>OU342695.1:5005000-10005000 GCA_910589285.2 Mythimna ferrago
TATTGTTTTGCTTTCTTTTCGGATCAAAAATTATTTCTCTCTTACTCATAAGAGGTATTCTTTTTAAAGTATTATATAATACCAAAAATAATTGTACTTATAATGTTAGTAACATCATCCACCTTTTTACACATCCCCGTATTGCCTCACAGATAAGAATAAACTTATCCCTCTGGAATTCAACAAACGCACAGTTGAGACGACGGTAGTCGTAAAACTAGCTAGCCAGCTAGTTTAGCATAGTTTTTACTATTCTAGTTCTGATTTGACTTGTTGATTCTTTGTGTAGCAGGTAAATAAGTTTTAAATAAAATAGGAAGATGTTGGCTAGTGATGAATTTAAAGGGCTTTGTAAAGTTATTTTTAAATGGATGTTTGTTTTGTGACCTAGATCTGGCTTATCATCAGATGTACACATTGATAATAATACTGTATACAATATTTTTGTTACAGGTAAATTTTAAGCTTTTCGTACTGAAAAACAGTTTTGGGTACAAGAAAAACTAAACATTTTTTTTCATTATAATATCTAGCGCTTGACTGCGATTCCACCTGATGGTAAACAGGTCTACAATTTGGGTTGATTGTGAATCGCGCTAGTTTATTAAGAGCCTATTTACGAGCCTTGAAGACCTCTAAATTATAATCGGACGGGAAGACCGCAGCAGATAAATTCTTCCAGTCCTTCGATGTACGCGGTAAACGCTTAGTCCGGACCGCAAAGGGTTCAATAATGTAAGGGTAGATACTCGCCGTACGTTGGGTTGTCCGATGATAGAAATGAGTGTTTAATATGGATGTTTGTTTGTAGATCTAGATCTAGCTTATCATCAGATACACGCATTGACAGCAACACTATAGAAAATATTATTTTTGTTACAGATAAACTTCATACTTCTCCTCCTTCTTCGTAGTCTTCTTTTTAGATATGAAAATTGAGGATTACTTTCGGGAACGAAAAAAATAGACGGCAATGTAAGACAAAACTAAGTGTGTTTAGGTACCGTATACATGGATGATATGATTTATCCCAAAATTGCAAATATAATAACAAAATCGTATTAAGGCATTCAGTCGCAAATTGTGAATAATGTGACACCTCATCAGGCTGAGCATATCTACACGATATTATATGAATTATTCATACACAACTTCCAAACAACACACATACAAATATCAATAGACCCGTACTAAAATGACAAACGTTCTAAAACGCAGCTCAATGTAACCTGGATGTGTGTGGTGTTACTAAATAGTCCAAATTATGTAGACCTCTTGATTCTTGAAAAATAATAAAAAAAAAAATTGGTTGCCTGTAAAGTCGGTATACGGGCGAAAGTTTTACGTGACAACGACTTTGAGTGGTAAAATAATTTTAATGTGAATATTCATTCGTATAGTAGGAAGAAGGATGAAAATGTCTGTCTCTCTCGCTCTTAGGCGGGCTAACCATGCCCGAGTGGAAGGGACGCGTGCCTCTCACTCGCTCTCATTGTGAGCGCATAACGTGAGCGGAGCGTAACGCAGTTTCTTGAAGTGTCACCCGGCAAACCAATTTATAAGACGTTGTCACGTCAATAATAACTTTATTTCAATAAATTGTATACAAAGCTTCAATAAAGATACAATATAGTTTGCATGAAGTATTATCTCCTGGTCCCCAAACCAGGTTTATAGCCTGTGACTTGGGGGCCAGTGATTCCACGAGGGTAATAACAAAAGCGGTAATCTGTTTTCACTAGTAACATGTTTAACATAACAATAAAATATAATGAAGTTTATAGTTTAAAAGGAAAAATAAAAAAATAATTTTAATAAAATGTCACATGTTTAGGAACCGACTCTATGTGAATGTCCAAAAATGTGAGAATGGCTTTGGTTAAATGGAGGTCTTTGTAAGATGGTGGTGTGAATCTCATTGCTGGTACACAATAGGATGCCATCAATCAGAGTAAGATTACAACCGTGACACCGCGTCAATCTGGGGTTAGGGGTGTGTGTAAAAATTTAAATGAGTTTCTCTTTTCTAATAATGTTACGGAATGAATTTTGAGGGACAACGTATCGCAATTTTGATACCGCTTTACCTATAATGCGGCTGGAATGTTTTTTTTTTTTTTGTAATTTTAAAGCAATTTATAAACGGTCCAGGTAATTTCTATCCATTTTAGGTTAACTGGAAGCGATCGTAGAATACGATAACACCACAAATATGTTTTTTTTTTTTTTTGAGAGAATGCTGGAGAATCATTCACTGACTTCTCCCGCACTAGGGTAAAGAGAGGGCTTGGCAGACTTTTACGGACGAAGACTAAACCTGTATCTTCTAGTTATCCTTTGCGTTCTAGAACCACAGGTTTTATTTTAAGAAATTCCCCGAGGCCCTAGCGGTTATGTGTTGTGGTTCTTAGTTTCCTTTTGTGTGTTTATAAAGGTGTATCTACGATCTACACTTCTACAATAGTATAATGAAGAGATAAAGTTTGTTTTTTTTTTTTGTAGGAGGTAATTCTCTGGAAGTACTGGTCCGATTGCTAAAATTTTTTCACTGATTGAAAGTTGCTTTATTCCTGAGTGACATGGGCTATATATATTATGTACGCAGGCGAAGCTGCGGACAAAAGCCAATAAAGTATATAATAAATCAATAAAACGTTATGATTTATTTATTACCTTTCACCAAAATTATAAAATCTGCATCTAAAATTAACGACAAAAATAAAATTGCTCAACCGATTTAAGAAAATGGCCACTTAAAAATAGCGCACGCAATAAAATTGCCTAAGAACAATAACTGGGATTACATAAACAAATAAAACTCAAGAAGGTAGTTAAAATATTTTATCTGTTATGAATATAATCCTGTTTTTACGGCGATATTAAAATTGAACTGGGGGCAAAGGGCTGTTGTACAGAGCGAAGCGATGATATTTTGATAAGATTTTGCTACATCAAGCTGTGGAGTGATTAACATTTCGAATACCATAATTAGAGACACAATAGAACGACAATGACAGAGCGAACGCCGGCGGCGTTTTCTTGGGGCACAAAATATATAGGTACATAAGTCAATCTACATACAAAGCGCGCTGGACGGTGTCCGGCCGTCCGGTAACTGTCCGGACCAAGCCCAAGTTGTCGACGGCGCGCACTGTTCCCGCGCGCCTCAAGGAGTTGTCAGCAACAGCAGGGAACCAGCCGGATCGAAGCCTACTGGGGCCAGGGTTATCCGAAAAGGCGCTCGAGCCCCGGTATGAAAGCTAGAAGGAACGGGGTGGGTCTTTTAGTCAGTAAGAGTCTGACACTATCTCCCGCTCCGCCCAAGGGCGAGGGATATCAATGCATGATTTTTTCACACCATAAAAAAAAAAAGAAAAAAAAAAATACAAAGCGCGCTACACGATATGTCGAGCGCCTCGGCCCGCTCGCTCGTCGAACAGTTTCGGTTCAAATGCTCATTAGTGTGCGTCCACCGAGCGTAGGTATAAAAAGTGAAGTACATAAATGAGATTGTCTTCTGTACCTTTCTATTTTGTGCTTGGGGTGAATTAAGTGCGAGCGTATCAATATTAAAAAAGCCATTCTATGCTTTCTCTCAACAAATTTTACATTAAAAATATATAATAATATATAAGTATTGGCAAATTTTTAGATCAGAAACATTTCAAATAAACCATTAACAGACTCTACACTTTTTTCAATTGTAAAATGTAAAATGTCGGTCAGTAAAAACAAGAAAAGCCAAATTGATCAAGCTTCGATATAGTAAACTCCTTGGTTCTTTATTATTTTCGAAATGATAATAAAATAATAGCAATTATACCTTGCTTTTAAACCGACTTAAAAGTTTATTTCTTTTCTAAAGCTTTTAACACAATCTAACAGTATTTAAGTCCTTCAACAACATTTTCAGCAATTTTTTTCAACAATAAAACTTGTTTGTTATCTTAAGTTTCAATTTGTATAAACGTTGAGGAGTTAACCATTATGATATAACACTGCATTTGACATTAATTTCATCATCAGCTTGAAAGTTTCTCTAAGCAATCTAAAACCAAACCTGAAAAATACTAAGAAACACCTTCTGGTATTCAAACTTTTTGGGCTTATGGGAGATTGGCAAAGACGTCACCAATATCCAAATATTGGACGCTCATTTTGTTTTTTTTTTTGTTGTTAATTGGTTCGCGCTTGACTGCTATCTAACCTGATGGAAAGCGACGATGCGGTCGACGATGGAGCGCGCTTACCTAGAAGCTTAACTATTTTGGGGTACAATTAAGTTTATTTTCTGAGGCTTCATTATTCATAGCATCGCAATACATCGCATTGCTTTCTATGAGCGAAATCCCTAAATTTAACAGTAAAGGAGACATAAAACCTTAAGAAGTGTTTAGAAGGATTATCTTTGCTTCCCCTTACACATTTTTTATTATTTTAAGGGCTAATAGTAACCCTTTCCTTATTTTGCTTTACATCTGGCTTCATAGTGATGAGTTGTGGAGAATTATTTAAGTAATTCAGTATTTTCACGCTTTTGTTGCATTTTGGCATTTGTTTCGTTTGCTTTGTTGTTTTTATAGCATATCATAGTCGGCCTTATAATGTTCTCACTGTTGGGACTCAATGCGGGTTGGTGGATGTCACATGTCTGCGAATTTTTGGTTCTAGGACATGCAGGTTTCCTCACGATGTTTTCCTTCACCGTTTTGAGAGCAATGGTGATGAAATAAATTACACAAAGTAGTACGCCTGGCTGGGTTTGAACTCGCGACCTACAACTCGTAAGTCGGGGCTGTTACCACTTGGCCTCCACTACTTTTTTTTGTTTTTAAATGTTTCTAATTCAACGTTATTTTTCTTTTTTCTTTTTCTATACAAGCTTTTCAAATATTATTATCACTTTTTGTTCTTTTTTATTATTGATAGATCCACGTTCCCCTGAGTCCCCAAGCATTTAAATAGAATAAATACGGATAAATAGAAAAGGATGCTTATTTTTGAAATTTACAGACTACTTTATGAAGAATTTCTTATTTACATTCTTAGATACATAAACAATAAAGAAACCCTCAAAATTTTAATAATCTACGTGGACTTTTAATAATATTAGTGTTCAACTAAATGACGCGCGAACGCCCGCGTTCGCGCGCCGGCGTTCGCTTGGGTTTGAGGGGTCAAGGTAATAAATACTATCTACGAAATACTTATTTTTGTAAAAATCTTCATACCTTTTTGTTCTTTCTTTAAAAAAATACTAGGAATTAGTAGATGCGTTTACAAATATATTAAAAACTCACATACACACAGCTAGACCCGGAAAAACTATCTGTGAGATATACAAATATTTATTCTGTGCGGGTATAAACACACTTTACACAACATAGCAGTAAATTGCTCAGCCACTGGTCAACCGTCCTCAATCGTAGCTCCAGCAGTATTAATAAACTAAAGAAAATATAACTTTATTTGATTAAAACAATGAGTCCCGATTCATTTTTCAAAACACTCATTGTTCACTTTTCTCAAAAAAAAAAAACTTATTTATAAACACGCAAGTCCAATTTCGAAACATTAAATTAATTCACGAAACGATAAAGTGTGGCAGCAATTTAACTTGTGGACTGAGTGGCTTTGGCCTGGCCTTGGGGACCAAACTGACTTTGATCGATGGTTTAAGTTTCATCAGTTTTGGCCTCGGAAATTGGACTGTTTTAATAAATAGCTAACCTTAACTTTTGGTTTAGATTAAAAAAGTGGCGTAATGTAGATTATCACTCTGATTTTGTTGATGAAATTAGAAAAGTAAGCATTATTGTAATCCTCTTTGATCACTGGACGTGTGAGTAAGACAGACATAAGCAACACTAAAAAAAGAATGATTGTCAGATGAGATAAGGGAAGATTATTTTTTTTTATAAAGATGGCAAATTATGTTTATCTCATAGGAATAAATCCTACAGTGAATAAGTTTTCCTCATTAAAGGCTGACAGAAGAGAAGAGAAGGAGGAGGCTGGAGAAGTCATTTGATAAATTCCCACGTAAAAAATGACACAGACTCTGAAGTCAGTTATTTCAATTACACCCTAAATTATTTCTACAAAGTACCGAATAGCAAGCATTCCCTTATACAGGCAAAATGGATAAATAACAGAATGTCGAGACAAACACATATTAATATGAAATTAGTCAACTTTGAATCCTACCACAGAACGTACATGCCGATAAATAAATCAATTGCGAATAATTCCACTAGACAAGACCGCACTCTGTTACTATAGACTTCAGAAGAAAATAGAGGAGACGAATAGCGAACGAGCTATGTCCATTGTTTTAGGGTGCCGATGCAGCTGCCACGTACAGTAACAACGTGAAATCGTGAAACGCTTTGAAAATGTTTACCCAAGCTAGAGTCGACAGTTTGTCAACAGCTATAAGTAAAAAGAGAGCGCCAGATCAAAAAACAGGAACATTTTAATTTATCCCTTTTAGCGGATTTCATAAAAAACTTGATTAGAAAAAAGACATAAACATTTTCTTTTTTTCTCATTTTTTTTTTAAATTCGCATTTTTATTGTCAGCAAGCTCTTTGATTTAATACCCATATTATAGGAAAGCATAAAAAACCTAGTTCACCATCTTTAAGAGTCCACTATATTAGATTTAGAGTGACTTCACTTTAATTTTCGAGTTAATTTCAGCATGTTCTTTTATTTGATATTCATATTGTAGAAATGCAATAAAAATAACTAGTCAGCCATCTTGGGTGTTCTGCCATATTGGATTTAAAATGATGTCATACAGCTAACCACACATTGTCATCCTTTAACGTGTATCACCACACATTCCACATCTTCCAATATTAAATCCTCCCCCATGCGTCGCCAGTTTAGCGCTTCTTACATCCCGCAGATGGCATCTATGTTTCAACGTTCACAACATACCAGAGGCAAATGATTAGAACGCAGTACCTACTGCGGCACCTCTATACCATTATAGTGCACGGAAATTAACATTTCGATGCAGTCGATATTAATAAAGAGATTAAATGTCGACATGAAATATGGATATGCCATACGAATGTCAACTGTTTGTGACCTTAAGTAATGACTAGACTTTGAATAAAATAAATAATGCCTGTCTTATTATCGAATCCCATACAACTGGCAAGAAAAACCGTGATAAGAGATTTAAAAAAAACCGTTAATTAATTTGATTGTGGATGTCTTTGCATTAGAGTTTGATAATATTTTAGATAAGTAGGTGTTTAGGTAGGAGGTTTTTAATAAAATATATTATCAAACGACCCATACACGACCATGCCGCTGTGTGCGGAAGGTAAGATGAAAAATATGAAAATATTTGAAGCACGTTACGAGACGCTGTTCGTGACGTGCTTCAAATATCGTGTATGAAGTATTGCTCTTATCTTTGGGACGGATCTGCCCGATACCAGCTTGATGCACTTAAAGCAATTGAAAGGCGAGCCAGAAGGATAATTGGCAATGATGCACTCGTCGAGTCGAGGCTTCAAAGTCTTGAACAGCGACGCCAAATTGCTAGCCTGTCGGTTTTCTACCGGTTGCATTTCGGGGAGTGTGCGTCGGAATTGCATAACCTAATTCCGTCTAGCTCGTTCCATTAACGGACCACCAGACGTACAGCGATGCGCCACCGGTACACAGTGGATATCCCACCTACACGCACAAAACGTTTTGGGAACACATTCATTATGCATACAGCTAAAGAGTGGAATTCCTTGCCGGAGTCTGTGTTTCCTGATGGCTACAACCCGGGAATCTTTTTTTTCTTTTTTTTTTGTCTAGGTAAGCGCGTGCTATCGTATCGTCGATCGCATCGTCGCTTTCCATCAGGTGAGATAGCGATCAAGCGCGAACCTATCAACGATAAAAAAAAAAGAAAAAATGTGATAAGAGATTTAAAAAACTACCAACTAACGTAATTGATTTTTTTACCGTACTGTAAGTCTACACAGCATTTTTTTTTAATTGATATAAACTAGTGCTTGACTGCGAAAAAATGAATGAATGTTTGTGCTTTGAATGAATTATCCTCGTTCGTTCGTACCAGCCAGGCGTCTTACTTTGTGTAATTAATTTCATCACCACTGCTCTCAAAACGATGAAGGAAAACATCGTGAGGAAACTGGCAAGTCCTATAGAACCAAAAATTCGAAGACATCGTTACATTCACCAACCCGCACTGGGCCTGCGTGGTGGATTACGGCCCATTCCCTCTCCTAGAGAGGAGGTTTGAGTCCCAGCAATGGAAACATTAAAAAGGCTGATGATGATGATGGTGATCGTCGGTCGAAATTTAAATTTTGAAAAAATAAATATGTAATTTCTCAAGTGTAACAAAATATATCATAATAAAATCTAGATATATCATTACTTCTTCTACACCTACTAGCTACATTATATGTATATGGTACCTACCGTTGATACAATAGTTATGCATGACCTGTGTCTGTTTGATAAATGTATTTGGCGCGCTGTCAATACTCCACCCTGCTAATATATGGCCATGGTTATGATTTATGATCGTCACTTCATTAGCTTTGCTGTGGCTCTATCAAGGGTATGTACGTTGTGGTACTAGTACTGTGTCACCCTACCACTAACAGGCTAATATTATAAAGACGAAAAGGTGAATGTACTCGTATGGTTGTTACTTCTTCACACTCATATGGCTGCACGGATTTTGATGAAACTTTTTTAAATAGTTTTTAATAGGGGGAAGCATTCAATCCACGCAGATAAAGGCGCTGACCTAATATTAATTATATATTTTAGGGATAAGAGCAAGAGACAAGGACGATTAGGTAAGTACTGATATTATCTACTACTAATATAGAGCTATCATAGACGAAAAAAAATGGTGCTGATAATATACATACATATAATAAATCTGTAGAAGTTTTTAGTAGTGCGCACATCGACTTAAATTGTCGTAGATAATTTTTATACATTAAAATATATTTTTTACTTACGCTTTGTTTCATCGCAATCGGTTAACTATGCCTAAAGATATATCACATTCATTGACCTGCTAGCTAGTCCTAAATAAATATTTTAGGGATAAGCGCAAGAGAGAAGCTAGAAAAATATCCACCTTCACGATTAAGCAACCTTGCCAAGGTCGATCTATAAAAATGGGTTGCCATCTTAACATACCGAGATGCCTCCGTGCTTCGGCTGTCAGCTGAACTCAATGGAGTTTGGAAAAGGCTAGGTAGAAGAAGGATAAGACAAAAATAATTAGAAATATAATAATAATTTATTGAACTAAAACATTTTGTACACGCAAACACTTACAAACAACACAGAGAACAAAGAGATAATCGAGAACAAGAAGAGTTAGAGTCAGTAGTAACAAGTATTGTAATAAATCTGGCATCCAAGGATACAAGATTTAGTTGTTTTCAAGGCTAGAGTGAATAGGATCTTAATAAACTAGAGCGGTTCACCATCAACAATTGCATCACTACTTAACATCAGGTGAGATCGCAGTCAAGCACTGTTAATATCATTTAAAAAAAGGAAATATTTAACTTTTCTTAAGGGTACCAGGATTCTCACGCTATTTTTACATTACAAAAGTACAATCAAAAGGCAGAAAAGTCAAAATCGACAACAGCTCTTTCATTTGTGCAAGTTTGGTGCATGTGGAGTTATGACTTTGTGAACTTACTCAAAAATCAAATAAAAAATGTAATACTAAAATGGGACAGCTGCAGAGCAACAATTGTATAGGTGATACAGAGGCTGATGACGGGGAACGGTAGATAGATGTTGAGCGACACTGCGCGGAAGATCGAGTATTTGAACGGACGTAGCGTCACGTACTGTAATGCCGTCTGCGGCTCCCAGCGGAGAGACTCATCTGTGAATAATATAAGAAGATAGAGTAGTAGTAGTAGTTTATAAAATATACCCTAAAACGTAGCTTACAGCTGTCAAGTCAGCTACCGAGCCGCGTCGTGCTACCCAGTCAATAGATTGTGGATGTAAGATAAGCTGTCGAATAACTAGGTAGGCTGATACAAACGAAATGTGGCAAAATGGGGTTTTAAGGATTTATCTGACACCAAATGCAAGTGCGATGCCTCCGTCTAAATCATGACCCATTTATTGGAGTTCTCCAAGTGCCCATATCCACAGGTATAGCCACCATTGAAGATGTAAAAGTCGCTACTAATACTGCTATAAACATAGACACCTACTGAGCTAAATCTACTGACATATTACAAGGGCACATCGTCTCGAAAAGAAGAAAGAAAACTCAAAGCCAAATACTGGTAATCAGTAGACTGGTAGTTTATCCCAGAAAGAACATGCAGATGATGACTCAAAGAAATAGCTGACAAAATGTTTAAAAATTCCACTTTTTTTTTTGTTGCACACCTTTTTTTTGGAGGTGAGAAATTACCATATATCTTCTCCCACTCTGGATGAAGCAAGGAGTGTCAGATTTTTACTGACTAAAGCCCACATGTATTCCCCTTGCGTACCAAGGCCACAGTAACTCTTTCGAACATTTCCACAGCGCCAGCAGGCATCGTCCCTAGTCGGTGTGAGCACGCGTGGAACATAACACGCCGTTAGCTCAGGCTTGGTTCTTACCGGACGAATGGACGGCGAGCTACATACCTACGTACCTGAACACCTAACGAGTTGTTTCGTGAGTGTTTCCCTGATCATATCCACTTCATATGTAATTGCTTCTGCAACGATCGCTGGATAAGAAACCTTACAGAGAGCCTGCAAGGCCTCGGGTACAATCACCATGATTATTGCGAATATCTCCTAAAAGCATGAATAATAATAATAATATCTTGTTATAGCTTCAGGGGATGAGAAAGGGGAATCTTATCAGTTACCACGTTTGTAACAAAAAACGATATTGAAATACGCCAACGGAATTTCAATATTCAATCCTATACAGGACATAATTATGCAAGCATTTTTTTTTTTGCTGAATTAAATCATTTTAAGCTTTAATAAACAACAGAAACATGCAATGTTTCTTTTTTAACTTTGCCTACATTCATGTAAGCAAAGTTAGTCATTGCAGCCTAGGAGGAATCCTAAGCTGCAATGACAAACTTTGCCCACATGTAGTTTTAGAGCTCAGTAACTGCATTGTTATTGATTCAGTTACTTAATTTACGTTTGCTTTTTCATACGACTTGCTAATTGCTACCGTGTAATGCAGCCTTATACAATAAATATTTATAAGAAATTATGGATTCCCGCAAAAGTGTTTTGTAAAAATAAAAGTCTTATTATTGATTTTTCACCTGATATTGCACTTGCTTGTTAACAAACTCCATATTGTCAAGCAGATTGTCGTAACAATACAAACTTTATCTTATATTTCTCACACAGACAGCTATTTCATTTCTTCCAACAAAATTTATGGGAATAGGATTATTTTCCAAAAAATCTCTTAGAAGTTTCATACGAGTGTGCAGCATTGAGAAAATTATATTAACAAGTATGTGGATTAAGTCCAAACAGATCGTCATAATGGTTAAGGGCACATAAGTAAAACATTCAGATGGTGTGAACAAAATTGTATTAACAATACCAAGGATTTTATAAACACAGGATAAAAAAATAATGATGAACAGAAATTTGTTAAAGAAAAGTATTTTCTTGAAGCCAAATATTCTGTCATTGGTTCTGAAGTTGATGTAACAGTTAGAAAAATCTTGATCAGAGAAGAGAAGAGAGACAACGTCATTGAACCAATATTCACTAGAGACGAATAGGTTATAGCCGACTTTAGTTTCGATACTATACAACACAATAGAAATGATGAAACTGAAACATATGCAGTACAATTTAATAAAAAAACAATTCATCAGTCAATCCAATTGACTAAGACTAAAATAACGACCGAATAAGACTTGAATTAAAATGATAAAAGCAATGCTCTAGAAAAGTCACTTTTCCTAGTGATTTGAACAACTTTGACATTTTGTTCTTCATTTTTGGAGAAAGATACTCAAACGTACATACACTTATGTATGTACGTTGAACTTAATTTAAAAGTGTTACAAGAACCTATATATCGACTCTGACCTTGGCTCTTAAAATAAACTTTGTAATAAAACTATAATGGAGCACTCTGTATTTGTCTCAAACATTTAATAACCGTTATTGAATACATGAGCAATCTATTAAATGGTAAAAGTAATGGTACTAATATTAGAAAGGCTAACATAATAAGATTGTATCTATAACTAGCTTTTGCCCGAAGCTTCACCCGCTTACATAAAATATAACTTATGTCACTCAGGGATAAAGCAGCTTTCTATTGGGTAAAATAATTTCAGCAATCGGACCATACTTTCAGAGATTACAAACAAATAAACATAAAAACAAAAAAAAAACTTTTTTATAATATGAGTGTAGATATACCTACACATGTGTGTATATCTATCATGATGAATACATGAGGAATTAAGGAAACTCTACAAATATTAGTGATTTTGGTATTTTCATCGAGAACTCACTCACTCTCTCTTCCAACTCTCCTGTCGCAGGTCTGCTGGAAGAAACTTCATTTGAAATAAGCAGTAGGTACCTTTGTACTCTTTTATCTGTATTTATCCATTTCATTTTTAAGTGTTTGTGTGTGTACACAAATGAATAAAGAAATAAATAAATAAATACTACAATGATGATAGTTAAGCAACGTTTTTCCTTTTGAGGTACGGAAACTTAATAAACGACATAATATTTATTTTGTTTAAGTTAGTGGACTAACATAAACAAAAGACATAATTGGTCTAAACATAACACTAGCTAAAACTCAACATTAAAACGCGGTTGCGAAAACTACATTAGGGAGTTGGCAGAGCTAACGATATCACACAAGTTCTCAATTCAGTTCAGTACGGTGGCAATTTGTGCAATTTGCGCAAATTGCGACTACGAAGGAGTTTTAGCGTTATCCGGAGACTTGAGAACTCAACTGTAATGCTCAGTTCAGCTATGTATGGTAATTGGTTGAGTGCTAAGATGTTTCTGAAAGGCAGATACGGACAAACACTGCTACTTAATGGGCTAACGCAATACTCCGACATAAAATAAAACTAAAATCTTCGTGAAAGTAATGATCTCTCTCTCTCTCTCTCTCTCTCTCTCTCTCTGTATCACTCAATAGTAATTGTTGGGAAGTTTATCAGTGAATTTAGATTCTTTTTTTTCAAACTCTAAAGTCACCTACCACTACTTTTTTCTGCATCACCCAAAAGTTGACTGGAAGAGAATGCCTAAGGCATTAAGTCCGCCTCTGTACTACATGAGTACAGAGGCGGTGCATAGAATGTTAACTATAGTAAATAATAAATCACTGATATTGTGATATCTTTGGCGTACAATAATGAATTAAGAATTTGAAAGTGGGATCTGCTGCTGTTAAATTCATAAATAACAGTAACATTTTATCAGCAACAGATACTCAAAAGGTTGAAAATAATAATTTGGTATTGTCATATCGTGGGCTCACAGAACAGATGGTCAACGGAGACGAAAGTTTCTGGAGTGGCGACCACGTGGGTCCACAAGGTGGACTTAGTGAGGGTCGCGGGAATCCGATGGATGCGAGACACACAGGACCGGTCGTTATGGCGACACTTGGGGGAGGCCTACGTTCAACAGTGGACGCTGAAATGATGTAATATCGAAAGATAAAAGATATCGTGTTCCTGCTATTGTCTTCATTAACTTGCTAACTGGTGTGATAATGATATTTCTTAAAGTTTATGCTTTATATAGAATAGGTATTCGAATTTGATAAAAAGAGATCGTTTTGGATAGTTGTTTCAAATGTTCGTCATGGGTATGTAACTTTACATTTTTGGAAACTCGCCCACGATACAGGAATAACTCCTACTGTGAGGCAATTTTATTTTTAAGAGGGTCCTTTTGCACTCGCCTATGGTTCAAAAGCTTGTTACTTCATCTAACGCAATCCAAAGCGATGTTTGGCAAAAAGGCAAAGCGAAAAAGAGAGATAACGCCTGAAAAATCTGTACGTCTCTCATTCGGTAATTCCGTGATTCACTCGAATATTTTACAGAACTGGTTCCAGGAAATAAGTGTTTTTTTAAACCCTTATAAGTTTTTGGAAAAAAATGTCGTCATTTAGAATCTTGATAAAATCTACAAGGCGTCCATTGTTATATTTTTATAACTTTTTATATTTTTGAGTAAATAATGTGTCAAAGTTCATGCAAAATAGCAGAATTTTAGAGGTCTTTACTGGTTTAGATTTAAACAAATTTATAAATTGATTTGTATAGAAGCCTAGCTAATATCCACAAGATACTGTGTTTCCAAAATGTCTAATGAAAAATGTGTAATAACGGCATAATCGCGTAAGAGCGGCTGTACGAAAAACAGTGAAAATGTTTGTCGCATTAAAAGAGAAAATTGATCTTACAAATCTTTAATTAAGCCACAACCTCTTTTACTTACAACAATAAATCATCATTGAGAGAAATTTACTTTGGCACTCAATTACTGTACCTGGATATTAATCTAACACTAATCAGCTAGATCTTCAGTAGCTTACGATGTAATTGGACTAAGTTTACATAATAGCTACTATTATGCGGTAGCGCAAATTGAGTGCTTATTATTAGGTCACAGTCCAGATAACCAGGTGATTATGAGGCCTACTTGTCAAGAGTGATGCCACAAAATAGATAGGTACAGAAGACAATCACCTGTATGTACTTTACTTTTTATACCTACGCTCGGTGGACGCACACTAATGAGCGTTTGAGCCGGAACTGTTCGACGAGTAGTCCGAAATGCTCCGAGATATCGTGTCCGTGAGCGTTGTCTTTGTGTGCGTTGCTCGAGCACGCTTTGTATGTAGATTGACTTCTGTACCTATATATTTTGTGCCACTTATCAAGAGTGATGCTGTCTTTGCTGTTTATTTATTTTATTTTTATTTTTTTGTTTTTATTTTATTTTAATAAGTACAGTGACAGACTACAGACTAAGACAATTTAGACAGTTAATACAAAATACAGTACATAAATCTGAAATCCAATTATAGGTATTATAGGTCCACATTGTTGTGCGTCTACCCATCTTTCCGTCTGTCCGTCTGTTAAGACCTTTTTATTCAGAAACGCGTGGAGGTATGATGCTGAAATTAATATTTAATGAGTATTTATTGAGAGGCCAATGAATGCGAGACGCATAGGATCCTTCATTTTTGCGACACTTGAGGGATGCCTATGTCCAACAGTGGACGTATATCGGCTGAAATGATGATGATGATGATGATAATAATGAGTATTTATTTAATCCTGAGTAGGTTAGCTACCCCAGCAGCAATAAAACGGCGGTAGCGACCTCTAGCGCTGGGCCCTGGTACAGGCCATGGTCCTAAGCGGGGAGGAAGCAGTGGTTAAGTAATACCTGGCAAGGTTTGATCACGCGACCTACAACTCGAACACCACTGCTGCTGCTGCTGCTGCTCGACTCGTAAGTCGGAGTTATTACCACTCGGCCACCACTGCCGGATGCACTGCAATATCGAGGGAGCTCATACAGATCCCTTAACACATTATTATACTGGACGCGCAAACACTGTAGATTTTTTGTGTAAACTTTGCCCACAGGTCACTCGTATTGAAATTGGTTGTATTATTGTCAAATTAAATTGTAACTGTTATAGCCACTTAGTTAAATTAACCAGCTAACATCTGTTAGCTCATGGCTTGCGTCCAACACTTTGCTGTGAACAAACAAGAAGCTAATCTGTTGACATCGACGATCTGCTGATGATTTGATCTGACACGCCTCAATGGCATGTTAATTGATATCCGCTCTGTGTACCTCATTATTCAAAATATGATATACCAAATCCGTCATCGTATACATGACTGTATCATATACATATTAAGGCAACTATATCTTATACACCGCTAAATTTTGATCGTTTTAATCCCGCAGTTAGTACGCAACGCCGACTAATACCTACAGGTCATTGGACTCGCTCAGCTGATGTTTTCTTAAAGAAATTAATTTCGTACATGCGTAAATTAATACGAGTTTTAAATAAAAAGTACTTTATTTTTAAATTTTATCGTTACAAATCGATAGTGTTTCATGTACCGGATCGACCCTCCACAGGATTAAAACGATCAAAATTTAGCGGTATATAGTTGTCATAACTGACAGACTGGTACTACTCGTAGACGAGATGCCCAAGAGTGCTAAATATAATAAAAACTATGTGGCTATGTGTCAGCGAATATTTTATAAATTACCAGATAACTAAATTGCAGATTTTTTTAAATGAAATTGTACAACCGGCTGAATGAAAATAATTTCTATAGTGTTGAAGAATTTTTCGAACATACACTGTAATGTTAATAATATAATTTTGCATGCTTTAATATAAGCAAAACATGTTTGGACTCTTTTTTTACTGTAATACCTTTAAATAGCGTGTTTTTTGCAAATAAATTTCTTTATTCATCATGAACACATACAAATTACATTTTCAAATATTCAACATTAATTGCTGAATTGTCGATTTTTAAACTACCAGTTATAAGACGCAATTAGCTCGTATTTGCTTGTACTTTGATAATTTGTTTTTACGTAATGAAGAACAGTTAGGTAGGTAGATAAGTACATGACTTTGTAGCCTTATATTTTTACAATTTACATTAGGTATTTATCGCCGCGCCCAAGCGCGCTCGGAGAGAGCGGCGCCGACCCTAGCGCGTTTGCTAAGCGTAGGTACGAAAAGTGAAGCACATACATGACTTTTGTACCTATCTATTTTGTGGTTCTACTGATATACAATGATATCCAGCAACAATCCAGACTAGAATCGACACAATAAAGCTTTAAATATTCTCTATGCAAATGTAAGAGAGTCATCTGTATGGGACGTGCGTTCATTACACCGGACGGCCCGGAGACGACACGTCCACGAGTTAATTACGTCATCGTCCGGTCCGTGGACGGATTAAAAGGTATGGGAATAATTTGGAGATGAAATTGTCCGGTTTATTTTAAGTTTGCGTTGACAGCAATCGTTGGGAATGAAGAGAAGTTACAAAATGCAATTTAATAAGTTGTTTATATTTGAAGTCGGGTCCAGACAGTCGATTGTAGATCTTTGAAAGCCGTTACGGGTAGTCAGAAGTCAAAAAGTCTTGATGCTTATGTCACAAAAAATACATAGTCACCGGGCCACCCAGGCGACTGAGGGGCTGTTTTGCACTTGTATCTAGCTGTTTGCTGGCTCCTAATGCCCGCTATGACCTGCCGTGGCCTGGGTTGTACTTAGTGTCGGTACACCACCGGACACCCAATTTGTGACCTTTTTAAATATTTATGGAAAAAATATAACATGTGTAAAAACTATTGGAATCCATTCAGTTACTGATTCTGAACTTAAAGACACAAAAAAATTACGATCTATGTTATTGTTACAATTTATTTTAAGCAATTTCTTATAGCACTGCATTGGATGATTTCACACCTTCAAAAAAGGATTAGTATAGTGCAATTGCACTTTTCATCCGTATGTACATCTTTTCATTTCAGCTACAATAAGACAGTTTCTCATTCCTTTGTAGAACTATATTATACAGCAGATCTCCTCACAAAGAAAAAATTAAACCTGACACACATAGATCTAGCCTCCCTTCCCTTTACGGTAGTTTCAGGGGATTTTTTTCTCTCTTAAGGCATGGCGATGAATAATTGGCGGGCCCTCCCTCAGTTCAATGCACCTGCTTGTCTGCCAACCCTCTATTTGCAGGGGTGCTTAGCTACTGAGTCAGTGTGCCAGTGACATCCTTGTCTTATAGGCATGTTGGTGTCATTAAGTGGCAAAGTTCTAAATGGGTGGCGGGTAGTTGGGCCTTTAAGGCTAGGTTCTACTATTTTTTAACTTTTTTTAACCCTTGGATATCCACAAATATAAAATAGCACACCATGAAACATGAACATACAAGGTGGACCGATGAACTGGTAAGGGTTGCAGGAATCCGATGGACCGTTCATTGTGGTCAACACTTGGGGGAGGCCTATGTCCAACAGTGGACGTCTTTCGGCTGAAATGATGATGATAATGATGATGACACCATGAAAAAATATTTTATTAAATATTGACCATTAAGACCAAGCGCCGGGTAAAAATCATAACATGATATAAATTAGTTGTCTTGATAAAAAAAAAAATGGCTAATCTGACCTTAACTTATGATTTCAAACATACGATCGTATACGTCACGAAAATATTATTTGAAAATTACAAAAAAAATATAAAGCTTGTTTTTAAAAAGGGCCTCGCAAAAACGAAAATATTGAATAGTTATCTTTTTTTATATATAAAAATAAAGCCGCTGTTACGAGGCCGCGAAGTCGACATACACCCGGACGGAGTTCCTACAAAATACTCAGTGAATACAACCGGCTCTTAAGTGGCAAAGTTTCAAATGGGTGACGGGTAGTTGGGCTTTTAATTGATGCGATAGAGGTGTAATAGTTGTGGTGGGCTTTTGATCTTATGTTCTAAAAATAAGGTGTATTATTCTCACTTATTTCGCCTTGGATTTTATCTTATATATAATAGAGAAAAGTAATTTTGAAGATCAAAGTTTAATTGACATTCGCGTCACCAATAGTAAAAAAAAAAAAGTAGACTAACAACGCTTGTCGATTTCAAAAATATTTTATTTTTTAGGGTTATGTACCTCAAAAGAAAAAAAACGGAACCCTTATAGGATTACTTTATTGACCGTCTGTCTGTTTTTACTCTTTATATCCGGAACGCGTAAAGGTATCGAGTTGTAATCAAAACCATGTACTCAGATCTGCGGTCCTTTGAAGCTATGTCTATAATTAGTCAAACTTGTAATTAGATGAAAAAAAGATACAGCCTCGCAACAAACGTACATTTTGAAACTCTTAAGGGAATCAAAATTCAAAGAGCCCAACCACAACGATTTTTTTTTGGAGAGTAAAAATCGTCCAAATGACATCTCGAGCCTTTGGGCAGAACGGCTGCAAATGGCAAATGTGTTTATCTTACTGACTAAAAAACCCACCCCGTTCCTTCTTGCCTTTCATACCGGGGCCGAGCCTCCCTTTCGGAGCTAGACCCTGGCCCCAAACCACAACAGTTTACGGTTTCTCATTGACCTAGAGTCCTGAAATTTGGCATAAGTCTTATAGGACAAGTATAGAAATAAATCTGAAAACAGGATTGTTCAAAACAATAAACATCCAAATCAAAATAACAAGAGAGAATAAAAGAGATTTTGTAAAAGAAGAAAAGGATCAGTATGGCTCAACGGCTTTTGGAAACCTAAGCCAAGCGGTTTTATTTCATAGACGAGCCACATCTCAAAAAGCATAAACAACACGATCTCCATATTCGCCCAAAGCATGATATGAAAACCGACGAATATTTACGGAAATATTTTTTATTCTTATTTACAGTCCTCTTCTAAAACAAAGGGCGTATCGTCTACATACTCAAAAATAACCTAAAGGCAGAATAATTAGAATAACCGTATGGAGTTTCATGGACGGTACAAAAAAACATACAACCTCTCGCATCGTTAGGTTAGGTTGGTATACTTTCTGTTTTTTATTTGAACGGGCTTAGGTAACATTGGGTTTGAAATAAAAATTGTAAAGGCTCTTTTCTATTACAGCGTAACATACTGTAACAACGTTTACCCGTAATATTGGCGAAATGGGTAAGTAATTGAATGCAAAATCATTTGACCGCAGAATCATTACAGGATGTATTTTGGAGAGTATGTGCAGGAATTGCATGACTTGATTCTGCCATCTCAATTCTACCATCTAACCACCCGACGTACGACGAGTATCCACGCATACGTTGTTGAAACCTCTACGGTCCGGACTAAGCGTTTCGTCTCGTCGTTCATACCGCGTACATCGAAGGACTGGAACAGTCTGCCTGCTGCTGTTTTCCCGTCCGATTATAATATGAGCGTCTTCAAGACAAGAGTGAAGAGGCTTATAAACTAGCGCCTCACAATCAGAGGTTGCATCACTGCTTACCATCAGGTGGGATCGCACTCAAGCACTAGTTTATATGTCTTAGTCATAAAAAATCCGCCGTTGAAAACTTGAGGAATTGAGTGAAATGTTTGGAACGAATACATTGACATGATACAGTGTAGTAGGCAAGGACCTTTAAGGTGTTTTTGCAGACCATTAATCGCTTTTGTAAAACGAAAACATGGCGCGTTACAATACGAAAAATATGGAAAGCAAAGGATATTTCCATCGTACTTATATCCGATTACTATGTATTTTTCTGCTCGTTAAAGAAATCTGTACAAAAAAATTCTAAATAGTTCATAATTATTTTATAATAAACATACTCGTATAATATAAATAATAAAATTGTTTTTTTTTTTTATATCAATCAATCCACACAGACACAACACAATTCAAAACTGTTGATGGTAGAAATATAAGAAGCGTAGTTTTGCGAACAGAGAATTTAGATCTACAAAATAAAACAAAACAAAATTATTATCTATACAATTCGTGCCAAAGCCGCCATATTTTTTAACAAATTATATAGTTTTTTTTTTCTTCACAAACATTACATGACAGCATGGGTTCATCTGAAGTTAAGCAACACTTCCCGAGGTCACTCGATGGATGGGTGACCATTTTAACATACCGAGATTCCGCCGTGCCTCTGAAAGCAGCCTTTGGTTCTGCTGTCATACTTAGATCTTCGACAGTCGTTACGGATAGTCAGAAGTCAGAAAATCTGACCTAAGTCTTGTCTACGAATGTCGTGTTATTGGCATGGAATAAATATTTGTATGACCTAAAGATAATAGTTCCGGGCTTGGGTGTTCTGTGTATGTGAGTTAATATGTTTGTGAGCGCAACCACGGTACAGGAGTAAGTCTGAGTGTGCCACCTGATAACAATCAGGTATTACGTGTTAGCAATCCCATAACCCGGGCAGGCCGATCAACCATCTTCAATCTTGCTGACATCTCTTTGAGCTTGGTTATTACTCGACGGCGAGCTAACCACAGCGACGTAAAATTAAATCCACATCTACACTAATCTAATAAAGAGGTAAAGTTTGTTTTTTTGTTTGAGAGGTAATCTCTGGAAGTACTGGTCTGATAGCAAAAATTTTTTCACCTGTAGCGACATCTATGGCGCCACATAAGAACTACGAAGAAAGTACGAAATCCTGCATCACGCATTCACAGTTCTCCGCGCGATTTGAACATATACGACAGCCCGAAATCATCTACCGGGCAGTCGCCCACCAGACCATAACACCTGTCTGGCCGGAGGATCCTCCCTTTTCAACGGAGGTATGTGGGACTTTACTCTCTGTTCCGCCTACCTCCAAACTGGTGACCCTCGACAAAGAACGTCAGCGCAGCCTTCGTGCAGCTACTACTTCGTGACGTCATCATCACTTCCTCAAGCTTTCGAGCAGCGAGCCATACAGCCAGCACCCACGGCTATAGAGGGTATCCTGACCACCAGCATGCCTACCTGGTCATACCTGGTCATCACCTTCAACCTCATCAGCGACCTTGGCTTGGCACACAGCACCTTCGGCCAGTCACATGAAGAGCTATCAAGAACCTCTCCTGGTCGACGCCAGCAGTCAAGCCCTACGTCGCACAAGCACCGCTCCGACTCACTGGAGCCAGCAGCACTACTCCGACTCACTGGAGCCTGCAGCATCATCCCGACTCACTGGGACAGCACCACCCCGACTCACTGGGGCATCATCCCGACTCACTGGGACAGCACCACCCCGACTCACTGGGGCATCATCCCGACTCACTGGGACAGCACCACCCCGACTCACTGGGGCATCATCCCGACTCACTGGGACATCATCACCCCGACTCACTGGGGCATTATCCCGACTCACTGGGATAGCAAACACCCCGACTCACTGGGGCATCACCGCAGACAGTTCCGACTCACCGAGAACTATGCGGCATCGGTTCCGACCCACTGGAACCAACCTATCACTGGCCTGGCACGCATCATGAAGCATCAAAGAACCATCGATCTCCGATCTCCGGAGGGGAGTGATGTAGCGACATCTATGGCGCCACATAAGAACTACGAAGAAAGTACGAAATCCTGCATCACGCATTCACAGTTCTCCGCGCGATTTGAACATATACGACAGCCCGAAATCATCTACCGAGCAGTCGCCCACCAGACTATAACACCTGTCTGGTCGGAGGATCCTCCCTTTTCAACGGAGGTTTGCGGGACTTTACTCTCTGTTCCGCATACCTCCAAACACCGATAGAAAGCTGCTTTATTCCTGAGTGACATAGGCTATATTTTATGTACGCGAGCGAAGTCGCGGGCAAAAGCTAGTTCATTATATAGCTATCTTCATTATCATTGCACATGTGGAGTAGAGTTTTCCAAAGCAACTCGTAATACAGTCCTCAGAATAAACTTTACACAATTAACACCATAATTGACAGCTGGTCAAATCATTGCAACATTTCAACGTCCCTTTTCCTCTCAATGCAGACGTGATACTACAAAAAATGTTGCCAGCCTTCTCGTTAAAAGCTAGTGCTACTCAACAGTGTTGCCACAATGCCTGCATATTTACTATGCCATCGTTACTGCCCTGGACTAATGGACTTTGAGCACAACATTGTTTTCATATGTATCGAAACAAATGGACGTAACTGTTTTCAATGGCATTTTACTGCCTACCAAATGGAGTTTTTGCGGATGAGTATTATGTACTTAATTTAGTAGTGTTTTGGTTTGGTTGCAGTAGTATGCTGATTGGTTTACGTGATTATCGTCTTGTAGAATGTTATTAATTTCCCTGTTGGTCCAAAATAACATAACATACTCAGCCTTAATGTTCCCGCTGCAGGAACTCAGCAGGCCTTCTCTTTAAGAGAGGGCATGGACCGCGCGTAATTCACCATGCAGCTCGCAGGCCACGTGCGGGTTGGTGGATGCCATTATGTCTTCGAATTTTTGGTTCTTGGACACGCTGGTTTTCTCACGATGTTCTCCTTCATCGTTCAAAGATGTAGAAACTTAATACAGTATACGCAAGCTACTAAAGAAACTAACACGTTACTCTTTTTCCCTAAATAAGAAATGTATTTGTAAGAGCTTCTTCACTGTTGCTGGAACGTTTGATAGAGTTACCATGGACCTAGAATGCAAAGAACATCTAAAGGTTCCAGTCAGTAAATTCTTATATTCTTACTCAATCCAGAACGGTAGAAGCTATTTTATTCCCCAATCCGAAAAAAAAGATGAAACTGAAACATTTTCAAAGATAGCTAGCATAGGCAAAAGAGGGAGTTATAAGAATGTGTTGCTATGATCTAACAGGGCTCATGTTTAAGATACTATAATTATTATGTAACATTCATAAACAAGAACTAAGCAATAAATAAATAGGTAAAGTAGCCTTCACTTTGCCACGGAAGCAAATCCATAACATAAAGCTAACTATTATTTTGGTGACATTACCAAAATTGTAGGTTTACAACAGTTACCACACACATGAACAAAAATAAAAGCACAAAACACAGGACTACTAAACAATATAAAGCGCTCACATTATCCATTCAGAACACAAAAAGCTGCATTTATCTCAAAACAAGAGAACAGGAAAAATGTGAAGCATCATAAAATAAAATGGAAGATCAAGTGCTAGACTAAGTTGAGAGAATAATTAGCATGGAGCTCGTAAGCACGTAGTTATATGAGATATTGTGAGGAAATATTATTGTCTTCGTTGCTTTTTAGGGTTACGTACTTCACAAAAAAAAGAACCATTATAGGATCATTTTGTTGTCCATCTGTCTGTCAAGATCCTTTATCTCGGGAACGCGTGGAGGTATTGAGTTGAAATTAGAAGCATATACATGCCTGCGGTCCCTTGAAACTGTAAAAAAATTTTCTAAGTTACCAAAAAAGAAGATACGACCGTTTATGTCGCAAATGACGACATTCTCAAGGAAATCAAGAAGAGACCCCAAGATACCCAGAATCTTAAAATTTGGCCCAAAGCAAGATCATATATCACAGTTAAAAGAATATATCTGAAAACAGCAAATTTGTTATTACGTCACAAAAAAAAAATCGGAAAAATATTCTAGACTCAATTCAGGAATTGAACTATTTTCATAGGTAAGTTTGTACGGAACCCTCAGTGCGCGAGTCCGACTCGCACTTGCCGGGTTTTTTGTAAGATGAAAAGGTCTGTTGTGAAATTGGTAAGAAAATTGCTGTTATAAACTATGGGGCAGATGAGTGTCATAATGGCCCAGTAGTTAAAGTATCCGCCTCTCATGCATGAGGTTGCGGCTTCTAGACCAGGTAAGTACTAATGTGAATTTTTCAATTCTTATCATGTACTTATCACTACATTACTGACACCCCGTAGTTCGAAAAGAACGAAAAGCCGTTGGATCCGATGGCATTCATAGATCTTTGACAGTCGTTACAAGTAGTCAGGCGTCAGAAAATTTGACCATTATTATCCAAGATAACATCTAAGATTATTTATCTATCCAAAGAGTATCGTGTTGCTGGTTTATGGAGGTCTGAACAGTTGCTCCATGTAAAACATGGGTATTCAGCCGCATCCAGACTTTTTGACGTTGACTACCTGTAACGACTGCCAAAGATCTACGAATGACCACCGGGACCTACGACTTTACGTGCTTTCCAAAGCACGGGGTTTCAGTAAAGTCCTAGATAAACTTAGAAAAGTACATAATACAACAAAAACTAAAATACAAATAGAAACTCATCATAAACGACCACATCAAAATTCTATGAATAACTGAACATGTCAAAAGGCCAACATGAATACTATCTCCAATCGTACCCTTTTCTTCCTTTCAATGTATGTCAAGAGACTCTTGGCAATAGTGTTGATGTACCAGCCCATTACCTAATACATAATCAACCGTATAACAACTGAGATAGAGTCGATTCTAGAAAAGCGAGAATCAGTTTAGAACTTTCGAGTATTTACCGTTTCGATTTATCAGATGTGTTTTTGACAGTTGCTATAGAATGTGTGGAGGAAAGGTACTTTAAAATGAACGTGTGCGTTTTGAAGATAAGTTTTAGATAGACAAGCTATGTTTAGAAAGTGTTTGCAGTGATTTTATTGAATCAGGTTTACTTGTAAGTAAATTTTACTTAAGGAGTGCCACAGGGGACGATTATGTGGCCACAATTTCTTTTACAGAATTTATGTAATATGAACTTAAGTACCTCAGTGGACTCATAGTCGCGAGCGTGATTCTTGAGCAAGGTCTTGGATTCGATTTTCAGGTCGGACAAAATACAAGATTGGGTTTTTCAAATATGAGTTACTGTGTAGCAGCCCGGAATTCGGAAACTGATGAGACCTTAGAAAAATAGGACCAATCTGAAAGCATATCTTTTCAAAAGGAAAAAAAATACAAATCGGTCCATAACCGAGTTCTAAAAAACATCCGGATAGAGCCCTCCTCCTTTTTTTGAAGTCGGTTGAAAAGGCTTTTTTTTAAGGTTGGAAATCATCGCCCGTGTGAAAATAGAAAAATATAATAAGAGACCCAGGGATATCAGAGTATGTTCTACCTGTAAGCTGAATTTTATTCAAAACTTTTCAGTCGTTAGAGCGTCAAGGAGTAATAAACATAACACACAAATACACACATGTGCATGTATCAAAGATGCAATCCTTAGCCTTTCTAATATTAGTTACATTACTTTTACCATCGAATAGATTGCTCATATGTGTGTACTCACATGTTATTAATAATGGTTATTAATTATTCGAAACAAATTCAGAGTGCCCCATTATGATTTTATCAAAAAGTTTATTTTAAAAGCCAAGGTCAGAGTCGATATATAGGATCTAGTAAAACAATCTTTTAAATGAAGCTCAACGTACACACATATATTTGAGTTTCTCTCTCTAAAAATTAAGAACAGAATGTCGAAGTTGTTCAAAACAATAGGAAAAGTGTCTTTTTCTAGGATTTTGTTTAAACTTATCATTTTATTTCAAGTTTTATGCGGTCGTTATTGCAGGCTTAGTCAATCCAAGTTGAGTTGTCTTTTTATTAAATTATACTGCATATTTTTCAGTTTCTTCATTTCTATTTTGATGCATAGAGACGGATTTAAAGTCGATTATAAGCTATTCGTCTCAAGTGAATATTGGTTCAATGTCATTATCTCTCTTCTCTTCTCTGATCAATATTTCTCTAACTATTACAACAGTCTTAGAACCAATGACAGAATATTTGGCTTCAAGAAATTACTCTTCTTTAATGAATACCTGTATATCATTATATTTTTTACCGGTACTTTTAGAATACTTGGTTTGGTTGAGATAATTTCGTTAACTTCATCTGAATTTCATATTTATGTGCCTTTGACCATCATGAGTCTTTGCTTGGATATAAGCCACATATTTATTATTATAATTTTCTCAATGCTGCACACTCGTATGAAACTTCTAAGAGAATTTTTGAAAAATAATCGTATTCCCATCAATTTTGTTGGAAGAAATGAAGTAGCTGTCTGTGTGAGAAATATAAGAAAGAGTTTGTATTATTACAATATGGAGTTTGTTAACACGCAAGTTCAATATCAGGTGAAAAATCAATAATAAGATTTTTACGAAAGTCCATAATTTCTTATAAATATTATTGTAATAAGTTGGTGCCGAGGTAGCGATCAGCATGGCACGTAAAAAAGCAAACTTGAATCAAGTAAATCAATCGATAATAATACAGTTACTGAGCTCCAAAACCACTTGTAAAATGTATGCAAATTTGGTCATTACAGCTTAACATTCCTCCTAGGCTGCAATGACTAACTTTGCCTGCATTCAAACATTGCATGTTTCTGTTTTCAGATATTTGCCTTTCTAGTCTCAAGCTTCCCAAAACTAGTACATTTGATAAAAACTTGCGTGATATTATATTTCGAACAAGTAAGCATGTAGCTTTTTTTCTGAGGTTTGTTAGCATCGTACGAATTAAGCTTATCTATCTAACTAGCTGTTATGATTAGATAATTTATTAGATAAGAAGTTGTAAACAATTTGTGACGACGATTGTTAAAAGTCTTTCAACAGGCAAAAATATATGTTATCTAACCAGTTTATCAATAAATATACTAAACAGTGAAAATAATATCAAAATTGGTAAAAAAGCAAACAAGATATCATATTTTCAAATAAATATATCGGTCTCTTTCGTCAAATCACCGTTTTCTATGGCGGTCGGTATGGGTATGGCGGTCGGTATAAGCGTGTAAAACTTCGACATCAAGTCCACGTCGGATTTCTCTTTCTTATTACCAGCTTTAAAGCTATATAACTTTGTTTTATAAGAAATCTTACATATTACTGAACTAAATAGTTTACATTAGTAGGTGACTGGAGCCTCCTTTTAAGCATAATAGTGCCTGTATTAGGAGACTCCGCACTTCTTCTTCTTCCACAGCAATATACAATTATATTAAATAGCCTAAAGCATAAAGCATGCCTGTGTGTGTTTAAGTGTGTACGATGGTGCGAGTGTTTGTGTAAGAATATTTGGGTGTGAAAATGTATGTTCATGTTTTACTTTATTTGTTGTAAAAGGACCTCAGTGTCTGCGTAATGTAGAGTTTTTATCCAATCAGTAAAATTTTTTTTACAGTCATGTAATAGTTTGGTGTGTATATAAATCATTCTATTTACCTTATACCATAATTGTTTATTAAAGCTAAAAATTATTTAATTCAGCAGACAAAAAAAATCATGCATATTCTCTGTAATAGGATTGAATCCATTGGCGCATTTCAATATATTTTTGTATTTTTTTCACATCGTTGTAACTGATTGTAACTAATAAAATTACCCTTTCTCATCCCCTAAAGCTATAACAAGACATTATTACTCGTATTATTCACTCTTTCAGAGCATTTTAATATTAATCATGGTGGTTGCACCAGAGACCTTACATACTCTGTGTAAGGTTTCTTACCCAGCAATCGTTGCAGAAGCAATTACATACGAAGTGGATATGATCAGGGAAACACTCACGAAACAACTCGTTAGGTGTTCAGGTATGTACGTGTTTAGCGCGCCATCCAGTCGTCCGGTAAGAACCAAGCCTCTGCTAATGGCGTATTAGGTTCCACGCGGGCACGCACCCACTAGGGACGATGCATGATGAAGTGTTCGAAAGAATTACCATGGCCTTGGTACGCGAAGGGCAAGTGAAGGAACACAGGAGGGGTTTTATCAGTAAAAGTCTGACACTTCTTGCTCAATCCAGAACAGGAGAAATTATTTGATGATTTCGCACCTCCAAAAAAAAAGTGTGCAGATAACCAGGTGGCATTTTCAATCATTTTGCCAGCTATTTCTTTGAGTCATCATCTGCATGGACTTTTTGGTATAAACTTCCAATCTAACCGGATGCTACTGATTAATATATAGTAGGTATTTGGTTTTGAGAATTCCTCCTTCTTTTTGAGTCGATGTTGAAAATCGACCCTTACACGTTTATGTAGGTAATTTTGACTCAGTAGGTAGCCACGTTTATTACAGCACTTGTAAAGACTACACTTACATCTTCAATGGTGACTTTACCTGTGTATATGGACACTTGGGGTACTCCAATAAATGAGTCATCCTTCACATTTTGTGTTAGGTAGATAGATTCTTAAAACCCCATTTTGCCACATTTCGTTTGTATCAGCCTACCTAGGTATTCGACAACTTATCTTACGTCCGCAATCTATTGACTGGTTAGCACGACACGACTCGGTAGCTGTCTTGACTGCTGTAAGCTGCGTTTTTGGGCATACAAGTATTTCAAAAACTACTGCTACTGCTCTATCTTCTTTTACCATTCACAGATGAGTCTCTTCGCTGGGAGCTGCAGACGGCGTTGCAGTACGTGACGCTGCGTCCGTTCAAATACACGATCTTCCGCGCGGTTTCGCTCAACATCTATCTACTGTTCACCATCGTCAGCCTCTGTATCACCTATACTATTGTTGCTCTGCAGCTGTCCCATTTTAGTATGACATTTTTTGTTTAATTTTTGAGTAAGTTCACAAAGTCACAACCACATGCACCGCACTCGCACAAATGAAAGAGCTGTTCTCGATTTTGATTTTGACTTTTCTGCCTTATGATTGTACTTTTGTAATGTAAAAATAGCTTGAGAATTCCTTAAAAAAGTTAAATCTGTTCTTTTTTTGAAATCATATAAACCAGTGCTTGACTGCGATCCCACCTGATGGTAAGCAGTGATACAATCGTTGACAGTGAGGCGCAATAGTTTATTAAGAGCCTATTCACTCCTAGTCTTTAAAACACCATTTATTACAAATATGTTCTACAATACTTGTTACTACTGACTGTAACTGTTCTTATTCTCTAATATCTCTCTGTGTTGTTTGTAAGTGTTTAAGTGTACACTATACTTTAGTTCAATAAATTATTATTATATTTCTAATTCTTTTGCTCTTATCCTTCTTCTACCTAGCTTTTTCCAAACTCCGTTAAGTTCAGCTGACAGCCGGGGCCAACGGCTTAGTGTGCTTTCAGAAGCTCAGAGGAATCTCGGTATGTTAAGATGGTAACCGATTTGTATAGGCCGACCTTGGCAAGGTTGCTTAATCTTGTAGGTGGATATTATTCTAGCTTCTCTCTTGCACTTATCCCTTATATATTTATCTAAGACTAGCTAAGCCGGTAAACTTCGTACCGCCTATTAGCCTAACAGTCAATGAACGTAGTTTATCTTTAGAAATAGTGAACACTTCCTTCTCTATCCCGCACTGATTCTGCAGCAATCGCGACCGTAATAGGGATGAAGGTAACACAAGTAAAACCACTTCACATTATTGTATAACTCTGTATTAAGTACTTTCAGAACTAATTCCAAAACAATATTCATCACGAACCTAGCCACCGCGCGGAAAATCTTAACATCGCGATCTAGAAATCGACGCTCATCTAACAGCGCCATCTTTTGGTAAAAAAAATTAACAATATTTTCAACACAGTCAACCGATTGCGGAGCCTGCTCGAAAAAACATAAAAGCCATTACAAAAAGAAGCCAGTTAAAAAATCGGCAAACCAAAATTAAAAACCTTTACAGCCACATCCAATTTCATAGCCAATTTTGACTGCATATTGGGTACTGATAAAATTTGAAAGCAATCTGTAACCGTTTAACATTCAAACGATTCATGTAAACGACAAAGGTACGATGTAACAAAGTAAATAGCGTTACATTGATTGTGTGAAGCTGTGGGCAGGCCACAGTGCAGTGTGATGACGTAGAATAGTCGTGTGTCGTGTCGTACTTGTCTCTGCACTACCCTAGGTTGACTGGTAGAGAATGCATATGGCATTAAGTCTGCCCTTGTACTTTTTGTTGCAAATAAAAAAAAGACGTGTGGCAATCGGGGACTGCCGCGGTAAAGCTATTGCATAGCATTTTTATCATCTTATGCAATTATAATTTATTTATTTTATTTATGCAGTATTTTTTTTCCTTTGTTTTTTTTTCTTTGATATTAATTGAAGTTACACTTTCACACATAGAATTGAATTTTGATTGATTGTTCACTCATTTGTTTTCTTATCGGTCACCACGCTCAAAAAACAAATGAGTGGGGGGTGTTAGGTTATTTTCGTTACGGAATTTCTGGATTCGGTCTCCACGCTCAAGGCCCGCGATAGAAGCTATGCAATAGCTTCATAATAGTATAGAATAAAATAGAATCATCTTTATTGTACACCAAAAAGTAACGCAACTTATACATTAACTTTTTATGGGTACAATGGCAGTCTTATTGCTGACAGCAATATCTACCAGACCACCTAAGGATGGATAAGAACTGAAAATAATACGGGGGTAGTCTGTGTGTGTAGAATAAAACAATGCGGTTTTTTTTTAGGAGCAATCAATTAATGACTGTTAGTTAGTTGCATCCAGCGGCTAAGCCTGCTTGAGAGTAGCAAATTATTCCAAAGGAACATACCAACTATAACATACTAGAAATAATCTTATGTGCTAGAGGACACGGTCTACTCGTGTGCCAAATCAGTTCGAGCGTGAAGTAGTAATATAATAAACGTACAAACAAACTTTCGCCCTTATAATAATCATCAATCCAGCCGAAAGATGTCCACTGTTGCCTCCTCAAGTGTCGCCACAATGAACGGTCCTGTGCATCTCGCATCCATCGGTTTACCAAGATTATAATATTAATGTGATACTAATATTAAAAAGGCAAAAGTTTGTTTGTTTGTTTGTTACTCTGCAGCGACATCTATATCGCCATATAGGAACTAAAAATTTAAAATCTGACATCGCGTTATAAGAATTTTCCGCGCGATTAGAGCAGCACTTATCGGGCGGTTGCCCGGACCAGATTCAACACCCGTCTGGTCGGATGACCCTCCCTTTACAATGGAGGCATGTGGGTCATTACACCCTGCTTCGCATACCTCTAAAACTCCGTTACGTTCAAACTGCTGGACGAATTTAGATGACATTTGGCAAATAGATATTTTTTTCAGTGGTAAAATCGGCAGAGGGGAGCTAGTGTCAGACTTTTACTTTACCCACTCCTATTCCTTCGTTGCCTTTCATACCGGGGCCGAATCTTCCTTTCAGAAACAAATTCTTGGCCCCAATACATTTTGTCCCTGCTGGGCCCCTACGGTTTGCTGACAACTCCTCGAGGCGTGTGTGGAGCAATACGTACCGTCGACGTCTTGGGCTCGGGCCAGACGGTAACCGGATGGATGCACATAGGTATACCATAGGATATAGATTACTTTTAACTTAGGACTATATAGCAATACCATTATACAGTTTATCTGTTCTTCGCGCACTATATTGTCCAAAATGGCCATCAATCAAACTCACAAATTGCTCCGCGCTAGCCGACAACTTCACCCCTTTACGACACGTCCATATAATGCGGTTTAAAATTAAACTTTGATTGATTTCTTTGTTTTAAACTAGGTTTTGTCTGCGGCTTCGCTCGCATACATAAAATGTAGCCTAGTCACTCAAGAATAAAGCAGCTTTCTGTTGGTAAGATTTGAGCTTTTCTGTTATCTCTTGGCCATTGGCATCTTCAAGTCGTGGTGTAGTTGATTATTGGTAATTCGTTATCATGTGCAGCGTCTTTGACTGGAAACTTTGTAGAATTTCCAGGTTTGAGTCGGCGGCAGTTCCCCACAGCACGAAGCACAGCACATACGGAGTGGCCGTATGAGGTAATCTCTGAAAGTACTGGTCCGATTGCTAAAATTTTTTAACCGATAGAAAGCTGCTTTATTCCTAAGTGACATAGACTATATTTTATGTACGCAGGCGAAGGTGTGGGCAAAAGCTAGTATTATATGTGGAGGCTTGTAAATCGCTCGTCTTGACCTAACATGTTGGTACATTTTAAATTTCTAGCTTTAAGATTGCCTTTTCCACTCACCTATCGTCAACATCGAGCATGGTTTAAGTTTAAACGCTTGTTGCTTTATCTAACGTGTTTTTTTTTTTAAGCCCTTAAAAGTTTTTCAGCAAAATTGACGTCATTCAGAGTCTCGATTAAATGTGCAAGGCTTCTATTGTTATACTTTTTTTTAATATATGAATACATTATGAAGGACCAAAGATCACAGATTTTCAGAGGTCTTTGCTAGATTAGTTTTACACAAATTTTGGTTTTGATTTCTATAGAAACCTGAATAATATCCACAAGAGCTGTGTATTCAAAATATCTAGAGAAAAATGTGTAATAATATCATATTCACGTAAGGTTGTATGAAAATGAACCTAAAAAAGGAGGCTCTTAGTTCACAAATAAAAGTACTATGTATTTATTCTTATTACTTGAATCATTTAATCGGCAAACATGATCAAACCACACCAATCTTCACATACAAACCGCCATCAAAGTGTACATCAGATTCAATTATATACTTGCGAAGTGAATCAACACACGCAGCCGATATATCAAAGCTTCGATATTCTGTTTAACACACGCTCAATTAACTGGTTATCGCGCTAAAGCGGCGGTGATCAAGCCTTTGGAGTTTTCAATGCGCCAAATTTTAGATTAAAGGGTGATGGCTTATTCATTCGGTTGGGATGTTTCATAGAGTGGATAAAGATTACTGGATACGTCACAGTTTTTTAATTATTATTGACCAGAGATTCTCCTCAGATTTGTTTAACTGGCGTTACAAATCTCTGAAAACCTTGGCTTTGAATTCTTTTTTTACGCATGTAGGTTTTTTTTAGTGTAGGAAATCATCCAATGATTTTCTCGTTTTTGGGCGAAGTGGGAGGGCGTGTCAATCTATTACTTAATAAAACCCACTTCTATAAATCGCACCCTTAAAACAAAAGTGGCCCTATACCAAAAAGGTGATTATTCAGCAGTCAGTTTTCAGTGTACTACCTACCTTATTTACTCGATAAGAAGTTGCGAATCAATTACCGAGGAAGATTTTACAATTAGGGTTGTGATAATCAGATTGAAAAGTTAAAGGTTTAACAAAAAATGGCAATTAAAACACAAATTCAGTATCGTGCCACTTTTGTTTTAAAGGTGCGAAATATAGTAATATAAATCATATAATAACTTTGCCCACTCGCCTGATATTAAGCGACAATGGAGTATGTTTGCTTATTCACTCCGGAAGTTTGGCTGTAGACCAGTGCCCCAAGTCTGCTATTACAATAGTGTCAGAATGGACTATCATTGATTTCATAATGATTGATTTTGAGTAGGTTTTGGTAATGTAAATACTAATATAATGGCGTCATTATGACTTTCCAATGATCAACCACTGATACTCCATTGAAAGAAGTGGAATAGAATGGTAATCTCGTACATATTTACAAATGAATGTCTTACGTATACGGTAATCTGCAAAAATTTTGACAGTTCCTTTGATCAGTGAACTACCATTAGAACGTCATTGTGCAGTCATTGCTTTTAATAAGCTCGATATTATCATTTTACCACAATTCTATTACGAGACCATTGACCGATCAATGATCGATCATTATGAATTAGCAGATTAGGAACTGTTAGCAAAATGACAGTGGGATCGTGTTGGAATGACGAATTTATAAAAATAGCAGACTTAGGCCCCTGTTGGGAAGAGTTACCGTGGTTCCGGAACACAAAAAGCAAGTGAAGGAAGACAGGTCCACTATGGATCGATGGTTTTTGAAAAGGAAACCAAAGGGCAAATGAAAGACACAAGAGCAGTTTTAGTCAGTAAAAATCCGCTCGCTCGAGTGGAATAAGTCATTGGAATTATAATTATCCACCGCAAAAAAAAAGGAAGTCTGGTTGATTTTAGTCGGCAAAAGGCTGACACGCTCTCTCGCTCCTCTCACAGCGAGAGAATTTATTTAATGATTACCTACCTCTTTCAAAATAAAAGCCAGTAATGGGAAAGGTTTTCTACTCTTCTAGTATTTTTCTATGATCATTGTAGGCATATGATTGAGTGTTTATTGAATTAGGCTTCCTGTTATTTTGTGCTGATGAATCTTTCTGTGGCTTTTCAAACGCCAGCGGGGTTTCAGAGCAGTGAATAGAACAAAAAGTAACGTTGTATGGAGTGGTCAAAGGGGTCAATTATTATGTAGGTACGCTACGTGGTGAAAAGTGGTGGAAAATATATGTTTTTTTTTTTTAATTATCCGTGTCTGATTTTGCGTTGGCTAGAAATCAATTTTGGTACTTGTCATGTCTGCTTTTATAGTTTCCTGAGCAGTGTATAGAACAAAAAATAACGTTGTATAGAGAGTTCAAAGGGGTCAATTAATATAAATATATACTACGTGGTGTAAAGTGGTGGAAAATATATGGTTTTTTTTTAATTATCCGTATCACGTTGAGTGGTTAAAGTGGTCGATAAATTATGTATGTAGTAATTATCCGTGTCTGATTTTGCATTTACTAGAAATCAATTTTAGTATTTGTCTGCTTTTATAGTTTCGTGAGAAGTGAATAGGACAAAAAGTAACGTTGTATAGAATAGTCAAAGCATTCAGTTATGTAAGTATCACTTTTTTTTGGTGGTGAAAATATATGACTTTACTCGTAGATTGCTTTTTTTAGTTCTTTAGGGCTTTTATTTTGTAAGTTAATTGTAATTCGGTGTATATCTAGTTTTAATTAGTTACGTGTTTGTAATTTTCTGGTTCTATCTATATTAAAATACTAAAAAAAAATTGTGATTCTGAACACACTATATTCAGGTTTCGTGTTGTATAAATAAATCTCCTTATTTTATCTCGCAAGCCATCAAGTCTTGAGCAAGAACACAGTACCATCAATCATCTTCCCCGCTTCACATGTATACCCATTACATACCTCTGCTCCACCACTTCCCTTGATAAAAGCGTGATGATTTTCATACTGCTTGCTCCCCCAGCATTATAATTTCAAAGAGTAGGGTACCAGGTATGTAGTACATGCTATATGAAGGTGACGACGATGATCTATACAGACTTGAGTAATATTTTGTATTTGATGATGCTGGGAGTATGGACTTAGGTAAACTATGTTTCCTGATAGCTACAATCTTTAAGGCTTATATTCTTTTGAACATCTGGCCGGAATTAAATGGACACAACACTCAACCCACCTAGGCGGCAGTACGAGTATCTGTGCATTTAATTGCGGCCAGCTGTGCCCGGATAGAGCCCCGCCATTTTCTTTGCGAAATATTGATTGATTTAAATTATGCTATGTTCACTTTCAAGCTACCATTTTTTATGTGTAAAAATGTTTCTAAAGGTCCAAGCCGTTTCGATGGAGTATAGAAAAGTTGCGAAATTGCTAACGGTCACAGTGATAAACTTTCTCCGCTTGTATCAAAATGTACTATTTTTTGACACCACTATGATGTCCCAACACCTCAGTCACGGTGGTCGAGTAAAACACCACGAACCCTACAGGGGATGTCGACAAAGAGCGGAGAGTAATTACAGAAAAATGGGGAATAACTAGGTCATCGCAGATGTGTGCTCGGATTATGGGGTATTAGGGGTAAACGCTGTGTGGTACGCTGCGAGTCGTGTAACGTCCGGAAATCATTAGGTAATGCATGTGTTAACTTATTTGTAAAGCTCTTGGTTACAGCTAAACTGAATTTTGAAAAGCCTGAAGTAAAAATTATCAAAATCTTCTTTTTTTCTGTTTAAGATACTGTAGCGCGTTCGAATCGATATAGTCGCGATGCCGTAGCGCGTTGGTAGCGCGCTAACATCTTTTCCATAACGCTTGCAAATGCGACTAACGCGCGTTAATAGCGATGCGCTTACGAAACGCGCGACAGCTTCGCTACAAAAAGTCGCTATGGGCGAAGGGCCTCAGAGGGTCACTTTCCGTACCTCAATTGGCAATAATGAAACCCTCGTAAGATCATTTTGTGGTCCGCCTGTCAAAACCTGTTTTCTCAGAAACGCGTGGAGGTACTAAATGATGCATGATCTTTATTTTGCAAGTAGGTTTTATAAAAACACTTTTACACGTCAATTTTTTTTTAGTCAATTAAAACTAGATGAAGCCGGATAAGGCCGGGTTTTCCCAGCTGACTACCCTGAGAAGAAACACCGAAACAAACTCAGGGGTCAAAGTCTCTTTTAAAGTCCATACAGCAAAACATGTAACGGTCAAATCATATTGAACCATGCAGATATATAACTACTAATATCAAATAATCAGGACTAATGAAAAAATCAAACTTCTTTAGAAAGATAAGGCCGTCAATGCTCCAACTAGCCGCATATTTTACCACCCGCTAGGAAATCAAAACCCACAGAGGCCTTCCTACCTAGAATAGAATCTTGAAATTTGACAAGAAAATTGACCGTGTCCAGAAGTACCACTTTCAAAATCAAGCCCGTAGGCAAAAGTATCCCCTCAATGTTTCTGTTTTTGTGCCACTTCATGTCAACTTTTGTATATGTATAATTGATTGATTTTTGTCATTTGGACAACCCCTTCCATTTCCATTTCGTACGGGTCTACCTAAACATGTCCACGTTCTAAGCATGGCCTAGACCCAAAGATTCGAAAAAAAAAAAACAACAAAACGTACAATGGCATTATCTACCAGTCAACCTATAGATAATAATCTGACATCCATCAATCCGCACTAGGCCTACGTGGTAGATTATGGCCCATTCCCTCCCTTGAAGAGGAGGCTAGAGTCCCAGCGGTGGAAGCATTATATGGCTGATTATGCTTTATGCTACCTAAACAAATTACCTCCAACAAATGACAGAAAGTACTCAGACTGCAATAATGCGCACCCCACATGCAGACATTGCCTAATCAATAGTCAAATAACTCCACATTACACAGGGTGCACTGCAATTTCATCAAAACACCGCCACACACACCCTGTATAGACAAATCCTATTGCATGCCTTTCGCCACCCTGTCATTGCGATGCCGAATGACGTCATTGAGGCCTGAGATGGATTCGAACCATAATTTCTGGACGCACTCTTGTACTACGAAATCGTCAATATTTTGGTCTAATGTTAACTTCATCATACATTGCTGCATCAGTAAAAGGCGAATTTGAAGAGGGTCGAAGACAGTCGACAGTGGATATTAAACAGAGCGATGGAGAAGAATGATTGAGGGATGTAATTGGTAAATGACGTGTGCCATTTAGAGGCCTGATGGACGGACATTAGGCCGTCTGCAGCGTTGTGGGCCGGACGCATTCCATTTGTTCGAGGGTCTCGCACTAATTCCACAAATGTACCAACGGGTTGGCGGGAAAAATGTGAAGTAATGTGTCACATGACAATGCCGGCCATGTTTTTATTACGTTCTTTTTTTAAACGCAATTCTTTTGTGGAAGGTTGACTTTAATTTTTGTCATTTGGAAAGGTTTTCCGCAAAGCGGTCTTTACATTTTTTTGGTTAAGGTTTTGTCCGGTCTGATGAAAGTAATTTGTTTGTTAATTGACTGTTTTATTTTTTATCAGACAGATAAATAAATACAATAAAGGTACGGTATAGGGCTTGCAGATTATTCAAACAGGAATATCACTGAGAAAACTGAACATTATAATTCAACATTATCCATCATCTGTTATGTTTTACAGATACATTAGCAAGAAAACACTTCACATGACTGTTGTCACCCATGCCTATTAAAAGTCATATAACAAGTAATCTTTTGAACTATACATAGATCATGTATTAAGTATACAATATTCTAACGACATAATTACCAACATTACGAACTAAATACCTAAGCAGGATTAGGTATACCAATGAGTAATTCACAAAATTTTAAAATTAAGAAAACAAATTGCTCTAAAGTGAGCTCCCTTTGGCTATTCAATTTGGATTACGATAAAACAGAGGACGTCTTAAAAATAATGTCATAAAAAAATAATAATAATAAATAAATAATCAATAAACGCATAGGTATACGAGTTATTATCACGCTTACACTTTCATCCACTCTTAACCTTCTCACGTGCACTCACACACCCACACCTACATTACTTCACTCACCACACCTACCGCACTACACTTCCTACATTACATTCACTACACTCTACCCAAACTTCAGTTTAAATGTATAGTTTAGATACCTAAAATTATTGTTTTACTGTACCTTCCTAATATGGGTTGAAAGAGACTGGACCACACAACACAGGGAATCCTAGTGTGGGTTTCAGGGCTTCATCTAAGTTTGTAAACTGAATGAGACAATAAATAATTTTTATTTTATTTATTTTATTTTTATTTTATAATTAAGTTTATGATTTGCATCATCTGTAATGTAGATACTTATTAGTTGTATAAATTCTTTGACCGCGTCTTTGGTTACTGCTCCGCTCCCGCGGGTCACAACGGTAAATGGGCTATACAACAATAAAAAACAAAAATCTCACCAATAGTTCCTGAGATTTTTGTAGATTCCTGAGAAAAAAACGTATTGCGCCGACCCCAAGTAATATGGGATAAGGGCAGGAAGAAAAAGAAGAAGTTTCCTGAGATTAGCGCGTTCAAACAAACATACACTTCAGCTTTATAATCTGAAATGTAAAAAAATTGTGTCACAATGTTTGTTATCGCACTAATCCAAAACGGCTTGATCGTGTTTTAGTATTTTTTTTGTTTATATGAGTATAGGAAGACGCTGCGTTGGAAAGCCTCCCACAAGGTGAACCGATAACTTGGCAGGGTCGCGGGAATCCGATGGATGCGACAGGATCGGTCGTTGTGAGGCCTATGTCCAGCAGTGGACATCTTTCGGCTGAAATGATGATGATGACAATAGGTAGGCTATTTTTTACCCTCCTACCCCTATCCCCCATTTTTTTTATATAATTTATATGGCAGAACTACATTTGCCGAGTCGGCTAGTATTAGTATGGAAATAATAGATCTACTTACTACAAAACCCACATCTAACAAACTCCCACGCAAACAACATCTTATGCATCTCACACACAAGTAAGCAATTTTTTTTTTTAAATTGATATAAACTTAACTTAAAAGCTTAACTGCGATTCCACCTGACGGTAAGTAGTGATGCAATCGTTGATGGTGAGGCGCACTAGTTTCCACTGTGCGAAACGCCCGGAGGACACGGTGGTGCACACAGTCGAGGTGTGCCCTGCTTGGGCGGAGCATCGCCGTACCCTTGGCGGCGGAGACCAATCGCGCCGGGCCTTGGCCTCCACCTTGAGGAGTGGCAGGCGGTCGCCGATTTTTGCGAAGCAGTAATGGAATTCCGATCCCAATTTTCAGCCACCGTAGGCGCGGGCTTGCGGACAGTGAGCAATGGGTAGCTCGCTGTCCGGCCGTCCTGTAACTGTCCGGACCACGCACTGTTCCCGCGTGCCTCAAGAAGTTGTCAGCAACAACAGGGGCCCAGCCGGGTCGAAGCCTACTGGGGCCAGGGTTATCCGAAAGGGAACTCGAGCCCCGGTACGAAGGCTTGAAGGAACGGGGTGGGTTTTTTAGTCAGTAAGAGTCTGACACTATCTCCCGCTCCGCCCAAGAGCGAGGGTTGTCATTGGAAGATTTTCCCCACCAAAAAAAAAGGCGTGCTAGTTTATTAAGAGCCTATTCACTCTTGCCTTGAAGACACCTAAATTATATTCAGACGGGAAGACCGCAGCAGGTAAATTGTTCCAGTCCTTCGATGTTCGCGTCATAAACGACGAAGCGAAGAGCTTAGTCCAGAACGTAGAAGTTTCAATAACGAGGTGGATACTCGCCGTATGTCGAATTTTCTCATGGTAGAAAGGAAATGGCCGGATCGAGTCATGCAATTCCGCGCACACTTACCAAAATAAATCTATACTTATAATAAATCTGTAGAAGTGAAAATTCTGTACATTGAAAATATCAAAAAAAATAAATGGCAGGGGCTGTTACCAGACCGACACCGAACCCAAAAATATGATTACAAAAATTTTTGTCTGTCTGTCTATTTGTTCAGGCATCACGCAAAAACTACCAGTTCGATTACGATGAAACTTGGCATAATTATTTTTTAATATCCTGGGCACCACACTGGGTACTTTTTCTCCCGGAAAAGTATATACAATAAAAAACAAACTTAATTTTGCGGTTCGATCCCTAGATCTGATTACTGTACCAACCGCAAATAATAAGTTTGTCGTAGGTTACGTCACCCGCAGTGGAGTTCACTAAAGGGCGTTGCACACGGCTAAGATACTATAATATTTTATCTTAAGATACAATATCACTCGCCATTCAGTCATTCGTATAGATACCTATTAGTTTTTAGGGATTTTGATATTTTCGTCAAGAAATTAAGCATTTACAGTCAAAAAGTGACATTTGATGAGGTGGAACTGGTGAAGACCAGAAATTGCCAACGGAACTTCATACTCAAACAAATATCACAATGAACATAGTTAAGCGTCTATGACAATACAAATAAATGAATAGTTCTGAATAGTTATGTTGAAAATGGTATCATCGAAGTGACCTGATGATAGTGATGGAGCTGGAAGATAGGCACCGGACTTCGTAACTAATCAATGTATTCTAGCAGTGTTTGGGCTTATTAGAATTGTCTTGAGATGCACTTTGGCTATATGATACTATCGAACTGATCTGATGATGATGATGATGGAGCTGGAAAATAGGCACCGGAACTCCGTAATTAATCAATGTATCCTACCCGTGTTTGGGCTTATTAGAAATGTCATGAGATGCACTTTGGTTATAAGGTACTATCGAAGTGATCTGATGATGGAGCCAGAAGGTAGAAGGTAGACACGGGAACTTCATAAGAAAATGATGTATTCTAGCAGGGTTTGAGTTAATTAGAATTGTCACGAGAAAAAGGTACTCTGGCTGTAAGTGTATTGCAACTAAAAAGTGTGAAATAAAAAACTTTTTATAAAAAAATATAACCGACTTCACTAAAAAAACGGTCAAAATAATTTTAATTTCGGAAGTCGGTGTTAAATAAGGAACAAACAATAACGAAAAACACCGACTTCCGGAATTAAAATTATTTTGACCGTTTTAGTGTTTTTTTAGTGAAGTCGGTTATATTTTTTTTATAAAAAGTTTTTTAAGTGGAGATAGTTGAAGGGATGGTGAGTGACATAGGCTACCGTGAACCGTCTTACCCCGAATTTTACGCGAGCGAGCCGCGGGCAAAAGCTAGTAAATAATAAATAGCTTTATTCATTCCTTACAAAGATTTTACATATCTATTTATTTTGGTTGTGTTAGTACATATTTGCTTATCCTAGTTTGTTAGTATTAGTTGTAAGGACCGCTCTGGCGGTGAAAGCCTCCTCCATTTCTCTCCATTTGTTCCTATCCCTTGCCAGTCTGTTCCAGGATATCCCAGCTGTGGCAACTATGTCATCACTCCAACGTTTGACCGGCCAGCCTTTTCGCCTTTTGGACCACTTGTTCCCTGGTGATCTTTGGACTTGCCCAGCCCATTTCCATTTTTGGCACATTATTATTTTTGCTATGTCCTACTCCTACTTACCATAATATATCCTGTTAAATACCGAAAGACTGGCTATCCTACGCTTGTGCTCAAGACTTTGTAGATTTTACTTAACCAAATCTGGATTTCCAATTAGCCTCCTCGCACGTCTTTCCACCAAGTCCAAAGCTGCTAGATGGCACTTTGCTGTACCAGCTCATATATTAGTATAGAAGTATTATAGTTCTACAACAAAACCTACATGGAACAAACTCCCACGCAAACATCTACCACAAGCAAATGATACGTGAACAACAAATGCACTCTCCAACCTTGACATTCACAAGTACCAACATCGTAATAACTTTAAGATAATGTTTCAATACATTTTCCATTTCCTTTCAGACTTGTTTCAATACTTTGTAACAAAGGACGACCTTCAAATGTTTCAGTATGAATATCTGGATCTTGTAGAGATTGACCTTGACCTTGGCATTCACATTGAAACGTGGAAGCTGGGTTCCTAATTGGACTATTTCTTATTTGGGAAAAATAAATAAATAATATTTCCGGGAGTCAAAGACGAGAATATTGTTTAATGATATAAACTAGTGCGTGACTACGATCTCGCTTGATGGTAAACTGTGATGCAATCGGTAAATCGCACTAGTTTATTAAGAGCATAATCACTCTAACTTTGAAGATACCTAAATTAAACTGTTTTAATCCTTCGATATTAACGATGAGGGCGATTCTCTCACACAAGAGTGGGTAAATTTTAACTAACCCGGGAAGAATCTTCCTAAGACTTCAAAAGATAGGTCTTAAAAATCATTCCGATTTTTTCAATAATTTCAGAATTTTTTGCTTAACAACACATTTAGTCTTTCATTTTTATTTATACAGAAAATATGTACATAAAGGATAAATTGTTGTATAGTTCCTTTTTAGTTTTCACTTGAAAATCATGAACTGCCTTTTACTGACTAAAACTACCTTCCTGTCTGTGTCGTGTGTGTTGTCTGTATTTCCTTCCGTGTTCCTCCTTAACCTTTACGTTCCAGGTCCATAATAACTCTCTCGAACAATACCACAAAGACCTAGGACCATATGTTTTCTAATTAGGCAATGAAATCTCTATAGATTGGTTGGACCTGTATCCAAGTTTAGACAAGCGCAAAAAAAAAAAAAAAACAAAATATGTCGCCAATAAAAAAATACCGATGTAGTACGAACCCTAGCACAGTCCTTGGCATTCAAGCAAGGTCACCTAGATATAACAAAGGACTAAGATCCAAGACGCACGCTGTGCAATATAATTTTATGTGGAATAGAACCTGCAGCGATAGAACAGAATAGCACTTGGAAAGATCAGGAGTGGGTGTTATGACTCAGTTGTTGAAGTGGCTTAAGCTCTTGATACACGCTTAAATGTTAATTAGTTCTATAGTGCCGATCCTCCTCAAGCATATACTTTTCGGCATGTGTATCCTGCTCATCCTAACCTACGGTGCTCATATCTGGTCACTCACTGAATTACAAAAGTTTTGCCATGGGGTTTGCCAGAGAGCTATGGAGCTCAGCATTTTGGTAAAACGGACATACCATTACTTTTCACTTTGTATTTATTATTATATTTTTTGTTGTGGGAATCCGATGGATGCGGGATGCACAGGATCGTTCATTGTGGCGACACTTGGGGGAGGCCTATTATTTATTTATTTATTTATTTCTATTACAGGTACTCTCTGCACTAACAGTCGAAACCAATACGTGCAGAGAGTCATTATTAAGTTACAATACAACAAAAAATAAAAATAAGAATAAAATAAATCACATAATCATTATCATTATCATTAAAATTATCATCCTCATTAAAATTATCATTATAGTAAAGGTCCAAAATTTAATATTTAAAAATTAAAATAAAAAACAATTTAAAAACAATAGGTATTACAAATAATAAAAACAAAACAACAACAAAAAGATACAAAAAGAATTAATCATAAATAACAATAGTAATATAACATGAATAAGAGGTCGAATCAACCTCCAAAGCAATCTTTGCACTTTTTCAAAAACAATCGTACACAAGAGTGGAACATGTCTACATCGGGATGCTGAGCAGTCAGTGTGTTGAGTAGTGTCACTGCCCGATTTGCCTATGTCCAACAGTAGACATCTATCGGCTGAAACGATGATGATATTTTTTGTAATGTATGTATTTGTGTTGTTATTCCTTATTAATATTTTTTCTGATGTTGTACGGTCGGCTGCAATAGTGGTTGGATAGTACAGAAAAAAAATCGTGTGAAGCGAGAAATTACGCCATCTAGCGTAAAATCAGATTGAAATGTTGTTATCGACAACTTTATATTATACAGCTACTAGGTGGCGTTGCTGCGCTTCAAATGCTTTTTTTTGTAGTTCCTTTTTGTTTCTTTAAACATTGAAATAATTTATATTTTTTTATAAAGAAATGAAAATATTAAAATTGAATATCAATTTATAAATATCTGATTGTCTATGTATCAATTTCAAAACTTGAGAGGGTAGGTTGATTATGGATTTATAAATAATAATTAGTAGGTAGTATAAATAATACTTCGACCACAAAATTGTGACTAAGCTTAATTGATTGTAAGCTAAGTTCATTTTGATTACTTCGTTCGAGCTCCGTTCCTTCAATTTTATTTTTAATCAGGTGAATTTATCACAATGAGTATGAATTGTAATATAGACTTAGTAATAAGAGCTCAAATAATTGCTTTGCATAATCAAGGTAAAAATTTGTCAGAAATAGCCAGAGAGACCGGTGTAAACGTAAGTAATCTTATTTTAAACTTTTTATATAACAAAAAGACTCTTTAATAATAATCATTATTTGCTATTATATATTTCTGTTTTATTGTTGCAGAGAAAAACAGTTGTTCTATGGGTACGACGATTTGAAAAAGAGTGTTCTTTGAAACACTGTCAAAGAACTGGTAGACAAAAACTTATAAACATGATGCATCGTCAAACCATGGTAAGGGAGTACGAAGAAAATGGATTTTTGCCGACGAACCACTATGCTGGTTTATTTGACACAAGCGTCGATACTGTCCGTCGTGCTCTTCATAGTGGAGGGCTGCATTATTGGAGGCATGCTGTGAAACCTTTGCTTACGGAAAACCATAAAAGAGCAAAATTGCAGTTTGTTATGGATCACTTAAATTTTGATTGGAGTAATGTCATCTTTACTGATGAAAAAGCTTTTAAGTCCAGTGAACACGGTCGATTATGTTTGTGGCGTCGAGATAATACGCGATACACAAGTGATCACCTAGTGCCCAATAGGCAATCTGGCCATATAACGGTGAACATGTGGGGATGGATGAGTGCAGCCGATCCGGGAGAACTAGTGAGAATATCAAACCGAGCAAATAGTGCAAATTATATAGAAGTGCTGGAGGAGACAATGTTGCCCACAGTTCGAACTGGTTTGAACTGTGTATCCAAGCGAAGAATTGCAACAGATAACATTTGTGCAGGATAATTGTCCAATACCTACACCGTTCGCACAGTGTGCAGGCTTGGTTTCGTCAACATAATTTTGCGCAAAACATTTGCGCTATTCCTTGGCCTGCTAGATCACCGGATTTAAATCCAATTGAAAATTTGTGGGGTGTTATTGTTCAACAGTGGAATAATCAAAACGAGCGTACTCCAGATGCGTTAGAGGCTCATTGTTTACAAATATGGGAGAGTATTCGTGGATCAGATTTGTGTAAAAATTTGATTAATTCAATGCGTTCCCAAATGCAAGCCGTTATTTACCAAAATGGTGATTACACAAGATATTGATAAATGATTATTTAATTAATATTACATATTTACTCAGTGCGTACTGGAGACCTCGTTATGTGTGTTTTACTTAATACATGTATTTGAAATAATTTAAAAAAGTTATGAACACTTAAAGTTAAAACACAACATAATTTTGTTTTTTATGTTACCTACTGTGATAAATCAAACACTTCAGGATAAATTGTATAAATATTTTATTCACTTTGATCAACACAATTTCATACTTATCGTTCTACTAACAATCATTTACAAATACACAGTTTAGTCGGACATGTTTTCTGTTCAACGACTCAAAGCAGACTGACTCTGTCCAAAATGACAGTAACAAACTCATTGTTTCCCTACCACAAACTTTCACAAACACTCAGTCGACTAACCGACCAATCAGAGCAAAGTAAAGAGTACGTAACATCAATTGACTAATATACATTAGAGTTTATCTAATAATTAACTGCAAGTAAATATTTCATTTTAACAATTATGATATATTTATACAAAACAAATCCATAAAGTCTAATATTATAAATTATTACTTAATATCTACAACGAATGTCTAAAGTTCATGTAACTACTAGCGCCATCTATCGCTTATCATTGGAAGTTGAACGATTTATGAATATTTTCTTTAAAAATCATTACATTCGGCCATCCGACATCGTGCGATCTCCTGACGCACGATTACAATTAAAATGATAGGATATTTTCATTAAAATTATGAAACTTAATTCCATTTCTACAAGGAACTGAGTCTTACATTCATAATCATTACATTCGGCTTAGTCTTGATTATTTGCTTTATCGTCACGTCATATGTTTATAATATTATCATCACGCGAAGAATAGAGTTTTTTTTTTTGTCAAAGGCTTTTCTCTATATCCGAGTTTATATAAGGTCGGAGGAAAGTATGCTTCTAAATGTTATTCCTCAGTTTGCCAAAATCGGTAATTACAGTAATTTTATACTTAAAACTTTGTTTTTTTTTCAATGGATCTATGGATTTTAAAATGAGGCAAATTCAATTTTACCCTCATAATTGCAATCAGATCTACTAATCTTTATTAAACCACTTATGCTGTAGGCTGTATCAAGGATTTTACTGATAACGAAAGTATCTTTTTGCTAGTCTAACCCAGATATTGGCGCTCACTTCATATCTTAAACTTTTTAACGTATTTTACTTCGTAATGTTTATCATTTAAAGGCACTCTGATCCTGGTAGTTTTGTGGCAGTCTGTCTAGTGGGACATTTAACAGAATTAATAACACGCCATAGGCATATGTTTCCTTGGTGTTCGTCATAGGAATCATTTTATTTTGCTAGGGGATTTAAAATAGTGGTTATACATTTTAGCAAAACCGCGCTCAACCTTAGAAAAGATACAGCGTTAAAAACAAGGTCAATACCATGACTATCGCAAAAGCTCTTGATAGTAGGGTATCTAAAAGAAATCCATGATTGCAATATTATTCAAGTTAATAAACTACTGTCAAATATGTTTTATAACCAACACTCAATTAGGTACTCAAAACCATTGGTCAATGTTAATTATGTGAGACTGTAAGCATAAAGTAAAATTGATCAGCTTTTTGTTCGAAAGTATTCTTCATTATTTACGCGCACTGAATTCACTTCATGTCATTAGGTTTTTCATCGAGTTCAGCTATAAGAATTTGAAATCTAGATCTTATTCATTTAATCCTAAGCAAATGCTGGCGCTTGCTCTCTCATTTTGTTTCTATTGTGTCTCTAGTCAAAGTATTCGAAAATTTGATATTTAGATCAATTCTCGTCTCAATACTATAAACAGAAACAGTATTCGTCTTAATTTCTGTGGAAAACATGATATTACGACTTAAGGTATCGACATACGCGTCCTAGATCTTACACTCTCAGTGGTTAAATGAAACTCACAAATCTGTAGCCACCATGTTGCTACATGTTGTGTGGCGACTCGTTTAGTCAGAGTTCATTACTTTCATTATTTGAAAGCATAATATAAAACAGAAACTTAAGCATTTACAATAAAAGTGATCCTTCAGCTAGAGGCTAAGGGCTTAATTGTACTAATATTATCTCTCAAATAATATTAGCAGCATATGTGCGTGATTTCGTACCAAGTAAAGGTTCTAATAATGAAGTTCGGATCGCACTGTTCGTCAAACTTTATTTTTATTTGAAACCTTGAAATTGGTCCTCTACTCTAGTGTATGGATTTTCAATCCATCTTCCCCTTAACCGAATAAATAACGATGTAATATTTAGCTCTATTTAAATCATTCATTGTATCATAATCATCTTAGGAACCGGCTTCGATTTCAGTCTGGACGACGAGAACTAGTTATGGTCATGTAATAGTATATATTTAATCCTACTTGTAAAATAAATATCATTGTGTTCTCTATCTATAGAATCAGTCTCTGCTACAGTATGCACACGTCACAGGAATTGAAAACGTGTAATAAATCCATTTCCTCGTCTACAACTTAATGGTTTGGCTCAATTCCTAATAGATTTATCATTAATCCCGTGTGTTTAAATTTCTATCTGCAGCTCTTTTACTTATATGTTATCCGTATATAAGCATTAATTTGTCGTAATAATATTCACATAAGTTACACCTTAATTCTTACTAGCTAACATTTCTGCTTGAAACCGACCATAATTCTGCTCATTAGATAAAATCATTTTAGTTTAGTTTACCACTTCGTCACTAAATGCTAACTTACAAAACTTGGCAAGGTTTCGTAAATTTTCTATTTTCTCTTGGTAAGACTAGCAAGTTTTTGAGACAAATTGTATAGTCAGTTTCTGATCCTACTTGCTTAATACAAATCAATTATAATTACTCTTTCTAATCAAACTTAAATACTCTCAAAATTTACAGAAGTGATAGAACTCCCGTATCACAAAGTTCCAATGGATATGTTCAAACCTCGATACTTGTAACGCTTTCCTCCTTGAAAATCATTAAACCACTCTCTTAGACCAACGTGGGGTACCTCTTCGCTTCTTGCATCGTGGTGGTGTCTTATTCCTTCCAAATCGTCTCTTTGCATCATTTTTCTTCAAGTCTGTACTGTTTGAACCAGGAACTATCTATTTGTTCAATAAGACTGGAAATTTTTCCTTCTGTAGTTCTGTCGGAATCCAAGTCGCTCTTGAGGATAATTTCGTCTGCACCGGGCACACTTAACCCGAATCTTAATTGGCTCATCTGGCCAAATCAAATGGCCCAGTTGGCCTCAGATGGCCCACATGGCCTCAAATGGCCCACATGGCCTCAAATGGCCCACATGGCCTCAAATGGCCCACTTTGCTCCAAATGGCCCACTTGGCCTCAAATGGCCCACTTGGCCTCAAATGGCCCACTTGGCCTCAAATGGCCCACTTGGCCTCAAATGGCCCACTTGGCCTCAAATGGCTCACTTGGCCTCAAATGGCCCACATGGCCTCAAATGGCCCACTTGGCCTCAAATGGGCTCGCTTAGCTTCATCAAAGGCATGCTTGCCTCATCCCTCATTAAGGCTCGCTTGGTCTTATTAAGGCTCACTTGGCTTCGTCAAAGGCACGCTTAGCTTCATCAAAAGCACGCTTGGCTTCATCAAAGGCACGCTTAGCTTCATCAAAGGCACGCTTGGCTTCATCAAAGGCACGCATGGCTTCATCAAAGGCACGCTTGGCTTCATCAAAGGCACGCTTGGCTTCATCAAAGGTACACTTGGCTTCATCAAAGGTACACACTTAGCTTCATCAAAGGCACGTTTGGCCTCATCAAAGGCACGTTTGGCCTCATCAAAGGCACGTTTGGCCTCATCAAAGGCACGTTTGGCCTCATCAAAATCACGCTTGGCCTCATCAAAGACACTCTTGGCCTCATCAAAGCACTGAAATCAAATCAAAACATTTCTAATGAACCATTTACAGACTCTTAAATTGCCAAGAAGTCAGTAAGTCAGCAAATTGACGGTAATTACGTATTCCAAAGTGTAGATCTCTATGGAGAAGAAATTCCATTTACAGCCTTTTAAATCGTGTTATACATATACAAACTCAGTTTTAACTTTGTTCTCTCAAATTCATTTATTGTTTGTCATAGGTGGAAATTTAGTTCATAAAACAACAGTAAAAAATAAATATCATTTATCATTTAAGACTTATCATTTATCATCTATTATCTATCATTTATCTTTTATCGTTTAACATTTATAAATAAATAAATTTATCATTTATCATCATTTATCATTTACTATTTATCATTTATCGTTTATCGTTTAACATTTATAAATAAATAAATTTATCATTTATCACTGATCACTGACCACCTATCACTGATCGCTTATCACTGATCACTTATCACTGATCACTAATCACTGATCACTAATCACTGGTCACTAATCACTGGTCACTAATCACTGGTCACTAATCACTGGTCACTAATCACTGGTCACTAATCACTGGTCACTAATCACTGGTCACTAATCACTGGTCACTATTCACTGGTCACTTATCACTGATCACTTATCACTGATCATTTATCATTCATTATATATCATTTATCATTATTGTGACATACTAATAAGGGGTACAACATGTTTTTACAACTATGCGTCGAAACGAAAGGGAAATTATCGTGCCACACAAAGTAATCCGAGGCAACAATGACAATTATCGCTTTGGGAAATAGGAAAATTTTCCATATAAACTTTTTTCTTTTTAATTTATCACTATACGAATTCGATGAAATTAAATAAAGGAAAAGCACCCAATTTGAAATATAGAAACTAAAATGAATCACCAGCATTTAAGAGGTGTTTAGTCTTGTCAACGTTCGATTACGAACATGACGCGCATATCTGTACCACTCAGTTCACACATTTGAAGGGAATCGAATGATTCAATACACGAGCGTGTCACCATCAGTAAGAAATTTGGGTGAGTATGATACTGGTCTAAAATACTTGGCACACTTGGCTAAAAAAATAAATAAATCTCGAGCTCACTTAGCTTCAATTTAGGCACACATAACCTCTTGTCTGAAGTAACACTAGCACACATGGGAAAAAGAATAAAAAATATCTCGAGCTTATTTAGCTTCAATTTAGGCACACAACTTCTTGGCTTAAAGTAACACTTGCACACTTTGGTGACAAAAAAAATATCTCGAGCTCACTTAGCTTCAATTTAGGCACACATAACCTCTTGTCTAAAATCACACTAGTACACTTGGAAAGACAAAAATATATTTCTCGAACTCATTTATCTTCAATTTAGGCACACATAACCTCTTCTTGTTATCACTGCACATATTTGTAGGCATATCCCACTTCTGAAATGTGATAAATCAAACACTTCAGGATAAATTGTATAAATATTTTATTCACTTTGATCAACACAATTTCATACTTATCGTTCTACTAACAATCATTTACAAATACACAGTTTAGTCGGACATGTTTTCTGTTCAACGACTCAAAGCAGACTGACTCTGTCCAAAATGACAGTAACAAACTCATTGTTTCCCTACCACAAACTTTCACAAACACTCAGTCGACTAACCGACCAATCAGAGCAAAGTAAAGAGTACGTAACATCAATTGACTAATATACATTAGAGTTTATCTAATAATTAACTGCAAGTAAATATTTCATTTTAACAATTATGATATATTTATACAAAACAAATCCATAAAGTCTAATATTATAAATTATTACTTAATATCTACAACGAATGTCTAAAGTTCATGTAACTACTAGCGCCATCTATCGCTTATCATTGGAAGTTGAACGATTTATGAATATTTTCTTTAAAAATCATTACACTACTAAACATTTGATATGTTGTTGTGCAAATTGGTAGGTTTTTTTAAATATCTTGCCTCTTGTTTGTTTTTGTTAAGGTTACATAAGCTTCAATCCTCTTTCCAATTTGGGAAACGAATATTTAAGCTATGGCCTCAATAAAAAATTACAAGTAATATTATAATCTTATTCGATAAACTGACTGTTGAATAGTAAACTGTAAGAAATAAACATCTATATTATTTTATTATTGCCTTTTTGTTTGATGAGCCTGTTTACCTGCTTTTTTTCCTATTGTTGAGTAACTACCGACTTGAATATTAATAATAATATTCCACGACGGCGCCTAGTCCCAAGCTAAGCAAAGCTTGTGTTACGAGTCCTAAACAACTGATAAACATACTTATATATTTCTAAAAACATAAATATTGCAGATAAATTACACCCAGATTCAGCAAATGATCGTGCTCAACACACAAACATTGTCCTGGTTGGGAATCGAACCCACAACCCCGACATTACAGTCAGGGCCACTAACCAATAGACCAACAGGCCAGTCATATTATATTACAATTAAATATCCACTTGTCAGCTTCGATATAAATCCTACCGATTTTTTTTTGTTATTCATAACTTACAAAAAGCACAGAGGAACCAGAAATCTGACCCACCTGGCAGTAGAAGGTAGATAATATAAGACATCCTAAAAGTTAGACGAATTTGAACCTTCTGCAATTAGCAGAAGATAAGTGGTATTCAATTCGGGGCTAATTCAAATGAGTTTATCAAGGTGGTCAAATATTATAGAATACTATTATGACAATTTGATCTCTAAGACGTAACTTTGAAGTAAGGTTGTGAATACGGTCCTGTTACGTAATGCACTTGTTCATTTCAACATTATTCCATAAGTCGAAATAGTGTAATGGTCGTAACTGGAGACTTATGTGGACGTGGTCGTAAGTTCAAACCCGTCACGCTACTTTTAGTAGGTTTGTGTTTAGAATACTGAATTGTTTTTTTTTAATCAAATTAAAATGTATATCAAATTAAATTAATCAATTTAAATTAATATTTTAAAAATAAATAACAACATTAATGAAAAACAACTAAATATTACTTATATGTAATATTTACAATTTTACATACAAAGATAATTTAAGTATTCGTCTAATAGACGTAATTTAAATAACTATATATAAAGGTAAAACACATAAAAGAAGTGAAGATATTAAATTGCTTATGAAAGGATAGAATTATTTGAAGGTAATACAATTTTGAACATGACAAAAACAGTTTATTTATTTCAATAGTGCCAGTGGCGGATTAACCACGTAGCAAATGCTACGGGCTAAAAATTGTTTACATGACGTCACTGCAATTAGTGTCGACTGGTTTTTGCGTTATTAGAACGGTTCATTTTTATTTCTGTACCCTTAAATAAGTAACAATTGAATACCAGTTTTATGATGAATATGCCTAATTCTCTTGACTACCCACTTAATACAAGTCAAGCGAAATTATTCCAGATATGTTTGAAGAATGTCTAGTTAGTTGATTGTAGCTTACAATAACGTTTTGAAAATGTTATGGAAAGCAAAAAAATTTACAAGATTTGCGATTTAATCTCGTGCCTTACTGCGTCAAAGTCTTTACATAGACCACTAAGCCAACTTGTATAAAAATACCACATTAAGCTATCAGTAGTCTTACTGCAAAAGAAACAAAATTGCTTAATAAGTAGTTTTTTATACCATTATTATATCCTTTTCAAAATGTTTATAAATAATACCTAACTAAAACACAAAAGCTGGAAAACAAAAAAAAAAGATTTGTAATATATGAGATTTGAACCAGCTACACATTCTTTATAAGTGGCTGTTGTTATTATTCAACCAAATGGACTCTAATGAACTGACTCGAAATTTAACCTTACTTGTTACGCTAGACGCAATATTCGTGCCCGCTTACAAACATTTGATAAGAATCACGAAATTAGTTATGCTTGTGTCTCATATTTTTTTATCAATCTACCCTCACATTCAGTTGTTGACGATAATGATGACGCATGTGTATATTTTCTGTCAAACTAAAAGTCATGTTTATGGTTTGTGAGATTGCCTTGGTCGCCATTTAGCTGGGAAGAAACCAACGCCATCTAGTTACATTTTTGAAAACCTGAATTCTAACGTGCAAGGGAAAATAGACACTAAGGTACCCAGGCAATTTCACAGCTATCTGTACACTGACTGCCCTAAATCTTTTTCCTCTCTTTCAGTCCATCCAAAGGTTGTCTGTAAGAGATTGCCCTGTGCGATAAGACCGCCCATTCTACACTTAATTTTAATCATGTTTGTCCTGTATTTTTTATTTATATGGTGTATAATAAAGAATATAATAAATAAATATCCAATAAACGTGAGTAAAAAGGTTGCCAGGCTCAAATGGAATTGGGCCGGTCACATCAATCGCATGAACAGAGACAGCTGGACAAGCGTCACCACGCAGTGGGTTCATGCAGAGGGAAAGCGCCGTCGAGGCTGTCCAAGAAAGAGATGGCGGGATAATTTATAATTTGGGTGTCTTCAAAGCTAGAGTGAAAAGGCTCTTACTTAATAAACTAGAGCGCCTCACCATCAGAGATTGCATCACTGCTTACCATCAGGTGGGATCGCAGTCAGGCACTAGTTTATATCAATTAAAAAAAAACATCAGAAGAAAGTCTGGAAGAACTTGGAGGAGGCTGTTGCCCAGCCGTGGAATAGTGTAAGCTAGAAAAAAAAATAGTTCTTTAGAAGTATTACTTTAGGTACTTTACGTACGGCTATGCGCCACCGGTACATGGTGGATATCCCACCTATACGCATAAAACGTTTTGGGAACACATTCATTGTGCGTGCAGCTAGGGAGTGGAATTCCTTGCCGGAGCCTGTGTTTCCTGATAGCTACAACCCGGGAATCTTTAAGTCGAGAGTCAATAGGTTTCTTCTAGGTAAGCGCGTTCCATCGTCGACCGCATCGTCGCTTTCCATCAGGTGACATAGCGGTCAAGCGCGAAGATATCAACAATAAAAAAAAAATGAGCTGTGGTGGCCCATGCGTATATTTACATACCCATTACCCTGCCAACGAATTGTACATCGCTGCTTTAAATCCAGAATTCATTTTGTGTTATATATTTCAACATCAATGCTCACAAAACTGTGAAGGATACCATCGTGAGGAAAACGGCGCGTCTTAAAACCAAAAATTGTAGCATAATCAACACAGATCCTGAAAGTAGTATGTTTAGAAGTCGAGGTTTTTTTTTATCCTAAATAATCACTTTATTTTAAGATAAAAAAATTCCTAAGTTCGTTCTGGGCACTATTCCCATTGGCATCGATGTGGACGAATTTTTTGATGCCCTCTGAGTTTTCCCCGTTTTTCAGCCTTTTTACTCGTTTGTATAGATATATACCTAGAGATTATTTTTTTTAAATCCTAAGTATTTCGATAAATTCTTGATTGATTGCGTCACTAGTATACATACACTAGTGACGTAATCAAGTGCGTGTATAAATACCAGTACCGATGCACTACCAATACAGTGCGTCGATGCCCATATTATTATCCAACAATTAGGATAAATTATTTCTTTAACAGTGTTCCTAAATGTACCTGCATTTAATTAAAATTTCAGTGCTTACATTAAGATTGTAATTTAATTATATAATTGGGATATATAACAGAGTAGGTACTTTATTCCAGTTAAATGTTGAATACGATGAAGAAATTCTGCATACTGTCCACATTTAACCCCACACCACTATCTACCTCTACAACACTTAGTTTGCCACCCCATTTCTCCCCAAGACACGCTGCGAGAGTACTTTGAATAATTGAAAAAAAAAACTGTCAAGTGTTTGGGGTCCCTGAGACCCTTTATAGGTCAGTAGCGTAATGCTGAGCAGTGAACACGGAAGGGTTAAGAGTGGGCGGGGGAGTGTTAAAAATGTAGCGCCTTGTTAGCGGGTCGCATGTACCTGCTTAATACCTATCATTTTGTATTATTTTTCAGTAATGTGCCCCACTTGGAAAACTAAGACACATTTAGAATTTGGTGCTTATTTAAGTCGATCTACTAGTATATGCTTATTATTTGTTATGCTTATCTTAAAAGAGAAAAGCTTTACTATTATAAACTATAAAAAAATAGTGCACATGTTCAAATATCCAGATATGAGTTACGTGATTTCTCGAAAAAGTCAAAACAAAAGTAACTGAAGAAAAACATTTTTTTTTTGATTTTGGAAATCATTCAATGACTGTTGCTCTAGGTTGAATCGGAAGAGCGTGTCAGACTATTACTGACTAAAACCATATCTACCTGATTTTTGAGTTGCATTTTGGATTCTAAGACCATGTGTTTTCAGAAATTGCACATAGCCCTAACAGGCATCGGCCTTGCTAGGCCCCTACGGTTTTTGCTGACAACCTCATTGAAAGCGCGCGTCGAACACCACGCGCCGTAGACGACTCGGGATTAGCACAGACAGTTATCGAACAGCTAGACGCGAGCTACTCCTTGCTCGTTGTCCGCAAATCCGCGCCTACGTGACCGTGGATCGCCTTGTGAGGATGACCGTTTCCTCTCGTATGCGGTCATCTCCTTCGCTAGTAATACTGCTTCACAGGAGACGACCGCACCTCATTCCCTCATCGAACCTGACCCAAGGCTTGGCGCGAGAAGTCAACTCACCGCCGCCAATCGCCTTCAGGAGGACAGGAGCCACATGGGAACTCTTTCGAATAAAGCTATTATTCCACCAGAGATGTGCTATGCAAATATTTGCATAGAACATCTCGATGGAATAGTGGCAGCATAAGCTGTACGGATGTAACACCTAAACTGTGGAACTAAGTGACCATAGCTCATGTAGCGGTGCGAGTAAGATGTGCTATGAAGCCGCATAGTAGCTGCGCGAGGAAGATGCACAGCTCGAGCTATGCGATGCTACACATAGCTACACTACTTGCGATTATCTATAGCACGCATCCATAGTACACATCCACAACGGGCATCCTTCCATATAAAAAACATATCTTAGTTGAATCCGTCTCGCTGTTGGTGGCACGTGTTATTGGGTCATTCGGTTCCCTTAAAAATGGTTGAGCTGAGTGGGGCTGATGCACGCGTCATGCTCGTGAACGGGTGCCGTCAGTTGAGGCTGGTCATCTCTTAGCTGCCAGTGGCTTAATTCAGTTTGTATCTTTTAATTATTATTATTTTTATTTTTATTTTATTATCTACATTGTGCTTACAGAATAGAAGCAACATGAAAATTTGTAACCAAGCATTATTTGTAACACATAATATGATTTAAAAGAGTGTCCATGGAGTTTCTTGCACGTTCTTCTCCATAGAGACCTACTCTTTGGAACGTGCAATTTAGCTTCACTTTTCTTGGACTGATCGACATTTGACTATTCAAAAGTGCCTGCAAATGGTCTATTTGAAATAAATGATTTTGATTTTTGATTTTGTTTGAACCAATGCTAAGCTATGTGCACCAATGAATATAATTGGTGGATAACAAACACATCCATAGCAATGTAGTATAGTACTGTACTGCGTTGCTATGGATGCGTTTGATAGCACATCTCTGGTGAAAAAGCACCCTAATCCCGCTACCCATCACTTCAGATGCCTACAATCAAGATTTTAAAGAAATGATGTTAAAAAATATCCATGAAAAAGCTTCACTATTGATTGTCCAACGAAACAGCCATCGACAACACTATCTTAACTTCAAAATTAATTACTAAAGACATACCTCCTGACACACCAATCTCAAAAACTCAAGACGTAATTAATAAAAACATTTTCACAACACGCCCATAAATAATCCGAATTGATGTTAATTAATGACATTGAAGATTAATAAAGAGAACGAATCAAAAGGCGAATTATAAGGAAATCTGAAGAAACAAGAGGGGGCTGGGATGAGAATGTCACGCTGTAATCGGATGGTCGCCGGCAGAAGAGACGTTGATAAATAGTCGTCAATGTTGGAAGATGGCGGGTGGGCCAAGTGATGAACGAAGAACTTCTCCAAGAGAGGGCGTTTCAGACTTTTATTGACCACTGTGACCCCAACCCCGACAGCGACCGTAGGCCTGAGCTTGTGGACGACGAGCTATGGGTAGCTCGCCATCCGACCCTCCGGTAACAGTCCAGACCGAGCCCGAGTGGTCGACGGTGCGTAGTGATTCACGCGCCCCTCAAAGAAATCTCAGCAAAATCGTAGAGGCCTAGCCGGGCCAAAGCCTATTGGGGCCATGAGTTAACTTCTGAAAGGGAATCAGTGGTGCTAGAACGTAAGACAACAGAAGGTACATAGGTGTGGTTTTTTTTTTTATCTACACTAATATAATAAAGAGGTAAAGTTTGTCTTTTTGTTTGTAGGAGGTAATCCCTAGAAGATCTGATCCGGCTGCTTAAATTTTTATCACCGATAGAAAGCTGCTTTATTTCTGAGTGACATAGGCTATATTTTATGTACGCGGGCAAAGCTGTGGGCAAAAGCTAGTCTGATATAAACTAGTACTTGACTGCGATCCCACCAAGTAACCCCACCTGGTAAGCAGTGATGCAATCAGTAAAAGTCTGTCACGCCTCCTTAGTGCGAAAAAATCCAACTATGTCCATCCAACGCTTGAGACAAACTAAGCCCACGTATGCCACGTATGCTAATGAGAGGATAATGACTTCGAAAGTCTTGAATTTGCTTGAAAACATTGACTTAGAAACTTAAATGGCATAGGTAGGCTGTCACATGAATTGTCTATTTTCGAATACCGTAATTAGAGACAATAAGAAAGCGAACGCCGGCGTTCGCTTAGGGTTTAATGAATTAAAACAAATTCAAGAGTCTAAGAATAAAGATGTCATAATGCGTAGCATACATACGCGGCATACGTGGGCTCACTATGTCTTAAACTTAACCCTCAAATATCTCTCTATGACATTCCCTCAAATCTTCAGTAGCTTGTAACTTGTACCACAACCAGAAGAAGACAAAAGATGTCTGTATCACTAATAGGCTTAACAATAATGTTAGTAGCTGCACTCCGCTTAATTGTTTACGATATTGTGTGTCACGGGGAGATTAGATCTGTTTTGTTTTGATTGTGAAGCTTTTCAGATTACCTGCGGAAAATAATAATTGAAAAAGTTAGCTTTTTTACTTACAACAAGGTTTAAATTACGTCAAAGGTAATTGTAGTCTACTGTATGGCTTGTTTTGTAATTGATATGAAACTCAATGTTCTTTTTTTTTTCAGATATTTTTCTTAAAATCCATATTATTTACGCTCTTTAGATCTCTGTCATCATCATCATCATCATTTCAGCCGATACACGTCCACTGTTGGACATAGGCCTCCCCCAAGCGTCGCCACTTCGAACGTTCCTGTGCGTCCCACATCCATCGGTTTCCTGCTACCTTCACCAGGTCATCGGTCCACCTTGTAGGAGGCCTTCCAACACTGCGTCTTCCGGTACGCGGTCGCCACTCCAAAACCTTTCGGTCCCAACGGCCATCTGTTCTGCGAGCAATGTGCCCTGCCCATTGCCACTTAAGTTTGGCAATTCTTTGTGCTATGTCGGCAACCTTAGTTTTCCTGCGGATATCTTCATTTTTTATCATTTGAAGGGAGATCTCTGTATTACTTTTATTGGTTTTTGAAATTTAGTTGGAATTACAGAATTGAAAGTAATCAAAAGTTTTTTCAAAACTTATTTACTTATTTTTTTGTTGGGTTTGTTTCGTTTGCGTCATGAAAAAAAAATTAATGTAAAATAAAAAAAGTAAAAAATGAAATTAATGGAAGATGTATTTAACTGTTATTTGTTTTTTTTTTTTTGTTTATTCTTAGTGTTTAAATTTTTTAGATAATAAACATATGAAAACATGAAAACATTTAAAAATATAAAAAAGTCCTCACGTGTGAATCGGGAACATACCGGAAGTAATGAATTGTCATCTTAGCCTCCTAAGATGAGAATTCATTGATAGAGTACAATTCACGAATGATGGCGACGTGAAGTTAGCCTTTGCGAACGTTCGCGCATACTACACTCTTCTCGCACACGCATATCGCCATTTGGTTCCTAAAACACGTTACTGCGCAGCCTTCTGCGCAAACTTCACGGCCGCTATCATTCGTGAATTGTACTGTACCTTTACCTCATATCATAAATTCTAAAATGACTGAGTCAGTCTCGCAGAAAACTACGATGACAACCACCAATTACTATTTTAATAAATTATAAATACCGACTGAACAATTATTCAAAGAACATTAAGATTAATTTCCATGTGGGTGCGAATACGTGTGCATTTTTCATTACTTTTAATGACCAGACAATATTAATTTATGCACCTATGAATAATTTTACTCAACACACAGTTCCCGTCATATTTATTGGAAACGTGAAAAATCGTCAACCCTTCAAATGATGGCAGATAAAATGACCGGTCATTTGCGCCCCGACATTTTTAAAATGGCGTTCATAATCGTTATTAATATGCGTATGAACCATCTAATATTGAGCGTTTATGCAAATATACAGTATTTGCTAAAACGCAAAGAATTTGCATACATTTGTGGTACCGTTTTTTGTGTTCAATGACACGTGAGAGGTATAAATATTGTCTCTCATTTTTGTTTCGTCGTTTCTAATTTGCATAAGCATTGCAGGGTTGGTTATGCCGATTTGAATAATTAAGGTGGCTGTTTTTTTTTTCATTTTGGTGTTTAGTTGGTGGAATTAATTTACTTAGTGTTTTTATTTAATGGATACTCCTTAACAAATATTGTACCCTTGTGAGTTCATGTAGAATTTTCTTTTTGACCAAAATTCTAGCTAGCTATTTCGGTTTATATTAATAACTAGTTGGCCTGTGTTCTTTTCACTAAGTGTGGACCATTTTTACTTAGCTTAGGTATTCTGCTCAAAAAGAATATAGCTTTATACTCTTACTATATAATTTTCAAATCGGTTCTGTAGTTCCAGATATTACTTTCTGTGAATACCCACGGTTCCGGTCCAAGGCCGCGGTAACTCTAATCCCTAATGAATACTAACACAACTCTAAGCCATAGCGCGCACTGGTGATTTTTGTCACTGTGACTTATGACAAAAAAGTCACCGTGCTTATGAACACAACATCTAGTGCGCGCACTTGAAGACGTGACAGTTACAAAAAATGGGTAGGAAAATTATTGTCACCGAGACAAAAGTCACCAGTGTGCGCTATGTCTAACAGGTAATTTGTCAAAAACTGTGACTCACCAAATATTACCTAGCTTAGTTGAAAATTGGTTCCATATTTTAGACTTCTAATCCCTAATGGATACTAACGCAACTCTAAGCCATAGCGCGCACTGGTGATTTTTGTCACCGTGACTTTTGACAAAAAAGTGACCGTGCTTATGAACACAACATCTAGTGCGCGCACTTGAAGACGTGACAGTTACAAAAAATGGGTAGGAAAATTATTGTCACCGAGACAAAAGTCATCAGTGCGCGCTATGTCTAACAGGTAATTAGTCAAAAACTGTTTTCGCCAAATATTACTTAGTTGAAAATTGGTTCCATAGTTTAGACTTTTATTTTATTCTAACGGTGGGTAGACGATCTTCTGAAAATAAATAAATAATTCGGGATGCATTCCTCTGAAACTATCAAAAATAGGTATCCTATTTGATGCAGCTGTAAATTCAATGACAGTTTGAGACCTTTCATAAATGGGAGACAATTTCTGAAACACCGCAGTGTAAAGTGGTCTTCAGACGGATCTTGATGCAAGTCTTTTTGGAAAAGAAATTTTCCAGAACAGCTTGCATCTGAATCTTGCATACTTTTTAATGGAATTTTTTAACATTTTTTAATTCATTAAAAAAAAGGTGGTAATAATAGGATATAGATAGTTAGACAGATACTACGAACTGGCTCAGGCTTTTTTTAGAGAGGAAATCATCGAATAAATTCTACCAATCATGGTGGAGCTCCATCGATGTCGATGTGTTAAATTTATTCTGACTATAATCCAGTTGTCCCTTCTCATTATCATGTCCTTTATCCTTCACCGTTACCCTTTACTTTACAAAATTTTATTTCTAGCAACAGCACCCATATCATAAATACCTTATACCAATAATAATTATTTTGTTTGTAAATATGATCAGAAGCGACGGCACACCACGCCCTGTGGCCAAAAGTCTTTTTCCAGAACAAGGTGCAGATTAGTATACTTTGACAAGTACAAAAAGTTCGTCATTGCGACCGCGGCGGAATTCACATGAGCCGTAAGCGAGTGTGTTATGGAACCGAAGGTTGCAGTGACAAATTTAAACGTGTTTAAAACGACTTTTTTTTCAATTAACTTGCGAAGTAATGATTAAACGGGGGTCAAACGGCGACTCGCGGGGGTCGACGCGAGCCCAGCCTGATACGATACATGTAATAAAATTGTGGCGAGAGCGAGTACGAGTGCTTTTATGTACTAGTGCGGAAAACAGTATATTGCGTACCTAAAAGCGGTGAGATAAGAGTGGGTTTTCGAGTAAGTGTATTTAAAAACAGTTTAGTACTCACATACCAGTGCGATTCTAGCAACTGCACCCTCAGTGTGTACTTCAAGTTTTGGCGTACATATTCGACGGTATTCTTCGCCTTTATGGCGTTATGCAGCCGGATATGTACCTACATCGGTAAGTTCGGCTGAGCGGCACGCAGTATAACGCTGTTCTTTCTACTGGCGGAGTCGCAGCGTTTACCTCGATCGTCTATCACCCCCTAACCGAACCTATTTTTAAGGTCGTATACTTTACGTTTCTGAAAACAATAAACAATAGCATTACGTATTGACGGCTCAATCGATTCGACAGTTTTTATTGGCCATAGCGTCTCAGTTTTATCTGAAAAGTGCATTGCCATGTTGAGAGAATGATGGTGGAATAATAAAACACCTATACACGTTTTATATCGTTGCGGATGAAGAGTAATTGTGTGCTTTATTTTTCTGCTGAGTTAGAAAAAAAAACTCAACTAAACTCAAAATTATTTTGTTTCACATAGGCCTAAATGGGCACTTATAAAACGTCAGGAGCTAGCGTACGTTTCCTTTGGGGAAAAACCTTCAAGAAGCTCCATAGTTACTCTTCAAAAAAAAAAAGATTGATGCTACAATTTTTTTTTTTTAAGAGTAACCATGGAGTTTCTAGCCGGTCATAGAAAACGACTAATTGAAACTGTGCTATAGGTTCTTACATTTTATAAATATCCATGTAAGCCTAAGTGAAATAAATAATTTTGAGTTTGAGGTTGAAATATTTCCACACACAGACGAAGCCGCCGGCACATGCTAGCTTAATATAATTTGTAAACTTTCAAGAATTAACGATTCGCAGAGCTTACTGAATACCGTATATACGATATTGTAATAGGTACATGCATTGTCTGATATCACGCTCCTAAAGGTTAAATAATACGAGTAGCAACCACATTTAAAATTTTAAGCTTTTCAGTTACATTTAAACCTTCCTTATCAATGATTTCCTCTCCAGTGATGAACCTCTTATAAAAATTCATTGTTTGAGTTTATTGCGAACATACAGACAGACAAACGCCATGGGGTTTTTTTTTTGTAAGAATTTAAGAAATATTTATTATTTTAATTCTTCAGAATGTGCATAGCGTATGTAAATCAACAAATATTTCGCAAAGAAAATGGATTTAAAGGTCAACGGGGCTCTATCCGGGTGTAGTTGGCCGGAATTAAATGCACAGATACTTGTACTGCCGCCTAGGCGGGATTACGAGTATGTGTGCATTTAATTCCGGCCAGATTCTCGCCATATTCTTCGTGGTCTGTCGCGATCCATAAACCTCTTCCATTTTTTAATCAAAAAAACTCCAATATACCCAACTAATGAATTGAATCGTACATCAAAATACCCGGTACTTGTGACGCTATTAATAAATAAAACATAGTGAGTAATAAAGCCATCATGATACTAATGGTAGTCAAATTACACACCACCGGTAGCAGCTGCTCGGAATAGGTGGACGCCAATTAAAATGATATCAGTCCTCACAAATAATCTGTTTCGAACTTTCTGTTTTTATTTTTTAAGTAATTTGTTGATTGGTTTATTGGTATTGAATTTTGGTACTTATCTTACCTACTTTTATTAAGTATACCTATTAAAAAATAGGTTTTTCATTTAATTTATTTAATTATGATGTTTATTTGATATTTAATTTGTTTAATTTGGTTTTAATTTATTTTTATTCTAATATGATTATAATTTATTTAATTAGATTATAATTTATGAATTTTTGGTATTCATGTATTTGGATTGAGTTTTATTTTATTTGGTTTATTTGAATTGTGTTTTGGCGTTAATTGTACTTAAGTTACTTTTGTAAATGGAAATTGTGATTGGTGACGTGGAATAAAATATTTATTATTATTTTCTCTATTTGCAATACTTTTTTTAAATAATTTTTCTTAATGCGACATTTTAGACTTACTTAGCTACCGCCCCAAGGCACGGTTCCTTCAGATCCAGAAACTGTCAGACGGTTCAGATAAAAAAAACCTCATTCAATTAATAAGTTTGAGCCGTATAAGATAGAAGACACTAGAGCTGGGTGTTCATCGAGTTCGAGACATTCAAAGACTAGAGCGTGTCAGACTTTTACTGACTAAAACTACACCTATGTTCCTTCAGTTGTCTTTGCGATCTGAAACCACGAGTTTCACTTTCAGAAATCGACCTATGGCCCCAGTAGGCTTCGGTCCTGCTGAGCAAGTAAATACTTGGTTTTGCTGTCATCCTTGTAATAAATATTGTAATATAGTCTGTCTAAAAAGTCGACTTGGGAATTTTGTATAATATTTAATCATTTAAAAAATACTTATATTCGATACTTTTTATAAGGTTCTTCTATAGTAAACAATGATCAAGATCTCTTAATCAACCTTGATTAATTTTGAACCAGTGTTGACTACGTTAGATTTCATTTTTCCCCATAATTCCCCATGTCGTTTGACTTTTTAGACAGACTCTATCTCAAAATAAAATCCTTAAAAGTTCAATACTGTGTAATCTATCAGTGTGTAATGTGAGAAAAGATCCAAATAGAAAATCGATTGCCTAAACTCCCGTAAGACGCTTACGTTAATTAGTTTACTAAGTTATAATGAAAACTGTTTCACACAATGACCACAGCCAAAATGGTTCGCGTTAACCCTGCAAATGCGTTCGACGGGTCGTAATGGGTCGGGTCTAAGTTTAATTTAATATTAACCGTTGCAACAAGACGGCGGTCTTAGATGCAACTTAATACGCTAAGGTTTGGGGGAGACTTGCGATTTGTCGCACGACTTTTATACTTGGAGACCAAAGGACACAAGACTTTTTTGACTAGCCCGTTCGTCTAGTCAAGACAAATCTTTGTGTGATGAGCACCAACATTTGTTCTGTGTCTGGGTGTAATTTTTCTACAATATGTATGAATTTTGAAATATAAAAGTATACTTATCAGTTGTCTAGTACTCATAACACAAGCTCTGCTTAGTTTGAGAAATAAAAACATTCATTGTACGTACAGCTACGGACTGGAGTTTCCTGCCGGAGTCCAATACTGATAATGACAATATTCAATATAACAATATTCCACAACTATCACACAACGCCGTCTAGTCCCAGGCTAAACAGAGCTTGTGTTATGAGTACTAGACAACTGATAAACATACTTATATATTTCTAAATACGTACATATATAAATAAATGGATTAGTAGTTACAACGAAAATCAATATAATCTTTTACAAAGAAAATTACGACTACTCACACGTATAAACAATTGAAGCCACTAACCCCCTTCCTTAGGTCGTTGACTGGTGATCGAAACCAGGGTCGTAGCTACAACTGTATCAGTTGTAACAACGATACGGGGCCCCCACGCTACAAGGGACCCAACGTGTGTAAAAAATCGTGACACAATCTCCATAACCTGCAATTCTCTTATTGAAGAGAGGTGTGTAGTTAATGAATTATAACAATTTGATAGGATGTTCCATTTTTATAGCTCGCTCCACACGTTCTAAAGTATTTTCTACAATAAAAACTTCACCTCAAAATCTGTTTTTGATTTTACATGATGACATGAATGAAATCCAGTTAATACGGTCATCTCTGTCGTGGCCTATCGTACTCTGTATTATTAAGGCCTACCTTACTTTCTTTTCTTTTTTTTTAACATTTACCCACACTAGAGATAGGAATACACAAACATGTACATGTGTACATTTATTTACTGTTATTGTTATTTAATTTAAATTATATAGTCCATTTAATTATATATTTTGTTTGTTTTTTTAATTTATACTGTGTCTACTTATCTTACCTAACTGTCCTGTCGCAGGTCTGCTGGAAGAAATTTCGTTAGAAATAAGCAGGTCCTTTGTACTCTTTTATCCTTATTTGTTCTTTTCGATTTTAAGTGTTTGTGTGTACATAAATAAATAAATAAACATGTAAACTCACATACACAGAACACTCAAAACACGAAACACCTACGAGTATCTGTAGGCCATGCAAATATTTGCTCTGTGTGGGAATCAAACCCGCGACACGTAACCAATCGCTTAATCACTTCGTCCACCGTGCCATATTTAGTAAAAAATAAAATTAATATAACTTCAACATTTTTTTACGGGGCCCCCTTTTGAAACTAACTACGCCATTGACCAAAATATTCGGGACCGAATGGGGTTCACTAGAGTATTGGTGACATTTAATACGTTAAACATGTTAATGGTGTAATTTATTTTGTTGAACATACTTTTCAGAAACTAGGGTATCTGAAAACTGAAACTAAAGTAGGGAAAAGAATTGAAAGAGTAATAAAAATCAGTCTTGCCATTTTCCTAAGTATGTTGGACGCCGTTCCAATCTAACCATATGCAAATGAATGTCAGTATTTTATATAAAGTGACTGCCGATCTTACCTCCACAACCCTAGCTCGCCGTCCGACCGTCCGGTAAATCATCCTCCTCATTGACTGGCCTGTTGGTCTAGTGGTTAGTAGCCCTGACTGCTATGCCGGAGGTCGTGGGTTCGATTCCCACCCAGGACAAATGTTTGTGTGATGAGCACGATCATTTGTTCTGTGTCTGGGTGTAATTTATCTATAATATGTATGTATTTAGAAATATATAAGTATGTTTATCAGTTGTCTAGTACTCATAACACAAGCTCTGCTTAGCTTGAGACTAGACGGCGTTGTGTGATAGTTGTGGAATATTATTATTATTATTATCCGGACCGAGCCCAAGACATCGACGGCGCGTATCGTTCCACGCGCGTATAGTTCAATTGGGCCTCAAGGAGTTGTCAACAAACCGTAGGGGCCCAGCAGGGTCAAAGCCTACTGTGGCCAAGAATTTGTTTCTGAAAGGAAGATTCGGCCCCGGTACGAAAGATAACGAAGTAACAGGAGTGGGTTTTTAGTCAGTAAAAATCTGACACTATCTTCCGTTCCACCTAAGAGCGGGGGATGTCATTGGATGATTTTTCCACTTAAAAAAAATAGCACATAGGATACTTTTTGTCACGGGATAATATTCTACTTTCACACGAATGAAGCTGCTGGCAGAAGCTAAGGTAGGTGCCAGATAATAACGGTCATTGCCCCCCCCCTACATTTGTTGACATTCTTAATCTATACATCTATACATATAAATAAAATTGGAGTGTCTGTTTGTAATATTGAAATAACTGCTTTTTTAACATTTTTTACAATTTATGTCTGTCTGTCTGTTTGTCCGAGCTAATCTCTGAAATGGCTGGACCGATTTTGACGGGACTTTTTGGCAGGTAGCTAATGTAATAAGGAGTAACATAGGCTACTTTTATTTTAGAAAAAATAAATTCAAAATCCTGTAGTCCACGCGAACGAAGTCGCGGGCACAGCTAGTTTCAAAATAAAGACATAAGCTGTCTTGAATCGACATGTATCGTGATCGTTTACATGATCTAGTAATGAAAAGCAATTCATTGTTTGGTTTTTCGGGTACATATGCAGAGATATTATAAAAAGGTCAATGAACTTTATTCCACGGTTATCTGGTGCCTTCTATAGTTTTTTTTTTTTATGGTTGGAAAAATCATCCAATGACAACCCCCGCTCTTGGGCGGAGCGGGAGATAGTGTCAGACTCTTACTGACTAAAAGACCCACCCCGTTCCTTCTAGCCTTCATACCGGGGCTCGAGCTCTCTTTCGGATAACCCTGGCCACAGTAGGCTTCGACCCGGCTGGGCCCCTGCTGTTGCTGACAACTCCTTGAAGCGCGCGGGAACAGTGCGCGCTGTCGACGACTTGGGTTTGGTCCGGACAGTTACCGGACGGCCGGACAGCGAGCTACCCATTGCTCACTGTCCGCAAGCCCGCGCCTTTGGTGGCCGGAAATCGGGATCGGAATCCCGGCGTCGGCGGCGAGAGCACCGTTGCCTGATGCGGTCGGCCTCCTCCTTTGCGAGCATTACTGCTTCGCAGAAGTCGGCGACCGCCTGCCACTCCTCCTCGCTCCGGACCATGGCCTCAACCAGGGCCCGGCGCGAGAGGTCTCCGCCGCCGATCGCCCCCACAAGGGCACGGCGATGCTCCGCCCAAGCAGGGCACACCTCGACTGTGTGCTTCACCGTGTCCTCCGGGCATTCCGCACAATGGCGACACCCGGGCGTCACTTTCGCACGAATCTGGTGTAGGAACCTCCCGAACGTGCCATGTCCGGTAAGGACCTGCGTCATGCGGAAGGTAAGGACGCCGTGAGGTCTTTCCAGTCACGCCTCAAAGAGGGGACTTACCGACATAATTGTGGCGTGCCCAGCACTGGGTTGCGATAGTCGCTGACGCCATTTCACCATGAGATCCCGCCGGAGCTGCGCCTTCTATTATATTATTAAGAACACAATACAATCACAGACTTCAAAACAGACTAAACCCTCACTTATAAAACATTCTGACACCACAGCTCCAATTTCCGTATTTCAGTCGCAAATCCTCGTCATACCTTACAAAGTTCTAACATATGGCCGGGCGCGTATTGTGCTGTCGTGCGCAGACGGACCGTTAATGTGCGGTTGGATTACGGAGCACTATCAACAATGCGGCCGCGATTAAGTCGAGAGAGTACCACGTTTTGGTACGGTACGGTCTGTAGGACCGGGGTCGCTGTTGAAGGGTTAATTGGAATTGTACTTGGAAAAAATATAGTAACGGGGACCGCGATTTTAAACTACTTACACACTAAAATTTTATTATAGCAGTCTATAATAACAGTGAGCCGCAAAATGTTTGTGTTGGCACACCTGGGACAATGGAAAATTTTGGAGGGTAAAAAATTGGTAAAAATTGATTTTTCATTTATGGTGTACGACGTACATAAATGAAAAATCATTTTTTACTTAATATAAATCAACTTTTATTATTAGTCAACAAATCAATATTTATCAGTAATTAGTAAAAAAAAATACCAGTATTTATTTGTTCATCATTCATCTAAACTTTATATACTGCAGAAAAGGTATTTAATTCAAAACATGAACTTATTTAATTGAGTGCAGGTTCAATTTTGGGCACACGCACAATTGCGGCGGTCCTTTCTTTGAGGAGTGGCTGAAGAGATGCTGCGGCATAGGTCTTCTTCAGACATGACCAGTACGGGAGGAGGGTCCGGTTTTGGATTTTGGCGGAAAAAACGCCCGGGTGTCACAATTTTGCGGCCCGCCCAGAGGACTCGGTGGAAGTGTGCCCCGCTTGGTTAGAGCACCACCATGTCCTCGTGGGTAAGTTCGGCGGCAACGAGCTCTCGTGCCGGGCCGGGGTACGAGCCATGGTCCGGAGTGAGGAGAAATGGCAGGAGGTCGCCTCCTTCTTTGATGCAGTACTTATTGCTAGCGAAGGAGGCGGATGCACACGCGAGGGAACGGACTTCTTAAGAAAAAAAACCCGTTGTTCGTCGCCCGCAAAAACATGGGTTGGTTTTAGTAACATACGTTTCATCTCTCCTCTTTACATAACGTTACCAAGACAACGATTCCCCTTCAACTTTTCAGTCACTGGCGCCACTTTCAAACTTCCTCTAATATACTCATTTCTCACTTTATCTATTCTCGTCACACCACACATCAAAAATAAGTAATATAAATCTGTAGCCCGATTCACGTAATGAAAACCGTAACGATATCGTAGCGATTTAGTCGTTTAGACCTTTTCCGTATTCACATCCATCAATCGAGTTTGAACGACACCGATTTTAAAGTCGTTTGAAATTCGTCGATTTAAAAAAATATTTGTATTAGATTATCCTGGTTAGAATACTTATTAATGCAACTGGAAATAAGTCGATAGATCGTGAATAACGCTTTTGGATAGGACTTCGATCGAACGACTATAAAACTTCAACGATATTTGGCTTTTTTGATTTTACTTGAATCAGGCTACTATACATTTATACATACATATAAATAAAATTGGAATGTCTGTTTGTAATATTGATAGAACTGCTTTTTACTGCATGCATATGAATATATACGGTACATACACCAAAATAACATTTTTTTTTTGTCTGTCTGTCTGTTTGTCCGGGCTAATCTCTGAAATGGCTGAACCGATTTTGACGGGACTCTTTTGGCAGGTAGCTGATGTAATAAGGAGTAACATAAGCTTTATTTTAGAAAAAACAAATTCAAAATCCTGTAGTCCACGCGAACGAAGTCGCGGGCACAGCTAGTAAGAAAATAAGATACAACATTCAGATTAAATGTACCAAACATTCAATTAAAACTTTAACCGTCTACAGGTTCATAATTATTACAAAGTCCGGGTAGCATCTGCGAAAAGGGTTAACCCGTCAATGACTACGGTTGTTAAGAAGTAACAGAATTATTAGTAATTGGATTAACCACGTTGTTGCATTCAACCGTAGTGGAATTTATTTGACTGGCTTGCCATTTAACCCTTTACTGCTGTTGGTTGCAAAAGGGAGTTTTAATTTTGGTCTTAATGCAATAAAATGTTTTGTATTGCGACACTAAAAGGAAGAGTGAAATCCGTTTAGGGAACGGTCTGGGGGGAAAATTAAAGATCTGAAAATAAAGAAGAAAAGAATGGTGTATACTCGTGTCGAAAAAATAATAAAAGTTAGGCAATATAATACATTGTCATTAAAAAAAACTGTAAAAAGTCGTATAAGCAAAAAAATATATACAATTTGTTTTCAATATGTACAATATTCAAACAAATAAACAACAACAAAATAAATGCATTCTATTCTCTTCTAATCTAGAAAAGATAAAGTAGTTTTTAGATTATGTTTTAATTTTTTAGCGAGAAGTTTGTTTTTAACTGACATAAAAAAAGGAGGAGGTTCTCGATTCGGTTGTATTTTTTTTTATCATCATAATTATTATTTTTTAATTTGTAATTTCAGATTTAACTTAGTTAACACTCAAAAGCCTGCTGTAGCTATAATTGAAGGAGTGTATTTAAAACTCAGACTCATTCAGTTTATCTTGTATTTTTGTGTGTACATCCTTTGTTGGAGGTAATATGGTAAGAATAATAAAATTAATAAAGAAATTTTATACATATAAATAAGAGACAAAATATTATTATAGTCGTAATAGTAAAGCAGTTTCAGAGCCCAAACTAATCGACATGGTTTTAAAACAAATACTTTTAAAAATAAAACAACAAACAATTTCACGCTCTTAAGCTACATTTGAATATTTCACAACATCCAATCTACATTATCTGTTCAAATATAAAAAGAAATATACCCAATGCCAACAGGAAATGTTTTTATATTTGTCAACGTCACATCCCGACGGTAGTCCCAAAAAAAAAAAGAATTGACGACATTTTTTTTTCAAATGATGCGTGACGATGGTGGTCCTCTCTTATTAGATTATCAGGTTGATTTGCAATTCTGTGTGTTCATACACATGTTTATTTTACGGAAATGAATCGCATTTTGGCATGAGGGGGCTTGTGTTGACTCAGCGTATATTTAGAGAAATACCTTTGGAGTTGTCAGTTGTGTTGTAATTTATATGTGATGTTGAGGGGTTAAATTCACGAGTTGATAATAATAATTACCTATTATTTTGTTCAATAAAATTTAATAAGTAGGTATTTTGCCAACCGCACTGTAATGTAATGTATGCTGTAGCAATTTAAAATTTTTCAGCATTCGTATAATTATCTTCAAGTAACGAAATGTTTGTCTAAAATCAGTTAAACTCTATCTTTTCTAAAAAAAGTGGCAACACTATAAATAGATAGGTAAGTAGAAGAAACAAGGACAAAAGAAAACAAATTAAGGAATGAAAAGAAGGTAGGGAAAAGAAAGGACGAAAGTAGAGAGGTAATCTAATCATAATCACAAAACGGTAATCATAATCATAACTAATTCAAAACCGTTTGTGTTTAAACATTTATAAAAAAAATAATTTCAACATTATAAAACTAAAATCTAAACAAAAAACTTTCACTATGACTTAAAAGTATTAAGCCTTATAAATTCGAAATAAACTATTTAAAGCAACAACAAACCAAACGCCTTCTTTTAACACAAATAAACACAATAAATAGCCATACATTTATAACAAAATATCAAAAAGAATGAATCATGAGAGTTCGCGATGCATTCACAGCGGGTTGGGTCACGTGTTCCCATGATTAGTTCGCAAATTCTTTGCATTCGAAAATATTTACACTAATAATACACCCGTATACTAATCTCTACCTTAAAGATAAAAATACAAAGTCCAAAATCCAAGTTCTAACGCAACCATCTTTGGAAATAGTCTTGATATACTAAAATAAATTTTCATGAACAGAGGTTAAAGTTGAATTTGAAATGCAGCAGCATTTGAAGGGTTGTAAGCCGAAGTTCACAATCGAATTAGTTGACCGCCCGCTGTTTTTGCTACTGAACACAATAGATTCCTTGGAAATTGGACGTGTGTTGATGAAATTACCCCGACAATGGTTTCTTGCTACGCTGAGCTTATGATAGTTTTCATTTTCTAAGTCTACACTATTTACACAGTGTTTACATTATGTCAAACGATAAATCACGACATTAATAAATTAATTTTAAAAAAATCCCGACTGCAAGAAAAAAAAACGAGTTCACTTTGGTATTTATTTTAGCCTTTCCACCGAGTCCAAAGCTGCTTGGTGGCATTTTGCAGCACCACTGCTTACCATCAATCGGAATCGCAGTCAAGCACTGGTTTTTATCATTAAAAAAACAGCCTATATGTGGCTGCAGTACTCCAGATAAAATCCGACCGTTTAAAAAACATCATCATAATTTCAGCCGATACACGTCCACTATCCCAAGCGTCGCCACATCGAACGTTCCTGTGCGTCCCGCATCCATCGGTTTCCCGCTACCTTCACCAGGTCATCGGTCCACCTTGTAGGAGGCCTTCCAACGCTGCGTCTTCCGGTACGCAGTCGCCACTCCAGAACCTTTCGGCCTCAACGCCCATTGCCACTTAAGTTTGGCAATTCTTCGTGCTATGTCGGCAACCTTAATTTTCCTGCGGATATCTTCATTTTTTATTCGATCACGCAAGGAAACCCTGAGATAGCCCTTTTCATTGTTCTTTGGGTGACTTTAAGCCTTCTAATGAGGCTCATTGTGAGCGACCACGTTTCGGAGCCATATGTCATCACTGGCAACACGCACTTAAAAATGACTTGGTTGAATTTCTAAGTTCCAATTCTTCCAATTCCTAACGACTTCTGATCCTTAATGTTTTATGAAACTGGCTATTCACACAGACTGCGATTCTCCGATAAACTGCAATTCTCCGATAGACTGCAATTTACGGTTTGAATGCGATTCGAACTTGGATAACAGTTTTAGTCAAATGTGTTCCTATACGATGTCGATTTGAAGTAAATGGGTAGTATTTTTAGATACTACAGCAGAGATTTACATAGCATAGTCGGCCTAACAATGGTCCCACTGTTGGAATTCAGGCCTCCTCTCTAGGAGAAGGAATGGGCCGTAATCTACCACGCGGGCCCAGTGCGGGTTGGTGGATGTCACATGTCTTCGAATTTTTGATTCTAGGACATGCCGGTTTTTTCACAGCCGGTATCTTTCGGTTTTTTTTTAAGAGAAATTTGTTTAAATGAATCTTTGCCAGATTCATGCCTTGTTGCATTAAGTCCGCCTGTGTACCACTATTGTACATGAAGTTTAAATAAAAATTGCAGTTTACGGAACTTTTTACTTTTTAAAATAAAAAGTTCCGTAAACTATACCAATACAAATTGTTTATAATTCAAATGTCTTTCTTCCAATAGTTGATATTCCTCAGTGGGACGAATAGAAAAGCAAAGGTAAATAGAAACTTATAATCTATAAGGCTGATTATGCTATGGCACTGTGAATAGGTGTAAGGTAGCCTGACAGCTCACGCTTATTCAGGAAGGAAGGCTAATATTGAAACCACAAACAGTTAGAAGACACACATAGATTTAAATAAATACGACATACAAAGATCATATCACAGGCCTTTGATTCAAACATGTTCAAACGTCAAAGGGAATCTGAAACGAACATCTAACTACCCTACCCTTTAACTCAAAGCAATAAGGTTTATTATTGTAAATCTGGACAAATGTTTGACAAATCATTGCTAATTCATAGACAAACATCATGTATGGTGAATTGGTGAGTCTCTAAACAAATATTAATTCTGAATACGAAACAGTCTGTCGAAGAGATTATGGTATTGATAAGCTTTGGCGAGGATTCAGCTGTGATAATGCATTCAATGTAATGTAAGTACATACTCATGCTCAAAAAGTATAGTACATTGCTTTGAAAATATCATAGTGAAGGCACGTGAGCATTTTCGCAAGATATTGGTAGAATCGTCACAGCAGTGATTGGTTGGATTTTTTTTTCACTACAGCATTATTTATTTAAATGTATGTATTTAAGTATTTATTTACTATTGTATTTGTTTCTCTTCTGTTTGTCTATTTATTAGGTTGCACCTGCCATGTTGTTTCTGCACCACCCTAAGGTCGACTGGCAGATAATGCCTAAGGCATTAAGTCCGCTTTGTACAGTTTTTTCTGCATAAAGATTTAATAAATAAACTAGATTTTGCCCGCGGCCTGGCTCGCGGATTTAAAATATAGCCTACCTATGTCACTCTGGAATAAAGCAGCTTTCTATCGGTGAAAATAATTTAGCAATCGGACCAGTACTTTCAGAGATTACCTCCTACAAACAAAAAAAAACTAACTTTAACTCCTTATAATATTATAAGTTTATAAAACAAATATAAAAGACTCGTACATATTATATATGTGCATAAATTACGATTCAATCTTATTTGTGAAGACGATATAATAGTTGTCTAATACCACAAGCTAGACTAGATGACGTTATGTGAAACTTGTAAAATACTATTATTATAATGCAGTACAATTTCGTCAAACAGCAGATTTCTCCTGATTAATTGACATACATATTAGTTGCCAAATAAAAACCGAAACAGAGTCACAATATAGTTTTCAATAGATGATATCTGCTTTTCAATGAAATGCTGTATTCGATTTCATGGTAGCTTGTGAACGTTCTACTTGGGTTGTTATCAATACTGCCTCGTTCAATATTAGTAGCTATATTGGTTCATGGGTATATTGAAGCTATTTATAAAATGTTCCTATTTACGGTATATACGGTCTCAAGGCTAATTACTAGAGCTACCTATTTGCGTTCTGTTACTGACCAATTGTTAGAATATAATATACAAGGTGTAAGGGACAGCCCTCCACAAACTTTAAGAGCTTGCTCAGTAGACGAAACTAAACCACCTACCATGAATTTTTTTTTCAAGAAACGAAAAACAAATCCGCCTCACCATACAAAATTATTAACTTGATTGGACAGTTTGTATGGAGAGGCTGAATTTTATTTTCGTTTCCTGAAAAAAAATTTTATGGTGGGTTGTTCAGTTTCATCTACTGATCAAGCCCTTACAGTTTGTGGAGGGCTGTCCCTTACACCATTTATATGATTTGAATCTGGAATACAATTGCTATGTTTATTTTTTTATATGCCTTATAACCTATCTTTGCAATCTTTGCAGTCACAGTTTTATGTGTCTAGAAGTGACTTGTATCTACACTAAGTTGTTTTTTTTTTGTTTGTAAGAGGTAATCTCTGGAAGTAGGTACTGGTCTGATTGCTAAAATTTTTTCACCGATAGAGAGCTGTTTTATTCCGGCGAAGGCACGGGCGAAAGTTAATCATGTATATGTAGTGTAATTGTTTTGTGTAAATATAATATAATATAATATAATATAATATAATATAATATAATATAATATAATATAATATAATATAATATAATATAATATAATATAATATAATATAATATAATATAATATAATATAATATAATATAATATAATAATATTCCACAACTATCACACAACGCCGTCTAGTCCCAAGCTAAGCAGAGCTTGTGTTATGGGTACTAGACAACTGATAAACATACTTATATATTTCTAAATACATACATATTATAGATAAATTACACCCAGACACAGAACAAATGATTATGCTCATAACACAAACATTTGTCCTGGGTGGGAATCGAACCCACGACCTCCGGCATAGCAGTCAGGGCCACTAACCACTAGACCAACAGGCCAGCCAGCAAATTTGTGTCCTATCCAGGTAATTTTATTATTTTATTAGCTTATGTGGACATAATTTCGAAGGCACACTGATTTCTAAGAAACAGGTTATTCCTAGTTTAGAAATCAGGATCTTTTTGCTCTAGCCCACTTTGCCATGTACCTAAAAACATTACGTTTGCGTATTTTTTGGAAAAATAAAGATTTATTATTATTATTATTATTTACAGAAGGCTCTTCCCGACCTATAGTCAAAGTTAGCATGGTTTAAAATAAATCTTCGCTGTCACAATATTTTTAACTATTTTTTCATCGATACTTGTAAAATCGATTCCAATCCAAATATTGATTTTATTGTTTTAGCGGAATGTAGTAGGTATTTCTGAACAAAAGTGATATTTTTAGCCGAAGTTGGCGTCTTTGGCTGAAACTGGTATTTTTGTTTGAAAATGGCCAAACGGAGGTAAAAGTTTCGGTTAGACAATTAGTTCCTGTACTCCGTCGCCAACTATATCATTGCAATGCTTACCATAAGGTGAAATGGGTCTAAAACTTCAATCTATCACAGATTGACGATATGATGAAATATAAAAAAATCCATGATTTTAACTATTTTATTCGCTAAGTAGGAAAACAAATACATTTTCACACGTGAATATATAATTGAAGTTAAGTTTGCAGCAGTAAAGATCTTAAAACACAACACAACTAACAAAGACAAGAAACAGATCCACCTTTTACAAAACCTTCACTCTTTGTAGTTATACACAACGAAATGAAAAAGCTGAAAAAGAACAATAACATAAGTAATACTAAAACTGATGGTGGTGAAGGGTAGATAGATGTCGAGTGACACCGCGCGACAGAGCGTGTATTTGAATGGACGCAGTGACACGTACTGCAGCGCCGTCTGCAGCTCCCAGCGGAGAGACTCATCTGAGAACAAATTGAATGTAATCATTACCAAGAAAAGAATACGGCCAATGAAAGAAACAAAAAACGGAAAGAATACGGCCAAATCCCTAAACAGGTTATGAATTGAAATTCTCAAAGGAAAAAAGAAATATGACCGACCCTGTCAAACCTGGCGATACGCCACGTTGGCAGAAACGATGAGCGTCAGAATCATATAGAGTGAGGTGAAGTTTAAAGCTTCAGACTGCTCGCGATGAAAGATTACTGTGGATACCCTCTTAGGATAGAGGGTATCCACATATTTCAAAATATATTTTATATATGTGGATACCGTATATATTAACAAAACAAATCTAAGTAATGTAAATAAAACTATAGCAAACTATACTAATTAAGACGAAACAAAGATGACGGTAGTAATTGCTGATACCTGAGCACATCAGCAATTGTCTAGTGAGTGTCGCCTTAATTTGATCCACTTCGCGTACGGTAGCCTCCGCAAGAAACGCCGGGCAAGACACCACGAGTAGTGATTGTACCAACTCCAACAAAGGATTGAGTATGTAAGACCTAGGACTCTGAAAATATTGAACAAATATTGCAAATAGGTTGGAAGGTAAAAATATTCATTATCTTTCAGCCGAAAGACGTCCAGACGTCCAGAGTGGTGACTGCGCACCGTAATACCCAGTGCGCGGTCACCCCTCCATCGTCATGGACCCCATCGAACATCTGTTCTAGTTCAGTGAGCAATATGCTCTGCCCACTGTCCTCGGACTATGTCAGTGACCTTGGTTGTCCTACGGATATTGTTATTCCTGATGCAATTACACAAGGAAACTCCGAGCATACACCTTTTCATTGCCCTTTGGGTTAATTTAAGCTTTCTGATGAGGCCCATTGTAAGCACTGTGTGGCACTGTGGTAGATACTCGTATATTGGACGGCTAGATACCGCGCAGCTTCACCAACGCTGCCCAACCGAGTCGGATTGACCTCTTTCTCGAAATTAGACCTACCTAACTGGACCATCTGTCCCAGGTAGAAATAGTCGCTCACAACTTCGAGTGTAATCTCTGATCTTGATAGGAGAGGGTGCTACCGGAATGTTTACCATGACGTTGATTTTGTCCATGTTCATTTTAAGTCCCACTCTTTCGAAAACTCTACTGAGGTCACTAAGCATTGTATTAAACTCCTCCGTAGTTTAGCCATGACTACTATGTCGTCGGCAAACCAAAGGTGAGTGATGTATTCGCTATGCACATTAATACCTGGCCCTCTCCATTCCAGAAGCTTGAAGACATCCTCCATTGCGGCCGTGAACGGTTTCGGAGAAATGACGTCTCCCAGCCTCACATCTCGCTGAAAGAGGATAGGCTTCGAGGTCTGGTCCTGAAGTTGGACTGACATGGTGGCATTTTTGTACAAAAACTTTAGCACCTCGATGTACCAATAGTCAATTTGGCACCGTTGAAGAGACTGCAGTACAGCTCAAGTCACGATCGAATCAAAGGCTTTCTCGTAGTCCACAAACGCTAAGCAGAGAGGCTGATTATATTCCTCAACTTAACTACATATTAATAAAAATCACTAACCTTAAGGAAAATACCACTTATCATGTTATAAGAATAGACAATTGTTTGCAAACAGTATGAACTCCATTGGATACATAACTGAAACATGTTATATAATAAACTTTATTTTAAGAACAAGAAAGAATCATTGAATTATTTTAGAGTAAATCAATAGTTATATTTACCAAATATTGTAGTTGCTTGTCAATTAATTGCAAGTTATCCAATAAATTGTTATAGTAATACAAACATTTTCGTATGTTTTTAACATTGATCCCAATTTCATTTCTCCCAATAATATTAACGGGAATTGAATTTGATTTTAGGTATAATCTCAACTTTTTCATGCGAATGCGGAGGATTGCGAAGATGACAATTATGGTTAAATGGTTGGAGTCGATAGAGCAAACAGCGAAGGAAATAGCTAAGAATCGATATATACTCTGTATAATCAGAGAAGCTCGAAAAGCAATTATACTTAGTCGAATCAATGACTTACCGATGATAATCAGATATACGAAATTGGTCATTAAGGGCATTTTTTTGAAGCCTATAATTCTGTCATTGATTGTAATGGTATTGAAGAAGTGCAAGAAGCGCTTATCACCGTAAATCAAATAAACTATAGCAGTTAAAATATATTCGACGGTGATCAAAAAGTGTACATTTCTTCGGATATAACATAATAAAATGGCACCGATAATCGAGCAACACATAATACAGTATAGTTTCAATAGAAAACGGATTGGTTTCGAGTCACTTATGTTTGCATAATTGCCAAATAGAAAACGAATCAAAGCCATCACTTTTAATACCCATATAGATAGCTCGTATTTTTTTGTTAAATGCTTTATTTTCAACATCATGGTAGCAAGACACTTCAACTCGGACGTTTCATTTATACAGCCTTCAGTTATGACCACAACTTACAGTTCTTGTAGTAATTACATCGATTTTTTATACTGTTACTCTGTTAATAAACTCATCCGTGAGTAGTAGGTATAATGTTAATTACAAAAGCTATTCAGTTACTGTAATATGTGTACACAACCGTTATAATCTTCTATCTATATCGGTTCTTATCATTTATGCATTCCATATTATTAATGTGTAAATAGTAGTAATGTGTGCAATTAATGCAAGAACTATCCAACCGATTCTGTTCAAATTTTGCATAAATAATAATCCATACCGATCAGGTCAGGATTTGGGCTATAATTATCATGCTATTTGCTACGAGGGGTAAGTAATATTGCATTATATCTATATTCTCCAAGGCCTTACTGCTTCGGTCTTCAACTTAATTTATATCTATAAGTTTTGTTTTTTAAACAATATTCTATCAATACCTAATCGTAGCATACGAACATTTCTACTACTTATCTAACTTGTATAACTACGTAAATGTTACTATCGATTGTGCTTGCGATTTGAAAAAAAAAAGGCCAAAACGACTTTTTTTTTAATGTTAACACAAAGGCTCGCATTAAGTTACTTTTGCTAAACATGTTATTTTTGTACTATGACCAGATATACTTATGAACTGCAACGAAGCAGAATGTATGTATGTAAGTATTGTAGTTTTTTGACCACATAGCTAGGAAAAAATGGCCACAACGTCGAATAGCTCATCGTAACTGGCTTAGTTGATAGTAAACCACCAAGAGGCAGCAGCTCAAAAAGATGGGCCGATCAGGTCTGCTCCACACTGAACACCCAATTGGACGTCGCACTTCATGACGCCAAGAATCGTCACAAATAGCTTATGGCGGTAAGTCCCCTCTTTGAGGCGTGGCTGGAAAGACCTCACGGCGTCCTTACCTTCCGCATGACACAGGTCCTCATCGGAAATCGCAAGTTCGGGAGGTTCCTGTTCCGAATTAAAGCGGAAGTGACGCCCGGGTGTAGTGGCGACACCCGGGCGTCACTTCCACTTTGCGGAACGCCCGGAGGACACGGTGGAGCACACAGTCGAGGTGTGCCCTGCTTGGGCGGAGCATCGCCGTGCCCTCGTGGGGGTGATCGGCAGCGGAGACCTCTCGCGCCGGGCCTTGGTTGAGGCCATGGTCCGGAGCGAGGAGGAGTGGCAGACGGACGCCGACTTCTGCGAAGCAGTAATGCTCACTAAGGAGGAGGCCGACCGCATAAGGCAACGGCGCTCTCGCCGCCGCCGGGATTCCGATCCCGATTTCCAGCCAACGTACCTAGGCGCGGGCTTGCGAACAGTGAGCAATGGGTAGCTCGCTGTCCGGCCGTCCGGTAACTGTCCGGACCAAGTCCAAGTCGTCGACGGCGCGCACTGTTCCCGCGCGCCTCAAGGAGTTGTCAGCAACAGCAGGGGCCCAGCAGGGTCGAAGCCTACTGGGGCCACTGGGGTTATCCGAAAGGGCGCTCGAGCCCCGGTATGAAGGCTTGAAGGAACGGGATGGGTTTTTTAGTCAGTAAGAGTCTGACACTAGTGTGAGGTCCGAAATGAGACAACGTTTGTAGTCAAAATCTAATATAATAATGATCATCATCAAATTGGTTACATGCTTAAAAATATTAATACATTTGTAGTGGTTACATAGATTAATAATAAACAGAGGAGACATTAGGTACTACATACATCACACTATCTCCCGCTCCGAGAGCTCCAAGAGCGGGGGTTGTCATTGGATGATTTTTCCCATCAAAAAAAAAAATCGTCACAAATAGCGAGACGCCATCAATTAAAAGCTAATCCAGTAGAAACTTCACTTCCCTCAGTAATGAGGAATACGACTCGAGGAGGAGGAGGAGGATTGTAGCTAGAAAGGTACTGAGTGAGAGGACATAATAGAGAGCAGTCATATCCTTCTGCGGAGCAGTAATGCAAGCACAACAGGTGGCGGAAAGAGAGAGAAAGAGGCAATCTTCACTCCCCGGCTACCGAAGATGTCCTGAGCGTTGGGAGTGGCGATTCCCGGCCAACATAGGCATGGGCTTGTGGACGACAAGCAATGGGTAGCTTGCCGCCCATCCGCCCATCAGAGTACGAGTTGTCGAGTGCGCTTAGTTTTATGGAAAAAGGGAATTTGTGATCAAATCATTGTGCCAATTTGTTTGAAAGTTGGCACAAATAGTAATCTAAGCAAATAATAATAATAATATTTATTTAATTCAGATAATACAATCCATTATTGTTAGTAAAGACATACACAACTTATAAGCTAGTGTTAGTACATATAATAAACATCTGTCAATTAATAAATAAATTCAATAAACATGTCAATAATAATAATTAATCACATAATAAAAACAATTAACAAACATACACAACACACATTAGACTACTTCTGGGCACGGTTTGAGGATAACACTTGCGTCCTCGTCCAGTGTTTTAATATAAGGCCATCAGTCCTATCCGCTACGGTTTTTAAGAGACTGTTGGCGCTGCCCCGTACCCGCTCCATCAGGGATGCGACCCGCTTTCGCACGATAGCATAGAAGTCATCAATACGTGCCTCTGCAAACATCCCTGATGCGCTGCAATGACGCGGCAGCCTCAACAGGGCCCTGTATGCGTTATTGTACTAGACTCGCAAGGCGCTGTAAGCCCTCTGCGTATAGTCAACCCATAAACTGCAAGTGTAAAAAGACTGGCAGTATTCCCTAAACAGCGTAGCCTTTACATCATTTGAACACCTTGCAAATCTACGGATCAACATATTGCTTCTGACTGACAGCGTCCTGCGTTCCCTCTCCATGTCATTATTATCGGTCTGTGTAGCAGTGACCCAGTGTCCCAGATATTTAAAAGATGTAACCCATTCTAGAGCGGTCCCCACAAGTGTGATGGGTGGTACAGCATAGTTCTTTGTGCCAGCCTTGAACAGTAGACACTCGCTCTTCCTGGCATTATATCTAAGACCCTGGGCCTCCGCATATCGCTCACAAACCGACACCAATATTCTGAGAGCGCTGATCGATGGGGCCAACAGCACCATGTCATCGGCGTAACTTATGTTGTTGACAAATGTTCCGTCAATTGAACAACCTACCATAGCGCTGCTGAGCTCACGAATCAACCGATCTATATACAGACAGAAGAGTTTCGGTGAGGTCAGACCTCCCTGCCTGACCCCACACTCGTCTGTACGGCTCAGATAGCGAGCCAATGAAGCGAGAGATAATAAAGGTTAATAATAATTATTAGTTTTCAGAAGAACCCCCATTAAAACAATTTAGGTAGTTTTAAAGATTGTATGGAGAATTATTTCTTGGTTTAATAAACTTGAAACTTGTCACCAATTCTAATTAAAATGGATGATAAAGACTATCATTATTAGTTTTTCAAAACTACCTTCAAAATACAGTTTGAAGGGTCGTTATCATCATCATTATATCAGCCGATAAACGTCCACTGTTGGACATAGGCCTCCCCCAAGTGTCGCCAAGTGTCGTTATACTTAGGCAAATTGCTAGTATTTGTATAAGCGGAAAAGAGAGAAGTGGGCTTTTGCCCAAGTGTGGAATATAACAGGCTGACTAGATTACATATTTTCCAAATCAATACTCATAAAAATGAGTATATTCAAACAAATCATAAGAAATGTCAAAGATTGCGCCCCTACTGTACCTATAGGTAACGCAATAAGTCAATATTATGTGAGTTTCTATTGCTCTGTGCCAGAAATAATAGCGTTATGATTCGTAATGTAATAAGCTCTCGACTATTTGATCGTGACTAATGGTTCAGATTTGGCAAGATATGCTATCATGATTGTTTTTAAGAGCGGCCAACCCGACACCATGTAACCGGTCTTAATAATTTAAATAATGTCTTTATTGACAAACACACAATTTTAACCTTTCAAATACCTACCGTAATTAGAGAAACAATAGAAAGAGAACGACAGAGTGAACGCTGGCGTTCGCTTGGGGTTTAATGAATAAAAGAAAATAAGAGATATACAATTGAGAAGAAGACGAACCGAGAACACATTAGAAGTACCCGTGGACCCCAAACTAGGCACAGTTTGTACAATTGCCGTCACGGATCTTAAAGTTAAATATTCGGTCTCTTTAGTGGTGCGAAGTGGTGTGACACGTGGGGGCGGGGACTGCCAGTGATTGGCTCGCCGCGCCATCGCGTCATAGACGCCACTCCTGATTCGTTTCTTGCGTCGGTGCATGTATCTAACAACGAAGACGATTGGCTCGCCAATGTATGGAATGCGCAAAGCGATCCCTACTCTGACGCCGAGCGCTCAAGATCCGTTTCGGCAATTGTATCTTGGTGGCCCAGGACTAAATAGCAAGTTAGATAGACGGAAAGTTCTGTGGGACACAGCACATTTTACAATACAAAGAAGAGATGATAAATGAAACAAAAGCTACAAATGATTAAGGAAAAGAAACCTTAAATCATATTATTTTAGGTTGAGTTGCACCATTTAACTATAACGATAACAAAGCCGTTAACAGTTGTCAAATCGTCGAATTGACCAATAGGCGGCCGTTTCACGGCTGGTTATGGTTTGGTTATCGTTATAGTTAGGCATTAAGTCCGCCTTTGTACCTATGTGTTGCATGAAGTTTTAATAAATAAATAAATAGTTAAATGGTGCAACTCACCCTTAGTATACAAAATTCTATACTAAATCAATTCATATCATAGCCAATTAAAAATAATTAAAGAGAAGTTAAATAAACGAGATTATGAAGTTATCGCACATTTTTCTCTAGATATTTTGGTATAAAAAAACCTGGTTTCTATTGAAATCAAAACATAATAGACCAGGGTCGATAATTTTTAAAACCAAAAAAAATAATAGTAGGATGAAACCCATGTATTTTGAAATTTTTTTTGAAGTGAAAACTTCTTTAGCGGCGTTGAGCACTTTTTCTATAATGGGTATAAAATCTTAAACTCGCGTCAGGACACGTGACCTGATCGAAAAAGCGTAAGACGGATGGAGAGTAGACAGCTATCCCTTATCGCGCGTTGTGAAAGGGGGCTAGACGGAAAAAATTCTCACGAAAAATTGTACCGACACTTTTACTGTCAAAATATAAATCCAAGATGGCGGCTGCAAGAAATTATCAACTTTTTCGTCATGGGTGTCGTTTTCATGGTTTTCGAGGGTGTTGAAACCGATGGTACTGTCAAAATATAAATCCAAGATGGCGGCTGCAAGAAATTATCAAATTTTTCGTCATGGGTGTCGTTTTCATGGTTTTCGAGGGTGTTGAAACCGATAGTACTGTCAAAATGTAAATCCAAGATGGCGGCTGCAAGAAATTATCAAATTTTCCGTCATGGGTGTCTTTTTCATGGTTTTCGAGGGCGTGGAAACCGATGGTACTGTCAAAATGTAAATCCAAGATGGCGGCTGCAAGAAATTATCAACTTTTTCATCATGGGTGTCGTTTTCATGGTTTTCGACGGTGTTGAAACCGATGGTACTGTCAAAATATAAATCCAAGATGGCGGCTGCAAGAAATTATCAACTTTTTCGTCATGGGTGTCTTTTTCATGGTTTTCGAGGGTGTTGAAACCGATGGTACTGTCAAAATGTAAATCCAAGATGGCGGCTGCAAGAAATTATCAACTTTTTCGTCATGGGTGTCGTTTTCATGGTTTTCGAGGGTGTTGAAACCGATGGTACTGTCAAAATATAAATCCAAGATGGCGGCTGCTAGAAATTATCAACTTTTTCGTCATGGGTGTCGTTTTCATGGTTTTCGAGGGTGTTGAAACCGATAGTACTGTCAAAATATAAATCCAAGATGGTGGCTGCAAGAAATTATCAAATTTTCCGTCATGGGTGTCGTTTTCATGGTTTTCGAGGGCGTGGAAACCGATGGTACTGTCAAAATGTAAATCTAAGATGGCGGCTGCAAGAAATTATCAACTTTTTCGCCATGGGTGTCGTTTTCGTGGTTTTCGAGGGTGTTGAAACCGATGGTACTGTCAAAATATAAATCCAAGATGGTGGCTGCAAGAAATTATCAAATTTTCCGTCATGGGTGTCGTTTTCATGGTTTTCGAGGGCGTGGAAACCGATAGTACTGTCAAAATGTAAATTCAAGATGGCGGCTGCAAGAAATTATCAACTTTTTCGTCATGGGTGTCGTTTTCGTGGTTTTCGAGGGTGTTGAAACCGATAGTACTGTCAAAATGTAAATCCAAGATGGCGGCTGCAAGAAATTATCAACTTTTTCGCCATGGGTGTCGTTTTCGTGGTTTTCGAGGGTGTTGAAACCGATGGTACTGTCAAAATATAAATCCAAGATGGTGGCTGCAAGAAATTATCAAATTTTCCGTCATGGGTGTCGTTTTCATGGTTTTCGAGGGCGTGGAAACCGATGGTACTGTCAAAATGTAAATCCAAGATGGCGGCTACAAGAAATTATCAACTTTTTCGTCATGGGTGTCGTTTTCGTGGTTTTCGAGGGTGTTGAAACCGATAGTACTGTCAAAATGTAAATCCAAGATGGCGGCTGCAAGAAATTATTAACTTTTCCGTCATGGGTGTCGTTTTCATGGTTTTCGAGGGTGTTGAAACCGATAGAACTGTCAAAATGTAAATCCAAGATGGTGGCTGCAAGAAATTATCAAATTTTCCGTCATGGGTGTCGTTTTCATGGTTTTCGAGGGTGTTGAAACCGATGGTACTGTCAAAATATAAATCCAAGATGGTGGCTGCAAGAAATTATCAAATTTTCCGTCGTGGGTGTCGTTTTCATGGTTTTCGAGGGTGTTGAAACCGATAGTACTGTCAAAATATAAATCCAAGATGGCGGCTGCAAGAAATTATCAAATTTTCCGTCATGGGTGTCGTTTTCATGGTTTTCGAGGGTGTTGAAACCGATAGTACTGTCAAAATATAAATCCAAGATGGCGGCTGCAAGAAATTATCAAATTTTTCGTCATGGGTGTCGTTTTCATGGTTTTCGAGGGCGTGGAAATCGATGGTACTGTCAAAATGTAAATCCAAGATGGCGGCTGCAAGAAATTATCAACTTTTTCGTCATGGGTGTCGTTTTCGTGGTTTTCGAGGGTGTTGAAACCGATAGTACTGTCAAAATGTAAATCCAAGGTGGCGGCTGCAAGAAATTGTTAACTTTTCCGTCATGGGTGTCGTTTTCATGGTTTTCGAGGGTGTTGAAACCGATAGTACTGTCAAAATATAAATCCAAGATGGTGGCTGCAAGAAATTATCAAATTTTCCGTCATGGGTGTCGTTTTCATCGTTTTCGAGGGCGTGGAAACCGATGGTACTGTCAAAATGTAAATCCAAGATGGTGGCTGCAAGAAATTATCAACTTTTTCGCCATGGGTGTCATTTTCGTGGTTTTCGAGAGTGTTGAAACCGATGGTACTGTCAAAATATAAATCCAAGATGGTGGCTGCAAGAAATTATCAAATTTTCCGTCATGGGTGTCGTTTTCATGGTTTTCGAGGGCGTGGAAACCGATGGTACTGTCAAAATGTAAATCCAAGATGGCGGCTGCAAGAAATTATCAACTTTTTCGTCATGGGTGTCGTTTTCGTGGTTTTCGAGGGTGTTGAAACCGATATTACTGTCAAAATATAAATCCAAGATGGCGGCTGCAAGAAATTATCAAATTTTTCGTCATGGGTGTCGTTTTCATGGTTTTCGAGGGTGTTGAAACCGATAGTACTGTCAAAATATAAATCCAAGATGGTGGCTGCAAGAAATTATCAACTTTTTCATCACGGGTGTCGTTTTCATGGTTTTCGAGGGTGTTGAAACCGATAGTACTGTCAAAATATAAATCCAAGATGGTGGCTGCAAGAAATTATCAAATTTTCCGTCATGGGTGTCGTTTTCATGGTTTTCGAGGGTGTTGAAACCGATAGTACTGTCAAAATATAAATCCAAGATGGCGGCTGCAAGAAATTATCAAATTTTCCGTCATGGGTGTCGTTTTCATGGTTTTCGAGGGTGTTGAAACCGATAGTACTGTCAAAATATAAATCCAAGATGGCGGCTGCAAAAAATTATTAAATTTTTCGTCATGGGTGTCGTTTTCAGGGTTTTCAAGGCTGTTGAAACCGATAGTTTTGTCAAAATGTAAATCCAAGATGGCGGCTGCAAGAAATTATCAACTTTTTCCTCATGGGTGTCGTTTTCGTGGTTTTCGAGGGTGTTGAAACCGATAGTACTGTCAAAATTTAAATCTAAGATGGTAGCTGCAATAAATTATCAACTTTTTCGATATGGGTGTCTTTTTCATGGTTTTCGAGGTTGTTGAAGCCCATAGTGCTGTCAAAATGTAAATCTAAGATGGCGGATGTCAGAAATGATCAACTTTTTCGTCATGAGTGTCGTTTTCATGGTTTCGAAGATGTTGAAATAGTGCTGTCAAAATGTACATAAAATAGGATAGTATTTTTTAGTTATATTGTATTGGCTAGACGGAAAAAATTCTCACGAAAAGTTGTAACGACACTTTTTCTATAGTAAGCTATTGTAAGCCGTGCGGCGTGCGCATGTTTCTCTGTCTTTCTCTCTTTCTCTCTCTTATAGAAAGCAAGCCAGAACGGAACTTCGTTCCATCCGGGTGTCCCTTGACACCTCGGTAGTTTTTCGGAGAGATAAACTTTTTAATGTAAAATAATTGTAACAGTTTTAAAGTGTTAAATTTTTAATGTAATATAAATTGTCATGTTTGTGTACGATAGCGCAATAAATGAATATTGTATTCTACCACATAAATGATAGTACTTTTATACTGATAAAGCAATTGGTGCAAAATTATTCCCTAACCATTCCAAAATATCAAACATGCTCAACGTTAATAATCAAGTTTTCACTTCTGCCGGCACTCCCGGAGTGCAACCCGTCTTTTTTTTTTCATGGGAGTAACTAATTTTGTTTGTGCAAAATAAAGGAGATTATTATTTTTTAATCTTGTACTAAAATATCATTCAATTTTAATCTTTAGGTTATGTTACGTTGAGCATACTATTTTTTAAAGAAAATATTACTATTTTTATGTTTGAGTTGATTGATACAGATAAAAATAGAGATAGTATTTATACCTATTACCTTCCTATGCAGATTCGAAAAGTTTTTTTTTTTTTTTAAGTAAACTTGTCACAATTATCTTAAAGAAACTCAGCGTGCACGTGTATTTTTATAAACGATGTTGTATACTGTACTGTATTTCGAATACTGGCTAGGCTAACGGTTGTTACAGCTGCTACGAAATAGTAGGTATGTATGTAGTAAGACCCAGGGGGCCAATTCTCGATTTTAGAGATGGTGTCAAATTCGACAAAATTTTCGAATGACGTCATTTTTTTGACAAATTTTAAAAGTTGCTATTCTGGGGTTGTCGAATTCGACATTTGTCGAAGGATAACGTTAGAGTTTTTAGAGATAATGTCATTTGGGGTCAATTCTCGAATTTAGAGATGGTGTCGAACTCGACAAAAATTTCTAATGACGTCATTTTTTTGACAAATTTTTAAAGTTGATAATCTGGGATGTAGAATTCGACATTTGTCGCAGGATAACGTTAGAGTTCATGACGAGTGCTTCTGAGCAGTAGAGATGTCATGTCGATTGTAGAGATATGTCATTTCTGAGTGAATTCGTTGAATTTTGTTAGATTGTTAGTACGTTATATCGTGTTTTCTTTGGTTTTTAAATAAAATACGGCTTGGCTTATATCGAATTGACGATTACGACCGTTCTCGGCGAAAATAATTACTTACAAACAGCAGTTTTACTGCCTTCACAGGACTTCTCAAAAAGTTCCAAATAGGTAAATCGCCACGGGAAGGCATTTTTTTATAAGTTTATCAAAACACAAGTCTTTTTTGGCGCAAGGAGTTCACCTAAACCTACAACTTTCACTGTCACAGTTCTTAACACTAATTTACAGAAGTTATACTTTACAACAACAGTAGGTATTAGGTATGAATCACAATCACCACATTCACAGTGATAAAACATGCATAAACGTTCGAAAATACTCAAAACGATCACGGTTCGCGACAACACCGTGCGCATTCGCAATGTTTACAAACAACTAACAAACCCCGCGTTCCGAATTGCGTCAAAAGCGATTATATCGCGAATCCGACTAATGCGCAACGTCACAAACAGTACTCAATAGTCCTTATATTTTGTGACTATTAAATTCGGTCGGATAATCGCTTTTGACGTAATTCGGAACTAAGGGAAAGTAACAACAAAAAATAAGTTTAGATTCAATACGACTGAATTAACTAGACAACTCGTTGTAACAAGATTCGTATTGCGCTATGTGCCTACTTAACTCATACGGGTTATAATAACAAAAAATTACGCACGGCATGACTACGAGTTCACACGATGCGCTACAGACGGGGCGCGCCGGTATTGCCAACTGCTATGCCCAGTAGCTAGATAATTTGCAAAATGTTGCTAGTTTGCTTGTTTTTTGCCAAAAAGAAACTAGATTTGCTAAATGTTTCTGTAGGTAATTTAGGTTTTAATAAAATAACAATGGGAGCGCGTGACGTTCATACCCAAACCTATAATTGCTGCCATAATTTAGTTTAAGCAGCGTATGTTTTGTGACCGCGGTAGCGCCGCACGCGCTCTCCACTGGCTGGTATGCTCCATGAATTAAACCCCACAACACACGATAAAATACGAGTAGCGTGTACTATTTTGGTTTAGAACTATAGTATTCTTCTTTCTTCTGTCATGTCTTGGCGCAGTAGGAAACAAGGAATTCCCGGCTAATGCAGACCCATGGCTGTACCTGCAATAGCATCTTTGACCATAGATTCTCTTTGCGTTTTTATTTATAAGAAACTATAAGAAAAAATAAAAATAGCTATAGAATAAGAATAGAATAAGAATAGCTGTAGAATAAGAATAGAATAAGAATAGCTGTAGAATAAGTATAGCTTCACGTCTCATGAAATAAAAAAGTGCTAGAAAAAGTAGCTAAAAAGTTTAGCTACAAGTTTAATTAAATTGTAGCTGTCTGCCACCAAATAATAGCTAGATCTAGCTATAAAGTTGCTAAGTTGGCATCACTGGGCGCGCGGCTCGGCGCTTTCGCGCTATATTATTATCCCGTTTTGGCCACGCTGTTGTCGTTTTGTTGAGTGAGACGTTATCTTCACTCGACTCGACATTTTCGTGAAATTTATTTCGATTTTGATTGAGAATACGGAATTCTGCTCGATTCGACATTTTTTGGTAGAGATAGAGATATTTTTGACAGACATAGGTAGAGATAAACTTGCAATATAGTTAATTGTTAGTGCGTTACATTGTGTTTTCTTTGGTTTTTAAATAAAATACTACTTGGATTCTCATGTTGGATATTCGATTTGCTCTGTGATTTGTTCATTGTGTATTTTCTTGAAACGACGACCTTCGCGCACAATAACGGACTCAGTAATTTGTGTATCCACGATTGTACTTACTTTTCGCCAACTATCCCAAGACTTTTTGTATTTTTTCCCCTCCATGCTGTTTAAAATATTATATGAAACGTAAAAGTTTAGACAGCACAGCCCACCAAAGAAGTAAACAAATGAAAAGTTTTGAAGGAACCGCAAATTCTTCAACTATCAAGCTGATTATTTTTAGACTAAACGAATCGTTTTATATTTAGTCAGCATTTTAAAACCAAATCATTCATTCACTCATAACTACATAAAACGGAACGTGGATTCTTCCTAATGGGAACATTATCTTCACTTGACTTGACATTTATTTCTATTTTGACTGAGAGTACGGAATTCTGCTCAATTCGATATTTTTTGGTAGAGATAGAGATATTTTTGATAGACATAGAGATAGACTTGCAATCTCGAACTCGAGATAAATGGTGAAAATCGAGAATTGGCCCCCAGACCTGCCGCTTCTAGCCCCTTCCCCACTTCTCTATGAAATATCTTTAGATGGGCTAAAATTTTTCGTAGGTCACTCAGGTATATAAGTTATCTAAAAATAGTTATAAATAGGCATCTACGTATATAATTTAAAGAAGATTCGACTACTTTCTCCAAATATTGTAGATATCTTATTAAATATTAATTTTATTAACTGATTTGTTTGTTAGGTAATTATAGTAGTATATTTTGATTTTCAATTTTTTTTTTTTTATCAATGTAACATGTAATCTTACGTTTTTCGAGTAATTAAAGTGTAAATTTTAATAAATAGCTCAAAATTGTATATAATAATTTAAAAATATTTTTGAATTCGAGTTTTTTTCGATTTGTTGCATTTTCTGAGAAAATTTACTATCGTAATATATATATTTTTTTTTCACCATCGGAAAGTAGAGATTTCAACGAACAGAAAACGTACCAACTTTTTGAAAAAAGCTGATATTTTGACGGGTGAATTTTCGATTGAAAATTAGGGTTATTTTTCGATATTCATTCAAAATAAGGTGAAAAAATAAATATTTCTAATCAAATAAATTACAGCGTATTTGAGACATAAAAAGGTAAGTTTTCACCAAATTTCGTGAAAAAAAAATTTTTTTTGAAGAAGATAAAAATAAAAAACCAAAAACTTGGTTTTTTTAATTTTTCACATAAATTTTGAGGTTATGTGAAAAAAGTGTAAATGCAAAAATTTTAGATCTTTTTATTACCTACAACTTTGCCTTTTGACTTTTTTCCATAGGACTTTTAGTTTTGCCGGAAATCGAGAAAAACCGTTTTTTACCCTTAAAAACTCACCCCCATCCCCTTCCCGACCTCAGATCGCCCGTAAATTATTTTTCCTTTCATTTTTATTATATTCTCCTCATTTTCTAATGGGTTTCATCCTACTATTATTTTTTTTCACTTTTTATTATTTTAAAGGCTTCTACCCTGGTCTATAAAGTGTAAAACTAATCCAGAAAAGACATCTGAATATCTGTGATTTTGCTTTTTAAAATATTGTTACGCCGTAAAACTGTAACAAGTCATATATCCGCCGAAATCAACCGTAACGTCAAACAATTAAAACGCATTACTGAGCGAAAGTTTCAGAATCGAAGTACGCACCAAAATGTAGCAAATTCCAAAAAATCCGCTATAAGTTCTTTTATTATTATTAGATGATAATAGTTGATAAAGCAATTGGTTCCTTCTGTCTTATAAACTAGAATCGAAAATCGCGGGAAGTCGCCAGAGATTATTATTATTACATGTTTGTAATTATAATGATTTATTACACCGCGATGGGACTACATTGTTCTAGAGTTGCCTTGAAACGTCTATACCTAGAAACAACAAGCGATAGTGAAACAGACTCATAGCGATTGGTATCTGCTAGTACCTAAAACAGCATTAAAGGAACATAGGTGGGTTTTAGCCAGGTCAGTCTGGCCGGCACTCCCTCACGCTCCAACCACAGTGGAAGAAGTTACTTGATGATATATACCATAAAAAAGGGGCTGGGTGTGTTTTGTGTATGAGTTTATTGTTTAATATGTTTAAAAAAAAATTGCTCAACAAACAAAGTAATCATTTAGCACAAAAATAGACCAAACCTATAAAACTATTTATGCAAACGTCAATAGAATCATTTTAGATGTTTTTGCACCACCAATTAATAACATCGCTCCATATCTATCTATATTTGATAAGATAAGCATTGCCATACAGCGTGGCAATGCTGCCAGCCTTTTGGGCACATTACCAGTCGACAGCGATATGGAAGAGTTTTTTGACGCCATATTTTAGTTTGATTTTAGTTAGTTGTAATTAGCGTAGGGTTTTATTATTATTATTTTTTTAATTTACTGTAATTATAGTTTTTAGTTGTGTATGTAATAAGTTAAATTGATTTAAAGTTAATAAATTTGTCATTACACCAAAAAAAAATAAATCTATATTTAAAAATGAATCCCTATTTCCCTTGGTACGCCATCACGCGGGAACGGCTGGACTGATTTCGCTAATTCTTTTTTTGTTGTGTTTGTTATTGTGAGGAGAAGGTACTTATGGAAAAAAAAATAGGGTAGTGTAGGATAGAGTAGAGTAGGGTAGTGTAGGGTAGAATAGGGTAGAGTAGGGAAGAGTAGGGTAGGGTAGAGTAGAGTAGAGTAGAGTAGGGTAGAGTAGAGTAAAGTAGGGTAGGGTAGGGTAGTGTAGGGTAGAGTAGGACAGAGTAGGGTAGAGTAGGGTAGAATAGGGTAGAGTAGTGTAGAGTAGGGCAGAGTAGGGTGGAGTAGGGAAGAGCGGGGGCGAGGCCGCGCGGGCAAAAGCTAGTTTCTATATATATTAAGATTATTTTTTTAGGTGGTAAATCATTGACATCTCCCGCCTATGCGCGGGGTGGAAGGGTATGTCAGACTTTAACTGACTAAACCCACTCCTAGTTCTTTCGTTGCCTTTCAAAGTCAAAGTCAAATCATTTATTTCAAATAGACCATTTACAGGCACTTTTGAATAGTCAAATGTCGGTCAGTCCAAGAAAAGTGAAGCTAAATTGCACATTCCAAAGAGTAGGTCTCTATGGAGAAGAACGTGCAAGAAACTCCATGGACACTCTTTTAAATCATATTACGTGTTACATATAATGCTTGGTTACATATTACTTGTTGCTTCTATCATGTGAGCACAATGTCGATAATGAAATAAAAATGTAAAATAATTAAAAGATAGAAACTGAATTAAGCCACTGGCAGCTAAGAGATGACCAGTCCCATCTGACGGCACCCGTTCACGAGCTTGACGCGTGCATCAGCCCCACTCAGCTCAACCATTTTGAAGGGAACTGAACGACCCAATAACACGTGCCACCAACAGCGAGACATTTGAGTGAGCATGACAAACTCTCAACTGCCATGCTCGTAATGTCAGAAAAAAAAAAAAAGTTCTAACCTAATAAAAATGCTCCATGGTGCTTCACATTCACAAACTTGAAAAAAGTGCTTCTACATTATACAATGCAATTGTCTTTCAAATTAAAAAATAATAATATTAGTTTCCAACTAATCAACTAATTAGTACGCCCTAGTGGTAGTGGAGCTGGACCAGCATTGAGCCAAGCATTTTTATCTTGAATATAATCCTCCAACTTATAATATGCTTGTCTGCATAGTGTGCGTTTAATACAAGATTTAAATTTCGTTTCATTGAGGTCTAATATTTGGGGTGGTATTTTATTATAACATTTCAAACAGTACCCCATGAAAGAAGAGGCCACTTTAACCAGTCTGAAACCTGGTTGAACTAATTGATCCCTATTTCTTGTAACATAATTATGTCTATCGCCTCTTTTGCTAAAAAGATGAAGATTTTTTCTAACATACATGATGTTTTCATAGATATATTGACAAGGTACCGTCATTATGTTAATTTCTTTAAACAGTTCCCTTAAAGAATCGCACCGGCGGAGATTGTAAATAGCTCTGATGGCTCTTTTCTGTAATATAAAGATTGACTCGATGTCTGCAGCCCGTCCCCATAGTAAGATACCGTACGACATGACACTATGAAAATAACTAAAATAGACTAGCCTAGCGGTATCAACATCCGTAAATTGGCGGATTTTTCTAACAGCATATGCAGCTGAGCTAAGCCGCCCTGCAAGAGATGTTAAGTGAGGACCCCATTGTAGCCTTGAGTCTAGCGTAATCCCCAGGAAAATCGTTTTATCAACAAATTCTAGTTTTTCATTATTCAATACAATGTCACAATCACTACTTTTGACATTCGGTAAGGAAAATCTTATGCATTTAGTTTTTTTCCCATTTAGAACCAGATTATTAGCAGTGAACCAGTTTTGAACCTGCAATAGGGCGCTATTTTCGTTGTCAAGATTGTTAGTCTTTCTATTTATCTTAAAAATCAAAGAAGTGTCGTCAGCAAACAACACCATATTAAGTTTATTTTGCAACAAATTGGGTAAATCATTAATATAAACTAAAAATAAAAATACACCTTTCACACCAGGGCCAGGTTTCCCTTTCAGAATCGAACCCATGGCCGCAGTAAAACAGATATAGATGGTAGATTATAACCCCGACTGTTACAATCACACTAATTACAAGAACTGAGTAGCTTCTGTAATTAATATTATACCACTCGCAGATAAGTTCAATAACATAAAAAATCGATTAATTGTTACAAAAACCGTGAGTCGTGGACATAACTGAAGGTTGTATAATTGAAACGTTCGAGTTGAAGTGACTTGCTAACATGATGTTGAAAATTAAACATTTAACAAAAAAATATGAACTATCTGTACGTGTATTAAAAGTAATGGCTTTTATCCGTCTTTTACTTGGTAACAATGCAAACATAAGTGAACGAAAACCAATTCGCTTTCTATTGAAACTATACTGCATTATGTGTTGCGCAATTATCAGTTACATTTTATTTTGTTGTAGCCAACGAAAGGTACACTATTTAATCTTCATCGAACACATTTTATATGTTTTCGTTTACTTAATTTATAGTGACAAGCGCTTTTCACATTTCTTTTGCACCATCACAACCAATGATAGAATTATGGGCTTCAAAAAAATGCCCTTGATCACCAATTTCGTATACTTTATTATCATCGGCAAGTCATTGATGCGACTAAGTAATATTGTCTATCGAGCTTTTCATAATGTAACCTGTGATGTAACCAGTATATGTCGATTCTTAGCGGCCTCCTTTGCTGTATGTTCTATTGACGTCAACCATTTCACCATTATTATCATCTTTTCAATACTCCAAAGTCGCATGACAAAGTTGAGATTATTCCTAAAATCAAATTCAATTCCTGCTAATATTATTGGGAGGAATGAAGTTGCAAGCAGTGTTAAAAATATACGGAAATGTTTGTATTATTATAATCATTTGTTGGACAACTTGCAGTTTGTTGACAAGCAACTACAATATTTGGTAAATATATTTAATGATGCGGTTTAAAATAATAAAATGATTCATAGTTGTTCTTTAACTAAAGTTTATAAAATGTTTCAGTTATTTATCCAATGGAGTTCACACTGTTTTCAAGCAATTGTCTTTTCTTATAACATGATAAGTGGTATTTTTCTTGGGGTTAGTGATTTTAACTAATATAAAGTTACGTTGAAGTGATGATAGTTTTTGCTATGTATTTATAGTAAGGTGTCGTTCGCTCTATTATTTCTATTGCTAAATTGATTTCGTAACTGGTGTATCTCATAATTAGTAAGCAGTAGATAGTAGGTTGAATCAAGTTCCTTGATATATTTAATTTTAATTCTTTAACAATATTTCAAAGAAAGAGGATGAGAGTAATCATAAATATATAAAAAAAACAATAATGAAATCCGAACTTCGAGAAAGCCGTTTCTAATATGCACTGTGTTATAAATCGTATATTAATTTCTTTGATTGCTAATGAATTAAAAGTTACCGTATAAATAGTAACTGGTTTGAAGTTAATAATATTTTAACGTCAATATTTCCAGACTCCTAGTTTTTTCATACTCAATCCCTTGTTGGAGTTGGTACAATCACTTCTCGTGGTATCCTGTCCGGCGTTCCTTGCGGAGACTACCGGACACGAAGTGGATCAAATTAAGGCGACACTTACTAGACAATTGCTGATATGCTCAGGTAATATATAGACAATCACTACATTTATACGAGTAAAACAAAGACCCCCGCCGCGTCTGTCTGTCTGTCTGTTCGCCATAAATTCAAAATCTACTGCACCGATTTTCAAGCGGTTTTCACCACTCGATAGCGTGATTTTCGAGGAAGCTTTTAATATATAATTTGTTAAGTTTTTGTATTTATTTCTGTGTACATTAACGATATTTGTTGAAGACGTCGGGAAAAAATAAGCCGTCGGGGAGCTTTCAATAAAAAAGCTGCTTAAACCCTTAAAGATATAACAAAATAATGTATGGTAGAATTGTGTATCTTATATAAGGCTACAGAAAAGTCCGCGGTGGCATATATCTATCTCTTAAGGTTAACATACTATTTCCATTTTACTACTTTAAAAAATTGGCATTCATGAAGCGTTTATTGGAAATTTATTTACATAATTACGGTATTAATTCTTATCAAAATAAATTATCGGTTCTTATTTTATTATTTTGAAAGTTTGGCTTGCTGGTAGAAACTAGCAATCGAATATAATAATTCGTATATGAAAACTAGCTAAATCAGACCTTAGGCTTCAATATATTATCCTAAGTTATAAGAAGAAATGATATTTTATGTTGTTATAAATAAATTTCAGGACTGACCATTGAACTTGCCACTCATTTAGATCTCGCTTCTTTTGTCATCGAAGTCAGCAACTAAGGCATATATCACAAAATTGAACTTGGCTCTCATTTCACATTTATGTTTTTGATGAACTTAGTTTTATTTAGTTTGCTTACCTTTGTTTTGTTTTTCTACTAAATTATATTTTGAAATATACCTACTACCAACTTTAAATCTCTTTGGGAGGCCATCAACACACATCAACTCCATCGCGAGCAGTCTAAAGCTTTACACTTCACCTTATTCTACATCATTCTGATGCTCATTGTTTCTGCCAACACAGCACAGGGATGGCCACATTTCCTTTTTCCCTTGGGAATTTTAATTCATAGCCTGTTTAAGGATTTGATTGTAGCCTTTTCGTTGTGTGTTTATTACCTTGGTAATGATTACATTTCATTTGTTCTCAGATGAGTCTCTCCGCTGGGAGCTGCAGACGGCGCTGCAGTACGTGTCGCTGCGTCCATTCAAATACACGCTCTGTCGCGCGGTGTCACTCGACATCTATCTACCCTTCACCACTATCAGTCTCAGTATTAGTTATGTTATTGTTCTTTTTCAGTTATTTCATTTCACTGTGAATAAAGTGTGATTTTTTTTTTAATATTAATATGATATTTATCTTTGTAAGTTTTAAGATCTTTGCTGCTGCAAACTTAACATCAGTTATATGTTCCCGTGTGCTAATGTATTTGTTTCCTAAGTAGAGAAATTAATAAAATAGTTAAAATCATGGATATTTTTTATTTCTATCGACAGGCTGACGTTTGAGACCCATCACTTTATGGTAAGCAATAATGTAATTGATGATGGAGTATTTTAACTAGTGTCCAACCGAAGCTTTAAAATTTGTTTTTGGCCATTGTCAGACAAAAAATACCAGGTTCGGCAAAAAATACTAAATTTGGCCAAAAAATACAGTTGTGACCAAAAAACCAACTTTGGCCAAAAATAGGTACCAACTTCAGCCAAGCTTCGTCAAAATGGGCCGAAGTGTGAAAAACCTTCTTTCAATTCAAAATATATTATTTCACATAGGAACTTTTAAAAAGTCAGAAACTAGTGCATGGTCCCAGTTGATAAAGAAGAACCGGCAAAGAAAATGTGGAACTCTAAAAAACATAGAATTTTTACAGTATTATTTAATTAGGTACCTATGAGAGGATACTGTAAGCCAGCTAGTATAATACCAAAAGCTAGAATTTAAAAATCATATTAAGTGGATCTAAATGTAATATATTTATTATCTGACGAGTCTCTAGAGTGTTACTTACCTACTCAGATTACTGCTTCGTTAAAAGATGTGACCGCCTCCCATACTCACCACGCCATACTATAGCCTGAACCACAGGACGCGAGAGATCACCACCCCTGACCTTATCCACAAGGATAAAGTGGTTCTCCATCCATGTGTACACAAACACACACCCCACCGTATGCTCCACGATGCCCTTTTTTTTGGGGTAGTCGTGTAAAAACAAAGGTAAGACCAAAAATAGACCCGAGTCGACGGCGTGTCGTGTTACACGCGCGTCCCAAAGAGATGTCAGTAGAATTAATTGAGCCCGCTACTGATACTGGTGCCTGCTAAGGCTGTAAGATTGTCCCAAAGAGTTCCTGCAGCCCTGTACCGCAAAGGAACAGGTGGGTTTTAGTCAACCAAAGACAGCCATTCCTTCTTGGTCCACCCAGATCAGGAGAAAATATTTGACAATATATCACCTGTAAAGCCCAAACCTGTAAAGACTATTTATGCAAACTTGAACAAAATTGGTTTACTAGTTCTTGCACCAATCAATAACATCGCTCTACATTTCTACTATTTTATTACATGTCTTGTTTTCCTTCCTGCCCTTATCCCGTACTACTTGAGGTCCGCGCAACACGTTTTTTTTTTTTCATTTTGTCCTATCTCCCGTCAAACTATCACTAACCCCCATTACTTTCATATCCCTCCTCACACAATCCATCCATATTTCGTTGGCCTCCCTCTACCTCTTTATCCACCCACATGCTCACAACTCTTTTAGTAACATGCGTTTCATCCCTCCCAATCACATGAATGGTCATGTGAAGAGGACGGATCCAAGGGACCAAGACAAACGATTTCCTTTCAACTTTTCAGTCACTCGCACCACTTTCAAACTTCCTCTAATATGCTCATTTCTCACTTTTTCTCGTCATACCACACATCCATCCCAACATTCTCATCTCTGCCACATGCTATCTTTTTTCATCCATCTTTTTCACAGCCCTACATTCTGATCCATACAGTATGACAGGTCTTATCACGGATCATCTTATTATTTTATTATATAAATAATAAATAACAGATATAGATGGAAGATTGTAATGATCGTCACACTACTCGCTGGAAAGTTTATTAGTAGACTAATATCTAAAAAAAAAATTTATGTAATTACTACAAGAACCGTAAGTCATGGACATAACTGAAGGTTGTATAAATGAAACAGGCGAGTTGAAGTGACTTGCTAACATGATGTTGAAAATAAAGCATTTAATAAAAAAATACGAGCCATCTGTATGGATATTAAAAGTGATGGCTTTGATTCGTCTTCTATTTGACAACTATGCAAACATAAGTGAATCAAAACCAATCCGCTTTCTATTGAAACTATACTGCATCATGTGGTGCTTGATTATCAGTATCATTTTATTATGTTATATCCAACGAAAACTACACTTTTTAATCATTATTGAAAACATTTTAACCGTTATAGTTTACTTGATTTATGGTGACAAGCGCTTTTTGCACTTCTTCTGCACCATCACAACCAATGACAGAATTATGGGCTTCGAAAAAATGCCCTTGATCACCAGTTTCGTAAACATTATTATCATCGGTAAGTCATTGATTCGACTAGTATTATTTCCTATCGAGGTTCTGTGACTTCACAGAGTTTATGTCGATAAGTAGCTGTCTCTTTCGCTGGTTGCTCTGTCGACTCCAACCATTTAACATATCGTCTTCTCCATAATACAAAGACTTATGAAAAAGTTGAGAATATTCCTTAAATCAAATTCGATCCCCAGTAACATTATCGGGAGGAATGAAGTTGCAATGAGCATTAAAAACATTCGAAAATGTTTGTATTACTACAACAATTTGTTGAACAACTTGCAAATAGTTGACAAGCAGCTACAAATTTTGGTAAATATAATTTTTGTTTTACTTTATAATAAAATGATTGGATTAATTATAGTTTTTCTTCTATAAAATTTTAACTATAACATGTTTTAGCTGCTTATCCAATGGAGTTCACTCTGTTTGCAAACTTGCATCTTGTCTTATAGCATGATCAAACACCTCTTGTGTTTTCTTTGAGGTAAGTGATCATTACTAATTTAGAGTTACGTTGAACAAATAATATATTCAAAAGTATTTCAGAATCAAAATTAGGTGTCCTTCTGTAGTTTCTGCCTATCCCTGTGAGATAATGGTGTGAGTTTACGTAATACAACTTTTTATTCATATGCTATCTTCCAGAGAGGGAGGGTGAGAGTACCAATGATTATAAAATAAATAAACCCCAAATTCGTGAAAACATTTCTAATATGTGGTACTGTACTAGAATGTACAGAATAGCTATTTCATTTTTCTGGTTGATCCTATAGATGTTTTTTCATAAGTATGATATTCGTAGTTGATCTTGTTTGTTTTGCAATATTTTCAGAGGCCTCTTTCTTACATACTCAATCACTTGTCCGGATTAGTACAATTAGTAATCGTGGTGTGTTATCCAGCGTTCATTGCAGAGTCAACAGTCCATGAAGTGGATCAAATTAAGACGACACTCACTGGACAATTACTGATATGCTCAGGTAATACATAGACGATGCATAAAAAGCCATCGTATCATGAACTATGTAACATACATCGTCATCATTATTCTTTACATCGCCATCATTATTCTTTTGCTCATACCTGAATTTACTTACGCTCGACAATTTTCTTCTTCCATAAATTTGTTTAGTTTAGTTTCGTTTTGTTTAATGTTGTTCGGTTTTGTTATATGTGTGGCGTATTACGTCGCAACACCGCCTACTATATTTTTGTGTGACAACACCAAACGTTTCCGGCGCCAGACTAGAGTCTGCCGCCATATTGAAAGATATAGACTGTTGCCGCTACTCGAGACGATGTGAGCTCTTGTTGTAATTTTGGCCCTCGTGTAAGTTATTACTGTTTACTGCCAATAGAAGACATTCCGAAATCCACGACGTGTTTCATTGTGTGTGTACCTCCAAATTGGTGACCCCGACGTGATACGAGACGCAACTACACAGCAAGGTACCTACAGCAGGAACGTGGAACCGGACTTCAGCAGTAAACTTCGCTGAGATCTTCAGCCTGCTTAATTTGACAACGCCCCGCAACGTTCCCAGGCTGGTTTTATCACTAACCGCCGGGAAATCGCCGAACAAGAAGTTGCCGAGTAGATACCTACCTACCTACCGGCTCACACCAGCACGCTACGCGCGCCTTTCCGAGGATCGGAAGGCGTACCAACGGTTCGCAGAAAGTTTGTGTTAACTAGTGCATCATTTTTCAAGCAGTTTTCGTCATCCTACGCATCATTTTCGCGTTTTCTCGAGTTTGGAATGCTCCGAGGCCATCGACCCGGAAACGGAATTTCGTGAAGACCTGCGACTAGTGACGCCATACGCTACCTATCGGGGAGTAGCGGAACTTTCGGTTAGTGATCGAATCGAATGAATGATTGAACTGCCGTCAACCCGATACGTCACTGTCATCTGTCATCGCAACGCGGGATTCTGAAGACTGGAAATTGAAAATTGAAATACGACTGCATGCCTGCATGTGCATCTTAACGTACTGATCCTACTAAACATTTACTAAAGAACTAACTTGTGGTGTGCTCGGTGGTTTCAAACGTTGATAACAAAACTTTATCAAATCTATCTCTTTATATCTTTATTTTTACACATTTTTGTTTTTTCGGTTTACATATTTTTGGTGTTTGGTTTATCGTGTGCGTGTTTGCTTAAAAGTTAGCTCTGTCTGAAGCTCATTTAAGTCGCTAATGGTACAAGGTATTGTATTTTTTAAATTAAGCTATTTGCACCCATTTGTTTTGTGGATTATTTTTATATTCTTGTTGTCTGCAGCACATGCATAATTATCTTGCTTATTCTGTACATACCTTGTGTTCAGTGTTAAGTTGCTTGTTATAGTTTTAAGCAACCTGACTGAGTGGTAACTGCAACAAACGTATACCTCGTTTTATAATATATATAAATACACATTCAACATGGAGAGCCAACAAATTGAGGAGAGACTCAACCAAATTTTGGCAAATAATGAACGACTGATGCAACAAAATGAAGACCTGCGGGCACAACTAAATGCCCAAAGTGTGCAGAATCCAGCAGCATATGCGGTCCGTCCTAAACTGCCTCCTTTTTGGCATGAGCATCCCGCTGGATGGTTTGCTCACTTGGAATCACAGTTTGTTTTATGTAATATATCGGTGGATGAAACAAAATACAATTATGTCATTTCACAATTTGATTCTAGGATATCTCATGACGTTGAAGACCTGGTCACTAACCCTCCTCCTAAAGGTGGCCGGTATGAGTGGATAAAGGAGGAAGTTATCAAGCGTTTCTCCACTTCAGAGTCACAAAAAGTCAGACAACTACTATCAGGTGAGGAGCTCGGTGACCGGAAACCTACTCAGTTTCTCCGTCATCTGAAGTCTCTGGCTGGTAAGTCGTTCAAAGATAACACTATAATTAGAGAACTGTGGCTACAACGTCTACCAAAACATGTTCAGGCAATTTTGACTGCCCAAGGTGATCTCACCCTGGACAAAGTTGCCGAACTGGCTGACAAAATATTAGAGGTCAACCCCGTCTCCGTCAATGCCATTTCTCCCAGTACAGCTAGTGCTCCTGACCTTGCTGCCATAATGGTACAAGTTCAAGAACTTACACGTCAGGTGGCCGCTTTAACTACAAGGGAGTCTAGCTCTAGGCGACGCTCTGGACCTAGGTCCCATCAACCTAGATCTAGATCTGCGTCCCAGGCGGCACGACAGCCTCTGTGTTGGTACCACCATAAATTCGGTGCAAAAGCAACTAAATGTACCAAACCATGCTCGTGGTCGGGAAACCAACAGAACAGTCAGTAGCAGCGGCGACTGATTGCTTCAATAGCAGCCGCTTATTTGTTGTGGACAAAGACACCAAATTCAGATTTTTGCTAGACACTGGATCCGACATTTGTTGTTTTCCTAAAAAATTGTTAGGGAACAAAATAGCAGATGTAAACTACAATTTATGCGCAGCAAATGGCAGTACCATAAAAACTTATGGCTGTCACACTTTCACACTTAATTTTGGTCTCCGCCGCTCTTTTAAGTGGAACTTTGTAGTTGCTGATGTTGATACCGCCATCATTGGTGCTGACTTCATGGCCTTCTACAACTTGCTTCCCGACTGCAGAAACAAAATAATACGCTGCGGAATTACTGGTCTTACTGCTCCAGCCTCCGTAGCTAAATTTAACCAGGTCAGTGTAAAAACCGTTAAAATCGAAGATTCAGATTTTCATAAAATTTTATCTGAATTTCCAGCTATTACGAGACCCCCTGGCATCCATCGCGAGGTGAAGCACAACACGGTGCACTACATCAAGACGACCGACGGCCCACCCGTGGTGTCTAAGCCGCGACGCCTCGCGCCGGACAAACTGCGGGCAGCGCAGAAGGAGTTTGCAGATATGGTGCAAGCAGGCACCGCACGCCCTTCCAAGAGCCCGTGGTCATCGCCACTGCACCTAGCCCCGAAGAAAGACTCTTCATGGCGCCCTTGCGGTGACTATAGAGCGCTGAATGCTCGTACTGTACCGGATAGGTATCCTGTGCGCCATATAGGGGATTTTGGTCATGCTCTCGCTGGTTCTACCATCTTTAGTACTATTGATTTAGTTAAGGCTTATCAACAAATTCCAGTAGAGCCAGCTGACGTCTGCAAAACTGCCATTACAACACCATTTGGTTTGTATGAATTCCCTTATATGACGTTCGGGCTCAGAAATGCTGGACAAACATTTCAGCGTTTCATCGATGAAATTGTCCGAGGATTGGATTTTTGTTTCCCATATGTCGATGACATTTTAATATTTAGCAGGGACGCCACGGAGCATTGTAACCACTTGCGCACGCTCTTTGAACGATTGGCTAACTACGGTGTAGTAGTTAATCCAACTAAGTGTGTGTTAGGCACATCTGAGGTTATTTTCCTTGGTTATAAAGTCTCTAGTAAAGGCATAAATCCCCCGGAAGAAAAAGTCCAAGCCTTGAAAGATTTTCCCCTTCCCAAAACAGCCCAAGGTCTCCGCAGGTTCTTGGGCATGATAAATTACTATCGACAGTTTCTGCCCAATGCTGCCGAGACTCAAGCACCGCTCATTGACTTCCTTACAGCTACGAAGCTTAAAGGAGCCAAACCCATGCCCTGGACTCCTGAACTGGAGCACGCCTTCACTGCATGCAAGGACAGCCTCTCTCAGGTCACCAGGTTAGCACATCCTGTATCTAACGCCCCATTGGCGTTGTACACAGATGCTTCTGGCACACAGGTGGGCGCGTGCTTACAACAGCAGACTGAACAGGGCTGGCAACCACTTGCTTTCTTTAGCAAGAAGCTTACGGCAACTCAGTCAGTGTGGCCAGCGTATTATAGGGAACTGTTGGCAGTATATTCGGCAGTGCAGCATTTCAGGTATATATTAGAGGCGCAACACGCCACAATATATACGGATCATAAACCTCTTTTGTATGCTTTCAAGCAACGTAGAGAAAAGTTGCCACCCAGCCAACTTAATCAGCTCACCTTTATCTCCCAATTTACTACCGACATACGACATGTAAAAGGAGACGATAACGTCGTTGCCGACACGATGTCGCGCATCGAAGCCGTCTCGCTTGAGTGCGATTATACCGCGTTGGCTCGAGCACAAGACACTGACGATGAATTAAAAACCTTATCTGACTCGTCTCTCAATATGCAACGTACTTTAATTCCAGGCACGGACACCACCGTCCAGTGTGACGTCTCAACAGGCAAGCCGCGCCCCTACTTGCCAGCACCTCTGCGCCGCGCCGCCTTCGAGCGCCTGCACGCGCTCAGCCATCCCGGTGCTCGCGCCAGCGCGCGCCTCGTGGCACAACGTTACGTGTGGCCTGGCGTTGCACGCGACTGCCGCACCTGGGCAAGAGAATGTCTCCATTGCCAGCGAGCTAAGGTGACGCGCCACGTGTCCGCGCCACTTGGAACTTTTGCCGCTCCATCTTCCAGGTTTCGCCACGTCCACTTAGATATAATCGGCCCCTTGCCAACATCGAGAGGCTACTCATATTGCCTGACGGCGATTGACCGTTTCTCTCGATGGCCTGAGGCTTGGCCGATGACTTCGATAACCGCCGAGGAGGTAGCTGATCGTTTCGTCGAAGGTTGGATTGCTCGCTTCGGCGTTCCTACCACAGTCACAACTGACCAAGGCCGTCAATTCGAGTCGGACCTTTTCAAACGGCTCATGAATGTTGGCGCGACTGAGCGAAGGCGAACCACCAGCTACCACCCTCAAGCTAACGGCATGATCGAGCGCTTTCATCGACAATTGAAAGCTGCTCTCATGTGCCACAGCGACACCTGGCACCGAGCCTTACCGATCGTGCTTCTCGGCATTCGATCTGCCTTGAAAGAGGATCTCGAGTGTTCGGCTGCCGAACTTGTTTACGGGGAGCCGCTTCGCCTACCGGGAGAATTCCTGATAGCCAGCACGTCCCATAACATTGACAACGTCAACGATTTTGTGACGGTTCTGCGCACGAAAATGGCTAATTTGCGTCCAATTCAGGCCTCACGACACATGCGGCCGACGTCGTTTATTTTCAAGGACCTTCAGAATGCCTCTCATGTTCTCTTGAGAGACGATACTGTTCGCCGTGCGCTGCAGCCGCCCTACACAGGACCCTACAAGGTAATGTCACGGACTGACAAGTTACTCGATATTGACATTGCAGGTAAACGCGTGACGGTCAGTATCGACCGCGTGAAGCCTGCATACATCGCACCTGACTTAGAGAGCGACCTTTCCCGGGCAACCGCTCCGCAACAGATCGCAGCGCCCGCGCCTGACGTGCAAGCGCCTTCCGCGCCTGCGCCCGCGCCACCTGCGCCTTCCGCGTCTGCACAGCCGACTGTGCCCCCTGTTGCACAACAACCAGTTACCACCCGGTCAGGTCGCACGGTTAGATTTAAGGATAGGTTAGATCTTTAGCTTAAATTTTATTTTTTCTTTAACTTTTTGTTGCCTATCTTGTGTCATCAAGTGTATGTATATTTTTATTTGTAAATAACTTTTTGTTATTTTCTCCGTAGGGGGGTGGTTGTGGCGTATTACGTCGCAACACCGCCTACTATATTTTTGTGTGACAACACCAAACGTTTCCGGCGCCAGACTAGAGTCTGCCGCCATATTGAAAGATATAGACTGTTGCCGCTACTCGAGACAGTGTGAGCTCTGGTTGTAATTTTGGCTTTCGTGTGAGTTGTTACTGCTTACTGCAAATAGAAGATATTCCGAAATCCACGACGTGTTTCATTGTGTGTGTACCTCCAAATATGTATTGTATGCGACATATCTTAATCTGCTTCTCCCATACTTCACTCTTCACAAGTCACAACACTATAACCCCAACTAATATGGGATTTTGACAAAAATGTGATGATGTATAATTTGTTTCATTTTATTTATGTAGTAAAATTATGTTTAGTTCTTATTTATTTTAAAAATATATATTTTTTTTTTTATTGAGATAAACTAGTGCTTGACTGCGATCCCACCTGATGGTAAGTAGCGATGCAATCTTTGATGGTGAGGCGCACTAGTTTATTAAGAGCCTATTTAATTACCTTGGTAATGATTACATTTAATTTGTTCTCAGATGAGTCTCTCCGTTGGGAGTTGCAGACAGCGCTGCAGTACGTGTCGCTGCGTCCATTCAAATACAAGCTCTTTCGCGCGGTGTCGTTCGACGGTTTACCTGCCCTTCGCCACCATCAATCTTAGTATCACCTATGTTATTGTTGTCTTACAGCTTGCGCATTTTTCTGTGTAGTGTGAAGATTTTTTGAAAACTGCTGATTTGTTTTTCTGAGTTTTAAGATCTTTACTGATTTTAAATTCAACTTTTAATTCACGTGTGAAAATGTATTTTTCTGCGAATCAATTAAAGTTGTCATAATCTTGGTTATTTTTTATTAATTATCGACTCGCTGTAGTTTGAGAACGATCTCGCCTCATGCTAAGTGATGATGTGGTTAATGATAGAGCACTCGCAGTAGTGTCCAGCCGACGTTACAGTTTCGGTTGCTTTTGGCTAAAAATACCAGCTTCAGCCCAAAATACCACCTTCAGCCATAAATACCACCTTAGGACAAAATACCACCTTAGGACAAAAATACCACTTTCGGCCAAAAATACCAGCTTCAGTCAAAACTTTCAGCTTCATCAAACTTAACTTTTTACATACGAATAATTTAATGGACATTTCATTTTTAGCTTAAAAATGCGAGCAGGTAGAATTACATAAATGAATAATGTATGACTGATGGCATTCAGATGATATATCTGTCATTTGCTTTGTGCTCTCTGCCGTGATCTTTGATACGTGAAACGTAATATACAGGCTGTTCTTGTGAATTATTGTGAATCGACTTTTGCACGTGGTTCGTATATGGCATAATTTCCCTACCTTTTATGAACTACTGCTCCCTTTACAAGAAAACAATATTCCAACGCCATTTTTAACATAATACTTAATTATACCAATTTTATATGTCTGTCTGTTATCTATTAATAATCACATATTAATCTCTCTCTCTGTCTCTGTGTAATCGTCCTATTCGTGGTCGTAGTTGAAGGTCGTGGTTATTAATTATTTAAAAATACTACAACATGTTGACATAATGCCCCTCATTTGCCTTTGGACTCGCTGCCGCCCCCCGCGAAAAGCTTCAGCACATGAATAAAGCTAATGAATCAGATGGTATAACATAATACCAGCAATTGTTCTCAAGACTGATGCGCCCGAATTGCCTCCTGTATTGGCATGCTTGTACCGCCTCTCATTTAGGACTGGTATAATGCCCAAGTCCTGAAAGCTTGTCAACGTGCCACCCGTGCCCAAAAGGGGTAGTCGTGCCGATCCTGCCAACTATCGGTCGATTTAGATAACCTCCATACTCTACAAAATTCTGGGCGAGTGTATTGAACTCGCGCCTCATGGTAGACTTGGAAGGTAACGATCTCCTCAGTGAATGATAGTACGAGTTTCACCAGAATCGGTCTGCCATTTTCTTAGACCACTGGAAGGCTTTTGACAGGGTACCGCAAACTAAACTAGTGCTTGACCGTGACCTGATGGTAAGCAATGATGCAATCGTTGATGGTGAGGCGAACTAGTTTATAAAGAGCCTATTAACTTTTGCTTTAAAGACACCTAAATTATAATCGGACGAGAAAACCGTAGCAAGCAAATATTCCAGTCCCTCGATGTACGTGGTATAAACGACGAGGCGAAACGCTTGGTCCGGACCGTAGAGGTTTCAACAACGTAAAGGTGGATACTCGCCGTTCGTCAGCTTGTCCGATGATAGAAATGAGATGGCGGAATCGTATAATTCCTCCGCACTCTCCAAAATGCATCCTGAAAAACACCGAAAGGCCTTACCCTTCGTTACGTTACATGAATTCTCTCTTCCAAAAGTTGTCGTTTCACGTTTTCAGCAACACCCTTTATCTTTTCAGTAAGAAGTGCTGACAAAAGGCGCGGTGGCAGCCGGATCTGTCGCCTCGGGCGTCACCTAATATGCTAATATTTGCCGAATAACAGCCAAACATAGGGCGTAAACCTACATCCATCGTAACATCGAAAAATTACAGATTCTTTAATATTTAAAACAAAATAGTTAGGTACCTAGGTAGCAAAAACCTGGGAAGAAGCAGTGGTGGTGCAGTAGTAGCATTCCTGTATTTTTTTCCTTTTTGTGGTGGGAAATCATCAAATAACTTCTCCCGCTCTGGGTAGAGCGAGGAGTGTCAGACTTGTACTGACTAAAACCCACTCGTATTCCTTCAGGTGCCTCCTTCGCACAATCCAACAACCCCAACAACGAACCCCAATATTTTACATTCTAAATCCACCCTCGTGAATCCGAATAACAATGCCTCCATATTTTATATTACCTGCATGTGCTTTGCCAAATAAAACATAATCCTACCAATTTCCATTGCTACTATGCGTTTTCAATCGCTGCAGGCGATCATTTTATTTGATCGGTTTATATCGTTACTTTGTTTGTGAATCCTTGTACTACCGTTATGATATTTGTTTACCTTTTCTTTGTAATTTTTTTTTTTTAGATTATAATTCGAAGAGACAGACGTGACAGACTTTTATTGACTTAAACCGCCTGTGTCCTTCAGTTGCCCTTTTGTGCTCTAAGGCTATGGCCAGTCTTTCAAACGTACCAGGCTCCTTCAATTTTGCTGACCTTTTTTTTGAGTCGAAACGGACCTAGTCCTTACCGGACCGATGGACGGCGAGCTACCCTGGTTGTCTAATGTATAAATAGTAATCCGAGTCTTTCGTTTCCAGAAATCAATGTGCGACTCCCGACGCCCGAGGCATCACCGTCGGAGGATAAAGTGATTAACCTGCATTTTGAGCAATGCAAGAAATAATTGCAGTAAGTACTTACCTTTTTTTTATTATAGATAGGTTCGCGCACTGTAAACCATTTAATAACATAATATAACATAATATAAATATAATATAATATAATATAATACTCCACAACTATCACACTACGCCGTCTAGTCTCAAGCTAAGCAGAGCTTGTGTTATGAGTACTGGACAACTGATAAACTTACATATATATTTTTAAATACATACATATTATACTCGTAGATAAATTACACCCAGACACAGAACAAAAGATCGTGCTCATCATACAAACATTTGTCTTGGGTGGGAATCGAACCCACGACCTCCTGCATAGCAATCAGGGCTACTAACCACTACACCAACAGGCCAGTCAAATTTCTTAATTCATTAAACCCCAAGCGAACGCGGTTCGCGCTGTCATTGTCTTTTTGTTGTGTCTCTACGATTGAATAACTTGAAAAAAAACCCTTAAAGTTTTAATTTGTTCCTATTTGCTTCTGCTTTCCTATTTACCCCGTTAGCAGTGGCGTAGCTACTAAGGGGCTAGGCGGGGCAGCGCCCCGGGGCCCTCAAGCTCGAGGGGCCCCCAAAACCTGATTAACAAACCGCTTGAATGAACGAAAAATTTTACGAAAAATATTTCTGTTGATAATGATAGTGAATCAGACAATGTGACCACTGCAGTATTGGTTGAAAAACCTACCTATGAAGATTCGGTAATTAAGCTGTGTAAGATATCGTTGGCGATCATATTAACGACGACCATGTCTCCATATCATTGAGTGTGCAGTGCACGTTAATGATAAATCTTCTTATAACTTGGGATTTAGATAAAGCAGGGTTTAAATTGATAAAGCCTAAACAATTTAGGGGCCCCAGTTTGCAGTGGCGTAACTATACCATCTGAGGCCCGTGGCTAAATAATTCGACAGGGCCCCAAAAAATGATCACGTTGTAATTTATTTTGGATAAATCACTGGAGTAGTGAAATTATTCTTTATTATTTATTAAAGTTCTTTAATAGGTACACGAAGATTTTTCTATTTTGTCTCTGAACGTGACTTCCCGGTAGCGTAACTGTAACTTACCAAGCTGGCAAAATACCATGGGAAATTTATATTATTCGAAATTATTATAATTTATTTAGACTCTAACTACTATCATAATTTTTACTTATTTTTGTTAAAATGTTAGGTCAATTCTTTTAAAATCGCAATCCGTCAGATCGGGGGCCCCTCCAGGCCAGAGGCCCGTGGCATTTTGCCAGCCTTGCCACCCTATAGTTACTCCACTGCCCGTTAGACTGCACTTCAGAAACCGAAATCCTTTCAGTACCAACTCAATTCCCGTGACGTCATCTCCCATAAAAATACACAAAAAGACTCGATACTTTATGGCCCACACGGGAGGACCATAAACTCCAATAGAACAGAAAGGTATTCCCAGTCGTAATGCGCGGGAATTTTTAAATTTTACGACTTCAAATACTTTAATCGAGTTTTTATTGTCGTTTTAGTACTGAACCCGTTAAACAGCTTTTAAATATTGAATATGAGATTAATTGTCTGTAAACGTTTGTATGGGGAGCGGTTTAAATGCTGAATAGATTTTTTGAAGTAGTTCTTACTCCGTTATCAAAGAAGTGACACAAAATTTTGGGCTAACGATGCCCACTTTTCTACATTTCAATTGATTAAATATGACATTAAACCAAAATAATTGATACCACGCTGTTTAGTACTATTTTTCGCTGCAGTCTGGCTTTTGGAAAAAATCTCATTCTAATTTCTCATTTTATTTCACAAAAATATAAAAAAGGTAGTCACTCATTAGAGTAAGTTCAAAAAAAAGACATTGCCTCACACTAAAAATAAAGTAACTCCTGATCGTGGGTGCTTGTAAAAATATATAAACTTGCATACACAAGACACCCAGACCTGGAACCTATTTATAGACCATACATTCTTTTTTCCGTGCGGGAATCAAAGCCAACCGTGACATTGACCTGTATAATGCAAAAAAAAACGCGAATTTCAGATTTTTGCATTTTGCAGCTATGTATGGAGTATACATAGCAGATAGCAGATGGAGTATCCAGTAGTAAACAATCTTAACATGTCTTTTATCTAAAAAATGTCTAAAAATGATAACAATTAAGTATTTACCTAAATTGAATCGATGTTAGGTAATTAACTTTTAAATATTAGGAATGATCAGGAAGGAAAGGAATTGTCAGGAATTATCAAGAATTCAGTCAATCAGAAACATGATGCAAGTCTGCATAAAACTCCATGGTCACTCTTATATGTACGAGTACTAGCTGATCCGGCGAACTATGTAGGTACCGCTTAACAGTCAATGAATGTAATATGTATTTCGATATACCTAGTAAACTGATTGCGATGAAACAAACCCCAAGTAATTTATTAAGTTACGTATAAAAGTTATCTACATCAACAACGTATATATTACGTAGTGTGCGCACAAATAAAAACTTCTACAATGCGTTCCAAATAAGAATAGGATCGATTGCCATGTTGTGACGTCACGTCATACCGTCAAACCATAAAATAGATAGGTACAGAAGTCAATCTACATACAAAGCGCGCTCGAGCACCGCACACACAGACACCGCTCACGGACACGATGTCTCGATCGCGTCTCGGATCACTCGTCGAACAGTTCTGGCTCAAACGCTCATTAGTGTGCGTCCGAGCGTAGGTATAAAAAAAGAAGTACATAGATGAGATTGTCTTCTGTACCTATCTATTTTGTGGTCAAACCGCAAGAAATTGGGCAAAATTGAAGAACTGGATTCTGATTAAACTTTTTTCGTTCACCCCCTCTTATCGTTTTTCGTTCAATCCTCTCTTATTACTCGTTTACATCATAAAAGGAAACCTTAGGCAAAATTTTACGCTTCTAGTCCCAGTGATTTCTGCTGTGCATTGATATGTCAGTCAGTCAGTTCCTCCTTAAGGTAGGTGTACCTATATAGATTACAAATATTTCGGTTACGTTTGTTGCTATAATAATGTAAGAGACAAATTGTGCGTCCACTCTCAACAACCGTCAACTAGACAAGAGGGCTGTCGCATGCCCATAAACTCCAATAGTCTAAGATCCGACTAAGAACGACCTTCACCGGTCTGTTTAATGGATGAAACGTATTTTATTATAAATTTAGTGTATTAAATAATATAACGCGGGTGGGTTGCCTAAGAAATTCCTGGCCAGACTATTATTAATTAAAAATTGAAAATTTATTTTATTTTTAGAAAAATGCACAACCGTTATCCATACCAGATTTTTTTGCAGACAACACTATAACATCGTATTCGTAATGAAACAGCGTTTATTTTGATATAGAATTTGTTGTATATAAAAAAAAACACATCTGTTTATGCATACCTGTTTATACCCGGCAACCCATAGCTATGCCAGGAAACAAATAGGCAACTCAACATTTTTATGTTCTAAAGGCTTCACTCTTTCGGTTAGTATTAAATTTATTCGTTAAACACACCGGTGCATTTAAAAAAAAAAAAAAAATTGTTTGGCCAGGAATTTCTCAGGCAACCCACCCGCGTTATATTATTTAATATACTACATTTATCATAAAATAGGTTTCATCCATTAAACAAACCGGTGAAGGTCGTTCTTAACCGTATCCTGTACTACAAGAAATATCAACAAAACCAGTGACCCAGCAGGGCCAAAGCCTCTGGGGCCATGGATCGACTTCTGAAAGGTTTACTCGTGATCATGTGACGTAAAGGGCAACAAAGGAAGGAACATAGGTGTGGTCTTATTCGGTAAATGTCTGAGACGCCATCCCGATCCGCCTTAGAGCGGGAGAATTACCTAGATGATTTTCCAACTTAAAAAAAATAGGAGTTAGGTATTTGTTGATTACTCACCCCCAAAATAAGCACTTACTAGACATTCAAATTATGTCAGTAGTTAAATCAGTCAACAAACGATTAAGAATAGTTTCTAGCAAAATAGGACCTCTGTGAACCTAGCAATAACGCAAATTGAAAATTCCTAGCGCCAGAGCGAGGTGTAATATTTCAATGTCCAAACTAACGTTCGCGTCAGACTTAAACCCCGTTTAAATGAAAACTAATTTTAATATTAATGCTACGTCTTATTGCGCGGAACCTTTGAAAAGATGCTATTTTTAACTGTTAAAGGAAAGTTAGATTAATATTACTTACGTTATTAAAATATGCAATGGTTGTGTCTGGAGGGGTTTCGTGCATGGCGTTTGCGGTGGTCTGGGGAAATCCGAATTTATTGCAATTTTTTACTAGATGTTCTGTAAAGATGGGCGCACACCTTATCCGAGCCGAACGCGCATAACGAATAGAAAGAAAAGAATTTCAGAATTCTTCATTTTGGAGTCCTTCCAGATTCGGACGATTCGACGCGGTTAGGTGACCAGTTTCATAGAATTTCTTGAAAAGAATTCCAAAATACTTTTCTTTCGATCTGTAGCCCGATTCACGTAATGAAAACCGTAACGATATCGTAGCGATTTAGTCGTTTAGACCATTTCCGTATTCACATCCATCAATCGAGTTTGAACGACACCGATTTTATAGTCGTTTGAAATTCGTCGATTTAAAAAAACATCTGTATTACATTATCCTGGTAGAATACTTATTAATTTAACTGGAAATAAGTCGATAGATCGTGAATACCGCTTTTGGATAGGACTTCGATCGAACGACTATCTTGTTTGATTTTACGCGAATCAGGCTACAGTTCGATGCGTTCGGCTCAGATTAGTGTGCGTTCACCCTAATTCGAAATAAGTTCATCGATACCTACCTACAATACGGTAAAACCGTGTTGCTATATTTTTAGCAATTAAATTACTTAATATTTGGGAGATTCACTGATATTTCGTTATTTTTAACCGACTTCTAAAAAAGGAGGAGGTTCTCAATTCGGATGTTTGTATTTTTTTTATTTTTTTTTTTTATGTATGTTCGGGCATAACTACGTCGCTTGCCAACCGATTTGAAAAATTCTTTTTTTGTTGGAAAGGGAAACCTTCCCAAATGGTCCCATAGTCACCAAGTCGGGATCTGATGATGGAATCTTGGCTAAATCGAGGGAACTCCTCAAATATTATAGGCAACTATATAGTCATTTTGATATTTTCATCAAGGAATTAAGCATTTACAGTCAAAAAGTGACATTTGATGAGGTGGAACTGGTTAAGATGACCAGAAATTGCCAACGGAACTTCATACTCAAACAAATATCACAATGAACATAGTTAAGCGACTATGACAATACAAATAAATGAATAGTTCTGAATAGTTATGTTGAAAATGGTATCATCGAAGTAACCTGATGATAGTGATGGAGCTGGAAGATAGGCACCGGAACTCCGTAATTAATCAATGTATCCTACCCGTGTTTGGGCTTATTAGAAATGTCATGAGATGCACTTTGGCTATAAGGTACTATCGAAGTGATCTGATGATGGAGCCGGAAGGTGGAAGGTAGACACGGGAACTTCATATGAAAATGATGTATTCTAGCAGGGTTTGAGTTAATTGGAATTGACATGAGAAAAAAGTACTCTGGCTGTAAGTGTGTTGCAACTAAAAAGTATGAAATAAAAAACTTTTTATAAAAAAAATATAACCGGAAGTCGGTGTTAAATAAGGAACAAATAATAATGAAAAACACCGACTTCCGAAATTAAAATTATTTTGATCGTTTTAGTGTTTTTTTAGTGAAGTCGGTTATATTTTTTTTATAAAAAGTTTTTTATTTCATACTTTTTTTAACAATTGCCTTCTAATTTTCTTTTTTTTTCTTTTGGAAACTGTAAAAACCAATTTTGAATAAAGTATAGGACTCTGGGCTCCATTTCTATTGTCCTGCAATTCTTTTAAATACCGAAAACGCCATGCCACAATATCGTACCTACCTCTCCATTGACAACTTCCTTTTAGACCTGGGGGTCAATTCCACTAATAATTTTTTTTTAAGTGCTTTCTTGAAGCCTACATAAGTAGTTAAAAATTTTTGACTTTGACTTTAACTATCTTAAAAATAGGTTACACATTGTTGATCATGCAATCTATAAAACTTGTTTTTACACTTTTACGAATACCTAAATAGTAGGTATTCGTAAATCTAAATCTTAATCTTAATACAAGTAGTAGGTAGGTACATATTATGAACAACAACTTTTTCAACTTTTTAATTGCCATATTTATATAAAAGGTGTAAGGGACAGCCCTCCACAAACTTTAAGGGCTTGCTCAGTAGATGAAAATGAACAACCTTCCACAAAATTTTTTTTCAGGAAACGAAAAAATAAATCAGCCTCACCATACAAAATGATAAACTTGATTGGACAATTTGTATGGAGAGACCGATTTTTTTTTTCGTTTCCTGAAAAAAAAATTTGTGGAAGGTTGTTCAGTTTCGACTACTGAGCGAGCCCATAAAGTTTGTGGAGGGCTGTCCCTTGCACCTTGTATATAAAAGAATGCTCTTAGATATTGTATGATCCACAATTTTTGTCTGACCTATTTTATGGTAAAACTTTGGTATTCAGCCTGTTTTAACCTGTCATTGGTATATATGACTAACCAAACTCATGCTTCAATCTTCTGTAGTGTCATAATAATTGAAACAATAAACAAATAGAGGGCTCTTGCGTTCTCACACAAGATCCCTCTATTCGTTTATTTTTTCAATTACTGTTAAATAAAAACAATATTAAAATTAACCTGTTTTAATATTAAGGTTTTCCCAATTATTACACTAAAATATAAAAAAGAATAAAAGGTAACAATAAAAAGTAGTATGTAAGTAACAATAAAATGTAATATGCATTATTCTGAAACAAAACAAAAATTTATATTAGACTTTGGTATAATATATTACTAATAGAAACTTTATTTAATATTCTCTTATATAAGAGTACTACTGGAATTACTGAATTAAACTATTTTAATTATTCCCTTACCTCTCATATATCTCTCTGCTAATACTCGTAAAGAGTCTGCGATGCTAGATATAATTGGCATCAGCTGAGCAAAGTTCTCAGCCTGCCTCAGGTTGGCCATGGCTACTGCCTCCTCTGTTCTAGCACGCATTTCCTCTATACGTGCTACAGCTGCCTGAGCTTCGCTGCGAGCACTTGTTCTAGCTAAAATTAATATCTGCTGTAGTTTTGTATTCAATTTATAATTTTTTATTCATGTAAGCTCCTATAATTTAGTCAAAATGACAACTTACTCCGATTTTGAGCACGTGCACGTGGCCTAATGGACCTCCGTTCTCTCCTTGAGGTGCGGTCTGAAAGAAAGACAAAATTGAGATTCATGGCTCTCTGTAATACTTTTTATCGCTCCGGTTATTATCTCTTTGTTACCAAATATTTTAAATTTACCTCGCTGCGTAGTTACTCCTAAAGATATTATAAATTTATAATACTTGAAGTATGATGAATGAATATAAGTATGAATATTAACCTCGTTGTTCTACATTTTGGCTTGTGCTTGGTTGGTCCGGCACATTTTCAGTAGTCACTTGACCAATCAAGTTTGGTGGGCCACCAATGTTTGGTGGGCCACCAATGTTTGGTGGGTCAGGCACATTGCCACTATTACTGGTGCCTGGTTGCTCCACAGCAAGAGAATCTACAGTCCGGTCAGTACCCCATTGCAGCAAACTTGATAAGTTTCTGAAATTATAATTTACATTTGTAGTAAAATAGAGCAGTAAACATTGTTTTGTGTAGTAGATTATTATCTTAATCTTAATAATTATGTATTTAGTTTATTTTGTATATTTGTACCTATGTTAAGAAATGAAGTTGTATGAATTAAACCATTTTTTATCATAAACTGTTTTTTAATGTCATACTAACACCAATGGCAATGTCTTGTTTGTACTGTACTTACATTTGTGAATCCTGATCCGGTGGTACCATGATCACAGGTATTTCTTCATCCTGTGGCACCATCATCACAGGTTCTTCCGCTTGGTTCTTGATATAAAATTGAAAAGTAGATTGTTAAATTAAATGAGCTTATAAGTTGTACATTTAGTGATCATTCAATAAAATAGTTACATACTTCCAAGTCAATGACTGGGTCCCTACGGACTCCAGGTAAAGGGCCCACATCCCTCCCTTTATGAGATGCCATTCTTTCTTCCAAAGGGCTCAATTGTGGGGCCACACTAGGCCCCTGTGCCACTTTGGCTCCTTCTTATACTGGCCAACTTGCTTCGAACCCGACACTTACAGTCATTCGAAAACTGAAATAAAAATTTGATACATACTGATTCACGTTATGAATAGTGATAGATCAGTGTGGTCCTCCAGAAACTCTATGAGCAACTGATCAACTGTCTCACAGAGGTAGGCCTCCTTCGGTTTTCTTCCATGTCTAAAAATAATTGGGGTTATAATTAACGAAACCAATCCAATTAGTTATGTATATGTTCAATCTGTATGAAAGTAGAATAGAATAAAAGTTTATTTGGCACTCACCGGCTATAGAAGATTTTTCCAACAAAATAAAACTTTCACGAAGTACGAGTACCTACCTATTTTGTTTTTCGCGCTTTGTCAGCTATTTTAGAATCGACAGATTTTTTATGTTGGCAATGTAAATCTATCCAATTCAAATATATTCAATTCTATGTTTTAATATTGTCTCCCTTACATATATAGAGCTAGCGCAAGTTGGCGCCTGGCCAAAATTGGAAACTAATCGTTCGCTGCCATCTTGACGTTTGTGTCATGTGTCAGGAGAATATGTTGTGTTCTGTGTTTTTAATCTTTCCAAAGTAAATAATTGTCATCAAAATACCGAAAGTGATTATTGTCTGTGCGATAAAAGAACCGTCGTGGCGAAAAGTGAAAACAACATTAAAGATTTTAAGTAGCAACCCAACCCAGCCATCCGTCAAATGCCAAACGTCATAGTATGTTGACAGAAAGTTTGTTTACTATGTTATTTTATTGTGATTTTTAATTGAAATTTTCAGAAATGTGATAAAAAATTTCACTGAGCTGCAAGGGAAATAATTTTTAATATATTACAGTTTTGCCAAAGATAACAAATGGCAAATCACACCATTATTGATCAAAACAAAGTCACAAACTTGGGAAACATTGGTATGCTGTGTTTTTGGTACGTAACACTTTTATTTTAATGTTTTTAGACTTCCTAGGTGAACTCCTGTCCCTGTTATCTCCAAATATATATAAATTAAACGGAAATTCATTTAAACATGACGATATTTGTTTATTTTGTTTTGGTCAATATTTTCGATGGCTAGTATAAAGAGTATTGATACTTTAAATTTATAATGCATTTCGACTAACTTAGAATATTTCTTTTCAGGCTTGAGTAAGGATACAGTAACTAAAATAAAAAAGGGCAAGTGCGAGTCGGACTCGCGCACTGAAGATTCTGTACAAATTTACCTATGAAATCAATTCCCGAATTGAGTTACGAAGATTTTTCCAAATTGCAAACAATTTTTTTTTTGTGGCGGATCTATCAATTTATAATTTTCAGATTTTTCCCTATACTTGTTCTACGAGACCTTGATTTATGCCAAATTTCAGAATTCTAGGTCAACGCGATTCACCCTATGAACTTTGATTCCCTTGAGTATCGAAATATATGTTTTTTTGCGACATAAACAGCCGTATCTTTTTTTTTTCGTTAACTCAGAAGTTTTTCACAACTTCAAAAGACCGCAGACTTGAGAGTATGGTTTTAATTTTAACTCGATACCTCCAAGCGTTCTCGAGTTAAAGGGTCTTAACAGATAAACAGACGGACAACCAAGTGGTCCTAAGGAGCTTATATGCGAGATGGTCCCTTATAGGCTAAATAGATTTTTTACAAAGCAACATTACAAATTCTGAAATGTACTTTATTTTTATAGTCATTAAGTTCATATTTTTCATTGATTAGCAAAAGGGAAAAATGTACTGAGGAAGACAACGAGAAAGTGGTAGTGTGTCCCAATTTTACCTTTATGTTTAAATAGGGTAAACATAAACTTGCTGCTAGCTACAATATTCCAGTCAGTGACAATAGACCGATCCCAGTCAAAGTGATACAACCATTTTCGTTGGAACTGGGTACCTAAGTGGTCGTTGGTGGAACCTACCTAGATAGGCAGTACAGCAGTTTCTTCACGCTATTTTCCTATACCGATTCGTGTTTGCATTTAAATGTTCATCATCATTACAATCGAAAGACGTCCACTGTTCGACATAGGCCTCCCCCAGGTGTCGCCACAATTAACGGCATTACGCAAAAACTTATAAACGGATGAATTTAATGATAAACGTTAACGTATAGCTTATAACCTATATTTTTGCTAAGTTCAATAGGCTACTAATATTATAAATGCGAAAGTTTGTGAAGATGGATGGAGGTACTCGTATGTATGGATGTGTCGCGGAAAAACTACTAGACAAATGAACCTAATCATAAACATTGCAATAATATAGCACATAAGCTATAACTTTGCAGTTTCACTAGGTGAGCAAATTCAGCCAATAGGATAATTTTTATTATAGGGTGAAGCCGCTGGAAGAAGCTAGTCTAACATAGTTTCGAAATATCAAGATTTAACAGTCGCACTATAACGACGTCACAATGTTGCTTACATAACAAAAACGATATTTATCTACAGCAGCGCCCTCAAATCCCACGATGGTTTACTTTCCGCACAGACTCTAAAAGTGTTGGCTGGGATATAATCTTGGAAATCAAACGTGCTTGTTAAGAGGAATGAGAAAATATCAGGCCTAAGATATCATTTTCCAAAGTTAGACCCATTTGTCAAATAATTTTTTGATTGGGTAACCATAACAATAAAATTCCCCTTTATATTCGTACCCGAGCGGTGCCTAGCCGAAAATCAGAGTTTGTTGAAAATGGACTGCTACTTCGTATTGTGTTTATAATGACGATATAAATTCTGCAAACTTCATGCGATGGATGAAAGAAAAAATAGTGCCAAATCTACAATCGAATTATATAGTGGTAATACTAGTAATATATCATATCGCTACACACAAATTAACGAAGCTTAAATTATCAAAGGATTCATCCGATTCTTCTGATAAAGAAAACTAGCTGGATTCTGATGCTAAAAGTGCTACTAGATATTCAATAAAAATTTTACAAGGTTTTTGGCTTTTTTTATAATAAAGTAGCTTTTGCCCGCGACTTCATCCGCGTACATAAAATATAGCCTATGCCACTCAGGAATAAAGCAGCTATCTATTGGTGAAAGAATTTTAGCTATCAGACCAGTACCTACTTCCAGAGATTACCTCCTACAAACAAAAAAACAAATTATATCTCTTTATTATACGAGTATTAGTGTTGTTAATTTTAAAACTACCTCTACTTAATTCAACTTATTTGTTTACTTTCCTTTAAGAACCTAAATAAATGTTCAGAAAAAGAACCTAAATAAATTAAGTATTATAATTAGTCTCAGCTGTGAGCCCGTAATGGGCAACACATGTTACGCATTCGCGAATGATTTTCGCGTAATTTTGGCGCGTCTTATTAAAACGATGATATCTTCTAAACTACGTTAGTTAGCTCGCTACCGGTTATATTATTCGAATCGTTAATAAATTACCTAAAAAAATATGTGTAGATTAGCATAGTTTTGTCTTGTTATGTATTAGTAATTGTCGTGTATGTTCAGTATGAGAGGCACAGATTCAGGAAAAATTATCGATTTATGCTATGAGGTTTTGAAGTTCTGTGTACTGTGTACCTATATAAATAAAAGGTTAAATGTTAATGATCGATTGGTTATTTTAACTAAAAGAATACTAACAAAAAAAAATGGCATAAAGTCCTTAGTATATACTTGTGCAATAGGAATACGTAATAAAATACATTTTCGAAATAATTTGGTTCTTGAGACCCGTCGTAATAAATTCTTTAAATTACGATTTGAGTTACGAAAGATTGTTTTTAATTATACAAGGTGCAGTTTTAAAACTGCACAATATTTCAGGAGGTTGTAATAAAACTCATAAATAATCATGTAAAAATACGAAACCTGGTCAATAATCAGTAATACTTGCTATTTAATTTTTTTAATTTTAACCGTTTTTCAGAATAACTCTCTAAATACACTTCTTAAAAAAACAGAATCACCCGTTGTGATTCGATTTATCGTACGTCATGTCTCTGTGTGTGTGAGGGCGTCAACCTGTACGAGGCTCCGCCCACTTATTCTACGAAATGTTAAAAACGAATAATTTAGCCTTAGATGTACCTACCTAGTTAAATTTCGATGATCATAATGTAATTTCGTTAATTAACTAATTTTTAAGCATCATTACAATGCGAAAATCTTTTAAAAGTACAAGTTGACGATGCGTCGTTAGTTATTTACCTATCAGCTGATGAATAAGAGGTTAGGCCGAGGTCAATAAACCTTTTGGTGCGTTTACTCGTGGGCCCAGCCTCGGCCAACCGCCATCCCTTCGCCTTCCGCCATCGCTTTATTACTGATACCGTGACTGAGACGCTTAATGTTAGTATGTTGTACCTACAAGATGTTGACATGCCCTCTCGGTATGATGAAAGCGAGCGCGCGCGCGCGTGATTTAGGCACTAAACAAAACGGACGACGGCGTCTAGTAAGTAGTAGGTAGATACATACCTACCTACATGCAATCGCAGTCGGCGCGTTGTAGGTAATTCATTATCAAGGTCAGTTTTCCGTAATAATTTCGTTTTTTTGTGTGGATTAAATTGGTTGATGTAAAACATCCCTTCCTACTTTTTAACGGGTTGAGGACCGACAAAAATACCTCAAGGTAATTTGTAGGTTTGTTGGTAGGTAGATAGGGTTTTTAATGATTTATCTTGCCTGATAGGTAGGTATTTTTAAATCAACTGATTTACGTTAATCAAATTGATTTGGCTAATAACTTATTTACAAATGTTTTTTTTTATGTTCACAAATGAAATAAATAAATTACCTAAGTACCTACTTATGTTACCTGGAGGTATTGTTCAAAGTGTCCACCTTCACAATCCAGGCAGAGTCTAGCACGACGTTGTGGATTTTCTTTTAATTTACGTAGCACAAACACATTTGTTTTCAAAGTTTCGAAAACACTTATCACCTTTTCACGTAATTGTGTAACACTGGTGATTTCCTTTGCGTACACTAGTCTTATTTTAAAATGGACTTTGGCTATTGGGAAACAGTTCTACGAACATCTCGATAGCTCGAGATACGCTGTCTCCACTGATAGCATACAAGCGGACCATCTCCGTCAATTCTACATTTGAGTATTGGTCCGTCATTTTTTAGCACTAGACACCGCGTACGTAACCGTTAACCGAAGGCGAACCTGAGAGCGGAAAGTGCACGCGTATGCACACGTCGGTGACAACAATTGCACTAAAGTAAATCGATTGATCGATGGCCGCGGGGGCGTGGCTAGGGTGTGTCCGCACGGGACGATGATAGGTGCTTTATTATGAAACTATCATTGCGTGTTTGTGTGTGTGAAAGCGCGGTTATAAGGCAGGTATCAGACTGGCTGCGTTTTAACAAAGGTAGTTCACACATACCGATTTCCATAAATAAGAAAAAAAATAAAAAAAATTACCTACTCATTTTATTATTGATTCGGGTCGAGAATCACTAACATAATTACCTCCTGAAATTTTTTGCAGCTTCAAACCTGCACCTGTAATGAGAGAAAAATAGATTAGTTAAGTTGGCAACATTAAGAGCGCCCCCAGCTACGCGCCAAGTTATCGTGCGAGGACTCTAATAGATGTATTTGCAATCAAGCAGAGCTTTCAATTTATTTCAAGCAAGCAAAACGTAATTTTATATTTTAGAAGTTTTTCTTTTGTTCTTATGGTATCGCATACGTACTTTTTAATCTGTGCAATACAATTCTTGGCATAATTTCGTTTCGCTGATTAGGCGCCGTGTTCACGTTACAATACCATTGTAGTTGCGTTGTGGTTCCGTTTTAGTTTTAAAATAGTAGAATACCAAAAACCTTATTGGTCGAAACTGAATCGAAACATAAACGAAACAGTTAGATTATTGTTAGATATTAGTAGAATTGATCTCCTGCTTTTGTTGCAACTACCTTTAAAACCGATTTCGTATCGCATTTCGTGCAACAATTTTAGTAGAGTAGGCAACTCTTTCCTCTTTCCCTTTCTTTTTTCTGTAGACAGACAGGGGACCCAACATTACTGCGAAGGAACTTTATAAGTGAAACGCACTGTACTCTAAATTACTCTATCGTGTCGGTGTTTTTATCAAACTCCTCCGAAAGGACTTGACCGATTTTTATGAATTTTTTGCAACAGAACAAGCAACACTTACACCGTTGAGGCACTCCAGCTGCAAAACAACATGGGCCTTTATTTTATTTTTTTATGGCGGGAAAAAATCATCCAATGACAATCCCCGCTCTTGGGCGGAGCGGGAGATAGTGTCAGACTCTTACTGACTAAAAGACCCACCCCATTCCTTCTAGCCTTCATACCGGGGCTCGAGCGGTCTTTCGAAACTAACCCTGGCCCCAGTAGGCTTCGACCCAGCTGGGTCCCTGGAGTGTTGTAAAAATAAGCGCTGAGCGTCGAGCGTTGAGCGCTGAGTCGACGCTATTGAGCGTTCAAGACTCGAGCGTTAAACGCTCGAGCGTTTAGGACTCGTGAGCGTTGAAGACTCGGGGGCTCGACGACGCTCGAGTCGCGCGCTCGAGCGTCGAAGCGTTAACATTTTTACTGGGGGTATATTAATAATTTTATTTGACTAGAGGGAAATCTTTAATCATTATAATGCATGACGTGTCTTAGATGCACTTCGACTCAAATTTTTGCTTATAATAATTTCGAAACACAAAAGATTTCTATAATTTATCATTATTTTATAAATATATAAGGAGAAACTGACTGACTGACATATTAAGGCACAGCCGAAAGTAATGAGACTAGGAGCGTGAAATTTTGCTCATTTTATTATAAAAAGAAAGCTTGAGCAAAATAGAGTTAGAGTAGTCTAGGCGAGCACTAAGAAAGGAATTTCCAAACTTTGGATCCCCATTTATCTCCTTAAGGTTACACTCTAACTAAGGAGATGAACGGGGGTCCAAAGTTTGTATAGAGAAACCTATTTTTAAGCGGGCGGAGCCGCTGGCAGAAGCGCAGAATAATGAATTTTTGCGTTAATAATGTCAAGTGTTTTTCAACAAATGGAAAACGAGGTAGTGAGTATCAATATGACATGGAGGTTAGTGGTGTATTGACGGATTAATTATTTCTCATTCGGGAGTAGCGTTGAAAAAAGCAGGGAAAATTCCCGTTTCTTTCCAATACTGTTGTTTTAAATCAATGTAACATTCGAAACTTTCAAGAAATTTATAAAGTAGATATAAATTTCATGTATTTTTTCAAAAAAGCGGAAAAATATTAAAGAACCGAAAACATCATGTTTGATTTTTTCAAATGCGTACTTTTTTTTTAAATATAAACTAGCGCTTGACTGCGATCCTACCTGATGATAAGCAGTGATGCAATCTGATGGTAAGTCCAACAGAGGACATCGGTCACTATAGCGAGGGGGAGGCCTATGTCCAAAGTGGACAGCAGTCATTATAGCGCCTAAATGGCGATACTTGGGGGAGGTTTATGTCCAACAGTGGACACAGGTCATTATAGCCAGGTGGAGGCCTATGTCCAACAGTGGGCATAGATCATTTAGTGAGGGGGAAGCTTACATCCAACAATGGGCATCAGCCAAGAAGTGTCGCCATTTAGGCGCTATAATGCGCCTAAATGGCAACACTTGGACGAGGCTTATGTCCAACAGTGGGCATCAGTCATTATAGCGAGGGGAGACTTATGTCTAACAGTGGGCATCAGTCATTATAGCGCCTAAATATCGACACTTGGGGGAGGCTTGAGGGAGCTCTAATCTCATCAAGCTGACGATTCGTCAGACAGTGAAATCGAGATTTTGGCTGAGGAAAGCTAGATGTATCTATTATTTGTATTCACCACACGTACATCTTTTTTTTCTTACTTCGCCCACTGTAATATATTTTTCAATTTCAGTAAAACTTGTTTTTTTTTAATTTTTCATGAAATTAACCGTAACAATTACTAAAACATTCGAAAGATGTCTGTTTTGTTCCCAAACGATTTTTTCCGCAAAATTTCAATGCAACATGTGAAAAAAACGGAAAAAACCACAATTTGTTTTTTTCCGGAATTTTCAACGCTATTCGGGAGTGTGAAAAAAGGCGGTAGAGTTAGAAATAGGTCAACTTGGCCATGCCTGTTGTCTAACTAAATATACCTATGTAAACGTAGACACACCAGTCCGTCTAATGAAAGCATGACCTGAGAAAAGGAGGTTACAACCAAAAATTTTGAATGTGGTATTATTGAAATAGTAGGAGAAAAAAGTTTTGATACTAGAGTATTTTTTGTATTTATGACAATTGTATAATAGTTAATCCTAGTCAAAAACATGTGTGTAGACTTAATTATTTGGTGGGTGTATGGTAAAGGTCAATAACACACAAAATGTTAGTTATTATCCCAAATTATTTTATTTTATCTGATCTCTCAAATGTCGCTATATAATATTCAAATAATATATATCTTTATTTACCATTTGGCCTTCTGGCAAGAATACCAAGTGCACAACACCGCGATAGTCAAATAAAATGATCAACATGATTTCAACTTCATCACGTCTCGCCAACACTAATAATGTGTTTCAAGATTGTTGGGTTGGAATCGATTCGTTTTAGCATAGAAAAAATTCAGATCTTTTGGAATTAGTCAAGTGGGAACATGTTTTATACTCCAATGATTGTTTCAAATAATACGGATCGACTCGTGAGACACAAAAAGTTCAACAGCTCTCAAACTTGAACTAAGATTTCAGTCACTATTTCCTTCACTTTCGCAATTTTAACTTCAGTTGAAGATTTTGATGCACTATCAGACAAAGTGAGGCAAATCTTTCATTACATCTCAACTGCTTTTGAACAAATTCTACCACTCACTAGCATGTGTTTTTGATTAAGTCGATTCAACAAAAGCCTTCTTTGTTCGATGTTTTTGTCCATTATGAAATTCGCAATATGTCAGATTATCTAAAAATATAAGAAAAAAAAATATCATTATATCCTATATAACTATCTAATAATATTAGTCGACAAGGATCAAGATTAAAACGTCATACTAACTTAAAAATACAGAAATCGTATGTAAACATTGTTGGTTTTCATTGAAAACACCTTCTTTCTCTTCTTGTTTTTGTTTGAACTTATTAACCATAGTGTGTAGCAGTTTTTGCACGTTACTGTTTATTGTTTTTCCCATAATTAAGCAATTATTTTTGAAAAATAAATATCTGTTTCCAAAACTGACAATTGCAACCATAGACTTTGACGTGATTTTTTTCGGCAAAACAATGTTGCCAATTTAATTTAAAAAAAAAACTCCAGGTTACGCTTTCAGTAGACGCACTCTATAAATATATTTTTAGATAACCCATGAAAGGCGAAAAAGTCCCGAAGGAAGTGATAAAACTTTCTTTCTATAATATAAAAATGAATCGCAAAATGTGTTGGTAAGCGCATAACTCAACAACGCCTGGACCGATTTCGCTAATTTTTTTTTTGTTGTGTTTGTTATTATGAGGAGAAGGTTCTTATGAAAAAAAAAATGAAAATTAGGGTAGTGTAGGGTAGAGTAGGGTAGAGTAAGGTAGAGGAGGGTAGAGGAGGGTAGAGTAGGGTAGGGTAGAGTAGGGTAGAGTAAGGTAGAGGAGGGTAGAGTAGGGTAGAGTAGAGTAGGGTAGGGTAGAGTAGGGTAGAGTAGAGTAGGGTAGAGTAGGGTAGAGTAGGGTATAGTAGGGTATAGTAGGGTAGAGTAGGGTAGAGTAGGGTATAGTAGGGTGGAGTAAGGAAGAGCGGGAGCGAAGCCGCGCGGGCAAAGCTAGTAACAAATAAAAACCACGCAGATAAAACCGCGGGAATAGCATATACAATATCTCCTATTTTGTAAAGACTCGTGCTCAAGCTCGAGTCGAGCGTTGAGTCGGCGCTATTTATCGAGCTTTTTTTCTAAACGCTCAAGCCAGCGCTCGAGCGTTTTCAAACCGACTCGAGTCCCGACTCGAGCGTTTTTAAACTGCTCGAGTCCGGACTCGGGCGTTTTAGCGCCGACTCGAGCGTTTTTACAACACTATCCCTGCTGTTGCTGACAACTCCTTGAGGCGCGCCGTCGACGAAGATATCAATGCGAAGTGGGCAAAGACTTTTTAAGCACGAGGTATTTTTATAATTGATAGGTTTGCGTTTAACTATTATTTCACCTGATGGTAAGCGACGAAGTGGTCGATTATAGAGTTGCGACAGTCGCTGTCTTGTTTTCTAATGTATGAAAGAAACAGGCCTCGCTGATGTGACTTCGCCGACGTGTAAATTAGTCCCACGCTACCTACGCCTTTGAGTCTAGTATTGATAAAACAGTTTGTTTGGGAGTACTATGGACTAGTGCAAAACTGCAAAAGGTCGCTAGTTTTAGTATTAACATGATTTATAAAAATAACTTGGGCTCAAACACAAACACGTTACGACGCAACGTGCCACAGCACGGCAACGCGACGTGAAAGCCCACGTCACGATGCCGTGTCGACATTATGACGTGGCACGTTGCGTTGTCGTAACGTGATTATTTACGTTGCTCGACGTCGATTTCCACATGACGGCACCGTAACGTGGCGTGGACTTCCACGTCACACCTATTAGTTAAATTCTTCGGCAGGTAATATGTGTAAGGAATGAAGCTGGAATGGTTCTATGTGATGATGAAAAAATCAAAGTGAGTCCACCTCACAGGACTATTTTGAACAACTAATGAATGAGGAAAATAACAGGAGGTAAATGGACAAAAGACTGGTAAAGCCATCATTGGTCCAAATGGAACAGGTACCAGTTGAAGAGTGGAATTTATTACGCGAGGATGGATGGGTATGGTTAGCTTTGCTCCTCAATAAAGTAGTTGCGAGAAGAAACCATACCTGATAATTGATGCAACAATTATAGATGAATAAAGCTAATGTCATATACTATGTAAATCTGGTAGCAAGTTATTGGGAAGCAATTGAGTGAAATTTAAATAAAATATATATATTTATTTTAAAATTCATTTTATTAGCTTACATACCAAATCAGCATGCAACTAACAAATAACAAAATTGTCCTACTTATAATACCTTCGATCGTACCAATTTTATACACTACTAGCCTAACAATATGCGCCTGAGAATACAAAGTCATACATTGTAACGACATCTGTTGGTAGAAGCTAAAGTTGTTAACTACAATATCAGCCAACAGATGGCGTTGAACAGACTGAATCGTGAAAGCGTTATTTGCACGACCACATACAAAGCATATTTACAATCTTATTTTACCCGGTCACAGTAATCGAGGGGTAGTTAATTAAACAATATACAACTATTATGATGTTTGTAAATATCTGTAAAAATGTGTTAAAATGTTCAAAGCTATGTTAATATCGGAAGTAGAGTTGTGTATAAAACGCTTAGGTTTACTTTAAACTCAGTCTACGTGTTAGTAACAATTTAGGCGATTATCACACTGCCACGCATCACGCTGCATGTTGCGTGATGTTGCGTACTTGCGGGAATGCAGATCTGCATCATTATGCGGGTTTTTTACACACTCACGCGCGTAGGTGCGTTTTATAAATTCACGCAGGCTCTAATTTCATCCCGCACGGCACTACGAGACTCAGTGTGCCATACCTCACGTCCCGCCCCGCACCCACGCGCGTGATTGCATGTTTCTCCGCTTGTAGGCGCGTGATCTGCATGAACGCGTGGTTACATTTTCCACGCGTTCATGCAGATCTGTGCGTGTTTTTTATACAAACGGAGTATTGGACTGTGCGTGTTTTTTATACAAACGGAGATACTTACAAGTAACGTTAAGACTTAAGACACGCATTCACGCGCTACTCTGCGTGGTGCATGCAATGTGATAACCGCCTTATTTAATTTGCGACTGATTTTTCTAACGCCATAATATCCTTCTCTAAGAGATCAACCTGAGCATTTGACAGTTTTCCGAACAAATAGCGTCAGACGTCAACTTTATTACACGTATTAACTTGGTGTTGGAAAAATCACCTCTAAGTGGTGCAAATATAAAAATCTATAAGCGACTTGCTTATAATTAACATATAACCATCTGCAATCGGGTTTCACGACTTTCAATTGTTATTATTAACTAAATTAGTTAAGTGGCAGTTTTATTCATTCATATATCGTTGTTACAACTGTAGCATATACAAAATCAATATGTTTTTAATCTAATTACAAGAAATTCGATTATTTTTACATATTTACTTGAAATTAATCTAAATCATTTGATCACACATTGTCAAAGAATAAAAAAACTACAGTAAATCAAAAAGATAAATATTAATTGCTAACATTAGCCGATTGATCCCAATATTAAGAAAATTAAAGTTCTATTATTAAGTCCCTTTACAAGAATTAGTGTTTCTAGCTAAACTTCATGTTCTTAGAAACGCAAATTTCTTTTTATTTCCAATTTTATATCTAACTACAAGTTGGCACTATAATCACTCTTCTTACATTTCCATAATACGAAAATATTCAAGATTTGACATTACAATTAAAGAAGCATAATTTAAATGGACGATAAACATTAAGTAATAAATGGTTTATTATTTATTTTTTTAAATTGCATTGTTTGATTTAAAAAAAAATACTTAAGATAAGTAAAATCGAGTACCCGAACACTTGTGTATAAAAATATAAATGTTTAGCTTATGCCGCGTTTCCATTATCCAAGTAAGAAAGTAACACTATTTGTTTTATAGAGGTAAATCATCAAATTATTCTGTGTCAGACTTCTACTTTGTCCTTTTGCGTTCCAGAGCTACGGCATCTCTTTATATACGTAGAGTATGCCGTTACACCGAAAATTGATGCAGTCACCACAACATGTTTGTAAGTTTTAAAAGTAAAATTCGGTCATGTCATAAATCGACATCTAACTATTGAAAATCCACAATCAGGATTTGAGAATCTTAATTGACCATGGAGTTATTTTTTTTTTTTTATTGAGTTAAACTAGTGCTTGACTGCGATCCCACCTGATGGTAAGTAGCGATGTAGTCTTTGATGGTGAGGTGCACTAGTTTATGTTACAATGAAAGTTTCCACTAACACTACAAAACATTGAAGTGTTTTGTAGTGTTAGTGGCCTTCAATGAAGGCCTTAATATTATTTTTAGACCTGTATTTTATTGTTCTACCTTTTATGTAGTTCATTACCTCACTATTACAATCAATTTTTTGTATTCGCTTATTATAATTTTTATTCATCGATTTTATTTGGAACTTATCTGTACCCAGTAACCCTCTCCCGAAAACTGTCACTGAATTTGTGAAAAAAAAAACTTATTATAAAGTGAAGATTATATTAGCTTCGGCCGTTTTGTTTAAAATAAACAAAAATTGCACCCATGGATTTTTAACTTACAGTACTGAGCTGAGCTGTTTTACTTATTATTTATTTAAAATGCAATAGAGCAACAATAATAACGCGTTATTTACCAACCAATTAGTGTTAGTGAAAACGGGCAGGAATTTGTTTAAAAAACGTAGCGCTACGACCACACTTCATTCATACTACCGATGTCAACGATCGACTTTGATCGATTTTGTTTATTGTCCCTCACTTTCCAAACTTGCATAATGGAAGCGCATTTTTACACTCGGTAATTACACAGTACAAAACAACTAGGTACTAAGTATCTAATTGTTACTCAAATCCAAAATGGTCAATTTAATACAGCTAAATCAAAATGAATCACATCAACTGTTTTAAAGTCGAACAATCTAGAATGTTATTCAAAATTATATTATCTAGGGGTTGCAAAATTAAGATGAAGATCTGTTATAGAAATCAAGAGTTATGGACTTATTTTTATGCTCTATACGTGTTCAAACTTATTCGTCAGTTCAATAATATGTTATGATCTTTTAAATTCACGTTCTCATTAACAAATGCACAATGGATTTAGGGAGCAAACGTAGCAAATAAATCGATCTGCAGGAAGTGAATTGCAATCGCAAAACCATAAACTTGCATATTTTACTCAAATTAAAAATTCAAATTAACAACAAAAACTTTATTCTTACTGTTGCAACCCAAAACCTAAACCATAACATAATTAATAAAATAAACGACAAAATTATTTAAAAAATTATATAGTACTTAAATTACACATATCAGACTTAAATAGAAAATATATTCATGGACTTTACCCACTACACGATGAAATTAATTTGTTACTATTACAAATAACCAAAATTGAATTCAGAACCTTAGATTATTAACTTCAGATTCCATTGTTACCAAAATGTGTTAGGACCCAATCAATTTGGCAGCTTTACATGCCTTCTGAGATGCGGAAGTCTCAGTATATCCACCCACGAACCAACTTTGCAGTAATGTAAGCATTCAAATGTTTCAAGACCTTTTCTCAACAAATAGTCACTCAAAAATCAACTCAAAAAGCATACAGCTAAAGCTTACGGTTGAATAAACGGCAATGATTGATGGTAAATTAATTTAAGATTCTGAATTCAAGTATACATTGTGAAATGAATTTGTTTCTATGACTTACGACTATTTAATTTGACTTACCGGATAATTAAGAATATTTGGACACCTAGTTACCTAGAATAACTATTGGAGAAGATACAGTAAAATGTAGACAAAGTTGAATTTAAGTATACCCCATATTTTTAAAACCGATTCACATCTTCAAGATAAAAAACAAAGACTTGTTCAATACAGGATGGCCATGAAATACATTGGGAATCTTTTAGGAGGTAAAAGTTTTCATGAATATGAACAACTTTCAGTATGTCCCCACGGCGACTTTTTGCTGTGATTCAGTTGCGATTATATCTTAAAAACAACCGCGATGGTATCGCTGCTTTAATGCCTTCATTCACCAAACCACGATTCTGCATCGCTAAGATTTAGTTTGGATACAGAAATGCAGCATCGATAGTCGTGCGCTGTAGTGCCTACAGGCGTTCACAGCATCTGTTGACACTTGTTTGCTTTAATTCCGTCGCATTTTAACCTCTCAGGCACCAGTGTACCGAATTCGGTACACCTCGGTACCGGTTAACTTTAAGTTAACCGGTACCGAGGTGTTTTTAATTAATAAGGTTTAAGTTAGCTAGCGTACTAGCTAACTTAAACCTTATTAATTAAAAATAAGGCCAACCAACCAATGACCAATGTACCGAATACGGTACACCTCATAAGGTGTACCTTATTCGGTACATTGGTGCCTGAGGTTAATAGCGATACAGCATAAATACAGTCTCGCATATACGGATGACGACGACATAACATAATGATGCAGCAGCGCGGTTACCAAATTCACTACTGAATCGATACCAAAAGTCGTCATGGACTAAATCCCAAAGGTGTATTACTCAATTGTTAAATAACAATAATACATATCGTTAAGGTGAAAACTATGGGCCCAACCGTGGCCATTTTCTCACCAGATGTCGTAGTATAGCTATAGAGCAAATGTATAGCGCTATAATTGAGCAATATAGTTAGCGACAGAACAGGCGGAATTGCTGGAAGTTGAGACAATCAATTGACTAAGTTCAATAACTAGTGCGCCACACCATCATTAAATTGCATCATTAAAGTCCCTAAAAAATAAAGAGAAAAACAAATCAGTTGCGATCGCAGTCATGCACTAGTTTATATCAGATTTAAAAAACGACCGATTTCAGCAAACACCATATTGTCCTTTACTTGGTAATGCTCGCTAGTTTATATCGTTTTTAGTGTATACCAAAAACGAAATAAACTAAAAATTTTAAGTTCAGCGCCATCTAACGAGAAAATGGTCATGGTCGGACCCGTAGCTTTCCCGTACTAATCAAGCACCTGCTTCATACACTCACCCAAATGAAGCTAATAAATTCCAAGTCATCCTGGTGTATTTTGTTACGTAGTTACGCAAAAACCGAACATTGTTCATAGAAGGTCTACCCACTCACAAAAGGGACATTAATCAGCTTCAGATGAATCGACTTGAGGTCTGGGATTATTGACAACAGCTTCAGAATTAATCGTATGTACCGGCGCTGGATTCATTATCCTGTTACCATTCACCCTAGATAAGTCTAAGACTGGTAATCTTAACACGTAGTCGTTATCCCAGCCTCTAGACCTAGATTCAGACCATTGTATGACCCTGAAGTCAGCAGAATTCTGCCCAGAAGTCGTTGCTATAGGATTAAGTCTAGGTATGCGCTGAGCTAAGGAATGGAGTCTGGAATTTTGAGGTCGTTCTTGCCTGGTATCTGGGACTAAATTAGGCACGTCTGGGCGTCGAACTTGCTCCTGTCTTTGAGTCTGATTAGAAGCAAACATATGTTGGTACATTGTTATCTCACAGGGTAACAGCGGTCTGGCATCCCGTCCTATTCGTTGGACAGTAATCTGTCGCTGGTTTTGCTGATTCGGAGATGTTATAGATGACGAGTCTACAATTGTCGTGGTAGATCTGGATAGGTGAGTTGGATGGATGATGATGCTGTTTTGATTGACTCTCGTAGGTGATGGGAAGTTTAGGGCGAGGAAATCGGGTAACGGTACGCAGAATACGCCGAGTTCCTCCTGTGAACAAAATAAAAGAAAATTAATTTACGTCCCACGTCAAAAATCAAAAACAGAGACATTCTTGAGACAAAATATCTTATGAGTTCAGCAACAAAACACAGTCTATGTGTGAAACTCATCAAGCTTGTGTTCTTTATACTTATTACCTACTAGCATTCAAAGCAGGAGTGAACTAGATTTCATCCATCGCTATCCATAAAGCGAGAGTCAAGAGCGAGCTCACCAGAAATTAAAAAAGCTTATTTTTTATTTGGATGGGAACTTAACAAAAGCTCCTCTAGCTGAGTAGAGCGAGACATAACATAACTTAAATACTCGTAGTAAAGACAAAATTATATTACCCAAATGGAGATTAGCCAAGACCAGTAAGTCATTTTTAGTAAATAGCATACGCTTTTATAACAAGCTACCAAAAGCGGTGACTGAACTTAGCGAAGGAAAGTTTAAAACCCATATTAAGCGTGTCTTAACCAAAAAAGCATATTACAAGTTTAAAGACTATGCCGAAGACACGCTTGTTTGGGAATGACTGCCTCTGCACTTGTGGCCCCCTGGTAACTCATAATATTGTGCGAATGTATCTATTAACTGCTCCATCTTTGTTGTAACATTTTTTTTTTTCTAACACATTGCTTTTGCAATATATATTTTTTTATATTATCTGACTCCAACCACATTAAATTCGTTAGTTTTTCTTTTTTTTGTTGTTAACGTCTCATTTATTGACAGTTGTAATTATTATTATTTTTTCTACCTTGTTTTTATATAGCCTCTTTTTATAATGTAAATGGAAGAACACTGTAGACTCCACGAATTCTTAGATTACTTCATATTTTGACTCGCTTTTTTTTAAATGATTATTTTTATTGTGCTTTTAAGTACAATATAGACCGGTTTACACTGTTCTTAAATAATACTTTTTAATACTGTTATATGGAAATATTGTAAGTACAACCATTTTTTTAAAAGAGTAACCATGGAGTTTCTTGCCGGTTCTTCTCCATAGGAAAAGACCAATTTCGAACCGTGCACTAGCTTCTGACGTTTTATAAGTGCCCATGTAGGCCTATGTGAAATAAAAAACTTTTGACTTTGACTTTGACTTTGAGAAAGTCAAATTTTGACTGACTAAAACCCATTGTGTTCTTTCCATTGCCCTTTGTGTTCTGAGACCGCGGTAACTCTTCAAACAATCTCGCAGCCCCGACACGCATCGGGCCTAGCGGACCTCATCAATCATTCTAACGTTTTTAGAAGCGCGCGTGGAACACAACGTGCTGTCATGCCGAGCCTGGTCCTTAGCGGATGGCGAGCTACCCATTGCTCTCCATCCGTAAGACTACGCCTACAATGTTCGGGAATCGCCTTGAGACTCCCAACACCCAGGACGTCTCATGTAGCAAAAGCTTCGCTACTTAGCAGCAGAAGTAGATGTGGAAGATATAGTTCCCAGGACAGGTACCTTCACAAAAAATCTATACTACTAATAAAAAATTCCTTTAATGAACTCACCGAAGCATTAGGTGTCCTCTCACTATTATTATCCGGTATATTTATAAAAGGTTTCCTATCAACTTCACTAGAAGATTGAGCAGTTGTTGGTGTTTTGTCTTTGTTCTCTTCCTCTAAAGGCACATCGGGAACCACTTGTAAATCCTCTGGGGGATTCGGAACGGTCACGTAGCTTGCTATTATGCTAGAAAGTTGATCTAGTACCTGTAAGAGAAAATTGAGATTAGTGACATCTGTCGGCAAATATAGGAAGCAATGTTTTAACCTACTAACAATAGATGGCGCTGATTTAAAAAACCCCATTACTCTGAACAATGGTCGCTTTGCGTGAACGTAAGCTTATCTATTTTAGTTTATTCATGGTATACGTCATATCTGGCGCCAATTAAACGCTTTTCTTTCCCTTTTAAATTTTCTATTCAATTCTCTCATAAAAAATACCAAGAATAACGAATTTCTTACCTCATCGGCTATAAGTCTATGTTTTGGGTCTTTAACCAGCAATCTTTGTATTAGGAACACAGTATTGTCTGACACCTGAACAGAGTTACCATCCCTGAAAGTAAAATAAATACATTTATAATAAGCAGAATGAAGTAACACTTTTAATTTATTTAAAGATCTAACTTTTTAAAACATATTCATCCTCACCAAATATAAAACGAAAATGCGTAATAGTAATATTCCCACTGCTAGAACACCGGCCTCCTTTCTATTAGAGAAATAGGGCCTATACTCACGACGTGAAGCGAAAAAGGAATGGAGTATTTATAAATGTGATACTATCCAATGCATGGATAAGATTCTCTGTCAACACACCTTAGATTAAATACCTATAGATGTAGCCACCTCCTGGTCGCACATGAGCATAATAGTGCTGTCACATGATCACGAGATCACGCAAGAAAACTCCGAGCATAGCCCTTTCCATTGCCCTTCGGGTGACTTTAAGCCTTCTGATGAGGCCCATTGTGAGCGGCCACGTTTCGGTACCCTATGTCATCACTGGCAACATACACTGGTCATAGACTTTCGTCTTGAGACACGTGCTAATGTATCACTAAAATATAAATTCGATGGTAGCTACAAAAAATTCAAACTCACGGTGGTATATTATAATTGGCAGCCTGTATCCTGCTAAACAGCTGAGCTAGACTGGTGTCGCAGAACGGGAACTGACCATAGAGCATGGTGTATAGGACCACGCCCAAGGCCCACATGTCCGACGGCTTGCCTAAGTACGGTTTACATAGTAACACGTCGGGAGATATGTAGGCTGGCGATCCTGGAAAAAATACTGTTTTTTATTAAAAGCTATGATTTAAACCATCACCACATATACAAGGTGTCGTTTTGAAGCTGCAAAATATTTCAGGAGGTAATTATGTTAGTGATTCTCGACCCGAATCAATAATAAAATAAGTAGGTAATTTTTTTTTTTTTATAACCGCGCTTTTTTTCACACACACAAACACGGAACAATAAAGGGCGTTTTCACACACACTAACTCGCAACGATATTTTCATAAATAATGTATCATCCAATCATCATCCCGCACGCCACACCCTAGCCACGCCCCCGCGGCCATCCATCAATCGATTTAGTTTAGTGTAATTAAAAAATTAAATAACAAGTATTACTGATTATTGACCAGGTTTCGTATTTTTACATGATTATTTATGAGTTTTATTACAACCTCCTGAAATATTGTGCAGTTTTAAAACTGCACCTTGTATAATAAAGGTAAATTTTACTGATCAACAAAAAATAAAACACTTGTGTAGTGTGCGACCGAATGTGTGTGAAACCGAAAACCGAAATTCGGTTTCGCTTGCAAGCCTGCCGAAACTATGACCGAAATCGAAACTGCACTCGGGCGTTCTCGCGGTGTGATCACTCATGTTCAGCGCGTTAAATTCCTCCCAAGCGAGTAAACAACGAAGACATTTTGCCGTGTCCACGTGCCTAATCTTGTCGTAACTGGCTTATGTTTGCAGTTCGTTTTACCTATTCCTAAACTAAAATCGAGTACAGTAAAATTCATGATAGTCAACGAATATAAATAAGTACCTAAATATTAAAAAGCTTTAAAAAAAAAAATATAAGGACTGACTGATTATATTGTTACGCCATTAAACGTGAACACGCCATATCTCCGAGAAAATAACGAGTAGCACTTAATAATTAAAACGCATTGCTGTTCGAAAGATCTAGAATGGTTGTGCGTAGCCAGACTTAGAAAAATCTCGAAACATCCACAAAGTACTTACAAGTAGTAGTTAGGTATTTATAGGAAATGGTACTCTCCGACGTTAACAATAGAGTCGAAATTCGCATGAAAGTGACTCTTATTACCACGAGCAATAAAAATGATTTATGACTTCGAGAAGCGATTCAATTGTTCTGGAATTCTGGATAGATCCGGGGATGTCGGTATCTAGAATTTTCTTGGCTCCGCATATAAATACGAGCCCCCGGCCGGAAGCGAGTCAGTTGTGATTTCGACTGCGATCAAGAGCGAACTACCCTAGTACTTGAAGTGATTTTATCTAACGACCTAAGCGATAGTGTAACGGTACTCTAGTGTCAATTGCGATTCGGATTATTGTTGACTGGACTAATTTGTTATTGTTTGTGGTGAATAAAGTTCTCTCGTCAGTAAATCGGCATTTGATTACCCCACGTACGTAACAATATAATAATGTTTTCTTTATTTTTTCTCAAAACATGATCCTTATAAGGAAATTTCGGTTTCGGCCGAAACTGAGACTGTTGCCGAAATTCGGTGAAAAACCAGTTTCGGTTGGTTTTTTTTAACTGATTATATTAAGAATGAGGTTACTTTTTTTTGGGAAATCATCTAAGGATTTTTCTCGCTCTAAGGCAGAGTGGGAGCGTGTGTCAGACTTTTACAGAAGCGAATCCATAGACTTCAGCCCTGCTGGGCTCCTACGATTTTGCTGACATCTATAGCCGCGCGTGTTCCCACTTTTGGGACTCAAGCCTCCTCTCTCTAGAAGAGGGAATGGGCCGTAATCTAACACGCGGTCGCAGTGCGTGTTGGTGGATGTCACAGGTCTGCGAATTTTTGGTTCTAAGACATGCCAGTTTCCTCACGATGTTTTCCTTCACCGTTTTAAGAGCAGTGGTGATGAAGTAAATTACAAAAAGTAATGCGCCTGGCTTGGTTTGCACACATCATAAAATTAACCTCTGTACATTTTTTTTTCTGCATTCTAGGTCCCAAGTGTTTGGGCTACACTGGAAAGTTGACTACATTTTAGTGCTGATATTCCATCAAGAACTCAAAAGATAAAAAGGCTTACCCCTCTGATCCTTCAGCAGGTCTCGATCGCTGCCCAGGTGCGTCCCCAGACAGAAGTTGGTGATGATGACGCGGCCCGTCCGCTGGTTCAGTACTATGTTGCCTAGTTTTAAGTCTCGATGCACTATGTTTCTCTGGAAAATATAGTACATATTCGTTAGAAAAGGAAATAATAATTTATTTATGCAACAAATATCTTAAGTTCACAATACAAACACTTTGAGATACAGTTTTTTTTTTTAAATCACATTCAATACAATGAACATCTGTGTCTGAACTTGCTACTAACTATAAATAAATATCTGTTTCTCAGACAGCAGCGCTCTTCTCTTGTACAGTGCGTTTCACTTATAAAGTTCCTTCGCCGTAATGTTGGCTCCCCTGTCTGCCTACAGAAAAAAGAAACGAAAAAAGAAAAGAGTTGCCTATTCTACCAAAATTGTTGCCATGCGAAACGAAATCGATTTTATAGTAGCAACACTTTTTGGAGAATTATGAGGGACTAGGATTTTATTTAAAAAAAAGCAGGTCTATAAGGAAGTTTTTAATGGAGAGGTACGATATTGCGGCGCGGCGTTTTCGGTATTTGAAAGAATTGCAGAACAATTGAAATGGAGCCCAGCGTCCTACCTATATTATATTCAAAAATAGTTTTTACAGTTTCCAAAAGAAAAAGAAAACAAACATATAAAACAATTGTTAAAAGTAACGAAATATCAGTTAATCTCCCTAATTTTAAGTAGTTTCATTGCTCAAAATATAGCAACACTGTTTTTCCGTATTGCCAACATTACGGCGAAGGAACTTCTTAAGTGAAACGCACTGCAGGTTAAATGTTTAATTGTAAACAAGACAGATAAGTATTTGATTTATAATTTATAGTTGTAAAGTGTAGGGTTCATCATTATCATCATCATTTCAGCCGATAGACATCCACTCTGGACATAGGCCTCCCCGAGTGTCGTCGCCACAACGAAAGGTCCTGTGCGTCTCGCATCCATCGGATTCCCGCGATCCTCACCAACTCATCGGTCCACCTTGTAGGAGGCCTTCCGAAGCGGCGCCTTCCAGTACGCAAACACCACTCTAGAGCCTTTCGACCCCAACGACCCTCTATTCTGCGAGCAATGTGCCCAGCGCTACTTAAATTTGGCGAAACTTCTGGCTATGTCGGTAACATTGGTTCTCCTGCAGATATCTTTATTCCTCATGCAATCACGCAAGGAAACTCTCATCATAGCCCTACCCATTGTCCTTTGGGTGACTTTAATAAGATGATAAGTCTATCTAGTATCTATTTTAATACCAAAATATCCGATACTGAGATGCAAATTGCAAAAAACTTTTTTAAATTTTAATTTCGCGGGTTGCATTATATCATTTACCTTAATGTCCACAAAATATACCCTATTCGCGTTAAGATTAGACATTTAAAGAAACCTATTTTACTGTATTTTCAACCGATTATAACTCCTATTTCGTAGGCATTAGGATGGCATTAAAAGCAAAAAAGTGGTTACGATACCAACTATCTACTGCAGCCGCCATTAGTCATGCTACCAACGTAATAAAATTCAAAATCGCTTGAACGGACAGTAATAAAATGTTTTCTTAAATGTCTAATGTTATTTTGAACAGAGTACACATACTTCTTACCCTTTCTAATACCGTAATTAGAGACACAATAGAAAGACAATAAGAGAGCGCATGCGGCGTTCGCTTGGGGTTTAATGATTTAAAATAAAAAGCCCTTACCTTATGCAAATTAGCGACTACCCTAACAATATCGTAGAAAATCAATATCGCCTCTTTCTCCGGAACCTTCTTCACTTTAGTGACATACTGCTGTAGATTTACCAGTTCAGACCCCTTCTCACTGAACTGGTGTGAGCTCACACAATCCAGTACTAGGAACAAACGCTGGCGGACCCGGCCCGTGTAGATAAAACCGTTCCCATTTGGGTTTGGAACTTCTTCTAATGCATGGTCCTGTAAATTGAGAATAGAATATTTATGAAAAACTAGGTCACAAAATAGATAGGTAGATGAGACAATCTCATGTATGTACTTCACTTTTTATACCTACGCTCGGTGGACGCACACTAATGAGCGTTTAAGCCGGAACTGTTCGACAAGCGAGCCGAGACGCTCCGAGATATCGTGTCCGTGAGCGGTGTCTATGTGTGCGTTGCTCGAGCGCGCTTTGTATGTATGACTTCTGTACCTATCTATTTTGTGACTAGGTGTCAGCGGTATTATCAAAAATTATGCCAAGGAAACATTGTTCTGGATAAAAAGTACCCTATATCTAAACTAATGTTAATATTATTTATTTTATCACAGTAACTCTCTACACTAACACTGAAAACGAACACGTGCAGAGTCATCAATTAATCAAGTCATCAAGCTACAACCAACGAGAGCGGAGCAGTAACCAAAAAAACTGGGCAAGTGCGAGTCGGACTCGCGCACTGAGGGTTCCGTCCGTGCAAACTACAATTCCCGCATGGAGTGTCGAAGATTTTTCCGAAATGCAATTTTTATTGTGACCTAGGTAACAACAAAACTGTTTTCAGATTTTTTCCTATACTTGTGCTATATGACCATGCTTTGTGCCACATTTCACGATTCTGCGTCAACGGGAAGTACCCTATGAATTACGATCTTTGAGAGTATCAAAATATACGTTTTTTTGCGACATAAACATATCTTTTTTATTCGGTAACTTAGAAGTAACTTAACTTAGAAGTTAGATTTTTTCACAGCTTGAAGGGACCGCTTACCTGAGTATATGATTTTAATTTCAACTAGATACATCTACGCGTTCTCGAGATAAAGGGTCTTGACAGACAGACAGACAGACAGACGGACAGACAGCAAAGTGATCCTATAAGGGTTCCGTTTTTTCCTTTTGAGGTACGGAAAAAACTCGGGTAAAACCGCGGGGAACAAATAGTTTTCATCAAAGTCACGGACCGAAGCAAAATGCTGCGTGCCCCGATTACGCTGCTCGAGTATGCGTGAAATCTTCTGTTAAAAATCTACTTCGGCGATCTTAGAATTTATCAATTCTAGAGATCGGCCATTTCATAAAATGCTACTTGATGGTGCTACTTGAGCTAAACGCATGTTTATTTCATGATATGGTGAAACGCCATTTTTAATCATATCGTAATATTTTACGCTACTTTGTCCACCGGTAGACTCAACTGTTTCTCAATGTATTCTTGTTCTCTACTACAAAATATGCTTTTGTTTCATCAAGACTACTAATTGTGCACTAAAATATGCAGGTACGTCAAAAAAATTACCACGGAGGAGATGGCGGAATCTGAGTTCTCTCGCTTCGCTCGCTCAATAGACCCCGCCATCCCCTTCTATCCGTGTCTGGATGCCCCAAGTCCTTTAATAATTGTAAATCCGAATCTGGATGCCCCAAATCCTTAAAAAGTCAATTAATATTCAGTGTGTATTAAATATTTTTAGTGAAGAAAATGATTTTTGATGCATAGAAATCCTACATTATTAATATGGCTAAATGTGGTTGAACCTAATTATCAAACGTTAACGTTTATGTGACCAGTGTTAACTGTTGACCATATCTTGAAATTATCAATTCTAAGATCAGGCATGACAGAAATGATTACAGGTGGAATGTTTTCCAGATTAATTGTTGTGAAATCAGTAACCATTACAGTACCGATTTTTTGCGACATCATTACCTTAATCGCGCAACACATTCGCCATCACAATAGCTTTTGTTCTGTAATTTTGTTACGCAATAAGGGTGTGTCTCTTTGACAGGAAAAAATTGTGTCAAGTAGGTTTGTTCAGGAATTTCCATCAACTTCGTTTACGCAATTATTTTTATACAATTTTTATAGGTAGTCTAACCAGAGACCCAACCAAAACAAAGAGTGGCAGGCGGTGACCTCCTTCTGCGAAGCAGTAATGCTAGCAAAGGAGGAGACCGACCGCTTGAGGCAACGGCGCTCTCGCCCCAGCCGCCGGGATTCCGATCCCGATTTCGGCCACCGTAGGCGCGGGCTTGCGGACGGCGAGCAATGGGTAGCTCGCTGTCCGACCGTCCGGTAACTGTCCGCACCGAGCCCAAGCCGTCGACACACACAGTTCCCACGCGCCTCAAGTTGTCAGCAGAACCTTTGAATTTCTCGACTTTTTTTTTTACTATAATATGCATGCTTACACCTAAATCTTCCTCATTACTCTGTCCAAAAATCTATTCAGTATGTGTCGAGATTATCGCGAACAGACAAATAGAGACGGTAGTGGACTGTTTTATAATATGTATGTAAGGATGCACATAACAGCCGCGTGAAAGGTTCACATCATGCAACTTCAGAACGGCCTGGTCTCGACTTCGGTCTTAGCGACGAGCGGCGCGGCGAGCTGGGCGGTGCTAAATGCTTCAAACATTTTCATATTTTGTTTTTACCGCTCGCCGCCCTTAGGGCTTAGCTACCGCTCACAGCGGCAAAGTCAAGTCGTGAACGGGCCGTTAAGGATGGTGGTTAGGCTCGGACCCAATACCAAACTCAATCATGATAAAAATAATAAGTCTATGGAGACTGCAAACAAAAGGAAAAAGGGAATCGTTTGTCTTGGTATGGTCATGTGAAAAGGAGGGATGAAACGCATGTTGCTAAAAAAGTTATGAGTTTACATGTGGATGGATGGAGGGGAAGAGGGAGGCCAAAGAAAAGATGGATGGACTGTGTGAGAAGCGATATGAAAGAAAAGGGAGTTAGTGATAGCGTGACGAGTGACAGGACAGAATGGAAGAAAAAAACGTGTTGCGCCGACCCCAAATAAAACGGGACTAGGGCAGGAAGATGATGAGATGATGATGGAGACTGCAAACAAAAATTGTATAGCAACTAACATTTTTGATCTACCACAAAGTGCAAAGTTTGACGGTTCACTTCATGGCGCTGCTGTCACCACATGTCACTGGCAGGATAATCAACAACGGTTCAGTCGCCAAAAAGAGAAAAAAGGAGACTATTCCTAACGGCTTCCTAAAGTGCATAATCCTCATAAAAGTGAAGTCTTTTTGTGAAACCTGTAAAAGCCCCAGTAAATTATTGTGCTTGTGCCAGTTTGGCGTGCACAACCGACGTGTAGTCACATAAGAACTAAGCCTGCATCATATAATTAAAGTTCTCCGTACAATTTCAATATATAGAACAGCCCGAAATCATCTATCGAGTAGTTGCCTACCAGACAACACCCATCTGTCCAGAGGTCCCAAAAGTCCCACATACCTAATACTTTACTGTCTGTTCCACATACCTTCAAATTGGAAGCCTAAGAGTGGACAATGAAAACACATAGTTCTTCTCCTTACCTTAAATAAACCATGGTGATGAATAACTCCATCTTGGTCCTTCAATAAGGAAAGTAAAGAATATTCCGTATGCAACAGCATTTTTCCTTGACGGTCATCTTGGGTTTCCGGTTGGCCTTCATTTCTTAGAGTCAAGATTTTAACCTGAAAAAAAAAAATTCTTTTATTCAATTCTATTTTGCACCACTTCGGTCACACCAAGCAAACGCAGGCGTCCGCATAAATTATAAAAAATTGAATGTTTTTTTATAGGGTATTTAAACAAGAACGTAAATAAGAAGTTCTTCATAAAGTAGTTTGTAAATATCGAAAATAAGCTAAAAAATAAGCAAATCTTTCCGTTATTTCCTATATAATATAATTATACTTAAGGGGATTGACAATTTAAAAAAGTTACCTACTAAACTTCACTTCAAAAATCCAAAATTCCCAATAATTTTATTAAGTTATTTATATTGTTTTTTAACAGAATTTGTTTCTCAATATTTGATTAATCTTATGAAAGAAACTACTGGTTCTGGCATGCATGCAGGTGAACCCGCTGGTAGAAAATAAGGGCCTATTACACCACTCAATATTTATACAGTCTTAGTAGATGTAACTTAGTGTAATAAGGGTCAGACTGTCTTACTCGAAATGAAAAATAAGACGAGTCTGAATATTGCGTACTGCAGTAATAACGTGCAGTGTAATAGGATCTTTAGTCTTACATAAAACAGCCTCTTGATACTTAGACATTGTATAATATCAAGAATAAATTTTAATAACATACTGGTGTTTCTGAGAAATTACAGCACTAAGGAAAACATTTAATCATAACCAGTATCATGATTTCATTATTATTGCACAATAGAAAGTTTTAAAATCTTGCATCATTTTAAATAATATTTTTTTTTTTAAATTATTAAAAATCATTGTGCAAACAGGTCAACTATATTTTATAATAAACCTTATTTAATTAAGGTATAGAATAAAAAGATATTTAATTATGTAATTATAGTCCAGAAATAAAAACGCAAGAACTATTATTATAATTATTGAAACTTGTGACAAAATTGTCATCAGTTTACTTAGTTAAAACTAACGTCATTAGTAAACAAGATAAGTCTTCAGTGTTTACTAAAATCACATGATAAGTTTACACTGTTTACAAATATAGAATAAAAATGTAATTAAACTCAACATTACCTGATAGAACTCATCGGTTCTCTCCTTTCTTGCTAAGCACTGTACTATGCTTTTAACAGGACTGGGCCCAAGTTTCGGACCAAGGAGGTAAGGACCCGCCTTACGAACATGCTTATCAGGAACAGGAGTGCCTGGAGCGGGCACATCACTCCTATTATACGATAATTTGACCCTCTTTGGAGAATGGGGCCCAAACTTTTTGGAATTCTTCAACACCCCACTGGAAGTTGAACTCGCGTACGCTGATATTCTAGCGATCTTCGGACTAGGTTGCAGTAGCAAAGGTCGTGTCCTCTTTCCATGATTCGAACTGCTTTCTGGTCTGTCTTGATCCATACTAGTGCAAGTACACTCGAAATTCAACGACTAAACGCAACGTTATTCACTAACTTTATGAAATAATCACTTTGTAGAATCACGTTTTACTGGTTCTAGCTATTGATGTTACGCGGACTGTTGTAATGACGAAAATAATGCAAAATTTACTCTCATTTATTTACCTACGAAATGAAAATGTCTGATATTTCGTTCAGAAAGCTACGCAGATGATCCACTTTAAAGTTTAAATGCACAACATTAGAAATTCAAATGAATGGAGGTTACTATTAATAATAACTCAGACTATTATTTATTGTTTTGATTCAATTTAATAGTAGTCGAATACTTTTTCACTTAACATTTTTTTCATTTACAAACAAGTAATATAAAAAATTAAATGAAATCATAAATTTCTAAACGAAAATTCGGTCTAGTACACACTTACTCCATGAAAACCACAGATAGTCATGTCTTAGGTACCATTTAGAAATTAGGTTTTATCTTAAATGGCATGACTTTCTGTGGTTTCATTCAAAACAGCAAAAAAAAAATATCCAAATTACAGGTTATTTGTCAAAATAATTTTACAAATTAACAAGGCAGTAAAACGACGACGTTCATTGTAGCAGATTGTTGTGTTTAACATTTTAACAAGATTCAATAGAGGATATAAGTATGGTTTTTGCTACGGTCGATAAGCTAATTTCAATTGTTACTTCTTCTACAGTGAGTAGGGATCTTTATTCCTACATTGACAAGTGACAATTTGTTTTTGACAGATTTTATAACCATGTTTGTCACGATATTTCTTGATAGAATTTTGTGATCCCATTGCCGATCGAATTGTGCAACAATTATAAAGAAGAAACTTTTATTTCTGTATATAGTTAGTATTAAAATCACAGCAAGATGTGGAAAGGTTTGAGATTAACACGCTCTCAGTTAAGAAAGTTTCATCACAACGGACCGAAATTTCAGCCAGTCGGTGTCCCCGCTATAGATTCAGTACTGAACCAATGGTACGAATTCTGCAAGAAGCCTCCTAAAGGATTTGAAAAGTATTTTGAACCTAATGCAAGTAAAAAACCAGCTAAAACTCCAGGTACGGATAAAGAAGCACCTCCTACTCCCTCAAAGGGTGCTCAACCGTCTCCGAAGCCGACTTCAGCTCAGGATAAATGGAACATGAATATGTTCAGTGGTGGTGGCCCCGGTGCCAGCGGCCGCGGTGGCTACGAAGGCCAGGATAGAGAAAAATGGATGATGTTTGGTGCATTGGGCATTGTAGGTATACTAGGATCTATCGCATATTTCGAACTCCGCTACAGAGAGATCAGCTGGCGAGACTTCGTAAATTTATACTTACATAAAAGTACAGTGGAAAAATTAGAAGTTATCAACAAAAAATGGGTTAGAGTGAAACTTCACCCAGGGTCAGCCATAGATGGAAAAGTCATTTGGTTTGCTATTGGCAGTGTGGACTCATTTGAGAGGAATTTAGAAAATGCACAAATAGAGATGAATGTAGATCCACCGAATTTTCTTCCTGTTATTTATAAGACTGAGGTTGAAGCCTCAAGTTTAACAGGCATGCTTCCAACTATACTTATTATAGGATTTTTAATTTATATGATGAGAAGATCAGCAGACATGATGGGGCGTGGGGGAAAGAGAGGAGGTGGACTTTTTGGGGGTGTTATGGAGTCCACAGCTAAGCTAATTAACCCCACTGATATTGGTGTCAAGTTCCAAGATGTTGCTGGATGTGAAGAAGCTAAAATAGAAATCATGGAATTTGTCAACTTCTTGAAAAATCCCCAACAATACATTGATTTGGGTGCCAAAATCCCTAAAGGAGCCTTGCTCACTGGTCCCCCTGGTACCGGTAAAACCTTGCTAGCAAAGGCCACTGCAGGAGAGGCGAATGTTCCATTCCTTACTGTCTCGGGATCTGAGTTTTTGGAGATGTTTGTTGGAGTCGGTCCCTCTAGAGTCCGTGACATGTTCTCTATGGCCCGTAAACATGCCCCATGCATCCTATTCATTGACGAGATTGATGCTGTTGGTAGGAAAAGAGGTGGACGTAGTTTTGGAGGTCATTCAGAACAGGAGAATACCTTGAATCAGCTTCTGGTTGAAATGGATGGGTTTAATACTACAACAAATGTTGTCGTCCTGGCTGCTACAAACAGGGTTGATATTCTGGATAAAGCCCTGCTAAGACCTGGTAGATTTGACAGGCAGATATTTGTTCCTGCTCCAGACATCAAGGGACGAGCTTCAATTTTCAAGGTTCATTTGACTCCTCTGAAGACCACTCTTGATAAGCAGAAGCTGGCTAGAAAAATGGCTGCACTTACACCAGGTAAAACTTAAATTTCTTGCAAATTTTTTATATGTAAAAATGTTTCGAAAGATCCAAGCCGTTTCGAAGGAGTAGGGAAAAGTTGCGAAATTGCTAAATATTTTTTTTAGACAAAAGTATTAATAGCACGAAAAAATCAAATGTTGATAATGTTGTTCATAAATCTATAATAAACATATATTTTTTTCAAACCTGTTAACCTGGCCTTTAACAGTGACTTTCTGAAGCCTAATCCTCGGGAGTAGGCTTTAGAAAGTCACTGTTTTATGGTTCTTTTCGGGCGCTTGGGCGGTTATCACACCACGCACCCCGCAGCGTAGTGCGTGAATGCATGTCTTAACGTTACTTGTAAGTATCTCCGTTTGTATAGAAAACATTCATAGTCCAACACACTGAAACTGCATCCACGCGCGTTAATGCAGATCACGCACCTACATGCGGAGAAACACGAACTCACGCGCGTAGGTGTGGGGCGACACGCATGGTATGCCACACTGAGTCTCGTAGTACCGTGCGTGATTTTGTATGAAATGAGTGCGTGCCTCCGTGAATCTACAAGACGCACCTACGCGCGTGAGTGCGTAAAAAGCCCGCATGATTATGCAGATCTACACTCCCGCAAGTACGTGCGTAGGAGCGTTTTCACGCGCTACGCTGCGTGGTGTGTGGCAGTGTGATAACCGCCTAAACCGATCTAAATGATATTTAATATAGATACTTTTTATTAACATTCCCAGGCAGAAGCTATTTTTAAATATTTATGTCCTGACCAGCTGCTGCCAACGGCTTCGCGTGATAGCAGTTTTTTTTTTTTTTTATCTATAGTCCATGACTGCCATCCCCCCTGATACACTTTGATTGAGTTACTGCTTTTGACTTCCGAGGGCAGTATTTATACTGATGTAATTATTATTATGACATCTCATCTCATATTATTATTATTTTTTAACACTAATGTTGCGTCTACTGGGCCTACCACACGCACAAGCTCCTGCATAGTTTTGCCTGCCCAGGCTGGTCCCTAGGTACAAACCGAAATGAGCAGCCAAAACTGTAGTGAAGCGTGTGCGTGTGAGATTTGTTGAATCTTTAGCCGATGGCTATTTTCGCATTCGCATTTGCAACTACATAATATATGTATATGCCAATTAATTAAGGTTTTCCAAACCGCGCATAATATTATCTTTAGAACAATATCAGATGCACATTGTTAGGCGAACATCTGAAATGCGTCCATAAAACTAAACGGAACACAATCAAGTGTGACTCAGGTTTTTCGCGATGTAACGGTTACAGATTGCAACTCGGTGATACGACGACGCAACCGCTTTTAAATTGCGTTCAAAGTGCCCCCGCGAGCTGCATTTCTGCATGAGGCGAGCGCGGACGCGGGTGTTTCATTCACTCAGTTTACCCGTATCGTTCACAGTGATATAACGTCTGTTAGTTGACTGCGTTTGTGGTTTTAAACCATTTTGTTTCACCCGCCGAAGCATCGTCATGGACTTCATCGGTTCGTTTGGCACTATGAACACGCGCCGAGACCCCTACGTGCGCGCCTACCCCGCTAGCGCAGTCTGAGTAATCACTTAGCTTACTACTCACTAATTAATAATTCTAACAACCATATATTTTTAAAATTTTCAGGTTTCACGGGAGCTGACATCGCAAATGTCTGCAACGAAGCTGCTCTCATCGCTGCTCGCGAGCTTGCCAACGACATTAACATGAAGAACTTCGAGCAAGCCATCGAGAGGGTCGTTGCTGGCATGGAAAAGAAATCCAATGTCCTCCAGCCTGATGAGAGAAAGATTGTGGCATACCACGAAGCGGGCCACGCAGTCGCCGGCTGGTTCCTGCAACACGCCGATCCCCTACTCAAAGTATCCATCATCCCCAGAGGGAAAGGTCTCGGATACGCCCAGTACTTGCCCAAAGAACAGTACCTATACAGCAAAGAACAACTCTTCGATAGAATGTGTATGACACTAGGTGGAAGAGTCAGCGAAGAAATCTTCTTCGGCAGAATCACAACCGGTGCACAAGACGACTTGAAAAAAATAACCCAAAGCGCATATGCACAGATAGTCCACTACGGCATGAACCCCAAAGTAGGCAATGTATCGTTCGAAATGCCCCAACCAGGTGAAATGGTAATTGATAAACCATATTCGGAAAAGACAGCGGAATTAATCGATTCCGAAGTTAGAGAATTGATTAACGCCGCTCATGTATTTACAACTGACTTGTTAACGAAACACAAGGATAACATTACTAAAGTAGCAGAGAGATTGCTGAAACAAGAGATTTTGAGTAGAGAGGACATGATTGAGCTTCTTGGAAAGAGACCTTTCCCAGAGAAGAGCACTTATGAGGAGTTCGTAGAAGGTACTGGATCCATAGACGAAGACACATCGTTACCTGAAGGTCTAAAACAATGGAACAAAGAGAAGGCAGTCACACCTCCTTCGGAAAGTATAAAGAATGCGGCGTCAAGGCCCCCTGCCGACAAGTAATACAAAATAAGTCTTTATGTTGTAGTTTGAATAGTCAGTTTTACGTGAAAATAATTTTATTACCTTTAAGATGTAAAGGTTTTTCTTTATTAAAGTCTGTGGACGTGTGAACATGACTTAGATTTGTTTTTTGTAGTCCGAGAGCGAATTGTTTATCTGGAAATGGTATCAGCATTTACTACGTCAACTGTTATTTAGGTTTTAGGACCCCGTAATACCAAGAATCAAAATGTTTTTAGCATTTGTATAGCTCCTTTACTATTTCTGTTTTGTATAATAAACAAATTCCAGTCTATGAATACTGTTTGGATTTTCTGTAGGTAGGTGTCGCTTTTAGTTTTATAAATGCCTGTTTTATAACGCAAAAGCTGGCATAAAAATTATGTAGAATGCAGCTTTTAACTTTCAGAAAATATAGCAAGTATTCAGTATTTATGTGTGTTCTATTAAACTTGTTGAAATGGGTTAAAAAGCTAGGAACATAATAATTGTATCTAGTAATTTATTGTGGGTCTTTTAACCTTTCAAGCCGTAAAAATTGGCTGACCTGTGAAATAAAACCTAGTAAATACTGCTGTTGATTTACTTATAACATTAGATTTTTATGTTGAAAATTATCTTTTTTATTTCCGTTATACCCCTGCTTTTCAGAAATTTAAAAATGAAATGATGTACTAATAAAATGTAATGACGATTAAACTGGGTAGACAGTGCGAGTTCGGAGGTTCTGACCAGACGATGACCCACTCGAGTGCCCAAATTGCCCTTACATCTGCACTCTGGAGGACGTAAAAAATCGCCACTCTCGAACTGACTGGGCCCTAAAACTGAGAGAAATGAAAACCATCGATTCGAGAAAAAGAAGAAATATGGACAGAAGATAAAGCCACCAAAGGATTACCTAGGTTTTACCATTTCGATTCTAATACCCACTGTTTCTCCTACAAGGTGGGTTGATGACCTGGTAAAGGTTGCGGGAATCCGATGGTTGCGGGACGCGCAGGACGGCAGGATCGTTCATTGTGGCGACATTTGGAGGAGGCCTGTGTCCAACAGTGGACGTCTATCGGGTGAAATGATGATGATGATGATGATGATCCACTGTTTCTGCAGTGTAGCTAAATAAATGAAAAACATCGAACAGGGTCATTGAACTCTGTCATAACAACTCTTCAACAATCGAACCAAAACAGCCTTAACACGAGCTCTTAAAGCGATCCATTTTACGACCTAAACTGAACTGTTAAAGGGATAGAGCTATATATCACAAAATAGATAGGAACAGAAGACAATCTCATGTACCTATGTACTTCACTTTTTATACCTATTATACGTTTGGTGGACGCACAATAATAAGAGTTTGAGCCGGAACTGTGAGCGGTGTCTATGTGTGCGTTGCTCGAGCTCGAATGTACAATTTCCGGCACGGATCTTGAGCGCTGGCTTCAAGTTGCGGAGAAGTCAAATATTCGGTCTCTTTAGAGGTGCGAAATGAGACGCGGGGGCGGGGAGTGTCAGTGATTGGCTCGCCGCGCCATCGTGGGCGAGCGCTCAAGATCCGTTCGAATCTTGAGCGCTCGGCGTCAGAGTGGGGATCGCTTTGCGCATTCCTTACATTGGCGAGCCAATCGTCGTCGTTGTTAGTTACATGCAGCAAGCGCAGGGAACGAATCACGAGTGACGTCTATGAAACGACGGCGAGCCAATCACTAACACTCCCCGCCCCCGCGTCTCACTTCGTACCACTAAAGAGACCGAATATTTGACTTCTGCGCAACTTGAAGCCAGCGCTCAAGATCCGTGCCGGTATCTGTGCGCACTGTAAATCTAGTGGCGCTAATCATGCGCTCAGGCACTTTTAAATCAGTTTATTCCGATTGACGGTTTCACAATACTTTTGAGGACCAAATCAATAATGAAAGTAAACTGGTTGCCAGTGGGGCTAATTGTGAAGTACACTCAGGTCTACAATAGTACATCTTGATACAAGTGGAGAAAGTGTTAAGATCCCGACTTACTTTAATTGTAGGTCGCGAGTGCAAACCGAATCAGGCGCATTACTTTGTGTAATTTATTTCGTCACCACTGCTCTTAAAACGGGGGAGGGGAAATATCGTGAGGAAACTGGTATGTCCTAGAACCAAAAATTTAAAAATAATGACATTATGACATCCGCCAATCCGCACTGGGCAATGTAGGTAGGTATATTGTGTGGAACATTACGGCCCATTCCTTCTCCTGGAGAAGAGGTCTGAGTCCCAGCAGATGGAATATTATAAGGCTGATTACGCTTATTATAAGTACGGAGAAAGTTTGTGTTATGGAGCCGAGTGCTGCAGTGACAAGTTTCCACGTGTATCAAACTACGTTTTTCAATACACTTCAAAGATATAAACAGGGGTGACCGGCGTCTCTTGGGGGCTATAAATAGTTGCGGGGCGTGCTGGTGCAATTTTCCGCACTAGGGCGAAAAAATTACATGCCTAAAAGCGATAGGGGTAGGAGCGGGTTTTCAAGTTTTGGAATTATATAAACGAGAGCTGCCCGGCGACTATTGGGGGCTGCTTGGCACCCAGCCTGATACGATAAATACAATACATTGTGACGAGGGCGAGCTGGCGCACTTTTTTCGCACTGGTGCGGAAGACAGTAAATTGTATGTCTAAAACTAGGGATAGAAGCGGATTTCGAGTAAGCGTATTGAACAATTAGAATAACATAACAATATATTGTAAGTCTTTAAAAGGCCAGTTTGAAATTTTTGTAGATATAATGTGCAAAATTTTGCGTAGTTCGGATTGTATATTAGTACCTGCGTCAAACAAATATTTTTTCAAACTTACAGTCATAAATGATGTTTGATTTCAGTGTTATTGTATTTCAAACACTTTTTGTAGTAACTGCCGTAACTATTATACATAGAGTCACAGTGTTCTATGACCCTGCATCAAAACACAGTGTGTGTACCTACTTATACTAGGCTTGAGGCGGTAATAATTGATATGTATACGCATTGCTATTATTATTAGTGTTAGAGTACCTACCTGCTATACGTCTGACCTTGATTGATATGGAAGCGTATGATGCAATGGCGTTAAGCTTTTCTTAGTTATGTCTACTTTGTTTACGATTATATCACACCCAACGATCACAATACATAGGTACATGCTTTATTACGCAATATTTAGAATCATAGTCAATGTATCAAAATTCTGTTTGGCGATAATTTTTGGCGGCAATTTATCAACTACTTCCGGTCCCGACTTACGAATTGTTGTCGCAAGTTCAAATCCAGCCAGGCATAATATAACTTTGTGTAATTTATTTCGTCACCACTTCTCTCAAAACGGTGAAGGAAAACATGATGAGAAAACCGTCAGGTCTTAGAACCGAAGACACGTGTCATCCACCAACCCGCACTGGGCCTGTGTTGTGGCTTTCTCTCTCCTAGCTCCTAGAGAGGAGGTTCGAGTCCTAACAGTGGGAACATAGAAGGCTGATTATAATGCTATGTAATGTATGAAGTAAAACAAACTGTAAGTTTTAATATTCGCAAAGGATGTTTGTTTTGACAAAAAAAAATCCTTTGCGTTTCAGACTTTTACTGACTAAAACTCACTCTTGTTCCTTCTTTGCCATCGTTTCAGGTCCCCGGGAATTTCTTTCACATCACCCATGGCCTCAGTAGGCTACTTCGACCCTGCTGGCTCCCTACGGTTGCTGACATTTCCTTGAGGCGCGCGTGGAACAATACGCGCCGTCGACTTGGGCTCGGTCCGTACGGTTATTGGACGGCGAGCTACCCATTGTGCGCCGTCCGCAAGCCCGTACGGTGGCTGGAAATCGGGATCGGAATCCAGGGGCTCGGGCGCGACTTCCTTTGCTACCATTACTGCTTCACAGGAGGCGACCGCCTGCCACTCCACCTCGCTCCGGACCATGGCCTGTACCAAAGCCCGGCGCAAGAACCGAGCGCCCCCAATACCTAAGGCTGATAGCATAATCAGCATCTATGAAGTGAAACAAACAGAAAGTTTTGATTTTTCGCAAGATGTTTTTTTTTTCCTACAGGAAGGTAAACATGGAAAGGACGATGGTAGCATATTAGTATGAATAAGGGGTCCTTAAGTGGTTTATGGATTAAAATAATTTACTACATTTCGAGTACCAATATATTTAATTGGCCACTGGCTGAAATTAAAGATTTACATTTGCTTCCCCTCCAAGTAAGTCGAATGCAGTAGGGCAGGCACTTTCGCGCGGGTAATACGGCCTCCCGTCATGAAACGCGTGTACAGCCCGAGGGATCAGCACGACAGTGCCTGCCCTGTACAAAAATTGAAGGAACAACTTCAACAAAAAAAAAACAGGGTTATATTAAAATTATAATATGAAAATATTCAAATATCAGCTGAAAATACATCCAGCCTTATTTCTGTTTATTTAAATATTCACTACATTTACTTTATACATCACCAATTTCTTAAGTAAATTCAGTTTTTGTACAATATAAAAAGAATCTTATATTATCATCTATGTTTACACGCGAGAAGTGTATAACACGCCCGCAATCGCATTACAGCTTGATCTAACCGAGCGAACGAGAAATAAAGAAGAATCGTAACAAAATATTTAAAATTATGGTAATTATTACAAGTAACTACACTATTTTTATGTTCAACATTTTATGTCAATATTCATTATTATCTATACTTAATTGAAGCCTATGATATAACATTATAAATGATGAAAAACATTTTCTTCATGATATCATTCAACAATTAATCCATTAACAACTTGCATCCATTTACTCGTATCTATCGAACGGAAAATTATCACTAATCTCAGTAACAACAAAAAGGTCCATATCAATGACAGTCTCTAATTTTTTCCCCTTTGGGTTTTCGGCCCCTCTTTTTACCGGCGGAAGTGACACCGGCGAGTGCCATAGCGGCGCGCTTCGCGAGACACGACTTGCAGAACCAGTCTTCTGTTGCACCGGGTTCTTCCGTGATTCCGACGCACACCCAATGGTACCAGCCATCGCAACCGTCACAACCGATCATCGGCGAGCCGTTGTCAGGCCGCCCGCATGCGGGACATACCCAGATCTTATTGCCGTGCTCGTCGACGTAATAAGGTGTGGGTAGCGATCCGGTTGGCTTGTCGACCGCCGCGGGAAGTGTCGGGGCCGGAGCCGGCGTCGGTTCTTCCGAAATCGACGCGACGTCATCGTCAAAGCTTTCCAAGTGCCCTTTCTTGCTCAGTGGTTTAATTAATATCCTTTTATATTTCGATGAGGAGGATGGAGTATTTTTTCGGGGTGGTGAGCTCCCGGACGGCGGCGGTGAGGACGATTGTGCTTCGATGTCTGCGATGTTGTTGTGTTTCGAATGCTTCTGCTTCGGCGGCCTAGTCACTAGCGCGGATATTTGCGCGAGTTCCGGAGAGCGACTGTGCTCTCTGGACATTGGCTCGTCCTTCATCGGCGATTCCTCCTCATCTTCCTTCTTGATCACCGGTTTGATATTCAACTTGTACAAATCCGGTGAACTTGGTGGCATTGGTGAATTCGAATTGGACGAGCTCAGCTTGAGCGTAAGCTTCGGGACTATTCCGTCCGCTAATTTTTCTTTTTTCTTGTCCTTCTTTTCTTTCTTAATTTTATCTTTCAACTCTTGCCTCTCCTCCTTTACCCTTTTCTTTTCAGATTTATCTTTGTTCTTATCTTTCTTATCTTTTTTCTTCTTGATCTTAATGCCATCTTTGTCTTTCTCTTTCTTTTCTTTCTTATGTGACTTATCCTTTTTCTTTTCAGAGTTCTCCAGATCCTTCTCCTGCGGAAGTTCTGGAGATGGTACTCTGACAGGTTCAGGTATAGGTGCTGGCTTCTTTTCCACAATAAGCTCTGGTGTCGGCAAACGTGGTGGTGGGAGAGGAGACCGCCTTGGCGGCTCTTGTCTCACGGGGTCCATTTTAGGAGGATTTAATTCAATAGTTATATCTGGCGTAACAGGTGGCATTTTATACATATTCGACTTATGATCTTTATGCGACTTAGACTTATGCTTCTGTAGAATGTTTGGAATGGTTTGTGATTTGTGCTTGTCGTGTCGGTCCTTTTCTCGGCCCATTATAGAAGATTTATGCATGCCTCTGTCATCGTCATTGTCAACGGGAATCACTTCTAAGCTAGGACGACGGCGTAACATTGAAGGTATTTTCATAGGGGAAGATCTAGATGTGTGAGGAAAATTACCCATAGGGATAAGTGGATTTCTAATACCAGGATTAAGACCACCTTGCAAGAAACTAGGTCCAGGAATTAAGCCAGGTCCACCTGCACCTAATGCAAATGGATTAGTGAGCAAATTTGAAGTTGGTAACCCTCTCAGTGCCGGATTATTGGCCAACTCTGCTAGGAAATCACTACCAGGTATTAATCCGGGAGTAGGTATTAAGCCTGGACCAGGCATTAAACCTCTCCCTGGAGCCATACCAGGGAAGAATGGAAAACCAGGTGGCATTTGTGGCAACTTTGATTCATTCTTTGGCCTACTTGATTTTGGTGGCTTCATACCACTCAATTTCATACTTTGCTTTTCCGCTTGTGCTATATCAAATGCTATCTGCTGTTGTTTCTTCAATAACTTTGCTTCTAGTTTTGCAGTTTTATCTTTCTTGTCCTTATGTTTCTTTTCTTTCTTAATTTTTGGACTGACACTAGCTATATCTTTGGGATAAGGTACTTGCAGGGATTTATTAATTGATATACTAGGGCGATGTTCCATTGGTGGGGCTCTAGCAGCCATGGGATGCAAATCTATAGAATCATCGTCAATGTTTATTACTTCATCAGTCCTCAAGTCCATAACTTTAGACAAATCTACAGCACTATTATCATTATTGTTCACAACTGGCTCTTCAGTTTTCACTCTAAAAGGTTCATGGGATCGATTTTCAATTGCATTATCATGTGCAGAATTGTGTAACCTTGAGATCATTGTATCAGACTGTAATTTTTCATGAACAACCTCTGGAGTGACTCTATCTTCTTTTGATTTGTTCGATATCCTTTTAAATATATTAATCTTTGATCTATCTGGTTGAGAGGCCAATTTCTCCTCTTCGTCAATTACTTCTTTCTTTATTTCCACTTCAGGTATAAAGGAATTAGTGGAAGGATGTGATTTATGTACAGGAACAGAATTTGAAACAAGTGGAGACTTTGAAATTGGTATTTTTCGTGGTACAGGAATAGTATCCTCAGTTAGTACAGAGTTTCTGGGCACCACTGGTGGTACGGGCAGTGGTGGTGGATCTACAGGTTCCTGTTTGATGTGAGGAACAGGTCTCACAGGTTCAACCACAGGTGGTGGTGGAGGCATCACAGATCTCGAAGGCTGTGGGGGTGGTGGCGCAGCCTTTGGCGCTGGCATGGTCACATGATTATGATGTGTAGGATGGACATCCTTATTCTTCATTGGATGACCAGGTGGATACTTATTCAATTTACTACTATCCTTAGATTTACTACCCTCACCTTTATGACTCTTATCTTTTCGTTTACTTTTCATTACTTTACCATTCAATAACTTATTCTTCTTAGATTTCTTATCACTTTTCTCTACTATTGGTGCCTTTGTTACATTAGAATGATGTGAATTTGCTTTATGTTTATCATAATGTTTGTCTGACATGATAGCAGGAGGCCGTGCCTCTGGCAATTTACCCTCACGTGCCGGAGACAGGAATCCTGACATAGTCATCATCACACTACTAATTTCTCTAGTCCTTTCCTCCTCATCCAAACGTAACCTTGGTCTTTTACTGTTTGGTACTGAAACTGGATCAGTGGGCCTCTTGAAGATTTCCTTGTTCTTATCTGGGCTATCGGTGACTGATATTTCTGGACTTGTACATGTTGCATTACTATTGTCAACATTATCAATGCCATTTTGACGGATCTCAACAGTTCCTGCCACAGCAGGTGTATCCCGTTCCTTTTCAGGGTACATAGGAGGCAGGTGCTCGTGCACATGCATAGGTCTCGTGACAACTTCATGACTTCCAGGTTTGAGAAAGTTCAAATTAGATTCTTTAGGTTTTGGGAACTTTTCAGAGGTTACCGGTGGTGGCACAGGTGGAACGCACCTAGTGTACTCTGTCAACTCTGGCAAATGAATGTGTAGGTCACGAAATACTAATCCTAAGTCATGTAAATTTGGTTCAGTCCTATTAAATTGTTCGGCGTATCTATTAGCTTGAGTCCCAAGTGACCGTATGTATTTCTCCAGCACATGCACCAAAATGTCCAGTGGCGTTGAGTTTATACCGTTCCATCCTATAGTCTGGCATATTTGCGCAACATTCCTTCGCAGTATCTCGCGGGCGTACGCCTCTGACATTATGACACCAACAAGTTATCTGGAACAAACGAATATATCGTATTTATTACGATAGTTCGCAGCTAATTGAATAAGAAACATGTAATTTGGCGTTTTCATCATGTTCACAATTATAAAGAATCATGTTACGAACGCTAGAACTCCTGAAACAGCGAATCTTATGATTTTTATACCTGCAAGTGTCTAGTAGTACAGAGTCGTGATTCCGAATGGGTGAAAATTTCAAGTTTGGAACACACATGTATGCTTCACTACAATCTTAATAACTCAAAGATAATTTATAAAAACACATAAAGCGTTTACAATGCAAAATAACGAAGTGTTTACGTAAAAACTTCTCAGCACTCTAAAAACACAGTGCCCCGTGCGCCATGATTGCATTTTGGGTTGTCAATGTTGAGTGTTGCTATGCTAAAATAATTAAAAGGCGGTCTATTAGGGATGCGTTCATGGTGAAAGTAATAGAAAAACCGGCAACAAAATAATAATTATATTGTTTATGAGTGACAAATTAATGCTATCTAGAAGGTAACCCTGCTTCATAAACATTAGTGTCATTGCAGCCCTTTTTGAATATTTAGTTTTGTTCTCGCATTAGGTAAAATAATAGAAATTTATTATGACCTAGTTTTAGGCTTTTTCATATCAAAGCAATTTATTACAAGATTAGCTTCTGTCAGCGGTTTTGCCCGCCATGAAATTAGAAAAATTCTGCTCGGATAAGTGTGCGTTCACCTATAAGGTGACTAACAGTTTAGTGACACACACTTAATTTTGCAAAATAATATAAATATAATAATAATAATTCAAAATAATAATTCAATTCAATCTTAATAGGGATTATATTATTGGTCGGCAAATTCACTCATTTCATTTGTTATTGTCACACGTGTGATGTACTTTATTTAAATATTTATTTAAACTTAACACATCAAATTACGCACACCCCTTGTTGTCTACTTTATAAACGACACTGTCAGGGACTCAGGGCATAAGTCAGTAGTTGTACCGCCGTATCGGCTATACCAATGTCATGGTGCCCCCGGGCCGACTTGTGCCAAAATTTGTAATTTATGTTATCCACCATCTCAAAAGATGTCAGTAGTGAATGAATAATGATGATAGGATTTTCTAATAATTCAATTTTCTCGTTTCGCTTTTAGCATTTTTCACTTAAGGAGGCAATAAAAACTTAACTTATCCTCCTACAAAATGGTTCATTAAATGGGCACATTTCCATAACAATATTTTTCTAACTGACTTCAGACTTTTCCAATATCTTTATTTGCACACGCAGTGGTGTTTCATTAAACATATTGTTTGATTTTGATTTCCTGTATTTCTGAGTATTTACTAATTTAACTTTTAACAGACTAGCACTTTGCCCGTCACTTTGTTCGCGTGAATTTAGATTTTTTTATTTATTTAGGTAAGGTCAAGTTTACTAAACAAGGTAGTCTGTCTAAAAAGTTAAACGACTTGGATAATTATTAGGGTAAAATCTGGTGTAGTCAACACAGGTTCAGTAATCAAGGTTGATTAAGTAATCTTGATCATTGTTTATTATTAGAAGAACTTTATAAAAAGTATCGAAAACAAGTATTTTTTAAATGATTTAATATTATTAAGGAACTTTTTAACAATCAAAAAATGCAAAATGTTTTCGTTTATAATACACATATTTCAGTCTCTATAATGATATTCTCATTACAAAAGTAGGATTAAGACTTGCAAAGATATATTAGTGTTATATGTATAAATAAAGTAATAACATAAATCTGGAATCGAAAGAGAAATCTGATTCTAAATATTCTACTTCCGCTTATTGGTTCATCATCACTGGCCATATTACGATCAAAATCTGTTGTTGAACTATCATCATCTCAAGAAACAAGGGAATAACAAACAATTAAAATTCGCGTTGCCAACAACAGATTTTTTAATTCCATCAAAAATTCCCAAGTCGTTTGACTTTTTAGACAGAATATAAAAGATTATTTCATAAAAACTTAACGTTTCCTAAACTGGTCATGTTTTTATTAATTTAGGTAAGTATATGTCAACTTCCTTAGGCCCAGCAATAATGGTTTTTCAAACATTTTTTAAAATTTTAACGCACGGTCGAATTTGATACAGACGGACCACTGATTTGGTTCGCTTCCATACCAAATCAGTCTATCTATATAGTAGTTCGGAGACCATAATCATTATTATTTATTAGTACCACTACAGTATATGGTTCGCTCCGTACCAAATCAGTACGTGTAGCTGGAAAGGCCAGAATAAGAATTATTAAATCAATTCGAAACGAAGTCTAAAGAATCGACTCAGAGATAAATCGATTTCTGAAAGAACGATTTTCTAAGGATCAACCCTTTAGCTACTTTAGTAAATATGATCTTGTGTGCACATGTGTTTCATGATTGTTGAGTTATCGTGTACAACATTCACATACATCACGTATTTTCCTTAACTTGATGAAAATACATTGATGTGCGTGTGGCGATATAAGATCTATAAATTGAAGAATCGATTAATAGATGTTATATCGCCACACCTACGGTTGACGTTGTACGCAAACGGTCCGGTCCAATCGTCTACTACGAGAACGGATCAGTGTGGCCAATGTAGGCGATTTGTCGCCATTTAGGCTACTCAGAACAAGAATTGGCGATGGGAAAATGTGAAAGGCGACTAGGCGCCTTTTAGGCTACTTCAGAAACGAACGATTTAAAATTCTTAAATTACAAACGAATAACCTTTTAATAAAAATCATAGCCACCCTAAGGTCTGTGTTATTGTCTGTGCGATAAAAGAACCGTCGTGGCGTAAAGTAAAAACAACATTAAAGATTTTAAGTAGCAACCCAACCAATCTATGAACCCAACCCAGCCATCCGTCAAATGCCAAACGTCATATCATGTTGACAGAGGGTTTGTTTATCATGTTATTTTATTGTGATTTTTTATTGAAATCTTCAGAAATGTGATAAAAAATTTCGCTGAGCTGCAAGGGAAATAATATTTAATATATTACAGTTTTGCCAAAGATAACAAATGGCAAATCACACCATTATTGATCAAAACAAAGTTACGAACTTGGGAAACATTGGTATGATGTTTTTTTGGTACGTAACACTTTTATTTTAATGTTTTTAGACTTCCTTGGTAAATTCCTGTCCCTGCTATCTCCAAATTTAATTGATACTTTAAATTTATAATGCATTTCGACTAACTTAGAATATTTCTTTTCAGGCTTGAGTAAGGATACAGTACCTAACTAAAATAAAAAGGGCAAGTGCGAGTCAGACTCGCGCACTGAGGATTCTGTACAAATTTACCAATGAAATCAATTCCCGAATTTACTTACGAAGATTTTTCCGAACTGCAAACAATTTGTTTTTTTGTGGCGGATTTACAAATTTACAATTTTCAGATTTTTCCCTGTACTTGTTCTATGAGACCTTGATTTATGCCAAATTTCAGGATTTTAGGTCAACGTGATTCACCCTATGAACTTTGGTTCCCTTGAGTATCGAAATATACGTTTTTTTGTGACATAAGCGGCCGTATCTTTTTTTTTTCGTTAACTCAGAAGTCTGATTTTTTCACAACTTCAAAAGACCGCAGACTTGAGTATATGGTTTTAATTTTAACTCGATACCTCCAAGCGTTCTCGAGTTAAAGGGTCCTAACAGATAAACAGACGGACAACCAAGTAATCCCAAGGATCTTATAAACGAGATGGTCCCTTACAGGCTAAATAGATTTTTTACGAAGCAACATTACAAATTCCAAAGTGTACTTTATTTTCATAGTCATTAAGTTCATATTTTTCATTGATTAGCAAAAGGGAAAAATGTACTGAGGAAGACAACGAGAAAGTGGTAGTGTGTCCCATTTTTACCTTTATAGTTAACTAGGGTAAACATAAACTTGTTGTTAGCTACAATATTATATTATTGTTTTTAATTTATTTAATTTGATTGTAATTTGTATTAATTTTAATTTATATTGATTTTAATTTGTAATGATTTAAATTAATTTTATTTTAATTCATTTAACCCCAAGCGAACGCCGGCGTTCGCGCACCTATTGTCTTTCAATTGTGTCTGTGATTTTCACGATTGAAAGGTTTTAATGACCTTGTTTTGATTATTATAATGTAATGTATTTTGTTATAATTTTGTGAAAATGGGTACTTTGACCTGAATAAAGATTATTATTATTATTATTTAATATTCCAGTCAGTGATAATAGACCGATCCCAATCAAAGTGATAGAACCATTTTCGTTGGAACTGGGTAAGTAGTCGTTGGTGGAACCTACCTAGATAGGCAGTACAGCAGTTTCTTCACGCTATTTACCTTTACCGGTTCGTGTTTGCATTTAAATGTTCATCATCATTACAATCGAAAGACGTCCACTGTTCGACATAGGCCTTCCCCAGGTGTCGCCACAATTAACGGTTTGTTACTCATTACGCAGAAACTTATAAACGGATGAATTTAATGATAAACGTTACAATAATATAGCTTATAACCTATATTTTTGCTAAGTTTCATCACGTGAGCAAGTTCAATAAATAGGATACTAATATTATAAATGCGAAAGTTTGTGAAGATGGACGGAGGTACTCGTATGTATGGATGTGTCGCGCAAAAACTACTAGACAGATGAATTTAATCATAAACATTGCAATAATATAGCACATAAGCTATAACTTTGCAGTTTCATTAGGTGAGCAAATTCAGCCAACAGGATAATTTTTATTAAAGGGTGAAGCCGCTGGAAGAAGCTGGAAGAAACATAGTTTCAAAATATCAAGATTAAACAGTCGCACTATAATGACGTCACAATGTTGCTTAAATAACAAAAACGATATTTATCCACAGCAGCGCCATCAAATCCCACGATGGTTTACTTTCCGCACAGACTCTATTAATAAAGCATGATGGTCGCCCAGTTCACCGATGTGACAACAGAGAGCTCCGCTATATTTTATTTGTAGTGATTTTTGACTCTTGGGCTACTTTAGGCTACAGAAGTTAAAATTCGGCTACTTTAAGCTATTCATGCTGTGAAAAATGGCGACATCAGGCTCTGCGCTGTTGGCAGCACTGGAACGGATTTAGTCAGTCGTACCAAGTTGGAGCGTGTGTTAACACTATTATATCATTGGCAACCTAAATCATCGGAGGTAGTTTTGAAAAAAAAATATAAATTTTTATTGTTTCAAGGATTTTGGCTCTAGGCATATCATATTGCATTCAAAAGAAATCTCCCCCAATTCATCGTTGAAATTCCAAAAATGCTTTCTTAATACTTAAGTACTAAAAAAAGTCTTGCACAATATTTCACGTTTCTAGTCCCAGTAGTTTCAGCTGTGCGTTTACGTGACCTATATGGTACATAAAGTTTGACTTGTATGTGGATTATTCTTCATTTTCATATAGTCAACTCCAACCGATACAGTCGTAGATGATGTGTATTCATGACTTTATATCGGAATTTTATCGAGAGAGTTTGAAATTTTGTCTAATTAAATAAGTATCTCATTGGAAGGTGTTTTATTTTATTTTACGAAGTATATGACGATTTGTTATTTACTTTAAAATAAGTAGTCAAATTATAATAAAAGTTACTAAATCCCACGTGGTTCATTTTGAACGAACAGGCAGAAACATTCGAAGTCAAAAAAAAAAAGCTGACAGTTTGTCAAATCCTCTAATGGTCGACGGACTGTGATATGCTTTTTGTAGATAGAATTTCATAATTCTTCGTTTTTATACTCGAAATAAGCGTTAATATTCAGAGACATACGATTATCTCACGAATTTATACATAAAATCGCGTTTGGCAACATGAGGAGCTGACTGAATCGAGTAAAAATTTTCGCGAGCGATTGGAAGTGTTTGAGCTATAGTTTTAACGTTTTATAACTTTTGCATGTTAGAACTGTCGAAATTGTGGGTTGTGGAGTGAAGTTTGAAGATGACCACGTCTTCTGAGGACGTTTTGCTCAGCGTGGGCGGCGTGAGGTACAAGAAGGGTGATGGTACTTTGTATGTTATGGCTCAAAGGTTAGCATGGATGTTGGAAAACAGAGACACAGTTGCTGTATCACATAAATATGCTGATATCAAAAGTAAGTAAATATATTGCTACTTTCCTTGCTTCAGTTACAGAGAAAACTCTGCCAACACTCGTAAGATAAATGCAATCGTACCATTGCACATGCATTTAGCTTTCTATGTGTTCTTCAATAAATGTTATTCACACATCTTTATTGGATAAACATGTAGAGAATGCAGCTGACTGTATACACCAGCTGCTCAGCTATCATGTTACGTTGATTATTGTAGTGCGCCTAAATCTAAACATGGGCACTCTGTGCTTTATCAAAGCATCATCAAATTACTAGACGGACTAGTTTATACTATGTGCATTACTTCAAAAGATTAATGAGTACAACATAACATGTTTGGTATTAGAAAATTTTGTCATTTACCTATTAAGATATTATTATGCATCAACACTCGCAGTTATCAATCAATTACTCATCAACATATTATTATCATTATGTAGTACCAGTCTCTAGACATGAGACCTTAATTGGGATTGTAGATTGTTAACATTTCATGGTATGTGCAGGTTTAAACCTGTCCAAATAATATGATTCGGCCACATGACCTTGAATCTGATGATTCATCTTTATTTTGGTTGTCTACCTTTTGTATCATTTTCATGATAATTACAATTTTAATAGACGAGCAATAGGTTAATGCTTTTTGGTGAAATTAGGGTAACGTAGGTTGACACCTGACGCTGTCGAACATGAAAGAATGGTCATTGACCTTTATACATTTATTGACGTTCTTAATTTAAAAAAACAGAAATATAGACATAAAGTTGTCTTGAATCAATATCTATTGTTTCTAGTTGAAGACAGTTTATTGTTTATTTTTCGAATAACTATGCAGAGATGTTAGGAAAAGGTCAATGTACTTTATTCCAAGATTATTTGGTGCTTGTTTAGTTGAAAGTCATGACAATTGAGTTCATTAAATTTTTTTAGAATGACGTGCACTTCTCATTTATAAATTTTTAGGCACGTGCCTAAATAGTGAAAATGTGAATGAAAATTATTATTCTAATACCACATTGACCAGTAAAATTATTTGAAAGAGGCCTTATACTATTCAAATAGGCCATCTAAACAAAAATAGTCAACAAGTTAATAATAAATAATAAAAATCATATTTGCTCACAGAAAAGCTTGTACATTTATTTCACAAATAAAGTTCAAGTTATATATTTTAGTGAAAATAATAAATAATAATAATAATAAATAAAATAGCCATTTATTTCCAAACTTTGGGATACAATATATATTATTCTTTGTGTGATTGTTATAGAATGTCCCTCCGTTCGGTGTGCCTTTTGGCATAGGCCTCCTCCAACTGTCTCCACTGGACTCTGTCCGTTGCCACCCTTGTCCAATATGGACCCAAGGTCAGGCGGATGTCGTCTTCCCATCGTCTCGTTGGGCGACCCTGTTTTCTGACGCCATCTCTTGGGTACCATAGGGTCACTTGCTTGCTCCATTTGTTGGCTGTGCAGCGAATCATGTGACCTGTCCAACCCTTTTTTTTTTTTTTTTTTTTTTTATGGTGGGAAAAAATCATGCATTGACATCCCCCGCCCTTGGGCGGAGCGGGAGATAGTGTCAGACTCTTACTGACTAAAAGACCCACCCCGTTCCTTCTAGCCTTCATACCGGGGCTCGAGCGCCCTTTCGGATAACCCTGGCCCCAGTAGGCTTCGACCCGGCTGGGTCCCTGCTGTTGCTGACAACTCCTTGAGGCGCGCGGGAACAGTGCGCGCCGTCGACGACTTGGGCTTGGTCCGGACAGTTACCGGACGGCCGGACAGTGAGCTACCCATTGCTCACTGTCCACAAGCCCGCGTCTACGTTGGCCGGAAATCGGGATCAGAATCCCGGCGACGGCGGCGGCGATAACGCCGTTGCCTGATGCGTTCGGCCTCCTCCTTTGCGAGCATTACTGCTTCGCAGAAGTCGGCGACCGCCTGCCACTCCTCCTCGCTCCGGACCATGGCCTCAACCAAGGCCCGGCGCGAGAGGTCTCCGCCGCCGATCGCCCCCACGAGGGCACGGCGATGCTCCGCCCAAGCAGGGCACACCTCGACTGTGTGCTCCACCGTGTCCTCCGGGCGTTCCGCACAGTGGCGACACCCGGGCGTCACCTCCGCATGAATCGAGTGCAGGAATCTCCCGAACGAACCATGTCCGGTGAGTACCTGTGTCATGCGGAAGGTAAGGACGCCGTGTGGTCTTTCCAGCCACGCCTCAAAGAGGGGACTTACCGCCATAATTGTGGCGTGCCCAGACCTGTCCAACCCCATTTCAGATGATCGATTCTGGTCAAGATGTCTGAAACTTTTGTTCTTTTCCTTATTTCCGCATTACTAATTCTATCCCTGAGTTTTATTCCCAACATACTTCTCTCCATCACTCGTTGGCATTTTGCAAGTTTCTCGTGATGGTCTTGGTTGAGAGACCATGTCTCACAGCCATATGTAATGCAAGGAAGTATGCAGGTGTTAAAAGTTTTTTTCTTGATAGCAATGCTCACCTCTTTACTTTTCATTATTTCTTTCGTGAACCCATGTTTAATTATATGTGAATATCTAAAATTGAAAAAAAAAAAACCTTTTGAATACCATAATTAGAGACACAATACAAAGACAATGAGTCATTAGCTTGGGGTTTAATGAATTAAGAAAATTATAGCTTAACTGTGAATCTAATATTGTGAACCATTTGTTTTACCAAAAGTTACTTTTCATAGTCTTAGAAGCTGGATATCCTAATTTACTATTTCACCTTTCAGCACAAAAAATATCCCCAGTGGGAAAACCAAAAGTGCAACTGCAAGTGGTATTACACGATGGCACATGTTCAACGTTCCACTTCGTCAACTCAGCGGGTGCCGATGCACAAGCTAAAGACCGGGATCAAGTGAAGATGCTGTTGCAAAACTTACTACCAAAGTTTAAAAGACAGATTGACGGGGAACTGGAGATGAAATCAAGGTAAGAGGCTTTTTGAGATTCTGAAAGAGGTAACTGAAAAATATATGGAAATTGGCTGTTGGGGTAAGCATGTGATGCTGACGAATGGGGATTAATTTGAGAAAAGTAGCAGACTATTGAAATGATGACTCACAGACTACTTCTATGAGTCATCATTTCTATAGTCAGTTATTTTTCTCAGTAGTCGGTATAGAAGAAGATGAAGATAATATGGCAAACCGAAATAAATTGGGAGAAGGGCAAGAGAATGATAAGAAACATTTTGGAAAGATATTCATTGTGCAAACAGCTAAGGAGTAGAATTCTTTTTCCAAAGACAACCACATCTTACTATTAAGTGATGAAATAGTGCGCAAGTCTAATAAAAATCTATGAAATGAAATGTCTCAAGTAATTTTGATTAATGTGTGGATAATAAATTGCTCTTAAAAATGATACATCATTTTAACAGTCAGTTAGTGCCCTTATTTTTTATTATTTGAATGCAATCTATATAGTGTCAATTTCATGAATGTATAGATATAACTGAAGAATGTATTGGAAGATCAATAAAGTTTTTCTTTTTAACTACTCAGATAGTATCTTTGTTCCAACAGCTGAAAAACTATTTACATTTCGTCTTTCATAATGCTAGACTGATTATTTTGGCAGACTATGCCACAAGTTACTGACGGACTATAATCATTTTACCTCTAAATTGAAAAAAAAAACAAGTTTTTCTCCTCTTGTTACTGAGCCAAATCCAAAATGTAGACGAATCTGCAAGATAAAAATAGACCTACAACAAATGTAACCTTTCATTCACATTGCAAAATGTTGAACATGTTATACAAATATAATTTTAGTATAAAATTAAATACATGAGCACTCGTGTGACCTATGTATGCAGTTTGAATACAGAGGTTATTAACATTATAATGACAACAGAGAGAATATGCTAAAGGATGATTTTATGGTAATTCTATTTCTGTTCAACAGTCCCTGAGGTCCTCATGAGGTAATATTTTTTTTTTAAATTTTGTGCAGGATTACTTCAATCACCCTTCTTTCGGACTGCTGAATAAAAAAAAAACACTCCTGAATAATTTGAGTCAGAGTTTCCTTGTGTGATCGCATTAGAAATTAAGATATCTGCAGGAGAACCAAGGTTATCAACATAGGGTCGAAAGGTTCTGAAATGGGGACCGTGGATCAGAAGACACAGCATTATAAGGTGGACCGATGACCTTTCACAGGTCATCATAAGGTTGCAGGAATCCAAAGGACACTTGGGGAAGGCCTATGTCCAACAGCGGACGTCATTTGCCTAAAATGACTAATGATGATGTGAGGATTACTGGTCTTTCTCCCAGCAACCTAACACTAGGAATTAGTGATGGGCAGGCATTTTGAGGGACCCCTACTTTGAAGTACAAAAGAGGATGACTGTTAACCTCATAGAAAATGGTGTTTCATTGATTATGATTAGCTGCTACAAGGGAGCTATTTGTGTGATCAGTCAAGCAGTTCAGATCAATCATGAATGATGGTTTTCGTCAATCAGTACTAAAAATCGTCAATCATCGCATTAGACGGTAGGTTTTTCGTCAATCAAAACATTGGCAAAACTAACAGCAAAACCTACCGTGTAACGGCGACTTTTTATTGCGATGCTATAGCGGGTTCGCTTCGATACAGACGCGATGCTGTAGCGCGTTAGTAGCGCGTTGACATCTTTTCTATGGCGCTTGCAAATGCGACTAACGCGCGTTAGTAGCGATGCTGTCGCGCGCTTACGCATCGCTACAAAAAGGCCTTAATCCCTCTTATAGGAGGGTCCTTGTGTCAAAAATGGAATTTTAATATTGCTTTTATAATTTCCACAGACTACTATCCTTACACCCTACATTGAAGCATTTATATGAAGACTTGGTGATATCAAAGGTGATCAATAGTGAAGAATACTGGAATACACCCACACTTAAAACTTATACGGAATCTAATAATATTAAGCAAGAAGCCGGTATGTTTTTTGTTGTTTTGTTTTTAATTTATATTAAAACTAGCTTTTGCCCGCGACTTCGTTCGCGTGGAATAGTGACTTCCGGCAGATTTTTGGTTTTACCCACATAGTTCCCGATCTCGCGAATTGATGCCGACTCTTGACCAATAGATGGCGCTGTATGTCCGGAATAAATTTTATTTTTTATTTTATTTTTTGTAATAAAAACTATCCTATGTCCTTTCTCAAGTTCCAAACTATGTCTGTACCAAATTTCACACAAATCGGTTCAGTAGTTTAGGCGTGAAGCAAAGACAGACAGACAGACAGACAGAAAGACAGACAGACAGACAGACAGAGTTACTTTCGCATTTATAATATTAGTTTGGATGTCAATGGTTCTTCTGGCGGTAAGAGGTGAATAGCACTTACCTAGAGATACAGCCATTGACCAAGTGGTGTTAAGGTTTTTTTTCTTGGTGAGAAAATAATCATCTTATGTGTGGCGTGTCAGACTTTTACTGTCAAAAATCACACATTATGTTCTTCCAGTTGCTGTTTGCGTTCTAGAAACATTCAAGTCAACCCATGGCCCCAGTAGGTTTCAGACTTTCAATCCCGCTGGGTCCGTACAGCAGTTTTCCTACAGTGTGTTAGTTTTCGTGATACTTGGGCGTTTCGTTCAACATAGTGTAGGTAATGTTCAAGGTGTACAGTCGACATTACAACTGAGTCGACTGAAGTGAATGTTCGGCACGCCTAATCTAGTGCATAGTACATATACAGGGTGTAAGGGACAGCCCTCCACAAACTTTAAGGGCTTGCTCAGTAGACAAAACTAAACAACCTTCCCCAAGATTTTATCAGGAAACAAAAAAAAATATTTTTTTTTCTTCTGAGTGTGAGTGCTGAGTCTTGAGGAAAGTTGTTTAGTTTCGTCTACTGAGCAAGCTTTTAAAGTTTGTGAAGGGCTGTCCTTTACACCCTGTATATCGATGCCTTGCAGTAAGATGATACAGGTTGATAAAAACCTGGAACTCGTAATCTCAAATACTTGCCTTATTCCAGGTGTGTCCGGAGCATTTTTAGCAGACATCCAGCCACAAACGGACGGCTGCAACGGCCTCAAATACAACCTCACACAAGACATAATAGACGCCATATTTAAAACGTACCCAGCTGTCAGAAAGAAACACATTGATTATGTACCCAACAAAATGACTGAAGCAGAGTTTTGGACCAAATTTTTTCAGTCTCATTATTTTCATAGGTAAGTTTGGAAATATACTCTAGAATTCTAGATGTACAGAACATTACATTATTGCTAATATTGACATACCCGTTATTGATACTTTTATGATTTGTTTCATCACTCCATTATGCTTCAGAAATCATAAATCAGAACCGTTTATTTCAAATAGACCAATTACAGGCACTTTTGAATTGTCAAAATGTCGGTCAGTCAAAAAAGAAGCTAAATTGCATGTTCCAAAGCGTAGATCTCTATGGAGAAGAACATGCAAAAACTCTATGGCACTGCTTTAAATTATATTATGAGTTACACTAGCTATACTGGCCTTCATTCCGTCAAGCCCACCTTTCTCTAGAAGCCGATTAAGTCCTGTCAGTTAAGTCAGGACGTTTATGAGAAGGATTAGGCGCACAATGCCACATTCGCAAAATGACATATTGACGCAAAATGCCACATTCGCAAAATGTCATATTCTCAAAATGTCATATTCTCAAAATGCCATATCGCAAAACGCCACATTAGCAGAATGCCATCTTCGCAAAATGCCACATTCGCAAAATGCCACTTTGTTTTTATGAAAAAAAAGCCCACTGCAAGAAGTAAATAAGTAATTTTAACATTTTTTTAATTTTAACTTACGTAAATCGCACATTATGCAATAATTATGATTTTTTTAAAAATGTGTCATTTTGAGAATGTGTCATTTTGATAATGTGGTATTTTGCTAATGTGACATTTTGAGAAAAGTCATTTTGCGAATGTGGCATTTTGCTAATGTGGCATTTTGCTAGTGTGGCATATTGCGAAGTGTCATTTTGCGAATGTGGCATTTTGCGTCAATATGTAATTTTGCGAATGTGGCATTGTGCGCCTAATCCTATGAGAATTCATCAACATCCTGTATTCTATAATTTGATATCTACGTCAAAAATCGATTTTTCTAGAGTTGGTAAACCAAATATCGATATTGGTACAATGATAATTACAATATGTATCGATAAATATTACACCATTATTAATCAATACTTGTGGTGGTGGCGGCGATGCATCTATATGATTTATTTGTAACCTATTAAAAAGATCCGTTTGTTTTTGTCGATATCGATATGATTGTTGGCTATCGATATTTACGTTTGTAAGTGCTACGGGTACTAGACAACTGATAGATATTTCCTAAATACATACATATTATAGATAAATAACACTCGGACCCAGAAAAAATAATCTTGTTTATCACACAAACATTTGTTTTGGAAGGGATTCGAACCCATGACCTCTGGCATAGCATTTAAGACCACAAACCACTATGGTAGACGCCAAATAAACTTGGAATAACGGTCATTGACCCTCCAACATTTATTGACATTCTTAATTTCAAAAACGGAATTAAAGACATAAAGCTGTCTTGAATCGATATCTATCGTGATCCGTTAACTTTTTCTGAAAAACATTTCATTGATGGTTTTTCGGGTACATTCGATATATTGGAGATATACAATATAAATATATATATGTTTTGGGGACACATTTATTGTGCGTACAGCCAAGGAGTGGAATTCCCTGCCGGAATCTGTGTTTCCTGATTGCTACAACTTAGGAGTCTTTAACCCTTTGTGTGTCCGGAACGTGAATCCACGCGAGACACAATAACTTTTTAATTGTGTCTCTAATTACGGCATACGAAAGGTTAAGTCGAGAGTGAATAGGTTTCTTCTAGGCAAGCGTGCTTCATCGTCGACCACATCATCGCTTACAATCAGGTGAGATGGTGGTCAAACGCCTATCATTAATAATAAAAAAAAAGATATTAGGATAAGGTCAATGTACTTTATTTTAAGTTTGTCTTTCGCTTTGTAATAGCTATAGGCCAGTCAAGATTATTATATAATGTTATTTTTTTCAGAGACCGTATCGCCTCATCATCTAGCAAAGATTTGTTTGGAGAATGTGCCAAAATGGATGACCAAGCCATTGCATCAGCTATGAAACATACAACTTTAGATCTCACAGTAAGTAGCTTTTTATTTCAACCCTCGATACAAGATAAATTCGAGTCACACATCTTAGGTGAACACTCCAGAGAAATTCAAATTTTCGTATGTTTTTCTAAAATTCGTAATTTGGTATCAGATAGAAAGGTAAAAAACTGTTTTCGTACACGTACTTACCTATGTCAAGAATTCAATTTTCTTATTGAAAAAATTTTTTCCGAAACGCAATTTTTTTTTGTGACGTAGCAATAAAATTACTGGTTTTAGATTTATTCCTATACCTGTGCTATAAGACCTTGCTTTGTGCCAAATTTCAGGATTCTGGGTCAACGGGAAGTACCCTATAAATTTTGAATTCCGTGAGAGTGTCAAAATATACGTTTTTTTTTTTTGCGACATAAAAGGCCGTACCTTTTTTTTTCGTTAACTTAGAAGTTTGTGAGCGACATCACAATTTGCCTCATCAGAAGGCTTAAAGTCAACCAAAGGAGAAAGGAGTGGGCTATGGTCGGAGTCTCCTTGCGTGAGCAAATCAGCAATGAAGATATCCGCAGGTTACCGTTACGGTTACCGACATAGCTCAAAGAATAGCCAAATTTAAATTGTAGAGGGTAGGGCCATATTGCTCGTAGAACAGATGGTAGATGGGGCCAAAAAGTTCTGGAGTGGCGACGGCAAACCGGAAGACGTATCGTTAGAAAGTCTTCCACAAAGCGGTCAGATGAGATAATGAGGGTTGCGGGAATGCGATGCATGCATAAGACTGGTCGCTGTGGCGACGCTTGGGGGAGGCTTATGTCCATTAGTGGACGTCTTTCGGCTGAAATGATGATGATGATGACCACAGCATTTGTTGAGCTTTGGTCTCCCTATCCATCCATCATGTATACTCATTATTCTTGTGGCGTCTAAGAAGATCATACATGAGTATTCCTGAAGTTGCAAACTGGCAAGATAATACCTACACCTTTAAAGTTTTATGTTAAAAAAAGTTTAGGGATTCAGATATCGAAACAAGTTTCATTAAAGATGTTAACAAATGGCGTAGAAGTAATTTTGTATAAAAATACATTTTAAAGGCTTCTAACAATATAATAATAGTTAAATTGAACACAAAACCTTTTCATTTGCGTCTCCACACGCCACACTCTTTTAGTAACACCTTCGTTGGTAGCACAATATTTTATAATCCAAAGAGCCAGATTGTCTAAAGGAGATAGCATTGCAGACAATATCTAAGCATAGTAAATAAAACACTATTTCTGTACTTGACAATGAACATTTCAATGACACGTGCGAATACGTGACGCAGTTTGTATTTATATCTTGTGTTGATAATATTGACAGTCAATTGACGATTGGTACTTATGTTACATTGGCTTCTGCCAGCTTCACTTGCGTACCCGTCGCCCAGTTTCATCCCCTTAAGGGTTTTTTTAAGGGTGGAAATCATCCAATGACATCTCCTGCCCTTGGGCGAAGCACGAGGTCGTGTCAGACTTTTACTGACTAAAATCGCAAATGCGTCCCGCATGTTTCGTGTGCGACGATCCTCGTAGCGGAAACCGGGTTATTACTTGCTCAGTGTCCTTATTTCAACTTTAACGGTGTGCATGTAGTCGTGTCGATGGAAAACTTTATTATTATGTGGCAAAAATGGCGCGGGTTGTGACTCCCCGCGACGGGTGACCGTGCGGGTCACAGCACTTTTGTATGGGAACATGCGGGCGCCCGCTTACCGCAGCGCTGACATACCACCTTAGGGCTGACCCTAAGGTGGTATGTCTACTTGTGCAGTGAGACACAAGCGAGACATCTGCTCCTACCCGCTTTTACCCGGCATGTAGTGTTATCGGCGAGCAGTAGTAGTAGTCACGCGCGCATACAATTTGCTAACCTTGCGCTCTGCCTCGTACTTACATGTGTCTCTACAGAACTTATATTAAAAGGTAAATAAATAGAAATACTCATTTTTTTGTCACCAGGTGGACATCCCCAAATTCACGGAAAACATCCCGATGCTACCATCAGAAGAGGACTCGGCGCCTGAGAAGGACAGAGGGGACAACGCATCCATACACAGAAACATGATCAAGCGGTTCAACCAACACTCTATTATGGTTTGTTACTATTTCGTTATAGGTTTGGTGTGCGTTCTATGGTTTTAGATGAACACTTTGAGAAAAAAAAATAGGAACATGCGAAACTTGGAAAATAATATTCTAAAAGGCAGATAACTAAAAAAGCTTACAAGAATTGGCAAAAAAAAAAAAAAGGTCAAACTTATGTTCTGTGAGCTGAGTGCGATATTCGAATTGTTTTTACGTAAACGCGATCGAAACGTTTACCACGTTTTGCTCTGATTGGTTAAGAGGTAGGAACGGGCCAATCGGAGCGCCGAACGTCATAAACGTGTCCATCGCGTTAACGTAAACCATATTCACACTAGACACTCCGAGCTTATCTTCTGCAATTCGGAACCAATTCTATTTTTAAATCATGTCATAGAAATTTCGTCCTTTAAAAATCGTAAATGCTTTTATTAAAAGAAAGATCAACTGAGTAAATTTTGGTATAATTTTTTCTGTGTCATTTCCAGGTGCTCAAAGCTAGTCATAAAACAAATTCTAGTAATAATAATAATAACAGTAGTAATAAAACGACGAATAACAACAAAGTTGTTGAGAACGGTGTCAAAGAATCTAATGGCGTAGGAGAAAAGAGAACAGCAGAAGAAAGTACAGAACAGCCTGATAAGAAGAAAAGAATATTAGAGAAGTTACATTATGAAGATCTAGAAGATAAACCTGGGAACGAAGAAGCGCAGGAATTGAAATTGTCTAAGGTAACTGTTTATTTAAATTATTCATTTTATTTTTCATTTTCATCCACTGTTGAAGATAGGCCTCCTGCAAATGTAGCCGCAATGGTCGGTCTTGTTCGTCTCGCATCCATTAGATTCCCGCGACCCTTACAATGTTATCAGCCCACCTTGTGGGAGGTCTTTCAAAACTGCATCTTTTGGTACGCGGTCACCACTTCCAAACCTTTCGCCCCCCATCAACCGAACCTGTTGTATGAGCATCGAGCAGTAAAAGCCCTATCCATTGTCACTTAAGTCTGGCGATTGTCCGGGCTTTGTCGGTAACATTTGTTCTCCTGCGGATGTCTTCATTTCTGATCCGATCACGAAAGGAAGCTTCGAGCGTAACCCTCTACATTATTCTTCAAGTAACTTTGTGATGGGGCGCTTTGTGAGAGTACACGTTTCAGAGCCAATGGTATTATTGGCAATACGCACAGGTTTCAACTTTCGTCTTGAGACACTGTTAGCGAGCGCTGCCCAGTCGAGTTACATTCGACGATTGATTGGCTGTTTGTCCCAGGGAAAAGTAATCGTCTACAACTTCGAATCATGATAGGAGTGGGTGCTGAGGCTGTGAACAGTGTTGGAGAAATGACGTCTCCATGCCTTAATTCTGTCTGACTTGTTAATGTTTTCGTACAAATACTTCGGCTCTCATCTCATAATGTCTACTGCCTACATGTTTCTACTTATAAAAATGGGCATATAATGGGCAAACAATAGGGAAAACAAAACCATACAGTCCAGTCCTTAAAATTCTGTTGTTACATTGTAGTCTATAGCAGGAACAGTGACAAGACATAACAGGTATTGATTCCAATGACTATCAGATCAAAATACTTAAAACCAGCCCTTTAAATAATAATAATAATATTTATTTAAAAAAGACTACATAGGTCCAATGGTTAGTAACAACTTATCAACTAAAGGGTTAGTAACACTTAAAAAACACAAAAAAAAACAAAAAGCTTTAATTTACTGCCGCACCAGCAATCGCAACCAGTGATTAATCACTGGCGCATCATGCTTGTCGGCTAACATTCTTAGAATACTATTGGAGCTGGCCCTAGATTTGCTTAGCAACGAGGTAGCCTTCTTTCGCATTATAGCGTGAAAATCATCCACACGCGCTAACGAAAACATGTCCGATGCATTGCAGTATCTAGGCAGCCCCAACAGCACCCTGAAACCATTATTTTATAGGACCCGCAGGGCGTCTAGAGCCTTCCGCGTATAATTAACCCACAGACCACCCGTGTAGAACGATTGGCAAAAAGCTTTGAACAAAGTAATTTTGACCTCATTACTACAACGAGCACATCTGTGAGACAACATGTGTGTTAAATGTGCTGCCTATTCAAAGAACAATGGGTAATTTTGTATGGAACCCGTACCCACTTTGTAGCATTTTAGACTAGGTGTAATTTAGAAGAGGCTTAATTGAGTAACTTGAAAATTAATGAACGAATGAATGAATGAATTAAAGACCGAAGTTATGATAACTTCTTTGTAACATTTGTAATTGCCAATAATCGCACTTTTTCTGCTTTTTAACCGACTTCTAAAAAAGGAGGAGGTTCTCAATTCGGATGTTTGTATTTTTTTTTTTTTTTTTTTTTATGTGTGTTCGGGCATAACTTCGTCGCTTGTCAACCGATTTGAAAAATTCTTTTTTTGTTGGAAAGGGTATACTTCCCAAATGGTCCCATAGTCACCAAGTCGGGATCTGATGATGGAATCTTGGCTAAATCGAGGGAACTCCTCAAATATTATAGGCAACTATATAGTCATTTTGATATTTTCATCAAGGAATTAAGCATTTACAGTCAAAAAGTGACATTTGATGAGGTGGAACTGGTTAAGAAGACCAGAAATTGCCAACGGAACTTCATACTCAAACAAATATCACAATGAACATAGTTAAGCGACTATGACAATACAAATAAATGAATAGTTCTGAATAGTTATGTTGAAAATGGTATCATCGAAGCAACCTGATGATAGTGATGGAGCTGGAAGATAGGCACCGGAACTCCGTAATTAATCAATGTATCCTACCCGTGTTTGGGCTTATTAGAAATGTCATGAGATGCACTTTGGCTATAAGGTACTATCGAAGTGATCTGATGATGGAGCCGGAAGGTAGACACGGGAACTTCATATGAAAATGATATATTCTAGCAGGGTTTGAGTTAATTGGAATTGACATGAGAAAAAAGTATTCTGGCTGTAAGTGTGTTGCAACTAAAAAGTATGAAATAAAAAACTTTTTATAAAAAAAATAAAACCGACTTCACTAAAAAAAACACTAAAATGATCAAAATAATTTTAATTTCGGAAGTCGGTGTTAAATAAGGAACAAACAATAACGAAAAACACCGACTTCCGAAATTAAAATTATTTTGATCATTTTAGTGTTTTTTTAGTGAAGTCGGTTTTATTTTTTTTATAAAAAGTTTTTTTTAGACCAAATAAATAGGTAATCAGTATTTTTTTCTGTCTTTAGAGAGCGATATAGCTTCCTACCGTTGGTTTGTGGTACGAAAAAATATTAAATAAAAACTGTCAATCTTAAATAGCACAGTTTTATTAAATTGTGTTGTTACTTTCAATGATTATATCATCCCAGGCACTTGCCGGACCTAGGAAGTTATCTAGATGCCTGCCAACACCTAAGTACCATTGCTAATAGTATGGGCACAAGCACCTAGAGTTCTCATACCCGTCATGCAGGAGCAATAATACGCTTCGATGGCTTCTCTGCCCTGGACATTAACCTTGATTAAAATATATGTGTAATATACTCTATTCGACACGTACCTCGATAATATGCGGCCTCTAATTAACGAGCAGTTTTCGGTTACTAGCCCATGCTGCGACATACTAGAGCTACGGCTCGAAGATACCTCAATATTATATATACCATCTCCACCTCGCAAATGCTCGGCAACATATGATCTAGCGAGCTTTAAATGGTATGTTCCCAAACTGAGTAACATGACGTCTTCTTCTGTCAATTGTGGAAATGGTATTGACGTAGCGTCATTGTTGTGACTACCGCCCGCTGTCTGTTCACAAGTTCTGGCCACTACATAATTGCCCAGTCTGTTCCGTTCTTCTTTGCGCTCTTATATTAATAAAAGCGTGGGCATGCTCATTATCTGTCAGACGCTACCTAAATGCATTTATAAGGGCTCCCGCAATACGGAAGTCTTCAAATAAGTGAGGGAGTGTTTTATTGATAACTGCATGCCTAAATATTTTGTTGTCCCTTTTGAACCATCCGTTTATTACTTCAATGACCCAACGCACTATGGTGATTTCTCGAGATTTATTGGCTTGAATATCTGTAACCTGTGTGGCATGCCTATCTTTACTAAGTAGCAACATAGCCTACACTTTCTATATCTGATATAGAGTCTCTAAAACCTCGATCTAATATAAAAACGTCATCTGTTTGTAACGTTATATGCACTGGGGACGTTAGATCTTTCATAATCTCAGTCATGATTTGGGCATCAGTCTTTGTTGCAGCGTATGGTCCACATATATCGATAATATAGCCATCTGGGCTAGTAATCACAAAGGGTTTTAACAAGTTTTTATACTTGTGCAAGCTGTAAGACTTTATTTGAAATAAAAAGTTTTTACTTTTCTGTAGGTACGTATATAAATACGAACCATCACAAAATCAATCTCAAAATCAATTCCTAACAAGTACTAACTACTGACGACAAACCGACGCTAGCACAAAATAGTTCGAACTAGGTACCCACCTAACGGATAAAATCACAAAAATGTTGAACGTGCGTGGGCCGATTTTACTAAGGATTTTTGGTATTTTCAACATCGAATGTCTTTTTTCCGACATAAGTTACAAAGTTGCTCCCATACAAAAAATATCTACAAGACCTTTCGAATGGTACCAATTTCAACTTGCTACAAAGTGGGTACGTTTTCACCCATGTTCTTTATAAAGTTTTTAACCGACTTCTAAAAAAGGAGGAGGTTCTCAATTCGGATGTTTGTATTTAAACAAACATCGTGTCAACGTGAGCGGTTGCGGAAGTAAAAACTTTCGAAGGGGAGAGAACTTGTTTGGATTCTTTTCGTGTTTCAAAAGAAAAAAGGAAAAGGTTACGCAATACTGTTAATCTGTTTTTACACGTTTTTTTTTTTCAGTAACAAAGGGTTATCACGCGAATAAAAATAGGTTTGAAAATAAATGTCATTTGTGGGTTTGTCGGTATTTAATTTTCAAAATATCATGATGTCACCTTAGGACTAGGTAAGAGAAGGGTGGGATGTTTATCTGTACACATAACAAATCTGTAGAATTTATACATTAAAATTGTGTATATCTTGATATACTACTTAGGTATCTTGATATATTATATAGGCTTTTATCGCAATCGGTTGATTATTTCGAACATTCATTGACTGTTAGGCGGTACGAAGTTCGGACGGGTAAGCGAGTTATAAATAATGTTTTTTTTTTCTACAGATAGAACGGTATCTCCTTGGCCCATCGAGTCAGTCACACCAAACACACACACAAGCAACCAACCCACCACCTTTATCAGCACTAGCGTCAATATGTCAAGTAAGTTAATTAGCCTTTTTATAAAAAATAAATACTTATGTGCTTTTTAAATAAATCATCTGGTATCTGAAGTCAAAAAACAGTCTCAATGACAAGGAAATTATGATTTACTAGCTTTTGCCCGCGCGGCTTCGCTCCCGCTGTTCCCTACTCCACCCTACTATACCCTACTATACCCTACTCTACCCTACCCTATCCTACTCTACCCTACTCTACACTACTGTACCCTACTCTATGCTACTCAACCCTACTCTACCCTACCAAACTTCACATAAACCATCTACTAAATAGTCCGAACAAAGCCTAAACATTTGGTTTGGATAGGTGAGCCCGTTCTTGAGTTATACAATTACAACAAAAAGTGGCATTGATTTTTATATATATAGATTATATTATCAAGGGAAATTAATTCTAATTATAAAATCAAATAAAATGAATAAAAAGTGATTTTCAAATAGATGTGGTCCTAAATAACTACCTTGATGAACTCTAGATAGTAAAGAGTACTTACACTAGCAATATGTAATAATCTTATTTATTACAACTCTTTTAAAATATCTGAAAATAAAAATATATGTTTAGTAGTAGTGATCTACACTACTATCCAAGCGAACATTTAAAAATACGTAAGATTTCGCATTGTAAATATACGGTGAACAGTATCAAAAGCTGTAAAATGGTCGAGATACATGTAGTAATGCAACATAAATTCATGTATACAGATATTATTTCTCGGGCCAAAGCCAGCCTGATATTATATTCTGTCATCTTCTATATCGGAAGAACTGTAATCATTGCATGGTTGTTCCATTTTTTTTTAATCTATGATGCCCCGCTGCCAATCAAAAGGTACCTTTTTTATTAGTACCTTAACTTCCCCCTCCCCTCCCTACCTCTCCTCCTCTCCCTTCCTCTCCTCCTCTCCTTAACCTCCTTTTTATTACCTTTTTTTTGCACGGAAAGCCTTAGGGCTTTTCGTGCTGTTTTCTACTCCTCTCAATCTTTTAGACCAAACCCGTCCCGTTATCTTTGCTGGGGTCTGCCAATTTTATATGTTCATAACTTTAAAACGGTTTAGTCCAAGTTCCTGTGGAACCCGTGATGCCGATAATTTTATGCTTTTTCTTATAAAGTGTTGATTATAAACTATATGATCGTGGGCCAGGCGTGGTCGAGCGGGCAGCAGTGCCAGCGGCCGGTGCGCGTGAGCGCGGCCGCGTGCGTGGGCGCGCTCGGGGAGCTCAGTCCCGGCGGAGCGCTCATGCGGCATCATCACGCCGCGTCTATGGCACGTGAGTAATTTCATCACTCCAATATTTATGAGACTAATTTTTAATTAGTACTAAGACATAAAGAGCTCATTAGAAAAGGTCTTGTTAATATTTAAGTAAAGTCTCAATAAATAATATTCATAAACAGTAAAGTTGTTGGCGTTTGTTTATATCCCAAAATGTCACTCAATTTATGGAAATATTGTACAGGCTTATTGATTATGAATGAATAAATGATGATCAAAATTTTTCGGGGCGGTTCTGTTCGACAAATCATGCCGAACCGACTACGTCGACCGGACTGCGTCGGCCCGGTTATGTGTGTAGAAACCCTCAAACCCAAGCGACCATCTCAGCAGCTGTTCCTTAAAATCATCTTTCCATTTCAGAACTAATACCTCCTGACGTGAAGTCAGAACTCCACCGCATCTACCTGTCGGGCGGCGAGCTACTTAGAGAGCTGTGGCGATGCTTCCCGCAGCCGGGCGCCGCCCCGGAAACCGAAGACACGACCGCTCGGGCAGAGAAGTTCTATGAAGCTCTGCTCAGATTTAGGAATGTTAAATTGAGGCCTTTTGAGGTAAGACTTACTGCTCCCATAGGACCGAGGCACACCGGAATGGCAGCGGCTGGCTAGGCTAGAACTGCTGACAAAACGCTCATGGCAGATGGCCGCTCGCGGCCTCGCGACCTTTTCATACTTTTCAAGCGATACTGGTCTTTTAAGTATGTAGATAAAGTTTAAAATTATTAAAATTGCTCGCCGCGTCGCTGCCATTCCGATGTGACTTGGACCATACACTAAAAATATTGAGTTCAGCGCCATTTAGCAATATAATATGGCCACGCTTTGGTCCGCAGCTTTCACCTTATTTATTTATTTAAAGTATTGTCACATAACCTACATTTAAACATTATACAAAAAGAATTGCATTACAATATTTTTTTTCCAGGAAAAAATGCTTCGCGACCTAACGCCGCTAGCGACGACGTTGACGCGGCATATGAATCAGATGATAGACACAGCCTGCTCGAAGTACGCGGTCTGGCAACAACGCCAAGCCAAGCTGCGGTAGTAGTAAGTCTCACATAATCGTCTGTACCGTCAGCAGAAACTAAACTAAAGAAATGAAAAAAATAAAATTAATGAAGATGCTGTCGGTTCTTTTTTGTTTAGTAAATAAATTGGAAATTTAATTTTTATATTGTTTTTGTTTTACTTTTTTCTTTACGTTTTTATTTCGTGGTAAATCTTTTGTTGAAAATTAACACTTTTTGTTTTTATTCGATTGGACTTAAGACAATAAGATATATTATAGTGTTTTTTCTATTATATTTGAAGATTACTTATCTTTCTGTTTTATCTACGAAAATGTGGTTAAAAATTTGTTCCACATTTTGTGTTGCGGAAAAGACAGTTTTTCATTGTTTAATAGAGTAAGTTTTGAAAACCCCTATCATTAGTCAATCCATCATAGTATCAACTTGACTAAACGTATTAGACTAAGTGGTTCTATATTAGTATCACAAAATTATAATCCTTGCATTATAAATACTAATAAAAAAATATAAAAAGACTCGAATACACGCTTTATTACACAGAAAGCAATAGATAGAAAAAAATTTATTAAGATATGCTTCTAGACGGTTTCTGTGATAAATAGATGAACACAATTGCATAAAAATTATTTTGCTAAAAAAAATATTAATTTTTCTGCTGACGGTATGTATATTTTTTTTTAATAAATGCGACCAAAATTGTCAAATTGTCGTTTGTTGTACGTTAGCGATGTGGCGAGAGACTAAGTGCGTAATAATCGCCTTTATTTTGTAATCCATTGCCTGTTTTAAATTGAAATTTATTTTTTCGAAAGTATCGAAGCGAGCAATAGATATAAAATGATACGATGTGATAGACCTTACCTGAAAAAAAAAATAACTTTCATTGTGGTTGTTATTATCTTAGAGCATTTAAATTGGAAATTAAAAATCCCATATTTTTACTTAAAAATCTATCATGTATTTCAGTTCAAAATGTAATTAGATGGTTCTAAGAATTTGATGTGATCCCCTTGTAAGTAGAAATTTAAGAGATGATTCGGCAAAAAATCGTAACTGAATTTCCCCTCATTCATATAAATTAATTAGGTGTAAATATTGTAAATTACGCACAAAATTAAAACACGATCTGATGCTCTAAGAATCTCATGATAAAAGTCGAAAAAATATTTAACTTTTTAAACGCCGACGTCGGATATATCCAAAAAACGTTCGCATTTATTCCGCCATTGTCGCATATCTACGACCAAATACTTCCATCTCGTCAGCTCTTCTGTCACCTATGGGAGTATGGGGAGTATGGGGGCATGGGCGTACCCCGCTTTTGGGCTGGGGGGGGGGGGGGGGGCGATTTTTTATAAGCATCTAGTAAAATTAAAATAGGTATTTTTTTTACAATTAAAGAATTAATAAAACAATACATATTTTAAAAAGTAACTTTCGAAGGGTTTTTTTATGGTGGGAAAATCAGCAATGACAACCTATCTCCCGCTCTTGGGTGGAGCGGAAGATAGTGTGAGACTCTTATGGACTAAAAACCCAACCCGTTCCTTCAAGCCTTCATACCGGGGCTCGAGCTATCTTTCAAAACTAACCCTGGCCCCGGTAAACTTTCGAGGGTCTTCCTCATAACGGTTTATAACGTCTTCCGTGAAAGAATCTCCCATAGCGCAATTTTTTTTAATTTACACTGAGCGTATTAACCCATTTAATGATGCATGATTTTAAAGTTGTACATTTTATTGCAAATGCCAAAAATATTGACAAAAGTAGACGGTTAGTAGGGGCCTAAACTAATTCCCTGCCCTCACCTCGGTACGCCCATGCCTATGGGGATTGAAGAGTTAAACGAGATGGAGACCAAGTCGCCAACACGCGACTTTAGCGAATAGGACGAGCTAACACTCGTCGCGACGAGTGTACGGATCAATTAGACGCAAGCGCTTGAAAGGTTAAGGATATCTATCCTATTATACAAGGTGTCGTTTTGAAGCTGCAAAATATTTCAGGAGGTAATTATGTTAGTGATTCTCGACCCGAATCAATAATAAAATAAGTAGGTAATTTTTTTTTTTTTATAACAGTGCTTTTTTTCACACACACAAACACGGAACAATAAAGGGCGTTTTCACACACACTAACTCGCAACGATAGTTTCATAAATAATGTATCATCCAATCATCATCCCGCACGCCACACCCTAGCCACGCCCCCGCGGCCATCGATCAATCGATTTAGTTTAGTGTAATTAAAAAATTAAATAACAAGTATTACTGATTATTGACCAGGTATCGTTTTTTTACATGATTATTTATGAGTTTTATTACAACCTCCTGAAATATTGTGCAGTTTTAAAACTGCACCTTGTATCCTTTAAAAAAACTCCTATGAAACCAAAACTGCCCCCTTGTAAATAGATACCAGATATAAGACTGAATTTTAAAACCATTGCTGTTCTTTATAAATAATGATTTATATAAACTTTCTCGTCACATCTTAACAGAATTTGACAAACAATAAAACTGTACATACGCCTGTCTTATGTATAATTTGTGAATACCTATACTCTGTTCAAAATAACATTAGAAATTTATGAAAACCTTTTTTATTACTGTCCGTTCAACCGATTTTGACTTTTATTACGTTGGTGGCATGACAAATGGCGGCTGCAGTAAATAGTTGGTATTGTAAGCACTTTTTTGCTTTTAATGCCATCCTTATGTCTACGAAATAGAAGTTAAAATCGGTTGAACAGACAGTTCAATAGGTCTCTTTAAATTTCTATTCTTAACGCGAATAGGGTATAATATCATTTAGATAATAATTATGTAAATTGGGACCCACAGACGGTCAGACGTTTGGACGATTAATCGTGGACTCGTCTATTTTGTCGCACAATCATTTTAGACTAGCTAATGCCAGCAGATTTGCTCGCGTGATGTTTGGAAATTATCCCAAGGGAATTGCTGGGATTAAAAGTATACAATCTTCTTCTCCAAGACGCAATCAAACTCAAAACTAAAGCATTAATTTCAAATAAACTAAGGCACAACAGTTATGTTATGAAATTTTGTACATAGATTGTTTACATAAAAATACTAGACAGGTTCGCATACACAAATGAATGTTGTATAGTTCAGTTTAGGTTGTAAAATGCACCGTCTTAAGAGCTCGTAGAAGCATTGCTGTACTTCAAAACAAATTGCAGACCTAGGCAACTCAGCTCACTAGAATGGAACTGGGCGGACGGCCATGTTTTCCGGATTTTACAGAATGGGGCGAAGGCAGCCACTGACTGGATTCTGAACAACAGGTAGACTTAGGAGATGGCATGATAAGAACATACCTCCTACCTAAAAGATTGGTTAGATATAGCTAAGAGAAATAGAGTAAGTAGAATGAAGGCCCCTCCTTCCATGCTTTTGCCCAACAGTGGGACGCAATAGGCGCATAATAATCTGTGTGTCTTTAGTATAAAAAACAAATAACGAATGTCTCCAAACGTCTAATCGTCCGTGAATGTCCCACCTAGTTTACGTAATAAAATATAATTTAAAATGGAAATAAATGCATTTTGAAGAACCAAATCTAACTGAATGAATAGTACTAACTTATTATATTTTTCACTACAAATCAAAATGCTTGCGCGTTGATTGAACAATGTAATAATTCACTTGGATATCATTAAAACTGCATCGAAATTGTTTTTTCTTTTTTTTATATATGTTGCTGGCAACTTTGCGTATGTAGTATCTGGGCGAGGTGTCAATTTCACATAATGGTAGTTACGTCAGTGACTTGATCAAATTAGCTTGATGAAGCTAGACTACTGCAGTCAAGTAACGACCGTTTCGTTTCCCTTTCGCCAATCGCCAAGGGTCAGCCACGCTTCAGATTCCTTTGTTTTGAAGTCATCTCAACGTTCAGTCACGTGGTCGAAACGAAACTGTTGTAACTTGGCTAGGGCAGCTAATCTCCCAATTACGGCAGTCGGAGGAAAAATAAATACCTCTCAACTTTTTGAAGCCTAGTTCGGGTTAAGTGCTAGTCTTTTAAAGTAAAAAATTCTGGTTGTATAGACGCCTCGTTCAGTCGTATAACATGATCTTGCAACACTTTACCATGTAACTGTTACTGGAACAGTGTTGCCCAATTTTTGTCCATAATACTCGAACTAAAAAAAAATCACACAAAAAAGTGCAAAGAGATTTTAATTATAGAAGACATTTCATTTTTTTTTTTATGTTTAGTTTTTGCCTAATGGTAAAGGTAATGATTAAATAGTATAATAAACAATTTGATGCAGTTTAAAGTTACACTATAGTGTTCACGCAACGAAAATGTTAGCAGTTAACTTTAAAATAATGGAAATATATGTGTGTGTGTGCGTGTGTAGTATCTGGAAGGAAAATTATCGAAAGTACGTTATCTGCTGTGATTGGTCGAATGAATTTTCAACAGCCAATAATACCTCAACTGTAGAGCGTACCCGCTGAAATGTATGTAGTCTTTGGGAGGACCGTTGCGCTCCCCTGAGTCTTACGTCAAAATATAAGAGACGGAAAGAGAGAGAGAGAGATGATTCTCCCCCACAGAAAGACATTCACGAACAGATTGTCTTCTCGTTTGTGTTCAACAAAAAACTGCCGAGGATTAGAGCGCTGATCGCGGATCCGAACCATTGCACAAGCTCCAGGAGCGCGACCGTTGCACGCTCCACTGTGAGGAGCATTTGGAGCAGTTGCAGGAGCGCGGAATTTCGCGAACATAGTGGATACCCGGCTTATTGCTTCGGGTAAGATCGGCTTGAGTCGTCAGACTACCCAAGCGATTACGATGTTGTTTTATTTACCTCTTTTTGTTGATGAAGTTTTCATTTCTATTATGTACGCACACACAATAATGTAAAACCAACCTGTGGTAGATAAATGTGTCCTTTTTTTCATAGTTAACTGCTAACAATTTCCAATAAAATAATAGCAACATTGTAATACTCTAATTAGTTCCAATACTGAACGTAACTGAAGTAATATTTAACAATTGGCGACAATAAATCGCATTATTTGTAGTATAAGTTGGGAAAGTCCAAATTATCTCGTTACCATACTTTATTGGCTAAATTTTATTTTATTCTTGTGTTTCAATGGCTGATGTTGGCATGTTTTTACTGTATTGATAGGTAGGTAGTTATAGTACGCGATAGCAAGGGAAATGGTATCTCTAAAGTCGTATAGTAAAGTATCAAAAGTTGTTCGTTGCGAGAAAAGGATATCACTAAAGGTTTTGTATAGCTCCATCTCATTCTACCTCTGAAATATCGATGACTTTGACACTTCTCTATATGACAGCAATTTTCTTTATTTGAATACGCATCGACTATTTGCCTCTTGCTCTAACAAAATGTGTTTGAGTGAGAGGTGACTAATTGACATAATGTGTTTCTTATTCTTATGGAACTCTTCCAATATAATTTTCCCTTGCTGTCGTGGCCTGTACTAAGGTTAAAGTGTTTTTATACGACTGCTATAGACAAAGTGAGGCTAATAGAAGCCATTGTAAACGACTCTTTTAGGTTATAAAAAAAGATACAATGATTTTGATATTTTTAAGCATTAATGTTAAACCTTTGCCTTTATATTACATTTGTTTGTTTTATTTTCATTGTTTTTAATAATTTGCGACACAAAATAGAAACTGACATAGTGTTGTGACGTTCTTGTGCTGTGTCGATATCGATAATTTTATCGACTTCTATAAGTGTTCTAGTATAATTATTTATGTAAAAAAATCCTGTATTGTGCTTTCCACTAGTGTCATCTGTTACAGTTAATATTTATTTTAGATATAATAATTAATCTTGATGTGTTAACAAGTTTTGTCAAAGTAAGTGAAGCTAGTGTTGTTTCTATTTTGTGTCGAATCGTAAATTACTATCGAAATTATGTTAATTCAGTTTTGAAATTATTAAAAGATATTTTTTAGATCTCTCTAAGATATTTGCACCCGTTTAGTGTCAATATTGTTTTTTTTTACAAGAGGTAATTTTTGTACTCAGATTATCATAATTTGTAATAATTTCATTTCATGTTCCTCAGTAAGATTTTAAACAATATTTCTGAATAAACGGGTGCCCAATATAAATGTTCCTGAAGCAATATTACTAATAAACTGATCATTTAGTTTATTTTTTAATACTTATTCATTTCGTGATACGTAAAAGAATATTTTTTGAAAGTGTTAGGGTGATAGTGCACAAGAAGCAACAGACCGTAGACATAATTCTTTTTTCTTTTTACACCTTGCTACAGACCATAGACACAAATAATTGTTATCTCCTTTACCTCTTTTTTATGAATAAAAAAACCAAAAACCTTTGTTAGTGTTTAGAATTCACAATCTGTTTTAATCAGCTAAGGAATGGAATTCCCTGCCAGAGTCTGTGTTTCCTGATGGATACAATCTGGGGATCTTTAATTCAAGAGTGAGACGTCCACTGTTGGACATAGACCTCCCCCTATAAATAAACGGGGGTCGACACGGCCTCGTTATGTTGTGCACTATCACCGGTAGTATCATCGAATAAAAATAATAGGAAAGCGTGCTTGTTCATGTAAACGCAGCACTGAATAGTTCGTTATTGATACGTTCTTTTTGTCTACTAGTTCGTCAGTTTAATTTAAATACAAAGATATGATTCGGTATTTCTGTGGTTTTATTTTTATCCTGTATAATATCAAGTCACGCCTTTTTGCTTGTTGACGTCAGTGACAGTAGTAGTGGTTGACTTGCATAATCGTCGAACTCAGACAGCCGCGTTACCCTATAGTCTAAGATCCGATTAAGAACGACCTTCACCGGTCTGTTTAATGGATGAAACGTATTTTATGATAAATTTAGTGTATTAAATAATATAACGCGGGTGGGTTGCCTAAGAAATTCCTGGCCAGACTATTATTAATTTAAAATTGAAAATTTACTTTTTATTTAGAAAAATGCACAACCGTTATTAATACCAGTTTTTTTTTGCAGACAACACTATAACACCGTATTCGTAATGAAACAGCGTTATTTTCATATAGAATTTGTTGTATATCAAAATAAACACACCTGTTTATACCTGGCAACCCATAGTTATGCCACGAAACAAATAGGCAACCCAACATTTTTATGTTCTCATATGGCTATATATGGCTTCACTCTTTCGGTTAGTATTAAATTTATTCGTTAAACACACCGGTGCATTTTACAAAAAAAAAAAAAAAAATGTTTGGCCAGGAATTTCTCAGGCAACCCACCCGCGTTATATTATTTAATATACTAAATTTATCATAAAATACGTTTCATCCCTTAAACAAACCGGTGAAGGTCGTTCTTAACCGTATCCTCTACTACTAGAGGAAATGGTGGATTATACAGCCTTGCGTTCATAAATAACCAGAGTAGATTTGCAACCCAGGGTCGTTCTTTTATAACTCGAGTAGTTACCCGAGTTAACCCAACTAACTCTAATTCTGAGCAGGATAGGTTGTGGAGTAAGCGGCCATATGCTTGACATTGACAGTTGAACTTTACGTTCGCGTTCAAAAAAATGCCAGGGTAGAGTATTGATCATGAAAATGCACTCCAGTGGCAGGCTAAGTACTCTTATTCAAAAAGAAAACACAAGGAGAAGGCGTTATGATGTATTTAAATCAGTACCCTGCCGAACTTCGTTTGCTCAAAGATTCAAAACGTTTTTAGGCCCAAAACTGTATAACATCGCAAATAAAAAAGTGGAAATTGTCTCCATGACAAAAAAAGAATGCAAACGGAATGTAAAAACTTGGCTCATGTCCCTCCCTAACCTATGACGAAACAGAGAAGTTGTTTACCATACTTAAATAATGTTTTTAGTGACTTTATGGTTATTGGTGTGCAATGATAGAGATAGTTATGGATGTATATTTATATATGTTTAAAGATATTTTTTGTTAAAAATTATTTATTTATTTAATTTATGTAATTGTGGCCTCTGCCAACGGCTTTGCTGTATGAAACTAAAAATAGTCGGGGTACAAAGTATCCTATGTGGTACTCTGTGACATAGCCTTCCCCCATGCCAGTGTTCATCCAAATCTACTAAACCGCTTGAGCGCGTAGAAGTTACTTACATAAATACACATACACTCACATTCACACTCACACCACACATGCTACTCATGCCGTTACCTACTTACTTCTTAATTTTTGCATCAATTGGTTGTGATTATAAGGACATTTAAATCTGCTTGTGATTAGGAGGGTGGGCGCTGATGCCTATAACTACAAGATATTAAGTTAGCTTAGGTATTAGCTGTAACGCTTAAATATGTGTACATTACCCCAGCTGGAAAGTTGCACGTAGAGCGATATGAGTGGAACGTATAATTAGTGCGTCATCTGGTGTAGATGTGCGCCGCATATAAAATTAGTGCGCCTTGTCGTTTTGGAAAAAAATGGAAAAAACGATTCCAGCTGGAGTAACGTTACCCCAGCAAGAAAATTTTTAAAAACTAATCGGAGAGAAAAAAATTGTATATGAGCAGATAGCTTATGCTTGTGCAAAGATGTGCCCCAAAAATATAATCGGTGCGTGTTCAGGTTTTCGAGATATTGCATTTCCTGCTGGAGTAACGTTTTGCAGAATCGTGTATCTCTAAAACTATTGTATGTGCGGCTGTACTATAAACATACACGGGTAGCTCTTGGTATGTGCGTATATGTGACAGAATTAGATTTATAGAAATATTTCTAATTCTCGAGTAATTGCACTTTTTTTGAAAAATCGATAAAATATCACAGCGCTTTAATGAGAAAACTAGTGAGCTGTCTGAAAACGGTATTCAGTCCCGCTAGACGTTTACTATAAGCACATATCAGTTTCAAAAGCGCACATGCATGCGTTATTGAATAATATTGCTAAGAGTCGAGACGACGGTGCACTAAGTTTAAGGTCAACATACAAGAAACTGGCTCAATCCAAGATGTGAAGGTATACACCAATGATTAGTGCGTATAATCAAGTGATATATAGTGAAAATTCAGCTTCGAATGTTTCATAAATAAGAAAATATAATAAAAAAACCAAACGTGTAGATAACTGCCGGCTACCCGACCAAATTCGAATGGTCTCAAAAAAGCGACGGTTTAGTACATACACATGACTTTCTTAACTTTACTCCTTACTCAATTGACACGTGTTGTGCATCAGTACACTGAAGTAGAAAAGAAATCACAAAATAAACCTTTTTTGGATAATAATAATAAATAAACCAGACACTTTATTTTTATGTGTTTTAGGAAATATTTAAAAATGTGAACAGAAAATAATAATAATAATAACAAAATTCTCTCTACACCCACCACACACACGCTACATTGATTTGAATTGATCCGTTAACTAAAAACTATCCAAAGTTTATTCTTTGGCTAGTTTTTTTTTTAGCTACATTTTTCTATAATAATAATAACATTTCCGTTTCGCATGACGAGAAGCTCGTGAAAGCCGAGAAAGATAAACAAATTAAGCATATTGACTTGGCTCATGAGGATGTCGACGTGAGGGATCTGGACTCTGTAATCATTGTAGATATCGATAGTCATGTTGGACAATGGCTTAAAAGCCTAGAGCCTCGACCAACACCTTGAGAGGCTCTCGTTAGGCGACTGGATCGAGGGCTTAATTCAGAACGCGGCAGTCCTGGACACGGCTCGTATAGTTAGGAGGTTCCTTGCTCTGGAGCCCTCAGCCCTGACCGCCGGCGCCGCCGCGCCGCGCAGCGCCTGTAGTTTGGATAATGTTCCCGATACCGGTAGGCTACTATTTTTATATTTTTAAATGTATTACTTATTTTACATTGAAATATTTCAAAATTTAATTTACATGTAATATTAATTAATAAACAAAATAAAAATACCTGATAAGAAACATTTATTTTGGACGAAGTCCATATTTTGTTAGTAACAATATCTTGAAAACTTAAAGACAAACACAACGGATAGGTATCACAATTTATTTTATTCAAAGACATTAAATATATACTACGGACATATATATTGATATATTTGCAAATCTTATTATGGTAAAATGACAGGACCTAACTTTGGTTTATTTTCGTAAATATTCTTGGTATTTACACAGTAATTAGAATTCAACAATTTTTCATAAATAGTTCGAGAACATTTGCTATTGTATGAACAACAGGACAGAATGGAAGAGAAAAAAACGTGTTGCACCGACCCCAAATAAAATGGGACAAGGGCAGAAAGAAGAAGAAGAATTCGAGAACATTTGCTGATTTTGTGATAACGCCATCTATTGCTGAAAAGTTTAACCATACCTAGCACACACCAGTGGCGTAGCGCGGGTTTTCGTCACTTGGGGTCGACCGGAAATACGCTGCCTTTTGTATTTTATTATTATCGGACTAAATATTTTATTTTATAGACGTAATTCGTACAAATTATTGAAAGTCGAGATAAGCTTATACCATTGATTCATTTATTTCTTGGATTGAGCCAGTTTCTTGTATGTTGATGTTAAACTTAGGTCACCGTCGTCTCGAATCTTAGCAATATTATTCAATAACGCATGCATGTGCGCTTTTGAAACTGATATGTGCTTATGGAAAACGTCTAGCGGGACTGAATACCGTTTTCAGACAGCTTACTAGTTTTCTCATTAAAGCGCTGTGATATTTTATCGATTTTTCAAAAAAGTGCAATAACTCGAGACTTAGAAATATTTCTATAAATCTAATTCTGTCACATATACGCACATACCAAGAGCTACCCGTGTATGTTTATAGTACAGCCGCACATACAATAGTTTTAGAGATACACGATTCTGCAAAACGTTACTCCAGCAGGAAATGCAATATCTCGAAAACCTGAACACGCACCGATTATATTTTTGGGGCACATCTTTGCACAAGCATAAGCTATCTGCTCATATACATTTTTTTTCTCTCCGATTAGTTTTTAAAAATTTTCTTGCTGGGGTAACGTTACTCCAGCTGGAATCGTTTTTTCCATTTTTTTCCAAAACGACAAGGCGCACTAATTTTATATGCGGTGCACATCTACACCAGATGACGCACTAATTATACGTTCCACTCATATCGCTCTACGTTCAACTTTCCAGCTGGGGTAATGTACACCTTAAATATCACAATTAATATACCTTGTGACCTAATTTGACTGTAATTTGGTGCAAATAAACTATTTTTTTTTTTTTTTTTTTATGACGTCATTAGAGTAAACTCAAATTTGAACGCAGAGCGGTGGAGGCGATTGGCGGTGGTGCTACGGAAGATACGGAGTGAGAGACAATAGGAAGCGGTCACATGACCGCGACCGTGATGGCTGATACTGCGTTAAGCGGGGAGGCCCGTGACGGGCATCCATCGCGTGACGTCGTGCGTGTGCCGTTTACTCGGGTCCCCTGCACAGTATCACTAGTTCAACTTTAACGGTGTGTATGTAGTCGTGTCGATGGAGAACTTAATATTTATTACGTAGCAAAAAGGGGGCGTGGGGCCAGGCGACCCGCGGTTCCCCGCGTATGGGCCCGCGCAGGCGTACATAGTTTCGGCTCTGAGGGAATGAATATCCTCACGCCTCAGCCGTCAAATGAGACGCCCCGGGCGCCAGGAGTCGCAAGGCGGTTTCCAGCCACCGTAGGTGAGGGCTTACGAACAACGAGCAATGAGTAGCTCGCTGTCCGGTAAGGACCAGGCCCGAGTAGATGTTCAGCGCGTAGTGTTCCACGCGTATCTCATAGATTTTAGCAAAATTGAAGGGCCCCATTAGGGACGATGGCTTCGGCATCGTTTGAAAGAGTGACGGTGGGTATTAGCACAAAATAGATAGGTACAGAAGTCAATCTTATGTATGTACTTCACTTTTTATACCTACGCTCTACCGGTCGCGCTAGGGTCATCGCATTGCGCTAAACTGTTCGAGTGCGACCGGGGATTGAGCAGAGATATCATGTCCGTGAGCGGTGTATATGTGTGCGTTGCTCGAGCGAGCTTTGTAGATTGACTTCTGTACCTATTTATTTTGTGGCCCCGGGTCATTTTATGATTTCCCACCACAAAAAAAACCCATACGCACCAAACTTTTGGGCAATCCTAAAATAATAAAAAAAAATGACCCGCCCCGGGTCCCTGGTGTTTTAATAAAACAACAATTTTTTGACAAAGATTTATTATAAATTATTATGTTTTACAAATTCAACAAAATATACGTTAATGATGTCTTTTGTTAAAAGCATTGACCACAATATGTTGATTGTATCCCAAGATGAATCCTCAAGTTTATTTATTTATCTTATCATAATGTATTTACTCCAGATTTCATCCAAATCAGTTTAGCCGTTATGGCGTGATAGATTAACAAACTAGACGTATTGTCACATTTACAATATTAGTAGAAAATAGGATATGACTTTTTAGGATACCTAACTATCGTAATGTGAAATATATCGTGTTTAGGGAAGGGAAAATCAACGTTTTAACAAAAGACAAAATAATGTTTATGACGTATGTGCAGTTTATGAGTTACAGCCTTCTTGCCAACGACCATACGGTCACTAGACGTCTCATGCTTGAACTAGCATAGCATAGCATAAGCAGTCTATTAATGTTCCCACTGCTGGGACTCAGGCCTCCTCTTTAGGAGAGGGAACCAGGGACTTAAAAACACCTTCATAAAGGTTACAGAATTATAAGTGTTACATGTTGAATTGGTAACAGAATCAAATATGTAACACTTATTTATGTGTTTTCAATGTGTTAACCCAAAACACTTACAAAAGTGTAACCCTAACATATCTGTAACAGATATAAAAGTGTTAACAGTGTTAATAAGTGTAACAGGTAAACGCAGCGTTGCCAAAATTACAATTTACATAAAGCTATACTAAAACTGATTATTTTAGTTACACATAATTAACACTTATTAACACATATAACAGGTTACAGTTTGATTCGGTAGCACTCCCTAACACATATAAAAGGTTAGTTTGATTCGGTAACATTTTTGTATCTGTTACATTTAAAAGTGTTTTTCTGTTAAAATTGTTTTAAAAAACAGTGTTAAAACACATTATTACGGTTACAGTTTGAGTCCCTGGAGGGAACTAGCGCACCAAAACAATTCTGTCAACTAGCCGAGGTACGGGGGAGCGGAGTACTGCCTTCTGACTAGTCGAGACTATTTGGAAATTACTGTGGCGACCTACATCAGTACCCCTAGCCAAGTTGATAATCTGCAATCGTTAACGCTAGTAGAAAACTTCAAATGAACGGGAATGACGTCATCTCAACGCTCAGTCACGTGGTCAGAACGAAAGAATTGGGGGCAATTCGAGACGTTCGACGCAAGAGAAACGGTTGTAACTTGGCTAGTGGCGCAGATCTTTATGTCATATGATTGTGTTGACAGACATGCGTTGCCTGTTAGACGACTAGTGGCTGTAAGGTCGTTGCTTCTTGCTTATAAAATAATAATTATTAATTTAATATATTAAATTATATTATTTATACATGGTGTTTAAAAGTCTATGATTATTTATTACAATTACATTATATATGAGGTTTCGTATTTGCACAAAAGCTTTTTGGAGTTGCATAGAAAAATGGGTAAGTAATACTTGATAAGGAAGCGAATCGGCGTAAGATACGCCCTACGCTTTGGTTAAATAGTTTTGAACGCGTTCCGAGATTAGGATACGTTCAACTATAATGAATTGTAGTCTTTATTAGGAGTTAAATGATTAGGTATGATTATATTGAATGAAGAATATATGAAAAACATTTAATACTAATCAAAGTCGATAAATATTTAATAATAAGGTTTTATTATGTCTATTTCACTAGAAAACTCCTAAGTATAATCTCAGACCGTTCGATTTTCAACCTTCGGCTTACCATTTAGAGTTTAAAATCGCAACAGCGAACGATTATTTATTTAGGGGTCATAAAGTGTTAGCGAAAAAAGAACTAAAATAATTAATGCCCGACATTAATCATTTTAGATTTCCGCAGACTCGAAAAAAAAAAATTTTTTTTTGGAGTGTCATATTCATCGACTTCAAAAAATACTAAATGTATCTTTGGAATGTTGACAAATTAACACGAGATTGACAGAAATTGATTAATAAACCTACTATAAGATCCTAACTATAATTAATTCATAAATAACATAATTATAATTTTCTACTTTACATAAGGCCTTACACACAGCGTTTACAATCATATTTTTTAATTTATTTATTATTAAACAAACCCGTACAGACATTCTTAAACGAACGCGACGCCATTTTAGAAGAAGAAATGTTATTCCGGCAAGTATTCGAGTTACTTTGGCAATACAAAACATACCTTATTTTCAAAGGAATACATTTCCTTTTTGCAGAGCAACGTACCGCGAGTATTTGCACAAATTTGCATGTGTAGCCAGACAGATAATGGCACAAAATAGGTAGATACAGAAGGTAAACTATGAAAATATGTGCATATTTATTTTAATAAGAACGACGAGCAACTCTTTAGGAGGACCAGCTGGCTTAGACAAATGACTTTTCTTTTAACGTTCGGGCCATACGCAAACGCTAAGTACAAAATGTATTGCCATGACAGGTAATGACCTGTCATGTCACATGTCACGTGACTTCTCCGCAGGTAATGTCATAGCCATACCTTTTGTACTTGACGTTTGGCGGGAAGGCAAACGCCGGCCGTTCTACTCAGACAAAGCCCTCGGTAACTGCATACGTCCCGCGCATTGACTGACAGATTGAGACTTACCACACCTCACTCGCGTGCCAAGACAGGCTCACATAGAAAAGACATAAAGACTAAGCCTTCTCAGCATAATGCTGTCGAGTGGACCATTTCTGTATTATAATGTAGTATGTAACTCTATCTACTTACCTGTAAGGCGTGGACCATTTCTGTATTATAATGTAGTATGTAACTCTATCTACTTACCTGTAAGGCGTGGCCCAAATACGCAATAATTGCGATCATTTCTAAGGAAGGCGCGTTTACGTCGTCGCGTCGACAGATGGCGCCTTATGATTTTAACGAGATGGTCGCTTTGGATTAGGACGTCCTAAACTCCAGTATTACAAGTAGAAGTTTGAACACAAAACTAATAACATGTTTGTGTTGTATGGAGCCTTCGGTACTATCTATTTTGTTTACCAATTATAGTATACAGGCTGCTACTATGTTTTTTTTTTATTATACATGAAATACGGATGCTGTTAGAATAATAAATTATGGTATTCTAAATTACATTGATGTGTATTTTTTTTTCATATAAAATTATAATGTGTAGGTATTTTGAATACTATACTCTGTTCAAAATAACATGAGACATTTATAAAAACCTTTTATTACTGTCCGTTCAACCGATTTTGACTTTTATTACGTTGGTGGCGTGACAAATGGCGGCTGCAGTAAATAGTTGGTAAAACCACTTTTTTGCTCAATGTCATCCTTATGCCTACGAAATAGAAGTTAAAATCGATTGAACAGATAGTAAAAAGGTTTCTTTACAGGATTTTTTTTCTTTAATCTTAACGCGAATAGGATATAGTGCTACAGAAGTTTATTTTTGTATATGTATAAATAAACACAGCTACCTACTAGGATGTTGTATTGTTTTTTTTTTTCAAAATTTAATTTAAATAAAAAAAAGTCAATTGAGGTGAGCAAATATTAGTGACGTTTTAACCTAAAAGATTTTACTTTTTCTACTTACGTAATGTCAATTTTTAAAATGTTGAGTTTTGCCTCATATTTATGGAAAACAATTTTTTAGTATTTAAATTAAAATGTCTCGATGTAAGCCTTGTTAGGAACATGTGTTGCTAGCAACAAAAACATGTTGCTGCAACATGTTGCGCCACTTGTTTTTATAATGACTACAAGGTGCAACTCCTTTTGAAAAACCATAAAATAGACAAAACAAACATAAATAACCAGAAATCACAGATTAAGTTATTCAGCGTAAACATAATGATCCTTAAAATGATTTACAAAGAAGTTTGAACATTATTGTAATGTCTACAAAGTATATTTTAAAATTACATGATTACGCACACTGAAAATTGTTTTTTTTTTTCAGATATTATTATTATTTTGTAATGGCAAGAAAATTATAGTGTTACCATAAATAATAATCGAATAATTCACAATTCTACCATCAGTTCAAAAAGCCTGCTTATCCAAATTCCATTTACTGAATCAATAAACAATTTAGAGTCTGTCTAATAAGTTAAACGACTTCGGTAATTATTAGGATTTAATGAAATCTGATGTAGTCAACACGGGTTCAATAATCAAGGTTGATTAAGAGATAGAGATCATTGTTTACTAACAGAAAAACCTTATGAAAATTACCGAATATAAGTATGTTTTTGATTAAATATTATTCAAAATTCCCAAGTCGGTTGACTTATTAGACAGATAATAACTGAGATTTTCTATTCAATCTTACGTTCCTTTTTTTTTTAAAGTATTAAAAAAAACCTAACTGCTTACGTCGGATTTTACCGACGAGTGTATTCGTGTCGCCAAGATCGTGTTGTTAGCGACTGAATACTCCATCTCGTTTAACTCTTCAATCCCCATAGGTGACAGAAGAGCTGACGAGATGGAGTTGGTCGTGGATGTGCGACCTTGGCAGATTAAATGCGCGAATGTTTGTCGGATATACGCGATGCAGGCGGTTATAAAGATTATGTGGGTTTACAGTCAGAAAAACTAGTTTCATAAATGGCTTAGACTTTACATCAGCCGGAAGACGTCTCAAGGCAATCCCCTGGGTCACTGTGTACTACAATTCTTAAGAACTTTGAAATTAGACTGTTTAATAGGAACCCTCACTTGTATAGCGTTAAATATGAATTAAAAAATTATGGAAGATTATTAAAAATACGACCGTCTTTCGAATTTAGAGCCTGGAGGATCAGTGGTCAAACCCAGCCACGCCTATTACTTTGTGTAATTTATTTTATGACCACAGCTCTCAAAACGGCGAAGGAAAACATCGTGAGGAAACCGGCATATCTTAGAATAAAAAATTAGAAGACATGTGACATCTAACAATCCGTACTATGCCCGTGTGGTGGATTACGGCTTATTCTCTCTCCTAGAGAGGCTGGGTCCCAACAGTGGGAACATTCCAAGTCTGATTATGCTTTCAACACAGTAAACCATGATTTTAAGTCAATATTATGAATTCTTATTATGTTCATTACAATAAACTCCAGTTACGAAGATCATTTTAAATTCATTGCGTCATTCACTGGGGCGTATACGATATCCTAACTTAGATATTGGATAGATACTCTTCGAGAAGACGGATCAGGGTAAGTTACCCTTCGCAAATCCATTGGTTATGAGGATGGAGGGGTAAAAGCTCTATCTGAAGGCTTTGACGACCCATACGATGAATATGATTGCTACTATGACGGCTATGATGATGAGGATGAACATTTTCCTGCGGTATCGACGTTGGTATTCGGCCGCTTTCGCTAATTCGTCAACACCGGCTTCTACGTTCGCGGTAGCGGCTTCGATATGACTCTCCACTGTATCTGTAATGGGAAAATAATTGTCTATACTAATCTATAACTAATAGCTTTACTAATTTTGTAATTAAGAAAGATTTGCAGTTTATTTAAGTGATATGATCCAGTGCCTGACAGCGATCCCACTTGATAGTAAGTAGTGATGCAATCGTTGATGGTGAGGCGCACTAGTTTATTAAGAGTCTATTCACTCTAGCCTTGAAGACACCTAAACTTATATTATTTTATGTTTTTGTTCGTTGTCCATTTGTAATATCAAAATACATTTATTTTACTTAATGTATAATAAAGTAATTCGATAGCTATAACAAAAACGCATTTTTTTAAATTTTCATATTTCTGTCAGTTTGTTACAGCTAATTTCCGAAACGGCTGGAATGATTTTGATGGGACTTTCACTGATAGATAACTGATGTTACATCACTGTGCATAGTGGATAGTACCACAAAATAGGTACAGAAGTCGATCTCATGTACGTACTTCACTTTTCATACCTACGCTCAGCAATCGCGCTAGGGTCGGCGCCCCGCTCTGTTCGAGCGCGCTCGGACGCGGCGATAAATACCCAATATAATTTGTAAAAATATTACATGGCCACAAAGTCATGTACTTATCTACTTACCTAACTGTTCTGCGTTACGTAAAACAAACTATCAAAGTAGAAGCAAATACCAATCTAATTACGTCTTAGAACCTTTCTTTTTTGATTGACTATTATTATGTAACATCCGTAAATGTGTTCGTGACATCACAGCACTAACAGAATATCAGCGCTGCGTTATTTATCGTTTTAAATAACGTAGCATATGCTGAGTTAGGTGCCTTTTTGGCCTCGCACTGATTATATCTTTCTTTTTTCTTTTCATTGTGTATTTTTTGTTAATATGATTGTGTGAGGCACGAATAAACGTTTTTCTTTCTTTCTTTAGAACTGGTAGCTTAAAAAACGATAATTCATCAATTAATGTTAAATTTAAAAAAAAAAACCGTTAACTAAACAGTTGTAACTTTTTTTTACTCAATTATTTAAAAAAAATGTTTACAGACGCGTGTATCAGCGGATACATACGCGCTCGCAATGAGCTGAATTGAGCCGAGATATCGTGTCAGTGAGCGGTGTCTATGTGTGCGTTGCTCGAGCGCGCTTTGTATGTAGATTGACTTCTGTACCTATCTATTTTGTGATATTACGGTCAATTTCCACTCTAAAGGAGGCCTGAGTCCAAGCTGTGGGAACATTCAAGGCAGTTCAAATATATATATTTTTTTAATCTTGTCAGAATTTAAGGCGAATGGGTTATGTTTTAAGCCTATCTTATGAATAGCTCACCTTGTGCCACTTGCGGCATGGTTTTGGTATTAGCACAATAAGCAAAATACGATAAAATTATACCTTTAGAAAAGAGATTGACTTCTTCCTTTCTTAAGATTATTTTTCACCTCATACTGCTTCTCCTTAACTATACCTATGGTGGTTAATTTAATAGCGAATATTAACAAACAATAATACCATGTCTCCCATAAGTAAATGTTTTGTGTTAATAAAAATGAAGATTTTGATCCAGTTTTTGAATTGAGTATTTTTAAATATGGATGTGTCAAAATGTACTCTAATGCCAAAGTAAAACATATTGTCAGGATAGAGGCCTACTTATTAGAGTGCCTAAAGTGTCCCGACATCGTCGGCTTACTGCAAAAATTCATAACTGACTGGCCTGTTGGTCTAGTGGTTAGTGACCCTGACTGCTATGCCGGAGGTCGTGGGTTCGATTCCCACCCAGGACAAATGTTTGTGTGATGAGCTTAATCATTTGTTCTGTGTCTGGGTGTAATTTATATGTAATAATATGTATGTATTTAGAAATATATAAGTATGTTTATCAGTTGTCTAGTACCCATAACACAAGCTCTGCTTAGCATGGGACTAGACGGCGTTGTGTGATAGTTGTGGAATATATTATTATTATTATATATTATTATAAACTGACAAATATAAAACTTTGAATAAACCCAGTTTTAGTAACTAAAAGCCACTTAGCTTTTTTGTCACTTTCAACTAAAAGTTAATCAAAAGTTTTGAATTAGTCAGTTAATGAGTAAGTGTCAGCCGAATATACATGAAACTTTAAATAAAGCCACTTGTGGTAAGTAAAAGTGACTTTATTCAAAGTTTTGTATTTGTCAGTTAATGAGTTTTTGCAGTAAGCCGACGATCTGATCTTTGGAAGACCCGCCACTGACACCGTTATAAACGTGGCAATTTACTGGGCCCAAATACTTTGAGAGAAAACTGTCGATTCGAGAAGAAAAAGAAGGTTCGAGTTGCACAAGAACTTCAAATTCTCAATTCAGAAAATGGAAGTTAGTCGTTCAAACAAATACCACATGAGATCTGTCTTATTTTATATGTGCCATTCAATATTTCATTAGTGCCAAATGAAAAAAAAAAAAAAATGTGACTATTTTATCAGTCTTCAAATTAAACAAATTAGGTTTTTTGTTAAACTTCGTGATGCGATTTAGTGCGGCAAAGCATCGGTTCATATGACCATACAATGTGCGATGTTATGTGAAATCACTTCGCAAGATCTTGCGATACGTCGTGCGAGTTCGCGATTTTCTTACGATGCGACGTTGCATTGCAGTTTCGTGTTTGTGCCCTTTTAGCTATACATCCCTATTATTTAATTAGTACAAATAATTAAAGGGCTTATTAGAAAAGATCTTGTTATGTGTTGTGATTCCTGTCCCGACCACGACATGGAACGGAGATTTTACTGTGGCACAAAATGGTTATTTTAATTGTGTTTTATTGTGCCACTTATCCCAGGAATTTGTGCCTTGTACTTTTTTGAGTAATAAGAGTACGATTGTGGTCGGGCTGGGGATCACGGTTCCTGACCCGACCACAACCAGATCTAATAAAATATCAATAGTGGAAAGTTAATGGTTGTGTCAAAAATATGTGTCGAATTGTGCCTATGGCACACGAAATTCTTTTACTATTCATATCACAGAATATATCTTGATTCGGATAAAATTGAATTCAAATAAGGCACTTACGAAAAAATTTTACCAACTACCCACATTTCAGCTTTAAAACTAAAAGCAATTGTAGCGACATCTATGGCGCCACATAAGAACTACGAAGAAAGTACGAAATCCTGCATCGCGCATTCACAGTTCTCCGTGCGATTTGAACATATACGACAGCCCGAAATCATCTATCGGGCAGTCGCCCACCAGACAATAACACCCGTCTGATCGGAGGATCCTCCCTTTTCAATGGAGGTTTGCGGGACTTTACTCTCTGTTCCGCCTACCTCCAAACTGGTGACCCTCGAGTATGAACGTCAACGCAGCCTTCGTGCAGCTACTACTTCGTGACGTCATCATCACTTCCTCAAGCTTTCGAGCAGCGAGCCATACAGCCAGCACCCACGGCTATAGAGGGTATCCTGACCACCAGCATGCCTACCTGGTCATACCTGGTCATCACCTTCAGCCTCATCAGCGACCTTGGCTTGGCACACAGCACCTTCGGCCAGTCACATAAAGAGCTATCAAGAACCTCTCCTGGTCGACGCCAGCAGTCAAGCCCTACGTCGCACAAGCACCGCTCCGACTCACTGGAGCCAGCAGCACTACTCCGACTCACTGGAGCCTGCAGCATCATCCCGACTCACTGGGACAGCACCACCCCGACTCACTGGGGCATCATCCCGACTCACTGGGACAGCACCACCCCGACTCACTGGGGCATTATCCCGACTCACTGGGACATCATCACCCCGACTCACTGGGGCATTATCCCGACTCACTGGGATAGCAAACACCCCGACTCACTGGGGCATCACCGCAGACAGTTCCGACTCACCGAGAACTATGCGGCATCGGTTCCGACCCACTGGAACCAACCTATCACTGGCCTGGCACGCATCATGAAGCATCAAAGAACCATCGATCTCCGATCTCCGGAGGGGAGTGATGTAGCGACATCTATGGCGCCACATAAGAACTACGAAGAAAGTACGAAATCCTGCATCGCGCATTCACAGTTCTCCGTGCGATTTGAACATATACGACAGCCCGAAATCATCTATCGGGCAGTCGCCCACCAGACTATAACACCTGTCTGGCCGGAGGATCCTCCCTTTTCAACGGAGGTTTGCGGGACTTTACTCTCTGTTCCGCATACCTCCAAACAATAAAAAAAAGTAAAAACTAAAACCCGACTACGACAAAAAAAACGACACTGAAAAAGTATTAAACAAGTTTTCAGCCTTGTTATAATTTAAGTAAAGTCTCAATAAATAATATTCTTAAACATCAAAGTTATGAATGTTTGATTATATCCCAAAATGTCACTCAATTTATGGAAATATTGTACCAATTGCAATGTCCAGGCAGGATCATGAATGATAGAATGGCAATAAAAAGCGCGTAGTATTTTTTACTAGGAATTGTTATGACTCAATTATGAATTTACTAATTATGATACGTTTTTTTTTTGATTACATAAATATTGTTACGCCATATCTCCGAGAAAATAACAAGTAGTACGTAATAATTAAAACGCATTGCTGTTCGAAAGGTCTAGAATGGTTGTGCGTAGCCAGGCTTAGAAAAATCTCGAAACATCCACAAAGCAAGTACCACTAGTAGTTAGGTTAGGTTAGGTTAGGTCATGTTCCGATAAGGGAAATGGTACTTTCCGACTTTAACAATAGAGTCGAAATTCGCATGAAAGTGACTCTTATTACCACGAGCAATAAAAATGATTTATGACTTCGAGAAGCGATTCAATGGTTCTGAAATTCTGGATCGACCGCGGGACGTCGGTATCTAGAATTTTCTTGGCTCCGCATACGAGCCCCCGGCCGGAAGCGAGTCAGTTGTGATTTCGACTGCGATCAAGAGCGAACTACCCTAGTACTTGAAGTGATTTCACTTAACGACCTAAGCGATAGTGTAACGGTACTCTAGTGTTAATTGCGATTCGGATTATTGTTGACTGGACTCATTTGTTATTGTTTGTGGTGCATAAAGTTGTCTGTTAGTAAATCGGCATTTGATTACCCACGTATGTAACAATATCATCAGTAACAGGTACGGATAGCGATAGAGCCCAATTTTTTGTACTAATTAAAAAATAGAGGTGTATATGATGGTTGCCGAATAGATGCCGAATAGTTGCCGAATAGATGCCGAATAGATGCCGAATAGTTGCCGAATAGATGCCGAGTGGTTGCCGAATATTCGCTGTAGGTTAAAATGATAAACTTACCGACAGACTGAGCCTGTTGATTCACCATATCGGCCAACTCTTGTATAATTTGGTTCACATCTAAGACATCGGCTTCTATTTTGTTGATGTACGCTTCTTTCTCAAGCAACATGCTCGTCTCGAATTGTACTAGACGCGCCTGAAAAGTTTTAAAACCAATGTTTACTATATTTGTTATAGGAATAGTATTTTTTGTTTTTTTTTTTTTTGCATTTAGCAGGTCATCTGAAGGTGCCCCCCTATGTCAAACAGTGTCAATTGTTGACATAACTGTGTCCACTGTTGGTTCAAAACGGTGAAGGCAAACATCGTGAGGAAATCGGCATGTCCTAGAACCAAAAATTCGAAGACATGTGACATTCACCAACCCGCACTGGGCCCGCGTGGTGGATTACGGCCCATTCCCTCTCCTAGAGAGGAGGCCTGAGTGCCAGCAGTGGGTAAAGGCTGACGATGATGATGATGATGGCCTACAAATATGTTTCGCGTCTGTGAGTTTACATTGTGAACGTACCCACGATACAGGAGTCATTAAGTGTGGCGCAATCCGCGCAATGTTTTTATATTTTTAATACAATATTTTACATGAGTTTTTCTTTTACTTTGTCAGCCAGACACAATACCCGTCTGCTAATTAGATGTTTCCTTTTCAATCCAGGGGGACTTCACAACGTGTTCCGAATACCTCTGAGTCTGTACCGTCTTTCGCTCATACTCGCTCTCTCTAGAGCCGTGTCAAATTTACAGCTGGATAGTATTAAGTGTGTTGAAACTATAAGTAAGTAGTGACCTGTGCTTGCTGGTTCGCTATCAGCGTGGCCTCTTCATCATCAGCAATGGCCTGCTGCTCCATAGCCTGAGGGTCATTTCGAACGCGCGGCGGCCGGGGCATATGAGCTGCCATTTTTTCTGATACTTGCTGTAAAATGATGGAGGATAATTTATAAAATTAATATGAAGGATAATGCAAAAATTATTTATTTATCCTATTAATATTATAAATGCGAAAGTTTGTGAGGATGGATAAATTAATGTTTTTCACTCTTTCATGCATTAACTACTGATTGGATTTTGATGTAACTTTATAAAAACTTAGTCTGTACATCAGAATAACGTTTTTTTTTTTTATCTGTTATAAACTAGTACTTGACTGCGATCCCACCTGATGGTAAGCAGTGATGCAATCGTTGATGGTGAGGCGCACTAGTTTATTAAGAGCCTATTAAATTCACTCTAGCTTTGAAGACACCTAACACGTTTAGGATGTTTTTTTTTTATTATGTATAGGGTCGCGTTTTGACCACTATCTCACCTGATGGTAAGCGATGATGTGGCCGACGATGGAACACGCTTGCCTAGAAGCAATCTATTCAAGAGTGAACTTAAAGACCCCTAGGTTTTATTTTTTAACAAGAAAATAAATCCTTACATAATTGTTATTCAACAAATTCCCCCACCACATCTATCATTCTGTCATAAACTCAAAAACTACTGAACATACTTTTATTCAGTTTTTTTCCAATAGACAGAATGATGTATGGGTAAGGTTTAAGTAAATACATATTATAGTAGAGAAAAGCCAAGAATATTCAAGATTGCTAACACCCATGCGAAGTTTTTTTTGTGTATATTCTCTTTGTTTTTTTGGTTTGTAAATAGGTCTTAGTCTATTTTACATCCTCTTAACCACACCCATTATTTTTCCTTGATTAATTTATATGGTAGAACAATGTTTGCTGGGTCAGCTACTATTACTTATAGTATTTAACTTACCTTCTGCACTGAAGAGTATTTAGCCAGGGCATCTCTAAACGCCTGTGTGAGCCTCTCCACCTGCAGCTTCTGAGGCTTGTCACCTCGTCGTACGACCACACCTAACCGTTGTATGTCGCGCGCAGTCGCCGATACAGAGCCGTTTACAGTTTGTTGTGTATCGTGGCTGGAAACAAAAAAAAAAAAAAATTGTTGGTGAGAGAAGGGCTAGTAGGTAGGTAGGTAGAATAGAATAGAATAGAATAAACTTTATTGTACACCAAAATAATAAGGAATAAATAAATAATAATAATAAGGGTAATGATAGTTGCACGGGTCGATGGATGTGGAAGCGATCGCCGTCGGCGACCTTTCGCGCCGAGCCCTGGTTCAGGCCATGGTCCGAAACGAGAAGCAATGGGAAGCGGTCGCCCCCTTCTGCGAAGCATTAATGCTAGCGAAGGAGATGGCTGCAACCCTCCAAAGTCCTTAAAGGAGACACAGGGGACACCCCTGGTGTCGGGAGTTGCAGGCCGATCCCCGGCCACCGTAGGAGCAGGTTTACGGATGGCGAATAATGGGTAGCTCGCCGGTCAACCGGTAAGGACCGAGCCCATGTTGTTGAAAAGTCTGATAAGTCCTATCGCTATAACCGCGGAAGAGGTTTTTTGATGTTTATTTAGTGAGCAGTGTCTGGTGCTGGTCCCCGTCACCAGCTGCAGGTTACCTCTATCCAGTCGCACATTTCTGACTAGGGTTCTATTTAAGTAAGGCATGTCGTCTTTGGCCTGCCTGCAGCTGAGTGACGAGGATCACCACTTTTCTACTTGTGTATTGGTGTGGTCTCGTAGTCAAAATAGATCCTCTTTGGTCAACTGCGTGGTTGACTATTGGTTCGGGTCCGAAAACCGTATTGAATCCCCACCTAGCCAGCTCTACTGGTATTCAGTTTGTGTTTGGATACTCTGGAAGTCCCCAATTTAGCCCTTTTCTAACTCTGAGGAGGTGATGACGAATGATCATGATGAGTCTACAAATCCAACGATGGGCGTTTTCATTAGGCGACAATATATAATATATAACAAATAGTTATTTTATGAATTTAACATGCCTGATTAGCCTTTTAATGTTCCCACGGCTGGGACTCAGGACTCCTCTCTCAAGGAGACGGACTGGGCCATTACCCACCACGCGGGCTCTGTGCGGGTTGGTGATTGTCACATGTCTTCGAAATTTTGGTTCTAGGTTTCCTCATGATGTTTTCCGTCACAGTTTTGAGAGCCGTGGTTATGAAATAAATTACACAAAGTAATGCACCTGGTTGGGCTTAAAGTAAGTAAGTTTCGTAAGTAGGGGCCGTTACCACTCGGCCACCAATGCTCTATTTTATGAAAGCCCGCATCAACAACATTCTATTGATGGTCATTTTTTACAATATTTCCTCGACATACTTTTCAGTTTTATTGCGAGATGATCTCGTTTTATAAATAAGTACACTATTAAATAAACTGAAATGATTTAACTACAATAAACTATATATTCAAATGTCCAATATTGGACATAGGCCTCCCTAAGTGTCGCCATAATGACCGGTCCTGTGCGTCTCGCATCCATCGGTCTCCCGCGACCCTCACCAGGTCATCAGTCCACCTAGAGGGAGGCCTTCCAACGCTGCGTCTTCCGGTAAGTGGTCGCCACTCCAGAATGGCCTATTCATCATCATCACCATCAGCCTTTTTAATGTTCCCACTGCTGGGACTTAGGTCTCTTCTCTAGGAGAGGGAATGGGCCGTAATCCACAACGCGGGCGCAGTGCGGGTTGGTGAATGTCACGTCTTCGAATTATTGGTTCTTAAACGATGTTTTCCTTCAGCTTTTTGAGAGCAGTGGTGATGAAATAAATTACACAAAGTAATGCGCCTGGCTGGGTTCGAACCCGCGACCTACAACTCGTAAGTCAGAGCCATTACCACTTGGCCACCACTGCCCTTTCTAATGGCCTATTACCTACTATTAAAAATAAAAATTCTTCTTACATCTTCTCCCTCAACTGAACACTGTCATTGGGCCCCCCGATCTGCTTCATCATCTTCTCCAGCGACTTGAGGCCGCTGTTGATCGTGTTCACATTGTCGGCGATGCCCTCGCTCAAGTTGTACAGCTCTGTGGGACTGAAGTCTGCGAACCCGACGTTGGGGACGGATGCTGTGGCTCCATAGTCCCTACTGGAACCGCCGGCGATTTGCTCCCTTTCAGCCATTTTTGGTACTGTAAAAAAATTGAATATTTATTGTTTAATAAATAAAACTTTGAATTTGTTTTAAGTACATGCGTGACAAGTTAGAACTGCATTACAACGAGACGCACACGTGCAACACGCCTCATTTGTACGTAGAACGAAGTCGCATGGCGTGGATCAAGTGTAGTTCTACAAGTTTAGTTTCCATATTATATGAATGGAAACCGACGCGTCCGTGTGTGTCGCACGTGTGCGCCGTGTAGTTCTAGCTTAAGTTTTTTGTATGGGGCGCGGGGCAGGAGACTGCCGCAATTTTCGACACTCGCATTTACACTACAGGCTTACTGGTAATTCGACTTTTTCATTTCAGGATGTCATAGTAGGATTAAAATTAGAATGCAACAAATGAAGCCACCAAATGGTCTACCGAAATTGAGTAGTTTTTTTTTAATGCAAAATACCAGTGCATTTCAAGCCAATTTACAAACTTTTTACGGCGCGACTGATTATAAGCTAGAATCTTGAAATTGTACAAGCGAAGTTCCCCAAAGGTACGGAACCCTTCGAATGCGAGTCCTAACGTTTTCTAGTGTACGTGACCTATAGGTTATCTCTGCTATAATGATTCGTCACTTGACCGTTCATGGCGTCCTCAACCATTCCACATTCGCAACCCCGTGCTGGGCACGCCACAATTATGGCGATAAGTCACCTCTTTGAGGCGTGGCTAGAAAGACCTCACGGCGTCCTTACCTTCCGCATGACACAGGTTCTCACCGGAAATGGCAAGTTCGGGAGGTTCCTGTTCCGAATTAAAGCGGAAGTGACGCCCGGGTGTCGCCACTGTGCGGAACGCCCAGAGGACACGGTGGAGCACACAATCGCGGTGTGCCCTGCTTGGGCGGAGCATCGCCGTGCCCTCGTGGGGGTGATCGGCGGCGGAGACCTCTCACGCCGGCCTTGGTCGAGGCCATGGTCCGGAGCGAGGAGGAGTGGCAGGCGGACGCCGACTTCTGCGAAGCAGTAATGCTCGCTAAGGAGGAGGCCGACCGCATCAGGCAACGGCGCTCTCGCCGCCGCCGGGATTCCGATCCCGATTTCCAGCCACCGTAGGCGCGGGCTTGCGGACAGTGAGCAATAGGTAGCTCGCTGTCCGGCCGTCCGGTAACTGTCCGGACCAAGCCCAAGTCGTCGACGGCGCGCGCTGTTCCCGCGCTCAAGGAGTTGTCAGCAACAGCAGGGGCCCAGCCGGGTCGAAGCCTATTGGGGCCAGGGTTATCCGAAAGAGCGCTCGAGCCCCGGTATGAAGGCTTGAAGGAACGGGTTGGGTTTTTTAGTCAGTAAGAGTCTGACACTATCTCCCGCTCCGCCCAAGAGCGGGGGTTGTCATAAATTGATTTTTGAAAAAAAAAAACATTCCACATAAAGGGGTGACCACATGGTTGTAACTTGTAACCCAACGTCCCAACCAAGGTGACCTTGCTAGTTGCAATCCGTGTAGACAGGATTTGTAATCCATGACCTTTTTAAAGCCCTTGAAGTTCATGGATTGATGATTGATGAGAAGACGCGCCTCCCAAGCGCGTTTTCCCAACGACCGATCGTGTTGGCGCTTGGATTAAGTCCATGTAGCCGCAACACAAACCAAACATACAAACCAAGGTCACCTTGGTTGGAACGCTAGTTTACAACCATGTGGCCAACCCATAAGTCATCAAGTTATAAATAAATGAGTTCCACCCGTACGAAGCCGGGCGGGTCCTGTTCAATACCTATTAGGATTTATTGTTTACATAAATGCCATATTGTTTGACAATTATCCTTTTGTTCTACGTATTTATTTTATGTAACGAGTATCAAATAGGTATAACCTAATTTAAACGGGAAAAAGGCGTGAGTTTATTTATGTATGCAATGGTAAATACAAGTGCAGAAAGTTTATCATTGCGACCGAGGTGGAATTCGCACGAGCCGTAGGCGAGTGTGTTGCGTAGCCAAGGGCTGCAATGACAAGCCACATGTATCAAACGACTTTTTTCAATACACTTACAAAGAAATGAATAAACGGGGCTTGACCGGCGACTCACGGGTGTCGACGCGTACCCAGCGTGAAACGACACATGTAATAAAATTGTGGCGGGGTAGAGCACGCGCACTTTTCTGCACTAGTGCGGAAAACAGTCTATTGCACGACTAAAAGCGGTGTGATAAGAGCGGGTTTTCGAAACGTGCGTCGACGGCGCGCTTTTATGCTATTAAAGGTCCACAGGGACTACGGGCTGCGTCTGACTCGCGAGCTTATCGCGTCTGTATCGCTACAAATGCGTCAACGGCGCGTTTGTAAAACATGATGTGTGTGTACAGTCCCCAAGTTGTCCCTGAGTTTGATTACGGTAATAAAAAGTTTTCTTTTCTAATGTTATTTTGAACAGAGTATAATTTTGTAGTCAAATAGTCTAAATTACTGCTGTCATAGTTTCCTCAGATTAAGTACTAGGTTACAAATGTTATGAGAATTAAACTTTATTAGCATAATATTTACATAATAATAACATTAATGAAGAGTTGATTGAATGAATGCATTACAAAACAAATAACAAAGGTGAAGGACAAGATAATGGTTATGCAAGAGTCTCTATAGCATAGATGGTGAAAATAAACACATTCCAATGTCCATTGCCTCATTTTGTGACACTTCAATCAAGTATTATGATTGTTCTCTTTCCCAAGGGTTTGGATAGCAACAATAAGGTAGCACTACACTAGCGGAGTCGAGCTCGATAAGTATACGAGCCGAGCTCGAGCGGTCTACGAGTCGAACTCGAGCGGTGTACTTACAAGCCGAGCTCAAATTCGTGTAGTATAGATCGACTCTAGAGTAGTGTAGCTGCTGCTCGACTCGAGAGTCAGTCCACCCACATTACACGAATTTGTGCTCGGCTTATGACATCCTATACAAGTGACATGAATGCACGAGTAGAGCACGAGCCGAGCTCGTGTTCGGCTCTTCTAGAGTCGGTTCACATTACACTTTGTGCTTGGTTTGTACTCGGCTCCTTTAGCGTAGACCCAATATTAGGGTTAAGCTACGACATTTGTCCGTCTCATACCAGGCGTACCGAGCGTCGAGGAAGGGCAGACACCGCCCTCTTTTAAACCCCTTAAAAAGTCCAGGGTCAACGGATTAGGAGACATCGACCTGAGATGGTGGCGCGTAGTGTTCCAAGCGCGCCTCTCTATGACGTGTATGAGCCACTAATAAGAGATCCACGAGGATCGGGTCAACACTAGCTGGGGTAGCGGAAGTCAAACTGCACCTGCAGCCCCTGACACAAGTGGACGAGGAAACACCGGGGTGGTTTTAGTCAGTAAAAGTCTGATAGATCCCTCCACCAAACCACCTCAGGGCGGAGGATATCCATGAGGATTTCCATACCGAAAAAAAAATGATAGTACATTTGGCCGCAATGAATAGCACGCGGCAGAATCGACGAGGCGGTCTGCAACATGCTCTCTTTCTCGCTCTAGTAAATTAGGGTTCTTCTTCTTCTTCTTCCTGCCCTTATCCCATATTACTTGGGGTCGGCGCAACAGGTTTTTTTCTTCCATTCTGTCCTGTCACCCGTCAAACTATCACTAACTCCCTTTTCTTTCATATCACTCCTCACACAATCCATCCATCTTTTCTTCGGCCTTCCTCTCCCTATCCATCCATCTACATGTATACTCAGAACTCTTTCAGTAATATGCGCTTCATCTCTCCTCAATTAGGGTTCTAAGTGACAGAAAAGAATAGAAGCATAAGAAAATGCGATTCGGTGCTGACAGATGTAACTTAGCCCTTGTTTACCTTATGACAATAAAAAAAAACCAGGCCGGTTCTGTACAAACTTATCTATAAAAATAGTCCAATTCCCAAATTGAGTTAGGAAGATTTTTCCATAAAGCAAAAATTTTTTTTTTTGATTTACAGTTTTGAGATTTTTCCTATATTTGTGCTATGAGACCTTGCATGCCAAATTTCAAGATTCTAGGTCAACGGGAAGTACCCTGACTGCCTTGAGTGTCGAAATACACGTTTTTTGCAACATAAACGGCCATATATTTATTTAATGCCGACCACTTCCATTCTCATGGATTCTCACATGGCTGTACTTGGCCCAAGAGGGGCAGATGTTCTCTGGACATTTAGTAAAATGGTTATAACCACCTTTGACCAGCAGTAAGAGATAATGAAAATAAAAACTTAACTATAATAATAAGTTTCACTACACTTGATTTCAGGTTCATTCAATTAATCTATGACTAATCCCCATTTCATACGCAGCTACTATCAGTTTAATTCAATAAAAAAATATCTATGACCGACATTTTTCAGTAAATATTTACTAAAGATAAGCAAGCAAAAACAATTTATTTTTCAATTTGTGAGTTTGACAATCTCTCATGTATTGCATTTTCAAGTGGTATATACTTTGTTCAAAATAACACTAAACATTTATGAAAACCTTTTATCACTGTCAGTTCAAGCGATTTTGACTTTCATTACGTTGGTGGCATGACTAATGGCGGCAGCAGTAAATAGTAGGTATTTTAACCATTTTTTGCTTTTAGTACCATCCTTATGCCTACAAAATAGAAGTTAAAATCAGTTGAACAGACAGTAAAAAAGATTTCTTTAACCTTTCAATCGTGGAAATCACAGACACAATAGAAAGACAATAGGTGCGCGAACGCCGGCGTTCGCTTGGGGTTTAATGAATTAAATGTCTAATCTTAACGCGAATAGGGTATAGTAAGCAACAAAAACATTTACTACTGCTACTTTTAGATAAACTTTTAAATTCTTATATGATACAAAATTATTTGATAAACAAGCTTTTAGCTGTTACTTTTAATTGCTAAAAGATTTTTTTTATTTTTGGAGTTGAGTTATAATTTAAGAAGTAGATTTTGGTGGAAAATTAGCTAGATATAAGTGTGTACACATTTGCGTGTAGAACTTGAACAGATGGGCAAAGTGGTGTGAAGATCTGATCATGTTTGCGGGGTAAAGTTGGCCTGAGACTATCCAAAACCTTCAGAGAGATTAGGAAGGTGAAGGGGGGTCTGCAGAACAGGATAAAAATAGGCTTAAAGGATATGACTTTTCCAATTTAAATTAAACATTTTATATCTGGACTTCCATTGTTGAATGTACCAATCTATTTTAATTAAAAGTTGAATAGATAGGTGGATGGATAAGTCTCTTTTGAAACTGATACTTATTCTATTATAAATGTTAGAACCTTTTTGTTTTGATAGTAAGGTTACTTATTAGATTTTTTTTTGGATAGGCTCACGTTTGACCACTATCTCACCCGATTGAAAGTGATGATGTGGCCGACGTTGGTGCATGCTTGCCTAGAAGCAACCTATTCACTATAGAATGAACATTATGAAGTGATATTGTTTTCACACACTTGTTGATGTTTAAAAAATGAAAATTAAGTATGATATCATGGCAAGAAGATTGGCAACCGAAGTAACCAAATATGAACCTAAATTAAAATTGGCAAGAAACATGGCATGACTGTGTAAAGTTTTTGCAAAAAAATAAGATTCTTTGTTTGTTTTGCTAACAATGACTCATCATTTCTTATTCATTATCTTTATTTTTATGTTTATTATACGGGGAAGTGAATTATTAATAGGTGTAGAGACCATCATCATACGAGTATATTGTTCGATTAAAAAGTAAATTTTAGTTAATTAAATGGGACACTTACCAACCAAAATAAGAAAAATAAACCAGAACGTTTCACTTTTTCTAAGTAGCTGCTACAAAATGTCACTTTATACTTCCAACATCACGGAATCTACCATGTACAAAAAGTTTAGGCTATGTTCCACTTATTGCGATGCAGGAAATGAACAAATATACTCCTGTTGTGAATCACTGTAATTTTTATCCACAATAATTGATGAGAAGTGACAGCCGTTCAGTACCTACTAATTTGTACGAATTTAACGTCGCTACAATTATCTAAGACTGCTAAATGATACAATATTGCGCAACGGATAAAGTGCAACCGGTTTTCTAAATGACTTTACCTTAATAATGTAGATTAAACTACTTATTTCAGGTTTTCTACGGCAAAATTCTTTTGTTCAATATTCCAATCCAATCGACGGTCGATGAACTGTCAATGTCAGCGAACAACTGTCAGTTTTTTTTTTGTTCTTTCGTTCCGTTTACGGAACCGGCTAAGGTCAGAGACCATGCTGCCAAGTCATTAGTTTTGTTTTACACTTCAGTGAATTCAGACGGGGTTGCATTGCTGTTGGCCCTCAGGGTAGGGTTGCCGTTCTGCAGTTTCAGCAAATGATAGATTCAAATAAATCTATAGATTAACATGGACAAAATAAAATATATACAAATTTCCAATATCCGTAAATGAATTCGTATATTTTCCACAAACTTAATCATTACATTCAAAGATGGCGTTGAAAACAAGAGCATTAGTTTTTGTTCGTAGCAACAGGTGGCAGTAAAGAACTTTTTTTAAGCTTAAGTGCAATTATTTTACTTAGAGTTTTTGTGAGCAAATTATGTAGGTATAAAAAATTTTAAACATTAAAATTTAAAACTTACACCCATATCTAACTTTTAATAGTCAGTTTGAAGTATGTAGTCTAATAACGTAATAGTCGCTTTGATGGAACGAATTTAATTTATGCATTTTATAAATCCGAAAGCGTGTTGCCAATTGCATTATTTTTCTAACCGACTAATTTCTTAATATTTCAAAGCTGGAACTAGCTTCTGTTAGTGCCTTCATTGGCCTAAATGTTGCTTATTACGGACGCGCAGTCGAAGAAAACTTGAAAAAACTTTTTAGAAAAAATATAGTAGTATTACGTACTTTACTTGGGTAAAGGGACGACATTTCTCCTTTGATTGATCGTTGTTAAAAAAGTTCAAGAAAAATATAAAACAATATTTTTTTAATCAAAATGTTAGGCAAACTATGATTACCATGCGCTCTCCTGCAGTTGCACGCTCCGCCCCTGCGAGAGGTCGTGACTCGTGTCATTTGTAATATAGTAAAGTAGCAAAACATGCAAGATCACAATTTTAAGATTTTTTTTATTTGAATTAATTTTAAGATATGATATTTATTAATAATTTGTTTTTTTTTCGCTCTGCGGAGTGACTTATGCTATATTTTATGTACCCACGACCCGGCGTACATAAAATGTAACCTATGTCACTCAAGAATAAAGCAGCAAGAACAGTAACAAAAAAACAAAAACAAAAGCTTTACCTCTTTAAAACAAAAACTACTATTTTATTAATGAATTTACTAAAAAGGTGGCAACTCTACCAACAGCATAACTTTTGAGATAAAAATCTTTGCATAATAATCGCCACATATAATCTTTCATTTATTAATTCAAAGGACGTGTAGAGGCCTTGCAAGAATTTTCTCACAGGAGCGTGCGAGGATCAGGATGCATAAACCACTCGCCACCTGTAGCCTTTGCCTGTTTAACGTGTAGCCATTAAAAAAAAAGAACTAGGTACTTGGAAAAGTAGAATAATGGCCGGGATTTGCGGATTTGCAAACCGTGTGATTTGAATTTAGAATAGATTAAATCATATTTTATTGTAAGAACGGATAGAAAAACTGTACATACTACAAGTGAATAAAGTACATTTTTATTGTAGGTAAGTTTACTTTAATGATTTGATGTCCTGAGTCCTGACTAGGCATGGTGGTCCGAATAGGTGTTGAACAAGAGTTATGACTCTTGTTCAACACCTATAGGGTTGATATATACAACATTGTTTACAAAAGGAGGCGGCCGCATCGCATTGGATCTCGCCATAGATATAAGAAAGGAGTTTTTTATATTTCTATGGATCTCGCGCTCGAGAGATCGACGCCATCATTTTTTCATCATTTTTTTAATTTTTAAATTTTTAATGTCTTTATTTTTTTTAATAAGTGTTATTTTCATTGTATGCCAAATAAACATTTTTTCTTTCTTTCCATCATCGCTTCCACGAAGACACGTACGGCATTGCTCCGCCCAAGCAAGAATACGACAAAGAGAGAACATTCCGCCCCTCCAGCCACTCCTCGACGAAGGGGCTTACTTACCACCATGATTGTGGCATGATGCTCAATCTCTTATACTCTATGTATTTACCCAGTGCAACTCACTTAGGTATTCCTCATCATTAATTGGCACTAATTAGATCGATTTATGTTATCTATACTTTAGGTTTTTTTTCCGTTGACAATACAAGAAAAACGATCCAGCTGATATCTCAACAACTTCGTTTTCAGCACAAAGTACCTAGGTACCTACGCTCCGTGACTAAGAATGAGTTTTATGCATTAAATTATTGGAGACGACGCTTGATATTTATTACATTTGTCTTGTAACATTTAATGTGACGACAGCATTAAAATATTTCAGATATTTATGGCTCACGGTTCTAATGAGAAGCACTCTTTGTCATTAGCAAAATAGAAGTACGAGACATGCAGTCACCCAGTATAAAGCGACACTTCAAAATGGCGCCACTTGTAACGGCAAATCTTGACTTTATGTAACTAGCACTTTGCTAGCAAACATTTTCGCGAACGAAGTAAGTTCACGAAAATGTTTTCATAAAAACTTATACTTAATATCATAAGTACTTTATTATTTATTAATACAAATGATTTATACTTTAAATAATAATGGTAAAATTAAAAAAAAAAACCCTATTTTTACTATTTTTTATTGTTTATTTTCATTAGAATTTGTGCCAAGTCTCAGTTTTAATAAACCAAGAAATAAGAACCTTAATATAATCTTTAAAACCCTCTAAATTGTTCTATTGGAGATAGTTCTGAAAACAAATAATGGCAATCTTTATTTATCTGGGTTACTACCTATTTGTGCTAACTTTAAAGTAGGTATATTGGCATACAAAGTAAGATTGTGCATACAAACGAAGTTTCTCCCTTTAAAGGTTGAAATTCCAAAATTCCAAAAATATCCTTTCTTAGTGCTCGTCTATGTCATAAAAGAAAGACTTGTGCAAAATTACAAGTAAGCAAGGAAGTATTGGATTGAGGAACAAAATGCACTATGTGTTCATTCTGGGCAGCACTAGGTCCAATATCCATACAAAGATTGCCAATGTCCTTCGCTGCATGCCAATTTAATCTGGTCAATATGGATATGTGTGTGAGACTTATGTTGGCTATTTTGAATCTCAGTTTCAAGTCCCTTTTTCAACAAAAACGATCAAGAACTGAAGGGTTTTATTACAAATGACATTAATGATAAATGATGTCGTGAAATGTAGTAATGAATCGTATTTACTGACACTCAGATTAAGGAAAAGTGGGAACAGTCCAACTTTTCCTCTTTTTTTGGTTTAGACCAAGACTGAGTGAAGAGGATTTTGGTGTTACTTTATTCTTATGTGTCTTATATTTAACAAAGATTCGTACTGGATATGTTGTTTTGGTAGACTTCTCTTTGACTAGTTAAGTACTTAGGGCGAACTTGTGTCTCCTGCCAATATACTTAGGGAGTCCAGCGCGTACTTTCACGCGCGTCTTAAGGAAATGTCAGCAAACCGTAGGGGCCCAGCAAAGTCGAAGCCATAGAAATATAAATCTAGGGTCGAAGCCTACTGGTGCCAAGGGTCTGCTTCTGAAAGGAAGCCTCGGCCCTGGTATGAAAGGCAATCGAAGGAACAGGAGTGGGTTTTTTGTCGGTAAAAGTCTGACACTATGTCCAGCTCCGCCCAAGGGCGGATGTCATCTAGATGATTTTCGCCCACCGAAAAAAAAATAAAAACCTATATAAACTTACAAAGTCATAAGACAAACAGTTCATAAAATTTTGTCAGAACTCAAGTTAACCACTTCATAACTCAAGAAATTCCCGCGGAAAATGCTGTCAGCCATTTTAACAACCGCGGCATTATTCCGCGCCATTTTTTTGATGTCATTAAATGCTGTTAAATTGCTCGGCCATTAGCCACTTGAAACATCTAGGTGGGAATCTCGGAATTTACTGCGAACTACTTATTTCCTGTAATCCTGGTTGAATGAGCCGCCTTAGTCACTAAATAGATAGGTACAGAAGGCTATCTCATGTACATAATGTACTTCACTTTTCATATCTACGCTCGGCGGTCGCGCTAGGGTCGGCGCCGGCGGCGGCTGTACGTGTTGTTGCTCCATTATTGCACAAAATAATTCAGAAACGCGTGTCTCTAGTGGGAACTACATTAGACCGATGCACACGTAACACGTCTGATCTGTACGTAGAACGACGTCGCGTGGCTTGTATCAAGTATAGCTCTACAAGTCTAGTTTCCATATAAAATGTATGGAGACCGACGCGCCCAGATCGGCGCGAGTGGTACACGTGTGAGCAGTATAGTATTCTACCTTTAATCTCACATAATATATGTACTGTTCCCTTTTCATTCCTACGGTCGGCGGTCACGCTAGGGTCGGCACTGCTCTGTACGGGCGCGGCCCTTGCTGCATTATTGCACCAAATAGCTCACAAACGTGTCTCAAGCGGCATTTGCACTCGCATTGGTTTTAAGGCGTATAGTCCCTTGAACCATCTGGCCGAAATTATGTGAACGCAACTCTCGCACTCGCCTAGGCGGCAGTACGCAAATCTGTGCATTTATTTGCGGCCAGCAGCGCCCGGAAAGCACTTTAAATCCATTTTCTCTGCGAGATATTGATTGATTTACATATGCAATGTTCACTTTGAAGAATATTTAACCACCAATTTTTATGTGTAAAAATGTTTCTAAAGGTCCAAGCCGTTTCGAAGGAGTAGGGAAAAGTTGCGAAAAGTTGCGAAATTGCTAAATATTTTTTTTACACCACCTGCTCGATAATGTCGTTTTACACGTCATACAAACCTCACTTAAAGCAAGTCATTATATGCCTAGGGAGATAATGCAGTATGGCCGATCCCTAGGGAATAATGAGATTTGAATTTGGAGCATCAAGAATCGTCAACATTGTGAATTAAAATGTAGGCGCATCGAATAAGTTGACTCGAAATTCAAACCAAAGAGTATGTAATCACTATGATTCAAACTGGCCACTAACAAAAAAAAAGAAAATAGAATAAAACGTGCGTACTGACGACACGGGAGCATTATAGAAAATTGAAACTATAGAATCTTGGAGTAGTGAATTTTGTTTGTTTGATCAACTTGTAAATATAATACTAATATTTCTCTAATATATGATTTGGTCGACCAAATTGTCTTTTAATTATCTCACAGATGGTGTAAAAAGTAGAGTATGCAACACGGGGATAAAGCTGTCTTTGTCTTGGGCGGCTTAAATTCCTCACTTCACTCAGGTTTCTTTATTAACTCCCTCGCAATGCTCGGGAGTTAATTTTATAAATCCCTCACTATCGTTCGGGATTAAAATCAGCAACCTTCGTTTCGTTCGGAATTCAACATGCCGCCCGCGACTTAAAGACACTGCTTTATCCCCTAGTCACATAAACTACTATTTTTGACAAAAGTATTAATTGCACGAAAAAATCAAATGTTGATATTATTGTTCATGAATCTATAATAAACATATTTTTTTCAAACCAATTGACCTAGCCGTTACGGAGGAGTAGGCCTCAGAAAATCACTGTTTTATGGCACTTTTCGGGCGCTTGGCCCTTAACCAATGATATTCTAATAAAATTTTAATATCATTGGTTTTAACCGATTCCAGTATAAGTGAGCGGTTTCTGTGTGCATTGCTCGTGCGCGCTTTGTACAATAGCCAAAACGGATCTTGAGCGCTCGGCGTCAGAGTGGGGATCGCTTTGAGCATTTCATACATAGGCGAGCCAATCGTCTTCGTTGTTAGATACATGCAGCAACGCAGGGAACGAATCAGGAGTGACGTCTATGACGCGATGGTGCGGCGAGCTAATCACTGACACTCCCCGCCCCCGCGTCTCACTTCGCACCACTAAAGAGACCGAATTTGACTTCTGCGCAACCTCTCAAAATCCGTGATGGCAATTGTACGTAGATTGACTTCTGTACCTATCTCTTTTGTGCCTCAGTTGTTGGTAAATTACCTTTAGATCTTTAGATGTTTCGTACTTTGTGGCACTGTGCGCCTTTAATAAGGAGCGCTTGTTATTCGCGGTATTTCGCAAATGTGTGGTTTTATATTTCCGCTTTCTTCTTTATGGTACTTTCTAAGATGTCTACGGTTAATGTGGCTATGGCACAAAATATATGGGTACAGACAGAAGTTAATGTACATACAAAGCACCCTCGAGCAACGCACACATAGACACCGCTCACGGACACAATATCTCGGAGCTATCTATAGTAAGCAAGATTTAAAACAGAATAGGTGCCAATTCGGATTGCGGTGGATGCGAGACGCACAGGATCGGTTGTTGTGGCGACGATTGGGGGAGGCCTATGTCTAGCAGTGGGTCTTTTGGCTGAAATGTTGATTGATGCAGAAATGATGAGAGCAGTGGTGGCCGAGTGGTAATCTACTTACGAGTTGTAGGTCGCGGGTTCAAACCCTGCCAGGCTCATTACTTTGTGTAATTTATTTCATTACCACTGCTCTCAAAACGGTGAAGGAAAATATCGTGAGGAAACTGGCATGTCCTAGAACCAAAAATTCGAAGACATGTGACATTCACCAACCCGCACTGGGCCCGCGTGGTGGATTGCGGCCCATTCCTTCTCCTAGAGAGGAGGCCTGAGTCTCAGCAGTGGGAACATTAAAAAGGCTGATGATGATGATTGATGATGATGAGGTGCCAATTCAAATAAAGGGGTTTACCATGTCGTGTTATATTGTCAAGCGTGCGAGTAAGAAAGAGCAATGGAGCTATGCGCTTACATATGTAGCTCCAGCTTTTAAACAGTTCAGTTTAGATCATAAAATGGATCGCGTTAAGATCTCGTGGTAGGGCCTCAGTTTATTTGTAAAACGGTTAGCTATTCTCTAAGAAAACAGCCTTTAGCGCAGCGCTAGCCGCAGCGACGAGTCGAGAGCGCAGTACTTTGAATTAACAATCCAATGTATGGTTACATTGAATTGTTACTCCAATGTACCTATTTGGATTTGGTATCGTGAGGAAACCGGAATTTCCTAGAACCAAAAATTCGAAGACATGTGACATTCACCAACACGCACTGGGCCCGCGTGGTGGATTATGGCCCATTCCCTCTCCTAGAGAGGAGGCTTCAGTCCCAACAGTGGGAACATTAAAAAGGCTGGTGATGATTTGGATTTCGTCGCTGCACGCCAGCTAATATCATCCGAGAGCTAAGTAACGGCGCAGCGAGTGAGGCGGCATTGTCAACGATGGGCGTGCGCGTTTTTGCTATGAGTGAGTCTCGTAGTATGTTTCAGACATTTTCATATTTTTGATCTTACCGCTCGTCGCCCCGCGCTTAGCTCACAGCGGCAAGATCGTGAATGGGTCCTAAGGGCCGCCCGGCTGCCTGACTTGGAAGCATCGCGGCAGATCCTGCAAATAATTGCAACACCAATTACCAATGGGCTACACTAGATCTGGTTCATAGAAAAAAAAGGGAGTACTTACTGTCGTCTCAACAACTTGTTATAGTTTGGTACATAATAATAATAATAAAATATGTCGCCGACTGTACTCGTGATTAAATACTAAATGTAAACTTCGTTTGTATTCAATGCGACATAAAATAAAATAAACAATGCATAAATTAGAATTGTTATATTTACGACAGTTTAACAGGCTTGTAGTTCATAAGTTAAGAAAGGACATTTGTGTGTGACTGTACATACATGCGCGCACGCATAATCTGTGTTCAATTTCATGTATTTTTGATTAGCTTTGTCTTTGGTTCCATATGTGAGTGATGTGAGTAGGAAAAGAAAAATATATTGTTCATGAATATTTGGAATCCCGTACGTTTAAAAATGTTAAAGGACCTATTACAATATGTATTATTCAGACCGTTTTAGTCTATGGTTCGACGTATCGCGTAGTGTAATAAGAGTCAGACTGTCTTACTCGGGAAGAAAAATAAGACGAGTCTGAATATCGCAGGCGTTATTCAGCGTAGTGTAATAGGCCTTTTAAACGTAAATCATTTACGTGTTAATATTTAAAAAAACCAAAGAGCTACTTTAATGAGAATGTCAGAAAGTGTACTAGTATACTTTATTTATATTTTATAGAGCAGTGCTGGCCCAGAATTATATAAAATTAAATGATAATAATAATAATAATAATTCATTCTCGGGGACTGATATTAGTCCTCGAGATTATCTGCCCTGCGTCACAGAGCGTATCGACTTCCTGAAGCAGAAGATCTATGCATGGGCAAACCGTATTCGTAGGTACAAGCGGCGAGTGGAGCGGTACACTCAGAATCGTACATTCCAAAGCAATGAAAGGTGGGTTTACAGGGCTTGGGAGCGACCGGACCAAGGTGTGACTGATACGCGCCTGCCGGATGATGACGCCATGTGTTCATTTTGGCGCAGCATTTGGTCGGCGCCTGTCAGTCACACCGAGGGTGATTGGATTCGAGAGGTCGAGCGCGCATGCGATCTTTTACCAGAAATGGGGGCAATAACCATCAGCCCCCAAGATGTAGCCCGTGCAGTTCGTCCGTTACCGAACTGGAAATCTCCAGGGCCGGACGGGCTGCACAATTTCTGGCTCAAATGGTTTCAAAGGTCGCACGCTCGCTTGGCATCTCAGTTCCAATCTGCCTTAGAGTCAGGGTCGCTGCCCCTGTTTCTAACAACAGGAATAACCCACCTGCTCCATAAATCAGGTAGTACTGCGGAACCCAAAAATTATAGACCGATTACGTGTTTGCCGACGGTCTATAAAGTTCTTACATCCATTCTGAGAGCTAAAATCAATAGTCATATTGAAACAAATTCTATCATGTCTGTCTCTCAGAATGGATGTAGGAACGGGTCCCGCGGTACTAAGGAGCTGCTCCTCATCGATATTGCCATTAGCCAACAGGTTCGACGTTCTCGAAAGAATCTGTCGGCATGCTGGATAGATTATAAGAAGGCCTATGACTCTGTTCCTCATACATGGCTCATGAGGGTGCTAGAACTGTATAAAGTTGATGCAACTTTGCGCACCTTCCTGATGTCATGTATGGGGCAGTGGAGAACAGTCCTTCACTATCCGGGATGTCGACAGATTTGGGAGAACAGCGAACCGATAAGGATTGAGCGTGGCATATTCCAGGGTGACAGTCTGAGTCCACTGTGGTTTTGCCTGGCTTTGAACCCTCTCAGCACACTGCTGGAGGGTTCTGGCTTAGGTTACCGGTTGAAAAGAGGCGGTCTGGTCATATCTCACCTTCTTTACATGGATGATCTGAAACTCTTTGCCCCCAACAACTTGCAACTGATGGAGCTACTGAAGGTAACTGAGACCTTCAGTAGTGCCATCAGGATGGACTTTGGTGTGGACAAATGTGCAGTCATACATGTAAAGCGAGGAGAGATTATGGAATCCGAGGGAATTCAACTCTCGGATTCCATACACCTTAGATCCCTCAGCTCAACCGAAACTTACAAGTATTTGGGTATGTCGGAAGCGTTAGGCATCAATACTGATGACGTGAAACAATCGTTGAAGGAGCGCTTCTTTGGCCGCCTGAATAAAGTACTGAATAGTCTTTTGTCAGGCGGTAACAAGGTGCGCGCTTTCAACGGTTGGGTCATGCCAGTATTGATGTATTCTTTCGGCATACTCAAATGGACTCAGACAGAACTTGACGCCCTGGATAGGAGGGTCCGTACACTACTTACCGCAAATCGGATGCATCACCCACGGTCATCGGTGATGAGACTGTATATCCCGCGGAAGTGTGGGGGTCGTGGCTTCTTAAATGCTAAGTCCCTGCACAACCGCGAGGTATGCAGTCTCAGGGAATATTTCCTAGCCGTCGACGTGGGTATGCACCGAGATGTGGTGGCGGTAGACAAGGGCCTCACCCCGCTCTCCTTAGCTAACGAGAACTGGCGCAAACCTTTAGTACTGGATACTAATGACCGCAGGGAAGTATGGCAGGGCAAGGAGCTTCACGGACGCTTTTACCGGGCCTTACATGGGCCCGATGTAGACCTACTAGCGTCCGTATCATGGCTACGTTTCGGTGACCTCTTCGGGGAAACCGAAGGTTTTGTCTTTGCAATTATGGACGAAGTTATGATGACGAACAATTACCGGAAATACATTGTGAAGGATGGTACGGTTGACATCTGTCGGGCATGCCACCGGCCCGGAGAATCAATCCGACACATTATTTCTGGGTGTTCTCGTCTGGCTAACGGAGACTATTTGCATAGACACAACCTCGTAGCCAGGATTATTCACCAGCAACTTGCTCTTAAATACAATCTTGTAGAATCAGAAGTACCGTACTACAGGTATGTGCCCGACCCAGTTCTCGACAATGGCAGTATCACGTTATATTGGGATCGATCTATCATCACTGACAGGACTATTGTTGCCAATAAACCTGATATAGTGGTGATAGATCGACTAGAGCGTCGCACAATGATTGTTGATATAGCGGTCCCTCATGACGAGAACCTTGTGAAAGCTGAGAAAGATAAGCAGATCAAATATCTTGACTTAGCTCGCGAGGTTGTCGACATGTGGGAAGTGGATAGAGCAATCATTGTGCCGATAGTCGTAACGGCCAATGGCTTAATAGCTAAGAGCCTCGAACAACATCTAAGGAGGCTCTCGTTAGGCAGCTGGATCAAGGGCCTGATCCAGAAAGCAGTACTCCTGGACACGGCGCGCATAGTTAGGAGATTCCTCTCTCAGGAGCCCTGACCACCGGCAGCTTGGACCCTGTTCCCGATGCCGGTGGGCTACTATTTTTTATATTTTTAAATGTTTTTTTTTTTAATGTGTTTTTTAAGAAATATTTAAAAATGTAGATAATATGTACATATATAGATAATAAATGGAATAATAATAATAAGAGAGAGATAGAGCATAGAGCGTCGTATTGGTGGGGCCAGAGCACTGAGCGTCGTATTGGTGGGGCCAGAGCACTGAGCGTCGTATTGGTGGGGCCAGAGCACTCATCGGCAAACTAATCTGCTTCAGGGAGGGCAACACTCGCCCAAGAGTAATGCGCTTTGTGAGGCGGGCATTTTCGGGGACTAACATCAGCCCCCGAGACTATATGTCCCGAGTCACAGAGCGCATCGACTTCCTGAAGCAGAAAGTGTATGCATGGGCAAACCGTATCCGCAGGTATAAGCGGCGGGTTGAACGATACACCCAGAATCGCACATTCCGGAGTAATGAAAGGTGGGTTTATAGGGCTTGGGAGCGACCGGACCAAGGTGTGACTGACGCGCGCCTCCCGGATGATGACGCCATGTGTTCATTCTGGCGCAGCATCTGGTCGGTGCCTGTCAGTCACACCGAGGGTGACTGGACTCGGGGGGTCGAGCGAGCGTGCGATCCAATACCACAAATGGGGGCAATCGACATCAGCCCCCAAGATGTAGCTCGTGCAGTCCGTCCGTTGCCTAACTGGAAATCTCCAGGGCCGGACGGGCTGCACAATTTCTGGATTAAGTGGTTTACAAGGTCGCATGCTCGCTTGGCATACCAGTTTCAGTCTGCCTTAGAGTCAGGGTCGCTGCCCCAGTTCCTGACGACAGGAATAACCCACCTGCTCCATAAATCGGGTAGTACTGCGGAACCCAAAAATTATAGACCGATCACGTGTTTGCCGACGGTCTATAAAGTTCTTACATCCATACTGAGAAGTAAAATAATAATAGTCATATTGATGAAAATTCGATCATGTCACCTTCTCAGAATGGATGTAGGAACGGGTCCCGTGGTACGAAGGAGCTGCTCCTCATTGATATGACCATTAGCCAACAGGTTCGACGTTCCCGAAAGGATCTGTCGACATGTTGGATAGATTATAAGAAGGCATATGACTCCGTTCCTCATACATGGCTCATGAGGGTGCTGGAATTGTATAAAATTGATACAACACTACGCACCTTCCTGATGTCGTGTATGAGGCAATGGAGTACGGTCCTCCGCTATCCAGGATGTCGAAATATCCAGAGGAATAGCGAACCTGTAAGGATCGAGCGAGGTATATTCCAGGGTGATAGTTTGAGTCCGCTTTGGTTTTGTCTAGCCTTGAATCCTCTCAGCACATTGCTGGAGAATTCAGGTCTAGGCTATAGGTTGAAGAGAGGAGGTCAGGTTATATCTCACCTCCTTTACATGGATGACTTGAAGCTTTTTGCCCCCAACAATCTGCAACTGATGGAGCTACTGAAGGTAACTGAAACCTTCAGTAGTGCCATCAGGATGGAGTTTGGTGTGGACAAATGTGCGGTCATGCATGTAAAGCGAGGGGAGGTTGTGGAGTCCGTGGGCGTCCAACTTACGGATTCCATAAACCTGAGATCCCTCTCTCCAACCGAAACCTACAAGTATTTGGGTATGTCGGAAGCTCTAGGTATCAGTACCATTGACATGAAGCAATCGTTGAAGGAGCGTTTCTTTGGACGCCTGAAAAAGGTATTTAACAGCCTTCTTTCGGGTGGAAACAAGGTGCGCGCCTTCAACGGTTGGGTCATGCCGGTACTGATGTACTCTTTCGGCGTACTCAAATGGACTCAAACTGAACTTGATGCCCTGGATAGGCGGGTCCGTACACTGCTGACTGCATACCGAATGCATCACCCACGATCGTCGGTGATGAGGCTGTATATCCCGCGGAAGTGTGGGGGTCGTGGCTTTTTAAATGCTAAGACCCTACACAACCGCGAGGTATGCAGTCTCAGGGAATATTTCCTAGCTGCCGACGTGGGTATGCATCGAGATGTAGTGGCACTGGACAAGGGACTCACCCCGCTCTCCCTGGCTAACGAGAACTGGCGCAAACCGATAGTGCTTGACACTGACGATCGCAGGGAAGTATGGCAGAGCAAGGAGCTTCACGGACGCTTTTTCCGGGCCCTTCATGGGCCCGATGTAGACCAATTGGCGTCCGTAGCCTGGCTGCGTTTCGGTGACCTCTTTGGGGAAACCGAAGGTTTTGTCTGTGCAATTATGGACGAAGTTATCATGACGAATAACTACCGGAGATTTATTGTGAAGGACGGCACGGTTGACATCTGTCGGGCATGTCACCGTCCGGGAGAATCAATCCGTCACATTATCTCTGGTTGTTCTCGTCTTGCTAACGGAGAGTACTTGCATAGGCACAACCTTGTAGCCAGGATTATCCATCAGCAACTTGCTCTGAAATACTCTCTTGTGGAATCGGAAGTGCCATACTATAGGTATGAGCCCGACCCAGTTCTTGATAATGGTCATATCACTTTGTACTGGGATCGGCCCATCATCACTGACAGGACTATTGTGGCCAATAAGCCTGATATAGTGGTGGTGGACCGAAGCGAGAGGCGTGCAATGATTGTTGACATATCCGTTCCGCATGACGAGAACCTCGTGAAAGCCGAGAAAGATAAACAAATCAAGTATATTGACTTGGCTCGCGAGGTTGTCGACATGTGGGAAGTGGATTCAGCGATCATTGTACCGATAGTTGTGTCAGCCAATGGCTTAATAGCCAAGAGCCTCGACCAACACCTTAGGAGGCTCTCGTTAGGCGACTGGATCAAGGGCTTGATTCAGAAAGCAGTATTGCTGGACACGGCTCGTATAGTCAGGAGGTTCCTTTCTCTGGAGCCCTGACCGCCGGTAGCTTGGACCCTGTTCCCGATACCGGTGGGCTACTATTTTTTATATTTTTAAATGTTTTTTATTTTTTATTGAATATTTAAAAATATAATTTATATGTACTTTAATGAATAAACGAAATAATAATAACAAGGGCCTCACCCCGCTCTCCTTAGCTAACGAGAACTGGCGCAAACCTTTAGTACTGGATACTAATGACCGCAGGGAAGTATGGCAGGGCAAGGAGCTTCACGGACGCTTTTACCGGGCCTTACATGGGCCCGATGTAGACCTACTAGCGTCCGTATCATGGCTACGTTTCGGTGACCTCTTCGGGGAAACCGAAGGTTTTGTCTTTGCAATTATGGACGAAGTTATGATGACGAACAATTACCGGAAATACATTGTGAAGGATGGTACGGTTGACATCTGTCGGGCATGCCGCCGGCCCGGAGAATCAATCCGACACATTATTTCTGGGTGTTCTCGTCTGGCTAACGGAGACTATTTGCATAGACACAACCTCGTAGCCAGGATTATTCACCAGCAACTTGCTCTTAAATACAATCTTGTAGAATCAGAAGTACCGTACTACAGGTATGTGCCCGACCCAGTTCTCGACAATGGCAGTATCACGTTATATTGGGATCGATCTATCATCACTGACAGGACTATTGTTGCCAATAAACCTGATATAGTGGTGATAGATCGACTAGAGCGTCGCACAATGATTGTTGATATAGCGGTCCCTCATGACGAGAACCTTGTGAAAGCTGAGAAAGATAAGCAGATCAAATATCTTGACTTAGCTCGCGAGGTTGTCGACATGTGGGAAGTGGATAGAGCAATCATTGTGCCGATAGTCGTAACGGCCAATGGCTTAATAGCTAAGAGCCTCGAACAACATCTAAGGAGGCTCTCGTTAGGCAGCTGGATCAAGGGCCTGATCCAGAAAGCAGTACTCCTGGACACGGCGCGCATAGTTAGGAGATTCCTCTCTCAGGAGCCCTGACCACCGGCAGCTTGGACCTTGTTCCCGATGTCGGTGGGCTACTATTTTTTATATTTTTAAATGTTTTTTTTTTAATGTGTTTTTTAAGAAATATTTAAAAATGTAGATAATATGTACATAGGTATATAGATAATAAATGGAATAATAATAAATAATAATAATAAATTTATTGAACCATTGTTACAAGAGTTGCCTTAAATTATAACAATCGTAACTTAAGTAGGAATGTAACTGACTACCCGGTGACAGCACCGCGATAAAGACGTATTCTGTTGCCGCTAGTCTTAAAAAATTATTTAAATTATAAAAACCCGCGAAATAAGCCTACATTCAACACATCTCGTCATTTAACTGCCAACTTCAGCTTGGTGCATATAATTATAATAGATCAACCAATTATAAGCCAGTTTAAACAACAATTCAAAGTGATAACTTTTATAAAAAGTAGAATCAGTTTGGTTCGTGTCTTCAAAAGCGGGTATGTGCAAAGCAAAAATAATTAATTAAAAAATATCGCCAACAGTCATTGGCCGGATCCAGCAGTCACCCGAACTAGTGAGATTTTTCAACGCTTGTACCTATCGAAGCGGTGGCTCAACGGCGTAAGACGCTACCCGGGTCTCATTGTATCGATGAGGCACGAGTTCAAATCCAGCCATCTGCAGTACTTTTTGTGAAGTTTCTACGGGTTCAATTGTCAATTAAGTACGATGCAACGATCCCCGCCTGCGTCAGTGTCTACACCGATTCTGACAGCTCCTGTTGATGATCGTGACGAAAATATTACTAGTCGCCAAAAATCACAAAAGCCACAGAGCTCGAAACGTAAAGGGGTGAACGGCAGCGTAGACGAACTATCCGCAAAACTAGACGAAATGAAAGAATTGCTCTCTAAAACAAGTTTGGAACAGGAACAAAAGCTTCTTTCCCTACATGTTACTATATCCGAAATAAAAACCCAAAACGAAGAACTTAATAAGAATGTTCAATTCATGTCAGCTATGTATGATGAAGTAAAGTCCAAGCTCACAATCATGGACAAAGAACGCAAAGAAGCGTTTAGTTATATTAAGCAACTTGAGAGTAAGGTGGAATCCTTGGAAAGGAATGCGCGTTTAGGAAGCATTGAGGTACGCAACGTACCAAAAAAACATCCAGAAACCAAGAATGATCTCATAAATATAGTTCAAAACATTGGTACTTGTGTGAGCACTCCAATCGATAAAGCAGAAATAAGAGACATATTCCGTGTTAACTCCAAAGGCCCATCTAATAACACCATTATCGTCGAACTTAATTCAGTGCATAAAAAGGAGGATATTATAAACTCATTAAAATTGTATAAAAAAAACCACAACGAGCTACCTTCTACACAGAAAATCAACATGGATGGCCCTGCTTTACCTATTTACATTTCAGAAAATCTCAGCTCGAGTACCAAACGTCTGTACGCCCAGGCGCGCGCTTATGCAAAGGAAAATGGCTACAGATTTTGCTGGACAGCCCACGGACATGTCTACATACGGAAGAAAGAAGGTGACGCAGCTTGCCGTATTCATAATCAAGAAACCCTAGTCGATCTTAAAAACTCACTATGACTAAACCTAAATTTCTGTTTTCTCTCTGCTGAGGTTCTTCCAATAGTATTGTATAACATTCACCCTGCTACTTGTGCATACCAGGTCACCGTTTCTGTATTTTTTATGTCAACGATCCATTATTCTACTTTCCAATATTCGCTCCAGCTCAATTCAAGAAGGATAGCTTCAACACACTTCACTCACTTTATCCACACACACACTATAATTGACACCTCCCTGACAATTACACTCACACGTCAGTCACATGCTAAAATACTAAAACTTTGTGGTTATATTTTGGGTAAAATCAGGTTTAATTACAATGAGATAGCAGTCGTTTTTTTTCATTCCTTGAGAATATTCCCTGTAACAAAAAATCATAAAATTCCATCCAGAAAACGTTAATATTACTAACGATATAGAAAATAGTGGCAATATTAAGTGCTCTAGTATTGAAGACACCTCATCATGTAAGGCATTTATCAACCCATCGTCAGATAAGGATGTTTTTACAGTTCTAGCTGTAAACATTCGTAGCATCAATAAAAATTTTGATTCTCTAATCGTATTCCTAGCTAAAATTGACTTAGGTATTGACATCATTGTTTTGACAGAATGCTGGACCGACGGCTGCTCGCAGATCGAAAACATAAATGGTTACTTGCAATTTAGTACACAACACAGCCACAACCAGAATGATGGTATGGTTGTTTATGTGAAAGAGAACATCGGCAATGTGAAAGTCCAGGAGTACTTAATTGTGGACGGCAACTGTCTTGTAGTCGAAATCAATAAAATGACAGTCATTGCTTCGTATAGACCTCCTTGCTTCACAAACCCAACTAACTACATTAATTCTCTGAACGATTTACTCCTCAATACACGCTGTGAAAATATTATCGTTACGGGGGATATAAACATAAATACGCTGTCCGAAAACCTAAGTGGCTTCACCTCCGATTACTTAAATATGCTAGCCTCACATGGTCTAAGGCAGGGAATCGATAAGCCAACGAGACTTGATAATTGCCTAGACCACTTGATGATTAAAACACGTAAAAGAGTCAAAACATTCGTGTTTGAGCCTCTCACAGATCACAGTCCTGTTCTGCTATTTATGGAGAAGTTGAACACCGTAAAAACCAGTGCGACGCATAGCAAAACAACAATAGACTACATTCAATTAGAAAATGACTTTGACAACATCAATTGGGAACTCTTTTTTAACATCCAAAGCGTAGATGATGCTGCAAACTACCTAATAAGAGTGCTTCAGGACTTACTCAATAAGAACTCCACTACAAAAATAATTTCTAAAAAGAAACAGCCACTAAAACCCTGGATGACAGCTGGCGTTGTTAAATGTATTAGAAAAAGAGACAAAATGCACCTTACTCAAAAAAAGTCCATAAACAACGACGATCTACGAAAAGAATACACTAAATATAGGAACACTTGCAACAAAATTATCCAATCTTTAAAGAATTTATATTATCAAACAGAACTGGAAAAGAACCAGAACAATATCAAAGGAACATGGAATATCATTAAAGAAATGTGCTTTGTGAAGAATGACGCTAAAAGTGCCTCGGAACTGCTGAAACTACATGACAACGCGCAGAACTCTTTAAACGAGGTTAATAGATATTTTACGTCAATAGGGAAAGAACTGGCCAGTAAAACGCTCAACAAATTAAACACAGTCGAAAATAGATTAGTGAAACTCAGTGCGAAGACAAACAGCTCTCTGAACTCGATGACACTGGGACCAACAGATGAAATAGAGGTTATTCAGGTGATCGCTGGCCTTAGGAATGGTAGTTCCCCTGGGTGGGATAACATAAATGTAGCCATATTAAAAAAATACAAGCATAAACTTGCTACACCCCTTGCACACCTCTGCAATATGAGCTTTATGCAAGGTATTTTTCCTTCCGCCTTTAAAAAAGCTGTAGTATCTCCCATCTTTAAGGCCGGCGACAATTCAAAAGTGAATAACTATAGGCCAATATCTCTCTTAAGTACTCTCGCAAAAGTCATGGAAAAACTAGCAAACCGGCGACTTATAGACTACCTCGAAAAAAACAACCTGCTGTCGGATAAACAATACGGTTTCAGAGCTGGACGTTCTACAAATGATGCGGTTTTAAGGCTTACCACAGCAATCACGAACTGTCTAGATAGAGGTGACAAATGCGTCGGCATTTTTCTAGATCTTCAAAAAGCCTTCGACACGGTGTCAATTCCCATCTTGTTGAGTCGATTGGAGGGCGTCGGCGTAAGAGGTGTACCCCAGGAGTGGTTTAAAAGCTACCTATCTGGCCGACACCAAAGAGTCCGCATTGATGGGCAGATGAGTGACGAGGCCCTATGCTCTTTCGGTGTTCCCCAGGGGAGTACTTTGGCCCCAACGCTTTTCCTGGTATACATTAATCGACTTTGTGATATTCTAATCCATCAAGCCGAAATAACTATGTTTGCCGATGATACAGTCCTCCTTTTCCACAACACATCTTGGGAGAGCTTGGCACAGGTCACCCAACGAGGGATTGCTAGTGTAACAGCCTGGCTCGAAGACAGCCTTTTATCCATAAACACAAGTAAAACTAAATACCTGTGCTTTAGTATGTCAAGGTCAGGTAACCCCAACTCAGACTTTGAGGCGCCCATCCACACGTTCCCGTGTAATAGAGGCTCATGTATCAGCGCTACGTGTGCTTGCCCTAGGCTTGAAAGAGTGAATAACATAAAATACCTCGGTGTTACCATCGATGAAAACTTGAAGTGGAGTCAACATATTTCAGTTACAGCAAAAAAAACACGCAAACTAATCTTCATTTTCAAAACCCTGAGACGTGTCGCCAACAAGAAACTCCTAATACAAACATATAAAGCACTGTGTCACTGCGTCTTGGGCTATGGTATTTGCGCTTGGGGTGGCGCCGGCAAATCCCATATGATGGAAGTAGAGCGATCGCAGCGTGCAGTTCTGAAGGTATTACTCTCACTTAGCTTCAGAACTCCTACCAGTTTAGTGTATGAGCAAGCACGTGTGCTGAGCGTTAGAAAAATATTTATTTACGAGTGCCTACGGAGATATCATCGACTTACGGTCCCCTACTTGGCTATTCATAATAAAAGATCAGACAGATTTCCTGTTCCTCGAGTAAAGAGCCAATTTGCCCGGAAGCACTACATGAGCTTAGCGCCTCGCCTCTACTCTAAAATTAGCCAGTACAAGCCAGTCAAGCATGTGAGTAATTTCCAGATAAAAAAGGAAATATTACTTTGGCTGGAAAAGTATAGCTACGATGAAACTGAAACCCTAATCAGTAATCTAACCTAGTGACTGGCACGACTATTACCTACATATTATACACACCAACATACATACCTACATCTCACTAAACACACATACACACACCATCGCTATTCCTTAAAAGATATAATTTAGACATTTGTATTGACATTTTGTGATTACCGTATTTTTGTTATTATTATTATTTTTCCGTAATTTTTTTTTTTTATTATTATTTATTTTTTCCCCAATTATTTTTTTTTTCTGTAATTATTTTTTAATATTGCTTCTGTAATTATTATTATTTTTTTTTTTTTCTCTTCTGTAAATTATTGTTTTTGAAGCACAGTTTACACCTATCGGATCACTGTAATCGGGGATACCTCAACCCCTGTCACACAGGTTGTCCTAGTTCAGGGGTTGAGACCACATTGATGTAATGTTTTTGAAAATTTGGAAATAAACAAATTATTATTATTATTATTATTATTATTATTAACTATTGGCGAACTTCATCATGTAGTCTATACGGTGGTCCCCAAACTCGGCGAAGCCTGTATCTTGGGGACCGGGTTGAGATTAGTATATTTGTATACAAATGTAAGTGACTCTAAAAACACTACAAAATAAAGTTATAAAAGATAGGATCTATCTTAAAGTAAAACAAATAAGCACTGGAGATCAAGGTGTCTTAAAACTATCTATTACCTATTTTCTTAAGCATAAACAAAAATTATAATATAATAAAAAATTAAAATGTGCTGAACTTAGCACAGAATATTGAAAAGAAAAAAAAATATATCTTAGAAAAAATAAAGATTAAAATGTGGTGTGGATGTGTAAATGTGTGAGTGTGTTGTGTAAATGTTTAGTGTCTGTGATGTGATTCCGAGTTAATTGTGAGAAGATTTTCTGAATCATCGTATGTAAGACCTAAAAGCCATTTTTTGACTGCTTTTTTACACATGGCGAAGGAGAGTGTTTTAGTGTCACAAGGTAAGCTGCTAATGACCTTGTTATACACGAAGGTGTGTAGGTAAGCGGGGCATCGTCTAGCTAGGAGGGAGGTTGTTCGTTGCTGTGGTATATGAAAGACACGTTTGGAGGTTGATTAAATTCATAACTTAATCAATTATTCGTAACAATTGCTATTAGAAAATACATCGCGCTCAATTGATTTAGGAACATTTAAAATATTATAAAAAAAAAAAACATGGATCTGTTGGGAGAAGAAGAACAATAAAATCATAGATCTCTCGGAACAATCCAATTTATGGCCGAAAAGTGCCATACAACAGTAACTTTCTGAAGCCTAATCCTCGGTAACGGCCAAGTTAATAGGTTTTAAAAAAAAATATGTTTATTATAGATTCATGAACATTATCAACATTTGATTTTTTCGTGCGATTAATGCGTTTGTCTAAATAAATATTTAGCCCTTTCGCAACTTTTCCCTGTTCCTTCGAAACAGCTCGGATCTTTAGAAACATTTTTACACATAAAAATTGGTGGTTAAATATTCTTCAAAGTAAACATAACATATGTAAATCAATCAATATTTCGCAAAGAAAATGGATTAAAAAAGTCAGCCGCGCACTATCCGGGCGCAGCTAGCCGCAATTAAATGCACATACAATTACCGGCACGGATCTTGAGCGCTGGCTTCAAGTTGCGCAGAAGTCAAATATTCGGAGTGATGCGAAGTGAGACGCGGGGTCGGGGAGTGTCAGTGATTAGCTCGCCGCGCCATCGTGTCATAAACGTCACTCGTGATTCATTCCTGCGCTTGCAGCATGTATCTAACAACGACGACGATTGGCTCGCCAATGTATGGAATGCGCAAAGCGATCCCCACTCTGACGCCGAGCGTTTAAGATCCGTGCCGGTAATTGTAATATACGCGTTCTGCCGCCAGATGGTTCAAGGGACTATAAGCCTTAATGCATGAATTAAAAGCCTTATGGGCTTTTTTATTTGTTTTATTGTAAAAGTTCGATGTATTTATGTATAAATTGAGAGCAGACAAAAAAAAAGTCTACATATTTCATCGAGTCCCAGTCTCCAGTTGGGAGAACGTGGCCTGGCCCGCTAAACAGGCCACTTGGCGCCAAACTACAAATTCAATTACAAAGAGAAAACACGCTCTTTAGCGCTATTTGTTCCATATCACTACAGAACCACTCAGAGCCGTAGCGTGGACAAATTTAGACGAGGGCGAAGGTATATCAGCGAGGCCCTTTTTTTTCTTTCATAAATTCGAAAATGAGATAGCGATTGTCGCAACCACAGAACAGATGAAAGAGGTTAGGTTAGGTTAGGTTAGACCTTGTGGGTGGGGTAGGCGTGCCACAAAGGGCAATGCTCATAGTTCAACTACCAACAGCAAACTTGCGATCTAAGTGTGCGTGGTCAGTTAGTTGCGTAATGCGCGCTCGATTAGTTTTAGTGCCTGTAGTGGAGTTAAAGGGTTTGAGACAAGCGGCGACACTCGTTGTAGTACAAATCGGAGAGTATTTCTTTTCTAACCTTTTTCATCTTTTCTGTGGTCGCAACCCAGTGTTCCGGAAGACGTAGCATTAGAAGACCTCCCACAAGGTGGACCGATGACCTGGTAAGGGTTGAGGGAATCAGATGGATGCAAGATGCACAGGACCGTTCATTGTGTCGACACTTGGGGGAGGCCTATGTCCAACGGTGGACGTCTTTCGGCTAAAATGATGATGATGAACCCAGCGTTCGACCACATCGTCACTTACCATCAGGTGAAATAATTAAACCGGATGGTCAAACGTGAACCTATCAATTAAAGACTAGCCATCGCTTGTGCGAGGCCCCTTTTAGGTGCGAGGCTGTGATCGAGGGCGCACTTCTCCCACGCCTGCCTACGCTACTGGAACCACTTATTGATGTTTGTTTAACTAAGTACCTAAATATCGGCGTTTGACTGTAGACAGTTTGTTTATGAAGTTGAATTTACTACGAGAGATGTAGGAAAATATACAATAGGAAGCACTCGGTGTTGCTCGAGATTAGCTCATATATATTTATAACTTTTTTTTAGGAGGACTTTGAACTTTATTTGAGTGAAAATAGAGTATGTAGATGTGTGTAGTCTGCAAGTTTTCAGATGGTTATAGCTAATTGTGTGTATTTGAAGTCAAGGTGAGACTTTTTTATTCATGCTAGGTTTTAGAATAAAATTTACAGGTGTTCAATCCGAGATTAAAGCTAGAACTACACTGCTCACACGTGTGCCACACACGCCGATTTGGGCGCGTCGGTGTCCATACATTTTGTATAGAAACTAGACTTGTAGAGCTACACTTGATCCACGCCACCCGACGTTGTTCTGCATACAAATCTGGCGTGTTACACGTGTGCGTCAGTCTAATGTAGTTCTAGCTTAACTCTCGGATTTCTGAATTAAGTATTTTCAGTTGATTGAAAAATCTCATCATCATCATCATTATTTCAGCCGAAAGATATCTACTGCTGGACATGGTCTCTCCCAAGTCTCATCACCACGAAATGTCCTGTGCATCTCGCATTCTTTGCATTCTCGCAACTCTCACTAGAATACCGGTTCACCTTGTGAGAGGCCTTCTAACGCTGCGTCTTCTGTGTGCGGTTGCCACTTCAGAACCTTTTTCGTCCATCGACTATCTGTTTTATGAGCAATGCCCACAGCTATTGTCAAAGACAACTTTGCCTTTTTAATGTGTTGAATCATCAAAAAATTTCTCCCACTCAGAGTGGAACGAGAGAAGTGTCAGACTTTTACCAACTAAAACCCACTCATATACCATTAGTTGCGTTTATCAAGGCTGCGGTGACTCTTTCAACCAATCCTGTCACCCTGGTAAACTCTACTTTGGCCTAAAAACCGCAGCCTAATCCTGAATACTTATCAAAATTTGACATTAAAATAGGTTTTAGCACGTTCTTATTTTAAAATTGTTAACTAGTGCGGCTCACCATCAACATTTGCATCACTGCTTACCATCAGGTGGGTTCGCAGTCAAGCACTAGTTTGTAACAATAAAAAAAATTCGCTTTAAGTCTAAGTGCTGTTGTCAAATTGTTGGTATTCTTTGGAAGCTCTGTACTTTCTACGTTTGAATAATTGGAAGATGTCCAGATGAGGGGTGCCTAATCTTTGTGAGAAATCAGTTTGGCAGGTGTAAGCACTAAGATTAATATCGGCTGTAACGGTAAATAGGTATACATAGGTATGGCTGATTTTTGAGAATTTTTTCTGGTATTTCAACAGTTTTTTTGCTGACTATATTTTTATTAAAAATCTGTGAATACAGTTCAGAATATCTTAAGAATTAATGAATGGTCTCCTAAGGGTGTTACCACACCAATCGATCGATCGTCAATCGATGTCATCGATCGACACCGGTAGACGTTGATCGATTGGTGTGGTAGCTTTAATTGATCGACGGATACCGGTCGACTATCCAATTGATTGATTGCCGGTCGATGGACTCGATCGACGAAGACACATTAATATACGCCATCAGTTTCGTTAGAAATGTGAATTCCTCTTGTGAATCGTACTGACGATGCTGCTCGTACTCGAACTACTTATTACTGAGACGCAAACATAGAAGACTCTGCATGCGATCGACGTCGACTAATCCATTGTACCCTCGATCGATCGTCGATTGACAATCGATCGATTGGTTTGGTAGAAACAATCGATCGACGTCGACTAATGCATTCTACCATCGATTGATAGCATCGATCGATGATCGATCGATTGGTGTGGTAATACCCTAAGAAAGTTTTCCTGTAATTATTACGGTTAATGTAGGTACCTACCTACCGTTACTGACCCGTCTCAAAAATCTACCCTGTAACTATGTATAGTTTGCAGTCGCCATTCCAAAACCTTTCAGCCCTATCGACGAGCGATGAGTCCTGCACGCCTGTTGCCTGCATGATTCTTCGGGCTATGTTGGCGACCTTGGTTCTCCTGCGGATATCTTCATTCCTGATGTGATCGCGCAAGGAAACTTTGAGTATGGCCCTGTTCACTAAGCACTAGTTCAATAAAAAAGCTAGAACTTTAATACGTCAACACAAAATCTCCTATTTCCGACCATATTAATTAATTAAAACATATATTTACAAATTTATAATTAGCGCAACACCCAATCACAGAACGTTTCATTTTTCGACCCGTTCGCCATAAATCGTCGTATAATAAAATGATTTCTGTTTCACACTTATGAAAGGCTTGACGGGTTAGTTTAAATCACGACAATTTATGGGTTTATTTAGGAAATAAGTAGGTGTAAATATAGCCAGCGCCATTTTGTTTTGAAGATATGGTGTGTCTAATTAGCAGGTTGGGAATGAAGCTGTTTAAAGTGTAAAACTACTGAAAATAGGTGTTTTTAAACGACTATTTTATGGTTACCTAATTAGGTCGGATATTTACGTCATTTAACTTTGTTTATTTTTTAAAGAATTTGTTGTTTAATTACTTACAGCTGTTAGGGCAGATCTTTAGGCTTTGGTGTCACCAGTAACGCAACAACGTGTGTGGATCGCCTGGAGGATATAGTAAAGCATATGGTGAAGATCTGCCCCGCTTGGACTAGCGATGGGCGACTCGAGTTATCTAACTCGAGTAACTCGAGTCAGACCGTAAGCGAGTCAGCCCGAGTCAAAATATCTGCAAACCGAGTTGACCCGGAGAGCGCGCGCGGCGGGCGGTGCGGTGGGTTGGCGGCCCGTGGCTAGCCCGCGAGTCGCGAGGCCCGAACGACTCCGAGCGAGCCCGAATCAGCCCGATGACCGAACGTCCGAGCCGCGAGTGAAAGAGATAGTTTTCGTTCTTGGTTTCTTAGCAGACGGTTAGTCAGACAGAACGAGAACTAATGTGTGAGTTTTGACATAGAAAGCCAGCTCGCTTTTTTGGTTTGTTTACGTTTTTGTTATTGTTACTTCGTTAGTTGTTTATTGCTTTGTTGCCGTTTCATTAATTTGTTTAGTTATTTTTATAAAGTTACCTATTTTGTATTTTTTGAACTTAAAACTGGTATTCATTCAGAAATAAGTGGCATTACTTAGATGTTGATTAGCTTTTTTTATAGGTGTTACTTGATAGATAGATGACCAAATACCAAACGGTGCGGTGTTTAATTTAAGGAATAAAGTGCCATTATTATTTTAGTTTCTTATTATTTACGAGATGAAAATGTTACCATTCCTTTGCGCTACATAAGTAGTTCGTTTTGTGATGTGACGTTTGTAAACGCTAATTTATATACGTCTGATTTTTGAACGGGCTCAATTTTATTAACTACCATTGAATTGACTCGACGCTGCCACGCAGCCCGCGGCCCGCCGAACTCGAGAACGTAGCAAACTACCAACCCGCGGAACGATGCACCGAGTTGAGCATTTACTGACTCGGACGGACGACGCGGCGACGCGGCAGACTGAACGAGTCAACTCGAGTTGCAACTCGAGTTGGTAAGCGAGTCAACTCGAGTTACTCGAGTTACCAAAAAGTCGACTCGGCCCATCGCTAGCTTGGACAGGGCACTGGGACGGCGGCGACCGCTTGCGTCTGACCCTGGTTCAGGCTATGCAAGTGAGAATGGGAAGCAGTCATCTTCTACTGTGAATCAGTAATGCTAGCGAAGGAGGTGGCTGAAAGCGTGAAGAGGACAGTATCCTCAGGCCCCTGCCTCCGCATAAGACGCCCGACTCCCGGACACCTTAGGTGCGGGTCTGGGACAGCGAGTAATGGGTTCGATAAGGATTAGGTCCAGGTCACTATAGCTCATCGAGTTGCACAAAGAGATGAAGTGAAAAGGGTAACTGAAGGATCCTTTTCGCTCCACTCAGTGCGGGTAAATTAAGTAGGGTCTATATGAAAAGCATTAAAACGGTTGCGCACCCAGGTAGACCGCTGCAAACACAACTTGGCCAAAAAGGGTTTTATAGACTAGAATTATATAGTATTCATAGCAACCTACTTACCTATATCAAAGCCTCGATTGGTAATATTCACGCTAAATACAAATTAAATGACTTGTGAATGGTGACGTCATATTAATTAGACGGTGTACATTTTATTTATATTCATTCTGCACTGCAGTCGCTAACGGCGGACTGGGACAAGGAGGTACGAAGGAGCGAAAGGTTTTCGGATGTGGCATTTTTAGAGAAAATATGTTCTTACATGTTTCTTTCTTTATTTTCATTGCTACTACTGATGCAAAACTTTTTGTGTTTTTAGGTGGACAGGTGGAATACCTGTCCACCTAAAAACACAAAAAGTTTTGGAAACACAAAATATTTAGAATAAGTTACTTTTAGGAGTTCTAGGTAACCGTGTTCCAAAGTCGACCAAATCATCGCTTACTAACTAGGTATGTATTACTTATTACAATATACTTTTGGTCCTCCAATCCTGAATCTATTAAAAAGAAAAAGTATCATTTCAAATATATGAACGCAATTTCGTGTGGGTTGTCGTAACATCTACGTAAACAGGTGCGGCGCCGGCGCGGATAATGCATTGTCATGGAAACGGAAAATTATATTTAAAACTGAACTGTTGTGTGGTTGTTGCGTTTTCACATCATACCTATTTGCGGGATATTTTTTTCGGCTACCAGAGCGATAGTCATCGGAGTTAATCAAGAAGAATCAAAGCATGGATTTCAAATAGACTATTTACAGCTACTTTTGTTTGTTAAGAAGTCAGTCAGACAGAAAAAAATATGCCAATTGCACATTCCAAAGCGTAGATCTCTATGGAAAAGAATGCGCAAGAAACTCCATGGACACTCTTTTGCACATTTGTAAATTGAAACTTTGATTAGTAGCTAATTAGTCGAAGATGCACAACTACTACTGACGAGTACAGATAGCAGCACTCGTCAATACACACACTCGTAATTACATAGCGGTCGGAAAGTTTTTAGACCACCCACGTAAATAATCAGACAATTCTTATATTGTCATACTTGCATATTTAGTTTTTTAACTCACATGACGTTGATCCGTTACAGTAAAAATTTAATCCAAGGCACCTAGGGTAAGGACATCCAGTTATGCCTCATCCATACTCTTACCCCTTCGCACATGCGTGTCACGTCGCAGGAAGTTTACGACGCACGCGCATGGTTTCCTCGTTCGCAGGATGTTTTGCGCGCTACCCACCGCTCGCTATAGGCCGGCTGCTATTTCTGATTTATGTGTCGTAGTCGTGGATGAGTGCGACTGGATTGAGAAGTTCTGTGGTGGTAAAAGTGTTTCTGGTGTGTCGACGTCTGTTATGTTGGCTTTTTATAACAATAAAATCGACGGTCCCAACGTATATATAAAGACATGTCCAAAATACCATTTTTTCTATTTCACTATTTACTTTGTTTAAACAAAGTAAATATCATTTTTTTCTATTTACTTTGTTTAAACAAAGTGAATATTGAAATAGCTATATGGTTTTCAAAACGTCCTTTACATTCTGATCATTCGAAGGAACATTAAATAAAATTTTTGCTTTTAACTTTTACTTATTTATTTATATAATATTACAAAAATAAACTATATAATAAAAAACTGGGCTAGTGCGAGTCGGACTCGCGCACTGAAGGTTTTTTTTTTTTTTTTTTTTTTTTTTTTTTATTGTTGATAGGTTCGCGCTTGACCGCTATCTCACCTGATGGAAAGCGACGATGCGGTCGACGATGGAACGCGCTTACCTAAAAGAAACCTATTCACTCTCGACTTAGGTTAAGGTTCTTAAAGGTTCCGTGCAAACTACAATTCCCGAATGGAGTCTCGAAGATTTTTCCGAATTGCAATTTTTTTTTTGTGGCGTAGGTAACAACAAATTTTCTGTTTTCAGATTTTTTCCTATACCTGTATTATAAGATCTAGCTTTGTGCCAAATTTCAGGATTCTGGGTCAACGGGACCCTATGAATTTCGATCTTTGGGAGTATCAAGATATATGTTTTTTGCGATATAAACGGGCGTACTTATCTTTTTTATTCGTTAACTTAGAAGTTTTTTTTTTTGCAGCTTAAAGGGACCGCAGACTTGAGTATATGGTTTTAATTTCAACTCGATACCTCTACGCGTTCTCGAGATAAAGGGTCTTAACAGACAGACAGACAGACGGACGGACAACAAAGTGATCCTATAAGGGTTCCGTTTTTTCCTTTTGAGGTATGGAACCCTAAATACACACAATTGGCGGCCTTATCGCACTAGGCAATTTCTTCCAGGCAACCTTGAAATGGCAGAGATTGTCTGGACACAAAAACAATTTTTTGTAGTTGAACTGATTTCTAACGGTCCATAGTCCATGTCAGTATTACGTGATGTCCTTGAAACACTATTCCGTCTCCCAGACTCTCATTAAACCGATGTGTAACGTTTCAACTCCATACACGTACTCTCCGGTCGGATTTCAGACTAAACACACAAGTCCGCACTATTTTTCTAAGAAAAACTCGTGCAGTATATCTACCTATGTTTAGATTATATCAACTAGTGGCGGATTAAGCCAGCGCGGGGTCGGTAGCTTTGACCAAGGGGCCCCTGTGTGGACCTATTTAGTAGGTACTATTATTCTCATATTCAATAATCCAGTGGATTTTAAGATTGTACAAAATGAGAATATCTAAGAGATTGACTATGTCTTATATCTGAGTTTGGTTTCTGAACTTAGTCCTATGCGGACTATTGTACGTGGGCCATGGCGGTCATAACCTTAGGTGGGCTTATTCCAACCAGCCCCAGCCTCCCTCCAAAAACAGATTAGGCCTTTCTGGTTTTTCAGGGCGTCAGTAAGGGAGTTCGGGGATCCTATAGTTCTTGTGCATATTTCAGTGACACCCGTGCAGTCAAATAGCACATGCGCAACTGTCTCCTCCCCCTCCACGCTCTGCACAGGGGACTGTCTGTGATGCCTATTGTGTGGAGGTACTTATTCAGTGTGCAGTGTTCGGTGCAAGAGATTGACTGTACATTCAATGAAATAAATCAGCAGTATTCATTCGGATTACAATATAATTATGTATTTTGGCAAGATTTTTTCTTTTCGGTCAAATGCAGGATCCCCGAACGTACGGGGCCCCTGAACGCGCGGGGCCCCTAAATGCGCGGAGCCCCTGAATGTGCGGGAGCCCTGAATGCGTGGGACCCTGAAAGTGCAGGGCCCCTGAACACGCGGGGCCCCTGAATGTGCGGGGCCTGTAGCATTTGCTACTCTTGCTACATGGCTAATCCGCCACTGACATGAACCACTAAACTTCGGGAATTAGTAACGAATTGTAGAACAATTTCCACGATTCTATTTAAAGATGGACAGGTGTGAAGCTTTCGCGTCCGAATTGCTAGGAATTTAAAGGTCGTTGTTGCAACTGTGTTCTTGTTACATCATGATGTTGCTTTGTAGTTTAAGGTATATAGTCCCTTGAATATCTATAGCATAAGCATAGCATAATCAGCCTTTTTAATGTTCCCACTGCTGGAACTTTGGCCTCCTCTCTAGGAGAAGGAAGGGGCCGTAATCCACCATGCAGGCCCAGTGTGTTGATGAATGTCACATGTCTTCGGATTTTTGGTTCTAGGTCATGCCGGTTTCCTCACAATATTTTCCTTCACCGTTATAAGAGCAGTGGTGATGAAATAAATTACATAAAGTAATGAACGCGACCTGCACCTAGTAAATCAGGGCCGTTACCACTCAGCCACCACTGCTCCTTGAACATCTGGTCGAAGTTAAATGCACACATACTCGTACTGCCGCCTGAGCCCACATACGGGCTGTATGCGGGCGCTGACCTTTAAATTCATTTTCTTTGCGAAATATTGATTGATTTACATAATGCTATGTACATTCTGATGAACACTTAACCAGCTATTTTATTTGTGTAAACATATTTCTAAAAATCAAAGCCGTTTTAAAAGTTTTATTCATACGACGAATATTTGACTTCTGCGCAACTTGAAGCCAGCGCTCAAGATCCAATCCGGTTTTAATTGTATATTATAGGAAGTTTGAAAGTGGCGCCAGTGACTGAAAAGTTGAAAGGGAAACGTTTATATGAAGAGTGGAGATGAAACGCAAACGCAAGTAAAAAAAAAGAGTTATGTGTATACACGTCGATGGATGTAGAGGAAGAGGGAGGCCACAGAAAAGATAGATTGTGTGGCGGTTGATAGAAACAGAATGGAAGAAAAAAGGAACTTCCCCAAGCGTCGCCACAACGACCGGTCCTGTGCGTCACGCATCCATCGGATTCCCGCAACCCTGACCCAGTCATCGGGCCACTTTGTTGGATGCCTTCCAACGCTGCGTTTTCCAGTACGTGGTCGCCATTCCAGAACCTTTCGTCCCCATCGACCATCTGTTCTGCGTGTAATGCCCTGCCCATTGCCACTAAGTTTCGCGATTCTTCGAGGTATGTCGGTAACCATGTGATCACGCAAGGAAACTCCGTGCATAGCCCTTTTCATAACTCTTTGGGTGACTTTACATATACATACATACAGTCCAATAACACAATTCCTCCTTCTGGTCACAAAATAGATTGGTACAGAAGACAATCTCATGTACTTCACTTTTTATACCTACGCTCGGTGGACGCACACTAATGAGCGTTAGAGCCGGAACTGTTCGACGAGTGATCCGAAACGCGACCGAGACATTGTGTCCGTGAGCGGTGTCTATGTGTGCGTTGCTCGAGCGCGCTTTGTATGTAGATTGACTTCTGTACCTATCTATTTTGTGTTCTGGTGCAGTCGGGTACAAAGCACTCGCCTGCCCACTGAACTTCAAACTTTATTTTCTACCCTTCATAATTTTCCTAGATATAAACAAAGATTGTTCTGTTGTTTAAAACGAAGGCACGTGGCATCTTTGTAGTCGGCACACGCCTATCAACTCTTAACTGGTTACAAGTATTTGTAAGTGTTATTATAACAACATCCTTTTGTAAAGCTCTGTTGCCGCGGTCGTTCTGTGGGGATTCAAAGAAGACAGTTAAAAAAAAAAACTAAAAACTTATTGGTAAGTAAATAAGCAGTTACGTATAATTCAGTTAAGGCGTATAGTCCCTTGAACCATCTGACCGAAATTATGTGAACGCAATTCTCGCACTCGCCTAGGCGGCAGTACGCAAATCTGTGCATTTATTTGCGGCCAGCAGCGCCCGGAAAGCGCTTTAAATCCATTTTCTCTGCGAGATATTGATTGATTTACATTAATTATGCAATGTTCACTTTGAAGAATATTTAACCACCATTTTTTATGTGTAAAAATATTTCTAAAGGTCCAAGCCGTTTCGAAGGAGTAGGGAAAAGTTGCGAAAAGTAGTTTTTTTGACAAAAGTATTAATTGCACGAAAAAATCAAATGTTGATATTATTGTTCATGAATCTATAATAAACATATATTTTTTTCAAACTTATTGACCTAGCCGTTACGGAGGAGTAGGCCTCAGAAAATCACTGTTTTATGGCACTTTTCGGGCGCTTGGCCCTTAAGTATGGAGACTGGTCACTAAACTAGGTCGACACCTGGGTACCCACCCATTTTAGCGTTCCCAACCTCAAAAGGAAAATATGGAAACCTTATAGGATCACTTTCTTGTCCGTCCGTCCGTCTGTCTGTCTGTCACAAGACCCTTTATCTCGGGAACGCGTGGAGGCATCGAGTTGAAATTATAACATATACCTACTCAAATCTGCGGATTTTAGAAGCTGTAAAAAAATCAAACTTTTAAGTTAACGAGAAAAAAGGTTACTTTGGTTTATATGGCAAAAACTCGACTCGACTTCGACTCTCACGAGGAAATCAAAATTCTTAGGGTACGTCCCGTTGACCCAGAATCCTGAAATTTAGCAAAGTCTTATAGCACAAGTATAGGAATAAATCTGAAAACTAAATATGACTGAATCTTATTTTATATTTTTCCATTTGAACTATTTGTTTATTGTGCAAACCTACCACAGTGTTGACTTTTTTAACCCAAAGGTTGACTGGTAGAGAATGCCTTGTGGCATTAAGTCCGCCTATGTACCACTATTGTACATGAAGTTTAAATAAATAAATAAAACCGTAAACTTGTTACGTCACAATTTTTTTTTGCGATTCGGAAAATTCTTCCGAGACTCCATTTCAGAATTGAACTATTTACATAAGTAAGTTTGTACGGAATCCTCAGGGCACGAGTCCGACTCGCTTTTGCACAGTTTTTTTTAAGTGGGAAATCATCCAATGACTTCTCCCGGTCTAAGGTGAAGCGAGACTTTTATTGACTTAAACCACACCCATGTCCTTCAGTTGCCCTTTAGTTCTAGGACTACTGGTTCCTTTTCGTAAAGTGTATAACCATAAAAAGTGCATGTAGTGTTAGCCTATAATGAATTGCTACACTAATCAATGAAGTTCCAAAATAATATTCAATGTAAATGTATTGTGTAAGCAGTTGTTGGCTGACCAAAATAAATAAGTAAAAATAAATGAAGAGTTCCACACGCACCTTAAAAAGATGTCTCTTTGAAGTGCATGTGGGATAATACGCGCTGCCAACGAGTTGGGCTTGGTCCTTTCCTTACCGGACGGGCGGACGGCGAGCTACTTATTGCTCGTCGTCCGCAAGCTCGCGCTAACGAAGGCTGCAAATCGCCTATGTACTCCCGACACCAGCCTAGCCAAGTTACAATCGTTTCTCTTGCGTCGAACATTGGCCACGCCCCCGATTCTTTTGTTTTGACCACGTGACTGAGCGTTGAGATGATGTCATTCCGGTACATTTGAAGTTTTGTACTAGCAATCGTTTGATTGCTGATTATCAACTTGGCTAGGGGTATTGGTGTAGCTTTACAGCTATCTCCTTCCCTAGCATTACTGCTTCGCAAAAGGGAGGCAACCGAACACTAACATTATAAAGACCCTTGTGTTTAATGTAAGTGTGATTAATGAGAGACCTTGCAGCACTAGATTAAGAGGTAGTACTGAAATAAGCCAAGACCTAACTTTCATCTTAATTTACAAGAGAAAGGCGGTTCTTAATATTGGTTCTACACAAATAGTAGAGTAAACCATTACTTTTTAACCGACTTTAAAGAAAGGATTATCACCTTATACAACCTTATTTTAGTATATACACCGCTAAATAAAGTAGGTACCTTTTTTCAAAACTCGTATTAATTTACGCATATACGAAATTAATTTCTTTAAGATAACGTCAGCTGAGCGAGTTCAATAACTGTAGGTAGTTTGTACGCAACGCCAACTATTAACTACAGGTCAATGTACTCGCTCAGCTCACGTTTTTTTAAAGAAATTAATTTCGTATATGCGTAAATTAATACGAGTTTTGAAAAAAAAGGTACTTTATATTTTAATTTTATTTTTACAAATCGATAGCGTTTCATGTACCGGATCGACCCTCCACGGGATTAAAACGATTAAAATTTAACGGTGTATATGTTACAGTCATAGTGATTAAATAGATATTATACATAATGACTGGTCATTATATATAATAACAAAATTGACTAGACAATATGATAAATTAATCACTTCATCCGGATTTTATTCATAATAGCGGGTCAAAGTTAGCCAAAGTAATAAATACGGTCTAACTGACTTGTTACCCCTCCCGCTCTTCATCCCACTGCCGCGTCGCGTGATCGCCGCCATCTTGTAGCTGACGCAAACAGTGGTCGTCATCGTTTTGTTATGAGAGGTCGCGCCGCGCGTGCCGCAATTTCCGCGAGTTTTTACATTCGTATCAGTGTCTAATAATGGCAGATGAAATGAAAAAACGTTTCTATGAAAATATCACTGTACTCATTGCAAGTAAAGGAAAAAATAATCAGTTGTTTACATGTGATCAATATTTGTCTTTAATTTCAAAAGTTAAAGAATCAAAGAACAAGGTTATTAAGAAAACACCTGAAGATTACCAGCGCCTATCAAGATACGATGTCGTCAAAATTGGAGCATCAGAAAAACTAATAATTCCGGTGAAAAACGAAGGTGATCCCATTATTTACTATGCTCAATTAGACGAAACTTTTCAAATAATCCACGACTGTCATATTAGTATTGGACACGGCGGTAGAGTCAGAATGATGAAAGAGTTAAAATTAAGATATAAAAATGTAACTGCTGAACTCGTCACAGTGTATTTGAATCTGTGCGAATCTTGTCAGAAAAAGAAGTTTGCCAAAAAAAGGTCTTGTTGTAAAACCGATTATCAGCAACGAACTTAATTCAAGGCGCCAAATAGATCTCATAGACATGCAATCACAAAGTGATGGTGATTATAAATTCATCATGGTCTATCAAGATCACCTAACAAAATTCGTGCAGCTGCGGTCTTTAAAAAGTAAGCGAGCAGAGGAGGTAGCGTATCATTTACTGGACATTTTTACTACATTTGGAGCGCCTAGTATTTTGCAAAGCGATAATGGTAGAGAATTTGCTAACAAAGTGGTCAAAGAAGTCTGTGCGATGTGGCCGGAATTAAAAATCGTACATGGCAAACCCCGACATTCTCAATCACAAGGGTCTGTTGAAAGAGCTAACCAAGATATAGAGAAGATGCTTTGTACTTGGCTGGAATCTAACAAGACGACGAAATGGTCTGAAGGATTACGCTTTATTCAATTTATGAAGAACAGAGCGTATCACGTAGGAATAAATCGTAGCCCTTACGAAGCAATGTTTGGCTGTAAAGCTAAAGTTGGATTAAATAGTCTTCCTAAAGACGCGCTAGTTGAACTGTCAACAGAAGAAGATCTAGAATCTATATTGAATGAAGACGAAAACCAGTTGAATGAGGAGAGGCAAACCGAACCCAATATAACCGACGCTGTGATTAATGAAGATGATGATACTAAAATTTCAAACACTGATTCGCAAAATGAGATTCCGGATAATCTGACAGGAAACCCTGATAACGATACCGAAAACCAAGGAAATACTACAGATCCGTCAAATATAACGCAAAGTGGCCAGGAAATAGTAATTGCTCTTGATAAAAAGAAAGAAGACATTGGAAACATCAGAAAATTAGTTGGACAATCTCTGAAAAAACAAGCAGATAAAATGTTGACTCTATCTTCGCAAAAATATCCTGCTGCTAATATAGGCGATAACGTAGTAGTAAAAATTCCTGACGTAGACCGTGCCAAAGCCGATGATAGAAACATTATCGCTGTTATAATTTCTCAGGAGACAGAAGGAATGTATAAGTTAGGCACCAAGCATGGGATTCTAAATCAACTTTACGCAAGAAATCAGTTCACTGTCTGCAAAGAAACTTTTATTACAATTGATATCGTTCCCCGACATGAAGTTACCATCAGAGAATGTGCAAAAAAAGAGTCACATCTTGGCGGCCAAGGATTTCAGCACTGCAATTGTACTGGAGAATGCGTTTCTAATAGGTGTAAATGTAAAAAGTCAAACCTCATGTGTAACTCAAAATGTCACAAGAGCCTTACTTGTAAGAATAAATAAAATGTTATGACCCAGTTAATTCATGTCAGTTCATTTTAAATATTTTATTATTATAGTCTTTAAAGAGAGATACCAAATAGGTACTTTTACTGATCTCTGTGTTCTTTTTTAATTTTTTTTAATGGCTAGTGAGCTTTTCTACTTTTTAAAGTTAAATAACTTTAAAACAATTTGATTTAATGTAGAATTATTATCTATGGCAATGTTATTTTAATTCTTAATATTAAAAGTCAAACCTCTTGTGTAACTCAAAATGTCACTTGAGTCTTACTTGTAACAATAAATAATACTTGTGACTCAATTAATGAATGTCAGTTCATTTTAAATATTTTATTATTGTAGTCTTCAACGATAGATACCAAATACTTGTATTAATCTCTGTTCTTTTTTGTTGTTTTTAACGGCTAGTAAGCTTTAAGTTTACTTTAGAAAGTTTAATTACATTATAACAATGTTAATTAATGTAGAATTATTATCTATGGCAATGTCATTTTAATTCTTAATAAAAACCTTAACAGTACCTACTTGTTTTATTACATTATCCAAGTCTTGGAAGATATTATATAAAATTGCTAGTTAATGTGATTAATTCCGTGTCAATTATCACTTTATCTAAATTGAGTAGACATTATAAATAATGGCTAGATAATATACATAATATCCAGATTAATTACTTTGGCTGTAACATATATATGAAACCTATAATACCTGTGTAGTATTTGTTGAAAAGTTGTTGTTTATGATGTTAGTAACATAATCCTGAGAGGTTGAGTGTTTTACGAATAACCCTGTATATGCAATACAAATATTTGTTCCATCCTGGAATTGAACCCGCGACGCATAACGCAGCAGCCGATCGTTCAAGCACTGCACCAATCCTGTCATCAGTTTTATAGTGGCTTTGTTACCTCTAAAGTGAAGACCATGTCAATGTCCTATTGATCACAAACATAAATTAAATAGACCTAAATTGTTCTCTGTTCGAGCCGGACAATCGTCAGTTTGCACATGTAGGGAGCTAATTATCACCTGATTCAAATCGTTGATTGTTATTGCCTAGCAAGACACTTAAGTTCAGTGATACCTATCTGAGACTTAGGTACAGTTGGCAAAACTGATAAGTTGGAAGGCTTGGAGGCTTGCGTTCCTATTTCTGGAACTAAGTCTTCATCTGAGACAATGCGTATCCACCAAATTTGGTTGAAAAATTTCATAAATTTTTAAGAAACAAAAGTTTAAAAAAACTATCTTGACCTATTAATCCTAACATGTAAAAGTTAATGACATTTGATTTTTATTTTTTGTATTGTATTCCTTTTTTAATTTAATTCAATGTAAGTAATCCGCCACTGTGCACATAGGTTTAAGTTTCTGTGAAATTGTTACTATTTTGGTGTACAATAAAGTTTATTCTATTCTATTCTATTCTATTCTATTCTGATTTAATTCTATCATTCAAAAGTTCAATTATTTTAATCAATCGTTTAATAATTCAATTATTTAATTCAATTTGACATTCCTGCATTTCTATAATGTAATGTACCTAACTATCAATTCCCATTTATATTTCTTGTTCTGTGTTTATGTGTTGTTATTATTGCTGACATAATTTTAATTTTTAATTGTTAATTTTCTCCTAGATATTATATACAATCGAAAATTAACTTACTAATTATGTGTTTTTGTGTTTTAAAATCAAATGTTCTATATATATTTTTTTTTTAATTATTCAATATTTTATTTCATTTAATTACAAGAAAATATATACATAATAAACTTAAATATAAAAAAAAAATTTATATATATTTAAGTATGCTTAACCTAACTATACACACTAAAGGCTACTTCCTACTAAAATATGGCGTCATAAAACTCCTCCGCATCGCTGTCGACTGGAAGTGTGTGAAATGTTCTATATTAATAAATAAATAAATAAATATTAATGTAGTGATTGTCTATAAGTGTTACTACAGCACTTGAATAGTTTTATAAAATGATACTGTAAATTCCCAGTGCCTGTAATGTTGGCGATCCTAAATAAATGATTTGTTCTAGGATACAGGGTTATCTTATAATGCTTTTTGAGAGCCTGCTTTACTGAACAACAAAAGGCCAAACTCAAGATTTATCGTCAGGCAACGAAGCGCAACACGTTAGAAACACCACTCTGCGCTATATCTGGTTTCCCTAACATGGTTTTCTTTACTGTCTTTCAAAGATTTACAGTGGAGTCAATAGCGGTGAGGATCTGGTCGAACCAACGTAATGCGCTGAGTTCGCGAGGCCTATTTTCATTTATTTCCTTACACAGATTTTGATTATTATATCCTCATTCTACCGTTTTTAAATTTAAATGTATGTATGTGTTAGTTACAAATAAACGTTTTTCTTTCTTTCTTTCTTTTACTTTACTGGTGGTTCAGGTCATGGTCTGGAGCGAGGAGGAGTGGCAGGCATGCAGTCGTCTTCTGCTGCGAAGCAGTAATGCTAGCAAAAGAGGAGGCGCTCGCTGCCGCCGGGATTCCGATCCCGATTTCCGGCCATCATAGGCGCGGGCTTGCGGACGGCGAGCAATGCGTAGCTCGCTGTCCGACCGTCCGGTAACTGTCCGGACCAGTCAGTAAAAGTTTGACAGTATCTCCTGCTCCGCCCAAGAGCGGGGGTTGTCATTAGATGATTTTACCACCATAAAAAAAAATCTACTTTACCGGTCACGATTAACCTTTCGAGGTTTCCATCGTCTGTCCTTGCAATGGGACCGAAGTATTGCAGAATTTTGCGAACACACTCGCGACAACCCCAAGGAGATTTTTAGTTGCTAAGCTTTTGCTTGCTAAGTCACAAAGTTGTTACACCTACATTCAATTCCTGCATGCATACCAATCTCTTTTGCCAACTATACTTGTAACTATTTATGAAGCTATAACCTAACTGTTTAATCGTATCGTTATTAAGATCTTCTAACTAAGTTAGTTAATTAACGTATAATTTTAAGCTAAATAAATAGGTACATAGGCGCTAGAAGCTGACTATCTTTCATGATTATCGAGAATGTTAGTAAGGCAGTTATCACACTGCCACGCACCTCGCAGCGTAGTGCGTGAATGCGTCCGTAGGCGCGGGCTTGCGGACAGTGAGCAATGGGTAGCTCGCTGTCCGACCGTCCGGTAACTGTCCGGACCAAGCCCAAGTCGTCGACGGCGCGCACTGTTCCCGCGCGCCTCAAGGAGTTGTCAGCAACAGTAGGGACCCAGCCGGGTCGAAGCCTACTGGGGCCAGGGTTATCCGAAAAGGCGCTCGAGCCCCGGCATGAAGGCTAGAAGGAACGGGGTGGGTCTTTTAGTCAGTAAGAGTCTGACACTATCTCCCGCTCCGCCTAAGAGCGGGGGATGTCAATGCATGATTTTTTCCCACCATAAAAAAAAAAGTGCGTGAATGCGTGTCTTAACGTTGCTTGTAAGTATCTCCGTTTGTATAGAAAACACGCACAGTCCAACACACTGAAAATGTATTCACGTGCGTTCATGCAGATCACGCACCTACAGTAGGCACAACGGATCTTGAGCGCTCGGCGTCAGAGTGGGGATCGCTTTGCGTATTCCATACATTGGCGAGCCAATCGTCTTCGTTGTTAGATACGTGCAGCATATCAGGGAACAAATGAGTGACGTCTATGACGCGATGGCGCAGTGAGCCAATCACTGACACTCCCCGACCCCGCGTCTCACTTCGCACCACTAAAGAGACCGAATATTTGACTTCTGCGCAACCGCTCAAGATCCGTTGTGCTCACTGTACATGCGGAGAAACATGTACTCTCGCACGTGGGTGCGGGGCGACACACAAGGTATGGCACTCTGAGTCTCGTAGTACCGTGCGTGATGTTGTATGACATTTACAAAACGCACCTACGCGCGTGAGTGCGTAAAAAACCCGCACAATGATGCAGATATGCACTCCCGTACGTGCGTAGGTGCGTTTTCACGCGCTACGCTGCGTGGTGCGTGGCAGTGTGATAACCGCCTAAACAGAGAACTAGGAGTAAGGCTTACAAAATAGAAGGACAATTTTGAACCTATTATTGGTATACACAAGGTTCAATATTCAATGTCATAAACACGACCTCTACCTTGGGGTTGAGGTGTAAGATTCTATGATCGTGGGGGTCGATAAGGGGGGGCGAAAACCGTTGTTATTTATTGTTATGTACTCAATGTGAGTTGTAACTGCTTACAGAGGTTGTATGCATTATTATGACCTGTCTTGTATTTTTTTTTTATTGTTGATAGAGTCACGCTTGACCACTTTCTCATCTGAAGGAAACGACGATGCGGTCGACGATGGAGCACGCTTACCTAGAAGTAACACATTCACTCTTGACATAAAGATTCCGGGTTGTAGCCATCAGGAACCAGGCAGGGAATTCCACTTCTTGGCTGTACGCGCAATAAATGTGTTCCCAAAACGCTTTGTTTGTGCGCAACGCCGTACGTCTAGTAGTCCGATGATGGAACGGACGTGGCGGAATCAGATTGTACAATTTCAGTGCACACTCCCCGAAATGTAAACGATAGAAAACCGACAGGCTAGCAACTTGGCGGCGACGCCCAAGGCTTTGGAGCTTTGACACAAGTGCATCATTGCCGAAGATTCTCTTGGGTCGCCTCTCAATCAACTCCAGCGCATTCGCGCAGTGATTGGATACTGGATAAGACCGTAGAATTATTTTTAAGTTAGAGTTAGTCCCCGGATAATTTCCGATAAATTGCTACCAGAAACTAGTCTTATGGCCCAATTGCCCGAAAAGTGCCATAAAACAGTGACTTTCTGAAGCCTACTCCTCGGTAATAGCCAGGTTAATAGGTTTGAAAAAAATAATATGTTTATTATAGATTCATAAAAAACATTATCAACATTTGATTTTTTCGTGCTAAATATAATACTTAAAAAATATTTAGCAATTTCGCAACTTTTCTCAACTTTTCCCTACTCCTTCGAAACGGCTTGGATCTTTAGAAACATTTTTACACATAAAAATTGGTGGTTAAATATTCTTCAAAGTGAACATTGCATATATAAATCAATCAATATTTCGCAAAGAAAATGGATTTAAAGGTCGGCCGCAAATAAATGCACAGATTTGCGTACTGCCGCGGTGCGAGAGGTGCGTCCACATAATTTTGGCCAGATGGTTCAAGGGACTATAAGCCTTAAGTTATCGTAGTTTTATTCAAAAACCATTTTATTTTTTCCAACAGTTACCAGGATTACATCATGAATGAAGAGGTGCGGATAATTGCTCAATAAATCAGTGGCCCATCATGGTTGATGTGTGGCCCACATCGGCCATTGTACAAGGAGCCCATAACTCAACTGTCACGTCAATGGCCTAATGAGAATGAAAGATACGGAGCGTGGACGTGAAGATGGTTTTCTGCGTAAATTGGCAGTACATTGAGGCGTATTACCCGTAACCTAGATATTCAGGGTATTGTAGCGGCACTTTTAAGGATTCCGAACCCAGAAGGTTTTTTTTAGGTAACAAATCATCCAATGACATTTCTCGCCCTCGGGTGAACCGGGAGGTTATATTATTGGTTAAAACCCACCTGTGTTCCTTCAATTGCGATTTGCGTTTGCCGTACTCTGTATATTAGACCTGTTCTTTGTACAAAGATGACAAGTAGAATCAATCATAGAGAACTCTCAACATAAACACATTGCATTCAATTCACCATAAACATGTATTTTCAATTCAATACAAAACACACAAAGAACACATTTGTACGAATTGTGAGCTACAAATGAATTGTAATTGACAAAAATAAAATTATGACTTTGAATCCAATCATGGACGATGACTATGAAAAAATGAACTATAAGAAGTTTATCTTAGCCAGATGATAAGCAATGGGTCGACGGTGAGACAGATTTGTCTTAAATAACCTATTCACTCTTGAAGAATCTCATGCAGACCAAAAATGAGATATCGCCACAGCATCTCTATCATAGAGCAGTGGTGGCCGAGTGGTAATGAGCTCGACTTACGAATTGTAGGTCGCGGGTTCATTCAAATACATCCAGGCGCATTACTTTCTGTATCAGCACTGCTCTCAAAACGGTGAAGGAAAACATCGAGAGGAAACCGGCATGGCCTAGATGAAAAAAATCGAAGACATGTTAAATCCACAAACCCGCACTGGTGGCCCGCGTGGTGGATCACGGCCCACGGCCCATTCCCAATGCTAGAGAGGAGACCTGAGTCTCAGCAGTGGGAACATTACAGGGATGATTATGTACCTAAATATGCAAATAAACAAATATGCTGCTGCGTCCTGCTGTGCCTACGACGCAGCTGTATATTTCGCGCCTGCATTGCTCTACGAAGATAGAGGGAGTCGTGGAGTATCTGAAGATAAAGAGCAACTGGACTCTCAGGGTCAAAAACTATGTTAAGACTATGGTCCCTGCCTGAACAATGTTTGTAATTTCCATCGATAAAAAGGCAGGGGGTTACTTGCACACTCAACAAATGGGCCCCCCAAACGGTCGCTAGCACGAAGTGACGTAGCAACAAGAGGGCAACATATCCTGATGTGCTTGAGGAGTGGAGACTGGAGAGGTATACCACGGCTATCAGGACAATCCCGGAAGTACAGTCAAGATCCCTACCAGCACCTTACTGGATTATACATCCTTCTCCCGAGCGCGTTTGCTCTTGCGAATCTCCACTCAAGCCAGCCAATAAAGGCAAGAGAGAGGTGGAAGCTCTGTTCCTCGTCAGTATTCACTACGGCCGGCCAATAAAGGCAAGCCGGAGATGAATAACAAGAATTCTCCCTGGAAATCGGGTCCGTGGGGTCGCTAATGCTAATGCTAAAGATTTTATATATCCCTTTTCTCAAAATGAATCGGTGCCAATAACAAATTCTACAAGTTGCTTATCGAAATACTCCAATATTTCGATAAGCAACGTTCATATAACTCTCTTATTTGCTGATCATTAACGAAGCGGATGTGAAACAATTGTCCCATTAAGCCATGGGGATGTTCATTTGTCTAATCAATACCAATAAGTAAAAATAAAACTGTCTAACCGTTCATAATGGCCGTTGGGTTTTGAGTTCAAACGGTCAAGGGATTTGAAGTGTAGAAACGTTATTTGATTTTCATTGGAGAGTCCTCTCTCAAGAGCCCTAAACACCGGTAGCCACCGGCATTGGGAACAGGGCTCACCTGTTCTCGGGCTATTATTTTTTACTTTTTAAATATTTTTAAGCTATTGCATAGCTTCTATCGCGGGCCTTGAGCGTGGAGACCGAATCCAGAAATTCCGTAACGAAAATAACCTAACACCCCCACTCATTTGTTTTTTGAGCGTGGTGACCGATAAGAAAACAAATGAGTGAACAATCAATCAAAATTCAATACAATGTGTGAAAGTGTAACTTCAATTAATATCAAAGAAAAAAAAAACAAAGGAAAAAAAATACTGCATAAATAAAATAAATAAATAATTATAATTGCATAAGTTGATAAAAATGCTATGCAATAGCTTTACCGCGGCAGTCCCCGAGTGCCACACGTCTTTTTATTTTTAAATATATTTTTTTCATGATTTTGTTTAAAAATTTTACATATTAGAAATACAGCGAGAGCAGTGGTGGCCGAGTGGTAATGGCCCCGATTTACGAGTTGTAGGTCGCGGGTTCGAACCCAGCCAGGCGCATTACTGTGTGTAATTTATTTCATCACCACTGCTCTCAAAACGGTGAAGGAAAACATCGTGAGGAAACCGGCATTTCCTAGAACCAAAAATTCGAAGACATGTGACAATCACCAACACGCACTGGGTCCGCGTGGTGGATTACGGCCCTTTCCCTCTCCTCTCCTGGTGATAAATACTATATGTATAATGGCACAAACGTGTTTAGCAAGGTTCAGACAAAGCGTGCATTTTTTTTTAATTTAGGCAAGTAGGTAAAGAAAACATCAAGGATAAAAAACATATTTTTTTTTACATCTAAATACCTTTAAATTCTTTTAAACTATAAACACTATGCTCAAGCCACCATTTATAAATTGTACTCTTGATAGGTTTGCGCTTGACCATTCATTGGTCTAACGCGAGATTATCTACAGTAAAACAAAATCGTGAGAACAATTTTTCAGCAACACGCAAATCTGAAGAACTGTCAATATGACAGTGTCAATGTGCAGGGCATATTGGTCCGGACTTGCGGATGACAAGCATCCCATTGATCTTTGTCCGCAAGACCCATACTTCATCGTCAGGCCTTCTGGTTAAAACCAAGCCCGAGTCCATGACGCAGTGTGTTCAACATTCATCGTCGACCTGTAGCCTGATTCACGTAAAATCAAACAAGCCAAATATCGTTGAAGTTTTATAGTCGTTCGATCGAAGTCCTATCCAAAAGCGGTATTCACGATCTATCGACTTATTTCCAGTTACATTAATAAGTATTCTACTAGAATAATGTAATACAGACTTTTTTTTAAATCGACGAATTTCAAACGACTTTAAAATCGGTGTCGTTCAAACTCGATTGATGGATGTGAATACGGAAATGGTCTAAACGACTAAATCGCTACGATATCGTTACGGTTTTCATTACGTGAATCGGGCTACTGAGCTTGGTTCTGATCGGACGGCGAGCTACCTATTACTAGCCGTCCGCAAGCCAGTGCCTACGTTTGCCAGGAGTCATCCTACAAGGGTCAGGGTATGAGGACAGTCTTCTCACGCTTTCAGCCACCTCTGGCTGGTCTATGACTGCTTCCCTATCCCCTTCGCTCCGTACCATGGCCTTGACCAGGGCAGACGCGAGCCCCCTTATTGCCGATTGCCTCCACGAGGTTTGTGACCATTGACGAGCGGGTGACTGTACTGTACCACACGTAGCGGTTCTCTAATTATGCAGTAGAGTTTTATGTTTGTTTGTTTAACTGTCAAAATGTAACTACATGTACAACTAAGAGACAAAGGCAGGTCAGAGTTCAGTTCCGTCTAAATAATTCATGTTAGTTGTTACTCATTGTTTTAAAGCAGTGTAACTTATTGTTAACGGTTATGTAGGAGTAACTGTACATATTTTTTTTTTACTTTTTGAAAAGAAGAGCATTTTTTATTGAGCGTTTTGACGGGTGAAAAAAAGTTAAAAAAATCGGTCAAGTGCGAGTCGGACTCGCGGACGATTGGTCCGTACCGGCCGTAGCAAAAAACGGTAAAAACTCACGTTTTTAGTATTTGTTGTTATAGCGGAAAATACATACCTAGTTTGTGAAAATTGCAAATGTCTGGCAATTGTGGTAGATACAGCCTGGTGACAGAAAGACGGACAGACGGACGGACAGACAGTAAGTCTTAGTAATAGGGTCCCGTTTTTACCCTTTGGGTACGGAACCCTAAAAAAGTATCCGCGCGTTTAAAATTTTCAGATAATTGCAGTAAATATCTACTTATTAAAAATCTGTGAATTTCAGCTGAAAGACGTCCGCTGCTGGACATAGACCTCCCCCAAGTGTCGCCAAAATGTTCGGTTTTGTGTCTCACGTCTATCGGATTTCCGCAACACATGACCATCAGTCCACCTTGTGGGTGGCCTATTAGCACTGCGTCTTCCGGTTGGTTCGCAGTCGCCACTCCAGAACCTTTCCGATCCATTGACTATCTGTCCTGCGAGAACGAAAAACGCATAATAAACAATATCTAACCTTGTTTTAAATTAGATTATTAACGTAACCATAAGTTACAGGGGCGCCGGCTTTTAGAAAACCTCATGGGTGCTCATGCTCATTTGATGACTCGAAAAAGTGGCGAAGTGTAAGAAGAGAAATGCACACTAATCGACCGACAAATAAATAAATTTCCTACTTACATACTGCGTACTTAAGGGCCAAGCGCCCGAAAAGTGCCATAAAACAGTGATTTTCTGAGGCCTACTCCTCCGTAACGGCTGGGTCAATTGGTTTGAAAAAAAAAATATGTTTATTATAGATTCATGAACAATAATATCAACATTTGATTTTTTCGTGCAATTAATACTTTTGTCAAAAAAAAAAATTTAGCAATTTCGCAACTTTTCGCCACTTTTCCCTACTCCTTCGAAACGGCTTGGACCTTTAGAAACATTTTTACACATAAAAATTGGTGGTTAAATATTCTTCAAAGTGAACATTGCATATGTAAATCAATCAAAACCTCGCAGAGAAAATGGATTTAAAGCGCTTTCCCGGCGCTGCTGGCCGCAAATAAATGCACAGATTTGCGTACTGCCGCCTAGGCGAGTGCGAGAGTTGCGTTCACATAATTTCGGCCAGATGGTTCAAGGAACTATACGCCTTAATTACTGATTATGTTTGCCTTGCGTCTCAACCGGCGACCTAAACCACTGCGGCTAACGGGTCGTCAGGTAATGAAAAAAAGCCTTATCTGAACCCCTAGTGAAGTTGCTAATCTGCAATCATTAACGCAATAAGAAAACTTCAAATGTACGGGAATGACGTCATCTCAATGCTCACTCACGTGTTTAGAACAAAAGAAACGTACCCCTAGCCAAGTTGCTAAACTGCAATAGTTAACGCTTGTAGAAAGCTTCAAATGTACGGGAATGACGTCGTCTTATTGCTCAGTCACGTGGTCAGAACAAAAGAATTGGCGGCAACGTCAACTCGAGGCGTTCGGCGCAAGCGAAACGGTTGTAACTTGGCTAGGGGGGCTGTTCTTTAAAGCCTATTCTCAGGGGCGCTCGGCACCCACTACGATTGCCCACGAAGTCGGCGCCCCTGATAAGTTATCTTTCTTGTTTACTTACCCATACGGATGTTCCTAATCCCAATTAAAGATAATTTTATGTTTACAATCGCAGCTAGACAAAATAATGTCTACGAAGTTCACTTCAAGTCTGGCCTGTTGGTATAGTGGTTAGTGGCTCTGACTGCTATACCGGAGGTCGTGGGTTCGATTCCCGCCCAAGACAAATGTTTGTGTGATGAGCAAGATCATTTGTTCTGTGTCTAGGTGTAATTTATCTATAATATGTATGTATTTAGAAATATATAAGTATGTTTATCAGTTGTCTAGTACACACAGCACTAGCTCTGCTTAGCTTGAGACGTTGAGGCGTTGTGTGATACCTAGTTGTGGGATATTATGTTATATTATTTTAAAATAGATAGTAAGTTTAATAACATAACCATATTTACATCTTTCTTGTTTACTTATCCATACGGATGTCACTAATCCCAATTAAAGATAATTTTGTTTACAATAGCAGCTAGACAAAATAACGTCTACAAAGTTCACTTCAAGTCTAAATAATACAGTGTCTCTCAAAATAGACTTGTAAATAACTAAACAATCTAGATGTAAAGTTAATTGAAACAGCGATATAATAATAAATATTAACATAATGTATTCTCAATAAATCTTTGCCGCACAATCGTGTATGGCAATTAAGTGAATCCTTTTATCAGACTCTTGGTGCTTTCCTCTTGGGTCTGGTGTGATAGAGTCACAATCCTTGATATTTATACTACTACTACTACTACTAGCTACTGCCAGCGGCTTCGTTCGCGTGAAAGTCGGTTATTATGAACGTGTGGTCGAAGTCGAAGCTAGATAAGAAGTGGCCTGTGTCCTTCCTTTTGGTTCAAGCTTTACTTTTTACTATCATCATCTTAATTTCAGCTGAAAGACGTCCACTGTTGGACATAGGGCTCCTCCAAGTGTCGCCATAATGACCGGTCCTGTGCGTCGACATGCGCGTGGAGATGCAACGCCGGGGTGAAAGTCCTCTGCCGCGACAGGTCACGGCATGGCGGACAGAGCTCCGGCGGGATCTCATGGTGGAATGGCGTCAGCGACTATCGCAACCCCGTCATGGGCACGCCATAATTATGGCGATAAGTCCCCTCTTTGAGGCGTGGCTGGAAAGACCTCACGGCGTCCTTACCTTCCGCATGACACAGGTCCTCATTGGAAATGGCAAGTTCGGGAGGTTCCTGTTCCGAATTAAAGCGGAAGTGACGCCCGGGTGTCGCCACTGTGCGGAACGCCCGGAGGACACGGTGGAGCACACAATCGCGGTGTGCCCTGCTTGGGCGGCGCATCGCCGTGCCCTCGTGGGGGTGATCGGCGGCGGAGACCTCTCGCGCCGGGCCTTGGTCGGGAGCGAGGAGTGGCAGGCGGTCGCCGACTTCTGCGAAGCAGTAATGCTCGCTAAGGAGGAGGCCGACCGCATCAGGCAACGGCGCTCTCGCCGCCGCCGGGATTCCGATCCCGATTTCCAGCCACCGTAGGCGCGGGCTTGCGGACAGTGAGCAATGGGTAGCTCGCTGTCCGGCCGTCCGGTAACTGTCCGGACCAAGCCCAAGTCGTCGACGGCGCGCGCTGTTCCCGCGCGCCTCAAGGAGTTGTCAGCAACAGCAGGGGCCCAGCCGGGTCGAAGCCTACTGGGGCCAGGGTTATCCGAAAGGGCGCTCGAGCCCCGGTATGAAGGCTTGAAGGAACGGGATGGGTTTTTTAGTCAGTAAGAGTCTGACACTATCTCCCGCTCCGCCCAAGAGCGGGGGTTGTCATAAGATGATTTCCCCATCGAAAAAAAAAAAAAACCGGTCCTGTGCGTCTCGCATTCATCGGATTCCTGCGACCCTCACCAGGTTATCGGTCCACCTTGTGGGAGGCCTTCCAACGCCGCGTCTTCCGGTACGTGGTTGCCATTCCAGAACCTTTTGTCCCCATCGACCATCTTTTACACTTTTTACCAAATTTCACCAAAATCGGTTTATCAGTTTATCCGTGAAAGCGTAACAGATAGACAGACAGAGTAACATTCAAATTTACAATATTATTAGTATAATATCGATTATTTTAGTACCTAAATACATAAGTATTAGAGACCCACCTCAGTTTGGCACGGGTGTTAAAAATCATTGAAATTCTTAGTTTTTGAATTACGCTACCTATTCTTCTTCTTAGTTGGGCATTTTTGTCAGAGTGGCTGTTGATGAACAGGACTGCGGCGCGCCTTCGTCGTCTGCCTCCAAGGCTGCGGCATGTCGAGCGATGTGTCTCTATTTCTGGCGGTTGTTGGCATTACGCGCACACTGTCACACACGTACTGCTGTCGACTGCGTAGCCCTGGCAATGAGGTCGATCCAACGAGTCGGAGATCGACCGCGGGCTCTCTTGCCTTCAACGCGACCGTGAACCACAAGTCTTTCCATCGAATCCTCGTTTCTGGAGATGTGCCCAAAGTACTTCAGAACTCAAAGAACCTATTGGTGAAACCCAAAAATAATTTGATTTAGTAGTTTTTCAGTTTACTGCGAACATACAGGCAGACAGATATACTTCGTTACTCACCTGCGAAATTGTTTAGTTTCGATAGTTGCCTTAAAAGTAGCCAACTTAAATAAAAGATGAGCTTATAGGTTATTTTCAGCCAGGGAAACTACTTTAATATCATCGTAAAATCTAAAAACATGCCTAAAAATTGTAGCTCCGTTGGACATAATTTATTAGCGCAGCGCAGGAGCATAAAGTGTCAAACATTAACGACGATTGAGTCACACATATAGCCCGTAAAATTTTAATTCGATTCCATTCTGAAATTGAAATGAATGAAATTTTGTAACTTCCTGGATCGGTAGGTGAACAAAAATGGTTTGTTGATGATGTAACTTTAGTTTTTTTTTAGTCTACTTTGTGTCCCATTGCTGGGCAAATGCCTACCCTTTCTCCTGGCTATTTTTTCTCCGATTTTGGCTACTTGAGTTATGGAGCGCAGCGTGGTGTTTCTAACGCGATTTATTCGCTTATGGGGATGCAATTTGACATATGTTTTTACTGTTTTTAACCGACTTCGAAAAAGAGGAGGTTTTATGTTCGGCTGAATGTATGTTTTTTTTTGTTATGTATGTTCACCGATATCTCGGTCAATTGTGGACCGAGTTGGTCACATAGAAATTTTGTTATGATCTGATCATGAACTTCGAAGATATGGAACAGAACTCCTCATATAATCACAGCAGAACTGTAGTTACAAGTAAAGTTGCTTTGTTTATAACTTTATACTCGTACAAGTAGTCGATGACTGACTGTCAGAAAAGGAGGGGATGTATCGAACTAATCTGATGATGAAGCTAGAAGGAAAAAAATTAAATTAATGTAATTTAACCTAAAGTGTTTGGGATTATTAGAATCGTTATGAGACGCACTGTGGCTATAAGTTATTTAAGTTTGTCTGAGGGGTCCTTTTTAGTGGTGGTACCATAACTAAATAACGAAGAGACAAAACTATTATAGAAACACCGACTTCCGAAATTAAAGTAATTTTGTACTTTTCAGTGTTTTTTAACATTGAAGTCGGTTATATTCTTTGTTTTTATTCATACAGCTAATCTTACGCGATTATGATGTTATTACACATTTTTCATTACATATTTTGGAAACACAGTATCTTGTGGATATTATCTAGTCATTTATTGAAATCAATTTGTAAAATTGTGTAAAACTAATCCAGGAAAGACCTTTGAAAATCTGCTATTTTGCATGAACTTTGACCCTTCACAATTTACTCAAAAATTTAAAAATTCAAAAAAGTATAACAATAGAAGCCTTGCACATTATTCAAGATTCTGAATGACGATAATTTTTCAGAAAATAATTTAAGGATTTTAAAAAAACACGTGCTTTTGCTGGAACAAGTTTTGTGAAATATTCGAGTAAATCGCGGAAGTACCGAATGCCAACAATGTTTTCAGGCGTTATCTTTTTTTTTTGCATTGCCCCTTCATCAAACATTGCGTTGGATTGCATTAGATGAAGCAACAAGCTTTTAAAGCATGCGCGATATTGGCGGTAGGCGAGTTGAAAGGGACCCTCATAAAGCATCGAATCCCATGCATTTTAAACCTTTTACTTTAAATAAAATCGAATTCTTCCAAAGCTTACACACTCTCAATGTTTTAACGCGGCAACTTCGACGCCGGCGCCGTCCTCCGATACTATCTTCCTGGTCTTTTTATCCTTGTGTTGGTAACTAATTGGCAGCAAACGTGGTGAGATTGTCACGGCTTCGTGCCAGGGAATTCTTGGTGCTGGAACCTGGACAGCTAATTAGGTGCTAGTCATTAGTAGGATTTGGTCGTATAGAGTTTTATTTTTACGAGTATTGTTCGTTTTGGTTTGATTTATTTTTGTTTTGGTTTGGTTGTGAGTTGTTAAATGTGTGGTGGTGCTGTAGATTGAGTTTTTATGTTTTTTAGGGTTCCGTAGGGGTTAATTGGGACCCAATTGCTAAGACTCTGTTCGTCTGGCTGTCACCAGGCTGTGTCTAATGTCTTTATGACACTTCTTTCTTCTTTCTTTTTTTAAACCGTGATAGCTAGACAATTAAATTTTCAGAAATGATGTACTTATTTATGTTTTGTTTTTGGGTATTTTTTTACAATATCTATATTAAAGTGGGCTCCTATATAACACCGGCTGGCCGGTATTTTCATTTAATTATTTCATAATATCATTGAATTAAAGGTCTGAGAAATATTTCTAGTTTAGAAGTTTTATTTCAATAGATGTAGTTTTTTTTTTTTGCTCGATATAATCGATTGGCTCGCGTTTGACCGTTTTCTCATCTGATGATAAGCGATATTGTGGCCGATTATGGACGTCCACTCTTTAGTTGTGCGCACATTGAATGTGTTTCCAAAACGTTTTGTGCGTCTGAGTGGGATGTCCACCACGTAACGGTGACGCATCACCGTACGTCTGGCGATCTGAAGATAAAACATTAATGTTGGTGCCTACTTAGTTTGATTCTTTCTAAACATTACCGTAACTTTTGTATTAACCCGAAAGTCTGTACAAAAAGGGAAGGGATACAAAATATCCTGTATTCAAGGTGATAAAAGTTCAATGCCTAGATTAAGATACTACAAAAAGTGGTCTCACAACTGAGTCGCAAGACGAACGGAGCAGGCTTTCACAGAGCGATACATAGCAATTAACTTTGCACTCCAATATGCAACGAATAAATTCAACTTCGATAATATCGCCTCTATTCTAGTTTTGCAGCCAATGCAACTACTAGTGTTGGACTAACTACATTTTCGCGGGATACTCCGGGATTTAGTAATCGAGTCCGGAGAATGACATAATAATCGAGATACAACTAAAACAACAAACAACAATAATAACAACACAACATAGCATATCAAAATTGATAATTTTGATTTATGACAACATAATAAAAAAAAAACCGGCCAAGTGCGAGTCGGACTCGCCCATGGAGGGTTCCGTAGCAGTAAGTAAGTACATAAAAGTTCTTGTAGTTCGTTGTAACTTTGATCGATGTTTTAATAATAGTGTATTTTTTTTAGATTTATGACGTATTAAAAAAAAACTACTTACTAGATCTCGTTCAAACCAATTTTCGTTGGTAGTTTACATGGTAATGTACATCATATATTTTTTTTAGTTTTATCATTCTCTTATTTTAGAAGTTACAGGGGGGGGACACATTTTACCAATTTGGAAGTGTCTCTCGCGTAAACTATTCAATTTAGAAAAAAAATGATATTAGAAACCTCAATATCATTTTTGAAGAGCTATCCATAGATACACCACACGTATGGATTTGATGAAAAAAAAATTTTTGAGTTTCAGTTCTATGTATGGGGACCCCCAAAATTTATTGCTTTTTTTCTATTTTTGTGTGAAAATCTTAAAGCGGTTCACAGAATACATCTACTTACTAAGTTTCAACAGTATACCTCTTATAGTTTCGGAAAAAAGTTGCTGTGACATACGGACGGACAGACAGACAGACAGACAGACAGACATGACGAATCTATAAGGGTTCCGTTTTTTGCTATTTGGCTACGGAACCCTAAAAAGGGAGTTAGTGATAGTTTGACGGGTGACAGAATGGAAGAAGAAAACGTGTTGCGCCGACCCCAAGTAATATGGGATAAGGGCAGGAAGAAGAAGAAGACAATATAATAAAATATTACTTACTCACTGGTAATTTTAAAATAACAAACTCTCATTGGTCTATGATCAAGTCGGAGTCTATGTTGGTAGCTACAACCCGGAATCTTTAAGTCAAAAGTGAATAGGTTACTTCTAGGTAAGCGTGCTCCATCGTCGACCGCATCGTCGCTTTCCATCAGGTGAGATAGCGGTCGAGGAGGAATGGCAGGCGGTTGCCGACTTCTGCGCAGTAATGATTGCAAAGGAGGAGGCCGAACGCATCAGGCAACGGCGTTATCGCCACCGCCGCCGTAACCGGGATTCTGATCCCGATTTCCGGCCACCGTAGGCGCGGGCTTGCGGACAGTGAGCAATGGGTAGCTCACTGTCCGGCCGTCCGGTAACTGTCCGGACCAAGCCCAAGTCGTCGACGACGCGCACTGTTCCCGCGCGCCTCAAGGAGTTGTCAGCAACAGCAGTGACTCAGCCGGGTCGAAGCCTACTGGGGCCAGGGTTATCCGAAAGGGCGCTCGAGCCCCGGTATGAAGGCTAGAAGGAACGGGGTGGGTCTTTTAGTCAGTAAGAGTCTGACACTATCTCCCGCTCCGCCCAAGAGCGGGGGATGTCAATACATGATTTTTTCCCACCATACCATAAAAAAAAAGGTGAGATAGCGGTCTAGCGCAAACCTATCAACAATAAAAAAGTGTTTTATACTTGAGAAATATTACTAACTATATTTACAGTAAAACCAGGCGCCATTGCTTCGACGTATGGCAATGCTTATCCTCTGTCCGAGGTAAAAAGTCAGCACTTGGGTCACTGGTAGTTTTTTCAAATATAAATTATACGCATAAATTATAACAAAAAAAAAAAACCTTTTATTGTATACTAATTTTAAATAAAGTGTTTTATATTAGGGTCTAAACAGACGGACTGCATTTCAACTGCAATCCAACTGCAAATTGCAGTTTAAGTGCAGTTGACACGACTGCAATAGAACTGCAAACACGACTGCAATAGAACTGCAAACCAAACGTGCGGTCCGATTGCAGTCGTGTGAACTGCACACCATCTGCATGCGAACCACACAAGTTTTTGTTGCACCTGAACGCCAGTGAGATGTCGATTACGCAAAGACATTGTACCAAAAATCGGTCATCGCGTTTTGAAGTCGCCCGATTTCTGCCTGAACCCGATCACCTATTGAAACTTCCGGTCTTCAACAAACCTTTGGCGCACTCGTTTTACTGCAGATCTTAGTAAATGTAGATTTTAGTAAATGTACGGTGTACCATTGTTCACGTTATCGACTCAAATCGTCAAACACCCTCATTTTACACTTTTTAAAACATAATGTTGCCACGACGACCCGACTCTACTTGAGCGGCCTCAGTTGGACTTGTATTCATTTTTGCATTTTAAGTAAACATGCTTAAAATTAAGTTAGATAATCAAGAAACCGTGAAAAAGTTAGGCAAATTCTACATAAAGAAAGATTTGATTCAATTTAAATACGGAGCAAAATTGCTTTTTTGGTTAATTATTGGGTTCCAAAGCGCTGCCTATGGGGTGGGCTGGTTTTTTTGCACGCAAGTGTATAATAAATAAATAGATTTGATGTTTTGTTGGTTTGTATGTTACTATTTAACCCAAAAACTACTGGCCCGATTTTCAAAATTCTTTCACTAGTTATCACTGAGTGACATAGGCCTAATATTTTCTTTTTCAGACGGAATTTAATTTCTCACCTTTCCCAGTAGCCCGTGTAAGACAGTCCATCCCTAGCAACCCACACGTATTGAAATTGAGATGTTTGATATTGATTATGGCCGCGTGGGAGGATATTAATTGGTTGTAGTGATATTACTAATTATTTACAATCTAAGACTATCGCACTTCTTGTTGACAAGCAGGCCCTTGAATAATGAACTTCTAAATATATTTTTGGGTTATTTGCAGTTATCAAACGTTAGAATTATACTAGTATTTGAAAAATGGATGACAAAATAAAGAAAGAAAAAAAAAAAACAAAAAAAGCAAGAAAGAAAAGGATAGTAAAAAAAAATACCAAAAAAGAAAAGCAGAAAATAGAAAGATAATGAAAAGGAAAGAAAAAGAAAAAGTCTTCATTTGGGATTCGGTACAAGCCAAACAAATAAAATTTTTAAAAGGCCATTACGAACCTGCAAAGACCGCTTATCGAGCCTTATCAGGCAGAACATGGTAACCACCAGTGTGCTTTTTGCAGGAAGGCGCTCGGCGTCAGAGTGAGGATCTTTGCGCATTCTATACATTGGCGAGCCAATCGTTATGAAATATTGTAATATACTGTGCAATCGTCGTCGTTGTTTGATACATGCAGCAAGCGCAGGGAACGAATCACGAGTGATGTCTATGACACGATGGCGCGGCGAGCCAATCACTGACACTCCCCGCCCTCGCGTCTCACTTCATACCACTAAATAGGTCCGATATTTGACTTCTGCGCAACCTGAAGCCAGCGCTCAAGATCCGTGCCGGTAACTATACAAGGACAAACCTGTAAATATTGAACCAAATAATTCATATATTTGTTTGGAGTCTTTCTATATATGTTAGGTGTCTTGATAATCAGTGAACAGCGTGCCAGCACATTAATTAATTCATCATCACCATCAATTATTATAATTTTGACTGGCCTGTTGGTCTAGTGGTTAGTGGCCCTGACTGCTATACCGCAGGTCGTAGGTTCGATTCCCACCCAGCACAAATGTTTGTGTGATGAGCATGATCATTTGTTCTGTGTCTGGGTGTAATTTATCTATTTACGTATGTATTTATAAATATATAAGTATGTTTATCAGTTGTCTAGTACCCATAACACAAGCTCTGCTTAGCTTGAGACTAGACAGCGTTGTGTTGATAGTTGTGGAATATTATATATTATATATTTCAGCCAAAAGACGTCCACAGTTGGACACAGGCCTGTGCGTCTCGTCCATCCATCGGATTCCCGCGATTCTCACCAGGTCATTGGTCTACTTTGTGGGAGGCCATCCAACGCTGCGTCTTCCGGTACGTGGTCCCCACTCCAGAACTTTTAGTCCCCATCGATCATGTGATCTACGTACAATGTGCCCTGTAAAAAAACGGAAAATTATCATTACTTATTTACTATATCAGAAAATCTTAGAATAAGATGTGAATATATGTAATATGTATATCTGGTTATCGATTCTCAATCTCAATATTAAAATATGCATAACATTAATAATTTAATACTATCTAACTCCAGAAAGACAGTCAGACACGGATTGAATAGTAACATTGCTTGCTATCTTTTAATTGCCGGTAACATATTGACAGCTTCTGTCAACAAGTTATGACTTGTAACCAGTAGTACCCGTTTGTAGGAGAAATATGTAGTAGACAGTCCGACAACTTGTAAAATGCTAAGACTACAGACGGAGTAAGACGCTTGAGCGGGTGTTAAGGCGGGAGCGACGTACCAAACACTGACATAACTGACGTTATACTCATATGTATAATCAGCCTTACAATGTTCCCACTGCTGGGACTCTAGTGCAAATAAACGGTGTCAATTCGTCGGGATTGAATGTTGAAATGGGGGTGCCCCAAGGTACAATTTTAGGTCCTTTTTTGTTTTTGGTTTATATTAATGATTTACCCAATTTGTTGCAAAATAAACTTAATATGGTGTTGTTTGCTGACGACACTTCTTTGATTTTTAAGATAAATAGAAAGACTAACAATCTTGACAACGAAAATAGCGCCCTATTGCAGGTTCAAAACTGGTTCACTGCTAATAATCTGGTTCTAAATGGGAAAAAAAACTAAATGCATAAGATTTTCCTTACCGAATGTCAAAAGTAGTGATTGTGACATTGTATTGAATAATGAAAAACTAGAATTTGTTGATAAAACGATTTTCCTGGGGATTACGCTTGACTCAAGGCTACAATGGGGTCCTCACTTAACATCTCTTGCAGGGCGGCTTAGCTCAGCTGCATATGCTGTTAGAAAAATCCGCCAATTTACGGATGTTGATACCGCTAGACTAGTCTATTTTAGTTATTTTCATAGTGTCATGTCGTACGGTATCTTACTATGGGGACGGGCTGCAGACATCGAGTCAATCTTTATATTACAGAAAAGTGCCATCAGAGCTATTTACAATCTCCGCCGGTGCGATTCTTTAAGGGAACTGTTTAAAGATATTAACATAATGACGGTACCTTGTCAATATATCTATGAAAACATCATGTATATTAGAAAAAATCTTCATCTTTTTACCAAAAGAGGCGATAGACATAATTATGTTACAAGAAATAGGGATCAATTAGTTCAACCAGGTTTCAGACTGGCTAAAGTGGCCTCTTCTTTCATGGGGTACTGTTTGAAATGTTATAATAAAATACCACCCAAAATATTAGAACTCAATGAAACGAAATTTAAATCTTGTATTAAACGCACACTATGCAGGCAAGCATATTATAAGTTGGAGGATTATATTCAAGATAAAAATGCTTGGCTCAATGCTGGTCCAGCTCCACTACCACTAGGGCGTACTAATTAGTTGATTAGTTGGAAACTAATATTATTATTTTTTTAATTTGAAAGACACAATTGCATTGTATAATGTAGAAGCACTTTTTTCAAGTTTGTGAATGTGAAGCACCATGGAGCATTTTTATTAGGTTACAACTTTTTTTTTTTTTTGACCTTACGAGCATGGCAGTTGAGTGTTTGTCATGCTCACTCAAATGTCTCGCTGTTGGTGGCACGTGTTTTTGGGTCGTTCAGTTCCCTTCAAAATGGTTGAGCTGAGTGGGGCTGATGCACGCGTCATGCTCGTGAACGGGTGCCGTCAGATGGGACTGGTCATCTCTTAGCTGCCAGTGGCTTAATTTAGTTTCTATCTTTTAATTATTTTACATTTTTATTTCATTATCGACATTGTGCTCACATGATAGAAGCAACAAGTAATATGTAACCAAGCATTATATGTAACACATAAAATGATTTAAAAGAGTGTCCGTGGAGTTTCTTGCACGTTCTTCTCCATAGAGACCTACTCTTTGGAACGTGCAATTTAGCTTCACTTTTCTTGGACTGACCGACATTTGACTATTCAAAAGTGCCTGTAAATGGTCTATTTGAAATAAATGTTTTGATTTTGATTTTTTTGATTTTTTGACTCAGGCCTCCTCTCTAGGAGAGGGCCATAATCCATCATGCGGGCACTGAGCGGATTGGTAGAGGTCACATGTCTTCGAATTTTTGGTTCTGGCACATTGGCACATCACCGGTTTTCTCACAATATTTACCTTCACCGTTTTGAGAGCAGTGGGTGAAGAAATAAATTACACAAAGTAATGCACCTGGCTGGCTTTGAACCCACGTCCGACAACTCGTAAGTCGGGGCCGTTACCACTGAACCACCGCTGCTTTCAACTGACGTTAATTTGCATCAATACTGAAGTGACTATAGAGTGACAAAGCGGGCTAACTAGCGAGCGATTGTCTCTGGTTGTATCCATTTTCTTTGAGGCGGGAAGTCATCAAATAACTCCTCTCGCTCCGGGTGGAGCGAGTTTCAGACTTAATGACTAAAATCCACCTCCTTTGCGTTGTACTCTTTTGGACAGTTATATCGTAGCCCCTCTTGTTTTACCCAAAGGAAACACATCTAGTCTCTTCTACCCGCTAAAACAACGCGCGTTGCTCTGTAGCCATCTATTCGTGTCTGCATCCGATTTATTTTGCAAGCGATGCCGGACTGGACTTGCTAGGGAACAATTATCTATTGTTTTACCCAATAAATCCTTATCAGACCCGTTTTACTTTAAGAACGTACGTTTTTTATTGCCCACTACAGTAACTGTGGCTACACTTGTGTGAATTTTGATGCCATGTTAGGACTAAGTCAATGAAAATTATTGTACCGTAATTTAAAAAAATAGTAGCATGGAATGACAATGCCGCCGTAAGGTAATAAAAAGAAAAAGAAAAAATAGCTGAAGCACCCAATTCTGTACGTATCTCAAACTTGTAGGTACAATCTTGTGGTAAATAAATGTTTCTGATTCTGATTTCTGACCTAATCGCGTCCGCCACCGCGCTGAACATAGGCTCTGCGCATCTCTCTCTCTCTCTCTCACGTCGCTTGTCCTGAATGACGTGAGAGAGAGAGAGAGAGAGAGATTTGCAGAGCCTATGTTCAGGCTCGCCAAGGTCCGTCGGGCGTACTGTACCCGCCTTCCTCACTACGCGCTCGCTCACTATGGACAAGGCCTAAGAGATATGCACAAGGTTGTCATCACGCTATGCAATGTCCATTTTGCATATGGTCTTTGACACCATGTTATGTTAATAACATGGTCTCTGACTTTAAGAGTAATGTTAGTAGGTATGTAACATATTATTGACTAGGTGGTCTTCCTTACATAATGCTTCAAAATGCAACATATTATCGTCCGTTAGTGACTGCGCATAACTCAAGAACAATGTAACCGATTCACCTAGAATTAATTTTCTGGTTAGATTTTAGAATGTCTCCTTTGTCACGCGACCAGAGCGAAACGGAACATGGTGCAAAGTTCCACATACCTCCGTTGAAAAGGAAGGATGCTCCGACCAGACGGGTGTTTTGTCTGATCTGGACAACTGCCCGTTAGATAATTTGGAGCTTTTGTGTATGTTAATTGAGCAGTGCAGTTTTTAGAAATTTTTAGTTCCTATTACTATCCATAGATGTCGCTAAAGAATTTTGATATTAAAAGTTTCTTATGATCATCATTTCAGCTGAAAAACTACGTCCGCTGTTGGATGTAGGTCTCCTTAAAGTGGCGATACGTCGACCAGAGCCAGCCTGCCCCAGTCACCGCCGCAGGAGATGCCCCAACCATCAAGACCTTAAGGTGTTTTCCAACCACAGTTGACCCAGGCTTGAGGTTGACGAACAATTGGTAGCTCACCGTCTGCCCATCTGGTACAATTGCCGAAACGGATCTTGAGCGCTGGCTTCAAGTTGCGCAGAAGTCAAATATTCGGTCTCTTTAGTAGTGCGAAGTGAGACGCGGGGGCGGGGAGTGTCAGTGATTGGCTCGCCGCGCCATCGCCTCATAGACGTCAGTCATGATTCGTTCCCTGCGCTTGCAGCATGTATCTAACAACGAAGACGATTGACTCGCCAATGTATGGGATGCGCAAAGCGATCCCCACTCTGACGCCAAGCGCTCAAGATCTGTGACGGTAATTGTAAGGACCAAGCCCATATCGACAGCGCGTTGAGTTCCACGTGCGCCTCAAAAAGATATCAGTAAAACTGAAGGGGTCCAGTAGGCTGATGCATGCTAGGGCTATGGAAAAGTTTGATAGAGTAACCAAGAGAGAACGCAAAGGGCAACAGACACGCCCTCTAGGTCCAGCCAGAGCGAGAGAAGTTATTTGGTGATTTCCCAGCTCAAAAAAAAGCGGATTCAACAAGATAAAATTTGCATTACATCACTTCTTTTTCTGTACGGATATTATCGATATAAAAAGCCATAACAAACCAAATAATGTAACAACTGCTGAAACACATTACCCTTCCTATGGGGCAGTCGGTTAAAAGTCAAAATCTTTTGTTCAATCCAATTCACCCATAATTCAACCCCATTCACCAACAATAAGAATTTTATCGCCATTCCGAAACCTATAAATTATACACACAAAAGAGATTCGAAAATCAAATAAACATTTTGTTTATAAAAGAGAACGCATACGTCAAATCAAAGTCTGAACAGAATCAGAATCAAAGGAGACGAGAACAAAAGGATTTTGTACATCCCACCGCACATATTACCCCAAAACCGTCAACAGTATCACACCATAATCACCCTTTTAGACTGTGACGTAGTGTTGATAATTCCGTGGTGAGTTAACTCCTGAAATGCTGAAAGTTTTGGAAGGGTGTACCATCAAACGGTAGTGGAGTAATTAAACAGATTTGTTCCCGTGTTTTGTTGGTCTTACGTAAGTACTGAAAGTTTTTGTGCAAGTATTTTGAGTTCCGGTATTTGTCCGGAGTTAGGTGCGCTTGCGCATGGTGCGTTACGTAACATATAAGATTACGTGAAGAGGATAGCTGCCCAATTTTTCTGCTCCATGGCCCAACCCCTTCACGTGCACAAGTAAGTTCGTAGTGTAAGTTAGCTTTTTTTCTTTGCAGATCAGAAGGTCTAAGTAGCTAAGCATCTAATGAGAAGTAAGTCTAATTAGCAAAATGCCCATGTAACCAAACGTCCAACTAGCAGATAGTCTTTATCACAGAACGTTCATTTAGCAAATCAAAATACTCAAAATATCTGGATACTCAGGTTCAAAATTCAAAACACACAATCTACACTAATATAATAAAGAGGAAAAGTTTGTTTTCATATTTTTTTGTTCGTAGGAGGTACCTACTGGTCCGATTGCTAAAATTTTTTCACCGATAGAAAGCTGCTTTATTCCTGAGTGACATAGGCTATATTTTGTGTACACGAGCGCAGTCCGGGTATAAGCTAACCATCAATAAATAAGAAACATATGATACAGACTTGTATATTAAAATATAATATTCAATATCAAAATAATACGTAGGAAAACCTTTTATTTATTTATTTATTTATTTAAAGCTTTATGCACAAAAAAACTGTACAAAGGCGGACTTAATGCCTTAGGCATTATCTGCCAGTCGACCTTAGGGTGGTGCAGAAACAAAACATGGCAGGTGCAACTTAATAAACAGACAAAACAGAAGAGAAACAAATATATACAATAGTAAATACATACTTAGATACATACATATAACAAAAACAATGCTGTTGTGAAAAAACAAATCCAAACCAATTAGCTCGGTGATGATTCTACCAACATCTTGCGAATATGCTCACGTGCCTTCACCTTAAAAGAAAATCGGCTTGTTGCCATCCTGATATTCAAAGGGAGCGCATTCCAAAGAGATATCGCCTGGACAAAAAAGGAAGAGTGGATAAGCCCAGAGCGGTGTGAGGGACATCGTAGAAGACGATTATTAGTAGACCGAAGATTTTTACTGTGCCCAGAGCAAAGAAATTGAAGTTCTGAAATCAGATAAGAAGGGGAAGAAGGATTATCCAGAAAAGAGAACAGAGTAGTCAAGGCCCTTAGCGCTCTGCGCTGACGAATGGGTAACCATTTTAAAAGCAAACGATGCTCGGATACATGATCGTACTTGCGGAGGTTGAAGACAAATCGAATGCAGTTATTCAGAAGACGGTCAAGTTTATTGAGAAGATCTGCATTCAGGTCATAGTAGCACACATCAGCATAGTCGATTATGGGAAAGATTAGGGATTGTACAAGCATTGCCTTTATGTGAGCTGGGAGAAGATTCTTCAGACGATAGAGAGACCGTAGCGTTCCAGTGACTTTTTGACTGACATTTGCAATCTGCTTCCGCCAATCCAGACAAGCATCAACATACAGACCAAGATCCTTGACCTCAGAACCAAACGGGATCACCGTATTGTTGAAGATTACGGGTGGTACGGTTAGTCCATCTAGCTTTCTTAGACTATGGGGGCTCCCAACTATAATAGCCTGACACTTCGTAGGATTAACCGCCACACCAAATCTATCAGACCAGTTTTTAATTACCCGTAAATCCCGGTTTAGCTCTTCGATCGCATCCGATATGTTGTCCACACTTGACCGACAGTACAACTGCAAATCATCAGCATAGAGATGATACGCACACTGAAGCTTAGCAGTTATAAAGTTTATAAAAACAGAAAACAAAAGAGGGGATAAAATACCGCCTTGAGGGACGCCAGCTACAAGGTCGCACCACCCTGAAGCAGAGTCTCCAGCACGAACTGACTGCTGGCGCCCCCGAAGATAAGAAGAAAACCATTCCAGTACCTCGTGAGAGACCATAAGACAAGAAAGGATAGACAAGAGGACTTCGTGACTGACGGTATTAAAGGCATTGGAGAAGTCAATTAACACCATAGTTGTAACTTTGGTGTCTTCCATTCCCCGCCTTATATCGTCAGTCACTTTTAGGAGAGCTGTCACAGTACTGTGCCCGGGCCTGAATCCAGATTGGAATGGGCTGATGAGAGAGTTCTGGTAAATGAACTTGGAGAACTGTTTATGAACACAGGCCTCGAGCACTTTGGACAGGAACGGTAGGATGGAAATTGGACGAAAGTGCCCGGGAATGGAGGGGTTAGGAACCTTGGGTAGTGGCCGAACATAAGCTTTACGCCATAGGGAAGGAAATATACATGAGGATAGAGAAAAATTAACGATGTGGGATATAGCAGGAAGAAGTTGATCCAAAGCAGACACGATCATGTGACGACTAATATTATCGCAACCCACTGCTTTGGATTTAATGGAGAGGATAATCTTTTTGATCTCTTCCGAATTGACTGGGGTGAAAACAAAGGGGGTGATGTTGGGACGCGTCAGACCAGTAAGATAACCAATAGTTTGACTTTTGGTTAGATTGTCAAGCATAGGAACAGTTGAGAAATACAAGTTCAGCTCGTCTAAGCCAATTGTGTTAGGAAGGTCCGAATGTGCGGGTTTACCGATACCTAGAGTTCTGAGGAATTTCCAAATATCGGCAGAAGAAGAGGAAGTGATATTATTTAGAATGTGTCGGCGTTTTGCGTTGCGTATCATCTGGTTACACTGATTCCTGGCAGACTTAAAGAAGGCCCAATTGTCCTCCGAGCGATCCCTCTTAAATTTCCGAAACGCGCGGTCCCTCCGTCGCATAGCCATCTCAATTTCTCGGTTCATCCAGGGTGCAGGTGGACGCTTCAACTTAACTCTCCTAACAGGAGCGTGCTTGTCATATAGCTTGGTCACAATATTGTTAAAAATGCTGACTTTATCGTCAACCGTAGTAGCTTCCTGTAAGGATGACCAGTCAATACCCAATGCATCGTTCTGAAGTTGCTCAATATTCATACGTGTAAAGGCACGCCTGTACTGGAACATGGGTTTGGGTTTAGGAGGTTTAAGGACGTAGGACAGATAAATGAGATCATGATGGGAAAACCCAGGGGCATCAAGTTGACCATGGGAGGACACTAAGGAAGGGTTAGAGGTGAGGATCAAGTCAAGCCAAGTATCATCACCATTTCTGTTATGGTGCGTGGGTTGGAGAGGTAATACATACAGACTGGCTGACTGGACAAGATGGAGGAGTTTACGGGACCGAGGGGAGTCGTGGGCAAGGAGGTTGGTGTTAAAACGTTTTATTACCTTGACCAAAGCAAACTACTATTATAGATTAATTAATTATCTACACTTATAAACAACTTAATAACTATAATTACAGTAAATTAAAAAATAAATAAATAATAAAACCCTACGCTAAAATACACTAACTAAAATATGGCGTCAAAAAACTCTTCCACATCGCTGTCGACTGGTAATGTGCCCAAAAGACTGGCGGCATTGCCACGCTGTATGGCAATGCTTATCCTCTGTCCAAGGTAAAAGTCAGCCTTTGGGTCACGCGAAGTATCAACTAGACGTTTCGACAGATCTTTAACCTGTCGTGTGCCGTAATTAGAGACACAATTAAAAAGCCATTGTGTCTCGCGTGGATCCACGTTTAGACACACAACGGGTTAAACATCTTGTGAGCACTCGGACCCCACGATCCAAGAGTTTCAACCCCAAACGGTTCGAAAATATAACTTCCAACAAGGTTGTTATATTTCCACCACTTGAGGTTCTCCGCAGCCGTAGCAGCAGCACCAGCACGACACGACGAGCTAGGAAGATGTGAAGGCGCAAGAGTATCGATAAACTCTTTGGTATTTAATGTGGTGAATCATCCAATGACATCTTCCGGTCTGGGTGGATCGGGAGAGCGTGTCAGAATTTTGCTGACTAAAAAACCATACCTGTATCTTTCAGTTGCCCTTTGCGTTATAAGAGAAAAGAAATTCCCTGCGGTCCTAGTGAACATCGGTCCTACTGGGCCCCTACGGTTTGCTGACATCTCTTTGAGGAGCGCATGGATAACTGCGCGCTGTCGACCATTGAGGCTCAACGTCCGTAAGGGGACAACAGGCGTAAGCCCGTGTCTATCGGCTGGTAGTCGGGGTCGGGTTCATGTCGGCTGGGGCGTGAGTGGTCGTTTTTTCACACGTGCGGCTACTTGCTTCGCTAGGTTTACTACTACTCAAAGGAGGCGACCGCCTGCCATTCTTCCTCGCTCCGGTCGAAAAGGTCGCTGTCACGCAGTGGTGACACCCGGGCGTTTCTTCTGGCTGAATCCGATGTAGGAACCTCCCGAACCTACCATGTCATGCGGTAATTTTTTTTTTTCGGTGGGGAAAGTCATCCTATGACAACCCCCGCTCTTGGGCGGAGCGGGAGATAGTGTCAGACTAACAAACCCACCCCGTTCCTTCAAGCCTTCATACCGGGGCTCGAGTTTTCGGATAACCCTGGCCCCAGTAGGCTTCGACCCGGCTGCGCCCCTGCTGTTGCTAACAACTACTTGAGGCGCGCGGGAACAGTGTGCGCCGTCGGCGCTTGGTCCGGACAGTTACCGGACGGCCGGACAGCGAGCTACCCATTGCTCACTGTCCGCAAGCCCGCGCCTATGGTGGCCGGAAATCGGGAGCGGAATCCCTGCGGCGTAGGCGAGAGCGCCGTTGCCTGATGCGGTCGGCCTCCTCCTTTGATGTCATGCGGTAGTTGAGGACACCGTGACGCCTCTTCAACCACTCCTCAAAGAGGGGCCTTACCGCTATGATTTTGGTGTGCCCAAGTACTGTAAGAAGCTCTAGTTTTGATCGTAGGGAAATTAAATAAAAAACTTTTTACAAAAAAAATTAAACTGACTTCAATGTTAAAAAACACTGAAAAGCACAAAATAACTCTAATTTTGGAAGTCGGTGTTTCTATAATAGATAGTTTTGTCTCTTCGTTATTTCACTTTTCAGTTATGGTACCACGCACCACTAAAAAGTACCCCTCAGCCAAACTTAAATACCTTATAGCCAGAGTGCATCTCATAACGATTCTAATAATCCCAAACACGGCTAGATTACATAAGTTTACCTTCCGGCTTCATCACCAGATCAGTTCGATACATCCTCCCCCCCTTTTCTTTCAGTCAGTCATCGCCTACACGTATAAACCGACCAATTTTACTTGTTACGACCATTCTGCTGTGATCCTGTGAGGAGTTCTGCTCCATATTTTCGAAGTTCATAATCAAATGATAACAAAATTTCTATGGAATCTACCAACTTGGAAGCATAACCTTTCAATCAAAAAAAAAAAATTTCTAAATCGGTCCACAAGACATCGGTGAACATACATAAAAAAAAACATACATTCAGCCGAACATAGAACCTCCTCCTTTTCGAAGTCGGTTAAAAAGAAAACCGGGCAAGTGAGAGTTGGACTCGCGCACTGAGAACAGTTCAATTCCTGAATTGAGTTACGAAGATTTTCCAAATCGCAAATGTTTTTTTTTTTGTAACGTAACAACTAATTTATAGTTTTCAGATTTTTTTCCTATACTTGTGCTATGAGACCGGAAGATGTCAACGGAGTACCCTATGAATTTAGATTCCCTTGAGACTGTTGGAATATACGTTTTTTGAGACATAAACGGCCGTATTGTTTTTTGTTAACTCATTAGTTTAATTTTTCACAGCTTCAAGGGATCGCGGACCAGGGCCTCAAGTCTGCTATTTTATAAATTCGTCATTCCAACACGATCCCATTGTCATTTTGCTAAAAGTTTGTAATCTGCTAATTCATAATGATCGATCATTGATCGGTCAATGGTCTTGTAATAGAATCGTGTTAGAATGATAATTTCGAGCATATTAAAACCAATAACTGCACAATAACGTTCTAATGGTAGAACACTGATCAAATAAACTGTCAAAGTTTTAGCAGATTACCGCAAACGTCAAATATTCATTTGTCAAAATGTACTTGAGATTACCATTTTATGCCACTTCTTTCAATGGAGTGTCAGTGGTTGACCATTGGAAAGTCATGATGACGCCATTAAATTAGTAGATTACCAAACTTGTCAAAATCGACAATTATGACATCAATGATAGACCATTCTGACATTATTGTAATAGCAGACTTGAGGCCCTGAGTATAGGGTTTTAGGTTCAACTCGATACCTCTAGGCGTACCCAAAATAAAGGGCCTTGATAGACAGACAGACAGACTGACAACTAAGTGATGCTATAAGGGTTCCGTTCTTTCCTTTTGAGATACGGAACCCCAATAATTACCATTCAATTCTTTACACCTTTCCCTTTAAAACAATACTAATTATATCAAAATGCTAATTACCGCTAAACGAGCGGCACAATGTGTGTGCATTCTTCTATAAATTATTTACCATTTACCACGCTATTGTTTGCGGTTCGTTAGTTATGTTTGTTTATTAGTTTATGAATAAACGCCGTCTTTTTTCTAATTGGTTGGTGTTCTACAGTTGGGTCATTAACTTTTATTTATAGGCGGTTCTGAATTATTTTTCTTTTGGTTTCATTGTTTTTGGAATAGAAAAGATTTCTTTCAATTGATTTTAATAAACTAGCGAACTCCCGGCTTCGTACGTACTACGCGTTCCAAATGAGAATAGGACCGATTCCTATGTTTTGACGTCTCGTCGTACTGTCAAATCGAAGAAATTTTGGCAAAATAGAAGAACTTAGAGATGAGTAAAATTAAAGAACTGGATTCTGATTAAACTTTTTTCGTTCACAGTTCATAAATAAATTAAATTTTTGGTGAATTAATTAAGGTTTAAAAATTTCTTTCCTCGATTTGACAGTAAATCGTGACGTCACAACATGGCGGGCGATCCTATTCTCATTTGGAACGCATTGTAAATAAATGATACTATGATGATTAATATTCAGGATGTAATATACATATTTTAAATATTGGTTCTGCTCATGGAAATGAATTTAATTTCTTCAAGGAAGTTATAGTAAATAAAGATATTTATGATAGATAGATACACAGAGAGAGTTATACTGAAGATCATCATAATGAAGATGGTTTACAAATGGGTACTTTACCCCAAATATAATTTTTTACTTTTTAAAACTTTATTTAGGGTCTCAAGGAGTTGTCAGCAACAGCAGGGGCCCAGCTGGGTCGAAGCCTACTGGGGCCAGGGTTATCCGAATAGGAACCTCGGCCCCGGTACAAAGGGCCAAAGAAACGGGGTAAGTTTTTTAGTCAATACGAGTCTGCCTCTCCGCCCAAGGGTGAATGATTTTTACCAGCAAAAAAAAAAAAAAACTTTATTTGGGGTATAAATTTGCATTTTAGATGCTTAGCTGCAATAAAAAAAAAATTGAATTTCTTGGACTACTCTAGAAATCTTACCCCATCACCAACCCACCACCCACCACCGTCTATCACCACACCCTCTTTCTAAGGCACCTTATACAAAGGGGAAGACAATGAAGCTCCCAGGCTTGAAAATACTGAATTGCGACAAATCACTCGATGACATTGTAGTGTATCAAATAGAGCTGCTAAAGTGCCGTCATTGGTCTACAATACGAGAGCCACAATTGAATAACGATTTTAATGCGCACACGGCGAACAGGGGTCCGAAACTATAGTGTTGGGACAGCTTTGAATGGTTATCGATTGATTTGAAAATAGTTATTTCTTTTTTATCTTCTTTGAAATTTGAAAATAATAATAGTTGCCAGCGACTGTTGCTACTGAGACTTTCCATTTCGCCTGCTCAGAATGTTTATCGACTTTGTTTATTATACAAAATAATACGGATTAAACTGTCACACTAAGCTGCTGTAAGTAATGCCACCTGAATATTAAGAGGTTAATATGGAAAAGTGAACTGTGGTGGCGGAACCTGTACAAGTTGTGATATATAGAACTAATCTTGAATTTTTTTTATGTTTTTTTAATATTTTATATGTTAATAATAAATTGGTGGCCTTATCGCACTTGGCGAGAAGGCCACCAATTGTATGTTTTTTTATTATAACGTTTCCTACTTATAATATTGTAATATTGGTATACAATAAAGTATATATAAATAAATAAATAGTATGTGTAAATAATAATAATAAAGCTACATAATTTTTATACCTTACTTTTTACATGTTAAAAGTTGTTAGTAGTATTAGGCGGTTCGACCAAGAGCTTTACACTATGATCATCATACCAAGAGTGTGGAACAGGGATATTGAATTTAACACCAACTCTAAATTTACTGAAATACAAGCTCTAAATTATATATAACACATGCGTGAATATACTTTTTAATTCTTTTATCGATATCGATACCAACCTTTAATTACGCAGTACCTACTTTAAACATCACTAAACTGTAGTGCACTTATCGGAGAAACTGTTCGTCAACACTGGAGTGACTGGAGTGTATACGGGACTCGTTTGATCTAATGTCTTGCTATCTCGATCTCACCAACTGTACTAGAACATTTGGTGCAAGTCTGTCGTTGCTAGATAGAGAATTTTTTTTTGGAGGTGTAAAATTAATGTTTTCTCCGGCTCTATAATGGAGTGAGAAGATGTGTTGCACTTTCATTGGCTAAAAACCACATCTATGTTCTTTCAGTCGCCTCTTGCTGTCGTGGATCACTAGTATTCTTTTAAAACAGAGATATAGCTCCTGAAACTTGGTCACTCACATTGAGCCAGGAATGAAGTTGTTCGCAACATCGCTAAATTAAAGGGGCACGGTATATAACTCGCAAAACACATGGTCGACGGGGCAGAAAGGCAGTGCGTCTCGCATCTGCATAAGACCATCACCAGGTCATCGGTTCGGTAGAAGGCCTTGCGACCCTGCTTCTTCACTAATGATCAGAAAAAGATATGAATTACTGCTTTTGTAAGCAAGACTTTAATCAACATTCCAAGTAATGCATCAATGGATACTGTTTTAATCCACGATTGTAAAGTGGCGAGAAAATAATATTGTAAAGAAAATCGACCACATTACCGAATATTTTCTTTAAAAGAAGTTTCTTAATGATTTTAATTAAATGAAATACATACTAAAACCCCAGGCGCCGCGTGTATTCTGAAAGAGAAAAAAATGTTCAGTAATAAAGTGTCTAGAATTAACTATCACCCAGTTTGGTTCCGCGAGGATTTGTAGGGGGACCAACCTTCACGATCGAAGATGGGATTGGACCAGAATATGTTAGAAACGCTGATTGCTTCACTATGATTTTTCTGAGGTGGGAACTTTTTTTTATTGTTCATAGGTTCGCGCTTGACCGCTATCTCACCTGATGGAAAGCGACGGTGCGGTCGACGATGGAACGCGCTTACCTAGAAGAAACCTATACACTCTCGACTTAAAAAATTCCGGGTTGTAGCTATCAGGAAACACAGACTCCGGCAAGGAATTCCACTCCTTAGCTGCACGCACAATGAATGTGAGACAGCAATGAATGTGTGTGTGAACGAGAGGAATATTTGATGACATCCCACGTCAAAAAAAACTCGTCCAATTATAAAAGGTGTTCAAGGCTAGAGTGAAAAGGCTTTTATTAAACTAGTTCGATTCACCATCAAGATTGCATCACTGCTTACCATCAGGTAGGCTTGCAGTCAAGCACTATTATAGTGTATATAATTTAAAATAGGCGTTTATGAGATTTTGGCGGCAAAATAATAAAATTTACTGTGATTTTTCTGAATAAATCAATGCGGGCTGTTGTTTGAGCGTTTGTTCTAATAACAGTAATTCAAACATATGAACATCGAACTCTTAAGGCCCAAGCGCCCGAAAAATGCCATAAAACAGTGACTTTCTGAAGCCTACTCCTCGGTAACGGCCAGGTTAATAGGTTTGAAAAAAAATTATGTTTATTATAGATTCATGAACAACATTATCAACATTTGATTTTTTCGTGCTATTAATACTTTTGTCTAAAAAAAATATTTAGCGATTTTGCAACTTTTCGCAACTTTTCCCTACTCCTTCGAAACGGCTTGGATCTTTAGAAACATTTTCACACATAAAAATGGGTGGTTAAATATTCTTCAAAGTGAACATTGCATATGTAAATCAATCAATATTTCGCAAAGAAAATGGATTTAAAGGTCAGCCGCGCGCTTTCCGGGTGCTGTTGGCCGCAAATAAATGCACAGATTGCGTACTGCCGCCTAGGCGGGTGCGAGAGGTGCGTCCACATAATTTTGGCCAGATGGTTCAAGGGACTATAAGCCTTAATCTCTTGTTCTCGTTTTAAATCGGGAATTCCCATAAAAACGCTAAGCATGGCAACACTAGCTTGTAGTTTTATGCATCGATAGTGGTTTCGTTCGGATATAACGCCCCATTAGTTTTTATGTCCAGTGTTGCAAGCTGACAAATAATATTTTTCCTCAAAGCCGTTAGTGTCACCTCGACGATTTTATACGCAGTTTCTATTTAAGATAACCTGAGAAATGTTCTATGTAGATCTCCATAGTTGTAGAAGATGGCTTGCCTTTATTTATTTCTCTTGTAATAAAATATTGGTCGCGTGTTGATCTTGCAAAAATATGGGTGTTGCCAGGAGCAAAATTTGCAATAGAGATTCTAGAATTAATTGTGGTGTTTTGACATGTAATCAAAACTTTCACAGTTTATTGGTGACAATGAAAATATAATGTTTTAAATATAGGTAGCCGTAAATAATCGTGATGTGTTATGTTGGCGTTTCTCGTTATGCATCTTGTGGTTGTTTATTTTGTAAAATGATGAGAGTTTCTTTTCGAAAATGCGGACGACGAATAATGGTTAGCTCGCCGTCCGGCTGTCTAGGAACCGTTCGGACCGAGCCGGAGTTGTCAATGGCATGTAGAAAAACTAAAACCCGACAAAAAAAACTACTCTGAAAAAGTATGAAACAAGATTTTCAGGATACTGAAATAAACAAGGTAACTGGAAAAACAAGAACAGAACAAAAAGAAAAGCCGCAGTCACAAGTTATAGGTACCAACCGGAACACTTTATTAACGTGTGTTTTTTTAACACATTACTTTTTGTCTGCTAGAGGGCGTCACTTTAAATTTGAGTAATATTTTGGAAATGTACAAATGAAGCATTATCAAATGATACCAAACACGGCGTATTTATCTCCATTTTTTTTAACACATTACTTTTTGTCCGCTAAAGGGCGTTATAACGAATTTTGTGCCACGTCACATATATTACGTATAGTGGGGCCTCGGTTGACTTCCGAAAGGGAAACCCGGGGTCTGGAACGCAAAGCAAAGAAGGAACATAGGTGTGGTTTTGGTCAGTAAAAGTCTGTCACGCCCTCCCACTCCGCCCAAGGCCGGGAAAAATCATTGGATGATTTAACGCCTTAAGAAAATGGTCAGTGGAAAAGCATAACCATGTCAATAACTATTTTATAATCACAGCTCTAATTGGTTGGTTTTGTTTTCTCATTACAACATTACTTATTTTTATGTATGTATCTGAGTATGTATTTACTATTGTATTCGTTTGTCTTCTGTTTGTCTATTTATTAAGTTGCACCTGCCATGTTGTTTCTAGGTCGACTGGCATATAATGCCTAAGGGTCAGCGCAGATCGAACTGCAAAATGCTCGCGCATGGTCGACCAACATTTATAGATTTTAAATTTTTAGAATGCATACTCGAATACGCAGTTGGCTTGCTCGAGCATGGTCGAGCATCAAATTTGGGCGCGTATTAAATTTTGCGATGTTATATACATCTCATAAGATATTTTTTTCAATCATCATCTTCTTGCTCTTGTCCCGTTTTATTTGGGGTCGGCGCAACACGTTTTTTTCTTCCATTCTGTCCTGTCACTCGTCACGCTATCATTAACTCCCTTTTCTTTCATATCGCTTCTCACACAATCCATCCATCTTTTCTTTGGCCTCCCTCTTCCCCTTCATCCATCCACATGTAAACTCATGACTTTTAGATATTTTTCCATGAATCTCAGAAAATCCTCGGCTCTGCTCTGCTCTTGGTGTGGCCGAGGCATTAAGTCCGCCTTTCTACAGTGTAATGTGCATAAAGCTTTAATAAATAAATAATACTAATTCAAATATAGAAGCCTATTATTTGTATGCAAAGTAATACAATGGAATCAATATAACACCAAGTTTCATGATAAAATTCGCATCTGTAATTTCCACTCTCCCACGGGATTGTTTTTTCAATAAAATATTATTGTACTAACAATGGCAATACCTTCTTATGGTCGGGAAGCTTAAAAGGAAATAAAAACAGACGAAGAAGAAAAATTCAAAAATTTCGAACGTCCGAATTTAAATTTGCATATCCGCCAAAAAGTTTGCGCGGAAAAAAATATCGACCAAGTGCGAGTCGGATTCGCGCACGAAGAACCCTCCGTACCGTCAATAGCATAAAACGGCAAAAAATCACGTTTGATTTGTAATAGGAGGGGCTCCTATTACAACAAAAGTGTTTTTTTCCTTAAATATTTATTAACACGCTTATATTAGCTTCACCTGTATGTTTGTAACCAACGCCTTTGAGCTCGATTTTGGCTTACTTTGGGCTATCAGAATTCCTTCAAACTTTGCACACCTATCAAAGACTGATGACAATACAATAATCTGTTTTTTTTAGTGAAAAATAAAAATATAGTTTAAAAAAAAACTAAAAAAACACGTTTTCATAGCATATCAAACTAAAAAGTGTAAAATAATTTTCAATATACTTAGGTAGAAAATAATAATAATGAACGAAAAATATTATTATCATTGTGAAAAAAGCGTGGGGCGCTTTGTGCCATATTTTTCGTAAATCGAGCACCCCACGCTTTTTTCACAATGATATTAATATTTTTTGTTCATTATTATTATTTTCTACCTAAGTATATTGAAAATTATTTTACACTTTTTAGTTTGATATGCTATGAAAGCGTGTTTTTTTAGTTTTTTTTTTTAAACTATTTTTTTTTTTCTGTTTTTTTACTATTTGTAGTAATAGCGGCAACAGAATTACATCATCTCTGTCTATCTATTACGGTTCATGAGATTTAGTCTGGTGACAGACCGACGGACAACGGAGTCTTAGTAATAGGATCCTGTTTTATTATTTGGTTACGGAACCCTAAAAATCGAACGTCCAAATTTAAATTTTCATATCCGCCAAAAAGTATGCGCGGAAAAAAAGAAATTGACAATGGTTTTTTTTTTATTTTAGCAGCCAGGAATATTTTTATCGGGATAAAGATCTTTCCAGCCGGTAGTAAGGGCATATCGATTGAATACTAAAAACTGTGACAATATAGTCTGTCTAGTAAGTTAAACGACTTGGATTTTTTTTAAGGAAATTAAAAATCTAATGTTGGCAACCGGAATTTTTAGTTGTCATTCACTTGTTTTTTGAGATGATGATATTTAAACAACAGGTCTTGATCGTAGTATGGCTAGTGATGATGAATCAGTAACTGGAATAGAATATTTAGGATCAGATTTCTCGTACGATTCCAGATTTATTTTATTACTTAAGACACTATTATGTCTTTGGAAATGTATCCTACTTTTGTAATAAGAATATCATTAAAGAGAAATACGATTTATAGAATGAGAATAAGAAATAGGTATATATTAAACGAAAATCCTTTGCATTTTTTAATGTTAATTAAAAAGTCCCCTAATAGTATTAAATCATTTAAAAAAATACTTAAATTGGATACTTTTTATAAGATTCCATTATTAAACAAGGACCAAGATCTCATAATCAACCTTGATTTCTGAACCAGTGTTGACTACATCAGATTTAATTTTACCCTAAAAATTACCCAAGTCGTTTAACTTATTAGACAGACTATAGCGAGTAATGTTTTTACATTTTTGGACAGAGGAACAGATTTTATAACCGGACATTTTAATAAAATCACATTTATAGTGCATTGTTGTCTGTTTGTGATTTATGATTGGTGTCATTGTCATCTGATGACGGTATCATTGGAAACGTCAATGAATGATACCGGTCTTGTGGAATAAGGACAAAGAGATTTAAAGAGATACAATAGAGCGGCTATCAGGAGAAATTTCTTAGGAAAACTGTCATCCTATCTCTCAGTGACGCCATCTAGCTTTGAATAGCAATCACGCGAATTAAATTTGTCAAAATTTGTTTAAATTTAACTATTGCTCGATAGGTGGCCAGAGGTTTTACCACGATATGTTAAAATGTCAGTAGTACGAACGAAAAAGGATCTAACAGTTCGGTTTAGGTCGTAAAATAGATCACGTTAAGAGCTCGTGGTAGAAGCTTCAGTGTGTGCCAGTGGCGTAGCTTGGAAAGGGGAGGGCGGGCCATGGTCCCAGGCGGCATACGAAAGGAGGCGGCAGAAAGCGCCAAATTATTTATTTGGAAAAAAAAAATTTAGATATTCGAAATTGCAAGCGCAATGTTACGTACGTGCCAAGCAAATTTTGATGTCTATGTTAAGTCTACCCTCATGCTGCAGCAGGTATATTGCTTTTTATTAATCCAAGTTCATTCTCTGACGTAACAATGTCGGACCAAGCTCAACCATGACTTGGCACTGAGTGTGTTCACGCTGACGCGATTAAACACGCGCATACCGACTTTGGGCCAATGCTCGTATGCGCAAGTGACGTGACTCTTAAGGTGTTGTGGAGGTCTCAGTTTGATCACATTGGCCGAATAGGGAACAAACCCCGTTGGTAGTAAAGCGTTTTGGTCCCCGGTAAACTCGAGTGAATCGAACTTCTGCCGTCCCTCACGCTGAGGAGAAAGCAAACTTAATTGCCTCTCTTATTGCGGAATCTTCGCGTCTGAATTCCGGTGACGCACCGCCCCCTGTTTCTCCTGATGGGTACGTGACGAGTATGTCGGATAGTCGTATCCATCAGAAAGACGTACGTAAGAATAAAGCTAGTGGCCCCGACGGGATACCTGCAGTCGTTCTTAATACTGGTGTTCTTAAACATAATAAACATCAAAGGGCGACGTATTTCTGGTCGACCCCAAGCGGCGAACACCCACGCTACGCCACTGGTGTGTGCAGGTAAGGTTAAACTTTTCAGCAATAGATGGCTCTATCATAAAATCAGCAAATGTTCTAGAACTATTCATGGAAATTGTTGAATTTTAATTAATTACTGCGTAAATACCAAGAATATTTACGAAAATAAACCGAAGTTAGGTCCAACAATTTCACCATAACAAGATTTGCAATAGCGTAATGCGCAACTCGGCATATTTTCTCAGAAAATTATTTTCTTTTAGTGCCTAAAGCGGATACAAACATGACTTGACGTGTAGGGGTGTCATACTAGACTGAGCGACTTGTTACTCACAAGTAACAAGTTTCGGATTTTGATTTTTGTTCGCTATGTCCTGTCTATTGGTAGTATATATTTAATGTCTTTGAATAAGGACAATGTGAAACGCATTTTGTCTTACATTTGACATTTGAAACGGCTTTTTGAATGGAAATAGTACGTTTTGATATTTTTTAATTTATTTTTTAACTATCACACAGCGCCGTCTAGTCCCAAGCTAAGCAGAGCTTGTGTTATGGGTACTAGACAACTGATAAACATACTTATATATTTCTAAATACATACACATTATAGATAAATTACACCCAGACACATAACAAATGATTGTGCTCATCACACAAACATTTGTCCTGGGTGGGAATCGAACCCACGACCACGGCGCTCTCGCCGCCGCCGCCGGGATTCCGATCCCGATTTCCAGCCACCGTAGGCGCGGGCTTGCGGACAGTGAGCAATGGGTAGCTCGCTGTCCGGCCGTCCGGTAACCGTCCGGACCAAGCCCAAGTCGTCGACGGCGCGCGCTGTTCCCGCGCGCCTCAAGGAGTTGTCAGCAACAGCAGGGGCCCGGCCGGGTCGAAGCCTACTGGGGCCAGGGTTATCCGAAAGGGCGCTCGAGCCCCGGTATGAAGGCTTGTAGGAACGGGATGGGTTTTTTAGTCAGTAAGAGTCTGACACTATCTCCCGCTCCGCCCAAGAGCGGGGGTTTATTTATTTATTGATTTTTATGTTGTTAATTGTTTAGTGTTTATTACTTAGGATTTACTTAGTGTTTATTGAATGTTATCTCTTGTCATCCTCTTTGAAATTTAAAACATATAATTTTTTTCTAGATGTTAAATTAATTAATTAATGTACAACAAAATTCAAACACAATGCAAATTGTTATATATGAATAAATAAATGAAAATGAAATGAAAATGGTTGTCATAAGATGATTTTTCCCATCGAAAAAAAAAAAAAAAAAAAAAAAAAAACCCACGACCACCGCCATAGCAGTCAGGGTCACTAACCACTAGACCAACAGGCCAGTCAAAATGATACAAGTGCAGAAAGTTTGTCATTGCGACCGAGGCGGAATTCGCAAGAGCCGTAGACGAGTGTGTTATGGGACTGTAGTGACTTTGCATGTGTATAAAACGACATTTTTCAATAAATTTACGAAAAAATGAATAAACGAGGGTCGACCGATAACTCGTAGGGATCGACGTGCGACGAGCCAGATACGACACACGTAATAACATTGTGGCGGGGAGAGCACGCGCATGTTTCTGCACTAGTGCGGAAAACAGTCTATTACGTGCCTAAGAGCGGTGGGATAAGAGCGGGTTTTCGAGTAAGTGTATTGAAAATAGGGTTGAGTCTTAGATGTTATTGCCAATTAATGTTGTGCAATAACCGTCAAGTCTCCTTGATTGACTTGAAAATAATACAAGTGTACTGAAACATAATCTAATCAGAAAAGCGGTTAGTCCTGTTTATCTACATCCTATTCTGTTTTTAGTCGTTTGCACATAAATAGATACCTACCTTAATTTTTTAAAGTAAGATAAACTACAATCGTTGAAAACATTAAAAACTCCGACAAATACTAAACAAGTAAAATCTATATTGGGTTTGTTTTCTTACTATCGTATATTCATTAGTAATTTTGCAGTAATAGTGTTGAAGTGATTTTTGTAAGAAAAGCGTGAATTCGTTTAAATAAGTAAAAAAAAATAAGAGTGCGCCGCCCGAAGTGTTTGATTTCATAGAAGAATCCCTATACGAGCCTACCGACGAGCTGAGCTGCGTTACGTGTGAGAAGTGATATGAAAGAAAAGGGAGTTAGTGATAGCGTGACGAGTGACAGGACAGAATGGAAGAAAAAAACGTATTGCGCCGACCCCAAATAAAACGGGACAAGGGCAGGAAGAAGAAGAAGAAGACACCTGTCAACAAATGGCACCCAATATGAAAATCGTATAGCAAACGAAAGTCAAAAGACAACTAATCCGTATTTTCTATGATCTTTCGCTGTAAAGATAATACGTACCAACTTTTTTTTTGTAGGTGGAAAAATCATCCAGTGACAACTCCGCGCTCTTGGGCGGAGCGGGAGATAGTGTCAGACTTTTTCTAATTAAAGTCCCTGTCAGATCAGAGAGCCCACCACTCAACGACAAGGGTAACTGACGTAAGACAACGCGCTTTTAAGTCAGTAATAGTCTGTCATATTCTCTCGGTCTACATCCCTACTTTTTAATTAGTACACAAAAAAATGGGGCTCTATCTGTACCCGTTACTGATCATATTTTTGTAGTCAAAAGTAGAAAAAACCGAAATCCTAAAATTGACCACGAAAAGGTAAATTCATCATAGAATCAATCTTACATAACAATTGCTAGTAGAAAATACTGCGAGCAGTGTTTTACCTTAATAATTGTCACTTATTCATTCATTAATCAATAGCCTGCACAATAATTCCATAAAAGTGACATTTTGGGACATAAACCAACGCTAATAACTTTGCTGTTTATGAATATTATTTAATGAGATTTTACTTATAAAATAACAAGGGTTTTTCTAATAAGCCCTTTAAGTATGTGTACTAATTAAAAGTTTGTGGTGTATATTAGTATTGATGATTTCTTTCCTAAAAATAAAAGAAATGCGAACAAAGCCACTGACAACAACTAGTCTATTCCAATAACAGTCAAGTTCACGTATCTTCGTGCTGCTAGACCAGACAGATCGTTGTTTATGCCTTCGTCTATTGTCTATTGAGTTTCAAACGAGCTGAAACGAGCGCTCGTTCGGATTGTATTGAATTTCCGACCGGATTACATTTCAGGACATCGAGTTAGAAAATTGATTCGCATTGTTTAATTTTATTTTTTATTTTTGTAAGTCATTATAAACTTTTCTTTTTTTCTGTTTTCCAAGAAAGGCTTTACTTCAAGAATAAAAAATATTTAGATTTCACCAGATCTTTATTTATTTATTTGACCATATATATAAATATATGACCACGATGACCACCATAAGGTGGTCAATCGCAAACCTATCAATAAAAAAAAATGTACCCACAAAAATAAAAGAAAATAAGAAGGAAACAGAAGAAGAAGAAGATAATGGAGATGTTTATTTCTAAAGAAAGATCTTCACATGGTTTACCTTCATTTCATGGCTAAAAGCCTACTCAATAAAATTCATTGTATAGATACTCGTATAAGGGATGATAAATAATGATAAATGATCTTTATTTTGCAAGTAGGTTTTATAAAAACACTTTTACACGTCAATTTTTTTTTTTTCGTCAATTAATGCTAGATGAGGCCGGTGTTTCCTAGCTGACTACCCTGAGAAGAAACACCGAAACAAACTCAGGGGTCAAAGTCTCTTTTAAAGTCCATACAGCAAAACATGTAATGTTCAAATCATATGAGAACCGTGCAGATTGAGCCGAGATGGTCTTTTGAAGAAAGACCCACACAATTCTAAGTGGACTTGTCCAGTCAGTGCAAGCATTTGTCAGTATGCGTGTAGCTCAACTCAGGACTACTAAGGAGCTCAACGACTTGACGAACAATGCCAAAGAAAGGACATTTGGGTAGGCCACATCAAATACTCAAAACAGCCAGACATCATGTGAAAATAAAAGAAAAGGAAAGAGTAATCCACATAGTTCTTACATTCACAATAATACTTACAAAAGTAAATATTGCAAATTGTAAAAAAAAAAGTATATAAAAAAATTCAGTCAAATAGCAAAAATAAAAATGTCATAATTGTAAAAAAAATAATAATATATATATATATATATATATATATACAATTCATAATTGTAAAACAACAACAATCGTCAATAAAAAAAAAGGCAGTTAAAACAAAAAAACATTCAAATGATAACAATTATAGTGAGTAGGTACTGGAGCAGGTCAATCCCAAGCCGTTTTATCCTCGAGAGACTCTTTTACAGTATAAAAAAGCCTTTTGGCAAAGTTTTCGCTTTACAAATGTTTTGAATTTATTAATGCTAAGTTCTTGAATAGGATGAAAAACGTGTTGCGCCGACCCCAAATAAAATGGGACAATGCCCTTGTCTTGTGGAAGAAGAAGAAGAAGAAGAAGAATGCTAAGTTCTTGAATAGGATGAAAAATTTTATTTAAATTATGTTAATCAAATATGGGCGACGACGGTGGTTCAGGAGGTCAATAATTGACAATTTATTAAAAGTGCTAGCGCAGTAGCCAACTTTTGCTTTTGATCGCGTACAGCTAAGTTTGAAGGCGCCCTAAGAGTATTTCATTGAAGATTGAATAGGTACTTCTTGGCAAGCTCTATCATCGACCACATTATCGCTTACCATCAGGTGAGATAGCTGTCAGACGCGAGCCTATTAATAAAAAAAACTGGGCAAGTACGAGTCAGACTCGCGCACTGAGGGTTCCGTGCAAACTACAATTCCCGAATGGAAATATTATTTTTCCAAGATATGTTGCAAATTGTCGTTTTTGTCTATTGGTTGTTTTGTGCTTATTTCTTCTAAATATTGATCTAAAAATTGCATATTACCTTCCTCATCTCTATATGTTTTCTTAAGATCTTCATCCAATTTTATCCATATTTTTCTACTTTGATGCCTTTTCTTTATACTATTTTTTATTTTTGAGAAAGTATTCATTTTGACAATATATGTATGATGAATCACCGGCTTCAGCTCATCAGGTAAAACATAACATTTTCCTTCTTCTGTAGATATTGAGGTTATGGCTAATACATTTGATTTGCCATCATTTGAAGCTATCATCGTAAACTCAAATTGCAGCCGGTGATTCATCATACTATATACATTCTCTCGAAGATTTTTCCGAATTGCAATTTTTTTTTTTCACAAAAAATTTACTGTTTTCAGATTTACTCTATACCTGTGCTTTATGACCTTGCTTTGTGCCAAATTTCAGGATTCTGGGTCAACGGGAAGTAACCTATGAATTTCGATCTTTGAGAGTATCAAAATATACGTTTTTTTGCGACATAAACGGCCGTATACTTTTTATTCGTTAACAGGACGGATAACGGACAGATAAAACCCTAACCGGCCCTTGAAGTAGCAGATAACTATATTCCTCCGAGAGGGGCTTTATTCGACAGTTAACAACTACTATCTGACGATTGAAAAACTCAAAATCTTGCTATCCATCGAATAAAGGCTATCTGGTTGTTTATCTGGGGATTGAAAAATCGGCCCTTAGAAGTTAGATTTTTTCACAGCTTGAAGGGACCACAGACCTGAGTATATGGTTTTAATTTCAACTCGATACCTCCACGCGTTCTCGAGATAAAGAGTCTTGACAGACAGACGGACGGACAACGAAGTGATCCTATAAGGGTTCCGCTTTCCTTTTGAGATACGGAACCCTAAAAAAAATCTTATTCACATTATTCCCGTTTAAACCAACTGTATTTTCCCTTTACAAGTTCAGAAAAAGTCTACCAATATACGTCTGGACAAAACCAACTAAAATAGCTAGATATAATGATTGGACATCGCAATCAATTGCCATTTGGCATGTAATCGTCTTAATAGATTGCAATTGTCTTGTCCTTGCTTCCCAGAACTGAAGAGCTCTTATTTCAGTTAATACTGATCGCTTTGCATTTTCAGCCTTATTTAGGTATAAAAAGTAGCATAATTATATGCATAATCAGCCTTTTAATGTTCCCACTGCTGGGACTCAGGCCTCTTCAATTTGAGAGGGAAAGGGCCGTAATCCCTCACGAGGGCCCAGTGCGGGTTGGTGGATGTCACATGTCTTCGAATTATTAGTACAAAACACAAAACTGGTGTCCTGAAATCGCACTAAGAGTGTAATAAAAAATAATTGTAGCTGATAAAAATCACGTGGCGGACTTCCTAAGAACTTATCATAAGAAATCCGCTTGATATTTCGATGTAATTATAAAAAAACATCAGTGTAGGTATTTACAGAAAACTAAAACAATTAGTCATTATCGCATCAAGAAATTCGAATAATAAAATTATAATTGAAAGCTTTATCCACGCACCGTAGGCGCAAGTTTGCTGACGACGATTTACTTATTTATTTATTAAATCTTTATGCACAAAAATAAACTGTACAAAGGCGGACTTAATGCCTTAGGCATTAATTATCTGCCAGTCGACCTTAGGGTGGTGCAGAAACATAACATGGCAGGTGCAACTTATTAAATAGACAAGCAGAAGAGAAACAAATACGATAGTAAATAAATACTTAAATACATACATATACATAAATAATGCTGTAGTGAAAAAACAAATCCAACCAATCAGTGCTGTGATGATTCTACCAACATCTTGCGAAAATGCTCACGTGCCTTCAAAAGGAAAATCAGCCATCCTGAAGATCAATGTGTAGCTCGCAGTCTACTCGTCTGGTAAGGACCGAGCCCTAGTCGTCGACGGTGCATGCGTCGTATTAAACGCATTCCTCAAAGAGATGTCAGCAAACCCGTAGAAGCCCAGCAAAGTTGATGCCTGCTAGGGCCACGGGGTACTTCTGGAAGGGACACCGTGCTCGTAGAATGCAAAGGGCAAGTGAAGGACACAGGTGGGTTTGATTGAATCAGTAAAAGTTTGACACGTTATCTCAATCCACCCTAGAGCGAATAATTGGAAGATTATATACATTAAAAAAAATATATGCCCAAAGAATATAACTTCATCGTTGATGCTATTTCGTTGATTGATTTTTATAGATGACATTTTATAATATTATAAAATAAAAAAAGACAACCAATGTTCATTGAACAGTGGTAGGACAGCGGTAGCATTGTTTATAGACTCACACGCCCTTTCGCTCCTCCCTAGAGCGGGAGAAGTTTTTGGATGATTTCCCAACTAAAACAAAAACGAAAAGTAGTTTGTGTATACAAAGATTAAATTATCTACGTAGTAATAAAGGTTCTAAATCTAGAACACAACTACACTAATATTATAAAGAGGCAGTTTGTTTTTTTGTTTGCAGGAGGTAATTTCTGAAAGTACTGGTCCGATCGCTAAAATTTTTTCACCGATAGAACGCTGCTGTATTCCTGAGTGACATAGGCTATATTTTACGTACGCGGGCGAGGATGCAGGCAAAAGCTAGTAAATAATAACCAGAAACTGCTAAAACTGACAGAAATATCAATTTATCCTTACATCATTCAATTATTTCATACAACACCGTTAAAACTGCATTTCTGCGTCGAAAAAAGCTCGTCCTCAAGATGGAGAGCATCACTGACCCAAATATAAGACAAGTTACAACAAGCCATTATAATAATCTTACACAGAACACGGAATCGACTGTATGAGACGCCATGTTTATATCAAACATTAATTTTAAATGTAGTTGATAAAAAAAAAAAAAAATAAATAAAAGGTACTTGCAGTTTATTTGATGTATACAAGGGTGTTTTTAATATAGTGCGGATTTCATCACGCATATGCATGCAGAAAATTTCACAAGGCAATAAAACGCGCCCCACGTGCGTATTCCAAAAACTTGTATGTAATGGACATTTGTGGGATTGCCTCGCATGCGTGATCAAAATCGCACAATATTAAAAACTGGTCCTTGCCAATATGGGGAATATTGGCAAGGACAAGTCGTTGCGGTGATAATTGGGGCAGGTAGTAATATCAGGGTGCGACCGCGCCTGTGTCCAGTTGGACATAGGTCTCCCCCCAGTATGGTCTTTTTTCGGCTGAAATAATTTTGAATCAATATTTCAACTAAGCATTTGATTATCGAGAGATTTTACCGTGTTTTATCTTTCCAGGAGGATTTGAGAAATCAATTTAAAAAAAAAATCCCGGTCAAAAACACCATTGTCTCCGGCTATCAATTGCGTCCGGCTCCTGGAAGTACTGGGCCAATTGCTAAAATTTTTCAGCTTTTAAAAGTTGCTTTATTCCTGAGTGACATATTCTCTATTTTATGTATGCGGGCGAAGTTGCAGGCAAAAGCTAGTCAATAATAAAATAAAACATCTTGCACGCTATTAGCTTGCAGGTAGAAACATGGCCATATAGAAAATCGTTTTTGGCAGTGCCCGCTGATGCGATACGGTGGTCTGTGGAAATGTCGGTCTTTTGTTTTTTTGTTTAATCGTCTTGTTATAAGAATTTATTGAGGTATTGAATGAATGGAACGTTAAATTAAAACGTGTGCACAGTGTGTTTAAAAAATATCAAGATAAAGGTCGCATAGGGTGCAGAACATAATTGACTTTTATAATTATTTTGTTTATTTTTTGGTGATCCTTAAATCCCAGTTTCAATGGTTCGGTATTTTTACTGTTAATGCTGTAGTCATAAAATGTATGTTCTTTTTCCTAAGTCATAACGATGTTTAGCAAAAGTCTCTTGTAGTAGCACATTCTATTATTACAGCACATTATATTATTCTGGTATTGTTTGTCAAATAGTTGAGCTCTTTGGTAGTCCAGAGTTGAGCTTTGCGAATACTGATAAATGCTTGCACTAACTTTATTTATTTATTTATTGCCAATTTACACTTACAGTTTAACACCACACATATAAATTATAGGCACACATTAATAGCAGTACCTAATACAAAAAAAATAATAATTCAAAAACATTAACATAATAATCATGAAAACAATGTAAAAAGTAATTAATTGTTACTCGTATGTATGAAATGAGTCTGCGTGAATTTACAAAACGCACCTACGCTCGTGAGTGCGTAAAAAACCCGCATGATGATGCAGATCTGCGCAAGTATAAGTGTAGGTGCGCTGACACGCAACATGCAGCGTGATGCGTGGCAGTGTGATAATCGCCTAATATTTAGCCGAGTTACAGTTGCCATTACGGATCTTGAACGCTCGGCGTCAGAGTGGGGATCGCTTTGCGCATTCCATACATTGGCGAGCCAATCGTCTCCGTAGTTAGATACATGCTGCAACGCAATGAACGAATCAAGAGTGACGTTTATGAATCGATGGCGCGGCGAGCCAATCACTGACACTCCCCGCCCCCGCGTCACACTTCGCACCACTAAAGAGACCGAATATTTGACTTCTTCGCAACTGTCCAAGATCCGTGACATCTGTACCAAAACATACCAAAACATAACGCCCGAGGTATACCGTCATATTTACTACTACTGTCTTCCGACAATGCGCAGTAAAATGTTAAAAGCTCATTAAAAACTTTGTCACGCCAGGTTTTGACGTAACTCGCCAAAATATTATATTGGTATGTTTCTTTAGGGCTGACCATTTTACGCTATTCCTAGTGTACTTTGATAGTACAGAGGTGGTGTTTGATAGAACAGCTGCTCTAGCCAAGTTACAACCGTTTCGCTTCCGTCGAACGCCTCGATTTGGCCACGCTCCTAATTCTTTTGTTCTGACCACGTGACTGAGCGTTGAGATAACGTCATTCCCGTACATTTGATGTTTTCTACTAGCGTTAACGATTGCAGATTATCAACTTGGCTAGGGGTACAGGTCCAGATGGGAATGGCCCGCAGTGAAAAAAGAGAGGTCGTCTATGAAGATATCAATGAGGATCGGCCATTAATCATGAGACTTGGAAGAGTGGGGAAGGGCGTTCAAATAAAATCAAGTAATATCGTAAGAGGGAGGGCGAAGGGGTGTACAGAGTATCCCACCAAAAACATACCTGTTAAAAAGGTGGCCAAGTTCCTATCGGCTAATTGTTCGCTTAAAAAAGGGTTGAAATCCAATCCAATGCCAAGTTTAGATGCACTTTAAAATCGATCATAATCATCTTCATCAACACCCTGATCATCATTAAATTTGAACTTGGCAGGTTTTCGTGCTATACGTAACACTTGCTTAATTGTATAATTAAATTTATTATTTGTATAATTAAATTAACCTGCCTAAATTAATCACCATGGCACGTGATCTCGTCTCGCCTATGTCAAGCAAAGATTTTTTTAAATATTCTGTACCAAAAAATATAAACGTTATTTTAAGGTTTGTAAGGGGGAGGTAGTTAGTCCAAAACTTCACCATGAATCAATAAAGGGAGTAGGAACTTTAAAAAAATTACTAACACGTGATTAACTACCTCTTGATATGATTTATTCGATTATTTGATTGAGATTTTTCGACTGGCCTGTTGGTCTAGTGGTTAGTGGCCCTGACTGCTATGCCGGAGGTCGTGGGTTCGATTCCCACCCAGGACAAATGTTTGTGTGATGAGCATGATCATTTGTTCTGAGTCTGGATGTAATCTATCTATAATATGTATTTAGAAAATATGTGTATGTTTATCAGTTGTCTAGGACTCATAACACAAGCTCTGCTTAGCTTGGAACTGTAGTTGTGGAGTATTACGAGTATTATTGGAAGTAAATGGACTAGATTACTTAATTTAGTTCGTATGTGTGGTGTAGTGGTGCGTGTGTCTAGGCGCCATTCAGAACAACAACCAATAACTGTCAGTGCGTAATTATGCGTCCACAGTGATTTATGTGCATTTCTTTAGAATTTTGTCTGTGCAACATAGTGGTATAGACCGATATCGTTGTATTATCTACGTAGGTCTGTGGTCTGTGTACTGTGTACCGTGTGGACACCATTACTCATGATCATCATAATCACCATCATCAGCCTTTTTAATGTTCCCACTGCTGGGACCCAGGCCTCCTCTCTAGGAGAGGGACCGTAATCCAACACGCGGGCCCAGTGCGGGTTGGTGAATGTCACACGTTTTCGAATTTTTGGTTCTTTTTGGCTTTTTTTTTCTTTGTATTTTGTGGTATGTTAGTCAGTCAGTTTATCCTTTTATATAAGACTAGCTTTTGCCGCGTCTTTGCTCGCACACTAGCCTGTGTCACTCAGGAATAAAGCAGCTTTCTATCGATGCTACAATTTTTGCAACCATACCAGTAATTTCAGAGATCCTACAAACAAAAAAAAACTTTACCTATTTTTTATACAGAGTGTAAGGAACAGCCCTCCACAAACTTTAAGGGCTTGCTCAGTAGACGAGACTGAACAACCTTCCACAAAGACTTTTTTTCAGGAAACGAAAAAAAAATATCAGCCTCACAATACCACATTAAAAACTTGATTGGACAGTTTGTATGGAGAGACCGATTTTATTTTTCGTTTCCTGAAAAAAAATCTTGTGGAAGGTTATTCAGATTAGTCTACTGAACAAGCCCTTAAAGATTGTGGAGGGTTGTCATTTACACCCTGTATTAGTAATATATTAGGATTTTATAAAATAACGATAAATAACCTTTTTAGGGTTCCGTAACCAAATGGCAAAAAATGGAACCCTTATAGATTCGTCATGTCTGTCTGTCTGTCTGTCTGTCTGTCCGTCCCTACGTCACAGCCACTTTTTCCGAAACTATAAGAGCTATACTGTTGAAACTTTGTAAGTAGATGTATTCTGTAAACCGCATTAAGATTTTCACACAAAAATAGAAAAAAAGCAATAAATTTTGAGGGTCCCCATACTTAGAACTGAAACTCAAAAAATTTTTTTTCATCAAACCCATACGTGTGGTGTATCTATGGATAGGTCTTCAAAAATGATACTGAGGTTTCTATTATCTTTTTTTTCTAAACTGAATAGTTTGCGTGAGAGACACTTCCAAAGTGGTAAAATGGGTGTCCCCCCCCTCTAACTTCTAAAATAAGAGAATGATAAAACTAAAAAAAATATATGATGTACATTACTATAAAAACTGCCAACGAAAATTGGTTTGAACGAAATCTAGTAAGTAGTTTTTTTTTAATGCGTCATAAATCGAAAAAAAACACAGTATTTTTTTTTTTTTTTAATTGAGATAAACTAGTGCTTGACTGCGATCCCACCTGATGGTAAGTAGCGATGCAATCTTTGATGGTGAGGCGCACTAGTTTATTAAGAGCCTATTCACTCTAGCCTTGAAGACACCCAAATTATAATCGGACGGGAAGACCGCAGCAGGCAGATTGTTCCAGTCCTTCGACGTACGCGGTATAAACGACGAGGCGAAACGCTTAGTCCGGACCGTAGAGGTTTCAACATCGTAAGGGTGAATATTCGCCGTACGTCGGGTTGTCCGATGGTAGAATTGCGATGGCGGAATCAAGTCATGCAATTCCTGCGCACACTCTCCAAAATGCATCCTGTAAAACACCGAAAGGCTGGTTACCCTACGCCTATGCTCAAGGCTTTGAAGGTTGGACTTAACCAAATCTGGATCACCAATTAGCCTCTTTGCACGCCTTTCCACCGAGTCCAAAGCTGCCAGGTGGTATTTTGCAGCACCAGCCCATATATGACTGCAGTACTCCACACACGAACGGACCTGTGCTTTGTATAACATTAAAAGCTGTCCCGGTGTGAAGTACCGCCGGACCTTTGCAAGAACGCCCAGGTTCCTAGCAGCTACCTTGGCTTTGGACTCAAAGCTCTATTATTAAAACATCGATCAAAGTTACAACACATTACAAGAACTTTTGTATTATGTTACTTGCTACTACGGAACCCTTCATGGGCGAGTCCGACTCGCACTTGGCCGGTTTTTTACTATATATAGGCTCACTTTTAACCACTATCTCATCTCATGATAAGTGATGATTTAATCAACGTTTCTTTAGAGCAGCTTTTCCCAAAGTGGGCGATAACGCCCCCTTGTGGGCGCTGCAGGCCTAAAGGGGGGTGGTAAGAGACCCAGAAAAAAAATGGAGGCGTTGTGTAGAGGCTTTCTTGGGGCGATTTGTAATTTCATCAATTTATTAAACAGAATCAGATTCATCCTTCACATTAGTTTTTATATAAGAATCGATTGTTAAGTTTGTTTTATTTTGAATAAAAGATACTCTGTCTGAATACTATAAAGTTGCGTTTCAATAATCATTCTCATTGGCAGGTGTAGTCCGTAAGAGTTAACTTGAGACCTGAGCGCCGTTGTGTAGTACCTACTGTGCTCAGGTCTCAAGTTAACTCTTGTGGATTATAGTAAAAGTCTCTTTTAGAATGATTGTTTAATCTCCGCTAATATAGCTCACAACAATTAATTAATTTAATTTGAGTTATAGTGGTTTTTAAGTAGGTGAAAAAATGGGGGCGCTTAAAATTAATTTATTCTCAAAGTGGGCAGTAGACAAAATAAGTTTGGGAACCCCTGCCTTAGAGTAACCTATTCACTCTTGATTTAAATACCCTTTAATTTTTTTTAAAGAAAATGTCTTATTTCGAAACCCAAGATCAATATACAGGGCGTGTCAAACCCATTTCTCACAGACCCAGACAGCGAAGTCAACGGCATCCTATCATCACGAACCATAATCTCGCCAGCCCTAATTCTGACCCAAATCGACGTCCGTAAGTCTTCCTTCCTCATACTGTACTAAAATAAGCCTGGCCGATATTTGGGCAGTTTACCTCATTGTTGACGGGTTAAAAGACGACAATTAAGCTACATTAGACCGACGCACGTGAACCACGTCTGATTTATGTATAAAACGACGTCGCGAGGCGCGATCACGCGATTAACTGTAGCTCTACAAGTCTACTTTCCATATAAAATGTATGGAGACCGACGCGCCCAGATCGGCGTGTGTGGCACACGTGTAAGACGCCTGATTTGTACGTAGAACGACGTCGCGCGACGTCGCGTGACGTGGATCAAGTGTAGCTCTACAAGTCTATTTTACATATAAAATGTATGGAGACCGACGCGCCCAGATCGGCGTGTATGGCACACGTGTAAGACGCCTGATTTGTACGTAGAACGACGTCGCGCGACGTCGCGTGACGTGGATCAAGTGTAGCTCTACAAGTCTATTTTCCATATAAAATGTCTGGAGACCGACGCGCCTAGATCGGCGTGTGTGGCACACGTGTGCGCAGTGTAGTTCTAGCTTTAGTAATGCTGCACACTAGTTGACTTTAGCCCATACTAGTTCAATACTAGTTAAAGTCAAAGCCATTTATTTATATTAAATGCGGTACAAGTAGTATCCATGTCACTCAAGAATAAAGCAGCTTTCCATCGGTCAAAAAAAAAAATTAGCAATCGGACCAGCATTTTCAGAGATATAAGTTTTGTAACTAAAATTATCAGGATTAATCATATTCATTTATTCAAAAATTAAGATATTCCATAGTCCCGACTAATTTGACGTTTTTTTTTTTTAAAAAAAAAGGGCGGGTTAATACTGATGCTGGCATTTTGTTTTTCACACGATTCACACGATTCTTTCTTCCATTTTGTCCTCTCACCCGTCACACTATCACTAACTCCCTTTTCATATTACTTTTCACACATTCATCTCTTCTTTGGCCTCCCTCGCCATCCATCTACACGTATACTTAGAACTCTTTCAGTAACATGCGTTTTATCCCTCCTCTTCACATGACCATACCAAGACAAACGATTTCCTTTCAACTTTTCAGTCACTGGTGAAATAAACGGCTATAAACGAATATATTACAATAAATTAAATCTCTTCTTTACTATCGGTATCACCCTTGACAGAGTGGTCGTGGTCATCACTTCAGGTGTTGGTGGCAAGCTTCACAAAACGCCGCCACTCCTATCTGATGACCAATGGGAAACTAAATTTCTAAACTAATTAACTAAGTCAAGAGTGAATAGATTGCTTCTAGGCAAGCGTGCTCCATCGTCGGCCACATCATCGCTTACTATCAGGTGAGATTGTGGTCAAACGCGAGCCTATCCATTATAAAAAAAAAAAAAAAAAATCATCACCAACATCATCATCATATCAGCCGACAAACGTCAACTGTTGGACATAGGCCTCCCGCAAGTGTCTACACAATTAACGATCCTGCGCGTTCCGCATCTATCGGATTCCCGCAACCTTCACCAGGTCAGTGGGCCACCTTGTTGGAGGCCTTCCAACGTTGCGTCGTCCGGTACGCGGTCGCCACTCCAGAACCTTTCGGCCTCAACGGCCATCTGTTCTGCGAGCAATGTGGCTGCCTATTGCCACTTAAGTTTGGTGATTCTTCGAGCTATGTCGGTAACCTTGGTTCCCACCCAAACGGTAACCCAAAAGGCAAAGGAAAGGGCCATGCTCGTAGTTTCCCTGCGTGAACACATCAGAAATGAAAATGACCGCAGGAGAACCAAGGTTTAAACGCATATATTAAAATAAATTAAACACTTACAGAAAAATAATAATAAACGAATAAAGGTGATTGATATTGTCAGCAAAGAATTTCATGTTTGTTTAACTTTGTAATCGCTATATTTCTGCTATATAATTTATTTGGACACCGTTCCTAACGAGCTGTGAAGCTATTTAACAAACGTGCTTTCCTAATGAATGGTCTATGTTTTGTATTCTGTAGTTGAATATATTTGTTAAATGAAAATATGGATGAAAAATGGCCTTTTTCTTTTTGTTCGGCGGGAAGTCGAAAGATTATTCTTCTCACTCGTGGTAGAGTGAGATGGTGTTTCAGCTTTTTGTTTATTGATATAAACTAGTCATCATCATCATCAGCCTTTTTAATGTTCCCACTGTTGGGACTCAGGCCTCCTCTCTGGGAGAGGGAATGGGCCGTAATCCACCACGCGCGGGTTGGCGAATGTCACATGTCTTCGAATTTTCGGTTCTAGGACATGCCGGTTTCCTCAAGATGTTTTCCTTCACCGTTTTGAGAGCAGTGGTGATGAAATAAATTACACAAAGTAATGCGCCTGGCAGGGTTTGAACCCGCGACCTACAACTCGTAAGTCGGAGCCTTACCCAGTGGGCCACCAGCACTGCTCTATATATAAACTAGTACTTGACTGTTATTGCACCTGATGGTAAGTAGTGATGCAATGGTTGATGGTAAGACGCACTAGTTTATTAAGAGCCTTCACTCTAGCCTTGAAGACAATCAAACTATCGTTGGAAGGGAAGACAGCGGCAGGCAAATTGTTCCAGTCCTTTAACTAGTTTAGGGATGTAAACTGAATGAAAGGTATGCGTAAATTAATACGGGTTTTGAAAAAAAGGTACTTTATTTTTTAATTTTATCTTTACAAATCGATAGTGTTTCATGTACCGGATCGACCCTCCACGGGATTAAAACGATTAAAATTTAGCGATAGATTTTAGATTAATAAAGAGGCAAAGTTTGTTTTTTTGTTTTTGTGTTTTTTTGTTTGTAGGAGGTAATCTTTGGAAGTACTGATCCAATTGCTAAAATTTTATCACCGTTAGAAAGCTGCTTTATTCCACAGTGAAATAGGCTATATTTTATGTACGCGGACGAAGTCGAGGGCAAAAGCTAGTATTAAATAAAAAAAGTAAAAGCCTGAAACGCCCTCCCGCTCCAGCCTAGAGAGTGAGAAGTTGTTTGATGATTTTCCACCTAAATACATAAAAACCTCACCTATCAATACACCTGTCATATTACTTATCAATATATTATAATGCAATTGTTGTTCGGACAATGCATCGACCGACATCCTTATCAAGGTCACGCCATATACTGATACTGATTGATAGCGGACACACGCGGCGAATACTAACTGTATTGTAGCGTTATGCAATTTGTGTTGAATGTTATGTTTATAGTTGACAGGTTCTTTACAAATAGACCGTTTTTTCGGCACCATCATCATCTGACATCATCTTATTTATTTATTATCTCTATATACACCCTTAAATTTTGATCGTTTGAACCCGTGGAGGGTCGATCCGGTACATGAAACACTATCGATTTGTAAAGATAAAATTAATAAATAAAGTACCTTAGTCGGCCGCCAGTAGTCGGCGTTGCGTACTAACTACCTACAAGTCATTGAACTCGCTCAGCTGACGTATTCTTAAATAAATTAATTTCGTACATGCGTAAATTAATACGAGTTTTAAAAGAAAGGTACTTTTTAATTTTATCGTTACAAATCGATAGTGTTTCATGTACCGGATCGACCCTCCACGGGATTAAAACGATCAAAATTTAGCGGTCTATAAAAATCAATGCCACTTTTCGTTGTAATTTTATAACTCAAGAACGGGCTCATCTATCCAAACCAAATGTTTAGGCTTTGTTCGGACTATTTAGTAGGTAGATGGTTTATGTGAAGTTTGGTAGGGTAGAGTAGGGTAGAGTAGGGTCGAGTAGGGTAGAGTAGGATAGAGTACCGCGAGCCTCAAGGAGTTGTCAGCAACAGCAGGACCCAGCCAGGTCGAAGCCTACTGGGGCCAGGGTTATCCGAAAGGGCGCTCGAGCCCCTGTATGAAGGCTAGAAGGAACGGGGTGGGTCTTTTAGTCAGTAAGAGTCTGACACTATCTCCCGTTCCGCCCAAGGGCGGGGGATGTCAATGCATGATTATCTCCCACCATAAAAAAAAAGGATAGAGTAGGGTAGAGTAGGGTAGAGTAAGGTATGTAGGGTAGATTAGGGTAGAGTAGGGTATAGTAGGGTATAGTAGAGTATAGTAGGGTGGAGTAGGGAAGAGCGGGAGCGAAGCCGCGCGGGCAAAAACTAGTTATTTTATAATTTTATTTACACTCGATATCCGTGATGTACACACAAATATACAGATGGCCGCTGGGGTCGAAAGGTTATGGAGTGGGGACCGCGTACCGGAAGACGCAGCTTTGGAAGGCCTCCTACAAGGTGGACCGATGACCTGGTGAAGGTTGCGGGAATCCGATGGATGCGGGACGCACAGGATCGTTCATTGTGGCGACACTTGAGGGAGGCCTATGTCGACGACCGTGAAGTGTACATTATAATATGTAAATTTTAAGGCAGTTGCAGTATGACTGGCCGGTCTAGTGGGTAATAGCCCTGACTGCTATAACGGAGGTCGTGGGTTCGATTCTCACCCAAGACAAATGTTTGTGTGATGAGCACGATCATTTGTTCTGTGTCTGGGTGTAATTTATCTATAATACACACTGCCGGGGTTATGTAACTTCTTGACTTACATAACCCCGGGTTGTTGCTATCAAAAAATACAGATTCCGGCAAAGAATTCCACTTTTAGCTGTACACTCAACAAATCCCATGTTTAAGGCCTCGGGCAGTACGAGTATATGTGCATATAATTCCATAATACACAATGGATGTCAGTCAGTCAGACAGTCATTTCAGCCGAAAAACATCCACTGTTGGACATGGGCAAATATTTTTTTAAATGTATGTATTTAGAAATAATAGCACAAGCTCTGTTTAGACTAGATAGCGTTATATGAAAGTTGTGGAAAAAAAACTATGTCTACAACAATGACTTCCATTTCATTTGTCAATAAGCCGATCTCAACATAACTAATTGGGATAAAGTAACACTGATAACATTATAACAAGAGATTACCAACTGTAACATCAACTGTAAATCATCAAATGTAACATCAACTGTATCATCAACTGCAATCATCAAATGTAACATCAACTGCAATCATCAAATGTAACATCAACTACTGCAATCATCAAATGTAACAGCAACTGTAAATGATAATTATGTATAATTTTTACTCTTGTTTCAATACCAAAATTTTCTTTTTGTGCGCCTACCATATTGTCTCTTCACCACCCTAGGTTGACTGGTAGAGAATGCCTAAGGCATTAAGTCCGCCTATGTACTTTGTGTTGCATGAAGAATAAATAAATAAATAAATAAAGAAAATACATTTTTCAATACACTTGCTCAGAAAGTGACTCTTATTGCACTGCACTTAGGTACATAATGGCCCTTGTTACCAAACTGTGACATTTTGATTACCATTACGCACTTATTGTTCAACCGCTCCCCTGCCATAATTTTAATACATTATCGTATCAGGCTGGGCCCATGAGTCGCCGGTCAACCCCCGTTTATTCATTTCAGTGAGTGTATTGAAAGGTAAATGAAAAAAAATATGGGCGCGCATATGAAAACAGATTTTTACCGCCACAAAAGTTTACTAGTTTTACAGTTATTTTCTTCACAAGTGTATTGAAAAACGTCGTATGATACACGTGAGTAATTAGTGATTACCGTTCTTGGCTCTCTTAAGACCCTCGTCATGGCTCGGGTCTTAATACTGCCTCGACGGTAATCACTAAGAAATAAAGAAAAACAAATGCAGTCACTTCCAATGTCAAATATAACAAGATAACTTTCTATAAAAAGCCAGCATTCCAATTTTGAAATAAAAGCTAACCATAATCAAACGAGGAAATGTGACGTGCGAACATTTTTATACATCCAGAAGAAATCAGACATTTCCTCTATAGCTATTCTATATTTAAATATATTTCCCTCCTCCATATATTTCCCTCCTCCGAGGAAGTGGGTAGAGGAAACGATTAATTGTTAAAAAGCGATGGTTTGAGTTAGAGGCGCGTGCGCATCCTTAACCGTTACAAGGCGACGTTTTTTCAAAAGTGGCCACATTTAGAATTTGTGGTGTTGCGCGTGTTTTTTTTGAAGATGCTTAATGATGTCCTGCTTGGTTAGGTTTGTATGGAGAGGGCTTAATTTATTTTATAAGCGGTCTATAGTTTATTTCGGCACATCACTACGAATATCTGTATGCAGCCGCCTGAAATACAAGCATCTAACTCAGCTCAGAAGTCAGGGTTTCACTTATTTGTTTACGTTTTACAACAGTAAAGAATTTCTAATTATTACTAGCTTTTGCCCGCGCGGCTTCGCTCCCGCTCTTCCCTACTTCAGCCTACTATACCCTACTCTACCCTACTATACCCTACTCTACCCTACCCTACTCTACCCTACTCTACCCTACTCTACCCTACCCTACTCTACTCTACCCTCCTCTACCTTACTCTACCCTACACTACCCTACACCACCCTACTCTACCCTACACTACCCTAATTTTCATTTTTTTTTCCATAAGAACCTTCTCCTCATAATAACGAACACAACAAAAAAAAATTAGCGAAATCGGTCCAGGCGTTGTTGAGTTATGCGCTTACCAACACATTTTGCGATTCATTTTTATATTATAGAAGATTATAGTGTTGAACTGTTGGAAAAATATTTTCATCCATTCGGCGCGATTTTATATAAATAAATTATTGTTATGAATGCCTTACATAATAATTATTCTAATTTTAATTATAAGCCGCTGGCAGAACCTGGTAGTTCATAATCACACAAATATTATAAAGGCGAAAGTTTGTGTCTGTATGTTTGTAATTTCTTCACGCTCGAACGGCAGAACAAAATTCGATGATGACTTGGTACATGAGTAGACAATGTATTGGAATAACACAGGATACTTTTTATCCCGAGAGTCCTTTGGGATAATTTTCTACTTGTACGCGGGCAAAGCTGGTAGCAGAAGCTAGTAGTTTTTTTATAATTGTAATTTAAGACCTACAAAAAACTGCACAACCCTCGCAGTACTCGGGAGTTAATTATATAAACCCCTCACTGCGTTCGGGATTAAAACTTAGCAACCTTCATTTCGTTCGAAATCCAACATGCCTCCCGCGACTTGTAAGACACTGCTTTACCCTCCAGTCACCTAATCTACTATTCTAATTTTACGCGAGCCAACTACTGGCAAACAAAAGCCGCTTCCACCCTATAACCCAACTCACACACTACACAGTGGCCGATACGTTGTGACAGACAGACAGACGCGTAGGAAGTCATTAGTTACCGCGCGTTATTTATAACAATTGATTATGTACCGCCGATAACTGGCCGACGGTACAAATTGCTGTGATATGTATGGACTTACTGACTGACCAATTAGTGTGGAGGGTTTGAACTTTGAAGGTGGCAGATAAGATTTTGTTTTGTTTTTTCATATTGGTTGGTTTATTAACAAAAAACTTCTTGTGGTGGGGAATCATTACCTGCTGTGGACATCAGCAATGCCTGAACCTAAATCGTATGTTTTTCTTTATATGGGATATAATTCCAGAGTCTTCTCCCGGTCTGGGTGGAACGGGAGGGCGTGGCAGATTTTTACTGACTAAAACCACACTTGTGTCATTCAGTTGCTCTTTGCGTTATAAGAGGGAATAGAATAGAATAAACTTTATTTTATACCAAAATAGTAACGTAACAAGTGGTTTTTTTTTTTTTAGAAAATACCACGGTCCTAGTGGGTATAGCCTAGGCGGCCTATAGGCGGCCCTAGCACCGGTCCGATCCGTCATACCAAATGCGAGCGTGTGTTAATTAATACATAGTATTAAATTCGTAGTACTTAGTAAAACATCAGTCAAGCCGTTTCGAAGCAGTCTGATAACATATACTATAAAAAAAATGATTTGCATGTAAATGAAATAAAGGTTTTTTTTACCCATTAAAACAAGTTTATGAAATCAGAAACGTTTATTTCAAAAAGACCAATTACAGACACTTCTGATTATGAAAATGTCGGTCAATCAAAAAAAAAGCTATTTCGCCGCGTTGACCCTTGTACTTACTCATTTACACCGTAGATCAGTGTAGGTGGCAAAATAATACACGCTCATTCAAGTTCTCTCTTTGGGTTGGCAAAAGTGAGCAAAAAAAATAAATAATTTATGAATGGAAGATCAATAACAATGTATGTACCGTTGAGTTTCCTTTTTTGTTAACACACAATTTTTATACAGGATGTGTTGATGTGCATTTAATTTTGGATATTATGAGCTGTAAACTGTAATCCGAAAATCGAAAAACGGGAATCTGATTGATGCGAGATGCACAGGACCGGTCGTTGTGGTAACAATTCGGGAAGGCCTTTGTTCCATACAAGCTTAGGTAGTACCTACGTTAATAGTTCAATTCCCGAATGGACTCAAAAGAAGTATATTTTTTTGTGACGTAGCAATAAATTTTTTGTTTTCAGATTTATTCCCATATAAAACCCTGCTTTATGCCACAGGATCCTGGGTCAACGCGAAGTACCCTATGAATTTTAATTCCTCATTTGAGAGTGTCTCGAAATGTACGTTTTTTGCGACATATACAGCCGTATCTTTTATTTTCGTTATCTTAGAACTTTAATTTTTTCACAGCTTCAAGGGACCGCAGACCTGAGTATATGGTTTTAATTTCAACTCGATACCTCCACGGGTTTTCGAGATAAATGGTCTTGATAGACAAACAAATGGACAACAATGTGACACCGTGTTTTCTTTTTGAATTACGGAACCCTAAAAAGATCTTCGCAACGATATGATTGGTGGTAGATTTTTGGACTATGTACATCGCATCTATGTGCATCGTCCAAATATCGAATTAGGTTAGTTTAATTTGTATTCATGCAGCAACACACCATGTATGTGTACCTCAAAACAGTACAACGCAACACAAATGGCGGTGTCTAATCATTATAATGATGAGTTAAATTTATTTTTCTTTGGCGCGATATTATATTGTAGCCTTTGGCTTTACTCGTCACTAAGTAATTACCTATAGAAAAGAATATAATTCCGTGTTATTCATCGACTTCCAAAAAAAGGAGAAGGTTCTAAAGTAGTGATATCTTGTTCAAAAATTTATATCGACTTCAATTAAAAAAATACAAAATAACTTCAGCGGTCGGCGGTGTCAAAAAAAAAAATCTATAAATTCGAGAGTGAGAGAACTAGAGAATAGGTTTTTCTTTTATTTTTATCTTATTTTTAGTTTCAGAAACTAAATTGACTATGAGATAATTAAGTCCTACATCCTGGACTGGCATCCTGATCAGGCTACAGCATCATTATCAATTGATATAGGTAGTGGATTTTTATTTTTTATAAAGTTAGACTCGGTTATTTATTATTTAAGTAAAACTACAGAACAGATGAAAGAAGTTAGAATGGTCTTGTGGACGCGGCAGGCGTGCCACGAAGTAGGGCAATGCTCATAGTTCAACTACCAATAGCAAAGTTGCGATCTAAGTGTGCGTGGTTTGTTAGTTGCGTAAAGCGCGTTCGCATTGGTTTAAGGCTTATAGTCCCTTGAACCATCTGGCCAAAATTATGTGGACGCACCTCTCGCACACGCCTATGCGGCAGTACGCAAATCTGTGCATTTATTTGCGGCCAACAGCGCCCGGAAAGCGCGCGGCTGACCTTTAAATCCATTTTCTTTGCGAAATATTGATTGATTTACATATGCAGTGTTCACTTTGAAGAATATTTAACCACCATTTTTTATGTGTAAAACTGTTTATAAAGATCCAAGCGTTTCGAAGGAGTAGGGAAAAGTTGCGAAAAGTTGCGAAATTCCTAAATATTTTTTATAGACAAAAGTATTAATAGCACGAAAAAATCAAATGTTGATAATGTTGTTCATGAATCTATAATAAACATATTTTTTTTTTCAAACCTATTAACTTGTCCGTTACCGAGGAGAAGGCTTCAGAAAGTCACTGTTTTATGGCAATTTTCGGGCGCTTAGGCCTTAATGCCTGTAGTCCAGTTAAAGAGTGTGAGACAAGCGGTGACACTCGTTGTAGTACAAATCGGAAAGTATTTCCTTTCTAACCTTTTTTTTATGGTGGGAAAAATCATCCAATGACAAACCCCGCTCTTGGGCGGAGCGGGAGATAGTGTCAGACTCTTACTGACTAAAAGACCCACCCTGTTCCTTCTAGCCTTCATACCGGGGCTCGAGTTCCCTTTCGGATAACCCTGCTTCGACCCGGCTGGGTCCCTGCTGTTGCTGACAACTCCTTGAGGCGCGCGGGAACAGTGCGCGCCGTCGACGACTTGGGCTTGGTCCGGACAGTTACCGGACGGCCGGACAGCGAGGTACCCATTGCTCACTGTCCGCAAGTCCGCGCCTACGGTGGCCGGAAATCGGGATCAGAATCCCGGCGGCGGCGGCGAGAACGCCGTTGCCTGATGCGGTCGGCCTCCTCCTTTGCGAGCATTACTGCTTCGCAGAAGTCGGCGACCGCCTGCCACTCCTTCCCTTTCTAACCTCTTTCATCTTTTCTGTAACTAAAACCCACTTAAGTAATAAATAACCGACACTATCTTTGGTAAATAAAAGTCTGCTCTCAAAACGGTGAAGGAAACCGTCATGTCCAAGAACCAAACAAATTCGAAGACATGTGACATCCACCAACCCGCACCGGGCCCGCGTGGTGGATTACGGCCCATTCCCTCTCCTACAGATGAAGCCTGAGTCCCAACAGTGGGAACATTATAAGGCCGACTATGTCTATATAAAAGTCTGACACATCTTCTCGCTCCATCCAGAGCGAAAGAAGTTATTTGATGATTTTCCACTTCAAATAATTTGCACATTCTAAAGCGTAGGTCTCTATAGAGAAGAACATGCAAGAAACTCTGTGAACACTGGTTTAAATCAATGAACAATTAAAAAATAATGGCTGCATCATTCATATTGAAATGATTCATGAGGTTATTATAATCTATACGTCTATCTATATCTATATATACAATATAGATAAAATTGAAGTGTCTGCCTATACTTAATATTAAAATATTTTTTTTTTACTAAATACATATGAAAAAATGAAACTGTAACTAAATGGCATTGTAAGTATGACGCGGGTGAAGTCGCGGGCACGAATTAGTGCTAAAAATCCTGCAATCCTTTATCAGATTATGGAACAACAAATCAATCTGTCAATCAACACGGTAGCCAAATAACTCTTGGTACATAACCAGTCTCAACAATTCCGGCACCTATCCAAACCGATCCATTAGTTTCTGCAAAATCAACAAACAGACGTACAAACAGATTAGTACGACCGGTGAAAGCCGGTGTCGAAATAAGTTCATCAATCAATTCGAATGAGTTACACAATCAATAGTGCATGTCACGCTGTTGACTGTACTAATGGCCCTTCGAGTCCTGTTGTACTAATGGCTGTTATTAAAACTGTACGGACGTTAAATGTTCTTTTAAGGCCCTAGCTCCCGAGCATTGCCATAAAACAATGATTTTCAGAAACGCACTCCTCGGTAATGTTTGAAAAAAAAATAAAAATTATAGATTCATATTATCAATATATTATGACTTTTTCGTGTGACTAAAAATTTTGCCAAAAAAAAAATCGATATGTATTTTTTTCCCTTATTGAAAGGCGTCTGAGAGAAGAGAGTGAAATTTCGCAGAACCAATTCGGTTTTATGCCGGGTTGGGGTACAACGGATGCCATTTTTGCTATACGCCAGCTGTGCGAGAAATACAGAAGTGCGCATAAAAACTTGCACATGGTATTCGTTGACCTCGAAAAGGCATACGACCGAGTACCTCGTGAGGTTCTGTGGTGGGCCCTTAAGAAGAAAGGTGTGCCTGGGAAGTATGTGCAGTTGATCCGAGCGATGTATAGTCGATGTAATACCCAAGTCCGGTCTACAGTTGGCACCACTGGCAGCTTCAATGTGGCTGTTGGCTTACATCAAGGGTCAGCTCTCAGCCCTTACCTCTTCCTGATGATAATGGACGCTCTGACGTCGGACATTCAGGAAGAGGCTCCCTGGTGTATGCTGTTTGCCGATGACATTGTGCTGGTTGCCGAGAGTGGCCTAGAGGTCCAGAACAGATTGGAGGTGTGGTGGCTCAGACTGGAGAGTGTTGGCCTGAAATTGAGTAGAACCAAAACGGAGTACTTGTTCTGCGATTTCGGCGGTGTCTCCAATCCAGTGCCTTTAGCTCTCGCTGGAACGCCCATACCGATCTGTTCCGACTTTCGGTACCTCGGGTCGCTCGTCCAAGGGGATGGTGAGGTGGACCGGGACGTAACACGTCGGATCAACGCAGGATGGATGAAGTGGCGACAGGTCACGGGAACCACTTGTGACCCACGGATGCCCCTCAAGTTGAAGGGTAAAATCTACAAGTCCGTCATAAGGCCTGTCATACTGTATGGATCAGAATGTTAGGCTGTGAAAAAGACGGATGAAAAAAGATTGCATGTAGCGGAGATGAGAATGTTAAGATGGATGTGTGGTGTGACGAGAATGGATAAAGTGAGAAATGAGTATATTAGGGGAAGTTTGAAAGTGGCGCCAGTGACTGAAAAGTTGAAAGGGAATCGTTTGTCTTGGTATGGTCATGTGAAAAGGAGGGATGAAACGCATGTTACTAAAAAGTTATGAGTTTACACGTGGATGGATGGAGGGGAAGAGGGAGGCCAAAGAAAAGATGGATGGATTGTGTGAGAAGCGATATGAAAGAAAAGGGAGTTAGTGATAGCGTGACGAGTGACAGGACAGAATGGAAGAAAAAAACGTGTTGCGCCGACCCCAAATAAAACGGGATTAGGGCAGGAAGATGATGTATTTTTTCCCTGGTTTTCCCTACTTTTTTTTTATTATGGACTAGCTTTTGCCCGCGCGGCTTTGCGCGCTCCCGCTCTTCCCTGCTCCACCCTACTGTACCCTACTCTACCCTACTGGGTACGAACCTTCTCACAATAATGAACATAATAAAAAAAGAATTAGCGAAATCGGTCCCGCCGTTCACGCGTGATGGTGTGACCAAGGAAATAGGATTCATTTTTATATATATAGGTAGATAGACTCGTGTTTAACCACTATCTCACCTGATGGAAAGCGATGACGCCTACTCCTTTCACAAAAACTTTTACAAAAAATTGCTAGTTAGGTGTTCTTCAGAATGTATATAGAATATTATGTAAATCAATCAATACTTTGCGAAGAAAATGGCACCGGCCGCAGCGAGGCTCTATGCGAGCGCAGGCGGTAGTATGAGTACACATGTGTTATATATAATGTGTAAAGTACTACTAACAATGTACATGAAAAATTAAAATTCATGATTTAATCACGTAAAAAAAAACAAAATAGTTGATGTGGCTCAAAAGGCTGCCAAACTGAAGTGTGACTGGGCAGGACACGTCTGCCGCATGCCCGACAAACTGTGGGCCAAAGTAGCACAAAGTTGGTGCCCTGAAACAGCGCGTTGGAGTCGCGGTAGACCACGAAGGAGATGGCGCGACGAACTTGATAGATTCCACCAGAACTGGCAAGAAGAAGCCCAGGCGCGCGAAAGATTTAGGGAGTGGAGGGGGGCCTTTACAGAACAGGCTAACAAAAAAAAAAATGACGTCGTACGTAAATAATGATGAATCTAATACGTGCAGTTAACTCCGGCACAACTCCAGCTAGATGGTTAAGGGACTACACGCCTTACGATGTTGTTTGTAAACGTGGCTGTTGTTGTTTTTAGTTTTTTTTTTTTTAGTTGTAGTACAGCGGCTGTTATTTCTGCCTACACAAATAAATCAAACGGTCATGTTGGATGATTTGAAATGTGAATTTAAATCAAATTAAAAATATTAAGTTTTTAATCATTCAAAATTTACAAGTCCGTTATAAGACCTGTCATACTGTATGGATCAGAATGTTGGGCTGTGAAAAAGAAGGATGAAAAAAAATTGCATGTACCGGAGATGAGAATGTTGAGATGGATGTGTGGTGTGACGAGAGTGGATAAAGTGAGAAATGAGTATATTAGAGGAAGTTTGAGTGAAGAGGAAGTGACTGAAAAGTTGAAAAGTAATCGGTTTCTTGGTATGGTCATATGAAAAGGAGACATGAAGCGCATATTACTAAAAGAGTTCTGAGTATACATGTAGATGGATGGAGAGGGAGAGGAAGGCCGAAGAAAAGATGGATGGATTGTGTGAGGAGTGATATGAAAGAAAAGGGTGTTAGTGATAGTTTGACGGGTGACAGGACAGAATGGAAGAAAAAAAACGTGTTGCCCCGACCCCAAGTAATATGGGATAAGGGCAGGAAGAATCTACTTAAGGATGACTTAAAATAAACTTTGGACGCATGTTTTATCACCAAGCGGGTGAATTTTGAAAAATCCTTTAATATTCTTTGTATCAAATGCTCCTCTTTACATGACCATCCCAAGACAAACGATTGCCTTGCAAATGCGCCACCATTTAATTCATCATCATCATCATCATCATATCAGCCGCAAGACGTCCACTGTTGGACATAGGCCTCCCTCAAGCGTCGCCACAACGACCGGTCCTGTGCGTCACGCATCCATCGGATACCCGCGACCCTGACCAAGTCATCGGTCCACCTGGTTGGAGGCCATTTAATTTAGTACCCATTAAATCACCTAAATGTAGGTTATACGCTAACACCATTTCCTCCTGTATATGGAAATTGTAATATCCATTGCGTGTCTCACTAGTAGTCAGTAAAGTAATTTGTACACTGAACGGGAATATTACTCTTAATCGTATGGTCTTTGAGGTCATCATCCCATATCAGAGAGGGGGAAGGTGAAATGTTAGGACCACAGTTCATATGGTCAGCATTAAGTTTCATTGGATAGGGGATTTATGTGGACGTTTGTGGTGGGAATGTTATTTATATTGAGCCTACTTGTTTGAGACTGTTAAGGCTTCCGAAGTTATGTGCGACAATGCGACAACGATGTTAGACACGTTTTCATAGACTTTGTTCTACGGATTTGGTTATGGTATAGTTAGTTATTATTTTTAGGGTTTCGTACCTTATAAGGAAAAAAACGGAACCCTTATAGGATCACTTTGTTGTCCGTCCGTCTGTCTGTCTGTCTGTCAAGACTCTTTATCTCGAGAAAGCGTGGAGATATCGAGTTGAAATTAACTTATAAGTTAACGAATAAAAAAGATACGGCCGTTTATGCCGCAAAAAACGTATATTTTGATACTCTCAAAGATCGAAATTCATAGGGTAGGTACTTCCTGTTGACCCAGAATCCTGAAATTGGGCACAAAGCAAGGTCTTATAGCACAGGTATAGGGAACAAATCAGAAAACAGTTTTGTTGTAACCTACGTCACAAAAAAAAATGAAATTCGGAAAAATCTTTGAGATTCCATTCGAGAATTGTAGTTTGCACGGAACCCTCAGTGCGCGAGTCCGACTCGCACTCGCCCAGTTTTTGTCTAATAATGTGTATATTTCTTTAAAAAAAAGTAACTCAGTTTTTACATATACAGAAAAACTAGCTTCTCCTGCGTGAAAGTAGAGAATTAAATCCCCCAAGATTAAAAGTATCCAAATAATGCTTTTCCAGTAATGGTCTACCCGTGTACCAAAACCCTTCAGTAGTTTCAGTATGAAGGAGTAACAAACATACACACACGTCAATTACACACCTACAATTTTTCATCTTCATAATGTTAGTATGATAAATAAATTATGTCACTGGAAAATTGCTTTCTCCGTAAGATTGTAAAGTATCCCGACAAATTGTAAACTTTTTTTACACCACCTGCTCGATAATGTCGTTTTATATATTGTCATACAAACCTCACTTAAAGCAAGTCATTCTGTCTCTAGGGAGATAATGGAGTATGGCCGATCCCTAGGGAATTATGAGATTTGAATTGGAAATATCAAAAATCGTCAACATTGTGAATTAAAATGCAGGTGCATCGAACAAGTTGACTTGAAATTCAAACTGGCCACTAACAAAAAAAAAGAAAATAGATTAAAACGTGTTTACTGACGGGAGTGTTATAGAAAATTGGAACTATAGAATCTTGGTGTAGTGAATTTTGATTGTTTGATAAACTTAATAATATTTCTCTAATTTAGGATTTGGTCGACCAAATTGTCTTTTAATTATCCCACAGATGGTGTAAAATGTAGAGTACGCAACATGGGGATAAAGCTGTCTTTGTCTTGGGTGGCTTGAATTCCTCACTTCACTCTGGTTTCTTTATTAACTTCCTCGCAATGGTATAAATCTCTCACTATCGTTCGGGATTAAAATCAGCAACCTTCGTTTCGTTCGGAATTCAACATGCCGCCCGCGACTTAAAGACACTGCTTTATCCCCTAGTCACATAATCTACTATTTTTAATAAGACAAGGTTATGTCAGAAACTAATGAATTTGGACGTGATTCATCGCATATAAAACATTTTATCAGAATATATCGAGAAATTATAAGATTTATTACAGTCACACGGAGTCTGCAATTTTCCAGTGACATACGTGACACTATATGTATGCAATCAATCAGCAGGGTTACCAGGTAGGTTGGCTGCTTGCCCAACATACTTACAGCCAACTATCCTCAATCATGAAGTCTCATTCAGAGCACTTTAATACTAAACAAGATATCTACAACCACAAACACCAGACATCATAATTCCATACCATTATCTTCAAACCAGTACCGTTATCAAAATGATGAATGTGAATTCAACCATAATAATATCTTCATAATCAAAACAAACAGCCGGACAGTCTATCGTTCCAGTTTGGACATAGAGAACTACATCTATCCATAGACTAACCATAAATATTTCAAAACCACAGATCTATAAACAATTCTGACAGAATCTATTCTAAGTTTCTATCGAAGTATTGTTTGTGGTATTAATATTAAGGTTTGAATTTAGTTTTGGATTGGAGAAATGTGACGTTTTGAAGGAACTTTCTAACTTAATCGAGATTACTGCTATGTAAAGGAAAGTCATCGTAAGGTTAGTCTTGAATTGATTCAAAACGTACTGAGTACGTTGTCACCATCCTAACGTTGATTGTTGATAGCTTAAGTCCAAAGGCTACTCGAAGAAGACCTTGGAACGCAAAAAGTAACAGAAGGAACATAGGAGGGTTTTAGTCAATTAAGTGAAGGAATGGGAGACTCCACTCCTTCTGCAAAGCAGTATTGCGAGCAAGGAGGAGGAGGAGGTGACCAAAATTGTGAGGCGGAGACAAGCCTCAAACTCCAGACGTCGGGACAGGCAGGGTCTGATCTAGCTATTAAGCCGCTCCAGGCGAAGAATAATTTTCGCTGCCCTTTACCATAAAACGATATAAGTAAGTCATGAGTCTTAAATATTTCCACTATCCAACCCTAAAGTAGGTTGGAAAGTAATACTTGATTGCGATCCCACCTGATGATAAGCAGTGATGCAATCGTTGATGGTGAGGCGCACTAGTTTATGAAGAAAACTTGGGTGTAGATGACTAGGTTGAAAGATAGGAATAAGTCAATTTTTTACCAATTTTAAAATGCCCAGCTTGCCCCTCCTTAGATCGGGCTCTGCGTCGGGACTTGTCGCGATTTCTGGCCACCGTAGGCGCGGGCTTGCGGACGGTAAGCAATGATAGTCTGCGTGTTTTGTGTATGTGGCTTTAACACGTTGAGTGCGATACCAGGTTTAAACACCTTGTATAAGTCTCGCTTACAGTGAGTGCGGCTAGGAAAAGTGTAGACTTCCTAGTCGTGCGGAAGGGATAACATCAATTTGGTTCGGAGTAGGAAAGAGATACCTATATTTTTACATGAAGTCAAAAATAGATTAAGGTTTCTTAAAAATTACAGGGTCTATAAGCCTTGTGCCGCCACAATGGAAGTATTATTACCAGGTGTATAGACCCTGTACTGCATGAATGGAAAGTGTAGAAAAATCACTGCCGCAGCAAACGTGTATGTTTGTGAATGCACGGGACCCACGATATACGAGTAATTCCTAGTTGGGAAAGTCATGTGTTACATAATATTTTTGACTAGCCTAACGCAATATATCCTAAAAAGATTCATTTAAGAAATCTTTTTTTTTATTGTTGATAGGTTCGCGCTTGACCGCCATCTCACCTGATGGAAAGCGACGATGCGGTCGACGATGGAACGCGCTTACCTAGAAGAAACCTATTCACTCTTGACTTAAAGATTCCCGGGTTGTAGCTATCAGGAAACACAGACTCCGGCAAGGAATTCCACTCCTTAGCTGCACGCACAATGAATGTGTTTCCAAAACGTTTTGTGCGTGTAGGTTGGATGTCCACCATGTACCGGTGGCGCATCGCCGTACGTCTGGGCTAGGCGGAATTAGGTTATGCAATTCCGACGCACACTCCCCGAAATGCAACCGGTAGAAAACCGACAGGCTAGCAACTCTGCATCGATGCTTAAGACGTTGAAGCCTCGACTCGACGAGTGTATCATCGCCAATTTTATTATCCTCATTATTATCAAAAGAGCTAATTGCTAGATTACCTTTTATTTAAACAAAAATAATATACAGTATGAATCAAGCCTTAACCCCACTGTCATAATCCAACTTTCTCCAATCGAACTATTGTGTAGAACATAAATATAATATTGTGGAATAATAATGCACAGGGTTATTGAAATGGACAGCTTGTTGATTTATTATTAAAGTCAAACCCGTGGGCGGTAGAATAACCTGATGGTATTTAATAAACAATGAGAATAAAGGTAGAAATAGGGCCAACGCATCAGTTATCGGCCCCTATAATACAGTTATTGGCCATTTCAACTTTGGCGACCCAAAATAAGCAATGCCTACCAGATTAGTAGATTTATCATTGCATTTATTAGTAAGTAGTTTTGAATGTACTATTCTGGTAGGTAATTGTTTATTTTACTGACCCCGCACACGGGCCACAAAAAAACGCCGCTTCAAGCTTCTTTTTGAGGCGACCTTTTATTGTGGCTCGTGTGCGGCAGTGCCCCACAAAAAAAAAAACGTTTGAAGCGGCTTCAAGCTTCTCCGGACACAAGGTGTCGCGCGCTTCAGCTGTTTTTTGCGGCCGCTTCTAGTTTTTTTTTTGGTTTAGGCGCATTAGGGCTAATTCTAATTTTGGCAACCGACTCCCAAATGGACTACTTCTCATTATGGCCACTTCTCATTTTGGCTACTTCTGATTAGGGCTACTTCTCACATGGGCTACTTTTCGCTTGGGCTACTTCTCACTTGGGCTACTTCTCATTAGGGCTATTACTCATAAGGGCTACTTCTCACTAGGGCTACTTCTCAAAATTTGGGAATGTTTATTGAAATAAGTACTGTCTTTATGTACCTATATAAACATGTTAATTCATTCATAAGAGATCAATTACATTATTTTAAGAATAAATCAACATTAATTGAACCAATGTAATAGGTAAGTATACAATATTTCTTTCTTCTTCTTGTAATTTTTTTTTTTTTTTTTCATAACTATCACACAACGCCGTCTAGTCCCAAGCTAAGCAGAGCTTGTGTTATGGGTACTAGACAACTGATAAACATACTTAATATTTCTAAATACATACATATTATAGATAAATTACACCCAGTTATTACTTTAGTCTGGTTTAAAATAACATTTATTTATTTATAACATACACAAATCAATATGACGGCGCGTAGTACAACGTAGCGCCATCTGTTATATCCAACTCGATTTTCTAGTAAAGGCACAATACTGCCATCCATCCATCTTATACGTCCACAATAAATATAAGTTATAGATAATAAAGTATATACACCAGGAAATCATTGTATTTGATAATTCACTAGTTCTAGATACACGAGAGTAATAATTGTCATTATTAATGCATTATTAAAAAATAAAAAGTTACATTCTTGACTAAGATTAAAATGTGGGTACTAAGTAATTTTTGTTATCGAAAATGTGGGTGCCTTAATTTTATTTTTTGATCGATCGTAAAACGGTGAATTGTCTCAATTATTCTTGTTTATTATTCGAAAAGATGGAAGAAGAACTTGTGTTTGTGAAAAATTAAAGAGGTAACGACGCTCTGTTGCACAATTTTCAAATTATAAATTAATAAATGTTATTTTAAACCAGACTAAAGTAATTACAAGAAGAAGAAAGAAATATTGTATACTTACATTCTTAAAATAATAGAATTGATCTGTTATGAATGAATAAACATGTTTATATACATAAAGAAAGTACTTATTTCAATAAATATTCCCAAATTTTGAGAAGTAGCCCTAATGAGAAGTAGCCCTAATGAGTAATAGCCCTAATGAGAAGTAGCCCAAGTGAGAAGTAGCCCAAGTGAGAAGTAGCCCATGTGAGAAGTAGCCCTAATCAGAAGTAGCCAAAATGAGAAGTGGCCATAATGAGAAATAGTCCATTTGGGAGTCGGTTGCCAAAATGAGAATTAGCCCTAATGCGCCTTAACCTTTTTTTTGTGACCGCTTCTAGCGTTTTTTGTGGCGCTTACGTCAAAGATGAAATGATCAGTAACTGTGTTGAGGCCAATAACTGTAGCGTTTACCCTACATTGGCACGTGGGCCACATACGCTGATCTGTACCCCTGGCCAAGTTGATAATCTGCAATCGTTAACGCTAGTAGAAAAATTCTAATGTACGGGAATGACGTCATCTCATCGCTCAGTTACGTGGTCAGAACAATAGAATCCAGCGCGTGGTCAACTCGAGGCGTTCGACGCAAGAGAAACGGTTGTAACTTGGCAAGGCTCCTATCTTTCTGCCCCAGAAATGAAGATATTCGCAGGAGAACTAAGGTTGCCGTCATAGCACGAAGAATCGCCAAACCTAAGCGGCAATGGGCAGGGCACATTGCTCGCAGAACAGATGGCCGCTGGGGCCGCGGTTCTGGGGTGGCGTCCGTGTGCCGGAAGACGCACCGTTGAAAGGCCTCCTGCTAGGTGGACCGATAACCTGGTGAAAGTTGCGAGAATCTGATGGATGTGGGACCCACAGGACCGTTCGTTGTGGCAACACTTGGGGGATGTCTATGTCCAACAGTGGACGTCTGTTGGCTGAAATGATGATGATGACAATAAAAGTAGAACTACATTGGGCACACATGTGCCATGTACGCCGATTTCTTTCTTTCTTTCTTCTTTCAGGTGGGCCACAATCAGGCGTGGCCCACCTGTGCGTCGGTCTTTTTTTTTTATTAATGATAGTCTTGCGTTTGACCACCATGTCACCTGATGGTGAGCGATGATGTGGTCGACGATGAAGCACGCTTGCCTAGAAGAAACCTGTTCACTCTCGACTTAAAGACTCCAAGTTGTAGCTATCAGAAACACAGATGTAGTTCCCGCTTTAAGATGGTTTTACACGCAATGGAACTAATCGTGACGGGACAGTAAGTTTTTGTAGGTCAGTCTATGTTTTCTGATAGCTAGAACCTAGGGGTCAAGAGTGAATTATAATAATAACATATTCCACAACTATCACACAACACCATCTAGTCCCAAGCTAAGCAGGGCTTGTGTTATGGGTACTAGACAACTGATAAACATAATTATATATTTCTAAATACATACATATTACAGATAAAGTACATCCAGACACAGAACAAATGATCGTGCTCATCACACAAACATTTGTCCTGGGTGGGAATCGAACCCACGACCTCCGGCATAGCAGTCAGGGTCACTAACCGATCCGTCGTCGCTTTCTATCAGGTGAGATAGTGGTGAAGCGCAATTCTATCAATAATTAAAAAACAAGACTAGAGTGATTGCTGGAGTGGTTGTGAGTGTGTGAGTGAAGCAGTGTGTTTTTGAAGTGGTAATGGATGGGACGCCCTCAGACTAGGCTAGAATGGTGATTGTCGCAAAGTGGTTGGTAACAGCTGAATGAGTGATTATTAACAGTGACACGCCCTCGCGCTCAACCCTGGAGCGTGAAAGTCATTAGATGATTTCCCACCTCAACAAAAAGGTTCAAATCATCCCACCATCTCCTTCGAAGTCTGTTACGGCCCCGTGTCACTAATTTCGTTTATGGGTCCACAGTTGAATAGAGTCAGCATTTAACAATTTTTTTTTAACTAGTGCTTGACTGCGATCCCACCTGATGCAATCGTTGATGGTGAGGCGCACTAGTTTATTATATAAACACAAGGTTTAAAGCAGTCTTTACATAAATCGAGTTATGTAAAGCAAGACTTTAGCTGACCTCATTTTGATAACTATTGGGTTGGAAAATTCTCATGGTTAGTATTAACGACGGAGTCGGCTCATAAAGTAAGAATCGCTCGATGTGACTTATAATGTGCTGGGCGCTGTCTGTCTGTATGTAAGTTGGCTTAGTCACCATCTATAAAGGTATAGGAGTTGGCAGTTTGTTTTGTATGAGGCATTATTTTGGTCTACCTGCTGCCATCGACTTCGCCCGCGTGGTAGTAGAAAAATGTCCCGAAGTCAATTACTCATCATCATCATTTCATTCGAAAGATGGCTACAGTTGGATATAGGTCTCCCCCAAGCGTCGCCATAACGACCAGTCCTATGCGTCCCTAATCCATCAGATTTTCGCGACCGTCACCAGATCATCGGTCAACCTTGTGGCAAAACTGCGTCTTCTGGTACGTCGTCGCCACTCCAGATCCTGTCGGCTCCATCGACCATCTTTTCTGCGAGCAATGTGCCCTGTCCACTACCACTTAAGTTTGGCGATTCTTCGGGCTATGTCGTACATACTCATGGGACATACAACCCGGCAATATGTAAGTGAAGAGTGAATAGGTTACTTCTAGGTCAGCGCTCTTCATCGTCGACAGCATCGTCGCTTTCCATCAGGTGAGATAGCGGTCAAGCGCGAACCTATCAACAATAAAAAAAATGATATAAAGAGTGTAATATCAGAGCGGAATCAGAAATGTGGGATTACTCATGGCTGTCGTATGTCTGTGGCATTGATTTTTTTTTTTAATAAGAAAATTGGATTCAGATGATGCGCCGTGCGCCGTTCTGATTTGTTTTTTTGTTTGATCGATTACAGCCTGATTAATAATAATAAATACAAACAACAATAATGGTAATGTAACAAACTCTATAGTTGAAAAAAAAAAATGTTTTCAATTTTTATCGAACGGCTAAATATATTTAAATATTCATATGTGTGTGCGTCCTGTATTGCCATTTGAACATAACGTAGGTAATCAATGGCAGTTTAGGTACCTTATAATTTGGGATTCTCCTACAGAACATGTGAATAGGTTATCTCTAGGCAAGCGTTAAAAACTTAGCCACATCTAACTACAGCCATATTATAAATGAGATCTATGAAGGATGAATGAACAGAGCCAATGTATTATCATCAAAGAATTACCCTAGATAGAAGGAGCGTTTACGATCAATTACAATAAAGCGCATCTGAAGTTTAACTGAATCCAAACCCGCGGTATGAGACTAGTAATAGTTTAAACGGTGATTTTTGAAACAGAAGTGAGGCAGAAAGACCACTTGGTTCAAGATATGCGCTGTCCAATTGGTCTTGAAACTGTACGACATAAGTAAGGATTAACTCAAAGCATTTGGACTGAAAACCAACTGCAACTTATGGGTTTTCTTCTATAACTGCAGATGCTGATCATATTTAGTGACAGTACTTCCCAATGCATGTATTTTGAAATAATGTACCTTTGTTCTGATCTGAAGATTATTGGTGGACACTACTGGCATTGCAGATCATGAATAAATCAAGTGCGTTTCTTGATTGGACATGAAGAGACTGAGACTATCTGATCTCTATGACCCAGTAACTGAGTAATAGGATACTTCATAGTAAGATGGTTCCAGCATCATTTGCACATCTTTATTGCTAGAATAAAGAACAGTTTAACGTATCTTCCGAGGCACGGAGGAATCTCGATCTGTTAAAATGGTCACCCATCCTCAAACCGATCTCGGCAAGAGTTGCTCAAACTTGAAACTTTCAGTTCTATTACATTACCGTTTATTGTTTGACGGTACAGTTGGTACAGTTGTTGAGTTTTTGGCTTCTGCACTGCGTGTTGCATGGGAGAGGAAGGCCGAAAAAAAGATGGATGGATTGTGTGAGAAGTGATATGAAAGAAAAGGAGAGGAGGAGTTAGTGATAGTTTGACGGGTGACAGGACAGAATGGAAGAAGAAAACGTGTTGCGCCGACCCCAAGTAATATGGGATAAGGGCAGGAAGAAGAAGAAGAAGACTGCGTGTCGCATGTTCAGAGCTATCTCACGTAAAAATATTGATAGTTGATCCGGGTCTGGGTGTCGTATATGTGAGTTTACATATATGTGAACGCACCCACGATACAAGACTACTTCCTGCGTGGGCAATATTTAAAAAAAAAGACGTGTGGCACTCGGGGACTGCCGCGGTAACGCTATTGCATAGCATTTTTATCAACTTATGCAATTATAATTATTTATTTATTTTATTTATGCAGTATTTTTAAGCTATTGCATAGCTTCTATCGCGGGCCTTGAGCGTGGAGACCGAATCCAGAAATTCCGTAACGAAAATAACCTAACACCCCCCACTCATTTGTTTTTTGAGCGTGGTGACCGATAAGAAAACAAATGAGTGAACAATCAATCAAAATTCAATTCAATGTGTGAAAGTGTAACTTCAATTAATATCAAAGAAAAAAAAACAAAGGAAAAAAAATACTGCATAAATAAAATAAATAAATAATTATAATTGCATAAGTTGATAAAAATGCTATGCAATAGCTTTACCGCGGCAGTGCCCGAGTGCCACACGTCTTTTTTTTCCTTTGTTTTTTTTCTTTGATATTAATTGAAGTTACACTTTCACACATTGAATTGAATTTTGATTGATTGTTCACTCATTTGTTTTCTTATCGGTCACCACGCTCAAAAAACAAATGAGTGGGGGGTGTTAGGTTATTATCGTTACGGAATTTCTGGATTCGGTCTCCACGCTCAAGGCCCGCGATAGAAGCTATGCAATAGCTTAAAAAATATTTCACCCCGAAATAAAAAACAATAATGCAGTAAATCAGCAATCATTGTTCTGTACTGTAGTGATGCGCAACTATTCCATATTCCCCACTCTAAACATAGTCTGTAGGCTATGCTCAAGTTGTTGAATGTCGCCGTCGCATGCGTCTTTTTCTATGGGCAGCTGCGCAAGAGTTGATCTAGTGCGTTGCGCTCAATTTAGAGATGAATCTACTCTACAAACAGTTGTGTACTTGTTGGTTTATTAGATTAGATGTTGGTGAGATACCAAAATGAGACTTGTTTGAAAATCTCAATGAACGTTTTTTGTTTTCGATCAGTAATAATGGAAACTCCTTTATGAAATTCGGGGATATAAGTAGCATGATCTTTCACACGCTTTTTTGTAGTCCTCCTTTTAATGTGTTGCAATGAGCTAGTGAGGCTCGCGGATAGTCTGCTGGATTTTAAAAGTAAGGGACCACTTCATGGGGCGACTCTTTCCAGTAGTCCGAAACAAGTTCATTGTTTCGGCTGAAACAAAGTGATAATGATACCTTAAGCAGATTGGCGATTCTTTGGTTCCTGTCGGCAACTTTTTTTTTATTGTTGATTGGTCCGCGCTTGACCGCTATCTCACCTGATGGAAAGCGACGATGCGGTCGACGATGGAACGCGCTTACCTAGAAGAAACCCATTCACTCTTGACTCAAAGATTCCCAGGTTGTAGCTATCAGGAAACAACGACTCCGGCAAGGAATTCCACTCCCTAGCTGCACGCAAAATGAATGTGTTCCCAAAACGTTTTGTGCGTGTAGGTGGGATATCCACCATATATCGGTGGCGCATCGCCGTACGTCTGGTAGTCCGATGATGGAACGGGCTAGGCGGAATTAGGTTATGCAATTCCGAGGCACACTCCCCGAAATGCAACCGGTAGAAAACCGACAGGCTAGCAACTCTGCGTCGATACTCAAGACTTTGAAGCCTCGACTCGACGACTTTGGTTCTTTTGCAGATATCTAGCAGAACCTATTGCTAAAATTATACATTTTACAATATACTTACCTACTCAAAAACCTGCTCTTGCCCCTTATAGGTACTATAGGCACGCATTTTACTACTTTCTGCACTGTTCGTCCTTCTCTGAAGGGTGTGAACTCTCCCCTGCCATAATTTATAGTTTTTATCGTATTGAAAGTCGCTGGTCAATCTCCGTTATTTATTTCTTAGCAAGTGTATAGAAAATCGTTTGATACACGTGGAAATTCACTGCAGCACTTTTTCCTCTTGTATCAAAATCTATTTTTCTAATTCACCTTCTGTCTTTCCCTACTCAGTGTCTCAGTGGGCGGGAAGCATCATGGATTTATGTTCGTGACCTCCAGCACCATTCAATTACACGGTCAAGCACTTTATTATCAGTATGACGTTTACACGCTTGTTTACAAACTCGCTGGAAACGTTTACAAGTAACATGGGAGAAGATAAATCGAAGGCCAAGCGGCCTAAAGGATTTATTTGGTCGACTTTAAGAGTGGATGGAAAGGATGGATGGAGGTGGTTTCATTATTTAGTACTCGTATTAGTATGGTCGATATCACGCATTTTTTTTACGAGAGTTTACGCGGGAATAGCGTGACTTGATTCCGTCATATCCTTTTTACATAGCTCGCTGTCCGGCCGTCCGGTAACTGTCCGGACCAAGCCCAAGTCGTCGACGGCGCGCACTGTTCCCGCGCGCCTCAAGGAGTTGTCAGCAATAGCAGGGACCCAGCTGGGTCGAAGCCTACTGGGGCCAGGGTTAGATTCGAAAGACAGCTCGAGCCCCGGTATGAAGGCTAGAAGGAACGGGGTGGGTCTTTTAGTCAGTAAGAGTCTGACACTATCTCCCGCTCCGCCCAAGAGCGGGGGCTGTCATTGGATGATTTTTTCCCACCAAAAAAAAAAATCTCCTTTTTACGTTGTTGAAACTTCTACGGATCGGACTAATGGACGGATTGCCGCTTCGCTTCGTCGTTTATACCGCGTAGGATTGGAACAATTTGCCTGCTGTGGTCTTCCCGTCTTGAACGTGTCTCTCGAAGAAGACAAGATAGTAGTTAGATATTTTGTCTTCTTCCTCGTAAAGGATAATTTTATTTAGATAAAATAAACTAGCACTTTATACACCGTTAAATTTTGATCGTTTTAATCCCGTGGAGGATCGATTCGGTACATGAAACACTATCCATTTGTAAAGATAAAATTAAAAAATAAAGTACCTTTTTTTCAAAACTTGTATTAATTTACGCATATACGAAATTAATTTCTTTAAGAAAACGTCAGCTGAGCGAGTTCAATGACCTGTAGGTAGTAGTTGGCGTTGCGTACTAATTAATTAAAGGAAAAAACGGAACCCTAATAGGAACACTTTGTTGTCCGTCCTTTCGTTGTTTGTCTGCCTGTCTGTCTGTCAAGACCCTTTATCTCGGGAACGCGGGGAGGTATTGAGTTCAAATGAAAACCACATACTCAGGTCTGCAGACTCTTGGAGCTGTAAAAAAATCAAACTTGTAAGTTAACGAGAAAAAATATATATATATTATAGATACTTCGGTTTTTGTGGTAAAAAACGTACAATTCAACACTCGAGAAAATCAAAATTCATAGGGTACTTCTTATTAACACAGAATCCTGAAATTTGGCATGAAGCAAAGTCTTATAACACAAGTACAGGAAAAAATCTGAAAACTGTAAATTTGTTGTTACGTCACAACTTTTCATTTTGTTTTGCGTTTCCGAAAAATACTCCGAGACTTCATTCCGCAATTGAACTATTTACATAGGTAAGTTTGCACGGAACCCTCAGGGCGCGAGTCCGACTCGCACTTGCCCAGTTTTTTATCCATCTTTGCCTTTCAGCATTTGATGATCATGATGCCATCTAGCCGATTTCGCCCACAGCGACCGCATTCCCTGGCTCTTCGTGGTGGTTGTGAACTCAGATCTGCTGCTCTGTTATGTGCCCTCATGTGACTTGCATATCTAACCTTGGCCGAAAAACTTCGATCACAGAGCGGATATGGCAGAACACCATTAACGGTATGATACACTATTGCTGTTGGTGGTCTAGCTTTGAGGTCGTCGCGTCTTTGGTCTAATTCCGACCTCCTTTTATTCTCAAAGGCCTGCACGTGCCTCTGGACATGAAGTCTCCACTCAGGCCGAGCATTTAAGAGCAACTTAAAATTACAACTACAAATCTCTTTGAAATCATCACGAATTTATTAACTAATATTAATTCGGTCTGCCATTTTCTCCAACCCATTTGTAACGAACGGGAAATGTCGGGTGGTCCACAGTCAGGCGGCGAGACCAAAACGTGAAATTGGGTCAACACCGTCGAATCGCAATTCCGCCTCACACTAGTATCCTTTTCAAACGATTGTGAAATAGAACGTTACTAATCGGAAGTGGTAATGTGAATCGATGTAGGTATCGATACAATAGGTATGTGTTATTCTCGGAAAATAAAAGGTGGTAACCCAAACATAGTTAGTTTTGAGAAAAAAGAAGCGATATTTATTTACACTAATATTATAAAGAGGCTGACGGAAAGCGACGATGCGGTCGACGATGGAGCACGCTTACCTAGAAATAACCTATTCACTCTTGACTTAAAGATTCCCGTGTTGTAGCTATCAGGAAACACTGACTCCTGCAGAGAATTTTACTCCTTAGCCGTACGCACAAGATAAGTTAAAGGTTGATCTTGGTTTTTTTGTTTGTAGGAGGTAATCTCTGAGAGTACTGATCCGATTGCAAATTTTTTTCACAAATAGTAAGCTGCTTTTTAACTAAGTGACTTACGCTATGTTTTATGTATGCGGGCGAAGCCGCGGGCAAAAGCTAGTGTTAAAAATATTTTTGTTTAAAATATATGAATTTAAATGTAGGTTTTGCACGCGGAGTCGATTGATTTACAAGTTTAGGTGTAGCGAAAATGTTAGAGAGGGCATTTGCCTAGGGTCAAAGCCTGCCCGAGTTGTGGAATTGTTTATAATGGAATGCAAAGAACGCGAGAGTACATTGGAACACAGGTGGTTTTTAGTCAGTAAAAGTTTGACACTAATCTCTCATTTTATTTAGAGCGGAAGGAGTTATTTGATGATTTTCCATATAAAAAATGGAAGTAGGTATAGTTACCTATGCACAGATAGTATAGAGTATAATTTAAATAAAGTAACGGGTTTTCCATCTAGGTCTTATATCCAAATAAAGTAACGGGTTTTCCATCTAGGTCTATTTATCCAATCAAAAATGACCAGTTTTCGAAAATTTTGAGATACCGCTTTCTGACTTCCGAGAGTAGTATAATCGATTGAGAATCGGTATGAATGAAAGCTATTAAAAGAACGGCTTGGGAGTGAATGAATGGGGAAATGCAGTCGCTTTCATATTTGCTTTGCTTGTTCTATATTTGAAATTGGAAGGAGTGATGTAAGAGTGTAAGTGCAGGACTAAATAAACAGTAAATAATGGCGTTTGAAGAAAGTACTGGCTGGATGTGATTTGTATATGTATTGTATGCTTGATTACTCTCAGGCTCTTAATAAACTAGTGCGCCTTATCATCAAAGATTGCATCGCTACTTACCATCAGGTGGGATCGCAGTCAAGCACTAGTTTATCTGAATTAAAAAAAAAAAAAACTTTAGTTGTTGTTTTTTTTCTCACTGTACGGTTTTTTTTAAGATTTTTCAAATTTATATTGAAATTTTTGTGATGCAATCACGTTTTTAGGTGACTAATCATGGTTGGCCCGTAAAATATAAATTTTCGTAAATTTTGCAATTTGCTGTTCAGTATCGGAGAGTAAGGTTATAAGTCTATTTTAAAAATGGAAACTGACTGAAATACACACAGCCGAAACTACTTTTTTTGAGGTGGGAAATCCAAGTTACCAACCCCTGGATTACATATTATAGTCTTTAGATAGTTCTTAGTAACCAGTTCACTTCTTCATCATCATCATCATCAGCCTTTTTAATGTTCCCACTGTTCTCTAGGAGAGGGAATGGGCCGTGATCTATCACACGGGTCCAGTGCGGATTGGTGAATGTCACATGTCTTCGAATTTTTGGTTCTAGGACATGTTGGTTTCCTCACGATGTTATCCTTCATCGTTTTCAGAGCAGTGGTGATGAAATAAATTACACAAAGTAATGCGCCTGGTTGGGATCGAAGTCGCGACCTATAACTCGTAAGTCGAAGCCTTTACCACTCGGTCACCATTGCCCTTGACCATGCCTTTAAGTTCACTTAGCCTCCCAAAATCAGAGCTCTATCTATCCTTGTTTTTTTTTATTTTTATAAACTAGTACCTACTTGACTGCGATCCCGCCTGATGGTAAGCAGTGATGCAATCGTTGATGGTGAGGCGCACTAGTTTATTAAGAGCCTATTCACTCTAGCCTTGAAGACACCCAAATTATAATCAGACGGAAAGACCGCAACAGGTAAACTGCATACTCATCATTCGTTTTTTTCATTTGTCTACATATCATTCATCAACCAGGGGTGGTCCTTGGTTACGCTTGCATAGTGCGTTCAAGGATAATAGTCTGTTGGTAGGTACCAAGTTCCATGAAAAGTGTCTATGGGACCTCCACGAGTTGTGTACGTTACCCCAGCAGGAAAGTTGCACATAGAGCGATTTGAGTGGAACGTATACTTAGTGCGTAAACTGCTGTAAATGTTCACCGCATATAAAATTAGAACGTGTTGTCGTTTTGGAAAAAAAAACGATTCCTGCTGGGGTAACGTTACCTTTGACTTTGTCCCCTCGAATGCCTTCTATAGGACTTGGACTCCAGGGTCTATTGACGCATAAAAATACAAAAAAAATAAGAGTAGCTTTTGGTCTGATTCTGTCTGGAAAGTAGCTTTTAGTCTGATTCTGTCTTTGCACCAGTCCGAAACAAAGAGAAGTCGGAGGAAAATCTTAATGGAAATGTAGTCGCGTAACATTTCGACAAAAATAACTATCTAGGTCGTCGCTAAGAGCTAAGAGAATACTAGGAACTTGTAAACTGTTATCCTTACGTAGTACTATTAGAATTATAGATAGGTATGCATGTCGGCGTCTGGGTGCTCCTAGTGAAGCTCCACGTTGATGTCAATGCGGTGAAGCCGACTTATAATCTAGTGATAGAAAAGCCCTTTCATAGAGCCGCCGAGATTCCGATCTCGATTTCCGGCCACCGTAGGCGCGGGCTTGCAGACGGCGAGCAATCGGTAGCTCGCTGTCCGACCGTCCGGTAACTGTCCGGACCGAGCCCAAGTCGTCGACGGCGCGCACTGTTCCCGCGCGCCTCAAGGAGTTGTCAGCAACAGCAGGGGCCTGGCTGGGTCGAAGCCTACTAGCGTGGCAGGGTTACAACTCGTAAGTCGTGGCCGTTACCACTCGGTCACCACTGCTCTTAGCCAAGGTACGTCCGCGAGTTCGACTCGCACTTGTCCGGTTTTATTTTAAACTAGCTTTTGCCCGCGACTTCGGCCGCGTACATAAAATATAGCCTATGTCACTCAGGAACAAAGCAGCTTTCTAGCGGTGAAAAAATTTTAGCGATCGGACCAGTACTTCCAGAGATTACCTCCCACAAACAAAAAAACAAACTTTACCTCTTTATTATATTAGTGTAGATTAAGAATGTTAAGGAAAGAAGGCCCCCAACAAGGTGGACCGATGATATGGTCAGGACAAGACATCGCGGGGATCAGATGGATGTGTGACGCACAGGACCGGTCGTTGCGGCGACGCTTGGGGGAGGACTATGTCCAACAGTGGACGTCTTTCGGCTAATATGATGATGACGAATGTCAAGAATTGTAAAGGTCAAAGCCCTCTTTGGCAAATTTATCTGGCGCCTACCATAAACTCGAGCCCAAAATGGCTTTATTCCCGTTACCCATTGTTGCTAGTTAGCACTGTGAAAACATTACGCTCTAGTGTTTCAGCGTGCTGAAATACATGTTTCAGTAATATAATGATGATGTGTTTATGGTAATCTTGAGTATTGTCCTGTTCGTTTGTAGGTTAATTAAGGCTTGAGAATGTCCGGTTCCTGTTTGTAAAACCCGGGTTTTTTTTTAGGGTTTGAAATCATGTAAGGTGTTTTTGACATGACAGCAGGACAAAAATATACATCTTTATGATGAGAGAAAAGGATAGGTACAATTGCCGAAACGGATCTTGAGCGCTCGGCGTCAGAGTGGGGATCGTTTTGCGCATTCCATACATTGGTGAGCCTATCGTCTTCGTTGTTAGATACATGCAGAAACGCAGGCAACGAATCACGAGTGACGTCTATGATATGATGGCGAGGCTAGCCAATCACTGACACTCCCCGCCCCCGCGTCTCGCTTCGCACCACTAAAAGACCAAATATTTGACTTTTGACTTCTGCGCAACTTGAAGCCAGCGCTCAAGATCCGTGCCGGTAATTGTAGCTAAATTGTATGAATCTGACAGCTGTCAGCCGCACCATCTTAGAGCAATTGTAGTGTAATGACTTCACTCTCATTCGAGCGAGAGGACGTGTCAAATTTTTACTAAAAACCCATCTGAGTTCTTCAGTTGCCCTTTAAGGTCACGGGTATCTCTTTTAAAAATCCCTGTGGCCCTAGCAGGCCCTACTGGGCTCCTGCGGTTTTGCTGACATTTTTTGAGTCCTGCTTGGTGTACTACGCGGTGTCGACGATTCCGGCTCGGTCCTTACCGGTCGGTCGGAAAGCAAACTACCCGTTGCTCGCCGGGATCCCAATCTTGGGACGGAGCTCGCCTTTCGACCGTAAGGTAACGTCCAGAATAGTGTTGCCAGGTCCATTTGGATAAAAATCGGGACAGATGGTAAAACAAATCGGGATTTAGAGTTTTAGATCGGGACAAATATTTTATTTTTTAATAAAGATTTTTTTTTGGGTAGAAAATCATCCAATGACTCCTCCGCTCAGGGGTGGAACGAAAGGGCGTTTTACTGAGTAAAACCCACTCAAACCCTGAAACTCAAAAGTTTCAGGGTTTTTGATTTATCGGGACATTTAACGTCCCGATCAGGTGCAAATCGGGACGCGTCCCCAGACCCCTAAAAATCGGGACATCCCGTGCAAATCGGGACGCCTGGCAACACTAGTCCAGGCGAGCTCAAGTCGTCAACAGCGCGTAATATTCCACGCGCGCCTCCCCTGTTATGAAAGGCAATGAAGGAACAGGAGCCGGTTTTTATTCAGTAAAAGTCTGTCACACCCTCGCGCATCGCCCAAGAGCAAGGAATGTCATTGGATGATTTCCCACCGAAAAAAAAAACCGTTGCTCACGGTTGCATGCATTAGCACCACTTAGCATTCACTCAAAATACCATTCGATAATTAAGTCCAATTTTATCACTATTTATTGTAGTGTTTTTCAGTCTCCGGAGTGTCTTAAAGTATTCGTGTACCAACTTCAAATTCCTTTACTCAAAAAACTCGATTTTCGTTTTCACCATTCCAACATTACGTCGTTTAAATCTCTGCGTATCAATCAATCAATCCCTAGTGAATCAATCGTCAAGAGCGGGTCGCGCCACGAATTAGTTCTTAAATCTACAAGGATACGCATCCGTTTCCGTTTTAAAATGGTGGCACGTGCCGTTAGGGAAGAATGTCAGCTTGTATTTTTTTTTGGGTGCAAATGACAGTTTTTGGAGATAGGTCAGGATTTGTGGCGATGGGTACAGAGGTGATAGTTTTTTGGTAAGTTTGTTCTGTTTCGTCAAGACAGTTTGTATAGATAGAGATTGAATTGATAAAGGTGGGCAAAGCACAGCTATTTAGAGAAAAAAATGGTACTCACCTTTAAAAAGATTTGTTGATAGGAGGATGATAGGAGACCATCAAGTTAACTACTCCATGGTGGAGCGATAGAGAGTGTCAGACTTTAACTGACTAAAACCCATCTGTGTTCCTTCAATTACCCTTTGCGAACTACTCCGGTAACTATTTCGAACAATCTCGCAGTCATAACTTAACCGGATGGAATGCAGACACATTGGCACATAAACTTACAAAATCACAATTTAGAACACAATCCATATGTTTAATTGAACACGGAAGCCGGGACAGACATACATACACAATTCTTAAAACACATTATTATGTTCCCAGAACATATGTAAAGGAGGAAATTCGTTTCCTTGTCAAACTACCATTCTTCCTATTTGCATATGCGGGCAAGGAGTAATGTTTAAATGAAGTGTTGACTTGTTAGCATATACCAGCGTGTTATCATGACTGCCTCTGCACTTGTGGCCCCCTGGTAACTCATAATATTGTGTGAATGTATCTATTAACTGCTCCATCTCTGTTGTAACATTTTTTTTTTCTAACATATTTCTTTTGCAATATTTTTTTTTTATATTATCTGACTCCAACCTCAAATTCGTTAATCTTTCATTTTTTTTTGTTGTTAAGATTTCATTTATTGACAGTTGTAATTATTTTTTTTTTTCTATGAATGATTATTTTCATTGTGCTTTTGAGTACAATATAGACCGGTTTACACTGTTCTTAAATAACACCAATTAATACTGTAATATGGAAATATTGTAAGCACAATAATTTTTTTAAAAGAGTAACCATGGAGTTTCTTGCCGGTTCTTCTCCATAGGAAACGACCAATTTCGAACCGTGCACTAGCTTCTGACGTTTTATAAGTGCCCATGTAGGTCTATGTGAAATAAAAAACTTTTGACTTTGACCATATGGGATTGTAATTTTTTCGACAATTATCTTTTTAATGCTGTCGCGCACAAGCAGGCAGTTCACCTGATGCTAGTCACCACCGGCTATAGATATTTGGATACCAGGGATACTAGACGACCAGGGCTGCGGCATTGTTCGTAAGTCAATGCGGCTTTGGAACGTAAGTCCGGGGGGTTTTAGTCAGTAAAAGTCTGATAGTCCCTTCCGCTCCACCATCAAAGCAATAAGGCCCCTCTTTAAGGAGTGACTGTTGCGGCCTCTCGGTTTCCTCACCTTCCACATGACGTAGGTCCTCACCGGATATGCTAAGTTCGGAAGGTTCCTGTTCCAGATTCAGGAAGAAGAAACGTCAGGGTGTCATCATTGTGCAGACCGTATTCCCGTCGGCCTAGCGGGCACCGACCCTATTAGGCTCGTGTGGAATACTACACACCGTAGAAGACTCGGGATTATACATAGTACTAATGTACGATTTTCACGCACAGTTTGTTGTAGAGGTCCATATAAAATATTGATAGTCAGCTACTTCTGATTAGACAGACAGCTGGTCCTAACACAGTTAGCGAAACACCAAGTATCAAGGTAAAAAAAAAAATATGATCAAGTAATGAATAAACAATCTATTTATTTGGTGTGTCATACACAATACGCATATGATTGCAATTCTTTAGATACCATTATCGTAAGCATAAGTGCGGTTTGCATCATAATCTCAACAAGGGAATCCGGATTGTCGCAATATTTGCACCTACGTAACTTTGATACATTAAGGGTGAGGGTGAAAGTCAGTACACTTGGCACGTGGGCAGACCATGATAATAATTAGGAGATCAAAAAAGAAATAGACTACACAAATTAGATATGTTACAATCTCACATCAAAATAACATATCACAATGAAACAAAAAGCGAAACAAAAACTGCATGCACTTGGTTGTACAAAGATGCGTATCAAGCGGCGCCACAGTAGATAGCCCCACTTGTCTGTGAACATGCTTACTTTACTGTTGCTACTGGACATAATACGACATGGTGTATTAGCCCACATCATGTTACTTCTGGAGACTTTATACCTCCTTGATATCACACCATTGTCTCCTAGATGTAGTCATTATTCCCGCATTGAAAAGGTAAGTCTGGGCAACAAAGTACTTGAACTCGTAAAGTAGCAGGGAGCACTCCATTTGATATTACTCTGTAAAACTTTAAGTTTACGATTGGGACATGTAATAGAAATTGCTACTTTACAGTGTTTATTTGTAGAAAGTGATTTTGTTATGTGTTACATATTAATATGACAAATATTGGAGGATTTGTAGGTTCGTTTGTTTTGTGGATAACATCTTAATTACTAAGAATAATAATAATAAATATTTTTATATATTTTTTATATTTTTAAATGTTTTTTTAAATATATATTTTTAAGGAATATTTAAAAATGTAATAAATATGTTAAAATGTATAATAAAAGAGATAATAATAAGAATAACTTATAGGTTTCCGTTTTTTGGGTAAGGACCGACGCTCACGTAGGCCACGCGGTACGCCTGATTGGACGTATGCATTGATCACACGTACCGAGTAAACGGGTGAGACAGTGCTCTCGGCCGAGCACTCGGTGCGTGTAAACACAGCGCCGAGTGCTCGGCCGAGCGCTTATCTCTACAACTCGCTTACAGCACGGTCTCGGCCGAGTAACATTTTACTGTCTCGGTACGTGTGATTAAAGCAGTAGTGTCGCGTGGCGTGGAACTAATGTAGCTTTACAACTTTATTGTCATGTATAAAATGTTTGGAGTACGACGTGCCCAGACCAGTATACGTGGCTCATGTGTGCCCAAAGTAGTACTACCTTTATAGTATTGGTATCTAACAGGTGTAAGGGACAGCCCTCCATAAACTTTAAGGGCTTGCTCAGTAGACGAAACTGAACAACCTTCCACAAAATTTTTTTTCAGGAAATGAAAAAAAAAATCTGCCTCACCATACAAAATGATAAGTTTGATTGGACAATTTGTATGGTTAGGTCGATTTTTTTTTTTCGTTTTCTGAAAAAAAATTATGTGGAAGGTTGTTCAGTTTCGTCTACTGAGCAAGCCTTTAATGTTTGTGGAGGGCTGTCCCTTACACCTTGTATAGTGGTTTTCTATCATCATCTTGTCCTGAGTTATTTGGGGTCGGTGCAACACGTTTTTTTCTTCCATTCGGTCCTGTCACCCGTCACACTATCACTGACTCTCTTTTCTTTCATATCACCCCTCTCACAATCTATCTCTTTGGTCTTCCTGTCCTAAATAGCGTTTTCTATGATTCATAGTAAATTCTTTTATGCCCGATTTTCTTCTGTTTTTTTTTGCGTTAACTAACATTTTTATTTGGAAGTTTTCTACCTATTTACAATTTAAAAAAAAACTGTCAGATAATTCTGTATTTTTTAGATATTTATGTAATTTTGTTTCAAGCGAGTAAAACCACGGGCAAAACTAACACCCAATCCCGTATATCTTAACAGAATCAGATCCAGTCGTAATGCGGCTCAGTTCATAGATTATGCAGACAATATCGTACGAATAATAGAAGATAGCGATAATATTAGCATTCAGTGACAGCTTTGCGGCAGCCATATTGAACGGTTATGATATTTCAATCTGCACTATAGTGGTTGCGTTTTGACATTGTAATAACGGTTATTGACCCACTCATTAATAGAGAATAGGGGGAGGTTGCAAGCGTCAACTGTTTGAATCGAGCCAGAAGCGACTTATATATATAAGCGACTGGCCTGTTGGTCTAGTGGTTAATTGACCCTGACTCCTATGCCGGAGGTTGTGGATTCGATTCCCACCCAGGACAAATGTTTGTGTGATGAGCATGATCATTAGTTCTGTGTCTGGGTGTAATTTATCTATAACATGTATGTAGGTATTTAGAAATATATAAGTATGTATATCAGTTGTCTAGTACTCATAACACAAGCTCTGCTTAGCTTGGGACTAGACGGCGTTGTGTTTGTGTGATGGTTGTGGAATATTATTATTTTATTATTTATGTTAACGCGTCGCTGCGTTGTTACTTGTGGCCGTTTGTCGTATTCACAACGCGCAATCGCGTCACTGTACAGATGTTGTATCGCTATTTATGCGTGACTGCATCTTAAATGCAATCTGCATTGCCACCGATGCATTAGGGGACAGAATTTTCCCTAACATGACACGCATCGCTCTGTCTACGTGACGCTACGAAAAACGCTGCTACGTTTCTCAGTGAGTGTCCCGCAACTTGCAACTTGCATCACTATTGAATTGCTGCAGATAGTCGCCGTGTTCGACATCCCTAAAGCCGTCCTGAATCAACGTCCAACGTTAATCCGTGATCCTACACAGTGATATTAGGGAAAGGGCAATGTACGCTGTCGTCATGTTAAAATGAAACGACTATGCGTTTAGAACCTACTTCTGGTATTGATATTTTCAAACTCCGATAAACATATTTTAAAGAACAGAATCAATGGAATATCCAGATATTGTGGATAGAATTGTTTATGTAAAATCAATCTTATAGTTTTCAACACAAAATTACGTAGGTAGTCAACTTTTTCTTCTTACAAAAATGTCTAATTTATAATTAATAGCTTTTTCCCGCGGCTTCGCCCGCATACATAAAATAAGCCTATGTCACTCAGGAATAAAGCAGCTTTCTAACGGTGAAAAAATGTTTGCAATCGGACCAGTATTTCCAGAGATTACCCCTACATACAAACTTACAAATTTTACCTCTTTATAATATTAGTATAGACTAGCTTTTATTCGAGGTTTCGTCCGTGTACATAAAATATAACATTTATGTCACTCACAAGAATAAAGCAGTTTTCAACCGGTGAAAAAAATTTTGCAATCGGACCAGTACTTTCAAAAATTACCTCCGATAAACAAAAAAACAAACTTTACCTCTTTATAATATTAGTATAGATGTAGGTACACTAATTTTTGCTGTGTCTAGGATATCTATAAATTACTTTTATAAATGAAATGGCAGTATTTAGTTAATTACAAGCAAGCTGTAAGTGTGGTTATAAGTTTACATACCTCATATACATAAGTATTTTAAGTGAAAGGTTTATACACCGTTAAGCCTGCAATACACGTTGGCCGAGCTGAGACCAACGCGAGCCTTGGCGAGCCTAAGCAAATATAGGCAAATTGACACACGGCAAGCGCCTCTACACGTTCGGCAAGCGCCTCTCTACACGTTCGGCAAGCTTGAACCAATGCAAATGGCCAATAAGACGAGTTTTTTGGAGACGCCCACATGTTGGGCCCTGTCAGTTGTTATTGTGCATTTAAACAATATGGACGACGTAGAAGTCATCGCGGCTGCTGCTATTTATTTAATAAGCGCTTATAATTATTATTATTAAACGGAAAAGTATGAACGTATTTACGGTATGGTATTATTTTCTGGGGGCAGTCGGCCAATAGGGAGGTTGTATTTAGGATGCAGAAACGCTTTGTGAGATCTATGTGTGGTCTAAAAACGACGGATAGCTGTGTTCCACATTTCAAAAAATTAAAAATATTGACACTGCCAGCAATGTACATAATGGAAACTGCTTTATTTGTGAAAAAAAACCCACATTTATTTGTCAGCTTATCTGAAGTTAGAAGAAATCCATTGCGTATTCAATATCTTAATAAACTTTGTAATGTTAAGTGTAAAACATCCTTAATGCGTAAAAGCATTTTCGGCAATGCTCCAAAAATTTATAATAAAATTCCGAATGCCATTAAAAATATGCCATTGATAAAATTCAAAAAGGCACTTAATAAGTTGCTTAGTGACAAATGTTACTACACATTGGATGAATTTTTGAATGATGGTTCAATATAAACAAAATAATGTTACATAAAATACGTTAATGTAAATTGTGTGATTTTTTTTTTTGTTGTCTTAATTTTTATATTATAACTTAAATGATGAATTAATTTGATTGACATCTAATATTCTTTGACATTTAAATTATTTGGACATAAACACTTAGATTTTTTGACATTTTAATTATTTGGACTTATGCACTTAGATTTTTGACATTTATAACTAACAATTTAAATTTATAATTATGCATGGTTCTCAAAAAATTTTATTTACTTTAATTTGTAATCATGAGCTAGAGTGCGTCTACTGAAAGCGTAACCTGGAGTTTTTTTTTTAAATTAAATTGGCAACATTGTTTTGCCGAAAAAAATCACGTCAAACTCGTCAAAGTCTATGGTTGCAATTGTCAGTTTTTCGAAACAGATATTTATTTTTCAAGAATAATTGCTTAATTATGGGAAAAACAATAAACAGTACCGTGCAAAAACTGCTACACACTATGGTTAATAAATTCAAACAAAAACAAGAAGAGAAAGAAGGTGTTTTCAATGAAAACCAACAATGTTTATTTACGATTTCTGAATTTTTAAGTTAGTATGACGTTATAATCTTGATCCTTGTCGACTAATATTATTAGATAGTTATATTTAGGATATAATGATAATTTTTTTTCTTATATTTTTAGATAATCTGACATATTGCGAATTTCATAATGGACAAAAACATCAAACAAAGAAGGCTTTTGGTGAATCAAATATTTAGGATATAATGATATTATTTTTTTCTTATATTTTTAGATAATCTGTCATATTGCGAATTTCATAATGGACAAAAACATCAAACAAAGAAGGCTTTTGGTGAATCAACTTAATCAAAAACACATGCTAATGAGTGGTAGAATGCGTTCAAAAGCAGTTGAGATGTAATGAATGATTTGCCTCACTCTGTCTGGTAGTGCATCAAAGTCTTCAACTGAAGTTAAAATCGCGAAACTGAAGGAAATAGTGACTGAAATCTTAGTTCAAGTTTGAGGGAGTTAGCTGCTGAACTTTTTGTGTCTCACGAGTCGATCCGTATCATTTGAAACAATCACTGGAGTATAAAACATGCGGGGTTACCATGACGTTCAAAGTAAGATTGTTTTAATCTTGTTTTCGTGTGGGCAAGAGATGGCGCTAGACAACCTGTATAGCTCTGTCTCTTATCCACACTGAAACAAGATTAAAACAATCTTACTTTAGACGTCATGGTCTAGGTCATGTTCCTTTGACTAATCTCAAAAGATCTGAATTTTCTCTATGCTAAATGATAAATGATATTTATTTTGCAAATAGGTTTAAAAAACACTTTTACACGTCAAATTTTTTTTTTTCGTCAGTTTAAGCTAGATGAGGCCGGTGTTTCCTGGCTGACTAAGAAAAAACCCAAACAAACTCAGGGGTCAAAGTCTCTTTTAAGGTCCATACAGTAAATATGTAATGGTCAAATCACATGAGAACCATGCAGAATGCTAAAACGAATCGATCCCAACCCAATAATCTTGAAACACATTATTAGTGTTGGCGAGATGTGATGAAGTTGAAATCATGTTGACTATTTTATTTGACTATCGCGGTGTTGTGCACTTGGTATTCTTGCCAGAAGGCCAAATGGTAAATAAAGAATATTATTTGAATATTATATAGCGACATTTGAGAGATCAGATAAAATAAAATAATTTGGAATAATAACTAACATTTTGTGTGTTATTGACCTTTACCATACACCCACCAAATAATTAAGTCTACACAAATGTTTTGACTAGGATTTAAGTTCTTAGACAACTATTATAAAATTGTCATAAATACAAAAATACTCTAGTATCAAAACTTTTTTCCCCTACTATTTCAATAATACCACATTCAAAATTTTTGGTTGTAACCTCTTTTTCTCAGGTCACGCTTTCATTAGACGGACTCTAGATGCACATATATTTGTACGCCTCCTGGCATAACATGGCGCACTGTTAATAAAATATAAGATCTGTATATATCTACACCTGTGTTAACAAATAAAAGTGATTTGATTTGATTTGATTTGATGAAAAGAACCGAAAACTTCATGTTTGTTTTTTTCAAATGCGTACTTTTTTTTAAATTAATATAAACTAGATGACGCAATCTGATGGTGAGGCGCACTAGTTTATGAGGCCTATGTCCAACAGTGGACAGCAATTCTTATAGCGCCTAAATGGTGATACTTGGGGGAGGCTTATGTCCAACAGTGGACACAAGTAATTATAGCGAGGGGAGACTTATGTCCAACAGTGGACATCAGTCATTATAACGCCTAAATGGCGATACTTGGGGGAGGCTTATGTCCAACAGTGGGCATCAGTCATTATAACGCCTAAACGGTGATATTTGATGGAGGGTTATGTCGAACAGTGGGCATCGATCATTATAGCGTCTAAATGGCGACACTTGGGGAGTCTTATGCCCAACAGTGGGAATAGGTCATTATCGCGAGGAGGCATATGTCCAACAGTGGGCATCAATTATTATAACGCCTAGATGGTGACACTAGGGGAGACTTATGCCCAACAGTGGGCATAGGCCATTATCGCGGGAGGAGGCCTATGTCCAACAGTGGGCATCAATTTTTATAACGCCTAAGTGGTGACACTTGGGGGAGGCTTATATCCAACAGTGGGCAGGGGTCATTATAGCTAGGGGGAGGCCTATGTCCAACAGTGGACAGCAGTCATTAAAGCCCTAAATGGCGATACTTGGGAGAGGCTTGTGTCCAACAGTGGGCACCGATCATTATGGTGACACTTGGGGGAGGCTTGAGGGAGTTCGATTCTGATCAAGCTGACGACAGTGAAATCGAGATTTTGGCTGAGGAATATTATTATTATTATGTGTGTAGTGGGCGAAAATGTACCACTCGTACATTTTCGCCCACTATAATATTTCAATTTCAATAAAACTTGTTTTTTTTTTTCAATTTTTCATGAAATTAACCGAAACAATGAATAAAACATTCGAAAGATTTCTATTTTGTTCCCAAGCGATTTTTTCCGCAAAATTACAATGCAACATGTGAAAAAAACAATTGTTTCTTTATGAGGTCTATACACGTTGGCGCACATTTGCGAGCGCCTTTGATTTGTGCAGAAAAACCGACACCGCTCCGAAGTGAGGCAAGTGATCGCGAGCGGCTGCGAGTCGTGACAAGCTACTCCAAATGAGGTCTATACACATTGGCGCACATTTGCTTTGATTGGCGCAAGTCTACTCAACCAACTGGGCGAGCGACACCGAGCGATGGCAAGACAAGGCAAATGTACTGTCTACATATTGGTATTGGCCTTCACTCGGCAACGCTCGGCCAACGTGTATTGCAGGCTTTAAATTTTGCGTCAGCTGAGCGAATCCTGTAGGTAGTTTGTACTTAACGCCGACTACTACCTACAGCCCATTGGACTCGCTCAGCTGACGTTTTCTTAAAGAAATTAATTTCGTACATGCGTAAATTAATACGAGTTTTGAAAAAAAGGTACTTTATTTTTTAATTTTATCTTTACAAATCGATAGAGTTTCATGTACCGGATCGACCCTCCACGGGATTAAAACGATCAAAATTTAGCGGTGTATAAACATTTAAAATCATAGATATTAATTCATTAAACCCCAAGCGAACGCCGGCGTTGGCGCACCTATTGTCTTTCTATTGTGTCTGTAATTTCCACGATTAAAAGGTTAATCACTAGACATTAATATTATAAAGGCGAAAGTTTGTGAGTGTGTGTGTGTGTGTATAGCATAGTCGGCCTTATAATGTTTCCACTGTTAGGACACATGTCTTCGAATTTTTGGTTCTAGGACATGCCGGTTTCCTCATGATGTTTTCCTTCACCGTTTTGAGAGTAGTGGTGATGAAATAAATTACACAAATGGCTAGGTTTGAACCCGCGCCCTACAACTCGTAATTCGCGCCCGTCACCACGTGGCCACCACTGCTCTCACCACTGTGTGTGTATGTTTGTTACTGTTTTACTCTGAAAATGTGAAAATGGAATAACACATAGGACACTTAACATCTCGGGAGTATGTTCCCTGGGGATAAATTTCTACTATAACGCGGACAAAGCCGATGGTAGCAGCTAGTATTATAAAGGCGAAAGTTTGCATGTATGTCTGTTACTCCTTCAAGCTCAAATGGCTGAATAGATGGAATTTGGCGCACGGGTAGAACATTTCCTTGAGTTCGATCGTGTGTGGAATATACTGTTCTCGTCTTTGGGATGGATCTGCCAAATACCAGCTTGATGCGCTGGAGTCGATTAAAGGGCGAGCCAAGAGAATCATCGGCAATGATGCACTTGTAGAGTCGAAGCTCCAAAGCTTTGAGCATCGCCGCCGAGTTGCTAGTCTGTCGGTTTTCTATTATTTACATTTCGAGGAGTGTGCACTGGAATTGCACAATCTAATTCCGCCAAGTCCGTTCCATCATCGGACCACACGACGTACGGCGTTGCGCCACCGGTACATGGTAGACATCCCACCCAAACGCACAAATCGTTTTGGGAACACATTTATTGTGCGTACAGCCAAGGAGTGGAATTTCCTGCCAGAGTCTGTGTTTCCTGAATGCTACAACTTAGGAGTCTTTAAGTCGAGAGTGGGTAGGTTACTTCTAGGCAAGCGTGCTCCCTTGTCGACCACATCATCGCTTACCATCAGGTGAGATGGTGGTCAAACGCAAGCTTACTTATCAATCCTAACTAATATTATAAATGTGAAAGTGTGGATGTTTGGATGATTTTTACTTAATCACGCAAAAACGACTGAGCGGATTTGGATGAAATTTGGCATGCATATAGCCTTTGACATGGAAAAAAACATAGGCTACCTTTTATCCCGATTCCTTAAGTACACAATGCCACGCGGGCGAAGCCGCGGGCAAACTCTAGTAATAATAATAAAAAGATAATTTCCAACATTCACGCAGGCGAAGCCACAGGCAAAAGCCAGGCTAATGCGAATGTTAATTTGAGATATTATTTCCTATTTGCTTATAGATAAAATTAATTTGCCAACCACTTCTTATAAGCTTATTTTATGGACAAAGAAAGGAGATGCAGTTTGTTTTCTTAGTTTATTTGCAATTATCTTTATTTATATTGTTAATCTTAGTTTAGCTTATTAAAGTTATAAAATTGCATCTTAAGCATTTCTGTACAGTAGTAAATTGTTTATTTAGACATTTCCTAGAAAGCGCATTTCAAAGTGTATTTCTTTAGCATGAAATTAATTTAGAATTAATATGAGTAAGATCAGTCAAATGGTCAAATATCTTGGACACAACGCCATCTAGTCAGTTATGAGTACTAGACAACTGATAAACATACTTTAAGATTTCTAAATACATACATATTATAGATGAGTTACACCCAGACACAACAAATGATCGTGCTCATCAAACAAATATTTGTCTGTGGGAATCGAACCCACGTCCTCCAGCATAGCAGTCAGGCCCACTAATCAACAAAAGCTAAAGAATTACTGTTGAACCAAAATTTTTAGAATTTTCATCAATTACTAAAAAACAGACAGAAACAAAATAAGCAACACATTAAACTGATTTAAATCTGCCATTAATATTATTTATGGTCGTCTACAAAACCATTCGAACGCTAACTCTTGTAGATATCAGCCATTATCACAATATATGACCACTTTAAGATGACCGCTTTTCTCAATCAACGTAACACGTCCCATTTCCAACGAAAACCATGTCTCCGGCGGCGATATCATTGAATATAAGCCAACATTAACAAAACGCAAGAAAAACAGTGAAAATACATTAATCACAAGACAGAATATATCATAAATGCACCTCTTATTACGTAATACGAAGCAAACGTTCTGTTTACTCGAGTTTTCCTCGGTTTTCACGCGACGACATAAAGTTAAACAAGGACGGAGATAAAACAAGTCTAATTTTCACGTAGAGTCAGAAAGAGATAGCTATACGCGCGCTCGTTCCTCTCCGGTTCCAATTACAGCGCACGCGCATCGCTGAAAGCTCGCTCGCGCAGATTATCTTCAGTTGTCTTGCAAAGCTCGGCGCATGCGGTCGTCTTGTAAGTGTCGAACATTAATCGAATTTTCACGTACGGAGCTAAACTTTTGATGTGACTGTGTCTGAGTGATTGTGTTTTTTGACATTTAGTGACGTTTTGTGATATAAACTGATACTTCGTAGATTGTAGTGACTATTTGTGAGGTGCGGATACACCGGGCGGGATTGTGTTCATTCCCAGAAGTTGGTAAGCCGATTTGTGTTATTTTAAGATATAATTAAATATAGACTGGCGGCATTTATATGAAAATATAATTAGTTTCATACGTAGTGAGTCAGTATTCCCGGTATTGTTTTTTTTGTGTGATTAGATAAAGTACTATTTTTCTTAGAATCGAAAATTAATGACAGATGTGAATTGGCGGGAATTTGTAGGAGATTAGTAATAATGATGTGACGTTCTTGGCTTATAGTTAAATAATATATTAAGTACTAAATAACTGATTGTTAATAATGTATCAAGAACAGTAGTTGCCAATACAACTAGATTTCTTATTATTCATCGCAAGCAATCTGCTTTTTTTCCGATTTTTTTTTTGTTTATTTTATATTTTTTGCTTCCTTATTTTAGCAACAAAACAAAATCTATGATTTTGTAAAATATAACGTGAAAACAAAAATCTACATACAAAACGATAGATAATATCAAAAAATAATCATACTATCAACATGATTTAAAATATTAAAAATAAAAAATACTGAAACTCATTCATAGTAATTAAAAAAAAGTATAGCAACCCTATGAAAAAAAAATCATAATTACTCTTACCTCTTACGAAAAACAGAATAGAATAAACTTTATTGTACACCAAAACAGTAGCAAAACTTTGACACTAACTTAAATCTATGTGTACAATGACGGTCTTATCGCTCAAAAATAATTTCTGAACTTGAAAGAAAACTTCTAACAATTAACGGACATTGTCTTTAAAAAAAGTTTCCAACAAACAAAAAAGGAAACATCCAAGCAATAAATAAAATAAATCTTTACAAAGACACGGTCCTGAGGATGATGTTCAAGCGGGAATCGAACCAGTGTCCCTTTTAGCATTCAGCCGGCATCCTAACGCGTAACACGTGGCAAACAATGTGTTTTTGTTGCCTAACGAACAGAGGAGTGAATGGAGACTGCGAGGTGCTTGAAATATTAATTTGATTTACTTTGTAAACTGAGTAGAGTTGAGTTCGAGTTGTTACTGCAACTGATAGACAGTATTTCTGCAATATGATAGAAAATAGTCTTGAAACTTAAAAATTTGGGAGTTATGTAAGTCCAACTTTTAGTATCAATACATACTACCCATTTGAGCTGTACAAGCGTGATGGTGAAAACTATTTTGTTTTTATCGCAAAAGGATAATTTGGTTTTAAATGCTTTGTTTGCTGCTTGCCGATTTTGTTATTGATGCTATCTCTTGTTTGTAGTTGCATGAATGTGATGTATTAATTAAATCACATTATTGAAGACAGTAATTTAAAACTTTGAATATACATATGGCGGCTGGTTCTAATATTCATTAATTTGTAATTAGTTACTTAAATAGTTTTTATTTAACAATTCTACATACATTTAGAATACTTGATTATCTTTAATACTTATTCATTAAAAAAAAAAAACAAAAACCCTTAACTAATAAAAAATAACAGTTAAAAAAAAATACATAGTACAATTTTTATAAAAAAATTATACAAAAAAAAAATAACAATAAAATTACAACGTAACAGCGACTCCACAGTTCGGAAACGTTTCTATTCTTTCCGGTGGAGTTAACGTGTGCGGAACACGTGGTTCAGTAGGTAGCGAGACAAAAAACGGACAGGCACAATGAAGATGTTACCCGTAAGTCCCTTTGGACTTCGGAGCCATGACATGTGCCTTCTCTAATAGCTTGGACACGTAAGGACAAGTAATAAGAATTATTTTGTGTAAGAGCTTGTCCAAGGGAGACTTAAAATTGTACTTTTATTTATTACTAGCTTTTGCCCGCTGCTTCGCTCGCGTACATAAAATATAGCCTATGTCACTCAGGAATAAAGCAGCTTTCTATCGGGGAATGAATTTTAGCAATCGGACCAGTACTTCCAGGGAATACCTCCTACAAACAAAAAAAAAAAAACAAAAAAATAAACTATACCTCTTTATTATATTGGTGTTCTCTTTATTATATTCTTTATTGTATACGACATAAACAAAAAATTTAGGACAAACATTATTAAAAATAAGTGTACAATGGGCGGTTTTATTGCACAGAGCAATTTCTTACAGACAAACTTTGGATGAACTGAAAGAAAGGAGAAAGATTTAGGGTAGTCAATGTACAATATCAGAAATAATACTAATAAAAAATATCAACACAAAATCATACATACAATGCAAGAAAAATATTAACAAATATCAAATATGTAATTGAGCCAGGAGAAGAAAAAAAGTGGAAGGTAATGCTCCTTCACCATTTCCACTTCTTCACTTCGTTGTATAGAATACAACAGAATAAAATAAATATTTAAAGGGGGTCCCCTTTAAATATTTATTTTATTCTGTTTTTTATTATTTGTTGTAACAGTGGCAACAGAATCTTAATCTAACTGCACTACTTTCTACATCTGTTATTTATTTATTGTGCATACCTACCACAGTCTTCTTTTTCTTCTTCCTGCCCTTATCCCATATAACTTGGGGTCGGCGCAACACGTTTTTTTCTTCCATTCTGTCTTGTCACCCGTCAAACTATCACTAACTCCCTTTTCTTTCTTATCACTTCTCGCACAATCCATCCATCTTTTCTTCGGCCCTCTCCCTCGCCATCCATCCACATGTATACTCAGAACTCTTTTAGTAATATGCGCTTCATCCCTCCTCTACACATGACCATACCAAGACAAGCGATTACCTTTCAACTTTTTAGTCTCTGGCGCCACTTTCAAACTTCCTCTAATATACTCATTTCTCACTTTATCCATTCTCGTCATACCACCCATCCATCTCAACATTCTCATCTCCGCTACATGCAATCCTACCACAGTGTTGTCTTTTTTAACCCAAAGTTTGACTGTCAGAGAATGCCTTGTTGCATTAAGTCCGCCTATGTACCACTACTACATGAAGTTTAAACAGAATTGTTGTTTATTTAAACAGAAATACATCATCTCTGAAAATTTCAACTGTTTAGCTAGACTAAAATACAATCTGATGACAGACGAATAGACAGACAAACAGACGGACAGCGGACTCTCAGTGATAGGGTTCAGTTTTACCATTTGGGTACGAAAACCTAAAAAAAAGTGAAGCTTAAATTCTCTGAATTTGCATCTGGGATTCCCCTTTTTTTATGGTGGGAAAAAATCATGCAATGACATCCCCCGCTCTTGGGCGGAGCGGGAGATAGTGTCAGACTCTTACTGACTAAAAGACCCACCCCGTTCCTTCTAGCCTTCATACCGGGGCTCGAGCGCCCTTTCGGATAACCCTGGCCCCAGTAGGCTTCGACCCAGCTGGGTCCCTGCTGTTGCTGACCACTCCTTGAGGCGCGCGGGAACAGTGCGCGCCGATCTGGGATTCCCCTGAAACTCCAGATGCCTATCAAAAAGATTATCAGCTATCTACAAGATTATCATGACATATACAGTATAAATAGGTATGTTATGAACAACTAGTCATTGCTAAAGAATGTGAAAGTCAAGTGGTGAAATAACTTGATAATATATCTTGAGTGATATTCAGAAACCCTTCATAGTCAAGTGATAAGATGAATTTATAATTTCGAACGACAAAGACTCTTGTTATCTATACAGGGGTAATTGTAAAACACTGGCAACTTTTCAGGACTATGTTACTAGCCAGGGTAATCCGAAAGGGCGCTCTAGCCCCGGTATGAAGGCTTGAAGGAACGGGATGGGTTTTTTAGTCAGTAAGAGTCTGACACTCCCTCCCGCTCCGCCCAAGAGCGGGGGTTGTCATAAGATGATTATTCCCATCGAAAAAAAAAAAAAAAAAAAAAGGACTATGTTACTAACATCATAAACAACAACTTTTGTTGACTACTACTTTCCGAGATTACCTCTTGAAAACAAAAAAAACAACTTCACCTCTTTATAATATTAGTGTAAGTACATAAATCTATATACTTATAATAAATCTGTAGAAGTGAAAATAATGTACATTGAAAATATCAAAAAAATAAATGGCAGGGGGAGTTACTAGACCGACACCGAACCCAAAAGTGTGATTAAAAAAATTATTGTCTGTCTGTCTGTTCGTTCAGGCAACACGCAAAAACTACCGGTTCAATTACGATGAAACTTGGTATAGGTAATTATTCTTTAATATCCTGGGCACCACACTGGGTACTTTTTATCCCTGAAAATGATATAAAATTAAAAACAAATTTAATTTTGCGGTTCGATCCCTAGACCCGATTACTGTACCAACTGCAAGTAATAAGTTTGTCGTAGGTTTCGTCAGCCGTAGTGGAGTTCACTAAGGGGCGCTGCATACGGCTAAGACCCATATGCTAATATTATAAATGGGAAAGTGTGTGTGTGTGTCTGTTTGTCCGTCTTTCATGGCAAAACGGAGCTACCAATTGACGTGATTTTTAAGTGGAGATAGTTGAAGGGATAGAGAGTGACATAGGCTACTTTTTGTCTCTTTCTAACCCCCCACAGAAAGGGGAACCGTCTTACCCCGAATTTAACGCGAGCGAGGCCGCAGGCAAAAACTAGTAATATATAAAGTATGATCTATCCTGGCTTCACAGGGGCGCAAATTATATAAATAAAAGTATCGTATTTATTGATCTCTCTATTAGTGAAAACTGCATCAAAATGTTTAGCGTGGTTTAGAAAGAATTAACGGACATACAAACCAACGCGACGCAAATAGCGACTTTTTATATAATGTAAAGATCTATGTGAAATAAGACTATCACCACACGAAACCGTATTGCGAAATATCACAAACATAAGCGATAAAACTCGATCATAGAACTAAAGTTTATATTAAAAATAAAACATAACTTTATTCTTTCAACACCACACATTTCCACGAAGCCATATTTTTTATTTCGATCATAACAATATGAACTCATAAACGCTAGATTCGTAAAACCGATCTTTCTGTCCGTTTTTACGTTAAGAAAGCGACTTTCTTTTTTGTTTTTCTTATGACTTCACAAAAGAATTTAGCCAATGAAACGATACCTTTAGAAAGTATTACGGTTTTGATATTTATTATCTGTATTAAAAACGGAATGTGAAATCACACTGTGTTCTTACAGTCAAGTTATGTTTTTTTTTTCCATTTGAAAGTAGATTTAATACATTCTAATACTGAAATATTCTCCAGTTGAGCAGATACGTCAACGTACTCGTCGAGTCGAGGCTTCAAAGTCTTAAGCATCGACACCGAGTTGCTAGCCTGTCGGTTTTCTACCCGTTTAATTTCGGGGAGTGTGCCTCGGAATTGCATAACCTAATTCCGCCTAGCCCGTTCCATCATCGGACCACAAGGCGTACAGCGATGCGCCACCGGTAGGTACATGGTGGACATTCCACCTACACGCACAAAACGTTTTGCGTACAGCTAAGGAGTGGAATTCCTTACTGGAATCTGTGTTTCCTGATGGCTACAACCCGGGAATTTTTAAGTCAAGAGTGAATAGGTTACTTCGACCGCGTCGTCGCTTTCCATCAGGAGAGATAACGGTCAAGCGCGAACCTATCAACAATAAAAAAAAAAAACACTTGAGATGCAATAATACGAGTACACTAATTTCAAATGGCAATTAATGTAAAACAGCTAAGAAGTGGAATAGGGAACTCCACTCTTTCGGGAGACGCAGAGCGATTCCCGACCTCAATTGGCACAGGCTTGTTGATGGCAAGCAATGGGTAGTTCACCGTCCAAATGTTTTATATTATCACAAGAGGTGATATTATAAAGGTGTAAATTTATGAGTGTGTGAATACCACTAGTATAATATTAGTCTTTGTTACATTTTCGCGCTTGAACGGCTAAACAGATTTAGATGAAATTTGGCACATTTGTAGACTATGTCCTGTAATAACATACTGTATACTTTTTATCCCGAGAGTATGTTTACTCGAGACAATTTTCAATTTTAACGCGGGTGAAGTCACTGGCAGTTATTTTTAAATAAATCTAAACCATTTTAATCAAAGGCGCCTAAATTCCCGTAATCAAGCTAACTCTTTAAAAATAATGTACCAGCGTATATTTTTTAACATCGAATCATTTCACGTCAAACGAGACATATCTAACGGCGCCAACAGACAGCACTTGGAAGATTTCAGGGCACATATCTGTCAGAATTACGAATAAATATTATAAAAGTATGGACACCTAAGCTTGTCAGGAAAATATCGATAACCTTCCCAGTTATCGATATTTTTTGTTCGTTGTTTTTCGATATATTTCAACGTATCGAAACCACAATGACTAGTATCACAATCGTATCGAAAACGTTGCTCTTAACATCGATTTTGACGCTTTTAGAGTCAATAAAAAATATTTACACTAGCTCAAAAAGTCTGAATTCAGATCCGCAAAAATACGATACTCAATAAATAGCTAAACAGCTTCTCCACAGAAATCCGTGGTTTATTTTAAGGAATTATATAAAAAATGATATCGATATTTTTTATAATATCGATATTTTTTTGGCACAGCTGACATCCCTATGATCATTCGCTCCGCCCACGATGCGCAGGAGTCGATTAGACATCAGAATTATTGAGAAAAACTCTATTCTAGACCGTGAGTCAAGTAATGGAACATTTTATATTGTTATTTAATTTTTATTAGCTAATTGGTGTTAGCGTGGCGTTGCGGAGATGAAAACCGATTGGCTTTTAAAAAAAACATATTGTTTGTTTAATTTACTATAAGATCTATCATTAAACATCAAAGAATTTGATTGGCTGACACACGCCACGTACATATATATATACCTATTTAATAAACCAAGTGCACTTGGTCGTCGAAGAACTCGCTCTCATCTGGACACGCCAGAAGCGTGCTAGACTGGCAGCAATGCCAGTCACAGTAATAATATATATTCATTGGTCAAAGTACAAGCTAGCCAGCCCCTCTAGCCAGCCCCCCTAGCCAAGTTACAAACGTTTCGCTTGCGCCGAACGCTTCGAGTTGACCTTGCCGCCAATTCTTTTGTTCTGATCACGTGACTGAGCGTTAAGACGACGTCATTCCCGTACATTTGAAGCTTTCTACAAGCGTTAACTATTGCAGATTAGCAATTTGGCTAGGGGTACAGGTTACAACCGTTTCGCTTGCGCCGAACGCTTCGAGTTGACCTTGCCGCCAATCCTTTTGTTCTGACCACGTGACTGAGCGTTAAGACGACGTCATTCCCGTACATTTGAAGCCTTCTACAAGCGTTAACTATTGCAGATTAGCAACTTGGCTAGGGGTACAGGTCACGCAAAGTATGGATCTGTCCGTGAGAAATATCTTTGAAATGATAACTTGCATGGAGCCTATGACCCAAGCGTTTTCACTACAAGCGACTTAAAACTGTAATGTAAGGTTACAGTATTGACACCATTTTATAAAAAGAAAACACTGTAACGGGAAAAGTTACTTGTAGTATAATCTGACCAACAATAAGAATGATGGCATGTATTATATTAGTCCGGTTATTAATCGATAAAAGTAATTTTTAGAGGCATCATTGTGTTTTTACTAAATTAGCTGTTATATGTTTTATACATATCTACCCAAATAATATTGTAACGCAGCTCAGCTCGTCGGTAGGCTCGTATAGGGATTCTTCTATGAAATCAAACACTTCGGGCGGCGCACTCTTATATTTTTTTTACTTATTTAAACGAATTCATGCTTTCCTTACAAAAATCACTTCAACACTGAAAAAACAACAGAAATTCTTTTTTTCTACTAACTTTCAGACCTATTCTAGAACAGCATAATCCTTCGAATTATATTTTACAAGCCAGTTCGTTGGTTATATAAAAAAAGCAACTCATGCGATCTCCTTTCGATATCACAATATCATGTAGTATTTACCTAAATAATAGATAAATGAGATGAGTAGATGAGAAGAAGATTTAGAAAAATATATGCTTTACGGGTAGAAGAATAACATATATATTTTTCTGATTCTGTTTACTGCAGTGCTAAGCTTTTGCGTTTTAAAAAACTCGCGATTTATTCCTGTAATCCTCTTAAGGGTACGTCCTCGTAGAGTCCAAACATTCCAAGAATGATTTCCAGTAAAGATTTCGAAGTGAGTGAACTATTCTGAATGTGACTCCCGCATCACATTCAGACGTACTTTGGAATAAATTACACTTTATCTACAAGATGGAATCGAATTAGGATCGATGCCAATTTGATCAATTAATGTTCTATCGCTGTTCAATACATTAGAGCTGATAGTACGTACTAGTGGTCTGTATCGTACAGTTTATTGTGATGGAAAATATTTTTGAAATATTGCTTTGCATTTAATGTTTTAGATATTGCATATTGTGTGTGTTTTTAATATTGCATATGGTGTGCGTGCGGTATCTTCTCGTCCAATATACCACAGTGTTTCGAGACGAAAGTCTATGACCGGTGCGTGTTGCCAGTGATGACATATGCTTTCCTAATGATTAAAAAAAAATACGATATCCCACCCAAATATAAGAAGATTATGGCCATCTGCTAGTTGGACTATGAAAAATCAGTATTTCGTTCTGATTTCGTGGTAAATAAAAAAATATGGCAAATCCACGTTCCCACGCAGCAAAAAAAGGCGTTTTCTTTGATAAACATTTTGCTTTTCAACTCACAACTATGAAAGGTATTTCGTATGCCAACATTCCAACAATCATAGTCATTTTGATTGATAAACTGTCAGTTGTTGTTTACATACAGTCTGTGGAACAACTCACACTTGACCTATTTACACTGACCTTAATGCAGCATATTGTTTATCGAATATTGATAGATGCTTACTTGATGCAAGACTGTTTGTGAGCGCGAATGTGGTAGGTATTGGATAGCTGCAACGTGAGGTCGTACCACAAGCTTTTAACGCGATCGATTTGACGACCTAAGCTGAATTGTTAAAGGGAGCTGTATAGGGTGTGTATCCCCATTTCTCTTTCTCGCTCGCACGCTTGACATTTTAACACGTCATGGTAACGTCGGTAATTCCCCCTGGGGCTTTTTAAGTCAAGTGAATAGGACATTACTTCTACATTATACACACATTAATTACTTCTACAATTACCGTCACGGATCTTGAGCGCTCGGCGTCAGAGTGGGGATCGCTTTGCGCATTCCTTACATTAGCGAGCCAATCGAGATACATGTAGCAAGAGCAGGGAACGAATCATGAGTGACGTCTATAACGCGATGGCGTGGCAAGCCAATCACTGACACTCCCCGCCCCCGCGTCTCACTTCGCACCACTAAAGAGACCGAATATTTGACTTCTGCGCAACTTAAAGCCAGCGCTCAAGATTCGTGCCGGCAATTGTACATTGACAATATTTCATACCTTCCTTCTGCAAGCGTGCTCTATCGTCGACCACATCATTGCTTACCATCAAGTGAGATGGTGGGCAAACGCGAGCCTATCAATAATAAAAAGCGTTGTCGAATAAAATCTCTTTTTAATTTTCTGACGATATGTTTTGCACGAATTTCATGTCATGGTCGTATCACTTTGGCACAGAAATGTAATTTTCTTGATATTTCCCTGTTTACATAAATTATATTTAATCCTTAATACAAATAAGAGTATATTTACTTTCTGTAGACATGAAAATGGTTTTGTCACGGATATTATCCATTTTCTTTAACAGTATTCTCAGCATGGCCACCGTAGGCGTGGCCTTGCGGACGGCGAGCAATGAGTAGCTCGCTGTCCGACCGTCCGGACCGAGCCTAAGTCGTTGACGGCGCGCACTGTTCCCGCGCGCCTCAAGAAGTTGTCAGCAACAGCAGAGGCCCAGCTGGGTCGAAACCTACTGGGGCCAAGGTTATCCGAAAGGGCGCTCGAGCCCCGGTATGAAGGCTAGAAGGAACGGGGTGGGTTTTTTAGTCAGTAATGCCTTGATCACACGTACCGAGTAAAAGAGCGAGACAGTAAAATGTTACTCGGCCAAGACAGTGATGTAAGCGAGTTGTAGAGATAAGTGACAGGCCGAGCACTCGGCGCTGTGTTTAGACGTACCGAGTACTCGGCCGAGAGCACTGTCTCGCCCGTTTACTTGGTACGAGTACGTGTAATCAAGGCATAAGAGTCTGACACTATCTCCTGCTCCGCCCATGGGCGGGAGATGTAGAAGCAGCATTCTCAGCATCCATTTGTAGTTTTTACATAATTATGATTACACACTATGAGCATTGTTACCTTTCTTAATGACACTGTAACACAAAAGATATCGTATCGTAGTAGATACAGTATCTCTTTAATCAAAATAATATTTTAAAGGTAAAAGTTTGTATGTGTGTTTGGTTTTTGCAAAATTGTAGACCATTTCCTGGACAACACATAGGATATTTCTTTAACCCAGGAGTACGTTCCTTTGGGATAATTTTCTGTTTCACGCGGGTGAAGCCGCTGGTAGAGACTAGTATCTAATAAAAGTCTGTCTGAACACGTTTCAGCTAAAAATAATAACTAGAAAATATTCGATTTCTGCAGATCTAACACATTCCCGGATAAATCTCCCTTGTGTTCAAGGAAATCAGCAATAAATGATAGCTGCCAAACCACAGATTGTAGCGAATTATTCCTTAACCGAATTAGAATAGAGTCTATTTTTGATTGTTATGTGATCGGGATTTTAGTTCCTAGATCTGAAATGGAGTATAGGATTTATCCGAGGTTCCGTTGGTGCTAAAATAAGATGTTGCATAAGTTTAGAGCTTGTAATACAATTGACTGACAAAGAAATACGATATAAATCGTCGTCGTCGACTAAAAAATCCTATTTTATAAATTATAATGGGCTAAAGAACCTTTATAGACAAAGTACGTATTTTTAAGTAGATTTAGAATGTTATTTGTAACTAAACTTTCATAAAAAATAATATTACCTAAGTAGAGTCTGTCTAATAACGACTTAAACCACTTGGGTAATTATTAGGATTTAATGAAATCTAATGTAGACAACACGGGTTCAATAATCAAGGTTGATTAAGAGATAGAGATCATTGTTTACTAACAGAAGAACCTTATAAAAAGTACCGAATATAAGTATTTTTTAATTGATTAATTATTATACAAAATTCCTAAGCCGGTTGAATTATTAGACAGACTAGGTATATCAAAAATGGCACCATATTTCATGATCGTTATTAAAAAGCAAATTCCATTCCAGACAAAAAAGTAACTCAAACTGAAATAGTTTTCAATATCCGTCTGAGAACTACATGCTGACGATAACATACTTACAATTATCACTAGCAAAATTACTTTGGCACTTGAGACATTGCAACAAGGTTTAAATTAGAAAAAAGTCTAAGTACCTAACGGTAAAATAAGGTTTGTAGAGTACGCAAAGGGCGATGGAATCAGAACACTGGCCGTATAGAATACAGATCGAAAATAGAATGCGTGTGACAATGAAAATAACGAAAATACAACATTCAAATTAGGAATTCCGTGCGCGTTTTTTTACGGTCTGACACTGAACTTTTTAGCGCTTTGACTTTCTAAATGCGAAATTACTTTGTATTTATTTATAATAGTAACATTGAACATCAAAATCGATTCTTATACTGAACAGAAGTTGTTTTATTTATATGAAATTAATGATTAAAAGGCTAAAAGTTTCGTTCTTGAAGGCAATCATTTTTAGAAGAAAAACAATCATTTTTTTTAAATCATGGAGTTTGATTGCCGGTTCTTCTCCATAGGAAAGGACTTGGAACCGTGCGCTAGATTCTGATGTATTATAAGTTCCTATGAAGGCCTACGCGATTTTTTTATGTATTTTGATTTGAAAATAACCCAATTCACATGGAAAATCTCAATATATAGGATGACTGTTATATAATAATAAACAACTATCACACAACGCCGTCTAGTCCCAAACCAAGCCAAACATACATATATATTTCTAAATCCATACATATTATAGATAAATTACACCCAGACAATTCCACAGCTATCACACAAGTCACAACGCCGTCTAGTCCCAAGCCAAGCCAAACATATATACCTATATATTTCTAAATCCATACTTATTTTAGATAAATTATACCCAGACACAAAACAAATGATCATGCTCATCACACAAACATTTATCCTGGGTGGGAATCCAACCCACGACCGGCATAGCAGTCAGGGTCACTTACCACTAGACCAACAGGCCAGCCAAAATATATATATTAAAAGTATATTGAATTGACTATACATTATTAAGTTTCTTAATGAAACCACAAGCTGTAAGTCATCCGAAAGAAATGGGGTCATTGCTCATACAAACATGACTATGCCACAGTCCACAATACGTGATATTAAACCGTCTTTGTTATGATAACTACTGCTTCGAGTTCATGAAACACCTAACTTTTTTTGGACTATAGCCAGGACCAGATTGACTTTCCTAAATACTTAACACATTTCATGTTTCCAGTATGAACAAATTTCACTATTGTATTAAATCTGAAATCGAGAAAAAAAAAATCAGTTGATCGAGTTGTCATCATGTGTGTGTTTGACGAGCATTGGCTAGCTCGCCGTCCGGGCGTCTGGTAACCGTCCGCACCGAGTCCGAATCGTCGCTGTCGACGGTGCACCTCAAAGAGATGTCAGTAAAACCGTAAGCTTTACAACCACAAAAAAAAGTTTAGCGAGTCAAAAACTTTGTCAAATTTAATAAAAAATTAGACCCAATAAACGAAATGTATCAGGCAGTCAATTTTGTTTTTCACGATTTAGGTTTATACCCTATAGTGATAGTTGTTTATAATTAATTGTATGAGTATCGACAGTGTTGTTATATATGTATATGACATGTGTTTGTACTAATACATTAATAAAGAAAAGAAGATAAAAAAACACACAAGGAACCAAAAATACAATTCAAATTAAACAGAAAAAAAAACAACAACTATAATGACCTTTTTCTACGTTTTGCGTTGTTTCAGTTAAATCGAATACTTACTAGTGCTATAAGTGTTGTCAAAGAAGTGGTTTTATCACACATACTGGCTGCATTCACGCTCTGAACACGATAATACATAATGATGCTAAGCTAATCTTCAAATCAGTTGAATATCCCACATACGAACGATATCACAAAAGAACAGAACAACCAACATTCTGGAAAATGTAAGAGTACCTAATCAACTTTCACTATTATCACTGCATATGCTCTCTACGTCACATCCTGGTCTACCAGGAGACAGGAAGAGATATGCCATTCTATATTTAACCTCTACATATGCACCTTGTACATCGTACATACATTTCTTCATATTGTAAGCAGTATTTGTCATCGTAAACTATTGTTATGCATAAATGAATCAATCAACGATGTTTTATGAGGTTATTATGATCTTAGAATGCGTACTGACAAATTATAATTAGTAATTAGCTTCACGTATAGGTGAATACTTGTATTAAACTTGTGAAGTTGTTCTATCATTATTATCATCATCATATTTTCATTTCTGTTCTTAAGTTTCTCGTCAACTGTCTATTCTGCGAGCAATTTGACCTGCCTACTGATACTTAAGTTCGGTGATTCTTCGGGTTAAATTAGTAACCTTGGTTCTCCTGTGGAACTTCTTCATTCCTGATTTGATACCCTTTCAGTTGCACTTTAGGTGACTTTAATTCTTCTGATGAGGCCCATTGGAAGCAATTACGTTTCATAACCATATATGTCATCACTGGCAACACGCACTGATCATAGACTTTTGTTTTGAGCTTCCTCTCTTGGAGAGGGAATGAGCCGTAATCTACCACGCGGTCCCATTGCGGTTTTTTTTTTTATGGTGGGAAAAATCATTCAATTACATTCCCCGCTCTTGGGCGGAGCGGGAGATAGTGTCAGACTCTTACTGACTAAAAGACCCACCCCGTTCCTTTTAGCCTTCATACCGGGGCGGGTTGGTGGATGTCACATGTCTTCGAATTTTTGGTTCTAGGATATGTCGGTTTCTTCACGATGTTTTTCTTCACCGTTTTGAGAGCAGTGGTGATCTCTAACTTAGATATTTTATTTCATGAAGGTGGTTTAGTGTTGTATGTGTAAGAGCTTGGACCAAAATTGCTTACGCATACCAAACAAAATGTGCACGTTTTAATTTACGTGCATATTTTGCAAACATTCCAGACCAAGCCGCTATTTTTTAAACAATTTGTTATTACTGTAATCAACCACAATGAAAAATAGATTTAACATATCAACTAATAATAGGCTAGTTGCCTTAAAAAATGTAATTAGTCCGTCTTTTAGGTTATTCAAAAATAAGGGACACGTATTTTTTTGACATCACGCCGTGCTGCATATCTTCGCACGGCGTAACTTTAATGAGCTATATCTTTGTTATTCTTTGTTTAGTCGAAAAAAAAAAATACATGTCCAATATTTTTTATAATCTAAAATATGGACTAACTAAATAAAATGGAATTATTTTAACCCTGGAAACTACCCTATTATGAAAACCAAAAGTTTACAAGGAATCTCGTACAATTAATTATAAACTCTTTTTATCAGTAACATTTATTGAATTCAAATCGGTTTTACTGTATCCGAAGTGATCCATTAATAAAATACTGAAAATCCTTATATTGCATGATTTATTACGATGTTATGGAGTTTGTTGCGTCTTCCAACATGAAGCTTAGATGCTTCTTGAATTTGAACGCGAATAGTTTAACTGACCAAGTTCAGTAGTGGACGCGATCTGCATAAGATCGGCATTCTCCATGGTTGTCATCACTCTGTTCAGGTGACGTAAACCTCTGGCCGTGAACCGGGTAGCGAAGGAATAGAGTTATATAGAGGTGGGATAGGAACAATCGATGAAATTTATTAAATATTGACGATTTTCTATAAAATAAGCGCTCATTCTTTCAATTGTTTTGCTCAGCCTTTATCTAATTATTTTTTTTCTAATCCATTTCATTTTATGCTGGTGCTACCGCTGTGGCTGCGGAAAACTTCAAGTGGAGGAAATATAATAACCCTGTTGGTAGTTACATTTTCAAGCTGCTCAAAAATTGTATGCAGACCTCTCTAAATACTTCGTTGATGCTTCGTATGACTCACGGGCCGGCTTTTACTTCAGACAGAGGATAAGCTTTTCCAAACAGCATGACAATACATCAGTCTTCACACATGCCTCCCTCAGTTATAGCTCTTTTTATTAGTGAAAAACTGCACCAAAATCGGTTTTGTGGTTTAGAAAGAGTTAGTGGATTGTGTGAGCGAAAAGAGAGTGATAGCGTGACAAGTGACAGGACAGAAGGGAAGAAAAAAACGTTGCGCTGACCCCAAGTAACACGAGACAAGGGCAGGAAGATGATAATGGGTTAGGGTTTAACAGACAGACACAGAAAACGTCTTTGTTGTATGCTGTATCGAGCTGCGAGTGCTTGCAACAATCCGACTTTGATGTTCCCACTGTAAAGACTCGAGACTGGAACACAAACTTCATCTATACCAGGAAATGGGCTTCACGCATCTTCTCAAATATTCATTTCCATTTAAAGTGTAGAAGAAAATTATTCATCCTAATAATAATTAGAAGCAGTCGGCCACCGGCCAAGTAGTCTAGCCCCACACTATCCAGGAAGCATATATGCGAGTACATTTAATATGTCATCTACATACGAGCTTGTAACATACAAAATGCCCATAGCTTATGCAACACATGTCCCATAGCCTTATAGACGGCATAAAAACTATTAGGACCCACTACCTCACATACAAATTAGTATATTCCCATATGATACTAATTAAAATTCAAGGAAATTCATTGAACTCCGTCTATGGTTATTATCTCCAGAAATGTGCGTACTTATGTTATATCCTGTGCGCATATGTCTATAGTTTTACGTCTGATCAATATAACCTTTTTTTTCATTCTGAGTCCTAAAGCTCTCCCTTGTTACGGTTCTCTACACGTGAACTGTTATGGCTTCTTCATCTATCAAACAGTCATCAAGCTATAGATAAATTAGTGCTACCTGTGCGAAGTCCAGGCGAGTCGCTGGTTTGGGCACGCCACAATCATGGCGGTAAGTCCCCTCTTTGAGGCGTGGCTGGAAAGACCTCACGGCGTCCTTACCTTCCGCATGACGCAGGTCCTCACCGGACATGGTTCGTTCGGGAGTTTCCTGCACCGGATTCATGCGGAAGTGACGCCCGGGTGTCGCCACTGTGCGGAACGCCCGGAGGACAAGGTGGAGCACACAGTCGAGGTATGCCCTGCTTGGGCGGAGCATCGCCGTGCCGTGGGGGCGATCCGCGGTGGAGACCTCTCGCGCCGGGCCTTGGTTGAGGCCATGGTCCGGAGCGAGGAGGAATGGCAGGCGGTCGCCGACTTCTGCGAAGCAGTAATGCTCGCAAAGGAGGAGGCCGAACGCATCAGGCAACGGCGTTATCGCCGCCGCCGCCGCCGCCAGGATTCTGATCCCGATTTCTGGCCACCGTAGGCGCGGGCTTGCGGACAGTGAGCAATGGGTAGCTCACTGTCCGGCCGTCCGGTAACTGTCCGGACCAAGCCCAAGTCGTCGACGGCGCGCACTGTTCCCGCGCGCCTCAAGGAGTTGTCAGCAACAGCAGGGACCCAGCCGGGTCGAAGCCTACTGGGGCCAGGGTTATCCAAAAGGGCGCTCGAGTCCCGGTATGAAGGCTAGAAGAAACGGGGTGGGTATTTTAGTCAGTAAGAGTCTGACACTATCTCCCGCTCCGCCCAAGAGCGGGGGATGTCAATGCATGATTTTTTCCCAACATAAAAAAAGGCGTTATGAAGTGCAACGTGCAATTGGGTATCCAGTGTGGATCCTGATCTGTCTATTGTTTTAGGCTGTGGTCTCTTGTTCGTCTGCCACCAACCATGCCAGTTACGATGAGCTGTTCAAACAATATTAAAATTAAAATCCGTAGAAAATAACATATTACACGATCAATCACAAAATTAGACGTTTATAACTCCCTACAATCTTGACCAGAGGATATATCGGTATATCCGCCGGTCAAGATCGCTCTTTGCTCTTAATCTGTAAGCCTGCTAATTCTAGTTCAGCACATAATAGATTCAATTATATTATCAGGTACATATACAGTAAACATGTTGCATCATTTAGTTAAATATAGCCATTACGTTCAATAAACATAATCAGTTTATTCTAAGATTTACAGCAACACATTGTATGCATTGGGATCAAAATAAACTTAGGATACATTTCAGGTTTATTGCTGGTCTACATCTTATTCTAGATCTGGTTTGAATATTTTTGGCACGATTCCTATGTCTTTGCCAGTCTCTATTAGTTTAACGTCAATGCCGAAAGCTTGATCGGGTTTACCTGCTGCCAAAATATCGTGGACTGCTGATTGTTTGGATATTTTATAAGTTTCCCCTCATTTAATTATTGATTTAGGCTTGATTACTATCACACTTGATGATAATAAGTGATGACGCGGTCGACAATTGGGTTTGACCACTATGTCACCTGATGGTATGACGATATGGTTGACGATAGAGTACACTTGCCTAAAAGTAACCTATTCAGTCTAGTCTTAAAGATTTCTAGGACAACCTGATACCTACAAAGCTATCAGGAAACAAAGACGCAGGCAGGGAATTCCACACCTTACCTGTGCGCACGATTAATGTATTCTCAAAACGTTTTGTGCGTATGGGTAGGATGTCCATCACGCAGTGTTGATGCATCGGCATACATCTGGGTATTTAAAAAAAAAGCGATCCTTAAAGTTCGCTTTTTCAAACTTTCCAACTTTCTCAAACTCACGAAAGTGTCCATAATCTAGATAGATTAACGCTACTGAGATCAGTAGCGTTTAACTACGATCACATCTGTAATAATAAAATTTCTATAATAAGATAATTAACTCATTCATTCATTAACTCTTCCATAATCTTCACTCTTCTGTCGCGACGCTACAGATAACTGATAAATTTAACGTAATGGGTCAAATGAATCGCGGTATCCGGCTATACATCATCACTTCCTCGTGGATACGATGTGCGAATGATAACGCTATTGGACGTGGTGAGTTAGGGTGAGGTGTTGGGGCAGGCGGGAGAGATAGCGGTAGCGGTTTTATCGTATTTGCTGCAAACATGCACTCAACGATACTTTTGGATGAATTGTTACGCTTATTGGATGAGACACAAGATTATAGGGTTTTGGATGGGTGTAAGAAAAGGCGAAATCGGGAATTGGATAGAGAGTTATTTTTTTTTTAAATTTAGCTCTAACAATTTAAAAAATTAATAAAGATAGACACGCTGTTTGAAATCTAAAAGATACTATTTCTAATAGCAATAATGTGAAAATACAAAATGTGATTATCAATTTAAAGAAGCAGAAGTAGCACAGATTGCTTAGAACTGAGAGTTGTCCAAAAATGGCACATAAATAAAATGCAAAGAATAGAAAGACCGCAGAAGCAAATTAAAGTAAACATAATACATAAGGTTGAATTGTAACGTCATTTAATAATAACAACGTTAACTGCAAACGGGGACTATAATTTAGGTAACATTGTTCCTAATATACATGCATAGTATATAATCGCTTCCGCTCGTACTAAGACCTCATCCTAACCAACCGAGGAGTTTATGATTGACGTATCAACTTATAAGACTTGCATAATTGAGTAGCCCTCGGGCAGCAAGTAACTGTACCTACATTTAGTTGAGATGGGCTTAGAATATTGATACGGGTACTTTCTGGGCTATAAAGATTTTTGATAGATTATAGGGTTAGAAGAAAGTAACAGACTAACAGTCTGTTACTTCTTTGAAATCTAGTAACAGACTACATTCTGTTACTAGAATTCAAAAGTGTAATATTTTAAACTCGTAGAAGAATTGGTGTCAGAAACATTTTGCAGAATTTTTAAATTTGCTATCGAAAAAATACCTTTATAAGACATGCTGGACAGAGGCCCCCCTTAAGCGTCGCTACAATTATTAGTCCTTTGGGTTTTGCATCCATAAGTTTCCCGCGACTTTCACCTTATTTTATCAGGGTATCGGTCCACCTTGGCTTTCCAGTTCCAATGCTGCACCTTCCAGTACACGGCACGTGTGGATATCTTCATTTCTGATTCAAACATTTCTTCTTGCTACATATCTGAACTACACAACTGTCTGTAAAGCTTTTTATCTAATGGAAAAACTTAAGTAATTTAAAACATATGTACACACTATTATAAATTAATTAATTATCTACACTTATAAACAACTTAATAACTATAATTACAGTAAATTAAAAAATAAATAAATAATAACACCCTACGCTAAAATACACTAACTAAAATATGACGTTTAAAAACTCTTCCACATCGCAGTCGACTGGTAATGTGCCCAAAAGACTGGCGGCATTGCCACGCTGTATGGCAATGCTTATCCTCTGTCCAAGGTAAAAGCCAGCCTTTGGATCACGCGAAGTGTCAACTAGACGTTTCGATAGATCTTTAAACAACTTGTGAGCACTCGGACCCCACGATCCAAGAGTTTCAACCCCAAACGGTTCGAAAATATAACTTCCAACAAGGTTGTTATATTTCCGCCGTTTGAGGTTCTCCGCAGCCACAGCTGCAGCACCAGCACGACACGACGAGCTAGGAAGATGTGAAGGCGCAAGAGTATCGACACAAGTAGCGTCCCATACTAAAGGCCTTCCCATCTTCCAAGGACATAACGACATGCCGTTCGGTCTCTTGCCATCGTCGCGTGCCAGACTGTCTGTTGATATAACGCTTATTAGCATACTTTTTGAAAAAAAAAAAAAACGGCAGAGCTTCCAAAAGATGAAAAAACGAAACATAGAACCATTGAAATAACATTTAAACATACCAGAAAAACATATAAAATACATTCCATCGAATTTAAGGTACTTTTAAATAATAAAGAGGATAATAATGGACCCTTATAGATAGATAGACATACAGAGAGAGACATTGCATTTTATATGACTGTATGACCGATAGGGTGACTTCCAAGTCACGACTAGGCACTAATGTGTGGTCACATCACGGCCTCGTAAAAAGGACATAAATGCTTACAAACAGTTACGACATTCTTTGTTGTACACTTTTATGTGATTTTGAGTTACTGTTGTTTGTTTAAGGCGTCATAGGATATGTCCGGGTCTAAGTTGGTTTTAAAAAGGACGAGATGTCATTGTTCTATAGTTTCGAGATAAGATTTTATTACTATAAGCCTTAAGAGAGGTACTCAAAAATATAGAAAAAGATTATGTGTCTTGTTTTTGTTGCCTAATACTAGATTTTCTTTCAAATGTATTACAATTCGGGCTAGTAAGGATCTAATCCGGTCCGAAAGAGAGGCTATGGTAGAGCGAACGAATATCTCACTTCAGGCAGTCTCCAAGTGGGGTGAAGCCAATCTAGTGGGATTCAACGCCGCCAAAACACAAGCGTGTCTTTTCACTGCCAAAAGGAGCCTGTGCACCTTGGTTCCTACTTTTCGGAATTTATCCCTGGAGTACACCGACCGCCTTCAGCTCTTGGGGGTTGAAATTCCCTCAGACCTTAAATTTGGGCGGTTCATTGAGTCCAAAGCCAAGGTAGCTGCTAGGAAGCTGGGCGTTCTTGCAAAGGTCCGGCGGTACTTCACACCGGGACAGCTTTTAATGTTATACAAAGCACAGGTCCGTTCGTGTGTGGAGTACTGCAGTCACATATGGGCTGGTGCTGCAAAATGCCACCTGGCAGCTTTGGACTCGATGGAAAGGCGTGCAAAGAGGCTAATTGGTGATCCAGATTTGGTTAAGTCCAACCTTCAAAGCCTTGAGCATAGGCGTAGGGTAGCCAGCCTTTCGGTGTTTTACAGGATTCATTTTGGAGAGTGTGCGCAGGAATTGCATGACTTGATTCCGCCATCGCAATTCTACCATCGGACAACCCGACGTACGGCGAATATTCACCCTTACGTTGTTGAAACCTCTACGGTCCGGACTAAGCGTTTCGCCTCGTCGTTTATACCGCTTACGTCGAAGGACTGGAACAGTCTGCCTGCTGCGGTCTTCCCGTCCGATTATAATTTGGGTGTCTTCAAGGCTAGAGTGAATAGGCTCTTAATAAACTAGTGCGCCTCACCATCAAAGATTGCATCGCTACTTACCATCAGGTGGGATCGCAGTCAAGCACTAGTTTATCTCAATTAAAAAAAAAAAAAATTATAGAGCCCCGTCCGTCAGAAATATAGAAGCATAGATTAACGATCATCACTTATGTTTGATACATGTGTAGGATTCACATCTTTTCTTCAAGAGGGCAGAGACGGCAAAAGCAACATGTGAGATGCGAATCTGCGATTCTTATAGGTTTCTTTAGTATGGGGGGTAATCATCAAACAACATCTCGTGCTCTGAATGAAGGGGTCTTCATTGTCACACTTCAACTCGACTACAATTTACCCATGTTCTTTGAGTTGCCTTTTGTGTGCCTAAGACCATGATAACTTTTTCAAGTAATCCTGCAAAAGGTTGGGTACTCCTTTTTCCTTCACTAACGTTCATTCATTTTGTCATACAAGCGAGCTAGATAATTTGTGGTATAATAAATTTACATGTCTACGACTTCCCGAAATTGTATAATTGGCAACGACCGTAAAAAAAATCTATGAGATTTTTAATGTTTTTTCGTGTAAATATGACGCAAAACCAGCAACTTGTAAAGTTTCCAATTTTTCATTTCAACAGACGTGAGCGTCGTGTCTACGAGAGATATGAAATCATTTATTATTTTGCTATTATAAATCTTCCATCGAGTAAAATTTCATGAAAGATTAGGAAAGACTATGATCATGGTGTCATAGGAATACAATTTAAGTACAGCGGTCTTAGTGCGAACTGTGTTTACGTCTATGTTATCGAAACGTTTGTCGCGTTTGGCACTCTGATTGGTTAAGAACTTGGAGTGGGCCAATTGAAGCGCCGAACGTCATAAACGTGTTGATCGCGTTTACGTAAATCAACTGTGGCATTCACATTATCAAGTCCTATTTAAAATTAGTCAAAAGGACATTTTTTTTTTTTGATTGCCCTGATTTATACCAGTTTGACCACTATCTCACCTGATGGTAAGCGGTGATGTGGTTGATTATGGAGCAACCTTAGCTGAAAGTAATTTATTTACACTTAACTTAAACATCTTCGTGTTGTTGATATCAGGAAAACAGACTTTGCCAGGGAATCCCGCTCCTTAACTGTGGTCCATTACACGTGGTACAATATTTTGGTTTAATTCCCACATGAACATGGAAACATTAATCATTATAATGTATTAATATCCGGTACCAATCAAAATGATTCATACTCTTTCGACTACATATACTGAAAATATTATGATGACCTGTTTGTGTGAAAACTGTAAACTTTGAGAGGAAGTGCTTTTTTATGGGATGTGGTGACGTCATCAGAATTTTGAATTTCGAATTATGAATGTTGTTCTAGAAGTTCAGTAATGGTTTTTTTATTGGCGTTTTTATCTTTGTATGTGGACAGTTCTATTTTATTATTGGTTTTCTAATTTTGAACAAAACCATTATGTTTCTCTGTGTGTAGATATTCTGATTCGTGTTGGTATTGAATCCTGACAATTTGTTTATATTGCAGTATTTTATTTATTGACATTTTGCTTTTCGCTACACTAATCTATTTCTCCAATGAAAGGTCTTTGTGGGACAGCATCTGCTATTGTCAGGCCATTAATAATAAAGTCTAGCGGTCTGGCCAGTCTAGCCATTTTATCTATTAACAACAACTAGAGATAAATGATTTAATCCCGACCATCACGATATACCAACGTAATTCAATAAAACAAAAGCGCCCGACGATTGTCTCAAATCACACGAGTGCAAGCATTATCTTCGATTGAACGTCTACAATAAAATATTAAGACCCAATAACAAAACGACACAATTACATCACGATAAAACAAACAAACCTCAACTTTATGACCTAAAAGTTAAAGTTCAAGTTTTATTGGGCGTTTGACGGTTGTAAGTGTCATTTTATGGTCTGAATTGTATGTGAGATGTAATAAATTTCAATTAATGTTGTCAACAATGTATATGACATTGTCTTACTGTCGAGATTTGGCTAGGCTATGGCAGTTGCTATGAACAAAATAAAGGAGACGTATTGGTTTCTGAGAAAATTGTGTCTGGTGATGAAATTCGATCTGGACAAAAAGTTGACGTCCGTCTTTATTTACTGTTGAAGTTTGTTAGTGGCTTTTTCCTGTGCAATATTAATGTCCTGTATTGTATTTCGTGTATGTTCTGGATTTCGTTTTCTGTTCTGTCACCTTGATAGAAGGACATTGTAATGCGTCTGGTGAACTAATCGTACTGCTGCATTGATAAATGTGGACATGCCAATCTCATTCTTGCAACTATTGATGAGTCCATGCTTTTTAAATCTGACCAATATCATCATAATAAATATATATAGGGATGGCAATCACATCCATGCACCTATTGATCTGTCTTCAAATTAAATTGTTAATCTGACCAATATCATCATCTTGATCTTTATATTAATTTGATAAAAGTCAGAGCAACATGTCACCTTTTTTAAAACTTTTCTATTAGTCATTCTCTCAGTAGTCAACTCCTTTCTGCCTAATGTATGATGACAATTTATTGCACCTTGCATTAGTAGAACCAAGTTTAGCTCTAATAGTGACAGATTATCGACGGTAACTGATATTAACGTTATATCTAGTTCATCTCATAACTTGCTGGATTTTTTTACTGAGCTATTGCCCTCGATTTCGTCCACGTCAAACTTGTAAAATAGCACAAATGATAATTACATAGACTTTAGTTTTTGCACGAAACGCTAATTCTTTTTCATTCTATTATTAAACCTTAAGCTGATGGCTAATTCTGTGAGATTGTTTGAAGTAGTTACCGCGGCCCTGAACTAATGTAAATGAAGAAACACGGTAGGGCTAAAGACTAAATTTTTAGAAGTCTGTCGCTCTCTTTTGCTCCACTCAGAGCGGGAGAAGTCGTTTGATGATATACCACGCAAAAAAAATCGACCTGAATTCATGTCCTATGCAACGTGTAACGTTAAATGCGCAAAACCTGAAAATAGTTTGATCAGAATAACGAGCAGAATCAATTGAACCACTTTTTCATATAGGTAACACTTTTCAAAAAATCGTTACTAAAAATGTTAAAGTCAAAAGTCAAAGTCAAAATATTTTATTTCACATAGGCTTACATGGGCAGTATGGGCACTTATAAAACGTCAGAAGCTAGTGCACGGTTACAAATTGGTCGTTTCCTATGGAGAAGAACCGGGAAGAAACTCCATGGTTACTCTTTCTTAAAAAAAGTGGTTATTTATAGATATTATGTAAGAACAGTGTAGACTGCACACAAAAACACACAAAAAAAAATCATAATAAAAAAAAGTCATTCTTAATAGGAAGTAATCTGAGAGTTCGTGGCTATACAGTGTTCTCACATTCACATTACAAAACCAAAAAGAGGCTATATAAAAAAACCCTCTCTGTCTATTTATTAATAGGTCAAGCCATCAGATTGTGTGCAAACCCGCTCAAATACGTAAACAAACACAAATGGTGGTAGTCTCAAATTTTCTCATACGCGGGATGATATAAGTTCTTATTTATTGAAATAAGAACTAAAGTTCGTATCTGCACTGGCAGATACGAACTTTAAACGAACTAAAACTGCACGTAGAACCTTTAAATTTTTTAAAAAAAATTTTTCTCACAGAATTAGGTCAATTGAATCAAAAATCATTTGGGGTGTCTGAGGTTTTGCGCATTTAATGTTACACGTTGTATATATCCATTAAATATAAGTCATTAAACCCATAAAAGTTATTAATCATGTATGTACAAAGTAATACGCATATTATTCTCAAATAAACCCTTAAGTGATGTCAAATGACGGTCAAAAGCAATTTTCAACCAATTTATATGTAAATAAAATTGAATCGATTGTTTGCAGTTATTTATTGCAATGTCTTGTGCATCTTTATTATTATGTACTATTGTTTGTTGAGAAGTTAATTTATTAACTTTGGTATAGAGTGTGAGTATATTGCTATATTTAAATATTATGTTTTTTTAATATGTTGTAATGGAATTTTCAAGATATTTTTAAAAAGACTTCGTCTGCTTGTGGCGATTGATTTATTTGCACTTTTTTTCTCATCATCATAAAAGTTGCAGTTCGTAAATAATAGTGCTCTGAAAGCTTTGAAAATTCGGAAACTCGTTGAGGTTGATTTAAAAGCAACATATTTATTGAATCATAAAAACCTGAAAGACATTTTCATAATTTGTATTTTTTAAGTGCAACTAGTTCTAAATGTAGAGCAGAGTCGTAAAATATTTCGGATGCACGAATTTTAAAAAATGTAGGTCAAAACAATAAAAGTGCAGAAAAATCTATTTTGACACGCAACGCACTATTTAAAATGTATAAAAATGAAACTCTTAAAAACACATTTCTTGTTTCATATATACAATTTGATATTTTAAAAGATGTATGAGTAATCTCATTTTTCGCAGCATATCTTTTTTTTTTGTAGTGGTAATACATCGCATGGCTTTGTTGGTTTAGAGTGGAACAGGATGGCCGACTTTTACTGACTAAAAGCTGCATATGTGTTCTTCACTTGGAGCATGTCTGGATATGGTAAAAAAAATACGGAAAAGAAGGACTTAACAGCGAATAGGTCTCCGATGAGAAATATTTTACTTCTACAAATGAGTCCAACACACAAAAAAAAATAACCAAATGAAGCAGATAAGGGAATCTTGTTTCAATATACTCCTGTAGTATAGAAGTAGAATTCACACCACCGACATATAATTTATGTATTCTTACATAAGAACATACAAAAACCACCATTTGCATTCACAACGCACCCGATTAATATTTCTATAGCATCAGGAATCATTCCCACTTCCTTGTACGTGGAGTGCATTTTATTGGTAATCTTCCGTCCCTTTCCTCCATACCTTCAACTGGGTAAGTAAGAGTGAGATGGTGAGTTCCTCGGGCAACGTCTTATTGCAGTCAATCATCTATATTCGTGGTAGCTAGTGGAATATTATCGTCACTTCCGGTGGAGTCGTTGACTTGATGAAAGGTTCGCTTGTAGTTTCGACTATCAATTTTATTGATGGATTGACTGGATCTTTGAGTCTATCAAACTGTCTGTCTGATATGGTAATTGCGAAATTGTGGAGTTTCTCTGATGTAATTTAAGGTTTTGGTTGTGCGTAGATCTTGTATGCTATCGTTCTATCAGATTGTTGTTTTCAAAGCAGAACTTTTACATTCTTCAACAGTCTTAATTCTTCTGATGCAAAGTAAAGATATATTTTTTTTTTTTTTTTAATCTTATAAATTTAGGGACTTTTGGTCACAGTACGACCGTGCCAGCCCCATCGTAACCTAATACAAGTCAAGCATTATCAACTATGAGGGCTCACAACCTTACTCACTATTTTTTTTACTTTTTTTTTTTTCACTTTTTCAGATATTTGTACTTCTCTTTACAAACCTATTCTTAGAATTTCTTTTCAGATCTATGTTTCTGATGTTTTTAGCTATATCCCTGTCTCATTATCAATCTATCTACCCGACTTTCTCCTAATTGTATTGGGTTCGGCTTCTAGTGTAACCGGATGTAGCAAAATAAAATTATTTTACATGAAACAACTTCATATGTAACCTCCAGAACTCAGAAATTTGGTAAAACGATGTTTATAAGACATCATATCAGAGGTATAATATCTGGTTTCTGACTATCTGGAATCACTGTCAAAGATATACAGTCATGAGAGCTGGGGCCAATAGCTTAACGTGTTTTCAGGCACAGAAGATTCTCAGTACGTAATTGATGTTCACCCATCTACGGACCAAAATCAACCCGTATCTCTGTTAATATTTAGCCAAGCGCTCTTTGCCTCTTTAGCAAAAAGTCTCATTGTAGTCGAATTAAATTCCATGCTATAGTGGATATATCTAGTCAAATGAAGGTTATCAATTCATTTTCTCGTATCGCGTTTTTTTTATTATTATTGACCACTATCTCACCTGATGGTAAACTATGATGTGGGCGACGATGGATCACGCTTGCCTTTGCCTGGAAGTATCTTAAATTCACTCTCGACTTAAACTTCTAGCTATCAGAAACAGACTGGCAGGGTATTCCACTCCTTAGCTGTACGCATAATGAATGTGTTCCCAAAACGCTTTACTACGTATTGGTGGGAAGTTCTGCACCATCAGTAGTTGTAATAAGTGTTTTGGCACTGATTGTTACTGTCTTATTATGATGGGTCTGTCATAATGTATTATTTGTAGATTTTGAACAATCGATATTTACAAGTATTTTGAACTGTTTACAATCAAGTGCCAAATATTCTCGGAAGTCCAGTTCATACAGGAAATCATTCAGTTTTGTAAAGTTAATGGATTACCAGAACAAGGTTTTGTAAATCGATTTGGTTTTGAGTCATCTCTTTGTGTGGTATGGAAAACACACGGAGAAACAGACGGATTAGTTAATCAAGTTATTTATAAATATACTAGTGAACTTCTCTGGCTTTAAACAGGTACAAAATAAAAAAAAATAGAAGCCTTCCTCCTCGTCGTCCTATTTATTGAGCGGGTCATGTCAGTCACAGTCACACTGACCGCTGGGCAAGAGAAAAAGTGTCAAGAAGTACTTTGTGTTAGCCGCATGAGTGGCACAATAAAACGGTATAATGTTCCATTTATTGTTTATGTCTATATTGACAGTTTTATCGTATCAGAGGATAATTTAGATAAAAAATTGCATCATCTTTCTGTGATAAAATTTCAAGTGCTTAAGATATTGCGGATTCTCATTTACCTGTTTTTCGATGAATCATAATTATTTTATCGGTTCGGTCCTTTTAAACGCTTTAAAATTTATGTATTAGATAAGGGTGGAGATGGTGTTAATACATAATTTCTTTCAACCAAGATTTTTCTTGGCAATATTGCAAGAGACAGCTTTAAGAACACTTCCTCTCATAATTGACATATCATCATCATCATCATTCATCAACTGACAAGGGCATGAGCAAGACTTACCGTAGCCCTAGAACGTAAAAGGAAACTGAAGAAATACAGGTGAGTTTTAGTCAGTATAAGTTTAACCCTGTCTCTCACCTTGCACCTTGAAAAAAAAGGGCGGGTTTTGGATGCCCGTAGTCAGGACTCGATCTAGCTATTAAGCCGCTCCGGGCAAAGTTAATTTTCGCCGTCCTTTACATGCACAAAACCAAATAAGTCATGAGTCGTAAGTCTTAAATATATCCACTAATCAACCTGAAGTCGGTTGGAAGGTGGCACATAAAATTTTCAACCTTCCAAGTTGGGTGTGGATGACTAATGGCTAGGTTGAAAGATAGGAATAAGTTAATTTTGCCGACCCTCATTTTTTGCCCCTCTAGGCAAATGCCCAGTTTGCCCCCCCTTAGATCGGGCCCTGCCTATAGTTGCTGTCGGCATGACGTCCTATGGTCTGAGGTTTGTGTTAAAACCCATATTTCGGTGGAGTTTTTGGCCGGGATATCTTCGAGTACAGCTGTTCAGTGGCTGTTATAATTATTTGTAAATGTCTACACAACTGAACAATATGTGAAATCATTGCAACATGCGCGATATCGGTAAAACGGAGCAGAGATTTTTTTTTGTAGTGTTGACTAGATACTTTTGTTGCCAAATACAACAAAATCATTAGAATGAGTACATCCAAATTCTAATGGTAAATAAATGCACTATTCATACGAAGGCATGGCTTAAAAGACTTAGTATCCAAGCCAAAAATATTAACAAAAAAAACATCCATATTTCAGTAGATATATGGCACAAAAACAAAAGAGGTCGCACTTAAGAAGGGTCTCAAGTACTGGTACAATGTGGTCAGTATACTGCGATATCTTAACGTTTTGAAGCACTGCGGCTCTGGAGACTTATTGGTGCGGCTTGGAACAGAGGATGTATGGAGAGGGCGTTACGTTTTTTTTTTAACTTTAAAATTTAAAGTGTGTAATAAAGATATTTTTAAGTCTTTTTTTTAATGATGTAAGTAGTCTAGTGCTTGACTGCAATCCCACCTGATGGGAAGCAGTGATGCAATTGTTGAATCGCACTTGTTTATTAAGCCTTGAAGAGACCTAAATTATAATCGGATGGAAAGACCACTGCAGGCATATTGTTCTAATTCTTTGATGTGCGCGGGTTAAATCATGTCATCTTAGATCATGTCATCTTATATATACAATATTGTTGTAATTTTTAAATTACTTTACCCTCTTGATTCCACGTTTATATTTGTTTTATTTTTAAATAAGCATGGCATTTACAGTTTTGCATAGTTTAGTCTTTTGAGGGAAAATCCACATAGATTTGCGAGAACTTATCCAGGCAGTGCAAGCATTTGTCAGATATCGTGTAGCTCAACTTAGAGTTTTAAGTTGCTCAACCATTTGACAAACAATACCAAAGTAAGGACATTTGGGAAGGTCGCATAAAATATTCAAACTGCCAGACAATCATGAAATCTTGTAGGCATAAGTTTTCTACGTTTTTATTGTTCCGTACCCCATAGGGTGAAAATGTGACCCCATTACTAAGACCCCACCGTCCGTCTGTCACCAGGCTTTATCTCATAAACTGTGATAGCTAAACAGTTGAAATTTTTACAGATGATGCACTTTTGCTTTTTTTTCTCGATTTTAATATAGTAGTACGGTCCGACGAGTCTGACTCGCGGTTGACCAGGGCCCCAAGTCTGCTATTTTTATAAATTCGTCATTCCAACACGATCCCATTGTCATTTTGCTAAAAGTTTGTAATCTGCTAATTCATAATGATCGATCATTGATCGGTCACTGGTCTTGTAATAGAATTGTGGTAGAATGATAATTTCGAGCATATTAAAACCAATAACTGCACAATAACGTTCTAATGGTAAAACACTGATCAAATAAACTGTCAAAGTTTTAGCAGATTACCGCAAACGTCAAATATTCATTTGTCAATATGCACGAGATTACCATTCTATGTCACTTCTTTCAATGGAGTGTCAGTGGTTGACCATTGGAAAGTCATAATGACGCTATTATACAAGGTGCAGTTTTAAAGGTGCAAAAAAATTCAGGAGGTAATTATGTTAGTGATTCTCGACCCGAATCAATAATAAAATGAGTAGGTATTTTTTTTCTTATATATGGAAATCGGTATGTGTGAACTACCTTTTTTATAAACTCTGCTAGTCTGATACCTCCCTTATAACCGCGCTTTCACACACACAAACGCACCATTATTTAAACCGCGCTTTCACACACATACACGCAACGTAAAGCACCAATAATCTCCCGCACGACACACCCTAGCCACGCCCCCGCGCCATCGATCAATCGATCATGTTTAGTGTAACTGACGCCGCCGACGTGTGCATACACGCGCTTGCAATATTCGCCCACAGCGCCTTCGGTTAACGGTTGCGGTATCTAGTGATGAAAGATGACAGACCAATACTCCAATGTAGAGTTGGTGGAGATAGTCCGCTTGTATGCTATCAGTGGAAACATCGTAACGTCCATCTCAAAGGGTAATACTGGCTGCTACGCAAAGACTCCGCGAGTTTCGACGATTCGGCGTTCCCCGGCTTGCTGACGGTCGCGGCAACGAAGGCCTGCTTGTCGCCTTGCAGGAAAATATCCTGGAATACTTCAAGCGAGAGCCACGGGCCAGCACGCGGGATGCTGGTCTACGGTTTGGTTTCCTCACTACGGTCGGCAAGTACGTTACTTGAAAAGGTGATCACTAGTGATTAGTGCTTTCGACACTTTAAAACGAATGTGTTTGTGCTACGAAATTAAAAGAAAATCAGCAACGTCGTGCTAGACTGCTGTCTGTTTGAACAACACCTCCAGGTAACATAAGTACCTGCTTAGGTATTTATTTTATTTTATTAGTAAGTACATAAAAAGTCATTTGTAAATACGTTGTTAGCCGAATCAATTTGATTAGTGTAAATAAATTGATTTAAAAATTTTAACTACGGTAAAAATACCTACCTAACAGGCAAGATAAATCACTTAAAAACCTACCTATCTACGTAACTAGCACAAATTATCTTGAAGTGTTTTTTGTCGGTCCTCAGCCCATTAAAAAGTACGAAGGGAAATTTCACATCCACCAATTTAATCTACAAATAAAAACGAAATTATTACGGAAAACTGACCTTGAGAATGACATTACCGACAGACTGCGTTTGGTAGATACGTTCATGTACCACTGCGTATCTAAATCTCGAGCGCGCGCGCTCGATGATACCTACGGACGGAGGCACGGACGCCTCATAAGGTTTATTGATCTCGGCCTAACATTTTATTCATCAGCTGAAACGTAAGTACCTATCGACGCGACGTCAACGTGACTTTTAAAAGATTTTCACATTGTGATGATGCTTAAAAGCGAGTAATTAAATAGCGAAATTTAAGACATTAATGTACATTATGATCATCGAATTCGATCTACATCTAAGGTTAAATTATTCATTTCGTAAAATAAGTGGGCGGAGCCTCGTACAGGTTGATGCACTCACACACACAGTGACACGGCGTGCGATAAATCGCAACGGGTGATTCTGTATTTTTTTAAGAAGTTTATTTAGAGAGTTATTCTGAAAAACGGTTAAAATTAAAAAAAAAAAATAACAAGTTTTACTGATTATTGACCAGGTATCGTATTTTTATATGATTATTTATGAGTTTTATTACAACCTCCTGAAATATTGTGCAGTTTTAAAACTGCACCTTGTATTAGTAGATTACCAAACTTGTCAAAATCGACAATTATGACATCAATGATAGATCATTCTGACACTATTGTAATAGCAGACTTGAGGCCCAGTTTTTTTACCATAACTTTATTTTTTTCTCCTAAAGCGACTCCATGATTTCTGAAGTCATCGTAAGACAGTCCGTAGACTCCCCTAATCAAACAGGCCAGACGCTGACGAGTGGCTTGTCGCGTGTATACCAAGTAGCTATACGATGCTTAACTTAAGCCCCTTTTCCTTTTAAGGGTCACTAGGAGAATAAATTATAATTGTATTGTAACAAGTAGAAAAGGAACCTTAAGATGGTGAAAGTGTAGGATTCCAGATTGTTCTAAGAGTTACTGGAGCCTTAAAACGAAAAAGGCAATTAAAGGTAAAATCCTGACGCTCCTTGTCGCTCTCCCTAGAGCAGGAGGAGTTATTTGATGAATTCCGTTTTATGATTAAAAAAGGTTGGTGCCGAAAAAATTGGTGCCGAATCAGGAATACTTCATTCTAAACATTCAACTCAACGTAAAACATTCGGTAATACTTACCTTTTCCTGATCTCTCGACTCCGTTACTTTCATCAGCAGAATAAGCACCAGTACCAAATAAGACGTTACCTAAATACCTCACAGTTCCTACTACCAATTAATCTGAACAAAGAAGATGGAAACATCACTAATTAATTTATAAAATGCAATTCTAATGAAATTCAACGGTATTCTAGCTGCGTATACGCAGGTATGCGGCAACGGTAGGAAAAACACGTGTATGTAACATGGTATATTGTGATGAGCATTGAGTAGATGATGATATTTTCTATAAATAAAGTATTTAAAACTCCTTAGAGAATTACATTAATGAAGTAGATATATGTAAGCACAATGTAAAGTTGCCTTGGGAAGCTGGCCAGCAGCCTTAGCTAAGCAGGTAATAATAATAATAGGAAAATTATTTATTGACATTAGGTTTTTACACATATAGGTAAATGAAATTTCATGGCTCCTGAGCTAGGAACCAGTGTATTCACTATATTATTTTTAGTACAATTTTGTCATCAAATAGGTACCTACATACAATAAAAATATTAATTTAATTTAAAAATTACAGTCAATGACTAGTATTAATTGAATCTAAATCAATAACAAAAAAGTAAAAAAAATAAAATCATAATAATAATCCAAAAGTTAATAATTAGTTAAGTACCTACAACCTAACAACTTAAATATGTTACTTTTAGGCAAGCTACCTCTATCGTCGCTTTTCATCATGTGATATAGGTAGAAAACTCTGTGTAATATTTCCAGGATATGGTCTAACTGTGTACCAAATTTCTTCGAAATCCGTTCAAACTTTCAAACTTACTAACTTTCGCCTTTGTCCAGTTAGTGAAATGAATAAACTAAATATCTGCAGGAATATACCTACTCAAACAATTGGTACAAATAAACAATCGGGAAACATTAACGCTATGATGATACTCACAGTATACACACAGCAAAACCCTGCGCCCTTCACTAGGTCGCCATCGCTCTATAATTACCGCCACATAATTCTATTCACTCCATTCAACTATAAACTGTCTAGCTGTCATCTAGACTTTGTATGCAATTTACACATAATCCATATCTTAGACAATAGCTACTAACATAGAATAACTCACCTATACTCTGTTCAAAATAACATGAGACATTTATGAAAACCTTTTATTACTGTCTGTTCAGCCGATTTTGACTTTTGTTACATTGGTGGCATGATAAATGGCGGCTGCAGTAAATAGTTGGTACTGTATTCACTTTTTTTGCTTTTAATTCCATCCTTAAACCTACAAAATAGAAGTTAAAATCGGTTGAATAGACAGTAAAAAAACCGGCCAAGTGCGAGTCGGACTCGCCCATGAAGGGTTCCGTAGCAGCAAGTAACATAATATAAAAGTTCTTGTAATGTGTTGTAACTTTGATCGATGTTTTAATAATAGTGTATTTTTTTCGATTTATGTCGCATTAAAAAAAAACTACTTACTAGATTTCGTTCAAACCAATTTTCGTTGGCAGTTTTTAGAGTAATGTACATCATATATTTTTTTTAGTTTTATCATTCTCTTATTTTAGAAGTTACAGGGGGGGACACACATTTTACCACTTTGGAAGTGTCTCTCGCGCAAACTATTCAGTTTAGAAAAAAATGATTTTAGAAACCTCAGTATCATTTTTGAAGACCTATCCATAGATACCCCATACGTATGGGTTTGATGAAAAAAAAATTTTTGAGTTTCAGTTCTAAGTATGGGGACCCCCAAAATTTATTGCTTTTTTTTTATTTTTGTGTGAAAATCTTAATGCGGTTTACAGAATACATCTACTTACAAAGTTTCAACACTATAGCTCTTATAGTTTCGGAAAAAAGTGGCTGTGACATACGGACGGACAGACAGACAGACATGACGAATCTATAAGGGTTCCGTTTTTTGCCATTTGGCTACGGAACCCTAAAAATGTGTCTATAAATGTCTAATCTTAACGCGAACAGGGTATAGCTTCTAAAGTACTTGTCAAAGCGCGTCCGTATTCCGTAAATCAGTGTATTTACAAGAATCGCGGCAGTACACATGCTATAGGAATTTGTATGCGACGCAGAGAATGCTAATGTCTTTGCTGCCTGAATTAGGGCTGTGAAAGCTAGTACAGTGGTTGTGTTGAGTAATCGTTGGTGGTCCCTTGAATAACTTAATTGTGTTGAAGTTGCAAATAATGTTGTGTTATTTCTGGTTAGACTTGAAGACGTCCCTATGGTTAAATAATTGCTGGTTGATTTTTAAAACGATGACAAAAAATGTATGTCAAATTAAAAAGATACAAAAAAATTTCAGAAGCTTTAGCTAGATTCTGCAGTCGCAAGAAACATTCCTGTATAAAAAAATAATTCTTAGACACGTACAACAGCAGGGATTCAGAATATTTTTTTTCATCGATTTATTTTAAAAATCGGCAATAATTTTTCCACCTTTCAAATATGCAGTAGCACAGCTTATACATGTTCAGTTTTTAAAGAGCAGCCTTAAAATGTTCCCATTGTTGGGGCTCAGACATCCTCTTTAGGACAGGGAATGGACCATAATCCACAATTTGGGCCCAGTGCGGATGGGCAGTTCTAGGACATACCGGTTTCGTCAAGATTATTTCCCTCACCGTTTTTTCAGCGAAAATCTGCTTAGCAAGAAAAATTACATAAAGTTTATCAAGCGATTTTCAAGAAAAGATCAAACGCTGAATGTTCGCGTATCTTCAAAAATCCTGTACATCGTCAGCCCTAATGAAACCACATAATTTCGTCCCGGCTTGGCTCTCGTTACGTTGGTACAAACATTTTTAAGAATTGGACCGACCCATTTACATGCGTTCGTGATCATTGGTTGCCTGTTTGATTACATTAGTAATGGTTTGGTTGAAATGTTGCTGCATCGAAGGTTAATGGTGGTGTTACCATTTGTGATAACAGTTGATGTTTGATTTGAAGGTTTTTGTCAGTGCAATGCAGGTCAGTGTCTAATCATTATGATGGTCTTCGACGGTAAATATATACATGGTTTCATATTATTAAAATGCGATTGTCGCATTGTATGAAAAGTAGGTACTTTGCCAAGCATTAAGAAAATAAAAATTCGTTACTGCAGACATATTACTATGTATCAATTTATATAAGGCTATACTAACATTATAAATGTGTATGTTTGTATGTAGTGGGTAATCTCTGATTTCTGGCCCTGAAAATTCTTTCACCAGTAGAATGCTAATTTATTACTGAGAGGCATTTTCAGGGAGGCAAACCTGCTGTCAGAAGCTAGTGTGTGCATACTATAAAACAAAGTCAAAAATAGAAAGAGCAATAAAGAGGAAGATTTGGGCACAATTTGCACGCTTGTAAAGCTAGGGCAGGCAATAGTCTATACTTCCATACTAATATTATAAAGAGAAGGTTTATATTTTTGTTTTAATGAAAAAACTCAAAAACTACTGAACCGATTTTAAACATTCTTTCACCAATAGAGTTCTACTTCATTACTGAGTAACATAGGCTACAGATTTTTCATTTTTACGCGAGCAATGCTGCCGTAGAAGCTAGACATAATAAGGTGAACACTACAGAAAAACCCAGCTTAATTAACAACAATTAATTCCAACAACAAACAAAATTACCATATCTCTATCCTCATCCTGTTGGAGGTGTTAAAACCACACCTATTGTCCCAAAGATATCATCTGAAAACTTGACATTCGTCCCGCCATGTCGAGTAGTGAGTCGAATCCAGAATAGGCCTGTCGGTTCTCAGAAACGTTGTTCGAAAAATGTGTCGATACGCGTAAAGTATTCCGACGCGTTATAGGGATGCATTCGGAATGTTTGATGAGCATTCATAGTTGGTTGGTGTCGATGAATTATGTGGATTTGTGGAGTGAACCACTCGGTTTGGAGGACATGTATGGGAAGAAAATGGGTTATTATGTCTTTGTTTTCGCGATTCTTTTAATGGGTCGATGGTTTGCAAAGGAATTTTGGTTTTAGGAAACGTATCCGCATATTCTATTTTGCATAAAAATTTTAACTTTCGAAAAAAAGACAATCATTGCCATATAGTGTGGCAATGCCGTCAGTCTTTTTGGTACATAATCAGGCGATAGCCATGCGGAGAAATTTTCGACACAGATTACTTTTTTAGTTCTTTAAGGGATTTTTGGTGTATATAATGATAGTTAAAGGTTTTTTTTCTATGTAAAGTGCTGGTTTATTATAAGTAGGTATTAAAAAAAATACCTATACCTTTTCTTAAAATTAAAAAAAGCTAAATTATTTTTTAATTAGTAATCAGGCAAAATGACTGTTACATACAATCCCTGGAAGAAACATTTATGAAAGCTTGATGAAATATGAAAATATTTTTTTATATTTTTTTCGTTGCTCGCAAAAATTCTGCACACGAACACATTAGACGTCAACATTTTTCTATTAGCTCCCAGATAGACGAGCCACTTACTCAATTATTCCAATCCAGTTCACGTGCTCATGTCAAGCTCAAAACGGTGAACCATTTGATATCTCTTAACCCACAAACAAGCAATTTGACCAAAGACACCAGCATCAATCTGGTCCCCCTCATGGGTTGTTATCCAATCCAATCCCGTTTCGTACAATGCTACTATTGTTTTCGAACTAATAGCTACTCACTATTGGCCTAGTTCGGGAGCTAGGGACGTGTGTTTATTTTTTTTGATTTTGACATTTTAAAATGGAATTTCGATTTTTTGCGTATGAAGGTTGCTTAAATTGATTGGTTGCCAATGTTGGGTTAAATTTTGTGGTTTTGAAGCAGATTTTTGAATGTTGAACTTTTATTAGACTGACTGAAAGTGCAGTTTCGATTTTGGCCAGTAGCAGTCAAAAAGCTGGTTTCGCCTGGAGATTTAGCTTCGGTCACAAAGAGGCCGATTTTTTAAACTAGCGTCTTTGAGCTGACGGTTGTAGTTGATACCAAAACACTGACTGACTTGTTCCTATATTTAATTTATATAGCTGTATTGTATTCTTATGTATTCTATTATATAGTACCTTATGAAAGTTATAACTATGTGATTAAGCATAATAAGAATTACTTGTCGTGGGCCAGCAAGGAATTTAAATAAAAAAGAAAAAAAAAACTAGTTTTGCTATAAACAACTTAAGAAGAAGAAATATAATCAGAAGATTTTCGAAGAAGATAGAAAACAGTTTCGGTTTCGGCCGAAACTGGAAGAAGAGGGGGTACGGTTTCAGATTCGGCTGCAAGTCGTATTTCGGTCGATCACTATACAATCGATGAAACGGCTCAAAACTGTGAGGTATTAACCGCAACTCTCACAGATGTTAATGAATCATTAACGGAATTCAAACAGATTGTCTGGTAGGTATTACATAAGTACAGTCAACCGCATTCAGTAGTAGCAATTTGACACTGACTGCGGCTTTTTAGCTATTTTTATTGTGCAGGTGTCACCACCTATACATGATATACCTATACACACGGTATATGGGGTTTACTGTACTATAAAGTCATTTTAAGTTTTGTAAAGGCAGTTTATTATGCTTCTATTACCTTAGTAATTGCATTTTTTTTGTATTTCTTTGTATATATTTTTTTCAAAGTGTTGTGTATTCTTAATTAATTAATATCTTATTACCAATTGTAAAATCTAATGATTCACTCCATGGATCATTTTTATACGTATTATAAATATAATAAAATTGTCTGTTTGTAACTTCTAAATAATATTTATGTTAGAAAAAGAATAAGCGTAAAAAAAATCCTGGAAATTATGATTTATCATAATTTTACAGCAAAATGCTATTTTAATTAACCTTTCATATGCCGTATTAGAGACACAATTAAAAAGTTATTGTGTCTCGCGTGGATCTACGTTCCGAACACACGAAGGGTTAAAATAGCATTTTGCTGTTTTATGATTCTGACGGAGTCGTGTTTACCAGTTAATAGAAAATAAAGTAGAAAAAATAAGATCGAATACGTCTGTCACAGTGTCACTATTAGGAATGACCTTTGTGGTCACATGAAATGTGTCATTCCACTGAAGTGAACTAAACCGTACTGTGGTGTGGTGTGATGTTTATTTTTGTACAGATTCTGTTGATTTTGCTGTATAGTTTGTTATAAAATAATGTCTTATGATAATAGGGGAGGCCTATGTCCAACAGTCGTGTATCGGCTGAAATGATGATGATGACATATTTCGAAGGAAAAAAGAAACACTTTTAATTGGTATTTTGGGATTTTGTAATCAATAATTAATTTTAGATCACGGTACCAGACTCTGGATGTAATGAAAAATATTAATATTTATTTTATTATTATACAATATTGCTCAAAAAATATGTATCGATTTTATTCGCAGCTTTTTTCAGGCTCGGCTTTTAGTGATTAAACGTTTTAAAATCTACGTTATTAAACTTTTTCATTCCCTCGTTTTTAGAAGAAAAATTCTTTAGTCATAGACTATGTTGAAGACAAAAATATTACTTATTTAGTATATCGTCGTTTAGTGTATCGTCGTTTAGTATATTGTCTTATTTTTGTCTTTAACATAGTCAAGGTCTTGAACATAATCAAGGTCACATTAACAGTAACACACAACACATACAGTTGAAGAAAACTCAATTCTATAAATAAACCAATTCACCGCCAAATTTTCAAGATAGCACAGAGAATTCGAAACGAAAACTTATCGAAACGTGAACGTAAACAAACAAGTTTGCGTTAAGATCTTCTCAGATTTCTATATATAAAGCTTACGCAAAACGTTTTAGTGAAGCGTTAGGTCAAGCCACGGTTTACGATGAATTCAAGAGAGAAATTCCTAATTCATTCTTACTAATGCGATTATTTACATGAACATCTTCTCCATACAGAAAAATAACGTTGGTTTAAGATGTTTTGCTTCTCCAGCTGATAAAGACAATTAAACCATTCCAACTGCTAGGACGAAGGCCTCTTCTCTAGGAATGGGCAGTAATCTACTACGCGGGCGCAGTGCAGATTGGTGGGTGTCAAATGTCTTCAAATTTTTGGTTTTACTTGCCGGTTTTCTTACAATGTTTTCCTTCACCGTTTCGACATCATTGATAATGAAATAAACTACATAAAAGTAACGCGCCTGGATTAGGCGCACAATGCCACACTCGCAAAATTACACATTCGATTTTAGCAAAATAAAAATTCTCAAATTGTCATAAATTCTCAAAACGCCAATCGTGAAACGTCACATTAGTAAAACATTACTTTAGCAAAATGCCATTTTCGCAAATTACCATTTTCACAAAATGACTTTCGCAAAATGCCACTGTCCAAAATGTCACTTCGGGCACAGTATATTTTTAATGTGTCGTTTTGGGAAAGTGTCATTTTGCTAATGTAGCATTTTGCTAGTGTGGCATATTGAGAAAAGATATTTTGTGAATGTGGTATTTTGCTAGGGTGTCCTAATGAGAAAAGACATTTTGCGAATGTGGCATTTTGCGTCAATATTTCATTTTGCGAATATGGTATGGTGCGCCTAATCCATGCGTCTGGCTGGATTTGAACCCGTGACATAAAATTGGGGAAGTCAGGGCCATCAGGCAACGGCGCTCTCGCCGCCGCCGCCGGGATTCCGATCCCGATTTCCAGCCACCGTAGGCGCGGGCTTGCGGACAGAGAGCAATGGGTAGCTCGCTGTCCGGCCGTCCGGTAACCGTCCGGACCAAGCCCAAGTCGTCGACGGCACGCGCTGTTCCCGCGCGCCTCAAGGAGTTGTCAGCAACAGCAGGGGCCCAGCCGGGTCGAAGCCTACTGGGGCCAGGGTAATCCGAAAGGGCGCTCGAGCCCCGGTATGAAGGCTTGAAGGAACGGGATGGGTTTTTTAGTCAGTAAGAGTCTGACACTATCTCCCGCTCCGCCCAAGAGCGGGGGTTGTCATAAGATGATTTTTCCCATCGGAAAAAAAAAAAAAAAAGGGCTATTATCACTGGGCCACTATTGCTCTTTCCACTTGCGTCCTTCATAATGTTTGTAGATAATTTTGTATTCCTATCTAAAAAAAAAATATGTTACGACTCTGTAAAAGCAAATGCAATCAATCATTATATTTACAGCCCATCAGTCAACACAAGTTTTTAACATTCAAGGCTACATTATAAAATATGAAATAACAGAGGAAATGCCAAGCATATCTTCACGAACTGTTCATTTGTGGTGATAAACAGTGGTATACAAACGCACTCACTCGAAACTCCAGTCTATTATTAAAATGTCAAATTTAAAGTGGGTCTATGCTAGAGGAGCCAAGTATGAGCGGAGCACAAAGCACAAATTCGTATATTGCAGAAGAAGACCGACTTAGAAGTTAGTGTCATACTGTATGGATCAGAATGTTGGGCTGTGAAAAAGATGGGTGAAAAAAGATTGCATGTGGTGGAGATGAGAATGTTAAGATGGATGTGTGGTGTGACGAGAATAGATACAGTGAGAAATGAGTATATTAGATAAAGTTTGAAAGTGGCGCCAGTGAAAAGTTGATTGGAAATCTATTAAGGCCATAAAAATATTTGTTTCGTGAAAATCTAATCATCGGCATATAATGCTGCAGCCGTTAGCTCTACTGCTTCACCAACGCCATCAGTTAAATATATAGGTACTAATACCTATAGTAGAATTACAAAGAGCACACTGAACGTAAAATCTACTACAGTCTATTTTAAATCAGTACGGATTTCCTGACCTTGCTCGATACTGCGAATGATTTAATATCGAAAAACACATACATTAAACGAAAAACTCTTTGATATACACTTTTATAGTCGCCACGAATAAATTCTGATGGTTCTAATTGACTCGGACGTTCGTAAAAAATTAGATGGAGCTCTGTTTTTGAAGAAATTACGGGTTTGTAGAATTTCTTTGGTGATTCAAGTATGTGATGTATTGATTGGGTATAATGGATCCGTTTTTCGGTGTATTTTATGTTTATGAAGTGGGTTTTCGGAAGTGTAAATTAATGAGTAACAGATACTCTTTGGGAAGTGAGCTTCCTTTGAAATATTGACACCATTTTTGCAGCTATGAGAATATTATTACTTCACCACCGTCTTCATTACCTATGTATTACAGATCACCTTATTTTTTAGGTGGACAATCATCTAATGACATCTTCCGCCCTTGGGAGGACCACAAGGGTGTGTTAGACTTTTATTAAAACCCACTCCTGTTCCTTCTTTGCCTTCGTTCTCCAGCCCCTAGTTCACTTTCGCAAAACATCACCCTATATTCGACGTCATGTATTTGTTAGAGGTTTTACTATGGTATACTTATATGTATTTCGATAGTTATATCTTTTTTTTTTTAATTTCTTTGGTGATTCAAGTATGTGATGTATTGATTGAGTATAATGGATCTGTATTTCGGTGTATTTTATGTTTATGAAGTGGGTTTTCAGAAGTGTAAATTAATGAGTAACAGATACTCCTTGGGAAGTGAGCTTCCGCTGAAGCACTGATACCATTTTTGCAGCTATGAGAGAATCATAACATAATAATCACACCTATGTATCTTCATTAATCACGCCTTGACTATGGTGCACAATCATTTCAATAGTTTTTTTATCAATATAAACTAGTGCTTGACTGCAATTCCACCTTATGGTAAGTAGTGATGCAATCGTTGATAGTGAGGCACACTAATTTATTAAGAGCCTATTCACTCTAACCTTAAAGACACCTAAATTAAAATCGGACGTTATGTCTTTTTAACCCCCTACGGAAAATAGGGGTGTAATAAGTTTTTTTTTTAATTTCTTTGGTGCTGAGAAGTATGTAATGTATTGATTGGATGTAATGGATCCGTTTTTCGGTGTATTTTGTGTTTATGAAGTGGATTTTCAGAAGTTTCAATTAATGAGTAACACTTATTAACAATTCAAAGAATTGAACCCAAGGCCAAATATCAAACAATTTATTTGCAAATATGGGTACGTAGATGTCATACATAATATATTTTAAAATCACCATGTTTAAACTATAGGCATGTAAATTACTGGTCATAAATTTAAAACTAAAATTTATTTTAACATTCAGTACTTAACAAAAATTGTTAAACACTTTAATTCTTTACGACATCTGTGTATGTACTTACCTACTTTAAATACAAGAGAGGGACTGATAATATAATATACCTATATATATAGATATATATATATATAATATACTAGCTTTTGCTCGCGGCTTCACCTGCGTACATTACATTCCTGAGTGACATAGGCTATATGCCTATGTCACTAAGGAATACAGCAATCTTCTATCGGTGAAATAAAATTTAGCAATCGGACCAGTAGTTCCAGAGATTACCTCCTACAAACAAAAAAACATAAAAACAAAAAAACAAACTTTTCCTCTTTATTAGATAATATTAGTGTAGATAATACAGAGGAGAAATGTAAAATATGTTGCTAAAAAAGTTATGAATTTATATGTGGATGGATGGATTGTGTGAGAAGTGATATGAAAGAAAATGGAGTTAGTGATAGTGTAACGAGTGAAAGAACAGAATGGAAGAAAAAAAACGTGTTGCGCCGACCCCAAATAAAACGGGACAAGGGCAGGAAGATGATGATGATGAATACAGAATTCCTCCAAATGCTGAAGAAAAGAATTGGCGGCGTGGTCAACTCGAAGCGTTCGGCGCAAGCGAAACGGTTGTAACTTGGCTAGGGGGGCAGATTTAGCTAGGCAACCTATTCGGAATGTCTATTGAACGCATTATCTAGCACATAATCGAATAACAGATGAGGGAAGAGATTTTTCTACGGATCTCGTACTATAAGGGACGATGTCTCCTGACTACGTAATTCAACAAGCAAAAAATGACGAAAATCGACAAATCTATTAATTGAAATCATCGAGAAGATAACTTCAAGCCCACGGAAGATAATGGTATGGAAAAGTTTCTTTAAGCGATAGAAAGGAAGATAATGGTATGGAAAAGTTTCTTTAAGCGATAGAAACTCTAGGCTTATGGTAAAGTAAAAATATGTTTTTTAAATAACATACTCATGTATAAAACTCAATAATGTTTTAAACATTTACGTCACACATATTATTCAAAGTAACTTGCGTAAAAACATTCAAAAGCAATGCTGTCAAAAGGTCGATAAAACTTATCGATAAACTCTTCAAACGTCCACTTCTATTGTTTTAAATCGCGCATGCAATTTTCGACTTTATAACATTAAAGTATTTTATCTAAAATATAACGCTGTTAGAGTACAGAAATAACGTTCAATATAAATTATCAGCGCCGTGAAAACTTCAGCGGGCCATAGCATAAATAACGAACATACAGGCAATGCGAATTAAATAGATACCATTTGCACTTGACTTATGGTTTAGTTGGATTCAAATTCGAAAACCATCTTGTATTTAATATCAAGTAATCATGAAGATAAATAGTTAATTATTAAACGAGAATTGAATTCATATGCAAAAATTACCCTAAGCTGAATTTTGCTGCAATTGATTTCAATGACGTTAAGTCGAATTGATAGGGCTGTTATTTTTCATCGATAAAAGCTTTCAAACTCTCATATCGATAATGTTTTCTGAGAAAGATGCAAACCATTCTACTATACTGCTTTGAAATGTAGATGCGTTTGCAGATTCTATGAGAAAGATGCAAAGTGCTTTGGCTGCTTCTTATTGTGAACTATATCTGTGTGATTTGTTTTTTAATGCTTTTTAACAAAGTGCGAATAAAATCTGCTAAAAAAATGCTAAAATAAATTCTCATTCTTTGAATTAAATTGGGTTACATTTAAAGTATTAGACGAAGCTTAAACACATACTATAAAAAAGAGTCTAGAAGAAGACTAAGCAGTTAAAAGAGAATAGAAGAAAAAAAAATGTTTTTGTTTAAGTTATAGCTACGTTTTCTTATTCTTACATAAATTATAAAACTACCGTGTTTATTTATCTGTTTGTTTGCGACAGAGTAAGTACATACATACATGCATATTAAACCTGAAAGTATCAAATATTTTTAACACGTGAAGATAGGGCGGCGCGCTGGCGTTTTATACTTCGAAATGTTTGTGCTAAGTGCCCATAGACTACATTTTTTTTTTCAAAAACATGCACGTTATGGCTTAGGCAATAAGGTCAAAGCCAGAGAAAATATATAGTAATATCATAAATAGTTACAGATTGTAATAAATTATTTTGATGTGCTCATATATCCTAAGAAGATGCATGAGCATGAACTAAAACTGCTATTTTAGCGTACTGAATTAATTTATTATGGTGTCTCTCATGGTCACAATATTAATATTTCGGATGCATAGCAGAAGGTATCAATGCACACGTATTCGGCTTGATGATCAAGCTGTTAATGATATGATTCGTTGAGATTATGAATCTAAGTGATTACTTTAATACTAATCGTCCATATTATGATTATAGATTTAGTGTGACTAATGTTTTATTGTGTTTCATTAAAGAAATTTTGGTTTGATTAATGTTTATTACTAGTACACCGTAGACTACTCCCTTTTTTTTAGTTTATATTTTTATAGTCCATCCTAAGGTGGTCTGCTAGATATCGCTGTTAGCGATAAGACCACCGTTGTGTACCCATAGATTCAAGTTTCTATAAAATTGTTTCTATTTTAGTATACATTAAAGTATATTCTATTCTATGATGAATGCGTTGAACAAGTTTTTTTTAATTGCTTTTAATACTACATAGATAGAAAGCCGAGAAAAAACACAATTAACATGTTTACGAGATTAAAATTGAATCATGATATTAAAGCCATAAAATAACGCTTAAATAATCCATTACTTTATTACTTCATAGACATTTATGGCGTGTAACATTATCTCTACTAGTGGCTGTTTGATTTCTTAATTGGATATTAATTAACGTAGACCATCTTTGTTATACATATTATAAATTTTTACCAAACTAGGTAATAAAAACAATATTTAAACCAATCAAAACTAAGCTTCTCCTACTAATGATACTCATATATTTCTTTATTTATTAAAACTTTATAGTTAGTAAAGAACACTATATGGGCGGACTTAATGCCTTAGGCAATTTCAATCAGTCGACCTAAGGGTGGTGTAAAAACATAATATGGCAAGTGAAATTTAATATACAAGGTGTATGGGACAGCCCTCCACAAACTTTAAGGGCTTGCTCAGTAGATGAAACTGAACAACCTACCATAATTTTTTTTTTCAGGAAACGAAAAAAAAATCCGCCTCACCATACAAAATTATTAACTTGATTGGACAGTTTGTATGGAGAAGCTGAATTTTGTTTTAGTTTCCTGAAAAAAATTTTTATGGTGGGTTGTTCAGTTTCGTCTACTGAGCAAGCCCTTAAAGTTTGTGGAGGGCTGTCCCTCACACCATTTATAGACAAACAAAAAAAAAAAAATAAGTACAATAGTAAAAACAGTTTTAGACATATAAATAAGGAATTTTATTGTGAAAAAACAAATCCAGGCAATCAATGCAAAAATCAATATATCTTAGCTTATAATGTAGATAATAATATATAAGATAAATAAAGAAATAAAGAATAACATTTACTTAACACGGTTAATAAGAGACGATACACAAAAATAAAATAAATTCAATACACAACAACAAAACACAAAATTAAATAAAACATAAAGCACTTCAACAAGTTATACAAAGCGCCATACCACCCACAGTTCCCACTAAAGCAAAACCGTAAACTACTGAGAAGCTAACTAAACCATTGAATAACAACACCTCACTGTAGAAGACTTGACTACTCATAAGCTAAAACTTACTGTTATTTGTACTATAAACGCTGGCTTAAATTTTATTACAGGTCTACTTATAACTGTCATAATCTGCATATTGAAGTCCTAGAATGGTTTGGTAGACGTGGCTGATGTTATAATAGAACTGTTATAGAAGGTGACACTGATAGTGTCCTTTATGACTTCTATCATAATAGGGCCTAAGTGATTGCTAATATGGGTATAGAAGATGTTGCAAGGGTGGATGATACCTAGAATAATATAGATGGTTTTTGGCGGTTATTCGTAAATTGATACGTTTTATAAATTTTATGATGTCAAACTGTTATAGTTTTTCATTTTAACTGGACATTATGTGGAATCATTGAAACAAGCACAATTTGAATAAAATAGAGCTGATAATTTTATTGTAGTATTGACTTTCTCAGTAAAGGTTGCCGAGAAGGTTAACTCGATAATGTCAAATATTGCGAAAATATTAGAATACTAGCTGTGCCCGCGACTTCGTTCGCGTGGATGTCGGAACTTAACAATGTATTTTTTAGTGCGAAGCGCTGTTGGAGAATACCGATACAAATATAATTTATTTATTCTAGTGCTTCTTTATAAACAACATTAGCTGTGGAACCATCTGGAGCGTACACAAAAAGATTATTGGGTTGTTTACGCGTGAAAGAGCTACGTATAGTTGCCCATGGGAAAAGCATCCAATACTTAGGTCCACCCCCGCAACGGGTAATTTCTGGCCCTGAGCTTTATTAATCGTCATGGCATAACAGAGACTGACTGGGAATTGCACTCGTTTGAAAGAGAAAAGAAAGTTGTTAGGATTTTTTTTGGATTTTAATGCAGAACGAAGTACACAATAGTCGCACAAAGTGACTGTATTTTAGATACATTATTATTATATCTATCCCATACTGTCCCAATGCAGGGCAAAGGCCTCCCTCCATTCCTTCCAATGTCCCCGGTTTTGAGACACTTCTTTTCTTTCTTTAGATAGATATATTTAAATATTTTCTAAGCCTGACACTGGCCAACATTATGAAAATTCCAAAGTTCGAACTTTGAACTATGTATTTTAATGTTACATGGTTCCAGGATTTCCAGGTTACATTGTATTTTAAAATATGGAACCTGGTAACTTAGGACCTTACCATTTGGAAATGTTAATATAATATTGAATGATCCAATAGCATAAGGAGAGCCGAGCAAAGAAAAGAGCTCACTTGACCTCAAATATCTGATTAGGTCGCAAATACAACCAATATTTACACGATTCATTAGTTTTATATGCATTGCAATTTTAAACAAAATATGTAGATGAATTTGCAACAATAAGTAAGAACCATATCACTGTCAGTTGCAACCATTGCAATGTTAGCAACCCAACGCTAAAGTAGTAATTATAGTTGTCATAGAAGTAAAAATGTTGCTTTGTTGATAAGTTGTAGGAGGCAACATCGACAAATACCGCACCGAATATGAAAATTCTTCTAATAGCTAACCGCAAAAATTCACGGTTCCAGTAAAGTGAAGTGATGTCAAAAATATAGTCTTAAATACGCTCAGTAGGAAACATAAAATTTTTATTACAATGTGTGGTCAAAACGAAAATTCAAAAGCTACAACCGTGATCAATGTCGATTTGATGACCGTCGTGTAATTCAAGCCACGTATTTGATAGTAGCCACAGTTATGGCCTGTAGTAGCAACTCGCCCAATTGAATAACGATTTTCTGCGCGGGCGCAGCGTAGTGTTGCGACCGAGTCGATTGTTATCGACAAACGGATTAAGTTTTATATACGTGATTGAAATATTAATTGCTGTTGCTGTAGTCTTTTGTAGCAATTAACGATGTGGCAAATAATGTTTTATTGGATTGATTAGTAATTCTAATTAATGTTATTGGCAGTTGTACTACAGATGTACAGATTTACTACTGAATGTTTCATTAGGTATGTATAGTCAGTTATTATTAAAATCTATTAAAAAACGTAATAGTTAGATATTATTTTAAACGATTTTTTACATCATATTTTATTCTTCTTTCTGCCCTATCCCATATTACTTGGGGTCGGAGCAACACGTTTTTTTCTTCCATTCTGTCCTATCACTCGTCAAGCTATCACTAATTCCTTTTTCTTTCATGTCACTCCTCACACAATTCATCCATCTTTTTTTGGCTTCCATCACCCTCTCCATCCAGAACTTTTTTAGCGACATGCGTTTCATCCCTTCTCTTTACATGACTATACCAAGACAAACGATTGCCTTTCAACTTTCCAGTCATCATATTTTATTATTCATGAAATACAATATAGAATCTAACATTTTTTGTAATTTTATTTTTTCTGAAATAAAACCTTGAACTTTTAATCCCAAATAAAAACTATCGACATTATTCGACATCATTCCGTCCCTACAAAATCTCAGGCTCCTTATCGATGATTTACAAATTGTACAGAGACGGACAATGGCCATAGGGGAGGACCGGTCGCCAAGGTCGGGAGTTCGAACCCGGGAGATACACTTATTTAACGTAATACGGAAGTTTTTTCATACAAACGATTATTCAATAGAATATTTAGTGAGTGTTTTTGTATTGCCGTTTCTGTAATGTGGGAATATTTTGTTTTTAACGGTGATATAAGGGCGAAGAGAATTTCTTTATTTAGTGAATTTATGTGGGCAAGGGATAGTTTTTATTTAGTTTTATTGTATTTTTTGCTGTGTGTAGGGTCAGTGGGAATTTGTGAGCAGAATTCATTATTATTGAAAAAAGGTGCATTCATAAGACTGTTGATTTGGTAGGTACTGTTGTGTATGTTCCAATCGCGTGGCGAAATTGAAGTTCTACAGAACTTTAAATTTTAGTTTCCATAAGATGATATACATGTCGTTACATATTTCTCTGTTTAAATTAATACTTATTAAGAAATTTACACACTTTTCACTTAAATTAGAACAATATTACGGAAAGCTAATCTTCGTACTTCGATAACACAGGTCTGCAAAAAAAATGCTGTCTGGATGTTTTCAACTGATTTATATGTATTAAGGTGTTCTGAAAGCTGAAAAAATACTCAAAAAATTCTAGAACGTCACGTTATTTTGCTAAACGCAAAATTTTATTACAAAAAAGGGGTTTTTGGGCTAACTTGAAGTCATAAATAAATAAGTACAATTTTATTTTGATAATTGTTTTTAAATGTATTCAGGCCATAACTATCATTACTTTCTAAATAAGAGCTTAACGTCGGCGAAAAGAACGTCCTGCATGAAACATTGGTGCCTCGTCATAAAGTTCTTCTACCACCGCTTCACATAAAGCTGGGATTGATGAAGCAATTTGTAAAGTCACTTCCAAGAGATGGAAATTGCTTTAAATACTTAATATCAAAGTTTCCAGGCCTCTCGGAGGCAAAGTTGAAAGAAGGTGTTTTCACTGGACCAGATATTAGACGGCTTATGGCTGATCCACAATTCATCACAACCAGGACGGATCCTGAAAGAAAAGGGTGGATTGCCTTCAAAGAGGTCATATAAATTTTTTTAAGCAATAACAAAGACCCTGACTACAAACAAATCGTCAAAAGAATGTTAAAAGCATTTCAAGCTTTAGGTTGCCAAATGAGTTTAAAAGTTCATTTTCTTCATTCCCATCTCGACTACTTTCCAGAAAATTTAGGAGACGTGAGTGAAGAGCAAGGTGAACGATTTCACCGAGATATTAAGGAGATGGAAAAAAGATACCAGGGAAGATGGAGCGTCTCAGTGATATCAGACTACTGTTGGATGCTTCAGAGAGACCTTCCAGATGCTTCCTACAAGCGAAAATGTACCAAAAGGAGTCTCACTGGGAAAAATAAACGTGTTTAGTGCTTACTAATGAATGTATTTAAGATAAAAAAATAAGTTTCGTTACGCAATTATAAATAAAATTTTTTTTTTTAGTATTTTTTCTTTTATTTTAAGGTGATAACTTGTTTAACATAGACACCTATATTGTCAGAAAACGTGACGTTCTACGAGCAAATGAAAGTCATTTTCGGATTCAGCACACCCAAAAACATAAGAATTACGTCAAAAAATCAAAACAGCTCTCAACTTTTTTTTTTTTGCAGACTTGTGTAATTGGATTTACATAATTATAATATTTTTTACGGTCGAAGTCTACTGGGGCCGTGGGGTTACGTGAAAGTGAACCCCAGGGTCTTAAACGAAGGCAAAGTAGGAATATAGGGATTGGAGTTTAGTCAGCAAAAGTCTGACACGCCCTTAAGCTCTGCCCAAGAGCGTAAGAAGTCATTGGATGATTTCCTACCTAAAAAAAGGTAAACTACCTAGCATATAGAAAAAAAAAACGCAATGGTTTTCACAATGTAAAATTATAAATAAAACACTTCCCAGTACTGTTTTTGTACTTTTTTCTGAAAAAAAAAAACCATTTTGGTCCAACTACCGGAATACAACGGTCCCCCCAACCACCTGCCTTATAACTCAAGCCCTTAATGTACCTACAAGAACCCATTGCCAGCCCATTACTCTCATGAATAACTTACTTACACCAACAATTTTGCAGAACATACAGACAGACAGAAAACAGCACCCATGACCTGTTTAGTTTACCGGTCGAGTTTATAAGCCAGTTGATTTTCAGCAAAAGATTAGTGAACCACTCTCCTATTATTGTTAGCTATGATTTACGATTTAGAAAGTGGGTCGATTTGATGGACTGGATGGATGCGGAAACGGATATTAGTGTTTTCTGCAAATTTTGGTGTTTAGATTATGAGTGTTTTGGTTTTGAAGTTTATAGGTAATGGGTGCAAACTCGGTTTGTTTGTTCCGGTTGGAAGTGGGTTTATTAAATTCTGTTCTCATATGTTTTTAAAGTTTTCTTCAACTGTGAATATTCACAGAAAGTTTACTTAGACGATCCATTTTTTTCATTGCTATTTACTTTTATTAGACTCGCGTTTGACCACGTTTTGTCGAATTTGTTTGTTTTTCAGTGTTTCTTCTCAGAGTATTCAGCTAAAAAACAACATCTAGTTTATACTGACAAAAAAAAGTTGCATGTAAAAGTGTTTTTAAAAAAACCCATTTTGCAAAATAAATATCATTTATCATACGTAAATATCATTTACATACCACTATCTCATCGGATGGTAAGTGATGATGTGGAAGACGATGGAGTAGCTGTAAATTATGATATGTTACTGCTTCTTACTGAATAGAAGCAGTAATGATTTTATTTTTATACTTTAGGTACGTAAATTTTAGTAGGATGTTATTGTTTTTTTTTTTTAACGATTTAATATAGTATGATGTTATGACATGCTACAGAAAAGACTACAGTAATTTTCACAAGCATTAGCACGAATCCTAGAATTTTATACTCGCCTTTCACCACTCTCCTACTGGCTCAACTAAACGCAGCATAAGGTATACAAATCCCAAAATAACGTTGATCGTATGAATTTGACCTATCGTGTGAACGTACTGTTTGACTACCGACCAGATCTGTTGTGATATCACAGCTCAATATAGGAACACTTTATAAAGGTTCCTGATGTTTTTACTAAAATAATTTGGTAAACATGGGACGCCTAGCGACGACGAGGACGCCATAACTCGAGGCCTGTACCCCACAGGGATTTTTGTATTTTTAATACCTTTTTTTTTTTTTTTTTTTTTTTTATGGTGGGAAAAAATCATGCATTGACATCCCCTGCTCTTGGGCGGAGCGGGAGATAGTGTCAGACTCTTACTGACTAAAAGACCCACCCCGTTCCTTCTAGCCTTCATACCGATAGTATTTTTAATACCTAGCTGGAAACTTAAATTTATTAAGGCAGCAACTGGCAAGTCTGTTTAACGCTATAACCCGAGACCTGTACCCAACAGGGAGTATTTTCTAAATACCTAACATAAGTTATTTATTTTCTACTTTCATGTGGGCGAACCCGTGTGCAAAAGCTGGTATTTCATATGAAGCGACTGCCTATTTGAGCTTTAGCTGAACAAGTCATTGTTTCTAGTCCTTTTGCAATATCAATGAAATATCAGCATGTTTGATATCGGTGTCAACCGATATCCTAACGATACCGTTATCCTCTTTCACACTCTTGAGAGTAGCTCATTATTTCATAAAAGCATAATCAGCCTTTTAATGTTCCCACTGCTGGGACTCAGACCTCTTCACTAGAAGGGGCGGTAATCCACCACGCGGGCCCAGTGCGGGCTGGTGAATGTCACATATCTTCGAATTTTTGGTTCTAGGATCTAGGATGCCGGTTTCCTCATGATATTTTCCTTCAACGTTTTGAGGGCAGTGGTGATGAAATCAGTTACACAAAGAAATACGCCTGGCTGGGTTTGAACCCGCGGGCCGCGACCTACAAATCGTAAGTCGGGGCCGTTACCACTCGGCCACCACTCATCATCGTCATCATATCAGCCGAAAGACGTCCACTGTTGGACATAGGCCTCCCCCAAGCGTCGCCACAACGACCGGTCCTGTGCGTCACGCATTCATCGGATTCCAACTCGGCCACCACTGCTCTCTCATTATTTCATAACCAACTATCAAAACACGATTAGCATAGTTTGTCTTGCATTTGATGTTTTAAATCCGGGTTTATGTATCTTAAGAATTAATCCACTCAATTCACTTTGTCTTGTCTTCTGTCAAATTCCTTAATAAATAACTCATTGGTTATATTTTCTAGCTTTATAGCTTTGTTGAATGAGACTCTTCAAACATTTCTGGTTACTTATAATGTTCCCACTATTGAGACTCAGGCCTCCTCTCTAGGAGAGGGAATGGGCCATAATCCACCACGCGGGCCCAGTGCGGGTTGGTGGATATCACATGTCTTCGAATTTCTTTTGGTTCTAGGACATGCCGGTTTCCTCACGATGTTTTCGTTCACCGTTTTGAGAGCAGTGGTGATGAAATAAATTACACAAATTAATGCGCCTGGCTGGGTTTAAACCCGTGACCTACAACTCGTAAGTCGGGGCCGCTACCACTCGGCCACCACTGCCCTCTCTAGGGATAAATTAGCAAAAAAAAACAGTGTTTTCTTTTTTGGTTTTTGTGACGGATTATATCTGTTATATACGTATTTATTGTGCACACCTACCACAGTGTTGTCTTTTTAACCCAAAGATTGACTGGTAGAAAATGCCTTGTTGCATTAAATCTGTAGTGTCGCCTCTAACCCTACATCACTAACCCTACCTACATGTAGAGTTTTGTTCGTTGGTGTGTACCGCGAATGGTACACCTAAGTCCCTACTGTCTTGAAGGAATGTTCAGAGAAATACTGGTTCCGGTATTGACAGTTTATTTTACTCACATACACTGTTACACGATAATTTAGAACAATAGGACATCTGCGTGTGGCCGGCTAACGAGTACCGGAGCGACTGATGACGCTACCGAGTTACGTATCCAATGTCTGAGTCAAAATATTACACTGTAGTGTCGCCTCTAACCCTACAAGTCCGTCTATGTACCACTACTGTACATGTAGTTTCAATAAATAAATAAATTACGGGTCTTATAATAATATATTCCACAACTAGCACACAATGCCGTCTAGTCCCAAGCTAAGCAGAGCTTGTGCTATGGGTACTAGATAACTGATAAATATACTTATACATATTTCTAAATACATACATATTATAGATAAATTACACACAGACACAGAATAAATGATCATGCTCATCACATAAACATTTGTTCTGGGTGGAAATCGAACCCACGACCTGTGGCATAGCAGTCAGCACCACTAACCACTAGACCAACAGGCCAGTCAAATTTTAGTGGGAAGTTCATTAGTGGGAATATTATAAGGGTGATTGTGCTTATGCTTATACTACGCTTTATTATTTTTCAAAATCCAACAAACATAGACTTAAGCTCGTTCAAAAACCAATTCACTTTTATTTGCGTTCGTAACCTTCTACCTTGGAACTTATCTAAAAATAAAATATGTAAAAGGATTGCACTTGAACTCCAAGTGGTAGCATAGTGGCACTCCATTCTATATCTACATACGAGTATACACTACTAGTTAAGATAAGTTACTGCTTCATAAAACACTTGTAATAGGAATGTTATCTATGAACTTGGAGCAATAAAGTCGAGGTTAATGTTATTAAAAAACGATACTTTAAGACGGGGTTAGATGCCACTTTTTTGACACCTATTTCACTTAGTGATAAAGTATGATTCCACTGGTGAAAGGTTTTTTAAAACCGTCCATATAAACAAGATTTTCAGAATGCTGAAACAAACAAGGTTACTGGAGAAACAAAAGAAAGTACAGCCTTCCCTAGCCAAGTTACAACCGTTTCGCTTGCGCCGAACGCTTCGAGTTGACCTTGCCGCCAGTTCTTTTGTTCTGACCACGTGACTGAGCGTTAAGACGACGTCATTCCCGTACATTTGAAGCTTTCTAAAAGCGTTAACTATTGCAGATTAGCAACTTGGCTAGGGGTACTGAACAAAAAGAAAAGCCGTAGTCACACGTTATTAAAGTGTTACGGTTGATACCTATAAAACGTGTGACTACGGCTTTTCTTTTTTTCTGTTCTTGTTTCTCCACTAACCTTGTTTATTTCATCGTTCTGAAAATCTTGTTTCATACTTTTTCAGCGTCTTTTTTTTGTCGTAGTCGGGTTTTAGTTTTTTTTTTTTACTTTGTGTTATTATAAATACAATATAGACAAAACAACACGCCAAATTAAAATAAATAAATCACTGGCTAGAAACTAAAGCTCATTTAAAAAATACAAATGAACCATTATTCCAAACTTCACACGTCTATAACGAAAAATGTAATTTCAGTAGTTAATCCTTAGGACGGTACCAATGCTGGGGTTACCTGGTGCCATGGGCTATAAATAGCCCCACAGTCGCACCCTATGTAGCCCATAACCCATGGTTAATGTACAGAGTATATTAACTGTACGACCACCAGATTTTATGGCTCTTTTAAGTTTTTAACTTTGAATGTTCAAGGCCTTGAGTGTTGATGCAAGTTGTGTTTACTCGTATGTCTGAAAGTAATTTTTAAAGCTATAATTTTAAGAATCTTTAGTTTGAAAATTGAAGGTCCTTCTTGACATTATGTACCTCTGCGTATTCTTTTTTAATTTCAACCTTTGTGTCTTAAAAAGACAGAGGATCATCGTCATTATTTCAGCCGATATACGTCCACTGTTGGACATAGGCCACCCCCCAAGTGTCGCCACAACGAACGTTCCTGCGCGTCTCGCATTCATCGGTGTCCCACTCGGCCACCACTGCTCTCCTTGCTAGTCCTTTAGATATCTTAACGTCTGTGTCAACAATTACTTCTTACCATTATTGGCTTAAAAACTTTAACGCTTAATCTTTATTTGCTCAATCACAATTACTCCTATTTGACCACCTGTAACATTATAATCAACTTCATCAACCACCAAATATTTATACAACTACCAACGGAGCCAAAATTCTTTAAGTGTGATCGATTTTATTATTGTTCATTTTTGTCTAATCCGTAAAGTATTTAATGTTCAGACTTTGTGTTTTTTTAGGGTTCCGTACCTCAAAAGGAAAAAAACGGATCCCTTATAGGATCACTTTGTTGTCCATCCGTCTGTCTGTCTGTCTGTCTGTCAAGACCCTTTATCTCAAGAACGCGTCGAGGTATCGAGTTAAAATTAAAACCATATAATCAAGTGTGCGGTCCCTTCAAGCTGTGAAAAAATCAAACTTCTAAGTTAACGAATAAAAAGATACGGCCGTTTATGTCGCAAAAAAACCTATATTTTGATACTCTCAAAGATCGAAATTCATAGGGTACTTCCCGTTGACCCAGAATCCTGAGATTTGGCACAAAGCAAGGTCTTATAGCACAGGTATAGGAACAAATCAAAAAACAGTAAATTTGTTGTTACCTACGTCACAAAAAAAAAAAAAACAATTCGGAAAAATCTTCGAGACTCCATTCGGGAATTATAGTTTGCACGGAACCCTCAGTGCGCGAGTCAAACTCGCACTTGCCCAGTTTTATTTCATTACTATTGCTTTTAAAACGAAACTGGCATGTCCTGGAATTAAAAAATCAAAGACTGTGATAACCACTACCCGCACTGGGCCCGCGTGGTGGACAGCCCAGTCTCTCTCCTGGCAAGGCTTTGTATATCTTTAGTGAGGACATTATAACACTGATTATGCAAGGAAATTAATTAGTCAACAGCCTAAGGTCTAATGTCAATTTTACGCTATAAAATGACTAGACATAGATATTGTGTTAGCGATAATGATTAAGATTTTCAAAATTTATAGACACACTTGGCATGTTTATATTCTATAACGTACCTATTTCACCATAGAAGTTGCACACTATTTAGATTTAGCTGAGGGGTAGATACCACAACTAAAATCTGTAAAATAAAAAACTTTTAACAAAAATCACTAAAAAGTGTTTCGATTTTTTTTTGTCACTTTCTTGTGTCCCATTCCTAGGCATCGGCCTCACTCCACTCCTCCCATGTTTTTCGAGCGCTCGCTAACTCCGCCTGGCAAAATCTGTCTAGTTTATCCCGTCATCTCCGTAGTATATCGCGACCCCGTCGCACTGTGTCTGGACACCAATTATGTGCTGTCAAGCATTTTTTAGAAAAAAGTTTTTATTTTAAACAAGCTGACCTGAGCTGAGCTGAATGTATCTTTCGATGTAGTCAAGTGATTGCGAGGAAGCAAAGCCTAATTCGATGAAACAAAGATTCATCATCATCATTATCATCAGACTTTTTAATGTTCCCACTGCTGGGACTCAGGCCTCCTCTCTAGGAGAGGGAATGGGCCGTAATCCACCACGCGGGCCCAGTGCAAGTTGGGTTGGTGAATGTCACATATCTTCGAATTGTTGGTTATAAGACATGCCGGTTTCCTCACAATGTTTTCCTTCACCGTTCTGAGAGACACTAGTGTTTACTTGATTAAATAAATGATATTATTATTAAAGCTTAAGTTAATGTATATTAATGTATGAAAGTTATCTACATCGATCTTTTACATTGCACGTAATGCGCACACAACTAAAAACTTTGACAGATTTATTTTATGTATAGACAGATAGTTAGACTAGGAATTGTTAGCAGAAGCGCTAAATTTCTAAGCTCACAGGCTTTAAATTTAATCTATATACTTCTGTATATTTTTCATCACTATACGCTAAAAAAGTATGCCAGCAAAATTTTGTTCGGGACTTCACCATGATCCTTTCTAAGCTCACTGGTTTTAAATTTAATCTGTATACTTCGGTATATTTTTCATTACTATACGCTATAAAAATATGCCAGCAAAATTTTGTTCGGCTAGCTAACTGGCTTTAAATTTCAGCCTGTAACCGTCAAGTGCGATCGATTATTGTACATCTCTGGCCTGTCGCCGCTCACAAAGGTGAACGCAGGAAGTTTACGCAGCACGTGCGCGCCTCAAGCACAGGATGTTTTAAAATACGGACGCGAATTAGAATTAACAATGGCGTTTAGTACTGGGCTACTGGCGTGCGAATTTGGAGTTGGAATGTTGTGGGTGGTAGTTGTGGAGAAGAATAAGTATAGTTTAAAATGAAGTACATCCTAGAAGGTATATGAAGTCATATCAACAACGTTGAGATGAGATCGACTGGTTGAAAAAAATTAAACCATTGGTTTAAAAAAATAAAATAAGGAATAAACATTGAAATTTGACATATTTTCTATTCTAGAGATAAGCGAGTTTTTTCTTCAGGCAAAACTTATCTTTACATTTTATTAAAACAAAATACCTAACGTATTGTATGTCTTTTCATGATTAACTGTAAAATTATTGTACGGATTTACATGAGGTTTTCATTAGACAGAGCGATCAAAACTAAAGCCACGGGCGTCTCAAATTTGACCCATTTCAATGTTCTTTAAATATAATAAAATCGCAATTTTGTAAGAGTTGTGATGGTTTTTGTTTAGGTATATAAGATCTCATAAAAAATCATAAAATTGCGATTCTACGCATATTAAAAGTTAACTGGAGCAGGAAGAACATAGAAATGGGTCAAATTTGGTACGCTCGCGTTTCTAGTGTTAATGAAACAGGTTCAGGTGAATAAAATATCTAGATTATAGTACATAGAAAAGCCGGAAACTTCAAAGATTTCAAAGAGGCGGGCTATTAATATCACCAACCCTAATTCAGTAATTGATTCATTGAATCATTGTATTGTCTTTTTTTGGTTCACACAACATACAACATTATTTTTAGTTTATGCAAAACCTGAAAATACTTTGTTCAAAACCTGAATATACTTTGTTCAAAACCTGAATATACTTTGTTCAAATCAAACATTTTTAAAAAGGTCACAAGTTGTATACCACCGAAACTAAGTACAACACAGATCACGGCAGGTCATAGCGGGTATAAGGCGTCAGCAAACAGCTGGGTGCAAGTACAAAACAACCCCTCAGTTGCCTGGACGGCCCGGTGACTATGTATTTTTGCTGACGTTATAAGCTTATAAGTTTGTGATTTTTCATGATACAGTTATGAAATTTTGTACATAGATTATTTACATAAAAATACTAGACACGTGTTTCGAGTTTCGCATATATGTATGTACTTAAAATAGTTTTGTATACTCAATAATATTTATTTGTATTGTCGTTACAAGTTAGGTATTGTTTTGCATGCTCATCTGTGGTGATCAATGTTCATTCTAACAATAATTAATCACTGTTCTGCGGTCGACATGCGGTTACATTTGGGCTGTAGGACAAAATATTAGGTGTACGAATTTAGCTGCAGAAAATATTATGGTAAAGCCTGATCATTCATAAAACTGCAAATGTTAGTTTATTGTAGCTAAATGACATGTTATTAAATAAATAAAAAATTGTTTGATTCAATCTCCAGACGCATTTGTGTGATCAGATTTTTCTATAATTATGTCTATAAACTATTATAGAAATAAAAATGTCAATTGATCGGGTTTTGTTTCAAAATTATATGTTATCTGACTGTTGTAAAATCAACCCTTTTTATGGGATACTATGAAATCACTTGTACCGCTCTGGATTTTGACGAGAGTATCAGACTTTTATTAACTAAAATCCAGCGTTCCTTCAATAGCACTTGACTTTTCAGGACCGTTGTGATTCTTTTGAAGAATCCTGCTGCCCTGATAGTAGCATTATAATCAACCCTTAGATGATCTTAATTTTTTTTGACGTTCAATCATCTTAATTTTTCACATTTAGGAGATCATATTGCAATTTGCCAAAATGAACACATAATAATAGTAATGCTTCTGGTTTTATCTACTCTGTGGTTGCGGTCAGCGCCAACCTGTCAAATAACCTACGACTCCGTGCGGTTTTGTGCATATTACGCACTCGTGCATAATTAGCACTATTTGTTTATCACCAGTTAACGCGCTGTGTGGCGAGATTTAATGTGATTGTTTGTACATGTATAATTAAATAATTATGTAGGTATTGACTGGGTTAATTAGCGGGGTTGTGTATAAACAGATTAACTGTGTATTGTGCATAGTGATGTGGTGAGTAAGTAAATAAATAGTTGGGAGTTGGAGCTTGATTTGCAAGGAATTGTTTGCGTATTTTCTCTGGTCTTAGACTCCTAGCATTGTAGTCTTTAGGTATTATTTCTCGACATTCAAAATCACGAAGCCCCCACAGATCTTTTATTTAGAAAGAAAGAAAAAAAAAGAAAAGAAACAAAAAAAAATACGTTTATTTGTGCCTCCCTCACACAATGAAAAAAATTACACATAATATACCCCGTTAAATTTTGATCGTTTTAATCCCGTGGAGGGTCGATCCGGTACATGAAACACTATCGATTTGTAAAGATAAAATTAAAAAATAAAGTACCTTTTTTTAAACTCGTATTAATTTACGCATGTACGAAATTAATTTCTTTAAGAAAAAGTCAGCTGAGCGAGTTCAATGACCTGTAGGTAATTAGTACCCAACGCCGACTACTACCTACAGATCATTGGACTCGCTCAGGTAGTTCTCCACGTGTTCACGTGTTATTTTCTCAGTTTTTTTTTGGTGTAATGTAAAAATCACTTCTCAAACAACTTTACCATTTCTGCTAGTTTAAAATCTTATTAATATCTACAGTGTTTCCAAAAATTTTTACTCGTTTGAAATTTCAAAATCACTCAATTCGTATTGAGTCCATATAATTATTATCTCTAACAGCCAAAACAATAAAGCATCACCCTATACAAACTCATAAAGCTATGTTTACTAACATGAATTTAAAAAAAAACCGCTGCTTTTGACATCTGGCGCTAGCGTTATGTAATTATTTATTTTTTAAACACACATTCTACGTTTACGTGTTTTTTGTCTCGTTTTCTCTACTAACTCACTAATATTAGAAAAAACGAAAGTAAGTATGTATGTTTGAATATATTTGCAACTCTTTCACGGTCAAACGGCTGAACATATTTGGATAAAATTTGGCACACAAGTAGATCATGACCATTTTTTTATCGGAAAAATCATCAAATAACTTCTTTCACTCTGGGTGGAGCGGGAGGAAGTGTCAGACTTTTACTAACTAAAACCCACAGTTGCTTTTTATTGCGAGAGCTGTGGTGAATCCTTCGAACAATCTGCAGCCCTGGTAGTCGGCTCTAACTGGTCCAATCAATTTTGCTGATATCTCTTTGAGGACTGCGTGGAAGACAATGCCGGCTTTAAATGATTCTATCAATTTTGCTGATATCTCTCTGAGGAGTGCGTGGAAGACAATGGCAGACCATGTCTTGGAACATAGGGTAGTTTATATTCCGGATATAATGTACCATTGGGATAATTCTCTTATGGATAGTCAGAAGCTAGGAACTTAGTCACAAGTAACGGACCATTCACGAGCTTGCCGCTGTGAGCAGTAGCTAAGCACGGGGCGGTGAGCGGTAAGATCAAAAGTATGGAAATGTTTGAAGCAAGCCACGAGTCACCGATCATAGTGACACGCGCCCGCTTATCGATGCTGCCCAGCTTGCCGCGTCGCTCGCCGCTAAGGCCGTGAACAGGCCGTAAGGGGTATTGTGTTACCCAATTACTGGGTTATGGAGGTCAGATTAGCAGTCGCTCCATGTAAAATACTGGTATTCAGGTGCATCTATTTGGACTGAAAGCCAATCCAAACATAGTTGGGTAAAGGCTGGGTAGATCGATTAGTTGGGTTGGTTGATTGGATTGATTGGTCGATTGATTGTTTGGTGGTTGTTGATTGATTGTTTGGTGGTTATTGATTGATTGTTTGGTGGTTATTGATTGATTGGTTGGGTTGGTTGGTTGATTGTTTCCCGGCTTTTTTTAACTATGTCTGTACTTAAGTTTCTCGTTTGATCGGCTTACGCTTGTAAGATATGGCCTACAGTCTCTTTAATACTATTTAACAAAAATGGTAACATTGGCTCGTCTCCATACTCAGGCTTTGTAAAATGTAACTAGGTCATTGCCCGCACAGATTTTCTAAAACTTACTGATTTCAAAAACAAAACCAGACTATTAACGCCCGTCGCCAAAATATCGACAGCAAATTGAAACACCCATAAATCAAAGCTGCACGACAAACCTAAACAGTCGTTCATTCACCCGTGACGAAAAAAAAAAAAACAAAAAAGCATCTTAACAATTTAGTCTACAAAGTTATTAATAGTCAAACAATTACGCGCCTCAATCCTTTCACCCCTCGAAATAAATAAATCATTCAAAAAAGGATTGTTGAAAACCGATTTAGAACGAGGGGTTTATAAAAGGATCTAATACTAAAAAGCTGATGGCGTATCCATATTTAAAAAATATATCGACGTGGTATCCCCTTCGTACTATGAGCTACACAGGCACGTGTTATGTGAAGCTATGAATTCTGACATAAAACAGAGCTTCGAAAAAACTAGTGCATGGTAGAAAATTGAAGGGATAATATACGGTACTATTTTTGTTTATGATTGGTCGTTAAAAGTTTATGTTTGCGCGTACGCGTGAAATTAATTTAGGCTAAATTAAAAAAGTTAATTTTACTAAAAAACAGAACGTAAATTTCTGAAGTCTTCTAATAAGGTAGATAAGACTACTAATAATAATAAACGTTTATTTCAGACTATTCTTTCCATTGCTAGCAGATACAAGACATGAAGAGAACCAATTTTCGATACAGACTACTAGCTTAGTGCTAGTAATATACTTACCGTTTTTAAGAAAAGAAATATTTTTGTACAACAAAAATCGAATTGTTAACGATTCCGAGGAGTCGTGAAGTAAATTAGGCACTTAAGTATACAATATCGTGTTGTGATCTTAAAAATAAAGTGTTGTTTTACAATTCTATAGAAAAACCTCAACACGTAAATTTAGTAAAGTAATTTCAGCCTCAGTCTGTAAAACATCATAACGAGCAGACATTCTCATTTTTGTTTAGTCTTCAGTGGACCTGACCTACTCTCTTCTATAATTTACACTTCAAAAATATATACTTCACACTTGGCTTCGTGCCTTACAAAATTTTAGTGTTCATCTGATGTTTGGGTTTCTTTTTTGCGAATCATCATCGTTATTTCTATCGAAACACATCCACCGCTGGACATCAACCTCCTCAAAGCAACATTACATCAACCAGCCCTGTATTTTCACATACAGTTTAAACAAACGTAAAATTCAATTTAAAAATTACAGCTAGTAAATATGAGAGAGGTTCCACAAGTAGCGATCAAGACTGAAAATATTAACTTGATGAGACACAAGACATAGGTATTCCTAATGAAAATGATAATGATAAAAATAATATGGATAAAAAACCTGTAACAAATTTTATACTTGAAGATATATTTATAAAAGTTTTACATTAATCTGAAACCATATCTGAATCAGATACAATTTTTACCCCACTAGATAGACTGAAAGGCGATATCAAGATTGAATATAAAGTTATATTAACACAAAATAAAAACTTCACCCCTTTTAAAGCGGTGCTGCAGTGAATCAAACTTGAGTTATTTTATATGCTTGTTTATTTAATGTTTAAATTTATACCGTGCCAACGACCGGTACCGTGTACTGCGAGGAAAGTTATAATTAAATGTATAAAAATGTTGTTAAAACTTTTGTATGGGTTCCGCGCAAGAAGATAATATGGGTAAGAATAGGGAAAAAATATTTGCATTCTGCTGCTGATTATGACTATTTTGAGTTGATGGGTGTTTGATGCTGTTCTGTCTTAAGAAACTATAACTAATTTAAAAAAAAATCAATATCAATTTAGTTATTTGTTCATATTTTATTACGATTGGTATAACATTTTAACTACTTTCATTGCCCAGTGCCACCATTGCAGTTTCATTGTCTATATCCCTATCAATTTCAAGTCTAACCGGTATATCTTTATCAACATTTAATTTATCTTTGTTAACGACTGTTTGTTTGTTTCCTCTGTGGATCCAAGAAATATGTCCAAATACACATTGCCCAGATATTTGTACTGCCCTCGATCAGGCTGTCATTGACAACATCCTAATATTTCAGCTTCTTAATTAATATGCTGTGACCTCGTAAATTTTGTGTTAAACAGCTTGTTTTTGACTCATCCTCATGTATTGATGTAAGAAATGTTCCTGAATGTTGGCTTGTTTTTATTCAAGGCAATTTGGGTAATTTATTGCTGACTAAACTGTGTATGGTGTAGGTTTGCAGGGATTATGATCAACAGTAGACTATTATTTGATTGATTACTGTTATATTTATTTTTAAATTGATTCGCGGGAAGTCAAATGACTCAATATTGCTGGTCAATTCTATTTTCGTCAGAAAATCATCAGCAGTTTTTCTTTCCGCGATTCAAAGAAAATGTGGTAACATTATGAAATATTTATTTGACTTACATTCTGTTGCTTTATTTAGTACGTAAGCTCTCAATATATTTCTTGGTATTCAGAGTGTATTGCCCTTATTTTGTGACATGCGTTCGTAAGCAACAAGGAGCATTAACTTTCTGGTATGTAAATTTTGTGCTCTGTAAATCATTAAACGATGTTACTTTGGCAGCGTAATTCAGCAATTTTCCTCGCCTCCAAGACACACTGGCTCCAGTTTCTAGACATGCATCTCTCTCTTTTCACAGTTCCACCAGAATGACCCTATATATTTTAAGTTGCATAAACTTAAACTATTTTTGTAAGCACAACTCTTACTGCTCCATTTCTAAATCTTTTGACATTTATTAGTTTTACGCACCCTGTATTTTAGAGGTTACAGCTTCGCAACCAATGTGCGCTACGTATTGCATTTTAGTGTTCATGAATGTTGGTAAGGCTATTTTTAGGGCTACAGATGTTCCCTTGATATACGTATAGCCGACAAATATGGCTAGGTTTGAAATTAGCTATTGTTTTTAGCATTGTCAGGGGAATGTGCGTTGTAGACAACTGTAGTGTGTTTGCAACATCTGGCAATTTGAAAAAATCCTTACATATTATCGTCTCCATTGTTATTCTAAATTCTTGAAGTTAATTCTTGAGAGTTTTTGTTCTTTTCTCCGATTTTGTAACTCAAAGTTAAAATTTTGAGAACCTTCGTCAACTCCGTCTTACAAAACATTTTCATAGATTATAATTATTATCTAAAATTATATTATTATGTATATCCTTCAAAAGGAGTTCATAAAATGAAAATGTGTTAAATATTACGTCAATCCTCATTCAGATTGAACAAATAAACCGTTAATCAAAATTAAACTAACAACGCTTGAAAGCGTATCCCAATTGTTGTGATTATCTGTCAGATTTTTTATTCTTACCTTTTAAAGATTTTTATCCTAATAAAGACATTTTTGTTGGCTAATTAACAGATACGTCAAAACTTAGCCAATGATTCATGGTTCAAAATTATATTTTGTTAATAATAATGATTTTCCTTTCCTTGTTTCAGAAACTAATGGATCCCAATAAGAGGAGTTGAGTTTGTCGGTGAAACATGACGTTCGTCGCCATTGCATTTTGGCGCGAAATGCCGATCGCCATCACGTTCCTCCTGGCAACGGCGTGTCTTGTTACAGCCAGAGATATTGTTTTAGGTAAGTTTTTTAAATTCTATGAAAAATAATCAAAAAAATCTGCTTTTTCCCACATTTTGTTGAGTTATTTTCGTGGGACAGCTGATTTATTTGTTATGTTTTATGAGTTGTTGTTTGCATAAATCATGTCTTTGATATAAATCTAAGGCCTGAAAACAAATCGGGTGATGACAGAAAAATCTTCTAGTAAACTCTGATACCACTTTTTATTTTTAATAGAAACTTGAAAACAGAAATAGAACTGGAAACTCAATATCGTGTGATAGACTGACTGTCTATTAATCAATTATAAAGTTTTTATTGATAATTTTATATTTATAAATGGATTGTTGAATATAAAAATGTCTAACATGAGGCATTGTGTCCAGGTTCTAAAGCTGAATAATAATGCAGGATTAGTAAGAAATGCCAGTAAAGGATGTGCGTCTACTTCCTTTTCATGTTTTACTTCAGGAATTATAATTCAAGCGCCTATACCATTAAACATCAATTGCCAAATAATCGTAGGAAGTAAGAATGCTATGCCGTTGTAACAAATGTCAACTATATCAAAAGACCAACAATAGGATCCAAAAAAACCTGTATTGAATGTATATGGGCTTCTTAAAGGCGAAAACCATGAATTTCGTATTCAAAATCCATTCGTATTAACAAAAATCTGGGATGGGATACTAAGAATTTAAAATTCTAATCGCTTCATGTTGTGCATATGAATTGGTATACCGAAATCAATTGTAGGGCCTATGGTACGTTATTTTTGGCAATCGGAAATGATTTCTTTTGTCAGTTTATTATTCAAAGTGGGTTTAAGGCGCCATGTCGAGAATTATATTGTCAAACTCAATGCATAGGGCTCGATCGGTATCTACAATCGTTAGTGCTGTGCCAACAATATTTCAATATGGCATCATAGTCGTTATTTTTTTTTTTGGCAGGTACAACTTTTGTAACTGATTTTTCGGTTGCGCCAAATTATAAACTAGCGACGCCATCAGTTATTTAAAACTGATGATATTATTTGTAGCCAACGACATCCACGTGTGCTTTGTCAACGTTCTATCACAAGTTACCACTGAAAAGTTAATATAGCAACGGAAAAGGTTATTACTTCACGGTCACAAATCGATTGTTCCCTCCCCAACCCTCTCATTTGGTTCTCATTAGAAGCACCGGATGCCTAATTACTTTAATAACCAGTTAATTTAGAGCCCTTTGCTCTCTTTTTCGAATCTTCGTCATTGTGTCTGGTCGGTCCAGCGTCCGTCTGTGGAGGGTCGTCTTGAGTTGGTCGTTATGATCTATTTAATGTAACGTCCTGTGTAGTTATGCTGTCCTAGCACATCAATTTGATTGAGGGATGATAATTTGTTTAATTTGTCGTGATTTCTAGAGCTGAGAGGATGTTATGGATTATTTTTATGACATTAAATGAGACGTGCGTTAAATATGTCAGCAAGTAATTTCTATTTAATATTTGAGTTAGAAATGGGAAATTTGGAAGATTTGATTTTTGTCTTATCTATCTTTTACCAATATTTTGTTTATGTATTTGTGTCAGTTGTCCCAACAATTTCTACGTTTTGCAAACTGAACAATTTCGACCCTCATAATTTTTCATATTATCTTTTATTCATAGATAGGCAGGTATCTTTATCTTAAATCTTTTTTCTAAGAAATCAAATATTTTATCCATCGCTATCAAAAATCAAATAGAATTTGTGTACAGTGATGACATTCTACGAACATTTTTTTCACGTGTGGACCTAAACAAATATTATTATGTATATTTCATAGGAGTGTTATCGAAATCTTATAATTTATTGGTGTTACATTATTATTGGTATTATGCTTATTTAAAATATTTTTGCAGTTTTAGATTTATTATTTTTTGCATTTAATGTAGTTCTAAAGCAGACTTACGGAGTTGTCAGCAACAGCAGCCCAGCTGGGTCCAGCTGGACCTAGTGGGGCCAGCGTCTAGTTCCGAAAGGAAGCCTCGGTCCCGGTATGAAAGTAAGAAGGAATGGGGTGGGTTTTTTAGTCAGTAAGAGTCTGACACTATCTCCCGCGCCGCCCAAGGGCGAGGAATGTCATTTGGATGATTTTGACCCACCGCAAAAAAAATAAAATAATGCAGTTTCAGGTCGACAGTAGTACCGATGCTGTTGTAAATAAATTAAAATAAAATGAAATATTATATTTCTGTTTTCTTTCTTACAAGACAAAAAAGGGATTACAACACATCTTGCTACAGATGTCTGTCAAAGATATTCGGAATATCAACTCCTGAATTTTAATTTTAATTTTTAACAAAAAAAAATCGGCGCTTGTGATCTTTTTTCTGAACAATGGGTTTACCCATTGAATGATTTACCTGATGATGAATTTGTTCATGCGTATCAGGTTCAAAAACATATAAATCACGAACTAATCAGTCCATGTAAAACTGACACAGATCTAAACAAAAGGCCTCAAGTTTCCTTCAAAGTCACAAAAATCCTTTGATCCCACGTAAACGATTCCATGGCAAATCAATATGGTTGGGTATTGCATACAAATAGCATGCGCGAGCGACGGATGTCGGCGCCTTTTGCAACAGTACTACCAACACGACGGATGACAACTGCGCCGATGCATCCTCTGGCCCTTTTAGGGTTGGTCAGTTGGTGATATTCTTAAACTTAGTTGGAGTGAAATAACCAAATTTTTAACATATAAAAAAATAAAAACAAAATTGGTAAAAACCAATTGGTTTACGTATATCTAATTTGATCGTGATAATGATTTTTTTAACAAATTACATTTATGAAAATTTATTTCACTCATACTTTATCCCAGTTATTTTCCATTCAACCCCTAAAAAAATTTAAGACAATATATTTTAGGAAAATAACCACGCAGCTGTATTCTGCAATGTTTTACTTGAATTTCGATTTTGCCAAATCATATTTCTTAACACACATAGTCGTTTCAAAAACAAACGCCATTGTTATACAATTGTTCCCTGTAATGTTTTTATTAAACACAACTACGTACCTTGCCTTTTTATGCAATACGAACCTCTACTCTTCAGTCAAGTCTTGTTCAAAACTTTTCCGCCCTACCAGCCCTTGTATGGTCATCGAACGCCCTTTGCATTTCTATTACGTTGGGAAAATCGTGATCACTGACTCCGTGACGTCCTTAGCCAACCTTGGAGACTCTTGCTGCGCCATTTTGTATTCAACTAATGTTATTATGACAACCAAGAAAGTTCTCTTCTTATTATTTCCACTAATTTTGCTTTTCATATTAATTATATTTATTAATCTTGGCATGGATGATGGCTTTATTTTTGGATTCGTGACAATAATTTGTAATGACAAAGTGGTGGATTTCAGTGTGTCTAGTGTATTCACTAGACACACTGAAACTGATAGACTATTGTCTATGAATAGTAAATATGTTATTTCTTTCGGAATTGGCAGTATTAAAATAAAAAAGTATTTCCTTCGTCCTATGCGTTCATGCATCCATCGGTTTCCGGTCGTTGTGGCGACGCTTGGGGGAGACCTATGTCCAACAGTGGACATCTTTCGGCTGATATGATGATCTCCTTCGTAACATCTTTTGGTAGCGTTTTTGGTAGTCGTATTTATTTCTTCAGCTGCCAAAACATTAAATTCATTAATTCAGTGGACAAACACTAAAGAGCACTAATCTGGCAAGGCAATTTTCATGTCAATAAACAGATGTCAGACATTAATGTCCAATTTTTACAGCTCGTATCTCTCACAGCCAATTTCTCTACCGCAGTTGATGCTTTCCAAGAAACACGGGCAATTAAATGAGACATAATAGATTTGACATGTACTAAAATCCTTGCTAAGCCAAGAGACAAATAAACCTTTAACTAAGAAGCTCACGAAATGTAGTTCCGAAGTGGAGATGATGCTTAAAATGTCGTAAAAATTTTATGGTAAGAATGAAAATAAATAGTTTTTCACCGTGTTCCATTTGGATGGACCACTATAAAAATTTTTACAACTGAAAGAAAATAGACTTCTGGAACATATTGCGTAATAAATATTTTATCTTAAACTATCTTGTTCGCAAGATAACGCTCTTGTGGCTCAATTTTGGGACATAATGTAACTTATGGTACAGTCAGGAGTGGAATTCTTTGCCGGAGTCTGTGTTTCCTGATAGCTACAACTTAGGGGTCTTTAAGTCAAGAGTGAATAGGTTACTTCTATGGAAGCATGCTCCAACGTCGGCAGCATTATCGCTTACCCTCAGGTTAGATGGTGGTCAAACGCGAGCCTATCAAAAATAAAAAATAAAGTCAATAGTGTGTAATAACTTTCTACCAGTAGATAATTTTTCAACGGATATATATACATATACCGGACTTTACCACTATTACCTTCTATAAACAAATAAATATGCAAACAAACGTTTGTTCCTGTTTATATTACATCTAAATACCTATAAATAATGTGTAAAAATGTGTTATTGCTAACTTTTAAATCTATACATTTTGTCTTGAGTAGTTGAGTCAATCTCTGCTTCTTACATTCTAGTCTAGATGGGTTTGATTAGTTCAACCTTGCTACTTGTTTAGCTACATACTGAATTACTAAACAGGTCTTAAATATTAGATTTGTTTGTTACGTATTCAAACTAAAAATAACTTTTTTGCGGTTGGTGTTCGTTTTACGAGATTTGAGTTTTAATATGGTCTACCGGTATTTTGTTTAGATCTGATATAACGTTTTTATCACTTTCATAAGTTAAATTTTGCTGCTTTAAATTTTGTTTTCTGCAAAATTTGAAGGAACACAAGATGTTTTTGTAATTTTTTGGTTACTATGTTTGCTATTAAGTCAAACCACTATCATACTTTTTCATGATTATTTTCTCATCAGGTGAGATTGTGTCTGAACATGAGCCTATTGTATTCGCTGCTTCTTAGCCCCCAGTTCTAATAATTAACTATAAAGACCTCTACATCGTGGGTCAGTAAATAATACCAATTATTCAACTTGATATATTCGCACCAAATAAGTGAAACCGTGCGCCGGCGCTTGTCTCCGGGAAATTTGTCAGGAGCGTGCATAATCTTGCAAGTAACTCTAAACTCATAAATAACGGTTATTTTCTCTCCAAATGAGACTGAATTAATTGGTGTTTTGCAGGAAAATTGCCCCTTTGATGAATGTTGTAAAGATTATAATCAGACAAGGTATCAAGAATTATCGTTAGGACGGTTTGTCCTGTTTGAATTTATTACGCCATCTGTCAATTGCTGGTTATCAATTATTGCAATTTTCAATTATAATTGACGTCGGTTATTTCATTTGCATTTTATTTTAATGATCTCGTAATGTGTCTCTCTCTATTGGCTCCCTGAATACTTCCAATGATGAATAACTTTGCTATCTTATTTTCATGTAAAATATGTTATTCATTCATAAGTATATTAATTGACACATATCACTAACATTATATTCATTCAGTCATCATAATATATCCAATCGGTATGCACTATTAAAATTCCTTTTTCAAGCAGTATTTTTTTACCTTTATTCACTTGTCACGATGCATTTGAAATTAATGTGAATGATAAATTGAAGTTGTATTTCTATATTTGTTTTATGAATCTACAGTACAATACGCTTTTTTATTTTTTTATGTGCTATAAATATTTTTCTTCGTGTAAACATTTGAAACGATATCATCAAATCACATTTAAATCATACTGTCAACATCTCCAAAAAAACAGTATCTTTTTGTAAAGGACCCACTATTTTTTGCACGCAAAGGTATCTTTCTGTTACCACCCTTGTTAATCTTTGTTGATAGTCGTCCTCAAAAACGTCACTTCCTTCTTACACTTTTGCATCTGCATTTATTTCCCCAGTTTGTCTTGTCACCACGCCGCCAGCTGATAAATTCGATATTTCTTCATTAAACGTTACTCCAGCGGCACATTATAAATCTTGTGTATTTGACGTTGCATCTTATTTGATCCGTATCTTCTCTTCCAATCCAGATTTATCTCCTCTCATATTAATATTAGATATATTTGTGTCGTATCCAATTTTGATCTTATAGTCGTCCTTATGATGTTCCCACTGTTGGGACTCAGACCTTCTCTCTGGGAGAGGGAATGGGCCGTAATACACCACATAATTATGATCTTATTAAAAAAAATGACTTTAACTTCTTAACAATGGCATTATTAGTTAGTCTAATAAATTATGAAGTTATATAAGTTATTTCATTCATATGATATTTTACTTCAACCAACTCAAATATATTTACATTAGTTCGACTGTTTATCTTCTAGTCTGTAATTTTAGTCACAAGTTCCTTCTAAATTAATTTTCCTCGTCCATGTCCTAGCTTAATGTTTGTCATTGATGTATTCGCGGTGACTTGTCGCACTGTAAATATTTGCTGTGCCACGGTATGATATGTGTTTCAGTTCATTGCGCCCACGCTTCTATTTGTGACCAGTGGGCATTACTGGACACTGTGATATAGATGTGGTGTTTGCTAGCTATTTTGTTATAGAATAGCTTAATTAATGAAGACGTAGAGCCACAGATTACTGAATAGTTACGTAGAGCGAGAAGTTATACGTGATTTTGAAGTATTATGTACATCCTTAATTTAAACAAACTATGTGATAGTTTGAATTAAACAAAACGTACCTTCATAATATCTTAACCTTTATGTAAGAATTGTACTAGCAACGATTTTTTTTTAAATTAAGAGTATGCGTAATAAAAGCATTAAACTCAAATTTAATTATAAAGTAATATTTAGAAATATCAAGAACCAATGCTTAATATAAAACATCAAAGAACCCAAAACTGTTCTGCACACTTTTTCCCCTTAAAGACCTGCAGAGGAGCTCCACCTCCCGAAATGAGCATTAGCAAAAGAGCGAAACGTCACGTCAACGCTGTCCACTGAATGACAAATCATCCCATTACCAACATCTGCTTTTAGGATTTGCAATTTTGACTGTCAAAAACTCTGTGCTCCCCAATCTTAAAGGTCATATTTCCTTGTCAAGTGTTTCTGCAACAGCGAAACCAGTTAGCCGGTGCAAGTTTTTGAATGCACATGGTGTTTCCATATTCATTTTACAGTCTGTTGCTATTCTAGGAATAATATTCCTCCATATATTTGCGTATTTTGGTACAGGTGCCCAGATGTGGTGTTCAGTTTTCCTTTTGCCGAAGTTTCGGTAGGGGAGCTATGTACCAGGCAATTTGTCTTCTTATTCGGTTGCATCTGTCTGGATTTATTAGGTCCTGCTTTTTTAGTTTTGGTGTTCTCAAGTTAGTGAACTTGATCCCAATTACTGTGGATTGACTAATTGCTGATTAACTTGGTTTTGATTCTTTGTGTCACTGTGTTAGCGTGACACATTCATATTTGTTATGGTGTCTATGTTTAGGCTATGTGTCACTGTATCGGGGCGTACAGAGCTTTCTAAACGTGAATAACTTTATTTCTTTCTTATCTTATTGGCTCAATTGCCTCGTCTTAACAAGATACTTCATTCGTTCCATCTATTTTACTTCCAATTTTCTTATCAATCCTTTCGAGTTATCTAAATCTGATATTGTAACACTTGCAACCTACATAACACTTACAGTTAATAAATGATTGTATGCATGCCTACACGGCCTATTTTCGAGAAAGCCCAGTTGTTTCCGCTATCCCTGCAAGCTAGCACTAGATAACAAAATTAATAGCCGATCCAATCTACGGCTATAAATCTGATAAGAAATATAGGCCCGTTTATTCAATTGGACTGCGGAATCAGAGGCCAACACTATCAGAGAATGGTCTAAGATATCTAATGCCAATTCGATAATTTCAAAATCTACATTATCTTCGATAAGTAATTGTCTGTCTGTTCGCTATCTGTAGAAATTAGTTTATCTGGTATCGTCCTCGGTGGTATCTGTTATATTAATGTTTTAAGCTTTCGAATGTCCTGTTGGTCTTGTTAGGTGAGCATTTGAAGTCGTATGTTTGATCTCAGATTGAGCGAATACTTTATGATAGTCTTTGATATCTGTTTAGATATCAGTGCGTTTGGATTATGTCTCTGGTATTTTCAGGCAAATTGCAAGGCATGTAGGCGGGGAAATCCGAGTGCGATTGCTAATCTGAAAGTAAATTATATAAACGCGTATTTGAACATGATCGTTATAGAAATTTCTTCTGTGATATAACTCTGTTGGAATTTACAGCAAAAACAAAAAGGATATCCAATCAGCATCGGCCCTAGCCGCTCAAAACATTTGCGCCATAGATTTATTTTCTAAAAAACCTAGCGGGTTTCTGCTAGCGCAGCGGGCTTCAAAGATGCCTGCTTGTGTACATTATTAAAATTTTTCTCACGAACACATGGGTTCCGAGGGCATGCAGTTGCTTCTACACGCGAAAGTTTAATGTTTAATTTAACGTGTTTCGCAAGGGAAACTTCATTAGGTTAAGGATGTGATGTTTGCTTGTGTTTACCTATGTTTGGATTATTGCCATCAATATGTTTATGTGTGTTTTGTTTGTGTACAATTATTTTGATTAGTAATGCTTTGATAAGGTTATAGGGCTTCTGACATATTATAAACTAGGATTTATTATTTTTGGCAAATATTTGATAGGATACCTACATAATCAATTGAGACGACGACATAGCAGTTGCTTTTTTGATAAAAATAGCTTTAAATCTGTTTTAATGTGTGTGTGTAAAAACATCTTCGATCGTCTTCACAACAGATCGTAAGTGATGCTACAACAGGTAATGAACTTTCCTTACTTGTTAAAGTGAGTTCAAAGTTCACAAGTAGGTGTTGGTGATAGGTTAATGCATTGCTTACACGCGTCAATTTGACCCAAGATGACACCTCAGCTAACCATTACAAATCGAGTAGGTAACAAGCTGAAAAATAAGTTCCTTGGTTAAGCCACTATTTATAATTCCTGTTTCACTTTATCATAAGGAAATGTGGATCCTTACAGAGGTCGTGTGTTTAAGTTTTTTTTTTTTTTTTTTTGATATTGTGATATAATCCTCACATTACTTCTCCCGTTGTGGGTGGGGTGATAGAGTAAGTCAGACTTTTACTGACATAAATCTATCCGTGTTTCTCCAGTTGCCCTTTGCGTTCCAGGATCGCGGTGACTCTTTCGAACAATCTGGATAAATTCCTCACCTTAATAAATCGAAAGAAAAAGATTTGCGTTTCGTGCAAAAAAAATAAAAGTCCATGTAATTACATTTATGCTATTTTACAAGTTTGTCACCGACGAAGTCTAGGGCAACAGCTAGTATTTCATACACATACATTTTATAACTCAATGTTAAAAATGTTAAGTCTACCAATTGCGTAACACAAAAATTTAAACACGTATTCCCATACGCTCCACAGATTTCTGCGTCCTCATTTCGACCTGCAGATTTATTGCTAACCATTTTTTGCTTGTTTATTTATTTTAAAAAAGACATCGTGTCAAGTTGCACAAAAACTTAGAACAGGCAGAGTAAATTATTGTATACTAACTGTGCGAATATTTTTTGTGATGTTAAGTAGCTACATGCGTTGTTTTTTTACGATTGTATAACTATCATTGTATGTGTATTCCTAGGTATCTGTAGGTCATGTATCTTTGACGAATTAACTAGTTTTATTGAATTTACCTACCTAGTACCTAGCCATGTTATTATCTAGTCGTACCTGTCCGTACATAGTCGCACCTTGCTGTAACTAGTTGTATCTAGCCGCACTTAGCCGTACCTAGCCGTATCTCGTCGTATATGGGTTATAGATGGACTAGATTGTTTTAAAATTTGTTTCGTCATATTCGCCTATCGACTATCTTAATCGAGATATTTGTGTTTGTATAGTTTCGTTGGTCATCTTTTCATCAGTTCCACGTTATACATTACCAATTGTTACTTTTTGAATAAAATGCTTGAACTCTTTTTGAAAATAACATAATTATGTATGTGCCTATAATATTTGAGTAGTCCGCCCGATTCCTCTTCGACCTCATCAGGTAACCCTCAGAGGTAACAAACATAAAAAAATACTTACATATAGTCTGTCTAAAAAGTTAACCGACTTGGAAATTTTGTATAAAATTTAATCATTTAACAAATACTTATATTCGATACTTTTTATAAGGTTCTTCTGTTAAACAATGGTCAATATCTCTTAATAAATCTTGATTATTGAAGTAGTGTTGACTACATCAGATTTCATTAAATCCTAATAATTAGGTACCCAAATCGTTTGACTTTTTAGACATACTCTACAACCGAATTGAGAACCTCCTTTTTTTGGTCGGTTAAAAATTGCTTCTATTTGAGGGTTTTTAGACATTACTGATAGCCAAATCAGACGTATGCGAAGTTAATGAATAATTTACTGTAGGTAATTATCCTGTGCACTGTTGATATTCTGATTTAGGAATTCATTACAAATGAAGACTCATAAAACCGCAATGTGTGCCTATGCTACCATATCCATCATATGTTTAAATATATAAGCTTGTATTCCTTAAAAGGTTAGGCAGAGGTTAGGTACACTCATATTTTGTCCTGTTATATTTTAGACCCAGGTAATAAATAATATCTAATTATATGTAAAATTTATAGGAAACATACAAATTATTACTGGAAGAGATTTCTTCAAATATGACTTTTTTGTTGACTTAATTTTTTTAAATTATTATTTGCATCAAAAAGTCACTTTGCCTATAATCGCAGATAGAAAGAATTTTTAAAATCTTTTCAATATTAATCAAATTAGAAACCATTAAAATTTGTAGAAGGGTATACTGTCATTTAACAGAATAGGAATGCACATACTGAAATGTGACGTCACTACCATTTTGTATACGTACAAAAGAGATAGCGAGATATTCCTACCACGCCCATTCTTCCTCATATCAATATGTATTTGAGATTTTATTTTCTGTTCCATTTAATAACCAAAGTTGCCAATTTAACATTACAGTACGAGTACTCTATTTAACCGACTTCGAAAAGGAGGAGGTTCTATGTTCGGCTGAATGTATGTTTATTTTTATTTTTTCACTTTTTTTTTAATGTATGTTTTTGTGTATTTTTTATAAACTGATCAGATAACAAGTATTTTTTTAGGGTTCCGTACTCCAAAGGGAAAAACGGAACCCTTATTTTTCACTTTGTTGTCCGTCTGTCTGTCTGTCAAGAGCCTTTATCTCGGAAACGTGTAGAGGTATCGAGTTGAAATTAAAACCATATACTCAAATCTACGGTTCCTTAAAGTTGTCAACAAAATAAATACCTTAAAGCAGTGAAAAATTGAAACTTTGCGTTGACGAAAAAAAAAATACGGCCATTTTGTGTCGCAAAAAATGTATATTTCGACACTCAAGATAATCAAAATTCAGTGTAAGTACTTCCCGTTGACCTAAAATTCTGATACTTGGCATGAATGATTACAGCACAAGTATAGGAAAAAATCTAAAAACTGTAAATTGGTAGTTACGTCACAAAAAAAGAAAAAAATGTGATTTGGAAAAATCATCGTAACTCAATTCAGGAATTAAACTTTTTTCATAGTCATGTAAGTTTGTACGAAACCATCAGTGCGTGAGTCTCAATATTGCCATAAAGCTTTGAAAACAAAAGTCAAAATCGCAAAATTCCCGAAATCCTTGTTCGACGAATGTACAAAACGGTTTAAATCCACCGAATCTTTCTCAGTTTTGTCATCTAACAGTTTACTAAGAATGGCGGGAGCCTGTTTTCCCAATAAACATGTTAGTATCATGTTACTGGGAGTTTCGACTTACAACCACAACATCGAAATTGTTACACAGTCCCTACGGAATTGGCCGTGGGCAGGAATTAGGAGAATGATTGGACTTCCTAATTATGTGTTCAGTTTATAATTATACTGGTTTAATCAATTGGTTCTTCTTTTCGATATTTGATTTGTGACTTTTATCACTTTTTGTGTGCGTGTATAAAAGGTGTAAGGGACAGCCCTCCACAAACTCTAAGGGCTTGCTCAGTAGACGAAACTGAACAACCTACCAAATTTTTTTTCAGGATACGAAAAAAAATCGGCCTCGCCATACAAATTGTCCAATCAAGTTTATCATTTTGTATGGTGAGGCTGATTTTTATTTTTCGTTTCCTGAAAAAAATTTCGTGGAAGGTTGTTCAGTTTCGTCTACTGAGCAAGCCCTTAAAGTTTGTGGAGGGCTGTCCCTTACATCTTGTATGTATTTTTAAATAAGTACATAATCTCAAAAAAAATCAGCCTCACCATACAAAATGATAAACTTGATTGGACAATTTGTATGGCGAGACCGATTTTATTTTTTCGTTTCCTGAAAAAAAATTCTCTAATCTGTATCATTACCGGGCCATCAAGGCGACTGAGGGGTTGTATTGCACTTGCACACAGCTGTTTGTTGGCTTAATACCTGCTATGACCTGCCGTGATCTGTGTTTTACTTAGTGTCGGTGGTGTCCAACTTGTTATTTTAAATATTTTTGAGAAAAAATATGACATGGTGTAAAAACTATTGGAATTGATTCAGTTACTGACTCTGAACACACTTTATTCAGGCTTCACATATGCTATTTTTAAAGCATTTTCAAGCTTAAAATTAGTTCCCATGAGCAAGCCACTCAACAAATATTTGTGGTGAATCGCTGTCCTTGGCACGTCGTGAAGGGGACGGGGGTGGGCAGAGGGCTAGCTATAACGGGAACACTAGTCTAAGCTATTTGTGAAACAAAACGTGAATGTGGGTTTGTGTTAAGTAAATCATGTTAGCTGTAAGTTGAGAGTGAGTTGTTTTTACGTTAATGTGTCCGAAACGCGTTTGGCTCTGATTGGAAGAACTTGGAGTGCTCCATTAGAGATGCTGATAATATTATTCAATAAACTTATAGCTAAAAACCTAATCTTACCCCTACTGCTTTTAGTCAGACAATTGACACTAGTGCGGAAAAGTGCGCGGGCTCACCCCCGCCATAATATATTGTAGGTATTTATCGTATCATATCAGACTGGGCGCGTCGCAGCCTTCAAGAGACTCGCGTCAATCCCCGTTTTTTTTAATTCTTCATAAGTGTTTTGAAAAACGTCGTTTGATACACGTGAAAAGTCACTGCAGCACTCGACTCCACCCTCTCCTACGGCTCGGGTAAATTCTGCCTCGATCACAATAACAAACTTTCTAAATGTGGTATTTCTTTTCACCTTATCTACTCACCTCCGTAAAAGTAATCAATCTCATTATATCACTTTTGCAACATTAAGTCATTATACCCTATCATAATTGACAACACTACTTGCTACCGGTGCGGTGTATACTCAGGCCTAATGGTAATGATACGGTGGCACATCACTAGTGCGTAATGTTGCATTAAAATAACATTAGCCTTCATTAGTAGTAGTTTTTTCAATTACGTAGGTATTTCCTGTAGTTATGTGATTCAATGTATTTTGGTCGGAAGCGCTCATTTTTTTAAGTGCAGAGATTTTTTTTAGAATCGCTTACAATAATTTGATGATGTTTTTTACCGTTTTGAGAACGATTTAAAAACTTAAAATAGTGAAGGTAAAATACAGCGTTAAATTTTAATCGTTTTAATCCCGTGGAGGGTCGATCCGGTACATGAAACACTATCGATTTGTACAGATAAAATTAAAAAATAAAGCACCTTTTTTTCAAAACTCGTATTAATTTACGCATGTACGAAATTAATTTCAATGACCGAGTGATGCGAGTTCAATGACTTATAGATAGTAGTCGGCGTTGCGTAAAAACTACCTACAGGTCATTGAACCCACTCAGCTGACGTTTTCTTAAAGAAATTAATTTCGTACATGCGTAAATTAATACGAGTTTTGAAAAAAGGTCCTTTATTTTTTAATTTTAACTTTACAAATCGATAGTGTTTTATGTACCGGATCGACACTCCACGGGATTAAAACGATTTAAATTTAGCGGTGTATACAGGGGGTTTCTATGAAACACTGGCAATTTCTCAGGATTATGTTACTTACTTGCAGCAGTTGAATGATTAGCTTTTTGCTCTGCTTGTCGCGAGTTTGACTCCCGAATGAAACAAACATTTATAAGGCCAAATATTTGTTGCGTTTGGGAGTGGAACTTGATGACTTACGTCTTACTGTTCCAATGAGTCAATTGTCTCAGCAACCAAACATAAAAAAATTCCCACGAAAAACAATAAAAACTGCACAGCTGAACTAATTAATTTTTCGACTAAATCGCGACGGTGGCTGCATTCAGCAAAAAACCGCCAGACTGGTCACTACCAAGATAAATGCAAGCGTAATAATTGCTGTACAGTGCTTCTTTTTATGCGTCTGGCGTTTTTTGTCAGTCTAGCCGGGGCCTAAGGTCGATGGACATCTGTGGTGCATGCTGAGATTTCTTTGTGACCCATCCAAAGACTATAAAAAACGTAGGTATATGTTGCCTTCAAAGCCGATATAGGGTCAGCGCAGACAGAGAGGAAAAATTCTCGCGCGGTCTCGTGTATTTTCTGACGGATCTCGTATGTCAAAGATATGCTTCCCGCCGTATCTTCGAGGACGCGCGAGCATTTTTTGTTAGGTTTAAGCAAATATGGACTTTATTTCAATAATAATAAAGTTGATTTTCGGGTCCGTTAATAAAATTCTCTCCGCTGCGTTGCTCTCTGTCTGCGCTGACCCTTATGGAATTGCTGGTAAGTTTCCGCGGCCCTGAAAAGCAAAAGTTAACTGGAGGAACACAGGTGGGTTTTTTACCGGTGGATAAAAATCATCCAGATGATCTCCCCCGCCCTTGGGCGGAGCGGGAGATAGTGTCAGACTTTTACTGACTAAAAACCCCACCCTGTTCCTTCGTTGCCTTTCATACCGGGGCCAAGCTTCCCTTTTAGAAATAGACCCTTGGCCTCAGTAGGCTTCGACCCAGCTGGGCCCCTGCTGGCTTGGTCCGGACGGTTACCGGACGGTCGGACAGCGAGTTACCCTTCGCTCGCCGTCCGCAAGCCCGCGCCTACGGTGGCCGGAAATCGGGATCAGAATCCCGGCGGCGGCTGGGGTTTCAGCACCGTTGCCTGATGCGGTCGGCTTCTTCTTTGCTAGCATTACTGCGTCGCGGCAGGAGGCGACTGCCTGCCATCCAACTCGCTCCAGAAGCAATACAAGTGGGTTACAATTAGTACAAGTCGGACACACTATCGCTCCACCCAGAGCGGGAGAAGTTATGTGTGATTCTTCAACAATAAAAAAAACGGGAATCAAAGAGTCAGTTGATGAAGTCCCAATATAGACATGCCGTATCTAACAAAATAACTTTTCATAATCCTCACACAAATTTGAGGTACTAGCTTTAGCCCGCGGCGTCGCCCGCGTGTATAAAATATGGCCTATGTCACTCAACAATAAAGCAACTTTCTATCGGTGAAAAAATTTTACCAATCGGACCAATACTTCCACATTATTTCCTCCTACAAACAAAAAAACTTAAAAATAAAGTGTACCTCTTTATAATAATAGTATAGATAAAAGCGTAAGTTTATATGAGTGTGTGCGTATGTCTGTGTATGTTTGTTTGAAGATATCTACAGGAGAACCATGGCTACAGACATATTCCGAGGAACCGCCAAACTTAAGTTGCAGTGGTCAGGACACACTGCTCGGAGAACAGACGGTCCATCCGGCTGAAAGGTTCTGAAGTGGTGACCAGAAGACGAAGTGTTGGAAGGCATAAGCTTGACTGATGACCTGGTATTGGTCGCGGAAATCTGGTAGATGCGAGACGCGTAGGGCCGGTCGTTGAAGCTACACTTGGATATCTTTCGGCTGATGATGAAATGATGATGATGATAATGAGAAAAATCTCTAAAGTTACCTACTAGGAAGTTCTTTCAAAACAACAGGCTTGAAAAGCATTTGGCAGGCCTGTTGGTCTAGTGGTTAGTGACCCTGACTGCTATGCCGGAGGTCGTGGGTCCTATTCCCACCCAGGACAAATGTTTGTGTGATGAGCATAATCATTTGTTCTGTGCCTGGGTGTAATTTATCTATAATATGTATGTATTTAGAAATATATAAGTATGTTTATCAGTTGTCTAGTACCCATAACACAAGCTCTGCTTAGCTTGGGACTACACGGCGTTGTGTGATAGTTGTGGAATATTATTATTATTATTTAATTTCATTAATAAATCTAAACTAATATTATGAAGAGGTTTGTTTTTTGTTTGTAGGTACCAGTACTTACAGAGATTACCTTCTAAGTTCTGGTCTTCGTAAGAAGTGGCCCCCTAGCCAAGTTACAACCGTTTCGCTTGCGTCGAACGCTTCGAGTTGGCCACGCCCCCAATTCTTTTGTTCTGATCACGTGACTGAGCGTTCAGGTGACGTCATTCCCGTACATTTGAAGCTTTCTACTAGCGTTAACTATTGCAGATTATTAACTTTTTTTTTATTAACTCTTTGAATGCCGTAATTAGAGACACAATAGAAAGACAATTGCTTATGTCGAAATGTGTAACTTAAGACATTCAAAAGGTTAAGATTATTAAATTAAATTTTTTTCACCAATAGAAAGCTATTTTATTCCCTCGTGACATAGGCGGGCGAAGCCGCGGGCCAAAGCTAGTTATTAACAAATAAACTACACAAGAGACTTTCAAATAATCAATTTATGAAGATAATGAAAACATTTATATGCTAGATATTTGTAAGATAAATACAAATGCCTTTTAGCGCACATTACAAAGCTTATGGCTCCATAATTAATATGAAAACAACGCCGCTTTGATATTTATTGTAATTTTATGCCAGTACGGGGCAAAACTGTAAAGGAGATTTGCCGAAGGACTAGTCTGCAAAATCTTATTAGTAGGCACTTATTCCGTTTTAAAACCATTCCTTTATAAGAAGGTATAATAAATTTGGAATTTATAAAAAAAATATACGTGTTACAGGTACAAATGTATTGTACATTCATTTATTTATGCATAAGCATAGCAGTAAAAAAAAAATGATATTACAAACAGACACTTCAATTTTATTTATATGATATGATACGATACGAATTAATTCGCAAGTTCTAGCGATGCGTTGTGCGAGCTCGCAGGGTTTTAATTTTTAATAAGAAGAAGTTAAAGGAGAAAAAAGAAAGAAAAAAATATTTTGCCCGAAAAGACGCAATCTTAAATCTGGTTTAACAACAATCAATAAAGGGTAAAATGTGCGTCACAATCACAACCTCACAAAACAACCGAACGGTCGATGCTTATAAGTGTTAGCCTATAGATTCGAGTTAACTTAAAATTGTAAAAAATAAAATCTGTTAAAACGAATACTTAAATACGCAAAAAGAATACTCGTTATTAATATACTCCATCATATTATTTAACATGCCAAAAAAATTACGTATTTTTAAAAACAATTTGTGTAATTAATTAATTATTATTTAATTGTTTCTCTCAGTTTCGTTCCAAGTTACAAATGCCTAAACTGGTCTTTTATTTTTTTACGTGTTTATTAATCTACTGTCCCTTACCTCTCCAGCTGACCTTGGTGGCACTAACACCAAGGCAGTATGTTTGCGAAGCTCTTCACAACGAGAATTGTTTTACGGCAGAGGACCCGATACCCGAAGAGACCCGACCGGACCCGATCGGCTAATTGTTATGTAAATACGGCCTAAGTGCCATCATAATTGTATAGCACATGTTTTACATATTTCCAATAATGTTAATGGGGTATGCTTTGCTGGGAAAGTAGTGTTTGTTTTTAGAGCTTTGAATATTACGACTCTAATATTTACATGATATGGGTAGTATAATAGGCATTTTTACAACAATTCCTGTTGTATTAGGTATGCTGTATGCATTTTATTTACAACAGTTATTAAATCCATACACAAATATATCAATAGTGAAGAGAAAAATTTTAGTTTAAAATTTTGGTTAGCTTCAGAACGGCTGGTTGCCTATGGGCCTTGGTGAATATATTTTAGAGCCTTTTGCCGTCAGCAACCAGCCATTCTGACGGTGGCAATTATCGAAGTATTTTGATGAAAAAAAACGAAATTACGAAGCTCACATCTTCTTTCTGCCACACTTCTCCTCTCCGCTTTGGTGAAAATAACCTGCCAGCTTCGTAGCACATCTCCTGTCGTCTCTATACCGGGCCTTAGTGGTGCATTTTTTTGTCATTATGCGAACGGTAGCCATTTCTTTGCCAAGTGTAGTTAAGTAGTAGTTGTTGGATGTGATGTATGCGGTGTGCATCATCAGCAAATATTCTGTTTTTACAAGAACTTTGCAATTGTCTGGTATTGATTTTAGATTTGCATGCCGTGATAATAATATGTATGTGCTTGAGACTTCAAAGTAAGCGGTAAGAAGATACATCTAACATTATAAAGAGGTAAAGTTTTTTTATATTTTTATATTTATAGGAGGTAATTTCTGAAAGTACTGATCCGATTGCTAAAATTTTTTCACCGAATAGAAAGCTGCTTTATTCCTGACTGACATAGGCTATATTTTATGTATACGCGTAAAGCCGCGGGTAAAAGCTAGTATATCATATTTAAAAGCTAAAGGCATATTTGAGTAAAATGACTTCTGCTGCCGCCTGGTGTTTTGAATCGCAGATTTTGCCAAAGACAGTCTTTTAGGTATGAGATTTTTTGGTTACTGATGACGAGCTTAAACAGTCTTTTACCGACTGGCTTGAGAGGCCAGCAAACTCAGCTGATGATGGCGGCTGACACAAGAACCACGAAATCACCCGAAATCAAAAGAACAACGCGTGATAATCGTGAATATCGGACGTCGTTCAGTTAAGAGCTGAGTAGATAGGTGTGTGATGTAATGAAGAATACAACCCAATGATAGGTAGCTATATCACAATTGGAAAGAGTCAGACAATAAAACGATAGAGTTTTAATCATGTCACTCTACAAGTTTGAGTCATTGCTTCCAAAGTCGTCCAAGGCACTCCACAAAGAAAGCCACAGCTGTTAAGTGGTATACACACTTCTTACAGTAGATTATAATCTATCGAAGTTAACTGTTAAACCACGATCTGTCGCGCGTTAAATTGTCAACTAATAGATTGAAGAAACGGTGAAGGAAAACATCGTGAGGAAACCGGCATGACGTAGAACCAAAAATTCGAAGATGTGTGACATTCACCAACCCGCAATGGGCCCGCGTGGTGGATTACGGCCCATTCCCTCTCCTAGAGAGGAGGCCTGAGACATAGCAGTGGGAACATTAAAAAGGGCTGATGATGATAATATTGAGATTGAAGAAAATCTAACGGTATTTACAATTTTACGGTGACGTTTAGATCATAGTTTCCAATTTTAAATTAGCAGAATCTAAACTAACTGTGGCAGCCTTAGACACAAAGAAAGTCACAGCTGCTAAGTGGCTTGTGGCAACCCTACGAGCCCCTCATCTCAGCGACACATGAGTAACGACACGTTTTGTTGTTCCGTCGTCTGGCCATCGTCTCGCTGGCGTCTGCACCAAGGTCAAGTCAAGTGACTCAGTCTTCTTCAACGACATTAAATAGATTTGGTGAGAAGTTTAAGTTCTTAAAAAACCGGCCAAGTGCGAGTCGGACTCGCCCATGGAGGGTTCCGTAGCAGCAAGTAACATAATATAAAAGTTCTTGTAGTTCGTTGTAACTTTGATCGATGTTTTAATAATAGTGTATATTTTATTTATTTATGACGTATTAAAAAAAACTACTTACTAGATCTCGTTCAAACTAATTTTCGTTGGTAGTTTACATGGTAATGTACATCATATATTTTTTTTAGTTTTATCATTCTCTTATTTTAGAAGTTACAGGGGGGGGGGACACACATTTTACCACTTTGGAAGTGTCTCTCGCGTAAACTTGTCAATTTAAAAAAAATGATATTAGAAACCTCAATACCATTTTTGAAGACCTATCCATAGATACCCCACACGTATGGGTTTGATGAAAAAAATTTTTTTGAGTTTCAGTTCTAAGTATGGGGACCCCCAAAATTTATTGCTTTTTTTCTATTTTTGTGTGAAAATCTTAAAGCGGTTTACAGAATACATCTACTTACTAAGTTTCAACAGTATAGCTCTTATAGTTTTGGAAAAAAGTGGCTGTGACATACGGACGGACAGACAGACAGACAGACAGACCGACAGACAGACAGACAGACATGACGAATCTATAAGGGTTCCGTTTTTTGCCATTTGGCTACGGAACCCTAAAAAGGCTAATGAAGTTTGAAATTGTGTATACACACAACAACGCGACCGAGCTGTCACTCTAAACTTATCATCGTCATCATTTCCGCTGATAGACGTCCACTGTTGGACATAGGCCTCCCCCAAGTGTCGCCGCAATGAACGGTTCTATGCGTCTCGCATCCATCGGATTCCCGAAACCTTTACCAGGTCATGGGTCCACCCTGTAGGTCAGTCTAAACTTATAGAATAACTATTTGGTCACCAAATTGGTCGCGATCTTTTTTTTTTTTGAAGTTCTTTGAATACTGTGATAAAATTTGTTTAGTGTTGAAGTCTTCATTTTTTCTAAGGTAATCTAAAAACAACGACCTAAATACAAAATACGATTATATTGGAGGCGTTATTAGGCGACAAATGAAGGCCTAATGGACGATGAAACAAACGTCCATGGAAGAGCTGTATTATTGTGTACATTTTTTTGTTGTTAGTTGGGATTTCATCAAATAACTTCTCTTGCTCTGGGTGGAGTGAGGGTGTCAGACTTCTACTGACTAAAACCCACCAGTGTCCCTTCAGTTACCTTTTGCACTCTAGGGCGGTGGTAACTCTTTTGGGTAAGCAGACCCTGTACTTATTCCATTCACGCAAAATATTACTTTATTTACCAGTCCTTTTGCCAAATGTGGTTATTTTGCCTTATTACGGTCGTGTGGTGTGTTTTCGTTTCTTAAAATAAATAACCTAACTTGACTAGCAAGTAATGTTTAACTTTATAGTAATGTTACTGACAGAGTACTGTACTGAATAGGAGCCACCACTCATATTGCAAATGGCGTATATCCACCAGATTTGCGATGCAATGAAAGTAGCCATAGTCATTCCTTATGTAAATTGAAGCTGACCTTCTGAACTCTTCTATTTTATGACATATTCAAGAGTAGTAACACTTATGTTGATTTTATGTTAAATGACAAAGAACTGCTGCTGTGGCGTACTGTCGTAGGCAAGTGTGAAGATCTCAGATTGTGAACTGTGCAGCATTTAAGTAAGGGTCCAGTATTGTGGATTTATTTATTGTATACATGATTGTATAGAATAAATAAATCTATAAGTAAACAAGACAAATTTTACAAAAACCAGTGTATAATGAGCAGGCTTACCGTCCGGACCAACTCTCTCAACAGGTCTCTTACAGCCTTCAGCAAACCATAGGGGCCCAGCAGGGTCGAAGCCTACTGGGGCCAAGGATTTGTTTCTGAAAGGAAGATTCGACCCCGGTAAAAAAGGCAACGAAAGAACAGGAGTGGGTTTCTCGTCAGTAATAGGCTGACACTATCTCTCACTCCGCCCAAAAGCGTGATGTGAATAAGTTTTTTGCTTTTAGTTTTTATATCTCCTAGTGAAGAAAACCTAAGCTATCCATATAATATGCGAAAACTCATATCGTATGGATTCGATGACTTTTTTTCACGATTCACAAAGGTCAATCAAACTTTAGAGATACGAGATTAATGCGCTGACTTTTTCAAAGTTTTATTTTTACAGTCAACGTGTTCAACATGCACTTTTATTTTCATGAATGAAAAAAATGTGTCAATAACTTCAAAAGTTTAATGACCCTTACATACAAACTACAGAATTAAGCTGATGACGTCAACGCATTGTTTGACATACCCCCCACATAACCTCAACATTCTTTATTCGAAAAGCATCTTAAGAAGTTAAATGAGTCACAGATTAAACATCACAGATGCGCAGGAGTGCTCAACGGAAATACCTAATCTTTGCATTAGTCTATCGCGGTTTCGCACTTAACACGTGTGAGAGTATTGGCAGGAATGTTTTTTGAAAATAATCGCGTTCCGGTCTGTAATGTGGGATAGAGTTGCTGAAATGTGTTGTCGAAAATATGTTGTTGTCTGGCCCTTAATAATTAAGTTATGTGAGAATTTGCATCTTAAGTGGGTTTGTAATAATGTGTTAAATGATCTTTAAATGATAAATGATCTTTATTTTGCAAGTAGGTTTTATAAAAACACTTTTACACGTCAATGTTTTTTTCGTTAATTAAAACTAGATGAGGCCGGTGTTTCCTAGCTGACTACCCTGAGAAAAACACCGAAACAAACTCATAGGTTAAAAGTTACACGTGAAAAAACAGTACAAATAATAAGGCAATATTTGAATTTTTTGCCATGATGAGAGTGCCATATTCGCACTAGCAAAAAACTCTTTAAAGATATATTTTTGTTAATTACTGCAATCGCAAAGTTGCTAATAACGTATTCACTTTGCACTTTAACTCTCTTTGGCTAACCATCCCTAAAAAATCGATGAATGCATAAATATTACTTTTTAATTGGTACTATATTGCCAGGAATTTATGTGAACAGTTTTTTATGACCTTATCACTAACTTTAGATGGTACTTAACATGGTGAGGCTCGTGAGAATCCGATAGATGCGAAACGGACAGGAGCGAACGTTGTGGCGACACTTGGGGGAGGTCTAAGTCAAGAGATATACGTTTTGGGGCTGAAACGATGATGCGACACTGAATACTTCTGTCATTTCAATCACCCACGAACTTCTAGCAATAATTTTAATTCCGAATGAGAGTAGGTCGACATCTTGCAATGAGTTAATATTACCTGGAATGTGCTAGGTGCTATTGTACTGCGAGTCTAGAATCTAAGTAATTGAACAAAATGTGTCATCAGGTTTGTTGTAGGCGCAAGTTCAGTGACTTGGCAATTGTAGGATATAATGCCAAGCAAAACTCGTGTAGAAATATTAGGGAAATGAGAAGACATAGACATAGTCGGCCTTATAATGTTCCCACTGTTGGGACTCAGGCCTCCTCTCTAGGAGAGGGAATGGCCGTAATCCACCAGGAGAACCCAGTGCGGGTTAGTGGATGTCACATGTCTTCGAATTTTTGGTTCTGGACATGCCGGTTTCCTCACGATGTTTTCCTTCACAGTTTTGAGAGGAGTGGTGGGCAATGAGTAGGTAAGTGATATTAGAGTGTACAGGGTATTCCTGGACTGGCATAGATTTTTTCTGGATCCAGTGAGCCTAGTTCAGTCGTAGTGAATTTCCATGAGCGATCTCGAAGGTCGATAAATTTTTTTTTTTGAGATTGATGATCCTATAGAAATGTAATGGTTTTACAAACGATAAAATTGGTTTACATCGCTGCAAAAATGTCACAATAGTATGTAGTTAAATACTTAGGCATTCATGTATTAATTCATTCTTTCATTAGGTTGGGTTTAACAAATGTATTACTCATTGAGAACAATACATAGTTCACTTAATAATTAGCTTAACTAAAAATAATACATACGTGGTTTTGTCATCAAATAAGACTGCGCTCGAAAATGGAGTAACTCTGACTGGAATAGGAAAAGTCTTGTTTGAAAAGGTTACGCCCCTGTTTTTTCATTAATTAAAAAAAAATGATTTGATCAAAATGTAAACCAATAAACCCATGTCCTACATCCCAGGAAAAAAGGGTCAAACGCAAACAAAAACGTGTTGAAAATGGGCGCGAAAATCGCAAAACAGAACCGTAGATCATAAACAGCGTATCAGTCATCGTTAGCGGGAATCGACTCGTGCGCAAGCAACGTTAAGGCACTTGCTCCCATTTAGTGCCATAAAACAGTGACTTTCTGAAGCCTACTCCCCCTCCGGTAACGGCTGGGTTAATAGATTTGATAAAAATATATATTCATTATAGATTCATAGCTTTATATTTGCATTAAAGATTTCTAGCTGACCCGGTGAACTTTGTACCGCCTAACAGTTAATTAATCTATAATCTTTAGATGTAGTAAACCGATTGCAATGAAACAAAGCCTAAAAAATATATCTAGATTCTAGTTACAACTTTAATGTATAAAAGTTATCGACATCGAATTAGCAAATTTTACGCGATGCGCGCACTACTGAAAACTGCTACAGATTTAATATATTATGTATAGATTATCAACATATGATTTTTTCATATTACTAAAATATGATGTTGATAATCTATCTATATAAGTATAGATAGATTATCAACATATGATTTTTTCCAAAAAAAAAATTAACAACATGATATTACTAATTTTTGTTTTGTTTTCTTTTTTGTAATTATTTGTGTGTCTATACGGGCAGAATAAACATGTTTTCTTTCTTTCTTTCTTTTATATTTTTAAACGGTTTTAATCTTTAGAAATATGTTTACACAAAAATATTGCTGGTTAAGTTTTCCTCAGAATGTACCTACATAGCATATGTAAATCAAGCAATATTTCTCAAAGAAAATGGTTTTAAAGGTCAGCCGGGCTTTATGCGGGCACATGCGGCACTATGAGTACGTGTGCATATAACTCCGGCCAAGATATTCAAGCCTGGGACTATACGCCTTAAAATGTTAGTAGGTAGCTATAGTTTCGATAGAGTTGGTAGTACATTGTTAGTTTGTTAGTAAACGATTAATTAGATGCTAATGTGTTTTTGTTAGTTGGATATTGTTTTTATTTGATAGTTAAAAATAAATCATTTTTGACGGTACGATTGGCGTAGTGGTTGAGCGATTGGCTGCTGCTATACGTGTTGCAGGTTCGCTTCTCTCACGGTACAAATATTTATATGGCCCATAAATAGTAGTTCCGGGTCTGGATATCTTGTGTATATGAGTACATGTTTGTAAACGTATCCAAAAAATAAAAGCAATCCTAGACGATTACAACGTTCTTATTTTAAGAAGTTGTTAATATTTTATATAACAAGCTGTTCAGTCTGAAAAAAAAACAATTGTTAAAAAAAATCTACATTGTGTGACCACCGAGTCACGCGTCAACCCTCTTTTATTATTTATGTCTTCGTAAGTGTATTGAAAAATGTCGTTTGATACACGTGGAAATTAGTCATTGCAGCACTTGGCTCTATAAATACCCTCGCCTGCGGCTAAGGTGAATCCCACCTCGGTTGCAATAACAAAATTTCTCTATTTGTACCAAAATGTAGGTACCTACTTTCAGCGAATCATAAATATCTGCCATCAATTTTAAATTATCACAAATTCAATCAAACACCAACCCACTCCTACCCATCTATAATTAAACCAAAAGCTAATTAACACCATCACACCTAACGTACCAAAAACGTAACAATACGCATTACGTTCTAACTGTACTATGACGCAACAAACACATTGTCATGCATACCGCGCCCTCTGCCGGTGCCAAGCGGCGTGTCATAATTGTATGACGGTGATTTATTGGAAATTGTCTTTAGTTCCATAAATGTGGACTGTATGTGGAATAAGCACAAGGCACCTCAAAGTTATGAGGGACCTAGTCAATAACCCCGATTATTCATATGCATAAAAGTGTATATGCATGTATAAAATTGAAATTCTACCTACTTCCTTCCTTTCAATCAGCCTTTTTAATGTTCCCACTGCTAGGACTCAAGCCTCCTCTCTAGGAGAGGGAATGGGCCTTAAACCACAACTCGGGCCCAGTTCGGGTTGGTGATTGTTCTACCTACTTACCTCTATGAAATTGCTGTGCAGGACAGTCTATGTGCACTTGTTCAACTGTTTTTAAAATCTTATGTAACACATGTGATATAGCATAAAGAATTGAATTGAATCTATTTTAGGAGTAGTAGTCAGAAACTCAAACTGTAACCGTAATAATGTGTTTTAACACTGTTATTTAAAACAGTTTTAACAGAAAAACACTTTTAAATGTAACAGATATAATAATGTTACCGAATGAAACTGTAACCTTTTATGTGTGTTATGGAGTACTACCGAATCAAACTGTAACCTGCTTATATGTGTTAATAAGTGTTAATATGTGTAACTGAAATAATCAGTTTTAGTATAGCTTTGTAAATTGTAACTTTGGCAACGTTGCGTTTACCTGTTACACTTATTAACACTGTTAACACTTTTATATCTGTTACAGATATGTTAGGGTTACACTTTTGTAAGTGTTTTGGGTTAACACATTGAAAACACATTAATAAGTGTTACATATTTGATTCTGTTACCAATTCAACATGTAACACTTATAATTCTGTAACCTTTATGGAGGTGTTTTTAAGTCCCTGGTAGTAGTGGCCGAGTGGTAACGACCTTACGAGTTGTAGGTCGCGGGCTCAACCCCAGTCAGGTGCATTAATTTGTGTCATTTATTTCATCACCACTGCTCTCAAAACGGTGAAGGAAAACATCGTGAGGAAACCGGCATGTCCCAGAACCAAAACTACGAAGATGTGTGACATCCACCAACCCGCACTGGGCCCGTGTAGTGGATTATAGACCACTCCCTCTCCTAGAGAGGAGGCTTGAGTACCAGCAGTGAGGCTGGATTATTCATACTAATATTAAAAACTAGCTTTTGCCCGCGTACATGAAATGCCTATGTCACTCACTAATTTAATAAATCATCTTTCTATCGGTAAAAAAAATTTCGCAATCGGACCAATACTTTCAAAGATTAACCAAAAGTTAGCACAATTTCGCAATACTTCGGTCACATTGCAAGGAAAGACGGTGGCAACCTCGAAAGGCTTATTGTGACCGGTGAAGTGGATGGGAAAAGGCCTCGTGGGCGGAATCCAATACCTACTTTGGTCCGATCAGATCCACACCTCTCTTGATTCTACAATATAAAAAACCACTAAGTCACTAATACAATTATTTATTATACCAAAGAGAGACATTTACAAAAAAATAGTTTGACAAATACGCAACTTCTTCGTCCAAAAATCGGGGCATGACCAGACCAATCACGGTTTTAATTATAAAAACCAGCCAAGTGCGAGTCGGACTCGCGCACGAAAGATTCCGTACCGTCTGTAGCAAAAACACGGCAAAAAAATCACATTTGCTATATGGGAGCCCGCTCAAATATTAATATTATTTTGTTTTACAGCCTGGTGACAGATAGATAGACAGACAGACAACCAGACGGACTCTGGTTGTCTGTCTGTCTATCTATCTGTCACCTGGACAGCGGAGTCTTAGTAATTAGATTCCGTTTTACCTTTCGGTTACGGGACCCTAAAATCGAATAGAAGCATAACTCATACACACAATTTCATGACGCAGGTACACTATTTTCATGAAAACCGTAAATGTGTCAACGACCTCGCACTACAGGGAAATGGTGAAAATCCTGAAATAGACTGAAACGGTATAAGTAAGTGTTGTGATGGAAATGATGTGTTTACTGTCTAAACCTAGCCAGGGTACTCTAGTATCCTATTCTGTATGTACTCGGGTAAAATTGTCTTGGCAACGTGAAGTGTACTACGCTTGACAAATGTAATGTATGTGCGATTAAAGCTTGTGCGAAAAAACCGTAATGCGACACACTGACGCTCGACATCACGCTGATGTGACAAACGATTGTGCGACAAGTGCCACACTACTGTAGTTCGAAACTACAGTAGTGCGACAAACAATTGTAAACTAATTACTTATAAAACACTTAAGTAATTAAAACTAGATATACAACTATTTCAAAAAAAGACGTGTGGCACTCGGGGACTGCCGCGGTAAAGCTATTGCATAGCATTTTTATCAACTTATGCAATTATAATTAATTATTTATTTTATTTATGCAGTATTTTTTTTTCCTTTGTTTTTTTTTCTTTGATATTAATTGAAGTTACACTTTCACACATTGAATTGAATTTTGATTGATTGTTCACTCATTTGTTTTCTTATCGGTCACCACGCTCAAAAAACAAATGAGTGGGGGGTGTTAGGTTATTTTCGTTACGGAATTTCTGGATTCGGTCTCGCGATAGAAGCTATTCAATAGCTTAAAAACTTGTGTCTAAATCATTCTTTTCTTCTTCTCTATCTATTATATTGAAATAAATCAATTTAAATGAAAAATTTAAATAAATAAAGACTTACATACTATACTCTTTAAATAGACTGATCATCAGACTTTCCGTCTTCGCGCGGACTACCTATAACGACTTTAAGAGATGAAGAAGTAAGAGTAAGTAAGAGATGAAGAAGACTGGCTGTACTATAGGATGTCAGTGATGTCCTAGATAAACTTAGAATAGTACATATGAATCAAAATCTGAAAGGTAACTTTTCAACTAAGTGCCACTAAAATCTGAAATAAGCTGAAATTATACAGCTCTCTTGACACGGAAGAAGAAGAAGAAGAAGGCCTTCAAACGGAAGGTGGATAAGTACTATTTTTCATCACGGAAGAAATATCAGCATTACGCATAGCCCAAGGCCCAATCGCCACCATAATACTGTTATAACTGCTATCCCATTTAGCTGATCCTGCACCATGTAGGCTTATCAACAATAGTCTTTAATCGCTCGCGATGTTCGCCTTTAGTATCTCTTCTTATAGGGTTGGCAGGAATACCGATGAAGGAATGAAAATCCGGGGCCCTGGAACGTAAGGCAAAAAGTAACATAGGAGTGGGTTTTGGTCTTATAAAAGTGTTACACGCCCTCCCGCACCGCCCAAAAGATGGAGAAGTCATTGATGATTTCCACCTATAAAAAAATGGTGGGTTAATGAATTGATTATTTAAAATTAAGAATGACTCAAACCCTCAAACCAAAACTTGAAAGCCAAATTTTGACAGGTATTCAGGCTAGAGTTTGAGAAATTCTCAACTCAGAAATCGAGGTATAGACTTTTTATGTACGTCTTGTAAAATTAGACGATGCAACAGTGTCCAAGAATGCTACCGTGAGCTTTTAACAGGATTAATTTTAAGACCTAAACTGAATTAAAACATAAACTGTCAAAGTGACCAACTCTTTCTAGCTCACACGACTGACATTTTAACGTCATCGTAAGTCCCCTGTTGCTTTAAGTACTCTAATTGAATTCCGCTCACTTCAATCTTCAATGAAAATTGTGTTAGAAGGAAGCTATTAAAGTGATGTTGAAGTTTAAAAACTACTGGGTCGACTTAATGTTAAAATTAGATAATATTTAGACATATTCTAAATCATTTTGAAGGAAACTTCCAATAAACCCAAAAAACAAGCTAAAACAGTCGATTAAAAAACATTTGAAAATATATTATTATCATTCTATGGGGTATGTCTATCAAAGTTTGTACCTCAATTATTGAGACTGTAGCGCCGTACTTAGCGTTAATATTTAATTTGTGTATAGATCAAGGAGTCTTTCCGGATTTAATGAAATATAGTAAAGTGATACCACTTTTTAAATCCGGAGACAGTAAAGACACTAATAATTATAGGCCGGTGTCCGTTTTGCCGGTTTTTAGCAAGATATTTGAAAAGGTGATGTTAAATCAAATGCTTAATCATTTTAACACCAATAACATCTTACACGATAAACAGTATGGTTTCACCAAAGGGCGTTGTACAACTGACGCTGGTGTCTCCTTACTAAAACACATTTTTAATGCGTGGGAGGAGGCACAAGATGCTATAGGCATCTTCTGCGACCTGTCTAAGGCGTTTGATTGTGTGGTTCATGAAACATTACTCCTGAAACTGGAGCATTACGGACTAGGCAAAGCAGCGTTAAGCTTATTAAAATCGTATTTGAATGACAGACAGCAACTAGTTCAAATAAACGGTGTCAATTCGTCGGGATTAAATGTGAAAATGGGGGTACCCCAAGGTTCAATTTTAGGTCCTTTTTTATTTTTAGTTTATATTAATGATTTACCCTATTTGCTGAAAAATAAACTTAATATGGTGTTGTTTGCTGACGACACTTCTTTGATTTTTAAGATAAATAGAAGGACTAATAATCTTGACGATGAAAATAACGCTTTATTGCAGGTCCAAAACTGGTTCACTGCTAATAATCTAGTTCTAAATGGGAAAAAAACTAAATGCATAAGATTTTCCTTACCAAATGTCATAAGTAGTGATTGCGACATAGTATTGAACAATGAGAAACTAGAATTTGTTGATAAAACAGTTTTCTTGGGGATTACGCTTGACTCTAGGCTACAATGGGGTCCTCACTTAACATCTCTTGCAGGACGGCTTAGCTCGGCTGCATATGCTGTTAGAAAAATCCGCCAATTTACGGATGTTGATACCGCTAGACTAGTCTATTTTAGTTATTTTCATAGTGTCATGTCGTACGGTATCTTACTATGGGGACGGGCTGCAGACATCGAGTCAATCTTTATATTACAGAAAAGAGCCATCAGAGCTATTTACAATCTCCGCCGGTGCGATTCTTTAAGGGAACTGTTTAAAGATATTAACATAATGACGGTACCTTGTCAATATATCTATGAAAACATCATGTATGTTAGAAAAAATCTTCATCTTTTTAGCAAAAGAGGCGATAGACATAATTATGTTACAAGAAATAGGGATCAATTAGTTCAACCAGGTTTCAGACTGGCTAAAGTGGCCTCTTCTTTCATGGGGTACTGTTTGAAATGTTATAATAAAATACCACCCCAAATATTAGAACTCAATGAAACGAAATTTAAATCTTGTATTAAGCGCACACTATGCAGGCAAGCATATTATAAGTTGGAGGATTATATTCAAGATAAAAATGCTTGGCTCAATGCTGGTCCAGCTCCACTACCACTAGGGCGTACTAATTAGTTGATTAGTTGGAAACTAATATTATTATTTTTAATTTGAAAGACACAATTGCATTGTATAATGTAGAAGCACTTTTTCCAAGTTTGTGAATGTGAAGCACCATGGAGCATTTTTATTAGGTTACAACTTCTTTTTCGACATTACGAGCATGGCAGTTGAGAGTTTGTCATGCTCACTCAAATGTCTCGCTGTTGGTGGCACGTGTTATTGGGTCGTTCAGTTCCCTTCAAAATGGTTGAGCTGAGTGGGGCTGATGCACGCGTCATGCTCGTGAACGGGTGCCGTCAGATGGGACTGGTCATCTCTTAGCTGCCAGTGGCTTAATTCAGTTTCTATCTTTTAATTATTTTACATTTTTTATTTCATTATCGACATTGTGCTCACATGATAGAAGCAACAAGTAATATGTAACCAAGCATTATATGTAACACATAATATGATTTAAAAGAGTGTCCATGGAGTTTCTTGCACGTTCTTCTCCATAGAGACCTACTCTTTGGAACGTGCAATTTAGCTTCACTTTTCTTGGACTGACCGACATTTGACTATTCAAAAGTGCCTGTAAATGGTCTATTTGAAATAAATGTTTTGATTTTGATTCGTATATTCATTATCAAATATTTTTAAAACACAAAAAAAAAATATTATTAATAGGTTTCTGATTTTAGATTTTAATAGCTAGCAACCCTACCTCCTCATTGTCAGCTTATCTTAACACAGCCTTCTTAAGGCCCTATTGTGCCTAAACCTAATCCGTATCGAGTATCCTAAGCCTGGATCATAACGCCTCGATATTGGATAAGAACGCCGTGTATTTCAAAGAAATTCCCGTTTTACGTTCAATTTAGAATTTAAGGCCATTTGGTACTTGATAAATGGTCGATAAGTTTGCTACTTAAGTGGCTTAAGACTTTCGGATAAATTCTAAGATGCTTTTGGATTAAGAGAAAGTTCTTGTGAAGAAAGTCTAAGGGCGCAATAACATATTCCAATTTCTACTGCATTTTGGTATAAAGAATACGTGAAAAAGAAAGAGAATTTAATTTAATAAAGAGCACTTATCATTTAAAATCATTTAGTAATGAACTTAAAAAAAAAAGAAAAAAGAGCAGTTTTAAAGCTTTCTTTTAAAGCTGCTGCTGCATGCATGAAAGTAGCATGCTGCTTGAGTTGAGCATACACCTTGCTATTGCATTTGATTTTGCATAAGTAAATGCGGTCAAGTCAGGACAATACATTCTATTATATTCTAGTGCGTCTGCGTAAGATAAAGAACTAATTACAAAGCAAATAGGGTAGGTGTCAACACACATCAAGCAAGCAAGAATTCTGACTGATCACTGCGACACAGCAAAGCAAATTGTCGTGTAGAAGACGGGTTAATCTAATGAACTTATCTATACACCCAAGCTTTTACAATACCATCCAAAATGCCTCACGAGGCACGCAGTCGAAGGCTTTTTCTAAATCCACGAAACAAAGAACCAGCGGTTGCGACTGTTCCTTGCACTTCTCCTAAAGTTGCCGAATAGAGAAGATATACAGATACACTTTACAAAGACAGCTCTACACTTCAATAAACCCTACCAATTATTCAAACAGTCTAAACTAGGAACATTGTCTACCTCATTTATAATCACCTTACTCTTGTTATTATTTAAATGAACACCTTGTGCAGTCCCGAGCATCTAAACCAGAGTTTAACCAACAGAACACCTTGCTATTGCACTTGGTTTTGCATAAATGAATGCGGTCAAGTCAGGACAGTACATTTCTATTATATTCTAGTGCGGCTGCGTAAGTCAAAGAACAGAAGGTCCGTTCTGTTAACAAGTTTTACATATTATTTAGGTAGGTACATAAATATTTAAAAAAAAACACTTAACTAAGGATACAAAAAAATAAGTTTATTACATATCATTTTGGCTTAGGTGCATTGCATGTCGAGGAGTCTTCATTTAGGTATATGCACTAAAACGTAAAATAAAAACCTAAATAATTTAAACAAAGTTAAAATAATCTAAAAAATGGCATGGAGAAACTTCTCTGCATTGCTTTCGACTGGTATAAGTGTAGGTAAAAGATTGGTGGTATTGCCACTGACACTGTCCTATTCCAGGAGTTAGTCACGGATACACGCTCAAACGAGCGTGAAAGAGTAACAAACATATACACACATTTACAAAAAATAATCGCCTATAGAATATTAATTTGATTCGTCGATTTATTCGTGTCTCTTGTAATTGTACTTCTGTATTAGTTCAATGGTTTTGTAAGTAAATGCACTAAATCAAACCAAGTAACTTGAAACTAGAAAGTTATTGGAAACTGATTATTATTATATTATGTAGAATAAACAGTAAAGATCGCGTTTTATTGTTCAAATTTACTGACTACACAGATCTATAAAATAAAACATAACTGATTTTGAACACGATATACCATTAAATGCTTATTCTTATTACTATCCATTACTAGATCTTTCTCGTATATCAAACGTACCCGGAAATCTATAATAGAAAAAGACTGACGATCTATGCAATTGCAAATTGACGGACATGTGACTTTTTATGTAAAGACATGAATGGACTGTTAGAATAGAATAGAATATAGAATAGAATAGAATAGAATATCGTTTATTTTGTTGTTGAAATAATGATGCGTCCAGAAACAGGGATGACTACTGAGATAGATAACAATGAAAAAAAAAATATACACAAGATGACGATAATTAGCCAACTCGAAACGATTTTGTGTATAGCAAGAAGAGCATAAACTTTTATGCAAACCAAAATAGTAACAACTTTCACTCAATCTTAAATCCATAGGTACAATGGCAATCACACTTGTTGTAGATAATGCTAATCTCTGTTGTGCAGACCTATTTTCATTTGAAATGTTCTATATTTTAAATATTTAAATTGCCTAGTTACTTGCTTATAAACACTTATGACAGTATCATATTTTCTCTTATTTATTTACAAATCTTTTATATTTACGAGCCTTCATCCTATTTTTCTAACATCTCTCACGGTAGGATATGCTAAAACAAATTTACTTACTGTAACACCTTATGTACCGTTTTCTAGCAAATAAATACAGTCATTGATTGACAGCGAAATGTAAGTCTTACACCTGACAACCTCTGGATGGTCTGCCAGAATTAAAAAAAATACTTTTATATTTTATGTCTGCGATGCACTGCTAGCAAATTAACCAAACTTTGAAAAACAGACCATTAAAATTTATATAAAAGACAAACATAATATTTCTGTTATGTATTGTCTTTTATATTTTTTTTAAATTTTTGAAACCCTCGCATTCTATATCCTCGAATGAAAAATAAAATCAAATTGAAATAAATTGTATAAAAAAAATGATGAACATTCAATAAACTTGATCACATTTTATAACCATTTATCGCGTTTAACCCAAAATTTCAAATTTCATTCCCACCACCCAGTCCTACAATTCGAATTCCAAAACTCTTTTTTTTTTCTTAAACCGTTTTAATCCGAGGTTTACCAACAACGGTAGTCAGGATCAGTACGTCACTACCGGGGCTAAGTAATCCGTGACTAATGACTTCCTACTGAATTGTATTGGAAGCCGACGACATCCAAATAGACTCCGGAAGTCATCTACGGACGGACGAAGATGTCCTTTAAAAATATTTTGGTAAAATGGAAAAAGTAGAAAGATATGTTTTGTTAGGTTAAAGGAATAACCTGAAGATACAGTACCGAGTAGAAACGAAAAAAAAGACTATATTCATAATAAATAGAGTTTAATGGAATGTTAATACATATATTATATAAATTGATGTGTATATATTGATATTTCCGACGTAAGTTGTAATTCCAAAACTGCAATTTTACTGGAGAGATTTTCAAAGATGATAATTTTTGCGATAATTACCCACATTTTTCAATGAATCTTTATGAAGTATGCAAGTATAGTTTCGAACTTTTTTAATTTTAGTAATAGATTAGACACTTTTGAGTGAAAATCGCCATTTTGTGGGTTACAAAAACTTACGTGAGAAGCATCGATATACTATATAAGTATTAGCTGCTGCCATTGGCTTCACCCGCGTGGCAGTAGAAAATTATCCCAAGGAAACATGCTCCTGACACAAAAAGTATCCTATTTGCTATTCCAGAGCATGGTCTATCCACTTTACTCTGGAACATTTCAGCCTCATCGCCCAGCTGTGCAATGTATCTTTCCCACTAACGCTGGCGAATCACTAGTAAATTAAAAAGAAATAGTCATAGTCGAAATAGACCAGTCTAGTATTCTATTTTCCACAAATCTGTGATTATTTAGCATGTAAACAAACTACTAATACTAGTAGCGTTAGGCACTAAAGTCACATTTTGGCAGCGCCGCCAACGTTTTCTCTAATAAACTAATAAAGTACACGACTGTTTGTAGAGTAAATTCGTCTTCTAAATTGAGCGCGACGTATTAGATCAACTCATGCGCAGGTGCCACTGAATGTGGAAATTAAGAAGATCTACTCCTAAAACTTGGTGAATAAAAAAATTAGTTTCTATAACCAGCTTGTTAGTTGAAGCCTCAATAATTAAGTCATATTCAATTGTACAAGAATGGCGAATCTTAATTGGAGAATGTGCCACTAAGCAGAAAATAGAGAGGTATCGAAGACAATCTCATGTATGTGCTTCACTATTTGTACCTACGCTCGGTGGACGCACACTAATGAGCGTTTGAGCCGGAACTGTTCGACGAGTGGTCCGAGACGTGATCGAGACAGCGTGTCCGTGAGCGGTGTCTATGTGTGCGTCGCTAGAGCGCGCTTTGTATGTAGATTGACTTCTGTACCTATATAATTTGTGCACTAAGTTTATCATTTCCCCACTAGCTTGGCTTCCAGTCAAACTGAATGCGGCTGAATACATTTATTAATGTGCTATTGCAGGGGTCTTATGATCTCAAGTGCGAGTGTTGAACGTGAAGTTAAGTTCGATTTTCTTTTCGAGTAAAGAATAATAAGGATTTTCAGTTTGCAGTTTGAAAGCTGTTGGTGTGACAATCTCATGGTTTGGAAAGGAAAGCACATACCGATAGTCCTGCGCCTGATTTCTTCCAGGGTCTACTGGTCAGGTCTTCCAGAGTTGGATTGCCGTCCTGTAAGACTCGGAAGATAAAGACAGAGATATACAGCTACACCTAAGACCTACGAATCACGTCAAAAGGAACATACTTGTATTAAAATCCTGTTGTAATTCAACCGGTATCCGTAAGTCTAGCACAGAACCATATAAACGCCTTTCAAGGAAAAACCCCCTCTTATTTCACCACTAGTCCTAAACAAATATGTATGCAGATTCCCTTTCTTTCGTCATTGATCCACGCGTCGTATAAGCCTTCTGCACATATCTATTCCACGTCTCCTCAAGTCATCCTGCGCAAACGCACGTAGGCGGGAACATTTCGCTTTCTTGATTTTGTAGACGTGGATCGTGAAAGCGATGTTAATGTAATCCGTAACGTTGATGCGAAGAAACATTAGAAATTATGCTTCGGTAGGATAGTTTGCTAGATTATAGGAAACGTGTTTAATTAGAATAAGCTTGTTGCTTGCTATGGGAGATATACGTGGAGGTACAAAGGTCTTGGATAATTTAAAATAGGTAGTGTTCTTACAGGTTATAATTTAGGTACCTTTCGAAGTCGTTTGGCGATCCCAAAGTTCATTTACACCAAGGTTTTTTACTTTTAATTTTATTTTTACTTACTGTAGTTTCAATTCATTAAATAAATTTTTATTATTTTTTATAAGACTGTGTCCCACTACTTTTTTGTAATCCATTGTGTTAAGTACCTAATGCTTTAGGTTCTTGGAGTCGCAACTTTTTACGTTATTTCCTGCTTTCTGCCGTACCTACAGCATTATCGTTTTGTGCTTAATAAATGACGCAGTAATGAAAATTTAATTTAGTGTAAAGGTTTAAAAAAAAGGTACAATATAACTAGGCACTATGTATTTTCTATTGATTCATATAAAACATGCTACTATACTATTTCAACATTTAATAATACTAAATCTAAACCTATGAAAATAAATTTGTCTTGATTAACAACATAACATTTTAGACTTTGTCTGCCTGCTTTACTAAACATTCCATACAATCGATGAACACAAACTTATGTATAAACTTTAATGCAAGACAAGAAAATAAGCGAATGATCAATAAAACGAGACCAAGTTAGTCACAAGAAGAATTGCCATTGTCTCAAAAGATAAACATACAATAGAAGATGTAGGTACAGCAACAAACACAAACCAGACGAAGAATATCACAGTTAATAAACCAAATTAACTGTTATGAGTACGAGCTTCCGTTGGCAAAAGGTTAATAGATAACTTTGTTAGCACTAGCCCACGCGCAAGACTAATTACAGATGAAGCCACATAAAATTTCCAAACTTATAGACTGTTTGATAATTTACGTGAGAATTTACTTACAGATGAAACGTTTGCGTGAATTTTGAAGAAACATAGCGATCTTGAAATTGTTTGTGAATTATGTTCCGTGTGTGGGTTGTGGATAAAAGAAATATGGATTGTTTCCGTTGTATCGTTTGTGCTTTTATTATCACTTTTAATCATATTGTCTACATCATTAGCTGTATGTAGTGGGTGGGTAGTATTATTCACCAGTTAGTCGTTATTGATAATATAATTCTCATTGCCGCTGAAACCACCATCTACTTTATAAACTTCTTATTCTTTCAACTAATACCTTTTTGATTCAACCAGAATTTTGATTACCGTACCTATCTTTAGCACCAAAATTTTTTTTTTTTTAGTATTTTGATTCTATTTCATAATTATAATTCTAAAAATGTTATAAAGACGATAGATTAGTATTTTTAGATTTTTGTATTTTTGATGAGTAAACCAATTTTAGAAATTCTTTTACCAATAGAATGTTTCTTTATCACTGAGTGACTATATATATATATAATATCTTTTCTACTATCACGTGGAAGAAGCCGCTGGCAGATGCTAGTTAAAAAATATTTAAAGCATTTTAAGAAGTTCCCCAGTTAAACTTCCATGAAATCGATTTCTCACAAATCAAACTAATTGAACGCAACTGAAAGAAACGTGCGCGTGCGCCTATAAATAAATCCAAGATGGCTTCTCACCCTTCGCGCCAAAATTGGAAGCGGTAGAAAAAGTTCGAACAGTAGCAAAAAAGATTACACTATTCGGTGCCTATTAGCAGAAATGCAAGTAATTATCCTTTTGTAATAGGAATTTATGGTAATGCCAGTTTTTGTGTGAATGTGTTTGCTTAATGATGACTTTGACGTTAACGTATTGCAGCTGAAACGTTCACAGCCATGTTGAATTTAATAATTAGTACATACATACCATTGGTGACTAGAATTTCCTTCAATTTAACAAGCTTTTATTTAGTTTCACCTGTCCCGATGTCTGCTGATCTGTAATCAAAAATTGCCAATAAAATTTAATCCACTTTCCGATTACCAGTTGGGCTGAAATTTTGGCATATCTAAATCAGATGACAAAGCAAAAATTATTATGACTGAAGCTGATCTGATGATGGAAACGAAAGGTGGCGATAGGAACTCAGATAACCCTATGGTGTTTGAGCTTTTTGAAATGGTCTTGATGAGTATTAACTATATAAGTATATACCGCGCTATTAAAGCTTGCCATGAAAAAAATGATTTTCATTGAGAACTTTTTATGCACCTTCTTCATTATCTACAATTTTAACGATGTTTGTAACAAATATGCTTTCTTATGCACGTGGTATCGTCTCAATATCCTTATTTACTTATTACTTAGTAGAATGCTCATTTGTTTCGCACAGATGTGCAATGTAAGTTTGTTTGTGTAATTTTAACACATAAAACTGTATGCATAAGTTATGACGCGGAAATGCGTATTTTACACCACAGTGTTTATTTTGTCTCATTGCTTATCCAGACATTTACTTTCTTATACAAGCTTTAGATGTTTATGGCCCAGACATACGTCACGATTAAATGTCAAATAAACCCCATCTTTGTGACTACGAAGTGACACATTTTGCATCACAAATTAAAGTCATCATCTCCTTACTACCTAGCCCTTTTCCAACTGTGCTGGGGTCGACTTCCACAGATTAAAGTAAATTAAACCATATGTCCCACGACAAAATCTGACATTTGGTAACAAATTGACATTCCTGTCAAATTACACGTCACCACAACCGTTGAATTCAAATTTTGCAACTGTCATATTTCTAGCGGAAATGACGTATAGGGTTACTATGGACGACGTACTGCTTCCGCCTTCGGCAGCCATCTTAATTGGGAAAAAGCTAGCGCACGCGCAAACTACGAAATCCGAACAGGAAACGGATGTAGCGGTGTGTCTTTTTAATATTTTTATATTCCCGTCGCGACAAGTCGTTGGAATTAAAAATATTCCTTTTCATCTTTTGAATCTACTTTTGTTAATAGTTTCCGATATCTTGAATACGGCTTTGAAGTTGTCATAACAAACTATTGGGTACTGTGGCTAATTAGTTGGTAAGTGATTAATTTAATAATGTGTGAAAAATTAAGAGATGCAAAGAATTGTGGAGGTGGGTTTTGTTTCCATTAGTTGTTGTATTTTCGTTTCGTACTGCATCTTTTCTTTTTAAAAAACATTACCCCACTTTAAGAATGACTCCTGTATTATAGTTGCATTTTACAAACCTAAACACAAGACGCCAAGACCCGAAACACCAATCTGTAGGCCATACTACATATATATACACATACACACACCTACATACCCCATACACCCCCCACCACACACAACCTACATAGATCCTACATATATTATTATTATATTATCATACAATTATTTATTCAGTCATAAAAATTATAATTGATTTAAAATGACAATTAAGAGGATGCATCTCGACATATATTTTCACTGTTTTTCATACAACCGCTCTTACGCGATAATGACGTTATTACACATTTTTCATTAGATATTTTGGAAACACAGTATCTTGTGGATATTATCTAGGCTTCTATGGAAATCAATTTATAAATTTGTGTAAAACTAATCCAGTTAAGACCCCTGAAAATCTGCTATTTTTCATGAACTTGTGACATTTCATAATTTAATCAAAAATGATAAAAGTCAAAAAAGTACAACATACAAGCCTAGCAAATTTTATCAAGATTCTAAATAATGACAATGTTTTTCGAAAACTTTTAAGGGTTTAAAAAAAAACGCGTATTTCCTGGAACAAGTTTTATAAAATATTCGAGTAAATCACGGAATTACCGGATGCTAACAGAGTTTTCAGGGGTTATCTCTCTTTTTTCGCGTTGACTTTTCGCCAAACATCGCGTTGGATTGCGTTAGATGAACTAACAAGCTTTTAAACTATGCTCGATGTTGACGATAGGCGAGTGGAAAAGCAGCCTCTTAAGTCCAAAACTTTATCTTCTGCAACTATCAGTATAGTTCAAAAAAAAGGAGATGCGGTGGATGTAGGTAATAAAATATGGTCACTGAACTATACTGATGTTTATTGTCACTTGAGTGTACAGGCAACGAGTGTGAGTCGCGCGCTTTGCGCTTACATTTTTATACGCTTACTCGCTATTAGTGTGTGTATGTATGCGTTACCTAACCTCTCTTGTATTTGTCTATTATTTAAAGCATTAACAGTTTTTTTAAACAAAGTTGTTGTTCTTTTTAATCTAAAAGGTCTAAGGGTGGACCTACCAGTGTTCCTTCAATTGTCGTTTGCTTTCCAGGGCTGCGGTAAGTCTTTTGAACAATACTGCGTTCGAATCACTCTTGGAGATAGTTTTCTCAAATTATTTCCTTAGTAGCCTGACTGGCCTTTTGATCTAGCTGTTAGTGGCCATGACTGCCACTTTTTTTTTTTTTTTTTTTTTTTCGATGGGAAAAATCATCTTATGACAACCCCCGCTCTTGGGCGGAGCGGGAGATAGTGTCAGACTCTTACTGACTAAAAAACCCATCCCGTTCCTTCAAGCCTTCATACCGGGGCTCGAGCGCCCTTTCGGATAACCCTGGCCCCGGTAGGCTTCGACCCGGCTGGGCCCCTGCTGTTGCTGACAACTCCTTGAGGCGCGCGGGAACAGCGCGCACCGTCGACGACTTGGGCTTGGTCCGGACAGTTACCGGACGGCCGGACAGCGAGCTACCCATTGCTCACTGTCCGCAAGCCCGCGCCTACGGTGGCTGGAAATCGGGATCGGAATCCCGGCGGCGGCGAGGGCGCCGTTGCCTGATGCGGTCGGCCTCCTCCTTAGCGAGCATTACTGCTTCGCAGAAGTCGGCGACCGCCTGCCACTCCTCCTCGCTCCGGACCATGGCCTCGACCAAGGCCCGGCGCGAGAGGTCTCCGCCGCCGATCATCCCCACGAGGGCACGGCGATGCTCCGCCCAAGCAGGGCACACCGCGATTGTGTGCTCCACCGTGTCCTCCGGGCGTTCCGCACAGTGGCGACACCCGGGCGTCACTTCCGCTTTAATTCGGAACAGGAACCTCCCGAACTTGCCATTTCCGGTGAGGACCTGTGTCATGCGGAAGGTAAGGACGCCGTGAGGTCTTTCCAGCCACGCCTCAAAGAGGGGACTTATCGCCATAATTGTGGCGTGCCCATAACGGGGTTGCGATAGTCGCTGACGCCATTCTACCATGAGATCCCGCCGGAGCTCTGTCCGCCATGCCGTGACCTGTCGCGGCAGAAGACTTTCACCCCGGCGTTGCATCTCCACGCGCATGTCGTGCATGTGTGCAAGGACTGTTGCCTCCAGATCCCACGGTGGTAGGCCAGCCAGAAGGCTCGCCGCATCGCAGGAAATCGTGCGGTATCCCCGCACCATCCGAATTGCCATGACCCTCTGGCAGGCGTTCAGAATGGCCGCCGGTCGCTTTTTCAGCGACGGCGCCCACACCGGCGCCCCGTAGAGGGCCATGGACCGAACGATCCCCGCGTAGAGCCTCCGGCAGGAGGCGTCTGGACCCCCAAGGTTGGGTAGGAGCCGCTTGAGAGCGGCCCCAGTCCGGTTGAGTTTGGGAGCCAGACGTCGGAAATGCTCCACGAAATTCCACCGGCTGTCGAGGACGAGTCCTAGGTACTTCATCGTCGACCCGACACCGATGTGAACTCCTCCTACCGTTAGTTGGGAACTCAATGGCGGCGCGTTCCGAGAGAGGCGACCGTGAAAACACATCGCCTCGGATTTGTGAAGCGCCACCTTGAGTCCCAACTCCTGGATCCTATCAACGACCATCGCAACCCCGTGTGTCGCTAGAGCGACCGCCGCCTGGTACGACTCTCCCTGCGCTAGAACCAGCGTGTCGTCTGCGTAGCAGACCACGCTGACCCCGTCAGGGAGGTCGCCCCGCAGCACGTAATCGTACCCGATGTTCCACAAGGGTGGCCCTAGTACCGACCCCTGCGGAACACCGCACGACATCTCCCGACGTTTCCAGTCTCCCTGGTGACCGGGGTAGACAATATACCTGTCCGACAGGTAGGCCTCGACTACTCGACAGAGGTATTCGGGCACCCGGTGGTACCGGAGTGCTCTCCGGATCGTACTCCAGGGCAGGGAATTGAAAGCGTTGGCAATGTCCAAGGACACTGCCACGACACACCTACCCTGGGACACCGCATCCCCCGTCGTGAGGGCTCGCACGCGCATGATGGCGTCCACCGTCGAGCGCATCCTGCGAAAGCCGAACTGTCCGTCCGAAAGGTCCGGCCCCACCCGTGAAAGGCGCGCGACGAGGCGGCTCGCAATCACTCTTTCAAAGAGCTTGCCCACCTCGTCAAGCAGCACAATGGGCCGGTACGCGGACGGAGAGTCCGCAGGGCGCCCTGGCTTCGCGATGAGGACCAGTTTCCCCGTCTTCCAGCGAAGTGGGAACTGGCCCCTCTCCAAGCATGCGCTGAAGAGCCCTCTTAGTCGAGGCCCGAGAGCCTCCATGGCCAGGACCCAGGCTTTCCCAGGCAAGCCAGCGGGTCCTGGGGCGGCGTTCTTGGCACTCAGCCTTTGCACCGCCACTCTCATCTCTACCTCGGTCACCTCTGGAGCATTGTCGTCGTCGTCGCTATTGCGGTCCGCGTCAGACACCGCTGGCGGAGGCGGAGCCATGGGCGGGGGGGAGTGTTCCCCTCGCGCAGGGAACAGAGCGCTTACCACACCCTCCACGAGTTGGGGCCGGAGACTCTGAGTCAACGGGGGAGCCCAGGGGCGCAGTTTCTCCCGTACCAATTTGTACGGGCGCCCCCATGGGTCCGCGTTCAGAGACCCCAGCCACACGTCGCGGGCCTCGAGTTTGGCCCGCTTAATCTCCGCTCGGAGGGTGTGTTTTGCTTCTTTGTAACCCTCGTACAGCTCCGCCTCTCTGGCCTCCGCATCCGGCGGGCGGATGCGGCGCCTGCAGTATCTGGCGTACCGGCGTCGCGCGTGATTGCACGTGTTGCGTAGTGCAGCGATCTCCGGCGACCACCAGTACACCTGGCGCTTAGCACGTCCTGGACGGACTCGGGGCATTGCCGCATCGCAAATTTGCGACATGGCCTCCCGGAACCACTCCGCCTCGACGTCGATGTCGACAGGCCTGTCCGGTGCTTGCACCCAGGCCTGTACCGTCGCGGCTTCCAGGAGGAGCTCCCGGTCCATCTGCTTAAGCGCCCACCGCGGACCGCAAGGGCTCCGTCGGACCGGCGCGGCCGAGGTTTCGGCGGAGACGTCCAACCGGATGTACCGGTGGTCGGAGTACGTCTCCACCTCCTCCATAACGCGCCAGCCGACGACACGTGGCGACAGAGCGGGGCTGGCGAACGAAAGGTCCACCACTGATTCACCCCACCTCCGCGCCAACGTGGGGACAGAACCCCGGTTCAGGACGACCAGGCCCAACTCCAAGGCCCAGTCCTCCACCATCCGACCCCGTGGGTTCGTGCGCCGGGAACCCCAAGCCGTGTTCCAGGCGTTGAAGTCCCCGCAAACGACCACGGGGAGGGTACCAAACCCAGCGACGACGGCACTTAGCTCCATAAGGGAGACATGGAGTTCGTCGGGAGATCTGGTCGGGGACAGGTAGACGCCTACCACTGCAATGTCCCCGACCCGTGCTGCCACGCAACCCCGTCCCCTCGCAACAGCCTCGAGGGGCGGGGTACCGGCGGCGGCCGACGAAATTAGCGTCACCGAGCCGTCTAGGTCCTGAACCCAGCGGGGATGGACGTAGTACGGCTCGGAGACGACGGCGACATTGATCGACCACTGCGCCATGCTCTGGAGCAACAGATCCTGAGCGGGGGCGCAGTGGTTGATGTTCGCCTGGAGGAGACGTAATGGTGTCGTTATTGACATTCCATTACAGTCTCCTCCTGAGCCCCCTGTGAGGGCACTGCCACGGCGGGAGCGGCGGCGACAGCGGCGGCAGCCAAGGTGGTGGCTGCGGCGGTGAGGACGTCAGGGTGGATGGGCCTGACCTTGCCCTTGGCCTTGGCGGGGGGGTCGCAGGACCTGCCCCCAGCCCGGTGGTCGGCCGGCTTGCCTGCAGCCGCACATGCGTAGCAGTGCGGCTTTGCACGGCATTCGACGGCCTTATGCCCGGGCTGTCCGCACTGGTGGCAGCGGTCACTGCGGTCCTCTGCGGCGCAATATGCTCCCACGTGGTGCCCCACGTGGCAGCGGTAGCACCGCAGAGGTTTGGGTTCCAGCATCTTGACTTGGGCTGAAACCCAACCCACCAGTAGCCTTCGGCCCTCGGTCGTGATGGCCTTGGCCGCCGACACGGGGCAGCTCACCGTAACGGCTCGCATGCCCGTGCTGTCAGCGCGAATGGTGCCTGCCCGGACCTGATCGGTCGTGCACCCACCCGCCCTGACGATGGCGGCCACCACTTCCTCCACCCTAACGGAGTCGTCCAGACCCATAATGCGCATGTCGATGCACTTGGTGGGCCTGGACACTCGGGCCTCCTCGACGTCTAGGGAAGCCCTAATCCTTTCGGCCAGGGCGTCAGCGGCTTGCCCACTGTCCGCGCCTGGGACCTCCAGGATTCGGGCTCCGGTGGCAGTGCGCCTCATACGGAAGCCCCCTGAGGCTCCGTATTCGTCGAGGTGGCCTACCACCGCCTCTTTCGCCTTCGCCATGACCATGTCATAGTTCACGCCCTTCTTTTCCGCAGCTGGCTGCAGTGTGATCACTACAGCTGCGGAAGTCGGGGCGCGAAGTCTGGCGGCCATGGCCCGCTTCTTGCGCTCTTGTCGCCGCCTTCTTTTCTTGGCCGCCCTAGCCGCCTTACTTGCCTTCTTTTTGGCGCCGACGATCGTCCATTCAGTGCCATCTTCAGGCAGAGGAGGCGGCAGGCGCGGCCTAGCCGCCGCCACGGCGGGAGGCCCCGCCGGTTTGGTGGCAGCCGCCACCCTACCCTTCGGGGGAGGGGCAGGCTTCCCCTGCCGCTGTTGCTGTTTGGCCGCCGGGGCCGGCCTCGCGGCCTCCGACACCGAAGCCCCGCGCTCGGCCTGCCCCGACAGGCCTGCCCTGGGCGCAGCAGCCGTGGCCGCGGCGGCAGCAGCATACGACGCCACTCTTTTCTGGCCGGCCGCGAGAGGGGGACGCAGAACGATGCCCTCCAGGACGGAGAACTGGCGCTGGATGCGCTCTTCGAACTGCTGCTGCTGCCGCCGCTGCTGCTCCCTGGAGGCAGCCAGCTCCTGCCGTAGCAGGGACAGCACCTCGCTCTCCGCCTGGGGCAAAGGCTGGGACTGACCCCGCTCTTGCCCACTCCCCCCCTTTGGGAACTCCGTGGCACCTGTACGGTCCAGCACGGCCGCCTCGAGCCGACCAATCCTCCCTCTGAGGGTGCGCTTGTAGGGCTCGAAGACGATCCCAAGCGCCTCCTCAATCGAGGTATTGGCCAGCTCGACGGAGCGCTTCTTGGCGACCCTCTCGCGCTTGTTTGCCACGCTGTTTATGGCGGCTGCCACTACCTCTTTAAATTTGGCCATCGCCTCCACCATGCCTTCTGGCTCATCGCCATAAGGCTCCGGCTCCGAGGGACTGAGTTGGTGGCCTTCCTCCGCTCTGGCGACCTCCACCGGGGGACGCCGGGTTGCCTCCTCAGCGCACCCTCTTCCTCCGCCCGTTCTCCGGGCTGCCCCTCGCACCGCAGTCGAGATTTTTCGGGCTGAACCCATCTCGTCGTCAGACACGGGACCTGACACGGGGCGCTTAAGGTACGCCAACCTCTTCGTGGAGGTGGACTCCTCCACCTCCATCACCTCCAACACTACTGAGTTGCGTGAAGACGCGGCATCGGCATCGGTGTCCGACGTCTCGTCTCCACTCACCTCTCTGAGACCGAAGCTCCTGCCGGCCTCCTTCGGCGTCGCGGACGTGCTGGGAACAGGTCCCAGGGACTCCGCGACATCGGTGTGTGAGCCACCCTGGCTCGATGCGTCCTCGAGGGACGGTACGGGTTCCGAAGAACCGAGGCGATGGTTGCCCCCCCCAGAATACGAGGGGCAGCCCGAGCTCTGCTCGGGGAGGGATTCTCCAGCTAACTGGTACCCTCCTGGGGTAGTTATTTCTTTCCCATGCGCGCTCATAATGTTGCTGAACTCAGCTTTGCCTTTTTGTTTTAAATGGGGTGGGGTCCCCATTGCACGTTCGCCATCCTGGTCATGTCTGCTGAACAGACACGTACCGGAGGCGAACCCTATCTCTCCGACATCGCTATCCAGAAGGCGCTAACAGCTGTTGTGCCAGCGCTTCTGGACAGCGCACCCTCCAGGCGGTCCGACTGGACTCCGCCGTATGTTCCTCTTGGTCTGGACTCTCGCTTGAGGCCTTCCGGCATGAGTAGCTCTACCGGCATAGCCCTCAAGGTCACTGAGACACGCAAGCCCCACCACGACGACAACGTGGGAACACAGTTGGTGGGGGCCATGACTGCCACTCAATAAGACAAATGTTTGTGTGATAAGCACTTTCATTTGTTCTGTGTCTAGCTCTGAGTGTAATTTTTCTATACTTAGTACGTATGTATTTGACTGGCCTGTTGGTTAGTGGCCCTGACTGGTCTGGACTGGTCGTGGGTCCGATTCCCACCTAGGACAAATGTTTATGTGATGAGCATGATCATTTGTTCTGTGTCTGGGTGTAATTTATCTATAATATGTATGTATTTAGAAATATATAAGTATGTTTATCAGTTGTCTATTACCCATAACACAAGCTCTGCTTAGCTTGGGACTAGACGGCATTGTGTGGTAGTTGTGGAATATTATTATTATTTAGAAATAAATAAGTATGTTTATTAGTTGTCTAGTACTCATAATTATCATCATAGCTCTGTTTAGTTTGGGACTAATGATGGCGTTGTGTGAAAGTTGCAGAATATTATTAATTGTATTTATTATTATTATAATCTCAGTCAGGCCACCTCCGTGTCACATTATTATGAACAAACCGTAAAATCACAGGAAACTCAGCTATTTCTAAATCCCGCACGAACGCACTCGATATGACGTATGACACACGATATACCTCAAACACAACCAAGGATATTACCATCAAAACATACTCCAGCCGCTTCTATTATTAAAGCCATAAGGTCGAGAATTCATTGGTTATTTGTGTCAGAGTATCAAAATTAAGTGTGTAGGTTTGGAGTATCAGTTTTGGCTTGACATTGATACTTGACGCCTTATTTTGTACGCGGTTTTATTTTTAGGGGATGTTTTAAGTGCTTTTTTGTATTTTAATGGCGTTGTTACTGATTCTGAAGGACAGAATTCAGTTAATTTGTTTTTTAAAATAAGATTTGAACAAGAAAAAGCTATGTAAATGCATATAATGGATTTAAATAATCTCTAAATTAACCATAATTAGCTCGCAAAGCTATTGGCCGATGAACCAAAGATAAAGATGAAGAATTTATTCAACGTTCGTAATACAAAACAGTGACAACAAAAAAAAAACAAAGAGAATACGGAAATATAATATAGTTTCACTGATCGTGCCCGAACCGAAAGGGTCGCCAACTCAGCGCTCAGCGCTGGTTTTCAGCGAGCATCTCGCAGTGACGCAAGAATAAAAAGTAAATTGCTGAAGACGGTTATGATGAAGGAGAAGATCATGATGATGATAAAGTTCTGTAGTGGTGACATAGTACAGGAAGATGCAGCGTAAGAAAGCCTTTCACTAGATGGACTGATAACCTAGCTTACTGCAGGATGCGAGATGTACAAAACCGTTTAATATGATGACCGTGGCTTGTGTCCAGCCAGACCTGTAGTCTTATACCCTATCCAGCTATATGATGACATTTGAATTGAAAATAACATAGCTTTTAGAAGTAAATTATTATTTTATATATTAAGAATCAATTCATTATTGATTTATTATGTATTATTTATGTACAGACATAGAAACAGTAATAGACATTATAAATAGGAGTACAAAGAAACTGCTTACTGCGAAAGGAGATATTAAAGTAGTAAATATTTCACGACTTTCACACCATGCTATCTAATCCCAAACTAAGCAGAACTTGTGTTATGAGTATTAGACAACTGACAAACATACTTATATATTTTTAAATACCAGGTAACACATGCAGGTTTACAACCAGACGCAAAAGAAATTGTAAACAATAGTGAGCAGAAAATCAGAGAAGAGAATATGAAATCTCAAACTAAAGTATCACATAAACCTACACATATAATTTAAAAATTAGTATTAATATGTTCCGGATGACAGCGATGTGGAGGAGTACTTTGACGCCTGAGCGTACTTTTTCATTTTGTATTATATTTATGTACATAGTTAGGTTTTAGTCATCACCAGCCTTTTTAATGTTCCAACTGTTGGGACTCAAGCCTCCTCTCTAGGAGAGGGAATGGGCCGTAATCCACCACGCGGGCCCAGTGCGTGTTGGTGAATGTCACATGTCTTCGAATTTTTGGTTCTGGGACATGCCGGTTTCCTCACGATGTTTTCCTTCACCGTTTTTAGTATAAATAGTTTATTTAGTATTTAAGTTTTTTATGTACATATGTATTAAAAGCACTAGTTTATACAAATTATCACCTAATTAAATGGTTTGATTATTAATATGTTTGAACTGATAATTCTTAGTTCAAGACAGATATTTATGCTCTGATTTTGTATTCAATAGTAATTGAAGTTCCTTTGATATATGAGACAAAGGAAATGTAAAAGAAACCAAATCTGGTTAGCATTGATGTCCATTAAAGAAAATGAAAGGAAAGATGTGGTTTGGCGGTAGATTTTTATGTTGCCTCATCGTTCTGTCTGACTGTGAATCTCGAGTTCTTGAGAGCTACTATACTCTGTTCAAAATAACATTAGAAATTTATGAAAACCTTTTATTGCTGTCCGTTCAACCGATTTTGACTTTTATTACGTCGCGGCGGCATGACAAATGGCGGCTGCAGTAAATAGTTCATATTGTTACCACTCTTTTGCTTTTAATGCCATCCTCATGCCTACGAAATACAAGTTAAAGTCGATTGAACAGTGGGCTAAGTCTGCTATTTTTATAAATTCGTCATTCCAGCATGATGCCATTGTCATTTTGCTAAAAGTTTGTAATCTGCTAATTCATAATGATCGATCATTGATCGGTCAATGGTCTCGTAATAGAGTTGTGGTAAAATGACAATATCGAGCTTATTAAAAGCAATGATTGCACAATGACGTTCTAATGGTAGGTCACTGATCAAAGTATCTGTCCAAATTTTTTGCAGATTACCGCATACGTCAATTATTAATTTGTCAATATTTACGAGATTACTATTCTATCCCACTTCTTTCAATGGAGTGTCAGTGGTTGATCATTGGAAAGTCATAATGACGCCATTATATTAGTAGATTACCAAACTTGTCTAAATCGACAATTATGACATCAATGATAGACCATTCTGACACTATTGTAATAGCAGACTTGAGGCCCAGTTAGTAAAAAAGGTTTCTTTAAATTTATATTCTTAACGCGAATAGGGTACATAGTAATAGATGCCAGCCCAATATTTTTGATTGAATTGCATCTTATGCCTTAGGTTTTGAGCAGTGGTGACCCAGTAGTAATGGCTGCTACTTAGATGTGTTATGTCGTAGATACAAACCCAGACTTATCTTAATAACAACAAGACTAATGCACACGACAATTAACGCGTATATAGCGCTTACTATTATAATACTGCTGCCTTGAAAACCTTAATCTAACATTACATACTAACAAATAACAAATTAACACAAACAAAATCGAATAGGTCAAACATTAAAACGAATAACACTACAAAAAATAAAATGTTAAAATTGAATTAAATTTTAAAACATTGCTAAGAAATTCAAATCAAATGAAAACGTTAAGAATAAAATAAAATTTTATAAAATAATAAGTCATTAAAACAAAAAAAAACCGTGGTAAGGATTGTAATTTTTTTTAAAAAGACTTGAAGACATCCGTAAACCGCTCTTGGCCCGCGTGGTGGATCATGGTCCATTCTGACTTCGATGTTGTTTAACTTCAAAAATATCTTGAACCTCACAAAAACCTGGATACCAAATACCAGTAATCAACAATCAACCACCTGATAGCCTCAATATATTTCTTGTTACCTTCTTGTTATGTATCGCGTGTCTAGTCCTTTAAACTGTAGAGCTATATATGGAAGGGCGATATGATGAATGGCATCTGCTATTGTTAGTGCCATCGATAAATATCCTAGTCATGCACAAGTATTTGCCTTAAGGGAGCCGGAATAGCAGCACGCGTGAACCCGGTAGGCTACCAGGAGTCTATAAATTGTAGGAGGCTGATGATGTGGTGTTCTAGTCTAGAAGATGCTAATTAGTGCGTGATGCCAGTGATGACATATGGCACTAAAACGTGGTCACTTTCCAATGGGCCTTATCAGAAGCCTAAAAGTCACACAAAGGGCAAAGGAAATTGATGGCATGAACACATCCGCAAGAGAACCAAGGTCGCGACACAGTGCAAAGAATCACCAAACTTAAGTGGCAGAGGACAGGGTGCATTGCTTGTAGAACAGATGGTCAATGGGGCCGAAAGATTCTAGAGTGGTGACGCGAATCTGAAGCCGAAGCGTTGGAAGGCCCCCCACAAAGTAGACCGATGGCCTGGTGTGAATCGCGGGAATGCGATGGATGCGAGACGCACAGTAGCGTCCGTTGTGGTGACACTTGGGGGAGGCCTATGTGCAACAATCGACTTCTTCCGGTTGAAATGATGATGATTACGATGAAACAATTATCTAAACATTATTAACAACTTACCTAAGACAAAACATAACAGACACGAAGTAAATATTACAGTAAGGAAATACTATAAACGAGGAACGAAATAATACGATAATAATGCAGTATGGGAGATCCCTAAGAAGTAATGAGATTTGAATTTGGATTGTCAAAAATCGTCAACATTACGATACCAGAAGTATGAATTAACGTAAGGGACATTTTTACGTTGCTTAAAACCTTACGTTAGTTCATACATCTGGTATCGATTATGTGAATTAAAATGTACGTGCATCAAACAGTCATATTTAAAATATGCTGTTAAAAGGTTCCTCCGCATCGCTGTTAACTGGATTTACATACGCCCAAAGGACTGACGATATTGCCACGTTGTAGCAATGCCATGTATAGCAATGCTGCATCAAGTGAGATTGTGGTCAATTGCGAGCCTCAAATCAACAATAAAAAAAAGTTTAATGCACTTGCAATCCGGGCCTGGTTCTTATCGGATAGGGATCCGAGTACAACCACTAATACCATCAATGAATGAACGATTACCAAACACACTCCTCACGCCAATCATTATTATAGTTCCTGTATGGAACAAGGAAGTCCTATGCGATCGCCATGGAATGTAACCTTCATCAATTATAGGTGTAGAGGATGGCTTAGTGCAGTCATTAATTAGTGATTAACTGATTAACAATGAGTTTGTGACCGACGTTTGTAATTAGAAGTACCGTTATAATGGTGGTGTAGTATTTTGTGTTTAGAACTTGAATGAACAGATTAGACACTTTGAAACAACAGAAATGATGACCTACAAGATAGAATTAATAATTTTGGAAGAAAGAAAGAAAAAGTGTTTATTCACGTCAAACATGGCACATACCTTAAAACAAAATAAATAACAATATAGACTAAAAGTAGCACGTAAGTAAGATATGCGTCACATCCGCGCAAAACGGCCAGCGCTCAGCAAAATGCTGGGGCTCATGTAAAACAGAGCCACAGCGCTGATTTTCAGCACCAGCCGTCGTCGACGATGAGACGCCGATCGGTCAGCAAGGAGAAATGGTTTTAATTGTAATTGAGAAGGTAATAAGGTAGGTAAGAAAGACGCTATTTTTTGTATTAACATTTTAAATACATACTTTATATGTATTACACCTCATAATGTGGACAGGATAAAGATTTGCAAAAACTAATTGAACTTAATATTGTAAGGATCGAAGAAAATGAACAGGCTTATGCATGTTAAACTGTAGGATTTCCAATAAAACTACTTATTATTTTATATTAATTATATAAAGTTACTCGTGCCTGTGAGCTTTTAACAGCATCAGCAATCCTGATTGCTTCTGAGGAAATTCTTTCTTTTAAAATTTATATTAGTGTTTATTTCTTTTATTTATGACGTGCCAGTTTTAAACGCTCTTAAAAAAGTATTGATGAAAAACGCTTTACAATACTATATTACGGGTGAGTTGCACCATTTAACTACACTTCTGGACAAATCTATTGGCCCACCTTGTATTTTCAGTTTCGTTTGGTCCTAGCTAAAATTTTATATTAGGTCGAGCAAAAAGTTTTTATGCAGTTTTGAACCTGGCACGTGCACAATTTTATTCAATAGTCTTTTTTTGAATTTCGAACACAGAATTTAAAGGAACAAAAGACAATTTGGAGCCTGTTTGTTGATATCAAACAATCGAATACTAAGAAAACTTGGTTTTATTGGTTTACTTGGATTTAATTCTTGAAAAAGTGATTGATATCTTTGGTTTTGCAACAAAAATTACTTATTCTTAACATTAAGGTGAGGTTCTATCAATAATCTATGGATACTTCACCTGAAGTCGCCGCCCAAGCTGTGGCACTTATTCAGGCCGGACACAGCCAAAGAAACGTGAGTGCTCAACTTAATTTAAGTCGATCTGCGGTCCGAAATGTTTATCGGAGGTACCTAGAGACTGGCGGCTTTGTTCGTCGCCAAGGAAGGCCACGATCTCGGGTCACAACTGAAAGGCAGGATCGATTCATCGTGACGACCAGCTTGAGAAATCGTCACCTTACCTTCATTGAGATACAAAACCAACTTCGCGACTTCCACGGAGTATCTGTGAGCGCTCGAACTGTTCGGAGAAGGTTAAAAGAACGCGATATGGTACCACACAAGCCAGCTAATGGGCCCAAACTAACGCGAGCCCACCGAACAGCGAGCCTTCATTTCGCACGCAGTCATTTAAATTGGACACAGCAAGATTGGAGCCGTGTACTCTTTTCTGATGAGTCTAAAATTGTGTTACATGGCAATGATGAAGGAAGAAGGTCTACCGACGTAAGGGAGAGCGTTTCGCACAATGCTGCTTTGAAGAGAGGGTTGCTTATGGCGGTGGCTCATGGACTGTCTGGGGCGGTATATCCGCGAGCGGCAAAACTCAACTTGAGGTTGTTACAGGACCACGGCTGCCAACATTAAATGCTGAAAGGTACATTCGTGAGTGCTTAGAACCTCACGTGATACCATACGCGGACTATGTGGGCCCAAATTTCCTTTTTATGCATGATAATGCAAGAGCCCATGCGGCCGGCATCGTCAGGGAATATCTTCGGGATGTGAACATCACAGTTATGGACTGGCCAGCCAGAAGCCCAGACATGAACCCCATTGAGCACATGTGGGACGAGCTAAAAAGACGTGTTAGGGCTCGTCAGCCAGTTGCCCAGACGATGCAGGAGTTGAAAACTGCCATAGAAGAGGAATGGGAGATGATCCCTCAAAATTTCATAGAGCGGTTGATAAACTCTATGCCTAATCGTATGAGAGCTGTGGTAGATGCCCATGGAGGCAACACGCGTTATTAAATTAAACCTTTATTTGATAAAACATGTTTTTTATTCAAAAATCAATTGCCTTTAACAAGGCGCATATCCGACTTGTTAGGCGTAGCTCCATGTCGTATGGTATTCTGAATTCAAATTTAAAACAATACTATCGAAAAAGATGGTAAAATGTATCAGGTTTAAAACTGCATCAACAGTTTTTGTTCAATCTAGCAATCATATTTCGGTAGGGGCCATCGAAACCTAAACTCTAAGGTGGGCCAATAGATGTGTCCAGAAGTGTATAACCATAACAAAGCCGTTAACAGTTGTCAAATCGTCGAATTGACCAATAGGCGGCCGTTTCACGGCTGGTTATGGTTTGGTTATCGTTATAGTTAAATGGTGCAACTCACCCTAAGAATAAAAGAGTCCTTTCTATCCGGATAAAACTAATAAGAAAAAAAATTCATTCACCAAAAATAAAACGCGAACAGTCATTTAAACGTTCTTTCGTAAAGACATCAAAAGATCATCGCATCGCAAACATCTTGTCAAATGTATAAGAATATTGAAAAATATAAATAATATCCTTTTAATAAAAGTCCAATAATATGAAAATATGAGTGGATATGTCACGAAAAAATACTTAACAAAAATATATGAGATTGGTGGTATAATCAGCTTTTCCGCACCATTGGTCTACATTTTATAAGTATACATACACTATATCATATTTTCTTTGATATTTTTTTGTGATATTTTTTGAAACAACATACGAAACCAATAAAATCTATTTTTCCTGTTTTCAGAACTAGTTAATTGTATAATCTAGTGTGTGTGGTATTTGATCTTAACAAAGTCTTCGTAACTATTTTTTTTATTGTTGATAGGTTTTTTTTTTTTTTTTTTTCCGATGGGAAAAATCATCTTATGACAACCCCCGCTCTTGGGCGGAGCGGGAGATAGTGTCAGACTCTTACTGACTAAAAAACCCATCCCGTTCCTTCAAGCCTTCATACCGGGGCTCGAGCGCCCTTTCGGATTACCCTGGCCCCAGTAGGCTTCGACCCGGCTGGGCCCCTGCTGTTGCTGACAACTCCTTGAGGCGCGCGGGAACAGCGCGCGCCGTTGACGACTTGGGCTTGGTCCGGACGGTTACCGGACGGCCGGACAGCGAGCTACCCATTGCTCTCTGTCCACAAGCCCGCGCCTACGGTGGCTGGAAATCGGGATCGGAATCCCGGCGGCGGCGGCGAGAGCGCCGTTGCCTGATGCGGTCGGCCTCCTCCTTAGCGAGCATTACTGCTTCGCAGAAGTCGGCGACCGCCTGCCACTCCTCCTCGCTCCGGACCATGGCCTCGACCAAGGCCCGGCGCGAGAGGTCTCCGCCGCCGATCACCCCCACGAGGGCACGGCGATGCTCCACCCAAGCAGGGCACACCGCGATTGTGTGCTCCACCGTGTCCTCCGGGCGTTCCGCACAGTGGCGACACCCGGGCGTCACTTCCGCTTTAATTCGGAACAGGAACCTCCCGAACTTGCCATTTCCGGTGAGGACCTGTGTCATGCGGAAGGTAAGGACGCCGTGAGGTCTTTCCAGCCACGCCTCAAAGAGGGGACTTATCGCCATAATTGTGGCGTGCCCAATTGTTGATAGGTTCGCGCTTGACCGCTATCTCACCTGATGGAGAGCGACGATGCGGTCGACGATGGAATCTGAGAGTTTTTTAGCAACACTAGCTTCACAGACGCGTATTTATTATTATTTTTTCGATGGGAAAAATCATTCTATGACAACCCCCGCTCTTGGGCGGAGCGGGAGATAGAGTCAGACTCTTACTGACTAAAAAACCCATCCCGTTCCTTCAAGCCTTAATACCGGGGCTCGAGCGCCCTTTCGGATAACCCTGGCCCCAGTAGGCTTCGACCCGGCTGGGCCCCTGCTGTTGCTGACAACTCCTTTTATCATTATATGCTTGGTATACGCCTGTTCACTATTGTAAGCTACATTCAAAAGTATGAAACTCGGTCGACGAAGTGGCAACGTCATGCAATCGTGTTGTTGCAGCTTCGCCTTCGTCGGCAGAGTCTATGAAGCTACGCGTCAGTGGACAGCAGGCTTTATCCATTTCTATTTTACGTATTCTAGCGTAAATGGATTTTTGAACTGATCTACACTAATCTTATAAATTGGTCTGTAGGAGGTAATCTTTGGAAGTACTGGTCTGATTGCTAAAGTTTTTTCATCGATAGAAACTGTTTTTTTCCTGAGTGACATAGGCTATATTTTATGTAAGTACGCGAGTGAAGCCGCGGGCAAAAGCTAGTATTATAATAAAAAGGTAAAGTTTTTTTTTTTTTTGTTTGTAGGAGGTAATCACTGGACGTTACTGGTCCGATTCCTAAAGTTTTTTCACCGATAGAAAGCTGCTTTATTCCTGAGTGACATAGGCTACATTTATGTACGTGGGTGAAGCTGAGGGCAAAAGTTAGTCGTAAATAATGTTGATTGACTTTACATAATGTAGTACCTATAGATAATTTGAATATACAGTAATGTACACCTACGTATGTAATTCTTTTTGGCTTTGTTCCAAGCGATTAAAAAGTCGTACGTAACGGTAACACAAAACATTCGCAATATATGTATGAATTTACATTACAAGTATTTTATTAATAACTAGATTTAATTTTTATTTAATGTTTAAATTATTGTAAAGAGCTCTGCAGTTTGAAAACCTTTTGGCTGTGTTTATAACTGTTTTAATACACTGTCAGAATATACATGATACAAACTACTTCTGTCTAATTTTTTAGACACTAATTCATAATACAACTTTGATCAATAATAGATATGATGCTCTATTGTTTTCTTGTAAAACACTTTTAAACAAATTATAAACAAGCTTTTAATGAAAATCATTTTTTCATTGCAAGCTTTTATAACTCGGTACCTAAGTATATAATTAATACTCGTCAAGACAAATCATACGAGCCCAAACTCGATGGGGTTGTGTCGTTTAATTACCAAGTTCCTATAGCCACCTTCCGGTTCCGTCATCAGATCAGCTCCATGTCATCATAATATTGCATTGTCACGCACTTTATACATGTATACAAAATTTCAGCTCAATCGGTAACCGGGAAGTGGATCAAATTTAACTTTCAAGATTTGATGACAGACAAACATCGGGACAGGTGAAACTAAAAAATAAAAGCTTGTAAAAAAGAAATTCCGTTTTACTAATTTGATAAATTATTTGTAAATTGTAAGTTTGTTTTAAACTGCACTTTTGAAGGACACAAGTGTAGATTCATCATCGATTCATCATCGATTAATCATCGATTCATCCTCGATTCACCATCGATTCATCATCGATTCATCGCTGCAGGTTTGCTTTTCTATGCAATTAACATGGCCATATATTGAGCCTAAAATATTCAAAAAGTTAACCATTGAAAATAAGAAGAAGTTTATACACCATAATATGTTTTAATTTACATGTTCTTTTTTTATTATAGATAGGCTCGCGTTTGATCACCATCTCACCTGATAGTAAGAGACGATGTGGCCGATGATAGAGCACGCTTGCCTAGAAGTAACCGGTTCACTCTTGACTTAAAGACCCCTAGGTTGTAGCTATCAGAAAACACACAATCCAGCAGGGAATTCTACTCCTTAGCTGTACGCACAATTAAGGTATTCCCAAAATGCTTTGTAGGTTTGTATGGGTGGGAGTGTGAAGAAGTTCCATTTAAATTCGGTACTTGTGAAACCAAATCCTCGAGATCAGACCACCAACGTTCAAGATTAGTGGGCTTCCATTGATTTACATAATTTGTACCCAAATAGTGTCAGATTAAAGGGTTCAAACAATCAGAGGTAAAGCCATTGTCTCTGGGATGATTCGGGAGTACCAACATTGTAATAATGTTTTGGCTATTAGAGAAAAGTATAGTCTTTGATGTTTGACATTTGTGAGTCACATTCTTATGTCAATTATTGATATCTGCGGGCCCTTTAAAATGGCAGCCAAGTTTAAATTTTATACTTATTAATCTACATATAGTATCTACACTAATTTTATAAAGAGGGAAAATTAATATTTTTGTAATGAATAAACTCAAAAACTACTGTGCCGATTTAAAAAATTCTTTCACCATTGGAAAGCTACATTCACCCTGAGTAATATAGGCTATATTTATTGCCCGTGCGAGGCATAGACGGGCCGGTAGTTTTAAAGAGGTAAAGTTTATTTTTTGTTTGTAGGAGGTTTTCTCTGAAAGTACTGCTCCGAATGTGAAAACTTTTCCACCAATAAAAAGCTGCTTTATTCCTGAGTGACATAGGCCATAATGGGGTAAACTTTAATTTTATTGGAATTGTAAGTAAGTTTTACACAAAGAAATAATAAACTATAAGTTAGAACTTAGATTAAACAATAACTTAAATAATTAAAAATAATATATACACTAAATGCCTAGCTAAATATGACGTCATAAAACTCCTCCGCATCGCTGTCGACTGGAAGTGTGCCCAGTGACATAGGCTATATTTTATGTACGCGTGCGAAGCCGCAGGCAAAAGCTAATAAAATATATAATTGTAATATCTAATGCACATTTTATTCTACATAAGCCGTTTTGATTAAAATTAGCCAGTGATGACCGCATCATTTCTTTTTCCAATTTCTACTTCGGTACCAAGAATGGAGACATGACAATATACTGACATAATAAGATGTTATTCTTTTGTCAAAGTTAATTTATCCTTCACTCAAAATGGTCATTTGTATAAATCTTTCTCACGCTCTCAAGGGGCGATTGTTTTTAAAAACACCAAATCTTTTATGACTTTAGTTTTGGGTTTCCATGTTTTTGTGACCCATGGGCACGGCTTGCATCTGCTCGGCACATGGGACCACTAAATCGATGGATAAGAAGTTTGCAAAAAGATTAGTGTTGGCCAGTGTGTCGAATATCGATTGCACATCGATATTTTTTTGAATATTATGACAATTTTAATTTAAAAAAGAGACCATTTTTGTTTACACTTATTTATTTTTAAAATATATCATTTATGTTACTCTAGTTCAGTTTAAATGACAAAAGAAATAAAACATGATAAAAGTGAAAGTGATTTGTTTAATGCATGTGTTAACTTCCACAAAATATCGACACCCGTAACGAACAAGGATGTAACATTAATTCTGTCATTTTTCAAAATGAACCAAAAAGTGTTAAAGCCGTGTTTGTCATTATTTTATTAAATTTGCAATCAATAATTTCATCGATATCGATTTGTAAGTTGACTTCGATGCGCCCATCACTAGCGCAGGCCATAATTCACAGGCCACAAATCTCGATGGCAGTTAAATTTTCAGCCGGGCCCACTTGCGAAACAAAGCGATGTTACATTGTAAAATTGCAATATATTTGTAAGAAATACACAATCCGGCCTCTACATGATATTTAAAAATAAGTCTTGGAGTGAGCACTTCAGATTTCTAGTAATAAAAATGTAGTAAATAATTTTAGTGTCTTGTGTTTTTTAGTGAACATAATACTATCACTTTTTCACACGGAGGCTCGTTTCGCTCGCTTGCTCTAGCCCCCGTCATTAAACGTCATCCGTCCTTTTAACCCCCACCATTCCCTTTGATCAATACCTGTCCGTATTGGTGTATCCCAAAGTCTGGAGCTCGCCTCGTTAACTTTTGGACTGATTAGTTCAGGTGTTGTCGATGTCAAGTAGTGATTCATTGAGTAAATATACACTTTCCATATTTTAACAAAATATTATATATTTTTGTCCTTCATTTTATGCATTCCTAAATATTATAATTATACATTGACTAGGTGACTAAATGATTATAAAATATTTTTTATAATATCTAGAGAACTCTACAAAACGGACATTGTACCTACACAATGTCTGACTGCTCAAAATTACGTGTATATTTTATCGTGAATTTCGTGCCGGAATTATTTGGCAATCTAGTAAATTACAGTAGCTTTTTTTTTGAGGTGGCGAAACATCTAATAACTCTATCGCTCAACAAGGAACAAGAGGGAGTCTCAGACTTTTACTGACTAAAACTCATCCATGTTTCTAAATAAACAATATTTTAAAACTATCACACAACGTCATCTAGTCCCAAGCTAAGCAGAGCTTGTGTTATGAGTTATGAGTACTAGACAGCTGATAAACATACTTATATATTTTTAAATACATACATATTATAGATAAATAACACCCAGACACAGAACAAATGATCATGCTCATCACACAAACATTTGTCCTGGGTGGGAATCAAACCCACGACCTCCGGCATAGCAGTCAGGACGACAAACCACTAGGTCAACAGGCCAGTCGAACACGCCAGCTTCTTCAGTTGCTCTTCGTGTTCCAGGTCAACGGATAGATTGATAGATAAATCAAACAACAAAACAACTCAACAACTACAACCACTCATTGAAACAATCCTAGTAGATTGTAAAAACTATTGCATCTTATAAGACGAAATTAACCCTCTCGTATCCATAAGAAATGAATTCACATTGCACATGGAACACATTTCAGTTTTGTTCGCCTTTTCAAGAAACGTAGTGGCGATGCGTAATCCACTAAATCAAAACAAACTTGACAATGCGTAAATAAAAACTAAACAGTCGTTCTTTTGTGTCCCTCTTTTAGTTCATACGTCAGTCTGACTCAAGACTTAGTGTTGTGACTTTAGCTTTGACTCAGATTACCGTATCGATAGAAATGTTTTTATAATGTAAATTAGTTTATTTTTGAGGAGACTGATATGTCTAAATATTAATAAATTAGGTACTTTAAAATATATTAAATTTAGTTTCTAGTGATACTGAACTTGATATTGCATAGATCTTCTTCTAAGTCGGCACCCTTTTGCTAGAGTGATCGTGATCATCATTGTATATCACAAAGAGTGATAATTTTTGGTAATACGACACCATTCGTCACTAACTACAGTTTTTCAGGTACATTATATTAAGCACTTAGTTGCGGCCTTAATCTGGTTGGTCTATCTTATTGGTGATCTACTCCGTGGCCTAGTGCCTTTAACTTTTCCTGAAAAGTTACGTAGTTATCTCAGTAAAGGCCTATACCTAGAAGGATTTAGGGCCATAGATACTGATATCCAGAGTCACCTAGATCAATTTTTACAACTGTCTCATCCCATAGAGCTAATGTATACAGGTGAAAATAAGCAAGTACATGTGTGTAAATGTTTATTACTTCATTCAAACGACTGAACGGATTTGGAAGAAAGGCACAAGGGACCCATGTCCATGGATTATCAGTTTATCAGAAAATTATACAACGCTAAATTTTGATCGTTTTAATCCCGTGGAGGATCCGGTATATGAAACACTATCGATTTGTAAAGACAAAATTAAAAAATAAAGTAGGTGCCTTTTTTTTCAAAACTCGTATTAATTTACGCATGTACGAAATTAATTTCTTTAAGAAAACGTCAGCTGAGCGAGTCCAATGACCTGTAGGTAGTAGTCGGCGTTGCGTAAATAATAATAATAATTAATACGAGTTTTGAAAAAAAGGTACTCTATTTTTTAATTTTATCTTTACAATTCGATAGTGCTTCATGTACCGGATATCTCTCCACGAGATTTAAACCATCAAAATTTTACGGTGTATATCAGTAACACGTACGCTTGAGTTAGTTTTCAGATTTTACACGAGCAAAACCACTGATCGGAGCTAGTTTTACTATAAAATTCGAATGGCCCTATTTGTAGAGCCACCTTGAAATTGTTCACTAAATAAACCATACCAAATAAGCAAATAAATCCTCAAAGTAGCAACCCTAAGTAATAACCCTAAAGTGCAGAGCGAAAGTCGAAGTCATAACAATAAAAGTCCTTAAAATAAAAACCGAACCCGTCAATGCTCATTAAAATCACGTTTGCGTTTAAAAATAGAAGTCACTTTGGACACCTGAACACTATAAATCTACTTGTATATTATTTTAACACGCCCAAGTGTTGCGAATGGATTTTCTATATTTCAGTGAGAATTGGGTTGGAGAGGATTTTTTTTTTTCGTTTTGGCAACACTTATAATGTTGTAAGTTGCAGGCGTAACTTAGGGCATGGCTTGGGGATGGGGTTTCGCTCTTGTCTAAGAACTTTGATTCATATATAACAATAAATAATTATTAAACAACAGAAAAAGAATAAAAACTTAAACGGAATAGAATTTTACGGAACATTAAATTAACATAAACAAAAGACAGAAATTTACGGAATATTAAATTTGGACAAACAGAATTAACGTTCAACATATTTTTATCTAAGCAGTATGTTATAGTTCAATAATATGCAGCATAGATTGATGCAAGCAAGATTTGGTTAATATGCTCATAAGGACTTTACTACCTTGAGATGCATTTGTGCTCTGTAAAATTATAAGGTAAGCTGTTTGCACGTATGACTTACTTCACGACATTACCTGTAGTGCATTTAAAGCTTCGCAAGAACAGTCAATACCGCTCGCTAATAAATACATCACGTCAAGTTAATAAATTTCAAATAAGCCTTAAACAAAAACAAACATAATAAATCTTCGTTTATTGTTAACAAAAGTCAACGATATTCATTTAATCGACATTTTAAGAGCAGTAAACATATTTTTAATCTTCAATTTATACATGACTTGTTTTTTAAAGTTGCAAGTGCTCATTCGCATTCACAAGCTGCAGTGGTAGGGTTTGTTTTATGAGCTGAGAACGCAACGCGAAAGGTTACTTTATTCTCGTTATTTTATAGTGTTTGTTAAATATATGTGAGTGCACAGTGAGCAGCTTAGGGTTATGTTAAAAAAAAAAACTGTTTTTTTTTTCTTTTTATGCGTCGAATGTAATGCTGTATTTTTAGCTTCGATACAGCATTGTATGGTGTACGCTTGGAAATTCTATAGATGTTTTCTATGAAAATATTAAAAACGTATTTGAATTTTGCAAATGTCCACAAGACTGTTTCTATGAATTTGTGAAAGATAATGGTTTATATGGAAAGTATATAAGTTTAGTCGTATTTCCGAAAATAACAAGACTTCCATACTGCGAATTATGAAATAAATATTGTTATTTTTCCTGGCATTATCCAAGGAGATTCACAAGAAAAGCGTAAACATTCCGTTTCCATAATTTTCAGTTTTACAGATTTATGACCCAACTGTTTACGATTCAATGAAATAAATGCATTATGCTTTTCCTGTGAATAACTGCCTTATAAACAATGTTCTATGTTTTGACCATAAAACTTTCATATTTATTTTGCGTTAGCGAACAATTTAGAAAGATATATGTATTTACATGTTTCATTTATTAGTGTTGTTTTTTAATTTCTCTGATCTAGTTTTTTTTAAACTAAGCTGTATCTTTGGACAGTTTAACCTTTCAATCGTGAGAATTACAGACACATTAGAAAGACAATAGGTGCGCGAACGCCGGTGTTCGCTTGGGGTTTAATGAATTAAACCGCGGGAATCCGATTACTTGAATATATCTATCTTAATAAATATTGGTTAGTCATTATTAAAAATGTTAGATTTAAATTTTATGTTTTATATATTTGTATTGATTACATTTTTAAATTATTAAAATTCTGCTTGATGGCTGGCACATTTTTATATTTATTATTAATATTTATTATTGGCTCTGATAGCCGAAAGACAGGCTTTTGTCTAGTTCGGCATCACATGTGTAACTGTTTTGTATTGCAAAAATATAGTCTACATAAATACACATATTTATGACCAAATTTCTCTTGTTACAGATAAAAACTTCACTCAATTAGAAGCTACACTAAATGAACGGTTACGGTTGACATGTGCAGTGAAGACTAATGGTGAAAAACCGTCCATATTGATGTGGTACAAGGACGGATATCTGCTGACCGAAGGCCACAAAACCAGAGGGCAGAGGCAATGGTAAGTATTATCATAGATAACAAACAGATTTATAAAAATAATAGTTGAGATAGACGAAAAGCAAAGAATATAATAATAATAATAATATATTCTACAACTATCACACAACGCCGTCTAGTCTGTATATAGGTAAATAGTGTGATAGTGTGTAGGCTAACCAAATTAGAATTGGGATAAAGGGGAGATTAAACAGATTCTATAGAAAAAAGACATACAAATAAGACAGACACCAGCTGGATGCACTAGAGTCTATTGAAAAGCGTGCCAAGAAGATCCATAGGCAATGATGCTCTTGTGAAGTCAAAATTCTAAAATCTTGAGCATCGAAGCCGAGCTGCTAGCCTGTCTGTTTTCTATCGTTTACATTTCGGAGAGTATGCACTAGAGTTACACAAACGACTAAGACAAGTAGAACTAACGAAAACAACAAACAAGACAGACAAGTAAAATTATAGAAAATGTGTAGATATGAATCTACTAGTGATAGGTTATGATAATGCTAAAAAGGTGGAAAATTTTAAATATAAATTAAGATGAATTAAAAAAGCATTATTATTACTATTACAATCAGAAAAGACAAATATAAGTTTAGTATAATTATACATTTAGAAACAATCTAATCAAGTCAATGCTTAATATTAACTGAGAATCAAATCAAAATATCTCATTAATGCTGTTCCTAACGCAGTCGTTCCAATCAACACAACCAACTAAGCTACCTTACCTATTACAAGCAAACCTAGAAATAACAACGAAAATTTCGCGAAACACAGAAATAGAGACATAGGAACAGTAAGCAATGTATCCAGTACCAATATTTACACAGAACTCTGAATACAGCCCGTAAGGCATGGTTGAGTTATGTGATTCTATTTTAAGCAGCTCAAAACACTGTGTCGATCAAAATTATGTTGAATATTAATCACAAATTGTGAATGAAAACGTCAGAGCTTTTGGAAAATAAACAGACAAAGGTTTTGTGTTTTCAATAAATGTGGTACAAAAGATAGTTATGTGCGCTAAGTAATAATAATTAAACACATTTTGCAATCAGTTGGCATAGAAATATGTTGTCTTGTTTGGTAATGAAGAGGGTTAGCTTGTACAAAGACATTCTCTCTTCAGCTTTGTGTGATGGAAGAGACTATCTATAAAGATAAATAGTTGTAAGTTGGAAGAATAAATTAATAAATGAAATAGTTCATAAACTCGATGTACCATATAAGAGATTCGCATATACCGCAGCTGTAAATGGTTTTCTAGCTAAACCTGGTCATCGTAATGTAATTGTCGTTAGTAACTTAGACAACTTTTGGAAAACAAAGAAACTTTTCTCAGTTACTAACCATTTGATACTAGTAAGACGATCAATGGCTGAGGATATTAAAGATTTTAAAATATGATGGGTACGGTGAAATGGGTTTTTGTTATCTATTAAATTCCTGTTATCGGCTTTCAAGATCGTTTTAATGGCTAATTTATTTATATATATTGCAATAAATTGGCAAACGATGAACTGAAACTCAAGTCAACGTTTCTACTGTAACTCGAACCAAAGTTTATGACTTCATATAAAATCTTTTGGAGCCAAAGCTTTCATTGTGTATAAAAGTATTTTTGTCTGGATGCGTATTTGGCGTGGTATGAAATCCTCGTAAAAGATATGACGTTAGTTATCTTCTGTTTGAGATTATAGCATTGAAGACTTTGACTTGTTTTAATGATCACCAGATACATTATTTTAACAAAGCCAAAAAACGCTTGTGGATTTTATTGTATAATCAAAATTATTTTTTGTTTCAGGTTAAGGATAAATGCTTTCAAACCCAAAGATGAAGGACTATATACTTGCAATCATAATGCCAAAGAGATGAATATTAGGATTAGGTTAAAGCGCAGTAATCCTCAAGAACTTGAAGGTAAGTTTACGATTTTTTTAGTATAATCTAACAAGATTACAGAACAGTGAGAGCAGTAGTGGTTCCTACTTACGAGTTGTAGGTCGTCGGTCTAATCTGGCCAGGCGCATTACTTTGTGAAACTCATGTCATCACCACTGCTCTCAAAACGGTGAAGGTAAAATTTTGAAGAAATGTGACATCCACCAACCAATCCAATGTGTAATCCACCACGTGGATCCAGTGGTACGCGTGGTGGATTACGGTTCATTCACTCTCCCAGAGAGAAGGCCAGAGTCCCAGCAGTGCGAACATTAAGGCTGATTATACTTTATAACAAGATTATTGGAGGAAGAAAGAGGCTTACAGAGTGTAAAATTGTAACTAAAGACAAATAGCAACTAAATACAGAAACCAGATGAGGAAGATATAGAAACCAGGATGGGTGAGAACAGAAGTTTTCTAGAGAAACCATCTCTAAAACAACCCAGGAACGATTTCCACGAAAATCGCTAACTCATCCTACAATCTGTAAACAATAAAACGATTCGTGTTACAAGTTCTCAATGTCAAACGTATCACAGTAACATTACTTTGAACAGAAATTTTCATCGCCGTTTCAGTGTCTTTGGCCTGAGCGCGGTTATTTTAATATAATATTTTATTAGCGTCTTTATTGGTCATCCAGATGTGTAAACAGTGTGCACCGGATTCCGGGGTTGCAGCAATATTGCACTCGTGTGGGGAAATGTTTGAAACATTCGGTTTATAAAACATTTCGTTAGCTTTTTCGACGACGCGGGATGCACTTAAATTTTGATCGAAATAAACAGCGATTTCCTGTGTCGTCTTGAGATATCTTTTGAAGAGTCTTCTTATTTAATTTTGATATTTATTTTGATATATTTATTGTTCGCTGCCGCAAACCAAAAAAAAAAAATAGTATATGTTATATTTTGTCTACTCTTTTTTTTCACTCTCTCAAGATGTAATTGCTTTTCCAGGTTACCAAGCAGACGTACCCATCTCTAATAGAGCACTCCCAGAAACACTATCACAAATCAAAAGTGCAGCCTTAGTAGAAAATAACACGTTAGAAGAAAACGTGACTGACACCAAACGATTTATAAAAGACGAGGATCCAGATGAAAAAGGAGAGAAAGATGAAAAAGATCATCCAAATTATGGACATGTAGACGAGAAGCAGGAATACTTCCCTCCAAGGTTTAAGCATCCTACTAAAATGTATAAGATGGACATGAAACCTGCAGGGAATTCCATAAGACTGAGATGCGCGGCTGAAGGTAATAAATATTTTTATTAGTAGATATTTTAGGCTCGTGTTGTTTTATTAGTTTTCTTTATTTCTGGAGCTGTAAGTATTTCATATTTTGAATGAAGTCATTCACCAATTTATAATTGTAACTTTATTTTTTTTTTAGATTATAGAAATTCGCGTTTATTGTAATTACTAGATATTAAATCTTTCCTTTATTATTTCTTCACTCTAAACTTCAAAATAGTGTGTAAAATAATGAAATAATAAGCCTAACATTTAAACTGTTGTCATCGTCCCCAAACAGTCTGTTTTCTTTTTCTATTCTACTCTACTAACTTAAATACAGCTTGCACAGAAATAGCCAGAACCATGTTTACTACATCGTAAAACATTTGCAGGGAACCCAACTCCAAACATAACTTGGTACAAAAACAGAAGTACGCCGATATCGCGGGTTTTCTTCCAACCGTCTTATGGAAAATGGTCAATGGCATTGGATGAACTTACGAAAGCTGACAACGGAAATTACACCTGTGTTGTCTGTAATATACTTGGCTGCATAGAACATACGAGTGTTCTCCATATTCAAGGTATGTTTTATTATAAGTTATTTTAAGACTTTTTGAGACTTTTTTACAATATAATTCATGTACGGAATCTTTAAAAATAAGGTTCACTTGTGATGTTGATTTTCAAAGAGTACGTTCCTTTCTTACGTTAAATGTTTTTGGCTTTTTACGATCATGACTCTAATTTTCGAAATCAGTTCTTCAGTATTTAGAAGTTCTACAATAGGTTATCTCTTATAGAACGCTACCCATCGAAGCCGTACATAAAGGAGGGTTATCCTGGTAACATCACAATCCTGGTGAACGACACAGTTACCTTGTCCTGTCCACCTGTCTCTGACTTGGAACCTTACTTGTACTGGGTCAGGCCATACAACTATTCCGTGAAAAATGCCGAAGTCGGACCTAGTGATATGCCAATTCCGGCTGGAGATACTATAGAGGTTCATTAAATTTCTTTTTCACGGTGTTGGTCCAAATTCACTGATCATTTGGTGTTGGATCACTGCTTTTTCAGGAAGGGTTGGAAGTTTTATATCTTTAGCACTATTATAATCAACGGTTTGACGGTCATCTTCTTCTATGTTATTTTGCTTATAATATTCAATAGTATCTTTAAACTTTTGTGTGGTAATTTATCAGGTAATCACTGCTAGATTTAAAACAAGTTTCACTACAGGTTTGGAGTTTATGTCGCACATGTAATTTTAACTTTTAAGTGTAAGTGTGAAGGACGTGGTTTAATAAGTGGTGAAGGTCTTAATTTTGGTGGCGGTTAATGTTGTAATAACTTTATCTCATGTTTTTTATCCATTACCATTTCCAGAATAATTTACTTTAGTAACACGATCAGAATAAGAATTTAAAGAATGTGTTAGACGCAAATGAATCTGCTTTTTAATCTTAGCAAAGTTCACATTGCTAACATTTAGTCTGGTTTAAAGGATAGGCGTTTCAAGCTCGCCAGCTATTTGATTCAATACAAATATAAACTGTAAAACGTCTAAAAGAACAACTGACATTCCACTGATAGTTTCGATCGAAGTGTTGCTTCAAACATTGTTATTTTGGTTCATTGTTTTGTAGAGTGAAAGAATTTCAGTGGAATGTGTTCTTAATTTAGATCACAGTGATAAGGACGCTTTTTGATCACATAAAACTGAAAATTATCTATCTTTGCAACTATTTCGAGTAGATATTCAATGACAGCAGTGCCTTAGGCAAGTCGACCAATAATAATTAACATGAGAACCTAAAGCCTAACCTCGCAATTTCTTTATAGAGCGTCTTTACGCAAAACCAGTACTGACTCGGGGAGCTGAAAACCAGACGGTCGTGGTTGGGGACACGGCTAAATTCAGCTGTCAGTTCCTGACAGATTTGCATCCATCAGTATTCTGGATGTATTTTACAAAGGACGAGTACGTTTACAACTACACCGTCGATCCCAATGATGCGTCCGTGAAGGAGACTATTGTGATCTACAGTGAGAACAAAGTGGTTGTGGTGAGGGCATTGTCACTAACGCATGGTGTTGTGCATGTTTGTATAGAATTAAGTAACTAGTAAAGAAATAGTTGTATATAGAAAGAGTTGGTGACTCGAGACAAGTATACAGCAAACCAATTAATTTACTTGGATCTTATTTGCTTACTGTAGTTACTTTTAGTCCTTATAAGGATAGAAAAAGCAATGTATTTTCTTGCTTTTCTGGCCTAATTTTATGCATGATTCAGTTTTATATGCAGTCATATTTAAGATTTCTAAACATTTTATCGAAACTGAAGTATGATTGATATTTTTTTTATATTTAACATTAATACTTTCACATGCCATGGTACTGTTGTTTGTACAAAGAGACAGCGTGGGGTTTTTATCCTATTCCTTCATGTAATTTTTCACTAACTCTAGGTATTACTATAATAAACGCAGATATACTAAGCCGAACTCACAGCGTTTATTAATTTGTTTCAATATTGTATCATCTAGTGTTTGTGAAAAATTATTAACTATCATGTGACCAAACCAAAAAAAAAAAAACAGACAATAGACAATATATATGCTAGTCACTGAAGTTTTCTAACCCAACCTGCTAATTTCAGAGTGAAAACCCAGACGACAAACCCGAGCAACTAACGATATACAATGTAACCAAGGAAGATGAAGGCTGGTATGTTTGTGTAGCCCTCAACAGTTTGGGCAACACCACGGCAAAAGGCTACTTGACTGTGTTGGAATGTAAGTAACAGCATCAAACTTTAAATATCAGTAACGTTTTGGAAGAGTATCAGAGAAGGCTCATATGTTAGTGTTGCATAAAATAGCAAACGTGTAGCACCCTAACCAAAAATAATAATTTGAGAGCATTTGACTCCAAAGAAAATATCGGACAATTTATCATATTTGGGTCTCATCAGTCGAAGCTTCAAATCTCGGAACTTGTAGAAAGATTAAATCAATGTTAAAACTTAAGGAAAAAAACGACACTTTTAAATCTTTAAATAGTTATAGTAGAGGGAGAAGTCATTACATTTTACGTATTATGACTGGGGATTTTAGCGATTCTGTAAAATCAAAATGCACACACACAAAATTATAATATTAGCTTTTACTTAAAGCTTCACCTACATGGAGTGGTTTATTATTTTAAAGAATCGTACTACCAGTACCTATTGCACAATCCAAATTCATTCCGCCATCGAGGCAAAACAAATTATCCAAAACACATTAAGAATTTGTATGTTTATTCATCGTGCATCGTAACGATATCAATATATTTCAGCAGCTCCACCAATCCAAGAAGCACAAGACCACGGAAAGCACACTCTGCTCATAAACATCCTAACCGTGGTCCTCGGAGCAATGTTCTTTGTAGCGGCCATTATTGTGGTGATGATATGCAAGAAGTTGAAAAGAGAGAAGGAACAGAAGCAGTTGGCGATAGAAACGGCAAGGGCAGTGATAGTGACGCATTGGACGAAGAAGGTGACTGTGGAGAAGCCACAGATGAACGGGTCGCCTGCTGCTACGGGTGAAGGTTTGGTAAGTTGCCAGGCAAATCCATTTTCAACCTTTAATAATGTAGGATCATAAACTACAAAATTTCAGATAGTTTAAAAAGATCTGGAATTTATCGCCGTTAATTGTAAAACACGATATATCTTCTTGCAATATTTATCGTATCCGAAACTTTGAAAGGAACCGTAATTGTTAAATATTTGCACGATGTTATTTTCACCAGTCGGTTGTACAAAATATTGAACACCAAAATAACAATGATCAAGGAGTAGGTACGAGTATTCTATAAATTTGTCCTAATGAACACATGCAACTTATTTAGCGAAAACTTTTAAAAGATTTTCCACAAGTAAATACAACAAATAATTTGTTATCTAAGTGCACTGATTGAAATTCAGGCTGTATTGTTTATGCTGGTGTTGCTGTATTCTATCAGTCACCTAACTAATCAATTCCACATTTCCACAGTTGATGCCAGTAGTCAAAATTGAGAAACAGAAGCTATCGCAAGTCCAAAACACGACCAACGATTCGATGATGATGTCGGAATACGAGCTGCCTATGGACATCGACTGGGAGGTCCCGAGGGAATCACTGTGCTTGGGCAAGATACTAGGAGAAGGAGAATTTGGCAAAGTCGTGAAGGCTGAGTGCGTGGGGATACTGAAGCCGGGTATGCAGTCGGTGGTGGCGGTTAAGATGTTGAAAGGTGAGATTGTTGATTATATTATTTAGTTGAATGACTAGAGCATGATATTGTTGTTATAATTGTATCAGTTTAACCTTTCGAATATAGACACATAGAAAGATAATGAGAGAGCGAACGCCGGCATTCGCTTGGGGTTTAATGAGATAGTGGAATCTAATCAATTAAAAATAAAATCGTTGAATCAATTCAATAACTTGCGTTTAGGAAAATAGGAGATTTAATTGAATCAAGCTTTACTTTTCCCTTCAAATATTGGTTTGGGAAAAACGCGCATTTCACAAGGGTGATTTAGCAAAACATCCATCAAAGCAGTATTTAAATACTCCTAAAATCGTATGGTTCTTTTAAAAATTTCAACTTACCTTTCCAGAGGGTCATACGGACGCGGAGATGATGGCGTTAGTCTCGGAGATGGAGATGATGAAGATGATCGGCAAGCACGTCAACATCATCAACTTGCTCGGATGCTGCACGCAGGATGGACCACTTTACGTCATCGTTGAATACGCGCCCAACGGAAACCTGAGAGAGTTCCTGAGGAATCACAGACCTGGGAACAGGTGAGATTTCATAAATTATTTTATAAAAGATACTTGAGAGAGATGTTTTAGAAAATGAAGTAGAATTTGTAGTTAAACGGTTATTGGTTCACCTTTCTATAGAAGTCTTATCGTTGCATTGTTTTTGTTTATGACTTTTTACAAAAGTGACTCGAAAGCCTTGACTCGAAAGACTTAGTAAAACCAAAGCCTCCGGGACTTAGAAAACTCCTAGAGCTAAACTAAAAACCAAGTGGTAGAGGACAGCGAGAGACTGGCTGGATCGAATCTTCCCCTGCTTAAAGGAGCACTTGGTCTTATAAAATATTAGCATCACCACTTGTTATATGCTAACTTACTTACAAGTTATCAATTATAAAAGCACTTCTATAAAAATCCTCTCGTTTCTTTCAGATACGAGTCACCCACAGAAGAATTAAAAGAAAAGAAAACACTCACACAAAAGGATCTAGTTTCATTCTCATATCAAGTTGCCAGAGGAATGGAATACTTGGCGTCGAGACGGGTAAGATATAGTACATTTTGATACAAGTGCAGAAAGTTTGCCATTGTGACCGAGGCGGAATTCGTACGAGGCGTAGGCGAGTGTGTTATGGAGTTGAGGGCTGCTGTGACAAATTTGCACGTGTGTATCAAACGACTTTTTTCAATACACTTACGAAGAAATGAATAAACGGTTGACCGGCGACTCGTGGGGATCTACGCGCGCGCGCCCAGCCTGATGAGAGCACTTGCACTTTTCTGTACTAGTGCGGCCAACAGTCTATTACGTGCCTAAAAGCAGTTATTACTATAAAAAGTTTTTGTTTATTACTTCACCTTCAATAGACGAAAAAGATTTTTCTTTAGCAACAATCTCTTCCACCTCTGACTTACCACCTCTGATCATCTTCTCATCTCTCCACAGTGCATCCATCGTGACTTAGCCGCCCGGAACGTGCTGGTCTCCGACGACTGCATCCTCAAGATAGCAGACTTCGGCCTGGCCAAGGACGTCCACAGTAACGACTACTATAGGAAGAAGACGGAAGGGCGTCTGCCTGTGCGGTGGATGGCCCCGGAGTCGCTCTATCATAAAGTATTTACTACGCAGACTGATGTGTAAGTTGAAATTCCTTTAAATATTCAAAATTTATTAAACATGACTGTGTGCAGTTGTGGCCCAAGTGGTAATAGCCTCGAAATCGAGGCTGTTAAAAGGATATATCATGTGGAAACCGGCATGAAGTATTGTGTCATCCACCAATTCACACTGGGTCCATTTGGTTTATTACGGCTCATACCCTCTTCTAGAGAAGAGGCCTTTTTTATGGTGGGAAAAAATCATCCAATGACAACCCCCGCTCTTGGGAGGAGCGGGAGATAGTGTCAGACTCTTACTGACTAAAAGACCCACCCCGTTCCTTCTAGCTAGAGAAGAGGCCTGAGTCCTAGCAGTGGGAACATTAGAAGGTTGATTAAGCATTTTTTTTAATTATTTATAGGTTCGCGTTTGACCACCATCTCGCCTGATAGTAAGCGATGATATGGCCGACAATACAGCACGCTTGCCTAGAAATATCCTTTCACTCTTGCATTTGCTCATTATTCGATTTATATCGAAGTATACATAGGAAGGAAGGAATAAGGAGCAGGCAAAATATCAACATAAAATTAATTTAAATCTGAAAAACACGTTAATTCCATTCTAAAGGCAGATAATCTTAGGTCATGTGTTCTTTAAACTTTAGGGCACAAACACAAAACAGTGATGCGATGTCGCTTTGTAAAAATCTACTAGCTCGCAAGACGCACCACGAGAACTATCGAATCGATTCGCATCGCACATACCGGTGGTGCATGGTTACCTAAACCGATGCTTTACTGCATGAAATCACATCGCAATATTCGGCGCCGTATTGCATTGCATCGCAGTTTTGTGGGGGAGCCCTTAAACTGATTGTTAAGGTCTTTCTTTACAACAACCACCTCTGGTACCTTTTGAATTAACTTTGAGGCATTATCTATGAAAGCTCCCTTGAAAAGCAGATCGGAAGAGACATGATGCCCAAACCACGGCCAGAAATGGCGCCTATGTTTTTTTAATGAAAAGATTTTTTTGCTGCCTAGTTACAATTATTTTGGTTTACTACCTTTAATTCATTAAACCCCAAGCGAACGCCGGCGTTCGCGCACCTATTGTCTTTCTATTGTGTCTGTGATTCTCACGATTGAAAGCTAATAGAAATATGTCTTATTTCAGCTGGTCCTTCGGTGTCCTCCTTTGGGAGATCATGACGCTCGGAGGTACGCCGTACCCCACTGTCCCGGGACAGTACATGTACCAGCACCTCAGCGCAGGACATCGGATGGAGAAGCCGCCATGCTGTAGTCTTGAAATGTAAGTCAACACTTACGTTACTTTAGGGGCAGGAGTCTGATACGAGTACGTTGGTCAGACCAAATCCGTGCTACACAGGAGACTACAATCTGCGACGCAATCCACATCGCCGAAGATAGGACATGTCGAAATATAGCCCACAAGAAAGTTATTCATCGAGGTCACGACCCTCACCATTGAGGATAAACGACGCAAGGAGAAGGACTTAAGTTTGCAATATAATATCACCGGTGTTCAGGATTGTTTCGTTTTAACAGCTAATAATATGGAAAACAACATCAAACAGAGGGCCCAGACCCAATGAAAGTCAATTAGCGATTAAGATTGACGAATAGTTCAAATCCAAAACGTATGTGATTGTTCTAAATTCTAAACCTTCTACCGAACTGTGAGATTGTTCGAAAAAGGTGTCGTGGCCTTGAGAACGCAAAGGATAATTGATGAAACACGGGTGGGTTTTAGGATATAAAAAATTGTAGACTCACTTTTCACTTTGCGGCAGAAATCATTTGAAGATGTCTCACATCAAACCCCTTTGACAACTTTGTCAACACGCTTGACAGTCTTACTCAGGGACTTAAAAACACCTTCATAAAGGTTACAGAATTATAAGTGTTACATGTTGAATGTGTAACAGAATCCAAAATGTAACACTTATTATATGTGTTTTCAATGTGTTAACCCAAAACACTTAAAAACGTGTAACCGTAACATATCTGTAACAGATATAAAAGTGTTAACAGTGTTAATAAGTGTACCTAACAGGTAAACGCAGCGTTGCCAAAGTTACAATTTACTTATTTATGGTACTGTGCAATTATTTCAGTTACGCATATTAACACTTATTAACACATATAACAGGTTACAGTTTGTTTCGGTAGCACTTCTTAACACATATAAAAGGTTACAGTTTCATTCGGTAACATTATTGTATCTGTTACATTTAAAAGTGTTTTTCTGTTATAACTGTTTTAAAAAACAGTGTTAATACACATTATTACGGTTACAGTTTGAGTTCCTGGTCTTACTATCACTTTGTGTTATGTACCACTTTATCAGTTTATGTGAAGCAAAATAATCTATTAATGAATATATTAAAAACGAATTCTTTTCTTCCCAGATACATGCTAATGCGCGAGTGCTGGTCCTTCTCTCCGGGAGACAGGCCCTCCTTCACAGAACTGGTAGAAGACCTGGACAAGATCCTCACAGTCACCGCTAACCAGGAGTACCTGGACCTCGGTCTACCGCAGCTGGACACCCCACCTTCCAGCTACGATGGATCAGGAGACGAGAGTGACAGTGATTTTCCATTCATAAAGTAGATGACTGTGAAGATAGCTAAGGTGAACAGTATTAGTTACGCGTAAGTTTACCCGTAAAGAAAATGATTAATAGGCTTTCAAAGAAGAAAAACGGCAAATGTACCATTTTCTGGACATCTTCACTGTCCCATTGGACGAAATGAGCACTTAAAAAATCGTACCCTTATTGCAAAAATCAACTATCTGCAATTTTTTACCCAAATTAAGTTAAATATAGCCATCGATTCGTCTCCTCAAGACGAATCTGCAGGTAAACCTAGTTATCAGTTACGACACTTATAAAGATAGCTTCGACAAAAAGTAAATAACCCACAGATATGATCGAATATAATAATAATAATACAAAAATCTTGGTGCATTTAGTTGGTTTTTGCAATATAGGTACGAAATATGCTATTTTAAAAACACCAATTATGTCAATTGTGTACTTTGGTTAAAGGTGATTTTAACGTACCAAGATATTTGCAATTACCGGTATAGACTGAGCAAGTAAAACATTGGGACTGTTCCTCGAAAGCTGTAGTAGGAAGGAGGTATAATAAGCAAGAACAAAATGTTTGATACCCCAGAATGAATAGTTGAACTTAATATTGAACCCACCAATGAGAATCGTGTTGTATATGATAAAGTATAAGTATAATTACAATGAATTTGAGATTGATAGACGAGAGTATTACTAAAGAAACTATACTGGTCCTCGTCCGTTTTGGACGTTTCTACGGATTTATCTGGTAGATAAATAATAATAGTATTTTGATCCACGTCCAATACAGATCGAGGCTCTTGATGAAACTTGTGCAGATGAATGAAGTTGTGTTTTATCTGTATTTGAGAATATATCAGAAAAAATCGTGCAGGATTTGACACTCTAGTAGAAGTGAACAAAGTCTGCAATACATGCGTCTACAGTATACTGAAGTTAATCCCTGCTTAGGTTGTCTTTACACATACTCAAAGTCCGAACAGTATACCTTAAAGTACTTTCAAACTTAATGACATCTCTGAACACGAGGCGAGTGACTGCGCAGTAGAAAATTAACGTGACAGCGGCAGCGGAGTAAAGCGTGTGATACTACGCATGCGTAGAGACCATAGAGACAGAACTAACTTCACACAGTTTGACGAGTACTATAGGTATTTACTGTTCGTATAATTTCCTTTATATAATAATTAGTTTATATTTACTATATGTATTTAGTTTAGATATTTATTTATAGGTTTTACACTAAATGCGAAACAAAGTATTGCATAATATTTCGTGTAAATATTTTTAGACATATATTTCCCTTTGGGGTCAAATGTAAATATCCTAGTACCAAAGTTTATGTGTTTTTTTTTATTAAAATATAAATAATTATTGTGAAGTTTTAGAGCATTTTTTATGAAGAGAGATGTTACATGACGCACTATTTTTGTTAGCATCTAGTCTTTTTCAAAAGAACCGAGGCGATTTTATTCATGTTTCTTTTAGGATTTTTATAAGTATTTTAGGATTTTTCACAAAATATTATGGCTGTTACATCAAGTTATTATAGGTATTTTTTGACAGACTACACTTTGTAGTATTTTATGTTAAGAATATTTCCTAGTAAGTCCACAGTTAACGAAGTCTATGATGGGAATTTCCCATTCCAACTTTTAGTTTTTAAAGACCACAGACTATCTATTTTTTGTCTGTGCAGAGGATGCATTTCACCACCAAATCATTTTCGTACTTAATTATGCTATTGCTGTACCTAATTATAGAATTGTGTAACCAATTAGCGAGAAATTATTATGAGATTATTTTGTAAATAGTAGTTAGGATTTTTTTCTCATTTTTGTGTAATGAGAAAAGTAATTAAGTTTAATAAAACGAGTTGATAGTTGTCACAAATATCTTTTTGTTATTGGAAACCGTAAAAGGATTTTTTTATGAATGAAATGAAAAAAAAAAAATATTATAAATATTTATTAGCTGCTTATAATTTTATTAATGACATCACCGTTATTGGTATTTATAATTTAATTGAATTCATTTACCTATTTATATATAATCAATTATTATTTGAATGTCGATGTGCCTTAAATAAAATAATTGAATAATGTTATAGTATCTAATATTTGGCACTCCTTGTATGTATATTTGATGGATTATGTGTGGGTCAAATCGAAGTTGTAAGAATTATAATGAAATAAAGATTTATAGTGCGAATGTATTTTCCGTATTTTCATTAATTACTACACACTATACCTACCTTACACCTATATGCCTATAAACTATATAAGAACATGAAAAGTCGTAAATTAATAACATCCCGTAACCGTTTACAGGTGACCGTTTACGGCCGTAAAACCGTTAAACCCGTAACATCTATGCCAGATTTTGTATGGCCACCGTACCCACCCTCCAATAAACATGGGATACAATGTCAGTTTGTTCATTTCTATCCACAATTACAACAACAATAGTAACAGATTTGAATCAGGCGTTATTTTTTGGAACAGTTTTACGCAATACCCTTTGTTAAATAGTTTTGTAGAATCGTACAAGGCTCGCCGAGCCGCATTCCAAAATGCTGTGAGTATTTCAGTACTATGCTATGAGTATATTTAAGGTCTTAAACACTTGAGGTAGGTTAGGATAGGTTAAAATAAAAATACTTTTTAAATCATAAGGTGTCACCATAGAAAAAATCACCTTGTGGGTGGGGACAGTTTTATACATTGTCCTTTTTGTAACGAAATATATTTTTTCCAAGCACACTGGTTTTTAATATTAAGCAGCGCCATCTAACAACAATAAGGGATACTTCTACGTTAGCTTACATAGTTTCTGTCATACTAGTTATCACAGCTATTCATAGAGGGCAGCACTTCGAAAGTTGTTATGGTAGGGAAGTGGAAGCCTAGAAATTTCTTTTCAGCAATGTAATGCAAGTGCAAATTGCAAATAATTACTATGTAAGTTAACTAAGGCGTATGTTTAATAACACCAAGTTAGTTAAGTTACGTAGTGGTGTATGCGCTTATTTTCAGTGCTGAATTAGCCGCGTAGCAAGTAAATGAGAAAATCTGCTTGATACTTTTACCATATGATATCAGAATCTGACCAATTCTGCATTATCTTAGGTAGCCACGACGCCACGTAAGGGCCCTGTGGCCTGTGAGAAAAATAAGTTAGGAGTTTAATTCGTACCTAATCATTTTACTAAGATTCATCAATCTCCTTTGTAGTTTGCTACAGACCCTGCGCTAGCTTGATCCAGTAATGCTAATTGTTTACAAAGGATAAGATAATTATATAACTTATCCTTTTAATAAATAACTCATCGAAGTCTTTCAAAGGATCTCCTTTAGGTTTTTGTTGGCGTGATTATTTTTAAACCAATCAGTGAGTTTTGGTCAGCCTTACTAGATTTTGTAAGTTTATACTGCACTCTAAAAAGGCGCGAAATATTTCCAGTTCACAGTTCCACATGGATTGCTACTAGGCGGAAATGGGGAAAAAACCACTTCACCACACTTCAAATAGCCTACCGCCAGAATTAATTAATATGTTTAAGTTCTGGGCCGGTAACCAACATAACACTATGAGGTGGGCAGGCGCATACTCAGATGTGTATAGGTTAGAGTGCGGGGGAGACAGCTGGGGGGTCTGATATCGCCAAAGCTATTTAATATTTATGTCAATAAGCTGATCGAGGAACTCAGCAGCACTGGCATCGGATGCAGTATGGATGGTGTCTTTTAACATCAGCTATGCTGACGATATGGTGTTGTTGAGTCCGTCGATCAGTGCTCTCAGGAAATTAGTGAGCATATGTTAGTGCTATGCTGGAGCCCATGGACTAAGGTATAATGCCAAGAAAAGCGAGCTGTTAGTTTTTATGGCACAAAACAAGACCCATGATGTGGTGCCGCCAGTGTCGCTATGTGGTGCAACTCTAAACAGAGTTAAGCAACTTAAATACCTGGGTCATTGGGTTACAGAGGATGGCACTGATAACTGTGATATTGAGAGGGAGCGATACCCTGGTATTGGCCGTACGATGCAATATGCTGGTCCGCAGATTTGCAAAGTGTGACAATAACGTCAAATTGACACTGTTAAGGCATATTGCCAGGCTTTTTATACCTGCAGTCTGTGGACCAGATACACGCAGAAGACGTTTAATGCCCAGCGACAACAATGCTTTTAGGATAATGATGTCGCTGCCACGTTTCTGCAGCGCGTCAGGTACGTTCGCAGCAGCGCGTACAGATGACTTCTTTGCGATCATACGAAAAAGATCCGCTAGACTACTGCGTCGGATGCGGGGCAGCGACAGCATTCTTCTGAGCATTGTTGCAAGTAAGACTGAAGGCCACCTGATGGGGCACCTGCGAGCAGTGCATGTACTGTTGCCAGGTGTCCCCGGAAGATGGCGAAACTAATTAGATGTTGATTATACTAACATAGCATAGATTATACAAATATAGGTTTAGTAGTACTAATGATTTTATGGGTAATCTGCCTGATTCAAAGATAAATAAATAAAATAAATTTAGGTACGTTCATAGTGGATCGACCCCCAACATCGCATCTAACACTTTCAAGCTCGCATTACTCGGTTTTTAACATTTTTTTACTTTAGGTTCTCAAACTTAAGTCTCAATTCACTTAAGTTATTAAATATTATATCTGTATGGAGACCTACAAGATGAAAAAAGTGCTGCCTGTACCCATGTCAGATGTTAAAACTATATTTATTTAAATATTTATTCTTTTTACTAAAAGAAAGGGATCTCATCTATAAGTATCTCTCTATCAAAATACTATGAACCTATGATTTTTTCTTTAAAAAGATAGATTAAACGACTGTCTTTAAAGACTATTATTGTTTCTTAATTCGCACTTTTTTAATATTCCTCAATGTATAAAGGGGTTGTAATAAAAAGATATTATTTTTAGTCATACATAATTTTATTTTTGTCAGTACATTATGGCATCGCCTTAAGTTAACATACAAATGTTCATACAAAAATTATGCTAATTGAACGTTCACAATTTTTGTTTGAATTATGATTTTATTTACTTATCACAATAGTCTTTAGGATTCTAGCGAAATTAAACATTTTTAGTAAAAACAAAATTGATTTTAAATTCACATTTAAATAACTTCAACATTGATAGTAACTTAATATAATTATCCCTTAAAAATTATATAAAACGAAAAAAAAATTTTTAATCACAAAAATATCCTTAAACAATCTAGATTCGTAGATAATACTTATTTATTAAAATTAATTATTTGGTTTTGATTTTGTTTGTGCGTCGTAGTTTACGTTTATTTCTTTCTTACGATTTAAAGTTCTTAAAAAAAGATGTTAGATTTAATATTAAAAAGTGACATACAAGTAGACATAGTTTAATGATTACAAAGAGTTTATGCTGCCAAATCCATAATAATATTGGTATTTAAATTGAGTGTCAAAAATAAGAACAGAAATATATTTTATGTCAAATAATAATTATATCAGTTTTAGAAACACGCAAGCAAGGTCTTATTAGTAGATGAAAGATTATGTCAAAACCATTTTCAATATTCACTTTCAATATCAGATTCGATTACATTATTCGATCGATAATTATTTTATACATTATTATCTCATCTAAAAACTGTATTTTTATCTGTAACGTCCAGCGTTATACTAAGTTAAAAAATGCAGCAAATATAAGTTGATGATCTAGAAAAATAATTACCTATGGACTTCGATTTGAAAGTCGATTAATGGACTTCGGTTTAGAAGTCTATAAATAAATTAGTACCTTCATCCGCACATTTGTTTTGACGTGTGTTCATATAGAGTCAAAGTCCCTAGACGCTCTATTGTGGCAGGAAACAATGGTTAAGCGGCTTCATCACGAATCGTTCTTTCAACTTTTATGTCAACGTTAACAAAAAATTAACATAACATAATTATAACATTTTCAGCAATCTTCGTCTAAATAAATAAATGTTGCAAAGTCAAATGTAATGGAACTGTTTTCTTTTTTTTTTACAAAATATACAAACTACTAAAGCAGCCAAGTTCTTAATTAAATACGCGCTTAATAACAAGCTTTGTTTTTGAACAGGTTTTTAACCATATAAACATTTCTTTGCAAAATTTTATATTTTTTGCGAAAACAATTAATTATATCACATGCAAAATGTCAATTTCATTGCTACCTAGCTAATACCCGATTTGGTTATTACAATAAGACAAATAGTTATGACGATCATAGTCAATTGATGTAGTGTCAATAATTTTGTCAAAAGTAAAAATAAATCAAACTTTGATATAATAGAATGTCAAATTTTCGCTTCTCTATAAAATATGTATAGCAAAATCTCATTAAGAGTATTATAATACGAAGCGCAAAATTAGGCCGATCGTTTGATAAATCTAAAACACAAAAAATTGCTGCACATTTTCGAGTAATGACCAAATAATGGTCACAACTATTCACCTCAGTCAAACATTTTAACAACGACCAAAAGGCTTTCTTAAATTTATCGAGACTGTCCTTCGCCTATACAACTCACATTATCACATATTGACACAACGTAATTTCTTCTCTGGTACTCTAGACGCAAACTGGAAGCTAGGCACGACCGCTTTCACTTCAGCCTTCTCTTCTTCTCTTGGCTGTTCACCCATCAACGTTCTCAAGCAAATCTTCATGTCAGAAGCGAATTTCCTAACCAACCTTTCCAACGAAAACAGGTGTTCGTCTAATGCTTCAGGAATTTCGTCTCTCATAAAGTCTGCTAATCTTAAAAGGTATTCTGCGTTCGGACCAGACTGTCCTTTGCATTCTAGAATTTGCTTAGCTATATCTGGTAAAGGGGCTGCCCCCAACCAATGCCGGTTTTCTGGGACAGCGATGTAGAGGAGAGCGTCTTTCTTATCTGAGGTACTAGGAGCGGAGCTTGATGGAGAGGTGAATAGGATAGGGCGTGGGTGGAAGTTGACTGTGTGAGTAATGTAACCGCCAAGTTGGCATTCCCTGGTGGATAGGTAAGGTAAGGCTGCTTTGTTGTCCGCTGAGATCAGGAATGCTTTTCCCCATGTTATGCCCTGGAACAAGCGGAAAAAATAGATATCAGTAACGAATATGATTCAGCCATATAATTTTGGAGGACAATCTCCACTAAAGGAATCAATTGGTATAAAATCTGTGTCATCATCATCATTTAAGCCGATAGACGCCCACTGTTGAACATAGGCCTCCCCCAAGTGTCGCCACAATGAACGGTTCTGTGCGTCCCACATCCATCGGATTCCCGCCACCATCTTGTAGGAGGCCTTCAAACGCTGCGGCTTCCGGTCGCCACTCCAGAAGCTTTCGGCCTCGACGGCCATCTGTTCTGTGAGCAATGTGCCCTCAGAAAATCTATGTACTTTTCAAAATAGACAATGAAATAAACATAGTTGCTAAAGCCGAAGCAGACGACGTCGTACTGTCGTACAATGTAGTCAATTTACAATAATGAACGGAAATTCATTAAGTAGATTACTCCGTATAAGCATTGTTTTTAACGTGAGCGTGCATGTTTGTAGGTAGCATGTAATCCGTTGACCATGACAGTTTTAACATAATTGTGGTTCAAACTGGAATTTTGATTAAAGAGAGAGAATTGTGATAATATTCAAATGAGTTGTATTGAACAGTCTGTCAAGGACTTCTCGAATGTTAAATTGATGCATTTTAAACTAAGATTAATAGAGTTGTATATTTGTCAAGTTATAACACAACTGTATGAACTGTGTAACTCGACAAATGATTACGGACAGCAAATTATCTTATGTCGCAAATATGGAGTGGAATACTAGTAAATATGCAAAAGAGTTTGAATATATATAATTAACAATAGCTTCTCAAAATTATAACCGTTTTTCCAAAAACATAGATGAACAAGTAATTTAATAAATGAGTATTATAATAAAGATGACACACCAATAGAAAATAGGTACATTTCCATTTATCATGAACAGTTTCCATAACAAATCACGACATAATCAACATCATACGCTAATTAATAATTAATAAGCCAAACATGTGCGTGGAACACGCTTCGTTTGCATGCTAGATAAGGCAGATGCACATGTATCATTAATACCCTTTCTCTTTCAAGTATCCGATTTAATAGCACCTATCATTTAGTTTAGACCAGTTCTGATCCTTTAAGGACCTATATCGTTAGCACCTTTTTTTTTCGAGAGAGACTTCTTCCTCTAGATTTTACTCGCTAGACTCCACTCTCAGTCTCTTGTCTCTCTCTCTCTTCTCTACTGGCTAAATCCTAACTGAATCCTTCAGTAGCCCTTCGCATTTTTGAGACACGGTCACTCATTCAAATGTTCTTGCAATGTCTGTACCACCTCGGTCTTGATTACGATGACAAAGACATAATTATGCACCTTAATAAAATATAAGCTAAAACCCGATATGACGTTGTTTTACCCAATCTTGTTGTAGAAAAATCATTTTCAAATCTTCAAATTTTCTGAACCAATTCTCAATTATTGAAGTGAAAACTTCTTTAGCGGCGTTGAGCACTTTTTCTGTAATGGGTATAAAATCTTAAACTCGCGTCAGGACACGTGACCTGATCGAAAAAGCGTAAGACGGATGGAGAGTAGACAGCTATCCCTTATCGCGCGTTGTGAAAGGGGGCTAGACGGAAAATATTCTCACGAAAAATTGTACCGACACTTTTACTGTCAAAATATAAATCCAAGATGGCGGCTGCAAGAAATTATCAACTTTTTCGTCATGGGTGTCGTTTTCATGGTTTTCGAGGGTGTTGAAACCGATGGTACTGTCAAAATATAAATCCAAGATGGCGGCTGCAAGAAATTATCAAATTTTTCGTCATGGGTGTCGTTTTCATGGTTTTCGAGGGTGTTGAAACCGATAGTACTGTCAAAATGTAAATCCAAGATGGCGGCTGCAAGAAATTATCAAATTTTCCGTCATGGGTGTCGTTTTCATGGTTTTCGAGGGCGTGGAAACCGATGGTACTGTCAAAATGTAAATCCAAGATGGCGGCTGCAAGAAATTATCAACTTTTTCATCATGGGTGTCGTTTTCATGGTTTTCGAGGGTGTTGAAACCGATGGTACTGTCAAAATATAAATCCAAGATGGCGGCTGCAAGAAATTATCAACTTTTTCGTCATGGGTGTCTTTTTCATGGTTTTCGAGGGTGTTGAAACCGATGGTACTGTCAAAATGTAAATCCAAGATGGCGGCTGCAAGAAATTATCAACTTTTTCGTCATGGGTGTCGTTTTCATGGTTTTCGAGGGTGTTGAAACCGATGGTACTGTCAAAATATAAATCCAAGATGGCGGCTGCTAGAAATTATCAACTTTTTCGTCATGGGTGTCGTTTTCATGGTTTTCGAGGGCGTTGAAACCGATGGTACTGTCAAAATATAAATCCAAGATGGCGGCTGCAAGAAATTATCAAATTTTTCGTCATGGGTGTCGTTTTCGTGGTTTTCGAGGGTGTTGAAACCGATAATACTGTCAAAATGTAAATCCAAGATGGCGGCTGCAAGAAATTATTAATTTTTCCGTCATGGGTGTCGTTTTCATGGTTTTCGAGGGTGTTGAAACCGATAGTACTGTCAAAATATAAATCCAAGATGGTGGCTGCAAGAAATTATCAAATTTTCCGTCATGGGTGTCGTTTTCATGGTTTTCGAGGGCGTGGAAACCGATGGTACTGTCAAAATGTAAATCCAAGATGGCGGCTGCAAGAAATTATCAACTTTTTCGCCATGGGTGTCGTTTTCGTGGTTTTCGAGGGTGTTGAAACCGATAGTACTGTCAAAATATAAATGCAAGATGGTGGCTGCAAGAAATTATCAAATTTTCCGTCATGGGTGTCGTTTTCATGGTTTTCAAGGGCGTGGAAACCGATGGTACTGTCAAAATGTAAATCCAAGATGGCGGCTGCAAGAAATTATCAACTTTTTCGTCATGGGTGTCGTTTTCGTGGTTTTCGAGGGTGTTGAAACCGATAGTACTGTCAAAATGTAAATCCAAGATGGCGGCTGCAAGAAATTATCAACTGTTTCGTCATGGGTGTCGTTTTCGTGGTTTTCGAGGGTGTTGAAACCGATAGTACTGTCAAAATGTAAATCCAAGATGGCGGCTGCAAGAAATTATCAACTTTTTCGCCATGGGTGTCGTTTTCGTGGTTTTCGAGGGTGTTGAAACCGATGGTACTGTCAAAATATAAATCCAAGATGGTGGCTGCAAGAAATTATCAAATTTTCCGTCATGGGTGTCGTTTTCATGGTTTTCAAGGGCGTGGAAACCGATGGTACTGTCAAAATGTAAATCCAAGATGGCGGCTGCAAGAAATTATCAACTTTTTCGTCATGGGTGTCGTTTTCGTGGTTTTCGAGGGTGTTGAAACCGATAGTACTGTCAAAATGTAAATCCAAGGTGGCGGCTGCAAGAAATTATCAACTTTTTCGCCATGGGTGTCGTTTTCGTGGTTTTCGAGGGTGTTGAAACCGATGGTACTGTCAAAATATAAATCCAAGATGGTGGCTGCAAGAAATTATCAAATTTTCCGTCATGGGTGTCGTTTTCATGGTTTTCGAGGGCGTGGAAACCGATGGTACTGTCAAAATGTAAATCCAAGATGGCGGCTGCAAGAAATTATCAACTTTTTCGTCATGGGTGTCGTTTTCGTGATTTTCGAGGGTGTTGAAACCGATAGTACTGTCAAAATGTAAATCCAAGATGGCGGCTGCAAGAAATTGTTAACTTTTCCGTCATGGGTGTCGTTTTCATGGTTTTCGAGGGTGTTGAAACCGATAGTACTGTCAAAATATAAATCCAAGATGGCGGCTGCAAAAAATTATTAAATTTTTCGTCATGGGTGTCGTTTTCATGGTTTTCAAGGCTGTTGAAACCGATAGTATTGTCAAAATGTAAATCCAAGATGGCGGCTGCAAGAAATTATCAACTTTTTCCTCATGGGTGTCGTTTTCGTGGTTTTCGAGGGTGTTGAAACCGATAGTACTGTCAAAATTTAAATCTAAGATGGTGGCTGCAATAAATTATCAACTTTTTCGATATGGGTGTCTTTTTCATGGTTTTCGAGGTTGTTGAAGCCGATAGTGCTGTCAAAATGTAAATCTAAGATGGCGGATGTCAGAAATTATCAACTTTTTCGTCATGAGTGTCGTTTTCATGGTTTCGAAGATGTTGAAATAGTGCTGTCAAAATGTACATAAAATAGGATAGTATTTTTTAGTTATATTGTATTGGCTAGACGGAAAAAATTCTCACGAAAAGTTGTAACGACACTTTTTCTATAGTAAGCTATTGTAAGCCGTGCGGCGTGCGCATGTTTCTCTGTCTTTCTCTCTTTCTCTCTCTTATAGAAAGCAAGCCAGAACGGAACTTCGTTCCATCCGGGTGTCCCTTGACACCTCAGTAGTTTTTCGGAGAGATAAACTTTTTAATGTAAAATAATTGTAATAGTTTTAAAGTGTTAAATTTTTAATGTAATATAAATTGTCATGTTTGTGTACGATAGCGCAATAAATGAATATTGTATTCTACCACATAAATGATAGTACTTTTATACTGATAAAGCAATTGGTGCAAAATTATTCCCTAACCATTCCAAAATATCAAACATGCTCAACGTTAATAATCAAGTTTTCACTTCTGCCGGCACTCCCGGAGTGCAACCCGTCTTTTTTTTTCTTTTATTTTGCGTCCGTACTATACCGAACATTGCACCACAAAAAAAAATGCGTTATTGGTCACCGCAGTTCTTTAACCATGCGCTGCTCAATGAACAGCATTTCATTTTATTTGTAAATGTAAATTATGTTGTTTGATTTCTATTAATCTAGGGCTTATATTCTTAATGTAGCTGTTTGTATCTTAATTTTCATCGTCATTGACTGAAAGTTGTGTCTGAATTGTAATCTTATCTACTTCTTTTTTAGAAGGTAGGTAATCCTCTTATCGTGCGTATGCACCGAATATGTATCCTCATTTTTATTGGATAACTTGATAATTATGCTAAATATGTCTTCACTGTTCTTATATGGCTTAATGTCGTATACACTATGAGTCCATAAGCAAGTGATCCTTTTGTTTAAATAAAACAAACAAAATGGTCGTTTTGTCATCAGGGATAAATCCGTATAATAATTAGTTTTGTTTTTTATTATTGTTATTACTTATCAACATTGTGCTCACACATTAGAAACGACAAGAAATGTGCTCACACATTAGAAGCGACCAGAAATATGTAACCAAGATTTATGTAACTCATAATATGATTTAAAAGAGTGACCATGGAGTTTCTTGCACGTTCTTCTCCATAGAGATCTACGCTTTGAAACGTGCAATTTAGATTCACTTTTTTTTGACTGACCGACATTTTGATAAAACAAAAGTGCCTGTAATTAGTCTTTTTGTAATAAACGTTCTGATTTCAGCATGTGCAAAACAGATAACCTAATGAGACGATTAAAACATTGCCAATTACGACTACCATCATCTATAGGCAGTTTCTAACATTATCATTCATATAACAAAGATTTCAACAAACCGTGGTATTTGGCATTCATTTCCTAATGGGTTCCGCAATTTTGAACGTTAGCCAAAAGGAAAAAGATATTATTAGATACGCAGATTTTTAAACCAGATTTTTATTTTGATCGTTATTCTACAATCTTTGTTAATTGGGTTAGGTATGAATCAGGTTTTCGTTCGTTATTCGGCTGTTTCTGACCCTGAAATAGGTCAAGGTACAGACATAAATACAAATACCAATGTGTGCACGTGGTGAACATTTGCTGAAATTATTTGAGTAAACAGCAAACACGTGAAGTCCGGGCGTTGAGCGTGTGTTTTTTAAGTCACCTCAATCTTTTGAATATTATCATAAAATGTATTGTATAATTAGCCTATATTTTATCTTCCGTGGCAGACAACGATGTCAATATGGTCTAGTAATGGATTTTGATACTATTATAATGTCGGTTAACTTTTTTTTTGAGGTGGGAAATCGTCTAATGACTTCCTCCCATCATCATCATCATCATTTCAGCCGGAAGACGTCCACTGTTGGACATACCACCTCCAAGTGTCGCCATAATGACCGGTCCTGTGCGTCTCGCATCCATCGGATTCCCGTGACTCTCACCAGGTCATAAGTCCACCTTGTGGTAGGAATTCTACCACTCTAAGACAAAGCGGGAGGGCGTGTCAGACTTTCAGTGACTAAAAGTCTCCTTTAGATGCCTTGCGATCTAGGACCACGGGTTTACCTTTCAGAAGTCGATCCATGGCCCCAGTAAGCTTCGGTGGTACTACGCCTACAGTTCGGCTGATCATACCCATGAAGACACGTTGGTGCTCCGCCAAAGCGGGATACACTTCCATAGTATGCTTCACCGTGTCCTCCAAACGGTCCACACACATGACACCCGGGCGTTTCGTCCTCCTGATAATGGCAGTTCGCTAAGAGAGATAATAGTCTAATACTCACTAGGTATGTATTTTTTAAGAATGAAATATTTTTGTATGTTTATTCAGAATTGTAGAACAATGAATGTTTGTTTTGTTACTGTCGATATTTTATTTACAAATAAGAAAGATTTTTGTCATGTGATCTTGTTTGCGCGAATTATGATAAAAGTGATATTTAAACATAACGGAACTCGTTTCTTGGCAGATACCGATAATGTGACACAATTTTCTGTTCAGATTGTTAATAATAAGTAAGAAGAGGAGAGAAGAGGTGTCTCTTCTCAGTACAAAACTAATTCATCGATCACTTATACCTTGATTTGCTTACTGCGAGATTGAAATTTCAGCCTAGACATATTTTATCGATATTTCAGTCTGTGTTAATGTTTATTGACCAATAAGAACAAATCGTCTACACTAGTATATTAAGGTAAGGTTCGTTTTTATGTTTTTTTTTTGTTTGTAGGAAGTAATCTCTGAAAGTACTGCCCCCCTATCCAAGTTACAAAGGTTTCGCTTGCGTCGAACGCTTCGAGTTGATCTTGCCGCCAATTCTTTTGTTCTGACCACGTGACTGAGCGTTGAGGCGACGTCATTCCCGTACATTTGAAGCTTTCTACAAGCGTTAACTATTGCAGATTGGCAACTTGGCTAGGGGTACTGCCCCCCTAGCCAAGTTACAAACGTTTCGCTTGCGCCGAACGCTTCGAGTTGACCTTGCCGCCAATTCTTTTGTTCTGACCACGTGACTGAGCGTTAAGACGACGTCATTGCCGTACATATGAAGCTTTCTACAAGCATTAACTATTGCAGATTAGCAACTTGGCTAGGGGTACTGGTCCGATAGCAAAATTTTTTTCACTGATATAAAGCTGATTTATGCCTGGCCCTGCCAGGCCGGGCCGGGCAAAAACTAGTATCAAATAAAAACGAAATTCGATTTATTTTATTTTATTGATTTGATCGTACTTTTTTTCTCATAGTAACCTGCAATAATTATCTTACTGTACCTACATACTCTGGAAACATTAAACTTGAAAGCGAACTTTCGAGGTTTACCCGCTATGGTAGCGAAATTCAAGTTTTTTAAAGTTTTTGCGTTTTGCGAGTGATTCCATGTTCATTAAAATATGATTTGTGACCGTAACATGTATTTATTTACGGTAACCATTAAGCTAGAACTACATTAGACCGCGTTTGACCACTACTTCACCTGATGGTAAGCGACGACGCGGTCGAATACAGGGTTACTAAAGTCGCTGTCTCGTTTTCGAATTTATGAAAGAAAAAGGCCTCGCCCTTTTTGCCCTTTGTGTTCCAGTCATGCTCATGGTGACTCTTGACCAATCCCACTGCTTAGCCGCAGCAGACCTTATTTCTTAGCTTTTAGGTTTGGCCATATCTAGAATCAAACACTTTATCAAGACAGCCGATGTCTGAAGGCGAATTGCAAGGATTTTACACACGAGAAGATAAAAGACGTTTGCTAACTGATAACCCGATAACCTGTTATTATGACAACAGTGAATTTTGTATAACACATGGCCGTTTGTCTACTTGATAAGAATATTTAAGAGATAGCAAGTGGTAAGTAAATTTTGTTACCAATGCAAGTCATTCATAAGGCTTTAGCTGATACTCACGCTATAGGCCGAAATACCTATACATATCCGAGGTCCTATCACAAGCTCTGAACTCGATAGCAGGGGCCCAGCTGGTTCGAAGCCTACTGGGGCCAGGGTTAGCTCCGAAAGGTAGCTCAGCCCCGGTATGAAAGGCAAGATGGAACGGGGTTGGTTTTTTAGCCAATAAGATTCTGACACTATCTCCCGCTGCGCTCAAGGGCGGGAGATGTCATTAGGATGATTTTTACCCAAAATAAGCTCTTAACTCGATTCATTTCACGATCTAAACTGAACTGGTCATGATCTTGAAGCTTACCACCATCCGAAATCATTGAAACCTCAAGAACATCTCCCGCTTGGGTGCGATTTGCAGTGAGTGATATGGAAAGCACTACATCGGTTGCGCATCCAGGGAGGCCGCTGCAAACATAACTTGACGAAATGGGGTTTTATAGACTCATCGGACCCTGCCAGGCGCATTACTTTGCGTAATTTATTTCATTACCACTGCTCTCAAAACGATGAAGGAAAACATTGTGAGGTAACGCAAAAGCAGAGCAGGAATATAAGTGTGGTTTTTAGTCAATAAAATTGGCATGCTCTGCCCTAAAGCTCTGGTGGCAGAGTTGAGTAGTGGTGGCAGAGTTGAGCAGTGGTGGCCGAGTGGTAACGGCCCTGACTTACGAGTTGTAGGTCGCGGGTTCGAACCCAGCCAGGCGCATTACTTTGTGTACTTAATTTATTTCATCACCACTGCTCTCAAAACGGTGAAGGGAAACATCGTGAGGAAACCGGCATGTCCTAGAACCAAAAATTGCTTGCTTGAGTTCCAACAGTGGGAACATTAAAATGGCTGGTGAAGATGATGATGACTGTACCCCTAGCCAAGTTGCTAATCTGCAATAGTTAACGCTTGTAGAAAGCTTCAAATGTACGGGAATGACGTCGTCTTAACGCTCAGTCACGTGGTTAGAACAAAAGAATTGGCGGCAAGGTCAACTCGAAGCGTTCGGCGCAAGCGAAACGATAGTAACTTGGCTAGGGGGGCTGGGCCGATTGGTATTTTTTTTCCCATAGAAAGCTGCTTTATTCCTGTGACATAGGCTATTATGTTATGTACGCGGGCGACGCCGCGGGCAAAAGCCAGTCGTTTATACGTTGCTAAGTAAAAAAGTTATATCATACATTACATTATTATTATTTCTGGTATTAACGGGGATAGCAAGGTATCTAATCAGAATATTTTAGACATGGTATCTTAAATTCTAAACTAGTCTAGGTAAATAAAAGATTGTTATTTCAGTGATAGGTACCTATTTTAAGTAAAACTGATAATATTTTTAGAAGCACAAGTTTAGACTGATAACATAATAATAATGTATAATATAATGTGAAAAAACCATGATAAAAAAGATATATTTCCTTTTTCAATCAAATTCTATGTTAGTTACTAACAGAACATAAGATAGACAGAAGCAAGACTGGTACTGTTAGTAACGCCATATAAAGCTGAAGGAATGCACTAATGTAGGTAGCCAAAGACATAAAAAAGAGTGACTCAGTTGATTCCCCAAAGTGCACCAGCCGTAATTCAACTAAGAAATTTAATATATTATGTCATATGATTTGACCATTACATGTTTGCTGTAAGAACTTTATTCATTTATCATTTATAGACCTCTCTCACTGGGAGGAGGATTAACCTAGTTAACGTTTAACCAAACAATATGAAAACCAAAGAAAGACAGATCTCGACACCAGGCATGAGATCAACAGAAATAAATCACCTTCTAACACACGTGTGTACTGTGCACGCACTTTCACAACTAATACAGACTTCTCCTCCTTGCGTCGTATTCCTCAATGCTGAGGGTCGTGACCCCCCTGTTTCATCACTCTATCCTTTATGATATTCCTCCACCTGTTCCTGTCTCTGGCGGTGTGAAAGGCATTGTACATCGTGGAGTTAAGAGCGGTGCGGATCTGGTCGGTCAACGTACGTACACGTACGTATACAGACTATATTAGCCAAATTAGAGCATATGATCACAGCGCAACCCATAACTATGGTTGCACAGGATAACAGAAATCAGTCACCGTAAAGGAAATCGCTGAAATATTGTAACATTTTTAATTTTTCAAAGTTCAAAGTGTCCCGTTGTAAAAAACGCCAATTTCTTAGATAACGATGAGAACCATTTTTCCTTAATAGATATAGACGATACTAGCGATGACAATCCTTCTAATCATATAGATACTTCTAACAAAGAAAGAATTTATAAGTCCGTTTAGATAAAGACTGTTAACATAACTATTGTTCCAATAACAACAACAAACGATTGAACTGTGAACTTTTTAAACAATTAGCGATCTATCCCGTCCGATAGTGAGTGTTAAACAACTTAGATACTATTGATATATGTATGGGAAATGATTATAATTGTCTTAGTTTAACAATAATACCTGGGTGTTATGAGATCTAAGTGTAGAATATTCGCAGGCGATTGTTTTAGAGTGGTTTTGTTAACATTTTGATGACAGCGCCTATGTTATATTTTAACGTTGCCTTCTATTGAATTATAATTTTCGTAGGCCTCAAAGTAGTAAGCACGTTTGTTATGAGCGTCCTTTTCGAGGTACATTTTCATACAACCGATCTTACGTGATTATGATTTTATTTAACATCTTTCTCAAGATTTTTTGGAGACAGCTATCTTTTGGATATTATTTAGGCTTCTATAGATATCAAAGTGTAAAACTAATCTAGTAAAGACCTTTGAAAACCTGCTATTTTACGTGAACTTTGGCCCTCCATAATGTACTCGTATTATAATAAAGTACATCAGTAGAAGTCTTGCACTTTAATCAAGATGTGAGAACTGACAGTTTTTATGAAAAACCACGTGGAAATACGTGGTTTTTCAGAAAAACTGTCAGAACAAGTTTTGTGAAATATTCGAGTAAATCACAGAATTACCGAATGCCAATAGTTTTCAGGCGTTATTCTCTTTTTTGCAATATGTTTCTTCATCAAACATCGCGTTGGATTGCGTTAGATGAGGCAACAAGATGACGATAGGCGAGAAAAGGGCCCTCCTCGGCAATTGCACTTTTTCATAAAGTAGGGAAAGTTTATGAAAAAGTTCAATTGGATTTTCTATTAACATTTAGGTACTCCGTAGCAGACCAGAGTTTGGAAGTTAGTAGTGCGACACTCTCATGGAGAGAGATCAGGCGCTGGAAATGTCGGATTGTCGCATGGACTATGAGAGTAAAGGAATATGTTACACCCAGGTGCAGGTTTGTACACACTTGAGGACTATATCTTTTACGCACTTGGCTTGAGATTGTCCACAGTCGAAAAAATTAATATATGTACGTATATAAATAATAAATAAAAAAAAATGTCTAAATTTTAGAAGACGTAATATTAAATATTACGTCAGTCGTCTTCTACTTCTACCTGCGTAACTCTGAAGCGGATATGGCTTATCAAAACAATTAGTTCAAACTTAGTTTTTACTCAGGAGATGAATATTACAAACAAGAAAAAAATAATTATTAGGGACGATTAAATATGACTTTAACAACACAAAATATTTTCGACCGTTTGGCTTACCTAATTGCTAAACCCTCTTTTGTATTTGAGATTTTTTCATTCAATTTTATTAGGTTTTTATTTCAGGTTTATTTTACAGTTACGGCTATGCTTACGAGTTGTAAGTCGTAGGTTTAGTCAGACCCAGGTAAGCGATTTGCTTCGTGTAATTTTCATCACCACTATTCTCAAAAACGGTGATGAAATCCAACGTTAGGAAACTGGCATATCTTGGAACCAAAAATTCGAAGACTTCACACTGCACCGGGTCCGAAGGGCGGATTACGACCCATTCCCTCTCTCCTAGAGAAAATACCTGTACCCCAGTAGTAAGAACATTATAAGGCTGATTATGACTATTGCATTAGATTTGATACATGGTAATAAAATAAAAACCAAAATAAAACTGAAATATCACTTAGATAATAATAAAAATCGGATAAACATATATGGCATGGCATATATTATTAATAATATCAGCTCCTAAAATAAACAATTAGTAGTTAGAACGCAATAGAAAAAAAGTTCACTAAACTCAACGAATCCACAATGGAACGTCATTAAATAAAATAATATATGCAAATGAAGAAATTCAGTTGCTAACGCGTGACATTTCGCGAATTTAGCAATAGGTATTACTATACCAAATCAAGCTGATATTGCAATGTTATGTATTACCAAGTTCATGGTTGCTAATTTTGTTACGGCATCGACTGTAGCAAATTCTGCTCAAAGTATATAAAACAATTTACTTATGTAAGTGCAGAGATTGATATTCTTTATCAGCGTAGAATTCTTTGAAATAACACTTCAAGAATTCTAGAATATTATAAAAGGCATTGATTGCCAGAACAAATAATATTTACTTGAGGACAAAAGAAATTGTAAATTCAAGATGAAAATCTATTTGATATTTGCCATAAAGGCATTGCCTTCTTATGATGATGGTGATGATACTGATACTCATGACGCCAAACCCAGAGATCAGGTAAATCCTAAAGTAATAGCCAAGATCAAACACCTAGGAGATACAGTTAGCTTAGAGGAAAATGTGAATTATAAGCAAATGCACACACGGCCTCATAAAAACTATTCAGTCTATATTCTCGTATCTTCTAGCAACGAAGCTCAACCAATAACAAAAATGACGAGTTAATTTCTCTCTTATAACAATTTAGTCTTATCTTAAATAACGTGTAAGCAGTGATTAGTAAAGCCGAAGGTTAGGAGGGCATCAACTTTGCCTGGAGCGCTAACTTGATTGGATGTACATTCATTCCTATTCAATGTTGTAGATTCTTTCCTGAATTTAATGTCTAGAATCTTTTGTTAAATATCGAGAACTTTTTTAATAGCTTGAAAAGGCTGATCGGTGTGTAATAGTTTCACGAGCATATTCATATATTGAAGCGTGTGCGCTTGTTGGATCGGCCTCACATGATGATGGGTCCCGCTAGCAATGGCGGATCGACACCAGTCGATGGGAATTTTAAATATATCCCTGGACCCCGCCCCGGCCCATGGTAGTATTCGATACTGTGAAATTTTAGTCTGTTAGAATTCGGCATAAAACACTTCCTCCTTCCTTTCTTCTTCCTTATCCTTGGGTAAGTCCTTGAGGATTTACCCATAAAAACAGAAAAAAGGGTGAAAACAGTTTTTTGTTTTGTCCAGTAGGAAGGTACCCTAGCAGAATAAACTTTATTGTATACCTAAATACTAACGTAATTCGTATTATACATATATGTCACGTCTCATTAAAACTCACACATATAAACAGGAAGGAGATACAGTATTATAAAAAATACAATATAATAGTCTACCATATTTTACATGCTTCATATTATACTATTTTAATCATAAGGAAGACTGCAAGAATTAACCTCATTATCAATTGGTTTGTGACGTTTTTTTAGTGAAACCGTATACGTTTTATACCTAAACTATTTCAATACAATTATTTATCTTTCGTTGAACCTAATTGACCTCAATTACAAACAGAACATCAAGCTTTATAGATATTTTAATTACTACAGCTTTGTAACAAAACTCATAATGCAAAAACGAGATTATATGGGACGGTTGACCGGAGTCTTATACATATAAAATGTTGATATGCTCATTCCATTTCGGACACGTTGCAAATAATATGACTAGAGTCAAATTTACAAGTTCAGTGCACCAGCAAAGACACGTTCGATTTATTCTCTAAATGACATTCAACTTGCACTAGTTCAAGACTGTTGACCGAAGCTATATGAAAGACGATGCTATTTCTAACAATAATATTTCGAGAGATCTAACAGATGAGATTTTGATCTTGATCCTAGAACTTATAGTCAAATCTTTCTTCATTTTAACTCAAAATGGAAACTCTTTTCAAAGCTTGAAAAAATGAGTATAATTTTTTTTTAATCATAAATCTCATAAGTATTTTTCAACTTCACCCTTCTACAAAGGGTTTCTTGTTAGACAGACTACATTTATAACTGTCTACAATTTAAACAGACTAGACAGTAAAGGGTAAAACGGAGAAGACGGCGAGTTATTACCGTCTAGACACGATATAATCACATCAACCGACCGATTTGTCCACTCTTCAGTGAAAATAGCGGAATAAATAAGTGATGGGGATTATAAAAATTATTGATTATTACTAGACTTTTATCATGAAAATGTCTTGGTGGACATTCCGCCCATCTGTACAAAGCGTTTTGGCAACACATTTATTGTGCGTACAGTTGCAGTGGAATTGCCTGCCGGAATCTGTGTTTCCTGATGGCTAACCTAACCTAGGGGTTTTTAAGTTAAGAGTAAATAGGTTAAGCAAGCGTGCTCATCAAGTGAGGTAGTGGTCAAACGCGAATCTATAAAAAAAACCTATGTACCTTTAACACTACTTACACGAGATAGACAAAAATAATTAAACCCTTCACCAAAATAAGATAGAGCTTAGAAATATACAACTAATAATTGAAGTGGACATGATTGACGCTTAGTAACGAGCGCTGCTTAAAATTTCGTGTCCAAAAATATGACATCCCGAATATGCATACAACTCTCTGAAATGCAATACACTGATAGCATTACAATAAGGCCCCAACCCGTCTGACCGGCCAATACCTACGTTCCCAGCCTATCAGAACACGAGTCATGTAGATATTATCCCTATCACGTGTCAGTCGCATCACAAGACTGCCAATTTATAAATCGGCGGACGTAATTCTCACCGTGTCGTGTTCATCAAGAACCCCTCCTTTGTCCAATACTGAAGTACCTATATAGAATTTATTTCTGGATCACTGGGCTTTTTACTGTATTGGCTTTATGCCAAGATTTCTTTGTTTTGAAGGCTTGAGTGAATAGGTTGACCTGAATCGGGAGAAAAATTTGTCTATTTTTAATGACGTTGCCTAATAAGTTTGGAAATCGGTAACGTTTTAATTTAATGGTAAAGTAAAGTAGAATCATTGTATCTAGAATCTGATGTCCGTTCTGAAAGTATCAGTGATCAAGATACAGGGTGCATCGTACTGGCATGGTAGCAATGACCATATATCGCAAATGTTTGCACATAGTAGTGTTGACTATTAGATAAAGCTTAGGAACCAAAGTAGCAAACAAAGTGCTTGCTTTAGTTGCAATAGCAACAATCTACAAGGCTAGTGACGATAAAAATATTGGTATAGTGATAGCACCAAGACTGGATTACATCTATGATAGACAACCCTCAAATAACCACAGACATGTAAACAAAAGACAATCACTTACAGCTTACGTCAAAAGCACGCGTGACGTAGACGATCTATTCTTAAATCTCTGCACAAACGTCACAGAAGATTGAATGAATAAGTACCATAGAGTATGTGAAGTTAATTTAGTCAGACGAAGTAAACTAAACAATCATATTAAACGCAGTTAATCTAATAATAAAAACTGACACGCGTCAAATGCACGTGTAGATAATAATACGAAGCATGTGCAGAGTGCGCGTGAATTTGTTGTGTTAAGAAATTATTGTTAGCAGTGAATAAGTTAGGGATCAAAATAAAATGGTCAGCGATATCTTTTCGTATGAAACAAGAAATGGAAGGAATTTCTGACAGTATTTTGCTATTTGAACAGCCTATGGCAATCTGATCATATCAGCTGAAAAGCTCAGCAATCATTTGTTTTAAAGAAACTGGTGAGTAATAAGCGATACGATAATACTTTATTTATTAACAGGCGAACTAAAACAGACTAAAGAAAATTAGAGCATATACGCTTATAATTGTTTTGAGAAAAAGGGACATGATTTAGGTTAACGAAAGAATGCAGAAATTCGTTTCGCATTACTTTACCGGAATCGTTGGAGAATACCGAAAGATTAGAAACTGAATTGACTGCTTCATCATATACTAGCTTTTGCCTGCGGCTTCACCCGCGTACAAAAAGTATAGCTAATGTCACTCAGGAATAAAGCAGCTTTCTATCGGTGAAAAAATGTTAGCAATCGAAACAGTACTTTCAGAGATTACGTCCTACAAACAAAAAAACAAACCTTACCTCTTTATTATATTAGTGTAGATTCTGTTATATTATGTGGGTCTTATCATGAGGAAAATTATTCCTTAAGATTTTGCAATATTCATTCAATTGTAAACAATAAATTAAAAGATAGCAAATAATTGGATTGGTAGGCATAACAAAATGTTGCACATGCAATTTATTATTGAGTATGGTTTTCCTGTTATACAATAGTGATAGGAGATCAAGTGATGTTGTTTTTCCTAATAGCTTATTTGTTATACTTACTGCTTTTAACGTTATCCTTTTAGCTATCTTCACAAGATCATGAGTCAGTTTTTAAACAAGGCGTTTTTAAAGTAAAGTATTTTTTTTTTTAAGTCGCGACTGTTTTTGGTTATGCCTTAAATATTACCCGAATAACAATTTTAACTACATATTTACTCAGATTTTTGACCAATCTGCTTGCATAAAGCTGTAGAAAGTGTGAAAGAAGCCCTATGGCTTCTAAAGCTTTGGTAACTAAGCCCAAAATATCCTCATTCCCTTTTATATCATCATTTTCCTCATACGGTAACAAAAGAATGACGTAATACAACTTGACGTAGGGATTTGTCCCCCAAGGAAAGCATTCAAATACGTCACACATCAGGTGTTAAACATTCAACGTCAAAACCAATTATTTCTACTAATTAGGTACGTTACGCATGTACGTTAGAAATGACGAATTATGTTGAGAGATGCACGAATTCCTTTGAAACGCTTACGAGGTGCTTGATTTCTTTTGTGTAAGCAAAGGTTTTAATGTAGGTACAGCAGGTATAACAGCTCCTGATTACGTCAAAATCTTCTTAGCGTGTTAGTGGCAAAAATGTTTATTTTTTATTTTTGTCAAATTCAATTGTTTCCTGGCCTCATTCGGTCACGGTAATATCGTCCATTGACGCAGTCATTACATCCCTACATGAACAGGTAACAGGACACGTAACGAAAAATGGAAAGTGGGATATGGTCTGTGGAGAAACGCCGCACAAACATTGAAGATCGGAGCTGTCCGAGCTGTCCGACGTCTGTCAGACAGTAAAGGAACATTGTGCGAAAAATGATACCCTGTGTAAAAGCGATATCCTCTTTTACTCTTAGGCCCACTTGTGCAAATCAGAGTTAGGTAACTTATAACTTCGAGTTAACTGTGTCAGCTTTTAACTCGGGAGTTAATAATAACCCTGATTTACGCAAGCATACCTCATCTCATACAGGTATCATCAATGTTGTGAAGAAGGTTAACGGACATATTCTAAATTACATATTACGAATCGATCGATTCTTTAAATGCATATCCAATGACTGATCTGACAATTAATCTTACTTCAGATTCCACATCTCTCTATAGACACATGAGGAGATAAACTATAGACCTTGCCTTTTGTTGGGATGATAATAATCATGCAATGTAATTCATGATATGTTTAATAATCAATATGATTATTATGACAAGTCATTATTATTCCAATGGTGAACGCCGGATGCGACTATCGGTCATTAAGTTTAGGAAGTAACGAATACTGAGAGGCTTTATTTTAAGAGACGATCAGAAAATTGAGGACGATGCGTAAGTTTCTAAAAGTATTGTGCGTGGGACCAATGAATGACTTGAGTAAAATGAGAAGGCACTGGTCAAAATAACGTTTTCTGGTCAAAATAACGTTTTTAAATGTATTCTGTGAATAACGGTGTGAGTTGCACATTTGTATGATGAACTTGTATGTATTAGTTAGTCAATAAGACCTAATGTGTAACTGTTAGTTATTCCTAAATAAATAAATAAATAAAAGGCACCAGATGAAAAAATCCCAAAGAAAAATAAGAACGAAAAAAACACGCTGATTATTTCGTTCTTAGTTAAGTAATTAATGAAGCTAAAAGTAGGCTACTAACAATAAAAGAACCGCTACATAACAAGAACTAATCAATCTCTAATCTTGTCCAGTATAGCGGTAATCGAAGGTCCCCAATTGAAACAAAAGAAGCCGCAGCATTTCAAAACCGTCGGTTCAAAGTTAATCTAATTACAGAACCCATTGGCCATGGGTATTGCAACGAAATTACCAATTTGCTTGAGATTAGTAATAATTTGAAAGATCTATTGCACAATTTGATTGGTCCTAATTTCAGTTAAAACTGGAACGCTGCGTGGACCAGTGTGGAAAGATGTGATGAAAACATAGCAGTGTTTGCAAAATATGAGACTTGGCACCTGGATGAATGCTTGTCCTGTAAAGATAAACAGCAACAAACCTGTGATGGGAAAAATGCACGTGATCTCAGCTCTCACATTATAAATGAATGAAGAACAGACCAAAATCACGGTAGACATAACACTATCTTATAAGAAAATTGTAACATTTTAAAAGAAAGTCTCACAAAATAGAGATACTGATGTTTATCTATTTAGAACAGTCATAAAAATAAAGACAGATGTATATACGTTTGAACTGTACATTACGCATCAGGGATTTTGCGTCGTATTTACGAGAGCACTAAGCAAATGAAAAATTGCAAAAGAAAAATGGTTTTAACAATGTTATTTACTTGTATAACACATATAGCGCAACAGATGTTTTATTTTTTATGCAAATGATACTCTCTTGTTTCAAATCACTCGCTGAAATGGAAGTAATATAATAACAATGCGGAAATTCTTTGTTTAAGTGTATGTTTTATCCTTTTTTTGATCTGACTAATACCCTTTAACGTCACAAGTACAACTGCACGACTACCTACCTAATGGATTCTGGGCATTCACTGTCGTTGCTATTAACTCTATTCTCAGTTTCACCGGTAATCCCTGATGCAAAAAGAGAGACTGCTATGTTTGTTTGTTTTATTTTTCGCTTTTTCTGCTGTTGTTTTTTCTTTTAAAGCAGTGCGTCCAGCGATGGTTCTTGGACATGGTTTATAAAAATCGGTTCAGCCATTTGCAAGTTATGGAAGGGAGAAAAGATATGATTCATACTCGTACTTTATTATACAGTTATTTTGTTTTAAATCTCATCTCTATCCACGCGTGATCATCTATTCTGTTGTCTATCTTTGTATCAATGAAGTCTGCAGACTTACTGCGTACTTATCTATGCAATGCACCTGTCGTGTGTAGACATATCGTCTATTGAAATATGGCACATGTGTTGCACTATATAAGCCTCTACGTAATATATTCTCCGATACTGTCAGTTTCATTGTCCTGATTGATTATAATATTGCATTTATGAAAAACTTCTTTCAAATGGCACGTAATGTTGATAACACTAGTGTGATTGGTTCTGGTGTTTGTTCTATAATTTACCGTTTCCCTAACGAGTGTTTTATCATTATTAATATGTAATAATACTTTTTGTTTTGACGTTCTGGGTTATCAAGTTGACCTGTTCAATGTTTTAGATTAATGATATGAATTAAGTTATTAAGTTTTTCTGTTGACGCGGTCTTATGGGTTAATCACATTGGATAGCAAGGTTAAATTTCATCCATGGATTACAAAAGCATTATTTTATAGGTTTTGAAATAAATCCAATGTTGTTTATAACACGTCAAGAAATTCACGATAGAAAACTTTACTGTTGTTTAAATTGATGTAGGTTAATGAGCAATAGTTACGGTTTTGGCCTTAATTAAATAATCACGACTTGCAGTTGTTTTTTTGTTTCTACCAACCGCTGTACTTAATCAATAAGGATGTCAAATTGTCAACAACACAGAAGTACTGTCAATATTTTTTACTGACAAAAGTAAATACAATGAAACCGAATAACCGCTTCCCATTTGCGGTCGCAGTTTAAGAGGAAGTTAATGTAGATAACAATGAGATCACTTAATGGGTCAAATTCTACAATCGCGGGATTGTTTGCATATAAAAAGTTACTGACTTTTTGTGCTAATCTAATAGCTGTAATTGTATTGATGAGCAGTTCCTATTCCTAATTACCTGCCCTACTTACCCAAAATAAAGATTTATCTAGATATAGATCATCATCATCTTCCTGCCCTTGTCCCGTTTTATTTGAGGTCGACGCAAAACGTTTTTTTTCTTCCATTCTGTCCTGTCACTCGTCACGCTATTACTAACTCCCTTTCACTCCTCCATCCATCCACTCTTTTAGCAAAATGCGTTTCACCTCTCCTCTTCACATGACCATATTAGGATAAATGATTCCCTTTCAACTTTTCTCTTATCTAGGTATATAAATCAGACTGAAAACAAATCTTGCTAATATTATGAACATAACATCCACTACCAACTGTCATTCTTATTAAACTAACAGTCTGTTAATTTTTTTCCCAAAAGTTAAGAAAAGTCAGAAGAAAAACTTACAATCCAAGATTGGGTTCTCCCAAAAACTGTCGAAAATTAACACCAATTACAGAATTTGGGAATCCGATGGATGCGAGACGCACAAGACCAATCGTTGGCGACACTTGAGGAGGCCTATGTCCAACAGTGGACGTCTTTCAGCTTAAATGATGATGACAGAATTCGGAAAATGGGTCGAACCATTTGCGTTAATGTTTCGATTACGACATTCTCTTGCGAAAACATCAATTACGTTTCTATTGACATTAAAAAATAAACAATACTTACTTCCTTGTCCTCTATGAGAGTCGCGACTCGGCCCGGCTGTAAAAGAAAGAAATTTGTTAAATCATTGTTTTGAAGTGTAGAATTTGATAAGAATTAGTTGTATTATCAAAACATCTTGTTTTTTCGTTTTTATTGGACTTAAATTTGTTTTTAAAAACAAATATATATGTGTATGTTTATTAGGTTGGTTACGAGATTCTAAATTACCTTTGTTTTGGTTTTTGACCTTTGTGAACTTATCTATTTGGAGGTCACTGTGTATATAATAAAAATAATATTATAGTGATGTGTAATCCTACTTTTTATCGATACATTTCTTTACCGGTTGTGTATTTACTATCTTTAACTAGCAAGTCATTAGGATAGTGTTTTTAATTATTCTAGAATGGCAACTTTTTAAGTCACTATTGAGACTAATATAGAATGATTGCCGAAGATGAAACAAAGGCCGTGGATGAAGTTGACCCAGAAGTGGCCAAGACAAGGAGGAACATAAGTAACAGAGATGATTTTAATGCAAAAGATCTCAGAAGACTGAAAACATTCATCATCATTCATTAGAATGCTGGAGGAACACTTAGGTGTATTCGTTGAATACTGGTTAACGAAGAAACAGACTGAATTGGGAGTTTTTGGCTTGATTTCTTCGTGTTAAGTTCAATGGCTGTTTTTATTATTGATCGATGATGCCTAGTGAATATTGTGATTTAAAATTGTTGTAGTTTTGTATGTCATGTATCTACGCAACTGGACAGTATGTGGAATCATTGAAACAGGTACGATCTCGGTAAAATGGAGCTGAAAATTTTATTGTGGTGGTAGTCAGAGAAGTTTGTCGAGAAGCTTGACTTGATACATTTGTATCAAGTCTGGCCCTGCCAAATACTAGGAAAACATAAGGATTTGCACATCCATGTTCTAATGATAAACACATTAACTATTCATAGGTACAAAGACATGGCTTAGAGGACTTGGTAAGCCAAAAATAAAAACCGAGTCGTAGAAATCGCAAATCAAAATTCCTTTGCGTACCACAAGGCAGCGTGTGGGTGTGTGTTTTCACGCAAAAATACTAAAAATAGGAAAGCGTGATAGGTGCGTGATCGCAGTAACACTCAGTTTATCTAGCCTAAATAAACTAGCATGATACGCCGGCTAAATATTTACTTCAGAACACGTTTTTCTACTTTTCTTGACTTGTTCGGAAATTTTGAAGTGTCGTCCTTGACATTAGACGAAATTGTTTATCGGACGATAAATAATCTTTTACGGGATCGTCTGGCAAAAATGATTTAGAAGTTAAAATGAGTAAGATACCTAAGGGAATACGATCCTCAGAAAGAGGAACACGACACGAGGGATTTCTATAAGACGGTGGTAAATTAATTTTAAACTCACATTTTCACAAACCCAAAGGATTTAAAACCCCTTGAGAAATCAGATACAAGCCTGATCCAATTTCTTATCAGTATATCTGCTGTTATCTCTCTTGATAGTTGTAGTGATTAGGGTGACAAAAATTTAAACTTTTATGCATAAATCAGAACAAAGAACTCATAAGTATCTCTGCTCTGATTTGAAAAAGAATATCTTTGAATCTTTATGTGCGTTTGGGGGGTCAACACAACAGGATATATGTTAAAATACAAGAATACTGATAACTAGTTAATTACACAAAGTACAATAAATAATGTGTAGACTGTAGGTATTTCGTACAATAAAAACGTTTTAGCTAATGAATGACTGTTGTTGATCAAACACTATCATTGACTTATACATTAGCAGGAGGGTACTCAGAAATATTGAGTGTGTAAGTGTAATGTATTTTTGTGATTAAGTCCCATATAATCGATGTGACTGTCGAAGATTTAAGATTAAGCCTCAAAATTATTATGATTTTATAATAAAATAAAATGGTTAAAACTATCATAATTAATAAACAGCATTTTAATGTTGCCACTGCGACCCAGGTCTACTCTCTAGGAGAGGGAATGGGCCAAAATCCTCCGGTGTGGATTGATGATAAAATATTTAGAAAATCATCACTATTATGACCCAAATGCCAACCCAGATACTCTTAAAATTTTGGTTCCATAAATGGTCATTGTTAATGTTTTCATGCTCATATGGCGTTAAAAAAAATCTCTTAGTTATCAATGGTGCGGCCTGATACATGGGTCAACGGAATAAAAATATCAACTTCGGTGTTCGCAGACATTCTGTCTACAGTCATGTTGAATGAATAACATGCTTACATTTTAAACAAGTATATAGTATACGTATGTAGGTATTATGAGATAGTATTTTCTTTGTAGATCACGTGCTTGCTTCTTTGAGTGACTAGTGCGAGTTTGTTTCACGTTTATGTCGCAGCGCTCCGATTGGCCCGCTCCAAGCTCATAACCAATCAGCGCGCCAAATACAGTAAATGCTTCGATCGCGTTAACTTCAAAACCACTGACACATTAACGTCCACGATCTCGGTTTTAGCAGCGAACGGTGCGACGAGCGGGGCGGTATCGGTAACCGGGCGCGCGGCGCTATGAGCGGGAGTCTCGTGGCATACATCAAACATCAAACATTTTTATACTTTTGATATTATGCTCGCAGAGCCGCGGTTAGCTGGGAGCTCACAGGGGCAAATTCGTGCACGGACCGTTAGATTGTATTTTTTTTTTTTAATATCTTGTAGTCTTAAAGTTTTCTCCCGAGTTTTACGGGGTCCAGTCCATTTCTCCCACTCAATTTAGTCTACTCAGGCTTACATAGATTTCTCTACAATGCAATCTATATTTGACCACATCTGGAAATTACTCTTCGTCTTTGATCTTCATTCGTCTAGATTAGGGTTATTGTGAATAGGTTACGTCAAGATTGTCTAGACTGCTTTAATTATCTTTGTGTCTAGACAAGTAAGCTCCATCATTGACCACATTATCGCGTACCATTAGGTGAGATAGTCAAGCGCGAACTTATGAATGATAAAACAAAAAAAAAGAAATGACTATCATAATATTCTATAATTTTTAGGATTCCGTACTCAAGGGGTAAAAATGGGACCTTATTAAGACTTCGCTGTCTGTCCGTCTGTCTGTCATCAGGCTGTATCTCAAGAACCGTGATAGCTAGGCAGTTGAAATTTTCACAAATTACTTATGTATTTCTGTTGCCGCTATAACAAAAAACACTAAAAACAAAATAAAATATTTTTTTACAAAATTTCCTAAGGACGGTACGGAACCCTTCGTACGCGAGTCCAACTTGCACTTGGCCAGTTTTTAGCAATCCTATCTCGGAGTGAAGAAGGGAGCGGGGTATAGTGATATTGATTAAAGTGACCTTGAAACACATGCCGATTTGGGCGCGTCGATGAACATTTAGAACTACACGTGATCTACAATTGCCGAAACGGATCTTGAGCGCTCGACGTCAGTGGGGATGGCTTTGCGCATTCCATACATTGGCGAGCCAATAGTCTTCGTTGTTGCAACGCAGGGGCAACTTGAAGCCAGCGCTCAAGATCCGTGACGGCAATTGTACGTACAAACCAGGCGTGTTACACGTGTGCGTCGGTCTAAATGTAGTTCTAGCTTAATTAATTGTTTTGTTCTATATTCACGTTTTCAGTTTTTATTTTCCTGGTCTTATCTTCTGGATTGAAACGTACTTAAAACATTTTGGGAGAACAAAACAAAAATATTATTGCACGCATTTTACGCGTGTCCGTATTATTTACTTTGCTGTTTATCTAAACTGCGATCTAAGGCTTCATTAGTAAAGTTTGTAATCAGTATTATAATGATAGCCTGAAAGATGAAAATGATAGCGCCAAAAATGTTGTAATGATATTTATTGCGCCATTACAAAGGTCAATTTGTTCTAGGTAGGTACTTAGGTTACGAAGAATCGCCAAACTTAAGTGGCAATGGGCAGGCCACATTGCTCGCAGAACAGATGGCCGTTGGGGCCGAAAGGTGCTGGAATGGCGACCGCGTACCGGAAGTAGCGTTGAAAGGCTTTCTACAAGGTGGACCGATGACCTGGTAAATGTTACAGGAATCCGATGGATGCGAGACGCACAGGATCGTTTATTGTGGCGACACTTGGGGGAGGCCTGTGTCCAACAGTGGACGTATATCGTCTGAAATGATGATGATGATGACTTAGGTTACTGATTTTAACGGTGACATAGAAATCAATAGTACAGTACCGAACATAATAAGTAACTTTCCAGAATTTACGTACATGTTTGTAATGGTATGGGTATGTGATACCGAAGAACGAGGAACATAAGCAAAGTTTCGAGTACAAATCTAGATAGTTTTAAGAAATGAGGAAATTCAAAGTAACGATGTATGGGATTGTATGAAAGATGATACAGTTAGAAAGGAAGCGACTCAATACATGACAACAAATTAAAGACACCAAAAAATTACGGACAAGAGTAAGAGACTGAACGAATTGATCTCCAGTACCCAGTAGCTTGCAAGCCTACAAGGATTCAGAGAAGACCATGCCTACTCCTGAATCCTCCTGAATTTGAAGTAATGACCTTGATGTAATAGCACTTCACGGGTTTGTAACAGAAGTAGTGAATCTACGAACAACATTAAACACTGGATCCCTCAGTAGGAAATGCATGGATGATATAAATACGTCACAGTTTAAACAGGATTACATTATAGCTATAAATTCTGTCAGCCTTATGACATATGCTGTACATTATGTACTAACGCACAAGCGTAGCTATTGAGTAATTTGTGGTTTTAAGACCCCACAAACAACAGCTGTATACGGGGATAAACATCAGTAGGTAATTCAACAATAACGACATGCTATAGCAACACTACAGTTTTCCAAATTGATATTGTATAGTTTTTATCATAAAGATCCGAATGTTCATTGATTTATTAGAACTTTTCAAGGCACAACATATAGAAAAGGGGTTTCTGAGAGTGAAACTGTAGTATCATTGGGTCAATCTAATAATAATAAACATGGCAACCTGCTGGGCCCAAAAACTTTGAAGGAAACGAAAACCATCGATTCGAGAAGAAGATAGATAATGACAACTATGAATTCACACATACAACTATGAATTTAGACTTAGGTGTGAGTAGGCTCTTAATAGACTAGTGCGCTTCACCATAAACGATTGCATCTCCGCTTACCATCAGGTGGGATCGCAGTCACGCACTAGTGACATCAATTTAAAATAGATTGCTAATTTGGGTTGGCTGCAAAGATCAATAATGAAAGACAAACCAATAAGATGACAACGCTAATCCTGAACCCTTTAAAAACCTTTTATTATCTCTAAAACACTCTCGACCCCGGTTATTTCGGTGAATCTCAGAACAATGTCGGTCGCGTTGCGTCAAGGCATTTTGTGTGAAAGTGCATCCACCTTGAATCTTCGCCAGTTCGACGTGTGTCATTAAATATTTGGGGGCCACTGCATTCGTCACGCGATTCCGGTGACGAATTTAATTCGTTTATTGTAGGTGTATCTTGGGACATTATTGTTATGATTTCATCTTGAGTTGTGGGTGTGTCGTTGTAGGAGTATCCGCTGAAAAAGTCCCCTGCATTCAATTTCTTTTAACAAACTTATTCATCATTTTCAGCCTTACCTAAACTTAAACTGATATTAATAACATAATAGTCTGTGGAAGTGCGGATTGAAACAATTTGCCTGCAGCGGTTTTCCCGCTCGAATATAATTTAGAGTGACTAGGCTATGACACGCTCTAGATAAACTAGTGCGATTCACCGTCAACGATTGCATCACTGCTTACTATCAGGTGGTATCACAGTCAAGCTCTAAGTACAGATCTGATTGCAAGCTTCTTACACTAATACAAAACTACACTATCACAAATGAAAAAAACACGTTTCCCATAGGATGTAGGATAAGAAAGACTGCTTAGGAGGTAAATTTAACATTATATATAGCAGTTATTGAATATGTAAAATTACAGAATGACTGAAACATCTTGACCGCCACGAACTTCGAAAAATTGGCTACGCAATTTATTTTTAAAAATCTTTAAAAAATCGAGTAGGCGTCTTATACGAATAGTTCGGAACGCCAAGTTCAGTAGTTCAGACTGGCCAATATGCTTTGACGAGCTCTTAACACGATCCATTTCACGACCTAGACTGAACCGGGAGATGGAGGTATATAGGGTGTCAAGCTAGAACTACATTAGACCTACGCACACGTGTAACACGCCTGATTTGTACGTAGAACGACGTCACGTGGCGTGGGTCTAGTGTAACTCAACAGGTCTAGTTTCCATAAAACGCCGCCATCCCCGCTAACTGTCCTATCTCACAAACTGGCGTATCTGCACTGATATTACCAACGTGTTCATAACATTATTTCGAATAAGTTCTCTCTAATCGTCGTATCTGTGTCGTTTACCGTTTAGAAGATAATCACATAATATTTAATTTTGCGTAAGTGCAGAAGACATCTTTTGAAGGATATTTGTAATTGTAATCATCAATGCAATGTTAATTATTTAATTGGCAAGAAATAAAAGGCTTTTTTTTTATGAGTGCAGAAGAAGGGAAAAAATATGCTCACTACCTTCGTACCTTAGGATTTTAGGGCCACTACTTACTTAAAGGATAAGCCAAGATCAATATAATAAAAATACTTATTAATTCATTAATAATGCTACAGCTAACGTAACTACAGAAATATGATTTTACCACCCGAAAAACGATCGCCCTGGAAAAATAGAAATTGCTAGTTAGGTCAGTTAGCAGGGAGGGTGACGATAAAATGTACGGAGATGGACGCGCCCAGATTGGCTTGTGTGGCACACGTGTGCGTAGTGTAGCTTATGGATCTTATGGATCCATCCCTCTTACTCGCTCGCACGCCAGACTTTTTACACGTCATGATAGGACCTTTTGCATACAGATCTCAAGCAGTCTGATTCGTCTACCAAAAGACCTATGATGCTCGAAATACCCATGATGCAATATGCGAAATCTTCCGAACAACATGCCCCTTTTTTGTTCAATAAGCAATTGCAGTCCAGTTTAATGTGAAATATGAAAGCCGTAAATTACACTAGTACATTGACATACTTTCTTACGCATTTTTGCTTTCTGGTAGGCGAGCAGAATTGCAAACGTGTATTCGCTTTTGTCACATGTTTCGGCGATATTATGAGGTAGCCCGGTAAAATTTTCTAATTTCTACCCAATAATCGGTCTTGACTTTCTCAAGTGTTTTGGTCACTTACTCCATGGTTAGCTGTGGTGGTCCGTTGTAGCCTTTTTAATGTTGTGTTGCTGGGACTCAGTCCTACTCTCTAGGAGAGGCAATGTGCCGTAATCCACCACGCGGGCCCAGTGCGGGTTGGTGAATGTCACATGTCTTCGAATTTTTGGTTCTAGGATATTGGTTATTCCGGTTCATTGACGAGTTGTTCCTCAACAAGCACATCAAATCTCTATTGAGCGACATGACTCATGAACTTGAAATTATACTTAAGCCTTTTAAAGTTAGTTAGTTAGTTAGCCCATTTAAGTCCCACTGCTGGGCGAAGGCCTCCCTCTCCCTTTTCCACACACATCTGTCTTCGGCCATTACGGGCCAGTCCCTCCGGTATTTATCAAGCTCATCTCTCCACCTTCTCCTTGGTCTGCCGCGATGTCGCCTTGCGTTTAATGGGACCCAATAAGTGGCTCTTTTAGCCCACAGCTCATCCGACATGCGACAAACATGTCCGGCCCAATCCCACTTTCGAGTGGCAGCTTTTCAGGTAACATCTTTAATGTTAGTTGTGGCGCGCAGCTCTGTGTTTCTTATGCGGTCGGAAATTCGAACACCCAGGACACTGCGCTCCATGGCTCGCTTTTAAAGTTACTTAATGCAAAAATAATGGTCACCCATCCTCATACTGACCTTGGCAAGCGCCAAGCGTGATTGATGCTGGCTTATCATGAGTATTAAGATAGAACTACACTGCGCACACGTGTGTCTCATACGCCGATCTAGGCGCGTCGGTCTCCATACATTTTATAAGGAAACTAGATTTGTAGAGCTACACTAGATCCACGCCACGCGACGTCGTTCTACGTAGAAATCGTCGGTCTAATGTAGTTTTATCTTTATGAATACTTTTGATGTAGAATTAGCTATTCAAATGCTCTCCCATCATATGTACTTTAGTGATATAAAGCCATAAATATTTATATCAATGTCTAGAGTGGATTATGTTGGTATTATCATAGTTTACACACCAGATAGAATTGATCTAGGTAAATATTGTTATAAGTGTTTGTGTAATTATGATTATCATTAAGTTTGCTGAGTAATTATCAATTGTTTGGATTTTAATTCAAAGTTAAATGAATTTGAAAATTATATTGTTCAATAACTTATCTTTATTCTTATTGGCAAAGTGAATGATTTCTATGATGATAAAATAATAATTTTAGTTATGAATACAAAAAAAAAGTTTGTCTGTATGTTTGTTCTGGTTAATCTCCAAAAAAAATGTCATTATGCTGTTTTACAAGTCTGAAATGGATGGTACATGTATTTCCATTTAGACCGAAGTTTACTAACTTCCCTGAGAATAAACTCTGTAAAAATTTACAGGAATAAATAAATAATTCATTTATTTGCCTGAAACATGGTAGTACAGATTTTATTAAAATACAACAGGTACAAGGTTCATGTTCCGCCTTTTATTCAGCATGAAAATTTTAATTCAGACTATTTTTTTTAAACTAATCATTAAGAGCACGGCGACAGATGAATTTTTCATACAAACGTAATACCACGCTCATTTGCAATTGGAGTATATTTCCAACATATTATGATGTTATTCGGTTATAGACGATATTTATCTAGGTTCCTACATCTTTCTTTTTAAAAAAAACTTGCCTAAAACGAAATTAAAGCGAATTATAATTCGCACTTTTTTACAACGTAAATGGCATGTTTTCATTTGGCTTTTCCTGTATTAAAAATAACAATATGTCTAATATTCTCGATGTAGGAACACAGATTATATTATCAATTTACAAATGATAGAAAACAAATTGGAAAAACATTAAGTTTTCATTCATCATTTTTGGTATTACGAAACACGTCCAATTTATCGCAAATTTCCAAGAGTTACTAGTGCTATCGCGGCAAGCGGGATGTCAGTGTCATTGTGTGCGTGCTGTCATTACTTCAGTTGCGTTCATAGGTCGAGTTATAAATTTTATTGTAATATTTTTGACACTATTGACTTAAATAAAATAGTACGTAAGCATTTAAAGTTTAATAAAAGGAATACAGAACTCTTGAGGACATGTCAGACTTTAGCTGACTAAAAGCGCCGTCAAAAACCCCTTAAAAAAAGAGTAAAAAAAAAGCGCCGTTGACGATTTGGGTTCGGTCCAGATGGTTACCAGATGGCTGGACGGCGATTCCAAGCCCAGGGTGGCTAGAAATCTGGGTCGAGATCCTGGCTGCTGGGGCGTCAGGGTCTTCCCTCGTCCATGCGGCCGCCTTCTTCGCTAGCATTACTGTTTCGCAGAAAGAGGGGTCGGCGCGAGAGGTCGTTGCCACCGATGGCCCCCACGAGAACGCGGCGGTGTTCCGCCTAAACGGGGCACATATGTACATCTCTACCGTATGCTTCACCGTATCCTTCAGACCGTCCACACAATGGTGATAACCAGGCGTTTCTTCCGCCTAAATCCGACGCAGGAGCCTCCCGTACTTGCCATGTCCGGTGAGTATTTGCGTTACGACAGTCGCTGAGATCCTGCCGGAACTGTCTGCCTTACAGCGACTTGTCGTGGCAGCGGAATTTCGCCCCAGGGTTGCATCTCCACGTGTAAATCATGCTTATGCGTGCAAAGGACTATTGCCTCCACATTCCATGGTAGCTAGCTTGCAGGAAACCATGCAGGTATATTGCAGGAAACCGTGCTTTGTCTTTGTACCATTAGGATGGCTATAACTCCCTGGCATGCGTTCAGCTTGGCAACTGATCACTTTCGCAGCGACGGCGCTCCATAAAGGGCCATGGACCGAACGATGCCTGCGTAGAGCCTCCAGCAGGAGGCGTCTGGACACCCCAGGTTGGACAGGAGCCGCTTGAGTGCTTCAGTCTAATCCAGTTTGAAAGAAAGAAAGAAAGAAAAATAATTTATTTGGTACAGCACAAGGCGCAACACAAAATAAACAATAAGTAACACGTTTGGGAACCAGACGTCGTAAGTGCTCCTCAAATACCATCGACTGTCGAGGACGAGTCCCAGATACTTGTAAACTTTTATTGTAATTTGGGAAACCGGCGATGGCTCGTTCCGAGGGCCATGAAAACACATGCTCTCGGACTTGTGCAGTGCCACCTCGAGTCCCAACTGCTGGATCCTCTTCACGACTGTTGCAACTCTGCGTTGCGGTTCAGGACAGGGAGCAGGGTTCTTGCAAGTGAGCCTGTGGCTAATTGGCAGCGGAGATGGGAGCAGGAAGAGAAGGCGATGGAACTTCATCGATTCCTCCCTGACGTGGCGGTTAGGCTCAAGGCAACTTGGGTCGAGCCGGACTACAAAGTCTTGCAGATCCTGACTGGACATGGATATTTCTGGAAGAAACTGTATGATATGCGGTTATGTGAGGTTAGCGTGTGCTATTGCGGTGATGAGGACGAAAATTTTGATCACTTTCTGTGGCGATGCCCCCTTATGACGAACAGCGACGAAATGTGATGGACGGGATCACTCGCTTGGATGAGAGACCGGCTTACTACTGCAATCTCATGGCCTCAAAAGAGTTCGAACACGAATGGCACAGACTAAGGAGTAAGCAAGCAGCGAACCCGTACTGTGTGTTTGTCTTACCCACGTGAGGGGGGACCGTTAGTATGCCGCCCCAGGATGGGGAGAAAGGCAACATGGGGACAAGACGAAGAAATTTGTAAAGGGGTCAAGAAGCGGCTGCGGTGATAGCGCGCTCATATTTATATGGGTGGGCTGTGTCCGCAGCCGTCTCATTTCGATTCGGCCCATATGACATGATGTCGGTGGGGCCAAGGCTAGTTGGAGGTTGTTGCAACCCTGCGTTCCGCTAGTTCGACCGCCGCCTGTTACGACTCTCCCTTCGTTAGGATCAGCGTGTCGTCTGTATAATAGACCACGCTGACCCCGTTGGGGAGGTCACATAGCACATAGTATGCAAATATGGCTACAAAAAAACGGTGACATAAAAATATAAACTACACTACAACTAGTGGCGGAGCCATGGGCGGATGAGAATGCTCCCCTTTTGACGGGAATAGAGCGTTCATCACACCCTTCATAAACAGGGGCCGGTACTCTGTGTCAGCGGGGGACCCCAGGTACGGAGCTTGTTACGCACCATTTCGTAGGGTCGTCTCCACGGGTCTCTGTTCAGAGTCCCCAGCTACACGTCGCGGGCCTCCAGTTTGGCCAGCCGTATCTCCGCTCTGAGGGTGCGCTTCGCTGTTCTTTATTCCTCGTACGCACCTGGTACGGGTGGAGCCGGATCTTGCGGATGGCCAGTTTGGCTTTTGCAGGGAGCGCTCTATTTGGACCCCGGTATCACCAGGTGCCGGTCTACCTCATTCGTGTGATCGAAGCCTACCTGAAGGACAGGTTCATTATCTGCCCCGCTCACCGTGGAGAATGGAAACGCCGAGAGATGTCGTGCGGTGTTCCCCAAGGATCGGTACCAAGATATGGTTCGGACTGTTTTTGGTACTTGTCCTCGACAGCCGTTGGAATTTCGAAGAACACTTCGGACGTCTGGCTCCCAAACTGGACCGGACTGGGGCTGCCCTGAAGCGGCTCCTACCCAACATAGAGGTCCTTAGCCCTTTGCCGGAGGCTCCACGCAGCATTGTTTGGTCCATGGCTCATTACGGAGCGCCGGTGTTGGCCCCATTTCTGTGAAAGCGACCGGGGGCAAAGCTGAACGCATCCCAGAGGATCATGGCCATCCAAATGGTGCGGGGATACCGCACGTTCTCCAGCGAAGCGACGAGCCTCCTTGCTGGTCTGCCACCATGGGATCTAGAGGCAACAGTCCTTGCACGCATGCACAATTTGCGCATGAAGTTGCAACGCCGGGGTAAAAAACCACTGACGAAGGCGGTCAGAGTACCGGCGGGATCTCGGGGCAAGCCATAATTATGGCGATAAATCCAATCTTTGAGGAGTGGGTGAATAGACGTGAAAACATCCTCACCTTCCGCATGACGACACCTCACCTCGTGGTAAGTTCGGAAGAAACGCCTGGCTGTCATCATTGTGTAGACCGCCCGGAGGACAGGGTGGAGCATACGGCGATGGTATGCTCCACTCAGGCGGAGCACTGCCGCCGCGCTGTGTACTCGTGGGAGTGACCCTGGTACAAGCCATGGTCCGGAATGTGTAGGAATGGCAGGTGGTCGGCTCCTTCTACGAAGCAGTTATGCTAGCAAAGGAGACAGTCGTACACGTGAGGGAACATCATTCCTCACGCCCCAGCCACCGGGATCCTGATCCCTTTTTCCAGTCACCGTAGGCGCAGGGTTGCGGACGGCGAGTAAGCCGGCCGTCCGGTAAGCGTCCGTACCGAGCTCGAGACGTCGATGTTGCATAGTGTTCCACTCGCATCTCGAGGATATGTCAGCAAAACCGTAGGGGCCCAGCAGGTTCGAAGTCTACTGAGGCCAAGGGTTGAGTGAAAGAGAACATCGGGGCCTTGAAACGAAAGAACAGTTTTCATTTCCCTAAAAGTCTGACACTAAAAGAGCGGCAGAAGTCATTGAATAATTTCCCACCTATGAAAAAAGCTCTCGCCTCCATAACATTTTCTGATTTGACCACAAGAAGACCACCTTGGGCACGCCACAATTATGGCAGTAAGTCCCCTCTTGGAGGCATGGCTGGAAAGACCTCACGGCGCGGGCGTCCTCACCTTCCGCATGACGCAGGTTCTCACCGGACTCGTAAGTTCGGTAGGTTCGGGCTGTACCGGATTCGTACGGAAGTGACGCCCGAGTGTCGCCACTGTGCGGAACGCCCGGAGGACACGGTGGAGCACGCAGTGGAGGTGTGCCGCTTAGGCAGAGCATCGCCTTGCCCTCGTGGAGGTGATCGGCGGCGGCGATCTCTCGTGCCAGACTGGTACAGGCCATGGTTCGGAGCGAGGAGGATCAGTGGCAGGCAGTCGCCTCCTTCTGCAAAGCAGTAATGCTAGCAAAGGAGGAGGCCGACCGTATCAGGCAACGGCGCTCACAGACGCTGCCGGGATTCCGATCCCAATTTCCGGCCACCGTAGGCGCGGGCTTGCGGACGGCGAGCAATCGGTAGCTCGCTGTCCGACCGTCCGGTAACTGTCCGGATCGAGCCCAAGTCATCGACTGCGCGAACTGTTCCCGTGCGCCTCAAGGAGTTGTCAGCAACAGAAGGGGTCCAACCGGGTCGAAGCCTACTGGGGCCAGGGTTAGCTCCGAAAGGTAGCTCAGCCCCGGTACGAAAGGCAACGAAGGAACAGGAGTGGGTTTTTAGTCAGTAAAAGTCTGACACTATCTCCCGCTCCACCCAAGAGCGGGGAATGTCATTAGATGATTTTCCCACCGTAAAAAAAGACCACCTTTGTATGACATATCTGCTATTGTTATCATAATATGTTGAGATATTGGCGCGGTAATAAAATTTCCAAAAAACGCATTACTAGTTCGTACATTCACAAACAATTCCCGAAGTATTCGGCAAAAATAAAGCAAATAATGAATATACCTCATTTTACTAACAATAAATTGTAAGACGCTCACATGCACACACACAGCTGCACTCCGTCACTTGTTTTTGTCAAACAGAGATAGCTATATTCCACGAACGAATTTTGAATACGCGTCAACTTGCAGTTGCGAGTGACATTCGCCGGCCTCTTAAACTCATCAAACAGTCCTATTTAAAATCACTTTTTGATTTCTCACTGAAGTTGTAGGTAGCCATACGCTAGTGAGCATACAGCCTTGGGTTTTATTTCTTGGTTAGGCAGCGTTACTTGATTTGACTACCTAGGATTGGTCAGTATGTATCCCGGTAAGTGTATTTTGATTATGGCCAAAACCTTGAGCAACTCATCATAATTGGCATGGTTGATAGCAAACGATCAAGAGGTTGCAGCCAAAAAGATTGGCAGATCAGGTCCTCTTCACACAGGACACCCAATTGCATGTCACACTTCATGACACAAAGAACTATCACAGATGGCGAAACACCTTCAATAAAAAGTGAATCTAGCGGGAACTTCACCTTCAGTAATAAGGTATACGACTTGAGGCAGACAAGTGTGGATTTTAGCTAGTGTAGCAGTACACCCGCTCCAATTCAATAAAAATAAAACTGAAATTATGTATGTCATGTATGTTTTTAATTCATTAAACCCCAAGCGAACGCCGGCGTTCGCGCACCCAATGTCTTTCTATTGTGTCTGTAATTCTCACGATTGAAAGGTTAATTAGGTAATTAATTAGTTCTCCTGAGTTACCTGACCTTAAGGTTAACCTTTCGAAAACCATAATTAGAGACACAATAGAAAGATAATGAAAGATGAACACCGGCGTTCGCTTGGGGTTTAATGAATTAAGTATTGAAAATCCCAAATGATATTTCATCTAATGATATTATTCATTTTTGCAATCTTCCCATCAAGCCTGAGCTTCAATCTGACCTATTTTATATTTCACAGCAACTATTTGAATGGATAATTTTAAACAAAATTGATTTCCTCGTCATACAGGGCACATACATAAACAGAGTTCAAATAAATTGAGTAACCGTACCTAATTGCATTGAATTATCAAATAGAAACGGTAGTATTAGGTCAAAGACGATAAAAGAATGAAGATTTAATTTTCTGTATGTGTGTTTGTCACCTAACTCCTAAAGGGCTTGACTTAATTGGCTTGATGAAATTTTGAGAATAGATTTGAGTTGGTCCTTGAATGTTTTGAAAATACAATTGAATGTGATTAGGTTATCTGTTTTTTTTTTTTTTAAGAAAGGCCAGCATTCGGACAGGAGATTCTCTGTCGGGACCACTAGTAAGCAGGTAATATAATTTTTCTGTATGTGAATTCGTCACCTCCAAAACGGCTTGACCGTTTTGGATGAAACTTTGTGTATATATGTATATGTGAGTGGGACCCTGGATGGTTTGAAATTAAAATTGGACGCCAGAAGTAGTGTTGCAATCAGGTATTTTTTTTTTCTGATGAAAAGCTGGCTTTTGAGCCGGGCAACATCTGTAGCAATCATTATTGTAATATGTACCTCCATGTGTACCTCTGAATGTATACAGAAGAACAATTACAAAAACAAAAAAATCTACATTCTTCAAAAAATGCTGTAAAAAATTGTAAATTCTCTCAATAAAATTAAATACATCATATTTTTTCTAATTTAGTTTTATGTTTTTTTTTATAAACTGCCTACTTAACAATTTATTTGTCTAAATTAAGTTTGTTAAGTAGGTACATAATTAATTTTATTAATTATTCATGTTAATTCTGAGTAAACCTAACCTTCTGTTCAGTAAACAAAATAGAAACAGCACATATTTTACTAAAAAAAACTCACCCAAATATTGAAGTCTATCTGTATTTGAATAATATCTTACACTTTCAACAAATAATATTAACATTTTTAACCCAAATCAACTGAATAAAAACAAAAAATATTTGCTCAAATAAATAGGTTCAATGTGTGTTCAAACCTTTGGTAAAACAAAACAATGATAATAAATAGAATCTTTTTAGTCTCCAACCTATATAATCGAAAATGAATAGGTAGTTTCTTTTTAAGAATTTAAAAATCGAACACGAATGCAAAAAATAGCATCCTTCGTTTTGGATGATGCAAGCAGGTGGGTATGTTTCAAGAACATATTTTTATTATATTACCTTCGTATCAGTTCCTCGGTGTGTCGTGTTTCCTTGCCAGAATCTTCTTGAGAATCCCTTCACGTATCCAGTGATTGACTGCTGGTACTCAAACCCTGGGTTCCAGCACAGCGAACCGTAGCCAAAAACCCAGAAAGCTTCCTTTTTCGCTTCCATGGCTTTACTCCTATTTTCTGACATATCCATCTTAATTTGAAACGATTTTTTGTGTGAAGAATTTGAATTAGAAACAAAATAGAATCGTAGAACACTTCGCGAATTCAAAATAATGATTAGAAAATTAGAAAGCGCAAGACCGAGTCGCGTTCTCTTATCACAGACTTTTAAAACTCCACTTTTATTATTCTACTTGTGTCTCATTGTTGGTATTTAGTATACGCACATGCAATATAAACTAGCATTAAGAATGATATTTAAATTTTAAACGACCACCCATTGCGCTTCTATAATGCGGACTGCCGATTGACATTTTTCGTTTTGTACTTTACAGCGAAATAGGGCGCGTATTTGCGTTTCGTTGCACGCAGTTGTTTTAGTTGTCAAACGCAAAACGGTGAGATTATGATATAATTTATCGTGAATGAAAGTATATTTAAGTATTACAATTACAATAAATAAACTAATTAAAAAATATAGGAATTATATTGTAGTAATGAATTTCTAACGATTTTGTTATAAAATAATACAAACTTAATTCTAGATTCTGCGTAAAAAGAATTTTTACGTACATCGTTTATTTTTATTGTGGTAACTGGATTTTCCCCCGCCCAATCACCTTTCTCCTTGACTATAGCTGTACATTGATTGGTCGTTAGAATCTGATGCAATTTTTTGAATGCTTTACAATGAACACTGCGGCAGGGAATTTTCTTTCTGGGAATAATTTCTTTAATATTTTCATACTAGATGAATTTACGGGTTTTATCCTTAAAGATGGATGGTTGCAAAAAAATTAAACGTTATAATATGTTAATAATAATAATTAATCGATCTTTATTTAGTAGGCTATAGCTTATTAGTTATAGTTTTAGCAGGGTATGGTTAATAATTATCATTTTTGAGTTAAAGTGATAATTATCCTCTTAAGTCATATAAGTAGTGGCAACGTCAGTTTTAGTTACAAAAAGTCTAACACTCCCATACTTACCGCTCCACCCAGAGCGGGAGAAGTCATTTTATCGAAACTGTCGCAGTTTATGCTTCAGAATTCAAAAAGTTTTCATCAAGCTGTGAATTCAAATGCATGTAGGTAGGTAGGTATTACAAGAAACTGACACTTGACTCGTTCAATGCAATTTGTTAGAGGCTTAAAAGTGATATCCGCACGGAAATATTAGGTATGTACAAGAAAAGGACACCACTGAATTTGCAAAACTATAGCCCGGCAAATCTAAGAAGTACCGTTTGACAGTTGTACACGTAGGTATACCTATAGTACATTTTAATTTTAATTTGTTGATTAAAAATTATAAGTAGGTATGTTGTGATAAAATAAAAATAGATTCATAATTCAATGCTCTACAAAGCTATTTTTTTATAGAAAAGTTTGAAACGTCAAACGGTACTGCTTAGATTTGCCGTATTTTAGTTCACATCGCTACATCTATCGAAATTGGAAAAAATATACTCGTTGAATAGAAGTGATTACGTTTTATTACTTAATTATTTATCACTTATAATACCAAAAGAGCTTCAAAATTATCGAATATTTCCCGATAGGTTCGTTGCAAACAAATGAAGGAGTCAAGTTTTTCAGGTTAAAAAATCACGAGCGGCGCGAGTGATTTTTCCTGAAAAACTTGACGATTTTATTTGTTTGCAGGGAACCTTGAGGGAAATGCCAGATAATTTTGAAGCTCGTGTGGTATTCGGGGGATTATTTTTCCGTCCCAAATGTCGCAAAATCTCCAATTTTCACAATTGAATTCAACCTGTCAGTGATCATGTTTTGTTTTTTATATAAAGCAACGACCAGAGAAAATTTTCAAAAAATTATCAGTATAATACCATGTAGGTTGTACCACGTGACGTCGAATGGTGCAATTCTATTGGTCGATATTTGGGTCGGAAAAATAATCATTAAATTACAATGATTATTTTTCCGACCCAAATATCGTATACCCAACGTACAAAAGCCAAGCCCGTAGAATAATTTTATACGATATAAACGTGGATGAAGCCGCTGGTTTAATGGGGGTTAAATGGGCGTTCGCGTGGGGTTTAATGAATTAAACTATTTTTTTTTTATTAACTTATTATGTGTCCCACTGCTGGGCAAAGGCCTCCCCTTTCTCCTTCCAAACTTCTTTGTCTAGGGCGATTTCAGGTCAAGTTTGCCCCGCGAACATGATCAGATCGTCACACCACTTTCGCCGCGGTCGACCCTGACGGCGTCGACTTCCTTCTGGCGTCCAATGAGTGACAATCCTCGTCCACCTGTCCGAATGCATTCGTCCAACGTGACCAGCCCACTCCCACTCCAGCCTGGCTGTTTTTTTCCCGACATCTGCTATTTGAGTTAAGGAGCGCAGTGTGGTATTTCTAACGCGATCTATTTACTTAACACCTATTAGGTATGTTGCGCTCCATAGCCCTTTGAGAAATCTTGAATTTGGTCTTTTGTGGTTCAGTAAGCTAATATTAAAATTTAACAAATATTAAAAAAAAAAGATTTTTCATCTGTGGCAATATTTTATAGAAAAGTCCCGTTTATTATAATAATATAAGTACTTAATAGGTACCAGTAATAGCAGATATGCTTACATGTAATGTGGTTATGCAGAAAATTGCTTATAAAAATATTGTGTTCTAGGAAAAATAATATTCCTATCTTTTACCCACATTGAATTACAATACATATTTTCATATAGACGTAGGCATGAATAGGTCACGTAGTGCATCTACAATCGCCTAACTATATTCTTTACATAATAAAATTCTGTATGTGTGTTTGACACCTAACTCCTACTGAACAGCTTGACTGATTTTGATGTAATTTTGTGTGTATTTGAGGGAATACACAATAAATGTGACTTTTAGTTTGTTTGTAATGCTTGAAATTTCGCCTACATGTTATCAGACATCTAAAAAAAATAATAGTAGGTAGACTGTTAATATATAATATTGTGAAAGTAACTCTGTAAAATTGTCTGTCTGATACTTCTTCATGTCACATCGGTTGAACGGGCTTGAGTGAAACTTGGCATATGGTTACATCATGTTCTAGAATAGGATGTAGGATACTTTTTATGCCTTTGAACCCATAGATTTAAGTTAGTCTAAAAGTTTTGTTATCATTTTGGTGTAGGTATAATAAAGTTTATTCTATTCTATTCTATGCCAAAAGCTTAACTTTGCAATAATTTTCGTTATTAACGCGGGTAAAAATGGTGGTAGAAACTAACCTCTACTAATATTATAAATATGAAAGTAACTCTGTCTGTCGATCTTTTACGTTTTCATGGCTAACTATTGAATCGATTTTGTTGAAACTTGACATAGAGGAAGCTTGAACTCCAAGGATGGACATAGGTTACTTTTTATCCATCTTCGACTTCGCGCCCACACTAACCAACATTCACGCGGACGAAGCCGCTGGCAGAAGCTAGTGTGTTCATTAAAAATTCCCTGAGGGTTATTAGATAAATGTGTTTGTATGGATTGTGGTTTAAAAAGTGTTCATAAACATGTTTTTCTAGACAGCCTTTAGGTATCTTTAACTAGTAGGTACTTTATAATAACAATCACAGCATCATTATGGTCTATGGGTTGTGCAAAAGAGAACCCCGGAGCCCTGGAACGAAGGCAAAGATGGCAGACTTGAGATGCTGACTAAAACCCACTCCTGTAGAGTGGGTTTTAGTCAGTAAAAGTCTGACACAAAAATGGTGGGAGATGTCTTTGGATGATTTCCCATCTAAAAAATGAATAATTACGATGGTAACAGACCTAATTTTTATAAACTTTAATAATCGTCTTCTACTATAGGATCACACCGCTCTGGACTTGTCCACTCTTTCTTTTTCGTCTAGGCGATATCTCTTTGGAATGCTCACCCTCTGAATATCAGGATGGCAACTAGCCGATTTTTTTTTAAGGTGAAGGCACGTGAGCATTTTCGCAAGATGTTGGTAGAGTCGTCACAGCACTGATTGGTTGGATTTGTTTTTTCACTACAACATTATTTATTTATATGTATGTATTTAAGTAGGTATTTATTTACTATTGTATTTTTTTCTCTTCTGTTTGTCTATTTATTAAGTTGCACCTGCCAATTTATATTTCTGCACCATCCTAAGGTCGACTGGCAGATAATGCGCCTTTGTACAGTTTTTTGTGCGTAAAGATTTAATAAATAAATAAATAATAAGTGAGAATTGCAAACTGTTATAGAAACAATAGCAGCTGTCACCAGCTTCGCCCGCGTGAAAAACTGATATTGGGACTTAGGGGCACTATGAGCAGCAAGATTTGTAGTATACGCTTAGGAGCAATATGAGCAGTAAAGAAAACCAAAAAAAAGTTTTTTTGGTTAAAAATTAGTTTTGGGACTTTTGGGTTTTTTTTACTCGGAAATCTGTTGCATTTTTTTGCTGTTTCGGGCTTTCAATAAAAACTTTTTTTTTGGTTAAAATTTTTTTGGGACATAGCGCCCATAAGGCTACACTCCAACCCTTGCACGTTCTTCTCCATAGAGATCTACGTTTTGGAACGTGAAATCATTATAGCTTCACTTTTTTTTGGATTGACCGACATTTGACTAATTATTCAAAAGTGTCTGCAAATGGTCTATTTGGCTTTTGATTTTGATTTGTGACGGTCATGTTGTGCCAACATGAAATAAATTGGGATGCCTAATTTTTTATACTATCGCAAATTCCTAAATTGTTTAGGAATTTGCGGTAGTACTTAAATAAAAACTCAGCAAAAAAAATTGCAGCACCATAAAAATCAAACTTCAAAAAGGTTCAATACAATGGTCCATATATTTTCATAAAGAATAAATCACAATGCATTAGTTTATATTTTACATGTTATAACAGACACGGAGTGTTAAACGGTTACATATTTCAGTTAATTGCTGGGACAAAGTTATTTACCACATAATAAATAGACTAACACCTGGATTTTGAAAGGCTAGAAAAACACACTAAAATATTTAACTGTCAAAATTCTTTCAAGTGCTAGTCGGTTATTTATTGTATTTTGTATTTTTCAGACAGCTAATCACCGAGAAGAACCATACCTATACACAAAATAGATAGGTACAGAAGTCAATCTACATACAAAGCGCGCTCGAACAACGCACACATAGAGACTGCTCACGGACACGATACCTCGGAGCGTCTCGGACCACTCGTCGAACAGTTCCGGCTCAAACGCTCATTAGTGTGCGTCCACCAAGCGAAGGTATAAAAAGTGAAGTACATACATGAGATTGTCTTCTGTACCTATCTATTTTGTGCCTATACTTACTCTATCTGTTTAGGTACATAACTAAAGGTAAACAATCTTGATATATCTTTTTATATAAAATAAATCGTATAAAAACATATAAAGACTATTAATTTATATTTAATAAATTACCTAACATCGGTTTAGGTAAATACCTAATTGTAAACATTTTTAAATAAAATTTTTAAACAATTTTTAGATAAAAGACATGCTATGATTGTTTACATTTATTATTGGCCTAAACAAATGGAGTTAGGTAGATGTGCATGGCCATTCTTACTATTACATTCTTACTATTTTTTTTTTTAGTATTGTCATTAAGCCTTTCAGAAACAAGGTGTGAATGTGCTCTAAACAGATAAAATACTGTGAACAATTGAACATCAATATTGGTGAAATTGCGGAAAACTATACAGTTTTATTACAAAAAAAGTCTATCAAATACAATGTGTAAAAGTTGTAATTTTATGAAACTTTTCGAAAAAAAGAAATAATTAAAACTAAAAATAACACTGTTCATAGAAAATCTTAATTTTTTAAGTTTTAAAAGTTAGCTGAATTATTTCAAAAACTATGTATTTGCAATGAACTCAAGACACATTTTATTTGACAGACTTACATTTGATTTTTTTATTTGGTTTTATTTTGTAATAAATTATTATACATTATGGAATGGTTGAAAACAGTTTCATTCTATTTTTTTTATTATTTCCCATTTTTAGTTCTCTACATCTGGAATCCCAGAATGGAAAAAAATTCAATTTCAATACTGAATGAAATGTGCTATTTTATTTTTATCTGATACTAAGTACATAGTATGTTACTTAAATATTTTATTTTTGGAATTGGTACAACATATGAGATTATCATGTAACTGGCCTTTATTTACATTTTGATGATGTGATGCTTACATTTGAATTAACCTAGTACATTGAACTTTCAATCGCCAAAATGGGTGCGAAATATTTTTTGAATGTGGAGTAAATTCCAGAAATTGGTTGTTCAATTTTACTTTTAATATTTTATTTAACACTTAGGGACTTAACACTTAACTATGTGTCTATACAATGCAATTACGTAAGAACTCTCTAACGGAATTGGAACCTGTAGACTCCCTCGTTTCACTAAAGGATTCAAAGAAAATCGCGAGCCAAAGTAGGTAAAATTTTTCCTTAAGCTAAAATTTCTCTATTTTGCTAGAGAAATAACAAACTGTTTCTCGAATTGACATCACACTCCAAAATAGTTCAATAATTATGAATAACTGCACCAACAATTTGTGAAATCATAGGTAACTAACAACATTATAATATTGAGATTACAGATTAATAATTAAAATATAATTAAATCTATTTTAAAAGCGATTTAATATCTTCAATTTGCGATATTTGGCTTCAAATTGTTTTTCCATACGGGAAAATATTTTTACACGTCGTTGTATGAAGCTGTGTTTCATATATTGCTCTGTGGTTAATTATGATCGGGCAAGGGATTGTGACAAAAAAGGGTAAACCCTATCCTACGTCTTATGTTAGTCATCTTATTTATACCAATACTGAATGACGTACTAAATATAGGAAGATATTGGGTACTTGTAACCCATCACTATTTTACCCTATAAATGTAATAATTTCTTACCCATGCTCTATAATTTTACTGCTAATGATAAATGAACAATTTCTGCATTACATGAAACATATCTTCAGACAGCAATTATGCTAAGTACATTAAAATTGTGATGGTCATTTCCTATCAAAGCTAACAATGCAACTATTTACAATCAGACTTTTTACAATAAACATACAACAATATTATTCAATAGAACATTCACTTTATTTCACTCTGATACATTTCAATGTTCAAAAATTACATATACATATTTATTATATTATTGAATATAATATGATGTTAATGTACCTAAATATTATTTAATACTATGTTCCTGAACACAGGACAGGTACGGTTAAAATGTGTTTTATATTTGATTATTATTTTTATTTATATAATATGACTAGTGATATGTAACGATAACTTTACATAGGGTATGGTAAAACAGAATAATTTTGTATTCAAATTATTCAACGAGATTTCTTGATTATATAATTCACTATACTGTAATATTGAGTTTTATGAATTAATTTTAAAATTTATCTTATATTTACAATGCACCACGGGGTAGATCTAAATTTTAATTAATAATATAATATCTAACTAACTTTTCAAATAAATCAGGCTTTTTGGTAGGTCCCTTTTGGGGATAAGGGTCTAGAATAACTTGTTTTATAGAGGTAGGTAAACAATATTTTTAAAATCTATTTTATGCATTAATTTATTATGCAGTACATTTAATTATCTGAAATTATTATGATGCTGTTCAATTATTTACATGGCAGAACTATTTTAAATATTGCAAATGTTTCTACATAATTATAAGACCATCAGAACAGTTTTTATTGCCTATAATAATTATAATTTTGGTCAAATATTTACGTCCATAAATAATATAAATATATGTATTTATTTATAACTTGATATAGATATTATGCAATCTATGTACTTACTATACATATAATTCTGTTTATTTTATTATACTTTTTATTGAATATGTCGAACTATTAAATACAAATTGGTTGGTCCGTATTGGACACATTGTTATAACTAGAATTTTACGATTGTATATTATTTATTAAACACATACATTATTTCCTTAATGAACAAATTTTATAATCAGAAGTCACATTGTTGTTGATAAATCTGTTATACAGACGTAATATCTCCTTTACTATTACTAGTAAATATATTTGACCACCTATTGCTTTTGTCATAATTACAATATCTAAATAAAATATATTAATATCCCATTTAATTACGAACTATAACATTTCAGAGAACACAACGATACATTAACCAACCCAATGTTGGCAATATGCCATTCTATATCATTATAATAATACCAGTTCCAACTTATTCTAAGACTATTTACACTGACGCCTTTAACGTCAACTTAAGCTGGTTCCAATATGGGGCCAACTTAAGTGGAATGCTTGGATCATACGTTCGACTCCGGTCCTTCCGTGTTATGTTTGAACGAAGCTCGGATTCTGGCGAGGTATAAAGCGCAGATGTGTCCGTAGCATTTGTTGTACCATTCTGGTGTTCGACCCCTGAAAACAAAATGTCTCATTAGGAATAGAACACGTATTTATATTGACTCTCCTTGGTTTCTGATAATCCAAAGCCCTAATTAGTTCTACTAGTTAATTAACTTAGCTACCAAACTACTTGCAGTATTCTGCTGGGTCCTTAACAAAAGTCGTTTTCAAGAAATTTTAACTGCCTCTTCAAAAAGATAGATATATATATTCTTTATTGTACCTATGTACACCAAAAATAAAAATTATTTATGCCACTTGAAAATTAATAGGAAAAAGAAAAAAAAAGCAAGAAGCTTTTTAGAAGCTTTCTTTAAATCCTATATTCAAGAGTACTTACATAGTATCAACTCTAGCCAAGTGCACGAGTCTGCTGCGTCCCTTCCCGGCGGGCTGCGCGAGGTAACGCGACGCGAGCACGACCCCCCGGGCGGCTGGGGCCGGCGCCAGCACGACCCCGCGCGCGCCCGGCGCCGGCTCGGGCGCGCCCCCCGCCGGCGCCGGCCCGTGCGCGCCCGGGGCCGCTCCGTGGGCTACCGATGTCTCTGCCACAGCACACCAGCCTCCACCACCACCGCCTTGCTGCCATGACCTGCCACGACAAATAATTCAAAGTCAATCGCGAAAAAACAGGTAATGATATTATGCATTCCGGGTTGAATTGAAAAGACAATGGTCTGAAGTAGAATTTAAAATATGATAAGACAACAAAATATTTAAAGCTAGACGATCGTCCACCCCTGTTAATTTTTGATCGAGCCCCATTTCCATTACACTGTACCTACTTACTATTCGATCTTCGTTCAATAATAGTATTCTACAGAAAAGTGAACTGTTTCAAAACTTTTGTGTGCTTATTATTAGACAATATGGGTTAGTTAAATGAGCAGGTGCGTACCGTAAAACACAATAATCTCTAGATGGCAGGTTAATGCTAGAAGCCGTGACGTACTGGAACACCTCAGCGTTTGTGCCGAGCTTCTCAGCAACTCGCCATTTTACCAACGAATCGTCCCAAATGTGCCGCTCTCGGAGTATCCTAGAATGTACATTATACATTTTTTATTAGGTAAAACAAAACATAACAGAATATATTTAAAAAACTTTGCGGATCTACATTATTTGTTCATTTTATTCACAAACTATTACAGAAAAAGTCTGGAATTGCAGAGAAAATAATGCTAGATGAAAAATTACCTTTGCATAACCTCCTGGGGCGGCGCTTCCACGTCAGTAGTAGCTCTCCACAACCTCAATGGATGTCCATCACCAACCTTCTTGCAACACAGTTCCACGTGAGGCGCTGCCCCTGACACTGACATCCAACCACGTGTTCTGAAATTACAATCTGGGTTAAAATCCATTCTAAGTTTGGGTAGAAATAAAAAGCCTGGAATCTCTAATTAAACACTGGAACATGCGTATCATCCATTAAAAATAGAAAACGCAAAAAATATATTTTTTATTAGTATAAATTAAGTTATTGAGGTTCATCATCTGAATGAAGTCTTCAAACATCGTTCATCATTCCTATTAGTAGGTAAAAACAGCCGATTATCTTTAATACATCATGTTTCGACTGAAATTTCTATGCTAGAAAACAATCCTTAGTAATTTTAATTAAAAGCGATAAAAATCGTTGTCTAAAAATAAAACCACTTATATTAAGAAAACAAGCAACAAATAGATTTAATAAAAAATAACGAAAACACTACATATAACACCTAAGTGGCCATGATTGTCTATTGATGGCAGTGACTGTGTTGTGTTTTAAATGAAAATTCGGGTTTAAAACATCTGTATTTTACTAAAACTGATATGTATTTCATTTGAATATGCCAGATCTTTAGCTAGGTAATATGTATTAAAGTTAGTTTGACATGAAATTCTAGACCAAAACTGAATATTCTTCAGCATAAGTCGAAAGTAATCCAATTAAACGATATCGCTAGTAGAAACTTCTTAGTCATTAATTTTTTTTGTTGTGAAAACCGTCCTCCCCAAGGAGGTAAATTGATTTGATAAAAGGAAATATAATGACGTCTCTCTGTGTAACATGTGATCAAAGGTTCTAATGAAAAGGGAAAACATTTGAGACAACTTGTTCCTTGTTTAATAAATAATTACTCACTTTCTGAAATATTATAGTTTCCCACACGCTAGATAGTAAAAACAATGACAAATAGTCGGAAAGTTATTATAACTTTTTCAACCAAACATAAAGATCTGTACAGGTGCATTTTTTTAATCGATGTTATGTTTCCCACACATTGGATGATATAAAATTTTATAACGTGAATAGCACGTGTAATATTATTGTTTTATATTCATATACTTATTTAGCATTGACACGTATGACACCCATTTTTTTATATATATTTAAAAATAGTTTATTATTGATTGCATCACGATTTCGCTTAGAAACAGAGATGGAGCAGTATAGGGTAATACTATAGCTTATACTCTATTTTACCGCGAAAAGAACTTATGATTGAAAAGATACTTCATAATATAAGCAGTGTACAAAGAAAGCCTATTTTTTTTAGGTATCAGTAAAGAACAGATGTTTTTAAAAGTCGATGATAAGGTGAATAAACGCTCTAACACCGATGTCTCACCTCTTTCCTGATCGGCTACAGATTCTAAAAAAGCATGAAAAAAGTTAGACTCTATGAAAGACAAGTTTACATACAAAGGTATTGAAGAAAATTATGGGTTCAGAGTCTAATATAGAATTTCAAGGATCTTGGAAATTTGTAAAAACTATTGCTATAGGAATAAAACTTACTTTTCTTTGGCTTCTTTCAGTAAAGCTTTTATGCAGGCTTGTTGGAAACCTTTCCAGTCTTGGTTGAAGTCTGCACCCAATTCTTCTAACGCGACCTGGAATTTTAGAATGGATAAATTTCCATTATCTCTATATTGTGACATGTAAAATCGCTGCAGGGATAAAATCTTTTATGACATAGACTCATCATCATCATCTTCCTGCCCTTGTCCCGTTCTATTTTTTATAACATAGACTATTGTATTTTAACTAGAACGGAATGAATATAGTGACATCAGAGCCAGCTCTTCTATATCAGTGACGTTTTTTTACTCAGTATTTGTCTGGTATATCCCTTTTTACTTCACACAAGGCTTTTCCACTTTCTTGTTCATAACAACTACATCATTCGATGTTTAGTGTAAGGCCAATATTTTCCTGATGACCATGAAAATCCTACATATAACTGTCGTCACGGATCATCTCATTGTTTGTGTTAAGAACAGGATAATGTGCACCTACGTAATAGTTCTTAGTATAATGATGTAAATCACTATACGATACTTCCTTATTAGGGAAAGTTCTAACAAAAATTCCATTTCCTGACATTGTCAATGCCGTTTTCTAGTTTTACCAGATGCCTATGATTCAGAACCGTTTCTGTTACTCGTTTGTCTTTATTCATTAATAATTTTCAGTTTAAACTGATCTTTGACAGTTTACACTACTTTGTTCTTAACATTTACACGTTATTATAAACAATTTAACCTCATTATGATATTAATTAAGCTTATTACTACTTACCGGTACACTTTCCTCGAAATAATTGAACTTGCACCTGGCCAGCATGTCAGCTGGTGCCAAGAACAACTGCTGATGCTCCTGTATGAGGAGTAAGAGACACGCGTGCGCGGCGCGGCTCTCGCTGATCTGACGCTGGTCGGCCACGCTCTCGATAACCATTCTGAAAATGGAATTTTCTGGGTGAGACTGGATTTGCAGAGAAAATGTATAGTGGTACTACTAAGAACAAATAATGAACAATAACAAAGGTCCAAAAAACAGAGGTACCTTACCTAGTTAGGTATTTTTTTTCGTAGTTAGGAAACAAAACGGTAAAAATACCTATATATATTTTTTAAGGCTTGCATATGGCCACTATCTCACCTGGTGGTAAGCGATGATAATGGTGATGATTTTTTGCCCTTTATTATAAAGACTGCTTTTTATTTACACTTACGAGAAAACTGGAGAAATATGGAGATACAGAGGGACAACTGTGTAGTATATTATTACAGTATATTTTCGCAGTCCACATTAGTTTTTTTTAATGAACCTGTCAAGTCCAAATTTTGTTTACCAATTTATTAGCAAATTGTAAAAGTGGGGAGATACATTTAAAGATTTTATTATTTTTTATACATCTTATTATGTAGTATATACCTGTTAGAATTCCCTTCCTTCGTGCTACCCGTTGTTGGCGGTGCATGATGCAACCTCAACAGCGTAGGAGCGAGGCACACCGCCAGGTTCGACGCCGTCATCTGGTTCACAGCCGAATGTTGAGCTACCTGCAAGATTAAAGTTGGTTTCATAACATTCTTCAAACACGAACATTGAAAAACGAAGAGAGGAAAATTAGACCAATTATGTAGGTATGATAAAATCAATAATAAAAACAAACGTCCTCAAAACAAATACAACCGATTTCAATTTGAAAACACGAAAAATTAAAAAAAAAAAACTATTTTAATATTTTAACTCCCGTGTTTCTGGACGGATAGAGTCTCCACTTTTTTTTTAAGTCGCATAAAAACAAAATGAGAATCGGTCTTGAAATGTATAAAAAAAAATAAAAATTCAAATTCGGAATTCAGACGAAATTCAAATCTCAAAAAGGAATCTAGATAGAACACACACGTTGTCACCATTTACTATCGAAAAATTTTAAAGATAGAACACAAAAATGATGGTAAACTTACATCTGCTAAGAATATGAGTAGAGATTGCAGCGCTTCTAAATGTTCTTCTGGTAACAGCAGTAACGCACATTGCACTGCGTCAGGCCTCAAAGGTTCAGGAACATCTGTAATTCATTGATTGTTATAGTTGATGGTTTTAATGTGTCGCTTTTGTTTTATGAATGAACAAAAATCGGAATAAAGTCAGTTGAGTGATAAGATGTGATAGCAGTTAGATAAAATGCACAGCCAAATTGGAAACTTAATCTACACTATAATATTATAAAGAGGTAAGTAAAGTTTGTTTTCTTGTTTTTATGTATTCTTTGATTGTAAAGCTGCTTTATTCCTGAGTGACATAAGCTATATGTTATATATGCGAGCGAAGCCGTGGAGTTATCAATACAACCAAAATTACTTACGTTGAAATATCGCTATAAACGTCTCACTCAGTTTATTCGTGAGCAAAGCGTCAGGTAACTCCCTAAAGTACTGTTTGACCATATCAGCCACATCATGCGCTTGCGCCCCATCGAAGTTTAGGCTGGATTGGTTCGGCTCTATGGTGTTTATGTTCTCTATGGCAAAAGAGGCGTTGGCAGCCCCTGCAGCCTCGACTGTGGTCCGCAGTTTTGCTATACGAGATTTGACGCCAGCTTTTCTGAAGATACCCATCTGTAAAAATGGTGAAGGTTGGTTTTATAATCATAGGTCACTGCACAAATGACGGAGACAACTTGGCGGCAGCCGACGCTAATGACAGTATTATTGTCAACACTTTCTATACTTGAAAAACATCATCATCATCATCATCTCAGCCGACAGACGTCCACTGTTGGACGGCCTCCCCCAAGCGTCGCCACGACGCACGATCCTTAATCAACCTTATAATGTTCCCACTGCTGGCAATCAGGCTTCCTCTCTATGAGAGGGAATAGGTCAAAATCCTTCATACGGGTCTAGTGCCGGTTAGTAGAAGTTGCTAGCTTGCAAATTTTAGGCTCAAGGACTTGCCGGTTTCCTTGCGATGTTTTCTTTCATCGTTTTGGAAGCACATGCTTGGATGTGAACACGCGACGTACTCGTTCATGACGTACCTAAATTAAACGTTTAAAACTAAGCTATCATAATATGACAACCATCGTATCTACTGGAATGGGAGCATGGGTATTGGTGGGATTAACGAGAGTTCTATGCCATGCAGTAGTCTTGGCCGGTCTGTGGCTGGTGAAAATTCGTACTAGACAACATATAAATGATAAAACGAGACAATATAGAAGACTTACTTGATCTAAAGCATTGTTTTTGAGCCAGTTCAGCGCACATTGTATTGGTTTTGGTAGCGCGTGTCCTGTCCTCTGCAGTGACACCGTCAGAGGTACTCCGAACACTGTCTTATCTGGAACAGAAATACAAAAAATTTAAAAACAGTGACAAAAATGTCGACCCTGGAGATCAGTAGTCTAGGAAACAGGAGTTTAATAGTTTCTGCCACTGGTTTGTCCTACTTGAAGGTCAGAAACGCTTCCAAGAGAACGTACTCCCGTGGTAAAGAAGTATTCTATGTCTACCAAGATCCAATTCTATCGTAATGCCAATGAGTCGTCGATGGTGCGTAGATTGGCTCTGCTGTGTCCCTAATAGGGATACAGCAGGGTCGATACTCGTTAGGGCACGGGGAATTTCTGAAAATTTGAAAAGTCCATACGGTTTTGCTGACATCTCCCAACATTAACGATTATTAGGTACCTTATTTTTTAAATTATTTATGTGTATAAAAAGAGTGTCCTTGGAGTTCTAGTTTCGTCTCCTTACTTTTTGGAACGTGCGTAAAGTTTCGTCTTTTTTCTTTATTGTGACCTAAGACCTAAGTAGGCTGTTTTTAATTTTTAATATCGTGCGGATTTCATCGCGCATGCAGAAAATTTCAAAATCCAAAAAAAAACAGTTGTGGGGGTTATGTGAGCGGAGCAATCCCGCATGCGTGATCAATGCCGTGCGATATTAAAAATACTCTAAGTGGTTTATTTTTAAAACAACTTTTTAAATAAAAATCATTACAAAATCAACTATTACAAAAATATTGCCGAAAGTAATTTCTATTAATCATTACACTATTTTTGTAGAGAAACCCATGTCAATAGTAAAAGATGATCTACGAACTATATCTCAATCCAAAATACCTTTGCCCCAAAACATTTCACGTTAAAAGAGGAAACTGGAATGGTTAACATTCATAGGATGAATATACACATTTAATATAAATATTAGTAAAGCACATTTCGATATCTGACGGGAACGGGATCGACTTAATCTAAATCTTCAAACAAAAGTAAACCTTGTCCTTGTACGATAAGAGTCACATTTTGTCTGAGATTTTAAAATATCTTCAGAATGTATATTTTGGCTGTGAGTAAGGATAATAACTGATCTTATATTCGGGAGTTTTAAATCTCATATTGTAACATATTGGTTATATTTGTTTTCTAATACCTTTTTTTCGGAATACCCTTTTTTGTCGTAAGGTCCAATACTTTTACTTACACTTCTTTTTATGAATATCGGCAAGGGCTTTAGTATTAACTTTATTGAGAGGAAAAATGTGATTTATAGATGTGATGTTGTTTTGGTGTTCGTGATTTTCTATTTCCTCTTTATTCTCATCTTTTTCATCCTTTAGTTGTTTCTGTACCAGTTCTCCTCTTTTATCTAGCCAATTTAATGGGAAAATCATAGAGTGTAAGTACAAGTAAACTGAGCATCTAAGGTAGTCCCGGTTTCTGGATTAAGCATTCTCCCAACACACTATTTTGTTGATTTCTTTGCTTCTTTATTGTTTTGTATATGCTCATACCTAACCAGTGATTAAACAAGGCATACCGTTGTAAAAGAAAGAAAATAGATTGGTTTGGCACACCAATCTATTTTCTTTATTTTTTTTACACAAGCGCGCATCATTAGATTCGTGTTTAATAAGTTCTACGTCTAAAATGTCTTTCCCTAACTTTAGTATGTTTACGTGTTGAGAGTTTTTGATCCTCATACTAGTTTGACCTTTTTCTTATTTATTTATGAGCGTATTCTTAACCTTCACATCTTCCGATGGTTAGAGATTAGTGAGGTTTAGGATTACGTCTGCATTTTCGTTCATTTCCGTAATGTGTACGGACACGATCTTGTACCGTTTTTTTTTATACGGGTCTTCTAGTATAAAGCATAATCAGCCTTAAATGTTCTCGCTGCTGGAAATCGCTCCTCCTGTCTACGGGAAACAAAGGGCCGTAATCAACCACATGGGCACATTGCGGGTTGGTCGATTTATGTGGTTTTCGATTCACGGTTTCCGCACTACCTAAATTTTCCTGCACTGTTTTGAGAACATTGGTAATGAATTAAATTACCTACAAAGTACTTCTGTGCCACCATTATTCTCTACGATCCATCTAATTACAAATATATCCGAAACTTACCTTTATAATCAGGAGTCTTAATCTTCCTGATCAGCTTAGGCAGCTCCCAATTCCAGCCAGACTTGTGTGAAGGACAGTACCGTTCCATGCAGGCCGTCAGTCGGAGTAGCGCCAACTTCCTTAGGATGTGGAGCTGGCCACATGAGAGAGAAGACATTGGCCGGGATACTGGAAGAAAAAAAAGATTTGAATTTAGAGTTTGAGGATGAATTTGTGCTTCGTAGATCAACTGGTATTTTCGTCGTATTGTCAAATCGAAGAAGTTTTGGCAAAATTGAAGAACTTAGAGATGAGTAAAATTGAAGAACTGGATTCTGATTAAACTTTTTTCGTTCACAGTTCATAAATAAATTAAATTTTTCGTAAATTAATTAATGTTTAAAAATTTCTTTCCTCGATTTAATAGTACATCGTGACGTCACAACATGGCGGGCGATCCTATTCTCATTTGGAACGCATTGTAATGTCGGGAATACGCATGCGGGACGCGTTTATTTACCTTATGAAATTTTCTACATGCGGCAGCAAACAGTCTTGCGTGATGAAATCCGCATGATATCAAAAACAGCCTTAGTTTTTATTTGTTTTACCAGCTCCTTCTGATATTTTGCTTTTTTAGCACAAGATTTTAATGCCACCATAATTCCATTGCCAGAAAGACACTTAGCTGGACGTGATAGACGCATCTGCCACGTCTAGCTAAGTCCATGATAGTGCGCAATCTCACCTTTACAACGGAAACATTATGGCAATATGGGTGTGTTTCCACTGAATTGGAGCTGGGTGAAGTAGCGCGGCGAAGAACTTTCAACTTCGTTCTGTCCGGCTCGAGGCCGCGATTTCATTTGTTTCATTTGAAAGTCCGCTTAGCTCTATTCCGCTCTATTTACACGGTTTCCAATCATGTGGAGTGGAGACTTCGAGCACAGTTTATTGGCAAATTTCCAGTCCACTCTGGACCTATGAGCTCCATAATATAATCATTAATTCAAAGAGATTTAAAGTGCTGTATTTTGGTTCAAAACTTTAAAACACATTTCTATTAGTTTCCTTAGGTCTACATTTTCAAGACTTGTAACTTACAGTACGAATCCGGGTCCTTCTGGTTCGGGGTCGGCGTCAAAGTATTGTTGGCTTTGGGCCCGCCGTTTAACGCGTTCGTCCTAAATGAGTACCATCGCTGTATGTTGTTCCTGAAAATTAGAAGATTATATGTATTGTCAATATTGACAGTAGTACTTATTCAAATATGTGTACTTGGTGAGAGCATATTTTAGATGTAGATTCAAGGTCAGGGAGAATGTTATTGGTTTTCTAGCTCTCTCTAACCTTTTAACCACTTGCATCGGATATATCCGAAAAACACTCTATCAACCAGGGTGGGAGAAGTTATTTGATGATTTTCCACCCTTAAAAATAAAAGGAGTTAATAATTTTACAGGAACTTAAGCAGTTTCATTTGGAACATCCCAAATGAAACTGTTGCTAAGGCTTAAAAATAACGCGAAGGAAACTTATGATACTACAACTCTACAGTCTTGTAAATGTCTAAGGTTTCATCGGTTTGTTCATCTACATTAAAATAATAACTATCATGTCTTTGTTAACTCACTTCTTACTCTTCATGTCCAGACTATCATCGTCGTCATCCTGGTCGCCATCATGAGACCTGGACCCTGCGGAGTTGGGGCTGCTGTCCAGTTCTGAACTCCTGGATGCTGATTTATCCCTTTTAAGACTTCGGTCACGAAACCTGAAGACAAGGTAAAAAATTAGTTTCTTGCAAGTGGCTATGACTATTGAAAGAAGATAGGTGTTAAAAAATCTGCCATCATAACACAATTTTTTTTTTTTTGTTGATCCTGATCTGTTTCGTAACGATCAGATGTTCTTTCTATCCAGAAGGCGCTAGATGAGGTCTACGATAAAACAAGCAAGCTCAGAAGTTCTTAGAGAGATAAGTGCTTGTGTTTACCAACACAATATTATGATATCGATAATTTCTTCATGAACTGATTTTGACACATCAAAATTACAAGCAATATTTACCACCAACAGTGTAACATTGATGACGTGACAACACAGTCGCCCAATCCAATGACATTACTATTACAAGGTTTCACTATAGTTCTTTCATTGAGATTCTTGTCACTACACCCAAAGGACCAAAATACTAACACATCAAAAACTGGTCCTTACATCCACAAACCGCAGCACTTTCACAAAATGTTTTTTCCACTAATCCTCACAATTCTCACACAATATATCGAATACAGCATAGTCGAGACTGACATTAGTATGCCAATCAGTTGTTTTAGCATTGTTCATTACTGTGACACTCATTTTAAAACTAATGGCTACCTGTTGGAGTAATTAGTCTTGACGTGGTAATGTCGCTTTCAAATATGGCGTCTATAGTAGCGTCTGGGTCTGCTTTTGAATTTTGCTTTTCTATTCTTTCTATATTATCTTCTACATGAAGAATTTTTGAGTGTGGATGGTAAAGAAGAGCAACTCTCTAAGACTGCTCGAGGAATGATACCTACTGGTATAATTGGTTTCGCAAACCTTGGCTTTTCTTCTTTTGGCCTATGTTGATCCCATGTTTTAAGAGTTCGGCTCAATATTTTTTTAAACTAGTCAGTCAATCTAATTATTTATTTCGTTTTCCTTCATCAATATCTCTAATGATGTCATAAATGTCTTTATCATCAGTGAGCCTGTTAATTATCTTAGTTGTATAACTTACTACCGGTCTGTTAATTGTAATGATATTGAAAGAGTCTTCTATCATATCAGCAGTAGGAGCTATACAAAAAGGAGCTATTTCATTGCTCATGGTAATATCATATGGAATTCAGAAGCCAGTAATATCCTTAAGGAATGGTAAAATTTTGATTTTGGTTTCCTTTGAAGGCCTTTTGCATCCCTGCTTCCAGTCCCCCAAGTAATAATATGTTAAGCATGCTAACGCTTCGCTTCAATGTGATCGAAACCTTTGATTTATTGAACAGCTGTTTGTATAGGACGCAGGCAAAATATATTATCCTCTGTTTTGCAAACTTCCTATTCAAATTTGGGTTCAGAGTAACTTGAAACAGGTAATGTAACAACATAGATGAAGAGTATTGCGTATGTCAAAGATATTTTTAGTAAGACTGTCTTATTCAACGAAGAATTCAGTCTTAATCATTGTGTTTTCGATATTAAATGTTTTAAAAACTACAAAACTTTTTAATAGATGTTTAATAGACAAAGAAATATTGCTTAACGTTTTAAATTCAAATAAATACTCGTATATAAGAAGGTCTGGTAAGTTTTGAGCAATCATCTAACATAGAAAATACGTTTCTTAGAGTTATAAAGGACTTAATTAGATTTTCTCAGAAGGCTGCTTTAACTATTAAATATTACATGAACTAATTCTCAAGGGATTAATACTTGTAAGATCTTAAGGCAAAATTGTGTCTGAAAAGATATTTTAATAATATATGTATATAATCTTATGATCTTTATTTATTTACCTAAGTATATAAGTAGATATGGAAGAAACTAACTGTAGGATTTTTGTATTTTCTAGAATTATGTTAAGATTTATTCGTTAATACAAATTATTTTAATACATATGTACATAAAAAACTTAAATACTAAATAAACTATTTATACTAAAACCTAACTATGTACATAAATATAATACAAAATTACAAAGTACGCTCTGGCGTCAAAGTACTCCTCCACATCGCTGTCATCCGGAAATGTGCCCAGAAGACTTGCAGCATTGCCACGTTGAATGGCAATGCTAATTCTTTGGGCGAAGAATGAGCCAGCCCTCTGGTCACGTGAAGTGTCGATCAGTCGGTGTGAATTATTATTTTTCTAATAGATTTAGAAATAGATAATCTATACAAGGTGTAAGGGACAGCCCTCCACAAACTTTAAGGGCTTGCTCAGTAGACGAAACTGAACAACCTTCCACAATTTTTTTTTTCAGGAAACGAAAAAAAATATCGGTCTCGCCATACAAATTGTCGAATCAAGTTTATCATTTTGTATGGTGAGGCTGATTTTTTTTTTTCGTTTTCTGAAAAAACTTTTTGTGCAAGGTTGTTCAGTTTCGTCTACTGAGCAAGCCCTTAAAGTTTGTGGAAGGCTGTCCCTTACACCATTCATAGATTTAGACATGTTGTGTTTATAGTCTATGTAATATTGATATCAAGCACTGTGATAACTCAATCGCACAACTCCATGAATTAGAAATTCAGGAATCAAACCATGAATCAAATCATGCTCAGTAGTAGTGTTTATTAGACTAACAAAGTAGTCGACTATCTTGATATTAGATACAAAAACAAAAACTCAGAGCATTCACTCATTCCCCTTTTTATAGTTTTAATACACAAAACCATCATCAAAGGCGTTAATGAACCTAATAAGTTTTCCATGCTTTGGTTCAGGTTTCCAAACTGAGACAGAATGAGCGATATGGATTACTACCCCTTTGCATCGCGTGGGCCCAGTGCGGGTTGTTCAAATTTTTGGTTCTATAACATATGGTTTCTTGACGATGTTTTCCTTCATTGTTTTGAAAGCAGTGGTGATGTATTAAGTAGAACAAAGGTAAACACCTTCTTGGGTTTGAACCCTCGATACACGACTCGTAAGTCCACTACTGTTTATGAAAGCATAAGCGTATCAATAATAAAAGTAATGTAACAGCAGGATGTATACTTACTTTTTCCCATCATTCCCTAAATTGAGCGAACTGGTCCTAATAGCCTGCCGCCGGTGATGAGTATGTCCCGGTGACTTCTGCACTTCTCTGAGTATTTCAGGATCTGGCTTCAGTTCCAAAGGAGATGGAGGCTCAACGTATACCTGGTGATAAAAAAACAAGGCTGTTAGGTTAGATATTTATTTTAGAATGGAGGGATTTCTAAAGCTTTTTACCGCCTAGATAATTGAAGTTAGCAAATACGCTTGCGTGCATTGCTATAACATTAGTCGTACTTAGACAGCTTGAGCAGTTAGCCAGTGATCGTTATGTCAACGACAACTACAGTTGCCATCACGGATCTTGAACGCTTGGCGTCAGAGTGGGGATCGCTTTGCGCATTCCATACATTGGCGAGCCAATCGTCTTCGTTGTTAGATACATGCTGCAACGCAGTGAACGAATCAGGTGTGACGTCTATGACGCGATGGCGCGGTCAGCCAATCACTGACACTCCCCGCTCTCGCGACGCACTTCGCACCACTAAAGAGACCGAATATTTGACTTCTGCGCAAGTGTTCAAAATCCGTGATGGCAACTGTACCGTTGACAGCACGATGCTGATTCATGTCGGTTTCAACTGTTCATCAGAGACGAACGTGAGAGGAGTGCGCAACTACGCAAAAGCAAAGCAGCAACAATAGTTCAAATAACAGCGCTCAAACGGACAGTGTATGCAGTCAAGCAATCGCCGCTTGACTGCACTATGAAAGTCGACCATACAGCGGATCATCCAAAGCAGTCGCAGTCAACTGCCCAAAATAATATTCAATGTAAATGTATTGTGTAAGCAGTTGTTGGCTGACCAAATAAATAAATAATAATAAATAACTGCTGTAGCATTTGTGTTCGCAAGCAAACTATAGTCATCTACAAGGTGTCGTTTTGAAGCTGCAAAATATTTCAGGAGGTAATTATGTTAGTGATTCTCGACCCGAATCAATAATAAAATAAGTAGGTATTTTTTTTTTTTTTTATAACCGCGCCTTTTTTCACACACACAAACATGGAACAATAAAGGGCGTTTTCACACACACTAACTCGCAACGATAGTTTCATAAATAATGTATCATCCAATCATCATCCCGCACGCCACACCCTAGCCACGCCCCCGCGGCCATCGATCAATCGATTTAGTTTAGTGTAATTAAAAAATTAAATAACAAGTATTACTGATTATTGACCAGGTATCGTTTTTTTATATGATTATTTATGAGTTTTATTACAACCTCCTGAAATATTGTGCAGTTTTAAAACTGCACCTTGTATAGTTTGCTATGCAATGACAGCTCGAAGTAATCGATACTGACTACTTCAAGCTGTCCTTGTAAAATTATTCTGAGAGTTATCATATAAATCCCTTCATAAAAACAACGTTTTAAGAACGAATTTATTATGCGTTCAGCTAAGGAGTGAAATTCCCTGCCGGAGTCTGTGATTTCTGATAGCTACAAACATAGGGTCTGTAGGGCAAGAGTGAATAAGTTACTTCTAGGCTAGCGTACTCCTTTGTTGGCCACATTATCGTTTATTATCAGGTGAGGTAGTGGTCGAACGCGAGCCTATCCGTAATAGATAAATTGCGGACAGTGAGCAATGGGTAGCTCGCTGTCCGGCCGTCCGGTAACTGTCCGGACCAAGCCCAAGTCGTCGACGGCGCGCGCTGTTCCCGCGCGCCTCAAGGAGTTGTCACCAACAGCAGGGGCCCAGCCGGGTCGAAGCCTACTGGGGCCGGGGTTATCCGAAAGGGCGCTCGAGCCCCAGTATGAAGGCTTGAAGGAACGGGATGGGTTTTTTAGTCAGTAAGAGTCTGACACTATCTCCCGCTCCGCCCAAGAGCGGGGGTTGTCATAAGATGATTTTTCCCAACGAAAAAAAAAAAGCCTATCCGTAATAAAAAAAACAGTCATGAATTTTAACAGTGTCGTCTTATGAAAAGCCAGAAGTAGATCATAAATAACATAAGAACCCGAAAGAAATAACAAAATAATGTAGTTCCTTTACGCAAAGAACTAATAAAAGAAGAAATGATTACCAAACTTGACATCGTAACAGAAAGTTCCATCTATGACAGATATTATGTTCTTAAGTGACCTCGAGTACTTAAGATCACATCGCTTGAGATAAGCCAAACTTAGCTAATAGTTAAAGCTCCAGTGAGTTCCCTCGGACTATTCGAGATAGTTAAGAACCACTATAAGTTTTCGTGCAGAAATAGAGTAACTAACATTACCATCAGACCATATAAATACATAATAAGTATACGGTGTAATGGTAATAGTTGGGTTTTAGACAACAGAGTAGAGATAGATAATGACTTAGCTTTTAGGTTAAATGATATTTGAACCCTTGTTGATGTTTAGGAATAATCATATATTGTATCTAGAGCAATCTGAGGATATTACATATTTAGCTAAAAGCTAGTGAATTTGTTAAAGTGGCATCGTTCGCGAACATCATTCATAATTGAAAAACGTGTGGATTTTTTTTATAAATTTCATAATAATAGCCAAATTAATAATAATAATGTATTTTATGAGTTAATTATAACATTACCTTAGATGCGTCAATAATTTAACCCGTTGTATGACCGGAACGCCGATCCACGCGGGACACAATAACTTTTTAATTGTGTCTCTAATTACGGCATACGAAAGGTTAATTGTTAAATAAGTAAATGATTACGTATTATGAAAAAATAGTTATAATTCTATATCTTTTCAAATAAACCTACTTGAATACCAAGAGGTAAAATCTAATCCAACTAACATGAACTTGCTTTAAGAAATTAAATAAATTAAAAACGTCTGAAATATTCGTAATCACTCACCTCAGTATTTTGATGAGTATTAGTATTATGATCCTTATAATAATTATGTCTCCAACTAGCAGGCTGGCACTCCGAATCACTCAAAGCACTAGAATCTTCATTCTTGATCCCTCTGTGGAAAATCCTTTTCGCTCTTCCCAATTTTGATTTAGAACTTTTGTTACTGGAACCCATGCTTCCATCAGAGGCATAACTTGAGCTGTCATCTCCAAAAGGAGCGTTTAGGACGAAAGACTGTTCTAAAGGAGCTATTGGGGATGGAGGCAAGGCTGTCATAGGTGATGGAGGTTGAGTCCTAATTGCTGGAGCATGTAAGGGAGAATTATGGAAGTCTGGGAAAGGGAATGCTGTAGGAGTCGTAGGAGTCATGTCAATGTAACTAAGGTCAGCATATTTGTCCTGCTGAACGTCTAGGAAATGAGGAGAAGAAACAATGACTTCTGTGCGGTTTTGCCGTTTTCTTCTCCTTGTTTTGAGGGACTCGACTCTTCTGAGTAAGGCTTTCGCTCCATCTCTTAGTCTTTCGGAGCCTGTGCGTCGGAAACGTGTGCCCGTTTCTTCTTCATCTTCTTTGTCACTTGGTAACTGTATTACTGTTTGGCCTGGTACTGTTAATCTGTAACAACCAAAATAATTATGAAACGGTGTGTAAAATTTTGAAGGAAGCTGTTTGGGAACAAATTGATGCCTCTTAACCGAAGTGAAAACTTGAAGCATACATCTAAAACAACTCAAAGAAGCATTTTGCAACACATTAAGGAATTGCAAAAACCATCTTTAAACCACAATAACTCATCTACATAAACTTTCAGAAGGTCTATTATGGTTCCAAAGTTAATCCAAACTTGGACGCCCAAGTACAAAGTTTTGCAGAAACTCGTCAAACTTATTTACAATTTAATTCCATTATTATACAAAATTTAGGCGTGTATTAATTAAGCTAAGGTGGTTTGTCGATAATGGCGTTATCGAAGTGGGTGAAAAGGTTATTGTTAGATGTTTCTGCCGCAGAATCCTAATTAAGAACAAGGCATTCAAGATTTTGTGGTAAACATGAAGTTTCTTGCCTGTTCTTCTCTTTTGAGGTACGCTTTGGAATGGGCAACTATCTCCAACTTTATGTTTGAAGAGTGTCTGGAAAATGGTTTCATAGAAACGATTGCTTTCAGACTGAGTGTGGTAAAACTTGTACACTTGAAACGTATTCGTACGTACGTATTGAATAAATGTTGTACCTAACAAGTTTAATGTAATATGCAAAACTAGAAATACTAGCTGTGAAAACAAAATCAAAATTAATTGAATAGCAAATGAGATAATATAACAATTTAGAAAAAAAACGCAGTTTTCTATATCAAACGTATAGGTGCGAATATGATGGTCTTTGATCTCAGATTCCATGTTAACTTCTCAACCTTATAAGCAGATCATAGATGACAAGATTACTACAGTTAATATTTTGTTTAGCAAATACATATTCCCCTCCATCCGAAAATCACAAGAGATATAATTATTAATTTTAGACATTATTTTCTTAGAAAGAAATCAAGAAAAGAAAGAAAGAAAAACCGTTTATTCTTACGCGGAATTTCTTCAAATATAAGTCATAATCAACAAAGTAAAGAAAAACCTAATAAAAGCTTCATTCACTTTCTGGCTGACGGATTAAGGGCATTGTAACAAAAAGGCCGTATTACGTGAAAACTTGCGTATGAAGAAACAATTGAATGAAATAATTCTTTTTTTTTATTGATATAAATTAGTGTTTGACTGCGATCCCACCGTTGAGCAGTGATGCCATCGTTGGTGGTGAATAATGGTAATTTTAATATATCAGTCTCGTACACCACAAGTTTTTAATTAGTACAAATATTTAAAGGGCTTATTAGAAACGGTCTTGTTATTATTTACGAGTAAGTAAGGGTCTAAACAGACGGACCGCATTTCAACTGCAATCCTACTGCAAATTGCAGTTTAACCTTTTGAATGTCTTAAATTACACAGTTCGACATAAGCAATTGTCTTTCTATTGTGTCTCTAATTACGGCATTCAAAGAGTTAAGTGCAGTTTGAATGCAGTCGACACAACTGCAATAGAACTGCAAACACGACTGCAATAGAACTGCAAACCAAACGTGCGGTCCGATTGCAGTCGTGTGAACTGCGCACCGACTACATCCGAACTGCACCATGCGCGAGAGGGCGGAGCGTGCGGGCGGGTGGGTATGATGCAGTTCGGATGCAGTTGGTGTGCAGTTCACACGACTGCAATCGGACCGCACGTTTGGTTTGCAGTTCTATTGCAGTCCTGTTTGCAGTTCTATTGCAGTCGCTTCAACTGCATTCAAACTGCACTTAAACTGCAATTTGCAGTTGGATTGCAGTTGAAGTGCAGTTGAAAATTTTTCGGATGTGTTCGTTTTTTGTAATACAGGCACGATATTATTGTCTCAATTTAGCTTTTTCTGTAAGAAATCAATCTGACAAAGTAGGTTACTAGTTACTGAAAATTTTAGGTACTAACACTGAAGATAGACCAATTCAGCTTAACTCATCACCACCTCTTTACGATGGGGAATCAACGAACAACTTCTCCTACCTTTGGGTGGAGTGAGAGGGAGGGAGTGTAAGACTTTTACTTACTAAAGTGACACTTTCGATTGATCCAGCCTACTCATTTACCTTTGCGTAAAGTTTAGAGTCAACGCTGACATTAATACATCCATTGCAAATCATACATGACTCCAATAAAGTTTCAATCGTTACTATACTAGAAATTCACAAACTCCAATTAAAATGAACCCTTTAGCAATAATATTTTAATATGATTTCAAAATGCGAGCTTGCCGACAGTTTAACATTTAACTTTTAACTGGGGCCGTCAAAAGTTTTTGTGAAATGAAATTAGTTTCAACGCCAAAATGTAATGTTTTAATATTGTAATTATCTTTTATTCATTTGAACAATTTAATTTGGATTAGTGTTAATTTGGATTACACTATTTTTGGGTAACATTTTATAATGTAATAAGAACTTTATATATATATTTCTGGACCAAAATTTTTTCTCTTTGCTTTTCCGAATGTTTTTAATGTTTCTAATTATGCACACGGGTAGACCTACGGGGTTACCATGACGTTCAAAGTAAGATTGTTTTAATCTTGTTTCAGTGTGGGTAAGAGATGGCGCTAGACAACCTGTATAGCTCTGTCTCTTACCCACACTGAAACAATATTAAAACAATCTTACTTTAAACGTCATGGTCTAGGTCCATGTCCTTAAAATAGCACAAAGCTTATTTTCACACGAGCGAAGCGTAAAGCAGAAACTAGTTAATAATAATTGTATTTTTCAGTAAGAGGGATGACGTTGAAAGAGACAAATTGTCATCACCGAGAAACTTTCACATGTTGAAGAAGATGAGGGTAGGACAGTTAAACAAACATTATCTAAGTTTTTTAGGTTTAATCAAGTTGAGTGGTCTTGCGAACAAAAATACCAGCAATGCGAAAATAGATATAGAAGTACAAAGGACCGATCTCCTCCACTGATTCTCAAAAGTCGACGTAGATAAAGGAGCATCAAATTATCCGTCAACTTCAAAAAATCTTGATGATAGATTAGAGTATAAAAAGACTTTTAAAAATTCTCCGAAAAATAATCTCATTACACTGTACAGCCATTACGAAATTAGACTGATGACGGGAATTTTCCAATACATTTGATTACCCGTCTTTGTTCTTAAGTAGAAAGTTTGGCTTCCGTAGTAAGTATCATTAGAAAGTATAATTTTTTGAGTAATTCTTATCTTACTTCTTTAAAATGTAAGTGATTCGGATGCATATTCAACAATGTTAGAATAAATAATCACTGCAGTGCTAGCGCCTAGATATGCCAGTAGATACTAACAAAATTCGTACTGTTGAGCGCACTACATTTTGTCATCTTCGCCTTTAATAGCTGTCAGTTTATATATGCTTCTAAATTTTGCCCACGGCTTCTTTTCACCTTCTTAGGTGGTGAATTTCTAAATAATATCTAAATTACCTGTTTAATGATTAGGTTGTTATGACCAAATTGAATTACAGTTATTTCTTGAAGAAAAAAAGTTAAGATAGAATATGTCACTTCCTAAAGGAAACCACTATCTTCTCACACCTTTTAATATTGTACAGTAGAAATATTGTTAATATCAATCGTGTTTTTTCAAGAGCAACCGTGAAGGTTCTTGCCTGTTCTTCATGGGAAACGACCAATTGAAACTTTGTCTATTTGCACATGTACTCCACGTTCCAAATGAGAATAGGACCGATTTCTATGTTTAGACGTCTCGTCGTACTGGCAAATCGAAGAAATTTTGGCAAAATTGAAGAACTTAGATATGAGTAAAATTGAAGAACTGGATTCTGATTAAACTTTTTTCGTTCACAGTTCATAAATAAATTAAATTTTTCGTAAATTAATTAATGTTTAAAATTTTCTTTCCTCGATTTGACAGTAAATCGTGACATCACAACATGGCGGGCGATCCTATTCTCATTTGGAACGCATTGTAGGTTCATTTGAAATGAAATGCGTACAAATTTTTCATATATTTAGCCTGGACAATAATGAGTCAGTTAGTCACATGCGGTTTGTTTAGAAATAGTCGTCATCATCATTATAGAAAATGTTGACAGTTTGATAGTGCCGTATCTAGCATACCTGCAATCGATGTCTTGCTACATGGCTAGCAACAAATTTAGTAAACCTTATGATAAATAGGTTTAAAAGTAAAGATTAATGTTAAACGTCTGTAGATAAATGAAAATTAGGTTCAGATTAATAAGAATTAGTTGGCAGTAATTTGCTGTGAACGGTTGGACTTGAAATAGATGTTATTAGGAGCCGTGGGTGTAAGAGGCGATTAAGGAAATTATAGAAGGTGGGTGATTACTGATTACGATACAGTGCGGAACTTAGTTGTCGGCAGAATTGAATTAATAGGTCGTTTAGATGACTTAATTTAAGTCGGCTTGCGTATGGTTGGGTGTTGGGTCTAAATAAGTTCATTTATCGTTCACTGTTGTTTCACGAACACATTGTTTATAAGACTTTCTTGTAGGTGTCAAAATATTGAGTGTCGATTTTGTAAATTCTTTTTCTTATCCTATCGATAAACTCAAATTAAATTTTATCTGTCTAGTATTAAGTAACATGTACATTTTACAGCTCTATTATTGGTCTCGCATAAATCCTGGAAGGTGCAGGCGGGCAGCAAAGTAGGTCACGTAAATCCTGTAAAGGTACACTACTGTTTTGATGAACCAAGGCCAGGTTGTTTGTGCATTAGATGGTTTTTGTTCATTGTCTTTTCATTATTTACCTGCCTTTTGTAATAGCACTTTCTTCTCTTACAAATTTTAGAAGAGACCATTAACATTACCATTCGGTCTTTTTTCGTTCTATACTCTAAACTCTATTATTTCCACATTCGATTTATTATCGACATGATATGTCTCTTTCAGCTCTCATCTTGTCTCTTTAATTTGTTCTTTCATTATCAAAGTGTTTAGATTTCTTTTCTAGTCTAAGATATTTACTTATTTTCTTAAATTCTTTATTGTACACAAAAACATTAATAGTATATGGCGGTATATACAGTTCATGTACAAAGGCGAGCTTAACTCAACAATACGTTTTCATCCAGCAAACCTTTGAGTTACAGAGTGAGAACATATTTGAGGGTAGGATCCAGTGCACAATATAAAACTTTCATAACTAAATCCAATATATAATTATATTCATCAGGCAACGGGGCCCGGGGTTATCGCCGCCGCCGCCGCCGCCGGGATTCTGATCCCAATTTCCGGCCACCGTAGGCGCGGGCTTGCGGACAGTGAGCAATGGGTAGCACGCTGTCCGGCCGTCCGGTAACTGTCCGGACCAAGCCCAAGTCGCCGACGGCGCGCACTGTTTCCGCGCGCCTCAAGGAGTTGTCAGCAACAGCAGAGACCCAGCCGGGTCGAAGCCTACTGGGGCCAGGGTTATCCGAAAGGGCGCTCGAGCCCCGGTATGAAGGCTAGAAGGAACGGGGTGGGTCTTTTAGTCAGTAAGAGTCTGACACTATCTCCCGCTCCGCCCAAGAGCGGGGGATGTCATTGCATGATTTTTTCTCACCATAAAAAAACACATCACTCTAATACATACTAATATATTAGTATATATGGAGTTATGTACAGAGCACAATGAAAGAAAGCGCTCTTTAAGTTTCCTCTTGAAGATATCCAGAGAAGGGCCGTTGCGAAGGGAGTGTGGTATTTTATGGTACAATCACCAACAGTAGTTTTGATTTTAATAATATCTACTCTGACAAAAATCCAACTATCGCTACTACTGTAAGTGCCGAATTTAACCCATGTCCCTACAGATCGCTCACAACCAGGTGTGTTCAAACTTGGCCGAGTATTTGTATTCACTCAATTATCGCGTCAAATTCACACGCTAACAATTAATGCTACATTAAGAGCTTTCCGCTCTGAATACAGACGCCCTTAATGTAGGTTATTGGGGCCGATGCAATACATAAGGTGATGGTCTGGTTGTTGGCGGTTTTTATTAATCTTATACTAGCTTTTGCCCGCGGCTTCGCCCTTTATGTCACTCGGGAATAAAGAAGCTTTCTGGCTGTAAAAAAAAAAATTAGCAATCGGACCAGTACTTCCAGAGATTACCAGAGATTACAAACAAAAAAACATACAAACAAACTTTACCTCTTTATAGTATTAGTGTAGATTTTTTTTATATCTTCACTATGTATTTGAACAATATACAGTTTTAGGATTTAGATATACACCGCTAAATTTTAATCGTTTTAATCCCGTGGAGGGTCGATCTGGTACATGAAACACTATCGATTTGTAAAGATAATATAAAAAAAATAAAGTACCTTTTTTCAAAATTCGTATTAATATACGCATGTGCGAAATTAATTTCTTTAAGAAAACGTCAGCTGAGCGAGTTCAATGACCTGTAGGTAGTTTGTACGCAACGCCGACTATTACCTATAGGTCATTGAACTCTCTCAGCTGACGTTTTCTTAAAGAAATTAATTTCGCACATGCGTAAATTAATACGAATTTTGAAGAAAAGGTACTTTATTTTTTAATTTTACCTTTACAAATCGATAGTGTTTACCAGATCGACCCTCCACGGGATTAAAACGACTAAAATTTAACGGTGTATGTAGACAAGGCTTAGAGTCACCTAAAGGACAATAGAAAGGGCTATGATCGGAGTTTCCTTGCGTGATTGTATCAGGAATAAAGATATCCGCTGGAGAACCAAGGTCACCGACATAACCCGAAGAATCGCAAAACTTAAGAGGCAATGGGCAGGACATATTGCTCGTAGAACGGATGGTCGATAGGGCCAAAAGGCTCTAGTGTTTCTGATAGCTATAACCTAGGGGTCTTTGAGTCGGACAATGAGCAATGGGTAGCTCACTGTCCGGCCGTCCGGTAACTGTCCGGACCAAGCCCAAGTCGTCGACGGCGCGCACTGTTCCCGCGCGCTTCTAGGAGTTGTCAGCAACAGCAGTGACCCAACCGGGTCGAAGCCTACTGGGGCCAGGGTTATCCGAAAGGGCGCTCGAGCCCCGGTATGAAGGCTAGAAGGAACGGGGTGGGTCTTTTAGTCAGTAAGAGCCTGACACTATCTCCCGCTCCGCCCAAGAGCGGGGGATGTCAATGCATGATTTTTTCCCACAATAAAAAAAAGGGTTCTTTGAGTCAAGAGTGAACAGGTTACTTCTAGGTAAGCGTGCTCCGTAGTCGGCCACATCATCGCTTATCATCAGGTGAGATGGTGGTCAAAGGCGAGCCTACATGGATAGGCTCGCGTGACGCTTGTCTAAAAGTAGGTAACCTATTAACTCTTAACTTAAAGACCCCTAAGTTACAGGTATCAGGAAACACACGACTCCGACAGGGAATTCCACTCCATAGCTGTACGCACAGTAAATGTGTTACCAAAACACTTCGTATGTATAGGTCGGATTTCTGGCAAATAACATTCTGGCATTCTTTCAGTTTCTTTTATAAGATTTTTCATTTCCGCTCTCCGCTTCCACACAAACCTAGTGCCCTTAACAACCATTACTACGAAAGGTTTAGCAATCCCCAACCAGAACGTGATAGGTGAAGGGACCACACTATGTAGAACAAATGGACTGTCGGCTTAATTATAGTAATTGTGGTCTGGTCCGCCACTTCGACGGTGTTTGCTAAGAGACCATTATGGGGCTCTTAGACGATTGAGTTTATATATGTGAAGTTAAGGGCAGAAGTGTTACCAAGGGTAAAAAAGGTGGCCTTGGTATGGTGAAAAATCATCAAATAATTTTTCAATACATTTACATGAAAACTCGCTGCTAACACTATAGTTTTTTTGGCAATTTACTATTTTCCACACTAGTGCGGAAAAGTGCAGAAGTTCCCTCATCACAATTTATTATATTTATCACGTCAGGCTGGTCGCTAAGCAGCCCCCACGAGTCAACCTCCGTTTTTTATTTCTTTGTAAGTGTATTGAAAAACGTCGTTTGATACACGTGAAGTTTATTACTGAAGCACTCGGCCTCATAACTCCACCTCGATTGCAATGTCAAACTGTCTTCACTTGTATCAAAACTAAAGTTGCAATGTGCCCTGCCTATTGCCACTTAAGTTTGGCGATTCTTCGAGCTATGTCGGTAACCTTGGTTCTCCTGCAGATATCTTTATTTCTGATGCCTAGCTACGGTTCAGTGGAAACGCGTCCTAATAGTATTGGATGGACAGTCGCGACCTTTAACCTCCATTTAACTTACTGTTACGTCTTTGACTGATGCCGACGAGATTAGTACTGATAGATTTTATTGCACAACTTAGGGCTATGAAAAGGTACTCGATAGCATGGTTGGCGCAGTGGTTGAGCGATTAGCCGCTGCGATATGCGTCTCGGGATCGAATCCCGCATGCAACAAAAGTTTATATGGCCTACAAATTGTTGTTCCGGATCTGGGTGTTTTGTGTAAGTATGTTAGTTTACTTGTTTGTTAACACACTCACGATACAGGAGTCGTTAGTATGGGGTAAAGTTTTTTTTCGACACACTTGCTCAGAAGGTGACTAAATTGCACTACAATTAGGTATATAATGTAGCTTGTAACCAAACTGTGACTTTTTGATTACCATTATGCACAAGTGTGATAATGTAGTGATAACCTTTTTTGTTAAACCTCTGTTCTCAAATCAAACTTTGAATTCGAAAAAAAAAAAATACATTAGGTATTGCGTTCAATAGTACAAATTAGTGTCTTGCTTGCTTATTTTATGCTAATTTGTGTTTAAATAAACTATTTTAACTTTTACATGTTTAATAAATAAAACCTTTCATAAAATAAAAATATTTTTTTTTGTTTATAAACATAAGCAACCTCATTCTTATTTTTAATCAAATCAAACAGCCTAGCTAGAGTAGCTAGTCTATGGCCGCCATTTTGGATGCGCGTGCATAAGAAGAAAGAACATTTTTTGCCGCCATACTACAAAGAAAAAAAAACAGTTTTGCTGATATAGCAATAATTAATTAATTTTAAAAATTTTCTTCTCAAGTGTGTCGAAAAACGTCGTATGATACACGTGAATATTGGCGATTACCGTCCTCGGCTCTCTTAAGATCCTCGCCTTCGGCTCGGATCTAAATACCGCCTCAGCGGTAATCACCAACATTATGCACTTGTATCATAATGTACTATTAAATACAGTAAAGTTATATTACTTTGGCGTTAGGGTCTAACTTTGGCCCAACCAATAGGAACACAACATCAACAAAGAAAAAAAATATAAACACATGTAGGTGCTTAGAGAAAAAAAATACAAAGAAGAGAGTCATAGTGCGGTGTGCATCTCAGTGTTGCACCAAATAGGAGTCCAGCTCAGCATGTGTCAGGCAAAAGTACCTGACGCTGATTTCCTGCTGAATCCTTGCAGATACATTCGGATGATACTTAATGTATTAGGAATCGACCTCTATTGAGTTTATTTGATAACATGTTACCTACCTACCAATTACACGCTCTGAAAACATTCTATGATAATTGGCCCGCAATCCTTATCCTTACTAATATTATAAAAGCGAAAGTGAGTTTGTTTGTTTATTTGTTTGTTTGTTACGTCTTCACGCCTAAATGGCAAAACCGATTTTGATGAATTTTGGTACAGAGATAGTTGGGACCCTGGAGACGGACATAGGCTATTTTTTTTATTAAAAAAGTGAGAAAAGGGGGAGAAAGATTGAAGATCTTTTATGTACGCGGGCGAAGCCGCGGGAAAAAGCTAGTAAAGTAGTACACATATAAAAAAAAAAATGTATAAAAAAGGAAGAACGGTTTTTGCCTAGCTGTGGGACTAAATAGGTTAGAGCGGAGTATTCAAAAGAATATTTGAAGAGCATTCTTTGATCTTTTCACCCATCAGTATTTATATCTTTTGAAAGTTGGTTTAAGGTAACTTATTTCAGTTACATAACAAAATCCCCTGGGGAGTAGTTCGTGGAAAAAACAGTTACCTATAAAGATAACTGATTACTTAAATTACTTACATCGCAAGCCATTCCACATATAAATCATCTATACCCTATTCGCGTTAAGATTAGACATTTCAACAAACCTTTTTTACTGTCTGTTCAACCGATTTTAACTTTTATTTCGTAGGCTTAACGATGGCATTAAAAGCAAAAAAGTGGTTACAATACCAACTATTTACTGCACCCGCCATTTGTCATGCCACCAACGTATTAAAAGTCAAAATCGGTTGAACTGACAGTAATAAAAGGTCTTCATAAATGTCTAATGCTATGAACAGAGTATAAGTACACAAACAAGAAACGCGTAACAAGCAAAGTAACAAAAACAATAGCCTTAGGCAAGAATCAAATCTATCTTCCGTTGGCCATCGTACCAAAAAATAATAAACACAAAATTTCATAACAAGTATTACTTAACAAGATAAAGAAAACGACTCGTCATAATAATATAAAAGAAGTAGCGGTCATCGACATTTTAACTCATAGAACTGATCCAACAATACTGTCAGTCAGGACTGATATGAATCCGTTCCGTTACGCGTCAGTATCATTCCACTTAACATTCCTATCAATCAGTTGTTACAATCAAATTAATAAGCTCGCCTACAATATCTATAATCATCTGAGTGTTAATGAGGATGAGCTTGTGGCTGTAAAAACAGCGGGTTCTAAAGCAGAAGCGATTTTAGTACCTACGGCTTAATGCTCAAACGCCTGAGAAATGCCATAAAACAGTGACTTTCTGAAGCCTATTCCTCTGTAATGGCCTTTTTTTTTTTATGGTGGGAAAAAATCATGCATTGACATCCCCCGCTCTTGGGCGGAGCGGGAGATAGTGTCAGACTCTTACTGACTAAAAGACCCACCCCGTTCCTTCTAGCCTTCATACCGGGGCTCGAGTGCCCTTTCGGATAACCCTGGCCCCAGTAGGCTTCGACCCGGCTGAGTCCCTGCTGTTGCTGACAACTCCTTGAGGCGCGCGGGAACAGTGCGCGCCGTCGACGACTTGGGCTTGGGCCGGACAGTTACCGGACGGCCGGACAGCGAGCTACCCATTGCTCACTGTCCGCAAGCCCGCGCCTACGGTGGCCGGAAATCGGGATCAGAATCCCGGCGGCGGCGGCGGCGGCGGCGATAACGCCGTTGCCTGATGCGTTCGGCCTCCTCCTTTGCGAGCATTACTGCTTCGCAGAAGTCGGTGACCGCCTGCCACTCCTCCTCGCTCCGGACCATGGCCTCAACCAAGGCCCGGCGCGAGAGGTCTCCGCCGCCGATCGCCCCCACGAGGGCGATGGTGAGGCGATGCTCCGCCCAAGCAGGGCACACCTCGACTGTGTGCTCCACCGTGACCTCCGGGCATTCCGCACAGTGACGACACCCGGGCGTCACTTCCGCACGAATCCGGTGCAGGAAACTCCCGAACGAACCATGTCCGGTGAGGACCTGCGTCATGCGGAAGGTAAGGACGCCGTGAGGTCTTTCCAGCCACGCCTCAAACCGCCATGGGACTTACCGCCATGATTGTGGCGTGCCCATGACGGGGTTGCGATAGTCGCTGACGCCATTTCACCATGATCTGTAATGGCCTGGTGAATAGGTTTGAAAAAAAAATATTATTTACCATGACGTGTTAAAATGTCAAGCGTGCGAGAGAGAAAGGGGTATGGAGTTATTCACTTACACGCTGTATGGTTCCATTAGGTGGCTACAAGGCTAGAGTGAATAGGCTCTTCATAAACTTGCATCACTGCTTACCATCAGGTGGGATTAGATTCAAGCATTAGTTTATACCAAATAAAAAAAAATCTTTTAATATTTCAATTTAGGTCATAAAATGGATCGCGTTAAGAACTCGTGGGCTCCTCTGCTCCGCCAAAGTGGTTTTAATGGCCACAACTTAACAGTACTTCTGAGTCTTCACACTAAAATAATTGGCCCTTGATTGCGCAAACGATTGATATTTGAAGTACAAAAGACTCCAGCTTACTGTTGAGTAATGAAAACATTCAGAGTTAAATGATATGATTATGTTCTGTAATAGTTTTGACGCTTGATTTGATACAAGATAAGTCGATGCTACAGACGGATTTGTCATGAGGATTGAAAATTCCTGTCGGAATTTGTTTCCTATGATAGCTGCAACCAGGAGATCTTTAAGTCAAGAGTGAATAGGTTACTTTTAGGTAAGTGTGCTCCATCGTCGACCACATTGTTGCTTTTTTTACTTTTTTGCAATTTTCTGCAACAGTTGGACAGAGAAATAGAAGCATCGAAATTTTTTAGTGAAATTCAGACTATTTCAAGTTAGACTATTTCATATCCAAGGGGTGCCTATTAGGGCCAAGGGTCTGTTTCTGAAAGGAAGGCTTGGCCCTGGTATGAAAGGCAACGAAAGAACCGGGTGGGTCTTTTAGTCAGTAAAAGTCTGGCGCAATATCCCGCTGCGCCCAATGGTGGGGGTTGTCATCAGAACTAGACCCTGCCCCAGTAGGCTTCGACACGGGCTTAGTCTATTTGAATGTACGAAATCGATGACAGATAACTTCTATACAGTAAAATTGTGTATAACTTGATATATTACTTAGGCTTTATTTCATCGCAATCGGTTGGCTATATCGAAAGATATACTACATTCATTGACTTCGGTTATCTAGACAGTAATAAACAGGCTTGGCAACTTTATACTTTCTTGAAAATCCTTTCATCACACCAATACAACTAGTATTGGTTCAAATCAAATTCGAAAATACCACATAAATACCTTCTGGTTTCGGAAGACTGATTGCCTTCAAATGTAAAAGCATAAGCTCTGCAACGCGTCCTTTGAGCCGTCAAAGACTACCAACTCGAGCTCAAACGAAACGCAAATCCTAAAAATCTAGCTTCTATGGGATCTACAGATTGGAAAGGAAATTGAAATATTATTGATCTTCCTTCATACCCTTGTAATGAAATGATCCTTGGAAACCAGGAAAACGAGGTAATCAATGGCATCGTCTTCAATTTTAATGATTCAACGGCATTTTGAAAGGCCTGTTGGTCTAATGGTCAGTGGCCCTGACTGTTATGCCAGAGGTCGTGGGTTTGATTACCATCCAAGATATACTTTTGTGTGATGAACACGATCATTTGTTCTGTGGCTGGGTGCAATAAAATCTATGTATTTAGAAATATAAAAATATGTTTATTATCAGTTGTTTAGTACTCATACCACAAGCTTTGCTTAGTTTGGGAGTAGACAGCGATGTACGAAGAAAAAAAAATCTCTCTCTTCAAAACGAGAACTGATTCGAGACCATGCTAAAGAAGCATGTCTGGAAGGACTTAGTGGGAGCCTTTGCCCAGCAGTGGGACAGTAACAGCTAGAAAAAATATAAATTTATCAATAATGTATGTATATGAAGTAAATTTTGTTTGTAAGAGGTAATCTTTGTAGAAAAAAATTTTAGCAATCGGACCAGTACTTTATTGGTTCTATTGCTAAAATTTTCCACTGTTTCTATCAGTGGAAACAAAACCATTTTATTTATATGTTTCTACAAGAGTCTACCATTAATTTGTTTTTCCAACATCAACTAAGATATTCAGAATACCAGGCGCGCAGAAAGCGCAAAGAGACTAAGCTTTTATACAAATTGGTGTTACAAAGCCGTAGAACACTGACAAGTGAGGGTTGGTCCTCGAGTTAAGAGCACTTGAGACTGTCTTTACACGACGTAGGAATTCTTTGGAGCAAAAGGAAGCTAACCTAATTTCTTTGTTTATTTTTTGTACGTGTTTTCTTTCGTTTGTTTTGTGCGTGTTTATATTTCTTGTCCTGGTATAACATCATTGTGGTATTTTCCGATACATTATTGACTAGCTTTTGCCCGCGGCTCCGCTCGCATACATAAAATATAGCCTGTGTCACTCAGGAATAAAACAACTTTCTATCGGTGAAAATTTTTTTTGGAATTGGACCAGTACTTCCAGAGTACTTCCTAGAAACAAAAAAACAAACTTTACCTCTTTATTATACGAGTATTAGTGTAGGCTTAAAGTCACCCAAAGAGCAATGGAAAGAGCTATGCTCGGAGTTTCCTTGCGTGATCGAATCAGAAATGAAGATATCCGCAGGAGAACCAAGGTTGCCGACATAGCACAAAGAATCGCAAAATTAAGTGGCAATGGGCAGGGCACATTGCTCGCAGAACAGATGGCCGTTGGGGCCGAAAAGTTCTGGAGTGGCGACCGCGTGCCGGAAAACGCAGCGTTGGAAGGCCTCCTACAAGGTGGACTGACGACCTGATGAAGGTAGCGGGAATCCGATGGATGCGGGACGCACATGATCGTTCGTTGTGGCGACGCTTGGGGGAGGCCTATGTCCAGCAGTGGACGTCTGTCGGCTGAAATGATGATGATGATGATGATTAGTGTAGATATACGGATTCTATTAATAGTAAGTGTCTGAGAAAAAAATGTTTGGAAATTTAATCTAAGTACATACGTTTGTATATTTTTCATGACTTGACGCTAAAAAAATATGCCAGCAAAATTTGTTCGGGACTTAGCCATGATCCTTTCGATTTCAAAACGTATACAGTAAACCATAGTTCTTAAAGTTATTAAAACTACATGAAACTGTACCACGTTCTAGGAGCACTAACAATGCTCACACTCTAGTTAGTTCCCAATTAGCTATGACACGCTCAAAGTTATATTCAAATTCAGCTTTCAAGCTGCTAGCATTCACATTAGTGCCCCAACACGTATTCCTGGTAATGACTGGGGTAAATAGAATTATCTTGCACCTTGAGTGCTCATAATATTTCGTATTCATGACTTCTGATACCACTGAGGATTTATTCTGTGAATCTTGTTTGAAAATTGTGTATGTTTAGGCACTGTGCTTATAAATTTTACAGTCTGTAAGCTAGGCTGTAGTAGAGATGTGCCGTTGTCGACAATATTGCCGAGGAGTGGGAATATTGGTGGCAATATTGCCGACAACATTGCCCAAAGTATGAATATTGGTGGTATTATTGCCGACCACATTGTCCAAAGTATGAATATTGGTGGTATTATTGCCGACCACATTGTCCAAAGTATGAATATGGGTGGTATTATTGCCGACCACATTGTCCAAAGTATGAATATTGGTGGCAATATTGCCGGCAAAATTCCCACTTCGGGCAATATTGCCGGCAACGGCACATCTCTAGCGGGGTTACCATGACGTTCAAAGTAAGATTGTTTTAATCTTGTTTCAGTGTGGGTAAGAGATGGCGCTAGACAACCTGTATAGCTCTGTCTCTTACCCACACCGAAACAAGATTAAAACAATCTTACTTTAAGCGTCATGGTCTAGGTCTAGGCTGTAGTGTGTGGGCTTGCGGACGGTGAGCAATGGGTAGCTCGCTGTCTGTCCGTCCAGAACAGACCGAGCCGACAGCATGTAGTAAGGTAGAACTACACTGCTCATACGTGTACCACATACACCGAATTAGGCGCGTCAGTCTCCATACATTTTATATGGAAACTAGACTTGTAGAGCTACACTTGATACAAGCCACGCGACGTCGTTCTACGTAAAAATCAGGCGTGTTACACGAATGTGTTGGTCTAATGTGGTTCTAGTTGTATTCTTCACGCGCATCAAAGAGAAGAGAAGAGAGAAAGAAAAGGGAGTTAATGATAGTGCTACACTTGATACACGCCACGCGACGTTGTTCTACGTACAAATCAGCACCCCACGCGACGCCACGCGACGTCGTTCTACGAACAAATCAGCACCCCACGCGACGCCACGCGACGTCGTTCTACGAACAAATCAGCACCCCACGCGACACCACGCGACGTCGTTCTACGAACAAATCTGCACCCCACGCGACACCACGCGACGTCGTTCTACGTACAAATCAGCACCCCACGCGACACCACGGGACGTCGTTCTACGAACAAATCAGCACCCCACGCGACACCACGCGACGTCGTTCTACGAACAAATCTGCACCCCACGCGACACCACGCGACTTCGTTCTACGTACAAATCAGCACCCCACGCGACGCCACGCGACGTTGTTCTACGTACAAATCAGGCGTGTTACACGTGTGCGTTAGTCTAATGTGGTTCTAGCTGTATTCCTCACGCGTATCAAAGAGAAGAGGGAAAGTTAAAGGAGTTGAGTTAATGATAGAGTGTCGGTTGACAGGACAGGATAGAAGAAAAAAACGTATTGTGCTGACCTCAAGTAACATGGAACAAGGGCAGAAAGATGATGGGGTTCTACTTCATCTTATGTAACAAACGCTTTAGGACAGAAGCCAAAAAAATCAAGGTATACTCACAGATCAGGTTCAACATCAGTATAATTTCCGTCTGGGTCGACGAGTCCCACCCTTATGGTGGGTAAAGTCTCATCTTCGTCATCTTCTACTTCTCCTCTTGCTTCCCTTGCTTCTCTTTCTGCTAATGCGCGAGCTGCTATGACCTGGGAACATAATAAAGGATATATATAGTAAAAAAAAAATTGGCACTTATACGCCAGCATTTTTTAATCCCACCACCTATAATGCCTTGATCACACGTACCGAGTAAACGAGCGAGACAATGCTCTCGGCCGATTACTCGGTACCTATAAACAAAGCGCCGAGTGCTCGGCCGAGTGCTTATCTCTACAACTCGCTTACATCACTGTCTCGGCCGAGCAACATTTTACTGACTCGCTCTTTTACTCGGTACGTGTGATCAAGGCATTACTATGGGACCCAGTGTTCCACGCGCGTCTTAAAGAGATGTCAGCAAAACCATAGGGACCCAGCAGAGCTGATGCCTGCTAGAGTCATGGGAAAACTTCTGAAAAAGACACTCTTGGGCCTAGAATGCAATAGGCAATTGAAGGAACATACTCGCAGGTCTGGTTTTAGAAAAACACGCCCTCTCAATCCACCCTAGAATGGAAAAGTCAATAGATTTACCACCTCAAAAAAAAAAATACGATGCGATCATAACACGTACTTATTTATTTACGGAATAATAAATCATTAAAATCCTCAATTCAAAACCCTCACAGTTCGTCCAACCCTACTGAATGGCTGATTCATAATGAAAAACTCATTTTTCGCGGGTTAACTTAGAGTATAAGTCTTAATACTTCCAAACATAGAAAGTTTCCAGAAAATGTTCCAAAACAATTTAAAATAATCCCAAAATTGAAAATCATTGTCCTCATCCCCTTGTGTATAAAACCAATGACATGGCTATGTTCCAATTCATATCCCCGACCCAGTACATTAATCCGATTGTTCCATTTCAATATGCCATCTCCATTTCTGTACGTATTTTTAAATCCCGCCGAAACAAATGTTGCGCGATCAACCATTTTTCACACAACTTTATAAGCGTGAATGTACGGATGAAAAAATCTTCAGTTTTATCATTCAAAAGAACAAACAAGTATTCAATTGTAAACATACGAGTATACACCGCTAAATTTTGATCGTTTTAATCCCTTGGAGGGTCGATCCGGTACATGAAACACTATCGATTTGAAAAGATAAAATTAAAAAATAAAGTACCTTTTTTCAAAACTCGTATTAATTTACGCATGTACGTAATGAATTTCTTTAAGAAAACGTCAGCTGAGCGACGCCGATTATTAAGTTTATCTAGTAAGTATTTTAACTTTATCCTTTTCAGAATCTTTACTAGAAGGTTAGACAGGTTGTCTGCTATAGTATCTGATATACGTTTGAAATAGGCGTGCATATTTCATTTCCATCGCAGGACTGGTCCATTTCTGCCTGTCCTCTACTAGAAAGAAAGAAATAATGAAAGAAAAAAAGAAAAAACGAAGGAAAGAAAGATAGAGAGAAGGAAAGAAAGACAGAAAGAAGGAAAGAAAGTAAGAAAGAAGTAAAAAGCTGGGCAAGTGCGAGTCGGACTCACGCACCGAGGATTCCATACAAACTACAATTTCTGAATGGAGTCTCGAAAATTTTTCCGAATAGCAATTTTTTTTTCGTGACGTACTTAACAACGAATTTACTGTTTGCAGATTTTTTCCTATACCTGTACTATAAGACCTTGCCTTGTGCCAAATTTCAGGATTCTGGGTCAACGGGAAGTATCCCTGTGAATTTCGATCTTTGAGAGTATCAAAATATACGTTTTTTTGCGACATAAACGGCCGTATCTTTTTTATTCGTTATCTTAAAAGTTTGATTTTTTCACAGCTTGAAGGGACCGCAAACCTGAGTATATGGTAATTTCAACTCGATACCTTTACGCGTTCTTGAGATAAAGGGTCTAGACAGACAGACAGACAGACAGATGGACGGACAGCAAAGTGATCCTATAAGGGTTCCGTTTTTTCCTTTTGAGTTACGGAACCCTAAAAAAGAATGAAAGAAGGAATGGACGAATTAACGAAGGAAAGAAAGAACGATGGAAAAAACGAAGGAAAAAAAAAGACCGACTCTCTCTGTGTCACTTAAAGGAATGCTGGGAGAAAACTCATTGTTAAGCTCGCCTTAATACGTAAAAAATTATCACATCTTTGTATTATATTTTTGTGTGTACACTAAAAAAATTAGGACCGAAGGAATAAAAGAAAGAACGACAGAAAAAAGAAAGGAAACACTTCTATTCAGCACAAACACAAAGACACACTAGTCGGACTTAATACCTCGAAGCACAGCTTTCAGGAACTCAGGAAGATATCAATACTGTTAGTAACTTAGTCGCCATACATAAGTAAACACAAATAATTCCACTTGAACTACCAAGCGAAAGGAGTGTTCCAAGCGTGCACATTAAGTATGCACTTACTCCATCTTGGAGCCCAATACTTTAGTACGAATTGATGCACTGCTACCGCTCGCTCTTAGCAACTACAATAGCAATTAATTCCTTTATGCATACGTAATGCAATACCAATGTTTCAGAACTTAAAGGTTTCTATATACACGTGTTGTTGTAATTTATTCCATTGTCACTGCTCTCAAATCACTGAAGGAAAACATCGTGAGGAAACCTGCATGTCCTAGAACCAAATATTTGAAGACATGTGACATTCACCAACTCGCACTGGGCCCGCGTGGTGGATTACGGTGCATTCCATCTCCTTGTGAAGAGGCCCGAGTCCCAGCAGTGGGAACATTAATAAGGCACAATGGCTATGCTATGCATTGTTACCGTGTGTGGGAGTTTAGGTATATATATGTTGTGTACGTCGTAGATTGATGTTGAAACGTGTCCAAGAATACATAGCTTCAAGTCGACATCGCTTCAAGAGGGTATTTTGCATAGATTTACTGTCGTTGGTCCGTTGCGTTCGATGGGCAGTAACTTAAAGATTTTACTGAGAGTGTGCCTTAACTTATTGTTTGTTACTTGCTTAGATCAGAATAGGTAGCGTATATTTTCATAAAGTTCCATGAAGTATGTAACATACAGTTAAAATTATTGTAACCCTCATTTTGGCTTGACTGTAGTCGGTTAATTAAACACAACTACCAAATGAGAATGCCTCTCAGACCTCTCAATCCTCATTTCTTACCTGAAGCCTCCTCTGTGCCTGTGGCGTGATCTCCACAACCCTGGACCACCGCCGAGACTTCCTCTCGTACTGCCATTTGTCACTCAGGGCGCATTGTTCATCGTCAGAGTCGTTCTGTTGACAAAAAATAGAAGTTATTTATAAAGTGTACTATAAATGATATTTTATTTTGCGAACAGGTTTTAAAAAACACTTTTACACGTCAATATTTTTTTTCGTCAGATTAAACGGCCAGTGTTTCCTAGCTGACTACCCTAAGAAGAAACACCGAAACAAACTCCCCCTGAGTTTGTTTCGGTGTTTCTTCTTAGGGTAGTCCCAAAGTCTCTTTTAAAGGCCATCGGACACTCTTTTTAAATCATATTATGAGTCACATAAATCTTGGTTTCACATTTCGTGTCGCTTCTAATATGTGAGCTCAATTTAGGTAGATAAGTAATAATAATATATACCTAATTTAAAAAATAGAAACTGACTTAAGCCATTGACAGCTAGAGTCTGACCAACGAATGATGGCACAACAAAAAAGCGGCCGAATTTAAAAAATTTTAAGCTGTTCACCCTGACTGTACGCTGCTTAAACGATGTTGATACTTTTGATTATTTATGATTATATTCAATGCATGTTCATTTAACAACTAGCCTTTTCCCGTGAATTTGTCCGCGTAGAAGTCGAAAATGTTGCATAATGTGCGTTTAACTTTTCGAATACTATTAGATACACAATAAGAAAGACAATGAGAGAGAACGCTGGCGTTCGCTTGGAGTTTAATGAATTAACGCAAGATTTAAATTTCGTTTATATAATTTATTTACTATAACATTCACAAACAGAACATCAAAATTATCCAAATTGGAAACTGTTGTACAACGAGCGCACTTTTTTCTGGGAGTGTTCCACTTTCCTTGATTATAAGACCCTTCTTTTTTATTCTTTTTCGTGTCCTCAAACTAAAGTATGAAAACGGAAATCACAATTATTTGGAAACAGTTTAATGATACCACTAAAAATAAGACATAATTAAAACAATCAAATGTCATAATATAATACAACAATATGCCTATTATTTAATTTATTCATCCATAAGCGTCTCCTATAAACAATAGTAAATGATTGTTAAATCTAAAAGGTCTGAAAGGAGAAAAATACCTGTCATTGAAAATATTATTTTTTATGTATTGTGATTCAGAAGTCGATATTTCAATTTCTTCAAGAGTTTTCAATGCCTTTGCCGTTCTGGTAATTTAAAGTTTCACCTGCTCATTGTCTATGTCTACTAAAAAGTATATTAAAATATTACTTATTGCAATTTCTTAAAAATAATCGAAAAGTATCAAGCTATTTTACTAGTTATTCAAAACACTAACCTATATATGAACTTATAGTATCCAGCCGTCGCATTTTCTGTACAGATTTCCGATTAATCTCACTTTTTTTGGTTTTGACTTTATCAATCATCTTGAAGAGAAGCCTCCTCGTCGAATTATTTATTGTTTAAAGCATTATTATAATAAAATAAACGAAAATAAGATGCACGTAAACACAAGATGAATGAAGTTTAAAATGTCAAGGACTCATTTTTGACAGTGCTTAATTGTTTTCTTAAATGCTGCCATATATGGACATTAATAAATAATTCACTCCCATCTTTCGTTGGTCAGAATCTAAGAGATGACCAGTCTCAACCTATGGCACCCGTTCACGAGCATGAGGCATGCATCAGCCCCACTCTGCTCAGCTTTAATGAATAAATTAACATTATAAGGCTAATTATGCTATGCTCTATAATTTTGTGGCATAAATAACATTGAGACACCTAAGTTTACATCAGAATCTTCAACAAAATCAATTCACCTGTCTGCACTTTAACTATATTCACGAAACAACAACTTCATTGAAAGCAATCAGCGCACTTTAGATCGTTCGATTCAAAACAGATTAATTCAATTAAATGGAATTACACTCGCTCAGTTTACGGGCGTGTAAAATAATTTGTGTTAATCCAATTACTTGGTTTCAAACGCTATTGGATTAAGTCAGTTACGTATCGTCTTAATTTTTTTTTTTAAGTTTTTATCTGTAAAGGTCAATAAAAGTTTGGTGTTTTTGAACTGTTTTGTGAATTGCATGTATTGCATCATCATCATTACAGTCGAAAGAAATCCACTGCTGGACGTAGGTTTCCCCCACAAAGTGTTGCCACAACGAACAGTTCGCTGCATCTCGCATCTATCCCGTAACCCTCGTCAGGTCATCAGACTGCTTTGTAACGCTGCGTCTTCCGGACTCCTGTACGCGGTCGCGACTCCAAAACTTTTCGGCCTCATTGACCATTTTGTAATTTATTGATCACACTAATACTATAAAGTCAAGTGATTATGTGAATCCCTCGTGGGGGCGATCGGCGGCGGACGCCTCTCGCGCCGGGCCTTGGCCATGGTCCGGAGCGAGGAGGAGTGGCAGGCGGTCGCCGACTTCTGCGAAGCTACATTAATGCTCGCAAAGGAGGAGGCCGACCGCATCAGGCAACGGCGTTCTCGCCGCCGCCGCCGGGATTCTGATCCCGATTTCCGGCCACCGTAGGCGCGGGCTTGCGGACAGTGAGCAATGGATAGCTCGCATTATGTGAATGTGAATGTTTGTTTCCCAAACGCCTTCAAATGGCTTAGCAGATTTAGATGAAATTTTAACTAAATTATTTTTTTTTTTTTTTATTGACGGCTCATCCCTAGAAATAGACTATAGGATTACTCTTCATCCGGAAGTAAGTTCCATTTCTACATTCGCGAGAGTGAAGCCGCGGGCAGAAAGTAGTGTTTAAATATCAATCAGCCATTTAAAATTTAAAAATCACTTATGTAAGGTTTTCTGTAAAACTGCATTAACTTTTTATAAAAATGATCAGACTTTGTGGCTTTTGAATCGTGCTTTCAATATTCATGGCAGTACTCCCAGATGGCTGAATCAATTTGAAATTGTGAAAGAAAATTAATAGGAAGCGTGTTTAGTTCTGTTTTACAAGATAATTTATTGAATTATTAACACCTGCAACCCAGAGAGGATTATTTTACTAAGTGCCGTTTTAAATAATTAGTTTTTTACCTAGACTATAAAATGCATTTTGAAGAAAAACTGCCGATAGACTGTTTTACAGTTTGGCAGAATTTTTGTAACATGTATATTGTAAGCGAATTTTGAATAAATTAAAAAAAAAAAAACAGAAAAGAGTGTGTGCGGGAATTACATGACTTGATTCCGCCTTCGCTTTTCTACCATCGCACAACCCGACTTACGGCGAGTGTCTACCCATACATTGTCCACCTCTACGGTCCGGATTAAGCATTTCATCTCGTCGGTCGTTTATACCACGTAATCGAAGGACTGGCGCAATTTTTTTGCTAAGGTCTTCCCATCGGATTATAATTTAGGTGTCTTCAAGGCTAGAGTGACTAGGTAATAAACTAGAATGCTTTGCCATCAACGGTTGCATCACTGCTTACCATCAGGTGGGATCGCAGTCAAGCTAGATTAGTTTATATTAGTCAAACAGAGTTACTTCCACATAATATAATATTAGTAAGGATAATTTAGAATTGAAATAGAAATATTACTGGCCTGTTGGTCTAGTGGTTAGTGGCCCTGACTGCTATGCCGGAGGTCGTGGGTTCGATTCCCACCCAGGACAAATGTTTGTGTGATGAGCAGGATCATTTGTTCTGTGTCTGGGTGTAATTTATCTATAATATGTATATTGTAAGTATTTAGGAGTATATAAGTATATTTATCAGTTGTCTAGTACTCATAACACAAGCTCTGCTTAGCTTGAGACTAGATGGCGTTGTGTGATAGTTTTTTTTTTTTTTTTTTTTTTCTAGCCCATACTGTCCCACTGCTGGGCAAAGGCCTCCCTCCACTCCTTCCAATGTTCCCGGTTTTGAGCCACCTCTTTCCAATAGTGTGATAGTTGTGGAATATTATTATATTATTTTACAAAAATATAAAATAAATTGATACCATCAGCTTGGTCCAATTACATTTCATTCATAATAATATTTTCATTCATATCTTTTCTCTGTATCCTTTTAACCTGTCATAACGTGGCTAACAAGCTTAATAAATAGTGTGAAGGTGGCTAAATAGCTGGACTAGCCATTTAATCAAAGAACAGATCAATTTGTTAGCATGACGAGCGAACTCAGATGTTGTCGGAAGGCTAAAGGGTACAGTCATCCACGTAAATGGTTGGCGATTGAATCAGTATAATTGATACTAGCTGATTTGCCACATATTGTTCTGCCATATAAAATACTGTTTTTGTCCGCGGCTTCTCCCGCGTGCGTAAAATATAGCCTTTGTCACTCAGGGATAAAGCAGCTTTCTATTGGTAAAAAATTTTCGGTATCGGACAACCACTTTCAGAGATTACCTTTGTAGGAGGTGATCAAAAAACATAAAGAACAAAAAAATAAACTTTACCTCTTTATAATATTAGTGTAGATCAAAGAAAAAAATGGTGTGCTGGGATAGAAGGGTAACAAATAGCCTGCGGCCTATTCTTTGAAAAAAAAAAACAAAATCTATAAAATTTTACTTTGGACACAGGATATATATTGCCATATAGCGTGGCAATGCCGCCAATTAAGAACTAGGTAATTAACATAAAACTCCTGTTCATTAGTGAAGTAGAGAAACAGCTACGTAGACTGAAGCCCTTTCAAATCATACCAAACACGACGTATTTATCTTTTTTTTAACACAAAGGTTTTGGCCACATTGAATGTTGATATTTTTTAATAAGTGAAAGAAAAAAGAAGAAAAAAATTTGGCGACAGTCACCAGGATCATACAACTTAAATAAAACAAAAAAAAATAAAAAGAAAATAAAGAACAACATCATTGTGTGTGCCTCACGGCCGCGCCAAAAAGGCCAGTGAAGCCCTTTCAAATAATATCAAAACACGGTGTATTTATCTTAACATTTTTTTTTACAATACCCTCTATCGGAAAAAAGTAATCTTTCTGTCCGCTAGAGGGCGTCACTTTAAATTTGAGTAATATTTCAGAAATGTAGGTGCAAGTGAAGCCCTATCAAATGATACCAAACACACAAACCTGCCAAGGTGTGCCGGGAAACCGGACAGGTGTACCCTAGCGTGTATGGCTACCTTAAGAGGCTGCTTTTCCACTCACCTATCGTAAACATCGAGCTTGTTTAAAAGCTTGTTACTTAATCTACCGCGATGTTTGACGAAAAGGCAACGCGAAAAAAGAATTATAATACCTGAAAACTCTGTTGGCATTCAGTAATTCCGTGATTTACTCGAATATTTTACAAAACTTGTTCCAGGAAATACGTGTTTTTTTTAAACATTTAAAAGTTTAAAAAAAAATTTGTCATTATATAGATTCTTCATAAAATTTGCAAGGCTTGTATGTTGTACTTTTTTGATTTTTTAAATTTTTGAGTAAGTTATGAAGTACCAAAGTTCATGCAAAAGCAGTTTCACACAAATTTATGATTTTCATAGAAACCTAGACAATATCCACTGTGTTTCCAAAATATTTGATGAAAAATGTGTAATAACGTCATAATCGCGTAAGAGCGGTTGTATGAAAAACAGTGAAAATGTATGTCGAGATGCATCCCCTTAAGAGCCATTTTCCCAACAGTGGAACAACTTACGAGGACATAAAAAAGTTGTAACATTTGTCTTCATGACTGTACATCCAGATTAAATGACTCAGCACAATATTAAAATAATTTGAAGATGAAGTGTTATCGCAAAATTAGTCTTTTACTTTTTTACCGCCGAGGTCGACGCCTATTGGTCAACGAGCCAATATGGCGATTATAAAATTGATTGATTTTAGATTATCACCTTGTTACAAATTGATTCTTGTATTCTGAGAAGGATAAGAAGTTCCGTGTAGTCTTGCGAATGGCCAACGGCATCTTGAAGAGTGTATTTTTTTGGGTAAAGTCCGTGCCTCTATATGCGACCATTGTAACTTTGGGATGCCAGAAATAGAAGTGGCAAACCAGGAAAAACAATTAACACCAATTGAATTGTTATTGCATCTCCGAAAAATCGAAGCGTATGTTAGTAGGATGCAGTGCATGCATTATTTATTGATCGGTAATGGCTTGGCGTTTATCGATATTCGGATTTTGCGGCTGGCGTATTTATGCTTTCACTTATATACGCCCTGAGTAAACTGAAAGGTCTTATTCACTTTTGAAAAGAGGATTAGTCCACCGAGGACTAAGTACGAAAACCAGTTCAAAAAAGTTTTAAAAAGATAAGAAACATTTTTTTTTTTCGATTAGAAAAATCATCTAATGACAACCCCCGCTCTTGGGCGGAGCGGGAGATAGTGTCAGACTCTTACTGACTAAAAAACCCATCCCGTTCCTTCAAGCCTTCATACCGGGGCTCGAGCGTCCTTTCGGATAATCCTAGCCTCAGTAGGCTTCGACCCGGCTGGGTCCCTGCTGTTGCTGACAACTCCTTGAGGCGCGCGGGAACAGTGCGCGCCGTCGACGACTTGGGCTTGGTCCGGACAGTTACCGGACGGCCGGACAGCGAGCTAGATAAGACACCTTAGCAAGTGTTACTTAACCTTGGACGTCAAACCGTACGGATGTTATTATCTAACCATGAGTTGTTTTGGTGTTATAATAAACCTTTATAATTACTCGCAATAATTCAAGGACTCGAAACTTAATAGTGTACTAATTACTATAAGATTGCAAAGGTCAAATGTCGTTAGATCACGCTATAAGGCTGCGTGCATACTGAACAAGTTGTTCAAAGATTTATTCCATATTCAAAATGCTCTATTTAGTATCAATCTGTGTAAGAAGACTGGCAAAGATTTACAAAAGAAAGTCGGAAGCAACTGATTAAGTGCTTAAAATGAACATGACGTGAAAGGGAATATTTACCAAAATAGCTGTATATTGTGGACCAAAGAGAATTGTTGTGGACAGAAAGGTTTGCTGTTTTACAGCGAGATCTTTTGTGACAAGAAAATAATGTCACGAGATTCTCTAATTTTGTATGAAAGTGACGAACGTAAAGTTAGCCCTTTATTTTATTTTATTGTAAACTATCTTTTGCCCGCGGCTTCGCTCGCGTTAAATTCGGGGTAACACGGTTCCCCTTTCTGTGGGGGGTTAGTGAACTCCCGTTAGCGAACTCCACTGCGGGTGACGTAACCTACGACAAACTTATTATTTGCAGTTGGTACAGTAATCGGGTCTAGGGATCGAACCGCAAAATTAAGTTTGTTTTTTATTGTATATACTTTTCCGGGATAAAAAGTACCCAGTGTGGTGCCCAGGATATTAAAAAATAATTATACCAAGTTTCATCGTAATCGAACCGGTAGTTTTTGCGTGATGCCTGAACAAACAGACAGACAGACAAAAATTTTTTTAATCACATTTTTGGGTTCGGTATCGGTCTAGAAATACCCCCTGCCATTTATTTTTTTGATATTTTCAATGTACAGAATTTTCACTTCTACAGATTTATTATAAGTATAGATATCAGTTGCTACAACTCCTACTAATATTATAAACGCGAAAGTTTGTTTGTTTGGATGTTTGTTACTCTTTCATGTAAAAAATACTAAATGAATTTCGACGAAACTTGGTGCACGTGTAGACCATGTCCTAAAACACACAGGTTATTTTTTATCTCGAGAGTATGTTCCGTTGGATTCATGATTTTTTACTATCACGCGGGCGAAGCCGCTGGCAGTAGCTAGTTTTTACATATTTCAAGAAAAATTAACTTACTACAATGATATATTTACCAAAACAGAAAAAAAGCTTAAAAAATAACTCGTCGGCATCGCTGTTGATCGGCAACGTACCCAAAAGACTAACTAGACTGGCATTGCCATGCCGTATGATAATACAATATTCTGTCCAAGGTCAACACCAGCCCTTATGATTTCTTGTGGTTTATGTGTTGATTTATTTTTATTATTGTTTTCGACAATTTATCATCAATTCCTGCTAAGTGCCAATTCAATTCACAAAACGTTGATTGATATTTTAACCCGTAACTCCTTTTGATTGATACACCAACGTATCAATCAACTTCACCAATCTGTTCAGTGTGGCCGACGCCTAACGCTAACAATGATGGAAGCCTGTCCACATGATATGATCTGAGAAAGGTTAAAGCAATTATGTGATCTTTATACCTGTGTATATGATATTAACAACGGTGTAGAGTTGTTATTTGTTTATACATTGTTGTTTTGCAAGAAAACTATGTTATGCTAACTAATTTTTGCCAACAGTTTCGCCTGTCTGATAGTATTAAGTTGTTTGTATAAAAAGTGTCCTATGTGCTAATCCAGGAATAGGTACCCGTGTGCCAAATTTTATTAAAGTTCTTCAGTTATTTGAGCGTGAATTATATGAAACGGCTCATGAATCTTAGAGATTTGAAGAGTGTCATATCCGCAAAGGATGTTATTTGAATAATTTGAAATTATTTAAAAGAATATAATAATTTACTAATTTATGTCTTTAGTTTCTGAGTTTGTTAATTAACACGTCATATTTATAATTTTTCTATACGTGTGTTTGCCTCCTAAATCCGCCTAAATGGCTTGACCGATTTGATGTAATATTGTGGGTATTTTTGAGTGGACCTTTGATGGTTTGAAAATAGAATTGGACTCCGAAAAAAATGCCAGCAGTAGATATTTTTTTTATGCATCTACAAAAGTGAGTTTAAATAAAATAATTTTGGAATAAAAATATTATACTCGTAATAGTGGATGTCTCGTAAAAACTCACTTTTGTGGGTATGTTCCTTGGGATTATAAAATAACTATTTACGCTGGCAAAATAAACTCAAATAACATATTTAAAAAAAAGCAACCAAAAACGGCTTAGATTAGTTAACTAACTGTTTTATCTTGCTGACCGATCTTCGCAGCGTGCTAAAATCACCTGCAAAATAACCAGTAACTGGATGTAAAGTACCAGGCGCACATAATCTAGAGGAGATTTGAATAATTTCGATTATCGTAAGCCCGATAGTACGCATTAAGCTTACTAAGCTGGGATTACATGGCTGTTGTATTTACGTTTAACGACATTACTGAGTTAGTTTTGTGACAGTATTATGGTAATCTTTTTAGTGTTTACTTAATATTATGTTGGATAAGATGGGATGAGGTTTTTATAGAGTTTTGTGGGCTTAGCTTCGATAGTGAGTAAGAGTAGAGTAAGAGTCTCATTAATATTTTTTTTTTTTTTTATATCTAATCAAAAACTCGGTCCTATTTTTCTTCACTTGTCTAACACGCCTTTGTACTAGTACGGAAAAAAGCGGCATGCGGCAAAGAGAGACTGGTAACAGCCACGACACAGAGTTTTTTCTACACAGAATGTGGAGTAAACTTTACAAACTTAACATTAAAGTTAAGAGAAACAAAAATGTCAAACTTAAATATGATCTTTACATTGTGTTTTTTTGTAAAGAAAGTCCCATTAACGTTAATATTTAGCGCACAAAACCCTACAGTTAATTTTATGGCAAATGAAGTCGTTAAAGATATAGGGTTGTAGGCATGACGACATAGCCAAAAGATGGTTTACATTACATTCAGTCCATTGCACAATGAACAAGAATAAATTTCATTCGAGTGTAAAATCAAGACATTTGTAGATTTTGCCATAAGAACGCACAAGATTAAACAACGTATAAAATCCTGCCCATTGACTTGAAAGGAGGGACTTATTTCCTGTTTCATAATTTTAGAAACATTCAGCTGAGCTATTGAACACAATAACAGCTCAACAGTTTTGCTGAAATCCTAAATGCTAACTATAGTTGACATTTATTGTACGGTGAGCAATGGGTAGCTCACCGTCCGACCCAAAACGTCAACGGTGCGTATGTTCCACGCACGTCTCAAGGAGTTGTCAGCAAACCGTAGGGGCCAGCAGGGTCGAAGCCTACTGGGGTCAAAGCCATGGATCTGCTTTTGAAAGGAAGATTTGGGCCCGGTACGAAAGGCAACAGGAGTGGGTTTTTAGTCAGTAAAAGTCTGACATTATCTCACACTTCGCCTAAGAGCGGAGGATATCATTGGATGATTTTTCTACCTAAAACAAGATTTTAATGAAAATCATTTTTTCATAGCAAGCTTTTATAGCTCGGTATACCTATATAATTAATGCTCGTCAAGACGAATCATACGAGCCCAAACTCGATGGGATCGTGTCGTTTAACTACCAAGTTCCTATAGCCACCTTCCACTTGCATCATCAGATCAGCTCTATGTCATAATGATTTTGCATTGTCATCTGATTTACACATGCATGCAAAATTTCAGCTCAATCGGTAACCGGGAAGTGGGTCAAATTTAATTTGCAAGATTTGATTACAGACAAACATCGGGACAGGTGAAACTAAATAAAAGCTTGTAAAAAAGATGAGAGCTACAAAATGGTGCAATTATTTCATATGCAAGTTTTCCATCTGTCCATCTGCACTTATGTAATGGCACTTTGACCTGTCACTTATCAAACAATGAATCTCAATTCAGAAGCTTATTGGCATAAGCCGCCTACAGCGTGTGACAAAACGCGGCAATCTGATCTTACGTAAATTTTAAAACAAAGAACATCTAACGTTAAACGACAGGTAATAATAGCCTCAGAGTATGGATAGAAGGTATAGAGCGCTGATATAGTAACTGGACTTTAATGTTGTACGAAAAAAGTCGAAACAGGCCGTGCAGTTTTAAACAGCGTAGCATTTCTAGTTCTTATTACATATTATAATATTATAGAGCTGAATCATTTGTTTGTTTGAACATGCTAATCTCAGGAACTACTGGTTCGAATTGAATAATATATAAAATTACGCTACGACTCACAGAAGCAGAGCAACTGCGAGGGCAGCTAGTACAGATGTCGCTTTACGCACTCAGATGTACGGCGATCTTAATGACTCATTTTCTATAAGTTAACTTTAAAAACTGAAGTATTTATATTTTTGATAAACGAAAAACAGCACTGCACTCATTTCTCATGCAAGTTTTTGTTGTAAATTAACAAAATTGATTTTATCTTATTCTTTCGACAAGTCAAATTCATAAAAAAAATCTGTATTCAAATTAAAATTGAATATTTTCCTGAAACTTAACATAAGACACGCTTCCAAAAATTGGGACTTAGTAGTAGATATTTTGTAAACATTCTATCTGCCAACGAAAGCAGTGATGTTGCATATCTGTTGGCTTGTCAGAACACTATTTTTCATCACTATCGACACCAAGTAATCCATTTCCATAACTTAATAAACCAACTTCTGAAGTTAGCAATAACAAGAGCAATAAGTGTGGTTGATGTACGTAGTTGATGATTTTCCCAGATACCTTGTTTGTTTTGTACTGTACTACTTAAACCCCAAGCGAACGCTGGCGTCTGCATAAATTATAAAATATTGAGCATTTTATTTACTGGGTATTTATCCAAGAACGTAAATAAGAGGTTATTTTATATAAAATAGTCTGTAAACATCGAAAGTACGCTCGGAAATAAGCAAAACTTTCCTTTATTCCCTACTAGCTGACGAACTTCGTACTGCCTAAAAATCCTTTTAGCTAAACGGTTAAAGGATAATGCCATCTAACTACGGGCTTTACCAGAACCAGCATAAATACTCGTAATTCATTTCAAAATGACATTTTAATTAGACATGGTGTTGTATTTGAAAATTTTTTTTTGTGATTTTTCGAGATTTCCTCAACGTTTAAACCTTCACTGGACTATCACGAAGCGCATGTGTCTCATGCACATGTTTTTTTTTACGATAAAATAAAAGTTTCTTTGGGAAAGTTGTTTGTATTCATGATTACAATCACGTGTATAAGTATCGGTCACTAGTTACCAGTCACCCTATATACCTATGGATGGATACCTACAATGGTTAAAAGCTTGTCCAATTTCTACTCTGAGGTTAGAACATCAATAATGTCAGTGTACCGAGCCTCGTTACAATCGACCTTTCAAAACAATCAATCTTGTGTTGTAACGGTTAAAGGAAAATTTTGTTGTTTTACGAGAAGATGTGTTACAAGTTTTAGATTGCTGTAGATGTAGGTCCTCGGTTTTGTTCGCATTTAGGGAATAAAAGGAAGGAGTATCGACTTGCCCAGTCACTGTGGAGGTCTGATAGGCAGTCACTCCTATTAAAATACAGGTATTTAGCTTCATCCAGTTTGACGGGAAACTGACCCCAAGCTATTTGGGAAAACGCTTAGGAGATGAGATAAAATAAATTTAGAACCACTTTTCTTTCTAAAGCTGTGACAAAAAAAGATTACGTGAATTCTCTTTTTGGCCATTACTATATATTTACAGGCAAGCAATGGACGGTTTTCCGTACCAGTACCTACAGAAAAGCGCTCGTGCTCGCCCCCGCCACAATTTTATTGTAATATTTTTTTTTATCGTATCAGGCTGGGCGTGCGTCGATCTTTACGAGGCGCGGGTCAACCCCCACGAGTCGTAAGTGTATTGAAAATTCCGCCTCAGTCACAAGAACTAATTTTCTGCACTTATGTTCTATTTGTGTCCAGTTGCTTCCACTTAACACATACTCACGACAAAAAGTGTTCGGTGTCGGTAACTGAAAACTAAAAGTGTCTACATTTGCGCAGCGCCTAAGGGCCTGTCCGCACAGCGATATTTCACCGCGCGGAAAATATTCGCGGCGATTTATTTCCGCACCGCACCGCGTCAAATCTGCAAGAAATCACAGAGATTTTTATCACGCATTTTTTTTATCGTCTGTGCGGAAACTTCCATAAGATTCAATGTGTTACAGAACAACGAAAAAAAAACCACGCGGTGAAATACCGCTGTGCAGACAGGCCCTAAATCTCATTTTGAGATCACCTAGAACTCTGCCCATCCCCAAACCACACTATCAAACTCCACACACGACTATCCAACATTCTATTAAAGTAATTTAACAGCAGACTACACCACGTGATAATTTTGTATTGTAAAGTAACTTTAGCGACCGGCCACGCTTGAAATTTCCCAGCCATTATGTGAAATACTGCTCTGATGGTGAAGCTGATAATGGACAAAGTGGATAGGAATTTAATAGTGTTCGTGTTAGGGTATGATAATTTTATAGGTTCAGAACGTGTTTTTGATGGGTCGTTGCGGCATAAAAGTAAAGATACTTATTTTTAAGCACGTGTGCAGAATTTTTTATTGCAGTCGAAGTTGTGTTAAAGCCAAAAAAATGAAATGACGATTACCCACGTGTATCAAACAACTTTTTTTGACATACAGATTCTAAAAAATATATTATTTTATTAACAAACTAGCTGTACCCGCGCGGCTTCGCTCCCGCTCTTCCCTACTTCAGCCTACTATACCCTACTCTACCCTACTATACCCTACTCTACCCTACTCTACCCTACTCTACCCTCCTCTACCTTACTCTACCCTACTCTACCCTACTCTACCCTCCTCTACCTTACTCTACCCTACTCTACCCTACTCTACCCTACTCTACCCTACTCTACCCTACCCTACTCTATTATACCCTACTCTACCCTCCTCTACCTTACTCTACCCTTCACTACCCTACACTACCCTACTCTACCCTACACTACCCTAATTTTCATTTTTTTTTCCATAAGAACCTTCTCCTCATAATAACGAACACAACAAAAAAAAAATTAGCGAAATCGGTCCAGGCGTTGTTGAGTTATGCGCTTACCAACACATTTTGCGATTCATTTTTATATTATAGACTAGCTGTACCCGCGCGGCTTCGCTCCCGCTCTTCCCTACTTCAGCCTACTATACCCTACTCTACCCTACCCTACTCTACTCTACTCTACCCTACTCTACCCTACCCTACTCTACTCTACCCTACTCTACCCTAATTTTCATTTTTTTTTCCATAAGAACCTTCTCCTCATAATAACGAACACAACAAAAAAAAAATTAGCGAAATCGATCCAGGCGTTATTGAGTTATGCGCTTACCAACACATTTTGCGATTCATTTTTATATTATAAGATTATTGTGAGAAATGGCTGGTGGGATTGTTTTATTCATGCGCTTTGGAGGGGGTTATCTGGGGACCAGGGTAACCACTGTTGCACTTTGCCGCACTAGAGCAACAAAGACAGACGAGCAACCGTAAGTCAAGCAAGGCATGCTAAAGGCAAGTTAGAGCCTACAAACAGTAGGTGGGCTTTCGAGTAAGGTTCGGCGCAAACGGGCCACCGACCACAGTCACTGGTGGCCAGCGACAGCGACTTAACATATTTTTCCATATACCTATTTTGCGCGCCACACACGGGTAGCTGGTGGCGGCCACTCGCTACAGCAGCGTCACCGCCTCGCCACTTGTGGTAACCACGGGCCACACAAAACTGTGTTGAAAAAGGAAATTTTTATCTTTATCGATAAAAGTCTTGTGATGTTAGCTTGATGCCACCAAATCGATACACTGTTCCGTTTTCAATCAAAAGTAATATTATAATAAAAAGGTTACATTTTGCGTAGGGAATTGCTAAAAGAAATCCGATTACGATAACTGTTCTAAAAAAATTATTCCTGCCGTAAGCTATTTTTCATATTGGGAAAATTTGAAATGAATTTTTGGTGGGATTTCAATAAATAGCAGTTTTGAGTACTTTTTGCGGCCTACCCAAATGTTCTTTCTTTCGTATTGTTCGTCAAGTCGTTAAGCTCTTTAGTAGTCCTGAGTTGAGCTACATGCATTCTGACAAATGCTTGCACTGACTGGACAGGTCCACTTAGAACTGTGTGGTTCTTTCTTAAAAAGACCATCTCAGGCTTCAGTCTGCATGGTTCTCATATAATTTGATCGTTACATGTTTGCTGTATGGACTTTAAAAGAGACTGACCCCTGGTTTTGTTTTGGTGTTTCTTCTCAGGGTAGACAGCTAGGAAACACCGGCCTCATCTAGTTTAAATTGAAGTGTAAAAGTGTGTTTAAAAAACCTATTTGCTTATCAAATAAAAGTCAGTAGCTATTTCTTTTTTTATAGTGGACATTGTGATTAATTGGAAAATACGTAGAATCTCTGAAAGACGCGCGATCTCGATAAAATGGAGCTGATAATTTTATCATAGTATTGACCACCTCAGCGAAGTTTTCCGAGACCGCTGACTCGCGATATTTGTTTCCAAATAATGCAAAAAACATTAGAATGTGCTTAAAAATAAAGTAACTGTATTTTATATCTAACTAGCGTTTGCCCGCAGCTTTGCTCGTATACATAAAATATAGCTTTTGTCAATCAGGAATTAAGCAGTTTTCTATCGGTGAAAGAATTTTAGTACTAGACAACTGATATACATACTTATATATTTCTAAATACGTTTCATAAGTAGGTTTACGTGAAATATGTATATATTTAAATATTATTAAACAAGTAACATTAAAAATAATAAAATACTCTCATAAAAAAGATAAATTAAACCAGCCAGAATTAAGCAGTTTTCTATCGGTGAAAGAATTTTAGCAATCGGACCAGAACTTCCAGAGATTACCTCCTACAAACAAAAAAAAAAAAAAAAACTTTACCTCTTTATTATATTAGTGTAGAATACTTTCTAAAATTAACTCTGACTAAATGCACAAGGGCCTCATAAGAATAAAAGTCACCCAAAAGGCAATGGAAAGGGCTATGCTTGGAGTTTCATTGCGTGATCACATCAGAAACGAAGATGTCCGCAGGAGAACCAAGGTTACCGACATAGCTCGAAGAATCGCCAAACTTAAGTAGCAACGCAGGGCACATTGCACGCAAAGCAGATGGTCGAAGGGGACGATAGGTTCTGGAGTGGCGACCGCGTATCGGAAGAAGCAGCGTTGGAAGGCCTCCTACAAGGTGGATCTAGGTAGCGTCGCGGAAATCTGACGCATGTGAGATGCACAGGACCGGTCGTTGTAGCGATGCTTGGGGGAGGCCTATGTCCAACAGTGGACGTCTTTCGGATGAAATGATGATGATGAAATACATAATCAGTGTAAAGCCAAAAAAAAATCTTTGTTCCTGTAGGTCGAGAGAAGTGAAGCGAATTAAAAGCTTATCATACTATGTATAGTAAATGCAGAAGTTTGTGATATGGTGTGTCTGTGTGTTTGTTTCTTGTTTACGCTCGAACAGCTGAACGAATATCCATGAAACTTGGTACACGAGTAAATCACGCTCTGGAATAGCACATAGAATATTTATCCCAGGAGATTGTCCCCGTGAGATAATCTTCTACTATTAAAGCAGCCAGTAAAGTATAATTTAAAAAAAAACTTACTAAAATGACAAATAACACATCCCGTGAGGTTATCAATTTGTTCAGTTTCACATCAAACTAGGCTTGAAAAGAAAATAACGTAGCTACTTTTACTACACTAATTTGATAAAGAAGCAGCGAATATCTCTAGCCAGTAATAAAAAAAAAATCTTTAAACACATTTTCATGGTAGCTGAAATATGAGCAAACTTTTCGACATCCCCAGAGATCGTCAACCCCAGTAACGTAGTCAAATTGTGAGCAATTCTATTATGACAAGTATGTACGTGTTTTGTCTAGACTGTGGAATTAGAAACATATATAGGTATACTTAAGTTTATGTAGGTATTAGATTTGATTTATTTTTACGGGATGGTATTTTATACAATTAATAGTAATAGTAAAAAATTGAAAAAAATCTTTGGTCCCTCATGACGACAGCCTCGTTAAAGCTGAAAAGGATAAACAAACTAGAAACCTGACTTGGCTCGTGAGGTTTTCGACATGTGGGAAGTGGATACAGCAGTAATTGTGCCGATAGGCGTGACGGCCAATGGTTTAATTGCCAAGAGCCTCGAACAACATCTGAGGAGGCTCTCGTTAGGCAGTTAGATCAAGGTTTTGATTCAGAAGGCTGTACTCCTGGACACGGCGCGTATTGTTCGAACTTTCATCTCTCAGGAGCCCTGACCACCGGTAGCTTGGACCCTGTTCGCGATGCCAGTGGGTTAGTATTTTTATACTTTTAAAGGTTTTTTTATAAGATTTGTTTAAAAAAAAATTAAAAATGTAATTTATATGTGTATTCTATAAATAAAGGGAATAGTAAGAATAATAAATATTCTATAACTGTGATAGTTATAGAATATAATATACAACACCATCTAGTTCCATACTAATCAGTGCTTGTGCTATGAGTACTAGATAACTGATATAGGTACATACTTATATATTTTTAAATACGTTTCATAAGTAAAGGTTTACGTAAAATATGTAGATATGTATTAATATTATAATGTTGAAAAGTCTATATGTTGAATCGAACTTAAAATAAAAAACGAGTATCATTAAAAATTGGAAATGTGGATCCAAGAGATCCACATTTCCAATTTTTATACCGAGACCGAGTTTCGAACAAACGCTTCCATTATCGAGGAACTGGGTGTAAAGGAACGTTTGTCTACGCTGGTGCACAGTCGTATTTTTAAATACTTTGGTCACATTTGTTGACGTGAAGGTGACTGCATCGAACGTCTTGTTATACAAGGAAAGGTGGACGGAACGAGGCCGTGGCAGATCACCGATGCCATGGACTGACCAAATAAAGACGGCTGTTGGCGCCCCATTGAACGAGTGCGCCCGGATGACTGCCAGCAGGCAAAAGAGGCGGGAAATCGTGCGGCGTACCCTGGCGGCTTCCGGAGAGCTACCTTCGTGATAACCGCGACCACTCTGGCAAGAGTGAAACGACCAAGAAGAAGAAGAAGAGCTCATTAAAAATAATAAAACACTCTCATAAAAAAGATAAAATAAAACAGCCAGAGGCAGAAAACACAGGCCCCTTGTCAGTAATAACAAAGACAAAAATAAAATCTTTTAACCATATTTTCGTGTAAGCTAAAATGATGGACAAACTTTTCTCCAAATCCTCGGAGATTGTCAACCTCTGTTACATTGTCAAATTGTTGAGCGCCCCTGTTGTAACGACTTTGTACAGTTTCCACAACTCGTGTGGAGTACAAAATTAACTCTTGTTCGCTTAATTAAGTTATATAGTAATTAAAATTTATTTGGGCCTGATTTATTTAACAGAATAGGTACGTGCGGTGGTTATTTTAAATTTTAATAGATAGAAATTTTGCTAGAAATATTTTTTCTGATGAAAAGTTTGAAAGGTTTCAGTAGGTAGGTATTTTCCATAACATATTATAAAGGTTAAAGTTTATACATATAGGTATGTACATTTTTTTTTTAATTCCTATAAACTAGTGCTTGACTGCGATCCCACCTGATGGTAAGTAGCGATGCAATCTTTGATTTTCTTTAAAACAAAACTTGCCAAGTGCGATTCGTACTTGCACACAAAAATATTAAACTCTATAAAATAGTAGCGATATATTAACGGAGGTTTTTGAACGAGAACCCCGTTTAATTATTATATTTTACTAGTTGTCGCGGCAATGGAAATACACATTTTGTGAGGATTTCCTTTGTTACGTTTTATGAGATAAGGCCTACTGACAGACGGACAGACAGCGGAGAATTAGTAATATTGTCCCGTTGGCACGCATCGGGTACAAAACCCCAAAAAGGTCTTAAGTCACTGTTTATTTGTGAATCTTTTTTTGAATTACTTATTTGGTTTTGGTCCATCGCAGGTTAAAAGTTTCCTCCATTTCACGTCAAATATTCAGTCAAGTCTAGCTTTCTCACCAGGTACAAGATATTAAAAAAACAAGCTGGATAAAGTTAATCCAAGAATCCAGATAACTTAATGAAGCACATTCAGTATTAATGTCATGTGATTACATATTTCAAAGAGCTTCCATTAAAACTTTATTTCAAAGTGAAATGCAATCAAAACGCCGTTTGAGCAAAGTGTAATCAACTGAATGGAAAGTCTACTTTATAGCGAATATTTTATTAATAAAAGCGAATTATATTTTTCGAAAGCCCGCTTCAAGCTCCACCGCTTGGAAATGCACCAAATGTATAGGGAACGTACAGGAATAGGGTAGTTTCCAGGGGCAAAACAATTACATTTTATTTAGTCCGTATTTTAGATTATAAAAAATTATTGGACACTTATTTTTTCTTTTTTCGATTAAATAAAAAATAACAAAGATATAGCCCATTAAAGTTACGTGTGACGTCACCCCGTGCGAAAAAATGCAGCACGGCGTGACGTTATTATTATGATATTTTTGGTTTAATTTACAAATAAAAAAATACGTGTCCCTTATTTTTGAATAATCTAAAGGACGGACTAATTAAATTTTTACGGCAACTAGCCTATTATACCCTATTCGCGTTAAAGGTCCCTTGAACCATCTGGCCGAAATAAAGTGGACACAACTCTGGTACCCGCCTAGGCGGCAGTACGCGTATCTGTGCATTTAATTACGGCTAGCTGCGCCCGTATAGTGCGCGGCTGACCTTTAAATCGATTTTCTTTGCGAAATATTGATTGATTCGTAAATCGTGAATTGCTATGTTTCTAAAAATCCAATCCGTTTCGAAGAAGTAGGGAAAAGTTGCGAAATTACTAAATATTTTTTTTTTGGAAAAAGTACCTATTAATCGCACGAAAAAATCAAATGTTGATAAATTATTAGACGATTGTTGTTCACGAATCTGTAATAAACATATATTTTTTTCAAACCTCTAAACCTGGAAGTCACTTTTTAGGGTTCCGTAGCCAAATGGCAAAAAACGGAACCCTTATAGATTCGTCATGTCTGTCTGTCTGTCTGTCCGTCTGTATGTCACAGCCACTTTTTTCCGAAACTATAAGAGCTATACTGTTGAAACTTTGTAAGTAGATGTATTCTGTGAACCGCATTAAGATTTTCACACAAAAATAGAAAAAAAGCAATAAATTTTGGGGGTCCCCATACTTAGAACTGAAACCCAAAAATTTTTTTTTTCATCAAACCCATACGTTATCTATGGTTAGGTCTTCAAAATTGATATTGAGGTTTCTAATATCATTTTTTCTCAATTGAGTAGTTTGCGCGAGAGACACTTCCAAAGTGGTAAAATGTGCCGTCATACTGTTTTTGTTAATATCAGTATGACGGCATCAATGTACAATCGTTGTAAGCACATAATAGCTAAAGATAATATAGGTGTTCCTCTATACACTAAAGAACGAAAATAATGAGCCATCAGCCCTTTACCTTCTAATAATTTATCAAACACTAATCAGGAAACTATAAAATCCTTACACAATAATATGTTCCATGTATTTTACGATTGCCTTTTAAGTTTTACCTAACATGAAAGTCTAGGACAGGGGTAACCAACTTGCCGGTTCTTCTGCATAGGAAACGACCAATTTGGAACCATGCATTAGCTTCTGACGTTTTATAAGTGCCCGTCTAAGCCTATGTGAAATAAAAATATTTTAATTATTAATTTTGATTCGACCCACGGTCTACTGTTTACTAACTAGACTCTGTAGGATTTATCAATTACAATTTGTTTTACAATAAAAATAAAAAAGCGACTGAGCTAAAAGTAAAGTAAATAAAAAGTGAAAAAAAAAAAAACGAGCAATCCAAGCTAAAATTTGAATAACCCCTAATTAAATATTTACCATAAACAAGCAAAACTATATTTTCCTAATTCTTAAAGTTATCTACATTAATATTATATAGAGGGAAAATTTGTATTTCTGTGTGTGTATGTGTATGTTTGTAATGAATAAACTCAAAAACTACTGTGCCGATTTCAAAAATTCTTTCACCATTGGAAAGCTACATTCACCCTGAGTAACATAGGCTATATTTATTGCCCGTGCGAAGCCGGGACGGGCCGCTAGTGTACTATAATTTTAGTTAACTACTAATAAATTTTTGTTTAACATTTTTTGCTTGGTAATATAAGAAATTAAGGCCGATAATTATAATAGCTAGCTATCTGCAGCCTCGCGTTAGTCCTCTTGGCCTAAAAAATTACTTTTCGCTATTGCCAAGAATGACTGGAATAAAAATGTTTTTAACATCGTGCGGTTTTCTTCCGGCGATTTTTAATTGCGAGATTGCTCAGCATGCAGAAAATTTCAAAATGCAAAAAAATACACGTCACACGTGCGAAGCTATTCCCCGCATTTGCGGGGGTTACGGGTGCTGAGCAATCCCGTATGGGTGAACAAAATTGTGTACAAACGTGCACGATATTAAAAACACCCTAACAGCTGGGAGCGACCAACTGGTTGGTCACCCCAAGTCTAGCAGATTTTATAAAATGAATTTATAATCAAATGTACCTACAGCTTTGAACCTTGTGTATTTTATCAAATGTACTCTTTACATGGTCAATAATCGTAAAATAAGTTGTTAGTTCACTAAGCGGTGGTCCAGCGGTTCTCAAGCTGAAGTGATCGCCCCCCAGGGTGAGCGATCGAGTGCGCTGGCCTTTTAGTAAATGGGGGCGTTGACTTGATAGAATAGATTGTGCTGTCTGCGACATTTTCTGTCTAAGAATAAAAGGAGAAACAGTGGATTGGTATGAGTTTTTGTAGTTTAACAATTTTTGTTAACACGTTCGGACTAGCAACGTCGTATAACGTACGTACGTTTGATGGTAACTTAACATCTAATAAAAAGATGTTATTATTTACACTACGTCTCATAACGCCAAACAGCCATAGTAAATTTCATCAGTTGAACTTTTGCGCTGCAACATTTGCAAATGTCAAACATTTAAATCCACAAAAAATAAAATTTTGGTGGTTTAATAATATTGTCGTCTAATACATATTCACGTATCTCACGAAAGCGGCGTTGAGTCAAACGTGTTAATTTCTGTAAATCAAACGACTTTATGTTATACTTACTGGAGCTCTTGATACATTTGTTAGATAGATGGATAGATATATTCTTTATTGTACACAAAAAATAAAAATTACATCAGGAACTTAAAATTAATAGGGTTAGTTTGGTCTAATTATAATATTCTAATTTTAAACTCATAATACAGAGATTTTTTTTCTCTTTCATACTGCCAAACGAAAATTTAAATATAATAGTGTGTAGGGGGGCCATGGAAATTCTTTTAGAACCTTTGTCTCATAAAACGTATAAGGTTTTATAATCACAGAAATAGAATTTTAAGTAAAGGTAGAGAAAATTCTAACCACTTACTAGCAATAATAATATTTATATATTTGATGTGTTTGCACATAATTGCTATAGGAATAAAATTTTATAAACTTTCTTGTAGTCACCGGAAATACTTACGAATGCAATTCCAAGATATATTTTCCGGTAAAAGTCAAGTATTTACAATAAACTGTAAAGTTTATTAAATAATAAATTACAGCCATATACGGCCAATTAGTTTCAACTGCTATTTGCACTTTCTTTTTAATATATCTTAGGTACATCATATAATATACATTATATAATATCTAACAGGTATTATTAGCTTTCTAGGTAATTTATGAAAAGATTGTTTATCTATAGAATTTGGCCCACGGCAAATTAAAAAAAGGTATTACAGTCTTTTATTTTTACGTGAGAAGTCATCAAATCATTTCCTCCGCTTTCGGTGAAGCAGAAAGGAGTGTCATACTTTTATTGACTAAAACTCAGAGTGTTCCTTCAGTTGCTATAAATAGTGAAGGCTGCGATTACTCCTTTGAACAATCGGCAGCCCTGGCAGATGCTTTAATTGCCCTCTATAATTTTGCTGACATCTCTTTGAGGCACGCGTGGAACAAAACGCGCTGTTGATCCGAGTTTGGTCCTAACCGAACAGTGACCTACCCATGGTGTGCTACGCAAGCCCACGTCTACCGTGGCAGGTAGTCGGGGTCGGAATCTCGGCGGCTGGGGTGAGAGGACGTTCGTTCCCTCACGCTTGCGGCCTCCTTCTTTGCTAGCATTACTGCTTCGCAGAAGTAGGCGACCGCCTGCCATTCCTCCTCGCTCCGAATCACAGCCTGAACCAGGGCCCGGCGTAAAGGTTACTGACGCCGATTGCTTCCACAAGGACACGGCGTTGCTTTGCCCAAACAGGGCAATCTTCCACCGTGTCCTCTGGGCGGTTCACACAATGGTGACACCCGGGCGTTTCTTCCGCCTGAATCCGATGCAGGAACCTCCCGAACCGACTTGCGATGTCCGGTGAGGACCTGCGTCATGCATAACAGACTAGCCAGTACCAAAACCTTTCAGTCAACCTTTCCATAGGCTCACAGTAACTCTTTCAAAGTATCCCGTAGCCTTCTTCATCACCGTAAAATCTTTAGTAAATTCACAACTTTATTAGATCAATTAAATTTAATTTTTCCATTAACACGATTAAGTCACTGAAATGTGTAATTTACTACAAATTGATTCATAAATATTAATAATTGGGCAGTAATTATTAAAAGTCGGTGGGAATTATTTTGGAGTAATGATGTTCATAATTATGTTATAGGTTCCCATTGGTTGATTAAATTTTGTAATTAAATATGATAAAAGTACTGTTTTAAAAGATTTGATTTATTTATTTCAATATTTTTGATTTGTGGGGACTTGTTTCTGTATTAATCTTATCTATTGAATTTTAACTGTTTTCACATACTTAAGACCAGAATATTTTTCCCACAGTACGTAGGTACTGTTATTTTCTAACAAACGGGATGAATAGCTAACTGTCCCGCACACGGGCCACAAAAAAACGCCGCTTCAAGCTTCTTTTTGAGGCGACATTTTTTTGCCGCCACAAAAAAACGGTTGAAGCGGCTTCAAGCTTCTCCGGCCACAAGGTGTCGCGCGTTTCAGTTGTTTTTTGCGGCCGCTTCTAGCATTTTTCTTGTGGCCGCTTCTAGCGTTTTTTTGTGGCGGCGTTTTTTTGAAGCCCGTATGCGGGGACAGCAAGTATTACGAATTAGCGCTATCTATACAACTTTTGAGCGGCAGTGGGCAGGGTACATTTCTCGCAGAACAGATTGTCAATGGGGCCATAAGATTCTGGAATGGTGACCACGTAAGAAGACCACGTTATAGGGCCTCGCACAAGGTGGACCGAGAACCTGGTAAGGACGGCGGAAATCCAATGGACGCGTGACGCACAGGACCGCTTGTTGCAGCGATACTTGAGGCCTTAGGATATAGGCCTAAGTGGACGTCTTTCAGCTGAAATGAAAAACTAGTATAATTTGTAACTTACCGATCTCTTCTGATGATGATGGTGTTCTAACTTCATGTTGGCACATCTGTTCAGCGCTGTCAGGCGTCTGAACAGTGATTGTAGAGAGTCGGCGTCTAAGAAGGGATGGTCGTTTTGAACTCCTGATATATCTATGGGGAACTGGAGATCTGGAACAATTAGAAAAACTTATATTAGAACTGGTTTGAGTTCGCGATGCGCGATGGCGAGAGGCCTCGATCAAGATCTAAGGAAGCTGTCGTTGGGCAGTTGGATCAAGGGCTTGATGCAAAAAGCAGGATACGGCGTGTATTATTCAGAGATTCCTCTCTCAAGAGCCCTGGCCACAGGTGGCTTCGATCCTATTCCAGATACTATTTTTATATTTTTTAATTTCTAACCTAAGCCTTAAAAGATCGTTGACAAAAATAGGTTCATATTTACGCATTAACAGTTCCAAATATATGTATAGTACGTAAATTGTTATAACTAATACTAAAACCATAGACTACTCTCATCAGGAGATCTCATTCATAAAACCGATAAGACCGTTATCAAAATCCACGTCATTTGACTGCTAAATAGGTACCTACGTCACAAACCCATAAAGGACACGTCACTCTGATGACGTCACTATCTTACCACTATTGTCTGGTAGTCAGTAGACAAGATTACGAGATAATGTTGATAACAAAATAATGTTGATTTAGGTGAGATGTGACAGTTTTCAAACATTGAATAATTTATAAGAGCGTTTTCAAGATGGATTTAACTAAACATAGCTGTTGATAATTTAATTATGATAATTGATTGAATTTAATACGTGTAATTGACTTTTAGTTTAATCATTATACTTTTTATAATGGAAACATAATCTGTAATGTCTTTGCGTATATTTGTGATTAACATAACTTTAAGTAACTACTCTACTAACCAAATAGGAATCATGTATCTGATTTAAATGAATAAAAAATAATAACAATTTATAATAATCAATAACAAAAAATAATGTACCAACCCGCACTGGGCCCGCGTGGTGGATTACGACCCATTCCTTCTCCTAGAGAGGAGGCCTTAGTCCCAGCAGTGGAAACATTAAAAAGGCTGATGATGATGATGATGATGAAAAAATATGTCGAGGTTTAGATAGAAGTTCATACCAAAGGCGAAAGGCAAGGTTAGTAAGTTTATCACAAAAGAACCAACTGCATTTTAAAACAGATTCCAGACTCCTTAGAACATAATTTGAAATTTCAACACGTATCAAGAGTGACTCTCGGAAGTTCCCGTTCGTCACGGAAATGAAACGGAGCGGCACGTGACGGAACCGGACCTGTTCCTAACTCAAACTAAATAGTGTTTGCAGTTCCAGATGTGGACGAAATAGGTTTTGTGCACTTTGTAAAAAATAGATGGGTGATGTATGGAAGAAGCACCTTTTTTTTCTCCCTTTAATTCAGTGGTGTTAAACCGTGACGCCCACTACGAAAGATTTTGTTATTTTCATTTTACATAAATCATTCTTGAATTAGGTAAAAATGTATAAAGAAAGAAAAAATTTTTTTTCTTTTTGTGTGAAAGTGAACCCAGGGGCCCTGGAACGAAGGCAAAGAAGGAACAGGAGTGGGTTTTAGTCAGTTAAAGTCTGACACGCCCTCTCGCGCTCCTAAGTATGGGATATTTTATTAGATAAGGCCTCATCTAGTTTAAATTGACGTAAAAAAAAATGTTGACGTATAAGTGTTTTTTTTTTTTTAAGCTATTGCATAGAGCAACTTCTATCGCGGGCCTTGAGCATGGAGACCGAATCCAGAAATTCCGTAACGAAAATAACCTAACACCCCCCACTCATTTGTTTTTTGAGCGTGGTGACCGATAAGAAAACAAATGAGTGAACAATCAATCAAAATTCAATTCAATGTGTGAAAGTGTAACTTCAATTAATATCAAAGAAAAAAAAAAACAAAGGAAAAAAAATACTGCATAAATAAAATAAATAAATAATTATAATTGCATAAGTTGATAAAAATGCTATGCAATAGCTTTACCGCGGCAGTCCCCGAGTGCAACACGTCTTTTTTTTACCTATTAAAAAATAAATACCATTTATCATTTCCCACCTAAACCACCTAAAAAAAAAAGACGGGTTGCACTCCGGGAGTGCCGGCAGAAGTGAAAACTTGATTATTAACGTTGAGCATGTTTGATATTTTGGAATGGTTAGGGAATAATTTTGCACCAATTGCTTTATCAGTATAAAAGTACTATCATTTATGTGGTAGAATACAATATTCATTTATTGCGCTATCGTACACAAACATGACAATTTATATTACATTAAAAATTTAACACTTTAAAACTATTACAATTATTTTACATTAAAAAGTTTATCTCTCCGAAAAACTACTGAGGTGTCAAGGGACACCCGGATGGAACGAAGTTCCGTTCTGGCTTGCTTTCTATAAGAGAGAGAAAGAGAGAAAGACAGAGAAACATGCGCACGCCGCACGGCTTACAATAGCTTACTATAGAAAAAGTGTCGTTACAACTTTTCGTGAGAATTTTTTCCGACAATACAACAATATAACTAAAAAATACTATCCTATTTTATGTACATTTTGACAGCACTATTTCAACATCTTCGAAACCATGAAAACGACACTCATGATGAAAAAGTTGATAATTTCTGACATCCGCCATCTTAGATTTACATTTTGACAGCACTATCGGCTTCAACAACCTCGAAAACCATGAAAAAGACACCCATATCGAAAAAGTTGATAATTTATTGCAGCCACCATCTTAGATTTAAATTTTGACAGTACTATCGGTTTCAACACCCTCGAAAACCACGAAAACGACACCCATGACGAAAAATTTAATAATTTTTTGCAGCCGCCATCTTGGATTTATATTTTGACAGTACTATCGGTTTCGACACCCTCGAAAACCATGAAAACGACACCCATGACGGAAAATTTGATAATTTCTTGCAGCCGCCATCTTGGATTTATATTTTGACAGTACCATCGGTTTCAACACCCTCGAAAACCATGAAAACGACACCCATGACGGAAAATTTGATAATTTTTGCAGCCGCCATCTTGGATTTATATTTTTACAGTACCAACGGTTTCAACTCCCTCGAAAACCATGAAAACGACACCCATGACGGAAAAGTTGATAATTTCTTGCAGCCGCCATCTTGGATTTATATTTTGACAGTACCATCGGTTTCAACACCCTCGAAAACCATGAAAACGACACCCATGACGGAAAAGTTAATAATTTCTTGCAGCCGCCATCTTGGATTTATATTTTGACAGTAATATCGGTTTCAACACCCTCGAAAACCACGGAAACGACACCCATGACGAAAAAGTTGATAATTTCTTGCAGCCGCCATCTTGGATTTACATTTTGACAGTACCATCGGTTTCCACGCCCTCGAAAACCATGAAAACGACACCCATGACGGAAAATTTGATAATTTCTTGCAGCCACCATCTTGGATTTATATTTTGACAGTACCATCGGTTTCAACACCCTCGAAAACCACGAAAACGACACCCATGGCGAAAAAGTTGATAATTTCTTGCAGCCGCCATCTTGGATTTACATTTTGACAGTACCATCGGTTTCCACGCCCTCGAAAACGATGAAAACGACACCCATGACGGAAAATTTGATAATTTCTTGCAGCCACCATCTTGGATTTATATTTTGACAGTACCATCGGTTTCCACGCCCTCGAAAACCATGAAAACGACACCCATGACGGAAAATTTGATAATTTCTTGCAGCCAACATCTTGGATTTATATTTTGACAGTACCATCGGTTTCAACACCCTCGAAAACCACGAAAACGACACCCATGGCGAAAAAGTTGATAATTTCTTGCAGCCGCCATCTTGGATTTACATTTTGACAGTACCATCGGTTTCCACGCCCTCGAAAACGATGAAAACGACACCCATGACGGAAAATTTGATAATTTCTTGCAGCCACCATCTTGGATTTATATTTTGACAGTACTATCGGTTTCAACACCCTCGAAAACCATGAGAACGACACCCATGACGGAAAAGTTAACAATTTCTTGCAGCCGCCACCTTGGATTTACATTTTGACAGTACTATCGGTTTCAACACCCTCGAAAACCACGAAAACGACACCCATGACGAAAAAGTTGATAATTTCTTGCAGCCGCCATCTTGGATTTACATTTTGACAGTACCATCGATTTCCACGCCCTCGAAAACCATGAAAACGACACCCATGACGAAAAATTTGATAATTTCTTGCAGCCACCATCTTGGATTTATATTTTGACAGTACCATCGGTTTCAACACCCTCGAAAACCACGAAAACGACACCCATGGCGAAAAAGTTGATAATTTCTTGCAGCCGCCATCTTGGATTTACATTTTGACAGTACTATCGGTTTCAACACCCTCGAAAACCACGAAAACGACACCCATGACGAAAAAGTTGATAATTTCTTGCAGCCGCCATCTTGGATTTACATTTTGACAGTACTATCGGTTTCCACGCCCTCGAAAACCATGAAAACGACACCCATGACGGAAAATTTGATAATTTCTTGCAGCCACCATCTTGGATTTATATTTTGACAGTACCATCGGTTTCCACGCCCTCGAAAACCATGAAAACGACACCCATGACGGAAAATTTGATAATTTCTTGCAGCCACCATCTTGGATTTATATTTTGACAGTACTATCGGTATCAACACCCTCGAAAACCATGAAAACGACACCCATGACGGAAAAATTAATAATTTCTTGCAGCCGCCATCTTGGATTTACATTTTGACAGTATTATCGGTTTCAACACCCTCGAAAACCACGAAAACGACACCCATGACGAAAAATTTGATAATTTCTTGCAGCCGCCATCTTGGATTTATATTTTGACAGTACCATCGGTTTCAACGCCCTCGAAAACCATGAAAACGACACCCATGACGAAAAAGTTGATAATTTCTAGCAGCCGCCATCTTGGATTTATATTTTGACAGTACCATCGGTTTCAACACCCTCGAAAACCATGAAAACGACACCCATGATGAAAAAGTTGATAATTTCTTGCAGCCGCCATCTTGGATTTACATTTTGACAGTACCATCGGTTTCCACGCCCTCGAAAACCATGAAAACGACACCCATGACGGAAAATTTGATAATTTCTTGCAGCCGCCATCTTGGATTTACATTTTGACAGTACTATCGGTTTCAACACCCTCGAAAACCATGAAAACGAAACCCATGACGAAAAATTTGATAATTTCTTGCAGCCGCCATCTTGGATTTATATTTTGACAGTAAAAGTGTCGGTACAATTTTTCGTGAGAATTTTTTCCGTCTAGCCCCCTTTCACAACGCGCGATAAGGGATAGCTGTCTACTCTCCATCCGTCTTACGCTTTTTCGATCAGGTCACGTGTCCTGACGCGAGTTTAAGATTTTATACCCATTACAGAAAAAGTGCTCAACGCCGCTAAAGAAGTTTTCACTTCAAAAACTATACAATGTAAACTGCCTGTCCAGGTTTGGGAACTAGTACTCGAAAAATATTACTCATAGGTAAAAAAGCGCTCAAAAACAGCATTTTTTACTAACATCTACACCAATTTGATGCTCACTTTTCCCTCTATAAACCGACTTGTCGTTCTGAAATTGCATTTCTCTCCCTTGTCCTGCCTGTAACACCCTGTGTGTCCTACCCTCTAATATTGGGTGTATACAGGGTGCTTGTTTACTGCCAAACTCGGTTACCTTCCCCTTTGTTGTGGTAATTCACTCAATCCAGCCTCGGTATAGGGTTCGACGATTTTTTGCATCAGTCCCCCCTTAGGTTCACTTTTTATTTCATTTATCACCTACCTCCATAGAATAAATGAAATTAAATAGAAAGGTTATGCAGGTTGCATTTTGATATTGTGGTGAATTGATTTTAGTTAAAAAATACAAAGGAGAATTAAATAGATTTTAATGTAATAATAATGTTGTTGTTGTTAATAATGTTGTCGTTGTTGTGTTTTAATAATGTTTATGGGGTGTACAATACAGAATATAATAAACAAATAAAATTCCACAGCGCCATCAAGACCCAAACTAAGTAGAGCTTGAGGTATGGGTATTAGACAACTGATGAACATACTTAATATATTTCTAAATACATACATACATATTATAAATAAATTAGGTACACCCAGACACAGAACAAAATGATCCTGCTCATCATAAAAATATTTGTCCTAGGTGGGAATCGAACCCACGACCTCCGGCATAGCAGTCAGGCTAACTGACCACTAGACCACCAGGCCTGTCAAATAAAAAAAAGAAGAGAAATTAAAGCGAGAATTTATACAGGTTGCATTCTGCTATTAAAAAACGATTAAAAAGAAAATGTAATTTAATATATTTAAAAAATAATATGTGTGTATTTTCAAAGTTTGATAATAATTTATGATTCTACAAAGTACATAGTCTCTGCAGAAGAACGAACAAGAAACTCCACGCCCTGTATAACTTCATTTGATTTAAATGCGAATCATAAGCTTGTATAAAATAAAACAAAATCTTATCTCACAGCATCACAATAGCCTGCAATTGTCAACGCATTGCACGTCACGACAAAGTTACAGCAGTTATAGAAATACAGAAAAAAAAGACGCTCTTAAACTGATCGCGGGGTACAAAAGTAGGCCGGTTGTCACAAAGCGTTCCGTATCGTGCAGAGTGGTGACGACAGCATCCGGTCAGGGGAAGGGGTAAAAGGAAGTGGGGAGGCGCAGTCGCGCGTCGGATGTCGAGCATGTAGGTCGCGTTTGGAAATAATTGGCGGCGTGGAACATGTGGGAAACGATGTTATATTGTTGCTATTTTTTGTGTTAGAATTATATTTTAGGAGAAAAAAAAACGGGCAAAAAAGTTTAAAAGTCTTTTGTTTGTTTTTTTTTGCGTAACTGACCGATTGGGAATTCAGTCCTGGTTAGATTATTTAATGAGGTGTGATAGTAAATGATCATTACCTCTTCCTAGGTCGGCCTTGCTGACGTTGCCCATCTTCAGGCACCAACTTTGTTCAGACACTACCCCCAGCGATCAAAATGCATGCAGCTCGCCCATTCCCATTTTAACCTAGCGAACTATTTTTCCTATGTCTATGATGCGATATCGGCTCCTATACGCGGCAGGCGTAGGACTCGTATAAAGAGACTCAAAAAAATATCTAGAAGAATTTGGGGAACACCTGTGCCCAGCAGTCGAAAAATGTAGGCTAGAGAAAGTAAAATACGAAAAGAATTTCAGAGGTAAGTTTGAGAAAAACCGGTCATTTTATCTACAATGTACTACCGCGACATCCTGCCAATCGATTTTACAGGTAACCCTTCAGGTAAACCCCTATAAAATGGTAAAGTAATAAATATACCTTTACATTTTTGCCAAGTAACCGGAAAACATGATCACAAAATAAGATATTCATCTTCGGACCGTCAATATAAACATGCTTGACATTATTCAAAGTAGCAAGATGGTGGATGGTGGTTCATTTTGCGATGTAAAGCCCAATAAATTATCCTTGGATACATTTTTTAGTATTACCATGCGTAGGTACTTGGGCCATGGGCAATTTCTGATAAGGAAACCCGTGGTTCTAGAACACAAAGGGTAACTGACGGACGCATGTGTGGTAAAGGAGCCGACAACGATTTTAGTAATAAAATTCAAATTCCAAACCATTTTACCCATCATCATCATTCCAGCCAAAAAGACGTCCGTTACTGGATATAGGCCTCCCCTAAGTGTCATCACAACGAACGGTCCTGTGCGTCTCGCATCTATCTTATTCCCACGATTCTCACCAAGTCATCCGTCCACCTTGTAGGAGGCCTTCCAACGTCGAAAGGCGTTTTCTGGTACACAGTCGACACTCCAAAACCTTTCGGCCTCATCGACCATCCGTTCTACGAGCAATATGTCCTGCCCACTGTCACCAAGTTGGGCGATTCTTCGGGCTACGTCGGCGATCTTAGTTCTCCTGATGATATCTTCATTCCTGATACGATCACGCAAGGAAACTCCGAGCATAGCCCTTTCCATTGCCCTTTGGGCAAAGCCCTCTAAGCCTTTTGATGTGGCCCACTGTAAATGATCACGATTCAGTGCCATATGTCATCACTGTATATGCAACCAATGTACAATTGCCACCACGGATCTTGAGCGCTGGCTTCAAGTTGCGCAGAAGTCAAATATTCGGTCTCTTTAGTAGTGCAAAGTGAGACGCGGGGGCGGGGAGCGTCAGTGATTGGCTCGCAGCGCAATCGCGTCATAGACGTCACTCATGATTCGCTCCCTGCGCTGCTGCATGTATGTAACAACGACGACGCTTGGCTCGCCAATGTATGGAATGCGCAAAGCGATCCCCACTCTGACGCCGAGCGCTCAAGATCCGTTTTGGCAATTGTAAGTATACAAAATCAATTCTCACTCAACTTACAATAGCCCAAAAAAAAACAAGCAACTCGAATTTTAAATCCTTGCCATCAATCGGTTGAAAATAATGTTACCAGCTACAAGTCAGCGGGTAGCGGCTCCTTTATTTCTGCTGGCAACACATGTCATAAACTGACGAGGGTGCTTGACGTGACGGAGGTACAGACAGCCAACATAAGTTGTTGTTGATTGTTGTTGTCTGTTGTCCAGTGTTGATTGTCTGATAGGAATTGTTTAATGTGCTGGAAGGATTTTTGAGGGGGATTTAGTTTAGATCGGGAGGGGGATGTTTTAGAGTTTATGTAAAGGATGAGTTTGGGTTGATGAGCAGTGGTGGCCGAGTGATAGCGGCCCCGACTTACGAGTGGTAGGTTGCGGGTTCAAACCTTGCCAGTCGCATTACTTTATGTAATTTATTTCATTAACACTTCTCTCAAACCGGTGAAGGAAAACAATAGGAACAAACCGGCATGTCCTAGAACCAAAAATTCGAAGACATGTGACATACAGCAACCCGCACTGGGCCCGCGCGGTGGATTACAGCCAATTCCGTCTCGTACAGAGGAGGCCTGAGTCCCAGCAGTGGGAACATTAAAAGGCTGATGATGATGATGATAGGATAACGTTTGTTTGTTTTATATTAATAATTACACTAATATTGTAATGGCGAAAGTTTGTGAATGATATGGTACAGTTCAATTCACGAATGATGGCGGCCGTGAAGTTAGCCTTTGCGAACGTTCGCGCATACTACACTCTTCTCGCACACGCACGTCGCCATCTGGTTCCTGAAACACGTTACTGCGTAGCCTTCTGCGCAAACTTCACGGCCGCCATCATTCGTGAATTGTACTGTATGTGTGTGTGTATGTTTGGTACTTCTCACTCGAACGATGAAACTTGGTATACGGGTAAACCATGTCATAAAATAGCACATAGGATACTTGTATCTTGGGACTATTTTTGACTATGACGCAGGCAAAGCCACTGGCAGAAGCTAGTATAGTATAAGTTTACAAATGCGGCTGTATGTATTGTCTAGCTATCGTTTAGTTTTTTAACCATCTTCGAAAAAGAGGAGGCTAATGGTCGGCTATTATTATATTATATTTTTTTTGTTGACTATAAACAATTGCTAACGTTCGCACATCACACCCCAAGGTTCATCTACAACATATTTATTTATTTAGAATCTCCAACAATCTTCTTCTTCTTCCTGCCCTTATCCCATATTACTTGGGGTCGGCACAACACGTTTTTTTCTTCCATTCTGTCCTGTCACTTGACACACTATCATAGAAAAAAACTCTCTTTCAATACACAAAAAAGCTTTTTCAAATGAGAGCTTTCTTTGTCTTTCCCTAAATCACAAATGCATTCGAAATCAAAAATCGCAAAATCTCCAACAAACTCCCACAGTTTTCTTTATTCACTCCCAAAGGAGACCGCCGAACGCCAAGCGAAGTCAATACGATAATTAACTGAACGCCAGACGAAAGGAAAAAGGCTTTCGCACTTCGTTACTGTGACAGACAGATATTGAAGCAATTTCCTTAATGTTTCTTTTAGGGGTGGATAGGGTCTTCACCCCACCTCCGTTAGTGCGGAATTTCCGCAAGAAATCGAAGATGCTCATTCGAAATTCAAATACTTCACAGAAAATACAAAACCCAAAAAAAAACAACATTAAATTTGTAACTAATTTGGAAAAAAAATGATAACAGAGTTTTAATACAAAGTTATTTCGTTTTTTTTTAATCGGGTTAAATTGAACTGTGATATCTGTGATATCGTCGGCCACATCATCGCTTACCATCAGGTGAGATTGTGGTCAAACGCGAGCCTATCCAATATAAAAAAAAAAATCTATAGATTGATTTGGAATTAGAAGTTCAAATAAACTTTATAAGTACTAAAAGTATGCTATTATTTTTTCGATATTAGTTATTTATTGGTTTGTGATAGTATAATCAACCTCTTTATGTTCCCATTACTGGGACCCAGGCTAGGATAGGGAATGGGTCGTAGTCCACAACGAGGGCCCAGTGCGGGTTGGTGAATGTCACATATCTTCGAATTTTTGGTTCATGACGGTTTCCTCACGATGTTTTCTACATAGAACTCGTAAGTTGGGGCCGTTACCACTGAGCGACCGCTATATTTAATTTGCATTTTGGGTAACGAAACAAAAAACGAACGATTGCTCTAAAGACTCTTTATAAAAAAAAAACACAAAAAAACTTTATTTTGCCCACCTCCGCTTCCGCAACCATCTATACTAAATGGTATCCGTTACATCCCTAGTTTCTTCCAGTAGGGGAAACATTTTTGTACAGAAAAAATCAGCCTCGTTTTTTTTTTGAAATTCGCCCCCACGAAATTGAGACCTTACAGATAATAAATTGGCTTTTCTGGCAATTATTTGATAGCCGTGTTCTTATGAAATTGAAAGGGAAGTATTATGGAAAAGCAATTTCCCTATTTTAATTAGATTCTTGAAATCCCCTAGTTACAGTTGTTTTTCTTACTTTTCGTTGAAACTGTTATTTTAATAAAATTACTGTTTAAAAATGTTGAAACCGTTTTTGAGCTAAGTTTAAGTGCCTATATGGCTCTCTTTAAGATATAATATTGACTAGTCTATACTGAGCAGTGGTGGCCGAGTGGTAATGGCTACGACTTACGAGTTGTAAGTCGCGGGTACAAACCTTGTCAGGCATATTACTTTGTGTAATTTATTTAATTACCACTGCTCTCAAAACGGTGAAGGAAAACATCGTGAGGAAACCGGCATGTCCTAGAACCAAAAATTCGAAGACATGTTACATTCACCAACTCGCACTGGGCCCGCATGGTGGATTACGGCCCATTCCCTCTCCTAGAGAGGAGGCCTGAGTCCCAGCAGTGGGAACATTAAAAAGGCTGATGATGATGATGAGTCTATACTGTCCCCTCACATCTATTAATATTGTAAAATCTTTTTTTTTTTTTAAACAGTGAATTATAGTTTCTGTCCGGTTCTTCTCCATAAGAACCGACCAACTGGAACCGTGCATTAGCTTCTAACGTTTTATACGTGCTCAATTGCTCGGCCTATGTGAAACAAAATATTTTTGTAATCTCTACCTATTGTAATATGGAAATATTGTGAAATAATAATTTTATTTTAATAGAGTACTTAATTGTGAAGTTTCCTGCCGGTTCTTCTCCATAGGAAACCGCCAATTGGAATCGTGTACTAGCTTCTGACCTTTTACTAGTGCCCATAAGTTTATGTGAAATGAAATAATTTGAATTGAATAATAAATTGAAACATTATCAAAAAATAGCTTCTATTACTTTATTTATAACGTCAATACCAGTTTATATTTCCTCAAATACGTAGTTTATATTATTACCGATTAAGAAATAGCAACCAAATCGTGCCTTTAAGACATGTTCGCACCAAAATAGAGAAACTAAATAACGTAAAACAAAACGTTTGGCGCCGGCGCCAAACCTTCTTGACCTATAACCTTTTCAATTTATTTTAATAACTAGCTGTTGCCAGCGGCTTCACCTGCGTGGTAGTATAACATAATCCCAAGGGAACATACTCGTATTCCCGGGATAAAAAGTATCCTATGTGGTATTCCAAGACATCGTCTATCCATGTATCAAGTTTCATCGAAATCCATTCAGTAGTTTTAACGTGAAAAAGTAACAAACATCCATACATCTTTACATTCATACATCTATACATTCATACATCCATACATCCATACATCCATACATCCATACATCCATACATCCATAGATCCATACATCCATACATCCATACATCCATACATCCGTACATCCATACATCCATACTGCTACAGTTGTCCGACAGTATGCTGAACTGAACCTATTTGGCACTACCGTGAGACACAATGTTGCTGTATGTTTTTATTTTATTTATTTTTTTTATTTTGTTTTAAGTTTTATATTTTATTAATGTTTCAATACTTGTTTTGTTCATTGTGTGCCAAATAAACATGTTTTCTTTCTTTCTTTCTTTCTTTCTTTCTTTCATACATCCATACATCCATACATCCATTCATACATACATCCACACATCCATACATCCACACATACATACAAACTTTCGCGTTTATAATATTAGTAGGATAATAATCCGACTATTACATATTTTATGAATTTCAAACACTGGTGGCCAAAAATAGGCATCATTAGAACAACCTTTTTTGGTAAACACTAGGCGAACGGGTCCTTTGGATAAATTAAATTTATTTAGTTAGGCTCGCTTTATTGTGAATTTAGAGGTATTATTTTCGATTGTCTGTTTGTCTTGCTCCTGAAATGTTGGTGTACTGAGTTTCAGTAGACTGTTGTTTATTATAGTATTTTGTCTTTGCAAATACCTATTATGTACTAGCGATTTTTTATGAATAGTTAACAGGGTTTATTAATAGGGACACTACGATACAAGGGGCACGTTTGACATATTTCGTAATCTGATAAAAGTAGGCATTCGAGACTTCACTCAAATATATGATACTGCCTGACCTGCCTGAACGCAGTAGTTGTTACTGCGCTTTTATTGAGTCGGTGTTGTAGTGAGGGTACGTTTTTTAAACAAGACTAGACTAAAAAAATACTTGATATATAACATGTTTCGGTGAGTTTTAATTATTATACAAGACTAATTATTATTAATGGTGGTCAAACGCGAGCCTATCAATAATAATAATAATAAAAAAAGACTTCTACATACCAAAGGCAAGTACTGGAACCTGTGCTAGGATATTTATGCGTTTTTTTTTAAAATAAATTCCGCATAAAAAGCCGCACAGTCAAAATGTACAGCACTTCACAATGTGTACATACCAAGTGTTACAAAGGTAATTTGAGCAATAGGTCTTTAATTAGTAGGTAAGCTTCACCCAAGCTTCACCCTACTTAATTACCTTAATCCAAACCTTTTCATTACACGACGGTGTACAAAAGCCTTTAGAAAGAGTAACTGCATAACAGAAAAAATAAGATTAAAAAAGAATATTATGCACTCTATTTTGGTTCCCACAAAGCGGTATCCACATATACATATAGAATAGCATTGGACACAGGCAATATAACAGGCAACAAAAAACCACACACACATCATACACGCATACATCTGTATACTTTAAATTGCACGGCAGTGTACTGAATGGTAATTCCGTATTTTTTTTTAATAACTTCCAACTTGGTTGCCTTTAAATTACACGCCAGTGTACAAAAACCCATATACTGAAACAACACAAAAAAAAAAATCAACTGCCCCGAAAAAAAGAAAACGATGCACCCTATTTTCGTTGCCCGTACAGCCACATAATAGACAGGTACAGAAGTCAAACTCATGTATGTACTTCACTTTTCATACGCTACGCTCAGCAATCGCGCTAGGGTCGGCGCCGCACCGCTCTCTCCGAGTGCGCTCGGGCGCGGCGATAAATACCTAATATAAATTGTAAAAATATTACATGGCCTCAAAGTCATGTACTTATCTATCTACCTAACTGTTCTGCATTACGTAAAATAAACTATCAAAGTACAAGCAAATACCTAATCTAATTACGTCTTAAAACGGGTAGCTTAAAAAACGATAATTCAGTAATCAATGTTGAACTTATAAAACCGTCCACTAAACAGATGTAATGATATAATGATAAAACAGATGTGTTTTTGCTCCATTATTTCACAAAAAAGTTCACAGACGCATGTCTCAAGCGTTCCTACATTCGCGCTCGCACTGGGCCGAGGCGCTCCGAGATATCGTGTCCGTGAGCGGTGTCTATGTGTACGTTGCTCGAGCGCGCTTTGTATATAGACTTCTGTACCTATCTATTTTGTGGTACAGCTGTATACAGCTACATATACTGTATACTTTACATTGAACGGCAGTGTACACAACCCTACACTCGGGGTCGTGTTTAAAATTAGCACGTGGTCGGCCGCCTGTGAAATGTACGCTTGAACGCTCCCGCCTTTTATCCCAAATCAAAGCCTAAACCAGTGGAGGCTTTCATGTATATTGTTATTTATTTAAAGGAAAATCCACTTCCAAAAGGCAGATTTTTGATGGCAACAAGACTCATATTTGAATGCACAAAGACACAAGATACGGAAATGAAAGGGATTTCATTGAGAGTACATGTAAATTAGTGAGAGTTAGGTTTGCATGGTACTTAATTGAAGATTTAAATGTGATGTAAATTAAGAGATGTTGTACTTATGTTTGATGTCAAGGGATAAAATATTTAAATGATCACAACCAAAATAGTACTAATTAGACTTTTACGGAAAAACATTCAACATTTCAGTGTGAAATACGTTCAAGAAATCGAGACATTTTTGCAATTACATATAATTACGTATATTTAAGGATCTTATGACGACGTAGCGTTGGAACGCCTCCTATAAGGTGGACCGATGACCTGGTAAGGGTTGTTGGAATCCGTTGGATGCGAGACGCATATTACCGTTCATTGTGGCGACACTTGGGGGAGGCCCATGCACAACAATGGACATCTTTCGGTTGAAATGATGATTATGATGATAATGATGAAGGATCTTATTTATTATTAAAAATTAAATTTTATCTAAAAAAGATATTAATATTATCCAAATTTAGCCAGTTAATGCCAAAATTACGGTCTCAATATCATAAGGTACTTGATGAATAACTAATCGGAATTATAACTGAACAACCAGCTTCACAAATTCGTGCTAAACTAATCCATTCGATTTGCCATCCTGTAGTTTTCAGCCATGAAATCATGGCTTAAAGTTTGGGTAGTAACTTATCTTAGTTAACTTGAACAGAATTTGAAATAACTCAATTATTTCATACGTTTAATTTTAAAATAATGAAGGGTCTAATTAAGCTACCTATTTTTATTTATGGTGTTAATATAGTACGTAGTAATAAACCTCGATTATCCGAATAAAATAAAATGCCGTATTCCGTATAATCGAAAATCCAGATAATCGACTTCGGAATCAATCAATATTTCATTAATTTATAATCTTACCTTATTAATGAGTTTAACATAAAACGGCTTTGAGCAAATAAAGCAGTTTCGCGTGAGTAAGAGCTTGGTGTGAGAGTAAGAATAAATGGGCAACGGTGGGAATGAACTTGTCATAACACGTTGGTTTTACATCATTATTTTTAAACCGGTAAGTACCTGTTTGGACAGTGACTTATGAGTCAGGAAAATTTTGCTCAGATATTCGTGATTCTAGTGTAATATTGTAAATGGTTAGCTCGCCGTCTAGTCGTTCGGTACAGACCAAGCCGGTCGATAGCACGTTGTGTTGAATGCACGCCTTAAAGAGATGCCAGCAAATTTTGACGGGACCAGTCAGGGCCGATGATTGCCAGGGCTGCAGATTGTTTATAGGAGTTATCGTAGCGTTCGCAAAAAAGGGCAAATGAAAAAATACTGTAGGTTCAGTCAATAAAAGTCTGACACTCCCTTCTGCTCACGTAAAAAAAAAGAAGTATTAGGAAGGAGTGGTAGTGGAGCATTCGCGTAAGTACTAGCAACCAGAAAAAACAACCAGCATTTTACTTAATTTTTTTTTGTATATTTTCCTTTTAAGGGACAGAGGTATTCAAGTTTAAGTTTAAGTAAATATATTCACGTATTATTCTGTTGGATAGACAAGTGACTCAGTGATTGACAGCTTGACGTTTAGCATGTGAAGTAGGCGCCTTTTGCCCGCCATTTGTATTCTATAAGACAAGTCTGGTAGTAAATTTTCTGTTTTGTGGACGGTATTAACTCTTTTTTTATGGCCCGTGTCTAAGAAATGTTTTGGGCAGTTTTATATTTATTTGTTTTTCAAGAGAATAAATGTGTGTTTATTCCCTAAAAAGGGTTTGAGAGAAAGAAAAGGACAAAAATAAACGAGGCTTTTTTTAGGTGGGGAATCATCGAATGCTTTCTCCAACTCTAGGGCGGAGCAGGAGGGCGTGACATACTTTTTCTGACTAAAACTTACTCTTATGATCCTTCTTTGTCCCTTCTTGGTTCCTTTTCGGACAACCCATAGAAATATTCAACTGTTACGATACCCTTTGGAACTCACTGTGTAGCTCACATTTTCAAACTTATTAGACCAAATATAATATACGGGACCCACAAATATATATTCACATGCACGTACCTGTACATACTTACATACTACTTACAAACTTATTAGATTTTAAAAACACAATGTTAAGAGACTGTTATTAAGTTGACGTTGATGTTGTAATTTGATTTAAAGACAGAATAAACTTTATTGAACACCAAAATAAAAAAGATAAAATTTTTATATAAATATATATTGTTTTAAGATAGGTATGTTTTTGTTGTTTCTCTCAAAAAGCGAATGCTGTAATGTTTTTTGGAGAAATAAAATTATTAAAACCAAATAATATCTTATTAAAAATAAACTACAAGAAATGTAACCTATCGTTCTTCGCCAAACCAGTCGATGGTGACAAGAACCAAGTAAATAAACGCATTAAAAATGAATACTGATCAGCTACAGTACTCCCATAAATATTAAAAAGAGAAATTATTTAATAACGCGCGAAAACGATCAACAAAGAACACCTTGCCTAACAGCCAGACCAATTTTTAATAAAGCTAACAAAACGTCCAAAAGTTTGGACCAGAAAGTTTGCATAAAGCCAAATTGATTTAAGTCCCCGTTTTATTCAATGTTTTCCGTTGAGGCCGATTTTCCGAGAACTTTTCAACAAGGTAAAAGGAAAAAAAGAAGAATTTGAAAGCCTTAATTAAATCGTTAACTGGGTGGTTTTGTCTGTCCTGAAGTGCACTGCGTGTGACTGTTTTGTGAGGTAGGACAATGGGGTTTTTTTTTTGCTTGAATTGTAAATGACTGGGTTTAAACGTGTTCATGTTGGCCAGGCGTTGAAAAATAGTACATTTTGATACAAGTGCAGAAAACTTGTCTTTGCGACCGCGGCAGAATTTGTACGAGTCATAGGCAACTGTGTTATGGAACCAAAGGCTGCAGTGATAATGTGACGTGCGCCTGCTACCATTAATATAATAAAATTGTGGCAGGGGCGAGCACATGCACTTTTCCGCCCAAGTGCGAAAAACAGTCAATTGCGTGCTTAAAAGCGGTGGAAAAAAAACGAGTTTTCAAATAAGTGTATTGAAAAAGTATTAAACACTAAACATTTTTTGACATTTTCAATTTTTTGTTTTCTAAAGTATCTACTAATATCTACGAGTTTCTTCCCAAAATAAGTATAAAGGAGACAACCCAAACCGTACTGGCTGCGTCAGTAATCTAAGCATCCCTAGCTCTTGTCAACATACGAGAGAATGCAATACAATTACTTATCAGAATCCAATTAACGAGGCCGGCCAGTGCGACGGGGCCCTACATAGTATATTGACATATGGAGCCTTTGTAAATATGGGCGTGGAGGTTCTGTGTGGAGTGTAGAGCAGGGAGTTCTATGTGTAGCACATTTATTATTATAAAGGCCCTCTCCGAGAGAGGAGGCTTGAGTCCCAACAGTGGGAACATTAAGCTATAAAGGCATAAGTTTGTGAGCCTTCTGATGAGGCCCATTGTGTGCCACCACGTTTCGGAGCCATATGTCATCACTGACTTTCGTCTTGAGACATTGTGCAATGGAATGGGAGGGCAATGGAAAGGGCTATGCTCGGAGTTTCCTTGCGTGATCGAATCAGGAATGAAGATATCCGCAGGAAAACCAAGGTTGCCGACTTAGCACGAAGAATCGTCAAGCTTAAGCAATGGGCAGGGCACATTGCTCGCAGAAGAGATGCCTTCCTAGGTTTTGGGGTGGCAACCGCGTACCGGAACACGCAGTACTGGAAGGCCTTCTACAAGTTGTCTTGAGACACTGTGATATATTGGATGAGAAGACACCGCAGCAGTTTTCTGAATGCTACCCAGCCAAGTCGGATTCGATGATTGATCTCTTTCTCGAAGTTAGACCTACGCAACTGGGCCAACTTTCCAGGTAAACGTAGTCGTCCAGAACTTCGATTGTAGATTCTCCGTCTTGTTAACATCCATGTAGCAGCCACTCCTATCAGTAGGTGCTACGTGGATGTTAACCATGACGTTGGTTTACATTGACGCAGACAAGTAAATATTCTAACTATAGCAATTTATTAACCTTGAAATTGGCGGAATTTTATCTAAGTAATAAAAACTCCTACAAATAAAATCTCTATTGTTAGAATTCATTGATTGTAAAGTATCGTGATGGTCGTGACTGCGTGAGCCGTTTTTCATTTATTTTTCACAAAATCCATCACAATGGGCAAAAAACGGATATAAATGTAGTATAAAATATCCGTCAGTCACTTTCGCTGTTTTGTTGTTTACCCACGTTCCAAGTACAGTCGTGGAGAGAAGCGGTAAAGAGAAAAACAAACAAGTATAGTAGCTTTCCTACAGTCGAATAAAATCTCTTTTGAAGTTGCAACAACACGCAACTTTGGAGTAAAATGTTTTGTACAGTTGTTGAGTAGTTTAAAGTCTCAGGCACACTAAGAGACAAGTTGTCCCCTAACATGACGCGCAACGCAGTCAAATTGTCATGCACGTGAATGCATTGGCGTTGTAAAATTTTAGACGGAAAGTTGCGGGACACTGGACAACGTTGCAGCGTCACGTGGATTGAGCGTTGCATAACATGTTGGGGCATCAGCCTTTTAATGTTCTCCCTACTGGTAGAACTCAGGCCTCTCTAGGAGAAGGAATTGTGCTGTAATCCACCACGCGGGCTCAATGCGATTTGGTGAATGTCACTTAACTTAGAATTTTTGTTTCTAAGACCCAAGGTTCTTTGTGATGTTTTCATTCACCGTTTTGAGAGCAGTGGTGATGAAATAAATCACACATAGTGACGCCTGGCTGGGTTTGAACCCACAACTCGTAAGTCGGATCCGTTACCACTAGGCTACCACTGACCTTTCTTAGAATTAGTATATGAAAAAGAATCTTTTACAAAAATATAGACGAAGCGAACGACGAAAAATACGTAAGTACACTATGCATATTTATTTCAATTACACATACTATTATAATTATAATTATATGCTTTACCCTAGTCCGTGCGTCACTGCGGGGTGCCAACTGAAAATCAGCGCTGGGTGTCTAACGCCCAGCAGATGCTGAGGTGGTCACCCTTTCGGTGCGGGCACGCTCGGCGTACTTTGTACTTTTATTCTTGTTTACTTTGTGTATGTAACCGTTGTGCTGTGTCTGTACCGAATAAAAGTTATTCTGTTCTATTCTATTCTATTCTAAGCGAAAAGATAAAAGGGGATTGCCCATTTGAGGCCATGAGTGGACAATTGACTAGAGAAAGAATACTTTGTTCATTAATTTTGCCATAAAAAAATATGTATTCCATTAGTTCCAAATGAGCGCCACTATAATAAACAATAAGTGGTAAATAAAAAGTAACTTTATGGAAAAAAACAATAGTTTTATCATTGATAGTGATATTTGATGTCCGTCTTTGGCCTGGAACACCATTGAGGCTGGGCAATCCCTTTTTAGATGCAAAATTTTCAATATTACATTTTCTACTTGGAAAAAATCATGCATTGACATCCCCCGCTCTTGGGCGGAGCGGGAGATAGTGTCAGACTCTTACTGACTAAAAGACCCACCCCGTTCCTTCTAGCCTTCATACCGGGGCTCGAGCGCCCTTTCGGATAACCCTGGCCCCAGTAGGCTTCGACCCGGCTGGGTCCCTGCTGTTGCTGACAACTCCTTGAGGCGCGAGGGAACAGTGTGCACCGTCGACGACTTGGGCTTGGTCCCGACAGTTACCGGACGGCCGGACAGCGAGCTACCCATTGCTCACTGTCCGCAAGCCCGCAGTTCACATTGAAATCCTAAACGTGTCGGAATATAAGATTTTCCGTAACACTGCAAGTATTTTCCATTTCACTTTCCAAATAGTCTCAATACTGTATTCCGTAGTAGTGAGCAAATATTGGCTTCAGAATTGAATTGAATAAGAAATCCTTCGACTCGACTCCCTATACCAAATAAGACATAAGTAGATTTTCTTCGAAACGAAGAATTTAATGTAAAATAGACATTTTTGTAAATACGGATTTTTTTAAGTCAAGCTTAAGCTTATTCATACAAGGAATGAAAATATAATCACCAAGACTGACATGACATAAAGTCTGTTTTGAACCCTACTATCTACTATTCTCTATTTTTTTTTTGGTAGAAAATCATAAAATAACTCTTCCCGCTCTGGGCAAGAGAAAGTAGGATTGTGTGTCCTTCAGTTGCCTTGTTTTCCAGGACTACGGTAGATCTTTCAAACGCTTTTGCAGCGTTCGTTAGTATGGTCTTGTGGAATAATTTTCAATTATTTTTTTTTTATATAATCTAGTGCTTGACTGCGATCCCACCTAATGGTAAGCAGTGATGCAATCGTTAATGGTGAGACGCACTAGTTTATTAAGAGCATATTCACTCTTGCCTTAAAGACACCTAAATTATAATGACGGGAAGACCGCAGCAGGCAAATTGTTCCAGTCCCTCGATGTACGCGGTATAAACGACGAGGCGAAACGCTTGGTCCGGACCGTAGAGGTTTCAACAACATAAGAGTGGATACTCGCCGTTCGTCGGCTTGTCCGATGGTAGAAGTGGGATGGTGGAATCAAGTCATGTAAACTTTTGTTAGAAGTTTCTCTAAACAACTTACTTAGCGTTGTGTAACTTGATGCACGGCCATTTTATAACACTGTCATTCTAATATTATAAAAGCAAAACTTTGTATGTATGTTTGTTACTCCTGCCGAACCGAACGAACTGTCCGTATCCAAACGATTGAGTTAATAAATGACTTGTTCGTCAACTCGCTTATAGTTATCGGCACGGATCTTGAGCGCTCGGCGTCAGAGTGGGGATCGCTTTGTGCATTCCATACATTGGCGAGCCAGTCGTCGTCGTTGTTAGATAAATGCAGCAAGCGCAGGAGTGAATCACGAGTGACGTCTATGACACGATGGGGCGGCGAGCCAATCACTGACACTCCCCGACCTCGCGACTCACTTCGCACCACTAAAGAGACCGAATATTTGACTTCTGCGCAACTTGAAGCCAGCGCTCAAAATCTGTGCCGATAACTATACGTGATTCGCGCAAGTCCGCGCGAGTTGGCAACTTCCGATTTCACCTAGTTTTTCTGTCGTCATCTAACACAAGTCGAATAAAGATACAGGGTAGGTAAGCCATGTCCTGGAAAAACTTATAGAGACTTTTTATCCCGAGAGCATTGATCTCATAAAATAATTTTCTATTAGCACGTGGGCGACGCCAGTGGCAGAAGCTAGCTATTATATAGTAAACATATTAGTTAGTAGTGTCACGTAACACTAAAGGTAACTACGCAACATATATGTAGATGGACTAATAAATCAATCAAACGTCAATCGTTTACTAAAGTGACCACAATATAAATCACTTTGTTTATTACCTAATCCTTCCATTTTGATTAAAGGAATAAAAAGTGCCTTTAAGCAGCTTTATTACTATTATACCAATAAATTAATAAATAATAATGATATGTATAGGGGTGTCAAATTATTTTATTATGAGATATTACATTATGTATAGATTACAAAAAAAGTGTCCCATAACACTCAGCGGTAAGTGATTATATTAAGCAAAAAGCAACAATTAAAGATATATACATATATGTTACTGTGTTTCCTGCTAGTTACATTCTAAGAGTCTTTAAGTCAAAAGTAAATAGGTTACTTCTAGGCAAGCGTGCTCTAACGTCGACTACATCATCGCTTACCATCAGGAGAGATAGCTGTCAGACGCGAGCCTGTCGATAATAAAAATAAACAAGGAGATGGGCTATAAGAGTAAAGCCTCCTCGATACTGTTAATACATAGTTTCCGATCGTGTACACTAGTAAAATAAAGAGGTAAAGTTTGTTTTTTTGTTTTTATGTAATTTTGTTTGTAGGAAGTAATCTCTAGAAGTACTGGTCCGATTGCTAAAATTTTTTCACCGATAGAAAGCTGCTTTATTCGTGAGTGACATAGGCTATATTTAACATACGCGGGCAAAGTCGCGGTCACAATACACTTTTTTTTCGACGGTATGGACCCATGGGGCCACTTTTGAAACGTCAGAAGCTAATGCACTTTTGTCCCCAACGGTACAACAACAAACAAATGGGCTTGCCTTACATCTGCAAATTAAAACGGTTTGACAAAGCCCTGCCCAGTGGGCCGTGTATTCGATTAACTGGACGTAAATGAATTCATTCAATATATCTTTTTACCTATTTTTAACCGACTTTTATAGCAACAGGTCGACTTTCGTAGATCGGATTGCCCTTTTTTACATTGTTTGTGGGAGTTGATTGTTCGAGGTTGCTTTCTTTTTGTAATTGAATGGGCAAAGAATATTGACTTGTGTTGTTGAGAGAATATGCATGAAAAAAACTTATTGTTAAGTCCCCTTCACCACATCACGAAAGCGTTAAGACGTGTCCTCACTCCTCAGTGTATTTTGGAAAAAAAAAGTAAATATTTTTTTAATACCTATTTAATAAGTTTATCAATAAATGTACAAAAATAGAATACTATTTTTTTTTCTTCAATGAATTAGGGACATTTCTTTTTAATACTATTTGTAAAATAAAAAAAAATCGAATACAAAGATCAGTAGTTCTTTCTCAAACGGTCAATGTGGTTTGACAACGGATTAAAATTTAGTTTTATAAAATATATAATTCAAGAACAAAACAGAGTTTTGCTTTTCGCAACACTGATTCACGTCTGAGTGTATAATTGCTATCGAAAAAAAAAACTCAATTTTGTCAAACATAAATAAAACTAGCTGAAAGTTCTACGTATTCTACTTTTCGCAAAACTGATTCATTTTATATACAATACAACTAACAACAATAAAAATACAGTTAATAGTCTATATTACAATATTCCCAGTATAAATCAACAAAGCAACCATTTAGACTTAACAATTGCATTCCAAAGGTACTCTATCATAAGGGCTTAACTGAAATTGATAACATTGTTACGTACTGATAGGATTTAGAATAGAATTGAATAATTGTGTACTTTAGATAAAGGGTAGCGGGATTTTGGTTGTAACTGTACTTTGGACTGGATTAGATTTATGGCCCCTTATGAGTAATTTTGAACTATTGGTTAAGATTTGTTTACGAAACGGTGAATCATTCGGTACTAGTGGCGAAAAGTGAAAGTGATTCAAAAGGGAATTGATTTCATAAAGTAGCTATGCATTATTTCGTAGCACATTTCATGTATAAACTAGTTGACCTGGCAAATGTTGTTCTGCTGTATAAATTTAAAAAATATGGAAGGTGGGGTTAGGTAGATAAAAAAATCCCAGTGACCTATTTTCAGACCTACCAAATATGTACAAAAACAGTATATATACACCGCTAAATTTTGATCGTTTTAATCCCGTGGAGGGTCAATCCGGTACATGAAACACTATCGATTTGTAAAGATAAAATTAAAAAATAAAGTACCTTTTTTTCAAAACTCGTATTAATTTACGCATACTATACGAAATTAATTTCTTTAAGAAAACGTCAGCTGAGCGAGTTCAACAACCTGTAGTTAATTTTATCTTTACAAATCGATAGTGTTTCATGTACCGGATCGACCCTCCACGGAATTAAAACGATCAAAATTTAACGGGGTATATATAAAAATCGGTGAAGCCGTCTAGGGGAGGTTCTATAACAAATACGAGATTTTTATAGCTTTTTCCCGCAGCTTCACCCGCTTACATACAATAGCCTATGCCACTTATGAACAAAGCAGCTTTCTATCGGTGAAAAAAATTTGGCAATCGGACCAGTACTTTTAGAGATTACATCCTACAAACAAACAATACAATAATTAGTTTTTTTTTTTTAGTAAAAAATAAAAATATAGTTTAAAAAAACTAAAAAAACACGCTTTAATAGCATATCAAACTAAAAAGTGTAAAATAATTTTGAATATAGGTAGAAAATAATAATAATGAACGAAAAATATTATAATATCATTGTGAAAAAAGCGTGGAGTGCTCGATTTACGAAAAATATGGCACAAAGCGCCCCACGCTTTTTTCACAATGATATTAATATTTTTCGTTCATTATTATTATTTTCTGGCGTTGGTTACAAACATACAGGTGAAGCTAATATAAGCGTGTTAAAAAAGAAAACAAGCTTTAATTCCTTTAATATTTAAAAGTGTCGATTAGTTAAAAAATAATATAATTTACCTGGATATTCCATTTCAACTTCCGTCTGGATGTATACGTTTTGTTTCAGCAAATGCATTTTACGCACCCCAATGTTAAGTAAGCACTTAAACAATCACAATTTTTCTTTAATATGGTGCACTTTTAGTCTGTCAGATTAGGCTGTTAAATTTTGAGCATAAAAAAGCGTTGTTTTCATTTCTTTAGACACCTTATTCCATGCATCTCGCATATTTCTGGCTTAAATATTATCACTTGTCATCAGTATGTATTTAACTTTTTTTAAATGGACCATTTTTTATAACACTATCACAGAAATCACTGTTTTTTAGATACTTCGTGATGACTCAGCTGTTGACGTCGTCGATCTTGAGTGATGGATAAAGTTCACGATGGAGTTACGAGCTAGCTTTGAGTGCTAATGGGTTATAGGTCGTAGTGAACACAGATGGGGTACTAGATTGTTTGAAAGAGTCACTGTAGCCCTGGAACGCAATGGGCAACCGAAGGAACACATGTGGGTTTTAGTCATTAAAAGTCTGACACTTCCTCTCACTCCACCCCGAAAATGTGACACTACTTCTCACTCTACCCCAACCGGGAAAACTTATTTTATTTCACACTTCAAAAAAAAAAAAGAAAAAAAAAAAACAGGGCGTACTGAGACTGTTCCAATTTTAAAATCATTTTTTTTTTTAAATCTACTCGTAAGCAGTTCTTATCCCACGTCTAAACAGTTTGCAAGTGATAAGTCACCATACATTGAGTTTAATTGAACTAGATAGATAAATTGGAATCAGCAAAGATACTGTCGATGATGTACGCACGTGCTTTTAGTCACGCATATTTATATTCACGCTTGTTTTATGTTTTGGGGTGGGTAGAATAGTATGTTTGTTGGATATTTACGACAACTACTCTCTCTCTTTCTCTCACCGCTCTCTCTCTCTCTCTTTTTGCTCTACTCTACATTGCTTACTTATTACTTTTACGTCCCCGTAGAACGTAGCTTGATAGACTTCCTCGATACATGGACTATTCCACCCTAAAATAATTTTCAATTCACTTTCACGAAAACCCGTATCCCTGCCGCTTTTAGTTTGTTTTCTGCACTAGTGCGAAAAAATGCAATGCATGTTTAGTACAGTATTGTATTTATTACATCAGGTTGGACGCTGCAAAACCCCCCGGAGTTGCCGGTAAGCTCTCGTTTATTTATTTCTTCACAAGTGTATTGGAAAACTTTTGATACACGTGGAAATTTGTGTGGCCCGGGCGAATTTCACCTCGGTAGCAATGACGAACTTTCTAAATTTGAATTCGAAGCAGTAGTTCCTGAGATTAGCGCGTTCAAATAAACAAACAAAAAAGTTTGTAATATAGTAGACACGTAATAGTGTAGATTAGATACACCATCAAATTATATCAATAACTTGTTATACCTAATATCCCACTTAATTCTCCCGTCATGTCACGTCACTCATCAAACAATATGATCGATGCATCTTCTAATTAGCGTCAGCTGAATATTAATTAATATTATTCCGATCAAAGGGCATAAACCATGAGACAGTATGGCGCCGTACATATTGATATATGGAATTAATTTATCGAAATAGGTCAGTCAGTGCTGTTAGGTAAGATAAATTATGTAGAATCATCATCATCATCATCATTTTTTCAACTGAAAGTCGGCCATTTTTAGACGTAGGGCTCCCCCAAGTGTCGCCATAATGATCGGTTATGTGCGTCTCGCATCCAATAGATACCCGCGACCTTTTTTTGTAACCTTCTAGGCTTACTGTCCACGGATGTGTAGCTTCATAGACGCGTGTTTATTATTATACGCTTTTAAGCTATTGCATAGCTTCTATCGCGGGCCTTGAGCGTGGAGACCGAATCCAGAAATTCCGTAACGAAAATAACCTAACACCCCCCACTCATTTGTTTTTTGAGCGTGGTGACCGATAAGAAAACAAATGAGTGAAAGCAGCTGTCGGCGTTTTGGATGGGTGGGGCTAAGCAGCTGTTAGCGAGGTCTGGTTTTTGTTGGAAGAGGTTAAGCAGCTGTTGGCGAGGTCTGGTTTTGGATGGAAGAGGTTAAGCAGCTGTTGGCGAGGTCTGGTATTGGATGGGTGGGGATAAGCAGCTGTTGGCAAGGTCTCATTTTGGATGGGTGGGGTTAAGCAGCTGTTGGCGAGGTCTGGTTTTGGATGGGTGGGGTTAAGCAGCTGTTGGCGAGGTCTATTGCATAAGTTGATAAAAAATAAAAAAAAAATGCTATGCAATAGCTTTACCGCGGCAGTCCCCGAGTGCCACACGTCTTTTTTTTTTTTATTGTGGGATAAATCATGCAATGACATCCACCGCTCTTGGGTGGAGCGGGAGATAGTGTCAGACTCTTACTGACTAAAAGACCCACCCCGTTCCTTCTAGCCTTCATACCGGGGCTCGAGCGCCCTTTCGGATAACCCTGGCCCCAGTAGGCTTCGACCCGGCTAGGTCCCTGCTGTTGCTGACAACTCCTTGAGGCGCGCGGGAACAGTGCGCGCCGTCGACGACTTAGGCTTGGTCCAGACAGTTACCGGACGGCCGGACAGCGAGCTAGCCATTGCTCACTGTCCGCAAGCCCGCGCCTACGGTGGCCGGAAATCGGGATCAGAATCCCGGCGGCGGCGGCGGCGGCGGCGGCGATAACGCCGTTGCCTGTTGCGTTCGGCCTCCTCCTTTGCGAGCATTACTGCTTCGCAGAAGTCGGCGATCGCCTGCCACTCCTCCTCGCTCCGGACCATGGCCTCAACCAAGGCCCGGCGCGAGAGGTCTCCGCCGCCAATCGCCCCCACGAGGGCACGGCGATGCTCCGTCCAAGCAGGGCACACCTCGACTGTGTGCTCCACCGTGTCTTCCGGGCATTCCACACAGTGGCGACACCCGGGCGTCACTTCCGCACGAATCCGGTGCAGGAAACTCCTGAACGAACCATGTCCGGTAAGAACCTGCGTCATGCGGAAGGTAAGGACGCCGTGAGGTCTTTCCAGCCACGCCTCAAAGAGGGGACTTACCGCCATGATTGTGGCGTGCCCAATCATTATACGCTTGGTGTATGACTGCTTAGTTTGTATACTAAACTATGAAACTCTGTTAAGGCTTATAGTCCCTTGAACCATCTGGCCAAAATTATGTGGACGCATCTCTCGCATCCGCCTAGGCGGCAGTACGCAAATCTGTGCATTTATTTGCGGCCAACAGCGCCCGGAAAGCGCGCTGCTGACCTTTAAATCCATTTTCTTTGCGAAATATTGATTGATTTACTCATACATATGCAATGTTCATTTTGAAGAATATTGAACCAAAAATTTTTATGTGTAAAAATGTTTCTAAAGATCCAAGCCGTTTCGAAGGAGTAGGGAAAAGTTGCGAAAAGTTGCGAAATTGCTAAATATTTTTTTTAGACAAAAGTATTAATAGCACGAAAAAATCAAATGTTGTTAATGTTCTTCATGAATCTATAATAAACATAATTATATTTTTTTCAAACCTAATAACCTGGCCGTTACCGAGAAGTAGACTTCAGAAAGTCACTGTTTTATGGCACTTTTCGGGCGCTTGGGCCTTAACGAAGCGGCAACGATACGATGATGGCACGACGTTGCCCCTTCGACGATAGAGTTTCAGAGTTACATAGCTACACCAAGCGAAAAGTGCACCATACCATAAAATAGATAGGTACAGAAGACAATCACATGTATGTACCTACTTCACTTTTTATACCTACGCTCGGTGGACGCACACTAATGAGCGTTTGAGCTGGAATTGTTCGACGAGTGATCCAAGACGCGACCGAGACATCGTGTCTGTGAGCGGTGTCTTTGTGTGCGTTGCCCGAGCGCGCTTTGTATGTAGATTGACTTCTGTACCTATATATTTTGTAACCATACTGAAGAATACGCGTTTACAAAGCTACTCGTCCGTCTCGTTAGTAAGCATTTAAAAGCCAGGTCATCAGTTCTCCTTATGGGAGATGACAAATGCTATACTAGCAAATAACCACTTCAAAAATCACCGGCTATTTTTAGAACTCTCGTTTATAAAAAAAAAATAATTAAATATCTACTTGAAATAGAGCATATTCTCATATATTAATAACTAGCTTTTGTTCGCGGCTTCGCTCGCGTTCATAAATATAGCCTATGTCACTCAGCAATACAGTAGCTTTCTATCAGTTAAAAAAAAATTTAGCAATCAGACCAGTACTTCCAGAGATTACCTCCTACAGACAAAAAAAAACAAAAAAACAAACTTAATCTCTTTAATAAATTAGAATAGATTTCACATTTACAATACATTAATTTGTTTTAAGTTCTGAGTTGTTATTTACTTTTCATAATCATAAGCTACTGATAATATCGTAATACTTATATGATATCTTACATTAATATTGAAAAGATTGATACCATTTAATGTAATCGCAGAAAATGTACCACATTCTTGTGTGAGTGCAATTATCTAGCTGATAATAGTTTTGTATTATCAGTCAAATTCCAGGTAGGACCTAATTTATAAATTGCGATATTGTCAAGTTATTTATTGATTGCTATTTCCGTATGACATAATTATAATTATTTGTTTGTTCTTTTCTTTTCAATTGTAAAAACAGTGTTTTGGTCAATTTGTGCATACTTTTCTTGGCCAGTTATAATATCAATGATATTTATAACATTTAGCATCTTTTTTTTTGTCATTTTAGTTTAGATGAGACCGATATATTCTGGCCGAATACCGTGGAGAGAAACACCGAAACCAACTCAGAGGTCAAAGTTTTTTTTAAAAGTCCATACAGTAAAAATGTAGTGGTCAAATTGTATGAAAACCTTCTAGGTCTATTATACATTTTGAGGAAAAGACCACACAAAATTGAATGGATTTGTCCAGCCAGTGAAAGTATTTGTCAGATATCGTGTTATTCAACTTCGAAATTCAAACTTCGAATTCGAAATTCAAATTTTTGATAGTTTTATGCAATTGGCAGCTCAGATCTTTAATATTTTTCAATAGTGTACCTATAGTGGCTGTTAATTGCCCCTACATAAACAAAATGAAATTGACCCACAAAACACTTTGCCCACCTACATATTTGCTAACCCCCTTAACCGAACAAGCGTGAACATAAACAAAGCCACATTCCTCATACGCATCACAGCACTGAAATAACAAATGGCTCTGTGGTCGGGGAGTTGGAGACCAAGTGCAGTAAGTGCATCATTACACAATTCAATTGGACCCACATGCGAGGACTAAGGTCAGTTGTATACGGACTGGGCAAAATACCATGTGGAGTGGGGCGGGATGTGAGCGGGCAGCGGTTTTATAAGTTTATTATTTTGCTCTACTATAAAAATTTCACCAAAGTAAATTGGAATAGGCCATATTTATCGCATGCCGCAACAGAGTTAGACGACTCCGCAGTAAAGTAATACGCGTAGCGCTAATAATCGCCAGAAATGGCAATAAGAAGGGCCACTGATTGGATCTCGAACAATAGGAACTGACAACGCAATATTTCCAAAAATTAAAAGCGTGACGAATTTTTCTTTCGACTCTTTTTTTCGGCATATATAACTAAGGACAGAGAAAAGTGGAATAGAAGAAGAAGGAAAGTCTGCCCTGCAGTGAGAGACAACAGCCTAATAAATAATAATTGATAGGTTTACGCTTGGCATCTGCCTCATCTGATGGTAATGTGGTTAACGATAGAGCACGCTTCTCTGAAGTGACCTGTTCAACACTGTCTTCTAACCATAAGCTACCAACTGTTTTTAACTGAAATCTTATTACAAAGTAATTAAAAGACAAACAATTAAGTGACCAAAACTAACTGCGAACATTTATAACCTAAATACTAACTTATGACTTGTCCCATACACCAAGACGATTTCAAGCGAAACGCACAAGGTTAATCCACACATGTGTGTTGTAGTCTATACAAAGATACTTATATGAGTGTTGATTGATTGCTACTCGACCGGACTACCACCATGAAGCATACCACATATGAAAGATCCATAAGTACGAATATAATATTACAGTGCTCTCTTTTAGTTGATCTATCAGAATTACTCTCATAATGTTCTGTTCTGTTCACAGGTCTCTCTAGGAGAGAGAATAGAATTTAATCAGTAGCCTGATTCACGTAAAATCAAACAAGCCAAATATCGTTGAAGTTCGATCGAAGTCCTATCCAAAAGCGGTATTCACGATCTATCGACTTTTTTCCAGTTAAATTAATAAGTATTCTACCAGAATAATGTAATACAGATTTTTTTTTAAATGGACGAATTTCAAACGACTTTGAAATCGGTGTCGTTCAAACTCGATTGATGGATGTGAAAACGGAAATGGTTTAGACGACTAAATCGCTACGATATCGTTATGGTTTTCTTTACGTGAATCGGGCTACAGGTCTGTCTAGGGGAGAGAATGGGCCATAATCCACCATATAGGCCCAGTGCGGGTGGGTGGGTGTTACATGTCTTTGAATTTTTGGTTCTAGGACGTGCCGGTTTCCTGACACTGTTTTCCTTTATCTTTTTGAGAGTAGCAACTAATTCTAAATTCATTTTTTTAAGTTTTTATTTTGACTCCTGTATATCATATAAGACTACGATAAGTTGACCATCACGTTATATTTTTTTTTATTTAATAATCATAACCGACATCCCCGATAAGTTGATCATTACGTTATTTTTTAAACTTAATATTATATCTGACATCTCCTGGTGTTTCTATTTTTCCTGGTATTTAATAATCATAACCGACATCCCCGATAAATTGACCATTACGTTATTTTTTAAACTTAATATTATATCTGACATCTCCTGGTGTTTCTATGTTGATGATATTATTATATATTTTGTTCATTTCAATAATGTGTTCATTGCATCAAATCGGACTCTATCATAAAAGCAGCACTGTGTTATTTAAAGTTTTAAATATGGCAGCATTTGCTGAAATTGTGCCTTTTTGGCTTCGCACAGATTTTATCTCCTGTTTTTTTTTTACATTTCGTACTTATGTATATTTTTTAACAATATTTCTTTTTTTTATAATTATATTTTTAAATATGAAGATAATCCTCAACCTTATCAACGAAAAAACTCAAAACAGAACTCCTACACCAAATCTGTGGTATTTGAAGAGATATCATTATCAGATTTCTATGGTGAATGCTCGATACGTTGCCGGGATATTTGTGTGCGAACGTGACAGAACGCATGTCGGCCCTATTATGTTGGGTTGTTTGTCGTGCTTGAAGTGCCTTCATATGTGATCTTTTCGGCGTCTCTGGATACTTAAGATTTCAGAAATCGTTTGGGTAGTAAATTTTGAGTACGGCACGCTTTTTATATTTATTGAAGTGACTTATTTAAGGGCGGTTCTTCCTGTTTTAATATGATAAAGATGAGAATTTTTTTGTATGGATGTGTGATCGGAAACAATTTTTACTCAGTAAAAAAAAAACAAAGCAAGGACTACTATGCTATATTATTAAATACAATACGAGAACAATCAAATTATACAAGATTTACAATAAACGTATTTCAAACCACGCCGATGGCTACACCAAAATTCAATAATACCCGGGCATTGTCCACAATGCCCAGTACCTACTTTGCCCATAATATCTTCACAATAAAGCAATTCTTTTCAAACACGCAAAAGATTATTGACTCATTCCATCGCGTCCGGATAAAGCATAGAGGAAACTTGGCCCAGTTTCCCCTTCAGTTTATATGAAAGACATTCATTAGCGATGACGTGGAAGGGTGGCGACGGGTAAAATGGCAATGCAGCTGAATGGATACGGAATTCAAATGTGTTCTGGTTCTGTAGGCTGTGACTGGCGGGTAATGTACAAAATAGTTTAAGTGAAACCATGTACAAAGTTGGGTATCTTGTATCTAACATTGGAAAGAATTAGTTTGACTAAAAAGCTATTACAAAAATAACTTGACTTGATTTAAGTCTATATATAAGCTATGTTAATTTTTTGGTGTACATATTCTATTCTATTTTATTATGTACTTTTATAAGACTAGCTTCTATTAGCGGATTTGCTCACGTGAAAATAAGTTTCTACATACAAATTTTGAATCCCCGTTTCCATCACTTTAGAGGGAGAATTTTGGGAAATCCTTACTTATTCTTTATATAAATAGGTACATCTTAAAAGGTACCTCGGTGCTAAGTTCATCCCTTTAACAGTTCAGTTTAGGTCGTCAAATGGATAACATTAAGAGCTCGTGATATGACCTCAGGCCTTTGCCTTTTTCCACGACTGCAAGTATGGTCATGTTATATTTACAGATGCGCAACTCGTGGCAAAAGATCAACCTTTTTATATAACCGTATAAAACGTCTCGGCCACTTAACACCTAGGTTAATTAATTCATTAACAAGTCAATAGTGATGATCACTATGTTAGCTAAGGTTAGTCATGAAGCCAGCAATGCTGATAATCAAAGTAACCGGTCATTCTTCACAGCTGCAGATGTTTAAAAGACTCTCGTCGGTAATTGTAAGAAGTGACACTAAGAAGTGTTGTTAATTTGTCTTATTGTTTATATTTTATGGTGTCCTAGTAATTGTTTTGTGGGCAGAAGATTATTGAAATGAATTAAAATTGTGTAATGTGCTTAAAACCCAGGCTAGCGCTTTACTTTGTGTCATTTATATCATTAATACTGCTCTCAAAACGGTGAAGGAAAACATCGTGAGGAAACCAGACTGTTTTTGAACCAATTAAACCAAAACCCGCGCTTGGCCTGAATCGTGGATTATTTCATATATTCTTTCTTGTATTGAATAGGCCTGAGTCCCAGCAGTGGGAACATTGAAAAGCCTTACAATATTCCCATTGTTGGGGCAATCCTTTTTTTTATTGTTGATAGTTCGCGCTTGACCGCTTTGTCACCTGATGGTTCGCTATAGGAGCAATTTTCTGAACGAAATGAGACAAACAAAGAAATTACTTTTTTTTTGTTAATAATTATTTCATGTAATTACTAAAAAAACAAGGTAATTTATTTTTTTAATATACAGTGAGAACTATGTCCTTGTATTTAAAATTGCTTTATTAAGATTCCCGGCCATATAGACTCGAATGGCATTTCATTGAATCGTTTAGAAGTTTGGTTTTTCCCCGCGACATTTTTTAATGTTACCTCAAAGTTTGAAGCCACTAAACTTTAAATAAAATGTATTTAGCAATCTTATACTGACGTCAATTCATTATATTATATACTGACATTAATTCGTAATATTAATACTAGCCTTTCTTAATGCTCGCCTACGTCAAAAAAGGAACCCTTATGTAAAATTTCACGCTCCTATGGGGTTACCATGACGTTCAAAGTAAGATTGTTTTAATCTTGTTTCCGTGTGGGTAAGAGATGGCGCTAGACAACCTGTATATAGCTCTGTCTCTTACCCACACTAAAACAAGATTAAAACAATCTTAGATACTTTAAACGTCATGGTCTAGGTCCTAGTCACAATAGTTTCGCCGTGTGTTGATATGTCAGTCAGTCTATTTCTCCTTTTTTAATATAACATAGATCATACCAAGAAGATCATAGGCAATGATGCTCTTATGAAGTCAAAACTCCAAAGTCTTGAGCATCGACGCCGAGTTGCTAGCCTGTCTGTTTTCTATCGTTTACACTTCGGGGAGTGTGCTCTAGAGTTACACAATTTAATTCCGCCAAGTCCGCTCCATCATCGGACCACAAGACGTACGGCGTTGCGCCACCGGTACATGGTGGACATCCCACCTATACGTACAAAGCGTTTTGGGAGTACATTCATTATGCGTACAGCCAAGGAATGGAATTCCCTGCCGGAGTCTGTGTTTCCTGATAGCTATAACCTAGGGGTCTTTAAGTCAAGAGTGAATAGATTGCTTCTAGGCAAGCGTGCTCCATCGTCGGCCACATCATCGCTTACCATCAGGTGAGATTGTGGTCAAACGCGAGCCTATCCATTATAAAAAAAAAAAAACATAGATGATACAAATACCAATCTATGAATAAGACATAAAGCGGACTGGTGACTTTTACCACGGTGACAATAATTGTTTTACCCATTTTTACCTAACTATCACATCTTCAAGTGCGCGCACTACATGTTGGGTTCATAAGCACGGTGACTTTCTGTCAAAAGTCACGGTCACAAAGTCACCAGTGCGCGCTATGTCTAAGGGTATCAAAATTGATACTTAACATAGGTCAGGAGCAATTTGATGTGGAAGCAATATTCAAAATGGCGCTCTTGCGAACAGACGTCGTATAAAATATTGCTCGACGCGCGTTTATTATTGGATTTTGTTTACGACTGTCCAAATGTGAACTGCTGTTGGAATTGGTCTAGAATTTTTAGGAGGTTGAAATTTTTATTCTCAAATAGGTAAAAAGTACGCTGGTCACACGAATATTGTAAAATCGAAATTTTGTATGTGTGTGCATGTTTATCACTTCTTCGAACCGATTCGGATAAAATGACATTATCAATCTTTGTATGGTAGTTGGACCAAGTGCTGCCCAGAATGGACACATAGTGCATTTTGTTCCTGAGGCCAATACTAATTAGTAAACCGAGTATCCAAAATCTGTTCCAGGAGTCAAGAGAAAAAAAAGTGTTTTGTTGTAAATTATTTAGTTTAGCTTAATGATTTTTTTTTCAGGGTAATTGATTACTGACTGTAGTCAGTAGCATAACAGACCTCCACAAACCAGTGCAAGGTGTACCTTGCACTGGTTTGTGGAGGTCTGTTATGCAGTAAATTATAGCTATAAAATGATGACATATAATTTATTATATCTACTGCCGTATTATTATTATTATTATTTTTTTATTATTGATAGGCTCGCGTTTGACCACTATCTCACCTGATGGTAAGTGATGATGTGGCCGACGATGGAGCACGCTTTGTACGAATGGGTGGGATATCCACCATGTACCGATGGCGCAACGCCGTACGTCTAGTGGTCCGATGATGGAACGGACTGATTGATATGTCTGGTTCTTATGTCTTCTATAATACAGAGTAGGTAATCAATTACATTTATTTGGGAAACGGGTACAATATGACCTAGAATAGCACATAGGATCATTTTTTATTCCGAGAGTATTTTCCCTTCAAATAATTAAAAAATAAGAAAAAAAATAGCTAGCTTCTGCCGTAAATTTCTAGCACAAAAATTACGTAAAATTACATAATAATATGTTAATAAAGAAAAATCCTTGGAATAAATCGGCAGCAATATAAAAACCGATGACAAACACTTCATTCATAAGTTCATAACTGACGTAAGTTTCCTTGTATTTACTAATAGTGTTAATAGATGGGTACACTGTGTGTTTAGTCATAGCGTCGTGGTAGAAATATTGTCAGAAGGTCCATAATCGTACATTTGCTGTACAACAGTGCTGCAAATATATTAGCTGATTTTTTTTTTATTATGGATAGGCTTGCGTTTGACCACTATTTCGCCTGATGGAAAGTGGCCGACGATGGAGCACGCTTGCCTAGAAGCAACCTATTCTCTCTTGACTTAAATACCCCTGGAAACAGACTCCGGCAGGGAATTCCATTCCATAGCTGTACGCATTATGAATGTGTTCCCAAAACGCTTTGTACGTATTGGGTGAGATGTCTACCATGTACCGGTGGCGCAATCATCAATTCATCATCATTCATCATTGCATCTTGTGGTCCAATGATGAAACGGATTTGGTGGAATTAAATTTTGCAATTCGAATGCACACAACCCAAAATGAAAATGATTAACGGGGCTAACTTAGGCATATCGGTGGGGCTTGAGGTTGTCTTTAACCATCCAATGTCTTCTCCCACTTTAGGGTGGGGCGTGAGGGCATATCAGATTTTGACTAAAACCCACTTGTGTCCTTCAGTAGCCCTTTGTATTCCAGGACCACGGTATATCTTTCTAAAATTCTCGTGGTCCTAGCAAGCATTGCCTCAATTGCGCCCCTACAGTTTTGTTGACATCTCTTTGAGGTGCCCGTAGAACACTATGCGCCATCGACAACTCGGGTGTGATAATATATTTTCTTTATTCCTTCATAAATAAAGTATTTTTACAGTTTTGGTTTATTTTTGTACCACTACACCAGAACTGCCCCCCTAGCCAAGCTACAAACGCTTCGCTTGCGTCGTACGCTTCGAGTTGACTTTGCCGCTAATTCTTTTGTTCTGACCACGTAACTGACCGTTGAGATGACGTCATTCCCTTACATTTGAAGCTTTCTACTAGCGTTAACTATTGCAGATTTGCAACTTGGCTAGGGGTACAGGTCTGTATTTGTAAATTATAACTTTTAAGATGACGGACATGGATTTTATTTTTCCATTCCCGTTTTTGTTTTTCATTCAACAATGTTTATTGTTCGTTTATATATTGCCGTTGTTTATAGAGATCGTCTGTATTTATTTTGTCACAAAATAGTTTAAATATTGCCTTATCTTTATAGCTAAAATCAATAGACACCTTAGGGTGAGTTGCACCATTTAACTATAACGATAACAAAGCCGTTAACAGTTAATCGTCGAATTGATCAATAGGCGGCCGATTCACGGCTAGTTATGGTTTGGTTATCGTTATAGTTAAATGGTGCAACTCACCCTTAGTCAACTTTCAAGTGGCGTTCTTTTGCAAACTTTAAAAGCATCGTTCAGTTACTGGCCGTTGAGATTTTTTTTGTATATTTCATCATCTTGAAAGTAATGCCAGATGATTAATTGCTTTCTATCTGTTTGTCAACCACAAAATGTAGACGCCAGGGCCACTTGAGAATTGTGATTGCAAATTCCTGCTTTTTTTTAGGGCTGGGATAGATGATAACAGAAACTGGTGACACAGTAGGCCCAAAAGAAGATGGAGTGAAATTGGACTTCTACCTCAAAGATTAGGCAGATGTAGTTAGTACATCAACCTCGCAACCTCTTTCCATCGCCTTTTGTTTTTTGCCCTCGTCTTTGCCCTATAGTAGAGGGCATAAAACGTACATAATATAATGTATAATCGTGGCACAGTGTTTGTTATCGAAGCCTACCGGGATCATGGGTTGGCATTCGAAAGTGAAACCCTAGGTCGCAAGGCAAAGAAAGACCATAGGAGTGGGTTTAAGTCAGTAAAAGTCTGCTCGCCCCCCTGCTCCGACCGGAGAAGTCATTGGATGATTTCCCACATAAAAAAAGTATACGGCTAAGTTTTACTCAGCAAAAGTCTAACACGTTACAACTTCTAGCTCCACCCAGAGCGGGAAAACTTAACTGAATATTTTTAAATAAAAAAAAAAATAGGTAAGAGTGGAACTTCTTAACCTATCTATATAGTATGACCTATGCCGGACCGGTAACGCCTACTTAGTCAGCTGTGCTTTGAAAAGTCAATACTGGATATAGGATATGGGCATTTAGAAGGTCGAGTAATAGTTCGAAGAGTTATTTGGTCACACTTTGAAGACTGGTTTCGAGTGGTTATTTAGCTGTTGATAATTGGATTTTGGTCACTACGTTCCGTTTACTTAGGCGAAGATATTTAGATAGAATTTGCTTTTTTTTCCTAATGATTTTTTTTTACTTATTATTTTAATTAATTATACTTTATTATATACTAAGATACAGTTGGAATCTTTAACTAAAAACATACAATTGGCGGGATTATCGTATCGGCCTTATCGCATTCCGTGATCTCATCCAAGCAACGTAGAATGGACAGAGATTGCCTTTATTTTTCTTACGTGAATTTACAGAAGAAAATAATAACAGACTTTAATGCGATTTGTTACCTAAATGACAATAATTAGGTATCTACATAACTTTTAAGTCAACGGGATGTCAAATACATCGCACTGACTTGCTAAATAAAAAATAAAGGAATAACATCCACTTACCACAAAAAATTTCGAGCTCACAAATTCCTCAAACGACACATTGTGCAAAATATAAACGGACACTACACATTTCTAACTGTCTAAAATCACAAAAAGTCCGTCCGTCCGATGCAACATGCAGTCACCCACTGGTCCTTTACCTGAACTAATCAGACAAAAAAACATTTTTGACAGATAAGTTCGCCTTGTCAAGGATACCGAACCCCCGTCGCTATACTCCTGATGTAGCACAATTTTAATAACAACAACCAGAAAAATTACAATAAAACACTAATACCAGTGGCAGAAAAGCTATTTTTGCATAAAATAACAACAAATTTAGTTTGGTCTTATGTCAAAAATGTGTCAAACATATTCTTACTGTAAAGTTAAGTTTGCCCTTACTTCGGAATTTAGTTATTTCGAGAAATATTTTACCTGTGTCACAGATAAGACTAATCAGTTACGTTTTGTTTGACTTTAGGATGACGTAAACGATCATTTATTTTGCCCATAATATTGTGTTAGTGGGTATCAAATGGGTGGGCGTGAACTTTCACTAAAAAGGTTTTTGACTTAAGTTTTATTACAAAAAATAGGATTATGTCATTGAAACGGTCAGTTTATTTATTGTTATATTTTTTTGTGGGTCATTTTGAATCTTTTCGAAACTAGTTTGGAACGCCAAATAGGAGATTTATGAAGATCCAGGTTTTTATTGGGTCTATAAAATTGTTCTATCTGTAACAAAACAAATAACTTCTTTTTTTTATTAAAGCTGGGTCTAGTTTTGTTTATGTTTATTGCAATTTACTGTAGATCTGCACTTTAGTAGTAAACTGTTTCATTCAAGGTTACTCATTTATATACAATACAATACAAAGTAAATGGGCACATAAAAGATTTATTATTATTTGTAACTTTTTTTTAATTTTTTTTTTTTTAAACTTGCAAAATACCACACAGTTTACAACGTTATTTAAATATTTTTTAAACCTTTAATTTACAACACCGTAATTAATCTTAATGCAATTAAAAAAGGTGGAATTTATGTGTTTTCTTGTTAATTTTCTTAACGATCAGGTGTTACAGTTTTATGAAACCTGTAATAAAATACAAAAAAGTACATTATTTTTAAACAGAGTAAATAATTTGACATTTAATTATGGCGATAAATTCTTTTTAATACGTTCCTTAAAACTATAAAACATTCAAATGAGGAACTTATACAGAGTGTATTATGCGTGTAAGTATTTTTTTCCAAGAATTTAATGTTTTTGACACTGAGTATGCAATTGCTCGTCAAATAAAATACATTCTGCTCATTGATTTGTCATACATATATGGCAAAATCCAAGTATTATTGTCTTTTTCTGAATGTAATTAGACTTATCTGATTCACATTTCCTTCGTTTTATTATTTAATACTTATTTAGAGTACGTCCTTATTACCTATAAAAAGTATAAATGTGACTGTAATAGAGCTAAACCTATTACAGTCACACCTACACTTTTTATAGGGATTCGTATATTCCAACAAAGGTCACACTGGGTATTATAAAACTGAATGTTTGTTACTCCATCACGCTCCCTCCTCTTTGCGTTGTATTTCTCAATGATGAGGGTCGTGACCTCCCCTGCTTCATCACTTAACTTTTTATGGTGTTTTTCCATTTATTCCTGTCTCCATCTCGCTCAAACGGCTGAAAAGATCAGGATGAAATTTGGCAGAAAGATAGATTACGTCCTCAATAGGACATAGTATACTTTTTATAATGTTCCCACTGTTGAGACTCAGGCCTCCTTTCTAAGCCTGAGCCTCAACAGTGGGAACATTATAAGGCCGACTATGCAAAGCTATACTTTTTATGCTGAAAGTCGCAGCGTTGGCCGAACCTATTAAGGGTCGCGGGAATCCGATGGATGCGAGACGCACTGGACCGGTCGTTGTGGCGACACTTGAGGGAGGATTATGTCCAACAGTGGACGGTTTTCGGCTGAAATGATGATGATGATACTTTTTATCCCGGGAGTATGTATCCTTGAAATAATTATCTACTTTGACCTTGATGATTAAACATTAAAATAATTTTATCAAAAACATAATAAAACTTCTACTTACAAATCATTAGGTACTCGATATTTCCTTTCACAAAACGCACTTCTAACAACACTGACATGCACTCCACAAAACCAATCACTAATCAAATTACGTCCTTTTCTCACCAATTCTCAAGCAACAAATATGAATCACCAATAAAATTGCGGGAAAAACTGTTCAAATTCTTAGAATATGACGGAATCCTGAGATAGTGGACCGACGTCATATCACAAGGAAAGTGCCTCAATCAATGACACAACTCGAGTGTAAACAAAATCCTCTGGTGTACCATTTTTATGTAAACCTTATCTCAGATTATGATAACGGCCTTGGAAATGGGTGTTTGTCATAAAACTTTAAAAACATATGCAAAGGAAAATCACCCTTATTACTCAGAAAACTAAGTTGAAGTTGGAATGGTGGTGTAAGTTGTAAATTGTATAACAAGTAATTATGTTTTTGAGAAAAAATATAGTCAGAGTAATGGAGGAACGATTAGTAAAAAGTGTGTTTTAAGAGCTTTTTTTTCTATTTTTATCGAAAAACCTACATTTTTGTGTGATGATATAATGACATCAGCAGAAGGCTTAAAGTCACCCAAAGGGCAATGCTCGGAGTTTCCTTGCGTGATGGCATCAAAAATGAAGATATCCGCATGAGAACCAAGGTTACCGGCATAGCCCGAAGATTCGCCAAACTTAGGTGGCCGTGAGCAGGACGCCTTGCTCGCAGAACAAATGGGCGACTGGGACGAAAGGTTCTGGAATGACAACCACGTACCTTAAGACGCAGCGTTAGAAGGCCTCCCTCAAGGTGGCCCTATGACCTGGTGACGGTCGCATGAATCCGATGGATTACCGGTCGTTACGGCAACGCTTGGGGAAGGTCTTTGTCTAACAGTGGATATATTTCGGCTGAAATGATGATAATGTAAAGTTTTACGTTTTTTTTTATTTTACCTACACATCCTTACTTACAATAAAAAATACATCTACACAAATATTATAAAGAGGTAAAATTTGTTTTTTTTTTGTTTGTAGGGGTAATCTCTGAAAGTACTGGTCCGATTGCTAAAATTCACCGATTGGAAGCTGCTTTATTCCTGAGCAAAAGCTAGTAAATAATACACTTTGTCCAACAATTATATCAATCGCCCCAATAGGCGAGAAATTTATCACATGAAATCAACTAACAACAAAACAAATAAAAAAAACAAAACACAATCGTAGTCCTTTAAAACCCCATCTAATTTAATTATTCATAACCCGCAGGTCATCTTTGTACAAAAAAAAAAAAAACAAATCCGTCTCTAGATCCCATATTTGGAGAATGAATTCCACCTCGGCTTCATAATGAAATATTTACGTCTCAAAGAAGAGAGTAAGCGTTTGGACCTTTTGCTCCTATTAAAGGATAATTTACTTTATATTGTCAGCGTAAATGTTATATGGGATAGGAATATTGTGGATATGCCAAACAATATTATCAAATACTAGGTTTTGCCGCGGAAAGGATGTTACTGTTTACTTCATTGTATCTCATCATCATCATATGAGCCCAAAGACGACCACTGCTGAGCAAAAAAAACTTAAAAACATAAAAAACAAAGGCAACAACAAATTTTACCTCTATAGAATATTGAAGTATATGTAGAAGTGGCAAAATGAAGATATCCGCAGGAAAACTAAGGTTGCCGACATAGCACAAAGAATTGCCAAACTTAAGTGGCAATGGACAGGGCACATTGCTCGCAGAACAGATGGCCGTTGGGGCGGAAAGGTTTTGGAATGGCAACCGCGTACCGGAAGACGGGAAACTGATGGATGCGGGACGCACAGGAACGTTCGATGTGGCGACGCTTGGGGGAGGCCTATATCCAAGAGTGGACGTGTATCGGCTAAAATGATGATGATGAATGAATATGTAGAAGTATAGATTAGTATGTAGGTGGTAAAGAAAGATAAGTCTAAACCGTTAAAAGGCTAGAGATGAATCTAAAAATAAAACAAAATAAAGCTACTTCAAAACAATCTACAACCCTTTTACTTTTTTTGGTTCTAAGGACCAGCTTCTGGTAACAGAGTTTCGGTCAAACACGACCAGAATAGTAACTAGACACAAATTGAGTGTGAATGAAACCGTAAGAGAAAAGATTACGTGACGTAATTCGAAACTGAAAGATCTTTAAGGACAGAACGAGACCTGTCCCGTCGAATTGAATGCTGTCGACTGAATACGAAATGAAGATATCACGAAAATTTGAGATAGGAAAAGTTCTCGTATTTTAGATTTTTTTTTGTTCTGTGAATTATTTAATGAATTGTCTTTATTATTTTTGTTAAGTTTAAAATTCGCGTGACTCATGGTCCGACATTTATTTTAAGACTGACTTTTGATTAAGTATTGCCATACACCGTGGCAATGCCGTCAGTCTTTTGGTCACACTTCCAGTCGACAGCGATGCGGAAAAATTTTTTGAGGTCACATTTTAGTTAATGTATAAATCATTTTAATTACTAGTAGTTAAGTATTTTATTTTTCTTATCTTAGTATTTAATTAGTTAAAAAACAAGCTGATAAATATTTTTTCTTATAAATAATAATTTTTTTTTTAACTAATCGCTTATTTGCAACAAGGGTGATATAATATTTTAAGTTAGTCTGAATACGACAAATAATACAAATGTAACGAAATACTTATGGTTGTATGTGTTACATTTTTAAATAAAAAATGTAGACTAGTGTCATTAATTACTTAGCCACAACCTCATATAGTATTTTAACGTCTTTATTAAAAGGACCAATAAAACCGCTATCAGGTTTGTCTGGCCATAGTTAGAGGTATATCCACTTAATTCCTTCATTAATAAAAGTAAGAATAGCGATCAATTGAGTGGGATTTGCCTTCATCTGGCCAGCTGAGCTTCGTTACCGGCTCAGTGGTACAGGTTGCTTGAAAAATGTGGTCTGGGATTTGTTGGCTTATAGCAGAGGATATGGTCTGAGAGCCACATTTAGTTTTATGTTCGGAATTTGGATATAGAAAGCATGCAGCAAGTTATGATCTTCTGCCAGAGAGTTCGTCCGCGTGAAATTAGGGTACTCGACACCTTATAATAACTTTGGACCCCGTTTTATCTCCTTAGGGGCGAATTTTGGAAAATCTTCTCTCAGTTCTCGCCCATGTCATACTTGTAAAAAGAAAACGTTACACTCTTAAAAATTTCAACAATTATGCAAAATTTCTCAGTCTTAGTCCCAGTTCTAGTTCCGGCTGTACGTTGATAAGTCAGTCAATCAATCAGTCTCGTTTTATATTTCGATATTTTCCAGAAATAATCAAACTACAAAAAAGGTTAGCCTATTTCCCACGGCTGGACAAAGACCCCCCTTTTCCTATTCCATACCTCTCTGTTTAGGGCTAACTCTTGGCTAAGCTTACCTGGTGATATGATCAAATCGTTTTTATCACAACACAATTATACCACTTTCAAGTACATTTGAATTGTCAAGGACTGAGTCTGTCAGAAAGATGAAGCAAGTTTGAAACATACTATAACTGATAAGTAAAATCCTTGGAAACAGAATTATTTATTTTGACCTACATAATTTGCAACGGATAAGTGGCTCAAATGGAAATCATGCGCTGGTAAAACCAGAATATTTTATTACAAGTTAGGCGTAAAAATTACTCAAAAAATGTAAATATTTATAAACGGGAAGTTTTAAACTTTATGTCTTCAAATAAAAAAAAGTAACATAAAGAAAGAAAAAACATAAAATTACAGTACCAAATACTTAAATATTTGCATATCCAGAATAAATAAACACCCTATAGATATTCAAAATGTAGGACAAACCACGCATTGACTAGTAAGTATGATTAATAGATACATTGGGACAGGTCGGGACTGCGTGTTATTGGGACAGTCCTTAATAGGCAAAGAGTTCGTGGAAACCCTTGCTTAAGGCTGCGGTTTCATTACAGATGTGCTAAGTTTTTTTTTGTAGTGGTCTCTCGCATGTCAACCTAGGAGTTTGTCGTCTGCTTAAACTTGTTTGTGGAGGTCGGTTAAAATCTAAAACTTAAAACTAAGCGGCTACATGCTAAGGGCACCCCTTGGCCCCTAGGGCATCGCTAGGGGAGAGCAGCAAAGGACAGGCTGAATCGGACAACGATTATTATTAATGAAGGGAATTTTGGACTACTTTTTTTTTTGGGTGAGAAATCATTTATTAACTCCGCCCACTATGGGTGGGGTGAGAAGGAGTGTTAGACTTTTACTGACTATTTGTGTCCTTTCAGGTGCTCTGTATTCTAGGATCGCGGTAATTCGTTCGAAGAGATGAGCTAAGCTGTGAAGCTAGAGATTTTTTTGAACCGACAGGATTGCTGCTCTTTCATAGCTTAGCTTAGCGTAGTCTTTGTGATACATAGATAGATATACTCTTTATTGTAAACCAAAAATAAAATTACAATAGAAACTTACAATTAATTGGGTGTCACAATGGACAGTGGAACAGACTACAAAATTGCAAGTAGTTTTACATACTTATTAAAACGATGGATGTTTGCTTAGGATTGGAGTTGTTCAGGAGTTGATAGGAGTAGGTATACTATCAGAAGAGTTTCTCTCAAAAAGTTTTGGTCAGTATAATTTTGACACTGTGTCTCGCTTTACATACAGCGGCAGCGGGAGAAGTATTTCTTGATTTTCTACTCCAATAAAAAAAGTGGAGTCGAGCTATGAATGGATGTTAAAGATGCGTATTAATGATGTGAGCTAAGAATTTGCTAGTGTTGTAGCTAGCTTTGTAAAATACAGAGCGGAGCTGATGCGCATCTTCACAGCATTTTTTTTTAAATTATTGATAGGCTCGCGTTTAGCTACAATCCCAGCTGGTGGGTGTAGTAAGACGATGAAGAACGCTTGTCTAGAAGAAATCTTTTTAATCTTGACTTGAAGATTCCCCGTTTGTAGCTGTTAGAAAACACAAGATTTCGGTAGGGAATTTAACCCTTTAGGCGTACAAATACTAACGTATATCGCAACGTTGGTGCAACGCTAAACGTCTAGTGCGGTCCGATGATTGAAGAGGATTAGGAAGTTTACGGCAGGATGATGGGTGGAGCATCTTGTTCGCACAGCTTAGCTCAATAGTAACGGGACACATTATAGTTTCATAAGCTTAGCTTCACCGCTTGAGGGTTGACCACACGGTTGCAAACTAACAACACACAATCAAGGTGACCTTGGTTTGTGTGTTTGGTTTGTGTTGCTACATGGATGTAAACCACGCGCCAACACGTTCGGTGGTTGGAAAAACGCGCCTCCCAACCAAGGGTGTAGAAGGTCATGGAATTGCTGTTTATTACACGGATTGAAACTAGCAAAGTCACCTTGGTTGGGATATTGGTTTGCAACCATTTGGTCACCCCTATAGTCAACTTAGTTATAGTAGGTCCTCTACTTTATGCATTGTGAATTTGTTAACGAAAGTTACTATGTAGTTTGGAGTATCATTACGACGTTATATCTTGTGGGGTAAGCACGTAGTTGAGAGATAGTTATTATTTGCGTGAAAGTCTTGGAGACAATTTTGCTATTTTATGTTCAACGTTGATAGTATAAGTGTTAATATTTTCTAGGTCCTTGACATCTTTATGTCTTGAGAAAGTAGTTTTAGTACTGTTGACTGAAGGTACCTAACATAATTCATGAAAAGTGTTTATATTTCTGTATAACTCAATTGATGTTCATTTTGTTTATCAAGAACCTATGTATATTTTTTAACAGGCCTGTTGGTCTAGTGGTTAGTGGCCCTGACTGCTATGCCGGAGGTCGTGGGTTCGATTCCCACCCAGGACAAATGTTTGTGTGATGAGCACGATCATTTGTTCTGTGTCTGGGTGTAATTTATCTATAATATGTATGTATTTAGAAATATATATGTTTATCAGTTGTCTAGTACCCATAACACAAGCTCTGCTTAGCTTGAGACTAGGCGGCGCTATGTGATAGTTGTGGAATATTATTATATTATTATTACTATTATTTAAAAGAATAGAGAGGTGGCTTCTGTAGTCCAACATCAATTTATTATTTTATTATTGTTAAATTTAATTTTTAATGTATATATTTGTAGCGAACAGAAAATGCTCAGATGAGCTGGAGGTGTAACCCGGTTAGACAAAGGGCGAAATAGACACATCAGAGGATTATTTAAGTTGATACCGATTGCCGAAAAGTTAAAAGAAAGTCGCATGAGATGGTACGGTCATATCAAAAAGGCAGTAAGTATCCCCGACCGACTACGAGGAAGGTCGTCCCCTTCCATTACCCTCGCCATGGCTCGGGTCTTAATACCGCCTCGACTGTAATCACTAACATTACACACTTATATCATAATGTACTATTAAGGAGTCCTTTGTGTCACTGTAATTTTCTGTATAATTATAAATCCTTTGTAAGCAATTTAAAATAAACCAGAACCAAGTTTAAAATCTGAGAACACCCAAAGCCTAACTTACATTGCGTAGACCCTAGGTAGGATTTCCACTAATCTCTTTGTTGTTATGTGAAAATCCTGCTAGCTTAGTATTATTAAAATTTCTATAGCGATCCTATAGTTTAATAATACTAAGCTAGTAGGATTTTTGATTTGATTTGTTTACTTATCTACACTTCAAAACTAATATTATAAAGAGGTAAAGTTTGTTTTTTTTTGTTTGTAGGAGGCAATCTCTGGAAGTACCTACTGGTCCGATTCCTAAAATTTTTTCACCGATAGAAAGCTGTTCAATTCCTGAGTGACATAAGCTATATTTTAAGGATGCGGGCGAAGCTAGTGCTGAACAAAGAAACGGGTGGGTTTTGTTTGAGTTCCGATTTCGCTTCTGAAAGAAAAATTCGGGCCCTAGAACGCAGTTCAAAGAAGAAATATAGGAGTGGGTTAGTAAAAATCTGATACGCTCTCCAGCTCCGCCCAAGAACGGGAGAAGACATTGGATGATTTTCCAACTAAAAAATAAAAATAAGAGAGGGAGAAGATATTTGATGCTTTCTTTTACAAATAAAAAGATTAAGGTTCTTTTCACCCTACTTTTTGTGACTCCATAACAGTGAGGAGTAGGTTTACAATGGAGACACTTACCTTCGTACATCTGCGCATACTGAGGGAAGCCAGCTGCCCTCAGCCATTTGCAAGCCTCTGCCGCTTCGATCTCTGAAACAAAATAAAACAAAATTATTAAGTTATTGAATACTACGCATTATAGTAAAAAAATTTCAGCGTATGAACACTGTCACTTCTAGCCTAGCGTCTGTATCGTCGACCACATCATCACTTACCATCAGGTAAGATAGTGGTTAAGTGCAATACAATCAATAATAAAAAACCTGGGCAAGTGCGAGTCGGACTCGCTCACTAAGGGTTCCGTACAACCTCACCTATGTAAGTTGTTCAGTTCCCGAATAGCGACTCAAAGATTAACCCGCAAAATAAAAAGGTCTTTTTTGTGACATAATTACAAAACTGTTTTTAGATCTTGCTTCATGCTAAACATCAGGATTCTAGGTCAAAGGAAAGTACTCTACAGGTTTTGATTTTCTGGAGAGTGTCAAAATATATTCCTAAACAGAGCATAAACGGTTTTATCTATAGGTTAGGTTAACTTAAAACTTCAATTTTTTACTGCTGCTTGAGGTAGCAGACTTAAATATTTGATATTAATTTCAGTTTCATGCATACACACGTTCATGAGAAAAACACTCTTTACAGACGGACAATGAAGTGAACCTATAAGGGTTCTGTTTTTGCCAATTTTATTGCGAAACCCTAAAAAACAAATGTTGGTTTACTTTCTTCAGAATTAATCTAGCGATAACTTCTGCATAAATTCAGAAAAGGTTATCTTACATAATTAAGTCTTATAGAAAGTTCATCAGCGTGAAAGTCAATAGAATTTTTATGGCCTCATCTTAGTTTATTACCGAGTTTTTTATGGGGAAACAATGGAAAAACAGTCGTTCGTCCCACGCTCCAAAAGTCGTAACTCGCAGTTAAATGGCGGTACTATTTAATTTTGTACATAATTTACTGTTGTGTTTTGCATTATTACTGGTTTTAAGCCGGGGCTTAAAATCGTTTTATGGTTTTGAAATGTTTTGTAGAAATATGTAGGTACTACTGGAGTTTCACTACTTACATGATGAAAAAAAGAGATTTTTTTTACAAGCTTTTATTTAGTTTCACCTGTCCCGATGTTTGTCTGTCATCAAATCTTGCAAATTCAATTTGACCCACTTCCCGGTTACCGATTGAGCTGAAATTTTGCATGCATGTGTAAATCAGATGACAATGCAAAATCATTATGACATGGGGCTGATCTGATGATGCAACTGGAAGGTGGCTATAGGGACTTGGTAGTTAAACGACACAACCCCATCGAGTTTGGGCTCGTATGATTCGTCTTAACGAGCATTAATTATATAGGTATATCGAGCTATAAAAGCTGGCTATGAAAAAATGATTTTCATTAAAATCTCGTTCATATTGACCAGTAGCCAAACTAGCTAATCTTTTTACGCTTTAGAAGTTTTATACTTGTCATATAAAAAAAAAATTCTATAGGAAATCTATTGAAAACATGACACCTGAAAAATTAAGCAGAGACCCTCACAGTAATGCGAGCAAAAGAGGCAACCGAAACCATGAGGCGCCAACAGCCTCATGCCCCCGTCGTAGATACCCCCGGGCGTCAGGAGTCACAGGACAATTTCCGGCCATAGTAGACGCATGCTTGCGGACAAGAAAACCATGGGTAGGTAGCCGGCAGCCAAAGGGCAACTAAAGAAACAAAAGTGTGTTTTCAGTCAGTAAAAATATGACACGCCCTTCCATTCCATCCTAGAGCGCAAAAAGTAGATGGTTTCCCACCTCAGAAAAAAAGTAGAATGCAAGTATGTGTAGTGCACAGAAAAAATGAAAGAGGTTAGGACGGAAATACTTTCCGATTTGTACTACAACGAGTGTCGCCGCTTGTCTCCCACCCTTGAACTCCACTACAGGCAATAAACCAATACGAACGCGCATTACTCAACTGACAGACCACGCACACTTAGATCGCAAGTTTGCTATTGGTAGTTGAACTATGAGCATTGCCCTATTTTGTGGCGCGTCTGCCCCGCCCACAAGGCTGCTCTCTTTCATCACACTACACCACAGAACATGTGGTGTAGTGTGTGTGTTTGTCTGATTTTAAATGACTTAAACCCAGCTGTTTTTCTCTTTGCGTTTCTGGACCATGGTATCACTTTCAAAAAATTCCCGTGCCCTTAGCTGAATTGTGTAATTTTATGATTATACTAGCTTTTGCCCGCGGCTTAGCCCGTGTTCATAAAAGATCTTCCCTCTTTCTCCCCCTTTTCCAACTTTTTTTATAAAAAAATTTGCCTATGTCTGTCTTCAGGGTCCCAACTATCTCTGTACCAAAATTCATCAAAATCGGTTTTGCCATTTAGGCGTGAAGACGTAACAAACAAACACACTTTCGCTTTTATAATATTATTTAAGTATATATGTAAGGATTCAACAGAGATATAAATATGAAAGTTTAATGGAATCCCTTCACAGTTTGTAGAACTCAAACTTTATTGCTGATTAGATAAAAAACAATCTTGTTTACCCGGATATCCGAATTTCCCGGCTGTTGACATTCAATATCTTTTAACAGGAAATTAACACTAGAGTTTAAATTGAATTTATTTGTCCAGTTTCAAAAGACGCAATTCGGGTCTAGTGGTAACTGCTGACCTTGAGGTCACCGTTCGATTTCCGGTTCTTTCAGCGAGTTATATTTTTATCTTAGAATTTATATTAGAAATCAGAAACTTTATCTCAAATTAGCTTTTGCCCATGGCGCTGCCCGCGTTCATAAAATATAGCCTATGTCACTTAGGAATAAAGCGGCTTTCTATCGCTTAAAAAATAATAATCGGAGCAGCAATTCCAGAGATTACCTCCTACAAACATAAAAAAAGGTGAGATAGTGGTTAAGCGTGAGACTATCAATAAAAAAAGACGTGTGGCACCCGGGGACTGTGCGGTAAAGCTATTGCATAGCATTTTTATCAACTTATGCAATTATAATTATTTATTTATTTTATTTATGCAGTATTTTTTTTCCTTTGTTTTTTTTTCTTTGATATTAATTGAAGTTACATTTTCACACATTGAATTGAATTTTGATTGATTGTTCACTCATTTGTTTTCTTATCGGTCACCACGCTCAAAGAACAAATGAGTGGGGGTGTTAGGTTATTTTCGTTACGGAATTTCTGGATTCGGTCTCCACGCTCAAGGCCCGCGATAGAAGCTATGCAATAGCTTAATAATTTAAAAAAATATTATAAAAAAAGTCCCACACCTCGTCTGTCCGTCCGCATGTTCGTGATAAAATCAATAATTATCTACCCGAACTTTCCGCAGGTTGAGGGCGTGTTGAGTTCCATGCGTACCTCAAAGAGATGTCAGAAGAATTGCAGGGGCCCAGTAGTACGATGCCTGCTAGGGCTCCGGGAATATTTGAAAGAGTGACTGTGGCTCTAGAATGCAAAAGGCAACTGAAGGGCACAAGTGGACAAAAGTCTGACACGTTCTCTTGTTCCACCCTAGTGCGGGATAAGTAATTAGATAATTTCACACCTCAGAAAAGGTAAGTGTGCTTATACACTGTATATGTGTTTCATAGTGGAAAGTTATTTCATGAATTTCCGTCAAACTTCACGTAATTAGAACTCTCATTACTCAGTAGCATTACAATACTAATTGGCTCTCACATAACTAGTTAAAATACCGTAAAAAAAAGCAAACAACTAGAAGGCTTTCACTAATAAATATTAATGTGTAAGAACCAGTGTACTTGGCCTCTCGACCCTTAAAGTCGGTTGCAGACCGAAAACTAAGCTATGCTAAAGCAAGACTAAGCAAGCTAGGCTAAGCTAAGCTAAGCTAGAAATAAATGGCATGCACACCAAGAGCTAATCCAAAGTGCAGTCAGTGTTGCGAAGTTCAATTAGACGGACGACGCTCGCCATATATATTCGATGAAGAAAATTCCGATTATGAAGACGTTACACACAGAAGAAGATTAATACTGACCTATTATTATTTAAAAAATTATATTCCAGACCTTGGATATGTCAACACATTCAATTTATTAGGGCTTAGCTTAGCTCGTGTACAGGTCGCGCGATGAATCAAGATCGCTCGGCAAAAGTGGAAGGGGCATGCGCAGTATTCAATTCTACGGTCTATTTGGCGACGTACGGGCGGGTGTGCGCCGTCGGCGACACGTCATTGGTAGATAGAGTCGCTCTTCAATTCCCGCGTTGCGTTCTCGCCTCTCATTGGATACTGTTGTACTTGGGTACTGTTGCGTACAGCTTGTGTTATCGTAATAGTAATACGAAGTCGTAAAAAAAAATGGTTAAAAATAAAGTTTTAAAACGGCTGGCCAGAAAAATGGTTTACGACGTGAATTATTACGTTAAAGAAAGAAACTAACGAAATAATTTTTTTTTAATTTTATGTTTTATTTTATCATTTTTAATTTTTTTAATTTACCTACTTACAAGATAAATTACAATAAAAAACTAGTGTTATTATAAGTTATGTTACTAAGGTTCAAACATACGAAATTAAAAATAAAATCCTAACATACTAAGAATTTCTGTGCGCAATTGTACACATGCGCCGATTGCCCCCACTACTTTCACCGAGCGATCTTGATTCACCGCGCGATCTGTAGCTGCGCATAGCCATACACAACTAACTTAGCTTCGCATGTTTCAGTTAGCTCACATAGCTTAGTTCGCATAGTTTGCGGTCTGCACACAAGTATGGAAAACTGCATCAGCTATGCAAGCTAAGCTAAACTAAGTTAGCTTAGCTCTTGGACTGCAACCTGTATAACAAATTGTTACTAGTATCAATCAAGTTGTACTAGGCGTCAGAGGTCGAAGTTAAATGGTCGTGTAAGAACTGACTTACTGAAGTACAATCAGCGGCATTGTGAACGTGACAGGTACAAATGCCTAAATAATGGAGAGAAAACCGTGTAACGGGTTACCCGATTAAAGAAATGTATGGATGCGGCAGTTGGAGTTAGTGAGTGATTATGTTTTGATGGAGCGTGCAGGTATGCGTAACGATTTTTTTGTTTGTTTTGTAAAGTGTCATTACCCTAGAGAGAATAATGTTTTACCTACTTGTTGTAGGAAGATCGGAGACATTATTTTGTGCACGTAGTCAGTGTCGACAAATACCTACTTCGATATATTTGTAATTTTGTAATAGTAGTGTTAAGAAATCTATTTAATTATATCGATGCAAAAATACTCAAAATTCATGTATAATATACGGTACGAAGTTCGATAATATTCAACGAATGATGGAATGATTGACCGAACGATGGAATGACTGCGAAAAATGTAATTCATAGTTGCTGTAATTTTTCGATGCATTTAGATATTTTTTTTACGTGTTTCTCATATTTTTATAGTTATTCTACAATTCGGGGTGAAAACAAATTCAACGAAACATAGATCAAATTAAAAAAAATATAAATTGTGTAACTAACACGACTTTGTTTTATGTATTAGATTATTACAAGTTACACAGACGTCTTTTTTTAGAAATTTAATGTATAAAATTACTCTGTCCCTAAAATTAGATCAAACGTTAGAACTTGTTTCTAAAATACGAGTATCTTTCGATATTGAAAATGTACGTGCAATAAATATTAATGCCGCATCAATTTATTTTTATCTCTCGACCCCATTACCTTAGAGGATAGTGGCAAAGTGCGGATCGATTTTTCATAGGCCCTTTTAAACATATGATTTGTGTGGTATCTGTGTTGTACTGACGACAAAATAGTTTAAATATTGGCAGACGTGTAACGAGAGTAAAGCCGGGTTTACATTATTATGTTGTTTCGTGTCGTGGCGCGGCATGTACCAATCAAACGTCTCTGCTCAAGATTACGTCGTATTTAACACGTTAGTGTTTTGTAGCCAATCAATTAGTAGTACGTCAAAAGGCGCCACGACACGACACGACACAACATAATAATGTAAGCCCGGCTTAAGTATTATATGCAATCAAAAGCTGTCCATGATGAAAAATTTCAGATTTGGTAGTTTAACTTCCATTCCGAAATACTACTAGGTAGAGAAACATTGTTATTGGAATGAATGAGGCGGAATTCGCCTGAGCCGCAGGTAAGGGTATTATGGAGCTGAGTGCTGCAGTAAAAAACAATATATAGGGTGACTGGCAATTAGTGTACGATACTTAAACACGTGATTGTGCTTATGACAACAAACAATTTTTATTATGGGAGCAAAGCCGAAGCAGCGAAAAAAATATCAGCTGTTCAGTACATTAGGCAAACATAAATGTACTGAACAACTGATTTTTTTTTGCGATTTTAGGTTTGTTCCCCTAGTAAAAGTGGTTGGTTATCATGAGCACAATCACGTGTTTAAGTATCGTACACTAATTACCAGTCACCCTATACAAGTGTATCAAATTTTCAATACATCTACGAAGAAATAAATAAACAGGGGTTGATCAGCAACTTTGCCATCCAGTTTACTTAAGTGCTTTTACACTTTTCAATTTTGCTGACGGTACACACCTATCCTATCGGCCACCGGCGTAGCGTCGACAGCCAAATAAATGGCCGTTTACGTCCCAATAACACGGGATTGGGACACCAATCTTTGTTTTAAATAATTTGTTACAAGATACGTTGAGAGAAACCGATCTTATTACGATGATGTTGTTTTTGAGATAATGAAAAATCGTAACATTTAATCATTTTAAGGCGTATAGTCCCTGGACATCTGACCGGAGTTAAATGCACATATACTCGTACTGCCGCATGCGTCATCATAAAACCCTGCTAACCTTTAAACCCATTTTCTTTGCGAAATATTAATTGATTTACATAATATACTATGTGTATAAAAAACACTAAACCAGCATTTTTTTATGTAAACACATTTTTTTTTCTTGCAACAATGTACATAGGCGGACTGACATAGAATGCCTAAGGCGAACGCAACCACCACCTACCAAGGTGTCAACCTAGGTTATTTCTAAAGATCAAAGTCATTTGAAAGGAGTAGGGAAAACAAGTAAAAAAATATAATGTTTTTTTTTTGGCGAATGTATTAGTCATACAAAAAAAATCGTATGTTGATAATGTTAAATATGAATCTATATATATTTTTTAAACCTACTGACCGAGCCGTTACCGAGGAGTAGACTTAAGAAAATCACTGTTTTATGGCACTGCTCGGGAGTGGGGGCCTTAATTGTATTTTTTGGTTGTGGTGAAAGATGGAGTTATTGCTGATAATTTGTAGTGTGTAAAGTGTGCCGAAAATAATGATTTGGAAGCGATTTTTCTTACGGAAAGATACGGTTATAATTTGATAGCATCAATATCGCATTGATGTTATTTTATTATTTAAATGCTGGTTTGATATCTCGTGAAAACGCATGTTACTAAAGGAGTTATGAGTATTTAAGTAGATGCATTGCTCGCAGATCAGATGGTCGATAGGGACGAAAGATTCTGGAGTGGCGACCACGTACCGGAAGACGCAGCGGAAGGCCTCTCACGTGGTGGACCGATGACCTGGTGACGGTCGCGGGAATCCGATGGATACCGATCGTTGTGGTGACACTTGGGGAGAGCTTATGTCCAACAGTGGACGTCTTTCGGCTGAAAGGATGATGATGATTTTTTTTTTAGTTGGGAAAATCGTCCAATGACATCCCCCGCTCTTGGACGGAGCTGGAGACAGTGTCAGACTTTTACTGACTAAAAACTCACTCCTATTAATTCTTTGCCATTGTTCCAGGGCCCCGGGATCTCTTTCGCATCACCCATGACCCCAGCAGGCTACGACCCTGCTGGGTCTTTACAGTTGCTGATAGCGTGATGCGTGATAGAACAGAATGGCAGAAAAAACGCGTTGAGCAGATCCCAAGGTGACAAGGGACAAGGGCAGGAAAATGATGATGATGAGCATATACTGGGTACCCACTAGTTTATACATTGTAGTGATATCTATGGCGCCACATAAGAACTACAAGAAGTTGTTTCCAGTGGGTTCCGACCCACTGGAACTGGAACCAACCTACCACTGGCCTGGCATGCATTGACGTATCAAAAACCATTGATCTCCGATCTCCGGAGGGGAGTGATGTAGCGACATCTATAGCGCCACTTAAGAACTACAAGAAATGCGAAATCCTGCATCGCGTAACAAGTGCAATTGCTGAATCGGGCAGTTGCCCACCAGACATATCACCCATCTAGTTGGAGGTTTGCCTGACTTTACTCTCTGTTTGAGCAGTGGTGGTTTATTCCATCGCATGTCCTAGAATTAAAAATTCGAAGACACGTGACATCCACCAACCCGCACTGGGCCCACGTGGTGGATTACGGCCCATTCCCTCTCCTAGAGAGGAGGCCTGAGTCCCAACAGTGGGAACTGGGAACATTAAAAGCCGACTATGCTATACTTACTCTCTGGTCCTCTTATCTCCAACCATATCCATAGAACATTGTATTCTATGGTACTCGACGTTGAAGGAAAATATACAGAATAATACATAAAATTAATAATAATTTCCACGTGTTAGTTTATAGTTACTAGTACTACCTTGATAGCATATGTTATCTCCATATTGTGCATTGATTCTACCGGTAGTCAAGTGTTTATTAGTTTAGTGACGTCAGATAGACTATTACTAGTAAATATTACTAATCATTGAAGACCACACATAGTCAGATATTACTTAGTTTTGTAAATATGGGTGGCGCCTTATTGCGTATGGAAAATATATGGACTATGTTGGGGAAATACAAATGTACGTATCAACAAAGAAACTTCCGCCTGACCACCGCTAAGTTCATTTTTGCTTGCATTCGAAACAAAACCTTCAAAGAGTTTAGTTTGGCGCCGCACAGCAGGTTACAAGCGAATTTTTTTTTAAGTGATCAGGCAGTAATGACCTCAATGGTACATCAACATACGCCTTTCTTCCCTTGGAGGTAGGTAGAAGCTACGAACAATTGGATGTGCGTGTGCCTTATTTTTTTACAATACCTATATTATACTTGCTTTTGCCCGCGTTTTGCCCGCGTATCTACATAAAATATAGCCAATGTCTACTAATACAGCTATCTATCAGCGCAAAAATTTTATCAATCGGACCCAGTACTTTCAGAGATTACCTCCTACAAACAAAAAAAACATAAAAACAAACTTTACCTTTTTCAATATTAGTGTAGACGAAACAATTGTTTTGTAAGTCACACTAACAAGATTATTTTTCTTTAAAAACAGGATAAAAATTAGTTATTAAATACAGCAGATTAGGAGGCTTAGGCAAATGACTTTTCTGTTAGCTTTTCCGAAGAACGCTAAGTAAAAAATGTATGGTAATGACGTTACCAGCAGAGAAGTCACGTGACTTGCATGGTCCTTACTGGACGATGAGTTACTAATTGCTCATCGTCCACAAGCCCGCGCTTACGGTGTGGATGCTTCTCCTTTGGCAGCGGATAGTTAGTAAATCTGCTCTCTATATTAGGCCAGCTGCAGATATTCGTCTAAATTCGTTGCTACTGACAGATTTTGCAGCTGCCTGACAGATGCATGTAAAATGCAGTCGATTTTGGTGCTATTTTAGTAGTTGGGATTGTTATCGGAAGTAGAGTATCTTAATATATGTGGTTGAAGTAGCGAACCGTAAATAAAGCTATACTAATAAAAAAACTGATAACTCAAAAAAGCTAATGAAAGTAAATTATCCTTCAAACGTAAAATTCGGAACTACTACTTGAAGTCCTCTCAACCTTAGTTCGGTCTTCGTTCAGAATTGTTAATAAGTTCTCATTGTGATTTGATATTTTTCATAGTATTTATTAGTTTATTATTTTAGCATATATATGTATTTTATTATTATAAATAACTTATTTTATATTTTTCCATTTGAACTATTTGTTGTGTATTTGTTTATTGTGCAAACCTACCACAGTGTTGTCTTTTTTAACCCAAAGGTTGACTGGTAGAGAATGCCTCGTGGCATTAAGTCCGCCTATGTACCACTATTGTACATGAAGTTTAAATAAATAAATAAACTATCAGAATTTGACTGTATGGTTGCCACAGTGGTTGAGCAATTGGCTGCTCCACTGCATAACACGGGTTCGATTCCCGTACGGAACAAATATTTTTGTACAGCTTACAGAATATTTTTTTCGGGTCTGGATGTAATATGCATGAGACGTTTTGATATTTATAAACATTCTCGCAATTATTAGGTACTAAGCGTGAAGCAAGGTTCAAAATCACCAACTTTTATGCCAAACAATTTTATCAACAAAAAAAAAAAAAGCATGATGGGCCATAGTCTTTACCGATGAAACTAATTTACTGCCGTGTCTAGAACCTTTATTACAGTCTAGTAAAGTATCTGAATGAGTTAGACCCTCCGCCCATGACGAATTTTTGTAGCGAAGCTGTCGCGCGTTTCGCAAGCGCGCGACACCATCGCTACTAACCCGCGTTAGTCGCATTTGCAAGCGCTATAGAAAATATGCCAACGCGCTACTAACGCGCTACAGCATCGCGGCTGTATCGATGCGAACGCGCTACAGCAGCGCTACAAAAAGTCGCCGCGGGCGAGTGGCCTTAATTTCTTCTTTCTTTCTAACATGAAAACTGCAAACTTTTAATTCTCAACTTAATTGAATCCAAAAATAATTTGCATTTTGTCAATGTAAACCTTGATTCGTAAACAATTAAGGAACTAGGCTTAAAATAATGGGTTTTAGCAAAACGGACCCGATTTAAAATAGACAAAAAGCCTAGAATTCAATGCAATGGAAATTCAATGGAGTGAAGTATTTGTTTTTTGTATTGCGCCTGTTTTTCTGCTTGTTATGTCAATAGTATTATCCTGTCCAGGGTTTTAGGCTCGATTTTTTCAGTACAATTACTGCTTTTATTGATTGCTAATTGGTTTTTAGTGCACATTGTAATATGATCGATCCGATTACTTGGTGAGAGTCGCGGGAATGCGGTGGATACGAGATGCACCGGACCGTTCGTTGTGGCGACATTTGGGGGAGGCCTTTGTCCAATGGTGGACATCCTTCGGGTGAAATAATGATGATGATGATTGGTATATGAAATTGATATAGTTTTCTATCACAAGTATCAGTACAATTGAGCAATGTGTAGAATCATTGAAACAGGCGTGATCTAGGTAAAAACGTGATCAGATTATTTAGGGTCCCGTACCCAAAGGGCATAACAGGACTTTATTACTAAGACTCCGCTGTCTGTCCGTCAGTCTGTCTGTCTTTTATCACATGTTATGTTTTATTTTCACACTAATGTAATGTAGTGTTGACACTTATTGTAAATTTCTTTTTATACGTTCACTCCAAATAAGGTTCAGTTGAAAACCAGCGTCAGACAACTACCTCGTAGTAGTCTGGCATTTCGCTGAACTGGACCTTTTTTGGCGCAAATGTTTGACAGACAATGTTACTTTTTATTTATTTATTTTTTGTTTTGTTATTTGCGCCAAAATAAATACTTTTCTTTCTTTCTTTCTTTCTGTCTGTCCGTTTGTAGCTCATCTAACCACTAAGTTAGATGAGCTAGAATTGGAATGTCTGCGACATCCTCCGTACTCCTCGGACCTTGCTCCAACAGATTATCTACCATTTTTTCCGGAATTTGGACAACTTTTTACAAGGAAAAAAATTCAACTCCGAAGCGGCATGGCGGCAGTCCAAACCGCCTTCAAAGAGTTTATTGATTCTCGCTCCTATGGTTTTTTTAGTAAAGGGATCAATGAACTAGCTATGAGATGGCAAAAGTGCATAGATAACATCGGTGCATACTTTGATTAATTAAATATAAATATTAAATATTGATGATGTATGATGTATTAAATATTAATTTAATAAAGAAGTAAAGATTGTTTTATGTTTTTTTGTTTGTAGGAGGTAATCTCTGGAAGTTCTGGTCCGATTGGTTAAATTTTTTCACCGATGGAAAGCTGCTTTATTCCTGAGTGACATAGGCTATATTTTATGTATGCGGGAGAAGCTGCGGGCAAAAGCTAGTTAAACATATTTTACAAAAAAAAAAAAATTACAATATATTCCTCCCGTACAAAACGCCAATTTCATATGTAAGGGCCTAATATTTAAGTGGGGCTGCCATACAAGAAACGTGATTTTTTTCAAACAATCTACATCACGATTACATCACTGCTTACCATCAGGTGGGATCGCAGTCAAGCACTAGTTTATATCAATAAAAAAAAAAAATGCTGGCGACCGCGAACCGAAAGACGCAGTGTTGGAAGGCCTCCTACAAGATGGACCGAAGGCCTGGTGAAGGTTGCGGGAACCCGATGGATGCACGCACAGGAACGTTCATTGTGGCGACACTTGGGGGAGCTTATGTCCAACAGTGGACGTCTATCGGCTGAAATGATGATGATGATGAAAAAAAAGCACGTGTTTTATTATTTATTTAAACTACATGTACAATAGTGGTACATAGGCGGACTTAATGCAACAAGGCATTCTCTACCAGTCAACCTTTGGGTTAAAAAAGACAACACTGTGATAGGGTTGCACAATAAACAAATACATAACAGATAGAATATCTCAGAGAGAGATCTTTTCATTCAATAACAAAAAAACCCAACTATATTTAACTTTACGCAATTTTTAGAAAGATGTTTGAAAAACTTCATCCGTACGAAATGAACTGAACATCAAAAGATTGGCAATGTTTTGGTTTGCTATCCACGTACGAGTTCGTAGTAAACGTAGTTTATATTATACTTAACAGCTGTTCGGCAAGCCGGCTCTATTAATGGATTTAGAATAAACTTTGACAATTACGTGTGCCATGTGTGGTCTGTGTGGTTTTCCGGTGAAAAGCAATGAAAAGTTGAAGAAAAGCAATATTATATCGACGGTTGAAAGGCAAAACGATCTAAGCGACATAAAGTAAACTTTACAAAAGTGAACTTAAAATTTTAACTTTAAAACACTTTTTTGTAATGTTTACTCAATGTCGCTTACACCATTTTGCCTTTCAACCGTCGATATGACTGTTCGAATGAGATACCGTGGCCCTGCAAAAAGCGACTGACAGTACAAAGTCTGACTCTCCGTCTCTCTCTACCCAGGGCAGGAGGGGTAAGTAGGTATTTAATGAAATCTCAACTCATAAAATAAGATATTATTTTCGTAGTTTGCATTTTTTTTAAATATAACCTTTGTGAACTGCAGAGCAACCTGAAGAAAGCAGCAAAAAATTTTGCAATCTTACCAGTGTGTACTTTCAGAGATTACCTCATGCAAATGTAGACCTACATTGGCACTTACAAAACGTTAGAAGCTAGTGCGAGGGTTCAGTTTTTTTTTTTATAATGGATAGGCTCGCGTTTGACCACAATCTCACCTGATGGTAGAGTCTGTCTAATAAGTTAAACGACTTGGGTAATTATTAGGATTTAATGAAATGTGATGTAGTCAACACAGGTTCAATAATCAAGGTTGATTAAGAGATAGAGATCATTGTTTACTAACAGAAGAACCTTATAAAAAGTATCGAATATAAGTATTTTTGAAATGATTTAATATTATACAAAATTCCCAAGTCGGTTGACTTATTGGACAGACTATCAGCGATGATGTGGCCGACGATGGAACACGCTTGCCTAGAAGCAATCTATTCACTCTTGACTTAAAGACCCCTAGGTTATAGCTATCAGGAAACACAATTGGTCGTATCTTATTGAGAAAAACCGGCAAGTAACTCCATGGTTTTTTTTTTCTTTCAACTGTTGTCTTTTCGACATTCAACTGTTGTCTTCGATGCCAATCATGCTGTATTTTATAACAAAGACATTGTCAGTGCCAAGAAAGGAGAAAATAAATACTGTCAAGAAAATTAGAGAAAGAACAAAAGAGAGATTACTAGCTTCATAAACACAACTCCACCGAATATTCTATAACAAAAACCAAAAAAAAACTTCAACCATTGCCTTTATTGTTAGCACTTTGCCTGACCTTTTCTATAAAAAGAGGAAAGAAGAAGAAAATTAGAGAAATAACATAACAGAAAGGGCTTACTTCGTAAACGAACAAAACACTACCGAACTTTTTCTAACAACAACTAAGAGCATCAACTATTGCCGTTATTGTTAGGATTTTTCTTGACCTTTTCTATACAAAAAGAGCAATGAAGAATAAAATTAGAGAAATAACAGAAAAGGGGTTACTTACTTCGTAAACTAACACAACACTTCCAAACTTTTTCCAACAACATGTACGAACATCATACATTGCCGTTATTGTTACCACTTTTCCTGGTCTTTCCAGTACAAAAAAAGGAACGAATAAAACATCAGAGAAATAACAGAAAAGGGGTTACTCACTTCGTAAACGAACACAACACTACCGAACTTTTTCTAACAACTAAAAGAACATTATCCATTGCCGTTATTGTTACCACTTTTCCTGGTCTTTCCAGTACAAAAAAAGGAACGAATAAAAAATCAGAGAAATAACAGAAAAGGGGTTACTCACTTCGTAAACGAACACAACACTACCGAACTTTTTCTAACAACTAAAAGAACATTATCCATTGTCGTTATTGTTAACACTTTTCTTGACCTTTTCTATACAAAAAGAGTAATGGATAGTTTTTAATTTTTTCGTTCGTGTGTTTGGTTAAAGTAAAAACATTTGTTGAACCAGTAATGAGTCTAGGTAATTAGACGAGTAGATAAGTGACACCATTTAGTTTGTACTTTAAATAGTGGAATTGTTATCTGAAGTGGTTGCCATGTTGCATTATTAGTCTTTTTGATGAGGAGGTAAAGCATCAAAAAACTCCTCCTGCTCTGGATGGAGCGAGAGGATGGAGTGACAGATTATTACTGACAGCGATAAAATAAACGTCAAATTTTTAAACTTTATTTGTTATTGTAGCGGCAAGAGATATACATACTCTGAAAATTTCAACTCTACTTTTTACGGTTTATGAGATACAGCCCGCTGACAGGCGAACTAACAGACAGACACAAAGAGGGACGAACAAAAAAGGTTTAGTAACAGGGTCCCGTTGGCGTCCATCGGCTACGGAACCCTATAAACGAGAAATTTCGAAAAAAAAAGTGCGGAAATATCATTAATGTAGTCCTGTGTCCTGTGTAGTAGTAGAATGTAATTATTTTTACTCTTCCATGTACAGAATATAAGGCCACAAAACTGTTTAAAAACACTTCTTATAAAACCAAAACACACTACAGAACACGTTAAAACTAACATTACATCATATCTTAGCATAACAAAACTGGCAAACAAAGCCATAAAAAAAAACCTCATTAAGAAAAAAAAAACACCAAAAATTACCTGTAATTTGATCAACACTTAAATTAGGAACACTCATTTTATCACTGGCACTAAACTACACTAAACGCGCAATCTTCGCAACATGCATACTCCTGCGCATCGTTTTCAACACTGAATCACTCATTCATACGAAAATTTCGATCTATTAACTGCTATTTGTAACGTATTAACACATTATCTGTTATGCAACTAAGTAGCTACTTTTTATTATAACATAAAAAACGTTATACGCATTCAGATTTTCATTCAGAATCTAACGGGACTGTAATAACGTTAAATTATAGACGTCTCATTTGAAAACACTGGCCACTACGTAATTTTGTCACAAATTGAAATGGACACGCATTCTTTATTTGATTTGAATTCTGCTTTTAAATCTTAAAACGCTTAAAATTTTAAAGTTATGGCACGTTGTAAATACAAATCGGTTTTGAATTTAGAATGTTTATTTATGGATTTATCTTTAAGTTTTATTTTTTTTAGATGTTTTTAAAAACAGAACTTTGAAGATTATTTTAAATTTTAAATCGTACTGATTGAAGTGAACTGTACACGGATGTAAGAAACAAACTAGTGGGACCGCTAGTTGACTAAGAATGAGATTAGTTATCAGTTTTTATCGCAAGCGGTCGTTACTGCGTCCTTTAATCGCTGGTCGCGTCACCGATAGTGGACTGACTATGGACATAAAACATTTGTTTGGATGTGGCATTTAAATATTTAAGTAGAAGTATAACCAACCTGTAACATTCCCACTGCTGGGACATAGGCCTCCTTTGAGAGAGAGAGCGGGTTGTAATAATTCACCAAGCGGCCCAGGGCGAATTGGAGAAGAATATAATATATTTCATCAAATATGTGCATTTAGGACATGCTGATTTTCTCACAATGTCTTCCTTTGTTTATTTGAAAGCAGCAACTGAGTTATTGAACTTCAAATAATCTTTTAATTTTGTCCCCTGTTTATTATTAGACTAAGCAGAGATCACTGTCTTGGCCATCACGTTATTCTTTTTTAAAATTTATTCCTCAGCCTTCTTGCGTTTATTCTAACAGGGTCACACATCCACGACCAAATACACCGTCTCATCAGCTCTTCTATCACCTATGGGGATTGAAGAGATAAACGAGATGGAGTATCCAGTTGAACCACACGACTTTGGCGAATAGGACACAAAAATACTCGTCAATCCGACACCGGTTAAATGGTGAGGAGGCCGACCGCATCAGGCAACGGCGCTCTCGCGGCCGCCGGGATTCCGATCCCGATTTCCGGCCACCGTAGGCGTGGGCTTGCGGACAGTGAGCAATGGGTAGCTCGCTGTCCGGCCGTCCGGTAACCGTCCGGACCAAGCCCAAGTCGTCGACGGCGCGCGCTGTTCCCGCGCGCCTCAAGGAGTTGTCAGCAACAGCAGGGGCCCAGCCGGGTCGAAGCCTACTGGGGCCAGGGTAATCCGAAAGGGCGCTCGAGCCCCGGTATGAAGGCTTGAAGGAACGGGATGGGTTTTTTAGTCAGTAAGAGTCTGACACAATCTCCCGCTCCGCCCAAGAGCGGGGGTTGTCATAAGATGATTTTTCCCATCGAAAAAAAAAAAAAAAAAAGACACCGGTTAAATGGTTGGTATTATAACTGATAGCCCTTGTTTTTGTTGTTTTTCTTCACCGTTTTAAGAGCAGTATTGATGAAATAAATTACGCAAAGTTGTTTTATTTAATTTTGTCAACAGGAAAATAATATTGATTTAATCTGACCTGTTCTATGAATAATCATTTGGTAGTTAAGCGTAATTAGAACCTTAGAGCGCCTTTTAAGAATGTTGTTGTCTTGGAATAGGATTTTTCCTGTATTTACCTAAAGGATTCAAATGAACTGTAATTAGTCTTTTAAGTATGAACCAATTACGTAAATAAATAAACAGGTTTTTTTAAACTAAAAACAAAACTTGAAACTCTCAGATCACGGGGTCCGAGTGAAATATTAATTCAATTCATTTTTATGGTTATGGCCTCATCGACAAACGTCCGTCACCCATCCACAGAAGCATTGCTTAACCTTGGTAATCGAACCAAGCGAGTCTATCATTTAACCAATATCTCCTCCTCTGAAATCATACCAATAAAATAAAAAAAAAAACCTACTCATCATTTTCCTAACTCCACGTCCCCAAATTACTTAAAGAATTAAGTTCCCAAAAATATTTAGAACTTTTTTATTTTATCTTTTGTGTCATTCAGGCTGTAAGGTATATACATACGTATTTGTTATGCAAGTTATATTTGTTTGTATACAATATGACGCGATAGAGTATAAATAGACGTGAAATGATCTCATGGTGTGGGGGTAATGGTTGTGGGTGGTGGGTAAGCAGTAGTCTTTTTAAATGCAGAGGTGCAGTGTTCTTGATTTTGAAGCTAAATTGGGAGTTCTGTAGGCTGGGCTGTGAATGAGAAGTTATTAATGAAAGATTGACCGCTACTACATGTACATTTAATTTATTTAATTCACTATGTTTATCAGTTGTCTAGTACTCATAGCAAAATCTCTGCTTAGTTTGATATTAGATGACATTGCGTAAAAGTTATAACCTACAAGTATTTTTTTGTTGTATTATTCCTTATTATATTATACTATTTAATCTTGACTAACATCAATAAGTAATATACAAAAGGCATTTAAAAATTTTACCGCCATGTTGGATTTATATTAAGCACCAGTCTCTCACAAATGTTTATGTTATTGAGACGTAATTTTTTCATATGCTGTTTTCTCGACAAACTTTTTAAATTATACCCATGTCATGAATGAAAACTTCGTGAGAAAAAAATACCATTAAAAGGCTCGTGATGACCTCTAACCCGCATTGTCTCCGCGTGGTGGATTACGGCATACTGCGTCTTCAAAGGGAGCGTCTGAGTCGCAGTAGAAGGAACATTAAAAGACGGCAGTCTATGCTTTCAGCAGATACCTGTTGAACTTAAAAATTCTGGCCTTGTAACTTCAGATAATTCACCACTTGACTAATTGACAACAGACCTAAATCGGCTAAGTATACACCGTCACAAGAAAGAAAGAAAAAGAGAGGGCTAACAGCCGTCACAACCGATTCTCTTGCATCGAACGCCTCGAGTTGTATAAGCCCCCGATTCTTTTGTTCTGACCAAGTGACTGAGCGTTAAGATGACGTCATTACCGTACATTTGAAGTTTTCTAATAGCGTTAATGATTGCAGATTATCAACTTGGCTGGTGGTGAAGGATAGAATGAAAGAAAAAAACGTGTTACACCGACCCCAAGTAACACAGACCAAGGGCAGGAAGACGATCATTCTCGGTGACAATCTCAAAGAATGACCGTACAAAGAGTACTTACCGAAATGGCCCACAAAATACTTCTAAACAGGCTCGTATACCCCTTATCTCTAGTGAAAGTCAATAGAACAGACAGTCGGCAGTAGAACTTCGTCTTTTACTGCACATTAATAATTTTACGTTTGTTTTAATGTCCGTACTTACGCGGTAGGGTGACCATGTGATCTTGAAGGGTAGGATAGGAGTAGTGTGATTTTTGACTATGTAATTTAAATCTAACTCGGTTTTTTCAGTGGCTTCGTCCACGTTCTTCAATCAGTAGTAAAGCATTCTATTGGTGAAAGAATTTTTAAAATAGGTACAGCAGTTTTTGAGTTTATTCATTACAAACAAAAATAAAAACATACAAATCTATCCTCTTTACGATATTAGTACCGATTAAGGCTGATTAGATTACATTAGATTGCGTTTTTTTTTTTTAATAAAAGATAGGCGCATATCTTTTTTTTTATTAAAAAAGAAAAACTTAGCACACATTAACTAATTATTCCTGTTTAGTGTGTGAGTTCAAATATGTAAACTGACATCTACAAGACACCGAAGCCTGAAAAAATTATCTGTAGGGTATGCAAATATTTGTTCCGTACCGGAATTAAACCAAAGACACGCAGCGCATCAGCCAATGCTCAACCACAGCGCCTTTTTGTCCCATTAATAATGCCATGGAGCCTCTGTCTAACATTTTCACACGATTTTGTTTACCAGTAGTTGGAGCCAGTCATGTTAGTAGATATCAAGCTCATTCCACTATCTTTGTCCTGGGCTATGGGTTGTGTGGAAGTAAACCCCGGGGCCCTGCAAAGAAGGAACAGGAGTGGTCAGTAAACGTTTGACACGCCCTCCTGCTCCGCTCATAATACAAGATAATACTAGATAATTTCCCACCTAAAAAAAACCATATCTTCTTCAATATTTTTGGGTAAAAATAAAATGATTCTGATCTTTATTGGTTGTAACTTGTAGGTAAACATAATCTACAATTCAACAAGAGTGGATCGTTTATATCTTTTCAATCAATCTTAAAACCATGTTGTCTCTTGTCAGAGTGTTTAGATAAGAAGATTAAAAAAACACAAGAAAACACGAAAATCTATGCATATTTTAACAGTTGAATAACCTTAGCGATTGTGCTTCTTTTAAAATGATAAAAATTCTGAATAAATGCAATACTTTTTAGTATAGATTTTATAGGTGATACAGTGAAATCTTTGATTATATGTAAGTTTGCAGCGAGTAGTAATTTTTCTTTCAGAATTGATTCCCATAACGCTGCACACTAGCAAATTCAATCCAAAGAAACAATTTGCTACAGCGTACTATGTTTTTTTTGGGGGGAAATCAGCAAACCTCAAATGGCGAGAGGGAGTATCATACTTTTATTGCTAAACGCACCATTCCTTTAGTTACTCTTTGCGTTTCAGGGCCGCGACTATTTCAAATAATCTCGCATCGGCGTATTTCCTTAGGTAACGGAATGAAAAAAAAATCTAACCATCTACCAATTCTTCGAAAAATTCATACACGTCAGCTATTATGTTATCAGGCTATAAACATAACATAACATAAGTCAAAACATCGCTTGAAATAATCCAGTTTCCGATAGCGAATGCAGTAAAATTGATTGTTATCGATTCCCAGTAAGTCTGATTCATCAAACTCAGGTGTTTACTCACCGATTCTGCAGTTTCTGTGGTATGGGGAAAATCTGAGATTTGGTAGTCTTGAATCATAAAATCGAAGGCTTAGAAATTTATTTTGTTATTATAAATTTCTGGGAAATGCTCTTTTTACTTTTAAATCAGAATAATTTAATAGCAATAATCTTGTATCTACACATGAATAGCCGAAGTGTATGTCTGTTCGTTTTTGTCATAACAAGTGTTATATAAAAAAAACTCACCAAAAAAAATTCATCCTTACGAAGACGGGGCAGGGGCAGATACCAAAAATGGTTATTTTCATTTCGAAATATAAATTTGAAATAATGAAGTTGTAAAATCCCACATATCCAACCTAAAGGTACAGTTTTTTTTTATTATTTAAAAATAAATAATTCGAATGTCGATGACACGTCGTAACTAAAAATGAAAATCAAGATCAATTCGCATTAAAAAATCCACATTCAAATCATTACCATTTAAACCGCAAATTAAACAAAATCAAAACTTTCCCAAAATTCGTTGATTAGTAGTCCCTTAGAGTACAAAATTATTCTCCAATGTGAGCTCATTGGCTCGTTAATGTCTTAAAACCATCATGATACAAATGTGAGCGAGAGATAGAGCTATACAGAATTATAGCACTATATCTTTCTGACAATGAAATCATAAAGTAATTGATACTTTATAATACAGTCCCAACAATCATCATCATCATCATTTCAGCCGAAAAATTCCCACTGTTGGACATAGGCCTCCCCCAAGTGTCGCCACAATGAACGGTCCTGTGCCTCTCGCATCCGTAGGATTAACGCAACCCTTACCAGATTATCAGTCCACCTTGTAACAGGCCTTCCAACGCTACCCAAAACCGAGATTTAAGAAACTGAAGTGTGGTCACCCGAGTATCCAGATGTGCTTCCGATTCCGAGTATGTTGAGATTAGAACTGGGTTAAATGTTATATCCCCTGTCTTTGTACGAATTTACAGGTTTAATGTAAACATTTGGGAGGTTGATGTATGCAGGACATATCTTCAGAATAATATTTACAAAGCAATGTGCAAAATCATAACTTATCTGGTTTATTTAAAGATCTTCTTGGTATATTCATGTATTTCTCAACTTCATGAGTTGAAAAATACATGCTTAGGGGAAAATTGTTGTTTTCTTTTTTTTAAATTAATAATTTAAATATACAAGGTGTAAGGGACAGATCTCCACAAACTTTAAGGGCTTGCTCAGTAGACGAAACTGAACAACCTTCCACAAATTTTTTTTCAGGAAACGAAAAAAAATTTCGGCCTCTCCATACAAACTGTCCAATCAAGTTTATAATTTTCTATGGTGAGGCGGTTTTTTTTTTCGTTTCGTCGAAAGAAAAGATTTTCCAAAATCACCCCCTAAGAGGATGAAACGAGGGTCCAAAGTTGGCATGGAAAAACCTACTTTCTCGCAAATGAAGCCGCTGGCAGAAGCTACAATTACCGTCACGGATCTTGAGCGCTGGCTTCAAGTTGCGCAGAGGTCAAATATCCGGTCTCTTTAGTGATGCGAAGTGAGATGCGGGGGCGGGGAGTGTCAGTGATTGGCTCGCCGCGCCATCGTGTCATAGACGTCACTCGTGATTCGTTGCCTGCGTTGCTGCATGTATCTAACAACGAAGACGATTGGCTCGCCAATGTATGGAATGCGCAAAGCGATCCCCACTCTGACGCCGATCGCTCAAGATCCGTTTCGACAATTTTAGTCTTCTATGAAAGTTACATCTGATCATGTCCAAGCCTAAAGATTGGTTTTACCTTCGAACCACATGACAGGCCTCCCACAAGATGGACAAATGTCCTAGTGAGAGTCACGGGAATCTGATGGGTACGAGACACAGGACTATACGTTGTAGTGACATTTGGGGGAGGCCTATGTCCAACATTGGAAGCCTTTCGGCTGAAATGATGATGACGACGATGAAAAATATATTTAAGCCACAAAGTCTGGCTCAGACCTTATTTTCCCTACCTTATATTCTATTAATTCGAAGACATGTGACATTCACCGACCCGCACTGGACCCGCGTGGTGGATTACGGCCCATTCCCTCTCCTAGGAGGCCTGAGTCTCAGCAATGGGAACATTAAAAGGCTGATTAGGCTATTCTATTAGAAACAGCTCCATTGTTACCCATTTCCCTTGTTATGAAACCGTCAAAAACAAGTTATAAATAAGAGGAAGGTCGCACAAAGCTGGCATACAAACGGTGATTACATTTTGTAAGTTCATTGTGTTATCAACGAGAACAATAACAGACAAATTAGTTAGATAACGATATCTTTATGTGTATTGACTCTTTTTGAGTAGCTGTTCGTAACACGGAGGAAATAGCATACAGAGACTTTACTTCGTTCAATAAAACGTTTTTTGTTTTCAATGCTAGCATTAGAAATTACTCCTGTAAGGTGGGTGCATTCACATACATGTAAACTCACAAAAGACGCCTAGGTTTCGAATAGCTATCTGTTACCATAAAAACATTTCTTCCGCACAGAAATCGTACATCATTGCGCCAACCGTTCCTTGCATGTCACATACGCTTTCATGTAGATACTGCAACGTGTAAAACTAAAGACAGTATCCTACAATACTATACAGTGTTTTTCAGCAGTAGGTACTTCTTTGGAGGTTTTAGAACTACTGGCACATTTAATGTAATCCACACAACCGATGTGTTTGTTTGTCACATTAATATGATGAAGGCGGTATTTTGTGTGTTTGTGTTGTTTGTATGTCTATTATTCCTTCACGCTTAAAAATCAGAATAGATTTGAATGAATTTGGTTTTGCCATACAGACTACGACGATGTTCTAAATTGCTCGTAGGATACATTTTATCCCGAAAATATATTTTCTGCTAATTAGTTTTTATTCTAACGCGACACGCGCGCCAGCTAGTAGATGCTTGTATAATAAAGATTTATTACAACCTCTATCTGAAGCATAACAAAAAGTCTTTCCAAAGAACACAAATACAGCGTGACTGTCATAGCGCAACTGAACGAAGTTCGGTCTCTGTTACATTTATCTATTCCGTGTAAATCCAAAATGGCGGCATAACATCATTATAACATTGCGAAACATCAATCATTGGCATCGGGTCAAGTGTCCTACTGAATGTAAGCTAGACAGCAATTCATGATTATAAATTGGACATCTTTGTATGCCATTGATGCTTCAGGCAATCACAATATTGGCGGTTTCACCAGAGGGACTTTGAAGGGTATTCAGGTCCCCGTAGGCTACTTATAATGGTAGCTACCCGTATTCGCCGAAGGAAGAATGCAGAGTCGTCTATAAGTTGAGAGTGAATAGGTTACTTTTAATCAAGCGTGCTCCATCGTCGACCGTATCATCGCTTACCATCAGGTTAGATAGTGGTCAAAGGCGAGTCTATAAATATAGTATAATAAAATAATATAGATAATAAAGTATATTTTTAATTTTCTAAATTATTTGTATACACTGTGTCTACAACTCTACACCTCTTATTTAAATCTCCTGTCGCAGGTCTGCTAGATGAAATTTCATTTGAAATAAGCAGTACCTTTGTGCTCTTCTATCTATATTTGTTCATTTTATTTTTAAGTGTTTGTATGTACATACATAAATAAATTTAAAAAAAGCCATCGCACAAAACGAAGTCAAATCAGTGACTGAACTAAAATGAATTCGACCAGATGGTCGAATTAAGAAAAAAGAATAGTTAGACTAGACTGTATTAGACTATCTAAAGTAGTTTGTTTCTAACTATTCTTTTTAAAAATGAAAATAGCAAAGAAAAGAAAGAACTCACCCAGACACACACACAATGTACAAAAAAGTATCTAGACAAAAAATTTAACAGAAAAAACATTACATTGTATGACTCACGGCTGTGCCAAATAGGTCCAGTTCAGCATAATACCAGACAACTACGTAGCAGTTTACAACCAAAATCAACAAGATAAAACCCATGTCTGACCCAATCTGACCCAAAATGCCATTTAAACAAGCATTAATGTTTTAACACCCAAATCCCGATCTCAATACAAAATGACACGAAATGATTATCACATTAAATTGTTGCAGTAATAACTTGTTACCCGACTTACGGCCATCAGGGAGGTATTAAGTGTTTACACGGTAATCCTCCATTTGAAAGCAAAACTGACGTAATCGGAGATCATAATCAAAGGATGCTCAAGGTACGAGCGATAGCGATTTTAACAACCCATCACACTAATATTATAAATGCGAAATTGTATGAGTGTTTGAGTCTACGTTTGTTACTTCTTCCTCCTAAGGATATACCACATCCAAGAATAGTATACAAAATTCCCTTTATTCCGGGAATACATTATTTTAAGATACTTATTTTTTAACCATCACGCGGGCAAAGCCGCTAGCAGCAGATAGTATTTTTTTTTTAATTCCGTAACACGGACACTGACTACATAAAAAAGGTAAGACTTAGTGAAGTAAGAAGAGAAGTATAAGGTGCGATATTGTATTCTTTTCATAAAAGAGTGTTGATAAAACCTGTAAAACCATGATTCCCTATAGATAATTTGCTAAACAGCGTCGAGTTTATTATAATAAAAGGGTATATTTTTTGGAAAAATATTACTATATAACAATGACCGTCGTCACAATAACCGAATCGTGAATAGGCATTTAATAAATTAACGCGGTTAACTATCAATAACTGCATCACTGCTTACCATCTAGTGGGATCGTAGTCAAGCATTAGTATAGATCATACTAGTTTTTGCCCGCGACTTCGTCTACGTACAAAAAATATAACCTATGTTATTCAGAATTAAAACAGTTTTCTATCTGTGGAAAAATTTTAGCAATCGGACCAGTACTTTTGGAGGTTACCTCCTACAAACAAAAAAAAACAAACTTTACCTCTTTATTATATTAGTGTAGATGTAGATTAAAAGAAATCTTAGAGGACTAATTACTACATCTAGTATTACCTCTTTCCTCCTTAGATCCTTTACAAATTATAAAAAAACTTTTTTAAAGACGAACGCGCAAAATAAACTTATCATAAAATCGCTCCCGCTCTTAACTTGTACCAAACCCTAACTTAAAGTCGAGCATTTACAAGCTTCACATGAACCCGCTACCGGGTGGCCCGGAAGCCGCTCAAAAAGAGTTTACCGCAGTTTACCTCGGTTTACTGCGGTTTACCGGAGTTTACCGCAGTTGACCTCAAGTACCGAGGAGCGATGGTCAAATATGCATACTTGACAAAACTGAGTGGCTATTGAGGGGGAATATTGTGGAGTAGCCAATGATAAATGAGGTATGCGTTAGCGTTTGCACTTATTTAAAGAGAAATAGAGAAATGTAGAAACCTATAATATGTGGATTATCATCATCATTTCGACCCAAAGACGTTCAATTTTGTACATAGGCCTTAACCAAGTGTCGTCACAACGAACGGTCCTGTGCGACTCGCTTTTCGAGAAAAAAAAATGTAAATGTTTCTCAAGAATATCAAAATCGACGTTTTCTATATTTTGCATGATTTACTTTTTTTTTTTCTTGAAATTAAGGATTGTTTTGGAAATATCTAGTGGTGAAACTGTTGGTAGATACATCTATTCAGGTTCTTCGCATTTTTTTTTTCGTGTAATTCAGAGCGGTGTATTCTTAGTTTTGTTTTGACTGGCCTGTTGGTCTAGTGGTTAGTGTCCCTGACTGCTATGCCGGAGGTCGTGGGTTCGATTCCCACCCAGGACAAATGTTTGTGTGTTGAGCATGATCATTTGTTCTGTGTCTGGGTGTAATTTATTTATCTATAATATGTATGTATTTAGAAATATATAAGTATGTATATCAGTTGTCTAGTACTCATAACACAAGCTCTGATACTAGATGGCGTTGTGTGATAGTTGTGGAATATTATTATTATTAGTTTTGAAAACAAATCGTAAGTGCTCTTTTGGTGTTTTCTAAGGTCTCTCCTCTTGATAAAATTAAAAGGACTGTTCTAAGTTGCTATTCTCATAACACAGCCAAGTATATACAAGGTGTAAGGGACAGCCCTCCACAAACTTTAAGGGCTTGCTCAGTAGACGATACTGAACAACATTCCACAAAAATTTTTTTCAGGAAACGAAAAAGAAAATCCGCCTCACCATACAAAATTATAAACTTGATTGGACAGTTTGTATGGAGAGGCCGATTTTTTTTTTCGTATCCTGAAAAAAATTTTTGTGGAATCTTATTCAGTATCGTCTACTGAACAAGCCCTTAAAGTTTGTGGAAGGCTGTCCTTTACACCTAGTATTTTACAATCTTTGAAAGACAACAAATATTTTAAAAAATTGTAAGAAAAATATGTCATTTTTTTTTGCCGTAGAGAGGTGAGAGGTGTCTATGGCAATGGAATAAAAATATCAATGCGGACAAGCTTATAGTTTATTACATCCATAGAGGTTTAAGCACACCGTGGTGAAAGCTGTACAAATGTCTACTAAAAATTCATAATTATGAATTAAATATACATCACGACTCCATATTAGACTATTCAGCATTTTTATTAAAAACATATTTATATGTTTGACCTTGTCCACAGTAAAGAGGTATTATCATAAACTAATGCATTTAAGATTAGTTTTATATTTTAATAATCGCTTTTGCGGATAAAATTCTGCGTTTAGTTAGTTGCGCTTTGTGACTTGAGCAAGTTACTAGTATTGTCAAAAATCGAATCTTTAATCGAATTTAATTTCAAATATCGTCGACGAGTGACGGCGATGAGCCAATAACTCCTAACTGTCAAGTCAAAAACTTCCTGGCCCAAAAACTTTAGGAGGTAATACAATAAATTGATTTTTTTTTTCTTAAAAAATGTCATTTAGAAGGTTCTTCACCGTCGATATCAATAATCGTTTTCAAGGTCGTAATGCTCCATTCAGACGCGGTTAGTGACTCAAGCGAGTTACTAGGACCAACAAGAGTACTGTTCATCCGAATTCATGACTCTCATAGGGTGTTCGAGCCATAAACCATGGCACTTCGACGTTTTTACGATGTCATGTCTGGTTAAAAAGTGTTTAACTACGTTCTTTTATGAACAGTTTAAAATTCTTTGGTGAGAGCTGCATTATGTTTAGTATGGAGGAGAGAGTATGTGATGATGGCATGTAATTATCGTTTAGTTACTTGATGATTTTTGTTTTGAAATTCTGAATACACAAATATCCGGAACCAGATTTTGTCCGCGGCTTGGGCCGCGTAGTACTTAAAATAAAACCTATATTGTACTTTCAAAAATAAAGCAGCTTAAAACAGCTTTCTAATCGGTGTAAAAATTTTAGCTATGGGAACAGTACTTTCAGAGATTACCTCCTACAAACATAAAAAACAAAAACAAAACAACAAAAAAAAAATAATTTATATTCAGAATTATAATAACAATACTACCTTATTACATACAAGTCACACACAGTCATTGTTACTTGTAATGAGTTAGATGTGTATGAACTAATTTGATCAAGATGTTAATAACAATAATACCTAAGTTCATAAAAAAAAAGACGTGTGGCACTCGGGGACTGCCGCGGTAAAGCTATTGCATAGCATTTTTATCAACTTATGCAATTATAATTATTTATTTATTTTATTTATACAGTATTTTTTTTCCTTTGTTTTTTTTTCTTTGATATTAATTGAAGTTACACTTTCACACATTGAATTGAATTTTGATTCTGAATTTTGGTTCACTCATTTGTTTTCTTATCGGTCACCACGCTCAAAAAACAAATGAGTGGGGGGTATTAGGTTATTTTCGTTACGGAATTTCTGGATTCGGTCTCCACGCTCAAGGCCCGCGATAGAAGCTATGCAATAGTTTAAAAAACAATATTAAAAATTAGTAGAATATTTTTAATTAAGCAGGTGAATCACAGCACATAAATTTTAATGAATTGTGTTGTTTTTTCATAATATAGACTAGTGCTGGTCTGCGATTCCACCTGGTGGTAAGCAGTGATGCAATCGTAGGTAGTGAGGTGGTGAACGGGAAGATCGTAACAGGCAAATTGATCCAGTCTTTCGATGTATGTCGTATGAACGATGAGGTGAAACGCTTAGTCCGGTTCGTTGAGATTTTTACAATGTAGGTAGGGGTGGATACTCGCCGTATGTCGGTTTGTCCGTTGGTATAAATCTAATATTTACATTCTATTTAATACTACTTAAATACTATAAATTTGTTTTGGCGAAGTGCTTTATTTTATAATAAACCGACTTCAATGTAAAAAACACTGAAAAGTACAAAATAACTTTAATTTCGGAAGTCGGTGTTTCTATAATAGATAGATAGTTTTGTCTCTTATTTATTTAACACCGACTTCCGAAATTAAAGTTATTTTGTACTTTTCGAGGTTTTTTTTTACATTGAAGTCGGTTTAATTTTGTTTTTGTAAAAAGTTTTTTATTTTTCACTTTCTAGTCATGGTACCACCACTAAAAAGTACCCCTCAGCCAAACTTCAATACCTTATTATAGTCAGAGTGCTTCTAATAATCCCAAACACGGTTAGATTACATTAATTTACCGTTCGGCTTTATCAACAGATCGGTTCGATACACCCCCCCCCCTTTTATTTTAGTCAGTCATCGCCTACACTTATAAACCGAGCAATTTCATGATCAGATCAAAGCTATATTTCTATGGGATAAACTTGGAAGCATAAACTTTCAATCAACAAAATAATTTTCAAAATCGGTCCACAATTGACCGAGATCAGAGAGAGAGAACATCGAACCTTCTCCTTTTCGAAGTCGGTTAAATAAAACATGTGCGATGAGTTCAAGTGTTTTGTTAGTAATTTGATTAATCTATTATCATAACTAAATCAATGTTCTTGAAATTAAAAGATTACGATTTTCTCAGAATTATCTCTCACTGTTGGTATAATTTATTCCTATCCCAAATAAATGATTCACAGTAAGATTTATTGAGGATCGAATATTTTTCGACAACATTCGGAAATGCCACCGTAAATTCGAAGAAACATAGATTTAAGAATTCCGTTTTTATTTATAAATAACATTTCGAAGTCAACGATTAAAATGTAAAAGAATTATTTTCCGAGAAATGAAAGCGCGTTGACACATCCATTGGCATGTCAAGTTGGCCTACATATGGCCAATAGCCAAATATGGCCAAGCGCAAATAGGGCCAACGTTTGTTTTCGGCAATCGATGCAATTATGTACAAGTTCGGTGTTAATTTGTATTAATTGTTATATAAAAAACTTAATTATCTTTGAGTGTTTTATCGTTTAGCGGCTTGTGATAGTCGTAATTATTGATTGAAGATTTTGGTGTTTCTTTAAATTACTTGTGTTTTTGTGCAAATTAAATGGAAAGCAAAGTAACGGTCAAGAGAGAGTGAGACACAGAACTTTCCATAGACGGAAATTAAAAAAATAAATGACTAATAACTGAAAAGTCACACTGTAATTAAGTATCTAGGTTTTAATACATAAGCCAAAAAATATTTCACCAAAAGAATATAGCATGTAACATACGTGTCTAAGTAATACTTTTATGACACTTCTATACTGACAGATGATAAGCTTCATTTTGACGTACAGTTGGAGCAGTGGTTGAGCGATTGGCTGTTGTGTTACCTGTCGCGGGTTCGATTCCCGTACGAAACAAATATTGCGTGCAAACTTACGTGTTTGTGAAGGCACACACGGTAAAGCAGTAATTTCCAGTACAATCTTCAAAATATAATACAAAATTAGGTCTACAATGCAGTTCGTAGCTCGAAGCCAATAGACAAACATTTCATCCAACATTATACCTACTAGCACAGTGGTCATTGGTCGATGTTTGGTGAAAACATTTGTTACATAAACGCCAACATGCTGGGACCACAACGTGGTCAAGCGATCGTTAAAATTCACTATAAACAGATGACCATTACTAGGCGTCAATTGGTCATAAATTGTCTGTGGCTTGGCAAAGGTAATGGTGTATGGAAAGCTAAGCGAAACTATGAGTGCTTCACTTAGCTTTCCATATACTAGGTACGTACCGAAATTATAAGATTGTTATTGTTTAGACTCGTATATCTTTGATAGAGTAGGTACTTATTGCTCTAGTAACATCTACATCAACAGTTCCATGTGTATGTTCTACAGGGTTGGCGAACATAGATCAGCCAATCAGAAGGCAGGCCTGCTAAGTCTGTGGGTATGTTCGAAAGAGATTCCGTGGCCCTGGAATGCAAAAAGCATCTGAAGGAACACAGGTCAGCAAGAGTCACGCATATACACTCCACCCAGAGACGGAGAGGTAATTTGATGATTTCCACTTCAAAAAAGTGTTTGTCGGCAAAAATATAACATGGTGTAAAAACTATTGGAATCCATTCAGTTATTGATTCTGAACAAATTATGTTCAAGTTTCACACAAACTAAAAATTATGATTTAAAGTGATTTCAAAAAGTATTGCCTCTATCTCGGCTTAATTAAACACACTGTGCAGCTTCTCAAAATCTTTCTTCCTACGTCATGTTATTTTTCGCTGTAATTATTCAAAACAACATTTTGCTATTTTTGTCCTGTCATCCCTAGCTAATGCGGCCGGCCGTTGAGTTCCATCCGGATAATTAAACAATTGAATGCTGGGTGAGTGATCATGCCTACATTTCCTCTCGTCTATTTTTGTAACGTTCAATGGACTATGTTTAGCAGAGAATTTTGTTAGAGTACATCAATATTTTACAGTCTGTAGATTTTCTGCAAACAGCTACCTTTGCCTCTTCTTTTTAATCATAAACTTTTATAGGTTTGTTGCGGCTTTTGGTTGCGTACTCAACATACGCCATTGGTAACACTTCGGAGACGATTTCATTGGGTCTGTCATTTTAGGGCCGCGATAACTGGCCGTCTTAGTAGTACATATATATCGATGACTGCCATTGGCTTGCTTTCTATAGATGCTGAAAGTAAAGAAATCCTGTTTTTCATACCTTTACCAAAAATATCCCAATGATATTATTGGTTGAACTGTGTCATGTTCGTGAACGGACGCTGTCAGTTGAGGCTGGTCATCTTCAATTGTAGTACAAACAGGGTGTAAAAGACAGGTATCCGCAGTCCGGGGACCGCAATTTTCTTATAAACCATTTAGAACTAGTTGGTAGGTATTTTTTTTTCGTTAAAGCTAAATAAAGTTCTTCATATTGCGGTCCCCAACTCAGCGATGCACTTCTTTAAAATATTTATAGGTTCTTTAATAAAGTAAAAAAAGGCTGAAAGAGTAATTTATTTATTATATACTTATTTTTTTACTTTTTAACCGACTTCTAAAAAAGGAGGAGGTTCTCAATTTGGATGTTTGTATTTTTTTATGTTTAATAACTTTTTATATCGGGATTTTTTTTTTTGATATTTTTTTTTTATCACCGTATATTCTGCCCCACAGCTGGGTAAGCCTTTATCCTGTTTCTCCTTCCAAACCCGTATGTCTTGGGTGATCCCTGGTAATGTTTGCCCCGCGAACATGACCCTAACTTTGTCGCGGTCGAATTTGACAGCCTCGTCCTCTCTCGGGCATGTAGTGAGCTTTAAACGTTCTAAGCTAAATAAAAACTTGACTTATAGCATTCAATGGAACATGACCTTAACAATTTTCACTTTCTTTAGGAATTCACTGCCCGATTTATAGCGTTCATATTATTATTTGTTTTTATTCATTTCCAACATGGTGTTTATAAAGATGATTTTCTGAATATTTATTTTAGTGCCTATTTTAGCAGATTTTCTCACGTGGTCATTAAATTTATTCATGGAATACTAAAAGTTGGAAAAAATAACATGGTTATCACAAGTTGAGAAGGTAGATAAATATTTTTTTTATTGCTTGTTTTTTTTTAATGAGATGTTTTATGTTGATAGTTCTTACCATTTAGTTGACACACAGGTGTGATTGTAAACAGTTGATACTTTAAGCTTTTTTATTTGAGGTGGGAAATTATCATATAACTTCTCCCGCTCTTGGTAGAGCGAGACTGCGTGTCAGGCTTTTACTGACAAAAACCTACCTGTATTACATCAGTAATCCTTTGCGTTTTTTTTTTATATTTTTAAAAATTTAGAGATTTTTTTAACGCACAGCGTATGTTAGTCCCATCGTACCCTAAGACAATAATTATTACATAAGAAACGAGATCATAATCAACACATAGGACCGGTCGTTGTGGCGACGCTTGGGGGAGGCCTATGTCCAACAGTGGACGTCTTTCAGCTGATATGATGATGATGATGATGAAACGAAATCAATGGATCAGGGCCATAAAGTCGAACAACTTTCTCGCATCATCGGAAGTTGGATGGCTTAATATTTGGTGGAAAGTACCTATATTGTTCTTGTTCAACTTCAAAACCCTGAACAACTTACTTTTATCAGCCTCCTACTGAACACATTTCATTAACAAGTGATGCATATTTTCTAATAAAGAGGTAAAGTTTTTTTTTTGTTTTTGTATTTTTTTTGTTTGTGGGAGGTAATCTCTGAAAGTACGTACTGGTCTGATTACTAAAATTTTTTCACCGACAAAAAGCTGCTTTATTCCTGAGTGCAATTTTATGTACGCGGGCGAAAAGCTAATCTTCTATAACTCCACACACGTCACAGTAGTCCTTTGCGTTCTAAGGACCCAGTAACATTCCCGCAGTCTGATTTTTTTCTTTTATGGTGGGAAAAAATCATCTAATGACAACCCCCGCTCTTGGGCGGAGCGGGAGATAGTGTCAGACTCTTACTGACTAAAAGACCCACCCCGTTCCTTCTAGCCTTCATACCGGGGCTCGAGCGCCCTTTCGGATAACCCTGGCCCCAGTAGGCTTCAACCCGGCTGGGTCCCTGCTGTTGCTGACAGCTCCTTGAGGCGCGCGGGAACAGTGCGCGCCGTCGACGACTTGGGCTTGGTCCGGACAGTTACCGGACGGCCGGACAGCGAGCTACCCATTGCTCACTGTCCGCAAGCCCGCGCCTACGGTGGCTGACCATTTGACTTCTACTAAGTAGATCCTTAACTACTACTACTCCTTAACTACTATGTTACTTAGTACAACTCAGTTTTAAGCTCAGCAGAATATTATAATTACCATTTGGCTTCTGTTGAGTATCTATTTAACAGAAGTTACTTAGTACTTCAACTTAGTACAACTTAGTTTTAAGCTCAGCAGCAATACAATCGCCATTTGGCTTCTGCTAATTAAGTACTTCAGATTTATTGCTTTTGTTGAGAGATAGTTTTCCATAGTATGGAAATCTTTTAGTCCTAAATAAAACAACTGTATAATGAACACGACACACCACTAAAACAAAACAATCTTCTGATTGATCTCTGTCAGATTCTATGACAATTCATTTACTTACGCGCAAGAGCAAGAGCGCGCTGCAAGAGGCTTCGCCTGGTTGATAGTAGAAAATAGTATAATAATAAACTAGTGCGCAACTGCTTACCATCAGGTGAGAAAAGTAAAGCACTGGTTTTTATAATAATATAATTTTTTATAATATTCCACAACTATCATACAACGCCGTCCAGTCTCAAGCTAAGCAGAGCTTGTGTTATGAGTACTAGACAACTGATAAACATACTTAATATATTTCTAAATACACACATATTATAGATAAATTACACCCAGACACAGAACAAATGATCGTGCTCATCACACAAACATTTGTCCTGGGTGGGAATCGAACCCACGACCTCCAGCATAGCAGTCAGGGTCACTAACCACTAGACCAACAGGACTGTCAAAAAGGTTTATATCAATTAAAAAAATATGTCCCACAGGAACACACTCCCTGGATAAAAAATATCCTATGTGCTATTCTGGAACGTTTTTTCGAAACCCGTTCAGCTGTTCAAGCGTGAAGAAGTAACAAACATACATACTCACAAACAAACCTTTAGAATATTAGTATGTTTATACTAAAAAAACTACACCCTATACGTCTCTAGTAAACTTTCTTCCCAAACCAGTCACCTATCTACCTAATTATTCAACAACATAATTGATTTATGTAACTGATACACAGTATCCTCCCATTGATTGTATTTCAATACCCCATTGTCTATTAGATTTAAATAGTACATACTGTTGCAAAATTATCTACAGTAGGTAAACTTGAGGTGTTGCAACTAAAGCTTGGAACAGAGTTGTAGCAAAACGCGCGACGCAGCGCGGTTATGTGAAGCTTATAGAAATGTGAACAACAGAAGTCGCATAGTTGCGGTTATAGTGTGAACAAGTAAGTTTCTTAGACGAGAAAGGCGTCCGAGCTTGTCCCTGCAAAGTGTGATTTAATGAAAATTTTTTTCGCACCCAAACCTGGTACTTTTGATAAGAAGTGTAGAAGACTATAACATCGTAATGCGCTCGTGATACACTTTTTTTAATTTTCTATTCAAATGATCAATGCCTCAGCTAAGTCTTAATTAAAATAATAATATTCCACAACGCCGTCTAGTTCCAAGCTAAGCAGAGTTTGTATTATGAGTACTAGACAACTGATAAACGCACTTATATATTTCTAAATATTATAGATAAATTACACCCAGACACAGACCAAGTGATCGTGTTCATCACACAAACGTTTGTCCTGGGTGGCAATCGAGCCCACGACCTCCGGCATAGCAGCCAGAGCCACTAACCAGTAGACCAACAGGCCAGTCAATTGAATTATACATTCATATTTCGCTAGTATTTTCAACTCGTGCGTTTAAAAACGCGTGGGGTCGCGTCGGCTGTTACAAGTGTGTTTCTCAGTACTCATGTTAGAATTAGCATCAGCCTACACAAGCCTACGTATGACGGATCTATAATGTTATTAAGTTAGTAAAGTTATTAGTCTAAGTTTTGACTTGAACTTAGTTTATGGGATGTCTGTTTTGATTTTATGATTTCTGTGTAGTTTTCGTATTTGTGTGTAACTTTATGTTTGATGTGTGGGCCAGTTAGTTGTTGGTTGAATGTATTGTTAGGTTTTTATTGGCAGTTGATATAAGAAGTACGGAAGGGAATTTCCGGAATGTGATAAATACTTCTTTCAACTCAAAAATAATATTTATTATTTTTGATTTCCACTCAAAGTATTTATTTGTATCTCAACGTAAACGATTTTTTTTAGCATTACTTCTATAACGCATTGACGTCATTTATTAGCAATTTTATTTTACAAAAATAAGTAATATACAGCTCAGTCATATTTTTACCATTTGACATGTAAATATTTACATTATTTGAATTACTTACGTTACATTTAAAAATTATCAGATCAATTTATAAATCATCGTCAGCAAATTAATATTGTGAAGCCTGTTCTGTTATACTTCTGAGCAAAAGCCCTCCTCCTTTTCTTCCATCTTTTGAGCCAGCCTTTCCGTCTTCTAGTTCTGATCAAATCTCCCCAATTAGTCCCGCTATCTCTTTTGTGGTTTGCCGCAAAATATTGACATAAAACCAAGATCTTTAGTATTTTTGTACTCCAACTCCTGGGCAAAGAATTCCCTCCACTCTTTCCATCTTTCACAAGCCCGCGCTTCCTCACAGCGAAATCGGTCTATCGTCCCACCATTTTCTTCATTGTCTGTCATAAAATACAAAATCAATTGCTAATTAAACCTCTAACATAATGACTAGCACCTACTACAAAATATGAATGCTAATCAATAAAATAAAGTCCAAACACACAACACCAATATTACCAAGACCACTGCCTACCCCATAACAATCAGAAACCCACACAAACAGATAATTCTCAACATTTTACTATGATGACTAACACAACAGAATATTGACTAGGTACAATTTACATGTCAAGGAAAACTTGCAAATTAGATTTTGTAACATTTAATAAGATTAAAGACATAGCCAATATGTCTGTAAATACAAATTTATTACTAAAAGGGTACATAAACGGAATGATAGTAATTGGAAATGTCATTATAGTTCGTGAGAAATCGATTAGGTAGTGACAATGAGTTTCTGTAATCGATTAGTTGTTTGTTGTTATCGATTTAATAACTGCATAACTTCAGTTTCAAATTCAACTCTTCAGTAATGGCATTTGTGGAAGCGATACCACATTTTTGCCAATAACATCTGCTAATCTTCACTAATATCATAAAGACGCAAAGTTTGTTTGTATGAGGTAATCTCTGAAAGTACTGGTCCGATTGCTAAATATTTTTCACTGATAGAAAGCTGTTTTATTCCTGTGTGATATAAGCTATATTATATGTACGCAGGCAAAGCTGCAAGCAAAAGCTAGTTATTATACCATCAAACACTGAATAATATATATTGTAGTAGAATGTTTGTACACAGATGCAGATTTACCCTACCTACATGACAGAAACTCATAAAAGAGAAAAAGACAATAGGTCTGGAATACCTGTATAAGAAAACTATCTAGTAATGAAGTAGAGATGATGATTATAATCTTTCATCATCATCATCACCATCACAGCCGACAGACGTCCACTGTTGGACATAAGTCTCCCCCAAGCGTCGCCACAATGCACGATCCTGTGCGTCCCGCATCCATTGGATTCCCGCAACCTTAACCAGGTCATCGGACCACCTTTAGTAAGTACTTATTAATTCCATATTTTTTTGTGTTTCTGGCAGTTGTTATCGCCATCGTCAATAAAATATCTCAGTTTTCTAGAGCCTAAGGTTTCGTAAAGTAGAAATTTTGTAAGTAACAGACTCTACCTACCCATATTCATTGCGGAAAAAGTTATCTGATTATTTTCCACACAATATAAAGTATACAAACAGATGACGCTGTGTGTAAAGACGAATTATACCTAAAAAACCAGCAGTTTTTTTTAAACATTGATATGTTCGCGCTCGCCAGTAACACACCCAATGGTAAGCGATGATATGGTCGACGATGGAGCACGCTTGCTTAGAAGTAACCTTTTTACTTTTAACTTAAGATCCATAGGCTGTAGCTATCAGGAAACATAGACTCCGGCAAGGGAATTCCACTCCTTAGCTGTACGCACAATTAATGTGTTCTTTAAAACATTATGTGCGGAATAGCCACCTGATGGTATTGATACTTTAAAAAAAAAAGAAAAAAGAAAGAAAGTGAGTGAGTGTAATTTTTTGTTATTTTTATATTTGAATCAAGTGCAACCCCATTTTGTGTCCAGGCATCTCTATCATTGCCAGGTTGCCTGGGAGAAATCGCCAAGCGATAAGGCCGCCATTTGTATGTTTTTTTTTTTATTATAGGGTTCCCTTTTTTTGTTATAAATATTGTGATATTGGTGTACAATAAAATGTTTATATATGAATAAATAAAGTGAGTTTTTTTAATAAAATTAAACAACGGAACAGTGTTTTCATGGTGCAAGCCGATTGTGGTTACTCTATTAGATGATTCAGCGCAAAAAGGTAAGATTTCTAATCGGGTCTTTTTCTTTCAATTCGGTCAGTATTAAACATGGCATTTATCACATTTCGTAACCACTCCTACGCATGTAGTTTTAATTCCGCTCAGCAAACGTTAAATCTTAAACAAACATTTGTACTAAGATGAGTGACATCATGTTGCGCACGCGCGGTTTACGCGCAGTTCTGAACAGGCGTAAGTGGTAAGCGGAGAGAAGTAATAAATCATAATCAACCTTATAATATTTCCAATTGTGGGACTCACGCCTTCTCATTAAGATAATGAGAGAGATGGTAGAAAGCCAGACCAGGCGTTAGACCAGAGTTGTTACTCAGTCAGAGCTGTTGTGGTCCAGTAACTGCCCCGACTTAAGAGTTTTACATCGCGGTTTCCAGCCTAGGTAGGCCCTTTACTTTGCACAATTATTTCATCTTCATTGTTCTCAAAACGATGACGAAAAACATTGAGAGACCGGCCTGCCCTAGAACCAAAAGTTCTGGAACATATTCCACATTGGGCCCGCATGGTGGACGGCTCATTCTCTCTCCTAGAGAGGAGGCCTGAGTCCCAGTGGTGGGAATATAATAAGACTAGGTATGCTTAATCCATAGATATCACATTCCCGAGGTTACAGAATCTGTTATTTTATTCCGGGATGAAAATTGAATTTGTGGAATATAATTTGAAATCTAGGTCGTCTCGCCACCTCTTCCTAGGTCGACATCGGCGGCGTCGTCTGGATGCCTACTGCGGGGACTGGTTCGAGGTAGCTCAAGAAAAGGATACCTGGAAGAAGTTGGGGGAGGCCTTTGCCCAGCAGTGGGACAGTATAGACAAAAAAATAAAAAAATAAAATTAATAATAATAATTAATATGAAATAATAATAATTAATATAAAAAAAAATAGGTAATTGAAATCAGGTCAAACACTTTCAAAATCAAAATCTTCATTATTTTAGTCGAAAGATGGATAATAATATAATAGGCCTCCCCTAAGTGCCTCAACAACTGGTTCAGTTTGTCTCGCATCAATCGGATTCCCGCGACCCTGATCAGGTCATCATCCACACTAGGGCCACCAACCTATAGAACTATCAAAAGATTTTTTTTCACCTGCTTTCCGCTTATCACTTGCATTCTCAATTCACGTTGCGTTTAGATCTGTTTAGGCAGTACCTACTTACGAATTGTTCAGCGAATCTCGTCGTGTTTGTACAGTACATACCTGTGTATTATGTACTTATGTTTTGTGTAATCACTGTGTACTTAATCGTTTGATGTCAAAATCTATTTTTAGGAACTTTGTTTGCTATGTTTTGATAATGTTATCATTGAGGACGCGTTTTTAATAACATTGTTTACAAATACATTTGTGATAAACATACGAACATTTTTAATTAAAAAGCAATAAATTCGCTTTGGCCTTTGCCCAACTGTGGGACAACGAACGCTTATTTATCTCAGATTTAAGAAAGTAAAACTAATTAACAAAATGCTACCGGTCTTTTAGGCACATGACACCGATGTTCTACCAAAGCTACTTCGAAGCTTGAGTGTATTCTGTTTTATTTAATTAACTTCATAATTGAGTTTAGTATTTAATAAATAGTTAAACTTTTATAAACGTATAAGGTATATATTTATTAATTGGAGTTTATGTGAAAACAGATCAATAAAAAATACCTTTGTGCATTCATTTATAAACAGCGTGTTGGTTCGTACCTAATGAAATAGTTTAAAATAATGAAACCAATCTTAAAAACTCTATAATATTTAATAGTAACTTTTTCCCGCGGCCTCACCCGTGTCCATAAAAAATAGCGTAATGCCTCAGGAATAAAGCAGCTTTCTCTAGGTGAAAAAAAATTAGCAATCGGACCAGCATTTTCAGAGATTACCTCATACAAAAAAAAAAAAAACAAACTTTACCTCTTTATAATATTAGTGTAGATGGTGTAAATGTAGATTTTTAAAGTAAAGTTCCATTGCCTTAAGTACTTATTTGATTTAACAACTTTCCACAATTACAGCAACAATTCTGAACAAATTAAACCCTTTTCAAACAAAGGGCTGTTTATTTAGACTGCCAACATTTTTAGCCTTAAATTAAGTCTAAATATAGAGTAACACGTGCAAGCTAATAATTTTATTATTGGAACAGTTTTCAAGGCTAAGTCCAGCCGTGTGGTCTCCTAAAATAATGTGTGTCCATTTGTTGGATTATATTTTTTGATTAGAGAGAAAGTATCACGAAATTTATTCCGCGGAAAGGAAGCCTGTGTCCTTGTTGTGAGAACATAACAGGCTCATTGTGCTATCTTTTTAAACCTTTTTAGGGTTCCGTAGCCAAATGGCAAAAAACGGAACCCTTATAGATTCGTCATGTCTGTCTGTCTGTCCGTCCATATGTCACAGCCACTTTTTTCCGAAACTATTAGAGCTATACTGTTGAAACTTAGTAAGTAGATGTATTCCGTAAACCGCATTAAGATTTTCTCACAAAAATAGAAAAAAAGCAATAAATTTTGGGGGTCCCCATACTTAGAAGTGAAACTCAAAAATTTTATTTTTATCAAACCCATACGTGTGGGGTATCTATGGACAGGTCTTCAAAAATGATATTGAGGTTTTTAATATCATTTTTTTCTAAATTGAATAGTTTACGCGAGAGACACTTCCAAAGTGGTAAAATGTGTGTCCCCCCTGTAACTTCTAAAATAAGAGAATGATAAAACTAAAAAAAATATATGATGTACATTACCATGCAAACTACCAACGAAAATTGATTTGAACGAGATCTAGTAAGTAGTTTTTTTTAATAAGTCATAAATCTAAAAAAATATACTATTATTAAAACATCGATCAAAGTTACAACGAACTACAAGAACTTTTATATTATGATACTTGCTGCTACGGAACCCTCCATGGGCGAGTCCGACTCGCACTTGGCCGGTTTTTTTTCTCTGACAAAACATTACCCCATAGGCTCACACTAGCAATTACTCTTGTATCATGGGTGCGTTTACAAACATGTACACTCTTAGACGAGGTTACTTGTAAAGTACTGGTAACTTCTCAGGACTGTGGTTACTAACATCATAAACAACCACTTTTGTTCTATGACTTTTAAATTTATCATATTTTAGTTCATCAGATTTTCGTACCGTTTTAAATATTACGAAGGCTGTGCGAAGCAAGCGATAGCTGCCACCACGGATATTGAACGCTGGCTTCAAGTTACGCAGAAGTCAAAAATCGGGTCTCATTAGGTGGTGCGACGTGAGACGCGGGGGCGACGAGCGTCAATGATTGGCTCGCTGCGCATCTCGTCATAGACGATTCACTCGTGATTCGTTCATTGCGCTTGCAGCATGTATCTAACAACGACGACGATTGGCTCGCCAATGTATGGAATGCACAAAGCGATCCCCACTCTGACGCCGAATGTTCAATATCCGTGGTGGCAGCTGTACAATAGCGGAAGGGGGTGCATGATACTTTTGCGTTGCATCATACAGACGTAGGTAGGTAATAGCAGAATGCAGAGTTGAAATGTGTTAGATAGAACAATGAAATCTTGAAAGTTTGTTTTGAATTATGTTTTGTAAAAAGTCATAGAATAAAGTTATTGTTTATGATGTTAATAATAAAGTCCTGCAAGGTTGTTAGTATTTTACAATTAACTGTATATAGACTGTATACAAGACACACCCGGAACAAATATCTATAGACCATACAAATATTTGTTTCGTGCGGGTATTGAACCCGCGACCAATGTGCGGGTCGTGCCGTCAGAGGATACTGTCATAACGCAAGATACAGAAGCCATTCCTAGTTTAGGGCAAACAAATAAACAATTGAACAATTTTGTGAGGGAACAAGTGTGTTGTGGCATGCCATACCTTGGGAAAAATACAGGATCAATTTGTTTATGTATATCTAGTTTCTTTTCCAACACATTATTCTAAATACTACATTATTCGCATACTTCTTAAAGCTCTATTTAGCCTTATAAATCTTTTTGAAGACTAACAAAAAAATAAACACAAACACACAACAACAACAAAGAATATATAACACACAACAACAAAGAACAACAATTTGTTTGTTGTGTCACAGAACAAACAACAAAGAATACACCACTAATTTTTAATTAGTACAAATACTTAAAGGGCTTATTAGAAAAGCCCTTGTTATTATGTAAGTAAAGTCTCAATAAATAATATCCATAAACAGCAAAGTTATTAGCGTTTGTGTTTATCCCAAAATGTCTCAATTTATGGAAATATTGTGCAGGCTATTGATTATGAATTAATAAATGGCGATTAAAATGGAAAAACACTGCCCGCAGTATTTTGTACTAGCAATTGTTATGTATGATTGAATCTATGATGAATTTACCTTTTCGTGGTCAATTTTAGGATTTCGGTTTTTTCTACTTTTGAATACAAAAATATGATCAGTAACGGGTACAGATACAGCCCAATTTTTTTGTGTACTAATTAAAAAGTAGGGGTGTATATAATAATAATAATAAAAAAAACTTGGTCTAAAATAATAGGTATATACATTATACAGTAAATGGTTGACTAGTTCCCAAAAATCTAGGTGCACGTTGCACTATCAAGTTTCAGTGTTCGTGAGGAAATCTAATATGGCTCTGTGACAGACAGATAGACAGATTGACACCTCGGTTATTTGATTAATCACCTGGCTTCAAAATGGCGCCTGCAAAAACATTACTATTTTATAGGTGGAATTTGGGACCGCGGTCCCGGTCCAAAGTGCCACATCCGCTTGACTACTATCTTAGTCAAGAGTGAATGGCATAGGTACAAGTATGCTCCATCGTTGACCACACAATCGCTTACGCTAAGGGCTTCTTCACACGTACCACAACCACACCTCAACCACACAACGTGGCCAGGCGCATATTTCGTATTGAAAATGAATAGGAATATTCACACGTACCACATTTTGCAGTCGTTATCGACCGTGTGTGTGATACCGACCACATCGCAACCATAAAGTTGCGTCGACGCAAGGACAGTGCGTAATCGTGTCTGCACACCACGTACAAACACCGGCACGGATCTTGAGCTCTCGGCGTCAGAGTGGAGATCGCTTTGCTCGATCCATACATTGGCGAGCCAATCGTCGTCGTTGTTAGATACTTACAGCAGCGCAGGGAATGAATCACGAGTGACGTCTATGACACGATGGCGTGGCGAGCCAATCACTGACATTCACCGCCCCCGTGTTTCACTTCGCACCACTAAAGGACCGAATATTTGACGACTGCGCAATTTAAAGCCAGCGCTCAAGATCCGTTCCGATAATTGTAAATGCATCGCAACTACTGGCGACAACGCAACCACAGAGATATTTTGTAGGTCATATTTTGTCGGCAACTACAAAAAGCTGCAGCGACGCTATAACCACTGCTTGACAGCATTTTGTCGTTGCGGCGTGGTGTGGTTGTCGAACGTGTGAACAAGCCCTAAGATAATAGTCAAACTCGAGCCTATCAATAAAAAAAAATAAGGATGTGATTATACATTATCGATAGTCGCATTTTTTGCCAGCCTATTGATTGTGTTGAACCAGTTATATTTTGTACAATAGCCGATTAAATGATCGAAAGTAGATATCGATTCAAATGAACGATCGATCGATCAAACGAAAGTATTGATCGGTATCTTTAGTCAAATAAATTTGAAACTAAATTATAACAATGAGTTATCGTTATTAATTGTGTCGTTTTATTCAAGTGTTTATAATATTGTAATTTTGATAATATTGTTTGAGTAAATATTGGAATTATTAATATTGGGGGATTTTTCATTTCAACCTTTCACTTTAAGACTAATACAATAAAAGTTAAAGTTTTTTTTGTTTGTTTGAGGTAATCTCTGGAAATACCGTATTTTTCACCGATAGAAAGCTGCATTATTCCTAAGTGACGTAAGCTATACCTATTTTATGTACGCGAGCGAAACCACCGGAAAATCTAGTATTATTTAAAAATATGAGTATAATTATTTGTAATAATGGGTATAACACCAATTACCGTTATGTATTTCATTACACCTTTCATTTGTCTGAACATTATTATGTATTACTTCATTAATATTCTAGCCCACCCAGGTTTTCTTCAAAACCATTCTTCAAGCACTAAAATTCCTAACAATGGAGTGAAAATTTTATGAGTAATAAAATTTTCATTGAGCTCTATGGGTTCTTCGAAGCATTTGAAAACTGAATAGTATTATTAACGGAATTTCTGAGATAGTGTTTGGAACTGTACTTATGTCCGTTAGGCTGCTGTGAAAACTTTTGAAAGAGTTAGAGAAGAATTTTTTTTTCAACGGCCTCATTTTCAAAACGTCATGTAAATATATGAATCAGAATCTCAGTCTCAATCGGTAAAAAATACTGGAAATTTTCTTGACATAATTAGTCTCCCGAATTAAATTTATGACTGGAATTCAAAGTTCAATAAAAAAATATTTTTATTTTATATAGGCTTACATAGGCACTTTTGAAACGTCAGAAGGTATTTGCAAGGTTCCAATTCGTCATTTTCTATGGTGAAGAAAGGACCATGTAACCAATTCTATTGGGTACAAACCGCGATTATCATCCTCATATAGCAAGAAATCGTGAGAATATTAACATTACCGGCACAAACTCAGCAAATAATGTGGCGACTCTAGTCTACAGATTATACCAACAGGCTCAAGCTTGTACAAGATCGTACTGCCCTCTTTACCACGGTAAGCAATGAATGGACACAGTCCTATTTTCCCACAATTGTACCGATGATTTCTCACGGAAGTGCATTAAGTGTTGACGCGGTATCGATATGTCAATGACGTACGAGTGGTGGCACAGCCCTAGAGATTCGTGAGTGCATTTTGAAATTTAAATTTTATAAATGCTGTTGTTTGTTGTTGTCACCTCTGTACTAATAAACTCAAAAACTTCTGAACGGATATTCGTGCAGTTTTCACCATTAGACAGAGCAATTTAATAAAAAACTTTAAGCGTTATAATACGTGCATATTATAATGGAGAAAACCCGAGAATTCCAAAGATTTCTAACTCCCGTGCGAAGCTGGGACGTCTCGCTAGTTTACAATTAGATTATTTGATTAAGACCCAAGCGCCCGAAAAGTGCCATAAAACAGTGACTTTCTGAAGCCTACTACTCCTCGGTAACGGCCAGGTTAATAGGTTAGGTTATGTTTATTTTAGATTCATGAACAACATTATCAACATTTTGATTTTTTTGCGCTATTAATACTTTTGTAATAATAAATAAAAAATATTTAGCAATTTCGCAACTTTTCCCAACTTTTCCCTACTCCTTCGAAACGGCTTCGATCTTTAGAAACATTTTTACACATAAAAATTGGTGGTTAAATATTCTTCAAAGTGAACATTGCATATGTACGAGTAAATCAATCAATATTTCGCAAAGAAAATGGATTTAAAGGTCAGCCGCGCGCTTTCCGGGCGCTGTTGGCCGCAAATAAATGCACAGATTTGCGTACTGCCGCCTAGGCGGGTGCGAGAGGTGCGTCCACATAATTTTGACCAGATGGTTCAAGGGACTATAAGCCTTAATTAGTCTGTCTGTATCTATTCAGCGAGGTAATGCGGCGAGTGTTTTCGGCACCTTTGCACCGGGAACGATCTGGGGCGGGTTATTTATTGACGTTTGATATTTCATTTCATCTATAAATATAAATAAAATTTTAGTTTCTGTTTGTAATATTGAAATAACTGCTTTTTACTACATGCATATGAATATATATACGGTACTTACACCAAAATAACATTTTTAAAATTTTTGTCTGTCTGTTTGTCCAGGCTAATCTCTGAAATGTCTGGACCAATTTTGACGGGACTTTTTTTGGCAGGTAGCTGATGTAATAAGGAGTAACATAGGCTACTTTTATTAAAAAAATAATAATTAAAAAACCTGTAGTCCACGCGAACGAAGTCGCGAGCACAGCTAGTTGTAAAATAATTATTACAAATGCATTTCGCGAGGTGCGCGCACGGCCTGTATTTGCCCACCAGTATCAGTTGGATAAATGCTGGCTTGCGTTCGCCTCTTCATCGCCTTACGAGCAATTTTAATAAAACATTCAGCGATCTAGATCTGTTTTCTGAACCTTAAAGGAAATTTAAAATAATTTTGCTCAACATGTTAAAAAATCAACATTATTAATAATAAGCCGGCTCTATTTTTTGTGAACCACAATTGTAATTTAAAGTAAATTTTCGCATTCCGTTAAAAAAAATTAAAAGTAACAGCGCTTGTCAAACCAAATGTCTCATGTTTATATGTGGAGAACGTTGTGATATCACATGTGTAAAATTATTGTTAGAGTGTCTAATAAATTAAACGACTTGGGTAATTATTAGGATTGAATGAAATCTGATGTAGTCAACACGGGTTCAATAATCAAGGTTGATTAAGAGATAGAGATCATTGTTTACTAACAGAAGAACCTTATGAAAAGTGTCGAATATAAGTATTTTTTAAATGATTAAATATTATACAAAATTCCCAAGTCGGTTGACTTATTAAAAAGACTATAAACCTTTTTTTATGTAATTCCTTATGTGTTATTGTTTGTTTTCCCTAATAAATAATAAAAAAAAAAATTGTGTATAAAAATAGAGAACCAACAAAATAAACTGAATATCTACATTTCAATAAGACACGTTCTAGGATACTCAAATATTTACTACTCGTGTGAGTAAATATTTTCTTGAGCTGAAGACCTCAGTGAAAAGACATCCATTTTCGTTTTTAGAGGACGAGGGAAGTGCGAGGTAAAAGGGTTCGTAAAGGCTTTCAGCGATTTTTCAAGTTGTCCTAATGATTAACTTTAATAACTAATCTACATTAATATTATAAAGTTTGTTTTTTTTTTGTTTATCTCTGAACGTATCAATCGATTTTTTTCAACGAAAGAAAGATATCAAAAAAAAAGAAAGAAAAATAAGAAAGAAAGAAAAAAGTTAGCTGTTATTGTGTGTACATAAATTGTTAAATAAATAAATAAAGCTGCTTTAACATAGGTTATATTTTATGTACGCGGATGAAGCCGTCGGCAAAAGTTAGTGTATAATAATATCAATAACCCAGTCGTGTCAGCCAATGGCTTAATAGCCAAGAGCCTCGAACAACATCTTAGGAGGTTCTCGTTACTGATGGATCAAGGCTTTCGTTATGGTTGTATCAAGGGCTTGATTCAGAAAGCGTGGCTTTTGAACCGCCTCTAGCTTGTATCCTGTTCCCAATGCGAGGTGCTGTTTTTTTTATTTGTTAAAATATTTAAAAATGTATTTAAAGAATTATTCAACCAAAATATAATAGAATTTTAATTTTTAATCTAATAATATTTATAATTTTATGACACATTTGGTGCAGTGGTTGTGCAATTGCGTGTTGCAAGTTCGATTCCCACACGGAACTCATATTTTTATGGCCTACAGTGTTTCGGGTCTGGGTGTCTTGTGTGTGTGAGTTTACATGGTTTATGAACGCACCCTCGATACAAAAGTAGCGTGGGGCAACGTTATTTCTTCAATAAAAAAAAAAACATACAGCCAGCCGAACATAGAACCTCCTCCTTTTCGAAGTCGGTTAAAAATACATATAATTAATCAATCAATGTTATAATTTTTACTAATATTCAGAGGTAATTAAATAAATATGGAACATGATATGTCTGAAATATGATACGTTATAAAATTAAAAACCGTCACCTAAAATTGACACCTACAATTTTTTGCTGCCCAAACCACAGAAATAGTGTTTAAAATAGGTGTACCTACATATCATTCTATTTAATATCTGATGAATTTTTTTAAATTACTTTTTTGTATTTTTCACGATAAGAGATATTTAAAGATTTCAAAACCTAAAAAAAAACGATAATATCAAATATTGAAACCAAAAAATATTATTAGAAAACGACGTACGGTAAGTAAGTGCTTTTTTTATGCTGGAAAAAAATCATCCAATGACATACTACAAATAAATAAAATTGGGGTTTTTTTTTTCGATGGGAAAAATCATCCAGTGATAACCCCCGCTCTTGGGCGGAGCGGGAGATAGTGTCAGACTCTTACTGACTAAAAGCCCACCCCGTTCCTTCTAGCCTTCAAACCGGGGCTCGAGTTCCCTTTTGGATAACCCTGGCCCCAGTAGGATGTACCTATGTATGTTAATAAAAATGTAAGAATGCAATTATCAAAACTTTTAGACAATAATGGTAATAATGTAAAATTCTTAGAAAGAGTGGCATGGCTGTGGAACGCAAAGGGCAACTGAAGGAATCTAGGTAGGTTTTAGTCAGTAAAAGTATGATACTCCCTCTCGCCTCACCCAGAGCAGAAGAAGTTAATTAATTTATACACTTGATCTGTGTTGTTCTTCTCTTCTTGAATGTTCTCGTAAAGAAATTAGTTATTCGTAACCTCATTTTTTTTAACTTGGTAAAGGAACATGAGAAAATCTAGTAGCCACAATCACATCAAACAATAGGCCTATATACGGTGGCCTGCACTTTGTCAAGTGGGCCTGTAATTTGTCAAACGCGGCCGTCATTTGTCAGCGGTGGCTGTGATTTGTCAAATTTGTCAGATAACAATACCACTGAGGTGGTCTTCTATTGATAGGCTCAATAATGGCAAAGCGTGATCGGTTTTAGATAATGTTGTTTTTTAAACGTGATTTTGGTATTTGGGCCAATTAGAAATTGTTGTCAAATTGTACGGTTATTTTAATTGGGTGAGACGTGATAATATTTTTAGAGAGCAAAAAGTGATTGAACGACTTGAATAGTGAAGTTGATAAGCGTACTTTTATGAATGAAGAGCAGTGATGGCCGAATGGTAATGGCCCGGACTTACGAGTTGTAGGTCGCGGGTTCGAACTCAGCCAGGCGCATTACTTTGTGTAATTTATTTCATCATCACTGCTCTCAAAACGGTGAAGGAAAACATCGTGAGGAAACCGGCATGTCCTAGAACCAAAAATTTAAAGACATGTGACATTCACCAACCTGCACTGGGCCCGCGTGGTGCATTACGGCCCATTCCCTCTCCTAGAGAGGAGGCCTGAGTCCCAGCAGTAGGAACATTAAAAAGGCTGATGATGGTGATGATGATGTGTTGCCTTGTGCGATAAGACCGCCCATTGTACACTTATTTTTAATTATGTTTGTCCTGTATTTTTGTATATATGGTGTATAATAAAGAATATAATAATAATAATAATGATGAATGAAGAGAGATGCTAAATAATGCTAACATATTATCTTATGAAGATACACTGTGCGAACTATCCAATCAATTCTAAAAATTGTAATAAATATTTTTCATTACACTTACTCGAAAATCCGCTCTCATCCCACCGCATTTAGGTACGCAATACCGTTTTCCACCCTAATGCAGAAAAGTGCGCGTGCTCTCTCCGGCCACAATGTGCGCGCGTCGATACAGCCTATAATGTTTTCCTAATCTACACTTTTTTTTCTGTGTGATTTTTAGAGTTATGCTATGTAAGGCACACCAAGTTCCATGAAAAAAAGGAAATATTTGTATACCAAATTATTAGGCAAATAGTCTAATTTAACATATATTTTTTTCAAAACATACAGACAAGCCGTTTAGACGTGATGTTGGATTTAAAATCATCAAAAATCATATGTCCCTTAAAACTTTCGTGGTGACTGAATGAGTCACTGCTATTTCACTTTTATAACACAGAAACCATAGCAACCCATAATACAATATTCTTAGAACAGAAATGAAACTCGATACACCCACTCAAAAGGAACCGTATCATTACAAGTTACAAGACATTGCATAAAAACGCATTGAAACCAAGCGTCCATGTTTTATTCATAGTAAATACTGTATTGTATTCAAATACAGACTTTCGCCAATTATAATGACTAGTGCTTTCGCGGGCAGAGCCTGGGTGCCTCACTAGTGGGTGTGCTTTAGAAACTGATTTACGAATGTTGGCACATACATAGTTCCATGTTGAATAAGCTTTGGAAGGTTTGGTCGGAAAGAAAAGTTGTTTTTTTTTTTCTTCACCGGACTTCCTACTTTTTTTGACATCGGTTCAAAAGGAGGCTAATGTGTATTTACTGATCTTCTTCTTTTCGTGTCGATGCTCTCAAACTATACCTTTTCTAACCAATCATCATCATCATCATTTCAGCCGATACACGTCCACTGTTGGACATAGGCCTCCCCCAAGCGTCGCCACATCGAACGTTCCTGTGCGTCCCGCATCCATCGGTTTCCTGCTACCTTCACCAGGTCATCGGTCCACCTTGTAGGAGGCCTTCCAACACTGCGTCTTCCGGTACGCGGTCGCCACTCCAAAACCTTTCGGCCCCAACGGCCATCTGTTCTGCGAGCAATGTGCCCCGCCCATTGCCACTTAAGTTTGGCAATTCTTTGTGCTATGTCGGCAACCTTAGTTTTTCTAACCAATATATGGCAACATCTATGGCTCTCTCGTTGGCCTCGTATAGATCCTGAAAACTGCAGGTGGTTATGCAGGATGGGCAGCACAGCAGGTGGCGCATGTCCTGTGGAGAGGCTCCAAACTGGCGATGTGCTAGAGATGGGTCGAGGAAGCCCTATTTGGTCAGATTGGCTGATTATAATGATTGATGATTTTCGTATGAATTACTTCCTCCTCCTCTTTGCGTCGTACTGCTCAATGCTAGGGGTCGTGACCTCCCTGCTTCATCACTTTTAATGATTTTCATCCATTAGTTTCTGTCTCTCGCGTTGTGAAGGGCATTGTAAGTATAGCGTAGAACCTTACTATATACAATGCCCTTCACACCGCCTCCAGACCAGACTACCAGACCAGGTCTGATATCCGGTCAGACCAACGTATTAGGCTGCGTCCACGAGGCCCTTTCCCATCCATTTTACCATTCTAAAATAGTACTCATATAGTTACTTATTCTTCTTCTTCCTGCCCTTATCCCATATTACTTGAGGTCGGCGCAACACGTTTTCTTCTTCCATTCTGTCCTGTCACCCGTCAAACTATCACTAACTCCCTTTTCTTTCATATCACTTCTTACACAATCCATCCATCTTTTTTTCGGCCTTCCTCTCCCTCTCCATCCATCTACATGTATACTCAGAACTCTTTTAGTAATATGCGCTTCATCCCTCCTCTTCACATGACCATACCAAGACAACCGATTTATACTTTTCATATAGTTACTTATTAATTCAATAAATGAAGCTGGACAAAAATTGAGCCCCCAATAAAGATAGGCTGATGAGTTAACTGATAACTTGAAAGTCGTATTTCAATCGAACTCATGAAAATTGCATTTAAGTGTTTCGCCGCCAATATAGTCCCCAAAGCAATTAAACTGCTTAAAAGAATTTTAAACAACTTAAGTAAGACATTAATTCGTAGCTTTCTACATGAAAACAAGAAAATTCTGAAAGCTTTTTGCTAAAATCAATTATTGGAGAATTAAACACCTTTTACCATTCTTTAATTGCTTTTAATTGTCAGTAGAAAATCTATCGATATATACAGATATATTGAAGATATATGACAAGTTTCTTTGAAAAATGAGGAAAATTCCTAGTAATAGATGAAGAATTAAGAATTGCTTCAGTTTTAGACTTCAACCATAGAAAAAAATAAAGCATTTCTGTTGCTGCTAAAAATATGGATCAATTTTATACGATGTCAAAGGTTTAACTTCGATTTTTTTAAAGCTTTGCCTTACAGAAGGAATTATTCCAGTATCGTGGGTGCGTTCACAAACACGTTAACTCACACACAAGATACGTTCCCTATCTTAACCCTCTTCAACCCATGTTCTTATTTATTATCCACATCTATTTATTAGCCATTTAATTTAGGTGAGAAATCATCCAATGGCTTAGGGTGCGAGAAGTTATTGGATGATTTTCCATGGGTATTCAAACTTTTATTGACTAAAACCCACTTCTATGCTTCTTCATTGGCTTGCGTTCCAGGACCCTGAGTTTTCTATTCAGAACGAGGACACGGCGGTACCCTGCCCAAGCAAGGAACACATGACTCTATCATATGATTCACCGTGTCCTCCGGGCGCTCCATACAATGGTGACACCCGGGCATTTCTTCCGTACGAAACTATTTGCCTATATATCCACCAGACGAACAAAAAACACTTCTACGTGTGCTTTTAGTCTGTCTAATAACTTAAACGACTTGGGTAATTATTAGATGAAATCTGTTGTAGTCAATACGGGTTCAATAATCAAGGTTGATTAAGAGATAGAGATCATTGTTTACTAACAGAAGAACCTTATGAAAAGTATCGAATATAAGTATTTTTTTAATGATTAAATATTATACAAAATTCCCGAGTCGGTTGACTTATTAAACAGAGTATATTTCTGCAGTAGTTAGGTTGGGGTTTTATTTTTAAAAGGAACCCTATTTACTTTTAAAAGGACGTCAGACTGGTTGGAAAAGTCAAAAAGCTGGCTGTCAATGCGTCTCGACGGCGATTTATTGTCGCGTATGGTCGCAATGCCGTCGCGAAGTAACCAGCATAAAAAAAAAAAAAAAATTGGTAACGGTGCATTATATAAATGATTCGCCTTTTGAAACTGTGGGAAGATTTTGTTTTTCTGTAGATGTGTAGCTTTTTCCAGCTTTTTCCCACGGGAGATTCGAATCAAAATATAATGTAGGTATTAATTTTCAATCGTGTGGTGCAACACAGCGCATATTAATTTTATTGTACGTTTTCTTATATTTATTATTATCATCCTTATGTGAACTTTTACGCATTAGTGGTTTTATGTCATAGTTATTTTATTTTCTATCATATAATTTTCTTCATACAGATCTGATGGAAGACATTTTATGCCGTGTTTATACAATATTTTCCTTAGTATCTAATCACAATATGGTTTTTTTTATCTTTTCTCTATAACAATTAGAACTTCAGTACATAGTATGTGTGTTTTAAAGATTTTTTTCTAGCATTATCTAATAAACTACTAACAATTTTTAAGTGGAGTATTTGTGACTTTTTATTTTAAAGCTAATCTTAAAATTAATCAAAGGCACCCAACGCAGCAGTGGTAGCCAAGTGGTAATGGTTCCGACTTACGAGTTGCAGGTCGCGGGTTTAAACCCTGCCAGGCGCGTCATCATCATCATCATCATTTCAGCCGATACACGTCCACTGTTGGACATAGGCCTCTCCCAAGCGTCGCCACGTCGAACGTTCCTGTGCGTCCCGCATCCATCGGTTTCCTGTTACCTTCACCAGGTCGTCGGTCCACCTTGTAGGAGGCCTTCCAACACTGCGTCTTCCGGTACGCGGTCGCCACTCCAAAACCTTTCGGCCCCAACGGCCATCTGTTCTGCGAGCAATGTGCCCTGCCCATTGCCACTTAAGTTTGGCTTAAGTTTGGTTTGCCAGGCGCATTACTTTGTGTAATTTATTTCATTACAACTGCTCTCAAAACGGTGAAGGAAAACATCGTGAGAAAACCAGCATGTCCTAGAACTAAAAATTCGAAGACATGTGACTTTCACCAACCCGCACTGGGCTCGCGTAGTGAATTACAGCCCATTCCCTCTCCTAGAGAGGAGGTCCGAGTTCCGGCAGTGGGAACATTAAAAAGGCTGATGATGATTATGACCCAACGTATAGCTTTTCGCAATAAGACCGCGCATTGTTACACCCTAGTAATTTTTGAGTTCCTGTTGTACTTTGATAAGGGTGTGTAATAAAGAAAAAGGAAAAAAAAACCACGTTTATATAGCTTACAGACACACATTTAAATAATTAAGTATATAGAAACTTAAATAAGAAAATTAATAAAAGAAAACAATAAAGTATGTCTCACGGCTGTGTCAAATAGGTCCATAATGCTAGACATCTACTGTGTAGTTCCCTGATGCTGATTTTTGAATATTAGGGTTACGTTTTTACCCTTCAAGTACGGAACCCAAAAAAAATTACACAAATAACTGTCCTCGCACACGGGCCACAAAAAACGCCGCTTCAAGCTTCTTTTTGAGGCGGCCTTTTTTGTGGCTCGTGTGCGGCGGTGCTGCCACAAAAAAGCCGCTTGAAGCGGCTTTTAGCTTCTCCGGATACGGAGAGAGGTGTCGCGCGCTTCAGCTGTTTTTTGCGGCTGCTTCTAGCTTTTTTTTTGTGGCCGCTTCTAGCGTTTTTTTGTGGCGGCGTTTTTTTGAGGCCCGTGTGCAGGGACAGTAAAGTGTCAATATTTTACTACCGATTCATACGTCAAACATATAAACCAATAAATATTAATAGAAAGTGACGTTTGTTATGGCTTTCCAAATAATAACATATGAGCATAGTGGTTGATATCAGATGATATCGTGTTACATGGCTATGAGCTTCAACATAGTTGATTACGTTCCGTTAGGTATGACACTTTAAATTACATTAAAAAAAACAACTGTCATAGTTATCCTTGAAATTAATATCGCTTTGACATATAGAATTTAAGATATAATATAACGACCATTTTTAAAAAGAATATCATAAGTGACATTAGGCGTTTTTTGCAGGAATTGGTTTTCTCTTACATATCATCATCAGCTTTTTTTAATGTTCCCACTGCTGGGACTCAAGCCATAGGAGAGGGAATAAGCCGTGATCCACCACGCGGGCCCAGTACGGGTTGGTGAATGTCACATGTCTTCGAATTTTTGCTTCTAGGACATGCCAGTTTCGTCATAATGTTTTCCTTCACCGTTTTGAAAGCGCTTGGGTTTGAACCCGCGACCTACAACTCGTAAGTCGGAGCCATTACCACTCAGTCACCACTGCTCTCTTAAATAATTAAAAAGGATTTACGATACTAGTTGTGGGTCGCGAGAATGCGATGGATGCAAGACACACAGGATTGTTCGTTTGTGGCGATTCTTGGGGAGGGCCAAATCAAAAAATGGACGTTCTTCGGTAGAAAAGATGATGATGATAATACTAGTTCACTCTAGGAGGTTTGAGTCCCAGAAGTGGGAACATTATAAGGCTGATTATGCTCTGATAAAAGTGGGCTCGTAAAGCACAGGATTGGTGCCAAGACACGGCGATACGGGGCCGTGGCAGACCACATAGGAGATGGTGAGACGACCTGGATGTCTTCCTAAGGAAAGAAAGATGAAGTGAGGAACCGTGACCGTTAGAAGGAATGCCGGGAGCCTTTTTTTTCTTGGACTAGCTGTAGGATAATACAGGCTAGTCAAAATAATAAAAGATAATGTCATTAAAATTTTCATCGCGTACATGGAAGGACTGGAACAATTTGCCTGCTGCGGTCTTAACATTTACATCGCGTACATCGAAGGACTGGAACAATTTGCCTGCTGCGGTCTTAACATTTACATCGCGTACATCGAAGGACTGGAACAATTTGCCTGCTGCGGTCTTAACATTTACATCGCGTACATCGAAGGACTGGAACAATTTGCCTACTGCGGTCTTAACATTTACATCGCGTACATCGAAGGACTGGAACAATTTACCTACTGCGGTCTTAACATTTACATCGCGTACATCGAAGGACTGGAACAATTTGCCTACTGCGGTCTTATCATTTACATCGCGTACATCGAAGGACTGGAACAATTTGCCTACTGCGGTCTTCCCGTCCGATTATAATTTGTGTGTCTTCAAGGCTAGAGTTAATAGGCTCTTCATAAACTATTACGCGATTGCATCACTGCTTACCATCAGGTGGAATCGCAGTCAAGCACTAGTTCATAACAGACTAGCTTTTACCCGTGGCTTCGCCCGCGTACAAAAAATATATATAGTCTATGTCACTCAGGTTAAAGCAGCTTTCTGTCGGTAAAAAAATTTTAGCAATTGGACCAGTACTTTCAGAGATTATCTACTTCTTACAAACCAAAAAATATAAAACCAAAAAAAAAAAACTTTACCTCTTTATTATATTAGTATAGACAAAAAAAAAACCCCGAAATTATAAGTCTTAGGCAATAAGGTCCCGTTTTTACCCTTTAGATGCGGAACTCTAAAAACGGCATTATTGGCACAAAAATATTTCCTTCCAATAAAGATATTGTACACAATAGTTCAATATTAGCACTTAGCTCTATTATTTGGTACAGCCACAATATCTACCCTCGATTTTTGCGAACACCACACCAATAAAGTGATTTCTTGTGTATCGGGGGGTCGGTTTTCTTTATACGATATTTTCATGGCAAGGAAATAAAATGTGGAGCAGTATTGTCGGAGTGAGGACCCAGTGGGAAGGGCTTCGACTTACGAGCTATAACTACACCATCGTGGGTTCAAACCAAAGTAGGCGCTTTACTTTCTGTAATGTGAAAAAGCTAAGCGTTCCGCCTCGTCGTTTATACCGCGTACGTCGAAGGACTGGAACAGTTTGCCTGCTGCGGTCTTCCCGTCCGATTATAATTTGGGTGTCTTCAAGGCTAGAGTGAATAGGCTCTTAATAAACTAGTGCGCCTCACCATCAAAGATTGCATCGCTACTTACCATCAGGTGGGATCGCAGTCGAGCACTAGTTTATCTCAATTAAAAAAAAAATGTATTTCATCACTACTGTGTTTAAAACGGTGAGGGAAAACATAGTGAGGAAACCGTTCCTAGAGACAAAAATTCTGGTGAATGTTCTACACACTAGGAATAACTCCTTGATCGTGGTTTTTTTTTTGAGCTAGGGAGCGTCCACAAACTCTTCTTCCTGCCCTTGTCCCATCTTACTTGGGGTCGGTGCACCACGTTCTTTTCTTCCATTCTACCCTGTCACTCGTCATGCTATCACTAACTTCCTTTTCTTTCATATCGCTCTTCACGCAATCCATCCATCTTTTCTTTGGCCTCCCTCTCCCTCTCCACCCATCCACATGTATACTCATAACTCCTTTAGTAACATGCACTTCATCCCTCCTCTTTACATGACCATACCAAGACAAACGATTCCTATTCAACTGGTCAGTCACTGGCGCCACTTTCAAACTTCCTCTAATATACTCATTTCTCACTTTATCCAATCTCGTCACACCACACATCCATCTCAACATTCTCATCTCCGCGTTCACAAACATGTCATGTAAACTCACATATAAAAGATACTCAAACAGCACTTATCGCTAGGGTGGGCCATACAAATATTTATTTTTTTGGGCAGGAATCGAGCCCGCGACACGCAGCTCAGCAGTCAATCGCTCAACCACTGCGTCGATCGTGCCGTCATAAGTTAGGTGTTTCTAGCTAAGTATACCTACGCTATTGACCCCATAAGGTCCAATGACCGGATTTTCCCAAGCTTTAGTTGCGAACCATACAAAATGGCTTCTTACCCAAAACGCATTGAATTGAATGCCGACATTGCGGACGTACTGCCTTTTAAGGTTTGCCACGAATTAAAAAAGGCTCTGTACAGTTGAAACTTTAAAATGTGGTTTTAGTTATTTTTGGGACGGGTTCTGTCAACATTTTCTTTTCAGTACTCGATTTTTTTCTGGAATACCTATTATTCAACGCTACTAATCTAGAATATTTTTTTTTACTTTAACATAATACGGCCAAATACCATTGCAGGCCAAAGAACATTACGTTTTTACCTTAAAATATGAAGACAATTATAATTAAATATTAGCCGATATACGTCCACTATTTTACATAGGCCTCCCCAAGTGTCGCCACAATTAACGATCCTGTGCGTCTCTCATCCATCCGTTTCCCGCAACCTTCACCAGGTCATCGGTCCCCCTTGTAGGAGGCCTTCCAACGCTGCGTCTTCCGGTACGCGGTCGCCTCTCAAAAACCTTTCAGCCCCAACGGTCATTTGTTCTGCGAGCAATGTGCCCTGCCCATTGCCACTCAAGTTTGGCAATTCTTCGTGCTAATTAAATAAAACTACTACACGGCAGTCATACAGTCATCTTACAATATCCCAGACAGACAGACAAAGTGTTCTTCGAATCATTCGTAAACACGTTACAATCAGGTTCAGCATCCAAGAGAGCGTTGAGTCAAGGAGTTGTCAGCAATCGTAGGGGTCCAGCAAAGTCGTAACCTACTGGGACCATGGGTGATGCGAAACAGACCTCCAGGGCCCTGGAACATTGGCAAAGAAGGAACAGGAGTGGGTTTTTAGTCAGTAAAAGTCTGATATGTCCTCTCGCTCCGCCCAAGGGCGGGAGATGTCATTTAGATGATTTTCCCACTTAAAATAAAAAAAGTGAGCATTAAGCGCGGAGATTGTGCGAGAGATAGGAGACTGGGCTCGGGCAACACCAACGGTACTACTCTCAAAAACAGTACAAAGGGTAACTGAAGAAACACAGGTGTGTTTTAGTCAGTTGCTCTTTACGTTCCAAGGCCACGGTCGAATAATCTGGAACAAATTTTCCCTTAACGTATCGAATGTTTTTGGTTTTCATCCATGAACGAACTATGTGTTAAAGTAAGTTATTCACAGAGTTTTGCTTCGGAAAAGTTCCAGTTTAGTAACGAATTCTCTTCTGAAGCTACCTAAAGAATTTTTAATGTATTTCGTGACCCGGGGAAACTATTTTCCTAAACGCCATTCTAGTTTCCATTTCACAACCAATTTGAGGGAAAATTGTTTGGGTAACCAGTTGGAACAAACTTCTTGATAGATGCGACATTTAATATTAACCTCTGTAGGAGCGGATTTATATGCTAAGGGTGAGTTGCACCATTTAACTATAAAGATAACAAAGCCGTTAACAGTTGTCAAATCGTCGAATTGACCAATAGGCGGCCGTTTCACGGCTGGTTATGGTTTGGTTATCGTTATAGTTAAATGGTGTAACTCATCCTAAGAATTGTAAACAAAAAATATTTCTTGTGGATAGTTCACTTGTAGCCTTTCCTCATGGTCTCACCTGCAGATTTTTGATTATAGCTCCACTCATGATGGTATCATTGAAACCCATAAAGATAGAATCGCAAAAATTTGGAGGGCACCTTGTTCGCAGAACAGATGATCGACGAGATTGAAAGGTTCTGGAGTAGCGACCGTGTACCGAAAGACGCTGCGTTGAAATGTCTCCCGCAAGGTGGACCAAGGGCAGCTTCAAATTAGCCGCAAAGTGTCGCACGACGGCAGTGCGGCTGCAGCGCTGCTATCGCGCGGCACTTTGCGGCTAATTTGAAGGCGCTCTAACTTGGTAAGAGTGATCCAGTGGAAGCTAGCCACACAGGATCGGTCATTGTGTCCATACTCTGGAGGAAGGGAGGGAGACTTATGTCCAGTAGAGGACTTCATTCGGAAAAACGATGAAAAATAACTGTTTTAAAATGAGTAAGTTACGCAATTATACAACGCATTTGGTTTGTTCTTGTAATGCTTCGTTTGATTGTTCTTGTTGATAGGTTTGCGCTTGACCGCTATCTCTGGCTATCTCACTTAACCTTTCGAATGTCTTAAGTTACACAGTCCGACATAAGGTAATTGTCTTTCTATTGTGTCTCTAATTACGATATTCAAAGAGTTAATAGAAACCGACGATACGCGATTACCTAGAAGTAACCTCTTAAAAGGCATCCTCAAAAAATGGTTTATCAAAAGAATTTCCCAAAAATATTTTGAGGAACCCCGAAATCCAGCACGACTGTTGAATGAGCGTCCGAGAAAGATGCTCATCCGTTTCCCATTTAGCTTATTTAACTTCAAGACCTGAATGAAAAATACATTAAACATTTATACCTTTTACCATTCCGTTCAAGAAAAAGCTGCAAGTCGGCCATTTTGAATTTTATTACATTTTTTGCGCATTTAATTGTCCTGTTTCGTGATCGATCGATTTGGCACTTCGGGTTTTTTCGGATTCTCCGATGCTGATGGTAATTTTGTGTTTGTTTTTTTTTTGTTTTTCGAGTACTGTTATAGTTTCATTCAATTGTAATGTTAGTGGGGACAAGTTTTTATTGCGTTTGAGTTCGTACTTGCATGTCATGTTTTAATTGATGTTGTTTTGTTTTGGTAGATACATAGTTGTTTTGGTAGATACATTATGCTTTTTTACATGGAAAATCATTAAATGAATCCCTTTTCCGATTGTGTAAAATAGCGATCATCATCACTAAGGGTGAGTTGCACCATTTAACTATAACGATAACAAAGCCGTTAACAGTTATCAAATCGTCGAATTGACCAATAGGCGGCCGTTTCACGGCTGGTTATGGTTTGGTTACTACCCGCTACTTACCTTAGATTGTTTGATACTAGCAGATTTTAATAACTCAATAATAGTATTGAAACCCAAAACATTTTAAATATTACCTATGTGGGTCCAATCTAAGACTTACATACAACTAACTCAATTATAGCCAAATGTAAGTTTATAAAAATGTAAATTAATATTTAGTAACAGAATGTTTTAATGTTTATAAAGGCGATACCTAGCCTGTGTAACGAAATAAAATAAGATTTGTCTACATTTAGAATAAGATCATTTGTAAGCAGTTATTGTAATCATATCAAATAAAGAACTTGAAAAATCAATCAATATGGTTTGGTTATCGTTATAGTTGAATGGTGCAACTCACCCTAAATCAATTTAACATTTCGAATACCGTAATTAGAGAATCAATAGAAAGACAATGACAGAGCGTTCGCATAGGGTTTAATGAATTAACTGAAGTAGGTACTTACTACGTAAATTCATTTTTATTAAAGTGCTTTTTACATAAACAAGGCATGTGTATCATTAGCGACTGCACGACTATTTTCCTTTCAAGGCTGGCCAATTACTAAAAAAAAAATTGTAGATAGAGTAATTTTATTATTGTAATTTATAATTTTATTACTCTATCTATTTTTTTTTCTCGCATCGCTTTAGGCAATCTACGATCATTCATCCATTGCTACTACTATATAAAAAACTAAATCAATTTTCAACAGCTCCAATATCATTGAAGGAACACAAAAACCGATAAATAGGCAGTGAAAATTAAACATGACGAACAACTTTACCGATTAATTAATCAATAACGAGGCGATACATCGATTAAATAAAAATCTACGGTATATCGACTCGATTATTATTTAAATCGATGAGTGAAGCTTATGGACCCTGTCAATTAAGGTATGGTTCATACGCAGCAACTTTAGTCGCCGAAAACTCGCTGATAATTTTAAAATGGTACCAAAGAAAAAAAATTAAAACGAAAAATGTTTTAATGGTGTTGTACTATTGCTTATTCTCTGATGGTACATACTATATGAGAATGAGACATCAGGCACCCATTTTAAAATGTTAGGGAAGAAAATAGTAAAAACATAGTCCTTCTTGGCAGTCGGGTAAAAGTACAAGATTTGATCATTTCTGTAGGTTAGAAAACAGATGCATAAAAAATCTTTTAACTGAATTAATTTGTAATTTTTTAAATATTACAAAGTTTTTATTTCTATTTTTATGGAACACAAGAGTAATCTGCCACAAAATAAACAATGATGCATAACCTAATCATATTATAGAAATATCACTAATCTTTCCTATTCTTCACAGTCTATAATTTTATGGATCGATCGCTAAGTATGGGCAAGATAATCCGACAAGTTGCCAGCAATTTTATTTGGACGTACATCACTTCCCTGTCTTATTTTCCACAATTTGCAATTTTTTAATTCGACCACTTTCATTCTAAATGTACCTACTTTTTTATAGTCACCAATAAAAAAAATAACAGGCCTGTAGAAAGATCCTTGTAAAATTACTTTTATTTAATAAATAGATAAAACAAGAAAAATAAAAACACTTAACTAATTATTCCTTGTATAGATGTAGTTTATCATATTTAGGCCCGATATTATTATACCTTGTCTCACCTTAAATAACTAGGTAATCAAAAAAAGGTTAAAACAAAAATTGTCGTCACTACAAAATAGGCTTTGGCAATTCACAAAAAAAAAAACCGGGAAACCGGTATCAGCTGTACCGAGTTCAACATTACATTCATACGATCGTCGAGAAATGTTTCCTTTTAAAATGTTTTTTGCCGATCAAGAATTTCTGAACGCAACGCACTGAATTATGCATTGTGCGCAAGAGTTGATGAGGGCGATTGGATATTTGAAATGTGGGTTCCGTTCCTTTTTCAATTTATGCCCTTATCTTTGTTGATGATCGGCCATTTGAAAGTGTGATGTGGTTTTATACTATTATTACCTCAAGAGTTGAAGGTGATTGGAATTTCATATAGTGTCAACTTTATTACATCTTTCAAAAGCTGATTATTAATTTGAAAATTATACTTTTGCTACTGAGTATTACCTACTTTTAGAGGTTGTTTGAAGTTATTGAGGTCTGCGTAAAATATGTTTAATAAATTATAAATTATAGTGACATTTTTTGCGATTTAATGAGGAGGATGATAGGCTGGCATTTGACCATCTGATAGTAAGCAATGATGTGCATGGAGTACGCTTTATCAGCATCATTATTTTAACCGAAACACGTCCACTGTTGTACATAGGCCTTTCCCAAGAGTCGCCACAACGAACGGTCCTGTGCGTCTTGCATCCTTCACATTCCCGCAATCTCACCAGGTCATCCAGGCCTTTTAAGGCTACGTCTTTCGGTCTGTCCAGAACCTTTCAGCCCCAACAACCATCTGTTCTACGAGCAACGCGCCCTGCCCACTGCCACTAAGTTTGACGATTCTATGGGCTATGTCGAGTATGTAGATCGCTTGCCTGGAAGTAATCTATTCACTCATGACTTTAATACCCTAGGTTGTCTGAAAGTATCATAATAGTAAAGAGTAAAGATGTTACTCGACAAAACGTGAGTCTCGTTGGCATTACAGTCCCTCTACCATGAGTTTAAAGCAATAGTATTTGTCGATACTCGATACCGACTACGTAAATATTTTGTGTGGTATATTTATTTGCCAACGTAAAAATTTTGTTTGGTATATTTATTTGCCATACAAAATATTTCGTAGTCGGTATCGAGTATCGACAAATACTATTGCTTTAAACTCATGGTAGAGGTACAGTTGTTGGATTAAATACACACCAACATATATAAAGCTGCAATGAAAACATTTTTTTTAATATTACAAAGATGATCTTTTCGTCCTTCCAGTCTTTAATTACTTCTTTAGGAAGTAGTTTCAAAATCTAACCGTTTATTGTTTGATAGGTGTATCCTAAAAGAAACGTGATCAATTTACATGCGGTTTTGTCTGTAAATAATTGATATTATTAGGTATCCTCTTCCGTACTCAGTCAAGTTTATAAAAATAGTGGTATAATAATATTAATATTTTTTTAAGATTTTGTTAAAAAAATAAATTAAAAAATGAATTACGTATGTTTATATAATAAATAACTAATAAGATTTTTTTTCGGAGGCAGATATTATCTTTCATTCTCTCTGTCACACTAACTCTCTTTTCACACTCACTCCACACAACTCCACACTCAGCCACTCCTCATACAATCAACTCATATTTTCCTTGGCTTCCATCCATCTACGTGTATACTCAGACAACTGGTAAACTTATTTATATTTCTAAATACATAACAATTACACAAATTATAGATAAATTAGGTATAATAGTGGTATCGTGTGTGTCCTTCCTAACGTTGTTGGTAAACACATTTGATACATTGCCCAGGAATTTCAGTTCAATTCAATCGTAGTCGTTTGATCCGAACTATAAATAGATGAACTTCTCTCTAAGTAAGATGGGACTGTAAACATTGATTAAAAGGATGAGCAGGAATGTCTATTTGCTGTTGTTGTATCTACTTACCTAACATTAAAGTAAAGGAGTAGGTTTTATTTTAAAAAAAACTAGCTTTTTGCCAGCGGTTTCGTCTGTGTGTGTGTAGTGTAGAAAATTATCCCAAGGGAATATATACATACAAGGTGTAAGGGACAGCCCTCCACAAACTTTAAGGGCTTGCTTAGTAGACGATACTGAACAACATTCCACAAAAATTTTTTTTAGGAAACGAAAAAAAAATTCAGCCTCTCCATACAAACTGACCAATCAAGTTTATAATTTTGTATGGTCAGGCGGATTTTTTTTTATCGTTTCCTGAAAAAATTTTTTGTGGAATGTTGTTCAGTATCGTCTACTGAGCAAGCCCTTAAAGTTTGTGGAGGGCTGTCCCTTACACCTTGTATACCTATGTATTTGAAAAACAAAATACCTTTATTGTGATCTATCAGACCTCGGCTTACTATCGCATAGCAGGTGAAATTATTGTCAAATGTGCCTGTTATTAATAATAAAAAAAAAACTAAAGTTGTTATCGGAAGACTTAAGGTGACTGCCACCCACCACAGGCGCGGGCTTGTGGACGACCAATAATGAGTAGCTCGCCGTCTATTAAGAGATGTCAGTAAAACGATCTACCAAGGCCAATGCCTGCCAGGGCGACGGGATTGTTCGAAAGAATTTTTGTGGCTCTGGAACGCAAAGAGTACCTACACGACACGCCACGCCGCCGCCATAATTATGGCGTGTACACGGACACGCCATAATTATGGCGGTAAGTCCTCTCTTTGAGACGTGGCTGGAAAGACCTCACGGCGTCCTTACCATTCGCACGACGCAGGTTCTCACCGGACATGGCAAGTTCGGGAGGTTCCTGCACCGGATCCGTAGGGAAGTGACGCCCGGGTGTCGCCACTGTGCGGAATGCCCGCAGGACACGGTGGAGCACACAGTTGAGGTGTGCCCTGCTTCGGCGGAGCATCGCCGTGCCCTCGTGAGGGCGATCGGCGGCGGCGATCTCTCTGGTCCGGAGCGAGGAGGAGTGGCAGGCGGTCGCCGACTTTTGCGAAGTACTAATGCTAGCTAAGGAGTAGGCCGGCCGCATCAGGCAACGGCGGCGCTCACAGCACCGCAGCCGCCGCCGGGATTTTGATCCCGATTTCCGGCCACCATAGGCGCGAGCTTGAGGACGGCGAGGCGAGGAAAAATGGGTGGCTCGCTGTCTGACCGTCCGGTAACTGTCCGGACTGAACCTAAGTCATCGACGGCACGCACTGTTCCCACGCGCCTCAATGAATTGTCAGCAACAGCAGGGGCCCAGCTGGGTCGATGCCTACTGGGGCCAGGGTGAATTTGAAAGATAGCTTAGGGAAATTTTAGTCAGTAAAAGACTGATACTCCCTCTCGCTGCACCCTGAGCGGAAGGGTAAAGCGAGATGGAGATGGAAAAAATACAATTTATACATCTGTATTATTCTTTATCATTGTAGTAAAAAAAGCATCTCCTTTATCATAGTCACAGCGTTTTGGTAATTGTTGCTAGTCGGTTTCGTTCAGTGAAGAATTAGACCTCGCTTTGCGGAACCCTAAAAAGGTACAGAGGCATTGGTATTTTCGTTTATTTGCAATAATTAATTTGTTTTTACTGTTCCATGTGAATTAAAATTTAAACAGTCGTAATTATAATTTTCAACAGTGCCACAGAATTTTTTTGTGGGCACATCTTGAAACTGTTTTAGTCTCCATTAATTTGTGTGTAGACCGGTTCTACTGGTTTACTTTTTCTAGGACCACTTTGGTCCTTAAGCCCGATATGGTGCGGTAAAAAGGGCCAAATATTTGTCTCAGTAACAAAGATGGTCCTTTCGAGTATTTATTTTTAAAACTTGAATGTATTGAGTTTTTTCTTTTCTTGCCATTTCAACAAATAGAATTTTTGTCTTCTTGAAGAATTAGTTTGCTAGGGCAGTGGAATTGGTCGAAAGAGTTACCATGACCTTGGTACGCAAATAGCAAATGAAGGAATACGAGTGGGTGTTAGTCACTAAAAGTTTGACATTAACGAGGAATGTTTTTAAAAAAGAAATTAACCGATTGACTAACATTAAAATCAACCCACATCAAATTATAAATCAATCCGCGCGCGAGTTACAGAAAACCTGAAAATATCGTAATATACGACTTCTAGTGAAAGAAAGAAAGAAAAAGTGTTTATTCACGTCAAACATGGCGCATACCTTAAAACAAAATAAATAACAATATCGACTAAAAGTAGCACGTAAGTAAGATATGCGTCACATCCGCGCAAAACTGCCAGCGCTCAGCAAAATGCTGGGGCTCATGTAAAACAGAGCCACAGCGCTAATTTTCAGCACCAAAAGATACAGTGCAGTAGTGATACAGTGTTGTGATCTACCTGCTCCCAGCATCCAGTAAGAACCTGACTACTTCCAATTTCTATTGTCCTTAAGCCTGTTCTTAATAGGAAACTTAGGGAGCGTCCGTGGGTGGACGCAGTAGGTACCCATCCAATTAATGAATTTCTACTAGATTTTAACAGCGAAATACAGAACAAAGTTAGGAACAAAGCCAAGTTTCTAAATATAGAGAAACCTATGCAAATTCGTTTATATCGTTAGAAGCGAATAAGCAGCGTATCTTGTCTATCACATGTCCTTATGATTGATGGGTGCTCCCATTCCTGGGTTACTGGTATTTAGAACAATTTTGAGCAAAATTCTTGCTGGATGCTAGGGTTGTTAACCATTCTTCCATTTGCTTCATAAATTGGAATAAATGGACATTAAATATCCTTTTATGAGTGCAGTCAGAAATCAGAAACGTTTATTTCAAAGAGACCATTTAGGGTCGGTTCATATCTGACGGAAAATGCGTCGCGTATTATCGGTTAAGTAACGCCAGAACAGACAAATATACACCGTAAAATTTTGATCGTTTTAATCCCGTGGAGGGTCGATCCGGTACATGAAACACTATCGATGTAGGTAGTTTGTACGTAACGCCGACTACTACCTACAGAGTCATTGAACACGCTCAGCTGACGTTTTCTTAAATAAATTAATTTCGTACATGCGTAAATTAATACGAGTTTAGAAAAAAAGGGTACTTTATTTTTTAATTTTATCTTTACAAATCGATAGTGTTTCATGTACCGGATAGACCCTCCACGGGATTAAGACGATCAAAATTTAAGGGTGTATAATAAAACATTCAACCTTTCACACTTAACCGATGATGCGTTATAGATTTTCATACAAATGGACGCGACCGATGATACGCTCAACGCATTTTCCACCAGATATGTACCGACCTTAACTGGCATTTATGAATTGTCAAAATATCGGTCAGTCAAAAAAGTGAAGCTGAATTGTGTATGTCACCAAAACCGAAGTTCGGAATGCGAAAACATGTCGCCGACGTTAAATATATTGGGATAATAAGCTATACTAGCGTTGCAAGACACCTTAGGTCCAATTGGCCACACCGTTGATTTTTTTGAGGCATTAAACCATTCAAAGACCTCTCTCGCTGTAGGGTGGAGCGAAAATACAAGTCTGACACGCCCTGTCAGACTTATACCAACTAAAACCAAACTTGTGTTCTTCAGTTGCCCTTTACGTTCTAAGACTACGGGTTACCTTTTCGGAAGGCATTTGCCCTGCTGGGCCCCTACGGTTTACTGACATCTCTTTAAGATACCGTAGGCGCGGGCTTGCGGACAGTGAGCAATAGGTAGCTCGCTGTCCGGCCCTCCGGTAACTGTCCGGACCAAGCCCAAGTCGTCGACGGCGCGCACTGTTCCCGCGGGTCAAAGCCTACTGGGGCCAGGGTTATCCGAAAGGGAACTCGAGCCCCGGTATAAAGGCTTGATGGAACGGGGTGGGTTTTTTAGTCAGTAAGAGTCTGACATTATCTCCCGCTCTGCCCAAGAGCGGGGGTTGCCATAGGATGATTTTCCCCACCAAAAAAAAAACATATCTTTAAGATTCGTATGGAATACTGTGCGCCACCGACGATTCGGACTAGGTCCTTACCGGACAGATATTTTGATAATGTCATACAAAAAAAACAATAGATTGTAGCATGCTACTCAAATGTCACGTGATCATAGGCTTTTGTCTATATTATAACCCAGTAACTGGTTATCACAACACCGCTTGGTAAGCCGAAACATTGTCAATAATAAGGTGATAAATTGCTGAGGCTGAAATATTATTACCTACAACTATTTGAAACAACAAAAAGAATTGACTTGTTACGTCGTTTCTCAATATACGTCGAAGGACTGAAACAGTTTGCCTGCTCCGGTTTTCCCATTCGATTATAATTTGGGTGTCTACTAGGCTAGAGTGAATAGGCTCTTAATAAACCAGTGCACTTTACCATCAACAATAGCATCACTGCTTACCATCAGGTGGGATCGCAGTCAAGCACTAGTTTATATCAGATAAAAAAAAATATACGTTCTAAACTAAACTTTTCGTACGAAAAATTGTTGATAAATTTTTTGTAAAAAAAATATTCAGTCCTAAATATAGAACAAATCCCTCCTGTAAATAGCATTACAATTAATATAGAACTCTACACAGATTTAAAAGTACCCATAAGCCACAGACCCGATAAATCAGGGAATTTACATGGTCACAAAATTAATCTATGCAACAATGCTACTGTATAAAAAGGTAGGCGCGACGGTAGCATCCAAAGGATTTGAATATATTTCATATTTATTAGTATAATCCTCTTACTGGGACTAGGGACATGGCTCAACGGACTCAACTTTGTGATTTGATGGTTTATGTTAAAGGTTGACTTGGTGTCTATTTTAAAGTGAGTTGAATTTCTGGCCACCTGTTTTAGGGTTCCGTATTCAAAGGGTAAAAACGGGACCTTTATTGCTATCACTCCGTTGTCTGTCGGAATGTCACCAGATTATATCACGTGAGCCGTTGAAAGTAGAAATTTTCACAGATGATGTAATTCTGTTGCTGTTATAACAATTCATTTTAAAAACAGAATAAAATAAGAGAATATTTATCTACACTAATATAATAAAGAGGTAAAGTTTGTTTTTTGTTTGTAGGAGGTAATCTCTCATAGTACGGGTCCGATTGCTAAAATTTTTTCACCGACAGAAAGCTGCTTTATTTCTGAGTGACATAGGCTATATATTATATACGCGGGCGAAGCCGCGGGCAAAAGCTAGTGAATAATAAAAATATTAAGATAGGATTAAATATCCTATCTTGATATTTTAGTGCAAGCACGCCAAAAAATCACGGCGATTTTGTGCCGTTGTTTGCTACGGACTGTATGAAACCCATTGCGCGCGAGTCCGACTCGTACTTGGCCGGTTTTTTTTTTAATTTGACACACTCATAAACTATCATCATCATCATCATTTCAGCCGAAAGACGTCCACTGTTGGACATAGGCCTCCCCCAAGTGTCGCCACAATGAACGGTCCTGTGCGTCTCGCATAAATCATCACTTTTACAATATTTGTATATCACACTGCATTGTTGCTCAGTATACTAATAAAAGCACACAATACTTTCAGAAAACTAAAAAAAAAGTGTGGAAAAAAACAAAACACTGCATTTCCAATTAAAGTTTGGATCGCTAGTTTTCGCAACTTAGAAGGCCGCCGAATTTCATCCACAGCTTTTGCATTTTGAAAAAATAACCAATTTCAACACAGTTATCGTCTCTCTCAATTCGACTGGGTCAAAACACTGTTTCATAACTGAAAAGTTCTTTTAAACCAAACACGATTGCGTATTTCTATTTCAAGTTTCCTTTGAGTTTGAAATTTTCTCTTTCTCTTGCAGAGAGAAATTGCAATTTCCAATGAAATAATTTCGAACTAGCTTAAATTTTATAACGAAAACTTGTGTGTCAGAAAAGCTGTACGAGCTACCGTTGGCGTATGGCCAAAATCTGTAATACCTAATGTTTTCATCAATTGGATTTGACGCAGAGGATCGGTCGTTATGGCGACGCTTGGGGAGGTCTATATCCATATCCAACAGTGGACGTCTTTCAGCTAATTTTTGTTTTTTTTTTTATAATAATAATAATAATAATTATTATTTAGCTGATGCGTGTTTCATATAGCTTGGAGATGTTTAGTCTGTCCAACCGATTTTTAAAGCAGTTCAATGTGGGAGCTTTCACAACACTTTCCGGGAGCCTGTTCCATGCTGTTACAACTCGGTTTGGTAGAAATTGTTTCAAAGGCTTTTTTTTGGATGCATTTCCACATAACTTGAGGGAATGTCCTCGTAAATGTTTGTTGGCATTCAGTGTGTAAAGGTCTTGAAGACTGGTCACATCGTAGTATTCTGTAAGTATTTTATAAGTCTCAATAAGCCTACCCCTTTATCTACGTTGTTTCAGTGGATAAGTTGTTCCATAATGTTTAGGCTCGCGTTTGACCACAATCTCGCCTGATGGTAAGCGATGATGTGGCCGACGATGGAACACACTTGCCTAGAAGCTATCTATTCACTCTTGACTTAAAGACCCCTAGGTTATAGCTATATGATGATGACGATGCGATCCACCGCATTCGTCACCGGGTCCACATTGTGGGGGGCCTTCCAACGCTGCGCAGTCGCCACTCTAGAGCCTTTCAGCCCATCGACCATCGGGCTTGCGGACAGTGAGCAATGGGTAGCTCGCTGTCCGGTCGTCCGGTAACTGTCCGGACCAAGCTCAAGTCGTTGACGGCGCGCACTGTTCCCGCGCTCCTCAAGGAAATGTCAGCAACAGCAGGGACCCAGTCGGGTCGAAGCCTACTGGGGCCAGGGTTATCCGAAAGGGAGCTCGAGCCCCGGTATGAAGGCTAGAAGGAACGGGGTGGGTCTTTTAGTCAGTAAGAGTCTGACACTATCTCCCGCTCCGCCCAAAAGCGGGGGTTGTCATTGGATGATTTTTCCCACCATAAAAAAAAGCCCATCGTCCATCCGTTCTACGAGCAATATGCTCTGCCCACTACCACTTTAGTTTGGCGATTCTTTGAGCTAAAGCAATAAAAGGTGGTCATATTTTAAGTATCTACTGCTTATAGTAGATACTTAAAATATGACCACCCATATTCAATATACTCTGTATATTATCGACTTTAAAAACCACGGTAAAAAGACCCGGTAGCCCGAATATCAAACCCTTAGTTCCGAATTACGTCAAAAGCGATTATACCGCGAATCCGACCTTAATAGTCACAAAATATAAGGACTATTGAGTACTATTTGTGACGTTGCGCGTTGGTTGGATTCGCGATATAATCGCTTTTGGCGCAATTCGGAACGCGGGGAAAAAGAGTATTTGTCAGTAACCACACAAACTAATATAGACTTGAGTATTTGAAGAAAATATTTTAATCTCATAACCGAAGTTTTAGAGATTAAATCCACCTTTTTTACTCTCTTAGGGACGACATTTTATATTTATTATGGTACTTTTATTCAGTGAGTTGACGTTAGGTTTAAGCTAGTAAGATGAGGAATTAGTGAAGTATGAGTACCTAATAGAGTGGGCGGTTTGGGAAATATTTCAAGATTAATCGGAGTTTTACTTGTAATATCTAAAAGTAATGTACTATGTTGAAGATGGTAAGCTTTTGTTGATTGAATCTAGTTGATATCCATGATTCTGAAAGTTCTGTGGATATTTCTTTTAAACTATAGCCGAATGTATGAGTTTAGGTTAAGAGAGCCCTTTTCTTAAGAAAAATGTGTAATAACGTTATAATCGCGTAAGAGCAGCCCCCATAGCCAAGTTACAACCGTATCGTGTCGAATTCCGTTCTCCAATCGGTAATGCTTCGGTGTCAGCAGTTGTAGAAAACGATAAGTGGATAGCCATGTTGACGCCGCTCGTTCTACAATGTAGCGTTTGTTTATCAACAAACGCTTTTACGCGTCAAACGTTGTAGAAATTCATTCTATCATTTTGAACGATGTGAACTTGGCTACGAATTTTCTAATCGTTTGTTCCGACTACGTGACTTAACGTTGAGATGATGTCATTCCCATACATTTGATTACTTTTCGACTAGCGTTAACGATTGCAGATTATCAAATTGGCTAGGGGTGCAGTTGTATGGGAAGTAACACGGGTTGGATTCTCTTAATATAATTATCGACTTCGGATACTTATCATATCCCCACATTCGAAATTACTGTTGTATCGCAGGTGCGTTTACAAACATGTAGATTTACATACAAAAGACACCCAGACCTAGAAAAAACTGTAGACCATACATTTTTTTCCGAGCGGGAATCGAACCCATAACACTCAGCACAGCAGCCAATGGCTTTACCACTAAGCATGCCATCAAAATTTGATCCCATTTTACGTAAATATGTAGTAACTATACGGCACTATATGTACGGTCAGTACAAGGAACAGTAATGAAAAAATATTGTTACCATAGTGCTGGAAAATATTCAGGCTAAAAGCCTTTACTCTTTGTACGAGGATAATTTGGTTGAAAGGTTTCCATACCTGGAACAAAAATAAAAACAAAGTTAGCTAATTTTTAACACATCATTTTCTTACAACACGAAAATCTTTAAATAACTTATCTCTGGGTAGAGCGTGAAAGAAAGAAGAAGGAAAGAAAGAAATTTTATTTGGGGGACACACAAAGCGGAAACAACATGTAGATAAGAAGTTAACTTAAGATTAAAAAAAAAAAACTTGGCGTTGCGCCACCGGTTCATGGTAGACATCCCACCAATACGCACAAAGCGTTTTGGTAACACATTTATTGTGCGTACAACCAAGGAGCGGAATTCCCTGCTGGAGTCTGTGTTTCCTGATAGCTACATTTAGGGGTCTTTAAGTAAAGAGTGAATAGGTTACTTCTAGGCAAGCGTGCTCGATCGTCGACCACATCATCGCTTACCATCAGGTGAGATGGTGGTCAAACGCGAACCTATAAATAATAATTAAAAAAAAAACTAACAATGTGTGTCTCAACTCTCACGCCTGCGCCAAATAAGTCCAGTTTAGCAAAAATGCCAGTCAAGTGGTAGTTCCCTGACGCTGGTTTTCAACTGAACCTTATTGTGAGTGTAAGGTGGAAAATTAATTTACTTAGAGCAAGAGGGAATGACATCCTTTTATTAACTGTGAGAGAAAAGGATGCGGTCGCCTCCTTCTGCGAAGCAATAATACCAGCGAAGGGGAAGGCCGCAAACATGAGTGAACAGACAACCTAAAGCCTCAGCTGCCCCGGGCGCGGGATTGCGGATAGCGAGCAACGGGCAGCTCATCGTCCGCCCATCCGGTAAGAACCAAGGTTTCTGAAAAGGAAACCCGTGGCCTTAGCAGGATGGCTCAGAATTCCACTGATGTGGAGTGGAGATTTGGAGCACTGTGATTGGCCAATTCACGGTCCGCACCTCTTCACTCTACCGCGTGAGTGGAAACACACTTAAAGTATTTAGGAATGTTTTTAATTATTTAAATAAGTAAAGTACAAATTAAAAAAAAAAAAACTTATTTTGTATAGTTTCGATATTGAGATAGATTAGTTTTTTTTTTATTGTTATTTGACATGGATAATCCTGTATTATTTTGTATAAATTACCTTTTGCCCGCGACTTCGTTCGCGTACATAAAATATAGCCTATATCACTCAGGAATGAAGCAGCTTTCTATCGGTGAAAAATTTTTAGCAATCGGACCAGGTACTTCCAGCGATTACCTCCAACAAACAAAAAAAAACAAACTTTACCTCTTTATTTTATTAGTATAAATAAATATATAAAAAATCGCGCTCGCCACCGTGCCCGCATTCATCTTAATCACTTCTTGATCACTCTGAACTAGGCCTAATTTCACTATCAAAGAAAAGGGCCTTGTAAAGTAAATATAAGAGGCGCAAGCACCTGACTGCGGACGATAACTATCAAATAAATCAACAGTATACGCCGTAAATCCATCACAAGACGGCCCATAAAAACGACACTGATTTTAGAGTTCCGTAGCGTTTATAGACCGACTTGTTTGGTTTTGGAGAAGAGTTTGTTTATTTTTAACATGAAATACTTACTTTGAAAGTTAGAATTACATAAAGACGGCCTACTGTTTATAATTAAGTAACTGTAAGCGTCCCCGCACACGGGCCTCAAAAAAACGCCGCCACAAGAAAACTCTAGAACCGGCCACAAAAAAAAAGCTAGAAGCGGCCGCAAAAAACAGCTGAAACGCGCGACACCTCTTCTGTCCGGAGAAGCTTGAAGCCGCTCCAAGCGTTTTTTTGTGGCGGCACCGCCGTACACGAGCCACAGAAAAAGGCCGCCTCAAAAAGAAGCTTGAAGCGGCGTTTTTTGGGGCCTGTGTGCGGGGACAGTTAGTGGCTTTGCTTGCGTGAAAGTACTAGTAGAAATTTATCCTAAGGGTATATGTTACCCCTTCCTGAAATAAAAAGTTGTCTATGTCAGGTCACGGTTGGTGTTTATAATAAATGGTTCTATGGTCTACAAATAGTGGTTTCGTTCGGGTCTGTCGAAACCGCCTGTGGAACAACTATCTGTAAACATGTACAACTCACTTACATAAGTCGAAATGTTTGTAAACGCACTCAGGACCAGGGACTCAAACTGTAACCGTAATAATGTGTTTTAACACTGTTTTTTAAAACAGTTTTAACAGAGAAACACTTTTAAAGTTTAACAGATACAATAATATTACCGAATCAAACTGTAACCTGTTATATGTGTTAATATGTGTAACTGAAATAATTGCACAGTACCATAAATAAGTAAATTGTAACTTTGGCAACGCTGCGTTTACTTGTTACACTTATTAACACTGTTAACACTTTTATATCTGTTACAGATATGTTACGGTTACACTTTTTTAAGTGTTTTGGGTTAACACATTGAAAACACATATATAAGTGTTACATTTTTGATTCTGTTACACATTCAACATGTAACACTTAAAATTCTGTAACCTTTATGAAGGTGTTTTTAAGTCCCTGCTCAGGACACAGGAGTATTCCTAGACTAAGGTATAGCGTAGCATACACAGACTTATATTGACGTAGCATAGCATAGTCCGCCTGTAATATTCCCACTGTTGGTACTCAGGCCTCCTCTCTAGGAAACGGCCGTAACCCACCACGCGGGCCCAGTGCGGCTTGATGGTTGATGGATGTCACATGTCTTTGAATTTTTGGTTCTAGAACATGCTGGTTTCCGCACGATGTTTTCCTTCACCGTTTTGAGAGAAGTGGTGATGAAATAAATTACGCAAAGTAATACGCCTGGCTGGGTTTGAACCCGCGACCGTAATGACGACTCGTAAGTCGGGGCCATTACCGCTCGGCATCCACTGCTCTAACTATAAGGCAAACTCTTAAAAAAAAAAAATTAGATACATTGCAAGTTGATTGGCAATTTTAAGGAAACTTTTTGTTGCTATAACTTGACGAAACAGCGATATGCATGTTCAATTACATTAAAAAACAAATATTTGTAAAGCTTACATATGGTTATTCCGGGTCTGACAGTGTTGCGTATGTGAAATTGTATGTTTGTCGACGCACCCACGATAGAGCAGTAAATCCTAGATTGGGGCACCATTTGAAAAAAAAATCTTAGTACACTTACCCACTCAAAAGTCCGCGTTTATTCCTACCGCTTTTAGTTATGAAATTTTCTGTTTTCTGCACTAGTGTGGAAAAGTATTCCCCCGCCAAAATTTATTGTATTTAGCGTTGCTAGCTAAGCAACCCTCATGATTACGTCAAACCCCTTTTATTTATTTCTTCGTGAGTGTATTGGCAAACTTTGTTGGATACACGTAGAAATTGATCACTGCAGCACTTGGCTCCATAACACCCTCACCTACGGCTCGGGAGAATTTGGCCTCGGTCGCAATGATAAACTTTCTTCACTTGTATTAAAATGTACTGTTGCAATATATTTACAGCTAAATACTTTGACCAAAACTAAATCGATTTAATTCAAGACAACAAAGAACTTTATCACACAGACACAAAACAAACTAATTCGACAAACAGAACCCGCTAACAAAGTTCGACAAAGAATTAACAAGATTTATATTCAAAACTTTAAAAGTAACAACAAAGCGGTTTGTGAAGTTTAATCAGCTTAACAATTAAGCCCGTATCCAATTACCAAAGATATTATCGTTTTTGATGCAGCACATTCTTTTGTTTGTTTAGTGGTGGAATCAACCCTTTTGATGTATATAAGGTCACAAAAAGTCGCCGTGGGAGTAAAGGCCCATGGCGACTTTATGTAGCGATTTATTTACAACTAGCTGTGCCCGCGACTTCGTTCGCGTGGACTACAGGATTTTGTATTTATTTTTTCTAAAATAAAAGCAGCCTGTGTTACTCCTTATTACATCAGCTACCTGCCAAAAAAAGTCCCGTCAAAATCGGTCCAGCCATTTCAGAGATTAGCCCGGACAAAAAAATAGACAGACAGACAAAAATTGTAAAAAATGTTATTTTGGTGTATGTACCGTATATATATTCATATGCATGTAGTAAAAAGCAGTTATTTCAATATTACAAACAGACACTCCAATTTTATTTATATGTATAGATTTTTTTTTTGCTCTAGAAGACAGCGGCCCGACAGGGCCCCTACGGTTTTGCTGATATCTTTTTGATACGACTATGATCCCCGTATTTGAACACAGCCTGACGTGTCATATTCTCTTGACTCTTTAGACACCCAGAAAGGCGTCTTCAGTGGTATGTGGAATAAAGTAGAACATATTCTTTTGCTAAAAAGGGAGGATCCTCCGACCAGACGAGTGTTATGTCTGATCTGGACAACTGCCCGATAGATGATTTTGGGCGTTCTAATCGCACGCAAATGAGTTCCATTTAGCGATACAGGATTTCGTAGATTAGTTTCTATGTGATGTCATAGATGTCGCTACACTGTCCCTAAGCCTCCTTACCCTCCCTACACATAAACATTAAATAAAGGCCCAAAGAGTCACGGATAGAAGGATCATTTTACTATCCTCACATCCGCTACAAAATCCATAAAAAAGACATCATAAATTCCTCTTACAATTTAAATATAAATGACCTGCTACCCGCATATTTCAGAAATCAAATAACCCTTCTACATCCAAGTACACAATGGTAGAGAAAAACAGTTTGTGATAGCATATTGTATTGTTTAGAGTTTGGGAATTCTCGACAATTTCAAAGTTCCAAACACGAGACATCCTACAATCAAAGTCCCGGAAATACCCGGGACTTCGAGCCTATTTAGATTTCTTTTTATTTATGCGAGGTATGCCTTTTTTGAATTTCTGGTCAAACATATATAAAGGCATTTTTTTCTGTATAAATCAACATTTATTAACCAAATAATTAAGTCTTAATTCCTTTGTCGTTAATTTCAGTCTTATTAATTGCTTTATTTCTTTTTATCACACATTCATTTTTATGCATTTAAATCTTAGTTAATAAGGAACTTAGTTAAAAATCATACTAATTCTTAATAACTTCACTATTATATAGCAATTTTAGTATCTAATCATTAGCAATTTCGACAATCTTGTCTTGTCTCGAGTCTCGATACGAAAATCCCGGGACTCGAGACAACTAAAATTATGAAAAGTCCCGGGACTTCTAGACACGAGCCGTCCCGGGACCCAAACCCTAGTGTTATTGCAGGATGGCCCATTGTCTATTCACTATTCACCATTTTAATAGTTACTTCATTCACGTTACCCCTTTAGTTAATTTACTTGGCCTTACCTATAAAAATAGACGACCCTTTTTTGCTGGGTTCAGGGGAAGAATGATTGGCGTTTGTGTGTTTTTTTTTGTTATCTGTTTACTTAGATGACGTATTGTATTGATATTAGGTTTTTATATGTGAAAGATTTTTCTACATGATTATAATTTTGGCAGACTCATCCTAGCACAGGGGTTGTTTTGACGGTTAAAAGCAGCCTTTTTTTTCTAATTCTTACAAGGGTAAGTTTATATCCTTAAGCTAAAGTGCCGTTAAGTGCCATTTTGCGGATTATTTTTTCTTAATAGCGACGGTAATCAGCCAAAAATTCGCTTTTGATCTTTGACGGGATCGATAAATTACTATTTTTTTTTAAGTTGCCTTACTCTTTGGATTTTTTCCCGTACTAAGTAAACTATATTTCTATTATATTTCCACTATCAATAAATGTTGCCTACTTAATTGCTTACATAAATCAAAGTCTCCTACCCCGTCTGTATGACTGAGATAAACTCAAAAATATTATGAAATATAAAACTTTTTACAAAAAAAAAATACAACCGACTTCAATATAAAAAAAAAAAACACTGAAAAGTACAAAATAACTTTAATTTCGGAAGTCGGTGTTTCTATAATAGTTGTGTCTCTTCGTTATTTAACACCGACTTCCGAAATTAAACTTATTTTGTATTTTTGTGTAGACCATACCTATCCTAGAATAACACATAATATATGTTACTTTTTATCCTGGTAGTACGTTCACTTGGGACAATTTTCTACTTCACGCTAGCAACATAGTAAGTTAACAATTTTGCTTAACAACTCGCTTCAAAGCCTGTACACCAGGTTTATAGTTCACTATTTCAGCAAACACGGCATAAATATCTAACCCTTCATCAGAAGGGATCATTGAATTATTTCCGACGAAGTTACGGTTCAACCGTCAAAGATACTAACGGAAGCTGTCAATAGAGGGCGCTTCTTGTAGATTTAATTTTGTGCTCCAGTGGCGTAATGTAATCAACCCGTGTTTGATGAAAGGCGAATGTGTGGTGGATTATCGGTCTATATATATAACGGGTAAAAACTGACTGATTGACTGACATATCAACCCACAGCCGAAGCTGGGAATAAAAGCGTGAAATTTAGCTTTTTATGACGTAAGCTACTAACAGTGGATTTTCCGAAATTCACACCCTAAGGGGATGAAACTAGGGGTCCAAAGTCTGCGCAGAGAAACCTACTTTGGCGCGAACGCAGCCGCTGGTAGAAGCTAGTCTTCCATACATTATTGCACATTTTAATAAAGGACAAACATACAACACTAATATGTATATTTATACAGATAAACATGTAAATATAATTGAAGTGTCTGGTTGTAATATAAGTATTTTCGATACCTATAATCTAACGATTTTTTTTTTAAATTTAATCTATCCGTCCGTCTGTCGGTCTGTTTGTTTGTTCCGGCTAAGCTTCGAAACGGTTGTACTGATTTGGAGTAACTTAGTCTTCTTCTATTTTAAAATAAAAAGTAGGTTCAAAAAAACTTCATAAAATTGCGACCAATACGGATTTCTGTTGTTTTACAAACTGACACGGAAAAAGTCACGGGCACCAACTAGTCATAAATAAAATTAATTCTAACACAATAATTTTCTAAGGAGAAAGAGCGGGATACTGGTGGTCCTAGAATGCAAAAGGCAACTGAAGGAACAGATATGTAGTTTTGATCAGTAAATGACTGACACGCTCTCTCGCTCTAACCTAGACCGAGAGAGCGTGTTATAGTTACAGTATATTAGTCGATTTCATACCTTAAAAAACCGAAACTTAAAAAAAGAGTTCCATCTCGAAACAGAATAGAAGCTTAGGAGAAAGAGCTGTAAACACCAATCAAAATCATCTATTACAACACCTATGACAAAATATCCCATTTCAAACCTGATTCAACATTACTTATACAAAGTAAAATATTCAAAAAGCATGTAAAATTAAATAAGGTGATAACAGGCCTATTAAACGCGATAATTGTACGCGCTGCATCCTAAGTGATCATTACACTTTTATATCGTAAAGATCTCGTTAAGATTGTGTGTTGAACATAAGTTACGTTATGTGCGTGACCTGTGTTGGTGTCAAGAGTATTGTGGTTACTGTTGGTTGTAGCTGACACACGGTCGGGAAGCTTGGACAACATCTACCGTTTAACATAATTAGCCTTATAATGTTCCCACTGCTGGGACTCAGGCCTCCTCTCTAAAAGATGGAGGAGTTTTAAGTAATAAACTCCATGTTTTAAAAGTCAGTTAATAATGAAAACCTGGATAGATTGTAGCTGGAACAGAAGTGAACCCCAGTATGCATAAACAGCTAATTAAAATAGATGGAAGTTTAGATACTACGCCGCAAAAAAGAGAGAGAAAGAAAGAAAAAGAGAGCAAGAAAAGAAAAAAGAAAAAGAGAGAGAAAGAAAAGAACCAACGTGCCCTGCCCATTGCAAGTTTTCTGTAGGCTATGTCGGTCACCTTAGTTCCCCAGCAAGAATCTTCATTTCTGATTCAATCATGCAATTTGACTTGATATTATTATTTTTTTGTAATTTTTTATTTATTTATTTTTTATTACGAACCCATTGTGTCCCACTGTAGAGCAAAGGCCTCCCTGCCGTTATTCCACTCTTTTCTATTCTGAGCGACTTCTGGCCAATCCTTAAGGTAGGAGTCCAAATCATCACGCCATCTCCTTCTGGGCCTACCGCGTCGCCGGCTTCTGCTGTTCGGAGTCCAGTCAGTAGTTGCTTTCGCCAAATTTTGTTGCGACATGCGGCAGATGTGATCTACCCAGTTCCATTTCAATTTGGCGGCTGAGTCACCTACGTCTGCGATTTGTGTTTTAGAACGAAGTATACTGTTCCTTCTGCGATCTGTTCTTTTGAACCCGAGAATACTTCCTTCCATTGCTCGCTGGCAGACCCCGAGTGCGGACTTTTGACGTTTCGTTAATGACCACGTTTGCGCTCCTTTTGTAGTTCACAATTAGAAAAAAAAGTACATTCCTGCTATCTTTTGGATGACTTAATTTTTTTTACTATGTACTACCTACCTTGAGATAGGAAGAAAAAACGAAAATGGTGGTCACTGTTCAAGGGCACCACTTTAAGAGATTACTGATCATAAGAGTTACCATTTTATTACAGTTTTACAGTTTTCAACCGACTTAAAAAAAAGGAGGTACTATGTTCGGCTCAATGTAGATATTTTTTAATCAATGTGTTAAGCTCCTCCTCATTTTATAACTTGTAACCATTTTAAAATAACATACATTCAAGATGATCACCAACATTGTCCAAACTACAAAGCCGTATGTATCCATATCAGCATTCACCAAAAGATCATTATTAACCTGGTTCAAGATAAGACCATTTTAAAAAAGGTTTACCGACAAATAACCGATACCGTGGGATGAACGGGAAGATGCTGGATGCAATTATCTCACGTGAACTGTTATTTAGTACTTTTGGAGATTAGCGAGGCTGATTGATCTTTCTTTTATTAGTTGGTGTTAAAGGGGCGTTTGATTTATCTTTATTTTTGTTTTAACTGCAATACTGCGAACTGGAAGCGGTTTTTTTTTGTTAGCCTGTTCTGTCCCACTCCTGGGCAAAGGCCTATCTCCGCTCCTTCCATCTTTCGCGCGCCCGGGCTTCTTCTTGCCAGTTCTGGTGGAATCTATCTAGTTCGTCGCGCCATCTCCTTCGCGGTCTACCGCGACCCCGACGCGCCGTTTCTGGGCACCAACTTTGTGCTACTTTGGCCCACAGTTTGTCGGGCATGCGGCAGACGTGTCCTGCCCAGTCCCACTTCAGTTTGGCAGCCTTTTGAACCACATCAACTATATTGGTTTTGGAGCGCAGTTTTAGAAGCGGTTATTTGGCATTTTTTTTTGCTAAAAAACGATTGTTTTTAGGGAGATTTTGAGATAATAAACAAACTCTAAATGTCACAATATGGTCAACGAATAAAACTTCTTCAAAGCAAATGGCATGTTAGTCTAGTGGTTCGCAGAGGTCGTGGGTTCGGGTTTTACCCAGGACAAATGATTCTATCTACATATATTAAGTATATATGTATTTGCCACGTACAATGGTCCGCATAGGACTAAGTGCGGAAACCATACTCAGACATAGACATATATGTATGTATTTAGAAGTATAAGAAGCATGTTTATCAGTTGTCCAGTACTCATATCATAAGCTCTGCTTAGTTTGAGACTAGATAACACTGTGTGATAGATAGGTAGTTGTGCAATTTATAAAAAAAAAACACCTCATTTGTAAGCGACTCCTTGATTTAACAAATAAATAAAGGAAACAGACTTTAAACCCAAAGGATGCATCATTCGTAAAAAAGGATGAACATATTTAGTAGCACTAAAAACAATAATGCATGATAATTATGTTTACTAAAGCTTATTCATAATATTCCTGACATTCCTTCAGTTGAAACGAGGAGATGTCTCAAAACTGACACATAGCTTTGCGTTCAGAACCAACAAAGCCCTTTCAAAACAATTCATATGTACGAGTATATGTACTTACAAAGTAGAGGCGTAGCTACTGCAGTGTCAGCCATATCAATGATATGAGGCCCCTAGGTTCTAGGGGCCCCGACTTATGGAAGCATATATTTTTTTAAATTGAGAAATCATTCAATGATTTCTATCACTATACGGTGGGTGTGTCAAACTTTTACTGATTAAAAGCCGCCTGTGTCCTTCAGTTGTTTTTGTGTGGTAGGTTACTCTATCAAACGTTCATAAAATCAGAAATTGTTGTCCACAAAATCTTATTGGTGAGACTCTCAAGTTAGTCATTAAGTAGGCTTCGACCCTGTTGGGCCCCTACGAGCTACGCCCCTGCCACAAAGTACACCCACCTTTACATCTAACGAAAATCACAATATACTTGTACAAGAGAGGCCGTAATTGATTCACAATCAAAATATTAAGTCTAAGGCTTTGTGGGCTCTTGCCGAAACTTGCGTAGTTTAATTTTCATTTAGTATGCAAAATGATTACGTCGTTGAAAATTCTGGAGAGCTTGTGGCTGGGAACTTGAGCCTCTTTATTAATTAAGTCTTTTGGGAAACATTGAAATGGAAGGTACGGCTCATGGCCTATTAATAGGAAGACGTTGGGGAAGATACGCTTTTTGTTGTGAGAAAACTCAAGAAACCAATCATCATCAGCATCATCATTTAAGCTGAAAAACATTCAATTTAGGACATAGGCCTTCAAAAAGTGCCACCACCTGTCCTATGTTTCTCGCATGCAGCATTTCCTACGACCCTCACCAGATCATGGTTGGCGTAGTCTTTTACTAAAATATTTATTCATTCAACAATTAATGTGGCATAGAGACAAGGAGAAAACAGAAAAATAAGTACAGGCTTTTTAAGAGTGGTAGGAGTTGTATGATGCTCTACCTAAAAAAAATCTAATAATCTCCATTATAAATCGATAGGTAAAAAATTCAAAATTATTGTTATCTGTAAGATAATGTACCTTACTGCATTAAAATTTTTCTATTCCTCAATATTGCGAAAAAAACAGACATTGCATTATTCATTTAATTTTTTTTTTTTTTAATAGCAAATTAGTTTCTTTACCTTGTCATCGAAATAAATGGGATCATAAAAATAAAGCAATACTGTAAATTTTTCGCCACATTGAGGAATATGATTTTTTTTTTCTGACCCATAATACTATCAAAATTTCAAAGTGTCATTGAATTATGACATGACAAAAGCTTATAAAATGTGTCATAACAACAAGGCACCTGTTACTTAACAATTTTAATAAGTTCTCTCTTCGAATCTTGCGTAGGATCATTGGACACTCATTACATACGATTTTCAATTGAAACAGATCATCAGAGAATATCACAACATTTATAAAGTCGATTTTATAGTCTGAATACAAAATTGATATTACGCAACAGAAAATAAAAACATGACTACATTATAAAACTTTATAGCTACACTCAAAACATGTTGTAACATTATCGACACTTGACCTAACTTTGCAATGAGTATAGTAATATTGTATGAAAATACTTTACATTGTACAAAATGTTTTTTTTTTAAGCTATTGCATAGCTTCTATCGCGGGCCTTGAGCGTGGAGACCGAATCCAGAAATTCCGTAACGAAAATAACCTAACACCCCCCACTCATTTGTTTTCTTATCGGTCACCACGCTCAAAAAGTGTAACTTCAATTAATATCAAAGAAAAAAAAAACAAAGGAAAAAAATACTGCATAAATAAAATAAATAAATAATTATAATTGCATAAGTTGATAAAAATGCTATGCAATAGCTTTACCGCGGCAGTCCCCGAGTGCCACACGTCTTTTTTTTTATTATCTACTTATAATAGCAGATAGTCATAGGCATAGCACCCTCTCCACAGGACATGCACCACCTGCTATGCTGCCCATCCTGCGTAACGACCTGCAGTTTTCAGGATCTATACGAGGCCAACAATAAAGCTGTACAGGTTGCCAAATATTGGTCAGAAAAGTATAGTTTTGGAGCATCGACACGAAAAGAAGAAGTATTATTAAATCATTTAATTTTATATTAGTTTTAGTATATGCAAAACCCGAAACACATGTCTAATATTTTTACGTAATATTTTATTTTTATTTTTAATATATGAACACATTATGGAGGGCCAAAATCCACGTAAAATAGCAGATCTTTACTAGATTAGTTTTACACATATTTAAGTTTTGATTTCCATAGAAGACTACTTAATATTCACAAGACAGCTGTGAATCAAAAATATCTAGAGAAAGATAAGACGTAATAACATCATATTCACGTAAAGCGGTTGTATAAAAATATACCTCGAAAAGTACGCTCTTAAAAGCTCGTGGTAGTACCTCAGATCTTTACAATACCTAAACTTAAGTTCATAGCTAGAATACCAGTAAATTCTAGACTCCCTAGACCAAGTACTTGAGCCGACTTTGAAGTCGGTTCCCTTTGACGTGCCGCCAACGCGTAACACGCAGTCTTATTACGTTAGCTTCCGTTGTAAGTACATGCTATGAACGATGAAGCATCGATTGTTTTTATAAATATTTTCTTTGATAAAATTATAGTGGTACTTAAAGGCATCCTGTTGTAGAGGATGGTTTGAGTTTTATAGTAATAGTAGTCTAGTTACGGCCCGCGGCTTTGTCCACGTTAATGTAGAAAATTATTCCCGAGATGAAAGTATTGTATCTTCTATTCTAGAGTGTAATCTATCCGTGAGCCAAATTTCATCTAGTCCATTCAGCCGTTAGCGTGGAGGAGTAACAAACATACATATATGCACAAATGATATGAATACACACACGCGAAAGTATTGTAAGTTATGAAAACGTATATACATAAGATATTAAATATATAACAATGTAACCCAGCTAACAACAGGTATGAGTATTAAAAAGATTTTTCAGAATAGTGTCAGTAAGTTCTCATTGTACCTACAGTCTTATTTACTAAATCAATTACTGGGGAACATCGATTAAATATAATACAAATGAGCCAATGAAGAATGATGATTTAATCAGTAAATAAATAATCCCGCTATTTAATCAGTAATTGTAAAATTCAGAAATAAGTTTACCCAGCTTCCTAGCTAGACGGATTGCAATTGCAATACAAAGTAACGAATGTAAATTTTTCAACTATCTACAACACTTTAAAAAAAAATTAAGTATAATCTTAATAAATATAAATTACATGACTTGATATCGCCATCTCCTTCCATCGGAAAACCCAACGTATGGCGAGTATTCACCCTTACGTTGTTGAAACTTCTACGATCCGGACTAAGCGTTTCGCTTCGTTGTTTATACCGCGTACATCGATGGACTGGAACAATTTGCTTGCTGCAGTCTTCCAGTCCAACAACTATAACTAATTTAGGTGTCTTCAAGGCTAGAGGGAATAGGCTCTTAATAAACTAGTGCGCCTCACCATCAACAATTGCATCACTGCTTACCATCAGGTGGGATCGCAGTCAAGCACTGTTTTATAACAATAAAAAAATAAAAATAACAAGAAACTGGATAACTCTACCGCTTATCATCATAGGTGGGATTGTACTCAAATACTTTGTCCATACCGCTTTATTTTGTAACAACATTAAAGCAATCAAAGTCGGTACCACTAGTCCACTCTCCTTACCCCCAATCCATCACGTCGGCAGATACCAACAAACACGATACCAAGACCGATGGATACCGGGCTCGATACCTTACTAGGTCAACTTACAACCTGCTTTGAATTTTAATTGTAGCTAATGAACTCTCCTAATCAACGTTTTTAATTAAGAATAAAATTTACGGAGTTTTAGGTGCTTAAAGTTTAAAATTTATGGTTTTGTACGTGATGTGTGAAATTGAATTATGAGAGGTTTTTACTTTTATATGTAGGGTAATACCTACTTTGAAATGCTTTATCATCCTCATTAATCAGTGTTAGGTTGGGAACAGCCGTGTTTTGCGTTTGCCGCTCGCTTTTCTGGTACACTCACATCTATCATTTTGACGTTGACGCGTATATAAAAAATCTTTCTTGGCATTTTAGTAGCGAAAATAGTCATGCGGATCAAGCCCTTAAAAAAGGCTAAATCATAGCTGAAGGCTACCTGAAAATCGGGGGAGTATGAACAGGCTTATGATCGTTTTATAGTATATTCCTAAAAAGGCTTTTTGCCAAATAATTTAATATACGAATATTTACATTTTTAGTACATTTTTAGCCTTTAGTGTGTATAATTAGGTTAAGCATAAATATTTTTTTAATATCTAAGTTTATTAGGTATGTATTTTGTTGCTTTAAGTTGAAAATAAATTTGGATGGGTGGAGAGGGAGAGGGAGACCAAAGAAAAGATGGATGGATTGCGTGAAGAGCGATATGAAAGAAAAGGAAGTTAGTGATAGCATGACGAGTGACAGGGTAGAATGGAAGAAAAAATCGTAAGCGCTGACCTCAAATGAGATGGGACAAGGACAGGAAGAAGAATAAGAAGTTGAAAATAAATAATATGCTAATAGTTCTACAAAGGCGATGTTAACAAAATATATAGTTTGACGTAAAAATCTTAATTGAGATGTACTATTATTAGAAACTAGCTTTTGCTCCCAGTTTTGTTCACATACATAAAATATAGCCTATGTCACTCAGGCATAAAGCAGTCTATCGGTGAGAAAATTTTCGCAATCGGACCAGTATTTTTAGAGATTACCTCCTATACCTCATTATAATATTGGTGTAGATGAAGATCATCGAGATCAGATCGTCATCATCATCACCAGCCTTTTTGATGTTCCCACTGTTGGGACTCAAGCCTCCTCTCTAGTAGAGGGAATGGGCCGTAATCCACCACGCGAGCCCAGTGCGTGTTGGTGAATGTCACATGTCTTCGGATTTTTGGTTCTAGGACATGTCGGTTTCCTCACGATGTTTTCCTTCACCGTTTTGAGAGCAGTGGTGATGAAATAAATTACACAAAGTAATGCGCCTGGCTGGGTTCGAACCTGCGACCTGCAACTCGTAAGTCGGGGATGTTACCACTCGGCCACCACTGCTCAAGTTGAGTCTGAGTGAAGTTATAAGGCGTACCATAACAATGTTACATGGTTCGCTTACAAAATCACAAAAATAATATCAGCATAACCGTTAGAGCGTGAAGTCACAAGTCTATTAGGGTTGTGAGCATGCCCAATGCCCATTGTGCCCTTAGGAGTGGCAAAGCCGAGGTATATTTTCATAAAACCGCTCATACGTGATTTTAATGATTACAAATCTTTCTCCAGATATTTTGGATACACAGATATGTGTGTTCCAAGACTCTGCGTATCCCTTTCGTGTTTCGGCTTTAACAGTTTCGAAGCTTAAGTTTGCCATGGCCAACTTGAAAAACTCTAAACAGACCCCGCACTCAGGTTGGGCACAGTAAAGACAATCTCCAAATTTGGGGGTTCCTTTACGGTTCCGACCTTCAGTGTTTGTGTGGCGTCTCTCCACAGACCATGACCCACCTTCCATCCTGCATAACGTGCCCTGTTACCTGTTCACGTAAGGATCTAATGACAGTATCAGTGGACGGCATTACCGTGGTCAAATACTGGGTCAGGCATGGAATTTAATAAGTTTTGCCATCGACACGCTAAGAAGAAGAACAGTTTCGAATAATTCCGCGGTCCATATTCAGGTTCAGGACGGTAATGAACAAAGAAATCAAATCTACATCATATGTGAAGGAGGCTCGAGATTTCCAACGCCCCTAATAATAATTATATATACACAAGTGGAATCTATGAGTGAAAAATTATCATATTTATGAGCACATGTCGACACATGATTGTTACCGTCGCCTACATAAACTAAATTATTTGTATGACATCAACAACTCTAGTTCGTGCAAACCACAGAGCACGGTGGCGGCTTAGCGGGCGCGTTTAAAGAAAGAAAACGAAAGAAAGAAAGTATTTGTAATAAGTGTAGTAGTTAGTAGTTATTTGTTTTTAAGACCCGTATTACAGAACATCACTCAAAACTCAAGCCTTACTTAAAACTAGATTCAAGCCATTTGATTGCTTGAAACTGGTTTTAAATAACGCTTAGTTTTGAGTGATGTTCTATACGGGCTTAAGAGACAGTATTTCGGTATTGCCAAAGCTATCTATTCTTGACCTTGTCTTGAGTTCCAGGGTTGCGCTAACTCTTTCGTACATTACTATAGCTTTCGGACATTTCCACAGCTTTCGGACATTCCTGCGAACAATCTTTCCTTATTTGTGAGCCTGAACATCATCAGAAACTAGCTTCTGCCAGCGGCTTTGTCCGCGTGAGTGTTGGTTATTGTGAATGCGAAGTCGAAGTCGAAGACGGTTAAAATTTGCCATAATTATGTCCATCCTTGAACTTCTAGCTTCCTCCGTAGCCAATTCCATTATAATCAGTTCAGTAGTTTGACAGACAGGTAGAGTTACTTTCACATTTATAATATTAGTAAGAATTGCAACTCTGCCTGCTTAATGATTCTTTACTCTGTGGTGTAAACTGTGTCGCAAGGTGTAGTCCCGACAGTTTGTCTAACGAGATTCTGTGGGAGTTACATTACACTTCGGTACTTTACACCTACAGTGTTGTACTCCTAACTTATATCAAGTTCTGTAATAAGTCCAGCAGAATTCCAGAACTTATTGCGAACGCGAAGAAAGTATGACAAAATTACTTAAAATTTCTTCTAAGAATGGTACCTTTTTTGAAGTGAGTTTGTCAGATAACGTTTCCGCACTGGATGGAGCGAGAGGTAGTGTCAGATTTTTACTGACTAAAACTCACCTTTGATCTTTCAGTTGTGCTTTACGTTCCAGGGTTATGGAAACTCTATCTGATTCCGCGGACATCTCTTTCGATCTATTTCGAAAAGTGCGACAAGAAACATGTAACAGAGATATTTGTAATATAAACATGATTGAAAAGAATCATCATCGTCATCAGCAGCATTTTTAATGTTCCCACTGCTGGGACTCAGGCCTCCTCTCTAGGAGAGGGAATGGGCCATAATCCACCACACGGGCCCAGTGCGGGTTGGTGAATGTAACATGTCTTCAAATTTTTGGTTCTAGGACATGCCGGTTTCCTCACGATGTTTTCCTTCACCGTTTTGAGAGAAGTGGTGATGAAATAAATTACACAAAGTAATGCGCCTGGCTGGGTTCGAACCCGCGACCTACAACTCGTAAGTCCGGGCCATTACCACTCGGCCACCACTGCTCACAGAAAAGAATATCCTTGGAGTTTCTTCCACATTCTTCTCCATAGGGATCTACGCTTTAGAATGTGCAATTAGTGTGCAAGTAAATGGTTTATTTGAAATAAAATGCTTTGAAACTTTTTGAATCTCTTCAATCTTTTGAGTGTGATAGTTACTTAGTTTCACTTTTCAGAATGAAGTTTTACTACGCATACCATTTATTTCTCTATCTATATTTTTTTATCGATAAAACTATATTCACACAATGGTTGAGCGATTGGCTACGTTGCGTGTTAGAGTTCGATTTCCGCACGAAACAAATGTTCGTACTACCTACTGTTTGTTGCTCTAGTTCTGGGTGTCTGCTACAGGATACTACCCTTATAGGATCACTATATTGCCCGACTGTCTGTCTATCAGTATGGCTGTCAAGACCCTTTAAACTCTCGACCGCGCGCACTGTTCCCGCGCGCCTCAAGGAGTTGTCAGCAACAGCAGGGGCCCAGCCGGGTCGAAGCCTACTGGGGCCAAGGTTATCCGAAAGGGAACTCGAACCCCGGTAGGAAAGCTAGAAGGAACGGGGTGGGCTTTTAGTCAGTAAGAGTCTGACACTATCTCCCGCTCCGCCCAAGAGCGGGGGTTGTCATTGGATGATTTTTCCCACCATAAAAAAGACCCTTTAAACTCTAAAACCATACTAAGGCCTGTCTATGAGTTTTCATGTTTGTGAACCCACTGTTTATAATACAGAAGTCATTACTATAACTGTGAGGAACTTAAAAAAAACAAAAGACAACAGCAATAGTTGGTATGATATAAATAAAAGCGACAACACTAAAAAGCGCTCAGCACTTAAGTTTTTAATGGAATCTTAAGAGATTCAATTAATATCCCTCAGCTTCCGTGGGACGTACATACAACTGATCATCTCAGCATTTCTCACACCATCGCATAAAGACAATGGAAAAAGAAAAACAGTACAGTTATGTTATTATTACCATAAAGAGCCCATAATTATAATTGTGTAACATTGAGTGGCGGTAGCGCTTGCGCAATCTTGTGGAGAGAAAATTCAGAAGGACAACTGTTTCAACCAATAACGTAGAGATGACTAAATTATATAGATAATGATAATAATAATCCTATAATTATAATGATATAATGACAATGATAATACTTTTTTTAATGCTATAATGACAACGATAATGTCTGCGGCATTAAGTCCGCCTTTGTATAATTTACTAGTGCATAAAGCTTCAATTTACAAATAAATATTGTAGGTAATAATATTATTCGCGCGAGGGAACGGACTTCCTCATGCCCCAGCCACCGGAATCCCGATCCCAATTTCCAGCTATCATAGGCGTGGGCTTGCTGACGTCGAGCAATGGGTAGCTTATCGTCAGCCCGTCCGGTAACCAACCGGAGTCGTTAACAGCGGGTAGTGTTCCACGCGTGTCAGTAAAACCGTAGGGGCCGAAGGCTACTGGGGCACCGGGCTTTGGTTGAGGCCATGGTCCGGAGCGAGGAGGAGTGGCAGGCGGTCACCGACTTCTGCGAAGCAGTAATGCTCGCAAAGGAGGAGACCGAACGCATCAGGCAACGGCGTTATCGCCGCCGCCGCCGGCGCCGGGATACTGATCCCGATTTCCGGCCACCGTAGGCGCGGGCTTGCGGACAGTAAGCAATGGGTAGCTCGCTGTCCGGCCGTCCGGTAACTGTCCGGACTAAGCCCAAGTCGTCGACGGCGCGCGCTGTTCCCGCGCGCCTCAAGGAGTTGTCAGCAACAGCAGGGGCCCAGCAGGGTCGAAGCCTACTGGGGCCAGGGTTATCCGAAAGGGCGCTCGAGCCCCGGTATGAAGGCTTGAAGGAACGGGATAGGTTTTTTAGTCAGTAAGAGTCTGACACTATCTCCCGCTCCGCTCAAGAGCGGGGGTTGTCATGGGATGATTTTTCCCATCGGAAAAAAAAGGCTACTGGGGCAATGGGTTCGCTTCTAAAAGAAAAACCCAGAGTCCTAAAGTGCAATTGAAAAAAGTAACACAGGAGTATTTTAGTCAGTTAAAGCACAAAATAGGTGGGTACAGAAGTCAATCTACATACAAAGCGCGCTCGAGCAACGCACACATAGACACCGCTCACGGACACGATATCTCGGTCGCGTCTCGGATCACTCGTCGAACAGTTCCGGCTCAAACGCTCATTAGTGTGCGTCCACCGAGCGTAGGTATAAAAAGTGAAGTACATGCAGATTGTCTTCTTCTCTCCGGAGAGGTTATTGGATGATTTCCTACTAAAATAAAAAGAGTGATATTATACAAGTAAAATTTTAAACAAAGTTGTATATTGATAATAATCTTCTTTTTGATGACTGACAAGTTTGGTATGAGTTACCCGTCATCTTGGACTTCTGTCCATTTTTGTAGTGTGAGAACAGCAATAGGCGCACGCGCACGGTATCCGACTGATCTGTATGCGCGGGAGAGGAGCCGTTATGTTCAGGGTTGATAGATATTTTTTTTATACAGTTTGGGATGTCGAGGTTTTTTGTTTTGCTTTTGAATCTAAATGGTTATGAATTTACTTTATGATGTGTTGTGTTTACTGACGTTTTTTTCTTTGTTACGATTGATTAATTTGTCTTTTTTCATTAGAAATTAATTTATTCTTGAAGGATAAAATTCAAAAGGTATTAATTCAAAGGGTCAATTTCAATAATATTTTTATATTTTATGAATTATATTAATTAAATTTTATTATAGAAGTTTTACTATAATGTATTGAAATTCGAAATAATAATGCGGTATAATTTGTACGTATTTAGAAATATATATAGGTATATTTATCAGTTGTCTAGTAATCACAACACAAGCTCTGCTTAGTTTGGGACTAGACTGTATGGAAGTTGTAAAATATTATTATTGTTATAATGAACAGTTTATATTTAAATAACTGAAATCAGACTTAATTTTTGTAACTGGTTTTTAAACTCTACTAGCAACATAGGCAACCCTACATCTTTTTGAACGTTTTTTTTTTGTTCTGTAGAAAATGGTGAGATTTTGTGTTATGACGGGAGATGGTTATCTTACGTTGTTATATTTTTTTCTTATGTGTTAAGTATTCTGTTTTTTGAATAATTTATGACGATTCTTTAAAGAAATGAAGGAGGTACCTCAAACGGATGAAAATGGAATACGAAAAATTGAAATTTTAATATTTTGAAATAAGTTAAAAAAACAACAGATTATGATGTCAAATAGAAATGGAGATGGATGAAAAACAAATAATATATGAAATTTATTGACGAAATAATTGTTTTTGAAATATTTGAATGATTTTGGTTTGGACTATGGTATCGCAATAGACCGTACGGGCATATTTTTTTTAAACTATGTTCCAAATTGTAGGAATAGAGATAGTCTAATTTTGGGCAAAGTTTAAAAAAAAAATATTTGCACAAACATGTAAACTCACATTCACAAACCACCCAGACCCAGAACACCTATCAGTAGACCATACAAATATTTGTTTCATGCGGGAATCAAACCTGCGACCCGTAGCGCAGCAACCAATCGCTCAACCACTGCACTAACCGTCCCGTCAATATATCCACCAGTCCATCGATCACCACACCATAGACGCTGGTCCATTGTCACAAACCAATGGCCCATTGTTGTACACACATATGATGAGCATCACAACTTGTCAACTTGTCACAGATACACCGTTACAACCTTTGACCTTACTGCAACGCATGACATGACATAGTATCTGCTTTTACGAAGAACAACCATGACTTATAGATTTTTTTCTTTTCGATCGATCAAGCGTTAAAAAGGTGGCGAACCATTTATTTCTGGCTAACAATTTTGGACGTTGTTTTCACCAAGAACATTAACTAATATTTGTACATAATTCAATAGGTACACCATTAATTTTTAATTGGTACAAATACTTAAAGAGCTTATTACAAAATATTATTTATGTTAAGTCTCAATAATATTCATAAACAACAAAGTTATTAGAGTTTGTTTATATCCCAAAAAGTCACTCAATTTATAGAAATACTAGCTTTTGCCCGCGGCTTCGCCCGCGTGGCATTAGGTTCTTAAGGAATCGGGAGAAAAAGTAGCATATGTTCTTTTCCATATCAAAGGCTATATGCATGCCAAATTTTATCCAAATCCGTTTAGCCGTTTTTTGCGTGATTAAGTAACAAACATCCAAACATCCAAACATCCACACTTTCACATTTATAATATTAGTTAGGATTGTACAGGAAAATGAATGAATAAATGACGATCAAACACCGTCCTGGCGATGATCGCCAAAAGACTGGATTGGCCGGACATTCGGCAATGTTCCACTCGGCATAGTTAATATGTTTTTGGGTAGTTAAGTGTTGTCGTTTCTGTTTATGCTGCTGTGTATGTTATTGTGTAATTGTGATTGTATATGTGTGTGTGCGTCAATGTACTTGAAATAAAGAAATTTTAATTTAATTTAATTATGCAAGGGCACCCAAAAGCCCACCGCTTGATAAGAAACTATTCTGACATAAATTAAAATTATTGTTAAACTCTCTTCACCCCTCACTAGATCAATCAACTCATCAAAGGTCACCCAATCCCACCTGCCTATTGTTGAACGGAAGTATTCCGTTGTGTAATTACGTATGAACGGAAATTGTTGCCGACATTAATCATCGTGGGCTATTTACATTGAATGGTGTGAATGCTGACTCAGGGCTTTGCGGCTTGAGGCCTCAGACCAGCTGAGTAGATGTGACGTGTCGCCGATTTGGAGGACTGTCGTAATTAGGGTGTGTGAAGCAGTCGAGTGAAGCAGAGTAGAGATGTGAAAAGTGGCAAGTGTTTCTCAGTGGCGTAACAATATCATGTAAGGCCTGTGGCAAATTCACTGGACATTGTTTCGAATGACGATTTTTCGGGGGCCCCCGAAACATCAGATCTCGTCGTATTTTTTTTTTTAAATATATTGGATTAATTCTGAGCTCGCGGCCTCTAAGACGGCCATAGCATTTTGACAGACTTGCCGCCCTATAATTCCGCCACTAGTGTTTCTATTCACCATCGATAAGCCTGTTAGTTTAGTACTGTAAATCCTAACCTTAAATAACTTGTGTTTGCTATTATTTAGCTCGAGATACTGATTTACCCCCACCCGCCTTTCTTTCACGTTACCAATGAATAAAATACTTAAAAATACAAATCGACTTCATTAGGCATGTAACGTAGATGCCGTACGTATGTAAGTTCTTTTCGTGCGATATAATATTAGCGCCGCTCTAACTTATCCTTTGTTTACATAGATAGATTATGACATGCACAAGCCTAATAAATTTGGTCTTATTTTATCTTATTTATTTATTATTAGGAGAATCAACAGCTATAACTAATAAATAACGACAGCACATATAAGAAACATTTTATTATTATTGGTCTGTTATATATTTTTACCAGCTTATTACTAGATGATGTTGTGTGATAGTAGCGATATTGATGCGGAGCACGGCGGTGTGGCGATATGTGATGCTGTTCGACTCCATTTTGTCCGGCTCGAACCTCGTTTTCATTTGTTTTATTTGAAATTCCGCTAATCTGCACTCCGCTTTACTTACACTATTGCGGAGTGGAGATTTCGTGCACTGTGATTGACTAAATCACAGTGCGCTTCTCTTCACTTAGCGCAGCCCAGTGCGTCAGTGGAAACACACCCTTAGGGCAGGCCCAGGGTCGTTTGTAGGACCGTGTAACCACATGGGACCTTCTGTTTTTCCCTTCTTGAGGATTTTTGTAGGGATTAAGAGCAGCGAATGAGGGATTATGGGATGTCTTTATGTTGATTAGCCTTTCATTGCGGTTGGAATACGTTGAAAACGGAAGGGATAACCTAAATAATGGCCATTTGCTTGTACATTACGTGCAACGTTTGTATGTACCTATATTTATTTCGGACAAATCTTGCAATGTGGATTTTGATACAGTTATCCCCAATCATTATAATTTTCCTGTCCATATTCCATGTTACTTTAGGTCGGTAACACGTTTTTTTCTTTCATTCTGACCTGTCATCCTTCACGCTATACCTATATAACTAACTCCCTTTTCATTTATATCTCTCCTGACATAATCTGCCCATCTTTTCTTTGGCCTCCCTCTCCCTTCATCCACATAATTTGAATAATTATTTCTAACCGATTGAGTATGGATCTGGTGATATGATGGAGTCGGAGAGTGGCTATAGAGATAATACTGAGCGCGATAAGAAATTCCCATCGTGTTTGTGGCAGCACTATAACGTGCTAAATGTTTTTCTTTGGAAACTTACTAAAGCTCCACTTTTATTGCAATACAAAATTAAATATATGGTTTTCATATCAGCCGAAAGACGTCCACTGTTGGACATAGGCCTCCCCCAAGCGTCGCCACAACGACCGGTTCTATGCGTCACGCATCCATCGGATTCCCGCGACCCTGACCAGGTCATCGGTCCACCTTGTTGGAGGCCGTCCAACGCTGCGTCTTCCGGTACGTGGTCGCTACTCCACAATGCCCTGCCCATTGCCACTCAAGTTTGGCGATTCTTCGAGCTATGTCGGTAACCTCGGTTTTTTTTTTAGTAATAATAAATTTCCTGCTTTTCAAAAGAGCTGAAATAGATTCAGTAGCCGATTCTACTCGTAAACATTCTGCTTTCGGGACGTGTGTCTATAATATTACATGTTCTATGTAATTTATTTCAATATCTATCATGTTTTCCATCCCGTGGGTGGACTTACTCAATCCTTTGTAGACAAAATAATCCTTATAAATAAACTGGTAACCTCACCAAAACATCGAGGCAACAACCAATAATTTCAACTCGAACATCTTATTCAATTGTGCGACAACAATGTCTAAAACATAGCTTAACGTTCCGGTATAAGAGGTTACAATATTTATGAGTTGACTAGCTTCTGCCAGAGGCTTCGTCCGTGTAGAAGAAGAAATATATTTCTAAGGAACATACAATTCTTCCAGGATAAAATTAGTGTGCTCTACTCGTATGCCCAATTTCATTCAAGTCCATTCGAAAGTTTAAGCAAGAGGATTAACAAACAAAAATACACCGCCTATTGTACAGTTATTTTTTATAAATGTTGGTCCTGTAATAAGCTAAGGTGTGAAATAAAGTAATAAATACACAAATAATACATATTTACATAAGAACTTTCACACTGCATACTTTTTTCAACTTCGGAAAAATATGGCGAATGCGTATTTGTGAGTAGGCGCATAGTTCAAATCACCTAAATTCAGACTGGCCATCATATTTTGAACGTATTGTATGTTGCTCGCCGTCCGGCCGTTCGGTAACCGACCAGACCGAGTCCTAATCATCGACGGCGCGTAGTGTTCCGCGCACGCCTCAATGAGATCTCAGTAAACCGTAGAGGCCCAGCAGGGCCGAAGGCTATTGGGGTCGTAGGTCGACTTCTCAAAAAAGTACACTAGGTCCTGGTATGCAAAGCTCAACTGAAGCATTAAAACCACACTTATATTCGGTTTGATTTTAGTCAATAAAAGCCTGAGCACGTAAAAGTCCACCTTAAAGCACACTTTTTTAATATGATTATTTTTATTGTGCTTTTGAGTACAATATAGACCGGTCTACACTGTTCTTACATAATATCTATTAAGATTAATATGGAAATATTGTAAGAACAACCATTTTTTTGAAAGAGTAAACATGGAGTTTCTTGCCGTTTCTTCTCCATAGGAAACGACCAATTTGGAACCGTGCACTAGTGCCTATGTAGGCCTATGTGAAATAAAAATATTTGAATTTTGAATATGTTATGAAAAAAAAAATTGAATTTTTTAGAGCGAGAGAGTTATTAGATGACTTAAAAAAGTGTATGTTGGTTTGTTTATTTTAATGTATATATTTCAGTGTGATTTGACAACCGTATCATGTTCAGCAATACTTGTTTTATACAGAGAACCGTGGGCGTCCTATTCAAAGGGTCACGATGCCATGTTCCTTTATGGACTCAGTTTTGTAACAGATAAATTTATAGACGAGGTCCCGTTCAACGGTGAATGGGAATTCATAATGGGAAATGGGGGTTAGCCAAAAATGGAGACGAATTCTGATACAAAATCGTTCACAGTACATCCTGAGAACGATTTTGTATCAGAATTTTTTTGCGAACTTTTTTATAGCTTTGATTTGTAATGGGCTAGTAAATAATCATGTTTGTTTTTTTTCTGAGAATATCAGAGATTTGGTTAAAAATGAGTACCCTCTTATGCATCTCTCTAAAAAAATATATCTTCGATAGAATCCTTTTTTAAAGGAGTCAAAGTCAAAATGTACATTGCATATCAAGTATACAATGTTGATATTGGTGAAAAAATTAAGGTAGAAATTCATCTAATGAATTCTCCCGTTCTGCCCAAGAGCAAATATCTCAGATATATAGCTCTTTATAACACCTCTCCGCTTCTCTTCACCTCTTACATGTATTAAATATAAAGCACTTAGAAGTTATTTTATAATTATTTTATTACGTGTAAATTGTTGAAACAAGAGTTGCAAGATTGACTACTGCTCTGCGTGTCGCGGCTTTAAATCCTAGGAGATTTCCTAGGGGACCTAGGGGTCCGAAACAAATATTTGTACATGGCTATAGATAGTTATTTCAGGTCTAGATCTCCTATGTACGTGTGATAACATGTTAGTGAACGAATCCAAAGTGCAGGAGTAATTCCTACTGCAAAGCAAGGTTTATTTAAAAAATAAAAACATTACACCAAAGCAAAATATACTGCAGATTCACCCCCAAATTAAATGTATCATCAAAAAGGGTCTCAATAGCAAGCTCATGCATATTTATGACTTCACAAATCCCGCTCAAAATGAGAGTAAAGATCAAACATTGCGTTGGTGGAACGCCACCCCTTTGATGACGTCAGCTCCATGTAAAAATGGCAGAATATTCTGTTGGTCCTCCATTTAGCACCGGTGTGTATTTAGGCCTCGTAATCGGTAGGTTGCGGATTGTTTGAAAGACTCATCGCGGCCTTGGAACATAAAGGACAAGTGAAGGAACACAAGTTTTTTGTTAGGTGGGAAATCATCCAATTACTTCTTCCGCTTTAGGGCGGGGCGGGAGGGTGTGTCAGACTTATAAAAACTCACTTCTATGATTCTCTTTGCCTTGCGTTTCTAGACCCCGGGGCTCCTTTTCGGACTACCCATGGCCCTAATGGGCTTTGGCCCAGCTGGGCCCCTACGGTTGTGCTCACATCCCTTTTGCTGGCTCAGGCTGGGGTAGAACCTACAACCTACTACTTTTAAGTCGGAGCCATTACCACTGAGACACCTTTGCCCACACACGCTATACGTATAATCTACATCTACGCTTCTACGCTGTTAATATAAAGAGGTAAAATTTGTAGGAGGTAATCTCTGCAAGTACTAGTCTGATTGCTAAAATGTTTTCACTGGTAGAAAATTGTTTTGAGTGACATAGGCAACTTTTTATGTACGCGGGCAAAGTAGTGGACAAAACCTAGTAATCAAATAAATTACCTAAACAAAGAAATTCACCAGGATGGGATTGAAACTACCACATGATGAAAATGAAATGAATGAATGAATGGGATGAATGATTTTGGAACGCGGCGTCAGGCGTCTGTCTATAGTTCATAATTTATTATATTTCTTTAACACTAGACACTTATTTTCAATCGTGGAAATTACAGACACAATAGAAAGACAATAGGTGCGCGAACGCCGGCGTTCGCTTGGGGTTTAATGAATTAACATAAATTCACGCTTTCTACCAATGTTATGTATTATTTACTATTTTTCCAATGTTCGTATTTATTATTTTGTTCCGATACCTATATAAGTAGTTTATTTAATCTCCGTAAGTGTGACCGTGGCATCACTGGCATCACCGCGGGCCCTAACAGAATACCAGCGCTGCGTTATTTATCTTTTTAAATATCGCAGCATGTGCTGAGCTAGGCGCCTTTTTGACCTTACACAGATTTTAAAGTTATCTAAAAACCGTTATCTGTTGTTAAGTTTTTTATTGTATCCTAATTCTACTGTTTTATTTAAATGTATGTGTGAGGTACAAATAAACGTTTTTCTTTCTTTCTTTCTTTCTATGTTCATCGAAGCCATTACTCAGGCCCATTTGATTGCTCACACCTACTATACGTTCACCAATATAATAAGTGTATCTTTCTAACCTTTCGAGACAGACAGTCAGGAACTAAGAAACATTGGGTGCATTCAAGTACTGCCTCACCACATGCATTACACATGAACTTGCAAGGAAACGGACGGGCGGACAGACGTACCGATGTACGTATGTATGCATGTATTTGTATGGGTGGATGTCCAGACTGACTGTCAGGTGCGCTTCTACGGAAGTCTGAGGAATGGTAGACGGTTAATACTTAAAGTGGCACGGGTCAAAGAATTCTAGAAACTATTCAGAAAAGGTAAGGTCTTGACGCATTTTTTTGTGATGAAAAGTAATATCATACATACATAATCAGCCTTTTAAAATTCCCACTGCTGGGACTCTAGGAGAAGTAATGGGCCGTAAACCACCACGCGGGCCCAGTGCGGGTTGGTGAATGTCACATGTCTTCGAATTTTTGGTCTAAGATATGCCGGTTTCCTGACGATGTTTTCCTTCACCGTTTTGAGAGCAGTGGTGATGGAATAAATTACACAAAGTAATGCGCCTGGCTGGGTTTAAACCCACGACCGTAAGTCGTAGCCATTACCATTCGGCCACTAATGCTCTTCAATACATCATACTAATGTAATAAAGGCGAAAGTTTATGTGTGTGTATGTATAATCGTTATTCATTGAATCAAAACTTTTAAGCTATTGCATAGCTTCTATCGCGGGCCTTGAGCGTGGAGACCGAATCCAGAAATTCCGTAACGAAAATAACCTAACACCCCCACTCACTTGTTTTTTAAGCGTGGTGACCGATAAGAAAACAAATGAGTGAACAATCAATCAAAATTCAATTCAATGTGTGAAAGTGTAACTTCAATTAATATCAAAGAAAAAAAAACAAAGGAAAAAAAATACTGCATAAATAAAATAAATAAATAATTATAATTGCATAAGTTGATAAAAATGCTATGCAATAGCTTTACCGCGGCAGTCCCCGAGTGCCACACGTCTTTTTTTTTTGTTGATAGGTTTGCGCTTGACAGCAATCTCATCTGCAGTGCTACTCTTTAGAAAACAGCCTTGAGCAGAGCACTGACCGCAGCAACGAAATCCATTTGGATTTTGTTGCTGCGGTTATTTACGTACTTACTTAAAACGTCGTCGCGTGGCGTGGATTTAAGTAGCTCTACAGTAGGCACAACGGATATTGAGCGGTTGCGCAGAAGTCAAATATTCCGTCACTTTAGTGGTGCGAAGTGAGACACGGGGGCGGGGAGTGTCAGTGATTGGCTCGCAGCGCCATCGCGTTATAGACGTACGTAACAACGAAGACGATTGCCTCGCCAATGTATGGAATGCGCAAAACGATCCCCACTCTGACGCCGAGCGCTCAAGATTCGTGCCGGTAATTATTATGCGCAGTGTAGTTCTACCTTAACACATTTATCATACGAAAATCTCATTTCACATATTGAAAACTATACACCAAAGGATATATCGAGTTATTGCTGGCTTGACAGCCATTTTAAATTAAAAACAATAGAATTTAAAATGAGTTCGTGTTTCGAATCCCAATGAATCCGTTGGCATTTGTGATTATTTCAAGACGTCTATTGAAGCGTTGTCTTAGGAATTAGCTAAGGTGGCTTTGTCGAAGCTGTCTTTTGAATTTACGAGATTCTTTTGTGAGAGAGTCATTTGTTTTTATTAGACAATCCAAAGAGTATGGTAAGGAATTTGCAGTTGTGCTAATGTGACACCAAATTGACCGGATAGAGGCTGATAGCTATATAAAATAACGTTGCTTTTACTGTCTTGGGTACAATCCAGGATTTACGATTTAGTAGATTTCAAAAGGCCCTGTCTTTTCTTTGATAGACATTGTTCGTCGCGTCTTGAACTTTTTATTAAGGGGATGCAACTCGACATACATTTTCACTGTTTTTCATACAACTGCTCTTACTCGATTTCGACATTATTTCACATTTTTCAGTATCTTGGGGATATTATCTAGACTTCTATTGAAATCAATTTATAAATTTTTGTTAAACCAATCCAGTATAAACTTCTGAAAATTTACTATTTTGCATGAATTTTGAAACTTCATAATTTACTCAAAAAATAAAAAGTCAAAAAAGTATCATAATAGAAGCCTTGCACATTTTATCAAGATTCTAAATGACTACAATTTTTTTTTTTAACTTTTCTCGGTTTAAAAAAAACACGTATTTTCTGGAACAAGTTTTGTAAAATAATCGAGTAAATCACGGAATTACTGAAACCTAACAGAGTTTTCAGGTATTATCACTCTTTTTTCGCGTGGCCTTTTCGTCAAACATCATTTTGGATTGCGTTAGATGAAGTACCAAGCTGCATACGTGCTCGATGATTACTATAAGCGAGTTGAAAAGCAGCCTCTTGGGTAGCATGATAGTAAGACGAAAATATGCATCTTTAATATTAGTGAAAAGGATAGATAGCTGCATTGTATGCATCCGTCAACTATCACCCATCCTATCATGATAATGGTATAGTCCTGGTCCTGAACTACACGAATCAAATCTGATTCTTTCTTCAGAAGACCATTTCAGACAATAATCTGCATGATTCTTATATGATTTGACATGTTTACTGTAAGGTCTTTAAAAGAGACTTCGACCCCTGAATTTGTTTCAGAGTTTCTTCTCAGTTAGGAAAGACCGGCTTCATATGGCTGTAATTAACAACAAAATTGTGTTATTTATAACCTGTTTCACAATCGGACGGCGAGCAATGGGTAGCTCGCTGTCCGACCGTCCGGTAACTGTGTGGACCGAGCCTAAGTCGTCGACGGCGCGCACTGTTCCCGCGCGCCTCAAGGAGTTGTCAGCAACAGCAGGGACCCAGCTGGGTCGAAGTCTACTCGGGCCAAGGGTTTGGTTCTGAAAGGAAGGCTTGGCCCCGGTATGAAAGGCAACAAGGAACGGGGTGGGTTTTTTAGTCAGTAAGAGTCTGACACTATCTCCGCCCAAAGGCGGGGGATGTAATTTGGATGGTTTTTACCCACCAAAAGAAAACCTGTTTCACAATAAAAATCATTTAACAAAGCATGTGACATGGACATTGACGACGTGACAATTAACAGGGAAGAACCCAACAAGGTAAAGTTGACAACTAATAAAAGAATCTTTATCAAATTTTCTATTTTTTTTTTAATTTGTAATTATGAACCGTTATGATCTGCTGGTAGGTTTACTTCTTTATTTTATTTCACCAAAATAGAAAAGCAAACAAATTCGTCTAGAGCTGATCTGAGCTAAGAACTGGCTACTAGGGTTGACTTGTTCTCAAAATTTTTTAGATTCTTGCTCATTTTCAAAAGTATGACATTTCGAGTGATACTTTAATAGCAGAAAGGGTCAAATCATATATCCATATCACGTTTAAAAAAGGGTAAGCAGTGAAATACCCTTTGAACTGTATCTACTTCACAGGTACCCAAAATAACGTCACTAGTTCGTCGCAGGCGCATGATTTGACTTGCAATGAATGCGTGAGCGCAACTAACGGAACATAGGAACACATTATAGATTCGTTGACATTTTGTAAATGAGGTTTTATCAAGGGTTTGTGCGTGGGAAGAATGTGTTATAATATGCGTTAGGTAATAAAGTTGGAGTTCCGTTTGTGCAATGGGGTGATGAGAATTGGAGGGGATATTTCACCTTTGGGGACTAGCAGTCAGAGCTAAGTTAATTGGTAAATTTACGCTGTTTTCTTTTATCTAGACAGGCTTCGAAAAAGCTTACCGTAGCCCTGGAACGCATATAGCAACTGAAGAGTCACGGATGGGTTTTAGTTGGTTAAGTATTCAAGTTAATAATGATTTTATTAAACATTGGCTTAATATTAATGTTTCGGAAAAGAAAACCGCTGTACCGAGACTCTTACTGGCATGTAATATCAAAGTCCCCCTTTTTTTATACTGGGAAATATCATCAAACACAACCCCTGCTCTTGGGCAGAACGGGAGATAGTGTCAGACTCTTACTGACTAAAAGTCCACCCCGTTCCTTCTAGCCTTCATTCCGGGGCTCGAGTTCCCTTTCGGATAACCCTGGCCCCAGTAGGCTTCGACCCGGCTGGGTCCCTGCTGTTGCTGACAACTCCTTGAGGCGCGCGGGAACGGTGCGCGCTGTCGGCGACTTGGGCTTGGTCCGAAGTAATATCAAAGTCCCCTGACAAACTTCCAACTCATAACCTGTTGAGTACCACCCTATTGTCACTTAAACAACAGCTCAGAACTACCAACGATTAGTCCTTCTTAGTCCACAAACGAAATTAGGCTCCGTTTAAAATCATCCAAACAAAGCGTAGTAGGGCTGGGTGCACACGAGCTACAATTACTGCGGGCTATTGTGGGCTATTGTTCGTGAGCAGCGATCAGAGCAGTAATTACACGCCTTACTGACACTTGGGGCTATGGCTGGACAATTTGTTGGTTTAGTTCCACCGAGGGTGATAGGGTTCCTTGGCTTCTAAAAAAAAAAGATTGGTTGATGAGGTTTTCTATTAATGAAGATGTTAATATTTTTTCTAAGTTCCTGATTATGCTATGTTGTGCTAATATTAAATAAAACCAGGTTTTATTTTTTTAAGGATTGGCTTGTTATAATTTAATTTATGGAAATTAATGGTTCACCCAAAGAAAAACAGCGCAATGCCCTTTGGTTACAATTTGAAAAGTTTAGTTTTTCTAAAACAAAAGGTCAAAATCGGAAAAAAAAAATTGTCATAGATAACTTTTACGTAAAAAATAGATATTTTGATATTACAAACAGACACTTCAATTTCATTTATATGTGTGTGTGAAAAAGTACACACTTAAAATTGAACAACCCTTAATAATGCATTGCCCATTTGCTCACCCACTGCCACACATAATTACAGAATGGTTCCTGTCTAAACGCCCGGTTGGTGTGTCCCCCTCTTAACACCGTTACAACGTAACCAACCCAGTCATTTCAAGCCTCATTGCCGAGTAAGTGAATTTGTAAGTAAATGAACTATTTAACACAGTGTAACTTTTGAGGAGTTGCTTGGAAATATATTTTAGGAACAGTTTTTTAGGTCAAAAAGTTTGTGGGTTGAAATATCTCATCATCTGGTGATGGTGTTCAGGTTTCTTCAAGGCTAGAGTGAATAAGCTCTTAATAAATAAGTGCGATTCATCATTAACGACTGCATCACTGCTTTCCATCTGGTGAGTTCGCGGTCTAGCACTTTTTTACATCGTACACTTCGAATGAATTCGCAAGAGTTTTATTGAATATAGTAAGTTATGTGTAAGACAATGTAAGTATTATTTATATTGCAGTTTTATTTTTAATAATTATATTTTTTATTTAGATTTTTTCATAAATGTATGTTTAGGCTTGGGTATAGTTGTTAGCTGCACTATCGTATTAAATTTTAAGGCCTGTAAAGATAGATGTACAGAGGATAGATAAATAATTAAAATCATAAAAAAAAAACATCATGTTAGCCGAAAGACATCCTCTGCTGAACATAGGCATCCTCCAAATAGCCGTTTTTCAGCTCCCAGATAGCTAAAACCTGGAGGTATTTAAGTCAAGAGTGAATAGGTTACTTCTAGGCAAGCGTGCTCCATCGTCGACCACATCATCGCTTACCATCAGGTGAGTAATGCTACTTTATCAATGAGTTACATAGACTGATATATATATATTTTCTACTTTCACGCAGGCAAAGCCGCTGGCAAATAATATAATATTCCACAACTATCACACAACGCCGTCTAGTCCCAAGCTAAGCAGAGCTTGTGTTATGGGTACTAGACAACTGATAAACATATTTAAATATTTCTAAATATATACATATCATAGAAAAATTACACCCAGACACAGAACAAATGATTATGCTCATCATACAAACATTTGTCCTAGGTGGGAATCGAACCCACAATCTACGGCATAGCAGTCAGGGGCACTAACCACTAGAACAACAGGCCAGTCAAAATGTTAGTGTGATATATTTTTCTTTTATATAAAAAATGAATATTTCTTTATGCCCCTAAAAATGGTTAGTAAAGCTAACGACTATATGAATATGTATATTTGCTTTAGTATATGTATATTTGCTATAGTAGCCTAAGTTAGTACTCACATAAAAAAAAAAAATAGAATTCAAGGAGAGGAAAAAGATTATAATGATAAGTTAAATAATGAAAATTGACCTAGAAGTAGATGCCGGTGAAATTGTTGAGCAGCCAAGAGTTTTCCAGTGTAGAATTTTGGTCCATACCTGAAAACAAGGAAAAAATAAATTAGTTACAGAAATCATATGTTACATTTTTTATTTATTTATAGAGACGAAGTGTTTAAGTGATATGTGATTTGGTAGAGGTACCAACAAATCTATATTTTTTTATTAAAATAATATGACAGTAAAACCATTTTATCTGCTGTACTACAAAGCATCTCTAAAAAATATTAATCCGATTACAAAAAATCTATGACTGAGAGAGAACTACATTTTATTGAGTTATATTTTAGGAATCGCCTTCATGATCATTTTAATATTATACCTCACACGATCATTGTCACATAACACAAAAAATTCGACTCCACTAACCCAACAGCGCCCGCCATTTTGTTTTTATTCACAATTTTTATACGCTATGTCACTTTGAAAGCCAAACCCAATCTAACAATACCTCATTTCAATCGATCCAGATATTTAGGCCGCAAATTGACATACACTCAAAAAACATCACTCTTTCGAGGATATTCCGGTAAAAATGCTCGGTGCCTGTAGAATAGGACGCAAAAGTGAAACCGCTAGTTTTACTACATTTAAAACATTACGTTCCTTCACAGACAATCTGGTAACAATACAGGGTTCCTATAGAATATGACACGGACACAAAACAGAGAGATTATTAGAGTACAACTAATAAAGATTAAGATTTCCCTTTACCAATCAAAACAATGGATAATACACCTACAGTTTTCTAAGAAGATGTAGTCAATTAAGAAAATTGATAGTCTTCAAGTGATGCCAAAGTAATACTACAGCCGGAAAGTGATCCACTGTTCGACACTGATATATGCGAATATTTAGATAGTTCAAGATGTAAACGATAAGCGATTAATACAGCGAAATATAAATAAATTGACCAAGACCACAGAAATAAAAATGATTTATACACCACTATTTTTTAATTAGTACACATACTTAAAGGGCTTATTAGAAAAGCCCTTGTTATTTAATAAGTAAAATCTCAATAAATAATATGAATAAACAGCAAAGTTATTAGCGTTTGTTTATGTCCCAAAATGTCACTCAATTTATGAAAATATTGTGCAGGTGATTAGGTAATGAATGAATAAGTGAAAATTATTAAGGAAAAACACTGCCCGCAGTATTTTCTACGAGCAATTGTTATGTTTGATTGATTCTATGATGAATTTACCTTTTCGTGGTCAATTTTAGGATTTCGGTTTTTTCTACTTTTGACTACAAAAATATGATCAGTGACGGGTAGAGATAGTGCCCCATTTTTTTGTGTACTAATTAAAAATAGGGGTATATAGTGACGTATAATCCATATGAATAACTGTTTAAGAATAGTATAAATAAGAGAAAGTGCTGTAATACATGTGAAGAATTAAATTAAGAAATACAAAATTTACACTAAACCCTCAGTGTGGCCATGTAAAGGTCGTCAATGTATAAATATGTGTAAATTATATTATGACTTTAAAAAAAACGTGCCCAAACAACGACATTAGTGAATATCTACACTAATATTATAAAGAAGTAAAGTTTGTTTTTATGTGTTTTTGTTTACGGGAAGTAAAATCTGGAGGTACTAATGCGATTACTAATTTTTTTTTATCGATAGAAATCTGAGTGACAATACATGTATGCGGGCGAAGCTGCAGGCAAAATCAATTGATAGTAAGATGGTAGTAATAAGGAATATTTTTTTATAGATAAGTCAAATGAAATTCTTATTTTAATAATAATTAATCTATTTATCTCTGGTAAAGTATAATAATTTAAAAGAATTTTAAAAATATCTTCATCCTAGGGACCAAGTTCTTTTTCTTATTCCTGCCCTTGTCCCGTTTTATTTGGGGTCAGCGCAACACGTTTTCTTCTTCCATTCTGTTCTGTCACTCGTCACGCTATCACTAACTCCCTTTTCTTTCATATCACTTCTTACAAAATCCATCCATCTTTTCTTTGACCTCCCTCTCCATCCATCCACATGTAAATTCATAACTCTTTTAGCAACATGCTTTTCATCTCTCTCTCAAAAACTCTCTCAAAAAAAAAAAAATCTCTCCTCTTTACATGACCATAACCAAGACAAATGATTTCCTTTCAACTTTTCAGTCACTGGCGCCACTTTCAAACTTCCCCTAATATACTCATTTCTCACTTTATCCATTCTCGTCACACCACACATCCATCTTAACTTCCTAGGGACCAAGTTATACATCTTCAAAAGAGACAGATATCATCAGCATCATCTTTCTATCCTTGGTCCGTGTTACTTTGGGTCGGCGCAACACGTTTTTTTTTCCATTCTGACCTATCATCTGTCATGCTATCACTAACTTCCTTTTCTTTCATCCCTCTCCCTCTCCAACCATCCACTTGTAGACTAATAACTCTTAGTGACATGCGTTTCATACTTTCCTACTATTTGACAAAAAAAATTGTATCTCGTATCCTTTCCAATCAATTTTGATTTTGATGTTATAATTAGTATCTTAGCACCCCGGATCTTAGCACTACTATCAAGATCGGAGACTCTATACTCGAAGTTGTGGACGATTACGTCTACCTCAGGCAGACAGTCCAGTTGGGTAGATCTAATTTCGAGAAAGAGGTCAACCGTCAAATCCGACTCGGCTGGGCAGCGTTCGGGAAGCTACGCGGTATCTTTTCATCCAACATACCACAGTGTCTTAAGACGAAAGTCTATGACCAGTGTGTGTTGCCAGTGATGACATATGGATCCGAAACGTGGTCGCTTACAATGGGCCTCATCAGAAGGCTTAACCCAAAGAGCAATGGAAAGGGCTATGCTTGGAGTTTCTTTGCGTGATCGAATCAGAAATGAAGATATCCGCAGGAGAACAACGATTGCCGACATAGCACAAAGAATCGCCAAACTTAAGTGGCAATGGGCAGGGCACATTGCTCGCATAACAGATGGCCGTTGGGGCCGAAAGGTTCTGGAGTGGCGACCGCGTACCGCAAAACGCAGCGCTGGAAGGCCTCCTACAAGGTGGACTGACGACCTGGTGAAGGTAGCGGGAATCCGATGGATGCGGGACGCACATGATCGTTTGTTGTGGCGACGCTTGGGGGAGGCCTATGTCCAACAGTGGACGTCTATCGGCTGAAATGATAATGATGATGATGATTAGTATCTATTTTATTTTTGCGTATTTATTGATAAACTAGAGTTATTGAACAAATTCATATTACCTCGCCGCTATAAGTTCATGATTTGAGACATCCCACATAACGATACTTTGATTGATTCATTATTCATATTGATGTATAAGAAAATCAATTATGTTGATGAGCTAAATATATTTCTGCTTAGAATCGTATTAGATAAGCTTTTTGTAACAAGTACGAATAGAATTGATTGTTTCGGCTCATGTTAATACTCAATACTCAATACTCAATACTCAATACTTTATTACATTCCATATTGTATACATAGGTGGTATAACATATTTTGAAGATCAATATGGACCCTGTCGGGCACAGTAAAGTTAGGAGAGAGGATGAACGCTAAATTACAATGCATGGAATTTATTATTATTGACAGATCTAATAGATTTAGTTATGTATGTATATGGTGTAATGTTATAAATTATGTTTATTTTTGTCATCGTTATTATTAAATTGTATATGCATGTTTATTTATTATGTCTATGTAAATATAAGTATTGGTAGATTTTGTTAGAATTTTATTTATTTTTTCGTCATTATTATGAAATAGGTAATATTATTGTTGATTAATCTATGTGTGTAATGTATAAAATAAGTAAATTAAATGTCAGATATTTTAATTTATTTTTGTCGTCAATATTTTTAAATTATGTCAGATTTTTATTTATTTTTGTTGTAAATGTTATGAAATTATGTCATTATTGATTAATTTATGAATGTAATGTCTTAATATAAGTAAATTAAATGTCAAATATTTTAATTTAGTTTTGTCGTCATTATTTTTAAATTATGTCAGATTTTTATTTATTTTTGTTGTAATTGTTATGAAATTATGTCATTATTGATTAATTTATGAATGTAATGACTTAATATAAGTAAATTAAATGTCAAATATTTTAATTTAGTTTTGTCGTCATTATTTTAAAATTATGTCAGATATTTTATTTAAATTTGTAGTCATTATTATTAAATTATGTTATTATTGATTAATTTATGTATGTAATGTCTTTATAAGTAAATTAAATGTCAGGTATTTTTATCGTCATCATTATTAAATCATATATTTATTTAAATTAATTATGTATAAATTTAATTTAAATTTTATTCACCATGGTACCAAAATTATTTTGCGCTTCTGTAAGTACTTACATTTATTACAGTATAATTAATAGTTTTTATTGTAGGCGATGTTTATCGTTATAGTATTCGTCTATAGTATAGTAGCATTTGTCTATTAGAAACTGTTTCAGTTTATTGATAAACATATTATTACTATCTGCATTTTTGATGAATTCTGGCAACTTATTATACATTTTAATAGACATAACAAATGCGCTAGAAGAGTGCATTTTCAATCGTGAAGCGGGTATGTTAAGCCTATTTTTATGTCTAAGTGTAATCTTAGTTTGGATGTCCTCTCTTTTGGTATAGAATTGTGGATATTTTCGAACAAATTTGCAAATTTCCAATATATAAAGACAGGGTACGGTTAATATTTTTAGCTCTTTGAAGTAGGGTTTACAGGAGTCGGTGTCTTTAATATTCATTAATATTCTTATCATTTTTTTCTGTAAAGTGAACAGTGTCGGTGCATCTGTGCTATTTCCCCATAACATAATTCCATACTTGAGCCATGCAAATGCATATGAGTAATAAGTAACTAAGGCTGTTTTAAGATCTGTTGTTTTTTTTATTTCTCTGAGGGCGTATGTAAACTTAGATAATTTAGCTCTTATTTTTTGAATGTGGGATTTCCAATCTATATGTGAATCTATCTATATGTGAATCTAGTTAGTTGTAAGTATGATTCGTTTAAAATTACAGTAATCACGTTATGGAAAGTTTGTTTTGAGGATCGTTTTGAATTATCTTGTTAGTACAGTAATCAAAATAAGTAATGATTAAATTACTTCTCACGCTTTGGATGTAACGAGAGGGAGTGTTAAACTTTTACTGACTAAACCATCTATACATACTTATATACATACATATAAATAAAATTGGAGTTTCTGTTTGTAATATTGAAATAACTGCTTTTTACTACATGCATATGAATATATATACGGTACGTACATCAAAATAACCTTTTTTACAATTTTTGTCTGTCTGTCTGTCTGTTTGTCCGGGCTAATCTCTGAAATGGCTGGACCGATTTTGATGGGACTTTTTTGGCAGGTAGCTGATGTAATAAGGAGTAACATAGGCTACTTTTATTTTAGAAAAAATAAATTCAGAATCCTGTAGTCCACGCGAACGAAGTCGCGGGCACAGCTAGTCTAGATCATTAGTTTTAGTGTATGCGAAACCCGAAACACGTGTCTAGTATTTTTATGTAAAGAGTCTATGTACAAAACATATCTGTATCATGAAAAATCACAAAGTTATAAGCTTGTTATGTCAGCAAAAATACATAGTCATCGGGTGATCCAGGCGATTGCGGGGTGCTTTTGCACTTACACCCAGCTGTTTGTTGGCGCCTAATGCCTGTTAGGTACTGTTGGTAAATCTCTAACCCACGTCGAACAACTCCTAATTCCGCGCTGTCGCCACTAGACCAAAACTACTCTGTGTCTATCTACATTAGATTTTCTGTCTTGAATTTTTGTCTACATTACAATGCCCAAATTTCCAATACGTCTCTAAGGTTATTACTAAATTCTCATCAATATAAACTTTCAATTTCAACACCTCAAAATAATTTCCCAACTTTTTCTCAGAAACCACGAACATGCTAACTTTCATCCTCACTCATGTATCTCTGTCCCCATCCGTAGAGAACAATGCTTGAACATACAAAACAATAGTATCATCCTAATGATCTCATTTATCTGAATACTGATAATAAGGAACCTATGTGTGTTATCAACGGAATTATCATGAAGTTAATTTGATTCAATCTCACGAATGTTCACACACGCTCCATTGTGTCGCTGTTATGTAAGGGAAAGAATGCAGAAGATTAACTTAATAGACGGAATATTTTAGTGAAAGTTTTTATATGGAAAGAGCTAGTTCCAAAAAAAAAAAATGGTATACTAGAGAGGTGTATTAGAGCACAAAATATATAGGTACAGAAGTCAATCTACATACAAAGCGCTCTCAACCAACGCACACATAGACACCGCTCACGGACACGATATCTCGGAGCGTCTCGGCCCGTTCGTCGAACCGTTCCGGCTCAAACGCTCATTAGTGTGCGTCCACAGAGCGTAGGTATAAAAAGTGAAGTACATACATGAGATTGTCTTCTGTACCTATCTATTTTGTGACTAGGGGATTGTTCGAAAGAGACACCGTGCCTATGGAACGCAAAAGGTAACTGAAAGCATACGGCTGGGATTAAGTCAGTAAAAGTCTGACACTCGTTTTTGCTCCACCTAGAGCCCGAGAAGTTATTTGAAGCATTTCCTTACAATCTTAAAAAATACCTTACTAGGTAGAAAATTATTTAACCTTTCAGATACCGTCAATTTGAGACACAATAATAAGACAATAGATGCGCAAACGCCGGCTTCGGGGCTTAATTTACAGTGATAGCTAAAAGAAAAAAATTTTGTGTAATACTCGTAGTATTGAACAACATAATTAATTATTATTTAGATAATAACTTATTATCAACTAAATTCAAAAACACATAGGCCTCCCCAATTTTTTAAATTATTGTATATAGGCGTCCACTGTTGGGCATAGGCCTCCCCCAAGAGTCGCCACAATGAACGATCCTGTGCATCTCGCATCCATCCAATTCGCGCAACAAAAGGCACCAAAAGCTATAATACAAATAACAGTTGCAATATAGTTGTTGTATGCAATGTTGCAATATAGGCAATGTTGATTTTCTGTTTTTTACTTCACATTGACAAATATTTTACCACAGATTGTTCTTGCTGGGGGTTCACACATGAGCGGCCATAATGATTCCATAGACAAATAGTTATTTCAAGCAGAAAGACATGTTACCAACCGTAATTGAACTGTCAGTGTGATATGGACATCCGTCAGCCATATTTTGTATGGAAATGTCGATTGAATGGTAACAATCGAATTTAATTGCATTTTGTTTATAACATAGCTAGCTTTTGCTTGTGGCTTTGCCCACGTAAATATCGGAAATTATTCTAATGGAACCTTCCGTATAAAAATACTCTCGGGATAAAAAGTATTCGATGTCTTTTTTTGTTTAATAAATACAAAAACAACAACAGCTGTTAAAGTAAAAAAAAAACGCAAAACTTTACCATTTGATGGTATTTCTAATGTTCACACTGTTGCTGCATTAAATGTTATGAAAACTTTAATAACATTAAAAAAAAAAAAAAAATATATAATTCATTTAATTTCTTTTTTGTTTCGATTGTTTAGGCTTGAAAATATAACGAGCAGACAGAATAAGTAAATTAGTATAAATGAGGGAAAACCGAATCTGTAAATGATAGAAACACTATAATGTAAAAAATTAGATTCAAATTAGTTTAAATCTCTATCAATTTAAATGCATTGAAACAGCAAACCTAATTTAAATTCTGTTCCATAATCAAGTTTATATAAATAAAAACATGAAATTAAATGATCTTCCGCTGGTCTGATTAACTGGGTAAAAGACTTTCTGAGTGAACGGTCTCTCCGAGTAGTTGTCGACGGATGCTCATCAGAGCCCATGACGACTAATGCCGGAGTTCCTCAGGGGTCTGTTCTCTTTGCAACTCCCTTCCTTCCTGCTGCATATCAACGATCTGCTGGTGCTTGGTATCTATGGGTATGCAGATGATAGCACAGTTGTAGAGAGATACCTTTAGCAATCGAAACAGTACTTTCAGTCATTACCTCCTACAAACAAAAAAAACAAACTTTACCTCTTCATAATATCTCATATCTTCACATAGATACACTCACATTTATGTTTATAACATACAGACACACTATTTTATTTAATTTCTAAACACTCATTTTAACTAACACCATTATACACACACATTCGGTAATCATTGTTTATTTTTTGTATTCCTTCATAAAATTAAGTTCTAACTTCAGAACATGTCACTTAAGCTAAGGAACATGTTCAACCCATGTTCCGGATCAACCCTCCAAGGGATTAAAACGATCAAAACTTAACGGTGTATAAATGTATCTTCTGTAATAATAAATTATTTTATTATTATTCCATTCTTATTGTTATAATATTATAAGTATATATTTATCAATATAACGTGAGTTCGAAACCATCCAAAGAAGTCCTAAGTCTTTATTATAAAAGAGTATACTAGTACCTACCTAAACAACTTTAAATAAGATCCTTTAAGTTAAGTAACGGCAGATTACAGCAAATTTCTTCAGAATAAAGAACTTAATTCCTCGAGTATTTCTCCTTTTATTTAGCCTTAATTAATCTTAGCCACAGTTGTTTCCACTTAATAGCTCAGCTTACAGCTTCTGTTTCTTTTTCTTGAAGCAGCAATTTGTTCCTTTGTAAGAATATTTACATTTTTGTATATTTAATAAAGAAGTTCTTTTATATTTTAACAATGTTATATTTTAACAATCACGTTTCGCTTCTATATTTATCATTATTCCATTAATTTTGACATACCTGCTTAACAATTTATATTTACCTCTCGCATGATTGATATTATTATTTTTTTTATTTTGCATAAATGGTTTCATATATTTGTACGCTTCTTGGCAAAATATAGCGTCCTATGAACTTTAATTTAAAATCTGTAATCACTACCTATGTTACACAAATAAAACTGATTATAGGTCATATGATTATACGATATGATTATATGATTATACCTAACGCATTTTGCTCTGTAAAATACGAGGACATATTTAAACACTAGTTCCTGCCAGCAACTTCGTCTGTGTGAAAGTAGTAAATGGGAACAGAGAATTAATCCAATGCGTTACTTCAGGATATGGTCTACGTATAGATACCGGCACGGATCTTGAGCGCTGGCTTCAAGTTGCGCAAAAGTCAAATAATCGGTCTCTTTAGTCGTATGAAGTGAGACGCGGGGGCGGGGAGTGTCAGTGATTGGCTCGCCGCGCCATCGCGTCAGCGACGTCACTCGTGATTCTTTCTCTGCGCTTGCTACATGTATCTAACAACGACGATGATTGGCTCGCCAATGTATGGAATGCGCGAAGCGGTCCCCACTCTGACGCTGAGCGATCAAGATTCGTGCCGGTACCTATAACCATATTCTAAATTTTATCTGAATCCATTCTGCTGTTTAATTTGAAAGAGTAACAAACATATACACAGTACATACATAAACGTAATCTAATTAAGAAAGAAAGAGAGAGAGAAGAAATTATTCGCAATACTCAAAAATATTCTCACATTAGTCCATATATTGATAGTAAGCAACATATTTCATAGATTCGTGACCATTGTGCGATGCCGAGCAATAATTATTTCACAATTTTATCTTGCGTTCGATTATTTTATTTATAGGCAGGCCCAGCAGACGTTCCCACTGTGCGGATCAGGGGGTTCTTGATAGTGAAGGGAAAAGGAATTTAAGTTTTATCGACACTTTTGTGTGCTTAACTCTGGTTATTGTAAATACCTAGTTCTGGTGAATTGGCCTTACTGGTAAACCAGGGAATCGTACTAAACAGTTTTTTTTTTTTTTTGATCAGTATCTGGCAACTTGTAAGTAAATAAGTACAACGATGAAGATGACTCAAACTCAAAAGAAAACTGAAAATATTTAATTGGAAATCTGCTGACATTATTTCCTATCTGCAGAAATTGTTTAACTTGGAGTCGCTTCGTGTTTGATTGCAAGCCTTAGCAGTGTTGTAAAATAGACGAATTTTATTCAATTAAGTTAGGTGTCTGCTACGCTTGACTTTAAAGAAGCTTAGATTTAATGAGCACTTTTTTAGACTTAGTATTTTTTTTTATGTACCCGGTAGCATTACTGATCAGAGAAAGACTATTTGTATTGTAAACATGTTTTTCATTTATCTGGCAACCTTGGATCCCTTAGGTGCGATTAGTAAAAGCTCCCAAGGGATGCAAATTTGCGTGAGAAGTTTTTAGCCCTTATTTTATCGATACAATGCGCTGGTTTATTTATTTAACAATTTATGTACACACATATTATAACTTAAAGAAAAGAAGAAGAACACAGAAAAAAAGAATAGTTTGGTAGGTGTTTTGTGAATTGATTTGATTGAAAAACGTGACAAACCTTTTTTGTAAGATGCGAAATTACTAAATAACGTCTCCTGCTCTGGGTGAATCAAGAGGTGTCAGATTTTTACTGACTAAAACTCTCCAGAGTTCCTTCAGTTGCCTATTGGGTTCCAAGTCCAACTGACTCTTTTGGCAAATCTTGCAAAAATGTGATAAACCCTACTTTTTTTTCAGATTTACAGGTTAAAGTAAAGTTACACAAATACTCAATTTTAGATTCTTATTTTTATTCGTACTATCTTTTATTTAGTAGATAAATAAAATGTACATAAGTAGACATCACAAAAATGTATTTTTTTTTTTTCTGTATATATTACACAATCATTTTATTTATTTACAACTTAAAGCAACAAAATATATACATAATAAACTTAAATTAAAATATTTAAGTATGCTTAACCTAACTATACACACTAAGGGCTACTTCCTACTAAAATATGGCGTCATAAAACTCCTCCGCATCGCTGTCGACTGGAAGTGTGCCCAAGAGGCTGGCGGCATTGCCACGTTGAATGGCAATGCTTAATCTCTGACCGAGATAAAAACCAGCCCTTGGGTCACGCGAAGTGTCAACTAAGCGTCTTGACAAAATGTAATTTATTTATACTTATTTTTAATTTAGATTTGATTGAAATTTATCGACATATTCCCATCCCTTCATACATGGTGTTCGCGTGTAAGTAGTGATATCATCTATTTATAAGTGGCGTTCCGCTCAGCCACATATCACAGTGAATGAACACTTTTGTTAGTCCACAACATTACTTACTGCATACATTGTAGTTCTAGTTCGTGGGGCTCTTTGGACCGAGATCACGGTCCCATCTTCCACCTACATTTTTTTTTGTGAGTAGTATTTTGGGACCACATGTACACCAATATAATAAAGAGGTAAAGTTTTTTGTTTTTTTGTTTGTAGGTGGTAATCTGTGGAAGTACCTACTGATACGATTGCTAAAATTCTTTCACCAAAAGAAAGCTGCTTTATTCCTGACTGACCGAGGCTTTATTTTATGTACCTGCGCGGGCGAAGCTGCGGGCAAAAGCTAGTCCTAACTAATATTATAAATGTGAAAGTGTGGATGTTTGTTACTTAATCACGCAAAAACGGCTGAACGGATTTGGATGAAATTTGGCACAAATATAGCCTTTGACATGGAAAAGAACATAGGCTACTTTTTATCCCGGAAAAACATCTTATTCCTGCGGGAAAACACGTTAAGAGTGCGACAACCGAAGTACACGCGGACGAAGTCGCGGGCGGACAACTAGTATAAAATAAATGGTTTTTTTTGGTAACTGTACTTTAATGCCTTTTTCTTATGGTCCCAAAAGACTAGGTACTCTCATCATCATCATCATCATTTCAGCCAATAGACGTCCACTTTTGGACATAGGTCTCCCCCAAATGTCGCCACAATGAACGATCCTGCGCGTTCCGCATCCATCGGATTCCCGCAAACTTCACCTGGTCATCGGTCCACCTTGTAGGAGGCCTTCCAACGCTGCGTCTTCCAGGATGCGGTCGCCATCTGTTTTGCGAGCAATGTGCCCTGCCCATTGCCACTTAAGTTTGGCGATTGTATTTTCTGGGTACTCTAAAAATATTTTATTTTTATAGGGGGAATTTGGGACCGCGGTCCCCGGTCCATAAAGCCCCACGACCCTTTTGTTTGTCCACAACATTACTTACTGCATACATTGTAGCTCTGGGGAGGATGGGAGTGAAATATGGACCTTAGTATTTTTTTGCTATAGTTTTTGCCGAGAGCAGAGGTGGCTGCGTGCTAACGGCCTCGACTTACGAGTTGTAGGTCGTGGATTCAAATCCAACCTAGTGCATTACTTTTGATTTCACCACCACAGCTCTCAAAATAGTGAAGGAAAACATCGTGAGGAAACTTGGTCTTAGAACCAAAAATTCGAAGACTAGTGACATCCATTAACCCGCACTGGGCCCGCAGGGTAGATTACGACCCATTCCCTCTCCTAGAGAGGAGGCCTGAGTCCCAGCAGTAGGAACATTAAAAGGCTAGTCTCTGAACTTCAGTTTCTGTTTTAATCTTGAAAATCTTAAAAGGGCGTAAAAAGGTAGGTAGTGTTATTTGGTAAATGTGTCATAAATAAATTACGTTTATAATTAAGATTTTTTTTTAGCGGTCACTAGTTTAGGTCATTTAAAAAAAAAATACCTACATTTATTATATGTTTAGTATACATATAAATAGTTAGTTGATACACGATTTTTTTATGAACATAATATACATCGTTAAATTTTGATAGTTTTAGTCCAATGACCTGTAGGTAGATTGTACGCAAAGCCGACTACTACCTACAGGTCATTAGTCTCGCTCAGCTGACGTTTTCTTAAAGAAATTGATTTCTTACATGCGCAAATTAATACGGGTTTTGAAAAAAAGGGGACTTTATTTTTTTAATTTTATCTTTACAATTCGATAGTGTTTCATGTACCGGATCGACCTTCCACGGGATTAAAACGATCAAAATTTAACGGGGTATAAAAAAAAAACAACAATTAGTTAATATACAAAGTTCAATTTACTATGTCTTAGGAAAATAAGGTCAATAATATATTTTGTGAGTATCACAAAGAAAACACGTGCATAAAACTGTAAGCAATCATTAACATGTAACTATAAAACTCAAGAAAGGGTCGGTCCTTTAGTAATAAAAGCAAAACTTTCACTTACACGCCCCTTATCAAAATGAATTAGTGCCATAAACATCAATTAAAATTAATGAACACAGACCCACATATAAACGAACTTCCTACTTAATGCTCCACCCTTTTCAATTGTTAGCAAAATAACATATACGCTGTGTCATTATAAGGACATTGTCCTCATTAACTATGATGAGTTTTTGCCCAACGGCGGCGATAAAAGGCGGGTACTGTGTTTTAACTAATAAATAAAAAAAAAATAATAAAAAAAAGACGTGTGGCACTCGGGGACTGCTGCGGTAAAGCTATTGCATAGCATTTTTATCAACTTATGCAATCATAATTATTTATTTATTTTATTTATGCAGTATTTTTTTTCCTTTGTTTTTTTTTTTTGATATTAATTGAAGTTACACTTTCACACATTGAATTGAATTTTGATTGATTGTTCACTCATTTGTTTTCTTATCGGTCACCACGCTCAAAAAACAAATGAGTGGGGGGTGTTAGGTTATTTTCGTTACGGAATTTCTGGATTCGGTCTCCACGCTCAAGGCCTGCGATAGAAGCCATGCAAATAGCTTAATAAAATTCTTTATTGACACTTCAAGACAGTATCAGTGTAAGCTCTGACTCTTGTACTAGGATTGCCTGTATCACAAGAGCCAGACCTCTCAATATACAGGATACATAACAGAGAAGTACAATAAACAATGTCAAAGGACAATTACAGGATTTTTTACAGAATTAGCGATAAGAGTCAATTTATGTTTAAAAATATAAGAGAGAGAAAAATAAACCACCTAAGCATCTACACTTTTATTATTTAAGGTGGGAAATCATTCGGTAATTTCTCCCGCTCTATACTGGAGTGGGAAGGCGTGTCAGACTTTTACTGACTAAAACTCACTCGTGTGTTCCTTTTTCCTTGCGTTCCAGGACTCCGGGTTTCTCTTTCGGAAGCCAACCCACTAAACTGCGACCCTGCTGGGCCCTTACGGTTTTCCTGACTTCTTTTCAGGCTTAGTTCGGACGGTTATCGAATAGCCAGGCGGTGAGATACCCATTGCTCGTCGTCCGCTAGCCCACGCCTACGGTGGTACCTAAGTACAGTATGGTCAAAATATGTTGGCTACTCTGAAGTTGGCGTTTGGAACTGTCGCGCATACTCGAAAAAATACGCAAAAGGCATTCGCCACAAGATTCATAAAAGAATTACTGTGCAGTCAATTTTTCGAAGTTCGAAGATATTTTGACTGGCCTGTTGGTCTAGTGGTTAGTGGCCCTGACTGCTATGCCGCAGGTTGTGGATTCGATTCCCACCCAGGACAAATGTTTATGTGATGAGCATGATCATTTGTTCTGTGTCTGGGTGTAATTTATCTATAATATGTATGTATTTAGAAATATATTGGTGTGTTTATCAGTTGTCTAGTACCCATAACACAAGCTCTGCATAGCTTGGGACTAGACGGCGTTGTGTGATAGTTGTGAATATATACCAACAACATAAACAACATAACATATTATTTCGGTCGTAGTGTAAGCACTCGTATCAGCATTCAATAACAACATTCAAAAAACACCAATAAACATACAAAAACATTACAAAAATGCATTTCCACACATACAAACAATCTCACACTACACGTAATACTGACTATAAAACCGTTAAAATTCAAATACCGAAAACCGCTACTTGACTACTAACACTATTGCGTAAACACGGTATTCTTACACAAATTGCTATTGACAAATCAATAGGTATTACTAAACATTTTCTATTAGATGTGTGCTTATTTACATACCATACGATTTGAATTCAATGAGGTATATTCAACTATCAATAATTTTGTAAATGCTACCGCTTGAGTGGCAGTGAATGTTTATATGGATATTAGGGTGTTTTCACACTGACTAACATGACAAGAGGTTATGGCGAGAGTAATGAGTGAGAAAGTTTAAATATGAAACGACAATGATGATGGGATCTTGTGTGTTTTGTGTTTGATGTTAATATTTGCAGTTGTACAAAGAAGTTTAGCTCATTATTTAAACAATTAATACTGTTCCAAAAAGTTGACTTTTACAAGCTTTTATTTATTTAGTTTCACCTGTCCCGATTTTTGTCTGTCATCAAATCTTGCAAATTCAATTTGACCCACTTCCCGGATACCGATTGGGCTGAAATTTTGCATGCATGTGTAAAATCATTATGACGTGGAGCTGATCTGATGATGCAACTGGAACTTGGTAGTTAAACGACACGACCCCATCAAGTTTGGGCTCGTATGATTCGTCTTGACGAGCATTAACTATACAAGGTGCAGTTTTAAAACTGCACAATATTTCAGGAGGTTGTAATAAAACTCATAAATAATCATGTAAAAATACGAAACCTGGTCAATAATCAGTAATACTTGTTATTTAATTTTTTAATTACACTAAACTAAATCGATTGATCGATGGCCGCGGGGGCGTGGCTAGGGTGTGGCGTGCGGGATGATGATTGGATGATACATTATTTATGAAACTATCGTTGCGAGTTAGTGTGTGTGAAAACGCCCTTTATTGTTCCGTGTTTGTGTGTGTGAAAAAAAGCGCGGTTATAAAAAAAAAAAAATTGCCTACTTATTTTATTATTGATTCGGGTCGAGAATCACTAACATAATTACCTCCTGAAATATTTTGCAGCTTCAAAACGACACCTTGTATAGGTATACCGAGCTATGAAAGCTTGCTATGAAAAAATGATTTTCATTAAAATCTTGTTCTTGAGCGACATAAAATTTTCAATGTTTATATTTATTTGATTATTACACCTACGTTTGTTACCGCATCATCAAAAGGGTCAACCTTGGTAGTAAATGCCTTTTAGGCGTTAAGTCTACCTAAATACTTCTTTGTGTATAAAATCAAATAAATAAGAAGTATTGATTCAATTACTGAGAAATATATATCAACACTTTGAAAATCAGATTGCATTCATTCCATTTAGAATAAATTTGGCTAGATTAAAATGAATAGTGCAACTTATGTTTAAAGGTGAGATATGCTTGGATGACATGTCGGGGCAAAAAGAAATCACTTTTTTTTTGCATACTTATTTACAAAAAAAAAAAACATGCAATTACAAAATCAAAACTTTCATGTCTATAAGATTCGTTGCAAGGTATCTCCGGTAGCATCTCATCCACTTTAAAGCTGGAATGTCTTGTAATAAGTAAGCAAGTGTTGCATGAAATCACTGTGAAATCGTTTATAGTGACGCGCCTCGGAATTAGCGGTAATAACAGTCACAGTTACCGTAGTGATGGGCAACGGGACGTGTAATTGATTCAATGAGGGTTTTTAATGGGACGACAATAATACAGATTGAATTAAAACGAAGTAATACGACTAATTTACTATAGGAACAAAACCAGCAAAAGGTAAATTATAAAAATAAATAATGACATCTATTTGACTTTAACGGTAGAACTAAAACTGACGCACATGAGTACCACGCCTAATTTGTACGTAGAATGATGTCGCGTAGTGTCGGGTGACGTGGATCGAAATCAAAATCAAAGCATTTATTTCTAATAGACCATTTGCAGGCGCTTTTGAATAGTCAAATGTCGGTCAGTCCAAGAAAAGTGAAGCTAAATTGCACGTTCCAAAACGTAGGTCTCTATGGAGAAGAACGTGCAAGAAACTCCATGGACACTCTTTTAAATCATATTATGTGTTACATATAATGCTTGGTTACATAGGTATTACTTGTTGCTTCTATCATGTGAGCACAATGTCGATAATAAATAAAAATGTAAAATAATTAAAAGATAGAAACTGAATTAAGCCACTGGCAGCTAAGAGATGACCAGTCCCATCTGACGGCACCCGTTCACGAGCATCACGCGTGCATCAGCCCCACTCAGCTCAACCATTTTGAAGGGAACTGAATGACCCAAAAACACGATCTAGTGTAGTTCTACAAGTCTAGTTGCCAAATAAAATGTATGGAGACCGACGCGCCTAGATCGGAGTAGGTACGTGGTAAACGTGTGCGCAGTGTAGTTCTACCATACATTAAACCCCAAGCGAACGCCGGCGTACGCTCTCTCAATGTCTTTCTATTGTGTCTCTATTACGGTCGAAAAGTTATGTAAGTGCCAAAATGGCCCAATAGTTAAGGCATCTGCCTCTCATGTATTGATTCTGATTCGACGGCTCGAGCTCGGTCCGGACGGTTACCGGACGGCCGGACGCGAGTTACCCAATGCTCGTCGTCCACGAACCTACGGTGGCTGGAAATCGAGGTTGGGTTTTTCAGCCGGCTGGGGCGTGAGAAAGTTCGTTCCATCATGCGTACGGCTGCCTCCTTCACTAGTATTATTACTTCGCTGAAGGAGGCGAACGCCTGCCGTGCTCCTCGCTTCGGATGGCCTTTTACCAGGATCCAGCGTGAGAGGTCGCTGATAACGATCTTTCAAGGTGTAACATATAGCATAGCATAGTCGGCCTTATAATGTTCCCACTGTTAGGACGCAAGCCTCCTCTCTAGGAGAGGGAATGGGCCGTAATCCTGGTGGATTACGGCAACCCGCACTGGGCCCGCGTGGTCGCGGACCCAGTGCGGGTGTCACATGTCTTCGAATTTTCAGTTCTAGGACATGCCGGTTTACTCAGGATGTTTTCTTTCACCGTTCCGAGAGCAGTGGTGAAAAAATAAATTTTATAAAGTGATGTTCTGGTTTGAGACGGCAAAGGAGAAGAAAGTTTGGAAGGACTTGGGGACTGTCCCTTTGCCCAGCAGTGGGACAGTAATGGCTAGAAAAAAAAAATGTTCTGTCAGCTGGGTTATAACCCGTAACTCCTAAGTCCGTACCACTCGGCCACCACTGCTCTGCAAGTGTTCATCAAGGTGTGTAAAACACTATTTTACACTATACTCCAATCGTGGTTACTATAAAATACCTATAAATTTCCTTTCTATACAGCTATAAACCAAGTTGTTTAAGCAAGTTACGCATACCGTATAAAATACAGTAAAAGCGAAATCGGTGGTAAAACCACACATTATACCAACAACGACTAACATGTCTCTAATCGTCACATCACATATCCATGTTGATACTTTCCGCAATAAAATCGATACCAGTTAATCGATTTCCTAATCGAATAGTGTGGTAGAATGCTGCTTACCAAGGAGTATGAATAGAACAAGCTATGCAGGTATACGCCAAAAAAGTTGTAGGAATACATTCATTGTGCGGACAGCTAACGAGTGGAATTACCCTGCTGCTCTGTCTTTCTTGATACAACCTGGAAATCTCTAAATCAAATCTCGATACTGCGTTTTGCACGCGGTCGCTACTCCAAAAGCTCTCGGCCTCGTGCACCGTCTGTTTTGCAAGCAAGGTGCCGGCTAACTGCCACTTTGGTTTGGCAATTCTTGAGTCTACGTCAGTAACCTTCGTTTTCCTTCGGATATCATATCTTCTGATTCGATCATGCAATGAAACTGCGAGCATAGCCCTTTCTTAATGGAAAGTGCTATGTTCGCAGAAGGGCTACCCTATGATGACGTTTATTATGACGGACCCATGATTCTTATTTACATGCCATCACTGTCAACACGCACTGGACACAACACTCACGTTTTGAAACACTGGTAGTATGTCGGGCGAGACAATGACACATGGATATTCCTGATAAAGTGTCATTATGCCTCAGATACAGCTCTTTGTTTACGTATTAGGCTCGAAAATGTTTAGTACCACTGTTTATTAGCTAGTACAAAATATTTTTTTTCTTTTATGATTTTTTTCTTTTCCTTTGAAACTGAAATCATTTTATTTCGGAAGCTAAGAAGTTCATCTTTTATAGTTAATAGCTTTTTTTTGCAACTAATACAAACCTACCCGCGTGCGTATGACCTAAGCGCTTCAAAAGAGAGGAGGCGAGGCATTATTCTCAACACAGAGAACATTGAAAGCCAGATGATGCTATGGGATTAACAAATCATAGATAGACGTTGTCTCATTCATACCGTAAGGTTAAACAAGGGTACATATCACTTTCATACCATCGACAGTAACTGCACACTGTCATTGTCAGCTCCTTTCTCAATCAGTTTCACCGCAAACATTTGTGTTCCGCTGGTTTAAACTGAGCTTTTATAAGGTTTGACGCATATTTAGCAGTATTGTTTTTTACCGAGTTAGTCAGAACTTTCAGAAAATAAAGATAAGCCCTTTCTATTCTTTTCCTAGAGAAAAGGAGATCTCTGGCCTATTGTTATACCATACTGGCTGGTTTGAATTGTTTTGATAAATTTTAGTAAATTATTTCTCAACTCCCAAAATGACAATTTTTTAATTAGATTCACAACAGCATAAAATATTCTTCACATTAGAACAGTAAAGTTGTTTTTATTACCCACACCCGTTTTCCCTATAGAAATCTATATATTTGTGAATGCACTCATATACACGTATCATCTAGATCCAGAACGACTATATGTAGGCCATACTAATATTTCGAATCTTTCTCGCATCCATAGAGTACATACAGGTGGTAAAATAATTAAGTGCCATGATGCTCCAACCGTGTCTTCTAAACAGGTTGACAAGGAAGACAAAGTAGACGGAAAAAACATGTTGTGTCGACCCAATAATTGGTACATATATCTACTTACATAATATCTCAATATGGAAGAACAACCGGAAGATATACCAGAAAAATACAATCACTTGCACACTGCAGTGGTTGATTATATTGTTTTTTTTTTTTATTTATTGTTTAATTAATAAATGCTTACATAAATGACATTACATGACTTGATTCTGCCATCACCTTTCTACCATAGGACAACCCGACGTATGCCGAATGTTCACTCTTACGACGTTAACACCTCTACGGTGTAGACTAAGCGCTTTGTCTCGTCGTTTTAACCGTGTATAATGAAGTATTGGAACTATTTGCCTGCAGCGGTCTTACCGTCCGATTATAATTTAAGCATCTTCAAAGTTAGAGCAAATAGGCTCTTAATAAACTAGTGCGATTCACCATCAACGATTGCATCACTGCTTGCCATCAGATGGGATCACGATCAAGCACTAGTTTATAGGTATCATTTAAAAAACACCTAACTATAACAAACTATAATTTATGTTTTTGAAGATCGTTAATCCTTAATTGAAAACAGTACCTACAAAATTGACAAAATTTATGACAAATGAAAATCCAGTCGAATTTCAGTATAATCAAATTCAACTACCATCTCAAATATTTAAACGTGCCATCTTCAACTTGATCAAAAACTGAAGATTTCCAAGCAGAGATGGAAAAACGCTGAATCGAGATCGACCAATCCAGACAATCAGCATTTTGTTCGTGAGTGGACGTCGGTCTTTATTCGACCGCGATATTCGAGTGCGAGAATTTTATCGCCGGCGGCAAATCGATTGTCAATCGATTCGTTAGTTGCTACCGTTGCTTATCTATAGCTCTTTCGCATCACTTCTTTTGTAAGCACGAGTGCTTTTAGATTGCTATCTGCACGATTATAAGGATTTTATTTTTGATTTATTTTAAATGTAGTCTCATCGAGAGATATGTCTCCTGCTTGGTCGCTGTCCTTGTGAGTCACATCGTTGCGCAAGCTAAGTCTCTTCAACACTCTTTAAGATACGCATTCTGGCTGTGAATTTGCGGATGAATGGAAGACGATTATTACGTATGCCTAGCCAAGTTACGACCGTTTCGCTTCGAATCTCTTTAGTGAGGCCTCCAATTTCTTTGTTCTCCTATACATTTAAATTTTTATACTAGCGTTAACGATCGTAGACTTATCAACATGGCTAAGCTCAAGAGCTATATGAGATGAGGTTTTGGCAAATGAAGAGAAATAGATGGGTTATGTTTTTACTGCCTGTTTGTTTCATGTTGTGTACGAAATCTATGTTATATATTGCCATTGTTTTCTTTGTTGGAATTTTAACAATTTTAACATGATTTTTGTAACTTTAATTATTAATTTAATTATTAAAGTATTCGATATGTGCTTAATAGAGCTACTTTTCACCAGCATATAACCTCCTTTCCTTTATAATGAATGCAGTAATGGGTTAAGTCTTTTGTATACAGAGTGCGTACATCTAGAAAATTAACCATTACATTTCTTACAAGAATAAACTAGTTTGACCTACTTCTTTTTTCAAGCGTGTAAAAGGCAAAAGTTTATCCTAAGAAAAGTCCAACGTTTAATTAGTTCATCTTGTGCTTTTTACACCAATACGACTGCACCTTGAAACTAACATTTTATTTTATAACTTAAGAGCCGGTTGCAGTTACAGACTATTTTGTGGGTACTGGCCCAAGTCTATGTCGACTTCGCGACCCCGTAACAGTGATTTTAAACAGTAACAATTTAAGATTTTTGTTTTGGCAGAACATAAATAACCTTTTTTTTATTTTTTGCAACTTTCAAATGTTTTCGTGACGTAATCTCATAGATATACACGTTTGAAATCGTAAGTTACGAACAGAGTGTTTTTTTTTTTTATCAAGCCAACTAATTTAATATCATATTTTAATTTTTACCCAACAGTTGATCATAAAGTCAATTTTAAATAAATATTTTTTCATGGTGTTCTCTTTTATTTATATTTATGGATTTCTAGACGTTCAAAAAAGTACAAAACTTGTGCAACCTCACCTTAAAGACATTACACGTTGCTGAAGACAGCTAATTTCAAAAGTTTATAATGACTTTTGTACGATTTATTTGCTACTGGCAAGGAGAAACTTAACTTTTTGACTGAAGAAGTTTGTTTTAATAGTCTTCATTTTATGTGATTGTCTGACGTGTTGGCACTTTCGGAAGGTTTTTTTTCCAGTTATACAGAATTCGGATGCTGCTTTTACCCGGTTATGGGGTAATATAATTGTAGATTAGACTCTGTTATGGGGCAGTTCGGTGCCTATTGCGTGCCAGTTTTAGGTAAATCTGGGTAGTGCTTTTGTTCAGTACGAGTTGTAAGTCACGGGTTCAAACCCAGCCAGGCGCACTACTTTGTGTAATTTATTTCATCACCACTGCTTTCAAAACGGTGAAGAAAAACATCGTGAAGAAACCGGCATGTCCAAGAACCAAAAATTCGAAGACATGTGAACCCGCACTAGGCCCGCGTGGTGGATTACGGCAAATTCCCTCTTGTAGAGAGGAGGCCTGAGTCCCAGCAGTGGGAATATGAAAAAGGCTGATTATGCTTATGCTAGCCCAAATTTTTGTGTGGTTTTGTCTGGTATGAAATTTTGTTAGAGATATTTAATAATTGACTAATTAAAACTTCGTGAATGCTACATATGTGTAATAAATAGAAATCGTAAGAAAATACAATAGGTATCTGGAACTCAAGCTTTTTTTATTTCAAGGAAATCATCAAATGGCTTCTCTGGCGCTAGGGTGGAACGAGAGGGCGTATCAGACTTTTACTGAATAAAATCCACCTGAGTCTTTTAGTCGCCCTTTGCGTTCCACGTACACGGTAACTCTTTCAAAGAATCCCGTGGTCATAGACGATATTCCACAATAGGCTTAGTTGCCGTAAAAAATGTAATTAGTCCGTCTTTTAGATTATTCAAAAATAAGGGACACGTATTTTTTTAACGTCACGCCGTGCTGAATTTTTCGCACGGGGTGACGTCACACGTAACTTTAATAGGCTATATCTTTGTCATTTTTGTTTCAATTTACAAATAAAAAAATACGTGTCCCTTATTTTTAAATAACTTAAAAGACGGACTAAATAAAATGTAATTATTTTGACCCTGGAAACTACCCACACAGCGCCATCTAGTTCCAAACTACGCAGAGCCTGTGATATGAGTACTAGACAACTGACATACATATTGTAGACAAATTACACCCAGAACCAGAAAATAGGTACCCATTTTCAAGCAAGGCCTACACAATACCGGAAGACATCAAAGTGATAATTGCTCGCCGATATGCACCGGCATAACTGATATAGACCGTGTTCCTAGCCCGGTTGACCAACTCTTAAGTGGTTAACTTTAATCTTTTAGTTTTAATGGTTAATTAAATCTTAAACTTTTAATGAGACTGGCTTTTTGGCTTATGTTTTCACGTCTACAAGGTGAGAGTTTTGTAAATATAAATAATGTCAGTAGCTATTTTGATTAAGATTAGGTTATGGTGAGAAACGAATCTCAGTTGGTAGGTAGTTATTATGTTTATCTCTAGGATGTCGGTAGTCATATAGATTACTTTAATCGTTTCCGGATTATAAAAACCAGCTTCTGGGAAAAGTTTTTTCGTCTGACTGTATGTACAATATTATTACTGGATGGTGTCCGTGACTTCGTCCGCGTCAAACTGTTACTTGCTCACAATTTCAAGAAGTGTTTTTTTGCACGGAAATTAATAACGAGCAGATTCTTCTCTTTTATTGAATAGAGTAAAAGTAAGTTACTCCTTATAATAACCGTTTTGGAGATCAGTACGAACAAAAAGATAGACAGACGATAGATAGAGATACATAATATGCTTTAATATGCTTTTTATTTTATATAAAAAAATATATTAAGTATTTTTAAATTACAAAGAGACACTTCAATTTTATTTATGTGTATAGAGTATCGTAATAGGACATTTTGAGGTAGGTACAAACATTTTTTTGTTCACAAATTATTTTGGAATAAATGTAAAATTAATTGAAAGAGTTTTTTTCAGTAAACATCTGACACTCGCTCTCACAAGCTAAGTGAAGTTATTTAATGATTTGGTTATTTAATTTTTTTTTTCTAAAGAAAGTATCAAAATTCGAAGCAAAAACATTCATGCTTGTTGTACAAATCATGTCAACGCAAAAAAGTATATTTAGAAAAGAAATCGCAATTTTCTTTAGAAATATAGATTGTACTTATAATTCTAACGAGCCTGCCTACCGGAAACCTTTAATAAAAAGAAAAAGCAAGGAAAAAAAAAATCTCACAATATCACGATTCTCTGACAATTGACATGTTCGCACGAACGTACCGATTACGATCTCGATTCGGAAGCCGATTATATCGATACTGGCAATTGAATAGACGACACGGCACTAGTGAAACTCTGTCGCATCGATTCTTATCGATACCTTTGTTGGGTTCGATGATCGATATAGTTGTAGGAGAATTTGACAATAGATGTTTGATGGAAAAGTTAGACATCTTTGGTTGGGTCGTGCGTGTTTGTGATGTTTGAAAGTAGTTGAAGTATCTATAGATTGAAATAAATTGCCTGGAGGTTTAGTGGCACTTCAATCAAGTTTATAATGTGTAGGATCAAGGATGAGGCCTATGGCACGCGTGCTATTAGTGGGATGTAGTAAAATAATTTGAACACAGCTGTACAAGACTACTTAGTATCTAAATAACGTTCTACACATAGCGAGTTCTACACTACAACCTTAACTTAAATACGAATTATAAAATTATTACTATTTTTTTACAATATAAAACGTTTATTTTCTCATCACAAAATTACTTAATGCTAACACAATACAACTTACACACCGCGGTATAACTAAGTGAGAGACTGGTGCCTGAAATAGGTTTCCATGAGAACCCGTATTACAGGTCACCAATTGTTACTATTAGGAATACTCTAAAAACAAGTTTTTAATGAAAATCTTTTTTTCATAGCAAGCTTTTACAGCGCAGTGTATCTGTATAATTAATGCTCGTCAAGACGAATCATACGAGCCCAAACTCGATGGGGTTGTGTCGTATAATTACAGTTCCTACGGCCACCTTCTTCTTCAATTTTGTATTGTCATCTGATTTACACATGCATGCAAAATTTCAGCTCAGTGGGTAACCGGGAAGTAGATCAAATTTAATTTGCAAGATTTGATGACAAACAAACATCGGGTCAGGTGAAACTAAATAAAAGCTTATAATAATAATTACTCTTTCAGAAACATGCGTTCTCTCCTCTTCGCGAATCCCAAAATGGAAATAAAGACTAAAAATTTCTTTCCTTTAATGAGTAAACTGTATTTTGTCTATATGATTTCATGTCATTTTTTTTTCTAAGCGGCAAGGCATACTTTGATATCTATATAATAATATTATAAAACTGAAGAATATGTTTACTTGAACGCGATAATCTCAGGTAAGTATTCATCATCATCATCACCCTTTTTAATGTTCCCACTGCTGGGACTCAGGCTTCCTCTCTGGGAGAGGGAATGGGCCGTAATCCACCACGCGGGCCCAGTGCGGGTTGGTGAATGTCACATGTCTTCGAATTTCTGGACATGCCTGTTTCCTCACGATGTTTTCCTTCACCGTTTTGAGAGCAGTGGTGATGAAATAAATTACACAAAGTAATGCGCCTAACTGGGTTCAAACCCACGACCTACAACTCGTAAGTCAGGGCCATTAACACTCAGCCAGCACTGCTCAGGTAAGTATTACTTGGTTCGAATTGTTAAAATTTTTGCAAAAAAATTGTTTTAATTTTGCATAACCCATTTATCAAGGAAGGCAAAGGTAAAGCGAGAAATATAACATCACGCTACAACCGATATGAGAGGAACAGTAGCCAAAGACATGGACGAATCCTCGGAAGACAACTAGTAATATATAAAACTAGATTTTGCCCGCGACTTCGGCCGCGTATATAAAATATAGCCTATGTCTTTCAGGAATATAGCAACTCAACATCGTTGAAAAAAATTTTGCAATTGGACCAGTAATTCCGGATATTACCTCCTACAAACAAAAAGATAAAACAAACTTCTCCTCTTTATAATATTAGTGTATATGGCGTGATCTTCAATAAAAGTTTACCGTCCCTGGTGTACTCGTAATGCATTAAAATCTGGAGACGCAATCAAACTCCAGAAGTATAGGTCAGGTACTTTGCAAGATAAGAAACATAGACTTCATTCATATTACATAACAGTATAGGCACAGATTGATATGGATCGCTTCTAGATGTTATCTTAATTACATCGCAAATAACATTATCTTTTTCATAACTTATCAATCCGTGAATATCTATATTAATGAACTTAGGCTTATCAATGACAGCTGCTATGAACGGCAAGAGAAAACTGTGTCTAATGACCACGCTTTATTATTTGTTATGATATAATAGGTATTTAGGTACCGACTAATATTGTTTTCATCATCATGTCAGCCGTAAGACGCTTTTGGACTTAGGCCTTTCCCAAATGTCACCGCAATGACCGGTCCTGTGCGTCACGCACCCATCGGATTCCCGCGACCCTAACTATGTCATCGGTCCATCTTGTGGGAGGCCTTTCAACGCTGCGTCTTCCGGTACGCGGTCGCCTCTCCAGAGCCTTTCATCCCCATCGACCATCTGTTCTGCGTGCAATATACCCTGCCCATTGCCACTTAAGTTTGGCAATGCTTTAAGCTATGTCGGTAACCTTGGTTCTCCTGCGGATATCTTCACTTCTGATGTGATCTCGTAAGGAAATTCCGAGCATAGGTAGCCTTTTCCATTGCCTTTTGGGTGACTTTGTTTTTATTTTTTGACAACTTTACTGGGTACCTACTCTAAAAAATCAAGAAAGTAACACAATACAAAAAGAAAATTGATCTGCGGTTAGCAAAGAGCATTTCAAATACAAACTAATAAAAATATTCTTTGTTTAAGCCGTATAATTTGGGTCACGATTCAGTATAACAAGAAACAGTTGAAGTAATTGGCTTCAAACCTTTTACAGACTCATAATTTTACACTTCAAATAAGCTCTATGTTTTACTTTCCACGGCACAAGTTATAAAAGGATGAACAGAGTCGTTGCCATGACGTGTTAAGAGCCGGTTGCAGTCACAGAGTATTTTGTATGAACTGCGCCCAGATTCATGTCGATTTCACAGCCCCGTAATAGCGGTTTTATTTTTATAAAAAAAAAACATAATAACTATTGAAGATTTTTGTTTTTGCGAGACCCTTTTGAAAAACAAGCTTTATTGCGAGTATTTTATGTAACTTTCAAATATTGCCGGTACGTAATCTCGTAGTAAGCGTTTTTTTTTATCGAGCCAACTAAATTATATCATGTTTTGATTTTTGTCCAGCGGCTTGTTATATGGTCAATTTCAATAAAATATTTTCCATGGTGTTCTCTTTTATATTAATTTAAAGATTTCCAGAGTTTCAAAAGGGTCAAAAAGAGTAAAACCTGGCCTTAAATGTCAAGCGTGCGAGTGACATATTAATTAGTACAAAAAAATAATAGGGCTTTATTCGTACCCGTTACTGATCATATTTGTTTGTGTTGACAAAATAAAAAATAAAATGAGATCCCAAAATTGTCTCCGAAAACATATCATAATTAGTAATTCATAATTGAATCAACCATTCATATCAATTGCTACTAGAATATTTGACGCGCAATATTTTCCCATTTTGATTACCATAAATTCTTTCGTAATAGTCTATAGCTGCCTGCACAATATTTCCATAAATTGAGTGACATTTTGTGATATAAATAAATGCTAATAACCTTGTTATTTATGAATATTATTTATTAAGATTTTACTTATATAATAGCAAAACAATTTTTAATAAGCCCTTGAAGCATTTTTACTAATTAAAAATTAATGGTGTATAGCTCCATCTTTTTAGCAGTTCAGTTTAGGTCGTCAAATCGATCGCGTTAAGAGCTCGTGGTAAGGTCTCAGTTTTTAGGGTTCCGTACCCAAAGGGACTCTATTACTAAGACTTCGCTGTCTGTCCGTCCGTCTGTTCGTCTGTCTGTCACCAGGCTATCTCAAGAAACGCAATAGCTAGACCGTTGAAATTTCCACAAATCATGTATTTCTGTTACCGCTATAACAATAAATACTAAAAACAAAAGAAAATATTTAAGGGGGCTCAACAAAAAACGCGATTTTTTTTGTCGAATTTTCCTAAGGACGGTATCGAACCCTTCGTGCGCGAGTCCAACTCGCACTTGGCCAGTTTTTTCTTTGAACATTAGCAAAGTAAATTGGTTACTGCTGTTATTATTATTTGATAGCGTGAAATCCTTATGGAAAGCCACCTTACCGAGAAGATTATATTGGAGATTTACCTACTAAAAGGTCGGTCGTTTCATTTTCCTGTTTACGTTTAACCCTAAGTTAAATATTACGATTTTGAACTAACTTTTTTTTCCTTTAGTTGGAAGATTGTGGACCTGATGGGTAGAATAACTACTGGAATCATAGTAGACGCGGGCTTGCGGTCGGCGAGCAATGTGTAGCTCGCCGTCCGGCCGTCTGGCAAGAATCAGCCCGAGTCGTCAACGACGTGTAGGGTTCCACGAGCGCCTCAAAGAGATGTCAGCAATAGCGTAGGGGCCCTGTAGAGCTGATGGCTGTTAACACTACGGAACTTTTTTTAAAGCAACACCGTGGTCCTGGAATGCGAAGGGCAACTGAAGGACATAGGGTCTGGGGCGTGACTCTTAGAGCGGGAGAAGTCATTGGATGATTTACCATCTCAAAAAAGCTGATAAGCTAAAATTTTGATGATAAAAGCTTACGCGTACGCGGCTTTACTCACATGCAACATCTTTTCAACCATTAAGGCTTTCGAAAAAAAAAAACGTTCTTGTTCCTTCTGTACGTTTTAAAAACAGCAACTGTGATAAAATTCCCCTTTCTAGTTCCATGGATTTAGGCTGTGCGTTAAGTCAGTGAGTTAAGCCATGTCTTTTTAAAAAAATATACATTAAAAATATAATATTTTATCAAAATATATATTTTATCTAAATCAGAGCCCGCCTTAACATTCCAAAGTCAGACGATTACTTTCAAATGAAGACACTTTTACTCTCCACAACACACGTGTCTCAATCCTACCTCTTACTGATTTACAAATCAACAATAGATCTTTAATATAGTCTACATTTGAACAAAGCTTAGGCCTCGGTCAGGGTGAGGAGCTTAAGCGGATGCTAATGCGGATGCAAAGTAACAAATATATGGGCTTGCCGATTGCGTCCGTTCTGAATAGACTATAGAGGCCTTACTAGATCGTCTCTTGTTTACTCTGAACGTTTCTTCAAAGAAAAGGCGTACACAGACGGGGTTCATCTTTATCGAGCCCACACTCGCCCCATAGTCGTCGCTTGGTTGACAGGACAGAACGATCTCGCAAGCGAGCGATCGTCTATTGTTTTACCCAGAATAAACAAGTCTAGCTTTCACAACCCGCTACAGCAAGTTCCGACGCGGTTCAGACGCTTAATCATGTCTGTCACCATCACCGCAACCTATCCTGTCGCCACGTGTTCACTGTGGACAAAACCTAACAATCTGACAATCTTCTACAACCCACAACAGAAAATTACGATGCGCTATGGCTATCTAATTGCTTTAACTACTGTGCCCACACCCAGTCTTGTCACCGTACGTTAGATCTGAACAAAACCTGACTGTCTGACTATCTTCTCACTATCGCCACCTGATCGCTCCCGCCACTGTGATAAAACTTGTCGATTATCTTCTTCTGCCCACTGCAACTAATCGTGATGCAACGTGGTCACCTAATTTCTTCTACAACTACCCCTGCACCCTATCTTGTCACCGCGTGTTCACTCTAGACAAAACTTAACTATCTGACTACCTTATACTGCTCACTATAGCAAATTGTTATGCACTGTGACCAAGTAATCGCGCTCGCTACCGCATCCGTTCTCGCCCTATCATATATGTCACGCGTTTTCTCTAGACAAGGCTTACCGGCTGACGATCAGCCGGATCTCTCTTATCTACATGATCTATATCGACTGCTAGTAAAAGTTGATCGCTATCGCCTCACGATGAATTGTGGGCACGTATGAACACGCCATTAATTTTTTGTTTCGTTTTTGGTTTGTATTGTGTGTACTTATTAGTATTTGAGGTAGGTAATGTTTTATTTGGTTCGATGGTGGTAGAAAAGTAGGAAATGTTTTTGAAGTGAAAACTTCTTTAGCGGCGTTGAGCACTATGGGTATAAAATCTTAAACTCGCGTCAGGACACGTGACCTGATCGAAAAAGCGTAAGACGGATGGAGAGTAGACAGCTATCCCTTATCGCGCGTTGTGAAAGGGGGCTAGACGGAAAAAATTCTCACGAAAAATTGTACCGACACTTTTACTGTCAAAATATAAATCCAAGATGGCGGCTGCAAGAAATTATCAACTTTTTCGTCATAGGTGTCGTTTTCGTGATTTTCGAGGGTGTTGAAACCGATAGTACTGTCAAAATATAAATCCAAGATGGCGGCTGCAAGAAATTATCAAATTTTTCGTCATGGGTGTCGTTTTCATGGTTTTCGAGGGTGTTGAAACCGATGGTACTGTCAAAATATAAATCCAAGATGGCGGCTGCAAGAAATTATCAAATTTTTCGTCATGGGTGTCGTTTTCATGGTTTTCGAGGGTGTTGAAACCGATAGTACTGTCAAAATGTAAATCCAAGATGGCGGCTGCAAGAAATTATCAAATTTTCCGTCATGGGTGTCGTTTTCATGGTTTTCGAGGGCGTGGAAACCGATGGTACTGTCAAAATGTAAATCCAAGATGGCGGCTGCAAGAAATTATCAACTTTTTCATCATGGGTGTCGTTTTCATGGTTTTCGAGGGTGTTGAAACCGATGGTACTGTCAAAATATAAATCCAAGATGGCGGCTGCAAGAAATTATCAACTTTTTCGTCATGGGTGTCTTTTTCATGGTTTTCGAGGGTGTTGAAACCGATGGTACTGTCAAAATGTAAATCCAAGATGGCGGCTGCAAGAAATTATCAACTTTTTCGTCATGGGTGTCGTTTTCATGGTTTTCGAGGGTGTTGAAACCGATGGTACTGTCAAAATATAAATCCAAGATGGCGGCTGCTAGAAATTATCAACTTTTTCGTCATGGGTGTCGTTTTCATGGTTTTCGAGGGTGTTGAAACCGATAGTACTGTCAAAATATAAATCCAAGATGGCGGCTGCAAGAAATTATCAAATTTTTCGTCATGGGTGTCGTTTTCGTGGTTTTCGAGGGTGTTGAAACCGATAATACTGTCAAAATGTAAATCCAAGATGGCGGCTGCAAGAAATTATTAATTTTTCCGTCATGGGTGTCGTTTTCATGGTTTTCGAGGGTGTTGAAACCGATAGTACTGTCAAAATATAAATCCAAGATGGTGGCTGCAAGAAATTATCAAATTTTCCGTCATGGGTGTCGTTTTCATGGTTTTCGAGGGCGTGGAAACCGATGGTACTGTCAAAATGTAAATCCAAGATGGCGGCTGCAAGAAATTATCAAATTTTCCGTCATGGGTGTCGTTTTCATGGTTTTCGAGGGCGTGGAAACCGATAGTACTGTCAAAATGTAAATCCAAGATGGCGGCTGCAAGAAATTATCAACTTTTTCGTCATGGGTGTCGTTTTCGTGGTTTTCGAGGGTGTTGAAACCGATAGTACTGTCAAAATGTAAATCCAAGATGGCGGCTGCAAGAAATTATCAACTTTTTCGCCATGGGTGTCGTTTTCGTGGTTTTCGAGGGTGTTGAAACCGATGGTACTGTCAAAATATAAATCCAAGATGGCGGCTGCTAGAAATTATCAACTTTTTCGTCATGGGTGTCGTTTTCATGGTTTTCGAGGGCGTTGAAACCGATGGTACTGTCAAAATGTAAATCCAAGATGGCGGCTGCAAGAAATTATTAATTTTTCCGTCATGGGTGTCGTTTTCATGGTTTTCGAGGGTGTTGAAACCAATAGTACTGTCAAAATATAAATCCAAGATGGTGGCTGCAACAAATTATCAAATTTTCCGTCATGGGTGTCGTTTTCATGGTTTTCGAGGGCGTGGAAACCGATGGTACTGTCAAAATGTAAATCCAAGATGGCGGCTGCAAGAAATTATCAACTTTTTCGCCATGGGTGTCGTTTTCGTGGTTTTCGAGGGTGTTGAAACCGATGGTACTGTCAAAATATAAATCCAAGATGGTGGCTGCAAGAAATTATGAAATTTTCCGTCATGGGTGTCGTTTTCATGGTTTTCGAGGGCGTGGAAACCGATGGTACTGTCAAAATGTAAATCCAAGATGGCGGCTGCAAGAAATTATCAACTTTTTCGTCATGGGTGTCGTTTTCGTGGTTTTCGAGGGTGTTGAAACCGATACTACTGTCAAAATATAAATCCAAGATGGCGGCTGCAAGAAATTATTAACTTTTCCGTCATGGGTGTCGTTTTCATGGTTTTCGAGGGTGTTGAAACCGATGGTACTGTCAAAATATAAATCCAAGATGGCGGCTGCAAGAAATTATCAACTTTTCCGTCATGGGTGTCGTTTTCATGGTTTTCGAGGGTGTTGAAACCGTTGGTACTGTAAAAATATAAATCCAAGATGGCGGCTGCAAGAAATTATCAAATTTTCCGTCATGGGTGTCGTTTTCATGGTTTTCGAGGGTGTTGAAACCGATGGTACTGTCAAAATATAAATCCAAGATGGCGGCTGCAAGAAATTATCAAATTTTCCGTCATGGGTGTCGTTTTCATGGTTTTCGAGGGTGTTGAAACCGATAGTACTGTCAAAATATAAATCCAAGATGGCGGCTGCAAAAAATTATTAAATTTTTCGTCATGGGTGTCGTTTTCATGGTTTTCAAGGCTGTTGAAACCGATAGTATTGTCAAAATGTAAATACAAGATGGCGGCTGCAAGAAATTATCAACTTTTTCCTCATGGGTGTCGTTTTCGTGGTTTTCGAGGGTGTTGAAACCGATAGTACTGTCAAAATTTAAATCTAAGATGGTGGCTGCAATAAATTATCAACTTTTTCGATATGGGTGTCTTTTTCATGGTTTTCGAGGTTGTTGAAGCCGATAGTGCTGTCAAAATGTAAATCTAAGATGGCGGATGTCAGAAATTATCAACTTTTTCGTCATGAGTGTCGTTTTCATGGTTTCGAAGATGTTGAAATAGTGCTGTCAAAATGTACATAAAATAGGATAGTATTTTTTAGTTATATTGTATTGGCTAGACGGAAAAAATTCTCACGAAAAGTTGTAACGACACTTTTTCTATAGTAAGCTATTGTAAGCCGTGCGGCGTGCGCATGTTTCTCTGTCTTTCTCTCTTTCTCTCTCTTATAGAAAGCAAGCCAGAACGGAACTTCGTTCCATCCGGGTGTCCCTTGACACCTCAGTAGTTTTTCGGAGAGATAAACTTTTTAATGTAAAATAATTGTAATAGTTTTAAAGTGTTAAATTTTTAATGTAATATAAATTGTCATGTTTGTGTACGATAGCGCAATAAATGAATATTGTATTCTACCACATAAATGATAGTACTTTTATACTGATAAAGCAATTGGTGCAAAATTATTCCCTAACCATTCCAAAATATCAAACATGCTCAACGTTAATAATCAAGTTTTCACTTCTGCCGGCACTCCCGGAGTGCAACCCGTCTTTTTTTTTATATGAGATAAGTACTGAATTCTTTCCGTATTCAGAATCAAAGAGGGTTCCCATACAAGACACGTTATTTTGTCGATTTTTAGCTTTATTTCAATATTCTAATTCTAATAACCGTTCAAGTGCGAGGTCGACTCGCAGTTAGGCAGTATTTTCATTTACTTATAGGTGTCACTTCATCAATGGCTTGATTACCACTGCTTATCATTCCTACACAAATACACACGGATATTTTTAGTCATCATCACCATTCAATAATTGAGTAAATTACGTTCTAATCAAAATTAAAATTGACTTTAACTGCCTACAGTATAAAATATTTAAATAAAACTAATATAAAAAAAAATTGTAGTCATTTATTTAACACACTTTAGATATCATGGTTGTCCAGGCTCTTGTACTAGGCAATACTGAATCACAAGAACCGGATTTGTTGAATATATTATTTATTATAGAAGAAAACAGTGGTATAATGGAAGGGAGTTTGCCTTGCAATGGGACACAACGGGCTCTTAATAATAATAATAATTATTTATTATAATGATCATCAATTCGAAAACAGCGATTTCCGTAATTGCCCCATTGCACTCTAAAACAAATTAAATAACGCTTATTGCTTGCCCTTACTTATAACATCATAATAATAACACACAATGTACAATTCAACAAACAAAAAAAACATACTATTACGCAACCTCCCACTACTTGCACTACAAAATAACAATAGCCATGTCGCGTTATCTATGTTCCGACAACTCGAAGCCATCAGCTGAATCTCACGGATACTTATCTATGGTATCTCAGCATCGTTAGCGGTAAGAGATGATCGCTATCGCTAGCGTGTGGATGATTTGTGGCTGAGTTTGAACACGCCTTTATGCGACACTGTCTTTTAAGGAGCTTGATTGCTGTGGTTGCACGTTTTGAGGCAATTTATTTGTTTGTTTGTTTTTAATAGCTTTAGCAGTGGTATCTGCCCCGACTTACGATTTGTAGGCCTTCCAACAAACTTTGAAGAAAACCTCACGAGAGTCTCATTTCCCGGGAGACAGGTTATATCTGAGTTTCATAATACCAAAACATTAAAAAAATGTTAATTTTGTCTTGATTAACCACAATTAAAAATAAATAAATAAAAACTGCAGCCTAATAATAAACCAAACAGTTGTATATAAAGTCGATTACCTATAATAATTACAAAGGCATACCTATTCGATGTAAATCTGATCAATATCGCTTATAACATTACCTATATATACTACGAGTATACCACAAAGTCAAAAGTGATGTAAATTGCGCAATCATTTATCGATAAGTGAATTAAATCGGAATGGAAGTCGTTAAGGAAAATCTATCGATTTGTCGATGAATTTCTGCGATATAAAACCTTATGTCGTGTACTTTTTGCTTTTAACATAAGCACTCTCAAGGATTTGTACTAGATTTCATGCGAGTTACCTTTAGAATGTTGTTTTGATTGAAAATGTATAACTAGTAATTGTCGATTTAATTTTGGTTTAAATCTTTCAAGAAAATGTTCAAAAGTAAGTTCATTTAGTTTTGTTATATTTACCGTTATGAATAATAAAATTTTCTTGACCACTCTCATATATATAATCAACACTATATGATATTATAAAGGTAAAGTTTGTTTTTATATTTTTTTTTTGTTTGTAGGAGGTAATCTCTGGAAGTACTGGCCCGATTGCTAAAATTTTTTCACTGATAGAAAGCTGCTTTATTCTTGAGTGACATGGGCTATATTTTATGTACCTACGCTGGTGAAGCCGCGGGCAAAAGCTAGCATGATATAAAACTAAATACACACACTGCACTTATTCTTTTAAATGTTTGTCCTGTATTTTTGTTTATTTGGTGTACAATAAAGATTATAATAAATAAATAATAATAAATAGTTAGAAAGCGCTAATCTCAGAAAGTATATGAGTAATTTCAAATCGAAAAAAATATTTTAGTGTTGTACCTATATTCCATTTATCGAGGAAGGCTGTAGCCATCATTGGTTGTAAACCAACAGAAACGAAGGTAATCAAACAAGTAGGTGAACCCGCGAGTAACAGCTAGTTTCGTTACAAAACACTGGTGTTTTAGAATATAAAATGAATATTTTATATGTCGTCTAGACAATTTTTTTTTGTCATTTATTTTATTTCTAATTATAAAGTTAAAATAAGTATCAAATATGTTTCTCCAAAAAATTAGCCACAAAAGAAATTGATTGAAAATTTTATTTAGCCATTTATTACTGTTGTAGTTTAATTAATAGATGTTAATTGGTTTTGCTTCAGAAACATTTTGGGTCAGACTTTACTTAAGGAGACCAATGGTAATTCTTAGTAATTATTAGAAGGACCTTTCAACTGTTAATTTGTAGCTTGGATCATCAAAGTGGACTGGACACTTGTAACTATATGTGTTTAGTTAATTTTTGCAAGCTTATTAGCATTTAACACGTATTTAAAGTCACTTGATGAGCTTATTCTTTTAAAAATATCCATAGAGATCCTTTTTTTTTTCTTGGGCGGAGCAGGAGATAGTGCCAGAATTTTACTGAAAAATAACCCACCCTTGTTTCTGCTTTGCCATTGTGCCAGGGCCCAGGGGATATCTTTCGTATCACTCATGGCCCCAGTAGGCTTCGACCCTGCTGGGCCCCTACGGTTGCTGACAACTCCTTGAGGCGCTCGTGGAACACTACGCGCTGTCGACGACCTGAGCTCGGTCCGGACGGTTGCCGGACCGTCGGACGGCGAGCTACCCATAGCTTGCTGTCCGCGAGCCCGCGCATATGGTGGCCGGAAATCAGGATCGGAATCGCGGTGGCTAGGGTGCGAGATCCATAGAGATCTACGCTTTGGAATGTGCAATTTAGCTTCACTTTTTTGATTGACCGACATTTTGAAAATTCAAAAGTTCCTCTAATTGGTTTATATTAGATGTGGTATTTTTTTATCCAAACTGTTATGAGAACTATATGGCTGTACGGCTGGTGGACGACGAGCATAGGCAGCTCGCCGTTCGCTCGTCCTATAAAGACCGAGCCCGTGTCTTATTTAATTCGTTCCTAGTAAAATTTAATGCAATGCAAAGGTACAAAGGCGGACTTAATGCCTTAGGCATTCTCTACCAGTCAACCTAGATATCAGCAAACCGTAGGAGCTCAGTAGAACCGATGCCTGCTAGGATCATGAATGGTATACTTGTGGTCCTAGAACGCAAAAGGCAACTGAAGGAACATGGTTTTAGTCAATAAGAATCTGACATGCCACCTCGCCCCATCATTGAGAAGAAGTAATCATTAGACGCATAGGATCGTGCATTGTGGCGACACTTAGGGGAGGCCTATGTCCAGCAGTGGGCGTCTATCGGCTGAAATGATGATGATGATGATGAATCATTAGATAATTTCTCACCTTAAAAAAAAGGCTGTAATTATTGTTAAGTATTCATAGATGGGCTGGTCATCTGTCAAGATACACAGCCTGCTGCCTGCTGGAAAAAGGAGCAAAGGCAGACCACTTAAACGTTGGGCTGACGATATAAAAGAAATAGCAGGAAAAGACTGGTTGAAACTTTCCCAAAATAGGGATAAATGGAAGAAATTAGAGGAGGCTTTTACCCAGAAGGGGTTCGTGTAAAAGAGAAAAAAAAAAGAAAAAAAAAACATTATAATTACAAACTAACCTAGTTTAAGAAATTTACTAATACTTTGAATTGTAAACACACTTTTATACTGAAATAAAAAGCTTTATTATTATTATTATTCATAGATGTCATGAGTGTGTGTATGTTTAAATACAGACAAACGTTTTTTTGAAGTGTTTCTGTTACTATTACTCTAGTTCCTCACAATTTGCGCATAATACTTCAACAAAGCTTCTATTGTTAGCATAAATCGTCTTTGTAAACCAGCACAAGGCATTGAAACTCAACACTAAACGTCAGATTGTACAGCACTAGCTCAGAATAAATACATATAAACCGTAAATACATAACAAATCCTCACAAACAAATACTTGTAAAACATTTTAACAAATTTTATGTGCCTAATTTGTTTTATAAAATAGTGCGACAGGGCTGGCCCGTTATTTTCATTGTTCGGCAACAAACAACATACATAAACTATATGCGGAACATATTCCAATGTAGACTCAGCACGATCTCCTGTGACAAGGTTTATTTCGTATTTGTTAAGTAGAATATCGATACTTGGAACTGAATATCGATATTTGGTTGACACATCACTAAAATTTAGTCGTTTGTTTTGGGTTGATTTAGACAGATGTCTTAGTATTTTGGTCAATTTGACGGTTTTCTAAGTAAAACAATTGGCATTTGTACATAATTAAATGTTATGAAATCTTTTCCTTGCCTAGATGTAATCAATGCATGTGGTGTGAGAACACCTACATACTGCCAAAAAAAAAAACGACTTTTCTGCGGACATACAAAATAAATACCTTTGCAACCCAAAATAATCAAAAAAGGAATTAATTTTTTTTTTTCTAATTTATGTATGTTGTAAAACTTACTTTGCTTACTATCCAAACTATTAATACTCGTTCCGAACTCACTAGCCACATATAAGTCATTAAAGGATGTCGTGGTAAAAAAAAAACATAAATGTTCAGGCATAATATAAAAGGTAACTAATTATGTATACTTAAAGAAAATTGGGTGGATATTGTTATACTTTACTAACGAGTCGCCCTAAAACTTACGCAGACACATCTCACACATAACACGACGTGTTTCGGTACACAATTCCCTAGATAAAAACTTTCCGAACTGTGTCAATAACTTATTAACAGAGAGAAAATCTCACAGCGAACTCAAGAAACTTAGCAAGCGATAACCACGTAACTATCGACTATCAAACAAACTTCGCATTTACACCAAGAGACCTACATTCCGAACAACTGAGCATCGATAAATCGATTCCCATCTCGATTCAAAGTTCAATCGGGTAGCTGTCATCGGATTGCGATAGCGTCGCAAATTTATCGATATTTTGTGTTAGTGTTGATACAACACTAGTATCGAGTAAAACTGATGATGCGATACATTGTTAGACGGGTTTCACACCACTTTGTTAATTTAGATCGAAGTTTTGATAGTTCATTTTAATCGATTTCAGGATTTGATGGGACTTTGTTTGTTTTATGATTTTATGTTTTTAAAAGTTCCCTTTTTCCTTGTTCCAATGATTTTTTTCGTATCTTCACCAATGGTTTTGTCATTGAAATTATAATACCTTTCTCAATTACAGAAAATCAAACTTTCGTTCGGCTTATATTGTGATAATGCGTCCATAAAAATGAATCCCTATATCCTTTGGTCACGCCATAACTTCGAAACTAAAGTCGTTTCCAAGTTATGGTGTTATTTTTTTTCCCATACTTTGTAGAAGGCTCTCACGGAAAGAAGACATTTAGAAAATTTGGACATTTAAGAAAACTATGCAGGATGCCAGTTACGAGTATGTCTTACGTAGGACTTATGTAGGACTTCCATGCGAGACGAGGAAGTATGCTGAGTGGCTGAGTACCAAGGATGCAAAGTCTTCTTATCTGTATACTGGAACCTAGGATGCGATTCTTTTTCACTGATGCCTTACACTGCTGAGAATGATGTTGTACTTTTGGCAGGTGTTGTACTTTTGATGAAGAATGAAGATTTAACAAAATAACCAATTAATTATACTCAGTGAACAGTCAAAAGGCCTAACATACGAGTTATATGTAGGTAGTAGGTTCAAACCCAGCCAGGCGCTTTACTTTGTGTAATTTATTTTATCACTACTGCTCTCAAAACGCTAAATTAAATTATCGTAAAGAAAACGGCCATGTCCAAGATTAAAAAATTCGAAGACATTTGTGACATCCACCAACCAGCATTGGACTCGCGTGGTGAATTACCTACGGCCTATTCCCTCTCCTAGAGAGGGGGCTTGAGTCCCAAAAGTGGGAACATTAAAAGGCTGATTATGCTATGCTAGTTTCAGACATTCAATAGGTTAAAATAAAATCTGAATAAACATCGTACAAAATTATCTCCAGAACGTTTGGAGAATTTTACGAAATTGCTCATCAATTCATAGTAAAAACAGAGGAAGAGATAACTGGTGTTGATTTAGCAATTTTCTTAGTGCAATAGTGTGAAGGATCCCCAACAAAACACGGATGTTAGCAAGTACTTACCTGAGACGTGGTTAGGATGACAATGGCAAGGAAGTGTCTCCTAGAATCTTAGAAAACAAGCCTAATAAACATTTGTAAGTAGAAAGTGCTTTCTCTGTCGCAGGGCGTTGATGACTTTGAGGACAAATCAGACTTCTTTTTTTTATTTTTCCCACACTAGAAATTTGTCCTGGTGCGTTCCCAAAGCAAACTCACGTACATAAGACACCCAGATCCGAAACACCTACATATCTGTAGGCCATACAAATAGTATACTCGTAGTAGTGTACCATCACCATCAGGTGGGATCGCAGTCAAGCACTAGTTTATATCAATTAAAAAAAAAAAAGTATATCAACCACTGCACTAATTGCATGTTTTATAATTTGAACGATTGGTTTTTTGTTAAGAGGACAAAGAGTATCCGTCACTAATAATCAATTTTCACAATTAAGTGAATTTATTAAAATATATATTTATCCCAAGGTATTCCCTGAATAAAAAGTAACTTATATCCTATTCCTGTAACCAAGAGTATTTTAAAATAAGATATTCAGAATGAGAAAAATAGAAAGAAATGTGACGTGTTAAATTCTAACCAGCAATTTTCCAGATAATGTTATGATGTTAATTGTGATATTCTGGCGGCCAGTTGGTTTATTGTTATTTCCCACGAGAAATATATATGTGGGAGTACAATACCAGTTGAACTTTAGAAATAGGTCCGAACTAAGCGGTTCGCCTCGTCGTTTACACCGCGGAAATTGAAAGACTGGAGCAATTTGCTTGCTGCGGTCTTCCCGTCTGATTATAATTCAGGCGTTTTCACAGCTACTGTGAACTGGCTCTTAATTAACTAGTGTGCAAAATATATAACCTTTGCCTAATTGCTAGTCACCAAACTCGATCATCAGACGTTCTTCTCAATTATTATAAAATTGTATACGTTTATAACATACGAGTACATAAAATATACTCTAACAAAGACATTTGTACCCCTCAACTAATGGCAGTCATGGCTGTTGATGATTTCTTTTTTTAATTGATGATAGGTTCGCGCTTGACCGCTATCTCATCTGATGGAAAGCGACGATGCGGCCGACGATGGAGCGCGCTTACCTAGAAGTAACCTATTCATTCTTGACTTAAAAATTCCCGGATTGTAGCCATCAGAAACATAGACTCCGGCAAAGAATTCCACTCCTTAGCTTTAAGCACAATGAATGTGTTCCCAAAACGTTTTGTGCGTGTAGGTGGGATGTCCACTATGTACCGGTGGCGCATCGCCGTACGTCTGGTAGTCCGATGATGGAATGGGCTAGGCGGAATTGGGTTTTGCAATTCCGACGCACACTGCCCGAAACTCAACTGATAATTGGTTAAAAGAGTTACCGCAGCGTTGAAACGCAGAGAACCCTAATCTGCTGCCTGTGTTTTCTGATAGTTACAACCTAGGGTCTTTAAGTCAAGAGTGAAAAGGTAACTTCTAGGCAAGCCTGGCGTGCTATTCTCTAAGGAAACAGCCTTGAGCGCAGCGCTGGCTGCAGCGACGAATTCCAAATAGGTACATTGGATTAACAATCTAATGGACCTATACATTGGATTGTTATTTCAATGTACTGCGCTCTCGACTCGTCGCTGCGGCCAGCGCTGCGCTCAAGGTTGTTTTCTTGGAGAATATCACCGCCGCTCTAACTTCGACTCCATCGGGTGAGATAGTGGTCAAAGACGAACCTATCAACAAAACATTTAGAAAAGCTAGCGAGATGTAACACAGAAATCTATTATAACTTTTACTTAAAGTTATAACAAGTGGAAAGCAAGTTGTGATCACGTAGTAAGAAATTGATAGAAACTGTCATGGCAGACTTTCTGTCTAATATTATACGTGACGGCTGTATAAGGAAATTGGGATTATGATTCTTGCTCTGTGTAATTGGAAATGTATGTAGGTATGTTTATTTTATTTAGGTGAAAAATCACAATGACGCCTCGCGCCCTTGGGTGGAGCGCGAAGGAGCCATGTCACGTCAGACTTTACTTTTTTTTATCTGTTATAAACTAGTAGGTACTTGACTGCGATCCCGCCTGATGGTAAGCAGTGATGCAATCGTTGATGGTGAGGCGCACTAGTTTATTAAGAGCCTATTCACTCTAGCCTTGAAGACACCTAAATTATAATCAGACGGGAAGACCGCAGTAGGCAAATTGTTCCAGTCCTTCGATGTACGCGGTATAAATGACGTGAGGACTAAAATCCATTCCTGTTCCTTCTTTCCGTCGTTCCAGGGCTTCGGGGTTCACTTTTCGCAACCCATGGCCCCAGTAGGCTTCGACCGATTCGTTTTGCCGACATGTCCTTGAGGCGCGCATGGAACATTACGGGCCCTCGAAGACTTGGGTTCGGTCCGGATGTGTTACCGGACGGTCGGACGGCGAGCTGCCCATTGCTCGCCGTCCCCAAGTCACCTACGGTGGATGTATAGGTATAGGTACAACGGGCTGTTGTCCGCAACTCCACGACTAAAGCGCGTATTTTGCGTACTGCGGTGGATGTATTGTTGTTGCTGGATTTTCAAATACCCCATGTATGTTCTGCGATTTTTGATTGCTTAGGCGATATGAACGGGGATTTTTGTCCCACTAGCTCTTTATATCATTTATTTTGGGATGCAACTATAAATTATAAATGATCTTTATTTTGCAAGTAGGTTTTATAAAAACACTTTTACACGTCAATTTTTTTTTTTTTTATGATAAAATACCTAAGCTTTCATGTATAAAAAATATCTTCTTAACTTTAGTGCGAGATATATTTTTTTTATCGAAAGTTAAATTACTTTCTAATCAATAAAAGTTGATATCCTTTTTTTAATTTAAAAATCATATCGAACGTTTTAGGTTCTGCTATTAATTTTAAAAAACCTAGGAAATAACCTCTGTATAAAAAAAAAAAACAACTTTTATTCTGAACAATGTGAATTTCTGACTAATTTAGCATTCATCAACAACTAACACGACATAAAGATTGAAAACAAAATATAAAAAGAAACCATACATACATAGATATAGTTATGTTTACTTCACAATAGAACTACAATTGCCGTCACGGATCTTGAGCGCTGGCTTCAAGTTGCGCAGAAGTCAAATATTCGGTCTCTTTAGTGGTGCGAAGTGAGACGCGGGGGCGGGGAGTGTCAGTGATTGGCTCGCCACGCCATTGCGTCAAAGACATCACTCCTGATTCGTTCCCTGCGTTGCTGCATGTATCTAACAACGAAGACGATTGGCTCGCCAATGTATGGAATGCGCAAAGCGATCCCCACTCTGACGCCGAGCGCTCAAGATCCGTTTTGGCAATTGTACACATGCTCACACGTGTACCACACGCCCCGGTCTGGACGCGTCGGTCTCCATACATTTTATATGGAAACTAGACGTGTAGAGCTAAACTTGATCCCAAGCCACGCGACGCCTAGCCGAGTTACAACCGTATCGTTTCGATTCTCTTAAAAAAAAAAGCGTGTTACATGTGTGCGTCGGTCTAATGTAGCTTTACCTTAAAGCACATTACCTACACGCTAACCTCACTCAAAACATGTACTTATGTATTTGAATTCAAGCGATTCTCACAAATTGCTTATTGGCAGCGCTAGGGTCAGCCATAAACTACGGTGCGGCTAATTACTGCGACTCCTGCGCATTACCGCACATAGCGAGAGAGTAAAGGTGAGGTTACATGTGATAGGTATTAATGGATTAATTTTATATTGAGCTAACTTTTACCCACGACTTCGTCTCCGTGAATGTTGGTGATCTTTCTTAGGGTCTAAGCTTACACCGTATTTAATTTTATTAAAATTAGTTCACATAGTTGAATCACACACATAAACAATACTTGATATTATCGGACACAGCCAGAAACATGTTAGCTATAGTTAAAGTCCGATATAAGGGCAATCACCGCTAGAATTGTAGCCTGACAAGGCTACTCCCTGGAGGTACTAACACGCCACTCGTGCCTTGCCAGGGCTACTCCCTGGAGGTACTAACACGCCACTCGTGCCTTGCCAGGGCTACTCCCTGGAGGTACTAACACACCACACGTGCCTTGCCAGGGCTACTCCCTGGAGGTACTAACACACCACACGTGCCTTGCCAGGGCTACACCCTGTGTGGCTGGAAAGACCTCACGGCGTCCTCACCTTCCGCATGACGCAGGTACTCACCGGACATGGTTCGTTCGGGAGTTTCCTGCACCGGATTCATGCGGAAGTGACGCCCGGGTGTCGCCACTGTGCGGAACGCCCGGAGGACACGGTGGAGCACACAGTCGAGGTGTGCCCTGCTTGGGCGGAGCATGGCAGGCGGTCGCCGACTTCTGCGAAGCAGTAATGCTCGCAAAGGAGGAGGCCGAACGCATCAGGCAACGGCGTTATCGCCGCCATCGCCGCCGCCGCCGCCGGGATTCTGATCCCGATTTCCGGCCAACGTAGGCGCGGGCTTGTGGACAGTGAGCAATGGGTAGCTCACTGTCCGGCCGTCCGGTAACTGTCCGGACCAAGCCCAAGTCGTCGACGGCGCGCACTGTTCCCGCGCGCCTCAAGGAGTTGTCAGCCGGGTCGAAGCCTACTGGGGCCAGGGTTATCCGAAAGGGCGCTCGAGCCCCGGTATGAAGGCTAGAAGGAACGGGGTGGGTCTTTTAGTCAGTAAGAGTCTGACACTATCTCCCGCTCCGCCCAAGGGCGGGGGATGGCAATGCATGATTTTTTCCCACCATAAAAAAAAAAAAAAAAAAAAAAGGGCTACACCCTGTATGTATTACCACACCACACGTGCCTTGCCAGGGCTACACCGTGGAGGTATTACCACACCACACATGCCTAGCACTCTTGTAACGTACTGTTACTCTTACACGTTACTCTAACATAACACAACCCTCCTTTTACCCTTACTTATACTTCATACGTACTCACTCTTACTCCTAACACTCTCTACTTACTGTCACATTACCTTCCTACGTCACATTAGCACTTTCTCAGCACTCCCACACCTTTACTCCCATACTCTCACATAACGTTACTCTTACGCACCAATAACGCATACGTCATGCGCATGGTGGTGTGAATACAGTCGGTGCTTGCTTCCACTAACATGTCCGAGGAACTACAGAAGCGGGGCAGCCTCAATACCACCCTGCACGCTTTGTTGCACTGGATAAGGAGGGCACTGTAAACCACTAAAGGAATGACATGGGGCCGGGGTCCAAAGTTTTGATGAAAAAACCTACATACAAGCAGGCAAAGCCGCTAGCCGAAGCTAGTAGTACAAAGGTACAACGCGATTGCATATAAAAGCGTAGTTCCATAACCACTACATTAAAAACGTATGCGCCTACGCAGATACGCAACGCAACACAATAAAATAGCATCTAAATTGATATTAAAAACCATTGCGTTATATTTATTACAATAATGTAACTTGATACTAGAGAATTATAGAATACTTAAACGCTTGTAAAAGTGTCTTGGTAAGTTTATTTTAAAAATTATAATATTGCTTGGTTTTAGGGTTCCGTACCCAAAGGGTAAAAACGGGACCCTATTACTAAGATTTCGCTGTCTGTCCGTCCGTCTGTCCATCTGTCTGTCACCAGGTTATATCTCAAGAACCGCGATAGCTAGACAGTTGAAATTGTCACAAATTATGTATTTCTGTTGCCGATATAACAACAAATACTAAAAACAAAATAAAAATAAACATTTAAGGGGGGCTTCCATACAGCAAACGAGATTTTTTTGCTGAATTTTGCTAAGGACGGTACGGAACCCTTAGTGAAAGAAAGAAAGAAAGAAAGAAAGAAAGAAAACACTTTTATTCGTACCTCACATACAGTAGAATTAGATTCATAAAAAAAAAAAAAATGTAGTGCGCGAGGCCAACTCGCACTTGGCCAGTTTTATAAACTTTCTAACAGAAGCTGCTCAACCGTGATACGGCTAGCTTTTACTGGACTGATGAGGTATTTTCTTTTTGTCCTCAATAGCTATTAGCTTTTTCTTCATCCACGAGACAAGAAATGGTCTGAAAGGGTTTGGTTTTTTACGCTAAATATGATTTATTTTTTAAATTGTTTGACCACTGTCTCACCTGGCTTGACCACTGTCTCACCTGGTGGAAAGTGACGATGTGTTCGACGATGGAGTAAGCGTTCCTAGATGTAACATATTCACTCTTGACTTAAATATTTCTTTTCTCGTTTCTTTCCTTTTATCCATACTAGGAATAAATTCTCAGGTTGTAGCTGTAGCTATCAGAAAACACAGAGTTTGGCAGGGAATTCCTCTCATATCAAAACAAACGATTCTCTTAATCTTCTTAAATTTTTCAATCTCTGCTGCTGCTTTAAAATTAACAACAATGATAATATGCGAAATAAATAATTTCTCATATAATTTTGCTACTTAAAATGGTTAAAAAAAAGAACAATAACTTTAACTGCTGCCTATCCAGTTTTTGTGGAATCATACGTACATATTATAATGTATATTATATTAATCATTTATTATCTAGTAGCTAATATTTCTAGTCGTGAAATCTAAATTAAAAAAAAAAAGATGATCTGAGTAATTTTTAATGAGTAAAAAAATATTAAAGAGCCACTTACTTTTAAGTTTTCCGCATAATATAATAACACTTACCTTGAAAACGTAAGTAAAGAAAAACATAATGAAAACAACTTCATAATTTATGAAGGAAAAACCTTCACAATCTTTGACAAGACAAAATGGCCGCCTGACTAATGGCGCAAAATAAGTATTTCAGAATATTTAAAGTATAATTAAGGCAAAACAAATTAACTTAGCACCTATTAATTAGGTACCTTTGACAGGACTTCGTCAGCATTTTCAGTGAAAAATGGTTGGAAAATAATAAATGACGGTTAGGTACGTATTTTTTTATTATATTGTGTTTAATAATAAAAATACCAGTCTTTTAGTAAAGGTTATGCCAGTATTTTTTATATAGCCCAGCAATCTCTCAGTTCTTGCATAACTGATGTGGATGAAAAACTTTCTTTAAATAACGAAGCTTTTTATTCATTGTTATAAGACATCACCTTGTATAACAGAGAAGTTGTCCAGGAGGCTAAATATTGGCCGGCCAACATCTGGATCGGATTGACACGAGAAGAAGGAGAAAGAAATGAACTTACCTGTTTTTAAAAAGAGAAATGAGTATATTAGAGGAAGTTTGAAAGTGGCGCCAGTGAGTGAAAAGTTGAAAGAAAATCGTTTGTCTTGGTATGGTCATGTGAAGAGGAGGGATGAAACGCATGTTACTAAAAGAGTTCTGAGTATACATGTAGATGGATGGAGAGGGAGAGGGAGGCCAAAAGAGATGGAGCGATATGAAAGAAAAGGGAGTTAATGATAGTGTGACGGGTGACAAAACAGAATGGAAGAAAAAAAACGTGTTGCGCCAACCCATCGAAAAAAGATGATTTTGGACGCGACTTAGTTCTATTAAAAATATAATAATTTTCATTTGTGACATATAAAATGTGTGTGTATATGTTTAATATAAGTGTTATTAAATACAAAGAATTCAAAAAGAGACAAAAGCGAATTAAGTTTAAGGGATTTTTTGGGGAGAGGCTTCTTTAAGGCTAGAGTGAATAGGTTCTTAATAAACTAGTGCGTTGTACCAACAACTATTCTAACCCAGCTTACCATCAGAGGGATCGCAATTAAGCACTAGGGTGCTTCGTTCTCTTCGATCTCGTTCTAGAGTGGTGCAAGAGGGTGATTTTTGCTGACCAAAACCCATCTGTATCCCTCAGTTGCCGTTGCGTCCTAGGTTTATGGCACTCCTCCTCCTGAAGTCGTATTCCTCATTACTGAGGGTCGTAAAGTTCCTGCTGGATTAGCTTCTTATTGATGGAATCTCGCCATCTGTGACGGTTCTTAGCGTCATGAATGGATTGGGATCGCTCCACACTGGATTGGGTGTCCAGTGTGGAGCGGACCTGATCTGCCCATCTTTATGGCAACTCTTTCAAAAAATGCTGTGGCCCTAGCAGGTATTGGCTTACTGTCCCATTAGGGATGACATGGCAACATTAATTCATGCGAGCTTCTAAAATGTCAACAATGGAACATGAGACCGATCTAATCCCGAAAGACTTTTTTAGAAACGTACATTTGTCTGTGTCAAATTAGAACATCACAGGGGAATATTTTTAATCAATACTTTTAGATGACTTTTTTTGTACATTTTGAAAAGGTATTCACACTTGCCAGTTTCGAGTCCTATTTACATCGTTTTTTTAACGATTATGACACACATCTGTTTTTTTTTTTTGTAAATAAAGGCTGCTCTAATGAAAATATACTTATGAATTGCTGTTCATCCAAAGGTTATCTGGTAGTTACCGCTGTCAGCGATAAGACAGCCATTGTACTACAGATTTAGGTTTGTGCAAAAGTCATGTTATTATTTTGGTGTAGGAATTTTATACAATTACTTTTAGTTGGTTCTTAAAACTAATAACAATATTTTTTTTTTTTATATATTTAAGAACAGATTTCTTAATAATTGATTACAATCTAGGCTAAAAGACTAATAAGCAATTTAACTCTTACTTATTAGCTTTTGTTAAAACTAGTTAATTCAGTGTTTTTTTTTTAATATTTAAATATTATTTGCATAGGTAAATAACCTACTTTTGGTGCACAACAAAGTTTATTCTATTTTTATTTTCTTATAAAAAAAAAAAAAAAAATTGGAACTTCTCCAGTGTGCACAACAGTTAACTCTGACGTCAAGATGAAGTCTTGGTGATAGATTGTCATTACAGCGTCTTATTAGATTAGCCTTGATAACAGATTCCCTGATAGCGACCTTTACTTACCAACAGATTTTCTATTTAATTATATACTTTAGAGGAAGCTCGGTGTCAGTGGTTTACTTTAGTGGTTAGATTAGATTGATGATAATCTGTGGTTTCAGCATTTATTTTAGTTATATATAAGTCTCTTTGCTTTTTTTTTTGTTTGGTTTCGTGTTTACATAAAGTCTATTGTTTGTGTGCCTTGCGTTGTGACAAACAAACAAAAAAATGATAGCTTTTGACAGGGCTTTGCTTGCGTCAAAGTAGAAAATTATACCAAATGAACATACACTTGGAGTAAAAGTATCTTATATGCTATTGACATGGCCCTTCTGTGTTCTAAATTTCATCCAAAACCGATTGAGCGTGAAGGAGTAATAAACATACACACACGCATACATTCAGACAAACTTTTGGCTATATAATATTAGATTTCCACAGTAGGAATTCCTTCTGTGTCGTGAATGCGTTCATACAAATATAAACTCACATATTCAAGACTTTTGCCCTTGGCTTTGCTCCCATTTACTTTTTTTTTTAATATGGCGGAGGTAGGTCTAAGTATGAACATGAAGAGTCAGGTTTTTCCCGCCCACGTTAAAAATAAATGAGAAATTTCGCTTTTTATATGCGTGGGTGTTGCTTTATAATGCTTACCTATACGAGTAGTAACAGTGGGTATTGTTTCCACCACGATATTATTAATTCTTATATAAAAAGTTACTTGGTAATAATTTGTAAATACAGTTATTATGGTTTTAACTTTTACATAAATGTTCATTAGGAATACAGTCTGCAAATAAAGCAATATCCAAAAGAAAATTACAGAAATTAAACAACTACTAAACCGGCCAAATGCCAGTCGGACTCGCGCACAGAGGGTTCCGTATCATTATCTTTACAACATTAGACATTATAATTATTATAACTCCCTGCCGGAGTCTGTATTTCCAGATAACTATAACCTATAGTCAAGAGTGAATAGGTTGCTTCTAGGCAGGTGTGCTCCAAGGTCACCGACGTAGCTCGAAGAATCGCCAAACTTAAGTGGCAATGGGCCACATTGCACGCAGAACAGATGGTCGATGGGGACGAAAGGTTCTGGAGTGGCGACCACGTACCGGAAGACGCAGCGTGGGACGGCCTCCAACAAGGTGGACTGATGACCTGGTCAGGGTCGCGGGAATCCGATGGATGCGTGATGCACAGGACCGGTCGTTGTGGCGACGCTTGGGGGAGGCCTATGTCCAACAGTGGACGTCTTTCGGCTGATATGATGATGATGATGATGAGGTGTGCTCCATCGTCGGCCATCGGCTTACCATCACGTGAGATAGTGGTGAAACACGAGCCTATCCTATTATGGATAATAATAATAAATATATAATAATAATAAAAAAACGATTACCTATTCAATTTCAAGCAAAAAGTCACGTTTGTTGCATGGAAGCCCCACTTACATATTTATTTGATTTCAGTTTTCGTTGTTTTAGCGGCAAAAGAAATACATCATCTGTGAAATCTTCAACTATCTAGTTCTTACAGTTCATGAGAGAGGCTGTTGACAGACAAACGGACAGTGGAATGTTTGTAATATCGGGCCCCGTTTTTTTTTTAATTGGTTTAAACTAGTGCTTGACTGCGATCCCACCTGATGGTAAACAGTGATGCAATCGTTGATGGTGAGGCGCACTAGTTTATTAAGAGCCTATTCACTCTTGCCTTAAAGACACCTAAATTATAATTAGACGGGAAGACCGCAGCAGGCAGTTTAATCCTTTGGGTATTTATTTGGTAGGAAATTATCTAATGACACCTCCCGCCCTTGGGCGGAGCGTGAGGGCGACCACTTTTACTGACTAAAAACTACGTCCGTTCCTTCGTAGCCTTTCATTCCAGGGTCGGGTTTTCCTTTCAGAAACGAACCCATGGGGCAGTAGGCTGCGGCCCTGCTGGACCCCTACGGACCCTTTAGGTATTGAACCCTAAAAACACTAACTCAAAACAAACCACTACCAAAAAGCACGTGCCATAGCTTTCAGCTTCCAACAAACACTGTCAAATAGCACGTGTCGAAACCTAGGCTTTTAACCCTAAAGCAAACAGCTCATTGGCGTTGGACGGATGTGGAAAAACTTTAAAAGCCCAGTTGTACCGTTTTATTTGCTCTACACGTCGGTATTTATGCGTTTAGTGATGGGCGGTTTCCCGTCGATGGTATCTGCCGATAAATGTCTGATTTTTTTTGTTGGAAAATATGAGCAGATTTTTTTTAAGATAATTATGCAATGCGTAGAGAGCATGGAACAATTTATCAATGAAAATAAAATAATAGATAATATTTTTGGAGTACCTAATAAAGTTACAGTGATACTAAAATGAGATATGACATATTTTGAAGCAATATTTCTGATAGTTTTCTTCATACAACTTCACCAAAATTATATTGTTTCAAAAATGCCTTTGTACATATTAAGCTAACTGTCAACAAAGTCACAGCTGCATTCTGTCACGCTATCAGTAACTAGGGAGTTACGAAAAGAAAAGGGTTCTTTCATATCACTCTTCACACTATTCATCCCCATATTTTCTTTGGCTTCCATCCATCCACGTGTATACCACTCATAAGATAGAACTACACGTGTGCGCACGTGTGCCACGTACGCCGATCTGGGCGCGTCGGTCTCCATACATTTTCTAAAGAAACTAGATTTGTAGAGCTTCACTAGATTTACGCCACGCAACGTACAAATCAGGGGTAGTCCACGTATGCGTAACATGCGTTTCATCTCTCCTCTTCACAAGACCATACTAAGACACGGTAAGGTCATGTCACATACAAACCAAAACAACACCAAGGCCGCATAATAATTACGTTCATTTTCGCGTGTAATCCAATAAGCTAAGATGAAAAATATATTTTAATTTCCTTGTGTATTTTAAAGCACAAAGGATTTTTCTTTCTTTTTCTAATTCTCTCGTTACACAAGCCAATTATATTTTTTCTCTCATCATAGATTTAAATTAAAAGTAAAAGTTATTAAATTGAAATGTAATAATAGCGTACAAACATTACGCTTACCCATACAAGGAGAAATTAATTCTCTCCGATATAATTATTTCCAAAAAAGGATCTTTTCTATTAACAAATGCAAATATTTAAATCCAAACCCAATTATACGACTTAAACGTTTTTAAATCGTTTTGAATACTTACATAACGAACCATTTATAATATTTATTGATCACTACAGGGGCATTAGAAAGTCGTGCAAATTAACACTTAAAATAATTAAGATTCAATGACTTCGCATATTAATAGATAGTATTTTTACGTTTCATTTCTATCAATGGCAAGGTTAGTAAAAGTTTGTATAGTGGTGCCACAAAATAGATAGGTACAGAAGACACTTTTTATACCTACGCTCGGTGGACGCGCACTAATGGCCGTTTGAGCCGGAACTGTTCGACGAGTGATCCGAGACGCGACCGAGACATCGTGTCCGTGAGCGGTGTTTATGTGTGCGTTGCTCAAGCGCGCTTTGTATGTAGATTGACTTCTGTACCTATATATTTTGTGGTGGTGCTATTAAGATAACATAAACAGTAAGGTAGTTAAACACTGACGGTATTACACTTGATGGCATTAGAAAAGATACGTCAAAGATATTTTTAATGTAAGTGAAACATAATGGCATCATTGACGGGTCGGATTGAAAGATAAACATGACGATGTTCCAGATATTTTTATTGTGTTTTGAACTATTAAAGTACAAGATAATTTTATCTTCATTTTTAATAGTGCCGACAAAGTGTGCTTCTATTTGTAGCTTATAGATAAAAAACTTGACTGTAAGTTTGACCGAATTATTTTGACCACATGTCTAAATTAAAACAAAGCAATAAAATGAGTGAAGCTGCCCGTTGAAGCTCATGCAACAAATCTTTATAATCTACATATCAATTTTAAAACGGTACTTAAACGATTTTATATATTTTAATATTACGTGGATATAACCATTAAATTTTTGCTCCAGGCAGTCTTCTTTATATGGATCTGTAGGTTTCTTACGTCACTCACAGATGTTACGTAAAGAACACGAAGCTTTTGTATCTCATCAGATTATAGCAAGAACGTTTCTTAGAAAATTGCTTGATAACTAAAAACTGAATCGAGTGATTGTTAATGAATCACGATTGAAGATATCTCCTGGAATACCTACATTACTGATATAGTCCGAAGAATCGCAAAACTTAAGTGGTAGTGGGTAGGGCAGAGCTCGAAAGGTTCTGGAGAGGCCACCGCGTACTGAAAGACAGCGTTGATAGGCCTTCCCCAAGGTGGATTGATGACCTGGTGAGAAATGATGCGAGATGCGAGACCAGTGACCAGTGAACGTCTTTAGGCTAAAATGATGATAAAATGAAAATTGAATAACCAAACTCCAAGGAATGATCTCTTCTCACCGCGAATTAAACGTAAATCAAATGATACAATTATGAAAATTCATTCTTTCACTGCAGCTCACGCGCTTTTGAAAGTAATTTTTCACATTTTGTTTTTTCAGTCAGAAGAGAGAAATCATCAAATGACTCCTCTTGCTCTGCGACCTGTGTACTCTCAGTTCCCTTTGCGTTCTAGGGCGTGTTAACTCACCTGTTATCCGTCACATAAATATTAAGACTAGTGATTCACGAAATGATTTACTCTGGTCACCATTGATGTCATCATCTTCAAATACAAATTTGCATTTACTGTCAACCAACTAAAATCTATAAGCTACATGTTCAGGAAGAAGTTTCTCATGACCGCAAATTGGAATCTGTCATTCACTCACTAGAAAATTAGTGCACGACCTCATCAGTCAATCAAGAGGTCTAGAAAAACTAAATGCGTAACGACCATTGATTAGTGAAAGAAAAAATTCAAGCGGAGCATATTCTGAATGGACTTATCGATTTTAATATCGAATAGGTTTCATTGACACGGTTATATCGATAACCTTTGGCAGTGGGACATCATTACGACTATTTCTAATGATGTTTGTACTATTGTTGACGTAAATTACTGTTCTTATAACTATCTACTCTAGAAATTAGGTATAAAGACACATAATATATCTATAACACAATTTTTAAGATCCAACTTTTTTAGTAAATCGTTCGTCTATGTCAGTAAATACTGACAGAACAGACAAAATAAAATCAGTTAATGTAAAAGAAAATTACCTATGCGAGATAGCACAGCAAACCATGCACACAATGCGGAACATAAAGATGAATAAAAATATTCAGAAAACAGTCTAATAGCAACCGATTACAGATATTATTTTATTAATAAGAATCCAGTAGGCAATAGACAATGATATCAAAAATATCATTTAACATTTTTCCGAACACGTGGAAGAATTTAAAAATGTTATATGTCATATCAAAAAAAGAAAATAACAGGTAAGTACGGCAAAGAGCCACAAACTTGCAAAAAGAAAAGCAGTGGGGAAAAAAGCGTTTTTAGTTTCAGAGCGTTAGAATAGAAAAGAGAAGATATATTAACTAGACAAAATTGAAAAAATCTCTAGTAACCTAGAAAATGTAGTAAATAAGTTCGTATGAACGAAACATAATTGAAAAGGATAATCAAGTTCATATCTAAAAAGTTAAAACCGAAAAAAGAAGATATATAAAAAGGAAAAACCCTGCCATAAAAAGGCACACGATCAGAAAAAAGATCATGAAATTCGATAAAACCGCACAAGATTATCATGTAAAAACTTTGTCAGTGCCCTAATTCCGCAATATTAAAACCCAACCTTCGGGATTTAAAAGTAATTAACCCGCGAAGTTATCCATGCGACCTTTCCTGATAAGATTACCGGAAGATTGCCACACAGCCTTGATATTGTTTCAAGTTATTACTGAGGATAAGCACAATTTCTTCAATCATTTTAATTGAGAAGAAATTGGAAAACGAAATTATATTTCAAAAATCTTCAGTGTGTAATGTACGGTATTATAACCGTCGTGTACCTACAGTAATGTAGTGTGTATGAAAAAGATGAAATAACAGTACAAAATGTATACAGAATAAGATGTTTGTTTTATATCTTCAAAGATTACATTTTTGATTACTCAGCTTGCCTTGAACTGTCACACACTTAGGCAAAAATTTCCCCCAATCTTTCGAGAGAAAATTGGAACTCGAATTTCTCAGCTATAAAGAACTATGACGTAATGGTATAAAAAATTGTTATTCACGCTAACGGTATAAAATGTATACTAAATGAAACATCTGTAATTAACAGTCAAAATCTGATTAACGAACAAATTAATGTATTAATGAGATTTGAATTTATAATTACAAAAACAGGTCATCCATAGAAAAGGATTAATATTTTGACCTCGTTCTTAATTACTATTTAATTGGGAAATCATATCAATGTTTAGCAAATTAGTAAAAATATAATTGATGCTAAAAAAGCAATTATCGTTTATCTAGTCTTTGACCTGACTATGATAAGAGTATCCGGTGCACTTGATCTAGCCATAGCAGTATGTATTCTAAAATCTTTAGAACAAGAAAATGAATGGAGCTGTTTATCAGAACAGAGATATTATGTGTAATCCTCATATTATCTTAAGTTAAAGGTTAATTAGATTAATAGCCAATAACAAGCATTATAATAGTTATAATCATTAAGAGAATTATAAACATCATAAATTATAAGAAACAATATCATTTTGTACCTTCATTCAGCTTTGTATGAAACATTTCAATATACGTTCTGACAACAACACACAAACTTAATCTTTAATCAAAAAGCCATAATTTCTGTGAAAATCATAAAATTCTTGTAAGTAAGTAGCATGCAAAAACTGCTGTCCGGCAGATTACATTCACAGGTAAAATTTTATCATACAGACACTTTATTATTTTGATTTTATACGAATCAACAGACAGTTAAAATATTGAAAATAACTGGAGGAGCATTTTATTAAAATACCAAAATGGCAAATATTTTCATCAGGTCTTTCATTTATTTTATTACATACTGAAAAATATTTGCCTATGGACTCATCCAGTACAAGAGAACTTTTTCATTTAATTTGATCAATAATTCATAATATTATAGTGATGTGTTTGAATTATAATAAGTCAGATATGGAGAACGGAAATATTCACAACTATAAATCATATAAAAACCTTATCTTACTTATCTATCAAATAAAACTTATCGACATCGCCATCAGTAAAGAAATTACATCACTAAATTATTTACCGCCTCTCGTTTGCAAAAAACACACGATCTACGCGTCATACAGTCTGCCCCATGTCGGTCTGCTTGCAGGTTAAACAAAAAAACAGAACCACATTAAATCCACAATCTAGCAAACAAAAACCGACCCTATATTTTGTAAGCTAAGAGTCCAAACAACTGCAAAACTAAGTTAGTCAACCGCAATTCAAGACAAATTGACGCTGATTAAAATTACGCGATATTGAACCTTAAGTTTTAGAAAAGAATGTTGCAAAGACCTGTAAATTCAAGTTGGTAATAGCATAAAATAATAGCCTCTAGTAATACTTAACATTAATCACGAAGTCAATGGAACACCGGCAAAAGTAAAATTAATCAGTTATTATTGGTTACGATTCATTGGTTTAACAAGGTTAAGTGCCAAAAGTATTTTTCATTGCGTAAGGTCCGAAACGCATGCCTTATTTGTTTTAACTGATTTGACAATTTATTAATTAAAACATTTTTGCTGTGTGGTCTCACGCCATCTGGTTTCTGCTTTCGTAAGTTTTAAGACGCAATGAAAGGATACTGTCAAGTAAAAAATTTAATTCTTTACATTGATGACATCATATTGTTAGTCTTATTAGTCTTTATTATTCAACAAGCGTGGATTCATTTATTATTTATTAGATTAAATGATAATGATAAAAAAATAATAATAATAATAAGTACAAGCGTGGTGATTACCTTATTTACATAAATGCCAGTATGGTTTGGCCCAACAGTTTTACCGATAGTTCTTAATTCATGATTTTACTCTTTGGCTTCTATTTTACAATTATTTGTGTCATTGAAGCGTGGTGATTAGTTTATTGTACACATGCCAATAGAGCTCTAACAGTTCCTACTTATAGTTCTTAGCTCATCATTGTACCATTTCTCAACTTCTCTTTTACAATTATTTAAATCATTATACAGAAAGATGTAGTCCGAGTGGTGCCTCGTTGTCTACTCAAACCTGTTCGCATACCACATTTATAATGTCACTTTTAGTGTATCTGACTAGATTATCAAATCCTACAACAATGCCTCATTCGAACTTAAGGAGGAACAATTTGTTAGATAGTGCTCAGTCAGTAAGTAAAACGCCACCTGCATGCCTAAAAGAATGCTTGCTTACTTTAGCAACAGTTAAAATAGCGTCATCATCATCAAGTACTTTAAGTAATTTTCCAGCTCAAGTACTTTTTCTAACAACATAATGACGGGAAGGGACCTTATTTTTTTCTTGTGTAATTTCAAAATGGATAATTTTGTTTTTTATTGTAACTACCATGCAATACTTTCGTGATAATGTAATGATGTAATTTGCTCGCTGCCTCAACATTGTAGGTATAGTTTTGACAACCAGTTTCAGGTAATTACCAATAATTTTCGAACAGGCAAGATGAACTTATCACGATTAAGTAGAAAGTTATGTTCACAGGGAATTATTAGCCTCAAGATTCACGAGAACACGGCTTTTCCAAATTGATATGAAATCTTCCTCGTGAATGTGGGCCAGCTACGAAATTGAAATCCTGGGAGGTCTTCTTCTTTTTTATATCTCATTAAATAATTCCTGCTTCATTTAAGACACTTTGGAATCCAACTTTTCATGAATCATTCTCATCAATGTGCACCACTAACAAGGCGCTCTTTACCGTGTATTAAATCCCACCAATATGTCGAACATGACACAATTCCGTCATAATTAACCCCGCAAGCCATAATTAAATATCACTTAGCCTTTTAACAGAGATCATATCGGAAATTAATGATACCTGATCAAACTCAAATGCACAAACTGTATCTACTTATCGGTGGAGAGAAAACTGAAGAGGACATTAACAGCTATTCTCTCATTCAAGTGATAATTAGGAAAAGTAGTAGCTATCGTTAACAAGGCTCCCTCGACATACATATTATCACGATTTCTGAGCAAAATGAGCATGCGTGATAAATTATTATTCCAAGTAGCTTCTTCTACCAACCCTGTTTTACTGCTATAGTTAATATTGATAGCCATTGGCGACCATGGTCCGCCTACATATACCACTACAATAAACAGCCCGCCAGTTACATTATCATAATTGCCACGCTTGACAAACGAATTGGCCATTGTCGTACGTTAGGGTAAAGTCAGAGTACTGCTGCCCATCCTCTTGACATGGTCTCTTGATTGCCTTTCACGATATATGGAGAATATTATCTAAATCTATTGTCTAGTGTCTCCAATGACCACCAATTTTGTATAAAAAATTAATAGATATTCAACGTTGAGAATAAAATGTCAACCTAAATCAAGAAGTCAATATAATGTTACTTTCTTTCAAGACAAATTAGGTCAGAGACTGGTCGAAAAGGAAGCGAACGATGTCCTTATTTTTACCAATTAATTATTTTTGTCGCAACTCCATTTGTTATTTAATTAAGGTTAAAGATGGGATTAAAACGCTCACTGACTCGAAACTTTAGCTCATATTTCCAAGAACAGAGCTTATTTATGAAGATGAAGATAGATATTTTAGAAATTACAAATAACGCTTCTTTGGGTACTGGTATTAAACCAGTTTCTAGCAGACAGACAGCAAAAATAAACGTATAAATTAACACTAATTAATATTTTATGTGTGATCTCTCACACTACAAAAGCAAAGATAACAAGACGATGTCTGTAATTCTTTTCGCTTGAGTAAGAATTATCTAACAGGTGAAATAATGATCGTTTTTAAAAAGTTCAATTTTCAACATCTCAGATCGTGTTCACGGTTCGTTCTTTTCACTAAAATCACCCATCTCGCGAGCTAATGTGCCTATTAAGTTGCTTCGATAAATTATAAATGCATCGTCACTATCATTATTTACGGCATCCATTACGTCGCCACTCTTCTAATGATCTACATCTTTAGTGTAAACCCGTCAGTGAATACCAAACAATGAGATAGATCGTGCGTTTGACGGACCAATCAATTTCCTGTCGTGGTGCTTAGCACGGACCATAATGGTTATGGTTTCCTTCGCAACTGCACTATTATCTTCACGGATTTACACTGAATTATTTTAAACGTAAGCAGAAGCAATAAAGTTTTCGAATCCGGTTCCTTTATTGGTAGTCCCTCATGATGTTTCCTTAAGTGATTGTGAAATTGTGTGAACATTTTGTTTGGTCTGTGAATATAATGGGAAATAACTGTTAGGATTATGATAATGCGTTTGATTGAGTTTATCTCGTGAAACGGTCAGCTAGTCGATAAAGTTTCTAACTGACTATTGTATTAAACGTTGATAAATTCATGAATTGGCTTCTTGCGTTTCGTTAAGTATCTATTAACATATTATAATAACAATAAACAAACGTCAGTATACAGCAGAGAGAGGCATATCGCAGGGTACCTTGGTCTTGGAACCACAAACAATTTAACAGCTCTAATAGCTCTTTGTTTCCAAATTATTACAGTTACCGTTTTATCTTGTATTTCTCTTCTCCATATTGCTGTTGGTGAATGTATAATGAAATTACCTGCAACAAAGTAAAATGTTTGATTAGTTGGGTGAATATTTTAGTATTAGCTTCATTGTTTCTAGTCTTGATTAAAAGTAGGTTCTGTTCGCTTACAATGTTCTCAGACTGTGTGTGTTTGGATATAAACTTCTGGGTTTTAATCAAATAGAGATGTTTTCACTATTTGCTTATCTATGTTTGTAGAAATCTACTTAAAGGGCGTTGAGGGTTTTACAAAATATCTTGGTCTTTTGTATTTTTTTTGAGTCACTGATTACACGTGCCAGTTAAAGCCCCTGAAGCAAGAAAAGTACAGTACCTACAGCAAAAGAGAATATTTAAAAGCAAACATATTGTCTGGCAATTACATTATGGATAATAAGGTTTTCCTGTAATTTAATTTTTAAGAGTTTCAATGATTTTGACGTACGTACATTCCCGAAAATGGTAATCACATCAAATCATCAGCCTTTTTAATATTCCCACTGCTTGGACTCAGGCCTCCTCTTTAGGAGAGGGAATGGTCCGTAATCCACCACTCAGGCTCAGTGCGGGTTGGTGAATATCATATGTCTTCGAATTTGTAGTTCTAAGACATGCCGGTTTCCTCACGACGTTTTCCTTACACCTCCACCGTTACATATGGTAAACAGAGGTTTAAATACATCTATACAATCATCGCAAGCCTTAACAGTCTATATTTTTTCCACTGCTAAGATACAGGCTTAGTGAGAGGTGGACCAGTATCCACCAAGCGGTTCCAGTGCAGACCAGCACAATTCACACGTTACGAATTTCAAGGTCTGGATCGATGATTCCCAAAGTGGTCTATAAACTATCAGTCTATATTATGCGTACTGGTCCAACTACCAGAGGTCGATGACGACCTACAATGGGTTCTTGTGAGCAGAAAATGAATTTAGAGTCAGTGGAATGAAATGGGGTTGAAGATAGTACCTGATTACATCACCATGGTGCGACAGGAGTTACTGGATGATTTCCTATCAAAAAAGGGGTTCACCCAAAACCGGATAACATGGTAAGAGGTCTATGAGAAAAAAGTTTGCAAACCTCTGTTGTAGATGACGATTTCTTGACGATACTTTTGTAACACTTAAGAGTAAACATTATATGCATTTCTTAATGCACGTTGCCTGACTTTACATCTAATCGCAGCAGCTCAATAGTTCTGGGTCCTTACCATAACTTGTTAAAATGACAGGCGTGCCAGCGACAGAGAGGGATGGTGCTATACAACCTAGTTCTATTACATCCTAGTCCCGACTTCGGGTTTAGCGATGAGCAGCGCGGTGAGCGGGGCTTGGGACGCTATAAGCGGTGTCTCGTGGCGTGCTTCAATCATTTTCATACTTTTGATCTTCCCGCTCACCTCCCCGCGCTTAGCTACTGCTCTCAGCGGCAAGGTCATGGACGGGCCGCTTCTTTAACAGTTCAGTTTTTAAGTCGTTAAATGGATCGCATTGAAAATTCGTCGGTAAGGTCTTTAAATTTTTGACAGAAGATTTTGACGTATGTTAATAAATGTTTTGTTTCCGTTTAAGTTCACAATTAGGCTTATTATAAACTATATTTGTTACATCTACGTTCTTATCTTTACGACTTCGATAAGAAGGGTGAGGGCAGTTAGGTAAACATAGTGTTATTAGTTTATTATTACTTGTTCTATTATAATCCTTATCGGTGTTCATTCATTGGTGTGGTATACATAATTATTATTGTAAACTATAGTGGAATTACGCATATACTTATTTTTGGTAGAGGAAACGATGTTATAATCGTGTTTATTAATGGTTGCTCGATTGTTTTATCGGTAACTGTAAAGAAATCATTAAGGTTAACTCTGGTATTGCTATTTACACCAATATTATAAAGAAGTAAAATTTGGGTTGGATAGGTTGGATTTAACATAGGTAATCTCTGAAAGTACTAGACCAATTACAAAAGAAAAATTCTCCGATAGAAAGCTACTTTATTACTGAGTGATATATTATATATATAATTTATGTACACGGGTGAAGCTGCGGGCAAACGCTAGTAAGTAATAAGTAAAGAAAAACTTAAATTCTTTTAATTTTTTTTTTTAATTAAAAAAACTTGCCCCACACTAGCAATTACTCCTGTATCGTATTCATAGGTGCGTTCATAAACATTATTATAAACTTACATACACAAGACACTTAGACTCGGTGCAACTATAAAACCGGCCAAGTGCGAGTTGGACTCGCCCATGAAGGGTTCCGTAGCAGCAAGTAACATAATATAAAAGTTCTTGCATCGATGTTTTAATAATAATGTATTTTTTTTAGATTTATGACGTATTAAAAAAAAACTACTTACCAGATCTCGTTCAAACCAATTTTTGTTGGTAGTTTGTATGGTAATGTACATCATATATTTTTTTTAGTTTTATCATTCTCTTATTTTAGAAGTTAGAGGGGGGGGGGACACATTTTACCACTTTGGAAGTGTCTCTCGCGCAAACTATTCAGTTTAGAAAAAAATGATATTAGAAACCTCAATATCATTTTTGAAGACCTATCCATAGATACCCCAAAGGTATGGCTTTGATGAAAAAAAAATATTTAAGTTTCTGTTCTAAGTATCCCCAAAATTTATTGCTTTTTTTCTATTTTTGTGTAAAAATCTTAATGCGGTTCACAGAATACATCTACTTACAATAAAAATTTCAAAAGTATAGCTCTTATAGTTTCGGAAAAAAGTGGCTGTGACATACGGACGGACAGACAGACAGACAGACGGACAGACAGACAGACAGACGGACAGACAGATAGACAGACATGACGAATTTATAAGGGTTCTTGGATCTTTCTCAAATTGTAGTATACTTATTACGAGTATTTTAACTACAGTTTGACATATAAAAAAACAGCATAAATGTATGTACACAGATATGAATCAAACCATTAAGATCCGCAAGATCTTAAACTTTAAACTACTATTTTTTTTATTATCATTGATAGACTCGCGTTGGACCACTATCTCACCTGATGGTAAGCGATGATGTGGCCGACGATAGAGCAAGCTTGCCTAGAATTAACCTATTCACTCTTGACTTAAAGACAAACAGACTCGGGCAGGGTATTCCACTCTTTAAATGTACTGTTCTCAAAATGGGTTCTTTACAAGTACACTAGGTACCGCATCAGATTATATCAATAACAAAACTCTCCAAGCATCAACATGAAACCTTACATATACAAAGCAATTGAGTTAAAATTATTAATTATGTGCGCATGCGTTCAAAGGAGCGGGGCAGAGTTAATCCTTTAAGGTAATTCAACGTTAAAGGTTAGGTTACTAGGTTAGCTGTGCGCAGGGTTACCATATTTCAGGATTTGTTCTGAGATTGAGTATTTTCACACTCATCTCAGAATTGTGGCTGGATTTTGCAAATGTCATGAAATCTCAAGATTTTTATTTATTATGTTTTTATAGAAAATTTTAGGATTTTCTATAAAATACAGCTTACAAACTAATAATAATCTTACTTTAGTATGTCCCCTTGTACAATTAAAAATTGTGCAAGTATATTATCGGGTGTAACACCCTCCCCCCTCCCCGTTTTGTATGCGATATGCAACGCTTGAGCGAGACCCATCTATACATCTTATATACATCTATACATACAAATAAAATTGGAGCGTCTGTTTGTAATATTGAAATAACTGCTTTTTACTACATGCATATGAATGTATATACGGTACATATACTAAAATAACATTTTTTACAACTTTTGTCTGTCTGTCTGTCTGTTTGTCCGGACTAATCTCTGAAATTGCTGGACCGATTTTGATGGGACTTTTTTTGGCAGGAAGCTAAAAAATAATTCAAAATCCTGAAGTCCACGCGAACGAAGTCGCGGGCACAGCTAGTAGTGTATAAACACGAAACTATTACATTTTTTTTTTTAAATTGTTAAGTTTGAGAGAAAATGCTCAAACTAAAAATGTTAGGATATTTCAATGAAAATCAGCCTATTAGGGCCATAGGTAAAGCGAAGAAGATCCCCGGGGCCTTGGTTCAATGGCAAAGAAGCAACAGGAATGGATTTTTAGTCAGTAAAAGTCTGACACGCCCTCTCGCTCCGCCCAAGAGCGGAGGATGCCATTGGATGATTTTCCTATCTAAAAAAATAAAAATGCCTTTTCTCTGGACTTTTGATTTTTTCATCTGGTAACCCTAGCTATGCAGCCTTAGGATGAAGAAGATTGTTTGCTAGCAGGGCAATTATAAAGGCAGATGATGGTTGAAGTGGAGCGTTTACTTTGAAGCCTTGTAGTTTAAACCAACGATGTTATGGATATGTAATTTCAGATCCCGATACGTATACGGGAATAATATTATATCGCTTTCAGATACTGTTACAGATATTAAATCATTTTGAACTAAAATAGAATGAAATATTATTGTACAAATTATCATCATCATCATGATTTCAGTCGAAAGTTGTCATAGGCCAACAACTTCTAAATAATCTATGGGTGCAATGGCGGTCTTATCGCTGAAAACGATACCTATCAGACAATCTGCGGGCTTGCGGACAGTGAGCAATGGGTAGCTCGCTGTCCGGCCGTCCGGTATCTGTCCGGACCAAGCCCTAGTCATCGACGGCGCGCAACGTTCCCACGCGCCTCAAGGAGTTGTCAGCAACAGCTGGGGCCCAGCTAGGTCGAAGCCTACTGGGGCCAGGGTTATCCGAAAGGGAGCTCGAGCCCCGGTTTGAAGGCTAGAAGGAACGGGGTGGGCTTTTAGTCAGTAAGAGTCTGACACTATCTCCCGCTCCGCCCAAGAGCGGGGGTTGAAGGGGGGGGGGTGCGATGATTTTTGCTTACACAAAAAAAAAATTTAAAAAAATCAGACAATCTTTGGATAGATTGTAAGAACTTAAGACAATACAGGGGGTAGTCTGCGGAGTATTGGTAACAAATTAACATTTTGAATACCGTAATTAGAGATACGTTAGTAAGAAAATGAGAGGGCAAACGCCGACGTTCTCTTGGGGTTTAATGAATTATTCAAATATTATATATTATACTAGCTTTTGCCCGCGACTTCGCCCGCGTGGCATTAGGTATTTAAGGAATCGGGATAAAATGTAGCCTATATTCTTTTCCATGTCAAAGGCTATATGCATGCCAAATTTCATCCAAATCCGTTCAGCCGTTTTTGCGTGATTAAGTAACAAACAGCCAAACATCCACACTTTCACATTTATAATATTAGTTAGGATAAATCTATCATCATCTCGTTAGAACTTTAATTAGTTGGTAGATAGGGTCTCTCACTACCAATAGACAAAAAATACCGTTTAAACCACAGACATCGATAGACTGGAACAATTTTCCTTCTGCGGTCTTCCCGATCGATTATGATTTGGGTGTTTCAAGGCTAGGGTGTTATCCGAAAGGGTACTCGAGCCCCGGTATGAAGGCTTGTAGGAACAGGGTGGGTTGTTTAGTCAGTAAGAGTCTGACACTATCTCCCGCTCCGCCCAAGAGCGGGGATTGGATGATTTTTCCCACCGTAAAAAAAGGCTAGGGTGAAACGGTTCTTAAAAAAAAAACATACATTCAGCCGAACATAGAACCTTTTCGAAGTCGGTTAATAAAATAGTGCGCCTCACCGTCAACAATTGCATCACTGCTTACTATCAGGTGGGATCGCAGTCAAGCACTAGTTTATATTAGTTTAAAAAATATCGTGATAAAACAGTTTTCTTTTTCATTTTAGTGTCAAGGCAAGTAATTATTTAGTAATTAAATAAATATGCTAGGTCATTAGGTCTTAACCCAGAATGACCTAGCATATTTACTTCCATCGCTGCTAAAACAACTACATTTTTTTTTGTTGAGGTACCGAACTCTAAGTAAATATAGTAATAGCCGTACGGGTCGATCTCCTAGGTTAAGCAACACTTACTGAGCAACCATCTTAACATACCGAGATTCCTCTGGGTGTCAGAAAGCACAATAAACCATTGTTCTTGTCTGACATTTGAGGAATTTTGGCAGCCGGTACGGATACCCAGAATCCAAGTAAACTGTTACCAGTCTTGCCAAGGGGTATCGTGTTACCCAATTACTGGGTTGTGGATGTCAAACGGGCAGTCGCTTTATATAAAATACCAATGTCCACCTGCATCCGGTTTGACTGGAAATTGACCTCAACAAAGTTGAAAAGGCTAAGCAAATTGATTATTTCAATTTCTCTAGAATATTTGCTTTCAAAAGCGGATGGTGACAAATCCATTAATTTTAAGAACGCACACTTTTAAACTTTTCTTTAAACCTAAATACTTAAATGAAAAATCTAAATGAAGACCACACATAATACATGAATTTGTGCCAACCATCTGTGTTCTCAAAGAGACAAGCAGAATTGTTAAAAACTTTATATCGTGTCATTGTAAGCTACCAAGTTACCCTATAATAAGTTACGACTCACGAAGAACAATAAACAAGTAAAATGATATAACACGTCTTGTTTCATTGCTGATTACCACAGGTCGGGATTAGGTAGAGTTATTCAAGTACTTATATTACCGTTTTCATACAGTGAAAGAATAAAGTGGATATGCTTCAAATCCCGAGATTAATTTTGGAGAGCAGATTGTTTTAAGACACTATCAGAAAAATAGCAGAAAAAACATTCTGCATTAATGCCGACTAGGAAGAAGTGAATAAATTTGCTACCCTTAGCTCAGTTGTCGTACAGAGATCTTTTTCAATGAAAAATACTAATAATTATTGAATAGAATAGAATAGCATTTATTCGGTGCAAGCAACACAATATACAATAACATAAAATAATAATAAAAAAAGAGTACAGACATACAATACAGTTGCAGTGACTGTGCCTGAACCGAAAGGGTCACCAACTCAGCAATTGCTGGGCGTCAAACACCCAGCGCTGATTTTCAGCTGACACCCCGCAGTGACGCACGGATGATGGTAAATAAAGTATTGTATTGTATGTTATCTATCTTTCATTTATTTGTCTTGTATATCTCTGAGGTTTTTATTATTATTTATTTGTAATATTGTTGACCACATGAGATTTTTCATTAGAAATCCCGGGAGATCCATATTAATTTTAAGATTTTGATGCAAGTACATGAATAAATTTACCTAATAAGACCTCTGCTGATTACTATGAAAATAAAAGAAAATGAAAGTTTAATGAGTATTCTCTAATATAGTATGAGGGGATAAACAAGCGACTGTTGAACGTGAGGTTTTGGGAAAAATCTTCAGACAAAACAATATTGGTTTTGCCAATAGGGATTCCTTAGTAGCTACTCCGAATTTCGATTGTAAGCAAAGGGTCACATGTAACAATAGTCTTAAATAGCTTGGTGTCTGAAACCAGATTTTTTTTAAACATACAATCAATAATCTATGATTGAGATATATGCTAGACAAAATGACGACGGAAATCTTTTCAGGCTACAGTTGTATCATCATCATCATATCAGTTGAAAGACATCCACTGCTGGACATAAACCTCCCCCAAACGTAGCCACAACGACCGGTCCTGTGCATCTCGTATCTATTCGATTACCACAATGCACACCAGGTCATCAGTCCGCCTTCTAAGAGGCCATCAAACGCTGCGTCTTCTAATGCGGTCGCCACTTCAGAACAGACACACTACAGTTGTATATAGACTAATATAACCATCTGGTACGGCTGAAAACTGACCTTAATATGACTGAAACGGACGGGGATAAAGTGGGTATAATATTCGTGGAAGCCGCCACGAAAATCTTAAGGTAACATATAATATAAATTTTCATAAAGAGCAGTGGTGGCCAAGTTGTAACGGCCCTGAATTATGAGTTGTAGGTCACGGATTCAAACCCAGCCAGGCGCATTACTTTGTGTAATTTATTTCATCACCACTGCAATCAAAACGGTGAAGAAAAACATTGTGAGGAAGCATGTTCTAAAACCAAAAATTCGAAGATATGTGACATCTACTAACTCGCACTTGGCTCGCGTGGTGGATTACGGCCCATTCCCTCTCCTAGAGAAGAGACCTGAGTCCCAGCAGTGGGAACATTATAAGGCTAACTATGCTATGCTATAAATCTTTTCTTGCATCACGGTAAAAAAATATCCCAAGGGAATATAATGACAGAATAATAGGTATCTTATCTTCCAAATCTACATCTTTCAAGCATACAAATACTACATTCGTCTTTAAAATATATTTATTAGTGTGATCGTTTATTTTTAATTAAATTTAAATAACACATTGCCAGTCTCATGAAATACGATTGCAAAACAAATTAACAAACAATCTTAGAAAGTTTCAGTACCACGCAATCAAAGCTAAATTAAATCTAAACTTCATTTTGCAAAAGTCAAAACAAAACAAAATACAAAATGAATTCAAAATAGCTGTACCGTTGTCTGCAGATGCAGTGTGTATAAACATCGTCATAAGATATGGCTTAAATCTGATGGTGCGATATGATAGCTCAACTAGAAAATATAAAGAGAGTCAGAAATATACAAAAATACTGCATATTGCAACCTGTCCTTGGTGGAGATTTAGAATGGAGTATTATTTATATAAAAAACACTAATGACCCGCCTCGAAATTACACGGGTGTAAATTATATACATAAACATTTTTCGTTTATTTTTCTTTCATTTTGTTAAAATCACATCAAAATAAATTGGGTGTTAGAAAGGAGTTAGCGGATAAACAGGCATATACGAATAGATAAGATAGATTTTAGATAGAATAGTTAAGATAGATTTTGTTTTATACTATGAGGTATACACCTCATAGTATAAAACAAAGTCGCTATACGCACATTTCTACATAAAGATAACGATATAGTCAGAGAAGACACGATATCGTAATAAAATTCACACACAAATTTAACATTAATTTACAACCACTCAAATGGCGTAGTAGTAGGTGTACAACGACGTAAAACGCTTTCAACCGATGACATCCCATTTGATATTCTCGCGTTGTCAGCAAAAACAACATTGTGTGCAAACCAATGTTATACAATGTTGTCTTTAGAGAATCGTCGTATGTTGCCTTGGTTATGAGTAAGATCAATATTAGCTATGTATTACGGTAACTAAGCTTCGGTATTATGTTTATATTCAGTATGCACATATTACGAGTATGTGAGTGTATGTAACATCCAGGATATAGAAAAGATATTTATCGCAAGCAGTGTTATGATAATTAATACCTCTGCTTTATTTTAATTTTTCAAATCACTAGTAGTAGTAGTAGATTTACCGTGCAAGTGTAGGAAATACTGTGTTTATCCTTAAATTAACAGTTATGGAAGATAAAGATCGAATTTAAATACTTCTTGAGTCCAGAGTACACCTTATAAATAATGTTGAATTTTGTACATAAAAATGAGTACTAAATTAATGCAGTAAGAAAGATGCAAAGAAGTCTTAATAAAACTTGAATAAACACGAAGCTAACCATTAAGGATATAGTTTAAGAAATTCTCCCACTACGTCGTATGCTCCATTTTAGTTTCAAAATTGCATTAATTGCAATATCATGCAGAGATCAGGGAGTGATTGAACTCAGTAACTAAATATGATATTATAGGGATCTAAAACTTAGTATTAAGTTAAACACACCACAAACTATAACTTTCAAGACTGACGTAACTAAACTTCGATCTTCGGATCACGCCAAAAGCGATACCAAAGCAAAACCAACAAAACAAAAGACGATCTCTTCAGAATAATTACTTCTGCTTACCCTCAGGGTGTCGTGCTTGAAGGTAGACAGATGTTTGCACTTGCTTGACGTGATATTGTTACAGTGAGAAATGCTCCAGGCGGGGCCTTTGCTTGAACTTTGATTAGTGGGGTTACTGTTTTTCTTTTGTAAAGTAAGAATGGTAAGGAGATTTGCTTAGAAAATTGTGAATACAGTAATAAAGATGATAATATAGTCGATTTGATAAAAATAGTTGATTAAGATTCTGTTACAATGTGTGTGATTTGGTAAAACTGAATGGCAAACAAACACTATGGCACTTCATAAAGTCCTAAAAAGAAAAGCATATGAAAGAAGTGCATTGATATGTCAGTCAATTTACGTAGGTACATACGAAGGTATTTTTCAAACCCGCATCCATGGAGTCCACTATTCATTTTGAACCAGCTTACTACGTCTGGGATAATTGCAAACAATATTATAGATCCATTTAGAGTAATTGGTGTAAAGCACCACCATTATTATATGGCCCTTCGAGCCGGATAAAAATATCCTTAAGTAAATGTTACCTAAAAAAAATATGATATTGATTAATCCTTTGCAAGCTTTCTTCAAAGCTATAGATAATCTAGAGGTAGAAGAATACTGTTAAATGAAATTGTTCTGAATTTTTTGTGTTAGTTCGTACCTAAAGAAGAATACGAAGATTTTCTCGTTGAAGCAAAATCAGAAGCAGCTAACGAACTGTACGATTCTATAATCACTTAACTAGCTAAAGGATAAAATGCGTATAAAATAAATCTCTCACAAAATTGTTCAAATGACTATCTTTTGGGGAAGGCCGTAATATTCTCAAAATCTCTCTGGAAAAAAAGATTTTTATAACATGAGCTTCAAATTACCTATATTCGAGCGTTATTATTTTCAGATTTACGTAATTCTATAGTATTTCTTTCGTAATTTACTATAATAGCCACGTGTACCTCGTTCACTTTATCAAAATAATATGTATTATGTTACTTTGGTCTTCTTGAAAGGTTTAGTAGATTTTGTATTGATATGCTTCCAATTTTTGTAAAATTAGGTTTCAAATATTTTATATTTATAATTCGATTAATGGAACTGGAAAGTTTGAGACTCCTAACCTAAACAGCGGAGCTCACAAAAAGTCTTTTATGAACTGAAACTAAATTTCATACAAAAAATACATATGAAAGATAGTTTTTCAATAGGTCGCACTAACAACCTCAGGCATAGAAGTATAAAATTAGCAGCTAATTGAACTCTTACTACAGCTATTTTATTTAGAAAAAAAAATAATTCCTAATCAACGTTCTTTAAACATTTTTTAGTTACCTAAACATTTTCACAGCTTCGATTTCATAAACGTCTATTAAAATTTATAAATACACCTATCTAATATCTATTGGAAAAAAGCTGTTCTTCATATATTTTACGCTTATAAATTTGAATTTATTTGGAAGAATTTTTTAGCTTAAGTAAATTTTGTTTTTTTTTTTTTTGCTTCTAAAATTCTTTTAGGGTTCTTTTGAGAAAACGTTCTAGTGGAGTCTACTTTTCGTTATAGATTTAGATCAAAAGTGGTACGATACATTTATTCACATTTTCGTTTACTGAAGGAATGTCACCATTTTGAGCACCAAATAAATGTTAACGAAGTACACAGTTGAGACATCATCGAAGAAGAAGGTAGAACGAACTCTGGTCAAAATTAGTTCGATTTGCAAAAATGGAAAGAGGAATCGCGGGTTTGAGTATTTAAAAAGTTTTTTTTTATTATTATAGATAGGCTCGCGCTTGACCATCATCTCACCTGATGGTAAGCGTTGATGTGATCGACGATGGAGCACGCTTGCCTAGAAGTAACCTATTTACTCTTGACTTAAAGACCCCTAAGTTGTAGCTATCAGAAAACACTGACTCCGGCAGGGAATTCCATTCCTTGGCTGTACGCACAATAAAATTGGAATGAAACATTTGTCTAGGGACTTATAAATAATTTGTATAGAGAAATAAAATTGTTTGTAGGAGGTAATTTCTGATCGAAAACTATACCGAGTACATCTTAGACCCACAAGTTGCTTTTTATCCTTAAAAGTCACTCCGTATACATTACTGGTACCTATTCAGGTGAATCCGACCAGACTGGAGCCCGATCCTAACACAGTTGGCAAAAAGCCAGATAGATTTTGATTCAAGTTACTCAAGTAGATATTACAGCAATCAAAAACTACGTAATATCACCAGATTTCGCTAACAAATCACCAGATTTCGATCACACTATCATTTGATACGGGCGGCCCACGACATGACAAAACATTTTATTAATGATTTCAATAACAATACACATTAATAACCTTGAGGTGTAGTGTCAACATATGGTTATTTGGTCATTGTCCCTCTCCTTTCACTTTCGATTGCCCAATGTTAATTATCTAATCTCGATCATTAATCTGGACCAAATGTTGGCCCCAACTATGAGTGTGTGATTTAAATACGATTGTGGAATTGAATTTGATTTATCGTTATACTTATGAAAACGATTGAATCAATACCAACTAGATTTAATTAATGTAGACTTCAGAGATTTGAAATATGAAAATGAAGGGATGAAACTAACTTGAGCCCAATATTCGCAAAAAAAGGGTTGATGAAAAATTTGACAATGTGTATTTTCAAAATCTGTCATACTCATTGAAAGTATGACAGCTTTGGTAAACTTATCACGAGGCAAAATAATTTCTGTGTAAGATATTTAAAATCTAGGTGATAATAATATGTGTGTAACTGTAGTATTAATTTTAAGTGGGAAATCATCAAATGACTATTCCTGCTTTAGGTGAAGCGAGAGAGAGTCAGATTTTTACTGCTTTTTGCGTTCTATGGTTGCGGTGACTCTCAAACAATCCCGCTGTCTAGTAGTCATATCACAAATAACAAAATAGTTTTCTTTTTTGTTATATTAAATAAACAAACATCCGTTACGATATAATATTTTGTCGATTATATCACAAAGTAAAGATTCTTTGGCAGTACATCATCTACTTTTTCATAAAAATAATAAATTATTATTGTCATAATAAGTAATTGTATTTTTGCTTCTTTTTTTTTGTTTCGTGTTTACTAAGGGTGAGTTGCACCATTTAACTATAACGATAACCAAACCATAACCACCCGTAAAACGGCCGCCTATTGGTCAATTCGACGATTTGACAACTTTTAACGGCTTTGTTATCGTTATAGTTAAATGGTGCAACTCACTCAAATTGTTTATGTGAATTTTAATGTGTCAAATTAATTCATTTTTTTTACTCTTTATATACTTAGTGGCACGTTCTCCTGTATAGGTTCTAGTTATCCCTGATCTCTGGTCAGTAAGGCGAGTTTCTATCTAGAAACCATAGTACCAAAAAACTAGTAGTAACTATGCCTGTTCCTTGCCTGCAAATAATGGGCAGCCAATTTTCTGGTCATAGCATTATTGTGTATCCGTATGTTACCTATATTAAACTATTATTAATCTAACTTTGATTAATTTTAGTTTGTGTCGATCAAAAGATAGCTTCTGTAATCTTTCTTTGTGCGGTTATGCAAAGATCTGTTTTGTATTCGATTTCTTTATTGAATTGTAACTGGCCAGTCTGCTTTTAATTTATTTCTTTGATGTTAGAAATGTTATCAGCAGGAAAAAACTCTGCCAAAGTGTTATCAGCCTTTCCAATAAAATCTTCTATTGTTTTTTTTTTTTTGTGAAATAATATACTCGTATAGATTAATATATAGATATTCAAAGTTGAGTAAGGTTTTAACTGCTTAACTTAACATGAAGTGAAGTAGTCAAATTAATTTAAAATATTATTTAATTTTTTGCAGAGCAGAAAGATGTACCAGTCTTTTATTAACTAGCTAGCTGACATTTTTTAAACGTTGACAAACAATATTAAGAGTGGATAGCTAGGTGGTTTATAGTACCTACATAATGTTTTATTTAGTAAATAATAATAAAATAAGTAATCTGTGCCAGTAGCCACCAAATCCTATTGTTCAATTATCTTTTTTTTAATGCCGTTTAAACAATGTCTGAATAAAATAATACAGGTCATACCTATTTATTTCTAGATAAAATATTCGTATTGTCAGGTCGTGGCAAACTAAAATGTCAAGACTATTAAATGTTATGTTTTTATTTAAGAACAATCGCTGCATAATTATGTATTATTATAAGTCTAGACCTTGTAGCACACTTAATAGCTGCATCTGCAATGACGAAGAAACATTTGAAATGGTTATTATTTTACATCGAAAGAATTGGAATAATTTGTCTGCTGCGTTCTTCTCATCCGATCATAATTTAGGTGTCTTCAAGGCTAGAGGCTAGAGTGAATAGACTCTTTAATAAACTAGTGCGCCACACCATCAACGATTGCATCACTGATTACCATCAGATAGGATCGCAGTCAACTTGCACAAGTTTAAATCAATTTTAAAAAAATCTGTTAATCTTGTAGTATTTCCAATGAAACAGAATGGAGAAATTAGAAATATCATTTGGATCGGAAAAAGCAACTGAAGGAACACAGGTGGATTTTAGCCAGTACCTACAAGCTCAAAATAGATAGGTACAGAAGACAATCTCATGTATGTAATTCACTTTTTATACCTAAGCTCGGTGAACGCACACTAATGAGCGTTTGAGCTGGAACTGTTCGACGAGTGGTCCGAGACGCGACCGAGACATCGTGTTCGTGAGCAGTATCTTTGTGTGCGTTGCTCGAGCGCGCTTTGTATGTAGATTGACTTCTGTACCTATCTATTTTGTGGTACAAGTACTCTCTGTAGCTCCATATTGAGCGGAAAAAATTACTTGATGATTTCCTACCTAAAAAAATTGCGGTCCTATGTATTTTTTTTTTCATAGTAATATTATTCTTTGTAAAAGTCTACGTCACAATGTTTTTGACATTAACTGTCAAAAAAGGATGACTGATTGTGAATGACATGAGGATATTGAAAATGTAGTCGTAGCAATATTGTAAAATGGTGTAGTAATAATAGAGAATATACAAGAAGTTTTATGTACTGAATAAAATGGTTATTCATAATTTCCGCCGGAAGACGTCTACTGTTGGACTGGTTATTACCTCTTGTACCTAAACCAATTTGAAATAATTTGAAAAATAACTACATCTACGATGAAGTTAAAGACGTCAAAACTGATAAGTCCGAAATGGATTATTACGTCAAAGGTCATCACGCACATACTGGCCGTTATACGAAACAACATTTTTGCAAGATAAATAACAATACATTATATTATAATATTTGTAAAAAATTGCTATATCTCGTTTGCTTTCCGATCAATTTCTTTCTTTAATTTAGAATAGAATAAACTTTATCGTATATCAAAATAGTAAAAAAAAAAAACAGAAACCTATGAAAAAATAGTCTGATTAGCTAACAAATATATTCTTCATAGATTATATTACCTATTTAGAAAGTAGGTATACAAAATAAGTATAAATATTCTAATAATTTATAGGTATTCTAACATATTATATTATACTAGCTTTTTCTCGCGGCTTCGCCCACGTACATAAAATATAGCCTATGTCACTCAGGAATAAAGCAGCTTTCAGAGATTGCCTCCTATAAACAAAAAAAACATAAAAACAAACTTTAGCTCTTTATTATATTAGTATTATATACACTATGGATAAAAAATCAAATTGCCTCTAACAACAACTACACGAGTATACACAAAAGTTTAGTTATCAAAATGTCTAACTCTACCATATCAAAAAGATTACAAAATAACCTATCCACTATTAGTTTAATCCAATTTAGAGGTTTCAGATTAGTCCTATCCTGCCAAATGTCACTTTTAATGCCAGTAAACTAGTTCTATTAAGCTTTGATCTTTACTTTTGCGAAATATTATTACATGATCAGAGTGGTTAGTAATGTTATGTGCTAGATAAGTAAAATAATTTTATTATTATTATTTGTTTTATTTTTTTTTTCTTTCTTTCTTTTTATACTTCATTGGCCATACGGCAGTTATTCGCTTTTGGTCATTGATTTCATTTTAGCGGTATTTCAAGAACTTTAGTGATCTACTATCTTTTTTAATTTTTTTTTTATTCTTGATAGGTTCGTGCTTGACCGCTTTCGCACCTGATGGAAAGCGACGATGCGGTCGACGATGGAACGCACTTACCTAGAAGAAACCTATTCACTCTCGACTTAAAGATTCACGGGTTATAGCTATCAGGGAACACGGACTCCGGTAAGGAATTCCACTCCCTAGCTGCACGCACAATGAATGTGTTCCCAAAACGTTTTGTGCGTGTAGGTGGCATATCCACCATGTACCGGTGGCGCATAGCCGTACGTCTGGTAGTCTGATGATGGAACAGGCTAGGCGGAATTAGGTTATGCAATTCCGACGCACACTCCCCGAAATCCAACCGGTAGAAAACCGACAGGCTAGCGACTCTGCGTCGATGCTCAAGACTTTGAAGAATTGATTATTTTTATAGCTTTCTCACAGTCCAACTAATAAATAGTTTATTATTTTAACGTTCATAATATTACTTCAGTAAGCAGGCGTTTCGAACTAAAAGTTTTAATGATTCCATTTTATCAAGTTCATTATTATCAATTCCCATCGTTAACTTGTTAATGAAGTTCTTAATGAAACCATAAACTCAACGGTAGTAGTCTAAAAGATTTATTAGCGATCAAGTACGGTTATCAAATTTAGTTTGGAGATAAAATTATTTCTATTGAAGTATATCTGGAATAATTATTGTGAGAAATCGGAAATGGTGTCTTACCGTTTTTACTTTATCTAGAAAAAGATAAATCAGATCATTAGAAAAAAGAATTTGATTAAGAAATAGATATGATGAGTTTAGATTAGATATAAAGTACTTTAAAGGAAAATGACTAAAAAAAGTGATGTCATCGCCTAATGAGCTAGTTATTTCAAAATTCTGGTATCGTTAGAAATGTTAGATATTAAAGACGTGAATAAAATTATATTAGGTTAGTGTATGATAGTTTCGGATAAAGTCTAAATTACAGGTTTTTATTTGTGTTGTCTGAGCAAACAAATGTAAATCTAAATTAGAAATAAAGTCAAATCTTGCTATTTGTATTTTATTTTTATAATTTTAAGAGGCATTGTCATTTCATCAAACATCACGTTGGATTGCTTTAGATGAAGCAACAAGCTTCTAAACCATACTTGATGTTGACAATAGGCAAAGGACAAGCGCGAGGCGATTGTAAAAGGACGAGATATAGCTGTGTCAGTATGAAAACTCTGTTGGCATTCGGTAATTCGTGTTTTTTTTAAACCCTTAAAAGTTTGTTTCACTAAAATTGTCATTAAGAATCTCGATTACATGTTTGCACAGAAATACATCACTAGAAGCCGCAAGCAAGGCTTCTAGTGATGTACGTTAAAATTGTATGTTTAAATATTTTTAATATACATGTACATTATATAGGGCCAAAGTTCACTTAAAATAGCAGATTTTCAGAAGTCTACTTATGATTTCCGTAGAAGCCTAGAATATCCACAAAATAGCTAATATCTAGAGAAAAATATGTAATAATCACGTAAGAGTGGTTGTATGAAAATGTATGTAGGTACCTCGAAAAGGAACGCTCTTAAGATTATTTTATTTGTAGCCAAAATTTTCTATCCACTATATCTTGGCTAGTGACTCATGCCACGATGACAGAAAAAGTAATGCCCACAATGAATCTCGTCGATCTATTTTTCAATCCCCACCTGAAAAATATTGCCCACTCTATCTCCTAAATTGAATTGCCAACCCTACTGTCCATCAACAAGGCTGTCGTTCATTTTTCAGACACAAACATTTTATTGAATTACACATGTATGTTGGTATAGTCATGTACAAAACTATGTCAATGGATGTCATCGAAATAATTGTTTAAATTGTTCTCCTCACATTTGCTGCGTATATTTCTATTTAGTAACTAATCAAGTGGTAGTGGATAAGGCTCATTGAACAGATGATTGATGGGGTCGAAAGGTTTTAGAGTGGCAAGTACGTTTCGGAAGACACAGCATTGCTAGGTTTCCCACCAGTTGGACTGAGGACCTGAATGCAAACCGTTTTTCATTAATCGACTGTCTCAACCTTTCTACCATCAGACAAATCGACGTAAGGCGAGTGTCCACCCTTACGTTGTTAACACGGTTCGAACTAAGCGTTTCGCTTCGTTATTTATACCGCGTACATTGACGAATTGGAACAGTTTGCCTGCAGCGGTCCTCTCGTCCGATTATAAGTTAGTTGTCTTCAAGGCTAGACTGAATAGGCTCTTAATAAGCTGCTGCGATTCATCACCAACGATTGCATCACTGCTTACTTTTTAAATCAGGTGGGATCGCAGTCAAGTATTAAAAATAAAAAAATATGAATATTTGTCATTCATTTATGCAGTAGCTGTGGTTGCCTTTAATTGAGTGTTCATTATAGGACCAGCACGCTTAGCCAAGTTGTTATTCTGCAATCGTTAACGCTGTCGAAAAGTGATGAAACGTATGGGAATGACGTCATCTCAACGTAAAGTCGCGTGGTCAAAACAAACGAATAGACAATTCGTAGCCAAGTTCACATCGTTCAAAATCGTTTCTACAATGTTTAACGTTACATCCTTTGTTATACAAACGCGGCTGACTCAGGCGCGTCAACATGGCTACCAACTTATCGTTTTCTACAATTGCTGTCACCGAGGCGTTATCGATTAGAGAACGGAATTCGACACAAACTGGTTGTAACTTGGCTAGGGGGGCATGTTACCTGTACCAATTTCTATTTCTAAGTTTTTTTATTTCACTCGTTGGTGATCCTTAAATAAATAAATATTATAGTTACATATTTTTGTTCACAACTGTATCTACAAATCAACTGTTGTGTTATTTATATGGGAGCTAACTGTGTGACCGTTCGCACGAGTTTTTTAACTGCATTTGTTTGCAAAAGTGTTTCATGTGAAAATGTAGCTCACTTTAACTTTGCTCTGGACAAAAAACAATGCAATTAATTAACGGTTTGATTTTAGTATTTTAGAGCAATAGTAGCCCACTGGTAACGGCCCCGACTTGCGAGTTGTGGGTCACAGGTTCTAACCCAGCCAGGAGATTATTTTGTGTCATATATTTCATTACTGACTGCTCTCAAAACGGTGAAAAAAATGTCGTGAGAGAACAAAGAGAATATTCTAGAACCGTAAATTCAAAGACATGTGACATCCACCAATCCGCACTAGACCTAGCTTCTACCAGTGGTTTGTCGCCTGAATGTTGGCTTTGGCAGAAGAAGACAAAGATGGATAAAAAACAAACAATGATCTATCCTTCGAGTTGAAGTTTCATCAAAGCGGTTCAGAATTTTAGCCATGAAAGCGTAACACAAACAGAGCTATTTCCACATTTATAATATAAAGTATGAAAGTTTGACACTCCCTCTCGCTCCACTCAGAGCGGGAGAAGTCATTGAATGAATGAATCCCACAAAAAAAAACTCTGGAACGTAAAATGCGATAATAGGAACACAGGTTTTAATCAGAAGATTGCCACCTGACAAAGCAAATTTGCGCTTTGAAACCTTGTTGGCTTTTTTTTATGGTGGGAAAAATCATCCAATGACAACCCCCGCTCTTGGGCGGAGCGGGAGATAGTGTCAGACTCTTACTGACTAAAAGCCCACCCCGTTCCTTCTATCCTTCATACCGGGGCTCGAGTTCCCTTTCGGATAACCCTGGCCCCAGTAGGCTTTAACCCGGCTGGGTCCATGCTGTTGCTGACAACTCCTTGAGGCGCGCGGGAACAGTGCGCGCCATCGACGACTTGGGCTTGGTCCGGACAGTTACTGGACGGCCGGACAGCGAGCTAACCATTGCTCACTGTCCGCAAGCCCGCGCTTACGGTGGTTGGAAATCGGGATCGGAATCCCGGCGGCGGCGAGAGCGCCGTTGCCTTATGCGGTCGGCCTCCTACTTAGCGAGCATTACTGCTTCGCAGAAGTCGGCGACCGCCTGCCACTTCTCCTCGCCCCGGACCATGGCCTCAACCAAAGCCCGGCGCGATAGGTCTCCGCCGCCGATCGCCCCCCACAAGGGCACGGCGAAAACATTGTTGGCTTCATTTTACTCAGCAAATGAGGCGTCAAACAGTCTACACCGCTCTTCGTATGCTGATGAGTAAACATAAATAAAGGTTAAATTATTCCTAAACCTACTGATATGTATCTACCTTGTAACAAACAGACCGGTTTTTCTATCTTGGTATATATTAATTATCATATATTTTTGATTCACAATTTTATTAGGCAGGTAGTAAACCTACTTTTAAATTATATTGTGTTAAATACTAATTTTGTACAAGAATTCTGCAAATCCATTCAATATTAAGTAAGTTCAAATCTGGAGTAAGGGGCAACTTTCAAGTAATAGAATAAAGATGCAGATACTGAAATATGACGTCACCGCCATCAGGTTTTGCGCATACAAAAGAGGTAGCGTGATATTCCCATCCCGCCTCCACTCTACCCCACACTAAGTTTTGAAAAGTCAATTACCACTTCCATAACCGCCGTAACCGATTTTCATGCAGTTTTTCTTAAATTTATGCTGACCATTTTCTATTTTCTCGCGGCAAAACCGCGGACAGCAGCAAGTACCAAAAAAATACCCAATTAAAAAAAACCTCAATTCACTAACGAAATAACCCAAAGAAAAACACCACAGTAATCCTGTCTTTAATTAAGGAAACAGTACAAAACATATCAACCGCTTGTCATTCCGGACTAGTCGTTAGAATTAATTGAAGGAACCCGGTTACTGTAATACACTAAGTGTCACCGTACATGGACCACAAGCCACAACCACAAAACGCCGTCACTGACATATTTCTTATAGTTCTCATGCATTTTATATGGATTCGCCGCACACTGTTGATGCCGGTGGCCACCACATGCATGTGCGGCGACCCTTAGTGTCGTTGCACAACCACAAACGCCGCCACGATAAGCTAGAAGTGGCCACAAAAGAAGCTGTAGCACACGACAGACATTTTTAGCCGATAGCTGCTAATTTTCTTTTTAACTCATTCGCGCAATATCATAATGGACTCTGACGAGGAAGGTTTAAATCCGCAAGTGGCGTGTGACGGCGTTTAGTGGCCAGTGCGAGCCACAAGAAGCGAGTGGCGGCGATTTGTAGCGTGCAGTGCCGGCCACCGGCGTCAACCGTATACAGCAAGTCCATATAAAAATAATGTATGAGAACTATAGCGGTCTTTTGTAGTTGTGGCCGGTGGCCTGTGTGTGGCGACCCTTAGATTAGCAATTTATTCTTATTACTGATAGCGTGAGTTATTGCTTTACTACGTTTCAGACGTATGTCAAGTGGACGTTTTTGGGTGTTTGACTGAGAAATATTACCTAGTCAGGTCAGAAGCTAGCTCATGGTCAGTCTAGATTTGGACTTGATACATTACCCTAATTTATCTGTCATGTGGTCGTAAGCACATTTGAAAGGAGCCTAACCGAGTGACGTTTACTTAGCTAAGCTTAATCTGCAGGCTTTTGTAGTTGGGTCATCTGGTTATACATACTACAGTTTAAACCATTTTGGAATTCGTGCCCATTAGAAAAATTGAGAGTGCTCTGAGTAAATATGTCCTAATTAACACTAGGCGCCACGGTATTTTAGTATTAACATATCAAACCAAGTCAATGGACCTAGTATAAACGTATTTCATTACAGTAAATAGTTCAGTTCAAAATAAAAAATATTTTACGACCTATTCTTAGAACGAATGTATAAAAAAAAACTGCGATAATGCCAAGGCAAGTCTTACTTGCGCACGAAAGGTTCCGTACCGTCTGTGACAAAAAACGACAAAAAAAATCATGTTATTTTGTATGGGAGCCCCACTAAAAAATATTTTATTTTGTTTTTAGTATGTATTTGTTGCGTGGGCGCTCACAATGGGCCTCATCAGAAGGCTTAAAGTCACCCAAAGAGCAATGGAAAAGGCTATGCTCGGGGTTTCCCTATGTGATCGAATAAAACATTAAGATATCCGCAGGAGAACTAAGGTTGCCGACATAGCAAGAAGAATCGCCAAACTTAAGTGGCAATGGGCAGGGCACATTGCTCGCAGAGCAGATGGCTGTTGGGGCCGAAAGGTTCTGGAGTGGCGACCGCGTACCGGAAGACGCAGCGCAGCACAGATGGCTGCTCGCAGAACAGATGGCTGTTGGGGCCGAAAGGTTCTGGAGTAGCGACCACGTACCGGAAAACGCAGCGTTGGAAGGCCTCCTACAAAGTGGACCGATGACCTGGTAAAGGTTGCGGGAAACCGATGGATGCGAGACACACAGGAACGTTTGTTGTGGCGACGCTTGGGGAGGCCTATGTCCAACAGTGGACGTATATCGGCAGAAATGATGATGATGATGATGATGTATTTGTTGTACGGACGGACAGCGGAGTCTTAGAAATAGGGTCCCGTTTTGCCCTTTGGGTACAGAACTCTAAAAATGGGTAAAGCCATTTCTGGTTCGATCAATAATAATAAATACTGGATATGAGATTTTTATATATTAGATATACACAAATTATAGTAACGTAGACATCCAGTTCAATAATATCAAAATCAGAACAAATTCGTTCGACTGTTGACCCAATTCAGTTTGTTACCAACTAAACCCTTTAGAAAACAATTCCCATTCCATTGAATAACAAATCTCTGATTCAACAAGTTTTACGCCGACTCAAAGTTTTCCAATATCTACGGTATTGATGGAATAATCGTCTGTTGACACATTAAGTTTCCACCCTGTATAATCCATTCCCACTCCTTTGAAAACACGTGCCGCAATTTTACGGATCAACGATAAATGAAGTTTAGTTGGTTAAAACCGAGAAAACGTCTCATTCGGCCTAGCTTTCGTACTATCTATTTTGTGTCGTAAGTCATAGCGAAGCCGTGTGCGGGGACAGAAAGGCACTCCTTTGCTCCCGGAGTGCCTTTCTGTCCCCGCACACGGGCTATAAAAAAAACGCAGCTTCAAACTTCTTTTTGAGGGGGCCTTTTTTGTGGCTCATGTGCGGCGGTGCTGCCACAAAAAAAACGCTTGAAGCGGTTTCAAGCTTCTCTCCAGACACAAGGAGTCGCACGCTTCAGCTGTTTTTTGCGGCCGCTTCTAGCTTTTTTTTGTGGCCGCTTCTAGCGTTTTTTGTAGCGGCGCTTTTTTGAGGCCCATTTGCGGAGACGCTAAGATACTAAGTGATCGGGGAAAAATAATTTGCAAATAAAAATATTTAATTGTAAAGAAAAAACTAGACCAGAAAAAAAATGAGACACCCTCTCGGTTTCAAAGATTCACCCAGATATTCTCAACAAGAAGTATATTGGTAATAAGCCCTTACCATTTTTAAATAGGTTTTAAGCACTCACCGACCCCATAGTCAAACGATTGCGATGGTTTTTTAAAAAGTGCCAATAGCTAGCAAAACTAGTGATAAAAATAAGAATGCAATTTTTATAAACCCCTTGTTTGCCTTATATTAAGTGTCTATATAACATCTATTCCAAGTTTTATTTGAGGTTAAGGGGAAGATGCTCTACAACAATAACTATTAATTCTCTATGCTCTTCAGCAAGCCTTATGGCTACTGGATTATTTCAGTTGCTTGTACTTATTCAGCTGTTAAAGTAAGTATGTACTAATTCAATCATGCAAAATAGGTCATCACCTTTCCCCAGACACCCCATCGGATAACGGGTTTCTTGCCTACTGCCAAAAGTATGATAGCTGGAGTTACGCCTTTTGTAGTGGAAAGAGTCCATAAAGGACTTATATTATGACTGGAAAAATTTGACTATCTAATCCGAAGCCTTTTCAAAAGTAAAATGAAATAATATACCATTCAAGTACAGTCATTTTCGCTCACATGTGTGTAGATATTACTAAATTAGCACAAACAGAAACACATATCCTATTAACCTTTGACTCAAGTAATTGGAACGAGCGACCGGTTCCAAAACGACATAATTATTGGGTCACTATTGGGAGCACTTTCTTAGAAATGGCTAACGAATTTGCTAGAAGTGGCCCAGATAATTGGGCTATGGGATTGGACTAATTGAAGAATATCTGGGACTCGTCTTGCTTGTAAATATTTGAGAGATTTTTGATGCCCTTCTGAGAAGGGTTTTCTTTGATCAAGCAGATTCAATGACGTTGGTACTATAGTTATATACCTATATAACGTGATAGGTGATCATACTACAGAAAATATTATATCTAGCGGTGTTTATTTTTTTACACGGCGCCATCTGGTCTCATACTAAGCAAAGCTTGTGCTTTGAATACTAGACAACTGATAAAAATAATAATATAATATATTACACCCAGACACATAACAAAATGATCGTGCTCATCACAAAAACCATTGTCTTGGGTGGAAATCAAACCCACGACCATCGGCATAACATTCAGGACCACTAACCACCAAACCAACAGACCAGTCAAACAATTAAGATAACATCGACCATTTAATATATTATTACAATGACAGTGCTTAAAAACTAGAACATATAGAATTAGATGAATTAGGCTAACGATATACTAGCTAAAATAATCAACAATAATTAGATTATGGTTCGTGACAAAGATGACAACCGTAAAATAAACGACACAACTTTATTTTTATAACAGGAATCATAGTGTCATAAAAACAGTAATCATAATAAAAATGATAGACAGAATATAATAACACAATCATCATAATAACTAGTACAGTTAGAATATTTACATACAAACCATAAAAATACTCCATTACGATATTTGTCCACTGCTGTTACACATAATTTATTCTCGATACCGTTACAAATAATTTGATATCAAATACGGAACCGTTTAAGCAATTTTGGACAACATTCACAACCTAGATACATGTCGATAGTAAAGTCGAGTAGCCCACACGCAGCTCTAGTGTTTCACTTCAATTTATATCTCGATTCTATCGATATTGTTTAAATTATCTTGTTGATCTGTATCGATTTCATGCTGGCTGACCCTTGGGGTTAAGGTAACCTTGGTCTTGAACTTGTATTTCCAACTCATATTTTATGTAACAGTACAAAATTATCTGTATTGACCAAACTATACAAATACATTTGTACTTCAGTAATTGCATTAATTTCTTCGCCATCGAGATCTCATCTTATACCTTGGTTGATTTAATCATCATTTGTATTTTCATCCTTAATTTCCGTCTCAACATTTTCGATAATCATTACATTCTCTTCTATATCATGATCACTAACAACATCCGTCATTGCGTCTACATTTAAAAGCAAAAAACTATCGACTAAAATCATCGACTGCTCACAACAAGACACTCAATCTAACTGATTGACAGATAAATACACTTTTATTATGGTAGCGATATTGTTTGGCATATACAAGTAACAAGTAGGCGAAGGTCTTCAGTGTATTGACACTGTTTTGATAAATGTACGACGTTTTCCGGTACTTTGCTATAGTGATCACTTTGAAAGGCACTACCGACTTTGGGAATATATGGCATAGATATATTCAGTTTTATTGAAGTCTGGGTCTTTCATAAATTATTACTAATACCAATATTGAGACTAGATCAAAGCAGAAACAATAATCCCAAAGCCATAAAAACCATTCTTTACTGAACAATAACTTTCCAAAGAGAACGATAAATCTTCAACTCTTTAAAACCAAATTATATTAACCTTCAAATCTAAAACAATGTTTTGATATTGAAATAACCAGAGATGAACTAATAAATCACTCGCCTAAACAAACATCGGGATACACTACGAAAATCGTTTTTAAATCGATTATCAGATCAAAAGCACCGAATCGATTAAATGCAATTTATGCTCGATTTTCATAGCCTTATATAATTAGATCAAACGCTTTGGAGTCCTGCAATCGATATTTTTGGTTAGCTTTATAATCGTATTTTGGATCAGTGTGCTGAAAATAGCCCTAACGGTATTAGGGTTGGCTATTTCAAGGAGAAACCAGGGTCAGCGACCGATAATGTCATTCGTTGAACAGTCGTGATTAGGCCAATGAATGAATGAAATGGTTGGGTGACTTGAATAGGTGCTCAGGATAGGAATGATTTTGATTGATGACATTTTAATCTAAATGTGGTAGAAAAAATCTTGAAGACTTATAACGTTTCCATTCAATTTAAAATTGAATAGCTCGTCTGAATGCCTCTATTTTCAAAAGTTGGTAGGTAATCTATCAAAGCTTAGACCACGGAGTATGGGTGGTTAATATGAAAGAAGTTAACACTAGAAAAGAAGAGAAATAAAAATTTAACCTGGTTATAGTATAACTTGCAAATAAGAAGCATGCGCATCTTTAGCTTTTATATAAATTATGTATTGACGCGCTCATGATATACAGGATGGCCAACTCAAATATATACAACTTTAAATAAAGATGTTTTATTAACCTTTTGAATGTCTTAAGTTACACAGTTCGACATAAGCCATTGTCTTTCTATTGTGTCTCTAATTACGGCATGCGAAGAGTTAATCAAGCAAAAATTAGTATGTAATCACTCTGTAATAGAGTGATTACAAGATAAAAAAATTCGTGTTATTCTTAGTCATAGAACTCGTCCGAATAAGCCTGACCGATTTTTATGACATAAATTTTTATGTTAACATATTTGGTATGTCTGAGAATAGGTTATATGTCTACTACACGCAGTCGAAGCCGCTGACAGCAGCTAGTAGTATTATAAAGGCAAAAGCCTGTGAGTGTATATTATATTTGTTGCTTTTGGCGCTCAGACGGCTAAACAGATTACGATGAAACTTACCAAACTACGTAGGCACACGGTTAGATCTTGTCCTAGATTAGCATAAGATACTTTTTATACTGGGAGTATGTTCACATGAGATAATTTATTAAAAAAAAAATTATATAAAGATATGGTCACTATTGATATAATTTTGGAACTTTAGAATACAATGACTAAATTTAACACAGTGGTTATTGTTTTATAATTTCAATTCTTCTTCTTCTTCCTGCCCCTATCCCATATTACTTGGGGTCGGCGCAACACATTTTTTTTCTTCCATTCTGTCCTGTCACCCGTCAAACTATCACTAACTCCTTTTTCTTTCATATCACTCCTCACACAATCTAACCATCTTTTCTTCGGTCTTCCTTCCTTCTTTTTATAATTTAAATTATAAAACAAAAAAAAAATGAATTTAAAACAACAGTAAAAACTAACCTAAAATCAATCAAGGGTGACCAAAAATTCAAGCATACTCGTTTAACGGATTTAGTTGGTTTATAGAAATATATGTAGTTGTATAAAGTACATAATAATATACTATATCCCAAAATGTGAGTTAATATTTAAAAACTTGATTCGCTGTGAGAGGTAGTAAGCGATAAATAAATCCTACACCTCTTAACCATCTACGCGTTCCATATTTACCTCATTTCCTTCACACAGAAGATCCAAATCAGATTTATTTATATCATTAACGTCTGCCTAAGATGGATGGACGGACGTTCTAACATTAGTAGAGAATCTTCACTCAGAAATATGAGCTGGAGAATCCGTTTGTGAATTTGATATGCTTAACCCAATTTTCATGTTTTAGTAGCAATTATGTTCAGATTTATGATGCACTTTTACGTAACCTAGAGAGAAAATTTGAGGTAGTATCTGTTACTAATTGGTTTTATTTATTAGGATCGCCAACATTACAAGCACTGGGAATTTACAAGTTCATTTAATAACACTATTCTAATGTTGCAACACTTATAGACAATCATTATATTAACATAAAACATTTGATATAAAAACACATAATATTTCTTAATTAATTTCAACGCATAAATGTTAAAGGAAAGAAAAATAGAATTATGCCAGTAATAAAAACACAAAAAACACAGTACAAAAAAAAGGAATTGCAATCCAGGAATATATTTATATCTAAATTTAAATTATTATTGAATTAAATTATATAAAATTAAATTTAAATTAAAGTTGGAATACAATATGACAACCGAATTAGTCTATTTATTAATTTAAGGACAACCAACAAAGCGTATACCATTAAATATGCTAAACATTCAGTATTCTTACATTATATAGTGTGATCTTAATTAAAGGTTACTACGGCATACATTAAGGATAAAAGGAGTTCTGCAACCACATATCTATTAACATTTTGTTCGACGATAAGCTAACTAATAAAAAATATGAAAAAATAAATCCTAAACCTTTACGATTTTTTAAGTAAAAAGGACAAAATTCTGTATTCACTCTAGTGATAATGCCTTATGCAAGACAGACTTGTCTTTACGCAAAGAGTAAGACATCGATATCTACACTGTGTGAGCATGACAGGCGACTAAATTGAACCTGCATCTTGTTATCGGTGGAAAAATCATCCAAATAGTGTTTGAAAGCAACTGATATCTACGATGTAGATATACATAGAATTTATTTTTTAAGGAACATTATATTCATCTGACTAAGTAACTACAGAAAATCAATGTGAGTGTTTTAAGACAATAACATATTTTTCGAAACAAATATCTTACCTACTGCTTCCTTTCAGTAAGGAAAGTTTATATTACTTATTTCTTAAGTGGTAGTTTTACCTCAACGAATCCTTTTTCGTGATTTCCGCAGGGATTCGAATATAATATAATCACGTTGAAGAGAATTTGCTTGTAGGATATTGTAATATTTAACTATTTATGACTAAAAAGAAACTTTTTTCTTTAGATATGTTTATATTATACTAGCTTTTGCCCGCGGCTTCGCCCGCGTATATAAAATATAGCCAATGTCACTCAGAAATAAAGAAACTCTATAGGTGAAAAAAATTTAGGAATCAGTCTAGTACGCTCTGAAAGAGCTTAACCCTTTAAGGAGCAACCAGGTATTGAGATAGTTAAATAAAAAGAAAACTAGCCAAAATATATTTTTTTAAACTATTTTAAACGAAATTAAAAGCAAAAAAAAAATTCAGGGATATTTCACTGAGTTTTCAGGTTGTATCTTTTTAGATACAAAAACACAATAACACAAAAACGTTATTATGAACTTCGTATCTAAAAGTATACAAAATGATTCTTGGGTTTATTAACTACTAGGTAAACCCCGTGGTTTTCCCCGCTTTTTCAATTATTGACGCCCAGAAAGTCAGTGTCTGTTATTGGGGTTTACAATACTATTATAGGAGCAATCCATGTATTTACGGAAAAGCTTCTTATGTTAAAATTCAATTTTAGAAGTTTTTTTTTTATTTTTAGAGGGGAAATCATCTGATGACTTCTCCCGCTCTAGGGTGGAGCAAGAGGACGTATCGGACTTGTGTACTACGGCCACGGGTTTCCTTTTCAGGAATTTCCCGTGGCCCTAGCAGGCGTCGATTTTGCCGGGCCGCTATAGTTTTGTTTTTTTATTTTTACATCTCCTTGAAGCTCACGTGAGATATTTTTACACGCAGTTGTTAACTTTGGCTTCATCCTCGAACTTTGGTTAATTTTCTATAATAAACATCAAGTATTGTGTATTTTTGGACATAAAAAATAAATTACTATCTCTGAAAAAGACGTCTTGTTTCTTTTTAGATACATGAATGATACACTTGATTTGTAGAGATATGTCGCAAAGTATCTATTTAGATACAAATACTATATTCCTTCACTATACATAAAATAATAGAATTTTGTAATAAATAATGTTTATTTATTGTAATTAGATGTCTTTCAAATAATATTACACTAAAACATTTACAGTCTATTCATTATTACTACGATTTTGAAACAAATTTCAATAAACGTCCGCCAATATTCAGATTCGGTGCGGATCACCTAAGTTCTCTCTGTTTTTGGTGAGAAAGAGAAAGTATCTGTGTTGTGATGTATTGCGTTTTCGTTTTGTTGGTCGATAATAACCCTATCGGCAAAAGGCATAAATACACGTGACTTTTGAGTTTTGAGTAATGCGCGTTTAAAAGGTTTGTGTATATTTAGATACAAAAACACTTAAAGGGTTCTCCTACAAAAAAAAAAAAAAACTACCTCTTTATTATATTAGTGTAGAATTGTATATGTATTGTATACAAAGAAAGAGAAGATAATTTAGTTACCCTTAATTTTTTTTTCGCTTTGATTTATTTTTCTTAATAATATAATGTGGGTAGACTTAGTGTGGGACACCCTTGCGCCATTTCGTGTTCTAAGTATGGGAGGCTGTAGATAGATTGATGTAAAAATTATTGGGACTGATTCAGTTACTTATTCTGACCATACTATATTAATTTACTGTCCTCGCGCACGGGCCGCAAAAAATTGGCCGCCACAAAAAAACGTTAGATGCGGCCACAAAAAAAAGCTAGAAGCGGCCGCAAAAAAAGGCCGCCTCAAAAAGAAGCTTGAAGCGGCGTTTTTGTTGCCCGTGTGCGGGAACAGTTAGGTTTCACATATACTAAAAAGTATGTTTTATATGTACTTAGTTGGGTTTAGTGTAAATAGCTAATTTTATGATAACTCTTGTTTATTGTTTTTTAACCACTGAATGAAATATTTCTTTCTAACTTCATTCGCGTGAAATTAAAAAGTCATCTCAAGAAAACATACTCCTATGATAAAGTATTTTATGTCTCATTCTAGAACATGGTCTACTCCTATTAAACATTTACATATACACGTACATAAAAAAAAACGTTGCCATTATAATTCACAGATCAGAATCAATAAAGTCGAAAGTACACAAAAAGTGGATACTCAGAAAAGGTGAATACCAGTAGATAAGATTCCACTTTTTTTTTCTACAAGGCCATGGCAAACCTAAAGGTTTACAATGCAAAGCAAAGCATGATGAAGTTTAACTAGATGTCAAAACTTCACCAGAGTCTGCACTTCACTGATGCAGTGAACCAAACATTGTACAGATATATGAGTCTCATCGCTCAGCTCTGCAGCGGATTCAGTCTACCATATCTAATGCATTCTAGATTTTATCCTGGATTTACTAAGGTTAATATTGTTTTAGACTAGCTGGCTGTTTTCAATTTAAAAAGCTGGATTGGATTTTGAGAAAAAGGTAAGCGTGTTAGAGTTACTTAAATATATAACCGGAGAAGGCAAATTAATAATTGAACTTACTAATCTGAAGGTCGTAAATGAGAAAAATTGTCAATCTAATTTTTTCCCGTTTTGACTGAAATTACCTACATCTTTTGTGTTTTATAAATCTAAGAGTAACCAGGACTTCTGTAATGCATACATGGCTTTAAAAGTAGTTTTTTGTAAGTTCTTCTCTATAAAAGGTCTATGTTTTGGAAAGTGCTATTAGATTATTTTTTCTGACTGAACTTGACAATTGAAATGTGTAATGATTAATTTGAAGTTTCTCTTTAATAATTTTTTGATAGCATTGAAAACTTTCGTAATTTTTATAGTCGAATAACTAATAAAGAATTTAATTAAATTTCCTTAGAAAATATTAATTCTATTAACCCGGGGTCATGGGGGTGCAAAAGTGTTACACGGACGTTGGGGTGGGTCTCACGGACCCGTTCATTAGATAACAAATTATCCAATAAATTAAAAATAATAAAGTTAATATTTTATTCGTATTTAGTTTTTGAGGTATTAATGTAAATAAATTAAACTCAAATATCGCATTATAATATGTTTTGATCATATTTATTAGAGCTTTAAAAAAATAACGACTGGTACTACTCCTGGCAATTGATGGATTATGTTTTCGACTCTAGTCCTGACATTTTGTCGAAAAGGCGTCTTATACCACTTGTACCGCCTTTGCCACGATAAAAACCTGAAGAACACTCACGGTTTGCGTTTGAAGAACTAACCGATCCGGATATCCAATACTCCACCAGCGAACGATATATCGGATAGCGTAGACAGTGGAATATCATTATCAAACTCAGACTTTGAGGTATCTTGCTCTGTGTCACTAAGATAACTACGCTCACTCAAGCGATCTTCGTCATCACACATCTCCTGGTCAGAAAAAGCTGAATCAGAGTCAGACTCTTGTAAATTCGAAAGAATACGCTGCCTTTCTATCTCTTCTGGATTAATTTTTTACTAAGAATCTTCAAAAACTCCAAATTCAATACATTAAATTATATATCAGAAACTTTAATTGTAAACAACAACAAAAAACAAATAAATATACGGATAATAAAAAAAATAACATCATACAAACTGGCGCGAAATTGTTACACGAACTGCGGGGATGGGTCTCACAGACCCTTTTCAATTTTAAGATCGTGTAACTCCCACTGTGTCTGTTGCACGTCAAAAGTGTTAAATGCGATGCATAGAAGAACTCAACAGCTCCAGCTATTGAGAAGAACAGCAACGTCGCACGCATAGTAATCGAACTAGAATCGATATAAAATGTGACGGGTCTCACAGACCCAACCCCCATGACGCCGAGTTAAATTGTAACGCCCCAGTAACTAAACCAATTATTAAGCTTAAGAAGTACAAATATCGACAATGAATGCACCAAATAACCATCAATATATAAAATCGATTAAATTCAAGTATCAAATCGATAACTTTCCATAATTTCACTTCTATATCTTTTTTATAATTTATGATGTCAGCTTCCGCTTCTTTATAGGCAGTTGTTATCGAATAAATAATATTGGAATCGAGTTATTAATCTACTTTTCAACATTTTTGGAATACAACCTTAGATTTTATGACTTTATTATTGATTTGGACAGTTAATGTTAGATTGGTATCTTGATTTGATTTTTCTAGTTTTGTATCGATTGATTTATACGACACCTTTGCTTGAATAATAATAGTGAGAGACTGATAGCTTCTTTTTATAAATCATTATTTATTACTGCAATTTTATGAATTATTATTATTAATATATTGTAAGTATTTATTTTTGCCACTATTTTAATTTAGACCTAATTTTTGCTGATGATGTTTGGTATTCGGTTTTTTAAATTAAAAAATGTTCAAATTTTACTTTATTATAAATCTTAAAAAATTACATTATAGTTGAAAAACGCTTTTAAATCGTTTAGTGTTTGATATCTAATTTCAAACATACTCGCAATAACTCATGACAACGTTTAAGTTCTAAAATTTTGCAACTTATCCAGAGTTGTACGAAAGAGTCACCAGAGGGACAACTGAAGGAACACGGGTGGGTCAGGAAAAGTCTGACACTGCCTTTCAGTCCATTCAGATTGGAAGAAATGTTGCCCTCTCAAAAAAAAAAAACCCAAAACCTCATCATTTCAATCCAGAAGCACATAATGCTGGGTAAAGATCTCCCCTTTACTTCTAATATAAATAATTTGACGGTATCGACAGCCATATTAACTGAGTAAAACCAAGTAAACGATCACATAACTTTATTCTATGGAGCTATTCAAAGAGATGCCGCAAAGTGTATCGATAATATAAATGATTGTGAAATAGGAAGTGCTGAAGGTAACACTAGGAGTGACATCTATACCCGTGAGTTTGCTTTGGAAGCGGTGAAAGTCATAAGAGATAGGCGATGAAGAGAGGCGACAGATTTTATGCTTTCTGCTTGTGATTCTGAGATATGCAAAGACTTAGGGTACAAATTTTATTTCTCTTAGTACTGTGTTTATTGTAATGAATGGATTTGTAAAAAAGAAAAACTTTTTTATACCGTTCTCTAAGATACAGGATTGTTTCTTAGTTTATAAGACATAGCCAGTCTCATTTATGGTGTTTCAGCACTGGTGTTACTTGTAGACAATTATTTTGTGCAATAAGTGAAAAAAATGATTACTTTCTCATTCATTCCAGTCTTAGAAGGGTTTGATGATTCCGAACGAGACAAAGCGATTTTAGTTGTTAATCTTAACTAGGTACAATTTTTACGTCGACTCCGGCATTAACAACCAATTTTATTACATTATACTAAAATAAAGACAAGAATTTGTTTGTATGTACTGTATGTATGTTTGTTATTTTTTCGTGCTCAAATCGCTAAAATACACATGAGTAAGCCTATATGACGTGGATATAGTTTGTATACGTTTTATCCCGCACGCACTTATGTCCCATTCGGATGTTATTAACTGCGACCAAACCCACTGGTTCGTGGATTTATAATGCATTGATTTTTTATAAGCTGCACAACGATCATCTTCAAATTAAGTAAGCACCAAACCGGACAACAATACATCGACATTGGTCAAAATTTAACCACCATGACAATAAATATGAAATCTCAAACATCATTCTTATATTCAATTGAGTCTCCATCCTAGCTCTAAGCTGCCTTCACAATTTATATGCCTTTAGCTGCATAACAACCAACAATAGCATAGGGTCTATTCGTTATATTTTTCAAAGTCGTAACTGTAGGATGATTTAATACTCCAGTTGTGCAATGATATAAATCATGGGAATTTGTTTGGTTAAGAAATACTGGATGGGTTAGAATTGGAAGATTAAGATAGGCTTGTTACGGAAATGAAAGATGGTTATCTGTTTCTATGTGAAATTTTGTAACGTATTTCGGATGATGGGAATTGGAATTCCGATATTTTAAAGGTCGGGTTTTAATTACGAATATTAAAGCAAGTATATTGATAGATTTTTCTGTGACGCTACATAATCTTAAAAACGATACCTTTGTGTTGGATGAAATTTAATTCAATAAATAATTTGAATGGAAAAAATTGTATTATTGACGAGTGCTTCTCCTTTCTGTCTTCAAATGTGATTACTTACATGAAGTAGATCATCAACTTACCTGAAACACAAAAAAAAGAACAATTTAGTGACAAATGCTAAATAGATCTATAAATACATACAGAATAACAAGTCAAGATCATTTGTAAAAATAGGCTTATTTAAAGCATCTTGTTCACGCTACGATATTTGCTCCTATAGTGTCAATTATTACCAAAAACTACTTTCTGTAGATTCAATTATCATAACGGACTAAAATACCTCTATCGATTTACTAGTATCACTTCTTACGTAACACCATACTGCCAAAACAAACTCATAGCAATCATCATGAATTTCCATCACCTTCCCATAACAATCAGTTTATTGATCTCTCTCAGTTCGGACGTGAAAATGATATCGTTCAGATCTCCATCACCGATTATATTGTGTGCAGTGTCAATGTCTCTGATGTAATAAAGGTCAAGAACGCGGACATTGTCAAGTTCAAGAATGGTATCTTTTATCTTTTCATTTGTTGTTGTTATTGAGTCATCTTTGACAGTCTGTACATGTCTTGTGTCGGAGATGGTTCCTTTGTTTTGATTTTTGTTTTGTTTATGGCTTCCTTCAGTACATTTAAACAAATACACAATTGGAAGAAAGACGACAGTATGAAAATAAATAAAAACATTGTGACAATACTCATCATTACGAATAGCATTTGGGATGGGACCAACCCTGAAATTTCGTATCCCAAAACTAAAGATAGTTAATATCTTCAAGAAATTATGTTTGCTTTCGACCAAATGTTCTGAACAGTAAAATGGTTCATAATCATGATCACATGTTGATATACTCAAGTATATACTCAAGTATATACTCCAGTATATACTCAAGCATATCAACATATCCAAATTTTTAATGACGACCCTTTTCAAAATGGGTTGGCAACATACCTTTGGTACCCCTGGTATTGTAAATGTCATTAGACGGAACCATCGTATGGGTCGCCTGGCCCTCATTTGTTTATCACTCTATGGCATAACCAAAAATCTATTGCACCTTATTTGATCCTTAAGGCGTATAGTTCCTTGAACCATCTGGCCGAAATTATGTGAACGCAACTCTCGCACTCGCCTAGGCGGCAGTACGCAAATCTGTGCATTTATTTGCGGCCAGCAGCGCCCGGAAAGCGCTTTAAATCCATTTTCTCTGCGAGATATTAATTGATTTACATATGCAATGTTCACTTTGAAGAATATTTAACCACCAAATTCTATGTGTAAAAATGTTTCTAAAGGTCCAAGCCGTTTCGAAGGAGTAGGGAAAAGTTGCGAAAAGTTGCGAAATTGCTAAATTTTTTTTTTTTGACAAAAGTATTAATTGCACGAAAAAATCAAATGTTGATATTATTGTTCATGAATCTATAATAAACATGTATTTTTTTCAAACCAATTGACCAAGCCGTTACGGAGGAGTAGGCCTCAGAAAATCACTGTTTTATGGCACTTTTCGGGCGCTTGGCCCTTAACATAATTTTAAGTAATATTATTGAACCCTATTTTGTATTTATAGGCTCTGATTCTGAGTGTAGTAATATCGCAACAAATATGTTATGGAACTAGATAGTATATTACTTGCCCTTTCAAAATCTAGCTCAACAGTTCAACAAGCCATACACTTACGTTAAAACTAATGGGTCCTATTCCACAAACAAGACATAAACTTGCGTGCAAAATAACCGAGCAACGCTCACCAATTATCCACTTTAATCGATTACGGGTGACATGAAAGCCTTGGGATAGATCGATCGCAATCAGAATTATTTGTTGAGAACTAACCGAGATACGGAATGTATATATCGATGTTAATCGATACCGATTAATCGATAAAAAACGCCTGCGTATTGCATTGCTGTGTGATCACGTTCATGTGATTTCATTAGTGCGTTCGCCGCTGCATTCTTGGATATATATAAAATGGTTGCAGTTCATTCAATTTATTTAAATGCGATGTTTTCATAATGGTTTCGGAATTTAAAAGCAGTCCATTTAGAGGGTAGAGTAAAAAATCCCTGACCATGTGTTTTAATTGAAATTTTTTTCAAACGACAATAATAATAATTATTTTTAAGGTGGGAATTCATGCAATGATTTCTCCCGCTCTGTTTTGGGCGCGAGTGCGTGTCATACTTTTACAGACTAAAATCTCACCTGTGTCCTTCAGTTCCCCTTTGCGTTCAAGACTACGAGTTTTCTTTTCAGTAAGTCCCCACGGAACTAGCTGGTTGATGCCCGCTAGACCCCCTACTAAATCATGACTGATGGCCGCTGATGCCCTACTGGACTCTTATGGTTTGCTGACATCTATATGAAAAGCGCGTGGGTCACTATGCGCTGTTGACAACTTGGTTTCGATTATCACACAACCGGACGGCGAGCTACCCAATGCTTGTCGCTCGCGTCTACTAGTCTACCAGTCTACCATGGCTAGTAGGCTTCGAAGAAGAAGGCGATTGCCTGTCATTCCTCCTCACTCTGGACCATAGTCTGAACCAGGGCCTAGCGCGAGAGGTCATTGCCGCCAATTGCCTCCACGAAGGATAACAGCTATATTATATATGTATATCATAATAATAGTTAATTACTTTGTAAACTATTCAAGGTCAGGCCTTCAGATCGTTGGACAAAACCTCTTATAATCACTTAAGCCCATAAATGTATAGGTATTCAAGATGTTGTTACATCAAGTATTTCTTGTCTACGCTACCCGAACGGGAATAGTTAAGCTTACAAAAACCATTGTGTACCATCACGGTCATTAAAAAAAAAAAAAAATTCGTTTGAATCCTGCGGCGCGGCGCCAAACCAAACCCTTTAGAGTTGTCGTTTCGAGTGCAAGCAAAAATGAACTTAGCGGTGGTAGGCGGAAGTGTTTTTGATGGTACCTAACATGAATATCAAGTGTTTTTGTTTTGAGGTGGGAAGTCATTTAATGACTTCTTACGCTCTTGGGTGGAACGAGAGGGCGTGTCAGACTTTCACTGACTAAAACCACACCTATGTATCTTCAGTTGCCTTTTGTGTTTTAGGACCAGGAGTAGCCTTGTAATTTTTCCCATGGCTCTAGTAGACATCGGCCCTGCTAGTCCTCTACGGTTTGTTGGCATGATTTTGAGGCTCGCGTGGAACATTAAGCGCCTTCAACGACTCGAGCTCGGTCCTTATAGGATGAGCAGATGGCGAGCTACTCATTGCTCGTCGTCGTCCGCAAGCCCGCGCCTGCGGTAAGAGAATATCAAGTGTAAGTCGAGTTACTCGACCTATTTTTCTACAGAACTTAGTTACCTCTGAAATAAAGCTTTCCAGGATTATTTTGTGAACAACTGTTGGAAAATTTTGGTATTTTCCACTAACGAACAATCGATATTGATAGAAAATGGAAATTGTTAGCCTGAAATTTGCACGACAGTTTACGTTTCGGCAGTTTTTGTTGAAAAATCAATACGGCACGGCCATGTAGGAGTTAAAACTATTTTATCTTTATATAACTTTTACGAGCAGTCATCAAAGCAATGGAATTTTATATCTGAATAGTTCAGAAGTACTACTGTAGATGCATAGAGAGGGAGAGGAAGGCCGAAGAAAAGAAAGATGGATTGTGTGAGAAGTGATATGAAAGAAAAGGAAGTTAGTGATAGTTTGACGGGTGACAGGACAGAATGGAAGAAGAAAACGTGTTGCGCCGACCCCAAGTAATATGGGAAGTTCAGAAGTACTACTAAGTAAAGAACAATTCAGTCTTGATCTGACCAAAGATACAGGTAAAAAATTCCTTTTTCGAACTACATGCTTCCTTCGTCCCAAATATTATTTAAATTATTTTGTTCTCGATTCGTCCTATTTTATATTCCTTGTTCAGCCCATTTTTTTTTGTATAGGCCATTTTTACTATTTCTACAAAAGGGCATAAAGTCACTTCATAATTACATCTCTAAAGGTTTACATAAAGTAGACCACTAGATATCTCTAATACAAATGTGTACCCATCATAAGAATTCTAAGAAAATTACGCTTCGTTTGAAATGTAACAATGTAGGTCTTATTTAAATTGATGATTCAATTCTTAGACTTACATAAAATATACTTCGGCCATTCTTAGGAATAACGAACTTTAATTTCTACTAATAAATATGTTTACCTGTTTATAAAGGTCAAGCCATACACGTTAGGATGTACCTGACAAGTTTGTCACGCTTACCTAACAGGTATATCTGTATACCTGTCAGGTAAGCGTGTGTGGGAACCAGGGCCCCAAGTCTGCTATTACAATAGTGTCAGAATGGTCTATCATTGATTTCATAATTGTTGATTTTGACAAGTTTTGGTAATCTACTAATATAATGGCGTCATTATGACTTTCCGATGGTCCACTGACACTCCATTGAAAGAAATTGCATAGAGTGGTAATCTCGTACATAATGACAAATGAATATCTGACGTATACGGTAATCTGCAAAAATTTTGGCTGTTCCTTTGATCAGTGACCTACCATTACGATGTCATTGCGCAATTAGTGCTTTTAATAAGCTTGATATTGTCATTCTACCACAATTCTATTACAAGGCCATTGGCCGATCAATCATCGATCATTATGACTTAGCAGATTATAAACTTTTAGCAAAATGACAATGGGATCGTGTCGGAATGACGAATTTATAAAAATAGCAGACTTAGGCCCCTAGACAGTTGTGCAACATACACGCTCCAGTTTGCCTGTAAAACTCAACTGTACAGGCAAACCTATCAGGTATACCTAGCATGTATTTAAGGAAAACGTTTACCATAAAAATAAAATTAACAAAAAAAGTCCTCAAGATACAAGTCCCTACAAAGATAAGGTGCTTCACAAGCAATTTGATACAGGTAAGTACATTAAACTCCAACCGTAATATGTTATATATATGTAAATAGGTTGCTTTACTGAACAAAACCGTAATGTACATTAAATTCGATTTCGTTCGTAATGTAGAATCGATCGAACTCGTTACTTGAGTCAATTTGCATTTTCTTAATAACTTAATTCGCGTTTTTAAGGGCCACACACGCCTGTGACATGAGTGCTTTCTTCAGACTTCTTCGTTTACTTTTGTTTTATTTTGTCTTTTGGTTTGTTAGATAGGCGTTTGATTATGGGAGAAATTAGAGTTACATTATTTAAAATTAATTTAAAATATACCAACATTTCTTTCCTACTTTTTGCAAAATATGTATATGACTTAGAGGTAAGCAATGATAGCCCTGTGGACTGTGGTTATAGGGTGGGCTACTAGTAGCTTTGTATAATTTATTTCATCACCATTGCTCTCAAAACGGTGAAGAAAATCATTGATAATTGGGCATGCCAAAAACATGCCCAAAAGACTGGCAACATGCCACGTTGGTGTAGCCTGGGTAACAAGATCGTTTAAAACCGTCACAGTGGCCCTAGGGCCCAAAGGGCATGTAAAAAAATTATGACATTCCCTATCTTTCCACTTCGAGTGGTCAGCACAGAAAGACGTCTACTGTTGGACATTCTATGCATTTCGTATTGCCTTTCCAGGCCATTGGTCCACCCTAAGAGAAGCCTACAGACGCTGCGTCTTTCAGTACGCGATCGCCACTACTACGGAACTACGGAAAACTTGAGGCTTGAGATGCCAAGCCACTCCACTAATTTTTGTGATAAGTCGTTTGCAGTTCAAGCAGTGCGGCTGTGGAATGCTTTGCCTGTGTCAGTAAGCCAAGCTCAAACACTCACAATTTTTAAAAATAAGTTTAAGGATCACAACCTTTCCTCCTGAACATCGTCATTAAGTACAGTATTTCTCTGCTTTCATAATTATATATGTATAGATATATAAACAGTTTATATATTATATGTAATTTATTAGTTTATGTATTACGTATATATGTAGATAGTACACCACGAACTACCCGTGTATCTTTTTTCTCCTTCTCTGTCAAATCCATTCAAAGGTTGTCTGTAAAAAATCGCTTTTAGCGATAAGACCGCCCATTGCGAAACCCAGAAAATTTTAAGTTTTTAGTCAGTAAGAGTCTGACACTATCTCCCGCTCCGCCCAAGAGCGGGGGTTGTCATAAGATGATTTTTCCCATCGAAAAAAAAAAAAAAAAAAAAAAAAAAAAAAAAAAAAAAGTTCCTGATGTAATTTTTATTTTTGGTGTACAATAAAGAATATATCTATCTATCTATCCTTTCTGCGAGCAACGTGCCCTGTCTACTGCCACTTATGTTTGGGGATTCTTCGAGCTATGTCGTCTATTTAGCTAAGGTTCTCCTGCGAATTAACTCTTTCCTGATTCGGTCACGCAAGGAAACTCCAAGCATAGCCCTTTCCATATCCATTTAGGTGATTGTAAGCCTTCTGATGAGACGCATTCCAAGGTTCGTAACTCGCAATACGCACTGGTCATAGACCTTCATCTTGAAGCAGGAAGATAATGAGAATGAAATAAACAAACAGTACCTGCATTTAAGGAAATAGTTTTTTCTCCTAAACCATTTGGTATAGATAGAAAACCACTATAATAAACCCTAGGATAATTCATCCTCGCTGCGTCCAATTAAAATCCACCGTGTAACAAACTCGATACAGCACATAAAATCTTATCGACGCACTTTCATTACCATACTTCATTTGCATTGGTTAATAACTTAATTCGTATAAGTAACGGCCACACACGCTGAGCCAGTAAGCCGGTATTGAACCGTTTAGTGCTGGGAAACAGGTTTACTGAGGCCAGGTGGCCTCAATTTCGGATCCGACTAAAGTTTTGGCCTCAAATCTGTTTTGGATAGAGATTTGGTAGGGAACTTAGAGGCAGTGGGAGATTTGAACTTGACGTGTTTACGTGCAAGATATACGTTAAATAATTTAGCGGTCGATGTTGTTTTTTTTTGTCCGATGACCTTGTGAAGGTCGCGGGAATCCGATGTATTCGAGACGCACAGGATCGGTCGTTGTGGCGATATTTGGTAGAGGCTATGTCCTATAGTAGACGTTTATCGGCAACGATGACGATGATGATGATGATGATGACCATGAAGATATAAATATACCATCACGTCTCATGTCCGAGTATTAGATACTTGTAGATGGATTGGTGAGGGAGGCCAAAGAAAAGATGGCTGGATTGAAAGAAAAGGGAGTCAGTTATAATACGATGGTTGACAAGACAGAATGGAAGAAATATATGTGTTGTGTAAGTCTCAAGTAATGTGAGCCAAGAGCAGAAAGATCTCAGGTGTTGTGTTGCTCGAAAGTAATTTTCAAAATGACATGTCAAGAACATTGTATTCGAAGCAGATAAATGATCGGCTCTCGCTTTATTGAAATATATGTGGAAGTTTTTAAAAAAAGGATGGCCAAAAATCACACTGTTTGTTACTTTTTCACGGTCAAACGGATTTTGATGAAACTTCTTACACATGGTTCTTGATACACCTGGTATACAGGTACCAGGACTTGGAACAGCAAAGAGGATAGGAGGAGTATGTTCCCTTGTGATGTTTTACTACTATCACACGATAATAATTTACAAGCGTATTAAAATAATCCTTTAACTGAACCCAAAAATATTAACATTATAATTTCCAGCAGTCGCATCACTACGCCCGTTCTTTTTTTTGTTCCACCCTCCATATTTGGATTCACATAGTGCGACGATATTCAATTTTAATACAAGATTTATAATTATGGGGAAAGTTGTCATGCATTGTAGTGAAAAACTATGCCATGATGGGTATTGAGGGTAAGCAGAGAGATGCGGGACTTAAATGTATTTAATTTATGTAAATTATTTTTAATGCTATACTAAGTCTGAGGAGTTAAGCTGTATTTAGTATCATCACACATGGGCCACATAGAACAACCACAAACAACGCCACGAGAAAGTAGAAGCGGTCACAAAGAAAGCTGAAGCGCGCGATAGCCAGTTGTGGCCGGTGGCTGCTACATTTTTAAATCCATACGCAAAGTATCTTAATGGACTCTGACGAAGAAGGTTTACATGTGCGAGTGGTGTGTGACGGCGTTTTGTATCGAAGTTTAGTGGCCAGTTCAGGCCACAAGAAGCGAGCAGCGGCGATTTGTAGTGTTTAGCGACCATCGGCGTCAACCGTGTGCGGCGAATCCATATAAAATGTATGAAACCTACAGGAAATACATGCATTTTGTGGTTGTGGCCGGTGGTTTTTGAGCGGCGACGCTTAGTGTAGTTGGGAGGGCTGAGAGATTATTTGAAAGATTATTTGAGAGAAGTTAAAAAAAATCAAAATGTTCGTAACTTTTATATTATACATGTAGGATGAGAGGGCAAATGAAAGTCGCCAAGTGCACACACCACTTATTTAGTTTTTTTTTCCACAATCCCCTGGTACAAATAAATCTACCACGCCCGCCATGCTATTTTCAAAGACCAACACCTAGAGTAGCGCATAGACAAGATTAGTTTTTTTATTATACTTCTTCATACATGCAATAAATATAAAATACTGACACTTCCTCTTGCTCCACCCAGAGTGGTTAAAGTTGTTTCTTCAGTTGCCCTTTACGTTTTAGAACCACGGTTAAAAGAGTTACTCTTTTAAACCAGCAATAACAAAATTTTACCTACCGCACTGCAAAAGCCCACTTACCGTCCGCCAAGCCGGCAAAATTTGTTTGAAGTTTAAAAAAAAAACAAAAAGCATACAGCAATAAAAGAAAGATCATACAAATTATTATGTTAAACATAAAGCCGCAATTACAACTTCGCAATCAATACGACATTAAAAACAAATTTTGCGTAAAATGCGATCCGTCTGGTGTTCGAAACGATTATGTCATTGTATGCATTACGTTCATGACAAACGTTGTGATGTGCATTAAAATGAGTATTCTGATATGGTATTGTACGAGTATTTTATACCGAGAGGAACGACAACAGGTATCGATTATTTTTACACGAATTGTACGTGAAACGATATCGCGTAGCGTTGCGTAGCGTTTACTTATCTAATGTACCTACCCTTAGAAGTTTAGATGCTAAACTATATGGAGACTGACACGCCCAGATCAGCGCATGTGGCACATATGAGCGCAGTGTAGTTCTATCTTTACTTGTGCTATGCCTGGACTTTGCTTCTAGACAAATTTCAGGATGCTAGGTCATCTGAAACTACTCCATTTTTTTTTAAGGTGGGAAATCATCCAATGACTTCTACCGCTCTAGGGCGGAACGCGAAGGCGTGTCAGACTTTTACTGACTAAATATATTATCACTTCTATGTTTCTTCTTTGCCTTGCGTCCCAGGATACCGGGGTTCCCTTTCAAACAACCCATGGCTACAGTAGGCTTTGGCCCTGCTTTTTTTAGATAGAAAGTTTGACTTTTTCTCTGTTCTAAGATAAGATAATTTTACGCATTCCCGAGAAAAAGGGTCTTGACAGGCGGACATGAACAACCAAGTGAACATAATTAAAGTTCTATTTTTGACAAGTGAGATATTCAAAGTTTCCGTGATTTAAGTACAAAGTAATATAATATAATACTCAAGTAATTTCCTTTCCACTAGTAATACTCAAGTAATTTAGTTCTATACTTGAGTTGTAAGTTTCCTAAAGATTTTACAGTCCAAGTGAATTTTCATCAATTAATTCTCATCCAACAATTCACGCCACAGAATACGCCCGTCAACCCAATCTTAACGGTCGACAAAATTAACTCCATAATACATTAATGATTTCATCGCCGCCCGAATTTCAATACTCCATGAACCCACATTTAGATAAAAGGATTCTCTACACTAGCTTTGTGGCGCATGTATTGTTAATATTAATTGAATTACAATCAATTATTATAATATCCATTATAATTGATTGTAATTCAATTAATATTAAGTGCCAATTGAACGCCGTTGATTTTGGTTCCATTTTAATGGAATTTGATATTGATATGAAAGGTGGTATAGTGGGTCAGCGAGTGATTATAATGGAACCCTTCTCTAGATTGAAAGATATTATTAATATTCAGCATTGTGTGAATTTAACTTAACAATAGGTGCTCCGCCTTTTTTTTTTTGGGAAAATTCATCCAATTACCACCCCCGCTCTTGGGCGGAGCGGGAGATAGTGTCAGACTCTTACTTACTAAAAAACCCATCCCGTTCCTTCAAGCCTTCATACCGGAGCTCGAGCGCCCTTTCGGATAACCCTGGCCCCAGTAGGCTTCGACCCGGCTGGGCCCCTGCTGTTGCTGACAACTCCTTGAAGCGCGCGGGAATAGTGCGTGCCGTCACTGTCCGCAAGCCCGCGCCTACGGTGGCTGGAAATCGGGATCGGAATCCCGGCGGCGGCGAGAGCGCCCTTGCCTGATGCGGTCGGCCTCCTCCTTAGCGAGCATTACTGCTTCGCAGAAGTCGGCGACCGCCTGCCACTCCTCCTCGCTCCGGACAATGGCCTCAACCAAGGCCCGGCACGAGAGGTCTCCGCCGCCGATCGCCCCCACGAGGGCATGGCGATGCTCCGCCCAAGCAGGGCACACCTCGACTGTGTGCTCCACCATGATAGGTGCTCCGCCTTAGAGCGGTAGAAGCCATTGGATGATTTCCCATCTAAATACTAGATTTAAACGTATACAACATTAGTTTATAATATAAATGCAAAACCCGAAACACGTGTCTATTATTTTTATGTAAATAATCTATGTACAAAATTTCATAACTGTAACAAGAAACAGTCAGAGATTGGATAAAGTGAGAAATGAGTATATTAGAGGAAGTTTGAAAGTGGCGCCAGTGACTGACAAGCTGAAGGGGAATCGTTTGTCTTGGTATGGTCATGTAAAGAGGAGGGATGAAATGCATGTTACCAAAAGAGTTATGAGTATACATTTTTTTTTTTTTTATGGTGGGAAAAAATCATGCATTGACATCCCCCGCCCTTGGGCGGAGCGGGAGATAGTGTCAGACTCTTTCTGACTAAAAGACCCACCCTGTTCCTTCTAGCCTTCATACCGGGGCTCGAGCGCCCTTTCGGATAACCCTGGCCCCAGTTGGCTTCGACCCGGCTGGGTCCCTGCTGTTGCTGACAACTCCTTGAGGCGCGCGGGAACAGTGCGCGCCGTCGATGAGTATACATGTGGATGGGTGGAGAGGGAGAGGGAGGCCAAAGAAAAGATGGATGGATTGCGTGAAGAATGATATGAAAGAAAAGGAAGTTAGTGATAGCATGACGAGTGACAGGGTAGAATGGAAGAAAAAAACGTATTGCGCCGACCCCAAATAAGATGGGACAAGGGCAGGAAGAAGAAGAACAAGAAACAGTCACAAAGTTATAAGCTAAGTCAAGCACTAGTTTATCTCCATGTATTGCCCGCACAAATACAAGGTCACTGGGCCATCCGGGCGACTGGGGGTGGTTTTGCTCCCGCACCCAGCTGTACGCCAATTCCTAATTTCATTATCTGTGTTGTACTTGGTGTCGGTGGAGTTAAACTTGTGACCTTTTTTAAATATTTTTGGAAAAAAATATAACATGGTGTTAAAATTATTGAAATCGATTCAGTTAATGATTCTAAATCATCCACCAACCCGCACTGGGCCCGCGTGGTGGATTACATCCCATTCCCTCTCCTAGAGCAGAGGCCTGAGTCCCAGCTGTGGGAACATTAAAAAAGGCTGATGATGATGACGTTAGGCATATACTAAAAATAATGTTGTAATGGAGGAAGTACTAACTCCAAGCCGGTAAAGCGGCTTGCAGCAAATCTCATCTCAGAATAATTTCTTAATCACTTTTTAAAAATACAAGCGCTCAAAAATCAAACAAGCATTTAATAAATCGATGTGAAATATAATGAGGGTATCTGTTCAGATAATTGCAAGTTGCATCGGGTATCGTCGTGTGACGTCGGCGTTTGTCGGGTGATGTCGGGTGTCCTCGGGCTATAGCATTTACTTTCTCCGTCTCGTCTGGACTTGCGTGATTTAGAGTAGTCTGTTATTTGGGTTGTCTTTTGCAAAAAATGTCTGGCTTTCTTGGTCAGTAAAAATAACTTGGGTGTCGTATTTAAACTAAATACCTTTACTTTTTTGAAATTTTATACTGATGTATATACCTATGCCAATAATTAAATTTTCTTTGTTAATTTAATTTACGAGTAAGAATCCTTAATGGTAAATAAGGACAATCACGTTCCGCTAATTATAATAGATACTTACAGTAAAAATTATCCCAAAATTCATATTAAAAAAAAAAACAATTTATCAATAACAGTTGTTAAATTACGGTTGATATATTCATATATACCACCGTTATAACAATAATAAATACTTAAATATAACATTTTTGTCTTTTGCTAATATAACATTTTGTTATTATTTATTGTTGTATTACAATATGTATATAGTCACTTGAAGTATGCACGTGTTAATTATCTTAATGTAAATCTTGTCTCAATATCTCTTGATTTCCATAAAGTAACGTTATTTTCAACACCATCATCTTCAGAACTATTTTTAACTTAATGTAAGTTTCATGAGACAATTTCACATACATAATCTCCATCTTCGGTAGACGATGTTTTTTTTTTCAGACTGTCGTGTCACAGAATCGATCTAAACCAGAAGACTTATCTATCTTCAATATTTCGTACCTAGTGAAATACATTGTTTTACTTAAACCAGCTGGTAGCGTGCAAAGATTTTCAAAGAGATAAAGAAAATTGCATTTCATAAAATAAAAGCTTGAACCGTAGCTTAAGAAAATGAAAAATACGTTGCAGACAACCACGTTATTTTTCTTTAATTATCACGTTGCTTTCAGCCTCTACGTCAAACACAAAAGAAAATACAAGAAAATTGTTGAGAGTTTATAAAATATCGTTACATAAAAGCGGAACAATAAAGACGAGTTCAGAACCAATTCTTTCATGTTAAGTAATCTAATACACCTTTAAAATAATGCGCAATTAAGTGTAAGCGTTTCGTATAGGAGTAAAAACATTATTTGCTAAAAAAAAACCTTCAAAGGATATTCGCATTTTCATAAAATTCGCACTTTAACCTTCGCTCGGTGATTTGATAAAAGAAAAAGAAAATTCTTTGTGTTTTTTGTTAGAACTTCCTTGTAGGTAACGTGTAAGTTAGTGAGTGTTGTAAGGTTCGGAGATATTAAAAAGGCCTTATACGAGTCAAAGTCAAAAACATTTATTTCAAATAGACCAGAGATTTAACAGACAGCAATGTAAACAAGTTATATCTAAAAACAACATTCATAGAGGATCTTTATATAACACTAGCTACTGGCAGTGGCTTTGCCCGCGTGATTATAGAAAAAAATATCTCAAGAAAACATATTCTTGGGATAAATGGTATTTTCAGAACACGGTGTACCCATGTACAAAGTTTCAAATTTGTTCAGTCATTCGAACGTGAAAGACTTACATACGTACGAATACGAACTTTCGATTTTATACATAAAATAATATGTACGTGTGATTTTCCCATTTCCCAAAACAAAAATAAGACAGCTTCGCAGACATGTCCAAACATAAAAAAAGTTACCAACCCAAATTTTCTGGAGTCACGTGTTTCCTGCAAAATGGCTGCCCCGACAATATGACCCAAGCTAATAAGGATCTCTCTCTCTTATCCCAGTTATTCGTACGTTTTATTACGAGTAGCTAGTTTTACGCGAGTTAAATAGATTTTTTCGGGGACGAAATATGTGGCAGTTTTCACAATATATTTGGGTCAGATAGACCCTTTTTAAATAGGGTACTGCTTGATTAACTTTTTTGCTCGAAGAGTTGAGAGAAAATATAAATTTATTTAAAAACCCAGGCTACAATATTAAATCATGGTACTTACAATGAGAAAAAATGGGATTTTGTTTCAAACTGCGATCTTTGTTGTTTAATATTTATTTATGGAAACATTAAGATAATAAAGAGGAAACGTTTTTTTTTTTTTTCTTTTGGTTTGTAGGAGGTAATCTCTGGAAGTACTGGTCCGATTGCTTAAATTTTTTCACCGATAGAAAACTGCTTTATTACTGAGTGACATAAGCTATATTTTATGTACGCGGGCGAAGCTGCGGGGAAAAGCTAGTATACAATAGACTGTTATTTAATTGCAGTAGGTCTAGATCTAGAGACCTCTATAGATGGTTCAGAACTCGTGGCGCGTTGAAAGTAAAAGAAATTTTAAAATAGATAAGTAAGAGGTTTCAGGATGGCTTTCAGGTCGGAAGGAAGGAGCTAGTGATATTTAATAATAACTTGAAAGATTTTCTTTACAGAAAGAAGCTGCTGTCTATAGATACTTCGCTTGCGTGATTACTTATCACCTAGGGGTATTTTTTTTTTTTTATGGTGGGAAAAAATCATCCAATGACAACCCCCGCTCTTGGGCAGAGCGGGAGATAGTGTCAGACTCTTACTGACTAAAAGACCCACCCCGTTCCTTCTAGCCTTCATACCGGGCCTCGAGCTCCCTAACCCTGGCCCCAGTAGGCTTCGACCCAGCTGGGTCTCTGTTGTTGCTGACACCTAGGGGTATTAAAAATATTGAAGGATAAGGAGTCTTTAGTGAACACTTTATATCCCATAAAACCATTTAAATTCACATTCTGCATACGTGAATTATTCAATTGTTTTCTGAGATTAAATATGTAAAACTGAGCTCGCTTTTGGAATAAAGTCATAAGTATTTAATCGGAGTATCGTCTAGCCACTACGTTTCATAGAGACTGGGATGGTGTGTCTAATAGCGTAGATTAAGGTGACTTGAATATTAAGGAGAACTGGGGCAAGGGATATACAAATAGATTGAATTGGTGTACGTGTGTTATTACGCGTTTAGATGCAGCTTCAGTAGGGCTGCCACAAAGTGGACCGATGGCCTAGGGATGACTGCAGGAGTTTGATGGGTGTGAGACGTACAAGACCAAGCAACGTACTGGGCAAGCGTGTTCCATCGTCAGCCACATCATCGCTTACCATCTGGTGAGATAGTGGTCAAACGTGAGCCTATCCATAGTAAAAAGACTAGTCATTGTGGTGATACTTAAGGGAGACCTGGTCAAAAGTGGCTGTATTTCGGCTGTAATTATGATGATATGTGTTATTAGAGTTAGTAGAGTCTCTGTGGGATTTTTTGAAAGAGATACCGCGTTCATGAAACGCAAAAGCCAACTGAAGGATAGATGGTTTTAAGTCAGTAAAAGTCTGACACACGTTTTCGCTCCCTAGAGTGGGAAAAATCATTTAATTATCTCACAACTCAAAAAAATATGCTCAAAATGTCAACTAAACACCGTAGGTTCAGAAACAGTCCTAAGTCAAAAAATGAAAAATTAGTGTATTACGCAATTTTTTTTTTTCATTTTTTGTCAAGAGATAGGAACTCGAAGAGTTAAGCGTCTGTCTACAAAAGTATTTTTCTACCAAGAGAGGTAAGAATAAGATGCCATGAAAAGGAAAAATGTTTATCTTTGCCTCACACAACTTACTAACACATATACGAAATAATAATAATCAATTTTTTAATGGTTTTTCATAGGAATAAAAAATGTAAATAAGATAAATAAAGGAAATATTATTAAAATCAACTACTATTACAGATAAAAAAAACACGATTGATTAAAAATCACACACACACACAGAGGCACACCATCGTGCATTGTGGCGACACTTGGGGGAGGCCTATGTACAACAGTGGACGTCTGTCGGCAGAGATGATGATTAAAAATATTTAGGTACAAGGCCAAAAATCTTAATTATAATTTAATAATGTTTATTGAATTGTTTGATTTACATAAATATTTCTACAATAAGGGCTTAAACTAGAGCTAAAGTTGCAAAATTGCGTTCTACCTGAACTAGGTATATATAAACCTGTATCTCAGGTGCTTATATGTTAATAATATATAAACTAAAATTCATTAAACAAAAAGTAAATAACATTTGAACAAAATTATTTAGTCTAAAACTTTTTTTTTTAATTAATTGTCTCTCTTGTCGAGGTGTCTGTCAGAGAGTGTAGTGTTGATAGACTTACAAAATCTTTTCTGAACCAAATAATAAAATGGCGGCTAGTAGCTGGTTTATACTTCTTTACAGAAGAACTTCCTTTCTCCATCCAAACATGGATTTTCAGGTTAAAAAAAGTGACCCAAGAACGTTCATTCATAAATGCGAAGCCGCATTTCTTGCAATTAAAAAAATATGGTTCGATTTAAAACTAAATCATTCGTTAACATGCCTTAAAACACATTACGATTTTTATAACTATAATAATACGTGCTTTACATCCGTGGATGTCCATTAAGTTCTTTTAAACACAAAAATTATATATCGCTTGGTAAGTACTGAATACTTCACGAGAAAGCATGCGTTTACAAGTTCAACTGTCACGTTATCCGTGATCATGGCCTTAACCTGTAGTTAAGGCTCTTTTAAATAAGGTTGTCGAGCGGGGAAAACTTGTTATCTCCAAATACTGTACGAAAAGAAATTGAGTGCATTCTTTTTATGAACGTAAAACAAAAAAAAAGAATAAGTTCGGACAATATAATTTATTAGAAATCTATTTGTCAATATTGAATTTTTTTCGAGTAAAAGTCCAGGTAAACTTTTTTGAAGTGGAAAGTTATCCAATGTCTTCTCGTTCCAGGGTGGAGTGAGAGGACGTGTCAGATTTTTACTGACTAAAACTCACCTGTGTTCCTTCAGATGCCCTTTGCGTTTCAGGGCCATAGGGGTCACCGTAGGCGCGGGCTTGCGGACAGTGAGCAATGGGTAGCTCGCTGTCCGGCCGTCCGGTAACTGTCCGGCCCAAGCCCAAGTCGTCGACGGCGCGCACTGTTCCCGCGCGCCTCAAGGAGTTGTCAGCAACAGCAGGGGCCCAGCCGGGTCGAAGCCTACTGGGGCCAGGGTTATCCGAAAGGGCGCTCGAGCCCTGGTATGAAGGCTTGAAGGAACGGGATCGGTTTTTTAGTCAGTAAGAGTCTAACACTATCTCCCGCTCCGCCCAAGAGCGGGGGTTGTCATAGGATGATTTTTCCCATCGGAAAAAAAGGGCCATAGGGGTTGTGAAGGTCTGATAGGCAGTTGCTCCATGTAAAACACAGGTATTCAGCCGCATCCAGTGAGACTCGAGACTAACCTCAAGCTAAGTTGGGCAAAGGCTAGGGAGATTATGAGAATGGATTGTTTTATACGTTTAAATATTTTGTTTATTCAGCAAAATCTGATAAATCTACTATTATTGTTTAAATCTGGTAGTGACATTTTACTAACAAGAAAACATCGCTTTACAAATTTTGATCGTGTTTCGCTTTTGTCCTTCGCCCACATTGAAACTGTGACAAAACATTACTGAACCAAAACAGAAACGAATTAATGTAATTCCGGACAGCCCTACAAATACAAATCGTAATTCCAGGAAAACAATTCCGAACGTTGTAATTCACTGTCCGACATTTTGCTCATCAAGATCTCATAATCTACCATTTTGGTAGAAAATTATTTCCAAGTGATTATGACAATGTTTGTGAGTGAATCATAAAGATCGAATAACCTAATTTGATGTTAACACAAAGGAAATACGTTAATACAGTTACACGTAATTTTAAATGTGTTTTTGTAAGACAAAAGCACTATTTGCATAATGCTAAGTACCATATGTTGGCAATCCGATTGTTTTTGTCTTTCGTTGACATAATTTTTATGACATACTTGAATAACAACTGAGTAACGTTTTGTAAATATAAGTTTTACAGTAAACATTATTATCTATATATATAAAAGAAAGTCGTGTTAGTTACACCACTTGATACTTTTTTTTTTTTTTTTTAGGGTAGAGTAGAGTAGGGTAGGGTAGAGTAGGGTATAGTAGGGTAGAGTAGGGTAGAGTAGAGTAGAGTAGGGTAGGGTAGAGTAGGGTAGGGCAGAGTAGGGTAGAGTAGGGTAGAGTAGAGTAGAGTAGGGTAGGGTAGAGTAGGGTAGGGTAGAGTAGGGTAGAGTAGGGTAGAGTATAGTAGTAAGTAGGGAAGAGCGGGAGCGAAGCCGCGGGCAAAAGCTAGTTATTAATATAACTAGCCCAAACAGTTCCCACATTGCTCACAGAACAAATGGCCGTTGGGGCCGAAAAGTTCTGGAGTAGCGACCGCGTATCGGAAGACGCAGCGTTGGAAGGCCTCCTACAAGGTGGACTGATGACCTGGTGAAGGTGTGACAGATAAGGGAGTTAGTGTTAAAAACATTTTTCGACGACCCCAAATAACACGGGATAAGACAGGAAGAAGAAGAGTAAAAATATGTATGTTTTTATTGAAACACCACTACCGGCCTATGTTGAAAACCAGCGCTGTAGACATGTGCTGTTTGTGCATGACAGTATGCTAAGCGTTCGGCCATTTTGCGCGGATGTGACTTTCATTCTTATATTCTTTATTGTACAAAAATTACAGTGAAATAAAAAAAAAATAACCGGTGATGTAGGTACACAGGCGAGCTTAACCGAGAATTGAGTTTACTTACAGCAAACTTATATTATACATTAAGACATTTTAAAACATGGGGATAACTTATTTACACAACAGAACTTAAGCTACTCTTCACATAAATTGTAATATAATACCTAAAACTAAAATAAACTACATAAATATGTGCAAGAACACAATACATAAATATACTATTCAGATATTATGTTCATGTTCCCTATAGAATGATTATAATTTGTCTTAAGGGGATGCATCTCGACATACATTTTCACTGTTTTCCATACAACCGCTCTTACGCGATTATGACGTTATTACACATTTTACATCAGATATTTTGGAAACACAGTATCTTGTGGATATTATCTAGGCTTCTATGAAAATCAATTTATAAATTGGTGTTAAACTAATCCAGTTAAGACCTCTGAAAATCTGCTATTTTGCATGAACTTTGAAACTTCATAATTTACTCAAAAATTTAATAAATCAAAAAAGTACAACATACAAGCCTAGCAAATTTTATCAAGAATCTAAATAAGGAGAATGTTTTTCAAAAACTTTTAAGTGTTTAAAAAAAACACGTATTTCCTGGAACAAGTTTTGTGAAATATTCGAGTAAATCACGGAATTACTGAATGCCAACAGAGTTTTCAGGTATTATCACTCTTTTTTCGTGTTGCCTTTTCGTCAAACATCAGGTTGGATTGCGTTAGATGAAGTAACAAGCTTTTAAACCATGCTCGATGTTTACGATAGGCGAGTGGAAAAGCAGCCTCTTAAGATTACAACATATTCTGTAAATAAATTGTTTTTCTCTCTTTCTGTACCTGACCGACTTATTTATTTGATAACTATAGAAACACAGGACTTTTCCTTATGAGAGGGGTTAGCTATAAATCCACCATACGGGGCAGTTGCGGCTAGATAGATGTAGAAAGTGTCCGATATTTGGTTTCTAGGTCATGTCCAAAGTTTTCCTTTTCCGTTTTGAGAGCAGTGGTGATGATAAATGATAAATGATAAATGATATTTATTTTGCAAATAGGTTTAAAAAACACTTTTACACGTCAATTTTTTTTTCGTCAATTTATGCTAGATGAGGCCGGTGTTTCCTATCTGACTACCCTGAGAAGAAACACCGAAACAAACTCAGGGGTCAAAGTCTCTTTTAAAGTCCATACAGTAAATATGTAATGGTCAAATCACATGAGAACCATGCAGATTTGTCTGAGATGGTCTTTTGAAGAAAGAACCATACAGATTTGAGTGGACCTGTCCAATCAGTGTAAGCATTTGTCAGTATTCGAAAAGCTCAACTTAGGACTACTAAGGAGCTCCACGACTTGACGAACAATACCAAAGAAAGGACATTTGGGTAGGCCGCAGAAAATACTCAAATTGCCAGACATACGTTAAAATTACTGAATAGAAAAGAAAAAGCAATCAACATAGTCCTCACATTTACAATAATCTAAGGAAATTAATAGTTTACAAAATATTTAGCAAAGTAAATATTTGTGTCAAAGAAAGAAAAAAAAAAAAAAAAAAAAAAAAAAAAAAAAAATACTTTAAGTACTTAAAATGTATACACGTCAATTTGTAAAATAAAATAAAAATAATCTCCAATGTCAAATTGTAAAAAATTAAATAAAATAAAAAGAAAAGGCACATTTGAAAATAAAAATAATAATAAAAAAAAAAATACAAAAAGAAGATAAAAATAAAAATATCAACAGTTGTAGTAAGTACTGGAGCAGGTCAATCCCAAGCCTTCTCGTCCTGAATATAGTCCTTTACAGTGTAAAAAGCCTTTTGACAAAGTTTACGTTTTACAAATGATTTGAACTTATTAAGGCTTAGTTGTTGAATATGACTAGGAAGTTTATTATAGAAGTGTATACATTGGCATCTAAATGAGCCCCCTATTTTTTTGAGCCTGGTTGCAGGAACTACAAATTTATGTTTGTTTCTTGTATTAAAATTATGAATATCACTGTATTTTTTAAACATGTCTATATTTTTATGGGCATACAAAATATTCTCGTAAATATACTGTGAAGGCACAGTCATTACATTAATTTCTTTAAATTTATCTCTGAGGGAGTATCTGGGACTTAATTTATAAATTGAACGAATAGCCCTTTTCTGTAAAACGAAAATTGTCTGTATATCGGCGGCATTTCCCCATAATAGAATACCGTACGACATGACGCTATGAAAATAGCTAAAGTAAACTAAACGGGCTGTCTCTAAATCAGTTAAATTTCGAATTTGTCTTACAGCATATGCTGCTGAACTAAGTTTTTTCGACAATTTGTCTATATGTGGGCCCCACTGAAGCTTAGCGTCTAGAGTAATGCCCAAGAACACAGTAGTATCTTCAGGACTCAACTCTTTACCTTTTATTAGCACACTGGTTTCTACTTGCCTCACATGAGGCATGGTAAACTTAATGCATTTGGTTTTTTTTTCATTAAGAAGCAGGTTATTTACATTAAACCAGTGTACTATTTTTGAAAGAGCTATATTTATATCGTCAGTAACCTGCTGCTGACGTTTAAGTTTAAACAAAAGTGAAGTGTCGTCTGCAAACAACACTATATTATGATTGTCTTCTATGAGGTAAGGTAAGTCGTTTATGTAAATTAGAAACAAAAATGGGCCAAGAATTGAGCCCTGGGGCACACCCATTTTTACAATAGATCCGGGAGATCTTTGTCCGTTTACGTCAACTCTCTGAATCCTTTCACTCAGATATGATGTAAGAAGATCCAGGGAGGAGTTCCGGATCCCGTAATGGTGTAGTTTCCTGATTAATGTTTCATGGGGAACGCAATCGAAGGCCTTGGACAAATCGCAAAAAATGCCCAAGGCATCGCATTTATCTTCCCATGCATTATAAATATGTCCTAAAAGTTCAACACCAGCATCGGTTGTCGAACGACCCCTAGTAAACCCGAACTGTTTGGTATGCAACAATTTATGTCTATTAAAAAATCTCTGTAATTGCTGTAGAATGAGCTTTTCAAATATTTTACTAAAGGTAGGTAGTACTGAAATAGGTCTGTAATTTGTGGGGTCCGATGTACTACCGGTTTTGAATAATGGTATTATTTTACTATTTTTCATTAGGTCAGGAAACTCACCGCGATCGATACAATTATTAAAAATAAAAGCTAAAGAAGGAGCTACAATGTTGATTATAGACTTAACAACGTCCACAGAATTACCCCATAAATCTGCAGTCTTTTTTACATTTAAAGAGTGAAACGTCTTAATAATATCAGCAGAAGTCACATGTTCGAAATTAAAATCAGAATCGCAAGCTTTTACATTCTCTTTAAGCAGAGACTCTGCAGCAGTGGGTGATGAGTTCAGAGATTTTGTTGTTGATATGGGGATCTCTGAGAAAAAGTCCTCAAAAGCCGCGGCAACCTGTGAGTCTGAAGTGATCACATTGTCATTAATTACAAGTCTATAGTCACTAGATGGTCTTTTAGATCTTCCAGTTTCACTATTTATAACATTCCAAGTGGTTTTAATAATATTATTACTGTTTTTAATTTTGGAACTCAAATAACGCGATTTCGCTACAGAACAAAGCTTTTTAAATAATTTTGAATAATTTCGCACATATAAACTAAATTCAGAAGTATTGACAACAATCCTTTCATCATACAATTCGTAAAGCCGAGTTCTACTTATATGAATACCAGTGGTAGCCCATTCACTGAACGACACATTACTATTAACCGAAATAGTCTTAGGTATAAAAGTAGAATTAAATTGATTACAGTACATGTTAAAGAAACCTTCATATTGATGATTGAGATCATCATATGTAGACAAGTCTGGTAAATTATTAATGAGTTTAGTTTTAAAAGTTTCTAAACGACTTGTAGTTTTAGGGTTAACAATGATATTCTTTTTAGCCGCTATGTGATTTTTATTCTGAAAAGTAATTAATTGTCCACAATGATCAGAATCTAATAAATTTATTATTTCTTTGTGACTTGGTACAATATCCGTATAAATATTATCTATGCATGTGGCACTAGTAGGAGTTATTCTTGTGGGCTCCAAAAATAGGTTAACAAGATTGTAGGACCGAAACAAACTTATAATTTTACTACATAAACCTGAATTCTCTAATAAATTAACATTAAAATCACCACAAGTGATTATGTACTTGTTTGAATTGCAAATCTTGTGGAATACTTCATCCATTACCTTTTCAAAGGAGTCATACAATCCAGAAGGGGGTTTGTACACACTTAATATAATAAACTGCTCCAATTCAATACAGGCTATTTCAACTGACCGCTCAACAGATAGGCTCACAATATCCTTTCGTTCTTTGAATTTAAGGTTGTTGCTTACTAAAATCAGTGAGCCACCCCGTATGGCATCACATCTACAGAAAGAACTACCAACCTGGTGATTACTAAAATTAAACATCAATTGATGGCTTTTAAGCCAATGTTCAGTTAAGCAAAGAATGTCAATATTATTGCAATTAAGGAATAAGTCTACTTCTAAATCCTTGTTCATAAATCCTTGAATATTTTGATGCACCAAGTTGATACTACTTAACGATTTTAAAACTGTATTGGAAATATTTTTGTTTGTAAGTACATTCATGCTAGAGATTGACTCTGTTGTCTTAAATTCTAATTTAAATTAATATTTGATGCCAAGTTATTGGCAAAATCAATTATCATACTATTGCGTTGCTCAATAGGAGCAATTTGTTTAGCCAAGTTCTTGGCTGTAATAGAAAAATAATATGATAGCGACAAAGCTATCTGTCTCCTACAAAACTTTGAAAGATAGTAATTATCTACAAAATTTCTATCTCTAGTCAAATAATAGTCAGTACCAACATAATTATTGGAGTCAATTAAATGAAATAAGTTATTATTTAATGTCACATTGTACAAAGTTGTATTGATCTTATATCTAATTAGATTTTCTTCCTGTGGCAAACTTTTACTATATGGGAATGTGAACATAACTATTTTTTTTAAACTCAGGTTACTCAAGGTGTTATAATATTGCAGTAATTCTCCTTTGTTTACATAACCCCTATTACCAACAAAAATTAAAAGTATATCGTCCTGGTGAAATTTACATTTTATAATTTTTTTCATAATATCAAATAATGAACAGCCAGGCATACAGTTGTTAATTATTGAGTGTCCCGGATATTCATGTGCCAAAAGATGGCCTAAACCTTTTCCAATTTCATCACAAAATATAACTATTTCTTTATTTAAAATCTGTTGTGACAAACAATTAGTAATTTCTACCGGCAAACTGACACTAGACCGGGGTAAGGTGGTATTACATATTGTCAATGAATGATCCAGCGCAGAAGCAATAGATGGTAATTGACAATGCTCACAATTCGTTTTTTGTGAGCTCACCAGCTCATTCATTGCCAATACATAGATAATTCAAAGTAAACTGCCTGGTTACGAGTCTATGACACGTACATAATTCTAAATTATAAGAACTCGTGATGCGGGCTTGCAGACGGCGAGCTATGGGTAGCTCGTTGTCCGACCGTCCGGTAACAGTCCGGACCGAGCCCAAGATGTCGACGGCGCGTACTATTCTATACGCGCCTCAAGGAGATGACAGCAAACCGTAGAGGCCCAGCAGGGTCGAAGCCTACTGGGGCAAGGGTCTGTTTCTGAAAGAAAGACTCGGACCTGGTATGAAAGGCAACGAAGGAATAGGGGTGGGTTTTTAGTCAGTAAAAGTCTGACAAACTGTCGCGCTACGCCCAAGAGCGGGGGATGTCATTGGATGATTTTCCCATCAAAAAAAAAGCAACTCGTAATTATGATTATATTAGCTTTAAGTCATAATTCTGGGCTCCAGAATTTTTTGGAAGAGTTACCGCGGCCTAGAAAGATCGATCGTTCGATTTTAGTCAATAAAAATCTAACAACCCTTTACGCCCCACCCAGAGTAAGAAAAGTTATTTGAAGATTTCACACTAAAACAAGGCATAGTCTTCGATTGAAATGTTCAAATATTTTAATAATAATAAAAATAGACTAATATGGTCTATACAAAAAGCCTAGCCACTAGGTCCACTTTGTATTCTAAATCTAGTTGATAACTGAACTCAACTGGTTATTCCGATGGATAGAACAAGTTTAACCACGTGCTTCTTGCATAAGTCCGTCGACCGGATTGCGTACACTTATGAGCTATAAATGTCATATTATTTTGATATACTATCTGATATGATGGCTCAATCAAATTAAATTATTTGATTGTTAAAAGGTAGAGGACCAATTGAAATAAATCATGCTGTAGAGATACTCGTATTTTATAATAATTATTGGTATAATTTTTTGTCGTCAAATATCTAAGAAATACTAACAAATTAATTAAATAACTAACTAATAACGGTAAAGGAAAACATCGTGAAGAAACCGGCATGTCCTAGAACCAAAAATTCGAAGACATGTTTCATCCTCCAACCCGCACTGGGCCCGCGTGGTTAATTACAGCCCATTCCCTCTCCTAGAGAGGAAGCCTCAGTCCCAACACATTATAAAGCCGACTATGCTATGCTAATCGGGAAACACATACTACATTTCAAATATCATATATATATCAATAAGGAAATCGAAAAACTGCAAAGTAAAAACGTCATAAATATTAATAGAAGAATGTTTGATCTACAGAGGGACGAAATCCGTATAAACGAACACCAGTTTGTACGAATTTTGAAGGTTTTGTACGAGTCTCATGCATAGATTTTACCCATATTGCAAACAAATATGTATTATTATTGTCCAAATACAATATAATATTATAGGTGTCTTCAAAGCTAGAGTGAGTAGTCTCTTAATAAACTAGTGCGCCTCACCATCAACGATTGCATCACTGCCTACCATCAGATGGGATCTCAGTCAAGCACTAGTTTATATCAATAAAAAAATGTCTATTCGAAACTGACACACAGCTTAAAGTTTGGCTAGTTCTTATAAACAAATTTTCTTTTGAGAAAGGAGTGACTTACTGACAGACAAAGTGACCAATTAAGTACCCAGGGGTAACTGAAAAGTGCGGAATCAATTGAAAGAGTTACCTTAGAAGGCAAAGAGCAATTGGACGAACACGAGTGGGTTTTAGGCAGTAAAATTGCCACACTTCCTCTCGCACCACCCAAAGCAGCAGAAGTAATTCGATGATTTTCCATACAAAAAAAGCGTAACTAAGAAGTTACCACTAAGGGTCTAAACAGACAGACTGCATTTCTTCAACTGCAATCCAACTGCAAATTGCAGTTTAAGTGGATTGTTGTTGAAATGAAGTCCGTCTGTTTAGGCCCTTATAGGCACAGACACTGAAATACTCGTAGTAAATTAAGAAAAACATTTTGAGTACTCCCTAAGCCTACCAAAAGATGGGAAAGTAAGATGTAAAGACCAGTTACTCTCATAACTGACATAATACACGTTAATATTGGTTAGGTTTTTATTGTTCACTAGATCCTACACTCGAATGTGATCTCTCACTGTCACTCAATGGTTTACTGGGAAAAAACTCATTGTTGAGTTAAGCTCGTCTTTTTATGTACAAAGACGAGCTTAACTCAAAAATTCATGTGAATTGTCACATATATTAAGTTTTTCTTCTACAATAAAGAACTATTAAAGATTGGAAAAAATAATATAAGTTATATATACTTCTTATTCTTCTTTCTGCCCTTATTCCATATTACTTGGGGTTGGCGCAACAAGTTTTTTTCTTTCATTCTGTCCTGTCACCCGTCAAACTATCACTAACTCCTTTTTCTTTAGCTGTATTATATAGGGTGACTGGCAATTAGTGTACGATACTTAAACACGTGATTGTGCTCATGATAACAAACAATTTTTATTATGGGAGCAAAGCCGAAATCGCGAAAAAAATATCAGCTGTTCAGTGTACTGAAAGTGACTGCCTAATGTATTAGGCAAACATAAATGTACTGAACAGCTGATTTTTTTTCGTGATTTCAGGTTGTTCCCACAGTAAAAGTTGTTGGCTATCATGAGCACAATCATGTATCGTACACTAATTACCAGTCACCCTATATACGATACCAACTAATCTACGAAGAAAAAGATTTAAAATGAAGGAGCAAGTCATTCACAAAACAAAGATTATATTATTACTACATTACATTGCGTGTTGATGCTCCAAAATTCTCTTTAGTTACTGAGCTTAATAGTTTACTATAAAATAGAAGCACTATAAATGAGGTACATTTAGCGGCTGTGACCCATTTATATCAGCTGTTCAAGTGTTCATAGTTTGAGTTGAGAGATGAGAATTTATAGAAAAATCTATTATACAGTACCTACGTGACCTGCAGTTTATATTTTACTGATCACAAAAATTTAGATGAAAAGTTTACTCATGGACCGTAGAATTTTTCAGTCTTGATTTCGAAGCATGGAGCTCATTCATAACTGATCGATTTAGGAGTAGTCATCACTACATAGCAGGCAACTTTATTGGAGGGCCCAAAATTTCCCTAGTCAGAAGGATCTAATAATACCACTGACGTCGTTATAAACGTGGCAACCTAAATCTTTGAGGGAAACGGAAACCATCGATTCGAAAAGAATTCCACTAGAATTGGATTGGCTATCAACCTCACTGACTTTTAAATCTCCCTTGCGGAATGACAAATTGTAGACAGAAAAAATTCTCTGAGCTTCGTTTAGATTTATCATTTCGGTACGTTTTCTGGTACGGCTGTGGCACGTAAGAGTCACTAAGGCCCTGGAATATAAAGAGTAACTCAAAGAACACGGGTAAACTGAGCATTTGATAATTTACCACCTAAAAAAAGTTATTTTTTGGTAGTTGAAATAGAGTGGTAAACTTATCTATGATATTGCTAAAGTTCTTTCATTGCAATAAATCTTTATGAGCCAAATCAATCAATCAATAAATATACGAGTATAGCTTTTGATGGTACGGATGGCGCAGTGACAGAGCAATGAGCTGCTGCGCTGCGTGATGCGGGTTTAATTTTCAATCGAAACAAATATTTGTAAAGCTTACAGATCTGATCTGAGAGAATTCAGAGCTGGGTCATGCTGTTTATGAATATGATGAGTTAACAACGCATTCCCGGTACAAGACAAATTCCTATATTATAGATTATTTGAAAGTGTTACCGTGACCACTAAAGGCAACTAAAAACACAGATGGGTTAAATTTGATGCTCCTTTTTGATCCACTCAGAATGGAAGAAGTCATTTGATAATTTCCCTAAGAACAAATTTCAAGTGTGAGGCAAAATGCCCCTACCAAAACCGATAAGTTGCGTACATTACCTACTAACGATAAGTATTTGGTACTATTAAGTATATCGTAAGCTGTGTAGTTACTTACTCAAACATAATGTGGTAATTTACCATCAGTTTCGTCACACATCGTCACGATATATCGTGAGTTGTGGCCACAAATTGTTAGATGCATGGTGAGCTTGAGATATGCTTTTGGTTTTTTTTTAATTGATATAAACTAGTCCTTGATTGCGAACCCACCTGATGGTAAGCAGTGATGCAATCGTTGATATTTTTATGGTAGTGTTAGTGGTTTTTATCTAACTTGGTTCAGTAGTATAACCTTAATACCCGGCCATGTATGACATATATATAATTGTGTAGCGTTGGAAGGGTTTCCAAATATTGATGAGGCATTAATTAGCGCCTAGGGCTGCAGAATAGCCCTAGAATGCAAAGGATAACTGAAGGAATTTAGGTGTGCTTTATTCAGTAAAAGTCTGTTGCTCGCTACACCCAGAGTCATTTTATAATTTTGGGCCAAAATGTCTTTTTTATTTATTAAGTTGATCATGAAACATTTGCTAAATATTTTCGATCAACTTGATAATAATTTTGGACGAATGTTTTTGGGTTTTAACTATAAATTCCTTGAAAAAAGAAAGAATAAATTCTAATGAGTAAAGAAGTTTTTTAAAAATAAAATCACTCCTTTTCGTCACACCAGAAACTTAAAAGGCGTTGACTATGAATCATTTGTATAAAGGTACAATAAGTAATAATAGTATTGCCAATATTGGATTTTGTCGTTATTAAATCTTAATAGCCCTTATACCAATAAATCAAACATTCAAATGTTATCAACATAAAGTGCGTCCCACGCTGTATTAATCCCTGTTTACCGTCCGTCATCACAAGTCGTCGTCACCGTCAGCACCACCATCTCAATCGGCTTCATGTCAAGGCTAACCAGAGGCCAATGTTGGTCAACATAGAGGAGAACCAATGTTTGTAACACTTATGTGTTAATAGGTGGTTTATTATTATCATTTGATAAATTAAATGCTACTGTGCGTAATTGATAAATTTTGTGTATGATTGTAATAACTACATTTCTTAAATTGGCCATACTGTAATCATTGTCTGTTAGTAATTTTATCGTCTGTCTAAGAAAAAACTCTTAGTATGTTGTGCTTATTTTTCGTTTTATATGCTTTTCTATCGCCATTTGCTTACTGTTTATAGGAATTACCATCATTATCACCATATGTGTGCTTATGTCTCATGTTATTTGGGAACAAGTTCAGATCCATTATATGTTTCGCTTTAATTACTTCGTTTTTCTACTTCTACCTCTCCATCTATCCACATGTATACTCATTGACACAAACGATTTCCTTTTCAAATTTTCAGTTACTGGCGCTGTTTTCAAACTTCCTGTGATATACTCATTTCTTTCTTTAACCATTCTCGTCACGCCATACATCCATCTCAACATTCTCAGCTTCACTACATGGAATAATTTTTCATCCGCCTTTTCACTGCCCAACATTCATATATCACCTTCATGTTACAATTCATTCCTTTTTTTCGTATTATAGAAGAATAATAATATTTTAAATCCGTGATAACGTATTTCGTCATTGGCCTAAAAAGGGCCAATTTGTCAGCTAGCAATCTTGCAAAATCCACGGTTGTGCCAAATGAAGTCGCATACATTAAAGTCCTCTATTGTGTTGTAAAAGGATGTACAAACATGTTAATTAAACACCTGGGTAATTAAACGAGCAATTAACTAAACTTCGCAACGCTTTTTCGTACGAATTGCCTATAATTTCATTGATTATGCATCTTTGAACAGCTTTTAGATTTAATTGTTTAATAACGTGTACCAATATAAAATAACTCTTTGTCATACACTGACTGCTTCATTAATCTGATCTAAATTTTAAACTTGTATTAAAATAAATGTCATTTTAACTGTCAATTAAGAAATTGACAATTTTTTTTTAACTTCTATGGGGTTAATCTTAAAAATTGTTCTTACTTTTATTGTATCTTCAAGTATGTAATTTCCAACACATAGCAAGATCAATACTACCTATATTATCGTTACCAGCAAACTATAATTTCATATTCACACACCCATCCTCCAATCATTACACACCACCTACTTGCATATTCACAACAGCATCTAAATAAACAGAGGGTACTAACATAAACATCAAACAGAATCCAGTCACCAGTAGCTAATTACATAGAAAAACCATGAATCATCTATGTGATGGAATTCATAAGTGCTAAAGATTGATTCACGACCGGAGAAAATGTTCAAGTAATATTGTGGTCTGACTATCTATGAGCCAGTTTTTGTGGTGGCGGAAAGTGTAGTAACGATGCCGCATTTCTAATGGCAGTTATGATTTTTTAGGGATCCGTGGACTTAGTTGCTGTAGGACTAGAGTATAATAATGAAGCTATTGGTCTATTTTTCTTAAAATCAGTCATAATTTAGCTTAATGTAGCAGATATTGAGAAGAAATGGCTTAATTCCATCATAATTTGATCTGAAGCAACAATTTATTTGGGGTGTATTTTTTGAGCTATTACTAGTAAAAGTGAGACACTTTGTTATAAAAGCAAATAGTATATTACATGGCTGCTGAAAAAGGACAAGTAAGTATATGTAACCATAAATATTCAGGTAGCTAACTTTCATTAATTGAGGAAACACGGAAGAGTAAGAACCTATATTTCGTATGAAGAATGAAATATAACAAGTGAATTATTACGAACAATGTTTCTCAAACATTTGCTACAGATCCCGCAACATAGAAATGCTTCACACTTGGCTACCTATCACTGGTGTTTTTATTTCCTATGGGAAAGTTCTCTTATGTTTTCAATCAACCGTGTGAGGAGCTCATTACAGTTCATTTATTTATTACTATAGTGCTTCTAAATGATGAGCAGGTTTTTCATCAATCATTACTGGCTCAGTGAGTTTTGGGTTACCTATTGAACTTGTCTATGACTCTGCTTAGGATGAATTGAAAATTTTTGAACTGTAGACGAAACTTTGATTCATTAATTTAAATCGATCTCTACTATATAAAATACGCCTGAGTGCCGAGTCTTCTGAAATCTTATCTTAGTGACATAACATAGAATTTTATTGTTGTTGTTTATGTCATGATCTTCTTGGTCTGTCATCGATGTTCTTTCTTAAAAGAAATAACTTTTTACAGTTATGTCTTCCTTTATATTTTTTTCTCCCACTGGAATCTTTTGATTCAACGATTTATAAATACAATCAACACCTTACTCTTCATTAACTGCTTAATCAACGCAGTTTCCCTCACCATTCAATAAACCAAAAATAAACATGCTAATGGCTTACTTGAATTTTAATGTACCAGACAGTATTTCAATGATCCACGCATCCTCATTCAGGACGTGTCAACGTTCTCTCATTAAGAAAAACCTTGGTCCACTCATGTCTTTAAAGTCTGTTTCAATGAAATCGTATGTTAAATTATTTATTTCTTCGTTTACAATTTGACTGTCAATAGATTTTCCCTTTCGAAGTATCACGCAATTGTGGGGTGCGTTGTGTGTATTAATGATTGTTAAATGAACTTTATGTGCGTTAAGTGATTTTGTTGTTACCACATTGATATTGCTATGTAGGTCTTTGAAGGCTAGGTATAAAAAAATGTTACTTTAGTATTCTTGGTTCGTGTGTAGTTTTAGATTAAGGATCATTATCTATGACTTCCGCAAACGTGTGTCTTGTATGCTACTTGATATTTACTAGTTATCTTTAGCAATGACAGTATTTTATTTTGAACCTAAGGGATTAGTTGGCCTTAACACATTTTGTTTCGTGAAAAAAATTCTAGTGTTAGAAATTAACTTGTGTTATTTTTAAGTTATTCACGTATATTACGAAAATTATGATTCCTGATTTGCTACCTACTAATTAGAATATACTACCGTTGGACAGAAAGGTGACGCAATACGCCTTTTATCACTAGCTTCCCCATCAAACCGCTATAATAAATGATCTAGGGAAATTGGACTATAATTATCTCTCTGGATTAGTGATCTTAGTACGTTGATAGTAGGGTAGTATAATCATAGGATGATGTAAGAACCCAGGTGTGTATAAATATTGATGATACACAAGAGAGGCACATTTCATATCTGGTTTCTCAAATATTGTTCAAAAATCCATGTTCACGTTAAATATCGAAATGTGAACACTTCATTGTTTTGGTTTCCATTCATAATTAGCGCGTGTGTTAGATTGATGCATTTTATGGCCATGAATTAATATCAAAGTTTATTCTATTAAAAAATATTTTAAGTGGATTAACCTTTTGAATGTCTTAAGTTACACAGTTCGACATAAGCAATTGTCTTTCTATTGTGTCTCTAATTATGGCATTCGATGAGTTAAGGAGATGAAGTTGAAATGACAGTACAGAGCTTCTACTCTGAAGAAAAATAACACAGATGATCGATGATGAAACATCCAACTACAAAATGATACTAAGAACCAAAAGGGTTTAACGTACTTTTTAAACAAGGATTAAATCTAGGCAATGAAATATAATCACCAAACCACAATCCGTGATCAGCAAGTACCACTTAACCTCTTTTAACTTAGCCGCAAGATCCTCCACTCAACATTAATTTTCATAGTTGATACAAATAATTTTATCGTTACTTCATATTTACTACCACAGGCCTCATCGCTCAAAGTCTACAACGTATGGCAGTTGCAACCACATTGTGGTCGCGACCGCGGTTGTTCTAATGGACCTTTTGTAATTACTTCCTCGCTTACGTTGCGACAGTTGCACGTGAATCGGGTTAGCTCGCCAAACCCCAAATTATTATACATATATGGGGTCCCACAAGGTACCTTAATGCGACTCAGAATTATCGTTAGCGTCATGTTTTATGTTGGTTTTGAAAATATTGTTGAGTTCTTTTGACAAATGATTGATATTTTTATAAGGGGCATTATTTCGTTCGTTCTTAAAGGGCTTATTAATGTTGTTTAGCTATGTTATTAGAAATAATTATATGATTGCCAGCATATTTTATTTTGCCTATGAATTCAATAATCTGGAATATATGTAGATAGATATATAAATAGACTCTTTATCGTACACCAATAATAAATTTACATACGAACTTTAAATTAATAGGGTGTCACAATGGGCGGTCTTATCGCTAAGAGCGATTTTTTACAGACAACTTTTATATGTATATTCATCATCATTATTGCAGCCGAAAGACGTCCACTGCTGTATATGTATTGTATGTAATTGGAATTAAATGAATAATATCTACCGGTTAAAAAAATGTACATCAACATCCTACCTCATAACATAACAATACATTTCTTTGAGCTTCTCATTCTCACAAACATATTGAATTTTAAAATATAAAGCCAACTATGCACTTTCATAACCTCTTTACTTTCAACTGCCATATTCCACAATCCCAGAAACAGTATCGACAAAGAACTTCAAACATCCCCCGCCTCGAACTTCGCACTTCATAGCATACACACCTTTACGAGTATAATACTCGAGTTCTGTTCAGAGCAGCTTATTGACAGCCATTGAAAGAGCTCTGCTGTTGACGTTATTGTTCCCGTACGAGGACAGGAACAAAAGCTGCGAGAGACAATAATTACTATCTGAATATTTGAACTATTTTAACTATCGTGTGTTATGTAAGGAATGGTGTCACTGAGTCTTTGAATGGCTGTTGTGGAGGTTTGAGTACCTATCTTGTTAAAGTATTGTAACTACCAAGGTTGCTGACATAGCACGTAAAATCGCCAAACTTAAGTGGCAATGGGTAGGGCACATTTCTCGTAGAATAGATGGCCGTTGGGGCCGAAAGATTCTGCGTTAGAAGGCTTCCTACATGGTGGACCGATGACCTGGTAAAGGCAGCGGGAATTCGATGAATGTGAGACGCACAGGGCCGTTCATTGTGGTGACATACAAAAACCGTCCAGGTTGATGAGAAAAAGGTATATCGGGTACCATGAGGGACCGTACGGAAACATATAGTTACTTATATAGAAAAGTAGTATTCTTTCCTAGCAAATAAAGTTTGCTGAAAGTTTATTATTACATTTCCAATATTTCTTCTTCTTCGAAAGACAAATACAGAAATATCAAAATATAGAATCTAAAAGGATCCAAACAAAGCAGACATTTGCAAATCGGTTCATAAATGACGGAGTGCTGAGAATAAACATAAAAAAGTACAACCAAATTAAGAGCCTCCCCCTTTCTTGAACTCGGTTGAAAAGCCTTAGTTATATGTGCTATGACACGCGAATCCAGGGCGTTAAGTTTCGTTAAAGTACGCTGAAAGAGTACATCTATACCAACATGATCCAACTGTTGCAGGCGCGGGCTTTGTTTCCGTCCTGTAGAAGTCTATTAAACACCTTTTTCAGGCGTTTTAGAAGATATTATGTCGTGCCGTTATAGACTTCTTTGTGTAGTAATTTTTTTTTTTATCTTCATAATGTAGAGTGGTCAAAATGCCTATAGAAGTACTCTAAAACTTCCAAAAGATCAGGTAACTAAAAGTGTTGATTTTATAGATTATAATTGAGGCTTGTGGCTTTTTATGCTTAATATTTTTAAACATCACAATAATCTCTTTATTATTTTTTCATAAAATCCGGTATTCAGTTATTACAATTTAGCCACATAATTTTATTTACAACTAGCGAAATAAGCGGCCGTGTACATGGGAACGCATCTTCATAACTTAGCCGTTGTGGTAGGACATGCTCCGGGCATCAGGAGTCAAAGGACAACTACAACTACCACTAGCAATGAGTAGCTCATTATACGGCCACCCGGTAACCTTCTAGACCGACCACAAGTCGTCAACAGCACGCATTTTTCACACGCACCTCAAAAAGATGTTAGCAAAACCACAGGCACCCAGCAGGGCCGATACCCGCTACAGCCACAGGGAATTCCTGAAAAGGAAACCCGTGATCCCAGATCGCAAAGGGCAATCATGCTTAACTGGAACTGTTTCCCAAAAAAATAAAACCTAGGTAATATCAGATTCATTCCATCCATATTAACGTAATGCCCCCCATGCAACGGTCAAAGTGACATTTTGGTACTATATACGATAATATCCAAGGTTTTTGAATAACCAAGCCGTTATAAGACTTATCTAAATAATAAATTACAGTCAAGTGATTGCAATAAGTAGGTCCATAGCTGGATACGTGTGTACTTGAAGCGTCAACCAACGTTTTTGCGCGAATTTGTCACTGTCTCGGCCTCAGCCGTAAATTAAATAGGAGATAGGTATAAATGTGATTTATAGTATTTTTGTTTTTGATGTTAACAATTTTATCGTCTTAGCCTACGTTGTCTGTTGGGAAAAGGCCTCCCCCATATTTTTCCATCTCTCTTTGAGTCTGGTCTTCACCGTCCTGTCAAGAACAAATCCTGATTCGTCAGCATTCCTTTCAGTCCCGATGTCAATACAACACCCGTCTTTAAGTACTTTTTTTTTATGGTAGGAAAGAACCATCCGTCAGACTTTTACTGACTAAAAGACCCACCCCGTTCCTTCTAGCCTTCATACCGGGGCTCGAGCGCCTTTCGGATAACCCTGGCCCCAGTAGGCTTCGACCCGGCTGGGTCCCTGCTGTTGCTGACAACTCCTTGAGGCGCGCGGGAACAATGTGCGCCGTCGACGGCTTGGTCCGGACAGTTACCGGACGGCCGGACAGCGAGCTACCCATTGCTCACTGTCCGTAAGCCCGCGCCTACGGTGGGTCTTTAAGTACCTACTATGTGACTATATTATTTGCCCATCTTTCCTCAACACGATTGCCGCATGTTCAATTTACAAAAAAAAGTAAATAAATACTGAATTTTGCAGGCAATGAAGGAACCAATCTTTGGGTATCGAAGGAGGTAAATTACTTTAAGACAAATGATGCTCAGGTAATATGGTAGTGCCTATTGTATTACAAAGAAGTGTCAATGATCAGTTACTAAACGATTAAGTACTAAGTTACGACGTCGAGTTGCTAACCTGACAGTTTTTCATAGATTAAGAGACTGGGCATCGAAATTGCATAATTTAGTTCCACCAAGCCATTTCCAACATCACTAAACGTAAGGCTATGCGCTACCTGCACATGGTGTAATTTTCTTTTTGGAATTTTTCTCACAAAACATTTTGAGAAGCATTATCGCATAGGTAGGTTTCTAATAGCTATAACCTGGCGATATTGAGTCAAGAGTGAATAAGTTACTTCTAGGCAAGTATGCTCTATTGACGACCACAAAAGAATAACTAAGAGTCATAATTCCAATCAACGATATCAGAATAAGTAACAACAACAATATGATCTAAATAATAATTTCGAATTTATATCAGAAAATTTCCAAGCTTTTCAATTAGAAACACTCATAAACTAACTCATCAGCGAAAATAATAAATTTTCCTTACAGTAACAAAGCTAATACCTAACTAAACGACAGGATATCACGTTTAGGCGGGCCGCACGATAGTAAAGCGGTATGGGTCCTAACTTTACGTTTATTGCTCGTAAACTATCTCGTGTGCCGACGCCCTTAGCAGGAGTCAGGACAGGGTCGTTACTTTTTAATATTATATTCCTAATGAGCTGTAAGGTATGTGAATTTTGTCATACCTAAATATATGGTTTGTTTTGTGAAGAAGAATTTTGTTTTACACTTTTTAAATGATAGATTGTCTGACACGTCGATGCGAGTTACCAGATTCTTTGGTATTACGTTACTTTTGGAATGAAATTTAATAAATACGAAAGCCTACACAAATAGAAGATTAGCTCTAACGAAGTGTGTTCTTGAAGATTAAAAGGGTAAATTAATTATTCTTGAAGACAAATTAAAGACAATTCAACTGACAAATACTAGAGTAGGTACATACAGTAACAACTTGAATTTCCATAGCTATCATGATCATTATCATTTCAATCGAACGATGTCCAAAGCACAGACTTCCCCATCTATCACCACAAAGACTATACCTTTGCATCTCGCATCCATCGATTTCCGGAATCTTCACCAAAGCTGCATATTCTGGTTACGCATTTGCCACTTCAGAATCTTTCGACCATCTATTTTGTGAGCAATATTGCCACTGGCACTTAAGTTTAGCGATTCTTCTCTTTTATTCGAGCTATCTCAGTTACTTTGGTTCTCCTGCAGTTCAAGGCTTGATCACTCCTGATGCTACAAGTACGATGTCTAATCCATTTTCAATTAAAGTATTGAAATCTTTAGCAGGAAATCCATTACTTGCTATACGATTCTTAATATTAACAGGTATTTCTTTGGCGGTTACATCATCCTTCATCATATAAAATATAAGATTTAATCACATCCCCATCAAATGCCACATGATATAAAACAAAGGGACGTCGATAAATCGCTCAGCGCTCTACCCACACGATCCTCAAACAATGGGGATTACGTACATCGACAATGTAATATGTTCAACATAATTATGTCCAACGTGTCATGTCCCAAGTTCCCAATGTTGATAGACACACCCCTATAATCCATTGATCAGGTCGACATTTGTGTGAATGGAAATTCAGTTCCATGACTTGAGAAATTATCTGTCTCTATGGAAGAGCATAAAAAAATGATGGGTTGTTTTCTGGTAGCTTTTGACGTTTTCGATAAAGTTCATTGTAAAGATCTGAAAGTTTTGTTGTCATTGGTGATGCTATGAACATTCAAAAATGTGACGTACAATATTATCGTAGATGATTAGTGTAAAGTAGATAAGGTAACAGTGAGAAGATTACGAAAGCTACAAGTACTATGGGACAAAATGCATTGCAATGCATTTTGAAGAGTGTTCGTAGGAATTACGTGTCCTGAATCCGCCACCACTTTTCTCTCATTGGGTAATATGTACAACCTTACGTTGTTGACATCTCTATGGTCCAGACTGAGCGTCTCGCCTCATCGTTTATACCGCGTTAATCGAAGAACTGGACCAATTTGGCTGCTGCGATCTTCTCATTCTGTTACAAATTAGGTGTCTTCAAGGCTAGAGTGAATAGACTCTAAAAACTAGTGCGCTTCAATATCAACGATTGCATCACTGCTTACCATCAGATAGAATTGTTTGATTTGATCATTTAAAGAAAGAAAGAAACAAGGGATAATAGACCACCCTGCTATACAGACACCCATTGATTTAACCTTATTAAAACACAAAGAAGGATTTACAACAAGGCAAACTGCAAATTGGTGGCTTAAAACTTTTAGTTGTTTGAGACAATTTCGCAGTTGCCACTTAGTTTGAGACTTGTTGCTGCTAACACAGATTAAGACATTGTTACAAACTTGAATCCCATTTGTAACTGTTATTGTTACGTACCAGAACTGAGAATGTGTTCAAAAGAGTTACTGTGGTCTTTTTTTTGGTTGGAAAAACATCTAATGACATCTCCCGCTCTTGGGCGGAGCGGAAATAGTGTCAGACTTTTACTGACTAAAATCCCACTTCTGTTTCTGCTTTACCATTGTGCCAGGGCCTCGGGGATCTCTTTCGCATCACCCATGGCCCCAGTTGGCTTTGACCCTGCTGGGCCCCTACGGTTTCTGACAACTCCTTGAGGCGCGCGTGGGAAACCACGCACCGTTGATGACCTGAGCTCGGTCCGGACGGTTAGCGGATGGTCGGACGGCGAGCTACCCATTGCTCGCCATCCGCGAGTTACTGTGGTCTTGAAATACAAAGTAAAAGTAAAAAAATCATTTATTTTTCCACACTAATGAAGACACAGCACAGACGTTAAAATAAATGGAGTGGACTGAAGCCTAAACTAGGGCAGCCTTGTATTTCAGGACTCCAGGTATTCCTTCAGTGACACACAAAGGACAACTGAAGGAAATAGGGGTATGTTTTAGTCAGTAAAAATCTGACATTACTCGCTGCATCACGAGTTAGAGAAGTTATTTGATTAATTCCTACGCCAAAAAAACAAAAGTTATTGTTACAGACCGGACCAGAGTTGAGAGTTTGTTCAAAAGAGTCACCGTGGCCCTAGACCACGAAAGGTAACGGAAGGAACACGGATAGGTTTTAGTCACTAAAAGTCACTAGAAGACATTACTCGCTGCAACAAGAGTTAGGAGAGTTATTTGATGAATTCTTACGCAAAAAAAAACACAAGTAATTATACAGACCAGAGTCACCGTGGTCCTAAAACGTATAGGGGAACTAAAGAAACACGGGTGGGATTTAATCAGTAAAAGTGACATTCTCTCTCGCTCCATCTTGTGCGGAAGGAGTTATTTGATGTGATGAATTCTTACGCCAAAAAAATTGTTACAGACTAGACCAGAGTTGAGAGTTTGTTCGAATGAATCACCGAGGTCTTGAAACACAAAAAGCAATTGAAGGAGCACGGATTTTTTTAAGGCAGGAAATCATCTATAAATGACTTCTTTGCTCTAAGGAGGGCGTGTCAGACTTTTACTGAATAAAACCACACATATGCTCCTTCAGTTGCTCTTTGCGTTGGACCACGGAAAGGAAACACGGGTGGGTTTTAGTCAGTGTCGGACTTTACACTCCCTCTCTCGTCATCCAAAACGGGAGCAGTTATATGATGAATTCCTAAACCAATAAAAAAGGAATTTAAAGAAAGAAGAAAGAAAGGAAACATGTTTGTTCTGCCTAAATAGACGCACAATTATTACAAAAAACAGTTTCTCCGTCAGGTCATGCGTGGATCGGGCAGAACTGTGTTGCACTTTATGACCATAGACAACACAGTACCAATAGTCTAGGTTGTCTATTACATCTGTATTAATTTTGGAAAAGCTTTTAATTTTAATTGACAAACATGACGTGTGTTTATCAAAAAAAATTGATGAGGTTTGCTGAAATAATGTAATAATACAAAGTTTTTGCGTTATACTCAATTAATATTAATTTATTATTATGCCTACCAGCTGATATATTATACACGTTTTAATTCGACTCGCATCTGTATTAGAAAACTATTCCTCATTACAACGAGCAGATGTTTGGAACAGCTGAAAGAATTACAAAAATAGAATTAATCTGCATTGAACCATGTGCATTGTGCGAGCTGCTAAAATAGTTCAAGACTTACCGCGGCTTTGGAACGCAAAGGGAACTTATGGAACACGGGTGGGTTTTTAGTTAGTAAAATTCAGATGCTTCCTCACACTCCACCTAGGGCAGGAGAAGTTAATAAATTGTTGTTTATCCACTGTTATAACAAAAACTTTTGGTTGACTCCTTCCAGGAACTAGCTGTTGTAATAGGTAATTACCTAGGTATTTTCAGAAACCTTTTTTTGTACTTGACAACGATCCCATCTGATAGTAAGCAGTGATACAATCAATAATGTAGAATCGCACTGAACCTATCCATTCTAGCCTTGAGAACACCTAAATTATTATCGAAAGGGAAGACAGGCAGGCAAATAAATTGTTCTAATCCTTCAATGTACGCGTTTTTACTGTGTACGCTCTCCAAAATAGATATTATAAATTATCAAAAGGCTGGCTGCCCTACGCTCCAGTACCCCTAGCCAAGTTGCTAATCTGCAATAGTTAACGCTTGTAGAAAGCTTCAAATGTACGGGAATGACGTCGTCTTAACGCTCAGTCACGTGGTCAGAACAAAAGAATTGGAGGCAAGGTCAACTCGAAGCGTTCGGCGCAAGCGGAACGGTTGTAACTTGGCTAGGGGGGCAGGTTTTGTAAATTGGTGTTAACGTTTTACGTTTTGTATCGCTTCAATCAGAAATATGCCTTATTTTGAAATTCGATGCTACAGTCACATCTTTATGAGACCTTTTGTGATCGCACGACGTGTCCTGATGGTTATCAGTATCAGTAAGTACGATCTTTCACCCTATTCAGTGCATAATAAAGGAAAAATAAACAAGAATAATCGCACATCAATGCGGCTGTGACGGCAGATGGTTTGAAGCACCACAGGGCAAGTAATGCAGAAGTTTGATTCTATTATTGAAGTCCGGGGTAACCAACGAATTTCAAATTTTCTGGTCAAGTCACCTATTTTCAAAAAAATATCATTTATAAGAATAAACAACATTAATCTACACTAATATTATAAACAGGGAAATTTTTTTTTTTTTTTTTGTGTATGTTTGTAATGAATAAACTCAAAAACTGCTGTGCCGATTTCAAAAATTCCTCCACCATTGGAAAGCTACATTAACCCTGAGTAACATAAGCCAAAATTTTTTGCCCGTGCAAAGCCGGGACAGGCCGCTAGTTTTTAATAAAGTAACTACAGTTTCCATGCTCATAACGAGCCTGAAAAGTGTAGTTACTTTATTTTCTAGTATTCCTGTTCTTGTATTTATTTAACTACTAGCTTCTGCCAACGCCTTTGCGTGTGTAAAGGTAGAAAGTAATTCCGAGATAAAAACTATCATAAGTACTTTTCCAGGACTTGGTCTACCCGTAATATGAATGTGTGTTTGTTACACACAAACTAAAATTTTAGTAGATTAAAATTTTCTAAGAGGGTTTGACTAAAATAAGCAGGCGTTGAAATGTAATTTCAATAAAAAGTAAAGTAACATTTCATTTTTATACACCAGTCTCATAAATTACGAAAAAGTTTTGTGACTAAAACTTCTGCTTCTTATTTGTATTGTACTTTTACCCACGTGCCGGATTACCGGAGTGGCGCTTTCATTCACAAACCACATACCACCTGGCCTTCTAAATAATCTTCAACTGATAACCTAATACCAACCCTAATCTATAATACTGAAAGTCTACATTCCATCGTCATTGCTTTGGATTTGGACTCTACAGTCAACAACCTGAATCCAGCCCTAACGTTGTACAACTAAAGTCCAAGTTTCAACGTTATCTCTTTGACATTGTACCGTTTGAGAGATGGGAAAAAAAAACACGTCGATTTTGGGAATGGGCCGGGTTCCGTTTTCAAAAACCTTTTTTTTACCCAAGGTCATTTACCGCTAAAGGTGTGTCGGGCGCAATTTGTGGGTCAATCTGTATCCCGGCCTTGTCCAGATGTTTTGAGGAAAAAAAACCTGGTTTTGATGACGTACCTGTAACAAAAAGAGGATACGTTAGTGGTTGGGGAGATTACGAGGCTGTGTTATGTTTGAGTGATTTTTTTTTATTGTTAGGTAAGTACGTTTTTGGGTCGGGTCTTGGACAGTAGTCCAGCTGCTTTATAACTTCAGCTGGGCTTTAAAGAATACTCAACTGATAATGTTGCAGATATGGTCAAATTGTTTTTTTTTTAATCGATAGGCTCGCGTTTGATCACTGTCTCACCTGATGGATGGTTTATTGGATTAAAATCCAAGAGTTCATATTTAAAGCTGTCCAGAGTATAAGGTGTTAAGGACAAAGCACGTGTCGTTCCCTGCAGGCTGCTGTAGTCTGTGTTTCCTGATAACTATAACCTAAGGCTCTTTAAATCAGGAGTGAATAGGTTGCTTCTAGGCAAGCGCGTTCCATCGTCGGCCACATCATCGCTTTCTATCAGGTCATATAATGGTCAAACGCGAGCATATCCATAATATAAAAAAAAACTTGCATAACATGACAGTAAAGCACAGCAAACATCCTGTGCTTTTTGTCGCGGCAATATCTTTTTTTGTAGGCATGGAAATCATCCTATGACTTCTCCTGCTTTAGGGCCGAGCGGAAGGGCGTATCTGATTTTTACTGACTAAAACCCACTCTTGTGTTCCTTTGCCTTACGTCCCAGGACCCTGGAGTTCCCTTTCAGACAAATCATAGACTACGGCAGTAATCATACATAACATAACATCAATCGGCCTTATAATGTTCCCACTGCTGGGACTCAGGCCTTCTCTCTAGAAGAGGGAATGAACCGTATTCAGCCGTAATCCACCACGCGGGCCAGTGCGGGATGGTGAATGTCACATGTCTTCAAATTTTTGGTTCTAGGACATGCCGGTTTCCTCACGATGTTTTCCTTCACCGTTTTGAGAGCAGTGGTGACGAAATAAATTACACAAAGTAATGCGCCTGGCTTAGGTTCGAACCCGCGACGTACAACTCGTAACTCGGGGCCATTACCACTCGGCCATCACTGCTCACACAGTAATTACTGCGACAGTAATTTCCTGGGGCAAAGAAACACGCAAGCTTTATAACATTAGTTTGATGAGTCCACAAAAACGACTATCCCCAATAAATTATTGTTTAAATAATCCCCTTATACCTTCTCGCTTGATCCTCAAAGACAAAGGGCAGGTCATCCATCACTGCAGACCATAGAGGACTGACCCAATGAGGTGTCAACACGCTTGTAATTTATACCCGGGCTCATTTGACCCTATGACCTAGGAGGACTGACCTTTTGTGGCTCACATATGTAGGTTATATTATTTTAGGATGTTTTAGGCGAAAAGGTTACAGGATCAAGTTGATTGATTGGTTTTGAGGATAAGTCTTTGAGCTTTTTTTTTTTCGGGAATTTTTTACGTATAACGCGCCTGTTTCAAAAATTCTACCTATTTTTCATCTTCTTCTTGGTCGTTTCACACTTGCCAGAGTGGTCGTGGTTACCACGAAGGTAGCTCTCTTCCAGTCATCAGTAGCCTGATTCACGTAAAATCAAACAAGCCAAATATCGTTGAAGTTTTATAGTCGTTCGATCGAAGTCCTATCCAAAAGCGGTATTCGCGATCTATCGACTTATTTCCAGTTACATTAATAAGTATTTTACCAGGATAGTAATACAGTTTTTTTTTTATTGACGAATTTCAAACGACTATAAAATCGGTTTCGTTCAAACTCGATTGATGGATGTGAATACGGAAATGGTCTAAACGACTAAATCGCTACGATATCGTTACGGTTTTGATTACGTGAATCGGGCTACTGGGCGCATTCGTTCGACTACAAACTATCGCATTTATAATATTAGTTGGATATACAAAGAGAAACTGACTGACTGACATATCAACGCTCAGCCGAAACTAATGGGATTAAGAGTGTCAAATTTTGCAAAAAGTTTCCTTTTATGACGTCAGAGATCACTATGGGCCCGTTCCATACGCACAAAGCAAGTTCGATCGTGTATGGAGTAGGTACTGCTCTCATCTTTGGGATGGGTCTGCCAAGTATCAGCTTGATGCTCTGGAGTCGATTGAGAGGCGAGCCAAGAGGATCATCGGTGATGATGCACTTGTTGCGTCAAAGCTCCAGAGCCTTGAGCATCGGCGCCGAGTTGCTGGCCTGGCGGTTTTCTATCGATTACACTTCGGTGAGTGTGCGTTGGAATTGCACAATTTAATTCCGCCAAGTCCGTTCCATCATCGGACCACTAGACGTACGGCGTTGCGCCATCGGTACATGGTGGATATCCCACCCATTCGTACAAAGCGTTTTGGAAACACATTCATTATGCGTACAGCTAAAGAGTGGAATTCCCTGCCGGAGTCTGTGTTTCCTGATAGCTACAACCTAGGGGTCTTTAAGTCGAGAGTGAATAGGTTACTTCTAGGCAAGCGTGCTCCATCGTCGGCCACATCATCACTTACCATCAGGTGAGATAGTGGCAGGTGTGGTTAATAATAAAAAAAAAAAAACAAAGCGATTTGTGTTCCCAAAACTCTTTGTGCGTATGGGTGGGATGCCTACCATGTACCGGTGGCACAACGCTGTACGTCTTGTGGTCCGATGATGGAACGGACTTTTGTACGAAAATCTTAAACGCGGGCGAAGCCACTGGCAAATGCTAGTATTTTATATTACATAAAACATACGTAAAACAAACGTGTTTTAAAAAAGAAAAATCAGTTCTCGATGCGCTACAATTAACCGATGCTTAATTAAACGTTTCACCGGTTTTTTTAATTATAACTTCGATTAGAAAATATAAAACTTTTACTTTTTAGATGTAACTTTTAGCAGTTATGAAGTTAATCGGGAAATTAAGGGAAAGTGTGTTTTGGTTGAGTAACATGTAAGTAGGTTAGATTTTATTTTATTAATAAGGAAGCTTTTTAGGGTTCCGTAGCCAAATGGCAAAATACGGAACCCTTATAGATTCGTCATGTCTGTCTGTCTGTCCGTCCGTATGTCACAACCACTTTTTTCCGAAACTATAAGAGCTATACTGATGAAACTTAGTGAGTAGATGTATTCTGTAAACCGCATTAAGAATTTTATACAAAAATAGGAAAAAAAGTAATAAATTTTTGGGGTCGCCATACATAGAACTGAAACTCAAAAATTTTTATTTCATCAAACCCGTAAGTGTGGGTATCTATGGATAGGTCTTTAAAAACGATATTGAGGTTTCTAATATCATTTTTTTCTAAATTGAATAGTTTGCGCGGGAGACGCTTCCAAAGTGGTAAAATGTGTGTCCCCTGTAACTTCTAAAATAAGAGAATGATAAAACTAAAAAAAAATATATGATGTACATTACCATGCAAACTACCAACGAAAATTGGTTTGAATGAAATCTAGTAAGTAGTTTTTTTTTAAAACGTCGTGAATCTAAAAAAATACAATATTATTAAAACATCGATCAAAATTACAACGAACTACAAGAACTTTTATATTATGTTACTTGCTGCTACGGAACCCTTCATGAGTGAGTCCGACTCGTACTTGGCCGGTTTTTTTTAATCTACATATTAATCGATTGGTTGTCGTCATACAATCAAAGATTCAATGTTTTTTTATTGTTGGTAAATCATCATCAAATAACTTCGCTCTAGGTAAAGCAAAAGGGAATATCAAACTTTTTTTTATTATTATTGACGTTTGTGCTTGACCACTATCTCACTCACCTGATAGTAAGTAATGATTTGTGGTTAACGGTTACGCACTCTTGACTTAAAGACCCCTCCCTTGGTTGTCGCTTTCAGGAAATCTATATTATACAATTCATAATCTATATTATATATCCAGACTCCAGCAGGGAATATCACATTTACTCCGACATCTATTGGGACATTTTTTTTTAACAGTATAGATGAAACACGTTATAATGACACAACAGAAGATAAAATACAGTAAAATGGGACTATACCTAATTTTTTTATTATTATTATTGAAAGGCTCGCGTTTGACCATCATCTCACCTAATGGTAAGCGATAATGTGGCGGACGATGGAGCACGCTTGACTTAAAGACGAAAATAAAATTACGAACCTAATTAAAAATAAACTCTACCCAATCAAAACAGACAAAATATCACGCAACTAAAGAACGCCAGAAACAGTTTCCGTACATTCTGATTTTCTGCTGATCCATTCATGTAGGAAATCCACATCCGTTCAGGAAGGAACGAGACGCACTTATGTGAGAAAAAGAGATAGAAGATCAGTAATACGATCGTCTGATCAATTTGTGAAGAAAAAAAGTGGCAATACGAGGACAGACGCTTCCGTAACAATGAATTTTTGGTTTGGTTCAAATTTCACGAATAGAGTTTTATTTATAGGAAATTTTATGCTATAATAATTATTACAGAGATCATACCTGATTATGTAATCAACTGTAATTAATGTGAATATTGTATTTATGTGAATCAAATCGACTTCAGTATAGGGAGCCTGGTGACCTGACATACAGGTTCTGTAAAGAATCCAGTCCAGGCACCAGTCTTCCACAAATTAATTTTAATATCGTATTTGTAGACTTTTAATTACTTTCACTTTGATTTGTGGTAGAAAATAAATGAATTATTATTATATTATACCACGAGCTTTTAACGCGATTCATTTGACGACCTAAACTGAACTGTAAACGGGATAGAGCTAGATAGGGTTATAGCTCCAACTCTTTCTCGCTCGCACACCTGACATTCCAACTCGTCATGATAAGGCCTCTGGTTACCGAAGTTAAGTTACTGACATAACCCGAAGAATCGCCAAACTTAAGTGAAAGTCGGCAGAAATGTGCCCTACCCGTTCGTATTGATGGTTCTGGAGTGGCAGTCGCGTATCTGAAGACGCAACCTTAAAAGGTATCTTGCAAGGGAGACCGAGGACCTGGTTTGGATGCGTTCTCGTACATTTAAACTCATCAAAAGATATATATATATAGATAATAATTATAATTATCTCTAGGAAAAATATTATTTTTTGTAATATGTAAATATTTATTCCAAGCGAAAATCATACCCCTGATACGCAGCGTAGCATCCAATCTCACAAACACTGCGCCAACAGTACAGCATCTCCATAATTCTCACTTAAATAATATTCCCACAAATTTTTCCAGTACATCTATCACTTAAAAGGAGATTAACCGCAATGTAACGCTCATTATTAAATAATTACTTACAATTACTCTTAACCAGTAAAAGTCATATTTATGAACTTCCTACAAATCAATTTATCAAACCTCATTAGAAAGAAATTGATTGCGCATCTTAAACACCACAACATAACGATTTACAGAAGTACCAGTCTACTAACACCCGTATGTGTGTAAATCCGCTCTGTAATCCGCGCTGTATTACTTTTTGGTGTATTTGTAAGCTATTTCATAGCTGCTATCGCGGGCCTTGAGCGTGGACACCGAATCCAGAAATTCCGTAACGAAAATAACCTAACACCCCCCACTCATTTGTTTTTTGAGCGTGGTGACCGATAAGAAAACAAATGAGTGAACAATCAATCAAAATTCAATTCAATGTGTGAAAGTGTAACTTCAATTAATATCAAAGAAAAAAAAACAAAGGAAAAAAAATACTGCATAAATAAAATAAATAAATAATTATAATTGCATAAGTTGATAAAAATGCTATGCAATAGCTTTAGCGCGGCAGTCCCCGAGTGCCACACGTCTTTTTTAAGCTATTAGTTTATTCTATTCTATTCTATTCTATTCTATTCTATTCTATTCTATTCTATTCTATTCTATTCTATTCTATTCTATTCTATTCTATTCTATTCTATTCTATTCTATTCTATTCTATTCTATTCTATTCTATTCTATTCTATTCTATTCTATTCTATTCCGCGTCACATGCGACGTCAACATATTCTATCAGTTGACGTCTATCGACTGAATGATGAATTTGTAACGCGTGGTGGACTCTTTCTAACAATCCTGCAGCCCTAGCAGGCTTCGATCCTTAAGAAATAATAACAATAATAAAACATACTAGTATATGATGATATTATTACATTGACGCAATCAAACATTTTACAATGTTTACCTTCTGTTTCAAAATTTCTCAATGAAAATACTTAGCAACATTATTTATTATCCAAATAATCCGTTTTGATAGTCAATACATCGTTGGGTTACGGTGTATAATGTTCATAAAACAATCATTAATCACGGGAAAGTTGATCTTCATAACTTATTGCAAACATATTGGGACTTATGGGGGATTTTCGGTGGCTCAATCTTCAGAATATTGAGGAATTAAGGTACGCACGTTTTGGCCAAAAAGGGGCCGGTTATATTCGTGTTTCGATCGGTCACTAGTTAGGGGGCACGGCAGTGTCGACCAAGGCGAGCAAAAAGTGGCACGGTGGTACCATCCTTTTCTCGGAACAGTTCAGGCCATTTTCGAAAACTAGAAGCCTGTATTTTTACAAATGTCTGACTGCCTTGTCTTTTCCTGACTATGTCAGAGTCTTCCAGTTTAACTTGATGTACCTGGATATCAGTATTTTACATGGGGTCACTTCCTATCTGTCTAGTTAGTAAGGGATAAATAAACTGATTTATTTTTAAAAGCATTATTCGCCTCTAAAAATTTACATTGCAGTCTAAATTTCTTAGTCAAAGTAGTAGTAAAGGACATGGTCAGCAACTAGTTATTGTTTATGTGAGCCACTTTCTGGACGGTTATAAAAAAATATAACCACAAAGGCTCAGGTGGGAGCTCCGCTTTACTCTGCTTTAGCCTTGGAACCTAACCTGTCCGTGTCAAAATGCCCTGCAATACCGAGTCTGCTTCGCTCGCTCTTGGGCTATTTAGTTGGAATTTATTGTAAAAAAGACGAATTAGTTTATTAGAGGGTATCTAATTTTTCCGTTGCTTAGTAAGTTATAAAATCAGAAGTTTAATTACGTGCCCAATAAAGAAATAATGTGGCGTGACTTATAATTAATTTCTCTTATTGTTTTATGTAACCTATGTATGATTTGTACGAGTAGAACAGATTGGCCGAGTGGTAACGGCCCCGACTAACGAGTTGTAGATCGCGGGCTCAAACCCAGCCAGGCATTACTTTGTGTAATTTATTTAATCACCACTGCTCTCTAAACGATGAAAAATAAAAGAACCAAAAAAATCAAAGACATGTGACATCCTCCAACCCGCACTGTGCCCGCGTGGTGGATTACGGCCCATTCCCTCTCCGAGCGGAGGCCTGAGTCCCAGCAGTGGGAACATTAAAAGACTGATCAATGAATAAAAAAATGAAATGAATGATTTACAATTTTGGGAACGAGATAAGAAGATGGCTATTATAGTCTGTCTAATAAGTCAACCGACTTGGGAATTTTGTATATTTAATTATTTAAAAAATACTTATATTCGGTACTTTTTATAAGGTTCTTCTGTTAGTAAACAATGATCTCTATCTCTTAATCAACCTTGATTATTGAACCCGTGTTGACTACATCAGATTTAATTAAATCCTTATAATTACCCAAGTCGTTTAACTTATTAGACAGACTCTACCAATTCAGATATAGAGACGTTTTATTGTATTGATAATCGCATTTTGGCGCCATATTATATGTTACGTGATAATCAATTTAAATAGTATCGATAAACATGTAAGTTTTCTAAAAACTGTCAGTTTTATTGCTAAAATATTTTAAGGAACTTTATTACAAAAAATCACAATAAATTATGAACTAATTGGCTTTTTAAATTCATGCAAATTCCGTTATCTAAAATATCTAGGAAATAAAATAGTTTTAAAGTTTCGTAACCTGAATTAATGAATGTTAGATATCCAATGGCTTCTTTATAAACGCGTTATTATCAGATTGCATATATAATACAGTTAATATACTGATATAATTAGTTAAACCCGTTTAGCTGGCTTCAGTCAAAAGTGTAAGTGTAATTACATTAAAACTCGCTTGTATAATACAACTACAAGCAAATTTTTTTTTTAGTTATCTAAATTGAATATGTAAGTGCAAATCTAATATATTCAGAAAATTCTCTCTTAGTGCTTTTTTTTTTTTTCGATGGGAAAAATCATCTTATCACCTACGTTGTAAAATATATTTTAGTGAAGTTCCCTAATAGCCCAAGATCCCAAAGCTGTCTGACGTAACTTATATTCACATGAATAAAACCTTAGGTTCTTGAACTTAATGAAATATATTTTTAAAATAGTCACCTATTCAGAAATCAGACATGTAATAATAAGTAAAGTTCGTGTATATTTTGTGGAGCTTTAAAGCGTCTGACAGTAGTTTTGTTTCATGGAAAGTGTCTGACATTAAACATACTACTTTGGAATGATATTCTACAAAACATATATAAAAATCAGCCATATAAATTTAAGTCACTAAGTTAAGTCATTCTTATTTTTAGTTCCCTTTCTCACCTGGAACTTGCCAAGATTCCCCAAGGAGGACAAGCACAGGTATTCAAAGCACATGAGACGCTACTGAGAACCAAAGGTTTGTGAAAATAAGCTATGTCAAACCGCTCTGGGATCTTAGCATATAAGTGATTTGATCAATAACAACACTATTTTATCATTTCTCTGAACAACTCTAGGTAATCGAACAAATAGTTCTGGACTGGTTCCGTGAAATGGAAAATGTTTGTCCTGGGCCTCAAGTCTGCTATTACAATAGTGTCAGAATGGTCTATCATTGATGTCATAATTGTCGGTTTTGACAGGTTTGGTAATCTACTAATATAATGGCGTCATTATGACTTTCCAATGGTCAACCACTGACACTCCATTGAAAGAAGTGGCATAGAACAGTAATCTCGTACATAATGACAAATGAATATTTGACGTAAGCGGTAATCTGCTAAAACTTTGAGAGATTCTTTGATCAGTGTTCTACCATTAGAACGTTATTGTGCAGTTATTAGTTTTAATATGCTCGATATTGTCATTATACCACAACTCTATCACTATACCACTGACCGATCAATGAACGATCATTATGAATTAGCAAATTACGAACTTTTAGCAAAATGACAATGTGATCGTGTTGGAATGACGAATTTATAAAAATAGCAGATTTGGGCCCCTGTATTTTTGTTTATGTGGTGTAAAATACAGAATATTAGATAAAAACTTTTCTATGGTACTCTAAACGTTTATTTGTAATATTTGTTCATAATTATAATAATTAGTAATTAAGTCATTTAAAGGTACATTGCAGTTATATTCAGTTGTTAATAGAAACGTTACGTAACTTTGCATAAATATTATTGGAATAAGTTTTCATTTTATAACTAACAGATGTACTATTAAGCAGTTTATTAAGTTTATGTAAATTCTGATTGATACCTAAATTGTTACTTAATAGTTGTTGAAAGTTCGTCGAAGTTGAAATTAATACATAGCACCGAATATTGAAGAACTTTTTTTTCTGAGGTAGGAAATCATCCGATGACATCTCCCGTTCTTGGATGGAACGAGAACGTTCTTGTTCTACCCTAGAGCAGGAAAAGTCATCGTATAGATTTTAGGTTCGTGGACGACGAGCAATGGGTAGCTCATCATCCTTCCGTCCAGTAAGGACCAGACGCGAGTCCACGGTGTTTAGTAGTCCTCGCCCGTCTCAAAGAGATGTTAGCCAAACTGAAGGAACCCAGTAGAGCATGGGGTCTGGAACAGTTTGCCTGCTGCGGTCTTCCCGTCCGATTATAATTTGGGTGTCTTCAAGGCTAGAGTGAATAGGCTCTTAATAAACTAGTGCGCCTCACCATCAAAGATTGCATCGCTACTTACCATCAGGTGGGATCACAGTCAAGCACTAGTTTATCTCAAATAAAAAAAAATAAAAAAATTCACCAAACATGGATTTGCGTATTTTTTTTAAAGCCTTAAAAGTTTTTGAAAAATATTATCGTTATTCAGAATCACGATTAAATTTGCAAAGCTTTAACAGGTGTACTTTTTTATATTTTTAATATTATGAGTACATTATGGAGGGATAAAGTTCACGCAAAAACGTTTTTTGATTTCTACAGAAGCCTAGATAATAATATCCACAAGATATCTGTATAATCAAAATATCTGGAGAAAGAGAAGAAGTGTAATAACATCATCATAACGTAAGAGCGGTAATATGAAATGTACCTTGGTATATTATGATATTCTAAACCTGAAATTTAACATCATAAAAAAGGACTAAACATAAACATTGATCGATAAAATCCTTTTACAAGCAATACGAAGATACCATTTAAAAAAAACATCAAGAATAATATAACAAGTTTCTTTAATTACTATCTCAATAAAACTGGTTATTATTAATTATTATTACGTTGTAAAAGCCTAACCGATTACCTGTATTATTACAGATATTACAAGTTTAAAAAGTTATAAAATTAATAGTAATAATTATTATTTCGGTAAGCGGGTGGCGCGCAGCGGGATTCTTGAAATATCTTTAATAAATATTGTTAATTAATTTGATTATCAAATTATGACTATTTTAAGTTATGTTTCCTCGTTTGTGATATCTATTTATTTATAGATCATTAAGTTTTATGTTTTCTATAATGGTCTAAGATTTTTTTCCTTTTTAGAACAGCTATAAGATTGGCTGAGACACACAATGTTGATGTATTTAAGTTTAAGTAGTTAAGTTTCTATAATTGTTATTTCACTGTGTGTACCTGTGTGCCAAATATACGTGTTATATTACTTTCTTTTTTTAGGCTGGCGCGATAAAGCCACGACGACTAGAAAGAAATCGATATAGGCTCCATTTTAGATGGATGCATATAGTTTTTGCGTGCAAAACTTATGTTTATCTTTATTTTCCAGCTTTTGTCACATATTAGATACTTAGGGTTGCCGCAATACGGTTTTTTCTTCCATTCTATCCTGTCACCTATCACGCTATCACTTGATAACTCCTTTTTCATTCATGTCCTCATCCAGTTTAATCTATCCATATTTTCTTTGGCCTCCATCGGCCACTCCATCCATCTACATGTATACTCATACGGACAAACTTATGTTGTGAGAGAAAAAAATTTAATGATGATTATACAATTAAGTGTCATTTTCACTTTCAAAAGCTCATAACATTAAAGAATTGACAGAAATCGTGTAAATGCTTTCTCTACAACATTGTATGGACATTATTGTTATTTAATTGTTAGTTATTACTCACATTTACTTGATAATTAATATCACAGCTGCGCATTGTAAACTTAGAAATATGAGCAATTTTCTATGAAGCGTGACACACGGTTAAAAAGACCGTGCAGCGAAGTTTTGAAATTGAATTTTTGGAGAGATTGCATCTTGCGTGCAAAATGGTGACGTTACATTGCAAAATAAAATCTATCAACCCATACAGGACGCGACCGGTCTATGAGGAGTTGAAAAAAGATGGCGTTATTAGCATGCGAAAGAATACCAACGATAAGAACACTGTTGTTAGCACGCGTAAGATAAAAAGACAATAATAAATAATTGAGATAATTTGTTGATTTTTATGCTCGTTTACCACGAAAAACGACATCGTACAAAATAATATTGTCCTTGGGCAAAAACTATATTGAGCTGAATAAGTGTAGTTAATGTGATGAAACTAGACTTGGTGACCACGGTTACAACAGATCTCAATAAAAGGTTGAAGGTAAAGAAATGAAGAGATCAGCTGGAAAACCAGCGTTTCCAAAACACTTTTGACTCCGAAGATTGGTTAAAATTGAGCGATAATGGGCAGGACGCTTTGCTCACTCAACAGATGGTCGCTAGGGATGAAAGGTTACAAAATGGCAACCGTATACAGGAAGCTACGTGCATGAAAAAGGCTACAAGGTGGACTGATGACCTGGTAAGGGTCGCGGGAATTTCATGGATGTGAGGTGCTTATGATGTCTTTCGGCTGAAATGATGATAATAATCCTAATTAGTATTATAAATGTGAAAGTGTGGATGTTTGCATGTTTGGATGTTTGAATGTTTGGATGTTTGTTACTTAATCACGAAAAAACGGCTTAACGGATTTGGATGAAATTTGGCATGCATATAGCCTTTGACATGAAAAAGAACATAGGCTACCTTTTATCCCGATTCCTTAAGTACCTAATGCCACGCGGGCGAAGCCGCGGGCAAAAACTAGGGATTAATAAAAATTCCGTGGTTTAATTTAAGAGTCACGTGGGTGAAGCTGTTATAAGCAGCTAGTTAAGATATATATGTCAATCCCATAGCTTCTAACTCTCTCGTCTTTCGCAGCATTTAAGGATTCCAGCATTACAAATCCACTCAATAAAAAAGTTAACAAAACATTTACTAAGGATTCGCAGTAATTCTATTCTCGCAATTCTAAAAGTACTTAAACTTTTATGGCGCTTAAATCTTTAACGGGATGTTGTGAAGTTTTACGCAGTAGGTATATTTACTCAGTTTAAGTAATACTTCGAGGAAAGTAGAACATTATGGTAATGGGAGGTAATGCCTGAAACTCCCCAATCTTGATCCGAAAATCATTGTACAGATAAGGAAATAATTGGTTATTTACTTTAGATAGCCTCTTTATTCCAGTTTTAATGGTTGGTTCTATGTGCTGTTGCGAACTGTGGGTCCTTAGGTTAATTATATTCCTATATTCCATTTGTTTAGGTGGTTAACTATATGTCATCATCATCATCATCATCAGACTTTTTTATGTTCCGACTGCTGGGACTCAGGCTTCCTCTCTAGGAGAGGGAATGGGCCGTAAGCCACTACGAGGGCCCAGTGCGGGTTGGTGAATGTTACATGTCATCGAATTATTGGTTCTACGATATGCCAGTTTCCTCACGATGTAACTAAATGTGAACATTCTTAATATGTCTTTTATCTAAAAAATTTACTAAAAATTTTAATTTAATTAGGTATTTACCTAAACCTATGTTAGGTAGTAAACTAAATTTAAATAATCTTTACATGTCTTTTTACGATTTATTCAAAAAAAAGACATATCAAGATTGTTTAGTTAAAGTGCCTAAAGAGTAAAGGTTGTAAAAACTGTAATTGGGGTTACGTGTTTGTTTTGAAGAAATGCGACATAATGTAAAAGAGAAATAAAGAAATTAAGAGAGAAATAAATTTTATTTTGCACGTTATCTTACGTGTAAAATAAAATGCAGTGTAGGAATAACATGTAAATAATTAAGAAATTAATTAATTAATTAATTCGCGTGACCAGAGGGCTGGACTCTTCTTCAGTCAACGAATCAGCATTGCCATCCAGCGTGGCAATGCTGCCAGCGTTCTGGGCACTTTTCCCACTGACATCGATGTGGACGAATTTTTTGATGCCCTGTGAGTTTTCCCCGTTTTTCAGCCTTTTTACTCGTTTATTATTTTAAGTTTGTATATATACCTAGTGATTATTTATTAGTGAATCTTGGATATATTAAATGTAACTTACCGTTTAAAAAAAAATAAAAAATAATAATAATTAAGATTAATAAAAAATACTTTAACACTGTGTCTCAAGGCTGCGCCAAATAGGTCTAGTTCAGTAAAAATACTAGACAACTATGTGAAATCAGTCGCTAGTTTTCAACTTTACCTTATTGAGAGTGTACGGTGGAAAATTGTTTATTTAGCTATAATCTAAAGGAAGTCTTAAATCATATACATATTGTTCGCAGAACAGATGGTCGACGGGGACGAAAGGTTCTGGAGTGGCGACTATGTACCGGAAGACGCAACGTTGGAAAGCCTTCTACAAGGTGGACTGTTGACCTGGTGAGGATGTGAAACGCACAAGACCGGTCATTATGCCGACACTTGGGGGAGGCCTACAGTGAACGTTTTTCGTCTGAAATGATGATGATGATAATAAGTGAGTTTTTAATAGGTATTTTTTTTTTGTATCCACTGCAGCACAAACAGCAGAGTTCTGAGTATACATGTAGATGGATGGAGAGGGAGAGGAAGGCCGAAAAAAAGATGGATGGATTGTGTGAGAAGTGATATGAAAGAAAAGAGAGTCAGTGATACTTTGACGGGAGACAGGACAGAATTGAAGAAGAAAACGTGTTGCGCCGACCCCAAGTAATATGGGATAAGGGGAGGAAGAAGAAGGAGATCCACAGCAGCACAAACATGTTCGCCAACTAGCTCACTGTTCTAACCAACCGTGTGTCTCAAGTAAGCTAATATTTAACCACGTCCTAACCCCCGCCGCGATCCATGTACCACATTGTATACAACATAACACAGAACTTTATACAGTTTATACAATACACAATTCACACCGTGTCGTAACGAAGACTTGTTTAGTAAAATGGTTAATTTTATTCTCGTCTGTAATGGGATGTTACAGTGTAATATGAGATTGCTGAGTTAATAAGAAAAAAATAAAATATATTTTGCCCAAATAGACTCACAAATAATCACAAAAAGAATAAATAATTTTCTTGTCAGGTCATGTGTAGACTGGGCGTAACTGATTTGAACCATAGAAAGAAATAAGATTGAAAGAGCACTATCTTTCTATTTCGTCATAATTGCATAAATAAACTAGTATGTATTATTTTATTTTAGGTATTATTTAGTATGTATTTGTGTGGTATTTATTTTGTTATGTGTATGTTTTTAATTATAGCAGTATATATATATCTTTAATTATTATTATTTTTTTATACTATTTAATTGTTAACTATAACTATTTTGTGTATACTAATTTTCCTTTTACTTTTACACACGGTGTCTACTTCTCTTTTTTCTTCAACTTTCCTGTCGCAGGTATGCTGGAAGAGATTTCATTAGAAATAAGCATCACCTTTGTACTATTTTTTCTGTTTCCTTCCTCTTTTCTTGTATTTCTATGTGTGTACATAAATAGTTAAATAAATAAATAAATAAGATTAATATTGATTAGATATTGAAAGATATAAGATTTTTTATTTCGGTCGTTTTTTTTATACATATAAACCAGTGCTTGCCCGCGATCCTACCTAATGGTAAGCAGAGATGCAGTCGATGATGGTGAATCGCACTTGTTATCAAGAACCTATTCGCTCTAGCCTTTTTTTTTATGGTGGGAAAAATCATGCATTGACATCCCCCGCCCTTGGGCGGAGCAGATAGTGTCAGACTCTTACTGACTAAAAGACCCACCCCGTTCCTTCTAGCTTTCATACCGGGGCTCGAGCGCCCTTTCGGATAACCCTGGCCCCAGTAGGCTTCGACCCGGCTGGGTCCCTGCTGTTGCTGACAACTCCTTGAGGCGCGCGGAAACAGTGCGCGCCGTCGACGACTTGGGCTTGGACCGGACGGCCGGACAGTGAGCTACCCATTGCTCACTGTCCGCAAGCCCGCGCCAACGTTGGCCGAAAATCGGGATCAGAATCCCGGCGGCGGCGGCGGCGATAACGCCGTTGCCTGATGCGTTCGGCCTCCTCCTTTGCGAGCATTACTGCTTCGCAGAAGTCGGCGACGGACCATGGCCTCAACCAAGGCCCGGCGCGAGAGGTCTCCACCGCCGATCGCCCCCACGAGGGCACGGCGATGCTCCGCCCAAGCAGGGCACACCTCGACTGTGTGCTGCACCGTGTCCTCCGGGCGTTCCACACAGTGGCGACACCCGGGCGTCACTTCCGCATGAATCGAGTGCAGGAAACTCCCGAACGAACCATGTCCGGTGAGTACCTGCGTCATGCGGAAGGTAAGGACGCCGTGAGGTCTTTCCAGCCACGCCTCAAAGAGGGGACTTACCGATTCGCTCTAGCCTAGAAGACACTCAAGACACAATTCAACAAAATAAATGGGTACCAGTAGTGCCAATGCTTGTTGGGGATGCGAGTGTCTTCGAAAGAGCAGGAGGAACGCAAAGGACAACCGAAAAAATAAGGTGGATAGTCAGTAAAAGTTTGATACTTCCTCTTGCCTAACCAGAGAGAGAGAATGATCATTGACTGTCTCAAAAAAAGGGGAATCTGCAAATAAATCTCGGGGTCACTCATAGGAATCTTATTTTTGTTTGTGGTTGGGAAATCATCAAATATCTTCTCCCGCTCGGAGTAGATAGGGCGTGTCAGACATTTACTGACTAAAACCAACTCGTGTTCCTTCTGTTGCCATTTACATTCCAGGACCGCGGTAACTTTTTCGAACCGTCCCGCAGTATCATCGCATCCTTAGAATTAAAATAATCTAACTCAACAAAACCGTTTATTGAATGCTACGTAAATTATATAAACCTGTCAACTATCCACTAAAGCAAAAGTCACATGGAGTAATAACCGCGTAATCCAAGAGTGAAACAAGAAAAAAATAAACATCTAATTCCGTACCCGACCACACGCGTCGCCACTGTCGCACGTCCCCATGTTCCATACGTTACGAGTTCCATGTTATTTTTATACCATAACGAGCAAACTTTGAGCATTAATTAAATAAACAGTGTGTTGGTGTGTTTGTTTGAGAGGTAGCACTGAAAAATATATGAGTTTGTACAAGAGGATTAGTTGAAAAGGGTTGAGTGATTCATTTCAGTGGTTTCAGAATGTTAACGAAAGTAAACCCTTTTTGTGAAGAAAATAATGTTTGTTTTACGTATTTGTTTTAGTCGGGATGTGAACGGATTTTTTTTGTTTTGGAAAACAAAAAGCAGTTGTATTATGTACGGTACTAATATTTATTCTAGTCTAATCCCTGCTCAGTTATAATTGGGATAAAGGCTAGACTAATTCATCATCTTCCTAACCTTTTTCCATCGATATTATGGACTACGCACTAGATAAGGCATGCCGAACACTCACTTTAGTCGACTCAGGTGTAATGTTGACTGTACACCTTGAACATTACACTGTGTTGAACGAAACACGGAAGTGCCACGAAATTCATGGCGCTTTAGACATTTTATACCCCGGAAAAAAAATCCTCTAAAAGCTATCTTAGCGCTGCATATTTTAATAGTTCTGTTAGACGACATGATGCCAATGTAGCGCTGTAGCGAACTTTTGTTTTAACTTTTCAGTATTTTGACAAATAGTTTCCATGAAAAGGCTTGTCTATCACTAGATCAAAAGTCAATGCCTTTTTCCAACAGGCATGGTGTCGGCTTCAAGTCTAACTGGTTGCGGCATCATACCAGTGTTTTACATGAAGCGATTGCCTATCAGAACTCCACAACCCATTTATTGGGCAACACAACACTTTTTGGGTAGACTGATAGTCAGACTTTCTGGCGTTTGATTACCTATATCTATAATAACTCTCAAAGATCTAGGAATGACAACGGGTACCAACGGCTTTTCGTGATTTTCGAGACACAGAATGTCAGTAATGATCGATGGATCATGTCATTATTCAGTCCATACTTCTGTGGCATGCGCTTCCTCTCGACACCAGAATGGCCACCAGTCAGTATGCATTTGAGCAAAAGTTGCTCAAAATTAATTATATATAAGTATATATTAGTTTAAATACATATAAATGTCTATTTTATTTACATATATACATTTGTATCCTTATTTTTCTTAATAAACTATTTTTCTTTTGTTTTTTTTGTGCACCTGTCATGTTTTCTCTTCACAACCCTTGGTTGACTGGTAGAGAATGCCTAAGGCATTAAGTCCGCCTTTGTACCTTTGTGTTGCATGAAGTTATAATTAATAAATAAATTGATTTAATTAAAGTAACATAAATTTTGTGAACCATAAACGGTTGGATATTTTTTATCCTTAACCTAATTCTGAAATAACTGCTTTATCAAAATAAATTCCTTCAATTTAAAAACTAAGCTAGGCCACTCAAACAGATTGATGTGATTGATTGCATTTTAAACCGATTGCTAGCATCTGTTTCCATCCATTAAAAATAAATCCCAAAACATTTTATAAAAAAAAAATATCAATTACATTACATATTTTATGACGACGAAATAAAATAAAATTGGCTGAATATTAATTTTGATGTTCTAAAATATTAACAGTAATATTAGAAATACCTACAATACTTTGATATCGTCATATTAAATACAGTATTTATTTTTGAAACACAGCTATTTAACTCATTATGAGGCAAAACAAAACATTTGTCTATGCTAGTGTTACTCAGTACGCGGTGCGTCTAATTTTTAAACTTTATTGGCTATTAAGCTTGGCGTGGCATCGGGTTGTAGACAATTATTTACTGCCTACAGCATAATGCGGTCCTTCTTTTTATGTTAGAATTAATGTGTTTTATACCGAGTCTTTTCAGGAAGAATACCGTAAATGACAGTTTACGCTTATGTCAGGAAGGGATTTTGTTCTTACTTTATTAAAGAGAATTTATTATGATAGTATAATAATATAGGGTTATTTGTAAAGCACTGGCCACCTTTTTTTTTATGGTGTGAAAAAATCATGCATTGACATCCCCCGCCCTTGGGCGGAGCGGGAGATAGTGTCAGACTCTTACTAAAAGACCCACCCCTTCATACCGGGGCTCGAGCGCCCTTTCGGATAACCCTGGCCCCAGTAGGCTTCGACCCGGCTGGGTCCCTGCTGTTGCTAACAACTCCTTGAGGCGCGCGGGAACAGTGCGCGCCGTCGACGACTTGGGCTTGGTCCGGACAGATACCGGACGGTCGGACAGCGAGCTACCCATTGCTCACTGTCCGCAAGCCCGCGCCTACGGTGGCCGGAAATCGGGATCAGAAACCCGGCGGCGGCGGCGGCGGCGGCGGCGATAACGCCGTTGCCTGATGCGTTCGGCCTCCTCCTTTGCGAGCATTACTGAAGCACTGGCCACCTGGCCAGGACTATGTTAGATACTAACATCATAAACAACAACTTTTGCAAAAAGGTGGCTTAATTTCCTGAAGTGGTAACATTGCAAGCTGATAATGTTAATGCTTCCTGTAACTTTCAATTTACTTGTTTATAGTTTAGTTAACGGTTTTCTGACAAATATTATTACTGTTTTATTGACAAAGCACATAATTTTAACTTCACACCATAATGTATTTCTTCAATAGTAACTATACTTATCATCTACAAAAATATGGCTAATTCCTTATAAAAGGAAGGAAAAATCCACAATGTCGTTACCAAACGGAAGCTTTGATGCGAGTTCCATTAACTTGACATTAAAGTACGTCAACAACAGGGAATGATATGACAGTTTGTATAACAGTAAAATTCTGGCTAAGACGAAAATGTTCTGGAATAAATTAGGCTAAGTATTATTAGCAAAGCATGATCAGTCATATATTAATGTAATGACCCAGAAGGGGATGGTGTGACTATTTTTTTAGTTCGCGGGAATAAAATCATCTAATGACATCCCTCGCTCTTGGACGGAGCGGGCGGTAATGTCAGACTTTTACTGACTAAAAACCCACTCCTGTTTCTTTTTGCCTTTAGTACCGGGACCGAGCTTCCCTTTCGGATAACCCTGGCCCCAGTAGGCTTCGACCCGGCTGGGCCCCTGCTGCTGCTGCCAGCTTCTTGAGACGCGGAAACAGTGCGCGGCGTCGACGACTTGGGCTCGGTCCGGACAGTTACCGAACGGCCGGACAGCAAGTTACTAGCTATTGCTCGCCGTCCGCAAGCCCGCGCCTACGGTGACCGGAAATCGGGATGGAGATGGCGTGACAATTTGGACACCTACCTTAAGGATTGCCCAGAAGTGGCTAAAGACAGTAAGACACAACAGGCTCTTAATAATAACAATAATGTTAATGTTTCCACTGCTAGGAGTCAGGCCTCTAGACGCGGGCTTGCGGACAGTGAGCAATGGGTAGCTCACTGTCCGGCCGTCCGGACCAAGCCCAAGTCGTCGACGGCGCGCACTGTTCCCGCGCGCCTCAAGGAGTTGTCAGCAACAGCAGGGACCCAGCCGGGTCGAAGCCTACTGGGGCCAGGGTTATCCGAAAGGGCGCTCGAGCCCCGGTATGAAGGCTAGAAGGAACGGGGTGGGTCTTTTAGTCAGTAAGAGTCTGACACTATCTCCCGCTCCGCCCAAGGGCGGGGGATGTCAATGCATGATTTTTTCCCACCATAAAAAAAAGGCCTCTTGGAGAGACTGGGCTGTAATGCACCAAGTGGGCATAGTGCGGGTTGGTAGATGCAACATGTCTTCAATTTTTTGTTCTAGCCATTTACTCACAATATTTTCCTTTTCATACTTCTCCGTTTGATACGAGGATGCTTGGAGAATGATGATGGTGAAGATGTTAGTTTCAGTGATTTTCTGTTGAATCATTGTAGTTGTCCTTACCTGAAAAAAATGAAAAGAAATAAATTAAATAACAGATTTACCTTAAATTGCCTGAGTGACTGAGGCACGGTGTCGGATTTTTTTTTATTATTCATAAAAGAACGTGGCATCTTTGGAAGAACCCACTACTAGGAATTACTCAGTAAATGTTCACCTCCAAAAAATAAAAAACTGGGCAAGTGCGAGTCGGACTCGCTCACTGAGGGTTCCAGAGGGTGCAAACTACAATTCCCGAATGGAGTCTCGAAGATTTTTCCGAATTGCGAATTTTTTTTGTGACGTAGGTAACAACAAATTTACTGTTTTCAGATTTATTCATATACCTGTGCTATAAGACCTTGCTCTGTGTCAAATTTCAGATATTGGCTCAACGGGAAGTACCCTATGAATTTCGATCTTTGAGAGCATCAAAATATACGTTTTTTGCTACATAAACGGCCGTATCTTTTTTATTCGTTAATTTAGAAGTTTGTTTTTTCAAAGCTTGAAGGAACCGCAGACCTGAGTATATGGTTTTAATTTCAACTCGATACTTCCACGCGTTCTTGAGATAAAGGGTCTTGACAGACAGACAGACGGACGGACAACAAAGTGATCCTATAAGGGTTCTGTCTTTTTCCTTTTGAGGTACTGAACCCTATGTTTTTAGGGTTCCGTACCTTAAAAGGAAAAAACAGAACCCTAGGAATTACTCTTGGGGCCTTATCAAGACGTGTCAAAATGTCAGGCGAGCGATCGAGTTCCATCCTTATAGGTCGCCAATTGAATCGCAATATATAAACTCACATTCACCAACCAACATGTAATAAACAAACACGATGAATAAAACTTCATATATTCCTTATTAAGCATAATATATACCTTTACTCGACAATTACAGCCGACCATTTTATCACACAAAGCACTTACAGCCTCATGCATTATGCCCACAATATCTCATAGGCAAACCTCTTAACATCATTGTGAAAGTAGCCATCTTGTAATTTACTCGTGTATCTCCCCTGGAGAGGCTTTTTAGTTAGCCATAGGGTGTCTTGTATGGAGTTGTATGCCTGTGGTAGGTATATGGCATTTACTATTGTATGTTTTTTTTTTACTAACACTAATTAAAAAAAAAACGCTTGCCTAGAAGTAACCTATATAATCCGTGAATGGTTCAAAATTTCAATATAGGAATAATAACATTGATAAAAAAATATTTTTATTTTTTTTGGTATACATATTATGTATTTTTATAATAACGCATGTTACTTTTGATTTTTAAGAATATGTTGGTATACCCTGTTCGCGTTAAGATTAGAAATTTAAACAAACCTTTTTACTGTCTGTTCAACAGATTTTAACTTCTATTTCGTAGGCATGAGGATGGCGTTAAGAGCAAAAATATGGTGACAATACCACCTATTTACTGCTACCGCCATTTGTCATACAACCAACGTAATAAAGTCAAAACCGGTTGAACAAACAGTATTAAAAGGTTTTCATTTTCTAATGTAATTTTGAACAGAGTATAGTTGTTCTTAAAATTAAATGTTTTTTTTTTTACTTAGTTTTTTTAGGAGTTAATGGCTAATAATAATAATAATAATAATAATTCTTTATTTCAGGCTACTATGGCCCATAAACACTATACATAAAATAATCTTAAAAATAATATAGCCTAAGGGATACATAACCTAAACTAGACAATGAATACCAAAGTTTGGCAATAATTGGACATGAAACTGTGACCAACATTGGAAGTATCTGTTGACCAACTTGAACCACATTGTATACATGATCCATAAAGGTTAATGAGACACTTCGTCAACAGAGGCTGTTTTAATTACTCTGTATATGGTAGCAATAGCACATTTCATTTAGCAGCCATGTACGTGGTACAATGAAACGCCTGTTAGCATGGTTTACTAATTTACATTGCTCTTTGTTTTTATGGGACCCTAGTAGTTTTTATATTCTTTTGCGTTTGCTTTTGGAAAGTAAGTTTTTATTATGTTTACGTTTTTTTTTATGGTGGGAAAAAATCATCCAATGACAACCCCCGCTCTTTGGCAGAGCGGGAGATAGTGTCAGACTCTTACTGACTAAAAGACCCACCCCGTTCCTTCTAGCCTTCATACCGGGGCTCGAGCTGTGTTTCGAAACTAACCCTGGCCCCAGTAGGCTTCGACCCAGCTGGGTCCCTGCTGTTGCTGACAACTCCTTGAGGCGCGTGGGAACAGTGCGCGCCGTCGACGACTTGGGGTTGGTCCGGACAGTTACCGGACGGCCGGACAGCGAGCTACCCATTGCTCACTGTCCGCAAGCCCGCTTATTATGTTTACTTGGAAAATACATTTGTGTTTTTGCTTATTACATTTAATTAACAAAGTCATCATCATCAACATTTCACACAACGACCGGTTCTATGCGTTAGGCAACCATCGGATTCCCGCAACCCTCACCTTGTTCTCCATCAGGGAATTAAACTCCATAGCTTAGTTCTTACTTGTGAGAAGCATTGAGAAACCATATTATTAGGAATTTAATCAAATTCCATAGCAGCGAGCAATACCATCCTACTTACTCGGCGATCCACAAAAAAAAAAGATCCAAACCATATCTTTTGAATGATATAATCGTGTCGTAGGAGTTCAAACCTTTGAAACGCCGCAGCCATGCGCGTGCGCAAACAAAGAGTCGCTGTTCGGAGTACCGATAGCAAAAAACGTTGCGTAATAGGATGAAAAAGAGTACCGTTAGTTCGTTACAGTGGGCTGTGCTGTGTTGTGCGAGCCAATACTATTGTGCGTAAAGGCGTTACAGACGGACTGGTAATCGAATGCGCGATTTCGAAACACTTATTTTGGAGGTTTTAAATTAGATTTTTTTAAATAGTGACGCGCCACCGGACATCTCACCTACCCGCACAAAACGATTTGGGAACACATTCATTGTGCGTGCAGCTAAGGAGTGGAATTCCTTGCCGAAATCTGTGTTTCCTGATGACTATAACTCGGAAATCTTTAAGCCAAGAGTGATAAATGATATTTATTTTGTAAATAGGTTTAAAAAACACTTTTACACGTCAATTTTTTTTCGTCAGTTTATGCTAGATGAGGCCGGTGTTTCCTATCTGACTACCCTGAGAAGAAACACCGAAACAAACTCAGGGGTCAAAGTGGATAGGTTTCTTCTAGGTAATCGTGCTCTATCGTCGACCGCATTGTCGGTTACCATCAGGTGAGATAGTGGTCAAACGCGAACCTATCAACAATAAAATTGTGTTTGACACATACTTACTTAAACAAAAAATGCTACAACATTATTGAATTTAAGGCATTTATATCCTGCGTATCGTATGTCAATATCCGGGATGTCAGAAACATTGTTTTGTACTTTTACGCAGCGGATTTGATTGAGTGGCGACGGAAATTGCTGAAATAAATTATTTTGGGCTTGAGAAAGAACAACGGCGTGGAAATCGTTGATGAAATTATTAAGTACCTACATAACAACGCTCTATAAAGGCGGAATAATTTACTAAGTTTTATCAAATCAAGCTTATGACCAGTCTAACTTGCGCAAAAAAAATCTATTTAATTGGAAATTTATATGGCTATTTTTTTGCGATAGTAAATAATGTAATACCTAAGACAAAATGGCTTAGAAAATTTATATAATTTTGTATCTCTTAAAAAAGTTGGTTAATCATCATCATATTAGCCGAAAGACATCCACTGTTGGACATAGGCCTCCCCCAAGCGCCGTCAAAAGTTGGTTAATGTAACAACTATTTTAATCTTTTTAATTTACGACTAGACGCTCTACCACGAGCTCTTAACGCGATCCATTTTATGACCTAAACTGAATTGTTAAAAAGATGAAGCTAAATAGGGTGTACACTGTACAGCTTCAACCCCCTTTTTCGGTCGCACTTCTGATATTATTTTAACACATCATGATAAGATCCATATTCAGTACCTAGTAAACGAAAACGCTAAAAACGCAGGTCCACCCGTCTGAACCACTCTACCAGTCGGCCTCGCCCATTAGCCAACAAAACAGCCTCACAATGCACTGACGCACACTCCGAGAAAAATAGATGTCAACTGACCTTAGCAAAAGTCAATGTGGACACTGCCCTAATGTGCAACATAAATAGCCGTACGTTCACTATGTGGAACATACTTATATGATAATGGATTGAATATCTTCGCTACAATGCATATGAGTATGTGTAACGGGATACATCTGGTTAAGTTTAAGAATGTTTTTTAGGTGGGTCAGTTTTTTTGGTGTTATGTGTAATCTTGTTGCTTATAAATTGGGTAATATTGTTTAAAAAAAAAAAAACAGATGCTCAAAATTATGACAGTTAAAAACTTTATTAATCTGGTAAACGAAGAAACTGCGAACAAAATTATTAGTATTTGAATGATAAATTGTTGCTTTATTTAATAAATAATTTAAAAAAAAAAAAACGTTTTTTTAGAGTTATGTTGTCTTGTATAAATTATTAAAATTTTACAAAAATAAACACAGTAACTCTGAAAAGGTGTTTACGAGAAAACAATAGATACAGTTTTGTCTTTAAGAAGTTGTTAAGTTTATTCTGTTGGGTTTTTAAGACTCATGTTAAAAGTATTCTAGGCACATAAGTTCATACACACAGCTACATAAGGTACATACATAGGTTCATAAGTATGTGAATTTGTTTACAGGAATTATTCTCTGGAACTAAACCAATTCAGAAATTTTTTTAACTAGTAGAAAGCTGCATTCTCGAGTGGCATATAGGCATATTTATTTGAATTTTTTTTTTGTACGCCAAAAATGTCGGATACGCATTGAAGTAGACGCTGGTCACCTAAGTCACCAAGACTTAGATAAAACCACTGGAGTGAACTAACTGCCATCTAATAAAAACGATGTAGGTAATACAGCAAACAGCAAAGCAGAATTTAATAGCAAAGCTTAAAGAGAACTGCACAATTTAATAACCCATTTAAAAATACAGCGCCATATTTATTTCTTTTACAGATTGCATGCAATTTATTTTCTTATTACACGTTTGATTACTGGATAAGCATAATATTTTAAACGATTAACTTAATATAAAAGTATTAGATTGCCAAGTTTATAGTTTTTGTCTTACTAGGGATCCGCTTTATATTCACACGGGTATTAAATTACTCATCATCTTTCTGCCCTTATCTCGTATTATTTGGGGTAGGCACAACCAGTTCTTTTCTTCCATTTTGTTCTGTTACCCGTCACTCTATCTCTTATTCTCTTTTCTTTCATATCACTTATCACACAATCCATTCTTTTCTTTGATTTCCCTCTTCCTCTCCATTCATCTACATGTATATTCATAACTGTTTTAGTAATCTTTTTTCCATCCTCTTTACATGACCATACCAAGATAAACGATTCCCTTTTAACTTTTCAGTCTTTGGCCTTATTTTTAAACTGCCCCTAATGTACTTATTTTTCATTTTATCCATTCGCACGAGGCTTTTCTTTCTTTTCATGTTTTACTTATCCAAACTTCCTCATGATTCACTCTGTTTATCAGTAACCGCACGAAAATCCGACCAGTGGTTTTTGAGTTTACTGCAAACAGACAGAGAGATAGACGCAGTGGCAGACTTTTTTTATAATATTGACCCCTTCCACTACAAACTGTGTAAACAAAAAAAAATAATACGAATTTAAAACCACTAAACAATTAAACATTTTTTAATGTTGTTTTCATAATGTTAATTTGCTCAATATGTTCATAAACATAAATCAACATCGTCTAATGTTGTTTGATAAAGATAAATAAATATTATTCATGATTTCCCATGAGTTCTTTTTAGGGTTCTAGACCGCAGTCAAGATCAGACACAATTGGTCCTAGACGTGCTAAGTAGAATCGGAGGAGGCCTAGAAATTTTGGGGTTCCTTCGTAATGGAGTTTCAACAATAAAATGATTTACATTCTTAAAGATTGTGGTTATGTTTATTTTGGACTATATCAAATAAAAAAATTATAGCGAAGTAAAAATACGGATTTCACAACTGTGCTATGCGTATAATTTTATCAATAATTGTTGGTTTAAAACTAAATATTAAAAAATGAAAAAGTGAAATAAGTGTTAGCTTACATCAGCTAACACTTATTTCGCGTTAAAGGGGCCGTTCAAGTCAAGAGTAAATTACTTCTTGGCAGGCGTACTCCACAGTCGACCACATCATCACTTACCATCAGGTGAGATAGTGGCCAAACGCGAGCCTATCAATAATAATAAAAAGAAGAGTTCCCACGGAAAATAACTTGACAAGTTCGGGCCGGCTATATGTAAGTAGAAATGTCAATAAGGTCGAGGGTCCTTTAGTTATTTCTGGCCATTGAACTTTCAAGTACCGTGGCTAGAGAAATTTCTGGTTACAGAAAATTACGCCTTATTCGGAATATCAATCTACCTACCGTTTTCCCAGCTTCTTCTTTTTAGCGTGTCGATGGCAATACTTATTAAATTCCATGCCTGACTCAGTATTCGGCCACAGCAATGCCGTCTATTGATGCTGTCATTAGATCTCAACGTGAACAGGTAACAGGGTACGTCATGCAAGATGGAAGGTGGGACATGGTCTGTGGAGAGACGCCGCACAAACACTGAAGGTCGGAACCGCCGGTTATACCTACTAAGAAATAGTAAAACTATTTCTTCAGTAAGAAGAAGTGAAGAAGAAGTGTTAGATTAGATTTTCAAGTTTCTGACTATCCCCAACGACTGTCAATGATCATTAAATATAAGCAAAGACAAACAGTATTGGTTCTCTTGCGGATATCTTCAAGAAACTCCGAGCATTAGCCCACTTCATTAGATGACTTTAAGCCTTCTGATGAGGTGACCACATTTCAGTTCAAGCTGGCAAAATGCGCACTGAAGCTCTACCACGAGCTTATACTATTCATTTGAAGGCCTAAACTGAACTCATAAAGTGATGGAGGTGATAAAACGTCATGATAAGGCTACTGGTCATAGACTTGAGACACTGTGGCATCACTGTGTGACGTAATGATGCCTCAAAATGGTAAAATAAAAATTGATAAAAGTAAAGAGAGCGTATCTTTTGAATGATCGTGACCTTCATATTGCTGAGGCCACATTCCATATTTATAAATGAAACAGGGTGCGTCCAATAAATAAATAAAAACAAGAAACGATAACTCAAACAAAAACACTGCCATTACTATAAACATACACTAAAGGCCACAAAAAATGAGTCACGCATGCACCATAACATACGTCGTACACTGCCGGCCACTAAAACTGGTACAAATGCGTGCAACTCAAAGGCATTGGAATGTCAACGCGGGTGGTGATTGACAATTGACCTTTTAAGGAGTCGCTTGAACATCAGTGTAAACATGACCCGAGGTTTGTCTGAAGGATTTAGAAAAGTATGGGCTTTGTAAATATTGTGAGCGTACTGTAAATAGACTTATTTGAATTGCTGTTTGTGAATATTTTAGATGGCGAATATTTGCCATAATATTTCAGTATTGAGCTGCAAAGAATTCTGACGATATTATTACGGATTTCGATACCTCCAACGCATAAAGTCGTGACATATTTTTTGAGTAAATTTGTATTTAAAAAATGTAAAATATATATATTGTTACTAGCTTCTTTCAGTGGATTTGCCCGCGTGAAAGTAAGTTTCTCCATACAAACTTCCAAACCCCGTTTTACCCCCTTCGGGGTAGAGTTTCGTGAAATCCGTTCTTAGAGGATGTCTACACCCTATAAGCAATCTACCAGCCAAATTTTAAGTTTGTAGGTGTTATAGTTTCTGAGATTTCGTGATTAATAAGTGAGTGGTATTTCGATTTTATATAATATAGATAGATTTCTTAATTTACATCCAGCATTTACTGTGATATTAAAATAATTATTGCTTACATAATGCAAATAAATCGGTCAAAAGGGTTTAACAAATTACACAAAACACACAAAACGCTTCTATTGAAAAAAAAAAACTTTTTGCATTACGACCTTTTTTTTTTTTATGGTGGGAAAAAATCATGCATTGACATCCCCCGCCCTTGGGCGGAGCGGGAGATAGTGTCAGACTCTTACTGACTAAAAGACCCACCCCGTTCCTTCTAGCCTTCATACCGGGGCTCGAGCGCCCTTTCGGATAACCCTGGCCCCAGTAGGCTTCGACCCGGCTGGGTCCCTGCTGTTGCTGACAACTCCTTGAGGCGCGCGGGAACAGTGCGCGCCGTCGACGACTTGGGCTTGGTCCGGACAGTTACCGGACGGCCGGACAGTGAGCTACCCATTGCTCACTGTCCGCAAGCCCGCGTCTACGTTGGCCGGAAATCGGGATCAGAATCCTGGCGACGGCGGCGGCGATAACGCCGTTGCCTGATGCGTTCGGCCTCCTCCTTTGCGAGCATTACTGCTTCGCAGAAGTCGGCGACCACCTGCCACTCCTCCTCGCTCCGGACCATGGCCTCAACCAAGGCCCGGCGCGAGAGGTCTCCGCCGCCGATCGCCCCCACGAGGGCACGGCGATGCTCCGCCCAAGCAGGGCACACCTCGACTGTGTGCTCCACCGTGTCCTCCGGGCGTTCCGCACAGTGGCGACACCCGGGCGTCACTTCCGCATGAATCGAGTGCAGGAAACTCCCGAACGAACCATGTCCGGTGAGTACCTGCGTCATGCGGAAGGTAAGGACGCCGTGAGGTCTTTCCAGCCACGCCTCAAAGAGGGGACTTACCGCCATGATTTTGCATTACGACCTTATCCGTGGGAAGTGTCGATATGTTCGCGGTACATGGTTTTTATCTTCGTAAAAAGGAGTTAAATTATAAATGTATTATACAAAAAAAAATATACGTAGAAATTGATTCGTGTATTGTTCGTCTTCTGGTGTTTTGATAAGGAAAACCAGGTTAGAAATGTCATAGTGTTTTAAATGGTGACTCATTTTAGTTTAAAACACAAAAGAAATTAAAGTTTCAGACACAATGTGTCCATTTAACTCTAAACACACACAAACAAACAATAAAAAACCTATAAAACAATAACTTCTAAATTATTTATGCCAGTCCCATCGCCATTTTATGACCCCTTTACTAGGAACACTTAGAAGCCGACTTGACCTTAAGGAACGTGAAATTGACATTCAAAACTCGCGCGCATTCCTTTAGAAGAAAAAGTTATGTGTGCATGCGGCCGGCCTGGGATAGTAAAAACTTATGAATCATGGTAGCTTCTGTTTTCAAAATATTTGACATAAGTATGTACTTAGATTTCTGATTGAGAAGCATATGGAAGAGCTGGTAGACAACAGCCGCATGGGTAAGTAACACCTGCCGAGATAGCTGAACTCGACACATTGCTCTCATTGGTCACATTGGTCACGTTGGTCACGTTGGTCACATAAGTCACATAAGTCACATAAGTCACATAAGTAACATAAGTCACATAAGTCACATAAGTCACATTAGTCACATTGGTCATATTAGTCACCCTGTCATTGATATTGTGTTACCCTGTTATTGCGTTGTGGAGGTCAAAACGGCAGTCACTCCATATAGGAATACTAATATTTACTATTTACTCAGTTGCATGCATTTAGACTGGAAACGAATTCCAATATAGTTGTAATATGTTAGTCATATGTTTGTTGGAAGATATTGTAAAATTCTATTTTGTTTTAAAGAGTAACCATGAAGTTTCTTGCTTTTTCTTTTCCATACGACACGACGAATTGGAACCGTGCACTAGCTTCTGACGTTTTAAGTGCTGATGTAGGCTTATCTGAAATTAATATTTGTAAATTCAATGAATTAGGTTGAGAAAAAACCCCACGTCTAAAAATTAACTTTTTTTTATTTACATTGATCTTCTACTAAAGCTATTTCCAAGGAGGTTCTAAACAAATGAAGCAATGTATAGCGCTTAAGTCTTTGTATGCCTATAGGCAGGTAAGTACTGTTTCTAAAGGTTAGATTCCAAACGGGACTGTTGCTAAATATGTGAGCGGATGGTGCTATGTAAGTACGGGAAGTATTTATCCTTGTTTAGACATTTATCGTGTTTGGCTTGTCATACTGATTTCCATGGAAGATTTTGGTTTTGAAATAATATACTTATTCTAAAGGTATACGCAAATTAATTTGCCGAGGTAAGGTAGAATACAGAAACTAAAGTAAATGCATATATTACAGACAGACAGAATTTTTATATTAATGGTAGACTTTTTATCGAAATCGGAAGGTGCCAACTCGCGAGCGAGTTTTGCAGTAGCGAGTTGACGAACAAGTCATATTCTGCCAGCAGCGTTTGAAATTAGGAAATTATCCTAAAGGAACATGCTCCCGGGATAAAACATAGCCTAACTGCTATTCCAGGTCATGTTCTAACTGTGTGCAAAATTTTATCCATACCCGTTCAGATGTTCGAGCGCAACAAAAATTTATAGACAAACTCTAGTCTTTTGCCTTCGTGCACAATCGGTTGGATACGAACCTAATATCCCACACACTTCTTGTAGACCTTATTTTCGATATATTTACAAACTACTTGAAGAAGTTTGTTTATTTACGGTCTTGGATAAATTTCTTACAAATAGAACATGTAAAATTATGTTCGTTTGATGTTTTACGATAATAGAATGGCGCGAAATCACCCGCTTTTTGCTTTTTTTGCAAGAAATAGTTTTAATTAAAAATTATTTTCTAAAAAAATATTACTTGTAATCTGTCGGAATAGTTCCCATTGATATATTTTCAAAACGCAAAACTGTCGCTTACGCTGAAAAGGTTTGCATTGAACAGTAGGTGCAATCAGTGGCGAAGTATAATCCTAAGAAGTAAAAACCTTAATACTAAAACAGCCTTAAGAAAACTTGCAAATAAATAACCGATACTCATAATACTAAGGTAAATACAGCTCACAAAATCCTTCAGTCTCACACTATAAAACATGTAAGTATAACACCGTCATAAGGTCCGATCTAGTATTCAAGAATACGCAGAGCACATGTGTTTTATGAAGACAGTGACGTCAGAGGCAGCCATGTTGTTTGCGTACACTGTACGTCACACTTAGCCCTGCCACACACTGTGGTATGTTAATATTTTGTTTTTTAATATTTTTATTGTCGCCATCTAACCGTCTGGACCTCATGTTATTAATAACTTGTTCCACGCGCACCTAAAAGAGATTTTAGCAAAACTATGTCCATGGGTTGACTTCTGATAAGCTTTACCGTGGGCCTTGATCGCAAAGGGCAGCTAAAGGAATATTGGTGTGATTTTAGTTAGTAAATGTCTGACAGCCATCCCGCTCCGCTTTAGAATAGGAGAAAATTATTTCTTACTTCAACAAAAATGGCTTATACGAGTATAGTAATGTAAAAAGCTCCTCCATCTGTGATAGTTTTTAATTTAGCTTTAAAAAAATAACTGATTTCATCAGAAATGTCTTCAATAGGTTTCTTTACTCCACTGTTATTTTGTTGACTATCCAATGTTTTCTTTTGAATAGGGCAGCTAAAGGAATATTGGTGTGATTTTAGTTAGTAAATGTCTGACAGCCATCCCGCTCCGCTTTAGAATAGGAGAAAATTATTTCTTACTTCAACAAAAATGGCTTATACGAGTATAGTAATGTAAAAAGCTCCTCCATCTGTGATAGTTTTTAATTTAGCTTTAAAAAAATAACTGATTTCATCAGAAATGTCTTCAATAGGTTTCTTTACTCCACTGTTATTTTGTTGACTATCCAATGTTTTCTTTTGAATATAATGTGATAAATAACTAAAGGAAGTTCTTCAAAATTACAGACCTGATCCACAGAAACAAATATAGTTACCAAAAAAATATAGACAACTGTTCTTGTCAATTTAACCTCTCAAATCTCAGACTTGTAATTTCATACACAATAGACTTTACACATTATTTCATAAGTGCTCGATTTAATCTTATTCCAAGTCAACGAGGCGTAATAATGAACCACAGCGTCATTCGGTCTGCGACTGAGTTCGAGTTCAGCTCACACCGAGACGCAACACTGTTTGCACTTTCTTAAATAGTGATGCAAAAAAGTACTTTATTGTACATTAGTCATTACATCAAATGGTAGACATTTGAGTGACAGCATTAAAACAAAAGAAAAGCACAAACAGAGGTACACGTAGCACAGCACAAAGCACTGTGACGCAGTTGTAAAGAGCATATTTGAATATGCAGATCCCGCTAGAATCACGTGGAATTTTTGCAAGGGAAACCCGTGGTGTTAGAACACAAAGGGGAACTGATAGACACAGGTATGGTTTTAATCAGTAAAAGTCTGACCAGCCCTCCCACTCCACATTAGAGCAAGAAAAAAAAAAACTTTATTTCACATAGGCCTACATGAGCACTTATAAAACGACAAAAGCTAGTGGACGATTCCAAATTGGTCGTTTCCTATGGAGAAGAACTGACAAGAAACTCCATGGTAACACTTTTAAAAAAGGTGGTTGACGTTACAATATTTCCATATTACAGTATTAAATGTAAGAACAGTATAGACCAGTCAATATTGTACCTAAAAGAACAATAAAATTAGTTATAAAAAAGTGAGTTGTAATAAGGAGATAATGGATAAAGGAGATAAAGAATAATCTAAGAATTCATAGAATCTACAGTGTTCTCACATTCACATTATAAAATGATAATTTATACCACAAAAAAAAAATACTAAGGTATGTTTAACGTAAACGTTTGCTTATGTTAAATTATATAGGAAAGAGAGCTTTTTCATCATTGATAATATAGTTTCAGAACAAATTGACGTTTACATAAACGCAATAAAAAAAAATCACATGAAAGGCCTGTGGCCTCTTCAAGTGTTGTCGCATCGCGTCTTAGTGTGTGCTGACCCTTACATTAAATCTACACGCGGCATACAAGGTCGCGGTGTTAACCAAACAATGTAAGTAATCACAGATTTTGTGTAAATGTCCCTGTTTGTTAGTTCATATTTACGCACAAGTGTTTTTTGAATTTTAGTTTCTAACAAATTATTTTGTAACTTGAATTTCAATGTTTATTTTATTATACGTCGTTGTTTCAGTTATCTGCTGATTCAGTTTTTTTTTTCTCATCTTATGACAACCCCCGCTCTTGGGCGGAGCGGGAGATAGTGTCAGACTCTTACTGACTAAAAAACCCATCCCGTTCCTTCAAGCCTTCATACCGGGGCTCGAGCGCCCTTTCGGATAACCCTGGCCCCAGTAGGCTTCGACCCGGCTGGGCCCCTGCTGTTGCTGACAACTCCTTGAGGCGCGCGGGAACAGCGCGCGCCGTCGACGACTTGGGCTTGGTCCGGACAGTTACCGGACGGCCGGACAGCGAGCTACTCATTGCTCACTGTCCGCAAGCCCGCGCCTACGGTGGCCGGAAATCGGGATCGGAATCTCGGCGGCGGCGAGAGCGCCGTTGCCTGATGCGGTCGGCCTCCTCCTTAGCGAGCATTACTGCTTCGCAGAAGTCGGCGACCGCCTGCCACTCCTCCTCGCTCCGGACCATGGCCTCGACCAAGGCCCGGCGCGAGAGGTCTCCGCCGCCGATCACCCCCAGCTGATTCTGGGTTCAATTCCCGAGTCAAGCAAAGCGTTAAAACTGTTGTTTTCATTTGCACTTTTTCTCTAGACTCCGGATATATCACATATAATATTCAAACAATACTTGTGAAAAGTGAGTGTACTTACATTGGGTACATCCACTTACCTTTTTTTAAGATGGAAAATCATCCGATGGCTTCTACCGCCCTAAGATGGAGAGGGAGTAGTTATTTCGAATTTGGGATGAGTTGTTTTATTCCATTTTTTGGAATGTTTATAAATTATTTTCTAAATGAAAATAATTTTGAAAAATTAAATTACTCTTGTTAAAAATTGTTCGTTTTGTTTTATTTTTGACAATGTTATACTGCACTTATTAATTTATTGTTATACTGAATTTATTATAAAGTGCGTAAGTCGTACGTATTTATATTTTCAAATATTCCATGTTAATTTTATTTGAAATACACGATTTTTTTACAAATATTTTCGCCAATTTGAAACGCGCTTTCTCAAAATCGCAGTTGTACTTGTATAGGATGACATGTTATTACTTGTCTGCGTTTACTTATAATTTATGAAACTGTACCAAAAGCATTTGTAAATGTACTATTCTTCAAGATACAGGATTGTTTCCCAGTTTCAAAATATATTTAATAAAAAAACAATAAACCCATGCAATATAGGTACATCATTCATTATGTACTTAACTGCCAAACTCATTACATACATTGCACTCCCAAATAGGAACCAACAATACCCATATGACAAACCCAATTATGTTAATGACCTTCTGTATAAGAACATTAACTTAAAATTAGATACACAATCATTAACCAGCGTAATAGGTAGCTGTCCAAACTTACGACATTAAAAATAAGGCCCGGGCCGCAATTGCGACATGTCGACTCGTAGGCGTTTGGTCACCAGATGGCGAAGTGACGAAATCACTATTTGTCTTAGCGACTGCATTTTTCGAATGCACTTCGTTGTCCGCACGATGATTGCCGAAGTTTGACGTTTTGACAGCTGTCATCGTTTGAATTTAGAATGATTTGTTCTGTTGTGTAATGATTTAGTTTTGCGATAGCGTTGCAATGTCGCTGCATTATTTCGTACCTGATTAAGCATAAGCACGGTCAGTCTTAATTTTTTTTATTTCTTCATCTTACATCTAGCTTTAGGTACATGTTTTTTTATGATATTCCCAATATGATAAATGCGCTTATCCTAACTTATATAATGCTAACATCAATAACTAATTTATAACTAACTAGCGGCCCGTCTCGGCTTTGCACGGGAAATAAATATAGCCTATGCTACTCAGGGTGAATGCAGCTTTCCAATGGTGAAAGAATTTTCGAAATCGGGACAGTAATTTTTGAGTTTATTCATTACAAACATACGTACAGAAATACAAATTTTCCCTCTTTATAAATAATATTAGTGTAGACTACTATTTAATACTTCAGTTCAATAATAACAAAAAAAAAAAAAAAAAAAACTAGAAATAAAATTCTTTTGTTTTAAATCGCATCTATTTTTTGGCGTAACCCAAAGCCTATTCTAGCGTAAACAAAATTTTTGTGAAAAGTAAAAGGATAGAATGATTAAAAATTACGGGGCAATTTATTTTTAACATTTAATAAAAGAACATGAAATCGATCATAGTTTAATGGTTCCAATGATCTGTCTAAATTTAAATACATAGCAATCTAGACTTTCAATTATGAGAAGGATGTATCGAAAATCAATGTTATCCAACTTTTTAAAACTATCACTAGCAGTTTACATTTCTAAAAGTGAGTCAATGGCATAGATCAAATAATTATTTATGTGTGGTCGATGGATTTACTTACTTCACACCAAGAGAAAAATATGGTTCAAAAACTTGATTAACACTGGGCTCAGTGATTTACCAACCGACTTCAAAATAGGAGGTACACTGAATAATAGTGGTAACTGTGGCAAGTAACGCTTCTAATTTATAAATACGAGGCCCAGTCGCAACGACCCACACCTCATTGCGGGTGGGTTCAAACCTAGCCAGGCGCATTACTTTTTGTAAATTTCATTATCACTATTCTCAAAGCGGTGACTGTGAAGGAAAATATCGTGTGGAAATCGGCATGTCCTCGAACAAAAAATTCGAAGATATGAGACATCTTTCAATCCGCACTGAGCCTGTGGTAGTGGTTTACGGCCTATTCCCTTTCTTATAAAAGAGAATTTAATCCCAGCAGTAGGAATATAATAAGGTTGAATGACGAATGTATATATACTTACTAACATTGAAATCAAGATGACAGAATACCTCATAATGTAAATTACCTATTGGTGAAAAACCATTGACTCTAGAATTTTTCGATAGGGTTACCACGACCCTGGAATGCAAAAAAAGTTAGTAAGTTTTAATACATAAGTAAAAGTCTGTTACTCTCTCTCGCTTAACTAAGAACGGCAGCAATAACTTGATGATTTCTCCACTTAAAAAAAAATATTTCAGAAAAGCATTCTATTCTCAAAATGTAAGAAGGGAACCCTAAAAATTTAAAGCGCAAACATAAGCGGTAGTCGACACCGTGATGGGAACTTAGCACAATTTATGCAACATGGCCGAAATGTTTCATTTTTCACTCTGTTAAAAATAATAACGTTTTAAAATGTTATAACAACTCTGTCGGATATATGGGCGGTATTTTCGGACGTTAAAAATTTGGCTTTGACCAAAAATAAAACTGAAAGCCACTGGTTTATGAATCTTTTAACTTTGTTAGTGAGAAATGAGGTTTTACGCAGTTTGAAATAATTATTCGCGTCTGGTTCAGTCTTTTTGGCGGCATTTGTAACACTTTTACATTTGATTCGGTTTTTGGCTAGACTGTGATTATGGACACTAGAAAGTTAATTAGAATTTGGTTACAAAAGAAATGTGCAGCCTTTACAATAGAAAATGCTTATTTCATATTTTAGAATAAGACTAACAAACATTATCTACCTTATAAATTCATCATCATCGGCCTTTTTAATGTTCCCACTGCTGGGACTCAGGCTTCCTCTCTAGGAGAATCGTAATCGACCACGCGGGCCCAGTGCGGGTTGATAAATGTCACATGTCGTAAATTATTTAAAAAAAAATGTTGCAACAGACATTGGTCCTACTTGGTCCTACTGGACAGGTCTTATAGTAGGACCGATGTCTGCTAAACCCTAGAACACAAAGGGCAACTGAAGGAAGGGTTCCGGGTTTTCCTTTCAGAAGCGAACCCATGGTTCTGTAGACTGCAGCCTTGCATTGGGACCCTACGGTTTGAGATGTCAGATCTCCTTGAGGCGCGTGAATCACTACGCGCCGGAGATCTCTCCTGAAATCTTTATTTATTAAAATACATATTTTTAACCGATTTCAAAAAAAGAGAGGAGGCTTTCAATTTGACTTACCTAATGACTCTTTTGTCTGCGATAATTACGTAAAAGTATAAAATGTGTTTTATAAAACACATTCATGTTCCTGCATTCTTAAAGAACGCGAAAACATGAAACAAACACAAGAAACCACATGCTGACATAAATCAAAAGCACTGACGACTTTAACAGACAGTGCGACAACTTATGCCGAAGTGATTATATTCGCGTATGACCTACCGTTAGGGTTGCTCACAATAAAATCCGAAAATAAACGTAGCGATAAATCACATAGCAATTCCAAGAGCGGTGTTGCTAGTTGCAAGCCATAAAACGTAATTGAATAATACCAAGCGTTTGTTAACCGAGATGTGGGGTAATAAAAATTAAAAAAAAAAGTTTAAGTTCGACCTTCGTTTTGAGAATTCCGTATAAGTATGCGGGTTATTGCAGTCATTGATGGGTTAGTATAAAGTGCTACTGGCCGGCAATATTGAGGGTTTGCTTTTCAAATTTTTTTTTAAGAATTAATGGTCCTGATTAATCTTATACCTAGTAGTGGGACGACACAGACCGATAGTAACGTAGAATTATTTTGAACAAAATTGTATAATTATGATAATGATGCCTTCCGTATGCAAAACGCACAGCACGACATATATAGGTACATATGAGTATATAAAACAATGCATTTGACCATAATAATTTATGAAGTCAAGACCTGGTGAGGGTCCCAAGAATCTGTTGAATGTTAGACCGGTAATTGTAGCAACATGTGAGGAAGTCTGTATACAGCAGTGGAAGTTCGGCTGAAATGATGATGATGATGAAGTTACTATTGGCCTGATATGCTGATATTTTCCAAATATCATAAAAACTATATAGGAAAACATAGTCAGGGAATTTGCATGTTTAAGAATCAAAAATTCGAAGACATGTGACATCCACCAACCCACACTGGGTCCGCGTTACGGCAAATATCCTCTCTTAGAGAAGAGGCCTACTGAGTCCCAGCAGTGGGAACATTATAAGGCTGATTATGTTATGTTATCGAAAATAGTGCCATTAAACCTAACTTCCTCTGAAGCTCTCAAAAATTACCATAATGACGAATACAAGTACAAAAATACATTTTTTTTTCTTTTACAAAATTAATACTACATCTAGTGATGGAAGTTACCTTTTGGACAAAAATTGCCTGAGTTAGGTCACTTCATCATCATCATCAGCCTTTTTAATGTTCCCAGTGCTGGGACTCAGGCCTCCTCTCTGGGAGAGGGAATGGGCCGTAAACTACCACGGGGGCCCAATGCGGGTCGGTGGTTGGTGTTAGGGCACTTCGCTGTTCCGAAACTAACAATTTAATTCCAATTTTTAATCTTAATAGTTTCAGTTTTACAAAAATCTTAAACTTATGACCCTTGTGACCCTTGTAATTTCCATCATTAGGCCACCTTACCTGAATCCCTCAAGGAACTGTTACCCTTTGCCACCTCTATCATCCGGTCAAAACATTAAACATCAAAATTCAATAGAACCCTTTATCTCATAAAGAACTCTAAATATTTTCAACAAGGTATGCACCGCCGACAAGGTGTTTTATCGAGTCGATTTCACGGGTCGTTGCGTCGCCATAACCTTGTAACAGCGGCCTGAGACCTTTACACAGTATTGTTAGCAATAGGGAATTGAGGGATTGGGTTATTGTGGTGATCGACAAACGACCCAAGTTTATAGTGGCTATGGCCTGTGCTATGGCTTTACAATATTTGAATTTGGAACACTTTCTTTTTAATATTTTGGCTTCGCAAGGTTTATGCGTTTAGCCAGTGTCAAGTTTAGTAAGTGATAAGTTATCAGTCACTTTAAGTATTTTTGAGTTCCATTACAATGCGGATGTAACTCATTTTAATATTTTTGCATTATTTGGCAGCAAATGTATCGAGTCAGCCTTCTCGGCAAGCTTCGCTGTGGTAGCCAATACTACAATAACTTTCAGCTCCATATTACCACTCACACATATTGTCCAGCTGCGTAGACACTGAGTTAAAGAACTCCACCAATTTCACAACACAGTGTCTACTATGTTAATTTGCGAATAATTAAAACAGCCACAGAGCTTCACTCCAAAAAATCCAAAATAAAACTCGTACTTTTTTGCCTTCTTTTGTTTTATAATCCTTTAGTAATTTTCAACAATGTCATTGTTGAAATGATTTCATGGAGCCGTGTTTGTGATGGGCGCGATTTTGATGGCTGTTTAGATCTTTTTTTTGTTCCTAGCCATTACTGTCCCACTATCTTAAACCAGTACTTGTGGTACCTACACATCTTTTCATGGATTCTAAGAGTGTTTTTTTAAACTCATTCTTGCTTTTATTTCAAGTTCTTAAAATTTCATTCATGTTTCTATTTATTTTCTTTTGACATACTCCTGCCCACGTATAGCGATTATTATTATCGTGGGAAAAAAATCATCACAGTCTTTGTTGCATATCGGATTTCCTTTGTCATAGCAACTGATGCGATCATAGCAAATGCACCTAACCATGTTCTTTCCCGTTTTATCTTACCGATTATATTCCAAGTATATGCTGCAGCTCCCTCGTTTAGTAATAACAATAAACCGAGATCACCAATTCATGTACAGACCAGTAGTGTTATTGACCAAACAAACATCAGACCTTGCTTAGCAATATAAGTTTACGCAATAGTGTTATGAGTGTCAAGTTTTGCTTCGATATGAGGAGGTTTGGTTAGAATATGTTCTTGAATCCAGGAAATGCAGAGGACTGCAATGTTGAAGTTATATTATAGAAAAAAAAACAAAACGGAAGCGGTGAAGGAAAACATCATGAGGAAACCGGCATGTCCTAGAACCGAAAATTCGAAGTCATGTGACATCCACCAACCACCACGTGGTGGATTATGGCCCATTCCCTCTCCTAAAGAGTCCTAACAATGGGAACATTATAAAGCCGACTATGCTATGTAATGCTTATATTGTAGATGCGTCTGTAAATATCGAAAGGCCTAGTAATGATGGGAGAAGTAAGGCGGTGACCGACTAGCATCTAAGGTCCAGAAGCAGAAATGGTGATCGTTCGGTGGCAGGTTGAATAGAACCTGGATGAGACTGGCTCAAGAAAAATTGGCACAAGAAAAGATAAGTCTAATATCAAAAATGAGCGAAGTCGAGTTGTAAATGATGACACGTTTGTAAAAGGCAATTTCTAGAATCAATCAATCACAAAGTAATCTCGATCAGATTGCAAAAATTCTTTCATTGAAAATAGTTTCTCTGTCATCAATCAGTGGTTACTTTTTCCTGAAAAAGAAATGTAAGGTCCAAGAGAGTGAAACAACGAGAATAAGATTGTATTTTATTTGAACGATATTTGTATTTATGGCGACCACCATAACACCTTTTAAAGACGATCTAACTAACTGGATCCTATTTTGTTTAGCAGCATCTAAGGCTGTTTAGTATGCTGTTAATCTAAGTAAGATAGGATGGGCTTTTGCGTAGGTAAAGCCGGATCTATTATGATTCGGTTCGGATTTGGTTCGAGTACATTTTTAGGGTACTCGTCTACAGTGTCAAGCCTCAAGAACGTAACTTTCGGTAGAGAACTTTTTGTGCTATGAAATTAAACTTGCAGATGTAACCAAATTTTCTATTTGACAATTCATTCATTATAAAAGAAAATTTAGACAGATATATTAGCATTAGCACTGTCTTCGTCTCTTAATATCCGTCTTTTTCCGTATTCCAAACAATCACCACATAAAATTATTAGATTTTTTTCCCGGACCAGATTACAATACAAGCCAAAGCACCCATAGCGCTCTGGAAAATAATGAGCTTATGATATGCCTTCCAAATTTAAATTTTCAATTACGATAACACAGAAAGTCACTGGACTGTATAATTACAATCATTCCATAACATTCCTTCCCTCAATTATCCCTACATTATCCTCGATTAGTACACCTAATCTAATCTCTTGATGTTCTATAGAGTCGTTTCATTTCGCGCTCTGCTGCCTACCTTGCACCAATGGCCTCAAACTGGGTCTTAAACGACTATTTGAGGTTTCGGAATGATCTCAAACTGGGCCCTATAACAGTCAGTGTCTATGATTGCATAAAAATCTAATTTAATATGTTTTATTGCTTTACAAGACTATGTGGCAACATTGTTTGTATATTTTCTGTGGTATTATGAAGTTTTTGTTATCACTTGTTGCATATTGTATCGTTTGAATTTATTCATAGCACCAGTAGAGTTGTTTTATTCGACTGTAAGTGAGATTGCTTACATTGTACAATAGTGTATCTTGGAATTGGTTCTCGACGAATTTATATTATGTTACAGGGACATTTTCAAATTCTAAAAATTTTCGGTTGTTCGTATAAAATCATACCTGATTTATTTTTGGATTTTTATAAATATAAAGAAAAATAGATATAGATAATAAAAAATAAGTGAAAAATAGAAATAGATATAGATAAAGAAGACTCTAGCCTGAGACACAGATCAGATTAAACAATTAAAACAATTGTAAGTGATAACAAGTATATAAATAATAGATCAAGATATGTTACCGACATCAGATTTTAATAAAATTATTATCAGAGCAATCAATGTAGTTTATAACAAAAAATAATCTGATGTCTGAATGATGTATTTTTGCAAAAATAACAATATACAAAAAAGATTTCGAAGATGACCCGCCGTCCACAAATAAGGATTCGGTTATCATCGGAGTTCCTTTAAAAAGATTATTATAAATACCTTCAATAACTTACCACTTCTTTCATAACCAAAATGACAGGTTAATATTATAATAGCAGTCAATTTGGGCTCACAAGAATAATTTGTTTGCTTTTGAGAGAAACCTCAAAGATTCCGGCAGCCATTTTGAAGTGTAAGCGAGTTTTTTGTCACGTAAAAAAGTGTTTAAGGGTAAGTGGGTTAAGTAACTTAAGTTAAAACACTATTTGTGGCTTGCTTACCTACTTTAGTAGTAATTTGGGATTTGGTGTTTTTGGTGACGAAATTCTGGTATATTGCTTTTCTTTTTTTGCTTAAAATATGTGGCTTGGAATTTGGAACTGTTGATTCCACAAAAAGTTGCGGCAAGCTTACAGTAGGTTTTATGGAGTTTTTTTTTTTAGTTGACATAATTGTTAATGAGTTAATTGACATTCAAGAGATTGAATTTTTCTTCGAATTTCCTCTCACATATTTAAATCAAAACGCAATGGATATTCTATTTTTTAATAAACTATGTATGTACAAAAATATTGTACATCTATATACATATATATATATAAAAATCAATGCCACTTTTCGTTGTAATTTTATAACTCAAGAACGGGCTCACCTATCCAAACCAAATGTTTAGGCTTTGTTCGGACTATTTAGTAGATGGTTTATGTGAAGTTTGGTAGGGTAGAGTAGGGTAGAGTAGAGTAGTGTAGAGTAGGGTAGAGTAGGGTAGAGTAGGGTAGAGTAGGATAAGGTAGGGTAGAGTAGGGTACAGTAGGGATGAGCGGGAGCGAAGCCGCGCGGGCAAAAGCTAGTAGAGAATAGAAATCCAATTAGTAACGAAACGTAAGGCAAAGAAGAAATATAAAAGTGTAGTTTTAGTCAGTAAAAGACTGACAAGCCTTCCACTCCACCCTAAAGCAGGAAACGTTATTGGATAATTTCCCAAATTAAAAAAAAAAAATTGTGTTACTTAGCATACTAAAACCCATCAAGTAATAAAGTAAATATAACCTAAAATTACCGTGATATTTTATCAGGGTAATATTTGAAGGCCTGATTTATTGACCAAATCATCAAAACTTTATTCCTTTTCACATTAAATATTATTGGTTGCTTCAAAGTAACTTTCTTTGTGTATCGAAACCCAAAATGTCATGATCGGAAGCCCTATAACTTTTCTTTGAAGTCGTTAATTTTATGCCATCTATTTGAGGATAAATCTTACTACACATCTCTGTTTGTACACTAAAATATTGGTACACAAAATCCTTAATGTTTTTTTTAAACATTATTCTACACTGGATGGAAGATGGAAAAATTACTCTTGTATCATATGTGCGTTTTTGGACATATAATATGACATACGCAAGAAACCCCAACTCGGCACGCATATCTGCAGGCAATATAAATATTTTTGTTCCGTGCAGGAAAAAATGGAGGGAATAACATTCATCATCATCATCATCATCATCATTTCAGCCGAAAGATGTCCACTGTAGGACATAGGCCTCCCCTAAGTGTAGCCACAATGAACGGTCCCGTGTGTGTCGCATCCATCGGATTCCCGCAACCCTCACCAGGTCATCGGTCCACTTTGTAAGAGGCCTTCCAATGCAGCTTCTTCCCAACAGCCATCTGTTCTGCGAGCAATATGCCCTGCCCATAAAAGTTAGTATTACAGTAAAGTCCTTTGGAAACCATATGAACATTATTTAAATCTCGATACTTTCTGAACGTAAACTCACAGAATTTTCAAGCAATTCTACCAGGAGTTCAGAAATCTTCAGATGTATTACGCGTGCAGGAAAAACGTAATACCTACCCTTACAAAGCGACGCTAAAGACGGAGAGTGCATAATGCGTACTCGACTTGAAACACAAGGAGCTCAGGAATGCATTCGTTTGGAGTTGTACTGAAGAAAACCTCCTACACGCTCCTGAGAATTTTGAGGAACTTCTTAATGGAATACTTAGTTGCTGATTACATAATAATATTATTATCGCCTCGCCGTTCATACCGCTTACATCGAAGGACTGGAACAATTTTCTTGCTGCGGTCTTCCCGTCCGATTATAATTTAGGTGTCTTCAAGGCTAAAGTGAATAGGCTCTTAATAAACAGATACGCTTCACCATCAACGATTACATCACTACTTACTATGAAGTGGGAAATCAGTGATGTACTAGTTCATATCAATCTACGTCTACACTTCTACACTAATTTAATAAAGAGGTAACGTTTGTATTTTTGTTTTTTATTTTTTGTTTGTAGGAAGTAATCTCTGAAAGTAGTCCCGATTGCTAAAATTTTTTCACCAATAGAAAGCTGCTTTACTTCTGACTGACATAGACTATTTTTATGTGCGCGGGCGAAGCTGCGGGCGAAAGCTAGTTGTATATATTTACAAATACAAATACTTTGTTTTAATAAGTAGATATGAAATACATAAATTAAAAAGAATGGGAGTTCACACCGAATGTCCATGGAGTTTCTTGCACGGTCTTCTCCATAGAGATCTACACTTTGAAATGTGCAATTAGCTTTTTTTTTTTGACTGATTCAAATGTCTGTAAATTGTTAATTTGAAATAAATACTTTGAGTCGATTTTCTTATTATATTTTATATTTGTGCATCGTATTCACTATATTGCTTACAGTTCCCTGGTCAAGTATTTTATCACTATTTTAATTTTATGATGCATACGTACAATAATAAATATTTTTATCATAACACTCAACTACAATACAAAATTTTTCAAAACAAGTGATATAACCGGAACACTATCTCAAACAGTACTATAAAGCAACCGTAAAGGCTCTAAATACATCACGAACCCGTCAAAATCCTAATAATAGAGAACAGATAAGTTTACGACGCACAAAAAAGTTTTTATCGCTGTCAAATTCGACACTTTGTCGATGATAGGTCAAAAGTTTCGACATGAAACGTTCACATCTCTATTATGTAGAATAGACGACTCTATTTTCGAGTCGGCGCTAAGTAATGATGTAATATGTTTTGGTTTAAGTGTTCAAGTATTTGATGTATAAGTTGAATAATTCTGTCTATGTACTTTGCAATTGTGAGATACAGTGGGCCTCATCAGACGGCTTAAAGCCACCCAAAGGGCAAAATAATGGAAAGGGCTCGGAGTTGCCTTGCAAAATCGAATCAGAAATGATGCTATCCGCAGGAGAAACAAGGTTACTGACATAGCACAAAGGATTGCCAAACTTAAGTAGCAATGGACAGGGTACATTGCTCGCAGAACAGATGGCCGTTTGGTTCTGGAGTAGCGATTGCGTACCGGAAGACGCAACATCGAAAGGCTTCCTACAAGGTAGACCGATGACCTGCTAACCGGGTTGCGGGAATCCGATGGATGCGAGACGAACAGGACCGTTCATTGTGGCGACAATCAGGGTAGGCTTATGTTCAACAGTGGAAATTCGGCTGAAATGATGATGACGAGATACAGTCAATATTGTTTACGATAGGAAATATTACATGTACAAGTATGCCCAGAGTCCTCTAGAGTTACCAACGGTGCTAAAATATTTTGGTACTCACCGATCGGTCCTTTGATACGGAAGGTCTTTTTTGCTATTCAATACCATAATAGCTTTGATATTTGCCAATACGATAGATATTTCTTTTATTGGAGACCTTTTTGACACACTTTCATAATCTATTGTAAGTTACTCAAGGTATCTTAATGCTTCTGAATTTTCTAACATCGCAGGTATTTACTAAATCTATATTTTCAATTTCTGATTTATTTTTTTAGAACTTTAGTAAGAGATCTATGTATTGAAAAGTCTCTACTCCGTTATCAGCACAAAAATATTCAAACTGAATATATCCTCCAATATTGCTATACTGCATTTTTTTTATGGTGGGAAAAAAACATCCAATGACAACCCCCGCTCTTGAGCGGAGCGGGAGATAGTGTCAGACTCTTACTGACTAAAAGACCCACCCCGTTCCTTCTAGCCTTTATACCGGGGCTCGAGCTCCCTTTCGGATAACCCTGGCCCCAGTAGGCTTCGACCCGGCTGGGTCCCTGCTGTTGCTGACAACTCCTTGAGGCGTGCGGGAACAGTGCGCGCCGTGCTATACTGCATCGTTGCGCTCGCTTTGTTCTTGCTACACGTATTTAACTATTAAATAAGATACAACTTGAACATGATGTCAGGAAGAAAACCGAATTAAGAAGAAACTTAAAGAGAATAACATCCTTATTCATAGACATGATAATACATAGCACAGGAAAGCTGAGAATTCCAAAGATTTCTAATAATCGTGCAAAGTTAGGTAGGGTCGCTAATAAAAAAATTAACTTAGAAATATTGGACAATGCCTCGAAACTACTAAAAAGGCTTGCATGTGATAATCCTACGTAAAAACAGTCAATCTTTATTAGCACTAGTGTAGAAAAGTGCGCGTGCTTGCCCCTGCCACAATTTTATTACATATATTATCATATCAGGCTGGGCGCCGAGCCAGGCGAGTTGTGTGTCAACCCTTGTATATTTATGTCTTCCTAAGTGTATTAAAAAACTTCGATTGATGCACGTGTAAATGTCACTGCAGGACTCGGCTCCATAAAAATGCATCCTTAGTCACAATGACAAATGTTCTCCATTTGTATCAAAATGTACTATTTTAATTCTTTGTGGGCGTTTAATTAAAATAATTATGTTTTTTTGAACGACTTAAAAACAGATACTTAATTCAAATTTGCACAGCATAATAAAAATTCGCTTCTAATATAATTTATCGTCAAACCATATCTAAATATTCAGACTACCGATATTCAAAACATCCCACAACAGGCAGTGTAGCCGACTGCATAACTGCGCCTGCGGCGTTTTCGGCGCAAGTGTTAAACTTTTGAACATGATACCGTCTTTAATTCACTAACGTCAGTTCACGGGTACAATTGGGAATAAAAGTGAGGAATATATTTTTTAAACATTTTTATTTAGAAAGCCAAGTCGTGAGTATTATTACACAAATATATAATAATAAAAGATACGGAGAGCAGTGGTGCGTGAGTGGTAATGGCTCCGACTTACGAGTTGTAGGTCGCGGGTTCAAACCCTGTCAGGCGCATTACTTTGTGTAATTTATTTCATTACCACTGCTCTCAAAACGGTGAAGGAAAACATAGTGAGGAAACCGGCATGTCCTAGAACTAAAAATTCGAAGACATGTGACCACCAACCCGCACTGGGCTCGCGTGGTCCGCGCCCATTCCCTTTCCTAGAGAGGAGGCCTGAGTCCTAGCAGTGGGAACATTAAAAAGGCTGATGATGATGAATAGATACGAAAACGAAAGAAATACCTAACGTATATAAATAAAACACAAAAACACATAGTGCACTCAGGCGTCGAAGTACTCCTCCACATCGCTGTCATCCGGGAATGTGCCCAGAAGACTGGCAGCATTACCACGTTGAATGGCAATGCTAATTCTTTGAGCGAAGAACGAGCCAGCCCTCTGGTCATGCAAGGTGTCGATCAGTCGGCGAGAAATTTCCTTAAAAAGGAGACGCGCATTCGGACCCCATGACCCAAGCGTTTCGACCCCAAACAGCTCAAAAAGTAAAAAACAAAAGTGTATAATATCTATCTACGCTAATATAATAAAAAGGAAGTTTGTTTTTTTGTTGGTAGGAGGTAATCTCTGGAAGTAGTGGTCCGATTGCTAAATTTCTTTCACCGATAGAAAGCTGCTTTATTCCTGAGTGACGTAGGCAGGTATATTTTATGTACGCGGGCGAAGCTGCAGGTAAAAGCTAGTGTTTATTACAAAAAAAAAAAAAAAAATTTTGAACATAAGAATTAATGGCCAGTTAAACTAGTGGCCGTAAAGAATTTTGGTTTAATCTGCCGGGGAAAATGTTCATTTAGCCGATTATAAGGTTTTATGCGACCATATTTAATTTTATTTACCTATTGAATTCTTCGCACTACCATTTTTTTTTGAAGTGGGAAATTATGAAACAACTTTTCCTGCTCTAGGTAAAGTGAGATGGAGTTTCAAACTTTTACTAATTAAAACCTATTCAAATTCCTTTGCGTTCCAGAGCCGCAGTAGGTGGTATACTACCATCACCACCTAAAGATGTACAATGACAGAGGCAACTACACTAATATTATCATCATCATCATCATCACCAGCCTTTTTAATGTTCCCACTGCTGGGACTCAGGCCTCCTCTCTAGGAGAGGGACTGGGTCGTAATCCACCACGCGGGCCCAGTGCGTGTTGGTGAATGTCACATGTCTTCGAATTTTTGGTTTTAGGACATGCCGGTTTCCTCACGATGTTTTCCTTCACCGTTTTGAGAGCAGTGGTGATGAAATAAATTACACAAAGTAATGCGCCTGGCTGGGTTCGAACCCGCGACCTACTACTCGTAAGTCGGGGCCGTTACCACTCGGTCACCACTGCTCTCAAATCTACTGCTCTCACTAATATTATACATAGATACATTTTGTTTTTTTTTTTTCGTTTGTAGGAGGAAATCTCTGAAAGTACTGGTCCAATTGGACCAGTACTTTAGCAATTGCTAAAATTTTTTCACCGATAGAAAGCTGTATATTCTTGAATGACATAGGCTATATTTTATGTACGCGGGCGAAGCCGCAGGCAAGGGCTAGTCTTAGACATGCAGATTCACTCCGTATGAGTTGGTATAAATAACATAGCTGGCCAGATATAGGCCTCTGCGTCAAGCTTAAAGTTCTTTTGAAGGTTCTATGTTGGGGACAAGCATTACATCAGGGGTCAATTATATCCGATAACCATCTCCCTTTACTATGCAGATATTGGCCCCATCTCATTATGTTATTAGCTACATAATCAGATAGATATCGATTTGCAAATTTTTCTGATGTAATCCTTTTCGCCGTGGGCCAGAATGTGGAAAATATTACTTGTAATTACTATGTTGAGCTTCATAAATATTTTTAATAGCTAATCAAATGTGTGTTAACTGCTTCATCAATTTTGTAATCATACTATGAGAGTACTATGAGATTTGACTTTTTGATATTATAATAATAGATATATTTTTTTGTTATTTGTCTACATTTTGCTCACATAATAGAAGCCACAAGAAATATGTAACCAAGATTATATGTAACTCATAATGTGATTTAAAAGAGTATTCTTGGAGTTCCTTGTAACTTCTTCTCCCTAGAGCTATTATACGCTTTGGAATGTGCAAATAGCTTCATTTTTTTAATTGACCGACATTTGAAATAGACTTTTCTGAATTAATAAGATTATTTTAATGATTTTTGTTCGTAAATTGCTTAAGTAATTTTCTCCACTCGTACCAACCTCGACTCAGTTATCTATTGACCGTTATGACCTTGACAAGATTAATGACCTTTGCTCAAATGTTTTTTTCTTTTGTTTTCATGGCGACTGAGTCTAATGTAGTGGAAAATGTTAACTTCAAAAGGACTTCTCACCAATCAACCAATCCTCCTTATATGCTTGTAATATACGCATTATATTGTCTCGCTTTCTATTAAGAACAATACTGTTGATATTTTCAAACTCTCACTCATCTTTTCTGGGCTGTTGTTCGTCAAGTCTTCTTCCCTCAAAAAACCGTCACAGATATCAATTTTTAGTTTAGTTGACTGGCCTGTTGGTGTAGTATTTAGTGGCCCTGACTGCTATACCGCAGGTCATGGGTTCGATTCCCACCCAGGACAAATGTTTATGTGATGAGCATGACCATTTGTTCTGTGTCTGGGTGTAATTTATCTATATTATGTATGTATTTAGAAATATATAAGCATGTTTATCAGTTGTCTAGTACCCATAACATAAGCTCTGCTTAGCTTGGGACTAAACGACGTTGTGTATGTGATAGTTGTGGAATATTATAGTCTTGATATATTCAAATATAATTTGCATAGTTACATGTTTGCTGTATGAAATTTAAAAGGAACTTGATAAAAGTTTATTTTAAAGTCCATTTTTCCACTTTAAAAGAAACTTTAACCCCTGAGTTTGTTTCTGTATTTTTTCTCAGTCAGCTAGTTTAAATTGACGAAAAAATTTACATCTAAAAGTGCTTTTTTAAAACTTATTTGGAAAACAAATATCATTTTATAATCTAAAAAAAAAAAATTCAATTTAATAATTTCTTTATGATTTAAGACTTTTTTCCCTGACTGTATCTACCACCTCGTCAATTCTGATGAATAAATGCATTATGTTACTTTTTAGCTTAATATCGTTGGAGCACATGTGGGCCATTCTAATATGGCTCCCGGCCAAATTGGAAGGATAACGACTGCTCTTTATTAAGGATGGCACACTGGCATACGAATCAGGAAACATTTTGGGAATCATTAAAAACATCATAACAAATCTATTGATTGATTGATTTGATTTTTAAAGGTCTTTATTAACATAGGTATAACAAAAAGTAAACAAATTTAGAGCTTATTCTAAACTGTAAACTAACACAAAATAGAAATGTTAAGTAGGCTACATCGCCTCTTTTAACATACACATTAAAGACTTATACATCGTTTATTGACTATTAATTTATTGAACAAAAATAAAAATAAAAAACAGATTGTGTTATGTAGGGTTTGCAGACCCACATTTTTAAATTATGTTCCCCAGCCCCCCCTTTTATTAAGTAAATTATATAATTAAAATGTATGTATATTTGTAAAAAGAGAAAAACAGCACTTTCACACAATACTTAGTAACTAATATTATATTAAGTTGGTGACAGCAGTTACGCTGGTAAGGTGTTGAATAAACTGACGTTAATCAACTAGGAAATGGTGATGAGGTAGTTTGTACTTGTTGTAAGTACTGGCATAAGGTAATCGGGTAAATCTACTCTTACCAATGTGTGAGACCAAAGAGTTACGATGACGTGGGTTAGTAAGGAGAAAAAAATTTCGGGATATTTTAAAAATAAATTCTTTAATAGGCGGAAACTTGATATGATCATGTAGTTGTGCAAGATTTGTGTAGAGAGGTGTGTTAAAAGCTATTTTAAGTGCTTTGTTCTGGACGACCTGGAGTTTTTTGTAGTTACTGTCGCTAATGCTGCTCCAGACAGGGGCTGCATAGGTCATGCAAGGTCGAACTAGTGTGGAATAAATGCGTAATTTTGTGTGTGGGCTTAAGTTGGATTTACGATTTAGAATTGGCTTTAAGCTGTTGAGGGACTTCAATCCCTTAAGACGAAGTTCCTCCAAGTTTTTCAACCAGCTGACTTTATCATCCAATGTTGTTCCTAAATACTTAACGGATCTTTTCCACGGAATGTTATTCCCTTCGATTTTAACACAGCGGGTGGGAAGTGATCGCTTTCTCGAGAACATAATAGCTTCGGTTTTGGCTGGATTTACCTTTAGCTTCCATTTAGAGAAGTAGTTTAATAGGAGATCAAGCGAGAGTTGTAATCGTTGAATCACTAGATCTAGGTCGTCAGATGAAGTATATGTAGCGGTGTCATCGGCATACACAGCGAGATGCGTCAACCTTTGCTTTGGTATATCGTTAAGATACAAAATAAAGAGATATGGGCCTAATATTGAACCTTGTGGAACACCAGCAGACAGTCTTCTATGACTAGATGTCTGGTTTCCAATAGCAACCGAAAAGGTTCGTTCTGTTAAGTATGACTGGAGAAGTTTGACAAGGGATAAAGGGACCTGATAAGTAATTAATTTGTGGAGTAAACCCGCGTGCCAAACTGTGTCAAAAGCTTTTTCAATGTCCAGCAACACCATGCCTATGAATTTATTTAGATTGAGATGTTCAACAATATGTTCAGTAACTCTAGCTAGCTGCTGGACAGTGGAGTGGGATTTGCGAAAACCAAATTGTTCAGGCATTAGAAGGAACTCAGAAAATTTGGAGAGGCGGCTCAAAATTAAAGACTCGAAAAGCTTGGCTAAGCTGGGAAGAAGGCTTATAGGCCGGTAATTAGAAGGAACAGTTTCGTCTTTACCAGATTTCTTTATAGGAATGACTTTAGCTAGTTTCCAACATGAAGGAAAGTAGCCCAGTTGAAAACAACCATTAAACAGTTTGGTAAGTAAAATTATACTTTTTTGCGATAAGTTTTTGAGTAGAGAATTATCTATACCGTCAAAACCCGGAGCCTTGCGAGTTTTCATGTCATTCAACAGTTTGCGGATTTCTTTAGGTCTAACTGGATTTTTAAAATCACTTATTTTGTACTTGTTAAGTTTATCACATGAATCTCTTACAGTATCATCTGTAACTGGGTCATTTAACCAATCTTTAGTTAGCTTAGTGTTTTCGAGAAAAGCGTCCGCTAGTGCCTCACATTGCTCTTGGACGGACGAAGTCAAGGTGTTATTTGACGTCCTAAGAGGGGGGATTGTGGTAGGTTTAAAGTTTAGTGATTTGACTATACGCCATATATCTGAAGCAGGGTTATCGACTTTAGACAGTTTTTTATTCCAGATGTCGTTGTTGTAATTAATTAGTGAATTTTTTATGTTTTTATTGAGTACATTCACTAAACTGGATATATTCTTTTTCTCTATGGGATTTTTTTCCTTAAGAGCAAGCCTACGCAACATATTTTTGGATCTTATCATGGTTTTTATGCGTCTCGGAAGTTTGGTTTTACCTTCTCTCTTTACTAAAGGGACACTTAAGTTACGGGCGTTGATAATTATCTTAGTCAGGCTTTGAATTGTAGTATCTATCTCAGAACTTACCTTAAAAGTGGCTGAGCTCAAGGCAATCTGTTGATCAATAAGGGATCTATACTTCGGCCAATCCGCATCTTTGTAGTTAAAAAAGGATTCGCTCAATCTCAAGAATTCACCACCAATAGAGAAAACAACAGGAAGATGATTAGAAGATAGACAAGGTAATGCTTCAGGTTCACTAGATACGGAGACATTTTTTACTATTACTACATCAGGTGTAGAAGGAATGTGAGAGCAATCGTAGTGAATTAATGTAGGAGTAGTAGGGGCAAGAATTTCGTAGTCATTAGTGACCATGTGATCGAAAAGTAGGTTTCCATGAGAGTTTGCAACAGAACAGTTCCAGTAGGGGTGTTTAGTATTTAAATCACCCACTAACAGGAGTAGCGGATTTAAATTCAGTACTACATCTAGGTCGCTAGGCAGTAAAGGTAAGTTTGGAGATTGGTATGCTGAAATTACGACAGTTTTTTTATTTGCAATCGTTAATTCTATACCGATACATTCTAAATTTTGCAAATTATGAATTTTAATAAGGGAATGAGGTATATCAGACTTAATCAGAATCGCAACTCCCTGTCCCCTGCTTTCATTCAGTTTATCCTGGCGATAACACTTAAAGCCTGGAGTAGGGAGAGATGTTTTGGGTGAGAGTCTGGTCTCACACAAGGAAATAATATCAAGTGAGAGCTCACTTGCCAAATCCAAGAGTTCATCTATTTTTGTGCGAATGCCATCGGCATTCCAATAAGAAACACGTAAGAGATTTGAGTTAGACATATTTTCCAAGGTGTGTTAGAATTAAAATTATTTTACTTTTAGAAGGGCCATTCTAATATGGCTCCCGGCCAAATTGGAAGGATAACGACTGCTCTTTATTAAGGATGGCACACTGGCATACGAATCAGGAAACATTTTGGGAATCATTAAAAACATCATAACAAATCTATTAAAGCTAATAAAATCAATATTGTCCTATTCTACTTCCCTAAAATTATAAATTCTGTGCTAATATTTAGCACTTTAGCGCTTTACGTATTTCAAGTTTAAAGTATTATTTTAGAAAATTTATAAAAATTAACAATAAAAAATATGACAACGATGACATACTTATCGACAACGATATCCCTTAAAAGATATTTACATGGTTTGAAATGATGTTTACTGCTTCTTCTTTCTTTCTTTGCATATTTAAACAGCTATTATTAAGCAAATGTACAGATAAATCCTTGAAACACAAAAGTACAAAAAAATGTTAAATTATTATTCCGTTTATTCATTACATTATCATATAAAATATATTTTTAAATATTTCAAAAGTAAAAAATAAAATATTTAAAAATATTAAAAAAAAAACAGTAAGCCATGTCCAGAAGTACCGCTTTATGAATCAGTTATTGTTTATATGAATTTAAATTAAGTGAGATTATGATACTTAAAGCCACCAAGCGCATTACTTTGTGCAATTTATTTCACTATCACTGAAACGGTGATGGAAAACATGTTGAAGAAACCGGCATGTGCTAGAACCAAACAATTGAAGACATGTGACATCCACCAATCCGCACTGGGCCCGCGCGGTGGATTACGGCCCATTCCCTCTCCTAGAGAGGAGGCCTGAGTCCCAGCAATGGGTACATTATAAGGCCTACTATGCTATGCTATGCCTATGATAAGTCCTCACCTCCGCATATCCTTCTTCCATTGTGCCGGACATGGTCAGTTATTTTTTTTGGTTTGGTGGATGTTTACCACCTAAACCTACATTTAAAATCGCGACAACCCTACTATTCAAAACATAGCGAGTATGAAACATTTCGTCAAGTTTTCTTGATTGAACATAAGTACCTAGCTTGGCCTCACCCACGTACATTTATGCAATAAAATAAATCATATATGTAATATTATGACTTAGTGTTATATAATGTTGGAAAAGTTAAATGACAACCTTTTATGTGTTTTCTGATAGCTATAACCTAGGTGTTTTAGCGTCAAAAATGAAAAGTTTATTTCAAGGAAAGTGGGCTCTATCGTCAATGAAATCATAGGTTACCATCAGCCTACAAAAAGAAGTCTGCTCAATCTTATACCAAGACTTATCTGAGAGTATTTTTTAAGCTATTGCATAGCTTCTATCGCGGGCCTCGAGCGTGGAGACCGAATCCAGAAATTCCGTAACGAAAATAACCTAACACCCCCTACTCATTTGTTTTTTGAGCGTGGTGACCGATAAGAAAACAAATGAGTGAACAATCAATCAAAATTCAATTCAATGTGTGAAAGTGTAACTTCAATTAATATCAAAGAAAAAAAAACAAAGGAAAAAAAATACTGCATAAATAAAATAAATAAATAATTATAATTGCACAAGTTGATAAAAATGCTATGCAATAGCTTTACCGCGGCAGTCCCCGAGTGCCACACGTCTTTTTTATTATTGATAGGCTCACGCTTGACCACTACCTTACCAAAGTGACGTTTGATGCAAACCGACGAGGTGGTCAACGATGGAGCGCGCTTGCCTAGAAGTACCCTTCAAACTGATGCTTATTTCCAAATCATCATCATTTCCGCATGACGCAGGTCCTCACCGGACATGGCACGATCGGGAGATTCCTGTTCCGGATTCGAGCGGAAGAGACGCCCGGGTGCTGCCACTGTGCACACGGTGGAGCACACAGTCGAGGTGTGCCCTGCTTGGGTGGTGCATCGCCGTGCCCTCGTGGGGGTGATCGGTGGCGGAGACCTCTCGCGCCGGGCTTTGGTTGAGGCCATGGTCCGGAGCGAGGAGGAGTGGCAGGCGGTCGCCGACTTCTGCGAAACAGTAATGCTCGCCAAGGAGGAGGCCGACCGCATCAGGCAACGGCGTCCTCGCCGCCGCCGCCGCCACCGGGATTCTGATCCCGATTTCCGGCCACCGTAGGCGCGGGCTTGCGGACAGTGAGCAATAGGTAGCTCGCTGTCCAGCCGTCCGGTAACTGTCCGGACCAAACCCAAGTCGTCGACCGCGCACTGTTCCCACGCGCCTCAAGTTGTCAGCAACAGCAGGGACCCAGCCGGGTCGAAGCCTACTGGGGCCAGGTTTATCCGAAAGGGAGCTCGAGCCCCGGTATGAAGGCAAGAAGGAACGGGGTGGGTCTTTTAGTCAGTAAGAGTCTGACACTATCTCCCGCTCCGCCCAAGAGCGGGGGTTGTCATTGGATGATTTTTTCCCACCATAAAAAAAAATCATCATCATCAGGCTTTTAATGTTCCCACTGCTGGGACTCAGGCCTCCTCTCTAGGAGAGGGATTTCCAAATATCAGAACAATTTTGGTCAATAGGGTGAAGGTGCTACTTGAAAGCTTATTAAAGACCAAAATTATACTTATTTTGATCATATTTTTACCGTATTAATGTACTATTACCTCATAAAAAAAAACTGGCCAAGTGCGAGTCGGCCTCGCATACAAAGGTTTCCGTATATAATAATAGTAATAAAATCGAGTAAATGCGGCGACAAAATAATGTCAGTTAATTTTAAACTTGTTTTTAATTTTATTAATGTTGCGCCTTGGACAGTTTGGTATATATATATATATTTTTTATGGTGCGAAAAATCATCCAGTGACAACCTCCGCTCTTGGGCAGAGCGGGAGATAGTGTCAGACTCTTACTGACTAAAAGCCTACCCCATTCCTTCGTTGTCTTCGTACCGGGGCTTGAGTTATCTTTCGAATTAAGCCTGTCCTTAAAGGTGTACCGTGTTGTCCAGTTATTGGGTTGTAGAGGTCTGATAAACAGACGCTCCGTGTTAAATACTGGTTAGACTGGAAGCCGACCCCAGCACAGTTGGAAAAAGGGTAGAGAGATGATGTGACGATGCTGTTATTGCGGTATCAAAAACACAGATTCTGAGAAAATTTCAACTCTGCCTCTTACGGTTTATGTGATAGGTACAACCCGCTGAAAGCTGGACGAACAGACAGACATACGAATAGCGGAGGCTAAATAATAGGGTCCCGTTGGAACCCTTTGTACACGGAACCCGAACCAAAATCAGTGACAAAACCAGAAACCAACAAAATCCCATTAAATTTTATTACGTTTTTATCTACTGAATACATTCAAAATGCTTTAAAAAGAATATGTTTTACATAATCCCAGTGCTGGGTCGTCTCGTTGTCGAAAAAACTTCAATGTTGGCCTAAATACCGAGTTGCAGCTCAAAACAGTAGGCCGATTATGAATCAACGAGGAAGTGTTTTTCAACGATATGGGTCAGCTTTGAAGGGTAGTGATGGGAACGTATCGATAGATTTGCGTTTTTGTTTATCTACAAATTGTATTGTATTACACGGGCTGGAAAGGTATTTCCGTGTTTGTGAACTACAGTGGTGTTTTGAGGTCAAAAGACTTACGTGTTTTGTAATGTAGTTGTAGTTAGTTCACACTTTACATTTCGCATTACAACAATGTAAGTCGTAGTGTCTATTTCCTTTATATTCTTCTATTCAATTCGTTTCTTACCTGAGAACAAAAAAGAAAAGTGTTAAAATAGAACCGAACAATAACTTACCAATCATAGACAAATGAACTGTCTTATGCAAATTTTACACATCATTAATCATACATTCTATTGCTGAAAAACCACGCCCTAACTAATTAAGAAATATTCGACAAATTAATTAAAGTAACAAAAGCTAGACACAAAATGCAATTCATCATACACTACAATTCATCATTCGCCAATACAGTGACTACAATACATAGAGCAGTGGTGGCCGAGTGGTAATGGCCCCAACTTACAAGTTGTAGGCCGCGGGTTCAAACCCAGCCAGGCGCATTACTTAGTGTAATTTATTTCATCACCACTGCTCTCAAAACGGTGAAGGAAAACATCGTGAGGAAACCGGCATGTCCTAAAGCTAAAAATTCGAAGATATGTGACATCCACCAACCCGCACTGGGCCTGCGTGGTGGATTATGACCCATTCCCTCTCCTAGAGAGGAGGCCTGAGTCCCTGCAGTGGGAACATTATAAGGCCGAATAAGCTATGCTATGCAATATATCGACATGCCACATCCCTAACTGTAACAAATTGCATCATACTAGCTATCGACAAAGATTTAGAGCGGCATTACGTTGGTTTACCAAATTTTTCTTTGTGGTAACATTGCTCCAACCGATCTCTCATTGTTTAGCCGAACAATGACGGCTTTGACGCTAGTTCGGTGCCGGAAAATTATTAATTGAGGACGCGAGGTCGTTGCGTTTCGTTTTTGAGACCAGACGCCGCAACTCCCCATCACTAGCTGTGAGTATTGTTTTTTTTTTTAGTTTTGATGTTTGCGGCAGAGAATTTTCTTTTGAGTTTTGTGTCGGTGCACCATTATTTATGGTTGGTGTTCGCTTTGATTATGAAACTCAAGTAGTTAGGTACAGTTTTAAACCTTAATTTAATATTAGAACCAGATTCATTTCATTTTAAATTGAGATTCAGGTAAAATTATGCTCAAAAATATTCTGTTTGAGTAATTTATTTCGCTTTTGCTGAGATAGGCTCATAAAAACACAGTTTTAACGATTTAAGAGCATTCGCTTGTGATAAAGTGCGATGGTTTAACATAAACGAGTGATTTTCACGCTCCAATTATTTTTAAATGCAAATTGATATAAATGTATGGGGAGTAACATGTTTGTTGGTGCTTTCATGACGAATATCTTTTTTATTTTGACATAAACATTTTCACATTGCTCGCAAAACGGATAGTTGTTGGGGCTGAAAGGTTCTGGAATGACGACCACGTATTGTGAGACGCAGGATTGGAAGACCTCCCGCAACGTAGTGTTAACCTGGTGAGGAACGGTCGTGGCGACGCTTGGGGGAGGCCTGTGTTCAACAGTGCTCATCTTTTAGCTGATTCTCTACATCTAATTACGTGAAGAGTCATTTAGCTGTTTATTGATATCTCTGACAACAACGCTATGAGCTCCATGGTCCCATGGTTTATTTTATTATGTTAAAAAAAAATACATCTACACTAATATTATAAAGAGGAAAAGTTTTTCTTTGTTTGTTGGAGACAATGTCTGAAAGTACTGGTTTGATTGCAAAAATTTTATCACCGATAGAAAGCTGCTTTATTCCTGAGTGACATAGGCTATATTTATGTTTATGTACGTATGCAAAAGCAAACCACAGAAACAAACAGTTTACTTCTTTATGATCCTCCCAAAAGATTGAATCACAAATGTTACCGACATGTGCATAATTAGAACACAGATGTTTCAAAACACGTTTAAGTCAAATTTTGTTTTATAATTAGGTAGGTATGTTTATTTATTGATATCATCCGCCTCTTTTAAGTTTCCGCTAATGAATCACTGATTAAACTTAGTTGGATCTGAGATAATCGAAAGTTTTAAATTCTTCGTCCCACAGTTTTGTCAATAAACTTCCCGTTTGAATTTGTTTGAAGAAAGTTGGAATTTTGTCGTCAAGCTAATCTTTAAATGTATTTAAATTTTTATTCCATCGTCTGAATTTAAGAGAACTGTGTGAATCTATTTGATTATATTATAAAAGTACTTAATGTTAGAACACCAGAACCTTTTGAAATATACATAATAATATACAGTACAGGAAGCTTCAAAGCTGGTTTGAAAAAATGGCATATCGAGCAAACTTTTTATTCTTTTGACGAATTTATGATTTAATTTAATTTAACTTTGACGATTGAATATTAATTTGGACTAAATATTATTGACTTTTAGTGTGATTTATTTTAATTTGTAATTTGATTTCTATTTTTTTTTTTGTATTTTCTATATGTATGTAATTATTTGTTGACTAAGTATAATGCAATATTGTTGTTATATTCTTCATATAACTTGTAAGAACCCCTTACCAATAAAATAATATAACTATAACCATACATTATACCATGTATGGATCAGTGCTGACCCAGTGTTAACGGTGACTTACGAGGTTATGAGTTCAAACCCAGGCAAGAGCTTTACTTTGTGTAACTTATTTCATAACCACTGCTCTCAAAAAAGTGTAGGAAAATATCGTGAGGAAACCGTCGTATTCTAGAACCAAAAACTCGAAAACATGACATGTGACGTTCTTCACTATTAGATCTACGTTTTGGAATATGCAATTAGATACATTTTTCTGATTGGTGAACTTTTGGCAATTCAAGTAGCCTCATCATTTCAGCCAAAACACATCCATTATTGAACATATGCCTCCTCCAAATGTCGCCTCAATGAACAGTCCTATGTGTCTTGCAACTATCGAATTCTCGCAACCCTCGGAACGTCATCGGTCCATCTTACGGGAAGCCTTCTAACACAGCATTTTCCAGTACGCGGTTGCCACTCTGGAATCTTTCGGCCCCAACGACTATTTGTTCTGCGAGCTACGTGTCCTACCCTTTGCAACTTAAATTTGGCGATTTTTTGGGCCATGTGATAACCTTGGTTCTCCTGTGGTTATCATCATTTCTGATGCGATAACGCAATGAAACGTCGAGCATCGCCCTTTCTCTTTGAACAACTTTAAACCTTTGATGAGGCCCATTGTGAGCGAGCAAATAGTCTGTAAATGTTTTATTAGATATAAATGCTTAGAATTTGCGTTCTTCCAGTGATAGACAACATTATTATTTCGAAGAGCAATAAACAACTTTTCAATTCGGAGAAAAGTACGCTTTTAGGCAATTTTTATGATCTAATGAATAACTTTTCAGGCGATACTATGTTTGACTCTGAAATATTCCACGATTCGGGTGTCATTGTTAATGTTTTGACACTGGAAATTTTTCGTCTACGTTACGTAGGTGTCAGTTTTATGCTTATTTATATTTATTTAATTAGCGGCTTTATCGTTTCGGTTGAAATCTTTCGTGAATTATGACTTTTCTCTTGTGGTTTATAATTAAGGTTGTCAACTCTCGTTTTTGTTGTTTTATTATTGATAGTAATTAACTGTTTCCGGCAGCACAATCAATTATGACTTTTATGTTATATTGTTTTGCTTCTTATTACGAATCTAGTCCGTTTAGCATTTGTATTTCTTTTCTTTTCCGTTGATTACCTGCTTGTGGTTTTTTTCTCAAGTTATTAAGTACAGAATTTTATTAATTCGTGTTTTTGTTTATTTAGCTCATTTGTTAATGAAAGAAGTTTTACATATTTTGCAGCATAAGCTTTGTGTGTGGCCTGACTGTCATCTAAAATTTATGACAATCTCTTCCACTTTAATACTCGATTTTTTATTATTATTTATAATGTACCTACTTTGTCACATCTTTGATGTACCTTCATTCTGTGACATTCCATTCACCACCTTATCACAATATTGATTAACTCCGTTCCCAAATCCCAACAAATGGATTATTATTATTACACTTAGTTGCCACACTTGCAACCTCCATATTAGTTCAACTGATACTCATAACAATTTCGTGACCATCACTTAAGTACGCGGTTCACGGTTCAACTTGTGGTCTATGACGTGCCCTTGGCCAGCGGTCAAAATTATAGTCTTGACCCCAATGTCGTTCTTTGTACACAACAACGGCCAATTTTTTGACAATGTCTGCTATTTTCCATCTCTTTCACACTCACTGTTGTTGATAGGGATGTGCCAATCATGCTAAGATATCTATCGATTTTTCTTTTTACAGATTGCTAAATAGATGTAAAATATTTATCTCTATCAATCATATTGCAAAGATGATGTTTCGAAGCATTGGCAATTTAGTTAATATATTACTATCAGGATGAAATAGTGACATGACATTAATAACTATTTACATAAAGAAGAACCGCTAAAGCCATCATTAATAAATTTACGTAATCATGATTTGTTAAAAAATCTCGTAAATTTTGAATGGATTTTAATTTAATACCCACCTGTGAATCTATGTTAAGACAATGAAACGAATAATAAATTAGTTAATAGGTACAAACTAAAACTAACTTCAACTGTGAACCATCTGACCAACTCTTTATGGTGCATCTACTCCCTCCGAATTTTTCAAAAAAAGTCGTTATGAGTAACTTTCTTTGCACTGCTATGACAAAATTATAAGAATTTATAGAAAAATTGTACTTTTAGAAATCTACATAAATGTGTACTAAATCTGTACCTACCATGTAGACTTGTAGACGTACCATTAGTTATTATTGTTTTATTAAATCTATTTTAGTTTGTAAGTTTCTATTGTATAACGCCTTGGAAATCCTCCGTAACGATGTATAAGTGCTTGTAAATAAATAAATAAATTAGTTCCTAATACTGCGAATTCTGACAACATAAACTTACGACATTGAAAATAGCTTTCAGAATGTAGTTGTGCATGATTGAGATATTTTTTTTTTAATGTAGTAGTAGTTATAAACTTGGTTCTAAAGTTATAGATTCCATTTATCATCATAACCCTCCTTTGGCTTTGCCGTAGTCGGGTAAAAATATATACATCTTCACTATTAAATATTATAAATAGCGAATTCGTTGAGGTAATTAAAATAAATCTTGTAATTTTAAAACATTTTCATTGCAAACTAATGTCAAAGGAACCTAAATTGAAACATTATCCAAGCATGAACAAGTCGTCACAAAATTACAAGTTATTACTAATGACTTAACTCATGGTTATTCAATAGAAGACCTTCAACACGCAACAACTGTGACAACAACGTTTGACACTGTTCCTACACTAGTGTTTAATATTTTTGTTTAAAACACACGTGGGAATGAATCAGAAATTAAAATGCTGTTTGTTTGATCTGAAAAGGAACATTGAATGTAGTTTCCATGCAACAAACATTCTGAAAATAAAACCATACCCTACAAGTTCCTAATTAGTGATCGATGATAACAGAAAAAAAGTAAATACCTAAATAAAATAAAATAAAAACGTTTATTTCAACAACATATTACTTTTAGAAACATGATTTGGAGATCACCTTAAAACAAGGAATTACTTGTGTTAGGTGATTCCGCTCTTTCATTTAACATTTTACAATTTATGCAATTGAAATCTAAAGACCAGAAAAGAACAAATATTAAGTAAAATAAATACAGTAAAGTAAAAAAGTTTGACATAAAGACGATATTGTAAAATAAATAACAGATCCTACTAGTGTAAGACAATTTATATTAAGTGCTGATTTTGAAGATAGTTAGAAAATTAATTTAAAGATTAACACAAATAATCCTAACAGAGCTGAACTAAGCTACGATTACAAATTCTATAGTAAATATTCACAAAAGAAATTCACAAAGCACTGTTATTGAACCTTAAATAAAGGAACACCAAATTCATAAAGAAAGATATATTATAATAAGACCGTTCACGTTGCAAATTTATATTTCGGGGGACGTTCCACCATGTTTTTTTCATTCTTTTGAACATTAATCTTCACTTACTTAGAAACAGTCTTGGTTTTATTTTTAATTCGCCAATGTTAGCCCTTAAATTAATTATAACGTTGGAATGGACTTTCTTAAAATTGTACAGGTATGTTTGTGAAGTCAAAAACATGAAAGCAATGCGTTAATTAGTGTAGGTGTGTATGCAAGTGTTCATAACTGGTTTATTATTTGAATATAAGCACCAGACGATGAAATAATTCAGTTTTATGTTTGAGAGTAATTTTGTTGATTTTTTATTATATTCTGAGCAGCAGTGTTCATAATATGTAAATGAATGATATATACACATCAGTTATGTTGGAAATCAAACACTAGATAATTATATAAAAACTACTTTATACATATTCAATTATCAGTACCGAGATATTGATCTGGGTGGGACATAGTAAAAGGTCGATTAAAAAAAATTGTTCTGAAAATTATGAATAAAACAAAAAAAAAATATTTAAAAAATTCAAATCGATCGAGCCGTTTTCAAGTGATATTGGGTCAGAGGCAATCAGTCGTTTTTATTTAACATAATTATGCCTATAATATGGACATAGCATTTTTTTTTTGTTGTTGATAGGTTTGCGCTTGACCGCTATCTCATCTGATAAAAAGCGACGATGCCGTCGACGATGGAACGCGCCTACTTAGAAGAAAGCTATTGAAATTCACATTCTCGCTCTCACTCCCGCAATACTGTAATCTCCATAAACATTAACCCCCAAATTACAAAACGACACTTAACTTTAAGATGTTCTATAAATTGTGCCTTATATCGCTACAATAAACCTTAAATGACAAATACATTTTACGACTTATCAGCTAGATACTGAAGATTTTGTTGCGTCTGTTAATTCAGATATTAGAAATAACCATTTAAATTTCCTTTTAATTAATAATTTTAGTGCGAAAGTAACTTTTTCTATTTGTTTGCTTCCTTTTCAGATTTATATCTTCTTCTTCTCTGTCGGTATCACTCTTGACAGAGTGGTCGTGGTCATCAGTTCAGATGTTGGTGGCAAGCTTCACAACACGCCGCCACTCCTCTCTGATGCATAGACATGTGATGATCACATTTATATGTTTGATTGGATTTAAAAAAAATGGTATATGGATTTAACATAGAATTTTCCGGTGACATATGGCATAAGGATATATGTGCATATATTTATCCTCATGCCATTTTCAACTCTCTAGCAGATAACATAGAAAGATATCTTGCTGAAGACATAAAATCTATACAAAGCAATAAAATATTTTGCGCTGACTTGTCCGCAATCGAAACATATCGCGGCTGCCCTACGTGACGCTAATGGAGATAGCCACATACTGTCGACGTAACATGACAGGTAAAATGGCACAAATAAAAATGCTATAACAGCAGTTATTGCGAAAATATATCACGAAGATGAAAACAACGATGGTGACGAAAATTTGTGTTAAGATTGAATTGAAGAATTGAATTAAGATTTAGTTTTACATCTAAAATAGTTTATTATATTGATATAAGATATGAAGAAGATCAAATGACAAAAGAAAATACCAAGTTTATTTTCTACCAAGTACAAGTTAATGAGATTGTCTTTTTCAATCAACTAAGATTGACTAAAAATATAATATTCAAAGGTTATGTAAAATAGATTATTACATTCTCGATTATCAAACGAAACTGACATGACATAATTATTTCATCCAAAATATTTGATTTAAACTAAGATTCGCAGAATAATTTTATCAAACTTTGTTATAGTCTTGAACTAGACATAATATTGAATTTATAATAATACTTATTTGTATCTTTTCATGCCAATTCAGAATTATATTAAAGCATCTTACAAATTAAGGAACTAACAAAAGGAATCGTGTATATTGTTTGTCAGCACTTTCTAAAAGCTTAGGCCAATAAAAGGTTCACCTTCTCCCTGATCATTTCCCAATTAGCTTTTGGTCGGCTTTCAGTCTGACTAGATGAGGTTGAATACCTGGGTTTTACATGGAGTGACTGCCTATCAGACCTCCATTATCCAGTTACAGGGCAACATGATACTCCTTAGATAGATTTTCTTTTTTGACGAAGTTATTAATTATTTGACATTATGCTTAATTTTTTGACACTGTATTTGTGTTTCTGCAATTGCATTTAATTTTTGACATTATATTTAATTTTTGTGAGATTTCAATTATTTTATTTTGACATTCTGTTTTGATTTCTAATTTTTGAAATGAATATTTAATTGTTTGACATTATATAATAATTTTAAATTTTTGTTAATATGCATGCTAAAATTTTCTGTAAGTTTGTATGCCAATATTTGGCAAAACATAGCGCACTATCCATTTATACCACCCTCTGTAATACCTTTGTTTACAAACCAAATAAATGATTATGATTATCATTATAGACTGGTGCTCGGACTTTCTGGCGTCTTACTACCTGTAACGACTGTTAAAGATCTACAAATGATAACTGGGATAAACGGCTTTAGTGCTTTCCGAAGCATGGGGTTATTCCAATAAGAGGTTATAGATGTAGAAAACATTTTGTACGAGAAAATATTTAACACAGTTAGTGTTGAATATTACCTCATCAGCAGATTGTCAAAGATCAATATTGGCACTATTATAGCAGTAGTTGAGCGATTGGTTACTGCACTATTATATTATTATTATTAATTTAATTATAATTGTTCTGGGTCTGGGTGGTTTGTGTGTGTGAATGTAAATATTACGCACGACTGACGCACTAACGATGCAGGAGTTACTCCTAGCATTGAACAACGTTTAAAAGTAAAAACCAATAGGTACCTATATTGTAATCTTTAAGCTAGGTCGAAATTTTGGTTCAAGTCGTACAAATCTTTGCTGGCATTTACAGCTTTGTTATCTTTCACTTGAAGTAGATAATCTGGATTAAGTGAAATGCTTAAAAGAGAACATTTAAGCATAATAAATCTTTTTCAATATACATTAATAATTGGACTTGAAGTTTAAATTACTTTAACGACTTGTAAAATACTCGTATTTAATATCATACATAAATCGAGATGTGAAATTTTATATCAAAATAGTAAAATGTCTTAGAGTCTAAGCACTTTCAATAGTTAGTTCGTGACTATATTTTGATGGATGAGCACGTTTAGCTCATAATATTAGTACGTATATAATATAATATATAAATAAAGTTTAAGTGTCTGATTGTAGATAAGTAATATCATAATATAATACATTTATTTTATTAAATACACATAAAAGTATATTAGATAATTATAAAAAAAAAACATTTTTTTTTAACTGGCTGTCTGTCGGTCTGCTGGTCGTTTTTGTTCCGGCTAATATTCGAAACAGTTCGACTAATTTTGCTAGTTATAAAGAGTAACTTAGACTACTTTTATTTTAGAAAGAGAATTTTATTAAAATTTAGGATTTTAGGTTGTGAGCCCTCATAGTTGATAAAGCTTGACTTGTATTAGGTTACGATGGGGCTGGCATGGTCGTACTGTGACCAAAAGTCCCTAAATTTATAAGATTAAAAAAAAAAAAAATTTAGGATCCCACACGAAAAAACTAATTGAAATTGCAACCAAATAGCATTATGATGTTTTATAAACCTTACACAAACTAAGTCGCGGATACCTGCTAGTTCATAGCATATTTCTAAGAATATAAAATAGTAAAAATCTTTTTCATTCTAAACTAGCATAGATGAGATACCTATAAAATCAATAAATGTAACCATTTCAAGGTTGATAATGTTCAAATTGTGCAAATTCTAACCACGAACTTCTAACAAGTATATAACTTCTACAATCTTCAAATAAATTTACATAAACCCGTTTTAACATACTACTAGAGATAATAATAGAATTGGTGACAAATACTGCATATCTTACTGATAAACTTGATTGAATTTAGTATTCGTGTTTTGTTAACACTTTGAACTATGTCATTGCTTCTATTAAGTGATAGACATACATATTGGTATTTTTTTTTTAATTGAGATAAACTATTGCTTGACTGCGATCCCGCCTGATGGTAAGTAGCGATGCAATCTTTGATGGTGATTTATAAGTTTTTCTATAACGACAGTCTAAATTCGTGAATTTCGCGAATTAGATCGCGGGATGAGAAAGACAATACTAATATCCTAAAGTCCATACAATAGCCCTGGGTTCCTACCATGACGTGTTAAAATGTCAGGCGTGTGAGCGTGAAAGAGGGATGGAGCTACATTCTAAGTTTCATCCCTTTAACAGTTCAGTTTCGGTCGTCAAATGTATCGCGTTAAGAGCTCATGGTAGGGCCTCTAGATTGATATAAATCGGACCTGTACTTCTAGATATAACCTCTTAATAACAAATAAATGATTAGTATCAAGTAAAAAATAAACAACTGGCAGCCTTATGTATCGAATTCCGCAATCTCTTCCAACCCGGAATTAATAGAAATTGCCAGGACACGAAATAGGGTTGCACTAAGTGCAAATAAGAAGTTAAACAATTAGTTAAATGCAATAATGTATCTAATTAATAGTAAAATAAACTAATAAGTAAGAATACTGTATTATATTCATTAACAACGTAAAAAACTTCCATAGCTTCTGCTTTACTATAACATTTCATCACATCAACAGAAAAAAATCACATTTGTTCATACCTAGAGCATATGTCCCAAATAAACCATCGTGTGTGGTGTCCAATGATTAAATAAAAGCTATAAACGTAATGATCAGTATCGTCCCTCATTGTTTCATTCACAAACTGCGTGATGTTACTGGAATTTGACAAAATGATGAAGTGAAAACTTATTTCGAAGATGGTTAGATAAATGAAGATTCATGAGTTGTTTTGCCATCATTACAAGATGTGTGGAATGCTTCGCGACGATGCGACATACATTTTTAAAGATAATACATCCGTAGAACGATTTCTATATAAAATGGTGAATGGTTAATTGTTGTCACAATGTAATAACTTTTGCCTGTCTGTATAGACATTAGAATACGGAATACATTAATATGCGCAAGATAATCTGTAAATTACCAGGAACAGTCCGTTGGGGTAAATAAGTTTGATTTAAAGTAGCAGATATTTCCACTTTACCTAGTTTTCTGCATATTAACGGATGTTACATCGTTAAATCGCGGAAGACAGTGAGCGAAGAAAGTGGAGAAGAAACTTTTGTCTCGTTTGCCAAATCGATGATGAGCTAATTTGGCAAACGAGAGAGAAGAGTGGGTACTCCTAGATAGCTCTTTTGCTTATCTGCAGACTGAAAGCTACAACAAAACTCAGCTTACTTTAAATAATCTAGTTGATTTAATTGGACAACCAACCAATATGTGTAAAATTTAAGACAAATAAATTTACAAAATAAAAATGCAAATGCTGAAAAATATAGAGACGAACAAATTCGAATTGAACGTTTTCAATTTAATTAATGCTTTAATTCCATTGGATCCGATTGCAGCAAACAAATCGAATACCGAACTATCGGACCGATCTAGTTGCCATAAAATAAAAGAACCACACAACTGTATACATGATTAAGTTCTAATTGAACCTATTTCAATTCCACAGAACCACTCAATTATGGCATTTATACCTTGGGCTATATAGCCTGAAATTGCACTTAACCTGATCTCCCTTTTAAATGCTTGTTTATTAATTAATGACAATAATTATGAATAGTAGTGGTGCGCGGCATTGAGAGTCGCGTTTGAATAAATTTTATGGGCTCAAGTGTCAATTGACATAAGTATTTAGGCCATGTGACTACATTCGTTATTATTTACGAGCCAATAAAAACTGAATTTCATGTTATAGCTATCATATTCTCGTATGGTCAGGTTTTCGATGAGTAAGGTTGCGATTTCCGGTGTTAAAATCGATTAATTTGGTACGAAATGGTGATCAGATAAATCGATTATGACTGGTTCGAAATTTGGGTTACGCGTGCATCACTATGTATCTTAAGTGGTTCCGTGTTTTACTGATTGATAGTTGAATGATATACTCGTAATAACGCCTACAGCAATTTCTGTTCTTTAGTGTTTGGAAATCATCAAATAGCTTCTCCCGTTCTGGGTGGCGAGAGAGAAGGAGTATCAGACTTTTACTTATTAAAAACCGATCTGTGCTCCTTTATTTGCTCTTTGTGTGCCAGAGTCACGGTGACTCTTTAGGCCTACAAAAACAAAAGGTAAAATCAGGATATTTTTATCTTTATCATTTGTCAGTTAGTCAAAACTTTTAAGATTTTTACGGTTTACGCAAAAGGTAAAAACGGAACCCTATTACTAAGACTCCACTATTCATCTGTATGTCTTCAGGCTATATCTCATGAACCGTGATAGCCACACAGTTGAAATTGTCACAGAGGTTGCCACTATAATAAAAAATATCAAAAACCAAATAAAATAATTTGTGTTAAAAAATTGTATAAGTAAAGGTAACCTCTCGTGCACGAGTGCGACTTGTACTTGGCCAATTTTTATTATATTTATTTTCTTTAAAGTTCCAGTAAATAGACGTAATAATGAATATAGACGATATTTTTTTTGATTTCTGATAAAGTTGTACTCATTAAGATTAGTGATGAAATTATATATGATTAATTTATAGCATTTCATCATTAAAATCTTGATTCCATTTACAGGATAGGAAAATGCGATTGCATTTGTATATGGGAGGGATCACGACAGATGGGTGTCGTATGATGTAACATTAGTCGTCACCTAGATTTTTTGCGATACTGCACATGCAACTTAGAGCGATATGAAATCAGATTGCTTCATCATTATTTCTTCGCTAACAGACTCTCGTTATTGGCATCTGCTTCATTGATGTGAACTCTAGTAAAATTATTTTATACCTGAATAAAAACACTTTAGTTACACTTTCAGCTACGTTTACGTTTCAGTCTCAAATCTTACGCTTCATCATCAACAATTGCATCAAGAATTAAAACACTATTGAATTATCAAGATGTTAGTCAGTCACAAAAACGGTGCTAATTGCTCATTCCATTTAATTTCATTATCTTCACAGTTTGGGTTTCTGTGTAATAAATTATTAAATGTATAGTTTTCAGAAACCCAAATGATAAATTATTAAAATATATTGTATTTCGTTACTAAAATAAATTTTTTTGACGACTTCTTGTCTTTATTTCCAACTTTGAAATTAAGAATGTCAGTGACCGATAATTCCATGCTAAAACGCATCAACAATATGAGCTGTGTTCAAATTACCAATGATTACGTTTATTTTGCATTCTGGAACGATACTGAAAGTTGGAGAGTTCCCATTTGAAACGTTATGTGCCAATAATTTTAAATAAAGACACTACAGTATTTAAATTTCGAACACCAGATCAGTATCATTTTACTTAGAAGCATCATAATCCCGTTGCTACCCTAGTTATCATTCCTGCATGCACCACACGTTTCAAATTTCGTATTTAGAATCCTTTTGAATAACTTTACGCGCTTGTAACTGGCCATTTACAATCAATATATCTACGTTACCAACTTTTCTTCATCTTTCAAAATGGAAACTGGTCTTTGTTCTATCGACTTAAGGTTGGATTTCGATTCATAGATTTTTTATCAACTGTATGGGTAAAATTGTGAAAAGTTTCTTGTAGTAAAAACAGAATTTTACTTGCAAATGCTCAAAGGTACTCAGACAGGGCACCGTTAATGGGCGCGTATTGAATAAAAACTTTAAACATCCAGACGTGTCGCTAACACTTGAAGTAATGTTATCTCCAAGTTTTATTCGATTCTAATAAGGATCGAGTCAGAATTAGTATCGATTCTGGAATAATCGGTTTGTTTTATTTGCGTGTTTGGATTTTGTTGTTAGTACTAGCATAATAAGATAAATGTATAAAGAAAACATAATTATAAGATTTTTGTAAGACTATAATGTAATTTATTATTTCCTGTTGGTTTACGTAATACATATCTACTTTATCAAAGAAAATAATTATAAAGACGCTAAGAACTAGAAAAATATAACTACTTATTAAGCTATTGCATAGCTTCTATCGCGGGCCTTGAGCGTGGAGACCGAATCCAGAAATTCCGTAACGAAAATAACCTAACACCCCCCACTCATTTGTTTTTTGAGCTCGGTGACCGATAAGAAAACAAATGAGTGAACAATCAATCAAAATTCAATTCAATGTGTGAAAGTGTAACTTCAATTAATACCAAAGAAAAGAAAACAAAGGAAAAAAAATAATGCATAAATAAAATAAATAAATAATTATAATTGCATAAGTTGATAAAAATGCTATGCAATAGCTTTACCGTGGCAGTCCCCGAGTGCCACACGTCTTTTTTTTTTATTTATTTTTTCAATTTAAATGTCTCTAATATAAGCTACTCTTTTTAATATGGACCACAAAACAAGAGGCACATTTAATTATATTGTTCATCTTTTTCGTTATTAATGTAATCTTTGAAAATATTACCTGGTTTTTTTAATTCTTTCATGAATAGGATGCTACTTTATCACTAAGAAACATTTCACTAATATTATATAGGTGACAGTTTGTGTGTGCGTGTGATGGTGTATGTTTTTACTTCTTCACGCTCGAATGGCTGAATGGATGTGGATACAATTTGGCAAACAGGTAGATCATGTAGTATTTTTAACTTGTGTCCTTGGGACAATTTCTTACTTTCAAACGGGTGAAGCCACTGGCAGAAGCTAGTTTTCTTTATAACCCTCATGGTTATGGTGGTGGTGGTCTATTAGGGCAACGAACAAGGTAACAATAATGTCTTTATGTTAGGTTTCAAAATACCTGACGTCAGTTATTTAGAAGCACGTAGTACCTGTCGATATCAAAGACCATAATCTTTAGGAACATTGCCAAGATAGTTCAGTTCATCGTTTGCATTATAAACTAATCTATCGTTTTTGATCTATTTTATCTATCAGTCTTATCAATTTCGTTTGCAGTATGTGCATTTTTGAATCCTTTGTGTTGGCAAACAGTTTCACATAATGGTTTTGGCTCATTAAAGCCGACTACGCCTACGTTCTCTCCGACCTTTCTTACATAATTATCTTTCTTTAAAGTTTCTCAGCTATTATTACTTCTGTTCTGTTTCCCACAATATAACCCATCATGATTACTAATAAAAGGTCGTATCTCTCCCACCCCTATAAATCTAACGTACCATAATAACTCTCCGAGCCTAAAATAATACTCAATATCTACAAAGCCCACGTATGAATTAAAACCTCAACATTTAACTGGAACTAATAAAGCCTTAGAGAGAATCGTCCATTATTTCACTCTTGTCAATAATTTGCAAGGCATTACACTTCGTTCTCACGTTGGGCTTGAGCACTTTATAGGCACGGATTAAGCGCATGCACATACAATCCGGACTAATAGTGCCGAGTGATTACTGGGTACTAATTCAGGGACTGAGAACATTTCAGGTGGAGTTTTAGTACCAATCTTTACAGGAATGCTGGTATACAATGAGAAAAACTAAGATTATGATGCGACGCAGAAGATGACTGAAGATAATAGTTTTGCAAAGGAAGTGGCAGACTGATGTTGAGATGACAGCTTTAGTTAACGAGGTTGCTCAGGTTGTTATTGCAACCCCGAAAATGACTGATGATTAAATTCGTATTGTAGAAGCGAAATTGGTTGTAGATGTAGAGATGTCAATTTTAGCTGAAGAAGTTGATTGAAATCATTTGTTAGAAAATTTGTTAAAAATATTCATTATACACAACAAAGATTAATAATGCAAGGGTTGCGAACATTTCAGGTGAACTTACAGAAGTTTCACGACCATTAATATTATGGGAATTCAATGATTATCAGAGTGCCGACGAGGGTGTGATTTAATTTGTGCCGTAAAATAAAAGCCAAAGAAGTTGTATAACATGAAAATAAAAGAAAGCTAGGCAAGAGCACAAGAAAAAAACGTTTTGCGCTGAGCCCACATAATATTGGACAGGGGCAGGGAGATAATGTTCAGAGGCAAAGGAAGCTGCAGATATTGATGTGCTTGATTAAGTTAATGAGGTTCAAAAATTAACACTTAATACATATGATTCAAATACAGTGAAAAACCATCTTATTGTGACGACAGACTACCATCAATACATTTAAACATACGATGATACACCTCTGTCTGACCTTTCAGACCACACAATGTGCCCAATCGTGGCCGCATTACTAAAACATATTCAACAAAAAACTCAATCCACGTTTAACTTTAAATTCAATGTGTGTACTCTCTAACTGAACAGAATAACGGCTAAATACAATGATGGCCATTGATTCGAGTTCAGTTCAAAGCGTGGGTGGAAGCCTGCATTTAGTGTATGGGTATAATGTTAGGTTAGTAGATATTGACCTTATAGAGGTGAAAGGATTAGTTGAAGGATGAATGAAGTTGTTGCGTGAAGCTACTGATTGGTTCAGGAGGATCGATGTTCTATATTAGACTCTTGTGTGATGATGTAAAGAAGTTTTCACAAAAAGAGTTTGTGTACTTTCGAGAATTTTCTTCGGGTAGGATTCGGTCTCTTTTTTTAACCATTACAAAATGTAAAGGTAAATATTACGTTGTCGCATGTGTATCCAGTTATTTTAAAAACATTAAAATATCTTGTAATCTATTTTCTGAAGAAATAAATTGTAAATCAAGTCCTCAAACCTCCGTGATTGTTACTTGCCTACTGAACACTTAACATTTACATCAATTAAGGCACTGGGAACTCAAGATCAGGAAACTAGTTATTCATTACATATTAGTTTTAACAAAATACAGACTAATTACGAGACTGTGCTGAAGGAAGTGGCGCTTACATATCTCATGAAGTCATGACTAATCATATAACTACACAGACAACCGCTAAGCAATTACTCACCGTTGACTAACATCTATTTATAATGCGAAATAATACACGAACAAATGTACCTGCATCGTCGACACGGAAGACTTTTATATTAAAACACAAACAAAATAACAAACAAGCTGCAGTATGACTCACTATGTGTACGCATTGTATGCAAGCAAACATTGCAAGTTAATACAATTTATCGTTGTTCAATTTTCGAACTGAGGAAAGGTCATCTCTTAATAAGGTTGGAGTTTCATCATCATCATTGCAACCTAAAGACGTCTACTGTTGGACATAGGCCTCCCCTAAATGTTCAAGTTTGCAAATTAGAAATTAATTCAGATTACGGAAAGGAATACTCCTTTATAACCTAAATATTCCAAAGATCGAAGCAGCATCTGAATGGTGATTTTTGTCCGTAACTTGGTTTGACTACCAGTCAAGCCAAGCTACGACCAAAAATTTCAGTCGGGCTCTTCGTTAGGGTGACATAAAGAAGTTGAGAATCAACTCTATCTAAAAAAGACAGGATAGATAGAAAAGGTTAATGAGAATGATGATTGACAAACTAATTAACAGTATACAAATGCCCGTCCTAACTAATATTTTAAAAGCGAAAGTGAGCTTGTTTGTTTGTTTGTTTGTTACGTCTTCACGCCTAAATGGCAAAACCGATTTTAATGAATTTGGGTACAGAGATAGTTGGGACCCTGGAGACGGACATGGGCTAATTTTTATTACGCGGGAGAAGCCATGGGTAAAAGCTAGTCGTCCATAAAGTAAGTGAAAAATACTCAAAGTCAAATCATCAAACGGCGTATATGCTGATTACTATACTACGAGTGGTATGATCTAATAATCTTCGCAAACTTTTATTATTCCTTCAGCTAAAAACGATAGTATCATCACTCCTCATCCTTACGATACCGCATTTATAATTAGCAGAATAAAACCCCGAGATCCCATCCTTTCCACATCAGCAGGTTTGAACAAATGAGCCAATGAGTCACCCTGCGTTTGCGCATGAACGCAATTGAGCCCTTACATCGGTTCCTGTCATTTTGAGGACCTGCGCTTTGTTTGCACTTCGTGATGAAGTCAATGACATGAACCGGACGAAACATAATGATTATAGGTTTTGTATTGAAAAAGATAAAAGAGTAGTATTGTAAATTCCTTTGAGTGGGCGAATGAGATAAATATTTTTGATTTAAATTTTTGCTTACCAATTTACGATATGAAATTTAAAATGATTGTTTGCAGTCGAAGGAGCCCAAAGTATATAGAAGGATACTCTGCCCACAAATACCAAGTTAAGAACAGAAGTACTATGCTACATGTTAAACGAAATCATACAATTTAACATAATAATTGAAAGACATAAGTGAAATTGATAATTTGAAACAAATCAAAGAGCAATTGCCTCGGAATGAACAAATAACGGAATATGAGAACGTGATCATAATATAATAATAATAATATATGGTTCGCCAAAATTATATCACAAATAATACAGTATAGAGAGATACAAATATTATCTTCACCTTCATATCGAGTAATTTACGACTATTGGAATACTTTTACGAGTCTCATAATAAATCAAAACAAAGAAACACAGTTATGTGAGATATGTTATTAGTTATTGTTACATTTATTTCGTAAATCATAGAGATAGGTCCACTCATACGAATTGTTTTTTGGGTAGAGCAACAGTTGGTGATTTCAGGGATGATTTAATAGGATACTGGATATTTATTGTCTTGGACGAAAAACGGACAGCCATATAGAAAAAAAAAGAACTAAAGTTTGTCATAATAACGAAAACATTACTGATCTAAAAATAGACTAGGAGTTTAAAGCTATTAATTTTAAAATAAACTTTAAATGAATGCTAAGTCTTTGAAATCAGGACACCGTAAAAACTGTCACCAACTCGACATTTTGTCGATGACATAATCTGTTACTCTGACCCTAATCCACAAGCATATGTCAGTAATATTAAACATATTATATTATTATTAAGTCTGTAGTATATTATATTGCGAGAACCCAAAAAACTATTGTGTAATATCTTTGAAACAGTACAACCCGTTATGAAGTAATAAGAATTATTTTAGTGTTATGAAGTAACAAACACATATTTCAATTGAGGCTATTCTGAATTTTATGAGTTCAATCTACCTAGTCCTTTCCCAACCATATTGGGATCAAATTCTTGTTAAACTAGATGTAGCTAGATGTTAGAAACTACAAATTTGACTTCCTCAAACCAGTAATTAGGTAAAACTTCGAAAATACTGGTATCAAATATCGACCACGGCATCGCTTACCATCAGATGAGATGGTAAGCGAACGATCAAACGCAAGCTTATCAATAAAAAAAAAAGATTTTCTTGCTCCTGATTATATGAAAAAACTTTCAAAGGTCTACTAATAACAGGTAGCTGGGGACCAAAGGCTCAACATCTTTTCGAAGGCTATATGAGAAGTCGAGTCTTAAGATCCATCTACAAAATAATGAACCTCGACCTCGAGCTGTGCCGCAGTTATGATTCTAGCTACGCGCTCCTCAGTTTTGTATTTTATGACTTGTAGTTTTTAAATGCGTAATATCTTAAAAATAAAATTTGCTCATTGATATTACAAAACAATAAATACACTTATGTCATCATGATTTTTTGTAATATTAGACTTATCAAAAATGTTATGATGATGGACAATACTTGTACTATTATAAATCAATTATGTTAAGTTAGGTTAGGTTCAATATTTAAACAGATCAGCAATTTGCAATCGTTAACGCGAGTCGAACACTTCAAATGTACGGGAATGTCATTTCAACGCTCAGTCATGTGGTCAGAACAAAAGAATTGTGGGCGTGGCCAACTCGAAGCTTTCAATGCAAGCGAAACGGTTGTAACTTGAAAGCTAATAACATAAAAATTACTAGATATTATGATCACTATTTTAAAATTACACTTTCTCAAAGTTATTTATTTTAACAGTATCTTAGAAGCAAAGATGATTGTAATGATGATTAAAAGCAAGAAAACGAAATGACACTCCTCTCAATAACATACGTCACTTACTCGTCAAATTATCTATTTTGATATTACAACAGCACATTGGTATGGATCAACAATGTTTGCAGCGAATAACTGTTGTTTTCATTGTTTTAGTGTGCCATTGACTGGAATGTTAGTCGTTTAAGGAATGCCGATGTTTAGCAATCTTTGGCAAGGTACGGCTGAGAATTGTCTTCTTATTGTCTGTTAAGTTATCCTTAAGTGGTTAAGGTTGTGTCGATTTCATGAATTCCAAATATCTGTTATAGAGCTTGTTTGTCAACCATTGTTTAACAAAGACTAGAGATGTTTTAGTTGCTTTTATGTATGAACTAACGTATGCTAGCAGCTGGGATCGTCTAAATTTCGAAAATTATTCCAAAAGTAAATCTGTATATGCATAATTCATTCGTACGTGCGTTTGACACCTATCTCTTCTTAAAAGGCCTGACCAATTTGATGAAATTTCGTTGATATATTTGAATGGAACCGTGGATTGTATGAAAATAAAATTGGAACCGATAAATGGCATCGTGATCGTCTCGATAAAATTTTGTGTGTATATTTGATAAAGTTCCAGGATGGTCTAATCACAATACAATACAATACAATTGATCCCGGTAGGTGCTGCTGCAATCGGTTTGTCAATAGCTGGCTTCTGAACAGGACAACGTCTGTCGGGACCACTACTATGTTAAACAATTCCAGGATGAAAGTAAAAAAGGACATAGTCGTTTATGCGTGAAGGTGAAACATAAATACAAACCTTACCCTTTACAATATTAGCGTGATTCAGAAAAATCTATAGACGAATTCCAAAAGTTTCTTCAGTTATGTCTACAAACTATCATAATGTAAAGAGATAAAGTTTTAATTACTGTCTAGGTATACAATTTGGGTTAGAACTGTAGTAAATGAAGCGAAAAATCAAAGGATGAAACTTTAATAACTATCCTGAGAAGTTAGTTGATGAGCACGGGAACTTTAAAATTTAAACTATAGCAAATCAATCTTTTCATGTTCACAATTTGGTACACTTTGATTTTAGTTGGCTTCAAGCAGTGTAGGTTTGTATGTGTGGTTTGGTTTAGAAAGATGAATAAAACACCATGTAAGATGTAACACAACACACAAATAATTAAAACACAAACACTAGTCCATTGTAATGAGTTGACCTCGTTAAATCTAAAACTACACAGTTTCTTAGAAATCACTAAAGAAAACCCAGCATTTAATTTTACTAAGAAGGGATCAACCCTGATCAATGAAAAAAATAATCCTTAGGTTGAGCTTGTTCACAATAAATGTAGAAGAAGGAATTTCCAATTACTCATTCCTATTTATAAAATAAAGATTTGTAAGAAGTAAGATTATTTCGGCTATCAGGAAAATGTTGTAGTAAACTTTGACTTGCTGTAGAATGAGATGATATTTTTAGCTACAATCAACGTAGCTGGGAATGTCAGACTTTTACTGACTAAAAGTCATCGCGTTCTTTTAGCTGTTATTTGCTTTCCAGGGCCGTGGTGACTCTTTTATACAATTTGACAGTCTTGGCAGCAACTTTTATTTTTATTTTTTTATTTCACAACTATCACACAACGCCGTCTAGTCCCAAGCTAAGCAGAGCTTGTGGTATTAGACAATTGATAAACATACTTATATATTTCTAAATACATACATATTATAGATAAATTACACCCAGATACAGAACAAATGATTATGCTCATCACACAAACATTTGTCCTAGGTGGGAATCGAACCCACGACCTCCGGCATAGCAGTCAGGGTCACTAACCACTAGACCAACAGGCCAGTCTTATAAAGTACCTATGCTTTTTTTTAAATAATTCATTTTAAATTCTCAAGAATCTTTTGACCAAGATTTTTAATGTTACGAGTACATTCCACCTAAAAATAATACAAGTACAAGAAGTACTTTTAACATATTTATTTTGAATTATTAACGTTTTATTTGAAATAAGTGATATTCGAAATAATTTCTAATTCTAAACCAAAATCTCAAGTATCTGGTCTACTTATTTTTCTAACTAAAAGAAAACCAATAACAACGTCGTACAAGGCACTTACCTACATACAAGGATCTCAAATCGAAATTCATTACGGAGGCGGAAAAACAAACGGACATAAGTGCAAAGCCAAATACGAATGGGAGAGGAAATTAATCTTAAATTCGTGTATTTACCTGCTTCCAATCAGCAGGGGAATTGCGATTGATCGTTTTTCTGCACATCGTAAAAATAATAATGATTAAGCAGAAATTAAGAGTAATGTAGATGATACTATTAATTTTTTAAATAGCTCTCATTGAGCTTAGATGAGATTCTCAAAGATCGAAAAAGCATGACACAAAAGAACGAACTAAACAGAACAGCGTTTACAAAACAGTGGATGGAACAAGATCATCAATGATGACGATGATGATGATGATGAGAAAACAAACAAAGTGTTTGGTAAAGATATCAAGTCTAAAAGTAAATATTAAAACATATATGCGTTAGTGACCTTTAATGACACCATTCAACTTCCAGAATAATGACAATTTGATATCGATAATGAGGTTGAGGTTACAAAGTTTGACAATCTTAGTTCTGATAATAATTTGTATTATTGCTTTTTAAAACGTGCGTCCTTTTATGACTCAGACAGATATCGTTCACTATATTTATGGATATTATTTCATTCTGAACCTTTGACTTCATTAGTTTGATAATGACGTATATTATTTGGTTGTTTTCTCGGAATTAATTCGGATATATGAAAACATCAATTTTTATTATTATTACAGCATCGATAAATCCATTACTTACAATGGTTTGCGATAATTTTGCGTGAACGAAAAGAATTTGTTAATCGTCCGTGTAATTTGGATTGTCTGTAGTGTCACGAATAACTTTGATTTTAATATAATTTTGGATGCTACAAATCATATTAAAAGAATTTGGATCATCCGAATGAAATATTTATATTTAAACGAATGATTTCCTACTTATCAATATGATTTACAATAAAGATATTACCAGCTTTTTATCTATAGTAAAAACACAGTATTCTGCGATACTTTTGAATTCTTAAATTTTATCTACGTACATTTTTTCAATTTTTTGTCAAGCTAACTGCAAATCCAACGAGTCCTTCACCATTAATTACAGCTGGACCAAAATAACCAGACGTGACCTTAATCACCGCCATATTATTTACTATGATCCTAATGAAGCGTACTCACAGATGCCCATATTAGTATGTTTCTAATTCTGTTTGTATGTCCGTAAGCCTCATTGTTTCGCTCCAAAATTTTTTGTTCTCACAATTATGTGCTTCGTTAAGTCGAGAAGACAAAAGGACTTTTTGTAAGACTTAAAGGATTTGCGGATATAAGTAGAGAATCATCAAAACAACTCCTGTGGTGGTATTCCCATAATGCTTTACCAACAAAAATGGACCTTAGCTTGTGTGATGTAGGGCTTAAAATTGAAGATACTGATCGTCGAATCAAGATATCAGCAAACAATTGAGTGTATCATGATTGACTTTATAGTCAGTCACGCCCGAATTTATTTGCGTTTCACCAAATGGATCTTGAACTTTATTTCTTTCAAGATACGGATCAGAATCAAGTTTTTCATCAGCAAAATAAAGTTTGTACATTAAAACATGAAAGCATTAATTCAGTGAATGGTTAATAACGTCTCGATTGACATTAATTCTTCCTTGTTGCGCTTCTGATTTGCATAATCTGTGAACTTGTTTCTCTTACAAAAAGTTATCGAATGAATCATGCTGTGATTACTGCGTTACAATCACATACGTAGTTTGTATTGATAAAAAACTTGAATGGAACGGGTACGCAAAGGTTTTTCTTGGAATATTTTATGCTTATTGATGCATTCTTGATCGTGTTCAATATCGTCGTGTTTCATTATTGTTTGTTCCAACACGGAATTCCGTAATAAGATAAAATGATAATAATAGTCTTTCTAGTGACAACGTAACAAATAAACAAACTCACATACTCATTTATAATATTAAGACAGTACCTATATTACTAAAAAACAGATTAGAGCTTGCAAGTCACATACCTTTTTTATCGATGTAGACATATTAATAACATTGTTCAGACGGCCATAGTTTTTTGTAACTAGTCGTCTTCAGCCTCTCAAAATCAAAGCCCTGCAAATTTTTGTTTTTCACGTGTCGTAACAGTTTCCCACCGACCGCCACTCCAGAATCTTTCAGTTCCATCGACAATCTGTTCTACGAGCAATATGCCCTGTCTACTGCCAGAGATAATATAACTACAAAAATTTGTAATATTCATACTCACCATTTATTTCTTTATTCAAAATCGATAGTATATCCCAGAAATCTCCACATTGTCAATGGAAAACGAGACGTCTTTCATCAATGAATAACATTATAAACCTTGGAACATTATACCATGAACGTGCTTAACACGTACACCGTGAACCTAAATTCCATTGATGCATCTTATGGCGTTGGTGGTTACATCATTAAGACCATTGATTTATAGAGAACGTTCTGTGGTTCTGATGAATGTAGGCCAAGGACTGCGAGATCGTTCGTTACCGCGGCACCCAAAGGGTGATTGAAGGAACATCACCTGTGTTCCTTCAACACTTCCGTCTGTGAAATTCGGATACGTCCTCTAGCTCCTTTTTCTGATTTCCTAAGGTTGTCAGTAACAAATCGCTTTTAGCGATAATACCGCCCATTGTGACACCCTATTAATTTTAAGTTCCTTATGAAATTTTTATTTTTGGTTTTCAATAAATAATATATCTATCTATCTAAATTACATTCTTTTATACTTTACGTATCATTTTATTTACTTTATTAAATGCAACTGAATGGAGAGTTGCGTAATAGCGCAGATTTAATTTAAAATCTGTGTTTCATGAATCAGAGGGATTCACTTCTCAAGTCTGCGAATTAAAGTTGGATAAACTGCCTGTAAACTGCCGTAGATTATTGTAGGTAGATCCTGGATATTACCGAAACGATAAGAAAAAACTTTTGGATGGAACTTATTTACAACTAACTTTTGCCCGCGGTTTTGCCTGCGTTCATAAAATATAGCCTATGCCACTCAGAAATATAGCAGCTTTCAATCGGTGAAAAAATGTTAGCAATCGGACCAGTACTTTCAGAGATTACCTCCTACAAACAAAAAAAAACAAACTTTACCTCTTTATAATATTAATGTAGAAGTGTAGAATTTATATTCTACACTTAAGTGAAGTTATCTTTTCTGGGTTTAGCGAGAGAATGTCAAATTTTTATTGACAAAAACCCAAACATGGCTAACACTACTTACACAATTTTCGGTATTTTTTTTTTACAGTGGGAAAACTGACTAAACGACCCACCCTGTTCCTTCTAGCCTTCATACCGAGGCTCGATGTCCCTTTCGGATAACCCTGGCCCCAGTAGGTTTCGAACAATTTTCGGTATTAATAATTATAGTTGAAGATATTACTGATACAAATTATTTATTATTAAAAGAATATCCTAATACCTGTATGTGTTTTTTTTTCTCATTTTTTTTGCTACACATCTTAGTACCTACAGATATCCTCCATAGCTATGCTGTCAATATAATTACAGGTTAATTACAAGTCGGTATTATTAGATAATCATACCTTTAGTGTTGTAATTAGATACGGGCGCGACAGCCAGTTCATTGAACCAGTTTTTCTGATGAACATCGAACGACTGTGCAACGAGACGACATTAGATTTGTTCATTCATAGATTCAGGTGTCATAAAAACACGAAACCAATTAGATGCATCCCGTCTAAACTGATTTATTTAGTTTGTTTTGTTTGGTTAAGATTTTTGTTTTGTTTTTAGTCTTTTAAATATTATAAAACAAGTCCCCATTTTCGTCCCCAATTTCATAAAATACTGATCGGTTTTTTATCATGCAGCTTTCTCTAATAAATAGTGTGATTCATGAGAAAGGTTTCGATGCTCAATAAATACATAGTATAACAGAGAAAAACCGAACTATTTTATATTTAAGTAAATAGTAAAGATGTAGCAATTGTTATATCAGTGAATTAGTAAAGAAATCATCACATGACTCATCTCGCACTGGGTTCTACCTAGAGCAAGAAGAAAAAGTGTCAGACATTTAACTAAAACCATTTGACATCTTACTAAAACCCAACTGAATTCCTTCAAAAACCTTTGGCAGATAAAAACCAATACTTTACAATCAGAAAAGGCTTGATAAACCATCTAATTAATCAATTTAAAGACTGTAATATAACAGTATTCAATGTCAAATGTTTCACAACACTATGAGTCGGTCGTGAGATGATAATCAGGTATCAATGTAATTGTGATGCGAAACTACTCGTACTTGCGTGTCACGACCGGATTCCTGTACACATAACATTACGCTTTGTGTTCCCCGAAAGAGTAGGCAGAGGTGTGTGAACACTTACTAGTATATAGTAAACCAAAAACCTGCCTAGTATTTATGTAAATAATCTATGTACAAAATTTCAAAACTGTATTATGTAAATTATGGTACCAGGTTGGCGACATAAATCCACCCTGGTGACTGAGGGGTTGTTTTGCTTCTGCAAGCAGTTATGCGATGGCACCTAATGCCCTCTATGACCTGCTGTGATCTGTTTCGTACTTACTGTCGGTGGTGTCCAACCTGAGACCTTTTTAAAAAATATTTTTGTGAAAAAATATAACATGGTGTAAAAATCATTGGAATCGATTCAGTAACTGATTCTGAAGAAACTATATTTAGGTTTCGCTTATAATTACTAAAAAGAATATTGCATATATAACATCATTGACGTTTTAATACGTCATGTTAAGAAAAATAAAGAGAAATATTCTATTTGGCACACATAGATAAATGTACAAACAATGCGTGAACAATTAAGATTAAAAAAAAAAATAACATAGTGTGTAGGTCCAAATAGGTCCAGTTCAGCAAAAATGCCAGACTACTACGTGATTATTGCCTGATACTGGTTTTCGACTGAAAGCAAAATGCTTTTTTCCTTCCATTTTGTCCTGTCACCCATACGCAATCACTAACTCCCTTTTCTTTCACATCACTCCTCAAACAATCCATCCATCTCTTTTTATAGTTGATAGGTTTGCGCTTGACCTCCATCTCACCTGATGGAAAGCGATGATGTGTAACGATGGAGCACGCTTGCCTAGAAGTAACCTATTCACTTTTCCTTTAAAGATCTTCAGGTTGCGGGTAACTATCGAGAAACACAGACTCTGGCAAGGAATTCCACTCCTTAGTTATACGCATAAAAAAGTCATCTCGCCATCAAACTGTAAAGTTTGGCAAGGAAATTATGTACAAAACAACAAAAAATGTTAGAGAAATATATAAAAAAACACACAAATGATGTGATCCCCAAAACATTTTATGCGTATGGGTTCGATGACCATGTTATTTGGCCTCCCTGTCCCTCTCCATCCATATACAATTATAGGTAACAGGACAGAATATTGCAACTCATTAGTAACTAGCTCCTGCCTGTGACTTTGCTTGTGTGAAAATAAATTTCTACATAATAAAAAAAGCCTATAACAATTCCGCCTGACCTGCAATCAAATCCAGGACCCTACTTCCAGCAGTCACAATTCTTAATGTCGCACCCACTAGACCGACGAGTCATTCTCTTCATAAAACACCTCAATAAAACCCATGTTTTTATAACCACCTGTTGAGAAATGTTGAAATAATACAAACAAGACGGTAGTCGACGCGAAATTCTCACTTTCTAATGTTCGCACATAAACATAATCAAATTATGTCCAGCCGACATGAGTGACCGTACTTTCGTTGAGCAAATATACCGTAAGGGCGAGGTGCAACTGCTAGCGGGCATGTGATAATTGTAGCGTAGCGTAGGTTATGTAACTGTCAAAGTTAAAGGGCTGGTTACTAAATTCATCCGATGTTGTTGTTGTTGTAATGGTGTTGTTTTTTTTCGATGGATGCAAGACGCACAGGGCCGTTTATTGTCGTGACACTTGGGGGAGGCCTATGTCCAACAGTGGACGTCTTTCGGCTAAAACGATGATGATGTTGAGTAAATTCATCAATTAGTTCTAAGAACGTGTCAAACGTGCCTTAAAGTGACGTGTTATTAAAATGACAGTCGTGCGAGCGATACAGCCCATATAACTCCATTTGTTAAAAGCTCATGATAGTACCTTAGTGCGACTGTTTGATAGATTTTCAAGTAAGAGGTAAGTTTCATATTTTTTTCAAATTCTCAATTCTTTAATTAAGCAATTGTATTTGTCTTTTGAGAATTACAGAACCTGAGAACCATTTTATTCAAATTCAATCATTTCCATAAGTTTACTAGTTGCTATGCGAAACAGAATGTTAATGTTTCATAAAAAATCTAGAAAACAAACAAACACAAAAACAAAACATCATTGCATATTTTTTAAATAAAAACATTTTATTAAAATGTTTATTGAAATGTAAAATTTTAAACCACTTTATCAACAACAACCGTTTAAAAAAACAAGGTTTAAAACCCGTTTTACATTTGTAATTAGGTACGACATAACATATGCATACATAATATATATAATAAGATTAAAGTGACAAAATTAAATAATAAATCTCTCGGCTATCAACGTGACCCATTCCTTCGGGCACAGTTCAAACATAACTAGAGAGAGAACAAAAACGGTGAAATTCTCGAACGACGTGTGAAAAATGGTTTTCATTTTAAGTTTACTTAACGCCTACATTCTTGAAGTTCGTCTGTTTTGTCTTAAAACGTTTTGTGTGATGTAGGTAAGTAATAACTTTAACTTTATGCACGTTTGAGAAAAGAACACAGTTAGGCTACGGTTTATATACTCATGTGGTTAGGTTATAATAATAATAATATATTCCACAACTATCACACAACGTCGTCTAGTCCCAAGCTAAGCAGAGCTTGTGTTGTGAGTACTAAACAACTGATATACATATTTATATATTTCTAAATACATGCATATATAGATAAAATACACCCAGATACAGAACAAAATGATCATGCGCATCACACAAACAGTTGTCCTGGGTGGGAATCGAACCCACAAACTCCGGCCTAGCAGTCAGGGTTACTAACCACTAGAACGACAAGCCAGTCATATGTATTAGGTAACTTATCGACAGATCGATTAAGTCTTAGTACAGACTTTTAAGTCGTAGCATAGCATAAGCAGCCTTATAAAGTTCCTGACTGGCCTTTTTTTTATGGTGGGAAAAAATCATCCAATGACATCTCCCGCTCTTGAGCGGAGCGGGAGATAGTATCAGACTCTTACTGACTAAAAGACCCACCCCGTTCCTTCTAGCCTTCATACCGGGGCTCGAGCGCCCTTTCGGATAACCATGGCCCCAGTAGGGTTCTGACTGGCCTGCCGGTCTAGTGGTTAGCGGCCCTGACATTTATGGCGGAGGTGTGTTCGATTCCCACCTAGGACGAATGTTTGCGTGATGATCATGTTCATTTGTTCTGTGTTGGGTGCATTTTTTCTATATTAATTGTATTTAGAAACATATACGTATGTTTATCAGTTGTCTAGTACTCATAACACAAGCTCTGCTTAGCTTGGGACTAGACGGCGTTGTGTGATAGTTGTGTTATTTATGATAGGTACCCAGAAGTGGGAACCTTATTATATCCTTATATAGACTTTTATCCTTTTGGTTCTAGGACATGACGGATTGGGAAGAAATTGGGCATGATAGGATATAGAATTTGGAATTTTTGTTCCGAGAGCATGTTTTATTGGGATAATTTTCGATTATCACGCAGGTGAAACCACTTGCAGAAGCTAGTATCTTATTTTGTGATATTTCCCACTAGAGTTTACCAATACTGCGTAAGATATTACAAATAGTAAATAGTTCAGTAGTAAAAATCGAGTAAATGGAAGAAGTATAGACAGCATTGAGTAATAGATTCTTAAATTAGAGTTAATGCTCCCCAATGTAGAACAGAGTTCTAATATTAGTTATTCGTTTGTGGAGTAGGTTGCTCAATCATCTTCATGTGTTTTTTGTTACGGGATTTGAATAAACAAATGAAGTTATAAAGGGAAGGAGAAGCGGGTGGGAGTGAAGGTATTTAGCAAGAAACAAATATTTCCTGTAGTACGATCTACTTATTCTTTTTCAGACACAAAGTGTGTCAATGAACTAGATTCTTTTTTCTGGACAGTATATAGCCACTGCTCTCAAAACGGTGAAGCAAAACATCGTGAGGAAACCGGCATGTCCTAGAACCAAAAATTCAAATACATGTGACATTCACCAACTTGCACTGGGCCCGCGTGGTGGATCATGGTCCATTCCCTCTCCTAGAGAGGAGGCCTGAGTCCCAGCAGTGGGAACATTAAAAGGCAGATGATGATGATGATGATAGTCATGAGGTATTATCACGATCAATTTTACGGCCTAAACTGAACTGTTAAAAATGTGGATCTATATAAGGTGCATAACTCCATCCCTCTTTCTCGTTCGTACGACTGACTGTTTAATAAGTCATGGTAAAGCCCTTGAAAGGTGCAGGTGGTTTTGCAGGACGAGCAGCATAAGTAGCAAATTATTTGCATAATATTGCACAGTTACGCATAATCGAATAGACATCCCACTATATAAATCGATGACCTAATGAAGACTGCAGGAGTCTATTCGATGTGAGGAACACAAGCCCAAGAGGTTGTGGTGTGACGCGGTGAACGTCTTTCAGTTAAAGGGATGTAATTGGTGCGGTAGCGCATAGCAAGACATTTGGTCTTCGCAGGGTCTCTGACAGCAGTTGGATGAGAGTAGCTTGATCAAAGAGGATCGAGGTCTGTCGATCAGTGACAGCTACAGAGTCGAAACATTGATTACAAAAGACTCATCATCATCGTTTCAGCTGAAAGACGTCCACTGCTGTTTATAGGCCTCCACTAATTGTCACCACAACGACTGGTCCTGTTTGTCTCGCCAGGTCATCGGTCCACCTTGTAAGAGGCCTCCCAACGCTTCGGTCTTCCGGTACGCGTAGGGTCACTCTAGAACTTTTCAGCCTCACGACCATCCTGTAATGCGCTCTGCAGACTGTCACTTAAGTTTGGAGAATCTCCAGGCTATGTCGTAACCTGACTTCGCTAAAACTTCATTTTTTATTCGATCACGCAAGGAAACTTCGTGCATAGCCCTCTCCATTGGCCTTTGGGTGACTTTGAGCTTTGTTTGCCATCAAAATATAATTAAAAAAAAAATATTTTCTATTTACTGCATCAACGTGTGAAGGAAGAAATGAAAGTCTTAGTGCGAAAATTCGGAACAGATATCAAGAACAAAAAAAACTAAAGGAATTTCATAACAACTATTGCGTTAGTATGTCTCTTGTACTCTTTAACAGCTTCCCATTTTTCATCTTGCCAATATGAATAAATTTAGTGAATCAATAAAGCAGATAGTACGAGTTGAGGACGACACTTAAACCTTTGGCCTCCATCTTAAACTGTCGGGTAATAAAGCCTGGTGATATAACCCCTTATCTTACACATTACAACACAAGTTTCTCAAGCTAATATTTGCTACTAAACTCGTAATCGTTGCATTGAGTATGGTTTACACGACCACCAATATTAGTGGATTGTGAATTTTGACAGATCTTTTACATTTTGCTGGTACCGTCATTATCATTTCAACCGCCTTGGTCGAAATGATTATGTATATTCCTTAAGTATTATGTATATTGTCTTCACAACGTCCAGTCCTGTGCATCTTGCATCCATCGGATTCCCGCAACCCTTACCAGGTTATCAGTATACCTTGTGAAAAGTCTTTTAATACTGTGTCATTCGATAGATACGCAGTTGCCACTTCAGAACAGATGTTAATATTAAAATGATATTGTCTACAGTGTAACTCATTCTTCAATTATATTTCGTCTAGAAACTAAACCACTGTTGAATCGAGACATGACTAAAGATATAGTTGACTCACTGGGATACTCAGACACTAAACGATTGGTTTACACACTTCAAGTCTCTTAATTTAGCGCCCAAACACTGCTAATAACTGGATACGTGTGAATCGAGTTTAAACTCTGCAACTAAACCGGTAACACAGTATTACAGTGTCGACATTGTCAAAGGTCGACCTCATAGAACAGGTTTCATTTATTTTGCTACAACTAGTAATGAATTTATTTTGTTTTCAACGACCACACACTTCGTTGTTAAGGAATATTTTATAATTAAAGGTAGGTTTGTGGTTCTCAAAGCGATTAAAGGTTTAAATAATATGGTCATTTATAAAAATATTCTAGATGTGGTTTTCCTCATTGTGAGTAATAAAATCATAAGTACTCACATTCTACAGAGTGATTCTAGAGACACTGTTGAGGATGATTATGAATACAATGAGCTAAACCTATAGGTTCAAATCATGAAGAACTTTAACGAAGAAATCTCCACGGAACACGGAAAAACAATTGTCAACTTGTGTCATTACAAAATTTATTGAACAAATAAGGAGATTTGTTTCAAAGTAAAACTTGTTAATTTAATTTAATGACTTTAAATACACCACTGTCATAAACATTTATAAATATGAATAAACGGATCTTACTTTCCTATAAAAACACAAAGCATAATAACAAAACTTGAAATACAAACAGAACCAAATAAAATATACATACCTATAACGAATGATACAGAACAGTCAAGACATCTCATAGACAAAACACTGCAATATCAGGACAACCACCTTTGTGTCAACTTGAAATTCTTTTAAGATTAAATTACTTAGTAATATACCACACTCAATTATAATATGTAAGTATATCTGTAAACAAACAAATTTATAAATAAACCAGATAATAACAATCATAACTACAAAAGACGATTTTATAATAATACGAATTGCAAAGACACTAAATGGAAGAAAATGAATTCGACATAATAATAAACGAATATACTATAAACAATATTTCAAACGCAAATCTAACCTTAGGTAATATAGGTAAACCTAAAACTATGAGCTAAACTATTAAAACATAACACAAGAAGTATTTGCACGACACGAGTAAAGAATTCTTATTTGAATTGTAAAACGTTTGCAAATAAGTCGATTTCATTATAGCGTTTTCCAACTGCATGAAATTTAAGACACAGTGCATGATATCACTTACATTGCACGATCATCAAATGACACGGGAGAGTGGTAATAATCTATTAAGAGTAGATCCAAGTGCTGTCCAAATAGTCGAGTAAAACAAGTCTCGATTTGAAGGTCACATTAAGTAAAATATTGCTTAACAGTATATCTGCATAAATGACAGTATAATGAACGTGTAGCGCATATTTCAAACAGCCATAAATTATTTAATAAGCAATTTTTTCTTCAAGTTTTTGCGTATCGCTGTATGACACAATGCCCATAGTATGTATATTAGCTACATAATATTGGTGGTCAGTTTTTATTTATGAGTTAGCTCTTTGCGGTAGAGTTGAATATACTATAGTTGGAACAGATATATCTATATAAAAATCACTTAAAAATACTTTTAAGGCTAGTCAATAATGCATTTGTCAACCGTATAAAACAATAATCTGATTTATGATGCAACATGGATGTAAATGTTAACCAAAATGATATTGATAGCAAAAATTTTGAAATAGCAAACCTTTTGAAATTAAGTAACCTAGTAGGCATGTGAAGCAGTCTCTAATTACAAAGCCAAATGCATACAACTATGCAGATATTGCTAAATATTCCAAGGCTAATGAAATCATTAGCCAAGACTGCAAATTTTAGCACATCCATCAGCACTTAAAGCTAACACTGCATTTGTTAACCATTTACAAATTTGTCCTACATTCCTTTAAAGGCTCAAAGCATAGACGCTAAACTAACACTGTTACTAAACGGGACCCATCGATAAATCTATAGATTTTATCCATATCCTACTTTGGAAAGGTAAACAATACTTATACCATAAAAGAGGCTACAGTTATGCCAGCCCCCTTTGACTTTATTTTGAATATATTTTCTATAAAGAGCCACGCGGCGGCAAAGGAAGTTCACGATTCAGCCATAACGTTTGCTATTTTTGTTGAATTTAATCTGATATTGTTATATTCGGATTTGTAGAGTGCATTTATTTGCTTAGATCTGTCTTCCATTCGGTTTGTGTTTCAAGTATAAAACGATTTTGCCTTATTGAGTAAGTTCAACCCACATTCACCCACGACTGCATCTGCTTTGTGCTACCTTTTTGGGTTCCCTGTCAGATTGGGTTTGTCTGGCTGTAACTCAATTGAGAAATGTATTTGGTACCATTGATAGTTTATACTAGTCTACAGTTGCACATATTTTTTCGAAGAAAGAGAATATAGAATCTTACTCTAGTTAAATATAAATGTTGTTCACCACCCATCACCCTAAAACATTGGAAATTCTGAAAAGCATTTCCTAAAAGCATCGGCCCTATGACCTATTTCATACACTTACGCAAAGCATCCTGCTACTGACAGTAAAAGTATTATTTTTCTCTGGAAAATGCAAAGTGTGTTTGTTCCTGATGTCAGATAACATTGTGAAGCTGTCTTGGAAAATAAGGAAATTCTGAGAAAGGAACCGAATGGAGTGGGTAAATATAAACAAGCTTATTTGCTCTAGATGCATGTTAGATTGTCGATAAGGAACAAAATGGTAACGTTGATGAGAAGAATTGAGTAATTTCAGAAAATTATGTCAAACATGTTTCTTATTAGGTGAAATAATAGTTCCAAACTGTGATGATAATTATACTACTCATTTACATGCCTAATAATAATGTTTTGAACTTAGATACATTATCAACACGATAGGGTTAAATAATTTAATAATCAGTATTTGTAAGAGGTTCAATCTATTGAAATTGAAACGTAAATGAGCAGTTTAAATACTCATGGTTAAAAATTACCTAGGTTTTAATTAAATCTAAACGTACCTTTTAACTTCAAAATTTATTTGGTCGAACAAAAATAGTATGTGTTTATACATTTCTCTTCTATCGGTACAAAATCATTTATGAATTTCAAATTCGAATTCAGAGACTGCCGAGATCTAGCCTAGGAACGCTTGGGAAAGGAATCCTGGATCTAGGCCGAGATAAAGTAAGATAAAAAGGATTGAAACCGAATAAGGCGACCCAAGAAATAAACATATGTTCCCAAGGAAAACACGAGATATAAATTTATAGATTTTATTTCATAGATTCCAAGTCGGCAATTACCATAGAAACTTGAGATGTAATAATTAAACAATACAAACTTTACTCCTCATCGTAAAGACCAATAAAAACGTCTTACCATAACAACAACATTATTTACGACCAATCAGGGAGAACCGTCATCACAGAAAAAACTTTTTGTGATGTTCTTTAACATTGAGACCTTTATGAGAGACGTTAAAACAGTCGAAAAAGGAGATTAAGAACGTATGTAATATATATTATTTTATTAGCCTCAAGTTTGATCAGTCTACTATAAATCTATTTATTACTATTTGAAACTTCCTACTTTATAAGGTTTACAAAGAAAGCTCTAGCTAATGAGGGACGAAGGAGAAAGACGATTGACAAGAATAAAGGCAAAACAAAGATGACTAGTAAAATTAAACAAGGCATCTTTTCCTTACGACGATATAAGACTATGTCACGATTTACATCAATGAGAAAAAGAATTTGGCAACGGTATCAAATCTAGTGGTCTTTTGACCCCATGACGTAATCTTTAGCCAATCACATGACAAAGCTTGAAACATTGTTGATGATGCCCGCATAATCATCATGATTGATAACATTCTTCGGGTCAAGTAATAGGGTTTTTTTTCTAAGGGATTTTTTTCTATTGCCATACAAATCAGCAAGATTATTATTAATACTTCCATCTTCAGTATGGTATTTTTTCCTGTAGTATTCCTTTCTGTTTTAGTATAACGTTTTAGGTTTTTACCCGATGAATCAGCCTGCTTCTAATTGTGATTTTTGTATCCCCGAATTCATTCTATGATATCATCACTTTGATATTGTCATCAGATATATTTTTGATTAGAAATTTTACATTCATCTATCAGTTATTAAAAGACGATTTTAACCCCTGTTTTCTAAGATGATACCACTCGTATCAATCAAATTGACAATTATGGGTTTTAATGTAGGTATTGACATTCATTGAGTGTTTTCTTTTTCGTAGTCATGGAGTCGAGTAGATGTGTTTGTGTATTTTCCTATTTAATATTTCATCCGGCTTATGATACGTTGATAAAGCTCCATTTTGAATGATTGAAACAGTGGTAGAAAGCTACCTATTTTTGCCGATCGTCCTTCGAAAGTTCGAGATTGATCTTTGAACTAATATTCCATATTGTCATCTATCACTTACCGTGATATGATAACAAGATTAACAGTTAGTGGGGCACACAGTCTCTGGCAAAGAATTCCACTCCTTTGTACGCACAATGAATATTTTCCCAAAATGTTTGGTGCGTATGGGTGGGATGTCCACCATGTACTGGTATCGCATCGCTGTACATCTAGTGGTGCCATGATGGAACGAGCTTGGCGAAATTAAACTAGGCATGCGATTCGTACACACAACATGATGAAGACTCACTATAATGTAAACGATAGAAAACCGACTGGCTAGCAACTTAGTGTCAATGTTCATCGGTGATGTATTGAATGCCAATAACGCTGTTTGGGTCAACCACAGAACAATAATAAACATGTCAGCATAATTGCGACATAGCAGTCTATGCCTTCATTATTTTATGTATTACCTAAGTAAATACAATCAGTATACTTCCGGATCGCGCGCCTCAAGAAGTTGTCAGCAACCGTAGGGGCCCAGCAGGGTCGAAGCCTACTGGGGTCAAGAGTATGCTTCTGAAAGGAACGCTCGGCCCCGGTATGAAAGGCAACGAAGGAATTGGGTGGTTTTTTTAGTCAGTAAAAGTCTGACGCTATGTTCCGCTCCGCTCAAGGGCGGGGAATGTTATCTGGATGATATCACCCACCGAAAAAAAAAAAAATGCTTCCTGATAGCATAATTTCATCTCCTCATCAGTTTTAATCCATTTTCCTAATCTTCACTCTTAGTTTATTTTAAACTCACTCCATGCATTGGTCCTTCGAGCCGGATATTTTCAAACTTTATATATTCCCAATATTCGGACCATATACCAACATAAAGCTAATATGTTCAAATGTCTTCCAAAGCCCTGTTAGATTAAGCGTGACCACTGTTATGTAAATAACTTAGAAAACACAAATACGAGTAGTATGTGATGAGTAACACCATAGTAGGTCTGTGTTTGTGCCACATTCTCCGAAACACGTTAATGGCTTGAATGAAACCTGTTTAACTAGATAATAAGAATATTCCACAGCTGATTATATCGTTGTCAAAATAGTCAGATTATAAGGTCAGTAAACGTTCCAGTTTTAGTAGTCATAGAAGAGGATTTGTTTTGGCCTATTTATATAAGATTTTTTATGTTTTTGTTAGGAATTTTAATTGTTCTTATAAAGTAACTAACATTTCAGACTCAAGGTGACTTAGCATTTAACTAATTTAAGTTTGTTTTTACTAATATCTATCTATATCTATATATCGTTTCGAATGTTACTTGGTGCTTAAGTAGACTTGGATAGTTGTGCTATTGAATCTACAACGTCTTTACTTTTGTTTTTCGTATTAAAAAAACAAAGTCCCCCACCGTGTCCGTCTTGCGGTCTGTTTGCGATTCATTCAAAAACTACTAAACGGATTTTAATATATTAGTAGTTTTAATATCACCAGTAGATAGAGTAATTAATGAGAAATGTTTATGCGTATAACACATGCATATTCATCATCCTCTCTTCTGTCCTTGTCCCATCTCCCATCTGCCCTGTCACTCGTCATGCTATCACTAACTTCCTTTTCTTTCATATCACTCTTCACACAATCCATCCATCTTTTCTTTGTATTCCGAGAATTTTAAAGATTTGAATCACTCGTGCGAAGCTGGTGTTGGTTGTTGGTAATTTATAAATTACTTTGTTAACACAAATAGGCCAATCATGTTTTCTTAAGCCAAAGCATAGCACTAAGAGACATCTCTAAAATAATTATAAAATATAAAACAGCTAATTATTTCTAGTTACCAGTTACTTAACTCGTAAAAAAGAAAAGTACTTAATTATTTAATCAGCGTTAATAAGCAGTAATAATAATAATAGCCATTTATTCCATATTTCTTTCTTAGCTTAAATTTCAAATATTAGTGATTAGTTAGTAAATTTGCTTAAATTAAGTTAGTAATTTTAGTACCCATTTTATGTTGAAATATGGACCCCTGCAAGGGTAAAGGCGTCTTCTATCTTCTTCCACAACTCTCTCTTTGCCAGTATTTAGCCAATTGTTTCCTACTACCTGAACGATTTCATCAGCCCACCGTCTCATTGGTCTTTCAACATTTCTTTTCCCCACTTGGGCCATATAATCAGTAACCACTCATTAATTAATTACCTTTCTATTAACTAAAAACAAGACAAATCAATAAACACTTTAAACGTCTTTAGCGGAATTACGGGGATAATAAAAATAAAACACGGTATCTCCCTTTAACGAGAGAAATAACTTTATCTAATTAAACGAGGCCAGTGAACTGTTAATAAATAAACCCGGTACACATTGTTTCAAAAGATAAAAGTAAATAAAGGAAAGATAAGGAAGTGTTACACGCGATTCGTTTCGAATTTGGAAAAGTTTTGTTTTTGACTTATTCAGAAATCCTTCGAGTTTTGGTTTGTAAACCAAGTTTACGCAAACGTTTGCGATTGTCAATTCGTATGAAAACCGCGCGCCTCAAGGAGTTGTCAGCAACAGCAGGGGCCCAGCCGGGTCGAAGCCTACTGGGGCAGGGTTATCCGAAAGGGAACTCGAGCCCCGGTATGAAGGCTAGAAGGAACGGGGTGGGCTTTTAGTCAGTAAGAGTCTGACACTATCTCCCGCTCCGCCCAAGAGCGGGGGTTGTCATTGGATGATTTTTCCCACCATAAAAAAGTCGTATGACAAAAAGTTCCTGCCGGAGTCTGTGTGTCATGATAGCTGCCGGAGTCTGTGTTTGATGCTTAGTCATGAGTGAATAGGTTACTTCTAGGTGAGCGTGCTTCATCGTCAGCCACATCGTCGCTTTTCATTAGGTGAAATAGTGGTTAAGCGCAAAATTATCAATAATAAAAGTTTATTTTTTCCGTTATTGATACTAAAATGCGCTTCAACTTCAGTTTTGATTAAAATTGTTGGGGAACACATTCATTGTGCGTGCAGCTAGGGAGTGGAATTCCTTGCCGGAGTCTGTGTTTCCTGATACTACAACCCGTGAATGTTTAAGTCGAGAGTGAATAGGTTTCTTCTAGGTAAGCGCGTTCCATCGTCGACCGCATTGTCGCTTTCCATCAGGTGAGATGTTGGTCAAGCGCAAACATTTATACAAAAAATAAATTAAAAAAAATGGCGTTTTTGTCAACGCTTACGAGAACGTTTCTTTATTTTTTTATGATGTAAACTAATGCTTGACTGCAATCCCACCGTATGGTAAGTAGTGATGCAATCGTTAAATTACAATTACGTCTAGATTGAAATCACTGACATATTTTGGAGTAGAAGATTTGAAGAATTCAAATGTCTTCATTTGTGGATCAAATGCGATCAAGGAGGAACGAAATAGCATATCCAATGTAGTTGTCAATGTGGTACCTTGTTTATATAAGAGCAATATGAAGGCTCTCTCATACTACACTATCGTTGAGTGTCATATGCTATTTTATTCTAGAACTTGAATGATTCCTATGAGGTTTAACTGCTAGAATAAACTAAAGACAAAACCAAGAACAAAAAAAGATCGTAGGTAAGATTCAGAAAAAAGATAGGTCAAAGAAAAAAAAAGGGATTCAACTTACCTATTATTAATATTGAAACTACCGCAAAAACCGGTTCAAAGTCTAGAGGTCACAAAATACCTTGGGCAAAACCAAAACTGTACAAGACAATGCTACAATATAATATATGATCTGTACGTTGAATTCTTTAGCTCTCAATTGACTAAACTATTTTATTGTGCCAATTAAGCCGCTCGTATTAGTAAACAAAACATTCATCATCGTTATTTTACGAGTTCGCAAATGTCAACAATTATGTCATTTTGATTAGCAATACAATGAACCATAGAAATATTGTCCAGTACCTTTTTAAAACAAAGATCGATGATCTGAAATCTTCAGAACTCAGGATTCAAAGTTGTTACTAGTGTCCAACCAAAACACAATTTGCAGCCGAAACCAAACCGGTAATAGAATGTTCGGCTCTCGTTTCGGTTTCGGCGTTAAACGGCGCCGAAACTGATGGTAGGTATAATCGAAAATCTGTCAAAACTTTAGAATATCTAATATTTCGATAGGTATTGTTATTTTTAAGTTTGTTTCTATTTAATTATGCTTGATTTTATAGTTATTACTTTTTTCTATTAACCCTAGATAGATAACCATATTTCACTGTACACTAAAGATAACCATACGTCGACTCGACGTGCGAATGTTTGAGTGAGCATATATTGGATTATGTGTATACTAGGTTTATAAATGTGATATTATATATTATGTACTATAATTGTATTGTGAGTAAATGAAAAACATTAGAGTTTATTTATATATTTATTAGAAAAAAAAATTAAAGAACAGAACAAGGCACTTCTTACTTTACCAATCTTAAGCATTTCGGAAATTCTCCGTCAGTCGTATAACTTACTATGTATACTTTTTAAAATTAACTTTTTACAATCTCTATAATATAAAAAACCTAAGAAAATAACACTTTTTATCCATTTTAGCCTCAAAGGTACTTAGAACAGGCGCTGGACTTGTGCTTTCCACAAATGAGATTTTTGCAGCGGTCAGATATTGTTTTTGACATCCTTCTAATTTTTGATGGAAAAACGGCATGATATTTTCTTTCCTTTGCCTCCGGTATACCTTCACGTTGTGTGGAAGGTTCAGCTTGCCTTTTTGGCAATATATGACAAAAAAAATCTTATAGATTCGTCTGCAAAGTAAGCATTTGCTACCTTGTCTCCATTCATGGGGTCATCAAGGTATTGCCGAGTTTCTTCATAAGTTTCATCGTGTCCACATAATATAAGGTCCTTACATATGAAATTGGCGTTTGGTATAGGAAGAATGTAAAGAATTTTTTGTTTTTGTAAAAAAAAAAATATTAGTCAAATTAAGGACCGTTGTTATCTATGCCCTTTTGCCATCTCATAGGTAGTTCATTGATCCCTTTACTAAATAAACAAGGGGGGCGAGAATCAATAAACTCTTTGAAGGCGGTTTGGACTGCCGCATCGGAGTTGAATTTTTTTCTTGTAAGAAGTTGTCCTAATTCCAGAAAAAATAGTAATCTTTTGGAGCAACGTCCTGGGAGTACGGTGGATGTCGCAGACATTCCAATTGTAGACAAAACGCTAATATCATATGTAAGGACCTAATTTTAGCCACTTGTTCTACCTTTAGTAGCTGCACAATGATGGTCGTGTTTTGCTCTAAGAATTTGTCACTGTGGCATGACAGTACAACTCAGCATACTTGGCAAAGCATTTTGAGGAGTTTCAGGATCCGTTCCAGAAACATCTTCAATATCGAATGGGTATACCACTAGGAGAACACTCACTTTAGTCTTCGGTATCACTCTGTGCTTTATCTTCTAATAAATTGTCTTCAGTTTCATTGTCCGACCCCGAATCTCTTCATGGCTCGTTTCATGCAACAACTGACTGATTTCTGAACCGTCTGTATGATTTCGTGACGCCATTATGTCATATTTATTGTGACTATAACAAGTAAAAAAACTAATAAAAAAAATATGTATATTTATTCTCAAAAAAGAAAGTAACACATTTTCCCAATAGTCTAGAAACTGACACTAAAGATAACCATACGTCGTTTCGACGTACGGCAGATAAATATCGACGAAAGTATTGCACTTACCCGAGTGTTGAGGGTGTGTTCTGCAAGCTCCGATAGCCGACTGAGTTGGCAGGAATGGGCAATTTAGTGATGTAAAAAACAAACGAGTTACAACATTTTTTCAAATTCGAATACGTCGTTTCGACGTAGGTTATCTTTCTAGGGTTAATAGGTTGGCTAGAACTGATAGTCAGCGATGGTGATGTGGTCTACGACGGAGCATTTAAAAAATATACCTAATAAACAAATGAATATCAATGATTACACAAAAATTACAACACACACAAATATACAAAACAGTCTTCAGATAACGTACCAAACGATCTTTATCAGCCTGGCTTCGTTTGAGTCAAACACTTCGGCCACGTTTTGACCAAAGCCGCAACTTTAGCCGTAACCAGTTTTTTTACTCGAAATTGAAACTGAATCTTCAGTCAGTCTCTACTTATTAGTAAGTACGATTACCAAATGGACTACTGTCTAGCACTACGAAAACCACCCTTATTACAATGACCTAGATTCTATACAGCTGAGCCTCTAGGTATCTTAGCTAGGTATATTATAGACGATTAGCTGTCTTATCTACCTACCTACTTACCAAGGTCAACTGGTTAGCAGTCTCAATGCAATTTGTAATCAAATGTTATTTTTTCGTTGTAAAGAGAATTATTTCTAATTTATTAGTCAAATTATGTGCATAATTAACTAGACTGAACTAATTACTTAAAAATAAAAAAACTAATTAGCAACTTAATAGATAGACTGACGCACACCTGTAACACGCCTGATTTGTACGTAGAACGACGTCACGCGACTTATATCAAGTGTACAGTTTCCATCACTGATCTTGAGCGGTTGCGCAGAAGTCGAATATTCAGTCTCTTTAATGGTGCGAAGTGAGACGCGGGGGCGGGGAATGTCAGTGATTGGCTCGCCGCGCCATCGCGTCGTAGACGTCACACCTAATTCTTTCCCTGCGTTGCCGCATGTCTCTAACAACGAAGACGATTGGCTCGCCAATGTATGGAATGCGCAAAGCGATCCCCACTCTGACGCCGAGCGCTCAAGATCCGTTTTGGCAACTGTAGCTCTACAAGTCTAGTTTCCATGTAAAATGTATGGAGACCGACGCGCCTGATCGGCGTGTGTGACTCTTGTGTGAGCACGAGCAATGTAGTTCTAGCTTTAGACTTTTTCCAACTAAAACCTGCTCTTGTTCCTTGAAGTTTCCCTATGCAGTCCAGAGCGACGGAGATTCTGTCAAAAAATCTCTAACTAATGTTTTTGAAAAAGAATGAACTAAAGGTTCAAGTCAATACCGATGCGAGAGAATACACAAGGCGTTTTTTTTTATTGTTGTTTTCTTTTTGTTGTTTCTCTATCAGCCACTAGCTTTTGACTAAAATATATGTCTGTCACTCAAGAATAAAGCAGCTTTCTATCGGTAAAAAAATTTTAGCAATCGGACTAGTACTTCCAGAGATTACCTCCTACAAACAAAAAAACAAACTTTACTTCTTTATCAACCATAACCTATTTAATGTGACAGCTTGTTAGCAGGTCCCATCACTAGCTAACACTTAAGGCCCCTGTTTACTCCGGAAGGAGCAGAAACTTTAAGTAACAAGTTGATTGCATAAGCGCTAATCAATCAAGCTCGTCAAGTCACAGTTAGGGTTACCATCCGTCTATGTTAAAATACGGATATTTCCAGTTTTTTTGTCAGTACATAACACTCTTTCCGAACTTGGTTTGGCTTTGGTGTCTAGACTTTTAAGATTTAGATATACTTAAAAAAATATATTAATGCTTGTATTTGTAGACCTTTTCCCGACTTGTCTACCATTCTAACCGTATGAAGCATACCAGTACTTTACTTGGAGTGACTGCTTATCTGACCTCTACAACCCAGAAATTAGGTAACTTCTTGGTAAGAATGGTGTTAGAATTCTTGCATTCATAATATTAAAATGTAAAACACCGGTCTTTTTAACAAGTCTATCAGCTTCTCTTCTAATTTGTCGAAAGCACAAATACGGCTCGTGAAATCCAAGTATTAATGTCGAACAAAGTGTTAATTATTGTATTTTCTTCTGGAATTTTGCAATAGTATTCTGGTGCATTTCACCAGTCATACTTTATGACTGGTGAAATGAAGTTGTACAGAACAATGGTATTCAAAATATTTTATTTCACATAGGACTACATGGGCCCATAAAACGCCAGAAGCTAGTGCATGGTTCCAATTGGTATTTTCCTGTAAAAATTAATATCATACACCTTTAAATGCTCAAAGCATCGTTGATAACAAGAATAATTTTACATATTTCAATTATCCTGGCTTTTACTTTCAAGATGGTAACCCTATTCAAAGTGGAATGCGACCCGCGATAAGGAAGCATCTGCCTGCTCTAATTTGTTGGTTGGTACTGTTTATAAGAGCATTGTGTCTTGATATTAGATTTGATAATGAGAACTTTGTACGGCTATTAACTTAATGAGACGCTGTGGGATTTATTGTTACTATGGCCTTGGTACACAGAAGAGAATAGAGCGAGGAGGAGTGTTAATCTTATACGGACTAAAATTCACTCTTGTTCTTTGGTTGCCTTTTGTATTACAAATTTGATATTTATTAGTACATCTATATTATGTATGTGTTGTGATTTCTTACAGCATTATTTTTGATGTTGTACACTAACAGCTCTAAATCTTTCTCCTTTCTTTCAGTTGATCTGAAAGTTGTCTGGAAGAAATTGCCCTGTGCAACAAGACCGCCCATTGTACACTTATTTTTAATAATGTTTGTCCTGTATTTTTTGTTTATGTGGTATACAATAAAAAATATAATAATAATAATAACCGCGGTGACTCTTTGAAACAATGTATTAATATTATGTACGTACGGTATATGTAGTGCAGGCTACAATTATTTTATTTGCCTTGTAAGATTATTTTATTTGCAAGTGTGTATTATAATCGTCGTTATTATTTTATGCGAGCCTTGTTAAATGAATTTTAAACAATACACTTGTGCACAAGATAACAAACTATTAACCGTTGTTCCATTATACATTGATTTAAAAATATGTGTGTACCCTAACAAGATCCATGTTTGAGAGAGTTTGTCATATACCGAAAATGACAACTGAATGATCGTAGGTAAATAGTCAGCAAAAGCCTGACACGCCTTTATGCTCCAACTTAGAGCGGGAGAAGTCATTAAATAATTTCCAAGATGCCAAAAAAAAGGCCTTGGTAAATATATTTTACAACCGATTTTATTATATTTATCAGCATTTAAATCTTAATTCAAACATCAAAATATTACTACCAAAACCTTTAAGATATCCTCTACACTGACATATAAAGGTTAGCCAGAAGTCGCACGTCACTCACCCAGACGTATGCTATGATATCATTATATTTCTAACTTCCTCTGAGTCTGTTCTAGCAATTATCATGTTCTGTTAATTACTAGTGTTGTTTATTTCAATGTCTTATACAGTCTAGGTAGAACATATTTATTTATTTATTCATAAGCACTTGCAGTGCATTGGTGGCCAAGTGGTAACGTTAAACCCAGCCAGACGCATTTCTTTGCGTAATTTATTTCATCACCACTGAGGAGGCCTGTGTCCCAGCAGTGGGAACATTAAAATACTGATTATGCTTAACAAATCATACACTTTGAAGAAAATAAAAAATTAGCATAATTTAGAAATAAAAAGATAAAAGATGATAATATGTTTTTTTTTTATCTGTTATAAACTAGTACTTGACTGCGATCCCGCCTGATGGTAAGCAGTGATGCAATCGTTGATGGTGAGGCGCACTAGTTTATGATTGTATAAATTCAACTACAACGATATAACTACAATTTTTCAACTAATATTATTGATTTAATAGGGTGTCCGTGGAGTTTCTTGTACGTTCTTCTCCATCTGTGCTTTGGTACGTGTAAATTGCTTCACCTTTTTTGACTGACTGACCTGACACTTATTAATAATTAATATGTTTAATTATTATATGTGTATGTGTTTAATTATGTATTTAAACAACGAAAACTGTTTATGAATTAAATAAAAAAACTTCAAAAGAGGCAATAAAATAATTAATTGAAATAAATAGATTGAGTTTATATTTATAGTTTCTACTTATACCTACTCGTAGTAGGTATAGGTAGTTACTTTTCACGTTTCAGGCAACATAATTGCCTGACTTAACCTAACTCGAAAAGGCAACGAGTTAAGTCAAAAATATAATAATAATTGTTAATATTTGTTTATATGTGTGTGTCTATATATTAGACACACACATATTTAGTTTTTGTTAATATTTTTAATTTCAATTGAAGTTGTTAGACTTTGGTCACTTTCGATTGCAACTAATGTTAACAGAAACTAACGGAAAAATTGTAGTAATTTGTACCTATCGTTTGGTTACCAAACAAAAATAAAATATGATGCGCACTTTTCTTCTCAAACAGACAGACAGACCGACTTATAGAAAAAATATTATAGGTACCGAATATAATTTAGCGGGGTTACCATGACGTTCAAAGTAATCTTACTTTGAACGTCATGGTAACCCCGTTTTAGTGTGGGGAAGAGATGGCGCTAGACAACCTGTATAACTCTGTCTCTTACCCACACGGAAATAAGATTAAAACAATCTTACTTTAGACGTTATGGTCTAGGCCTTGGTGTTTAGTAAAAAAATATATTTTGAAGTTACAAACATACACTTCAATTTTATTTATATGTAAGGTAATTATCATTTAACACAATTATTTATTTCGATTTCTTCAATACAAATTATATAATATTACTATCTACTTATAAACAACAAATAACTATAATTACAGTAAATTAAAAAAATAAAAACCCTACACTAATTACAACTAACTAAAATATGGCGTCAAAAGACTCTTCCATATTGCTGTCTACTGGTAATATACTATAAGTAGTATAGATAACAATAAAACCAAGCATCCTTGCCTTGGCGTCAATCTATGAATGAATCTTCGTAATTACTGCAAATTTTCCATGTAGTTGTAAACTTAAGTGTAGTTTTTACTACACAAAGCGGTATTTATTTCATTTTAACATTTATGTTAGGCTTTAGTCCAAGGCAAACCCACAAATATGCGTGACTACAGTTTAAAACTAATTGACTACGCACAGGCCATCAAAAAACACCATTATATAAAATTGTTTAATTTTTCAAATTACTTCAATGTCAAAAACTAAGTAACTAAATACTTCCTCATTGGCAGTTTCCATAACTTGGTAACTATTACAGAATACATCATCATCTGTCATCGTCATTTCAGCGGATAGACGTCCACTGTTGGACATATGCCTCCCCCAAGTGTTGCCACAATGAACGGTCCTGTGCGTCTCGCATCCATCAGGTTCCCGCGACCCTTACCAGGTCATCGGTCCACCTTGTAGTAGGCCATCCGCGTTGCGTCTTCGGGAGTACGCGGTCGCCACTCCAGAAACTTTCGGCCCCAACGGCCAACTGTTCTGCAAGAAATGTGCCCTGCCTATTACCACTTAAGTTTTGTATGGCGATTCTTCGTGCTATGTCGGCAACATTAGTTCTCCTTCGATTAGATCACGCAAGGAAACTCCGAGTATAGCCCTTTCCATTTCCCTTTGGGTGACTTTAAGCCTTCTGATGACGCCCATTGTGAGGGACCACATTTCGGAGCCATATATCATGACTGGCAACACACACAGAAGACATAAGAAAACATTTTAAACTAAGTACCAGGAGACGAGACTGATGAGGAGCTATCCGGATGTAGACACGAGCAAAAAGTTACATCAAACAAGGTCGTATAAAAAAGCCCGACATCGGATAAAAGATGCTATAGAATCTTAAATACAGTTTAAATGTGCAATAAAACTAGAATCATTTTTAAAGTATTCGCTAGCCAACAATTCGACACGCGATATTAGTTACATCGGAATTTGTAACAACAATAAAATATTTCTATTCGCTTTTTTGGTTCTTTTTTGTATTTTATGGCATCATTTAACAAGTGTTTTTGGTTGTTATTTCTTTTGTGTTGATCATTTTTCATTTTTTATTTAAAGTGGTCATTGATCTTCGGATTCGGATTTTTTTTATGAATTTGTAGGTATGTTATGCCTATCACAAAAATATAGAGAACGATAAGCGAATGATGATTCTCAAGATTCACTTTAGTATTTAAATTATTTTAATTCAAGTTTATACTAGAGTTGGACTGCTGTATTGTTCTAAGGAGTCATTGTGGTGCTAGAACACGAAGGATAACTCAAGAAATACAAGTATCGGTCTCAATCTTGCTCCACCGAGCGTGAGAAGTATTTTCAAGATTTCTCATGCTCAAAAAAATTGTCTAAGTTGAAAACTAAATAAGAAAATAAAAAGGTCAACGAGTACTTCTACAATACAGATCAATTAATCTACACTAATATAATAAAGAGGTAAAGTTTGTTCCTTTGTTTGTAGGAGGTAATCTCTGGAAGTACTGGTCCGATTGCCAAAATTCTTTCACCGATAGAAAGATGCTTTATTTCTGAGTGACATAGGCTAATTTTATGTACGCGGGCGGCAAAAGCTACTTTATAATAATTTACAAAACATCGGTTTAACTAAACCATGTAAATAACAGAAAACAATTAGAAATAACTCCCTTTAACGACACAGTAAGGTATTCGAAGTTAATCGAAATATTCCAACTAGTTGAACTTAATGAAGTGTGAGTACGCAAATGCCAATGAACTGAAATTACAATAAATATCTGCTAAGCGCTGCTCTTACCGCTAATGGCCGTCTTAATGTTTTGATGTTGTAATGGTATGTTGAGCCTGGTATGCTTAACTGTGCTGTGGTTATAATATTGATTAGTTTTACTGTGAAAATAAATAAAAGGATGACTGACAGATAAACTGTTTAGGTTACCTTAACCATCAAAATTTAAAGCAATTATTTGATAGAGACTTAACTTTTTTTTAGTTGTTTACTTCATGTGACATGTTGTACGAATTTGCTTTGTAATTAATAACCACCAACCCGCACTGGGCCCGCGTGGTGGATTATGGCCCTTTCCTTCACCTAGAGAGGAGGCCTGAGTCCCAGCAGTGGGAACATTATAAGGCCGACTATGCTATACTAATTTCAATATGCTTAAATTATCACTGTAATTTAATTTATTTTGTGATGAGAAAGAAATTCAATAATTGTACAATTACTTGTGGTATGAATTAAAAGACTTTTTTTATTTTTATTATACTTCACGTGGTACGCTACATAAAGAAGATTGTAATTGCGGGAATGTTTAAAAGCCACCATAACTCTAGAACATAATAAAAGTCTTGTACTCCCTCTCACTCCACCCAGAGAGGAAAGAGTCATTTGATGACTTTCCCTGTAAAACTTTTACGTTACTTTTAAAAACAAAAAAAAAAATATTGGAAAACAAAGATTTTTAAAGGGTAAGTGTTAATAATGCTCGTTAAACATTTTTCAAACGACTTTTTTATAACTTTAAATTGATAATTATGTTCTTAAAAGTTTTTAAAAATGTTTTTAATTTTAAAAGTTTAGCTTACAAACTTGTAATATCTAATAATAACCTAATAATAGCTACATCGATGCTACTAAGTCTTTAACTTAGTATTCCGGATTATGTAGCTATTCCGACGTCGTTTGATGTCATATTGGTACTTAGAGCTAACTCAGTCTACAAAGCTAAACTTTGAATGTCGGATTAGCTGTCATTCTTGGTCAGTTCCTGCTTTTCGTCAAAACTTTTAATAGAATATTGATGACTGTATCATGCCTTTACATTTTAAATTAATATAGAAAAAATAATCACTGATAAAAAATACATAATTTTAGTCATCATCATCATTTCAGCCAATAGACGTCCACAGGATAGTTCATTGTGGCGGCATTTGGGGGAGGCATATCATTTTAATATCTATTAGATACTAAAACATTCCAAAGTAAAAGAACATTTAGAAATGACAAAAAATAAGAGTAATAATGGAAAGAAAAAGTCTTTAAAAAAAAAACATGATTTTAGCATTAATAAAAATACCAAAATATAAGTTTCTAAAAATATTCTCGTGTAAAAAAAAAACATTGTACCATTATTAAAATATACAAAAATAAAAAAGAGTTTAAAAAAATCTTAAAATATACGCATGCAACTTCTACATTCAGTCACATTCGTAAACGGCCATCAAAACATGACTACGATCATTAGCAGACGCAACTCAGCAGATATTATTTATAATAATTTCAGTTCATTCACTCATAGCTTACCTTTAATTACCTAGACTTACCTGGTTATTAGGATCAGTCGTAAAACACAGCCATTTTAAATGGTACAAGTTATGTGTATAAAGGTAACGTAAGTTTCTAACATTAAAGGATTTAAGGCGTATAGTCTCTTGAATATCTGGCCGGAGTTAAATGCACACATACCTACTCGTACTGACGCATGACGCCTGCTCCCGCATAGAGCCCTGCTGACCCCTAGAACCATTTTCATTGCGAAATATTGATTGGTTTACATATTGCTATGTAGATTCTGAAGAACATTTAACTAGTATTTTTTTTGTGTGTAAACAAAACATTCTAAACAACACTAGCAATTTTTTTGTGTAAGTATATTTCTAAGGATCAAAGCCGTTTGAAAAGGGTAGGGAAAACCAGCGAAAAAATATCATGCTATAATTTTTTTTTATTTTGGCAAAAGTATTAGTCATGGCCACAGAAAGTCACTGTTTTATGGCACTGAAAGGAACTAAGGGCCTTAAAAGTAGTTTTATGCATTGAGAAACACGTACTTAGAAATCATCAATCAATCATTTTACATTGATGATTTTTAACTTTTTTATTTTACAATTTGACTTATATGGTTTTGGTTATTTTTATTTTACGCTTTGCACTATTTACTTTGTCTTGCTGCTTTGAGTAGTTAGCCAGGAAAAACCTATTTGCAAAATAAATATCATTTATCAAAGGGATTATGTACCTACTGAGAAATCCAGAGGATATCATAAAGTTGAAAAGCAAACAGGGATTCCTAGAATGTAGATTGATTGCTATCTTTAACGTCGTAAGGAAACACATGCATACCAGCTGATCAGATTAGTCCACTTAAGTCTGTTCGGTATTTCCTCTAAAAGCCTTTCCAGCTGACTAAACAACACATTGCGGTTACTATGTTTTCTTTAAATAAGAACGGAAAAGGAAAACATCGTTTAGGAAATGTTTTACAGCCAAAATATCGAAGGTAACGAAAAGAGGATTATGTTTTCACATATTATCAAAGCCTAAATCCCCGAAGTGATAAAGTTAGTCATTACTATAGCGATTTTGGTCGCGAAGAAAATTGAGGAAAAACTACAGAGTGGTTAAAATAATTTAATGCATAGACAGAAATGCCTTTTTTGTCTTTTAGGTGGGAAATCGTCAAAATAAGTCTTTCCATTCTTAGTAAAGCTATTGACTTACGTTGACTAAAACCTACTTGAGTGCTTTCAGTTGCCCTTGGCGTTCTTAGGATTCCGTAACTCTTACATACTTTTCCTCAGCTCTATGGCAGATACCAGGGCCATGCACTGAACCCCTACGGTTTTATTTTTTTGAGACGCGCGTGCAAATTACTCTGCTACTCCCATCTGGAGCATGAGGATGTCCTCTCCCTCATGCTTTTCGTCACCTCCTTTGGTCGCATTAGTGCTTTGCAGAAGGATTGACAATGCCTCACCCGATCTTGCTTGCCATAGGTCGACCAATTCTAAATTCACATCAAAAATCGATAAATGCACACTCCATATTGCATTTCACAAATGCGTACTTGACCGACACTTGTTTTATATAAAATCTGATCACTGACATTCCTTTGGGCTTTTATGAACGTTTAATATTGTCTACACGTGTTTAGATCTGCTGCTTACTATGTATAGCGAAAATGCCTTATCTTGATCTGATCAATTATTTATAGGTCGATCATTCTAAATCGAAATTTATATTTTTTTTTTTTCGAAATTTAAATCTTGTATTAAACGCACACTATGCAGGCAAGCATATTATAAGTTGGAGGATTATATTCAAGATAAAAATGCTTGGCTCAATGCTGTTTCAGCTCCACTACCACTTGGGTGTATTGATTAGTTTGGAAACCATTATTTTTATTATTATTTCTGTAATTTGAAAACATAGTTGAAGCTTGTGATAATTTATTACTTTTGTTTTTGGAAACCATAGCATTGTTTAATGTAGCAGCACTTTTTTTTCCAATTTGTAAATGTGAAGTACCATGGAGCATTTTTATTAGGTTACATCTTTTTTTTTTTGTTGACATTTGAGCATGGCAGTTGAGAGTTTGTCATGCTCACTCTAATGTCACGCTGTTGGTGGCACGTGTTATTGGGTCATTCGGTTCCCTTAAAAATGGTTGAGCTGAGTGGGGCTGATGCACGCGTCATGCTCGTGAACGGGTGCCGTCAGTTGAGACTGGTCATCTCTTAGCTGCCAGTGGCTTAATTCAGTTTGTATCTTTTAATTATTATTATTTTTTATTTTTATTTTATTATCTACATTGTGCTTACACAATAGAAGCAACATGAAAATTTGTAACCAAGCATTATATGTAACACATAATATGATTTAAAAGAGTGTCCATGGAGTTTCTTGCACGTTCTTCTCCATAGAGACCTACTCTTTGGAACGTGCAATTTAGCTTCACTTTTCTTGGACTGACCGACATTTGACTATTCAAAAGTGCCTGTAAATGGTCTATTTGAAATAAATGCTTTGATTTGATTTGATTTGAATGTTTATATGGATATTAGGGTGTTTTCACACTGACTAACTTGACAAGAGGTTATGGTGAGAGTAATGAGTGAGAAAGTTTAAATATGAAACGACAATGATGATGGGATCTTGTGTGTTTTGTGTTTGATGTTAATATTTGCAGTTGTAGAAAGAAGTTTAGCTAATTGTTTAAACAAATATTATTCCAAAAAGGTGATTTTTCTTAAGAGCGTCATAAAATTTTCAATGTTTATATTTATTTGATTATTGCACCTACGTTTGTTACCGCATCATCAAAAGGTTGACTGGTAGAAAATGCCTTTTGGGCGTTAAGTCGACATAAATACTTCTTTGTACGCTGAATACTGTCTACACGTGTTTAAATCTGCTGTTTGCTATGTATAGTGATAATGCCTTATTGTGATTTGAACTAATATATTATGTAGATCATTCTAAATTCACAACAAAAATTGATAAATGCACCCTCCAAACATTTCATAAACACATATTTGACCGACACTTGTTCTATACAAAATCTGATAGCCGACATTCCTTTGGGCTCTTATGAACGCTTAATACTGTCTACACGTGTTTAAATCTGCTGCTTACTATGCATAGTGTTCATCCGACGTGCGTGGTTATTCATGAATGACATCATCGTCAAACCATCAGCCGACAGGCGTGGTTGTCATAATGACGATAGAACTTTTTTTTTGTCAATGACTATAAAGATGAAAAAAGTTTGTAGTGTTTTTTTTTTGCTTTTTTATTTAAGAATTTAAATAATATTTCTTGTAAGTATTATTAATCATTTTTTTGTTTCTTTATAGAATATTTAGTTTCTTTGTGGATGAATTAAGTTATCATAATTTTTTTTCATAGTTTCGTTGTTTTCATAAGGTTTTTTTTTTGTTTTGTGATCATTATTAAGTACCTATAGATTATTCGTCTTTCCAGTTTAACCGGATATGGCTGCATACCAGTATGTTACATGAAGCAACTGCCTATCCGACAACCCAGTAACTGGGTAACATCATATCCCTAGGATAGACTGATTGTCAGATTTTCTGGCATTTGACTGCATTAACGACTGTTAAAGATCTACGAATGACATCCGGCAACTACATATATGCGTTATTATTTACTCATATTTTAGACTTAAAGCAAGCAAAATTTGTAGGTAGGTAGGTATTCATAATATCATCATCATTTCAGCTGAAAAATGTCTACTATTGGACATAGGCCTCCCCAAGTGTCGCCATAAAGACCGGTCCTGTGCGTCTCGCATCCACGGGATTCCCGCGAACCTCACCAGGTCATTTATCCACCCTATGGGAGGACTACTAATGCTGCGTCTTCCGGTACATGGTTGCCACTCCAGAACCTTTCGTCCCCATTTACTGTTACCACGAAACCACACATTAAATTTTATTACTTCACAACCTCTTGTCAAAATCCACAGTCATTTTGAGAGATTGCATCAACATTATTATTTATTTACAATAACATAATATCTTCACGATTCTTAGTATAGTGCTCTTAATCAATCAATGTTTGCGAAGTAAATGTCATGGTCGAATCGAACAGGTTCTTATAAGTTTTAGTAATCTTTGATATTGGTAATAATGATGTTATCGCTAATAATGTGCATTGGAAAAAAAAATAGCGTCGAATTAGGTAAGCTAATCGCTTTGCTATTGACTAAAATTTTTTTTTTTTTGCTTCATATGTCAAATATTGTCTTTATTAATCATTCCTTTTTTCTGCATTTCCTGTATGAGTCACAAAATTAATATGTCCTTGTCTTTTTTATTTATTATCTGAATAAATTAGTTTGTTTTGGTGTTTTTGTTTGTATTTACAACTTTTTTTTTCTTTATTGATATAAACTAGTGCTTGACTGCGATCCCACCTGATGGTAAGTAGCGATGCAATCTTTGATGGTGAGACGCACTAGTACACACAACACAACACACAACTGAAGTATTATGATTGATTGTTTTTTTTTAAGATATTATTTATTTTCACCCGTCCCGATGTTTGTTTGTCTGTAATCAAAACTTACAAATTTTTGATCCACTTCATGGTTACCGATTGAGCTGAAATTTTGCATGTTTGTGTAAATCAGATGACAATGCAAAATTACTATGACATGGAGCTGATCTGATGACGACTCGAGTAGCCTATCCTTTGTATGGCTGAGCAAAGGCCTCCCCCTACTTCTTCAAGGTATTCTTCGCTTGAACCACCTCGAACCAGCCCTTGTGGTAGGCATCTAAGTTATCTTGCCACCTCTTCCCAAGTCAACTTTGTTCCATCCTCAGGTTCCCACGTTGTGGCGATTTACCTAACGGACAGTGTGCATACGTCTGATGTGGCCCACCCAATCCGATTTTAGCCTGGTTATTTATTTGCATCGGAAAAAAATGTGTCTATAAATAGACTCCATTCATCATCATCATCATCGTCATTTCAGCCGATACACGTCCACTGTTGGACATAGGCCTCCCCCAAGCGTCGCTACATCGAACGTTCCTTTGCGTCCCACATCCATCGGTTTCCCGCTACCTTCACCAGGTCATCGGTCCTAAGAGGCCTTCCAACGCTGCGTCTTCCGGTACGCGGTCCATCAATATTTTTAGTTAATTATTTTATCGGTTCTTTCCTTGTTTTTAAGACTGTTATCTTCAATAGACTATATGAGACCTTGACCATTTTTTATGAACGTTTTTTGTGCGTTAGTCTGGCGATTAGATTATATTAATATAATAAACTGGATATTATCGCTGCACATGGCAATCTGATGAACACATGCATGCCTTATAAAGTACAAATAATAATGTACGGTAGAATAATAATGAACTGTTATTATATTATCACCTTTCAGAAAAAAAAAACATATTCAAAAAACTTCATGTTAAGCATTGCTTTGTTCCTTTTATACATTTGAAGGGTAGATCAACTCTTAGTGGTATCATCCCTAATGGTAAACTTTTGATAAAAAAATCTATGGATTATTTGAGTTAGATAAAGCTCTCGAAAGTATTATGTTACGTATGAAAAAATGCTTACTGGGTACGTGATCTTGGTGTGATGATCTTTGAATATGCTGTAATGCTTAAATGATAAAGGTATAAGTTAAAAAATACATTGCTGTAACAAAATTAAAATCTAATATATAAATAAAAATCACGTGTCACAGTGTTTGTTATCCAATTCCTCTGAAACGGCTTGGCCGATTTTTTATGTGTTTTAGGTGTTCATTTATTTTTGTGGCGCACAGGACCGTTCATTCTGGCGACACTTGGGGGTGGCCTATGTCCAATAGTGGACGTGATGATAATGATGATGATATTTATTTTGGTAGGTCTTTTTTTATGGTGGGAAAAAATATCCAATGACAACCCCCGCTCTTGGGCGGAGCGGGAGATAGTGTCAGACTCTTACTGACTAAACGACCCACCTTTTTCCTTCTAGCCTTCGAGAATAGCATATTAGTAAGCATAAATCAGCCTTATAATGTTCTTACTGCTGGGACTCAGGCCTCCTCTCTAGGAGAGGGAAAGTCTGAAGGGTTTGAAAATAGATCGTTGGCTATTTTTCACCCTTCTAATCACACCCTCAATTTTTTTCTTTCATAATTTACTGTTTTATTAAAACATTACGAAGTTTCATTTTATTTAATTACATAGTAGGTACTTAATTTGTTTTTGAGTCAATGATGTTTCAATTTCTTGATGTTTGAAGTCATCACTTACCTTGCCATATTACTTAACAATTTTACTGTAAGTCAAATACCTAAGTACGCTTGCAATAACTACTTAATTTATACTACCATTTTTATGGCAAAACAACGTTTGCGAGTCAGCAAACATTTTAATAAAACAACAAAAAGAAACCATAAAACATGAAGTTTCAAGCCGTTTCATTTTACCAACCGCCTTAAAATTAATATCTTAGCACCTCATTCTCAGACAAAACCATACAATCAGACATCGCATCGTTCAATAATGAAATACTTAACTTGGCCGAACAACTTGCAAGAATCTTGCTTGCCTTGGCTATTTCCTACTTGTACGCTGTACTTTTGCCCGAGAATATCACCTCTGTACCAAAGTTTATCGATAAAAACCATAATCCGAACAATCCCAACACTTTTGGTAGCAGAAACGGTAGCGATATGCTAATGCAGTGTTGATGCATCGTCGTGGTACAGGGTTTTCGGAATTATGCCGAGAAATTCCGTTGCTTTTTTTTCTCTTGTTTTGCCTGTATTGTGTATCGAAGCTCGATAATGTTTGTTGTAATGTAATGGTCAATAATAAGTTGGTATTCAGTGTAAAGTGGGTGCGAATATTTATACTTTTAAATTTATTGTTCTTATGTAAGTAGGTACCGATTTTTTTATAAGTACACAATACTTTATGCATCATCAAAACAAAAAAAAACTGACACTATTTACAACCACTGCAGACTGCAGGATTTTATGAAACAATTACCGTGGTCTTGGTACGCAAAGGATAACTGAAGGAACACAGGTGGGTTTTAATAAGTAAAATTTTTGACACTCTCTCTCGCTTTACCCTGAGCTGGAGAAGTTATTTGATAATTTGAAACCTCAAAAAAAAAAATACAACCATAAGTAAAAAACTTTTTATAGTTTATCTTTAAAAAAGGTCCTTTCCGACCAGAGTCGGAAATGACATATTAAAAGTATCGATAGCCAAGAAAGGAAGTCTCTATTAGCGTTGAAGTGTTAATTTGTACGCAAACTTTTGGAAATGTTTTTTGTGTAACACAAAATATTGTGGAATTTATGTCTCTTACGCAATAGAGATTTAGTAAATGTGTTTTCTTTAGTAGGTTACTGGGACCTTTAAGAGCGTTTTTTTTTTTCTAAAAAGCATAATCCACAAAGCTTTCCACGGTTCGATTTTTTTTTTAAATTTAAGTTAGACCTTTTAATTTTTTAGTAGGTATCTTTGTCAAACTTTAGGGTTTCAAAAGCCTTTAACTTTACCAAATAACAGCACCATATTTTATGTATGTTTAATAAAGATAACCTAAGTATAAAAATAAACTAGTATTGTACCTGTTTCCCAGAATCAACATTCAAGTTTATAATTTTCCTTACAACTTACAAGTTATAACTTGTCCGCAACTTCCAACAGCTGATATGGACCTACGCTTTGTTTTTTCAATACGCCATTAAAAATTTACATATTCATTAAGCACTTAATGGGTATATTAAATTCAATTAAACGATACTTTTAAGTGTTTTGTACATGAGTCTGTAGCAGTAAGAAATAAATAAATAATTATCTACGTGTTGTTTTATAAAAATAGTCGATAATTGGAAAACAGTTTTTTATCGATACTATTTATAATTTGGAGGACATGTCTAGCAAAATTAAGATGTCTTATAAATCTGTGCCTCCTGAGAAAAGTGATATAATTAGACTTATATCATTTATCTTATATCGTACAAAGCGTTTTGGAAACATATTCATTATGCGTACAGCTAAGGAGTGGAATTCCTTGCCGGAGTCTGTGTTTCTCCGCAGCTACAACCTAGGGGTCTTTAAGTCAAAAGTGAATAGGTTACTTCTAGGCAAGCGTGCTCTATCGTCAGCCGCATCATCACTTACCATCAGGTGAGATAGTGGTCAAACGCGAGCCTATCATAATAAAAAAAATATATGAGATTTCTACATACAACTTATCAAAAAAAAAAAAACAATTTTTTTTATCTAACTCACGTTATTCTATCTCTCATAGTTTAGGAGATGATAATTTTTTTTTAGTTTGGCAAAAAGAATCGTGAAAATCGATATATTTAGACTTGTAACCCTTATAGGCAATTGCTTCACTCATTTTTTTTCGTACTTCGTAATATCAATACAAATGATTTTGTGAATAAATAGATATTCAATTAATTTCGTTTCATTTACACAAGGTTCTAGTAATAATATTCGACCTTACTTAATTAAATAAGATTTTAAACAGCCGTTGTGTTGCTACAAAGTTGTTCACATAAATTAAGCCGTATTTTCACTTACTGACTTGAAGACTGTGATAAAATTTACTACAAACTTGGAACGGTTTAATCTCAAAGATTAGTAGGTAGGTATTTATTTCAATGACTGAAGATCTTTTTATTTACTACTACTAGGACAGGCTTGTTGGTCTAGTGGTCAGTGGCCCTGACTGCTATACTAGAGGTTGTAAATTCGATTCCTACCCAGGACAAATGTTTGTGTGATGAGCACAATCATTTGTTCTGTGTCTGGGTGTAATTTATGTATAATTGTATGTATTTAGGAGTATATGCATAAGTATGTTTATCACTTTTCTAGCTCTTATTATTTTATTTAAACTACACGGAGTTTCATTTAATTAGATACTTAATATGTTGATGTTTCAAGTCATCACTTACATTGCCATATTAGTAGGTACCTATACGTCTAACTTAACAGTTGATAGCATTTTTATTGTAAGTCAAATACCTACATACCGCTTGCTATAACTAACTTAATTTATACTGTCTATATTATAAGCCCAATGACACGAACCAGGAGCTAAACATTCAGTCAGCTGTTCAGTTGACCTTGGTTTTAGACAAATCGAAATATTGACTCGATCAGCTGTTATTTCTTTTTTGTATACAAGCTAAAACACTCAACAGATGTTGTTTACTCCTAACGTAAGATACTATGTTAGAACTTAAACAATAAATAAAGATATAAAATGCATTCTATATTACACCTATCACTTAGTTACTAAGACCTTACCGTTTTGCCACGATAGTGCAAACAAATCCTCGTCGCGAAGCCATTGTAGTTCGCTAATTATAGTAGACATATCAGCAACGAACGACATTAAAACATGATAGCATAACTTCACAACACATCAAAATCACATCACTAGCACAAAAAGACCGCGAACCAATCAAACAGTCCTTCAGAAAACAACACTAAATTCTGCCATCCACATAAATGCGAAGAATGTACGATAAAACACTGAAAAACTTTCGCTGACAACGAAAAATCACCAATATCGCGTTACAATTGATGTTACGAAACGTCAGCTTGACAGATCGTAACCCGGGGTGAACGAACCGCTTGCGCAAACGCAGCTTACGTGCGGCGCGCGCGATCGATGCCAACCGACTGGCTCGACAACTCGAGTAAACACTGGCGCAGCGGGGGGTTATCGATAACCTTCCGAATATCGACAAACAACATCACTAGTGGTGTGCTACCTCGTGTGAAACTGAAGGCCGGCAATTTTTACGGTTTAACGTAAGGTTAATGTAACTTGTTCGGTATTTTATTGATGATCTGAATGTAATGCGAGGTTCTGAGATTTTGTAACCGTTTGGCCTCTTGTTGAGTTCATTATTTTGGCGGTGTAATTGTCGTATTTTAAGTCATCGTGATGATTGTTCAATTTATGTTAAAGGTAAAGATAAGAGTATAGTAGAGAATTAAATTGAATAAATGAGTGAATTTTACATCATCTAAGTGAATGCTATAAGGATCAACTCCTACGCATGTTTTGCAGGCACAGATAATGCGTGTGCAAGGTCTGTCTTGCCCTATAATTAGCAGCGGAGCAGATAGATTCTAAGCTCAAAATAATTAACTATTTATATATTTTTTATGTACAAAAATAGGTTTATATGTCTAATCCAACTTCACGACACTATTGGTACAGTGGTTGAGCGTTCAGCTGCTGCAATGTATGTCGTAGGTTCAATTGTCTTAAAGAACAAATATTGTATGATCTAATGGTATATCTAGTGTAGAGCAACCTTTTTTTAGTGAGTGAAAAAAACCATCAAATATTTTTAAGAAGTAAATAAAGTCAGTTTTAAGCCTTGGACAATATCTAAAAAGGAACCAAAACCTTTAAACCTTAATTTATTAACCTACTTTATTATTATTATGTTAAATTGTCTATGGACTGAAGAGAGTCCTTTATATTATGTGTAAAAAGAATAACACCTGTGAGACCTAATTATTTTGCACGAAAGTGTACAAATCGGAGCCTCCAACCCAAAAAGCCTTAAGGCAGAAAGTGCATTATTCAAGTGAGCCGTTTATGTAATTATTTATTTAGAAATACGTTATAATTATAAGCTCAAAGAATCGTCAAACTTAAGTGCCATTTTGTTCGCAGAACAGACGGTCAATGTGGCCGAAAGGTTCTGGAGTAGCGACCGCCCACCGGAAGAAACACAATGTCTGATAACCTGGTGAGGGTCGCAAAGACCTGATAGATACGAGACACACAGGACAGAAGCCTACTGGGGTCGAAGCCTACTGGGGCCAGGATTATCCGAAAGGGCGCTCGAGCCCCGGTATGAAGGCTTGAAGGAACGGGATGGGTTTTTTAGTCAGTAAGAGTCTGACACTATCTCCCGCTCCGCCCAAGAACGGGGGTTGTCATTGGATGATTTTTCCCATAGAAAAAAAAAAAAGACACAGGACTGATCGTTGTGGCAACACTTGGGGAGGCCTAAGCTGTGGACATCTTTGGTTGAAATAATGATGATGAATGTGTTTTTTTTTTCAGTTGCTCTTTCATTTTAACAATTCCGCAGCACCTATGACATCTGTATTACGGATGTCAGTTCAGGAGGACCCGATTGTTCGGCGCTATATGGCATAAAAAAATCTAGCTGCCTTTAACAGCTACCTATCTAAAGTTACACTTTACATTTTCCTTGTCTTATACTTAGCATAGCATAGTCGGCCTTATAATGTTCCCACTGTTGGGACTCAGGCCTCCTCTCTAGGAGAGGGAATGGGCCGTACCTAATCCAACACGCGGGGCCAGTGCGAGTTGGTGGTGGATGTCACATGTCTTCAAATTTTAGGTTCTAGGACATGCCGGTTTCCTCACGATGTTTTCCTTTACCGTTTTGAGAGCAGTGGGATGAAATAAACTACACTAAGTAATTTGCCTGGCTGGGTTTGAACCCTCGACCTACAACTCGTAAGTCGGGGCCGTTACTACTTGGCTCCCACTGCTCTAATACGGCCATCTACAGTTACACTTTACATTTTTCTTGTTTTATAATTCCTCTCCTAAAATAATCATAAGTCAAACAATAAAACTAAGCTATTTTACACGCTTACTATAAATAGCGCTATCTTAGTTATATGTTTAGTTGTAGATAAAATAATACTTACTTAAACACTGTCATCGTGAAATTAGGGTGCGCAGGAGTGGGATTTCGTCGGGCTCGAACTATAAAAATGATAAGCAATGTGAGGTAGACAAGATTTTTTGAAGAGTTTCTAAGCAAATTTTAGTTTTGAAAATATTGTTTTTTTTTTATTTGTTTCAACTTTCTCATCACGGATTTTCAATCTCAAAAAAGCAAAGAAGAACGGCAGGTGGACGCCTCCTTCTACGAAGCAGTAATACTAGCAAAGGAGGCGGTGCGGTCGCGCGAGGGAACAGTCATCACGCCCTAGACACTGGGTTCCCGATACCAATTTCCGACCACCGGAGGTTACGGACGACGAGCAATAGGTAGCACGCCATCTGGTCGTCCGGACCAAGCCCAAGATGTCGACGCGCACCGCAAGGAAAGGTCAGCAAATAGTAGGGACCCAGCAGGGTCGAAGCCTACTAGGCCAAGGGTTAAGTTAAAATGAACACCCGGGGCCCTAAAACGCAAGACAATGAAGGAACAAATGATTGGGTTTTAGTCAGTAAAAGTCTGACACGCTCTCTCGCTCCGCCCAAGGGCGGGAGATGTCTTTATGTACACGATTTTCGAAGAGGGAGGCCTTCTTACAGTGGATGTCTCCCTGAAATGATGATTGACCTTTCCCAAATTATTCGGAATTAAATGTTATTAAGGCTCTGCATATAACTGGCTAATAAAAACATTAAAATGATGTAATTCACCATTAAATATTTTAAAAAATTACACACCTTCCCTGTATCATTACGGTTATTACTTTAAAAAAAAACTTTTTTTTACCCTTCATCGTATTATTAAACAACGCCGCGTGGCCTTCATAATAATCGGCGTGAAGTTACATATTATAATAGTCTTGTAACAACCAATTATTTTGCACGGAAGTGTATAATTGGTGTGGTAGCTTGGTGAATACTCTTGGCCGCCAGTGTACGTAATAACTTAAGTGCCTAAGCTCGAAATTATTTATAGAACGGTTTGTAAAGTTTTTTGTAATACGTGTTACTATCGAATTGTTTGAATTCTTTTGGTTTTTTTACAGCGTTTTGATTTAGTGAATTTTGAAGATTGTGTGAGATGAAAGACATGGCAATTAGTAATAGTAACTTTCATTGATGGATCGCTGATGTTACAAGAAGTAACTTAGGCTACTTTTCATTTTTCTGCTGTGTCGGGATTTCAAACTACGGAATACGTCTTCGAAGACTTTGAGCCAAATTTGTTGTCGGGACTTTCACTGGAATATAACTAATATTATAATCAGAATTCGGAATTAGGTAAAGTTATTCATGTACTTGCATCGAAATATTGATATGGATCCTTCCGAGATTTCTAGATAACACAAATAAAACAAAAATAAATAAACATACAATTTTATAAGTATCTATTTTTTATTGACAATGATCTCTCTACGTCAACTGAGGTGAGGTTAACTTTATATACACTTTCTCCTTCTCGTTATTAACAAAGGAAGATTTTTTTTCTATTTCTGATAAAGTCTTTTTTTTTTGAGTTTTGATTTTGAGTACTACATTTTTAATTCAATTCAATTAATCTAATAAATAATCACTAGGTATATATATACAAACTTAAAATAATAATATGTACAAACGAGTAAAAAAGGCTGAAAAACGGGGAAAACTCAGAGGGCATCAAAAAATTCGTCCACATCGATGTTAATGGGATAAGTGCCCAGAACGCTGGCAGCATTGCCACGCTGGGTGGCAATGCTGATTCGTTGACTGAAGAAGAGTCCAGCCCTCTGGTCACGCGAAGAGTCGACCAACTCTTTGCTGATATCCCAAACAACTCGATGAGCGCTCGGACCCCATGGCCCTAGTGTTTCAACCCCGAACGGCTCAAACACATAACTTCCAATGAGGTTATTATATTTACGCCATTTGAGGTTGTCTGCACCTGCAGCAGTCGCCCCAGCACAGCCCGCCGTACTCAGAAGATGGGATGGCGCAAGGGTGTCGACACATGTTGCATCCCACACCAAAGGCCTACCCAATGTCGATGGCGTTATAGTCATCCCATCTGGCCTCTTCCCATCGTCACGTGCCAAGCCATTGGGTTCTAAAACAGCTGGCACCCCGGCGGTGACAAGAGCTCGACGGATGATGTCATTAATACTGGCATGCCGTGCTATCCGACCAGCGCTTCTACTGCAAGATAGGCCATGGTGTCCGAGGCGGTCGACTGCTTCGCCGCACTGACATCGATGTGGAGCTCCACTAGGAGCACCTAGACGCAGGCATGTAGCGATCCGGAAGGTGGTGTCAAGTATCAATAAAGTCTTAAATAAAATCTGCTCTTTAAAATTAATGTCTGGATTTGAGGCAAATCCACTTTATTATTTCGCTATATGAAATCGGTATAATTATTTAAATAACTCTACCTAATTCCGACCTCTTTTTATAATGAGTAACCTAAGCTACTTTATTATTTTCTTGCTGAACGGAATTTTATCCCCGGGGTATAAATAAGTCGTATATCCGAAATGGAGAAATAAGCCGTTTTATGTGAAAGTAAAATAACGTACAGGATTATTCCTTACTTACGTTTGTGTTGTTTTACTGGCTTGACACGGACAAAGTCGTGGGTAACAGGTAGTTTTAAATAATTTCCCATATAAAGATACTAGATTCTGCTAGCCCGCATATAAAGTATCTTATGTCCTATTTCAGGACGTGTATACACCCGTATATCAGGGCAGTCTCATCAAAATCTGTTCAGCCGTTTGGGCGTGAAGGAGTAACAAACATACACACAGATAGATACAATTACCGGCATGGATCTTGAGCGCTCGGCGTCAGAGTGGGGATCGCTTTGCGCATTCCATACATTGGCGAGCAAATCGTCGTCGTTGTTAGATACATGCAGCAAACGCAGGCAACGAATCACGAGTGACATCTATGACACGATAGCGCGGCGAGAAAATTACTGACACTCCCCGCCCCCGCGTCTCACTTCACACCACCAAAGAGACCGAATATTTGGCTTGAAGCCAGCGCTCAAGATTCGTGCCAGTAATTGTATAAACTTTTAAATTGCCTTTAAATAATATTAGTGTGATGTACTAGTGTGTGCAGATTAGGCAAACACCACAAAATGTTTCTACTAATTTCATGTAGAATTAGATTTCACCACTTTCTAATTTACCTAGTTGATTTAAATGTTAACGGTAGCTAGCGATGTGTCATCATGGCTTTCGTAATGCGGGTTGTTTGAAATGTAAGCAAACAAGGCTTCAAATTTTAATTAAAGTTGAAAGAACTAATTTTCTTATTCCTGTAAAAAAACACCGTCATAAACAAAAGCTGGCACGAGTTCAAATCATCCGCTAACCCCCTTATATCAGGCTTGCAGACAGTGAGCAATGGGTAGCTTGCCGTCTGACCGTCCGGTAAACGTCCGGACTAGACATGTGCCTCTGCCGGCAATATAGGAATATTCCTGGCAATATTTCCACCAATATTCTGACTTCACAGCGATATTGCTAGCAACGGCACATTTCTAGTCCGGACCGAGCCCAAATCGTCCACGGCGCGAGTTCTACGCGGGCCTCTAGAAGTTGTCAGCAAACAGTACAATTACCGTCACGGATCTTGAGCGCTCGGCGTCACAGTGGGGATCGCTTTGCGCATTCCATACATTGGCTAGCCAATCGTCGTCGTTGTTAGATACATGCAGAAAGACAGGGAACGAATCATGAGTGACGTCTATGACGCAATGGCGCGGCGAGCACTGACACTCGCCCTCGCGTTTCACTTAGCACCACTAAAGAGACCGAATATTTGACTTCAGCGCAACTTGAAGCCAGCGCTCTAGATCCGTGCCGGCAATTCTAGAGAGAGTTCTAACAGGGTCAAGGCTACTGGAGCCATGAGTTCGCTTCTCAAAGGAAAACTCGGTCCTGGTATGAAAGGCAACGATGGAACTAGAAGTGGGTTTTAGTCAGTTAAAATCTGATACGAGAATGGCAGGAGATGTCATTGGATGACTTCCCAATTGAAAAAAATATCCACGTATATGCAGGACTTGGCTATTGTTTGTTTAGGTTTCTCATTCTGCGAAGCAGTAATACTAGTGAAAGAGACATCCACAACTATTAGAAAATGGACATCCTCACAACCAAACTACCACCATAAAGGACACTCCAGACGTCGGGAGTCATAGGGCGGTCGTGAGTCCCTGACTACCGTAGACTTAGAGTCCGCCATCTACCATCGAGCAAAGAACAGCTTACCGTCTTGCCATCCGGTAAAGACCGAATCCGAGTCATCGACGCCACGTTTCAGGAGCATTTCAAAGGAAAGTCATCAAGACCGTAAGGGCCTAATAGAACCGATGCCCTTAAGGGATATGGAGAATTTCTGAAAGGGATACCATGGTACTGAAACGCAAACGACAACTGAAGGACACTTGTTGGTTTTTGTGAGTAAATGTGGGCAGTCCCTCTCGTTCCATCCTATGTCTCATGGCTCAGCTCATAAAACGGAATCGGATGAACCTGTGTTTTACATGAATTGACTGCCTATCAGATTTTACTGATTAAAACCCATCCGTGTTCCTTCAATTACCGTATACATTCCAGAGTCACCGTAATTCTATCAAACGATCCCGCAGCCCTAGCAGGCATCGACCCTACTGGGCGTTTTTAGTATCGCTGACATTCCTTTGAGGCACGTAACAACACGCTGTCGACTTCAGCTTGGTCTTTAATAATAATAATAATAATAATTCTTTATTATCAGGCATCTAAGGCCCATAGATAAAATACAAAAATAATCTTACAAAATAATAAACTAATACAGTCAGTCCCCTTTAGTCCCCAGTCAGTCTTTAGTCCCCTGGAATATCTTTTTGTTTACCAAAAGCCCAAAAACACAAAAATAGCTTTATTTAAGCCGTAATTTCAACCACAAACATTACTCTCTCTCAGCGCTAAAGCTCTCATAAGACAATTAAATCCATACATTCTTTTTGTTTTTTTCCTTTTAACACAAAATGGATTTACATACAGCACGGCTCGTTCACAATCTCATTAGATATGTATGTCACAAGCAGTTGCGAGGATCTTCGCTCAAATCGCTAAATCTATTTTGCTCGTGTTTTTCACTAGTGTGTTGGTGTGGTGTCTGCTATAAGCTTGTAGCGGATAATGTAACATCATTAAATATTAACATCTACTCTAAAATATTAGTACTGCTGGGCTAGTTGTAATGGACTTACGAGTTGTATGTCGCCTGTTTAAACATAGCCAGGCGCATTACTTTATGTAATTTATTTCATCACCACCACTCGAAACAGTGAAAGAAAACAATATGGAAACTAGTTTATCCTGGAATTAAAAACTATAAGACATGTAACAACCGCCAATCCGCACTCAGGCCGCGTGGTGGATGACGGCCTATTTCTTTTCCTAGAGAGAAAGCCTTCATCCCAGCAGTGGGAACATTATAAGGATGATTATGCTATACTATACTTCAGTAAAATATATGTGTAGTTTAATAAACGCATAGCGGTTTAATATATCATCATCATTTATCTACGTATGATTGGATACCAAAACGATAATCTTCAATTTTCAACAGATTCATGCAAGAATAATTTTGTGAACTTCTCTAGTAACAACCGTATTAAAGTTGAAATAACCGTTAAACCACTATCAGCATGAAATTGTCTGGTTTTTAAAATAACAAGTACTTTTTTTATGTAGTCTTTAAACGTCTTACCTTATTAAGAGGAAAAAAAATGACCTTGAACATACCTGAAACAAAAAAAAAAAATTTTAGCCTCTTTATTAACTTAAGGATCATTTAATTTAAGACAATCTAAAAAGCGATGATGTGGCATCTCTCTGAGAAATGTTAAAAAGCGATGATGTGGATGAGGCACAGTTGCCTAGAAGTAAAACCTACTAATTCTTGGGATTAAAGACCCTCAAGGGTATAGGAAACATATAATCTCCTTCGCTTTAAGCACTATATTATGAATATGTTGTGTATGCAAGTATCACAAGTTCTCATGTTGGACTAGAGTTTGACAAGGTCTCAAACTTTGAATTATATATTAATACACAAAACGATGGTAAATCGCTCATGACTTATCCCACGACCAAGTGCACAATGAATTTACGTCTCAACATTACGCGACTCGTTAAGTCATTACAGCAGCCAGCCTTCAATTGTTTTTACGACACACGTTAGGTACTAAGTTTTACATGCATAACTAATCAATAAGGCCGCTTGTACACGCTAAGAAATTTCACCGAGTCTGCGGCAGATTCAACCAATTCATCATGTACACGCTATGAATTTTGTCGGATATAAGCACGAACATTTATCATGACACTCCCTCACTTACACCGCCACCCTACCGTACCATAGCAACTTCATGCCAAAGCAATGTACGTAGTTCGTGTGTAGAAACTACATAAATTCTTGCAAAGGCCCGGCGACTTTTCTTCACGTGTACAAGCGGCCTAAAACAGTAGTGTGTTTGAAGTACTTTGAAACAGATTTGAGAAAAATCACAATGGAATTCCATTCACCTGAATACGTATATGACTATGCAAAATGTCATACATTTACATTTATGTTTTCAAAAGTAAACAACATCCTGGTCATAGTAATATTGCATAAGTAAGCGTTTGGTCAAGGTTGGTGATTATTATGGTAATTCAAGCTTCTGTCAGCGGCTTTGCCCGCATGAAAGTTGTAAATTATCCCATTTAATCCCGGGATAAAAGTATCCTACATCTTATTCTAGGACATGGAGAGCATGCGTACCAATTTCATCCTTAGCCGTTCAGCCATTTGAGCATGAAGTAGTAAAAACGATGCGTGACGCACAGGACCGGTCGTTGTGGCGACGCTTGAGGGAGGCCTATGTCCAACAGTGGACGTCTTTCGGCTGATATGATGATGATGATGATGAAGTAAAAACGACACATATTTACAAAATTCCTTATTATAAAATAAGGCATTTTGTATGCATGCCTTTATAAAATTAGTGTGATTGTCTGAGGAAATAATTGGTGGACCGTTTTTCTTAGGTAAAACTTAACTACATAGATTAAAGAGTATTACATAACAGATTTGTTTTGTCTTATCGCTTACATTAGGGGATAATTAGATGCATATAATTAGTTTTTTTAAAACTGCTGCTAAATAAAATGATTACCTATTGCACAAATAAGTCTTTCTCTTTCCAAATTTTCATGTACTTATATTACAAAATCATAGATGTGATTGATTCACTGATGTTCGTTCACCAGTAGATTTTTGTCAAAAGAAATATTTCGTACAAAGATTTGATTTTCTGTGGCAAAAAAATCAAAAATCGCTTTAGCCCACAACTTCCACCACAAACTAAAATAAGGCGTAATCTGAATTTGTCACAGCGTTTCTTTTGTGCCTTATTCGAGTTGATTGCTACGCCAAAAGGCGTTCTGTCGTCCGCTCAGTAACATTAGTCCGACGTGGGTGTAAACAACCCCTTAAAGTGACATGCTACAATAGAAATTCTTGTCTCGCTGTGAGAAATGTTAGTAAGATTTTTGAGCTAGTCTACACCCTTGAAATGGGTTTAAAGTAGCTGTTTAGTAACTGTTGTTGAGTGAATCTAAGCGATAAGATATGTGTGTTGTTGTGGTTTTTTTTTTATGGTGGGGAAAATCATCCAATGACAACCCCCGCTCTTGGGCGGAGCGGGAGATAGTGTCCGCACTGTCCGCAAGCCCGCGCCTACGGTGGCCGAAAATCGGGATCGGAATCCCGGCGGCGGCGAGAGCGCCATTGCTTGATGCGGTTGGCTTCCTCCTTTGCGAGCATTACTGCTTCGCAGAAGTCGGCGACCGCCTGCCACTCCTGTGTTGTTGTGGTTCGATTGGCTTTTATTTTTTTTTTCAATGGAACATCATCCAATTACTGCTCCCGCTCTGAATGGAGTGAGAGAGAGTGTCAGACTTTTACTGAATAAAAGTTTTATTCAGTAACTAAAGTGAGACGGCGAGCAATAGGTAGCTCATCGTCCAGCCTTTTAGTGACGTCGGCGACGGTGCAGAGTTTACCACGCACGCCTCAAAGAGATGACAGCAAAACCGTACGGGCCCAGAAAGACCTATGTCCGATAGGGCTGTGGGGTATTTCAGAAAACGAAACCCACGGTCCTATAGCACGTAAAGGGTAAATGAAGAACAAAGCTGTAGTTTTAGTCAGTAAAAGTCAAACATGCCCTCTTGCTTCTCTTTAGAACAGGAAAGTCCATGAATGACTTCCCCAAACTATTGCCTTTTGCATTCTAGAGCTGCGGTAACACTCTTTCAAACAATTTCGTAATCCTGTTTTGTACTGCAAAACCGCGCAAAATTTTTGAGTTCACCATTGAAATTAGTTTAAACTTATTGTTTAGAATTAGAAACTGTTTGAGCGTTTTAAGCGATAAGAAACTGGTGTTATTGTTTTTGAATTGGCTATGTTGGTAACACACATTAGATAATACTTAGTTATAACTTGTAACGTAAGTCAGGAGTCGAAGTTTTGCTTAATGAGTCTATACTGAAACTTTGTAGCTTCGCCATCGTAAGATTGTATCTATGGGTATGCACATGATAGCACAGTTGTAGAGAGATACCTGCCCAGTGCTCGGGCTAGTAAGGAGCTAATCCGGTCCGAAAGAGAGCCTATGGTAGAGCGTGCGAATATCTCACTTCAGGCAGTCTCCAAGTGGGGTGAAGCCAATCTGATGGGATTCAACGCCGCCAAAACACAAGCGTGTCTGTTCACCGCCAAAAGGAGCCCATTCACTTTAGCTCCTGCTTTCCGGAATGTATCCCTGGAGTGTACCGACCGTCTTCAGCTTTTATGAGTTAAAATTTCCTCAGACCTGAATTTTAGAGGTTTCATTAAGTCCAAAGCCAAGGTAGCTGCTAGAAAACTCGGTGTTCTTGCAAAGGTCCGGCGGTACTTCACACTGCAACAGCTTTTAATTTTATACAAAGCACAGGTTCGTTCGTGTGTGGTGTACTGCAGCCACATATGGGCTGGTGCTTCAAAAAACCACCTGGCAGCTTTGGACTCGGTGGAAAGGCGTGCGAAGAGGCTGATTGGTGATCCAAATTTGGTTAAGTCCAACCTTCAAACCCTTGAGTACAGGCGTAGCCAGCCAGCCAGCCTTTCGATATTTTACAGGATGCATTTTGGAGAGTGTGCGCAGGAATTGCATGACTTGATTCTGCCATCTCAATTCTTCCATCGGACAACCCCACGTACGGTGATATCCACCCTTACGTTGTTGAAACCTCTACGGTGTAACACATAATATGATTTAAAAGAGTGTCCATGGAGTTTCTTGCACGTTCTTCTCCATAGAGACCTACTCTTTGGAACGTGCAATTTAGCTTCATTTTTCTTGGACTGACCGACATTTGAGCATTCAAAAGTGCCTGTAAATGGTCTATTTGAAATAAATGCTTTGATTTTGATTTTGATTTTGGTCCTGACTAAGCGTTTCGCCTCGTCATTTATACCGCATACGTCGAAAGACTAGAACAGTTTGCCTGCTGTGGTCTTCCCGTCCGATTATAATTTGGGTATTTTCAAGGCTAGAGTGAACAGGCTCTTAATAAACTAGTGCGCCTCACCATCAGAGATTGCATCACTACTTACCATCAGGTGGGATCGCAGTCAAGCACTAGTTTATAAGTACCAATTAAAAAAAAAAGATGTTTTACCTCTGATAGTCAAACATGATGTTTTTACCTACTCGCAATGACTATCAGCGGTGTACCAATGATAGCTCGGACCAATGGTTTAACATGCATTCCGAGGCGAGACTTTGTGTATAGACAGAAGGCCTTCGTCAAGCATATTGCTTAATTTTGGAAAGATTAACGATATTAATATTCCACAACTTTCACACAACGTTGTCTTGTAACTCAAACTAAGCAGAGCTTGTGATAGACAACTGATACTTATACTTATATAATATATAAGTATAAATATATAATGTATGTGTTTAGATATATTATATCTAAACACATACATTATAATACCATAATCAGCCTTATAATGTTCCTACTGTTGAGAATCAGGCCTCTTCTCTAGGAGAAGGAATAGGCCGTAATCCACCATACGAGCTCAGTGCGGATTGGTGGATGTCCTTGTAGTTTTGGTTCTTGCACATGCCAGTTTCACCACGATGTTTTCCTTCACCGTCTTCAGACCAGTGGCGAATAAATAAATTACAAACGAATGCAATGATACTATTTATTTAACCATGAGTTTTTGTAATGGTCAGTTCAAAAGCTTACACCTTGCACCGTAGTATGACGTACATAGTTCTTACTTGTGACGCGTATAAGTGTCGTTAAACTCGTCACGTCCAACCAACGTTGAACTACTTCGCTAGCTCGCTCCTTAAGTCTTTACTGGAACTGGAAAATACTGAAGTGGTTATTCAAATGTAGAGAAAAGTTAGAGATGGTGTTTGCACGTCTAAAGAAGTTAAAACTAAAAGTAACAGGTACACAGAGTTACATTTATGATGGGTTAAGTTTAGTAGCGGGCGATTGTTCTCTTTACAAAAGGAACTTGCGAGTTTAAGTGTGAATTGAATCGGACAATGAATTATCAGCGTCACCATTTCAGCTGAAAGATATTTACTACTAATCATAAGACACCCCCATGGGTCAGCACAACGCCGCCACAACCGCCGAAAAGGTAGAGAAAGAAAGAAAGAAAAAAGTAAAAGTAAACAATGGAATTTCTTGCCGTTTCTACTCCATAGGGCTATATTTCACCGGAACCCCATGGCGGTGCGACCAGTTACGCCCCCGTGGCGTCCCGATGAAATATAGCCGTAAGCTACTAAACTAGATACCATACAGACACCAGAGTCGCCACACGTCCGAGCTGGTCGCGCCACAAAATTGGTTGCGCAACCAAACGGACACCAGGTGAGTAAATCTCTATAGAGCTATATACATTTTGTTGTTAGCGGTATTGTTTGCGCCTCCATGTTGTCTTGATAAAAAATAGGCCATAGGAAACGACCAATTGGAACCATGCGCTAGCTTCAGACGTTTTATAAATGTCCATGTAGGAATTTGTGAAATAAATAATATTGAGTATGAGTTTGAGGCGCAAGAATCTGATGAATGCCAGACGCACAGGATCGATCGATGTGGATGTGGTGTACAACAAGTGTTTTTGGGTGACCTATGCACAGCAGTGGACGAGACCACATGGGCCAAGAGAGGTTGGTGGACGTTATAGGTCTTCGAATTTTTGGTTCTAGGACATGCCGGTTTCCTCACGATGGTTTCGTTTTGGGAGCAGTGGTGGTGAAATAAATTATACAAAGTAAAGCACCTGCCTGGGTTCGAACTTCTGAGTTCGACGTTTAAGTATCTCCACTCTAGGTGGTTAGATACAAAACTATTTTTTTTATATTTTTGGCTTCAATACTAAGTCCTTTAAGCCATGTTTCGTATGAATACTATTTTTTTTTTTTAGTTTCTTAGTTAACCATTAGGACGCGGATGCAACATATTCTAATGTTTTTAAATGTAGTGTTTCTAAAACTAAAATAAAATTCTCAGCTACATTTTACGCGCCTATCTCAATGATTCCACATATTGTCCAGTTGTACAGATACTTCAGGAGGCAGGAGAACCAAGGTTGCCGACATAGCACGAAGAATCGCCAAACATAAGTTGCAATGGGCACATTGCTCGTAGAACAGATGGCCGTTGTGGCCGAAAAGTTCTGGAGTGGCGACCGCGCACCGGAAAACGCAGCGTTGGAAGGCCTCCTACAAAGTGGTCCGATAACTTGGTGAAGGATGCGGGAATCCGATGGATGCGGGACGCGCAGGATCGTGCTTTGTGGCGACGCTTGGGGGAGGCCTATGTCCAACAGTTGACGTCTGTTGACTGAGATGATGATGATGATGATGACAGATACTTGAGATACAAAACGACACCAATTTTATATCACAATATCCACTAGCAATCAAGAAGAAATCTCGCCAAAAAACTTTGATGAAAAACAATGAAAAAAAAAAGGACCACAGGTTTACAAGTCGCGTGAAGATGTGGAAAGTTATAATTGAGTGCAAAGGTTGAACTTTGCGTAACAACCGTAACAACTGACCTTTTGCACAAACAATACGGTAGTCTCTTCAAGACACGCGTGAGAAAATAATAAAAATATATAATAACGTAATTGCATGTAGACGGCGTATACAGGCTGTAAGGGACAGCTCTCCACAAACTTTAAGAGCTTGCTTAGTAGACGAAAAAATCTTGTGAATGGTTGTTCAGTTTTGTCTACTGAGCCAACCGTTAAAGTTTGAGGAGGGCTGTCCTTTACTCCCTGTATATGTGTAGACGCAGTGTTGGAAGGCTTCCCACAAGATGGACCGTTGATCTGGAGACGGTCGTGGAATCAGATTTTTTTTTATGGTGAGAAAAATCATCCAATGACAACCCCCGCTCTTGGGCGGAGCGGGAGATAGTGTCAGACTCTTACAGACTAAAAGCTCACCCCATTCCTTCTAGCCTTTATACCGGGGCTCGAGTTCCCTTTCGGATAACCCTGGCCCCAGTAAGCTTCGACACGGCTGGGTCCCTACTGTTGCTGACAACTCCTTGAGGCGCGCGGGAACAGTGCACGCCGTCGACGACTTGGGCTTGGTCCGGACAGTTACCGGACGGCTGGACAGCGAGCTACCCATTGCTCACTGTCCGCAAGCCCGCGCCTACGGTGGCAGGAAATCGGGATCAGAATCCCGGCGGCGGCGGCGGCGGCGAGAACGCCGTTGCCTGATGCGGTCGGCCTCCTTCTTTGCGAGCATTACTGCTTCGCAGAAGTCGGCGACCGCATGCCACTCCTCCTCGCTCCGGACCATGGCCTCTACCAGGGCCCGGCGCGAGAGGTCTCCATCGCCGATCGCCCCCACGAGGGCACGGCGATGCCCCGCCCAAACCCAGGGACCTGAAATGCAAGGCATCAAAGGAACATAGGAATAGATTTTAGTCAGTCAAAGTCTGACATGCTATCCTGCTCCACATCAAGGCGGGAGATATTTTTATTTTATTTATTAATGCTTTATGCACATTACACTATACAAAGGCGGACTTAATGCCATAGGCATTATCTACCAGTCGACCTTAGGGTGGTGCAACTTAATAAATAGACAAACAGAAGAGAGACAAATACAATACCTAGTAAATATATACTTAGATAAATACATACAAATAAACAATGTTGTGGTGAAAAAACAAATCCAACCAATCAATGCTGTGATGATTCCACCAACTTTTTGCGAATATGCTCAAGTGCCATCACCTTAAAGGAGAAGATATCATTGGATGACTTCCCACCTAAAAAAAAAGCCAAAATTTGGCAAAAAAAAAAAACACTCATAATTCCACTTTTCGTCAATCTATTTTTATTCATACTTTTGTCGTTCCCTCAAACCTTGATTAAAATTACCGATTTCCACGAAAATATCAGACACTTTCAGATATTCTTCCCACACACTTTCTAACCCACACACACTCAAATACATTTCCGTTTCCGATACGTAACACGCGTACAGTCGGACACAGCTAAGTGTTCCGGGATGCCTCAGTCAACACATCACTCATAGCTTTGAACTGATCACTGTGATGTATGGAGACCATTTTGTAGTTGACAGTATATTTGTATTCGTTTGGAGATATTTTAGAAGAACAGGAATATTTTCCACCAGGTTTTAGTCTCTGTGGCCGAATGGTAACAACCCCGACTTATGAGTCGAGGTTCAAACTCAGCCAAGTGCATTACTTTGTGTAATTTATTTCATCAGAAAACATCATGAAGAAACTGGAATGTCCTAGAATCAAAAATTCGAAGACATGTGACATCCATCAACCCGCACTGGGCCCGCGTGGTAGGTTACAGCCCATTTCTTCTCCTAGAGAGAAGGCTTGAGTACCAACAGTGGAAACATTAAAAGGCTTATTATGCTATGTTATGCTATTATGGCCTTAATGTCCGTTCCGTAGCAAGAAGGAAACAAACCGATTAACTTTCAAAACTAAAGTTCGAGAGCTAATTCGTAAGAAGTTGGTTTAATTATATGACTATTCTTTTAATCGCCTTTTCTCTCTCTCTCCATTACATTGTACCAACCTAAGGATCTATCACTATTTTTCTATGTATCATCCAAAGATTCACTGGTAAAAAATGGTTAACGTATTAAGTCCGCCGCTATACTTTTGTGTGCATAAAGCATTTAATAGATAAATAAATGGACCGACGACGACCAGCTTTGGCATAACGAAATTCAAACCTTCTTTTTCCACAACTATCACACAACGCCGTCTAGCCCCAAGCTAAGCAGAGCTTGTGTTATGAGTACTAAACAACTGATAAACCTTGCACAGCCTCAAACTTTTTATTCAATATACATTTTCAACCGCCTCTTCATTCAATGAACAAACACAATCTTCCAAAATTATAGTAATTATCCAACTACTCTTTCTACACTCTTTTTCTTATTACGTCACGCTCATCATTTTCAAATGACGTTCCAAATTCAAAGTACGATGACATTGATGAAAATCGATCCTTGCTGAGCCACGATGTTTTCATTGGAAGATTGATTCGGACGACCGTAGTGAACAGACGTATCGAACAATATTAGTATAAACAAATAATCACTTGTGAAATCGTGACCTAGTTTTATTAAATTGCTGTTAATAAGGTAAAGTGACTCATACATTTGGTTTGATGTGTTTTATTATAAAAATGATCAGTGATTAATACATAGATAAATAGTCTACTTTACGATGGAGGATAGTCCCTTCAGCCCGAGAAGTAGGTGTGCTCGCTCCCCGCCGCCAACACCTGTAGCCGTCCCCGCTCCTCCCCCTCAAGTGCCGCAGCAAAAGAATGAAACTCTTGAAGCTGTGACGACGTCGGAAATTCAGAGCTGGATGACGACCATAGACCAGAGCTTGCAGGAGGTGTGCACTATTGCAGCGGAAGGAAAGCTGAATATGGACCATAAATTGCGCATCAATGCCCTATGCCGGAAGATCGGTCATGGCACATCGCAAATGGCAGTACAGTACCAGTACATGAAAGCGAAAGCCTTCCAATCCCACAATGCTGTCAAAGTTCTTGAAACCCAACTCGACCTTTCACAGCAACTAAAGGAACTCAAATTGAGTGTCGAAGAAAAATCGAAACCTGCCCTAGGAGCTTCTTTTGCTGACATGGTCAAAAAAGGAGCCAACAACTACATCCAGCCGACAAACGTAAGTTCTGTGGCCATTTATCCGAAGGATAAATTAAAGTCTAGTGATGAGACGAAATCTCTCGTCCAAAAAATTATTTGCCCCGAACAGATGAAGCTGCATGTTAGAGGCCTGCGCAAGACCAAAAACGGTGGTGTCATCATCAGTACTGAGACGAAGGACGACATCGAGAAGCTGAGACAATCTGAGCATCTAACAAAATCGGGTCTAACAGTCGACGAGCCTTATAAAAGAAAGCCTAGAGTTGTGATCATAGGAGTTCCTACGTCCATGTCGGAAAACGAGGTTTTTACGTGTTTGTACCATCAAAATCTCGCCGAGAAACTTCAGGACTGCAGCCTTGAGACGTTTTTGACCTCAATCAAGTTAAGCCATAAGTCGGGTAAGAGAGACGCTGACAATTGCAACTATGTCGTAGAAGTATCGGCAGTCATACGCAAAGCCCTAATGTCAAAAGAACGAGTGTTTATAAATTGGTCATCATGCCCTGTAAGAGATTTTACCTTGGTCACACGATGCTATAAGTGTCAGCAATATGGCCATGCTGCCAAATCATGTCGGCAGACGTCCTACACCTGTGGTCACTGTGGTGAGCAAGGCCACTCAATCAAAGAATGTCCAAAGAGGTCAGATGAACCAAAATGCGCTACTTGCTTGCATTTTAAAAAGCCAGACAAGCACAACACAGGCGCAGCTGACTGCCCAGCGAAAATGATGGCTGAAAAAAGGTATATCAATACAATAGATTATGAAGGTGCCTAAGAGCGCCGCTAATAAGTTATTTTTTTAGACCTTTTCGAAAGTTTTATTTCTTTTTTGTTATTATGATAAACAATTTAATAAATGATTTAGATAATTTTTCTGTATCCGAGTCTAGACTTTGTGAAGCTGAAAACTGCAAACAATATCTTTCCGACTACAAAACGCCATTAACCGTACTAACACAAAATATTCGCAGTATTTTTAAGAATTTTGACAGCTTCAGCGTTTTTCAACAACGGCTCAACATAAATTGTGACGTTATTGTTTTAACAGAATGCTGGCTTGCCAAGAAATATAATATACCACCGATCACAGGATATAAGATGTACAAAAGTGACAGGAATTACAATCAAAATGATGGGGTGATAGTTTATGTAAGAGATCATCTGAAAGTCACCGTGGAGGAACCAACTATGCAAGACTGTAACAGTTTGGTAGTTAAGATTGGATCAGTTTTTGCGATAGTAGCATTATATCGCCCCCCCTCTTTCAAAAATACCAACAATTTTACTGACTCTCTGAATAATGTCTTGCAAAACCTATCACCATTTAAAAACACGCTAGTAATTGGAGATATTAATATTAATATTCTTCCAGGAAGTGCTGACGCATCTGCTCAGGACTACCTCAACCTATGCGCATATCATGGCTTGCTCCCCGCACATAGTTTTCCTACGCATCATAGTGGCTCCTGCTTGGACCATATCATACTTAAATCAAATCTCCCCTCACTTGCACTTATTATTAACTCTACAATAACGGATCACAATGCTGTCCTACTAACACTAAATTGTAATTTACCTAAACAAAACACTCGCGTAGTTTCGAAATTGAATATAAATAAACTTGAAGAAGACTTACGCGTCATCAACTTCGATCCAGTCTATAATTCCGCTGACCCACAGTATTGTATGATGTACGTAATAGAAAATGTACGTCATGCAATTCAGAAAAATACTGCCATATCGCAGTTGAGCAACAAAAATTGCAACATAAAACCCTGGATCACAACAGGTCTTATCCGCTGTATGAAACACCGAGATAAGCTGCACATGAAAGCTAAATCTCATCCAGAGAATACAGCCCTACAACTGTCGTATAAAAGATATCGTAATTTTTGTAATGATCTTCTCAAAAAGGTTAAGAGCAACTACGATAAAACTGCACTGGATAAGGCCGGAACAAATAGTAAAAAGATCTGGAAATATATTAAACATGTAACTTTTTCCTCAAAACAAAATGAGTCATCTTTAAGTTTATTACAAGCGCACTCGTCACAGCTGACGTCTGCTAACATGGCAAATAATTTTTTTGTTAACATTGGAAAGTGTCTGGCGGAAAAAAATAACCGGGGTCAATCTCCTTATCTAGTGAACACTTCTACCAGGAGTAGTTCCACTCTATCATCTTTTGCCTTGCTAGATACTGATGAGACAGAGGTAGAAAATATAATCATGTCCTTGAAAGATGAATGTGCAGTTGGTTGGGATGAAATATCAAACAAAATTATTAAACATTTCAGGAATATTTTAGTACCTCCACTGACTTACATTTTTCGTATGTGTTTATCCTTAGGTATTTTTCCTGAGTGCCTCAAAAAAGCAGTTGTCATTCCTATTCATAAATCAGGCAGTAAAGAACAAGTAACAAATTACAGACCTATTTCTCTACTGCCTTGTATGTCCAAAATATTGGAAAAAATTATAAATAAAAGGTTATTCAAATATCTAGAGGACAAATCAATTTTATCGGAGCGTCAGTTTGGTTTTAGACCTAAAGTTTCAACTGCCGATGCCGTACATCATCTCACTGACTTTCTAGCGCAAGAACTTGATAAGGGTAACCATACAGTAGGTATTTTCCTGGACCTTGCCAAGGCTTTTGACACAGTATCTATTCCTACTCTATTGTGCAAGCTTGAGACAGTAGGTATCAGAGGTACCCAGCTAAAACTCTTCAAAAGTTACTTAGAAGACCGTACTCAGTGCGTTAAAATTGGCAATGTCCTCAGCGCAGATCAAAAAAGCACGTCTTTTGGTGTTCCCCAAGGAAGTGTATTAGGGCCCACTTTGTTTTTGATATACATAAACGACCTTTGTAATCTAAAACTAAAGCACGGCATAGCAATATCTTACGCTGATGACACTGCTCTTCTTTTTTCGGCTGAATCGGAACATGAAGTCCACAAGCTTGCGCAAGACGGCTTCAATATTGTAAATAAATGGCTTCAGCACAACTCATTAACCTTAAATACAGATAAAACTAATTATATAAAGTTTTCCATGCGCAAACCAAATTCTAATAATTCCTCAACGCTTTATGCTCATTGTTGCACAGTCCCTGCTGAATGCTCGCTTATGTGTCCTAATATTAATAAGACTAACAAAATAAAATACCTAGGTGTTATAATAGATGAGACCCTTACGTTCAAACAACATATGGAAGTCTTAAATAATAGAGTTCGTAAGCTGATATTTGTATTTAAACAGTTGCGACATATTGCGGACCCAAAAATAATTAAGCAAGTTTACTTTGCTCTATGTCAGTCAATTTTGACATACTGCATTACCTCATGGGGTGGAGCAGGTAAAACTTTATTACTACCAATCGAAAGAGCCCAAAGAGCGATTCTCAAGGTGTCTACTTGCCGCCCTTTCCTTTTTCCCACTGACCTCCTCTACAAAACTTGTGAAGTACTAACAGTCCGGCAGCTATTTATAATGAGCATTGTACTAAAACAACACGCAGCCCTCCGCTTCAGCACTGAGCTTACTAAAAAGAGACGGAAAGATATAGTTTGTCCCACAAACAGCACAAAACATGCATTTACATCCAGATTTTTTGTGTTTCTGGGACCACTACTCTATAATAGACTTAATGCAAAAGCAAATATTTATTACCTAAATTATTTAAATTGCAAGAAAACCCTCAAGGAAACACTTCAAACTTTGTCATATGAAGATACAGAGAAGTTATTAGTTGTACTCAAATAGAGATTAATTGCACTTTTTATTATGATTAGTTAGCTTAGTTAATATACAAAGATTTTAGCAAGTAAGATTTTTATACTGTTTACACCTCTTTTACGTACCTATTAGTTGACTACTTTACTTTTTGTTATATAGTTACAGTGATTATTTTAGTTATTTTACCTTCTCTCGCCTGAAACACAGGATGTCCTAGTTCAGGCATATAACACATGTGAACTCTACATAGAATTAAGAAAAAAATGTATTTACTGTATTACTTTATACTTTTTGAATAAATTTATTATTAAATTTATTATTATTATTATTATTATTATTATTCAATACACATTCCCTGCCGCCACTTCATTCAATGAACGAACAAATTCTATCAAAATTATAGTAATTATCCATTCTACTCTTTCCCAACAGACGCCATTAAATATTTTCTTTTTCTTATTACGTCACGCTCATCATTTTCAAATAACGTTCCAAATTCAAAATTCAAACTACGAAGCAATCGTTGCGTGACACTTCATAAACAATTACTAAGTATTCCGATGCGTGAAGTATACAGCCAGTAATTACAGACCCATGAATTCCCTACAAGCGACTATCTTTCTTACATTTATTGAGGGATTAGAGAAAATGAGAGTTCTTAGAAACTGGTTGAATATTTATGGGTTCGTATTGCCAGTAGCATTATTATTACACGTTTTTGTTACAACGTCTTTCTTTTGTTTTGGCTTTATCTTTTGTTTTGTTGAAATTCGTTTGACGTAATGATATTTTAAATTCAGAACGCGTCCTAATACTCGTAATATATTTTTCTGTTAATAATTCCTCAGTCTTTCCGAGAGGAAACTTAGAAAAATAGAACTCTTGCAAAATATTGTCTTACAACGTCTTTGGAATTTCAATTTTTCAGTTTTAAGGTATTTAACGGGCCCAGGTTGGCCGCCGTAAAAACAATCTGGCCAAATGAGGCTTCCTCGCCCCATCTCTAATACAGTGCCAGTGTGGAGCCGCTGCACAGAACATGCGTCACCTGCTATGCTGCCCAATCTGCACAACTACCTGCACTTTTCAGGATCTATATGAGGCCAATAATAGAGTTGTACAGGTTGCCGAAAATATAGTTGGAGAACATCGACACGAAATGAAGAAATTTTGAAGTATTTATTGGTTTATTTATATTATTAAATGGTAAACAAACATTTGTCCACCCTTATTGTAGGTCACGGTGGCACTAAGATTACCGACATCGCCGGAAGAATCGCCAAACTTGAGTGACAGTAGACTGGGCACATTGGGCACAATTGCTCGTAGAACAGAAATTGAAATGTCTCAAGTGCCTTTAATTCAACGAACTAGAACACTACCCTAGCAGCTTTATGCTTGTTGGTAGAAATAGGCATCTCTGTTACGACGATTACTTGATTGTTGTACGATTTATGAACTTTTAGTAATTGTCTATATTGGGAACCTCTCAATTGCCGAATAAAAAACGTCTAGAATATCGTGCTGGATACTGGAGCAGTTTTTTTTTTATTTTACTAGAAATTATTCATGTACCTATATGACATGTTATAATTATTCGTGGTTGATCCTCAATTATTGAAGTCACATACACAATACACTCCGACCCGGAACAGCTATTAGTGATATAGAACCCACGATAAACAGTGCAGCAGCCAGTCGCTCCACCACAGCGCCAATGGTGCCATATCAGTTTAGACTTCGTATTGACGTGTTAAAAAGATATTGTATTGCGTAGATACGAAATACAACTTGTCAACTTTTGACCAGACACAGTCCAGAATCATCATTTTCCGCTTCATACGTTATTTTATACAAGGTGTAAGGGACAGCCCTCCACAAACTTTAAGGGCTTGCTCAGTAGACGAAACTGAACAACCTGCCACAAAAATTTTTTTCAGGAAACGAAAAAAAAATTCGGCTTCTCCATACAAACTGTCCAATCAAGTTTATCATTTTGTATGGTGAGGCGAATTTTTTTTTTCGTTTCCTGAAAAAAGAATTTGTGGAAGGTTGTTCAGTTTCGTCTACTGAGCAAACCCTTAAAGTTTGTGGAGGGCTGTCCCTTACACCTTGTATACCGGAACCCCCTTGCACTGCAAGACACAGCATAGGAAGGTCTCCCATACGATGGACCAATGATATTTTTTTTTATTGATATAAACTAGTGCTTGACTGCGATCCCACCTGATGGTAAGTAGCGATGCAATCTTTGATGGTGAGGCGCACTAGTTTATTAAGAGCCTATTCACTCTAGCCTTGAAGACACCCAAATTGTAATCGGACGGGAAGACCGCAGCAGGTAAACTGTTCCAGTCCTTCGACGTACGCGGTAGAAACGACGAGGCGAAACGCTTAGTCCGGACCGTAGAGGTTTCAACAACGTAAGGGTGAATATTTGCCGGTGTTTCCGGTTGTCCGATGGTAGAATTGCGATGGCGGAATCAAGTCATGCAATGCCTGCGCACACTCTCCAAAATGCATCCTGTAAAACACCGAAAGGCTGGCTACCCTACGCCTGTGCTAAAGGCTTTGAAGGTTGATATTTTGAAGGTTGTGAGACGCACAGGTCATTGGTGGTGACACTTGAAGAAGGCCTACGTCCAGCTGAGGTCGTCTTTCACCTGAAATGATCATGATTACGGCCGTCGATTCTTCTTCTTCTTCGTTGGTGTCGATCGGACTCAAATCTGGTCCGAAAAATAATTAGTCACTTCAACAGATCTGTCATTGATCTCGTATAAGTCGTGGAAGGTGCAAGTAATATACAAGTTGAGCTGAACTTGTGCTAGACACTATTACTAGAGTACTAGACAACTGATAAACATACTTATACATATAATTCTAAGTACATAAATGTTATAAATAAATTACACCCAGACACTGAGCAAATGATCGTGCTCATCACACAAACATTTTGTCCTGGGTGGGAATCGAACTCACGACCTCCAGTTTAACAGTCAAAACCACCAGACCAAGATGCCAGATAGTTGTGCATGCTGAGCAGGAAACAGTGTGGAGCCCCTTCGCAGGATATCCTGCGAAGGGGCTCCACACTGGCATTGTATTTGCAATGGGTCTGCAAGGATAACCTATTTGACCAAATTATCTCTGCATGGCAGTCCACTGTCCTAAACTTATTCTATAGAAAGTTCATAAGCAAAGAAACAGCATAAAATTCGTTATTAACACATTTACTTTTAATATTTCCACTCTCCCTTTTATAAAACATATTGGCACAACCAATGGGCGGAAGTTAAAACACAGGCTATCAAATTTCAGCAGGAAATTGACATGACGGCGCGTGCGCGAAAGTAAACCAAACTTGACTCACACGGGGTTGCGGGGCAAGCCACAAGCGAAAGCGATTTTGAGATTTTTTTATGACGTAGGTACTAGTGGCAAGGTACCTACTACGAGAACAATTTGCCTGCTGCGATATTCCCGTCCCGTTATAATGTAGGTATCTTCGAGGCTAGAGTGAATAAAACTAGCGCAGATCGCAGTCAAGCACAGGTTTATATCAATTTAAGAAAAAAACTAGGTGTTATTCTCGCGAATAAATGCCATTTCAAAGGGGCGGACCACGAGGGACTGCCAGTTATTTGTAAATTCAGTCAGATGTGCCTTTTCATACTGACGGTTACTAGGTTAAAGCATCATGTATCTTGCGCTAAGATCCCCGCTACTCTCTTTAATCTCATAAGAAACGTACTACGCTATCTCGTGTCAACTAACGAAAAAAAAAAAATGTAATCCGCTTTCAGTTCATAAATTAAAACCGTTTCTCATTAAGTATTTATATTACATGTTACAGTGGCTAGTGTTACTGCAAATTAAAAATAAAAACAATTCCGAATAACTTCCTTATTCTGTCTGAACGAGTCACTATTTCATTAAAGAGTATATGTGTCTCTCTCTTGTTTTTCTAGATAGAAAAGGAGGGGTGATGAGTGAATGTTACTGGAATGTGCAGAATAAGGCTGTTGATGTCTTTTTTTTATAAAGACGCCCTTGTCTCGACATTTAATAGCAGTAGGGTGAAGGACTAAGGGAGCTTGTTGAGTGGGGTTATTGTTTTAATTAAAGAATTTGTAATTTGTTATTAAAAGAACGCCTTATAAAACGAAGCAGGTTTTAAAAGTTTGTTATTTTATCACGCCTAAGATGGTACGGGCACGTCATGCGAAGAGACAGCGAGCATGTAGTCCAGAAGGCAATGGCAATTCCAGAAGGCAAGAAAGGAAAAGGCCGGCTGCCCTTGACCTGGTGGACTAGTATGGCCAATCCAGTTAGGAAGTCCCAACTGCCTGACCCGACAACCTAGGACAGATTGTCCTGGCGCAGAAGGATAAGGAGAGCCGACCCCAGCTAACGTGGGAAGAGGCAAAGAAGAAGAAGAAGTTATTTTATCACGATAATTATTATAAAGGTGAAAGTTTGTATATTTATAACAAACATACAAATCTTCACCTCTCGAATACCGTCAATTAGAGACGCAATAGAAAGACCATGAAAGCACGAACGCCGGCGTTCGCTTAAGGTTTAATGAATTAAGTGGATTGATACAAAATTTGGTATCAATATAGCTTATATCATAGATTAACACATAGACTATATACTGTTATTGATATGTCTGTATGTATTTTATGATTTCATCACCATCAGCCTTTTTAATGTTCACACTGCTGGGAGTCAGGCCTCCTCTTTAGAAGAAGGATGATGATTTGATTATTTAATTTAGGTAAATTATCGTCTAGTTTAACTTCTTTATACACACTGTGTCTACATCTCTAAAACTTTTATAACTTATTTATAGACACTGTGTCTACATTTTTGCCAACTCTCCTGTCGCAGGTCTTTTGGAAGAAATTTCGTTTGAAATAAGCACCTTTAAGCTCTTCTATCTGTATTTAATCTTTTTGATTTTAAGAATTTGTGTGTATATAAATAAATAAATAGACAACAAGACAACATACTAGTGTACAAAGAGGTGAAGTACTACTTAGACGCGGGCGGAGGGATGAGTTCCTAAAATGATGGTAAATAGTATCTGGAGGGCAGTGGTGGCCGAGTGGTAATGGCTACGACTTACGAGTTGTAGATCGCGGGTTCAAACCCTGCCAGGCGTATTGCTTTGTGTAATTTATTTCATTACCACTGCTCTCGAAACGGTGAAGGAAAACATCGTGAGGAAACCGGCATGTCCTAGAACCAAAAATTCGAGAAGGCCTTTTTTTTTTTTTTTTTTTTTTTATGGTGGGAAAAAATCATGCATTGACATCCCCCGCCCTTGGGCGGAGCGGGAGATAGTGTCAGACTCTTACTGACTAAAAGACCCACCCCGTTCCTTCTAGCCTTCATACCGGGGCTCGAGCGCCCTTTCGGATAACCCTGGCCCCAGTAGGCTTCGACCCGTCTGGGTCCCTGCTGTTGCTGACAACTCCTTGAGGCGCGCGGGAACAGTGCGCGCCGTCGACGACTTGGGCTTGGTCCGGACAGTTACCGGACGGCCGGACAGTGAGCTACCCATTGCTCACTGTCCGCAAGCCCGCGTCTACGTTGGCCGGAAATCGGGATCAGAATCCCGGCGACGGCGGCGGCGATAACGCCGTTGCCTTATGCGTTCGGCCTCCTCCTTTGCGAGCATTACTGCTTCGCAGAAGTCGGCGACCGCCTGCCACTCCTCCTCGCTCCGGACCATGGCCTCAACCAAGGCCCGGAGCGAGAGGTCTCCGCCGCCCCCACGAGGGCACGGCGATGCTCCGCCCAAGCAGGGCACACCTCGACTGTGTGTTCCACCGTGTCCTCCGGGCGTTCCGCACAGTGGCGACACCCGGGCGTCACTTCCGCATGAATCGAGTGCAGGAATCTCCCGAACGAACCATGTCCGGTGAGTACCTGTGTCATGCGGAAGGTAAGGACGCCGTGAGGTCTTTCCAGCCACGCCTCAAAGAGGGGACTATTCGAGAAGGCCTGAATCCCAGCAGTGGGAAAATTAAAAAGGCTGATGATGATGATGAGTATCTAACTAGTTTAGTAAATATATCTACAACTGGACATAGGCTACTAAGACCTGTACATCTCGCATCCATCGGATTCCCCGAGCGACTGTCATTAGGTCTTTGGTAATTGGCAACAGTCTTAGTTGGTTGAAATTACCTACGTAAATCTAATAGGAGTTGCGTCGACAAATTCCTTTCAGTATTTTCAGGATCACGGTGTCACTCTATTTAATTTTATTAGTTTTTTTTTTTTTATATTTATAATTATATATCGACGACGAAGTGCCAATAACTCCTAAAAGTCGAATTAAAAATTTCCTGTCCCAAAAAATGTTAGGAGGTAATACTATAAATTGACACTTGGTTTAGATAAGAAGTGTTTCCAGAATTATCTTGATACAGTTGCAACTAAATATCTGCTTCGGAGATTACACAAAAACATGCGGAAACACACGTTTAAATTATTATAAGCGCTAAAAAGTAATTTTCTCGAAGTGTCAGTTAGAAGGTATTGGTACTTCACCGTCGATATATCAACGATTGCATCACTGCTTACCATCAGTCAAGTACTAGTTTATATCAGACTAGCTTTTGCCCGCAGCTTCGCCCGCGTACCTACATAAAATATAGCTTATGTCACTCAGGAATAAAGCAGCTTTCTATCGGTGAAAAAAATTTAGCAAACGGACCAGTACTTCCAGAGATTACCTCCTATAAACAAAAAAAGACGTGTGGCACTCGGGGACTGCCGCGGTAAAGCTATTGCATAGCATTTTTATCAACTTATGCAATTATAATTATTTATTTATTTTATTTATGCAGTATTTTTTTTCCTTTGTTTTTTTTTCTTTGATATTAATTGAAGTTACACTTTCACACATTGAATTGAATTTTGATTGATTGTTCACTCATTTGTTTTCTTATCTGTCACCACGCTCAAAAAACAAATGAGTGGGGGGTGTTAGGTTATTTTCGTTACGGAATTTCTGGATTCGGTCTCCACGCTCAATGCCCGCGATAGAAGCTATGCAATAGCTTAAAAAAAAAAACAACTTTACCTCTTTATTACATTAGTGTAGATTAATATATATATATTTGTATACTTTTATCCACCTTATCTTTCTACCAAGGTCGAATTCGTCTCCTGAATTAAGTAATTCTTGACACTTTTCGTTTCCACACAGTCCTTTATCACTTTAAGTTTGACGTTTTTCCTTCATTCATAAATCATTGTTCTTATACGTCCTTTTTATTAGAATTTATATAAAAACAAAAACCCTTTTTTATAGCTGTTATGTTAAAAATAGAAAAAGATGTTTTAAAAAAATGGTAGTTGCAAGTTTGTCATATTTATCTGTCGTGTATTTCAGCAAGTACATATTATAATAATAATTATAATGACTGCCTGTTGGTCTAGTGGTTAGTGGCCGTGACTGCTATGCTAAAGATCGTGGGTTCGATTTCCACTTAGAACAAATGTGTGTTTTATGAGCAGGATCATTTCTATGTCTGAGTGTAATTTATCTATAATGTATATGTATTTAGAAATATGTAAGCATACTTATCAGTTTGATAAGTAATCATAGCATAAATTCTGCATTGGAACTAGGTGGCGTTGTGTGAAAGTTGTGTAATCTATAACACTTAAATATTATAAAGAGGTAAAGTTTGTTTTTTTGTTTATAGGAGATTATCTGTGGAAAATACTTGTAAGTACTGGGCGAAATTCTTTTCATTAATTGAAAGCTACTTTATTCCTTAGTGACATTCTACACTAATATAATAAAGAAGTACAGTTTGTATTTTTTTGTTTGTAGGAAGTAATCTCTGAAAGTACAGGGCGAATTCTTTTTTCACCAATTGAAAGCTGCTTTATTCCTGAATGACATAGGCAATATTTTATGTACGCGGGCGAAGCTGTGGGCAAAAGCTAGTATTATATATTATGGTATTACTTATTGTGGAATATTATAATATCAACAGACTTAAACAAAAGATTTTTAAAGCAACATTTTCAGTTTTCTTTCCATCGTCGATGGATTCTTTTTGAACAAACAAACTGACATTTAAACACACAAAGTCAAGTCCTTGAACCACTCGGGTGAAACGTTTCGCATCTGTGTCCAATACTGCAAGTCAAACAACAACTCTTTGTATCTAATTACAGAAGAAAATAAAACGCTACGGTCTTTTGCGGTCTGGGAGACAGTGACTCATGTAGTAAGGCGGCTATCACGCTGCCACGCACCCCGTGCTTGAATGTGTATCTTAACGTTGCTTGTAAGTATCTCCATTTGTATAGAAAATACGTACAGTCCAATACACCGAAACTGCATCCACGTGCGTTCATGTAGATCACGCACCTACATGCGAAAAGACATGCACTAATGCGCGTGGGTGCGGAGCGACACGAGTCTAGTAGTACGTGATTTTGTATGAAATGAGAACGCACATACGCGCGTGAGTGCGTAAAAAACCCGCACGATGGTGCAGATCTGCACTCCCGCAAGTACGTGCGTAGGTGCGTTTTCACACGCTACGCTGCGTGGTGCGTGGCTGTGTGATAACCGCCATAAAGCACGCTTTATTTTAAATGCCTATATGGTAATGTGGAAGTGCGGACTTGTCCATTCCTGTAAGTGAGTGTTGTTTGTTTTATGTTTGCAGATCTTTTTGTTTGAAGATTGCTCGCAGACTGATTGGCACTTGTCGAGATAACAGCCTGACTTGTTCTCGTATACACTAAAACAAAATATATTTTTTGTTATTGTTATTATTGATAGGTAGTCTTGCACTTGACTACCAAGAGGCGGGTTTCCAAATCGAGTATTTCGTTTTAGGAATATCTTAAACTCTACTCGAATGCCAAATTTTGATAGGTTTTTAAGCTAAAATGGAGTTTGAAAAATACTCAACTTCAAATGCTCAAATCAGAAGTCAGGGTTATTTTGCCTGTGGTAAAACACCCCTAGCAAAGGGAGTTAGTGATAGCGTGACGGGCCACAGGACAGAATGGAAGAAAAATACGTGTTGCGCCAACCACAAATAAAACGGGACATAAGCAGGAAGATGAAGATAATGATGGTAACCAGTGTAACCACATTATCAGTTAGATGTTGTGGTTCACGGTGGAGCATTCTTGCCCAGAAGTAACCTGTTCACTCTTGACATAAAGGCCCCTAGGTTGTAGCTATCAGGAAACACTTTAAAAGAGATATGTGGAACAGAGTGTAAAGTCCCACAAACCTTAGTTAAAAAGGAAAGATCCTCCGATCAGACAGGTGTTTTGTTTTATCCGGGCAGCTGCCCGATTGTTGATTTCGGGCTATTGTATATGAATTCTTATACCATGGCTAGCTTTTGCCCGCGAGGCTCCGCCCCCGCTTTTCCCTACTCCACCCTACTATACCCTACTCTACTCTACCCTACCCTACTCTACCCTACTCTAAACTACTCTACACTACTCTACTCTACACTACTCTACCCTACCAAACTTCACATAAACCATCTACTAAATAGTCCGAACAAATCCTAAACATTTGGTTTGGATAGGTGAGCCCGTTCTTGAGTTATAAAATAACAACGAAAAGTGGCATTGATTTTTATATATACAGGATTTAGATTTTTTTTAGTTTCTATGTTGCTTCATAGATGTCGCTACAATAAAACTAAAATTGTTTAGTTCAGCGCTATATACCAAGACGATGGCAACGTTTGAGCCAATAGTTTTCATCTTAACCCTTTAACCGTAAGCGTCGGATTGGTCCGACGAGTGTTTTCGTGTTCTATTCGCCAGGGTCGTGTGTTTACGACTGGAGTGGCAGGTGGACGCCGACTTCTGCGAAGCAATAATGCTCACAAAGGAGGAGGCCGACCGCATCAGGCAACGCGCTCTCGCGGCCGCCGGGATTCTGATCCCGATTTCCGGCCACCGTAGGCGCGGGCTTGCGGACAGTGAGCAATGGGTAGCTCGCTGTCCGACCGTCCAGTAACTGTCCGGACCAAGTCCAATTCGTCGAAGGCGCGCACTGTTCACGCGCGCCTCAAGGAGTTGTCAGCAACAGCAGGAGCCCAGCCGGGTCGAAGCCTACTGGGGCCAGGGTTATCCGAAAGGGAACTCGAGCCTCGGTGTGAAGGCTTGAAGGAACGGGGTGGGTTTTTTAGTCAATAAGAGTCTGACACTATCTCCCGCTCCGCCCAAGAGCGGGGATTGTCATTGGATGATTTTCCCCACCAAAAAAAAAAAATTTCGTTAAGATTTTTAATCCCCATAGGTGACCGAAGAGCTGAAGAGATGGAGTATTTGGTTATGGATGTGTGATCCTAGTGAAAAAAACGAAAGAGTTTGTCGAATATGTCCGACGTAGGCGGGCGAAAAGATTAATCATCATCATCATCATCATCTCAGCCGACAGACGTCCACTGTTGGACATAGGCCTCCCCCAAGCGTCGCGATGCATCCATCGGATTCCCGCAACCTTCACTAGGTCATTGGACCACCTTGTAGGAGGCCTTCCAACGCAAAAAGGTTAAGTGAAATGTTTTCTTTATGAGTAAGTTAAGATGTTTAAAACTTACTCATAAAGAAATTTAACCAGAAAATCATCAACGCAATATACCAAGCTGTATAGATGATGAAAAGGACTATAATACTACACAACAAAGCTATTAATTCTGCGAAGTATTTCCTAGAACGCCTCGCCTAAATTCATGCTCTACTAGCTGCAATGAAATTGTCTTTATGTGAGTTACCCAGACGACAGTTACTTGGAATCTTAATGATAACTTAATTACTGGATCGATGTTGAACAAAGGACTATTGAATTTAAAGACTTGTGTTGCCTGGCAGTTCAGTGTGCTTGATAATTCTTAAGTTTAATTGGTGAATATGTTAGTAGTAGAGGTCGGAATTAAGTAGAGCTAAACATGTAGTTACACCAATTTCATACAGCGAAAGAATAAAGTGGAAACTATCAGAAAAATAGCAGAAAAAATTTCTTCCTGCATTCATGAATTAGGTAAAGTTATTCATGTACTTAGACCGATTTCATACAGCGAAAGAATACTAATAATAATAATAAATTATTGATGCCTAACGCTTCCAACATACCCAAATACTTGTAGGTTTCGGTTGGAGAGAGGGATCTCAGGCTTATGGAATCCGAGAGTTGAGTACCCACGGATTCCACAATCTTCCCTCGCTTTATACGCATGACCGCACATTTGTCCACACCAAACTCTATCCTGATGGCACTACTGAAGGTTTCCGTTACCTTCAGTAGCTCCATCAGTTGCAGATTGTTGGGGGCAAAAGGCTTCAAGTAATCCATATAAAGGAGGTGAGATATAACCTGACCACTTCTCTTCAACCGATAGCCTAGGCCTGAATTCTCCAGCAATGTGCTCAGAGGATTCAAGGCTAGGCAGAACCAAAGCGGACTCAAACTGTCACCCTGGAATATACCTCGCTCGATCCTTACCGGTTCGCTGTTCCTCTGGATATTTCGACATCCTGGATAGCGAAGGACCGTCCTCCATTGCCTCATACATGACATCAGGAAGGTGCGAAGAGTTGCATCAACTTTATACAACTCCAGGACCCTCATGAGCCATGTATGAGGAACTGAGTCATAGGCCTTCTTATTGTCTATCCAACATGTCGACAGATCCTTTCGGGAACGCCGAACCTGTTGGCTAATGGCCATATCGATGAGGAGTAGCTCCTTCGTACCGCGGGACCCATTCCTACATCCATTTTGAGAGGCAGACATGATAGCGTTATTATCAACATGGTGGTTAATCTTTGCTCTCAAAATGGATGTAAGAACCTTATAAACTGTCGGCAAACATGTAATCGGCCGATAGTTTTTGGGTTCCGCGGTGCTACCAGATTTGTGGAGCAGGTGGGTAACTCCTGTTGTAAAAAACTCAGGTAGCGAGCCAGACTCTAAGGCGGCCTGATACTGAGATGCCAAACGAGCGTGCGACCTTTGTAGCCACTTTATCCAAAAGTTATGCAGTCTGTCCGGCCCTGGAGATTTCCAATTAGGCAACGGACGGACTGCACAGGCCACATCTTGGGGGCTGATTGTTATTGCCCCCATTTCTGTTATTGATTCGCACGCTAGTTCGACCTCTCGAGTCCAACCACCTTCAGTATGACTGACAGGCACCGACCAGATGTTGCGTCAGAACGAACACATGGCGTCATCATCCGGAAGGCGCGTGTCAGTCACACCTTGGTCCGGTCGCTGCCAAGCCCTGTATACCCACCTTTCATTACTCCGGAATGAATGTGCTATTCTGGGTGTATCTTTCAACCCGCCGCTTATACCTTCGTATACGGTTTGCCCATGCATACACCTTCTGCTTCAGGAAGTCGATGCGCTCTGTGACTCGGGACATATAGTCTCGGGGGCTGATATCAGTCCCCGAAAACGCCCGCCTCACAAAGCGCACCACTCGTGGGCGAGTGTTGCCTTCCCTGAAGCAGATTAGTTTGCGAAGTGAGTGCTCTGGCCCCACCAATACGACGCTCGATCCTACACTGCCAGGCCGGCACAGCTGGTTTTGTTCGTGTAGCTACGTCACTGTTTGGAAATTTTACGTGAGCTACACGACATGCCGCTACGGCCGCGCAGTACATGATCGAGTGTGTATCGGTGAGATCTTCGCAGTCATCAAAATAGTTTGACAACTGCGAATTCAGAGCAGCCACTAGCGCCTTATTCTTATTATGCATGGGCAAACGAGGTAAACGCGGCCTAAGTTCAAGCGGCATGTTGTGATACTCCCGAATAGCACACTCCAAAGCACTCCTCAGTTCATTATTGCACTGGGTACTTACGTTAGTGACCGTGTCAGTACTCACCTCGTCAGTGTGAAAAGATATGTGGCTGGACGGTGGTACCACAACTGGCACCACAGGTTGCGACGGAGGGGTAATGACATGGTCACTCATTTCCGTTCGGAGGCGATCAAGCACAGTATCGTCCAACATGTGATTACGCTGGATGACCCGTACCTGATCCGATAGTCGTTGTGCCGAAACGTTGACGGCTGGCTCAAGCACCTGAAACAAAGAGAGCATCCGAACACGGTACGCGGTCAGGTTGTTTCCTCCTTCTGTAGCCCCATAGTATGCGCGCATGACGTTTTCATTGGTCGATTGCGTCCATCGCATGCGCGGCACACTTCCGCCGGCAGCTGGGACCCTATCAGAGGCCGGTGGGCCTCGAGGTCCTAAGCACGCCGGCGGCCGGCGTCCTCCCCGACGACGCGTAGGTGGTGGTGTCGTCGGCGGCGAGTAATACTAGTCGCTCGAGCTCGACGCAGCAGCCACGGCCGGTGTCACAGCACTCTCAGTGAGGCTGGGTTCCGGCGGCGGCAAGGCGGAGCTGAGCGACGAGGCCGGAGGTGGTGGGCGTGCACGTCGTGCAGCTGCTCTTGTCAACATTGTGATTCCAGCATTGTTGTCGTTTTTATTTCATCATCATTCCAGTACAAAATATTATTGTGTGACATAAAATGTCATCTGTCTTTAGTCAATTTTATATTTTCTTTTCCTTTCATGTTTTGGCCTTTATTTGTTGAAAAGAAGTCTAGACTTGGTTTATTGCTTATTGTAGGGGTATTGGAATAAAAAATTGTGGGTTTGCGGCACCGAAAATTATTAATTTATATTAAAATTTGCTTGAACGACACACAATACTTTTGACATCCAGAATTGCCAGCTTATATTATATGATCCCTCTCTCCAACCGAAACCTACAAGTATTTGGGTATGTCGGAAGCGTTAGGCATCAATGCTACTGACATAAAGCAATCGTTGAGGGAGCGCTTCTTTGGCCGCCTGAAGAAGGTACTTAACCTAAGCCTTCTTTCAGGTGGAAACAAGGTGCATGCCTTCAACGGTTGGTCAGTCATGCCGGTATTGATGTACGCTTTTGGCGTACTCAAATGGAATCAAACGGAACTTGACGCCCTGGATAGGAGGGTTCGTACACTGCTGACTGCATATCGAATGCATCACCCTCGATCGTCGGTAATGAGACTGTATATCCCGTGGAAGTGTAGGGGTCGAAGCTTTTTAAATGCTAAGACCCTGCACAATCGCGATGTATGCAGTCTCAGGGAATACTTCCTAGCCGCCGACGTGGGTATGCATCGTGATGTAGTAGCAGTGGACAATACTTGCATAGACACAACCTTGTAGCCAGGATTATCCATCAGCAACTTGCTCTGAAGTACTCTCTTGTGGAATCGGAGGTGCCATACTACAGGTATGTGCCCGACCCAGTTCTCGATAGTGGCGATATCACGTTGTACTGGGATCGGTCCATCATCACTGACAGGACTATTGTAGCCAATAAGCCTTTTTTTTTCTTTTTTTTTTATGGTGGGAAAAAATCATGCATTGACATCCCCCGCCCTTGGGCGGAGCGGGAGATAGTGTCAGACTCTTACTGACTAAAAGACCCACCCCGTTCCTTCTAGCCTTCATACCGGGGCTCGAGCGCCCTTTCGGATAACCCTGGCCCCAGTGGGCTTCGACCCGACTGGGTCCCTGCTGTTGCTGACAACTCCTTGAGGCGCGCGGGAACAGTGCGCGCCGTCGATGACTTGGGCTTGGTCCGGACAGTTACCGGACGGCCGGACAGTGAGCTACCCATTGCTCACTGTCCGCAAGCCCGCGTCTACGTTGGCCGGAAATCGGGATCAGAATCCCGGCGACGGCGGCGGTGATAACGCCGTTGCCTGATGCGTTCGGCCTCCTCTTTTGCGAGCATTACTGCTTCGCAGAAGTCGGCGACCGCCTGCCACTCCTCCTCGCTCCGGACCATGGCCTCAACCAAGGCCCGGCGCGAGAGGTCTCTGCCGCCGATCGCCCCCACGAGGGCACGGCGATGCTCCGCCCAAGCAGGGCACACCTCGACTGTGTGCTCCACCGTGTCCTCCGGGCGTTACGCACAGTGGCGACACCCGGGCGTCACTTCCGCATGAATCGAGTGCAGGAAACTCCCGAACGAACCTGGCGAAAAGGCTGACCAATATATTTGCTGCCAAATACCTACAGCAAAAACAATAGAATGTTACTTTTGCATATTGGAACTCAAAGTGACTGTAAAAACATAGGTACACAAACCGTGCAATGACAAACCAATAAAATAGTGCTTGTGTGAATATTTACTCTTTTATGGGTATACCAAGCTGTATCCTCGACGGGTAATTCCCATCGGCAAAAATGAAGAACTTCCACGTAAACGTACTTTACCAGTTTCTGGTAGCCGCTTTGCTCAGATGAATCAGTCTCAGGAAAAAGAGTGGGTTTTAGTCAGTAAGAGTCAGACACTATCTCCCGCTCCGCCCAAGAACGGGGGATGTCATTGAATGATTTTTACCCACCAAAAAAAAAATTGAAGTTCAGTAGCAAATTAATTTCTAGTGGATATTACAAGACATTCATTTGCTACTGAATTTCAATCGAAAAAAAACTCCCGCTAAGAACTCCGTACAACTTTATCACAATAAAAAACTCTACACACAAAAATACTCTTTCAAGCACCAAATACCTTCATAATTAGACGAGTATTATTCAGAAAAACAAAATGTTTATCTGAATGAATGATTCCACATATTTTCTAGTTGCACAGACGCTTGAAATACAAAACTACACCAGTCTTACATCACATTATCCACTAGAAATTAATTTACGAATTATTAAAGCTGGGCTGCTTTAATAATTCGTGCCAAATGCCAAATGTAATAATAAAAATAAAAAAAATTGGGTGTGTCGTTGTTACCAGAGAGTTTAAATGAATTATTTATGTAAAAATGTGTTCCAACAATAAAATAAAAAACCGGCCAAGAGCGTGTCGGACCACGGATAGTTTCCCGTCCGTCACAATAAGTGTACCCACTTATGAGTTTAAAAAAAGGCTTGCATATACGATTATACTACAAACTTAGTCCAGAAATTATTTTGTACAACCTTTTTGTCTTTTTTGCACAAAAACTGTTCTTTCTATCAAGTTCAAAATGATTTTCCTAGAAAGTCCTTATAAAGTTCTACTTTTCAGATTTTTTTCATATTTTCTAAACTTATGGTTCAAAAGTTAGAGGGGGGGGGACACATTGTTTTTTACTTTTGGAGCGATTATTTCCGAAATTATTGACATTATCAAAAATGATTTTAGTAACCCCTATTCATTTTTAAATACCTATCCAACAATATATCACACGTTAGGGTTGAAATTTAAAAAGAAAATCACTTCCCACTTTCCATATAGGGGGGCTACCCTAATAAAACATTTTTTTCCAATTTTTATTTTACCACTTTGTCGGCGTGATTGATATACATATTGGTACCAAATTTCAGCTTTCTAGTGCTAACGGTCACAGAGATTAAGCGAGGACGGACAGACGGACAGACAGACGGACAGACAGACATGGCGAAACTATAAGGGTTCCTAGTTGACTACGGAACCCTAAAAAGAATAAAAAATTAAGAATTCGGGCGCCTGTCGAAACACGAGATTAACCGGGATAACTAGATCGGGAAAAAATCCCCCCAAGAACTCCGTAAGTACAAAAACTTTATCACAATAAAAGAACTGTAAGCACATGCGTACTTCATAGCCAGCGGTGATACATAAACACACAAAAATACCAAATACCTTCATAATTAGACGAGTATTATTCAGAAAAACATTTTGTACACAAAGTAGGTAAGTATCTTATATTTTTCCTTTCGGATTTATCTTTTTTCTTTTAGCAAAGATATTTTTCCCTCACAAAGGACGTGGGACCTGTTAATTGGATGCTCGGAGGTGTATTGCTCATATCTTTTTTTCATAATATTGGACGAATATGAGGTCTTTGAATCTTTAGGTGCTGATATGATTACTGTATTGGTAAGTTATGGTATTATTTTTTCGTAATATTGAAGGAGAATTTGGGCTGAGTTGCGAAATTGTTCGAAAGAGTTACCACGGCCTTGGAATAAACTGATAAGATCACGGGTGGGGTTTAGTCAGATAAAGTCTTTTTTTTTTCCGATGGGAAAAATCATCCTATGACAACCCCCGCTCTTGGGCGGAGCGGGAGATAGTGTCAGACTCTTACTGACTAAAAAACCCATCCCGTTCCTTCAAGCCTTCATACCGGGGCTCGAGCGCCCTTTCGGATAACCCTGGCCCCAGTAGGCTCCGACCCGGCTGGGTCCCTGCTGTTGCTGACAACTCCTTGAGGCGCGCGGGAACAGTGCGCGCCGTCGACGACTTGGGCTTGGTCCGGACAGTTACCGGACGGCCGGACAGTGAGCTACCCATTGCTTACTGTCCGCAAGCCCGCGCCTACGGTGGCCGGAAATCGGGATCAGTATCCCGGCGCCGGCGGCGGCGGCGATAACGCCGTTGCCTGATGCGTTCGGCCTCCTCCTTTGCGAGCATTACTGCTTCGCAGAAGTCGGCGACCGCCTGCCACTCCTCCTCGCTCCGGACCATGGCCTCGACCAAGGCCCGGCGCGAGAGGTCTCCGCCGCCGATCGCCCCCACGAGGGCACGGCGATGCTCCGCCCAAGCGGGGCACACCTCGACTGTGTGCTCCACCGTGTCCTCCGGGCATTCCGCACAATGGCGACACCCGGGCGTCACTTCCGCTTTAATTTGGAACAGGAACCTCCCGAACGAACCATGTCCGGTGAGGACCTGCGTCATGCGGAAGGTAAGGACGCCGTGAGGTCTTTCCAGCCACGCCTCAAAAAGGGGACTTACCGCCATGATTATGGCGTGCCCAGCACTGGGTTGCGATAGTCGTTGACGCCATTTCACCATGAGATCGCGCCGGAGCTCTGTCCGCCATGCCGTGACCTGTCGCGGCAGCGGACTTTCACCCCGGCGTTGCATCTCCACGCGCATATCGTGCATGTGTGCAAGGACTGTTGCCTCCAGATCCCACGGTGGTAGGCCAGCCAGAAGGCTCGCCGTTTCGCTGGAGATCGTGCAGTATCCCCGCACCATCCTTATTGCCATGACCCTGGCAGGCGTTCAGCATGGCCGCCGGTTGCTTTTTCAGCGACGGCGCCCACACCGGCGCCCCGTAGAGGGCCACGGACCGAACGATCCCAGCGTAGAGCCTCCGGCAGGAGGCATCTGGACCCCCAAGGTTGGGCAGGAGCCGCTTGAGCGCAGCCCCAGCCCTGTTGAGTTTGGGAGCCAGACGTCGGAAGTGCTCCACGAAATTCCACCGGCTGTCGAGGACGAGTCCCAGGTACTTCATCGTCTAGTCAGATAAAGTCTGACATTGCCTTTCGCAAGGACAGAACGGATGGTCGGTGGGACATAAAAGGTTCTAGAATGACGAGCGCACACTGGAAAACGCTGAAAGACTTTCCACAAGGTGGACCGACGACCTGGTGATAGTCGTGGGAATGCGGAGGATGCAAGACGCATAGGATCAGTCGTTGTGGCGACACTTGGGGGAGGTCTTTGTCCAACAGTAGACGTTTTTCAGCTGAAATGATGATGATGATGATGAAAACATTGTGCAAAGCTGAGGCAATTCTCTAGTACCTTATAAAATGAGACTATTAATAACACCATCGGATGCAAACCCACAACAGCCTATGGTTGCCATATCCATTAGAAAGTACGTCGACCTGTGCAAACCTTGACATATTGAGCTCAACTTCATGTGGGTATGTAGGTACCTAATCAATATTTTAATGGTTAACAAACAATCAATTTATTAAATAGCATATTAGTTTATTGTGTGATCGTGGGCTGGTAGGCTTACTGCCACTTAGGTTAGGTAACGACATAGCCCGGAGAACTACCAAACAAATAATAATAATATTCCACAACTATCACACAACGCCGTCTAGTCCCAAGCTAAGCAGAGCTTGTGTTATGGGTACTAGACAACTGATAAACATACTTATATATTTCTAAATACATACATATTATAGATAAATTACATCTAGACACAGAACAAATGATTATGCTCATCACATAAACATTGTCCTGGGTGGGAATCGAACCCACGACCTCCGGCATAGCGGTCAGGGTCACTAACCACTAGACCAACAGGCCAGTCAATGGCAGTAGACAGATTACTCGTAGAACAGATGATCGACAGGAGCCGAAAGATTCTGGAGTGGCGAGCGCAGAAGACGCAAAGTTTGAAGATTGCGGGAATCCGATAAATAGGTACCTACAAGATGCACAGGGCTAGTGATTGTGGCGTCTCTTTGAGCAGGAATATGTCTAGAAGTGGATAAAATTGTAGTAGTCTTTGCGGCTAGTGATGACAATGATGATGATTTTAAACGTTCATCATAATTATTTCTTCAAAAATTTTTGAACTTATAAAACCTCCTTTAATTAAAACTTGGACCTTTTCCTGTTTTTTCTTGCAAATACTACTGTTGAGTGTGGGGTGCGAGTTCAATTTCCTGGTCGAGGAAAAAGTGCTATTAGGGTTTTCCATTAGGAATTACTCTGTAGCTACTTGGAGTTAAGAAGTTGGTGTTGTGACAACCCCGTGCCTTGTAAAACACGTCAAGCTGATATCCGGCATCTGATCTCTCCCCAGCTGCTTCGAATCGCGGTCCTATATCTAACTAAGAGTATAAACCAACAGAAAGTGCACCTCCCACGCTTGAGCACAATGATAATTATCTTCTGCGTACTTGCTAATCTCGGAGATTAGCCAATGTGATCAAAATTCGCATGGAAGTATTATTTATTTATTTATTTATAAAAAACTTCATGCAACACATACCTATGTACCTACAAAGGCGGACTTAATGCCTTAGGCATTCTCTACCAGTCAACCAAGGGTGGTGGTATTATTAAAACCCCCGCTTATCTTAAAGAACGTTTCAAGTTCCTTCATGACACACACAATAGATATCTTAGGTCATCAGAAAACTTGGGGTTAGAGATGCCAAGTCATTCCACCAACTTTTATGATAAGTCATTTACAGTTCAGGCTGTGCGGTTGTGGAATGCTTTGCCCGTGTCGATAAGGCAAGCTCAAACACTCTCAATTTTTAAAAATGAGGTTACTGTTCACTACCTTTCTTCCTGAACGTTGTCATTATGTACAGTAATTTCTCTGCTTTCATTTAATTGTATAAGTATATATATATATATATATATATATATTGTATATTGTTTTGTAATTTATGTGATTTATTAGTTTATGTATTGTGTATATATGTAGATAGTACACCATCAACTACCTGAGTATCTTTTTCTCCTTCTCTGTCAAATCCATCCAAAGGTTGTCTGTAAAAGATCGCTCTTAGCGATAAGACCGCCCTTTGTGACACCCTATAAATTTTAAGTTTCTCATGTAATTTTTATTTTCGGTGTACAATAAAGAATTAATCTATCTATCTATCTATCTATAATGTACTTCTGTCAACGGCTTCGCTTGTGAGAAAATAGATTTCCCCATACAAACTCCCTCCTAGAGAGGAGGCCTGAGTCCCAGCAGTGGGAACATTAAAAAGGCTGATGATGATGATGATGATACAAACTTTGCATCCACAAAATATCTATCCATTATTCTTTATATAATCATAACAGAAACCTCTGTAAAATTTCAGCATTCTAGGTCCAAGATTTGATGAGCCAGAGCTTTGCCTGTGACCATAGATTTTATTAGGCATCGTCCACACCAAACGTATTGTCCGCCGCCGACTGTGAGTATGCTCACAGGCAGCCCCAGGGTGAACGTGGACTCTGTGGTAAGCGTTCTAACCAAGACGACAGTATGCTATAACGTAGAACACGTTACTTGTGTGAACCAAAGAGTAGACTTGCTGCACGTAGTGCAATAATCGGCCACCGAGAGTTAAGGGGCGGCCAGATGTATGTAAACCAACGTTCCAACCAAGGTGATCTTGTTAGTTTCAATCCGTGTAGACAGCAGTTGTAAACCATGACCTTCAACGCCCTTGGTTAAGAGGCGCATTTTCCCAATCAACAAACGATTTGGCGCGTGGTTTACATCCATGTGGCATCCATATGTAATAGCGTACAGTTGGTTCGGTGTGAGAAATTAAAATAATTAAATGGAAAAGCGATAAACTTCGTAATACCTCACCTCACCTCACAGTCAGCGGCAGATAATACGTTTAGTCTGTATAATGCCTTAGCCTTTCATGTTATACCAGATATTAATGAAATCATAGGCTCAATCAAATAAAACCCAACCAAAGTCTAATTATATAAACCCATAACTTTTATTTGCCTTCCGCTTTCCATCCTATCATAGTCGTATCATTTTCTATCCGATCTAAATTAATGATTCTCTCGAACCGCCATCTTGTCAAACAAGACGTTTAATTATGAGCATTAACCTTTAATTAGAAACTGATAGAGACAAATCGTACAGCGAGTTAATCAAAATAATATTACTGTGAAATAATAGGTTGTCTTCGATGTGATTTGCATAGTCGTTAAGGGGTATATCGTTCGTATTGATGGATGCTTGGTTCGCGCAGCGGCTGAGCGATTGGTGCTACGCTGTGTCGCAGATTTTCGCGCGGAACAAATATCTGTGGGGCCTATAGATAGTTAAAGGAAAGACGCATCAGGCACTAGTTATCTGGTATTTGTGCTTAACTGGACCTATTTTGGTGCAGCCGTTAGGCACACAATTGTATTTTTTGCGTCTTTATTTTTCGTATTTATACCTATTCTGTCTTGTGTCAAGCGAAATAAATTATTTTCTTTTTTTACTTTTGAAGAAAAAAGAGAAAGAAAGAGAGATAAAAGTACACTGCAGCCCTGGCTAGCAAAGGCCAACTGAAAGACTCAAGCATAGTGCCATACACGATTAAACTTGTGTTTAAAAAATAGTGGTTAAGTAAAAAATGCCGTCTCAGTTTACTACTCTTTAGTAGCAAAACCTGAGAGCTTGGGTGTGTTAAAAATTTAATATCTCATTTCTTTTTAGAGCAAAACAAGACATTTGATGTATTCCCAATTTAAATTAACTTTATGTTCCTTATGAATAGAAATAGTTATTTGGAAATCCGGAGCATAGTCCAACATATTCATTCATTGGCAATGGGCAGGGCACACTGCTCGCAGAACAGATGGCCGTTGGGGCCGAAAGGTTCTGGAGAGGCGACCGCGTATCGGAAGACGCAGCGTTGGTAAATCGACAAGGTGGACCGATGATCTGGTGAAGGTTGCGGAAAATCGATGGATGCGATACGCACAGAATCGTTCGTTGTGGCGACGCTTGGGGGAGGCCTATGACTGAAATGATGATGATGATGATGATTCATTAATTTGGCAGGTAAATTTTGTCCGACACGCAACGACTAAAAAAAGAATACTCAAGGAAATAGGAAGTTGAATCTAGATGTTAAACTTGCCCTTAACAAACATTGGAATAAAAAGCTTCGTCCCGTTCATTCTGCCGTAGCTGATTTACATATCTCGGTCCTTTCCTTTCTCGTTTCGCGAAAAGTAAATAAATTATAACTTATATCAGGTAACAATTAATTTGAAGTTGTTTGTAATTTATTAACAAGCAAACTAATCGCGAAGTATACGATAACCTAGTGTAGAGTTACAATACTTGTGGTACCACGTAATTTGTAAAAGTCTTGTGAGAAAAACGGGTTTTGAAAGACTTGCGAAATTGCTATCTTTTCTGAGAAAAAAGTTAATAAGATGCAAGCTTTGGTTTTTAGGGTTCCGTATTCCGTGATAACTGGACCCTATTAATAAGTTTCCACTGTCCGTCCGTCCATCTGTCAAAGGGCTGTATCTCATTAACTGTAAGAGATAGAGATTTGAAATTATCGTAGAATATGCATTTCTATTGCCGCTACACCTCCTCCTCCTTGCGTCGAATACCTCAATGCTGAGGGTCGTGACCTCCCTGCTTCATAACTTTACTTTTTATGGTGTTTTGCCGCTACAACAAATTATAAAAAAAATAACGTGCAAAATTAAAATAAAGTTACAAATTGAAGCCCTCTTCAATTTTAACTTACCTATAAGAACCCATTTCCATCGGTACAAGAAACGTTACTGAATAGGTTTCTTCTAGGCAAGCGTGCTTCATCGTCGATCACATCATCGTTTACCATCAGGTGAGATGGTGGTCAAACGCAAGCCTATCATTAATAAAAAAAAAGACGTGTGGCACTCGGGGACTGCCGCGGTAAAGCTATTGCATAGCATTTTTATCAACTTATGCAATTATAATTATTTATTTATTTTATTTATGCAGTATTTTTTTTCCTTTGTTTTTTTTTCTTTGATATTAATTGAAGTTACACTTTCACACATTGAATTGAATTTTGATTGATTGTTCACTCATTTGTTTTCTTATCGGTCACCACGCTCAAAAAACAAATGAGTGGGGGGTGTTAGATTATTTTCGTTACGGAATTTCTGGATTCGGTCTCCACGCTCAAGGCCCGCGATAGAAGCTATGCAATAGCTTAAAAAAAAAAAAAACTTTAGTTGTACGGAACCTTTCGTCTGCGAGTTCGATTCGCGCTTAGCCAGTTTTTTTTTTGTTGGCATTAATAAATTCCGGTGAAACTAAAACTGCTGGCGTCCTGGCTAGTCGATCATGTAATCTAGAGATTTGCTTGAGGTGCAGTTGAAAACCAGCGTCAGGTAACGGCTACGTTGTTGTCTAGCATTTCAACGGACCGGACCTATTTGACTCAGCCGTAAGACACACATGTTATCAATTTCTATTTTTAATTTCTTTTTTCACATTTCATGCTATATTGTATGTATGAGTGTGCGAAAACACAGGTTTTTTTTTCGTATTTTTTTTATGGAACGCGTTGCCAATGTCAGTCAGGCGAGCTTAGTTTCTAGGTTCCTTTAAAAACCTCGTCAAAGAACATTACTTTTCTTTCTATTTTTTTTTAAATGATATAAACTAGCGCGTGCCTACGAGTTATTATTATTTCCTTAATAATATTACAGAGGTCGGAATTAGGTAGAGTTATTCATGTACTTGCATCGAAATGATGAAATTAATATGGATCTTCCCGGGATTTTTCATGAAAAATCCCGTGTAGCCAACATTATTACAAATAAATAATAATAAAAACCTCAGAGATAGATAAGACAAATAAAACAACGATAATTAACATATAACTTTTATTAGTATTTTTCATTGAAAAAGATCTCTATGTCAACTGAGGTGAGGTTAACTTTGTACACTTTTTCCTCGTCTTCATTAATGCAGGAAGAATTTTTTTCTGCTATATTTCTGATTAGCGGGCCGTCCCGGCTTCACACGGGCAATAAATATAGCCTATGTTACTCAGGGTGAATGTACCTAACTTTCAAATGGTGAATGAATTTTTGAAATCAGCACAATAGTTTTTCAATTTATTCTTTACAAACATACACAAACACACGAACATACAATTTTTCCCTCTTTATAATATTAGTGTAGATGTAGAAAGCGTTGTAAAAAAATCTCCTCTTTAAATTAATCTCTAGATTTGAGGCATATCCACTTCATTCTTTTGTTGTATGAAACTGGTCTAAGTATATAAGTAACTCTACCTAATTCCGACATCTGCTATCATCATCATCATCATCATCATTTTAGCCGATAGACGTCCACTGTTGGACATAGGCCTCCCCCAAGCGACATCTGCTAATAATGAAGTAATTCAGTCTACCGGGCCTTGGACAGGCCATGGTACGGAGCCAGGAGGAGTGGCAGGCGGTCGCCTCCTTCTGCGAAGCAGTAATGCTAGCAAAGGAGGAAGCCAACCGCATCAGGCAACGGGGCTCTCGCTGCCGCCGCCGCCGGGATTCCGATCCCGATTTCCGGCCACCGTAGGCGCGGGCTTGCGGACGGCGAGCAATGGATAGCTCGCTGTCTCGCTGTGTTAAGGAGCTGTCAGCAACAGCAGGGGCCCAGCTGGGTCAAAGCCTACTGGGGCCAGGGTTAGCTCCGAAAGGTAGCTCGGCCCCGGTATGAAAGGCAAGAAGGAACGGGGTGGATTTTTTAGTCAGTAAGAGTCTGACACTATATCCCGCTCCGCCCAAGAGCGGGGGATGTCATTGAGATGATTTTTACCCACCAAAAAAATAAGTTACTCAGTCTACACTTCTCTAGAAAGTATTACACAATAATAAAGAAACTTGTCGACCACAAAATGATACTAATCTTGTGTGCAATAATTAACGTAACAAATTGCGACTAATTATGAGCTAGTTAACACTAATTAAGTATGTCGAAGCAGTCAGTGGATGATGTAGAAAGTAACTTTTGTGGTGTAACATGTCACGCTGATCAGTATTTGTCAATCATTTAGGTATCAATATAAAATAAAGGTGAACGCACACTAAGATATTGATTTATTTATTGATAGGTTCGCATTTGACCACCATCTCACCTAATGGTAAGTGATGATGTGGACGACGATGAAGCACGCTTGCCTAGAAGTCACTGTTGACCATAAGTTGAAGCTTTCAGGAAACACAGACTCCGGCAGGGAATTCCACATCTTGGCTGTACGCACAATAAATGTGTTCCTAAAACGCATGGATGGAATGTCTACCATGCGGCGCCGCATCGCAAATATGTCAACGAATCCGCGGGCATACGAGTGACGCTACCCCGCTCTTATTGCTTCGTGTTGTCCGGCTCTTTTCTGAGCCGAACGCGACAAACGAATTTAAAAGAAAAGAATTTTAGAATTCTTATTTAGAAATCCTATGAAACCCCGTACACCTAACAGCATCGAATCATCCGAATCTGGAAGGACTCCAGAAATCATAGGCGAATTCGGATGCACTAAAGCACTGCCTTTTTACGTTAATGTTGTGAACCCACATTATGGTTTCCTTTTGATGTATGTAGGTACCATCAAAGGTACTGCCTGACGACCGCTAACTTCATTTTTACTTGCACTCAAAACTAAAACTTCAAAGGTTTTGGTTCGGCACTGCACAGCAGGATTCAAGCATTTTTTTTTTAATCGTCCGTCAGAAATGACCGCAATGGTAGCTACGTATTTCACTTTTTTATCTTTCATTAGTGACAAAAAAAAACCTCGTCAATAGCTATCACAATTCAAATATAAATTCAGTGCGACAGGCGCAAAGGAAATAGAAACGATTTTTTTAGCGCGATCGATTCTTTTGGTGCGGATATGTGTGCGAGGCCTTCTTGACTTCGATTCGTTCGATGCGTTCGGCACGGATAAGTATGCATTCACCTTTAGAATCAATCAAATGACAATTTTGTACCGGATGGTATTTTGTAACTGTTGATAACCGTTACTTATGGATCATGGTAAAGCTAATGATGACGTGTAACATTTGTGTTTTTGTGAAGTGGTTGAGCGATTGACTGCTGCGCTGCGTGTCGAGGATTCGATTCTCACTTGGAACAAATTCTTATAAGACCTACAAGTAGTTGTTCCGGATCTGGGTGTCTTGTGTATATGAGTTTACATATAAATTACAATTTACATGTGAACGCACTCACAATACAGAAGTAATTCTAGTGAGCGGCAATGTTTTTTTTTTTACACGCTCAAATCGGGCTGCCATTTAGTTGACTATAAAAAGTCCCACTGCTGAGGACTGAGGGCACTCTCGTAAAGAAAAGGAATGGGGTATAACCATCATGCTTTCAAAACATTGAAGGAAAACATCGTGTCAAAACCTGTATCCTAGAACCAAAAATTCGAAGACATCCACCAACCCACACTGGGCCCGCATGGTGGATTACGGCCCATTCCCTCTCCTAGAGAGGAGGCTTGAGTCCCAACAGTGGGAACATTATAAGGCCGACTATGCTATGCTATAACTATCACGCGGGTCCAATGCGGGTGGTTATTCTAGGGAGAAATGACGGGTTCCTGATAAAGTTTTATATCACAGTTTTGAGTGCAGTGATGATGAAATAAAGGACTACTAATTAGTAAGGATCAAAACCGTTTCCGTTCAGCCAATTAAGAGTGTTGTAGCAACAAACACACACACTCACATACTTACAAACTTTCGCTTTTATAATATAACTGTTACCTGGTTAGTGTAAGATTGCCCAAGCCCATCCATCAAGTAGCAAGATTGGGCTGCAAGTATTAAGCTACAAGTTGAAAAGCTCGCGAAGCTGATTTCCCTGATGTACCGAACTGAATAATCGCTAGGTAAGCTAGTATCTGGTTTTCTGTACTTCAGGGAACGGTTCACCCAGTCAGCATGGTGATATAAGGACTCTTTAGTGCCGCTACTACCTACAGGTCATTGGACTCGCTCAAAAATTTAACGGTGTATAATATATAATTTTATTCGGGTTGTGCTTCAGTAAACGGTTGATCCAGTCAGCGTGGTCATGGGACTCTTCAGTGCCGTGAGTTCGTGACAAAATTTTGAAGCATTTAAAACTTTATTATTTATAAGCTATCGACAATAAATTGTATTTGGTTGGGTTTTATTTTATTGTGATTTTAATTTTATTCCGTTTCATTTGACTTTGACAAATGACTTCGTTCTATCATATAAAATATCAAAGAAAAAAATGGAGGATAAGGGTTAAACATAATCTATGTCCTATTTTCAGGTACCTACCTACCTAAGGCCAACCTAATAAACCCAAAAAAAATTACATTAAAATCCTACCACAGTGTTATATTTTTTAACCCAAAGGTTGACTGGTAGAGAATGCCTTGTTGCATTAAGTCCGCCTATGTACCACTATTGTACATGAAGTTTAAATAAATAAATAAAAAAGACGGGTTGCACTCCGGGAGTGCCGGCAGAAGTGAAAACTTGATTATTAACGTTGAGCATGTTTGATATTTTGGAATGGTTAGGGAATAATTTTGCACCAATTGCTTTATCAGTATAAAAGTACTATCATTTATGTGGTAGAATACAATATTCATTTATTGCGCTATCGTACACAAACATGACAATTTATATTACATTAAAAATTTAACACTTTAAAACTATTACAATTATTTTACATTAAAAAGTTTATCTCTCCGAAAAACTACTGAGGTGTCAAGGGACACCCGGATGGAACGAAGTTCCGTTCTGGCTTGCTTTCTATAAGAGAGAGAAAGAGAGAAAGACAGAGAAACATGCGCACGCCGCACGGCTTACAATAGCTTACTATAGAAAAAGTGTCGTTACAACTTTTCGTGAGAATTTTTTCCGTCTAGCCAATACAATATAACTAAAAAATACTATCCTATTTTATGTACATTTTGACAGCACTATTTCAACATCTTCGAAACCATGAAAACGACACTCATGACGAAAAAGTTGATAATTTCTGACATCCGCCATCTTAGATTTACATTTTGACAGCACTATCGGCTTCAACAACCTCGAAAACCATGAAAAAGACACCCATATCGAAAAAGTTGATAATTTATTGCAGCCACCATCTTAGATTTAAATTTTGACAGTACTATCGGTTTCAACACCCTCGAAAACCACGAAAACGACACCCATGAGGAAAAAGCTGATAATTTCTTGCAGCCGTTATCTTGGATTTACATTTTGACAATACTATCGGTTTCAACAGCCTTGAAAACCATGAAAACGACACCCATGACGAAAAATTTAATAATTTTTTGCAGCCGCCATCTTGGATTTATATTTTGACAGTACTATCGGTTTCAACATCCTCGAAAACCATGAAAACGACACCCATGACGGAAAATTTGATAATTTCTTGCAGCCGCCATCTTGGATTTATATTTTGACAGTACCATCGGTTTCAACACCCTCGAAAACCATGAAAACGACACCCATGACGGAAAATTTGATAATTTCTTGCAGCCGCCATCTTGGATTTATATTTTTACAGTACCAACGGTTTCAACACCCTCGAAAACCATGAAAACGACACCCATGACGGAAAAGTTGATAATTTCTTGCAGCCGCCATCTTGGATTTATATTTTGAAAGTACCATTGGTTTCAACACCCTCGAAAACCATGAAAACGACACCCATGACGGAAAAGTTAATAATTTCTTGCAGCCGCCATCTTGGATTTATATTTTGACAGTAATATCGGTTTCAACACCCTCGAAAACCACGAAAACGACACCCATGACGAAAAAGTTGATAATTTCTTGCAGCCGCCATCTTGGATTTACATTTTGACAGTACCATCGGTTTCCACGCCCTCGAAAACCATGAAAACGACACCCATGACGGAAAATTTGATAATTTCTTGCAGCCACCATCTTGGATTTATATTTTGACAGTACCATCGGTTTCAACACCCTCGAAAACCACGAAAACGACACCCATGGCGAAAAAGTTGATAATTTCTTGCAGCCGCCATCTTGGATTTACATTTTGACAGTACCATCGGTTTCCACGCCCTCGAAAACGATGAAAACGACACCCATGACGGAAAATTTGATAATTTCTTGCAGCCACCATCTTGGATTTATATTTTGACAGTACTATCGGTTTCAACACCCTCGAAAACCATGAAAACGACACCCATGACGGAAAAGTTAACAATTTCTTGCAGCCGCCACCTTGGATTTATATTTTGACAGTACTATCGGTTTCAACACCCTCGAAAACCACGAAAACGACACCCATGACGAAAAAGTTGATAATTTCTTGCAGCCGCCATCTTGGATTTACATTTTGACAGTACCATCGATTTCCACGCCCTCGAAAACCATGAAAACGACACCCATGACGAAAAATTTGATAATTTCTTGCAGCCGCCATCTTGGATTTATATTTTGACAGTACTATCGGTTTCAACACCCTCGAAAACCACGAAAACGACACCCATGACGAAAAAGTTGATAATTTCTTGCAGCCGCCATCTTGGATTTACATTTTGACAGTACCATCGATTTCCACGCCCTCGAAAACCATGAAAACGACACCCATGACGAAAAATTTGATAATTTCTTGCAGCCGCCATCTTGGATTTATATTTTGACAGTAGTATCGGTTTCAACACCCTCGAAAACCATGAAAACGACACCCATGACGGAAAATTTGATAATTTCTTGCAGCCGCCATCTTGGATTTATATTTTGACAGTACTATCGGTTTCAACACCCTCGAAAACCATGAAAACGACACCCACGACGGAAAATTTGATAATTTCTTGCAGCCACCATCTTGGATTTATATTTTGACAGTACCATCGATTTCCACGCCCTCGAAAACCATGAAAACGACACCCATGACGAAAAATTTGATAATTTCTTGCAGCCGCCATCTTGGATTTATATTTTGACAGTAGTATCGGTTTCAACACCCTCGAAAACCATGAAAACGACACCCATGACGGAAAATTTGATAATTTCTTGCAGCCGCCATCTTGGATTTATATTTTGACAGTACTATCGGTTTCAACACCCTCGAAAACCATGAAAACGACACCCACGACGGAAAATTTGATAATTTCTTGCAGCCACCATCTTGGATTTATATTTTGACAGTACCATCGGTTTCAACACCCTCGAAAACCATGAAAACGACACCCATGACGGAAAATTTGATAATTTCTTGCAGCCACCATCTTGGATTTATATTTTGACAGTTCTATCGGTTTCAACACCCTCGAAAACCATGAAAACGACACCCATGACGGAAAAGTTAATAATTTCTTGCAGCCGCCATCTTGGATTTACATTTTGACAGTACTATCGGTTTCAACACCCTCGAAAACCACGAAAACGACACCCATGACGAAAAAGTTGATAATTTCTTGCAGCCGCCATCTTGGATTTATATTTTGACAGTAAAAGTGTCGGTACAATTTTTCGTGAGAATTTTTTCCGTCTAGCCCCCTTTCACAACGCGCGATAAGGGATAGCTGTCTACTCTCCATCCGTCTTACGCTTTTTCGATCAGGTCACGTGTCCTGACGCGAGTTTAAGATTTTATACCCATTACAGAAAAGTGCTCAACGCCGCTAAAGAAGTTTTCACTTCAAAAATCTATCAAGCCGTTTCGGAGAATTCTGATAACAAGCGCCCGCGGCTTTGCCCACATATATTAAATATAGTCTATGTCACTCAGGAATAAAGCAGCTTTCTATAAGTGAAAAAAATTTCGCAATCGGACCAGCCCCCCTAGCCAAGTTACAAACGTTTCGCTTGCGCCGAACGCTTCGAGTTGACCTTGCCGCCAATTCTTTGTTCTGACCACGTGACTGAGCGTTAAGACGACGTCATTCTCGTACATTTGAAGCTTTCTACAAGCGTTAACTATTGCAGATTAGAAACTTGGCTAGGGGTACAGTATTTTCAAAGATTACCTTCTAAACAAAAAAAAAATAACTTTACCTCCTTATAATATTATAAAAGATAAGTGTAGATTATAATTAGATTCAACCTACACGTTAATCAGTGAGTCGAAAGCCAATATTCGACATAGCAAAATCTGTAACGCCTCAGGCGCACCCATACAATATTTTGTAATTATGTACCTAGTAGGAAGGAATTAATCACTTGTTAATGATGATGCCATTAATTATAACAAAACCCGCCTGATTAGACTAGTCGAATAAATAAAATTAATTCAATTTGACAGAAGAACCGCTCGCGTAGAAAGTTGGTCGCAAAAATTATTGCCAACATTCATTTTGTTAGGAAGTTTGGCCAAATTGAGATTTATTTTAGGATATTTTTTTGTTAGCTTATGTTATGCCACAGTATAGAATGGGAGAAAGAGGCTAAAGAAAAGATGGGTGGACTGTATGCGGAGTGATATGAAAGAAAAGGATTATAGAATGGATGAAATTTTCATGGATTTTTTTGCACATTCTTCTCCATAGAGATTTTTATACTTTGGAATGTGCAAATAATAACATGTTTTTTTTTAACTGACTGACTTCTTGATAGTTCCAATAAATGCTTTGACTTTGATTGATTATGAGAGAAAACACGTGTTGTGGTGAAGAAACATGGGAAAAGGGCAGGAAGATGATGATATTATGCCAAAGTATATTCTTATAACTAGTTTATTCGGCATACATTATACTGTCATATAAATTATCAAAGAAATAAATGGAAATATGGGGGTAGTAGAGTAAAAAATACCTTACGACCTATTCTCAGACTTACCAAATACCCCAAAAAAAAAATCGTTTAAGCCGCTTCGATAAAACTGAGAATTCAATTGCATGAAACTCCTAGTGACCAATTGGGAATACCTTTTTTTATTATTGATAGGCTCGCGTTTGACCACGATCTCACCTGATGGTAAGTGATGATGTGGCCGCCTTACGGGTGAACATAATATCATAATGGATGCAGAAATTCTAGCATACAAACTAGCGAAGCAACGTGAATCAAAAACTTTAATGATATTAGTAGCATGATAATATCGTGACTGTAACAAAATAGGTATGTGGCATTTTAATGGACAGTTTCACAGAAGAAATTATAAAGTCGATAACCACAATAATAATGCAACTATCCCTGTCTTACAAGATACGTTATTAGAATTATAAACAAACATACAGCATAATTTAAATACAATTTCATAGTAGGAAGTAGTAGAGCCGACCAGTTTTAAAAGTGGCAAACTGGCTATGAATTTGTATATTGGTTGGTTATGTCTTTGTCTGTTCTATTGATGAAAAAATTTCCGCAATCGGACCAGTCCTTTCAGAGATTATCTTCTACAAACAAAAAAACAAAAAAGAACAATATTAAGTACTAGATTTTTCCCGCAGCTTCACCCGCATAAATAAAATATTGCCTATATCACTCAGGAATATAGCAGCTTTCTATTGGTGAAAAAAAAATTGCAATCGGACCAGTACTTTCAGTGATTACCTCCTACAAACCAAAAGAATAAAAAAAAAACAATATTAGTATAGATAAAACTACACTTTCCTTTGGCATTAAGTAAGGAAACTGTACCTTTAAGAGGGTCCTTCTCGACGCGTCTATCATCAACCCGACCGTGGTATAAAAACTAGTTGGCTCATCTAACGCGATGTCTGATAAAAAGCCAATGCGAAAAAAGAGAGATAACAGTTAAATGCAAAAAAGCATTAATTGCAAAAAGTGTATTAATAGCGAAAAGTTATCTGTACACATGCGTGCATAAAATGTTAAATAAATAAATAAATGCTTTGTTGACTTTTTGGTGATTCCATCATTCACTAGAATATTTCATTACACTGGTTCCAAAAAATGCGTGATTTTTAATCCTAAAAAAATTTTGGACAAAAAAACGTTATTCAGAACCTGATTTTTGCAAGGTTTTCACAGTTATCATTTCTTATTTTTTACATTTATGAATACATTATGAAGGGCCAAAGATCACGCAAAATAGCAGATTTTCAGAGGTCTTTACTGTATTAGTCTTTACACTTTAGGTTGTATGAAAATTTACCTCGAAAAGGACGCTCTTAAAAGAATGGAATCAAATGTATCGCAATGAAAGTTTTAAAAACTAGGTATAAGTATTTTTACGATTCACCATCCACCCATTTAAAAAAAGAAAGCATTTTTTTATGTCATTTTTATTGCCTCCTAAACTAGACTGACAATATTCATCAAGAAATACTACCTAGTATTGAATCACAGCCGTGGCATAGCGTAAACTAAGTAAGTCTAAACTCAGCCTTTCGACAGACAATTAATTAAACATAACATTATTGTTATCTTTCTAGCATTCCGCCGGCGACTTTGATCTTCTCATAAAACTAAGAGAAAATAAAATAGAATTTATTAGCAAATTGAAATTCGAAACTCGTATTTTGACATTTAATTTTATGATCGTGTATTTTTGTTTGCATTTGTGTAATAGCCTATGCTAATTATGTATGTAAGTGTGTAACTGAAAGATTTTTATGTCTAATTTTAATTACGTTACAAATTTATTGGGGTTAGTTATTTAATTACTAGTTGTAGAAGTCGAGGAAGTAATAAATGTTTAGAAAAAGTTTTTTTTTTTTATTGACAGGTTCGCGTTTGACTACTATTTTGCTTTTAATTAATAGGCTCGTTTGAGTCGTCGATGTTGGAATACACTTCCTTAGAAGCAACTCTCAAAACGGTAAAGAAAAACTTCGTCAGGAAACCGGCATATCCTATAACCTAAAAATTCGAAAGCATGGGACATCTACCAAGCCGCACTGGAATCTCTAAGTGAGGAAATGAGACGTAGCCATTTCCTCACTTAGAGATTGGGCCTGAGTCCCAGCGGAGGGAACAATATAAGACTGATTATGGTATACTTATGCTTTATTCATCATTATTTCAGCCGAAAGTCGTTCACTGTTGGACATAGGCCTCCCCCAAATAAAACTGAAATATTGTATTAACTAGCTGATGACTCGAAAAAGTAACACGGACGTAAATTATGTATGCTTCTGTCCAGAAGACAAGACATGAGAACATGAGAACTTCACTTTGTGTTTAAGGAAACCACGGGCTGCAGTTAGTCACCTAGAATCGTGACTCAATTTTTTTTTTCTACAACTATCACACAACGCCATCTAGTCCCAAGCTAAGCAGAGCTTATGTTATGAGTACTAGACAACTGATAAACATACTTAAATATTTCTAAATCCATACATATTATAGATAAATTACACCCAGACACAGAACAAATGATCATGCTCATCACACAAACATTTGTCCTGGGTGGGAATCGAACCCACGACCTCCGGCATAGCAGTCAGGGCCACTAACCACTAGACCAACAGGCCAGTTGACATACAGACATACAGCACATCTAGAGTGATTGTAGTCCTGGAACGAAAAGGGCAAGAACATAGTTCCACCCTAGAGCGAGAGAAGTCATTGAATGATTTTTCATCCCTAAAAAAAAGTTTTTTTTATGTGTCCCGATTTAAGACTCTAAATCCCGATTTGTTTTACCTTCAGTCCCGATTTTACTCCAATTGGACTTGCCAACACTAGTTTCAGCGGAGGGAACAATATAAGACTGATTATGAACAGGAGAAATTCACTTTATGTTTAAGGAAACCATGGGCTGCAGTTAGTCACCTAGAATCGTAACTCAATTGCTTTCGTTATTTAATTATTTGTTATTACATTCGTTTTTTAGCTTGTCCTGTGTGGTCAACATCTGTTATAAAGCAATTACGTATGTAAATCTTGTTAGTAAAAAAAATCTAGAGCTGTGTGTTTGCAAATGTTGACACACTATTAGTAGTTGCTTGCATTGACTTAAGTATACTATTAATAAGAGCTTTAAACACAAATTGGGTTCAATTTAGAACATTTTTTTTTTCACAAAATTGTGATAATACCTGGGATGTGAAGACATCTATTCATTCCCGTGTTTATTAATTTGCCTATGTGAAAATCTTAGTCAGGGCATCATAATATATTCTAAGGAGATCTTAGTAGGAATGCAGTATTTCGATCACAAGCTAGTTCATAATTATTTAAACTCGCACTTGGTCGACTTTTGGGTGGCTTAAAAGGCTTTGCCCGCTCTTGGAGAAAGAGAATGCTTTCAGACTTTTACTGACTAAAGCCCACCTCTATTTCTTCAGTTGCCAATCGATATCAATCCCGCAGCACTGGAAAGTATGGCAAGTATAGACTCCAGCAGGCATCGTCAAATTTGCTGACAGCTTTTTAAAGCACAAGTGGAACACAACGCGTGCTTCTACCAGTCACACGGAGTCAATCTGCATCTCGCTGTCAATTTGACAAGTAAGCATGTCTTTAAAATTTCGTTTAGAGTCTGTCGGAAATGAAGATATCCGCAGGAGAACCAAGATTACCACAAAGCCCGAATAATCGCCAAACTTTACTGGTAGGGAACAGGGCACATTACTCGTGGAACAGATGGTCAACAGAGTTCAAAGGTTTTCAAGTGACGACTACTTACCGGAAGCATTGGAAGCCTTCCCACAAGGTAGATGATGAGGGCTGTCGAAATCCAATGGATACGACACGCACAGCACCGGCCATTGTGGAGACTTGAGGAAGGCTTAGCAATGTGCAGTAGTGGACGACTTTGGCCCGAAATGATGGTGATGATAGAATAGAATAGAATAGAATAAACTTTATTGTACACTAAAATAGTAACAATTTCACAGATGCTACGTTGTTTATCAAATACAACCTAATACAACCTTACATCACCGGCTCACGCTGAAAACCAGCGCTGTGAGCTCTTCGCATCATGCGTGAGGCCGCAGATTTATGCTGAGCGTTCGGCCGTTTTGCGCAGATGTGACGCAAATTTTAACTATCTATTGATTATGTTTGTTGGCTAGTTTTAAGAGTGCGTCATTTCCCGTAAATAAACAATGTTCGTTCTTTATTTTTTTTTCTATATTTCTTTTTTTAATTGATATAAACTAGTGCTTGACTGCGATCCCACCTAATAGTAAGCACTGATGCAATCGTTGATGGTGAGGCGCACTAGGTTATTAAGAGCCTATTCACTCTTGCCTTGAAGACACCTAAATTGTAATCGGATGGGAAGACCGCAGCAGGCAAGTTGTATAAGTAAAATATTATGAAACTGGTATGCAAAATAAACAGCACACATTCCCTACCTCCTAGAACGAAACAAATGACTGTAACGTCTGCTCAAGACACAAAAAAGGACGAAAAGAACAAACTATGAGCTAACAAATATCTGAGGCATCCAAGCAATGTGCAATGCGATGCGTTTGTGAGGTGAACAGTCAGAGGGATAAACAGAGGGCGGGGTGAGCGACCGATGTGCTTCGCTGTCTAGGTTAGAGTGACTGTGAGGTCGAGATCTCATGGACATATTTCTTAATCTGTATTTTTGTGACACCGGTGACGATTGTGACGTCATTTTTACTTTATTTATTTATTTAACACACAATAAGAAAATAAAAGAAGGAAATAAAAGAATAGTACAATGGTAATGCTCATTTCTAAAGAAATCTCTTCCAGCATACTTGCATTTTTGTTGTTATGCAGCGCTACTAGTGGCGGTTATTGGAACTAAAACTTTCAAAGCGGTGTATTGATGATTCGCTGTTTTATATGTGGGCTACATTTTATTTCAGTCTAATTGAAATCTGGCTGATAGTGATGTAACCGCATCACATAATTGTGCAGGTGTTTTACAATCTGGCGTGTCAAATTATACATAAAACGGCGTGTAATACGATATGGTTGTGATATGTAGAACGTGTTTCAGAGATCGACGCACAAACGTGTACAAATGTGATTCTGAACGCCTCAGGAGTGGAATTTATGGTTGGTGTTTTCCATCCTAATCCAACCCTACGACATTTTTAATCAAAAAGTAGTTAAGTCATTCTTTTTTTCTTTATGAAACAAAATGTAAAAAAAAATCCTTCAAAAACATTTAATGTTAAAAAAATGTGAGATTTTATGATAACTCACTTTTCATAGTCCGATAACAAACTAACCGATAGTTAACATTATTCTAAGGTTAGTTTGTATAGCTACATATAATATTAAATTATCATCATCATTTTAGCCGAAGGACCTCCACTGTTGGACATATGCCTCTTCCAAAAGTCGCTACAACGAACGGCCCTGTGCGTCTCCAATCCATCGCATTCCTACGACTCTCACTCGTTGATGAGACCGAAGGGTTCTGGAGCCGAGCACCGGTAGACGCAGCATTAGAAAGCCTCCCACAAGGTGGACCGATGACCTGGTATAGTTCTTCCAAACTCTTGATCTACACTAACGAAAAATAAACAAAGTGGTCCCATGTCGAAAAAAGATTGAAAGCCACTGGTGTCGAACAATCCAATTCAAAGTGTCATCTCTGTAAGTAATTGAGCCCTGCTTATCGAGAAATAAACCTCTGGGACTTGGCACGTGGAACATAGATACACGTGTGCCTCAGAGTGTTGAGGTTATTGGAAAAACGCTTCACGTTAATTAAAGAGGAATTAGAAAAATTTACGGTTTTTCCTTCAAACTTCCAAATTTGCTTTTTAAAAATTAAGCAAAAATTAAATTGATAAAAGTTTTAGCTAAAGTTCTTGCCAAGTTTTGTCAAGTGTTACTTTTGAACAAGTCAGCGATATTTTCAATTTGTGTGGTATAACGATTAATTAATAGATGAAGTAAAAAACGTCGACCAAGTGGCATATTGAATTAAAAACTTTGCAATTTGAAATAATCATTAAGATGGGAAGTGACTGAAATTTTAAAGATTCTCAATTTTATCTAAGTAATTTTATTTTATTTTAAAATAAAATTAAGTACCATTAGCAGCTTCACTCGCGTGGTAGTAGGAAATGATCTTAAAAAATGCTTACACTAATGAAGGAAAACGTTTGTAGGTATGTGTATTTCATTGTAAAAATTTAAGGAGGCCATTTTAGGGGGGCTGGGATATTCGCCAGAGTTGCGAAATCATTTGTAACAGTCATCGCAGCCCTTGAATGCAAGGGCAAGGGAAGGACGAAACGTGAAAGAACGTAGAAGAAGGTAGATTTTAGTCTTATACTCCTCGAAGGCCAACACTCAGCAGTCTGTTAAACCAACCAGCCAATAATACCGACGACTATTAATCCAGTCTCAGAAAAAAATCCCTCAACCATGGTCACCCTCTAATCCTTCGCCATTGATGCGTCCACGCACGCACACATTGTATGGTAATCACAGCGCATGCGTCGTGTCGCTCGCGCGGAAGGGATACGATTGTTTTCATATTACAAGGAAGCGGGGACACTCGTCTGATCGCCCGCCGATCGTTCAGACGTGTTGGTATGAGGATTATAATAGATTTGATTGATGCGTCTTTGAGTGGTGATTTGTTTAAGTGTTTTTGCTGACGGGAAGTAATATGCACGATACATTAGTATTTTCTGGAGTGGACAACATTTTATTAAAAAAAAAAAAAACTAGTCAAGTGTACTCGCACTTATTTAAGATTCCCGAATCGTGTCTTGAAAATATTTCCGAATGACAAAAAGTTTTTTTTTAGTGACGTAACAATAAACTTAGGTACAGTTTTCAGACTTTTTTCTATACTTGAGTTATGAGACCTAGCTTTTAGCTTCGGTTATTTTTACCTATAATATACATGTTTTATACAATAATTGTATAAAACATGCATTTCAGGTTTAATCATTAAACCTTCCTGACAAATTACTCTATCCATAGACATCACATCATCACTTACCATCAGGTGAGATAGAGTTCAAACGCGAGCCTATCAATAGGTAATAAAAAAAAAGAAGCATCACATTTGTACTATTCTTTTGTGTTCCTTCTTTTCTTTTATTATTGTGTGTACATAAATTGTCAAATAAATAATAAAAATCCGTTCAGAATTTTTTGAGTTTATCGCATTCATACAAACAGACACACAAATGGAGAACTTTGTTTCATTATAATCATGTTTTTTTTTTAATAGCCTATACTGTCCCACTGCTGGGCAAAGGCCTCCCCCAACTTCTTCCAGGAATCCTTTTCTTGAGCTATCTCGAACCAGTCCCCGCGGTAGGCATCTAGGTCGTCTCGCCACCTCTTCCTAGGTCATGTATAGATAATTAAAGTAGGTTTCTATTACAACTGTTCGTTTCCATACTGACACAAATCCCGTGCTTATAGCACCGAGATCCATTTTCCTTAAAAAAAACACCGAAAATAAAAAATGAATTCTCACATTTCTCCAGTAGCAAAAAGTTGATGTTAGCTTAGGTTCTCATAGAAAAAAACCGTAACTATGAACGCCCACACGCAAGATTAATCTTATCCCGATCGAGGTTGACGTGGAAATATGTAAATAGGTTAAGTTTATCTTATGTTGGAAGAAACATATATCATGCATGCTTTCTCTTTTTATTAATTTTATTTTTTATTAAAATCGAGTCAGAGACCTTACGGTCCCGACTAAGCGTTTGCATCGAAGGACTGGAATAATTTGTCTGCTGTGGTCATCCCATCCGATTATAATTTGGGTGTCTTCAAGGCTAGAGTGAACAGGCTTTTAATAAACTAGTGCGCTTCACCATCAACGATTGCAGGTGGGATCACAGTCAAGCACTAGATTATATGAAGCTTCGGCCGCGTATAAAAAATATAGCCTACCTATGTAAAGCAGATTTCTATCGGTGAAAAATTTTTAGCAATTGGACCGGTGTTCCAGAGAATAACTAATACAAACAAAAAAAAAAACTACCTCTTCATTATATTAGTGTACATGTAGATAAAAAAGACTCCGTTGAATACTCAAAGGTGACTCAAAATTTTTCGCTATTTCTCATAATATAATATGGAATTGATTTCCCGCGCCATCTTGAAAAAATCACCCTGAATAAGCGTCTGTATCTTGTAAATTTCAGTCTACTTGTCATGATGTCGCACGGGTGTTCGAATTTGTTTATTTTCAGTTCATTAAAGTAAATTCTTCTTCGCATTTCCATTCTGCGCTGTCTGGATTTCTTTTAAAAATAAAAAAAGTAGGGTGAGCATGTAGCCAGCTTGTAACTAATTACAGACTGGCCTGTTGGTCTAGTAGTTAGTGACCCTGACTGCTATGCCGGAGGTCGTGGGTTCGATTCCCACCCAGGACAAATGTTTGTGTGATAAGCATAATCATTTGTTCTGTGTCTGGGTGTAATTTATCTATAATATGTATGTATTTAGAAATATATAAGTATGTTTATCAGTTGTCTAGTACCCATAACACAAGCTCTGCTTAGCTTGGGACTAGACGACGTTGTGTGATAATTGTGGAATATTATTATATTATTAAAATTGAAAATATTTATTTCAGATCAAGTACACAGTAATGATAGAAGTCCGTATTATATTAGTAGGTACAAACTTATAACCACATAATATACAAAACTATTTTTAGTAGGTACCTATGTGTGAAACCCGAAACACGTGTCTAGTATTTTTATGTCATATAACTACACTGTCTCATGAAAAATCACAAAGTTATAAGCTTGATATACACCGTTAAATTTTGATCGTTTTAATCCCGTGGAGGGTCGATCCGGTACATGAAACACTATTGATTTGTAATGATGAAATTAAAAAAATAGAGTATCTTTTTTTCAAAACTCGTTTTAATTTACGCATGTACGAAATTCATTTCTTTAAGATAACGTCAGCTGAGCGAGTTCAATGACCTGTGTCCTGCCTGTGTGTGACATCGACCCTCCACGGGATTCAAACGATTAAAATTTAGTGGTGTATTACTTGTCCACACAAGTACATGGTCACCGAGCCATCCGGGTACCAGAGGGGATGTTTTGCTTTTGCACCCAGCTGTGCGCTAGTACCTAATGCTCGCTATGACCTGCGGTGACCTGTGTTTACTTAGTGTCGGTGGTGTCCAACTTGTGACCTTTTTTTAATATTTTTGGGGATAAATATAATATGGTGTAAAAATTATTGGAATCAATTCAAATACTGATTCTGAAACAACTACATTCAGTTTTCGCATTTATACTAAAAATAATATTGTCTGTATATTAGTAAAATTTAAACGAATATGCACTTCATTCGATTCTTCAAATTTTGCTATTTTCAGTAAAATTGTACGGTTAATCTGATTTTTAACCCCCGACGAAAAAGAGGGGTGTTATAAGTTTGAGGTGTCTGTGTGTCTGTCTGTGGCGTCGTAGCGCCTCAGCGAATGGACCGATTTTGATGCGATTTCTTTTTATTTGAAGGCTGACGTTATCGAAATGGTTCTTAGATACAATTTATGAAGATCTGTTCGGCGTTCAAGGTCATCAGCTCGTTTGTTGACTGTGGCAGGGATCTTAAATACTTAATGGATTTATACTTTAATAATAAACACATATATCGACGATGAAGTGACAAGAACCTTTATCTACCAGAACATAATTTTACAGGAAACGAAAAAAACGTTTTATTTATTTTAAACGCAAGGTATGAATAATATTATTATTGGTTATATAGGTTGGTTATCGGGTATATATAATATATAACCAATAATAATATTTTTCATACCTTGCGTTTAAAATAAATAAAACGTTTTTTTCGTTTCCTGTAAAATTATGTTCTGGTAGATAAAGGTTCTTGTCACTTCATCGTCGATATGTGACCTAATGTTTGAAATACTCATGTACCTACATGCCGGCGCTATCGAGCTGGTCTGATGATGGAGGTTGGAGGTAAGAGACGTAACCTTGGATTGTCTATTAATAAACCTGTCGAGTTTGGGCTCATTAGATTCATCTTAACCAGTTCTAAATATTTTTCATGATGACAAGGACTAGATGCCAAATGGGAAGTGGCTGATGGAACCCTGGAACGCCTTCTAGTAAATATATCGAGTTTGGGCTCATTAGATTCACCTTAACCAGTTCTAAATATTTGTCATGATGACGAGGACCTGATGTTAGAATTGGCAGGTGGCTAATGGAACCCTGGAATGCTTACTAGTAAACACGTCGAGTTTGGGCTTATTAGACTCGTCTTAACCAGTTCTTTTACTTTTTATAAATTTTATGCGTCGGGGTTTTTTTTTTAATTTTGCTATTATTAGACTTTTGCCAACTATGTCAGTATTTTACAATGAAACCTGGTCGCTTACAGTGGGCCTCATCAGAAGACTTACGGCCAGTTCACGACTTCGGACGTGGCGAGTATATAATAATAATAATAGTGGCGAGCGGCGCGGCTAGCAGGACGGCATCGGTAAGCGAGCGCGCGGCTACAAAATAGATAATATAGTACGTACAATTACCGGCACGGATCTTGAGCGCTGGCTTCAAGTTGCGCAGAAGTCAAATATTCGGTCTCTTTAGTGGTGTGAAGTGAGACGCGGGGGCGGGGAGTGTCAGTGATTGGCTGGCCGCGCAATCGTGTCATAGAAGTCACTCCTGATTCGTTCCCTGCGTTGCTGCATGTATCTAACAACGAAGACGATTGGCTCGCCAATGTATGGAATGCGCAAAGCGATCCCCACTCTAACGCCGAGCGCTCAAGATCCGTTCCGGTAATTGTACTTCACTTTTTATACCTACGCTCCGTGGACGCACACTAATGAGCATTTGAGCCGGAACTGTTTGACGAGCGGGCCGAGTCGCTCCGAGATATATATCGTGTCCGTGAGCGGTGTCTAAGTGTGCGTTGCTCGAGCGCGCTTTATATGTAGATTGACTTCTGTACCTATATTTTGTGGCGCGGCGCTATGAGCAGCGTCTCGTGGCGTACTTCAAAGATTTTCATAGTTTTGTTCTTATCGTTCACCGAGTGAAACCCTCCCAGGAGTTATTCGACCATTTTCCTAGATTTTTTACTCCGTATTGATACACACAGACAACCTTCAACAACCATTCTCGATCGATATACATCCGATTGTACCTATAATTAGCGCAGAACCATCAATATCCTGTTCACCTGCTTCCTCCACTAAATCCACTTGGCATACAAAGTCATTGGTCATCCAGTCATTATCCTGGCCACCTAGGTAGAATTCTGACTAAGTGCTGCGGAAACAGACATCTGTACGCAGGATCGGAATCTCAATGCATCGACTCAGTTAATAGATTTCTTGTGAGCTTTTTTTACCTGAATGCAAGAAAGCTTAGGTTTTTTTAAATTGGTAAATCACCTAAAGCCATTTACGCACGTACAAACGCGTCGCATGATATACAACTTGGTTCGAATTTGTGTGCCACTAACGAACATCGAACACTCTGTTCGTCAAACATGTTTGCGGTGATCCTATTAGTATATTCTGTCAGTAGTGTCAGTAGTCGGAGTTGCGCACAAACTAACTACAGGTCAGTGGACTCGCTCAGCTGACGTTTTCTTAAAGAAATTAATTTCGTACATGCGTAAATTAATACGAGTTTTGAGAAAAAGGTACTTTATTTTTTTATTTTATCTTTACAAATCTATAGTATTTCATGTGCCGGATCCACCCACCACGGGATTAAAACGATTAAAATTTAACGGTGTATAAACTACACACACACACGCTCACAATTGGGTGTGGCATTTCCGACCACGAAATGCAATTACTGTTGAGGTTTAGTGATTGAAACTGACAGGTAGCTAAATCAATTACTTGATTTCACAGTCGAGCGAGAACTACACTAGACCAAAGCACGTGTGGACCACGCCTGATATAAACGTAGAGTCGCATCGCGTGGCGTTGCGTAGTGTGGTTCTAATGTAGTTCTACAAGACTAATTGCCATACAAAGTGTGCCATGCATACGTGGGCCATGTACGTCGATCTGGACGCGTCGGACTCAATACATTTTATATGGCATCTAGACTTGAAGAGCTACATTTGATCCACGCCACGCGATGCCACGCGATACGACTCTACATACAAAACAGGCGTGGCTCACGTTGTGTCAGTACATTATTTTCCAGTCAAGAATTTAATCACACCTTTTTAAGTTCGTTCTCTCGCTTATGGTAAGAGATACCGAGGTCGACGATGGAGCATGCTTGCCTAGAAGTAACTTATTCACTCTTGACTTAGATCTTAGGTTAGCCATCAGGAAACACAGGCTCCGGCTGGGAATTCCACTCTTTAGCTGTACGCACAATGCTTAATCTACACTATCTACGTCTACATTCTACGCGAATATAATAAAGAGGTATTTTTTTTTTTAGGGTTCCGTACCTCAAAAGGAAAAAAACGTAACCCTTATAGAATCACTTTATTGTCCGTCCGTCTGTCTGTCTGTCAAGACCCTTTATCTCGAGAACGCGTGGAGGTATCGAGTTGAAATTAAAACCATGTACTCAAGTCTGCGGTCCCTTCAAGCTGTGAAAAAAACAAACTTCTAAGTTAACGATTATAAAAGATACGGCCGTTTATGTCGCAAAAAAAAACACGTATATTTTGATACCCTCAAAGATCGAAATTCATAGGGTACTTCCCGTTGACCCAGAATCCTCAAATTTGGCACAAAGCAAGGTCTTATAGCACAGATATAGGTAAAAATCTAAAAACAGTAAATTTGTTGTCACAAAAAAAAATATTTTTGCAATTCGGAAAAATCTTCGAGAATCCATTCGGGAATTTGTAGTTTGCACGGAACCCTCAGTACGCGAGTCCGACTCGCACTTGCACAGTTTTTTGCTGTAGGAGGGTCTTTAGAAGTACTAGTCCGATTGCCAAAACTTTTTTCCTCGATAAAATGCTTCTTTATTCCCGAGTAACTTATTTTAAGTACGCGGGCGAAGCGGCGTTCAAAAGCTAGTACAAATACAAAAACTTATTTAAACTTACACACGTTTATATATAAACCTATGAATGATTTAAACTAAATATAACTTGCTGATAATATGCTTACTAAGGCATAACTTATAATACGAGTAAATATGTAAATACTTACTTTATAAACTTAGAATCGAATTGCAAATACTTAGTTTGTTGAAAACTTATAATGGAAAAACTCTGCGAGTAATCTGACTGAGTTTTCTAAAAATATTTATTTATTTAATCTTCATGCAACAAAAGATACAAAGGCGGACTTAATGCCTTAGGCATTCTCTACCAGTCAACCTAGGGTAGTGCAGAGACAAAATGGCAGATGCATAAAAAAAAAAGAAAATATTATTTAAAACAATTATAGAATTATATATAAAGCTAAAACTAAACATACATATACAAAAGCATATTTAATAAAATATATAGCTATACATACATACAAATATATACTATATATATATATATATATATATATATACAAAGAAAAGATGTGTAGAAGAAAACTAGGTAGGTAGTTACTAAGCAATTCCTTTATGCAATGTAATCGGGAATGACACCAATCCGCTGATAGTTTTACTTAGAACATTTTTCTGGCTGTACCTAACAATGTTCTATTTAGTAAGCTAACTTCAAATATTCTTGGAATATTCTTTGATTGAAACTCATCCATAATAAATCTAGTTGGTAAGAGGTAACGTACCGAAAGACGAAGTGTTGGAAGTCCTCTTACAAGGCGGACCGATGACCTGGTAAGGGTTGCGGGAATCTGATGGATGAAACGCACAGGGCCGTTGAAGCGACACTTGGGGGAGGCCTATGTCCTACAGCGGACGTCTTTCGACTGAAATGATGATGGTGATGATGAGGTAAGATCAAAGAGATGTCAGCAAAACCGGAGAGGCCCAACAGGGCCTACTGGGGTCATCAGTTGACATCCGAAAGGGAAACATACGGTCCTGCAATGGATTGCATGGCAAAAAAAGAATGTAGACGCCTTAAAGCGGGAGAAGTAATTTATTATTAAATTATCCTTAAAACGTTAAATTCGGAACTACTACTTGAAGTCCTCGCTCGAGCCCCGGTATGAAGGCTAGAAGGAACGGGGTGGGTCTTTTAGTCAGTAAGAGTCTGACACTATCTCCCGCTCCGCCCAAGGGCGGGGGATGTCAATGCATGATTTTTCCCACCATAAAAAAAAAATAAAATAAAAAAAAAAAAAGTCCTCTCAACCTTAGTTCGGTCTTCGTTCAGAATTGTTATAAAGTTCTCATATTGATTTGATATTTTTCATAGTATTTATTAGTTTATTATTTTAGCATATATTTGTATTTTATTATTATAAATAACTTATTTTATATTTTCCATTTGAACTATTTGTTATGTATTTGTTTATTGTGCAAACCTACCACAGTGTTGTCTTTTTTAACCCAAAGGTTGACTGGTAGAGAATGCCTTGTGGCATTAAGTCCGCCTATGTACCACTATTGTACATGAAGTTTAAATAAATAAATAAATTATTTACTAGCTTTTGCCCGCGGCTTCGTCTGCGTACATGAAATATAGCCTATGTCACTTAGGAATAGAGGTGTGCCGTTGCCGGCAATATTGCCGTGAAGTGGAAATATTGGTGGGAATATTGCCCGAAGTAAAATGTTGGTGGCACTATTGCCAGCAATATTCCCCTATTGCTGGCAACGGCACATCTCTACTCAGGAATAAACCGCAGCTTTGTATCAGTGAAAAAATTTTAGCAGTCGGACCAGTATTAACAGAGATTACTTCCTACAAACAAAAAAAAAAGACGTGTGGCACTCGGGGACTGCCGCGGTAAAGCTATTGCATTGCATTTTTATCAACTTATGCAATTATAATTATTTATTTATTTTATTTATGCAGTATTTTTTTTCCTTTGTTTTTTTTTCTATGATATTAATTGAAGTTACACTTTCACACATTGAATTGAATTTTGATTGATTGTTCACTCATTTGTTTTCATAACGGTCACCACGCTCAAAAAACAAATGAGTGGGGGGTGTTAGGTTATTTTCGTTACGGAATTTCTGGATTCGGTCTCCACGCTCAAGGCCCGCGATAGAAGCTATGCAATAGCTTAATAAACTTTACCTCTTTATTAGTATTATATAGATATGTACATTACATTTATTATATTAGTGTAGATTTAAACTTCATGTACTTACAGTAGCTATATACGAGTATAGGCGGACTTGATGCAACAAGGCATTCTCTACCAGCCAACATAAAAAATGCCATCTTTTAATATACCTATCTTCTTATGCTATATAGGTTGTGGGTTACGTTAGGTAGTTTTAAAACTAAAGGCTCATTTCATTAAAACCTTTTACCACACTATTAGTGAAAGAAAACTTATACGACCGTGTAATTGTAAGCGCCTATTAAAATTATCTCCGCAACGCGTCAGTTTTACGCAGCTATGCTATTTCAGGTAGGCGTTAATTACACTTTGTAGGAAAATGTTCTAGCGTTAAAATGAATAAACACGTAACTATTGATGATTTAAATAGTATGTTTTACAGAAATAAGATTTATGTACATAATATGTAGATATTACAAGCAAGAAAAATAGTTAAAGTATTACTTAATTAATTAAACCCCAAGCGAACGTTGGTTCGCGCATCTATTGTTTTACTATTGTGTTTCAAATTGACGGTATCTGAAAGGTGAATGATTATTTTAATCTAAATAGCATCAGATTTAAATTAATAAGGATTAAACTTCAAAACCAAATCATTGTAATTTATTTTTGAAATTGTTTTGTGCGGATCTGCAGGCTTACTCTTGAGTTCAATTCCGATTGGTCGACATTGAGATTGTGACGTTTCGTACCCTTGAATTCAATGCTAGCGCCAAATTGATTCAAAATTGCGTGACCGTTTTGAGAACTAAGTGAAATCGTATATGATGACAATATTGTTTTCAAGAGTACCTACCAAATCACGTAACGTCAAAATTGACATTGCAATCGGATTGACTTTAGATTGAAATTGAAATTAATTTTAAGCCTGGTCAGACCAAAGTATGGTTTTTTTTTTAGGTGGGAAAATCATTTAAATGACCTCTCCCGCCCTTGAACAGAGCGGGAGACTCAGACTTTTACTGACTAAAAACCCACTCCTGTTTCTTCTTTACCATTGTTCCAGGGCCCCGGGGTCTCTTTCGCATCACTCATGATACCCACGGTTGCGTTCACGAGGCCTTTTCTCACCCACTTTATCGGTCACAATGAGCCTTTCGAGGCCCCGGTCAAATTACACTGCAGAGTTATTAGCGAATTTAGTTCATTTTACGTCTAATTAGTCTCCAAATCCGTAAACAATTTACTACGTAAACAACAATGGGCTGCACGCCAAAAGTTTTGCCCGTATTTACCTATTTACGATGATTTGATCGGCAGTAAACTCCTTAATTGTTTGGTTTGGCTAGTGTTATCCTCGATAAATTGTTGCTAGTAATCACATTTGATACTGTAACAAATTGTTATAATGTTCTTGAAATGTCTCGCTACTTAAATCCTCTTAGGTTGTCTATTTCAAAAGGGATATCAGTAACCCTAGCCAAGTTGATAATCTGCAATCGTTAACGTTAAGTAGTAGAAAACTTCAAATATACGGAAATGACGTCATCTCAACGCTCAATCACGTGGTCAGAACAAAAGAATCTGCCCCCCTAGCCAAGTTACAACCATTTCGCTTCCGTCGAACGCTTCGAGTTGACCTTGCCGCCAATTCTTTTGTTCTGACCACATGACTGAGCGTTGAGATGACGTCATTCCCGTACATTTTAAGCTTTCTACTAGCATTAACTATTGCAGATTAGCAACTTGGCTAGGGGTACTGGGGCGTGACCAACTCGAGGCGTTCGACACAAAAGAAACGGTTGTAACTTGGCTAGGGGGGCAGTTGTGTCCTCGTATTACTCAACAATCAGCTACCTTCATCATCATCATCATCACCTTCAGCCGAAACATGTCCACTGTCAGGCATAGAACTCCATTAAGTGTTGCTAGTTCTACAATAACATGTCCAGTGCGTCTCGCATCCATAGGATTTCCGCGACCCTCATTGGCCCTTCGAATTTTTGGCACTCCACATTTAGTTATTTATTTATTTGTTTATTTATTTATTCATTTATTTATTTATTTATTTATTTATTTACTTATTTATTTATTTATTTATTTATTTATTTATTTATTTATTTATTTATTTATTTATTTATTTATTTATTTATTTATTTATTTATTTATTTATTTATTAACACTTAAAATCGGAGGACCTGCTTATTTCTAACGAAACTTCCAGCAGACCTGCGACAGGACAGTAAGATGAAATATGTAGACACAGTGTGTATAAATTAAAAAATAAACAAAAGATATAATTAACTAAAGATTTTTTTTGTATTAGGAAACTCGATGGTCAACAACTAGTTTATTCAATACTTTAACTTTAGATCCTATACTAAAAATGAGTACAGATTTCTATACTACAGTTTTGAACCAATGAACCTCTTCTACAAAGAAATTTTAGACAGTTTTATAATGGTATAGTGCAGCTTTTTTTTTGTTTTTTTTTTTTTCGTTGGTTAAAAATCAGCCAGATGACATTCCCCGCTCTTGGGCGGAGCCGGAGATAGTGTCAGACTCTTACTGACTAAAAAATCCACCCCGTTCCTTCCTGCCTTTCATTCAGAGTCCGAGGCTCCCTTTCGGAAGCAGACCGTTGGCCGCAGTAGGCTTCGACCCTGCTGGGCCCCTACGGTTGTTGACAACTCCTTGAGGCGCGCGGGAACAGTGCGCGCCGTCGACGACTTGGGCTTGGTCCGAACGATTACCGGGCGGTTGGTCAACGATTTTGCAGAAGGAATGGTATAGTGCAGCTGTATTTTTGACCCCGGACACTACAATTTCCTCGCAATGTTTTCTTCCGTTGTTTCGAGAGCGGTGATGAAATTAACTATATAAATTAAAGAGCCTGCCCCCCTAGCCAAGTTACAACCGTTTCGCTTGCGCCGAACGCTTCGAGTTGACCTTGCCGCCAATTCTTTTGTTCTGACCACGTGACTGAGCGTTAAGACGACGTCGTTCCCGTACATTTGAAGCTTTCTAGAAGCGTTAACTATTGCAGATTAGCAACTTGGCTAGGGGGGCTGGTGGGGTTTGGATTTACAATCAACAGCTTTAGGTTCGCAGTCCTAACCTTGTTAGGACTGCGAAATAGTTCGAGAAAGTTTTCGCGATCCTGGAACACATAGAGCTACTAAAATAACACAGGGGTTTTAGTCCGTAAAAGTCTGACGCATTCCTCTCCCTCTTCTCAGAGCGAAAGAAGTAATTTGATGATTCCCCATCTCTCAAAAAACGTGAGTTTCGCAACTATCTCAATAACACAATCATTTATTTTATATGTAGAAAAGATATAATTAAAAACCCAGCGAAGAACAAAGGTTATCGAAATCAGTTCAACAATATTGATAAAGTAATGCAATAATGATAACCCGACTGTAATTACCAGCCAATATTATGAATTGCGGGTGGTCTTAATACATAACAACGGTGTGCGTTTCAAATACCATAAGAAACATAGATTCCGATGTTGGATTTGCAACTGTCAACCCTGAGCATAGCGTTGAAAATCCAAAAGTATGTGTATGTCGCTTACGACATTTAAAATTTTCACCGTCCATAAACTAGGACGGCCTTGCTAGCATTCATGTAGTAAAATAAAAACAGTAGTAAATACTATAACCGAATTGGCGTATTTCCAAGTCTCTCATGGAGGTATGATTGCGATCAAGTTCGGTTTTTTAATGGCGTATGGGTAAGCTGTTAGTTTATTTTGATTTCTAGGCTAGAAGAGACGAAGTATACACGTGCGAAAATATATTAGACTACCTATTTCCAGTGTCTTTGCTCGCGTCAGAGTCGGAATTTATGCCAAGGGTAAGTACTATTGAGATCAAAAGTATGTAAGGTCATGGTCTCCGGGAGTGCCAAATTTGGTGCAAATCCACTGAGCCTTTGCGGGGATTTTCTGAAAAGGATACATCTTTTAGGACACGCAAGGGCAACTGAAGGATACAGGTGTGGTATTAGGTACTCTGTAAAAGTCTCCCACGCCCTCACACACCACTATAGCGGAAGAAGTCATTCGATGATTTCCCACTAAAAAAAAAAAACTAGGTCTTTCTTCTCTTAAATAAATAAAACAATACTGCCTCACACTACCCTATTCCTATATCATAGGTGCGTTCACAAACTTTTAAACAAAAATACACCAGACACCACCGAAACTACTATCTGTAGGCCATATAAATATTTGTTCCGTCGAACCCGCGATACGCAGTGCAGCAGACAATCGTTCAACTACTGCACCCACCATGCTGATTATGAGCCTGCTTTTTAGACTTTACATCATCCCTTATTTACTTGTGAGTGTAGCGACATCTATAACATCTCATAGAAACTAAAATTCAAAATCCTGCATCGCGGTATAAGGCGGTTTTCACACTGCCACGCACCACGCAGCGTAGAGCATGAATGCGTCTTAACGTTGGTTGTAAGTATCTCCATTTGTATAGAAAACACGCACAGTCCAACACACGGAAACTACATACACGCACGTTCATGCAGATCACGCACCTATATGCGGAGAAACATGCACTCACGCGCGTGGGTGCGGGGCGACACGCAAGGTATGACACACTGAGTCTCATAGTACCGTGCGTGATTTTGTATGAAATGAAAATGAGTGTGTGCCTGCGTGAATTTACAAAACGACCTGCGCGCGTGAATGCGTATAAACGCGCGTGAATGTGTACTCCCGCATATACGTGCGTAGGTGCGTTTTCACGCGCTACGCTACTTGGTGCGTAGCAGTGTGATAACCGCCTTAAAGTTCTCCACGCGATTAGTATATTATATGCTACTGGCCAAATCCGAGATATTAGTCCAAGAGCGAGCAAAACGAGCTTAGAATATTAGGACACCCCGACACAGACAGGTTAAGCTAGAAGACTAATGCGGGGGCGCAGTGGAGTGGAGCTTCCGCCTCACACTTTGAGGTTATTTTTTTTTTTTAAACCACCCAGAAATAAAAGCCCGTGTAAGGAGAACGGGTTTGGCCTAGGCGAATCTAGTTGGTCCTAAAATCGGGTGTGGCTGACATATTATAAAATAGCCCGAAATCAATTATCGGGCTGTTGTCTAGACCAAACATTACATCTGTCTGGTCAGAAGAACTTTCCTTTTCAACGGAGGGTTGCGGGGCTTTACACTCTTTTCCGCATACTTCTAAATAAGTAACGTTTACGTATACCTAATCAGCCTTATAATGTGCCTACTGCATGAACTCAGGCCTACTCTCTAGGAGGAATGGACCGTATAACCCACCGTGCGGATTGATGAAGATTTTGAAGTAACGTTTAAATCGTCGTAAATCTAATTTTAAACATTTCCAAACATCGTTTAACTGTCGTATTAGTAAAAGCAACACCAACACGCGCTAATGAAGTCAACATACATGACTGTGATAAAGGTCGATTTTGGTCCTCATGTTAATCTTTAAGCCTGATATACACATAGATACTTTATCGACATCCGATCCAGATTTCCGGCTACTGTAGGCGTGGGCTTGCGGACAGCGGTGCGGGTTTTTTAGTCAGTAAAAATCTGACACTATTTCCCGATCAGCCCAAGGGCAGAGGATGTCACCTGGATGATTTTTACCCACTATAAAAAAATCGCTTGGGATAAAAATAGATCGAGTGCATGTTTGAAGACGCCTTAGGGTTCCTTAGAATAGGCTGTGGGAATGCAGCAACGGAAAGCGCGCGCGTTTTTACTATGAGCGGTATGCTTCAAACATTTTCATACTATTGGTATGACTGCTCGCCGCACCGCGCTTAGCTACTGCTCTACCGCTCACAGCGGCCAGGTCGTGAACGGGCCGTTAGGCAGTAAAAGTCTGATACTTCCCTTTTGTAATAGCTGAGAATTCATTAGATGATTTTTAAACGCAAAAAAATACGTGCTGTATAATAATAATGCAAAAAATATTTAATATAAAATTATAAAATTGTCTTCTGATCTTCGATCAACAATAGAAGCTTCTTTCTAGTCATAGTTATTATCGATCGGTCCCCGTATGCCTTTTTTTTAGGTAGGAAGATCATCTAATGACATCCTCCGCTCTTGGGCAGAGCAGGAGGGAGTGGCAGATTTTTACTGTCTAAAAACCTACTCATGTTCCTTCTTTGCCATCGTTCCAGGGCCCCGGGGATCTCTTTTGCATCACCAATGGCCTCAATAGGCTTCGACCCTGCTGGCCCCCTACGGTTGCTGACAACTCCTTAAGGCGCGCATGGAGCACTACGCGCTGTCCACGACTTAGGCTCGGTCCGGACAGATACCGGATGGTCGGACGGCGAGCTACCCATTTCTTGCCATCCACAATCCCGCGCCTTCGGTGGCCGGAAATCGGGATCGGAATTCCGGCGGCTGTGACGCAGCACCTCCTTTACTAGCACTTTACTGCCTACTACTCGCTGCGGACCGTGACCTGTACCAAGGCCATGCCTTTTGTGTTGTCGTACCTTTCTGCGAGTCTCAGGAGAACGTTTAAAGATTTTCCCAAAATCTGCAAATTGCAGCAAAATCCTCATGAAATAAAGCCAAGAAACATGCAAACAAAACTTCAAAAGTATTAAGCCTCCTTACTAGGATCGCATCAAAATGCGTTGAAGAATACTCTTTGCCATGCTCACGGATTTCAAGAGGTATTTTAATTACACATACTTTGAGTTACATTACGGACCAAATGTCACGAATAATTTCAGGATTTAGTCCTAGAGCTGTCAAGACGCTTAGTTGACACTTCGCGTGACCCAAGGGCTGGTTTTTATCTCGGTCAGAGATTAAGCATTGCCATTCAACGTGGCAATGCCGCCAGCCTCTTGGGCACACTTCCAGTCGACAGCGATGCGGAGGAGTTTTATGACGCCATATTTTAGTAGGAAGTAGCCCTTAGTGTGTATAGTTAGGTTAAGCATACTTAAATATTTTAATTTAAGTTTATTATGTATATATTTTGTGTCTTTAAGTTGTAAATAAATAAAAATTATCCTTTAGTCCTGAATTTTAAGGTATGTTGGACAGCTAGCTGTCCGGCCGTCCGGTAACTGTCCGGACCAAGCCCAAGTCGTCGACGGCGCGCGCCGTTCCCGCGTGCCTCAAGGAGTTGTCAGCAACAGCAGGGGCCCAGCCGGGTCGAAGCCTACTGGGGCCAGGGTTATCCGAAAGGGCGCTCGAGCCCCGGTATGAAGCCTTGAAGGAACGGGATGGGTTTTTTAGTCAGTAAGAGTCTGACACTATCTCCCGCTCCACCCAAGAGCGGGGATTGTCAAAAGATTATTTTTCCCATCGAAAAAAAAAAAAAACAAAAAAGGTATGTTGGACAAAAGTGAAGTTTCTCCTCGGTTTTTCTTTATAGGAATCAACCAATCAGAACTATGTTAAATTTTTTGATGTTGTACGTACCCATGTAGGTCTGTGAGAAATAAATAAATTGAATTAAATTTTGGAATTTCATTCCTCAACCCCATAACAGGTACTCAAGTCTCGACCAGTGCGGGTTGATGAATGTCACATGTTTTAGAATTATGGTGTTAGGACATGTCGGTTTCCTCACGATGTTTTCCTTCACCGCTTAGAGAGCAGTGGTGATGAAATAAATTACACAAAGTAAAACGCCTACCTGGGTTCAAACCACGAACTACAATTTGTAAATCAAGGCCGTTTTTTTTTTTTCGGGTAGAACCTTTAAAAAGTGGCCTTCTTACCTCAATGGGTTTCTTACCTCACTAAAACAAACACGGTGATCATCATCAACACATGGAAGGGGGGCCCCGTGAACTGTGAAAAGACCATCCTGGAACCCTCTCTGTACAACGCCAGTTAAAGTTCACTCCTGAGGAGGCTATAAGAGTTTTCACTGAGCTATGCTCTGCATGGTAGTACTACTTCCAAGTCACACTAATCTTCGCAGGCTTGCGGACGGCTAGCAATGGCTAGCTTGCCGTCCGACCATCCGGTAACCGTCCGTACCGAGTTCAAGTCGTTGAGGGCGCGTAGTTTTTCACGCCCACCTCAAGGAGATGTCAGCAAAACCGCAGGGGCCCAACAGGGTCGAAGCCTACTAGGACCATGGGTGATGCGAGAGAACCCCGGGACCCAGGAACGAAGGCAAAGAAGGAACAAGAGTGGATTTTATTCAGTAAAAGTCTGACACGCCTTCTCGTCCCGCCCAAGGGCGAAAGAAGTCATTAGATGATTTCCCATCTTTAAAAAAAACCTACTAATCTTTCAATAACAACTTTTTACATTCACAAATTTCACCGCAGCTTTTATAAAATGTCTGTGCTTTATCATTCTTTGCTACGAACGTGCCTCTATTTTTTCTTTCACTAAATGGCTCAAGGATTATATCGGATGGCTGAACAACAACTTTTTTCTCGTCTCTTCACAAATCCTTCAAGGCTTTAACCGCTTTACTGATTCACCAGACATTATGGAGTATCTTGTCGCTCACAGTAGTTTGGGTCGGTACTTTACACTGTTTTTGCTTATTTATGCTACCTCCACTTCTAACTTGAATTAAATCATTATCTTTTAAGAACTTTATACTACGAGAATCAGCGGCGACAAGCACTTGGAGGCACGCGGTATAATATAGGGATATGTAGCACTAGCAGCTTCTTGGCCTTCCCTTTTTCAGAAGGGCCCAGAAAGCTGTGTTCATTATACATCGCTAAATTTTAATCGTTTTAATCCCGTGGAGGGTCGATCCGGTACATGAAACACTATCGATTTATAAATAAAATTAAAAAATAAAGTACCTTTTTTTTCAAAACTCGTATTAATTTACGCATGTACGAAATTAATTTCTTTAAGAAAACGAAAATCGATAGTGTTTCATGTACCGGATCGACCCTCCACGGGATTAAAACAATTAAAATTTAGCGGTGTTTAGGTCCCATCTACGCAGCGGAAACACCACCCAACAGCGGCTGGGCGATGCTTCCACCCCTTAGCTTAGATTAATTTTTAGAGAGTTAAGATGTATCTAGCCATAAAAGTTGTATTATAATTAGAATTACGGGTCGACATCGTCATGTTGACCGAGTCCCCTAGATTCAAAAAGAAAAACTTTATACTTGAAAATGAAATCGCTAAAGAAAGAAAGATTAAAGAAAACACTGTCAATCTATTACTGTCCATTCGAGGTTGCCTGGAAGAGATCGCTGAATGCGATAAGGCCGCCCCTTGTATGCTGTGTTTTAGATATAAGTTTTTCTTTGTTATGTTACTTTATGTACCTACAATAAAGTATATAATAAATAAAAATCCATATTAGAGAACTTAAGGCTTCAGTATAATTCCGAGGATATTAGATGAACTGTGCCAATTGCCAACTATTCCATCGAATTGCTGCTCTACTAAATTTTACAAACTTTGTATTTCTAATCTTAAAAGTAGTGACTAACTCAAACATGATTTGCAGCCGAAACCGAAACCGTAGCCAAATGTTTGGCCCTTTTTCCAGTTTCGGCGAGATAGCAGAGAAACTGTAAAAAAAAACTAACACAATTGTTCCTAACTGTCTATAGATGTAAGTATGCTTAATTATAAAAGGTGTAAGGGACAGCCCTCCACAAACTTTAATGGTAGTACAGTAACAGTAGATGAAACTGAACAACCTACCACAAAATTTTTTTTCAGGAAACGAAATAAAAAATCAGCCTCCCCTTACAAAATGATAAACTTGATTGGACAATTTGTATGGCAAGGCCGACGTTTTTTTTCGTTTCCTGAAAAAAATTTCGTGGAAGGTTGTTCAGTTTCGTCTACTGAGCAAGCCCTTAAAGTTTGTGGAGGGCTGTCCCTTACACCTTGTATAGTTCTAAATTTCATAATAGACTAAATCATCGGATTGGTTCAAAATCGGTTGTATGTGATCCAGATTTGGTTTAGTCCAATCTACAAAGCCTGGAACATAGGCCTAAGAAGGCAGCTAGTCCTCCGATATTTTACACGATGTATTATATAGAGCGTGCGCGGTAATTCCATGAATTCTATCATCGGACAACCTGACGAACCGCGAGAGTTCTTTTTGAGTGAGACGGCTGAGGCCTTCTCGTCCGATTAAAATTTAGGTTTCTTCAAGACTGGAGTAAATATGCTCTTAATAAACTAGCGCGTTTCACCATTAACGATTGCATCACTGCTTACCGTCAGGTGAGATTGCAGTCAAGTACTATAGTGTAGTTTATGATATAAAAAAAAATCTACGATAATATAAAAAAATTAACACCATACATTAACGAACGAGTCAGTCAGTTTTTAGGACAACTATAATTACAATCTCAAATACGTTAGTTTCGGTCAAGCCGAAAATTTGGCCCCTTTTTGGCCGAACCTGGCCAAACTTGGCCAAAGCCGAAACCGAACCTTCAGTCGATCTTAAAAGGATTATTTTAGCAATCACTGCAACATGATACTTTTAATTAAAATTGAAATCTGTTTTGAAGGAACTTGAACTCAAATCAAAGCGCCAAACAATTTTAACGATTTCGAATCAATTCCAATAGATTTATATACCCGTAATGAAATATTTGCTTTTGTTATTGGTTATGTTAAGAAATTGGTATCAAGACAAGATGGGCTTATGAAAAGGAGCCTTCTTGATTCAGAATAGGTACTTAAGTACGGTCCCTTGTCCGTAAATCTAACTTGCTGACTGGCTAGTCTTTTCATCACGATATGAATATTGATTCAACACAAGATCTAAGTTCTTTTAAAGGAAACTTTCTCCACTTCAATGGATTCAATCGCTATAACAACAAAAAGAATCCTCGGATTATCTACATTAATATTTTAAAGAAGTAAAGTTTATTATTTTTTTAGGAGGTAATCTCTGAAGATACCGGTCCGATTGCTAAAATGTCTTAACTGATAGAGAGCTGCTTTATTCCTTAGTAACATAGGCTGTATGTTGTGTATGCGGGCAAAGCCGCGGGTAAAAGCTAGTTATCAATAAATAACAAGTTGTAACTGCCTAGTAATTTAATTTTTGTGCTTGCAGATGACGAGTAATGGGTAGTTCGTCGTTTGCCTGTACAGTAAGGACCAAGGCCCAGTCAAAAGAGATGTCAGTAAAACGGAAGAGGACCAATAGGGCCGATGCCTGTTAGGACTGCGGGAACTAGAGATGTAACGAATATTCGCATTCGCATTCGCGCGAATATTCGCACATTTTTACATTCGCATTCGAATTCACAAGAAACATGCGAATATATGGCAATTTTCATTCTTTACATCAGTTGTATTATCATTCTATATCCGTTCAATCAATACTTAAATACCTTTTTGTTTATCAAAAAAAATTGCCAAATATTCGCATGTTTCTTGTGAATTCTGCGAATATTCACGAATGCCTATGCGAATATTCGTTACATCACTAGCGGGAACATTTGGAAGAGTGACCGTGGCCCTTAACACAAAGAGTAACTGAAGTACACAGGTGGGTCAGTAAAACTCTAATACGCCCTTTATTTTTATCATAGAAAAAAAGACTCATTGCATGAGGGTTCAACAAAAAAAAACGAATGTCAACCATCTGGTAAGTTTTAGCTTTCAATCCTATAAAGCGATTTTAGATAAAGAACACACCACTGACCGCTAACGTGCTAATAATATGCAAACGTATCGGTCGAAGCATAACACCAAATCCTGACATCACAATAAAAAAATCCTTACATCGCCAATTCAACTATTATCACCGAAAAAGGAAAATTTTAAACCCAAAAAACTTCGGTAGTAAAGCAGACATAACAATCTTGTCAATTTCACAAACCCTCCTTTTAACTACAGACATTCAGACCTCTTTATCTATACCACTATAATAGATTTTATGGGCTTTTTTACGGCAGACCCTCCAATCTAATCTGGTAGAGCGTTTGATAAACAAAAAAAGGTATAAAAAAGCCATGCGGAAAGGGCGCGTCCTTGATATCGACCTTTAGGGCTTAGGGCGTCTATAATTGACCTTGTAAGGTCATGGTAAGTTATTTATAAGTTTGATAAGAAATCGCTATGGCTTACATAAGAGATTTTTGATTTGGGATACCTCAAGGACATGTTTTAGGACCAAGTCAGTTTTTTTCTTTTTTCGAATAATTACCAGACTCATCAATTTACAGATGTTATGCTTACTTTGCTATACTTAGCTTTTATCTTTCATATTATAGCATTGTTACAAGCAAGACTAAAAGTCTCCTAATTTACCACCCGTGTGAAGTGCATGTATTTTTGTCAGGTGTCTCCGGAAGGCGTAACTGACTATTATATTGTTCAATAGATACTAACATAGGTTAAGGAATACTGACGAATTTATGGGTAACCTACCTGAATCAAAGATAAATCCAATTTTGAAGTTTTTCTCACTAAAGAAAAATAGTATAAACTAAAAACAACTACTATCTTCAACTTACTAACGTAATTGGTCTAATGATATAGAATCTGCACCTCCTGGATAGTCTTACTTGTTAGACAGTATTCACCTGTACTCTATTACGGGCTAACATCTAGCACGAGATGAGTTGATTAAATTATAATATTCCTCTACAACGAAGAAGCTCCCGCTGCTCACAATTGGATTAAAACATTAAGGAGATCTTGTGGGACACGTGAAAGTAAATTAATTATCTTGTTTACTGAGTGCTTTTCATGTAAATATAGGATGGAGGGAAAGGGTCAAAGAAAAGATAAACCAGTCAAGTGCGAATGAGACTCGCTCACCAAGAAGGAACTTGGCTACTTATAAAATATAAGAAGTTCGATTCCTGAATCGAGTCTCGCAGATTTTTCCGCTTCATCATCATCGTCATCATTTCAGCCAAAAGACGTCCTCTGTTGGACATAGGCCTCCCCCAAGTGTCGCCACAATGAACGCTCCTGTGCGTCTCTCATCCATTGGATTCCCGCAACCCTTACCAGGTCATCGGTCCACCTTGTAGGAGGCCTTCCAACACTATGTCTCCATTCCAGAACCTTACGCCCCCAGCGGTCATCTGTTCTGCAAGCAATGTGCCCTGCCCATTGCTGCTTTTCCGCTTCGCAAAATAACAATTATATTGTGATGTAATAACAAGTTTACGGTTTTCAGATTTTTTCCTCTATTTGTGCTATGAGACGTTGATTTCTACCAAATTTCAGGATTCTAGGTCAACAGGAAGTCCTCTATAGGTTTTGATTTCCTTACCGAATAAATATATTACTAGCTTCTGCCAACGGCCTCGCCTATGTGAAAGGAAGTTTCTCCATTCAAAATTTGGACCCCTTCATCTATTTGGGTAGTGTATTTTGAAAATCTGTTCTTAGCGGATGTCTACATCCTATAGGCCACCTACCTACCAAATTTTAAGTTTGTAAGTGTTATAGTTTCTGAGATTTCGTTATTAATCAAGGACTGGCTAGCTTTTATATAGAAGATTGTATTATATTTCTATTCTGATTGCTTTTGTTCCATAATTGCTTACTAATTTTGTTTCAATTTTTTCAAATTAACAATTGCTTTCGTATCATCCACCTCAAAGCTGCCACATGGTGTATTTTAAACTATCTACCAAAAAAGCAGCTCAATCCAGCATTAATTTAAACTTGATAACGATCGGAACAATAAACAATGTTCAAAGCTTTTCTTCAGAGAAACTGAAGAACAGCTGTGGGTTCGCAAGAAATTCAATTTTGTGTAACGAGTAAATGAAACGTTATGAAACGCTTTAGGCAGTCTGCACGTTCTAGACTTTGCGATTGTTTGCACAAGACTTATTGTCGCGCTTGATATTTGTTATTAGGTAAATACTGGTTGAATTTGTCGAGATCTTGGCTTTTGTGGGCGACGGATTATTGGTAAGTTTTATGAACTTAATATTCTTGATTTGATAGTATTTGATTTTGGTGTATTTATTGTTGGAAATAATTAATGATTAGTGACGCACATGATATGTTCTATTTACTTTTATTGAGAAACTTTAACAGTTTCATTAATATTCTAAAGATATCATTTTTTAGTATTATCTGATAAATATACTAATTGGTTAGTTTTATTACATAACCCTTTTCAATATCCTGTTATTTTCCGCAACATATCTCAGTGTTTAATTTTATTATATTCACATTATTCACATATAGGTAAAAGTTATAATATCAATAAATCAATGTTGAATACAACAATACTTTTAATTGTATCAGTGATAAGGATATTTAATTTTTTCGCGTTCAGTTATGTCCTTTTATTAACTATTTGCATTTGTGATGGAGAGAAATCTTAGGTTTTGAAATCGACTTCACGCACGAGTTTGAATATACCGTATGCATTAAAGCCACTTCAATTATGATTCCAGATGCTGCTAAGGTTTATTTTAGGTAGGAAATCATTCAGTGACTTCTCCCGTTCTTGAATAGTAATCAACATTCCTCGCTGTGACCTTGAAACGCAAAAGGTGTCTGGAAGAATATCATTATCATCATCAGCTTTTTTAATGTTCCCACTGCTGGGACTCAGGCCTCCTCTCTAGGAGAGAGAATGGGCCATAATCCACCACGCGGGCCCAGTGCGGATTGGTGAATGTCACATGTCTTCGAATTTTTGGAAGAATATGGATGAGGTTTAGTCTTTAATATTAAGTCGAACACTCTTCAAGCGCACCACCAAAAGCGAGTGAAGTTATTTAGTGAAGAGATACTGAGTTCTCATTTAAAATGATTTATTTTCAGTTCTCATACAGCACTTACATACTGTTCATCATTAAAATTTACAAACACCTACCCTGTTACAAAACCATTAAGCGTTTTAATTATATTTGCATCACCTGCTTTGAAATCTTCCCTCGTACTTAATTCAATTACAAAGTTGACGTCAAATCGTGAGTTTGGAAGCAAGTTTTATTTAAAATGTTGTCTTCATTTCACACGAGAAAATGTATCGCGTCACGTAATCGTTTAGGATGAAAGTTTGATTGAAGAAGGTCTTTGTTATCTTTTTTATATCTTTGTACACTGTATTTTTTACGCTCTTGTGCGTTTTAAGTACATTGTTGTTTTGATAATTTTTTCGTTATTTGAGTTGTACCTTGGAGGGATTTTTTTTTTCGATGGGATAAATCATCCTATTACAACCCCCGCTCTTGGGCGGAGCGGGAGATAGTGTCAGACTCTTACTGACTAAAAAACCCATTCCGTTCCTTCAAGCCTTCGTACCGGGGCTCGAGCGCCCTTTCGGATAACCCTGGCCCCAGTAGGCTTCGACCCGGCTGGGCCCTGCTGTTGCTGACAACTCCTTGAGGCGCGCGGGAACAGCGCGCGCCGTCGACGACTTGGGCTTGGTCCGGACAGTTACCGGACGGCCGGACAGCGAGCTACCCATTGCTTACTGTACCTTGAAGAGATTATTGAGTAGGCTTTTATATTTTTTATCATCATCAAAATATTTTATTTCACATAGGCCTACTTGGGCACTTATAAAACGTCAGAAGCTAGTGCACTGTTCCAAATTGGTCGTTTCTTTCTCGAAACTCCATGTCTCCATCATCATTTAAGTTCAAAAATGTCCACTGTTGGCCAATAAAAGCCTCCCCCAAGCGTCGCCATAACGGCCGTCTATTGCGTTTCGCCTCCATTAGATTCTGGCGACTCTCACCAGTTTATAGGTTCGGCCACCGTAGGCGCGGGCTTGCGGACAGGGGTGCAATCGCGCTATTTTTTTTCAACTCAATCGCAACCGAACCGCTACCATATCACAACTTTTTGACCGTTTCGTATCGCGCTAAAAATTTGACAGCAAGTTGAGACGCAGCGCGATCGTAACTGGAACGTTACTGCTGTCAAACGTAAAAGTTGATAGGAGGCTACTTTTTTAGGATCGTTACTGGATCGTTGGAGTGTTTTGTCTTTGTTTTGAAGTGATTCTGAGTGAAAATCTTTAAAAAATACAACATTACCATGTACGCCTACATAGATTTATTGGAGAAATCTAATGAATACGATGTAGCGGTGGCTCGAGCCGAAACTAAAAGGAAAAACTTAAAAGCTAGACTTAGTTGTGATTTGTTGTGATTCATACAGTGATCGACAGTTTGTAAAGAGATATAGACTCACGAAAGAATTAACCCGTGAACTAATTTCCAAGCAGACTCCTCATATGCCACCAGTCCTACGTTCTGATGCTTTGGATGTTGAAACTAAGGTAAGGAGTGTAGGGGCAGATTTTGTGATGATTCCTCTCTAAAGTCATAAACAGCATTATCATAACCAGAATTGTATTGTTATAATTTTGTTCTTTCCTGTCAGTGCTAGTTCATATCCTTATTGTTTTTTTTTCAGATATGTGATTCTAATTTAAATATATTATGTGTGGATGCAAGTTCCCCTGGGTCCACACATGATAGTGTTGTTTGGGCCAACTATCCATTGAATGGTTATATGTATAGAAAGACTCCACATTAATCATGGAGATAATTTACATCTTTTAGGTATCTTTAAATTGAGTATAATTTATGTTGCAATCTTCTGATACATTATGTAAATATTTTTTTAAGACTCTTTAATTTATTTTTGGTTATTGCAGGAGATTCAGGGTACCCTTTGAGACCGATAATGATGACACCCATCTCGGAACCAAGGCCGGATACTCCGGAACGATATAACCAAAGCTTGCTCTTGACGGCCAAAAGTGTTGTTGAATGCTGTATAGGTGTTTAAAAAGCTCGCTTTAGGTATGCTTTGAATATCATAACTTTATTATAATAATTGATATAATTTGTGTTTGAAATAAATAAATAATAATAAAACGGTTTGTCCTTGCAGGTGCTTATTGGTTGATAGTCAGCTGCATTACACTCCAGTAACTGCTGTCAGAATAGTGAATGCATGCTGTGTTCTGCATAATATAGCACACAAGGCTTATATCCCCTACACACCCCTAACAGCAGAAGAAGCAGCTCGTGAGCGGGCGTTGGTCATGGGGTCAGGCAAGAGCAGTGACCGGGCACTCATGCTCTTAGCGAGTTGGAGCTTGGATGCACAGAACAGTGGGCGCTCATTCAATGGACTAATAGGAGAAACCAATTATCTTAATTAATTCTACTTTTAAAATTAACATACTATCCTATTGTTGTCCATGTATGCATTAAAAAAGTGCATTGTAAAAATGTTCTATCAACATGGTTTCAAAATTTGTGTTATGATGACACTTAGTGGCTGGTGTAGGTTAATTAGTTTTAAGTTTGTTTATCATTGAAATGGTTTTTAAATAGTTCTTATGTGTTTTATATAAGTATTCTTAGCAAATATGAACATAAACAATAAAATAATTTAAATCATAAGACACTTGAGGTACAGGCCGGTTAGATCATTATTATTGTTTTGTTTTAAGGCTGCACTTATTGTGTAAAGCTGTATGTTATTCCCCTTAATTATTATTCTATATTCAATTCCATTTTTCGTACTGTTTGTGAATAAAGGCTATTTGTATTCCTAACGCCTCGTCATTTTATTTTAATTATATTTTCAAACGTAAACATTATCACATAACATAGCTCGTCGTCTCTCGTCACTCGTCCAAGAGCAAGGTCTTGATAAGCTCCAGAAACTGCACCATCAGTAAGTCTGAATGTTTATTTACGTAAAATCTTGCTAACCTCTTCAAAAGTTCAAGTACATACCGCACTTTCAGCTGTCAAAACTAGAGGTGTACACGTCAAAATTTATTACTAAACGCTCGGATATTCACAAACTAAAAGGGCATCACTAACGATTGACGTTACGCAACGGTCCAACTTTGGTTTACGTTCGTGAACGTTTGAACTTTTAGCGCGATACCAAAAACCCGATCAGCTGAATCGAAACCTAACCATTGCCGCAATCGAACCGTAACTTTGTCGTAAACGTTTGATATTAGCGCGATCGCCTCCCAGTAAGCAATGGGTAGCTCACTGTCCGGCCGTCCGGTAACTGTCCGGACCAAACCCAAGTCGTCGACGGCGCGCGCTGTTCCCGCGCGCCTCAAGGAGTTGTCAGCAACAGCAGGGACCCAGCCGGGTCGAAGCCTACTGGGGCCAGGGTTATCCGAAAGGACGCTCGAGCCCCGGTATGAAGGCTTGAAGGAACGGGATGGGTTTTTTAGTCAGTAAGAGTCTGACACTATCTCCCGCTCCGCCCAAGAGCGGGGGTTGTCATAGGATGATTTTTACCATCAGAAAAAAAAAAACACTCCAGAACCTTTCAGCTCCATTGACCATCTGTTCTGCGAGCAATGTGTCCTGCCCACTGCTACTTGTATTTTTGCAGCTCACAACTTATTATAATCTATACCAAAGTGCTCCCGAATAAGAAAATTCTTGATGTTAAATCGTTTCTTTTCTACTTAGATCACAAAAGAAAGAACTCAAAGGTACTACCTCCGTGTCTTTGAACTTTTTACTATCAATATAAAATCTTTGTTACTCAAAGCAGTCGACTATCTTATAGATAATATTAAAATTTTAAGGTGAGTTATCTCTGGTTTGTTTTTTCTCATAAATTTCTAAGAATATGGAGTGAAAAATAAAGAAGCAAATAAGAAATCCTATTAAGATAATATTGTAGTTGTGCTTGCAGGGTCTTACAGATATATAAGTACATTATTGTAGTCAAAGAACAGACATCTAGTTTAGCTGTCACAGAATTTAAAAATGACCTCTATTTTAAAGTAAGTTTTGCCAGCGGTTTCGCCTGCATCAAAGTTCAAAATTACTCTTTAGAATTAATAAACTTGGAATAAAAAGTATCTTACTTCCTATCCCAGAACGTGGTCTACAACATGTACAAAATGTACTTACACAGCGTAGCAATAAAAGCCTTTTTAAAATTGTACGAGTATATAATAACGTTAATCGAATTTATGAAAACTATTATTTATTTATTTATTATAATCTTTATTGTACACCAAATAAACAAAAATACAGGACAAGCATTTAAAAGAATAAGTGCACAATGGGTGGTCTTATCGCACAAGGCGATCTCTTACAGACAACCTTTGGATGGACTAAGAGAAAGGAGATAGATTTAGGGTTGTCAGTGTACAAACAAGATACATTAACACAAATACATACATACAATACAAAAAAATTTACTAATAAATATCAAATATATAGTTGAACCAGGAGAAGAAAAACATATCAAAGAGAAAGGTAATGCTCCTTTACCATTACAACTATATGTGATAATAATAATTTGATTGCATGTAATAATTTAATGACATAAACAAAAATAACGCTTGCTTACATAGGCAGAATACAGTACAGTTATAAGTTCTTTCCTTATAAACAATGTATATCTTGCAAAAAAAATATTAGAATAGAATAAAATAAACTTTATTGTAGTACCAAAAGTAACACGACATGAACAGATTAACAGATTTGATTTTATCAGATTTTTAATTTTGTTATTATTAGTGTTAAACAGGTAATTGACATGACAGGCCTGTTGGTCTAGTGGTTAGTGACCCTGACTGCTATGCTGGAAGTCGTGGGTTCGATCCCCACCCAGGACAAATGTTTATGTGATGAGCATGATCATTTGTTCATTGTCTGGGTGTAAATTGTCCCTAATATGTGTGTATTTAGAAATATATAACTATGTTTATCAGTTGTCTAGTACTCATAACATAAGCTCTGCTTAGCTTGGGACTAGACGACGTTGTGTGATAGTCGTGAAATATTATTATAAAAAAATATATATATCTATATATTAAAGGGATTAGGAAATTGTTAAAATTAAAATGTTTCGCAGACGATTTTAAAAGTATAAGCTCGAAAAAACCTCTTAATATACTACTAACCTTACATCGACTTCAATCTGACTTAGAACTGAGACTCGGATTGCTCTCTGCTGCAAAGTTTTGCATTTTCTCATTTACATTCCAAATTCTAAAAGAGAAGCTGAACAGACCGTCACAAGATTCACTGAATACCTGAGAATGCTTGTAAATCGCACGACCCTTGGGTTTTAATCACTCTTTTGTTTTACCAGCGGTTAGCATTTTAAACGTTAGGCTGATTTAAATAGTTCTTAATTTGGTGGAGTTGTCTGTGCTATCATCTATCTAGTCTTTTGTCCGTTTTCATGTAATTATGGAATTAGTATTACTAGTGCGCCTCACCATCAACGATTGCATCACTGCTTACCATCAGGCGGGATCGCAGTCAAGTACTAGTTTATAACAGAAAAAAAAATAGTTTGCATTTCATTTTTGTAAAGAAGCTGTGATTGCATTTGCATTGCTCTAAATAGTAACAATGGAGTTTTTAGAATGTATGTACGTGTACGTTATACAACGATTTGTAGACGCTGGCGCTGGTTGACTAGCAAGTAGAGAAGTGAATGTTTTTGAAAAAAAAAAAAAACTCATTGGATATTCGTTTTTATTTGTATCGTTTAGTTTGACACTTACAAGTTCGTTGACAGTTGACGCTTGACTAGTATTGTCATCCAAATAATAATAATATAATACTTAATATTCCACAACTATCACACAGCGCCGTCTAGGCCCAAGCTAAGCAGAGCTTGGGTTATGAGTACTAGACAACTGATAAACATACTTATATATTTCTAAATACATACATATTATAGATAAATTACACCCAGACACAGAAAAAATGATCGTGCTCATCACACAAAAATTTGTCCTGGGTGGAAATCGAACCCACGACCTACGGCATAGCAGTCAGGATCACTAACCATTAGACCAACAGGCCTGTCAAAATCAAATAAATCAATTATATTTTTAATATTTTAAATATAGAAGTAGAAGATTCAACACGTACTTATAATTTTTTTCTACCTACCACATTCGTTATATTATGTTTTGGTTTGAATGTTATGTATGTATGTTTATCTTTTTATTAGTCCTGAGTTGAGCTATACAAATACTGAAAAATCTTGCACTAAATGAACAGGTACACTGTTGTCAAATCTGTGTAATTAATGCTTTCCATCTTTGAGATGGAAAGAATTACAAAGATTTAGAATAATCTGCATAGTTCTCATGTGATTCAAACAAATAATAGTTTGCTGTATGGACTTTAAACGAGACTTTAACTCCTGAGTTTCCGTGTTCCGGTGTTTCTTTTCAAGGTAGGTCAGCTATGAAACACCGGCCTCATCGGTTCGGAGCGAGGAGTAGCAGGCGGTCGCTGACTTCTGCGAAGCAGTAATGCTCGCAAAGGAGGAGGCCGAGGGGCTCAGCTGGGTCGAAGCCCGCCGGGGCCAGGGTTAGTTTCGAAAGACAGCTCGAGCCCCGGTATGAAGGCTTGAAAGAACGGGGTGGGTTTTTAGTCAGTAAGAGTTTGACAATATCTCCCACTCCACCCTAGAGCGGGGGTTGTCATTGATGATTTCCCCACCATAAAAAAAAGTCAGAAAAAATTTCGTGTAAAAAGTTAACATAAAGATGAATTACTCTCAAGCCATTTATCCTAATTTCTATGATCCCAGCAGTAAGTGAAATGCTAGAAGGTCAACAATACGTCTATAAATACTTATAGTTAAAGTCTATACGCGACTGTTTTACTACTTTGGGTTGTCCTTTGACCGATGACATAAAAATATCTCTGTCCATTTTAGGAAACTCAATAGTCTCTTTGTCTCTAAACACAAAAGCCTCTGGCTTGTCTAGCGAACTACCTGACAGAGCAAAAAATCAACTAGAGGGATCGCCATTATAACATTCGAGCCCATGCAATGTTCCTTGAGGCTTTTTTTTTTTTTGTTTTCTTTGTGTTGTCGGGAAATGATCAAGTAACTTTGACGACGCAGTGATTGAGCGAATGACTGCTGCACTGCGGGTTACGGGTTTGGTTGGTTAAAGAAGTAAAGTTTTTTTTATGTTTTTTTTTTATTTGGACGAAGTAATCTCTGAAATTACTGATCCGATTGCTAAAAATTTCTCCGACAGAAGTCTGCTTTATTCCTGAGTGATATATTTTAAGTACGCGGATGAAGCCTCAGGCAAAAGCTAGTATCCAAATATATAGATAGAGTTATGTTCCAGGTCTGAGTATCTTGTGTATGTGAGTTTACAAGTTTCTGAGCGCACCCACGATACAGGAGGAAATTCCGTTCCCAAAACTTCAGCTACCCTGTGCGGTCCAAAGCCGTGGTAACTGTTTCGGACAATTCTGTAGCCCTCACTAAAAGTACCCCGGTGATCACCAAGAGCACAGAAAAGGGGCGCCGTTACCTCTTAAAAGACCACTCCGGAACCCGCACAGTGTAACGCCTGTAAGGGCACTTCCCTGGTGAGACTGTACAACGGTCTCCCCTGGGCCTCATTGCACGGCAGCACGCGATCACTGTGACATCGTCTTCCTTGGAATCAATCGATAGGCCCCATTCCGACCGCCTGTGGATCCAAAGGCATCGGTAAGCATGTGCATTTTCGCTATGAGCGGCGTCTCAGGCACGCTTCATACATTTTTATACTCGTGATCTTACGCGGTTGCCTCCCCGACACAGTAAGCATTGGACCTAGTAGACCTCGTCTATTTTGCAGATCTCTTCGAGGCGTCTGTGGAACACAACTCGACATCATCCGATCGATGGTCTGTGGTCTCATTAAACTCGTGATCGACTCATAGCTGAATGGCCGATTGTTTTAGCATATATATTTAAATGACGCTAGAGTGCCTGATTGTCATCGAGTCGTGTTCATAACGAGAGGTTATTGGACTGTGGTAGGACAATAATGTTTTAGCGATAGTTTTTGTGGGGTTATCGAAAATGTGTAAACACTTAATCATGTAGGTAGTCTACCTAATCATATTTTTTAAGGAAGCGTTTGTTAGGATACTTTTTATCCCGGCGGCAGTATGTTCCCTTTGGATAACTTTCTAATAATTTTTTTTTAAGAGCAGTATCATTGACGCTCAAAATTATTTTGGTTCATAGATCACATGTTTCTGAAATAATAACTTAAACATTGAAAAAACAACAAAAATTTACGAAAAAGCGAAACACTCTGTTTGGGCAACTTTGACTTACTATATTATTATTTATCACGTAAATGTCACTGAATAAAAAAAACATCATCATCATCTGCCTTTTTAATGTTCCCACTGCTGGGACTCAGGCCTCCTCTCTAGGAGAGGGAAAGGGCCGGATGTCACATTTCTTCGAAATTTTGGTTCTAGGAAATGCTGATTTTCCTCACGATGTTTTCCTTCACCGTTCAAAAAAATAATAAATATGTATCTTTAACTATACAAATGTATTTAAAAATTGTCGGAAACAGAAACATTTTTTTAAGTGTGTGATGGGCGAAAAATGCCTCTTATCGTCTCTTCTCCTTTTGTGCTCAAAATATTGCCTCAAAATAGTTCAAAATCATACATAAGAGGACATGGATCTGAAAATATATAAAAATAATACAGAAATAAGGATACATTCTATCTCTCAAAATGATTATCGTACGAACAGACAGAGGCAATTTTAAAGCAATAAACAACAACAATACGGCAATAGTATTTGGCATACATAAGTGCACACATACACTACACACACCACAAACATACATTACACACGTACACTACACACGTACACTACACACGTACCTACACTACACATATACACTACGCGCAAAAACCTAGATTTTGTTTTTTTTTTTTATCCTGTTTTTACTTCTTATAATTCATTTTGTTGTTCCATTGTTTACAACAATCTCTTTACTTAGTATAAAAAACCGAATTTCCTTATGTCCGCCCGCTACAATGTTATTATAAAGTTATCTCAACTCAGGTCCCCAAGATCGGCTCTACCTAGTTTGGGGATCACCATCTAAATATATGTAAAATCCCTAATTAGTTACAGACAATATTCTAATGATTATGTAATAGTTTTAAGGTATTCTTCATACATTGTAACAATGAACAATAAACATCATTCTTTTTCAGATTCTTATATTTCGAAACTATACACACCTAGTTTTTAATTAGTACACAAAAAATTTGGGCTCTATCTGTATCCGTCACTGATCATATTTTTGTAGTCAAAAGTAGAAAAAACCGAAATCCTAAAATTGACCACGAAAAGGTAAATTCATCATAGAATCAATCATACATAACAATTGCTAGTAGAAAATACTGCAGGCAGTATTTTTCCTTAATAATTGTCATTTATTTATTCATTAATCAATAGCCTGCACAATATTTCCATAAATTGAGTGACATTTTGGGACAAAAACAACGCTAATAACTTTGTTGTTTATGAATACAATTTATTGAGATTTTACTTAAAAAATAACAAGGGCTTTTCTAATAAGCCCTTTAAGTATTTGTAATAATTAAAAATATGTGGTGTATAAGGTGCACAGGATCGTTTGCATGAGACTGATAGTAAAATATGAAGAAGACTGGTACCCATTCCCCCTTTAATTCAAAGAGTGCTTTTCGAAGACAAAGCGAAAGCTGACGAGGGATAGTGCCCTATTTCAACCACTAAAGTAAGTCCTATAGTTGATATTGAACCTCCTTCATGAGTACCTCTATAGCGGCTTCAGGACTAATGCCACATTATAAATACATAATTATGACGTAAACATTAATTCGTCTTAACTTCAAAGCCTTTAATTAGGTACTTCCAATCCGCATAGTAGGTCATTTTTAGGGTTCCGTAGTCAACTAGGAACCCTTATAGTTTCGCCATGTCTGTCTGTCCGTCTGTCTGTCTGTCCATCCTCGCTTAATCTCTGTGACCGTTAGCACTAGAAAGCTGAAATTTGGTACCAATATGTATATCAATCACGCCGACAAAGTGGTAAAATAAAAATTGGAAAAAAATGTTTTATTAGGGTAGCACCCCTATATGTAAAGTGGGAAGTGATTTTTTTTTTAATTTCAATCCTAACGTGTGATATATTGTTGGATAGGTATTTAAAAATGAATAGGGGTTTACTAAAATCATTTTTTGATAATGTCAATAATTTCGGAAATAATCGCTCCAAAAGTAAAAAACAATGTGTCCCCCCCCCTCTAACTTTTGAACCATAAGTTTAGAAAATATGAAAAAAATCTGAAAAGTAGAACTTTATAAAGACTTTCTAGGAAAATCATTTTGAACTTGATGGAAAGAACAGTTTTTGTACAAAAAAGACAAAAAGGTTGACAAAATAATTTCTGGACTAAGTTTGTAGTATAATCGTATAAGCGAGCATTTTTTTAAACTCATAAATGGGTACACTTATTGTGACGGACGGGAAACTACGGAACCCTACACTGAGCGTGGCCCGACACGCTCTTGGCCGGTTTTTTATTTAAATAAATAAATCATTTAATTATTTCAAGCTTGGAATACCCATGGTTAAATTACAATTAGAAAAATCTATACATCTATATGCTATACAATATATACATTCTATACTTTATATAAATAAAATTGGAGTGTCTGTTTGTAATATTGAAATAATTGCTTTTTACTACATGCATATGAAATAATACACGGTACATACACCAAAATAACATTTTTTACAACTTTTGTCTGTCTGTCTGCCTGTTTGTCCGGGCTAATCTCTGAAATGGCTGGACCGATTTTGACAGGACTTTTTTGGCAGGTAGCTGATGTAATAAGAAGTAACAGAGGCTACTTTATTTTAGAAAAAATAAATTCAAAATCCTGTAGTCCACGCGAACGAAGTCGCGGGCACAGCTAGTTTAAAATAATAATAGCATAATGTCAGATTCAGTTAAATAAATTAATACAATATCAGAATTAGATCAATATAATATAATAAAATGTCACATTTAATTCAATAGATAATAAAATGTCAGATTCAGTTCGATAAATAATAAAATGACAAAATTCGCTAAAATAGAAATGTCAAATAAATAAATGTCAGTTTTATACTTTTTGGGTTAAAATAAACTTGGGTTTTTTGGGTTAAATTGGTACCGATAGGGTATGTAATCAAAATAAATCTTTTTTTTATTATTCAACATAAAACAATATACTCGTATATTATTTTCCTAAATATTTTTAGTAATATTTTGCGATACAGTAATGCCGATAAAATATGAATAAACAACGCAATTTGAAAGATTTTTTCTCAAATTAACTTTTTTATTACTTTTGCGGACATCAAAGAAAAGTGTTTGTTTGAATAGAAATTATTATCAAGGTCCATAAAAACGTAAGTGTGAAGGTCGCCTTATTCTACGCAGTTAAATGACGCCGTTGTCATTAATTATGTTTAGCACGCAGATACTGGTTTATAATTTCAAATTATTTATCACAGCCCGGCTAGCTCAGTCGGTAGAGCATGAGACTCTTAATCTCAGGGTCGTGGGTTCGAGCCCCACGTTGGGCGCAGACTTTTTGCAGTTATTAATTCAATTTTAATTTTCTTTGACTTTTTTTGTAGTTTTTCTTTACATTTTGTGTAAAAAATAATGCGAAAAAATTATTATTCTTACCTGCTATTTTCCTTTCTCGCATCTTCCTCCATAGTTGTTCGGCTTTCCGCATCGGCCAGTTCTCAACCTTTGCGCTGAAACTCCTGAAGAACTTGTACTCTTTGAAATGGGACATCCTTCTCTCCATTTTGCTTGGGGTATGCCCCGGTGGGGGCGGCGAAGGCGCTTTAGGCGAAGTCGACGGCGAAGGCTCCGTATTCTTTTCCATATTTAATTTATAAATTCAACTTTTGCAATTCTAATTTCAAATTTTTAAATTCGGATTTCTTTTGTTTGGCCCCGAATTCAAAATTTAAATTTCCATTTAATCATCAACTTATCTTTTAATCCTATCGATTCCATTTTCAAAAATACTTATATTACATTAGGAATTTTATGAAAATATTTTTTTTTAATTCTATTAAAATTTTCTTTTTGACTTATTTGAATTCACTTTCAACTTCACTTAAACACGATTAAACTTGAACTAATTTAAAACACTTTGCTGGACTAGTTTCCAATTTGGCCAAGTGTTTTTGTTAATTAACCTGAAACAAATAAAGAGCAAAGTTTATTAATTAACTCAGTTATTGTTAGTTTCGCTGACGACACTGCAATTTTGTTCAGCGCAGGGTCGTGGGATGAAGTTTACCAACTTGCACAATCCGGGTTTAACACAGTTTACAGGTGGCTACAGGGAAATCTATTGACCCTTAATACGGCCAAAACGAAATACATGACATTCTGCCTAAAAACAAATGGACCAACTAATGCTATTGTGGCTCACACTTGTATGGATGCACCTACGGGTAGTTGTCACTGTGTAACTCTGTCTAAGACAGAAAAAGTAAAGTATCTTGGGATAACAATCGATAATAAACTGAGATTTCAAGAGCACATTAACATCCTTAGTAATAGATTGCGTAAGCTCATATATGTATTTAAAACCCTAAGACACGTTGTCGATAAAGATATCTTGAAATCAGTGTACTTTGCCCTGGCTCAGTCCATAATAAGTTACTGCATCACTACCTGGGGAGGAGCACCGAAAACTACCCTACTGGAACTAGAGAGATCTCAAAGGGCTATCCTGAAGGTGGCTTCCTTTCGTCCGTATCGATTTCCCACTGAACAATTATACAAGGAGAGCAAAGTTCTCACAGTCCGACAACTATTCATACTGCACACCATAATGAAACAACACTCTCTTTTAATGTATGACCCGTCGCTGTCTAGTGGGAAGAGGCGATGTAATCCAGCGAAACGTCTTCACCCACATTTAAATACGACCTTTGCTAGACGCTTTTTTATGCATTTGGGTAGTCATCTCTATAACAAAACTCACAAACTGCTAAACATTTATAATCTCAAAAAACAAGAATGCAAAAAGAAGCTAACTGAATGGTTATTAAAACTAAACTATGACGATACCGAACATATGCTGGTTTAGTCTAATCATATATAGGTAACTAAAAATATAACCACACACACACACACACACATACACTTACACTACACAACGCATATTCTGTACTAACACTACCTTTTTACTAAAAATAAAACTAATTATTGTCTTCATATAAAGTTGTCGAGTATCTTACTACTACGTTGTCAGCGCGTTTAGTGCAAAATCTAAGTGTTGTAAAAGTTAAGGGGTGGGAACCTGGTGTCCTGAAACACAGGCCCAGAGCCTAGCTTAGGCACCAGTCTCCTACAATATATATGAATAATTGATTGATTGATTAATTGTAGATGATTTATCTATCTTGTTTTTTTTTGTATACTCATTAATATGTTTGATAATTACTGTATATTGTAGTGAGAAAAATAAAGCATATTATTATTATTATTATTATTGTCGGAGCTAATTCCTTTAAATTGGTTTAATGAAACCAAGTGGAAAAAGTTTATGAATACCGTTGTTAAATATCAGTCATTTAAATTATTTATTTATTTAACCAGAACGGCAAAATGCCAACTACACTGATAACATTAGATACAAAATTTTGTAAAGCACATCTTTTTTTGTTTTTGGTGGGAAAATCATCCAATGACACGCCCGCTCTTGGGCGGAACGGGAGGTAGTGCCAGACTTTTACTGACGAAAAACCCACTCCTGTTCCTTTGTTGACTTTCGTACCGGGGCCGAACCTTCCTTTCAGAAACGAATTAGCCACAGTAGGATTCGACCCTGCTGGGCCCCTACGATTGGCTGACAACTCCTTGAGGCACGCGTGAAATAAAATACACCGTCGACGTCTTGGACTTTTTTTTTTTTTCGATGGGAAAAATCATCTTATGACAACCCCCGCTCTTGGGTGGAGCGGGAGATAGTGTCAGAGTCTTACTGACTAAAAAACCCATCCCGTTCCTTCAAGCCTTCATACCCGGTCCTGACGTTTATCGGAATGTAAAGCACAATAAAGAAAATATAACATTTAAAGTAAGTCAAATTTTTATTCAATATATTCTCCAATCGATAACCCAGTAATGTACCTATGTCAATATAATATTCACTAGTATGAAACCGGGGCGGGTTCGCTAGTGTTATAATAAATCTTTTAGCAAGATAATTGACAGCGCAGCTGGGTCGTATAATAACGAAACGGTTGGTGATGAATTTTAATATAAAAATTCATTTTTAAACATACAATGGCACAGTTACTAGGTCATATCAAAAGGAGTGCTCAAATACTTTGTAATGGTAATTTTGTTGTCCAGTCATTTTATAATTCAAGTGGTTAAAGAAACGTACCTAATGATATTACATTCATTTTGCACGTTCTTCTCCATAAAAATCTACGCTTTAGAACGTGCAATTTAGCTTCACTCTATAGGACTGACCGACATTTTGACAATTCAAAATTGTCTAGCTGTAAAATGGTCTAATTGAAATAAACGTTTCTTATTTCTAAAATATTCTATGAATATTCTTTAATTCTTCTTCTGCTGTCATCAATAAATGATATTTATTTGCAATCAGGTTTAAAAAGATAAAGTTGAGTTTTACAGGTAAACCGGAGCGTGTACGTTGCACAAATGTGCAGGTTTCCACACAGTTATACAGTTGCCAAAACGGATCTTGAGCGCTCGGCGTCAGAGTGGGGATCGCTTTGCGCATTCCATACATTGGCGAGCCAATCGTCTTCGTGGTTAGATACATGCAGCAACGCAGGGAACGTATTAGGAGTGATGTCTATAACGTGATAGCGCGGCGAGCCAAGCACTGACACTCCCCGCCCCCGCGTCTCACTTCGCAGCACTAAAGAGACCGAATATTTGACTTCCGCGCAACCGCTCAAGATCCGTGGTGGCAACTGTACCTGACAGGTACAACTGTTTAGGCAAATCTGTCAGCTACACCCTAACGTGTATACCTTAAAAGATCATTAAGGTAGCCATATACGGTAGGGTATACCTGACAGGTTTGCCTGTACAGTTGAGTTTTGCAGGTAAACCGGAGCGTGTATATTGCAAACCTATATACCTGGATACCCTGGATATACCCTAGCGTGGATGGCTACCTTTAGACACAAAAGATTGAAGAAAGTATCCGGAGCGAGGAGGAGTGGCAGGCGGTCGTCTCCTTCTGCGAAGCAGTATTGCTAGCAAAGGAGGAGGCCGCCGCAGGAGCGCAGGCTTGCGGACAGCGAGCAATGGGTAGCTCGCTGTCCGACCGTCCGATGACTGTCCGGACCGAGCCCAAGTTGTAACGGCGCGCACTGTTCCTGCGCGCCTCAAGGTGTTGTCAGCAACAGCAGGGGCCGAGCTGGGTCGAAGCCTGCTGGCCAGGGTTAGTTTCGAAAGGTATGTCAGCCCCGGTATGAAGGCACGAAGGAGCGGGGTGGGCTTTTAGTCAGTAAGAGTCTAACACTATCTCCCGCTCCGCCCAAGAGCGGGGGATGTCATTAGATGATTTTCCCACCGAAAAAAAAGAGGAAGTATTATTATTTCAGCAAATCGTCTCTCCTCCTCCCACAAAACGAATTTACCTACAAAATCTAAATATTGAAATGGTTCCAACCAATCCAGCATGCAAAACTTGGGTCCAATCGATTTGGGATTTATATGATTTCTGATATAATTCGATTTGGATCCCTTTCAAATATATTTTAGGGTTCCATTTTGTGAAGGTTTCAGGCGGCTTTCATCCCCGTCAACCGTTTAGGATAATTTGTATGCTGTGTGCCGAGTCATCGTTTGAAAACCGCTGAGCTATTTTTAATTTCACTTTTATGAATATTTGTAATTTAAAATTTGACCTACTTCTTGGAATAGAATTAACCTGTTTTATTTTTATCTCTTCGATTTTTGAAATGGTTTCTGATGTTGGCTGTTCATGTCGTATTTGATAAAATTGCATGGTGTATTGTGTTTTTGGGAGTTTATGATGACGACCTAATCAAATCAAATCAAATCAAAAACATTTAATTCAAATTAGACCATTTACTGGCACTTTTGAATGTCGGTCAGTCCAAAAAAAAGTGAAGGTAAACTGCAGGTTCCAAAGCGTAGATCTCTATGAGCAAAAAACTCCTGTGTAAACATTTTTTTACAGCTGATAGAAAGGTCGGTCTGATACATTACACTATCTTTACTTGTACACATCAAACGAAAAAAAAAAAAAAAACACAAAACTGTCTCACCTTGAACCCTAGAAAATTCTCGTGTAGATAAAGTTGACAACATAAGACTTATTTTGGTTTTACTTTTTTTACGAAATAAGTAAACTTACTGTGACCTAAATTATAATGCAGGATCCATAAATTAGGTTGTAGTTTGCCATTAGACCACTGTTACTCTTCTATAGGCGTGGTGCACACGCACGGACAAGCTTAATTTTACTCCCTTCGTTGCATGCATTTAGAGAATAGGAATGAGCGTCCCTTAGGTATGAAGTGAATACGGTCACTCAGAAAAGTTTGAGAAAGACAAATCGATAGAGAAGCATGCATTTTTATTTGCTTAATTAATGCTCATAGATTAGCACTAACAATCGTATTTTTGTTTTTATTATATCTTCATCAGCAACGTACTTAAAAAGCTTATTCTAGAAAGCGATGAAAGAGATTTCCGATACAGACTTTGACGTCAAAACCAAGTACGCACATATTAATTTTATTCTTTTTCACTGGAAGCATTTCATTTTGGTTTATTTGTTAAAACATTGGTCAGATAATTATATTTTTCAAGCTAATAGCTATTATAAAGGAGATAGTAAAAGTGTAAGTAAGTGTGCGTTTAGTACGTGTGTATGTTTGTTCCTTTATACTAAAATGCTGAACGTATTTAGCACACGAGTAGATCATATTCTCGAATAACATAGGATGCTTTTTTATTCAAGGGAGAGTTTTCTGCTTTCACGCTGGCACAATTGTTAGCATTCTTCGATTTCTTCATTGTGCGACCAGTATTATTTGTCTTTTTCTAGTTAAATACCACAGCCTGTGCACGTCCACAGGCTGTGGTATTTAAAGTATTGTAAGAAAGGCAAAAACGCTATTAGACGCATCACTTTCGTTCTGTAAAAAAAAGCCTTTGTGACAGTATAGCTCAGTCCAATCCTCTATATCTGTGCTCCCGTCGCCTTTGCCAATCTTGTCCACGTTTACAAACCACTGAAAGTCTTTATTTGTTTGGGCCTCATTATTATGCAAAAGGTTAGTAAACTATGGAGGCTGAAAGTCAAAGGGCCATATAATTGTGGAGTGACTTTAATGTCTACAGTGATGTTTTTTTTACGTGGCAAATCACAAAATGGCTGACACTCGTTCTGTTTAAAAAAAGCCTTTGTTACAGTATAGCTCAGTCCAAGCCTCTATATCTGTGCTCCCATCGCCTTCGCCAATCTTGTCCACGTTTACAAACCACTGATGCTCTTTGCTTGTTTGGATCTCATTATAATGCAAACAGTTTTTAAACTATCAGGAGGCTGAAATTCAAAAGTCCATGTAATTGTGGAGTAATTTTATGTCTGCAGTGTTAATTTTTTTTTTACGATTGAAATCACAAAGGGTCTGTCTAATAAGACGCTAATTTCGTGACAGTATAGCTCAATGCAATGCTCTATGTCTATATACCAGTCGCCTTCGCCAATCTTGTCCACGTTTACAAACCACTGAAGCTCTTTGCTTGTTTGGGCCTCATTATTATGCAAAAGGTTAGTAAACTAGAGAGATTGAAAGTCAAAGGTCCATAATAACATCATTGTGAAGTGACTTGATGTCTAATTGTCTACTAGACACAGTCGAAACCACTAAGTCTAGGAAAGTGAAATTTTGAATCAGTAACTGAATTGATTCCAATCATTTTTACACTATGTTTTATGGCAAAAATATTTAAAAAAGGTCAAAAGTTGGGCACGACTGACACTAAGTATAACACAGGTCACGGCAGGTCATAGTGACCATGTATTTGTGCGGACAGTAAAGTAACATAACAAGTTTATAAATTTGTGATTCTTCATGATACAGTTATGAAATGTACATATATTCTTTACATAAAAATACTAGACTCTCGTTTCGGATTTCTCATAAACCAAAAGTAATGTCTTATACTAGGCATACACATACATAACACACACATACATACACATATTTGTACATAGACACACTTACATAAACCTCTCGAGCGAATTTCGGTCACGATGGCCAATCTCAAGGGTGATTAGCCAAGTACGCAGGAGATATTATAGTGCACGAGTGTGTGTGCGTAAACACAAGAGCACTCTCGTTCCTTTGCTCTCAAAGTCCAAGGAGAGGTCAGGCACCAATCAATGTTTACCTGCTAGCCATGTTCGGGTTTATTAGAATTTTCTGGAGGAATTGGCCTACAGTGGCCAATGATAGACGTGTAAAGGGTGAGCAAGGCCTTCGCCCAACAGTGGGACAGTAGGATAATAGGCTCAACCCTAAAAACAGAATGAAATAAATATTTAAGCGGGGCTCCCGTGATCTTTAGTGAGTAGCGAGTAGGTTTTACTTTTTGGTTTATGGAACGTTTGTGGCGTCTCAATAAAGCTAGAACTACATTAGATTGACACACGTGTAACACGTCTGATTTTTACGTAGAATGACGTCGCGTGGCGTGTATCAAGTGTAGCTCCACAAGTCTAGTTTCCATATAATATGTACCTATAGAGACCGACGCGCCCAGATCGGCGTATGTCGGCATGTAATAATAATATTCCACAACTATCACACAGCGCCGTCTAGTCCCAAGCTAAGCAGAGCTTGTGTTATGGGTACTAGACAACTTATAAACATACTTATATATTTCTAAATACATACATATTATAGATACATTACACCCAGACACAGAACAAATGATCGTGCTCATCACACAAACATTTCGAAATGGGAATCGAACACACGACCTCCGGCATAGCAGTCAGGGTCTCTAACCACTAGACCAACAGGCCTGTCTGCATGTGTGGTACACGTGTACGCAGTGTAGTTCTAGCATAATAATCAGCCTTAGGGTATTTACATACCGAAGATGCTTATCTACGAAACCTCAGGGTGGCGGTTTAGATCGTTATCCGGATGTCACCTCGATGTTAAACAAAAGTAATGCAAATATACAAATACACACATGCCGATCAATACCTCACAGCAATACATCGTCTACATATACAAAGTGTAACGTTAAATGCGCTAAACCTGAAAACATTTTGATCAGAATAACGAGCAGAATAAATTTTTATTATAGGTTACATTAAAAAAAAAAAAAATGTCGCCCTGTCTATTTATGAACAGGTCAGGCAATCACGTGCGCAAACCCGGAAAATATGTAATCAAACACAAATAGTTGTAGTCCAATCAAATTTTCTCATACGCTGGATAATAAAAGTTCTTATTTCAATGCAGATACGAATTAAAAAAAAAAAAAAAAAAAACTAATCCTGCTCATAAAATCTTTAAAATTTTCAATACTTTTTTCTCACCGAATTAGATCAATTGAATTAAAAATCATTTGAGGATACACGTTGTAGATTTACTTACCTACTTAAAGGGCCTACGTGAAATTAAAATATTTTGTTTTTACATCAAGGTTGATGGCACTGGAACAAGAGAGAGTCGTGTGACTCTTTGGACCAGGACCGCGGTCCCATTTTCCATATACTCGTACCTATAAAAATAATTGTTTGAGTAGTATTCTGAGACTTAATGATAAATCGTCCAGCGTCCTGCTAGCAGGACTTTCAGTCCTTCCGGTAGGACGCACCTTTTTTAATGAATATTACGTGATCGGTCCTGCTGGTAGGATTTGTAAAAATACAAGTTGATAGTCGGTTTCTTTCTGATTGTAGGAGTGTTTGTTGCATCATTCTAGCATCATTGTGAGCGAGATGGCCACGATATTTAGCCGTGGAGATCGCGTGCGCTCGCTAGAATCTCACTGCGATGCGCTGGGAACGAATAACGCGTGGGGTCGTCAACAATTTGGTGATGCATTTGCAACATCTTATTGTTGTGGCTGACATTTTATTATCAAATTCGTTTTGTAGAAGATCACATGTAAGAAGCACTTTCAAAATTCGCAACCACAAAAGACAACAGAAAGCCAGCTACTACTGTAAAAATGATTATGTGGAAAGCGATGCGTCTTCTGTGCTCCTCAAACAGAGCGTAATTGTTTCGCATACCATGTAACAAACGGAATTGCAGCTTAATGTTTTTTTTTCTTTATTATTTTTCTGTTGATTAAAAACTGTAAAATGATCAATCACGAGTTTAATTTTTATCAGCCAACTTATCTAACGCAAAAGCAATTAGAACCCAATTGCAGCTATCAATATCAATAACAATTTCGTCTAAAACGATCAAATTGTTTAGGAGGAGACAAACACAATTACAGAAGAATTATAATTATATAGAAAGAAACACAATAACTTTTCCCCGCGTCTACGTAGACGAAACCGCGTGAAAAGTATTGAATGGTTGGTGAATACTTTATAAAATAAAAAATGAATTCTACAATTGTAATTACAACATTGAGTACCTACCAAAAGAATATAAACATATCAATGTATTAGAACAATAAATTTATGTTACCTACCTTATCGTTTATTTCAAATAAATAAATAATTAAAAGTGGGTAGTTCAAAATGTTTGTTTCCCCTGATTTAGTAATTTGTCTGAGTCGTCCTGCCAGCAGTCGGCGTGCTGCCAGAAGGACGAGCGTCAAATTTCATACAAATTAAAGTCCTGCTAGCAGGACTTTAAAAGTCCTTCCAGAAGAGCTTCTAGAAGGACATTTTTTTGGACGATTTATCATTAAAGTAAAAAGACATTAAAGTAGGTACAGTTATCAAAAAAACTGTATTTATTTTATTTGTGGTCCCAAAAAACTAGCAAAAAAAAGGTGGAAGTTGACCGCAGTCTTTGTCCAAAGAGCTGACCCGAGGTTGACGGCGACGGAGTGAGAGGAAATGTGAAGCTGTCACCTCCTCTGCAAAGTAGTTATGCGAGCGAAAAAGATGGCCACAACAGCAAGGAAACTGCCGTGGCAGGAGACATCCTAGTCGTCGAAAGTCACAGGGAGATTTCCAGGTACCGTAAGCATCCTTGGTTGAGGCCAGGGTCCGGAGCGAGGAGGAGTGGCAGGCGGTCGCCGACTTCTGCCAAGCAGTAATGCTCGCTAAGGAGGAGGCCGACCGCATCAGGCAACGGCGTTCTCACCGCCGCCGCCGCCGGGATTTTGATCCCGATTTCCGGCCACCGTAGGCGCGGGCTTGCGGACAGTGAGCAATGGGTAGCTCGCTGTCCGGCCGTGCGGTAACTATCCGGACCAAGCCCAAGTCGTCGACGGCGCGCACTGTTCCCGCGCGCCTCAAGGAGTTGTCAGAAGAGCGGGGGTTGTCATTGGATGATTTTTTCCCACCATAAAAAAAAGGTACCGTAAGCATTGGCCAGCAATAGGTAGCTCACTGTCTGGCCATCCGGTTAAGACCGAGTCTGAGTCGACAGCGCTTAGGTCTCCATGAGTGCTCTTAAAGACATGTCAGCAAAAACTGAACCGACTCAGTAGGCCCGATATCTGCTAGGCCATCATGAACGTTTAAAATCGTGACCGTGGCTCCAGAATGACTGGCCTGTTGGTCAAGTGGTTAGTGGCCCTGCCTGCTATGCCGGAGGTCGTGGGTTCGATTCCCACTCAGAACAAATGTTTATGTGATGAGCATGATCATTTGTTCTGTGTCTGGGTGTAATTTATCTATAATATGTATGTATTTAGAAATATATTTATTAGTTGTCTAGTACCCATAACACAAGCTCTGCTTAGTTTGAGACTAGACGGCGTTGTGTGGTAGTTGCGGAATAAAAAACATAATAAAAAAAGAATGCAAAGGGTAACTAAAGGAAAAAGATGGGTTTTAGTCAGTAAAAGTCTGACACACCCTCCCATTTCATCCAAGCGGAGATGTCACTAGATGATTTCTCACCTCAAAATATTCAGCAATGAGCTCTGGCTCAAGATTAGTCAAACCAGTTAGTCTCATTACAAACACATATTAGTAATTTCTGTTTTCCTTTTTAATAGTAGTTTATGTGACTAGGGGATAAAGCAGTGTCTTTAAGTCGCGGGCGGTATGTTGAAGTCCGAACGAAACGAAGGTTGCGATTTTAATCCCGAACGATAGTGAGGGATTCATAAAATTAACTCCCGAGCATTGCGAGGGAGTTAGTACAGAAACCTGAGTGAAGTGAGGAATTTAAGCCGCCCAAGACAAAGACAGCTTTATCCCCGTGTTGCATACTCTACTTTTTACACCATCTGTGAGATAATTAAAAGACAATTTGGTCGACCAAATCATATATTAGAGAAATATAAGTATTATATTTACAAGTTGATCAAACAAACAAAATTCACTACTCCAAGATTCTATAGTTTCAATTTTCTATAATGCTCCCGTGTCGTCAGTACGCACGTTTTATTCTATTTTCTTTTTTTTGTTAGTGGCCAGTTTGAATCATAGTGATTATGTACATACTCTTTGGTTTGAATTTCGAGTCAACTTGTTCGATGCGCCTACATTTTAATTCACAATGTTGACGATTCTTGATGCTCCAAATTCAAATCTCATCATTCCCTAGGGATCGGCCATACTGCATTATCTCCCTAGGCATATAATGACTTGCTTTAAGTGAGGTTTGTATGACGTGTAAAACGACATTATCGAGCAGGTGGTGTAAAAAATATATTCGTGAATTTTGAAATGTATTTTATTTTATTGTAACTTATTTGTTTTGCAATTCCCGTAGTACAGGGTACGTTTGCAATGCCTGTACAACATCTTTGCAAAATAGTTTGATTAGATTTGATTTGAACACACAACTGAATCTGTAACTAAGCAACTCAGGTTCTACTAACCTGCGTGTTCGCACCGCCATCCATGTAGAAATAACGAGTATCGACGTCGATGTATCGAGATAGCGACCGATATTGCGAGCATCTTCAGTATCATTATAATTACCGTTATAATGTTCTGAACCTTGCGTGATGAAATGAAGATATCCGCGGGAGAACCAAGGGTGCCGACATAGCACGAAGAATCGCCAAACTTAAGTGACAATGGGCAGGTCACATTGCTCGCAGAACAGAGGGCCGTTGGGGCCGAAAAGTTCTGGAGTGGAGACTGCATACCGGAAGATGCAGAGTTGGAAGGCCTCATACAAGGTGCACCGATGACTTGGTAAAGCGGGAATCCGATGGATACGAGACGCACAGGACCGTTCATTGTGGCGACCCTTGGGGAGGCCTATGTCCATCAGTGGACACATACAGTCATATGGCCCGATACGTTGTCTATTAGTAGGTAGCTCAGGGTACTGGAAGCCTAGGCAAAAAAGGAACATAGGAGTGGGATTTAGTCAGTAAAAATCTGACACATCCTCCAGCTCCACCCTAGAGCCGGAAAAGTCATTGAATGATTTATCAACTTTAAAAAAATCTTATTACTTAGTGGATAGGAATAGATAGCGGTGTATCAAGCTTATGCATAATCAGCCTTTTAATATTCCTACTGCTGGGACTCAAGTCTCCTCTGTAGGAGAGGGAATGGGCCGTCATCCACCACGCGGGCACAGTGCGGGTTGGTGAATGTCAATGTCTTCGAATTTTTGAATGCGCTATATTTCACCGAGACACCACGGTGGCGCGACCAGTCGCCGCTACCAACAAAATGTATACAGCTCTAGAGTTACTGACCTGGTGTTCGTTTGGTTGCGTAACTTATTTGGTGGCGCGACCAGCTCAGACGTGTGGCAACTCTGATGTCTGTACGATGTCTAGTTATCAAACTGATACCATACCAAACCAAACTAGCTACCTAGCTACCATGGTGGCGCAACTGGTCGCGCCGCCATAATGTCCCGGTGAAATACTGTACCTCAGAGGTAAACAATAGTAACTCCACTTTTTTGAAAATGTGTTTTTTTGCACTGTTAAAATTGTAAGAACCAGTTCTACGTAATGGTATAGGGCATCAAGTCCTACGACATCTAGGAAGAGAAATATCCAATCGTATCTGACAAAAACATATCGGGTATAGGACTTAAAGGCTCCGGCGCTATACTTGCCAGTACGCCAATATTATGCCGACCCGACAGAAATCGTGGCTGAACGGCCGGTAAAAGTGTCGGCTCTGTTAGTTTTGTCGGGTCGCCCATATGTGAACGGCGCTATTGAAATACAAATGCCAAATGGATCCGACACTTTTGTCGGCCCGATAAAACTGTCAGTCCGACCTAATGTGAACCCGCTCTAAGATATGCCAGTTTCCTCACGATAGCAATACAATAAACTCCAACACCCACACTTATGAACAAAAACAAATGACATTCTCAACAGTCACAAAGTAACAAATACCTTCATTATTTACTTCCAAACATTAACAACTCTCAAGTAAATTAAAAACAGATGTTAAACACTCCCTTGGGCTCCGCACGAAGATCGATGAAGAGCACAGGAATTAGGATAATTGAATGTTCTCAAGTTTGATTGACTGTTTACTTATGACGTAAGACTGGCTGTTTACGTGGGCGTTTGAGTTAGGGCGTATTCATACAGAAATGGCAGTGGACGGCAGCGATGTGGTAATCAATTTCTACGTGAAATAATTCTAAACTTTATCCACCTATTTGAAAGAACAACTAATATCTCATTTATAGACAAGTTCATTTTTATTTTTACACTTAGCCTCTTTTTTTATGATGGGAATGTGAGAACACTATAACTCAGCGGCTTCATACATTACAATTCCATAATGTCCATTCCAAATACAGGAGTTGCTAAATGTATAAACTAAACTAGTCAAGAGGTGTCGGGAGGCCTTGCTGGCTGTCCGCTGCCGGCCTCATCGCGTCGCTGTCGTCGCTGCCATTTCGGTGTGAATCGACCTTAAGAGGTAGCCGAGTCTCTTTCAGTGAAAGGTGCCGATGTGTGTGTTTGAATAATTGTATACGTGTATGAGTGCGTTCGACTAAAAGGTGGGGACGAGTGGGTTGAGCATGTCTGCGTAAGGCCTCTGCCTCGAATTTTGCGGGAAGCGGGGCGGCGGCGGCTGCGGCGCGGAAGCGGAGCGGGCAACGAAGACGCGTTCTCGAAACCAGCGGACAGATCGCGCGGCACTATAGCGGCGTAGTGTTGTGTTTATGGTTGTGTCGTCGAGATATTTGTTTTTATTCGCTAACAAAATGTCTGAACAACGGCGACAACAACTTTTTGATTCAAATTTATTCCGCTCGATTTATTGTAGGTAAAAGAAGTCAATCCCTACTATGGGGCAAAGAAAAGTAAAGGCGAGTTTTATCGAAATTATAAAGTACAGAGACAATGTCCTGACAAATTCCACGACTAAAATAAATTGCACAACACTGCAATGCTGACGTGAATTGAGCGCATCGCTCGTTGAATGGAGCGCACCGCTCGTTGAATGGAGCGCACCGCTCGTTGAATGGAGCGCACCGCTCGTTGCCCGCTCCCGCGCCGCCGCCGCCGCCGCCCCGCTGTCCGCAAGATTCGAGGCAGAGGCCTAAGGGAAAATTCTCTCCTGAAAGATTTTACCAGTTTGTTTTGTGCGTTCAGATCCCGTTTAAGAGGTTTATGTTTATGTCTGAATTGTGTGTTATTTTGTTGAATTGAGTTAGCCTTTTTTTCAGGATGATGAAGACCATTGTTGGTGGATGAATGAATGGCTTACATTAAAAATAGCTCCTATTATAAAAGCGAAAGTTTTTATGTATTTTTGTTACTTCTTCACATTTGAACTGTTAAACGAATTTCGATGGAATATGACACACGAATGAACCATGTTCTGGAGAATAGCATGTAGGACACTTTTTATCTGGGGTTTTGTTCCCTTGGAATGATTTCCTACTTTCTCGGCGATGCTGCCGACAACAGATAAATGGAATAAAAGGGTAGACAAAACAAATAGCTTCGGTGGTGGAGACCTCTCGCGCCGGGCCTTGGTTCAGGCCATGCTCCGGAGCGAGGAGGAGTGGCAGGCGGTCGCCGACTTCTGCGAAGCAGTAATGCTCGCAATGGAGGAGGCCGACCGCATCAGGCAACGGCGCTTTCACCGCCACCGCCGGTACTCCGATCCCAATTTCCGGCCACCGGTGCGGGCTTGCGGACAGTGAGCAATGGGTAGCTCACTGTCCGGCCGTCCGGTAACTGTCCGGACCGAGCCCAAGTCGTCGACGGCGCGCACTATTCCCGCGCGCCTCAAGGAGTTGTCAGCAACAGCAGGGGCCCAGCCGGGTCGAAGCCTACTGGGGCCAGGGTTATCCGAAAGGGAACTCGAGCCCCGGTATGAAGGCTAGAAGGAACGGGGTGGGATTTTAGTCAGTAAGAGTCTGACACTATCTCCCGCTCCCCCCAAGAGTGGGGGTTGTCATTGGATGATTATTCCCGCCATAAAAAAAGACAAAACAAATATATGGAAGATATTCTTGAGAAGACTTGAACTTCTTCTGTGTCAACATCATCATCATCATTTTAATCGAAGGACATCCACTACTGGATACAGGACTCTCATCATTTTCATCAAATTCCCACGATTTTCACCAGGTCGTTGGGCCACATTGTTAGAGGTATTCTACGCTGCATCTTCCGATTCAGGGTCTCTACTCCAAAACCTTTCAACCACATCGACCATGTTTTTCGAATAGTGTGACTTGCCCACTGTCATTTAAGTTGGAGGAGGCCGAACGCATCAGGCAACGGCGTTGTCGCCGCCGCCGCCGCCGCCGGGACTCTGATCCCGATTTCCGGCCACCGTAGGCGCGGGCTTGCGGACAGTGAGCAATGGGTAGCTCGCTGTCCGGCCGTCCGGTAACTGTCCGGACCAAGCCCAAGTCGTCGACGGCGCGCACTGTTCCCGCGCGCCTCAAGGAGTTGTCAGCAACAGCAGGCACAGCCGGGTCGAAGCCTACTGGGGCCAGGGTTATCCGAAAGGGCACTCGAGCCCCGACATGAAGGCTAGAAGGAACGGGGTGGGTCTTTTAGTCAGTAAGAGTCTGACACTATCTCCCGCTCCGCCCAAGAGCGGGGGATGTCAATGCATGATTTTTTTCCCACCATAAAAAAAAAAAAAAAAAAACTGTCATTTAAGTTTAGCGATTTTTCAGGCTATGTCGGCAACTCCTGTGGTTATTTTTCCATTGACTGAATTACCCAATGGGTGACTGCACGGCCTATTTACGACTTTGGTCTTAGCGACGAGTGACGCGGCATTGGTAAGCGGGCGAAATGATGGGCGTCTCGTGGCGTGGTCCTAACATTTCCATACTTTTATTCTTTCGCTCGCCGCCAAATCAAATCAAATCAAATCAAAATCATTTATTTCAAATAGACCATTTGCAGGCACTTTTGAATAGTCAAATATCGGTCAGTCCAAGAAAAATGAAGCTAAATTGCACGTTCCAAAGCGTAGGTCTCTATGGAGAAGAACGTGCAAGAAACTCCATGGACACTCTTTTTAAAACATATTATGAGTTACATAGATCTTGGTTACATATTTCTTGTCGCTTCTGATATGTGAGCACAATGTAAGTAGATACGTAATGATAAAAAGTTATTATTCTTTTTTTTAAATGTAATTAAAAATAGAAACCGAATTAAGCCACTGGCAGCCAAGAGATGACCAGTCTCAACCGATGGCACCCGTTCACGGGCACGCCCCGCGCTTATCTACCGCTCAAAACGGTAAGGTCGTGAACGGACCGTAAACAGTTTAATGAGGCCCATTGTGAGCGACTACGTTCCAGAATACTTACTTGTATACCTAAAGTAAATATTTTATTAGGTCCTTACCCAAAGTTTTATAACAATCTCGTAAAACAACTTTTACGAGGAATAGAAGAAAATCAAATACTTCAAATAATATAGCTACAAGTTAGAAATGAGTATAATTGTGAATTCATACATGTAATTACCGCTTACTCGAAAATTCGCCCTTATCCCTACTACTTTTAGGCATGAAATTACTGTTTTCCGCACTAGTGTGGAAAAGTGCGCGAACTCGCCCCCCGCCACAAATTATTATAGTCAAGACTGGGTTTTAGTCAGTAAAATTTTTACACATCCTTTCGCTTCACCTGGAGCGGAGGAATTCAATGATTTTTCATGTAAAAAGGTATACAAAATTAACTGAATTTTTCAGGCCTTGCTTAATAATATTTATCTATGTAAATTGGACGAAGCAAGTGGGTCACGGACTCAGGACGAAGGGGACGACAAGGGGCGACTTATATTTAAAGAAGCCGGGCTTTAGAATACACTGCGGTCTTTTGGACCCGAGATTATGTTTTGTGTGAGTTTTGTCCATCTTTTTTAGGGTTCCGTAGTCAACTAGGAACCCTTATAGTTTCGCCATGTCTGTCTGTCCGTCTGTCTGTCTGTCTGTCCGTCCTCGCTTAATCTCTGTGACCGTTAGCACTAGAAAGCTGAAATTTGGTACCAATATGTATATCAATCACGCCGACAAAGTGGTAAAATAAAAATTGGAAAAAAATGTTTTTTTAGGGTATATATAAAGTAAAGTATACGTAAAGTGGGAAGTGATTTTTTTTTTAATTCCAACCCTATGGTGTGATATATTGTTGGATAGGTAATTAAAAATGAATAGGGGTTTACTTCAATCATTTTTTGATAATGTCAATAATTTCGGAAATAATCGCTCCAAAAGTAAAAAACAATGTGTCCCCCCCCTCTAACTTTTGAACCATAAGTTTAGAAAATATGAAAAAAATCTGAAAAGTAGAACTTTATAAGGACTTTCTAGGAAAATTATTTTGAACTTGATGGAAAGAACAGTTTTTGTACTAAAAAGACAAAAGGGTTCTACAAAATAATTTCTGGACTAAGTTTGTAGTATAATCGTATATGCAAGCATTTTTTAAACTCATAAGTGGGTACACTTATTGTGACGGACGGGAAACTACGGAACCCTACACTGAGCGTGGCCCGACACGCTCTTGGCCGGTTTTTTTTTGAAAATTGAAATGTATGAACGAAAAATGTTCGTGTTCTTTATTGCACAAAATTCATATAAATAAAATACAAAAAATTAATGTGCAAAAACGAGTTGAACACTATGTACTTTCTGTTGACCTAGAATCCTAAAATTTAGCATGAAGCAAGGTCTCATAGCACAAATATAGGAAAAGATCTGAAAACCGTAAAGGATCTCAAAGAAAAGCTTTTTTTTATTCGGTAAAATCTTCGTAACTGAATTCGGGAATCGAACTGTTTTCATTGGCACCTAAGTAACCCTCAGTGTACGAGTTTGACTCGCATGTACCCTGTTTTTTATACATTGAAGATGTTTTTTTTTATTTTGTAAAACAGTTTTTTAGTTTGTAATTTGAATACTTATCAAATGTATAGCGTAAGCATAATCGGCCAAGTAATGATCACACTGCTACGCAATAATGGTAAAATGCTACAATATTATATGGTAAAAAAATCCAATGCTTCTTTTTTTTAATTAACTTATATAAACAAGTGCTTGACTGCGATCCCACCTGATTGTAAGCAGTAATGCAATCGTTGATGGAGATGCGCACCAGTTTATTAAGACACCCAAAATATAATTGGACGGGAAGAGCGCAGCAAGCAAATTGTTCCAGTTATTCGATGTAACATGCGGTTTACTTGCGAGCTTTCTAGACAGTAGTGAATTTTTACGAGGTTCTCATGAACCGTAACTGATCGCGTTACAGGTTAATACACTTTTCCGTGTAAAATCAGGGCTTTCGTCTCAAGGTTTTTTTTCTAAAAATGTGATAAAATAAAAATTACCAAGATTTACCTGAGCTTTCATCCTGAGGCGACGTTATATTTTTATTTACATGGTAGCTTTTGCCAACGGTATCGCTCGTGCGAAAGAAGAAAAATAGCCGTAGGGAAAATATTATAAGCATACCTACTGCCGGATAAAAAGTCCTATCCTATGTTTTATTTCAGGACATAGTCTATGCTTGTTCTAAACTGACGGCACAGTTGACGCAGTGGTTGAGCGATTAAATACTGCGCTACGAGTCGCGAGTGCGTATCCCGCACGGAACAAATATTTATATGGCCTACTGATAAGTTTTCCGCGTCTAGGTGACTTGTGTATATGGGTGCAAGCATAAAGAAACAGGTTGGTACAGGCAAGTCCGTACGGGTCGGACTCGGTACCGATCGGTGCAGGTTAATTTCCCCGCGTGTTCTTATGCGCTCATTTATAAAGAAACCGGTTCATACTTGTCGGTACCGACTGCCCGTACCGAGTCATACGGGTTTAAGCATTTGCCAGTATAGTGTGTCCTCTTCTGTCGTCGTAAAAATGGATGTGGATTGCGATGTTTTAATAGCGTTGGTATTTGCTAAGCCACCTTTATGGGACAAAAGAGATAAATTACACTGCAACAGAAACGTGATTGAGAAATGTTGGAAATTATATTTTATCATTAGTGTAAAACAATCGGTTATGTGTGAAATATTGTACAAAAATGTTTCTGACGTTTGTTGCTAAATTTGAAGGTGGACGGGGGCTTTGAAAAAACTCATCGTCCGACGAATTCCAAGACATGATGGTCACTACAGATTTACCTGTTTCTATTATGTGGTTTGACCGGTACCGACCTGTACCGACCCGTACCGACCCGTACCGACATTTCGGGACCGGAAAACCTGTATCTTTATGTTTACACCCTATGAGTTTACATGTTTGTAAACACACCCACGGTACAGGACCGAAGCCATGGGCTGAGAACGCTAAGCAAAGAAGGAACACAGGTTTGGTTTTAATCAGTAAACTTCTGATACGCCCGCCCGTTGCAAAGATCCAATGACTTCTCTCTAAATCGAAGTCATTGGATTCTCACAGGCCAGTTGGTCTAGTGGTTAGTGGCCCTGACTGCTATGCCGGAGGTCGTGAGTTCGATCCCCACCCAGGACAAATGTTGATGTGATGAGCATGATCATTTGTTCTGTGTCTGAGTGTAATTTATCTATAATATGTATGTATTTAGAAATATATAAGTATGTTTATCAGTTGTCTAGCACTCACAACACAAGCTCTGCTTAGCTTAGGACTAGACGTAGTTGTGTGATGGTTGTGAAATATTGTTATTATTATTATTGTTATTTGATGATTTACCACCTTCAAAAAAATCGACACAGGAGATATTCCTAGTATGGGACAACGTTTAAAAAATCACCTAAATCCGTTCAGCCGTTTAAGCGTGTTAGAACAATCGCCAAACTACATCTCTCCGATAGAACATCTACCACCGGGACACGAACTACAGTGGCCAACCTGGAAATCTTTGAACTGACTGCGGACACAGGATAGCCGCTGCAGAGATAATCTCGCCAAATGGGGTTTCCTTGACCCATCGCAAATACAGTGCCAGTGTGGAGCCCCTTCACAGGATCTGCATCACCTCCTTTTCTGCCCAGAATGCACAACTACCTGCACCCTCCACGACTTATACGTAGCCAACGACAGAGCTTTTTTTTATGGTGGGAAAAAATCATCCAATGACAACCCCCGCTCTTGGGCGGAGCGGGAGATAGTGTCAGACTCTTACTAGCTAAAAGACCCACCCCGTTCCTTCTAGCCTTCATACCGGGGCTCGAGCGCCCTTTCGGATAACCCTGGCCCCAGTAGGCTTCGACCCGGCTGAGTCCCTGCTGTTGCTGACAACTCCTTGAGGCGCGCGGGAACAGTGCGCGCCGTCGACTTGGGCTTGGTCCGGACAGTTACCGGACGGCCGGACAGCGAGCTACCCATTGCTCACTGTCCGCAAGCCCGCGCCTACGGTGGCCGGAAATCGGGATCAGAATCCCGGCGGCGGCGGCGGCGGCGATAACGCCGTTGCCTGACGAGCCAACGACAGAGCTGTCAAGTAGCTAAATATAGGTCGAACAAAATTTGAGTCAGATCGACACCAGAGGAAGAAGGAGCGTGAAAAAGTAACAAACACACGTACAAACTTTCTCTTTACTTACATTAATACGTTTTTTGCTGTTAGGCACTCAAACGCTACAGATAACATCTTCTACAGACACCAACAACGAATACATTAGTCCCAAACTAGGCAGAGTCTATTCCGCACTATGTATTTGAACATGACATTGTACAGTAATCATTGATGCTTGGCAATTTCCCCGGAGATCGGTACCTATTCTGTAGCGTTGCCAATTAATACTGTATAGAGATTGTCGCTTGATTGGTCTGCTACGTCATCAAAGAGGATGCCAGGCATAGGATCCACTAGACTATAATTGATTTGATTACGATAATTGTATACCAAATAGCTTCAACTATCGATAGCTTCAACCTACCTTTTTTATTATTATTGATAAGCTTGCGTTTGACCACCATCTCACCTGATTGTAAGCGATGATGTGGTCGACGATGAAGCACACTTGCTTAGAAGAAACCTATTCACTCTCGACTTAAAGACTCCTAAGTTGTAGCTATCAGGAAACACAGATTCCGGCAGGGAATTCTACTTCTTGGCTGTACGCACAATAAATGTGTTCCCAAAACGCTTTGTGCTTATGGGTGGGATGTCTACCATGTACCGGTGGCGCAACGCTGTACGTCGTGTAGTCCGATGATGGAATGGACTTGGTGGAATTAGATTGTGCAATTCCAGTGCACACTCCCCGAAATGTAAACGATAGAAAACCGACAGACTAGCAACTCGGCGGCGATGCTCAAAGCTTTGGAGCTTCGACTCTACAAGTGCATCATTGCCGATGATTCTCTTGGCTCGCTTATTAATCGACTCCAGCGTATCAAGCTGGTATTTGGCAGATCCATCCCAAAGATGAGAACAGTACTCCATACACGATCGAACTTGGGGTTGATAAAGATTGAGCAGCTGTTCCGACGTAAAGTACCGTCTCAGCCTTGATAAGATCCCTAATTTTTTGGCAGCCAGTTGAGCCTTTGCATCGATGTATGAGCCGAAATTGAGAGTAGATGATAACGATAACTACCTTCCCATTTTGGACGACATTTTTGTTTTGCTTTCTTTTTTGGGGTGGAAATTCATACAATGACTTCTCCCGCTTTAAGTGGAGCAGGGGACGTATCAGACTTTTACTGATAAAAACCACATCTATGTTACTTTTTAACCCCCGACGGAAAAGAGGGGTGTTATAAGTTGGAGGTGTCTGTGTCTGTGTGTTTGTCTGTGTGTCTGTATGTCTGTCCGTGGCATCGTAGCTCCTCAGCCAATGGCTCGATATTGATGTGGTTTTTTTTTATTTGTTAGCTAACGTTATCGAGAGTCTCTCTCTCTCTGTTCAGGTGTTCAAGGTCATCAGCTAATTTGTTTTCTGTCGCTGGGATCTTAAACACTTAATGGATGTATTACTTTTACTAATAAACACATAGATGTAGCCTAATGTTTGAAATATTTATGTATCTACGTGCCAACGCTATCAAGCTGGTCTGATATGGAGGTCGGAGGTAAGAGACGTAACCTTAGAACGCGTATTAATAAACCTGTCTAGTTTCGGCTTATTAAGATTTATCTTAAAAATTGATCAATTCGTTTCTTATGACCATGATAACCTGATGACGAAGACCTGCTGCTAGAACTGGGAAGTGGCTGATGGAACCCTGGAATGCCTTCTAGTAAACACATCGAGTTTGGGCTCATTAGATTCATCTTAACCAGTTCTTTTACTTTTTATACATTTTAAGCGTTCGGGGGTTCTTTTTAATTTTAAATTTTGCTATTATTATTTGCCTTGCGTTACAGGATTTTCCTTTCGAAAGCGAACACATGGCTCCAGTAGGCTTCGGCCTTGCTGAGCACCTTCGATGTTCGCTGACATCTCTCGGTGGCGCGCGTGAAATACTATGCGCTGTCGACAACTCGTGCTTGGTTGCCAGATGACAGGATGGCGAGTTGCCCATAGCTCGTCGTCCCCAAGCCTACTCTAATATGTATGATTCTCATAAGATTTGACCTTTACATGTTTCCGGTATGGACTTTAAAATACACTTCGATTTCTTTAACCCCTGACGAAAAAGAGGGGTGTTATAATTTTGAGGTGTCTGTGTGTCTGTCTGTGGCATCGTAGCTCCTAAGCGAATGGACCGATTTTGATGCAGTTTTTTTTATTTGATAGCAGACGTTATCGAGATGGTTTAAGGCCATCAGCTCGTTTGTTGGCTGTGGCAGGGATCTCAAACACTTAATAGATATATTCTTTACAAATAAACACATATATGTGACCTAATGTTTAAATTCTATATGATACCTATAGGTAACATGTCAGTGCTATCGAGCTGGTCTGATGACGGAGGTTGGAGGTAAGAGACGTAACCTTGGATCGCCTATTAATAAACCCGTCGAGTTTGGGCTCATTAGATTCATCTTAATAAATAAATAAATAAATAAGCCTTTATTCAGACCTTAATTAAAATTGTTGAACACAAAGTATAGTTTCTTAATCTAACAACTCGGACGAGTTAGTGACACCAACAACCTGGTCTGTTTGCCCAACTTTGGCAAAGGCCTCCTCCATTTCCTTCCACTCTGCTCTATTCTGAGCTCTTCTAGTCCATGTACTCCCTGCTATGTTTTTGATTTCGTCATCCCATCTTCGATACTGTCTACCTCGATTTCTTTTCTTATCCCTAGGGTACCAATATATTGTGTTTTTATTCCACTTTTCAATGCCTCTGACTATGTGGCCGGACCATTTCCACTTTAGTTTTCTTATTCTTGTTGTGACATTCTCAATTTCCATGCGTCTTCGAATAGTGGTGTTTCTTATTCTATCAGATTTTCTTATGTTTAGCATACTTCTTTGCATTGCGGTCTGACACGTTTCGAGTTTTCTATATTGTGCATTGGTGAGAGCCCAAGCCTGGCAGCCATATGTCAGGACTGGGAGTATACAAGTGTTATACAATTTTGTTTTGACGTACGTTTTAATTTCCGTGTTCTTCATTATTTCCTTGAACCCCCAGTAGCGTTTCCATGCATTTCCAATCCTTGTGTCGATTTCTTTAGTCATTATATCAGTGACCGAGATTTGTTGGCCCAGGTAAGTATATTCTTTCACAAACTCTACTGGCTCGCCGTTTAGAAGGATAGTGTCTTCCAGTGCGTTTGTCATGGCTTTAGTTTTAGTAGTGTTCATCGTCAGACCTACCTTGCGGCTTTCTCTATCCAGATCAGAGATCATGTTTTGTAGTTGGTCTGTTGTCGTTGCCAGTACTATTATGTCATCCGCGAACCGCAGGTGTGTAAGATTTTTGCCGTTTATATTAAGTCCATACTGTTCCCATTCCAGCCTCCGAAATATATCTTCCAGTACAGCTGTGAATAATTTAGGTGACAGTGGATCTCCTTGGCGTACGCCTCTGTTTATGTTTATTTGTTTCCCCTGTTTCTCCAATTTTATTCTCGCTGTACTGTTGGTGTATATGTTCTTCAGAATCCTGATGTACTTCTGGTCGACTCCTTGTTTCTTCAGACATTGCCAGATACTGTTGTGTTCTATTGAGTCAAATGCTTTGTTGAAATCGATGAAGCAACAATAGAAGGGCACTTTAAATTCTTTGGCTTTTTCAAAAATTTGTCTTACCGTTAGTATATGATCTAATGTTGAATAGCCTGACCGGAAGCCAGCCTGTTCCTTGGGCTGGTTTTCGTCCAGAATTCTGGTTATTCGCCGTAAAACAATTTTCGCAAAAATTTTGTAAATGTTCGACATTAGGCTTATTGGTCTATAGTTATTAATTTCTCTTTTGTCACCCTTTTTATGTAGTAGGATGATCGTTGATGTGGTCCACTGTGTAGGGATTTCCTCGGTGTGAAATATGTCGTTGAAAATGTGTTTAAGTAGTGGTGCTATCTCGTTTTTGCAATCTGCGAGTAATTCGTTATTGATATCGTCAGGGCCGGGCGCTTTATCCTTCTTCTGTGTTTCTATTGCCTTGTTTATTTCTTCTATTGGTATAGGCGGTACCGCGTCGTTGTTACTTAAGTCGGTCGGTTCTATTTGGTTCTTGCTGGAGTAAAGGTTTTCGTAGAATGTAGTTGCTATTGATAGTATGTCATATCTTTTTGTCTTCGTTTTGGAAAGTTGGTCTTTCATACTGGGTATCCAGTTTGTATTTTCTTTTAAAGTTTTTAAAGCTTTTTTAATGCCTCCAGTTTTGCTGATGTGTTTTTCAAAAGTTTCCCGCCTGACACGTTCTCTATCTTTTCTTATTTGGGTATTGATTTCTTTACTTATTTCGCTAATTTTGTTTCTGATAGTTTTTGTTTTGTTTGTTGTGTTTAACAGTTTTGATCTTGCTTCTAGGAGTTTAGTTACTTTCTCGGATAAGTTTTTCTTATCCTTCGTATTATTCTTAGTGTCAGCTTCTGGTCTCAATGTCATTATTTCATGTAGTGTGTTGTACTTCTGCTGAGTATTTATGCCCTCGAAAGATGATTCTGTCACCAATTTGAGTTTCTCTTTGATGATGTTTATAATTTGTTTGTTATTTGGTCTTGATGTTCTAACTTTGAAGGGTCGACTTTGAAGGGAGCATATTGACATGTTCAGACGTGCCCTGAGGACTCGGTGGTCGCTATTGAAATTCAAATTAGTGGTGCCGCAATCATCAATTAATTTTGGTCTATTTGTTAAGATGTAATCAATTTCGTTTTTAAAACGGCCGTCTGGTGATTCCCAAGTCCATCTTTTTGAAGCTCTTTTCTTGAATAGGCTGTTCATTATCTTCATGTTATTTTCCATCGCCATTTCTATTAGTTTTTGTCCGTTTCTTGTTCTTTTTCCACTGCTGTAAGGGCCAAGTACAACAGCTTCTCCATTTCGTGGCGTTCCAATCTGAGCATTAAAATCCCCCATTACTATACAGTGTTTGTATGTGTGCTCTTTCAAGGCGGTGTTGAGAGCTAAGTAAAATGCATCGATTTCTGAAGTAGATGACTGCTCTGTTGGTGAGTAAGTTTGCACTATAGACCATATTTCCTGTTTTGGAGGGATTTTAATATTTAATATAGCAATCCTGTCCGAGACTCCTATTATTTCTACGATGGAGCTCTTGAGTTCATTCTTTATTAGAAATCCTACTCCGTATTTTCCCGGAATATCGCCTCTATAGTATAGTGTAACTTTATGATACTCTTTGATAGCTTCTCCGTGTCTTCTCACTTCGCATAATCCTATAATGTCCCATTTAATATCCTCTAATGAATACAGAAGTTCCTGTAGCCTGTCTTCGGTCCTCAGAGAACGTGTATTATACGTAGCTATGTAAATTTGCTTGGTGTTTCGTAGTTTATTGTTTTCTAAGGTATTGGTTTGTGGTAAGGAATTTATAATTGGAGGGTAGTGGTCGCCATTCCCCACGGTGACCAACCGGCTTGGGGAATGTGTTTTAGCTGTTTCTTTGGATACATATTCGTAGCTTAAGTTGGGTTTCCTATTGTCGGTGTCTGTTAGGCGTTTTTTGATGTTGAGGATAGTGAAAGTGATGTGGCTCTACCCCGAGATACAAAGTCCATCATGTTTGTTTTAGTGAGTTTCTTTGGTGCAGGGGCAGGTGGGTGGTTTGGCGACTTATTTGATGGACTAATGCAGTCACTTTTCCTCTTGCCTATTTTATCCTCTCTCGGCTCTTTAATGACTATTTTATCTTTGACGAAATAACAAACATTTCCTTTTTCGCGCTCTTCTTTCAGTTGGGGTAACAGTTGTTTCCTATTCTCCAGGATTTCTTTGCTGAGGTCTTCTTTAATGTATATTTCGGAATTCAGTTTCTTTTTATTCCTAAGCACTTCGTTTCGTCTCCAGTTAGTTGTGAAAGTTACAAGAATGGGGCGCGGTTTGTTGTCTTTCTTTTCGCCAAGTCGGTAAGCGCTATTTATTTCATTTGGCTTTATGTGTATATTCATTTCTTTTTCTATAATTCCTAATACGGTTTCCAAGGGGGATTCACCACGTTGTGGCTCTTTTACCCCAAAGAAAAGGATGTTGTTTTTCTTTTTGTGTTCTTCCAAGGATTTAATTTTGTCGTTTAGGGTCTTGACTTCAACTTTCAAGATTTTGTTTTCTTCAGCTAGCGCTGTTAATTTTTCATTAATGTTTTCTGATACATTTCTCGTGACTGCTTCTGTTATCTCTCTTGTTTGCATTGCCATTGCTTCTTTCAATTTATTCCAGAATTTCTCCATCTCATTTTCCATTTTATAGGGAGTTTTTTAGAAGTTTGCAACACTAGTTAGTGGTTGGCAACACTCGTTTTGAGTTGGCAACACTAGTTTTGAGTTGGTAACACTTGATTTGAGTTGGCAATACCAATTGAAGGTTGGCAACTCTAGGTTATTGTTGGTAACACCAGTACGGAACTACCAACCTCAGCACGATATGAACAGTAACAGTGTCTATGACCAGGATTATGATTGGTTGAACTCTGACAGCTGTCTACTTGTAGGAATAGTGACACTTTTCTAACCTGTTTGCCTTTGTGTTTCGAGAAATTTTTGGCTTGTTTTTTTTACGCTTCGTGCCTCCGACTTATATGCACTACTTGAATTCGTCACTGTTTTCAACGTTGATGACTGTTTTAGGCTGATAGCGTTCGATTTGGCAGTGTAAATTAATTAGTTTTGAGAGAGCAACAACAATAGGTGTTTACTGTTTGACACCGGAAACTCCGTACCTCAGATTCATCTTAACCAGTTCTAAATATTATTCATGATGACTAGGACCTGATGTTAGAACAAGGAGGTGACCAATGGAACCCTGGAATGCCTAATAGTAAACACGTCGAGCTTGGGCTTATTAGACTCGTCTTAAGCAGTTATTTTACTTTTTATAGATTGTATGCGTCGGGGGTTTTATAAAATTTTTAATTTTGCTATTATTTTCGTTTTTTTTTTTTGGATAAACGACAATTATGACTCCTATCGCTCTGAATGTAGGCCCCTCGGGCGGCCCGGGGTATTATTATTATTTAGTTTTTACATAAAACACCAAAAAAAAAAACAAAAATAATCTTTTTCTAGACTTTTCTAGACTATTCTAGACTTTTCTAGACTTTTCTAGACTTTTCTAGACTTTTCTAGACTTTTCTAGACTTTTCTAGACTTTTCTAGACTTATCTAGACTTTTCTAGACTTTTCTAGACTTTTCTAGACTTTTCTTGGAAAAACAACTTAAATGGCCTTGAAAAACGCTGTACAGTCGGCGCTCGTGGGATTAATGACTAAAATCCATTTGTGTTTCTTCAGTTGCCCTTTGCGTTCTAGAACAATCGAACAATCCAGCACCATTGTGCACTTTAAGTACCTATTTACTCGGTAAGGACCGCAATATAATGTCCATTATTATGTAATAACTTGACCCATATATTACCCACAATCTCCCTATTGTTATGGCTAACTAAATTAATTACATCTGGTTTCAATAAAGGATTTGTCGCTAGTGTGTAATTACCGTCAGGATTAAGGGATATCCTTAGGCTCTTACTAGACGTTACGGCGCCTTTATATTGCCTTTATATACCTATGTTTGTATGACGAGCGGCAGCTTACTGAAACCTAATCCCAGATCATAAATGTTAATAAGGTTTTGACACCTCTACCGATACTGATAAGCTAAATATTAAGCCTTATAGATAGATAGATATATTCTTTGTTCAGCACCAAAAATAAAAATTATATATAGGGTGTCACAATGGGCGGTATTATCGCTAAAAGCGATTTTTTACAGACAACCTTTGGATGTATTTGACAGAGAAAGAGAAAAAAAGATACGCAAGTAGTTCGTGGTGTACTATTCACATATATACTCGTACAATACATAGGCTAATAAGCTATAACAATCACACCAACCATATAGCACAGCAATATATTCAGCCTTATAATGTTCCCACTGCTGGGACTCAGGCCTCCTCTCTAGGAGAGGGAATGGGCTATAATCCATCACGCGAGCACATTGCGGTGGATCGTGCTGATCGACTGACTGTCGTTTTTCTTACATTATGAAAAAAAATATATATATATAAAAAATAGTAGCCCACCGGCATCATTATTAAGTATTTTTTATTGTGTTACTTTTTGGTGTGCAATAAAGTTTATTCTACTCTATCTCACTCAAAAAGACACAAAAAAACATTCAGACGACATGAGAACCTCCTTTTTTTAATTCGGTTAAAAAGAAGCAATAATTCATACAGCTACTATTTTAAGCAAAATATTAGAGGACACAGAATTGTTGTTAATTAACTGAGGATTCGACCCTCCTTTTCCCCGAGGGCCTCCGGTAAGGAACAACCATCGCTAGAATACCAGAGTAGAAAACACTTGATCAAAACCGGCCAAGTGCGAGTCGGACTCACGCACGTAGAGTTCCGTACTATCCGTAGCAAGAAACGGCAAAAAAATCACGTTGGGTGTATAGGAGCCCCCACTTTAATATTTAATTTTATTTGTTTCAACCGACTTCGAAAAGGGAGGAGGTTCTATATTCGGCTCAATGTATTTTTAACCGACTTCTAAAAAAGGAGGAGATTCTCAATTCGGATGTTTGTATTTTTTTTATGTATGTTCGCGCATAACTTCGTCGCTTGCCAACCGATTTGAAAAATTATTTTTTTTTGTTGGAAAGGGTATTTAGTATTTGTTATTATATTAGCGTCAACAGAAATACATCTCCTGTGAAAATTTCAACTGCCTAGCTATCATGGTTTATGAGATACAGCACCCCTAGCCAAGTTGATAATCTGCAATCGTTAACGCTAGTTGAAAAGTAATCAAATGTATGGGAATGACATCATCTCAACGTTAATTCACGTGATCGGAACAAACGAATAGATAATTCGTAGCCAAGTTCACATCGTTCAAAATGATAGAATGAATTTCTACAACGTTTAACGCTACATCCTTTGATAAACAAACACTACTACTACAACTACATTGTAGAACGAGCGGCCGTCTCAGGCGCGTCAACATGGCTACCCACTTATCGTTTTCTACAATTGCCGACACCGAAGCGTTACTGATTGGAGAACGAAATTCGACACGATACGGTTGTAATTTGGCTAGGGGGGCAGCTTCGTGATAGAGACACGGGTAGCGGAGAGATAGCAATAGGGTCCCGTTTTTACTCTTTGGCTACGGAACCCTAAAAATTAACATAATCATAAAAGATGACGTCACAACAATGGACCAAACCTCCCCTCATATTATTAGGTATGTAAAGAATACAAACTCCTTGGAAGAAGTATGAAGAGTCAAGGTTTTTAATAAAATCTTTATGAAGGAAAGGCCGAGGCTTTTAAAATTCCTATGATGAAATGAAATGAAGTATTGCGAATGCGATACTGAGTTATTAAATTCGTGTGTTGTCTTGAAAATAAAAAGAAAATTAACCATTCTGTATAACGCTTGTGTTTTATCCTTCTTGGTTTTAGGCGGGTGAAAATCATACGATATATAACTAAAATAATATACAACCTTTTAAAAAATTAAGTTAAGAGGGTCTTTTTCCAGTCGCCTATTAAGTGTCAACATCGAGCATCGTTCAAAAGCTTCAGCTAACGCAATCCAACGCGATCTTTGACGGAGACGCAACGCAAAAAAGAAAGATAATGCCTGTAAACTTTGTTGGCATTCGGTAATTCCGTGATTTGCTCGAATATTTCACAAAACTTGTTCTAATAAATACGTATTTTTTTTTTTAAACTCTAAGTTTTTGACAAAAAATATCGTCATTCAGAATCTCGATGCAAGGCTTCGATGAATGTACTTTTTTATATTTTTAATTTATGACTACATTATGGAGGCCCAAATTTTTCATAAAATTGCAGATTTTCAGAGGTCTTTACGAGATTTACACGAATTTATATTTTGATTTTAATAGAAGCTTGGATAATACCCACAAGATATTTGGAAATCCAATATATCTGGAGAAATATGTTTAATAACATCATAATTACGTAAGTGCGGTTGTATGAAAATGTACCTCGAGTTGCACGCTTTTAAAATCATTATTCTAGCAGTGAAATTTTACTTAAATGCAATTAAATATTTTTTTTTTTTTAAGAGTGTAGCTATCCTTATTGTAGGCAAATAATAACAATCTACGCACTATACTGAAACGTGTTCATATAAGTAGGTATCTAGGCACGCACATACTCACACTCGGTGACGTAATCACAATTTATCAAAATATTAAATAACAATAATAAGTTTTTATTTTATTCTTCTACATCTACACTTACGTAATAACGAGGTAAAGTTTGTTTTTTTGTTTAGTACTGGTCCGATTGCTAGAATTTTTTAACCGCTGGAAAGCTGCTTTATTCTTGAGTGGCATAGGGTATATTTTATGTACGCGGACGAAGTCGCGGGCAAAAGCTAGTTTTTAATAAAAATACCATCAGCTAACCATCTGGATTGAACCCGAGTCTTCAACAGTACGTAGTGTTTTACGCGCGCCAAGAGTTGACAGCAAAACCGTAGCGGTCCAGCAGGGCCGAAGCCTATTAAGGCTGACTTCTGAAAAAGTTACTTATGGTCCTAAAATACAAAGGTAACTGATGGAACATAGGTGAGGTTTTAGTCAGTAAAAATCTGATACTCCCTCTCACTACACCCAGAGCGAGAAAATCACTAGATGATTTCTAACTTAAAAAAAAAAAAACAATCTGGTGTAGTCAATCAATAAATCAATCAAAATCATTTATTTCAAATAGACCATCAGCAGGCACTTTTGAATAGTCAAATGTCGGTCAGTCCAAGAAAAGTGAAGCTGCACGTTCCAAAGCGTAGTGAGTTTCTTGCACGTTTTTGTCCATAGAGATCTATGGACAAAAACGTGCAAGAAACTCCATGGACACTCTTTTTAAGTATGGTAGTTTTTAAGTAGGTAGTGATGTCGCTCGTGTTAGGATGGATCACGGGGCCGATATAAAGAGTACTATTTTAAAATAACTTCCACGTATAAGTTGAGAAAAATCTTTCAACACACCGAGTAAGAACTAGATATAAATGACCAATCACGTTTTACTACTGAGAGTGGGTGGTTTTAGATTACTCTCTACTCGACCTAGGGATTCTAATAAACTTTTTTACCAAGAGGGAATCAAGAAAGTAAATTCCCCAGTGCTGTTAAGGATAATTATATAAAATTAAACTATTTGTATTAATATAACCCTAAAAAATAATTAATAAGTTTAATTATTAGATATGAAATTAAACTTATTAATTATTTTTTAGGGTTCTGTACGTAAAGAGTAAAAACGAGACCCTATTACTCAAATTCCACTGACTGTCTGTCTATCACCAGGATGTATCTCATAAATCGTAATAGCTACACAGCTGTAACAGATGATAGAGGAAAAGGTTTGTTAAGGCCTCATGTAAAAACTACTAGATTTGAAAAATAAATAATAATCTTTATTCAGGTCAAAATACCCATTTTCACAATTATAACAGATTAAATATCAAAACATACAATTGAAATCTAATCAAATACATGTAATGAAATGACCTCCTTGAAAATGACATTTCATTAATTTAATTTTTAAGCTGTGGATACGGGGTGACGTATCATTCTATGGCAGATGATGTTTAGATTATTTTGTGCATTTTATTGTTATAAAAACTTGTAGAGAGATAATTAAAGGGATATAATTGAGGAGGCGATATTAGTGAACTTTAAATGTCGTTTCTTTGTTTTCAGGTGAGATAAAAGTGTAATTTTAGTTAAACGATAATTGTTATACTGTAAAAGCATGTTGAATAAAACAAATCTTTGTTTTCAGAGAAACAATTTGTGGTTTATTTCGAAAATCCTCAATAAAATCTATTATAAAACGACATTTTTGTTAACTAAAAGAAGATGGACCGGCTGCAATTTGAGTTTACGATGATAGCTTCAAATGATGGCAAATCAAATGTATTAGCCATAACCTCAATATCTACAGAAGAAGGAAAATGTTATGTTTTACCTGATGAGCTGAAGCCGGTGATTCATCATACATATATTGTCAAAATGAATACTTTCTCAAAAATAAAAAATAGTATAAAGAAAAGGCATCAAAGTAGAAAAATATGGATAAAATTGGATGAAGATCTTAAGAAAACATATAGAGATGAGGAAGGTAATATGCAATTTTTAGATCAATATTTAGAAGAAATGAGCACAAAACAACCTATAGACAAAAACGACAATTTGCAACATATCTTGGAAAAATTAATAGAAACTACTACAAAGAAAGAAAATCAACATAACCTAAAACATATTTCAGAGAAATTTATTATTGAAAAATTCACAAGCAAGAACACTAATGCAATGCAATGGATTGAGAATTTTGAAAAGGAGTGTGAGCGCTTTAATATATCAAAAGATGAAACAAAAATAGATATATTGAGATTATTTTTAGAAAAATCTTGTTTGGATTGGTATAGCTCGATGGCCATAAAACTAACAATAAAGGCTGAATGGAATGAATGGAAAGACAAATTTTTAGAAACTTTTAAAAACCGAGGATGGGACATAGTTACATATGCTCTCGCATTTAGATATAAAGAAGGACTACTAATTGATTACGCTATTAGAAAAGAAAGGCTTATGCTAGACATAAACAAATCGATAGACTCCAAAACAATGATAGATCTTATTGCAACAGGTTTACCTGGGTTTATCTTAAATAGGTTAAACAGAGATGAACTCAATGACACTACTGATTTGTTCAATGAGATAAGAAAATATGAAGGTATGATGTACAAGAAAAACTCAAGTACAATAAAGAGTCGTACATTCCTTTATAAAAATAAAACTAATGAGAAGAAGCCATGTAACACTTGTGAATCTTTGGACAAAGGAATCAGATATCATCCGGATGAGTCATGTTCGTTCAAGAAAAATAAAAATGAATCTGAAAAAGTTTTTAAACCCAGAAATGTAAATAACAACTCTATTATTGAAGTAGATATAAATACTGAGAAAAAAAACGAGTAAGTACACCATTAATCAAAATCAAGCTCTTATTAGAAAATAAACTAGAAGTGAGCGGCATTTATGATTCAGGCTCACAGATCTCTTTAATAAATTCAAGACTGATTAAAATAAAAGAAAAAAAGGACAATGAGAATATAGCATATATGAAAACGGTTAATGGTGTGAAAAAAACAGATGGCTTGATAACAATAAAAATAAAAATATTTGATTTAGAAGAAGAAGTGGATGTATACATAGTAGAAAATGAATATTTTGATGATTTTATAATCGGATTGGATATGATAAAGAAATTCAAACTAACCCAAAACGAGGACTTGCGGATAGAACAAAAGATAAGAACAAATAAAATAGATGAAATGTCTAAAGATAACAGAAATGAAGAAAAGAATATAAAAACATTAGCAATAAATTTTAATGAACACATAGAAACAGAAGAGTTTGTAAGTATGACAGACCATTTAGATAATGAAAAGAAAATTGAGATCGAGAAAATAATAAAGGAATATAAAACAATTTTTGCAAAGGACAAGTATGATATAAGAACAGTTAGAGATTATGAAGCTCACATAGATTTACTAGTAAATAGATACTGTAGTAAAAGACCATACAGATGTACAATAGAAGATAAATTAGAAATTGAAGAGCAAATATCCATGTTACTAAAGAATAATTTAATAGAAGAATCCTACAGTCCTTTCGCTGCTCCAGTGACATTGGCATTAAAAAAGGGTGAAAATAGGAAATCCCGCTTGTGTATAGATTTCAGGGAACTAAATAAAATTGTTGTTCCACAAGCTCAACCTTTTCCGTTAATAGATGATTTGATTGTTAAAACTAGAAATTGTAAGTATTTTACTACACTGGATATAAACTCAGCATTCTGGGCGATACCATTACGGGTGGAAGATAGATATAAAACATGATTTGTCACACAAGATGGCCACTTCCAGTGGACCTGAAAAGATATAGTTGAAGACCAAGAAAAAAATGAAACAATAAAAGAAAAGAAACAAAATCTACTACATAAAAATAAAATCTATTATAAAAAAATAAAGAAACTTGAAAAGATTATACTCTCAGAAGAATTTAGTAAAAAAATTATAAAAAAGGTGCATGAAGATTTATGCCATATTGGAATCAGACAATTACAGAAAAAAATAAGTCCACTATATACAGCTAAAAACCTAACAAAAAATATCATAAATATTTGTAAAACATGCGAAATATGCATAAAAAATAAATCAAGATGTCAAGGAAAATTTGGGTTAATGTCACAACTGGGACCAGCAACAAAACCATTTGAGATAATGTCAATGGATACTATAGGTGGCTTTGGAGGATCTAGGTCAACAAAAAAATACTTACACCTTTTAGTAGACCACTACACAAGATATGCGTTTATTGTGACTTCAAAAACACAGAACGCAAGTGACTTTATAAAACTAACAAAGAAAGTACTCGAGACAGATGAGATTGGAATAATTCTGACAGACCAATATCCAGGCATCAATTCAAAAGAATTTAAACAGTATTTGCAGGAGAATAACATCAAACTAATATTTACAGCTGTGAATACGCCATTTTCGAACGGCTTGAACGAAAGATTAAACCAAACAATAGTAAATAAAATAAGATGTAAAATAAATGAGAAAAATAATAAGAGAACATGGACAACAGTAGCAAGAGAATGTGTACAGAAATATAATGAAACAGACCATTCTGTTACAGGTTTTGCACCAAAATATTTACTGGATGGTACAAATGTCAGTATTTTACCAAATGAAATTAAAACAATAGAAAAGGAAGACAAGTGGATTGCTGATAGAAGATTAGCATTAGAGAATACAATAAAATCTCACAAGTACAACAAGAAAATATTTGATAGAAATAGGAAAATACAAGAGTTCGAGATAGGAGACAGTGTATATGTAGAAAATGGAAATAGACTGAACAGGAAAAAATTTGACGAATTAAAAATAGGCCCTTTCAAGATAATAGAGAAAATATCGAACTCCATTTATAAGATTGACACTGGCAACAGAAAAACAGAATCAACTTTATTCCACATAACAAAATTACAACCTGTTACGGCAGAAGATGAAGTAGAAGAAAACGAATAGGTATAAAGATAACTTGCAGGTGCATTGTTTGTATTATATTATTTAGAATTTTCGTTCCTATGGGGGGGAGATGTAATGAAATGACCTCCTTGGAAATGACATTTCATTAATTTAATTTTTAAGCTGTGGATACGGGGTGACGTATCATTCAATGGCAGATGATGTTTAGATTATTTTGTGCATTTTATTGTTATAAAAACTTGTAGAGAGATAATTAAAGGGATATAATTGAGGAGGCGATATTAGTGAACTTTAAATGTCGTTTCTTTGTTTTCAGGTGAGATAAAAGTGTAATTTTAGTTAAACGATAATTGTTATACTGTAAAAGCATGTTGAATAAAACAAATCTTTGTTTTCAGAGAAACAATTTGTGGTTTATTTCGAAAATCCTCAATAAAATCTATTATATATATAAAATTAAAATAATCAAAACAAGGTCATTAAATTAAAATAAAATTAATTAAAAACAATATAAATTAAAATCAAATTAAATAATGATGATTTAGTGTTCGTTACCCATTGTCATATTGTTTACCTTTATGTAGAATAAATAAAACAACCACAGAAATCACAAAATAATAAATTATCTTTGAAATGACAATTTTGACCACATGATATTAAGTGAGGGTTATATGGTACCTTAAGGGCCATATTAAATATATTAAAGTTAACCTTTATGACAAAAATCACAAATATAATATTCGTGTTCAGTGCCGGGTACATGTTGTATGACCCCAAAAATTGCAACTCGAGTACTTAATCCACTTCTCTCCATGTCTGTCGCTAGAATAACTTGTTTCACAAAATATGCAGCTTGTATCTGGACTTTCAGGCATCCTATCTGAATTTACTTAATTTGATAACTGCGTCAGTTTCAGAGCTCCTGCTGGATGTATCTACTCTCATGCATCCGGCAGTAGCTCATATATTTACAAAAAAGAACAAGGTACGCTTTCGATTCGGTTGTATTTTTTAATGTATGTTTGTTTATACCTCAGAACTTATGAACTAATATCGAAAAATTGTTTATTCATTTTAAAGGATATAATTCCAAATTACAGAACACAGGAATCATACAATAGACTCATGACAATTTAGTTGTGATACCAGGGTGTACCTCAAGACAAGGTTATACATGTTATATGGCCCGCGGAAACTATAATAGGAACAATGTGAGGGGGTCAAATTACGTAGCTCGCTGTCCGGCCGTCCGGTAACTGTCCGGACCAAGCCCAAGTCGTCGACGGCGCGCGCTGTTCCCGCGCGCCTCAAGGAGTTGTCAGCAACAGCAGGGACCCAGCCGGGTCGAAGCCTACTGGGGCCAGGGTTATCCGAAAGGGCGCTCGAGCCCCGGTATGAAGGCTAGAAGGAACGGGGTGGGTCTTTTAGTCAGTAAGAGTCTGACACTATCTCCCGCTCCGCCCAAGGGCGGGGGATGTCAATGCATGATTTTTTCCCACCATAAAAAAAAAAAGGGGGTCAAATTACAAGTATTTAAGTCTATGTAACCAAGCGAAAAAATATATATTTATTTAATGTTGTTACATAAAACACAATGTTTGAATCATCAAACGTAAAACTTAGTTTGTCTAGAAACACAGTTTTTCTGAAAGAATTTTAGTAATCGGTCCAGTACTTTCAGAGATCCTCAAAACAAAAAAATAAATAATTAAAAACAAACTTTACCACATTATATGAGTGTAGATGTAGATTATAATATAGTACGGAAACCCTTCGTATGCAAGTAATAAAGAGACTATCCTGATTTTTTCTGCCTTTCACTCCTTTCAGACTTCAAAAAAAAATCTAGACTTAAATGAAATCGGATGTCATCTAAGTCCAGTGCCTGGGGGTTTTTGCGGCACCAAATTTTTTTTTTTTACTTCGATCAAGTAGTTCTTGAAATATTAACTAAACTATAATAGTAGATACCTAATAACTTTTGGTTTTCAAAATCAAGGTCACAATTTTTTAATGGGTAAACTTTTTTACACATACTATTGACTGCATACTTATATTTTCTTTTTAAATTTCATCCGCAATAAAAATATAATTCTAGATTTAGATGATTTTGACGCCCGAAGTGTTGTAAGAAACTTCTGAGTAGGTAACTACGGTACGTGCATTTTAGTAAAATATTTCCTAAACAGTTTTATTTGTTTTAAATACCTTACGCTATCCTTCTATTTATATTTCATGTTTTCCTTTTGCACGTGTATGTGTTTAAAAGTAACTAGAGCAGAACTGATATTTTTTATGAATAATGAATTATTAAATCATTTTTAGGTTTCCGTATCTCAAAAGGAAAAAAGCGGAACCATTATAGGATCACTTTGATGTTCATCTGTCTGTCAAAACCCTTTGTCTCGGGAACGCGTGGAGGTAACAAGTTGAAATTAAAACCATATACTCAGGTCTGCAGTCCCATGAAGCTGAGAAAAAATGTCAAACTCTTATGTTATGTAACGAAAAAAAAAAGATATGGCCGTTTATGTCGCAAAAACGTATATGTCGACTTTCTCAAGGGAATCAAAATTCATAGGATACTTCTCGTTAACCTAGAATCCTGAAAGACTTGAAGCAAGATCTCATAGCAAGTATAGAAAAAACTGAAACTGTAAATTTGTAGTTACATAACGAAAAAAATTTTTTTTGCGATTCGAAAAAATATTCAAGACTCGATTCGGGAATTGAATTGTTTTCATAGCTAAGTTTGTATGGAACCCGCAGAGCGCGAGTCCGGTTCGCTCTTGTCCGGTAAACCGGCGCTTGCTCTAAAATCAACACAATTACGGTGTGTATTTAATTATCCTGGCATTCATTGTAATATATCCATCGATATTTATTGTTTACCTACATCACGTATTTAATAATTGCTACATACATCTAAAATATCTAATTTACTTTAATTATCGAGGTTATTTGTAAAACACTGGTAATCTCTCAAGACTGTGGTACTAACATCATGAACAACAACTTTTGTTCTAACCCTGTATATGTATTTGTAATTTACTCGGTTCGACTCTGAACCCTGTATATGTATTTGTAATTGACTCGGTTCGACTCTGCCATTAATTTATAAAAAAATAAAAAAATGGGAAGACGATAGGGAGGGTAAAAAATAGCCTACGACTTATTCTTAGACCTATAAAATTAACACGATTTTTTCATAAATCGATCAAACCGTCGCGTTACGAAAGAGTGAGCGTGTCTCAGCGTGATTTAATTGTATTGGAACACAGGTTTACACTGGGATATAGAATAGCATAGCATAACATAGTCGGCCTTATAATGTTCCCGATGTTGGGACTCAGGCCTCCTCTCTCAGTGGGGGAATCCACCACGCGGACCCAGTGCGGGTTGGATGATGTCACATGTATTCGAATTTTTGGTTCTAGGACATGTCGGTGTCCTTACGATGTTTTCCATCACCGTTTTGAGAGCAGTGGTGATGAAATAAATTACACAAAGTACCGCGTCTGTCTTGGTTTGATCTCTCGGCCACCACTGCTCTCAAATATATTCTATGTCCCATGAATATTCGTACAGGCGAACTCGCTGACAGAAGATAGTGTAACAAAGTTTCTATACGGTGTTTATTATAATGGATAACAAACAGTGAGTTTGTTTAGCATGTGTTACATTTTCCTACTAAAAGTTATAGTCCAAAAGTTGGTAGTTTTAATGTGATACGATATAGCTAAAAGCTTCCACGAAATTTTTAATTAACACTATACATAACATATACATAATCAGCCTTTTTAATGTTCCCACTGCTGGGACTCAGGCCTCCTTTCTAGGAGAGGGAATGGGCCGTAATCCACCACGCGGGCCCAGTGCGGGTTGGTGAATGTCACATGTCTTACTGAAACCTAATCCCAAATCATAAATATTAATAAGGTTTTGACACCTCTACCGATACTGATAAGCCCTTTTAAATATTAAGCCTTATAGATAGATAGATATATTCTTTATTCTGCATCAAAAATAAAAATTATATATAGGGTGTCACAATGGGCGGTATTATCGCTAAAAGCGATTTTTTACAGACAACTTTTGGATGTATTTGACAGAGAAAGAAAAAAAAAGATACGCAAGTAGTTCGTGGTGTACTATTCACATATATACTCGTACAATACATAAGCTAATAAACTATACCAATCCCACCAACCATGTAGCACAGCAATATATTCAGCCTTATAATGTTCCCACTGCTGGGACTCAGGCCTCCTCTCTAGGAGAGGGAATGGGAATCCATCACGCGAGCACATTGCGGTGGATCGTGCTGATCGACTGACTGTCGTTTTTCTTACATTATGAAAAAAATATATAAATATATAAAAAATAGTAGCCCACCGGCATCATTATTAAGTATTTTTTATTGTGTTACTTTTTGGTGTGCAATAAAGTTTATTCTATTCTATCCCACTCAAAAAGACACAAAAAATCATTCAGACGACATGAGAACCTCCTTTTTTTAATTCGGTTAAAAAGAAGCAATAATTCATACAGCTACTATTTTAAGTAAAATATTAGAGGACACAGAATTGTTGTTAATTAACTGAGGATTCGACCCTCCTTTTCCCCGAGGGCCTCCGGTAAGGAACAACCATCGCTTGAATACCAGAGTAAAAAACACTTGATCAAAACCGGCCAAGTGCGAGTCGGACTCACGCACGTAGAGTTCCGTACTATCCGTAGCAAGAAACGGCAAAAAAATCACGTTTGGTGTATAGGAGCCCCACTTTAATATTTAATTTTATTTGTTTCAACCGACTTCGAAAAGGGAGGAGGTTTTATATTCAGCTCAATGTATTTTTAACCGACTTCTACAAAAGGAGGAGATTCTCAATTCGGATGTTTGTATTTTTTTTATGTATGTTCGCGCATAACTTCGTCGCTTGCCAACCGATTTGAAAAATTATTTTTTTGTTAGAAAGGGTATTTAGTATTTTTTTTTTTTTTTTTTTTTAATTAATGAAAGGCTTGCGTTTGACCACTATCTCACCTGATGGTAAGCGATGATGTGGTGATGGATGATGTGTGGATTTGTTATTATATTAGCGTCAACAGAAATACATCTCCTGTGAAAATTTCAACTGCCTAGCTATCATGGTTTATGAGATACAGCACCCCTAGCCAAGTTGATAATCTGCAATCGTTAACGCTAGTTGAAAAGTAATCAAGTGTATGGAAATGACATCATCTCAACGTTAATTCACGTGATCGGAACAAACGAATAGATAATTCGTAGCCAAGTTCACATCGTTCAAAATGATAGAATGAATTTCTACAACGTTTAACGCTACATCCTTTGATAAACAAACGCTACATTGTAGAAAGAGCGGCCGTCTCAAGCGCGTCAACATGGCTACCCACTTATCGTTTTCTACAATTGCCAACACCGAAGCGTTACTGATTAGAGAACGAAATTCGACACGATATGGTTGTAATTTGGCTAGGGGGGCAGCTTCGTGATAGAGACACGGGCAGCGGAGAGATAGCAATAGGGTCCCGTTTTTACTCTTTGGCTACGGAACCCTAAAAATTAACATAATCATAAAAGATGACGTCACAACAACGGACCAAACCTCCCCTCATATTATTATGTAAAGAATACAAACTATTTGGAAGAAGTATGAAGAGTCAAGGTTTTTAATAAAATCTTTATGAAGGAAAGGCCGAGGCTTTTAAAATTCCGATGATGAAATGAAATGAAGTATTGCGAATGCGATACTGAGTTATTAAATTCGTGTGTTGTCTTGAAAATAAAAAGAAAATTAAGCATTCTGTATAACGCTTGTGTTTTATCCTTTTTGGTTTTAGGCGGGAGAAAATCATACGATATGTAACTGAAATAATATAAAACCTTTTAAAAAAATAAGTTAATAGGGTCCTTTTCGAGTCGCTTATTAAGTGTCAACATCGAGCATCGTTCAAAAGCTTCAGCTAACGCAATCCAACGCGATCTTTGACGAAGACGCAACGCATAAAAGAAAGATAATGCCTGTAAACTTTGTTGGCATTCGGTAATTCCGTGATTTGCTCGAATATTTCACAAAACTTGTTCGAAGAAATACGTGTTTTTTTTTTTAAACTCTAACTTTTAGAAAAAAAAATATCTTCATTCAGAATCTCGATGCAAGGCTTCGATGAATGTACTTTTTTATATTTTTAATTTATGAGTACATTATGGAGGCCAAAAGTTTTCAAACTAGATTTACACGAATTTAAATTACGCTATCCTTCTATTTATATTTCATGTTTTACTTTTGCACGTGTATGTGTTTAAAAGTAACTAGGGCAGAACTAATATTTTTTATGAATAATGAACTTTTAAATCATTTTTAGGATTCCGTATCTCAAAAGGAAAAAGCGGAACCATTATAGGATCACTTTGATGTCCATCTGTCTGTCAAAACCCTTTGTCTCGGGAACGCGTGGAGGTAACAAGTTGAAATTAAAACCATATACTCAGGTCTGCAGTCCGTTGAAGCTGAGAAAAATTGTCAAACTCTTATGTTAGGTAACGAAAAAAAAAAGATATGGCCGTTTATGTCGCAAAAAACGTATTTGTCGAGATTCTTAAGGGAATCAAAATTCATAGGATACTTCTCGGTAACCTAGAATCCTGAAAGGCTTGAAGCAAGGTCTCATAACAATTATAAAAAAAATTGAAACTGTAAATTTGTAGTTACATAACGAAAAAACTTTTTTTTGCGATTCGAAAAAATATTCAAGACTCGATTCGGGAATTGAATTGTTTTCATAGCTAAGTTTGTATGGAACCCGCAGAGCGCGAGTCCGGCTCGCACTTGCCTGGTAAACCGGCGCTTGCTCTAAAATCAACACAATTACGGTGTGTATTTAATTATCCTGGCATTCATTGTAATATATCCATCGATATTTATTGTTTACCTACATCACGTATTTAATAATTGCTACATACATCTAAAATATCTAATTTACTTTAATTATCGAGGTTATTTGTAAAACACTGGTAATCTCTCAAGACTGTGGTACTAACATCATGAACAACAACTTTTGTTCTAACCCTGTATATGTATTTGTAATTTACTCGGTTCGACTCTGAACCCTGTATATGTATTTGTAATTGACTCGGTTCGACTCTGCCATTAATTTATAAAAAAATAAAAAAATGGGAAGACGATAGGAGGGTAAAAAATAGCCTACGACTTATTCTTAGACCTATAAAATTAACACGATTTTTTCATAAATCGATCAAACCGTCGCGTTACGAAAGAGTGAGCGTGTCTCAGCGTGATTTAATTGTATTGGAACACAGGTTTACACTAGGATATAGTAGAATAGCATAGCATAACACAGTCGGCCTTATAATGTCCCCACTGTTGGGACTCAGGCCTCCTCTCTCAGTGAGGGAATGGGCCGTAATCCACCACGCGGGCCCAGTGCGGGTTGATGGATGTAACATGTCTTCGAATTTTTGATCCTAGGACATGCCGGTTTCCTCACGATGTTTTCCTTCACCATTTTGAGAGCAGTGGTGATGAAATAAATTACACAAAGTACCGCGCCTGGCTGGGTTTGATCTCTCGGCCACCACTGCTCTCAAATATATTCTATGTCTCATGAATATTCGTACAGGCGAACTCGCTGACAGAAGATAGTGTAACAAAGTTTCTATACGGTGTTTATTATAATGGATAACAAACAGTGAGTTTGTTTAGCATGTGTTACATTTTCCTACTAAAAGTTATAGGTAGTCCAAAAGTTGGTAGTTTTAATGTGATACGATAAAGCTAAAAGGTTCTACGAAATTTTTAATTAACACTATACATAACATATACATAATCAGCCTTTTTAATGTTCCCACTGCTGGGACTCAGGCCTCCTCTCTAGGAGAGGGAATGGGCCGTAATCCACCACGCGGGCCCAGTGCGGGTTGGTGAATGTCACATGTCTTCGAATTTTTGGTTCTAGGACATGTCGGCTTCCTCACGATGTTTTCCTTCACCACTTTGAGAGCAGTGATGATGACATACATTACACAAAGTAATGCGCCTGGCTGGGTTTGAACCCACGACCTACAACTTGTAAGTCGGAGCCGGTGCCACTCGGCCACCACTGCTCTCACATTATATTAACACTATATATTATCCCTAACTTTAGTATTAGTGGGCAGGGTAGTACATCGCTCGCAGAACAGACAGTTGATGGGGACGAAAGAGTCTAGAGTGGCGACCAAGTACTGGTAGACACAGCGTTGGAACCCCACAAGGTGGACCGATTACCTAGTGAGGGTCGCGGGAATCCGATGAATGAAGGTGCGCAGTACCAGTCGTTTCCCTTTTTCCTCGCGATGTTTCCCTTCACCATTTTGAGAGTAGTGGTAATCAATAAAATTACAAAAAGTAATACGTCTGGCTGGGTTTGAACCTACAACCTGCAACTCGTAAGTCAGGGCCGAAAAAAATTAAACATAAAATGCTTTATTCTTTTTGATAGTCATTTGATTAGTTTGAATGAGTGAACGAATGAATGAATGAATGGCTGAATGATTGACTGAACGAATGAGTGAATGAATGAAATAATTAATGATATATTTATTTGCAAGAATGTAGGTAGGTAAGTAACTTAACTATATTCGGCGTTTCACCCGTACAAATATTCAGATTTTACATCTGGGTCATTTCACGTAGGCTCATTTTTTGCTAATTTCGGTGGTATTTTTTATTTGTAGGTTTTCAGATGAAAAAATTAACTTATCTTATTCTAGAACACAAGTTTCAGCTATCGCATTCTAGAATAAGATAAGTTAATTTTTTCATCTGAAAACCTACAAATAAAAAATACCACCGAAATTAGCAAAAAATGAGCCTACGTGAAATGACCCATCTTTATTACGACAATATTGTTGACGATGGAGTATGCTTACTCAGAAGTAACCTATTTACGACCTTCCTTTAATATTGTATCAAAATTAATTATTTATTTAGGGACTGCTTACTAACGAAAGGGCAGATTAAAGGTTATGTTTATTCGGGGTCTTTTTTGGAGTAATTTTGTCATTTCAAAGGATCTTTTTCATCTTTTCTTTGATAAACAGTTTCTTTTAAATCCTGTATTTTCTTACCTACATCAAATTAATTATATTTAGACACAACTAGCAATTTACCCCAGCTTTGTACGAAAGTCACGAATCTTTGAATAGGCTAGTGGCCGTAAAAAATGTAATTAGTCCGTCTTTTAGATTATTCAAAAATAAGGGATACGTATTTTTTTTTTTTTGTAAATTAAACCAAAACTGACAAAGATATAGCCAATTAAAGTTACGTGTAATGTCACGCCGTGCTACATTTTTTCGCACGGGGTGACGTCACACGTAATTTTAATCGGCTATATCTTTGTTATCTTTTGTTCAATCGAAAAAAAAAATACGTGTCCAATATTTTTTTATAATCTAAAATAAGGACTAAATAAAATGTAATTATTTTGACCCTGGACACTACCCTATTGTCAGCTTTTTCTGCTATAACATCTAATCATCATCATCATCATTTCAGCCGAAAAACGTCCACTGTTGGACATAGGCCTCCCCCAAGTGTTACCACAATAAACGGTCCGGTTCGTTACGCATCCATTGGATTCCCGCAACCCTTACTAGGCCATCAGTCCACCTTGTAGGAGGCTTTCTAACACCGCGTCTTCCGGTACGCTGTCGCTACTCTAAAACCTTTCGTCCCCATCGACCATCTGTTCTGCGAGCAATGTGCTCAGCTCGTTGCCACTTAAGCTTGGCGATTCTTCGTGCTATGTCGGTTAACCTTGGTTCTCCTGCGAATATCCTCATTCCTGATTCGATACATCTAAAAATTTTCTTATTAATCATTTTGTCTGTATGTGAAAACTACATGAAAATACATTCCGTAGTTTTTGAGTTAATCATGAACAGACAGACAAACGCGGTATAGTTGTTTTTTAATAAGAGTATGTAAGTATTTTTTACTACTTTAATAAAACTCATATTTCTTATATACCATAAAAATTCATTTAATTTAATATGTGATATGTTAAATAAAATTTATTATTTACTACTTTTTGCCCGCAACTTCGCCGTCTATAATTAATTTTATTTCAAATATCTATTATTTATTAATTTTACATAAGTAGCACAGTGTAGTATTTTTTTACTTAAAGGTTGATTTTAGAAAATGCCTTGTTGCATGTGTGACACTACTGTACCAGTATACATAAAGTTTAAATAAATAAATCTTGTAACAAAATAATTTATTTAGTAACGAAAGGGTAAGTTTATTTAGGTTCTGTCTATTTTATTTCTTGCCATTTTTAAGACCCTTTAATTTTTTTTTTTGCGAAACTGCTTAATATTTTATTGTTCAAGTCTATAGCTGTATAATATTGTGATTTAGCTGAAGGGCTACGCTACAGCTAAATTATTATTAGGTCTACTTTGTCATTATAAACATGATTTATTTGTTATGTTAATTAAATGGGCCAGGGTTAGCTCCGAAAAGTAGCTCGGCCCCGGTATGAAAAGCAAGAAGGAACGGGGTGGGTTTTTTAGTCAGTAAGAGTCTGACACTATCTTCCGCTTTACCCAAGGGCGGGGGAAGTGATCATTAGTATAATTTTCATTCTGAAGTTACTGCCCCACAAAAAAGAGGCGTATCTTTACGTAAATAGTATTATGTATTTTATGAAAATTAAACGAAAGCTACGATCAAAACTGAAACAACAAGTATCGTCCAAAATCTATATAAGATCGTGAATAAAAAAACATAACACTTTCCCCAAAATAAAAACCCATCAACAATTTTAATTTCCACAAGGTCAAAACTATAATTGCAGTAAATCTTATCATAAATATCCATCCGTTACGATTGCACAGAAAGAAAAACATTCGATAAATCATTTGTATTCACTCACCTCACTATATGTCTTTCATTTATTAACACTAGCACTAAAATCACATCACTACACTCAAAAATAAACGCACGTATTTACAAAAAGCACTTAAGAGAGACGATAAAAAGTTGAATCGCTCGCGACTTTGGAGCCGAAGGGAGCTCGTGTGAAAACCGTCCTAGCTTGCCAGGAGAATCTACAGGTCTGACCGCAATGCCACAGAGTTTCCCGCTCCAAAGCTGGAAAGAGACGCAACCATGAAAATTGCCTCAATCAGAAAGAGATAGCAACGTTTCCCGCGTTTCGCATCTGCGGAAAAGCTCGCAAAATATACTTAAGTACGCTAGTGAATGCGGCGTTCTATAGGAATTCGCACCATCTGATCGCTTATGTTATATTAATAATTCATTCATTATGTTTGTTCCAGTTTTCCCATAGTTTTTATACGTTCATTGTTTTTTAAATATATATTTTTAGGTTAGTTTAAAAACCAGGTGCTCATTTTAAACACTTTTTGGGATAACATCGTTTCGTTTTATGGTTTCCACGTGTGGTTTTGGTTGAATATTTAAAATTGTTTCCTTTGCGTACAAATGTATGTTAAGTATGAGAATTATTCAGGCTTTTAGCTGGTATCTTACCTATCTAATGAAATTATTTTATCTTTGTGGATTTACTTGTATGATTTAGAATTTATAACATGGAAGGTTACGAATATATTTGACGTAATTTCATTAATGTTTGAAGTTTTTATATGAAATCTTTTTTTTGTATCTTTTTATTCTTTGACATTCTAGAATCTATAGATTCGTGCACTATAGTGGGTTTGTGATAAAGAATTTGTTTAAAAATGTCTGACAATGTAACCCATGGTGAATAATATGCATTACCTACATAAAACAGCTTATAAGATTCGTTTGCAGATCTTTCTAAAGACCATTGAAAAACTTTAAAATTAATTAATTTTTCGATTATTTTTGTATCCAAGTTTTTTTTATTGATGATAGGCTCGCACTGACCATTACCTCACCTTAAGTGACAATGTGGTCGATGGAACACGCTTGCCTAGAAGTAACCTATTCACTCTTGACTTAATGATCCCCAGGTTGTTGCTATAATGAAACACAGACTTCAGCCGGGAATTTCACTTCTTACCTGTACGCACAATGAATGTGTTCTCAAAGCGTTTTGTGCATTTAGGTGGGATGTCCACCATGTACCAGCGCGGTGGCGCATCGCCGTACGTGTAGTAGTCCGACGATGGAACGAGCTTGGCATGTTTATATTGGGACGCTATACCATCAATACGCTTCTATTTTTTTGTAGGTAACCATCAAATGACTCTTCCCACTCTGGCAGAGCATCGGACTTTTATTAACTAAAACCCACCTGTGTTTCTTCAGTTGCTTTCTGCGTTCCAGGGCCCTAAGTCTGCTATTACAATGGTGTCAGAATGGTCTATCATTGATGTCATAATTGTCGATTTTGACAAGTTTGGTAATCTACTAATATAATGGCGTCATCATGACTTTCCAATGGTCAACCACTGACACTCCATTGAAAGAAATGGCATAAAATGGTAATCTCGTACATATTGACAAATGAATATTTGACGTTTGCGGTAATCTGTTATAACTTTGACAGTTTATTTGATCAGTGTTTGACCATTAGAACGTTATTGTGCAGTTATTGGTTTTAATATGCTCGAAATTATCATTCTACCACAATTCTATTACAAGACCAGTGACCGATCAATGATTGATCATTATGAATTAGCAGATTACAAACTTTTAGCAAAATGACAATGGGATCGTGTTGGAATGACGAATTTATAAAAATAGCAGATTTGGGGCCCTGGACCGCAGTAACTCTTTCGAACATTCCCTCAACCTTGGATTCACGCTTCACTTGTATGAGTGACTACATAGATTGTTTTTATTTACAAACATGATGACGAAAACTATAATACTGACGTAACTTCATATTTGAATGACCATTATTCAATGAAAAAGTAAACATTGCCTTTTATAATAAACATTTTCTGTAGAAGTGAAGATAACCAGATTAAATCATTATCATCATCATCATCATAAGCCTTTAAATGTTCCCACTGCTGGGACTCAGACGTCCTCTCTAGAAGAGGAAATGGGTCGTAATCCACCACGCGGGTGAGTGTCACATGTCTTCGAATTTTCGGTTCTAGGATATGCCGGTTTCCTCACGATGTTTTCCTTCACCGTTTTGAGAGCAGTGGTGATGAAATAAAATACACAAAGTAATGCCCTGGCTGGGTTCGAACCCGCGACCTACAACGCGTAAGTCGGGGCCATTACCACTAAACCAACACTGCTCCAACAGATTAATTATTAATCTCTAATGAAACCTGTATGGCCTAGTAGTAGGTAGTATACGAGTATATGCGACACCTTTGGTGTTGAAATACCACATGATTTTTAATAGGTATATGTGAAACCTGAATACAGGGTGTTCAGAATCAGTAACTGAATCGATTCTAACAATTTTTAAATAACGGTATATTTTTTTCCAAAAATATTTAAAAAAGGCCACCATCACGGTTGGATACCACCGAAATTAAGTACAACTAGAGATGTGCCGTTGCCGGCAATATTGCCCGAAGTGGGAATATTGGTGGCAATATTGCCCGAAGTATGAAAGTTGGTGGCAATATTGCCCGAAGTATGAAAGTTGGTGGCAATATTGCCCGAAGTATGAAAGTTGGTGGCAATATTGCCAGCTATATCCCCACTTCGGGCAATATTGCCGACAACAGCACATCTCTAAGTACAACACAGTACAGGTTGAAGTTTAAACACCTACTTAACCAGTCGTTTTTTTTTGTGAAAGAAAATGTAAAATGTTGTTTTAATTGTTAACGTTAAATGTAGCGACATCTATGTTACCACATAGGAACTAAAATTAAGGAAATCATGCATTGCGATATCTGAGATTTTCATGCGTTTATAACATTATACAACAGTCTGAAATCAGCTGTAGCGCAGTTTTTCGAGCCAAATACAACACTCGTGTGCTCAGAGGATCCTCTCTTTTCAATGGAGGTTTGTGGGAGCTTACACTCAGTTCTGCCTCTAAATACATTATAAAGCTTGTAATTTTGGTAAGTACGTGCGTAAAATTTTTTTTTTTATATTTCATAACCACCATATTAGATTTAAGAGCATCCAACCCGACATATATTTTCATTATTTTTCATACGGCCACTCTTGCGCGATTATGACGTTATTACACATTTTTTATTAGATATTTTGAAAAAAAAAAAACAGATTTCTTTTGGATATCATCTAGGCTTCTTGAAATCAATTTTTTTTTGTGTAAAACTAATTTAATAAAGACCTCGGAAAATCTGCTATTTTGCATGAACTTTGACTATTCATAATGTATTTATTTATTTATTTATGCTTATTGCACATAAAACTGTAAACGGTCGACCTTAGGGTGGTGCAGAACCATAACATGGTAGGTGCAACTTCAAAGCAAACAGAAAATGTACTCAAAAATTTAAAAAAAGAAAATAAATATAACAATAAAATCCTCGCTTATAAAAAAAAAGAAAACGTATTTCCCAGAACAAGTATTGTGAAATATTCGAGTAAATTCCGGTATTACAGACTGCCAGCAGAGCTTCTGTAGTCTGATTCACGTAAATTCAAACAAGCCAAATATCGTTGAAGTTTTATAGTCGTTCGATCGAAGTCCTATCCAAAAGCGGTATTCACGATATATCGACTTATTTCCAGTTACATTATTAAGTATTCTACCAGGATAATGTAATACAATTTTTTTTAAATCGACGAATTTCAAACGACTTTAAAATCGGTGTCGTTCAAACTCGATGTATGGATGTGAATACGGAAATGATCTAAACGACTAAATCGCTATGATATCGCTACGGTCTTCATTACGTGAGTCGGGCTACAGGTATTATCTGTTTTCGCATTGCCTTTATAACAAACATTGTGTTGGACAAACTGGCAAGTTTTTAAACCATGCTCAGGTTGACGATAAACGAGTAATGATGATGATGATGTCTCTTAATGAGACTCAAACGTACAGCAGAGTGTCCTCGCTCACGGGCCACAAAAAAAAAGTTAGAAGCGGCCACAAAAAAAGTTCTTTTTGAAGTTTTGTTAGTGTCTTCAGCTTTCTTTGTTTCCGCTTCTAGCTTAAAAGGCCGTTACAAAAAGAAGCTAGAAGTGGCTTTTTGTGTTGACTCTGACAAAACTTCATAAAGAACGCCAAAGAAACGATTGGTTTTACTGTATGGCTAAGCGTTCACCCTGGCCACGATTTCCATTCAATTCCCAGCTTGCATTTATTTCAATGAATATAGGTAGGTATTGGCAAGAGTTCAAAATAATAGCGATTACGGTGCGGCTTTTATTTTTATTTTCCCACCGTCGTATTTATGAATGGATTTATTTATTATGTGCTGAATATGAAAAAATATGACGGTAGAGTTGGGATTAGACTTGTGGACTACGAAGAATTGGATGAAAGTATCGCTTATTGGCAGAATCCTTTAACCTTTAAGTTCCTGTGTCCCCTAGATGGGGCATAGGGCGTCCTTCATTTCGCTCCAGGTCTTCACAATGTTCTCCGCCTCTGCGATGACCGTTTGTCGTCGCCAGGTCTGCTTAGGGCCACCACGTTTACGCTTTCCTTGACCTCATCTAGGGCTTGCCTTGGTATGAAGCATATATTACTGACAGAATGCATAGATAGTTTTATTTTAAGAGGATACGACTCGACATTCATTTTCACTATTATTTTTTATACAACCCCGCTCTTACGAGATTAAATGTAGCAGATAGTATAATATAATATTCCACAACTATCACACAATGTCATCTAGTCTCAAGCTAAGCAGAGCTTGTGTTATGAATACTAGACAATTTATAGACAAATTTTAATTACACCCAGATACAGAACAAATGATCGTGCTCATCACACAAACAGTGGTCCTGGGTGGGAATCGAACCCACGACCTCCGGCATAGCAGTCAGGGCCACTATCCACTAGACCAACAGGCCAGTCGAGATTTCATAATCTCGTCGTTATTACACATTTTTCATTAGATATTTTGGAAACACAGTATCTTGTGGATATTATCTAGGCTTCTATTGAAACCAATTTATAAATTTGTGTAAAACTAATCCAGTAAATCGATGTAGATAACTTCTACATTACATTATAATTACATTAAAATGGGGTGTTACTTTATATGTTACTTAGGCTTACCAGTTGTTTTATCGCAATCGGTTGAATATATCGAAAGATACAATATACTACATTCATTGACTGTTAGGTGGTACAAAGTTCGCCGAGTCAGCTAGTTATTAGGTAAATTACAGTCAGACACAAAGCAAATCATCGTGTTCATCACAGAAACATTTGTCTAGGGTGAAAATGAACCCACGACCTCCTGCATCGGTGTCAGAACCATTAAACACTATACCTACTAAGCCTGTCAAAAGTTTCAGTGGAAACACACCCTTAAATCCGCAAAGGGATGTCTTCTACTATAAGGAGATCTAGAAACTAGTCCAAAGTCCCGACATGACATCTAGACAAGTGCTAATCCCATTCCCTAGTTAGACTGTTTCGAGTTCTAGTCAGTAACTAGGTCACCTGTATATATATCTTAACATACACCTTGTTATGATCTCAGCTCTCATCTTTATTAGCGGATCAATATGCTCAGCTCGTTACTATCTTTATAACACTAGTGTGTAAAAGCTAGTGCTTTTGTCTATAGCCTATGTCACTCTGGAATAAAGCAGCCTTCTATCGGTGAAAAAAATTTAGCAATTGGACTAGTACTTTCAGAGATTTCCTCCTACAAACAAAAAAACATAAATATAAAAAAAAAAAACTAACTAGACTAAAAAAGAGGTACTTTATTATATTAGTGTAGACTAAGGGGCACTTTTTCTTAAAATTTTTCAGTCGTTGGTGCCACTCTTAAACTTTCTCTTAGATATAGGTACCTACCGGCACGAATCTTGAGCGCTCGGCGTCAGAGTGGGGATCGCTTTGTCCATACATTGGCGAGCCAATCGTTGTCGTTGTTAGATACGTGCAACAAGCGCAGGGAACGAATCACGAGTGACGTCTATTATATTACTGACACTTCCCGCCCCCGCGACTGACGTCATACCACTAAAGAGACCCGATGTTTGACTTCTGCGCAACTTGAAGCTAGCGCTCAAGATCCATGCCGGTATCTGTACTCATTTCTCACTTTATCCATTCTCGTCACAACACGTCCATCTCAACATTTTCATCTCCGATATATGCAATCTTATGGCTAAATAAAAAATTCGGAAAAAATATCGCTTTATTGTAGTACTAGCTATTGTCAGCTGTTTCGCTCGCATGATAATAGAAAATGATATCCTATTATGTGCTATTCCAGGTCACGGCCTACTCGTGTCCAAGCTTCATGTAATTCCGTTCAGCCGTTCAAGTGTGAAGAAGTAACAAACATACAGACACACAAAATTTCGCCTTTGTAATATTTTAAAGTTGTCAAAAAAAAAAACTGGGCAAGTGCGAGTCGGACTCGTGCACTGAGGGTTCCGTGCAAACTACATTTCCCGTCTTTCCGAGTCTAGAAGATTTTTCCGAATTGCAATTTTTTTTTGTGACGTAGATAACAACAAATTTACTGTTTTCAGATTTTTTTCTATACCTGTGCTATAAGATCTTGGCCTTGTGTAAAATTTCAGGAGTCTGGGTCAACGGAAATTGAATTTCGATTTTTGAGAGTATCAAAATATACGTTTTTTTGCGACATAAACGGCCGTATCTTTTTTATTCGTTAACTCAGAAGTTTGATTTTATTTCAGCTTGAAGGGACCGCAGACCTGAGTATATGGTTTTAATTTCAACTCAATACTTCCACGCGTTCTCGAGATAAAGGGTCTTGACCAACAGACAGACAGACGGACAACAAATCGACCCTATAAGGGTTACGTTTTTTCCTTTTGAGGTATCCGTACCTCAAAAGGAAAAAACGTAACCCCAAAAAGGGCCCGTTTTCACATTTGTATTTTGACTACCTAGCGGGTGGTCGGGTGTAGTATAACTACTACTTCACCGGACCCCTAATTATTATTGTTCACGCCGTAATATTGTATTTAGGTTAAATTTAGTAGCTAAAACCATTTTTAGTACCTCTCGGCTCGATAGATGGCGTTGGCCGATTTAAATTCGCGCTATCGTTTTGTTACCGAGGATTGTACAAGACCCCTCGGTGAAAATTAATAAATGTCTTCGTTCTGAGTACATGGTGGTTTTATTCAAACTCCCGACTCGTCGACAAAACAGGGCGACAAGATCTTCGATGATCATAAGGTCCTACGATCCGGAACGTTTTTTGGAAAAACCCAACAGGCGCCCTCTAGTGTTCGGAGTCGAGAACTAGAAAATAGCAATTCGGAGCGTGGTCGACAAAGCTGAGCTGAGCGGAGCGGAGCGTGGTCGACAAAGCTGAGCTGAGCGGAGCGAAGTCCTCGGAGCTAAGTGAGACGTTAAAGTGTTTTAGTGATCAAAGTGCAACTTAAAAACTGTGAGTACATTTTTCTTCATTAATTGTTCCAAGTGTCAGAGACTTGTAAAAATTTAAAGCTATAGCATGGACTTAGAAAAATTTTAAGAAATTTAGGACTTAGAATAATTCTGTAAAAATTGAAGAGACCCCGAATCTATGCCCGATTTTACTTAGAATTAAAGTACAGTTCAAACACTTAGAAAAATTACCACATTCAAACACTTAGTAAATTTCAAAACTGTGAAACTTAGCAAATTGAGCACATCAAATCATTTGCTTGTATTCAGTACTTTTGAATCATGGAGGCTAAGTTAAGATTGTTGGATGATATTGGAAATCGCATTCAGAAGGGTCTTATTAACTTCAGAAAGTCTCCAAAAGACAGAATCAATCAACTGTATGTGGAGTCACGTTTGGAAATATTAGACAAACAGTTTGAAGATTTTGTAAAAAAACATGAGGAACTTTTGGTCAACTACACAGAGAGTGAGTTGAGTGCTACCAGTTACATGAAGAATGATGTGTTTGAGGCTGTTACCGACACCTTTATAACTTATAAAGTGGAACTAAAAAATGCTTTGCCAAAATCATTGTCTTCTGTAATGAGTGATGTCTCACCGGACCATAGTCAACCGAAAGTTATGTCTATTGCCAAATTACCTAAAATAACAATCCCAGTTTTTAGTGGTGCATATCAGGAATGGTCAACATTTAGAGATTTGTTTTTGTCACTAATCGATAATAACCAGACTCTTGATGATGTTCAACGTCTACATTATTTAAGATCACAGTTGTCAGGTGAAGCATCACAGCTCATAAAGCACATACCGATCACGCATGCAAATTATAAAAAATGTTGGACTTTGCTATACAGTCGTTACAATAATAAGAGATTTCTAGCTAATTGTATTCTCAAGCGCTTACTGAACCAAAAACAAATGATGGTTGAGTCATCTGTTGCTCTCAAAGAACTTTTAGATACAACAACCGATTGCTTGCATGAACTGTCAAATCTAGGGGTGCAGGTGGACGCTTGGGATATTATTATTATTTATTTAATTAGCTCCAAGTTGGACGTTGAGACTCGGAAGCAGTGGGAATTGCAGGTAAGTCAATCTTGCGAGGAACTTCCCACCTTCAAGGATTTTCAAGAATTTTTGGAAAAACGTTTTCGGGCTTTAGAATTTGTGGAACCTCAAAGTAGCAAGTCTAAAGGTAGTACTAGTACTAAAGCGTGTCACGTTGTTTCAAAATTATCCTGTCCCCATTGTTCGGAGGAGCATCTCTTGTTTCATTGTAAAAAGTTTGCTCAGGAGACTGTTGATCAGCGTCGTCAAATAGTTAAATCCCATGGTTTGTGTTTCAATTGCCTTCGCTCAAGTCATCTTAATATTAATTGTCGAGTAAATACTAAGTGCAAAATTTGTAGCAGAAAGCATCATTCACTCTTGCATCTAAAAACGAATTCAGAAGTAGAGACGAGCTCTACCGCGTCTCCTACGCAAAAGGAAACACCACAGAACGAGACCACGGCTGAACCTCATATTTCAACCCATTTTGCTCAAAATACTCATAGTCAGGTCGTACTGGCTACAGCCATAATTAAGGCTAGGTCGAGTAATGGGTATCCACAAGTTTTGAGAGCCCTGTTAGATCAGGGCTCACAAGCTTCGTTTATTACAGAATCGGCGGTTCAGTTATTAAAGTTAAAAAAGATAGCAGTCAAAACGTCTATCTCAGGTGTGGGTGGAGGTCAATGCGATCTAACGTCAAAATTTACGGTTGAACTAAACATTCAGTCATTACACGATCCTGACTTCACCTTACAAATAAAAGCATATGTGCTGAGTAAGGTAACTACGATTTTACCTGAAAGGAAATTTACATTGGTGGATTGGCCAGAGCTAAATAATATGAATTTGGCTGATCCAAATTTCAATAAACCTAACAAAATAGATATTTTGTTAGGGTCGGGAGTCTATGCCAAAGTCTTAAAAGAAGGCTTAATCAAGGACCCTATGGGTAAAACTATGGCTCAAGATACTTACCTTGGCTGGATCATATCGGGAGAAGTCAGCGATGTAGATGGAGTGACGTCTTGTCACAATGTCATTCTAAGTATGCACGCTAAGGTCGAAGAAAACGAGATCCTGAAAAAGTTTTGGGAACTAGAGGCAGAGCCAACAGGCTCTGAAAAGTCAATTCTTAGCCCTGAAGAGCAAGCATGCGAGGATCACTTTGCTGCTACCACATGTAGGGATGCAAATGGCCGCTACATCGTAAAATTGCCTTTTCGGTCCAGTAAAACACCCTGTAATACAAAGGAAATAGCATTAAAAAGATTATACAGTCTTGAACGGAAGTTAGCAAAAAATATCGAGCTAAAGGAACAATATACATCGGTAATTCATGAATATTTATCACTAGGTCATATGGAAGAGATTTGTAATGAAAAAGACAAAAAGAAAATAAGTGCTGTTTACTTACCGCATCATGCCGTAATCCGAGAAGACAAGACGACCACAAAATTAAGAGTGGTATTCGATGCGTCATCCAAGGGATCCGATGGCATTTCTTTGAATGACGCCTTAATGGTAGGACCACGCTTACAGGCTGATTTACGTCATACAGTGATGTGTTGGCGTCAACATCCTATATGCTTGGTAGCTGACATCATAAAAATGTATCGTCAAGTAAAAGTATCTGATGATCACACGGACTTTCAAAGGATTTTATGGCGAGATAACGTTGAGTCTGATATAAAGGAATACAGGCTTTTGAGAGTTACGTTTGGAACATCTAGTGCACCTTACCTGGCAGTCAAGGCATTGCAGCAAACCGCTAGCGATGAAGGTCAATCATATCCAGACGCTGCTAGTAGGGTAAAGACGGATTTTTATATGGATGACTTAATGACAGGTTGCCAGACTGATGAAGAAGCTGTAAAAATCTATCATGAGTTTAATGAACTGTTGAACAAAACAGGTTTCACTTTGCAAAAATGGACAAGTAACCGAGAAGAGTTGATAAAACAGATAAGTCTGGATACTGGAAGAGATCTAGAAATAAAAGAAGATGAAACCACTAGAATACTAGGACTTACCTGGAATCGTAATTCTGACGAGTTCCATTATACAGTAAACTTACCTTTTACAACACCGTCACCGTTGCCGTCGTCTGCACCTGAAACTAAAAGGAAAGTTATATCAGAAATATCACGCTTATATGATCCGTTGGGTTGGATTGCACCATGTATAATCATCGCTAAAATCTTCATTCAAAAACTGTGGATTGCTGGTTTGGATTGGGACGAAGAGCTGTCTGAAGAACTTCTAAAAGAGTGGCAGTCTTACCGTTGTGGGTTGTATACACTCAACAACTTCAGAATTCCTAGGTGGCTGGAAAGAAAAAGCGATGATCAAACAGTTGAATTACATGGTTTCTCGGATGCATCAAACGCAGCATACGCCGCGGTTGTTTACATCAGAGTCATTGATGCTGTAGGCCAAGTCCACTGTAATCTGGTAACCGCAAAAACGAAAGTGGCTCCGATTAAACAAATTTCTATACCACGACTGGAGCTATGTGGCGTAGTTTTAGTTACTAAATTACTTTTAGAAGTGGCTCATGTTTTGAATATTCAAAAATCCAACTTACATGCTTGGACGGATTCCACGGTCGTGTTGGCTTGGTTGAGCGATCACCCGAGTCGATGGAAAACCTTCGTCGCAAACCGAACATCTGAAATCCTTAGTACCCTTGATACCACTCAATGTCATTATGTGGACACAAAAAACAATCCAGCTGATATTGCTTCGAGGGGTACCACACCAACGGATTTAATAAACAACTCGCTTTGGAAGCATGGACCATCGTGGTTACTTGTTGATACCATAGAATATAGCAGACCCAAGGCTATAATGACGAAACTGGAACTGAAATCCATAAAGGTACATGCAACACAGATAGACGATCAGCCGAGTGAATTGATGTGGTCTAGATTTTCATCGTTCCGTAGACTAATAAGGACTCTGACCTATTGCAGACGATTCCTGAAATTAAAGATAGCCAGAGAAGCACGGACAAAGCTGTCGCCTTACCTAACAGCTTCCGAGATCGCTGATACCGTGCATTGCTGTCTCAAGCAGAGTCAAAGTGTTTGGTTTGAACGAGAGATCAAGGCTATCCAAGCTGGAAAAGACGTCAACAAAACCAACCGTTTGTCATCGTTAAATCCTTATTTGGATGACAAGGGCTTGATGAGAGTAGGGGGTAGGATCCAATATTCACAACTCGGTGAGGATAGGAAGCATCCTATCATAGTTTCTTGTCAGTCCCATTTGTCAAGATTACTTATCTCAGATGCTCATGAGCGCGTACTACATGGTGGACCTCAACTGACTCTTAACTTTCTTCGCTCAAAATATTGGATCGTTCGTGGGAAGAATATGATCAAGGCTCACATCCGCGATTGCGTGCCATGTATTCGTCATGTAGCTGTAACACGTAATCAATTAATGGGACAGCTACCATCTTGCCGAGTGACTCCAAGTAAGCCCTTTCTTCATTCAGGTGTCGACTACGCGGGACCAATTCAAATACGAACAGCAAAGGGTCGTGGACATAAGTCCTATAAGGGTTACATCTGTCTGTTTGTATGCATGGCAACCCGCGCAGTGCATATAGATGCGGTCTCTGACCTGACCTCTCAAGGCTTTCTTGCTACATTTAAACGCTTTGTTGCTAGACGAGGTCACTGTAGTCACCTTTATAGCGACAATGGTACCAATTTTGTAGGGGCATCCAAAGAGCTTAAGGCAATGTTTCGTGATGAGTGTGCTTCTCTTCCTCAAGAAATTGCCTCAGCCTTGGCCAATAATGGAACCGAATGGCATTTCATTCCACCTCATTCTCCTAATTTTGGAGGTTTATGGGAGGCTGGAATCAAAAGCACGAAACATCACCTCAAGCGGGTGATTGGCGAGTCGACTTTGACCTTTGAGGAACTGAGCACAGTCCTATCCCAAATTGAGGCATGCCTGAATTCCAGACCTATATCACAGTCTAGTGTGGATTCATCAGACCCAAACCCATTAACACCGGGACATTTCTTAGTCGGTCAGCCACTGGTAACAGCACCAGATTATGATTATGAGCATACAACAGTCAGCAGCTTAAGACGTTGGCAATTGACACAAAGAATGATTCAATCATTTTGGAAACGTTGGTCTCAGGAGTATTTAACAATGTTTTTTCAACGAAACAAGTGGGCTAAACGTACGCGCGATCTGAAGGTTGGGGATGTTGTCCTCGTAAAGGAAGACAATTTACCACCTGCCAAGTGGTTATATGGTAAAGTAGTGGAAGTACACCCTGGCAAGGATAATTTAGTGCGCGTAGTTACCCTTCAGTGTAAGGACTCCCGAGTCAAACGCCCAACTTCTAAGCTATGTATTTTACCTGTTAACGATGAATGATGCGTTATTTTACTGTTTTACTTTTATTTCATTTCTTTTTATATAATATACAGTCCACTCAGATGATGTTTGTTGATAAACCTAATTTTTACCTTCCACTTTTATGGCTTGTATGTAATATTTTTGTAACAAGAACATTGTGAACACCAAGGATTTTAGTATAAGAGAAGTTATTATGATTTCACTCTTGATCACGTCATGGTGGGCGGTCTGAAAGGACTAGGTCCTTGGTGGGCGGAATGTTCACGCCGTAATATTGTATTTAGGTTAAATTTAGTAGCTAAAACCATTTTTAGTACCTCTCGGCTCGATAGATGGCGTTGGCCGATTTAAATTCGCGCTATCGTTTTGTTACCGAGGATTGTACAAGACCCCTCGGTGAAAATTAATAAATGTCTTCGTTCTGAGTACATGGTGGTTTTATTCAAACTCCCGACTCGTCGACAAAACAGGGCGACAAGATCTTCGATGATCAATTATTTTAAGCTATTGCATAGCTTCTATCGCGGGCCTTGAGCGTGGAGACCGAATCCAGAAATTCCGTAACGAAAATAACCTAACACCCCCCACTCATTTGTTTTTTGAGCGTGGTGACCGATAAGAAAACAAATGAGTGAACAATCAATCAAAATTCAATTCAATGTGTGAAAGTGTAACTTCAATTAATATCAAAGAAAAAAAAACAAAGGAAAAAAAATACTGCATAAATAAAATAAATAAATAATTATAATTGCGTAAGTTGATAAAAATGCTATGCAATAGCTTTACCGCGGCAGTCCCCGAGTGCCACACGTCTTTTTTATTGTTTCTTTTAGTTTCGTTCCAAGATGCATTCAATCTATCTCCTTTCTATCAGTCCATCCAAAGGTTGTCTGTAAGAGATCGCCCTGTGCGATAAGACCGCCCATTGTGCACTTATTCTTTTAAATGTTTGTCCTGTATTTTTGTTTATTTGGTGTACAATAAAGATTAAAATTAAAATAAATACATTTTAGGGTCTTTCTCAAACGACAAAACGGGTCTTTTAATTTTTAACGAGTTTAGTGTTTATATTCCTATACTACCTAACCCTTTAAGGAAACAAGCGTGATGTTTTATTTCAATGTTCGTCAGTCAGTCAGTCAGTCAGTACCTGCATAACTTTGGAACTCGGTTCAGAACTGGACGACCAACGTTTACGTTAAACTGAAATGGAAAACGTGGTTTCCTCTCTAATTGAAAAACTTTTAATTACCAGTTAATTTACTTAAACCTTTTGTAAGGCTGGCCGGTTTCTGCGGGAATGTTTGAAGGAATTATTGTGACCTTGGAATGGGAAGGTCAACTGAAGAAACTGAGGTGAGTTTTAGTCAGTGAAAGTCTGACTCGTCCTCTCGTTCTACCATAGAGCAGAATAAGTCATTTAATGATTTTCCACCTCAATAAAAAAAAATTGCTGAAATCTCTTTAAGGCGCGCGGGGAACACTACGCACCCTTTGGGCCAGACAGCGAGTTACCCATTGCTCGTCGTCCTCCAGCCCGCACTAACCGTACCTAGTAGTCAGGGTCAGAATCACGGCGGCTGGGGTATGAGGATGTCCTTTCCCTCACGCGTGCACTTCTTCTCCAGCATTCCTGCTTGGCAGAAGGAGACAACCGCCTCCCATTTCTGCTTACTCCGGACCATGGTCTGAACTCTGGTTGCTGGTGAGTCCAGGCCCTGGCTCGGCGTAAATCTTTGTCGCCACCGATCACCTCCATGAAGACACGGCAGTGCTTCGCCCAACCGAGGTACACCTCCATCGTAAGCTCCACCGTATCCTCCGAGTAATCCACACAACACGACACCTAGGCATTTCTTGCACCTGAATTCAATGCAGGAACCTTCCAAACTTACCATATCTGGCGAAGACTTGCGATGTCTCTTCAGTCACTTCTCAATGAGGCGACTTTCCGCCATGATTATTGCGTGCCCAGTATATTTGTATACTTTTGCTTTAAAAAGTAGCTTATGTCACTCAGGAATAAAGCAGGTTACTACCGGTGAAAAAATTTTAGAAGCGGACCAGTACTTCCAGAGATTACCTACTACAAACAAAAAAACAAACTTTACTTCTTTATTAGTATAGATATGTACCTAAATAGATAGTTTTTTTTTTTTATTGATATAAACTAGTGCTTGACTGCGAACCAACCTGATGGTAAGCAGTGATGCAATCTCTGATGGTGAGGCGCACTAGTTTATTAAGAGCCTATTCACTTTAGCCTTGAAGACACCCAAATTATAATCGGACGGGAAGACCGCAGCAGGCAAACTGTTCCAGTCTTTTGACGTACGCGGTATAAATGACGAATGATGAATATTAGAAATCTTTACAATAAATACATTAATAATTTTTAATAGTTATGGAAAATGCTTCATCATCATCATCATATCAGCCGAAAGACGTCCACTGTTGGACATAGGCCTCCCCCAAGCGTCGCCACAACATAACCAAATGCTTACTAAAAATAATTTATAGTCTCTTACAGAATATTATTGTTCTCTTATCATGAAATTGGGGTAACAATGTAACATAAACGGCGGGGACAAAAAAGGCTACTCGGGTAAAACTGTGTTTTCTTTCAATTATACAGAAAAGGATTTCCTTTCTAAAGTCAATGTAACAAGAGTTTTGAAATAACACCACACCGGCTTAATTTTTTTTTTCTTTGTTTAGGAACGATTATTTGTGATGTATATGTCATATGGCCATGGCCAGATCTTAGAAATAGATCACTTTATGATATGGCCACGTAAAACTGGTCAAATCTTTTATAATGCTAAAGTTTGATGGCATTTCAATCTTTGTTTGGTCAATTTTTTTAGACCTTTTATTATCATTGAAATCCTACATCAATGATATGGTCAAACGAGGATTGACATAAATGTTAACGTTTAAACGATCTGGCCAGTTTTATTTGGCCATATCATAAAGTGATAAATTCTAAGCTGCGACTATAAATTCGCGTGGGGCAGCCCAAACCCCGCAGCGCCGGAGCCGTAACAGAAACATTGCTTGCTATATGTTGCATGCTTGCTTGTATGTTGCATGCCTGCTTGCAATCTGCATGCCCGCTGCATGTTGCATGCCTGCTTCTATGCTGTATGCCTGCTTGCATACTGGATGCCTGTTTGTGTAATGCATGCCTGCTTGCATGCTACATGCCTGCTGGCCGCCATGGTTACTTTTTTATAACCCAGAAATAAGAAGGACTTATAGTCCGATTCACGTAATCAAAACCGTAACGATATCGTAGCAATTTATTCGTTTAGACCATTTCCGTATTCACATCCATCAATCGAGTTTGAACGACACCGATTTTAAAGTCAAAGGTTTGGTCAAAGAGTCGATTAAAAAAAAAATCTGTATTACATTATCCTGGTAGAATACTTATTAATGTAAATGGAAATAAGTCGTCGATAGATCGTTTAGTTTTGAGCCAGTTGAGTTGTCGTTCTATCTAATCTCGATTATAGAACACGTAAATACCGCTTTTGGTTAGAACTTCGATCGAACGACTATAAAACTTCAACGATATTTGGCTTGTTTGATTTTACGTGCATCAGTCTACTGACCCTATGTAAACCAACAGTGTTGTGTAATTACGACGATTCTGACTGTGATTTTTCTGTTTTGTTCTGGTATTTAATTATAGTTATGGTGGGTTATAGAAATGGTGTAAAATCTATTGGAATCCATTCAGTTACTGATTTTGAACCAACTATATTCAGGATTCGCAACTAAAAATTATGTTGATTTGTATAAAAGGAGAAACTGAAATATCAACGTACAGCCAAAACTACTAGAAGCAGGAACGTGAAAATTTTCACAAACCTTCCTTTTTTGAAGCAGGAGAGCACTAAGTGGGGATTTCCTAAAATTCACCCCCTAGTGCCAGTCCTGCTAGTCGTCACGCCACTACGGTCTTCGAGGTGCTGAAGCCACCTACCGAGTCACGCAGTGCCAGTCCTGCTGAGCCAGTCCAGCCAAGCAACAGCGAGCAACATTCTACGGGTCCAAGTCGACAGCACACCTAAGGTACTAAAATAAAACGATAGTCCAAAGTTTCTATGAAGTAACCTATTTTCACGCGGGCGAAGCCGCTGGTAGAAGCTAGTATGAAATATGAAAAACTCTAAATATTTTAGTCAAAAACCAAATTTCCCTGACCCTACAATATTTCTCTATCAAACCCTAAAAAAGGAAACAAAAGCTTATTTACAAGACTATGTATAAAATATAAAATAGCCTATTTATTATTCATGCTTCGAAGCCAGCTACTCTGTTACAATAACAAAACATATCGCAAACACAAACAAACGGATACACAACTAGTATGTAAGTTCTATATGTATGTACATATTAGATAACATTTATACACAATATGAAGAGCAATGGCTATACATGAAGAGCATACACTTTGTTATCTATTTTTATTAAGTATGAATTTTGAAGTATGACTGGTCACCTGTCCGATCGTCCGGTAACTGTCCGGACCAAGCCCAAGTCATCGACGGCGCGCACTCTTCCCGCGCGCCTCAAGGAATTGTCAGCAACAGCAGCCGAGCCGGGTCGAAGCCTACTGGGGCCAAGGTTGTCCGAAAGGGAACTCGAGGCCCGGTATGAAGGCTTGAAGGAACGGGGTGGGTTTTTTAGTCAGTAAGAGTCTGACACTATCTCCCGCTCCGCCCAAGAGCGGGAGTTGTCATTGGATGATTTTCCCCAGCAAAAAAAAATGTATGATTGGTCACCTCTAATAAAATTGACGGCTCAGTGGTTGAGCGGTTAGGTGTGCCCCGCTTGGGTAGACTACTGCCGTGTCCTCGTGGCGGCAATTGCGCCAGGCCCTGGGACAGGTCATGGTTTTGGAGCGAGGAAGAAAGGCAGGCTGTCGCCTCCTTCTGCGAAGCAGTAATGCTAGCAAAGGAGGCGGCCGCACGCGCAAAGCAATGGCCCTCGCGCCCCAGCAACCGGGATTCCGATCCCGATTTCTAGCCACCGTAGGCGCGGGCTTGTGGACGGCGAGCAATGGGTAGCTCGCCGTCCAACCGTCCGGTAATCGTTCGGACCGAGCCCAAGTCATCGATGACGCGGAGTGTTCCACGCGTGCCTCAAGGAGTTGTCAGCAATCGTACGGGACCAGCAGGGTCGAAGCCTACCTTTAAGCTATCGATTCGATCGACTCGATCACCCATGGGTGATGCGAAAGAAATCCCCGGGGTCCTGGAACCATGGCAAAGTGGGAACAGGAGTGGGTTTTTAGTCAGTAAAAATTTGACACTGTCTCCCGCTCCGCCCAAGAGCGGAGGATGTCATTGGATGATTTTCCCCATCTATAAAAAAAAGAGTACACAGTAACAGTAGCTGATATCTATCCTCTTCGTGTGCATCGTATCACATAGTAAACACAGTATCAATAATCAACCCGTCAATTGATGATAAGTTCAGTATGTTTGGGGGTTTGCCAGAACCGAGCATTGTTTGGGCTTGCAAGGACACAAGATCTATTATAGAACGGTGGAATTACATCGTCTTACGTCATTATAGTAATGAATGGTGCCTTTGTTTAGGGGGCTAAGGAACACTATTGACCTATATTTTGTTTGTAACGTTCGCGTGGTAGCCCATAGAAGTTTATATCTATATTGTAGCCATTTTTGCACTACAGTTTATCTTTTTAAGTGCCTACTTATGCGTAACGCAATTTAACCTCCACTGACAAGCTATAAATGTATAACTTTAGTTTTTTTTCTTTTTTTCTTTTTTTGATTTTCGTACTTACTTCAACAGGACAAAAACGGTACCCTTAAATTATAGGGTCACTTTGTTGTCCGTTTGTCTGTCTGTTTGTCAAGATCCTTTATCTCGGGAATGCGTGGAGGTCATCATCGTCATTTCAGCCGAAAGACGTCCACTGTTGGACATAGGATTCCCCAAGTGTCGCCATAATGACCGGTCCTGTGCCTCTTGCATCCATCGGATTTCCGCGACCTTCACCAGCGCGTGGAGATATCGAGTTGAAATTAAGACCATATACTCAGGTCGGCAGCCCCTTGAAGTTGTGAAAAAAAATCAAACTTCTAATTTGTGCTTGTCAGAATTTATTCTTATGTGCGTAAGTACGATGCTACTGTTCATTTTTTCACAACCCATGGCTCCATTACCCTTTGACCCTGCTAGGTCCATACGGTTTTGCTGACATCTCCTTGAGACGTGCGTGGAACACTACGCAACGTTGATAACTAGGGCTTGGTCAGGACGGTTACCGGATGGCCGGCCGGCGAGCTGCCCATTGCTCGCCGTCCGTAAGTCCACGCCTATGGTGGCTGGAAGTCGAAGTTGAGGCGTGAGAAAGTCCGTTCCCTCACGCGTGCAGCCGCCTCTTTTGCTAGCCTTTTTTTATGGTGGGAAAAAAATCATACATTGACATCCCCCGCTCTTGGGCGGAGCGGGAGATAGTGTCAGACTCTTATTGACTAAAAGACCCACCCCGTTCCTTCTAGCCTTCATACCGGGGCTCGAGCGCCCTTTCGGATAACCCTGGCCCCAGTAGGCTTCGACCCGGCTGGGTCCCTGCTGTTGCTGACAACTCCCTGAGGCGCGCGGGAACAGTGCACGCCGTCGACGACTTGGGCTTGGTCCGGACAATTACCGGACGGCCGGACAGTGAGCTACCCATTGCTTACTGTCCGCAAGCCCGCGCCTACGGTGACCGGAAATCGGGATCAGAATCCCGGTTGCGGCGGCGGCGGCGATAACGCCGTTGCCTGATGCGTTCGGCCTCCTCCTTTGCGAGCATTACTGCTTCGCAGAAGTCGGCGACCGCCTGCCACTCCTCCTCGCTCCGGACCATGGCCTCAACCAAGGCCCGGCGCGAGAGGTCTCCGCCGCCGATCGCCCCCACGAGGGTACGGCGATGCTCCGCCCAAGCAGGGCACACCTCGACTGTGTGCTCCACCGTGTCCTCCGGGCGTTCCGCACAGTGGCGACACCCGGGCGTCACTTCCGCATGAATCGAGTGCAGGAAACTCCCGAACGAACCATGTCCGGTGAGGACCTGCGTCATGCGGAAGGTAAGGACGCCGTGAGGTCTTTCCATCCACGCCTCAAAGAGGGGACTTACCGCCATGATTGTGGCGTGCCCAGCACTGGGTTGCGATGTCGTTGACGCCATTTCACCATGAGATCCCGCCGGAGCTCTGTCCGCCATACCGCGACCTGTCGCGGCAGCGGACTTGCTAGCCTGAATTACTAAGACCGCTTCGATTGCTTCGCGCTGGTTCTTTAAAACCGCCACGTTTTTGCAACAATATTTCTACGATGTCAAATACCTTTGAAATGCCTCTTAAAATACTTCTACTAAGATCACTTAATTATATTGGATAATAACATCGTGAACGCTCAAGTATTTACGCTATGTTTGCCCTGCGTAGGCAATGTTTAATTAAAAATACTCTGCATTGATGCGGTGTTAGTATTAGCAATGCATTTATGCATTAGCACTCCGCGGATTCACAGACGTCTTTGATTACTAGTCTGCTCCCGTCGATCGTAGGGTAATGTTATATAATTTATGGCCTTCCTCATTAAATAGGCTATCCAACACTTAGAGTTTTTTTTTATAGTGTTCCTCATTAAATGGGCTATCCAACACTAAAAGTTTTTTTTACTAGTGCTTTACCAGTGACTGAAAAGTTGAAAGGAAATCCTTTGTCTTGGTGTGGTCATGTGAAGAGGAGGGATGAAACGCATATTACTAAAAGAGTTCTGAGTATACAATTATGTAGATGGATGGAGAAGGGAGACCAAAGAAAATATGCATGGATTGTATGAGGAGTGATTTGAAAGAAAAGGGAGTTTAGTGATAGTGTGACGGGTAACCAGACAGGATGGAAGACAAAACGTGTAGCGCCAACTCCAATCCCGCGCACCTCAAGGAGTTGTCAGCAACAGCAGGGGCCCAGCCGGGTCGAAGCCTGCTGGGGCCAGGGTTATCCAAAAGGGAACTCGAGCCCCGGTATGAAGGCTAGAAGGAACGGGGTGGGCTTTCAGTCAATAAGAGTCTGACACTATCTCACGCTCCGCCCAAGAGCGGGGGTTGTCATTGGATGTTTTTTTCCACCATAACAAAAAAGTATTATGGGCAAGGGTAGGAAGAAGAAGAAAAGAACCTAGCTGCTAACCTGCTTAACTGCGATCCCACCTGATGATAAGCAGTGATGCAATCGTTTATTAATAGCCTATTTACTCTAGCCTTGAAGATACCTAAATTATAATCGGACGGCAAGACCGCAGCAGGTAAATTGTCCAGTCCTTCGATGTACGCAATATAAACGACGAGGCGAAACGCTTAGTCCGGACCGTAGAAGTGTCAATAATGTGAGGGTGGACTCTCTAGTAACCCGTCCGATGGTAAAAAGTATATGACGGAATCAATTCCTGTAGTTTCCGCGCATACTCTTTAAATTCATTTTATAAAATACTGAAAGTCTGGCTACACTACGCTTCTTCTCCAGGTTTTGTAGATTGGTCTTAACCAAATCTGAATCACCAATTAGCATCTTCGTACGACTCTCCACTGAATCCTAAGCTGCTAGACGGCATTTTTTCAAAACACTTTTCATCTTTATTATATTAGTACCTATAAATAATGGTAAGTGCTCATTCACACTAATCCGTCAAAGACGATTCGTGTTTTTTGACAAATCGTCTTTTTTCACGAATCGTTATTTTGATTTGTATGGGCGGCTATACATTTTAATTGCCCGTGTCCACACTATTACGGAATCGTGAAAAATTACGGATACTTACGTCTTAAATGATGTTTCGTCTTTTTTCAAAAACCTTTAGTTTTAAATCACGAATCGTTATGACGGATCGGTCGGGACGACTATGCCTTGCACTGCACCCACACACTACGACCGTTCGTTGACTTTTTATTTTTCTTTTTTTTTAGTTTAGATCGAAGGTAATACCAACACAAGATAGTCATATTCACATCCATCGTGTTGGATAGTTCGTCCAAGACTGAAGTCTGAATCACGAATTCAGTGTTAACATCTATTCGGATATTTTTATGAATCGTGAAAAAACTCGATTCCGTATGAAATGTGAACGTTCATCCGTCATTACGTATCGTCTTTTTTGACGAATCGTCGTTGACGGACCCAGTGTGAATGAGCCCTAATTTTAAGTTTGTAACTAATGGTGGTATGGTAAAATACAGTGATATGGTATTTTTTTAAGTGTATTAACAATAATATAAATAATGTTAAATGTTTGCATGCCGAATGATAAAATGTTGCTGAGCTATAATGTAAATTCTTAAGATAAAGCAAATATGGGTACACAAAAGTGTAGGTACCCGTATTATGTATACTAAATCGCGTCGTTACTTGCCTTTTATTCACGACAGAAAGACTAACCCAACCCCAAAAATTTTAATAAACCAAAACTAAAAATATTTATTTTCAGCCTTAATTATCAAGTAAGTACCCGCAAACAACTGAAAGTTCAACAATTTCAGCAGTTTTCACATAACCCGGACCGGGCCGTCCCTCCGGCTCGCACAATTTATAATGTAGTGGTCAGTTTTATAATGGCGTTAATGACCAAGTCCGGAGTTCAGTAGTTCTATGAAGTTTAGTGTACTGACGGTAACGTAATTGTAATATGTTGTAATAGATAATAATGAGCAGTGGTGACCCAATGGTAATGGCCTCGATTTAAGAGTTATAGATCGCGGGTTCAAACCCAGCCAGGCACATTACTTTGTGTAATCTTAACCGGCATAATATCTTAAAATAAAAAAAGACGTGTGGCACTCGGGGACTGCCGCGGTAAAGCTATTGCATAGCATTTTTATCAACTTATGCAATTATAATTATTTATTTATTTTATTTATGCAGTATTTTTTTTCTATGTTTTTTTTTCTTTGATATTAATTGAAATTACACTTTCACACATTGAATTGAATTTTGATTGATTGCTCACTCATTTGTTTTCTTATCGGTCACCACGCTCAAAAAACAAATGAGTGGGAGGTGTTAGGTTATTTTCGTTACGGAATTTCTGGATTCGGTCTCCACGCTCAAGGCTCGCGATAGAAGCTATGCAATAGCTTAAAATATCGAAGACATGTAACATCCACCAACCCGCACTGGGCCCGCATGGTGAATTACGACCCATTCCCTCTCCTAGAGAGGATGCTTGCGTCCCAGCAGTGGGAACATTTAAATATTTTTGGTTTAAATTATAACATGGTGTAAAAACTAATGGAATCCATTCAGTTATTGACTCTAAACAAACTATATTCAAGTTTTGAATTAACTAAAAATAATGTTGTCTACATGTGTCTTACACGTCACTTCAAATAATACGCGACACGTCAACAAACAGCAAAATATGTCAACATAACATAACGAAAATGTTGAAAATGAAATCTCTCAAACAAACAACACACCCTAAAGTTTGTGTTTTCAGTTTTCACGTAATTCCAGAATGTGTTAGGTGACCCCCGGCGGGCACATAAGCTTTATGAAGATAGCTTCTGCCTGCATCTTTGCTCGCGTGATATTAGAAATTTACCCCAAGGAAACATATTCCTGGAATAAAAAGTTTCCTTTCCTGCAGAGGCTGCGAATTGTTTGAAGGAGTTATCGGGTTAGTCAGTATAAGTCTGACACTCCTTCCCATTCCTCCCAGAATGGGAGAAGTTACTTTTTAGGGTTCCGTACCTCAAAAGGAAAAAACGGAAACCTTATAGGATCACTTTGTTGTCCGTCCATCTGTCTGTCTGTTTGTCTGTTTGTCTTTCTGTCAAGACCCTTTATCTCGAGAACACGTGGAGGTATCGAGTTGAAATCAAAACCATATACTCAAGTCTGCGATCTCTTCAACCTGTAAAAATATCTAACTTCTAAGTTAACGAATAAAACAGATACGGCTATTTATGTCGCAAAAAAACGTATATTTTGATATTCTCAAAGATCGAAATTCATAGGGTACTTCCCGTTGACCCAGAATCCTAAAATCTGGCACAAAGTAAGGTCTTATAGCACAGGTATAGGAAAAAATCTGAAAACAGTAAATTTGTTGTTACCTGTCATGTAACGTCACAAAAAAAAATGCAATTCGGAAAAATCTTCGAGACTCCATTCGGGAATTGTAGTTTGCACGGTACCCTCAGTGAGCGAGTCCGACTCGCACTTGCCCAGTTTTTTTTAATGATATTTAATAGTTCGTGACTGCAATCCCACTTGATCTTAAGTAAGTACAATCATTGCACTAGCACTAGTTTATTAAGAGCCTATTCATTCCAACCTTGAAGACTCCTAATTACGAGTATAATCGGTATAATACATTTAATGATTTCTCCTGTAACAAAAATATATATAATAAAAAAGGACATGGTCTACTCTTATGCCAAATTTTATCCAAATCCGTTCAGCTGTTCGAGCGTGAAGAATTAACAAACATAGTCGTATAAATATACACACTCACAAACTTTGTGCTCTCCGTTTTCACGTAACCCCAGAATTAGGTGACTCTCAGCGGGCACATAAGCTTTATGCCTCCGGCTTCGCTCGCATGATTTTAATTTATCCCAAGGAAACATATTCCTGGGATAAAAGTGTTCTGTATGCTTTTTCAGGATTTGGTCTACCCTTTCCTCCCAGGGCTGCAGATTATTTGAAGCAGTTACCACAGCCTACTGCAATAAAAGGCAACTGAAGGAACACTTTGGGTTTTGTTCTCCACCGTAGATTGCAGGTTTGGCTCAGGCTTGTGGACGACGAGCAATGGGTAGATCGCAGTTCGGCCGTTCGGTAAACGTCCGGACCGAGCCCGAGTCGTCGACGGCGCGTAGTGTTACACACGTGTCCCAAAAAGATGTCAGCATAACCGGAGCCTTGCTGGAACGCAAGGCAAGAAGAAACATAGGAGTGGGTTTTATTCAGTAGAAGTCCGCCATGCCCTCGTGCTCCGTCCTAGAGAGGGAGAAGTCATAAGATGATTTCCAACCTAAAAAAAAGTCAGTAAAGGTCTTACACTCTCTTCCACTCCGCTCAGGGTGGTAGAAGTCATTTAATGATTCCCCAAGTAAGGAAAAAAAAGAATTTAGTCTACTCTTATATCAAAATCCGTTCAGCCGTTTGAACGTGAAAAAGTAACAAACACACAAAAATACACACACACAAAATTTGTTCTCTCAGTTTTCATGTAACTCCGAATGTGTTCGGTGACCCTCAGCGGGCACATAAACTTTATGCAGCCACTAGCTTTTGCCACCGGCTTTACCCGCGTGAAATTAGAAAATTTTCCTAAGGGAACATACTCCTGTGATAAAAATATCCTTAATGCTATTCCAGGACATCATCATCATCATCATAGACGTCCAATGTTGGACATAGGCCTCCCCCAAGCGTCGCCACAACGATCGGTCCTATGCGTCACGCATCCATCGGATTCCCGCAACCCTGACCAGGACATGGTCTACCGTAATCCCTAGATGTAATGACTGGTGAAGAATGCCTGGTTACATTATGTTCGCCTATGTACCACTACTGTAAATGAAGTTTAAATAAATTAATAATAAATATATTTTTTTTTCAAATCAAATCTACCTCAGTGTCGTCTTTTTAACTAAAAGGTAGAGAATGCATTGTTGCATTACGTCCGCTTATGTACCACTACTGTACAAGAAGTTTAAATAAATAAAAAAAAATATTTTCGACCTATAAAAAAAAACTTTCTACAAAAAAATATAACCTATTGAAGTCGGTTATATTTGTTTGTAAAAAGTTAAAAATAACTTTAAATTCGGAAGTCGGTGTTTCTATTATAGTTTTATCCCTTCGTTATTTAACACCGACTTCCGAATTAAAGTTATTTTGTACTTTTCAGTGAACATTGAAGTCGGCTATATTTATTTATTTTTATAGAAAGTTTTTTATTTTGCACTTTTTTGTTATGGTACCAACACCGCTAACACTAAAAAGTAGGTACCCCTCAACCAAACTTCTCTCGTTTATCTCATTACAATTCTAATAATCCCAAACACGGTTAGATTACATTAATTTACCTTCTGGCTTCATCATCAGATCAGTTTGATACATCCCCTCCCCTTTTTCTTTCAGTCAGTCATCGACTACACATATAAACAAAGCAATCTTTCTTGTTACGACAGTTCTGCTGTGATCCTATGAGGAGTTCTGTTCCATATCTTCGAAGTACATGATCAGATTATAACAATATTTATATGGGACCAACTTATTAGCATAACCTTTCAATCAAAAAATAATTTTCAAAATCAGTCCACGGTCGGTCAATTACCGAGATTATCGGTGAACATACATAAAAAAAAAACAACCGAACGTAGAACCTCCTCCTTTTCGAAGTCGGTTAAAAAAGGAGACATGGTCCATCCTTGTATCAAATTTCATCCAAACTCGTTCAGCCGTTCGAGCGTGAAGAAATAACAAACGTACACACGTACAAACTATTTCTCCTAGATTTCACGTAACATCAGAATGTATTCGGTGACCCTCAACGGGCACATAAACTTTACACAGCTATAACTTTCATTACTCTACTAATTACAATGAAACATGTAACTCTGGCACTTCTATAAATAATAGAGATTTATTGGTTTAAAATGGGAGTTTTTTAAACCTAATAAATAGGCTGAGACGTGGCACACCCTGTAACGTACTAGACTAATTTATTCTTGCGGTTTTGCTTCTTTTTTTTGGTGTGTAATCCTCCCGGGTTATTCTTTGAGTACCCCGGTCGCGCAGGACAAAAAGCTTTTTTTTTCGTGGTGGGAAAATCATCCAATGACAACCCCCGCTCTTGATCCACTATCTCCCGCTCGCGGAGCGGGAGATAGTGTCAGACTCTTACTGACTAAAAACCCACTACTGTTCCTTCGTTGCCTTCGTGCCGGGGCTTGAGCTATCTTTCGAACTAACCCTGGCCCCAGTAGGCTTCGACCCAGCTGGGTTCCTGCTGTTGCTGACAGCTCCTTGATGCGCGCGGGAACAGTACGCGTCGTCGACGACTTGGGCTCGGTCCGGACTGTTACCGGAAGGTCAGACAACAAGCTACCCATTGCTCGCTGTCCGCAGACCGCAAGCCCACGGTGGCCGGAAATCGGGATTGGAATCCCGGCGGCGGCTGGGGCGCTCTGAGCGCCGCCGTTGTCTGATGCGGTCGGCCTCCTCTTTCGCTAGAGGACAAATGGCTTGGTGGGTACTTTTCTTTGATGGGTCTCATCGGGTGGACCGAGGTATTGTAAGACTCTTGCTGACTTACACTTATCTATATTTTTTCAAATGTTCAATTGGTTTGTGTTTCAGGGCCACAGTAATTCCTTCGAACAATCTCGTAGCCCTGGCAGACATCGACCCTAGTGGGCTAGCAGGTCCGTTTTTCTGACATATCTCTGATGCACACAGTCATGTCAGACGACGGAACATAGATCTGGGCCTGGGCCTTATCGGACAGTGAACTGTCCATTATTCCCTTTTCATTATCATCATCATCAGCCTAAAGCTGAACTACTGGAACAGCTTCTTCAATCGCACGAGATTTCTCTTCGGTAAGTCTCATCCAGCTCCTACGACCCCGTCAAGACGTTCACTCCACCTAGACTGATAACAACCCACTTTACATCTAGGGACTTGCGGTATTCACTCATGAACATATACCTATATGTATCTAAACGGGCATGGTTGATGGCAAACGACCAAAAGGCCGCAGCCCAGATGGCAAGATCAGGTCCGGTCCTCACTGGACACCCAATTGCACGTCACACTTCATGACGCTAAGAACCGTCACAGATGACGAGATTCCATCAATAAGAAGCAAATCCAGCGGGAACTTGACGACCCTCAGTAATGAGGAATACGAAACGAGGAGGAGGAGGATCTAAACGGGCATTAGTTTTTTGGATGTTTAACCTTCTGTTTTCGAGGTGTGTCAAATAACTTCTCCCGGTCTACATGGAGCGAAAAGGTATGTCAGACTTTTAGTGACTAAATCCCACCTGTAATCTGTCAGTTGCCTTTTACGTTCCAGGTTGACTTTAATGAACAATCCTGCAGCCCCTTGGGTTGATAAGATTTCCTTTAGTAACCGTCTAGACAAACAAACAATTTTACGTAATTTTCCATAGATTTTGTTATATTGTGTGTTGGCAATCCAGTTGACAGTTGACCCTGAATTATATATTTATTACAGTCTATGAACACCTGCACCACGACAGTGTTACCGATCAAACAAAGAAAAATTGGCAAAGTCTTCATAACAAATTGTAGCCATTGGCAATAACCATTGGCAACTGCCTCTAATGGTTCTCAATGCTATGCCTTTTTTTATGGGAATCCTCTTGAATTTGAAGGATATGGGCTGATCGTGTTATGACAGTGGCCTGAATGAGATGACGGAGGCTGTTCGATTACTGTCCAGACAAAATTGGCCGGGACGCGAGAGTGCTTTTGCATTTGACCTTGTTTCCCAAGAAACTTATTAGTTCGCACAAAATCATGCGGATTCCATCAGCCCCTCATCATCACCATCATTATTTCAGCCGAAAGACGTCCACTGTTGGACATAGACCTCCCCCAAGTATCGGCACAATAAACGGCCCTGTGCGTCTCGCATCCATCGGATTCCCGCAACCCTTACCAGGTCATCAGCCTCTATGACTGCCTAAAGAGGCAGCTCCGCACCTGGAACACGGTGCACCACAGGAACGTCGTCTTGACCTTCGCTGTATCCTATATCGCCACAATCTGTATCGGCTAGAGATCGTTACGCGCCATCCGTCGCCTAATGCGTCTACTACGAAAAAGGCATAAGGTTGTAATCTGTCTCTCCCTTTCCGCCGTTCAGTCAACAAGTGGGGCGAAGTAAAATTGCGTTTTCTCGTCAAAAATTCAGTTGCAGCCCGTATCTTAGATGTGTGCTTGGTTGACCTCCTCTATTACTTAAATTTAAACAAGACGTGTTACTGGCAAAATGATATATGGCAAGGTGCGTTGACAACATGTGGAAGGTGGAAGAAGGCAGTGACAGTGTGGCGCCCAAGGACTGATGGACAAAATGTTGGTCGTTCCGGACGACCAACATTTTTAGCAAGAAGGGCAGACGATATTTTTGCCATCGACGATATGATAGAACCTAGATGAGGGTAGTACGGTGACGTGGGGATTAGTACAGCAAATTAGAGGCCTATACTCAGCAGAGAGCGAAGTGGGGCTGTGGAAGATAATGATGAACTGGCGAAATATGAGATTAATATTAGTGTACCTGTGCTTTATCTCATACGAATTATAGTTATGAAGTTTTTCTCTAAAAAGTGGACAGAGTAGACTGGATGCAGCCAAATTATACCATTTGACTTCGATAATTAAAGGTAAGAGCGAATTGAATTCCTAGAAGCCTATTCCACTTGATAACCCATTCGAATCCAAAACATACCCTTTAATAAGAATCAGATACAAAAATCTTTGTTTTAATAATTATTTAGATTTATTTATCAATTTAACTTATTACATACACAACTAAAAACTATAATCACAGTAAATTAAAAAATAATAATAATAACAAAACCTTACGCTAATTTACAACTTCATAATATTCAAACTAAAATATGGCGTCAAAAAACTCTTCCACATCGCTGTCGACTGGTAATGTGCCCAAAAGACTGGCGGCATCTTAAAAACGATATTTTTTTTTCAGAGTGAGAAATCATCCCACTCTTGGTGAAGCGAGAGGTAGTTTCAGTGTACTAACTGAAACCACCTTCCTTTGCTTGCCTTTTCTCGTAACTAGGTTCCCATAAATCGTAACTACTAATAATAAACCATTTATTATCAGGCATCTTAGCCCATAGATACGTACCTTACAGACTAACATATACACAGCTAAATTTTAATCGTTTTAATCCCGTGGAGGGTCGATCCGGTACATGAAACACTATCGATTTGTAAAGATAAAATCAAAAAATAAAGTACCCTTTTTTCAAAACTCGTATTAATTTACGCACGTACGAAATTAATTTCTTTAAGAAAACGTCAGCTAAGCGGGTTCAATGACCTGTAGTTAGTAGTCCGGACCGACTCTCCACGGGATTAAAACGATTAAAATTTAACGGTGTACAATTTGTCGTTGGTAAAAATACAGCGATAGTAAAGCGATAGTGTCAGACTATTACTAACTAAAACCAAGTCCTTCAGTTGCCCGATCCAATCCACAGAGACTCTTTCGATCAATTCTTCAGCTTAAACAATCATACTTAACAATACATCACCCACTAGGCTGATAATCGCGTGCAGTATATCGTCAATCAGGGTATTGATCGACTACCTACGTATGCACATGATGCAGTATGCCAAATACCAGTGTAATTACTGTTTGCGGTGGCGGGTGCCATGTGGTCTGGTAGAACATTGACACGCGACTCATATCCATAGGCAGGCGTTCGTAATGGTACTGTTTACTTAATAGTGAGTAGAATTTGGAAGGGTAGCTCGCCTAGACGTTCTGTCGCCCTGGTAGGTTGTTTCAATTTTTAAAGTCTTTATCATAAAAAAAAACAGGCCAAGTGTGAGTTGGACTCACGCGTGAAGGGTTAAAAAAACTGCAAATAATCACGGCGGTTGTATGGGAGCAACCACACATTTACTTTTTCTATATTTTTAGTATCAATTTGTTGTTGCCGCGGCAACAGAAATACATAATTTGTGAAAATTTTGAGCTGTCCTATTATCACGGTTCTTGAGATACAGCCTGGACAGATGGACAGTTGAGTCTAAACAATAATTTCCATTTTTACTCTTAGGGTACGAAGCCTTAAAAAAAAAACAATTTTTTAGTTCTTTTACTAGCAGTTAGAGCAATTGTGCGTACAATACCTAAAGCTGTTCCAATAAATTAATCATCCTTCATAATTATTCTTATTTTAAATGTGTATAGCACATTATAACTTCATCATTATTTCAGCCGAAAGACGTCCACTGCTGAACATCCCCCTCCTCCTTGCATCGTAATCCTCAATGCTGAGGGTCGTGACCTCCCCTGCTTCATCACTTTACTTTTTATGGTGTTTTTCCATTGTTTTTCCACTGCTGAACATAGGCCTCCCCAATAGGCTAGTGGCCGTATAATAGTTATGTAAATGTAGTTAGTCCGTCTTTTAGATTATTCAAAAATAAAGGACACGTATTTTTTTATTTGTAAATTAAACCAAAAATGACTAAGATATAGCCCGTTAAAGTTACGTGCGACGTCACCCCGTGCGAAAAAGTGTAGCACGGCGTGACGTCACACGTAACTTTAATGGGCTATATCTTTGTTATTCTTTGTTTAATCGAAAAAAGAAAAAATACGTATCCAATATTTTTTTATAATCTAAAATACGGACTAAATATAATGTAATTATTTTGACCCTGGAAACTACCCTATTGTCATACACTAAACGGTCCTGTACGTCTCGCGTACATTGTATTCCCGCGACTCTCACCAGATCTTCGATCCACCTTGTGAGAGGCCTTCCAACGCAACATTTTTTTTTTTATTGTTGATAGATTCGTGCTTGACCGCTATCTCACCTGATGGAAAGCGACGATGCGGTCGACGATGGAACGCGCTTACCTAGAAGAAACCTATTCACTCTCGACTTAAAGATTCCCGGCTTGTAGCTATCAGGAAACACAGACTCCGGCAAGGAATTCCACTCCCTAGCCGCACGCACAATGAATGTGTTCCCAAAACATTATAACCTAAACCTACACTAATATTATAAAACTGAAGAGTTTCTTTGAACGCGCTAATTTCAGGAACTACTGGTTCGAATTGAAAAACTATTCAAGTGTTAAATAGCCTATTATTGATGAAGATGGCTTTATAATATCACGCTACGATCCACGAGGGCGGTACAGTAACCAAAGATACAGGTAAAACCGCAGGAGACCACTTGTTCTAAATAAAAGCTATTTTACATATCTGACCAAACTATTTTCTACCGAGTTTAATGCAATTTCATGCCAATTTGATTCATTGCTGTCAGCTGAATAACATCGAATAATCCTCATCATAATTCAATTAATAAAGTTAATTTACATAGCAAACATCATGAGATTGATCCTCCCAATTTGTTTGAGTAATTGCATTTGCTATTATAGCTTTTTACTGCGGTTTTGCTCCCTAGGTCTGTCTCCCGGAAACCGTTTAGGTATTATTTAATTATATTACATCCCGTAAGTGATGGACTCGGCGAGCGGTAGCCCCAGTAGTAAAGGCGCCGACGTTCCTCGAAAGTTCTAACATAAGCGCTTTATTTTGTTTAATTTACTTCATCACTATAGGTCTCTAAAACGGTGAAGGAAAATGTAGTGAGGAAACCGCCATATCCTAGAACCAAAACAGTCGGTGTCATATAACATCCATCCGCACTGAGTTCACGTGGTGGATTACAGTACATTCACTATACTAGACAAAAGGCCTGAGTCCCAGCAGTGAGAACATTATGAGGCAATTTGTTTGTTTTTGTCATTATTTTTACTGACGTTCGTTGGCTAATAAAACTAAAAAATAAAATTAACAAAAGGTCAAAATTAGTTTTCTACCAAGATTTTTTTTCTAAATTGACAAGTGTTTCGAAAACAAACAAGTTGATTAACATTAATGTAAAATTAAATTAACATTAAATTCTACTGCTTCAAACTAAATAAATATGACTTGGGTCACATTATACCTACATGCGCAGAGTACTGGAGTTCTTTGGCCACATTGCCATCAAAAATTGCCACAACCGCACATCTTAACTGGCATGTTTGATGGCCAACGACAAAGAGGCCGGAGCCCAAAAAGATGGGCAGATCAGGTCCGCTCCACACTGGACGTGGGTGTCCGGTGTTCATGATGCTAAGAACCGTCACTGATGGAGAGACACCATCAATAAGAAACTAATCCAGCAGGAACTTCACGACCCGTAGTAATGAGGAATACGACTCAAAGAGGAGGAAGGTCACATTTATATAAACGATATGTACAGTAAGTACATATTACTGTCCGTATAATGACACCCAATCATAATAAAATTATATATTCAAATTAGCACGGTAAATGATTATGACATGAAATGGAATCATGAATTCAAACTGGGTATTGCATACCCTGGGTTACTGTGATTTAATATTTATACGATAGCCTGGCTATTACGCTTTCAATGTAAACTGTTGACGAACTACATAGCGGTTAGATCAATCGATACTGTTAAAATTAGATTTAGTTCTGTTGGGAGTTTAAAATACAATGTTTCATAACTATTTATATGATGATTGTGTTGCTAAAAATAATAATTTTATTAGAAACTATAACTTCTGCCAGCGGTTTCGTCCACATGAAAGTAGGTTTCTTCATACAAAGAAAGAAAGGAAGAAAAATCTTCTTCTTTCTTATTCTTCTTCTTCTTTTTTCTTTTTTTCTTTCATACATGTTTTGGGCCCCATTTTATCCCCTAAAGGGGTGCATTTTGGAAACATCTATCCTAGTGCTCGAATATCCCATAAAAAAAAATTGTGCAAAATTTCACGTTTCTAGTCCCCGTAGTTTTGGCTGTACGTTGATATGTCAGTCAGTCAGTTTCTTCATTTATGTATATACTTAGATATATTAATTTCTTCTTGTTTTTCGTGCTCGGATTGAAATAAATAAATAAATTATTAGAGTAACCTATCTATGGGGTACTCTAATAATTTATTCATATTTCTCACTACCCCATTCATCATATCATTTATCACACTACCCCAGGATATCAAGATGGCAACCAACCGATTGACCTTCAAAGTGAAAGTTCGCGAGTACATTCGTCAGAAGTTGGCAGTAGTTTCATCACAGCGTTAATTTGTTTCTTATTATTTGTTGCACCAATTGTTCCACTAGATTCGTGTATTCTTGTTTTCCCTTTTTTCTCTCTCTCTCTTCGTTGAAGTTTAAGTAAATGTAATTATATATATTATATATATAGTGTATTAGTATCTTATGTATTTGTATGAAATTTTTTATTATATAAGTAATTGATAATATTGCACCTACCACAATTTGTCTCTGCATCACCCAAAGGTTGACTGGTAGAGAATGCCTTATGGCATTAAGTCCGCCTTTGTACATTTTTGTTCATGATGCATAAAATAAATAAATAAATATCAGGAGTACCCAAAGTGTCTCCACACCTGCATTTTGGTTAACCTACGAAACGTCACTGACGGCGCTAACGTGACAATCTATTGGGCCCAAAAAACTTTGAGTGAAAAGAAAACCATGGATCCGAGAAGAAGAAGAATAAATAACATACATGTTTATTTAGCACCCAGACTTGAAGTATGTGGAAACTATATTCGATGTTTTAATTTTAGACCAGATAGTTTAGACCATTCTAATATCTATGGTTTAAACAGTATGGAACAGAGCAGTGGTAGCCGAGTGATAATGGCCCCGACTTACGAGTTGTAAGTCGCGGGTTAGAACTAAGCTGGGCGCACTTTGTGTAATTTATTTTATCACCACTGCTCTCTAAACGGTGAAGGAAAACATCGTAAGGAAACCGGCATGTCCTAGAACCAAAGATTCGGAGTCATGTGATATTCACCAACCCGCACTGGACTCGCGTGGTGGATTATGGCCCATTCCCTCTCCTAGAGAGGAGGCCTGAGTCCCAGCAGTAGGAACATTAAAAAGGCTGATGATGATGTTGAGACAGTATGCGTCTTTTCATGCTTTTTTGCAGATAATTCTTACTGTCTCGCTAAGGATTATATGCGCTGCTTATTTTACTTTTTTTTTTTTTTTCCACAACTATCACACAGCGCCGTCTAGTCCCAAGCTAAGCAGAGCTTGTGTTATGGGTACTAGACAACTGATAAACATACTTATATATTTCTAAATACATACATATTATAGATAAATTACACCCAGACACAGAACAAATGATCGTGCTCATCACACAAACATTTGTCCTGGGTGGGAATCGAACCAACGACCTCCGGCATAGCAGTCAAGGTCACTAACCACTAGACCAACAGGCCTGTCGAAAAAATGTTAATAGTGCCTTTGTGCATGTAACACATTCTAATGTTTTTAAAATATTTTGAGAAGTGTCATATCAGTCTTCTCAATAGCTTTGCTGAGGTAATCAATACAAAAGCAAAATTCGCAGCACCATTTTACAGACATCGAGCTTGATTCAAAGATTCAAAACATTTTATTTCAAATAAACCATTTACAGGCACTTTCGGAATGTCAAGAAGTCGGTCAATCAGAAAAAATAACGCTAACTGCACATTCCAAAGCGTAGATCTCTATGGAGAAGAATGTGCAAGAAACTCCGATGGAGTAAGTCGGGTTTTCCTTCCTGACGCTATAACTCCAGAACGCACGAACCGATTTCCATTTTGCATTTGCATTCGTTGGAAAGGTCTCGGGCTCCGTGAGGTTTATTAGAGTAGAGTAGGGTATAGTAGGGTAGGGTAGGGTAGAGTAGGGTAGAGTAGAGTAGGGTAGGGTAGAGTAGGGTAGAGTAGAGTAGGGTAGGGTAGAGTAGGGTAGAGTAGGGTAGAGTAGAGTAGAGTAGGGTAGGTTAGAGTAGGGTAGAGTAGGGTAGAGTAGGGTAGAGTAGGGTAGAGTAGAGTAGAGTAGGGTAGGGTAGAGTAGGGTAGAGTAGGGTAGGGTAGAGTAGGGTATAGTAGGGTAGATTAGGGTATAGTAGGCTGAAGTAGGGAAGAGCGGGAGCGAAGCCGCGCGGGCAAAAGCTAGTTAAATATAATAAAGCCTTCGATGGCCTTCGATTTATTATTAAAACAAAAATAAAACTAAAATAAATGAATCTCGAATTTATCTATTAGTGACAAGACATTACACACCATATGTAACTACTACGCAAGCAGTAATGCTTCTTAAATAAACACTATTAATGTCTTAAATCGCATAAACGTTTCTAACAGTTTTTATACCGCAGTTTGCTACATTTGTTTTGATTAAATCGTATTGGAATGTGATTGGGCTGTAATTATTGCTTACCAATTTTCCTGTTGGTTTTACAGCGTTTTCTAATTGTTATTATCCCGGAAGAAAATGTTTGAAAGTCAACAGGGAAAATGTCTTCAGAACATCAATCGGTAACATTAAATTTTGCAGGACCTTGCAATGGTAGCATTTGCGAAAGATTTAAAATTTTTTTCCTCTAATTATTCACTATCTTGTGGGACGGTTTTCTAACGTTGCATCTTCCGATACGCCTCTCATAAGATGGACCCGCAACCTGGTAAGGATCCCAGGTTTCTGATGGATATGACATTCGGTTTTTAGGGTTCCGTAAAAGGAAAAAACGGAACCCTTATAGGATCACTTTGTTGTCAGTCCGTCTGTCGGTCTGTCTGTTAAGACCCTTTATCTTGAGAACGCGTGTAGGTATCGAGTTGAAATTGAAACCATTAGTCAGGTCTGCGATCCCTACAAAAAATTAAACTTCTAACTTAACGAATAATAAAAAAGATACGGTCGTTTATAACGCAAAAAACGTATATTTTAATACTCTCAAAGAGATCGAAATTCATAGGGTACTTCCCGTTGACCCAGAATCCTGAAATTTGGCACAAAGCAAGGTCTTATAGCACAAGTATAGGAAAAAATCTGAAAACCGTAAATTTTTTGTTAACCAAGTTAAAAAAAAATTGCAATTCGGAAAAATCTTCGAGACTCCATTCGGGAATTGTAGTTTGCACGGAACTCTCAGTGCGCGAGTCCGACTCGCACTTGCCCAGTTTTTGTTTTTGATACCTTCTACAATACATTCGTATTTTTTAGGCTTTAACCAAGGCTGTTAACAATATGAATATGCGCCAACGTATGGTGAAAACCAAAATATTACTATCAGAACTTCACTATCTATATATCTATCTCTATATGAAGTGACATTTATGTATACAAAACCAAATGCAAAAGCAAAATGTTGCTGCTGTCCGCTTTTCTACTTAGTGCGGTACCAGTGCGTATTACTAGTGATGACTTATGGTTCGAAAATGTGATCGTTCACAATGGGCCTCATCAGAAGGTTTAAAATCACCAAAAGGCAATTAAAAAATCTATGCTCGGAGTTTCCTTGGGCGATCGAATGAAAAATTTGCCCAAAGAATCGTCAGATTTAAGTGGCAATGGATAGATGGCCGATGGGGTCGAAAAGTTCTAGAGTGCATACTGGAAGACGCAGCGTTGATAGGCCTTCTGAAAGGAGGACCGATGACTTAGAGAATTGAATCACGGGAATCGGTCGTTGTGCCGACACTTGGGGGAGGCCTATGTCCAACAGTTGGCGTCTTTCACCAGAAATGATAATAAATATGACATGATATTATATTATACTATTCGTGGGACTCAGGTCTTCTCTTTAGGAGAGGGAATGAGCCGTATCCTACTACCCTTGCTCTCTTTGAGTTTTTTAATTTTTATCACTCTTCTAACAGCAATGTGTGATAAAATGATTTTCACAAAGTTAAGCTCCTGGGTTTAAACCAACGACATATAATAACTCATAAGTCGGTGCCGATACCACTGAACCATAACTGTTCATACAAAGCCAATATTGTTATATATAATTATCTATCCTATACTGTCCCACTGCTGGGCAAAAGCTTCCCTCCATTCTTTCCATTGTCCTCGCTCACTTTGTCTCCGCTCTGAACCACTTTTTGTTGTCACGACATTTCCTTCTTGATCTACAGCAACCCCGTCAAGCAAATTTAACGCACCAATTTTGTGTTTTACAATTTTTAAAGCCACTTAAATTTTTCTCTATCTCACTTTTCTTTGGCATAATCGGAACACTAAAGCCACTATATTACTCTATAATTTTTCAGACCAATTCTTTCTTGCTATTCATTTTGCCTTGGTATAATCGGAACGTGCTGAGAAGTTAAAACACTTTAAATCACACTATGTACCCACTAGCTGTACAAAATCATTACCCACATACACCGCATGACCTCTAAATACGATTATTTAAACATTTTAAATGCGTAAAAGTAACATAAAATAAAAAATAAAACTACAATCGTTACACGAAACATAAAACAGCCATTGATTCCCAAAATAAATAAACTATTTTAGTATAAACGTAATACTTATTATATCATTCGTTTTTATATAATTTTCTATATCAAGGCTACGCTGGTTTTCAATAACAAGTTTTATGAAACGGATTATTCTGATTTTGAGTGTGGTTAATTTTAGAATCAGAGATTTCTTCGTGGGCTGCTGATAAATGGGCTAGCAATTTGTAAAATGCCTCGTCACATTTAGACTGAATAAGATAGATTCGTTATGACCACCAAAAGACTGCCTCAGACTTTAATCTTGCCAACCAAGTTAGACAAAATTCTAAAGAGTTATCGTGGCCTTGGAACATAAAGGGCAACTGAAGGAATACGGGTTGGTTTTATTCCCACTGCTGGGACTCAGGACTTCTCTCTTCTAAGTATAGTGAATGTGTTGTTATCTACTTCGCGAACTCAGTGCGGATGGATGTCATATGACACCGAATGTTTTGGTTCTAGGATTCGGTGGTTTCCTCACAACATTTCCTTCACCATATTAGAGAGCTATAGTGATGAAGTAAATTATAAAAAGTAAAGCGCTTGTGTTAGAACTTTCGAGGAACGTCGGCGCCTTTACTACTGGGCTACCGCTCGCCGAGTCCATCACTTACGGGATGTAATATAATTAAATAATACCTAAACGGTTTCTGGGAGACAGACCTAGGTAGTAAAACCGCGGTAAAAAGCTATAATAGCAAGCCAGATAATGCAATTACTCAAACAAATTGCGAGTTATCGTGGCCTTGGAACTGAAAGGGCAACTGAAGGGATACGGGTTGGTTTTAGTCAGCAAAAGTCTGATAATCCCTCTTGCTTCACTCAGTTCTTTTTTTTAAGGTGGAAAATCATTCAATGTCTTCTCCCGCTGTAGATCGGAGCGTGAGGGCGTGTCAGACTGACACTTTTACTGACTAAAGCCAAATCCATGTTCCTTCTTTACCTCGCGTTCCAGAACCACCCTTGGCCCTCAGTAGGCTTCGGCTCTTGCAGGCCCTTACTTTTTTACTGACATGTCTTTTAGCCGCGCGTGGAACGCAGTGCGCCGTCGACGACTCAGGCTCGATCCGAATGGTTACAGGAGGGCCGGAAGGTAAACTACCCATTGCTCGTCGTCCGCAAACCCATGTATACGATGGCTAGAAATGGGGGTCGGGGTCCCGGCGGCTGGGGCGTGAGAAAGTCTGATCTCCCACGCATTCGACCACCTCCTTTGCTAACATTACTGCTTCACAGGAGGAGGCTACCGGTTGTTATTCCTCCTCGCTCTGGGTCATGGCCTGTACCAGAACCCAGCGTAAGAAGTCGCTGCGATGTCATCTTTCAAATTAATGGTCTTCTCTACCTTCTTTTTTAGCAAATTGGATGACATTTTTTAACCATTTGTCATCCATAACTCTCTGAAAACGACCTGATCAATTCCATTTCAGTGCCAGGACCAACAGGTAGTCACACAGACACAGTACTACATTTTAGCATAAAGCTAAGGAGTGGAATTCCCTGCCGGAGTCTGTGTTTTCTGAGAAGTTAAAACACTTTAAATCACACTATGTACCCACTAGCTGTACAAAATCATTACCCACATACACCGCATGACCTCTAAATACGATTATTTAAACATTTTAAATGCGTAAAAGTAACATAAAATAAAAAATAAAACTACAATCGTTACACGAAACATAAAACAGCCATTGATTCCCAAAATAAATAAACTATTTTAGTATAAACGTAATACTTATTATATCATTCGTTTTTATATAATTTTCTATATCAAGGCTACGCTGGTTTTCAATAACAAGTTTTATGAAACGGATTATTCTGATTTTGAGTGTGGTTAATTTTAGAATCAGAGATTTCTTCGTGGGCTGCTGATAAATGGGCTAGCAATTTGTAAAATGCCTCGTCACATTTAGACTGAATAAGATAGATTCGTTATGACCACCAAAAGACTGCCTCAGACTTTAATCTTGCCAACCAAGTTAGACAAAATTCTAAAGAGTTATCGTGGCCTTGGAACATAAAGGGCAACTGAAGGAATACGGGTTGGTTTTATTCCCACTGCTGGGACTCAGGACTTCTCTCTTCTAAGTATAGTGAATGTGTTGTTATCTACTTCGCGAACTCAGTGCGGATGGATGTCATATGACACCGAATGTTTTGGTTCTAGGATTCGGTGGTTTCCTCACAACATTTCCTTCACCATATTAGAGAGCTATAGTGATGAAGTAAATTATAAAAAGTAAAGCGCTTGTGTTAGAACTTTCGAGGAACGTCGGCGCCTTTACTACTGGGCTACCGCTCGCCGAGTCCATCACTTACGGGATGTAATATAATTAAATAATACCTAAACGGTTTCTGGGAGACAGACCTAGGTAGTAAAACCGCGGTAAAAAGCTATAATAGCAAGCCAGATAATGCAATTACTCAAACAAATTGCGAGTTATCGTGGCCTTGGAACTGAAAGGGCAACTGAAGGGATACGGGTTGGTTTTAGTCAGCAAAAGTCTGATAATCCCTCTTGCTTCACTCAGTTCTTTTTTTTAAGGTGGAAAATCATTCAATGTCTTCTCCCGCTGTAGATCGGAGCGTGAGGGCGTGTCAGACTGACACTTTTACTGACTAAAGCCAAATCCATGTTCCTTCTTTACCTCGCGTTCCAGAACCACCCTTGGCCCTCAGTAGGCTTCGGCTCTTGCAGGCCCTTACTTTTTTACTGACATGTCTTTTAGCCGCGCGTGGAACGCAGTGCGCCGTCGACGACTCAGGCTCGATCCGAATGGTTACAGGAGGGCCGGAAGGTAAACTACCCATTGCTCGTCGTCCGCAAACCCATGTATACGATGGCTAGAAATGGGGGTCGGGGTCCCGGCGGCTGGGGCGTGAGAAAGTCTGATCTCCCACGCATTCGACCACCTCCTTTGCTAACATTACTGCTTCACAGGAGGAGGCTACCGGTTGTTATTCCTCCTCGCTCTGGGTCATGGCCTGTACCAGAACCCAGCGTAAGAAGTCGCTGCGATGTCATCTTTCAAATTAATGGTCTTCTCTACCTTCTTTTTTAGCAAATTGGATGACATTTTTTAACCATTTGTCATCCATAACTCTCTGAAAACGACCTGATCAATTCCATTTCAGTGCCAGGACCAACAGGTAGTCACACAGACACAGTACTACATTTTAGCATAAAGCTAAGGAGTGGAATTCCCTGCCGGAGTCTGTGTTTTCTGATACCTATAACCTAGAGGTCTTTAAGTCAAGTGTGATAGGTTACTTGTAGGCAAGCGTGCTCCATCGTCAGCCACATCATTGCTTACCATCAGATGAGATAGTGATCAAACGCGAGTCTGTACACTATGCATTTTCTGTTTTAACATATTTGTAGTATAAGCATAACACTCATTTTACAATTCTTTGCTGCCCAATAAACATCATCAACGAATGACATATAGTTTTGACTACATCCGCTGAACAAATGGGAGCAGGCCAACCTTCACCGCGCCTTGGCCCTTGATCTACAAACGATCTCTTTTGAATCAAAGTGAAGTAATTGATAAATAAACCCGATAATTTTAGACACTTCTCGTCTTGTCATAAATAGTATTGAACATTGATGTTGAGTACAGACAGCAACAAAAGCAGAACTCAGAAAATGCGATAGCAAACGGACCGTATTTTTTTAGATGAGAAAAATAAACTAGCGACTTCACCCGTATCACGCGTGAAAGTAAAAAAATGTGCTATACTGGGATAAAAGTAACCTATAGGCTACTCCAAGACATGGTCGACGCGTGGGTTAAATTTCGTCCAAATCTGTTGAGCTATTCGATCGGGAAGAAGTAACACACATACACCCACACAAGTAGTATTGAAATTTTCAGTGTCACTTTATCATCATCATCTTCATATCCGCCGAAAGACGTCCACTGCTGGATATAGGCCTCCCCCAAGCGTCGCCACAACAACCGGTCCTGTGCGTCACGTATCTTTATATTGCTTTATATTGCTACTATACTTAATCATCAATATCAACACTTTCATCGCCGTTCGGTCCGCCCAGCGGGTCTTGTGTTTTCACATACCACGACACCTATATTTTTTTTTATTATTGATAGGCTCGCGTTTGACCACTATCTCAACTGATGGTAAGTGATGATGTGGCCGATGATGGAGCACACTTGCCTAGAAGTAACCTATTTACTCTTGACTTAAAGACCCCTAGGTTGTAGCTATCAGGAAACACAGACTCCGGCAGGGAATTCCACTCCTTAGCTGTACGTAAATGAATACAATGTGTTTCCAAAATGCTTTGTACGAATGGGTGGGATATCCACCATGTACCAGAGGCGCAACGCCGTACGTCTAGTGGTCCGATGATGGAACGGACTTGGCGGAATTAAATATACATGTTGCGAATATGTTCAGCAGGCCACACGGGCGGCTAGCGTACCGTAACGTACACGCTAAAATCTATCGAAATTGCGCTCTTTAGAAGGAACGTTTTCAATGGGTCTTGTTCGAATGGGTAAAAAAGGGTCCACTAGCGGTCCGCATGGCTTGCTAGAGTTGTAAATTAGTATATTAAAAAAAATCATAAAGCGTACAAAACATGTTTTTTTTTCGGTATATTGTACGTAACCAAACATTAATTTCCACGATCTCTGTTCTCATCTCAGATACTTAGTAATACAGCTATTTTACAAGATCAAAACATAGACTAATAAATAAAATTACTGAACTGGACGGAATGAACTTACACTTATTTCGCTGACTGTACCGATGCATACGTTTCATGAGGTCGTCTATTTTGGTACAAAATCAAAACATATATTTTGTAATAAATTCTATAATTAATGTTCTGTTATATTTTAGATTTGAACTGGAGTAAGAAAAGCAAAATTATTAATACCGTGATTAATGCTTATTAAATCCGTTATATTAAAAGTTAGTGAACATTTCTAATTTAATCATCGATAATGTTGTTTTATAATTTTTTATAAGTCTTTACTGGCACCGTGTGCGGTAAAGCTATCTTCACCTTTCAAAATGCCACCAAAGCTGACCTAAGAAGAGTCGTTAGGTCTGGTTCGAGGTTTTTTTTTTCAATGGTGAAAATCACCCAATGACTTCTCCCGCTCTGGGCGGAGCGGGGAGGGCGCGTCAGACTTTTACGGACCATACCTGTATCCTTCAGTTGCCTTTTGCGTTCTAGGACTATGGGCTTCCTTTTCAGAAATTCCCTGCTGTCCTAGCTAGCCGGCATCGGCCATGCTGGGCCCCTACGGTTTGCTGACATCTCTTTGAGGAGCGCGTGGTCTCGTGGACTAGGCTCGGTCTGGTTAATTACTGGACGGCCGGATGGCGAGCTACCCATTGCTCGACGTCCGTAAGCCCGTGTCCTCCGTGGCTGGTAGTCGTGGTCGGAATTACGGCGGCTGGGGCGTGAGTACGTTCGTTCCCTCACGCGTGCAGGCTCCTCCTTCGCTAACATTACTGCTTCGCAGAAGGAGGTGACTGCCTGCAATTCTTCTTGGCTACAGACCATAGCCCAAATTAGAGCCCGACGCGAAAAGTCACTGCCGCCGATTGAGGTCTGGTTCTGGTGAGATGTCTAGAGAACAGAACACCTAGGAGGATTTGAGGATCTTTACCCTACAGACAGAACATGAGCTAAATGAAAAATTAAAATAGACTATATTCTGGTGTCTATACAAATCGTTTAAAAACATTTTAAATCTAACAGCTTTGGCTCAGAAGTCAAGATTTACAGAATAGTTTAACTGAGTCTAACGACTCCTTGAATCTGAAAGCGTTGACACGTAAATAGTTTCTTCCAAAGCTTAGATAAGATAGCCTACCTTAATAAAATACAGCCATTATCATAATTTCACAGTACGATATACACATTTAAAAGTAGAGCAGCGGTGGCACAATGCTAATGGCCCCGACTTACGAGTCTATAGGTCGCGGGTTCAAACTCAGCCAGGTGCATTACTTCGTGTAATTTATTTCATCACCACAGCTCTCAATACGGTGAAAGAAAACATCGTAAGGAAACTGGCATGTCTTAAAAACAAAAACAAAATTTGAAGACTTGTGACATCCATCAATCCGCACTGGCCCACGCAGTTTATTACGGGCTACGGCCCATTCCCTCTCCTAGAAAGCAGTAGATACTTTTTTTAAGGTATAATCTTATGTCTTCTCCCGCTCTAAGTAGAGCGAGAGGGCGTATCAGACTTTTACCGACTAAAAAAACTCCTGTGTCCTTCAATTGCCCTCTGCGGTCTAAGACTACTGGTTTCGTTTTCAGAAAATCCCCGCGACTCTAGCAGGAATCGGCCTTGCTGGGCCACTATGATTGGCCTTAGTCCTCACAGTGAGAACAATATAAGGCTGAATATACTATACAAGGGACTGACTAACTGTCCCCGCACACGGGCCACAAAAAAACGCTTGAAGCGGCTCTCCGGACAAAAGAGGTGACTCGCGCTTCAGCTGTTTTTTGCGGCCGCTTCTAGCTTTTTTTTGTGGTCGCTTTTAGCGTTTTTTTGTGGCGGCATTTTTTTGAGGCCCGTGTGCGGGGACGGTAACTGTCCTACCTCTTGTGTCCGGTGAAGCTTGAAGCCGCTTCAAGCGTTTTTTTGTTGTGGCACCGCCGCACACGAGCCACAAAAATAGGCCGCCTCAAAATGAAGCTTGAAGCGGCGTTTTTTTGTGGCCCGTGTGCAGGGACAGTGAATTTTCCACAATTATTGTAAACCTTGTTTACTACGCATTGGCATTTTCAGTCACAAAGAAAGAGTTTTCGAAACCCTTAAAGGGATCAAACGTCGACGTAGTAAAGGGGCTTATGGAAACATGTTGCTGACAATACTGCTTACTTTAATGTATCAAAAAGGTAAATTCTGAGAAGTCTTTATTTATACTACCTTGAATGCACAGAATGTGAAAAAAGATTGAAGTCAGTACTTACTGTAAAAGTACCTTAACTTTTAACCGACTTCCAAAAATAAAAGCAAAGTTAAAAATTTTAAAAAGACCCCGACGCATATAACCTATAAAAAGTAAAATAACTGGTTAAGACGAGTCTAATAAGCCCAAACTCGACGTGTTTACTAGTAGGCATTCCAGGGTTCCATCAGCCACTTCACAGTTCTAGCATCAGGTCCTCGTCATCATGAAAAATGTTTAGAACTGGTTAAGACGATGCCACAGACAGTCACACAGACACCTCAAACTTATAACACCCCTCTTTTTCGTCGGGGGTTAAAAAGGACGAGCTTATCAATTCGGTGGTTATGCTTTCAGATTGGTCCCATTTTTTTTTTAAATCTTGTTCTGATGATGGAACGCATGAGGAATCGATGGAACTCTTCAAATATAGAGCAAGTATACGAATAGTGATTTTGGTATTTTATCAAGGACTTGAGCATTTACAGTCAAAAAGTAGATAACATTTGATGAAGTGGAACTGGTGAAGAAGACCAAAAATCGCCAACGGAATTTCATATTCATATAGATATCACAATGAAGATAGTTACAAATAAATGAATCTGAAAAGTCGGCCAATTGACTTCCGAAATTAGTTATTTTTTCATTTCATAACAAGTGAATTTTTATTTTGCAAATGTTACAAAACATATCTTATTTATTAAAATTAATTGCTAGGAAATAATAAACAAATTAAACAATAACTTAAATAATTAAAAATAATATATACACTAAATGCCTAGTTAAATATGACGTCATAAAACTCCTCCGCATCGCTGTCGACTGGAAGTGTGCCCAAAAGGCTGGTGGCATTGCCACGTTGTATGGCAATGCTTATTCTCTGACCGAGGTAGAAGCCAGCCCTTGGGTCACGCGAAGCGTCAATTAAGCGTTTCGCTAATTCTTTAAAAAGCATATGAGCACTCGGACCCCACGGCCCGAGAGTTTCAACCCCAAACGGCTCAAAAATATAACTGCCGACGAGGCTGTTATATTTCCGCCGCTTGAGGTTCTCTGCAGCCGTCGCGGCAGCACCAGCACAGCACGATGAGCTAGGAAGATGGGATGGCGCAAGAGTATCGACACAGGTAGCGTCCCACACTAAAGGCCTACCCATCTTCCAAGGAAATAAAGACATACCGTCTGGTCTCTTACCATCGTCGCGTGCCAGGCCATGAGGTTCCAAAACAGCCGGAACGCCGACGGTGACAAGGGCTCGTCGGATGATGTCGTTAATGTTCGCGTGCCGCGCTATGCGTCCCGCACTTCGACTGCATGACAGGCCGTGGTGACCGAGGCTGTTGACAACTTCGCCACAGTGGCAGCGATGAGGAGAACAACAAGGAGCACCTAGACGTAGGGCAACAGCTAAGCGGAAAGTAGTATCGTCGAACAAGGTGCCAATATTCGACGACGGCAGTGCGTTAGTTAGTTATTTTATTAGTTATTTTGATCATGTATTGTTTATTTTTTTGTGAAGTCGGTTATTATTATTATTATATTTTTGTAAAAACTTTTTAGTGTACTAATTTCTGCCCGCAGTTTCCACTGTGTAAAATGGTACCTACTTTTTTTCTTTGTTTAAAGTTAACTTTCATCCTTTTCCCTTTTCTGTACCCCTGACAACGTGTGCACAAAATTTCATGATGATCTTTTTATTAGTCAAGGCATGAAAACATTACAAACAAACTCAAAGCATGTGTGAAAGTAGAAAATAGGATCCAAGAGAACATATAGGTACTCCCAGGATAAAAAGTATCCTATGTCCTATTTTTTTTAAATAGTCTACCTAGTCTAGTCAGTTTTCATCCGAGATATCAGCAAAAACGTAGAGATTCAGTAGGGCCGAAGCCCACTGAGGCCATGGTTTTACTTCCGAAAGGGAAACCCAGGGTTCTGAACACAAGGCAAAGATAGAACATCGGACTGGCCTATTGGTCTAGTGGTTAGTGACCCTGACTGCTATGCCGGAGGTCGTGGGTTCGATTCCTACCCAGGACAAATGTTTGTGTGATGAGCATAATCATTTGTTCTGTGTCAGGGTGTAATTAACACAAGCTCTGCTTAGCTTATTATATTATCGGTGTGGTTTCAGTCAGTAAAAGTCTGACACGCCCTCTCGCTCCCTTAGAGCGGAAGAAGTCATTGGATAACTTCCCATCTTAAACAAAAGGCAGGCGTCGGCCATATTGGGCCCCGTCCAATTCACATCGAATCTCCGCCTGTATTAAGTGGATTTTAAATAGAGGGAGTGAAGATTCTAAAACTGCACGCAAATGAAGTCAAGAATATATTGTTCGTTAAGTTGTTTAGCTCCTTATGTAATAGTCCTGTACCCCTAGCCAAGTTGCTAATCTACAATAGTTAACGCTTGTAGAAAGCTTCAAATGTACGGGAATGACGTCGTCTTAACTCTCAGTCACATGGTCAAAACAAAAAAATTGGCAGCAAGGTGTTGACCTTGCTCGCTTGCGCCGAACGCTTCGAGTTGTCGAAGCGTTCGGCGCAAGCGAAACGGTTGTAACTTGGCTGGGGGGGCTGGATTGAACTACACGAATACTGACAAATGCTAGCACTGGCTAGATAGCTTCATACATATCTGTGTGTTTTTTTTTTCAAAAGACGATCTGAGACACGTATCTGCATGGTTCTCATATGATTTGACCATTATATATTTGCTGGACGGACTTTAAAAGAGACTTTGACTCTTGAGTTTGTTTCGGCGTTTCTTCTCGTGGTAGTCATTTAGAAAACACCGGCCTTGTCCAGTTTAAATTGACGAAAAAATTGACGTATAAAGTTTTTTTCAAAAACTTTTTTGCAAAATAAATATCATTCATTTAAGTACCATTTATATTATGTAGGAAGATATAAATAAGTGCAACCATGCTTACAAGATTAAAAAATAACATAATATTTCAACTATTCAAATAAGCTTTAGACCAAAAGTGTTGACAGATACCGTCGGCGATTTGCTGCCCAGATTATTTTTGCTGAAATATTTTTCAGTCAGATAAGAAATTTTCTATATGATTCATCTCTGAACGTTAAGTACTGTCAGTAAACAAATGGGCGATGAAAAACGATTCGGCCAAATTTAGTGCTTCCGTTGAAATTAGGTCTGGATAGAATATCACATCACACTATAATATAATCACATCACATCGCAACATAATAAAGACGAAAGTTGTACAAAGTATGTAAATGTTTGTTATTCCTTGGTGCTCAAACGACTGGACGGATTTGAATAAAATTTGGCACAGAGGTAGAACATGTCCTAAAACTTTTTTTAACATATTACTTTTTTCTTTCAGGACTATATACCCCTGCGATAATTTTCTACTTTCACGCAGGCAACGGCTTTGGCAGAGGCGACCAATTCATCTCCTTCTCTTGATTAGTTTGGAAGATGGTCTTGTAATATGATTTACGTACTGAATACACATAAGAACAAAAAAATACGAAGTCTTGTATCGCGCGATCAGAGTTCTCTGCACAAATCAAACATATACAACAGCCCGAAATCGACCAGTTACCTAAAAACAGACATCACATAACACCAGTCTGCTCAGAGGATCCTCCCTTTTCAACGTATGTAGAACTATGTATTTTGTTCCGCATACCTCTAAAATCTTTTAGTTAGATATGGCTTTCAAAACAATAAAGGATCTTAAAATCTAAACAAAATAAATCAGCAACAAAATTTTTCCTGAGTTAAAAACCGTATTGAATTAATTATAATCAACATCTGCTGCTACTTTGGCAGAAATCAGGCGAAGCCTGCAAGCCTGCCCCAAATAGCATCACGACGACAGGTCCTGTGCGTGTGGCATCTATCGAGTTCTTGCAATCCTCAGCAGGTCATCGGCCATCTTGTGAGACGCCTTTCAACGCACCGTTTTCTGTTATCCGGTCTCTACTACAGAATCCTTGGTTCTGTTCTGCGAGCTACATGCCCAACTGATTTTTCACCATCATCATCATTGAAATTCTCCAATCTTCTCCACTCCAGAATCTTTCGGGACCCAACGGCCATCTGTTCTGCGAGCAATGTGCCTGTCATTACCACTTAAGTTTGGCGATTCTTTGTGCTATGTCAGCAACTTTGGTTCTCCAGGAATGAAGATTCAATCCTCATTCCTGATTTGATCACGCGAGGAAACTCCAAACATAGCCTTTCCATTGTCCTTTGGGTGATTTTAAGCCTTCTGATGAGGCCCATTTTAGTTTTTTAGATTTATTTATATTTTATATATTTAGTTTAGCTATATCTACCTAATTGGACGATTCTTCGAGCTATATCAGTTACCTTGGTCTTCCTGCGGAGTATATGGAATTCATCACGTAGCATATCGGTAGTCACACAGTAGGTACTTTTTGACGATATCGTTGAGCAGAATAATAGTTTATCTAGGACTTTTTGTAATGTAATCTACATTACTATCGCTTTGTCTCGTTTAAAAAATGTTGCTTTTTTAATATTATCACCATTTTAAATATTTTCAATATCTATTCGCTCATTTTATTTTAATTTTTTATAACGACTATAAAAGTATTATAAATGTATTGATTAACTGAATTACTGATTTTTTTCTAAGGTTTTCTATGAGTTCTGCCTGTCTAGGTGGGGCGAGAGGGCGTGTCAGACTTTTACTGACTGAAACCACACCTGTGTCCTTCAGTTACCCTTTGCGTTCTAGGAGCTTTCAGATTTCTATATAAAATACTGTGTCAAAGTAGAATTATTCCATGTGTTTACTCTTGACTTCTTTAAAACGAGGGGATTTCGCACTGATAACTGATAAGATAACTGATGTAACCAAACTAGGCTTGGCCGAGTTTGGTTACTGATGCTTGATTTATTTGTTAGTTTATAAATTTATTGCCAAATAATATAAACTACTAAGATTTTTTTAATAATATTTATTTTTTAAATTCACAATAGTTTTATTAAATTTTCTTTAGCACTAAGTAAGTTACTTGACTACATGTCTCGTTCGCTCAAGGAGTGTTCACTGAGTAGAATACTTGGACATACGTCCCACATTTTTATATCATTCCACTTTAAACAATGTGTACCGGACCAAGAAATAGGTACATGCAATCTTATTACTGTAGAACACACAAGAATTCCATTGAGGAGAGTGGGGTGCTATGGTACAGAAATATTCTTTTGAAAATTTTCGTTGAGGTTTTGTTTAAAAAAGGTTTTTTTTTAACTTAGGGATGTCTTGCAAGCCTTAAAATAAGACTCCACAAATAGAATAGTTCCCGAGCGTCACCGAAAAACGCATGCTGATTCTAGGATCATCGAATTCTCACATAAACACTAGACACCCTGAATAAACTGAAAATTTTAATTTTGACTGGCCTTTTTATTTGGTTTGAGTGGTTAGTTGCCCTGACTGCTATGCCGGAGGTCGTGGGTTCGATTCCCACCCAGGACAAATGTTTATGTGATGAGCATGATCATTTGTTCTGTGTCTGGGTGTAATTTATCTATAATATGTAAGTATTTAGAAATATGTAAGTATGTTTATCAGTTGTCTAGTACCCATAACACAAGCTCTGCTTAGCTTGCGACTAGAGACGAGACTTGCGTTGTGTGATAGTAGTGTAATATCATATTATTATTATATTATATTTTAATTTGCTTCTGAAGAGAAATGGGCTGGAAGGAATGAAGGCTGCCATAGCTCACACACAATGGTCCACTGACTAAATGCGGAAACTAAACTCCTAAAAGATTGTACTTACACTTAATAAACGTTTTAATTCAAGTCGTAGTCTCATAGCGGTAACAATCAATATTAGAAACTATCAAATATTATTCCTGATTTCTCGATCTTTTTCATTTCTGGTCCAGGATTTTTCGAGGATCTTGACAAATTTTAATATTTTTTGCTTAATGTAATAATGCATACATATGTATTAAACTGATAGGTGAGATCACTTAAAGCAGATCGTAAATTTTTAGTTCCCTAAAATTACACTTATTAATCAATAAAAAATAAATGAAACAAACTATACTCGGCTCTAAGCTAGCTAAGCATATGAAAAGTAAAGTAATGACTCAGAACTTTATATTAAGCCATATTTTTTATCAAACGAAAACTAAGCAATATTTTTTTTTATAATAAATTCTGGAGAAATGCTTTTAATTTAATTTATTTTAAGAACAATAAAAAATACATACTTCGATACATACATACAAATAAAGAATGTTATTGTAAAAACAAATCCAACCTATCTATAATGTTCTAGCAATTTCTTGTTTCTTCAATTTATAGTCATATTGAATCCGACTTTGAGGATCAATCTTTTCGTTACCCGAAATTCCATAATAGTTCTGTCGAATCTAGTGAATTTGGGAGTCAATTGATTTGTTACCCAAAGTAAATATTGATTTGGGTGTAATTTATCTATAATATGTATGTATTTAGAAATATATAAGTATGTTTATCAGTTGTCTAGTACCCATAACACAAGCTCTGCTTAGCTTGGGACTAAATGGCGCTGTGTGATAGTTGTGGAATATTATTATTATTTAAATTTGGCCGTTTTTTATCTCATGATGAATAATATTTCTGAAGTTGATATAGTAACTGATGTCTTAAAAAAACTATCAAAACCAAAATGCCAACTATTTAACTAAAAAAAAGGATGTATCAAACAAAAAACATGTTGTAATTATCCAATTTAGCCACCCTATTAGATTTTTTTGTCAAAATTGCGAGTACCCATTTTTGCTATTGTCCCATACCACCTGTCCGCTTTTCCCCAGTCTCCTCGCCCAGCTGCTGTCGGGCAATGTAATCAAGGCGACAAAACAAACATGTTGTGACCGCTAAGGGCAAAAGAAAGGAGATGTTAAGGAGAAGCCACAGTTTTTTGAATAAAAAATTCGGACAGAAAAGTAAAAAAAAAATACAATAAAAAAAATTAAAACAAATCTCTACTGATTATAACAAAAAATTGCTTTTGAAATGGTTGTCGTACCTTTTTTTTTATGGTGGGAAAAAATCATGCATTGACATCCCCCGCTCTTGGGCGGAGCGGGAGATAGTGTCAGACTCTTACTGATTAAAAGACCCACCCCGTTTCTTCTAGCCTTCATACCGGGGCTCGAGCGCCCTTTCGGATAACCTTGGCCCCAGTAGGCTTCGACCCGGCTGGGTCCCTGCTGTTGCTGACAACTCCCTGAGGCGCGCGGGAACAGTGCGCGCCGTCGACGACTTGGGCTTGGTCCGGACAGTTACCGGACGGCCGGACAGTGAGCTACCCATTGCTTACAGTCCGCAAGCCCGCGCCTAAAATCGGCCGTGTGCCGGTGGCCGGAAATCGGGATCAGAATCCCGGTTGCGACGGCGGCGGCGATAACGCCGTTGCCTGATGCGTTCGGCCTCCTTCTTTGCGAGCATTACTGCTTCGCAGAAGTCGGCGACTCGCTCCGGACCATGGCCTCAACCAAGGCCCGGCGCGAGAGGTCTCCGCCGCCGATCGCCCCCACGAGGGCACGGCGATGCTCCGCCCAAGCAGGGCACACCTCGACTGTGTGCTCCACCGTGTTCTCCGGGCGTTCCGATGGTTGTCGTACCTGATATTTGAACGATTGTCTGCTGCGTTTAGGATTGATTACCGCACAGAATAAATATGTATCTATTTACATGACATACAGATTTAATAAGTAATTATTGTATAAGCGAGTTTACGTATTTGTTAGCACATTTACGATTCATAAATAAAGTCTAGCGTGTGGCAGCAACGTTTAAAAAAAACAAGATGTTGTGAACTTTCGAAGTAAACTTCCATAATTTCACTCATCTCAGTTGCCAATAGGAAACAACTTTTCTAGTCGAAGATGTTAAAGGTAATACGAGTACTATTATCAATGTAATTACCAATGTAATTGAGAGAAACTGAGCCAATAGGAGGAGACTATGAACAGGAATCCTAGTATTTATCGATTCAAATTAAGTGTCTTTGGAGACGATTAAATTATGGTTTTTCTATCTTACTAATTCAATTTTAATCTCAAGCGAAGAAATTTTTTAAGACGCCATACAGTTATTTAATTCAGTGTGTACCTAACAACAGTGATTAACCTTTTGAATGTCTTAAGTTACACAGTTCGACATAAGCCATTGTCTTTCTATTGTGTCTCTAATTACGGCATTCGAAGAGTTAAGTGTGTCAGTATGGTCAATTAAGATTTTTAATAATGCTAGTTGTTTATAAGTATACTAGGTTTTGCCCGCTCGGCTTCGCTCCCGCTCTTCCCTACTCCACCCTACTATACCCTACTCTACCCTACTCTACCCTACTCTACCCTAATCTACCCTACTCTACCCTACCCTATCCTACTCTATCCTTTAACCCGTTGTATGTCCGGAACGTGGATCCACGCGGGACACAATAACTTTTTAATTGTATCTCTAATTACGGCATACGAAAGGTTAATAGTTAATTACAACCATAGACAAATTATTTTAACCATAATATAATAATATATTGACTTTTCATTACAAATTTTAAGAAATTATTTATTTAACACAACACTGCATCATAAGATAATTATATGATGACAAACCTACATCCCTAACAACAACCCTGCCTAACTTGACGGCAGATGCCTTTCGCACCGCAGGAGTGGTTTTTAGCCGGTAGGAGTCCGGCACTACCCAGACTGTCTTCCTGCAAGGCAGTCTGGGTGATGGATTTCCCACTCCTGCCACACAAAAAAAAAATCCTACTCTATCCTACTCTACTCTACTCTAAAATACTCTATCCTACTCTACCCTACTATACCCTACTCTACCCTACCAAACTTCACATAAACCATCTACTAAATGGTCCGAACAAAGCCTAAACATCAACGAAAAGTGGCATTGATTTTTAAACTCGTATACATATAAAGATTGTAGTTACATTTTTTTTTACAATAAGCTTATGAACTACTTCTCAAAATATTTTGTGTCGTATAGACCTACATGGTTATTGTCATTTATAAAACATGAGAAGTTATACTGCTCAGTTCAAATTAGAAGTTGCAAAAGACAGCAGCAGTAACCACCCTATAGAAACATAATATTGAGTGTTATAGGATAGAATAAACTTTATTGTACACCAAAAAGTAATACAAATTATATAGGTACATACATATTTAAATCCATGGTTATAGGTGGGTTTTGCGATACTCCCATACCACAAGCCAACTGGCTTGTTTGGTCAGCTTGGTGGGTATATTTTTTTTTCTACAACTATCACACAGCGCCGTCTAGTCCCAAGTTAAGCAGAGCTTGTGTTATGGGTACTAGACAACTGATAAACATACTTATATATTTTTAAATACATAGATATTATAGATAAATTACACCCAGACACAGAACAAATGATCGTGCTCATCACACAAACATTTGTCCTGGGTGGGAATCGAACCCACGACCTCCGCCATAGCAGTCAGGGTCACTAACCACTAGACCAACAGGCCTGTCAAATATTAAATACCCACCAAAGAAAAAATACAAGTATCTACCCATCGTTATAATTAATGAACCCTATCTCTAACCAAACAGACTATGATTGAACTTAGCAGAAACATGGCTTTCGATAGATCCATGAATTGAAGATACAAAAATCCTGCATAATACAAACAGATAATGTTATTTACTTTGGTACGGTCAACGTCAAGGTCAGAAATTCACGAATATCCTAATAAAACATAGGACCACACAAATTATATATTCATTGAATATTTCCTACACTGGACTTGATATTGAAAAATAAATGTCATAGGGTTGACGCCTCGGTAACTGAACAAAAGTGAGTTTTTTCGCCAGTAATGGTCTCACACTCCTCTAACCACCCAGAACGGCAGTATTTTTAGATGATTTTCGAGCTCAAAAAAATGAAGATATCATAGTAGGGCTTCGTAAAAACAAGCAAGAGACCGCAAACTTAAAAATAAACCATACCCCAGAATTTAAGTTCATTAAAAATAAATTAATAAGCAATTGTAGACTGCGGCAGGAAATTTTACTATTTAGCTGTACGCATATTGATCGTGTTCCCAAAACGTTTTGTGCGTATGGGTAAGATGTCTACCATCACCGGTGGCGCATCGCCGTACGTCTAGAAGTCTGATGATGGAACGTGCTTGGTGGAATTAGGTTATGCAATTCTGCCGCACACTCTCCGAAATGAAACCGGTAGAAAACCGACAGGCTAGCAACTCGGTGTTAATGCTCAATACTTTGAAGCTTCGACTCGACGATTGCACCTTTACCAATGATCCTCTAGGGTCGTTTCTCAATATCTTCGCACTTGACTGCTATCTCACCTGATGGAAAGCGACGATAACGTAACCTATTCACTCTTGACTTAAAGATTCCCGGGTTGTAGCCATCAGGAAACACTGACTCAACTTATTTATTAAATATTTGTTATTTATCTCTTGCTAAGTTTGTGGTACCAATGAATCTAAGACTCCTTCAGTGTTAACTTCAATTTGTATAAAACTGGTAAACCACCGTCTGATAACCCATGGGTAGTCAGAAAGGGAGCCCCGTGGTCCTGAAATGCAAAGCAAAGAAGAAACACAGGGATGAGCTTTAGTCAGTAAAAGATACGGCACCTCTCGCTTCACCCTACAGCAAGAGAAGTCACTGAATGATTTTCCACCTAAAAAAAACTATCTAATGATAATAATACGAAGCATATACATATTTTTATGCAGATTGACGTATGTTGACATTAACACAATAGGCTAGTTTTCGTAAAAAATGTAATTAGTCCGTCTTTTAGATTATTCATAAATCAGGGACACATATTTTTTTATTTGAAAATTAAACCAAAAATGACAAAGATATAGCCCATTAAAGTTACGTGTAACGTCACGCCGTGCTGCATTTTTTCGCACGGGCTGACGTCAAACGTAACTTTAATGGGCTATATCTTTGTTATTTTTTGTTTAATCGAAAAAAGAAAAAATACGTGTCCAATATTTTTTTATAATCTAAAATACGGACTAAATAAAATGTTATTATTTTGACCCTGGAAACTACCCTTTTGAGTATGAAAACATGCACTTATATCTCTGTGGGAAGGCCCATTCGTAGAAAAGAAAACTGAAACCAAAGAAAACGCAGAAACTTCCCCTTACAACTGACCCCTTAACAAAAGTCCAGAACATTACGCAACTAGCATTGTTTTAATTTAATAACAGTCACGAGCTCCCGCAGGATTGAAGGGGACAAACAAAAAAATTAGTTGTGACACCCCTGGGATCTCGCCTACTCACCATTTCTTTATAAAAGCTGGGTCCAGAGCATCCAGACTTCAGAAACGAAGTTGCAGCCCTGAAGTCACTACGGCTTCTTTTGAACAATCTCCTGAAACATGGTAGTAGATTTAACCGGAAAATTCGCGTGAGTACCTCCAACTATTTATTTCTAGTTAGTTTTCCATCTATTGTTCTTGTGTTTTTTTAAGGTATTTTTGTTTTATTTATTTACACGAATAATTTATATAAATACCATGCATTTGAATGTAAATCTTTTTCCTTTTAATAACTAGTCTCGTTTTCCCGGGAATCCAGAGACTGGGCCGAGTCTCGATTATTTTGTCCCGGGACTCAAAAATGTATCGAGAATAATTTATATTAAAACATACTTAACTAATTATAATTATAGTAAAAAATAAATAATATATATCCTACTGTAATCTTATAATAACTAAAATCTGGCGTCAAAAGGCTCTTCCACATTGCTGGTACACTGGTAATGTGCCCAAAAGACTGGTGGCATTGCCAATTTTCTTATAATATTTTTGTTAAGTTTGAATTTATTTGTATCCAATGACAGAGTAAAAGTAGTCATGAAAACTTTATTTTATGTTTTTTTAAACGATCTATCACCAGGTCCTTCAAAGGATTTGTTCCGTTTTAATACCACTCATCTAATACCACTGGTATTTGTTTGAACCCGTCTTAATTGTCTATTCCGAATGGATACCATTGCTCCAACTAATACTAAAAGAAATTCAAGGATCTAAAGTACAGTCAGCCAAAATGCTTTGTATAGGATCTTTAATTGAAATACAATCCAAAAAAAACGTATTTATTTAACAAATGTCTAGTTTAATAATAAATAGTGTACTGCAAACCTGCTCTAAATAACAACAAGCCACCATTATTTTTTTGCAAGTCAAGGTTTCTGTTTTCCCCAAAGATGTTGAGGGTTGATTATAGCTTCCTCAGAAATATCTAAAATAAGTGATTAGTTACTAAAAGTTTTTGTATATTACGATCGTATAAAAATATTAGGAAACCAAAACCAAAAAAGTTCATCTCATTTACTGTATGGACTATAAAAGAGCTTTTTCGGTGTTTATTTTCGGGGTAATAAAATAGGATAAACCAGCCTTGTCAGTCTCAGAAAAACTGTAGGGGCCCAGCAGGGTTGAAGCCTACTGGGGCCATGGATTCGCTTCTAAAAAGAAAACCCGGAGCCCTCGAACGCAAGGCAAAGAAGGAACATAAGAGTGGGTTTTAGTCAGTAAAAGTCTAACATACACTAACGCTCCGTTCAAGAGCGGGAGAAGTCATTGGATGACTTTCCATCTAAAAAAAACCTGCCAGTCTAGTTAAAATTAATGTGTCAAAGTGTAAAAAAACTTTTTACAAAAAAAAAAAAATCGACTTCACTAAAAAACACTAAAACCATCAAAATAAGCTTCTAGCTTCAACATCATCAGATCAGTTCGATAGTGCCTTATAGTCAAAATGCATCTCATCACAATTCTAATAAGCTCAAACACGGCTAGGATACATTGATTAATTACGGAGTTCCGGTGCCTATCTTCCGGCTCCATCATCAGGTAATTTCGATGATACCGTTTTATTCAAAACCATTCATTTATTTGTATTATCGCATAACTATGTAGTCGCATAACTGTGTTCATTGTGATATCTGTGTGAGTATGAACTTCCGTTGGCCATTTCTGGTCTTCTTCACCAGTTTCACTTCATCAAATGTAATTTTTTGACTGTAAATGCTTAAGTCTTTGATGAAAATACCAAAAGAACTATATGGTTGCCTATAATATTTGAAGAATTCCCTCGATTTCGCCAAGATTCCATCATCAGATCCCTACTTGGTGACTATGGGACCATTTAGGAAGTATACCCTTTCCAACAAAAAAAAAATTTTTTCAAATCGGTTAGCAAACGACGAAGTTATGCGCGAACATATATATAAATAAAAAATACAGACATCCGAATTGAAAACCTCCTCCTTTTTTAGAAGTCGGTTAAAAAAAAAATAATTATAAAACACTAGCTCTTGCCCGCGGCTTCGCCTGCGTACATAAAATATAGCCTATGTCACTAGAAATAAAGCAGCTTTCTGTCGGTGAAAAAAATTTAGCAATCGGACCTTCTTCTTTCTTTCAGAGATTACCTCCTACAAACAAAAAAACAAACTTTACCTCTTTATTATATCAGTGTAGATAACTGTGAAAAAGCAAGTAGGTACTTACGACTGAGTAATAATTTTCCAGCAAGGAGCAATTTTTATTTTGATAACATGAATGTGCATCTTGGAACAATTTTTGTTATTGGATTAAGTAGAGTTTGAGAAATGCTTAACTTCCTATGCTCAAATCAGAAATCTGTAAGTTAGTCATGCTCACTCAAATGGCTCGCTGATGCTGGCAAGTGTGTAAGACATTAAGTTCTTATAAAAGCTCCTTTAATAAGATTCAGGTGAAACTGATTGTTTCTTATCTGCCACTGGCTTATTTTTCTTCACTGTTCTCACATAATAGAAGTGACAAAAATAAGGTGACCAGAATATATGTTTTAAGTTTTATTCTGTTTTATGACGTGTAAAGCATAATCAGCTCCAGACTCAGGCTTCCACTCTAGGAAAGGGAATGGACCGTAATCCACCTCACGGTCCCAGTGCGGATAAGAGTGGAATTCCCTGCCGGAGTCTGTGTTTCCTGATAGCTACAACCTAGGGGTCTTTAAGTCGAGAGTGAATAGGTTACTTCTAGGCAAGCGTGCTCCATCGTCGGCCACATCATCACTTACCATCAGGTGAGATAGTGGTCAAACGCGAGCCTACCAATAATAAAAAATAAAAAAAAAAGTGGATATCACATGTCTTTGAATTTCTGGTTCTAAGACAAGTCGGTTTCCTCACGATATTTTCCTTCACCGTTTTGGGAGCAGTAGTGCGCCTGGCTAGGTTTAAACCCGCGACCTTACAACTCGTAAGTCGGACCAATACTACTGGGCCACCACACCAGCTGCTGCTCTCTTGGCGAAAGGTCACGTTGTAATATAACATGATTTAAAGAATGTCCATGAAGTTTCTTGTAACATTCTTCTTCATAGTGATTTACGCTTTGAAATGCGTAGTGAAAGAGCGACTGACTGCCGTGCTGCATGTCACGGGTTCGATTCCCGCACGAAACAAACATTTGTATGACTTACAAATCGTTATTCCGATTCTATGTGTCTTGTGTTTGTTAATTTAGTGAGATGTAAATATATATATACTGGTTTAGTTAGACCATGGTCTAGAGTGAGAGGAAATAGGAATTAGTCATCTCTTTCTGCAAAGCAGTAATGCAAATGAAAGAGATAGTAGCAACAGTGAGGGAACGGACATTCTCATGCCCCAGCGATCGCCAAAGAAGACGCTCCGGGTGTAGGGTGTCGTAAAGCGATTTTCGGTCACCGTAGGCATAAAATATATAGGTACAGAAATCAATCTACATACAAAGCGCGCTAGAGCAATGCACACATAGACACCGCTCATGGACACGATATCTCGGTCGCGTCTCGGAACATTACTTGAACAGTTCCTGCTCAAACGCTCATTAGTGCGCGTCCACCGAGCGTAGGTATAAAAAGTGAAGTACATACATGAGATTGTCTTCTGTACCTATCTATTTTGTGCCGTAGGTGCTCAAGCGGGCTCACAAGCGACGGGTAATGGGAAGGTCGCCATCCAGTCGTCCAGATAAGCAGTTGATTCTCCCGTTGTTAAAATTGACTTAAGTATATAAAGTATTTAATAAAAAGTAGGTATATTACATACTAGCTTTTGCCCGCGGCTTCGCCAGCGTACATAAAATATAGCCTATGGCACTCAGGAATAAAGCAGCTTTCTATTGGTGCGAAAATTTTAGCAATTAGACTAGTACTTTCAGAGATTACAAACAAAAACAAACATTACCTCTATATAATATTGGTGTAGTAGATAGTGTAGATTCATTTCTCTACTGGCGCGTTTACTATAGGTACATTCTATTTGCCGTGATCTTCATTTTAGTAGTATTATCAGTGTAGTCAACATATCTTCTACTTAAAAAACTTCTTCTATTATAATAAAAAAATCGTTCGTATTATCGTATCATCATCATCATTTCAGCTGATAGACGTTGACTGTTGGACATAGGCCTCTCCCAAGTATCACCACAATTAACGATCCTGTGCGTCCCGCATCCATCGGATTCCCGCAACCTTCAACAGGTCATCGGTCCACCTTGTAGGAGGCCTTTCAATGCTGCGTCTTCCAGTACGCGGTCGCCACTTTAGAACCTTTTGGCCTCCACGGCCATCTGTTCCGCGAGCAATGTGCTCTGCCCATTGCTACTTATGTTTGGCGATTCTTCGTGCTATGTCGGCAACCTTAGTTCTCCTGCTGAAATCTTCATTTCTGTTTCGATCACGCAAGGGAACTCCGAGCATAGGCCTTTCCATTGCCCTTTGGGTGACTTTAAGCCTTCTGATGAGGCCCATTGTGAAAACTTATATACTTATGTATATTTATTTCTATATATATATATCAATTGAGTTTGTAGATTTCGAATATTTCCACAATTACACTAAAATATGTTTTATTTACAGATTCTAACAAAATGCGCAGAAAAGTACAAACGTTTCTCCTGTTCATCTTCATAATAACTACTGATGTCGTCCTTGGCAAAGCAAATAAAACGAAAACATTTAAAACTAATCACAAGAAACATAGTGTATTGAAAGAAAAGTCAGACAATGATCGCGCTAAGAGATCCCTGAATGATGACGAAGATCGACCATTCTGGCCAAACAGAGGCAAGAAACAAATTGGTAATGAGCCTAATCATTTTAGTACTAAATACGACAATGATTTCGAATATAATCAAAAATTCGCCAAGTCCAGTGATAAAGTACAGAAAGAACAACCATTTTGGGGTAATAGAGGAAGACGTGATAATTCCATGGAAAGTATGTACGGACATACCGTTGATTTTCCCGATTATTTTGTTAAACACTGCGAACACTGCAACGAAGTTGGTTTAAAACCCGACGAATATAGAAATGTGAAAGATAGAAGAGACGACTTCATGTCTCCATTCTGGGGGAGCCGGGGTCGAAGAAATTCCGCAGAGATTGAAGGTTCAGACGACGACCCTTTTTGGGGTAACAGAGGCAGAAGACAGGAACAAGAACCATTTTGGGGCAATAGAGGCCGTAGAACTGAAAATGAACCATTCTGGGGTAATAGAGGCAGACGCGATGAAGAACCATTTTGGGGAAATCGTGGCAGACGAGATGACGTGGAGCCTTTTTGGGGCAACCGTGGCAGAAGAGATGATTCAGAGCCATTTTGGGGCAATAGAGGAAGAAGACAGTTAGATGAACCGTTTTGGGGTAATCGAGGGAGAAGGGAGGAGGAACCATTTTGGGGTAATCGTGGTAGACGAAAGATTACAGAATCAAACTGGATCCGTAAGCAAGATTTAAAAGAATCAATTCTAAGTGCCATAAATGATGTGGAGGATGATATTGAAAATCTATCACGACTTAAGAAAAGTAACGTTGACCCGAATTCCTTTTGGAGTAGCAGAGGAAGAGATAATAAGCTATCAGCTTTATTTAATGGACCTGCAAGGAGTAGGACTTCTAATTTGGGAAGACACGGACAAACAACTGAACCTGGAACAGTATTGGAAAACCGAATGTACGTCGACGAGCCAAATTATATTATAGTTGAAAGAAGTGGTCGATCAGCCGAAGTTGATGATCCTTATTACATATCAAGAGGTAAAAAATATTATATAAATTACAATTTGGAACAAGCAGCCAGGGATAGACGAGGAGCCATTGAAGAAATAGTAAAATCTGTACGTAATGATCCTTATTATATCGCAAGAGGTAAAAAAGATATAGATGTCACCAAAAATGGAACTTTCTCAATGCATAGAGAGGAATATACCAAAGCTAAAGAACTTATTTGTGCTGCAATTGACTTGATCATGATAAAAAATGATGGAACAAAAGTAAAGCGAGAAATTGACGATAATGATCGAGACAGACGAACTATACTGAAGAAACTGGCCGCTCAACTTCAAATCGATCCGTATTTTGTAAGTAGGGGCAAGAAAAATCAAATTTCCGGTGACAAAGATAATCTTCAAGATTTTATTAGTAATGTAGCTGAAAAATGTAACTAAAATTAGACTAAGATTTCTCATTTGATGTTTTCAAAGATATATTTATCGAACTTGCTGTAACTTTAATCGATAAGTAATGATTTCGTAATAATCGTAATAGAATTTGTGTGTGACCTGGTGAAATAAAATATAGATTATTTATCATGTCTTAATTTATTTAATTTTTGTTTCTATAATCCTATTCTTAATCTCAAATACAGATGCTAGTATTAAAAAAAGAAAAATATAGAAACTAACTGACAAGTGTTATAATTTTAAAAGTAAACAATATTTTTATAAATGTTTACGGTCTAATTTTGATATTTAAATTGAGTACAGTAAATTTTCATCAGTAAAATAAAACACAGTCATGTTAGTGCGACTTTTTTATTATTCTGCAATATTATAAATATAGGATACATCGTCCAAACATCCTATTTTAAAAATTTGTTGCTCTCATATGTCAGATCAGGTAAATTTTCAAAAACAATTTGAGCAATCACAAAATTATACACTTTTATGACCAGATTTTCGATGATGTGGCAAGGTACATTCGGAATAACAGTTGTATACCTACTACTAAGCTAAATGAGAAAATATCGGATACAGATTGATTTTGGATTCCAAACCTTAATTCTGCTGTTACCCTTGATTACTTTCTCAACTTTCTAGAAGATTTCGTGAAAAGTGAATAAGAAAGATTCAATCTAAAAGATAGTTCTAAAGATTACACCTAAATAGACGAAGAGATCAGTCTAGATTTTTAATTAATTTTAGACATCAAAAATCTTCTTGCAGTTTTGATTAGATAATATTTTCAAGCCAAGTTTTCTAATAGATAAAGTCTAGTGAAAAACAAAATTGAGCTAGTAAGCACGAGTAACGGAAAATATGAAAGCTATGACGATGAAATTAATGAACAATTTAGAAGACCTAAAAGTCCCTTAGGTACATCAATTTATCATTATTTCAATAGCCTACAACAGTTTCACTACTACTCAGACAACGATAATATTATAAAGACAAGTAATGTCTTGATATGGGTTGGATACATGTAAATAGTTCTAAAACACTTGATAGAAACGTCTATTAGGTACGTAACAGGCCATTATACAGATGGTCCAATTTATTTAATAATACTGCACGTTTAAATTAATTTTGATACATTGGGGCGAATTGGTAAAATTTGACATTTCATGTCCTAACGTTAATAATCTCAGATCACGCTCACAAGCGCAAAACACAAAAAGATTTATTATATTTTTAACATATATCAACGTTTCGAAATGAAAGCTGGAATAATACTAACATTCATTGACGAAAACATTTAAAAAATAAAACCTTTAGGCTTTCACTGACGAGTGAAACGTACGTAGAATATTCAAAACGTCAACTAAAAAGTCCTTGACGCGGTGCGCGTCAGAATGATCTAGAACCCTGTAGGCCGTCAAATTCGTTCATACTCTCCACAGTAGGAGATGATTGGTCGAATCTTCTCTGCCTGCGTCTTCCGTCATGGTCGAACTCCTGAAGTCCTCGTATCCGTCTCCACCAGATATGATGAGGGTTTCCTTATTATTCTGTGTGGGTTCAGCTTGTTTCTGTAGTTTCTCAGCGTTTGTCGACCTGCGACTTAGTGCCTTCGTCTTCAATGTAGTTTGTGTCGTTTTTGCTGGTTGCTTTTGTGCGGCTGGGTTCTCGACGATTGTCAAGAATCTCACGTGGCCAGTATGCCCGTAGGTTATACCTGGAAATTGAAGAGTTCACATTTAATTTGTCATTTGATCTCTTATGTCATTGTAATTTATTTTATAGCCTCTAGTTGCTGCAAGATAATTTTCGCAAGTAAATCTAACTTCGAGAATTTGATTTTGTATCATCACTTTACATACTGACACAACTAAAAATTGTTGTTATATCAATCTGAAATCTGTGTTTAACTTAGGTACTGACCCCAGTATATGACATCAGTATAAAGTGTCAGTACCTAAGTCCCACTTTCTCACTTCCTTATAGGTATAAGGAAGTGAGAAAGTGAGTGAGTGTGAGGCGAGGTCGCCTAAATGAAAAATCTTTTTTTGTATTTACATTTTCGTAAATTGCATACCTATCAAGAGGAGCGATGCCTCTATCTCATTTATTTTAGAGATAGTAAGTACTCTTACCGGTAAGATGCGGCACAGTGAAGGCCCCAGTCCTAGGGTTAGGGAAGTTATGCAGTGGAGCAGTCAGCAGTACTCCTGCGCTGGTGCCCACCCACAGAGTGTCACGGTGAGCGAGGAGGGCTGTGACGCGAAGACACGCCGCTTTGTGCTGGCGGATTATATCGTCGCATCCTGAGAATAAGGAGGATAGTTCAGAATGAAGAATCGAAACCCATTTGTGTCAAGTTAATCGCCTAGAGCTTGTAATAAAATCTGAAGTCTGATGCAATAAGCATAATTAACAAGTCGAAAAGTTATCCACGTTATTTTAATTATCGGCTCTTTTTTTTCAAATGACTGCAGTAACTCTATTAAACAATCACCGCAGCTCCGGTGGGACCGTTAAATCCACTCTAGTTGTAAAACCCCTTCAATTAGGTAAAAGAGTCTGTTAGACAGACTCTTTTACCTAATTGAAGGGGTTTATATAGTCGTTTGTATGTCAATGGTAACAATTTGATATTTGACCTTACAATTATTATTTATCTATATATTTAGCCTATTACGGTTTGGTTTTTATAATTTTACTCAGTTTTTAGTAACTGGCACCACTTCCATACTTCTTTTAATGTGTTCATTTCTTACTTTACCCATTCTCGTGACATCTACCAAAACAATTTTTGCGTAGTCGTATAATTTCGAACCATCTACAAAAACATCCAAAAAACAAAGGTAGTAGCAAGTCTTGTTGCGTACCTAATCTGAATGTTTTTAATACCGTGCGATTTTGATCACGCGTGCCGGCTTGCTCCGCATGCGTAACCTATGCCCATTTCACAAAAGTATTTATTGTTGTGATGCGTGGAATACGTACGTGGGACGCGTTTTTTTGCATTTGACTGTTTCTGCATGCAAATCACTATCGAAATCCGCACGATATTAAAAACACCTTAAAGCGTAAACTACATTACATCGACGCACACGTGGACCATTTAGTCGCGGCGCGTGGCGTGGATCTAATGTAGCTCTACAAGTCTAGTTGCCATAAAAAAAGTATGGAGATCGACACGCCCAGCACGCTTAGCCAAGTTGTTATTCTGCAATCGTTAACGCTATCGAAAAGTGCTGAAACGTATGGGAATGACGTCATCTCAACGTAAAGTCGCGTGGTAAGAACAAACGAATAGACAATTCGTAGCCAAGTTCACATCGTTCAAAATCGTTTCTACAATATTATTTAACGCTACATCCTTTGTTACACAAACGCTAAATCGTAGAACGAGCGGCCGACTCAGGCGCGTCAACATGGCTACCAACTTATCGTTTTCTACAATTGCTGTCACCGAGGCGTTACCGATTAGAGAACGGAATTCGATTGAAACTTGGCTAGGGGAACAGATCGGCGTATGTAGCCCACGTGTGCTCAATGTAGTTCTACTTTAAACGTTGCTTACCATGCAACATCTTAGTGACTTGTGGCGTGATATTGATCTCTGCTAGCTGCTCGCGAGTACTGGAGTTGTAGCACCGCAGTTGAGCGGCGTTATGCAGTGACAGCCATATTGTACCACCCGCCACTGCCATGTGGCTGATCGGCTTCGTCTCTGAACTTATTTGGAATGTTTCGTCCACCTGGAAACAGCAATTTAAATTAAAAGGATACGGGAAGGCAAAAATGGAGGTATAACGTAGCTTTAAAGATACAATTTAAAGTTCTGTTTACTCTGCTTCTTGGAGAGCAGTGGTGGCGGAGTGGTAACGGCCCCGACTTACAAGTTGTAGGTCACGGGTTCGAACCCAGCCAGGTGCATTACTTTGTGTAATTTATTTCATCACCACTGCTCTCAAAACGGTGAAGGAAAACATCGTGAGGAAACTGGCATGTCCTAGAACCAAATATTCGAAGACATGTGACATTCACCAACACGCACTGGGCCCGCGTGGTGGATTACGGCCTATTCCCTCTCATAGAGAGGAGGCTTGAATCCCAACAGTGGGAACATTAAAAAGGCTGGTGATGATGATGATGATGACTCTGCAATGCCATCTCTATTTAGCTCTAATCAATGAAAAATTGACTGTATCAGAATTTCAGCCTACTTTCGACTGTCGAGTGCACACCAGTGGCTCACTTTAGAAAAGCCATTTCTGTGAACTTTGGTCATCCCTCACAATTTTAACAAATGTTTTTTTTTTGAAAATTTTGAAAGCAGTCGAGATTTTAACCATCAACATAAACTAGTAATGGAATGGTTGGGCTTGCTGATTAAAATCAAAAATTAAATTTTAACTATTTTCATTTTCTGTAAAACCACTTTGTTCCTCTGGTTATCGTGAGTGCACTCGTTAACAATAATCCAGATCCCGAAAAAAATATCCATACGAACGAACCCACAGCACGCAGCACAGCAGCCAACCTTGCCGACATGCTAAATTGATGAACACCATAGCTAACATCCCCAGCCAAGTTGATTTAACCTTTTAATGCTGATATTCCTAAAGCAACAGTTCAATTACCTGCAGTGTATGCGGGTTGATGATCTTGATGGAGGCATGCGTGGCGCACCACAGCTTGCCGCTGGACAGCAGCATGCTACTGACGGGGCTGCTGCCCGTGCCCACCGGGATCGTCGAGCGCTCCGACCAGGAACCATCTGGGGAGGACGTCGAAGTAATAACTTAACTGGTTTGGTAAATGGAGTAGAAAAGCGGAAGATAAATAAGAGATTAATAAGAGATTTAAGTTTGGTGATAAGACTGGCTAAAGATGTGTAAGAGGCTTTTGCTCAGCTGTAGGACATCGTAAACGACATTTTGGCGTTAAAGTACTCCTCCACATCACTGTCATCCGGAAACATGCTGCGAATACTTGCAACATTGCTACGTTCAAATGCAATTCTTTAGGCAAAGAACAACTTCTGATCACACAAAGTGTCGATCAGACAGCGAAAACTATCATTGTAAAGGACCTTGGGTTATGGAGGTCTTTTCCCCGTTCTAGGGTAAACATTTTGACCCCAGACGGCTCAAAACCATGACGACATTGACTTTAACCATGACGTTACAGGTTAAAGGTTAAAGTTGCCCTACTTGAAGGACTCAGCAGCGGGTAGTGGCTAAGCCTGCCAAGCTTCGAGCATGAGGGTATGAGCATGGGTGTCGACAAAAGTTGCATCTAAACAGGCCTACCCTACCTTTTACGGCACCGACGCTATACTATTCTGGTCGGTTTCCATCGTGACATACCAAGCAGATTGATTCTAACATCGTTAATACGTCGGTGGTGACAAGGGCTTGACAAAAAAATAGTTGATGCTGACGCCAATAATAGGAACGAGAGAGGACAAAAAATTAAACTAACTCATCAAATTTATTTTAGGCAATAAGTGATTGAAATGTGTTTATGATCTAAACGAAAAATGACGTGTGTATTTTTACTTACCTATATCCCGGCAATATACGACTAGATCACCGTTGCCAAGTGCAACAAATACTTTTCCCTCGACGTATCTGAAAATAAACAATCTTTTTTTAGAATTATTTTGATGTCTTACTTCGTTGTCATAAAAAAATGTGTTAGTTGATCGTGAGATTCGGTTTGATTTTATTTTGACAACTCTTTTTTCTAACTCTATATTATAATTAATAGGATTTTTTTTTCATTCCAAGATCTCAATCTTCTAGAACTGTGGGATTGTTGGAGAGATTTTCTGTGACCCTGTAATGCAAAAAGCAACTGAAGGACCGGGCACAGGTTGGTTTAGTCAGTAAAAGTCTGACTCTCCCTTTTGCATCACCTACAGAAAAGAAGTTATCAAAAAATAAGTCTTAATCAGGTCTTCTTGGATTGAAAGTTAGCATTAGGCAGTACTTGACTGCATAAAACCAGAATTGCAATAATAGCTCAATTTAAGTCGTAAATATTACTTACACAATGGAATGAACCCCCGAGTTATGCTGTAGTTTCACTTTGTTTTTCTTTATCCTAATGTTGTCAAGACAGTTGTACACATGTATACAACCATCTTCTGTGCCAAGCCACATAGTTGGCTGATTGGCTGTGGTGCCACTGTCTTCTGAAGACTGACGACTGGCCGGCGATGAGAGGGTGCCTGGAAATTTAAAGGTGCCAGTTAAAAAAATTGGAGTGCTATGTTTTAGACGATAATTTATAAAACTAAGTGTGCTCTGTGAATGGTGTTCTATTAAATTTCTATTCTTATTAAGCATTGTAGGTAGTTGTGAGGCAAAGCAAAGCATTGTCAGATCCGGCTTATCAGGTTTTTAAAATTTAAGAGGAAACCCAGTTACTTTTTTTTTCGTTGTGCCATTGGCGTTTATTCCATAAATCATCATCTATGTTTTCGTTGTAAGTGATTCTAGAGCAAACATTGTTTCAATGATACAATGGACTGTATTTCGATGACCATGTGACCACGTTTCCTCTTAAGTGTCAACTCAGACTGGTACAGAAGATCGCCTTGCCATACGTGACGTGTCTTTTTTGTCCATTATATTTACGTAAATTTTTGATTGGATGGTTAATAGACCTTATGTACCTTTCTACATTAGTTTGTGGTTAAGCTTCCCACGATTTGTACCTACCTAGTTTACTACTGTCTCTCGTGTACTTGATTGTGTTATTTGACAATGTCGTTAGCAGTTCTAAAATTTTTAATTGTGTGGTCGGTTGTAAGTCATGTAACGAAACAATAACAGATTATTGAAATCTTTCAAAGCAATCTATTCTGCTAAGCATATTTTATTATCCTGAGGAAAAGCTAAAAAGGTTGAAAATCTGGTAGAAAGCTTTATAATGAGCAAATTTTCACAAAGCGCTTCAAGTCATGCAAAAGTAAATATTTCGATTTTCTATATTACCCAACATGGCACGTCCAGTTACTAAGTTGCGTTGGAATAGGAAATATATAAGTAAGTAAATAAAGTAATGGGTAACATTGAAACAACCATGTATACATTATTATTGTATAGAATTTAATTAAATTAATATAATCTATAGGCAAAAGGGCTGAATTTAGATTCTATTTAATACAAGTACCTAAAAACACCAAAATATTTGAGACAAATATCAAAATCTACATTAGTGTGGATATTAAAACATTGGAAGTGATTGAATAATAAAAAATTATATTAGAATTCAAAGTAATGATAAAAACAACAATCTACTAATAGAGAACGAAAACTACTTTGACATAAAAGTAATTGAAACATGAAAAACACAAAGAATCGCTTTACAAATGACCTGGAATATGAAAGGGGAACCTAACTAAACACATAATAGAAATATAATGATGAAGTGACTCAATTAAAATCTTACCAGAGTTAATTCCCATAGCCTGCTTGTCTACAGCAGGATTGGAACTGGATTTCATCACAGGATGCACCTGGATGCTTTGCCCAGTATGTGGGGTGCTCAAGCTCTTGCTATGGCTGGGAGTCAAAGTGGTCCTGTGGTTCCCCAGACTGGCTGTCAGGCTGCCATGCAGACGAATGGTTGCAGACTCCTGGCTGCGTTCTGACTGGGCGTCCTGGTTCTCGCTGGTTGAGGAACCGTCATCTTCTTCATCGCTTGAAGATGAGCTGTGAGGAAGATTTTGAAACTGTCATTATTTTACATATATTCTCAAAAGAGCTGAATGCTTACCCACTTTAACGTAATTGTGCAAAAATATTAACCTAATGTAGCTATGGTTTTGTTTGGATTGATGTTTTGTAGACTTTATAAAAGCGAGCGTATCTCGCCATCAAACTGTAAAGTTTGGCGAGGAAATTATGTATGTACAACGAAAACTGTTTATGAATTAAAAAAATAAAAGATGAACTAAAGCATTTTTAAATTTAAACAATGCTTTAGTTCATCTCTTTTGGACTAGATGATGAAATGTATATATGCCAGTGTGTGGTCTTGCTACAAAGGTAGAAGCATAAAACACAGAAATTAAATTTTACGCTAGACTAAAAACATATTATAAATTATTTAGTATAATGCCTATATCTTCAAAAGCAATAGTACATTGTTACACTAGGGGTGAAAGTAACTCATTTCGTCCCGAGAAGGAGTTGGATATAGGAGAGCTAATTCGAGGGGTTAAATGGGTTACTTTCACCCCGAGGTAAACACTGTGCTTTTCATTACGAATACGAGGAAACTAAAAGTAAAATAAAAAGTTTGAAAAACCTGAGTCGTCGTACCTATGATTTTAAGTGGGTATCTTTCTTCTGATTTAGGCGGTAAAAGGTATTCTACTACTGCTTTAGCCTCTTCTCTTATGAAATTAGGCGTTAATCACTATTTTAATCTGATAAACAACGTGTTAATACAAATCTCTGTTGTACGGAAATGTAAACAAAACTCGAAAAAACCAACGACTGATTGCCAGTTTCCCGCCATTTTGTTTTTTTTTTTCTGTGGCCGGCCAGCTATTCAGCCTCATTAATGAAAAATTAAAAATTAATTGTAATCTTTTATAAATAAAGTATTTTAAAGAAATAGTTGAACAAATAAATCATTTTAAATATAATATTATTCAATTAATACTTATCTTTAAGTTATTTCAATTTTATATCGCACTGTGAATGACTGGCTGTATGGAAAATTGGAACATGGTTCAATAGATATGTGAAGACAGAACTAGTTTTTTTTTAATAATTTGACAACTGTCAGTTGTAAAGTAAAACTCCCTAGGGATGAAAAGTATCACTTTCAGCCCGCTCCTCAGGCAACTTCAGATCTACTTTCAGAGTATGAGTAATGAAAAATAATTGAATTTAGGACTGCAAAGTCTGTGGTCTGGAGAATGTTAGCTAGCAATATACAGGGCTACATGTAAAACACTGGCAACTTTTCAGGACTATGTTACTGACATCATAAACAACAATTATTGTTTTGTGACTTTTAAAAATGTATCATATTATTTTAGTTCAGCAGATTTTCATACAAAAAATACAAAAATAAAATTATTTAAATTGAACATTCCAAATATTACGATTATAGATAGTACAACAAGAAGGGATCGGAGATCGGGTGGCGGGGTGCTTGATGCGCTTGCGTCGCGTCATGCAGACGTAGGTAGGTACAGCAAAATACAGAATTGAAATGTGTTAGATTGAACGTAAATGAATTATATTTTGTTAATATTCATAGAACAAAAGTTGTTATTTGTGATGTTAGTGATACAGTCCTGAAAAGTTGTTACGAGTAGTATTTAACAAATTACCCTGTATTAAACTGTCTTTTTTAAAACGTAGTACAAAAACTGTTTGGTATCAATCTTGCTCGTATACGTAAATACGTCATGGTCTCTTTGACGACGCAGTAGCAAATAGTCCGCACTAATAGTGTGTTCCCACCAAACCAAATATTTGTATACATTACCAATATTTGTTTCAAGCTTGGATGTTTGTATACCATCATGATTTGTTTGGATAGCGGCATCCGTGTCAAAAGAATTATGAGGTTTAATAGCTTTTTGTTTATCGCTAACAAAGACTGTGTCATTTCTTCATTAAATCTTATTTGAATTCCAAGTATAACTGATTAGGTTTTTGGAGTGTAACGACTTTAAGTTCCACGAGTTTAATATTAATTAATCAAATTATTTATTTTTCAAATAAACCATTTACATGCTTTTTCGAATTGTTGCGTCGTTGTGACTTTAGTTTAACAAAAGAAGCCTATTTGGCTTTAGGAGGCTTTTTTATTAGGAGTCTGTATAAAATAGTAGTATAAAATTGTATATTCTCGTATGTACAGACCTATCCAGTCGTATATTCTTGCAGCTGTCATCAGGGTCGGATATGCTGATATTGGGCTTTACTGAACTTGTGCTATTCAGCGAACTCGTGCTCCTGAAACATAGTTTACAAGTGAAATTAATTAATTAATAATTATAATAACATAGTCAGTCTTATATTCCTTCTGCTGGGACTCAGGCCTCCTCTCTGAGAGAGGGAACGGGCCGTAATCCAGTGGGCCCTGTGCGGATTGGTGGATGTCACAATATCTTCGAATTGTTTGGTTGGAAATAACTAATTAAATTAACATGGTTTACTTTGAAGGGAGTAGTAGAGAGGGAGAATTCAGTAAAATATTTATAAAGTTTTATAATTATTAATAGAACATGAAAATGGTCTTCCATGTAGAATTATTTAAAGGCGGTAATACCAAGTGAACACCACAACTACTATAAGTATATGGAACTCACTCAATGCATTTTCGAAAATCAGAATAATACTTACGGTATGTCCAGCGTCTGTTGCCTGGTAAGCGCGGGCGCTGGGGGAACGCACGCGACGCACAAGATGCGTGCGTTGCAGACGCCATTGCATGACGTCACTTGAGGCTTCGGTGATAGTGTGAGTACGCAGACCTGGCCTACGTAGCCATCACTATTGCAAACCTGGAAATAGGCAAAGAACTTGACGATAAAGAAAGAGTGATAATAAAACTTATGTAGATGAGGCATGATTTAGTTAGTTACTAGAGAAAAAGTAACTAGTCACTTTATGATGAAGTCATTTGAAATATCTTTGCAATAATAATAACTTATTGCAACATACGATGTGGATGAACGGAGAGCGAGAGCACCGTTAAAGTAAAGATGGATGGATTGTGTGAGGAGTGATATGAAAGAAAAGGGAGTTAGTGATAGTGTGATGGGTGACAGGATAGGATGGAAGAAAAACAGCAACTTGCGCCAACCCTAAATAACACGATACAAGGGCAGGAGGATGATGATGATGACACGACACTACTGACGATAACAATGAATTTGATAAGTAGGATTCATCATCGTATTTTTATTAATAATCAAGAAAATAATGTTCATTTCTAGATTTAACTACCGCGAATGATAGAATATTATTTGTAACAGAATTTTCAGATCTTACCCAAACATCAGGTGACTGACCCTTCGGCGGCAAGGTAGGAGCTGCGCAAGTGAACTGCAATCCAGCACGAGTCTTGCGGATTGGGACTGGTGACAGGAACTCCGGTGCTGGACGTTCTTGACCGTATACACCTGGAATCATATTGAAACCATTTTAAGACCACCAAGAGACTGGAATAATTTGCCTGCTGCAGTCTTCCCGTCCGATTATAATTTAAGTATTACTCTTAATAAACTAGTGCGCCTCACCATCAACCATTGCATTACTGCTTACCATCAGGTGGGATCGCAGTCAAGCACTAGTTTTAACAATTAAAAAAAAAAATTAAAAGATTAAACTGTTAAATTTACACTTTTTTATTTAATTTAGGGCGTGTTACGTGTTACTAGTGTAGCTTTTTGATGATATTCATTATTATTATAAAAAAATATGAAAAACTTACATAATTTCTGTTTGGTCTCATTGATTAGCTCCTCCCAACTACTTCTCTTCTCTGCCTTCGGATATATTATTGTGATGTTCTCAGGACCATTTCTGAAAGTCGCAACAGTTGTCTGTACTACCAAATTTATTATAAAACGGATCGGTTGTACCATGTGTCTGTCACCACATTTGACCAATCATTGATTAACTCATCGAATGCCATATTTAGAGACACAATAGAAAGACAGTTGCTTATGTCGAACTGTGTAACTTAAGACATTTAAAAGGTTAATTAGATGTGCTAGTTTAAATTTTATTATTTGTTCTTCATTGTCTAGCTACCTCTTATTTTAATTTGGTTTAGCCAAATTGTTGCTATTTATTTTTTTATTTGATACTTGATCATTCTCATCATAATCATTGAATGTAAGACAGTGATTACTTACGAAGTATTCAAACTGATCTCCATATAACACAGCTGCGTATCACTATTCTGCCTCTCGGAAAGCTGCCTATTTAGCGTATGCAGCATCTCTCGCACCAGCTCCTCCAACTGTAAGTGCTGCGTGTGCAATGCCGCTACGTTTTCTGAGATCTGCGTCAGTGTGTTCACGTCCTCATTCAAAGTTTCAACCTCATGCATAATCCTTCTTAGGTTCTCGTCTTTAGCTGTTGGCAAAGAAATGATGGATTGGTGTTGGGAAGTTGTTAAAAGTATTAGTTTTTTTGGAAATTGATTGGAATCTGGAATGTTCAGTTTGCAGATTTTTGGAAAACTGTGTTATAAAATTGCTCAATCTCAAATTCATTTTAAATTAACCATTTACAGGCACTTTTGAATTGTCAAATGAAGTTAATCAGTCAAAAATATGAAGCTAATTATACATTCTAAAGTTCACTTAGACTTTCATAAAGAAGTGCGTTTTCTTTCTTCATGAATAAATTTAAACAACGATTGGTAAAAAAGTTCGCATATTCAAGATTATCAAACTCAACAGCATTTAATTCTATTTCATACCGTGGATCGCGTTCTAAGTCAAACAGGATATCCTGCTTTAATTTGCGAACGACGAAACTCACAACATTCTCAAGGCCTTTATTTCATCTTTTAACAAATGGAATTCATTGCTCTGTAATTAAAAATCGAAAAACGAATTTTGAAGTTATCGTAGACTATATACAAGAAATATGCCACCCATTTTTCATTGACTTAAATGATGATGTAGATATAGATAAAATCTTCGAATTTAAATGCGAATATTATCTCTACTTCTTTCAATGTTTTCAAAAGTTTCAAGCCACTCCAACAGATTACAGAATTCAGATCGTAACACAAACGATAGTTTCCACTGTAAACTTTACCATTCTTTCTCAATTCCCCGGCGTCGTGGAAAGTTTATTATTGATATCGAATCAATATTTCACCACTTACAATTTGACCTACTTCGCGACGCTACAAAGCAATTGCTACAATTTCCTCGTTTTCCGTTTGTTTATTCCCCAGATGGAAAGTGACCTTTCTGAGGTCTGCTTGAGTAATTTTTAATAAAAGATTTTTGTCAATAACCTTTGTAAATGGCTCTTTCATGTTTCGTTTGGTAGTTTCTTTGTGGTTTGTATTTTTATTTGCTTTTCTGTGGGAGGCATATGTTTGTCTTTGTGTATTGCTGATTGAAGCTACTTGAATTTTTCTTTGAGAAAATTTCTTCTTTGTGTTCATATTTTTTTATTTTTTTACGTTTATTCAGGGATTACAATAAGTGAACGATTCATTTCACGAACCTGATTCTTTACTTAACTAAAGAGCGTCACATATAGCAACGTCAGCTACTTAATATAAAATGAAACGGGACTTTTTTCAAACCTCAAAACTTTTTTTGATATCACAAAAGCTGCTCAAAAATGCAGATTTAATTAAGAGATAAGGTTCAAATGGAGATTACCTTTAACAATCTCAAGATCTGCCAGCGATATCCTCATGAGTAGTTTGTACTTATTTCCTTCCATTTGACTTGCTATATTACTTTGGTATGTTCTGAAAACAAACAAGAATCAATTAGGAAAGTAATTAGACAGAATATTATACAGTATTCTATTTTTTTTCTTAATTGACTTCGTGGCTGATCACACTCATCAGCTCCATAATTCAAGTATTGGATGTTGTAGAAAAAACCGCTAGGCTGAAGTGGGAGGGGACCAACTATGTCGCTCAAATGCTTCTGGAGAGATTTGTGAAAGATCACACAGATTAGGCTAAGAAAAAGAGGATGATTGATAAAGTTAAGGATAAGTAATTATTACAAAGGCAGAAGTGACAGAAACAACTGTTATAGTTCTATAAAAAAGCCAAAAAATATGCAAACTTTTATGCTTTGGTTCTTTTCAGGTAAGGAGTTTTTAAGGAATAGCAAAGTGATATAAAATATCAAGTCGAAAATGCCGTTAGTTAGTTACGGACTCGATTTTTATGCAAATGCGAATACTTGACGTGCGTGCACAGAGGAGTCCCCGTATATTAAAATGGTCACCCATCCTCATACCTCCGCAAGCGTAGCCTTAGAAAAACAAATTTAGCAAATTTTTGCTTGTTATAATTCTAGTCACAAGCTTTTCCATTTATTTCGGTTAGTAAATTTAATAAAACTAGCTGGTACTAACGGCTTCGCTCGCGTGATAATAGAAAATTATCCCAAAGGAACATACTCCTGGGATAAAAATGTGCTATTACAGGATTACTTTTACCCGTTTACCAAACTTCATCCAAATCTGTTCAGCTGCTCGAGTGTAAAGACGTACAATGCGTTCCGCCATATTGTGACGTCACGATTTACTGTCAAATTGAGGAAAGAAATTTTTAACCATGAATTAATTTACGAAAAAATTTAATCTAATTATGAACTGTGAAAGAAAAAAGTTTAATCAGAATCCAGTTCTTCAATTTCACTCATCTCTAAGTTCTTCAATTTTGCCAAAATTTCTTCGATTTGACAGTACGACGAGACGTCAAAACATAGGAATCGGTCCTGTTCTCATTTGGAACGCGTAGTAAAAACACACACCCTCAAAAATTTACGTCTTCATGTTATTAGAGTGTTAAAAATCATCTTAAACTTACGGTGTAGGCTTCTTAATCGTCCCCGTCCTTCTTTTAACGCTAGTTATCAACAGAGTATCATTGAACAGAAAGAGAGCTCTATCTTTAATAGTTCCTTGTGCCGACGGCATTGTCACTGTCTCATGTCTCAGGAACATTCGATCCAGCGTCACCAGGTTCGATAGACCCTCGATCATCTGCTCCAGTTCCCGCAATGTCTGCTGCTGCTGCTCAAGTTCTAAGCTCTCCCGTTCAGTACAATTAATCAATTCGAGTAAATCGTGGATCTCCTTTTGAGCTTCTAGAAGAAGTTTGTGGTCTGGATGTGACTGGTCTGGAAACGAACAAAAAATAAATAAAACAAATTGAGCATCCTGTTTTACAAATAATTATTTCCACAAATGTTTTATTTTATAAACACTGTTTTTACAAACATCTTCACCGCATTGTTCACAAAGGATTTGTGAATAATAAACTTGAAATCACTCTGGGACTGCTAGTTACTCGCTTCGTATAAAAAACCACTAAAAACAAACCAATTTTAATTGATACAAAAAATATTTAGACAAACAAAAAATCATAGATAGAGCATCATGTTGTTTTCTTTGAATACTATTTTGAAAATTGAACAGCATTGAGGTGTCAAAATAAACGCAGTTCCCCTAAGATGCTTTGTTATTTTATTTTTTAATAATTATATTAGGTTTGTCGCGGTAACGTTATACTTTTTTTAAATTAGGGCACAGCGCAACAAATGCTCTTATGTGGATAAACAACCACATGCTTAAAACAATAAATTAGAAAAATAAAGCTAACAAGTAATAAACGCATTCATCATCATCATCATCATTTCAGCCGATATACGTCCACTGTTGGACATAGGCCTCCTCCAAGCGTCGCCACAACGAACGTTCCTGTGCGTCTCGCATCCACCGGTTTCCCGCAACCTTCACCATAAACGCATTCAATTAAATTAAATTATAATTGGATATACATAATGAAAACAGAAAAATTATAAAGTTCATGAAAAGTAAGTACTTAGTTATTGAAAAAAAGGTAAAAATTATTACAGAATAGCAATTACATTACAGTATTCTATAAGGAAGTCGACACAGCTGCAAGTAGACCTCAAGTTGTATTACAAAAATAAATCACGTACTTAAAGAAAATTAATTTTGCACCTGCCCCACTTCTAAAATATTGTTTCAAAGCGACTACCATCAATAATGAGGGACAAAATTTATTTGACACCGTCGTAGCCATTGTTATTCTAACTTCGAGCTAAGTCATTAAGCTGGTCTTTAAAACAAAGAGGGCGTCCATTTCTTATATAGCATCAAAATATTTTTTTAAGCTATTGCATAGCACCCCCCACTCATTTGTTTTTTGAGCGTGGTGACCGATAAGAAAATAATGAGTGAACAATCAATCAAAATTCAATTCAATGTGTGAAAGTGTAAACTTCAATTAATATCAAAGAAAAAAAATACTGCATAAATAAAATAAATAAATAATTATAATTGCATAAGTTGATAAAAATGCTATGCAGCTTTACCGCGGCAGTCCCCGAGTGCCACACGTCTTTGTTTTCGTTGGCTTTGTTGGTTATGCATTTAACCACAGTTTTGAAAGTATTTAGATTTAGATTTACAACATTATTTTAGTGCATGTGAAACCTGAATATGTTCAGAATCAGTAACTGAATCAATTCCAATAACTTTTACACCATGTTATATTTTTTTCCAAAAATGTTTAAAAAAGGTCACAAGTTTAACACCATCTACATTAAGTACAACACAGATCACGGCAGGTCATAGCGAGCATTAGGTACCAGCGTATAGCTGGCTGTGGGAACACAACAACATCACAGTCGCCCGGATGGCCCGGTGACTATGTATTTGTCCTGACAACCAGTAGCCCGATTCACGTAATGAAAACCGTAACGATATCGTAGCGATTTAGTCGTTTAGACCATTTCCGTATTCACATCCATCAATCGAGTTTGAACGACACCGATTTTAAAGTCGTTTGAAATTCGTCGATTAAAAAAAAAATCTGTATTAAAAATTATCCTGGTAGAATACTTATTAATGTAACTGAAAATAAGTCGATAGATCGTGAATACCGCTTTTGGATAGGACTTCGATCGAACGACTATAAAACTTCAACGATATTTGGCTTGTTTGATTTTACGTGAATCAGGCTACTGGTAACGTAACAAGCTTATCACTTTGTGATTTTTCATGATACAGTTATGAAATTTTGCCCATAAATTCTTTACAGAAAAATACTATACACGTGTTTCGGATTTTGCATGTATTAAAACTAATGTTTGTAAAATACAGTCATTAATGTAACATATTCTAATGTGTTTACAGTATTTGGCAGAAACTGGATCAAGTCAACCTTCACGGCAAGTTTCGTTTAGATAGTCGATACTACATTTTTTTTCTCCATTTTGCCGACTGCTGTGATCAATGTTACTTAGATTGACTGAACAGACCTACTCATATTTGTGTAGTTCCTTCGTCGGAAGACCATGTCAAACACTAATCTGTATGTTTCTCATATGATTTAACCATTAAATGTTTGTTGTATGAACTTTCAAAGAGACTGACATCCAGGGACTTAAAAACACCTTCATAAAGGTTACAGAATTATAAGTGTTACATGTTGAATGTGTAACAGAATCAAAAATGTATCACTTATATATGTGTTTTCAATGTGTTAACCCAAAACACTTAAAAAAGTGTAACCGTAACATATCTGTAACAGATATAAAAGTGTTAACAGTGTTAATAAGTGTAACAGGTAAACGCAGCGTTGCTAAAGTTACAATTTACTTATTAATGGTACTGTGCAATTATTTCAGTTACACATATTAACACATATAACAGGTTACAGTTTGATTCGGTAGCACTTCTTAACACATAAAAGGTTACAGTTTCATTCGGTAACATTATTGTATCTGTTACATTTAAAAGTGTTTTTCTGTTATAACTGTTTTAAAAAACAGTGTTACGGTTACAGTTTGAGTCCCTGCTGACATCTAAGTTGGTTTTGGCGTTTCTTCTCAGTGTAGCCAGCTAATAAATACTGGTCTCATCTAGTTTAAATTGAGGAAAAAAAAAATACGTGTTTGCAAAATAAATATCGTCTATGTAAGAAATGAAATTAGGTAGAACCATAATACCATTATAAAGAAACAAAATGGTCCCTAAATTAACTTACCTGTATGCTTTATCAGCCTCTGTATCAGTAGCTTGTAACTCGGGAACTTCTGTACTGGTTTGATGAGCAGGTTGTCCAATGACAACTTTCCCTTATGGTCCCTTGCCATGGCATCAAGGAACTTGGCGAAGGCTGGTCTGGATGCTGATGCTGTCTTGATGGTCTCCTTCGCTTTCTTCAGATTGTTTATAAACGACATGTAGGTGTCGATTACGGTGGGTTTTGTGAACTGGAAAAAAAAACTGTTGTTAGAAGTGGCCTCATCTAATTTAAAATGCAAAAGTCAAAAAAAATGTTTGACTTGTCAAAAAAAAAAAAAACATTTGTCATTTCGAATACAGAAAAACACATGAAACAAACACAGACAAGAAACTCGGTTACTCTTTAAAAAAGATTTTTTTGTGCAATATTTCCATATTATAATCTTAATAAATGTAATAGGACACTGTAGTTAAGATAGGAAACAAAGAAATTGACTCCTGAGTGCTCGCGCTGTGAGCATTTTGCCGCCATTTGAAAATATAGTCGTTATTTTCAAAATCAATAACGTAGGCCTGGTGACAGGCCCAAAAGGCAAACACAGACAAAGAAGACCTTAAGAAAGATGGGTCAATACGTTAATTAATTAATGAAACCCCAAGCGAACGCCGGCGTTCGCTCTCTTATTGTCTTTCAATTATGTCTCTAATTAAGATATTCGAAAGGTTAAAGTGGCCGATCAGAATTGGCTAAATGTTGAAAAAAATTACACAAACTTGAGAAGGCCTTTATAACTAAACGAAGAAACCAATTACGAATTTATTTTAAGTGAAATAACCAATTAAAAATTGTAATAACAAGCATAAAGGCTTTTTTATTTTATTTAACGAAGCTGGTTTCTCATCGTCACCTTACAAATATTGCATAATTGAGTACAATCAGTTCACAGCCGACCGCTATAGAAAACGATTTCTTGTTCAAGTTTTGTGCGGCGGCAAATTGCTCACCGCGTGACCACTCTATGTAATTCCACATATGTCAAACCTAGTATTATCACAATAATTTGTATGCATTTCAGCTTTCTATGTAATTGCTTAGAATTTGTACCTAGTTGTATAACTAGGTACACGATATCGTAACTAGGATGTAAAACATATATTTATGACATCCTCCGTAAAATTGTACAAGTTCTTGCTTGTAAATAAATAAATCGTAGGTACCATATAGGTACACGATATTATTATTGTGACACATATCCGCTCTACTAGTCACAATTATTATAATCCTATTTTCATAATCTACTTCCTATAATCTACTCACGCGCTCTGCATATATGAAAGCGCCATTTCCTTCACTTGATATTACAGAAACTTGATGTGATTTGACGGAATTTAAATTAAGGTTTTATTTATTCACCAGTAAATAATATTTATTGTATACAAGGTGTAAAGGACAGATTTCCGAAATCTTTAAGAGCTTGTTCATGATCTTTATTCCGTAAAGGAAAAAAAAATCGATTTATTTCAATTTAATACCAGCATCTAATCCACTGGTATTTGTTTGGACCGATGTTAAAAATTTATTTTCATTAAGTTTGACTGAGCTAACTGTAACAAGCCAAATTGATTGTATTCGATCGAAATGGAAAATAAACATAGTTTCAAAAAAATACAAGTGGTATTAGTTTTTTGTATTGGAACGGAATAAATAAAAAAAATCGACCTCTCCATACAAACTGTCAAATCAAGTTCATATTTTTGTTTGGACAGGCCGACTTTGTTTTCGTTTTTGTTCATCCGATAGGGGTCCATAATTGAATCTTATAAACAACATATCGACTATGTGCATTATGGAACACAATAGGTGAAGTATTGAGCGTACCATGTGTGTGTGTTGTAGTGCTCTCAATAAATAAATATATACGGTGTTACTCCACATTTGCTTCAACATCTTTGATATTGACATTACATTAGCATATTTAAAGCGTTGTCGTGTAATCAGGTCGAGAGAAATAAGCGAGACAATTTTGCTCCTACGGAGTAGGTTTGTTGAAGAAAGTGTTGGAATATAACAAAAACAAATCCATCCCGCTTCAACACTATGGTCTTTCTCTTTCTAAGCAATAAATATTATATTTAATGGATAGAGTCCTCATGACCACTTGACTGAAATCCCTAGTATGGTTACAGTTACTGTATTCCACTAGCCTTATTTATTAAACAGTTATTATTGAAATCCTTAAAATGATGTTTCTCTTTGGTGTCCTATTACCCCAACAGAAAGGAGTCTTATGTAATTTGTATTTTGTATTTAAAAAAGGTATGCTATAATATAACAGTTAATTCTTAAAAAGCTACTAATCAATTTAAAACAATTTTGTAAAGGTGAAAGAAAGTGAGACCGAGTGAGTGTGTGTATGGTTGTTACTTTTTCAGGGCTAATTGGATTTGGTTGAAGTTTGGCACACCTAGATAGGCCGAGTCTTGGAATAGCCTGTAAGCATCGACTTATATTCTAGTGATAGACTAGACCTTTCATAGAAACTATTGGTCAAAATACTGAAAAGTTCAAACAAAAGTTCGCTGCAGCGCTACATTGGCATTATGCCGTCTAACAGAACTGATATAACTTGCAGCTAAGATAGCTTTTAAAGGATACGCGCTCAAAATGTCTTAAGCGCTATTTCGCTCAACATAGTGTAAAGTTCAAGGTGTACAGTCGATATTAGAGTCGTCTGAGGCGAATGTTTGGCACGCCTAATTTAGTACATAGTACATATTTATATATCGATGCCTGTAGGATACTTTAATCCAGGGAGAATGTTATTTTGGGTCAATTTTCTACCTTTGCACGGGCGAAGCTGCTGGCTGCAGTGAGTATTATACATGTGAAAGTAACTCTTTCTGTTTGTTACGCTTTCACGGTTAGATTACTGAAATAATTTTGATAAAATTTGGAGTAAAGCTTGAACCCCAAAGTTAGATATAGCTACTTTTAGGTTGGGCACGCCACAATCATGGCGGTAAGTCCCCTCTTTGAGGCGTGGCTGGAAAGACCTCACGGCGTCCTTACCTTCCGCATGACGCAGGTCCTCACCGGACATGGTTCGTTCGGGAGTTTCCTGCACCGGATTCGTGCGGAAGTGACGCCCGGGTATCGTCACTGTGTGGAATACCCGGAGGACACGGTGGAGCACACAGTCGAGGTGTGCCCTGCTTGGGCGGAGCATCGCCGTGCCCTCGTGGGGGTGATCGGCGGCGGAGACCTTTCGCGCCGGGCCTTGGTTGGGGCCATGGTCCGGAGCGAGGAGGAGTGGCAGGCGGCCGCCGACTTCTGCGAAGCAGTAATGCTCGCAAAGGAGGAGGCCGAACGCATCAGGCAACGGCGTTATCGCCGCCGCCGCCGCCGCCGCCGCCGGGATTCTGATCCCGATTTCCGGCCACCGTAGGCGCGGGCTTGCGGAGAGTGAGCAATGGGTAGCTCGCTGTCCGGCCGTCCGGTAACTGTCTGGACCAAGCCCAAGTCGTCGACGGCGCGCACTGTTCCCGCGCACCTCAAGGAGTTGTCAGCAACAGCAGGGACCCAGCCGGGTCGAAGCCTGGGGCCAGGGTTATCCGAATGGGCGCTCGAGCCCCGGTATGAAGGCTAGAAGGAACGGGGTGGGTCTTTTAGTCAGTAAAAGTCTGACACTATTTCCCGCTCCGCCCAAGAGCGGGGGATGTCAATGCATGATTTTTTCCCACCATAAAAAAAGCTACTTTTAGGTACTTAGGCCCTTTCTTGGGGTTAAAGCTCTCACCGTACCAAAAAATAATTATTTAAATTAGTTCAATAGTTTAAAAAAGTAGAGTTACTTTCACATTTATAATATTAGTATGATTTCTTTCTTAATATGGTTAACTTTTATTATTCCAAGCCTGATACTCCTTCAAGCGAGATAAGCATAAAAAGTAGAACAAAATTTTCTCATCACGCATTCATTTTCTTACTTTTCTTTGTTTATACGGTAACGGTTACCTTATCTTACACACGTGCGACCTTTCAAATCATAATAAACAAAGTCTTCTTCATAGAATATCCTCAAACCCTTTTAGCATCGGTTGAAAGATATTCGATAACTCATTTTGAGTGGAACCAACCCTTCAAAGTAACGATTTAAAACAGGGCATCAACCGCAATCCTGACATAATCCTTCCATATCTCCGGACAGCGGAAATCAAGGCGGATTTTCCTGTAAAATAAGGCTGTCTCCAGTAGCGTAGATAGACGTGGGCGAAGTGGGCCCACACCGATAGCCCGGCCTCGCTCCCATAGTGGCCTCGCACAAGCGAGGGCTCTTTAAGAACGAGGTGTTTTTAGAGTACCTCAAAAGGAAAAAACGGAACCCTTATAGGATCTCTTTGTTGTCCGCCCGTGTGTCTGTTTGTCAGTGTGTCTATCAAGACCCTTTATTTCGGACAGAACATATCAGACATATCGAGTTGAAATTAAAACCATATAGGTACTTAGGTTTGTGGTACCTTGAAATTGTGAAAAAATCGAATTTCTAAGTTAATGGACAAAAAAAATAGCCGTTTATGTCGAAAAACACGTAAATTCCGACACTCAAGAGGACCAAAATTCTAGAGTACCCTTTGACCCAGAATCCTGAAATTGCATATATCAAGGTCTTATAACACGAGTATAGAAATAAATCCGAAAACTGAATATTTGTTGTACGTCACCAAAATGATTTTCTTTGCGGTTTGGAAAAACTTTGAGACTCCAATCAGAAATCAATACCTATGTATAGGTAAGTTTGTATGGAATCCTCAGAGCGCGAGTCCGACTAGCACTTGCTCAGTTTTTTTTTATAATTGAAAGGCTCTTGTTAACCACTATTTCATCTGATGGTAAGCGATGACCGAACACTGGGTTGCAACAGTCACTCTCTCGTTTTCGAATTCATGAAAAAAAAAGGCTTCGCTGATGTGCCTTCGCCCACTTTTAAATCAGTCCACGGTACGCCTCTGGCTGTCACCAATAAATGGACATTTCGTGTATATTCTAAATCCGAACATGTCAATCCGAATGTCATGTTTCAAACTAGACTGTATGTAAGTACTCCGGATGGTAGGGTTCTGTTCAATTTCCTCTTGCGAGCTTGCGTGAACCAAGTAAGTGGACATTTTCATAAGGCAACATGCATAACGTCAGACTTGTATTTGTACTTCTTAATACAGGCTATTTCATAGCCTAGCAAGGAGAACAAAACGCCACCCACTTAATTGTCAGAAATGTAAAACTACCCACTTTGTGAAAAATGTACTGGAATCTGTTTTTATATAATTATAAATAAAGATTATTATTATTATTTCTCGGTGAGGTAAGCAAGAGCAAAGGGGTATTATAATCCCCAACTTGAATAGTTTTATCGCAGTCTCAAAAAGCACTAAATTACATTTAGGTACAAGACCAAGACCTGGGTCCGCGTGGTGGATTACGGCCCATTCCCTGTACTAGAGAGGAAGCCTGAGTCCCAGCAGCGGGAACAATAAAAAAGGCTGATGATGATGATGATGACCAGACCAAGAAAAGTGAACTTAGTGCCACTCGCTAATTAAAAGGGATTTCGAATTTAGGCTGCTATTGCCGCGACCCTGCCCCCCGAGTTTGGTGATTTTTTCGGCTATGTCAATAACCTTGGTTTTCTTACAAATATCTTAATTTTATGCTAGTAAACTCCCTTTCCATAATTAACCAATGAGTGATTTTAAACCTTCTGATGAGGCCCATACATGATAGGTAGCTCAGTAATTTCTCAATCGCCTTAAGTAAACAAAATCAAAAAGAAAGCCTTCGTTCCATCTTCATCAATCACTATTGGAAGTCAGCGTAATACTAATGCATAAAAATAATGTAACCTCACGTAGGAACTACGTACATATATGTGAAGAAAAGTGAAGTGAAATGTGCGAGTTTGTAACCTTACAAAGAATTTTGAATCGGCACATTGTAAGTATATTCGACTCCTATTACAATTTTAGTTATGCAATTCTTAATATTTTTATCTACCTTTGCGTCTGTCTATCTGTTCCAGCTAATCTCCAAAACGGTTGAACCGATTTTGACGATACTTTCACTGGTATATAGATGATGTGAGTTATAAGAAGTAACTTGGGCTTATATTTTAGAAAAAGAAGTAGGATTCCGCCGCCGATATTGTGGCCAAATGGAATTACGAGTCTGAAGTGGACAAAGTCGCTGCCCCAAGCTAGTAAGAAACATAAAAAGAATGAAAAATTTAGACGTTTCATGCCAAATATAATTAAAATTATGAAGTGAAAACGATTTCTTGTGACAAGGTCATAATTGATTTAACCTTTCGTATGCCGTAATTAGAGACACAATTAAAAAGTTATTGTTTCTCGCGTGGATCCACGTTCCGGACACACAAAGGGTTAAACAATGTTGACTTCCAATATTTTAAAGTATCTCTCAAGATATTGAAAATTAAAGAAAACACTGTAACAGGAGGAAGAGTCGATTCCCGAGTGACGTAATTATAGTCTAAAAACCTTAGTTGTATTTAATAACAGAGGTCACAAAGGAAGCTGATGCGCGCTACAGCCACTTGTGGCCGAATGTGTTGCGGTGGCGTTTTGTATTGATTAGTGCTTAGTGGCCGGTGCTGGCCACAAGAAGCGAGCAGCGGTGATTTGTGGCGTGTGGCCGCAACTTTTGACTGTTCCAATATTATTTTAATATTGCCTGCATATTTAGGAACCATAAAGTTAAAAAAATATATGGAACCATGAATCGTTTATTACACTATCAATCAATAGAATAACGTAATAACCCGAGACTTACATTCCTACAAAAAGATTTGACCCACACAATAGCAAATAAAAGATGTGGGTGAAAAAGGTACAGAGAGCCCTTTGCCCGGGTCTGGAAGAATACAATACAGGCTAGATAATGTGGTACGTCGGTTCAGTATGCCGATCAGAATCTCCTTTAAAGAACATCATATTGTGTAGGTGATGAGTGGGAAACGAGCAAGAACAACGACCTTACAGCCACTTGACGTAAATAAATAAATAAATAAGACGTCTAATATAACAGGCGACGCGTGTCTGTCAACACATATGACTTATATATCTGATGTGAAGCGTCTAGTGGCTGTAAAATCGTTGATAACAAGCACAATTCTAGACCATGCAACTGATTATTGGCTTTAGGCATTTAATTCACAACGAGCTAAGAGACAATCTCTAGGCACTGTTCGCACGAAGTCCAAAGCTCAAGAAAGCTCATATGGTCTTGATCACTTCTTTTATTGCTAGAGACTCACTGGGAACGTCATGCCAGACTCTGTCAAATTGGTGTGACGTCATCACCACTTTCGTCTCATCAAGCTAGTTTCCGTACTAACAAAATATGTACAAAGTGAACTTTGAGAAGAGATGAATTATTAATGATTTGAAGATTTTAAGTTAATCTTACCACATCTAAAAACACATCTCCAACTTTCTGTTGCAGGTCCCATTGCTCCAGCCTTCGCCTCAACTGCTCCAAGAACACCTGGTGCACGTTGAGGATCCCGGGGACTTGGTAGAAGATCTCATCCACCAAGAATGCGTCTAGGAGACCAGCGTTCTCTGGACTCTTCAGCGGTTGGAGATATTTCTGTGGAGAGAGAAAATAAATTTAATTTGACTGTAGAGACAAAAGGTGTCTTGTCTTCCGGATTATAGAGATAATCCGGAAGACAAGACACCTTTTGATTCAGACACAAAAAAAAAATAGGATTTGTATACTGTAATATTGGATATAACTCTGATAAAATCAAAACCGTGAAACAATAGAGTTAAGAGGATCCTTTTCGGTCCATCTATCGTCAACGTGAGCATGGTTAAGCTTGTTGTTTCATTTCATCCAACGCAATGTTTGATAAAAAAAACAACGCAAAGAAAGATAGCCCCTGAATGCTCGGATGGTATTCGGTAAATCAATAAATACATTTTTTTTTATCTTTATAATTTTCCTTTACTTTTTCAATTTATAAGTACAGTATGAAGGGCCAAAGTTTGCATAAAAATGAAAAATAACAGATTTTCAGAGGTCTTTACTGGATAAGTTTTACATAAAGGGGATGACCCAGCCTCTATGGTGTTCCAGGCTAAAGACGACTTCAAACATTACTATCAATGATAAAACTATTGCTTTTTCCATAAAGTTACTCTTTATTTACCACTTCTTGTTTATTATAGTGGCGCTCATTTGGAACTAAGGGAATACATATTTTTTATGGCAAAATTAATGAACAAAGTATTTTTTCTCTAGTCAATTGTCCGCTCATGGCCTCAAATAGGCAAGATTCCCTTTATGTTTCATTTTTAATACAAATATACATAATCGCCACAAAATATCCGAGTTTCTAAAACATCAAGAGAAAGATGACGTGACGTCATAATCAAATAAGAGCAGCAATATGGATATGTATCTCGGGTTGAGCGCTCTTAAGAACCTTAATGGATACCTTAATAGGATTGAGGGTTTGTTGAAAGAGTTCCCGTGACTCTGAAACGCATAGGGTAACTGAAAAGACACAGGTGGGCTTAAATCAATAACAGTCTTATAATACATATCATCAAATAACTCTCCCGCTCTGAGTGAAGCAAGGGGGAGTTTATGATGATTTCCCACTACACAAAAAAATATATAGTCGACAATTTCTTTTAAGGATATTCCTCACAATTTCTTTTTTGTCAGCAGATAATTTAGGTGTCTTCAAGGCTAGAGTGAATTATATAGGCTCTTAATAAACTAGTGCGCCTCACCATCAGATATTGCATCACTGCTTACCATCAGATGGGATCGCAGTCAAGCACTAGTTTATATCAATTAAAAAAAAAGAAAAAAGATTGACTAAAATGGAATATAAATAGAATATTCTGCCGGAAAAATCAAACGACTGCGTTTGTCGACTGATGTTTTACAAGCGGGGCAGACTTCTGTGTCCTGCGGGCGATCCGTACAATAGCGATATAGAAGCGTTTCTTCCACTTTAATCCGAAACAGGAACTTCCCGAACTGGTCATCTCCGGTGAGGACCTCGTTAGGCGGAAGGTGAGGTCATCGTAATGCCTCTCTAGTCACTCTTTATATAGGAGTACACAATCGCAGAAGAGAGTAGTAGTGGCCGGGTGGTAGCGGTCCCTACTTACGAGTTGTAGGTCGCGGATTCAAACCCAGCCAGGCGTATTGCTTTGTGTAATTTATTTCATTACTACTGCTTTCTAAACGGTGTAGGAAAACTTCGTGAGGAAACCGGCCTGTCCTAGAATAAAAAATTCAAAGACATGACATTCACCAACCTGCACTGGGCGGATTACGGCCTATTCACTTTCCTAGAGAGGAGGTTTGATTCCCAGCAGTGGGAACATTAAAAAGGCTGATTATGCTACCCAATCGCAGCGGTGGGTCCTTATCAATGGGATTGTGGCGTGCCTGCAGCACTGGGTTGCGAAAGTCGCTATCTGTTGTGCACTGATATTTACACTTTATTACTTTTCAAGAAAAGTAATAATATAATTAGACTACATAGTCTGAATACTGGTGTCAGTTAGTTTATGTAGACTAACCCAATTCTTACAAAATAGGTCAGCTAAACACTTGGACGTAAAGGTCAAGTACACTTATCCAGAGAAAGGTACCGTAGAACAAATATAGCATTCCAATACGATCACTTGATTTTCTACTAATTACTACAAGCGGTACTGAGTAGTGCTAACCTAGTGATAACGGCCTCGACTTACAAGTGGTAGGTCGCGGTTTGAAACCCAACCAGATACATTACTTTGTGTACCTATCTAATTTATTTTGTCACCCCAATTTTTTCCCCGTTACTAACCAAGTTACGCCCCTGGTTCCTTTGCAAACAAATTCAACTTCAATCATGGGAAATCTAAAAATAACAAAAGCAGGTAAGTAACAGCTACCGGACATGGTAACAAAACACCGTGGTTACTTGACGACCGCGGCAGGCAAACACTTGAGTCCACCCTTTCTGACAGAGAGCGTGATAATGAGACATTCTTCCAAAATAAACTCTTTTAAGAGTCTCCACAATAGGACACCACAATTTGGGACAAAATAAGGTTCTGTAGGTTTGTTTTGGCGTTTCTTTTTAGGGGTAGCTTAAATTAACGAAAAAAATTACGTATAAAAAACATTACATTAACCAACGCGCGAGCCTACCAATAATGAAAAGAGCCAATAATATAAATAATCTTACAATTGGTTTGTCCAATATTATAAAATATGGCTTTTAGCGATGAGACCGCCCATTGTGACACCCTATTAATTTTATGTTCCTAATGTAATTTTTATTTTTGGTGTACAATAAAGCATATAATTATATCTGTATATCTACATATATGGCGTCAAAAAAAATCAAGGATTGTTGTCGGCTGGAACTGTACTAAAAATATTGGCAGCATTGCCACGTTATATGGCAATAGTTATCTCCTGCCGAGGTAACAGCCAATCCTTGGGTCACGAAAACGGTCAACAAGACGTTTTGATAAATCTTTGAATAGTTTATGAGCACTCGGAACCCACAGCTAAAGATTTTCAAACCCAAACAGCTCGAAAATATAAATGCTGACCAGGTTGCTTTATTTCCACCGCTTGATGTTCGCCACAGCGGCCGCACCAGCACAACATGACGAATTAGGAAGATGGGAGCATCATCGTCATTTTTCAGCTGAAAGACGTCCACTGTTGGACATAGACCACCTCCAAGTGTCGCCATAATGAGCGGTCCTGTGCGTCTCGCATCCATCGGATTCCCGCGACCCTCAGCAGGTCATCGACCAACCTTGTGGGAGACCTTCAACGCTGTGTCTTCAGGTTCGTGGTCGCAATTCCAGAATCTTTCGGCCCCATCGACCGTCTGTTCTGCGAGCAATGTGCCCTGCCACATAAGTTTGGCGATTCTTTGAGCTATGTCTGTAACCTTGGTCCTCCTGCGAATATCTTCATTTCTGATGTGTTCACGCAAGGAAACTCCGAGCATAGCCCTTTCCACTGCCCTATGAGTAACTTTAAGCCTTCTGACATTGAGATGGGATGGGGCAAGAGTATCGACACAAGTATCCAGACTATAGGCCTAGGTACTCATGTTTCACGGAAGATTCAGTTGACAATCTTGTTACAAAACAAACTTTGTCCTGCATAAGGAACCATAATCACCAGGAGGCATGCGAGACAAGACTCGATTAGATAACAACAAGAACAACTTTCGCCAGTAAAACTCACAATACCTTTTTAAGTCGGGTACAGACTATAGTAACGTAACATGCAAAATAATATGAAAAGACCCTTATGTTGATGAAACCTCTACAGTCTGGACTAAGCATTTCGCCTCGTCGTTTATACCGCGTACATCGAAGAACTGGAACAATTTGTGTGCTACGGTCTTCTTGTCCGATTATAATTTAGCTGTCTTCAAGGCTAGAGTAATTAGGCTCATAATAAACCATTGCGCTTCACCATCAACGATTGCATCACTGCTTAACATCAGGTGGGATCGCAGTCAAGCACTAGTTTATATGAATTATAAAAAAGGAGCATTTCATAAAATAATGTGAAACAGTTTCCAGGGTCAAAATATTTTAAAAGTTACGTGTAACGTCACGCCGCCGTGCTGCATTTTTTCGCACGGGGTGACGTCACACGTAACTTTAATGGGCTATATCTTGGTCATTTTTGGTTTAATTTACTAATAAAAAAAATACGTGTCCCTTATTTTTGAATAATCTAAAAGACGGACTAATTACATTTTTTACGGCAACTAGCCTATTCTGTTACATGATACATTGCGACAATATGCACGGTAAATTATTTCATTGCGTGTTACATTGCACGTTACCTTACGGCTGTCTGCACCCGGCTTAATATTTTATGAATTTTACAACGGTAATAAAACCCCAAAGCAAGTAGCCCTACAAGGCTATAAACATTTTTCTGCCACAAAAACTGGCAACCATAAAAATATAGGCAAAATTCTTATCTTTTTGAGTGAGAAAGTTTGGTGCCAAACATGGGATTACTTTGATGTTTCGCGTCTCAACTTTGCCAGTTAGGTTACCCTAATCAAAGAAAAGGAAAGGCTTCGTTCAGGGTGAGGAGAGTGCGAGTAAGTCCACGGACGCGTAGCTCCATAGACGCGTACGTATCGTCATTATACGCTTGCCGCTTGTGTAGCCTGCGTAAGGGCCTGCGCTAACTTGAGACAAAACGTCTTAGACAAAACAGCTTTGTCTACGACACGGAGCGCTAGGGCTGTTGATAAAATATCGATATATCGGCTTTGTCTTAATGGGTTGAGATATCATTAAATAACTTTGAAACGAGAGCGAGTGTCAGGCTTTTACTGACTACAACTCACCCGTGTTTCCTGAAACCAAGAATGCTTAACTACGTCTACCAAGGGCGGGTTTTTTAATTGAGTCAAACTTGTAGTTCAGTAGCTAGATTTGACAGGTTTTTGTATTTAGTAAATACTCAACTTAAAAAGGTTGGTTTAGGTTGAGTTCCTGAATATTTTGAGTTCTCAAACTCTACTTGGATGCCGAATTTTGAGAGGTTTTCAAGCTAAAGTACAGTTTGAGAAATGCTTAAAACAGGAATTGGGTGTAAATCAGGAATCGGGGATAAATCAGTAACCACTGTAAGTCTGTAGTCGACTGGAGTTTCATGTTACTGTATTTTATGGCAAATTTGGCTGCCCAGAAAAAAAGGAACTGTCAGGCAACTGCCATAATATTTACCCTCTGGAAACGGCACTAGACATGCCTCACTCTGCCGCTTGCTACAATAACCCACTATATACACTATGACCGCAACACCGCGTACGCTATCGCGTTGCCTAGGTCACTGTGTGCTCACCTTGTAGAACGCCAAAAGAAGAAGGGGCGAAACGCCCAAAGATACGGCACTAGAAGTTCTTAATGTTGAAAATGGTTTATTTGGATACGCCGAGGTCGCTTCAAAACGGAATCAGAGAATAAATCTTATTATATGAATGTGGAGTTTTTGCCTAGTTAGATAATGACTAAGAGTAAAATAGATAAAAGTGGAAGGTTTTAAGATATGATTATTATACAGTACTAGCTTTTGCCCGCGCGGCTTCGCTCCCGCTCTTCCCTACTCCAGCCTACTATACCCTACTCTACCCTACTATACCCTAATCTACCCTACTCTACCCTACTCTTCCCTACTGTACCCTACTCTACCCTACTCTACCCAACTTTACCCTACTATACCCTACTCTACCCTACCAAACTTCACCTATACCATCTTCTAAATAGTCCGAACAAAGCCTAAACATTTGGTTTGGATAGGTAAACCCGTTCTTGAGTTATAAAATTACAACGAAAAGTGGCATTGATTTTTATATAAGTACTAAACTGTTACCAGAGGCGTAGCATGTATTCACTTTAGAAGTGGGCGAAGGTGCATCAGTGATGCCTTTTTTTTCATAAATTCAAAAACGAGACAACAACCGTCGCAACCCAGTGTTCGACCACATTGTCGCTTACCATCAGGTGAAATCACTCGTCATTAAAGAGCCCTCGCATACATTAGGCCCCTTTGGGTACCAGGCCGTGGCCGAGGATCCATTGCGCCCATGCCAGATAGTAGCAAAAAGTTTTTACAACTGATCATACCAGATTTGTTTTTTTTTTTTATCGATATAAACTGTGCTTAATTGCCATCCCACCTGATGGTGCAATAAGGCCAATGTAACTTGGCGAGCCTGAACATAGGCTCTGCGCATCTCTCTCTCTCTCTCTGTCACGTCGTTTGCCATGAACAGCAATAAGAGTCCGAGAGATCCGTCAGGCGTACTGTAAGCAGTGATGCAATCGTTGATGTTGAGGCACACTAGTTTAGTAGGAGCCGATATTTGTATACTACAAAATGTTAATTTTTACACTAACTGTCCTCCGCCTTATCACTCGCGTCTATGGTTATTGCTCTGCTGTATTTTGTCGTAGTGTGATTCTAATAACCTTTCACGATAAAGCTATCCAACACTAAAATAATTTTATCAATTCAACATACTTCATAGACTTCATGTAGGTACCTATAATTGTGTGTATTTCGTTCGTGTTCGTTTGTTGTTGTTGTTATCATATAATATGATAATACGATATTTTGCGAAGCAAAATTTGTATTCTAGTTCCTATGCAACGTTATAAATGTCACTACATTTCTTTGAACTGTAAAATTTAATAGATAAAACCAATACCATAACACCTACACGCACAAAACGTTTTGGGAACACATTAATTGCAGCTAAGAATTGGAATTGGATTTCCTTGCCGAAATCTGTTTCCTGATGGCTACAACCCGAGAATCTTTAAGTCAAGAGTGAATAGATTACTTCTAGGGAAGCGCCTTCCATCGTCGACCGCATCGTCGCTTTCCATCAGCTGATATAGCGGTCAAGCGCGAACATATCAACAATAATAAAAAAAAGCGGCCAATCTTTCTGCCATGCCGATCATTAACAGAAGCATTGGAGTAAACGTCACGGCCAGGCACGATTCTGTTCTAGAAAATAATTAAAAGTACCCCCAGCCGACACATTTCTATGGCCCTCTGTTAAATCTGTCCTTCGTCTGACAAGGTTGAGGCGCTAAATGGATAGAAACAAAAGCTCCACTATGAAGAGACGAGGTTTTCTTGGATAATCCCATGAAATTTTTGGTAAAACGTATTTAGCTCTATAATAAAAACAACCCACCACCGTACCTCAACGTTGTCGTTTTGCGCACATTTATGAATCCTTAGTAACATGCCTATTTCTTACTAGAGCTCCCACCTATCTCTTTCTTTTATAACCATCTCGGATAATGGTCAAACGCGAGCCTACCAATAATAATAAAAACAAATCTCAGTATGAATGTTGCCCCCTTGTTGTTTACGTCATTTCGTTTTAGCGACTGTTTTTAGAGGTCCATTTATTGAGTGTGCAAGTCATCCCCCCCGCATTTTCATTAATAACATTATTAAGGCAGGGGCCTAAGCGACGATTGGGGGAGGCCTATGTCCAACAGTGGACGTATATCAGCTGAAATGATGATGATGATGATGAAGGCAGGGGCCATAGTCTTTACATAGATCTTGGTAACCAGTCCACTAAAACTTCTCAAAACCGTGATCCTAAATCTTTGTTTTTTATTCTGTATCATACCTATATTTCTGTTTTTAGTTTTTATACGATTGTGTGAGGCACAAATAACATTCCTTTCTTCTATACATACATACGTATAAACTTTCATCTTTATAAAATGTATGGATGCTTCTATAAAAAAACAAGATTTTAATGAAAATCATTTTTTCTTAGCAAGCTTTTATAGCTCGGTATACCTATATAATTAATGCTCGTCAAGACGAATCATACGAGTCCAAACTCCATGGGATTGTGTCGTTTAACTACCAAGTTCCTATAGCCACCTTCCAGTTGCTTCATCAGATCAGCTCCACGTCATAATGATTTTGCATTGTCATCTGATTTACACATGCATGCAAAATTTCAGCCCAATCGGTAACCGGGAAGTGGGTCAAATTTAATTTGCAAGATTTGATGACAGACAAACATCGGGACAGGTGAGACTAAATAAAAGCTTGTAAAATAGTGCGAAACGTAATACTTAAAGTGTAATTCTTTAAAGACGTACGGCTATGCGCCACCGGTATATGGTGGATATCCCACCAACACGCACAAAACGTTTTGGGAACACATTCATTGTGCGTGCGGCTAGGGAGTGGAATTCCTTGCCGGAGTCTGTGTTTCCTGATAGCTACAACCCGGGAATCTTTAAGTCGAGAGTGAATAGGTTTCTTTTAGGTAAGCGCGTTCCATCGTCGACCGCATCGTCGCTTTCCATCAGGCGAGATAGCGGTCAAGCGCGAACCTATCAACAATAAAAAAAAAAAAAGAACTTATGAACTTGATGTGTTGGATTCCGAGCCTTCTGCATCTTTTCTATATTGTTTTTTAAGGGGAAGAGGGAGGGGTGACACTGGCGAGAATAAATAGCCCGACCCACATGATGGAAAGGTAGAACGGAAAATTTGAGTGGGAAAACCACCGCGGTGGTAGGGCTGGCCAATTGAATGTAACTGAACCGTTCCGATCAGGGAGCAAATAAAAAGTAGATGCTTTTGTGTTTTGTACAAGGAATTGGTTTTTTTTTTTCACGTTAAATGGACCAATCCTTTTTGCAAGACTGGCGGCTTTTTAGGGTTCTTTACCTAAAGGATAAAAATAAGACCCTCTATTGCTATTGCTGACTCCGCTGTCCGTCCATCTGTCTGTCTGTCCGTTCTTCATCAGGCTTTATCTCATGAACCGTGTTAGATACAGAGTTGAAATTTTCACAGATGATGTATTTTTGTTATCTCTGTGACTACAAATACTAAAAATATAATTAAACTAAATTGTTTAAAAAAAAGTAATATACATAATGACTTGGCCGGTGTTTTATTTTAGAATTGACATGTATACAACATTCCACCGTAAGCGCGGGCTTGCGGACAGTGAGCAATGGGTAGCTCGCTGTCCGGCCGTCCGGTAACTGTCCGGACCAAGCCCAAGTCGTCGACGGCGCGCACTGTTCCAGCGCGCCTCAAGGAGTTGTCAGCAACAGCAGGGACCAGCCGGGTCGAAGCCTACTGTGGCCAGGGTTATCCGAAAGGGCGCTCGAGCCCCGGTATGAAGGCTTGAAGGAACGGGATGGGTTTTTTAGTCAGTAAGAGTCTGACACTATCTCCCGCTCCGCCCAAGAGCGGGGGTTGTCATAAGATGATTTTTCCCATCGAAAAAAAAAAAAAAAAAAAACAAAGGGTAAAAACGGGTCCCCATTAATAAGACTTCACTGTCAGTCCGTCAGTTTGTCTGTCTGTCTATCCGTCCATCTGCCACCAGGCTGTATCTCATGAACCGTGATTGATACACAGTTGGAATTTTCACAGATGTTGTATTTTTGTTACCTCTATGACAACAAATACTAAAAATATAATTAAACTAAATTGTTTAAAAAAAGTAATATACATAATGACTTGGCCGGTGTTTTATTTTAAAATTGACATGTATACAACATTCCACCGTAGGCGCGGGCTTGCGGACAGTGAGCAATGGGTAGCTCGCTGTCCGGCCGTCCGGTAACTGTCCGGACCAAGCCCAAGTCGTCGACGGCGCGCACTGTTCCCGCGCGCCTCAAGGAGTTGTCAGCAACAGCAGAGACCCAGCCGGGTCGAAGCCTACTGGGGCCAGGGTTAGTTTCGAAAGACAGCTCGAACCCCAGTATGAAGGCTCTCCCGCTCCGCCCAAGAATCTGACAATATCTCCCGCACCGCCCAAGAGCGGGGGATGTCAATGCATGATTTTTACCCACCATAAAAAAAAAAAAAACTATTTTTAGTAGCGAAACCTCAATATAATTATACGCGCAGTTTGATCAGAATCAGTAACTGAATGGATTCCAATAGTTTTTACACCATGTTATATTTTTTCCCAAAAACATTTAAAAAGATTACAAGTTGGACACCATCGACACCAAGTATACCACAGGTCACGGCAGGTCATAGCGGGTATTAGGCGCCAGCAAAAAGCTAGGTGCAAGTGCAAAACAACCCCTCAGTTGCCTGATGGGTCGATGACTATGTATTTTTGCTGACATAACAAGCTTATAACTATGTGATTTTTTATGATACAGTTATGAAATTTTCAGAAATCAGAAACGTTTATTTCAAATAGACCAGTTACAGGCACTTTTGAATTGTCAAAATGTCGGTCAGTCAAACAAGTGAAGCTAAATTGCACGTTCCAAAGAGTAGGTCTCTATGGAGAAGAACGTGCAAGAAACTCCATGGATACTCTTTTAAATCGTATTGAGTTACATGAATCTTCGTTACATATTTCTTGTTTGCTTCTATTATGTGAACACAATGAAGATAAGTAATAAAAATTAAATAATAATGGTAACAATAAGAGATAAGAGAGATAAGAGATGACCAGTCTCAACTGACGGCGCCCGTTCGCGATCATGACGCGTGCATCAGCCCCACTCAGCTCAACCATTTTGAAGGGAGCCAAATGACCCAATAACACGTACCACCATCAGCGAGACATTTTAGTGAGCATGACAATCTCTCAACTGCCATGCTCGTAGTATCAAACAAGTTGTAACCAAATAAAAATGCTCCATGGTACTTCATATTCACAAAATTGGAAAAAAGTGCTTCTACATTATACAATGCTATTATTTCCAAATGTAACAGGTAATAAATCATAAGTTCTATTGAAATAAACAAATAAAATTTTAAAAAAATAATCCGAAAACAACAATAGGAAAAGGCCAGCAGCATCTCTTCCAATATATATAATTAAATTAAAAAAAAAAAAAAATACGACTAATTAGTAGCTAAAAATGACTGTGACTGTGGAGCAAGACCGGCATTTAGCCAAGCTTTTTTATCGAGTAGATAATCTTCCAATTGATAATATGCTTGCCTACATAGCGTGCGTTTAATGCATGTTTTAAATTTGGAGAATTTCAAGTGGAATTTTATTATAAAATTTTACACAGTACTCCATAAAAGAACTAGATACTTTAGCCAATCTGAATCGAGGTTGATTTAACTTGTAAAAATTGTGCCTGTCACTTATTTTAGTAAAAAAAGATGAAGATTATTCCTGACATACATAATATTTTCATAAATGTATTGACAAGGAACCGTCATGATGTTTATATCTTTAAATAGTTCCCTAAGAGAATCGCGCCTGCGAAGATTGTATATGGCTCTGATAGCTCTTTCCTGCAGAATAAAAATACATTCTATGTCTGCAGCCCGTCCCCATAGCAGAATACCGTAAGACATGATACTGTGAAAATAACTAAAATAGACCAGTCTCGCGGTATGTATATCAGTAAATTGACGGATTTTTCTGACAGCATATGCTGCTGAGCTAAGCCGTCCTGCCAGAGATGTTAAATGAGGACCCCATTGTAGCCTCGAGTCGACCGTGATTCCCAGGAAAACCATGTTTTCGACGAATTCAAGTTTCTCCCTGTTCAATACTATTTCCAAATCATTACTTTTAACATTCGGTAACGCAAATCTTATGCACTTTGTTTTTTTCCCATTTAGTATTAAAATATTGACAGTAAACCAGTTTTGGACACGTGTTTCGGGTTTCATATATACAAAAATTCATGTTGTAGTGATGGAGCAAAATTAAGAAGCTGAAGCAGAAGAGCTGGGGTGGATCGAAAAACACATTTGTCCCACCCGTACACAAAATACGCGCTTTAGACATTAAGTAGTAGATACCATCTCAAAATACAAATTCATAAAGGCCTACCTTAATGACAGCACAATTACTACCTGACAACAGCGCAAAAGGACCAAGATTCACAAATTAACTACCTGTCATCAGCTCATTAATTTTTGAACAAAGAAAACCAACGAATGATAAGGTTGATCAGAAACTCCACGATGACAACCCTATATTTCGTCGTATCCATAAATATAGCAAATTTGTCAGTCCTCACCTAATTCTGATCAGATTAACGGGCGGTCTGAGTTACTGAGTTATTTTAATAAATTTTACGATTTACAATTAATATTCGTACTGATCTTAGTGTTGAGAAAAAACAGACAGTTCCGTTGGTGAAGTTTCAGCGGGATTCTTTGACGCTAACAACGTTAGGTTGAAAAGATCCATAGATTACCCGTGTACAGACTCTAGCAGTAGGCCTTACAAAGAGTTATTTTAATTTTTATAAGTTTGGGTCGGGAAGTCCCGATTTTTAGGGGTCTGGGGACGCGTTCGCGTCCCTATTTGCACCTGATCGGGACGCTAAATGTCCCGATAAATCAAAAACCCTGAAACTCAAAGAGCGACTGAAGAAGAAGGGTTTTCTCTCGTTCCACCCCAGAGGGAAACAAGTCATTGGATGATTTCCCATCTAAAAAATTTTTATTTGTTCCGATCTAAAACCCTAAATCCCGATTTGTTTTACTATCTGTCCCGATTTTTATCCAAACAGACCTGGCAACACTATTTGGAATAGACGCGTAAAGTGATGACTTGACTATAAATATTAAAATTATGATGTGCGATTCGCTGTTTAACCTTAAAATATAAAAAATCTGGAACTCAGCTGCATTCAGATTAACTGGGGACCGACCTCAAAACAGTCGAAAAAAGGGATAAACTCAATGATTGTTGACCCGAAAAATCTACCAAAATCGATCAACTTAATGACCCGGAAACGATAGCAATCAGTTATAAATTCGGTTTCTTTGGAGGAGAGGATTTTTGGGGGAAAGTCATGCAATCATTGATAGAGAAAATTGTGCGGTAAAGAGGAAAACTACTTTCTAGCAAATATTCTTGAAAAAATACTTTTTATAAAAACACCGACTTCCAAAATTAAAGTTATTTTGTACTTTTTAGTGTTTTTTTAACATTGAAGTCGGTTGTATTTTTTTTTATTTTACACTTTTTAGTTATGGTACCACCACTAAAAAGTACCTCTCAGCCAAACTTAAACATCTTAGAGCCAGAGAGCATCTTATAACGATTTTAATAATCCCAAACACGGTTAGATTACATTAATTTACCTTCTGGCATCATCATCAGATCAGTCCGATACATCCCCTCCCCCTTTTCTTTCAGCCAGTCATCGACTACACGTATAAACAAAGCAATCTTACTTGTTACGACAGTTTTGCTGTGATCCTATGAGGAATTCTGTGCCATATCTTCGAAGTTCATAATCAGATCATAACAATATTTCAATGGGACCAAGTTGGAAGCTTAACCTTTCAATCAAAAAAAAAAAAAAGAAATTTCAAAATCGGTCCACAATTGACGGAGATATCGGTGAACACACATAAAAAAAAAACATACATTCAGCCGAACATAGAACCTCCTCCTTTTCGAAGTCGGTTAAAAACTAGGACGTGTGTCTAAGTTCTTTGCAGGAATCCCGAACAAAATTTTGTTGGCTTATTTTTTTAGCGCCTAGTGATGAAAAGTATACCAAAGTAAGGTACATAGAAGAGACTTTGACTTTTGAGTTGGTTTTGGTGTGTCTTCTCAAGGTATTCAGATAGGAAACACCTAGTTTGAACTGATGAAAAAAAAATTACATGCATAAATGTTTTTTTTTAAACTCATTACAAATGTATCATATAATTATAATAATTCCAGTTTAAATTTGAGAATGTCATGTTTATTATATATAAAGTACCTATGAATTTAAATCTCCTAGACGCTTAATACTTTCATCACCATTAATTAAACCATAGTTTTTTTTAAAGCAAATAGCTATAGACGAGAACCGTTTAAGCTTATTACGGTCTATTTTTCCTATGAATAGCTCTTTTAACCCAATTTTCGTCTGTAAACAACGACTAAGGCCTTGCCATACTTACACGTGTAATCTAACAGAGAAGGCAGCTGTCACGTGTAATCCCCTAAGCGGGAATAAACGAAATATGTGTCATTTTACCCCAACATTTTACTTATATTATTTTGTTATTTTTTTGTAATTGGCCAGTTGTTGCCAGCGGCTTTGCTCGCGTGGAAGTAAAAAATTGTCCCAAGAGAAAATAATGGAAGTAACAAACACACACTCTTACAAATTTTCGCTTTTATAATCATCATCATCATCATTTCAGCTGAAAGATGCCCACTGTTGGACACCGGCCTCCCCCAAGCGTTACTACAACGACTGATTGCACCGCATTCCCACGACTCTCACTAGGTCGTGGGTCCACCCTGGGGGAGACTTTTCAACGCTGCCAATCTAGTACCTTTCGGCCCCATCGACCATCCGTTTTACGAGCAATGCTTTAATAATATTTGTGCGATATTTATGATGTGATTGCCGCTATCTCACCTGATGGCAAGTGGTGATGTAGTCGACTTGCCTAGAAGTAATCTATATTCTCTTGACTTAAAGATCCCACTCCTAGCAGTGAGAAAGAAGACACATAAGTGGCAATGGGCAGGACACATTGCACGTAGAACAGATAGTCGATGGGGATGAAAGGTTCTGGAGTGGCTACCACGTACCGGAAGACGCAGCGTTGGAAAGCCTCCCACAAGGTGGACCGACAACCTGGTGAGAGTCGCGGGAATGAGGTGGATGCGAGACGCATAGAATCGGTCGTTGTGGCGACGCTTGGGGGAGGCCTATGTCCAGCAGCGGACGTCTTTCGGCTGATATAATGATGATGTCATATTACCCCAACATTATACTTTTATAATTTTTATAACTAGCTAATTTTTGCCACCGGTTTCGTCCACATGTAAGTAGAAAATTGCCCCAAGGGAAAATACTTACAGAATACGCGTTATTCCAGGACTTGGTCTACCCGTGTAGCAACTTTCACTCAAATCCTTTCAGCCGTTTGAGTGAGAAAAAGTAACAAACACAGTTCTCAAACCTCCTCAAACTGTTCCTCAGTATATCTTAACAAATTCTCAACTGCAATCAAAAAGTATTGTTCCATATTTCTTGGAATCCTCTTTTCAACAGCTTTCAAAGTTTAAACTCAAGCTCTAAAACTCTTAAAGCTTACCAGTGCTGTTTATCCAGGTCAACGGGAATATAAAGGAATTTAACTGGTAAGAAATTGTCTTAAGACATTTTATTAAAGTAATATCAGTCGATTTTAGATGTCTTCAAGGCTAGAGTGAGTGCGATTCGCCATCAGCGATTGCATTACTGCTTACCACCAGGTGGGGTCGCAGTCAAGCAGTACTTTATCTAAACAAATATAATAAAGAGGTAAAGTTTGTTTTTTTAGGGTTCCGTAGCCAAATGGCAAAAAACGGAACCCTTATAGATTCGTCATGTCTGTCTGTCTGTCCGTCCGTATGTCACAGCCACTTTTTTCCGAAATTATAAGAGCTATACTGTTGAAACTTTGTAAGTAGATGTAATCTGTGTACCGCATTAAGATTTTCACACAAAAATAGAAAAAAAGCAATACTTAGAACTGAAACCCAAATTCTTTTTTCATCAAACCCGTACGTGTGGGGTATCTAATACTTATCATTTTTTTCTAAACTGAATAGTTTGCGCGAAAGACACTTCCAAAGTGTAAAATGTGTCCCCCCCCCCTACCTTCTAAAATAAGAGATTGATAAAACTAAAAAAAATATCTCCGAGTGACGTATGCCATATTTTATGTACTCGGCGAAGCTGCAGGCAAAAGCTAGTATCATTATAAAAATAGTATTAAACAAAACCGAAAACAACAGGGTCCGATTTTAAATATTCTTTTACCAGTAGAACACTACTTCATCACTGAGCAACAATTCGAAGCCTTTTTAGGGTTCCGTAGCCAAATGGCAAAAAACGGAACCCTTATAGATTCGTCATGTCTGTCTGTCTGTCTGTCTGTCTGTCCGTCCGTATGTCACAGCCACTTTTTTCCAAAGCTATAAGAGCTATACTGTTGAAACTTTGTTAGTAGATGTATTCTGTGAACCGCATTAAGATTTTCACACAAAAATAGAAAAAAAGCAATAAATTTTGGGGGTCCCCATACTTAGAACTGAAACTAAAAAAATTTTTTTTCATCAAACCCATACGTGTGGGGTATCTATGGATAGGTCTTCAAAAATGATATTGAGGTTTCTAACATCACTTTTTTCTAAACTGAATAGTTTGCGCGAGAGACACTTCCAAAGTGGTAAAATGTGTGTCCCCCCCCTCTAACTTCTAAAATAAGAGAATGATAAAACTAAAAAAAATATATGATGTACATTACCATACAAACTGCCAACGAAAATTGGTTTGAACGAGATCTAGTAAGTCGTCTTTTTTTTTAATACGTCATAAATAAAAAAAAATACACTATTATTACAACATCGATCAAAGTTACAACGAACTACAAGAACTTTTATATTATGTTACTTGCTGCTACGGAACCCTTCATGGGCGAGTCCGACTCGCACTTGGCCAGTTTTTTTTTTTTCTACTTATTGAATTGGGGTTTTTTATCCACATGGATACGTCAACACCATCGTACCCTCTTAGTTTTAGTTACATTAACTAAATACATAATTACTTTCGGTGAGAGAGAATCATCAATTAGTTATTCTTGCTAAACTACTTACCTAGTCTTTTTGCTCACAGTGATTTAGGACTTGCCAAAATTGTGTGTACTAAGCCAATATCCAGAAAATTCAGTTTAAACTCTATAATTACTTTGAAGTCTTGTATGAGACACTTGAACGCATTTTTTAGCATTCATATTTTTAGTCTTATTATAATTAAGTTTTTTTTTTTATGAGTGTTGGTCTTTACTTTTCTGTTTTATTTTTATAATTTTTATTAAAAACATACAGACGTTACAGTGATGCATGCGGCTTAGCCGTTTTTTATTTATTAATGGTAATTCGTGAACAGTGCTGTGGGCAACATTACTATCTAAGATATTTATCAAGCACTAGCACTAGCAGATGCCAATATTTTTATTTATTTATTTATTTAAACTTCATGTACAGTAGTGGTACATAGGCGGACTTAATGCAACAAGGCATTCAAGCAAGCAATGCAAGGCAAGGTTGGCAAGGTATTTTATATTGGCAAAATAAACCTTTTACAGACAAGTTGGATATTACCAATTTCCATTATGAACCTATCACTACACACTAAAAGCTCTATCACAGACAACCATCCATCAATAACACAATGACAAGCTCCCAACGGAACCCATTGTTCACAAACAGCTTCATACAAAGGATTGACGTGATTTTCCATCAACATGTTTTTGCTTTACAAATTTTTATGCCAACACCCTTTTATATTGTTATGATATAGTGTTCATAAATGACGTATACTTCTGACTACAAACTAGCGATAGCGATTAATTATGAAGCTGTAAATTATGAAAACGACGATGCCTCAAAAGTTATTGGCATAATTACTACACATGACGATTAAATCAATGGTCTATATTCGATTGAAATAACATACAAAGAAAAAATATATTTTTTCTAAAAAAATAACCTGATTTTAATCATCATCATCATCATCATTACAGTCGAAAAACGTCCAATGTTGGACATAGGTCTCCCTCAAGCATCGCCATAACCACCGGTTCTGTGCGTCTCACATCTACCAAATTCCCGCGAGGTCCAGGACATTGGTCCACCTGGGAGGCCTTCCAACGCTACATCTTCAGGTACAACCGGTAGGTCAACCGCACCGTTCGGGAAGTATCGCGGTATCTTCTCGTCCAAGATACCCCAGTGCGTCAAGATGAAAGTCTATGACCAGGACCAGCAACAACACTTACAATGGGCCTCATCAGAAGACATAAAGTCATCCTAAGGGCTTGTGAAGGTAATGTAAAAGACTATACTCTGAGTTTCCTTGATGAAGATATCCGTAGATAGTCCTTGAAGAATAAAACCTTATGCTAACCACCAACATAGGCCGAAGAATCGCCAAACTTAAGTGGCAGTGAGCAGAACGCATTGCTCGCAGAACAGATGGGCAGAAAGGTATTGGAGTGGTGTTTACGTACCGGAACACGCAGCGTTGACTTTAATTCCATCATCTAATTTCTAAATATTTCTAAAAATATATGGTCAGGCTAAGTGTTTTGAAGAAGTAAAACCAGTCACAGTAGGAAATTTAAAATTAGACTCATCATCATTATCTTCATGTCTTTATCCCGTGTTATTTTGGGTAGGTGTAATACTTTACTTCTTCTATTCTGTCCTGTCATCTGTTACGCTGTCACTAACAAATTTTTCTTTCATATGTTCATATAATCCGTCCATCTTTTCTTTGGTCTCCCTCTCCCTCTTCAACCATCCACGTATATACTCAAGTTACTGCATAGTCGGCCTTATGACTCAGGCCTCCTCTCTAGGAGAGGGAATGGGTCGTAATCCAAAACGCAGGCCCAGTGCGAGTTGGTGAATGTCACATGTCTTTGAATTTTTGGTTCTAGGACATGGCGGTTTCCTCACGATGTTTACCTTCACCGTTTTGAGAGCAGTGGTGATGAAATAAATTACACAAAGTAATGTGGCTGGCTGGGTTTGAACCGTCGGGGCCGTTACCACTCGGCCACCACTGCTCTCAAGTTACTACTACATCTTATTTATTTAGTATCTTAACAGGCTTTCAGTTACATAACAATACTACAATTGGTTTTATAACTCGCATCATCATAAAAGTGGCCGTCATAAAACTTCTGATAGTACTAAAATCTCACCTTGACTAATATCTCCAGTGCTTCCACGTAGGACTTCTCAGTCTCATACAATTCAACCACCACATGTGTCCGTGTGTCCTGAAACAAAAATATGAATATTAGTTATTGTATAACTAATGGTGGATTAAGGCCCATTCCCTCTCCTAGAGGTGGATTAAGGCCTCCTCGCCTTGATCACACGTACCGAGCAAACAGGCGAGACAGTGCTCTCGGCCGAGTACTCGGTACGTGTCAAACACAGCGCCGAGTGCTTGGCCGAGCGCTTATCTCTACAACTCGCTTACATCACTGTCTCGGCCGAGCAACATTTTACTGTCTCGCCCTTTCACTCGCTACGTGTGATCAAGGAATAACAGAAGGAACATTATAAGGCCGACTATGCTATGCTATATTACTAGCTTGTGCCAGCAGCTTCGCCCGCGTAAAGGTAAGTTTGTACATATAATAATTCCTTCCCCGTTTTACCCCCTTAGGGGTGGGGTTTCGTAAAATTTTACGAAACCCCACCCGTGTTTCGTAAAATTAGTTTTTAGCGGATGTATACACCCTTTAAAGAACCTACCAGCCAAAAGTTTTTAGGTGTTCGTGATTAATCAGCGAGTGGTATTTTGCTTATAGATAATATACATTGATAGATTTACTAGTTCTTTAAGAGGTTGGTGCCCGATGGTTTTAAGGTCTCAACACTGGTCCAAATATGATTAGGTACTTAATGCCTAAACAAATTTTTAAACCAGATTGTAAAGTTAATATTACATGTACTTTTATAAAAACATGAAAGATTCGTTCCAAAATTCGAATAACGGTCTTTGGATATTGATAAAATTTCAATCTACCGTAATCAAGTCGAAATAAAATTTGTAGCTAATTTGTCTTATGTCGCCCTAATTAAAAATGTAAGCCCACTCAACATTAATTGAAATAAAACCCACAAAATCACTTAGGTCGTCATTAAACCCAAGAATTACATATTTATGAAAGTTATACGGAAAAGGCAGAGCTCTGAAGGATTATTGAGCTAAAAGAAATTTATTTAAATGAAGCTATGAGGTTTGCATAAATATATACAGTCGAATGTCTCGAAGTTACAAAATTATAAGGCAGAAGGTCAACTCATTGTTCTTTTTCCGACAAACATTCGATCTTCAGTCTGAAGGATTGCCTAAGGAAATAAGATTATATATACATTTAAAGAGGCGTAGCTCTTTACTTCTTTACTGTCATGCTTTCTTTGCATGATCAACTAAGCAGTTTAACATACTTTTATGAGGGAGATACTAACGCTGTCGGCGTAGCTAAATTCTTCTCAAAAACATTTAAATTTGGAATTTCGATTCGAAACAGAAGAAACATTTAATCAAATTAAAAATTTGCACGATTCCCATAATATATTTAGTGCTTTTTGCGTTATTTTTGTTTTCGCTCGATCGTAAACGCAGAAATGCGTGAAATCATCAAACTTTGTAAAAATACACAATGCATTTTTTTCTCGTAGTTCGAGCAACTGCACAACAGTCCTACTCACCAAGGGTTTGCAATGCCATACTTTTCATACTCACAAAACCAAGGTATATAACTTGGACATAATGGGTTTACATGCTGTTGATCTAGGATCTTAGAATCCCGCAAAGTAAGGTCCCCCAATTATACAGTACCTTTCGTAAGCGGGTCTAACTCACGTTTGACAAGTTTCTTCAAAATTGACCTTCTGTTTCTACTTATACTGTGGTATCACGATGTACGCCTAAGTGAGTACAGTCGACAGCATAAATATTCATACGGATTAAATGCGGTGTCGGCAGCAGGTATGGAAGGGAAAGGTAAAAATGTGGTGGGTATATTTTGGGGAAGTATTTTCGGGTAACAAGGCTTTTTTTTGTGATTGTACACTACAGTTTAATGAGCCCTCGTTTTTAGGAAAGACTCCAAATTGTAGGACTTGACTGTATATTTTTATTAGGGTATGGGTCCCTTACCCATATAAAAATAGTAATGTCATTATGTGGGTTGTAAGAGGGTTCATCAACTTGCGATGTGTTACTATTTCGTGGTGGACATCCCACTCATACGCATTTAAGTTTTGGGAACACATTCACTGTGCCTACAGCTGAGGATTGGAATTCCCTGACACAGACTGTGGTTTCTGATTACTACCACTAAGGCAAGAAAAAAAAAAAACAAAAAAAGTTACTGATGTGAATTTTTTTTTTCTGTTTTTAGATAATTAGAAAGAAAGAAAGAAAGAACGCTTATTGAAGAGAGAGCGTTTATTTGGCACACAGGTACACACAACGAGATAACAATTATTATAGTATAGGTAGACACTTAAACTTAAATATATCTACATTGTGTGTCTCACGGCTGCGCCAAATAGGTCCGATTATTATTTTCGGTTGGTCTAGGTTAACGAGTTTGCCATCGATTTGAAAAGGAAAAGAAGTGTATAAAGGTACCTATTAAGTTATAATTCTTTTGAATTTGTTTATAAGTACGAAGGTAGTATAGTAGGTATATCATAATTAAGATATTGTGTACAGTTAAGGCGGGTACTGACTGCTGTAACATAATAATATGTAATGTAACATGAAAAAACAGTTTATACGCACGTGTGTACGCAGCGCACGGTACTAATGCCTTGATCACACGTAATGAGTAAAAGGGCGAGACAGTAAAATGTAACTCGGCCGAGACAGTGATGTAAGCGAGTTGTAGTGATAAGTGGTAGGCCGAGAACTCGGCGCTGTGTTTACACGTACCGAGTACTCGGCCGAGAGCACTGTCTCGCCCGTTTACTCGGTACGTGTGATCAAGGCATAAACGAGCATGTATCTACTTGCATCTGTTTCCGGCTTGCGTTTCGCAGTTATGTGTTACATTGCACAATACTTTGCGACAATGTGGACGACATTTTCTTTGATTACGTGTTACATTGCATGTTACATTCGGTAAATCTGTACCTGTCTTTAAATTACGGTTGATAATTGAATAAAAAGCTAGAAAACTTAAATTGCACTACATTTTTCTATTTCTTAAATCAATGAACATTTTTTTGAGAAATAAAATAAAGCCGAGATGTAAAATAAAACGCTTCATGAGTCTAATTACAAAAGAATGAACAGAACCAGTTATTTGTTTTCCACTTCATTTTGTTTACTTAGTTTATACGAGAAATACGAGAAATTCTTACTGGGTTTAATTCTAGTTCCAATTAGCGATAGTTCTACGTTCAATGCTATTCTGTGAAATCAAATAAAATACTTACTGGTTGAGATAAAAATCATATTAAAATTATAAAGGCTCAATTTTCGTATGTACTTTTGTTACTCCTTTATGCTGAAACGGTTAAATGAATTTGGATGTAATTTGGGACACGGCTAGACCATATAAAATAAAATATGGCACATTTTATCCCGAGATTTGATTTCTTTGCAATAATTTTCTGCTTTTACCCAAGCGAAACCATTGGCAAAAGCTAGTACCTATAATATATATATAAAATACGAGCTACAACATAGCCGTGATAAAAACTGGTCTACCCGTATGTTAAATTTCATCCAAATTCGCTCAGTCGTTTGAGCGAAAAACAGTGACAAAAAGATACATCATCGTACATAGAACATTTCGTATTTATATTTGCGATTTGTTTTTTTTACAGAGATATTACATTTTTTTTTCGAAGTCTAAGTTATGGTAGAGTTGGAACTAGGTGAAAACACATTTTTAATTAAATAAAGAGCTTTTTAAACTAACATACTTAAGCACCGACTTTGGGTAGCGAAGGATTTCTGAAAGTTTGTTGTAAATAGGGTTGCCATCTTTAAAATCTGATAACCAGGACATAAAGGGTAAAAAGGCCGGATTTTAGAGCTCAGAACCTGGGCATATCATAACTTTTAGGGGTTTCGTACCCAAAGAATTAAAACGGGACCCTATTACTAAAACCGTACCCTCGTGAGGGCGATCAGCGGCGGCGATCTCTCGCGCCGGGCCTTGGTACAGGCCATGGTCCGGAGCGAGGAGGAGTGGTAGGCGGTCGCCGACTTCTGCGAAGCAGTAATGCTAGCGAAGGAGGGGACCGACCGCATCAGGCAACTGCGGTGCTCATAGCGCCGCAGCCGCCGCCGTGATTCCGATCCCGATTTCCGGCCGCCGTAGGCGCGGGCTTGAGGACGGCGAGCAATGGGTAGCTCGCTGTCCAACTGTCGGTAACAAGTCGTCGACGGCGCGCACTGTTCCCGCGCACCTCAAGAAGCTGTCAGCAACAGCATGGGCCCAGCTGGGTCGAAGCCTACTGGGGCCAGGGTTAATTCGAAAGATAGCTCAAGCCCCGGTACTTAGCCAACGAAGGAACGGGGTGGGACACTATCTCCCGCTCCGCCCAAGAGCGGGGTTTGCCATTGGATGATTTTTCCCACCATAAAAAAAACCCTATTACTAAGACGACTGTCCAGACGGACAGTAGGGTCCCGTTAGGGATAGACCAATTTCTTTCACCAGGCTGTATCTGATGAACCATGACAACGACTGTTGAAGTTTTGACAAATAAAAACGTATAAAATATATATTTAAGTGGGGCTCTCATACAACCAGCATTATTTTTTGCCGTTTTTTAATATTATACTGCGAGATATAGATGAGAGCAGTGGTGGCCGAGTGCCACCGTAGGCGCGGGCTTGCGGACAGTGAGCAATGGGTAGCTCGCTGTCCGGCCGTCCGGTAACTGTCCGGACCAAGCCCAAGTCGTCGACGGCGCGCACTGTTCCCGCGCGCCTCAAGGAGTTGTCAGCAACAGCAGGGACCCAGCCGGGTCGAAGCCTACTGGGGCCACTTTATAGAAAAAAAAACGACGATGCGGTCGACGATGGAACGCGCTTACCTAGAAGAAAACTCTTCACTCTCGAATTAAAGATTTCCGGGCTTTTCCGGGCCGGGGGATTGGCTAGTTTTTTTAAGCTTTCTTAATGATTTTAACTATTTTACAAGCTTTTATTTAGTTTCACCTGTCCCGATGTTTGTCTGTCATCAAATCTTGCAAATTAAATTTGATCCACTTCCCGGCTAGCGATTGTGCTGAAATTTTGCATGCATGTGTAAATAAGATGACAATGCAAAATTATTATGACATGGAGCTGATATGATGTTGGAACCGGAAGGTCGCTATCGGAACTTCGTAGTTAAACGACACTACCCCATCGAGTTTGAGCTCGTATGATTTATCTTGACGAGTATTATTATATAGGTATACCGAGCTATAAAAGCTTGCTATGAAAAAATGATTTGTTTATTAAAATAGTTAAAATCGTCACTAATCATTTTTTTTTTTTTTTTCATACAATAGATACGATTTATAGTATCGTCTTCCAATATGAGTTACAAAAAAATACTTACAGTAAAAAAAAAAACATAATTAGTTTAATTCTTGATATAAAACAGTGACACCCAGCGGCGTGGCGACTCGTGGCTTAGAAATTTTATACCCGGACTACAAATGCGACTCCACCCGGACGCTCCCCGGACGCTCATAAAAAAGGAACAAATCCGGGAAAAGCTGGATGGATGGCAACCCCAGTTGTAAAAGACCTTTCCGCGATCGCTTTTTCCTCAATTTTAAGGTAAAATTCAAAGTTCCTCAAAGAAACTTTCCCAGGAAAATCTTTGCTTTCAGAAATTCTTAAGTACTTTATGTGACAAAATAAAAGTTTGTTTTTGCAATTCTGTATTTCGTTTGAAAGGAAGTTTTGCTTTTTGCTGAAAGCAACTGAGTATTTTGAATGTAATTTTCTTTTTCATGAATAGTACAATACCAGCCGGGCCGTAAGACTTTCTAGGACTATTTTTTTTTGGTGGGAAATCATCCAATGGCATTCCCGCTTAGTGATGTGCCGTTGGCGGCAATATTGGCGTGAAGTGGAAATATTGATGGGAATATTGCCGGGAATATATATATATTTTTTTAATTGGTATAAACTAGTGCTCGACTGCGATCCCACCTGATGGTAAGCAGTAATGCAATCGTTGATGGTGAGGTGCACTAGTTTATTAAGAGCTTATTCACTCTTGCCTTAAAGACACCTAAATTTTAATCAGACGGGAAGACCGCAGCAGGCAAATTGTTCCAGTCCCTCGATGTACGCGGTATAAACGACGAGGCGAAACGCTTGGTCCGGACCGTAGAGGTTTCAACAATATTGCCCGAAGTATGAATATTGCCCTATTGCTGGCAATATTCCCATATTGTCGGCAACGACACATCTCTATTCCCGTTCATGGGTTGAGCGGGAGTTAGTGTCTTTTACTGACTAAAAAATCACTCTTGTTCCTTCGTTGCCTTTCGTACTCAAAAACCGTAATTAGTCCAAATTTTTTTATCAGAAAATCTCCGTGGCCCTAACGGGTTTAAGCCCTTACAGGACGGCCAGATGTCGAGCTACTCATTGATAGGTTTATAATGAATGGAACTAAAGATTGTATAATCGAATAGAATAAACTTTATTGTAGGTACACCAAAAAGTAACATAACTAATACATAAACTTAAATCTATGGGTACAATGGCGTTCTTATCACTAACAGCGATATCTACCAGACAACCTTAGCATGGATTGAAACGACTAAAATAATACAGGGGTGGTTTGCGGTGTCCTAGATTGTAGGCGGTATAATAAATCATCAAACAACTTCCTCTCTTTTGAGCGGAGGCAGAGGTAGTGTAATTTTTTTTAGATTTTTTTTAGTCAGTCCAGTACTCCTAGCCAAGTTGCTAATCTGCAATCGTTAATGCTAGTAGAAAGCCTCAAATGTACGGGAATGACGTCACCTAAACAAAAAAATTGGGGACGTGGCCAACTCAAAGCGTTCGACGCAAGCGAAACGGTTGTAACTTGGCTAGGGGGGCAGAAATCGGTCCAGCTGTTTCTGAGATTAGTCGGAAATTCTAAACAGATAGACAAAAATTTAAAAATTACGTTTTTGCTATAGGTGTTTTTTTTTAATTTGATATAAACTAGTGCTTTACTGCGATCCCACCTGATGGTAAGCAGTGATGCAATCGTTGATGGTGAAGTATTGAATATATTTTCATATGCATTTATTAAACAAAAAATTACACACAGACACTTCAATTTTATCTTTATGTGTAGTACAGGGTATTTATAGACTTATCTCATAAGGCCAAAGTCGGTTAATTTTCCATCTATTCCTTTCTTTTCTTACAACCTTAAGTAACCTTTACGTTACAGTATTACTGCAAATTCAGCATCTAACCTCCGTAACCCACTTACCAGGGTAATTCCCAAACTGTTATGATACCGAAAACGAACCGTTATCTCTATAACAAATGGTATTAGCCCCGTCCGTCCAGACATTCGAATCTATATTTATTACTAGACTGGGTCGTTCAGTCTAAGCTTTATCACAATGACCTTATAATCGCGGTCAGGAGGCATACGTTTTCTAGAAATAATAGAAAAACAAAATCACTACTGTCTTTCTAAAATTTAAGAGCGCTCAACCCATGATGGTTGACTTCCAAAATGGAAATCTTGAAACAAAGCAAAGAAGAAATATAGGTGTGGTTTTAATCAGCCAAAGTCTGACACATCCTCCTATACCGCCCTAGAGTGGGAAAAGTCATGTTCATTAAAAGATTTCCTACATTAAAAAATACGCCGTGATATTTCCTCATACAACCGCTTTTATGTGATTATGAATTACTTTCGGAGATTACTTCTTACAAACAAAAAAAAAACTTTACCTCTTTATAATATTATTTCAAATTATCTAGAGAAAGAGATTGCACATCTTTCTCTAGATAATTTGAAACACAGATATCTTGTGTTACTAACTAGGTTTCTATCCAGTAAAGACCTCTAAAAATCTGTTATTTTGTACAAATTTTACGCGAAAAGTTCGCGGTTCTTCGTAATTTACTCACAAATTAAAAAGTAAAGAAAATATATTTATGGAGACCTTGCATATTAAATCGAGAACTGATAAATTTAAAAAAAAACTTTTAAGGTTTGCAAAACAACATGTCTTTCCTGGAACGTATTTTGAGAAACACTCCAGTGACTGAGTTCAGGGACGATAGATGGACAGGGAAGGGTCCTCTTAAGATACGACAAGGACGGATCTTTTTTTTTCCGATGGGAAAAATCATCCTATGACAACCCCCGCTCTTGGGCGGAGCGGGAGATAGTGTCAGACTCTTACAGTTACCGGACGACCGGACAGCGAGCTACCCATTGCTTACTGTCCGCAAGCCCGCGCCTACGGTGGCCGGAAATCGGGATCAGTATCCCGGCGCCGGCGGCGGCGGCGATAACGCCGTTGCCTGATGCGTTCGGCCTCCTCCTTTGCGAGCATTACTGCTTCGCAGAAGTCGGCGACCGCCTGCCACTCCTCCTCGCTCTGGACCATGGCCTCAACCAAGGCCCGGCGCGAGAGGTCTCCGCCGCCGATCGCCCCCACGAGGGCACGGCGATGCTCCGCCCAAGCGGGGCACACCTCGACTGTGTGCTCCGCCTTGTCCTCCGGGCGTCACTTCCGCTTTAATTTGGAACAGAAACCTCCCGAACGAACCATGTCCGGTGAGGACCTGCGTCATGCGGAAGGTAAGGACGCCGTGAGGTCTTTCCAGCCACGCCTCAAAGAGGGGACTTACCGCCATGATTATGGAGCTAAACAAGGACGGATCTAAAAGTGGGGCTCTGGGCTGTGAGGGCCCTTTACATTTACGTGCCCTTGGGCAGGAGCCCATTCAGCCATTAGGTAGGTTTGGCCATATTAGCCCCATCAATCCAGATATACACAACCATATTTATTACTAGACAAATCGTTTAGTCTAGGTTCTAACTAAATGATTGCGGTCAGTAAGCACATGTTTTCTAGAAACAATAGAAAAACCGAAACACGCCAGTCTTTCTAAAAATATTTCCATTAAGACACGATCTCAGATGTGATTTGTTTGAAATATATAATAGTGAAAATGGTTACTTATTAATTTATGCTAGTATAAAATATAGGTTATTTTTATTTAGCACATCAATAAGATTACCTATTTATTACGAATCTAGATTCAACTTTTCTTGAAAACACTTATCATTCGATTCATTTTATGCAGACACTGGTATTTTAGAAAATATTACTATCTGCACTCAAAAAACACTTTGCCACATCCGGGAATCGAACTCATAATCTCACGCTCAGCAATCACACAAAGCTGTAATTTTAAAAAGCAACACATAATGCAACTGCAGGCAAAGTAAACCTAATGGAACTGAATTGCTTGGCAGCGTACGGGAAGCTGCGCGGTGTCTTCTCGTCCAATATACCACAGTGTCTCAAGTCGAAATATGAAAGTCTATGACCAATGCGTGTTGCTAGCCACTTATGGCTCCAGAACGTGGTCGCTTAAAATGGGCCTCATCAAAAGATTTAAAGTCACTCATAGGGCAATAGAAAGGGTTATACTCGGAGTTTCCTTGCGTGATAACATCAGAAATGAAGATAACCGCAAGAGAATCAAGGTTACCGACATAGCCTGAAGAATTGCCAAACTTAAATGGCATTGGGCAGGGCACATTGCACGGAGATCAGATGATCTAGGCCGAAAAGTTCTAGAGTGGCGACCGCGTAACGGAAGATGCAGCTTTAGTAAGCTGGAAAACAAGGTACACAGATTACCTGGTAAGGATCGCGGGAATATAATGTATGCGAGACGCACAGGACCGGTCGTTCAGAGGTGGTCAAATATAGAGAGGGACCTCAAGAAAGCCCATTTGCCAAAATTGACAACCCAAGATAGAGCCACTTGGCGCAGGAAAGTGAGGAGACCCGACCCCAAATAATGGGACCAGGGAAGGAAGAAGAAGAAGAAGAAGACGCACAGGACCGGTCGTTGTGGCGACACTTGAGGGAGGCCTATATTCAGCAGTGGACGTCTTTTGATTAAAATGATGATGAATTGACTCGTTGTGTGGCCGGTACGCGGATCTACGCGGGACACAATAACTTTTTAATCGTGTCTCTAATTACAGCATACGAAAGGTTAAAAGATATGTGATTAATGAGGACTGGCCTGTGGGTCTAATGGTTTGTGGCCCTGATTGCTTTGCCGAAGGTCGTGGTTGGGTTCGATTACCACCTAAAGCAAATGTTAGTGAGTATTTTTATCAGTTGTCTAGTACTCATAACACAAGATCTGCTTAGCTTGGGACTAGACAGACACGACGCCACCTACCAGATTTCCAAAACATTTGTTACAAAATAACAACAAATGTAGAATGGTACGTAATAACGGTCGTTGGTCGAGGCCTGCGTGTAATTTGTCTATAATAAGTGTGTATTTAGAAATATATAAGTATGTTTATCAGTTGTTGTCTAGTAACCATACCAACACATATTATTCAAGGAATATAAATGGTGTAAGGGACTACCCTCTACAAACTTTAAGGGCTTGCTCAGTAGACGAAACTGAACAACCCACCATAAAATTTTTTTCAGGAAACGAAAAAAAAATTCAGGCTCTCCATACAAACTGTCCAATCAAGTTAATAATTTTGCATGGTGAGGCGGATTTTTTTTTGTTTCCTGAAATATTTTTTTATGGTAGGTTGTTCAGTTTCGTCTACTGAGCAAGCCCTTAAAGTTTGTGGAGGGCTGTCCCTTACACCTTGTATAATTAGTCTGATATGGTTCCTAAATACACTATGTCACCATAGTGTATTTAGGAACCATATCAGACTAATTATACAAGGTGTAACACTCACGTGTTTTCTCAAAATGATCTTCATTTATTTTCTTCTTGCTACGTTATTTCTTTTAATATCGTCATATTATCAATAGTCAACGCGTTATTACGCCTTCAGGGCGTAAAAACGGGAGCGTTTCGCCTCTCATACTGTCCTAAGTAAATATTCATTTAGTGTGCGTTGCGCAAAGATTGCTCGCTACCTCGAGACTACAATGAATATCATACTCGTATTTAGGAAGATATCCTGTTTCATTGCATACTTATTTCAAAAGAGGAAGACAGTTTTAGCTTCCAACAGTGTAAGCATTTCATCATTCATTCTTCTTCTTTGTCTTTATTTTTTCTTTATTATAGACTGGTGCCGCGACTTTGTCCGCGACTAAGGCAATGCGCAAATGTAGAACACTTTTAGTTTTCAGTTACCGACACCGAACAGTTTTTGATCGTCATGAGTATGTTGTTAAGACTTATAGTCCCTTGAACCATCTGGTCAAAATTATGTGGACGCACCTCTCGCATCCGCCTAGGCGGCAGTACGCAAATCTGTGCATTTATTTGCGGCCAACAGCACCCGGAAAGCGCGCGGCTGACCTTTAAATCCATTTTCTTTGCGAAATATTGATTGATTTACATATCCAATGTTCACTTTGAAGAATATTTAACCACCAATTTTTATGTGTAAAAATGTTTCTAAAGATCCAAGCCGTTTCGAAGGAGTAGGGAAAAGTTGCGAAATTGCTAAATATTTTTTTTAGACAAAAGTATTAATAGCACGAAAAAATCAAATATTGATAATGTTGTTCATGAATCTATAGTAAACATATATTTTTTTCAAACCTATTAACCTGGCCGTTACCGAGGAGTAAGCTTCAGAAAGTCACTGTTTTATGGCACTTTTCGGGCGCTTGGGCCTTAAGTGGAAGAAACTGGACACAAAAAATGTTTACGTACGTAGGAAGTGAATAATTTCATACTGGTTCTATAGAAATCAAATATTCATCGGTAGCTTGTATCTGAAACAAGACACACGTTTGCGCCCTGCCTAACTCTTAAAACAGCAAATGGGCAATTAGTGATAATTTTAAGAAGATTATTTTGACGCGATACCCTAATTCTTCTTCGAAAATAAAAGTGACTTAAATAACTCCTTATAACATTAGCTATATACCAGTGTAAGTTCTCTCCAAATCGGTCTAGTAATTTCAAACAAAAATAAAATTGCCAAGTTCAAATTTAAAGATGATCAGGCTGTTGATGAAGATGATTATGATCGATTTTAAAGTGCATCTAAACTTGGAACTGGATTGGATTTCAACCCTTTTTAGGCGAACAATTAGCCGACAGGAACTTGGCCCCCTTTTAACAGGTATGTTTTTAGTGGGTATATATTACAAACAGGCACTTCAATTTTATTTTATTGAATAGTTAGCTGTATAGATAGGTTTACGTTTGATATCTCTCCTGAGCCCTGATGGTATGCGATGACGCGGTTGACGATAGAGCACGCTTACCTAGAAGTAATCTATTCAACCTTCAACCCCTTTTAACCATGGTGACAATGCCACGTATACCTTTTCCCATCTACCTACCCCCACTTAAGGCTCCCCCCTACCTCTAACTTTCCTTCTAAACCATACAAAGCGTAATAAAAGTGTTATTGTCAACTAAGTAAGTGTCATTCAGAGCTTCCTTGAATAGGGTTGGCACAACCATTCATTATTTTGTTACTTTAGTTAAGAAAATATAATGGAGGGTAGAAAGAAAAATATCGGGTGGCTTCTTTTGTTAATTATTGAGACTGAGTGTAACGTGATGGTATTCATTGAAAAAGCAAATATAGCAAATATGATACATGTTTACATGAGCCGTTTCTAGTCAAAACGTTTGAGTAATGGGGCTCATTTTTAAGATGGAAAATCGTTAACAGACTAAAACCCACCTATGTTCTTACAGATTTAATTTGCGTTCCAACGCCACGGTAACTTACTCTTCCGAATAATCCCGCAGCTGGGGGCATGTGGCCTGAGTGCACGTCATCGATAATTTCCAAGATTTTTTTTGCTATCTCATCGACAATTTTAGAAGCCAGAAGGGTCGGCCCATTCACTGTCCAAAAAACTAGCATTGCCACGTCTTCTAGGCACGTTACCGTAACTATGTGGAGAACTATTAGATGACGTATAAGGTTAGGTTGATGGTGGACGGAAAGACCACAGCAGGGAAATTGTTCCAGATCTTCGATGTAATGTCCCTTTAGGCCATACAAATATTTGTCCCGAGTGGGCATTGAACTCGCCAAAATCAGCCCTGACAATCGCACAATTACTGCGACAACCGTGCGGTTGTCATCATTAGATATATGAGTATCATTTGTCCGTTTTCGGGGAAACACGACTAAGTAATTTACAAAGCCGACTAACAAAAGAACGCCGACAATACTCCTCACTAAATATTTAACGAGACAACCCTAAAGAGCACGCACTACACTGTACAATTACTATACAGGGTGTAGCAAAGTGCGAGTGTGACATGTACAGTCATTCACAACACATTTACCAGACAATTGTGACTCTCGCTTTGTGCTCACGTAATTAAGTGTAGGAGTGTACGTAGGAACAGGTTGAACACTACTTTGTGACGTCGCAAGATGGTGTGATTAAGATTGTGGGCAATGGTTTGAAAGGGGTTTGGTCTGATGTTTAGAATTGCAGAATGGTACTTTTGAAATAGTCAAAGAAAAGTAAGCAGGATTTTGTTAAATACTGTTTTTAGTTTTTTTTGTTTTGTTCAGCTGGGTTACCATGACGTTCAAACTAAGATTGTTTTATTCTTATTCCCGTGTGGGTAAGAAACAGAGCTATACAGGTTTCCTAGCGTCATCCCTTACCTACAGTGGAATAAGAATAAAACAATCTTACTTTAAACATCATGGTAACCTACCAGATCTAATCTCTGGAAGTACCAGCTGGATTAGAAAAAAACCTTTCTTTAAGGAATAACCAGATTTAGACAAATAGGCTGTATAACATCACGCTACGACCTAAGGAAGCGGAGCAGTAACCAAAAACGCGGGTCAAATCACGGGGGACAGCTAGTAAATAAAATAATTATCATCAGTCTATCCTTGTGTACGAGTATATCCGCAGAAATACGCTAACAACACAAAAACAATTTATGTAATCGGTACACGAACGCCTCATAAAGTTGGAATATTGTGCCAATATGAGTTACTGACGATTTGGACACAATATATTCGGACACAGTGTCCAAATTGACGCATTTTAATTTCAATATTTTTTCTCTGTCGTTTCGGATACATACTGCTTAGTAGAGTCTGATAACAAGTTTTAAAATATTCCATTTTAATACCAAACATCTTTCTAATACTACTAGCATTTCTTTGAACACATTTTTAATGCCTATTCTGAACGGAAACCACTCTTTATAAAGTGATTTTTTTTTGTTTGTATGAGGTAATCTCTGAAAGTACCGGTTCGATTGCTAAAATTCTACCGATAAAAAGCTGCTCTATTCTTGAGTGACATTGGCTATATTTTATGTACGCAAGTGAAGCAGTAGGCAAAAGCTAGTATAATATAAGGTTTCAAAAACGATTTCAGTCTGGATTTAATATTTGTTTTAAAAAAGGTAATATATTTTTTTAAATTATATCTTAATTTATTTGTTATCTTACTTGTACTAAACAGCTCCAATTTTGGTGGTGTCCCAAACGTCAGTGAAAAATATTAAAAGTAAAATTTGCCGATTCGGACACGGTGTCCAAATGATCAGCAACTTGTGCCAATAACAAGTACGCTAATAAAATAGATCACCATAATGATAACGACATTTCCTGCTACCAAAATACTTAATGTAAACAAGGAAATACCAAATTAGCTCATCGTTCTCAAGCATTTAAAGCTATCAACAACGCATCGCTTTTGTATCGCATCGCTGTGACGATGGATTGAGGACCTAATAATATACAGTACAAAATATAAACGTTCAGAACACAAATATCTTGAAATTCATAATAATTTATGAATAAATTTGTCTCATTTATTAAGCGGTCTTTATCTTGAGTAATGAGCATAGTTTTTTTTTTTAGTGAGAGTTTTTCTGAAAACAAAAGTACAGATGGGTTTTACTAAGGCGCTCTTGCCGCCACCGGGATTCCGATCCTGATTTCCGGCCACCGTAAGCGCGGGCTTGCGGACGGCGAGCATTGGGTAGCTCGCTGTCCGACCGTCCGGTAACTGTCCGGACCGAGCCCAAGTCGTCGACGACGCGCACTGTTCCCGCTCGCCTCAAGGAGTTGTCAGCAATAGCGGGGGCCAAGTTGGGTCGAAGCCTACCGGTGCTAGAGTTAGTTTTGAAAGATAGCTCAAGCCCCGGTATGAAGACTTGAAGGAACGGGCTCCGCTCAAGAGTAGGGGTTGTCATTGATGATTTTCCCACCATAAAAAAAAAACCGGACGGACGTCAGCCTGTACGAGATTAGGATGGCTCTGAAGCAGTTGAAGAACAACAAGGCGTCGGGTGAGGACGGAATTACGGCTGAGCTCCTGAAGGCGGGTGGAAAACCAGTCCTAAAGGCCCTTCAGAAGTTGTTCAATTCCGTCATACTCGAGGGAAAAACGCCACAGGCATGGAGCATAAGTGTGGTGGTAATCTTTTTTAAGAAGGGTGATATAACCCTGCTGAAGAATTACAGGCCCATCTCACTTCTGAGCCATGTCTACAAGCTGTTTTCCAGGGTCATCACGATCCGTCTTGCGCGCAGGTTTGACGACTTCCAGCCTCCCGAACATGCCGGATTCCGAAAAGGTTTCAGCACCGTAGACCACATACATACGCTACGGCAGGTCATACAGAAGACCGAGGAGTATAACCTGCCTCTCTGCCTAGCGTTTGTGGACTACGAGAAAGCTTTTGATTCGATCGAGACTTGAACTGTGCTGCAATCTCTCCAGAGGTGCCAAATTGACTATCGGTACATCGAAGTGCTGAGGTGTTTGTACGAAAACGCCACCATGTCAGTCCGACTCCAGGACCAGACCTCGAAACCTATCCTCCTGCAGCGAGGTGTGAGGCAGGGAGACGTCATCTCTCCGAAACTGTTCACGGCCACAATGGAGGATGTCTTCAAGGTTCTGGACTGGAGTGGACTAGGCATTAATGTCAATGGCGAGTACATCACTCACCTTCGGTTTGCCGACGACATAGTAGTCATTGCGGAGACTATGGAGGAGCTCAGTACAATGCTCAATGACCTCAGTAGAGCTTCTCTAAGAGTGGGTCTTGAAATGAACATGGATAAAACCAAGATCATGATTAACAACCATGTAGCGCCCACTCCTATCAAGGTCGGAGACTCTACACTCGAAGTTGTGGACGATTACGTCTACATCGGACAGACAGTTCAGTTGGGTAGGTCTAACTTCGAGAAAGAGGTCAACCGTCGAATCCAACTCGGTTGGGCAGCGTTCGGGAAGCTACGCGGTATCTTCTCGTCCAACATACCACAGTGTCTCAAGACGAAAGTCTTTAACCAGTGCGTGTTGTCAGTGATGACATATGGCTCCGAAACGTGGTCACTCACAATGGGCCTCATCAGAAGGCTTAAAGTCACCCAAAGAGCAATGGAAAGGGCTATGCTCGGGGTTTCCTTGCGTGATCGAATAAAAAATGAAGATATCCGCAGAAAAACTAAGGTTGCCGACATAGCACAAAGAATTGCCAAACTTAAGTGGCAATGGGCAGGGCACATTGCTCGCAGAACAGATGGCCGTTGGGGTCGAAAGGTTTTGGAGTAGCGACCGCGTACCGCAGACGCAGTGTTGGAAGGCCTCCTACAAGGTGGACCGATGACCTGGTGAAGGTAGCAGGAAACCGATGGATGCGGGACGCACAGGAAAGTTCGATGTGGCGACACTTGGGGGAGGCCTATGTCTAACAGTGGACGTGTATCGGCTGAAATGATGATGATAAAAAAAAAACCTACATTCTTTCAGTTGCCGTTTCCATACCTTTCTGAAAAGGAAGAGCAAAATTGAAAGACACAAGTGTGGTTTTAGTCAGTAAAAGTCCGACACGCCCTAGCTCCACCCAGAGCGAGAGAATAATTGAATGAACACCACCTTAAGAAAAATGGCTGCGATAACTCTTTCGAACATGTTTTTTTTTTTTTATTAACTTTAACTGTCCCTTTGTATGTTATTTATGTCATGTGATCCTGGTATACTGTCAGTCACCAATTTTTTTTTTTTCTTTCTTTCATCCTCTCTTTCTTTCGTTCTCACTCTCTTCTTCTTTTTTAAGAATCCCGAGCTATCTTTCGAATTAACCCTGGCCCCAGTAAGCTTCGACCCAGCTGGGCCCCTGCTGTTGCTGACAGGTGGCCGGAAATCGGGATCGGAATCCTGGCGGCTGGGGTGTTCACAGTGGTGAACACCGCCGTTGCTTGATGCGGTCAGCGTCCTCCTTTGCTAGCATTACTGCTTCGCAGATATCGGCGACCGGATCACAACCACACGAAGCAAGGTTTTTGCAATTAACTAATCAAATAAGAAGGTTAAAAGCGAAATGGATCTGTTTCATAATCATCTCAGCCTACACTTTCAAAGAGTAACAGTCGTGGTGAATATTATTATTGAAGAGGTCTGTCAAAAGACAAAGATGAGTCTTGAATAAGACAAAGTACCTACTTCCTTACGTAAAGCTTTCATTTGACATGTTAAAAGACACTACGTTTGGCAGCAATGTGGTGGGTTTGCGGACTAATGCGACTGTTGTCAGGACATAGATATATGCATCGGTGACTTCCTTGTGAGGTAACAATTTTGTATGAGTTCGAGTTGTTGATTAATGACAGTGTTATTAGTACTTTAAAGTGTACTATGAAGTAATAGTTTGTTAAGTTATAGAAGTTTGTCTTTCTTCCTTTCAATTGCATTTCATTATATGACTAAACGTAAAGCGCGGTATTTTCTCGTTCGATTTTACACATAGTGAAGTTGTCAGCAAACCGTAGGGGTCCAGCGTAGGGGGGCAGCCCAGTCGAAGCCTACAGGGGCCAAGATTCGGCTCCGCGACGAAAGACAACAAAGGAACAGGAGTAATTTTAGACAGTAAAAGTGCATTGGATGATTTTCTCAACAACAAAAAAAAAATACCCTAATCATAAAAATGACATACAATACATTCCGTCAAAAACAAAATCAAAATTAAAATTCAGAACACCATCTCAGTATACAATACTGCCAACACTATAACAAAACACGAGCGTAAGCGCACGTGAGGTGTTGAAGCTTTCAGTGTTCACTACATCGCAATACAATGTACCTCGGTGTACTCGTTGTACTTGCATTAGAAACAACGTGAGAAATTCAAGCATTCAATTGTCTGTAGTTTGTGTGAGCAATTTTGCTCTGGAAAATAATAGCATAGCGTAGTCAACCTTTTAATGTTCCCACAGCTGGGGCTCAGGCCTCGTGTCTAGAAGAGAGAATGGGCCGTAATTCACCACGCGGGCCCAGTGCGGGTTGGTGAATGTCTTCGAATTTTTGGTTCTAGGACATGCCGGTTTCCTCACGATGTTTTCCTTCACTGTTTTGAGAGCAGTAGGAAAACAATAGTATGATTTAATTGATTTTTTACACATTATTGTATCAACTTTTCTTGGCCTTTTTGTATGGCGCTGAGACTTGGACGTTGAAAGCTGCAAACCGCAAACACTTTGATGCATTTAAGATGTGGTGCTGGAGAAAGATGTTCCGTATCCCTTGGAGACCATTTCGGATGAACGTATCCATATTGTAAAAAATCAAAATCAAACCTCCTCGCAGGTTATCGCCTAAGTGTCTTCGCAAGGTCTGCAAAATTTTGGCCAAATTGCAAGAAAAGACGGCAATGTCGAAAGGCTTATCGTAAATAGTAAAGTAGATGAAAAAAGGCCTCATAGACGCAGCCAAATACGGTGGTCCGACAAGATCCGCAGCACTCTTAACTTTATGGTATACAATGCTCTTCACACCGCCAGAGACAGAAACAGATGGAGGAATATCATAAAACTGAAAGTGATGAAGCAGGGAGGTCACGATCCTCAACATTGAGGAATACGACGCAAAGAGGAGGATTTAATCAATTTGGAAAAAGTTAAAACTAACAATGACCTTAATAAGTTAGCAACAGGTCTCAAACTAGGCGCAGCCTGAATCTTGGAGAGTTAAACAATACACAACGTTCTTACTTAAAAAAAAAAAAGATATTGCAAAAACAGTTAAGGTTGACACATTCACTTACACCAGAAATAACTTATCTACTCTTGACTTAACGACCCCTAGGTGGTAGCTATCAGAAAACACAGTTTCCGGCAGGAAATTTCTCTCCATAGCTGTACGCAAAATTAATGTGCTCCCCGAACGTTTTGTACGTAAAGAGATGTCAGCAAATCGTAAGGGCTCAGCAGACCCGATGCCCACTACGACTACAGGGAATTCCTGACAGGGATTCGCGACGTCTCAGAACACAAATAGCAACTGAAGGACATAGAAGTGGTATTAGACAGTAAAAATCTGATATATTCTCTAGCTAAATCCTAGAGGAAACAAATATGTCCCACCTTCCAACCTATCCACATAGGGATCTTATGACAGCATCAGTGGACAGCATTGCTGTGGTCGAATATTGGCTCAGGCATGGAATTTAATAAGTTTTGCTATCGACACGCTAAGAAGAAGAGGGAGAAAAGGTATTAGATGATTTCCCAACTTAAAACAAAAGATAGTTCCTACTTATTTTTTTATTATTCATTTAAATACCCCAACACCTGTACACCAAACACCTGTATTATCTATTCATGTGCCTGTATGGTGTGAGGGTTTGTGTATTATCCGGGTATGTGCCGGTATTAGCTTGGGCAGATTAAACGACCAAAGATATCTGGAATACTGTAATATATTGAATATATAGTTAATAATAGTTCTACTAAAGTCTGTCTAATAAGTTAAACGACTTGGGTAATTATTAGGATTTAATTAAAACTGATGTAGTCAACACGAGTTCAATAATCAAGGTTGATTAAGAGATAGAGATCATTGTTAGTTAACAGAAGAACCTTAAAAAAGTATCGAATATACGTATTTTTTAAATGATTAAATATATTTTATTCAAAATTCCCAAGTCGGTTGACTTATTAGACAGGCTATACTTGTACACTTCTGTTAACTCCTCAGAAAACACAGGTGTATCAGCAGGGTATTCAGGTTACAGTTTAGAACTAACGCAAGGACTCTCCGATAAAATAATTTTCAATAAAAATAAATGAGACTGCAAACTATGTAGGTAGAAGATTGAGTAAATTGAAATTCCAATAACCGTTGGCAGTTTTTGCATCGAAGCGACTAGATTCTGTCATGGTTGGCCTCGCAGGGTGAATAGGGAATTATAGTTTAGAGCTTCTGCTAGTGGCTTTGCTAGAAAATTATAGGAAGAACTGGGATAAAAAATATTTCATGGCCTATATCTATATTATTGTATATTAGTTTTCAAAATATTGTCTAAATTAAAGATTAACAAATATCGAGAATATCGTAACTACTTCACATCACATCAGTTTTATTAAGGCGAAAGTTTATATGCGTCTGTAAGTTTAGTACTTCTATAACCTCAAACGACTAAACGGATATATTTAAATAAAATTTGAGGCATGAGTAAACTATAACCTGGTTAGAAACCTTTTAATTATGGTGGCAGCGGATCGTCAAGTAACAGAATAAGAACGTTCAAACTGAAATGTGACGTCACCGCTATTATATTAAGTGTGTATAAAAGAAATAACAAGACATTCCCACCATGCCTCCACTTTTCCTCATAGCAATATTTGAAACACCAATTGCTGCTTTATTTAATAACCAATTTTGATGCAATTTTCAGAAAAAGATTTATTTTTAATGTCATTTATTGTTGACAAAATAATACTACTAACAACTATTACTGAATCTTTTTTAAGATGCGGAGGAGATTTTTGACACTATATTTTTATAGTGTCAAAAATCTCCTCCGCATTATTTTTCAAATATATAGGTAGTTATAAACATTTATAGCGATTGTGCAGTATCTAAGACAATTCCCTATTTACAAAAAAAAAGACGTGTGGCACTCGGGGACTGCCGCGGTAAAGCTATTGCATAGCATTTTTATCAACTTATGCAATTATAATTATTTATTTATTTTATTTATGCAGTATTTTTTTTCCTTTGTTTTTTTTCTTTGATATTAATTGAAGTTACACTTTCACACATTGAATTGAATTTTGATTGATTGTTCACTCATTTGTTTTCTTATCGGTCACCACGCTCAAAAAACAAATGAGTGGGGGGTGTTAGGTTATTTTCGTTACGGAATTTCTGGATTCGGTCTCCACGCTCAAGGCCCGCGATAGAAGCTATGCAATAGCTTAAAAAAAATTGTTAAGAAATAAATTACACCCAGACACAAAACAAATGATCGTACTCTTCAAACAAGTATTTGTTTTGAGTGTGGATTGCACCCACGACCTCCGGCATAGCAGTCAGGGCCACTAACCACTAGACCAACAGGCCAATCCGTTAGCTGCTATAGATCAAGCGGATCAAGATAACTTCTGCAATCTGAAACTATCTTGCACCGTAAAAATTCTGAAAGTATGTCGAGTTCTGGAAGTTTTAATTGGCATTTCAGTTCTTTTGTTTCCTTCGTTATTTCAAGTGAGTGAACTCAGCGGTTAGATCATTGAGGTTTCTGAAAACTTAGCAAAATAAAATTGGCATCATGACCATGATTGTAGATGAAAAATCTTTGACTCATACACAAATATTATAAATATGTATTTTTATAATTTAATTTATGTATTTTATATATTTGACTGAAAAGTTGAAAGGGAATCGTTTGTCTCGGTATGGTCATGTGAAAAGGAGAGATGAAGCGCATGTTGCTAAAAAAGTTATGAGTTTACATATGGATGGATGGAGGGGAAGAGGGAGACCAAAGAAAAGATGGATGGATTGTGTGAGAAGCGATATGAAAGAAAAGGGAGTTAGTGATAGCGTGACGAGTGACAGGACAGAATGGAAAAAAAAAAGTGTTGCGCCGACCCCAAATAAAACGGGACTAGGGCAGGAAGATGATGAGATGATGATGTATTTTATCTATTTATGTGTAGGTACATTATTTATTGTTCTTGATAAACATTATTTATATTTGTAGAACATGAATTAGTTATTTAATATAGTCTATTTTAACTTTTTAACCCCCGACGGAAAAGAGGGGTGCTGTAAGTTTAAGTTGTCTGAGTGTGTGTCTGTGTGTTTGTCCGTGGCATCGTAGCTCCTAAGCGAATAGACCGATTTTGATGCGGTTTTTTTTGTCTAACCTATTTAACCTTTTGAATGTCTTAAGTTACACAGTTCGATATAAGCAATTGTCTTTCTATTGTGTCTCTAATTTCGGCCTTCGATGAGTTAAACATACATATGTCTATCTCTCTCCCAATTTTCTTGTCGCAGGTTTGAGAAGACATTTTGTTTAAGAAACTGCACTTTCAAACCCTTATATCTGTATTTATTGTTTTTGTTTTAAGTGTTTGTATGTACATAAATGGAAAAGGGAAAGATATGGAGAGACAGTAGAATTACGCAGAATACCAAAGTTCGTTTAATGCAGTGTCTGGTTTTTCCAATCTTTCTACACGGGTCCGACACGTGGACATTAAGGCTGCAAGATCGCCGAAAAATCGATGCCTTAGAGATGTGGTGTTGGAGACGGATGTTGAAAATACCGTTGACAGCATTCCGCACCAATAACTCCATCCTCAAAGAGCTTCACATACAGGATAGACTTTCGTCGATTGTGCTGTTACAAATTCTGAAGTTCTTTGGGCGCATCTCCAGAAACGAGGTTTCGATGGAAAGACTTGTGGTTCACGGTCGCGTTGAAGGCAAGAGAGCCCGCGGTCGATCTCCGACTCATTGGATCGACCTCATTACCAGGGCTACGCAGTCGACAGCAGTACAGAGTGCGCGTATTGCCAACGACCACCAGAAATGGAGAGACATCGCTTGACATGCCGCAGCCTTGGAGGCAGACGACGGCGGCGCGCCGCAATCCTGTTCATCAACAGCCACGACCACTCTGACAAGAGTGCCCGACTAAGAAGATGAACATAAATAAATAAATGCATAACTCTCATTCATTTGCAGATTTGTCTGAATAATTTTTAACCAACTATAAAACGAAGGAGGTTACCTTTTCATTTTTTTTTCTTTATCTTGTATGTCTACATTTCGATTGCATAACAATGACAAGTGGAAGTACGGAGTCATCTAATACAAGCAATTCTTTGGTTAAAAGGTGATCTCTAATAATATATATCAAAATGCCTATTGTAATTGTAATAAACATGTAATAAACATTTTTTTTTTTTCCAAATAAAGCTTGACTGTGATAATTCCAATTTTACTATAAGTATAATAGTAGAATAAGAGTTATCAAACTTCAAACCACTCTAAACCACGTGTATAACGATAGCTCCAAAAGTGTTCCTGATCAAAACATCAACAGTATAGTACAAATGATTACTAAAACGTGTATGTTTGACTAAAGTGAGCATAGTGACTCACTCGGTTTCAGACAGTGATCAAACGATATCATTAACGATATTATCATACGTATTCTTGTAATGTCTAAATTTAAAACTGTTTACGCTAAATTTAAAGTTCTTAAAGTTTTCTGTGACTCAATTTTGTGTTTTAAACCTAGACTAAAGACTAGTGATCCTGAAATAAAAACTATAGTAATGTATCATGTTTGCGTAAACAAATGAATCAGGTATGAGGATATGGATATTAGACTGCAAAATTTTAAAAAGTCACCGCAGCTTTGGACTACAAAAAACAAATGAATAGAAAAGAATAGAAGACAATAAAATAGAATAAATTTATTGTACACCAAAAAGCAATATAACTTATTTATAAACTTAAATCTATGGGTACAATGGCGGTCTTATCGCTGACAGCGATATCTATTAGACAACCTTAGGATGGATCGTAAGAAATTAAAGTAATACAGGTGGTTAGTAGTGTACTGCTAGCAAACAAATCTAACATTACATTATAAACCATCACATACAGAAGAGGATAAGTTATTTGATGTTCATCCTTAAAAAAAGAAAGGAAGGAAAAAAGAAAGGACAAGGATGATTATAAAAAGATGAGGATGTTTCTACGTTTATTAATTTATCACGCTTCAATAACTGCACAGTATTGATAGAACCTGGCACACTGATAGACCATGTCCTGTATTAGGGTATAAAGGATACTTCAACATTATTTTTAGTATATGCATAACATGTGTTTACATGTCTAGTATTTTTATGTAAATAATCTATGTACAAAATTTCATAACTGTATCATGAAAAATCATGAAGTTTCAAGCTTGTTATGTTACCTGGTTGTCCGCACAAATACATGGTCACCGGGGCATCCGCACGACTGACGGGCTGTTTTTCTCTTACACCCAGCAATACCCTGTGTTGTGTTTAATGTTGGTGGTGTCCAACTTGTGACCTTTTTTAAATAATTTTGGGAAAAAAATTAACATGGTGTAAAAGTGATTGGAATCGATTAAGTTACTGTTTCTGAACAAATAATATTCAGGTTTCGCATATATGCTAAAAATAATGTGGAGGTAGTCGGTCACCAAGAAACAATTTTCTACATTTACCCGGACGAAGCTACTGACAAAAGCTACTGAGATATAAGGATGTGAGTGTTAAAGTATAGATTGATGATGTATTTGAAGTCAAGGGTGTTAAAATATTTATTTTTGAGCATTGCAAAATTCGAAGTGATATTAATAGTTTTCCTGTTGATCCCTGTACTAAAATTAGGTGATGCAATCGAGATACACTGTCGAAGTAGGATTGAGGAAAATATCTTTGAGAATTTCGAAATAGAACTTGGTTTTGAGTATTCCAAAACGATTTTATGAATTAAGTAAGATATCGAAATGTGGTGATTTGGCCAAATTGCAATGATAATACTTGCGTTAAACCCCCATAAATTGTGGATCATACACTAAAGAAGCAGATATTCTGAATCTAGCAAATGGAATATCGTAAAATGAAATTGTAGTTTATCAGCATTCATCTCTCGCGCTTGACCATAATCTCACCTGATGGAAAGTGAAGATGTGGTCGACGATGGAGTATGCTTGTCTAGAAATAACCTAGGTATGCTTGCTTTCTTATGAAATTATAATTGGCACATATAACAAGAGCTATAAAAAATTTTTTTTTTTTCGGTACGCCTGTTTTTATTCCGGCTGATAACCCAAATGGCTGGACTGATATTCACGGAACATTCACTGATAGATAACTGATGTTATAAGAAATAACTAAGGCTAGACTCAGTTTTTTAGTAACTTAACTTCCAATAACAAAGGAGTCAATTTTTACTTCGAAGTAACGATCGATTACTAATAGGAACAGAGTATTAGTAGAACAATTAGGTCACAATACCAAGCTTTCGTGTTACGTAACATGTTGCGGCCAGTACTGCTTTGGTATCAGTAAATAGTTAATGCGTTATCGTGGTCACTGACAGGTGAACGGCTGTCCGTAGTTCTCAGGGCATTACAGAGCGTACAATATCTAGATACATATCTTCTATACTTATAATATCTAATAATATAAAAGCGAAATACCACTCACTGATTAATCACGACATCTCAGAAACTATTAAACCTAAAAACTTAAAATTTTGCAGGTAAGCTCCTTATAGGGTGTAAACATCTGCTAAGAACAAATTTTACAAAACTCTACCCTTAAAGGGTTTTTTATGGTGGGAAAAATATCTAATGACAACGCCCGCTCTTGGGCGGAGCGGGAGATAGTGTTAGACTCTTACTGACTAAAAACCCACCCCGTTCCTTCGTGCTTTCATACCGGGGCTGAGCTATCTCTCGAAACTAACACTGGCTCCAGTAGGCGCTAACCCTGGCCCCAGTAGGCACCCTTAAGGGGGTAAAACGGGGGTCCAAAGTTTGTATGGAGAAACCAAATTGCACGCAGGCAAAGTCGCTGGCAGATGCTAGCCTTAAATAAAATTAAAGTGTTTGTTTGTGTTGAAGTTCTATTTGCTTATGAAAGTATTTTTACAAGTACCATAACTGGCTTATAACATTGTGATTTTTCATAAAACAGTTTTGTATTTACATAAAAATACTAGACAGGTGATTTTAAGTTTCGCATATACTAAAAAAAAACTGTATACGAAATCCTCAGGAAACCGCGTGTACCCTTTACATACTTACAATTTTTAATTTGTCATTTTATATTTATTTTATCGTGTATTAATAAAAAGTTTATTTGAACGTATAATTCCAAGTCAATTCAATTAGCCACCATTACTAATTAAATGTAATCAATTCATTTTTTATTTAATTTTAATTGAACCTATTATTTTTTTTTAATTTACTGTAATTATAGTTTTTAGTTGTGTATGTAATAAGTTAAATTGATTTAAATAAAATATATTTATTGAACCTAATAACTATAATTTTACTTTAAGGCAATAATTTTAATGTGTAACATTTTTTGTAAATGTTAAATTGAGTGATGTAATTTATATTTTTTATGTAATCTGGGAATAATTTCCTAAAATAAAATTACTATTATTATATCAATGGTATCCCCCACAAAAATATTCCCGAAAATATCATCTGTTCCCTGTTATCACTCGGTACATCTATTAGTACGTTATCAGGGCAGTCGCCGACCTCGGTCCACTCGTGGCGGATCGATATGCCATTAATTATGTCCCACAGTAGTCTACTGTAGCCACTGGAAACTTCGGCGCGATATTGTGTTACAGGTTAGCCACAGTAACCAGGGACCAGTGCGTTTTAAAATCAGACTTAAATTGAAAGACATAAGTCTGATTTTTGAAAAAGCTATGTATCGAGTTTTTTCAGAAAAAACGTCGCGACAGATTGGTTTTTTTTTCAGAAAGGGGATTTCCTTTTCGTAATTAAAAAGTATTCATGTATTAGTTATAATATACCAGTAATTGTGTGAATATTTTATTTTGTCTCAAACAATATTTTTTTCTAAAAAGGAAAAAAATAATAATAATAATAATATAATAAATATTTATAATTAAAACCTGTCATTATCAATGTTAATAGAAATCAGTACAAGAATAATGTGACCCAGAGCCGTACCAATGAAGGAATCAATGGAGGTCTAATGAAAGTATGAAAGTGTATCTGTCTGTCGACTCGGTCTGTCTATTGCTTGGTTTAAGTCAAAACTGTTGAACGAATTCGAATGAATCTAGGTACATGGATACACAATGAAGTAACAATTTTATTATATGTAGGTATTTAAACTTAAATACATTTACACTGTGTGTCTACGGCCACGCCAAATAGGTCTAGTCTACCATAATACCAGGCCACTACGGAGCTGTTGGCTGACGCTGGTTTTCAACTGAACCTCACTATGACTACGGATGTAAATCAGTAATGGGACAGTTAGGTTTTCTCCCGGTAGTATATTTATTATTATAATCTTTATTGTACACCAAATAAACAAAAATACAGGACAAACATTTAAAAGAATAAGTGCACAATGGGCGGTCTTATCGCACAGGGCGATCTCTTACAGACAACCTTTGGATGGACTGAGAGAAAGGAGATAGATTAAGGGTTGTCAGTGTACAAACATCAGATATAATACTAACAAGATACATTAACACAAATACATACATAAAATACAAAAAAAAAATTACTAATAAATATCAAATATATAGTTGAACCAGGAGAAGAAAAATATATCAAAGAGAAAGGTAATGCTCCTTCACCATCTACATTCATTTACTTAGGATAATTTCCGTCTGTCACCCGACCGCAGCCACTGGTAGGAACTAGTGAAGAAAAATAAAAGCCAAACGGATTTCTATAGAACAAATACGATTTTGTCCATTCCAGTGATGAATTGAGTATCGAGGCTGTTTTTAATGATGTGGTCGTGGAAAAGTTAATTGTGTAGCGCATAATGAGTGCCAGTGAGCCGGGGTTAATTACTTCGAAATGAGTGCAGATATTGATCTACTCGTACGTACGTTATTTTGAATGTAATTCAGTAGTTAATTGGAAAGTGATGATGAAAAGAGAGCTTTGAGAGGATTTTGTGCAATTACTTTTTGCAAAACAAAAATACAGCGAGTTTGTATATATTACAAAATGTAAGTGGGATCATCGTCACGAAAAAGTAGTAGCCATCTAAAAGACGTAACTATTTAAGAAAAGTGAATTTCAATAATAATATAATAATATTCCACAACTACCACACAACGCCGTCTAGTCCCAAGCTAAGCAAAGCTTGTGTTATGGGTACTAGACAACTGATAAACATACTTATATATTTCTAAATACACACATATTATAGATAAATTACACCCAGACACAGAACAAATGATCATGCTCATCACATAAACATTTGTCCTGGTTGGGAATCGAACCCATGACTTTCGGCATAGCAGTCAGGGCCACTAACCACTAGACCAACAGGCTTGTCAGATATAATTATAATAACCGTTGTTTATAATTAGTAAACTCAAAAACTACTGGATCGATTTTAATAAATCTTTCACCAGTAGAATGCAAGTTTATCACAGAGTGATATGGGCCAAATATTTTTTTAATGTTTTCGCGGGCTAAACCACTGGTAGAAGATATAGTAGCGTTATGTATTTGTGTTAATTACTAGTGTGAAACTTAATAGCTATACCCACGTTTTATAGTTTAAAAACAGTAACGTAAGGGCTGAATGACTCTTGTTCAAATGTTGCTCTTTTTAACCGACTTCGAAAAGGAGGAGGTTCTATGTTCGGCTGAATGTATGTTATTTTTTTTTTAAATGTATTTTCACGGATATCTCGCTCAATTGTGGACCGATTTTGAAAATTCTTGTTTTTGATTGAAAGGTTACGCTTCCAAATTGGTCCCATAGAAATATTGTTATGATCTGATCATGAACTTTTAAGATATGGAACAGATCTCCTCATAGAATCACAGCAGAACTGTGGTTACAAGTAAAGTTGCTTTGTTTATACGTGTAATCGATAACTGACTGTCAGAAAAGAGGGGGGGGGATATATCGAAAAAAAAAATATAACCGACTTCAATGTTAAAAAACACTGAAAAGTATAAAATAGCTTTAATTTCGGAAGTCGGTGTTAAATAACGGAGAGACAAAACTATTATAGAAACACCGACTTCCGAAATTAAAGTTATTATTTTTATACTTTTCAGTGTTTTTTAACATTGAAGTCGGTTATTTTTTTTTTAAGTTTTTTCAAACTTACACTACTGGGTAAGCAAAAGAGTAGAAAATAGGAAAACCATCTGTTGCTAATTTCGAAACACTTAAACCAGAAACTTGTCAGAATCTTCGACAGCCGTTTAAGGATATTAATCTACCAGTTCCATTCCATTCCATGCATCAAAAATCTATACTTCTATTATTGTATATACAATACGTTCGAAACCTTAACTGTTTGTTTGTCTGAATATCCGTCTTAACAGCTAAACTGATTTAAATATATCTTGATGTAACCTACAAATATTAGACCATGTTCTGGAGTAATACATAGGATACTTTTCATTACGAAAATATGTTCCTTTGGGAGAATTTTCGATGTTCACACAAGTGATGCCGCTGGCAGAATTGAAAAAGTAAAACTAAGCCACAAACTACTCGTACCTACTAAAAAAAAAATACCGGTGGCCAAAAAGACAAAAACTATCCAGTTCCGTTTTCATACCTATATGTTAAGCAGTACGTTGACCCCATTCCAAATCAACCTCAAAATCGATGCCCAATAAATACCGCAAGATATTCTGACCCTAACATCTTCCTCGTGTGAGAAAATCCCAATATCCATTCCAAAGAATACCCGCCAATCTTAGCAACGGTGAAAAACCCGAAATCTCTCGGGACGCGTCGGTCATTCCCGATTCGGTCATCCAATTTTGTACTCGATCGATTATCGGGTATTCGGGACCGATTCGATTCCCTCTCGTTTAATAAATCATAAAGTTCTGAACGAAATGATAAGGAGGGGTGGTCTTAGAATGGTATTGGAAGCTTAAATGGTAAGGGAAATTTTTGGCGGAAGATTGTGTTGGATTGGTCCGACGAGTGTGTTCGTGTCGTATTCGCCAGGGTCATGTGTTAGCGACTAAGTACTCCATCTGGTATTTTCCTGAATTAGTTGCTCAGCTGGTGAGGTTGTGTGTTCCTCCTGTACCTAAACAACACCTCAGGGCCCCAAGTCTGCTATTTTTATAAATTCGTCATTCCAACACGATCCCATTGTCATTTTGCTAAAAGTTTGTAATCTGCTAATTCATAATGATCAATCATTGATCGGTCACTGGTCTTGTAATAGAATTGTGGTAGAATGATAATTTCGAGCATATTAAAACCAATAACTGCACAATAACGTTCTAATGGTAAAACACTGATCAAATAAACTGTCAAAGTTTTAGCAGATTACCGCAAACGTCAAATATTCATTTGTCAATATGTACGAGATTACCATTCTATGTCACTTCTTTCAATGGAGTGTCAGTGGTTGACCATTGGAAAGTCATAATGACGCCATTATATTAGTAGATTACCAAACTTGTCAAAATCGACAATTATGACATCAATGATAGCCCATTCTGACACTGTTGTAATAGCAGACTTGAGGCCCAGGCCGCGAACACACCGATTGTTAGCTGATCCTTTATCGCAGACAGTGTCAAGAGCTAACTCGCCACTCGTTCGTGCGATTTCTGTGCTTAATGCTCTTCTGACTCTAACACCAGAGTGTGACTTGTTTGCTGGGAGATGGATAGATGTGTGTCGTGAATGTCTGAGGTTTTGTGAGAGGATGGATGAAAAATAAGTAAACGTTGTCTTATTTGGTTTTGTGGGATATTTTTATTTTATTTTATATTAGTGGTAATGTATATGTTTTCTTCTTTTTTTTTCTTGTTTCTGTACAACGCATTAGTTTAGTTGGACTGTAATGTTGTATAAGTAAATTGTAAATAAATAAATAAATCTCGTTTTGCTCTATACTCCCCATAAGCGACAGAAGTGCTGACGAGATGGAGTAATTGGTCGTGGATATGCGACCCTAGCGGAATAAATGCGAGACTATTTCTCGGATATATGCGTCGTAGGCGATTAAAAGGTTAAAGACATCGTTTGTTTTTTGAAGCTGGATAATACCTTCTTCCGCTCATGGTGGAGTGAGAGGATGTGTCAGTTTAGTTGTTTTTCGTATTCTAGCACGGCGCAAGAATGCGAAAGAAAACTGAAGGAACAAACAGTGACTCTTTCGAATACTTAATCATGCCGCATATCGATTTGCCTGTTTTCATTTTGTTTATCGATTAGTTTACCATCGTATTTTTAACATACAAACCGACCACGAGTTTTCTTTTTGCTATGACATATTCATCGGTCTTATGCCAGTCACAATCCTGTTATTTTACGTAAAAACCTATCATTTCACAACATGGAAAGAAAGGTCCTTATTTCACAACACGGAAAGAAAGGTACTTTTCTTAAAAATCAGAACTTTTGGCACAAAAAGAAAATGCTGGCTCACGTGACGTATTGCGAAAATTTTCCGGAAAAAAATATTTTCATTTCATTTTCCTCGTTTCTTAACAAATGTAAAGGAAAAGTAAAAGGTATTATATAAAGTAATTTCAACAGAAACGGAAAACAACTTCCATAATCATTCACATAGGAAACCCCATAACCAGTAAAACTTTCATCAACTTTATGTTTTGTGAAACATCGCCTCTTATTTGGTCACGTTCACGAAAAATGTGAAGACTGAAACACATTTTGTGATTCACTACCTTTTGCTAGCAGCTTCGTCTGCATAACTGTAGGTTTTTCTATACTTACATCTTTACATATAAATAAAATAGGAGTGTCTGTTTGTAATATTGAAAAAACTGATTTTTACTACATGCATATTAAAATATATATACGGTACATTACATACACCAAAATAACATTTTTAACAATTTTTGCCTATCTGTCTGTCGATCTGTTTGTCCGGGCTAATCTATGAAATGGCTGGACCGATTTTGACGGGACTTTTTTTGGCAGGTAGCTGATGTAATAAGGAGTAACATAGGCTACATTTATTTATAGAAAAAATAAATTCAAAATCACAGCTAGTATTATAAATATGGACTAACTTCTGCCAAGAGCTTCGCCCGCTTGAAATTAGGGTTCTCTATACAAACTCTGCCCCCCCCCTCCTTTTCACTTTTGGACATACAAAAGTGAACGTCTTTCGACTAAAGGGTGATGTTGATGATACTCTAAATAACAAGTTCAAGTCAAGTCAAGGTCTAAGAAAGTATGCTCCATCGTCAGCCACATCATCGCTTACCATCAAGTAAGATCAAGGCAAACGCGAGCCTATCCATAATAATAACTTTTAAAAAAATTATAAACCAATCATATTTATCGTGACTGTATTATATCCGCACATTCTCCGCTCATTCATTCATTCCCAACAAATTCAGTTAAACAATTTGTACTATCCAGACCCATATTCCAAAAACATCAGTTCACAAAGTTACCTGTAGTTAATAAACGCAATTCTGCTCCAGAACACACTTCAAAAACTCTTTTAATTATACAAGCAGAGGAACCCATGTTCACAACCTCACAGGTTTTAAATTTTCAAAGCATTTTCCGAATTCGTATTGTTGACTTCGTTTACGAGGTTAGATTTAGGTAAAGAGGTTAAACCGAAAGCCTCTGAGTCGTAAATTTTGTTGTTATGACATACTTCGTGAACGTACCTTGTGTTGAAGCTTTGTTGTTCGTGTTATGACTGTTTTGGTTGATGCTTTATGATTTTACAATATTTTGATAGCAGAAATATGACTATTACTGTCAAAAGAAGTCATTCTTATGACCAGAGGTCACAATTAAGTAGAGTTAAACATGTACTTACACCGATTTCATACAGCGAAAGAATAATGTGTATATGCATGAAATTCCGAGATTTTGAAGAGCAGGTTTTTTTATGACACTACAATAAATATAGCACAAAAAATCTTCTTGCATTAATGACTAGGAGAAGGAAGTGTATGCGCCACCGTGTCTTCTGGGCGGTCCACACAATGGCGACACTCAGGCGTTTCTTTCGCACGAATCCGGTTCAGGAACTTCCCAAACTTACCATGTCCGGTGAGGACCTGCTTCATGCGGAAGGTAAGGATGCCGTGAGGTCTTTCCAGCCTCTCAAAAATGGAACTTACCGCTATAATTGTGGCGTGTCCAAAACTAGTGGGGTGTATATAGCTTACGTCAAGAGGAAAATTGAGTCTGTGTTTTACACACAATTAGACACCACTCATTAAAAGTCCTTGAACACTATAAATACGGGTGTCACAAACGGTAAAAGCTAATTAGATTCTCCTCACACGCTAAACACCTAAGAATAGAGAGGTAACCAATTAATGCGCGTGTCTGTACTTACATACAAACGAACAAACAAGTTAATGAAACAAACACTAGTCAACAGCGATTACCAAACTGTTTGTCAAACAACAATCTGATTGGCAATCTATGACAATAATAATTCCTTTACAATAGCCTATTGTGTTTGTAGACTCAAAGTAAGATCAATGCTTTCGAGATGTGGTATTAGCGGATACTTTTTCGTGTACCATCGACGGTTGTGAGAATGAATCTATATATATACTAGCTTTTAGCCGCGACTTTGTTCGCGTACATAAAATATAGCTTAAGTCAATCAGGAATAAATATAAAAGTGAAATACCACTCACTGATTAATCATGAACTCTCAGAAACATTTACAGGTAGATCCCTAACAGGATGTAGACATCCGCAAAGAACGGATTTTACGAAACTCCACCCCTACGAGGTTAAAACGGGGGTTCAAAGTTTGTAAGGAAAAATCGAATTTCACGTCGGAGAATCCGCTGACAGAAGCTAGTGAGTCTATACAGGAGATGAGCGGCTATCTTTGCTCCAGATGGAGTAAGAAAGAGAGAGAGTATCAGACTTTTACTGACTAAACCTCACCAGTATACCTTCAATCTTCCTTTGCAATCCAGGATTACGGTAACTTTCCAACAATTCCGAAACCCTGTATGAATATAATTATCTGCAATATGCTAGAAGCACGCCTACAGCTTTTTAGAGATTATGCGTTCACCTACGCATTGTAAGGTTTATTGTAAGGTTCGTCGTTCTGTACTGAGCGGGAAGACATGCTCAAGACCGGCAAGATGGAGAGGCACAATTAAGAAAGAAAGTTGTTAGCGATAATCTGTACCATCATATAGGATCTAGAAATAATCCAATGTTGCGGTATCGAAGTTCTCTGTGCGATTAGAACATATATCTACACTAATATAATAAAAAGGTAGTTTGTTTTTTGTTTTTTCACCGGTAGAAAGCTACTTTATTCCTGAGTAACATAGGCTATATTTTATGTAGGTATGCGGCCGAAGTCGCGGGCAAAAGTTTGTATAAAATATTAAAAAAAACACAACTATTTGATAAGTTGCTTTGGAAAACACCCTTTTGTACAGCACACCCAGTTTTGCATACTTGTATAATAGCACGTTTCGAGCGATCCACACTGCAGAAGACCACATAACATAGAGAGTAAAACGACTACGTTGAAGCAGTGGTCTGGAGAGACGGAGATTTGCTAAGTAAAATCGATATAATATTTTGGCTATAAATTGATGTATTTAAAGTAAAAAAAACAATATTCCATCAAATATTATAATTTCACATTTGTTTTTAAAACAAATATTCCGAAATACAAGAGTCAAGACTACGTTGAAGACAGATAAAGTATAGACGAATTATGTTTCAGATGCAGACTTTTACAGTTACTGTCTGATAATACTACGACGAATAGACTTGCGGTCAAGTCCACATTTCGATAGTAAATAAAATTCATCCGAATGCCAAGGACGGCGTCAGATATTTGACGTCATACAGTCATAACTCACAGTTTAAACTACCACTGTAAAAATTACATGCTGAACATTAGCAGAACTGCCAAGATAGCGGGAATATTGATGGGTAGAAATAAAAATTTAGATGTCCAAATTTATTTTGCAGTAACCTTGACCTACCCTTTTTTATGGTGGGGAAAATCATCCAAAGACAACCCCCGCACTTGGGCGGAGCGGGAGATAGTGTCAGACTCTTACTGACTAAAAACCCACCCCGTTCCTTCTAGCCTTCATACCGGAGCTCGAGCTCCCTTTCGGATAACCCTGGCCCCAGTAAACCTTGACCTACCCTTGTTTATTAACCAAATAACATTTGTGTTCTTTTTTCAACAAAACATTATGATAATATTATAGGGTTATGCGCGATAGATTCATTAGATTTAGTAATGTAGCCTGATTTTTTTTCGGTTGGTTATTACATTACCTATTTCCGTCCCTTTCCTCCACATCCCTATCACCCTTACGTGAATGAGAGGGACTGAGCATATTCTGTGCGTTTTGTATCCTTTCTACAAAATTCGAAATTAGGTGTTTGTGTCTTGAAAACTGTGTCGTCGTGCGTCGACAAGCTATACCGAGGACTCCCAGGTATTGTGCAAAACTTTATTTTAAAAGACGAGCCCTCTGACCTATTTTGTCCCATGACTTGTCAGTTCCACACCATGCACCAGCCAAATTTCAAATGGTTAGCAATCTTCCGCCTGAACCGCGCAAACATTATATGTATAGACGGAAGTTTGTAGCATGCATCAAAATTTCAGTCAGGTATAAGTTTAGGTATGTAAACTTTTATATTTCTCATCGATCAGTAAAGTGATACTCGACCCTAAGTGGGAAAAGTCATTGAGTAATTTCCTGCCTCAAAAAAACTGTAATATGCCTATATATTCGAAAGTTAAATTTACAAACATGAAAAGCACGGTATTTAGGTACCTACTACTTTTTCTTTATTTGACTAATAAACCTGTGAACACAGCTGTGGAGCAGGTATAAGCATAGACAGACATGGGTAGACCCATGTCACGACCGTATCATTTAACGGTCACTGACTTAGTGATTTTCGCATTATTTCTATTCTTTAGCTACATGGCCACAGCCCTGGAACACAAAGGGCAACTGAAAGAATACAGGTGGGTTTTAATTAGCAAACATTGGACATTCTTTCTCTGTTTTCTACCTAGAGCGGGGAGAGCTATTTGATGAATTCCCAGAATAAAAAATTAGGTTATTGTTGGTTCCTTAGAGGCAGAGGTCTTTAAATCAAGAATGAATAGATTGCTTCCAGGCAGGCGTACTCCATCGTCGACCACATCATCGCTTACCATGAGATGAGATAGTGGTGAAACGCGAGCCTATCAAAAAAAAAAGCTGTGTGGATGATGGTGCTTAACCATCCTTCCAGCCATTTAATCTTTCATTTAATCCGTCAATAGTTCCTTTGGATTCTTGCTAGTCCTTTAACCATCCAAATTCATACTCAAAACTTTTCTCAAGACATGTTTCTCGTTCCACCTGTCCTAAACCCTTTTTTTTGAGGAAGGACATTATCAAATGTCTTCTCCCGCTCTAAAGTGGAGCTAGTGGGCGTGTCATATTTTTACTGACTAAAACCCACTTGTGTTCTTTCAGTCCGTGGTCCTCTTATCGTTCCGGGACCAACTTTTTCAAAAATCCCTACGGAATCACATATGTGTAAAAACGTCACAACTTCAAACGTGTATGTGGGAAAACGTCATACCTATAGGTATATACCTATACCATGACGTTTTCCACAAAATTTTTCGATCAGCAGAACCACGTTAATAAAAACCCATTACTTCCAGCCATACTGAAAAAAAAGAACCTCACATAACCGTTAATTTCTAAAGGATACAATTTGAAAAACACGTCGAAATTCTCGCCACAATTTGGCCAGCTCAAATTAAGAGCAACCAAAGCGATATCATAAACAGGAGAGCATATGCTATTTAATTATGAAAGGGTCTTTCGCTACAGAACATTCAACACACGCCTGGAACAATTATGAGACTTTCCGTATTACGCAGAAAGATTTTTAACAAATTTTCATGTGTGTAAAGCTAAAAAGGGTTTGAGAAAAGGATATATATTTTGTTAGTGATGTAGATGGCCATGAAAACCTTAAAAATGGATGAAGAGATTGTTTAATTATTAGGTAGATAGGTTCTAGGCAAGCGTGCTCAGTCGTCGGCCAAATCATCGCTATGATAAGCTGGTGAGATACTGGTCAAACAACTATCCATGATAATAACAAAAAGGTTTTTTTTTATTATTGATAGGCTCGTGTTTGACCACTATCTCACCTGATGGTAAGTGACGATGTGGCCGACGATGGAGCACGCTTGCCTAGAAGTAACTTATTCACTCTTGAATTAAATACCCCTAGGTTGTAGCTATCAGGAAACACAGACTCCGGCAGGGAATTCCACTCTTTAGCTGTACGCATAATGAATGTGTTTCCAAAACTCTTTGTACGAATGGGTGGGATATCCGCCATATACCGATGGCGCAACGCCGTACGTCTAGTGGTCCGATGATGGAACGGACTTGGCGGAATTAAATTGTGCAATTCCAAAGGTATGCGCTTGACCACTATTTCACCTAAAGGTAAGCGATGATGTGATCAACAGTGGAGCATGGCTAGAAGTAACCTATTCACTCTTGACTAAAATACCTCTAGGTTGCAGCTATCGAAGCTGTGGACGATTATGTCTACCTCGGGCAGACAGTCCAGTTGGGTAAATCTAATTTCGAGAAAGAGGTCAACCGTCGAATCCGACTCGGCTGAACAGCGTTCGGGAAGCTACGCGGTATCTTCTCATCCAACATACCACAGTGTCTCAAGACAAAAGTTTATGAACAGTGTGCGTTGCCAGTGATGACATATGGATCCGAAACGTGGTCGCTCACAAATGGGCCTCATCAGAAGACTTAAAGTCACCCAAGGAGCGATGGAGGGCTATGCTCGGAGTTTCCTTGCGTGATCGAGTCAGAAATGAAGATGTTCGCAGGAGAACCAAGGTTGCCGACATAGCACGAAGAATCGCCAAACTTAAGTGGCAATGGGCAGGGCATATTGCTCGTAGAACAGATGGCCGTTGGGGCCGAAAAGTTCTGGAGTGGCGACCGCGCTCCGGAAAACGCAGCGTTGGGTTCCTACAGGGTGGTCCGATGACCTGGTGAAGGTTGCGGGAATCCGATGGATGCGGGATGCACAGGATCGTGCATTGTGGCGACGCTTGGGGGAGGCCCATGTCCAACAGTGGAGGTCTGTCGGCTGAGATGATGATGATGATGTGTGAATGTTCATCAGAACGATCAGTTCTATGCGTCTCACATCCATCGGATTTCCGCGAACCTCACCAGGTTATCGGTCTACCTTATGCGAGGCTTTTGAACGCTGAGTCTCCCGATAGGTGATTGCTATTCCAGAATCTATGGCCTCATCAACTATCTTTCTGCTAGCAATGTGTTCTGTCCACTACCATTTAAGTTTGGCGTTTCTTCGGGCTATGTTGGTAACCAGTACCCCTAACCAAGTTGCTAATCTGCAATAGTTAACGCTATTAGAAAGCTTCAAATGTACGGGAATGACGTCATCTCAACGCTCAGTCGCGTGGTCAGAACAAAAGATTCGGCGACGCGGCCAACTCGAAGCGTTCGACGCAAGCGTTACGGTTGTAACTTGGCTAGGGGGGCGTGTTGGTCTTGCAGATATCTTTATTCCTGATTCGATCACGCAAAAAATTCGGCATACTTAGTCCTTATGAACAACAACTTACTTAAAGCTGAACTGCTGTCTAACGTCCTAAATTACAAACTAAAGTCCGACTAGAAAAAATATTCAGATTAAAAAAAGTTAGTCATACTTTTAATAATACCAACATTGCCATGAGCATGCTTCATGAAATAAAAACCCTAAATTCGTGTGTATGAGATCCCTGGTGTATGAAAATTACCTTCGCTGGGTTTCGTGTACACAAACAACTAGACTGAACTAATATGGCTACTACCCAAACATTTGTCCCCGGGGTATGCTGTACTGCTAAATATGTCGTCAAATATTATGGCGCCCTACGGTTATGGTTACAGTATAGAACAAATAGTATAACCCTTTTTAGGGTTAGGGCATTATAAAATAACTTCTTTAATTCTGAGTGGAATGAAAAGGAATGTCAGACATTTACTGACTAAAATCTACCCTTAAATATTCTGTTTCAGGGCCAAGATAAATCTTCCAAACAATCCTGCAGCCCCCATGTAGTCGCGGTGCCCATATTATAGGCAGTTGTTCAGTATCTAATTCTGGTCCAGACAGCGGTGGCGTGACGGGCAGATTGTTTTGTTTCCAGATACTATAATAGACAACAAAAGCATTTTTAGTAAATACGAAACCTGAATAATTATAAAGTATTCAGATTCAGAATCAGTAACTGAATCGATTCCAATAATTTTTACATCATGCTAATTTTTTTTCCAAAAATATTTAAAATGGTCGTATGTTGGACACCACCGACACTAAGTACAAAACAAGTCACGGCAGGTCATAGCCGGCATTGGGTGCCAGCGTATAGCCGGGTAAGAGAGCAAAACCACCCCAGATGGCCCGGTGACCATGTATTTGTGTGGACACCCAGGTAACATAAGCTTATAACTTTGTGATTTTTCATTAGCTCTTTAAATAAAAATCAATGCCACTTTTCGTTGTAATTTTATAACTCAAGAACGGGCTCACCTATCCAAACCAAATGTTTAGGCTTTGTTCGGACTATTTAGTAGATGGTTTATGTGAAGTTTGGTAGGGTAGAGCAAGGTAGAGTAGGGTAGAGTAAGGTAGAGTAGGGTAGAGTAGGGTATAGTAGGGTGGAGTAGGGATGAGCGGGAGCGAAGCCGCGCGGGCAAAAGATATGAAATTTTTTACGTAGATTTTTTTACACAAAAAGACTAGATACGTGTTTCAGGTTTTGCTTATAATATACTAGAACTAATAATAATAATAATATTCCACAACTATCACACAATGCCGTCTAGTCTCAAGCTAAGCAGAGCTTGTGTTATGAGTACTAGACAACTGATAAACATACTTATATATTTCTAAGTACATACATATTATAGATAAATTACACCCAGACACAGAACAAATGATCATGCTCATCACACAAACATTTGTCCTGGGTGGGAATCGAACCCACGACCTCCGGCATAGCAGTCAGGGTTACTAACCACTAGACCAACAGGCCTGTCAGATATATAATAACCATTGTTTATAATTAATAAACTCAAAAACTACTGGATCGATTTCTAATGTTGTATATCTTAGGCCGAGGATTAACCACCCATGGTTATAAAGAGATCCGTACTAATGTGTAAAAGTGAATTAATCTTGCTTTCACGCTTCGTCGCCTAACCCGATCGTCGTATAATGGTCACTTTATTTAGTTTAGTATCACAGTATGTTTTTTTTTATTTAGATGGGAAAATCATCCAATGACATCCACCCCTGGGTGGAGCGCAAGGGTGTGCCAGATTTTACTGACTAAAAACCTACTCCTGTTTCCTTTTTGCCTTTTATACCAGGGCTGGGATTTCTTTTCAGAAGCGATACCATGGCCCTAGTAGGCTTCGACCTGATGAGCCCCTACGGTTTGCTGACATCTCCTTGAGGCGCGCGTGGAACACTTGTGCTTGGGCCGGACGGTTACCGGACGGTCAGACGGCGAGCTACCCATTGCTCGCCGTCGTAGATTACTTTAGTATTGAAAACTTGGACAAGTCTCTGATTAACAAACTAACTACAGGGGCCTTACCATGACGTGGTAAAATGTCAGGCATGCGAGTGAGAAAGAGAGATAGAGCTATACGCCCTATATAGCTTCATCTCTTTTTAACAGTTCAGTTTAGGTCGTCAAATGGATTGTGTTTCTCCTCTCTCTTCGTTTTCGCTCGCACGACTGATATTTTAACATGGACTTATATCCATACTAATATTATAAATGGGAAAGTGTATGTGTGTCTGTTTGTCCGTCTTTCACGGCAAAACGGAGCGACGAAGGTATAGTTGAAGGGATGGAAAGTGACATAGGCAATTTTTTAACGCGAGCAAAGCCGCGGGCAAAAGCTAGTTCTTATAAATATATCGATGTATTTTAGGGTGTAAGAGACAGCTCTCCACAAACTTTAAGGACTTACTCAGTAGAAAAAGTGAAAAAGTAAATCAGCCTTACTATACAAAATTAAAAACTTGATTGAACAGTTTGTATCGAGAGGCCGATTTTGTCTTTCGTTTCCTGAAAAAAAATCTCGAGGATGATTGTTCAGTTTCGTCTACTGAGCAAACCCTTAAAGTTTGTGGAAGGCATTACATCCTGTATAGTATACAAGGCTCATAAGATTAATATATAAAAAAATACGGGAGAGATACAACAAATGGTCACCTCAAATAAAATCTCTAACCAACTATCATCTTAATTCACTATGAAATGAAATATGTCAAGTCAGAACCGTTGTGAGATTATAAATTATCTGGATCAAGGTTAAGAGGTTTTGAGATATCGGGTTAAAAGGTTTGAGGGTTAAAATAGATTAAGTATTTGGACGCCACCGTCTTAAAGGCGGAGGGTAGAATATTATGTGTTTCGAGTAGAAACGTTAGAAATTCTTAAATATAAAAAATATAAAAAACTGGGTAGTGCGAGTCGGACTCGCGCACTGAGGGTTCCGTGCAAACTACAATTCCCGGATGGAGTCTCGAAGATTTTTCCGAATTGCAAAAAATTTTTTTTTTTTTTGTGACGTTGGTAGGACACCAAATTTACTATTTTCAGATTTTTCTCTACACCTGTGCTATAAGACCTTGCTTTGTGCAAAATTTCATGATTCTGAGTCAACGGGAAGTACCATATGAATTTCGATCTTTGAGACTATCAAAATATACTTTTTTTGCGACATAAACGACCGTATCTTTTTTATTCGTTAATTTAAAAGTTTGATTTTTTGACAACTTGAAGGGACCGCAGACCTGAGTATATAGTTTTAATTTCAACTCGATACCTCCACGCGTTCTCGAGATAAAGGGTCTTGACAGACAGACAGACAGACAAACAGACAGACGGAAAACGTAGTGATCCTATAAGGGTTCCGTTTTTTTCTTTTGAGGTACGGAACCCTAAAAAACTGGTCCTGTATGAGTCGGTACACGTAGGGTGTAGTTTTGAGTAGAATCGTTCGAAATTCTTACATCCTAACTAATATTATAAATGTGAAAATGTGGATGTTTGGATGTTTGTCACGCAAAAACGGCTGAACGGATTTGGATGAAATTTGGCATGCATATAGTCTTTGACATGAAAAAGAACATAGGCTACCTTTTATCCCGATTCCTTAAGTACTGTGACGCAGCTCAGCTCGTCGGTAACCAACGTATAGGGATACTTCCTGAAATGAAACACTTCGGGCGGCGCACTCTTATATTTTTCTTACTTATTTTACGAATACATGTTATTCATATAAAAATCACTTCAGCACTGAAAAAACAACAGACATTCTTTTTTTCTACTAACTTTCAAAACTATTCTAGAACAGCATAATCCTTCGAATTATATTTAAAAGCCAGTTCGTTGGTTATATAAAAAAAGCAACTCATGCGATCTCCTTTCGATATCACATGAGCTACGCCCCAATGAATAGAAATGTTGAGGCAACAAGCATTTATATTCTAAAAACTTTCGAAGGACTAAGCATGACCTACCTATACCTAACACAGAGGTCCCTACCTATGGAGGAAAAAAAATTCACATTATGGTGGTCGTCTCTTTAGGAGCGAGCCTAAGTCATGACGAACGTTAAACAATATTCAAAATCTATTTACAAACTTACTCTGCGCTAACTTTGCGCTTATCATTCAACGTTGTCATGCTTAAACCCCACCGCAGCAAAACCTCAAAAAAAAGCCACAGTGCTGCACCCTTCTAACCTAGGATGCCAGAGTGACAACCACCCAGACTGGGATTACATTCTAAGACTCAATACTTTTATGACTAATTTCTTCGGACGCTTATCGGGTCAGAGGACAAGGAGTCATACTCGCATCGGATCCCCTACACATTCTCATTATAAGAGTCTACTCCAGAGTTAATCCACAACAAAGATTACTAAAAATAACTCCCAAAATAGCTAAATCATTAGAGTCAACTAGACTCTCTTTGCATAGGCTATGCCCCAATAGCAAAGTTGATATTAGCTCAGTTTGAATAATGCAAAATCCTCTCATAAGGGACGACCGACGGGTATCTTAAGGGAGGACGGGAGGATATTTTCCTCTCGCTAATAACTTTAATAAATCATTCTGGAGTACAATCTTGCTTAATCTAACTCATGCATACACTTCTATAGGAGGTATTTATTTTCTCTGACTCTGTCCTCTGAGAACTCCCGGCTGCGTGCACACTTAACCATGTCTGCTGGGCGTGCTCGCCCGGCAGCATTTACCCATTATTCATGAAACAGAAACACTAATTAAAACATTTTTTCACTAAAACAATCTGTGTTATGATAACATTACAATCTGACATAAATGATTTGACAATGACAACTCTATTCGTATTTTTATTTTTATTTTTAAACTGGATTCTAAGCTTTTTGAGCCTCAATTTATTTACATTCTAACATAAAATGGTTTTAATCTATTTACATGTACAATGTCCCTAAAACGCCTATTATTTGGTTTTTTTATTACATAATTCACGTCTGAAATTCTTCTAACTATCTGATAAGGCCCCTTATAAAACCTACTTAATTTCAAACTTTTATTCAATATTCGTCTAGGTGTATAAATCATAACTAACTGATTGGGCAAAAACCTTACTACTTTGGCCTTCTTGTCATAATAAGCTTTCTGTCTTGCTTGTGCTTTTTTTATATTATCTATGGCACATCGTGACAGATGACTTTTCAGATCGTGACGTCCTACGTAATCTAAATGACTTTGATGACTTGTCATGTCAGTTATGAACAGTGGCTCCTTCGCGTAGAGAAGCATGTGTGGTGACACTCTTGTGCTTGCTTGTTTACTTGAATTGTACGCATAGCACACGAGTGGCACATAACTACACCAATTTCTTTGATCAGCCCTCACATACATGGAAAGCATTTGGCAGATAGTTTTGTTGTAGCGTTCCGTCAAGCCGTTCGCCTCAGGGTGAAAAGCCGTGGTGAAGCGGGATTTTGCTCCGAAATAACTTACCGTTTCCTTGACTAAACGAGAAGTGAAAATCGACCCCCTATCAGATATAATTTCCTTGACACCACCAAATCGACAAAAAATATCCTCTATCAGAAAGTCGCTGATCCTCCGGGCTGTCGCTCTGGGTACCGCTCTGCAAACTGCATACCTCGTAGCATACTCTAAACTAACGATAATATATCTGTTACCATTCAACGATTTTCTAAAAGGTCCTAAGACATCGATGCCTACCTTCTCCATCAAATCATTCACTACAATGGGCTGTAACTGGGCTAATCGATTATGTTTCTTTCGCTCCTGACATAACAAACAACTATTGACATAACGCTCTATCTCCTTCTCTGCATCTTTGATGAAATACTTCTCCCTAAACTTAGCCAACGTCTTAGCTAATCCTAAATGACCACCTGACCAAGGATTATCATGCAATTCATTTAAAATCTCGTACAAAAGCCCTTTTGGAATCACAACTAGTTCACAAATACCAGTCACTCTCCTGGCTTTCTTACGCAACACACCATCCCTGACACTAAAACCTTTAACATCATTACCCCTATTAGCAGCAATCCTATCTAACCAACGTTTACAAAAATCCTCCCTCTCTTGCTCCTCTCGCATCTTTACAACTTCTATTCTATACAGCTGCATGCCATCCTCCAGCTGCTCCGTGGTACTCCTCTGCTTCTCGTCTTCTTGGCCTAAGGGATTTCTACTCAAAAAATCAGCAATAACATTATCTCTACCTGAACAATGAACAATATCGAAATCATAAGCCTGGATGCACAGCGACCACCTAGCTAATCGTCCGTTCATGTCTTTCCGGTTTCTCAGCCAACAAAGCGCCTTGTAATCTGTCATGACCTGAAACTTCAGACCCCAAAGAAAATGTTTGAAATAATTCAGAGCCCAAACCAAAGCAAGACACTCCTTCTCCGTAGTAGAATATTTCTTCTCTCCGTCGCTCAGCTTCCTTGACGCGTACGCAACTGGATACATTAATTCTTCACCCTGCATTAAACAGCAACCTACCGCTTCACCAGATGCGTCTACATATAATCGTGTAATTAGTTTAGGGTTAGGGGAATAAAACTTCAGAAGGGGTGGTGACTCCATAATTTTTATTATGCTTCGGAACGCTTCTTCTTCCTTGTCTGTCCACCTGAACACGACGCCTTTCCTTAACAATTTTGTTAAGGGCAACACTATTACTGCAAAATTACTAATGAACTTACGATAGTAAGAAAACAAACCCAATATAGATTTTACTTGTTTAGTATTTGTTGGAGTTTTTAATGTTTTCAACGATTGTAGTTTCTTTTTATCTGGTCTGATTCCATCTCCTGAGATCTCATGTCCCAAAACAGAAATTATATTATAGCCGAAACTGCATTTGCTCGGTTTCAGTGTAAGGTTTGCTTTCTTTAATCGCTCCATGACATCTTCTAATGACTCTAAAAATTCAGTGAAATTATTACCCCAAACTAATATATTATCTACATAACAAATAGCCTTTTTGTACTTTATCCCAGCTAATACTTTATCCATAGTTCTCTGAAAAACAGCTTGACTTGTCTTAAGTCCAAAGGGTAAAACATTAAACTCATATAATCCTGTTGACGTAATAAACGCTGTTTTATGTTTATCTTTCTCACATAAACGATGTTGCCAATAACCCGAATTTAAATCTAAATCAGCAAAATAACGTGCTCCCGCTAAATATATCATAATATCTTCTATAATCGGCAATGGATAACTATCAGTAATTACCTTTTTATTTAACTTTCTATAATCTACACAAAATCTCCACGTTTGATCGGGTTTTTGTACTAACACTACCGGGGATGCATACGCGCTCTTGGATTCTCGAATAACTCCATTATTTAACATTTCTTCGACCTGCGAGTTAATTATTTCAAGCTGCTTTGGAGAAACCCTATAGGGTGGGTGATGAACTGGAATCTCATCTACAGTTCTAATGGTGATTTCATCTAAGCTACATCTACCTAACTCTGAGGCCGTAAATGCAAAATTTTCCCGATATGAGGAAAGGAGGTTTTTTAGCTTAAGTTTTTCATTAAGACTTAATTCTGAGTTAATATTAAGTTTATTTATGGTAGTACATTTTTCAGAAATATTTGACATTAAATCTTCGTCATTTTTTTCTATTAGTTTAGAAAAATAAAGATAATCATTTTTCGAAATATAATTCAACCTTCCTCCCTCTCTGGGTTCATGTCCATAAATGACATTATTTTTTTCATTTGTTCTGTCATGCTGGTCATGATGTACCATAGGGCGTGACATTGACGCGACATTTCGATCACAATATTCACAAAACTTTACACAAAAATTATTCAATGTTATACAACTATCAGCGAAATTTATAATTGCATTATATTTATGAAAAAAATCCTGACCGAGGATTAAACTTTGACTAATGTCCTTAATTATTACAAATTCATTAACAAAAATACGTGAATCTATCATAAAAGTTATCTTCACTTTTCCGAGAACCTTCAGATATGATCCTGATATTGCTTTCACAAAATGATTCGTCCCGTCATTGGTACTCTTTAGTTCAAGATTCGTAGCTAATTGCTCTGATATACACGAAATTGATGCTCCAGTGTCTATCAGCGCGCTATAGGCCTGTTCAGCTATAAAAATATTAATAAATGGAGTAAGATCACCAGTATTTTTTTTTCTGTTTTCTGTCCGGAGTTGCTCTCTCTCGGACACAGCTTGCAACTCCGCTTGTTTCCTTATCGGCTGTGCTGGTGGGCTTCTTTGGCTGGGGGCAGTTTGTGTATGATTATTCCAATTATAACGATGTCTAGGGCGAAAATTGTATCTGGGTGTATGGAACGTCTCCGTATCGCCCGCACTTTGTGGTGTGGCACTTGATGTCGCCGGGATAGATGGTCTCGGGGTTGATGGGGACCTTTGGTTTGTATTGGGGAGATGATTGAAACTAACACGCGGGGGTTGCAATGGTAAATTAATTGAATCATGTTGTGTTTCTCTAAAAATCTCCTCGACTTGCTGAAGCGTGGCTCGTAGCTCCGCTTTTGAGTTATATAATCGAGTTGCTAATTTCAATTTATAATTTATGGTGATCCCTTTTAGAAATGTTTTAATAAAAATTTTATCATCAGATATGCCCGCTTGTTGCCCGTAATCAGCCAGTCTATAAAAAAAAGCCACAATATCCTCTTTCTCGCTTTGACGAGCGTTATAGAATTTTTCTACATAATCCGTTCCCGACGGGAATTCGTTTTTTAAGCTATCACATAAATCTTTGAATGATGTTCTTTCATTATAAATAAATTTAAAATAAGCTAGAGCTGGACCGTCTAAATATGCTCCCATAATTAATGCTAGGTCGTTTTCCGCCCATTTATTTATCGCTGCAATTCGGCGGAATTGCAAAAGAAAATCATCAAAGCTCGTGCCGACGCCCGAGAAAAATATTATTTGTGCCATTTTGTATGTTTGTGTTTTTCCTATTTCACTTAGCTTTCACTCCAAAGCGTCGGTCGGCGCCTCCACCATGTGACGCAGCTCAGCTCGTCGGTAACCAACGTATAGGGATACTTCCTGAAATGAAACACTTCGGGCGGCGCACTCTTATATTTTTCTTACTTATTTTACGAATACATGTTATTCATATAAAAATCACTTCAGCACTGAAAAAACAACAGACATTCTTTTTTTCTACTAACTTTCAAAACTATTCTAGAACAGCATAATCCTTCGAATTATATTTAAAAGCCAGTTCGTTGGTTATATAAAAAAAGCAACTCATGCGATCTCCTTTCGATATCACAGTACCTAATGACACGCGGGCGAAGCCGCGGGCAAAAGCTAGTATTATATAAAAAACACTGGACTTGTGCAAGTCGAAGTCACACACAAAAGATTTCGTGCTATAATTATATTATTAAAGTGGAGCAAAAAAACGCTGACAAAATAAAGTTCTTGTACCGGAACCCCCTTAAATTTTTAACTTTATTATTATGTAGTTGTATCGGCAATAGAAATACACATTGTGTGAAAATTTCAACTTTCAACCTCTTACAATTTATGAGATGCAACTCGCTGACAGATGGAAGGGCAGATAGACAGACGGACGGCGGATCACGAGGCTTAGTAGTAGGGTCCCTTTTTTCGCCTAAACAAAGTCTCCCACCGTTTCGGTATGAAAAGAAAGAAAGAAAGAAAATACGTTTATTTGGCACATAGGTACACACAATGAGATAACAATTTTTATAGTATAGAAACTTAAACTTAAATATATCTACATGGTATGTCTCACGGCTGCGCCAAATGGGTCCAGTTCAGCATGATGCCAGGCGACTACGTAGCAGTTGCCTGACGCTGGTTTTCAACTGAACCTTGCTATGGGTCTACGGAATACAATTAACAATTGAATTTTCATGCAGGTTCACTTATGGACACAGTGATTCATGAGATTCATTCATACGCACAAAATGTTTTGGAAACACATTCATTGTGCGTACAGCTAAAGAGTGGAATCCCATGCCGGAGTCTGTTTCCTGATGGCTACAAAGGTGAAAAATTTACTTCTAGGCAAGCGTGCTTCATCATCGACCACACCATGATTTGAGACAGTGATCAAACACAAGCCTATCCATAATACATAGTAGATTATGTAACTAAGGGATAAAGCAGTGTCTTTAAGTCGCGGGCAGCATGTTGAATTTCAAACGAAACGAAGGTTGCTAAGTTTTAAGCCCGAACGCAGTAAAGGATTTATATAATTCACTCCCGAGCACTGCGAGGGAAGTATAGAAACTTGAGGTGAATTGAGAAATTCAAACATATGTAAGGGCATTATCGAGCAAGTGGTGTAAGAAAATATATAGGGATATATAAGAATGGTTTAGATTGATAGCAGAGGAATGCCGAGAATTTCAAAAACTTCTAAAGCGGGTCTCCAGTTATTTGATAAAATAGGTCATTATCTGTTCTTTAGTCTTCAAGGAAAATTCAGTTTTAGAAGTTTACGGTTTCTGCCTAATAAATTGACCTAGTTTGAGGTAGCGAAAAATGTATAATAAATCCTAACTTTAAACGTAATCAATCTCAAACATTGGCATTTTAAAAATCGCTTGCATGTTTCTTGTATGTTACTTTGTATAAAGCTCAATGGAGCCAAAGGTAACGATTCAGAAAGATCCCAATCATAATATTTGTCACAGATAGGGAATTAAAAAAAAAAAATTACTAGATAAGCAATGGATAGCTCACCGTCTACGCGCCACAACTAAAATGTCAGCAAAGAAACGCTTACTACAATGCTTGCTAGACCTGCAAGAACTTTTGAAAGAGTGACCGTTGCTCTCGAACGCAAGTGAAGGATACGGGTGGGTTTATCCAGTAAAAATCTGTCACTTTCTCTCACTCCACCATAGCACGGACTTCAATCATCATAATGATTTCTAAATGATGGTTCCTCTCCTCAAAAAAAAGTATACAAAAACTACTAAGTTCTTTTATTTTAGTTCCTGCTTATAGAAGCACATCTTCTTCCTAACATAAAAACCATTTAAACTAGTCTTTCACTGTTAAAAGGTATACTAAGTGCCTCCGCAGACATCTCGACTGCTAGTATATATTTTAAAACAAACTAAAGCTGCTTGATAGTGCTATAGGTGTTTCACATTTTAAAACCATAAACAAAACTAGAATTGCCTGAGGCGTTGCCCGCATTATAGTCAAAAATTCATCTTATAAGAATATGCTATTTAATAAAAAAAAATGTGAAGTATTCAAAATATTTTCTTCCGCTCCAGGTGGTGCAAGAGGAAGGAGAAAATACTCCATCTTGTCAGTTTTTCTGTCACCTATAGGAATTGGAGAGTTACAAATATTTTTTTCTGTACGCAAATCGAACATGCATAAATTAGCATAATTTCTTTATTACCATTTTGTCATTTCTTTTTTTTTTATTGTTGATAGGTTCACGCTTGACCGCTATCTCATCTGATGGAAAACGACGATGGAACGCGCTTACCTAGAAGTAACCTATTCACTCTTGACTTAAAGATTCCCGGGTTGTAGCCTCATGTGTAGTAGCCATTAGGATATAACTCTTTATTTTATAACATGAGCGAGTACTCCACTGTTGTTAGTATATGTTGTTTGTTGTTTCATACAATGTAGACTAAGGACACAAAGACAAATTTTCAGTTAGCCAAACTTAACGCCATTGTCATACGTGAAAAGAATATTTCCAGATATGTTCTGAAGTACAGGAAAACTTAAATGGATTTCACGCAGTCCATTTTGAAACTTTCAATGTGAATCCTTTAGAGATAACGCAGACGAGCAACTTTAGTCTCCGCAACTGTTTTGTTTCTCACATCAAGTTTATGGGATCGTATGAATATGTGTTAAACTTAAGTGGTAATAGGCAAACGAAAGGTTCTAGAGTAGCGACCACGTACTGGAAAGCGCCACGTTGGGAGACCTCATGCAAGGTGGACCGATGACCTGGTGAGAACTTGGGGGAGGCCATGTCCAACTGTGGACGTCTTTCGGTTGAAATGATGATTATGATGATGATGAATGTGCGCGTATGTAGCAACGCAGCAACTGAGACTTTTTTATCGACGGAGTTGGTGAAAGGCAGACGATGAAATTATCGCCAATTTCAGGAAAAATTTCACCACCCAGTTGGCTCCATTTAGCCGAGTAGTCTTCTATTTTTGAAAGCGTATACAGCGTTTAGACAAGTGCCTGGACCTGATGACTTAGTGCTGCAAACTCGTGAACGGCTTTTTAGAAAACCCTCATTGGTAGCCTACAAAAAGTCGCGTCACTATCGCGTCCGTGCGCGCATTGAGGTGACAGTGACCGTGACAAAAAAGTTACTGGGCAACTAAATTGCTCGTGGGCACTCTCCATGGTTCGTATTATGTTCTATCTTTGTTTCAGAGCCGCAAAACTCACCCTGTACGAATACAGGGTGATTTAAAATTCATTGAAAATCTTTTAGGGTGTGAAAAAGCTCGTGAATACGAATTACTTTTACAACGAGGCAAACTCTGAAATAATCACCTGTTTTCTGCATTTTATCAAGTGAGCATAATATAGCATAGCATAATTTAGCCTTATAATGTACTCACTGCTGGGTCTTAGGCCTCTCTAGAAGTGGAAATAAGCCGTAATCCACCACGTGGGCTCAGTGCGGATTAGTGAATACGAGTATTACATATCTTTTAATTTTTAGTTCTAGGACATGCCAGTTTCCTCACGATGTTTTCCTTCACCGTTTTGAGTGCAGTGGTTATGAAATAAATTACACACAGTAATGCGCCTGGCTGGGTTTGAACCCGCGATCTACAACTCGTAAGACGAGGTCGTTACCACTGGGCCACTACTGCTCAAGTTTGTCAAGTTACGGGAAAATAAAATTGTACTCTTCATTTAAAAAATAAAGAATGTAAGAGAGAATATAAATATTTATAATGAAGCCATATAAAAAGTAATTCATATTCATCTTTCATTCACTGAAAGATCACCAAAGAATTAAAAATCAACATAAATAAACGCTACTCTTAAAATAAAAAAGCAGGCCGACCCAATTCTTTTCAATCCCACTGAAAATACCAGACACATCATTAATTGAAGTAAAGAATAATCCTCTTATATATGTCGCAGGGTTTTCATAAAATTAGGTTTTTGATCAAAAACCTAGGTTTTTGATAAAAAACCGGAAGATGACACATTTTAAACTCAATTTCATTATAAACCTGTAGCAATCCAGATTTTTTATTAAAAACCTGAACTAGTTTGGGTTTATGATGAGGTTCTTGTCAAAATCACGGGTTTGCTTTGTTTTATGACAAATAAAACAATTTAAATGAAATAAATGAAACAATCCATCATCATTTGCAACTCAGTAGAAAGAAAACAAATTATTTATTTATCAAAATTTCACATCCATGATTCAATCAATATTCTTCTTCTTCAATCCAATTATGAAATAAATACTTCAATTTAACCTGATTTTGATAAACCGCGAAAATTAAATTTCGAAACTATTAAATAAGTCGTATTTTATAGTTATGAAATTTAATTTTTAAAAAAAGAATAAAAATCATCTTCCGGTTTTTGATCAAAAACCTAGGTTTTTGATCAAAAACCTAATTTTATGAAAACCTGCGACATATATATACCTTGCCCTTTGCAGAGACAGTGCGTAAGCTTAATTGGTTGTCATTACGAGTAATGAATTCTCAATAGCCTGACAGCATGACAGCAAGTCAGTTTGACAGTTGACAGCTGACAGCATAATAGACTGTGTTTCTGTAGGTACAATTCAGGTTGCGTGAGCATGATTTGTCTAGACTCACAAGGTATTAACGTAATTTCCATGATAGTATTTTTGAATTAGGTTCGAAATTACTGATATCTAGTAATTATATACTACCCTCAAATTACACTAATGGATAATCTAAACTTATATTAAAACTAGCAAACCCAAAAGACGTTACCCTGGCAACCAAAAAATAACTAAATTAAAACTAGGTTGCAACTACACCGAGTTCAATTATATTTTCAAACCATCCAGGGACTCATTAAAATATCCGAATCAACCTTTCAGCGATACCGTTCTTTTATGAATGCAGATAAGTAAAATTATTTTACTCTAAAAATGCTAGCCTCGTCGCTGCCGACCGTTGCTATTTCGGTATAATTCGGCCCTTAGGCTTAATTCTCCCACCCCTTAAGAGGCTTAGGTAGAATACATACAGACACATACATACCTACATGCATCCCTACAAAAAGATGATTAAATAAAAATCCTTCTTCCCTTTCAAAGAGAAAAAAGTTGACGACAGTTTTCATCAAACTTTAAAATACGTGGAGCTTTTTCATTTCGCTCAAGTAATACGATTTATTAGATTTCTTCACAGTTTCTTGATGCAAATTGATTTTCATCGATTGGAAATTTCTCGTTGCTTTGCATTCGTTTTTTTAGGGTTCCGTACCTCAAAAGGAAAACCAGAACCCCTATAGAATCACTTTGTTGTCCGTTTGTCTGTCAAAACCCTTTATCGCGGAAATAACTCAGGTCTGCGGTGTCTTGAAGCTGCGAAAAAAAAAGATACAGCCGCGTAAGTCGCAAAAAACGTAAATTTCAATACTCTCAAGAGCATAAAAATTCATAGAGTATCATCATGTTGACCCGAGGGCTTGTGGACAGTGAGCAATGGGTAGCTCACTGTCCGGCCGTTCGGTAACTGTCCGGACCAACCCCAAGTCGTCGACGGCGCGCACTGTTCCCGCGCGCCTCAAGGAGTTGTCAGCAACAGTAGGGACCCAGCCGGGTCGAAGCCTACTGGGGCCAGGGTTATCCGAAAGGGCGCTCGAGCCCCGGTATGAAGGCTAGAAGGAACGGGGTGGGTCTTTTAGTCAGTAAGAGTCTGTCACTATCTCCTGCTCCGCCCAAGGGCGGGGGATGTCAATGCATGATTTTTTCCCAACATAAAAAAAAAAAAAAAGAAATCATGTTGACCCACAATCCTGAAATTTGGCATAAAGCAAGGTAGCACAAATATTAGGAATAAATCTGAAAATACGTCACAAAAAAAAATTCACAAAAAAAATGCGGTTCGGAATAATCTTCGAGGCTCCATTCGAGAATTAAACTATTTACAAAGCTAAGTTTATACGGAACATGCGCGAGTTTGACTCGCACTTGGCCGGTTTTTTTTTTTTTTTGTTATAAAATGAGTGTAATAAAATGGTAAAAAAAAAAATCATGTTGACCCACAATCCTGAAATTTGGCATAAAGCAAGGTAGCACAAATATTAGGAATAAATCTGAAAATACGTCACAAAAAAAAATCACAAAAAAATGCGGTTCGGAATAATCTTCGAGGCTCCATTCGGGAATTAAACTATTTACAAAGCTAAGTTTATACGGAACATGCGCGAGTTTGACTCGCACTTGGCTGGTTTTTTTTTTTTTGTTATAAAATGAGTGGGACGAAAAAGAGACTACTCGTAATTAAATGTGGTTCTTTAGTAGTTTTATTACAAAATTTTTTTCATATTTCCAACTGCTTAAAGGTTTTTATTAGAAATTGTAACTAGATTCCTAAAGAGAGTGGGAAGGTTTCTGATATTGTGGGAGTTATTGAGGTTGAATGAATGCTAGAAGAAATAATACTTATAATTAAATCTTTTTCAGTTATTTTCCTGTCCATGTAAGTTTGTTTATTGATATTTTTATCGGCTAATCACAACAACTAAAAGTTAATATGACTAATACCAGATTATACATGAGGAAATTAGCCAACCGTATTTTTTTTTTTAAATTACTCTGTGACATATCATCATGAAATACCAAATAATTTCACTCGCTTTTAACTCGGTGAAATTATATCAGTGAAAACAATGTAAAAAAAAAATCCGAAATGTACACAAAGTACACCATCACACAATCATCATATTTATTTAGTTTATTTAATTAAGGGTAATTTTAAGTTTTTTTGTGCACTAATTATACTGTCTTCATCATTTCAGCCGGTAGACGTCCACTGTTAGACAGGCCTCCGCCAAGTGTCGCCACAATGAACAGTCCTGTGTGTCTCGCAAACATCGGATTCCCGCAACCTTTACCAGGTCATCGGTCCACCTTGTAGGAGGCCTTATGCTACGTCTTCCGGTACGCGGCCACTCCAGAAACTTTCAGCCATAACGACGGCCATAGCCACTTAAGTTTGGCGATTCTTTGTGCTATATCGGCAACTTTGGTTCTCCTGCGGATATCTTCATTTCTGATTCGATCACGATTCGATTATACTGTCTTAAGTAAATCTATCTTTCATTCAGAGATTTTTTTTTTGTATTTCCATATATTATAGAGTCTGTCTAAAAAGTCAAACAACTTGGATAACTATTAGAGTAAAATGAAATCTGATGTAGTCAACACTAGTTCAATAATCAAGGTTGATTAAAAGATCTTTATCATTGTTTACTAATAGAAGGACCTAATAAAAAGTATCGAATAAAAGTATTTTTAAATGAGTTATAATGAATATTCAAAAAAATCCCAAGTCGTTTGATTTTTTAGACAGACTATAGTGTGCATTATACACCGTTAAATTTTGATTGTTTTAATCCCGTGGAGGGTCGATCCGGTACATGAAACACTATCGATTTGTAAAGATAAAATTAAAAAATAAAGTACCTTTTTTTTTAAACTCGTATTAATTTACGTGTGTACGAAATTAATTTCTTTAAGTTGACGTCAGCTGAGCGAGTTTAATGACCTTTAGGTAATAGTCGGCGTTGCGTACACACTACCTACAGGTCATTGAACTCGCTCAGCTGACGTTTTCTTAAAGAAATAAGTTTCAAAAAAAAAAAATACGAGAAAAAGGTACTTTATTTTTTCATTTTATCTTTACAAATCGATAGTGTTTCATGTACCGGATCGACCCTCCACGGGATTAAAACGATTAAAATTTAGCTGTGTAGAATAAGAACATGCTCTAACCAAAAACTTTTATTGATAGGCTCACTCTCTCCCTTAACTACTTAATCATTCCTACCTGTTTCGATCTTTTGATGTTTGACATTACTGAATGTCATTTTATTTAGAGCCTCCGATATAGAGATTTTCATACCTATTTAAAAATCAGTCGCAAGTCACAAAACATTTCACTTAAAATATTCAAATTAATCCTTCTGCTTTCCTATTCAAGAAACTCCACCAGTTCTACCATCAAAATGAAACAACTTCCAACAAAGTCCTAACCTGCCAAACTCGAACTTTGATCAATAAGCATCTCGATACAAGTACTTACATGCGTGATAGATCACTTACGAGTATAAGGTGCTTTTCCATTCGGAGATGGGCGAGGCTAGGCGGAGTGCGGATGTGAAGCGGCGCTGTGCAAATGTGGAACCTACCCTTCTCTACCCTACTCTAGACACTACTCTACACTACTCTACTCTACTCTACCCTACCAAACTTCACATAAACCATCTAATAAATAGTTCGAACAAAGCCTAAACATTTGGCTTGAGTTACAAAATTGCAACGAAAAGTGGCATTGATTTTTATATATACAGACTTGACACTTGTTTCCGGTTTCACATATAAATACTAAAATGTCATACAGCGTATCACAAGAAAAAATAAATGATCCTATTGGTGGGTTATTTCCTCACGCACCGCCTAGCTACCTCGCACATCTTCGCTCCGGTAGTAAGCACCCTAAGTACGATACACACGGAAGGAATTTATGGCACTCATAAAAATGACAGAATATGATTGAAGATCGTATTTTACACGGTAATATTTGGGGGTGGTTCCTCATTTCCTTTCCTTTTTGTGTATGTGGCGAAGTGTGTATCGGTGGTACTTTCGATGTATGTGGAAGAACTTCGAAGAAATTAAGGTATGAAAATTGCATGTAAGTATTGCTATGTCTGCATTTCCATGTGTAAGGAAGAAACTAGATTATCAAATTGGCGATATACGTGCATATTTTTCTTCTAATATGTTATAAGAGGCTGCAAGTGCTAGGTAATATTGATCTGTTAATCTACACCGATATTATAAAGGCCAAAGTTTGTATGTGTGTATGTTTGATAGTTCTTGATGCTTGGATGATAAGGAATAACAGAGCAGCGCGGCGGCAGCGCTGTAGCCGCGCTACCGCCGCGCAGCTCTTTGTGGCTGATTTGAAGGTGCCCTTAAAAACGCTTAAGCGTCGTAAGTACTTAAAACGCGGGTGTACGAAATATTGATCGGCCGAAAATTTTGATCTTCATTTTTCTTAAGGCCCAAGCGCCCGAAAAGTGCCATAAAACAGTGACTTTCTAAAGCCTACTCTTCGGTAGTGGCCAGGTTAGTAGGTTTGAAAAAAATATATGTTTATTATAGATTCATGAACAACATTATCGACATTTGATTTTTTCGCGCTATTAATACCTACTTTTGTCTAAAAAAAATATTTAGCAATTTCGCAACTTTTCGCAACTTTCCCCTTCTTCTTCGAAACGGTTTGGATCTTTAGAAACATTTTTACACATAAAAATTGGTGGTTAAATATTCTTCAAAGTGAACATTGCATATGTAAATCAATCAATATTTTGCAAAGAAAATGGATTTAAAGGTCAGCCGCGCGCTTTCCGGGCGCTGTTGGCCGCAAATAAATGCACAGATTTGCGAACCGCCGCCTAGGCCGGTGCGAGAGGTGCGTCCACATAATTTTGGCCAGATGGTTCAAGGGACTATAAGCCTTAAAGCCTACCCAAAATGATTTTTTTTTTTTTTTTCTTTTTTTGGGCCCCGGGGGATTTTATAATAAACTCGCATATGCATCCATGTTTTACGAATCACGGAGGCTTCACGATTTGTTGATGGTCATGAATCTACAAATCAACCTCGTGAATTGTTGCTTAATTTTTCGAAATCGATCCATCATCATTATCATCATCAATTCAGCTGAAAGACGTGCACAGTTCGACCTGTCCTCCCCCCCCCCCAAGTGTCGCCACAACGGTTCTGTGCGTCTCGCATCAATCGCATTCCCGCGACTGCCACCAGGTCATCGTTCAAGAGATCGATCCGTATGGCTTATTATTCTAGCCACGGACTCCTCAAAATACCCACGAGTATAGAACCAACCCAAAAATATTTTACCTTCACCTTTCCTCACATTTCCCGTCGTTTTGCGACAACTGGTACTTATGTATATACTACCTACCTATGGATAAATCACGCAATACCTTTTCCGCCCACTCGGCTATTACCACTTTTTAGGATTCCGTAGCCAAAAGGTAAAAACGAGACCCTATTACTAAGACTTTCTCACCAGGACCAGACAGTTGAAATTTTCACAAATTATGTATTTCCGTTGCTGCTATAACAACAAATACTAAAAACAAAATAAATATTGTGGCGTGGGGAGACGCAAATAAAAGGCTTTATCTCTAACTTTACTTATTTATATTGTTAGAAGCCTTAAATTAGATATTTCTATATAAAATTATATTCTTCTTAGTTGACATCAATCTATCATTATTCGAATCCCTTCTAATTCCTATATTAAACTTTTTCATTACCATAAACCTTAAAAGATGCATTATGTTGCCAGTTTTATACTTATTACTATATTTAAGGGGGCTCCCATACAACAAACGCGATTTTTTTGTCAATTTTCCTAAGAACAGTACGGAACCCTTCGTGCGCGAGTCCAACTCGCACTTGGCCAGTTTTTCAACCTTTCCTCAAACAATTTGTGCTAGGAAAGCGCTACCCGCTTTTTTGTTATTCTTTAATTACTCCGTTATCGCGATAACGTTTAATATTCGGCATTTTTTGGTTTAAATATTCAGGTATTTATTTAATTTGTAAAAAATGGTGTAGTGTGTGTTGGAACGCAAAAGACTAGTAGTTCCGTAGCTATTAACTAAAAGACCCACCCCGTTCCTTCTAGCCTTCTTACCGGGGCTCGAGATGTTTTTCGAAACTAACCCTGGCCCCACTAGGCTTCGACCCAGCTGGGTCCCTGCTGTTGCTGATAACTCCTTGAGGCGCGCGGGAACAGTGCGCGCCGTCGACGACTTGGGCTTGGTCCGGACAGTTACCGGACGGCCGGACAGCGAGCTTAACCCAAAAGACCCTGCCATGATTTGCAACGGAACCCTAAATAAGTAGGTATATTTTGTTTAGTAATTTGCTTCGTGCTGGTAGCTTAATTGCTTCCTTACTGATTAGGGGCGAAAGAGAATATCGTTTACTTAGTGAAAAGGTTAATATTGTAACAGTTACTGAGCGAGTTAATAGCTCAACGGTCAAAGTGTTGAACTATAGATTATTAACATAACATTAATTTTTTCGATTAAGATCGAGATTGTATGTTGTAGAAACATTGAAATTATAATAAATAAGTATACACTCGTTACACAAAATAACATTTCTGAATTGGCTAACAGAAGTTTAAATGACTTAATAAGACAACACGCACATTAAAATTCGCAATACACTTGTAATTATAATAACAAACTGTCATGGTTTGAACAAAACTTAAAAGCTATTAAACACATAGCATTTAGCTTGCTCTGTATTTCTAACAAAATATTATCATCCGGTTCGAAGGACCATGTCAGCCGGAGATGTCCTTCGAGCCGAATGATTTGTAATTTCCAATAATAAAATAAGCATAGCAGCATAAACAGCTTTGTGATGTTACCACTACTGAAAATCAGGTCTTCTCTCTTTAAAAAGGAACGGGCCGTAATCCATCACGCAGACCCAGTGCCAGTTGGTGGATGGCACATGTTTTCGAATTTTTGGGTCAAGGACATACCGGTTTTCTCATGATATTTTCCTTTACCGTTCTGTTTGAATTGAATCCACGACGTATGTCTCGTAGGGCCACGCCCTTTACCATTTAGTCACTACTGCTAAAATCCCAATCAGTAAAACAAAAATCTGACTATTGTATCAGAATCCATGTTAGATTCGTTTTGCACATCGCTAGCAAAAACACCAAAAAATCATTTATAGTTATTTATAATTACCTGAGCAGCTGTGACAGTAATAGGCAACACATGTGGTTCTTCCACTGCACTTCTGGTACTCCTACTGCCTCGATCCGAACTTTCTTCTTCCGAGTCCGATGCATGGAAAGACAGAGACCCAGGACTTGGGTCACTGAGTCTCAGCTTCAAACAATCTCGCCGCATCTTGAGGCAATTCAATATCTTTCTAATTTAGCACTTTTTTTGTGACATGTCTTTGGATTTATCTTAGGGAATGTTGCGTTTTAATTTGGTATAAGTTTTTTATTTAATTTAGAAATAGCTTTTTGTTCATTTTTGGCGCTGTAAATATAAAACGAATGTAGATGTTTGAAGCCACAGTGCGTAGTGCAAAACGGCTAGGCGGTCTTAAAAATAAATCTAAAATATAATCTAAATATTTTTTAAAGACTTAAAAAATAAATCAACGCTAATTTTTCAGCAAGCTTTATGTAAAAAAAAGTTTATTATACGTTTCAATAAATTCAAATAATGTTATCATCAACCATTTCAGAAATGAGAACAGCTAACCTAAATAAACTGAACACATTTTGTGTCTCATTCAATAATGGCCCCAAAACACCCATTATTTCCTTCATTCATAAATCGCAGAAGCCGTCAATATTCGCTGATGTGTCCCGGCCTTACGCCCACGTAACGCGACACCTCGCCACGTAAGGACTCTGTTACGTCCTTCCATTGTCGCACTTGTATAACCGGCTTTATTGCGACTCACACACATGTTTTCTTTGCACGATTTTTCTTTTAACAAACAAAATAACATGTTATACATTAGCAAACATTTGGTTTTTAAGACCAGAAAGATGCAGAGAAATTTCTTCGGCATTTATTTCATTCATATCTTTATTTTATGTGTTTAAAGCATGCGATATTTCTATTTAGAAACATATAGTTTTGTCATGTTTACTTAGCAAAGTATTCCTGATATTTGAAGTATTTGGAGCGTATAGAAACGGTTTGGTCTCGAATCGTAAACACCGATTCGCTAAGTAGGTATTAAGCTGATTTCAACAATTGTAATTGGAATTCCTGGATGCTTTAGTAAACGCAGCTTTAAACTATTGTATCTTCAACCTATATTTTATTTCTGACCGGATTATTTTTGTGTCTCCGATTTCTATTCCTTTTTTACTAAAGATTCACCGCTTATTCTGAATATTCTCCCTGATTCTCGAAAGTTTTAAATTTTTCAACGTTAGCAATTTCAGTGCACTCTCTAATTGAGTTTCTTTTAACTGAATCTTGTTCACTGCCTTATTACCATTAATAAGTTTTCTATATTTTATATAGTCAAGGTTTATATTATCTTCTTTACAAATTATTACGCAGTGTAAACACTTTGGAGTGGAGTCATCTATGTATCTCCACGTGGTCAGGTTTTCTTTCCTTTGGCCAGTCTAGGTCTATTTTTTAGAGAATTTTAGTTTGCTCCTTTTCAATTTTTTTTCTTCATCAAAGTGTTTGTTTCAGGTTCCAACAAGATGGCATTGAGAAATACCAAAAAATCTACTTTTTTCGATGTGCACCTGAATGTTATTATGTGCTTAGGGCTAGTAAAAGGTAAGAAGACTCCTCCTTGTTCCAACTAACCAAATTCGAACACTTTATAACATAGCCAATAAATAATAATATAGTCTTCAACTGTGAATTCTGTAGTTCACATCTAGTTCATTTCAATGAAATACTCCAAGATCAATTAGGACTCGTAAACACAGAAATTGAAATGTAAACTACTCCCGATTGATTTGCAAATGTGTCTGTATACTCCTTTTGTATACAATGTTGGAATGAAATAAACCAGGGTGGAAAATGTCTAGAAATAATCGAATGTTTTGGTTCAGGTACCTGTCAGAACTTAAGAGTTATTTGATTTATGGAAACCACGGAAACGTAGGTCAAATTTAGACAACTAGGTGCTTTGTTTAGTTTCAAAACGAAAATGCTAGTGTAGAGAGTGATGAGGTCCATAAAATCTTGCAATATACCTGACCAAGAAAATTTATCAAATTTTGCAACACATTCAGCACCCTGACTAAAGATGGTTGCAGTTGCAGTTTTTGTCAGTTAAAGTCCGACAGATTCAAGAAAACATCATCAATGACTCTTCTCGCTCTGGGTGATGCGAAAGGGAGTGTCAGGCTTATATTGACTTAAACCCTTAATTTGGTCTTTCCGAGCCTACGATGACTCTTTCGAACAATTGCATTCTTATGATAGCATGCTTCTAATGATCTAACTCATGGTTATGATATTGCAATATCCACAATGAATATTGATGTAGCAGTGGATGACCAATTTGTTTCTTGTTGACTAATTTGCACACCATGTGAAGCAGCAAGCGAAACTTGTAACTAAGAGCATGTAGTTTCAATTCTAGAGAATGTGTAGATTATTATTGCAATATCTTTGACTGATTGATGGCTTTCATCGGTATGTTTTAGGAACAGGTGCTAGGTATCATAAAGATTTGGTATTTGAAAACGTTTCTATTATCAACGTTTATTTTAGACTGATGGAGTCCTGTACTCATAGCAGTACTCACCGAAAGAGAAATGAAGAATCATTTGGAAAAAGCGCGTTGGTTTATTAGGAATAAATTTCTACAATTTCACTTAATTTTTTACTTGCAATTTACTAAGGACCAGTCGCGTTATCAACCGAGCTCCTACTTTTTTCTTGTCATTTGCAAAATGAACCACTTTTTACGCTCGTACAAGTTAATCAAAGTTGGAAGTGCAATTTCCTAGCACTTTCCGCTGTAATGAACATAAAATTAGTTTAGAAGTAGATGCTTCATCACTAGTCATAAAATATGTTTACTGTGAAGCAAATTATGGAAAATTGCGCAGCACTTTAAATAACGAAGTTTTAAGCATTCGAGATTTAAAACTCGTAAGAAAGGAAATAAGATTATTTCGTATAGTGCTATTTTTTTTTTGTTTGGTTGGCTTACAGCTAACATTATGAAATATAATGATAGGGTAGATTACGACGAGCCATTTACAAGCCTCCACATTTATAATATGGGAGTGTTGTTAAAACAGTTACAAAAGTAATAGTTTAGAAAAAAAATGTGGAAAGACAATAATATAAAAGACCAAAATAGGAAAATGCAAATAATTTACAATTGTAGAATGAAGTATAGTTGGAAGATAACATAAAAGACAAAAATATAAGAAAGCAATTAAAGACAATGACTTTGGACATAGCAATGATCACAGAATGATGCTAAGTTGCTTGTAAAGAAATTAACTCAGGTATGTTCTTTAACTAAATATGTACATGAGTATCAAACATTAATAATCTCTCATATTGGTAAAATCTTTATAAGAAACACGAATCCAGATTTAGTAATTAAGTAAGTACGACATCGATAAAAACACGTGCCACAGAAAGCCACAGAAAGATAATTGGATAAAGAGATGACAATCGTCTGCAATACCTTTGTCAGTTTCAAGCACACAATCCTCTCAATGTATTATTGATTCTGATCGGGAAAACCCGATGATAGCCGGAAGTCTAAGAGCGTTGGATTAAAAAGTACGAGTTGAAAAACAGTTATTAACAGACTAAGTGAGGGACGTTAAGAACGAGATTCTTTTACTTTAAGTATTTTGATTTTCATTACAGCTAAATCTTCTATTTTAATCTCGTTTCTAAGCTTGAAAAATTACCCTAAATGTTCCCTGCCAAGCTTCCAACTATGTAAATTGCATAAACTTTCCCATCTGCTGTCTAAATCCATTTGGCAGTGGTTTGCATCTGTTGCATAGATCTGGCAGAAGTGTTATATGCAGATATCATTGAATTGCTTTTTAGCACTGACAACTGGAGCTATAAGTGTACTGAAAACTGTTTGAATGATGGTTATAACAATAACCATTTTTGAATTTCTAAAGTTAGTATTAATAAACGAAAACAAAAATTTAAACAACAAAACATATTAAACAAAGAATGAATCATAAGTTCAAATACAAAATGAAGAACACACAATTAATGTCACCTTTATTCTCAATAAAACAGCCATTATTCTAAAATAAATCAAGAACAACACCCATCATGATACACATAATTAAAATTTCGGAATGCAAAATGTAAATACTAATGTCATTATTGAGGAAACTGAAACTATAAAATCTACCAGAAAAGATACTTCAGCGTGGCATAACAATGATGCTACAAGGACTTTCTAAATATAATAGTATATCGTAAAATTATACGGTGTAGCGTGTTATTGAGTCGAAACACACTCATCAAGTGGTCTTGGTGAATTACTAAGCAATATATCACAGACTAGATTAGATTGGAACCAGGTGGATGGGGACGCCAATGCGAAAGTAATGGCTGCATTATAGTTTACCTTGAGGGAAATAAGATTGGTGATAAATTGAACGGCAAAATAATCTCGAAATGTGCGATTGAAAAATAACGCGCTGAAGGAATCAGTCAAAGTAATTGCAATGCGAAAACTATTCAAGAAAACTTCCATATAGTCTCAACTCAATGTAAAAAATACGTGTTACCTACATTACTACAGAAGGGATTTGAAAGATAGTTTTCAATTCAATGCCATTCAACGGCAACTTAGCACTCTACACGGGGTGGCGTGTGCTTCCAATTTCCTTTCTGATCGGTGCAGACCGCTCTGATATTCATAAAGGCTGTCACAGCTGAAACTTATATCAATTTTCTTGGATATAGTAGATTTGTGATCGGTGGGAAATAGAAATTGTGAAGTATAAAGTTGACGGTATTTCTATATTTTTAAAATTTAATTATGGTTATTAGCAGAGGTCAGAATTAGGTCGAATTATTTGAGTACTTATACTAATTTCATACAGTGAAAGAATAACGTGGATATGTCTCAAATCCCGAGATTAAATTTTAAAGAGCAGATTTTTTTTGTCCCTGTCAGAAATATACTAGAAAAACAATCTTCCTGCATTAATGACAGGAGGAGGAAGTGTATACATTGTTAATCTCACCTCAGTTGACGTAGAGAGATCTTTTTCAAAGAAAAATACTAATAAAAATTGTATATTAATTATCTTTGTTTATCTCTGTTATCTCTGAGGTTTTTATTTGTAACATTAGAAATCCCGGAAAGATCCAAATCAATATCAACACTTCAATGCAAGTACATGAATAACTCTACTTAATTCCGACCTCTGGTTATTAGGCAGCTTTATATAAAACAAATTCATATGCTGAAGGAATTAAGGCTAATAACCCGACAACCTTTCAAAACCTAGCTATTGAGTACAGACTATTCTGCCATATAAACGCGCTTAGAGGATTAAGAGATAAGCACAACGAGCACATACTCGGGGCTTCCTATCAACAGGGGTTCAAAACATTTTCCTAAAGGATTCCTCAATATTTAAAATGAACCCTCGATAGAAAAGGTGATGAATAATTTATATAGATCCTCCGGTATTGGGATGAAGAAATCCAAATTATCTAGCGTTGAGCCAAGGGTATGCCAACAATTTTGCTGAAAATATTATAATTGAAGTAACTATAGCACAACGCTATAGAACTATTAATACGAAGGTGGTTGACATACAAGATGACTTTTTGTATCTCTGAAATTACACGTATAATAGCTTATATTCGCGTCTTTTCACTCCCTTGACGGTTGAATTACAAAATATCCTTTCATATTCTTTGTATACATCATAAAAGGAACCTCTGCTCAAAATTTTACTTTTAGGTCCAAGGATTTGGGCTGGGCATTAATTAGTCAGCGAGTCGGGACTGTGAATTTTATACAACATTAATTTAGTAAAAGCAAAACCCAAAATACATGTCTAGTATTTTTATGTAAGGAATGTATATACGAAATTTCTTAACTATCATGAAAAATCAGCTAAGCTTATGTCAGCAAAAATACATAGTCACCGGGCCATCCAGGCAACTGAGGGGTTGTTTTGTTACCTAGCTATTTGCTGGCTCCTAATAGCCGCTATGACGTGCCGTGACCTATGTTGTACTTAGTGTCGGTGGTGTCCAACTTGTGACCTTTTTAAATATTTTTGGGAAAAAATATAACATGGTGTAAAATCTATTGGAATCCATTCAGTTGCTGATTCTGAACAAACTACATTCAGGTTTTGCATAAACTAAAAATAATGTTGTATATGTGTAACAGAAGATTTTAAATGATGATGTAAAAACGTAAAATTAAGTCTAATGTGGACTGCGGGGTTGTTCCAAAGAGTCACAGCGCTCTTGGAACGCAAAGGGTACTTGAAGGACCACGGGTAGGTTTTAGTCAGTATAAGACTGACACTCACTCTCGATTCGGAGCTGGAGAAGATATTTGTGGACTTATTACAGTAATCTTACCCCACGAACCAGCTTTTTCTGAACTATGCTAAGTAACTCCCAAACACATGTTTTTTTTTTGAGGAGTGAAATCTTCCAGTGAGTTCTCCCACTTTAAGGTAGAGCAACAGGCTGTGTCACACTTTAAGATAGAGCAACAGGCTGTGTCACACTTTAAGGTAGAGCAACAGGGTGTGTCACACTTTAGGTAGAGCAACAGGCTGTGTCACACTTTAAGGTAGAGCCACAAGGTGTCTCACACTTTCAGGTAGAACAACAGGGTGTGTCACACTTTAAGGTAGAGCAACAGGGTGTGTCACACTTTTAGTTAGAACAACAGGGTGTGTCACACTTTAAGGTAGAGCTACAGGTTGTGACACACTTTAAGGTAGAGCAACAGGCTGTGTCACACTTTAAGGTAGAGCAACAGGCTGTGTCACACTTTAAGGTAGAGCAACAGGGTGTGCCACACTTTAAGGTTTTAAGGACTTAAAGGTTTTGCTGTATGGACTTTAAAAGAGACTTTGACCCCTGAGTTTGTTTCGGTGTTTCTTCTCAAGGTAGTCAGCTAGGAAACACCGGCCTCATCTAGCATTAATTGACGAAAAAAAAAAAAATTGACGTGTAAAAGTGTTTTTATAAAACCTACTTGCAAAATAAAGATCATTTATCATTTATCATTTAAGGTAGAGCAACGATCAACAGGGTGTGTCACATTTTAAGGTAGAGTAACAGGGTGTGTCACACTTTTTTCTGAATAAAACCACACCTGTGTCCTTCAGTTACCTTTTGTGTTTTAGGACCACGGGTTTCCTTTTCAGATATTCCCCGTAGCCCTAGTTGGCACTGTCAATGCTAGGCCTCTATAGTTTGCTGACATCTCTTTGAGGTGCGCGTTTAACACGAGGCGTCGACGACTTGGGCGCGGTTCTTATTAGACAACCAAATGGCGAGTTACCCATTGTTTGTCAACCGCAAGCCCCCGCCTATGGTGGGCGAAAAATGCAATGCTACCCTCGACTCCTGAGGAGAGATTTCCTTTGGCGATGGCTGGGGCGTACGGATGTCCGTGCCTTCAAGTTTGTTGCCATCTTCTTCGCAAGCAGTACTGTTTAACAGAAGGATGCTACCGAATCTCAGTCCCTCTCGCATCGAACCTTGGTAAAGCATAGTCGGTCTTATAATGTTCCTACTGTTGGAACTCCGGCCTCCTCTCTAGGAGAAGGAATGGGCTGTAATCCACCACGCGAGCCCAGTACCGGTTGATGGATGTCACATGTCTTCGAATTTTTTGGTTCAAGGACATGCCGGTTTCCTTACGATGTTTTCCTTCACCGTTTTGAGAGCAGTGGTGATGAAATAAATTACACAAAGTAATGCGCCTGGCTGGGTTTAAATCCGCGACCTACAACTCGTAAGTCGGGGCCGTTACCAGTCGGTCACCACTGCTCTCCGAACCATGGTAGTCACCACAATACCAGTGGGTTAGAAGCAGCAACTGCGTGTCTAACCTCGATAACCCTACTAGTTAACACGTTACCCTTGATCGGACAGGTTGTAAAAGTTTCGGGCTATCATAGTAATCAACTTAGTCACATTTCAAACAATATTAATTCCATTTCTGAAGAAAACGTGACTAAACATACAAATGTAAACTTAGTTTAAATATCTGTAAGGATTTGACTTCTAAATTATTCACAGGCTTAGGAGATCCAAGGGGAACTGAAGTTCGTAGGGGCCCGTCGAAGCCTGGGGTCACGATTAGTGTGAAAGTGGAACCCGGGGCCATCGGAAGAAGGCAAAGAAGGAACAGGAGTGGGTTTTTAGTCAGTAAAAGTCCGACACGCCCTCCCGTTCCGCTCAAGAGCGGGGATGTTATTGGATGATTTTCCCACTCAAAAAAAGGGGAATAGAAGTTGGTTATCAATAGGAAAAAGTTGACAATGATAAAGAAATCACTTCCAAAAAAACAGGATTGTATTTAAGTACTTATTAATTTAAAAAATTCTGCTGTTCTAGGTCGAACGAGAAGAAGCGTCAAAAATTTCACTGACTGAGACCCACCCGTATTCTTTCAGTTGCTCTTTGTGTTTCAAGGCCGCACTGTGACGCCCAATGCCCAGAGCATCTGGGCATTGGATCGGGTATGGCGGGGATAGCATCTTTATCACGGTTTCCACCACCTCTTTCGCTCACATCACTGCTTTGCAGTTGGAGGTGAATTAATGTCTATATAGGTAGTCTATAGATTGGACTAGAGCCGGACGCGAAAGATCTCCGCCACCAATCGACATACTAAGCTTACATAATCAGCTTTATGATGTTTCCATCTGGGGCTCAGGTCTCCTCTTTGGGTGATAGAATGGGCCATACTCCATCACGCGGCATTGGTTGCCTCTATGAGGAAGAAACAAACTTCTCCAAACCCAATCCAATTTTTAATGTATGTGCTATCTGCAACATATTACTTTGTTTATTGTTTTGATCACACTGTGTTTTGTTTTGTTTCATTGTTCATAGGCGTAGATGAGATTTTGATCAGCATTTCAAACTCGCAGATTAAAACAATAGCAATTATTTTACAGCGAATATATAATTTATGTGTTCAAAGTTTGAAATGAGAAGTATGGTTTACTTAATGACTAAGATTAATGATAACAAAGATTTAAAAGAAGCTTTCGCAGCAAGGTTACCAAGAAGAATTAGATCATAATATTATAAAATCTATACTGACTATAACACTTGGGGAAAGTCCAAATAGTTGCTGACCGGGATAAGTTGACATTGATTAACGAGACATATTAATGTTTAATAATATTTCAGCCTTGAACCAAAGTAAATTCTTCTATCAAACTTTTCAAGATCTTTAAATTCAAATTCTCCTTTGCCTGATTCTTTACTTCGAAACACAAAGGAAAAATGTTGCTTTGAGGTTGTAAAATTATCTTCCCCTAAAGAAATATTCGTTGTTATCGAGATATATATAGGTAGATATACTTTAGAATCAGCTGTGATCTTTGACATTTTAATATTAGAAGAGAGTAGTATAGTTAATAACGACCTAGGTGTTTTCTGTCTCTCTAACTTGATAAAAACCAAATAAATTTTCTTACTAAAATGGGCAATATGGCAGACTGAGGACAAAATGCCGACGGCTATATTCTGAAGGACACGTTATTTTATTTGGGTTACCAAAGGTTTATGATTGTGTGCTTCAGTTTTGTTGGAAAAAGGGTTATATTGTTGGGATATTGGAGTGGGTGGCAGTTGTTTATTGTTATAAAGGACACCTTTATTTGACAGAATATGTGGAACAATATGCTATTGGATATTAAAATTTGTAACTGATATATTGAAATGAAAGAATTTGTGAAAATATAGTAAATGGATTTATGAGAAGCCTTTGAGCAGATGTAACATCAGTTTAATCAAAATATCTAGACGATATTGCTCTGATATATTACTTAAATTTGGATCAATGAAATGCATAATTCGAATTTCTTGGTTAAATTCATAAATAGCAGAACAAAAAACAAAATATTATTGAAAAACCAAATACTATAAAATTATCAATAGAATTTAAACGATAACAAGGAATATGATTTACAACATTATTATCGCTTACAATTTTATACTTATATTTTCCTTCTATCCGTAAAAAAAGCAAACAATATTTAAAAATACAACCATCATATCTCATACATACGTAAATTCAATAATGTTTACATCAAATGCGTTGGATGAAAACGTGGTCTGAATCAAATTATGCTTTATTTATCCATCTTGACCACTAAATATGGGAAAATTCCTAGGAAAACATAAAGGAACGCGTAACGCACTGGTCCGATGTAGCGAAATAATCGTCTATTCGGTGAAAATACACGCAATATTTAGTACGCGACCGCCATGCCGATCTGCACCGTAAAACGCTTATAAACACTATTTTTGTATCGTTATTTTGTAAACGTAATCAATTTCGAAAGTAACACAGATAATAATCACCGATCAATGAAATCACTGAAGAATTTTGTGTTCAGATATCGATATTAGAACACAGCGTTCTTTTTTAATATATTTTTTTCGGTTGGCGAGAGAAAAAAGCGCGGGGTTGTGTTTGGGAGCGCGTAACGACGCCCACCGTCGACAGTGGCGCCGCGCGCGGCACTGACTCGAAATCAACTGGCTTCGGGCAACAGGAACGTTCCATTTCACCAACAAATTTACATTTTCGTTGTCGTTCAACCTTATTGTCGTAGAAATAACGTTTAAATTAGTTAATTTTGTTAATTATTTGTAATATTATGTGTTTCTATATAGGCATCAGGATGTCCCTTTTGTTCAAAGCGTTCTTGTTCCGCTCATTTGAGTAGATTCCGTTTCATTTGGGCAGTACGAGTATATAATCGTTACATTAATTTCGGTCTAGCATTGTCTCGAACCATTTGTTTGGCGTTTGTAATTATGTAATTCAGGTTTAATTATCTGATGAATAGAACTATGCATGCAGTAAACATTGTCATGTTTATAAATAAAGAAAGATATGCTGATTAAAACAAAATTGTTTTGTTATATTTCAGTTTTTTTTTTTCAGTGCATGTAGGTAGGTACCTAATTTTAAATGCTGAAAGTATTTTGAAGAGCTTTCTGAATGCATGATGATTGAAAGATAAATGCGTGGAAGCGGAAACCACTGACTAACTGTAAAAGAAAATAACTTGAGAATTTGGAATTAATGGTCTCTCCTTCATTAAGAGAGAAAATTATTGTTTATTTTAGTGAAATAATAACATAACAACTAATATAAGAGCGGTGAGAGAAAAGAGAGAGAGAGAGGAAAAGAGATCCCAGGGGAAGGAGAAGTATAATTTATCTATTAAGACAGAAATAAATCTATATTAGAATATAATTCCTCGATATAATAACCTCGTAATGAATCTCGTCAGAAGGCTTAAAGCCACCCAAAAGGCGATGGAAAGGGTTATGCTTGGAGTTGCCTTACGTGATCGCATCAGAAATGAAGAGATCCGTAAAAGAACCCAGTTTACTGACAAGACTCGAAGAATTGCCAAACTTAAGTGCCTGAGAGTAGGGCACGTTGTTCGCAGAACAGATGGTCGATCGGGCTGAAAGGTTCTGAAGTGGCAATCACGCATCGGAAGTTGCAGCGTTAAAGGCCTCCCGCAAGGTGGACCGACGTCCTGAGGTGCTATTCTCTAAGAAAACAGCCTTGAGCACTGCGCTGGCCGCAGCGACGACGAGTCGAGAGCGTAGTACATTGGATTAACAACCTAATGAACCTTCACATTGGATTGTTAATTCAATGTACAGTTGCCATCACGGATTTTGAACACTTGCGCAGAAGTCAAATATTCGGTCTCTTTAGTGGTGCGAAGTGCGACGCGGGGGCGGGGAGTGTAAGTGATTGGCTGGCCGCGCCATCGCGTCATAGACGTCACTCCTCATTCGTTTACTGCGTTGCTGCATGTATCTAACAACGAAGACGCTTGGCTCGAGAATGTATTGAATGCGCAAAGCGATCCCCACTCTGACGCCGAGCATTCAAGATCCGTGATGGCAACTGTACTGCGCTCTCGACTTGTCGCTGCGACCAGAGCTGCGCTCAAGGCTGTTTTCTTAGATAATAGCACCCCTGGTCCCCTCACAGGACCGGTCGTTGTGACAACACTTGGGGAGGCATATATCGTCTAACAGTGGACGTCTTGTAGCTGACATGATGATGATGATGAAGTCAATATTTGCCTGATAATAAGATGATGACGATGATTGTGATAAATAAATCGTATTTATAGCTACAGGTGTTAATTCTCAAATGTTAGTGTTAAAATGAAAATGGCGGTAATTTCACTACGTAGCTACAAAAATATTATTATGTTTTGCGTCCTACATTTTAATATTTATGCAGCTTGATGATTTATTTTATTGTTTGTTTTTATTGTATTTTTTATGATAGAAATGAGATTTAAAAATACAGCGTGAAATAGAAAATGCCCATGGCATTAAATCTGCCTTTGTACCTTTGTGTTGTATGAAATTTTGATAAATAAATAAAAATTATACTTTTTACAGTACGTAGACTTGGCTATCCTTATCAGTTGTAGTTTTTTTTTTTCTAGTAATTAATTCAATTCAAAATATTTTATTTCATTTAAGCCTTTTTTTTTCGGTCGGACGGCGAGTTAGCCCTTATACCCGCGGGCCTAAGGTTGAGCAGCCTTGTGATAAATGATCACCCATCTACAAACTGACCTTAAGTAAGCTTTCCTTAACCTAAAAGATCCACTAATATGGCTGTTGTTACGTAGCTACAAGTACCAAAATCACGAGGTACAAAATACCTAGCTATATAATTTTGTTTATGAACGTCTTCGACCTACTTCATAATCCAACCTGTCAAATCGCATTATTAATCCATCGGTGTCTACAACGAATATTCATTATTAAGTGTTCAATCTATTTACAGTCTATTTGATACTAATGTGCTTTGAATATCTGAAGCGTTTCCGTTTATATGCTTTATCTTCTGTATTACATTACATACTCGTATTAAAAAATGAAAGAAAACATGTCACAGAACCAAGGAATCGAAGGCATGCAACAAACTCCAACCCACACTAAATTGACATGGTAAATATGTATAGGCATATTAAATTAAGGCTCTCCTAACAGAGGAACACCGTTACAGATGGCGAGATTCCATCAATAAGAAGCTAATCCAGAGGGAACTTCACGACCCTCAGTAATGAGGAATACGATTCGAGGAGGAGGAACAGAGGAACATGAAGATATCCGCAGGAGAACTAAGGTTGCCGAGAAGGTTGCGGAAGGCCGAAGGATGCGAGACGCACAGGAACGTTCGTTGTGGCGACACTTGGGGAGGCCTTTGGAACAGTGGACGTATATCGGCTGAAATGATGATGATAATGAACGGAGGGACATAGGGTAATTTTTATTATTCTACTAGCTGACCCCGACGCACTTCGTACCGCTTAACAGTCAAGGTGTGATTTTTCACTTCTTGAACACTTTAAATTCATATATTTTTCGATTTAGTCAACCGATTGCAATGAAATAAAGCTTATATAATATACAAAGTTACCCACAATTTTGGTGTACAAAAGTTATCTTCATCGATTACGTACATTTTACGTGAAGCACGCACAAACAACTAAAAACTTCTAAGATTGATTATATGTACGAGTAAACTTTTTTTTGAGATGGGAAGTCGTCAAATAACTTTAACCGCTCTAGATGGAGCGAAAGAAAATGTCAGACTTTTACTGACTAAAACCCACCCGTGTTATTACATTCCAGAATCAGGGGTCATCATCATCATCATCATCATATCAGCCGAAAGACGTCCACTGTTGGACATAGGCCTTCCCCAAGCGTCGCCACAACGACCGGTCCTGTCCATCACGCATCCATCGGATTCCCGCGACCCTTCCAACGCAGCGTCTTCCGGTACGAGGTTGCCACTCCAGAACCTTTCGTCCCCATCGACCATCTGTTTTGCGTGCAACCAGAACCAGGAGTAACTCTATCAAACAATTCTATAGCCCAATATACTTTGCTTTTCTTTTATAAAAAAAAAAGTAGCTAGTAATGTAAATAGTAGTTAAAAACACCTAATCTAATCGTTAAAAATAAGTATAGCCTTATAAAGTAATTAATATTTCAAACACGCTATTTCCCTTCGTGATAGGTTCCATGTTGAATTTTAAATGAATTAATTAAAAGTAAAGGACTTATCGTTACTTAAATTACCCTTCAATTAATCCAATCTTTTAGATACACGTACGCCTTTTCAATATTCAAAAAGTAAGTTGTTTTTTTAATTAAAAGGCCACTAAATCAAGTTTTTTTTTAGATTTATTATAATAATACTTAATGAAACACACAATAATTGGTTATAATTATTATAACTATTGCCTCTGGAATTAATTTTCGAGGGTAAAAGAATATAAGCCAAAGCAAATATTAAACAAAAAAAATACTTAAGTAAGATATATTTTGTTATAAATTAAATTATTCGTTAATAAATAGCCGTTGTTTTCTCTGAAATTTTAAGTTTTACAATTTGAAGATATTGCTTCCATTCAAATATAAGTAATTAATTAACTTTTATTTGTATCAATTTATATAACATCAATTAATCTAATAAATAATCACTATATATACAAATTAAGTAATAAGTTTTTTTTTACTTAGTTTTCTATGTGAACATTGTGTAGAAAAAGTCGAATAGAGCATATTTGTAAAAATCAATAAAAAAAATTAGAGTATCGTGGAATTGCTTTCCGATTACTATTTTTCACAATCGTTTGAAATCGTTCACTAGCTTCTGACATTTTATAAGTTCAATAAAATATTACGTGGAAAAAAAATGACTTGTCGAATCTACACTAATATTATAAAGAGAGAAACTTTGTATTTTGGTGTGTAGGTATGTTTGTAATGAATAAACTCAAAAATTTATGTGCCGATTTCAAAATTTTTTTCACCATTGGAAAGCTACATTCACCCTGAGTAACATAGGCTATATTTATTGCCCGTGCGAAGCCGGGACGGGCCGCTAGTTAAGAAATAAAATTGTCCTTGTTTCACTTTATTTTTGTTACTAACAATAGCTTTTAAGTACCTATATGTATTCTAACCATTGTACCTACCATGATGCCTGAAAATTAAATTTAGAAGATCACAAAAAAATACCTGAAAATATTTTACCTCAACTCCAAAAAATACTCTCCTTAGAAAAGTCAAAAACCGTCATAAATACGAAAAATCCACACGTTATAAAGTGTCCGTTCGTCTTTCACGCAATAATTTATAACATTCACAAACTAACTCTCTACTTTATCCCCTTACTGAGACGTTAACGTCGAAAACTTTTGACAGATACAAATCATCGCAGTAATTAATAACAACCTGAAAATAACTCCGGTCGCTTCATCATTACTCGGGAATTTTGCGAAGGCAGCAGTAGTAGGGTCACAAAATAGACAGGTACAGAAGTCAATCTCATGTTTGTACTTCACTTTTTATACCTACGCTAGGCGATCGCACATACGTCAGCGCGTTGCGCCGAACTGTACGAGTGCGACCGGGCAATTGAGCCGAGATATCGTGTCCGTGAGCGGTGTCTATGTGTGCGTTGCTCGAGCGTGTTTTGTTTAAAGATTGTCTTCTGAACTACACTCGAGAGCAAAAAAATCGCACATCATAACTCTTTTTGTTCAGGCAGTTTTTTTCATGAATGTGTATAGGTATTGAAAACATTTCTTATATTATTTGAAAGCCTATTTAATTACCTTTCTAATGATATGAAATACAGTGTAAAAAAATATCCTTGAAAGGGTTTACAGCACAAAATCCAACATATGGGAAAAATTACCAAATTTCACTTAAGAAAGAATGAGAGTCAAACTTAAAATTTTTGGTCCTCCTGATTGTCAATAAAGTGCATTCCCTCCCTTAGCCCTATTTACAGCTGTTACTCGATTTTTCAACAACCGTTTTAATTTTACCATGAAATCTTAGGGCATAACGTCCCACTCCTCGTCAATGACAAATTGAAGCTCTTGGAGGCGTGGAGAGCCAGGCTTTTTGCACTAAGTCTTCTTTCAAGGTCATTCCAGATATTCCCAATTGGATTGGGATCAGAACTACGAGCTGGCCTCTCTATCGCAATGATTCCAACGTCTTACATGTAGTCGCAAACTGTTCTAGCGACATACGATCTGGTGTTGTTCTGCATTAAGGAAAAAAAATCAACCACAAGCCACACAAGCAGCTTTACATATTCTTCGAGCACTTTTTTGATGTATCATAAAGCCTTCAACCCTCTCGATATCAGGCCAGTAATGGCCCAGTGATGAATACAATGTCAGTTTTAGTGTCCAACATTATGCCACCCTAAAGTGCTTCCAAAACCCACTTGTTCGCTTATGCAGCATTGTTAAAATTGCCATGATGACCTTCTGTAGACCCTATAGCATCCATCATGGTCATCTAAGTCATTCTATACTTATCAGAAAACACAACAGCCTGCCATTAGGCATACATCCAATTTAAGTGTTTAGTGGCAAATTATTGCCGGGCTTGTCGGTGAGCTGTGGTCAATTTGGTACCATTTGCTGAGAGATTTGCAGTCAGACCTGCTTCACCCAGTCTTTTCCTAATCGTTCACTGAGTTTCACTGACATTGCGAACTTCTTGAAGCTTTTGTGTCAGTTCAATCGTGTTCAGTAGCCGATTTCTCAAAGTACTTGTTACAGGAAAGCGAAAATCACACCCTGATCCTATGCACCACCGGCCAGATCCTGGTCGCCGAATATACCCACGGGTCTCTTGAAACCTTTGGTATACCAGACAAATAGGGAAGCGGCTAAAATTTTGCTGTCGAGCGACTTCATTTTGATTATGGCCTGCTTTAGGCAAGGCAATAACTTGAACGGCCTCTACGGGCATGGTATCCATATTTTTCCAGTAAATCCACCTGTTTCTAATAAAGACGCTATCACGTTACCGGAAATTGATTAAAACTCCAAAACAGCACCCTTTTTGTAGCTCCAGGTAAAGGTGCAAGTAGTGAAATGCAAATGGGTAAATTTGGGGAATTGGGTATACCGCTGGTTTTTGTGAGTTACGTGAAGTTCAATGATCTTAATTTTGTGTTTTTATAAAGCTATGTTTGTATACTTCAATTTTTCTTAATTATTTGTATTCAATATCTTTAGATTTAAGAAAAAAACAGTATTAAACGAAATTACAAGCCATGTGCGATTTTTTTGCTCTCAAGTGTATTTTGTGGTAGGGTTAAGTGAGATCCAATTACGGAGAGGAAGTATGAGAAAGGTGAGGGTAAAGAGTTTTTTGTTGTGAAGTTATTGTGAAGATTGTGGTGTAGGAATAATGAGTGCGATGTTGGCTATCAAAACTGCGAATACATTTTTATAAAATCGGAATCCTCAGAGCCCGTCCACATCACCACAGCGCGGCGCCGCTACCGTACAACGGCACGGCGTCATCACCGAAGGTCTCGGTTGGTTTTCTTACGCCCCTGTCTAACTCTCTGGGATATTTGAGCATGATATGATGACATGTGGAATATAAAAAGCATATTTTACTTAATCTAAGTTTTTATTTCGTAATTAATATTTCAGTCCTTTCAGAAATAAAGCAATTCATTACAGAAATAAACGCCTTTCAATTTTTCTCAGAGGTAGAACTTTAAAGAGAAACTAAGAAACCCATAATTCAAAATCATAACCGTAGCAAACGAAGGAAATATGTATAATATTTACGGACTATTAAAATTTATAATTTCAAAGAGAAATACCTATAAATCTCTTTGAATAAATTATTTAGGCGCCGTATGTTATAAAAATAAATTCATTTACGCAAAAACAAGTACGCCAGATCGTTACAGATTCTTGACATTTTTTTATGACTTTCAAATTAAAAACTTTCCATTTTTACTTCATTAAGTAAAACCGGTGTTATAATGTACATAAAAATTATAAATTGAGTGAGCCAGCCATATCAGTTTATGTAGAGTAACTGATAGTACAGTGTAGATCCAATCATAAATACACTTTCATTGTTAAAAAAATTACGCTACCGCTGAAAATATGGAATCAAAACACCGTAAATGGAATAAACACATAAGAAATCATAAGCTCGACCATCTCACACAATTACAATAACTTCTGGAAACACTATCATCATTATTTCAGCCGGTAGACGTCCACTGTTGGGCATACGCCTCCCCCAAGTGTCGCCACAATGAAGACACTAAGAAAATAGAAAAGCGTAACCTTCATTATAATGTATGTATCTACACAAATTTTAGTAAAGTTAGTTTTATTAAACCAATCTAACGAAGTAATAGTCTATTTTTAGATCAAGCAAAACTCCCTTATTTTGCGTAGGTGTCAGTAAACCACAATTTGTAAAAATGGATACTGAAAATAGATCGAATTTGAATACTAAAACAACGCTTATACAAAATTGTTCGAGCTACGGGATCAATCGAACGAATAATTACCACGGTTTAGGAACGCAAAATGAAACTAAAGAACCACGGGTGGATATTAGTCATTAAAAGTTTGATCAGAGCAGGAATACTTTGATGATTTTGCACAAAAAAAAATTGGATTACTAAATTACTACTAGTAATTAAATGAAAGGTAAAGAGCGAGTTAAGTAGCGGAAGATTGAAGAAGTATTCATGGAGTAGTAGCTAACAATGATGACGGTTGGTTATTAGACTGGTAAGTGCATTAACGTCAACGTTACAATAGCATTGCTGCTAGAGATATATTGAGCGATATAGAGAAACTCGATAAACTATAAGGAATATAAATACAATTAGAGATAATCTTCTTCTTAGCATGTCCATAGCAAAAATAGTAAATTTTGATTAAACACGTTGCCTGCCCCTTTATTTGACCATGGTAATGCCGTCCACTGATATTGTCTTGATCTTTACGTAAACAGGTAATGAGGCATGTGCTGCAACTCAAAATGGAAGCTGCAACATAGTCTACGGAGAGATATCGTACAAACACTAAAGATCAATATCCTCCGAGTACTCTTACCTATGGAGATTATCTGGACGGCGGTCGACTTGAGATAATAACGTCAAACAGATCCTAATGAGGAGGAATAAAATGTATGTCACTTAAACATGGATGGATGGAGAGGGAAAGCAAAAATAAACGGGTGGTAAGTGTGGGTATAAGGAATGGATAGAAAAGGAATAATAGTATAACAACAGTTGACGCAATAATAGAAGATATCTAATATATATAATAGATGAGATAAGGACAGGCAAGATGAAACACTTTCAGATTTTACTTCGATCAATTAAATTTTTCGAGTATCTGAACAAAACTGCTCATGTAACCACAGCTTTAGAATTAAGAGCAATCAGACAGCAGACACATGACGGGATATTGATGCAGACTCCTACGTAATGTGTAAACACGATGATGCAAATGTGTAGGCGGGTGTATGCGCCCCTAGATGTGGGTGTACGGGAAAATTTGTGAATAGAATCACGTGTTTTAGTGTCTGATTGATTCTGTAGTTACGATTGCGATATACGAGTATGTAAACAAGACAAGATTTATAATGGAAGAAATGGTAGTGAAATCCAGACAGATTGACACAGAAATTACATTATAAGGTTCTATTATGGCGTTTTGGATGGGTAACCCTTGTCAAACGAAGCTATGAGGTGAAATTAATGATGACTGGCGTTCGAAATCCAGGTCTAATAATTGTCTTGGAGACATTGTCTATTATTAAACAATATTGTGTTAATTTTGTAATTGTTTTATTCGACAGTTTTATCAAATACTATAGTATAATCAATGACGATTATGAATTCCCATCAAATCTGTCAAGTATCTATTTAATCTTCAAAAAGATAATAAAGATACAGGAAAAATATAATTAAGAAAAACAAGTCCAGCAACATATTACTACACAATTTAAGAAGTGACCCATTTCCCTTGACTTACTAATTCTGAGACAGAACAAAAATATTTACCGACAAACTTTTCCATAACAACGAAGTCTAATTTGCCATGGCACAATACAAAATTAGGAGAATTCATAGTACGGTACCGGATTTCCCTGTATTGCAGTAATAACCGATCAGCTACAGATACTTATAGATTCAATAACTTAATGTTGTGTAACTGTTTTAGTGTGCAATCAATTTGCCTATGCTATTCCCTTTTTGGGATCGGCTTCCAGTCAATCCGGAGGCAGCTAGAAATCAGAAAAAAAAATCATTGAGAAAATTATCTATCCAACTTCCACAATACAGTATTTGAGTATTGACTATGCTGGACATCTCATCCGTCCAAATCGTTTTGAGAATATATTCATTGTCTGTACAGCTACGGAGTGAAATTCATTGCCGGAGTCTGTGTTCCCAAATAGCTTATCTATTAACCCATGAGCTCCTTTTACAATGAAGAAGGGTAGTTTCCAGGGTCAAAATAATTACATTTTATTGAGTCCGTATTTTAGATTTAAAAAAAATATTGCACACGTATTTTTTCTTTTTTCGATTAAACAAAAAATAACAGAGATATAGCCCATTAAAGTTACGTGTGACGTCACGTACGAAAAAATGCAGCACGGCGTGACGTTACACGTAACTTTAATGGGCTATATCTTTGTCTTTTTTGGTTTCATTTACAAATAAAAAAATACGTGTCCCTTATTTTTAACCGACTTCGAAAAAGAGTAGGTTCTATGTTCGGCTGAATGTATGTTTTTTTTATGTATGTTCACCGATATCTCGGTCAATTGTGGACCGATTTTGAAAATTCTTTTTTTGATTGTAAATTTATGCTTTCAACTTGGTCCCATAGAAATATTGTTAAGATCTGATCATGAACTTCGAAGATATGGAACAGAACTCCTCATAGAATCACAGCAGAACTGTGGTTACAAGTAAAGTTGCTTTGTTTATACGTGTAGTCAATGACTGACTGTCAGAAAAGGGGGGGGGGGGGGAGATGTATTCAACTGATCTAATAATGAAGCCAGAAGGAAAACAATTAAATTAATGTAATCTAACCGTGTTTGGGATTATTAGAATCGTTATGAGATGCACTGTGGCTATAAGTTATTTAAGTTTGTCTGAGAGGTACTTTTTACAAATACAAATACAAAAAGTTTATTTGTGCACACAGGTACAATTTAGGTATTACAATTATTTGTATAGTGTCTCTGTGTTCTGCCACAGTAAGTGGTACCAGTGGTACCATAACTAAAAAGTGTAAAATATTTTTTTTTTTACAAGTTTTTTTTTAATAATCTAAAAGACGGACTAATTACATTTTTTACGGCAACTAGCATCACCGTCAAAACAAATCCTCGGACAGTCGGAGGTATCGTTAAACTTTCAGTTATACTTAACCGAATGCGTTCATGACCCAAAAATGTTGGCATTCAGTCAAACGTACCGCTGTATAAACATCGTGCTGATATTGAAGTTCTTGATTCTGAACTCGATGAAGTATTGGATGTGGCGCTAATTAGAGATTGGGAGCCATTTGATTATTTTTGGGATTTTGTTTTGACGGATATAGGCTGCTTCCTTATTAGCACACAGGTACAAGCTGCTGATCTCAAAACGGTGAAGGAAAACATCATGAGGAAACCGGCATGATCTAAAACCAAAAATTCGAAGACATGTTACATCAATCCGCACTGGACTCGTACGATGGATTATAGCACATTCCCTCGTCTAGGGAGATAGCCTGATTCCCAACAGTGGTAACATTATAAAGCTGATTATGACTTATGGAAAAGAATTACCAAACTTAAGTGCCAGAGAGCAGGGTAATAAACTCTTCTTTTTTTCTCTTTTTTTCTTTCAGCACTTTGCTCGTAGAACTGATGATCGATGGGGCCAAAAAGTTTCGAAGTGGCAATCACGTACCAGAAGATAGTAATGGTCCCAAGTTGAACCGACGACCAGTTATAGATCGTAGGAATCCGATGGATGCAAAATGTACAGAAGTGATCATTGTGGCGACACTTGCAGGAGATCTAAGTCCAGCAGTAGACATCTTTCGACTGAAATGATAATGATGATTACAATGAAAATACAGGTCAAAGAAAGAGTTGGATTGTGAAGGTCATCTGACCTGGTCTGAGTGCGTCTATCTATCTAGACAGACGTTCTTTGCTCAACCTGCCCCCCTGGCCAAGTTACAAACGTTTCGCTTGTGTCGAACGCTTCGAGTTGACCTTGCCGCCAATTCTTTTGTTCTGACCACGTGACTGAGCGTTGAGGCAACGTCATTTCCGTACATTTGAAGCTTTCTACAAGCGTTAACTATTGCAGATTAGCAACTTGGCTGGGGGTACTGAAGCTGATCTTAACATCATTATCTAGTTGGAGAAAAACTAGGCAAATAGCCTAGCTTTATTATTACTTCAATACTACAAAAGCGAAGGTTTGTATCACCAGCCCGCACCAGCAGTGTACCAATCTGCACTGGGCTTGCGTGGTGGATTACGGCCCATTCCTTCTCCTAGAGAGGACGATAAAGTTCCAGTAGTGGAAACATTAAAAGGCTGATTATGCTATGCTATACTATAAAGGTTTGTAAGTTAGTCTATGGGTGTGTATGTTACTCCTTTACACTTGAACGCTTTATTTCTATTTACTCTTAATTTCTCGGAATTTCTTGCCGAAGTTTGTGTTTCCTGATACGAGTAGCTATAACCTAAGGGCCTTTAAAAGTCAAGAGTGAATAGGTTGCGTCTAGGCAAGCATGCTCCATCATCGGCCATATCATCGCTTACCATCAGGTGAGATAGTGGTCAAACGCAAGCCTATCTATACTATAATATTATAAAGAGGTAAAGTGTTTTTTTTTTTGTTTTTATGTTTGTAGGAGGTAATATCTGAGAGTACTGGTCCGATTGCTAACATTTTTTCACCGATGGAAAGCTGCTTTATTCCTGAGTGACATAGGCTATATTTTATGCATGCGGGCAAAGCTGCGGGCAAAGGCTAGTCCATAATAAAAAAAACACGTGTGGCACTCGGGGACTGCCGCGGTAAAGCTATTGCAAAGCATTTTTATCAACTTATGCAATTATAATTATTTATTTATTTTATTTATGCAGTATTTTTTTTCCTTTGTTTTTTTTTTCTTTGATATTAATTGAAGTTACACTTTCACACATTGAATTGAATTTTGATTGATTGTTCACTCATTTGTTTTATTATCGGTCACCACGCTCAAAAAACAAATGAGTGGGGGGTGTTAGGTTATTTTCGTTACGGAATTTCTGGATTCGGTCTCCACGCTCAAGGCCCGCGATAGAAGCTATGCAATAGCTTAAAAAACCGTTTGTAGATACCTATGCAATGCATTAACGAAGAATTCAAATAAAGATAGTTTCCAGCGTCTGTGTATAAAATACTTTACACGAGTAACTGCTCATATTATCATTTACCACGGAAGACTTTACAACTTTTGCGCGAGTAGGTTAACAGCTTTTCTGGGAATTTAAGAAAAATAAAGACAGCTTCACCTAGTTTCCTAACACAAAACTATTCAGATGGAAATTACCCACATAGTATTTATGTACGTGGACATGATAGAACAGCTGTTCTCGGCTTACCTACAAACATTTCTTTTCTATTTGACATATTACGCTGTCAGTTTGGTGTTCTTATTAAATCGTTTCGTATAGTGCACCTGGTGCTTTACTTAAGAGGACCACAGGATCTTAGGCGTGGTCCCTCTTGGACTGCATACAAAGGAATAGGAAAGATATACGCAAAACACAATGCGTGATTCACTAAAAATCTATAGATTTGGATATTTCTGTACTCACGGAACGTACTATTTAACATGAATTTAGTAAGATCGTAGATCATAGGAGCAGCGGTGGCCGAGTGGTAGCGGCCCCGAGTTATGGGTCACGGGTTCAAAACCAGCCAGGCGCATTACTTTGTGTATTCATCACCACTGCTCTCAAAACGGTGAAGGAAAACATCGTGAGGAAACCGGCATGTCCTAGAACCAAAAATTCGAAGACATGTGACGACCACCAATCCGCACTGGGCCCGCTTGGTGCATTACGGCCCATTCTCTCTCCTAGGGAGGAGGCCTGAGTCCCAACAGTGGGAACATTATAAGGCCGACTATGCTATGCTATAGTAAGATTGTAAGCACGTCTATAAGTGGTGGTGTCAAATTCAAATTAGATGTCTAAAATAAAAAATGTGGTTATAAGAATGCAGTGCACCCATTCGCTCACCGCAATGTTACGGTCCTAGGGGTTCGCCACTAATTGTCTATTTAAAAAGGGGTCACGTATTCAAAAAGATTGAAAAACACTGGTCTAGCAAATGTGTTCCAGTTTTCCACGCAATTATTTCTTGATTTCCACGGACTATGTACGACATCGATTCCGCTTCGGTGTCCCTTCAATTCGAATTGGAATGCCGGGAACTCGGGAATCCTATTCGATATATGCGAACTAATGCCGAATTCCTATAGTTTAACTACAGGTAGAAGTGTACAATTTGTTTACTGTCCCACACAGCCAAAAAGTGGTAACTCAATGAAAGTCAGTTTTGAGAAAGGATTTTGTAAAGAATGATTGCCGTCATCTTTGTGACGTTACTAATATTAAAAAGAGGTAAAGTTTGTTTTATTGTTTGTAGGACGTTATCTCTGAAAGTACTAGTCCGATTGCTGTAAATATTTCACCGATAGAAAGCTGCTTTATTTCTGAGTGACATAAGCTATTTTATGTACGCGGGTGAAGCCGCGGGCAAAAGCTAGTTCTAAGTAAAAGCTTCTTCCCGTTGCTTCATTGGATTGACATGTAGATAAAAAGTATCTCAAATCTTTTTCCATGGCGGTCCTAGACTGTGTCCTATGGATATCAATATATCCGAAGTAAAAGTCTATTAAAATTGGTTTAGGGACTAAGGCGTGAGGACGTGACAAACAAACAAAGTTACTTTCGCATTTATAAAATAACTAGCTTTTTGCCCGCGTGGCTTCGCTCCCGCTCCTCCCTACTCTACCCTACTCTACCCTACTCTACCCTACTCCACCCTACTCTACCCTACTCTACCCTACCCTATCCTACTCTACCCTACTCTACCCTACTCTACCCTACTCTACCCTACCCTATCCTACTCTACCATACTCTACCCTACTCTACCCTACTCTACCCTACTCTACACTACTCTACTCTACACTACTCTACCCTACTATACCCAACTCTACGCTACCAAACTTCACATAAATCATCTAGTAGTAGTAGTAGCTAGTAGTTAGTCCAAACAAAACCCAAACATTTGGTTTGGATAGGTGAGCCCGTTCTTGAGTTATAAAATTACAACGAAAAGTGGCATTGATTTTTTATATATATAGATAACTAAGTAAGGTTTTTTTTTCAATATTCCAATTAAGATACTGTTCTTTCGAGTACTTAACTTGTGTTGCGGAGCATTACAGGCAAACCAAAAACGAATTTTTAATTTTTTTTGAGATAGTACCGCTTTTTGGTTTAGTAAGGCAGTGCATATTTTAAAGCCATGTGCCACAGCTTTATATTATGAAAGTGTTTGTCTGTATTATTTCTTCTTACGTACCGAATGAATCTATGAATGAATGAATGTATCTAGTGGCATATGCATATGCTTATTGACTTTTGGCTATAAGTAGGGCATTGAGCCCTACCTATGGCCACATATTTTTAAGTACAATTAAAGTCTAGTTTTAGAATTTTTTATTGTACTGTCTATCTGGACTATCCTTACCGGTCCACACTGTCCTCTCATTAACCTTCCGTATGCCGCAATTAAAGACACAATTAAAAAGTTATTGTGTCCCGCGTGGATCCCCGTTCCGGCCATGCAACGGGTTAATATTGTATTATGGAAATGTAAAGTGGTAGTAAAGAGTAACCGTGAAATTTCTTGGTGGTTCTTCTCCATAGGAAACGACAAACACAAGGTATGCGAAATAAAATAATTTTAATTTAATTGAATGTATATAGTCGTCGGCGGATAGAAAGATTCTGGAATGGCAACCGCGTGTCAGAAGACGCAGCCTTGGAAGGCCTCCCACAAGGTGAACAGATGACCTGGTAAGGGCCGCAAAAGCTTGCTGAATGCAGGAAATGTGTCTTGTTTACGGATGTACAGACCTATTTTAATTAATGCCTTACAGATGGCTGTCCTAAAATAGTTCATCATGCCCTGTGACTGGCCAATCGATCCCAATTTTAATAACTTTCCTACAACCTAAAATTTAATTTGCTAATAAAGCTGTGTACGCAACGGCGTTGTAAAATAGTAATACAGTACATTATTAGGAGGCTATAAATATTTTAGGGCGGTGTATACTCGGCTTGACGACATCGTCCCCACAATGAGATCACCGAGGTATTGTAAATTATTTGATCATCAGTGTGACTATAGAATTTAGTCATTTGGTTTTTTTTTGTAGTGGGTTGTGTTTTGTTTTTTCTTTGATTCTATGGTGGCCAGTAAGTAGCGACCCACGTGAAGGTAAGTGATCCGATACACTTCTACAATAATATTCATACCACTTTCCATTTGAGAATCATAAATAGGATAATCAGCAAATATATAGATATACAGTATTCCATAAGCCACATTCTGTGATAGGTAGTGGACTTACCTACACCTTAAGTTGGTAAATATAACAGCATCAGCCTTAAGGCCCAAGCGCCCGAAAAGTGTAATAAAACAGTGACTTTCTGAAGCCTACTCCTCGGTAACGGCCAGGTTAATAGGTTTGAAAAAAAAAAATGTTTATTATAGATTCATGAACAACATTATCAACATTTGATTTTTTTCGTGCTATTAATACTTTTGTCTAAAAAAAATATTTAGCAATTTCGCAACTTTTCGCAACTTTTCCCTACTCCTTCAATACGACATGGATCTTTAGAAACATTTTTACACGTAAAAATTGGTGGTTAAATATTCTTCAAAGTGAACATTGCATATGTAAATCAATCAAATATTTCGCAAAGAACATGGATTTAAAGGTCAGCCGCGCGCTTTCTGGGCGCTGTTGGCCGCAAATAAATGCACAGATTTGCGTACTGCCGCCTAGGCGGATGCGAGAGGTGCGTCCACATAATTTTGGCTAGATGGTTCAAGGGACTATAAGCCTTAAGGTAGAAGTACACGTGTGCCACATACGCCGACATAGATTTTATATGGAAACTAGATTTGTAGAGCTACACTAGAAACACGCCACGCGACGTCGTTCTACTACGTACAAATCAGATGTGCGTCGGTCTAATGTAGGACTTAGGCTTAGACTCTAGGAGAGAGAGGCTGGGCTGTAGGCCACCAAGCGGGTCAAGTGTGGGTTGGTGGATGTCACATGTCTTTGATTTTTTTGTTCAAGGAAATAACGGTTTCCTCACGAAGCTTTTCTTTACCGTTTTGAGAGCAGAGTTGATCTGATAAAATAAATTACACAGAGTAATGGATTTGCCTGGGTTTGAACCTAAGGCATACAACTCGTAAGTCGAGGCTGTTACCATTGGGCCAGCAATGCTCAGAACCGATTTCTTCACTACTTATTATTTAAAAAAAATGAGAATACAAGAGGCTTCAGGTGCCTCTAAATAATAATAATAACAGGCTTATTATTTTTGAATTAACTCTATTTCTCCTCTTATCTTTATTTTGTATATAATGTCTAATGGCTTTGCTCCTCAACCTGTTTCCTCTGTCCTCTATCACGAGCCACTTTTATACAGTTAGGGCCCGCTGTCACTTTCAACTCACCCTCCCCTCTCATCAGTTTTTTCTCCTCTCCATTTTCCATCCCTGGGGTACCTATCTGTCACTATTTGGCTCCACTTTTCCTGATTGTCTCTCTGATGAGAGAAAGTAAAAATGGGCTGCTGCACACTTTTCTCTTGCTGGTCAATTATATGGACAATAATATGTCCGTAACTTTTCCTCTTAATTCACAACAACAAAACAGTTAAACAAACGATAATAAAACCTAGAGCAGACGACAAAACAAAATATCAACAATCAAAGAACCACCATTCAATGTCATATTACATAAACTAAAAATGTAAAACGCAAAACATGAGTCATCACAAGTTCACACCACTAACTAATGATATATTGAAATACATTTTTACCGCATTTTAAACCGTTTAGTGGTCTTGCGCAACGCTTTAGCCGAATACCTTGGCAATGGCATTCGCCTGAAATAGATAGTGCATACTTATACCTACTTGAGTTCATATAATTTCCATCAATTTGAGATAATTTCAATCACCTCCCACCACTACTTATTCATTTATCGACTTTAGTATCCTATATTCAAAGTTGCTTTTCAAGTGATCGATTGTACTAGACATGCCCAAAAATTACGGGTTATAGTTATTTCGAATTCTGTATTCTGAATTCGAATATAGATACCATTACTTCGAATAATTTGAGCGGGAATTGTTTGAATTTGAAATGGAAACAATTTATATGAATGATGAAATGTGTAAATGTTCTAAATTCAAACTGTCTATTACGATAAAAAATGTGACGGTACAGAATGCATAAATTCAAAAGCACTGGCTATTTAAAAAGTATTTTATTTTGTTCTATTGTTAATTTGAACTATTTTTTTAAATTAAATTCCGCTTTTATTATTTCACTCTGTTTCGCTCTCGGAGTGGTTGACTTGCAGCTTTTCATTATTTATTTATTTTAGATTATCCAGTTAAACCAAAACAAAAGTGCTGCTGTTATAAGCTAAATATATTTCGTAAAATTGCTAGCCACTGTGCCAAGATTTTGAAGGGATAAGGACAAAAATACGAGTTTATTAATAAAAAAAAGTTATTTCCATAAAACATTACGTCAGTGAATAATTTTAATACGACAAAGTAATGTCTACTTAATGTCTTTTTTCAAACTCACAAATCAGGTAAAATCCTACCCATCTTTTAACCAAAACCTTTTAAATACCACTCCGAATCTATTCCATAAGAAACACGTGAAATTTTCACAAAACGAAACGTATTTCACTCAGACTCCGTTATAAATAGAACCGAGAAATAAATACGTAGACACACCATCTATTTTTGTCTCTGGTATATTTTTGACGCAATTCTTAAGACAACATATAACCGTCAGCTGATTTTGACAATTCGCTGACACTCAGACAAATCTCTATGGTTAGATGAAAGTTGGAATTTTAATATGCGAGGGTACTTATGAATTTTATAATTGATGGGTAGGGGGGATGGGACATGTGTTATGACAAATTATGGAGGAAAAAAAACACGTGCCTTGAAATTCCTCGGTATGATGCTTTGATCAATAATATCTCTATCTTTATTATGTCCCTTTGGAGTGGATTGGAATGAAACTTAGTGGAATTTTAATAGCTGATGGTTAGTAATATTTATAACTAGATATTTTTAAATGCGAGCTGCAATTGCTACCATGAAAGACTTATGGCTGTTGCAAGAATAAATCACAGAATATCATTAAAGTCATACACATAAAACTTTGGAAGAATTTTTGGGAGGCCTTTGCCCAAGAGTGGTATAGAAAAGACTAATAAAAAAAATCCGCCAAAAGGGCCATGCCTTGAAAAATTATGATGGTGAGATGACTTCATCATGCATGCGAGTTTGCCCGCACGCGTATCCTCCGCAAATGTCCATGTCATACAAGTATTTATTGTAATACTAGCTTTTGCCCGCGCGGCTTCGCTCCCGCTCTTTCCTACTCCACCCTACTATACCCTACTCTACCCTATTCTACCCTACTCTACCCTACTCTACCCTACCCTACTCTACCCTACCCTACTCTACCCTACCCTACTCTACCCTACCCTACTCTACCCTACACTACCTTACTCTACCCTACACAATTTTTTTTTTTCCATAAGAACCTTTTCCAGATAATAACAAACACAACAAAAAAAGAATTAGCGAAATCGGTTCAGCCGTTCTTGCGTGATGGCGTGACCAAGGAAATAGGGATTCATTTTTATTTAAATAGATGTAAAAACGCACGCGGGACGCGTTTTTTTGCATTTTGAGATTTTTGCATGCGGTGCAAATCCGCACGATATTAAAAACACCCTTATTAATATATGTTTTGTTAGAAAAGAAAGATGATGACGACTTGTAAGGATGACCAGTTACAAAGTTAATTAATTTCTCTTTCCTATCTTCTGAAAAAGTAGAAATTTTTGTACGGATTAAATTCTCTCAGTCTGCAGTCCATCTCAGACTTGTACCTTTAAAAACATTACACCTTATAGGAATCGAAAGTGCCGAGGACAAAAATCTTTTCAGTTTTAATGTAAGACCAACAACAATTTACCTTAAAAGTGTAAAAAAAAATACGAGAGACGAAACGTAAATTTCTCTCACGGAAACCATTTAGGGACTTGAAAACAAATGAACAAAGAAACCTTGTGAAGACAATATAACGAGAACCATGACCCACTACCCTATTTTACACGAAAAAAGCATTTTATTTGACCCCTCACGGTGACATTTTCATAAAATATGGCATCTTACGACATCTAAAAAATTTAATTTTATAATTTTACTTACTGCCCCCTGTGGCTTAACCCACGTTTTTGGCATGACATCTATACAAGGTGTAAGGGACGAACAAAAAAAAAGAAAGAAACGAAAAAAAAAAATTGGCCTCTACAAACAAACTGTCCAATCAAGTTTATAATTTTCTATGGTGAGGCGGATTTTTTTTCGTTTCCTGAAAATAATTTTTTTTGTGGAAGGTTGTTCAGTTTCGTCTACTGAGCAAGCCTTAAAGTTTGTGGAGGGCTGTCCCTTACAATATAATACAAGCCTTCTTCGATTAAGGAGAAAATTTACTGAAGACTCACTTCAAGACTTGCAAGCCTAGCCAAGTTACGACCATTTCGTTTCGATACTATTACGTCGATCGCCTGGAGTCGGCCACGCCTCCTATTCCTTTGTTCTGACCACGTGACTGAGCGTTGAGATGACGTCAGAATAAAGGAATAGGAGGGCCGACTCGAGGCGTTCGACGAAAGAGAATCGAAACGAAAAGGTTGCAATTTGGCTAGGGGGGCTGAGCCAGGATGCGAGATTATTCAAGAGAGTTACCGCGGCCTTAAAATGCAAAAAAAACGGCTAAGTGCGAGTCGGACTCGCCCATAAAGGGTTCCGAGCAGCAAGTAATATAATATAAAAGTTCTTGTAGTTCGTTATAACTTTTGATCGATGTTTTAGTAACAGTGTATTTTTTTAGATTTATGACGTATTAAAAAAATACTACTTACTAGATCACGTTCAAACCAATTTTCGTCGGCAGTTTGCATGGTAATGTACATCATATATTTTTTTTAGTTTTATTATTCTCTTATTTTAGAAGTTACAGGGACACATATTTTACCACTTTGGAAGTGTCTCTCGCGCAAACTATTCAGTTTAGAAAAAAAATATGTTAGAAACCTCAATATCATTTTTGAAGACCTATTCATAGAAATCCCACACGTAGGTAAGGGATTGATGAAAAAAAAAATTTTTGAGTTTCAGTTCAAAGTATGGGGGGACCCTCAAAATTTATTGCTTTTTTTCTATTTTTGTGTGAAAATCTTAATGCGGTTCACAGAATACATCTACTTACTATGTTTCAACAGTTTAACTCTTATAGTTTCAGAAAAAAGTGGCTGTGACATACGGACGGATAGACAGACAGCCAGACATGACGAATCCATAAGAGTTCCGTTTTTTGCCATTTGGCACTGTTCCCGCGCGCCTAAAGGAGTTGTCAACAACAGCAGGACCCCAGTCGGTTCGAAGCCTACTGGAGCCAGGGTTATCCGAAAGGGAACTCGAGCCCCGATATGAAGGCTTGAAGGAACGGGGTGGGTTTTTTAGTCAGTAAGAGTCTGACACTATCTCCCGCTCCGCCCAAGAGTGGGGGCTGTCATTGGATGATTTTCCCCAACTAAAAAAAAATCCCATCTGATGGTAAGCAGTGATGCAGTCGATGATGGTGAGGTGAACATAAGAGCCTATTCATTCTAGCCTTGAAAACACATTATAATCGGATGGGAAGAAACAGGCAAATTGTTGAAATGACGACCGTGAGATTGTACGTGTTTTAGTTAAAAGAAAGCAACTCGAAAAGATACACTAGTGTAAAATAAATTAAGTTAATTACTGCCATAAGTCACAATTAAAGCGACATAATTGGTGTGCATAATTATTTTTAATTGCTTTATCACAATGCGACGAGGAAAGGACTGGTTTTGATTAAAAGGGAAAAGTGTTTAAAGAACTCTTTCGTAATGTCACAAGTGTCAACATACGACATAAAAATAATTATCAGGCTAATTGGCTATCTGGGCTGTGTAGATACGGGCTTGCGGACGGCGAGCATTGAGTAGCGCACCGTCTAATAAGAAACAAGCCTAAGTTTAATTTTTATATTTTTGTTAGGAATATTTGTTACAATATTGACTATGTCGCTCCACCATAGCCAAAATTTGAATTTTAAGTTATTTTTGTTTTTATAATAATATATTTATTTGTGAACATAGGGTATGGTTAAAAATGTTTGTACAAAAATATAATGTCCCAACAATGTCCCACCAGAAGGCATACAAATATTATTAGTATTGTAAATAATTAGAATTTGTATCATTATAAATTGCTAAATGATAAATAAAATACGTACCTAATCATTAAAAATAAATGTCAACAATTAAAATAAAGTCTAACTAGTCACAGTTTAATTAACAACTAATTGCATGTCAAATTCAAATAATTACAGTAATAATCAGTCAACAGAGTAAATAAAATCAATATGCACCGCTAAACCTTGATCGCTTTTTTTTTTTTTTTTTTCGATGGGAAAAATCATCTTATGACAACCCCCGCTCTTGGGCGGAGCGGGAGATAGTGTCAGACTCTTACTGACTAAAAAACCCATCCCGTTCCTTCAAGCCTTCATACTGGGGCTCGAGCGCCCTTTCGGATTACCCTGGACCCAGTAGGCTTCGACCCGGCTGGGCCCCTGCTGTTGCTGACAACTCCTTGAGGCGCGCGGGAACAGCGCGCGCCGTCGACGACTTGGGCTTGGTCCGGACGGTTACCGGACGGCCGGACAGCGAGCTACCCATTGCTCACTGTCCGCAAGCCCGCGCCTACGGTGGCTGGAAATCGGGATCGGAATCCCGGCGGCGGCGAGAGCGCCGTTGCCTGATGCGGTCGGCCTCCTCCTTAGCAAGCATTACTGCTTCGCAGAAGTCGGCGACCGCCTGCCACTCCTCCTCGCTCTGGACCATGGCCTCGACCAAGGCCCGGCGCGAGAGGTCTCCGCCGCCGAAACCTTGATCGCTTCAATCTCGCGAAGGGCCGATCATGAAACTTTTTAATTATTTGTACTTAATATATTTTATATGGAACTCTTGTCTCGTCTGACGTAGGCTCAGCTGAGACACTGTTGTAAATACCGATTTCAAACATATTTAGAATGCTAAGCATATTTCTCCTGAGGCTCTCTAAAGCCTGTCAGTGTTATAGGATTGTTCGAAAAAGTTACCGTTTTCTGGGACGCAGAAGCATTTGAACAACATTAAATATTTATTAAAGATACCCAGAGCGAGTGTCGTGCTCCTGACCAGACGATGGCCCACTTATTAGAGTGCCCATATATATGTCACTACAAATGCACTCTGGCGGACCTTAAAAACACCACTGACACCGCTATAAACGTGGCATCCTATATCTCTAAATCCCGCTATAAACTGGGCCCAAACATTTTGAAGGAAAAGGAAACCAGCGACTTGAAAAAGAGAATATTAAAAAGAAAAGTTGAATACCATTTATAACACGACATGAAATACAGTAAACGACAAACAGCATAGCTTTTATTTTGAGGTTCTGGCTGATCTTTAACAGTAGACAATCCATCAAATTCGAAGACATGTGACATTATCTATAATATGTATGTATTTAGAAATATATATGTGTGTTTATCAGTTGTCTAATACTCATAACACAAGTTCTGCTTAGCTTGGGACTAGACGGCGTTGTGTGATAGTTGTGTGGAATATTATTCACCCGCACTGAGCCCGCGTGGTGGATTACGGCCAATTCCCTCTCCTAGAGAGGAGGCCTGAGTCCCAGCAGTGGGAACATTAAAAAAGCTGATGATAATGATTTTTTTTTGTGGGGAAAATCATCTAATGACAACCCCCGCTCTTGGGCGGAGCGGGAGATAGTGTCAGACTCTTACTAACTAAAAAACCCACCCCGTTCCTTCAAGCCTTCATACCGGGGCTCGAGTTCACTTTCGTGTTGATGATGATGCTGAATCCATCAATTATTTGGGTAGATATTCCTCTCAAATTGTAGGAATTATTTGCAAACGCTATCACTATAAATAAAAACAAAATAAATTATATTGCCAATCTTTGTATGGAAGTTAGACCAAGTACTGCCCAGAATGCACCCAAGGAATGGAGAGAAGCTTTTGCCCAGCAGTGAGACAGTATGAGCTAGATATAATAATAATAAAGAGATACCGATAAAATAAGATCACTACAATATGTTATTAGGGCAAATGAACCATCCTCCCGTCACTTCGATCTGTTCCCCAATTCACGTGTCTACGGAACAGACGTACTTATCTAAGAACGTACGTACCAAAGACACAGAATATCGGTGGTAATGACACATCTACAGTACTTGTACAACAGACTGTAGTCGAGTCACGCGGACCGAGCCCATACCACCCGCCGGTTGGGCCGGTAAAATGGCGCTTAAACTATTAGGAAATATTTATCGAGGGGATCTGAAATAGTCCGACCAAATGGGGGATATAAAGTGCCACTGTAGAGCCTTTTTTTAGGACATGCGTCATCTTCTTCTCTGCTGCACCTTCCATGGCTTCACACGAAAGAAAAAGAAGACAAGAGCATTCACGCATTTAAATAAATTGTGGGAAAAGTTTATCAAAACTATTCACTTTCGAGTGACCAAAAAATATTCCTGAGCAAACTTAAATGGTCATTAAATAATAATATTGATTAAAAGAATAATACTCTTAACCAAATCTTGATTGGAGTTGCCATTCACAACAAAAATTAAGCAAGTAGGTACTCAGGAGATGTTATCACAAGTGAATGCACAAATACAGCTGCTTTCTTTGTTCCTTTACTTTCTTAATCCGATGGCTGGTGGTACTATTTATGAGATTTTTTAACTGATTTTAGCAGAAGTTTAGGCTATGTTTCTCTAAATACCTTATAAAAACTGTACCTAGAACGCTAAAATTTTGCACGGAGGTACTTTTTATAATGCACACAAAGAATTTAAAGTTCACCCCGAAGAGAACGAAACGGGGGTCCAAAGTTTGTCTGGTAAAATCTTCTTTCACGTGGGCAATGCCACTGATAGAATTTATTCATTAACTCTATTTTTTTTTTATTACGGATAGGCTCGTGTTTGACCACTATCTCACCTGATGTTTTTTTTATTTATTTATTTTCTTCATCTTACATCTATATCCCCAATGCGATAAATGCGCTTATCCTAACTTATTATTACTAACATCTACAACTAATTACAAATACGTAATGCTTAGCGATGATGTGGCCGATTACAGTTAAAATAGTTTCATAAAAAGTTTTCCTAAAACTAACACATCTTAGCGGCCCCACTCTGTTCGAGACAACAGACGACTGTACCAAACCGGTGTATGAAATAATTATGCTATTATTATATTCAAAATTAACGCTTACTAATCATGTTTAGGATATCGATTGTTGGCCAATCAAAGAGGTGAAAACAATCTAATTGTCTTTTGTTTAGATTAATGTAATAGAGTTAATTGCTGGGCTTAATGGAGAACTGTAATTTGTAATGGATAACTGTAAGATCTATGATGCCATAGCCATACTTAGGATGATAATTATATTGATAGGTACACTCTTAATCACTATCTCAACTGATGGTAAGCGATGACGTGGCCGACGATGGAACTCGCTTCTCTCATCATCATCATCATCATATCAGCCGAAAGACGTCCACTGTTGGACATAGGCCTCCCCGAAGCGTCGCCACAACGACCGGTCCTGTGCATCACGCATCCATCGATCAAGCTTGTCTAGAAGTAACCTATCCACTCTTGACTTAAAGACTTCTAGCTTGTAGTTGTCAGGGAACATAGACTCCGGTAAAGAAATACTCCTCCTTGGCGGTACGCATAATAAGCAATATTTAATCACTTTTTCTATCCATTTGTTACTGATAATAATATAATTTGTCTCAAAACAGGAGAGTTATGATCTTGAACTCCACATGATCGAAGTCGTGGATAATAAATAAGTGTCCATGGAGTTTCTTATTCGTTCTTCTCCTTAAATATCTACGTACTTCGCACGTTCCAAATGAAACTTCGTTTTTTTTTTAACTGACTGATATTTTGATTATCCGAAATTTCCTGTAAATGATTTATTTGAAGTAAACGCTTCAGATTTCTGATTTCTAAGACCTTTAAGTACTAAGGGTGAGTTGCACCATTTAACTATAACGATAACCAAATATATAATACATAACCAGCCGTGAAACGGCCGCCTATTGGTCAATTCGACGATTTATAATAATATAATATATAATATTCCACAACTATCACACAACGCGATCTCAGTCTCAAGCTAACCAGAGCTTGTGTTATGAGTACTAGACAGCTGATAAACATACTTATATATTTCTAAATACATACATACTATAGATAAATTACACCCAGACACAGAACAAATGATCATGCTCATCACACAAAGATTTGTCCTGGGTGGGAATCGAACCCATGACCTCCGGCATAGCAGTCAGGGTCACTAACCTCTAGACCAACAGGCCAGTCAGATTTGACAACTGTTAACGGGTTTGTTATGGTTATAGTTAAATGGTGCAACTCACCCTAAATATTTAAAGACAAAACACAACTACATTCTAATCTGCAAACCAAAACAAAAAAAAAGAATATCAATAATTTAAAAACAAAAGCATATCTACACCGGCGTGTCTCTGACACAGCCTTACGCAAAACCTCTCATCTTTTTGCTCCCGACATTACAATACCTTCGCTAAAAAAAGGTTCTGACAGGCTCTCCATAGGAAATCTTATTGTTTTCAGCCGCTCCTGTCAAGAAAATATGGTGTAAATGTCAAGTTGTAGGTGGTGAAAACAGTAGGGGTTTTAGTGCTTAAAAATCCTTAATATTTATTTTTTATTTTATAGCGTAGGTGTTTCTGGAAATTAAACTTATTTAGCTTTTTTATTTATTTGGGCTGTGAAAAAGAAGGATGAAAAAATATTGCATGTAGCGGAGATGAGAATGTTGAGATGGATGTGTGGTGTGACGAAAATGGATAAAATGAGCAATGAGTATATTAGAGGAAGTTCGAAAGTGGCGCCAGTGACTGAAAAGTTGAAAGGTAATCGGTTGTCTTGGTATGGTCATGTGAAGAGGAGGGATGAAGCGCATATTACTAAAAGAGTTCTGAGTATACATGTAGATGGATGAAGAGGGAGAGGAAGGCCGAAGAAAAGATGGATGGATTGTGTGAGAAGTGATATTAAAGAAAATGGAGTTAGCGATAGTTTGACGGGTGACAGGACAGAATGGAAGAAGAAAACGTGTTGCGCCGACCCCAAGTAATATGGGATAAGGGCAGGAAGAAGAAGAGCTTTTTTATTTATTTATTATGAACAGACAGATTTGAAAATTAAAAGAGGGAACATAAAGAGAAGAGCACAAAGGTGCTGCTTATTTCAAATGAACTTTCTTCCAGCAGACCTGCGACAGGAGAGTTGGATGAGACGTAGACACCTTCAGGACGCGAGTCCGACTCGCACTTGCCCAGTTTTTTTTTTAATTCACACTATTCTATTTTTCCTTACAAAATAAGAACAGAAAACTCACTACGTCCCCTGAGCTGGTCTTTATATTCTCGAATTGCAATAAGAACTAGGAACTGAAATAAGGAATATTTATTGCCACGTTATTTTTACGTAACGTTCCTACTTTGTTAGTGGGTAGTATTGTTTTATTCTAGTGAACATTACTATGGTAGACATCAAGGAAAAACGACATATTACTTAGCGTAATTGTTATTTTGATTTTATAAATAATAGTTATACATATACATATGTAGTATTTAAATATTTGGTTTGGTTCGAAGACATGTGACATCCACCAACCCGCACTGGGCACGCGTGGGGGATTACGGCCCATTCCCTCTCTTAGAGAGGAGGCTTGAGTCCCAGCAGTGGGAACATTAAACAGGCTGATGATGATGATGATGGTGATGATTTAAATAGTAGGTAGTAGAGTCCGCGACTAAAGTTGCAGTTTCAAGAATAATAATCGAAATAAAATCTGATTTTTTCACTGCTGACTTGGGGATTACCCCAAGTCAGCAGTGAAAAAATCAGATTTTCCGCCTGTCCGTATGTCGAGAGCATTAGCTCTCGACATACGGACAGGCGGACAACAAAATGATCCTTATAGGATCACTTTGTTTTCGTTTTTCGGGTTTCGTTTTTGCCAAACCTAAAAAAAATATACTTTATATGTAGATATTGGGAATGCTCATAAATAGTTGATTCATTACTGTACTAGCTATGGCCAGCGTGATAGTAAAAAAATATCCCAAGAAAACATATCTACTCTTTAGATTAAAAAAAACCATCCCATGTGCTATTCCAGGACGTAGTCTACCCGTATAACAAGTTTTATCCAAATCCGTTCAGCCGTTGGAGCGTGAAGAGGTAACGAACATACAAACAAACCTTCGCCATTATTATATAAGTGTACTAAAAATAAAAGTTTTAATATAGTAGAGTTATGAGTATGCATGTAAATGGATAGGGAGGGAGAGGGAGGTCAAATAAAAGATGGATTGATTGTGTGTTATATGATATAAAAGGGAGTTAGTGACAGTGTGACGGATGACAGGGCAAAATGGAAGAAAAAAACATGTTGCTCTGATCCCACCAAGTAACACGGGACAGGGGCAGACAGATGACGATGAATTTATTTGGTTGTTTTAATTTTTAAGTACTTTGTGATTATATAAATCACAAAGTTATGTTAGCATGTTTACCAAACCTTAAATAAATAGAAAAAAACTATGTATATCTTGCACACTTCCAAAACAAACCTGTGTAAAGTCCTTTTGAACCCTTGAAATCGAATAAGTAGGCCACATGAAGTTTCGCATTTTCTGGCTTGTTTACAAAACCTGATCCTTCCTGGGATCAGAAATCGAATTAATTCTCCTGGATTTAAAATTTTCGAATTTTTAGTTCTTAATTATTACAGATATTACTTATACATAATACAAGGTGTAAGGGACAGCCCTCCACAAACTTTAAGGGCTTGCTCCACCATAGAAAATTATAAACTTGATTGGACAGTTTGTATGGAGAGGCCGAATTTTTTTATCGCTTCCTGAAAAAAATTTTTATGGAAGGTTGTTCAGTTTCGTCTACTGAGCAAGCCCTTAAAGTTTGTGGAGGGCTGTCCCTTACACCTTGTATATCTAGCATGTACTGCTCCTCCTCCTCGAGTCATATTCCTCATTACTGAGGGTCGTGAAGTTCCCGCTGGATTAGCTTCTTATTGATGGTATCTCGCCATCTGTGACGGTGCTTAGCGTCATGAAGTGCGACGTGCAAGTGCGGGTGCCCAGTGTGGAGCGGACCATGATCTGCCCATCTTATTGGGCTGCGGCCATATACTGTCCCCTCTCCTGGGCAAAAGCCACCCTCCTTTTCTTCCATCGCCCCGGTTCTGGCCACGGCTTGCAAAATCCTAAGGTCAGAACTCACTGGGATGTCTGATCATCCAGCTATTTTCTTCGTGTCTACCGCTATCCCATCTCGCGATTTCAGGGCACCAATTTTGTGTCAATAAACTTAACAACACTCAAAACTACTCTCAATACAGTGAAGGAAAACATCGTGAGGAAACCGGCGTGTCCTAGAGCCAAAAATTCGAAGACATGTGACATCCACCAACCCGCACTGGACTCGCGTGGTGGATTAAGGCCCATTCCCTGTCCTAGAGAGGAGGCCTGAGTCCCAGCAGTGGGAACATTATAAGGCCCACTATGCTAAACTTAAGAATTAACTTATTACGTACGTATACGTATTTTAAAATGAGGCTCGTGATAAAACTTATCTCAACAGCAATACGACTATTGTAATATTGTGTTTATAGAAGTAGAACAATTGCCGTCAGTCCAGTGACGTCAATCCTGACGTCAGTAACAAGTATTCACAACCCTAATGTATTTACAATACAACAGAACTGAATGTCAGTCACTGTCTGACATTCAGATGTCAAAGAGTACCTACTGGTCGAATAGAACGTGATGAGCAGCGTGATCGTTTAAAAAAAACAGGTAATGTGTGAGTCCGATTCGCGCACGAATGGTTCCGCATCATTATTTATACAACATTAGACATCGGCAAAAAAATCTCGTTTGTTATATGCGAGTGCCCCTTAAATTTTTATTTTAAATGTTATGTGAATATTTCAAGCCTGGTGACAGACAGACGGAGAGTGGAGTCGTGGTGTGGTAATAGGGTCGGTTTTACCCTTTGGGTACAGAGTTCTAAAAAAAGTGTTGAACTAAAACTGTATCTTGTCAGTACTAAAAAAATTCAAAATAAATTTAGAACTAAACTAAAATTATTATTTACTGAAATAAAATAAAAATCATCATTTCTGCCGAAGGACGTCCACTGTTGGATACAGGTCTCTGCAGAGCTCAAATTGTACTAATTTTGTACTGAATCATTCAGTACCAAATTAGTACTGAATGTACCTACTAAAAACTATCAACTGGTAATGAATACGTGTTTTTGTCTTTGCTTTAATATTTTTTTTTTTTATTTTTTTTTTATTTTTTTTTTATTATTTTTTTTTTTTTGTGATATTGAAGGCGCAGTTTGCTTAAATGTCAATAATGACAAAACATTGTTGTTTATGTAAATTGGCATTTATGAACACAAAATGGCTTTGTAATCCTATGTTAATGTCAAATTATGGTGAAGAGCAATGAAGTTGAACAAAATGTTGACTATCAGCAAACCGCTAGTCCGCGACCGACAACTCGATCTCCACTGCTTTTAAACATATTATTATTTTCAATTTTAATCCTACCTATTATGTTATTAATTAATTTAGTTGTTTATATTTCGCCTTTATAATATTAGTATACTATATACTAAAAAGAAACTTGCATTCTTGGTAAACCTATTTTGAAACAGCAGGAGAACCAAGGTTACCTAAATAGCCTTTTTTTTTTGGTGGGGTAAATCATCCTATGACAACCCCCGCTCTTGGGCGGAGCGGGAGATAGTGTCAGACTCTTACTGACTAAAAAACCCACCCCGTTCCTTCAAGCCTTCATACCGGGGCTCGAGTTCCCATTCGGATAACCCTGGCCCCAGTAGGCTTCGACCCGGCTGGGTCCCTGCTGTTGCTGACAACTTCTTGAGGCGCGCGGGAACAGTGCGCGCCGTCGACGACTTGGGCTTGGTCCAGACAGTTACCGGACGGCCGGACAGCGAGCTACCCATTGCTCACTGTCCGCAAGCATTACCACAATGACTGGACCAGTCATTGTGGGAATGCTTGCGGGAAGCCTATCACAGCCAATGTCACTATTTAAAAAATATTTAAAATTATACATCTTTAACAAACCAAGCGCACCTTAGTATAATGCCGCTTCCAGTTGTTCGTACTCCGTGTATGTTTACGATTAAACTAAGCAAGTATTTTCCGACTACCCTACACTTTTTGATTACTTCTCTTTACATTTGTAATAAAGTCAAAACTATAACTGTACGCTACCAATAATGTTTGTAAGTTAATTTTTAAGTTCTCATGTAAGTGAATTGTAAATTCTTATGGGAAATAAAGATATCTCAAACCTCAAGCCTGTGTCCAGCAGTGGACATCTTTCAACTGAAATGATGATGACGATGATGCAGAATTTTACTGGCTAAGTACTCGGCCACACTAGCAGCACGGTGCGGGGAGCGGTGCATGTGAGTGAATGCGAGATTTGCTTGGCCAGACTGGCAACGCGGTGCAGGGAGAAAAGAGATTGAAACATCATTTCCCAAGAATATTTATGTAGTCATACATATGTTTTAGACGCCATGTCGGCAAAGATTAATTGTTTTCTAAATATAATCTTCTAAACAGTGAAGACATATTGTTTGAAGAAAATTTCGTTTTGAGGAACATTTTAAGCAGGTATTCATTATAAATATTATTCCGTTCGAGAAAATAAATGAAAATAGAGCTCAGAGCTTTAAAAACACTGCGGGGTTGTAAGGAAGAGTCACAACGCCCTTAGAACGCAAAGGGCGACTGAAGGAATACAGATTAGTTTTTGTCAGTACAATTGCCGAAACGGATCTTGAGCGATCGGCGTCAGAGTGGGGATCGCTTTGCGCATTCCATACATTGACGAGCCAATCGTCTGTGTTGTTAGATACATGCAGCAACGCAGGCAACGAATCACGAGTGACGTCTATGACACGATGGCGTGGCGAGTCAATCACTGACACTCCGCCCCGCGTCTCACTTCGCACCACTAAAGACACCGAATATTTGACTTCTGCACAACTCGAAGCCAGCGCTCAAGATCCGTGACGGTAATTGTAAAAGTCTGACACTCCCTCGCGCTTCACCCAGAGCGGAAGAATTAAATTACCTAATGGTTTTTCACCCAAAAAAATCGTATAGGAAGGTAAGACTGTGCCTAGACTAATTCAGTCAGACCTTCACAATCCAGTTACTGGGCAACACTACTCCTTGGATAGACTTTTATTATTATCTTACGTTTTTTTTTTATTCACAAAACAGTGATCTTTACATTCAACCCATTACGCTTAATGTTAAACTGAACATCTCATAAAAAAGAACGATAAAAAAAATTCCTAAACTTCGAAAAATCTCAACAAAAAAAAACAAATATTATCATAGCATTTTAAAATAGAAAACCATATAAACGCCGGAATTTTCAAAATAAACTAGACAAGAAAATAAAAACCGGCAGAAACCGCGGGCATTACTAGTTTGAAGATGAGTAAAAATGCGAGTGATTTCGCACTTGGCCGCTTGCCAATTACTCTTCTGCTCTGATCGACGAGTAAAAACCGATAACGATCGAGTACTAGAGACATGAGTGAGAGCAATGGTGACCCATTGGTAACGGCCTCGACTTACAAGATTAGGCTTTCATCATCATCATCAGTTCAGCCGAAAAACGTCCACTGTTAGACATGGGACCAAGTGTCGTGGCGACACAATGAACGGTCTTATGCGTCTTGCATCCATCGGATTCCTACGACCTTCACCAGGTCATCAGTCCAGCCGGGCCTTGGTTGAGCCCATGGTCCGGAGCGAGGTGGAGTGGCAGGCGGTCACCGACTTCTGCGAAGCAGTAATGCTCGCAAAGGGGGATGCCGACCGCATCAGGCAACGGCGCGGAGTTGTCAGCAACAGCAGGGGCGCAGCCGGGTGAAGCCTACTGTAGTTATCCGAAAGGGAACTCGAGCCTCGGTATGAAGACTTGAAGGAACGGGGTGGGTTTTTTAGTCAGTAAGAGTATGACATGATCTCCCGCTCCGTCCAAGAGCGGGGGTTGTCATTGGATGATTTTCCCCACCGAAAAAAAAAAGGTTATCAGTCCAGCTTGTGGGAGGTCTTCCAAACCTGCGTCTGAACCAGAACCTTTAGATTCCATCAAACGTCAGTTGAACCGCTGCACTTAAGCAGCGCAGCTTGGCAATGGCAGCCACTGCCACTTAAGACTGGCGAGTCTATGTCGGTAATCGTGGTTCTCTTACGGATATCTTCATTCCTGATGCGACCACGCAAGGAGACTCCTAGCATAGCTCTTTCCATTGCCCTTTGGGTGACTTGAATCCTTCTGATGAGGCCTATTGTAGCGCTTTACTGTGTGTAATTTATTTACATTATCTTAGGTGCAGTTACGAGCAAGACATATATGTAATTTTTTCAATCAATCTTTACTTTTGTTATTCTAGCAATAGATGTACAACAAGTGGTTCTTAATTACTAAACCATGAAATAGGTAATTTAGAACCAACAAATTTTCGAGCACATGTTTTAGAATAGGGCATAAAATAATTTTTCATCCCGGAAGTTGGTTCTCTACTTTTTTATTCTGAGAGTTAGGGTCTAAACAGACGGACGGCATTTCAACTGCAATCCAACTGCAATCCAACTGCAAATTGAAGTTTAAGTGCAGTTTGAATGCAGTTGACACGACTGCAATAGAACTGCAAACCAAACGTGCGGTCCGATTGCAGTCGTGTGAACTGCATACCGACTGCATCCAAACTGCATCATACCCACCCGCCCACACGCTCCGCCCTCCCGCGCATGGTGCAGTTCGGATGCAGTGTGTCGATGCAGTTGGATTGCAGTTGAAATGCGGTCCGTCTGTTTAGACCCTTATATAATGTTCTCTTGGGATAACTACCTTCTCAAACACGCAAGAGCTATTCTCAACATTTCATCCGATCGATATCCACTGTTGGACATATGCCTCCCCCAAGTGTCACCACAATGAACGGTCCTGTGCGTCCCGCATCCATCGGATTCCCGCAATCTTCACCAGATCATCTTCCGGTACGTGGTCGCCACTAAATAACCTTTCGGCCCCAATGGCCTTCTGTTCTGCGAGAAATGTGCTCTTCCCATTGCCACTTAAGTTTGGCGATTCTTCGTGCTATGTCGGCAACCTTGGTTCTCCTGTGGATATCTTTATTTCTGATTCGATCACGCAAGGAAACTGAGCATAGCACTTACCATTACCCTTTGGGTAACTTTAAGCCTTCTGATGAGGCCCATTATGAGCGACCACGTTTCGGAACCATACGTCATCACTGGTAACACGCGCTGGTCATAGACTTTCGTCTTGAGATACACAGGAGCTAGTCTTTAATAAATTAATCCTTCTGCGGTATAACTCAAAAGATTAGACAACATTACCTTAAAATATGAAAGGTACGTAACACACCCAGTTTACTTTATTTTTACAACCAGATAATCGTGAATCACGTCGAAATTCTCAATAGGTACAAGATTATCATTAAAATCGTTATCGAGATCTATTTCTCAGGAATATTCATGTTTTCTCAATTATCCACTTATCTTTAGACATTGTACTAATCTTTGCATGTTACATGACAGGTTTCCGACTAATAGCTTGAAAGTTGCCAATATAGTAAAGACAAATTGCTCCATAAATCTTTGAGAATGTTGAAGGTGTTGCCAGTTTACCTTTTATGGGGTAAATTACGAGATTTTTTAGCTGATAGAGCTTAATTTTTATGAGTATTCGACCATGGATTTTTTTTACTCATCATTACTATGAGCAAAAAAGAATCTTATCAGATTTCTGCATTAATAATACTCGTATCTACCTATTGTCTCATAGAGTCTTTTGATCCCTACATGAAATAGGACCGCCAGAAAAAAAAAATGGTATTTTAGCATGTTTTTATTTTGCTGATTGTAATTTTATTCAAAAATCTGTGAATGCTGTTCAGAATAATCTTAAAAAGATATAATGGTCCCCTAGAAACGTTTTCCTGTAACTACAAAATGTCTCAAAAATCCTCGTTAGTCAGCATAGTAACTATGTTACTCCTTCTCCTTTATAGTTAGTTCACTATTAGAAAAAAATCTTTTCTTAAGGGAGTTTTAGGATAATAATGGTGTTCTGACACTAATAAATACCGGTTTTAAATATTGTGAAGCAAATAATAAACTTCATTTAAAAAAAAAATGGGTCACCATCTCACTACAGTATTAAAGCGTAAACCACGATGTAAAAGAAACGCAATAAAAAAAAATAAAGAAATATCCCCTCATCATAATATTATTATACCCCATAAATAATAACTTCAAAAAACGTTAAACTATTTCAGCCGGCCCCGTTAGCATATTATGAAAGAGTAATAACCGAGCCGGCACGAATTGGTACGAACTTGCACGAATTACGCACGAGTTTGAAAATTGTCAACCACGTTATAATGTTTACGATATTATTTATTATACTTTTAGCTGAAAGTTGTCGTGTGCAAAAAAAACTGTACCTATTTAATACTAGCTTTTGCCTGTGGCTTCGCTTGCTTACATAAAATATATAATAATAATATAAGTATGGCAGGATATGCTGGAACCAAAATTGTAACATCTATTGTACCATATTCTGACAAATAAACATTTTTTATTTGATTTTGATATAATCTATGTCAATCAGGAATAAATCAGCTTTCAATCGGTGAAAAAAAAAATTCGCAATCGGACTTTCAGAGATTTCCTACAAAAAAAAAACAAGAAATAAACTTTAGATACCTCTCTAAAATATTAGTGTAGATTTAATTAGGTACATGTAATGTACTAAGACAAGAAAGTATTTTTTTTTTGTTAATAAATGATTTAAAGTTTTTAAATGCTAAGACCCTGCACAACCGCGAGGTATGCAGTCTCAGGGAGTACTTCCTAGCTGCCGACGTCGATGCATCGAGATGTAGTGGGAGTGGACAAGGGACTCACCCCGCTCTCCCTGGCTAACGAGAACTGGCGCAAACCTGTGATAATTGACACTAAAGAGCTCAGGGAAGTATGGCAAAGTAAGTAACTTTATGGACGGTTTTTCCGGGCTCTTTATAGGCCCGATGTAGCCCATTTGGCGTCCTTAGCCAGGCTGCATTTCAGCGACCTCTTTGAGGAAACAGAAGGTTTTGTCTATCTGCAGGTTGATTTAGAGCCACCGAGGTGGGTGCGAGCTTGCGACCCACCCTTTGCTCACTGTCCGGCCACCCAGTAACGACCAAATTCAACATTGTATAGTATTCCACAAGCGCTTCAAAGAGATTTCAGCAAAATTAACCGATTGATAAAACCGTCACATGCTAGGCCAAAAAATATATAGGTACAGAAGTCAATCGAAATACAAAGCGCGCTCGAGCAACGCACACATAAACACCGCTCACGGACACAATATCTCGGAGCGCCTCGGCCCGCTCTTCGAACAGTTCCGGCTCAAACGCTCATTAGTGTGCGTCCACCGAGCGTAGGTATAAAAAGTGAAGTACATACATGAGATTGTCTTCTGTACCTCTCTATTTTGTGTGCTAGGGATGTAGAATATTTGAAAGAGTGAGGTAGGTACTCCTCGTAAAAAGGACAATAGGAGGAACACTTTGATTATTATGTGAAATTTGATGATAAAACAAGTAAAAAAAATGAAGAACGAGAATAGGAAAAGCACAGTAAAGTGGGGATTAGCATAATTAACACGATCACTGCGCCATCATTTTCATAGAACTTTCAGCTGGTGCTTTGGAGACCTAAAAGATCTCGAAACTAACCTACCCTCTGGTGCGTTTGAGACCTAATCAGTCTCCTAAAGATACAGTTTTGAAAATAATTTATATCTTCCAAAAAAAGAATGACATATATTTTGAAGTTTTTGTGGCTGAAAGATAGCCTATTGCTTTATATTTTGCTAGATTCGCATGCAGTTGTGACATTTGAATAAACTACAAATACCAAAAAAAAATTTGATATCGATTGTATCTCGTACCGCAACCGAAGATAGTTCAATGTGTGTAGTAAGTAGTGATGAGAATAAAATAATATCTCAGTTGTCGATTGAAAATTTTTATTAATTTCATAAGCAAAGTTTTTTTATTAAAACATGGTAAGCACATTGATTGCTTGCATTCCGCGTAAATGGTAACAATTCGTTTAGTTTTTTTAAAAGCATTAGTGCTGTTTAATGTGTGTCGTAATTTTTCGTAACAACCCACAGAACGTCTTTTTTTGTCGCCACGTTGGAAATTATGATCCGTACATCTTCCTTCGGGGAATTTTGTAATAAAATGCATTATATAAGTATATTTATTATATGTATTATAAATAGTATACATCATCAATAAAATGGTATTATCTACAATTCTACACTAATATAATAAAGAGGTAAAGATTTTTTTTTTGTTTGTAGGAGGTAATCTCTTGAAGTACTGGTCCGATCGCTAAAATTCTTTCACTGTTAGAAAGCTGCTTTATTCCTGAGTGACAGAGGCTATATTTTATTTACGTGGGCGAAGCTGCGGGTAAAAGCACACTAAATCGTTTTCCAGTACATGGGCAGATATATATTATTTTCATTAGTTAGCTGCGTGAGCTCCAACGTAGAAAGAGCCATCGTTTTCTTTTTAGGTACGTCAAATATAAAGCACTCATTGTTTATCAAAAATAATAAACACGTAGTTATATACGCGAGTGTTATTTCCAAAACGTGCAAGCGACCTCCACGTCGATGCTAGGACAACACTAAAACGAGTCAAGCAGCGCCCGCGCCGCTCATCCTCACTCTCTTGCGTCTACGAGGCGTACGATTCCACGAGTACCGACATATCTCCTAACGCAAGCAATAAAAATAATTACAGTGCTGTGCGTTAGGGACCTAATCCATCTCTAATTTCTTTTTTAATGTCCTTGAATTCAGCTCTAAGTAGGAAGCAAATATGTATATTTGTCCTATTCACATTTAAATAAATTTACACGTTAGACCCTCCCGCAAGGAGTGAAACAACACGATTATTTTCAACGCACAATTCAAAAGTCCTGCAAGAGATCTGATGGATCTCGTAATGCAACGAACGTGTTAAAGAGAGATCTCCCAGCAGTGAGTAGGTGTATATTGGAGTACCTGGATCAAAAGAAATAAAGGCACCCTAATATTCAAAAGTGTTCTATTTAGAATCATCTATTCAAAATTACTGTTCTATTTAGAATCATCTATTCATAGTGACCTTTCTAGTCAATGAGTGTTTTATTCAGACTTTCAGGATTATTTATTCTCCATGTGTTGTGCGAAAGTGTATCCTGGGGCCTTGGAACGAAGACAAAGAAAATAAAGGGTGTAGGTAAGGGACAGCCCTCCACCAACTTGGGCTTGCTCAGTAGACGAAACTGAACAACTTTCCATAAAATTTTTTTTCAGGAAACGAAAAAAAAATCGGCCTCGCCATAAAAACTGTCCAATCAAGTTTATAATTTTCTATAGTGAGGCGGATTTTTTTTTTCGTTTCCTGAAAAAATGTCTTGTGGAAGGTTGTTCAGATTCTTCTACTGAGCAAGCCCTTAAAGTTTGTGGAGGGCTGTCCCTTACTCCTTGTACAGAAGTGGATTTGAGTTACTAATAGTCTGACACGTCCTCCCGCTCCGCCTAAGTGTGGGAGAAGTCATTTGAAGATTTTCCACGTAAAAAAAAACTATTCTGACGTAGTCAAGCTATGGATGACGATGAAAGGCACCTACAAAACACTTGGTAATCGTACAGTCCTATTATATTATTAAAATCTACTTTGATCTAACATCCGTATCAACCAAGGTCAACCAACGCATGAACAAGCGAAAATCATACATAAATCATGCAAAAATCCAAATAACCATCAATTTTTTCAATGAGTCGACAACCATTTATTTTGAACATCAAAGAATGCATTATGAAACGCTTTGCTACTTCCTCCAATTCTAGTTTTTCTTGTCGGTATCAATTTTACAACTGTTTTTAATTTTATTGGAGTGAAATACTGATCAGTTTAATATGTCGACAGATGCAGAGGGAGATCGAGACATCAAAAAACTGCGTAAGTGCGGACTCGCGCACTGAAAGTTCCGTACAAACTTAGGTAGGAATACATTTCAATTCCCAAATTAAGTTACGAAGATTTTTCCGAAACACAAAATATTTTTTTTTTGACGTAACTACTAGTTTACAGTTTTCAGATTTTTTCCTACACTTGTGCCACGAGACCTTGTTTCATGACAAATTTCAGGACGGTCAACGGGATTCTATGAATTTTGATTCCCTTGCGAGTGTCGAAATATGCGTTTTTAGGGTTCCGTAGCTAAATGGCAAAACACGGAACCCTTATAGATTCGTCATGTCTGTCTGTCTGTCTGTCTGTCTGTCTGTCTGTCCGTCCGTATGTCACAGTCACTTTTTTTCGAAACTATAAGAGCTATGCTGTTGAAACTTTGTAAGTAGATGTATTCTGTGAACCGCATTAAGATTTTCACACTAAAATAGAAAAAAAGCAATAGATTTTGGGGGTATATATACTTAGAACTGAAACACAATTTTTTTTTTTTCATCAAACCCATACGTGTGGAGTATCTATGGATAGGTCTTTAAAAATGATATTAAGGTTTCTAAAATCATTTTTTTTCTAAACTGAATAGTTTGCGCGAGACACTTCCAAAGTGGTAAAATGTGTCCCCCCCCTCTCAATTCTATAATAAGAGAATGATAAAACTAAAAAAAATTTAAGATGTACATTACCATACAAACTGCCAACGAAAATTGGTTTGAACGAGATCTAGTTAGTACTTTTTTTTTAATATGTCATAAGTCTAAAAAAATACACTATTATTAAAACATCGATCAAAGTTACAAAGAACTACAAGAACTTTTATATTATGTTACTTGCTGCGGAACCCTTCATGGGCGAGTCCGACTCGCATTTGGCCGGTTTTTTTTTTTTGCGATACAAATGGCCGTATCTTTTTTTCGTTAATTCAGAAGCTTAATTTTTCGCAGCTTCAAGGGACTGCAGACCTGAGTATATAGTTTTAATTTCAACTACCTTCACGCATTCTTGAGACAAAGTGTCTTGACAGACAGACAACCGGACTCCTACGACCTTCATCAGGTCATCAGTCCAGCCGGGCCTTGGTTGAGGCCATGGTCCGAAGCGAGGAGGAGTGGCAGGCGGTCACCGACTTCTGCGAAGCAGGAATGCTCGCAAAGGAGGAGGCCGACCGCATCAGGCAACGGCGCTCTCGCCGCCGCCGCCGGGATTCCGATCCCGATTTCTGGCCACTGTAGGCGCGGGCTTGCGGACAGTGAGCAATGGGTAGCTCGCTGTCCGGACCAAGCCCAAGTCGTCGACGGCGCGCACTGTTCCCGCGCGCCTCAAGGAGTTGTCAGCAACAGCAGGGACCCAGCCGGGTCGAAGCCTACTGGGGCCAGGCTTATCCGAAAGGGAACTCGAGCCCCGGTATGAAGGCTAGAAAGAACGGGATGGGTCTTTTAGTCAGTAAGAGTCTAACACTATCTCCCGCTCCGCCCAAGAGCGGGGGTTGTCATTGGATGATTTTTCCCACCATAAAAAAAGGGCTTTCATCATCATCATCAGTTCAGCTGAAAGACGTACACAAACAACATGAACACGACACGACATGAGGCCAAGTGTCGTGGCTACACAATGAACGATCTTATGCATCTTGCATTCATCGGATTCCTACGACCTTCACCAGGTCATCAGTCCAGCTTGTGGGAGGCCTTCCAAAGCTGCGTCTGAACCAGAACCTTTAGATCCCATCAAACGTCTGTTAAACCGCAGTTAAGGCTTATAGTCCCTTGAACCATCTGGCCAAAATTATGTGGACGCACCTCTCACACCCGCCTAGGCGGCAGTACGCAAATCTATGCATTTATTTGCGGCCAACAGTGCCCGGAAAGCGCGCGGCTGACCTTTAAATCCATTTTCTTCGCGAAATATTGATTGATTTACATATGCAATGTACACTTTGAAGAATATTTAACTACCAATTTTTATGTGTAAAAATGTTTCTAAAGATCCAAGCCGTTTCGAAGGAGTAGGGAAAAGTTGCGAAAAGTTGCGAAATTGCTAATTTTTTTTTTTTTTTTTTGACAAAAGTATTAATAGCACGAAAAAATCAAATGTTGATAATGTTGTTCATGAATCTATAATCAACATATTTTCTTTTCAAACCTAATAACCTTTTTTTTTTTTTTTTTTTTTTTTATGGTGGGAAAAAATCATGCATTGACATCCCCCGCCCTTGGGCGGAGCGGGAGATAGTGTCAGACTCTTACTGACTAAAAGACCCACCCCGTTCCTTCTAGCCTTCATACCGGGGCTCGAGCGCCCTTACGGATAACCCTGGCCCCAGTAGGCTTCGACCCGGCTGGGTCCCTGCTGTTGCTGACAACTCCTTGAGGCGCGCGGGAACAGTGCGCGCCGTCGACGACTTGGGCTTGGTCCGGACAGTTACCGGACGGCCGGACAGCGAGCTACCCATTGCTCACTGTCCGCAAGCCCGCGTCTACGTTGGCCGGAAATCGGGATCAGAATCCCGGCGACGGCGGCGGCGATAACGCCGTTGCCTTATGCGTTCGGCCTCCTCCTTTGCGAGCATTACTGCTTCGCAGAAGTCGGCGACCGCCTGCCACTCCTCCTCGCTCCGGACCATGGCCTCAACCAAGGCCCGGCGCGAGAGGTCTCCGCCGCCGATCGCCCCCACGAGGGCACGGCGATGCTCCGCCCAAGCAGGGCACACCTCGACTGTGTGTTCCACCGTGTCCTCCGGGCGTTCCGCACAGTGGCGACACCCGGGCGTCACTTCCGCATGAATCGAGTGCAGGAATCTCCCGAACGAACCATGTCCGGTGAGTACCTGTGTCATGCGGAAGGTAAGGACGCCGTGAGGTCTTTCCAGCCACGCCTCAAAGAGGGGACTTACCGCCATGAAAACCTAATAACCTGGCCGTTACCGAGGAGTAGACTTCAGAAAGTCACTGTTTTATGGCAATTTTCGGGCGCTTGGGCCTTAAGTGCAGCGCAGCTTGGCAATGACAGCCACTGCCACTTAAGACTGGCGATTCTATGTTGGTAATCATGGTTCTCTTACGGATATCTTCATTCCCGATGCGACCACGCAAGGAGACTCCTAGCATAGCCCTTTCCATTGCCCTTTGGGTGACTTGAATCCTTCTGATGAGGCCTGTTGTGGCGCTTTACTGTGTGTAATTTATTTCCATCATCTTAGGTGCAGTTACGAGCAAGACATAATATAGATAATGTAATTTTTTCAATCAATCTTTACTTTTGCTATTCTAGCAATAGGTGTACAACAAATTGTTTTTAATTATAAAACCATGAAATAGGTCATTTAGAACCGACCAATTTTCGCACACATGTTTTAGAATAGGGCATAAAATAATTTTTCATCCCGGAAGTTGGTTCTCTACTTTTTTATTCTGAGAGTTATATGTGCTACTCAAACACGCAAGAGCTATTCTCAACATTTCATCCGATCGATATCCACTGTTGGACATAGGCCTCCCCCAAGTGTCACCACAATGAACGGTCCTGTGCGTCCCGCATCCATCGGATTCCCGCAATCTTCACCAGATCATCTTCCGGTACGTGGTCGCCACTAAATAACCTTTCGGCCCCAATGGCCTTCTGTTCTGCGAGAAATGTGCTCTTCCCATTGCCACTTAAGTTTGGCGATTCTTCGTGCTATGTCGGCAACCTTGGTTCTCCTGTGGATATCTTTATTTCTGATTCGATCACGCAAGGAAACTGAGCATAGCACTTACCATTACCCTTTGGGTAACTTTAAGCCTTCTGATGAGGCCCATTATGAGCGACCACGTTTCGGAACCATACGTCATCACTGGTAACACGCGCTGGTCATAGACTTTCGTCTTGAGATACACAGGAGCTAGTCTTTAATAAATTAATCCTTCTGCGGTATAACTCAAAAGATTAGACAACATTACCTTAAAATATGAAAGGTACGTAACACACCCAGTTTACTTTATTTTTACAACCAGATAATCGTGAATCACGTCGAAATTCTCAATAGGTACAAGATTATCATTAAAATCGTTATCGAGATCTATTTCTCAGGAATATTCATGTTTTCTCAATTATCCACTTATCTTTAGACATTGTACTAATCTTTGCATGTTACATGACAGGTTTCCGACTAATAGCTTGAAAGTTGCCAATATAGTAAAGACAAATTGCTCCATAAATCTTTGAGAATGTTGAAGGTGTTGCCAGTTTACCTTTTATGGGGTAAATTACGAGATTTTTTAGCTGATAGAGCTTAATTTTTATGAGTATTCGACCATGGATTTTTTTTACTCATCATTACTATGAGCAAAAAAGAATCTTATCAGATTTCTGCATTAATAATACTCGTATCTACCTATTGTCTCATAGAGTCTTTTGATCCCTACATGAAATAGGACCGCCAGAAAAAAAAATGGTATTTTAGCATGTTTTTATTTTGCTGATTGTAATTTTATTCAAAAATCTGTGAATGCTGTTCAGAATAATCTTAAAAAGATATAATGGTCCCCTAGAAACGTTTTCCTGTAACTACAAAATGTCTCAAAAATCCTCGTTAGTCAGCATAGTAACTATGTTACTCCTTCTCCTTTATAGTTAGTTCACTATTAGAAAAAAATCTTTTCTTAAGGGAGTTTTAGGATAATAATGGTGTTCTGACACTAATAAATACCGGTTTTAAATATTGTGAAGCAAATAATAAACTTCATTTAAAAAAAAAATGGGTCACCATCTCACTACAGTATTAAAGCGTAAACCACGATGTAAAAGAAACGCAATAAAAAAAAATAAAGAAATATCCCCTCATCATAATATTATTATACCCCATAAATAATAACTTCAAAAAACGTTAAACTATTTCAGCCGGCCCCGTTAGCATATTATGAAAGAGTAATAACCGAGCCGGCACGAATTGGTACGAACTTGCACGAATTACGCACGAGTTTGAAAATTGTCAACCACGTTATAATGTTTACGATATTATTTATTATACTTTTAGCTGAAAGTTGTCGTGTGCAAAAAAAACTGTACCTATTTAATACTAGCTTTTGCCTGTGGCTTCGCTTGCTTACATAAAATATATAATAATAATATAAGTATGGCAGGATATGCTGGAACCAAAATTGTAACATCTATTGTACCATATTCTGACAAATAAACATTTTTTATTTGATTTTGATATAATCTATGTCAATCAGGAATAAATCAGCTTTCAATCGGTGAAAAAAAAAATTCGCAATCGGACTTTCAGAGATTTCCTACAAAAAAAAAACAAGAAATAAACTTTAGATACCTCTTTATAATATTAGTGTAGATTTAATTAGGTACATGTAATGTACTAAGACAAGAAAGTATTTTTTTTTTGTTAATAAATGCTTTAAAGTTTTTAAATGCTAAGACCCTGCACAACCGCGAGGTATGCAGTCTCAGGGAGTACTTCCTAGCTGCCGACGTCGATGCATCGAGATGTAGTGGGAGTGGACAAGGGACTCACCCCGCTCTCCCTGGCTAACGAGAACTGGCGCAAACCTGTGATAATTGACACTAAAGAGCTCAGGGAAGTATGGCAAAGTAAGTAACTTTATGGACGGTTTTTCCGGGCTCTTTATAGGCCCGATGTAGCCCATTTGGCGTCCTTAGCCAGGCTGCATTTCAGCGACCTCTTTGAGGAAACAGAAGGTTTTGTCTATCTGCAGGTTGATTTAGAGCCACCGAGGTGGGTGCGAGCTTGCGACCCACCCTTTGCTCACTGTCCGGCCACCCAGTAACGACCAAATTCAACATTGTATAGTATTCCACAAGCGCTTCAAAGAGATTTCAGCAAAATTAACCGATTGATAAAACCGTCACATGCTAGGCCAAAAAATATATAGGTACAGAAGTCAATCGAAATACAAAGCGCGCTCGAGCAACGCACACATAAACACCGCTCACGGACACAATATCTCGGAGCGCCTCGGCCCGCTCTTCGAACAGTTCCGGCTCAAACGCTCATTAGTGTGCGTCCACCGAGCGTAGGTATAAAAAGTGAAGTACATACATGAGATTGTCTTCTGTACCTCTCTATTTTGTGTGCTAGGGATGTAGAATATTTGAAAGAGTGAGGTAGGTACTCCTCGTAAAAAGGACAATAGGAGGAACACTTTGATTATTATGTGAAATTTGATGATAAAACAAGTAAAAAAAATGAAGAACGAGAATAGGAAAAGCACAGTAAAGTGGGGATTAGCATAATTAAAGAGAGATCTCCCAGCAGTGAGTAGGTGTATATTGGAGTACCTGGATCAAAAGAAATAAAGGCACCCTAATATTCAAAAGTGTTCTATTTAGAATCATCTATTCAAAATTACTGTTCTATTTAGAATCATCTATTCATAGTGACCAAGTCAATGAGTGTTTTATTCAGACTTTCAGGATTATTTATTCTCCATGTGTTGTGCGAAAGTGTATCCTGGGGCCTTGGAACGAAGACAAAGAAAATAAAGGGTGTAGGTAAGGGACAGCCCTCCACCAACTTGGGCTTGCTCAGTAGACGAAACTGAACAACTTTCCATAAAATTTTTTTTCAGGAAACGAAAAAAAAAATCGGCCTCGCCATAAAAACTGTCCAATCAAGTTTATAATTTTCTATAGTGAGGCGGATTTTTTTTTTCGTTTCCTGAAAAAATGTCTTGTGGAAGGTTGTTCAGATTCTTCTACTGAGCAAGCCCTTAAAGTTTGTGGAGGGCTGTCCCTTACTCCTTGTACAGAAGTGGATTTGAGTTACTAATAGTCTGACACGTCCTCCCGCTCCGCCTAAGTGTGGGAGAAGTCATTTGAAGATTTTCCACGTAAAAAAAAACTATTCTGACGTAGTCAAGCTATGGATGACGATGAAAGGCACCTACAAAACACTTGGTAATCGTACAGTCCTATTATATTATTAAAATCTACTTTGATCTAACATCCGTATCAACCAAGGTCAACCAACGCATGAACAAGCGAAAATCATACATAAATCATGCAAAAATCCAAATAACCATCAATTTTTTCAATGAGTCGACAACCATTTATTTTGAACATCAAAGAATGCATTATGAAACGCTTTGCTACTTCCTCCAATTCTAGTTTTTCTTGTCGGTATCAATTTTACAACTGTTTTTAATTTTATTGGAGTGAAATACTGATCAGTTTAATATGTCGACAGATGCAGAGGGAGATCGAGACATCAAAAAACTGCGTAAGTGCGGACTCGCGCACTGAAAGTTCCGTACAAACTTAGGTAGGAATACATTTCAATTCCCAAATTAAGTTACGAAGATTTTTCCGAAACACAAAATATTTTTTTTTTGACGTAACTACTAGTTTACAGTTTTCAGATTTTTTCCTACACTTGTGCCACGAGACCTTGTTTCATGACAAATTTCAGGACGGTCAACGGGATTCTATGAATTTTGATTCCCTTGCGAGTGTCGAAATATGCGTTTTTAGGGTTCCGTAGCTAAATGGCAAAACACGGAACCCTTATAGATTCGTCATGTCTGTCTGTCTGTCTGTCTGTCTGTCTGTCTGTCCGTCCGTATGTCACAGTCACTTTTTTTCGAAACTATAAGAGCTATGCTGTTGAAACTTTGTAAGTAGATGTATTCTGTGAACCGCATTAAGATTTTCACACTAAAATAGAAAAAAAGCAATAGATTTTGGGGGTATATATACTTAGAACTGAAACACAATTTTTTTTTTTTCATCAAACCCATACGTGTGGAGTATCTATGGATAGGTCTTTAAAAATGATATTAAGGTTTCTAAAATCATTTTTTTTCTAAACTGAATAGTTTGCGCGAGACACTTCCAAAGTGGTAAAATGTGTCCCCCCCCTCTCAATTCTATAATAAGAGAATGATAAAACTAAAAAAAATTTAAGATGTACATTACCATACAAACTGCCAACGAAAATTGGTTTGAACGAGATCTAGTTAGTACTTTTTTTTTAATATGTCATAAGTCTAAAAAAATACACTATTATTAAAACATCGATCAAAGTTACAAAGAACTACAAGAACTTTTATATTATGTTACTTGCTGCGGAACCCTTCATGGGCGAGTCCGACTCGCATTTGGCCGGTTTTTTTTTTTTGCGATACAAATCTCCGTATCTTTTTTTCGTTAATTCAGAAGCTTAATTTTTCGCAGCTTCAAGGGACTGCAGACCTGAGTATATAGTTTTAATTTCAACTACCTTCACGCATTCTTGAGACAAAGTGTCTTGACAGACAGACAACAAAATGATTCTATAAGAGTTTCGTTTTATCTTTTTTAAGGTACAGAACCCAAAAAAGGTAAGCAAAATATGTAATTTAATTCAAGATTTAATTGTAATTTGATAACAATGTGATTTAAATTTTATTTATTTTAATTTGGGACATTGGTTTTTAATCTCTTTTATTTCGTAACTGTCTTAAATGTTTATTGTTATTATTCATCGTTTTTAATCTATTTAATTATTTAGACCTATTGTAAATGTTGTGCATACCTGTAAGTGACTTATTTACACAGGATCACCTCATGAATTTATAATGAATTATTTAAATTATATTGTAAATAAGTCGTTGGTGTGCCTATGCAAATAAATAAAAATTTAAAAATTAGGTGAACCGTCTTCTTGGCACTACTTGCACAAAATAGATAGGTACAGAAGAAGTCAATTACAATCTACATACAAAGCGCGCTCAAGCAACGCACACATAGACACCGCTCACAGACACGATATCTCGGAGCGTCTCGGACCACTCGTCGAACAGTTTCGGCTCAAACGCTCATTAGTGTGCGTCCACCGAGCGTAAGTATAAAAAAGTACACACATGAGATTGTCGTCTGTACCTATCTATTTTGTGCTACTTGCGTCTACTATGGCATTAAAAAAAAGATTACATAATTAGATCTAATGGTTCACTGGCTCCCAGTCTACGTACGTTTTTTCTGTCCTACACGGCTCATTATTTTTAAAGCGGCGCCTAGACAAAAATAAATATGACCGGCTATCTTGCTTGTATCACATTAGAGAAGTAGGTATTTAATTAGTGAAATAAACATACCACCTTGTTTAAACCACAAGATACGATAGAATTTGTTTGAATCGTTTGGACTAGTCAGGAAATAATCTAGAACGCAGTTTATCCTAGAAACTAAAAAAAAAACCGACTACGCCAGGGTTTTTTTTTTCGTTCGGTCAAAATCATCCAGATGACATCCCCCGCCCTTGGGCGGAGCGGGAGATAGTGTCAGACTTTTACGGACTAAAAATCCATCCCGTTCTTTCGTTGCCTTTCATACCGGGTCTGAGCCTTCCTTTCAGAAGAACAACCTTGGCCCCAGTAGGCTTCGACCCTGCTGGGCCACTACAGTTGCTGACAAGTTCTTGAGGCGCGCGAGAACAGTACGCGCCGTCAGCGATTTGGGCTCGGTCACGACATTTTCTTTTTGGGTTGGGTTCATTGGGTCGGACAGAGTTCTGGACTTTATTTAATCGTCGATTTTTTTACTGAAAATACACAGATGGGTTTTAGTTAATAAAAGTCACCAAGGGCGGAAAAGTTATTTAAAGATTATCCTCCTCAAAAAAATAGCTACTCTTTCAGTAAATAATAGGTTAGCATAAAAAGCTGTGATAATATTTTTTTAATGTTCCCACTGCTGGGTTTCAGGCCTTCTCTAGGAGACGAAATGGATCATAATTTGATCACATATTATTATTATGTCTTCGAATTTTTGATTCTAGGACCTCATGATGTCTTATTCACAAACGTTTTGAGAGCAGTAGTGATGAAATAAATAACACAAAGTAATGCGCCTGGCTGTATTTGAATTGGTTGTCATTAATTAGAACCAAACTCAAATATAACCGAAAATATGGAATCGAGCCACTGCATGAAAACATTTCTCATTCACGCAACAAAATATTCCCCAATGAATATTTCCAATTTACACACAGTACCTAGATACGCCCTACATAACTACTGAATCCCTGAAATTCCGCGTATGACGGCGGTAACTGAGAGCGAATCAATACGGTTGCTAGGTGTCCTAAACTTGCATATGTGTGTAAATATCATAGAACACGGAACGCCAACACTGGCCAGAGACTAGAGATGCAAGCTACATACTAATAAATTTTATTGTAGTGTTCGTTTATAATCTATATCTACACTAATATAATAAAGAGGTAAAGTTTGTTTTCTGATTGTAGGGGGGTAATCTCTGAAAGTACTGGTCCAATTGCAAAAATTTTTTCATCAATAGACAGCTGTTTTATTCCTGAGTGACATAGGCACACAGGTGAAGCCGCGGACAAAAGCTAGTGACAAATAAATAGCTTTTTAACAAATGCAAACATAGTATTAACTTGTATCTACGTACTCATAAAATTTCTATTTTACTAGCTTTTGCCAGCGACGTCGCCCTCATGAAAGTTAAAAAACCTACGGCCACAGTCCATCCGTGTACTAAATCTATAATATTATAAAAGGAGAATCTGACTGACTGACATATCAACGAACAGCCGAAACTTCTGGGACTAGGAACGTGAAATTTTGCACAAAGCAGCAAAGCTTTATAATGTAGGCGAGCACAAAAAGGGGTTTTTTGACAATTTACCTATAAGGAGATGTTCAAGGAGATGTGGTCTAAAGTTTGTACAGAGAAAGCTACTTTCACGCTGGTGAAGACATTTGTAGAAGTAACTTTTGTACAAATCGATTCAGCCGTTTGAGCGCGAAGGAGTATTAAATATACTTACTCGCAAACTTTCGGCTATAATAATATTAGCGTTAGGTATGAGAGAGACACAACATGGGTTAACTTTTTCTAGAAAAGCACATTAAGCATTGCCAGCATTGTGGAGAACACATTCATTCACAGCTAAAAAGTGGAATTCTCTGCCGGCGTGTGTTTCCTGTCCTGTGATAGCTACAACCTGATTTTTTTTTGAGTCAAGAGTAAATAAGTTTCTTCTAGCCAAGCGTTTTCATCATCGACCACATTGTCACTTTCCATCAGGTGAGTTAGTGGTCAAGTTAGTGCGAGCCTAACAACAGTAAAAAAAGCGTATGATAGAATATAATTTTTATCCCGGAATAATTTTGCACTATTACGCAAGCGAAGCCGCTGTCTGTTACTAGTTTTTTATAATACTTTTTGACAAACGCCATCGACACGCTATCGCTTATAAATTACCACTTGTCGACAACCTCTGGTCTAGCAGTGGCCACTGGTGTATTTCCGTACTCTATGGCACAATGCACACATGCATACACTTTGATGAATGTTACACGGCTCAATTATTCAGAGAACCGGGATGCGACGGAAAGTGCGTTTTATTTTATTGACACGAGGGTTGGTTTTTGATTGGTGACGCTGTGATGCAATTATTTGTATGTAATAGTCATCACGCTGTTCTACAAAGGTTTGGTAGAAGCATACCGTTTCACATAATTTGAGTAGAACGTACCTACGCCAAATTTCTAAATTGAGTATTTGTAAGAAAATGTCAATACCTACGAGTATTTTACTGCTAAATCGTACTGAAATCAGAAAAATATTTCAGATTACGATAAAATTTAATAAAACGTCTTGAAATAAATATTGGGATTTATTATAAATCCTGACTTTTTGTCGGGTTGTGATAAGCGTCTCCCATTTTTCTGACCCTCCCCTCCCCTTCATTTCCCCCTTTACCTTTTCTTTTTTTTTCTCTAACTCCACCTAAAGCTGAAGAAGTTTTTTAATGATTTCCTAACTCAAAACAGGGTCCTGAAAATTCAGTCCATTTATCGTCACGGCATTAAGACTTTAACATAAAATTCTTTCAGGAATAAACTTGATTTAAAAACCCCACGTATATCGATTTGCATAGTTCCGAAAGGAATTTCAATATACACATTTTATCTGTAATATTTTGTTACAATTTACACGTCTTAAAATACGCCGTAAATCGCTCAACAAATTATATTCGTTCACCTACGCTTTCCCAATATCGGTAGTATACCAGTAACAGGTAAATGTTAGTAGTTCGAACGAGATAAAGGAATAGAGGTATAGAAGGCGAAAGATAACCGTGGAATAAAGTACATTGACCTTTTCCTAATATCTCCGCGTAGGTACCCGAAAAACAAACAGTGAACTACTTTTCATTACTATGTCATGTAAAGGATCACGATTAGAGATGGGCAAAGTGTTTCTGCCCGGCGGGAAAATATAGTAACTTCCCGGCATTTTGGGCATTTATTTTTATTTGCCCGATAAATGCCCGATCGTAGGGCATAAAAATATGGGACTCGTTAAACGTGATGTTATGTGGTTTTTCATGTAAAATAGTATGTATTAAAGAAATGAAAGAAGAAATATGAATGATTGAACACATTTTTATTTTGAAATAATAATATGAATATACTTTTTCATGTGAAAACAGAGATAAAAGACTTTACTTTGAAGTAATGTGAATGATTCAATCGTGTCGATTAGATACACTATAGAAAGACAACGACAGCGTTTGCTTGGGGTTTAATGAATTAAACATATTTTCATTTTAAAATAACAACATTAATATACTTTTTCAAGTAAAAATAGATAAAAGACTATACTTTAATATCAAATGTAATAAATTATGTTCTTAGTTACAAGAAATAAAATAATATGTACTAAATAAACAATAAAAAACTAGTTTCGGCATTATTAGAGACAACATTAGAAAATTTTTAATAATCAACATCAATATAATTATCTAGAGAACTATTGATGACACTGGAAGGGTATGTTTTACTTTAATCACATTTATTATAAACATATACTACACGCCCGGGTGTCGCCACTCTGCGGAAGCCCCGGAGGACACGGTGGAGCACACAGTGGAGGTGTGCCCCACTTGGGCAGAACATTGCCGTGCACGAGAGCAATCGGCGATCACTTGCACCGGGCCTTAGTACAGACCATGGTCCGAGCGAGGAGGATGGGAGGCGGTCGCCTCCTTCTGCGAAGCAGTAATGCTTGCAAAGGAGTAGGCCGACCGCATCAGGCAACGGCGCTCACAGCGCCCCAGCCGCCGCCGAGATTCCGATCCCGATTTCCAGCCACAGCAGGCGCGGGCTTGCGGATTGCGAGCAATGGGTAGTTCGCTGTCTGATCGTCCGGTAACTGTCCGGACCGAGTCCAAGTCGTCGACGGCGCGCGCTGTTCCCGTGCACCTCAAGGCGTTGTCAGCAACAGCAGAGGCCCAGCCGGGTGGAAGCCTACTGGGGCCAGGGTTATCCGAAGGGGAAACTCGGCTTCGATACGAAAGGCAAGAAGGAACGGGGTGGGTTTTTAGTCAGAGTCTGACACTATCTCCCACTTCGCCCAAGGCCGGGGGATGTCATTTGGATGATTTTTACCCACTAACAAAAAAATAGGATTCAATAAAAATATCACTTTTCCTTTACACTTCACAAACTTCTATTGCTGTTATTCTTATAAATTTAAGATACGTTTTGATAATGCCGCAAAATGCGATTATGTTTAAAAGGGTGTCAGCCTGGAAATTGGTCATACAGGTCTCGAACCTAGTTCAAACTCCAGCTCTCACAAAAGTTTTAATGCGAAATTCACCAATAAAACTAATCGTGACTATTGTTTCTATTCTAATTCTATTCTAATTCTATTCTAGTTCTATTCTAGTTCTATTCTAGTTCTATTCTAGTTCTATTCTAATTCTATTCGTATTATATTCTTATTCCATTCTAATTCTATTCTAAATTTACTTATTACGAATACCTACTTTCATTTTATTAATAGTTATTATAATTATGAATCTACCTACTTTTACTTAAAATTACTGATCGGCAAAAACACACAAAAATAACTGTAAATTAATTAGCACTGTTTTTAAAACCAATAAGTATTTACTTCAAATTGGGAAACCGGAACCACAGAACACAATTCTTGGCGCGTACCTCGTGCTCACAATGCGCGCACAATGCTCGAATAGATTAGTGATATGCGTGCGAGCGTGCGGTATCTACAAATGACACAGGATAACTAATAACAAAATGGCGGCACAACGCGGCGTGTGTGCGCGTCCCTCACACGGTGTGTGAGTGTGTGAGGGATGCGCACACAGACCGCGCTGTCCCTACTTTGCGCCTTCGCATGGTAGGTAGAAGTCATTTGAAATGGTTGATTGACATTAAAAGGTTCTTTTAAGACATTTTAAATATATTGCAATTTAATTCATAAAATCATATACTTACCTACTTAAAACAACTAACCATAACAGTGTACGCATCTCTTGCCGTACTCCTCTCACGATGCAAGTGTTTTTACGCCGCCGCCGGGTAACTCGTAACATTTGTGTTCGTAAACATGGTTTTGTAAAACTTAAAATTTTAATAGAATGTGCAAATTCATATAAAAACACCTATAGAGACTTAACCATTACTAAACTCATCGATCTAAGCCAGTTTCCAAAGCTAACATTAATGTCGTGAATTAATTTTGGAACAAAAAATAAATTCCCAGTTAAATGCCCTCGGGCAGGAATTTATGGGCGTTTATTGGGAATTTTCCCAATCTGCCCAAAATGCCAGGGCATTTACCCATCACTAATCACGATACATGTCGATTCAAAATAGCTTTATGTCTTTATTTCCGTTTTTGAAATTAAGAATGTCAACAAATGTAAGAGGGTCAATGACCGTTATTCTACGTTTCTCTGGCGTCTACCTTATACACCCAAAGAGCTATATCCCTTCTACATAGCTCCATCTCTTTAACAGTTCAATTTAGGTTGTCAAATGGATCGTAATAAGAGCTTGTGGTAGGGCCTCTAATATGCACACCCAGTGGCTTAGCTAGATGGGCAAAAAAAAAACCGGGGCCCCTTTTCACTTGGGAAGTTATCAAATGAAGTTATTTGATGTTTTTACTCTAAGTGGAGCGGGGAGGGAATGTTAGACTTTTACTGAATAAAATGAGCTGCAGTAATTAGTGTTGCAACCTATTTTATTTTGAAGGTGGGAGAATTTAGATTTCGCAAGTACAATTAGAGGTCTGTCAATCAGGTTTGAGGGGCCCCACCTAGCCCTTCGTTAGCTACGGCACTGTGTACGTAACAATGGCCGCATCGCCCGCATCGCATCAAATCACACCAATTTCTAGGAATGCATCCCAGTTTACCTACATAACCCAGAAACTAAGACAAGCAGAGTGATCGTGGTTCGCCACTGACCCGATTCTCCGATGAATCATGCGTTTAGGCTGGTTGCTAACGAGAGTTAGTTGGTAAGAACTAAGGTTTGTAGATGCTGTTTCTTTGGTGTTTTTTATTTCAGGCGTCAGTGCGATTGTTATGTTTTTTCGGTGTTATTTGGGGTTTTTTGTATGACATTGGATATTTTTAGTTTCGAAGAACATCTGGTTTGCTAAATAATTGAAGTTTATTTATTATGAGTACATATATATAAGACGCCCAGTTCAAATCTTTAGACCTAGAACACTGACATTTTTCAAAGAATTTTTTTTTTTCTTTATTTATACAAAGAATAAGACAGGGTTTTCTAAAATAAGCCCCTTTGAGGACGAAACGAAAATCCAAAGTTTTTATGCAGAAATGTACTTTTACACGGGCAAAATCGCTAGCAGAAGCTAGTAACAGACTTATAATGTTCTACAATACATTATTTAGTAGGAAGGAGTTTGAATTATACAGGAACAATAAGTGAATATATTTTGAACAATATGGTTAATATAAAAGAATGCTTGAAAGTATTGTCCAAAGAATCAGCGTCACAAAAAGCGCTCGTGTAGTGCAAGCCTAAGTGGACTTTAGATTGCAAAACTAGTGTCATGAAACTATAGTTTGACAACACAAAACTTTATTATCACTTGAAGTCTGTCCAACTGTGACAACTTTATTATGGAACTGTTTACTAAACAAACCGTTTTAGTATTGCAGATGAGTTCCAAAGCATGGGCTGTCGTGTTGCATTTAGTAATATATAGTATTTTTATCAGTTATTTAGGACTTTTGCTTGTGGCAAAAGTCCTCCAATTCCTCTCCACTCAATTTGAAACTAGATGACGTTGTGTGATGGTTGTACAATCATCATCATCATCAGCCTTTTTAATGTTGCCATTGCTGGGACTTAGGCCTCCTCTCTAGGAGAGGGACTTTTCTCTATCCGAGAGAGGAGGCCTAAGGCCGTAATCCACCACGCGGGCCCAGTGCGGGTTGCGGTGTGGGGTGCGGGGTTGTGGAATATTATTATTATGTGTAGTATGTGTTAAGAATTCTAAAAACCGGCCAAGTGTGAGTCGGAATCGTGCACGAAGGGCTCCGTACCGTCCGTAGTAGAAAAAGGCGAAAAAAAGTCATTTTTAGCGTTCCGGACCACAAAACGTTCCCTGTGTTGTCCGTCTGTCACCAGGCTGTACCTCACGAACCGTAATAGTTTGATGGTTTAACCTACACAGATGATCTATTTCTTTTGCCGCTGTAACAACAAATAGGGTCCCGTGTTACCCATTGTATACGGAACTCTAAAAACGCACTAAAACTTTACCCGACCTGAAAGTTTAACTCAGTAACATATGCTCACGAGTTTCACTGCACTCAGTAATGCTCATAAACAATTCTCAAATAAACACATTACCTATAATGTTGAGCTTTGACCTACAGCACTACACGTGTCTATGAGTGGGCTACGAACTAATAAAAGTACAGCCACCACCAAAAATACCTTACATTTACGTAAAACTCAGAATCGATCTCCATTAATATAAACTAATTTTTGCCCGCGGCTTCTCCTCCATACTTAAAATATCTCATTCAGGAAAACCGCTTTCTATGGATGAAAAAATTTTAGCAATACTTATTATTATAAAACTGAGCAGATTGTTTGTTTCAACACGCTGACACAAAATAGATAGGTACAGAAGTCAATCTACATACAATGCGCGCTCGAGTAACGCACACCTAGACACCGCTCACGGACACGATATCTTGGAGCGTCTCGGACCACTCGTCGAACAGTTTCGGCTCGAACGCTCATCGTCCATCGAGCGTAGGTATAAAAAGTGAAGTACATACATGAGATTGTCTTCTGTACCTATCTATTTTGTGACGCTAATCTCTCTAGATTGTTAGCAAAAAACCCTGTTACCTGTTCTGGATCTAATGACGGCCTCAGAGAACGGCATTACCGTGGTAAAATACTGGGCCAGACGATATTAATTTGAATTGAAAAAGAAAACTGTTTTTGACGCACTGAAACGGAGAAGGAAAACGCTAGGCATATTGATAGTTGTTGTAAGATATGAATGCTGTTGACTGTACCGAGTGTGTTGTATCGGAAATATGCTCCTAACTAGCGAGGGGGCGAGGTAATTTCCTTAGCAACTGTTTTAGTTTGAAGAACTTTGCCAAGTTAAGATCATTGCCAATGTCAACGTTATCGAAGTCATATATATAACCTATGCATCGAAGTCATATATAACTAACACATCTTTACCAGTCTCTCGATCTGCCTGGCCTTTTCCTAATGTTGGGATCGTCTTTATGTCAACTGGATGCAAGTAGATACCAGTATTTTATATGGAGAGACTACCTATCTGGTCTCCACAACTCAGAACTGGGTAACACTATAACGCTTTGGCAAGACTGGTGTCAGATTTTAAATGGCAAAAGGTCTATAAATGACACTCGGAATCAATGGCTTAACGTGCTCTTCGAGACACGAAAAAATCTCGATATGTTAAGATCACAACCCATCCAAAGACTGACCTCAATAATCATTGGCGATCGACCCATTTTTTTTTCAATGAAGTGGACAATCATCCAATGGCTTCATCCGTTCTAGTGTAAAGCGAGAGGATTAGATTATTAGTGACTAAAACCAAACTTTTATATTTTAACTAGCTTTTGCCCGCGGCCTCGCCCGCGTGGCATTAGGTACTTAAGGAATCAGGATAAAAGGTAACCTATGTTCTTTTCCATGTCAAAGGCTATATGCATGCCAAATTTCATCCAAATCCGTTCAGCCGTTTTTGCTTGATTAAGTAACAAACATCCAAACATCCACACTTATAATATTAGGATTGCCCTTTGCATTCTAGGAGCCAGATTCCATGAATGTACATGGCTAAGCTTGAACTCAGAACCAGAGTCGTTACTACTGAGCCAACACTGTTTCGAATCACTGAATTAGTTATTCGAGGATGTTGATGTTAATAAATAACAAGCCGTGTTTGTTAATTTGATAAGCGGAAGCCGTGTCGGGAGATCAGTGTTAGTTTATAGCAAAATGAAAAAATGCCAAGGCTGAACAGCAAAGGTCCAGGGCCAGTTGTGGACGTTTAACATTTGTTTTCATCCACTGGATGAAGAATCGACAAACTTAAGTGGCAATGGGCAGGGCACATTGCTCGCAGAACAGATGGCCGTTGGGGTCGAAAGTTTCTAGAAAGGCAACCACGTAACGGAAGACGTTGGAAGGCCTCCTACAAGGTGGACCGATGACCTGGTAAGGGTTGGAGGAATCCGATGGATGCGAGACGCACAGGACCGCTCATTGTGGCGACACTTGGGGGAGGCCTATGTCCAACAGTGGACGTCTTTCGGCTGAATTGATGATGAGGACTGGATACACAAAGTATGGCAGAACCTAAGGTTTCTTAACAGAAAATGGCGAAAAAAAGTTTTTGTATTATTGATATTGTAATTATTTGTGCGTCTAAAGCGGAATAAACATATTTTCTTTCTTTCTTTCTTTCACCCGACGCAAAGGGATATCGTTTTTATTAGTCTATTTTGTGGCACTGTAGAGACCAAACGCGTGGGCCGAATTTTATGATTCTTGGCTACATCAATCGATTTATCTTAATCCAGTGGGTGTCATTGAAATCTTGACAGTAAACTAAATTCAATCTTTGTTATCAAATGACGTAGTAAACAAGCAGGCAGCCCACCTGATGCTAAGAATTCACGGCACTATCTACTATACTACATCTCGCGCCAGACCCTGGTACAGGCATGATCCGGAGCGACGAGGAAAGGCATGCAGTCATCTCCTTCTGCAAAGCAGTAACGCTAGTGAAGGTGGCGGCCACACGCTTGATGGAATAGACTGTCTCACACCCCAGTCGCAAGGATCCCGACACAACCCGATTTAAAGCCACCGAAGGCGTGGGCTTACGTCCAGTAACCGTCTGAACCGAGCCCAAGTTGTCGACGCCACGTAGTGTTTCACGCACGCTTCAAAGAAATGTCAGCAAAACTGTAAGGACCCAGCAGGGCCAAAGCCTACTGGGACCATGAGTTGGCTTCCGAAAAAAAACCCAGGGTCTTGGAATGCCAGGCAAAGAAGGAACGTAGGAGTGTGTTTTGGTTAGTAAAAGTCTGTCATGCCGTCCCGCTCCGCCCTAGGTCGAGAAAAGTCATTAAATGATTTCCCACTTAAAAAAAATCTGCTTAACTATCGATGAGTAGATGGCCCACGTGGTGGATTACGGCCCATTCCCTCTCTTAGAGAGGAGGCCCGAGCCCTGGCGAGGGGAACATTACAACGCTGATTATGCTATGCTAAACTAAAGAATAGTGATGAGGAAAGATATATATTTCTGGTCTCGAACAAGCCCTTGACCCAATTCAAAGTTCCCTACATACCTTAATATCGTGCCCAAGATGACAGACGTCTCAACAATGTGTTTTATTATGTTTATATCGTTAACTACAGCTACCGACAAACTACATAGTAACTGCTATGTGTTCTAATAATGGAAGCTGTACTGGGTACTCGTATCGTATAATGAAAGTTTTATGTCGTATAAAAGATATGAAACACAAAAAAAATTGATTTAGGTCTTTTTATACCTTGAAATCTTCCGTCGATGCACCCCAAACTGAAGATGGTTTTGAACTATTAATAAAACAATGCATAAAAAAAACTATTTTCCTAGAAATACACAAAATGTACCTTTATCTTACTAATGACGGGCACGCCACAATTTATGACTTTAAGTCCCTCTTTGAGGAATGGCTGGAGCGGCAACAAAGCGTCCTCCTCACCTTCCACATGACGCAGGTTCTTACTGCACATGGCAAATTTGGAAGATTCTGCATTGGAATTTTGTGTTAATTGGTAGAAATGTAATTGTCCCAACGCCTATTTTTTTTTTCGATTTATACTTACGAGTACGTTCGATGTCTTTGAGGTAATTTAAATAGCAGAACAGCACGCTTAGCCAAGTTGTCATTCTGCAATCGTTAACGCTGTCGAAAAGTGATGAAACGTATGGGAATGACGTCATCTCAACGTAAAGTAGCGTGGTCAGAACAAACGAATAGACAATTTGTAGCCAAGTTCACATCGTTCAATATCGTTTCTACAATATTTAACGCTACATCCTTTGTTATACAAACGCTACATTGTAGAACGAGCGGCCGACTCGGGCGCGTCAACATAGCTACCAACTTATCGTTTTCTACAATTGCTGTCACCGAGGCGTTACCGATTAGAGAACGGAATTCGATTGTAACTTGACTAGGGGGGCAGTTGTATCTATTCAGAGGTAGGTTTGTACTCCTAATAATCTATGACTCAACAATATTTTTTGAGCCAAACAAAGTCGCAAGCACAGTTAGCTCCTTCATAAAACCAAACGCTGGGAGTCCCACTGGTTTTATGTGTACGTGCACTTAGATCTCATAAAACATTATTATTATTGTATTCTTATAGGTTTAGTTGTAAACACGTTGATGCCTGATTGAACTAACAACATGGCGTGTCTCCTCTTGTGTGATTTTGTGTCATTTTTCCGACCCTGGCGAAATAGGTAGGAAACGAAAACATGTGTCGGTTAAGAGTCAAAAATGTATTAGAATTAAGTTCACTTACAAATTTTTTTCATACCGAAACTGTATCCACGCGCGTTCATGCAGATCACGCACCTACAGTACAATTCACGAATGATAGCGGCCGTGAAGTTTGCGCAGTAACGTGTTTTAGGAACCCAATGGCGACGTGCGTGTGCGAGAAGAGTGTAGTAAGCGCGGACGTTCGCAAAGGCTAACTTTACGGCCGCCATCATTCGTGAATTGTATTGTACATGCGGAGAAACATGCACTCAAGCGCGTGGGTGCGCGGCGACACGCAAGGTATGGCACACTGAGTCTCGTAGTACCGTTCGTAATTTTGTATGAAATGTGTGTTGCGTTTTCACGCGCTACGCTACGGGGTGCGTGGCAGTGTGATAACCGCCTTAGATTAAGACGGTTATCAAAATCAAGGGGAATGCAGTTCCACACCTTACAAAATAATCTTCAAAACACTGAAAACTATAGATAACACCCACCTACGTACCAATTTAAGCCCACGCTAACACAGTATTAATAGTAAAACAAAATCGATCGATCAGTGCCCTTCAATCGAAGATTTCAACAAACCATTTCTGTTTACCTATCCAGACTAAACGGTTTAATGAATCATGTAAGTACTTATTATTGTTAGAAGGATGTAAACAATGCTGGAGATGCATTAAATGTTTAAATACAATACAGTTGTTTGTGATTATGTGTGGGAGGGGTCGTAAGTTTTGAAGCTAGGATTTGAACTATGTTTTATATATGGAGCCTTTTTAGCCACGTCACAATTAAGGCGGAAAGTCCTCTTTTTGAGTAGTGGCTGGAAAGACAATAAGGCGTCCTCACCTTCCGCATGACGCAAGTCCTCACCGGACATGCTCAGTTCGGGAGATTCCTGCTCCAGATTTGTGCGGAAGAAACGCCGGGTGTCACCATTGTGTGGACCGCTCGGAAGACTCGGTGGAGCGTACGGTAAAGCTGTGCCCCGCCAGGGCAGAGCACTGCCATGTCCCCGTGGGGGCGCTCAGCAGCAACGAATTTTCGCGTCAGGTCTTGGTGCAGGCTATGGTCCATTTTTTTTCACTTCTCTTGCACTTATTGTTTTTTTTTATTAGGCCAGCGCCAGGTATAGTTCAGCACACATTTGAGAGAGAGAGAGAGAGAGAGTTGAAACTGCACAGGCCGTATAATACTACCCTTTTCTGACACCAGATTCATGAAGATCTTAAAGTAGTTTACTTTAAGACTTCATGGTAAAAATGCTTTCAAAGTCTGCTATATTTTTTTTTAGATGAGTAATTAATGAGATGCGCCGAATATGTTTATATTCGGTATTCAGCGTATTCGGCAGAATTTTGATGTATTCGTATTCGGTTGAAATGCCGGATGTATTGGATTTCAAGGATCGTTGTAAATCAAGCCTTTAGGACAATATAAATTAAAGGAATCCCATATTCTAACATTCATATTGTAATAAGAAAGTTTTGCTTATGCATAATTAATGAACTATGATGTTTTTTCAACTATACATTTGAACATAGATAAATCGAGAATATTTTTAATTAGAATTTATATCCAAGCTTTTAGCTCTATCTGGCAAAAACCTATTTCTTTTCTCCTCATGCATATTTCCTGTCTCGGAAAACAAACGTTGTTTGCGCAGTAAAACTGAGGAACGGGGGAACCGAATTCGAATTCAAACCGGTTCGGTAAGAACTTAACCGAATATTATTCGGTATTCAGTTATCCGGTGAAACCACTATTCGGTGCATCTCTAGTAATTATCACGTAACCCACTCTGAGTGAAGTGAGAGGGATTGAAGAACTGAAGAAACATGGGTGGCTTTTAGTCTGTAAAGTGAACTTTTACAGACTAAAAGCCACACATGTTCCTTCAGTTGCTGCGATAACTCGAACGACAAATTAACTAGGTAATAGTAATACTTAAGTGCCCTTCAAGTTTCCAATATAACCCAGCTGCTAAAAAAAAAGGGAGAAACCCACACCCCCCCAAATTCTTCAGTCAACAGTTAAATGTCCGAAGCTTTAAAAGCGTTGTAGAAATGTAGACCTACATAATTTATTGTACGTTTTTATGAACTGTTAACTATTTGAACTGGGAATCCCCGAATATATCAATAATCGAAAACAGAAGACTCATCATGAAAGTATTTGAAAACATATCTATAGCCTGTACATATTGAATTAAAAGTTTTATGTTACAATAGTTTGAATTCGGGACTGCATTCGCATAGTTGTTTATGATGTTAGCAATACAGTCCTTTTTTTTATGGTGGGAAAAAATCATCCAGTGACAACCCCCGCTCTTGGGCGGAGCGGGAGATAGTGTCAGACTCTTACTGACCAAAAGACCCACCCCGTTCCTTCTAGCCTTCATACCGGGGCTCGAGCTCCCTTTCGGATAACCCTGGCCCCAGTAGGCTTCGACCCGGCTGGGTCCCTGCTGTTGCTGACAACTCCATGGGCTTGGTCCGGACAGTTGCTGGACGGCCGGACAGCCAGCTACCCATTACTCACTGTCCGCAATCCCACGCTTACGGTGGCCGGAAATCGGGATCAGAATCCCGGCGGCGGCGGCGAGAACGCCGTTGCCTGATGAGGTCGGCCTCCTCCTTTGCGAGCATTACTGCTTCGCAAGAGTCGGCGACCGCCTGCCACTCCTCCTCGCTCCGGACCATGGCCTCAACCAAGGCCCGGTGCGAGAGGTCTCCGCCGCCGATCGCGCTCACGAGGGCACGGCGATGCTCCGCCCAAGCAGGGTACACCTCGACTGTGTGCTCCACCGTGTCCTCCGGGCATTCCGCACAGTGGCGATAACCCGGGCGTCACTTCCGCACGAATCCTCCCGAAAGCAATACAGTCCTGCAAGATTCTTACTGTTTTAAAAATAACCCTGTATAAAAGGAGAAACTAACAGACTAATATATCAACGCATAGAATAGAATAGAATAAACTTTATTGTACACCAAAATAGTAACAATTTCACAGAAACTCTAGTCTGTCTAATAAGTTAAACGACTTGGGTAATTATTAGGATTGAATGAAATCGGATGTAGTCAACACGGGTTCAATAATCAAGGTTGATTAAGAGATAGAGATCATTGTTTATTAACAGAAGAACCTTATGAAAAGTATCGACTAAAAGTATTTTTTTAATGATTAAATATTGTACAAAATTCCCGAGTCGGTTGACTTATTAGACAGACTGTAACTGAAACTTCAGAGTCTAGGAAATTGCACATTTTGGCGTGATATTTTGCATAAGGTTTCATACGTAGGCAAGCACGGCGACAGACGACGAAGAGAGAATTTCCCAAAATTCACCCCCTTAGAATGGGTCCAAAGTTGGTATGGAGAAACCTCCTTTCATGCGGGCGAGGCTCTGGCAAAAGGTACTACAAAATAATATCTATTGCACTCGATAGTAAAAAGAAAAATTGTTGTCTAGTTTTGTGTGTGATTTTTATTTTGAACAAAGAAAAAGGTTTTCAACTTGACATTTTTTTTACGTTTGTTACCTCCTTGGAAAATAATGTTTTACTTGAAGAATAAAATTATGGAAAAGAAAAATTACACTTCTAGATTGGATAATTTTTTATCAAAATCTAGTTCTGAATGATGGGTTCCATGAGAAATTGTGGTGAGTGGACCATTAAGTGATTTTGGTATTTCCGTCAAGATTTCAAATAATTACGTTTAAGTTTTTTATTTATTTAACATTCACTTCCGAAATTAAAGTTATTTTGCATTTTTGTGTTTATTATTTATAATTTTGATGTTTATATTTTATTTCTTTTGTAAACCTTGTATTTTCTTTCAAGTTTCGGATATGAACCAGCTGCCAATAGAAATAGGGTAAACCCACTCAACGCCTGATTCTTTGAGGAAAGTCCGTTTATTTGACCTGGGAATCCCTGGAGGTAGTAATAATAGAAAACATGGAAGATTCGCCATAAAAGTATTTCAAATCTTACAGACATACATAAAATTTAAAGTGTTTGATTGATTTACCGTTTCGTTTTATTTTTTTATTATACAACATTATTTTTAGTTACGCGAAACCTGAATATAGTACCTATGTTCAGAATCAGTAAAGCTAAATCGATTCCAATATTTTTTACATCATGTTATATTTTTTTTTCCCAAAAATATAATTTAAAAAATTCACAAGTTGGAAACCACAGACACTAAGTATAATATAGGTCACGGCAAGTCATATGGCTGCGGGAGCAAAACCACCCCTCAGTCACCCGGATGACCCGGTAACCATGTATTTGTGCGGACAACTAGGTAACATAACAAGCTTATAACTTAGTGATTTTGCATGATACAGTAATGAAATTTTGTACATAGATTCTTTACATAAAAATACTAACATACGTTAACGGTAACGTAACGTTTTTCGGGTTTAAAAATAGTGTTGCAGAACTAGTGCTTGACTACGATTCCATCATCCCACCGGCTCATTTTGTAGGTATGGATTGAATAGATGCGATGTCCACTATGTACTGTGTTACTGTAATTGTGTGTTGTGGCTACTAAGAAACACAGACTCCAACAGGGAATCATCATCATCAGCCTTTTTAATGTTCCCACTGCTGGGACTCAGGCCTCCTCTCTAGGAGAATTAAGGCTTATAGTCCCTTGAACCATCTGGCCGAAATTAAATGGTCACAACTCTCGTACCCGTCTAGGCGACAGTACGACTATCTGTGCATTTGTTTGCGGCCAGCAGCGCCCGGACAGAGCCCCGCTGACTTTTAATCCATTTTCTTTGCGAAATATTGATTGATTTACATATGCAATTTCACAAATAAAGATTGATTGATTGATTGATTGACTTTGAAGAATATTTAACTACCAATCTTTATGTGTAAAAATGTTTCTAAAGATCCAAGCCGTTTCGAAAGAGTAGGGAAAAGTTGCGTATGTGATGTTGTTGTATGTAATATTTTTTTAGACAAAAGTATTAATCGCACGAAAAAATCAAATGTTGATAATGTTGATAATGTTGTTCATGAATCTTTAATAAACATATATTTTTTTCAAACCTATTAACCTGGCCGTTACCGAGGAGTAGGCTTCAGAAAGTCACTGTTTTATGGCACTTTTCGGGCGCTTGGGCCTTAATGTTTCCATTGCTGGGACTCAGGCCTCCTCTCTAGAAAAAAGAATGGGCTGTAATCTACCACGCGGGCCCAGTGCAAGTTGGTACAACAACATAGAATACCATTCGATATTTCCAAGAGTTCGATGCAAAATTTTAACGAAACGGTACTTGCTTATATTATGAACAGCATCTACATCATAATTAAACAGCCGATCAATACTTAATATAACTATCTACGTAGGTACGTATCCAGCACGTTAGGATCTATATAAAGAAGCACTACATAGTTCTTTGACCCAATGATTCATCCGATGTATCGGTACGGCATCGGCACCGCCGTTTATTTGAGCAGGAGATTGTTTAAAAATTATATGATTTAATTAGTTGATAATATAATGATGACGTAGGTGACTCAGCCGCCAGATTAAAATGGAACTGGGCAGGTCACATCTGCCGCATGCCGCAACAAAATTGGGCGAAAGTAACTACTGACTGGACTCCGAACAGCAGGAGCCGGCGACGCGGTAGGCCCAGAAGGAGATGGCGTGACGATTTGGACTCCTACCTTAAGGATTGGCCAGAAGTGGCTAAAGACAGAAAAGAGTGGAATAACGGAAGGGAGGCCTTTGCCCTGCAGTGGGACACAACGGGCTCATAAAGAAAAAAAAGAAAAAAATAATGTATCGCTGTATTTAGCGGTGAAGGAAAACATCGTGAGGAAACCGGCATGTCCTAGAACTAAAAATTCGAAGACATGTGACATTCACCAACCCGCACTGGGCCCGCGCGGTGGATTACGGCCCATTCCCTCTCCTAGAGAGGAGGCCTGAATCCCAAGAGTGGGAAATGCTATGCTATGCTAATATAATCTTGGGTTATGTTCTTCTTCTTCTTTTTTCTAAGATCGTGAAGAGCCGGTTGCTGCTACTGATTATTCTGTATGAACTTCACTCGGGTCTATGTCAATTTCGCGCCCCGTGACAGCGGTTTTATTTTTATATAAAAAAAACCGGCCAAGAGCGTGTCGGGCCACGCACAGTGTAGGGTTCCGTAGTGTCCCGTCCGTCACAATAAGTGTACCCACTTATGAGATTAAAAAAATGCTTGCATATACGATTATACTACAAACTTAGTCCAGAAATTATTTTGTAGAACCCATTTGTCTTTTTTGTACAAAAACTGTTCTTTCCATCAAGTTCAAAATAATTTTCCTAGAAAGTCCTTATAAAGTTTTACTTTTCAGATTTTTTTTCATATTTTCTAAACTTATGGTTCAAAAGTTAGAGGGGACACACACATTGTTTTTTACTTTTGGAGCGATTATTTCCGAAATTATTGACATTATCAAAAAATGATTTTAGTAAACCCCTATTCATTTTTAAATACCTATCCAACAATATATCACACGTTAGGGTTGAAATTAAAAAAAAAACACCCTAATAAAACATTTTTTTCCAATTTTTATTTTACCACTTTGTCGGCGTGATTGATATACATATTGGTACCAAATTTCAGCTTTCTAGTGCTAACGGTCACAGAGATTAAGCGAGGACGGACAGACAGACAGACAGACAGACGGACAGACAGACAGACAGACAGACGGACAGACAGACATGGCGAAACTATAAGGGTTCCTAGTTGACTACGGAACCCTAAAAAACCAAATATTCTAAATTTTTGTTTTTGCGAGACCCTTTTACTCGTAAAAACCAAGCTTTATTTTTTTTTTGTAACTTTCAAATATTTCCGTGACGTAATCTCGTAGACATACACGTTTGAAATCGTAAATTAGGGTCAGATACGCGATTTTTTTTATCAAGATAACTAATTTATATCATGTTTAGATTTCCGCCATGGTTGATCATTATAGTCAATTTTATTAAAATAATTTTTCATATAAGACGCAGCGTCAGAAGGCCTCCTACAAGATGGACCGATGACCTGGTGAAGGTTGCGGGAATCCGATGGATGCGGGACGCACAGGATCGATCATTGTGGCGACACTTGGGGGAGGCCTCTGTCCAACAGTGGACTTCTATCGGCTGAATTGATGATGATGATAAATTTTTCATGGTGTTCTCTTTTATATTTGTCGATTTTCAGAGGTTTAAAAAAGTTCAAAATTAATAGAACCTGGCCTTAAATTGTTGGGGCCCAGTAGGTAGCCATGTCAACTATAGCATCAGTGGTAAGTGCAATATTCATACTTCGGGCAATATTCCCACCAATATTCCCACTTCACGGCAATATTGCCGGCTTCAATCTCATGTATGTACTTCACTTTTCATACCTACGCTCGGTGGACGCATACTAATGAGTAGTGTTGCCCAAATTCAGTTTTGGTCTTGCAGTCTTGGTCTTGTTCTTGCGTTTTTGCAAGACCAAGACCAAGAACAAGACCGCGTATTTTTAGCAAGACCAAGACCAAGACTGACCGTGCAAGACTTGAGCAAGAACAAGATATAGCCTGCAAGACTCTTGCGTCTTGCAGCTAGGACTTAGCGCTATTTCACTGAGTAGTTAGGTGTAACAGTTCGGTGTATAGGTAGGTACGCTTAGGAATTCTATGAGACGCAAAAAACTGTATCAAAGAATAAATATGAAAAACTGGACCTATGCGCATTACGACTAATACCATAAACATAGCGAATAAAAAAATATCTATTAAAATCAAACTGAGTGCATGCATAGTTATGTTTTAACCATCGGCACTTTGATAATGCGGCATCAAAGGTTTTGTACTTACTTCTCAAAGAAATTTGCCGCTTTTCGGAAGTACATGGTTATGATTTCTTTTGAAATCTAAAACAATCGTTGCCGCCACGCCGAAATCATAACATTTGTGACACTATTTGATTGCCGCCATAGGGCGTAGGTATACTCATGCAAAATAATTTCGAATTTTTTTAAGAGTACCTACAGGTGTTCCAAAGAATAAATAAGTTTCAGAGTGCTTAGAATGAAAATGAATACATTATACTGATCACGCAAGTAGTATTATGATTAGGATAAAATGGTAAGGATAGGTAGTAGATGTCATATTAATTCATTCTAGTAAGTATATATTATAATATTGATTACTTATATGGTTTTAAACTAATTACTTAGGTACTATTATTGTACATTTAGTCATTATATTTCTTAAGTTTTTACAAGAAAAAATAGCAAAAAAGTGTTCAAATATCACCCGTTTAATAAATATTGTAGCCACTTTTAAATATACTTGAAACGTGTAAAAAAATTCTACGAAACTAATAAAATAATATAAAAAGCGTAGGTACTTACCTACTAATAAAATAAGAAGCCTGCGATAAGAGTTTTGTATTACTTACCAGCCCGAATATCTCTGAGAGAGATGATGAGAGTAAGTATTTACTAGCTGTGCCCGCGACTTCGTCCACGAGGAATAGTAACTTTGGAGGTATAGTGACGTTCAGGACTTATTTATTTATTTTAAAACTTCTGTCATCAAACATACAAACGAACTCTTCAGCTTTATAATATTAGTATAGATGTACGCCAAAACATTCACTTATATGTAAAGAATAGTGATTGGCACTAATTCTATTTTATTCACGCGTCGCGTCTGTACAAGTAGGTAATATTTAGTGTGTGTTTGTACGCCGCACGCGGCATTGTTTGATTTGCGGCGGCATCCTTTTCATAGAGCCGGCACGTGGCGAGGCGGCGCGGTAGAAAGCAAGGAAACGTACTATAAATAAAGGAATTATTTTAATTCCAGTCATTTCCAATTGAGCTGTGCTTCGAGTCTAACTTAATAATTGTTTTTACTAATTCTCGTTGTTTTCTAAAAACGTATCACGTGTACAATTTAATATGAGTGACGAAGATTCAAATTATTCTAGTCCGAGTAACGAGAGTTTGAGTCACAGATCTAAAAGACCCAAAAGCAAATTTGAGGAGTTTTTCGAAATAATTCATGCATCCCAAACTGCCTTCTGTAAATTGTGCCAACATAAAAAGATTGAAATAAAAATGAAAAACAGAAACACTTCAGGCTTAAGGAAACATCTAATATCTTTCCACAAAAAGGAATCAGAAATATTTCTTCCTGTTAAACCAAAATTAAGTGGAGATATCACAAGCTTTTTAGTAACCGCTGGAAGAAGTGGACAGGTAAGAATATTTTTTTAACAGTTAAAAGAATTTTAACTCCGCGTAGCTATTCATGCGATACTTTCAAAAACGCCATTAACTTACGTAAGTATTTTTGAGTTAGTGGTGTTTTCATCTAGGGGTGCGACATATTAAGTATGTAATTATCGTCTTAAATATTTTTTATAAACACCCATATTTTCATTTAATCGGCCAGTAACAACTAAGTACTTTATTTTGGTAAATTACAGTACAGTGCAACCTTAATATAACAAATATCAATTTAACGATTTTCTCGATTTAACAACAATAAACCTCCTCCTCTTATACGCTCAAACCTAGTATGTTTTAAATAATAACACAAGATTTATTGTTTTGTTTCAGTCGAAAAACAGCAGTGACAACATCACGACAGCTACAGTTGATTGGGTGGTGAAAAAATATCTTCCCTTCTCATTTTTCGATGACGAAGCTACACAAGTATATTTTCGACGTATTTGCCCTAATATGGTGTTTCCTAAAAGGTCTACACTTAGAAGGAAAGTCAAAGAGCGATTTGAAGAGCTCCAATTGAATCTCAAGGAACGACTTCAACAATTATCATCTAAAATGTCTTTTACCATTGATGGGTGGACGTCAATTGCTGGTAGGAGTTACTACGGGGTTACTATTCATTATATAGACAACGAATGGAAGTATCAATCTGTAGTTCTTGATTTTATACCATCACGCGGTCGACATACTGGGGAAGATATTGCAACGATTTTCCATGAATGTTTATTGGAATATGGCATAATTGATAAAATACAAGGTATCACGGTCGACAACGCAACTGCAAATACCAAATTTATGTATGAACTGGGCAAACAGCTGCCGCCACACTTTGATTCAGACAATCAACATTTCCGGTGCTTTGCTCACATTTTAAACCTTGGTGTACAAGATTTATTAAAGACCTTAGCATTACACTGTGAGTCTGACACTAACGCGCAAGATCAGCAGTACGAAGACTATGCAGACGAAACTGAGGATGAGGAAGATGAAGAATCTGCACCAAATATTGCTGACTCGCGTACATCTGTAACAAAGTTACGCAGTATTTCCAGTAAAATAAAAAGAAGTGAGATAGTGAAGAAGAAGTTTCAGTCTGCTTGTGAAGCAGCTGGCGTGCCATCAAATCTAAATGCCATTCTTGACTGTCCAACGAGATGGAATTCCACACATGATATGATTGGATTTGGTTTAAAAGTGAGAGCGGGCATTGACATATTGTGCAGTTCTGTCACCGAATTAAATGATTTTCAAATCACAGCTAATGAATGGCAGGTACTCGAAAAATTACATAAATTTCTAATAAACTTTAAACTTTTAAGTACAAAACTTGGTGGAGACAAATATGTTACATTACCGCTAGTCATTGTATCATTCAATCTCTTGCTAGATAAAATTGAATCCATGGTAAAACAGTTAGATGAGAAACCTAATCGATCTGAAGTGGATGAAAGGCTCATTCTAGCTTTCCAAGCAGCTCGAGACAAAATGCTTAAACATTACAAGAAGAGCAACTGGATTTATTGTACTTCTTTAATTTTAGACCCAAGGCATAAGGCTCAGACTTTTGACCTGACAATGTGGGGGAAGCAACTTAAAACAGAAAGTCTGCGCAAGTTCAATGAACTTTATGAAGAATATAAAAGTCTACACTCACTGAACAAATCTCTGGAATTACCAGAAAAAGAAAATAAAGTATGTGATGAAGATGAAGACGTAATAGACTTTGATAAACTCTATGAATGTCCCTCGACGTCATCTGGATCTTGTCTTCAAGGCTTAGTGATAGACGAGTTGGAGGAGTACCTGAGAAAACCAAGAACTGCCAGCTCGGAAGACATTTTAGATTGGTGGAGGACGCATGAGACAGAGTATCCGATTTTATCGAAAATGGCCCGTGATTTTCTCTCAATACCTGCAACTTCAGTACCTGCTGAGAGGTTATTTTCTAAAGCATCATTAGTAATTAGAAAACATAGAAATAGGTTAAGTGATGAGTCAGCCAGATGGTTACTTAGTATTAATTCTTGGTCAAAAAAATTGATATAAAGTATCATAACCTAATGATAAAGCTGTTGATTTGTGTTGTATTTTATTTTTTATTCAAATAAATGATAAATCGTAAAACTCTTTTATTAAATTTCTTATAAGTTGAGGGTTCAATCTCTTTCTAGACAGATAAGTATTGTTCTTTAAAATACAGTCAAGTTATTGTAATTAATTTGTTTTTTTACATGTTTTAGCAAATGTAAGCTTATAAATCTCAGCTCAGCTTATAAAGCTCATAAATGTTTATTAAGAAACAGTTACTTCCATGGAAAACGACATATAGGTCAGTTGATTTTTCGAATTTCTTATCAAATCTTCAGTTATTTATTAATCTGCTTGATCTTTACTATGGCTATGTTAATTCAAGCTCACAATGTTCCAATTCTAATACGTTTTTCTAAGATTTAAAGTAAACTTTAATAAATAGTAATAGACTAATAGGTAATTGCAAGACTTGCAAGACTCTTGCTGCAAGACCAAGACCAAGACCAAGACTGGGAGCGCAAGACCAAGATCAAGACCAAGACCAGGTGTATTGGCGCAAGACCAAGACCAAGACTGGCTAAGTCTCGTCTTGTTCTTGCATTTGGGCAACACTACTAATGAGCGTTTGAGCCGGAATTGTTCGACGAGTGATCCGAGACGGGACCGAGACATCGTGTCTGTGAGCGGTTTCTATGTGTGCGTTGCTCGAGCGCGCTTTGTATGTAGATTGACTTCTGTATCTATATATTTTGTGTCACTAGGCTCATGTATTTAACAGGGGCAGGATAGCACAGAGGGATTCTGGCATGGTCTTTTAAGAGGTCATAGGATCTTTTCCACGTGCTGATGGTGATCACCTTGGTGGTTTTGGTGAGGAAAAATTCTTACAATCCCTAAAATTTTCATCAGAAGTCCAGGCGTATTTTATTCATCATCATCGTCATCATCATTTCAGCCGATACACGTCCATTGTTGGACATAGGCCTCTCCCAAGCGTCGCCACAATGAACGTTCCTGAGCGTCCGGCATCCATCGGTTTCCCGCAACCTTCACCAGGTCATCGGTCCACCTTGTAGGAGGCCTTCCAACGTTGCGTCTTCCGGTACGCGGTCGCTTTCGGCCCCAACGGCCATCTGCTCTGCGAGCAATGTGCCCTGCCCATTGCCACTTAAGTTACGTATTTTATTGATGATGATGAATTGGAAAACAAACAGTATTAACAACAAACAAAATAACAAATTATGCAGCTATTAACCAATGACATGTTTTCGCATTTAATTATCTATGAAGAGCATGTTTGAAAGAGAAAAAATAAGAAATTAAACTACAATGATGGTATACACTTTAACAATACGACACCATCACCTAAGCCTTGCAGGACAAACTAAGACAATTATCGAACTAATGTTTGGTAAGTATTCGATTGAATATTTACCAAACATTGGTTATACACGCGGCTTAGAAGTGACTGGCCTGTTGGTCTAGTGGTTAGTGGCCCTGACTGCTATACCGCAGGTCGTGGGTTCGATTCCCACCCAGCACAAATGTTTATGTGATGAGCATGATCATTTGCTCTGTGTCTGGGTGTAATTTATCTATAATATGTATGTATTTAGAAATATATAAGTATGTTTATCAGTTGTCTGGTTCCCATAACACAAGGTCTGCTTAGCTTGGGGCATTGTGTGATAGTTATGGAAAAAAAAAAAGAAAAGAATAAGTCAAGTTTTGATAGGATTTCCGTCAAAACCCAAAATAAAATTGGTTTACAGTCTCATTGATTGAAAGATACAAATTAAGACTGACATAATAAAAACTGGTGACTCTTCAAATAAAAAAATACACACTACTGTAATTAATCAAAACATAGTAACACGCATCTAATAAAACCTATTTTCGCTAAGTTCACGGAATACCTAACCGGTGACGTCATTATCATAAATTCTCGTGTTTAGTATACATTCACGGGACATTAAGGCAGCGATGACGTCACTCTCACTCCGACATACTTTGTGCAGCTAGTAAATAGAAAATGGAAAAATAACTACGAAAGTACACGGAGTGAAAATGAGAAAAATGTGCCAGAAATTGTGAATATTAGCAAGCTTTACCCCAAAAGCCTTAAATAACTTACTTTTTTTGGAGGTGGGAAAACAACCAATAACTATCGACTTTTACTGAATAAAACCCGCTCATGTTCCTTCAATTCTTTAGAGGAAGTTTGAAAGTGGCGCCAATGACTGAAAGGTTGAAAGGAAATCGGTTGTCTTGGCATACCAAAATCAATCGTCATGTGAAGAGTTGAAGGAAAACATCGTGAGGAAACTGGCATGTCCTAGAACCAATAATTCGAAGACATGTGATATCTACCATTCCGCACAGGGCCTGCATGGTGGATTATGGCCTTTTTCTAAAAAAGGAGGCCGTAGTCCCAACAGTGAGAACATTATAAGACTGAATATGTGGATGTATATCCAATTAACGTTATTGAAACTTTAATTAACTTAATCGATTGTACCAAAATCATTAATTAAAATAAACGAAAGTGTTCGCTTTCTCACGCAAATTAAGTCGTAATGGTGGCGCCAAGTTTATAGGTTTTTTTACAACTGCTATGCTGTTGACAACTTCAATCACTTGCTTGGATTAAAAAATAACTTACCAACATTGTACTACTTAATTAAATATTACTTACTAGCAACTTGTCCCAGCTTTGCAAAGGTGTTATAAAACTCGGCTTTTCTCTCACGTCTTATGCTTTTATGCACCTAAGGGTGCAAACATTAAGAAACAGGTTACCGATGCAGGCGAGTCTGTGCGGGTCGGTACCGATCGGTGCAGGTATAATTCTCCCTGGACTGCCTGGACCGAGTCATACGGGTTTAAGTATTGGCCAGTGTGGTGTTTTACACATACTTACAGATTGACCTGTTTCTGTATGTGATTTGACCGGTAACTGTACGAACCCGTACTGACATATCCTGATCCTGACCGAAAAACCTGTATCTTTATGTTTGCGCTCTACCTATACCTTCGTCAAACCATCCAAACAAACATTTAGGTACGAAGTCAGTCCGAAAAATGATGCTAATTTCACATTACAAAACGTAGATTCTCAAGAAGAAGAATGAGTAAGAATCTCCATGGCGACTAAAACAAAAAGTTCCCTCGACTTCCCCACGATCCTATCATCAGATACTGACCTTGACCAATGGTTATTGGTCCGCTTGAAAATTATACCCTTTCAAGTAAAAAAAAAAATATGGAGAACCCAAAAAGAAGACCTGTTTGAGTCGATTGAAAAAGAAGAAAAATAAAATACACGTATCCAATATTATAGACTGGCCTGTTGGTCTAGTGGTTAGTAGCCCTGACTGCTATGCCGGAGGTCGTGGATTCGATTCCCACCCAGGACAAATGTTTGTGTGATAAGGACGATCATTTGTTCTGTCTGGGTGTAATTTATCTATAATATGTATGTATTTAGAAATATATAAGTAAGTTTATCAGTTGTCTAGTACTCATAACATAAGCTCTGCTTAGCTTGAGACTAGACGGCGTTGTGTGATAGTTGTGGAATATAACATTATTATATTTATATTATATTATATTGGATAGTTTCACGATGTTGTGTGAATTGAACCCCAAAAAGTCATTAACGAACACTTTTAATTTTGTTACGCTAACGTCGTTCGTCGATAGCGAAGTTCCGACGACGAAAACTTAATTTTCTCATCGACAGTAACGTTGTTAAGTGATCCTACATGGTAGGAAGTTTCTACATGGTAGAAAGTTTGATGGTCGAGCGGTTTCCGTGCAAATTCTGTTTTGAAGTTAACGTCATTATGTTTGGTGAGAGCGTCAACATGGATTTCCAGTAAAGGTTTGGGAATATTAACTTATTAGGTATATTATAGGTAACTAACAAGCTTAGCAAACGTTATGCTAAATAAATTATCAAAGAAAAATATGAGAGGTGGGTATAGGAGAGTAAAAAGCCTACGACCTATTCTCTAACCTACAAAATACATAATAAACTGATAAAAATTGATCTGCTGCCGCCCTCTAACTAAAAAGCAGCTAAGTTACTTAGAAAACAAAGCACTTAGCTGCTTTTTAGTTAGAGGACGGCAGTCTAGCCGTTCTGGAGGAGTTCGGTAACAAACAATGTGACATAAACTAGCGACCCATGTCAACTTCGCAAGGGAGTTATAAATCTTTAAAATTCTCGGCCTTTTGCATACATGCATACACCTTAACTTTCCTTTTCTTTTTTTTTTTCGATGGGAAAAATCATCCAATGATAACCCCCGCTCTTAGGCGGAGCGGGAGATAGTGTCAGACTCTTACTGACTAAAAAACCCATCCCGTTCCTTCAAGCCTTCATACCGGGGCTCGAGCGCCCTTTCGGATAACCCTGGCCCCAGTAGGCTTCGACCCCATTAATCACTCTACCTATTGGTGAAAATCACAAAAAAATCAGTTGTTTCTAAGCTCATTTCGAACAGACAGACAAACAGACGCGGTAGAGGACTTTGTTTATAGAACACAGTATCTAAGGATAAGGATAGATGACAGCATCGATTTTGATCGTTTTGAGGTCTATATTATATTATTTTTGAAACAAATTAAAACTATACCATAGAAGCCGACTTTACCAAATAGAAAAAGAAAATATGAACTTTCTTTCTTTCTTGAATTTTGATGGAGCGACATGGTCAAAATTGTGACAAAGCTCCTTAATAAAGATTTAAAAAAAAAAAAACTTTCTACCAAAAATTTTTTTTATAATATTTTTTTATTTTTTATTGTTGATAGGTTCGCGCTTGACCGCTATCTCACCTGATGGAAAGCGACGATGCGGTCGACGATGGAACGCGCTTACCTAGAAGAAACCTATTCACTCTCGACTAAAAGATTCCCGGGTTGTAGCTATCAGGAAACAGACTCCGGCAAGGAATTTCACAATATTCGTTCTTCTAGTCTAATTCGTGGTCGCTCATACTTTTCCTATTATATGTTCAATAATTTTAAATTGTAACTACTATTTTGATAGTAATTAATAGGTACTCGTGCTAATTAGCAACTGCCATGTTCCGTGTCAATAAGCAATACCATTTAACGAGAATTTCGATGTTTATCGACATCGTAAATTGTTTTGATTGGGTGATAGTTACAAAAATATTGGCGAATTGCGTTAAGGTTTCGAAAATAAATGTAAACTTTCGACATTAAAATGCCTTTTTAGTGATATTTATTGTACTTATCCATTTTGGGAATTATGATCATGGGCATTTTTATTCATTGCACTGTTACTAAAATATGTACACATAAGAAACTAAGTATTTATACTAAACCTATGTATAAACCTGTATACATAAAAAAAAAAATACAAAATACACTCAGGCTTCGAAGTGAGCTTTATGAACCGGGACCGCGGTCCCAACTCCAAATTGTAAAATATTTTTTTAAGTAGCATGGACCGATGACCTGGTAAGGGTTGCGGGAATCTCATGGATGCGAGACGCACAGGACCGTTCATTGTGGCAACACTTGGGGGCGGCCTATGTCCAAAAGTGGACGTCTTTCAGCTGAAATATTGATGATGATGATGAGACAAATAAAATAAACACAGTTTTTTTGGTAACTATAGTGCCATTTTCCTTGTGGTCCCAAAATACTACTCAAAAATAAAATTATTTTTTTAAGTGGTAGTTGGGTACGCGGTCCCTCCCAATCCGAAGAGCTCCACGACCCGTCAAAGTACTCCTCCCCATCGCTGTCACCCAGAAATGTGCCCAAAACACTGGCAGTATTGCCAAGTTGAATGGCAATGCTGATTTTTTGGGTAAAAGACGAGCCAGTCCTGTGGTCACGCAAAGAGTCAACTTTTTAGATTGGTTTGGTCACTTTATATTTTGAAGGTGTCGAGTTTAATTTGGAAGATAATTTAGGAGGTTCTTTAGTAAAATTTATTTAAGTACCGAGAGGAAATAGGTCATCTAACGTAGCACAATTAGTAAACACAATACCTTTCCCCCTGTCGGAATAGAGGCCTACTTTCTATTACGGGATTGTATAAAAGAGATTTCAGAAGTAAGCAAAACAATGAAAAGACAGGATCACCTGACCAGATGGGTGATCCCCTCAGCGGTTACGCGAACTCATTGAGTCGCCGTGAACGCGGAGAAATCCCGCGAATTCGGCGGGCGCATCGTAACAGACAACGAGTAGTTGCGCAAAAAGGCCTTACGTCGGAGGGGTTATGCGTAGTACAATTGCCGAAACAGATCTTGAGCGCTGGCTAGTTGCGCAGAAGTCAAATATTCGGTCTCTTTAGTGGTGCGAAGTGAGACGCGGGGGCGGGGAGTGACAGTGATTGGCTCTGATTCGATCCCTGCATTGCTGCATGTATCTAACAACGAAGACGATTGCTCGCCAATGTATGGAATGCGCAAAGCGATCCTCACTCTGACGCCGAGCGCTCAAGATCCGTTCCAGTAATTGTATTTAGAAGTGAAATTACAACAAGCATGATCTAAATTGAAGCATAAAAAGAATCACCAAACTAAGTGGCAGTGGTCAGGGCACATTGCTTGCAGAACAGATGGCCGATGGGGACGAAAGGTTCTGGAGTGGCGAACATGCACCAGAAGACGCAGCGTTGTAAGGCCTCCCACAAGGAGGATCGATTACCTAGTGAGGGTTGCGGGAATCCGATGGATGCGAGACGCACAAGACCGGGCATTATGGCGACACTTGAGGGAGGCCTATGTCCAACAGTGGACGTCTTTCGACTGAAATGATGATGATCATGATCTGAATTCATCATCATCATCACCAGCCTTTTTAATGTTCCCACTGTTGGGACTCAGGCCTCCTCTCTAGGAGAGGGAATGAATGGGTCGTAATCCATCACGCGGGCCCAGTGCATGTTGGTGAATATCACATGTCTTCGAATTTTTGGTTCTAGAACAAGCCGGTTTCCTCACGATGTTTTCCTTCACCGTTTTGAGAGCAGTGGTGATGAAATAAATTACACAAAGTAATGCGCCTGGCTGGGTTCGAACCCGCGACCTACAACTCGTAAGTCGGGGCCGTTACCACTCGGCCACCACTGTTCTCTTAATGATCTGAATTAAATTTCAGTGATAGCACATTCCAAGCAAGATTTTTCATTACATTTTGATGTTGTGTAACGTATTTCGAGCACACAGAGAACCAAATATGTTCTCTAACGAAGTCGCAAAGCAAAAAGGTAATTAAACAACTACATGCTGCGCTCAAAGAGAAGTAAAAAATATAGTGCTAAATGGATAGCTGGAACGCCATTTTTTATCCAGTATTTCATTTTATTCGTTTTATGAACCGAATGCATGACAAAGGATAGCGTAAAGCAAAAGAAAAATCTCTACAGTTGGTTATTTTATTAATTATAATAGATATTTATAATTACAATATATCTCTCATTCAGAACAACAATTTGATAACAAACTCGTACTGTTTTAATCATCATCGCTTACCATCAGGTGAGATAGTGGTCAAACGCAAGCCTATCATTAATAAAAAAAAAAAAAAAAATAAAAAAAAATTTTTCACCACAAAAGAGAAACAAAAAATCATATCTTTCCGTTTTAATAATTTTTAGAAGATAATGGAATTCTGATAGATTGTAAGAGTGATAGCTAATCAACACAGAGGATAAATTGAAAAACAAACTGTAAATTAAGACAAAGACTGCACGAGCAGGAAAAAGCAATGCTCAAATCTATATCTCAAAAACGAGTCAAAAACATTTCCCAAATATAATCTAACGCCTTTTATTTGAGATGGGCATTCATCTTCTCTGTTTCTGATGGAGCGAGACAGTGTGTCAGACTTTTACTGACTGAAAAAAAAACCTATTTTGAAAAAACTCTCCAAAAGTCCGCAGCCAATCTGGGCCGCTCGCCGCACCGCGCACCGCTCGCTGCGCCGCTCGCTACTAACTACTACTAAGACCGAAGCAGTGACCAGGGCCTCATGTCTGCTATTACAATAGTGTCAGAATAGTCTATCATTGATGTCATAATTGTCGATTTTCACAAGTTTGGTAATCTACTAACATAATGGCGTCATTATGACTTTCCAATGGTCAACCACTGACACTCCATTGAAAGAAGTGGCATAGAATGGTAATTTCGTACATATTGACAAATGAATATTTCACGTTTGCGGTTATCTGCTAAAACTTTGACAGTTTATTTGATCAGTGTTTTACCATTAGAACGTTATTGTGCAGTTATTGGTTTTAATATGCTCGAAATTATCATTTTACCACAGTTCTATTACAAGACCATTGACCGATCAATGACCGATCATTATGAATTAGCAGATTACAAACTTTTAGCAAAATGACAATGGGATCGTGTTGGAATGACAAGTTTATAAAAATAGCAGACTCGGCCCCCAGGCCGTTAGCGTTTAAAAAAAAAAATACTATTTTGAATTTATTTTTATAATTATGTGATTATTTTACTTTTATTATTATACTTTTATATTTTTATGTAATATTACATATATTATTATTAATGGCTCAATATATGTCAGAACCCTCTGGACTTTTGATAGGCGTACGAGGGGCCAAAACCGACTCGCAGAGGCCTTTTAAACACTTCTAATATAACGTAGTACCAACCAAAGATTATCCCTGTACCCGCTATGCCAGTGCATCAAAAAAAAACTCTGGTTTGATATTGCTACAAAAGTATAGAAAACAAAGATAATAGGGCTATGAGTTTTTAGAGTCTAAAGAGAACTAATTACCAGGAACACCCCGACCTGAACAATGTTATTAATATCCGTCGATAAAAAGGCAGTACATATTATTATTCTAATGTTGATTATTACATATTATTTCTTATTTTTCCTATGTGACATATTATTAAGGTTTTCGACATAATGTACGGAAATAAATCACTTATGACATAAAACATCCGTATAAATAGTCAAAAACAGCATAAAGAGAACACGCAAAATTTTCCACTCTTAAACGGAAAGTAACCAAATATAATCTTCACTTATAAACACATGATAAATAGAATAAGCCACGCTGCCAGCCAAAACATTTCCACAGCCACAATTCCTGTAATCCAGGATCTACGGTAATGACCGAGCAATCGCTTGGCGTCTCCCAAGATACGCCAAATGATCTTCAAACCTAAACAGACGATACGATCATGGCTGAGAATCCTACTGATTCATCCATTGGAAATACATTAGATGCATTTGCTGTCAAAATTCCTTTCCAAATTACCTATGTTTTTGAACATACTGTTTGACGTTTGTTATAAACATTTCAGAATCACGAGAAATATGAGATGTGTTCTTATGGTATTCTGATGTTTTGTACTTACGTAGGTGTTGCTAAGGTTTGGTTTGAAAACTACTCATCATCTATTTGTAATCAGTTGGGACAAGGATATAAAAATATAATTGCTGTGAAAGAATTGTACCTAACTACAGTAGTATAAAACTAAAGTACAGTATCATTACCAAGTATATACTAGCTGACCCAGCGAACTTCATACTGCCTAATAATCCTTTTAGCTAAACTGTCAAAGGATAACGCCATCAGGCATTACCCGAATACTTCATTTCAAAATGATATTTTAATTAAAAATGACGTGGTATTTGAATTTTATTATGTCGATTTATTTCCAGATTTTCTAACTGTTTAAACCAAATCGGTCCAGCCTTTCTCGAGTTTTAGCAAGACTAACAAACAGCTATTCATTTTTATATACAATAGAGTATAATCATTAGAACGTAAAGGACAATTAAAGGAACAAAAATCTGAAACGCCATTTTGCTAAATCGAAAGCGGGCGAAGCTATTTGATCATTTTCCTCCTCAATAAAAAAAGTGTACTTAATTATTTTTCCTGCTGTTTTTGCGTCTCTAGTGTAAGCACATCTTAGATGGTTACACCGGAGTCATTAAAATAGTTTTTACTATAATCACAGAACTGTTGTACTTGTATCAAAACTGTATCTTAGTACGTCTTAAATTTAGCTCTGACTAGCATAGTCTGTCTTATAACAGTCTTGGCTAAAGTCTACATACAGCCTAAGATCATCACAACAATTACAGATGAAAACACGTAACATATCTTGTCGTCTTAATTTGGAACTGGCCAATATTCCGAGCGCACATTTGTGCATCCGTCCTTTACGATTAATCTCGAGTTTAGTGACAGTGATTTAAAATAAACACGATTGCCCTTACGATTTTTTAATGCCCCTGGAACAGCTGTTGCATGATTCACGCGACATTGGCCCGAGAAACGCCGGGGAACACGAATAATATATTTAAAGACAACACGACCATGAATATGATCGCGGATTAACAAAAACTGCGACCGAAATCGTATATTCCACTAGCATTCGTTCGCACAACTGACAAAAATCTCAGTGTATAAACTTTAATAAACTTTGGCAATAACACAAGATCGTTTGTTCTTAAGCTATTTTCTGCTGAGATAAACATCATAACAGAATTTGCAGTGTTTCACTTTGTTGCTCTTTTTGCGGATGTAATCGGGGTCAATAGCAACTATAAAGGATGTTTTGAAAGTACTCACATTGTGCTGATGTAGCGTCAGGACCACGTTGTCGAAGGTGGATGAGTTCGAGAGAGCCTCAGAACTGCCTCGGAGCAGCTCGGCCAGCAAGTCAGCTCCGGGTTTCACTCCAACAAGCTTCGAAGGCGATGATGTAGCTCTGACGTGGGTGGGACCACGACCGGTGGCTCGTGGCGACGTCATCGCTCCAACACTGGTTTTGCGACAAGGTACTGTTGCGTCTGACAAGCTTCTTCTGCCCACTTCTACTGACCGACTGCACGGTGCTTCCAAATTTTTACCGTATGGCCCTCTAGTAAAGTGATGTCGTTTTGCTTCTACATCTGAAGTTTCTGATGGACTAAATGGAGAAGGTGAAGCTGTTCTGTCTCTGGAACATGTATCACTATCGGCTTCAGAAGGTGAGTCACCGTATTTTCGTCTCGCTCGAAAAGAGTCGTCATCCTTCTCGTCCGAACTTTGTTGATAAAACCTTGCTCGCCTCGCTTTTAACTCTTCAGACCTCGGCCACATTGGTGCTACTCCTTCACACGGACTTGGCGGTCCGTTATTGCAAGAGTCGTCTGATTTGTCACCGAGTAACGATGAAGTTCGCGTTTCAGTTGACAAGCGCATATCTTGTAGTGACGCCTCACTGCTCTCACGATTACAGCCGTTTACTGAAGGTGGGCCTTCTTCTTCACCACCATCGTCGCTCGGCGTTGTGATGTATATTCCTTTCCTTCTTCTAGTTTTGTCGAGCGGCCTACGTCTCTCTCTACCGCCAATAGGGGCAGGCGTGCAAGGATTCTGTACTGCAGCCAGTAAGTGGGCAACCTGTTCACTTGTTATGGTTTCATCCTCCTTGTCGCGATCCAACGAGCCGTCAGACGCAGCATCCGACCGATGTGGCTCATCAAGCGGTAACTCCTTCGACCACTGTTTCACTATACACTCATACACAGGCACAGGGATTAGATTCTCTTCAGGACACTCCTCTATCGTACTAGGAAAATTCGTACAATCACAGTCCACATTAGCACATGCGTTCGTAGGAGGTTCTGGGAGGGGAGGAAAAGCAAAAGGCTGGGGTTCTAGTGGTGAAGTACCTTCACTGTGTGCTTGTGCACTGTCAGCTTGCGAGCCGTCACTTTCTTCCCGGAGTTCATGTAAGACGCGCGGTGCCATCAAAGCTGGCAGACTACCACCAGCCTCTGCTGCACCCTCCTCCCGCACTGGAGGGATGCGTCGCGGCAGAGGATGCGTCAACGAGCGAGCACCCAGCTGCTTGTGAGGAGTGTCTGGTGGCGGGGACCGAGGCGCTGGCGATGCGTGCGCCAACAATCCCTCGTCAGAACCTACCGCGGAGTCAACCGACGCCACTGACCCGCCCTCCGTAGTGTTTTCATCGGTTGCAAGACTTACGGTCTCGGCATCGCGACGTTTTGCACTCGCGCACTCGGACACTGATTTCGCGGGACGCTTCCCGAAATCGAAAATCGACGGATTCCTCGCACCGCGATAATATTTATCCTGTGCGAAATCACCTTGTGAAAACGAAGCACTGCGGTACGGTATAGTCTTTTGGGCGTAGGATCCGACGATAGAGCGAGGCTCTACGCGAACGAGGGTGATATTATCGGTGTCGAAGTCATCATAGCGATCCACGGAGACACCACGCGGTGGGCTGTGACGGTGCCGTGAGCGGGGCGGCGGCACCGGCGGCAGCACGGGCGCCGAGTGCGGCGGCGGCGGCGGTGGAGGTGGCGGCGCGGGGTGCGAGCGCGGCAGGAGGCGCTCGGTGAGGGCCTGCAGGCGCTGCTGGCGCGAGGGCCGCTCGTCGCGCGCGCCGCGGCCCAGCCGGCGTTGGATGCGATCCAGCGTGCGTCGGTCGGGCTTGGCGCGGCCGAGGCACGCCGCCACCGCCTCCTCGGAGCAGCAGCGGCACGGGCAGGCGCGCGGCGGCGGTGCGCGGCGGACGGCGTAGCGCACCGCGCCCAGCGTCACGTACGGGGACCTGCGCACACGACGCCGATATAATTTTAGACGCAAGAAGGAACGCGCGCGCGACTCGCCGAAAAGCTTGGCGGCAAGTGCGACCGATTTAGAGCGCGCGAGCTTCCCCGCGACTCGGCGCTGAATTCCGGGAGGATTCCCCGCGACCCACTCCGCCACGGTTCAACAGTTATATCGAAACAGATGACTCGTGTCTGAAGACGTGTTGCTTTGAAGCGAATACCGCTTGGTGTAATTGACAGTTGCGCGTTAAAAGATCCACATACTAACGATGTAGTGCAAACATTAGTAAGCGTCTGGGTAAGAGCAGGTGTCGGACAGACAGACGGAAGACGCGCGCACTATAAATAGTCGAACGTTGGCGATTTGGCGACACAGCGACCTCGTAGCAATGTTTACAATTTTCTTGGTCGGTTGCTGCGGGTGATGTTTGAAAATATTCCAATCAATACAATCACTTTTTCTTCCCCAAAATCCACTCTGCAAATCTTCCCCTTAACTCCTACAGTTTTATCTGAAAAATATATTTATCATCATATTAATACCTGGAGTATTCTCGTCGCCTCCTAGCGCCATCTGTGGGTTCGGTCGCGCGCGCGTCCGACGCCATGGGTCGTCACGTGACCCCGCGCATGCTGCGCCCGCGCCACTCTATCTGCAACAATAATAAGATGAAGCTTAGGGATGGGCTAATGGAGAAATATCGATAAATAGTAATCAGATTTTTGTCAAAAGCTAGTCTTTTTTCATTTTTAGTGAGAAGCCTAAAATATCAATGATATGGCATATATGGCGATTGAACGTATATTGCGATGTGTGACACAAAAGTCAAAATAATTTCCAAAGTACACAAACACTAATTCAATAAATACAGTTTTGTTAAACTCGAAAAAGTGGACACTATGCTACGTTCAAACAAAAATATATATATATATATATATTTTATACTCGAAAAAATATAGATTTTTTAATGTATCGAGACTTGTGATGTAATTCATAACTAATATATTATATACACTAATATTATAAAGAGGGAAAATTTGTGTTTTTGTGTGTATGTTTGTAATGAATAAACTCAAAAGCTACTGTGCCGATTTTGACTGTGAAAATTCTTTCACCATTAGAAAGCTAAATTCACCTTATGTAACATAGGCTATATTTATTGCCCGTGCGGAGCCGGGACGGGCCGCTAGTTATTAATATTTTAATAAATATATGTTTTTTTTTACCAAAAATAAAGAACCAGGTGATATAATTGTGTTTATGTGCAACAATAATATGTATTGTGCTTTTTTTATGGTGGGAAAAATCATCCAATGACAACCCCCGCTCTTGGGCGGAGCGGGAGATACTGTCAGACACTTACAGACTAAACGACCCACCCTGTTCCTTCAAGCCTTCATACCGGGGCTCGAGTTCCCTTTCGGATAACCCTGGCCCCATTAGGCTTTGACCCGGCTGGGTCCCTACTGTTGCTGACAACTCCTTGAGGCGCGCGGGAACAGTGCGCGCCGTCGACGACTTAAGGGCCAAGCGCCCGAAAAGTGCCATAAAACAGTGATTTTCTGAGGCCTACTCCTCCGTAACGGCTAGGTCAATTGGTTTGAAAAAAATATATATGTTTATTATAAATTCATGAACAATAATATCAACATTTGATTTTTTCGTGCAATTAATACTTTTGTCAAAAAAAAATATTTAGCAATTTCGCAACTTTTCGCAACTTTTCCCTACTCCTTCGAAACGGCTTGGACCTTTAGAAACATTTTTACACATAAAAATTGGTGGTTAAATATCCTTCAAAGTGAACATTGCGTATGTACTTAAATCAATCAATATCTCGCAGAGAAAATGGATTTAAAGCGCTTTCCGGGCGCTGCTGGCCGCAAATAAATGCACAGATTTGCGTACTGCCGCCTAGGCGAGTGCGAGAGTTGCGTTCACATAATTTCGGTCAGATGGTTCAAGGGACTATACGCCGTATTGTGCTGACAATGTCTGCTCGTAGTGACTATAATACTGTCGTCATCATCATCATCATCATTTCAGCTGAAAGACGTCCACTGTTGGACCTAGGCCTCCACCAAGCATCACCACAACGACTGATCCAGTGTGTCATTGCCCATTATCTAATTAGAGTTTGGCTAGAGTGAATATTAGGCTCTTAATAAACTAGTGCACTTCATCACCAACAATTACATCACTGCTGATCGCAGCTTATACCTACTATAAAAAATAAAGCTATTGTATAGCATTTTTATCAACTTATGCAATTATAATTATTTATTTATTTTATTTATGCAGTATTTTTTTTTCCTTTGTTTTTTTTTTGATATTAATCAAATTTACAATTTCACACATTGAATTGAATTTTGATTGATTGTTCACTCATTTCTTTTCTTATCGGTCACCACGCTCAAAAAACAAATGAGTGGGGGGTGTTAGGTTATTTTCGTTACGGAATTTCTGGATTCGGTCTCCACGCTCAAGGCCCGCGATAGAAGCTATGCAATAGCTTAAAAAATATTATAATAAAACTCTTCAGTCTCAGTAGGACTAAAGCGATCCTCGCGGAAGCTGCAGTAGTGGCTGATATGGTGGATAGTGTTGCTCTTGCATCACGATCTATGTCTACAAAGGTTTACTAGTGGCACAGAGTTATGTGTTTTGGAGACGATCCATAGCGTCGCGGATGAAGATAGCGTATATTTTTTTATTTGATATAAACTAATACTTGACTGCGATCCCACCTGATGATAAGCAGTGATGCAATCGTTGATGGTGAGGCGAACTAGTTTATTAAGAGCCTGTTTACTCTAGTCTTGAAGACATCCAAATTATGATCGAATAATAATAATAATAATAATAATAATAATAAAGTTTAAATTTCCCCATCGCCGTATCTCTACGTTGACGTCGTGGTGGGGCTTGCGCGCTCCAATGAACCCTAAGTCTGTGTCGGTAACGCTTGCTTAGCCGTAACATGCCTAGGGTGAGGGGCCAAACCAAGAGAGATACAATCCGCAGGGCAGTTTTGTGGCGAACTGTTGGGCATTAGCGATCCCACGAACCCGATCTCCCGGGAGAATTCTTGTTCTTCATCTCCGGCTTGCCTTTATTGGCCGGTCGTAGTGAACAATGACGAGGAACAGAGCTCCCACCTCTCTCTTGCCTTTATTGGCTGGCTTGAGTGGAGATTCGCAAGAGCAAATACGCTCGGGAGAAGGATGTATAATCCAGTAAGGTGCTGGTAGGGATCTTGACCGTACTTCCGGGATTGTCCTGATAGCCGTGGTATACCTCTCCACTCCTCAAGCACATCAGGATATGTTGCCCTCTTGTTGCTACGTCACTTCGTGCTAGCGACCATTTTGGGGGCCCATTTGTTGAGTGTGCAAGTCACCCCTTGCCTTTTTATCGATGCAAATTAAAAAGGCAGGTTTAGGCAGGGGCCATAGTCTTAACATAGTTCCTGGTAACCAGTCCACTTAAGACTCCAAAAACCATAGCCTTATATTAGTTTTTCACATGTTGCAATAGTTTCCCTTCAACCGGGTGTTGTCCTTGGATGCACTAGCATAGCGCATACAGGGATAATCGCCGGTTGGTACCACGTTCCATTAGAAGCAGCTAAAAGGGCCTCTGCGAGTTGGTTTCGGCTCCTCGTATGCCTTCCAAAGGTCCAGGACCTCATGGTCCTGAGATAAATAAATGTATAAAAATAATAATAATAATAATATTTATTTCAACCAATAAAATTACAATATAAACATAGGTACTTAAATAAATCATTTGTTTGTTGGTTACACTTACATAGAAGCAGGTAGGTGATGCAACCAGCACCCTTACTAAGTTATATAATAACTTGTATTAAGTGTGATAGTACAAGCTCATACAAAATTGGTTAAACATTTAAAACACTGAGGCATAACTAGTTTTCGGTGAAGTAAGTACCTAACATTAATATATGGCTTAATCTAAAATTTCCCAGATTAGAAATTACAATTCATTCATAATTCATCAATTAATATATAACAATATACAATACATTCATTAGTTCATTACCATATTACAAATTATTATGTATGTGATTATTATTCATTTATATTAAAATATTTGTGTGTGTACCTATTGATGAATGAAGGAATGAAGGTGAATGGGAATCCGCAGCAGGCAAATTGTTACAGTCTTTCGCAGTTGTAGATATCAACGCTTTCAATATTATTCTTTCCGCAGTACAATCTCGTGCCGTTTTTTAGAAGCATACTTTTTTCTTATGAATAGGGATTGATACTGCATCGTGGATTCGTCCAGTTTAAAGGCCTCCCATAAGTTGGACGGAGGAACTGGTGAGGGTCGCAGACATCTGCATGCATAGAATTATGCAGTCTATGCAGGACACTATTATAAAGCAAAAGATGCCAAAAAAAAACTGATTCTGTCTATTAAACAACCAATAAAAATAAGACAACAACATTTTTTGGAATAAAAAATAAATAAATGAGAATGTATACACCACTATTTTTTAATTAGTACAAATACTTAAAGGGCTTATTAGAAAAGCCCTTGTTATTTTATAAGTAAAATCTCAATAAATAATATTCATAAACAGCAAAGTTATTAGCGCTGGTTTATGTCCCAAAATGTCACTCAATTTATGGAAATATTGTGCAGGCTATTGATTAATGAATGAATAAGTGACAATTATTAAGGAAAAACACTGCCCGCAGTATTTTCTACTAGCAATTGTTATGTTTGATTGATTCTATGATGAATTTACCTTTTCGTGATCAATTTTAGGATTTTGGATTTTCTACTTTTGACTACAAAAATATGATCAGTGACGGGTACAGATAGAGCCCCATTTTTTTTTTGTACTAATTAAAAAGTAGGGGTGTATTTGTTTTCAACAAATTTTAATGTTTATAACATTGCTGAGCAATCACAATTAAAATTTGAACATTACACAGCTGTTTTTATTATTTCAAAAAATAATAAAAACTACTTTTACAATCGACTCGCTAAGAAGAACACGATACAACTAGACCCGACATCTGGCGGATATTATCAGAACTATTTCCCAAGGCGGGCGTCGAGCGATCGGTTACCGTTTATGTTATCTTAACTAGGCGTCTGTTCGGCAGGGCGGGCGGGAACTTGATACGGTATTGATTCAATAGAGGTCGCTGTTGTAGATAACGCTGGTTTTAATTTAAATAATATTAGTATAAAATATGAACAAAGTTTCGTATAATTCATAGATAATTGAATTTCGTTTGGAGTACAACAACATCAAAAATAAGTATAGGTACTCATCCTAGTAGAAGCAATAAGAAAAGTGCTATTGGACACGCTTAGTAAATTTGTTTATATAATAAACCAGTATTTGACTGCAATCCCACCTGATGGTAAGCGGTGAAAAAGACAAAATAAATAGAATTTATTAGTGGATAAAATTGAATTCTTTATTAGTTTACTAGCTGCCCGTATAGGCTTTGGACAGGAGTAAATTATTTTTTTGTTTTAAAAAACAGTTACAATGAAAATCTTTATTATTTACTTAGGTTACTATTCGTGCGAAGTTCTAATTATATTGGCGGGATCAAATTTTGCATCTTAACGAACCTCTTCAAAATCAAAATCAAAGCATTTATTTCAAATAGACCATTTACAGGCACTTTTGAATAGTCAAATGTCGGTCAGTCCAAGAAAAGTGAAGCTAAACTGCACGTTCCAAAGAGTAGGTCTCTATGGAGAAGAACGTGCAAGAAACTCCATGGACACTCTTTTAAATCATATTATGTGTTACATATAATGCTTGGTTACATATTACTTGTTGCTTCTATCATGTGAGCACAATGTCGATAATGAAATAAAAATGTAAAATAATTAAAAGATAGAAACTGAATTAAGCCACTGGCAGCTAAGAGATGACCAGTCCCATCTGACGGCACCCGTTCACGAGCATGACGCGTCTTAAAGGTTGAAGTTCCAATAACCCCTTCTTAGTGCTCGCCTACATCATAACAGGAACTCATGTGCAAAATTACATGTTCCAATTCCTAGTAATAATATCTAATAACAATAATGTTTTTTTTTTAAGAAATATACAAAAATAAATAAATGGAATAATAATAATAATATTTATTAATTTCAGAAAAAGTACTTTTTGTATTTTAATAAATAAACTAGCCGACCCGGCAAACTTCAATCTGCATAATAGTCCTATATAATCTACCCTACTCTCCTCTACCCTACTATACCCTATTCTACCCTACTCTACACTACTGTACTCTACCCTACTCTACTCTACCCTATCCTACTCTACCCTACTCTACCCTACTCTACACTACACTATTCTACTCTACCCTACTCTACCCTACTCTACCCTACTCTACCCTACTCTACACTACTGTACTCTACTCTACCCTACTCTACCCTATTCTAGTCTACCCTACTCTACCCTACTATACCTTACTCTACCCTACTTTACCCTACTCTACCCTACTATACCCTACTCTACCCTACCAAAATTCACATAAACCATCTACTAAATAGTCTGAACAAAGCCTAAACATTTGGTTTGGATAGGTGAGCCCGTTCTTGAGTTATAAAATTACAACGTGCAACAAAAGTGGCATTGATTTTTATATATATAGAAAGATGCTCTAAACAGTAACATATGAACTTACATAAAAGTTTTAGCAACTGGATCCGAACTAGGAGGAACCGAGGAACCTTACATTTCAGCTTACAGCGCCAACCCTCTCGCGTCACATTTACATACATCATCATCTTCCTGCCCATGTCCCGTTTTATTTGGGGTCGGTGCAACACGTTTTTTTCTTACATTCTGTCCTGTCACTCGTCACGCTGTCACTAACTCTCTTTTCTTTTATATCACTTCTCACGCAATCCATCCATCTTTTCTTTGGCCTTCCTCTCTCCCTCTCCATCCATCCACATGTAAACTCATAACTCTTTTAGCAATATGCGTTTCATCCCTCCTCTTTGCATGACCATACCAAGACAATACTTAAAAAATATGGTGTACTCTGATACAGCTCTGCTCTGTTACTCTTTTTGTGTATTCTGCTAGATGAATGAGTGAGTGTGAGAGAGTGTGTGTATAGTTGAGTAATAGTTTCATTTGTGCGATAAAGAAGGCTAGACTGTAAAGGTGCTGATAAACCTGAAGCATACACTTGTAACAAAACAGAGAATTCGCCGTTTTTTAAATTTATCGAACTGAACAACGAAGCGAGCCAAGCATAGAACCAAACATAGCAACGAACATTTTCATGAGAACTCTAGCGAACGAAAAATTCGAAGCTTTACTGTCCTTCGCTAGAATGCTCGCCAAAACGCTCGCTAAAACGCTCTCATTATTTTTCTGTAATGTAACATTCGCAAGAATGCTCATTACAAGTGAATGCTCAAGTTTATCAGCACCTTAATAGAATTAGGGCCCATCTTTTGAATGTACTTACATTTTAAGATATGGAAAAACAAGTTTTTAATGAAAATCATTCTTTCATAGCAAGCTTTTATAGCGCTCTATATCTGTATAATTAATACTCGTCAAGACGAATCATACGAGTCCAAACTCGATGGGGTTGTGTCGTTTAACTACCAAGCTCCTATAGCCAACTTCCGGTTCTATCATCAGATCAGCTCCATGTCATCATAATATTGCATTGTCACGCACTTTACACATGTATACAAAATTTCAGCTCAATCGGTAACCGGGAAGTGGATCAAATTTAACTTGCAAGATTTGATGACAGACTAATATCGGGACAGGTGAAACTAAATAAAAGCTTGTAATAATAAAATAAATGTCTTTTGTTGTGTAAAATGTCTTTATTTAACTCCCAACGTAAATAAGCAATTCTTTGTCACATTCACCAATTGATTCCACCACAACAAGGAAATAAACACAAACATAAACAAATCAATGAACCACCGACGACAAAGTATTCAATAAATAACGACACTTTATTCATATCAATTATAAACAGTGTTGCACTTTTGATCAGCCGACCTTCGCAGCAATTCACCCCGATTTATTTCTCATAATAAAACTTGTGGTAAGTAAACAGCCGCAAAATCGTCAAGGTTAAGCAACGTCAGTTCGAAGATGGGTGATCAATTTCTACTGAGACACATGACATGATAGCATGTCCGGTACACGGTCGCCACACCAGCCCCCCTAGCCAAGTTACAACCGTATCGTGTCGAATTCAGTTCTCCAATCGGTAACGCTTCGGTGTCAGCAATTGTAGAAAACGATAAATGGGTAGCCATGTTGACGCGCCTGAGTCGGCCGCTCGTTCTACAATGTAGCGTTTGTTTATCAAAGGATGTAGCGTTAAACGTTGTAGAAATTCATTCTATCATTTTGAACAATGTGAACTTGGCTACGAATTTTCTATTCGTTTGTTTCGACCACGTGAATTAACGTTGAGATGATGTCATTCCCATACATTTGATTACTTTTCGACTAGCGTTAACGATTGCAGATTATCAACTTGGCTAGGGGTGCAGAATCTTTCGGCTCCATCGACCATCTGTTCTGCGAACAATGTGTCCTGCACACTGACGGTTAAGGTTACGGGTCACTGACTGACCTGGTAAGGGTTGAGGGAATACGATAGATGCGAGACGCACAGGACCGTTCATTGTGGCGACACTTGTGGGAAGTCTATGGCCAACAGTGGACGCATTTCAGCTGAAATGATGATGCTGATGAATAATACTCGTGGTAAGTAAACAGCCGCACAGTCTTCAAGATAAGGGAAAGAAGATCATCCAGTTCATAACGAAACTCGCAACAGCTTTCCTCCCGGGCTGAAGGTTCGTTCGAAAGAGTTACCGCGGTCCTAGCATGCAAGCAGTTGGAGGAACACGGGTGGGTTGTATTCACCAAAGTCTGACATGCTCTCTCACTCCACCTTACAGCGCAAGAAGTCATTGGATGATTTTTCACCTCAGTGAAGTCTGTTATAAAAAGGTTAAACAGCCTCACAACACCTCTGTCCTTTAGCAGACATTGTTCTGATTGGGCCGATACCAATTAGCTGAGATATCTTTAAAGGATGCGAGGAACACTAGCCGCTGTCAACGACTCAAGCTCATCCCTTACTCGACAGCCAGACGATGAGCTACCCATTGCTCCACGTACACAAACCCGCGTGTATACTTAACCTTCGATGCAATTCCCACCAATTTATTTCTGATGATAAAACGATATATTCATGCATTACAATTTAGTAAGATCACAAGACCTGAGTATTTATCGATCAATTAATTAACTTGAAGGGTAATAACAATATGAAATACGGAAATATTGCGACAATTTTATTGGTTATAAGGAAATAAAGCTTTCTGTGTTCATTTGTAAGTGTATTTATCACTGGATATAATAATAATGTATATTATATACAATTATACATAGTAAATATATTTATGCAGAGTTAGGCGAAATTTGCCGACATAGCACGAAGAATTGTCAAACTTAAAAGGGAATGGGCAGGGCACATTGCACGCTTAACAGATGGCCGTTGGGTCCAAAAGGTTCTGGAGTGGCAACCGCATACCGGAAGACGCAGCGTTGGATGGCCTTCTACAAGGTAGTCCGATGACCTGGTGAAGGTTGCGGGAAACCGATCGATGCGGGACGCGCAGGATCGTTCATTGTGGCGACACTTGGTGGAGGCCTATGTCCAACTGATAAGATGATGATGAATGTTAAATATTGTTATTTAATGTTCTACAAAACCATAGTGTAATCTTCTGCCGCCTATGATACAGGTTTATCCTAGTACAGGCACATAACATACACACACACACACATACACACTTACACACAAACATACATACTTTTGTAATTATTCCAAAGATTTTATGTAACTACTCGCTTCTGCCAGCGGCTTAAATTCGTCGGTTTCTCCATAAAAACTTTGGACCCACATTTCTTCCCCTTAGGGGGTGAATTTTGGAAAATCCGTTCTTGGCAGATGTCTACATCCTATAAGAAACCTACCAGCTGAATTTCAAGTTTGAAGTTGTTATAGTTTCTAAGATTTCATGATTAATCAGTGAGTGATATTTCGCTTTTATATTAGATATCGTCTTTCATTCAGATTCATCTCGAGACACTGTGGTATGATATGATATTTAACATTCCAAGTCTCAAACTATGCAATCAAACTATTTTTATCCAACTGCACCAGAAGAAGGGTTATGTTTTTCGAGTATATGTATTTGTATTTCGATAGATTGGATCGAATACAAGCCTTCAAATAGAATCACTAGTGTCCCTAAACTAACTATCTCCAATACCTCACGTATAATCTAAAACATCAACGCTGTCGATATCCCAGTGCCGTAAGTAACCTTTTATAGACCTGGTGCGGGCTTTTGTAACTGCGCCCCTTGAAGTTTTAATGTTATCTAGCTCTATGTATATTCTTGCACCAGTACCCACAAGAGTGAGCGAAGAGAGCTCGACAATTTTAATATCTTGCCTAGGATAGGTTTTATTTTTTTACTAGCTGTGCCCGCGACTACAGGATTTTGAATTTATTTTTTCTAAAATAAAAGTAGCCTATGTTACTCCTTATTACATCAGCTAAGTACCTGCCAAAAAAAGTCTCGTCAAAATCGGTCCAGGCACTTCAGAGATTAGCCCGAACAAACAGACAGATAGACAGACAAAAATTATAAAAAATGTTATTTTGGTGTGTGTACCGTATAATTATATTCATATGCATGTAGTAAAAAGCAGTTATTTCAATATTACAAACAGACACTCCAATTTTATTTATATGTATAGAAGATGTTTAGATGTATAGAAGATGTATAGATTTAGCCTAACTTTCCCACTAGAAAAAGGCCTCCCCCAACTTCTTCCAGGCATTATTTACTCGGCCACCTCAAGATAAGCTAGAATTATAGCACAATAAATAACCGTTATAGTATGTACCTACGCTAATAACTACCAAGCATAATACAAATTTTATGACTTGTTTCCACCATCTTCTTTCTACCATCGGACAATCCGGCGTACAGCGAGTATCCACCCTTACGTTGTTGAAACTTCTACGGTTCGGATTAAGCGTTTCGCTTCATCATTTATACCGTGTACAACGAAGGACTGGAACAATTTGCCTGCTGCGGCCTTCCCGTCCAATTACAATTTAGGTGTCTTCAAGGCTAAAGTGTCTCTTAATAAACTAGTATGCCCCACTATCAACGATTGCATCACTGCTTACCATCAGGTGGGATAAAACCAAAGTACAAAACTTAGGCCCTATTTTGATCACTCCTGCACCCCTCCAGGGTCTGCGCCCTGTACCTATGCACCGCTGGCGCTGCCCCAGTTACGGCCCTGATCCCAGCTATACACATTAGATGCTAACATAATGTGCGGTCTGCAGCCGCAGCGCAAGGCCGCTGGTTCAATGTACAGTGTTGACTTACATGTGACATAATGCAGGTGTATGTTTACGTATTAGATGTGAGGTGGACTGTAGTTGAGGTTGAGTGTCTTGAAGAGATAGTTTAATAATAATAATATTCTACAACTTTCACATAACGCCATCTAGTCCGAAACTAAGCAGAGTTTGTGGTATAAAAAGACAACTGACAAACATAATATACCTACTTACTTCTCCATACATAAAAAAAAACTTTATCTGTTCATTATATTAGTGTAATAAAGAGGCAAAGTGTATCTACACTAATACACCCCTACTTTTTAATTAGTACAAAAAAAAATGGGGCTCTATCTGTACCCGTCACTGATCATATTTTTGTAGTCAAAAGTAGAAAAAACCGAAATCCTAAAATTGACCAGGAAAAGGTAAATTCATCATAGAATCAATCAAACATAACAATTGCTAGTAGAAAATACTGCGGGCAGTGTTTTTCCTTAATAATTGTCACTTATTCGTTCATTAATCAATAGTCTGCACAATATTTCCATAAATTGAGTGACTTTTTGGGACATAAACCAACGCTAATAACTTTGCTGTTTACGAATATTATTTATTGAGATTTTACTTATAAAATAACAAGGGCTTTTCTAGTAAGCCCTTTAAGTATTTGTACTAATTAAAAAATAGTGGTGTATAATAAAGGTAAATTTTGTTTTTTTTGTTTGTAGGAGGCAAACTCTGGAAGTACTGGTCCGATTGCTAAGATTTTTTCACCGATAGAAAGCTGCTTCATTCCTGAGTGTCATAGGTTATATTTTATGTATGCGGGCGAAGCTGCGGGTAAAAGCTAGTATATTATAAATAAATTTATTCCCAGACACAGAACAAATGATTGTGCTCATCACATAAACAGTTGTCCTGGACGGGAATCGAACCCATGACCTCCGGCATAGCAGTCAGGCCTACTAACTACTTGACCAACAGGCCAGTCAACAGTCAGGTCAGTCAGTTTATGTTCTCATTGCTGGGAATATGGACAATAAATGATGATGATGAATGAACTCACGATACGTAGTACAACAGTCAATCGCTCAACCTCTACGTCAGCCGTACCTACTGTCATATTGCCCCCATTTCGTAAGACTATGTTGAAGACAAAGAAATCCTCTGAATTTATTACTGGCATTTTATTTTAATACTCTTTTATTTATTTATTTATTTATTTATACTTCATGTACATAAAAGTACAGAGGCGGACTTAATGCCTTAGGCATTTTCATTGGGTGGTGCAGAGAAAAACAGTGGTTGGTGCAATAAAAGAAAGAGCTAAGGGGATTTCAAGAAATGATATACTAATAAGCCATGAATATTACATACTCTTAAAAGTATATAATATGTACATACTCAAATTAATAAACTACATAATTATATACCCTAATATAGTCAAACAATTGGTCCAAATCGACAATTGGAAAACTTTAACGCTGCGATGATACTACTGCCAACCTCTTGCGAATTATCTCGCGAGCTTTAGTTTTGAATGCTAATCGGTTATTTATATCACTAACCATGTAAATAACCCAAGCCTAGTTAACGAAATTAAAATAATCATTAAAATGCCTTGTTGCATTAATTCCGCCTATATACCACTGTACCTAACGTAAAAATAAAAACAAACCAAATAAAGTTACCTAATACAGTCCAAATCTATAACAACATCCTTTATAAATAGGGTTCCTTCTACAAACTAATAATAACAGAACATCAAAGCATGCAACAGTTCTAATGTGTTTAAAGAATTCATATTACTGTGATGATTGATTTACTTGAGCAGTATTGAATGATAGGTTGGGTTCCGTAGCTTATAAGAGATTTATTCAAATCGTTCAGAATTGTATGTAATTGTACAAGTTACTACACTTTTGCAGATAGTAAAACAGCACGCTTAGCCAAGTTGTTATTCTCTAATCGTTAACGCTGTCGAAAAGTGATGAAACGTATGGGAATGACGTCATCTCAACGTAAAGTCGCGTGGTCAAAACAAACGAATAGACAATTCGTAGCCAAGTTCACATCGTTCAAAATCGTTTCTACAATGTTTAACGCTACATCCTTTCTTATACAAACGCTACATTGTAGAACGAGCGGCCGACTCAGGCGCGTCAACATGCCTACCAACTTATCATTTTCTACAATTGCTGTCACTGAGGCGTTACCGATTAGAGAACGGAATTCGACAGAAACTGGTTGTAACTTGGCTAGGGGGGCAGGGCTCAAAGTGCAAATCAGGCCCCAAGTGCTCGGCGACTACAGCGGTTGTGCTAACGTTGACGGGCGTGAGCGCGGCCCTGGGGTCCGAGGTGCTAAGAATCTCCGGGCGAGAGCGATAAACCGTCGACGACTTGATTGGGGGAGGCCTATGTCCAACAGTGGACGTCTATCGGCTGAAATGATGATGATGATGATGATGATGAAAACAGGGCTCTATTTAGTTTAAAATTTATGATAGTATTAACAAATCATATGCATCATTTCGTCGCCATCTGTACCTGTTTTCTTTTGTAACGGTTGTGTTATATCTGTCTGTCCCGAATAAGTGTTTCGATTCTACTTAAGCTGATAGATTTTTAAACTCATTTAAGTATACAAATGAACTAAAATTAAAAAAAAAAATGAAGGTTTTTATAATGCCACAAACACACGCAGAAGCGAATCTCACTCACCATCTCTGGCAAAAAAAAATGCAGCAATGATAAAAGGCCAGTTTCGTAGTAGGTAACTCGTTTAGTTGATAATATACTTTACAATTTTATGTTATTGACAAACCTAGTAAACTAAGGCAAAAATTAAATTATGATTAATTTACAATCTGTAGTTATAACTTTATGATACCCAGTTGACTTGTTTTGATTTATATAAATACCTTTTAAAAATCAAGTCACCAGGCCATCAGGCCAGCTCACGGGAGGCCTTCCTACACGCAGGTAAGGTGTAAGAAACGAAGCCTAGGTTTCTCAAAATCGATCTTAGTTAAACCTACATGTTTCGATTTATATTTTTATTTACTTTTGTGTTTCTCTGTAATTATTTTAAAGCTGCTGCTGCTCTCAAAACAGTGAACGAAAACATCGTGAGGAAACCGGCATGTCCTAGAACCAAAAATTCGAAGACATGTGGCATTCACCTACCCGTACTGGGCCCGCGTAATGGATTACGGTCTATTCCCTCTCCTAGAGAGGAGGCCTGAGTCCCAGCAGTGGAATCATTAAAAAGACTGACGATGATGTTGATGATGATTTTAAAGTAACTTTTATTGCTTATTCATTATGACGCTTTAAATAGTTTCGCGAAATAATGTTGTACTTAATATTTAAACATTTTACCGTTTATATAACTATAAATTTTATTTCATGGCTATAAACAAAAATATAACACCTAAATCACTTCTTTCTCTTCTCACAAAACATCAAAAAACATAAAAACCATCTATCACCTTGAAAACTACTCCAAATAGTATAAAATCATGATTCTAACCTATTTAGAACATCGTTCTCCCATAATAAATTGCTATACGGAACCACTAAAAGAATTCCGCTGGATGAATAGCGTCTATAAAAGTAAATTCGAAATATTATCTGCCCAGTATATTTTGATCTCTAATGGTGGCGCCAACTTTTAAGGAAAGTGTATTCAACGCCATTCAAATAATAATACTATATAAATAAAAATCAATGCCACTTTTCGTTGTAATTTTATAACTCAAAAACGGACTCACCTATTCAAACCAAATGTTTTGGCTTTGTTCGGACTATTTAGTAGATGGGTTATGTGAAGTTTGGTAGGGTATAGTAGGGTAGAGTAGTGTAGAGTAGTGTAGAGTAGGGTAGAGTTGTGTAGAGTAGTCTACAGTAGGGTAGAGTAGGGTAGAGTAGGATAGGGTAGGGTAGAGTAGGGTAGAATAGGGTAGAGTATGGTAGAGTAAGGTAGAGTAGGGTAGAATAGGGTAGAGTATGGTAGAGTAGGGTAGAGTAGGGTAGAGTATGGTATAATAACATAAAGGACAAATAGGTAGTTCTTCTAAACTGGGTGAGACACACCGAACCTGGGCAATGCCTCTCTGACTGCGTGCAGTCGTATCCACCGCCCCAAGATCGGAAAGTCCCACCTACCAGCCAGCGTTCTGAGAATGGTAAACATTTGGAAAAAAGATTTGCAAACAAAATTCTGCTTATGTCACAAAAAAATAAAATAACAGTTTAATTAGCCACGTTGGTTTCTAGAAGATGAAGCATTGGAAGACCTTTCACAAGTTGCACCAATAATCTGGTGGTAAGGGGCACGGGATTCTGAAGGATACGAAATGCATGTTGTGGCTACACTTAGGCCCCGGGGTACGTCCAGCAAAGCAAATCTTTCGTCTGAAATAATGATGATGATTGACGATTTATAGATAATACTATTTTTTATTTACCGTATTAATTCATTAAACCCCAAGCGAACGCCGGCGTTCGTTCTCTCATTGTCTTTTTAATATGTCTCTAATGTAATGTATTCGGTAATTGATCATTTTGCTGATTGTGAGTTTGAATGTTTGTGAACGTACGTACAGCTGCAACCACGGATATTGATCGCTCGGCGTCAGAGTGGGGATCGCTTTGCGCATTCCATACATTGGCGAGCCAATCGTCGTCGTTGTTAGATACATGCTGCAAGCGCAATGAACAAATCACGAGTGTCGTCTATGACGCAATGCGCAGCGAGCCAATCACTGACGCTCCCCGCCCCCGCGTCGTCGCACCACCTAAAGAGACCCGATTTTTGACTTCAGCGCAACCTGAAGCCAGCGTTCAATATCCGTGGTGGCAGCTGTACCATCAAAGACACTTCCGCTTGACCACCACTAAGTTCATTTTTGCTTGCACTCGAAACGAAAACTTCAAAGGGTTTCGCAGGATCAAGCGGATTTTTTTAAGTGATCAGGCATAAATGACCGCGATGGTAAGTGACTACGTGTACAATAAAGTTAGTAGTATTATTATGGTGTACAAAAGAGCTATTTTGAATATAAAATAAATATATATAGCAATCTGTAATTTGAAGACAAACTTGTCAAAATTTACTTCTTGGTAATTTAGAACTTCACAAATTCATATTTCTCAAATCAAAGATTATTTTCACGTTTTGCCCCGGGCCATTCTACACTGGATACACCAAAGTTGATCGCTTTTCAGTGTTAGTTTTCAAAGAGAATATAAAGATAATGGCTGTGAGATAGTGATCTAATTTCATCTGATATAAATACGTTGTAAAGCAAGATTGATTGATATTAGTGTTAAACTAATATTTTTCTTTTGATTTTCTTGGATAATTTCTTGTTTTAGGTGAGTAAAGTGATACAATGGGTCTGTAGTCGTTTGGGCCCGCTCGATGTTGGTCCCGCGGGCCCAAACGACCACACAATTTATTTTCTGTATTTTTGGTGGTCGATTGGACCCACAAACAATTTTTTTTTTTAATTCCATTGTTTAAAGCTACTGGTGAATACAGTCAAGTGCAAAAGCGGTAAGTCAAAATATAATAAAACGCAATTCAGTTAGATTTAAAAGTTTATTCTCATTCAAATTCTAAAATCTTTTTAAATTAGATGGTACATATATACGGAATAAATCATAGGCAGATAAAAGAACGTTTATAAATAAAGTTATATAAATGAACGTAGGAAATAGTACTCGTATTAATCAAATATAATTTGGAGCACTCAATGTACCTACTTAAATTACAGTAAAAAAACTAGTGACCTATCCCGGCCTCGCACGGATGTTAGAAATCTTTTGGAATTCTTCGCTTTTCTCTACTATAATATGCAAGTATGCACCTATACCTAAGCCTTCCCCATGAATCACTCTGTCTATTGGGCGAAAATTCCATGAAAATCTGTTAACTAATTTTTGAGTTTATCGCGTTCATACAGACAGACAAATACGGTGCGGGACTTCGTTTTATAATACATATCGCACGCTTAATAATAAACCGGAATAATTCAAAAATTCACTTTTTTGGGAAATCGCAGTCAAAGTTTTGAGTGTCGACCTAGTTGAAAACATTTTGATGGTTTTCACGTATTTATAGTGTTATTTTTATTTTCTTGGTGTTACAATGTAGAGGGATGTATAGTGAATATAACTGTCATAATAGTTTAATTATAACATTTATATGAAATAAATAAGTTTATTTTCTAGCCTTTCGACTTATGTCAGTTTAGTATAAAAAAAAATGATCAATTTTAAAATTTCTTGTAAACTAATATTAAATAATTCCGTTTAGTATTAGAGTTGCTGATCAATTCTAAAATTTCTTGCAAACTATTATTTAATAATTCAGTTTACTATTAATAAATAATATAATCTATTTAAATGTATAATACTTATTGCAGTTTTGAAGTAAAACAGAAATAAAATACAGAAATATTTCGCTAAACGCCTTTATATTATTTTCTTAACGTAAAATAACTCGTAATATTTGTAGGAACTCATAATCATGTTTTGTACTTTGTAACTAAAGAATTTTTTAACAATCACAAAATAGTAATTAAAGCTTCATAGTCATCACAAAATGCTTAAGAGATCTAGCTTTACGTAATTACGCTAAAGAAATAAACATTGTAATACAAAAGAATAACAATTTATAAGATATACCTACTTGTACTTGATATATCTACCAACATTATAATCAACAAAACTAAGTAGGTTCTACCTATTAGTCTTAATCAGTCTCGTAAGTTGTGACTACTCAAAAAAAACAAAAAAAATTATAACAAAAGACAAAAAAATTAAACGATCGAATTGTAAAAACTAACAAAGATGGAATAAGCCCCTTTTCGATTAATTCTTTCAAATCCTTCTTTTTATTATACGCTTATTTCCTGTTTTTGCGTATATGCTGCCTTCATGGTTATTTCTGCGACTGATTTCATCTAATTTCGCTTATTTCACACATTAACATCTCTGTAGTTTTCGTCCTTGTAAGATGTCTTATCATCACCCTCACCATTTCAGCCGATACACGTCCACTGTTGGACATAGGCCTCCCCCAAGCGTCGCCACATCGAACATTCCTGTGCGTCCCGCATCCATCGGTTTCCCGCTACCTTCACCAGGTCATCGGTCCATCTTTTAGGAGGCCTTCCAACGCTGCGTCTTCCGGTACGCGGTCGCCACTCCAAAACCTTTCGGCCCCAACGGCCATCCGTTCTGCGAGCAATGTACCCTGCCCATTGCCATTTAAGTTTGGCAATTCTTTGTGCTATGTCGGCAACCTTAGTTTTCCTGCGGATATCTTTATTTTTTATTCGATCACGCAACGAAACCCCGAGTATAGCCCTTTCCATTGCTCTTTGGGTGACTTTAAGCCTTCTGATGAGGCCCATTGTGAGCGACCACGTTTCGGAGCCATATGTCATCACTGGCAACACGCACTGGTTAAAGACTTTCGTCTTGAGACACTGTGGTATGTTGGACGAGAAGATACCGCGTAGCTTCCCGAACGCTGCCCAACCGAGTTGGATTCGACGGTTGACCTCTTTTTCGAAGTTAGACCTACCCAACTGGACTGTCTGCCGAGGTAGACGTAATCGTCCACAACTTCGAGTGTAGAGTCTCCGACCTTGATAGGAGTGTGCGCTACATGGTTGTTAATCATGATTTTGGTTTTATCCATGTTCATTTTAAGACCCAATCTTAGAGAAGCTCTACTGAGGTCATTGAGCATTGTGCTGAGCTCCTCCATAGTCTCCGCCATGACAGGAAGGTGAGTGATGTTCTCGCTATTGACATTAATGCCTAGTCCACTCCAGTCCAGAACCTTGAAGACATCCTCCATTGCGCCGTGAACAGTTTCGGAGAGATGACGTCTCCCTGCCTCACACCTCGCTGCAGGAGGATAGGTTTTGAGGTCTGGTCCTGGAGTCGGACTGACATGGTGGTGTTTTCGTACAAACACTTCAGCACTTCGATGTACCGATAGTCAATTTGGCACCTTTGGAGAGATTGCAGCACAGCCCAAGTCTCGATCGAACCAAAAGCTATCTCATAGTCCACAAACGCTAGGCAGAGAGGCAGGTTATACTCCTCGGTGTTCTGTATGACCTGCCGTAGCGTTTGTATGTGGTCTACGGTGCTGAAACCTTTTCGGAATCCGGCTTGTTCGGGAGGCTGGAAGTTGTCAAACCTGCGCGCTAGATGGTTCGTGATGACCCTGGAAAACAGCTTGTAGACATGGCTCAGAAGTGAGATGGGCCTGTAATTCTTCAGCAGGGTTTTGTCACCCTTTTTAAAGAAGAGTACCACCACACTTCTGCTCCATGCCTGTGGCGTTTTTCCCTCGAGTTTGACAGAATCGAACAACTTCTGAAGGGCCTTTAGGACCGGTTTTCCACCCGCTTTCAGGAGCTCAGTCGTAATTCCGTCCTCACCCGACGCCTTGTTGTTCTTCAACTGCTTCAGAGCCATCCTAATCTCGTACAGGCTGACGTCCGGGATATCTTCAGTGTAGTGTCGAGTCAATCTAGCTTTTGGGTCGTTTGCCAGATTTGAAGCGGGTTTGGAGATTGATGTGGAGATGTCTTATAGTAAAATAGAAATGATTCTTTTTTGTGACCTTTAACTCATTGAATGCCGTAATTAGAGACACAATAGAAAGACAATTGCTTATGTCGAACTATGTAACTTAAGACATTCAAAGGGTAACCTTTATATCATTCCAGTTGACATTTTGACCGCTTTTATCTGTACCAAAATTAAAGCCCCATTCCTCTTGCAATAGTTTAAGGTCCAGAATACTGTCGAATGTTAGCTCCTGGATGATGATCGGGGGGTTGCATTTTTTTGCGTTTTTAATTAGTGTTATATATTGAACTGGGGTATAGATTGGGCCGGACTTAAGATTTTTTTATTCTCTTATTCTCTTTATTAGGAACATCTACAGATTTCTGGTTAACTAATTGTTGGTCGCAGTCGTCTTGAGAAGAACAGTCAGAATATGAAACTAGCAAATTCTTAGTAATGGCGTTAGCAGGCGTGTGTGATAATTTTTCTTCATTCTGAAATTATAGGTAAACAAATAAATTATCTTAAATGATTGTAGATAGGTACTTATAATAATAAAAAAGTTTAATAACACGTTACTACTTACGTTGGTATTTTTCTAATAGGACGTGGAGGAGTATCTTCAATTATTTCATTACTGTCATGTTCGTCATCATTACACGGTAAAAGAAATGGTTTTTCGGGTTTATGTATGTTATCGTCAAAGCTTGGGGAAGATGAGTCTGAAGAAAATGAGTCCGAGGAAGACGAGTTTGAAGAAGAACTTGAAGAACTGCTTGATGGTGACCTGGACTTCCTGTAGGGTGAATTAGAGACCTTGTCTTCCTGTATGCTACTGGACTTTGTCGTCTGTTTCATGGAACAAATTCTAAAATAAATAATTACATAACATGAAATAAAAAGGTACATAAACTGTCTTTATTTCCATATATTATGTTGATGTGCTGTGTAGTGGCTACATTATGTTTTTGTGCACAATAACAAATTAAGAATGAAGACGGTAAAACCCTCAATTATTTCGGAGAATATTAAGTAAAAATATATTAAGGAAACTGTACCCATGTACATACAAATGTACGATTGCAAGGCAGTAAACCAGACTATTTCAATTGCATTAAAATATGACTGATAGATCATAATGCTAAGAATATGAGGATACCTAGTGTACCTACGAATAAAAATCATAACGAAATCGCGGTAGTTACGTTCACTTGCAAATTCAGTCGGGGTACCGTACTTGTTAACATAACGTTATTTACTTACTTTTATTGCGACTAGCTTACAATCCAACATTATCATTCTTCACATAATCCTTGTCACTACATCCAGCATCGCTCATCATTACAAGTTTTAGGCACCTTTGCTTCCTATTTGCAGACGTCATCTTTAAGAATAAAACTATGGAAATAGAAAAGAAATACTTTTTATTAATAGGTATTTAAAATAAATTGAAAGGACATTTTGTAATAAACTGCAGCAATTACTAATATACTATTAGATTTTAGGATCACGTAAACCGAAATAAACACAAGTATTTTTTTAAATCTATCCATAGTTTTAGTAATAAAGTTAAACAAAATGGATTGCTTCGGAAATAAAAGTAATCATTTTATACTAAACTGCACTAATATGCAATCTTTCATATTTTTACAACTTTAATTTTATGATAAACTGCAACAAGTCTAAGTAGTGTAAGCAGTATTGTAACACCGTTTTCAACTAAAGTGAAATAAAACGAAATTATGCTAGTTTAGAAAAAAATATGAATTAGAATAGTCTTACCTGCGTTTGTAAAGAAACTGAATGATTACACTTTACTCCACTGTAGACGCAAAACAACGACACCTATCTCACATCACGGCTACCGCATTTCTGAATGATTCTCTGTCGCATGAAATGCATTACCGCGTGCTTTTGTAGAAAAGAGAAGGGTGATCTAATAATCGGCCATTTTTTTTTGTTTCGCATGGTGGGATTTTTCCTGTAGATACTTCTATCGGAGTTGGTTCGTTTTATGAAGAAAAGTAGAAATCCTTAATTTTTGCGTGCGATATGTAAGGATATAGATTGGTAATCGTGCAATATAGCAAGAAAAATGCATTGATAGAGACACGTTCCATCTTATCTACGGGAACGTTCGAAAGAGTCACCGCGGGTCGAGATAGGCAACTAAAGGAACATGGTTTTTGTCAATAAAAGTCTGACAATCCCTCTGAAACAGAGTTGTTATTGGACGATCCCCTACCCCGCGGACCTATTGCGGACCAGATTGCGGATGGCGAGCAATGGGTAGCTCCCTGTCCGACCGTCCGGTAACGTCGACGGCGCGCACTGTTCCCGCGCGCCTCAAGGAGTTGTCAGCAACCGCTGGAGCCCAATTGGGTCGAAGCCTACTGGAGCCAGGGTTAGTTTCGAAAGATAGCTCGAGCCCCGGTATGAAAGGCAACGGAGAAACAGGAGTGGGTTTTTAGTCAGTAAAAGTCTGACACTATCTCCCGCTCCGTCCAAGAGCGGGGGATGTCATTAGATGATTTTCACACCGACAAGAAAAAAAAGACGTGTGGCACTCGGGGACTGCCGCGGTAAAGCTATTGCATAGCATTTTTATCAACTTATGCAATTATATTTTTTTTTTTATGCAGTATTTTTTTTCCTTTGTTTTTTTTTTTCTTTGATATTAATTGAAGTTACACTTTCACACATTGAATTGAATTTTGATTGATTGTTCACTCATTTGTTTTCTTATCGGTCACCACGCTCAAAAAACAAATGAGTGGGGGGTGTTAGGTTATTTTCGTTACGGAATTTCTAGATTCGGTCTCCACGCTCAAGGCCCGCGATAGAAGCTATGCAATAGCTTAAAAACGATCCCCTACCTCAAACTATAATTACTGATTCATCTGTTCGTAGTGATTTATCTGTTCGTAGAACTTATTCAACAGAATTTTCTTTCGTCTAATATGGCAATTTACAAAACAAGTGCTGTCCTTGCTTGTGACACGAGGGTCCATTAGATATCAATTTTATCATACTAAATAACTAAACTACTACTACTACTACAACTACTTTTTTATACTAATTCTATCTTTTAAGTTACTATGTAATCTATACTATCTATACGAGTACTATTATAATAAAGAGGTAGTTTGTTTTTTTTGTTTGTAGGAGGTAATCTCTGGAAGTACTGGTCGATTGCTAAAATATTTTTCACCGATAGAAAGCTGCTTTATTCCTGAGTGATATAGGATACGTTTTATATACGCAGGCGAAGCCGCTGGCAAAAGCTAGATTTTTTATATATTGACAGTGTGGTCGACGATGGAGCACGTTTGCCTAAAAGTAGCCTATTCACTCTTGATTTAAAGATCCTCAGATCAAAGGTTTAAGGAAGCACATTCTGGTAGAGTATTCCACTCTTTAGCTGTACGCGCAATGTGCTCCTAAAACATTTTGTGCGTATGGGTTAGGTAACCCACACATACCCAGTTACCAACAGTTTGTGTTTCTAAGTTACTTTACAATTTATAAGTTACAAGGTGGTACAATGGCATTGAAAGTCTTACTAGAAATCACTGAATAAAATATTTCGTCAGTAAATTATAGTTCGTTCAACTCTATTTTCGAAAACCAATGTTTCAGCTTTTCGCACGAGTTCATATTTTTCACATATCAGACGTAGAGTATAAAAACAGTGCGGTATATTTATGTGTGCGTTACCAAGAAATCTGTTGTTTGCATTACAACTACTATGACAATAGATAATAATATCGTAATTGAACCCATTCAGAGGGTTTCTGGTTACAACGTTGTAATGAGAATCTTGAGTTCCAATTAAATTAAATACTTATATCGTAAAATCTAATACGTAAAAATCTCGTATTAGCGTTTGTTATCGAATTCAACCTAAACAGCTTTTTTTTAAAAAGGAAAATCATCCAATGACATCTTGGACGGAGCGAGATAGTGTCAAACATTTACTAACTAAAATAATAAAAATATAATAATAATAATACCCATGGCCCCAGTAGACTTCGACCCAGCTGGAGGGCGATCGCGCTAATTTCAAACGTTTACGACAAAGTTACGGTTCGATTGCGGCAATGGTTAGGTTTCGATTCAGCTGATCGGGTTTTTGGTATCGCGCTAAAAGTTCAAACGTTCACGAACGTAAACCAAAGTTGGACCGTTGCGTAACGTCAATCGTTAGTGATGCCCTTTTAGTTTGTGAATATCCGAGCGTTTAGTAATAAATTTTGACGTGTACACCTCTAGTTTTGACAGCTGAAAGTGCGGTATGTACTTGAACTTTTGAAGAGGTTAGCAAGACTTTACGTAAATAAACATTCAGACTTACTGATGGTGCAGTTTCTGGAGCTTATCAAGACCTTGCTCTTGGACGAGTGACGAGAGACGACGAGCTATGTTATGTGATAATGTTTACGTTTGAAAATATAATTAAAATAAAATGACGAGGCGTTAGGAATACAAATAGCCTTTATTCACAAACAGTACGAAAAATGGAATTGAATATAGAATAATAATTAAGGGGAATAACATACAGGTTTACACAATAAGTGCAGCCTTAAAACAAAACAATAATAATGATCTAACCTGCCTGTACCTCAAGTGTCTTATGATTTAAATTATTTTATTGTTTATGTTCATATTTGCTAAGAATACTTATATAAAACACATAAGAACTATTTAAAAACCATTCCAATGATAAACAAACTTAAAACTAATTAACCTACACCAGCCACTAAGTGTCATCATAACACAAATTTTGAAACCATGTTGATATAACATTTTTACAATGCACTTTTTTAATGCATATATGGACAACAATAGGATAGTATGTTAATTTTAAAAGTAGAATTAATTAAGATAATTGGTTTCTCCTATTAGTCCATTAACGTTGAATGAGCGCCCACTGTTCTGCTCCAACTCGCTAAGAGCATGAGTGCCCGGTCACTGCTCTTGCCTGACACCATGACCAACGCCCTCTGTCAGCTGTCGCTCACGAGCTGCTTCTTCTGCTGTTAGGGGTGTGTAGGGGATATAAGCCTTGTGTGCTATATTATGCAGAACACAGCATGCATTCACTATTCTGACAGCAGTTACTGGAGTGTAATGCAGCTGACTATCAACCAATAAGCACCTGCAAGGACAAACCGTTTTATTATTATTTATTTATTTCAAACACAAATTATATCAATTATTATAATAATGGTATGATATTCAAAGCATACCTAAAGCGAGCTTTTTAAACACCTATACAGCATTCAACAACACTTTTGGCCGTCAAGAGCAAGCTTTGGTTATTTCGTTCCGGAGTATCCGGCCTTGGTTCCGAGATGGGTGTCATCATTATCGGTCTCAAAGGGTACCCTGAATCTCCTGCAATAACCAAAAATAAATTAAAGAGTCTTAAAAAAATATTTACATAATGTATCAGAAGATTGCAACATAAATTATACTCAATTTAAACATACCTAAAAGATGTAAATTATCTCCATGATTAATGTGGAGTCTTTCTATATAACCATTCAATGGATAGTTGGCCCAAACAACACTATCATGTGTGGACCCAGGGGAACTTGCATCCACACATAATATATTTAAATTAGAATCACATATCTGAAAAAAAAAACAATAAGGATATGAACTAGCACTGACAGGAAAGAACAAAATTATAACAATACAATTCTGGTTATGATAATGCTGTTTATGACTTTAGAGAGGAATCATCACAAAATCTGCCCCTACACTCCTTACCTTAGTTTCAACATCCAAAGCATCAGAACGTAGGACTGGTGGCATATGAGGAGTCTGCTTGGAAATTAGTTCACGGGTTAATTCTTTCGTGAGTCTATATCTCTTTACAAACAGTCGATCACTGTATGAATCACAACAAATCACAACTAAGTCTAGCTTTTAAGTTTTTCCTTTTAGTTTCGGCTCGAGCCACCGCTACATCGTATTTATGAGATTTCTCCAATAAATCTATGTAGGCGTACATGGTAATGTTGTATTTTTGAAAGATTTTCACTCAGAATCACTTCAAAACAAAGACAAAACACTCCAACGATCCAGTAACGATCCTAAAAAAGTAGCCTCCTATCAACTTTTACGTTTGACAGCGGTAACGTTCCAGTTACGATCGCGCTGCGTCTCAACTTGCTGTCAAATTTTTAGCGCGATACGAAACGGTCAAAAAGTTGTGATATGGTAGCGGTTCGGTTGCGATTGAGTTGAAAAAAAATAGCGCGATTGCACTGGGCCCCTACGGTTGCTGACAATTCTTTGAGGCGCGCGTTGAACACTACACGCCGTCGCTCGACGACTTGGGCTCGACCCGGACGGTCGGACGGCGAGCTGCACATTGCTCGCCGTCCGCAAGCCCGCGCCTATAGTGGCCGAAAATTGCTATACACTCCTTAACTACATCTGTAAATCGATTTCGATGAGATGGTTGGAGTAGAACCACGAGAACTATCTCGGAACAAATATTGGGATAGTCTACAGTTAATATTTCTAGGTCGATTGTCCCTCTTCCTTACGGCGTATTCCTACTGACTAAAAGACCCACCCTGTGCCTTCAAGCCTTCATAGGTACCAGGGCTCGAGTTCCTTTCGGATAACCCTGGCCCCAGTAGGCTTCGACCCGGCTGGGCCCCTGCTGTTGCTGACAACTCCTTGAGGCGCGCGGGAACAGTGCGAGCCGTCGACGACTTGGGCTTGGTCCGGACAGTTACCGGACGGCCGGACAGCGAGCTACCCATTGCTTACTGTCCGCAAGCCCGCGCCTACGGTGGCTGGAAATCGCGAACGGAATCCTTGCGGCGGCGAGAGCGCCGTTGCTTGCGGCGGTCTGCCTCCTCCTTTGCGATCAATGCTGAGGGTCGTGACCTTGTTGCCAGGACGATTGTGCGTGAATATAAATGTGTGTGAATTACGCACTCACAATACAGGAGGAATCTCTAGTGTGGGGCAGCATTTTTATTAAACAGGAAAATCACAGAAAAAAGTTAGCACATAATAATAATAATGACCTATTTAAAAAACCTAGATCTCAATTCTAGATCATTAAGTATATTTCTTTCAAATTAAATCTACATAAAAAATTAAATTCAAGGATGATTCGCTAAAAAAAACGCTCAAAAATATCAAAACATTTCAAACACTAAAATTTTATTTATACAAAATATTTAGGCAATCCGTTTATGTGTATTTAACACAGATCGTCACTTGCGCAAGAGTTTATTGCATTTTATTTCAGAAGTTTTGAGTACGTCACTATTGCATATGGTAGAAATAAAATTTATTTTGCGAATGTGTCATAGGAAATGTGTTCGTTCAACTACCTATTTGTGGTGAATCTTGCAGTCATAAGTTGTAGGTACGAGTATAATAAATTACATATTATATACCGTAAAACATGGCAACTTTGCCCTCGACATTTGACTTTGCCCAGTTGTGTATTTTTAAAAAAACTTAATACATACCAAATTTGTCTATAGTTAGTAAGAACATTTTGTCTATGGTAAAAAATTCATCATTTTTCTGGCAACACTGTGTGACGCGCTGTCACAGATGTTACTTCAGTTGTGTGTCAGACGTCGTTGAAGTTAGAGTGTTTTTTTGCGGGCAAAATCTTTTAAAAAAACTTTTTCGAGAAGTGCTACTTGGAGTTATCGCAGGTAAGTAATTTTTATACATCCGTTATTACATTGGAAATGAATAATATAGACTAGTTTTCTTCGCTAAATGCGTCGTATAATCATAAAATATAACGGTGGGCAAAGTCACAAGCATATTTTTTGAATATCGTTGACAACATTGCCCAACGTTTCTTTTTCACTAGGGTTGTCACCCGAGGTACATTTTTTAACCTAGTAAAAAAAGGAGGGTTCGGATTTGATGAACAGTTAATAATGTTGGTAAACATATAAAGTTTAAAAACACAGTCGGGATTTAGAAGATACGAGGGCTCGTATCTTCCAAATTCTGACTGTGTTTTTAAAGTTTTTTGTTGATTGGTTTTAGGTTCTTAAAAACTATATGTATTTAGATGAGACTTAGATGGGACGTTGAATGTGTACATGGTCTATTGTTTTATCAGTTTTTTTTCTATGCGGATAGTTATGAATACACTGACGGACTAATAAATCGCATCAAGTTCAAGACGCAATAACTTTTAATATAAGTACTATGAAAGTTATTCAAATTTTATTTTCCCGGCTATAATTTTATCTTTTACTGCAGTTTTGTTTATAAATTTACATTTTTTTTTAATAATGGGTAGTCTCGACATTTTCATTTAGTTTAATCTAAAAACTTTGCATACTAGTACCTAATCCTGAACTTTTTGTATCCAAATTAATTTACGCTAAATGTTGATTATATTATATAACAATAACATAAAAGATAAGTAAGTACCTAATATTTATAGGTACTTAAAATTACTAAAAATTATATTGCATAGTTAATATTGCGATGAGTCATCGCAATTTTAACTATGCAATATAATTTTTCTGTAAAACTCATTACAAATTTTAGTGTTATTTGTTATTTTCATATAAAAACAAAGACCGAGATAGGTACATACTTTTTAGTTTTTTTTTAAATTATTTTTTAGTTTTTGAACACTTTAGAAATAAAGCATATTATGTAAAAAATGATGTTATATTATTTTTAATTTATCATTATAATATATTATAATATTCCACACTAAAAATTATTAAATAGTTAAGTATTGTCAATGGTGACAACCCTTGAACAATCGCCATTTTGTACAAAAAATGTTCTAGAAGGCTTTTTGACTTTGCCCACTCATTTTTAAGGGTCAAGGAATGTGAATATTTGGCGTATAATTTAATACATTATTGCATTGCTCAGTATTTTCATTCAGTCCTTTTCGAATAGTGATATAGTCCATAGTAACGGAGATCTGTAATGTGGGCAAAGTTACCAAATGTATATGATTTTTTGCCCAACACCTATAATTGTTATTTTCACTAATAAATATGCTTTTTTTTTACTATTTTTAGTTTTGTGTATCGAGACATGAGCATATAGTATTATGTGGCACCGAAACAATAATCAATTTATTAAAATTTTCCAAAATATCATTAATTAAGCATTTATTTTTTAAATTTATGGGCAAAGTTGCCATGTTACAAATTCTCAATACAATAATCATCAGTACCGTAAGTACTGATGATTATTGTATTGAGAATTTGTAAGTATTTTACAGGAAATAGAAATGAATATTCGTGCATGTGTGTAACATTAGAATTACCGTAGATTTTGAACGTGGTGTAGGTTTTGCGTTCAATAGTATAAATTACTGCCTTGCTTGTTTCGTATTTAAATAAATAATTTTAACTTGTACACATTTGAAAAATAAATAGTTAATTCAAATAAAATAAACATTTTTCTTTTCTAGCAGTCTAAGTCTATGACTGCGATAGATGCTCGTTTAAGTACCAAGCCTGGCATAGTAATAATTAATTAAATTGTTTTCTTCACAACTGTATTGAAAAACGTTGTAAGATACAGTTGCCACAACGGATCTTGAGTGGTACGAAGTGAGACGCGAGGGCGGGGAGTGCCAGTGATTGGCTCGCCGCGCCATCGCGTGATAGACGTCACTCCTCATTCGTTCCCTGCGTTGCTGCATGTATCTAAAAACGAAGACGATTGGCTCGCCAATGTATGGAATGCGCAAAGCGATCCCCACTCTGACGCCGAGCGCTCAAGATCCGTTGTGCTGTACTCGTGAGTTTTGATGATTACTAACCTCAGCTCTCTTTTCGATCTCAGCGGTAATCATCAACATTACACACTAATTATTGTATCATAATGGAAACTATTAACAGATAATTCCTTACTAAAAGCTAACAACCATTAACTTCTAAATAACGTTTAAAGATATTATAGTTACTATAAAAAAATACAATAACTTACCAGCTACTTACAAAATATTTAAAGGAGTGTGCTATAAACTAGTCTTTCGCGGAAACTTAAGACTTGGCAAGAGTCCATGGTATCGTGACTCGAAGAAACCAAGACCGAATTTATATCGTGAACAGGTAAAACTTCCGAGTCGCTGAGCTATGCGTTTGACGGAACGAGAATAAACTTATTCGAAGAACTAGTAGATTTTATTTAGCGTTCGTGAATGGTGGACTCGATTGATCGGTGTTACGTTTTAAACCAAGTAGGAGTACCAGATGTTTCGACTTCAGATGCCGTATTATGCTGCGGGTTTTTTTTAAAGTTGGGAAAACATCGAAATCTCCCGCACTATGGTGGTGAGAAGACCTGTCAGTATTTTTTTTAATGATAAAGACCAGTGCTTGACTGCGGTAAGCATGCAATCGTTGATTGTAAGTTGCACTAGTTTATTAAAAACCTGTTTACTCTAGCCTTAAAAACAACGTGACCAAATTATAACTGGACGGGAAGACCTCAGCTGTCAAATTGTTTTAATCCTTCGATATACGCCATATCGAAGTTGTCATCATCATCATCAGCCTTTTTTTAATGTTCCCAGTTGGGACTCAAGCCTTCTCTCTAGGAGAGGGAATGGGCCGTAATCCACCACGCGGGCCCAGTGCGGGTTGGTGAATGTCACATGTCTTTGAATTTTTGGTTCTAGGACATAGGCCGGTTTTCTCACGATGTTTTCCTTCACCGTTTTGAGAGCAGTGGTGATGAAATAAATTACACAAAGTAATGCGCCTGGCTGGGTTCGAACCCGTTTTGTTCGAACAGTTGTACGTGGTATTAAACGACTAAAACCACACTTGTGTTCCTTCAGTTGCTTTTTGTGTTCTAGAACCACGTATATCCTTTTCATACTCTCCTCTCTCCCTATGTCCCTCGCAGATATCAGCCCGGCTGCCCCACCTACAGTTTGCTGACATCACGGCGATGCATGCTCCCGAACGTGCCATTTCCGGTGAGGACCTGCGTCATGCGGAAGGTAAGGACGCCGTGAGGTCTTTCCAGCCACGCCTCAAAGAGGGGACTTACCGAGTCAGTACAAGTCTGACAATCCTTTTCATTCCACCCAGAATGGAACGAATTATTTTAATTATTTCTAAACTAAAAAAAAAATATGTACCCAGACTTTGAATGGACCATTTTTAACATATTACTTAAAAAATAAAAACAATAGTTTAACATTCGGTGAAGTTTTTATTATTTTTTGCTCATTATTTTGCACTAGCTTTTGCCCGCATACATGAAATATAGCTTAGGTCACTCAGGAATAAAATAGCTTTCAATTGGTGAAAAAAAAATTAGCAATGGTACTTTCAGAGATTATCTCCTACAAACAAAAAAAAAACAAACTTTACCTTGTAGCGCCCTAAAACCTCTTTACATTATTAGTCTAGATATGTTTGTTTCCACCTTAATAAAAATTTCTCAGAATGAAAAGTAGTCTTTTTTGTATAAAATAAAATTAACATAACAATAGATTTTTTTGTCTCGAAAGTAGAGTAAGAAAAAAATAACGTTATTTCCGCATTCTTAAAGGATTACTCCAAAAACTTTCCGAACAAAGAACCGTGATACATTTAAAGGATTATGCTAATTTTATGAGCTGTAAATTAAAATTTATCACCTTTAATGAACCGGAGCGAATCTTTTTATTATATTTGAGATGTTTAGTATAACTAAATAATAAATAATGTGTATTTTTATAATTTTAGAAGATCATTCCTAGTTGAAACCACATCATCGACCTGTGGCCTATTAGACCCCTGGGGAATTTCTGAAAAACAAACCCCTAGTCCCATAATGTAAAGGGCAAATTAATACGTGTGGTTTCAGTCAGTAAAAGCATGAAAAACTCTCCTGCTCCTCCTTAGAGCTGGAGAAATCACTAGATGATTTCCCAACTCCGAAATTTGATCACGCTAGCCAATTTCAATAGAAATTGAGACGCAGGAGATATTATAGTGCACAAATGCGTGCGCAAACATAGATGCAGTGGGTTACCATGGCGTTTAAAGTTTTTTTTTATATTATTATTGATAGGCTCGCGTTTGACCACTATCTCACCTAATGGTAAGTGATGATGTGGCCGACGATGGAGCACGCTTGCCAAGAAGTAACCTATTCACTCTTGACATAAAGACCCCTAGGTTGTAGCTATCAGGAAACACAGACTCCGGCAGGGAATTCCACTCCTTAGCTGTTTGTTACTCATAATGATTGTTTCATTCTTATTCCAGTGTGGGCAAGAGATGGCGCTAGACAACATGTGTAGCTCTATCTCTTACCCACACTGGAATAAGAATTTTACAATCTTACTTTGAATGTCATTGTATGTAACCCAGGCATCTCTGTTCCTTTACTCTCGTAGTCCGATGGAACGGCAATCCGAAACGACTGGCAAGAAATCAGGCGCCAGACCAACGATTTATTCCGTCTTAATATCACTCATCTAATACCACTGGTATTTGTTTGAGCCCGTGTTAATTGTCTGTTCCGAATGAATACCATTGCTCCAACTAATACTAAAATAAATTTATGGATCTAAAGTACGGTCAGCCAAAATGCTTTGGATAGGATCTTTAATTGAAATAAAATTCAGTTAACTCTTTGAATGTCGTAATTAGAGACACAATAGAAAGACAATTACCTTATGTCGGACTGTGTAACTTAAGACATTCGAAAGGTTAAATACAAAAAAGTATTTATTTAACAAATGTCTAGTTTAATAATAAATAGTGTACTGCAAACCTGCTCTAACAACAAGCCACCATTTTTTTTGATGCAAGTCATGCTTTCTGTTTTCCCCCAAGATGTTGTTGAGGGTTGATAATAGCTTCCACAGAAATATCTAAAAAAAAGTGATTAGTTAGTGAAAGCTTTTGTATATTGCGATCGTATAAAAATATTAGAAAACCAAAATTTTATTAGGTTTGACTTGAGCTGACTGTAATAAATTCAAGTCACTGGTATGGGTTCGTTCATTAAATTAAATAATTTAAAGAGTGGTCTCCGTCCAGAATAGGTAATAAAATTGCGTTCAAACAAATACCAGTGGTATTAAATGAGTTGTACAAATGGAATAAATCAGACCAACGGCTTTAAGTGCTTTCTAAGACACGGGGGTGTCACACTACCAACTTCCAAATTCAAATCTGCTACAGAGTAATAGCACTTTTTGCCCGACCCGAAAATCGAATCTACGCACAGCAGTTACGCTTACAAACCCAAGACTAACAAGGCAGTTACCGTTAAAACTATTTCAAACCTTCATCATCATCATTATTTCAGCCGATATACGTCCACTGTTGGACATAGGCCTCCTCCAAGTGTCGCCACAATGAACGAACCTATGCGTCTCGCATCCATCAGTTTCCTGCAACCTTCACCAGGTCATCGGTCCACTTTGTAGGAAGCCTTCCAACGCTGCGTCTTCCGGTACGCGATCGCCACTCCAGAACCTTTCGGCCCAACGGCCATCTGTTCTGCGAGCAATGTGCCCTGCCCTTTGCCACTTAAGTTTGGCAAACCTTCAAATTTAATGAAATAACTACCATCTTCCTGCCTTGTTCCAGGTTACTTGAGATCAGTGAAGCACGTTTTTTTCTTCCATTCTGTACTGTCGAACGTCATTCTGGAACGTCACTCTCTCCTGAGTCAGTGATAGCGTGACAAATATCACTTCTCCTTACACAATCTATATACACCGCTAAATTTTAATCGTTTTAATCCCTTGGAGGAACGATCCGTTACATGAAAGACTATCGATTTGTAAAGATAAAATTAAAAAATAAAGTACCTCTTTTTCAAAACTCGTATTAATTCACGCATGTACGAAATTAGTATCTTTAAGAAAACGTCAGCTGAGCGAGTTTAATGACCTGTAGGTACTTTGTACGCAACGCCGACTATTAACTACAGGTCATTGAACTCGCTCAGCTGACGTTTTCTTAAAGATACTAATTTCGTACAGGCGTGAATTAATACGAGTTTTGAAAAAGAGGTACTTTATTTTTTAATTTTATCTTTACAAATCGATAGTGTTTCATGTAACGGATCGACCCTCCACGGGATTAAAACGATTAAAATTGAGCGGTGTATACTACCTTAGTTTTAATCTATTTGAAACCAGAAACACTTATCTAGTGTTTATATGTGTGTAAAGAATCTTTGTGGAAAATTACAAAACTGAACGTTATGAACAATCACAAAGTTATATATAAGCTTGTTATGTCAGCAAAAATACAAGGTCACCGGGCCATCAAGGCGACTGAGGGGTTGTTTTGCACTTGCACCCAGCTGTTTGCTGGCGCCTAACAACCGCCATGTGACAGGTTTCGCATAAATTAAAAATAATATTGTATATACTTAAAAATAATGTAATTCTGTAGAATTAGATGTGGTGGCATTTGTCAGAATTTTCTTTGACAAAAAACAGTACCTATTAAAACCAGACTTTATATATACTGTCGGTAGGCACATTCATATTTTAGTCACCGATTTTACGAGTACGAGGTTACAGGAGTTTAAAAAGCTATAAATAGAGATATTAACATATTTAGAAGTCGCCTACATCACGAATCTCTACGTTAACTTAAAAATAAAATAGCATAACGTAGGAAGATAAGCTCCTTATTTACGAACATTTCTAGAATTAAGTTACGAAATAAAATAATATTTACAACCAATAATAAAAACTTCCGAAGAAAAAGGGAATCACGTACTTAAAAAAACATATAAACTCATATCCTCAAAGAATAAATTAACGCACCGTGTGCAATTTCGTCGTCAATGTGGACAAAAATGGATCGAAAAAAAATGGCGGTAGAAGCAGCATTTACACTTTGTTCCATTTTATTTTCGAACGTAGTAAAGCGTGCTCACTGTCTAATATTGGCCTCGTAAGTCGTGGGCGAGGATGCATTGCTTTTCTTTTTAAACACGATTATAAAAAGAAATTTTTAGCCCACACTCTCCATTAAACAAATTTGAACCTTACTTTCTTCACTTTAAAGAAGAATTTGAATTGGTGATCTATTGACGACCTACAATTCTCGTGGGTTACATTTATAAAAAAATTACAAGTATATTTAATATACCTATTAAAATGATAGAACATCAAATACTTTTCATAGGTACAGCTGCAGTTTAAAAAGAATTGGGATTTTATGAGCTATTTTGTGTTTGTAGTTTCCTCTTTGCGTCCTGATATACAGGCTGGGCCTTACTTAGGTGTGTGGTCATTGGTCATACGATACCTTCAATTCATAACTTTACTTAAAGTACAATAATAGAGAAATATTATTATTATATACATATTTCTTTTTTTTTTTTAGTTTATTCCTTTTAGAATTATTATAGTTCGTTGTCAAGTGTAAGATGCAATTTGTCAGTAGACCATAAGGAGCAGATAAGTCTTTGAGTGAAGAGCACAATATTATCAGTAAACGTAGCGTAGTCTTCACTCTAAAGACCGATGATCATAAAAAGATGGCTATGATGAACTTAAGGCCAGGTTATACTCATTTCAAAATGTTTTAAACCACTGGAAATCTACAAATATAAATAAAAGAGAACACTATGAAAAATTATTTTTTTAGAATTGACTATGCTACTAACCACCCAGCAAAAATCAAAACATGATATAAATTAGTTGCCTCGATAGAAAACATCGCGAATTTAACCCTAACTTACGATTCTAAACATTTATGTCCACGAGATTACGTCACGGAAACATTTGAAAGTTACAAAAAATAATAAAGCTTGGTTTTTTAAAGGGAAGTTTTTATAAAAATAAAAACCACTAATACGGGGCCGTGAAATCGACATAGACTCAGGCGGAGTTTATTTTTATTTATTTGTGGGACAATAAACAGCTACAATAAACATTTTGAAAAGAAAAAACAGTACAAAAGGGTTTACAATATTGCAGCCCACTGCATTATCCTCATATTGACGCATAAGAAGGAGGAGAGAGAGGAGTTGAGGAGATCATACAAAATACTCAGTGACTGCAACTGGCTCTTAATGTGAAGAACAGAACACGGACCGAATATCGTGGCGCAACTTGGAACGCGTCACAATTAATAATGACAGGCAATCTCTCACAAAATCACAAATAAATCTGCCTTCCCAATTATTTCATTCATAAATCTAGCCATAATCACAAACGAGACTATATCTAGCACAACACATAACATTTATTACTTGAGTAGTCATCAATAAGGCTAGCATGTAATTGTCGTCTATTTTCGTCTCGCGCTGTAACGAGCCGAGGTAAATGAATTATGGCGAGCTTGTAGACAGAGTGGCAACCTATTGATGTCTTGTTTTAGTGGCTACACTTGTTTTGTTTGAAAGATCATTTTCTTCTAACGCTTGTAGTGGCTGAGAGTCGAACCTGGTGTCATTTTATTGTAACAAAAATGTGAACGAATTTTTGGCGGAAGTATTTTGTTGATCTTCACTTTATTATAAAAATATAAAATTTATTTGTAGGAGGTAATCTCTGAAAGTGCTGGTTCAATCGCTAAAATTTCTGAGTAACATAGGCTATATTTTATGGACGCAGGCCTAGCCGTCGGCAAAAGCTGCAACGGCAGGGGCCCAGCCGGGTCGAAGCCTACTGGGGCCAGGGTTATCCGAAAGGGAACTCTAGCCCCGATACGAAGGCCTGAAGGAACGGGGTGGGTTTTTTAGTCAGTAAAAGTCTGACACTATCTCCCGCTACGCCCAAGAGCGGGGGTTGTCACTGCATGATTTTCCCCACCCAAAAAAAAGCCCGCTCCAAGCTTTTTACCAGTCAGAGAGTCAACTTGGACTCAGGGCACAGAACTATCTCAAGTGGTGACTAACTTACTGATAATTTGAATAAACTGTAAGATATACAGTCAGCAAGAGATATAACTAATTTTCGGTCATTGTGGTGACGCTTCAAGGGGCATCCACTTTTACTTATACTTTACACTAATGGTCTTTCAGCTGAAGTGATGATGATAGTGATGATGAAATCATTGCTCAGATTGGCAAGTTATAACGGGTAATATAAATAAATTATGGTAGAGCTCGTAGATAAAACAGCAACCTACTCATATCTTACTTTAGTGGGTAGGCTTAGTGACCGCTTTGTAATAGAACAGGTAATATGTGTCTTGATTACTAACCGACTTCCAAAAAAGAAGGAGGTTCTCGTTTGTATATATTTTTTTTTTTGTTTATGTACCGATTTGAATTTTTTTTCCCTCATATGAGATGTTAAATAAGAAACAAATAATACCGCGAAAGATCGACTTTCGAAATAGAAGTTCTTTTGATCGTTCTGGTGTTTTTTTTATTGAAGTGTTTTTTTTTGCGTAAAAAGTTTGTTAATGCGCGTTTTTTCCTTTTTCTACCTTGCGCTCTAACAGTGTGTACTTATGCTATGCAAAGTTTTTGGGAGCAGCAATTGCTTACCTTTAAATAGTCATGATTGTTTATGTTGACAGGAATATTAGAAGTGATTTATGAGCAAGCCATTTGTCATACTGTCGAAGCTTTGGCAACAATACAGATAAAATAGGAGATCTCAGATTTAAGACTCATTTACATAATTGCTTTATTTTTGCATGAAAAATGGTAAAACACAGTCATGACCACCTGCTATAGCTTTTCATCTAATGCATTCATGCATCCGTAAAACTACTTATCATACCGTGGCCTAAAACGTAGGCTTGCGGACGACGAGCAATTGGTAGCTCGCCGCCTAACTAACCGTCCGCACCGGGCGCCCACGCGCGGATCAAAAAGATATCAGCAAAACCATAGGGGCTCAGCAGTGTCGAAGCCTACTGGAGCCAAGCATTGTGCAAAAGAGAACCCCGGGGCCTTGGAATGAAGGCAAAGAAGGAACAGGAGTGGATTTTAGTCAGTAAAAGTCTGACAATCCCTTTCGCTTCGCCCAAGAATGGAAGAAGTCATGGATGATTTCTCACCTAAAAAAAATCCGTGGCCTAAAAACTTAAGTTCTCTGCTAACAGATTCTGCAAAACCATATTTTTTTTGGAGTGGCGACCACGTACCCGAAAACACAGCATTGAAAGGCTCTCCATATGGTGGACCGATGACCTGGTAAGAATCGCGGGAATCCGATGCATGCAAAACTTACGAGAGATGTCCATCAATGTACGTCTTTGATGATAGAAAACATTTTTAAAATCCAATCAAATAAAATCATAACCAATCATAATCGAATGCCTACATACAACAGTTATCCTGCCCACAATAATTCAACGACCGTTTTATTGTTTTACGATAGTTAATAAGATAAATGATATTTTGGCCAGACGTCCTACGGTCCGCCCACTGGGTGTCATTCGCGGCCGTTGTAAAATTGTGGAATATTTACTTGAACTACAGTAAAACAGGTATTGTTAACGTTTGGTTTTTAATTTTCAATCAATATTGGAAATACCTGCTGCAGCTGCAGAGCTGAGTTGAAGAGAGAAATAATGCTCAAGAAGAGAGAGAGAGAGAGAAAAAATGCTTACTGATTTCAAAGCTCCTTTTAATTAATGAACCGAGTCTGACATTTTATGATGTACCTATTGAACTGAATTTGACTTTGTATTATTATTTTTTTTTTTTTTTGGTTTTTAAATATTTATTGAATATTATGTATTCTACATAAACAAACAAACTTAAACTATTTATACTAAAACCTAAATAAATACCTAACGTATATAAATAAAATACAAAAACACAAAGTGCACTCAGGCGTCGAAGCTTTTAATTTGGATTTAATTTTATTGTTTGTTTCATATGAATTTAATTTGATTTAATTTTAATATTATAATTTAATGTTCAATTTTGAATATTCGCACGTACTTACAGAATTTTAATTTTAAATACTTGCTCTTTTATATTATGTGGACAATGTTGTTGGTTGTGCATTTATCTCATTTATTAAATTATATTATTTACTGTAAAATTGTAATGTATCACCGTTTGTTTTCCCAAATCAATAAAATTTAACTCCACTGATTTTTGCAGAGTGATACACTGCATGCTACTTCGAATAGTGGGTCCTGTACCCCTAGCCAAGTTACTAATCTGCAATAGTTAACGCTAGTAGAAAGCTTTTTTTTTCGATGGGAAAAATCGTCCAATGACAACCCCCGCTCTTGGGCGGAGCAGGAGATAGTGTCAGACTCCTACTGACTAAAAGACCTACCCCGTTCCTTCAAGCCTTCATACCGGGGCTCGAGCGTCCTATCGCATAACCCTGGCCCCAGTAGGCTTCGACCCGGCTGGGTCCCTGTTGTTGCTGACAACTCCTTGAGGCGCGCGGGAACAGCGCGCGCCGTCGACCTAGTAGAAAGCTTCAAATGTACGAGAATGACGTCATCTCAACGCTCAGTCACGTGGTCAGAACAAAAGATTCGGCGACGTGGTCAACTCGAAGCGAACGACGCAAGCGAAACGGTTATAACTTGGCTAGGAGGGCTGAGCTTCTCATATACAGACTCCGACGATCCTCGCTCGGGCGAGCAAAGGAAACACAATCTGCCTTGTAATGTCCCAACTGCTGGGACTCAGGCCTCCTCTCTAGAAAAAGAAATGGTCCGTATTCCACCACGTGAGCCCTGTTCGAGTTGGTAGATGTCACATGTCTTTGACTTTTTAGTTCTAGGCATGCCGGTTTCCTCACGATGTTTTCCTTTACGATTTTGAGAGCAGTAGTGATGAAATTAATAAAAGTGCCTGCCTAAATTTTAAACAACGACATACACGATGTATTGCATAATTTGGAGCCGTTCCCACTAGACAACTACTGCTCTTTAATCTCGCTTCTCACTGCGCCACTGGATAAGGACCTATCATGGACCTGTGATCTGGTGCGGTGAGAAGCCTCCCTTTTAATGATAAGAGAAGCTTACCAACACTCTAACGGTGTGTTTTATAAGTATGCAATCGCCGCTCTAAAGCCGATCAATGTAATGGCAGTGGTGAAACAACAAAACGACCCTCACCATCCAATGCAAAATTACAGCTCGGTGCCCTTGAGACTTCTTCTTCTTCTTGCCCTTATCCCATATTACTTGGGGTCGGCTCAACACGTTTTCTTCTTCCATTCTGTTTTGTCACCCGTCAAACTATTACTCTCTTTTCTTTCATATCACTTCTCACACAATGCATCCATTTATTCTTCGGCCTTCCTCTCCCTCTCCATCTATCTACATGAACTCATTTATTAATTTGCGCTTCATACCTCCTCTTCACATGACCATACCAAGACAACCGATTACCTTTCAATTTTTCAGTCACTGGCGCCACTTTCAAACTTCCTATAATATACCCATTTCTCACTTTATCCATTCTCGTCACACCACACATCCATCTCAACATTCTCGGTGCCCCCGAGACTTAAAATTCGTAAAAGTTTTGTTGCAAGCGTGAGCCCATCTCAAAGCAACACGACTTCGAAATGATGCGACCTTTGACGGGAGAAAGATTTTATCAAGCCATCGCAGAACCTCTCTCCTGGACACGAGTTGCCATGGCCAACTTGGAAAACTCTAAACAGACTCCCAGGTTGGGCGCAGCAAAGACAATCTCCACAGGGGGGGGGTTCGCGGATAGTTCCGATCTTCAGTGTTAGTGCGGCGTATCTCCGCAGACCATGTCCCACCTTCCGTCCTGCATCACGTGCCCTGTGACCTGCTCACGTAGGGACCAAATGACAGCATCAGCGGACGGCATTACCGTGACCGAATTCTGGGCCAGGCAAGGAATTTAACAAATTTTGCCATTGATACGATAAGAAGTGTCAGTGGTGACGTAAAGCTTGGTGGATGATCAAGCCCAACTGTGGATAGCTTTCTGCTGAAATTGTGATGGTGATGATGACCTACTTGCCAATTTTAATCTGCCTAAGGCTTAATTGAACAATCAAAATTTATAATATTGCCAATAATAAAACGGAAACAATAAAATAAATACAAAACCAGTTTTAGCTCGTAACAAAATTATTTTCCATGCAATTTACATTCAAATGAATAAATTCAAAATTTATGTGCTCCAAATATTGTTTTATTGGCAGGTTTATTACTTTTAACGATGGTTAAGCAGCTTTGAATGAGGCTGGGGAATGGATGGGTTGTTTTAAATCGGTTGTCATACAGCTGTCATCATAATTTTGAAAATAAAATGAGTAGCTGTTTTTGTCACTTCTGTGTAAAGAAAGTTTTTTTTTGTTAATTGATATAAACCACTGATGGTAAGCAGAGGTATAATCGTTGATGGTGAGGCACAATAGTTTATTAAGAGTCGACGAAGCGAAACGCTTAGTCCAGACCGTAGATGTTTCTTTGGATACTCGCCGTACGTTGGGTTGTCCGATGGTAGAAAGTTGGTCAAGTGGGACACAGACACTACTGAGCAAAGCATGAAGTCTTGATAACCAATCAGCGCAATAAAGTGAAGTGAGTATTGAAATTTATTTGCTACTAATTAAAATATAACAATTTAGTAGAACATTATTATTATATTAAACATAGGTAGAACGAGAAAATTAAAAAAAAAGTCGTGTGGCACTCGGGGACTGCCGCCGTAAAGCTATTGCATAGCATTTTTATCAACTTATGCAATTATAATTATTTATTTATTTTATTTATGCAGTATTTTTTTTCCTTTGTTTTTTTTTCTTTGATAATAATTGAAGTTACACTTTCACACATTGAATTGAATTTTGATTGATTGTTCACTCATTTGTTTTCTTATCGGTCACCACGCTCAAAAAACAAATGAGTGGGGGGTGTTAGGTTATTTTCGTTACGGAATTTCTGGATTCGGTCTCCACGCTCAAGGCCCGCGATAGAAGCTATGCAATAGCTTAAAAAAAAAAAAAACAATCAATAAATTACTGACACAATAACAATAACTCTTACCTAAAATATAGAGTTTTTATTTTTCTTGTAGCAATAGTTTCTAACAAAGCTCTCAAACCGCCTATAACTAATTAAGCATCATAGTGAGATATATGAATAATCAGAATAAGGTGGATTTTGAGGTAATCATTTGACTAAGTTCAATAAAATTAAATGTCTTTCAGCAAATATCTTTTCCTTGACCTAATAATGGTCCCAAACATTAAAAACTAAATAGGATATAAGCATAGTTACAATTAGCGGCACGGATCTTGAGCGCTGGCTTCAGGTTGCGCAGAAGTCAAATATTCGGTCTCTTTAGTGGTGCGAAGTGAGACGCGGGGGCGGGGGGTGTCAGTGATTGGGTCGCTGCGCCATCGTGTCATAGACGTCACTCGTGATTCGTTTCCTGCGTTCCTAACAACGAAGACGATTGGCTCGCCAATGTATGGAATGCGCAAAGCCATCCCCATTCTGACGCCGAGCGCTCAAGATCCGTGCCGGTAATTGTACCTAATAATATGCTATTTAGTGTTAGGAACATTATAAGGCATAATCAGCTTTTTAATGTTTTCACTGCTGGGACTTAAGCCTCGACTCTAAGAGAAGGAAAGGACCGTAATCTACGCTGATTACGCGACCCCAGTGCGGATAAGAGGATGCCACATGTTGTCGAATTTTTGGTTCTACTACATGCCGGTTTCCTCACGATGTTTTCGTTCACCGTTTTGAGAGCAGTGGTGATAAAATTAATGACACAAAGTAAAACGCCTGGCTGGGTTTGAACCCGCGACCTACAACTCGTAAGTCGGACTAACAGTCTCCAGATAAATTACCAGAATTTAGATTATTTATTGCACGAAAATTATTTCTGCTAAGATAATTTCATTTTTGACACTTGGATAAATGCCAATACAATAATACCGATCGACATGAGATACAAATAGATGTTATGAAAATGACTTTGAAAATAAATTAAAAAGAAAAAATACATTTCTTGTTAACAATTCAGCTGACAAAATGGTAACGTTTAACTTGAAAAATTAAAATTAAATTTATTTATGAATAACTTGATAAATGTTAATCACCTAAGATTTACGCAAACATAACTCATTTCGTTATTTATTCATATTAAATTATGTGGGTGTTTATGAAAATGAAAAATGTAAGTGGGTCGTTAAATCTTGAAGTGAAGTGTAATTCCGTGTCGACAATCATTCTGAAATGTATATTTTAGGAGGATAATGTATGTGTTGTGGTCTGATCTTAAAATTGATCACATCATGATGTGACCGGCTATTTCATGAAATAGTGCTATTTCAGCTAAACGCATGATTATTTCATGGTATTTTTGGCTGATCATATCATGAAATAGATTGATAGACTCCACTGTTCCTCAGTGTATTCTTGTTTTCTACTACAAAATATGCTTTTGTTCCATCAAGTATACTAATTGTGCACTAAAATATGCAAATATGGGCGGTTTAAAAAAAAATAACAACGAAGGAGATGGCGGAGTCAGGATTCGCTCGCTTTGATCGCTCAGTAGACCCCGCCATCCCCTTCTAACCTAACCTGTCCGAGTTGGGGTGCTCCAAGTTTCTTAATAATTGGAAAAAGCGCATTAATATTTGGTATATCATATTTTTCTTTTTAGTAAAGTACCGAAATCCATGTCATAATCAAAAATCCTTCATTAATGATATGGCCAAACGTGGATGAACATATCATCAAACGTTAATGTTTAGACGATCTACAGGCCTAGAGAAGTTACGACCGTTTCGTTTCGATTATCTCTCGTCGAACGCTTCGAGTCGGCAACGCCTCCAATTCCTTTATTCTAACCAGGAGACTGAGCGTTGAGATGACGTCATTATTATCAGCATTAACGATTGTAGATTATATCAACTTGGCTAAGCCCTCTGGCCAATTTTAGCTGGCCATATCATGAAGTGATCAATTCCAAGATCTGGCCGCGACATATACAAACGAACGGAGACATTAGTCATCGAACAAAAAAAATCTGTCGGCCTTTACCTTTATTCTGAACTCTTCGTTGTTTGGGACACAAATAGACACATCGCGAGTATGTCGTAACGAATTCTTCTGCTTGCATTTTTTATGCAATAGTTTGGCTGTCAGTCTAAGTAGCCCACCTGGTGGGAAATGACAACCTAGCCAATAGGTAACATTGTCGTGTCGATAAAGATCGTTGTCAGATTGTAACATCGAATAACCCTGCGTTCCGAATCATATCAAGATCGATATTAGCGCGTCAAGAAATCGATAGGTCATAGCGATTTTAATAATAATAATATTCTACAACTATCACACAACGTCGTCTAGTCCCAAGCTCAGCAAAGCTTGTGTTATGAGTACTAGACAACTGATAAACTAACTTATATATTTCTAAATTATGAGTATGTACATACTTATTAATATATTATATATATATAGTGAGTATACATGTAGATGGATGGAGAGGGAGAGGAAGGCCGAAAAAAAGATGGATGGATTGTGTGAGAAGTGATATGAAAGAAAAGGGGGTTAGTGATAGTTTGACGGGTGACAGGACAGAATGGAAGAAGAAAACGTGTTGCGCCGACCCCAAGTAATATGGGATAAGGGCAGGAAGAAGAAGAAGAAGAAGTACATACTTATTAAATGTTATTTTTGGTGCTGCCTGAAAAATTAAACGAGGAAGTAAGACTTAAGAGGACTACAATCCCTAAAGCGTGGTCACTCTTGGACTACATACAACAGAAAGAGATGCGCAAAGATACAATGCTGGAAAATATGAAGCATTTTAGTTATTTACTAAAAATTTACTGATTTTATCAAAAAATTAAAAGACAATAACGGTAAACCGTTGCTTGTAGAATACTCTGGCAAATAATAAAAATGATTATATGTATATTATTCCGGTTTTCAATCGATTTAAGTTATTTTTAGAGGCATCTAATATTATATTGTTCTAAATTAGCTGTATTATACTCGTATTTTGAACTCATTATCTATCTAGCATTAATCCTGAAGAATAAAATATATTTTTCTAATTTTGTTTACCGCAGTGGATTATATACCTTTGCGCATTATAAAATTTGCGTTTAATCCTATGCCCCTGTGTGTTGGTTTTTGCATTTATCCTGAAAAATAACATATTTTTCTGATTCTGATTAGGTACTGTAAATTGCTTTACTTTTGAGCATTATAAAATTCATGATTAGCTCCTTAGTCCCCTTAAACAAAACATTTCGTAGTGAGTGTTAAACATTGTAATTTAACACGTTCATAAAGTATCAAGATTATTGACGTCTAAATCTGTTTGTTTAAACACGGTACTTAGCGAGTGCGGTGCTGGACATCAAGTGTATGATTGTTTAAAATTAGACAGCAAGACTTTATGAGTGTGCAGTGTAAAGGATAATGAAAATGAGACCTATGTTTGGTGAATTAGAGTTCAATCTTCTTTAATTGTTGTTGCGACTTGAATATTGTGGATTGAGTCGTCACAAGTGCTAAGTTTTTTTTTAAGGTTTTGACCCATAGAATTGTGTAGTTTCACCCGGGAAAGTATAAAATTACTCTAAGGGAATATTCGATTATCATTTTAGCCGAAAAACATTGGACATTGGCCTCCCCCAAGTGTCGCCACAACAACCGATCCTCTTTCGCATCCACGAGACGCACAGGATCGGTTGTTTTTCGGTCCACATTCCCGCGACTCTCATCAGGTCGTCGGTACACCTTGTGTGAGCCCTACCGACGCTGCGTTTTACGGTACCTAACCTCCTCCTTGCGTCGTATTCCTCAATGCAGAGGGTCGTGACCTCCCTGCTTCATCATTTTACTTTTTATGGTGTTTTTCCATTTATTCCTGACTCTGGTGGTGTGAAGGTATACTGTGGAGTCAAGAGCGGTGGGGATCTGGTCAGTCCAACGTATTGGGCTGCGCCCGCGAGGCCTTTTTCCATCTACTTTACCAGTCACGATTAGCCTTTCGAGGTTTCCATCGTCTTTCCTTGCAATGTGACCGGTAACAAACAAATAAAATTGGTTCAACATTTTGAACGTGAAATTGTAATAAACACATAAATACGAAGTTTCGTCTTAATACTGTTACTCACTAGCTTCTTATCCTGCACGAAATTAGAAAATTATCTCTAAGGAATATACTTCCGGGATAAAAAAGTATCCTATGTGCTATTTCAGGACATGGTCTGTACATGTACCAAATTTCATCTAAATCTGTTAAGCCGTTCGAGCGTGGAGAAGTAGCAAACACACACACACGAAACTTTCATATTAGTGTGATGTTCCTACAGCTGGGAATCAGGCCTCCTGTCTAGAAGAGGACCTTAATCCAACACGCGGGCCCAGCGCGGGTTAGTTGATGTCACATGTGATATTTTTTTGTATAGGACATGCCTGTTTTTTCACGATATTTTGCTTTACCGATTTGACAGCAGTGGTGATAAAATAAATTACACAAAGTAATGGATGGTAGGATTTGAACCCACGACCTACAAATCGAAGTCTTTGCCACTAGGCCACTGCTCACAATAAAAACTCAATCTTGTCTAATCTAAATAAATATTTTTGAATGGAAATGCCAAACCAAAAAAAAGCGCCAGTAAAAGATAAAATAAATAAAATGTGTATTGAACAGTTATGCAAATCGAGATTGACACAAAAAAACACAGATTTATGACATGTTGATATACTAGTGTGAAAAATTAACAGAATTCGATTATTCGAAATCAACGGATCATTCAATTTAAAACTCGATTAACATCGATTTTACATACAAATATCGATATTATGTTAAATAATGTCTTGATTAGATGTAAGTCGGATCTAAATTATGGGGGGTCTCACCGTCCCACTAATTGAATATAATTTTAATGTTTCCTCTATTTTATATGTTTCGATTAATTGTAGATTTCCATATCGATTAAAGAGCGGAAACGTATCGAATCGATGTAGTTTTCTAAGTGCGAGTTAACGCGTTTATGACGTTTGGCGCTCCGATTGGCTCGCTCGAAGCTCTTAACCAATCAGAAAGCGAAACGCGGTAGACGTTTCGATCGCGTTAACGCAAAACAACTTGCAATACTTTATATGGTGATGTAGTAATTAGATGAGCGTTCAAATGATGTTATCGGTCTTTAGATAGTTAATTAACACTTATTGAGTGTCAATGACCGCTGTGTATTCTCAAAGATTTTTAGCATTAGCATTAAAAATATTTAGTAACTAGCTGAGCCCGCGATTTCGTTCGCGTGGAGCACAGGATTTTGAATTTATTTTTTCTAAAATAAAAGTAGCCTATGTTACTCCTTTTTACATCAGCTACCTGCCAAAAAAAGTCCCGTCAAAATCGGTCCAGCCATTTCAGAAATTAGCTCGGACAAACAGACAGACAGACAAAAATTTAAAAAAATGTTATTTTGGTGTATGTATCGTATATATTCATATGCATGTAGTAAAAAGCAGTTATTTCAATATTACAAACAGACACTCCAATTTTATTTATATGTATGATGTATAGAAGATGTATAGATGTATAGATTGCTAAACATAGACTTGGAAGAGATAATACCTAGTTAGACAACATACTTAGGCATAGTCTGTCTTAAAAGTACAAACAACTTGGGAATTTTTGATGGAAATAAAAAATCTGTTGTTGCCAACGCGAATTTTAGTTGTCATTCACTTGTTTCTTGAGATGATGACAGTTCTACAACAGATGTTGATCGTAATATGGCTAGTGATGATGAATCAATAAGCGGAGTAGAATATTAGAATCAGATTTCTCTTATGATTCCAGATTTATGTTATTGCTTTATACTTATCTATGACACTGTTATATGCAAATGTATCCTACATTTGTACTATGAACATCATTAAAGAGACTGAAATAGGTAGGTATATTTTAAACATTTTTTTTTTATTAAAAAGTCCCATAGTAATATTATCCCTTATTCATTTAAAAATACTTAAATTCAATACTTTTTCTAGGCTATTAGTAAACAATGATCAAGATTTCTTAGTCAACCTTGATTATTGAACCAGTGTTGACTACATCAGATTTCATTTTACCCTAATAATTACCCAAGTTGTTTAACTTTTTAGACAGACTATAGAATAGAATAGAACAGAATAGAATAATGTTATTTGCTTAGAATTTAGGTAGATAAAGACGGTTACCGAATTGAAAACGTGTCACAAATCTTGCTTTAGGATGTTTTTATTAGCGTGCGGTTTTGATCACGCATGTGGGATTGCCCCGCACGCGTAACCCTCGCAAATGTTCAGACTATTGCATACAAGTATTTATTGTAATGCGTGAAATACGCACGCGGGGTGCGTTTTATTGTGCTGTGAATTTTTCTGCATGCAGAGAAATTCCGCACTTCTAAAATCATAATTCTTCCGTTTGTCTTTGTTGTAGTCGGGTAAAAACAAGAGATCTACAGACCAAATTTTACATTCGCTCCATATTGGCAATGGTACACTCGTCGAGTCTAGGCTTCAAAGTCTTGAGTATTGACGCCGAGTTGCTAGCCTGTCAGTTTTCTACCGGTTGCATTTTGGGACTCCCCTTTTGGTGCGTCGGAATTGCATACCTAACCTAATTTCGCCTAGCCCGTTCCATCATCGGACTACCAGACGTACGGCGATGCGCCACCGGTACATGGTGGATATCCCATCTACACGCACAAAACGTTTTGGAAACACATTCATTGTGCGCGCAGCTATGGAGTGGAATTCCTTGCCGGATGCTGTGTTTCCTGATAGCTACAACCCGGGAATCTTTAAGAATCTTTTTCTTTTTTTTTTCATAAAATAATCTTATTATTTTTTAAGATTATTTTATTTATTTTTTCTATGGGCCTCCGATCCCTTAAAATAAATGGTTATTATTATTATTATTTAAGTCTAGAGTGAATAAGTTTCCAAGCGCAAACCTATCAACAATAAAAAAAATCATAGATAAAATAATATCAGTTCGTTTTAAAGAACACGATAAATATCAGAATTCTTAAAACAATCTGTCTTTCAAGGAATAGAACATATCAATTTACTCTATTGAGTCATAGAGTAATTATTAAAACTCCCAGATGTTCAATTTTTATGTTGCGGTTGTATTTCCAACGCAGTGTAAAATAAGATCACGCAGAAAAGATATGACAAACAAAAATAGATCTTTTGTTAGTAATTACACTCATCAAAATATTTTTAGGATTTTATTTTTAATACATAAAAGAAATAAACAGTGGAAATATAAAATTTTTATTATTTACTTTTCCTTTATGAATAAAAATATCACTAAAAGAAAACCCGGTAGCTGACTGTCATCCGTAACATTATCGACTACCATCAAAACAAAATGATTTATTATAGTTTTTTTTCAACTGCCTATAATATAATTAATGTTCGCGTAATCAAGAAGATACCTTCAACATTTAACACCTTTATTTCATGCACAATTAAGTTCAAATTCGATTATCATCAAATTGACACCTTTTGAAATAAGAATCAACCGCACGTTTGCGTTTAGAGGAAGAGCTGGTTAAGTTAAATTGAATTCTAACTGTTTGACTGTTGATTGAAAATTGAATGGTGCCTATACGTAGGGTTGTCAAAACAAGTTTGTGACCGCTTAAGAACAAAACCACGGAGTTCCAAGAGTTAAATGAACTTACAGTGTGACCTTTGCATTTTTTAACGTATGAAGAACAATTTGTTTTTACTTATTTATTGATGGTGTGCCAATAAAGACGGTTCAGGTTGTAAGAAAATCGTCGAGCATTTTTTTTTTTGTAGATGATTATTTTGACAGCTTCTGTGGTAGAAGTTGTGCTTGATTTTTTTTTTATTATTAAGTGACCCAGATCGCTTTGAAAAATGGGAGTTGGGGATTCCTACAATCCTACCTACTATCCCCACATTGTTTTCTTTGATCTACACTAATATTACATATGTTCCCACTGCTGGGACTCCGGTCTCCTCTCTAGGAGAGAGAATGGATCATAATCCATCACGCGGGCCTAGTGCGGGTTAGTGAATGTCATATGTCTTCGAATTTTTGGTCCTGGGACATGCCGGTTTCCTTCACTGTTTTGAGAGTATTGGTGATGAAATAAATTACACAAAGTAATGCGCCTGACTGGGATTGGAACCGCGACCTACAACTCGTAAGTCGAGGCCGTTATCACTCGGCCATCACTGCTTGCAAAAAAAGAGACGATTTTCCAAAATTCACCCCCTAAAGGGATGAACCGTGGCTTCAAAGTTTGACCCCTCAAACCCCAAGCAAACGCCAGCGTTCGCGCGTGGTTTCGCGCCATTCGGTTGAATACTAAGATTATTCCATTAAAAGTCCGCGTAGATTATTAAAATTTTGAGCGTTTTATTTATTGAGTAAGGCTCAGAATGTAAATAAGAAATTCTTCATAAAGTAGTCTGTAAATTTCGAAAATAAGCTACCTTTCCATTTTTCCGTATTTATACCTATTTAAATGCTCAAAATCGAAGCATGTATGGAGAAATTTACTATCACGCAGACGAAGCCACAGGCAGAGGTTAGTTTACAATATATAAGAAAGGATTTTTTGCGATACCTAGTCGGCAAAACACTTTTATTAGTAGATAACTAATTCGCAAACATAAGTTATCGCTACTGGAAAAGCTTGTTTATTTTATAATACGTTTATGATCACTAAACTTCGTTAACAGACTACAAATTGGCAACAAAATTAGTTTATGACTAGAAAGACTATAAAAATATATAAAATAGGATATAACATATCAATTTCATTCTACAATTTTTAAAGTTTTATGAGACTAATTAAAGCAAAAAAAAAACGCTGGGAAAAATTCTTTCTTGCGGTTAACTTTTTTTGTATATTTATGGTAGTCTTATTAATTATTTATTTTATTAATAAATTGAATATGTAGTCGTGAAAATATCAGATTTGATGGCACGGTTGGCGCAGTGGTTGAGCGATTACGTTGTGTGTTGCAGGTTCAATTCCGATACGGAACAAAATATTTGTACGTGGTGGGTGTCTATATGAGTTTATATGTTTGTGAACGCACCCAGATGCAGTAGTAATTCTTAGTTCAGGCAAAAGATAAAGCCATATTTGATACGGTCGAAAATCATATTTTATGAACAAAGAACTTGACACTGATATACAAAATGAATAACGAACTTTCGTTGCTCTTGACCATTTAAGAAATATATAAGCTTCTCTTAAAATAATAATACAAACAAAAATTCTAAAAATAAATTAGAACAGTACAAAAAGGTCCATAAAAATCGATCAACGATCATCATAATGATAACGCTAATATATTATTATGCTAATGACATTATTATAATCTCTAATAGTACAATAAAATAATAATATTTGAACAAAAAAATAATGTTAATTTCTATATTAGAAAAGTACCGCGCGGTCACGGACTGAACCGGTTCTCAAATCGATTCATTCGAATTCGAATACATTAGCATCGAATGATGAATCGATTTCTACGATCGAATCTTGTTGATGACTTTGTAGTTTATTTCTCACTGCTATTTAAAACTGGACTAGCTTCCGCTAGCAGATTCACTCGCGTGGAATGAATACTTCCAGTTCCACCTATTATAAATTAAGTATCGCATATATGATAATTATTTTAAGTAAGTGTGGTACTTATCGACCAAATTCTTGCACCTTTTTTTTAAAGTGTAGAGTCCAATAACCTGTAGGTAGTAGTCGGCGTTGCGTACAAACTACCTACAGGTCATTGGACTCGCTTACGTTTTCTTAAAGAAATTAATTTCGTACATGCGTAAATTAATACGAGTTTAAAAAAGGTACTTTATTTTTCAATTTTATCTTTACAAATCGATAGTGTTTCATGTACCTACCGGATCGACCCTCCACGGAATTAAAACGATCAAAATTTAGCGGTGCATGCGGTGCGGCACCGCAACGCATCGTGTGGCCCTATGAAGGCTAGACCGGTATGAAGGCTAGAAGGAACGGGGTGGGTCTTTTAGTCAGTAAGAGTCTGACACTATCTCCCGCTCCGCCCAAGAGCGGGGGATGTCATTGCATGATTTTTTCCCACCATAAAAAAAAAAGCTCTAAGGCAGACAAACCGAAAGAAATACTTTTTCATTTAATAATATAAGATGGAGGATGGTTTTTAAATGATTAATGTAAGGCTTCTAAGTGTTTTTTTTTTAAGTTCTCTGCATGAGAGATGGTTTGTTAAGGAAGGTGTCAAATTCTTATCTTGTACAGTTAAATACTGCTTATGAGAGGTCAGGGTGCTTCACTGGCATAATTTAATAAGTGCGGAATCAAATGACATGATTTTCGCTTGGTCATCAAAACATTGTGAGATAATAGTGTGATACTGCACAGCTGCATGCTGCTGTGCTGCTACTGCTGGTGTGGTCGACGACCTGGTGAGAGTCGCGAGAATGCGGTGGATGCGAGACGGATAGGAACGGTCGTTGTTGCGACGCTTGGGGGGAGGCCTAAGTCCAAAAGTGGACGTCTTTCGGATGATGAGTGTGACACTTTGAAACAGTTTTGAATTTTTTTCTGAATTCAATTAAATTCAAATTATTTTATTTCACATAGGATAGTTTTTACAGGTAAACCGTTAGAGTATCTTGTTGCCTAGTAACTGGGTTGTGGAGGTCTCAAATAAATATTTTCTTTCTTTCTTTCTTTGGAAAGGGGCGCCTTTTGGAGTAGGTCTGTGTCATCGAGTAGAGAGCAGTAGTGGCCGAGTGGTATAAGCGGCCCCGACTTACGAGTTGTAGGTCATGGATTCAAACCCAGCCAGGCACTTTATTTTATTTCATCACCACTGCTCTCAAAACCGTGAAGGAAAACATCGTGAGGAAACCGGCATATATACTAGAACCAATAATTCGACAACATATGACATCCACCAACACGCACTGGGCCCGCGTGGTGGTTTACGACCCATTCCCTCTCTTAAAGAGGAGGCCTGAGTCTCAGCAGTAAGAATAAATAGCCTAATAGGGAATATTATAAGCCTGATTATGCTATGCTATACTATGTCCAGATAAACAACTATTATACTGTGTAAAAATAATTATTACCTAAGAAAAAAATAATTCCATACCTTCGGCAGGTTTCTCCATAAAAATCCAAATAAAATTAATTACCTGTAACCAACGAATGAACTTTTAACAAATGACGGTATAACCTCAAAAAGGCTACTTTACATTTAAAGATAGATTAAAACAAATTAAATAAAGCACAACGCATTAAGCTTTTATGTAAAACATGAGCGTTTGAGAGCTGAGCCGGTTTTCTGGCGATGTTTGGACATATTGATAAATGGATCCGATACCAATGATTTAGGACTTAATCTAATTACAACTAGGTATTGGTTTTAGCAGTTTAGAGAAATTTCGAATTCACCTACAAAGCCAGTCTAAACTTTCAAAAAAAAGACGTGTGGCACTCGGGGACTGCCGCGGTAAAGCTATTGCATAGCATTTTAATCAACTTATGCAATTATAATTATTTATTTATTTTATTTATGCAGTATTTTTTTTCCTTTGTTTTTTTTTCTTTGATATTAATTGAAGTTACACTTTCACACATTGAATTGAATTTTGATTGATTGTACACTCATTTGTTTTCTTATCGGTCACCACGCTCAAAAAACAAATGAGTTAGGTTATTTTCGTTACGGAATTTTTGGATTCGGTCTCCACGCTCAAGGCCCGCGATAGAAGCTATGCAATAGCTTAAAAATTTTTTTTTTTTAATTGATAGGCTCGCATTTGACCACTATCTCACCTGATGGTAAGCGATGATGTGGCCGACGATGGAGCACGCTTGCCTAGAAGTAACCTACCCACTCTTGACTAAGGCCTCTAGCACAAAATAGATAGGTACAGAAGACAATCTCATGTATTTATTTACTTCACTTTTTATACCTACGCTCGGTGGACGCACACTAATGAGCGTTTGAACCGGAACTGTTCGACGAGCGGACCGAGGCGCTCCGAGATATCGTGTCCGTGAGCGGTGTCTGTGTGTGCGTTGCTCGAGCGCGCTTTGTATGTAGATTGACTTCTGTACCTATATATGTTGTGTCTCTAGGTTGTAGCTATCGGGAAACACAGACTCCGGCAGGAAATTCTACTCCTAACCTGTTCGCATAATGAATGTGTTGCCAAAACGCTTTGTGTATTTTTGTTGTGTTGTTGTTTGTCGTGTTATATGTCTGGAATCAATCGCTTAGAAAACAAATTGGCAAGCATAACATAAACTTATCAATCCCAGTATCAAATAAAATAATCTTAGTGACAAAATATGGTTAAGTTCGCTTTAAAGAACCGACTCAGAACTTCTTTTTTATATATTTTTTTTTATTTTGTTGTCTAGATCTTTACCGTTTGGGCTCGTGGCGGTAAATCTCCTCGTTGAGGAATGATTGAACAGGCGTCACGACCTCTATTCACATTATTGACGCAGGCGCAGGTCCGTAATGGACATGATAAGTTCGGGAGGTTCCTGCATTGGAATCCGGCGGAAAAAACCGCCCGGGTGTGGACTCGGTAGAGCATACGGTGGTAGTGCGCCATTTTAGCAGAGAACAGTGGTGTCCTCGTGGAGGCGATTGGAGGCGGTGACCTCTCGCGCCGGGTCCTGGTTCAGGCCATGGTCTGGAGTCAGAAAGAATGGCCGGCGGTCGTGTGAAGATTTAAGTAGGTATAAATACAGATAAATAGAAAAGTTGCTTATTTTCGATGTTTACAGACTACTTTATAAAACACTTCTTATTTACATTCTTAGATACATACCCTATAAATAAAACGCTCAATATTTTAACAATCTATGCGGACTTTTAATAATCTTAGTGTTAACCGAAAGGCGCGAAATTACGCGTGAACGCCGGCGTTCGCTTGGGGTTTGAGAGGTTCTGGGAAGCACTACGTGCTATTCCAGGACATGTTCTACCCGTATGGCAAATTTCAGCCAAATCCGTTCAGCCGTTTGAGCGTGCAGGAGTAACAAACGCACTCACATTCATACAATCATACATACAAACTTTCACCAGTATAATATTCATGTGATAAACTAGGTTTTTTCCGCCAGACTCAATCATACGTATTATCGTGATAATAGAAAACTATCACTAACATTATCTAAATGTCAAGGACTGATAAACAAATAGATATCAGTAACTGACTGACTGAATCGTATCACACAAAGGATGACCTCTCTTGCCAGGTCATGGCCCGGAGCAAGATGAAATAGGATATGGTATTTTCCTTCCGCGAAACAGCAATGCTAACGTACGAGACGCCAGGCTTCAGCCCCCCTAGCCAAGTTACAACCGTTTCGCTTGCGCCGAACGCTTCGAGTTGACCTGGCCGCTAATTCTTTTGTTCTGACCACGTGACTGAGCGTTAAAACGACGTCATTCCCGTACATTTGAAGCTTTCTATAAGCGTTAACTATTGCAGATTAGCAACTTGGCTAGGGGTACAGGAATAGGTATCTCCACAAAATAATTATATAGGTACAGAAGTCAATCTACATACAAAGCGCGCTCTCACAACGCACACATAGACACCGCTCACGGACACGATGTCTCGGTCGCGTCTCGGATCACTCGTCGTACAATTCCGGCTCAAACGCTCATAAGTGTGCGTCCACCGAGCGTAGGTATAAAAAGTGAAGTACAGACATGAGATTGTCTTCTGTACCTATCTATTTTGTGGTATCGCCGTCCGCCCGTCCGGTAAGACCCAAACCCATGTCGTTGACAGCGAGAAGTGTTCCACGAGTGCCAAAAAATGCTATCAGCAAGGCAGTAGGGGCCCAGCAGGTCCTATGCCTACTAAGGTTACAGAAATATTTGCCGCTATTTCAAATATCAACAATTTACTGAAGATATTTTGTTATGCTGTATATATTTATGTGTGTGAACGTTTGTTATTCCCTCTCTTTCAAACGTCTGAAAACGAAAGACTGAAACAACTTGCCTGCTGCGGTCTTCCAGTCTGATTAAATTTTAGGTCCTGTGTCTTCAAGGCAAGAGTGATAGGCACCATCAACGATTGCATCACTGCTTACCATTAGGTGGGATCACAGTCAAAGACTAGCTTACTCGTATATCAATGTAAAGAAAACAATTTGAATGAATTTGGTACAAGGGAAGACCATATCTTGGATTATGAATAGTATTTTTTATTTATTTATTTATTTATTGACACTTCTTGCACAAAAAACTGTACAAAGGCGGACTTAATGCCTTAGGCATTATCTACCAGTCGACCTTAGGGTGGTGCAGAGACATAACATGGTAGGTGCAACTTAAAGGCAAACAAACAAAAAGAAAATTAAAATCAACATAAATACAAAAATATATAAATAAATACTTATAAAAATACATACAAATAAACAAAATTATTATGAGAAATGAATATAACAAATCACTGCTGTGATGATTCCGCCAACTTCTTGCGAATGTGTTCACGAGCCATTACCTTAAAGGAGAACCGGTTGGATGCCATCCTGATGTTCAACGGGAGCGCATTCCAAAGAAAGATCGCTTGGACAAAGAAAGAGGATCGGATAAACCCAGAGCGGTGTGAGGGACATCGTAGAAGACGATTATTCGTTGATCGGAGATTTTTACTATGGGCAGAGCAAATGAATTGAATTTGAGAAGTCAGATAAGAAGGAGAAGAAGGTTTGTCTAGAAAAGAAAACAGGGTAGTCAAGGCCCTTAGTGCTCTACGCTGACGAATAGGTAGCCATTTCAAAAGCGAACGATGTTCAGATACATGGTCATACTTACGGAGGTTGAAGACAAATCGAATGCAGTTATTCAGAAGGCGGTCAAGTTTATTGAGGAGATCTGCATTCAGGTCATAGTAGCACACATCACCATAGTCAATAATGGGAAAAATTAGAGACTGTACAAGCAATACCTTTATGTGAGCTGGAAGAAGATTTTTAAGACGATAAAGCGACCGTAACGTTCCGGTTACTTTTCTACTGACACTTGCAACCTGCTTGCGCCAGTCAAGGCAGGCGTCGACTTGTAGACCCAGATCCTTAACCTCGGAGCCAAACGGAATAACCGTGCTGTCAAATATCACATGTGGAATAGTTTGGTTATTAAGCTTTCTCAAACTATGGGGGCTCCCAACTATGATAGCCTGACATTTAAGCGGGTTAACTGCCACACCAAAACGGTCAGACCAGCTTTTTATGGTTTTTAAGTCTTGGTTAAGCTTCTCGATCGTATCGGATACGTTGTCAACACCTGACTGACAGTAGAGCTGCAAATCGTCGGCGTAAAGATGATACGCACACTGAAGCTCGGGGGTTATGAGATTGATGAAAACAGAAAACAAAAGAGGAGATAAAATACCGCCTTGAGGGACGCCAGCTGAAAGGTCACACCACTTTGATGAGGAGTTACCAGCACGAACTGACTGCTGACGTCCCTGAAGATAAGAAGAAAACCACTCCAGTACCTCCCGAGAGACCATAAGATAAGAAAGGATGGACAAGAGGACTTCGTGACTGACGGTGTTAAAAGCATTGGAGAAGTCGATTAACACTAAGGTAGTAAGCATTCTTCTTTATTTGACGCAGGTGAAGTCGCTGGTAGAAGCTAGTTCATAATATTAGGGAGAGGTCTTCATTAGTTATCTTCATAGGAAAATACCAAAAAAGGAAACTCCAATCAGCATTGAATTCCTAATGAGCAATTAGTAAAACATTAACTTTGAAAAAGACAAATAACTTCCAAACGTTTCCTTTTTTATATAAAAATTTAAAACCAAAACTAATAGTGTTCTTTTCAATAAAAATGCCAATAAATTACATTAAGCAAACTAATTTTGAGAGCATGATACATTAAAAGCTTAGGATTTATAGGATAAGCATATTGATTTACATTTGACATAATTTATTTACGAACATAAATTATGTTCAGCTATAATGTTATTTATGGGACTTTTTTCGCCTCGTTTTTAATTTTTAAGTGAGGTGACATTTTTGATGGTTTTAGGCGAAAGAATGTTATGGACATTCCTAAAATGACAGGATAACCTATTTTTTCATAAATGTTTAAATTATCAAATAACTCCTACCTCTATGAGTGAATGGAGCGAGTGGGAGTGACCAAATTTTACTAACCAAAACCCACGTGTTCCTTCAATTGCCATTTGCCTACTAACTGTAATTCTTTCGAAAAATCCTGCAGCCCTAGCAGATATTTTCGATCCTAGAAGGTCCCGTCCATTTTACTGACATCTTATTGAGTTGCATGGCAGATGAATGGGCGCCATGAATAAAAAGAAATCATTTTTACTTACTTTTCATTTTCCTCTACGTAGGGCTTCATTATAATGTATCTTGGTAATCAAATTTTTTTCAAAGATTATTTTGGTGAAAAATTCTTCACGAAAACCTTTGCTGTACAGTGTGATAGTGTTTTAATGTTACTATATCCAACTATGTTAATTATCAATACACCACAATTTTTTAATTAATACACATACTTAAAGGGCATATTAGAAAAGCCCTCGTTATTTTATAAGTAAAATCCCAATAAATAATATTCATAAACAGCAAAGTTATTAGCGTTGGTTTATGTCCCAAAATGTCACTCAATTTGTGGAAATATTGTGCAGGCTATTGATTAATGAATGAATAAGTGACAATTATTAAGGAAAAACACTGCCCTCAGTATTTTTAATTAATATAAAAAAATACTAGCAATTGTTATGTTTGATTAATTCTATGATGAATTTACCTTTTTGTGGTCAATTTTAGGATTTCTGTTTTTTCTACTTTTGACTACAAAAATATGATCAGTGACGGGTACAGATAGAGCCCCATTTTTTTTGTGTACTAATTAAAAAGTAGTGGTGTGTAATAAGTATGATTAATTATTTGTGTTTGAATGTTCATTAATGAATCACACTCCATCGTCGACTATATCACCGTTTACGTAATATAATAGTGGTCAAACACGTGCCTAACAAAAATAATAAAAAAAAACAGCTGAACCGTTTTGGAAAGAATTGGAATAATTACTGATAGACCCATGCCCTGGAGCATTGACTCAAAGATACTCTTGATTCCGCACTGACGTCACATGGGTAGAGCCGCTAGCAAAAACTATAAATGTCCTCCACTTTTTACTCAGTTACGACGTCCTCCTAAGTTTGTTCTCGTATAAGATCTTTTTCTGGAGGTTAATGTGCTCACACTGTATACACTTAATTCAGACATACGTAGGTATCTATGGAATTTGGTCTGTACAACATAGCATAGACAAATATTAGCTAAGTCGGATGAAACGCTGAAACACTGAGCGTTGAAATTATGTATGCACAGATTTTATACATGTCTTAATTATTTTCAGAAATAAAAATTATGAAAACTTCGCCCAACCATTTTGTCGACATATTTGAGTAAACCTAATCTTAGACTTTTACATTTGTAGGCATCAGAGTGCCTAGTGCAAGTTTCAGCACTCAATGCATTGTACGACAAAAGTTTGTACCAACATGTGGACGCACCATCAGATTGCTCTTTATTACAATGCATGGACCAACATTGCTCACTCAAAACGAGACTCTGCACTCGACAACGTGTACCAAATTAACGTGAACTAGCAAATGATGTCAACACCAAAAAAACCGTGACGTTACACAATTTCACACTTTAGTTTACTACCAAGATTATCTTGCTATAAATAGGCTATAATTATTTATCCTCGTGCTGTTTCATTTAGCGAAATCTTTATACGTGCTAATCATTATATTTTTTGGCTTGTAAAAAGATATAAGACCACCTAAAAGAAAAAAAATGAAGTTAGATCATTTCAATATAACACCGAGCGACCGCTATAGTTCAAATTCTGTCTGGCCAAATGGGACTTCCTCGATCCATCTTAAATACAGTACCAATGTGAAAATGCTTAATAGGACATGCGTCACCTACTATGTTATTCGTCCTGCACCACCAACTTCATCTTCTAGGATTAAGGCGTATAGTCCCTTGAACCATCTGGCCGAAATTATGTGAACGCAACTCTCGCACTCGCCTAGGCGGCAGTACGCAAATCTGTGCATTTATTTGCGGCCAGCAGCGCCCGGAAAGCGCTTTAAATCCATTTTCTCTGCGAGATATTGATTGATTCACATATGCAATGTTCACTTTGGAGAATATTTAACCACCAATTTTTATGTGTAAAAATGTTTCTAAAGGTCCAAGCCGTTTCGAAGGAGTAGGGAAAAGTTGCGAAAAGTTGTGAAATTGCTAAATATTTTTTTTTTGACAAAAGTATTAATTGCACGAAAAAATCAAATGTTGATATTATTGTTCATGAATCTATAATAAACATATATTTTTTTCAAACCAATTGACCTAGCCGTTACGGAGAAGTAGGCCTCAGAAAATCACTGTTTTATGGCACTTTTCGGGCGCTTGGCCCTTAAGCGCCAATGACAGAGCTATACATATAAATTGCCAAATACTGGTCTTAGAAACATTTATCTGAGTCTATCAACAAAAAAAGAAGAAGATTAGACTCTAGAAGTCTAGAGTAATCACCATTTTGCTTGCTGTGACATAATTTTCATCGGTCACGTTCCATTCCATCATCTATTTCCTTTCAATTTCTTAAGCCTTTGAACATAGAGATTAGCTGGTGAGTGTGTTGAGATAGGTAAGGTGTGAAGTATTAAACACATGAAACATCTATTTGTGTCTCTACTTAGGCGATGTGATGGAGAAACATTGCTGCTGAGCGATTTTCTATTGTTTTACCCTAAAGAAACAGCCCCCCCCCCCCCAAGCCAAGTTGATAATTTAGCAGAAAACTTCAAATATATGGGAATGACGTCATCTCAAAACTCAGTCACGTAGTCAGAACTAAAGAATCGGAGGCGTGGCAAACTCGAGGCGATCGACGCATGAGGAACGCGTGGTACAACTCACGATATATAGCAACCTCATCACGACCGTCACCGCCAGGGACATAAAAACACCTTCTTAGAGGTTACAGAATTATAAGTGTTACATGTTGAATTGGTAACAGAATCAAATGTGTTTTCAATGTGTTAACCCAAAACACTTACAAAAGTGTAACCCTAACATATCTGTAACAGATATAAAAGTGTTAACAGTGTTAATAAGTGTAACAGGTAAACGCAGCGTTGCCAAAGTTACAATTTTCAAAGCTATACTACTTAAACTGATTATTTCAGTTACACTATAGTCATATTAACACTTATTAACACATAAACAGGGTTACAGTTTGATTCGGTAGCACTCCATAACACATATAAAAGGTTACAGTTTCATTCGGTAACACTATTGTATCTGTTACATTTAAAAGTGTTTTTCTGTTAAAACTGTTTTAAAAAACAGTGTTAAAACATATTATTACGGTTACAGTTTGAGTCCCTGGTCACCGCGCCCGCACCCGCTCTAGTCAACGCACATTCACTATGACACTAGCCCAAAGTGCGTCCTGCAGCGCCATCACCACTTCTAATTAGACAAAATAAATTAATGTTTTCTTTTGATCATAAAAATACAATAAAATGACAAGACCGATTTACAATTATTTTAATATTTGAATATATTTCTCTAAAAGTACATAAATTATTCATGTTCCTGTTAATGCTGTATAATTTATAGATTTATATTATTATAATGTTTTAATTAATTAAGACTTATCGAGTTTTATGAGTTGAGAATAAACCTATTTGTGACATATGAGAATTTTATTGTTTTTGTCGTAAAAAAAAACTAATCTATTTAGTTTACGAAAACTATTAAATAGTCACAATAAGTATGTTTTTCGATATCTTTATCTAACACTGTATCTATCGATAACAAATAATATGCCTAACAATACCGACTGTGAACTGAACTTTAAGATATATAATTATTTAAAAATACATCGTGCAATAAAATGTTGCAGGTTTTTGAAATATACAAGGTGTAAGGGACAGCCCTCCACAAACTTCAAGATTTTTTTTCAGGAAACGAAAAAAAAATATCAGCTTCCCCATACAAAATGATAAACTTGATTGGACAATTTGTATGGCGAGGCCGATTTTTTTTTTCGTTTCCTGAAAAAAAATCTTGTAGAAGGTTGTTCAGTTTCGTCTACTGAGCAAGCCCTCAAAGTTTATGTAGGGCTGTCCCTTACACCTTGTACTAGTCTACATTTATTATTTGATACGGGAATGTCCACATTATTATCAACGATGTGTTGTCGTGTAATATGTGTTTATATAATATTCAATTTCATTTCTGTTAGCCCTATTTACCAGCTGCTACTTCAAGTCAAATCATTTTGGATCTGTGGTGGTGTCAAGAGTATTGTAAATGTTATATTCAATATGTCCGTTTAGTCTATTTCGTCCCGCAGCTGGGTCTAGGCGTTCCTTATTCACACGATTCTATAAATACTTATATTAAATTAGTAGTACTGTTTGTTCACCCAAATTGCCGTAATTCAAAATTAAAGCTCTGGTTTGATTACGTTATCAATTATTTAATTAAGATGAAATAAATATAATTGATCTTTTTTTATTAGTGTGATTGTCACCAGTCTCTCAACTATAATAGTCAGTCGATCATCATCAGTCAACTTTTACATATACTTCATTAATATTTCGGTATAGATAATATAACTCCTGTCTCCTGTCGCAGGTCTGCTGGAAGAAATTTCATTTGAAATAAGCAGTACCTTTGTACTCTTTTATCTGTATTTGTCCATTTCATTTTTAAGTGTTTGTGTGTACATAAATGAATAAATAAATAAATAATAACTTTATGTTGCGGTAGGCGCCAGATAAATTAAGTATAAAATACATTAACATTTTCCTAATATGTCTGCATAGGTAGGCACCGAAAACACTAAACAACGAACTTTTTGATGCCCAATAAGTTCTTTTTTACCATGTGCAAATATTTTTATTTTACTATTTATGTAAGTACACACAAAAATAAATAAATAAATAAAATAATACATAAGAGACATTAGTACAAAGGTACCTACTCCCATTTCCAAAGAAATTTCTTCCAGCAGACCTGCGAAAGGAGAAATCAAAAAGAAATGTAGACAATAGTGTGTACAATTTGCCGAAACGGATCTTGAGCGCTCGGCGTCAGAGTAGGGATCGCTTTGCGCATTCCATACATTGGCGAGCCAATCGTCTTCATTGTTAGATACATACAGCAACGCAGGGAACGAAAGACGTCACTCCTGGTGACGTCTATGACGCGATGGCGTGGCGAGCCAATCACTGACACTCCCCGCCACCGCGTCTCACTTCGCACCACTAAAGAGACCGAATATTTGACTTCTGCGCAACTTGAAGCCAGAGCTCAAGATCCGTGACGGCAATTGTAGGAAGCAAAAGAAGAATGTGTGAAGTTTTAATCCAAAGTCTCATACGATTAAATATAAAAATAATATATATACCTTCTACTATAAATATACACCGCTAAATTTTGATCGTTTTAATCCCGTAGAGGATCGATCCGGTACATGAAACACTATCGATTTGGAACGATAAAATTAAAAAATAAAGTACCATTTTTTTAAAATTCGTATTATTTTACGCATGTACGAAATTAATTCTTTAAGAAAACGTCAGCTGAGCGAGTCCAATGACCTGTAGGTAATTAGTGCGCAATGCCGATTACTATGTACAGGTCATTGAACTCGCTCAGCTGATGTTCATGGAAGCAAGCTAATGTCCAGCCCGTGTCAGGCCACCGGTATATGGTGGATATCCCACCTACACGCACAAAATGTTTTGGGAACACATTCATTGTGCGTGCGGCTAGGGAGTGGAATTCCTTGCCGGAGTCTGTGTTTCCTGATAGCTACAACCCGGGAGTCTTTAAGTCGAGGGTGAATAGTTAGTTTCCTCTAGGTAAGCACGTTCCATCGTCGACCGCATCGTCGCTTTCCATGAGGTGAGATAGCGGTCAAGCGCGAAACTATCAACAACAAAAAAAAAATGACTGCCACGGTAAATTTATCCGACTGCTACTCTAATTAGGCGACAAAATGACAACAATTTTAATATAAATCGTACAAAAAGCAGGCAGCATATACAAATAAAACTTGACAAATAATAGCCATTCGTTCCGTACTACTAGAAAATTGAAAACCATTAATTATTTTATTCAAATATTCACCTGTTGTTGACATTTCATTTCAACAATTTGACTATCATTTGACCGCACATTAGTGGTGATGGATGGTCAGTTTTGCGGTCGTTTGGCGGTTCCCTTCACATTCGCGTAGATATATTATATTGGTTTGCATTTAAACTAATCATCTAAAGGATCAACTTCTGTTAAAGGCATATTTTAATTTCTGTGTTTAGAAAGGACATTGCTAATCTTTTTTTGGGAGTTGGACCGAATGCTGCCCAGAATGCACACAGTACATTTTGTTCCTCAGGCCAAACACCAATCAGTAAACTGAAGCGCTCCAAAATCTGTACCAGGAGTCAAGAGAAAAAAAAAGGTTTTTTTGTGAACTATTTATTTTCGAAAAGTAGCTTTAAAAAACAATTGTTTTTAGCGAAATTGATTACTGACTATAACATAATCAGTAATCAATTACACTGATTTGTTTTTTTGATTTACTTTATTTAGATTGTTCTTAATCTCTCACAAGTGACGAGAAACATGTAACCGAGACATTTGTAAAACATAGCGCTCAAGAAGTTTCTTGCACATTCTTCTCCATAGAGATCTACGCTTTGGAATATACAATTAGCATCATTTTTCTGACTGACTTCTTGATATTTAAAAAATGCCTTCAAATGGTTTTTTTTTAATAAATTATTTGAATCTTCGAAGTTGGTCACGACCCTTTTTCTCAAGAACACTTGGAGACATTAAACTGAAATTAATATTAATTACTCAAGTTACCTTTGGAGCAGTAAATATAATACTTCTAAGTCATTGCAATCCGAAGATAAGATGGCAAGGAAATCAAAACCAATAAGGGATAGGGAGCAACATTTGGCAAGAAGCAATGCCACGTATACAAACAAGTTCGGTTAAGCAGTCAACAATCCTAATGGTTGATCAGCAAGAGGCGGGGGCACTCATTAAAAACCCACCTATAAAAATAGTACCGTTTTGGCCCAGCAGGGTCGAAGCCTACTGGGGCCAAGGGTATGCTTCTGAAGGGAAGGCTCGGCCCCGGTACGAAAGGCATCGAAGGAATGAGGTGGGTTTTTTAGTCAGTAAAAGTCTAACACTATCTTCCGCTCCATCTACGGGCGGGGGATGTCATAAGATTATTTTTACCCACCAAAAACAAAAAAAAATCTATGTAAATAGTTCAATTCCCGATCCATTCGAAAATTTCACTATTTACTTTTGTCTTTAAATTTTAACAACAAAGTTGCTGTTTTAGGATTTATTCCTATATCTGTGCTATAAGACCTTGCTTTGTGCCAACCAGAATTCTAAGTCAACCCTATGAATTCTGATTCACTTGACAGTGTTTTTTTTTTTTTTTTTTTTTTTTTTGGTGGGAAAAAATCATGCATTGACATCCCCCGCCCTTGGGCGGAGCGGGAGATAGTGTCAGACTCTTACTGACTAAAAGACCCACCCCGTTCCTTCTAGCCTTCATACCGGGGCTCGAGCGCCCTTTCGGATAACCCTGGCCCCAGTAGGCTTCGACCCGGCTGGGTCCCTGCTGTTGCTGACAACTCCTTGAGGCGCGCGGGAACAGCGCGCGCCGTCGACGACTTGGGCTTGGTCCGGACAGTTACCGGACGGCCGGACAGCGAGCTACCCATTGCTCACTGTCCGCAAGCCCGCGTCTACGTTGGCCGGAAATCGGGATCAGAATCCCGGCGACGGCGGCGGCGATAACGCCGTTGCCTGATGCGTTCGGCCTCCTCCTTTGCGAGCATTACTGCTTCGCAGAAGTCGGCGACCGCCTGCCACTCCTCCTCGCTCCGGACCATGGCCTCAACCAGGGCCCGGCGCGAGAGGTCTCCGCCGCCGATCGCCCCCACGAGGGCACGGCGATGTCACTTGACAGTGTCGAAATATATGTTTTTTTTGCGACATAAATAGCCGTATCATTTTTTCCTTTAACTTAGAAGTTTGATTTTTTCACAGCTCTGCACCGCAGCACCGCACCGCACCAGCACCACAGATCAGCGGTGCGACCAGCATCGCTGAGTATATGGTTTTAATTTCAACTGGATACCTCCACGCGTTCCCAAGATAAAGGGTCTTGACAGACAGACAGACAAACAACAAAGTGATCCTGTAGGGGTTCCATTTTGTCCTTTTAACGTACCTTAAAATAAAAAAACGTAACCCTTATAGGATCACTTTAAAAGAACCCTTAGGGAAACTAAAAAAACAATTAAGATAAGTTATAATCACCTTGAGTCCATAAGACTGGTTTAATTTTCTCGATTTTCCTCTTACAGTTTCAGCCACATTTTCCACCTATATTTACCGAATAATAACTTGTCCCGTCCACGCTAGAATGCGGCTGAAAGCGCTGCCAACTCGATGTAACGTCTTATTTCTATATTACAAGACATAATTGTAATGCACTTTATATGTAACTGATATTGACGTATTGTATCTGTGCCAAGTTTCTATTCGAAATGGATAAGTATCTGCAGTAATATTATAAAGAGGTAAAGTTTTTTTTTTATTGTTAACTAGCGGCCCGTTCCGGCTTCACACGAGCAATAAAAATAGCCTACGTTACTTAGGGTGAATGTAGCTTTCCAATAGTGAAAGAATTTTTGAAATCGGCACAGTAGTTTTTGAGTTTATTCATTACAAACATACACACAAAAATACAAATTTTCCCTCTTTATAATATTATTATGTAGATTAATTCAAAGTAGGCTCATGCGTTATTTTGCAAGAGCACTATTCAAGCCTCCTCTTCATGAGAGGGAGTGGAAAGTGTCCTTGAATAGACACATGCATACGCTATTTTGTGAAAAAACTAATTTACATCCTTCTATCATATTTCTACATGACTGGCCTGTTGGTCTAGTAGTTAGTAGCCCTGACTGCTATGCCGGAGGTCGTGGGTTCGATTCCCACCCAGAACAAATGTTTGTGTGATGAACATAATCTTTGCTCTGTGTCTGGGTGTAATTTATCTATAAAATATATGTATTTAGAAATATACAAGTATGTTTATCAGTTGTCTAGTACTCATAACACAAGCTCTGCTTAACTTGAGACTAGACGGCGTTGTGTGATAGTTGTGGAATAATATAATAATAATAATATAATATACATTTGAATTTTCCCTGTCAACCGTCAGACTAATCAATTACCTACTTCGTTTCTTTCGTATTATTCCTCACACAATCTACACTCGAGAGCAAAAAAATCGCACATCATGACTCTTTTTGTTAAAGCACTTTTTATCATGTATGTGAATAGTTATTGAAAGCATGTCGTACACTAATTGATAGCCTATTTAATTACCTTTCTAATGATATGAAATACAGTGTAAAAAAATATCCTTGAAAGGGTTTAGAGCACCAAATCCAACAAGTGGGAAAAATTACCAAATTTCACTTAAGAAAGAATGAGAGTCAAACTTAAAATTCTTGGTCATCCTGTTTGTCAATAAAGTGTATTTCCCTCCCTTAGCCTTATTTACAGCTGTTACTCGATTTTTTACTAACCGTATTAATTTTATCATAAAATCTTAGGGTATAACGTCCCAGTTCTAGTCAATGACAAATTGAAGCTCTTGGAGGCGTGAAGAGCCAGGCTTTTTGCACTAAGTCTTCTTTCAAGGTCATTCCAGATATGCTCAATTGGATTAAGATCAGAACTACGAGCTGTCCTCTTTATCGCAATGATTACAACGTCTTACATGTAGTCGCAAACTGTTCTAGCGACATGCGATCTGGTGTTGTTCTGCATTGAGGAAAAAAAATCTACCATAAGCCACTCAAGTGGCTTCACATATTCTTCGTGCATTTTTTTGATGTATCATAAAGCTGTCAACCCTCTCGATATCAGGCCAGTATTGGCCCAGTGATGAATAAAATGTCAGTTTTATGTCCAAAATTATGCCACCCTAATACGCCTCCAAAACCCACTTGTTCGCTTATGCAGCATTGTTAAATTTGCCCTGATGACCTTCAGTAGACCTTACAGCATCCATCATGGTCATCTAAGTCATTCTGCGCTTATCAAAAAACACAACAGCCTGCCATTAGGTATACATCCAATTTAAGTGTTTCGTGGCAAATTATTGCCGGGCTTGTTGGTAAGCTGTGGTCAATTTGGTTCCATTTGCTGAGTGATGTGTAGTCAGGCCTGCTTCACCCAGTCTTTTCCTAATCGTCTACTGATTTCTACTGACATTGGAAACTTCTTGGAGCTTTTGTGTCAGTTCAATCGTGTTTAGTGGCCGATTTCTCAAAGTACTTGTTACAGAAAAGCGATAATCACGCCCTGATCCTATGTGCCACCGGCCATATCCTGGTCGCCGAATATACACACAGGTCTCTTAAAACCTCTGGTATACCAGACGAACAGGCAAGCTGCTTCAATTTAGCTGTCGAGTGACTTCATTTTGATTATGGCCTGCTTTGGGCAAGGCAATAACTTGAACGGCTTCTGCAGGCGTGGTATCCATATTTTTCCAGTAAATCCGTCTGTTTCTAATAGAGACGTTATCATGTTAACGGAAACTGATTAAAACTCCAAAACAGCACCCTTTTTGTAACTCCAGGTAAAGGTGCAAGTAGTGAAATGCAAATGGGTGAATTTGCGGAATTCGGTATACCGCTGGTTTTTGTGAGTTACATGAAGGTCAATGATCTTAAGTTTGTGTTTTTTTAATGCTAACTTTGTATGCTTTAATTTTGCTTAATAATTTGTACTCAATATCTTTAGATTTAAGAAAAAAACAGTATTAAACAAAATTACAAGTCATGTGCGATTTTTTTGCTCTCAAGTGTATTTCCCTTTCCGTTCAATTAATAGAAAATTACCATCATACTTCCGACTAATTCTAATGTAACTTAAGGCCCATGCGCCCGAAAAATGCCATAAAACAGTGACTTTCTGAAGCCTACTCCTCGGTAACGGCCAGGTTAATAGGTTTGAAAAAAATATATGTTTGTTATAGATTCATGAACAACATTATCAACATTTGATTTTTTCGCGCTATTAATACTTTTGTCTAAAAAAATGTTTAGCAATTTCGCAACTTTTCCCTACTCCTTCGAAACGGATTGGATCTTTAGAAACATTTTTACACATAAAAATGGGTGGTTAAATATTCTTCAAAGTGAACATTTCATTTGTAAATCAATCGATATTTCGCAAAGAAAATGGATTTAAAGGTCAGCCGCGCGCTTTCCGGGCGCTGTTGGCCGCAAATAAATGCACAGATTTGCGTACTGCCGCCTAGGCGGGTGCGAGAGGTGCGTCCACATAATTTTGGCCAGATGGTTCAAGGGACTATAAGCCTTAAGTACCTCGTTACTTTCGCCCATATTACGAGTACTATCGATTATCAAAACTGTCATGTTTATACCAAACATCAAATGATCACAATTAAGCGCCATTCATTGCGCATACGCATACACAACGCTGACTCTGCAAATACACGTGTAATTAAGCCACAAGCATTCATTCACGTTCTATTGTATCTTTTAATTTCTTTTGATAAAGATAAGTATCTTTTTGTTGCAGTATAATGTATCTTTGTGATGGTTTTGTCATTAGGTGCTCATTATGATCATTAAGTATTATATTATTGATTTTATCGAGTGTTTTGCAAAAAGTGATGGTTTGACCTTTTTGATTATTGATCTTTATTCAGAATAATAATCACACTAAGTACAGCTTTTTTTTTATGTGTCATCATCATCACCATCATTTCAGTGGATATACGTCCACTGTTGGACATAGGCCGCACCAAGCGTCGCCACAACGAACGTTCCTGTGCGTCTCGCTTCCATCGGTTTCCCACAACCTTTACCAGGTCATCGATCCACCTAGTAGGAGGCCTTCCAACGCTGCGTCTTCCGGTACGCAGTTACCACTCCAGAACCTTTCGGCCCGAACGGCCATCTGTTCTGCGAGCAATGTGGCCTGCCCATTGCCACTTAAGTTTGGCAATTCTTCGTGCTATGTCGGCAACTTTAGTTCTCCTGCGGATATCTTCATTTTTTATTCGATCACGCAAGGAAACCCCGAGCATAGCCCTTTCCATTGGTCTTTGGGTGACTTTAAACCTTCTGATGAGACCCATTTTTATGTGTGAAATCATCCAATGACTTCTCACGCTCTTGGGCGGAGTGAGAGGGCCTGTCAGACTTTTACTGCTCACCCAAATGTCTTGCTGATGGTGGCACGTGTTTTTGGGTCATTCGGTTCCCTTCAAAATGTTTGAGCTGAGTGGGGCTGATGCACGTGTCATGCCCGTGAACGGGTGCCATCGGTTGAGACTGGTCATCTCTTAGCTGCCAGTGGCCATGGAGTTTCTTGCACGTTCTTCTCCTTATAGACCTACGCTTTGGAACGAGCAATTTAGCTTCACTTTTCTTGGACTGACCGACATTTGACTATTCAAAAGTGCCTGCATATAGTCTATTTGAAATAAATGTTTTTGACTTTTGACTGCCTTCGTTCCAAGGCCCAGGGTATTCTTTTCGGAAGTCAACTCATAGCCCTATTAGGCTTCGACACTGCTGGGCCCCTATGGTTTGCTGACATCTCCTTGAGGCGCGCGTTAAACACTACGCGCCGTCGACGACTTGGGCTCGGTTCGGACGGTTACTGGACGGCTGGGCGGCGAGCTAGCCATTGCTCAACGTCTGCAAGCCTGTGCCGACGGTGGCTTGAAATCGGGTTTGGAATCTCTGCAGCTGGGGAGAGAGGACGTCCGTTCTCTCACGCATACGGCCGCCACCTTTGCTAGCATTACTGCTTCGCAGAAGGAGGCGACCGCCGGCCACTCCTCCTCGCTCCGGGCCATGGCCTGTGCCAAGGCCCGGTGCGAGAGATCGCCACCGCCGATCGCCTCCACGACGACTGCGGTGACTCTTTCGAACAATTTCACACAGTCCTCTAATATACTTGATTTACCTATTTATAGGGTTCATTAAAAAATTTATCCTAATCCCTAGTTATTGATGGAACACAAAGGGTATCTAAAGAAACATAGGTAAGTTTTTGTTAGCATAAGTAGTCACTGCCTTGCCTCTCATCGTCACCGTCCTTGCTAACTGTCAATTGACATTTTTCCAGGGGAACCGTTTTTCGTTCGGGCGTTAAAATCATGTTTCTATAGTTACGTTAAGCTGTAGCTTTATTATTGAATCAATAAGTGTTTTATATTGCTCTTGATAGAAAGATGGATAGATAGATATATCTATATTCTTTATTGTACATACACCAAAAATAATCAGGAACTTAAAATTAATATACGGTCTTATCGCTCTTGGCTTATTCTTTAAGTTAGTAGTGGCCCTAAAGCCCTAAGGTACGAATGTAAGGGTATCTTTTCCCTTTTTTTACCCTTACGCAAAACAAAATACGTGATTATCTTCTAAACGGTAAACGACACAGATACGACGATTAGAGAGAACTTATTCAAAATAACGTTATGAACACGTAGGTAATATCAGTGCAGATGGTTTGTGAGATAGGAATAGGACAGTAAGGCCTTCACCACACTTGGCGGAAATTCCGTCGCGGAATATCGGCGACGGAACTTTAATATAAGTTATTGCATCATGCCTTAGTGGGGAGGGCGACGTCATATTCAAAGAATGCATTAAATAAAATAAAAGTGTAAGACCACACATAAACTCCACACAAATACCCATATGACACAAAAATAAACAACAACAAACATTTTAAATCCGCAGCCATGACACTTTCCTCTGTTATGTAGGTACTGCAAATATTGACAGTATCTTATCAGCGCTAACATTATGTGACAAAGGAACTCTACCGCGAATACTTTCGGTGTTAAATCATGCATCTTCTTTGTACGCATTCTTGTAAGTGGGACGGTCAAACTGCATAACGTTACTCTCCTTTTTATGACTGTAGTTGAGTAAATATAAGACGTATTTAAGAGGATCATTTTCAACTCGCCTATTGTCAAAATCAAGCACGGTTTAAAATCTTGTTGCTTCATCTAATGCAATCCAACGCAATGCTTGATGAAGAGGCAATGCAAAAAAGAGAGATAGCGCCTGAAAACTCTGTTGGCATTCGGTAATTCCGTGATTTACTCGACAGATTCTCAGAATGTACAATCTATACTAATATTATAAAGAGGAAAGATTTGTATTTTTGTATGTAACGAATAAACTCAAAAACTACTGTGCCGATTTCAAAGATTCTTACACCATTGGAAAACTACATTCACCCTGAGTAACATAGGCTATATTTATTGCACGTGCGAAGCCGGGACGGGCCGCTAGTATTCTATAAATGACAGAGTATTTTCATTTACTTATTTAATTTTTTGTGTAATACATTTCACCACCACTGCTCTCAAACGGTGAAGGAAAACATCATGAGGCCAAACCGGCATGTCCTAGAAACAAAGATGTTTTCGAATGTGATATTTATCAACCCGCACTGGACCCGTGTGGTGGATTACGGCCCATTCTTTCTCCTAGATAAAAAGCCTGAGTCCCAGTATTGGGAACATTAAAACGCTGATTATGCTTATGCTAAATAAAAAAGAATACCTATCATGCTTTCCGTTTTCGATGCATCAAAATGGAAGTGCATTAAAATTTTATCAAAAGTGTGTTCAATTTTTTTTTAAACACATGTGCAATAATGTATCATTCATCACCATCATCATCATCATTTCAGCCAAAAGACGTCCACTGTTGGACATAGGCCTCCCCCAAGTGTCGCCATAATTAACGATTCTGTGCGTCTCGCATCCATTGGATTCCCGCAACCTTTACCAGTTCATCGGTCCACCTTGTATGAGGCAAAAAGATTTTACACTTATGTTATTTGATGACTTTAACGAACAACCGTTTAGTTCAAAAGCAAATAAGGTGGGCTTACACCAATAAAATCTATTTTAAGCCCTTGTATAAAAACAGTAAGGAAACTAACTCGTTTAGCAATAAATTGTAAATGCGTGTAATGGCCTGAAAACAAAACATTTGACTACAGCGTCTATTGCATCAGATGCTGTTGGATATGTAATTACTAAAGTAAAAGACATTGGGTCTATGGCTGGATAATGTCCTAGACTGATGTACTGGCCTGTTAGTCTAGTGGTTAGTGACCCTGACTGCTATGCCGGAGGTCGTGGGTTCGATTCCCACCCAGGACAAATGTTTGTGTGATGAGCATAATCATTTGTTCTGTGTCTGGGTGTAATTTATCTATAATATGTATGTATTTAGAAATATATAAGTATGTTTATCAGTTGTCCAGTACCCATAACACAAGCTCTGCTTAGCTTGGGACTAGATGGCGTTGTATAACATTTCTCCGCCCCCCTTGGGTAGAGCGAGAGATGTTATTAGATAATTTGTCACGTGTCAGTTAGTTTTGTAACGTGTCAGATTTTTACTGACTAAAACCCACTAGTTTGTTCCTTCTTTTCCTTGCGTTCTAAGGCTCTTGGGGTTCATTTTCCCTTAACCCATGCCCCCAGTAGGCTTTGGGCTTTTTTTTACGGTGGGAAAAAATCATCCAATGACATCCCCCGCTCTTGGGCGGAGCGGGAGATAGTGTCAGACTCTTACTGACTAAAAGACCCACCCCGTTCCTTCTAGCCTTCATACCGGGGCTCGAGTGCCGGGCTTTCGGATAACCCTGGGCCCAGTAGGCTTCGACCCGGCTGGGTCCCTGCTGTTGCTGACAACTCCTTGAGGCACGCGGGAACAGTGCGCGCCGTCGACGACTTAGGCTTGGTCCGGACAGTTACTGGATGGCCGGACAGCGAGCTACCCATTGCTCACTGTCCGCTAGCCCGCGCCTACGGTGGCCGGAAATCAGGATCGGAATCAGGCGAGAACAGGCCGTTGCCTGATGCGTTCGGCCTCCTCCTTTGCGAGCATTACTGATTCGCAGAAGTCGGCTTCCGCCTGCAACTCCTCCTCGCTCCGGACCATGGCCTCAATCAAGGCCCGGAGCGAGAGGTCTCCGCCGCCGATTGCCCCCACGAGGGCACGGCGATGCTCCGCCCAAGCAGGGCACACCTCGACTGTGTGCTCCACCGTGTCCTCCGGGCATTTCGCACAGTGGCGAAACCCGGGCGTCACTTTCGCACGAATGCCCGGTGAGGACCTGCGTCATACGGAAGGTAAGGACGCCGTGAGGTCTTTCCAGCCACGGACCCTGTTGGGCTCCTACGAACCGATGTCTTGAGCTGAGAAAGTGTTTGAATGTGTTACTGTGTCCCTTTTTTTTTATGGTGGGAAAAAATCATGCATTGACATCCCCCGCCCTTGGGCGGAGCGGGAGATAGTGTCAGACTCTTACTGACTAAGAGACCCACCCCGTTCCTTCTAGCCTTCATACCGGGGCTCGAGCGCCCTTTCGGATAACCCTGGCCCCAGTAGGCTTCGACCCGGCTGGGGTTACTGTGTCCCTGAAACGCAAAGCACGACTTCTCTCGCTCTAAGTGGAGCGAATGGCGTGTCAGACTGACTAAAACCACTCCTGTGTCCTTAAGTTGCCTTTTGCGCTCTAGGACCACGGGTTTCCTTTCTTGAAAATCCCCGCGGTCTAACGGGCATTAGCCCTGCTGGGCCCTGGCGGATATTAAGATGTAAAATTGGTGAAGATCTCAAATATGTTCGCAACTGGACAGTATGTGAAATCATTGAAACAGGTACGATCTCAGTAAAATGGAGGTGAGAATTTTTATGTAGTGTCGACTACCTATCTCAGCAAAGCTTGCCGAGATTGTTGACTTGATACATTTACTGCCAAATGCTACAAAAACACTAAAATGTGTAGATACTTACACATTCTAATGGTAAACAAATTAATTATTCATACGAAGACATGACTTATCTTTTTGCCCAATGTTTTGGCGAAGCCAGATAAAAAAACTACTAAGGATCAATAGATAGTGTCTATAAGTTAACGCCTACACTCATAACACACAACAGCTATTTACAAAGTAAATGACATTGCCCTTTTAAATGACAAATATCATTCAACTTCTACATAGAACAGTTTACTTAAATGTAACTAACAATAGCATAGCATAGTCGGTCCTATAATGTTCCCACTGTTGGGACTCAGCCCTTCTCTCTAGGGAAAGGAATGGGCTGTAATCCACCACGCGGGCGCAGTGCGGGTTGGTGGATGTCACATGTCTTCGAATTTTTGGTTATAGGACATGCCGGTTTCCTCACGATGTTTTCCTTCACCATTTTGACAGCAGTGGTGAAGAAATAAATTACCTACACAAAGTAATGCGCCTGGCTAGGTTTGAACTAGGGTTTGGGTCCCGGGACGTCTCGTGTCTCGAAGTCCCGGGAATTTTCGTAATTTTAGTTGTCTCGAGTCCCGGGAATTTCGGTTCGAGACTCGAGACGAGACAAGATTATCGAAATTTCAAATAAGGTTAGATGCTTAGCGCCATTTAATTATGAAACAGATCTGTAATTATGAGAATTAACACTTTTGTGATTATGACCAATGATTAGATACTAGTCGAATTACCAATAACAGCAAAGTTGTTAGGAATATAACTAAGTTCGTTTTATAAAGTATAAGATTTAACTGCTCACAAGTGAATCTGTGTCTGTTTATAAGAAATAAACAAAGCAGTTATTAAGACTGAAATTAATGTTATAGTTATAAGGATATAATTTTTGGTTTACAAAAAAAATGCATTTTAGGGTTCCATATCTCTCTATAGGGAAAACGGGACTTAACGTATTTTTCGACACTATCAAAGGAAACAAATTTGATAGGGTACTTTCCGTTGACCCAGTATTCTGAAATTTTATATAAAGCAAGGTCTTATAGAACAGGTATAGAAATAAAACTGAAAATCGTTTTGTTGATAAGTCAAAAAAAAAAAAAATTGCGTTTGGAATTCTTCGAGACTCCGCTCGAGAATTCAAGTATTTACATAGGTAAGTTTGTACGGAACCCTGAGTGCGCGAGTCCGACTTGCACTTGCTCAGTTTTTTTTAATACGTTTCATCAGAAATTATCTCGATTAATATTCTTCAAAACGTCTTCAACTAGTCTCATAAATAAAATAATACAAACAAAACCTCAAAAGTCTCGAAGTCCCAGGAATTCCCGGGACTTTAATTGTACGCTGTCTCGTGTCCCGGGACTTTGAAATTGTCGGGAATTCCCAAACCCTAGTTTGAACCCGCGACCTGCAATTCGTAAGTCGGGACCGTTACCACTCGGCCACCACTGCTCAAATAAACTAACAATAACTGAGACATAACAATCTATTTACCTTGTCTGCCTAAAGATTATTGGTCAAACAAGTCAGGTAAGCCACCCAGTTATCGGTACATTATCAAGCGAAGACAATTTATTGGTTAATTAAAATCGAAAATGAAGCGTTTTCTGAAATTTAATTTATGATAATGATATTAATCGATTGCCGATATAGGAGATTTGTTTCTTTTAAATATTTTTTTATGGAAAATCAATTTGATAACATTTTAATTAATGGATTGAAAATCATCATAAATCTTAATTAGGAAGAATCGTTTATTTAATTAATTTAATATTGTATCTTGGTTCCTTGAAAATGTTCTGCTTTCCGATTTTGATACGCTTTTTTATCTGTATTTTTTTCAACTTTATGTCTCGTTTCATTTTTAATTTTTTTATAGAGATTATTTAAAATTATTTTGTAATCTTAAGCTCAGATTTACAATCTTAAAGTAGGTACCTGTTTTTTTTTAATGTGTTTAAACAGGTACTTGTAAAAAAAATATTGTCTCAATCTCATTATGTAACCAATAAAAATATCAAAATACTGAAAGTAATAATTTTAACTAATCAAATAAATTTAAGTATAGAGAAAGTCAACAGAAAAATCGGGTAGGTAAGTACCTATTTATTTTGTTGACATTCTGTACAAATGGAAGTCAAGTCAAAAGTTTTTTATGCCACATAGGCCTACATGGGCACTTATAAAATTTTACTTAATGAAGGCAAAGTAGGCAATAATAATTATGAGTATACCTAATTGTACAATTCTATAGTAAATAGTAAAATATAAATATTTAAAGTTATAACTCCCAAATGACCAGAAATTGTTCGTCTCACCTTACAGTCTGTGCAAAATACCGCGAAATCTTTACAAAGCAAATGGCGTCAAACCAAAACAAATGTTTGATTTTACAAATTGGTTATTTTCTCAATAGTGTAGGTGTTTTACTGAAAGGCTGACAAATACAGACTTATTAGTACGAATCAAATACAGATATAAATACGGACTCACTATTATTATAAGTACTGTAGATAAATATTTGATCATACGGTTGGCGCCATAGAGTGATGGAGCAGTGACGCAGGGGTGACGCGATCGGTGTGTTGCATCGTGTCGTGGGTTCGATTTCAAGACTATGAACGTATTGATCGATTATATACCAATATCGATTGTGTAAATCGATAAGGATCTGACTATTTTTGTTTAAAAACATACCATCTTGGATTGCATACCAGAGTGTCATAGAAGTTAAATAAATGTTGGCTATATAAAATCATGTTAATATTATAAAAGCAATAAGAATAAAATGTTTGTTAGTATGTTTATAAATAGCATATCCGGCTCGAAGGACCAAAGTTTGACACGAGTTTAAAATACATTAAATTTTTTTTTTTACTGTTGATCGGTTCGCGCTTGACCCCTATCTCGCCTGATGGAAAGCGACGACACTTTATAATCGGACGGGAAGAACGCAGCAGGTGAATTGTTCCAGTCCTTCGATGTACGCGGCATAAACAACGAAACGGAACGCTTAGTCCGGACCGTAGAGGTTCAAAGTAAGGATGGATACTCGCCGTACTATATAAGAATAAGATCGATCGCCATGTTGGGTCGTTACGTCATACTGTCCAATCGAAGAAGTTGGGTAGAGTGAACAAAACGACAAAATGAAAGTGAACAAAATTTAATTTATTTACGAAGCGTGAACGAAAACAGTGTAATCAGAATCCAGTTCTTCTAAGTAGTGGCAAATGGAAAAAGAAGGCGATTGTCCCTAACAATGAAAATAAGAAAGAAAATATACTTTTTTTTTTAAGTAATTATGACTTAAACATGATATTTAGCTACTTTACACATTAAAGAATAAGGTTTTTACTTCACCTAGATTTAATTATGACGTAATAAAACAAAGAAAAAAAAAAAACCATTTATTGATACGCAAATAAGTCTTATTTGCAAACCGTACTTTTCACTCAACATTTCAGAGATCGAGATTATTAATATAATAAATATAATAATACTAGCTGTCCGCCCGCGACTTCGTCCGCGTGTACTTCGGTTATCGCACTCTAAATGTGTTTTCCCGTAGGAATAAGATGTTTTTCCAGGATAAAAAGTAGGCTATGTATTTTTCCATGACAAAGGCTATATGCATGCCAAATTTCATCCAAATCCGTTCAGCCGTTTTTGCGTGATTAGGTAACAAACATCCACACTTTCACATTTATAATATTAGTTAGGATTCCACAACTATCACACAACGCCGTCTAGTCCCAAGCTAAGCAGAGCTTGTGTTATGGGTACAGGACAACTGATAAACATACTTATATATTTCTAAATACATACATCATCATCATCATCATCATCAGCCTTTTTAATGTTCCCACTGCTGGGATTCAGGCCTCCTCTCTAGGAGAGTGAATGGGCCATAATCCACCACGCGGGCCCAGTGCGGATTGGTGAATGTCACATGTCTTCGAATTTTTGGTTCTAGGACATACCGGTTTCCTCACGATGTTATCATTCACCGTTTTGAGAGCAGTGGTGATGGAATAAATTACACAAAGTAATACGCCTGGCTGGGTTTGAACTTGTGACCTACACCTCGTAAGTCGGAGCCATTACCACTCGGCCACCACTGCTCCCTAAATACATACATATTATAGATAAATTACACCCAGACATAGAACAAATGATTATGCTCATCACACAAAAATTTGTCCTGGGTGGGGATCGAACCCACGACCTCCGGCATAGCAGTCAGGATCACTAACCACTACACCAACAGGCCACTCCAATTTTTGACTTTCTTATTCTTATTTTAACTTATTTGGAACGCTTAGTACGTCGGGTTTTCCGATGGTAGGTACAACCCGACGGTGATCCGTGATGGTGATGGTTGTGGTGGTGGTTGGTGGTAATGGTATTCCTTTTCATACATAAGTAAAAATACAATTGCCATCACGGATCTTGAGCGGTTGCGCAGAAGTCAAATATTCGGTCTCTTTAGTGGTGCGAAGTGAGACGCGGGGGCGGGGAGTGTCAGTGATTGGCTCGCCGCGCCATCGCGTCATAGACGTCACTCATGATTCGTTCCCTGCGTTGCTGCATGTAACAACGAAGACGATTGGCTCGCCAATGTGTGGAATGCGCAAAGCGATCCCCACTCTGACGCCGAGCGCTCAAGATCCGTTTTGGCAATTGTAACATCCCCTAAACTATTTATTATGAGATGACAGTTTGTATGGTTACCGTCAGTTATGTCAATGGGAAATTCCATCAGACACACAGGTATAACAAATTATTATACAAGTTAATTGCAGAGGATTAAGATAATACAATTCTGTAGAAATTCAGTTTATTTGGATTTGATGTTAAATAAATAATTGAACGCGTTATCAGCTGTGCTGAGATTGTTTGATAACATCACATTCATTGCATTCCTTCTTCTGTGATTGATGATAAGAACCTACTTGCTTAGTTCTTTAGTTGCAAAAATCCTGTAGATTATTCTATCTGTAAGCGTGGGCTTGCGGACGGCGAGCAATGGGTAGCTCGCCGTCCGGCCTCCCGGTAACTGTCCGAACCTAGCCCAAGTCGTCGACGGCGCGTAGTGTTCCACGCGCGCCTCAAGGAGATATCAGCAAAACTGTAGGGGCCCAGCAGGGTCGAAGTCTACTGGGGCCATATTATTTGTTCGCTTCTGTAAAGAAAACCAATACCCCTAGCCAAGTTGCTAATCTGCAATAGTTAACGCTTGTAGAAAGTTTCAAATGTACGGGAATGACGTCGTCTTAACACTCAGTCACGTGGTCAGTACAAAAGAATTGACGACAAGGTCAACTCGAAGCGTTCGGCGCAAGCGTAAAGGTTGTAACTTGGCTAGGGGGGCTGTACCCCTAGCCAAATTGTTAACGCTTGTAGAAAACTTCAAATGTACGGGAATGACATCATCTCAACGCTCAGTCACGTGGTCAGAACAAAAAAATGGGGGGTGTGGCCAACTCGAGGCGTTCGAGGGTCTTGACAGACAGACGGACGGACAAAAAAGTCATCCTTTAAGGGTTCTGTTTTTTCCTTTTGAGATACGGAACCCTAAAAAAGAGAAAAAATAACCATAAGGAATGCCATTCGCTACTTTTTATATAGATGTGTATAATACATAGTTAAGGTATGTGTGTCCATAATGTTACCTCTACAAATAATACTTGACACAGCATTCGTCTAATTTTTTAACTCATTATCAATAAACGAGATGTTTATCTTAAATGATTGTAATAGCTTATAATTTATTCCGTGTACAGTTGGCAAAAAAGTGCCCGCGTTACGTCGAGCGAGTGTTGGTAATAAGAGTTTTTTTGCTGACGGTACTCTACACATGTGAACTATACACTAATCTACATATTTGGTCTATGTGATGTAGTCTTTGGAATGTCATAGAGCAGACAGTCCAATATTAGTTTTCTCGTTCTTTTGTTGGCAACTTGAAAATTTTTATTTCTCCACGTATCTGTGTGCTGTTGCGATCCAATCTCGACGGCGCGCACTGTTCCCGCGCGCCTAAAGGAGTTGTCGGCAACAGCAGGGGCCCAGCCGGGTCGAAGCCTACTGGGGCCAGGGTTATCCTTTTTTTTTTCTTTATTATTGATAGGCTCGCGTTTGACCACTATCTCACCTGAAGGTAAGTGATGATGTGGCCGACGATGGAGCACGCTTGCACGCTTGCTTTTATCCGAAAGGGAACTCGAGTCCCGGTATGAAGGCTTGAAGGAACGGGGTGGGCTTTTTAGTCAGTAAGAGTCTGAGACTATCTCCCGCTCCGCCCAAGAGTGGGGGTTGCCATTGGATGATTTTCCCCACAAAAAAAAATCCAATCTGATTTTTTTTTAAAATAAGTATGACTTATTCTTGCGATCTGTTTGTTTTAGGGCATATAGCTAGTGGGTACGAACTTTCAATTTAAAATTCTCGAAAAATAAAAATAAATATTTTTTAAAGATTAGGTCATGACTATCTACTAGTCCTTTGAGTCATTGCAACATTTATGCTATATGTATATCTAGAAATGAAGGCCAGAACCTGACCCAGGCATCAAAATTTTTGTAATCACTTGACAAACACGATCTCAGTCAGTGTCTATAAAATCTCATAGGTTTCTTCTGGATAAACGCGTTCCATCGTCGACAGGTGAGATAGCGGTCAAGCGCGAACTCATCAACAGTAAAAAAAAATGTTTCCCAATTTTTTTGGGGTTAGAAAACCATCAATGCGGTGGTACGACAGACCATCAATGCGGTGGTATGACAGACCATCAAATAGGGTGGTATGACAGACCATCAAATGGGGTGGTATGTCAGATCATCAAATAGGGTGGTATGGTGGATGGCTAAAGTTCTCCCGTGTTCCTTCAGTTGCCCTTTGCGTTTCAGGGCCACGGTAACTCTTTTGAACAATCCCGCATCTCTCGCATAATCCATTAAGTTAAAATCATGTATCATATAAATTTGATATCGCAAATAAATCGTAAATATAAATGACAACTACTTACACAGATAGAACGTTTAGTTAATGTCATTGTCAACATTAATTGATTAACATGACATTCGTGTTTGTTTCATAAGCAACGATAAGCATTCTAAATGTGTACACAAACATGGATTAATGTTAGTCGACAATGACCTGAATCTGTAATTCTAAGCACGTGCTTACTTATTGAGTGATTTATTAAGACAGAAGATTAGAAAAAAAAGGTCCAAATAATTTCATGACAAACTGATTATTTAATTCTCCAGGTCTTGTCTTTAGATATTTCCATGTTTTTTTTTTTTTTTTGAATACGGAACAAACTTATTTTTTTCTTTTAGGAAAACCGATAAACATCATAGTCGATAATGACCTGAATATGTAATACTAAGCACGTTCTTACTTATTGAGTGATTTATTAAGACAGAAGATTAGAAAAAGACATCAAATAATTTAATGAAAAACTGATAAAAGAAATTGCTCAGGCTTTTACTTTACATATTTTTTTGCAAACTTATAGTTTTTTTCTTTTAAAAAGGTTGAGAACCGAATCTTTTAGGAAAAAATGAGACAAGATCGAGGTCAACAGCTAAACCTTAAGAATTAAAAAATATAAAAAAACCCCAAACACCTTTCATCATGCATTGACATCCCCCGCCCTTGGGCGGAGCGGGAGATAGTGTCAGACTCTTACTGACTAAAAGACCCACCCCGTTCCTTCTAGCCTTCATACCGGGGCTCGAGCGCCCTTACGGATAACCCTGGCCCCAGTAGGCTTCGACCCGGCTGGGTCCCTGCTGTTGCTGACAACTCCTTGAGGCGCGCGGGAACAGTGCGCGCCGTCGACGACTTGGGCTTGGTCCGGACAGTTACCGGACGGCCGGACAGCGAGCTACCCATTGCTCACTGTCCGCAAGCCCGCGCCTACGGTGGCCGGAAATCGGGATCAGAATCCCGGCGGCGGCGGCGGCGGCGGCGGCGATAACGCCGTTGCCTGATGCGTTCGGCCTCCTCCTTTGCGAGCATTACTGCTTCGCAGAAGTCGGCGACCGCCTGCCACTCCTCCTCGCTCCGGATCATGGCCTCAACCAAGGCCCGACGCGAGAGGTCTCCGCCGCCGATCGCCCCCACGAGGGCACGGCGATGCTCCGCCCAAGCAGGGCACACCTCGACTGTGTGCTCCACCGTGTCCTCCGGGCGTTCCGCACAGTGGCGACACCCGGGCGTCACTTCCGCATGAATCCGGTGCAGGAAACTCCCGAACGAACCATGTCCGGTGAGTACCTGAGTCATGCGGAAGGTAAGGACGCCGTGAGGTCTTTCCAGCCACGCCTCAAAGAGGGGACTTACCGCCAAGATTGTGGCGTGCCCAAACCCCAAACACCTAATTTATGGTATTAGATCCTTCTGACCAAAAGACCATGGCGGCAATCTCAAGTGAGATTAAGAAGGAAGAGTTTAGAATTATCCTTCCTTATTTGTGCTTTCCCAAACAGGGGCGAAATTCCTGTTGAAATACCCAATAACACTTGGCCCGACGTTAATCGAATAAATCGACCCTAGGAACTTACGCTCAGTAATCGCGTTTTATAACTTAACCGACGAGATACTCTTAAATCTCTATTTCTTTCTTTCTCGAACTGCAATATATATGTATATGCCTCTATCTCTTAAAAATTTCAGTCAAAATACCAGTACTAGTATTATCAAAGCGATAAAATATACCTATTTTTTTTTGTATAAAATCAGACAAGTAGATATCTACTCGTTTTGGTATTCAGAAATATTGCCGACTCTATACCTTTTATAACTCTATACATTCCACTGTGTCTATTTGTCCATACCGCTGTCAATATGACATTATTTGTGGTAATTATTTTGACAGCTCCAACCGCTCCCTCTGTCATGGCCGCCGTTACGTCACGATCGGTTTTTAAAAATATAAATGTTTAGCATTGTGGTCCTCTATGCAATGAATGTAAATGTAACACGTGAAAATTTGAAATAATGATTACATAAACATTTTTTTATTATTATTGACAGGTTCGCGTTTGACCACTATTTTACCTGATGGTAAACGTTGACATGGTCGACGATGGAGCACGCTTGCCTAGAAGTATCTTATTCACTCTTGACTTAAAGCTGGAATTCCACTACTTAGCTGTACGTATAATAAATGTGTTCTCAAAACGTTTTGTAATATGGGTGGGATGTGCACCATGTATCAGTGGCACAATGCCGTAGGTGGTCCCGAAATGTCAACGATAGAAAAATCGACAGGCTACTTTTGACTTGACGAGTGCATTATTCCGGGATAAACAGTATTAACCCGTTGTGTGTCCGGAACGTGGATCCACGCGAGACACAATAACTTTTTAATTGCGTCCCTAATTACGGCATACGAAAGGTTAAATGTCCTCTTCCTAACCTAGACGTAATCTACTCGTATTTCCAATTTTCATTCCAATCAGGTCAGCCATTTGAACGTAAAGGTTCAAATGGCAAGTAACAAACACAAACCTATAATTTAAAATTTTTGCCTCTTTGTTATAGGTAGATAAGTGTGATGATTTTTTTTCATCATCATCATATTCTTGCCCTTCTCCCGTTTAATTTTTCCATTCTCTCCTGTCACCCGCCACGCTGTCACGAACTCCCTTTTCTTTCATGTCACTTCTCACACAATCCATCCATCTTTTCTCAGGCGTCCCTCTCCCTTTCCATCCTCCACATTTATACTCATAACTAACGTACGGCGAGTATCCATCCTTACGTTGTTGAAACCTCTACGGTCCGGATCAAGCGTTTCGCCTCGTCATTTAACCATTTGCCTGCTGCGGTCTTCCCTTCCGATTATAATTTGGGTGTCTTCAAGGCAAGAGTGAATAGGCTCTTAATAAACTAGTGCGCCTTACCATCAACGATTACATCGCTGCTTACCATCAGGTGAGATCGCAGTCACGCACTAGTTTATATCAGATATAAAAAAAAACACTTTTTTAGTAACATGCGTTGTTGAGAGTGATGATTTTTTTTTATGTACAGTAAATTGCTATTTTATCAACTAAATATTTTTTTTTTTTTGACAGGCCTGTTAGTCTAGTGGTTAGTAACCCTGACTGCTAAGCCGGAGGTCGTGGGTTCGATTCCCACCCAGGACAAATGTTTGTGTGATGAGCACGATCATTTGTTCTGTGACTGGGTGTAATTTATCTTTATTATGTATGTATTTAGAAATTATAAGTATGTTTATCAGTTGTCTAGTACTCATAACACAAGCTCTGCTTAGCTTGGGACTAGACGACGTTGTGTGATAGTTGTGAAATATTATTACTATTATTATTATTATTATTATTTCAAAGACAGCACTCACACAAAATAGCTAAAAACTTTATACGCCCACCATAGCCACGGTAACTATACATCTACCTATCCATATAAATAAAATTGGAGTGTCTGTTTGTAATATTGAAATAACCGCTTTTTACTACATGCTTAAGGATATATGTATATACGGTACATACATCAAAATAATATTTTTTACAATTTTTGTCTGTCTGTCTGTCTGTCTGTTTGTTCCGGCTAATCTCTGAAATGGCTGGCCCGATTTTGACGGGACTTTTTTTGGCAGGTAGCTGATGTAATAAGGAGTAACTTAGGCTACTTTTATTTTAGAAAAAATAAATTCAAAATCCTGTAGTCCACGCGAACGAAGTCGCGGGCACAGCTAGTTATGTATATACCGTGCCATAGCCAACAAGCCACATTTTAAGTAATGTCACAGTAGGCCGTAATACCGAACTGGCTACTGGCATTTAATTAATTGTGATTTACATGTCCCGGTTCCATTTAACTTTCACATAAATGTAATTTTTTTCAACGTCAGTCATCAATCTTTGGACTCGACTGGTTATTATTAAAATATTTAATAACGGACGAGGAAAATGTTGAGCTTCTCTGGAAGTAACGAATAAAAATGGCCGTGTTTCTGAGGATGAAGCTTCAGGAATAATGATTTTCCTCAATCAGGGTTTTAATCACAGAAAAAATTAAAGCAAAGAGACGAATGGCTTTGTGGGCGGGGCAAGCATGCTACAAAGTAGGGCAATGCTCATAGTTCAACTACCAATAGCAAACTTTTGATCTAAGTGTGCGTGGTCTGTTAGTTGCGTAATGCGCGTTTGTATTGGTTTATTGCCCGTAGTGGAGTTAAAGGGTGGGAGACAAGCGGCGACACTCGTAGAACAAATCGGGAAGTATTTCCTTACTAACCTCCTTCATTTTTTCTGTTACATTTTGTTGAAGATTACAGTTCGGAATGACTTTGAAAATTGAACAATAAATTATGGTAGAGGCCATGATCTGGAGTGAGCAGGAATAGCAAGGGGTCGCCTCCTTCTGCGAAGCAGTAATGCTAGCGGAGAACATGGAAGTACGCGTGAGGGAACGGACGTCCTCACGCCCTTGCCACTGGGGCCCCGTTCCCAATTTCCAGCCACAGTAAGCTTGGGCTTGCGGACAACGAGCAATGGTAAGCTCGCCGTCCGACTGTCCGGTAATCGTCCACGTACGCTTCAAAGAGATGTCAGCAAAATCCTAGGGGCTCAGTATAGCTGAAGCCTACTGAGGCCATGGGCTTACTTCCGGATGGGGAACCTGGGGTCCTGGCAGTGATTTCAGTTGTAGTCAGTAAAAGTTTAACACGCTCTCTCGCTCCGCCCTTGGGCGGAAGAACTTGATTACAATTCTCTGTAGACTAAAGTGTCATAATGACTGATAAATTAGTCATATACTACCAAAACTGCAGGGGAGTCCGTACCAAATTGCATATTCTTTATATGAATATTTTAGCTAACTGCTATGACATTATAGTTTTGACTGAGACCTGGTTGACGCCAGAGATATATAACACTGAGTTCATTGATGAGCGTTACGAAGTACATAGATGTGACCGTGATCGCGCGGCCACTAATAAGAAGGATGGAGGTGGTGTCCTCATAGCGATTTTAAAGGGGGTGCGATCAGTCAGAGTAACTTTGCGTACATCTGCGCACGCGTACATTGAACAGGTCGTTGTACAGTTACCAAACTCAGCTACAGGCAAATTTCAAGTTATTGGGGCAGTGTATATACCGCCTAATACACCTGAATTCATATATTCTGAACATTTTGACCTATTGCACGCGCTACTCGAGGATAACAACATCGAAAATTTTTATTTGTTTGGTGACTATAATTTACCTGAGGTCGATTGGGTTCCCAGCTCTGACAGTAATTCTCTTACTGCTCAGATCTGCAGAGGCCACACGCCCGTATGTACTCATATGAGTATTTTTATGTCCCTTCTGAACGCTTATCAATATAACACTATTAAAAATCTGAACGGGAGAATATTGGACTTAGTGATAAGTAACGATGATTGCTCGATTTCTACACCCACCGATTATTTATTACAGCTTGACAACCACCATCCTCCATTCTGTATTCTCATCTCGCGACGTTTGCCTCATATTCCAATGACACACAAGGCAAACAAGAGGTATAATTATTATAAGGCAAATTATGACAAAATTAATGACGAATTAAAGGAAATAGATTGGAATGACGTCTTATGTAATCAATCTGTTGACACTTCTCTTGATACGTTCTATAATATCATTTATGAAATTATTAAAAGACATGTACCATTGACTAATTGCAGATCTTCTAAGTTTCCCGTGTGGTTCTCAAAACCACTTATACATATTTATAAAAATAAAACCAAGGCCTGGGTTAGGTGGAAAATGTATCACAATGTCTCAGATTATGAGCAGTTTTCGCTGTACCGTTCTAGATTCCAGGATGAATGCAAAATCTGCTATAAAAAATATATGGATTCCGTTGAGAATGGTATACGAAGCAATGTTAAGCATTTTTGGACATTCATATCCAACAGAAAGAAATCTACCGGCATTCCATCCACTATGACGTATAACAACAACTCCACTAACAGCCCAGAAAACATTTGTGACCTTTTTTCAAATTATTTTAATTCGGTTTACGAACCATCGACCTTTACTAATATACCAATATACGACTGCTCTGAAAGCTGCACTCTGATGAATGACATCGAATTTACTATTGATGAAGTAATGAATGCGCTTAATACATTGGATCCTTCTAAAGGGCCAGGATCGGATGGTCTTCCGGTGATTTTCATTAAACAGACAGCCGTTAATCTATGTGTACCGTTGCATAAAATATTCAATTTATCCATTTCCCAAGGATGTTTTCCTCAAGCATGGAAACTCGCAAACATAACCCCAGTTTACAAATCGGGATCTAAGGATGATGTAGAGAACTATCGCCCTATATCTATACTGTCTGCTTTGTCGAAGGTTTTCGAGAGGTTAGTACATAATAAAATATACCCTTTGTTGCACAATAACATTGTGCAACAACAGCATGGATTCGTCAAAAGGAGGTCAACTACAACCAACCTGGTTACCTTTGTTGACTACCTGTTTAACAACATGGACTCTCGTGTCCAGGTGGACACTATTTACACTGATTTCCGGAAGGCCTTTGACAAAGTAGATCATCAGCTGCTCTTAAATAAGATTGCGTTCAATGGTATACGTGGCGATCTTTTAAGATGGTTCGCTTCCTATGTGTCAAATAGAACTCAGAGGGTAGTGATAAACGGTTTCACTTCCAGCACTTTGAGTGTAACATCTGGAGTGCCTCAGGGCTCCATTTTAGGACCCCTTTTATTCATCATGTTTATTAATGACATCACCACATGTTTCAAACATTCCAAATTGTTGCTGTACGCAGATGATCTAAAAATTTTTAGGCCTATCAAAGACATGAATGATTGTCTCCTTTTACGAGAAGATCTAAATAGGTTTTCTTCATATTGCTCAAAGAATAAGCTCCAACTTAGCGTATCCAAATGCTGCTGTATAAGTTTTACGAAAAACAAAAATGTTAAAAAATTTCCTTACGCATTAAATAACGTCATCTTAACGAGAGAAACATTGGTTCGCGATCTTGGAGTTCTGTTAGATGATAAATTACACCTTGACTCTCATATAGCAAAAATTGTAAATAATGCCTTCCGCATGTACGGTTTTGTAATGAGATCAGCCACTGAATTTGTCCGTCCTTATACATATATATATCTCTATAAATCGTTAATCAGGTCCCAGTTAGAGTATGCGGTTGCAGTTTGGAGTCCCTTGTACAGTAAGTACTCAGACGCAATTGAAAACGTTCAAAGAAAGTTTTTAAAAGCCATGCATTACCGTTGTTTTCGCACTTACGCATCTTATGGTGATCTTTTGAATAAATACAAGCTTCAAAACCTCAAAACCAGACGTATCTTTTTGGAAACAATGCTTCTATATCAATTATGCAAAAACACACTTGATTGTACTGACATTATCAATAAGATCAGCTACGTAGTACCAAGAACAACCATATGCCGTGGGGTACGTATGCGGCCCTTGTTTGCCGTATCATCTACACGCACGAATGCAGGTTTACGAGCACCCTTGCGTCGCCTGGCTGATCAATATAATAAACTTTTCATTGATATTGATATATTCGCTGTTCCATCAGGACAATTTAGGCGACTTGTTTGTGAGTCTATTAATAATTCTAACTCTAATTCTGTTTATTAGTTTCTAATTTTTAATTTTTGGAAGCCTTTTCAAATTTGTCGATCTTCTTGCTTTTGTTTTATTAAAATTTTTGGAAGCCTGTCCAAATTCATCAAAAATGTTACAATTATCATTATTCTTTTTAAAAATTATTCATTGTACCTTAATTCATTCATTCTGTTATATTTTTTTTTTTTTTTTGCAATTATTTGTTTCTTTTTTTGTTTTTCTTGTAATTTGTAAGGGCACGTCGTTCTGATTTGTATTTTTTTTTTTTGTATTCTGTGGAAAATGTCGTTAGTTGTGCATTTGTCTTTTTCTTTATGTAATTTTTTTTTTAATGTGTTACTGTATTGTGCAACTGTTTATTTTCCCTAATAAATAAAATAAATAAAATAAAATAAAATAAAATAAAACTTATCAAATGATTTCTCAAAAGAAAAAAACAAAGTTGAGTAATAATATTCACATGTAATATGTAGGTATGATTATTTTATACCATTACCTGTATTTGCATGAATTCGACGCGTAGTAGTAGATACTCAAGTAAAAAATAAATTAAAAAAAATAAGAAGTTCAAGCATTTACATACATTTTAAGGAAGATTGGCCTTTATGTAACTCTAGAAAAACACCCAAAGCTGACATTTTATCTCATAATATTAACTGTCGTAACATAAACGCTGATAATTGAAAGGTTACGTATTAACTTGCATAATAAACAGCGCCTAATTTTAAAGACTCAAAGTATTCAAGTTTTCACTAACACTAGGCGTCTAGGCGGTAACTAAATGAATGCCTAAATAAGAACGTGTTGTTGGATTTACAACCTTCGGCGCCAAGTCGAGAGTTGAAAATGCAATAAATAGAAATGATAGTCGAGCTGATCTCAAATTATGAAGTAGTGCTATTGTATTAGTAGCTTGATCTTTCTAAGAATTCTTGAGATGGCAAGTTATAATACTAAGAAATTATAATTTGTTTTTAATATAATTATTTCCTTCCTTAATTTTGTCCAGAGATTTGTTATGTCTTGACGATATTATGCTGACTTTTGCCAACGGCTTTGCCTGTGGGAAAGTAAAGAAATATCCCAGGGGTACATACTCCCGGGATATAAAAGTATCCTATGTGTTATTTCAGAAATTTTATTACAGTTGCCATTACGGATCTTGAGCGGTTGCGCAGAAGTCAAATATTCGGTCTCTTTAGTGGAGCGAAGTGAGACGCGGGGGCGGGGGGAGTGTCAGTGATTGGCTCGCCGCGCCATCGCTTCATAGACGTCTCTCCTAATTCGTTCCCTGCGTTGCTGCATGTATCTAACAACGAAGACGATTGGCTCGCCAATGTATGGAATGCGCAAAGCAATCCCCACTCTGACGCCGAGCGCTCAAGATCCGTTGAACTGTATCCGACTACGGCAAAGCCAAAAGAGATAGTCACAATAATATTTTAATAACGTCGTGTGACTGCGGCTTTTTTTTGTTTTGTTCTTGTTACGCCAGTAATTTTATTTATTTCAGCGTCCTGAAAATCTTGTTTCATGCTCTTTCATCGTCGTTTTTTTTTGTTTCAGGTTTTAGTTTCTCCTTAGAGCGTCTCGTAGTGCAGGGCAAAGTTGAGAGCACCAGGCCACGTGGTAGATCACCAATGAGATGGACAGACCAGATCAAGGCCGCAACTAAGTGCTCGGTTTATGAATGTACCCAGAAAGCTGCAGTCCGCGATGAATGGCGCCGCATTACAAGGATGATCGTGATTCACAGTGATGATCACGACCACTCTGGCAAGAGTGTACCGACTCAGAAGAGAGGTTTTAATTTTTTAATTCTACCTGTATGCCCAAATTTATCTTAATCTGTTCAGCCGTTTAAGTGTAAAAGAGTAAGTAACTCACACAGTTACATAACTACAAACTAAGACTACCGAGGGTATGTCAGAATTTTGCTGACTAAAGCCACATGTTCCGTCTTTGCCCTTGCGTTCTAGGACCATGGGTTTCCCTTTCAGAAGTCAACCCATGGCTCCAGTAGGCTTCGGCCCTGCTGGGCTCCTACGGTTTTGCTGACATCTCTTTGAGGAGTGCGTAGTACACGACTCGCTATCGATAACTTGGGCTTAGTCTGGACAATAATAGCTGGACGGCTGGACGGTGAGCTACACATTGCTCGTCGTACGCGACCCCACGCCTACGGTGGCAGGAAACCGAGGTCGGGGTCCCGATGGCTGGGGTGTGAGGATCTCCGTTCCCTCATGCATGGCTTATTTTTAACCGACTTCGAAAAGGAGGAAGTTCTATGTTCGGCTGCACGTATAGGTATATTTTTTTTTTTAATTATAGAAGGGTGTAATTTTTTGTGTTGTCTTGTAATTTAATAAATAGTATTGAACTCATTCAAAGAACACACTTCCAAAGTAGTGTTGTTTTTAACCGACTTCGAAAAGGAGGAGGTTCTAATCGGTGTTAAATAGGTAACGATAAGACAAAACTATCTATTATAGAAACACCGACTTCCGAAATTAAAGTTATTTTGTATTTTTCAGTGTTTTTTTTATTTTTACATTGAAGTCGGTATAATTTTTTTTTGTAAAAAGTTTTTTTTTAACTACCGATAAATAATAGGTTTTTATTAATTATCGTATCACGCAGGATCGTTCATTGTGGCGACACTTGGGGGAGGCCTATGTTCAGCAGTGGACGTCATTATCATATTGGACCTTCTTTGTAATTCAAGGGTTCAAAATTACTATCGTCTAGTAATAGGATCTAGAGGCTTCGGTTTCCTTATGAGCAAAAACTATAAAACGTATCTATGTATCAAATTCTCCTATAGCCACTATAAAAATATAATAAATTAAAGTCTCATATTCCTTCCTTTGTAATCAAACACCATACTATTAAACCTAGCATTTTATGGGAATATCACTGACTCATACAAACCCGCTCTAGGCTGAAGCGCGAGGGCGTGTCAGACTTTTACTGACTAATACCACACCTATCTTCTTTCTTTATCCTTGTGTTCCAGGGTCCCAGGTTTCCCTTTCGGAAGTAAACACAAGCCTACTGGGGCTGCGGCCCCGCTGGGCCCCTACGGTTTTGCTGTCTTGAGGCGCTCGTGGAACGCTACGCGCCGTCGGCGACGACGCGGGCTCGGGTGGAAAGCCGGACGGCGTGCCACCCATCGCTCGTTGTCCGCAAGCCATACTTATTTATTTATTTTTGTTTATTTAACACTTTACGCACTAAGTCGATTACTTTTTTTTTCTCGTAACCGTATGTCTGGCAATTTGAGTATTTTCTGCGGCCTACCCAAATGTCCTTTCCTTAGTATTGTTCGTCAAGTCGTTGAGCTCCTTAGTAGTCCTGAGTTGAGCTTTGCGAATACTGACAAATGCTTACACTGACTGGACGGGTCCACTCAAATCTGTATGGTTTTTTCTTCAAAAGACCATATCAGACTAATCTGCATGGTTCTCATGTGATTTGACCATTACATATTTACTGTATGGACCTTAAAAGAGACTTTGACCCCTGAGTTTGTTTCGGTGTTTCTTCTCAAGGTAGTCAGCCAGGAAACACCGGCCTCATCTAGCTTAAACTGACAAAAAAAAATTGACGTGTAAAAGTGTTTTTTAAACCTATTTGCAAAATAAATATCATTTATCATTTATCATGGGTACAGAGGCATTCTCTTCCAGTCAACCTTTTACAATTTTAATTGTACCTATGTATTTTTAATGTACCTATCTTATAATGATAAGTGACTGGTCTCAAGGTCATAACAGGTAATGTTATAGTGTCCTTCATAAATCTCCTGCCATTGAATTTTGCCGGCACCGTATTCTGCCGGCAAAACTCAATATCAAAAAATCTAGTTTATGTTTTTTTGTATGGAGTGTTTATGACGTACTAAAACATGGCACATTATTTTAATTAAGAACCCTTTATTAATTAAATAACCGCTATAAAGATTAGTAAAAGGACGCACAAGATAACTCGTTACAATGTTGTCGTGTATGACGCCAGCAATAACTTTCCAGTATAAGCTGATCTGTCGTTGAATTCGAAGCCAGAATGTAAAATTGGCTACAGTAGTGCCATCAATCGAGTACAAACCCTGAATTTGGACCGCCGCGGCAAAATTCCTGTATTGACTAAATTGGGGTAACTTTCGCCCTGGGGCATAACTTTCGGCACAAGCTTATTAACTAACTAGCTAGCGCGCGACTTCGTTTTTTTGAATTTATTTTTTCTAAAATAAAAGTAGCCTATGTTACATCAGCTACCTGCCAAAAAAAGTCCCCTCAAAATCGGTCCAGCCATTTCAGAGATTAGCCCAGACAGAAAGACAGACAAAAATTGTAAAAAATGTTATTTTGGTGTATGTACCGTATATATATTCATATGCATGTAGTAAAAAGCGGTTATTTCAATGTTACAAACAGACACTCCAATTTTATTTATATGTATTAGATAGAAACATGAGAGACTCTGTTCCTATTGGTTAATGAGTTAGGATCAAAGTTATACTTTAGAACCAAAGTAGCCCCATTTTACGGTACCTAACAATACTTTATCCAAACCTGGAATTAACCAGTACTAGCAAATTCCCAGGACCAATACTAGCACGCTCGAGCCCCGGTATGAAGGCTAGAAGGAACGGGGTGGGTCTTTTAGTCAGTAAGAGTCTGACACTATCTCCCGCTCCACCCAAGGGCAGGGGATGTCAATGCATGATTTTTTCTACCACCTAGCTGCTTGACCGGTGTAATGTAACTACTAAAATAGCTAAGTACTACTACACCGGACCCCTTATTATTATATCATTGTCTCTTTCAGTTTCATTCCAAGTTACATTCAAGGATCTTTCTCAAATCTCAAATCGGGCATTTAATTTTTTGACGAGTTTAGTCAATCCCGAAAGTTATATTACGAGTATACATTATACAAGGTGTAAGGAACAGCCCTCCACAAACTTTAAACTGAACAACCTACCATAAAAAATTTTTTCAGGAAACGAAAAAAAAACATCGGCCTCACCATACAAAATTATTAACTTGATTGGACAGTTTGTATGGAGAGGCTGAATTTATTTTTTCGTTTCCTGAAAAAAATTTTTATGGTGGGTTGTTCAGTTTCGTCTACTGAGCAAGCCCTTAAAGTTTATGGAGGGCTGTCCCTTACACCTTTTATTGTATAGATAAATAATAGATAGTGTAGAAAAGTCGGAAATTATCCCAAAGGAACATATTCCCGGGATAATGTCTTATTCCAAGACGTGATCTACCCGTGTGTCAAGCTTCATCCCAATCCGTTCAATTGTTAAGATGTGTAGTGGCAACAAACAGACAGACAGTTACTTTCGCATTTATGATATAAGTAAGTATGGATACTCGAGGTCCAAAATCGTCAAGTCATTATAATAATATCAAAATCACACCTTTTAGACGTGTGCCTTTTTAATAGCCTCCAAATGACGTCTCAAATATCGTATATCATTCCAAATGTTTGATTAAGATTCATCTTAATTTGTTTCTATTTTATACGTCTGATGTTTTTTGTGTGTAAAACTAATTGGCCGTTACGGTTTATATTTTGATTAAGTTCATTGGTGGTCGTAAGTTTTTAAGTGAGATTCTGTTTCTCACGCAGTTTAATTAAAGAGGTAGAGCGAATTGGATAGTTTAACTAAAGTTTAGAGAAAAAAAAAACATCATTGATTTACCATTTAGTAAGCAGCGTAAAAATAGGGCAATAATCTCAGATTCTCAAATCAGATTATTCGAAAGAGTTACCACGAATTAAGATAGAACTACACTGCACACACTTGTGCCACACACACTTATCTGGGTGCATCGGTGTCTATAATTTTTGTAAGGAAACTAGGCTTGTAGAGCTACACTTGATCTACGCCAAGCGACGTCATTCTACGTACAGATCAGGCGTGTTATATGTGTGCGTGGGTAGTTGTATCTTCAGAGACCCACGAGCTCTTAACACGATCCATTTAACGACATCGAATCTATATAGGGTGTATAGCTCCATGCCTTTTTCTCCCTCGTATGACTGATATTTTAACATGTCATGATTCCTCTGATGATGATGATGACCCTGATGTCATGATGCCCCTGGATCGCCATTTCGCATCTGTAACTTCTCCAGAGAAGTAGCATGGACTCATATAGACGTGGGCGAAGGCACTTCAGCGAGGAGTTATTCTTTCATAAGTTCAAAAACGAGACAGCGACTGTCGCCGTAACCGTCAGGTATAGTGGTCAAATGCAAGCTTACCAATTATAAAAAAAAAACTTCGTTCTTAATGACACACACAACATCATCAGTCGACCTTTTGGGAAGCCTACCGACACTGGCGTCACTGTCTTCACTCCAGAACATTTCGTCCCCATAGACTACCCGTTCTGCGAGTAATGTGCCCTGCCCATTGCCACTTAAGTTTGGCGATTCTTCTTCTTCGATTATTCTTTGTACTGAGAACGGAACATCTCTAGGTGATTCTTTGAAACCGAGAGAATGTCTCGTTCATCTGGCCCAGTTTTCGTACTTACCTATCTATTTTGTGTCGTAAGCCACTGGGCACAAATGAATGCCTTTGATACGTTTAATGATCGGGAAAAACCAATACATTCTAATGAGACATTCTCTCGGTTTCAAAGAATCACCCCACTACAATATGAAAGTTTCAGAGGAAATAACAGAGAGACAGCAAACTCATTCCAGTAAAAAAGATGGAGCTAAACATGATCAAAGAAACGATTAGGTACTTCATAATCTGACTACCGTATTGGTACTACGCCATAATAATAAACAACAAGCAATTTAGCAAAGTAATAATCCAAAAGGTAGCTATAAAATCCCGTTGCAAAATTTATGAGACTTAACAAGGCACAGCACTTAATTAATAATTACTGTAATCAACACTAACTTAATTAATAAACAATCTTAGAAAACAGTTAAGGTATAGAAGAAGGAATCGGGTTTCTACAAAATAATACCTCTGTAATCTGCATACGTACACAATTTGCATAGGCTAAGTGTTTCTCTGCTTCTGAATCCTTTCAGACTCGTCCCTAGTATGAAAAGCAACGAAGGAACAGGAGTGGATTTTAAGTCAGTAAAAGTCTGACGCCTTCCCGCTCCGCCTCATTGATCTCCTCTTCCAATGCATTCTCAAAAGAAGAGTTCTGTAAGAGAACCATGTTACAAACATAGCCCTAAAGATCACCAAACAAGTGGTAAAGTGCAGAGGACATTGCTAGCAGAACCGGTGGTCGATGGAGACGAAAACTTCCGGAGTGGTGACGGCGTACTGAAAAGCGGAGCGATGGTAGCTCTTAAACAAGGTGGAACGAAAGATGACCTGGTGATAGTCGTTGGTATTCGAAGGATATAAGACGCACAGGACCACTCGTTGTAGTGACCAACAATCTTTCGGCTGAAATGATGATGATGGTTCTCAAAAGGGGTTGAAAAATAGATCCTATTTATTTCCTTCTCTAAAGAGATTTTTTCAAAATTAAGTAGTTTACTTTTAGAAATCCCATCAGATACATTATTGTTTAATTATCCGTCATTCACACATCGACACTATGATCCATTTTCTCATCACTTCCATTGCAGTAAACAAACTGTAAAGTGCTCATAATTTTGCGTTGGTGTAGGTACTACTCAAAGCAACATTGTCTGTTTTTTCTTACAAATAATATCAAATGAATCATGGATGATCTCAAGAATAAGCCTTTAATCTCCTGTCAAGTTTATAACTCACTCGCCTGATAAAATCTAGGCCTCTCTGAAGGTTTGTGACCTCTTTGGTTCATTATTCTGAGTACATCTCGCATTTGCGCTCAAATATTTTGCTGTATCGGTTTTGTCTTTACCTTGAATCGTTATCTTGGCACCTTTTTTAGGGTTTCGTACCCAAAGTGTAAAACGGGAACCTATTGCTAAGTCGCTGATGAATTTCTGTTGCCGCTATAGGTAACAAAAAAATACTAATATAAAAATAATAAAAATAATTTGAGTGGGACAGCCCTTACAACAGACATATTTTTTTTGCCGTTTTTATGAATATTGCTATTGAACCTTTCGTGCGCGAATCCGACTCGTACTTGGCCTATTTTTACGAACAAAATATTTAAATCACAATTTTGAAGATCGTAGTACAATTGCTCAAAAAATTCCCAATTGACTTAAATATGCCAAACAAATTTAAAAAAATATTGCTATATTTAGTTAGATACAAATTTTATTAACTAACCACTGAACTAGACGATCTTAACATTTAACACATCGTTCAAAAACATAAGATTACACAATGAAACTTTTATTTCATAAATCAATGCCATGATATACAGTTGTGAGCGAAACGATTGCATGTCAATATGCACTTAATTCTAAGAACGTGACTATTCCATACGGGACATCTATCAAGTGATGACTTCGTATTTTTGTTACTATGTATGCACATTAATGATAAATTTAACCCACGCAAAACAACTTCAACTTTGATACTTCGAACGCCTATTTAAATTGCATTTAAGAAATTCTTCCATTATCGGACCTTGATATTATGTGTGTGTTACATCTCCTCCTAGTCGCGAACTACAGTGGCTAATTTGGGACTCTCTAAACCGACTGTGAACCCAGGTTGGCCGCTGTAAAAACAATCTGGTCAAATCGGGCTTCTTCGACCCATCTCTGATGCAGTGCCAGTGTGCAGCCTCTCCACAAGACATGCGCCACCTTCTACGCTGCCCATCCAGGGCCTCAAGTCTGCTATTACAATAGTGTCAGAATGGTCTATCATTGATGTCATAATTGTTGATTTTGACAAGTTTGATATTCTACTAATATAATGGCGTCATTATGACTTTCCAATGGTCAACCACTGACACCCCATTGAAAGAAGTGTCTTAAAATGGTAATCTCGTACATATTGACAAATAAATATTTGACGTTTGCGGTAATCTGCTAAAACTTTGACAGTGTATTTGATCAGTGTTTGACCATTAGAACGTTGTTGTGTTGTTATTGGTTTTAATATGCTCGAAATTATCATTCTACCACAATTCTATTACAAGACCAGTGACCGATCAATGATCAATCATTATGAATTAGCAGATTACAAACTTTTAGCAAAATGACAATGGGATCGTGTTGGAATGACGAATTTATAAAAATAGCAGACTTGGGGCCCTGTATAACCACCTGCAGTTTTCAGGATCTATACGAGGCCAACCATAGAGCTCTATAGGTTGCCAAACAAATATTGGTCAGAAAAAGTATAGTTTGAGAGCATCGACACGAAAAGAAGTAGAAGGTATTATGTGCATATTATCCCTAAACGCCTTCTATGATATCGGCTGTAAATTGTCGATGCTAGTCATTTCGAATTTACTGATTCTGATGATCCTTTGTGTGGATAAGAAGAAGTAAGCAGAGAAAAAAGACACAGGCAAACAGCGAATATATGTTTATAATTAAATTATTAGATATATAGAGATTTGTAGTTCGTGTAGTGTAGAGTGATAGTGATCATCATAGAATAGAATAAACTCTATTGTACACCAAAATTGTAACAATTTCACAGAAGCTTAAATCTTTGGGTACAATGGCAGTCTTATCGCTGACAGCGATATCTACTAGACAACCTTAGGATGGCCTATAAGTATTCAACAACAGATCATCATCATCAGCAATAAGTTTAAAAAATAATGGATTGATTCTGAATGCAATATATTTGTTCTACTGTTGCTAGGAGCAGCAATAGTTCCAAAATTGTTAGGCATTCAGACTAACTGTTTAGACTAAAACATGTCAAACAAACGCGTTAATAAACTTTTGTTCGCAAACCAGACAGCAAACGGGTTTATGACATTGAAGCAAATGCAGAAAAAAAACTTTGAACAGGAGGATAAAGAAGAGAATGAACCTAACCTCTTTAGTGCTTAGGTCGATTTTGAGATTGACGACTATGATTTAGAATCAGAACAATTGGAATTCATGTACTTAATCGACTAAGTACATAAATAACCCGATGGTGAAGAAATCAATCAGATTCTACCAATAAAACAATTTGTACAATAATATATACTGGGTGTTTTTTTACGAATTTCTTAGCAAAAATTTATAAGCATATTATAAATATTTCCAACTCTGAGAAAGAGCGTAATGAATAATAAAGAATATAATTATCTATCTCTCTATCTATAATGCTCTATCTCAAAATAGGTTACATGATTTTTACTTGATCTTGACAGACCCATAGTTCTTCCTAAAAATTAAGGAACTAATATTATATGCCATTGAAGAAATTTAACACTGTTTATTCAATCAAGCTCCTAATCACGGCTTATGTTTGGCATCAGATTAGTATGAATGAATCTGCGTACTTTATGGGTCAATGAACTCAAATCCGAAGGAGATACTCTGTAGATCATGTCTGTATGTACTTTTATGTACATAACGTTACTGTTAACGTTGTCTTTAGAAGTCAATCAAGCTACAAGGTTTTCATTAATCTATTCTTTATTGATTTTGATTAATCAATTTGTTTCATCGTTTACGGAGTTAAAGTTTTAAATGAGAGTTTGCAAATACTTTGGATATTCTCTAATGGTTAAAAACATTTTTATGGGATATCAATTTTTCTTCTTTTCATAAAGATTACAGATGAAATTTGTCTATTACCCCAAAAGTTTTAAGTTCATAATTTTCGGCCCTATTAGGATTCAAATAGGAATTTTAGCTAAGTAAAAAAAATATGTTGACGTCTGAGACTACAAGATAACAGATTCTTATAGGAATACAGCTCTGTAAAATCAAAAAAGTTAACTACTTTAAGAGTTCAAAACTCACAGGTACTTTAATGATTTTATCACCGAACGCGCATTGTTTTTTTTTTCTGACCTTAAAGCGCATGAAACTTTGACAATGCTTTGAGAGATCTAACATGGCTATAACTATATGCAAAGTTTTACACTCCAAATAATCTATTTGCTATTTCCCTCAAGCCAACCCAACAAAACGAGAGTTCTCAAGAAAGTCTTATTCAACTGCATTCATATCAGATATGGAAATTAAGCCACAATGACTCCAATAAAAGAGGTATTTGCTTCACCAACGCCTATATTGTTGTATGTATGCATAATAAGACCCACGACGTACACAGTATACACCAGGACCAAAACGAAAACAATGAAGAAAGCGCACGTATAAATCGACTTACCAGTTTTTGTTGAATCAAGATAAATCGTTGTACTAATCGACACGAGATGCTGGGACCCGTACCGATACCAATTTCACCGTACCGAAACTTAGCACAACACAGGATGCAAAGTTGCAATGCAAAATGTCACAAGTAGTAAAACCATGAACTGAAAATTGTGGGCACGATAGTTTTAAAACGTTTCAAACTCACTGGTACACTGTTTTATTTATAATACAGAATGTTTTTGTGATTAAAAAACGATGATTCGATGATGCGTGGAAAGCGAACCGTCGCCGTGCGGTGCGCCGGCGCAGGCCGATCTAAAACTGACCGAACCGGTCGTCGTCGTGAAGTCTCCGAATGAAGGATCGTGACCGGCCGCCATTGGAGCCGATACACGCTCACTTCACTGTGTACGTGAGTTTTTGTTAACGTTACTCTTACTTCAATCATTGTTATGTATTATTTCTTCAACATTTCATCCAATAAGGCTTCCACCTTTACAACTAAACACGTCATTATCATTATCTTCGAAGATATTTCTGTCACCATCGTTTTGTTTCTTGTCTTTTTCATTTAGATCCTAATTAGTTGAAATGGCTCCTGTAAGTAGATAATGTCTTATTTTACGATATGACGCATTCAAATTATAAGATAGTACAATCTTTGTGATATTGAGAACATTATTTTAATTAGATAAATTGCTGGTAACTTGCATTTCTGTTATGACACTATCAGCGACGATTTAAAAGAAAAAGATATGTTGGTTTATTCGTATGTACAAGCGTTGCCTAAAAACAGCAGAACTGTTTTGCGTATAAATTTTATTGCAGTAATTAAAGTCGAATTTGTTTTTTTTTTTATTATTGAGGTTTACCAGAGCAAATACGAAGCAATCATTTATTGTACAACAAAATTGAAAATGACGATTACTGTTTGATTGTTTCACATGTGGACGCAAATAATGGAACAGACAACAAACTGCTGTTCTTTATTGTAATGACACAAATTAAAAGCAAAGAAGAATAATGCTCAAGCTGTATGAATGAAAAACTTCAAAATCAATCAGCGTCGATCATAACGATACTGTGCATAAATTTATATAGTATAGACACTTTTCTATACCATTATGCGTGGGGTAGATATCTAGTGGAGGTATTTCACAAAATATTGAAATGTTATTTTTCCCAAATAATCAAAAAACTTGTACACCTTGTTGACATAACAACATACCTCTAAGAAATAGGCAAAGAAAATCGAGTACCTAAATCCCATTTTGGTAGAAGGAATAAAAAAATCGATGCAGAAGAACCAAACTGGAACTGTAGATATTTATGACTTCTCAAAATAAGATCTATTAACTTCTTCAAATTTTAATTGAAACCTAATTATTTACTTTCTAAATTAGAACAAAACCTTCGCCAAGAAAATTGAGGTCTATCGACGATGCCATAAACACATTTGACCGATAAACACCTTTATCTGCTCATATCTCTTGCAATCGTGCGCATATCATTCGGATAAGACTACGACAACACCCGACAATGGCCGATGCAATGTCAACATGTGATAATAAATGATAATATACAATTAAACTGTGCCGTTGTATATCTAATCTGTTTTTGATATTATGGTCTCGTTTTGCAGTTAATAAGAAGATATGAAGACATTTTTTTTTTGCGGTAACGTTGTTAGAGAAATGGGTCAAGCTACAATCAGTTTATAGGCGTTCAAAGTAAATAGAGGTCTGTAAATAAACAGGTGAAATCAGTAGCTGCTTACTTATAAAAAATGGGCAAGAGCGAGTCGGACTCGCGCACAGAAGGTTCCGTACAAATTTACCTATGGAAATATGAAGTTCAATTCGCGTGTGGAGTCTCAAAGATTTTTCCGAATCGCAAAAATAGTTGCAAACCTTTACTATTTTTATTTATTTATTCCTATATCTGTGATATAAGACCTTGCCTTATGCTAAATTCCAGGATTCTGAGTCAACGGGAAGTACTTTAAGAAATTTGGTTCTCTTGACCGTGTCAAACTACACGTTTTTTTGCAATAATATCTAATGTCCGTACTTTTCTTTTTTTTCGTTAACTTAAAAGTTTTACAGCTTCAAAGGACCGCAGAATTGAGTATATCGTTTTAAATTCATATTCCCCAGTGTTTTACAAATAACCCTGTATAGTCTGTCAAAAAAGTCAAAAGACTTGGGAATTTTACATAATATTTAATCATTTAAAAAATACTTATATTCGACACTTTTTATAAGGTTCTATTAGTAAACAATGATCAAGATCTCGTAATCAACCTTGATTATTGTACCAGTGTTGACTGCATCAGATTTCCTTTTCCCTAATAATTACCCAAGTCGTTTGACTTTGTAGACAGACCTTACAGAGAAATTTTAGACACTTTAGCATTGATAGAGTGCAGCTGCACTTTTAACCATGACTGTACTTAACTCTGTTTACTTTGAACATTGCGTATCAACCAGAGATGTTCTTACTTCAAAATACATTTTTTCAAATCGTGTATTGCTGAGGATAAATTTTCATTAAATTTTAACAATTAATGTTTTTAGGGTTCCGTACCCCAAAAGAAAAAACGGAACCTTTATGTGATCACTTTTTTTTTTTTTTTTTTTTTTTTTTTTTTTTTTTTTTTTTTTTTTTTTTTTTTTTTTTTTTTTTTTTGTTGTCCGTTTGTCTGGCAAGACCCTTTATCTTGGGAACGCGTGGAGGTATCGAGTTGAAATTAAAACCATAGGTATGTACTACATACACTCATGTCTGCGGTCCCTTCAATCTGTGAAATAATCAAACTTCTAAGTTCACAAATAAAAAGATACGGCCGTTTATATCGCAAAAAAACGTATATTTTGATACTCTCAAAGATCGAAATTCGTAGGGTACTTCCCGTTGACCCAAAATCCTGAAATTGACACAAAGCTAGGTCTTATAGCACAGGTACAGGAATAAATTTAAAAACATTAAATTTGTTGTTACCCAAGTAACAAAAAAAAAATTGCCATTCAATTGGAAAAATCTTCGAGACTCCATTCGGGAATTGTAGTTTGCACGGAGCCCTCAGTGCGCGAGTCCGACCCACACTTGCCCAGTTTTTTTATATGCGAATCCGTCAAATTAGTTACTTCTTCCTCTTTGATTGGAGCGGGTAGAAGTATCAGACTGTTACTGACTAAAACTCATAGTGCTCCTACAGTTGCCCTTTTTAACGAAGACTTCGTTAACTCCTTCGAACAATCCACGGCCCTGGCAGGCGTCAGTCCAAACTGACTCTATAAATTTTTCTGACATGTCTTTATGGCTCGTGTGGAACACAACATGCCTTCGATCTGGGATTGGTCCTTACCAGACAGCAGGACGGCGAGCTACCTACTGCTCACTGTCAGTAAGCCCGCGCCTAAGGTGTCCGGTAGTCGTCCTGCGACTCCCAACGCCTAGGGCGTCTTCAGCAGGAGCTGTTTGCAATTCTAGGCTAAGAGAATTATATGCAATAGGTAATAACGATAAAATAGCTCGTGGTTATAATAATAAAAGTCGCAAAGTTGCATCTTCAAGGTTAAGCAACACTTGCCGAGGTCAGTCTGTGGATGGTTGACCATCCTAACATATCAAGATTCCTCTACGCCTCGAAAAGCATGTCAAGCAAACCGTTGTCCTGGTTGACATTTGTAGATATTTGATAGTCGTTACGAAATGAGAATCAGAAACGTTTATTTCAAATAGAGTATTACAAGCATATCGGTCAGTCAAAAAACAAGTGAAGCTAAATATTCAGACGGATATTAGAAGCCAAGATAGATAGATAGTTGATTCATACAAAATATTGGTACTTAGCTGGAATAGAGGACTAGAGACCGACCCCAACATTCTTGGGAAAAGGCGTGACAAACAGACACGATGCTGATGGTGGTAATAAAGAAAAAGTTAATGAAAAACTTTTCACTGTTAAAAGATTAAAATACCATATTGATACAAGTGGAGAAAGTTTGAAATTGTAGCCGAGGCTGCATTCGAGCCGAGGGCTTTTCAATACACCTACAAAGATATTAATAAATGGGGGTTGACACGCGACTCGTCGTGGTCTATGCGCGCCCAGCCTGATACGATAAATATAATAAAATTGTGGCGCGGGTGAGCTCACGCACTTTTCTGCACTAGTGCGAAAAACATTTAATTGCGTGCCTAAAAGCGGGTTTTCCAGTAAGTGTAATGAAAACTAATGATTCAAACAGACAAACCAACCCAGTAATATTTTCATAGCTCTTCCATCTCAATTAACAGAAAAATTCCAAAGTATATTTTGTACAGTCAGTAAACGCCAAGAAAAATATTTATTTGGCATTTGCATCTATCCAATTTACATGAGAAATTACACCTGTGTTACTTGGCTGACTCTTACTAAATTCATTATTTATATATATTATATATAAGTAGAAACTGACTGTCTGACATATCAACATACAGCTACAGGAACTAGGAACGTGAGATCTTGCACAAGAACGTGAAATTTTCCTTTTATGCCGTTTAGCCGGACGCGTTTGGCATTGTACATTTTTCCGCATGCGGAGCAAGTCCGCTGTGCCGCAAATCCACACGATATTAAAAAAACCCTTAGGGAATGAAACGGGAGTCCAAAGTTTGTATGGAGTAACCTATTTTCTCGAGAGTAAAGCCGCTGGTAGAAGCTAGTATGCATATATACGAATAGCTTGCTTGTCTTCTAGTCTTTACAAATTAATTCCGATGAAAAGAAATCGAGGCTGAGCACCAAATAGGTTAATGTAGTGTTTGATTGAGGAAATGTCTAAGAATAGCTCCGCGTTACCACATCTTGATACATTCCCACTTGTTAACAGAGGAGATGCGTGAAAAACTATTTGTTATCTAACTTATTTATCAATAAACTAGCGGCCCGTCCCGGCTTCGCTCGGGCAATAAATATAGCCTATGTTACTCAAGGTGAATGTAGCTTTACATTGGTGAAAGAATTTTTGAAATCGGCACAGTTGTTTTTGAGTTTATTCATTACAAACATACACACAAAAATACAAATTTTCCCTCTTTATAATAATTATTATTTCTTGCAAAAATAAAATACTAACTTTGACGACGACGATTTTAAATATTACATTATATTATAATAATAATATTGAGAGTCGCGAAAATGTGAGACAAGCACAGGACCAGTCGTTATGTCGACACTTGGGGAAGGCCTATGTCCAACTGTGGACGTCTTTCAGCTGAAGTGATGATGATGATGATTAGATTTAAGAGTTAGAATTCAGTTTCAATTCTATGGTAGAGCTCATATTCCAAAATAAGCTTACTCGTATAGGTAATATTAATAAATAGTTTTAAATACGCGAGCGATATTAAAATATTTAGCATACAGATACAACATTAGTTTTTGTATATACGAAACCCGAAACATATGTCTAGTGATTTTATGTAAAGAATCTGTGTACAAAATTTCATAACTGTATCATGAAAACTTACAAAGTTTTAAGCTTGTTTTGTCAGCAAAAACACATAGTCACCGGGCCATCCAGGCGACTGAGGGGTTCTTTTGCACTTGCACCCAGCTGTTTGCTGGCTCGTAATACCCACTATGACCTTCTGTGACCTGTTGTATTTAGTGTCGGTGGCGGCTAACTTGTGACCTTTTTATTTTATTTTTTTTGGGGAAAAAGTAAGGTGTAAAATCTATTGGAATCCATTTAGTTACTGATCCTGAACGAAACTATATTCAGATTTCGCATAAACTAATAATAATGCTGTATACACCACTAATTTTTAATTAGTACACATACTTAAAGGGCTTATTAGAAAAGCCCTTGTTATTATTTATCTAAAGTCTCAATAAATAATATTCATAAACAGCAAAGTTATTAGCGTTTGTTTATATCCCAAAATGTCTCTCAATTCATGGAAATATTGTGCAGGCTATTGATTATGAATGAATAAATGATGATTAAAATGGAAAAACACTGCCCGCAGTATTTTCTACTAGTAGTCTAAGATCCGATTAAGAACGACCTTCACCGGTCTGTTTAATGGATGAAACGTATTTTATTATAAATTTAGTGTATTAAATAATATAACGCGGGTGGGTTGCCTAAGAAATTCCTGGCCAGACTATTATTAATTAAAAATTAAAAATTTATTTTATTTTTAGAAAAATGCACAACCGTTATCCATACCAGATTTTTTTGCAGACAACACTATAACATCGTAATCGTAATGAAACAGCTTTTATTTTGATATAGAATTTGTTGTATATAAAAAAAAACACACCTGTTTATGCATACCTGTTTATACCTGGCAACCCATAGCTATGCCAGGAAACAAATAGGCAACCCAACATTTTTATGTTCTAAAGGCTTCACTCTTTCGGTTAGTATTAAATTTATTCGTTAAACACACCGGTGCATTTTACAAAAAAAAAAAAAATTGTTTGGCCAGGAATTTCTCAGGCAACCCACCCGCGTTATATTATTTTATATACTAAATTTATCATAAAATAGGTTTCATCCATTAAACAAACCGGTGAAGGTCGTTCTTAACCGTATCCTGTACCATAGCAATTGTTATGTTTGATTGAATCTATGATGAATTTCCCTTTTCGTGGTCAATTTTAGGATTTCGGTTTTTTCTACTTTTGAATACAAAAATATGATCAATAACGGGTACAGATAAAGCCCCATTTTTTTGTGTACTATTTGAAAAGTAGGGGTGTATATGTGTACCTACATAAGGTGCTATACGGCAAAGCCCGATCCACACATGGCCATAGTTTATTACAAGTAACATGGCCTGACGGGGAAACTGTTTTTCGTGAAAAATTGTGCGTCTATTTAGGCAGAATAAACATGTTTACTGTCTTTCTTTACATAGTTAAGTTTTAAAATACCTAATTATTTAATATTTAAATTTCATAATTATAAACAACCATCGTAATTAGAAAACCGTTCCATTCTCCATAATAATGTTACACCATCAAGTCGTCCATACCTTTTACTATTGTTATTACGTTTATCTCCAAACTCCATTTAAACTTACGCAGTAAAGCCCGCTACAACGCAATAGCAAAAAGGAAAAATTGCAACTTTTAATTGAACCCAAACCGGATTGTTATCCCAATTACGATAACTCACTTTCAAATTAAACCATGCGTGGTAAGAACTGGCTATTGTTAATTTATAGATACACAAACTAATTACGTAATAGAAATTATAGACCATGGATATAATTATACGACATTATTTTTAGTATTGCGAAACCTGAATCTAAGCGCACGGCCGTGCGCAGGCCAAGTTCCAGCAACAGGCCGCGCGCATGCCGTACACTATTTACACGAATCATTTCGACCCACTTTTGACCCACCTGTAGCTCAGTGCCTAATACAAGTACAGAGATAAAATTGTATCTACGTTATCATAAACTAGTACTAAAGCCGTATGCCAAATTTCATAGATATAGCTTCAGTAGATCCTGAAATATGACCCTGTGAATATAGCTAATTTTGGCACTGACTCACTGACCGGTAATCAAAATCTCTAGGCCACTTCCAATTGTCCTAGCGTTATGAAATTTGGCACACAGGTCGTGTGTTACATGTAGATTAACAAAAAATTAAGAAATTTAGAAATCGGTCAAGCGTGAGTTGGCCCAATCTAATATTTATTAACCAGTGATATGAGAATACGAAGAGGAGGGGGGAGAGGAAGGGGGGAGGGGGTATAAAATATGTCATAAGAAATTGGTCAAGCGTGAGTTGGCTTAATCGAATATCAAATTTTTAGTAAAATATTTATGAACCAGTTATACAATGAGAATGCGATCTAAGGTTAACAATGGACGCGGGCGTCGCACAAAAAGAAAAAAATGGATACGAATTCTTGAAAAAAAAGTATTGAAATCCCACTAAAAAAAATACCTGTTAAAAAGGGGGCCAAGTTCCTATCGGCTAATTGTTCGCCTAAAAAAGGGTTGAAATCCAATCCAATGCCAAGTTAGATGCACTTTAAAATCGATCATAATCATCTTCATCAAGAGCCTGATCATCGTTAAATTTGAACTTGGCAGGTTAATTTAATTATATAAATTCAATTACAAAATTAATCAAGTGTTACGTGTAGCATGAAGACCTGCCAAGTTCAAATTTAACGATGATCAGGCTGTTGATGAAGATGATTATGATCGAGATTTTTTAGGTGAACAATTAGCCGATAGGCACTTGGCCCCCTTTTTAACAGGTATGTTTTTAGTGGGATATAGTTTGTTCAGAATCAGTAACTGAACCGATTGCAGTTTTACACCATGTTCTATTTTTCCCAATAATATTTAAAAAAAGGTCACAAGTTGGAAACCACCGACACTCAGTACAGCCAGGTCATGGCAGGTCGTAGCGGGCATTAGGAGCCAGCACACAGCTGGATGCGGGAGCAAATCAACTCCTCAGTCGCCCGGATGGCCCATGTATTTGTACGGACAACCACAAAATTTTCTTGATAAAGTGATAAACTTTGTGATTTTTCTTCTCTTTCTGAGATGAAGACTTGAGAAGTAAGCAAGGAGCAAACTCGTTGTACTAAAGCCAAATAGATCAGGATGAGGGTTAGATAGGTAATAATGATAAATCAATAAATGAGTAGTGGTGTGGTGGCCCAATGGTAACGGTCCCGACTTCCCCATAAGTTGTTCGTCACGGGTTCAAACCAGGGATGTTACGGAGCTTCGACTCCGACTCCGTTAAGTCGGAACTTCCGATATTACACCTTCGTTTCCGACTTCGGCTCCGATACTTGTCCGGAATCCCCCCTTTTTTTTATGGTGGGAAAAAATCATCCAATGACAACCCCCGCTCTTGGGCGGAGCGGGAGATAGTGTCAGACTCTTACTAACTAAAAGACCCACCCCGTTCCTTCTAGCCTTCATACCGGGGCTCGAGCGCCCTTTCGGATAACCCTGGCCCCAGTAGGCTACGACCCGGCTGGGTCCCTGCTGTTGCTGACAACTCCTTGAGGCGCGCGGGAACAGTGCGCGCCGTCGACGACTTGGGCTTGGTCCGGACAGTTACCGGACGGCCGGACAGCGAGCTACCCATTGCTCACTGTCCGCAAGCCCGCGCCTACGGTGGCCGGAAATCGGGATCAGAATCCCGGCGGCGGCGGCGAGTACGCCGTTGCCTGACGCGTTCGGCCTCCTCCTTTGCGAGAATTACTGCTTCGCAGAAGTAACCGACCGCCTGCCACTCCTCCTCGCTCCGGACCATGGCCTCAACCAAGGCCCGGCGCGAGAGGTCTCCGCCGTTCCGGAATCCCCCTGACTCCCACTACGTGCACTCTATTGTAAATTATTTTTTCACTTGTTGTTAGTTTGTTGACGATCGTCTTTATAATTAAAAAATTAAAATGAAAAAAAATTGACTGAATTATGTTTTATTTGTCCTTAAATAAAAAATCTCTCCTGCCACCACGTCTGACCCGCCGCGCGAATCCGCCTCCGGTTCCGACTCCGGTTCCGGTTCCGGTTCCGACTCCGATAAATCAAATTTAAAAACTCCGACTCCGACTCCGCCTTCGGTTTCGATATAATTAAGTACCTCCGTTACATACCGAGTTGCGTGATCTGGATTCTGGTGTTCCACAAGGCGGTATTCTTTCTCCCTTACTATTCTCCATCTTCATAAATTTTATAACTCTTTGTCTTCGGTGTTCGTATCATCTTTATGCCGATGATCTTCAGTTATATGCAGCTGCGCGGGTAGAAGGTTTGTCAGACGCTATAGATGATGTAAATCGGGATCTGGAAGCTATCAAGGATTGGTCTGATAGATTTGGGGTGTCCGTAAACCCCACGAAGTGTCAGGCTATCATTATCGGAAGCTCGCGCATGATGGGTAAAGTGGTGGTTAACTCCCTTCCTCCAATTATTTTTAATGGTGCCATCATCCCCATCAGTCCTAGTGTAAAGGATCTCGGTTTGCATCTTGACTCGACGCTTGGCTGGCAAAGTCAGGTTTCTAGTGTCTGCCAAAGAGTCAACGGGACTTTGCGGTATCTGTATCGTCTGAGGAACTTTTTGCCCGCGAAGACGAAGACTATGCTTGTGCAAACTTTAATTTTCCCTATAATCGACTATGGTGACGTGTGCTACTTTGACCTGAACGCGGCGTTGCTGGATAAACTAGCCAGGCTCCTCAACAACTGCATCCGGTTCATATTTAACCTTAGAAAATATGACCATATTTCGACTTACAGATCTGAGCTTAAATGGATGTCAATTCGCCAGAGAAGAAATGTGCGCGCACTGACTACACTTTTCTCTCTGCTCAACTCTCCCACTCCCCCATCCTATCTCATAACTCACTTTCAATTTCTTTGTTCTTCACACGCAAGGAATCTGCGTTCTTCAAACAATCTCCTTCTGCTCTGTCCTTCTCATACTTCTGATTTTGTTCATTCTTCCTTCTATATACAGTCCATCCTTCTGTGGAATGCGCTTCCTCTCGATATCAGGACGGCCGAAAGTCGGTATGCATTTAAGCGGAGGTTGCGGAATCATTTTCTACACCAATAGCAGAATCGTCTCAAAACTTCTGTCCTTACTTTATATAAATATATATATATGTAGTATATATATTATTTTAAATATGTATGTGTATTTTATCTATAATTATGTATACTTTTTACTCTTGTTTTAATACCAAAATTTTCTTTTTGTGCGCCTACCATATTGTCTCTTCACCACCCTAGGTTGACTGGTAGAGAATGCCTAAGGCATTAAGTCCATCTATGTACTTTGTGTTGCATGAACATTAAATAAATAAATAAATACCTGGTTCAAACCAAGGTAAGAACTTTACTTTTAGTTATCATCTTCAACATTTCAGCCAAAAGACTCTTGGACACAGACCTCTCCAAAGGTCGCCATAACGATCGCTCCTGTGCATCTCGCATCCAATGGATTAAATTAACACAACCCTCTCCAGCAAGCTTACTCTTGAGTTCAATTCCGATCGGTCGACATTGAGATTGTGACGTTACGTACCCTTGAATTCAATGCTAGTGCCAAATTGGTTCAAAATTGCGTGACCATTTTGAGAACTAAGTGAAATCGTATATGTTGACAATATTGTTTTCAAGAGTACCAAATCACGTAACGTCAAAATTGACATTGCATACGGATTGACTTTAGATTGAAATTGAAATTAATTTGGAGAGTAAGCCTGCTGGTCATCGGTCCACCTTGTGAGAGGCCTTACTTCTTACTTTGTGTAACTACTCAATTTATTTCACTACCACTAGGGCGAAGGGACACGTTTGAGGAAAAATTGAGGATTGATTGAAAGGTTGATTTCATTTTGGTGGTCTTGCAACTAAAAATTCGAAGAAATATTATGTGATATCCACCGCAATCGGACCGCAATGGATTGCGTCTCATTCCAAGTCCCAGCAATGGAATCATTGTAAGGCTGATCATGGTATCTACTATAGATATTTGCACAGATATGTTATTACTGTACTATTGATATTACACCGATAGTTGTATCAATTGAATAAGTTTGCGGCACTCATGCGCATTATAAAATGAAATATGAAGTAGAAATCTCGTTCGGTTATAATTTTTATGTGTGGTCCGACTGCGAGTGGGATGCAAGCGAGATTTTTGGTTGTTAACATCATAAAGCGAATGGATTTTAATTTTCATCTTACATTTGCCCTCACGTGGAAGAATTCTACTAAAGCTCAAATGACCACAATTGATTTAATAATTAATAAGTTGAGCAAGTAGTTCTCTGCTATACACCGCTAAATTTAATCATTTTAATCCCGTGGAGGGTAGATTCGGTACATGAAACACTATCGATTTGCAAAGATAAAATTAAAAAATAAAGTACGAAATTAATTTCTTTAAAAAAACGTCAGCTGAGCGAGTTCAATGACCTATAGATAGTAGTCGGCGTTGCGTAAAAACTACCTACAGGTCATTGAACTCGCTCAGATGACGTTTTTTTAAAGAAATTAATTTCGTACATGCGTAAATTAATACGAGTTTTGAAAAAGGTACTTTATTTTTTAATTTTATCTGTACAAATCGATAGTGTTTCATGTACCGGATCGACCCACGACGGGATTAAAACGATTAAAATTTAACGGTGTATAATTTTATTTTTAGTGATACGAAACCCGAAACAAGTGTCTAGTGTTTTTATGTAAATAATCTATGTAACTGTGCTATAAGATCTTGCATCTTGCTTGAAATTTGGCATAAAAATTTCAGGATTCTTGGCCAATGGAAAACCCTATGAATTTTGATTCCTTTGAGAGTATCAAAATATACGTTTTATGCGGCATAAACTGCTGTATCTTATTTTACCGTTAACTTAAAAGTTTGTTTTTTTAAACAGCTTCAAGGGACTGAAGATCTGAGTTTATGGTTTTAATTTCAACTCGATACCTTTACGTGTTCCTGAGATAAAGGGCCTTGACAGACAGACAAACAGACAGACAGATAGACAGACAGACGGACAACAAAGTGATCCTATATGGGATCCGTTTTTTTAAGCTATTGCATAGCTTCTATCGCGGGCCTTGAGCGTGGAGACCGAATCCAGAAATTCCGTAACGAAAATAACCTAACACCCCCCCCCCACTCATTTGTTTTTTGAGCGTGGTGACCGATAAGAAAACAAATGAGTGAACAATCAATCAAAATTCAATTCAATGTGTGAAAGTGTAACTTCAATTAATATCAAAGAAAAAAAAATACTGCATAAATAAAATAAAAAAATAATTATAATTGCATAAGTTGATAAAAATGCTATGCAATAGCTTTACCGCGGCAGTCCCCGAGTGCCACACGTCTTTTTTTTTTCTTTTGAGGGATGGACCCTAAAAAAACATAAGGAAGAAATCTTCACAAACTCGCTATCAGTAAGACTACAAGTCGTAACGGCTCTTCGCTTCTCAGAAACTCCAAGTTGCGTGGTCATTGTTTTTGTAATGCCATGTTTGTTTTATTTTTACAGATTACAGTACACAGGCTTATTTGATGAATGTTGTACGACTTCTTTTTTTTGGATGGGAAATCATTCAATGAATTCTCCCGCTTTTGTGCGGAGCAGGAGGTGTGCCAGACTTTTACTGATTATTACCCATTCCTGTTCCTTTTTTGCCATCGTTCCAGCTCCACGGAGTTTTCTTTCGTCCAACTCATGACCCCAATAGGCTTCAACCCACGATATCGATATTATTGATAGGCTCGCGTTTGACCACTATCTCAGCTGATGGTAAGTGATGATGTGGCCGACGATGGAGCACGCTTGCCTAGAAGTAACCTATTCACTCTTGACTTAAAGACCCCTAGGTTGTAGCTATCAGGAAACACAGATCCCGGCAGGGAATTCTACTCCTTAGCTGTACGCATAATGAATGTGTTTCAAACGCTTTGTACGAATGGGTGGGATATCCACCATGTACCGATGGCGCAAAGCCGTACGTCTAGTGGTCCGATGTGTGGATTAGTGGATTTGCTGACATCTCCTTGAGGTGCGTGTAACAGCCGTCAACGAGTCGAGTCCGGTCTGGACGGTTACCGGACGACTTCACTTAATAGACGGATTGCTGTAGCTGATGGTGAGAGAAAAATGTAGCGTTTTCTTTTGTTTTACTTCATGGTTTAATTATGGAGTGTCAATTTGGAAGTTAATTGCGTTGAGGTTTAATGCGTCGAAGCGTGACAATTGATGAAATGATTTCACGAGTAGATTTTTTTAGGAATGGCCCCTCGCTGGTTAGCTTATGAGGTGGTCGTCTTGACTGTGAATTGCTTGTAAAGACCTGAAGAAATTAATGCTTCCAACTGGACCTACTCTCCACGGACGCGTAGCTCTGAGACGCGTAACCGTCATTATACCGCTTGGTGTACAGTTGCCACAACGTATCTTGAGCGCTCGGCGTCAGAGTGGAGATCGCTTTGCGCATTCCATACATTGGCGAGCCAATCGTCTTCGTTGTTAGATACATTCCGCAACGCAGCAAACGAATGAGGAGTGACGTCTATGACGCGATGGCGCGGCGAGCTACTTACACTCCCCGCCTCCGCGTCTCATCTCGCACCACTAAAGAGACCGAATATTTGACTTCTGGGCAACCGCTCAAGATACTTTGTGGCAACTGTATAAAACCCTGTCGACGGAGTCGCAACGTCGTGCTCGCGTCGCATGCAAGCTTCATGACGACTGTCGTACCGCATGTCATACGTCGGGGCGTAAATCGAGCGAAAGCACGTTTTTATTTTTGTGACAATAGCGGGAACGTCTTTATCGTCTGACGGCACTTTAAAAATGATTAAAAATGTACAAAGCATATTACAATGCCTTGTGTACAGGGTTCAGTAGGTACGCAGTGCTGCGCAAGCTGCTGTGTATTTTGAAGCATCTATGAAGCTACGCGTCTGCGGACAGCAGGCCTAAGCGACTAGACGTTAAAAGCACCCGTACCGGGGCCAGGGTTAGCATCGAAAGGTAGCACAGCCCCGGTATAAAAGGCAAGAAGGAACGAGGTGGGTTTTTTAGTCAGTAAGAGTCTGACGCAATCTCCCGCTACGCCCAAGGGTGGGGAATGTCATTTGGATGATTTTTACCCACCAAAAAACACCCCTGTGGTGTTCGGAACTCGGTTTAGGGGAGTCACGGGAGGATCAGGTTAGCAAGGGAGAGGCTAGACGTGTTTAAAGAAATTTATTCTCATAAAAGACAAGAAGAAGTTGGGGAGACCTTAGCCCAGCAGTGGGACAGTATAGGCTAAAAATAAAAAGACAACAGTCAACATGAGAAACATGGTATACGTACAAACAGTGCTTATTATTGGGTCGAACTTAGATCATTATTAAGCGACCAATTTACCTAACACACATTGCCCGCAGAACAGATGGTCGATGGGGACGTAAGGTTCTGGAATGGCGACTACGTACCAGAAGACGCAGCGTTGGAAGGCCTCCCACAAGGTGGACCAATGACTTTGTGGGGGTAGCGGAAGTCGATCCAAAACCACGACCACTGCACCAGGGTCCAGGAGTCTATGAGTAAGAAGACCAACAGATGAGGTAGTGGTTTAAGCGCGAGCTGATTAAACGTAAAAAACCTCGGCAGTTTCGAGTCGATCTCGCGCACTGAGGGTTTCGTACCAACTTAACTACGTGAATTATCATAATTCAATTCCCAAATGGAATCTCGAAGATTTTTATCACGTAGCAACAAATTCACTGTTTTCAGATTTATTCATATAACCTACCTCTGCTATAATTCCTATACTTTGCTTTACTGCCAAATTTCAAGTTTCACTCTATGAATTTTGATTCCTAAGAGAGTGCCGAAATATAATAGGTACGTTTTTTGCAACATAAACGGCCATATCTTTTATTTTTACTAACTTAGATGTTTGATTTTTTTCACAGCTTCAAGGAACCGTTCAATTGAGTACAGTTGCCATCACGGATCTTGAGCGGTTGCGCAGAAGTCAAATATTCGGTCTCTTTAGTGGTGCGAAGTGAGACGCGGGGGCGGGGAGTGTCAGTGATTGGCTCGCCGCGCCATGGCGTCATAGACATCACTCCTAATTCGTTCCCTGCGTTGCTGCATGTATCTAACAACGAAGACGATTGGCTCGCCAATGTATGGAATGCGCAAAGCGATCCCCACTCTGACGCCGAGCGCTCAAGATCCGTGATGGCAACTGTACCTACCTATAGTTTCAATTTCAGCTCGCTAAGGGTCTTGACAGACAGACGGACAACAAAGTGATCCCATAAGGATACCGTTTTCTTTCTTTTGAGGTACGGTACCCTAAGCAGACATATTATCTAACATGTCGGCTCTTGCCTACATTGTAGCGTATTAGGCGCGGGCCACACAGAAGAGACGTAAGACTAGGACGCGTCGCGGACGGGGCGGAGACGCGATGCAGTCGCGCAGTCACCATTCAACCTCAAGACAGCACACGTGCGAGTGAGTGAGACCGCTCGCCCGGCGCGGCGCGGCTGGCATACCACCCCGCGCCCCGTCTTCGCCCCCGCCGCATCCCGTCCTCGTCTCCGCCGCGCCCACTCCCCGTCTCTCCTGTGTGTTTTGAACAAAGGGCGCAGACGTAAAAGCGCTGCGCCCGGGCCCCGTCCTCGTCTCCGCCGCGCCCACGCCCCGTCTCTCCTGTGTGTTTTGAACAAAGGGCGCAGACGTAAAAGCGCTGCGCCCGGGCCCCGTCCTCGTCTCCGCCGCGCCCACGCCCCGTCTCTCCTGTGTGTTTTGAACAAAGGGCGCAGACGTAAAAGCGCTGCGCCCGGGCCCCGTCCTCGTCTCCGCCGCGCCCACGCCCCGTCTCTCCTGTGTGTTTTGAACAAAGGGCGCAGACGTAAAAGCGCTGCGCCCGCGCCCCGTCTCTTCTGTATGTTTTGCGTCGCGACGCTTCTATACATTTTGTATGAAAGGGACGCGGTAGAGACAAATGTCCGCGCCCCGTCTGTCTTATTTCTCTTCTGTCTGGCCCGCGCCTTAGACGGACATTGAACTCTATCTAATTAGCCGTATCATAGGAACGCTATCCTATAAACTTTCTATGTTATTGATAGTAAGTCACGACTAAGTCTATTGAATGCAAATTAATCAATATCATAAGCTAGAGTGCACTGGTAATCCCTGAAGAATTTGCTGTATCATTTTGGACACATTAATTTAATAACAGCTACATATATGTATACAACATGAGTTTTGTATCTGGGAAACCAGAAACACGTGTCTATAGTATTTTATTTCATAACTGTATCTTAAAAAATATGATATATAAATATAATGAATATGATGGATGGAGAGGGAGAGGCCGAAAAATAGATGGATGGATTGTGTGAGAAGTGGCATGAAAGAAAAGGGAGTTAGTGATAGTTTGACGGGTGACAGGACAGAATGAAAGAAGAAAACGTGTTGCGCCGACCCCAAGTAATATGGGATAAGGGCAGGAAGAAGAAGAACTGTATCTTAAAAAATCAAAAAGTTATAAGTTTGTTAGGTTACTTGATTCTCCGCACAAATACATGGTCACCGGGCCATCCGGGCGAATGGGTTGTTGTTTTGCTCCCACACCTCGTTGTGCGCTGGCGCCTAGAGCTCGCTATTACCTACTATGATCTGTGTTGTACTTAGTGTCGGTGGTGTTTAACTATTAAACTATAATCAGGCTTCGCAATATATTAAAAACTAGCTGTGCCCGCGACTTCGTTCGCGCGGACTAGGTACAGGATTTTGAATTTATTTTTTCTAAAATAAAAGTAGCCTATGTTACAGACAATATTGTTATTTTATTAAGATTTTCTAGTATGTTGCATGTCTTTTTTTCCCTTCAAACTATCGGCGAAATTGTTTTTTTTTATTATTATTTTCAACACAATGTTACATTGTTATGAAATAAATGACTTATGACTTATGACTTATAAACTGACGAAAAAAAAAATTGACGTGTAAAAGTGTTTTTTAAACCTATTTACAAAATAAATATCATTTATCATTTATACCTATTACTTACGTGCTATTGACGCCGAGTTGCTAGCCTGTCGGTTTTCTATCGTTTACATTTCGGGGAGTGTGCATTAGGCTAGTTGCCGTAAAAAATGTAATTAGTCCGTCTTTTAAATTATTCAAAAATAAGGAACACGTATTTTTTATTTGTAAATTAAACCAAAAAAGAAAGATATAGCCCATTAAAGTAACGTGTATAGTCACGCGCGCCGTGCTGCATTTTTTCGCACGGGGTGACGTACGTCACACGTAACTTTAATGGGCTATATCTTTGTTATTTTTTGTTTAAGCGAAAAGAGAAAAAATATGTGTTCAATATATTTTTTAATATAAATAAAATACGGACTAAACAAAATGTAATTATTTTTTTTTTTTTTTTTTTTTTTTTTTTTATCTGTTATAAACTAGTACTTGACTGCGATCCCGCCTGATGGTAAGCAGTGATGCAATCGTTGATGGTGAGGCGCACTAGTTTATTAAGAGCCTATTCACTCTAGCCTTGAAGACACCCAAATTATAATCAGACGGAAAGACCGCAGCAGGCAAACTGTTCCAGTCCTTCGAAGTACGCGGTATAAATGACGAGGCGAAACGCTTAGTCCGGACCGTAGATGTTTCAACAACGTAAGGGTGGATACTCGCCGTGCGTCGGTTTGTCCGATGGTAGAAATGAGATGGCGGAATCAAGTCATGCAATTCCTGCGCACACTCTCCAAAATGCAATCTGTAAAACACCGAAAGGCTGGCTACCCTACGCCTGTGCTCAAGGCTTTGAAGATTGGTCTTAACCAAATCTGGATCACCAATCAGCCTCTTCGCACGCCTTTCCACTGAGTCCAAAGCTGCCAGGTGGCACTTCGCAGCACCAGCCCATATGTGGCTGCAGTACTCCACACACGATCGGACCTGTGCTTTGTATAACATTAAAAGCTGTCTCGGTGTGAAGTACCGTCGGACTTTTGCGAGAACGCCTAGTTTCCTAGCAGCTACTTTGGCTTTGGACTCAATGAACCGCCCAAAATTGAGGTCGGAGGAAATTTCGACACCCAAGAGCTGAAGGCGGTCGGTACAATCCAATGATACATTCTGAAAAGTAGGAGCCGAGGTGAACGGGCTCCTTTTGGCGGTGAACAGACACGCCTGTGTTTTGGCTGCGTTGAATCCCACCAGATTGGTTTCGCCCCACTTGGAGACTGCCTGAAGCGAGATATTCGTACGCTCTACCATAGCCTCTCGTTCGGACCGGATTTGCTCTTTACTAGCCCGAGCACCTGGCAGGTATCTCTCTACAACTGTGCTATCATCTGCATACCCATAGATACCGGGCATCAGCAGATCATTAATATGCAGCAGGAAAAGAGTTGCAGAGAGCACTGACCCCTGAGGAACTCCGGCATTAGTCGTCATGGGCTCTGATGAGCATCCATCGACAACAACTCGAAGAGACCGTTCTCTCAGGAAGTCTTTTACCCAGTTAATCAGACCAGGAGAAATGCCGTATGCTGGAAGCTTGCTCAAGAGGCTAGCATGCCATACCCTGTCGAAGGCCTTCGAGACGTCTAAGGAGACAGCAATTGCTTCCCCATTCTTCTCGAGGGCCTCGCCCCACAAGTGGGTGGCATACACTAGTAGGTCCCCAGTAGATCGATTGCGGCGAAACCCGTACTGTCGGTCACTGAAGAGATCGTTACCTTCTAGGTATGCCATGAGGCGCGAGTTCAACACACGCTCCATAATCTTGCAGAGTATGGAGGTTATCGAAATCGGCCGATAGTTGGTAGGATCGGCACGACTGCCCTTTTTGGGCACGGGTTGCACGTTGGCAAGCTTCCAGGACTTGGGCACTATTCCAGTCCTAAACGAGAGGCGATACAAGCGTGTCAATACAGGAGACAACTCGGGCGCACAAGCCTTGAGAACAATCGCTGGTATACCATCGGGTCCACTAGCTTTATTCACGTCTAGACGACACAGTGCTCTCAGAACTTCTTTGTTCCTTATGCGAACCTCGGGCATCGAAGTGTCGCAGTGAGGTAGAGTCGGTGGAGTAGCACTGCCAGTATCAAGACGAGAATTATGGGCGAAGAGAGATGCAAAGAGTCCTGCTTTTTCTCTCGCCGAATGAGCCAGTGTTCCGTCAGGTTTAACCAGCGGAGGCAATGTGGGCCGACAGAAGTTCGCTTCGACCGATTTGGCAAGGGACCAGAAAGCTCTGCTACCGGATGGCTGTGCAGAAAGCTTTGTGCCAATATGGGCAATGCGGTCAAAGCGAGCCTTCTTTAGTGCCTTTTTGTAGGACTTGGCAGCACGGTTAAAGGCTCTCTTTGCTGAGCTCAGATCCGGAGATTTGCGGTCACGAGCGTCAACCCAGGCTAGAAACGCCGAATGCTTACGCTCTTCAGCTTGAACGCAATCAGCGTTGAACCATGGGTGAGCTGAGCTTCCGATGGGTACGTCGCTATAAGGAATGAAATACTCCATAGCTTGACGCACCACATCGGACACAGCATCCGCACACCTCGACGGATCTTTAAAAGAGAAGCAGACCCGCTGCCAAGGATAAGACGCAAAAAAGTGACGCATCTCATCCCAATCTGCTGACTTGTATCGCCACATTCGCCGTTCACCACGAGAGTCGCAGTCAAGTGGGGAGAAAGACGACACAGACTTCACCAGACAGTGATCTGAAGTTCCAAGTGGTGAAGAAACTGTTACGATACATCTGTCTGGGTCGGTGGTCAGCAGAAGGTCCAGACAGTTGGCAGTATGACCAGCTACATCAGGCACCCTAGTCGCTTGCTTCACCAGCTGGGACAGGCCCATCGATACCGCAAAGTTTCGGGCTTCTCTCCCAGCATGGTCGGTCTTCTGGTACGGGAAAAGCCAGTCTTGGTGACAGGCATTAAAGTCCCCCAGAGCGACGAGCTGCGCATCAGGGTGCCGATGCAGAGCCTTATCGGCGGCCTCACTGAGGTGGTCAAACATTCGAGTTGTCTCCTGATCACCGCTGTGCGATCGATAGACACAGGCATAGACAATTTTGTCCATGCCAGTGTCCACCAACAGCCATAGCGTGGAAAGAGTTGTGTCCTCAAGGTGACGGAGACGCTGACAGCAGATGTCATTACGGACGTATACACAGACCCCAGCACGTTGCAGGAAATGATGCTCCAATGAGTATCCCGGGTAGCTGAGGTACGCCGCATCTGCCGGACATCTAATCTGCGTCTCCGTCAAGAAAAGCAAGTGTGGCTTGTCAGTCTCTAGATGGTGGTGGACCGCATCGAGATTGGAGTGCAGTCCTCTAATGTTTGAGAGGTGCACTTTGACCCTAGAAACTACCCTCCGCCAAGTTCGTTCTATCATCGGACCATTAAGACGTAGGTACGGTGATGCGCCATCGGTACATGGTGAACATCCCACCCATACGTAGAAAGGCTTTTGGGAACACATTCATTGTCCGTACCTACAGGTATGGATATGGAGAGGAATTTCCTACCGGAGTCTGCAGTGCCGTAAATAACCTTTTCGGCGCCCTGTGCGAGCTTCTATAACTGCGCCCTATTAAGCCGGCCGCTTGACTCCGATAAACACATAACACAAATACGCTCGTGTGCTGCAAAAAAACAATGATTTAATTGAACAGACTTTTTTATGATACTGGCAGGAATGTGTTAGAATCGAGCACTATCATTATCATTATCAGGATCAGGAGCAAAACGAAAAAATAATAGTCCTGCCTAGTCAGGCCATTCTTGCGCCCTTCGAAGTCTACGCCCTGTGCCTGGGCACCGGTGGCACCGCCCTATTTACGGCACTGGGAGTCTTTAGTTCATAGCTACAATTTAAGAGTAAGTATCTACCTATTTATAGAGTGAATAGGTTACTTCTAGGCAAGCGTGTTCCATCACCGGCCACATCATCATTTACCTTACGGAGAGATAGCGGTAAATTAAAATGCGGCTCGCGTACCCATGCATAGATAATAAAAATAAAAATGTATTATATTAAAACTCAAACTCACAACTCAAATCCAATTGTTATTAGAATCTCGATTTCCACTATGAAAGTCTAAGTGAATAAACAGTTTACTATACCGGAATTGAACCTAGGATCTTAGTAGCATTGGCGACAATAGTAGATAAGTTTACTGCAGGCGACCAACGATGGCATCGTCAATATCAGTAGGATAGGGGTCATAGCTCATTAGAGCCACCCGGCACCCACCCCGCACCGCCCCGCCTACTGCGGTTAGTATTCTCTATATATATACCCCGTTAAATTTTGATCGTTTTAATTCCTTGGAGGGTCGATCCGGTACATGAAACACTATTGATTTGTAAAGATAAAATTAAAAATAAAGTACCTTTTTTTAAAAAACTCGTATTAATTTACGCATTTACGAAATTAATTTCTTTAAGAAAACGTCAGCTGAACGAGTTCAATGACCTGTAGATAGTAGTCGGCGTTGCGTACTAATTACCTACAGGTCATTGAACTCGCTCAGCTGATGTTTATAATACATTTTCAGCAAGCAGTTCTTGTGCTGTAAGCTTCATCTGATAAATAGCGATTGGAAGCTTACAGGTATTATGAATTTTATTATTTTTTTTATAAACTACTTCGGGCTTTGTATTTTAGATGCTTGGTTTCTAAAAACAGGGCATAGATTACTGCCATCTATGCCTTTTTTTTAGAAACCAAGCATCTACGAAGCCCGAAGTAGTTTATAACTTTGTTCATTAGATGGCACTAGTACAGCAAACTGAAAGAATATAGCAAAGATTTTTTTTGTTATCTTTAGAATAAATTATTTTTAACTAAATAAATAATTTATTTAAATTTTGATTAATTTTCTTATAATATTTCTATATTTTTCGTAGACATAAAAATAGCGTACAACCAAACGTAATGACGCCTCTTGTAAATGTCAAAATGCGCGTTCCAGCTACAGATAATGCTACAAATTAAGCGGTGAATTGTTGCTCTTTTGTGTCTAATAACGTTTGACAGAATAAGATAGACATCTACGAATGCTAAAACTAAAGCAGAACACACATTGACACTTTCCAATTTAAAAGTTGTCGACAAAACGAAGTCGTTTGGGCGTTATTTATTGACGAAAAAAAATTAATTTTACTTCTTATTAGAAGAAAAATTTCATTGTACACGAGACACCATAAATCTAAAACTCCAAAACTCACCGACGTAGTCATAATCTACATAGTTTTCAGTTAAAAACTTTCATCAAAGTAACTGTTAATTTCTAAGGTGTGGCTATTGTTCCCGGATTTCTTGTTAACTACGCTTGAAATCGGTATCAAACCGTAACTTGTGAGTGTTAAAGAGTGTTTTAAAAGTACGGAACATGGCTCCAATACTGGAATCCTGCTGGTCGCCATGTATTTGGTCTTCAACCGTGAAGTCTGGGAGTCGCGCAGTAGCTGTTTATACAATTGCCATGAGCTTGATCCTAATCACGTTTATTGGTTATCAAATGGATGGTGGAGACTCCACACAGCTCTGGAACCCGCTCTTCGAAGCTGATGTTAGAGGATGTAAGTTACTAAAAATCTTTCAAGAGTTGTTTGTTTTTTGAAATAGTTTGTTGAGAGCCATTTATTTACCAGCACTTGTAGAACATTACACACAACATCTAAGGTGTTGTATAATAGAAAATAATAGAAAAAGCTATTGTTTGACCAACTTAGAGTGCATCTATTGTGAATCTAATTAGAAAATTTTATAGTGTCAAACTTATAATAGAAAACACAATAAATGAATTAGGCATAAAAAAAAAATATTTTCTACTGTGTGAATCTGAAAGAAAAAAAAAACATTTGTAATATAAAACATTAATTCATTAACCCTTTGTGTGTCCGGAATGTGGATCCACGCGAGACGCAATAACTTTTTAATTGTGTCTCTAATTACGGCATACGAAAGGTTAAACCCCTAGGGAGTTCACTCTCTTTGTCTTTCTATTGTGTCTTTAACCTTTCAATCGTGGAAATTACAGACACAATAGAAAGACAATAGGTGCGCGAACGCCGGTGTTCGCTTGGGGTTTAATGAATTAATTTTGGTATTTGAAAGGTTAAACTCCAAGCGAACACCGGCGTTCACTCTCTCATTGTCTTTGTAATAATATAAAGATAATGAGAGAGAGAGAGAGAATTAAGGTTGAACAGAGGCGGCCTGCGCCTGGTGACGGGGACCATCACTGGGCACTGCACACTGAATAAGCACCTCCACACAATAGGCATCACAGACAGTCCCCTGTGCAGAGCATGCTTGGAGGGGGAGGAGACAATTGCACATGTGCTCCTAGACTGCACAGGGGTCACTGAAATACGCACACGAACCATAGGATCCCCGAATTCCCTTATAGACGTCCTGAAAAACCTGAGAGGCCTAATCTGCTTTTGGAGAGAGGTGGGCTGGTTGGAATAAGCCCACCCAAGGTTATGGCCGCTATCGCCCACGTACAATGGTCCGCATAGGACTAAGTGCGGAAACCATACTCAGACATAGACATAGACATAGATAATGAGAGAGTGAATGCCGGCACATTATTAACTTGTTAACCTTTCGAATACCGTATTAGAGACTTGTGACAAGTTTCAGGATATCTTAGCACTAAGTTTGAGGTTCAAGCCATTACAGGTGCTTAGTTGAACAAACCATTGATCAATAATTTCATTTTAATGTTTCAGCGTTGCTTGTATTTGGGAGTATATTCATTATAATTTTTATACTGCTCATTATCTTCTCCATATTGATGGTAAGTTCTAAACAAATACTTATTATAATTACTTTACTGCATCCACAGGTTCTAAAGTCATCTTCGTCCTGCCCTGGTCCCATTTTACTTGAGAAGTGATATAATATACTTTGTGTTTATCGATCCATATGTTTGTTATGGTCCCATTCAGGATCCCACAATGTGCCCTATCGCCTTTCTTTCAGTCCATTCAAAGGTTGTCTGTAAGAAATTGCCCTGTGCAATAAAACCAGCCTTTGTGCTCTTATATTATTTTTGATAATGTTTGTCCCATATTTTTTGTTTATGTGGTGTACAATAAAGAATATAATAAACTAGTTTTTGCCCGCGCGGCTCTGCCCTACTCTACCCTACAATACCCTACTCCACCCTACTCTACCCTACTCTACCTTACTCTACCATACCCTATCCTACTCTACCCTACTCTACACTACTCTTCACTACTCTACTTTACTCTACCCTACTCTACCCTACTCTACCCTACTATACCCTACTCTACCCTACCAAACTTCACATAAACCATCTACTAAATAGTCCGAACAAAGCCTTAACATTTGATTTGGATAGGTGAGCCCGTTCCTGAATTATAAAATTACAACGAAAAGTGGCATTGATTTTTATATATATAAAGTAGATAAATAAATTGTTCTCAAATCATTATGATCATCTGCCTACCCATGTTCCATGTTACTGTGAAAATGAGCACATTTCATTTAAAGTTTATATCATGGATTTGACTTCTTGTTTTTTTTTTGTAGCACTGCTGATTGTTACTGAATTAGTACATGTGGTTCTCCAAATCAGCATATTACCTACTAATTTGCCTAGAACTTAACAAATCTGTGGATTTTGATTAATAAATATAAACCCTAAAAATTTCAGAGCTTTTCCACTTGGGGTAGGGTTAAGCCCAGCATTGGACATCTTTTGACGATAATGATGATGATGATAATGAAATGCCTTTTGTTGTTGAATTTTTATTAATGTAAATGTCATCAATTTTCAGGTAGTTGGCATTAACATCTGGATGCGAGGCTACATTCTACCATGGCTTGGCACCATGGGGCTCATCATCGTGTTCCAGCTGTTCTTTGGACTCTGGCTGCTTGGAGGATATTATATTTATGTAAGATTTAAAGCATTTTATTTCAAATAAACCATATACAGTCACTTTTGAAAAATCAAGAAGTCAGTCAGTCATAAAAATTCCAAAGCGTAGATCTCTGTGGAGAAGAATGTGCAAGAAACTACATGGATACTCTTTACAATTATGTTATGTATTACTAATATCTTGGTAATATGTTTATTTTCGCTACTATTATATACAAACTAGCTTTTGCCCGCGCGGCTTCGCTCCCGCTCTTCCCTACTCTACCCTACTATACCCTACTCTTCCCTACTCTACCCTACTATACCCTACTCTACCCTACCCTACCCTACCCTACTCTACCCTACTCTACACAATAACTCAACACTACTCTACCCTACTCTACACTACTTTACTCTACACTACTCTACCCTACTCTACCCTAGTATACCCTACTCTACCCTACCAAACTTCACATAAACCATCTACTAAATAGTCGGAACAAAGCCTAAACATTTGGTTTGGATAGGTGAGCCCGTTCTTGAGTTATAAAATTACAACGAAGAGTGGCATTGATTTTTATAATACATATATCATACCTATATAGATAAAGTAAAAAAAAAAACTAAATATAGATATTAAAATAGTCACTGTCAGCTAAGTGATGTCCATGTAAGTTACTTCTACCGCACATAACTACTATGTGTAAATTCTCTTAGGGTTAATGCCAAATCATAATAGCAGATGAAGTCGTAAATAATTAACCTAATTAGGATAATTAGGCTGAGGCTACACAGGCCTGCGATTTGCGATGCGACTGGAAGAGCCATACCATACCATAATCAGCCTTTCAATGTTCCTACTGCTGGGACTCAGGCCTCCTCTCTAGGAGAAGGAATGGGCCGTAATCCACCACGCGGGCCCAGTGCGGGTTGGTGAATGTGACGTGTCTTCGAATTTTTAGTTCTAGGTCAGGCCGAGTGGTAACAGCCCCGACTTACATGTTGTAGGTCGCGGGTTCAAACCCAGCCAGATGTATTACTTTGTAGTTTGTGTAATTTATTTCATGACCACTGCTCTCAAAACGTTGAAGGAAAACATCGTGAGAAAACCGGCATGTCAAGATATGTGACATTCACTAACCTGCATTGCCCGCGTGGTGGATTACGATCCATTCCCTCTGCTAGAGAGGAGGCTTGAGTCCCAGCAGTTGGAACATTAAAGGGCTGATTATGCTAATTGAACAGTGTCAAACAAATTTTTATAGCTTAGCTGCATTCGACCAGGCTTACAGTGTAACCTGATGCAGCTACATACCAGTATTTTACATGACGCGACCGCCTATCTGACCTCTATAACCCAGTAGCCATGTAAGACCCCTTGTCAAAACTGGTGTCAGAATTTTTTGATTTCTTATTATTAAAGACAACAACTGTTTAAAGATTAAAAATGACACCTCGGACCAACGCCTTACCGTACTTTCTGAGGTATGGAACACTCTCGATATTTTCTTTTTTTATTGTAGATAGGTTCGCGCTTGACCGCTATCTCACCTGATGGAAAGCGACGATGCGGTCGACGATGGAACGCGCTTACCTAGAAGAAACCTATTCACTCTCGACTTAAAGATTCCCGGGTTGTAGCTATCAGGAAACAGACTCTGGCAAGGAATTCCACTCCCTAGCTGCACGCACAATGAATGTGTTCCCAAAACGTTTTGTGCGTGTAGGTGGGATATCCACCATGTATCGGTGGCGCATCGCGCTACGTCTGGTAGTCCGATGATGAAACGGGCTAGGCGGAATTAGGTTATGTAATTCCGTTGCACACTCCCCGAAATGCATGTAATGGATGGTCACCCATCTATAAACCGATATCGGCAATCGTTGCTTAACTTTTAGGATAGACCTGAGCATCAGTTACTGTTATGGTCGTGCCTCACTAGGACGCCATGACGTAGCCAGGTCATAACGTCAAAAAACTGGTTTACCTTAGCGTGAAGGTATACCCTTGCTTGTAAAGCTTTTGCCAATTAAAACTAAAACATTTTGTGTATTATGTTTCAGTTGGACGCTACCTTTGCAGCTCTAGTGGACTTCCTGTGGATGTCATACAATGTAAGTACAGATATAAACTTGTTTATTACAAATTTTGGCTTCTGTAAAGATAACATAAGACAATGAATCCCAGTGTACTTTCTACATTTCCCCAGTATCACAGTAACTGTTTTTACTCTGTTCGTAATTACATGCCATTTCGCCATATGTGCAGTGCCGTAATTACTCTTTTCTACACCTGGGGCCTTATTATGTCTTGTTAAAATGGCAGTCGTGCAAGCGAGATTGAGATGGGCCATTAGCAGTTCAGTTTAGGTCGTCAAATGTCGCATTAAGAGCTCGTGGTAGGGCCTCTGGTGTTAGATTCTGTAACTGCGCTCCTGAGAATAGTCTAAACTGGGTAAGTTTAGTTCGTCTGACGCAGGTCCTCACCCTGACTGGACATGAGTATTTCGGATTTGGCGGGAAGAAATGCTCGCTGTCACAATTGTGTGGATCGCTTGATACACAAGGTGAACTTTATATTTGTCCGCTTGGGCGGAGACCCCGTGCCCTCGTAGGATCGATCAACGTTAACGATCCGAGCGTTTGGTTTGTGTTCAGTTCATGATACGGGCGACAGCGAATGAGAAAACTCCTTTTGATGAAACGAATGATCCAAAATGGCCTAACATGGGCTTTGGTTTTATCATTTCTGCGCCATGTGCCTAAGCATCACTGGCATCGCTCATAGTTATAGCACTGTATGTGTGGTGGCGATTGGCGGCGGCGACCTCTCCCGTCTGGCTCTAGTTCAGGCCTTGGACCAGAGCTCGAGGGAATGGGAAGTCGTCACCTCCTGCGCAGCAGTAATGCGCGCGGAGGAGATGGCTGCATCCGTGAGGGAACGGACGTCCTCTCGCCCCAGTCACCGTCAAAAGAGACGCCCAGTCGGGGTGATTTTCAGGCACCGAAGGCGACGAGCAATGGGTAGCTTGCCGTTCGATCGCCAAGTAAGAATCAGGCCCAAGTCGAGCAGTGTTTTTGGTATCCTGCAATCTGCGTACTGCGATCCTGCAATCTTCGTACGAATATCTCACTTCAGGCAGTCTCCAAGTGGGGCGAAACCAATCTGGTGGGATTCAACGCCGCCAAAACACAGGCGTGTCTGTTCACCGCCAAAAGGAGCCCGTTCACTTCGGCTCCTACTTTTCAGAATGTATCATTGGATTGTACCGACCGCCTTCAGCTCTTGGGTGTCGAAATTTCCTCCGACCTCAATTTTGAGCGGTTCGTTGAGTCCAAAGCCAAAGTAGCTGCTAGTAAACTAGGCGTTCTTGCAAAAGTCCGGCGGTACTTCACACCGGGACAGCTTTTAATGTTATACAAAGCACAGGTCCGATCGTGTGTGGAGTACTGTAGCCACATATGGGCTGGTGCTGCAAAGTGCCACCTGCTGGCAGCTTTGGACTCGATGGAAAGGCGTGCGAAGAGGCTGATTGGTGATCCAGATTTGGTTAAGTCCAATCTTCAAAGCCTTGAGCACAGGCGTAGGGTAGCCAGCCTTGCGGTGTTTTACAGATTGCATTTTGGAGAGTGTGCGCAGGAATTGCATGACTTGATTCCGCCATCTCATTTCTACCATCGGACAAACCGACGCACGGCAAGTATCCACCCTTACGTTGTTGAAACACCTACGGTCCGGACTAAGCGTTTCGCCTCGTCATTTATACCGCGTACATCAAAGGACTGGAACAGTTTGCCTGCTGCGGTCTTCCCGTCTGATTATAATTTGGGTGTCTTCAAGGCTAGAGTGAATAGGCTCTTAATAAACTAGTGCGCCTCACCATCAACGATTGTATCACTGCTTACCATCAGGCGGGGATCGCAGTCAAGTACTAGTTTGTAACAGATAAAAAAAAAATCTTTACTGAGCTGCTGGCGTACCTCATGGAGTCTTTCAGTAACAGTTCAATATAACAGTTTGACTCCATTGGCCTTCCGTTCTGGGGACCATTATGCTGTAGTCTTTAACTTTGTGATTCTAAATGGATATTAATTATTCTCTTTTATCTTTTCAGATCTATTGCTGGCTATGCGTCTTCTCACAATACCAAATAATATTGGAAATGCAGTCGCCCAACATAGAAATATTAGTGGAATATTAGAACCAATGTTGGCACAAAGATTGGTGAGCTAATTGAAAACCATTCTTAAAAAAAATGTCGGTAGTCAAATCAACCACAATCGTGTATTACAATAATCAATACTTAGATAAAGTATGTGGATCAAAGCAGAATAAAATCAATACTTAATTATAAATATACCTGTTGCCTATTGGGCCTACAACACGCACAAGCCTCACCACAGTTTTGCCTTCATATGCTGAACACCGTGAGTGCGGTTTGTAAAACTTATACAGTTTTACACTAGGTATGGGCAAAGTGTGCCTGTCATCTTTCCGATTGGAATATTTCGAACTGAAAACTGAAACGTTCCGGAACAGTATACATATCACTGTTGTACCATTTGGAACGTTTGGAACATCGATTAAAAAGATACAAACGGAACATTGGGAACATGGGATCAAAAGATATAAACAGAGAATATGCTGACTGTGTATCGTGATCGGTTGAGTCGCATCATAGTCACATTGAGACAGAGAAATGTTAGACGATATGTATCATTTGGAACAATGACTAGAAAGATACAAACATAGACACTGACTGGTATGAATCGTGATCTGTTATGTCGCATCATATTGGGGTGGCCAACTTGATTAGACCCAAGATCTCCTGTTTACTATTGAAACCCTGTGCGATCTACCAATCTTCTATCTATTATAAAATCTGAAATCTTAAATTAAACAGCATAATTCAGCACACAATCATGTAGTATTTTTTTTTTTTTTTTTAGCGAGAAAACATAAATGTGAAAATTATTCTTAGTAACTAGGTACTTATTTAGCTTTATATTGTGAGTATTGCGTCTGAGCATCTTCCACTAGTTTAGCATAATATTTTTTGCCCTGCCACGATCTACTGGACTAACAGTCGCGATCGACCTGTTGGCCATCCCTGATATACACTAACAGTTTTATTTAACCGAATTCTGATTTAAGAATAATTTTAAGCAGATGTTTTTAATTCAGGACATAATTTATATTACACATACACTATTTACGTTTCAATTTGAATTTTAAAAAACTGCAGGTCATTTAAAGTAGACTGTTTCAGTGTTCCATTTGTTCCAAATGATGCATTTAAAACATTATTGACGTTCCAATCTTTTGGAACTTTAAAATATTTCGGAACAGTAAATCGGTTCACTGTTATTTTACACAATGTTCTGTGTAAAAACTGTGGTCAAGCCTGTGTGTGTCATAGGCCCATATTGCAGCTATTAGATTTGCACGTTAAGCACAACCTTTATTAATATACAAGTAGAGTTTATTATATAGATTTATATATCTGTTGAATATGTAAGTAGTTAGTATAGCTAAATGTGCCTAAAATAGTAAAATAGTTGCAGTATTTGAAATGCTTTGTAAAAGACTCGCATTTAGACTATTATGTGTATTTTTTATTGTGTTCAAAATGATGTAACATATTGTATCTATACTTATATTATATTGAGGTTTTGTAAGTTTATAAGTAATCTCTGAAACTCCTAAACCAATTCTGAAAATTCGTTTTAACAATTTAACTACACTGTCCCTGAGTGATAAAGTACTTGCTATAAAATATTTTTATGTCATGAGTTTTGTGGATGAATCCTTTTTTTTATGGTGGGAAAAAATCATCCAATGACATCCCCCGCTTGGGCGGAGCGAGAGATTGTCAGACTCTTACTGACTAAAAGGCCCACCCCGTTCTAGCCTTCATACCGGGCTCGAGCGCCCTTTCGGATAACCCTGGCCCCAGTAGGCTTCGACCCGGCTGGGTCCCTGCTGTTGCTGACAACTCCTTGAGGCGCGCGGGAACAGTGCGCGCCGTCGACGACTTGGGCTTGGTCCGGACAGTTACCGGTCGGCCGGACAGCGAGCTACCCATTGCTCACTGTCCGCAAGCCCGCGGTGGATGAATCCTCACAAAACTCAAACATGATAATATTTTACTTGCTGAAGCCACTAATTATATAATTAAGTGTACGAAGAAACTTATTTGTATTACAATTAAAAACACTGAAAAATTTATCATGTAGCTATTTTTATGTTTATTAGCAATAATGTGTGCCTAACTTTAGTGTATGTAGCTTTAATTTAAACAAAAACAAATCAGTCTGGTGTGGCAAACTAAAGTCACAAATTGTGATTCTTTTTAAATTTGAGGAAACATCCAATAACTCCTCCCGCTTTAGCTAGCTAAAGCGAGAGGGCGTATTAGACTTTTACTGACTAAAATCTCACCTGTGTTCATTCAGTTGCCTTTTGCATTGTAGGACCACAAGTCTCCCGTTCATACTTTTGCATTGTAGGACAACAAGTCTCCCGTTCATACTTTTGCATTATAGGACCACAAGTCTCACGATCATACTTTTGCATTGTAGGACCACAAGTCTTCCGCTCATACTTTTGCATTGTAGGACCACAAGTCTCCCGCTCATACTTTTGCATTGTAGGACAAGTCTCCCGCTCATACTTTTGCATTGTAGGACCACAAGTCTCACGCTCATACTTTTGCATTGTAGGACCACAAGTCTCACGCTCATACATTTGCATTGTAGAACCACAAGTCTCCCGCTCATACTTTTGCATTGTAGGACCACAAGTCTCCCGCTCATATTTTTGCATTGTAGGACCACAAGTCTCCCGCTCATATTTTTACATTGTAGGACCACAAGTCTCCCGCTCATACTTTTGCATTGTAGGACCACAAGTTTCTCGCTCATACTTTTGCATTGTATGACCACACGTCTCCCGCTCATACTTTTGCATTGTAGGACCACAAGTTTCTCGCTCATACTTTTGCATTGTATGACCACACGTCTCCCGCTTATACTTTTGCATTGTAGGACCACAAGTCTCACGCTCATACTTTTGCATTGTAGGACCACAAGTCTCACGCTCATACTTTTCCTCATGACTATAGCAGGCATTCGGTCCTACGGTTTGCTGACATCTCTTTGAGGCGCGTGTAGAACACTGCGCCGTCGACGACTTGGGTTTAGGGCGTTTTCCTGCATGCGGAGCAATCCCGCATGCGTGATGAAATCTGCACGATATTAAAAGCAGCCTTAGTCCTTATAGGATCAGCGGACGGCGAGCTACTCATTGCTCATAGTCCGCACCCCGCGCTTGCGGAGGCCAGAGATCGCTCTACGATTCCTGACGCCCCGGCGAGAGCGAAGCGTCTTTTGTCGCGGCGGCAGTTTTTTTTTTAGGTGGGAAATCATTAATTGACATCTCCCGCTCTTGGGCGGGAGGGCGTTTCAGACTTTTACTGACTAACACCCACTCGTGTTCCTTCTTTGCTTTCGTTCCAGCGTGGGGATGTACGTTTCCTAACTCGCTACTGAAGCGTCTGAATCTATAGTATCAATGTGAAATAAGTCATAATTTTTTTTGGTAGAATCCAAAAAACGTATCGCTGCTACACCGTACTGTATTGTTTTTGTCTTTAGTTCTAAGATGACTTAATTTTATCCGTCCAATGACTTTTCAATAACAAAACTTAAAATTTTCATTATTATCAAAAATATATCAATGAATCTCATTTTCAAATGTTTTTGCGTTTGTTATGTATTATTGAATAAGCATTTGTGTTTTTTATGACACCTTTTTTGTGTTCGAAAATCATTAAATAACTTGACTAGGCGGAGAGAGAGGGTGACAGATTTTTACTAAGAAAAATCCACCCGTTTTCCATTGTTAGTAGTTGCTCTGTGCGTTTTTGGGCTGCGCCGACTCTTTTGAACAATTTCGGAGTCTTAGCTGCTATTGGCCCCGTCCGAATCAGTCCCTAGCAGAATAATAACGCCTTACTGTTGCCTTTTAAATAATAAATTAATACAAGGATCTATGAATTGAATCAAAAGATGTATTTACTTATTGTAGTAGTCGTTTAATTGTTTGTTATTTATGGCACTATTGCCTTGGAAATCGAAACATTGCTAAGGTTGAAATTATCTTAGGCTGCCTGCCCACGTCATACTTTTTGTAGGACAGATAATCGAGGCGATTTTGTACATTTGTAACATGTTCTGTATATTTCTGACCTTTTGTAGGACATGTGCGTTGCACTATTGCAATCAGTGTGTTCTATTTTTCTCCTACAAAAAATCGGTCACCGATTATCGGACGTGGGCGGGCAGCCTAATTGTCATATAGACAAATAGCGCCTTGTCGTTTTATGACGTGCAAGTGACTAAGGGCTATATTTCACTGGGACACCATGGTGGCGCGACCAGTTCCGCTGCCAAGGTATTAATTTACGTATGTACGAAATTAATTTCTTTAAAAAAACGTCAGCTGAGCGAGTTCAATGACCTGTAGGTAGTTTGTACGCAACGCCGACTATTATCTACAGGTCATTGAACTCGATCAGCTGACGTTTTCTTAAAGGATATATGCATGTATGATTTTACGCACGTATACATGCGTGCGTAAAATCATACATGCGTAAATTAATAGTTTTGAAAAAAAAGGCACTTTATTTTTTAATTTTATTTTTACAAATCGATAGTGTTTCATGTACCGGATCGATCCTCCACGGGATTAAAACGATTAAAATTTAACGGTGTATAGAGCTGTATACATTTTGTTGGTAGCGGAGACTGGTCGCGCCTCCATGGTGTCTCGGTGAAATATAGCCCTTAATGTCTGTAGTTTTCAATCTTGATACTTTAGGGTAAATGCAACCAGTAAATAATTTCTTAGCAATAAAATAACTAATATAATAATAACTTTAGTTTGACAAAAATGTGATCGCTTAAATCATGACTGTTAAAATAACGTAAAAAATAAGAAAACAAGTTTTTTTTTGCATCCGTTTTTTCGAGTTTAATCTAAACAATATTGTTACACTTACTTATACTTACTTATTACTATATCATTCCAGCAGGTTAATGTACTGATATTTTATGACTGAATAAATAAATGAAGTTATACATACCTGTTATATTTTTACCTAAAAACCAGCACTCGTGTGAAGAGGAGGGATGAAACACATGTTGAAAAAAGTTATGAGTATTGATGTGGATGGATGGAGAGGGAGAGGGAGGCCGAGGAAAACATGGATGGATTGTGTGAGGAGTGCATGGAGCATGGTGGGTGGCAGGACAGAATGGAAGATAAAACATGTTCATGTACAAGATGGTGACCAGAGCTCATTTTGAAATATGAGATTGATAAAACTTGATGTTGTCCATTTGTTAAATTTATTTCTAAAGCTATATGATCTTAAACCATGAACTAAAAAGTATCAAGTTTACATGAATTTAAAATTCGAGATAATTTTAATCCTTCGCAACGAGCTGAAGGACCGTTTCAGCTACACACTTTAAATTCTTTATTTAAAAGAACGTTGCCCCACACTAGGAACTACTTACTCCTGTAACGTTGGGTTAAAATCATCCAGATTTCCGCCCTTGGGCGGAGCGGGAGAGTGTCAGACTCTTACTGACTAAAAAACCCATCCCGTTCCTTCGTTGCCTTTCATACCGGGGCCGAGCCTCCCTTTCAGAAGCAGACCCTTGGCCCCAGTATGCTTCGACCCTGCTGGGCTCCTACACCTGTATCGTCCGCTACCATGTAAACTCACACACACAAGACACCCAGACCCGGAGCAACTATCTGTAGGCCGTACAAATATTCCTTCTGTCCGAGAATCGAAACAGACGCGCTAAAATTGAGTTTTCAAATAACTGTTTCGATTTTTAAAATAGCTATTAATTGCAACAGAATTTGCATGCCTATGCAAAATACTTCATGTTTAAGTTGAACTTTATCATTTAAAAACAAAACACCTTCTTTCTGCCCTTATCCCATATTACTTGGGGTCGGCGCAATATGTTTTTTTTCTTCCATTCTGTCCTGTCACCCGTCAAACTATCGCTAACTCCCTTTTCTTTCATATCACTCCTCACACAATCCATCCATCTTTTCTTCGGCCTTCCTCTCTCTCTCCATCCACCTACTACTACTACATACTCAGAACTCTTTTAAAAACAAAACACCAATGTGCCCATATTTGCAAATGAATAAATGATTTATGAATTTAAACTTGTAAAAAAAGTTTATTATTCGTTTATAGAATAAGCCTGAACACAAACCACAAAAAACCCCTCAAGAGCCTACTATCCTGATAAGATATTAGTAGTACTCATAGAACAACCTTTGCTTAGTTTAGATCTAGATGGCGTTGTGTGAAAGTTGTGGAATAATATTAATTACCCAGATATCCATCAAAAATAATATCCGGATACTTATACCCTATTTGCGTTAAGAATAGAAATTTAAAGGATTTTTTTTTTACTGTCTGTTCGACCGGATGGCATTAAAAGCAAAAACCGGCCAAGAGCGTGTCGGGCCACGCTCAGTGTAGGGTTCCGTAGTTTCCCGTCCGTCACAATAAGTGTACCCACATATGAGTTTAAAAAAATGCTTGCATATACGATAATACTACAAACTTAGTCCAGAAATTATTTTGTAGAACCTTTTTGTCTCTTTGTACAAAAACTGTTCTTTCCATCAAGTTCAAAATAATTTTCCTAGAAAGTCCTTATAAAGCTCTACTTGTCAGATTTTTTCCATATTTTCTAAACTTATGGTTCAAAAGTTAGGGACACACACACATTGTTTTTTACTTTTGAAGCGATTATTTTCGAAATTATTGACATTATCAAAAAATGATTTTAGTAAACCCCTATTCATTTTTAAATACCTATCCAACAATATATCACACATTAGGGTTGAAATTAAAAAAAAATACTTCCCACTTTACATATAGGGGGCTTATCCTAATAAAACATTTTTTTCCAATTTTTATTTTACCACTTTGTCGGCGTGATTGATATACATATTGGTACCAAATTTCAGCTTTCTAGTGCTAACGGTCACAGAGATTAAGTGAGGACGGACAGACGGACAGACAGACGTGGCGAAACTATAAGGGTTCCTAGTTGACTACGGAACCCTAAAAAACTGGTTACAATACGAACTATTTACTGCAGCCGCCATTCGTCATGCCACCAACGTAATAACAGTCAAAATCGGTTGAACGAACAGTAATAAAAGGTTTTCATAAATTTCTAATGTTATTTTGAACAGAGTATAGACACAAGTATTCGGGTGTAGATTTGCAAACTGCTCTGGAACGACTATCTTATACACTGCAATATGCCAAGAAATAAGGTCGAGCTAGTTTTTTAGTGGCTCATTACTCCAGTGAATGGGAAAAATCAAACAAAACCATAGAAAATTCTTAATTATTTATTCGGACAAATAAACTTCTTTTTTTTCAATCATGATTCAAAGAAATAAAATACATGACGTTGAATTTTCAGAAGAAAATATAAAAAAAAACATAACAGATAATTGCGTGACAAGCCTATCCCAATTTTATTATAATAATTACAACTTTATTACAATTTTAATAATTATTACCTTATATTAAGATACATTAACGAAGCCTTATAAAAATTGAAATGAACAACTTTTTTCACTCGTATTGCACAGTTAAAAATAGCATAAATATTTACCAATTATTATTATTTGTAATAACACCTAATCGAATTAATATAAAAATTACAATTTTCTATATAAAAATAATAAATTGTATTTGGCTTGAATATAATAAAAAAAAACTGGAATGTTTTGAGTATTTTGGCTACAATAAATTATTTTGTCATGATCAATTAAATGACAATAATGAGATGATATTCTTTACTGATTTCCAAAAAATGTTCCGATTATTTAAATATAAAATGGCGACGTGAATTTCAACTGTCAAAATTAGAGAAGTAACGAATCGACAAATTGTTTATCGATATTTTGTTTGAAATACGATTTAATTCTAGTAGTGTAGATGACAAGTAGTTATGTACAATGAAACCTTATATTGATTAATAAAAATAATATACAATACTTAGAGTCTACAATTTACAATGTTAAATGATTATATTATCGCCTAAATACAGTCATGTTGATAAACTATTGTACAATAATTTACAAAAAGCTTAACTATAAATGATATGCAAAAAGCTATTGATATAGCTCATGATTTCACTGGATAATTAAATAAAAACTATTTAATTTTGTTACAATCAAATATGCAACATTTTCGATAGGTATTCTATCGATAGAACTGCAATTGTGAATATTTTGTAACTATCGATTTTAATCGAAATTCATATGAAGGAAAAAATCACTTTGATTATTAAATCGATATATTAAGATCCAGAAAATGATTTTTGTCTTTAAAAATATTTGCGAGTATGCGATTGATATAAATGCAAGGTCAGTGCCTAAAGCACAATTTTTGGCACATCCCCTAAGAGTATTCAAAAATATCAACTCCAAAAAAATAGAGAACTCCATTTAAACTGTCGTTTTGAGTATTTTAGTTTTGGAAGTCTTGTTAACCGTATACATTTTCCGATGATCATAATGCATCAGGGATATTCGTATTAATTCTAATTGAGCCCCGAAAACAACGAAATGTGAAAACTTAACAACGATCGGTTTAACACAAGCTTGCGAACAAAAACGAAGATTACCGAAGAGTCGGCTATGAGCCCGATGAGTACCAGTTCGTGTTTGGTGGCGCGGACTTATCTACAGGCTGGTGAGGGTGTGAGGCGTGTGCTGAATGCGCCTGTGGGTGGTACAAGTGGAATGATGAAGGTGGATGGAAGAACTGCGACTGGTCTAACGATGAAGCGTAATCTAACGCTCCAGGAACCGCTGAATACGCTTGAGGCTTCAACGGTAATGGAGCTTCGCCTAAGTAAGAGTGCCTTAACGCTTCGGAATAAGCACTATTGTCGTATGGCAACGCGTATTGTTGCTTGTCTCTTGGGGATACTGAGCCAGGTGGAGTCATAGCTGAATGGTAGTCTGCGTACCCTCCGTAAGCTAAAGATCCTATGTCTGTACCCTTATGTCCTAATTGTTCGCCGTAGCCAGAGCCTTCACTGCCTGGAGGGGTCGGTAAAGGCCCTGATTGGCCGTCACCAGAATAGTAACCACCAGTTCTTCCGTCGCCTAAGAAGTTACTTCGAATAACACTTTCTCGATTGGCGTAAAGTTGTCTCAACAATGCCGATGCTGGTGTAGATGTATGGTTCGTTGGTATCTGTCTGTTTAGAGGGTTCAAGTGATGGTTCTGTGTTCCTATCCACTGTATCGTTGATTTCTGCTGTTGTTGTTTCAAGAGGGCATCAGTAGAGAAGTCGGTTGGTCTGTGGGAGATTTCTTTACCATCTAGCGCCACCGACGGTAAGTGTTTCGACATTGCATTTTCTAAGTCTCTCACTGATGTCGAGTCGGAACCACCTTCAGGTATTGCTAGATTGGTTTTAGAAATATCTCGTTCTGCTGGCGAAATTGCAGCTCCAGGATTGGAAGCAGTCTTTCGTCTTTCTTCGTCTCTTTCCGTTTCGTCATCACAGTCAGTCGTATGCTTTCGTTTCTTCTGTCTTCTAGCTGGCATTGGTGAAGTTCTTTCTGTATTTGTGTGTACAGGTAAGGGTTGTGCGTCGCTGAGTCTTGTAAGGTGTGTGACGTCAGAGGTTGGTACTGGGGCGGAAGAAGCCGAATCAGTGTTTGTAGGAGGTTCGGTCCGTTCGGCTGGATGGCGTGGCAGAGGGGGCGGGGCTCCAGAGTTGTCGGTATCAGGTGGACCGTTTTCTGGGTCTCCTGTTGTTTCTTCTCTTTTCACTCCTTGTACGCTTTCTTCTAGTTGGCAGCAGTCCATTACTGTGTTTGGGTATTCGCGCCCACTGAAAAAGGAATTAAATTCGATGATTAGTATAATGATAACACTTTTTATATGAAAATTGTATATTATCAGTTTGCTGTAATGGTCTCGTAATAATACAAATTCTAGTTAAGGCATCCGTTTATCATCATCATTTCAACCGAAAGACGTCCACTGTTGAACATAAGCCTCCCCCAAGCGTCGCTACGACCGATCCTGTGCGTCTCGCATCCAACGGAATTCCGCGACCCTCACCAGGTCATCGGTCCACCTTGTGAGAGACCTGGAAGGCCGTGTCTTCCGGTACGTGGTCGCCACCGCACAATTTTTGGTACTAGCTCTATTATTTTTGGATTTTACGTGCAATAGAATTTTTAAACCATTCTGAGCTAAGTGAGAGTTGTATGTACCTACGTTAATAACGCGATCGAAACGATTACCGCGTTTGGCTCTCTGATTGATTAAGAGCTTGGAGCGGACTAATCGGAGCGCCGCACGTCATAAACGTATAGATCGGGTTAATGTCAAACAAATTCGCACTAGGCACTCTGGTTTTAAATACGATACTAAACTTACCTGATAACATAGTTGACACAAATAATATTCTGTTCTTCAGCATTCTTTGAAGAGCAAACGACGGTGGCACACGTCTGCATCCAGGTGTAACCGCCGAGTTTGTTCATTATTCTATAGTAGTGCGTCAGGACTTGTCCCTTGTTCATTACTGAAACAATAAGAGGATTGGGTTTAGTATAAAGATGGTAGGTTCATGGTTCCTATTCCATTTTCTTCGTTGGAGAATCAAAATGTGTAATTTTGATTGGTGGCAAAAATGGCTAAATAGCTAAAATATTTTTTTCGTGGAGAATTATATTATGGCTTCTCTGCTTTACCTAATTTGGAGCGGGAGAGCGTGTCAGACTTTTACTGATTAAAACTACAGCTGTGTCCTTCAGTTTTCCTTTGCGTTCTAAGACCTCAAGTTTTATATTTTATACCGTTTGTTGTTGCGAATGTTACGCTGAACCAATCAGGAATATGTTCCAGGGGCCTCCATGATGTGTTAAAATGTCAGTCGTGCGAGCAACAAAGAGGAGCTATACACCCATAGATATAGCTCCATCCCATTGACAGTTCAATTTAGGCTGTCAAAAGAATCGCGTTAAGTGTTAGGGCCTCAGGAAGGTGTCTAGTGCGAGTTTCTTTTACGTTAACGCGATCGGCAGACACGTTTATGACGTTTGGCGCTTCGATTGGCTCGCTCTAAGCTTTTAACCAATCAGAGAGCCAAACGCGGTAACGTTTCGATTGCGTTAACTTAAAAACAACTCGCACTAGGGCAGGGCGCAAACGTGTGTCTTGTGTCATATACAAGCTACTGATGAATATTTGAGTTCTATAGAACCAGTATGAAATCATCCACTCCCTGCGCATATGTAAACATTTTTTGTACCTATCCAGTTGCTTCTAATTAACACGTACTCATGACGATCAAAAAGTTTCCGGTGTAACTGGAACAAAAATTGTCTCCGTTTGCGCAGCTATTAAAGCGTTTGTTCTATTTTGAAATAGTCTGAAACTTTTATACGGATTATCATTTCTTGTTCTATGATATTGTAGAAGGACTATATAGGATCGTCTGACCTTCAGCCTGATTACAAGAACAATAGCATTAAACAAACAAAAATGTAAACGTATAATAAGCGTCATTATATTGAATAGATTTGTTACACAAAGGACATAGTGAACACGTGTTTGTGGGACGTGAGTCATTAATACTAACGCGGTTTTTGGCATTGTTGATGTATTGTATTGGCAACGGATTTTTTAATTATGATGCATTTGATGTTGGAGAAGAGCCAATAAGTGAAACTGATGGAGTGTACGAGTATGTTGTCTATTATATTAGTGGTAGTGGAAGAAAATGTATGGCTGTTATGTTTGGTAGAATCGGTGATTCTAGGTATATTGATTGATTACCAAGATACGGAAAAGACGGTAATGAACTTGACTCTACCGATATTTACAAAATTGATAATATGTAAGGGTTGCGCAGGATAAACAATGCAAAGATAGCTTGGCATTAAGAGATGAAGAGAGAGTCAAACAGGCAGTGTACCTACCAAAAAAAGACAAAGGTAAATAATTAGAAGATATTGTAAAAAATACAAATGATTATAATAAAGAGTCAAAGTTATGATAAGTATTATTATTTGCTGACAACATCTTTAAAGAAGACTGAGAACCATTATGTTTAATCGCACACAATAAAACATAAATCAACTTGTTTTTCAGGCAGTGAACACCACGCAAATGCCAAAGCGTCACAGTTGTCGGAAGTCCCAAACATAATCATTTAATTTTATTGGACGTATGCACAAAATTTAAATATCATACGCCTCGCGATCGTCAATAAAGTCATCTCGTATCCAAACCGCGTATACAGTTGTAACCAAATTACCCGCTTTCTAACAAACACCCGGACTTTTATGCTAATATCTACAATTGTTATTCCAGACCAGGAATGTCCACATTTGACCGGCATCTACATAGATGTACATTTTAAATTCAAATTGATGGTCTCGTAAAGCTATCAAATGGTAAGGTGCTAGAACCGCATGACGTTAACGCTACACCGTGATTGGCATTCAAAATGTCAGCCATCTTGTTATGTACAATGATTGGTTGGATGATTACGTCAGGATTATGAGTCCTTCCATTCATGTCATCTTTGTTCTTGAAGCCATGTATTTTTGTAGTGGAGCAATCGCATTAGATCGTATTGAGTTCAGATGACGAAGATACATTGAGGTCGTCACGAATTTTCCTCATCGGAGAATTAACATAGGTGCTTGATGCGACGTTAAGGCATTTCAAAATAGAAGTTGGTAATAAGGATGTCATAGAACCAGCTCCACAGAAATCAAACACAACAGTACATGCACATAATACTAATGAAACTTATAAAGCAATAAAATTCAATAAGGAAATTGATACTTTAAAAGATGTAAGAAATCCTTAAAAAACCGAGGAAGTTGAAAACAACAAAAACTATGAATCACACGATAATTCAGGTAGGAATAACCATAAAACAGAAAAAACCTTCTCTAAGGACATTAAGACATGACATTTCCCACGTCTACGTAAAGGGAGAGGAAACCGAAATGGTGGTATAAAAATTATTATTCAAATCACAACTTGAGTAGAGACGGGCCGGCGTGGCGCTAGGCCTAAATTGTATTCCACTGACGGATGCGCAAGAAAGTAATAATATCATATACGAGAAGATTACATTACTTGAATAGGAATTCCTCTGTACCTATACTTATAATCCTGCGCGAAACGTCAGTAAAGAATGTGGAGGCGGCAAACTTATATCTGACTGACAATATATTTCTGAAGGAATCCTGAATTGAATGAAATTTGTTGATGAATAAATACGTGACAAAAATTTGACGCTATTTCATTCTGTCTTGCCTAAGACATCCTATAACATAATTACCTACTGAATTTTATCATCCTTATTTTTTTCAATTATTTCCCTCTAGTCTCGCCACCAGAATAACAATATTGCAAAACAAAGCCTATCAAACAGTAGCATCGAAAATCATTGTAAAAGAAATGTTCCCACAAAACGTTGGACTCATAAATTTTCCTCGTAACGCTTTACGCCTTGAGCTGCCTGTCTTCTTGACATGGATTTCTATAGACCACAAACTGAATACAAATCGGTAGTTACGACATTAACCTACGAAGGATTTCACCACATATATTGGGTCATGGGTGGACTACGCATCGTTTACAGACAATTGATGATAGTCGCAAGGCTAATTAGAAATAGAGTCGACAATTAATGTTGCCTAACTAGATTGATTTACTATTGAAAGAAATGTTGAAAGGTGCAATTAATAATAGGAAGTCGTAAACAGGATCCATCTAGAGATTCTCAATGAGTTAGTGAAAACGGTAGTCTTAAATATAGAACTACCGTCAAATATCATGAAGCAATTCAAAACGATCAGCCATTAAATGGAGAAAATAGTAAAAAAGAAGACCGTAATGATACTGCTAGTTTTTACGACCATAATCAAGATCTCAAATCTGATATAGCAATTGAATATAATGACACAAAGAAGCAATGAGATAAAGATGTAAATAATAATGAAGGAATACTTACAATCTACGTGACATTTTCTAAGTTTATTAGCATCTTCTCCATGACAGAGAGCATAGAGATTTTTCCCCGTCAATTCTTCAGCAGTGTAGCCCAGGAGTTCTGATACTCGGCTGCAAAATTAATAAAATACATGTATTAAAACATAATAAGGGCTTATTAAATCCATAACAGTTTTATTATAAAGGAGGCCGTTGTATAGAGAATAATGTTCTACGGAAATCATCAATTTATTAGTAAAGATAATAAAGTATCCAATGGAACCTAAAAGTGACAAATTATATTAAGAAAACTCAATTAAGCCTTACCTGGGCTCACAATGCGCTATTCGGAAGTCGAAGTTGATTCTTGTTACGAACATATCTGACTCCAGTCTGATTTCATGGACTGATGGTGGTGGTAATGCTATGGCTAGAGCCACCATGCCCAGGAGTACTGTTGGTGACTTTCGGCTATGGGAAAAGGAATACTGCGGTCGAAGACGGCACAGCATTAGAACCACCTGAAAAGAAGGAGACAGACGTTTAAAAGGGGCTTATAAAAATGTTTATTAAGGCACGTTTGATAGATTTCAAGTTGAGTAAGACTTAGATAAAATTTGACTAATAGCTACAGCTAAATTTAAAAAAAATCTTCAATATTTGCTGATATATCTGAAACAATTTTTACAATAAATTTGGGCTGTGTAAGATATCTACAAACTTATAAAAGCTAAATTTATGTTTGCCAAACCTTACTAACTTTAGTTCATTTTTGATAAAAATACTAACAAGACACAAGATACTAAACTCAACAAAAACAAAATAAAAACATCATTAAAACTTTCACATTTACTTCGTTTTCGTAAAATAGAAAACGCGGAACGTGTCTCACATTAAACTTTCAAACATAACGAGAAACTGAAAAGCTATTTGTTACACACCGTAATGTTTCTGAAGCACGTATAATACATATTACCAGGTAATCGAATCCGAAGATCAAATGTAAGGAGGATCAACTAATTTGCAATTTTCCTAATAAAACCGTAGCCTTCGGCGTAACATACAGTCGAAAACCGTTTCAGTACCAATTAATTGCTCTACTAATTCTAAAATGGAGCAGTACCCATTAAGATGAAGATAAAACAAATTATGGTTGTTACTTCTACTTTAGAACCTAACAACCCTTTAAAATAGATATAAAAGTGCAATCGACAAGTAATAAAGAAATTAACGACTCCCTAAATATAAAAGAAAGTGACCAAGAAACTGCTTATAAAATAAAATGTGATTTTACACCCCGAAAACAATCTACCGGCAATTTCGCTCAGCTATTGCGGTATTCGCAAGTCGCTTGTGATATAATCACGTTTTATGACCTAGCACCGAGTTAAGGCAAAAATTATGGGGCCGTATAATGCTGCCTTGAGGCACCCCAAGCTAACAATAATTCTAACCAATAATATTTGTGATCTAAGACGGATAAAGAGGTCGTTCGAATCCATTTGTTACTCGCTGTGTAGATATGAAGCTATGAGATTACAGTTTCATGAATATACGTGGAGAAAAAGATGATTTATAGTGTCATTGGGTGATTTTAAAACGGTTTGGTTCACTATTGAATCTTTTAAATATATAAATTAATACTGAAGAAAAACGTTGAAAAATCACTCTTAATTTCGACAATAATCTCTTTCTACAAGATACCCACCCGCCAGTTACCACTCTCCGATCTCGATGGTTCTCCCTCCTTGCGTCCAACCTAGATCGAAAATGAAAATTCAGGGTCCATATATTTCTCTTTACATGCTAGATAAGAAAAATCTCCACAAACTTTCATGATCCTCTTGGTTACGAAAGATCAGTTGGTTTTTAAAAATTAATGGTTTCGTTTTTGTTAATTTATTTACTAATGTAAAATATGGAACGAATGATTCTCTAAGTACATATAAATTTACTGCGGATAAAGTGAAGATGTAGCGGAATGTGTTTATTTTATGCTATCCTTGTTTTTTATTTTTTTTTCCGTCATCCAACTACGTCGTCACTTTATGCTTTATAGTGATGGTTCCTTACCCTATATCCTGAAGACTTGAAGTGGCATCCTCTCTTGGTTAGCGTACTTTTCATTCTCACACAGAAGGCTCGATCCATCCCTCGATATAGCGACCCGCTCGCCGCTAAGGTCATTTGTGCTGATACTGTTGACAAAGAAGGCACTGTTTAGGTAAAATTACTCGAAAAAGAGTTGTTATGAATAACTGTGTCTCTTATTAACTACGTTATTCTCTTATTCATATACCTATCCGTGGCAGTGCTTTCAATAATTTTCCATTGATTCATAATTTCAGTAGTCACCCTTTTTCTACATATACACATACCTTTCACACAGTCTCATTTGCTACTATATTTCTTTATTTTTGGTTTTGTGTATTATAAATTTTAGTGCTATGTGCTTTACTGTCGCTACTAAAGATTGTCTATTATTCTATTCACTCCTTTAAAATTTTGTTTGCCCAATCTCAAGCCTCGCTTTTCAGTATTTTATTATGGTAGTTTTTATATGTAGTTAAGTACCTGTCTACTACATTCTAGATACTTGTGTATATTATGTCAACTCTATGTGTCTCAACAGTTAGATATATTGTAATGTATGATAATTAAACTGTTTATAGAGAGATACATTTCCATAGATTTCATCCTTTTGATATTACACAATGCCTATTTTTAAACATAACAAGATGTCTTGTTTTTCATACTCTTTCAACTACGGATACCAAAACTTCAGAAGTCTGGTTCAAGAATCGAAAATTAACAATAGTTTCCAATTCTCATTCTGTGATTCTTGTAACGTTAAATTGATTTCTTTCTTAATAAACACATACGTATCTCGGTTAAAAAATCAAAAGAAAGATCCACGAAATAGACCGAATTTTAACACAAATAGAGTCAATTTTTAGTTAAAAAGTGAATCAATCAGTGAGAGTTGATTGATTGGGTGGACGTGTAGTTAATTATAAGATTTGTGCTGCGATGGGACCGGGACGATCGACACTACGCCATAATTGATTTCTCTGGACCAGCCACTAAGTTATTTGAAGATGGTTCTAAAAGTTTTTAAGAGCCTGAAGAGAAATGTAATGTAGGTAAGTTTTTTCTTAGATCTGAACGCAATTGATATATCGTATCATTTATAAAAGTTGTGTTTAAAAGTACCAAAAGAAATGCATCAACAAATTATGAGAGTGGTAAAGAAACTAGAAAACGTAAAGTTCTAAGCGTTAAAAGACCAAATGCTCAAATTGCTTTTGTGACCATTAACCTTTCGAATAACGTAATTGGAGACACAGAAAGACAATAAGAGCGAACACCGGCGTTCGCTTGGAGTTTAATGAATTAACCAAAGTTAAGCAATATTATGATACACCTTCATAGTTCATAATTTTCATTTCACGCATTATTATCATAATTATAATCGGCCTTTTTTAATGTTTCCACTGCTGGGACTCAGGCCTCCTCTATAAGAGAGGAAATGGGCCGTAATCCACCACGTGGGCCCAGTGCCGGTTAATGAATGTCACATGTCTTCGAATTTTTTAGTTTTAGGACATACCGGTTTCCTCACGAAGTTTTCCTTCACAAGAGCAATGGTGATGAAATAAATTACACAAAATAATGCGCCTGGTTGGGTTTAAACCCGCGAACTATAACTCGTAACTCGGGACCGTTACCACTCGGCCACCACTGCTCTGCATCATCATCATCATCATCATCATCATCATCATCATCATTAATCATTATCATCATTTCTTTCATGCATTATTTCGCTATATTCTTTAAACAAAAGAAACATCAGTTTTTATATGTCTAAAAGTTATTTTTGTGTACATATTTCAGTAGCTAGTTTTTGCTATCATTAGTCATAGATCGATACATCGGTTCCTTTATTTCCTTGGGTTAATCTAGCGCAAAAAGTTTTGTTATCTTCTTTTTATTTTCGGGTTGAACAAAAATTTAGACTTGATTTATTCTAGTGCAACAGTGCGACTAGGCAACAAAGATTTTTTTATTCTGTGTAGAAAATCATTGAATTTGTATTATTGATCAAATATGCATACATGTTATGAATAAGCGAACATCCCAACTAACTTGAATAATTCCAAATCAGTTTTGTTCTAACTTCTCAATACATAGCCTGTCAAAATGATAACCCTCCTTTGGCTTTGCCGTAGTCAGGTAAAAAATTATTACAGATGCTGTACAGGTGTACAACTGTAACAAAAGTTATGGCAGAATAAACAGCACATAATAAAGATCTGCACATTTTGCACCCCATCCTCATCGACCTAAGAAAGGCTTTGCATACCATACCACACAGAGTAGTGTGGCAAGCTGAAAGTTCAATATCTACCCGATATCTACGTACAACTAATCCAACGTAATTATGAGCTTAGTGTCTACGTTCCTACTACAGGAAGTCCCGCAGGGCTAACAGAGAATTTCGAGGTGAGTGTAAAAGATCATCAAGACAGACCTTAATCCACTTTTCAACTTGTCATGGATTTCGACACGACACATATATTATACAAGCTCCACTGCCCTGGAATCATTTGTATGAGGATAATGTCCTTATAGCCAGATCAATAACCGAGCTACAAACCACTGACTATATATTGTGTACCCATGAATCTGCAGATCTAAAAGTTACAGTTAGACTGAACATCAACATTGTCAGTTTTGGTAACAACAGCTCCTGTACAAAAGACACTGCGGAGATAAAGATGTTGAGATGGTCTAGAGGTGTGATGAGGCTTGATAGAGTACAAAACAAGCATATCTGTGGTAGTTTCAAAGTTGTCTCTATTTCAGTAAAACTAACCGAGAGTCGACTTAGGTGGTATGGTACCAACCGCAACCAACCAACAGCTGGGTCGATCTAAAAAAATATTTTTATGTTGGATAGTCCATTTATCGAAGGCTATGAGCTATTTAATAACACGCTTTGTCCCATGGGAGTGCAGTAGTATCCAAAGATGCAGGTAAAACCGCGGAGTACAGCTAACTTCAAATATGATCGCAACTGGAAATGGACACCTGTCAAGTAACTTTAAATTCAAACCGCATGTGACTCTATTGCAAGTTTAATCTTTGGCAATAGGCGCAATGACCATTACAGTGGACAAAAGGTATGTCGATTTGTATCACGTTGCTGTAATACTTAACCAGATTGACTCAGCGAACAAATATTTGTGTAACCTTGATATTTGGCCGTTTTTAAGTGAAATAAAAAGGTCTTGTTTTCGTAGAATTAGATAATTTTCTTAAATTTTTGCTTACATGTTCTATTTCGTTACTTGTATTGGTTGATTTCTCGTTTTCAGAATTAGTATCTAGGTCAAGCATATTATTAAGTACCTACAGTATATTTGGCATTATCTATTATTGTATTATTTTACTTTAACTTACATTAGCAGCTTTGAGAGAATTTAAACCTCGCTCTCATTTCAACTAATCAGTATCATTTTGGTGCCAATATTTCAATATGTTTTGAGTCAGCGCTAGATGTGCCTTGGTATATCCCATATGTCAGGAAAACCCAAAAAAAAAAGTAAATTACTTCCTATGTTCATGTAATATTGGATAGTTTCGACGTCAATGCCACCTACAATATCGCGACAGCTAACCGGCAGATTATGGCAATATCCCAAGATATCATTGTAGTGGTATGTGGGAGAGTCGCATACTCAGCAAAACGTTTACTGCCCGATGTTATCTAAATGGCTCCAACATTTCTATTACTTCTTTAATATTCATGTTTTATGCGAACGTTTCGTGTTTCTGGTTTAAAGCGTTTTCTGCAATGTTCAATTGTTATATTGAGAGTAGGATTTCCTTATTGAAAATTGCTACACCGATCTCAGTGTGGTTTTACTATTAAATTGTAGGTGTAGTTAATAAATTGTAACTATTAACTAGTCAAAGTAGTCTCGAATATTGGGTCTAAAAATATCAATTTCCAGATTTTGGTTGCCTTTAATATGGATATAGAAATGTTCACTTTTCATTGTAATAAAAAAAAATAAACTGAGAGTTTGTGAAATCATTAGCATCTAAATTCCAAATGGATATTTACTTAATATAATTTATAAAAGTCTTTCTTAAAAGTTCGTGTCCGTTTTTCATGCATTTGATTAATTCATTTAACCCCAAGCAAACGCCGCAGCGAAGGCGATCGCTCTCTCATTGTCTTTCTATTGTGTCTTTAATAACGGTATTCTAAAAGTTTATCTGTTGAAAATAGAGTTGGTTTACCTTCATAATACTTTTGTATCACCTGTATGTACCTAACTGTTTTTATCTTAAAAATAATAAAATAAAACTGATTGACCCAATCTATATTGATTACTGTTTTACTACATTTGATCTTTGTCTTTTGCTTGCATATGCAGTCAATGTTTCAACTGTCTTTTATAGTTTCTTCAAAAAGGATTCAAGGATTTTAAATTATGAGTTGAATTGACGAGTTCTGGTTTCACGTTTGAAAATCTACTCATAGATTATGTTTGGCAGCCGTATCTATTTTCATATTATCTACTTTGATCCCCTAACCAAGTTCAACTTTTAGAACCACAGGTCTATCATTTCAGAAAACATCAAGCCATGGTCATCACGGTGACAATGTGGCGATTTCAACATGGGCCACTGTTCTGTGACTCATTTCACCACGCCCGTCACCATACAATGGCCTACTGTCAAACCATCTCGATTCTCGATCCTGATTGATTTTTTTATCGAGTTTTTTAGCAGCCCAGTGTAAATTGAAATTGATTCTAGCCCTTCGATGTTACGTGTGAAATTGACGGTTGGTTTAAAAAAAAAACACCTCTGATGTGTTATCAGTTTTTTTGTTTGGTGTAATTGGTGGAATTTTACTATGGCGAAAATTTGGATCCTGGAATCAACCAGGGCTTGTTAAAAAATGTAATCATAGATGTTCACTTCATATTCATAAATTCCTATGACTTTTTTTCTATAAACTAATTGAGAATATATTATAGAAAAACATAAATAACGAAGTTAGTTCAGGGTTCACTTTGATTGGTTTATTAATAACTTCCTGTTTATAGGTACTTGTTCAGGCAAAGGTTGTAACAATAATTTATTTCGTTCCATTTCATTTCATTCGTGGAATCCAAAAAATTACACAAAACAATCAAAACAAGAAAATATTGAATCGGAATTGTGTGCATTTAAAGCAAGTTTTTCATCAGAGCGACCGAAGCCACAACAATAATAAAAACTCTGAATTCGTTCGACCGGATAACATTGACGGTGAAAATATTATACCTACGAATGAATTTTTTGCCTATCTTCGCGTTTAATTGAAGTCGGCACCCACATCTCTTTAGGAAATTAAACAGGTGACTGATTTAATGGCACAGCTATTATTGGCGCCCTGATTTGATGCGCAGTTGTCATCATCCTCAACCTTCCACATTCCCATAGCTTTGGAAATGAAATTATAATTTGTTCTGTAAAGGTTTGTGCTGACACCCCATTGACCATTTCATAAGCTCCCAACAGCGTGAACGCTCCATAATCTAATTTCAATTTGATCCACAACTTATTAGTGCCAGCATTGGGCGATTCGATATACCGAGTGAAATTTTTACATCGGTATTGTCGCCGATCGTCGATGGAGCAACGGCCTCCGAAATAAGTCGAGTTTAATTGAATTCCGAACAGATTTTTTTGTTAGAAACGAAGATTCGATAATTCTTGTTGCTTCTCGTTTTCAATGTGACACCTGTTTAGAATGAATAACGGTAAAAAGTTTTCGGTTTACTGTTTTCAGTAGCTTTTTTGAACAGTTTTTACCACATTGGCTGGAATTAAATGAAGTTAAACGGTATTACAAGTAATCTAAAGTGGAACACCCGACTGATAGATAATTAGGGGAAAAGGAAAAAAGTTTTGATTGAGACTTTGAAAATTAACTTTATATTGAACTTTGTACATGTCTGTATTCATAAGAGAGGGTATTTACAAAAAAGAATCTTATTATCTATAATGAAAACTTTTCCATCCATTATACGACCTACAAGCAAGTTTCCATAGTGAATGCAAAATAAATAAATCATCTTTATACATAGGTCCATACATATCTTTGATAAAAACGATTTATAATATTCACTCTCTGTTGTGTCGCTTTAATATAAACTTACATTTATATGCGGTTAACAGACAGCTCTTCATCAATATCTTTTAAATATATTCTTAAAAACCAACTCACCATCAGGGTTATTAGTTCCATGTTGACTACCTTCTTCGCTTCCTGAAGCTGGGCTGTTCAATCCTGCTTGACCAGGCCTTCCAGTTAGGGACAACCCTAACTGTTCCGCTATTTCTGCATGATCAGCCTGATGAATGTAGTCGAATATACTGCTACCCGTCATCTCTACCTGTGGGCATGGAATCATAGAATTAGGTTTGGTTTGAGTTATTTCAGTCTCCAAAACTCAAAGAAGGAAACACATAACTAAACATTCTCCTGCTTTCGTCTTAGCTGGATGTCAAACTCTCAGTACAGTTAGGAAAACCTAACTACGATTGTTATTAATGTCAAAACAAATGTAAATATGAAACATAAAAAAAAAAACATGTTCATGCAGGCACATCTCTTATCAAAAGTTTTTACTGAAATCACAATAAAACATCCCAAACGCTACTAAAAAACTTCTTAAAACTTTTATGAAGCAGATTTTCATTCAACCGCAGCCTACACGTATACAAAATTATTAACCAATAAAAAACCAGTCTTCCAAACCCAAGGAAGATGTCTGAATGGTGGCCTGTCACGTACATAGTATCGTTATGAATGAAAGAGTTATCTCGCATCGCATAGCAGGTGACTTTCATAGAAATGGCTAACGAGACGGTGTTTATATGAAAATTGATGACGATGATGGTAAACGGGACGTAGATGCGGCTATCTTAGAAGAGGACGTTGCTGACGTGTGTGATGACAAAACGTTGTAAAGTCGGCGATAAGGTCTGCCTTATCGTTTGAGTTTATAGCAAGTAGCTGTTTGGGTTGATGTTGGTTGTTTGTAAAAGAGATAGTGAGGAAGGAGGCGTAGTGTGTAAGGATTGTTTTGCAGACGTAAGGAAAATTATGCAAAAGGTAAAAGCAATAATATTAAAGTGATAGAAATCGTCAAACCAATTATTCGAAGAAACGGTGTTAACTTTTTTAAATGTTACGAAAAAGAAAATATAAATCATTTTTGAAGAACTGCTAACACCGAATCATAAACAAATCAATATCCTAAACGTAAATCATAAACAAAACCCTCAAAAACAATAAAAATCCATCAAAAATCCGAACGGTGCCAACAGAACTTTCACGATGACCCTTTCACGGGTTATTCAAATGCATCTTTAAATAAATTTATCAAATATAATTGTGAGACCGTATTACACATTCAGGAGGCGTGTATCCGCAGTCAGGGCTTGCATGTAAATAGTCTAAGACAATGGTGACGTTATGGTGGTCGGTTCTTAGAATGATGGCAAGGATTTTATGGTATTTACCGATTCGCCGATTGATGGGACACACATTTTTCGTCGTTTGAATTTTATGGTGGAAAATTTTCTTGAGAGAGATAGGAATCTTGACTGTGTTAAGCGTATGGAAATGAAGTGTAAATTCGTTGGTGAAGAAAACGTGTGGTGATAAATGTGTCAGGAATTTGTTAGTCTAGTTGGTGGGCTTAAAGAAGTGGATGAGAATAACAACAAATGATATTTCTGCTAAAAGTATAATAATAATGATAATTTAAGTAGTAGTACTTTAAGTTTTAGTATAAGGAAATATTGAACTTTAATCTCGTCTCATGATTTGTAGACTGTTGATATTATAATGAATACATTACATATTGGTAATAAGATAGAGGAAAGCGTTATCAGACGTCTTAAGTTTAATCCACTTTCAGTTATAAGAAATCAATTCGTAAAAAACGTAACTCATAAAAATATTTCCTAATAAAAACGTAAATGAACAAAAAACTGCTTATAGCAGGAAAATATGATTTCCCATTGCTATCAGCCTGTGAAGGCAAAAGAGAAAAAGACAGAATTTAATATAGCCGAAACGTCTAACACGGGCTCTACTTATAAGAAAGTTGTATCTACTCTTATTTACCAGGAAGTTTATGTATTTTATGTTACACACACACGCGTAGGTGTTCGTACAGGCGTATGTGAAGTGTTTCGATGTTTTTTGGGCTTTGTGTGCGTGCGTTCGGGGGTGTGTGTGTTCAGGCATTAGAATGAAGAGCACGCGCGCGCCTTGCCCGCGACGTGACCGGCATATCGTATCGTCCCTTTCCCCCCATCTGCTCTCTCGCTCGCACCACCCCCTGCAGCCATTTTGGAAACGAATTTCCCAGTTTTCGGCTCTTTTCGTAGCGCCTTTTAATTTTGTAATGTTATTTAATTTTGCTTATGTTTTTGTTTCGGAGTCAGTTTTTACGAATTTGTTATTTTGTGCTTGTGCAGCACGTTGAGCGTATAATTTAAACATCTCATATTGTGAGGGTAAATTATTTTTTTCTCATAACGCGATATTAGGATCTACTTTCTGCAGAATTTTGTCTGCTATTCTGAGAATAATCTCGTCTTTTATTATTGCAAATTTCGATAATACAAATCTGAAATGGATATTGAATGGATCTTTATAAGTTTTTTATTACCACCGTTTTTATGAAATGAAAACTATACTGCAAAATTCCATTATAACAGATCATCTTTTTAATAAAAAAATAAATTTAAACCAAGGAGATCGCAAAAAAGTACAATCAGACAAAAAAAACTTGACCGACTAAGCTCGAAACCATATCCCTTTCATCGAAAAAAGTTTTGAAGAAACTTAACCCTTTAGAGATGGTCCGAAAATAGATAGTCAAGTATAAAAACCTGGCCACGTATTAGACATAACACGTGTATATTTATCTACAATCAAGTACAGTAACGTCTTTCTAGCAGCGACGGCGCCGAATATCAACTGATTAAATCTGTGTGTATGTATGCACGTGTGAATGAGTTGGTTTGTACGTCTGTATGTTGGTATATTGTACGCTGTGTGCTATGCCTAAGAGGTGGGCAGAATATCAAGAAGGTCGAGGGTAAAGCGGCGAAGTCTATGAAGTGTTGGAGAAATTTTTGATGCGATATTTGTACTTTATGAGTCTTGACGGATTTTACACTCATTGAAGTAATATTTAGACATATTATGGTAGTGTAGTAGTAGTGTTCACACCGCCATATAGTCCCAAATTAAGCAGGTCTTGTGCTGTGTCCAGTGATAAACATGCATATATTATTATAGATACATTACTCCCAGACACCGAACAAATGATCATGCTCATCACACAAACCTTTGTTTAGGGTGGGAATCGTAACCACGATCTTCGTCATAGCAGTCAAGGCCACTAAACAGTATACCAACAGGCCAGTCAAAATATTACTTCCATGAAAATTTCCACAGATATTTCAGCTAGCCATTCTCAGTCTTTCTTCAATGTCATCGGAACAAAGCTTCTTAGAAATTGTCTTTGAGTCATTGGGGGTTTTCCTTACACCTCATTGATCTTTTATTTTTCTATAATGAGTTGGCTGTCTCAATTGCTTTTTGCTATTGACCTCAATATTGTCATCGAATTGACAGATGTCAGATGACGTAAAAGTGGTAATGAAGTAAAAGAGATAGTGATGAAGCAAATGAGATAGATGATGATGAAGAGGTAGATAGACAAAAAAGAGAAGATTTTGTTAATGAACTTACTTGTGATAATCCTAAATATATAGAAACAGTTTCAGATATGTACAGGAACCTGCCATCTGCCGCCACTGATAACGCGAACCCATCCAAGGACTGTAAAGAAGAAAACGAAAAATTACTACACGACAATTAGCATAGCATAGTTGCCCTTATAATGTTCCCACTGCTGGAACTCAGGCTTCCTCTCTAGGAGAGGGAATAGGCCGTAATCCACCACGTAGGCCCAGTGCGGGTTGGTGAATGTCACATGGCTTCAAATTTTTGGTTCTAGGACATGCCGGTTTCCTCACGATGTTTTCCTTCACCGTTTTGAGAGCAGTGATGATGAAATAAATTACACAAAGTAATGCGCCTGGCTGGGTTTGAACCCGCGACCTACAACTCGTAAGTTGGGGTCGTTACCACTCGGCCACCACTGCTCTCACTATAATTACTTAGTTTATAAGATGGCAGTTGGTATTATAGCTCAGTCTGGAGTCTAGGTAATGAAAAACAATCCCAAGAAAATGATTTTATAGGCATCTACCAAGCAGAAATGTTATTTTTTAGAACAAAACCTCTTATTTTTACAACAAAATACAAATTTAAATAAATGTTTTGCGAAAATGTAGGCAGAATAGTATATCAATCAACTTTTTCTACGAGGTCCAATCGAATGCTAAATTAAAAATTGCTCAACCGACTCATAAATAATAATAATAGTTTAATCGATTGTTTGCACAATTCCTGAAATCTGTGGCAATGACAGATAAGCTGTCAAACATGTCAATGTACAAAAACTGACATTTAGGTAATATTTCAATTGACAGTAGTATCGAAATATAGATAATTTTAACAAATAATGTGTAATGTATTGAAAAACCACGCTTCATTATAGCTAAACAATAGTTTTGTATTAAAAATAGTCACGGTTTGTGCGCAAGCGCAAGCGTGAAACAACTTGACAAGTACGGTCAGCAGAGAAATATAACATAGCACAATATAATAATTTTGCTGATATTGCAACTGAAATTTATATTTTTTGTAATAACAGATTTTTTCCAAATCCATCAATGTTAAATGCAAAATGAATTTAACCTCTCGTGTGCCGTAATTAGAGACACAGTTAAAAAGCCATTGTGTCTCGCGTAGATCTGCGTTCTGGCATACAACGGGTTAAAAATGCATTACCTACTTTTAGATTATAGGAAGACTGCTAGTCAGGTTTAATTATTTTAAACAAAATAAAACAACCACGATTGTGTTAGAAAGTCTCACAAATTCAACACATGTGACAAAAATTAAGTTACGATATCCGACAAAGAGAAGCATATAATTTGATCCGAAGACGATTGCCAATCACACGGATTTTTCACGCTAAGCAGATGCGGAAAAAGAGGCAAAAAAATAACCAGGTACAGTACTGGACATCAAAAAAATCTATCGCAGACAATCAGACACTACCGGATTGAGCCCATAAGTGTTTTATTTATGCCTTCGACATGCCACATTAAAGTATAAATTGATCTCAATTTTTTGCACACCATACCTTTAAAAGTAATACTTAGCTCTACATCAATTTTGTGACGGTCAGCAAAAAAAGTAAACAAACACAAGTCTGCTGATGAAAAACTCCACGAGCCAAAATGAATGAACTTGATTATAGATAAACTAGAAGTGACAAAAATGTAGTGAGTACAGTTTTGACTGATGAGCATTGATTTTCTGATGACCATCGCAACAAAACCGTTTAAGAAGAAATATATACTGATTACGAGGCGACGAACGATTAATCAAATGGTTCAAATACAAAAGAGCATTAGTAAAAATATTAAATGGCAAAAAAAGAAAATATGATTATTTGACACATAGATCAAGATATACACAATGAAGAGATGGATACAAGTGTATTGAAATATAGAAACTTAGACCTGCTAGGGCCGTTGGATTGTTCAAAACAGATTTCGTGGTCTTCCTAGGGTAACTGAAGGAATACATTTTGGTTTTAGTCAGCATGAAGACACTCTTTGAGCAAGGAACGGAGAAGAACGTAAGAAATCATTTGATGACTTCCCACATAAAGAAAAAGTAACATTAAAGTGATATCAACGCTACTAGGTGAAAAACTGTCGTCAATGTTGATGTAACAACGACATATTATGATACGAACTCTGGTAGAAACTCGTCCAAAATAGCCCTTCTAGCATCTATCAATCTCAACTTATCCAAGATTGTAATGAGATGCACGGTTGACAAAATACATCGTGATGGATAACTTTTTATCATAAATCCGCGTCTAAACGTTACCGGCCTGTAAAAAGAGTGGATTAATAGACCATTGTGTGTTCCAAACTTTATTTAAAAACTTGGGACGTGGTCCTTGTTATTTTAAAGGTTACTTTTTAAATTATTCTCTTTGGAATTGAAGTTTTTCACAGGGACTTTCAATTAAGGGCCCAGAAAAAGCAAAAACGTTAGAAATAATGAGATACTTTTTTACTGGTCGCAGTCAACTTATCTTGCTTTGAAATCATTATGATAAATAAATGATAAATTACTTGCTATATGTACCACAGACGTAATGATGTTGATGTAACTTTCCATCATTCTTCTAATGTTTGTAGTTAACCATATATTCAAGCGTCATTGCATACACAGCCTTACACGGGCCATAATCATCACAATAGTTACGGTTTGATTGAAAATTTTAAAAGCAAGTACCTAGTGTTAGAGAAAAAAGAAAATCAATCCGAAGCAACAAAGAAAACTCTTGTTCAAGATAAGTTAAAAATTTACATCAATGCTTGCAAATGACGCTCAGAATTAATTTTCGCTTGATACAAAGTAATAATAGATTGATGGAGACATCAAACATTCAATCAAATGCTTGGAAGCAGTATACCCGGAATTGCCAACCTATTGACCCTCGAGCTCTTTTCAATAAACAATGCACATAATATACTTATCAAAAGACCAATCAATCGCGAAATCATTTCAATATGAACCATGAAACAAATTCGAAGTTTAGCAATAAAACATGTTAGAAACCCACGTTCCTTCATGTCCATTGTGCGTCCTTAATTTTTTTCATAAAAACGTACAAATAATATCGCAAAACAGTTGATTTTCTACATAATGTGGAAAAAAAAGGACAAGGCATCACGTACACTGCTATTTTACAGCTGGGCGTAGAAACCGCAATGCCCACAATATTATAATGACGCAGAATCGATTGCAAAATGATAATTTACGTGATAGAATAGGTAGAATTGTGTTTTTAGAATCCAGTGAGAAAGGTGCAAACCCAAATGATACAGAAGCAACCTTGGCTTCAAATCTTAGAAAATTAAAAAAATAATGCTGTCACTAAAAACAATGACACTGTTAGGAAAAGAATATAGACCAACCCAAGAGCTACTGGTGAAAACGTAGAACTTATAATTCTTCCATAAATATCTGCAAGATCATTTGATTATCTACAATATCGATTAACTTTGTCAAAGTGAATCCTTCACCACAATTCAACGCTCAAATGATCATTTTAAACCATGAGTGCACTTCAATATTGTGTACGGAACGTGCTTTATTGTAATCTATTCGATCTTGACCAAGTTTTTTTGCTTAACCCTCTGGGCTTGTGACAAAATATATGTTCAATTAATTCTGTTATGAAATTTCTTGAAATCTGTGAAATATTAAATTGAGTTTTTTTTTTTCAAATTCGCCTGTCTCGTGTGTTGCAGTGTCTATTGTGTGTTTACCATTGTGTGTCTTGTTAATAAAAAGGCGTTAAGTCGGCCAAGATATTGCTCAATGGAAAGTCAAGCTTGAATATGTTGAGGCGCGCATTTGAAGTTTTTTTAACAGTATGATGAAAGAATATTACAGATTCGTGAACTCTTTTATCATTTAGATGGTTTATGAAAGTGAATTCTAAAGCAAGGCCGTGATGACTACTTTTGATGTATTGTTAACAGATGTCGAACATTGAGTCTTATAAGACTCAATGCTCATTTATAAATGAGCTTTGTTTGTCATTGTTTGCTCCATAATTAACGTTGACAATTGGCAGTCTGTACGTTTGTATTGTTTGTTGTTTCGGCTTGAGTAAAAGTTCTACTGCTTGATTTTGATTAGCTTTATTTTTTTCAACAGCGTTAAAATTTTGTTTATTATTAACATGTTATTAACTACTATGGTTTACTTACTTATTAACATGTTAATAATAAACAAAATTTTAACGCTATTTTATTTCAATGAAATTTAAGTTACCTTCAATAGATTTGTATAGCTTTTGAACGCAATTTGTAAATTTGTTGAATTAGTAATCAAAACTAAATTAAAACGAACAAATTGAAGAACGACTGAGTTACAGTAATTGAAATCCGATTTTAAATCTCAGAAATATTAGCTTGAATTAATAGTCTTTGAAAATTCAATTTGGATCTAAAACCACAGAAATGTTCAAAGGTACTAAACCGTCCTTGTTATCTTTAGTAGTTTCTACGTTTACAGCCAGTGATAAGCGAGTAATAGGTATTTCCGCTACCTTAGATAAATGTAGAGTAATATATTCATGCTTACCTGTAATATATGTGTTCCTTGGTGCTGTTCGAATAACTCCATGGCCAGCCCTATCGCCGTCCGTCTGTTTTGTGCACCTGCAACAATTAGAACGAGAAGGTTAAATTGTGTTTGTGATAATAAAATTAATTTCAGTTTCTGAAGCTGTCTATGACCTATAATTAATTGGTCCCAATTGCTGTCATTAGTTACGTGAACTGACTCCGTGGCAAAGAAAATAGCTTATGAAAAGTACAAGCAACTTTTACAATAAACCGTCTCTTGGGTTTTCTTTAGGGTCTACCTAAACTGAAATTGAAAATTGGTAGCGTTAGTAAAAATCTTGAAAATGTTATATGTGCTTAACTGTACAAAAAACATTTTGAAAGGTTTGGTTTTGATATCTATAGCCGCTATAAAAACGTCAGTTGGTCTTGTAGATAAATAAAAAACAATAGCCATACCGCCTTTTGTTTAGCTGACATGAGCTGCTACTGCTGTCTGTCATGACAAAGCACATTTAAGCTGTTTTTATGTACCAATTAATACCAGAAATAGAGTAGCTGTTTTTATCAGTGCTATGGATAGCACAGTAACATGTCTTTTATCTGAATTACTAAAAATAAACTTTGATTAACTGATCTGTTTTAAAGAACTGCTTCAAAAACTTTTTTGAATATGTTGTATTGACCTGAGCATATCACTTAGTCATGTGTAAAAAAAATTCAAAACCTTAGGTGAGTACCTAATGACGCAATGCTAATTAGTTCTTAATATTTTTCTTAACTTCTCCACCAAACATGAGATTTACAAAACAAAGTTTCATTTGTCATCGTTCTGCCCTTATCCCATTTTATTTGGGATCGATATACCATGTCTTTTTCTTTCATATTTTCTATTTTCCGTCATCTCAATATTCATCTCCTTCTCTAAATTTTTCTTTCTCATTGTCGTACATACCACCATCATCATCCATCTTCATAGTCCAAATCTGAACTAAATCTAGCCCAGTAGTTAATACTACATCTTCAGACAAACCTACAGCCCGTAATAATTCCGTAGCTACTGTTGTTGTCTGGGTCCCTGCGATCGTATCATCGGTGTCAGGTTGCGCCTGCGACTGCTTTACGATGACGTGGACATGTGTTTTATTACGTTTATCCGCTTTAAACTTAAACTGGATGAAATGAAGATGTAAAATTATTGTTGGGAATGGTTTTGAGTCATTTGCGGTATTGTCTTGAGGTTATTGTGCCGGTGAATCATCAGTGAGTGATAGATTGTTGCTAATTTCGGTAAAGCTTGTGAGAATATTGTCGAGATAATCTGAAATATTGTCAGTGACTTTACGTGATACCACTACCTACTTTTTGAACATATATTTGATGTGTTTTTCTATATATTCATAATCTCGCTACTAGAATTGAACTAAGTTTTAGATTTTGTATTATTATAAACAACTTTTTCAGAAGCAATTAGGTGACTACGACCTCATGATGCAGCTAGACTCAATAATGAGAATAGGTACTGAAGTTTCTAATTCGAAACTTTTGTTCAATAATTGATTGGAATTGGTCAGTAAATAGCAATCAACAGTTGCAGCAAATACTAATTTGGATTTCAAATAATGAATCTACATATACCAGACTTCAGCCAAACAAAATAAATAACACAATAAGCTAAGTGAAAACTATCCTAATAGTCTTATATGTAACTGGAGTACCAGTATCTAGGACAAAAAAGAACAGTGCTCAGTCTAGACACAATGACTCAGTCAAAAAGTGTGACGAATTACAAAATAAAGATATTGACAATACGTCGTGTGGTTTCAGTCAAACAACCACACTGCGTGAGTTAATAGTGTTGCGAGAGAAAAAAATATAATAAATTGTGAAGAGCTTGATATTCAAACATGATTATGTAGTGGTTGAAGTTAGGTGCAAGTATGAAGATGAAACTGCAAGTTCTCATCTTGACTGACATCTTGAAGACTTGGGGACTCGTGACTCGAAGCTGTGGAAAAGACCCTGGGATGCATCTTTTTGAAAATCATGGCAACATTCGCAGCAGAGAGAATGAATGGGCTCCTTAAAATTAAAATAAGTCCAAATTTCTCTCTATATCCTATATGAAGTATCGGTACCTACGTGGTGGACATCCCACTCATACGCACAAAACGTTTTGAGAACACATTCATTGTGCGTACAGCTAAGGAGTGGAATTCCCTATTGGGGTCTGTGTGGAATAGCTACAACCTGAGGTCTTTAAGTCAACTGTGAACAGGTTAGGCACGTCTAGACAAGCACGCTCCATTGTCGACCACATCGTCGCTTTCCATCAGGTGAGATGCGTCTGGCTGGGCTTGATTGAACTTACTATCTATAACTTTTAAGTCGGGGCCATTACCACTCCGTAACTAGAGTAGTGGCTTTACATCAATATCATAATGCCAACTTTAAAAATATCAGAACCAAGTTTTTCTAAACAAGCAAACGAAAGTTGTGATAATCTTCACAAAGTGTCCAACCTATCCGCGCAAGGACACGCGTACATGATCGTGACCGCAGTTCGTGACGTCGGCGGACATACAGACAGACGGACAAACACGACCGTTTACTTCGAACACAGAGTAGATAAATACAGAAGGACAGCTGATGTGGACATTTTGAGAAGATGAATGAAAGGCGACTAACAAAAGGCATTTAAATAAAAGGCATCAGTGGAAACTCCTGCCGGGAAGAAAGACTTGCCTTTACAGATCTTAATATAGTTGGTCTAAAAAGTCAAATGACTTGGGAATTTTTAAAAAGTCCCTTAACAAAATTAATAATTTAAAAAAATACTTATATTCGATACGATAGATTAGTAAACAATGATCAAAACCTCTTAATCAACCCTCTGATTATTCAACCAGTGTCGGCTACATCAGATTACATTGTACCCTAATAATCACCAGAGGGCGTTTGGCTTTTTAGACAGACTTTCGTTGAGTATTTACAACCAGCGTGCGTAAGTGTGTGACCAGATATGTAAAAAAAGGCAAAAGGAGTTAGGGAGCAAGTATGTCTGAAAGAGTTACCGTGGTCTTGGAAAGGTGGTCGTGGTCTTCAAAGGGCAACTCAAGAAACACAGGTATGTATTAGTCAGTGGAAGTCTTACACACCCTCTCGCCCTTCAAAAAGGATGGTGACCTCAAAAGAAAAGGTTGACTGGTTGAAGGTTGGTTCTTCAGTTTCTGTTTGTCCATGAGAAAAAGGCGTGAGTCTTCCCTGCATCACCCAAAGGTTGACTGGTAGAAAATGCCTAAGGGATTAAATCCGCCTCTGTACCTTATAATAGGTAAATAAATTGTGCTGTACGCATGTGGACGCGTACTTACGGGATCACCATCATTTCAGCCGAAAGACGCCCACTGTTGGACATAGGCCTCCCCCAATTGTCGCCACAATGAACGAATACGGGATGAATCAAACAAATACCGGCCGCAACTGCGGTTGCATTCGCCATACCTACATGAAGTGTAATGTGTGCGTGTGCAGTCGCTAGTTGTATAGAATTAGACTTCTGTGTTTCTTCTATTCTGTGTTTCGGAAACATTCGGGAAATTGTAGCATGTTTCTGTTGCGTAAGGTAAGGTTGCGAGTGTAAATTTTTTGGTGATTTGAACACGATTCGTGAGTCGCCAATGAGGTAATATGGAGTGTTGTTTTTTGGTGTTCGTGAGATGTAAAAGCGTCTGTGTTGTGAAATAGACAATTTCTTAGTTGAAGTTCGCTGCTGTTGTCTAGTTCACGGACTACAGGTGTAAGAGTAAGTACCTGGTAAAACATTTTATGGGGTCTCAGTTTCTCGATGATTTGATAAAAGTGGGATTAAACTAGAAAGTGTCATTTTCAGAATTACTTTCCCCAAAACTTTGTCTTGCTACCGAAATATAAGGTTTTTGAAGTCATTTAGGTAAGAAAAAGTTATTAATAGATTTAAAACCGAATTTTGGTAGGAAATCATTAAAAAAACCCCTTCCACTCTGGAGCAAGAGGGAGTGTCAGACTTTTACTGACTGAAACCCACCTGTCTTCCTTCAGGCGCCCTTGGCTGTGTGCAAATCAACACCTTCGTTGCCCCTTGAACCAACTGGGTAAAACTTAATGCTAGCTGTAGCTTCCGCATCTCTCATCCAGCATGATCTGCACTAGTAGGGGAAAAGCCACTCTTGATGGTGAGCATGAAGGTAGAACTACATTGCGTACCCGTGGGCTATATACGCCGATCTGGGCACGTCGGTCTCCATACACTTTAAATGGAAACTAGACTTGTTGAGCTACATTTAATCCACGCCAAACGACTCCATGCGTCGTCGTTCTTCGTACAAATCAGGCGTCTTACCTACACGTGCGCATCGGTCGAATGTAGTTCCTGCTTTAGGCGTCCATTACACGATAGGTATTAACGAAAAACCTACCGTCTAATGTGCTGATTAACGTTTGCAAGAACTGAACATGGCGGCATGGTGTCATGGTGAAATATAGTGCTAATCTGACAAACTAGACACCATACAGACAACAGAGTCGCCAAATATCCGAGCTGGCGTGCTATTCTCAAAGAAAACAGCCTTGAGCGCAGCGCTGGCCGCAGCGACGAAATCCAAATAATGTACATTGGATTAGCAATCCAATATGCTTATACATAGGATTGTTAATTCAATGTACTGCGCTTTCGAATCGACGCTGCGGCCAGCGCTGAGCTCAAGGCTGTTTTCTTAGAAAATAGCACCGCTGGTCGCGCCGCCAATTTGGTTGCGCAACCAAACGGACACCAGGGCCCCAAATCTGCTATTTTTATAAATTCGTCATTCCAACACGATCCCATTGTCATTTTGCTAAAAGTTTGTAATCTGCTAATTCATAATGATCGATCATTGATCGGTCAGTGGTCTTTTAATAGAATTGTGATAGAATAGTAATTTCGAGAATATTAAAACACAATAACGTTCTAATGGTCAAACATTGATCAAATAAACTGTCAAAGTTTTAGCAGATTACCGCAAACGTCAAATATTCATTTGTCAATATGTACGAGATTACCATTTTAAGCCATTTCTTTCAATGGAGTGTCAATGGTTGACCATTGGAAAGTCATAATGACGCCATTATATTAGTAGATTACCAAACTTGTCAAAATCGACAATTATGACATCAATGATAGATCATTCTAACACTATTGTAATAGCAGACTTGAGGCCCCGGTGAGTAACTCTCTATAAAGCTGCATACATTTTGTTGGTAGCGGCGACTGGTCGCGCTACCATGGTGTTTCCGTGAAATACCTATAGCCTTTAAAAGTAACACACGCGGTAATTCTCTCTCACAATTCCGCAGCTCTCATAATAATTAAATTCTAAGCTGCATTTTCTCAGGAATTATGTTAAAGTGACATAACATGTATTGTAATTTGTCGCCTTGATTGACGGTGACGACTGATGAGCCTCTCATTGTACTAAGCTTGTAACGGAAACATGCTGGTCGTGACTGGACACGATATCTGTCGGCAAAGCAAAGTTTATTACCTACGCACGAAGCTTACTGCAAATTAATGGATTTTCTTGACCGTTGGTAATGTGTGAATATAGAGGCGCTTAGAACGTAGGTACAGTGTGACTAAGATTCTATGTAATTAGGTACTAGGAATTAGCATGTGTTTGTTTTTGGCTTCGCACGGTGTCTGCACTGCCAGTATCAAGTTTAGAAAGTAGGAGTCTGTGTTTTCTGATAGCTACAACTTAAGGGTCTTTAACTCAAGAGTGAATAGGTTAGTGAATATATTATTATAATAGGTTTAATACTTCTAGGTAAGCGTGCTTCATCGTCGACCACATCATCGCTTACCATCCGGTGAGATGGTGGTCAAACGCGAGCCTATCAATAATAATAACAAAGAAGCTATTTGGTTTTTGTTATTGCATATAGCTACCTAGTCACTGTTTTCTAATAGAATTTGGCCTTAACACATTCTATTGTTTTCGTAGTATTTGGCAGCAAAAGCCATAACCACGATCTCTCTCTAAACTGAATTGTTAAAGGGATACTGGGGCCAGGGTTATCCGAAAGGGAACTCGAGGCTTGAAGGAACGGGGTGGGTTTTTTAGTCAGTATTTAGGCCGCCCATTGTATGTATGTGTTATAGTTTTAGTCTCCTTTTTGTATATGTAATGGTGTACAATAAAGCGTATAATAAATAAATAAGAATCTGACACTATCTCCCGCTCCACCCAAGAGCGGGGGTTGTCATTGGATGATTTTCCCACCGAAAAAAAAAATTGTTAATGAGATGGAACTATAAAGGGTGTATAGCTCCATCCAGTGCCGTAACTAGGGCGGTGCCAGCGGTGCCCAGGCACAGGGCGCAGTCCCTAGAGAGGCGCAAAAATATCTAAGTAATAGTCCTTTTGTTCGTATTGTACTTTTTTCTAGGGGCGCAATTAGAGAAGCTCGCACCAAACGTAAAAAATGCTAGTTACGCCACTGGCTCCATCCCTCTTTCACGCTTACACGCTTTACGTTATAAAAAGTCATGGCTCTTATATCGAGTCAGGCTTTTCGGCAATCTGCAAGCTTCGCTGAGGTAGTCAACGACAGTAATAATTATTTAAAGACGAAAGTTTGTGTGCACATATGTTTGTTACTTCTTCAGGCTGAAAGAGTTTCAATTAAACCAGGTACACTGGCAGACCATGTCTTGGAATAGGAAGAGGTGTGTTCTGGGATATTTTTTTACAATCACGCGGGCGATAAGCCAATAACAGCTGCAATAAATATCTCAGCTCCATTCAAATCTCGGTAAGATCGCGTTTGTTTCAATGATTCCACATATTGTTAGTTGTTTAGACACTTGAGATACAAAATTACACCAACAAAACCATTCAGTGCTTGACTGCGATCCCACCTGATGGTAAGCAATGATGCAAATGATGGTGAAGCGCACTAGCTTGTTAAGAGCCTATTCACTCAAGCCTTGAAGACACTTAAGGCGATTATCACACTACCAGTCCGTCCTACGCGGTAAAAAATTATTAAAACCTTCCCTTTCTCAAAACCTACTCAAACCTCTCTATATAACACAAAATACAGTAAAATAATAATCGTTGTCATAACCTACGATCGTAACTTAACTTAAAAAGAAAAGAAAAAAAAAAACTATTCCGCTACAACTTTATCCAGCTGTAGGGTGACCATAACTTAACGCTTTCAGCGGACTGTCCCGTGTTATGTTACAAAGCTACCGTGGCCTACCGTAAGATCGGGGCATAATTTAGTACGTATATGACAGATAATGCAAGGTTTATGAAGTGAAATGAGAATGAAGTGTGGTTTTTTGAAAAAAAAAAGTGTGGTGTATCGGTGAAACCGATACACCACACTTTTTTTTTTTTGGAGTTATTTGTTGGAGTTATTTGTTTTGGATTAAAATGTCAGGGTTTTATGCTTTGTTCTTTTATTTTTTTAATGTACCTAAGTTAAATCTCAATAGTAAACCGATTTTAGGAAGTTGAGTACAAGACAAATCAACGGCGATGTAACAGTTTAAAAAAAAATCGTTTTGTCCATTGTAAATTTTCCAATTTTTGAAGGGTTATGTTTTGGGGTTATGTATGTTTTACGCTTATTTCTTTAAAAGGCCCTAGTGCCTTATCTGTTAGTTGTATTTTAGCTTGAAAGCAATCGATACAGTCTTCTTAGTTGTGGCAGTGACACTAAGTAGAGGTACATCAAAATTACAAAAAAAATTAATTGGCGGATTTTAACGCTAAATTATGTTTTCTTTTGTTACCCATTTGTTTGTGATAAATTAGTTCCAAATTTAATGAAAAAAAAAAGATTTTTTTTTTTTTTTTTTTTTTTTTTTTTTTTTTTTTTTTTTTTTTTTGTTTCATGACATATCCTATTTTTGCTTTAAGCAATGCTACTTTATATTTATTCAGAATTTTCGTGAACAAATTTTTGCAGGAAGAGCATTACTCAGTACGTTTCGCTATACCTAGTTGTCTAGTCACCCTACAGTCATGCAAGTCGGCATATCAAAGCGGTCTCGAGTCAGTTTTGTTGAATTAAATCGTAATAAAGAAGACGTGGAGGCTATCTCCGCATCGCTGGGTTAAATATGTCCCACCGGCTAAATGTGACCATGTGAAAATACTAGTTTAAGAGAATATGATGGCTTTTTGGCAAAAAACTGGCATAATCATATAGATATGTGTTGTTTTAAACAAAAAGTTGATTAAAGAACTATATAATCAGGCACTATAATCTTTTAACTAATAAAATACACATCTTCATCTTCCTGTTCTTGTTCCACATTACTCAAGGTTGGCGCAAGACTTTTTTCTTCCATTTTGTCCTGTCAACCGTTACGCTATCATTGACGCTCCCTTTTCTTTCACATCACACAATCCTGCATCTATCACATCTGTGGCCTCGTTCTCCAGCCATCCACGTGTATACTCTTAACTCAATTTGAGTTAGTAGTTATGAATAAAAACTCATAACTACTACTCATAACTCTTTTAATAACTTACGTTTCATCCCTCCACTTCACATGACCACACCAAAACAATGTGGTTTTAATTTTCTACTTTTTGCAATAAACTACATATTATTACCATGATACCTATAAATTAATATGTACAGTTGCCATCACGGATCTTGAACAGTTGCGTAGAAGTAAAAGAAGAAGAAGTTGTGTAGTAGTTTAGTGGTGCGAAGTGAGACACGGGGGCGGGCAGTTTCAGTGATTGGCTCGCCGCACCATCGCGTCATAGACGTCACTCCTGATTCGTTCATTGCGTTGTAGCATGTATCTAACAACGGAGACGATTGGCTCGCCAATGTATGGAATGCGCAAAGCGATCCCCACTCTGACGCCGAGCGTTCAAGATCCGTGATGGCAACTGTATAATCTTATACATCTCTCTTAAAAGAAGAAAAGTAGACACAATGTCTACTTTTCTTCTTTTCCAACTCTCCTTTTGCGTATAAGTCTGCTAGGAGAGATTTCTTCAGAAATACCTGAGCGTCACCCATTTTAATGTGTCCTTCTTGAAGAATACATTCTCTTAGGATAATTTTCTACTTTCAAGCAGACGAAGTCCTTGACAGAAGTAAGAACTTAATATAAGTAAACTAAACTGAATTAAAAAAAAAATCTGTACTCTTTTTTAAATTTAACCCGTGTAAAATCTAACCAAACCCGATGATATTTTTAGTAAAAAAAAAAAAGACGTGTGGCAGTCGGGGACTGCCGCGGTAAAGCTATTGCATAGCATTTTTATTAACTTATGCAAATATAATTTTTTTTTTTTTTTTTATGCAGTATTTTTTTCCTTTGTTTTTTTTTTCTTTGATATTAATTGAAGTTACACTTTCACACATTGAATTGAATTTTGATTGATTGTTCACTCATTAGTTTTCTTATCGGTCACCACGCTCAAAAAACAAATGAGTGGGGGGTGTTAGGTTATTTTCGTTACGGAATTTCTGGATTCGGTCTCCACGCTCAAGGCCCGCGATAGAAGCTATGCAATAGCTTAAAAAAACAAAAAAAATATTGTTTTGGTTTAAAAATAAATTAATTAAAAACAACGATTTTATCTACCCCGAGGTAGATAAAATCGTTATTCTTATCAACCTCGATGATATGTTTAATTAAAAAAATTATTAATTCATTTTTAACACTAAAAATGTTAGTATAGGTAACGATTTTATACAGTTTAAATTAAAAACTGTATAATTAAAAAAAAATGGGAAATACCGACGAAAAATCCCATCACTAGGCAGTCTAGAATTGTGTATTGGATCCATGGTATTCGTTTGTGCGTCGATGTCAAAAACACCCTATATTTTGACTATAACATAATTAGGTATAACCAGAAAATAAGTGAATACAATAAAAAAAACACCAGAAAATAAGTTGGTAAATACAAAATAATCACCAGAAAAGAAATGAACACAAAAAAAAAACACCAGAAAATAAATCTAACTTTGACGTCTAAACCCTGTACAGTCGCCGCCATTTATTCTTGATCAACCCCACGCGAACAAATTTTTATTAACGCCTGTAAGACTTCGTATAATTTTCTCATTATACCGCCTTGCCCTTAAGTCAGATATTGTCGCTATCACGACCGTAATTTGTAAAGGCATTAGCAGTTAATAAAGTTAGGTTATATGGTTTTAATGATGGCCTTTTTTTTGGTAATATAGCTAGAGGGCTTACTAATGCCTGCAGACATTTTATTTAACTCGGGACTTTTTTGTGCCTACCTCTAGTTTTTTTTTTTGAGCAAGAGCGATAGGGCGTGTCGGGCTTTTACTAACTAAAACCTACCTGTGTTCCTTCAGTTGCCCTTTGCATACCAGGGTATATATAATTTTAAAAGACGTTTGCTAATCAAGTTTTGGAGGCCCCGAGCGTTGAGGTCCCCCCCGTCCTCCAAGCTCGGGGGCCTTCAAAACTACTGCCCCGTCTATCTATTCGATAGCTCTATGCCCAGTGAGAACAACAACAAAACTAAAAGATTTTTTTATAAAAATAAAGACAGAAGACCCCCTACTAATTCAGTAAAACGCATCGTCCGGTCGGGTAAATTTAATAAGCGCCCTCAGCCGGTCAACACTTACGACCGATCGATTTGATTCGAAATAAAGATGTGGGCGTTTTTAGACCGATGCGTAACATAAGGTGCTGCGCAAACAAAGATAAATAGATTCATAGACAGATAGATAAAAAAATATTCTTTGCAACACAAAATACACGCAAAAGCTCAACTGAATTAGGTATAAAGAACCACTTACACCGAAACAAACAACAAAAATAAAAACAATTAACAAAATTGTTACTTTGATAATAATTAATACAACACACACTTTTTGAATTTTTTTGAACACTTTTTGATCGTTATGAGTATCTGTTAAATGGAAGCAATTGGATACTTACAAAAAATGTTCACGTATGCACAGGGAATGAATGATTTCATACTGGTTCTATAGAAATTAAATATTCATCGGTAACTTGTATCTGACACAAAACACAAAAGTGTCCACGTTTGCGCCCTGCCTTAGTTTTGGTTTTGGCGCATCCTTTTCCAGTAAAGTTTACTGGTATTTATCGATGAGAAGTCTAACTCAATTGTAATTGTAATTGTACAATCAAGAAAATGGTACTATAAATTAATGAGAAAAAAAAAAACTAAAAAATAAACAATTAAGTTGCCTTAATAGATACTTATTAACTTGAAGATTAAGTATAAAATAGCTTACAATGAAACTACTAAGAAACCGTAAAATTTAAGAATTAATAAATTGTATTCAACTACTATTTAGATAGATACTATCATATTTTTAAGACGCTGTTACTACACTAATTATCTCTAAAAAATCTTTGCCAATCCTTTTAGTTGGAAACTGCGGAAAAATGTAGGTTAATCTTGACTATATTTCTTACAACTACCAAGTTATTCAAACTAAAACACGATTGTAAACAAAATTCTCGATAGAAATGATCGACAAAAAATGATCTTTAACATTTTCCCCGTATTAGGTACAATAACAATTATAAATCAAATCTACATACTAAACTTAGTTGAATTTCAGATTTTAAATTCTTCAACAAATTTTTGAGTAAATCGATAAAATGGTCACTGCCTTAAGCTATAGAAATATATCGTGTAATAAAAAATGAACCCCGAAAATGCACTCAATAAATTCGTCACGGTGCAAATCCTAACCCGCAAATGCTCATGGCTATATTTATTGAGGCCCGGGCAATAATTTGGTCTTATTTGGTCGTATTTGCCCGCTTGGACATGTGCGGTCGACCACTAACATTGACACTGAAGTGTTAGCATAGAGCCGAAATTAAATAAAACTCACAACTAATATAGGAGGGGTTGTAAGAACTTGAAAAATGGGCTTTCTTTTCTTGATTTTTTCTTTATATGTTCAAGTAGTTTGGATTTTTGAGTTGTAATTTATCTGTTTATGGCTTGTCTAAATAAAAGTTTTTCACTTAAATTTTTTCGTCAATTTAAACGAGTAAGCTAGTCTGATATTTCTTAGCTGAGAACCCTGAATAGAAACATAGAAATAAACTTGTGAGGTCAAAAGTCTTTAAGTCTCTACAGTATGTATCTATACCGTAGGTAAACATGTTGGTAATGGTAGAATCATATGAGAACCATGCTGTTAAGTGTCTGAGATGGTCTTTTGAGGAAAGAACCCGGGTCGAAGCCTACTGGGGCCAGGGTTAGCCGAAAGGGAACTCGAGCCCCGGTATCAAGGCTTGAAGGAACTGGGTGGGTTTTTTAGTCAAGAGTCTGACACTATCTCCCGCTCCGCCCAAGAGCGGGGGTTGTCATTGGATGATTTTCCCTACCGAAAAAAATAAATAAAAAAAGAACCACAGATTTGAGTAGACTTGTCCAGCCAGTACAAGCATTTGTTAGTTTTCCTATAGCACAACTCAGGACTAATAAGAAGTAAAAAGAAGCATTTAAACATGTTAGATAAAGGTATGATAGCCTCAGCCTACTCAACGGATATAAAACTATAACTTTTATCCTAATGCCTTGCAGCCACCCTCAAAAATAACAAAAGTTGGAAAGCGTTGATTACCAACCCCTGGGGGCGCCACTTGACCGGAACTTGGGACTTCTAATGAAGAATTACCGCCCTTTGTGCCACTACCTCTTTATTTGACTGCGATTGAGCGGTTTTTGACAAAAGTTTAGCTATCCAATTGATTGAAAGAAAAAGAGACAACTACATACCTGTCTAGTTCATTAAATAATCTTTACAATCGATATTTAAATTAACAAAGACACTCTATGGTTTAAAAAGCATATGAAAAACAGTGTGCCCCTTAAGTTTTCCTAAAACTATAACAACTCTAAAGTATAAAAATATAACATCCTAGCCCCACATTTTCACTCGGTACAAACGCATTTTCACGAAAATCGAACCCAAAAAATCTTTCCACCATATCGCCCACAACTACCCATAAATATATTAAAAAAAATCACAAATCCAAAACAATAATGAATTGTAACTAGCCAATTACACGGACGGCCAACCCTTCATTCGCGACGCGGGGTCCAAAATGCCCGACAGTCCGAAAACGGTCGATACCAAATAAAAATAGCTACAAAATCCCGGAAAACGATCCGACATTCGGGACACGTACTGTCTATATAGAATAGCACAGGGTGATGATTGTGATGCACCGGCTGAGGGACGAACAAAAATGGCGATGGTGACTATTATAGATTGAAAGTAATGGTGTGTTCGTTTAGTGGAGGTTCTGTTGTGCTGGCAAAAGTTATGATTATGATTTTTTGTTATTTAATTTCTCTGTTTCAGTGTGGTTGAGATAAGTCTTTGTTTGAGTAGGATTTGGGCCCGCACAAACTTTTTTTAGGTTATTTAGACATAACAAAATATTATTCTCCGATTCAAAATGTTAAGGTACAGTTAGTAAACAAACTATCAGTGGTCTGTAGTCATAAAAAAATTAATAATGTCAGTTCACACTCAATTTACCTAGCCTCTTCCGAACTATGTTGAGATCGGTTTACAGTCTAACCGGATGCAATAGAGCGACTGTGTATATGATCGCCACAACCCAGTAATCGAGTAACACGATACCCTTTGGTAAGATTGGAACCTTTCTGGCTGCTGACTATCCGTAATAACTGTCAAAAATCTAGAAATGAGCCAGAACCAAAGACGTGACATGATTTTCGAGGCACGGAAAAATCTGCAGTTTACGATACCCCATCCACTAACCACTTTCGATACCTACGCCTTGCTTTACCTTGAAAATTGTCACGTGCATCTGTTATTATTTTAGCCACGAGCTTTTCTAATAATCTCAGCATACACAGCAAGAAAGAAACGACCTTTTATTAACTCAATATCCTTTCAATAATAATGCTTAATATCTTCATTCACACACAATCAATTCACCTACCCATCATCAAACACATCACGACTTCAATACAAAAGTCTTTAACATATTAATAAGTCGGCATCTATTTAATTATACCCAGTATTGTCGGACTCGGGCAGAGTCGGGCATTGTCGGGCAAACACGCAGTTCATTATTGCCCGGATTAGCGAAAGGGTTAGCTTATTGAGCGGGCAAGATCCGGGCGAAGGTATTAGGATATTAGGGGCATTTCTTAAGGTGGAACTTTTGTTATTTACTTTTGGCGATGCCTACTGGTATTAGTGGTGAAATGTAGTAAAGTTACTTATTTACAAAGAATGTAGGTAGGTAACTATCAATCTATCTTCTGCAGTCATATATACATCTCACTGGAATAATGCACACCTTTATACATTCCGATCAGAAAATTTATTACAATCTTATTATAAGCACACACTACCTAAGTGCACTTAGGTAGTTTTAAGTTTTTAAGTGCACTTAGGTAGTATTTTTATTTTATTTCTAATAAATAAGTTATCATGATTGTAGGCAAATTGGGTCATGGGGCTCTTTGGACCAGGGCCTCAAGTCTGCTATTACAATAGTGTCAGAATGATCGATCATTGATTTCAAAATTGTTGATTTTGACAAGTTTGGTAATCTACTAATGTAATGGCGTCATTATGACTTTCCAATGGTCAACCACTGACACACCATTGAAAGTAATGACATAAAATGGTAATCTCGTACCCTAATGACAGATCAATGTCTGGCGTATGCGGTAATCTGCTAAAATTTTGACAGTTCCTTTGATCAGTGACCTACCATTGAAACGTCATTGTGCAATCATTGCTTTCGTGACTCGATTTTAAAAACTTATTGAGCAGGACCGTGGTCCCAACTTCCACCTATAAAAACAAATATTGTTTTTGAATACCTAGTATGTTGGGAACGAAATAAGTTTTCATGATTTTAGGATAAAAAAAAATGTTGTACCCAGTTTCGTTCATAGTCGACTCTATAATTTAAATGAAATAACTGAAAAATTGGAAGGAGTGGAGGGAGGCCTTTACCCAGCAGTGGGACAGTATGGGCTAGATATAATAATAAATAATAACTGAAAAATTACCTATTATTTTAGAATGCAAAATACTGGTATTCACTAAAAAATCCAGTATCAAAATCCGATTTGAAACATTTTTATGCACACAAAAAATTCTCTTTATAAAAATCCACAGAAAAATCCTTACCAAAAACACAAACAATAATAATATCTACTACAAAATATCAGTCGGAAGTAACCCGTGTGTCGCGCGCGCTACTATTTCCTTTATTTATTGTTATTTTTCTATTTCGCCGGCAGATGTGCGCGCCATGATTTACGGCCATCTTGTATTAAGGAACGGACGTGAATTATAACGCCAACTCGCTACTGGTCAGGGAAAACTTGTTTTACTGTGTTTTACAACGTGAAAAGTAGATATTTTTCAGTATATATAATGGTTTAGATAGGGTTTTAAGTGAGGAAGGGTTTCCTTAAACTTGTAGATTGTTCATGTGTGAATTACTCTATGAGCTCTCGTTGTGATAAGTGTGCGTTTAAGTGCTGTGGGATTGTTCAAAAGAGTCTACACAAACCTGGAAAGAAAAGAGCAACTGAAAGATCACGGGTGAATTTAAGTCAGTAAAAGTATGACTCTGCCTCCTCCTACAGTTGTCTCCACTGTCAGTACTAATTAGAAAAGTTCCCAATTTGCAGTTAATTTTCTTACAAGTCCTCCGTATTTCGAGATTGTCACTCTAATTTAGTTCTTAAACACATCTTTTTTAGTGAAAACCACCCGAGTTCCTTCAGTTGCCATTTATGTTTCAGGGCCGTGGTAACTCTTTCGAACAATACTGCTGCTACAACTAGCCCACGACTTTAGATTAGGTTAACCTTTATTAGTTCAGCTAGTACATTCTAATTTAAAGTTATTGTCAACTGAACAAATACATTCATATTTTATTAACCGCCAAAACAAACCAATACAACCTCATAAAACATTCACATCGAACGAAAACCAGTTAGAATCACACGTCTGTTCGCCGCGAGATCTAACGCCCTTATGGCAATAAATCAACCGTGCTGCCACCAAACGGCAATATTGGGAACGAAACATGTGTTTACACCGAAGTTAATTTGTCGAATTTATCTACCTTGTCTTGTGTTCGTATTGAGAAATATTGCTTTGTGTTGTGTTTTGTTTCTTACGCTTTCGATTGTATGTTTGTTTGATGTATGAGAATTTAGATGAACGATCAATATTATGAGACCGAAATTAGGTTGGACTGAAACCGGAAAACTGGACATAGCAGGGCAAGGGTTAATACTAATTTTAGAGGTTACTAAAATTAATTTCTTTTTCACTTCGTTTTTCTTTATGAAAGTACAAATGAGTAGAAAATTGTTGAATTTATTGTTGCTTTTGTCAGTTTTAAAAGTTTACGTCAAATTAGCCGCATGTACAGTGACCGCTCAGCACGTAGTGGTTCTGTAAATTGAAAGCGCCGTCGAGGATGGCCCAGAAAGAGTTAGCGAGATAATTTAGACGAGTACTATGATGAGGACGCGTAATTAGAATGTCCGGAAGGACTTGATGCGGACTTTACCTCTTTTGGACAGGCTACAGACAAAATTAACGTTCCTTAAAGAATCTCACTTCTTATCACTACTTTTTTATTTAATAGGCTCGTGCTTGACCACTACCTACCTATCTTACCTGATAGTAAGCGATGACGTGGTCGACGGTGGAGCATGCCTAAAAGTAGGGAACTACTGTCTGTAGTATCCTGTCATCGTAATTCGTCAAAAAAACGACGGCAATAAATCGTAATTTATTGAAAAATAATATTAATATATGTAATAGTTTGTTTGGATAAGTTTTTAGTACCTTCTGTTGTCAGTTTTATTTGAAGTCTTATTGTCACTTTTCACAGTAGCACTTTTTTTTAAATATCATACTTTTAAAATAACTACTAGGACAACTCATAAATCTCAGCTCAATTTGTCGAGCCTATTCAGTAGCCAATAAATACCTATCACTCAATTACATCGTCATCAAATCCACTAAATTGACATTAATTTGACATCGTTGACATTTTGTGCCAACGGCATAAATTAGAATGTCAGAAGTGGATAATTGCAGAAATCGGTTAGTTCTATACGTCTAGTATTTTTTTAATGATAGAAACAAGTGCTTGACTTCGATCCAACCTGATGATAAGCAGTAATTTAATGCACTCGTTGATGGTGAGGCACACTAGCTTATTTTAAGAAACTATTCACTCTAGCCTTCAAGACACCTAAATTATAATCGGACGAGACTACCTAGTTTATAGACAGCTAAAAAAAAATGTCTTCTTTTAAAATGACTTCTTTGCTTAAGTACCTACTCTTATTTTTACATGAAAACGAGGATGTAGCCAAAAACTTTTAATACCTAATTAAAATCGTATCTTGGCATAACAGCTCTATAATATTTCCAATGCTGGGAATCTGGTCTCCTCTCTAGTAGAGGAAATGTGCCGTCATCTACCATATGGGCCCAGTGCGTGTTGTTTAGTACCTAATAGTCCAGTCAAATTAGACCAAAAATAGGGGTAAGGACGTAAGGTTACAATAAGTCGCACCCAGGTAACCTCGGATGTCTAAATTGACCGGACTATAATGCCCATTTAATATTTAATTCACAACATATATTTCCCTTACGTCGGCGTCGTTGGCAATACGTTACAATATAATGTGCTAAACGACACGCTGTATTACATAATACAACACAAATCAAAAGGCTACAGTAGCACCCGATGCGTCACACAAAACCTTTAAATAAATATGTACGATAAAACACAATGGGTACTAAAACAACTACCTACAAAGTACGTCATCTTCAACTGCGAATCAAAGAAACAAACTTAGCGAATTCCCAAATTCAAACCACAAGACACAGTGGTAACACCAATTAAACGGGCCAGACAAAATCGTCAAACGAACCCCAGTACAAAATTTGAATATACAAGTCACGTTCGCCAAATAATCAGCAGTAACAAGCGGTATATCGCTTGCACTGATTGTTAATTGATTAGATTAAAAATTTTGTCCCAATTCAGCGCGTATTGTTACATTGGGGGACTGCCCTAACGAATTAATTAGTTATTTTTAATGGTAAAGGTGTATTTTACAATTTGGATGTTGACAGATGGATTATTAGATAAGCCTGTTTCTTTGTGAAGTAAGACTTGATCTTGTTACGTGATTGTGGGGTAAATGTTTGATGCTGTGATAGCGGAAGGTGAGAGATTTGATTAAATGGAAAAAGGGAAAGAGTAACTAAAGCTCTTTTGTGCTGGTATCGTAGCACCTTCGGGATTATTCGGAAGAGTCAACGTGGTCCCGGAATTTCTAAAGCCAGAAAAAGTCTGACATTCCCTCTTGCTCCTCTCAAAATGGGAGGAGTAATTTGATAATTTCCCACCCCATAAAAAATAACACATAGTTTAGTAATCAAATTTTCTGCTTGTTATATAAACCAACTGTACTAAAAGAAGTATCTTTATTTCAAATCCTCATAAAGATTATTCCAAAACTATAAAAAGAGTATGTATTAAAGCAATTGAAGATTCTAATAATGCAAGCTAAATGTATCGCTAAAAGATATAAAATTTAAATAAACGCAAGCCGTAAATTACCCCACCTATCCCTATAGACTCATGACTGAGACTAATACACCTCATTTTATTAAACTCCAAACTCACATTGCCCCCATAAGACAAAACACGTTAGTGATGTATGTAGCCAATAAATTGTGACAATCCAGATGCAACACATGAGGCGATACGCAAGAAAAAACGCACAAATTTTTACGACACGAAGTATATTTTCCTAAATTCCTTGCCAAATCTTTATTGCATACACGAGTGTATTCGAACTACAAAATTTCATCTTGCAATAACATTTTGTAAGACCATTTTGACACCCCTAAACACTCGTGTTTTATTGTCTTGAATATTTTTATTTGAATACGCAGTACCCACCTTCAAAATTGAGTTAAAATGACAGTGGCATACGTAGTGATTCGCCCCGTGGTCGCATTAAGAGCATTAGGGGCCAAAATTGGATTTGCTGAGGGCGTTTTATTGGTACACTTGTTACGAATTTAGGAACACTGTGCGTTAAAGAAACTCTTTGTCAATGTGAATGGTATGTGTATTTTGTTTTTATTGGAAAAATTTTGGTTTCTAATAAGTTTGATTTTGTAGCCCTCTGTTTTTATTTGTTTACAAATTTTCCAACGTTTTCAGTAACCATACCTGTAGATATTGTTAAATATCAAGTTACTGAAATGTCTGAGCATTATCTTGTGTATCAAATTAAGAAAAAAATGCAGCTACGTCATCTTAAAATCTTCAGTTTATGACCAACAAACTTCTGCTAGCGGCTTTGCTCGCTTTAAACAAGAAAAGTATCCCAAGGGAATAATTATAGATACTCCTGGGATAAAAAGTATCTTACGTGCCATTCTTGGACACGATCTGCCCTTGTACCAAATTTTAACTAACCCCATACAGCTGTTTGAGTATGAAAGAGTAACAAACATACACACAGATACATACAAATTTTCGCCTTTTTAATATTAGTATGAATATTAACAAAGAGCACAGTTCATCTCATGAACTGTGTTCTCAAGTTTAATTAGTACATTACCATGTAATAAATATAAATTCATTGCACGCTTTGATTACTAGCTCACTTCTATTTCTAAGAAGATATTCTAAATGAACTTTGCATATTTTAATATTATTGTTAACCATTAACTTGTTAATTACTTATTGATTTATCAGTAAGTGATGTGAAGTTTTGCGCAGTACTTGGATAAATATTTACTTGTACATATTTTATACATTTTAAGTACAAACAAAATATTTATCGTATAACATTCTTGAGGTGTTCATAATTATATGTTTTCCATTAAACAAAATGTATAAGTAAGTATATTATAACTACTTGAAAAATTATCCTAATTATATCAGCTTCAAATAGATGCTTGAAAATCCTTATCTTTTTTTGAGTCTAAATTTATAAAATAACTTCTTTCGCTCTGAGTGAAACTAGTCAGATTTTTACTGTCTAAAATCTACCTGTATTCCTCCAGTTGCCCCTGTGTGGTCCAGAACCACGGTAACTCTTTCGAATAATACCGTGGCCCATCTTTACATCACTTCTGCTTGAAAAACCTTGCATTATAAAATATAGCTTCATGTGCTTTTAAAAACTCACTGTTAAGAACGCTCTTTGATAAAATCATAAACCATAAATCAATAATTAGGTTTAACGAATTCATCAGTCAAGAAAAATACATAGTTCACTTAATAATGAGCTTAACTAAAAAAATAAATTTAAAAAATCTTAGCACGCATGATTGTTACTTAATAGATGTTTTTTTTTATTCTCATCTCTTATCTTCTTCCTTACTTCATAAATTAAACAGTAAATCCTCATTTTGCCAGTATAAATAATACCTAACATATTCTTAAATTCAAATTTTCAAACTACTGAATGCAATTTAAGATTCTAAAAATCTCTTATATTTGCGAAACCAAATAAAAAGCATGTGTCCCCTCATTTCAATCAGTCACACGTGCAAGTAAGATCACTAAAACAAATGTTTGTGTTTTTTTACCCGACCGCGCATAAGAAGCACATATTTGACAGATTGCGGTAAATCAGTGGCCCTGGGCGTATTTATTTGTGAATACGCCTCGCTTCACATTGTTTTGATTTACGCCCAGTGGCGTATTTTTGGCCAAATGGATTTGATTTTGACACACTGTGCGAGTTTTGTGGTAAAGGTCTTTTTACTTTTTATGTGTGTATTGAGAATGTTCTACGATTAGGTAATTTCAAGTCATGTGTTAGCAATAGATATGGGGTAGGTATCTGGGAGTGATCTAGGGGTCTTTTAGTCAAGAGTGAATCGGTTACTTCTAAGACTTGCGTGTTTCATCGTCGACCACATCATCATTTACCATTAGGTTAGATAGCGGTCAAGTGCGAGATATACCTACCTAAAGATATAAGTTTTTAACAAAGCAAAACAGACATTATGTTGGTTATCAACACGCTTATCTATGTAACTAACTGTCGGATCGGAAAAATATTTCTGTATGGGATAGCCAGATTCATGACAAATTGTATAGACTATAAAACATCACTCCCATAGAAGTGGAGCAGTAACCAAAGACGCGGGCAAAACCACGGCAGACAGCTAGTCAATAATAATATGATAAACCAATTTGCTACTTAATTGAGCCAATCTGGGCCTCAAGTCTGCTATTACAATAGTGTCAGAATGGTCTATCATTGATGCCATAATTGTCGATTTTGACAAGTTTGGTAATCTACTAATATAATGGCGTCATTATGACTTTCCAATGGTCAACCACTGACACTCCATTGAAAGAAGTGACATAGAATGGTAATCTCGTACATATTGACAAATGAATATTTGACGTTTGCGGTAATCTGCTAAAACTTTGACAGTTTATTTGATCAGTGTTTTACCATTAGAACGTTATTGTGCAGTTATTGGTTTTAATACGCTCGAAATTATCATTCTACCACAATTCTATTACAAGACCAGTGACCGATCAATGATCGATCATTATGAATTAGCAGATTACAAACTTTTAGCAAAATGACAATGGGATCGTGTTGGAATGACGAATTTATAAAAATAGCAGACTTGGGGCCCTGGTTAGTTTATAAGAATGACGGCGACGTAAACTATGCAACGCAAGTTTAACTCGCCCGGTATGGTTTATGTAATTTTGTAATAAAAGGCGTGTCTTAGTTTTGCAAGTGGTGATTTTTATTTAAATTATATATCTGTCTTCTCACCCTTCGTAGGAAAAATAGTGGTATAATACTTTTTTATTGAACTTGTGTTATTTTTTGCTTAGGATCCTCCCATTCGTCACTTGTCATTTATTTTCCAAAAAAAAATTAAGCGACTCAACATCTTAAATCCTAAATCTAAAGTAAAGTAACAGAACAAGATAAACTCTATAACAAACGAAGTTACCTCACTAATAACCACCAATCACCGAATCTATTCTGCTGACAGTACAGACAGTACAACTTGTTTTGCTGTCAGTACAAGGGGGCGCGGTAACGTGGTTAGCCAGACAATGACTTGACGAAGGCAAATCTGATTTGCGAACCCTCCAGCGTTATTTTAAAGCTAGTCAGACATTTTGCATAGCATTTGAGGGTTTGACAATTGGATATTTACTGTATAAGTTTAGGGAAATAAACTTTAATGTTAGTTGTAAAGGATTATGGTTTATTTAAAGTGGCTCGGTGTGGTTGAATGTGGGTAATTTGTCTTTGGGTGGTAATTGGTTTTTTGTAATTCATCTGTAGGGTTAGTTTTCATCTGAGCTTGCAGGATTGGTCGAAAAAGTTACCGTGTGACCCTAAATCACAAAAGCGAATTGTTTTTAGGGTTCCGTAGTCAAATGGCAAAAAACGGAACCCTTATAGATTCGTCATGTCTGTCTGTCTGTCTGTCTGTCCGTCCGTATGTCACAGCCACTTTTTTCCGAAACTATAAGAGTTATACTGTTGAAACTTTGTAAGTAGATGTATTTTGTGAACCGCATTAAGATTTTCACACAAAAATAGAAAAAAAGCAATAAATTTTGGGGGTCCCCATACTTAGAACTGAAACTCAAAAATTTTTTTTTTCATCAAACCCATACGTGTGGGGTATCTATGGATAGGTCTTCAAAAATGATATTGAGGTTTCTAATATCATTTTTTTCTAAACTGAATATTTTGCGCGAGAGATACTTCCAAAGTGGTAAACTATGTATCCCCCCCCCCTCTAACTTCTAAAATAAGAGAATGATAAAACTAAAAAAATGTATGATGTACATTACCATACAAACTGCCAACGAAAATTGGTTTGAACGAGATCTAGTAAGTAGTTTTTTTTAATACGTCATAAATCTAAAAAATACACTATTATTAAAACATCGATCAAAGTTACAACGAACTACAAGAACTTTTTTTCCAGCCAAGGGCGAGTCCGACTCGCACTTGGCCGGTTTTTTGTTCTTTACCGTCTTCAGAGCAGCGCTGATGAAATAAATTACACAAAGTAGGTTAAGTTATAGGTGCTAAAAGGAGCAGTGATAGCCCAGGGGTAACGACCCTGATAAGAGTTGCAAAACCACCTAGTATACCTACTGATCTAATAGGATGTTTTACTTTCAGATGGGAAATTATATTATAGATGGGAAAGGCGTGTCAGACCGATCACGGGTTCGAACCCAGCCAGGCACATTTCTTTATGTAATTTATTTCGTCTCCACAGCTCTCAAAACAGTATAGGAAAATATTGTGAGGAAACCGGCATGTCCTAGAACCAAAAATTCGAAGACATGTGTCATCTACCAAACCGCAAAGGGACCCGGCGTGGTTGATTACGACCCATTCCGTATCCTAAAGAGAAGGCCTGAGTCCCAGCAGTGGGAACATTATAAGGCTATTATGCTATGTTGCCTCACCATCAACGATTGCATCACTGCTTACCATCAGGCGGGATCGCAGTCAACTAGTTTATAAGAGATAAAAAAAAAAAAAAAATGTTACGAGTATGATAGGTAAAGTTCCTGCCTGGGTTTGAACACTTCGAACCCACGATCTACAATTCAGAATCCGGGACAATCACCACGACAATGAAAAACCATTTTAGAAAGAGTCTACTTACATGCAAGGAAGCATGTTGCTTTGATGACTCAATCAAAGACTACAAAAACTTAGCGAGACCGGATGTTTTTCACCGGCTGACACATTGAATTCGCATACGTATTGATTAATTCATAATATTATAGAGAAGAAAGTGGCCGACTTTAGGGTCTAAACAGACGGACTGCATTTCAACTGCAATCCAACTGCAAATTGCAGTTTCAGTGCAGTTTGAATGCAGTTGACACGACTGCAATAGAACTGCAAACACAACATGCGCGGGAGGGCGGAGCGTGCGGGCGGGTGGGTATGTATGATGCAGTTCGGATGCAGTCGGCGTGCAGTTCACACGACTGCGATCGGATCGCACGTTTGGTTTGCAGTTCTATTGCAGTCGTGTTTGCAGTTCTATTGCAGTCGTGTCAACTGCATTCAAACTGCACTTAAACTGCAATTTGCATTTGGATTGCAGTTGAAATGCCGTCCGTCTGTTTAGACCTTTAGATATTGATGGACTATAGAAGATACGGGAGAGTAGTCGCAAATAAGTCAGTAGCAAGAAATTCACACACACTCATTTAATTTTATAAAGGTGAAAGTTTGCATATCTATATTTTTTTATGTACCTATGTGTGTGCATGTACATATATGTTTGTTAAGTACTCTTTCACAATGAAATGATTTAATGGATTAAGCACACGGGTAGACCTTATCCTGAATTATCATAGGATGTTTTGTCCTTTGGGATAATATCCTACCTTCACGCAAGTGAAGATACTGACAGAAGCTAGTCCAATATAAATGAATTAAAGCAATCGCAGAGACTAGGTAAAACGTGAAGGCGCGGGCTTGCGGACAGTGAGCAATGGGTAGCTCGATGTCCGGCCGTCCGGTAACTGTCCGGACCAAGCCCAAGTCGTCGACGGCGCACTGTTCCCGCGCGCCTCAAGGAGTTGTCAGTAACAGCAAGGGCCCAGCTGGGTCGAAGCCTACTGGGGCCAGGGTTAGTTTCGAAAGACAGCTCGAGCCCCGGTATGAAGGCTAGAAGAAACGGGGTGGGTCTTTTAGTCAGTAAGAGTCTGACACTATCTCCCGTTCCGCCCAAGAGCGGGGGTTGTCATTGGATGATTTTGCCCACCATAACAAAAGGTAAAACGTGAAATTTTTAATAATGTAACACATTTTAGCTCTTTTCTAAGTTAGAGAGTTATCTTAATTTTTAATGAGTGTAGATAATTGTATAAATATATACCTTTCACAAGGTACTACTTTCTTTCTAAAGGCAATGGAAAGGCTCAGCTCAGATTTTCTTTGCGTGATCACATCAGAAATGAAGATAACCGCGGGAGAACCAAGGTTACCGACATAGCATGAAGAATCGCCAAACTAAAGTGGCAATGGGCAGGGCGCATTGCTCGAAGAACAGATGGCTGTTTGCGTATTGGAAGACGTAGCGTTGGATACCTACAAGGTAAACCAATGACCTCGTAAAGGCTGTGGGAATCACAGTAGGTACTTACCGTTCATTGTGGCGACACTTGGGTGAGGTATGTCCAACAGTGGACGTCTTTCGGCTGAAATAATGATGGTGATGATGATACCTTTCACTACCGTAAATATAATTTTTTGACTGAGCTGCAAATTGCAAAAAAAAACTTTCGAAAATTTTAATTTTAACGACCTACTCTAGAATATTATAACAAACCACAACATAACAAGATGGATGGATTGTGTGAGGAGTGATATAAAAAAAAAGAGTTGGGCCTGTCCGCACAGCGATATTTCACCGCGCGGAAAATATTCGCGCGGATTTATTTCCCACCGCACCGCGTCAAATCTGCAAGAAATCACAGAATTTTTTATCACGCGTTTTTTTTATCGCCTGTGCAGAAACTTCCATATGATTCAATGTGTTCCAGAATAACGAAAAAAAAAAACCGCGCGGTGAAATACCGCTGAGCGGACAGGCTCTTAGTGATAGTGTGACGGGTGACAGGACAGAATAGAAGAAAAAAAAACGTGTTGCGCCGACCCCAAGTAATATGGGATAAGGGCAAGAAGAAGAAGACTCTTAGAACATTGGACTGTAAATAAAATATAGTTCATACCTTTAAGCGCCTTACTCGACGGCGGCGGATCCCTGCTCCACGGCGGGTCCCCATGTCCTGAGAAGTCCCTTAACTTGAGGTAGCTAATAGTCAGCCTTATGATGGACGCTTTATCCAGCTGGCTGGTGATAGCCGCTGGGAGTGGCAGCATCTTCGCCAGCTCGTAGAATTCGTAGTTCTCCTTGCCTCTTCTTGAGCGTGCTGCATCTCTGCTTTTCTCTTTTCGAAGCTCGAGGATGCTGTAAAGGAAAGGGGGCTGTTAGAAGATGGTAGTTATCGAGAGTCCCGCTCATTCCACGCGTTTTACGCGCGAGTGAGGAAACGCTCGTAGGCATCTGGACGAGATAAATGTAGCTCAGTATCTCGGGTACGCGCAAGTGTCAACAAGCAAGTAAACTCGCGCTTGACACGCCTTATCTGGACAGGCTCTTAGGATATTAGAGGTTTAACGTTCACAGGTGAACAAGGGGAGGAGATTTGTGTATCGAGTGCGAGGACTGCTAACAGTACTTAGACTTGACTGCATCATAATCAGAGATCGGAATCGAGAGATAATAGAGTTAATACCACCTCCTCTAAAACCCCGTAATCATAAATATGACGATTCAATCCCGGGTTTTAGACGTAGGTTCAAAATATTAGAGAATACTATTATGTTTTAAATTTAAAATACAGCTCTTTAATTTAACTATTAAAATATGAGACGATACTAAACGATATTATGCTAATATCAGGATGGCAACAAGCCGATTTTCTTTTAAGGTGAAGGCACGTAAGCATATTCGCAAGATGTTGGTAGAATCATCAACCCGCTAATTGGTTGGATTTGTTTTTTCACTACGGCATTGTTTATTTATATGTATGTATCTAAGTATGTATTTACTATTGTATATATTTGTTTCTCTTCTGTTTCGTCTATTTATTAAGTTGCACCTGACATGTTATGTTTCTGCACCACCCTAAGGTCGACTGGCAGATACTGCCTAAGGCATTAAGTCCGCCTTTGTACAGTTTTTTTGTGCATAAAGCTTTAAATAAATAAATATGCGAGATGCACTGGACCGTTAGGTGACACTTGGTGAGGCCTATGTCCAACAGTGGACGTCTTTGGTCTAATATGATGATGAAAAGCCAGACAATAGGTACTACTGTAATATTTGTAATTAGGACCATAACAATATTATTGAATAGTAGTTACTACAAAAACTTAATAAGATTCCTAAGAAGTAATTTGCAATTTCATAAATCCCGAGACGTAATCATTATGTTTATGATTCCAGAATTTTGGCAGAGGTATTTTTTTATTGATAGGCTTGCGTTTGACCACCATCTCACTGATGGTAAACGATGATGTGGTCGACGATGGAGCACGCTTGCCTAGAAGTAACTTAATCACTCTTGACTTAAAGACCCCTAAGTTGTAGCTATCAGGAAACACAGACTCCGGCAGGGAACACTCCTTGGCTGTACGCATAATAAATGTGATCCTAGGTATGTGTTCGTGTTATCAAGTCTACTTACTTCTTCGAATTGAAGATAAATAGTCTACCTATTCTAATTTTTTTCTTAACACGATCCAGTTTACGACCAAAATTGAACAGTGATCGAGCTATAATTAGCTCCATCTCTTTTTGTTGCTCACACGACTGACATTTTATCACGTCATGGTAAGCTTCTGGTCATAATGCACTGTTGTCTGCGACACATGTCAAACGCTTGGTGTAGTAAACAATTCTAATTACGAATTTCAATCGGAATATCCAAAGTTTGTATAAAAAACCGACTTTCACGCAAGCGAAACCGGTCGCGGTGGCAGAAGATGGTTGTTCATAATTATTGTGATTCGTAATTTTTCCTATTTGTTCCAAAATCCTAACCAATATTATAAATGTGAAAGTGTGGATGTTTGGATGTTTGTTACTTAATCACGCAAAAACGGCTGAACGGATTTGGATGAAATTTGGCATGCATATAGCCTTTGACATGGAAAAGAACATAGGCTACCTTTTATCCCGATTCCTTAAGTACCTAATGCCACGCGGGCGAAGCCGCGGGCAAAAGCTTGTAACAAATAATTAGAATTATTCACGTTTAGGTAGAGAGAGTTCCTCATCAGTTTACTTACTGTACTGACATGGGTAAACAATCTCATGAAACTTTAATTCCTTATTTATATAAGGAAGAAAGTTTCGGATTCGTTTTTTCAAGAATATCTAAGCAATTTTAATTTTTCAAACGGAATCAATTCGTTTTTCAGGACAAGCCATCTACCAAATACGAATCCGTGCTCAAAACCAAACATTTACATTAAAAAACCCACCGTCTATCCTATAAAAACATATTCAAAATATATCCAACAAAATAATAAAGCAAAATCCGCCCAAACATCTTGCCCAGCAATGGGTGTGGTCCCGTACACTCCCACTGCCCGCCCAAAGGCGGAGTTACTAATGAACGCCTCATATTTATACATTTATAAACCTGACATTTGCATTTAAGTTGGAACTGAAAGATGTTTCTGTATAATTAAATTTAAATTTACATGTTTTTTGTATGAAATTTTAGTATAAAAAGTTGATGATAAAGTTGGATTTTTTGTTGCGGAATTTATAATGAAGTTAAGTTAATTTAAGATCTCAGGAATATATAAATAAGTGCGTCTAGTACCTAGTGCTCAGTATATAGCATAGGTACACATAGGTAGATAAATAGGTACGTGTGCAGAACTTAAGAGCGGCCATCCCGAGATACATTTCCATACAACCGCTTACGTGACTATGACGTTATTACAGATCTTTTTCTATGTATTTTGGAAACACAGATATCTTGTGGATGTTTTCTTGGTTTCTATTGAAATCAAAACATAGATTTGCATAAGACAGATCCAGCACCTACAGACCTCTGAAAGTCTGCTATTTTGCGTGAACTTTGGATCTTCATAATTTACTCATAAATTAAAAGTATATCCATAGAAACCCTACACGCACATTAAATCGATACATTAAATCGAGATTCTGACTAACATTTTAAAAGGTTTCACCGATAAAAAGATGTCCGTTTGGATTGAGGAGCCACTTCATGATTTTAAAAGGAAACTTACCCCATATTTAGTAGGAAAGCAGATAATTTTGTAGGCCAAACCCCGAAATTTGTAGTAAAACATATCCAAAGTTATATCAATTTTAAAGTGGCTCCTCAATCCAAACGTCTGAACTGAGGAGCCAGCTGGAACACCGAAAGTACTCAATAAATATTATTGAAAATTTTGTATCATTTAGTAGTAATTGTGTATAGTACCTACTAAAAATTTGAGTCTAATACTGTTGATATTCAAGAATATACAATACTTTGTATGTGGCTCCTCAATCTATACACAAGAGCGTGAATTTACATGAAAGTAATTGGTCAATTTATAATTCCACTGCAAAAAACATTTAGTAGTAAGTATGTTTGAATTTGTAGCATACAGAGAAAGTAGTAAAACTGATTAAATTTAGTAAATAAATGCATTTTATTTGGCTCCTCAGTCCTGACGTTTTACATAATAAATGATTGATTGTATGTGCCTGATATCACAATGAAATCAAAAACCAAAAACACTAACATTTAGTATAAATGTCTACTAAATACATATGTACAAATCAAAATTGTACATATTCGGTATTTGATAAAAAAATACTTCTCAATATTCATTTAGAATTTGCTATTAATGGTGACCATGTTGTGATTGTACCTGGGACAAACGGTCAAACTAGGTAAGACAATTTTTGTTAAATTAGGGAAGTCATGCCATCTTCTTTTCCAAAATCCCACAGTATCGCGAAACAAAATTCTTTGACCAGTGTGTGTAGCCAGTTATGACTCACTCACAATGAATCGTTGCGTTTTACTATAGGCCTCATAAGAAAACTCGGGTGACTTGAGTTTTCTTATGAGGCCAATGAAGAAGGCTGTGCTTGGAGGTTCTCAGCAGCAAATCGAGTTAAGAATAAAGTCGGAACTTAAGGGGAGGTCCAACAGTGGATCTCTTTCGGCTGAAATGAAATGAAAAAATAAATGATGTTAAATGAAATCACGATAAGTATTTTTGAAATTTAATTTTTAACAACTCGACACAGTAGGTAGGTACAGAGATTCTTCATATATTTTGGGTTTAAAGGTATTCAGAACAGGGTGTAAAGTCCTACAAACTGTCCAATCAAGTTTATAATTTTGTATGGAGAGGCTGATTTTTAGGGTTCCGTAGCCAAATGGCAAAAAACGAAACGAACGGGCCCCTACGGTTTTGTTGACATCTCCTTGAGGTGCGCATGGAATACTATGCACCGTCGATGACTTGGGCTCGGTCTGGAAGATTACCGGACGGTTGCTAGCATTACTGTTAAGCAGAAAGAGGCGACCGCTTACCACTCCTCCTTGCTCCGAAAAATTGTTTGTACCAAGGCTGGAACCTTCCGAACTTACAATGTCCGGTGAAGACCTACGTCATACGCAAGGTAAGGACGCCGTGTTGTCTGTCTCAACGTTTCGCTTTACTGCCAATCCTGTGTAACACTGACAAAATAGTGGATACCTTTACCAAAAAAAACAATGTTTATGCAGCACAAATCCATAGGTACATATTATTTCTATGGATACAGGAAAATAGTGCAATTAACACATACAGCCATGGTTTTTGAACAAACGATAATCCAAATCACAAAGAATATCTGTCCAGTAAACACAAGCGGTAGGTCGATTACCGCACGGTGACGGTTTCCCGCGAAGCGGCGAGCCTCCTTGCTAGCCTGCCACCATGGGATCTGGAGGCAACAGTCCTTGCACACATGCACGACTTGTACGTGGGTGAAAGTCCGCTGCCGCAACAGGTCGCAGCTTGGCGGACAGAGCTCCGGCGGGATCCCATGGATAGATGGCGTCAGCGACTGGCGCAACCCAGTGATGGACACAATTATGGCGGTAACCGGACCATGGCCTTGGTACAGGCCATGGTCCGAAGCAAGAAGGAGTGGCAGGCGGTTGCTTCCTTCTGTGAAGCAGTAACGCTAGCAAAGGAGAAGGCCGACCGCATCAGGCAACGGCGGCGCTCACAGCGCCCCAGCCGCTACCGGTATTCCGATCCCGATTTCCGGCCACCGTAGGCGCGAGCTAGCGGACGGCGAGCAATGGGTAGCTCGCTGTCCAACCGTCCGGTAACTGCCCGGACCGAGCCTAATTCGTTTACGGCGCGCACTGTTCCCGCGCGCCTCAAGGAGCTGTCAGCAACAGCAGGGGCCCAGCTGGGTCGAAGCCTACTGGGGCCAAGGTTATGTCGAAAAGCCGTCTGATATTTTTTCGCCGTCATCACACACATATAATATCCGCGTTCCGAAAATCGATATTTTCGATGTTAGCACGCCAACAGTTCTTCCGAATTACCGTACCGTACCGTACCGTATGCCTGGCGATTTCTTGACACAGCGGTGATATCATATATCCTAAATGTACACACATAGATACACTTTCACGTCAATTGCCACAGGGTTGCCAACCTATTAAAATAATGTTTGTCACTGATGCAACCTTATAGTTTTAATAAACTTTACAAAAAAAGGGGGGCGAAAAATCTTATTTAATGCTCGAAAAAATCAAAATAATTATGCCCATTTAGCCTGTATAAGTCAGATTGCTGTTCTTAATTATGTTTTGCCCAAGCCCCATACATTTATTGAACGTCTCCTTTATGTTTATGTCAATATGTGAGCAAACATGAGTTTCATTGCTAGTGAACGTTAGGTTACTAAATAAATATTATTGAGGGTAGATAATAAGTATCGACATATATTTGCAGTTTTGTGCTTCTATGCCATGAAACAAAGATTGTCTTAGTAAATAATGTATTCATGGTCACCCTTCAAAACCATTTCATAGGAAATGAAAGAATAGCTAATAACTTCGTAGATATGTATTTTTTTAAGGCGGGGATTATACGTACATTTAGTAGAATTTTATACTAAATATAGGTGTTTTTTGTTCCAAATTTCATCACAAGTATAGTAGATTAGAGGCCAATTTATTTACCGAAGCATCTCAATTGAGGAGCCACATTAAATGTGCTATATCTCTTGATCCACTCATATTTGATATCTGGTTCTTATCCTACAAATCTAATATACTTACTACTAAATGATAACGAAATTGCGTATCGATTGAAGTAATGCTTTTCTGAAAAATGACGGGTCATGTGTATAGATTGAGGAGCCACATTAAAAGTATTGTATGTTCTTGAATATCAACAGTATTAGACTCAAATTTTTAGTAGGTACTATACACAATTACTACTAAATGATACAAAATTTTCAATAATATTCATTGAGTACTTTCGGTGTTTTAGCTGGCTCCTCAGTTCAGACGTTTGGATTGAGGAGCCACTTTAAAATTGATATAACTTTGGATATGTTTTACTACAAATTTCGGGGTTTGGCCTACAAAATTATCTGCTTTCCTACTAAATAAGGGGTAAGTTTCCTTTTAAAATCATGAAGTGGCTCCTCAATCCAAACGGACATATAAAAAGCTGCTTTATTCCTGAGTGACATAGGCTATATTTTATACACCGCTCAATTTTGATCGTTTGAATCCCGTGGAGGATCGATACGGTACATGAAACACTATCGATTTGTAAAGATAAAATTAAAAAAATAAAGTACCTTTTTTTCAAAACTCGTATTAATTTACGCATGTACGAAATTAATTTCTTTAAGAAAACGTCAGCTGAGCGAGTCTAATGACTTGTAGGTAGTAGTCGGCGTTGCGTACAAACTAAGTACAAAATTTAAGGGTGTATACGCGGGCGAAGCTGCGGGCAAGAGCTAGTATAAAATAATCTAGTTGCTATCAAACGATAAAGAGCCTAGGAATAATATATAATAGGAAGCCTTAGGCCTACAGAAAGACAACTCAGGATTAGGGTTGTTTTTTTTAAGTTGGGAAATCATCCAATGGCATCTCCCTTACTAGGGTGGAGCAGGAGGGGTCAGTTGCCCTTTGCATCCTAGGATCACGAGTTTTCTTTTCAGAAAACCGACGCGGCCCTAGCGAGCTTCGGCACAGTCGATGGACCAGGGCCTAAAGTCTGTTATTACAATAGTGTCAGAATAGTCTATCATTGATGTCATAATTGTCGATTATTACAAGTTTGGTATAGTCTGTCTAAAAAGTCAAACGACTTGGGTAATTATTAAGATAAAATGAAATCTGATGTAGTCAACACTGGTTCAATAATCAAGGTTGATTAAGAGATCTTGATCATTGTTTACTAATAGAAGAACCTTATAAAAAGTATCGAATAATAGTATTTTTTAAATGATTAAATATTATACAAAATTCCCAAGTCGTTTGACTTTTTAGACAGACTCTAATCTACTAATATAATGGCGTCATTATGACTTTCCAATGGTCAACCACTGACACTCCATTGAAAGAAATGGCATAGAATGGTAATCTTGTACACAATGATAAATGAATGACTGACGTATGCGCTAGTTTGCTAAAATTTTGACAGTTCCTTTGATCAGTGTCCTACCATTAGAACGCCATTGCAGTCCAGTGCTGTCAGTGCTTTTAATAGGCTCGATATTGTCATTTTACCACAATTCTATTACGAGACCATTGACTGATCAATGTCCGATCATTATGAATTAGTAGATTACGAACTTTTAGCAAAATGACAATGTGATCGTGTTGGAATGACGAATTTATAAAAATAGCAGACTTGGGCCCCTGGTGAGGATCCGATGGACGCGAGACGCACAGGGCCGGTCGTTGTGGAGACACTTGAGGGAGGCCTATGTCCAACAGTGGATTTTTTTCAGCTGAAATGAAGATGATAAGTCGGACACTATCTACAATAATTTTTTTTTTGTAGGATTGCAAAAATCTTTTCATCGATAGAAAAAAGCTGCTTTATTCCTGGTGTGCCATATGTTATATTTTATGTATGCGTGTGAAGCAGCGGGCAAAAGCTAGTTTACATTATTTTTAATTAGGACTTGCAATGGAATATTCTTGCATTGCAGTCTAAAGTACTAGACGTTAGAATTTCTCGAAATATCTAAAACTAACTTCTACTGTGTCTTTGCCTGCGTGAAAGTAGGAAACTAAATCATAATAATAATACTCCCAGGATAAAATGAAAAGAAGCAAAAAAAAAACAGTTTACTTACGCTAAAAGACGCAATCTTAGAACTAGCTAACAAACAATCAATACATAGGGAAGATATGCGTCATATAAAAAGTACCTAACTGTGTTAGGTCCTATTCTAGAACATAGAGTACATAAGTCTACTTGGGCACTGAATATCAGTGGAGTCCGTTTTGAGATTTGTTCGTGAAACTTTCACCCGCGAAAAACACAGACACCTTTAAACATTTTCCTAAAAACCCGACCCATAATGAAACATTAAGCTCGGTCCACATCAGCGGAAACTTTACAACCGGGTCTAAAACCGAAGAGGTGCGAAGTAAGCGAAGTGTCCGTTTTACGATCGAGCCCGATTACCGTCCGTCCCGTGAGACCTCGTCTTTATCGTCACCTGAGTAAGGCCATTTGAAAATTGGCGAGTTTTTACGATTTTTTTAAAGGTTTTTCTATTCTTTGTTTGGACTTTAGATAGAGATAGTCTGGGGTGGATGGCCTAGAATGATCGTAGGACTTACAATTCGGACACCGTGTCCGAATTGACACATTTTGATTTCAAAATGTTTAGTACAGTCAGATAAAAACGTTTTAAAATATAATATATGGGCGCTATAACGCTTCCCCGTTACAAAAACTATTTTAGGCTGGATTTAAGGCGGCAACTTCGGATTATAAATTTCTCTATAATATATTTCAAGACTATTTGACTAATATTTTTATCTGACAGTACTTACTAATAGTAAAAAAAAATTGGTGGTGTTCGAATCGCAAATGAAATCATCAGCCTTTTTAACGTTTCCACTGCTGGGACTCAGGCCTCCTCTAGGAGAGGGTATGGGCTGTAATCCACCACGCGGGCCAAGTGCGGGTTGGTGAATGTCACATCTCTTCGAATTTTTGGTTCTAAGACATGCCGGTTTCCTCACGATGTTTTCCTTCACCTATTTGAGTAGTGGTAAAGAAATACATTATACAAAGTAATGCGTCTGGCAAAAAAAAGATATTGAAAATAAAAGTGTTGAATCAGACACTGTGTCCGAATATATTGTGTCCGAATCAACAGTAACTCGATCGTAGCTAACGAGGTTGCTCACCTGCTTTTAAAAAAGGAACAGGAATCTTGAGCGGATTTATTTTTGAATGCAACTATTTTATGTAGAAGTAGGTACTTCTTTCTTTAAAAAAAGCTACATAATACGGACGCAGCGCTTTGATTTCGAGATTGAAACTTGAAATAAGCAAAAAAATTGTATGCAGAATATTTTCTGTACAATTTGCTTACCGTAGGATAATACAAGACAAGATTTGAATTCCTTTTTCTACCTATCACTATTCCAAAAGGTTTCAAAGCTGACTGTCGGGAGTAACTACCAGAAAAATATAAAGCTTAAATTTTGTCCTTTTGGTAAAGAACATTTAGAGTATAAGTCGCTAGTAACATAAGATATTAAAATAGGCTTTATTCTATCACATCCAACAAAGACTTAATGACATGACTTATATTCAATACAATCTCAATACAATTTCAATCTTTATTCATCATTTTTATAATTTCAGCTAAAAGACGTCCACTGTTGGACATAGGTGTCCACCAAGTGTCGCCACAATGTGCCCAACGTCCCTAACGGTCCTCCGCGTCTCGCATCCATTGGATTCCTACAACTCTTACCAGGTCATCGGTCCACCTTACAATAGTGTTATATTTTTCATTAATTGATTCATTACTAATTAATAAGATAATAATATAAGCCTTCAAGCTTATAGAAATATACACCGCTAAATTTTGATCGTTTTAAACCCGTGGAGGGTCGATCTGGTACGTGAAACACTATCGATTTATAAAGATAAAATTAAAAAATAAAGTACCTTTTTTTAAAACTCGTATTCATTTACGCATGTACGCAACGCCGACTACTACCTGCAGGTCATTGGACTCGCTCAGCTGACATTTTCTTAAAGAAATTAATTTCGTACATGCGTAAATTAATACGATTTCAAAAAAAGGTACTTTATTTTTTAATTTTATCTTCACAAATCGATAGTGTTTCATTGTACCGGATCGACCCTCCACGGGATTAAAACGATCAAAATTTAATGGTGTATCTACGCATCAACATCTATAACAACATCCATATTCAGAAAAATAAACATTTTTGATTTGATTTCCCTTCCCAAAAACAACTTTACCCAATCAAGATTAAAATAACTAGGTATAGGTATTTTAAAACGTAACTCTTAACCCTTATCTTAAATAACTACCCCAAAGGGACTAATAGCATTTAAAAATATAAAGAAATGCGGAACAACCCCTTCGTAAATCTGATTTTCCGATAAACTATAGTAAACTGTTAGGGTTAAGGGTGGTTTACATGGAGCCGGTCTGGTTTAGTGGTTGCAAATAACTTTTTCAATTAAAACAATATAAAAACCAGATCTTGTCCCTACCTCAAAACAAACAATTTACAGTTTTCCGCACCAGTACATATTAAAATAAAATATTTGGATCATGTTCATATGATTTTTATGCAATGTTATTTTAGACAGAACGGTTGCCAAGGGTAATAATTAACATACTTGAATTATAAACATACTGGATGGATGTGGTATATAAACATAGATATGTATTATGGCTGGATATGCCATAAAGGTACAGAAAAGTGCGCGAGCTGGCCTCCGCCACACAATTGATAGTATTTATCGTATCAGGCTGCTAAGTGCACCCGCACTAGTCACCGGTCAACCCCCGTTTATATATTTCTCCGTAAATATATTGGAAAACTTCGTTTGGTACTAGTGGAAATTTCTCACTGTATAACTCGGCTTCATAACATTTTAACAGAATTGCCCCTCCATTGCAATGATAAACTTTCTCCACTTGTATCAAAATTTACCATTACAAATTAACCGAGAGTAACATTTATTTGTGTTTGTATGTGCTTTTTGACATTGCCAAGCCATAAACCTGCTTCTATTCTACTATCTTCTGGTGTACAGGATAGGTACCATGTTCCTGGACACCGTAGACACCAGTTTGCGGAAGGCGAGTTATGAGTAGCTCGCTGTCCGATAAAGACCAGAGGCCACGAGGTCTTAATGCGATCTATTTGACCACCTAAACTGAACTATTAAAGAGATGGAGCTATATAGTGTGGTTAGGTTAGGTTAGGTTAGATAGGTTATAGATAGGTACAGAAGACAATCTCAAGTATATACTTCACAACAACCTTCACAAACCTACGCTCGGTGGACGCACACTAATGAGCGTTTGAGCCGGAACTGTTCGACGAGTGGTCCAAGACGCTCCGAGTTATTGTATCCGTGAGCGGTGTCTATGTGTGCGTTGCTCGAGCGCGCTTTGTATGTAGATTGACTTTTGTACCTGTAAATTTTGTGGTAAGGCCCCAGGACCGGTTCGATGGCGCAGATTGCTGATAAGAACTCACTTGTTCTCTTTCAGTTACCCTGTGCATTCCAGGGTCACGGTAAATCTTTCAAACAATTCCGAAGTCCTGGCTGGCATTAGCCCTACGCATTTTAGTCTTGTGGTGTGTCAATCTGCCATTACCCATTGTTATAGATAGAACTAGCTGTGCCCGCGACTTCGTTCACGTGGACTAAAGGATTTTGAATTTATTTTTTCTAAAATAAAAGTAGCCTAAGTTACTCCTTCTTACATCAGCTACCTGCCAAAAAAAGTCCCGTCAAAATCGGTCCAGTCATTTCAAAGATTAGCCGGGACAAATAGACAGACAGACAAAAATTATACAAAATGTTATTGTGGTGTATGTACCGTATTTATATTCATATGCATGTAGTACAAAGCGGTTATTTCAATATTACAAACAGACAGTCCAATTTTATTTATATGTATAGATGTATAGATAACTAAGTACCTAAGTATAGTATTTTACGTTCAAAAATTTTGTCTAGACAATTCGCTATTGTCGTACAATTGATACATCAAACAATAAGTTTATATGCAAATATGTGGTCAATTGCCTCACATAATTGACACATACTGGGGTGGATATTCGTCTGAGTCATTATGAGGTCAGTAAGTACGTACCTATGTAAGGATATGTTACGGTAAAATTGTTCGATTGATAAGGTGAGTAATCACTATATAATAAATTTAGTGATTTTTTTAATCTACTCTATTATATTATAAAGATGAAAAATTTGTTTTTTTTCTGTATTTTTGTTTGTAGGAGGTAATCTCTGGAAATATTGGCCCGATTGTATTTTTTTTATTCCTGAGTGACATAGGCTATATTTTATGTAGGTACGCAGGCGAAGCCGCGGGAAAAAGCTAGTTTATTGTATAGTGATTTTTTTTAACCTTAAAAACTACTGCTTCATTGCGATACAACCTAATTGGTAAACAGTGATACAGCCGTAGATGGTGAAATGAATTACTTTAATAACAGCCTATTTACCTCGTCTAGCCTTGAAGGTACCTAAATTATAACAAGACGGGAAGTGTGGTCTCTCCTACTGAGAAGGCCAAATATAGGTGAATCGACTTTATAAAACCTATACTAGCTTTTGCCCGCAACTTCGCCCGCGTAGGTACATAAAATATAGCTTATATCACTAAGGAATAAAGCAGCTTTCTGTCGTTGAAATTTTTTTTTTAATAATTGGACCTGCCCCCCTAGCCAAGTTACAACCGTTTCGCTCGCGCCGAACGCTTCGAGTTGACCTTGTCGCCAATTCTTTTGTTCTGACCACGTGACTGAGCGTTAAGACGACGTCATTCCCGTACATTTGAAGCTTTCTACAAGCGTTAACTATTGCAGATTAGCAACTTGGCTAGGGGTACAGTGCTTTCAGAGTTTATCTTCTACAAACAAAAAAATAAACTTTACCTCTTTATAATATTAGTGTAGACTTCGGAACTGAAGAAAATGTCAACATTTTGTGAGTTTCCCTACCTAAGGCATCAACTACTTTATAATATGTGGTTATTTTTTCCGTTGGGAAAATCATCTAATGATATACCCCGCTCTTTATAATATGTGGTCCCATTTCTTCCGTTACTATCTTTGATACCCATTTATCAATTCCATCTTCACATAGTACCGTCACAACAACGTGGCATGTAAACCAATCTTAACTATCGTCCGATTTAAACCAAGGGTTACAATGGTCAGTTAGGGGTATTACATTGTTTAAAATAACTTTACAGTGAGGGTGAACACCCCCTGTCTTGACAGCCCCAAGATTAGGGTGAGTTATGGATTTGATAGAATTTTCTTTTTTATGTAATTGATTGGATAATTTTATGCTAAATGGTTTAGCGTTCTATTCTGTTCGATGGTTTCTTTATCATTATTTTAAAAATATATCCTTAGGTACTGTTGTTGCTTTTTCTACACTAATTTGAAAATTGATATGTGCTTGACTGCGATCCCACGTGATGGTAAGCAGTGATGTAATCGATGATTATGAAGCGCACTAATTTATCTTCGGTCTATTTATGTATTTAGTTTACGCAAAGGAAATACAAAGTTGCAACAGAATGCTGAAATTATATGAATAAGCATAATCAGTCTTATGTTCCCAGTACTGTGGATTCAGACCTCTTCTAAATACTTTATTCAGTACGGACACAGCACAACGGTTATAAACACAAAGTAAACAAGAATAATAGGTAGTTATATAGCTCCGATTTTTTTAGTCCTAAGACATGCTGGTTTCCTCACGATGATTTCCTTCACAGTTTGGAGAGCAGCGGTGATGAAATAACACAATGTAAAGCACCTGGCTGGGTGTGAACCTATGACGTACAACTCGTAAGTTGGGGCTGTCACCACGGGCCACCACTCATGTGACTTTCTTTTTCGATATATTTAAAAAAAAATAGAATACCGGTGCATCGTTATTCTGTTTTATGATAAATATTTTTTAAATCTGCATCATATTTTGAAAAACACAGTTAGGTACATCATCAAAACGGTTCTTTCTTACGAACCATTTTGGAAATGGTTTTGCAACCATATTAAGAAATGAAACAGGTCTTATCATGATGTAATAACACAGTACCTAGGTACCTGCTTAATATGAAACAAAACGCGGAATACTAAAAAACACATTTATAAAAGTATCATGGATGCATCAAAACGGTGAAGGAAAACATCGTGAGGAAACCGACATGTCCTAGAACCAACAATTCGACATGTGACATCCACCAACCCGCACTGGGCCCGCGTGGTGGATTACGGCCCATTCCCTCTCCTAGAGAGGAGGCCTGAGTCCCAACAGTGAGAACATTATAAGGCCTATGCTATGCTTTGCATGGATGCATCAGTACCTACTTATTAAAATCTCGTGAAATTGTATGCAGTACAATAGCACCACGGTCTTGGAATGCAAAAAGAAATGGCCACAATTATTTTTTTCGAGCCTTCCTTTCAGAAATAGACCCTTGACCCCAGTAGGCTTCGACCCAGCTACAATTACCGGAACGGATCTTGAGCGCTCGGCGTCAGAGTGGGGATCGCTTTGCGCATTCCATACGTTGGCGACCCAATCGTCTTCGTTGTTAGATACATGCAGCAACGTAGGGAACGAATGAGGAGTGACGTCTATGACACGATGGCGCGGCAAGCCAATCACTGACACTCCCCGCCCCCGCGTCTCACTTCGCACCCCTAAAGAGACCGAATATTCGACTTCTGCGCAACTTGAAGCCAGCGCTCAAGATCCGTGCCGGTAATTGTACTGTTGCTGACAACTCATTGAGGCGCCTGGGAATAGTACGCATCGTCGACGACTTGGGGAAGGGACGTGGTAGTATTTTAGTCAGTAAAGTTCAGTACCTCTGTCCTCTACCATGAGTTTAAAGCAATAGTATTTGTCGATATTCGATACCGACTACGCAAATATTTTGTATGGCAAATTTCACAGCGCCTCTAGCGGTCACTGACGGAACCAAAATAAGACTCATGGTATAGGAACTGACACTTTCAACTGGGTTATCTGATGGTTTTCTACTAAAAAAAAAATGGAGATGTATAGGTGAGATTTTTTATTGCGCTTGACCCCTATCTCATGATAAGCGCCTAGAAGTAGTCAGTCAGTCAGTCTTGACTTAAATACCCGTAGGTTGTAGCTATCAGGAATTCAAAATTTGGTAAAAATAGAATGTCATAAGTTCATAAATATATTGTTTTTCACTTTTGCAACTTCACCTTCTTAAACTTAGCCATTTCTATAGGGTGACTGGCAATTAGTGTACGATACTTAAACACGCAGGAAAACTAAGGTTGCCGACATAGCACAAAGAATTGCCAAACTTAAGTGGCAATGGGCAGGGCACATTGCTCGCAGAACAGATGGCCGTTGGGGCCGAAAGGTTTTGGAGTGGCGATTGCGTACCGAAAGACGCAGTGTTGGAAGGCCTCCTACAAGGTGGACCGACGACCTGGTGAAGGTAGCGGGAAACCGATGGATGCGGGACGCACAGGAACGTTCGATGTGGCGACGCTTGGGGGAGGCCTATGTCCAACAGTGGACGTGTATCGGCTGAGATGATGATGATGATGACTTAAACACGTGATTGTGCCCATGATAACAAACAATTTTTAATACGAGAGCAAAGCTGAAATAGCATCAGCTGTTCAGTACATTAGGCAAACATAAATGTACTGAACAGCTGATTTTTTTTCGCGATTTCAGGTTTGTCCCATAGTAAAAGTTGTTGGTTATCATGAGCAGAATCACGTGTTTAAGTATCGTACACTAATTACCAGTCACCCTATATATAGCCCATAAAAAGAAAATATTTTCTTATATCTCCAATATAAAAATAAATATAAAAGCAAGACACTCCAATGCTTTTTGTTCTGTCCAATTTTTATGACGAAACTCCCTTCATCTTAGAAGTGGCCGTCTTTAAGTGTCCGTGTACGTGCCTCAACACCCTGCACACCTGGGAATCGAACCCACAACACGCAGCTAACGCCTTGACCCCTCAAATACACCCTTGAAAACCACAACTGAAAACCAACCTTGTCTCAATAACGACAGAGTTCAAAATCTGATACGCGTCCGAATCGTTCCATTGGTCAGTGATGATTAGTGCGATATTCCGAAAAGGACGTATCTCACAAATCTTTCAGACGAATCTAAGCTTTATTTCTATGAAAATAAAATCTGAAATCATAAGTCTGATGGAAAACAAAAAAGTATTTTCCAGCAAATTGAAATAGGAGAAACTCAGAGGAAAAAAGTCCGGGATTCGAAGCCGGGAATGTCGTAAAAAGGCTAGTACGCAACCGTGTCGCAGTAGTTACGGTTAATGTGTCCCGGACAAATTGAGTTGTGCCCGAGTAGGAAAATTAGCTGTCCCCCGGGAATCGGGGACATATCCCAGAGTCCGGGATAAGTGACGGATATGACAACATGACTATTTATGAGTTGCACTTTATTGTCATCGATTGGGGGTATCATCTTGCTGTTTATTTTGGATGGTAAGCAGATACTGTTCCTAAGACGTCTCAGACAGGATGAAAAGTGGGTTCGACTCAAAATAAAACAGGTAAGAAACCAATAGCATAATCATCCTTTTAATGTTCCCACAGCTGGGACTCAGGCCTCCTCTCTAGTACAGAGAATGGACCAAAAACCACCACGCCGGCTCAGTGCGGGTTGGGGAATATCATAATATGTCTTCGAACTTTTTGTTCTAGGACATGCCGGTTTCCTCACGATATTTTCCTTCACCGTTTCGAGAGCAGTAGTGATGAAATAAGTTACTCAAAAATGTTCGCCTGACTGGGTTTGAACCGGCGACCTACAACTCATAAGTCTGACCTGTTTCCACAGGACCACCACTGCTCTAACTTACCACAACTGACAACTAACACATGTTTTTTCCCATTTCACCATTAAAAACCATTTACAAAAGGCATTATTCACACTTTATCACTTAATTGGTGCCGAATCAAAGACATCGCCGTCACAATCAACCCTAAACTGCCACTACCGAAATCTTTTGACAAAAGATTATCCGAAATGTAGCAACATGTCAATAGATCCGTGCTTGTTAAATTGTCACCCGTCACCTCTTCGTTGAAAGGTTAACACTTCCCGATTAACCCTAAAAACGGGGTATTAAATACTCCGCTTTTGTGAAGGCCATGGGAATTTCTGTGCATTTTCCCCTTGAATGGTTTCGAGTCTAAACATTACTTCTTTGTTGTGGTTACACTGAGTTTATTGGAGATAAATTTAACGGTTTATAAGCAGATAATGGTAGACAGTTCTTTTATTTAGTTAGATGATAAAGAAAATGAGGTAGTAATGATGTCTTCCTTTCATTATGAAGTGCATTAAGTTGTCATCTGATTTAAATTAATAAAGTAAAATCACAATGTATTCATACTTATTTTATCCAATAAAGATTTAAAATAAAGATAAATCTTGGAATAATTTCTGCATTAGGTACCTACTTGATATATAAAATAATTAAATAATACAAGTTTATTATGATGACGCATAAACTTAATGTAGGCATCTTTATCTTTCTCTAACTTCAACAAAAATTTGACTATGAAGATAATGTCAGTCAGGAAAGTCATATTTTGATGAATAAATTGATAAAATTCAAAGAGTTTATTCGATATAATAGAGCAAAAGGCACTGGAGATAAAGAATGCTAAAGACAATATTGTAAGGCATCTCTATATTTCTTTAACTTGCCATCAGACATTAGACACGCTTAAAAAACCCAAAGAAAATCTCCAATTCTTAAGTACCACCATAATAAAACACAATAACCCTCGCCAAATATGACACGTCATATTCAATATCAAGTGTTTTGTCACATTATGACCACTTCATATTTCTATAGCCAACAATATGTATGATTTTTAATTTTACATTGTACGTTTTAGGGTTATAAGTGGGTATTGAGCGTTAATTCCTGCTACCTTGGGAAGATGGGTCTAAGGTTGGATCAACCCTCGATTTTAAAAGCTTATTCTTTTTTCTTTTGGTCTATAAAAGATTGTGTGAGTGTGTGGTGTGACTGTGACTCTTTGTGCTGACAAAAATATATGTGTAATGGCAAGGTTTTAGTATTGTAACTCTTTTTTGTTACCCTAAAATCTATTCATACAATAAATCTGCAGAAGTTTTTAGTAGTGCGCGTATCACGTTAAATGTACGCAATCGATGTAGATAACTTTTATGCATTAAAATTGTGTGAAACTTGACATATTACTTAGGCTTTGTTCCATTACAATCGGTTGACTATCGAAAGATATATAATATATTACATTTATTGACTGTTAGGCGATACGAAGTTCGCTGGCTCAGCTAATATAAATTTTAATAAGTAAGAGCTGTTTTAATATTTGAAAGAGTTACTGTGGCTTTTGAACGCAAAGGGCAACTGAAAGAAGATGAGTTTTTAGTCTATAAAGGTCTAACATTCTCTCTCGCCCCAACCAGAGCCAAAAGTTATTTGATGACTAGTTGTCCCACGCGGTTTCACTCATATTTTTGGATACTGCCCCGCTCCCGTGGGTCGTAGCGTGACATCATACAGCCAGCAGCCTTCCTTGATAAATGGAATATCCAACACGAAGAATTTTTCGATTCGAATCAGTAGTTTCTGAGATTAGAGCCTTCAACCAAAGAAACATTTTAGCTTTATAATAGGTATTAAGTAAAAATTTTCCACCTCAAAAGTTGGAGCTTTTGCTGTTTGTGTTGATCTTTACTAGTGACAAAAAAGAACTATAATATTACTGATTAGATTATCTTAGAAATCTGTAGCTGAATTTTTTTTCACAGAACAAATTTTTCAGCTCTGTGTCCTGATAAAATTTCAATCGTGAAAACGCAAGTCACTTCAGTCTATGAGCATCTAATCTTGCAAAATCGCCAACTGAATATCTCTAGGGTTTCTTTAGGAAACTTTTCAAAGAGATCTTCACACCCTCCGCTTAGGGTCGGCTAGTTTTCTTTAAAAGCATGGACATTTGAACCCGTGGAATTTAGTCAAGCGTTCCGTCCCTAGAGCTTTGGAAACCCCACGGTCAGTCGTAAGGAATTCAAATAAATTGACTGCAGTTACATACTTTTGGATGAATGACTAATATGACAGTATTGCTGCCAAATATATGTAATGTATGTATACATACACAAAACTAAAAATAGCGTTGCATACATACAACACTATTTTTATTTTATGCGAAACCTGAATATATTTTCTTCAGAATCAGTAACTGAAAGGATTCCAATAGTTTTTACACCATGTTATATTTTTTCCCAAAAATATTTACACAAGTTGGACAACACCGACACTAACAACACAGGTCACAGCGGGTCACAGTGGGCATTAGGCGCCAGCAAACAGCTGGGTGCATGTGCAAAACAACCCCTCAGTCGCCAGGATGGCCCAATGACCTGGTATTTTTTCGTTGTTCTTTGACTATGTGAAATTTTGAAGTTGACCGGTTGATGTGTTTAATGGTATATGTATTAAATTATTATACTGTAGAGTTGGGTAGAATAGCGTAGGGTAAGGTAGAGTAGGGTAGAGTTGGGTAGAGGAGAATATAGTAGTCAGTTGACGGGAGTGAAGCCGCAGGCAAAAGCTAGAACCTCAATGAAACTCGACGTTCTTGAAAGTATTATCACTGCAATGAACTTTATATAAAGACGACAAAGGACCACATAGACCTAAAATTAAGTTGCATTTCGATCTAAGGCTGTTGAACTCATGAACTCTCCAAGATTTTGGTTGTACAATAAATCTACGTTAACCAAAACCGAATTTAAATAAATGCCAGCTAAACCTAATGGCAATCACGTTTGGCATAATGACGGTACGTTTCAAAGTAATAAGTACGAACACAGTACCTAAGTATTGTCACGTTGCCAGCTCGATCTACTAATTGCATACAAGAATGAATTTGGTTACTTAATTTCTGCAATCTAATAAGTTTTGACGAAACTGCCACAGTAACTTTCTATGCAATACGTCTGATAGTTTTTGCTTATAAAGATAGACATGAACAGCATAGTAAAACAGAATTCATTGCCTTGGTTATTTTTGTTCTAATATAAATATTTATTAATGAAAAGCAACCGTAAAATTTGATGAAATACAAATCTTTCTGAACACTCAAAGACATGTTCAAAGAAGAAAGTGTCAGTCAGGAGAATAGAACTTAATCATGTGTTAACGATAAAATTATTGATGACATGCAAAGAGTTTCTTCGTATAAACATTATGGGAGAAAAGGCATTGGAGCTGATGATTGCCACAACCGATATCTTAAGGCAACCGAACTATATTAATACCTTTTTGATGAAATCATTGTCAAAACTGTTGATGAAACGTATAAAGTTTCTATTGATAGAGACAGTGAAACAAAAAACACTGCTGCTGAAGATTGCCAAACACCGATAGCATAAGGCAGAACCTATATTTAGTAAAGACTAGAGGGACTACGCGAGCTGAATAAAAAAGAAAAATCATAGTGTATAAAAAGACAGACACTAATCAGACGATAGGTGTTAGTCACCGGGGTTATTCCTGGCATGCGAAGCATCCAGTCCGGTGGTTTTCTACTCCATTAATATTCTAATTAGTTTGTAGTAATCGCAGTTTAAAACGATGCTAATCAAGACTTCACCGTAACTGGCTTTCGTCTAAGGATATTGGTGTCTTCTCTCTCTTACAACAGCAATTGGATTTAGGGTTTCTCTTGCCGATGTGCGTCAGTCTTTGCCATTGATAATGATGGTAACGGTTTTTCTTTCGATTTATCTTTCACTATCCCGGGTGATACATTGTAACCACTGTGTACTTGAATCTGCGTAATTAAACTAAGAAATCTAAACATTCTCCATTTAATTAGCTTTTCACAAAATTATTAAAACATTGCCCATTTTAAAAACATGGCTAAAGAGTCCAAACCAAATCCATAAAAAAAGTAAAAGTAGATTACTCTCGAGATGATAAGTTTTTCAATTGTAGGAATAGGATAAAGGACATGGTTTACCCACGGGATGAGTTTCATCTAAATCCACTAAGACGTGAAAAGGTAACCAAAAAACAGACAGAGCTCATCTCACATTTTAATATTACTTTGGTTTTGAATTGATATTCACAATCCAAAAACCGCCTTATTGCATCTATTAGTAAGAGCGATCCTAAAAGAGACCGTAAAGCTAGTCTGAACAAAAAAACAAATAACCATTATTACGCTAAACGTCACACTTCCATACATATTCAAACCGAACCCCTAGCAGGGTAATCAGACAATACAGCCGGAATTAATAGAAGTCCACCCGTAATGATACATCTTATTTATATGAGCAAATAAGAAGAGGGGGCGACAGTTAACACCATATTTGATATAGGAAATGAAAATGTCATCGGCTTAATACGTTCAGGATTATTGATATTGTATGATTTACGATAGCTGATGTTAATAAAGATAACATATTTTCTTTGGAAGGAAATATAGCTAGATGAAAGATAATGGAGGCTTTTGATGACCAAACAACTGTATAGACGAGTAAAATATATGCACACACAATTGCTCAGCTACTTGTTGGGCAATCAACCATTGCGTGGCGGTGTAGCTTTTAATTGGTAATTTATTGTGATTCATTGCCAACATTTTAGAGTCTTAGAACCTTAATATTCGCTAATGAATAATGATTTCCGCCAAGGATAGCTTATCTTAGAGTAAAGTTGTCGAAAGGTATTCTGAAAGTCGCCGGAATTACATTGCATTTAATGAAGTTTTGCATTTTTTTAGTTGTTACTTGTTATCATTGATTTGATCTTCAACCTTCGCCATATCTTCCGTTTGGCAACTGAGACTAGATTATCTATTCTGATGTTTTATGGACATTGATAGGTTCACGATTGTATCCATCAACACAACTAATACCGTTCTTAAAACTAATTTTCTCAAGTACTTTTATTATCATATGCTGAATAAATTTTGTTTTTGTCATCAATGTTTTTTCTTCGCAAAAACGTAGTGTCAAGAAGTCGTGGTCCACGATTGTTGGGACAAGCGTGTCAAAGGTAAGATCACGAGTACCCGTAAACTCGCATACCGGTTGAAGGTGACTGGCGCTTTAGCGGGTAATAAGGTTTTGGTAGGTGAACAAAGTGTAATACTTTTTCTGTTTTGCTTTAGTCTTATTAAATAAGTTACATCAGGAATGCAAAGTCGTGATAGTTGATCAGTTGATGTTTCACTGAAGACAAAAAAGAACTGTTTCCTTGGGTAGGATAATATAAACGTTTATTTTATTTGGAAAGCAATAGTAGTAATAGTTCATTCAGTAATGCATATATTCATCCAAATGCATTCTAAACGAATTTTCGGAATAGCTTTAATCCAAAAAACCAGCCCTAAGCACTACTTTAATTACCTATTTTAAAATCAATAGTTCTTCAGGAATTCAACCTTTTAGAAATCAATTATTCTTTACATTACAAAAGAAATAAAATAAAGTATCAAGACTATTCACGCCATCGTTCGGGAATAATGACAAGAGGCAGTCAAACGCCCCGCGAACGTCTACTATAGCACCCCCGGTGATGAGGTTAATATGACTCGGCGAATTTCCGAAGATGCCCGACAGTATACGACAATCTGACACTACACTCGACAAAACGGATGCGATGGGTTTAAAAATCAGTAATTTCTTTTAGTTTAAGTTTTTATAGACGTTAGAGTTGAAAAATTGCAGGAAGACGGATGAAACGTATGTGACCTAAAGAGTGAACGGATAGTAAGGAAAAAGAAGTTAAAGATGGATTATGTGAGAAGTTATGTGAATAAAAAGGAAATCAGTAAAGGCATGACGATTGACAGGAAGAATTGGAAGATGGAAGAGGTTGAACTGATACCAGTGAACATAGGGCAAGGCCAGAATGATAATGTATTGGAGGACAAAGTTTTTTTTTAATGATATAAACTAGCGCTTGACTGCGAACACACCTAATAGTAAGAAGTGATGATAACGTTGATGGTGGAACGCACTAGTTTATTGAGAGCTATTTTAGAGAGCTGAGCAAGTAAATTTTTCTAGTATTATATGTAGAGATGAGAATTATTGAATTTCAGTGTAAGGGTATTTTAATTTGTAGAACTAACGTAATTATCGTTTATAGAGACTTAATGAATATGTTTGCGTATTTTAATGAGTCAGTAATTTATTTTAAATGTATATCCTCGGGTTTGTTATATACCATGACCTGCTTTAGCAATGATATCCTTTGCTGGTGTGTTTTGTACATCTTAGATTTCTTTTGCTTTTATGTAAATAAAATCACTAAGAAACTTAATCTTTAATTTAAAAACATCAAGATAACTATACTATTTCTAACCACTACAGTTCTAGTAAGCCAGGAGCAACAGTCACTTCTTCTTCTTCTTCTTCCTGCCCTTGTCTCATATTACTCGGGGTCGGCGCAACACGTTTTTTTCTTCCGTTCTGTCCTGTCAATCGTCTTCTTTCACATCTTTTCTTTTCTTTGCCTTCCTCTCCCTCTCCATCCATATGGGTGGAGTTTAATTAGAAATTTTTTAGACCTATAGTTACAATCACCAGGAAAACGACCATATAGCTCGACAATTCTTTGAAAACTATCTTGAATAACGCTACAAAAAAAAATCGTCAAACCCATCCCTTAAATATCATCACTGCACAGTGTTGCGTTGCCCAATAATTCTCGGACAAAAATAAATAAAGGCAGCCGTCCCGTCCCGGCAGGGCCCAGAGGGACGGGCGATTTGTTCGCCGGCCAAATTGCTGCTCTTTAGGCAGACTTTAATAATCATGTCATATCCAATTTTCGTTTGACACGTCGTCGTACGAATACTAATTGGGCAAGCGTTGATTGAATATGTCATTTGTTTATTAGTGAATTGACAGTGGTAGTTAATCATTGGGTTATTATTGGCTGTTTAAGTACCTATTTATTTTAGTACTTATGTTTAGATAAAACAAAAATTGTGAAATAAAAAAGACGCAGAATTGCATTTAAGTTTCGGATGACGTGTTCTAAAGAATTTAAATCACACAATTCCACGTTTATTCAAATACAATGTCTTGGCATAAATCCATAATAATTCCACACACTTCGCAATATTCTCGTCTTTTCAAACGTGAATGTTAAAAAGAAAGATCAAAGCGCATTATCAAAATGACAAATCTCAAAAAAATCTACAACATAAAAATGTAAAATTTAGATAAATTGCATCCCACTATGACAACGCAATGTCGACGCAGTGAAAATAAGCTCACAATAGATGATATCTCGTGCCCACACCCCAGTGGGCGATATACCGCTTTTTACGGACAAAAAAAAATGACCAATCTGCTAGACGCGTCGATACGGGTATGACTAATGGTGGTCGCCCGCTTAGCAAATTGCCTGCCAAAATCGTAGCGAAACTGGAAAATTGTTTCATTCATAAATGCAATACTTGGGATTTGCGTGGATAGCTTTCTGATGAATAAAATAGCAAGGATTACGCGCCCCATGTGATAGCGGTTTGAAAACGTCAGATGGACAAACACTTGCGATAATCGTTTGGATGATTGGATTTTGTTGGTCCTGGGTTTTCTGGGAAAATTTTATTGTATCGACCGTTTTCTGAGTAAATAAAACTAGCTAGCTGAATTAGCAATACAAAGAGAGGTCGGGGCCGCATTCGCAGCCAATTGAAAGGAGAAGGAAATAATAGTTATTTGCAATAATCGGCTGAAGGGACGGCTGATTGCGCCCGGGGCACGGCCGAGGAAATTTTTCCCGTATTTCTGTCTGCCAACTTACTTTCGCGTGTTCGTTAGTGTTTACTATAAATTCTTCAGTTTATTCGCTTTTACTGCTACTTGGAATAATCATTGAGATTAACATAGATTAGAATAGAAATCTTTACTACCAATCTCATAAATGTATTTATATATTGCTCCAATGTATTGATTTTGAAATAAATGTAGGTATTTATCTTGGCTAGTCAGACTCGATTAAAATTGGAAAAAAAAAATAATATAAAAGCTTTATTCTGATGTCACCAATAGTACAAATGGAACCCTATTTTATATCCAGGTAATCTCAGTCTGTCCATTCCAGATTGCCTGGAAGAGATCGCAGAATGTGACATATTGTACCTACAGGTTTTTTTTAGTTTACGGTTTCCATTGTATTATTTAACATCTTTTTTTCAGGGGGAAAATTATCAAATAACCTCTCTCGTTCTGTGTGGAGCGAGAGGGAGGATCAATTTTTTGCTGTCCATTTTAGCCATAGCCGTGTTCCTTCAGTTACCTTTTGCGGAGCCACAATTTATTTACAAGCACTTTTACAACGTTACGGAAGATGTCCTAGGCGTTGTAAAATACAAACTAAAAATACATTTAATAAAACAATGACTGTAACTCTTTTGAACAATTCTGCAACTCTAGCAGGTATTTATTATTTGTGCATGCCTACTTCATTGTAGAAAATAAAATATTCTGATCTTAATATTTGTTTCACATAGAAAATATAGATTCATCTCTCATACAAAAACGCTTCTAAGGAACCCTTCCCAACTGGTACCAAATCAACCCTAAAAGAAGGAATTAAAACAACAAGGGTCAGCACAAAAGTACGTTGATGAGGTAAAGGGGGATATAATAGATCATTTTCGGGACACTTGTCCCGCAGTTAATCCGGACTGGTCCAGCTAGTGATCGATTGTAGCCACCCTACTGCAGGAATGTCTATTAAACTTGACACTTAATATGGCTACTTTCAAAACAGACTGCGATCAACGTAGTCTACCATCGACATAGTCTCTGAAAAATTTTGTTTTAAAAACGAATCTGATTTTGAAAAGGCGTTTCTAAAAAAAATATTGCTGAAAAAAATCAAATCGAATGGAAAGAAATCGTTTGCTGTCAAAAATTACAGTTTCTTACAATATTTACATTCGCTGACAAAAGTATTGGAAATTGATTCAGTATCATAATGAGAAAAATCTCTTTTCATATCGACAGATCCATTCATCGGGTAAATTATTAAAAAAAAGTGTCAATACGACATTCTATACGTATTAAACCTCGCTATTTTGTAGAATATTATATCGATTTTAAACTTTTTCGTTCGTTACATCACAAAATTACTGACACACCTGCATTGAGAGAAGATTCGAGTAAAACCGCAGACAAAAATCGATCGTTGTTTTTCATTTTTTTTACTTTTATTCGATTCTCTAATGACGGATAATAGTTGTTTTATCGATTCTGGACGTTTTTGGGGACGACTCATTGTGATTATTTTTTACTTAATAGCTGTAAAAGTATCATTTCTCTCCTTAGTGGCATCCTTTTTTGTTTTCTATCTCAATTGTATGCCACTGCTTTGTTTTTTTTTATCGTTTTTTTGTAATTGACTTCTTGCTCCTAATTTTTTGCACGCAGTAGTAACGATATATTTTAAATAAAGACATCACACAGATCACACCGATATTATTAAGGCGAAAGTTTGTAGGTTTATTACTTCTTTACGCTCAAATGCAGAAGAGATTTAGATAAAACTTGGCATATGGGTTGAACATGTGCTTCTCGTAACGATAGTATGTTGCTTTTGGATAATTTTGTACTTTTTCGAACGGGCAAACTCGCTGATAACACCTAGTTATAATACAAAGGCAAATGGGTAGACCATGTCTTGGGTCGCATAGAATACTTTTCATCTCGGGAGTATGTTGCTTTGCGGTATTTTTGTACTTTTTCACGCGGGCAACAAAAGCTATAGTTTTTTTATATAAAAGCTACTTTTGTAGCAAACACAGTAACATTATTTTAAACAATACCGAAATTAGATTCTATTTAAAACCTACTACAGTTCAATTCTGTTTTTTACTTCACATTGTTTTTTGTCCAACAATTTTACACATTCAGCCTCGGGGCATTGTTTGACACACTTATAAAAATGTGTTGCTAGATATATTTTACAATCTTGTATCAGAGTTTGTCTGTCGGTAGTAAAAACTCGAATAGATAGAGGGCGAGACGAATCGTGGTGAATCAGCAGTTGGTAGCCGATTGAGGCTGACTACACCGGTGTACAGGCTGTTGCAACAGAAAATGTATTACTGAATAAATATTGTTGAGGATATTCTGGCTCAATTTATTATTTACTAACTGTTACGCGTGATTTTGTCCACGTTAGACGCGTAAAATTGCACAATGCCATTTGGACATAATTCATGAAGTTTTTTTTTTTTGCGTGGAATCCTTAATTCTTTTTCTAAAGTCAAGTAGCTTAAGTTACTCCTTATAAGATCAGCTACCTATTAGTGATAGTCCCGTTAAATCGGTCCAACTGTTTCGGAGATTATCCTGAACAAGCAAACAGACTGACATAAAATGTAAACATTGCATTTTTGTTTAAATATCTATTAATAAAAAAACAAAAATGCAATGTTTACATTTTATAGTGCAGTGGCAGTGCTTAAAACGCGATCCTACCTATATTCTCACCTGATAGTAAGCGAAGATATGGTCGACAATAGAGCTAGATTGCCTAGAAGTAACTTGTTCATACTTGACGACCTCGGTTTTTTGTTAAGATGGAAAATTGTTAAATTAATATTTTTTTAACAAGAACCTTATTACAATCATTGGTTAACGTATTAACACATCAGCACAAACCATCGCGGGTTAAACGGCGATATGTCTTCTTGCCCTGGGTGTAGCAAGACGTTTACTGACTAAACCCATTGCACTTTCAATTCTGGCACCAAGGCAACTTTTTCAAATAATCCTGCAGTCTCAAGGCTGCTTGTATCAATCAGGAAATACAGACTCTAGCATGGGATTCCACTTCTTAGTTATACGCAAATTAATACGGTAATTTTTTTACCCCTGTGCAGTATTTGGCATGACAAGTCTTGATACTTTCTGTACCTACTTATGAATTAATGACATAAACTTAACGATTTAGGCGTTTATTTTAATAATAGAAGTTTATTTTTAGCCGTTGCGATTTTTAAAAAGCGAAATCATTTCACAGTTATAATTCATAGTGTGCCTAAATCAGAAAAAAATGATCGTCCCACACTCCTATATCGTAGATGCATTCAGAAACGTAAATTCACATACACAAGACACATAAACCCGTAACAACTATTAGTAGTCTATAAAAATTATTTGTACCATGCGGAAATCGAACCCGAGATACACAGCAGCCAATCGCTCAACAACTCTGACAATCGTGCTGTCAAAGTCGATTAAAAATGACGTGACAAAATTTTGTGTAATCGACAAATTATTATCAAAAATAGCATCAACCTATGTTACACTTAAAAAAAAAAAGATTCAAACTGTAATAGATCCATACATTCAAAAAGGGCCGACAAATCACCAATCTTATTTGCCAGTAAAAAAATAACGTAATACTTTATCTTGAAGTAGCAATGATCAAAATCGCTTGGCAACATGTTTTTTTGATGCAAAATCTTAGTTTTACCTCATCTAAAATGAGGTAGTAAGAGATAATACTTTATAATATTAACCCGGATATTTGATATTGACTTTTTTGTTAGCTATCTTTGTTTTTTTTTTATTTAGGAGACATTATTAATTTTGTGGTGAAATATAACGTCTCTTGTAATACAATATTTCGAATAGTATGATCTATTTATAGTTTGCAAAAAGTAGTCATTTTGCTACATTTTTTAAGGAAAAATTTTTGAATTTTTTTACAAAATATTTGATTACCTTCTGAAAGAAAAAAAATATATTTGGAACTCTTACCGGGTTTACACATTAAGTAGATACATACAAAATAAAAATTGATAATAATAAAAAAAAAAAACTATTGACCCTGTCACAACACTCACAACACTTTTTGCCACCGTTTGGGGATCAAATAAGAGCTCACGCAATACATTTATGACCAAAAATGATTGTTAAAGAGGGATGGAGCTATACAAGATATATAGCTCCATCCCTCTTTCTCGCTCGCACGACTGACATTATAACACGTCATGGTAAGGCCTCAGATTCAAAACCTAGACGACAAAAAAAAAAAATGATGATTGTGATTTTTTTTTTCTTCCAGAAAAGTTAAATATATTTTTAACAATTTAAAAAATAAATATGTTTTCACCTATATGTATTCGACAATAATACTTACGGTATAATTGCGGTCTCATCACATGAAACTACAATTTTTTTTTCTCCCTTTCAATTGAACGGGTTGTGGTCGCCGCACCGTTTTATAAGCTCAGCTGCTCCAAATGGATTTTTAAAATAAAAAAAAAATAAAAAAAGGAAATATTGGGTATTTTGTTACTGTTATTGGTCATAATATTGAATTATTTTTGGAAATGGTACGGTTTTTTTGTGGTTCCGTACCTAAAAAGATACCCTTGTGTCACTTCGTTGTCACTAAATTTGGTGAGAAACAATGTCATAAAGCACAATTAAAAGGATTAATCTTCAAACCATGAATTAATTTTTTTTTTGTGATTACAGACTATATACCCGATGTATGTCGGAACATTTTTTTTAACTATAAAGTTTATATTTTTATGTTAATTGGTCCTTTACTCATTTTTGTCATGATTTTCATTTTCATATTTTTTGAGAAGTGCATCAACGGAACCCTTGCTCCGTGTGTGACCCGCAACGGACTTAGCCGTTTTTTTATACAATGAAAAACATCATAATACCAAGACTTCTCGATGCTGATCATTACTCTCAAAGAAGGAGTAATTCCACTGAATTGGCCGGTTTTTTTTTTAATAAGACACGGCTTAGTAACAAGGAATGGACTTCTGGTCGTTGCTAATCATCAGCCTTAAATAAAAAAGTAATCCTACTGCAATAAACTGCAATAAAGGATGATTGTTATAAGGGCAACTGTTAGTAAATATCCATCCCATTTAGGTATAACGTATGAACTCAATAAAAAGGTACCTATTATTCATTTTTTTAAGACTATTCTTAATTTAATTTTTTTTTGTCGTGTTTCATAAACGACACTATCAAATATAAATAGAGCGCTCAACTAATCTTGACCCTTATGTGGTTTTTTTTCTCGTTTCCAACATCTTACAAACGTTCACCAGCGTTTAACATACTCGCATAACAAAAACGCGTGTTACATTATTTAGTTACGCTCTTTATTTTTCAATCAAAATATTTTTGTCTACGGATGTGATTTTTTTTTTATTTTTCCTTTCAAAGCTTTTTTGGTATTCTTTAGAAATTTTGATGAGGTGTGAAAGGGTTCCTGTCTTGTGATTGAGTCAAAGAAGTTTTTGTTTCGTGAGATAAAAGTATAAAAAAGAGTAAAATTCTTAAGATAAAAGGGCTGCTTATTGTGAGGAGCTTATGTTAACTCTTGTAATTTTCACGGTTTTTAATACAAAAACTTACCAACTGGAGCACCTATTGTATTTATTTTTTCAACAATAATCAAGAAAATTTAGGCAATTATTAATTTTTTTAAGGAACATTATGAAAAAGTTTCTTCATTCGAATTCGGTTATTCGTTTTTTTATGATTGTTAAAGGTAAAACTTATGTAATTTAAGCAACTGTAAGTTAAAACTTCTAGACATTGTCTAATGCCTTAAAAACAACCTGTCATACTACATAACAGTTATTACAATTTCTCAAGTTTCAAGATAGAATTGTTTACCTCATTTTTACAGCAATTACAGCAACGAAAGTGTGATTATTTCGGACAGTCATTGTTCAAGGTTCAAGTCAGGTTGTTGCGTATTCAAGTTTATGGTTACATGGTTGATGTAGAGCACAGGTTAATGTAACCGGGTACTCAATTATATTGCTTTGATGTGTCGCAGCCGAATAAGTATCAGGAGTCATAATATTTTTTATCTGTTAAAAATTTGGCGTCAGTCATGTTCTTGATATAATTTTTGTTACTGTATAATATAAAAAAGGCCTGCCAAGCTGTGGTTTTTGATTGGCATGAGACCACATCAGTATAATGTTTAAAAAGTATAATTCCCATATCTGTAAATGTATTTTTTACTGTTAAAAAGTTGTTACTTTCAAAATCGATTTACATTAACCGCAAGTGGACATAAACTTCAAACTTTCTTTTTATAGTTAATAAAATTACACAAAAACTCTAATAAGACCATCAAATCTTTATAAAACCTAAATCTAACCGTGAGAACCTCGTAAATTATAACAAAACTTTTCAAAACAATACCAATTAGCTTATGACTCAAAAGCTTAGCATTTATTTGTATTATTATTGTTAAATTCAACAGTCTCATTACGACCATATTTCTTGTTTCTGGGAAAACGACAAATTACGAAGGTGATCTTGATGTTATGATACGGATGCTGTAATATTGTTTTAAATTGTAGAGTTAAGAGATATCTAGATCCGTCTTTAGTTAAAAATGTAATAAGATTTGGTTAATCTGGTTTGTTTGGTTTATAAAATAAAAATGGATTTATTTCCAATTATTGCGTAAGATATATCGTTTTTGAGTTTCTGCTGGTATTTTTTAAGTTTTTTTTTATAGATTTATCTAAAAGTATTTTCTATGAATTAAAAACCTATAATGGCCAAGAAATATAAGCAAAACATTTGTTTTTTTTTAATTTATTATTTTTTTACTTATTTGGATTTTTTGCCCATAATTGTAGAGATGCTTTAAACAATAAAGTATTTTTCATACGTCATCCATTATTTTTTATATCCACAAATTACAACAATAAATAAATTACCTAATTCTTTATGTTCTTAGGCACAAGCGAGTATGGCGTACGTCATGACATGATAAAATCTTAATTTGTGTGGCCTGTTCTGTCCGCGCCGGGTAATATACTTACTGTTGTTTTACTTGGCAAAACGTTTTGGAGGCTGCACACGACTGATTTAATAAAACATTGAATTGAGACGAAAAAACGCTATCAAATTAGGCAGGTAGAAAAAAAAAATGCGTTTGAGAATAAAAAAAGAAAGACGTGCAGTTTTTTTCGTATTTCATCATGATGAGCAAAACGAGACATTGTATTTTTTTCCAAACAAGACCTATCTGGTTCAGACATTATTTTCATGATTTCAGTCATAAATTGTCTTAAATTCTGAAATAAGTTCATCAACTTTAATGATAAAGGTATCAAAATTAAAAGCTGTCACAAGAGACTTCATTTCAAACTGTCACGCTATAATCAAACCATGAAATTTGTAATAATTAGCAGATTGCCATAATTTATAGTTTCTTAACGCTTTTAGTTCTGCGTCATTATTTTGGAAATCGTTTTCAACAAAATCTTTATTAATTATGATGTTGTATAACCAATCATCTTGAAACTTGGGTGCCTTAATAGCTCATTAAAGCTGATCAATATCAATTAGTGAAAATTTTGATTAGCTTTGGTTGTCAGTTTCACAATTTTCGCCATCATTATGTTTTCCACTTAAATTATCACAACAATGAAACCTCTAAACGTCATGCGTCTGGGTGTCTTAGCACACTTTGCCATAGAGCGATAAAAGAACATCATCTGGCATCTGGTGATAAAAATTATATGGAAGGACAGAATTTTGGCCTTTTGAGCATATGAACTGCAGGTTATTACCGAAGTTCTAAAAAGGTTTCTTTGGTAAAACTAAAAAATTTGATAATTTCTCGTAAACCGATTTCATCATTCCATCAAGGATTTTTTGAAGTAGATACTTGGAAATCTAAATACCTATATGGTCAAAATATTTATTATAAAATTACTTCCTGCCCAAAATGACGCAAGAGGGCACAAAATATAATCGTGCTAGAAACCAGTACAACAATGCCGTGTAGATATAATCAGGAAATATTCGACAGACATTTCGCTGTCGCGTGGACATTTAAAACATTTTATTATCTTGTTTTGTTTCATTACTTAAGCCATTCCACGCTATAAAACCAACGAGATTATTTTAAAACGCAAAAATCGTTGTTTAACATTTTTTGTAATTTAAACCTGTAGTAAATTTTATGTATATTTAAACACTTATACATACAACATATTTATACAGGTAATATCTATAAGCAAATATTAAAAAGCACATTAAATAAAGGAACAGCAAAAAATAATTAAGGCACTAAACATGTATTTATTTAATAACTCTTTGAATTTTCATAAAAACTGGATATCATTTTTATTTAATCAGATTTAAAAATATCTAAAATCAATTGTGTAGTTGATATAAGAATATCAATGAGTTATCAAAGGTTTTGTACGTAACAACTAACTAAAAATAAAAAATATAAAGAAAAAAGAAACGTGCCCAGGTTCGAGATGCGATTGGTTGGATGCTTGTTGCTGCCGACAGATATCCGGGCTTGTCTGTACGAACCAGGAATGGGTGAAGGCCGGGTTAAGGCCTGGATTGAGGCCAGGCCCAGGCCCCGGCAGGCCCATCACGCCGGGTAAGCCCCCAGGCCTCTGGTGGTGGAAACCAGCTGAAGCCACCGCGTAGTCCATAGCTACCGCTTGATATGGCAACATTGTCACTTAACACTGATATAATCTAAATCAAGTCCGATACAGTTCCACAAGAAAGTTCCCGCGTTTTCTCACACTTCATTTTGAATTAATTAACAAATGATCAAAATTGTTCAGTCGCTGTTTATTATGTTCTCAAACAACTATCATTGTAGCACACACTCGCGTCCACTTAAAAAATTAATAATGTCTTATGTTTTCGTCAACTTTCATTTCAAAGTCCGCGCCTCATTGTTGACAGAGTCTCTGAAGCTGAAATATTCACAAGCGCTGTACCCGTTATTTCAGCGAAGACGTCTCAGTTATCAAACAAACGCTCTATTTTCGGGCGATCATTTACGGGGCGAGCTATTCACAGGGGAAAAGTCACGCACAGCCACCCACTTAATAAATATTCTGGGCATATATCCGTTTTTACGTGGACGTGACTGACGGAGCACTGTCCGATTTTCACGTACGGAACGCGCGGCCGATTATCGAAAACAGTTGCACGCGACCCCCTCCTACGACCTCGGACGTGCAACTGAGAGGCGACACGCGCGGTAAACGCGACTCTATCGCACTCGGGACACCAGCCGAGCCGGCGCCGCTCGGGACTTAGAGCGAGACCGCGCGCTACGAAGGACCGGCACGGCCATCGATCGGATGTCATCGCAGAGTTAAAAGCCTGCGTCGTTACACGGTCCGTAATAGGCGGTTACGTGATTGGGCGTGGCCTAAGCTATTAAGTTGAATTGTCGCGCGCTGATTGGTTGGAATTGCTAGTAGTAGTGTACGTGATATGTTCAGAAATACGTTTATAGCTGGTGTTCATAGAATATAATAAGTGTGTTGTCGGTTGGATGTCGGCCAGTCGACGCTGCTGGGCCCTGTTGCGGTTTCGTTCCCGATTCGCGTAATGCTTTTTAATTATAACGCCTGGTACCGTTAATAGATGAACGTTGCGTGTTTAGTAGCAGAATGAGGCATGTGTTGAATATAGTGGGCGTGGCTACACGTGCGATTGATTAGCTCCACAATTAGCGTTAAACACGGTTCTGTTGACGATGAGTTGTAATCGGGATTGATAAGTCAGGAGATAAAATGCTTGTAAACCATAATTGAAAATTATAGGTTGAACATTATAAGCAGCTGAAATCAGCTGTTCAGACGAGTAGGTAAAACCTTAAAAGATGTCCATGAAAGATTCTAATAAGAAAAATTGCAAAAATATCAAAATACTAAGCGTGCTCTTTAAATTGATCGAATTTCTATTTTGACCTCTGGCTCCAATTGACGGAAATACCTTTGGGCCGTACCTTTGGCTACAGGGATTTGCTGTCTCGTAGCAAAATGTTTCAATAATTTATATTTTTGTAACTCCTGTTACACGGTATATTATAAACTAACTTGAAATAATTCAATTACTTTCAAATCTTTAAAAGTATATTTGAGACTTCTTTTCTATCGACAATTGATCAATCACTACATAAAAGTGTAACGGAGGTAAATTTCGTCCATCCTGTTTCGCAAATATATAAAAACAAACTAAAATATTATTATCCAATTTAAAGCCCTTAAATAATAGAACGATTTTTACTAATAAACTTAAAATAAAAGAAAATTGAAAAACTACGTAATTTCAAGCGTAGATATCTATGATATTTTGGTAATTTTCCAAGATACAAGCAATTTACAAAAAAATATAGAAACATCCCATTTGTCTAACCAAGCAACTTGCGCATTTCTCATGCGATCTTTTCAATATCAAATACTTTAAAACAAGTCCATATAATAAGGTCAAAAGCTTAATAAAGTGCAAAAATGTAGGTACAACAATCCAAGAAGAAAACGTGTAGAAAATACCAACAATAACATTTGTTCTAAAAACTTCTCCTTTCTAATTCATACTCACCAATAACCAAAGAGAGTACCAACGTATAGAATTAATCAATACCTAATCTGCTAAGGTCAAGATCATTCGCGCGTAGTATACCTAATATCGACTAGAAAATCGTAAGCGATAGTAAAAAGATTTATATAATTCTAAAAAAAAATGTAACTTACTAGCTTTTGCGCGCAGCTGCGCCCGTGTACTTAAAATATAGCCACTCAGGAATAAAGCAGCTTTATATCAGTGAAAAAATTTTAGCAATCGGATCAGTTCTTTCAGAGATTATCTCCTACAAAATCTCTTTATAATATTAGTGTAGGTAAATGATCTAATAAAACTCATCATCATCATCATGTCAGCCGAAAGATGTCCACTTTGGACCATAAACCTCAAACAAACGTCACCATCGACCGGTCCTGTGCGTCTCGCTTCCATCTGATTACCGCCACCCTCACCAGGTCATTGATTTACCTTAAGGGAGGCCTATCAACACTGCGTCTTCCGGTACGTGACCGCCACTCTAGAATCTTTCGTCCCCATCGACTATCTGTTCTGCGAGTAATGTGCCCTACCACCTGGCTAAGATTTGGCGATTCTTCAGGCTATGTCGGTAATCTTGGTTCTCCTGCGGATATCTTCATTCCTGATGCGACTGCAAGGAAACTCCGAGCATGGCCCTTTCCATTCCCTTTGGGTGACTTTAAGCCTTCTGACGAGGTTGCTATTAACATTTTCGACTGGCCGGTTGGTCTAGTGGTTAGTGGCACTGACCGCTATGCCGGAGGTCGTGGGTTCGATTCCCACCCAGGACAAATGTTTGTGTGATGAGCATAATCATTTGTTCTGTGTCTGGGTGTAATTTATCTATAATATGTATGTATTTAGAAATATATAAGTATGTTTATCAGTTGTCTAGTTCTCATAACACAAGCTCTGCTTAGCTTGAGACTAGACGGCGTTGTGTGATAGTTGTGGGATGTATTATTATTTATTTTCAAAAATACTTTTTGAGAAAGAAAACCCATTCCTGCTAAAATCGCAAATGGTCGCTTACGATGTCGTTCCTGAAATGGTGCGATATGATTGGATATAGATAGTTTTCGAGAGTTATAATATCTAGTTTTTTTCTAGACTTTTACTAACTAAACCCCACTTGCATCCTTAAGTTGCCTTTTGCGTTCTTGGGCCACAGTCACACTTACATACATCACAGCAATCTTTCTCTATGCAAGTTTTAACCAAGATAGAAAGCTTCTGAACGGTCTACTTTCAAGTTGGTATCTACAACATAAAAAGGGCTCAACCAAAATGTCTGCAAGAACTAACATCAGAAACTTCTCTATTTTCACTTCACACCGGTTACTCCTACAAAACAAACAGCTAAAATTAACTGATGATTCGGACAGTGTCCGAATTGACACATTTTTGTATCAATATTAATTCACTGACGTTTCGGAAATAAACTGTTTACTAAAGTCAGATAAAAAGTTTTAAAACATAATATATGAAGAAAAAAACGTTATCAAAACTATTTTAAGGTAACCCATACACGCTATGATATACCTCACAGGTTTGCCTGCACAGTCCTGCACCTGTCGGGTGAGCTGTATAGAAACCTGCAAAGGTGTGCAATATACACGTTCCGGGTTACCTGTACAACTCAACTCAACTGTACAGGCTAACCTGTCAGGTATACCCTAGCGTGTATGGCGGACATTAGACTGGATTGTAGGCGACAACTACGGGTAATAATTTTTTTTATATTATATTTTAAGACTTTTTTTTATCAGACTATATATTAAATAGCTTCAGTTTTGGTAGCGTCTGAATTGTCAGAGAAAAAAAAAAAAAAAAAGTGTGTTGATTCGGACACCGTGTCGGAATATACATATTGTGGCCTAATCATCAGTAACTCCAAAAATCTGCACGTGGCAATGACGACCGGCCACTACAGGCCACGACTATCCACGAGCCAAGAGTACAGTGATCGTGTTGGGTTAAAAGATCATAGAAAAAGTAGTAATAGATGGACTATTGTTTACGGTAAGCTGGGTAGCCAATTGGCCGTTAGATTTTAAGAAGAATGACTAGCTATTAATCAATGTACCGAGCTTTTTTTCCTACTATCGGTGTCGGTTTTCATTCTATGATTTTTTTTTTATAATTCACACTAGTGTTTGACTTACAGAAGCATCAGAAAGCTTAGTCACCCAAAGGGCAATGGAAAAGACTGTGCGCGGAGTTTCACGCGAAGTTTCGAATAATTTATCATCTTTTGTATGTTTGTGTTTACAAAAATAAATAAATAAAAACTAAGTCCAAGGTTTTTACATGGATTGGCTATCTTCTTTTTTCAGGTGCTCTTGTGTCTAACGGTAGCCGTGCTAATTCTTTCAAACAATCCGTCAATCTAGGCAACAACAAATCCCAAACACAACTTTGAAGCTTAATATTTTTGCTAGTAAACTTAACCTTCAGTGATTACATAGCGTAACCGCCAAACTAAACCATTTTCTCACCTAACCGTAATAGAGCAGACAAAACAATCAGTCTAGGTCATTTACGTTTTAACTAAACCGCTTTAGAGAATTTACGTTTATACTGTACGTTTATAGGGTTGCCAAACGTCCAAATAAATTTCAACTGAAAAGTAAGAATTGCACGTCATAATCATGGCGGTAAAACCCCTCTTTGTAGAGTAGCTGGAGAGACGAGAGACGTCACGGCGTCCTCACATTCCGCATGACTCAGGTCCTTGCCGGGCCTTGGTTGAGGCCATGGTCCGGAGGAAGGAGGAATGGCAGGCGGTCGCCGACTTCTGCGAAGCAGTAACGCTCGCAAAGGAGGAGGCCATCCGCATCAGGCTACGGCGCTCTTGCCGCCGCCGCTGGGATTCCGATCCCGATTTCCGGCCACAGTAGGCGCGGGCTTGCGGACAGTGAGCAATGGGTAGCTCGCTGTCCGGCTGTCCGGTAACTGTCCGGACCAAGCCCAAGTCGTCGACGGCGCGCATGGTTCCCGCGCAAGGAGTTGTCAGCAACAGCAGGGGCCCAGCCGGGTCGAAGCCTACTGGGGCCAGGGTTATCCGAAAGGGAGCTCGAGCCCCAGTATGAAGGCTTGAAGGAACGGGGTGGGTTTTTTAGTCAGTAAGAGTCTGACACTATCTCCCGCTCCGCCCAAGAGCGGGACATAGTGTCCTATGATGATTTTCCCTACCAAAAAAAAACGGTTCTAACCGGACATGGTAAGTTCGGGAGGTTCCTGCACTGGATTCGTGCGGAAAAAACGCCTGGGTGTCACTATTGTGTGGACCGCCCGAGAGGAAACTGGAGAATTCCAAACAAACACTGGAACAAGTGAAGGTAAAACAAAAGTAAAGTATGGCAAGGAGAAGTGTCTAATGTCGATTTGCGCGTGCAGATGCAACTACGGGGCAAAACTGCGCTGCCGCGACAAATCGTGGCCGGACCGAGTCTAAGACGTCGACGGCGTGTATTGTTCCAAGCGCGCCTCAAGAAGTTGTCAGCAAATAGTAGGGCCCCAGCAGGGTCGAAGCCTACTGGGGCCAAGGATTTGTTTCTGAAAGGAAGATTCGGCCCCGGTACGAAAGACAACGAAAAACAGGACTGGGTTTTTTGTCAATAAAAGTCTGACACTATCTCTCGTTCCACCCAAGAGCGGGGGATGTCATTGGATGATTTCCCACCTTTCTTGTCCGAGTCCGACTTTTTTAGATTCACAAGGAGACACTAGACCGCCAACCTCTTGGATGATGAGTGTCCAGAACATCCGATGGTTCAGAAAGACAGAAGAAAACATAGAAATGATCTATCCATTAATAATGATTTATTTGTTTGATGTGAGGAGTCATCTAATGACTCGGCCCCGGACCAGAAAAAGTCCGGCAAAATTGCCTAGTCTTTTTGGCTTTCCAGTTTTAGATACTAGCAACCCTAAAAGTATCCATAGATAGTGTCCAGTTAGATGACCGGTGACCGGAGGTGAATTGTTGCGGTTTCCGGTGCCCGTCCGTCTATTTATGTGCTAATATGATCCTCTATGGCTTGTCTATGGGGTTTATGGTATTTGTCACACGTCACGTTGTTCGGTTGGTATCGACTGTTTGATATGCAGACGGAAACGTCGGTGTGTTAGAATTTAGGTGATGTTTAGGCAGTTAATGAGAGTATCGCTTGCTATGAGTGTTATGGTCAATCAGTGCGTTTTTAGTCTACACTATTATAATATTATAAAGAGTAAAGTTTGTTTTTTTTGTTTGTAGGACGTAATCTCTGAAAGTACAGCCCCCAAAAGCCAAGTTACAACCGTATCGTGTCGAATTCCGTTCTCCAATCGGTAACGCTTCGGTGTCAGCAATTGTAGAAAACGATAAGTGGGTAGCCATGTTAACGCACCTGAGTCGGCCGCTCGTTCTACAAGTAGCGTTTGTTTATCAAAGGATGTAGCATTAAACGTTGTAGAAATTCTAAAAATTAATTGAGATGGTGTCATTCCCATACATTTGATTACTTTTCGACTAGCGTTAACTATTGCAGATTATCAACTTGGCTAGGGGTGCTAGTTCGACTGCTAAAATTTTTCACCACTAGAAAGCTACTTTATTTCTGAGTGACTTAAGCTATAGATATTTAATGTACGCGGACAAAGCTGCGGGCAAAAGCTAGTTATGGATATAATAATAAAAAAAGACGTGTGGCACTCGGGGACTGCCGTGGTAAAGCTATTGCATAGCATTCTTATCAACTTATGCAATTATAATTATTTATTTATTTTATTTATGCAGTATTTTTTTCCTTTGTTTTTTAAGCTATTGCATAGCTTCTATCGCGGGCCTTGAGCGTGGAGACCGAATCCAGAAATTCCGTAACAAAAATAACCTAACACCCCCCAACTCATTTGTTTTTTGAGCGTGGTGACCGATAAGAAAACAAATGAGTGAACAATCAATCAAAATTCAATTCAATGTGTGAAAGTGTAACTTCAATTAATATCATGTTTTTTTTATTTAATTTATTTCATTAAAGACATGTTTAATGTTTTTAGAATTATATCAGATCTGGGCCTCAAGTCTGCTATTACAATAATGTCAGAATGGTCTATCATTGTCGATTTTGACAAGTTTTGCTAATCTACTAATATAATGGCGTCATTATGACTTTCCAATGGTCAACCACTGACACTCCATTGAAAGAAGTGGCATAGAATAGTAATCTCGTACATATTGACAAATGAATATTTGACGTATGCGGTAATCTGCAAAAACTTTGACCAATGTTCTACCATTAGAACGTTATTGTGCAGTTATTGGTTTTAATATGCTCGATATTTTCATTCTACCACAACTCTATTACGATACCATTAACCTATCAATGATCGATCATTATGAATTAGCAGATTACGAACTTTTACCTAAATGACAATGTGATCGTGTTGGAATGACGAATTTATAAAAATAACAGACTTGGCCCCAGATAAAAATAATCGTAAGTACACAAACATACATAAATAAAGTAAGACATAATAAAATTTATTTAGTATCAATACATGAAACACGAAAAACACAGAAATATTTAAAAAAATAGTCAAAATGACTAAAGTCACGATGGCACTAAAGAAGTTCATTTCAGACAGACAGTCTATGTTTTTTGACGCTGGTTTTCTAATGAATCCTTTTTTTTATGGTGGGAAAAAATCATCCAATGACAACCCCCGCTCTTGGGGAAATAGTGGCAGACTCTTACTGACTAAAAGCCCACCCCGTTCCTTCTAGCTTTCATACCGGAGCTCGAGTTCCCTTTCGGATAACCCTGGCCCCAGTAGGCTTCGACCCGGCTGGGCCCCTGCTGTTGCTGACAACTCCTTAAGGCGCGCGTGAACAGTGCGCGCCAACGACGACTTGGGTAATGAACCCTTATAAGTATGAATGATGGTAAATCTGTAGGTAGAATAGTAATATAAATATAATCAGCTTTATAATGGTTCGTACTGCTAAGTCTCAGCCATCATCTCAAGGAGAAGGAATAGGCCGTAATATAACAGTGCGGATTGGATGTTACATGTCTTCGAATTTTTGGTTCTACAAGTAAGACATGCTTCCTCAAGATGTTTTCTTTCACCGATTTGAGAGCAGTGATTATGAAATAAATTACACAATGTAATGTGCCTGGCTGATTTTAAACCGGCGACCCAAAACTCGTAAGTCGCTGCCGTTACCTCTGGGCCACCACTGCCTAGTCTTTTCCTAATGTTGACGTCGCCTTCCATTACGAAAAGGCTAGGCATCTCTCATTTTCATAGTGACCATAATCATAATGTTCCCACTGTTAAGACTAAAGCTTCTTTTCTAGGAGAGGGAATGAGCCGTAATACACCACGCGGGCCCAGTGCAGGTTAGTGGATATCACATATTTTCGGACTTCTTTACTCGAAGACTTGCCGGTTCCTTCAAACTGCTTTTCTTCACCTTTTAGAATAGAAAATAAAAAAAAGTAAACAGATAAAATTTAAATGGGAAAATAGGGCTTGCAAGATACTAGGAAATTTACGTAAAACTCTTTACGACTAAAAAACCAGGTTAAATCTAAAACTAAGTCGCCATTCCAAGGTAGCCTAACCTCCCACTGAGCCTTACAAAGAAAAGCTCGTGACGGAAATGCTCCTAAAAATTCACGTTTACTTTTCAGCTGCGATCCCATTCACGAAAGACTTTTAACTCTTTTAAAAGAATCTGTGTTTCTTTTAAAAGACTTTGTGTTAGAATATGGTTTGATTGTTTGAGAGTATTACGGTATTGCCCGGGTTCGGACATAATCAATAAAGTGATCGTTCTGACACGGTCACGATGCTGAAGCGCGGACGCGGAGTTACGCAGGGTTGGGGCACGGTGATAGGAGGTAGCGGGTAGCGGATAGCTGAGTGGGTAGCGGATAGTGAAGCGGGAATGATTTGTTGTAATATAACACAGGAGGTTATGAGGAAAAAAGAAGAAGCGAGAAAGTGTTTTTTTTTTAATTAAACAGAAGGTAACTTACTCATTGCTGAGTTAAGCTCGTCTTTGTATATGAACTGTCTGTGTTACCATGTACCATGCTATGTGTTTGTGTACAATAAAGAACCAGATTTTTTAAAGTAGATGAAGAAAATGGAAAAGCTATTCCTCCACATCCCGTGACTTTCTAAATCTACTAATGGTTGGTATCCAATCATACAGACCATGGTAAAAAAAAAAAAATTAAAATCGAGTCTAAAAAAGTCTGGAAATACTAAAACTTTTATCCTAGCAAATACTAGATAAAGAACATAGAACAAGCATCTGTTGTATGAAAGATCAAAATACCAAAAGGCAAAAAGTAACATTTGGAGATGCTGGGATTTGAATGCGAAGCAGACACTCTACCACTGAGTTACATCCCCTATAACAAAAGCGAACCAAATACTTGGTTCCTTTACAATAAAGCCCATACTTTTATGTATTTTTTTTTTATTTTGGTATTCAAAGCATGCCAAGAGATTTTAAGCTTGTCAAAAAAACATACTCCTCAATCCGCTACCGCTTATGTCTTTAATCACACCCAAATTCCGTACAAAGGCAGTCAGAAAACTCGCCACTTCTTATTGGATAATTCGTGATTTTCATTTTTTTCTTCCACTCTCCGTGACAGGTGCTTGAACCTGTTCACGCTCTTGACATTGGGAGACGAGGAACCCACCAATCGGAAAACAGTTCGACGAACTCGATTTTTACTCGATATTAGGTACAGTTATATAGGTAATCGATTATCGTTCCGAATAATCGACTGTTGTATCTCTATTCCGAGGATTTGCCAGAAAATTACGACGTTCGATTTTTGAATTGGACTTTTTTTATTTTTTCTATTTTTGAGTGTTTTTTTTTTATGGAAAAGTATATTATTAGAATTGATAATCGTGATGAAGGTTGTATTAAAAAAGGTAGAATGTAATTTAAAAATATATTTTTCCGTACATAGTGATTAAACTGACTGTGTAGAAAAACGGATTGAGGTAGTTAGGCCATCGTCAATTCAATTAATCTATGAAAGCTTAATATTAAAAACTTTTTACTTGTATCCGTAACTAGTTGACATATTGACCTCTGTTTGGCAATCAAATTGATTCCAATAAGAAATTAAGCAAAAACGGTGCAATGGATAGATTTAGCATTGAATTTCAGGAAAAAACTCAGCTGAAAACTTCCATGAAAATTAGATTAGATATACCTACTCGTGGCTTGCTTTTTCAACTTGTTCAGAGATCTGAAAATGAATCATCAAAACTGTGACAAAAAGATTGTATAGAAATGGTTACTTATTAGTTAGATAGGTATTCTTGTATCTAATAATGTTACCGGTTCGACGGTCTACATTTAAGCTAGAACTACATTAGATCGACGCACTCGTGTATCTCGCTGATTTGTGGCGTGGATCAAGTGTAGCTCTACAAGTCTAGTTTCCATATAAAATGTATATAGACCGACGAGCACAGGCGTGTGTCACACGTGTGCGCAGTGTAGTTCTAGGTTTAAGAATTTTATATGGAAACTAGACTTGTAGAACTACACTAGATCCACGCCACGCGACGTCGTTCTATTTACAAATCAAACATGTTGCAGTTCTAAATACTACTGAAGAGTTGAATCAATTGACTGGCTTATTGGTTTAGTGGTTAGAGGCTCTGACTGCTATGCTGGAGGTCGTGGGTTCGATTCCCACCAAAATACCCAAGTTCTGCAGTGAAAATCTACAGACTAACGGATACTACAATACGGACTAGACTTGGCTATCTTTTTTTTTTACGTGGGCACTCATGAAACTACTTCTCCCGCTCTGGGTAGGGCGGGAGGGTGGGTAGATCTTACTGGCATCTCTTTGAGGTACCGGTGGAACACAAGGCGCCATCAGCTCTGGGTTTTTAAACGTTAGGTATATCGCGGCTACGGTGGCTGTGAATTGGCCTACAACTCCCGACGCCCGGAACGTCTCCTGCAGTGGCTGGAGCCTGAGGGTTGCCTCTCCTAGAGAAGAGAATATTTTAAATGTGTACCGAAGTTCAGATTTTGACCCGGTTTCCAAGCCCAAATTAATATCAATTAGCATGAACATAATCAGCCTTATAATATTCCCACTGCTGGGACTCAGGCCTCTTCTGTAGGAGAGGGAATAGGCCGTAATTCACCTCGCGAGCCCATTGCAGGTGGATGTCACATGTCTTTGAACTTTTGGTTCTAGGACATGCCGGTTTCTTCACGATGCTTTCCTCGTTTTATGAGCAATGGTGATGAAATAAATTACTAATAGCAATGCACCTGGCTGGGTTTGAATTCACGACCTAAAACTTAGAAGGGTGTTTTTAATATCGTGCGGATTTCACGCATGCGGGTTCAAAATGCAAAAAACACGCGTCCCGCATGCGTATTCTTACTTGTATGAAATGGACATTTGCGGGAGTTACGCATGCGGAGCAATCCATTACCACTGGGCCATCACTGCTCATCATCATCATCATTTCAGCCGATAGACGTCCACTGTTAGACATAGCCCTCCCCCAAGTGTCGCCACAATGAACGATCCTGCGCGCCCCACATCCATCGGATTCCCACAACCTTCACCAGGCCATCGATCCACCTTGTAGGAAGCCTTCCAACGCTGTGTCTTCCGGTACGCGGTCGCCACTCCAGAACCTTTCGGCCCCAACGGCCATCACCACTGCTCAATTAATATCAATGGTATCTAACTACAATCAAAGCACTTTAATCCAAAAACCCTGAAACGTCACCACCCTTTGCCCATCCCACTTCGATCGGTCCAAATCATATGGCCAGAGATTTATACCCGCTACGTTACCAATAAACTCAAAGCGAGGGTCATTGCACGTACGCATCTCCAGGAATGTAGGGCGAGCCAATCGATAATGTTTAAAATTCAGTATAGATCGTTCGCTCGGTACGGGGGCATTCGAGGCCGTGCGAAGTGGGAAGATCTTGTTCATTAGGATTCATCATCATCAGCATTTCAATCTTGATCGCTGACGGTTGTCGTGATGGTGTGAGGTGGTCTTAAGTTAAGCAACAATGACACTTTTGAGAGTCTAACGTAAAATTCTTCGTGAAATTGGTAAGAAAGAGTCTAACGTTAATAAAACCAGGATGCAATATGTTACTCCCTAGTTTTCGCACACTAGGTGGAGCGGGAGTTGTGTCAGACTTTTACTGATTAAAACCACATCTGTGTTCTTCAGGTGTCTTTTGCGTTCTTACACCACGGGTTTGCTTTTCAGAAAATGGTATCGGCGCAGCTGGGTCTCTACAGTTGCACAGTGGAACACTACGCACTGTGTGTGTGTAGACTGTGAAACATTTACCACGGCCTTGAAACGCAAAGAGTAATTGGAGAAACAAAGGTGGCTTTAATTCAGTGGAAAAAAGAGTGATACTCCCTCTCAAGTTCTTTGATGATCTCCAATCTCAATAATGTATAACCTCATACTCTGCGACCACTAGACTGTGGCTCCAGACTTTAAGAATGTAGCATTATAGAACAGAATCTTTTAGTGTTCATTTTCCATTTCATGGATCCCCACTATAAGTTTCATGAGATAGTAAGAAATAGAGAAAAGGTACTCCGAAACAAACAAGTCTTACCAGGTCACAATGCAAATTAAACGCTTACATATTTATTATCAAGAAGGTAGGATCCAACATAAACATATCAACTAGAGATGGACCGAGTAGTCGCCGACTAGTCAAAAAAGCCGACTAGTTCGGTTAGATTAAATAAGATGTCTTTTTTTAATTGATATAACAGATGGTCGATGGGGCGAAAGGTTCTGGAATGGCGACCGCGCCCGCAAACACCACCACTACGCAAGACGCAGCGTTGGAAGGTCTCCCACAAAGTGGACCGATGACCTGGTGAGGGACGTGGGAATCTGATGGATCCGAGACGCACAAAACCGGTCATTATGGCGACACTGGAGGGAGGCCTATATCCAATAGTGGACGTCTTTCAGCTGAAATGATGACAATGATGATGAAACTAGTGTTTGACTGCGCTCCCACCTGATGGTAAGCAGTGATGCAATCGTTGAGGGTAAGGGTGCACTAGTTTATTAAGAGTATACATATTTACTCTAGCCTTGAAGACACCTAAATTATACCGTATAGTCGGTACTTAATAAACTAAAGGAAAACAGAAAACAAAGAACAAGGGACATAAAACAGAAGTTTCGTTGTTTCTTTGGATACTTACGCTAATCTCAGGAACTTTTGGTTCGAATTAAAAAAATATTTTAGTGTTGGATAGCTCAATAAAACATTACGCTACAACCCATGGAGTGGAGTAGTAACCAAAAACGTTTTAATCGCGTTTCGCGTCAAATGGGGGCAGCTATATCAGTAATATAAAAATCTATTTCTTGTCGCCTAGTCGTCTAAGTCCCTAGTCGGCCCATCTCTAATACCAACATAAACCTACCAGCATGTTGGTACACATTCACTTAAGGCGAATAAACATGTCCAAGTCGGTAGGTTTATCTGCACTTACCCCAGAATTAGGGTAGCAACACACATTAAGATCAACCCTGATACTTTGATATGAATTAAGATATTCTAATTTTAATTGGTCGCAGTGTGATGTTGCGAGTTTCCTTTGTTTTAGGACTTTTGTTTGTTGTTATGAAAGATATATTCATGTTGGTATACCTAACGGGTACCTGCCACACTCGGGACCAAGCTAGAATCATACTACCCAGAACCGATAAACGGAAAGAAAAATATTTAACGACGAGGTAGCGGTGTTATATAATAAATTGCAAGATGAAATGATAAATGTAAAAACTGGCCAAGTGCGAGTTGGAATCGCAAATGAAGGGTTATATTAATATCGAGCAAAAAACGGCAAAAATATCACGTTTGTTGTATGGGAACCCACCTTAAAAAATATTTTAAATTAAAATTAATGTATTTATTTTTAAAGTTAACAACTAAATATTCTGTGAATATTTCAAGCATTTACCTATTGCCGATATTGGTACCGAGCAAAAAACAGTTTTTTGTATGAGAACCCCGCTTAAATATTTATTTAATTTTGTTTTTAGTTGTTAGTAGAGGCAACAGAATTATATCATCTGTGAAAATTTCAACAGTCTAGTTATCACGATTCATGAGATATAGCTTGGTGACAGACAGATAGTGAAGTCATAGTAATGGTCTTGTTATTACTCTTTGAGTATGTTTTTGTTTTTTAGGTGGGAAAATCATCTAAATGACATCTTCCGCCCTTGGACGAAGCAGGAGATAGTGTCAGACTTTTACTGACTAAAAACCCATTCTTGTTCCTTCTTTCCCATTATTCCAGGGCCCCGGGATCTCTATCGCATCGCCAATGGGTTGCTGACAACTCCTTGAGGCGCGCGTGGAATACTACGCGCAGACGACGACTTGGCCTCGGTCCGGACGGTCGGACGGCGAGCTACCCATTGCTCGCCGTCCGCAAACCCCCTATGGTACTCTTCCGGTACGGAACCCTAAAAGTACAAATACCTTTAAAAAAGCTTATGTATCAATTAACCCAAAAAATTAAAGCAAAATACTAACACGACATCTCAAAACACTAAATGTTACGAGGGTTAAAAGATCATATCAGTACCGTTTAAATCTTAACCCTTTACCGAGGGTGGTTTTATTAATTTATTTACACGTGCATCTAGCATTATTATACAAATACCGCCATAATTGTCCCCATATGCAAAGTTAAATGCCGCCATTTTGATTTTATCTTTGTTTAATACATTTTGAGGGTAGTCTTGGGGAGTTTGGGCTTGAGTTTTATTATGCTTGGCTATTAAGTATAAATGTATGTTGTATTAGTGTTCGTCTGAATAGTGGGTTTAAGTAAAATAATTTTGGTTTTATTAAAAGTTTAGACGCTATTTCATCATCATCATTTCAGCCGCAAGATGTCCATAGGCCTCCCCCAAGTATTGCCACAACATCCATCAGATCCATCGACCCTCACCAGAGCATAGGTCCACCTTATAGAAGGTCTTTCAATGCTACGTCTTCCAGTGCGCTGTCGCCACTCCAGTACCTTTCAGCCCCATCAACCATCTGTTCTGGGAGCAATATGCCTTGCCCATTTCCACTTAAGTTTAGCAATTCTGGGGAAAGAATTTTGGGGAGTGTGCACTGGAGTTACACAATTTAATTCCGCCAAGTCCGTTCCATCATCAGACATCACAAGATGTACAGCATTGCGCCACCGGTACATTGTAGACATCCAACCCATACGTACAAAGCGTTTTGGGAACACATTCATTATGCGTACAGCTAAGAAGTGGAATTCCCTGCCGGAGTTTGTATTTCCTGATAGCTATAACTTAGGGGTCTTTAAGTCAAGAGTGAATAGATTGCTTCTAGGAAAGCGTGCTCCATCGTCGGCCACATCATCGCTTACCATCAGGTGAGACAGTGGTCAAACGCGAACTTATCCATAATAAAAAAAAACTTCGGGCTGTCTGTAATCTTGGTTTAATCTAGAATTATTTTAAGACAAAACTAGATTATATGGTAAAATTCTTGATAAGTCTTGATTACGTCACCAGCATGCTTGTGTGCTCCTAAACTCTACATTCAGGATGTGCTTTATTATGCTTAATGTTGTGTAATTAAATATAGATTAGTTTTTCTTTATGTAACTACAATAAAGTATATAATAAATAAATAATATATAAATAACAAATAAATAATAGAGAATTCTTTCTTCCATCAGACAACCCGATGGCGTACGTCTATTGCCCACCCTTACGTTGTTAACAAATCTACAGTCCGGACTAATCGTATATTAACCAATTTGCCTACAGCGGTCTTCCTATCCGATCATAACTTAGGTGTCTTCAAGACTAGAGTGAATAGGTCCTTAAAAAACTAGTGCGATACGCCATCATCGATTGCATCACTGCTTACCATCAGATGGGATCGTAGTCAAGCACAAGTTTTTAGCATAAAAAAAAGGTGTACACGTGCACACATAATTTTTCATATTCTGAGAAACAAACAAAATTACCACATTAAGTCGGTGTCAAGTAAAAATAATACCAAATACAGGATATGAGTGAAGAGTAGAGGTGATCAGCATTCAGATCGCGTTGACGGCCCCCTCCGTCTTATAACTTTTATATGTATAGGTACACAGTTTGTGTGTAGGGAGTTGACAATGTGTGATGCTGCTTAGGATAGCTGTCTTTAACGAATTGTTTGATATTGTCTTGTGTTTGGAAGCAGTTGATGAAGTTGATTTTGAACTTGCTAGGGCTGTGGAGTTATTCGAAAAAGTTATCAGTCCTGGAATGCAAAGGGCAATTAAAGTCTCTAATTGACGGTCTTCGAAAGGTTAAAGCAACATGGGAAGATTTTAGTCAATTTAAGCACAAAATAGATAGGTACAGAAGTCAATCTCATGTATGTACTTCACTTTTTATACCTAAGCTAGGCGATCGCGTTAGAGTCAGCGTGTTGCGCCGAACTGTACGAGTGCGACCGGGCGATTGAGCCGAGATTTTGTGTCCCTGAGCGGTGTATATGTGTGCGTTGCTCGAGCACGCTTTGTATATAGATTGTCTTCTGTATACACTCTCTCTCACTCCATCCTGAGTGGGAGAACTTATTTCATGATTTCCCAGCCAAAACAAACTAATTTAAATCAGAAAAATTCAGCCACCGCAATGAATTTAAAGGTTAGACATGAGACCAATCAGCTTTAGGTATCTCTAGAATGGCAAATAGCAATTTCCCGTGGCCCAAGTGGGCATCAACCCTGCTGGGCCCTAACGGTTATGCCGACATTTCTTTGAGGAGAGCGTGGAAATACTTACCACTCGCTCTTGACTACTCGGACTCGGTTCTTACGGGACGGGTGGACGCCGAGCTACCCATTGCTCATCGTCCGCACTCACGGTGACCGGGGATCGCCCTGTGATTCCCGACTTTGTTTTTCCTGTGGTGGCGGCTGGGACGTCAGGATGACCGTTCCCTCACGTTTGTGGCCATCCCCTTCGCTAACAATACCGCTTCGTAGAAAGAGGTATCTGTATACCATTTCATCTCGCTCCGGACCACGAATCCTGCCGGAATTTTGTCCGCCATACCGCGATTTGTCACGGCAGCGGGATTTCACTCCGGTGTTGCAGCAGCATGCACATTGTTCACAATGCATGTGTGCTAGGACTGTGTGCCTCCAAATCTGACGATGGCAGTCCGGCAAGGTAGTTCGCCGCTTCGCGGGAGACCGTACGGTGTATCTCAGTATCTGGATGGACTCAATTGAACACATTTGCGATGCCCCCGACATTTGTAGACACACAAGTCCATCAGGTTCTCATGGAATAGATACAACGACGCAATTGATTGTTTGGAATTTTCCTCGTACGTAGGTTGTCAATGGTCATTGTTCAGATTAACATCGAAATGAATTAATAAATTAGATTCTTAACGTTTACGTTTATTAATTTAAGTCCGCCTTTGTACCTTTATGTTGCATGAAGTTTTAATAAATAAATAAATTTTATTCGATATACTGAACTACTGATGACAGTATTGTGTTTTATACAATGTAGTGTATCTTTATTTGTGATGTTTTGTTATTCTTTTGTCATGTTTTGTTATACTAGGATTTTTTACTTTCCGGGATCCGACACCATAAGATTTCTAGTGTCACGGTCGTAAGGTCAGTCTCTTCACAATTTCGATAAAAAACATACGTTTACTAGTGGAATGACAAACAGAAAAAAAGAAAGAGATAATTAAACAATTAAAACAAAATTATTGAATAACATAAAAATCTCGTGTCACAATGTTTGTAATCGAACCTCGATGGGACTTATTTTTTTTTTTTTTGTTGATTATTTATACCTGTCTTAAAATAGGTCATACATAGGCTATTAGTGGAACTACAAACAGAAAAAAAGAAAGAGGTAATTAAACAATTACGACAAATTAAAGTAAAATTATTGAATAACATAAAAATCTCGTGTCACAGTGTTTGTTGTTGAACCTCGGTAGGACTGATTTTTATGGTTTTTTTTTTGTTGATAATTGTTATGTCTGAAAAGAGGTCAAAGGCTATGTTTTATACCCTAAGTAATATAAATACTATCACACCGGCCAAGCCGCTGGTGGCGGCTTATTTCATCAAAGTCTATGAAAGGGGGAAAAATAACCCCTCTATGGTTAGTACTCGTCAATATACAATTCCGATACTGAGCATAATCCATCATTTAAAAAGTAATACAGATCCTATAGAGTCTGTGCGGAAAGTAAACCATCGTGGGATTTGAGGGCGCTGCTGTAGATAAATATCGTTTTTGTTATGTAAGCAACATTGTGACGTCATTATAGTGCGACTGTTAAATCTTGATATTTTGAAACTATGTTAGACTAGCTTCTTCCAGCGGCTTCACCCTATAATAAAAATTATCCTATTGGCTGAATTTGCTCACCTAGTGAAACTGCAAAGTTATAGCTTATGTGCTATATTATTGCAATGTTTATGATTAGGTTCATCTGTCTAGTAGTTTTTCCGCGACACATCCATACATACGAGTACCTCCATTCATCTTCACAAACTTTCGCATTTATATTATTAGCAGCCTATTGAACTTAGCAAAAATATAGGTTATAAGCTATACGTTAACGTTTATCATTAAATTCATCCGTTTATAAGTTTTTGCGTAATGAGTAACAAACCGTTAATTGTGGCAACACCTGGGGGAGGCCTATGTCGAACAGTGGACGTCTTTCGATTGTAATGATGATGAACATTTAAATGCAAACACGAACCGGTAAAGGAAAATAGCGTGAAGAAACTGCTGTACTGCCTATCTAGGTAGATTCCACCAGCGACCACTTACCCAGTGCCAATGAAAATGGTTCTATCACTTTGACTAGGATCGGTCTATTATCACTGACTGGAATATTGTAGCTAACAGCAAGTTTATGTTTACCCTAGTTAAGTATAAAGGTAAAAATGGAACACACTACAACTTTCTCGTTGTCTTCCTCAGTACATTTTTCCCTTTGGCTAATCTATGAAAAATATGAACTTAATGACTATGAAAATAAAGTACACTTCAGAATTTGTAATGTTGCTTCGTAAAAAATCTATTTAGCCTGTAAGGGACCATCTCGTATATAAGATCTTTGGGATCACTTGGTTGTCCGTCTGTTTATCTGTTAAGACCTTTTAACGCTTGGAGGTATCGAGTTAAAATTAAAACCATACGCTCAAGTCTGCGGTCTTTTGAAGTTGTGAAAAAATCAGACTTGTGTTTATGTCGCAAAAAAACGTATAATTATTTCTATAATCAAGCGAATCAAAGTTCATAGGGTGAATCCCGTTGACCTTAAATCCTGAAATTTGGCATAAATCAAGGTCTCATAGAACAAGTACAGGGAAAAATCTGAAAATTGTAAATTTGTAGATACGCCACAAAAAAAAATTGTTTGTAATTCGGAAAAATCTTCGTAACTCAATTCGGGAATTGATTTCATAGGTAAATTTGTACAGAATCCTCAGTGCGCGAGTCCGACTCGCACTTGCTCTTTTTTATTTTAGTTACTGTATCCGTACTCAAGCCTGAAAAGAATTATTTTAAGTTAGTCGAAACGCATTATAAATTTAAAGTATCAATACTCTTTATACTAGCCATAGAAAATATTGACCAAAACAAAATAAATAAATATCGTCATGTTTAAATGAATTTCCGTTTAATTTATATATATTTGGAGATAACAGGGACAGGAGTTTATCTAGGAAGTCTAAAAACATTAAAATAAAAGTGTTACGTACCAAAAAAACAGCATACCAATGTTTCCCAAATTCGTGACTTTGTTTTGATCAATAATGGTGTGATTTGCCATTTGTTATCTTTGGAAAAACTGTAATATATTAAACATTATTTCCCTTGCAGCTCAGTGAAATTTTTTATCACATTTCTGAAGATTTCAATTAAAAATCACAATAAAATAACATAATAAACAAACCGCTGCCAATATTATATGACGTTTGGCATTTGACGGATGGCTGGGTTGGGTTGCTACTTAAAATCTTTAATGTTGTTTTCACTTTACGCCACGACGGTTCTTTTATTGCACAGACAATAACTGTATTTTAAGAACCTTACCTTACCTTTCTAAATTAAGCTAAAAAAAAAGACGAACAATCCCCTTCACACTTTTTTAACAAATTACTTAAAGCAATTTAAAAATAAGAACTATTAGTACTCCCCTTCGGTTTTTTCTTCTTCTTTTTTTCTTGGCGTCGTCGTCGGCACATTTTTTCCAGCCTGTAATAAGGGCAGGGAGGAGTCGAGCCAAAACCTAATAACGCGAAGTAATTTTTCAATTGGTCGTGTTAACATTTTTGAACGCATACACCTTGTTTTTGAAAGGCGTTATGCTGTAGGTAGCCAATTGAATTTTCTTGCGTGAAGATTGTCATTTTGTATAATTTATTTACTTAAGTAGTAATTTTATTCTGTGCCTAAAAAGGTAGCAGCTGCCTAATTGAAATAAAGTACTTACAACAAATCTTAAATAAAATTGAATTGAATAAAAAAAAAACCAGAAGGGACCTGAGGGAACTTTAAGCCCATTTTTTGAAATTACTTTTTTTATATGAAAAAAAAAAAACTGTTTTTATTAGCACATTTCTAAAAGCTCTTAAATAAAATATGTTCAAATGACTATGCTTACCTATAGGACCTAACTCAAGGTGGCGATCTCTTTTATAATTACTGCTTAAACGTTAAAATTTCACTAAATAAATAATTGCAGCGTTGGAAGGCTTCTCACAAGGTGGACCGATGACCTGGTCAGGTTCGCGGGAATCCGGTGGACGCGGGACGCACACGACCGGTCGTTATGGCGACGCTTGGGGGAGGCCTATGTCCAACAGATGACGTCTTCCGGCTGAAATGATGATGATAATAATCGTATCGAAAAATTGGAAAAAAATTAAACGAAATTAAAATACACTCTTGCATAACACCGTCCACTTGTTCTGCAATTTGCATACAATTTTTTCTCCCGTGCAATACTGTTCCTTTTGTCTGACGTCTGTGAAACTTTTACAAAACGTTTTCTTTTTTATTTCTTTTCGTTTTTCTTTATCGTCTTTGGAAGTAAATTTTTTGAATCGATCTTTGACTGACTCTAAAAATCATAATTATAATTATACCTTTTGTTACAATTTTATTCCCCTTATATAATTCGGTGTTCTATGCGAAACCAGTTTTTCTATGTAGTATTTTTTTACATTAATTGCTTTTCTCGAGGAGTCTTCGTATAAAGTCTAAACTAAATTCTAATATTTGGAGTCATGAACTACTAAAGAAATATTAAAGAGTGGTGGCACTTTTTAACAGTTTTGATACGTAAAAAACTGCATGTCTTTGACGTGTTGACAGGCGCAGAAATGTAACAGACCCACAATTGCACGCATCAATGCTTTGTAATATAGACTTGCACCCTCTTAGATATGGCAGGGGAGTCGAAGGGTTTCATCAAGCTAAGCTTTTTTTGCACAGCACTGTTTTATTGTTTGATTGCATTGCAATGTGGAATAGAGAAATTCAATTAAAAACATATCTACACAACACTAACAAAAATTACACAAAAAATACGAAATTAGTAGGTACCTAATTTATATTATGCCCAAGCTAAAGATCCTCGAGTCCTGGAACAATGGCAAAGAAGGAACAAGAGTGGGTTTTTAGTCAGTAAGTCTGACACGCCCTCCCGCACCGCCCAAGGGCATGAGATGTCATTTAGATGTTTTAAAATATAAAATAATATATAACATTTAAAAATAATATATACTATAAAAGTATTAAATATATATATTTTTTTTAAAGTTATCCACCAGTCCGTTTTTTAAATCTTATTGCCCTATCTATCACATCAATAAGTCTATGACCCACCCCTCAGCGAGCAACAAGGGCAATCTTGTGGGTGACTTGTAAATGAAAAGAAAAAAATAAAGTTTGAAAAAAATGTTCGCTTTTAAAACACGACTTTTGCATTACGCCGTCCAACAGGGCGACTACTAAACAGAATAATGGAATTATTGAAATAAAAATTGTTATTAATTTCGACCAAAAAATATGTCTAACTAGCTTTTGCCTGTGGCTTCGCCCGCGTACCTACATAAAATATCACTCGGGAATAAAGCAGCTTCCTATTGGTGAAAAAGTTTTACAACCGTTTCAGTAATTTTATAGTATAGGTACCTCCTCTCCTACAAACAAAAAAAAAACTTTATCTCTTTGTAATATTAGTGCAGAAAACTCAGTAGGTATAAAAGTGCCATAAGGGATATGATTTGTTGAAAGCAAGAGAACGCCTCATTCATCTGGCCTAGTTTTCGTACCTATTTAGTGTCGTAAGCCACTGCACTGCTACACACACTTTAATACATTTAGTGATCGAGGAAAAGTAATATGCAAATAAAAATATCAAATTGTAAATAAAAAACTAGGCCAGATGAATGAGACATTCTCTCGGTTTCAAAGAATCGCCCAGGGTTGGCGATATCACACCGATATTATAAAAGCGCCAGTTGGTTTCACGTTATAACACATGAAGGAAACGAAGGCTAAACGGATACCGTAGGCGCGGGCTTGCGGACAGTGAGCAATGGGTAGCTCGCTGTCCGACCGTCCGGTAACTGTCCGGACCAAGTCGTCGACGGCGCGCACTGTTCCCGCGCGCCTCAAAGAGTGGTCAGTAACAGCAGGGGCCCAGCCGGGTCGAAGCCTACTGGGGCCAGGGTTATCCGAAAGAGAACTCGAGCCCCGGTATGAAGGCTTGAAGAAACGGGGTGGGTTTTTTAGTCACTAAGAGTCTGACACTATCTCCTGCTCCCGTGGATTACGGCACAAAATAGATAGGTACAGAAGTCAATCTACATACAAAGCGCGCTCGAGCAACGCACACATAGACACCGCTCACGGACACGATATCTCGGTCGCGTCTCGGACCACTCGTCGAACAGTACCCCTAACCAAGTTGCTAATCTGCAATAGTTAACGCTTGTAGAAAGCTTCAAATGTACGGGAATGACGTCGCCTCAAAGCTCAGTCACGTGGTCAGAACAAAAGAATTGGCGGCAAGGTCAACTCGAAGCGTTCAACGCAAGCGAAACGGTTGTAACTTGGCTAGGGGGGCAGTTCCGGCTCAAACGCTCATTAGTGTGCGTCCGCCGAGCGTAGGTATAAAAAAGTGAAGTACATACATGAGATTGTCTTCTGTACCTATATATTTTGTGATTACGGCCCATTCCCTCTCCTAGAGAGGAGGCCTGAGTCCCAGCAGTGGGAACATTATAAGGCCGATTATGCTATGCTATTTAGTATTTGACCAACATTCTATGGTATCCCACAACCATAAAATGGACAAACACAGGAATCAGTGCACTTTCTAGAGCCGATTAATTGTTAAATCAACCGAAGCTGTGACTTACTTGAATGACTTCATCATCAGAATATTTAAAAGCCGTTTGATTGTTTAGAAATCCATAAAAAGTAGAATTTTTATTATTATTTAGAGAACATTTTCAGTACAAGGAGAACAGAATTGAATGATTTTTTAATTTACCCCTTTTAGCCATATGTTTGTGTATGCGGGGGGCGATGACGCGGGCACGCGTAGTTCGCGTTTCTCTTACAGTGAAAAGTCCTGACGCGCCGCGAGACGCCACTGTGCACGCGATGACGCGATGCGCTCCATAAACAAGCACTTAGATAGAGTCAAGCTCATCTCTCCTCCTTTGTCTTGGTCTGCCGCGATGTCGCCTTGCGTTTAAGGCCTCAGTGCCCGAAAAGTACCATAAAACAGTGACTTTCTGAAGCCTCGGTAACGGCTAGGTTAATAGGTTTGAAAAAACAAAATATATTTACAGATTCATGAACAAGATTATAAACTATTGATTTTTTCGTGCGATTATTACTTTTGTCTAAAAATTAGCAATATTGTAACTTTTTTCTACTCCTTCGAAACGGCTTGGATCTTTAGAAACATTTTTACACATAAAAATTGGTGATTAAATTTTTTTTTAAGTGAATAATTATTATAACATAGATATATATTATAATAGAATGCATATGTAAATTCAATATTTATTTATTTATTTAAAGCTTTATGCACAAAAAACTGTACAAAGGCGGACTTAATGCCTTAGGCATTATCTGCCAGTCGACCAGTCGAGTGAATATTTCGCAAGCAAATTTAATTCTGAAGGTCAGCGGGGCTCTATCCTGGCGCAGCTGTCCGCAATTAAATGCACAGATACTCGTACTGCCACCTAGGCAATATAATAATATAAATATTACTGTGACCTAGACGGGTACGAGTGTTGTGTCCATTTAATTACGGCATTTAATTAAGGGACTATTTAGACTATAAACTTTATAAATCCCTTCTTTATTTCATCCCAGATCACCATTTTTCTCAAGTTTCTAGTTTTTAAGACAAACTATACTATAATCTGATTCTCCCCAGCTCTTTCCATTAATTAATTATGGCATTTTCCATTATCACCAAACACAGACAGCTAAATAAGCCGACGTGACAAAACACAAGTCAATCAATTGAATATTAATTGAATGTTCAATAAGAATTAAAGTGAAGTGTGCCGTCGACCTAGTAAGTATAATAATATTGTAGTTAATGCATAATATCATTAAGTTAATTGGTCGTGTAAACATGCGATTTCTCACGATTACATGGCGCTAATATATTCCTTGTGTGGTTCAACAATCAATACATTTATTTGGCTTTTTTGTAGGTGAGAAAATCAAGAATACCCTATTGTACTTACACTTTTTTTTAATGTCCTGTAATAAGCTATAAAGTATAAAAAGCAAAAAAAAAAAAAGTATATAAATGCTATAAAGTAATAAATAAATAGTAGTAGTAGCATTTTCACAGCGTTAAAGTTTTCCAATTGTTGATTTGAAACAATTGTTTGACTATATTAGGATATACTTATTTGTAGTTTATTAATTTGAGTAAGTATATATTATATATATAATTGTATAATATTTATGGTTTATTAGTATATCAATTCTTGTGATGACCTTGTAATCTCTTTCTTTTATTGCACCTACCACTATTTTTCTCTACATCACCCAAGGGTTGACTGGTAGAAAATACCTGAGGCATTAAGTTCGCCTCTTTACTTTTGTGTGCATGAAGTGTAAATAAATAAATAAAATCATTTCATCGGATTTTTTTTTTCTTAGTATCCGCTGGATGCAAAAGACACTTTTTTGCCACTTTAGTTTATAAGTTGTTAATCAATTACTTAGGTACTTTTTATTACACTATCGATTCACTCCAGCAAGTGTGATAGAAATCTCAAAAACCAAAAATAAAATAATAATGATAACAGAGCGAATTAGACATGGGACAGGATGCAACGTCCAACCGTGCGTGGTGCTGCGCCAATCCGTCTGCTAAAAGCAATAATAAATATTATAATTACCATAATTATTATGGTAATATCATCCATATGATTACTCAATGACATTATTAATGGACAAGTTACTTAGTTACCGATTGATCGATATTTCCTATTTTCAGCAATTGTTTTTAATAATGGAAAACGATAAGAACGTCTTATTTCTATTCTTGTAATACTTAGTGATCGATAAGGATTATTCGACGAGACTGGTGTCTCGGTTGTGTACTGAATCATGTAAAGTATTTTTCATTACTCATACTCTGAAAGTAGGTCTGAAGTTGCCTGAGGAGCGGGCTGAAAGTGATACTTTTCAATTTTCCATACAGCCAGTCAATCACAGCGCGATATAAAATTGAAATAACTAAAAGACAAGTATTAATTAAATAATGTTATATTTTAAGTGATTTATTTGTTCAACTATTTCTTTAAAATACTTTATTTTTAAAAGATTACAATTAATTTCTAATTTTTCATTAATGAGGCTGAATAGCTAGCCACCCGCAGAAAAAAAAACAAAATGGCGGAAAAGTGTCATCAGTCGTTGGTTTTTTCGAGTTTTTTTTACATTTCCGTACAACAGATATTCGTATTAACACGTCATTTTTATCAGATTAAAATAGTGATTAACGCCTAATTTCATAAGAGAAGAGGTTAAAGCAGTAGTGGAATACCTTTTACCGCCTAAATCAGAAGAAAGATACCTACTTAAAATCATAGGTACAACGACTCAGGTTTTACAAACTTTTTATTTCATTTTTAGTTTCCTCGTATTCGTAATGAAAAGCACAGTGTTTACCTCGGGGTGAAAGTAACCCATTTAACCCCTCGAATTAGCGACCTCGCTTCGCTCGGCCGCCAACTCCTTCTCGGGACGAAATGAGTTACTTTCACCCCTAGTGTAACAATGTACTATTTCATTACTCATACCCTGAAAGTAGATCTGAAGTTGCCTGAGGAGCGGGCTGAAAGTGATACTTTTCATCCCTAGGGAGTTTTACTTTACAACTGACAGCTGTCAAATTATTAAAAAAAAAACTAGTTCTATCTTCACATTTCTATTGAACCATGTTCCAATTTTCCATACAGCCAGTCAATCACAGTGCGATAGTAAATTGAAATAACTTAAAGATAAGTATTAACTAAATAATATTATATTTAAAATGATTTATTTGTTCAACTATTTCTTTAAAATACTTTATTTATAAAAGATTACAATTAACCTCTCGTGTGCCGTAATTAGAGACACAATTAAAAATCCATTGTGTCTCGCGTGGATCCACGTTTAAACACACAACGGGTTAATTTCTAATTTTTCATTAATGAGGCTGAATAGCTGGTCGGCCACAGAAAAAAAGAAAAAAAATGGCGGGAAAGTGGCAATCTGTCGTTGGTTTTTTCGAGTTTTGTTTACATTTCCGTACAACAGAGATTTTTATTAACACGTTATGTTTATCAGTTTAAAATAGTGATTTAAGTGCCTAATTTCGTAAGAGAAGAGGCTAAAGTAGTAGTGGAAAACCTTTTACCGCCTAAATCAGAAGAAAAATACCTACCTAAAATCATAGGCACAACGACTCAGGTTTTACAAACTTTTTATTTTATTTTTACATTCCTTGTATTCGTAATAAAAAGCACAGTGCTTATCTCGGGGTGAAAGTAATACTTTCACCCCTAGTGTAACAATATACTATTACAAGCTTTTATTTAGTTTCACCTGTCAGAATGTTTGCTTGTCTGTAATCACATCTTGCAAATTAAAGATCCACTTCCCTGTTACCGAATAAGCTGAAATTTTGCATGCGTATGTAAATCTGATGACAAAATTGTTATGACATGGAGCTGATCTGATGATGGAACCGAAAGGTGGCCATGTGAAATTAGATAATCCTATCGTGTTTAAACTTTTTGGAATGGTCTTGTTGAGTGTGAATTATGTAGGTATATACCGCACTATAAAAGCATGCTATGAAAAAAATATTTTCATTGAAAACTAGTTTACATCTGCAGTAGGTTTTCTCACTGTTGGGCAAGGTCCTCCAATAAATTTTTCTAGGTATACTTTCTCAAGCCATCTCGAACTAATCAACTCAATTTATAATTACCATAATTAAATAAATTATCTACCACTTAGAATAAATATATTTATATTGTAAAAATACAGTTGAAATGTCATTCTGATAATTTATGGGAAACCAGCCAATTAATATCGCTACACATTTACAAATGTATCGATTTATTACCTATCTGGGGTTTTTCAAAGTCGCAATAAAATAGAGGTCACAGAAATACCTAAATAAAATGCCTAGGTATCTTTCCAAGCCACAAAGCTCAAAATAGCTTGCATTGGCTAATACCGCTAGAATAAAACAATAAAGCCAACACTAGGAGTATACCAGTAGTAATATCTTCGACTGATGCGAATAACACCTGTTACCTAACGGTTTTGATACTTGCATGTAAATGAAATATTGTTATAAGTATAAGAATATCCGACTTATGGCTAATGGTTGTTCTTTTCCTTTCTGGTCGATTTTAGTCAAATTTAGTCCGACTAACATGCGACCTGGACAGCTTTATGGTTGGCTTCATTTAAGTCAAGGAAGGTGCAGGTAACTTACTGCTGTGCATGTTAAGCAGAAAAGTGGGTGACGCATATTCCGTGAAAGGGCTTTTTTATGGTGGGATAAAATCATCCAGTGACATCCCCCGCTCTTGGGCGGAGCGGGAGATAGTGTCAGACTCTTGCTGACTAAAAGACCCACCCCGTTCCTTCTAGCCTTCATACCGGGGCTCAAGCTCCCTTTCGGATAACCCTGGCCCCAGTAGGCTTCGACCCGGCTGGGTCCCTGCTGTTGCTGACAACTCCTTGAGGCGCGCGGGAACAGTGCGCACCGTCAACGACTTGGGCTTGGTCCGGACAGTTACCGGACCGCTGGACAGCGAGCTACCCATTGCTGACTGTCCGCAAGCCCGCGGCTACCTTGGCCGGAAATCGGGATCAGAATCCCGGCGGCGGCGGCGAGGACGCCGTTGCCTGATGCATTCGGCCTCCTCCTTTGCGAGCATTACTGCTTCGCAGAAGTCGGCGACTGCCTGCCACTCCTCCTCGCTCTGGACCATGGCCTCAACCAAGGCCCGGCGCGAGAGGTCGACACCCGCACGAATCCGGTGCAGGAACCTCCCGAACGAACCATGTCCGGTGAGGACCTGCGTCATACGGAAGGTAAGGACGCCGTGAGGTCTTTCCAGCCACACCTCAAAGAGGGGACTTACCGCCATGATTGTGGCGTGCCCATCCGTGAAAGGGCTCCAAACTGGCACTGTGTTTCGGATGTTTAAGGTTGTTGGTGCTATTAATACTTTATGTATCACATTGGAATGTATGGAAGGGTATCCTATTCCATATTTGTCGCTTTTATGTGAAACTAGCTACTGCTAGTATAAATATAGCGTGATTTATCATAATATCGACAGATACTTCCTTGACAGTAGAAATTATGGATAATGAAGTTAGTAAAAAGTACTAGAGATTGTTAAGATAGTTGTCCTAGAAAAACCAAAAGATTTTTGCAAATTAAGCCAAATTTGTGAGACATATCACGGTAAAAATCACAATAAAAATCAAAATACCTAAACATTATATCGATATAGGCAGACTTGAATATTAACTTCAACACATCTCTCGCTAACAGACGTCCGTTTACTTCTATAATCTTGGCATTTGCATATTAATACCGCTCGTAAAACAATGAATCAATATCGAGGCGTCTCCGGAAGCAGACACTAGGTAAAATACCTCTTATACAGACGCCTATACTCTAATCAAGCAATTTTGATACTTGATTGACGGTACCGTTAGAGAAACAATGAATGAATGCTGAAGCAACGATGAGGCAGACAGTAGTAGCTGTGCTTGGTATTGACGAATTATTCACAACTTGGATTGAATAGTCTTGATACTTGAGACTTAAGAAATTAAATAGAGTTTGGTCAGGGACACAATGATAAAGTGTTGTGTTTAATATTAGTGTATTGAATCAACTGTATCACTCTAATATTATAAAATTAAATGATGGTGATGATGAATATTATAAAGGCGAAAGTTCGTGAGTTATGGATGTGTGTATGTTTATTACTTCTTCTGAAACTTAGCACGTGGCTAGACTATCTGAAATAGCACATAGGGTACTTTTTATCCTGAAAGTATGTTCCCTTGGGATAACTTTCTACTTTCACGCGGGCGAAGCCGCTGGCAGCAACCTGTTAGAAGTAAATAAAATTAAAGAGGCAATAAGTTATTTCGACCCATAAATTCAGCAAGTTACTCTCTTACTTTACCTTCTACTTTCAGTGTACTCATGTAGCACAAGTGTCACTAAAAATATTAAAATAAGAATCTGAGGACTGTAATAGATGAACGGAAAGGGAGAGGAAAGCCAAAGAAAGTAATCATGGATGGATTGAGTGAGAAGTGATAAGAAAAGGGAGTCATTGACTGAGTTACGGTTGAGAGGACGTAGTGGAAGAATAAACACCCACGCAACATGCGACAAGGGCAGGAAAATGATGAAAATAATAATAATCCTAGTTTGAAAACCAGGAAGGCTAGAAGGAACGGGGTGTGTCTTTTAGTCAGTAAGAGTCTGACACTATCTCCCGCTCCGCCCAAGAGCGGGGGTTGTCATTGGATAATTTTTTCCCGCCATAAAAAAAAGACTCCTACTGCAAAACTTTTGACAATTTCATAAATAGTAGGTATTGGAAGTCGCAGTATTGGTAGAACACCCAAAAGGTGGACCGATGACCTGATGAGGGTCACTAGAATCCAATGAATGTGAAACGCACAGGACCAGTCGTTGTGGCGACATTTGGGGAGGTCTATGTCCAACAAGACGTCTTTCGGCTGAAATCATGATGATGGTGATTATGTGTTTGAGGGTAGATGGAACTCTCCACTGCTGCACCACTGGATACTACACACCTCTTTAAATGTGTTTAGTTTTTTTTTTGTATGTATGTTTGTTTTTTATTTGTGTTATCAAACTGGTTTTTATCCCGAGAGTATGTTTCCTAGGGACATATTTCTACTACCACGTGGGCAAACTCGCTGTCAGCAGCTATTATTATAGAAACCACACATATCAACCACATAAATCAAGTATCAAAACTTCTCGCCCCACACACTATCTTAGATGGCCTCAGCAGTCACGTAACACCGCGGTTGAAGCATCACGTTCACCAATCATCTAAACCAAACCCGTGACCGTATATCTATCCCTTTCCACCTCGCACTATCTGCTATTCCCTTCTTCCTTACTCGCGACGAATCCGTCGGGAAATCTGAATAGTATGGAGTAGAATTAGGTGCTTTGAGTCTTTGACATTACTTTGTGAGGCGTTGATAGATTTTCTTTGAACCTTCTTCGGTGTTCAGGGAGTGTGAGTAAAGTTTCTTTTATGGGACTCGTGATAGTTTTGCTGAGGTAGAAAACTATTAATAGTCTGGCAGATCAGGTGAATACGGTAGGTATTTATTGCACGTGGTGTAGTAGATAAAACTGCATTGCTGATGTTAGTTCACTATCGATTCTAGTTTTTAGGCAATAAAGTGGTTTAAAGATAAAGATGATTTTAGTTGTCATGCAGGGTGTTCCAAAACGAATGTTTTATGAGTACAGTAGTCGTAGCGTACAAATTTATAAACTTTTCAAACATTTACAAAAACTAAATTACAAAAGACACTTCAAGGTTGGTAAATTGGTGAAAGAAATAAAAAAATAAATAAAAACATGCATCAAAAGAAGAATATAAGAAAATATCAGAATAAAATTTAAAAAATGTCAAATAGTCATTAAAATGCATTAACAAACGACAAACAAAAAAAAAATGACAAAAATTCATCTTTTATCAAAAAAAGTCAGAATAAAATAAAAATTGTCAAATGGTAAACAATGGTAAAAATTCTTGAGCATCGACGCCGAATTAATATAATAGTCTGTAGGTTTATATCGTTTACATTTCGGAGAGTGTGCATCGGAATTGCACAATTTAATTCTGCCGACGCCGTTCCATCATCGGGCCACTAAAAGTACGGCGATGCATCACCGGTACATGGCGTACAACATTTAGCTGACTGGCCTGTTGGTCTAGTGGTTAGTGACCCTGACTGCTATGCCGGTGGTCGTGGGTTCGATTCCCAATCAGGACAAATGTTTGTGTGATGAGCATGATCATTTGTTCTGTCTGGGTGTAATTTATCTATATATGTATGTATTTAGAAATATATAAGTATGTTTATCAGTTGTCTAGTACTCATAACACAAGCTCTGCTTAGCTTGGGACTAGACGGCGTTGTGTGACTGTTGTGGAATATTATATTATTATTATTATATAGTTATATATTATATATTTTGAAAATACTTTCATCTTACGTGCAACTATGAAGTTCCTGACTGGTACCTAAATCTGGGGTTATTAAGTCAAAAATTAATAGGTTACTTCTATACGTGCCTGCTCCATCATCATCATTAACGTCGGCGGGCAAACTCATGAGCCAAAAAATACAAAAGTTACATTATCTAGTAGAGGTATCGGTGGCTAGAATACTATATCTATGGAAGATACTAAGACTACGTTCGATTGTTGAAGTTACACTACACACACACTATAGTTATGCTGCATTATAATTTAATTACAATTATAGGTAGGTAAATTAATTGCAAATGTTGCATTATAATAACTACATATAATAAGTTTCTTACATTGTCCTTCTCTCATTTGGTGCAACAATGACATAGGTACATAGTTACGTTTCTAGAAATTTTACAGGAGATGATAAAGGTAAAACATTTTAAAACGACTTCATAAAATCGTAGAAATTTTAAAATAAAATACACTACTTAGAACTTACTTTTAAAATCATGATGAGTCCTTTTAAAATGCCATAACATTAATAAAAACTTTAATTGCATCTTCTGTAAAAATATCTAAAAATGTAATTAATTTTTACACCAAATGAGCGATTATACAATTGGTATTTTATAAAACAGATCATTTGGACTTTTATATCTTGGGATCAACTTGGAATTATAAGTATGTTTTAACATTATGTCTTGAGTTTTGTTGTTTCTGTAATATCGCCATACATATTTTACGAATTTTAGTATGAAACCTAAGAACCTCATATTTTGGAATAATATTAACATTTATGTCAATTTTAAAACCATCAGCAAATCTAAGAGCGAGCTAATCTATGGCATAGATTCAAAGACTTGGTGTCTTTATGATTCTAATTTGAACATCATAGATACTAATATTAAAGTTAGAGTTTAAGAACATTTCCTTGTCTTAAATCATTAATTTTCATCATCTTACTTTTTGTTTCATTTTTACAACTTCAATCTCAACTGATTTCCATTTTTGATATCTTTGCCATATCAATTTTGCCCCCTTCAATACTGCTTCTAATTCAGCTCACCCCCTTACAGGGAAATCAGTTACATTATAAACATCCAAAGCATCTTAAGGGCCAACATTGCAAGCCGTCACTTTCAACAATACACTCAATTCCATTCCGTTAGGAATACGCACGAGTGCTTCTAAGCTATCGTCTATGTTTCCTCTCTTTCTAACTTCTACAATCTTTATCAGAGTAAAAGAGATAGCGAGAGTTCGATTTTTGAAATATTTTGAATGTCTCGTTGTCGTTTCAGTGTTTATTGGATTATTTTTTGTTTGTAGAATCTTGGTCAGTAAACAGTCATGATGTAATTTGAGTAACAAACAAGTTTGATGACTTTTATGTTGATAATGACATTGACGTTTCGTTATATCATCTTATTTGAAGTTGGAATCGATTTCATGGATCCCTAAACACATTGTAAATTCTTCAACGTACTTGAGTTGGTAAGAAGTGTCTTCCTTTGTATTAGAAGACTACGTAGTCATTTTTCTTTTTTTTTCTCAAATGATGTAAACTAGTGCTTCATCGCGATCGCACCTGCTGGTAAGCAGTGATGCAATCGATGATGGTGAATCGCACTAGTTTATTAAGAGTCTATTCAATCTAGCCTTGAAGACACCTACATTATAATCAGACGGGAAGACCGCTGCAGGATTACATAAACGACGAGCCAAAACGATTAGATCTTTCTTAGTCTTTTCCCACCTATACTTCCAAAACGATGCACGAGATTGGGCCTCTTCTCTGTCGTTATCACTCTTGACAGAGTGGTCGTGGTCATCACTTCAGGTGTTAGTGGCAAGCTTCACAACACGCCGCCACTCCTCTCTGATGGCCGCCTTCTTCGTGTATTGGTGTAGTGATGATGACCCATTCAATGCAGCTTTTATCGGGGTACCAGTAAGTAATCCTAATGTTATTTAATTTTGATTTCTCTTCATTTACATTGCCAATGAAGTACATATATATGTCTTAAAAAATATAAATCCATGGCTAGCAATACCTATAAATCTCATCAAGCAAAAAGGCGAAAGGAACAACTGAGAACCGTATTTTCAATCAGTAGACTTATCTATGTATTCAAGAAAACACGAATGACTACAGCATAAACTTTAGGAGACACAATTCATTAAGAAACATTTGTTTTTACGATATTAACATGTTGGTTTATGAGAGGTAATCTATAAAAATGCTCGATTGATTCAGAGTGATTAACTTTTGGTAGAGAGAGATTCATTGCATATATTTTGATCAATTGGGTTAAGTTCGATCCTTTTTTATGTCGGGAAATCAACAAATACTTTTTTTGTTTTTTTTTTTTAATCCTGCTGCCCCACAATTCTTATTCTTCTTTGGAGACTATAGAAAGAATGGCTGAAAGCTTTTGAAATCAAGCAATAGGTATTATAATTGATAATACTTTAAACAGCTTTACCGTGTCGTGATGGCCCAGTGCTAAACACACTGGCCTCTCATGCCTAAGGTTGCGGGCTCGAAACCGGACAATCACCAATATGAATTTTTCAATTCATGTATACTTTTTTAAGTTTATCTAAGTTATTACTGCCAAACAAGGCATTCATTGAGTACTTGGATAAAACTCTACAATAGGTTAGAGAAAGCTTTTCGCCATCAATTTCTAAATTGGTCTAGAAAAACAAACTCCAACCTAGCCTATGTAGCTCACTTTACTCTTCCTTCAAAACCTGAATGGTACGTGCGCCAAAGATTTGGTATGCACTACCGCCCTCCAGCAACCATTGTCATGGGTGACGAGTAGCATGCACCTGTTGAAGATGTTGCTAAAAGGTTTATATTTATATCCCACGGAAGAATAACACGATAAAGATGGAGACAATTTTTTAGGATACCGTACCTCAAAAGGAAAATCACGAAAGCCTTTACGGCACCTAATGTTCCACGCGCGCCACAAGATGTTAGCAACCATAGGGACCCAGCAGGATCGAAGCCTACTGAGGTCATGGGTGATGTGAAAGAGAAACCCGAGGCCCTGAAACGAAGGTAAAGAAGGAACAGGAGTGGGTTTTAATCAGTTAAAGTCTGACACGCCCTCCCGCCCCGGCCAGGAGCGGGAGATATCATTAGATGATTTCCCACCAAAAAAAAAACTATGCAGAATTACTTTGTTGACCGTCTCTATCTGTCTGTCTGTCAACACCCTTTGTCTCGGAAATGCGTGGAGGTTTTGAGTTGAAATTAAATACACATACTCAAGTCGGTAGTGCCTTGAAGCTATGAAAAAATCAAACTTCTAAGTTAACATAAAAAAAGAAACGGGCGTTTATATCGCAAAAAACGTATATTTCGATATTCTCAAGGGAATCAAAATTTATGGGGTAGGTACTTCCCCTTGACCCAGAGTCCTAAAAGGTATAAAGCAAAGTCTAATGGTACAGGTATAGGAATAAATCTGAAAACAGTTAATTTGTTAGATAATATGTAACAAAAAAAAAATTGAGAATTGGAAATATCTTGAAGACTCCATTCGGGAATGTATATAGACAAGTTTTTGGAAATATTTACCTATACATACTTATACATATATCAATATCGTCAGCAAAGCTTTTTCCTCAAAATCTAACTTATTTTTCAAAGATTATAAGAATAGATGACTCCAGTAAAAGCGCAATGCCGGGAAAAATCGCGTCCACTCTTAACCCTCAGATACGCCGCGGTTTAAGAGACCACGTACTCCGATTTTTCTGGTCAAATGCACTCCGAACGAAACGCAACGGCCCGCCACGAACATCACCGATCTATCAACGAAGTTCGCGTATAGAATTCGAAATGCGAAAATTCGAAATCACCAATCGTATTGGCTGATTTCAAACGGTCTTAAAGCCGAACAAGCGAATATTTAAAATTCGATCGAACGTCTTTTGTTTTACAGATCCGATTTGTGTCTTCTAGTTTAGTTGAACTGTGTTCTATGTTTGTTTGAATTTAGACTTAATCGGTGCAAGTTAGAGTTGATATTTGGTTGATAATATGTGTTTGATATGTTAACATTTTACTGCAATTGTTTTAAGAATATAAACTATTTCCTGTTAAATGTCTCTTTCGCCCATTGTTTCGGTTTCTCTCTGAACTGACGATGATGTCATGTATGTGAAGTTTTCAAGGGAATCGTAAATGTTTTATATAGGTACTTAAAAATATTGTGTACGGATGTTAAAATGAGTCACACGGAAGTCATTGGTAATAAAAAGATATTTTAGGCGACAAAATTTTAAAATGACAATCTCATTTCATCATTGCTCATGACGCCTAAAACACTTGGTCGGATCATGAAGTCTTGATTATCACATTATTTCAGCCGGAAGACGTCCACTATTGGACATAGGCCTCCCCCGAGTGTCGCCATAATGACCGGTCCTATGCGCCTCGCATCTATTGGATTCCCGCGACCCTCGCCAGGCCATCGGTCCACCTTATGGCAGGTCTTCCAACGCTGCGTCTTCGGTTAGGTAATTCGTCGCCACTCCAGAACCTTTCGTCTTCATCGATCATCTGTTCTTATTGCAATGTGTCCCGCTCATCACCAGCCATTTTTAATGTTCCCACTGCTGGGACTCAGGCCTCCTCTCTAGGAGAGGGAATGGGCCGTAATCCACCACGCGGGCCCAGTGCAGGTTGGTAGATGTCACATGTCTTCGAATTTTTGGTTCCAGGACATGCCGGTTTCCTCACGATGTTTTCCTTCACCGTTTTGAGAGCAGTGGTAATGAAATAAATTACACAAAGTAATGCGCCTGACAGGCACACTACCAAATTGGCAAACTTAACTAGTATTGTCCCGCTCACTACCAGTTAAGTTTGCCAATTTTTCGTGCTATGTCGGTAACATTGATTGTCCTGCACTCCGAGTGGCGAGTGGTGGTGGTTTTGCTCTTTCTGTTGCCCTTTGGGTGACGTTAAGTCTGTTGATAAGGCACATTGTAAGCCACTGTATTTCAGAGCCATTTGTCATCACTGACAACACGCACTGGTCATAGACTTTCGTCTTGAGACACTATGGTACATTGGACGAGAAGATGCCGCGTAGCTTGATCATGATGTAAATATAATAAAATAATAGTACATTGTTACACTAGGGGTGAAAGTAACTCATTTCGTCCCGAGAAGGAGTTGGCGGCCAAGCGAAGCGAGGTCGCTAATTTGAGGGGTTAAATGGGTTACTTTCACCCCGAGGTAAACACTGTGCTTTTCATTACGAATACGAGGAAAATAAAATAAAAAGTTTGTAAAACCTGAGTCGTCGTACCTATGATTTTAAGTAGGTATCTTTCTTCTGATTTAGGCGGTAAAAGGTATCCCACTACTGCTTTAGCCTCTTCTCTTATGAAATTAGGCGTTAAATCACTATTTTAATCTGATAAACATAACGTGTTAATACAAATCTCTGTTGTACGGAAATGTCAACAAAACTCGAAAAAACCAACGACTGATTGCCACCTTCCCGCCATTTTGTTTTTTTTTTCTGCGGCCGGCCAGCTATTCAACCTCATTAACGAAAAATTAGAAATTAATTCTAATCTTTTAAAAATAAAGTAAGTATTTTAAAGAAATAGTTAAAATATAACATTAAATCTTTAAGTTATTTCAATTTTATATCGCGCTGCGATTGACTGGCTATATGGAAAATTGGAACATGGTTCAATAGAAATGTGAAGATAGAAATACTTTTTTTTTAATAATTTGACAGCTGTCAGTTGTAAAGTAAAACTCCCTAGGAATGAAAAGTATCACTTTCTGCCCGCTCCTCAAGCAACTTCAGACTTACTTTCAGAGTATGAGTAATGAAAAATACTTTATTAACCTACGATCTCAAAAAACCATTTACCATTTTGCAGTCGAGATGTAAAACCATAAATTGTCTTAACAACCCTTCACTGCAGGTGGGTGAGAAATAATTTATTCAAATAAATCTCGCGAATTTTCGCAACATCGGGGTATAGCAGGCCCCAGGGCGTCGTTTCGCGATTCTTTTAACTGCATCGAGGAGGTGACTTTTTTGTCGCAATTTTAATGAAAATGCTAATAAAAAAGACGGTGATGATGTTTTTAAGAACTCAGAATATTTTTTGCCAAGCAAAGTAATACGATACGGTGTCACTCAAGCTTTTTGTAGTAAAAGAAAAGTTTTTAAATTAGAACTTTTTTGTACTACATTACCAAATTAATGTTTTAGAATTACTTTTACGTTTCAGATTTTCACGGCTGAACGAGTTTGCAACACATTCGAAAATAATTACAAGTTGCGAGATGAGAGAATAAATTATTTTTCTTCACACTAAATTATCGTTAAAGATATACTAAATGCATGCAAAAAACCTCATTAACAAACAAAACTCAACAGTAAGTAAATCGCAGGAAGCCTCGACTCTCGTTTCACGACGCGAAAGTCGTAAATAAAAACGTAAGATAAAAATTTACATTATCGCACTTATTTTAATTTCATTCGGCATTAATCATAGCACAGTGAAGTGTCGTGCGCCCATTTATTTTGAGCTCGGGTACTTTTTAATTTGTAGCTGCATTCTAAGGGTTGAATGTAGATTTCGTGATACTGGGTGACAGCACTATTAGAAGTGTTTTGTAGGAGGTTATTTGTACAATAAATAGTGTTTAAAAAGTTGATAAAAACTGTTTAGTTTTATTTAGGATCGTCCATTGTGAAGACACTTGAGGTAGGCCTATGTCCAACAGTGAACGGATATCGGCTAAAATGATGATGATGATGATCCAAAAATTGTAGACGCCTGTGACTGAACAGTTGGAGGGAAATCGTTTGTCTTGGTTTGGTCATGTGAAGAGGAGGGATGAAAGTAAAATGCATGTTACTAAAAGAGTTATGAGTTTGAGTATGCACGTGGATGGATGAAGAGGGAGACGGAGGCCAAAGAAAAGATGAATGGATTATGTGAGGAGTGATATGAAAGAAAAGGGATAGTGATAGCAGAACGGGTGATAATACACAATATAAGAAAAAGAAACATCTTACGTCGACCCTAAATAAAAAGACGTGTGGCACTCGGGGACTGCCGCGGTAAAGCTATTGCATAGCATTTTTATCAACTTATGCAATTATAATTATTTATTTATTTTCTAAAAGCAGTATTTTTTTTTCCTTTGTTTTTTTTCTTTGATATTAATTGAAGTTACACTTTCACACATTGAAATGAATTTTGATTGATTGTTCACTCATTTGTTTTCTTATCGGTCACCACGCTCAAAAAACAAATGAGTAGAACACCCCCGTGTTAGGTTATTTTCGTTACGGAATTTCTGGATTCGATCTCCACGCTCAAGGCCCACGATAGAAGCTATGCAATAGCTTAATACGAGATAAGGTAAGATGATGAGTAAGTACTTTTTTAGGTTTTCCTCAAATTATATCTCCTGCTCTGAGGGGCAAGAGGAAGTTTCAGACTTTTACTTATTAAAACCTACCTGTGTTCCTTCAATTTGCGTTTGCGTTCTAGGGTTACGGTAATTCTTACGAACAAGCCCGCATGGACCCTACTGGACCCACGTATATTTTGCTGATATATATTTGAGACCCGCGTGGAACACAATCCGCCGGCGATTCAAAACTTAAAAAGTCAAAAAAATATAACAATAGAATCCTAGCTTTAATCAAGATTCTGAATGATGAAATTTTTTTTCAAAAACTTTTTAAGGGTTTAAAAAAGAGACATATTTCTTGGGACAAGTTTTGTGAAATGTTCAAGTAAATCACAGAATTACCGAATGCTAACAGGGTTTTCAGGCGTTATCTCTCTTTTTTCACGTTGCCTCTTCATCAAAAACCGCGTTAGATGAAGTAAGAAGCATGTTGATGATTGGCGAGTGGAAAAGGAGCCTGAGAGAGTCCAGAAAAGTCTAAAACTAGCCTTCACTTAAAACAGCAATATATTTTTTCAATAAACACGATGATGTGGGCTCCTTGCCAAAGGTTGACGGGACTTTGTTTAAGGGATATTTGGTCCCTAAACAAATTGTATGTTGTGATATTCTGGGCACGGACAAGACGCGACCTTTCTGCCGCCATGAACGAAAGCGGTGTAAGTTGAAAAATAGTATTTTTGGGTCTATCATAAACAACCTATGCGTGTTGTTTTTTCTAAAAACTTAGTGGGTTCTTTGGGATTATTTTGTTTCCTAATAAGTCAGCATATCATTTATTAGCAAGATTTTGATAAATAGAGTTTTTAAAACATAAATTGTTAGGATATATACCCTGCAATATCCGAAAATATTCGCAACATATATTTTTTTTAAATAATATAAACTAGTGCCCACCTGATGGTGAATAATGATAAGTGATGTTTATTTTGCAAATACGTTTTAAATTACACTTTTACACATCAATTGTTTTCCGATCGGCCGTTGTTTTTTGACCTACCCTGAGCAGAAATACCGAAATATACGGTGAACATGTATTGGTCAAATCATGTCTTCATCTATAAAATAATGTATTTATCGACACGACCTGTGATTGTTACACCTTATTACCTATTGTTTTCTCAATTGTAATCACGAGTAATTAGGTATGTACCTACAATCTACTTATAAGATATTCTATTTACCTAACCAAACCCAGTGAAACTAAATCAAATGAAACTGCAAGACATCCTAGCGATCCTCTTTTTTTAGAATTCCGACTTACCCCATGTTACATTCAGGCCCGGGGCTAGGGTTGGATGAAAAACGACATCGTAGAAATTAAGTCTCGCTAGTGAAAAATGGTTTAGAACGTGGACAACGTTTAAGGGACTTTATAAAGTAAACATGGGGTCCCTTGGCCATTATAGAGAGTCAACACAGTTTACAAAACGATTACTGTTGAAAAAAAGTAGGAAAGTTTGAAATTATTGTCTCTACGGGGATTTTTCAGTAAGTTATCTAAAACAAAATAGGACTTATGAAAGAAAATATTTTTTACTTTGGTCTTACAAGAGGCTTTTGAAATAAAAACAAATCTATTTTTTATTTTGCACCACCAGAAATGGAAAATTGGAAACTTGCTCGTCTTTAAATAATTTACTATCAAATTAATTTAGTCATTAAGTTTTTTTTTAATTTTACTTTTAGAAAAACTTTTTTAATTGTTTTTTTTTAGTTTTGTCATTCGTAATTTAATTCATTGTACATATAATTAGATACATTATTAAACAATTATTAACGATTTCATAATTATTTCATAATGTACTCATGGCTATATACAAAAATTAGCATGCTGAATATGAGGCGGAATATAAAAAACAATTTATTGTATTTTAAATTCTATACCACCATATTTCAAGCATACAAATGATATATTATTGATATTTAAAAAATCCATTTCATGTTACGTACAAAGTTTTTTTTTAATAATTTGAACAGTATCTGTGAACAAATCATAATATTCCACTGTCAAACAGAAAACAAAAACTTTAAATCGAGAAAAAAAATCTTGTAGCCAAAAAAGATTTTATAGTTGACAATTTTGAAAGTCTCGATGTTATCGCAAAGCAATTTGCAGTAATATATGACTTAATCGAAACGAAACTAACGGACTAACAAAGATTTTATTACCTGTCTACTATAGAATTATAAATCATAGTAGATACGGCCGCTATTAATATTATTAGCAATTTGTTTCACCTCTGTTGTAAGTGATTAATTTTATTGTTGTGTTTTATAGTGTGAAAGGTAGAAAAAAATTAAAATCATGATTTGATAAATTTTTGTCAAGATGCCAATTTGAAATACAAATAAACACAGGTGGGTTTTAGTCAGTAAATGTTAGACAAAGTCAGGAGAAAAATAATAAATAACCTTGTCCTTTTTTTAGGTGAGATATCATCTCGCTCTAGGGTGGAGTGGAAAAATCCGATTTTTACTGACTAAAACCCACTCCTATGTTCCTTCTTTGCCTTGCATTCCAGGACCCCGGGTTTTCATTTCAGAAGCGAACCCATGGCCCTATTAGGCCCCGGGCCCCTACGGTTTTGCTGACAACTTAAGGGCCAAGCGCCCGAAAAGTGCCATAAAATAGTGATTTTCTGAGGCCTACTCCTCCGTAACGGCTAGGTCAATTGGTTTGAAAAAAATATATGTTTATTATAGATTCATGAACAATAATATCAACATTTGATTTCTTCGTGCAATTAATACTTTTGTCAAAAAAAAAATATTTAGCAATTTCGCAACTTTTCGCAACTTTTCCCTACTCCTTCGAAACGGCTTGGACCTTTAGAAACATTTTTAGACATAAAAATTGGTGGTTAAATATTCTTCAAAGTGAACATTGCATATGTAAATCAATCAATATCTCGCAGAGAAAATGGATTTAAAGCGCTTTCCGGGCGCTGCTGGCCGCAAATAAATGCACAGATTTGCGTACTGCCGCCTAGGCGAGTGCGAGAGTTGCGTTCACATAATTTCGGCCAGATGGTTCAAGGAACTATACGCCTTAAACAACGCGCACAAACGTGAACAATACGCGCCGTCGACGACTCTTGATATTATTTGAAAGCCATTGGTACAATACTTTTCAATCGTGGAAATTACAGACACAATAGAAAGACAATAGGTGCGCGAAGCCGGCGTTCGCTTGGGGTTTAATGAATTAATAGCTTATAAATATTTTATCATGCCTTAAAAACCTCTTCCAGTTTTAACTTCATTAGTATATTTCACTCTAAAAAATGTCCTAAAAAATCTGGTACTAAGAATTCTAGATTATTCCAAAAATGTCTCATCAAAATAAGAAAAAAAAAATTGTTGTTTAATTTTAAAAAGAAACCTCAGACAGGCAGCACTAAAATAAAATAAATTATAATATACAAACACACGCGATTAAGCAATAAAAATGGCTACTGTTTTTTGACACCAGCCCTATTCTGGGAACATATAAAATCTACAACGATTTGTTTATATCACATTAACAAGAAGGGCCTCTAATAAAGTAATAAAAATCCGAGAAAGGACTTCTAAGGGTATAATTCTGCTATTAATATTCAATTTTACCCCCAAAACTTTGGTGGCACTTCAAAGAAAAATCTAAGATGACGATCTTGAGGAGAATATCTACTTACGTAATTTCCCAGTACGCATTCGAAGGGTTACGTCGAAAATTGTGTATGTGTGCTTGAGTTTTCTTGGTATGAGTGATGTAGTTACACGAGTGTTAACACTTAAGCGCACGTGTTGCTCTACTTTATGAATTTTGTTTTGGGATGAATTATGTTTTTTTTTTTTGTGAGTTTTGTTCTAAAGTGGCATGTTTAAAACTAATTTGAAAGTAGTTGAAAGTTTAGTTGCACATTTTATTTGAATTATTCTTATATTATACTAGCTTCTGCCAGCGACTTTGACCGCGTGAAAGTGATTCTTAATTCTTTATTGCACACAAAAACGTACACGGTGATTCTGACAGTTTATGTACAAAGGCAAGCTTAACTCAACAATTAGTTTTCTCCCAGCAAACCTTTCGAGTTACAGAGAGAGAACATATTTGAGTGTAGGATCCAGTGCACAATATAAACTTACACCACTAATATAATAATAAATAAATACAATAAAATATAATTAAAATATACTTACATACTTATATTATGTCAATAATTAAAGAAAGTGCTCCTTAATTTTCCTCTTGAAGACATCCAAAGAAGGGCTGTCGCGAAGAGTGTGGTAGAGAGTTCCAGAGACGCACCGCAGTTGCAGAAAAGGAACCATCATAGCGGCTGGATGTATGACAGGGAGTACGAAGGAGAAAAGAAGAGGTGGTGCGTCAAAGTTTACACCTTGGGGCGAGGTACTCAAAGCGTTCACGAAGGTAAGCAAGTTGTCGTCTATGTAAGTAAGTAGGTATATAGTTTTTTTTAATTTTTATAAACTAGTGCTTAACTGCGATCTCACCTGATGGTGCAGTGATGCAATCTCTGATGGTGAGGCGCACTAGTTTATTAAGAGCCTATTCACTCTAGCCTTGAAGACACCCAAATTATAATCAGACGGGAAGACCGTAGCAAGCAAATTGTTCCAGTCATTCGACGTACGCGGTATAAATGACGAGGCGAAACGCTTAGTCCGGACCGTATATATTTCAGCAACGTAAGGGTGGATATTCGCCGTACGTCGGGTTGTCCGATGGTAGAATTGAAAAGGCGGAATCAAGTCATGCAATTCCTGCGCACACTTTCCAAAATGCATCCTGTAAAACACCGAAAGGCTGGCTACCCTACGCCTGTGCTCTAGGCTTTAAAGCTTGGACTTAACCAAATCTGGATCACCAATTAGCCTCTTCGACTCGGTGGAAAGGCGTGCGAAGAGGCTGCCAGATGGATTATCAACATTATTTAATATTTTTGGTCTTATTTAATATTTTGTCAAGATAAAAATACTTGTAGGTTAGATAACTACTGTAGCTGTAGGTGTTTAGTGTAGGTTTCTGAATGTCCTCAGATTTAGGGCTGATAACAGGCTCTTATCTCGTTCAAAACAAAGCCAGTGTAGGTGTCGTCTTATTACTAACATGTTGGCGTAGGTTTAGTTATGGACTAATAAAATATTATTATATCATTACGCTTAGTACAGGAACTAGTTTTGCCATTTGTGGGAATAAATTACAATTACCGAAACGGATCTTGAGCGCTCGGCGTCAGAGTGGGGATCGCTTTGCGCATTCCATACATTAGCGAGCCAATCGTCTTCGTTGTTAGATACATGCAGCAACGTAGGCAACGAATCACGAGTGACATCTATGAAGCGATGGCGCGGCGAGCCGATGACACTCCCCGCCCCCGCGTCTCACTTCGCACCAATAAAGAGACCGAATATTTGACTTCTGCGCAACTTGAAGCCAGCCACTCGGCTACCACTGCTCTTTAAAAAGGGGAAAAAAATATATTTGGCCTTGCTACATTTATTTGAAACACAACCTAAAAAAATAAAAAGTGTAAATTTTTATTTATTTTTTATTTTGTGGTCTTCCCTTTGTCTTAAATCTACAACCAAGCAACACTCAACATAACCCACAAAACCACGATTCATAGAAGAATCTTATGACATTTTTTTTCATATCACAATTTCTCCTTAAACCACAAGAAAAAACCTTTGTGGTACACCTGAGAGTTTTGACAGTTGATTATCGAGCGATCATAATGCGCAGGCGCAGATTTACGACGTCATAAAGTCAGGCGCCCGCGCACCACAATGGGTTGTTGACAATACGAACTAGCGCCCTTGGTAGACCCTTAACTTTATGATCGGAGGTGGCATATTATGGACATGACTGCATGAGATTAAGTTTGAACTTCGTGGCTGAGTTTATGGTTATTATTTAAAAAAAGAAGTAAATATAACCTTTCTAACAAATAAAAAAAAATTTTTCGATTCACTTCAAGCGTCGGGGCATATAAAAATAATAATTAAAAAAGATTCTGACGAATTGAGAACCTCCTCCTTTTTTGAAGTCGGTTAAAATATTACTTCAGTGAACAATCAATAGAATCTAGGTGTTTAAGATGAAAGGTACACCAAAATAAAATGTTGCATTCGTGAAGTTAAATGCAAGTTTTTTCGTTTTACTTTCGGTGGACATAGGTATTTCCAAATGCCTGTTTAAAAGCCAAAAAATTATGTATCTTGAAGGTTAGACTTTTTTAAGAATTAATACAATATTTGCAAGTACATTAATAATAATAATATTAAAGTATTTTCATAAGCGTTACAGGGAAACTATGATGAAAAATTTTATCAGGAAATAATGTACCTATGTTAAACTAAATTATTTCCTGATCAAATCTCTCTTCATAATCCGAAGTATGTAAGTTTTTAATTCACCGCATCCACACTAAACCAACCATATTATCTATGCTCAACAACCAAATGAAATCTACCACAAACCTATGACATAAGTTCAACAAGCCCCGTTCATAACTGGACAAAAAAAGACACTATATCGATACCCGCTCAGCTTCCCATAATTCTGACATTTTATAGGATTTAGTACAATGAGAACGGTAGCGAGATACCGTCATAATGACGTCTTATGGATATTTTGTGGAATTTTAATCTATTTGTTTTAGATTTGTGAATTGAGTTTTGATAGGATGAAGTCATAAAAATTATTTATGATTTAGTTTTTTTTTTGTTCATAGAAATATTATCTAATGATTAAAAAACGAATACAGTAAATGCAATACATATCAAAATTTGGATTTTCTTCTTATAATTTAAGCTAACCAACATTTTATTGTTTATTTTATTTATTTATATACCTACTAGCTGTGCCCGCGACTTCGTTCGCGTGGACTACAGGATTTTGAATTTATTTTTTCTAAAATAAAAGTAGCCTATTTTACTCCTTATTACATCAGCTATCTGCCAAAAAACGTCCCGTCAAAATCGGTCCAGCCATTTGAGAGATTAGCTCGGACAAACAGACAGACAGACAAAAATTGTAAAAAAAAATGTTATTTTGGTGTATGTACCGTATATATATTCATATGCATGTAGTAAAAAGCAGTTATTTCAATATTACAAACAGACACTCCTATTTTATTTAATGTATAGATGTATAGATTTCCAACTTGCAAGTAAGTATCATTACAGGATAACTTATAGCGACGGGTATTTTTGTCTACGTATTCATATAATATATACATACTGAAATTATAGTTTATTATAGAAATGATTTAAACGCGCCAAAAGTTTTTTAAGACAACCTATTTTTTTTTTTGTTTTAGAGTAATTTAGCCACGGTCATAAAATAAACAAATATATATATTAAAAAAAAAACACTGAAAATGTCTAAGTACAACTATTACAATATGCAATGCAAATATTTAGATAAAAAGAAAAAAAAACTTGTAAAAAAGGCGGCACAACGTTTAACCATCATATTAAAAATGAAGGCATGCAGTATTGCGATGCGCGTCAAATAGTCGATTAGCGATCATTACGCGCGATTCAGTCTACAATCGCTCTCATTTCCATAGAAAATACCCTGTCCTGGCTTTTTGCCATGGGGAAAAAAATATAAATGGCATGGAGTAGTATAATGTTACGACATTTTTTTTTGTTCATAATTATTATATAATATTTGTATTTTATTTTTTAATAAATTAATAAAAATCAATTATATGATATGTAGGTAATTATTATTCTAATAAATGTTTTTTACAAAAATATTATCGAATAATATTAATATTATATGTATATAATTATATTTTATTATTAGCCTATACTGTCCCACTGATGGTCAACAACCAACTTCTTCCAAGTATTCTTTCCTTGAGCCACCTCTCGAACCAGCTCTTGCGATAAGCATCATTTTATTTTTATCGTATATATTTTTCCAATTTATTAATATTAGCGAGGCCCAGACTAAAATGATTACACAAATTAAAACTTAATTGTGTAATTTATTTCATAACCACTTTTCTCAAAACGGTGATGGAAAACATCGTGAGGAAACGAACATGTCCTAGAACAAAACAATTCAAATTCCGCCCCGGGAGTTCTAGCAGTGGGGATAAATAATTATAAGGCTGATTATGTGCGTGTAAGACACCTTTACAAAGTTATTTTTTTAAATACGTCCAGTATTTAGTATTGTTCGCTTTATCCTAAAATTAAAATTATATTTTTTTATTTAGTTCCTCATTTTGTCGCTATGCGACGTGTTAGATGGCGCCACTAGTGCTATTAAATAATAAAATCTTTTAAAAATATGAGTAACAATCCCATTGGATAAATAAATAAAAACACCGCTAGGCTCCAAACCAGGAAGACAAAGAACCGGACATCTAGATATGATCAATGAATTAACTTAAAATAAATGAAGTTGTAACAGTACTCCGCGCCATTCCTGTTAACCCGTCCGATGCGACGCAATTATTGCAATGAGCAATAACATTATTTTCGAATGGACTGAACACAGGTATTATTTTAAAATGTCGGTATTTCATGAAAAAATACAACTTTACTCTCACATCTTTCTCGTGTAGAAGGATAATAAGTTCTCAGGCCATTTACGGCCACACAAAAATTGCCAACGCGGACGGTATTTCACGTCCACACGGCGGGGTATTGGTAAAGTTTTCAACTAGCAATAATCGCACCTCGGATTAACCTCATTGGTTACGATATTGCCTCTGCGCAAAGTTAACTTCTCAAAAAAATCCGATACGACCCAACCAAACTGCGGTAACGAAACCATAGCGCGATCTAATTTGACGCCAACGCCATCTAGTTATGAATTTGGAAGCTTCGTGCAAACAAAGATATTTAGTGCGCCAACACGCGAAATTGCAACAAAAGCTCTTACATTTAAATATTTAAAAAAGAGAAACGATGCAAATTTATAATTCCGTGATCCTATTGGTCGAGTTAGGTCGGCCGAATTTCTCCGAACGTCAAAATTCGAATTGTAACGCGATCACGCACACGAGGACCGTTACTGCACATTTCAAAAATAGAACACGCCGGCCATACTGAGTAGGTGGACAGTTGACAGTAGCGAATCATGATATGCTTATTAATCAGTCTATTTATTTTATATTGCATATAAAATATTCAGAAGGCGCAGTCAGGGCGCATACATTCCTCAATAAAATGACCATAAAAAACTAATGCAGCACTTGGTGGTTTTATTGCGGTTCTTGGTAATCGTAAATATAATTGTTAAATTTCTATTTTAGGTACTGAGGGAATTGTGCAATGGAAATATTGGTTTCGAGAAAGAAATATACAGTCAGCCTAAGAAATGATTATGTGGGTATATGAATGACTTATTTCCTGAATTAAACGTCCATCTTTAATCCTACTTCCTATCCTATTCTACTAATGTCATAAATTATGTGAAAATTTGTGATGGATGTGGATGGATGTTTGTTAGCTTTGACGCTAAAAACACTACTGAACATATTTTGATAAAACTTGACAATTACAGCTTTTACATTAGAATTACTTGCTATAATTTGGATCGACGGGACTCGAACTTACTATTTCCACCCGGGTGAAGCCGCTTGCAGAAGCTAATCTCAAAAAAACTTAAAAAAGATTTAACCCTTCAATGACACCATAAAAATGATTGTTGTTTCATTGGACACTAAAATATTGGTCGGATTAATCTGACGTAAGCGAGGGTTAATAATGTACAGTAATAAGTACTGTTATTACGATCAGTATTTTTGTGTAACTTTTCCCTGATAGCTTGTCACTTTTATCCCTTCCACTAAAAGGTGTCTTTCTTTTGTTAAGACTATCAGTTATTAAGAGGAACTAACAGTGTACATTTTAAAACCCTAATAAGAACCCAATATAAATAAAACACATAATTTTGGGTAATATTCACCTTTACTCAGATTTATGATCAAATAATATATAATTCTGTGAGAAAAAAAAAACTGTTAGCTTTTCAACATCAAAAATTTTGCATGCAAAAATAAAACAACAAATGAATGAGTTGACATGTAATACACGGTCAGCATTGTACGGTCATAAACATGCAAGAAGCGTGAACTACTCCACGCATTCCCGACAATATACTGAATGACAAATGCATTAGAAACCTGATCAGATACACCTATTATTTTAAATACTCTCCAATGTACCTATATTTCGGTCGATTCATGACGGTTTTCTTATATTAAGAGAAGTATTTTAAATGTTAATCACCATTTAGATCGTATAACTGGGTGAAATTTAAATAGAGAGTCTATAGGATGGTCAGAAGTCAAAAAAAGAATCGAAGTAAAAAATCAGACACTAGTCTTGTCAAGGGGCCTTGTTATAAGACACTGTGGAGGTGTACCTCGCTTGATTGGAGCACCACCGTGTCCTCGTGGAGGTGATCGGTGACGGCTTCCTTTCGCGCCGGGCACTGCTTCATACCAAGGTCCGGAGCGAGAAGAAATTGCAGGCAGTCGCTTTTTTCTGCGAAGCTAGCCGAGACGGCCGCAAACGTGAGGGAACGGATATCCAGACACTCCAGTCGCCGCAACTAAATACAAACCGCGACTACAAACCGCGGTAGGCGCGAGCTTGCGGACGACGAGCAACGGGTAGCTCGCCGTCCGAGCGTCCAAAGATTTTCTGAAAAAGAAAACCGCGGTCCTAGAACGCGAAGGGCAGCTGAAGGACACTGGTATGGTTTTTAGTCAGTATAAGTCTGATATGCCCGGAGAAGTTTTTGAATGATTCCCCACCTCAAAAAAAGGGGTTTTGTGATATCCAGTTAGATATTGGGTTTTGGAGGAGAGATAAGTTATCGCTCCATGATGCTACATCTGATAAGACTGGATGCTGACTCCACTATAATTAGGAGAAGGCTAGGCACAATCATTGTAACACCATTTTTGCCGCCAAGTTGCTAGCCTGACGGTTTTCTATCGTTTACATTTCGGGGAGTTTACACTGGAATTGCACTTCTAATTCCACCTTCCTTCTAATTCAACACACAATCTAATTCCGCCAAGTCCGTTCCATCATCGGTTACTAGACGTACGGCGTTGCGCCACCGGTACATGGTAGACATCTCACCCATACGCACAAAGCGTTTTCGGAACACATTTATTGCCGGAACAGGGAATTCCATTCCTTGACTGTGCGCACAGTCTGTGTTTCCTAATAGCTACAACTTAGGGGTATTTAAGTTAAGCTTGGCAAAAGTGCTCCATCATCGTCAACCACATCATCGCTAACCATCATGTGAGATGGTGGTCAAACGCAAGCTTGTCAATAATTAAAAAAAAAACTGTTTCACCAAAAATCTAGAATGCACTTTTAGTACATAAAATGTCAAAAATCTTACAAAAACCATTTCATATTTGGATCGAGTGCTAAAATCGCAAACGTTTATCAAAGGCCCTTCTTTAAAGACGGATGTCACTTGACTATCATACCCTGACCCCTGACAATATTCCCCTTCCCTTTGGTTTTTCCAATTACTAAGAGAAAGAGGGGGAAGGGAAAGTCTTTAATGGTTGGTGGTGGGATAAAACAATCATTTGCCATGTCAGATGAGGGCGATATAACGTCAGTTGTCTGATGGACACAGATTTGTGTATTGCCGACTATGAATATTTTTTCTTTTGTTTTGCGGTATTTCTTAAAGGTTATTTGTTTTTTTTTTGGTTATTTCTTAGTTAAGTCTAAAAAGTGGACATTAAATCCTTTAAGTGTAAAAAGTGGGGATTAGTTATCGAAGTCTTAAAAGTGGACAATAGTCCACTAAGTCTTAAAAGTGGTATTACAAGTGTTTTTTTTACATAAAAAAGCGATTACTGTTTTTTTTTAATATTTTTAAAAGGGTATATATTCTAAACTAAAAATTCGCTAGCGTTGCACAGAGTTCAGATTTTATAAAATAAATACCAAAACGTGAAAGGGGTAAAATTAACAAGGAAAAAATATTAAAAATCAAAACCGCAACTCCCAAAAGAGTCATACAGCCCAATTTCCATACTAGTAATCTTCAAGATAGACAAATAAATTCGCGTACAAAAAATGTAAATTTTATTTCAGAGAGTTAAACCAAAAAAATATGCGGATCCGTCTCTTAAGAGACTAGAGGTGAAAAGTGGTTTGAAAAAAAATCCCGAACAAAATGAATATTTTACAGCATGTCTTTGTGGTTGTATTTTTTAATGTTTATTTATGTTGCAATAGGGTTGATACGGGTTAATATTAATGATTTTGTTACTGAGGGGTAGTCGCGAAGATTTTTTTTAGATAGGGAGACTATTGGAAGAACATTTGTTTGTGTTAATCTTGACAGGGATTTAGAGAGAGCTTTGACTCGATTTCTGTCTTTTTTATTTGTTGCGGTTAAGGGGCCGGCGACAGATGAATTTCCAAACAAACATAATACCACGCTCATTTGCAGTTGGAGCATATTTCCAACATTTCTGATGATATTCGGTTATAGACAATATTTATCTAGGTTATATTTGTAAATTAATTATTTAGGATTTATTTTACAGTGTTTTCTGTGTATATTATTAATTTTTGTGCAGGAAATTTCCAAATTCGACGCAACATACCGTTTTAGTTCTGTTTTTATATTTGTACAATAAAAATATTTTGGTGTTTACTCATAACAAACAAAAATACTAATCTTTCATTTTAGGTTGCTCTTTTGAGTTTGGGGTTCCTTTTTTTAATCACCATTTTTATTTGTCTTATGTTTTGTTTGGTGTAGAAAAAATAATTATAACTATTTACTATACCAAAAGATACATATTACACAAAAAACGATCACAAGTTGGTTTTACTTTACTTTTTGGTATTTTCTTTGTTTTTCGGTTAACCTTACCTCTGGTCTTTTTTAACCCTTCCAATCCTTATTCATTATTAAAAGGATGTTTACTCACAAACAAACACTTTATTCATTACTCATTCCATTGACCGACCTCAATAAAAAAAATATCTTTAATCATAAGTACATAGCAACAACCAAGGTACCTATTGCCCAACCGTCGGATTGGCAGGAAGCGGTAGTGGATTCGATCCTGAGTTGAATATATTATTTGATTGATGTCATGGTTGTCTTCATACATTACTATTAAATATGGCGTGGAATAGTAAATCCCGTATTAGTTAGGAGGCTAAATATATCTTCGGGAGTTTAGCTGGAAAAACAATTGAGATTCGCCAGTCGTAAAATCTGTATGGTAATTTTGATGAGGGTTTTTCCAAGCCATGGACTTTGGAATGGGTACCTGTGTCATGAGCTATCTAGATCCTTACCTACTTAAGTAAGTACAATAACTGTCAGTGTCTAAATACTGACACTGACAGCTATTGTTTTTTTTTTATTTTTTTATTAGTTTTAGATCGCGGCTTCGCTCGCATAAGTACATAAAATATAGCCTATGTCACTCAGGAATAAAGCAGCTTTCTATCGGTAAAAAAATTTTCGCAATCGGAATAGTAACTTTCAAAAATTACTTCCTACAAACAAAAAAGCACAAAGACAAAAAAACAAACTTTACGTCTTTATAATATTAGTGTGTAGATTGATATAAACTAGTGCTTGACTGCGATCCCACCTGATGGTAAGCAGTGATGCAATCGTTGATGGTGAGGCGATCCAGTGTATTACGAACATATTTATTCTAACCTTGAAGACATCCAAATTATATTCGGACGGGAAGACCGCAGCAGGCAAATTACTTAATTGATATAGTACTTCCTTTATTTAAAAAATTTTGATAAACATCAAATTATCATAAGAGTCTGTATAGGTGGGCTTCTAGTAGTCTTGAGTTGAGCTGCATGAATACTGCCAATTGGACAGATCCACTCAAATCTGTGTGGTTCTTTCCTCAAAAGACTATCTCAGACACTAACCAGCACAATCTCTTGTATGATTTGACCATTACCTATTCACTGTACCTATGGACTTTAAAAGAGCTTTGATCTTTGGGTTTCTCAATATAGTCAGTTTGGAAACCACGGCGTCGTCTAGGAATTTTTAATAAAAAAAAATAGCATTAGAGTCAAAATCATTTCATAAAAATAATACAAAAAACCTGAATCAATCTAAAGTGTTTGAGAAAAATAAGGTATAAAAAAACCGGCCAAGTGCGAGTCGGACTCGCCCATGAAGGGTTCCGTAGCAGCAAGTAACATAATATAAAAGTTCTTGTAGTTCGTTGTAACTTTGATCGATGTTTTAATAATAGTGTATGTTTTTAGATTTATGACGTATTAAAAAAAAACTAGTTACTAGATTTCGTTCAAACTAATTTTCGTTGGTGGTTTGCATGATAATGTACAACATATATTTTTTTTTAGTTTTATCATTCTCTTATTTTAGAAGTTAGAGAGGGGGGGGACACATTTTACCACTTTGGAAGTGTCTCTCGCGCAAACTATTCAATTGAGAAAAAAATGATATTATAAACCTCAATATCATTTTTGAAGACCTATCCATAGATACCCCACACGAATGGGTTTAATGAAAAAAAAAATTAAGGTTTCAGTTCTAAGTATGGGGACCCCCAAAATTTTTGCTTTTTTTATATTTTTGTGTGAAAATCTTAATGCGGTTTACAGAATACATCTACTTACTAAGTTTCAACAGTATAGCTCTTATAGTTTCGGAAAAAAGTGGCTGTGACATACGGACGGACAGACAGACAGAAAAACAGACATGACGAATCTATAAGGGTTCCGTTTTTTGCCATTTGGCTACGGAACCCTAAAAATACGGTAGACAACCTGTAAAAAAAAAAACTAAAAAAAATATGCGCTACAATCTACTAACATACATCAGAGAGCAAAAAGTCTTCCTCAATTTAAACTCTACACAAAAATATCATCAATACAAGAAAACATCTGTAGAACATGAAATCAAACATTCCTGGCGCATCACAACCCCTTGATAGAGGAAAAAGTTACAGCACTTAAGGGCCCCCACTTTAAAACGCCCCCACAGATAATAAAAACGCTTGTCTATGTCTTAGACAATAAGGGACAATCGTAAACCAACCAACCAGTATACGAAGACCCTTGCATTTAAGGAAAATTCTCACAAAACTTTTAAATTCTTCGTTTGGAAAAAATATTTTTGGTTGACTGAAATTAAAACTAGATTTGAAAAAAACATTTTTATTTGAAACTTGGTTATTATTTTAGTTTTAATAGCTCTGGACATATTACTATCGCTGATGTATTCAATGTCAGAGGTCAACACAAAATGGTGAGTGTTTGAAGACTATACAGAAAGGCAAATGGCTCAGAACGAGACTCAGGGAGTTTAAAATTGTCATTACACGGGTTACAACGTTTTTATATTGTCGGTACTAAGGTGCTTAGATGAACATATTTTTCCGCGTTTCATGGGGTAGGTACAGGATGTTTTAAATTTTCCGCAGCGAAGTTATGAGAAGTTGAAGGTTTTTTAAAAGATGTTAAGATGCGTGACTATCTTTGCAGAGTAGCTGGAAGCAGTTTGATGACAGTTGCCCAAAATTGAGATAAATGACATATGATTAGAGATGGCCATGTCCAGCAATAGAGTACAAGACACTGATGATAATAATTTAACTAGGGGCTGATATAAAATTTAACATTTTTTATTATTTATTCTATACTTTCCCACTACTGGACAAAGGCTTCCCCCAACTTCTTCCAGGTATTCTTTTCTAGAAATACTTCGAACCAACTCTTGAGGATAATCCCTTCCTCAAGAGTTGGTTCGAAATGGTTCGCGCTCCGGAATAAAAAGTATCATAATGTGTTATTACATACTCACAAACTTTCGTTTTAATCATATAAGTGAGATAGAATCCGACTTTTATAAATTAAATGCTTCCTGAATTCCTACTATAATTCTAAAGTAGCCCATTGCCTTGGCGATGTAGAAAAACCCACGACTTACAATTTTTTTTTTCTTAAAGTAATATTGCCACAACCTGTACCAAAACATTAGCCTATCAACTAAACAGATTGCCGTACTAATAAAAATAATAAAACTGGCAATCCTTTTTTCTTTATGTCGCTAAGGGCGGGTTCACACCGCGTCCCCGGAGTCTTGCTTCCCACCTGCCTGCACTCGGCCTTATTTATTGCGATCGTTCACAACGCCTCAATGGTCGCGAAATCGACAATTTTAAATTGTTTTTATTTTATTTAAAATGGGGGATGATGCAAAAAATAAGATAATAAATCAACGTTAAAAAATCTAGGAAAGCCAGAAAAAAACATTGTTCCCACTGCTGGGACTCAGGTCTCCTCTCTAGGAGAGGGAATAAGCCGTTATCCACCACATGAACCTAGTGCGGGTTGGTGAATGTAACATGTCTTTTAATATTACCGCATAGGTATTGATTACTTAGATAAATTAGAACGAATTGTCGTAGATTTATTTCTTGAATGACAGAAGTTAAGATGTTTTATTTTTTATTTATTTGTTATATACCAGTGCTTTACATATATAATATGTATGTATGTATCTTATTGCTCATGACTGTACATAGGTTCTTTTAAGCTAACAAAATCTAAAGAAATACACGTTTGTAAATCTTTAGAATTTTAAAATTATTCCAATTTACGTTAGCATCTATAAAACATGAACCATATCGCAGTCAATATATTCACCCATTCAAAAAAATCTCCACTTTATCCATCTAATAATCGTTAAAACATATTTCTAGAGACCTGTCATAGGAAAATTTAAACTAATGGTGTTTCACCCTCTTGTAAAAATGGTGTATAAATAGCTGATAAAAATGGACTTATTAAGTCTCCATCAGTTCCAGTTTGGTTTTTTATGTCCCCTTAAGAACTTATGAAGTGTATTTTATTTGTTCAGTTTGACATTTTTTTTTATTTTAATTTTCTTTGCATTTTTTTTGTCCAATAAAATGAAACCCGCATATTGCTCTAGTAGGTTTTAGTTTTATTTGTTATTATATTATCATTATTACTACATTTTTAAATGTTTCTTAAGAACTTTTGATTTTGACTGACCGGCATTTTGACGATTCAAAAGTGTCTCTAATTGGTCTATTAGAAAAAAACGTTTCTGATTTCTAATTAACTCATTAATAAATGTTATTTAAAAATATATAAAAAAAAGTTTATTATTCTCTTTTTAGTTTATTATTGAGTTTATTTGACTGCGCGCAATTGAAGGGTTAAGTTTTCTTCTTAAAAATTAATAAAAACTAAAAACCTATAAAATAAAAATTAAAAATTTTCGACAAAAAAGATAAATATCTTTGACAAAATATTACATATTTTGTTTGCCGATTCGCGATCTAAGATAAATCAACCCTGGCTAGACTGCCAAAATTCAAGCTCAAATCTTATTCAAAATAATTGGGAAACAGGTAGACTTTGAAGCACGAATCCACGATGGTCTAATTTACATATAAATTGTCTGGTAAAGTGAGGTACTCAACGACGCCGGTATCTTGGATGACGAGTGTCGCGGGTGAGATGGGAAGAGTTGCCTTGTCAAAATAAACTTAATCTGTATCAGAAAGAAGTTAAATTGTTTTAATTCTAATAATAAAAAAAAAATAAAAAGTACTATTGCATTACTGCTGACCATCAGGTGGGATTGCAGTCAAACACTAGTTTATATGAAATAAAAAAAAAACCTATTATTTCTTCCAGAAAATGCTAGTTTGCAAAATTAAGTAGTTATGTTTGTGTCGAAAATAAATATTAGTTTATGATTTAAATATTAAGGGTGAGTTGCACCATTTAACTATAACGATAACCAAACCTTAACCAGCCGTGAAACGGCCGCCTATTGGTCATATAGACGATTTGACAACTGTTAACAGCTTTGTTATCGTTATAGTTAAACGGTGCAACTCACCCCTAGTGTTAGTAGTTACAGTTTTATAAAAAGACTATTGATAGGTACTTACGTTAATATTGTTACTATTGTTGTTTGTTTGGTTACTAACAAAATGATTTAATATAAGTAATTATGTATGTTAGTTTATAAGGTATTTATGATATGGGTACATGTTGCCTGAAATAAATTAATTATTTTTCTCTTTATTTTCCATTTTAACAATTCAATGAGCCCTGCCCATTGTCATTTAAGTTTGGAGATTTTTAACTAACTTGAAAATAAAGAAATCATTAGTCCTTTCATTCACACTGATTTTTTTTTGGTGGGGAAAATCATCCAATTACAACCCCCGCTCTTGGGCGGAGCGGGAGATAGTGTCAGACTCTTACTAACTAAAAACCCACCCCGTTCCTTCTAGCCTTCATACCGGGGCTCGAGCTCCCTTTCGGATAACCCTGGCCCCAGTAGGGTCATTCACACTGGGTGTTCAAATAAAATAAATGCACCATCTATGTATTTGTACTTAGAAATACTTTTCCATAAATATGTTTTTAATTATCTTATTATTGGTTCAAAGATTTCAAAATTCAAGAGACCTCGCTCATTCAGGGCTGCGTTATTGTACTGCAAAGAGCAACTGTGGGACACTGGTGTGTTTAAGGGTCTACATCTAGCATAGCATAAGCATAGTCAGCCTTATAATGTTCCCACTGTTGGGACTCAGGCCTCCTCTCTAGGAGAGGGAATGGGTCGTAATCCACCACGTCGGCCCTGTGCGGGTGTCTTCGAATTTTTGGTTCTAGGACATGCCGGTCTACTCACGATGTTTTCTTTCACCGTTTTGAGAGCAGTAGTGATGAAATAAATTACACAAAGTAATGCGCCTGACTGGGTTTGAACCCGCGACCTACAAGTCGTAACTCGGGGCCGTTACCACTCGGCCGCCACTGCTCTCAATCTGATCTACATCTGACCATACCATATCGCACTTTCATATATGCTTCTTTCCTTTTCTGTCACTTGTTTTCCTTGTCGGTTTTCTACCGTTTGCATTTCGGGGAGTGTGCATCGGAATTGCATAACCTAATTCCGCCTAGCCCGTTTCATCATCGTTCTACCAGACATAGGTACGGCGATGCGCCACCGGTACATGGTGGACATCCCACCTACACGCACAAAACGTTTTAGGAACACATTCATTGTGCGTGCAGCTAAGGAGTGGAATTCCTTGCCGGAGTCTGTGTTTCATAATAGCTACAACCCTGGTATCTTTAAGTCGAGAGTGAATAGGTTTCTTCTAGGTAAGCGCATTCCATCGTCGACGCCATCGTCGCTATCCATCAGGTGAGATAGCGGTCAAGCGCGAACCTATTAACAATAAAAAAATGAAAACAACCTTAGTACCCTCATTAACTAGAGTGGGACTAAGATCGCACGCGGTGGAATCGAGCGAGCAGGGCCTCAAGTCTGCTATTACAATAGTATCAGAATGGTCTATCATTAATGTCATAATTGTCGATTTTGACAAATTTGGTAATCTACTAATATAATGGCGTCATTATGACTTTCCAATGGTCAACCACTGGCACTACATTGAAAGAAGTGGCATAGAATAATAATCTCGTACCTACAAATTGACAAATGAATATTTGACGTATGCGGTAATCGGCTAAAAGTTTGACAGTTTATTTGATCAGTGTTCTACCATTAGAACGTTATTGTGCTGTTATTGGTTTTAATATGCTCGATATTATCATTCTACCACAACTCTATTACGATACCACTGACTGATCAAAGATCGATCATTATGAATTAGCAGTTTACGAAGTTTTAGCAAAATGACAAAGTGATTGTGTTGGAATGAGGAATTTATAAAATAGCAGACTTAGGCCCCTGGTTGACAACATGCTCAGTTTAGGAAAGTGCGATTCCTTTAGTCAGCAGAAGTCTGACACTTCCTCCCACTTCACTTAGAGCGGTAGAAGCTATTCTTTTTTGGTATATAAAGCAACGCTTGAATGTGATGGTGATCCTACCTGATGGTAAGCATTGATGTATTCGTTGACGATGAAGCGCGCTAGTTTAATAAGAGCTTATTCACTCTAGCCTTTTTTTTGGTGAGGAAAATCATCCCATGACAACCCCCGCTCTTGGGCGGAGCGGACCTACCCCGTTCCTTCAAGCCTTCATACCGGGGCTCGAGTTTCCTTTCGGATAACCCTGGCCCCAGTAATTCACTCTAGCCTTGAAGACACCTAAATTATAATCGGATGGGAAGACCGATGCAGGCAAATTCTTCCAGCTCTTCGATGAATCAGAAGGCTGGTTGTAGGCATTGTAGATTGATCTAGGATTTGAGGGTTTTCCTCCTCAAAAAATACCTAACCCCAATGGAGTTTATATTTGGTTGTGACGGATTAGTACTATATTCACCGTAGTGTTAGAACGCAAAGGGCAACTGAAGGAACATGTGGGTTTTAGTCAGTAAAAGTCTGTTACGCCCAGTCATTTCACTCTGAGCCAGAGGGAACGGGTAGAGGAAAGTCAGTAGATGATTTACCAACTTCCAAAAAAAAAAAACATAAAAAGAACCGAAACTATTACCTACCTTTCAAGATCCAAGATAGGTTTAAACCTTCAAAAGTTCAAGTAACTTCAAATATTTTTACTAGCTCAACGTATTATCAAGATCACAAACAGGCAAAGTGTTAAAATTCACACGGCGCGCGACAGCCCTAGCGTGCTTTGAAGTTTCGCCGCCGCTAGGTAATCCGTCTACGACGAGTGGATTAGGGTTGGCACTTCGTATAGGTATTTATAGCAAAATATTTTGAAGTCACGTTGTTTTGAACGCGGTAGATTATCGAGTGAGGAAGTATGGGGGATTTGGCTTTTTGATCCTTGTTTCTTAAGTGTCTGCGGGTATTATAAGGTACCTACAGGCTTTTATAGAGGTTTTGCTCATATGACCTGTATTACAGTCATCACGCAATTTGGAGTCATTAATCATAAATATAGAGAGCAGTGGTGATGGCCCGGACTTACGAGTTATAGGTCGCGGGTTTGAACCCAGCCAGGCGCATTTTATGTAATTTATTTCATCACCACTGCTCTCAAAACGGTGAAGGAAAATCGTGAGAAAACCGGCATGTCCTAGAACTAAAAATTCGAAGACATGTGACATTTACCAACCCGCACTGGGCCCGCGTGGTGGATTATGGCCCATTCCCTCTCCTAGAGAGGAGGCCTGAGTCCCAGCAGTGGGAACATTAAAAAATCTGACGAGATGACATTCTAGGGTCTTTCTCAAATGTCAAAACGGACCTTATAACAAATTTAACAGATTGAAGAAAATATTAGATTCATGGTGAATGGAAAATGGTAGCCGGTCCCGAAACGGACAGTGAGCAATGGGTAGCTCGCTGTCCGGCCGTCCGGTAACTGTCCAGACCAAGCTCAAGTCGTCTACGGCGCGCACTGTTCCCGCGCGCCTCAAGGAGTTGTCAGCAACAGCAGGGTAGCTGGGTCGAAGCCTACTGGGGCCAGGGTTAGTTTCGAAAGACAGCTCGAGCCCCGGTATGAAGGCTAGAAGGAACGGGGTGGGTCTTTTAGTCAGTAAGAGTCTGACACTATCTCCCGCTCCGCCCAAGAGCGGGGGTTGTCATTGGATGATTTTTCCCACCATAAAAAAAGCCAGTCCCGAAAACACTATCCTACAAGAGTAAGCCAACTTCGAGAAAATTCGCCTCTCCCAACAAAAAGCAAATAACCCAGCTTTATCAATAAGTCTCGACGCTGACAAATCGACATGTAGTCTTATCTTACTATAAATCAACCCCAGTCCGTCTGTCTGTCACGACTAATATGAACAACGTCGGGGGCGCCACTGTATTAGAATATCAAATAGAGCGCGAATTGAGGGTTGAACTATTGAACTTGTGGCAATTCAGGCTTATTATTTGCGTTGGGTACTGGTACCCAGAAACTACTAATTTTGGACTGCATAAAAAATGAGATCTGAAATGTAAAAGACCTCGGATTTTGCATTTCAGATGCAACAAGGCATTCTCTACCAGTCAACCTTTGGGTTAAAAAAGACAACACTGTGGTAGGTATGCACAATAAACAAATCATCATCAATTAAAAAAAAAAAATGAATTATCATCTATTGCTTTCTTCTTTCCTTCGTTCATTGATTGACTATAATCGACTACGTCAATGTTTATTTGTTCTGTTTTGTTGTTTTTATTTATTTTTATTTTTGGGGTAATGGTTCATTGTTATTTATGTTTTTACTTTGTTCATTCTGTGATTGTAAGCATGATATAACTTGTAATCCTTGCTGGCTGATCAGCGTCTCACCGTCGACGATGGCTGGTGATGAAAAACAACGCTGTGGCTCATCCTTACACGCATTTTGCTGAGCACTGGCCGTTTTGCGCGGATGTGACGCATATAGTCTGTCGAAAAAGTTCGATTTGGGAATTTTGTATAATATTTAATCATTTAGAAAATAATTTTATTCAATACTTTTTATAAGGTTCTTCTATTAGTAAACAATGATCAAGATCTCTTATTCAACCTTAATTATTTAATCAATGTTGATTACATCAGATTTCATTTTGCCCTTTTATATGTTGGGAAAAATCATCCAATGACAAACCCCGCTCTTGGGCGGAGCGGGAGATAGTGTTAGACTCTTACTGACTAAACGACCCACCCTGTTCCTTCTAGCCTTCGTACCGGGGTTCGAGTTCCATTTCGGATAACCCTGGCCCCAGTAGGCTTCGACCCGGCTGGGTCCCTACTGTTGCTGACAACTCCTTGATGCGCACGGGTACAGTGCGCGCCGTCGACGACTTGGGCTTGGTCCGGACAGTTATCATTTTGCCCTAATTTAGACAGACTATATCCTACTTACTTGCTACTTATAAGTCGATATTGTTATTTGTTTTTTTTTTAAGGTATGCACCATGTTTGACGCAAATAAACTCTTTTTATTTCTTTTTTTCTTTCGTCCGCTCTAGGGCATGTCAGACTTTTACTGACAAAAACAATACCTGTGTCCATAAGTTGCCCTTTCCGTTCTATCACCACGGGTTTCCTTTTTGAGTTCCCTTGCCTCCAGCGGGCATCGGCCCTGCTGGACCTTAGGCGTGGTTTTAGGTAAAAGTCTGATACGCCCTCCCGCTTCTCCTCAGAGCGCGAGAAGTCATTGGATTGTTTCCCAACGATAAAACCTCTTAGTAGTAGGTACTAATCAAAGCCATCCAGCCAAATTAAGTAAGTATTATTTTTAAATATTTTTTATAAATCGCTGTCACAACTTTTCCATCTGCGAATATACTGGTTTTTCTTCCAAACACAATGATTTTCTTACCTCGCCCACACCTACTTTTGATAAAGTCCCAGTTCTGCACCTCTACCATGAGTTTAAAGCAATAGTATTTGTCGATACTCGATACCGACTAAGTACGTAAATATTTTGTATAACAAATTTTGGTTCCGTAAGTGACCGCTAGAAGCGCTGTAAAATTTGCCATACAAAATATTTACGTAGTCGGTATCGAGTATCGACAAATACTAATGCATTAAACTCATGGTAAAGGTACTGTTGTTTAGTTAGGTATATTCGTCAACCCTATAAAAGTCCTATTTTACAAACCAAAAATTCACCTGTAACCTCTAACCCTTAAAATACCAACAATACAAAGCATTACACGGTCAATTTGTAACCGGTCATTACATAAAATGTTTAACCCCTCAATACTTACGAATGGTAGTTTTAATTCCTTAAGTGTGGCGCTCATTAGCCACGCAAGGGTTAACGTTTAACGGTCCCTGAAATAAAATTCCTTGGCCTTCTTGAGATAATAAAAGAAATTAGGTTTTGTCTACGGTTTATAGCAATGATGTTGGAGAGAATGATAAATTAAGGTTAGACTGTTTTATTTAGTTTTATGGTTTCAGAAGATTTAGAGTTTCATGGTTTCAGAAGATTTAGAGTTTCATGGTTTCTTGCCCACCTTTAGGTATATAAATGAATTTGTAACTTAATTACGTAATCTATACTTATCATCGTAAAGTCCAACCTAAATTTAGGTCGATATATACTTACACCCCTACTTTTTAATAAGTACACAAAAAAATGAGGCTGTATCTGTACCCGTTACTGATCATATTTTTGTATTCAAAAGTAGAAAAAACCGAAATCCTAAAAGCCTGCACAATATTTCCATAAATTGAGAGACATTTTGGGATAAACACAAACGCTAATAACTTTGCTGTTTATGAATATTATCTATTGAGACTTTACTTAAAAAATTAACAAGGGCTTTTCTAATAAGCCCTTTAAGTATTTGTACTAATTAAAAATTAGTGGTGTATAACGACCATGTATGTGTTAAAATAGGCGCAATTAGTTGCGGCCCAGAACTTTAGTGTAGTAAAAGTGTTCAAATGTATTGCCTTTGGCTGAATTATTTTAAGCGGTTTTTCTTATACCTAAAGTTAACCATTTCATGCAAAAAATATATTGAAATAATATGTTTATGGTAAATACTTTTTTGGGATTATTTAAACCAAAAATAACGTTTAAATATCATGTCATAATTTTAGGTCGCTGGGCTGTAGTTTCATGATTTTAAAAAGTATCTTGGGACGGAATGTCAAAATATTTTTGTCCTTAAATTAGGTCGCTGGGCCTTACGAGGATAAAATGATGAATATAGTTCGTTCAAAATCAGTAACTGAATGGATTCTAATAGAGTTTTAACTACATGTTATAGTTTTTCCCAAAAATTGTTATAAAGGTCACAAGTTGGACAACTCCCACACTAAGTACAACACAGGTAATGGCAAGTCATAGCAGGTATTAGGCGCCATCAAACAGGTGGGTGTAAGTACAAAACAACCCCTCAGTCGCCTGGATGGCCCGGTGACCATGTATTTTTGTTCACATAATAAGCTTTGTGATTTTTCATGATACAGTTATGAAATTTTGTACATAAATTCTTTACTTAAAAAACCAATGTTGTATAAACATCTCGTGCCACAGTTTTTGTTGACTCCTCCGAAACGGCTTGATCGAATTTTTATGATATTTTTTGTGTATATTTGGTAGGTCTAAAAATAAGTGGGAATAGGTATTAGTCTTAAGTTTTTCGTCTTTTCCGCCAAATAAAATATTTTTCTTTCTTTTTTCTTCCTTTTTCTAGGTCGTAGACTATTTTTTATCCTCCTACCGCCACCCCCCAATTTTTTTCTTTGATAATTTCAATAATAGAACAACGTTTTTAGTTAGTATTAATAAAAATCTGAAGAGTTTGTTTGAACGGGCTGATCTCAGAAATTACTGGTTCAAATTTGAAAAAAAAATTGTGTCAGATTGCCCATTAATCGAGTTATGATGTAGGATATATAACATCACGCTACGACCCAAGGGAGCGGATCAGTAAACAAAGACGCGGGTGAAACCACGGAGGATAACCAATGTTTAACTATATTAATTGAACTCGACAAGAGTTTTAATCGTTAGTTTGTTACTGTTTTAGGTTTAATTTGATTTTCTGTTAGCAATTTGAACCTTTAAAACCCATCTACATTTTAAATGAAAATTCGAAAAAAACTTGATCACATTTGAACCCACATTTAGATATCTATGGTCCACATAATATAGCGCTAACTTAATTATTTAGGTAGAACCTACGTAAAACAAAATACTAAGATAAAGGACAAGTCACGTTTGTTTATTTATAATGGGGTCACACATATAAAATAAACTGCACAAGCGAAATAAAAAATACAAAGATACTACATCTAATACCGAATTCTTATTATATCTAATAAATAGAAAAAAGTTACTTAACCAGTTCTCTTGTGCATAGTATCTGAAACAAGTTATTCAATTCATTAATATTATTGTAAACTTACATATTTACTAAAAAGTTAAAACAAATAATTTTCGCTAACAAAAACAACACACTTGTTTGAAACCGACAGCGCCATCTGCACGTGAACAGCAGAACTATGCGCACTTAGTGTGTAGTTGTGCATCTCGTTAACAGATGGCGTTACTTTGTACTGCGACAAATTATTACACTAATGAAACGAAAAATGTAGCAAGTTGTAAATTGGAATTATTGAGCATTATCTCGTGAAGAAATCGTATATACACGAATATAATCGTATAACTTAGACATTGAAAAAAAACTAAATTTGTCCGTTATAGCAGCCTATTTATGCTTTTTTTTGCTCTACTAAGACTGGGTTATTTTTTTTAATGAAATTCCCTACACCATAATTTGTGTGCCAAATTCAATACAACATTTATGTAAGGTTTACAATTTAAACATTTATATAAACATAAGCTTTGAGCATTAAGCTTAAAGCTTAATGCTCAAAGCTTAACTTAAAGGCAATTTAAGCTTAGCTTTAAGCTTTTTTGTGGGATTTTTTCGAATGAAATTCAGGAACTGTTATAAAATTACTCGGAATTTTATTCTTAGTGACATTTTATCGATTTCTCAAAATTGAAGTTATTCAATTGTTCTAAGAGTCTTTTCATTATCGTTGATTATAATTTTAGCGACGTCCGTTAGCTAGATGCTTGAAAAAAGTCAAAGGTATGTTTGACAATATCATTTTATCGATTTTTTAACGTGTTTCGGAAACTACCAAGTTCTCAGAAATAAAGTCAAAACTAACACAATACATTTATTTCAAAACCGTTACCGAAGCCAAGGTAACTGAAAAAATACAAATTAGTTTTAGTCAGTAAACTTTGACTCCTCTCTCTCGCTCCGCTTAGAGTGAGAGAAGTCACTTAATGATTTCCTACGTAAAAAATAGAACCAGTAGGTACGTATGTTGCAGTGGTGGCCCAGTAATAATTAAATGTGTTCAATCCTAACCAGGCGCATTACTTTGTGTAAGTAATTTATTTCATCATTACTGCCCTATAAAAAAAAAAATATCGTGAAGAAACCGGCATGTAGGTAAAGGAACAAAAAATTCGAAAACATGTGACATCCACCAATACACCGCACTGTGTCCGCGTGGTGGATTAGGGCCCATTCCCTCTCCTAGACAAGTGGACCGAGTGCCAGCAATGGGAGCATTATAAAGCTGGAATAAGCTATGTTGCATTGTAATAACTTATTAGCCACGATCGAAACACTCAAAATATCTAACAATTTAATAGCCATACGCCTATATCTACGTATTTCTAATACCTTCCCACGATTTCGCATAATCAACTGCGACCTTCGCACTCTCCGTCACATCGCAATCGAAATGATGGAAATTATATGAGAATCCATACATTTATGCTAGAGACGTTACTGAGGTTCAATTCGGATTCAGAAAGTACAAATATTCCGATTGATTTTGCACATTCGATTGCGATTTTATAATTAGAAGTCACAGTAATATCAAAGGAGGTCGATGCACAGCGGCTGCGACGACCACAAGTAGCACGTACAAACATGTTGATACTTTTTATACGTTGAAACCACCCTAGTCCCGTCCGTTCTGACCAGTGACATAGCTAGGTGACTAAAAGCCCTGGAGCAAAAAATTTCTGGAGCCTCTTATTTTAACGTGAGAATTCTTCAAATAACTTCTTCTGCTTTGGGTGGAGAGAGGAGAGTCAGACTTTTACTGAGGTCACCATTCAGGCTTTAGGGGTTCCTCTAGTTTGAGGGCACTGTAGCATTGTCAATACTCTTTCACTTGTTGTTTTGTTTTGTATAGGTATGGCATGTTGTAAATTCGCGCATAATTTATACTTATCCGAGTTTTTGATTAAATTTATTTTGTAGTGTTTCATTTGACGCTTGTCTTTACCTCCGATTTCGGTCCCTATTCCATCCGAAATCGGTTCCGATAAAATCACATTCGTAACATCTCTAATTTATACGTTGTACCCATATTAGTAATAAATATTTACGAGACGAATCATTGTCTGTGTGTCAAATAATTATATAGACACCAAGGTAGCTTTCGAATTCGATACTGAAGATTTTCGGGATTGAGTTTTATTGGATCTGTAAAATTATAAGGAAACACATAGTAGGCACCTAACTGGTGTAGTTTATTTTTGAGTGACAAGTGGTCCACAATAGCCGAGAACAGACGTATGTGGAAAAAGGAGAGCGAGACTTTCGCCCAGCAATGGGACATAATGGGCTAACTAACTAACTAAAATAGGACAATATTTTAAACTTTTTTTTTTTTTTTTTTTTTTTTTTTTTTCGGGGTGGAAATCCTCGCACAATATTTTAACCTACCCTAACCTAATAGCGGTAACGTCATATTCAGTGTGTGTATCTTTTTTCTGCTTTTTTTTTTCAGTTTCCCCGTTGCACCAGATTGTAAAAGTTTTTAACTTTAGTACTTACTTCATTTTGGACAAATTTGTTTTTTTTTTTAATTTATATTAAAGTTATTTTTGTATAGGTAGGCACTAATTATTAAAAAAAAAAATGAGTCAAGTCCGTAATTTCCGAGTTTGGTCTATTTCTCTGATAAAATATTGCAGAGGATTCTGAAACTTATAAAACTTGAATATCATAAATATATCACTAGATACGTTTTTGATCGTGTTTTAACTATTCCTTTGGGAATTGAGCGTGAGCATACAGTTAAACGCATAAAAAAAACTGCATTAATAAACCTTACAATACTTAAGTAAAAAAAAACACACAAATCTAATCCCCTAGCAAGAAATACCAGTTACCCCCCAAAGAAAATCACTACACCTCTCGCCTCACAAAATTAATTTCCGCGCATCATTTTCCAATCACGCGAAAAAACAAAAAATCTTCGTCCCCCACATCAAACAAACATTAAGAAATAATAAAACAGAACACCTTAATCTTATTACATTATAATAAGGTTGAATAACTTACAGATGTTTTCCTAATCGGATACCATGGAATCCCCAATTTTTCATCATGAGAAAATTACATTATCGAAAATTTGCATTGCCTGTAGCGCCATCTATGAGTGAGTAGCGTTATTAAGGACCACGATACATTTACCTTTGATGCTCCGTTGTTACTTTACTTTTCAACCTTAAAGTATACAAATTAAGGTTCAATTTTAAATGATAGGTTTGAAATTAAGTGAGTTAGTAATTTTGTAAATACAGAGTCAAGATTAGGGGTTCGATCCGGTTCAGAGCCCTCTGCAAAAACAGTATGAATAATAATGTGATTAGCATAATATCGGGAGCTCGTCTAACAAGGATGTTTACTTTGATAAGTTTCGAGATAATAGTTGACTTGCTTTGAACGAACGAGCCTTTTAAATAATAACATGAGGTAACGTGTGGACCACGAGATTCTTATTCTTTATTGCAAAAATTTGCATTAAAGAAACCGACGAGCAAAAACAAGCTACGGACCTCTATCAAGCGTAAGTTTAATTGTGTATGGATACTGCTCTCATCTTTAGGATGGGTCAGCCAAATACCAGCTTGATGCACTAGAGTTGATTGAAAAGCGTGCCAAGAACATTATAGGCAATGATGCACTTGTGAAGTCAAAACTCCAAAGTGAGCATCGACGCCGAGTTGCTAGCCTGTCTATTTTATATCGTTTACATTTCGGTTAGTGTGCAGTGGTGTGTAACTCAATTTAATTCCGCCAAGTCCGTTCCATCATCGGACCACAAGACATACGGCGTCGCGCCACCGGTACATGGTGAACATCCCACACATACGTACAAAGCATTTTGGGAACACATTCATTATGCGTACAGCTAAGGAGTGGAATTCCCTGCCAGTGTCTGTTTTTCCTGATAGCTATAACCTAGGGGTTTTTTAAGTTAAGAGTGAATAGGTTACTTCTAGGCAAGCGTGTTCCATCGTCGGCCACATCATCGCTTACCATCAGGTGAGATAGTGGTCAAACGCAAGCTTATCCATTATAAAAAAATAGCTGGACAGAAAAAAATCCAAGTAAAGATTACATCCCACCAAAATTAAATGTGGTTCAACACTGGCTGATGTGTAACGCGTGTCTCCGAAAATAGACATGCGCAACTTCATAACGCATCTTAGGTACCTACCTAATCGCCTCGCTACACAGCTTTATTAGTGAAAACGGTCACATAATTTTGTAGTAAGTTTTGTAGCTTAAATTTCATTTAATTGTTCGCAGAACGTAGGGTCGTAGGTAGATGGTCAATGGGTACGAAAGGTTCTGGAGTGGCGGCCGCGCACCGGAAGACGCAGCCGCAGACTTCCCACAAGGTGAACCAAAGACCTGGTGAGGGTTGCAGGAATCAGGGCCCGATCTAGGGGGGGCAAGCCGGGCATTTGCCCAGAGCGGCAAAAAATGAGGGGCGGCAAAATTAACTTATTCCCATCTTTCAACCCACGTTAGAGAGCAAGATGAGAATTTTATGTGCCACCTTTCAACCTACTTCAGGTTGGATAGTGGATATATTTAAGACTTAAGGACTCATGACTTATATGGTTTTGTGTATATAGGTAAAGGACGGCGAAAATTATCTTTGCCCGGAGCGGCTAAATAGCTAGATCGAGTCCTGGCGGGAATCCGACGGATGCGAGACGCATATGACCGGTCGTTGTGGCGACATTTGGATGAAGCCTATTTCCAATTTTGAACGTCTTTTATAATTATCAGGACCAAACATGCTGCTGCGTCCAGCAGTGCCAACGACGCAGCTGTACGTTTCGAGGCTACATCACACCACGAAGGTTGAGGAGATTGTGGAGTATGTTCGAGTCAAGACGAACTGGACTTTGAGAGTTGAGCAGTTGGAGCCGCGCCATAACACTAATTTCAAGTCGTTTGTGGTGTGGATGCCAACACATTTGAGGAAGGTGTCTTCCTCAAAGGAGAGTTTTGGCCGAAGGGTGTCGTGTATCGACGATTTCGTGGAAGGATACCGATCTCGCAGCGGAACACGACGCCGTCACTTCGTGTCCAATAGTTTATAGTTTAACAATGATTAGTTATAGTATCTTTTTATGTATTACTTTATTATTTTGTAAGATTGTTTTTGTATTTTATTTATGGGCCTTTGATGCCTGATAATAAAGGATTATTATTATTATTATAATGATGGATTTTCATATCCTCGCATCATAAACAGCACATCTTTGATGAAAAAGGTATCCTCAGTAATGTGACTGTGCAAAAATCTATTCGAAATACTATTCTTGGCAATCCACATGCAGCTAATAGATAGTTATTCAATGCAATTCCAATTGTTCGTTAACAAACAGAATTGATGCCTTAAGGGGCCAAACACCTCATTATTCCTTTGAAGATAGTTCTATATTGCTACATGTTGCATACATATGTTGTAAATGTTTTAAATTAGCATCCGGATTCAACATTAGTCACGCTTTTTCAGAATAAGTCCTGATAATAGATTCCTAAGTAGCAACTAGATTAAATGCCTGCTGAAGTTCGTAACGCTCACAAATAGTGTTTATTGTCCAAAAGAAAAAGTGAGCAAGCGATGCTGAAAGTTTTCAGATTAAAATTAGTAAAATACGGTCTATTTCAGATAGTATTTTTGTGGTAAATAATTAACCTGGCATATTGCTCGCAGACCAGATGGTCGATGGGGCCGAAAAGTTTTGGAGTGGTAAATGCGTACCGGTAGATGCAGCGTTGGAAGGCCACCCACAAGGTAAAACAATGACCTCGTGAGTTTTCTGGGAATCCAATGGATACGAGTTGCACAGGACAGGTCGTTGCGGCAACACTTGGGGGAGGCATATGACTAACAGAAAATGTCCATCGACTGAAATGATGATGATGAATTATTAAAATTAATAGGCAGAAGTTGCCCTAAGTGTCGCCACAACGATCGGGCTTTGTCGTCGTAAAATAAATTAATAGTTGCTAGTAGTATTTGCAATAAAGATAAATGCAGAAGACAATAAAACTTTATCGGGGAAGGTAGCAGATACATAGAAAAGTTACTACACAAACAAAAATCAACTACAAACTTCTTCCAAAAACCATTTGAAGAAGCCCAAAAATATCACCACTTCAATCCATATGCCAGCCATTCAATAACTATTCATTCTGACCCCTGAATAGAACATTACCATACAGATATACGTAGGGGGGTGCAAGTAGTGGGTAGTGTAAATAAATAATTGTAATTCTTAATAAAACTGCCCTCAAAGTCCGGTGGCAGTAAATTGCACGTGGTGGATGCTATCGATAGTTTTGTGAGGAGCGAACGATTTTGATACTTTGCGGTCTGGATGACCTTTCAACGTACTTCTTATTTGACTTAATGTAATTTAAAAAGTAAGTAGGTACCTATTCAATGAATAAACTGAATCATTTAAGGCCATTGACACTACAACAAACTAATTTCGCCTAACTACCCAAACGTGTCGTTCTATCTAAATAGCATTACCTATTGAAATTTAATTAACCTCTCGAATCTAGTAAAAATCTGTAAAAAATAATAACAATTTTATTTATAAAAATAGGTACTGTTAAATTGACTAAATCCAAAGAGAGTAAAAACCAATTCCTTTACAAAAAGGAGCTCAATATCTTAAGTATTTTTTACCTGCCGACAGGGACACAATACATGCTGCGTTCAATTAGAAATAATGAAAAATAAGATATCAGTACACAACTTTGTGAATTTTCAAATTGTCAAAAACCACTATCACACACTATCTTTCGAATTTTAAATTATTCGTTCGTAAATTCATTACATTTCAATTCATCGGACCTATACCCGCAAAACATTTTGGGCACACAATCATTGTGCGTACAGCTAAGGAGTGGAATTCCCTGCCGGAGTCTGTGTTTTCTGATAGCTGCAACTTGGGGGCCTTAAAGTTAAGAGTGAATAAGTTACATCTAGGCAGGCGTGCTCCATTGTCAAGCGAGAGCCTACCAATAAGTAGGTAATAATAAAAAAATACATGTGAATCTTGGAGATCAAAACTATTGACATCACAGTTGGCGCAGTGGCTTCGCAGGTTGGATTGTATGGAACAAATGTCTACAGATAGGTGTTCTTTTTGTGTCTTGTATATATGAGTTTACATGTTTGTGAACACACCCACGATACTGAAGTTATTCCTAATGTAAAGCAGTTTTATTTAAAATAATATCCTGTCTGTTTGCTGTCCTTCAAAATAAACACGGCACCATCAAGTATCAAAACGAGCTAGTCTCACTATCACGAGATAGAACCGTCAGTGGGTCGCGTAATGACCGGACACTTTACATAATTTGGTGATCGAGTGACCCCTGCTCACTCTCAAGTAATGTTATTTTGACCCGCGGCTACCCAACTACCCGGCAAGCAATATGAGTGAAGGAAGATATTGAATTGTACGTATTGGTTCGGTAGTTTTTAATTTTGATTTCAAATTGTAATAAATGTATTACAAAAAAAATATTTATGAAATAAAACTTTACCTACTTACTGCTTTATATGGAGCGACTGCTTATAAGACCTCCAGAACCCAGTTTCTGAGTAACACGGTACTCCTTGGACAGTCTGATGGTCAGACTTTCTAGCGTCTGACTACCTGCCATGACTATCAAAGATCTACGAATGACAACCGGGACCAACGACTTTACAATAGCCGGCACGGATCTTGAGCGCTGGCTTCAAGTTGCGCAGAAGTCAAACGCGTGCCATCGCGTCATAGACGTCACTCATGATTCGTTTCTTGCGCTTGCTGCATGTATCTAACAACGACGACGATTGGCTCGCCAATATATGGAATGCGCGAAGCGGTCCCCACTCTGACGCCGAGCGCTCAAGATTCGTGACGGTAATTGTACGTGCTTTCCGAGGCACGGGATATGTCAGTAGCATAGCATAGTCGGCCTTATAATGTTCCCACTGTTGGGATCCAGACCTCCTTCCTCTCTGGAAGAGGGAATGGACCGTAACCTACCACGCGTGCCCAGAGCGGGTTGGTGGATGCCACATGTCTTCGATTTTTTGGTTCTAGGACATGCCGGTTTCCTCATGATGTTTTCCTTCACCATTTTGAGAGTAGTGGTATTGAAATAAATTACACGGAGTAATGCGCCTGACTGGGTTTGAACCCGCGACCTACAACTCGTAAGTCGGGACCGTTACCACACTGGAAAAGTACATACGAATCGGAAAATTCACATTAGTGTACATGTTGGGTTTCGAACTCGCGAATTCATGCATGAGAGGTTGATACCTTAGCCACTGGGCCATACATTAACAAGCTAAAATTATGAATCTACTGATTGAAGAGGGGAATCATCAAGCAATTTCAGAAATTCTGACAACGTAAGCGACTTTACATTAATTTCAATCGTTCGAATATCAGAGCAATCAAAAAAATAAAACAGTAGCGATTTAGTCGTTTAGACCATTTCCGTATTTACATCCATCAATCGAGTTTGAACGATACCGATTTTAAAGTCGTTTGATCGTAGAGTCGATTTAAAAAAAAAATCTGTATTTCATTATCCTGGTAGGATACTAATTAATGTAACTGGAAATAATTCGTTGATAGATCGTTTAGTTTCGAGCCAGTTGAGTTGTCGTTCTAACCAAACCCGATTAAGGAACACGTGAATACCGATTTTGTATAGTACTTTGATCGAACGACAATAAAACTTCAACGATATTTGGCTTGTTTGATTTTACGTGAATCAGGCTACAGGTTGTAGAAATGTGAAGTTCCTGGAAAAAAAACTCCACAGTCTTCCCATAGTCCTTATCATTTTTTATCTGTCAGCAACATCTCAACACACGACATGCCGCGGCGGTCATGATCTGTCAAAGCCTCCCATTTTTGACACCATCTTAAAAACTCATCTCCTATATGGGAACTAGCAAAAACGCATGACGTACTTACTCGTATCTTCCAGGTGGGTCCCTACCACAGAGCAATGAGACGGCCCAGGTGGGCTACTAAGAGAGGTAGCCGCTACTAGAGCTGGCCGCTATAAGAGGTGGTCGCAACTAGAGGTGGCCGCTGCTATAAGTAGATTTTGGTAGGGGTGGTCACTACTGGAGGTGGCTGTTACTAGAGATGGCCGCAACTAGAGGTGGCCGCTAATAGAGGTGACCGTTAGTAGAGGTGGTCACTACAAGAAGTGGTCGCTAGTGGAAGTGGCCGCTACTAGAGATGGCCGCAACTAGAGGTTGCGGTTAGGTGGTCACTACTAGAGGTGGACGTTAGTAGAGGTGGTCACTACCAGAAGTAGCCGCTAATAGAAATGGGTCACTACTAGTGGTCGCCGCTACTAGAAGTGGTGGCTACTAGAGGTGGCCACTAAGTACTAAAAGTGGCCGCAACTAGAGGCAGAATTGCAAAAATCGTCTTTCCGTACAAAACAAGCGTGTCGTTGTAAGCATTCGGATGGTCCCATCTCTTTACTATTTTTAAATCTATGACAGCAAAGAAGTTCGAAAGAGTTACCGTGGCCCTGGAACAAAAAGGGCAACTGAAGGAACACAGGTCGGTTTTAGACAATAAAACTGACACTTCTTTTCGCCTCAGCGAGAGGGCTATTTGATGACTTACCACCTCAAAAAGAAAATGTCGTTTCCACTCACAGCTTCCGTACTCTCTGGTCTCTTCTCATACTTTCGCCGCAGTATGAAGGGTTTATAAAAAATAATTAAATGCTAAAACGTTTGCTAAGTAGGGAAAAAGTGTTGGGACCGGGGGACCGGCGCAGCAGGGGCCGTCAATCAACGTTCGCGATGTATTGAAATTGCACTTTTTATAAGCTTACGTTCTGTGCAAGTGCTGAGTGGTGATAGAATAGCGGGTTCGGCACTTGAAGGTTAAATTATCGCGATTCCGATCCCGATATCCGGTACACCGTAGGTGCGGGCTTGCGGACGGCGAGCAATAGGTAGCTCGCTGTCCGACCGTCCGGTAACTGTCCGGATCGAGCGTCCGCGGCACTCGACGGCGGCGTCGATGGCGCGCACTGTTCCCGCGCGCCTCAAGGAGTTGTCGGCAACAGCAGGGGCATAGTATTACAATATTCCCTTGTAATACTGTGGTAGGGGCCCAGCTGGGTCGATGCCTACCGGGGCCAGGGTTAGTTTCGAAAGACAGCTCAGCCCGGGTATGAAGGCACGAAGGAACGGGGTGGGTTTTTAGTCAGTAAGAGCCTGACACTATCTCCCGCTTCGCCCAAGAGCGGGGGATGTCATTGGATATCACACTTTTTCCCACTGAAAAAAAGGGGAAATTATCTTTCCCACTGCTGGGCCAAATCCTTCCCCAATTCCTTCCAAGTATCCTTTTGTCAAGCTTATAATACTCAATTCGCAACAACATTATACATTTAAACAAACTTTTTTTACAGGCCGTTCAACCGACTTTGACTTCTATTCCGTTGGCATAAGGATGGCGTTAAAAGCAAAAAAAGTGGTATTAATACCAACTATTAACTGCAGCAAAGTCAAAGTCAAAAATATTTTATTTCACATAGGCCTACATGGGCACTTATAAAACGTCAGAAGCTAGTGCACGGTTTCAAATTGATCGTTTCTTATGGAAAAGAACCGGCAAGAAACTCCATGGTTACTCTTTTTAAAAAAAGTGGTTGGTATTACAATGTAGATAGATATTATGTAAGAACAGTGTAGACCAGTCAAATATTGTACACAATAAAAATTATCTTAGTAAAAAAACAAAAAAAGTCGTACTAGGAAGTAGTCTAATCGTGGAGTATACAGTGTTCTCACATTCACATTACAAAAAGAGGCTATATAAAAAAAAAGAAATCAGGAATAATATAATAATTACAACTATCAATAAAATTTTAACAAAATAAATTACTAACAAATATAAAAAAAGCCGACATTTATTATGCCACTGACGGAATAAAAGTCGAAAGACCATGCCACGCATATTCTGACTTCTAAGTTTAGAAGATGCGAGTGCAGAAATTTTTGTTATAATCCAGGACAGGTAGCCAGCCTTTCGGTATTTTACAGGATGCATTTTGGACAGTGTGCGCGGAAGACAGGCCTGTTGGTCTAGTTGTTAGTGGCCCTGACTGCTATGCCGGAGGCCGGGTTTGATTCCCACCCAGGACAAAATATGTTTGTGTGATGAGTATGATCATTTGTTCTGTGTCTGGGTGTAATTTATTGTATGTGTACATATGGCGATTATCCACCCTTACGTTGTTAAAACCTCTACAGTACGGACTAAGCGTTTCGCCTCGTCGTTTATACCGCGTATATTGAAGGACTGCAACAATTTACCTGCTGCTGTCGTCTCGTCCGATTATAATTTAAGTGTCTTCAAGGCTAGAAAGAATAGGCTCTTAATAAACTAGTGCGCCTCACCATCAACGATTGCATCACTGCTTACCATCAGGTGGGATCGCAGTCAAGCACCAGTTTATATCTGATAAAACAAAAGACTGACTCGACACATTTACTACTAAATACTACAAAAACATTGCTAGTAAGTTATTTAAGTGTTAGTTTATGTCAATAAAAAAAAATTGTAGCGACATCTATGGCGTCACATAAGAACTAATCCTGCATCGCGCAATCAAAGTTCTCCGCACGATTAAACATATAGAGCAGCCCGAAATCACCTGCTGGGCAGTTGCCCACTAGACACAACACGCGTCTGGCCAGGGGATCCTCCCTTTTCAACGGAGGTTTGTGGGACTTTACTCTTTGTTCCACATAGCTCCAAACTGGTGACCTCGGCGTGATACCTCCAAAATAGTAAGAGCGGCTTTCAACTAACGTCACAAAAATCGCTCCCGCTCCGCTCATCACCACCACTCTACCTTCCTATATATAACAGAGTATTATCAAACGGCCATCGACTCCTGCACCACATAAAAACAAAACGAACATTTGCAGAAGGAATTTGCCAAATGAGTCTTTTTGCAGCAAAACTGACAGGTTAAACACTTGTCAATTTCAATGCTCTCATTTTAGACTGGAATTAACCGGAATGTGTAAATTTTGTGTCACACCACTTTATATATTATCATGTTTTTCATATCATACTTTTTATCTTGGCCAAATATGGATGTAGTAATAGCCGACAATAGTTTTACGGTAATTGTGAAAATAACACTTTTGAATGGCATAAGAAGCTATTCCAGAGGGTAGTTAATTTAGTAATTCATGAAGTAAGAAAAAGTGTATTAGTACTTAAGGCCAGGTTCTAGTCATTTTGAACTTTTTTAAACTTACGGAAATCCATAAACATAAGAGAAAACACCATGAAAAAGTATTTTATTAAAATTGATTATAAGGCCAACCGCCGAGCAAAAATAAAAACATGATATAAATTCATCATCATCATCGTCATTTGAAACGACAGACGTCAACTGTTGGCTATAGGCCTCCCCTAAGTGTCGACACAATAAACGGTCCTGTGCGTCTCGCATCCATCGGATTCCCGCAACCCTTACCAGGTCATCGGTCCATGATATAAATTAATTGGCTCGCAAAAAATCGCAAATCTGACCCTAACTTACGATTTCAAATGTGCAGCTATGTCTACGAGATTACATCATAGAAATATTTGAAAGTTACAAAAAAATAATAAAGCTTGTTATTTATAAGGGCCTTAAGCCTTACAAAAACATTTTTTTTTTTTATTATACCGCTGTTACAGAGCCGCGAAATTGTTATAGAACCGGGCGGAGTTCATACAAAATACTCAGTGGCTACAACCGGCTCTTAATATACCTATTTAATACACCTTAATTTGTATCGACCCCTTGTGGCGTTTTGCGATCTTGATTAACCCTTTTAAAACCAAATTACTAAATTAAGAACTTGAGGTGGCTACATATGCGATATTTTTTATTTAAAACAGAATATAGATTACAATTGGGGTAACGTTAAGCCTGCTGATGAGGCCCATTGTGAGCGACCACGCTTCAGAGGCTTACCATCAAGGAAAGGGATAGCCTTTTCGGCTTCAGCTCGGAGTTTCCTTGCGTGGTCGCATCAGGAATGAAGATATCCTGAGAACCAAAGGGAAACACATAGCCCAAAGAATCGCTAAACTTAAGTGGCAGTGGGTAGGACATTTTGCTCACAGAGCTGATGGCCGATGGGCCGAAAGGTTCTAGAGTAGCGACCGCGTTCTGGAAGACGCGGCGTTTGAAGGTAGACCGATAACCTGATGAGGGTCACAGGAATCCGATGGATGCGGAATACGTAGCACCGATTGTTGTGACGTCACTGGGAGGAGTCCTATGCCCAACAGTGGGCATCTTATCGGCTGAAATGATAATGGTATGGAAGAAAGAAAGAAAAACGTTTATTTGTGTCTAACACATACATTTAAATTTAAAAACAGTAGAATTAGGATACAATAATCAAAATCTGTGTAAGGTCAAAAAGGCGCCTAACTCAGCATATGCTGCGATATTTAAAAAGAGAAATTACGCAGCGCTGGTATTCTGTTAGGGCCCCCGGTGATGCCACGGTCACACTCACGGAGATTAAATAAACTACATAATTATATACGAGTAGGTATCGGAACAAAATAATAAATACAAACATTGCTAAAAAGCGTGAATTTATGTTACTAATAAGTGTCTAGTGTTAAACAAATATAGAAATGTAATAAATTATAAACCATAGACAGACGCCTGACGCCGCGCTCCAAAATGAAGCTGGAACTGATACATTAAACACTTTGTTTAGAGGATTACAAGTAGGTAGTTATACTGCCGTTGGCTTTGTTCTCGTAAAAGTAGAAAATTATCCCAAGAGAACATACTCCTGGGACAGATAACATTGTTTTGTCTTATTCCAGGTCATGATCTACCCGTTTTCCAACTTTCATCCATATACGTTCAGCCGTTAGAGCGTGAAGGAGCAACAAACATACACCCACACATACAAACCTTGCCTTTATAGTATTAATGTAATAGTATGACTACACACCTTATAAACGTGAATCTATGAAGCAATAACCATTTATATTTACTCCATAACGATTCTGCTAACCTTCCATATCTATAAGAAACATCATACGTAAAAACTAAACCCCTACTAGTCCAGGAGACCGACAACGGACCATCAACATAATCCGACAACTTTAACAGAGGCTCTGTAAGTGGGCAGCAACAATCGAAACCTATTTCCATTGACATGATATTACCATTTAATAGTTCGAATAGCCCGTGGCCACGCAAACGGCTATCGGAATGGCCCGGGCGCAGTTTATGAGACATAACAGTCGGGCTCTCCGACTATCTGATGCATTTTTAGATGACTCGATTTTGGGTTAAGACAATCGAGGGTGTTGTTTGGTGCAAGATAAAAGATTAAGCGTGAAATGAATAATACCGGAAACTGTTTAGAGTTCAATTTTAGTAAATAAACTGTGTTTTAAGTTCAATTGTTATTATGTTTATTTATCTATAATATGTATGTATTTAGAAATATATAAGTATGTTTATCAGTTATCTAGTACTAATACCACAAGCTTTGCTTAGTTTGAGACTAGATGGCGTTGTGTAAATATATTATTATTATTAATTTTAGTTAATCTAAATCCCACTGTAATTTTAAAAATGAACTTTTATATGTATTGGTAACCTAAAAAAACTAAAGAATTATAATTCTTAACAAATAATATTTTTGACTACTATCTCATCTAAGGTAAGTGACAATGTGCATGCCCTGTTAGTTTACCAAAAATTCATGGTCGTCTTGGGGAGACGACCTTAATCCCAACTAGCTTTGGGTCAGCTTCCAGTCTAACTGTAAGCGGTTGAATATCCATGTTACACATGGATCGACTGCCTATTAGACCTCCACAACACAACCCAGTTTGCTGGAAAACACGATACTCCTTGGATAGACTAATGGTTAAATTTTCTGGCATCCACCAAAAAATAATATACAAAATTTTTACTTGACAAGCAACAATTGGCAAAAAGATGATTTAACATTTCTTCATTATACAACCCACCTGCTATGCTGCCCATTCTGAATAACCACCTGCAGTTTTCAGGATCTATACGAGGCCAACAATAGAGCTGTACAGTTTGCCTAATATTAGTCAGAAAAAGTATAGCTTGAGAGCATCGACACAAAAAGAAGAAGAAGAACAAAAAGATTTCGCGATACCAGATACACTTGTGTTTACTTTACTTTTAAAGTCACATTTAACAGATAGAGGTCGTTGACGTACCTATTCGCATTAGAATCGCATTGTAAGTCGCAAGCTAGCTTTTACCACAGTATGTTTTTAAATCGCTACCAGCGCCATCCTTGCACCACGCGTATGAAATCGATTGACTAGGAATTTACTGTTTCAAGGATTAGGAGGCATGCTGCCTACTCCTAAGGGGCATCCAGAGCATCGTTTGAAGGTTTTATTCAATTCCACGAGGAAACTGGAAAGAAAATACTTAAATGCGGTTGTTTAGATCCGGTTTAATGTTTACCATGTTTGTTTACCTATGACGGTACGAATTCAATCGGTAAGATATTATTATTGTACGCAAGACGGTTTGCGGCTGCCGGGCTTGCGGACGGCGAGCAATGGGTAGCTCGCAAGCCAGCCGAACCGTTGGACCGGGTTGACGGTGCGTTGTGTTTTACACGCGCCTCAAACAGATACAATCAGCATTGTTGATGGGGCCAGTTAGGGCTGACGCCTGCTAGTGCTGTGGAATGTTCGAAGCCCTCTCAAAAACGTGCAACTGAAGGAACACAAATGAGTTTTAGCCAGTAAAGTCTAACATTTCGTCTCGCTCTATCTAAAACGGGAGAAGTTATTTGATTATTTCTCACGATAAAAAAAAAGATTATTATAATAGCAAGGACGCAAACTTTTAGTTTATTAAATATTTTGTTATGTTATAAAAGCAACAATATTCAAAAGATCACTGTCCGCTTTCCTACGCGTACGGGGCTTAGATCACCCCCGCACTCCGCGCAGGTATTGCTAAAAAATCGAAATTTGAGAGTCGATTTTTTTTATTTTCGGTTTTTTGTCTTTGCCGTAACAGAAATGTAAAAATGTTAACATGGGTACATCTCGGTGAGATACACCAAAAAAACAAAGACATCGAGCGGCCGCACTGGCTGACCATCAAATACGGCAAAATACTTGCCGTAACGTTGTGAATGTGTTAATTAGGTCTGTTATAAACGGTTAAGGTTATTCATGAAAATTGAAATAAATTATTTTTTTAATGAAAACATTGCCGTTTCTGTACATAATGTCGTGGCCAGATCTTAGACGTTAATCACTTCATGATATGGCCATGAAAAACTGGCCAGATCTTTTAAACGTTATTTAAAAAGATGTTTTGTCCAATTTTACTTGGCCTTGCTTAGTTTAACTTTAATGATACGTCAATCCTCATTTGGCCTACTTTCTTTAGATCTTTTTTATCATAGAAATCCTACATCAATGTTGAATGAGAAATCAATGATAATGATGAATGAGAAAAATGAAATGAGTGAAGATCTAAACGAGGATTAATACTCGTATATCATCAAATGTTTACAGAAATGTATGTTATAATGTCTGGTATAAGAGAAGTAGACTCTTTCAGCAGTAAGGAAACCAGACTCACAGTTTGTTTTTTAATTGATGTCCAGCTACCCATACTTATAAACATCTCAATACTCAATACTTTATAGCATTCCATATTAAAGTACATAGATGGTATGATATATTGTCAAGATCTTCCTATACTTATCATTTATTAAACTACCTTCAAAGCTAGCCACTATGATCCACTACCATAAAACAGTGGGCCAAGATAAATCGCCATAATATGGCCCCGCTCGTAAAACTGACCCCTCATCCATATTGGGGGCCAAAGGATAAGTATTCAATAATTTATACAATTGATAAATAATAAATGGGAAGGGGCAGCCATAGTTTTGTTTTTATTTTTGTTGTTTCGGTATTTTGAAATTTTATGACTGGACATGGTGCCGGAGACTGTCTGGCACGCAGGTGAGATCTTGGCTAGACAAGTGTCTTGCATTTTGGTGTTTCTTTCATGAACAAATACTAAGGTAAACTATACAAAAAGCGAATCGACTAGGTCAGAGGATCGTTTAATTCATTAAGCCTTATAGTCCCTTGAACCATCTGGCCAGAAATTATGTGGACGCACCTCTCGCACCCGCCTAGGCGGCAGTACGCATATCTGTGCATTTATTTGCGGCCAGCAGCGCCCGAAAAGCGCGCGGCTGACCTTTAAATCCATTTTCTTTGCGAAATATTGATTGATTTACATAGCTATGTTCACTTTGATATAGAATATTTAACCATCAATTTTTATGTGTTTCTAAAGATTCAAGCCGTTTCCGAAAAGTTGCGAAATTGCTAAATATTTTTTTAGACAAAAGTATTAATAGCACGAAAAAATCAAATGCTGATAATGTTGTTCATGAATCTATAATAAACATATATTTTTTTCAAACCTATAACCTAGCCGTTACCGAGGAGTAGGCTTCAGAAAGTCACTGTTTTATGGCACTTTTCGGGCGCTTGGGCCTTAAGGTAGCACCGAAGCTGAAAGAAATCGTAAGCGATGGTACGACCACATTCTTATACATAATGACGACCACCCAGTCCAAAAAGGCCCTAAATATCCCCAATCGACTACGAAGAAGAGGAAGCTGATGGTTAAAATCTTGGCCTCCCCTAAGTATCGCCATAATGACCCGTCCTGTACGTCTTGCCGCAATTCTCACCAGGCCATCGGTCCACCTTCTGGACTTAAGTCCTCCAGGGGTTCGCTTTTGTGACACCCAGGCGTTTCTTCCGCCTGAATCTGAATCTGGGGCAGGAACCTCCCGATTTTTTTTTTTTTTGTCTTTTTTAACCCAAAGGTTGACTGGTAGAGAATGCCTTGTGTCATTAAGTCCGCCTATGTACCACTATTGTAAATGAAGTTTAAATAAATAAATTTATAATTTACGCCGAGTACTTGCGTCATGCAGAAGATGAGGATACTGTGATGCCTCTCCAGCTACTTCCTAAAGACCCTTCTTTCACAAGTAGCTGGTTAGTACTACCTACTGATCTCTTTGCAATCTTATTACTACATTGGTACATTTATCATCCTTATATCCCACACTTTAGAGTTCCCATTCAACAAATCAAACTCAAAAGATCACCATTCTTTCTCAAACAAAAACTACCCGTAAAATGACATTATAAAAATATTTTACCACCGTTCAAAGTTACGATCATCTTATTCACTATAGCACCATTTATGCTCTCTGCTTACCCATTTGGAGTTTTATATACGTCATAATTTTATATACGAAGTGCTGATTTATACCTGGAGTGGAGGTTTTAAAGGCGGCATATGGTATAAAACAAACTGTATTTAAGTCAGCGACGGTTTATACAGGGCGTTAGTTTTCTGCTAATGATCTCAACAGGACTCTGTAGGGTTGTCCAGGATTTTGTTATAGTTTTGTTTAGTTTTATAATGCAAACGCATCAACGCCTTGGACATGTGGCACTGGAGAAGGATGCTCCGTATCCCTTGGACAGCATTTCAGACCAACGTATCCATGTTGCAAGAACTTGAAATCTCCTCACGTCCGAGTGTCTTCGCAAGGTTCTGCAATGCTTCGGTCATATTGCATGGCAAGACGGTGGCAACCTCGGAAGGCTCATTGTGACCGGTAAAGTGGATGGGAAAAGGCGTCGCATGCGCAGCCCAATATGTCGGTTCGACCAGATCCGCACCACTTTTGACTCTACAATACTCTTCGAGGGACTGGAACAGTTTGCCCGCTGCGGTCTTTCCGTCTGATTATAATTTAGGTGTCTTCAAGTGAAAAGGCTCTTAATAAACTAGTGCGCCTCACCATCAACGATTGCATCACTGCTTACCATCAGGCGGGATCGCAGTCAAGCACTAGTTTATACAAATTAAAAAAAAAAACTCGAAATCTCCTCACGGCTGTCATCCGAGTGTCTTCGCAAGGTTCTGCAATACTTCGGTCATATTGCATGGAAAGACGGTGGCAATCTCGAAAGGCTCATTGTGACCGGTGTAGTGGATTGGAAAAGGCCTCGCGGACGCAGCCCAATACGTTGGTCCGACCAGATCCGCACCGCTTTTGACTCTACGTTAGACATTGCCCTTCACATCGCCAGAGACAGAAACAGATAGAGGTCACGACCCTCAGCATTGAGGAGTACGACGGAAGGAGGAGGAGATATATAATGGTGCCCACTCACCATCATTTCGCTTAATTCATTTGCTTGATATCCAGTGGCAGTACAGAGACCATCCACGTTCAAAAGTCATGAAGTGGCGTCAGTTTTGTACAGAAATACAATATAGTTGTGCTGAGCGTGCCTGAACCGAAAGGGTCGCCAACTCATCACTACTTCCACCTCCTCCATCTCCCTAAAAAATCCAAAGAAAAAAAACAAAAATCCTCACTTGACATTCGCCTACATCATAAAACCTTGGGCACATTGCTCGAGAACAGATGGCCGTTGGGGCCGAAAGGTTCTGGAGTGGCGACCGCGTACCGGAAGACGCAGCGTTGGAAGGCCTCCTACAAGATGGACCGATGACCTGGTGAAGGTAGCGGGGAACCGATGGATGCAGGACGCACAGGAACGTTCGATGTGGCGACACTTGGGGGAGGCCTATGTCCAACAGTGGACGTGTATCGGCTGAAATGATGATGATGATGATGATAAAACCTTGTGCATTTCACGCTCCTAGGCCTAGTAGTTTTGGCTGTGTGTTGATGTGTCAGCTAATTAGTTTTCAGGGTTCCGTAGCCAAATGGCAAAAAACGGAACCCTTATAGATTCGTCATATCTGTCTATCTGTCGGTCTGTCTGTCTGTCTAACTGTCTGTCTGTCTGTCTGTCCGTCCGTATGTCACAGCCACTTTTTTCCGAAACTGTAAGAGCTATACTGTTGAAACTTTGTAAGTAGATGTATTCTGCAAACCGCTTTAAGATTTTTACACAAAAATAGAAAAAAAGCAATAAATTTTGGGGGTCCCCATACTTAGAACTGAAACTCAAAAATTATGGATAGGTCTCCAAAAATTGAGGCTTCTAATATATTTTTTTTCTAAATTGAATAGTTTACGCGAGAGACACTTCCAAAGTGGTAAAATGTGTCCACCCCCGTAACTTCTAAAATAAGAGAATGATAAAACTAAAAAAAATGTATGATGTACATTACCATGTAATACATATCATTAACTAGCAACGAAAATTGGTTTGAGCGAGATTAGTAAGTAGATTTTTTTAATACGTCATAAATCTAAAAAAATACACTATTATTAAAACATCGATCAAAGTTACAACGAACTACAAGAACTTTTATATTATGTTACTTGCTGCTACGGAACCCTCCATGGGCGAGTCCGACTCGCACTTGGCCGGTTTTTTCTTTTTATAAATCGTCGTTGCGCCTTCAAAAGTCTTGACTTTTGGTTTTTGATGTTATGCTAGTTAAAAAAAATCTCAAAATCTAAACTTCAGATGTCTAAATCCAACGCATAACCCTATATCCATCCTAATCAAATCCTCCTCCATATTTATAGCATTATTTTCCCACGACCAACCCTGCATCAACACGCAGCAATGCAAAAATCCGACACATCGCGACATCTCGCTTCTGCAATCGATCAATTAAATCGAATTTCTTTCGATATCAAAAGGACTAAGGCGGTTATCACACTGCCACGCACCACGCAGCGTAGCGTGTGAAACGCATCTACGCACGTATTTGCAGGAGTGCAGATCTGCATCATCGTGCGGGTTTTTACGCACTCACGCGCGTAGGTGCGTTTTGTAAATTCACGCAGGCACACTCATTTCATACAAAGTCACGCACGGTACTACGAGGCTTAGTGTGGCATACCTTGCGTGTCGCCCCGCACCCACGCGCGTGAGTGTATTTTTCTCCGCATGTAGGTACATGATCTGCATGAACTCGCGTGGATGCATTTTCAGTGTGTTGGACTGTTCGTGTTTTATATAAAAATGGAGATACTTACATTACATTTCCGGCACGGATCTTGAGCGCTCGGCGTCAGAGTGGGGATCGCTTTGCGCTTTCCATACATTGGCGAACCAATCGTCTTCATTGTTAGATACATGCAGCAAGCGCAGGGAACGAATCACGAATGACGTCTATGACAAGATAGCGCCCCCGCGTCTCACTTCGTACCACTAAAGAGACCGAATATTTGACTTCTGCGCAACTTGAAGCCATCGCCCAAGATCCGTGCCGGTAATTGTACAAGCAACGTTAGGCCACGCATTCACGCACTACGCTGCGGGGTACGAGGCAGTGTGAAAACCGCCTAACGCGAAATTTTTTCGCACGAGAACCCGCTAACAATCGCGCCCCGACGGCATAATATCGAGACCTTTTTTCTATATCAATGCACATTTTGCTAAACAACTCGTCTTACACTGACTTTTCAAGGCATTCCTTTCCTTACAACGAATAATCAACCTAATATTTGAGCTTCAAAAGTTCAAATTCCCATCTCTATGCTTCCGCATACATGTTTACTGATTCATGGACCTTATGTTTGAGGTGTTAAAGGTGATTATTGAGTGTGTAATCAGAGGCGAAGCTGTCTCATATTAAAGAATCAGATTCTTCATAATGGAGCGATTGCATTGTCATGAAGAGTATTGAACTGATAGGAAAATGCCTTTTAGGAAAAGAAGGATTTCCTATTATTTTGTATGTCTTTGTCGTCTGTCTGTATTGTATTGTATTGTATTGTGTGTGCATTCATGACGCCCCTTCGTCAAAAGAAGTGAGACATTTATAGATATTGAATGATCGTATCTCTCCTTTTTGATTGAGTTTTTCCGGTATAAATACTCCGATTGATTTTTATGTTACTTCATTGATACTCGTATGTATGGCCATCATGCCATATTATCTTTCCACCACTTTATTTTGACTGGTAGAGAATACCTAATTAAAGCATTAAGTTTCCTTTTGTACCTTTCTGTTACATGAAGATTTAATATAAATAAATAAAAAAACAATCAAGGGCAAGTTGGACTTGCGCACCGAAGGTTTCGTACAAATAAACTTACCTTTGTAAGTATAGTAATAGTTCGAGTCCTGAATCGATTCTCAAATATTTTTCGAATTGCAATTAAGTAATTATTTTATGATGTAACTAGTTTACAGTTTTAAGAATTATTAAAATTTTTGACAGCACGGTTGGCGTAGTGGTTTAGCGATTGGCTGCTGCGCTGCGTGCCACGTGTTCGATTCCCGGTCCGGGGTACCAAATAATATAATAATATTCCACAACTACCACACAATGCCGTCTAGTCCCAAGCTAAAAAAGAGCTTGTGTTATGTGTACTAGACAACTGATAAACATACTTATATATTTCTAAATACATACATATTATAGATAAATTACACCCAGACACAGAACAAATGATCATGCTCATCACATAAACATTTGTCCTGGGTGGGACTCGAACCCACGACCTCCGGCATAGCAGTCAGGGCCACTAACAACTAGACCAACAGACCTGTAAAAACCTACATTTACCAGTAAACAATTCTATAAATCGCCGCTAGTCAAGATAAACTTGGCATCGCTTGACTGTTAACAACATTGCCACTTTGTAAAACTCTGCACGTAGGCAAAGATGTATGATTAAAATGAATACAGATTTGAAGCTTGAGATAAATAGACTCTCACGGTAATTTTCTTCCTTACCTCTGCAGGATAGGTATTTAGATAGACGAAGTGTTCTGGAGTATTCTATTGGGCTTAATATTTACTCGTTAAGCCTGCTGTACATGTTAGACGAGCTTAGACCAATGCGAGCCAAGGCAAATATAGGTAATTTGACACAAGGCAAGCGCTCTCACACGTTCGGCAAGCTTGAAGGAAACTAAAGCAAATGGCCAACATAGACGAGTTTTGAGGAGACGCCCACATGTTGGGTAAGCGCGCGCGAGCGCCTTTGATTTGTGCAGAAAAACCGACACCGCTCCGAAGTGAGGCAAATGATTGCGAGCGGCTGCGAGTTGTGACAAGCTGCGCCAAATGAGGTCTATACACGTTGGCTGACTTTGGCAAATGTCTTTGCTCAACTAACTAGGCGAGCGACACCGAGCGACAGCAAGACAAGGCAAATATACTGTCCAGATGTTGGTATTGGTCTTCACTCGGCAACGCTCGGCCAACATGTATAGCAGGCTTTAGCTTCAAACTTCAGCCCGTTTCACGGCCCTGCTATCAATATTCGTCATTTCAGCCGACAGACTTCTACTGTTGGACCTAGGCCTTCTCCAAGTGTCGCTACAACGACCGGTTCTGTGCATCTTACATCCCGATGGATGTCGTAGGAACCCGATGGTTCCTATGACCGTCACTAGGTTATCAGTCCACATCGTGTGAGGCCTTCCAACGTTGTATTAGGCTCGTATAGGGATTTTTCTATGAAATCAAACACTTCGTGCGGCGCACTCTTATATTTTTACTTATTTGAACGCACAATGCTTTTCTTACAAAGATTACTTCAATACTGAAAAAACAACACACATTCTTTTTTCTACCAACTTTCAAATCTATTCTAGAACAGCATAATCCTTCAACAAGCCAGTTCGTTGGTTACATAAAAAAAGCAACTCATGCGATCTCCTTTCGATATCACACTATCATCATTGTTATCACCCTTTTAGATCGGTTGAATATTGTTCGTATCTCACTCCTACCTTGACCACCGTTAATACACGGTTATTCTTTTCAAGGTGTTCCACTAGGAAACACCAGCCTCGTCTAAATCAAAATGGCGAAAAACTTCACGCGTTATTTCTAACCAATTTGAGAAATAAATACCTTTTATCATAAATAAAGCACTTAAATAAACATCAGACACTGCAATTTTAATACCTCATAGAAACCCGCACTACACTACATAACACAAATCACAACAAAATAACCTGCACATCTCAAAATTATAACTCATAAGGAAGTACACTCAAGAACAAAAATAACTAACTAATCCTTAAACAAAACTTAAGGCCCGAAACAAACGAGAAAAATCCCTAGCGAGTGACTTCACTAACCCCTAGAGCGGTTTACGAGCGTCTTAATGACGGTACTCGGGCGTTTTAATGACGTTAAATGAGCGTCAACGAGTCTTGAGTTAACAACTTTGCACTTTCTCGACTTTTGGTGCAGTATCTTGGGTTAAAAGTTGACTGTTTTGGGAATATGTTTTGGGAGATTATGTTGGGTGTTTAGTTTGTGACGCTTGTGGCTTCCTATATTTGTTTGGTCTTGTACTTACACAGTGTGTTCCTTTTGATATTCCAATACTCTGGGATATTTCTGAGATCATATCGATGAACATCAACTGGCATACTTGATTTGCATACGCGAGCGAATGGAGCCGCGTGAGAGACTACCAGCCACTGTAGAGACGGGCTTGTGGACGACGCGTAATGAATAGCTCGCCATCCGGCCGTCTGGTAACCGTCCGGACCATACCTAAGACGTCGACAGCGCGAAGTGTTCAAAGAGATGTCAGCAAAACCGTAGGGGCCCAGCAGAGCTGAGCCTATTAGGGCCATGGGTTGACTTCTAAAAAGGTTACCCGTGTTCCTAAAACACGAAGGAAAACTGACGGAATATAGATGTAATTTTAGCCAGTAAAAGTCTGACACCCGCTCCGCCCTTGAGCGGGAAAAGTCGTTAGATGATTTCCCTCTTCAAAAAAAAAATACCTACGCATTGTTGAATAAGCAAAGTAGATCAATGCAGTAGCGATTGAAAGATTACAGTGACCCTATTAGAACATAAAGAACCAAATGAACGAAACATAAGTAGATAATTTTTAGTCAATAAACTGATATGCTGTCGCCCCAAACTAAAGCGGGAGCAGTCATTTAATGATTTACCACTTCGAAAGAAAAAAGGCTAAGTAAGTCTAATTTGACACTAATCAAAAGAATATTGACACCAGAAAACATCAGTTCAATAAAATTAGACCACAATATAAAGCTCGCATTACACTTGACTAAGGGACAGCAGTAAAAGTAAATTGGATTTTTTCCAGCGCCCTCTGGCGGTGGGATTTAATTATTGTTTTATTGCGTGTCGAGGGATCTATGTTAATGCTGATGGTGCCACCATTGCGATCTACTTGTTTGAAATTAAGTTCGAGATGATTGTGAATCTACAGCTGTAGGTGACTGTACTTTCTTGAAGTTTTTTTTTTAATATTTTGCCTTTGCTCAATTTGTGCATTTAACCAGTATAGAGTTTATAAGTATGTATTTAGTTTTTGATACACAGGCACTTAGTTGCAAACTTTTATTTAGTTTTATCGGTCCCGATCCGATGTTTGTCTGTAATCAAATCTTGCAAATTTTTGATCCACTTTCCGTTTACCGATTGAGCTGAAATTTTGCATGCATGTGTAAATCAGATGACAATGCAAAATTATTAGACATGGAGCTGATCTGATGATGGAACCGAAAGGTGGCCATAGGAACTCAGATAACCCTATCGTTTTTGAACTCTTTGGAATGGTCTTGATAAGTGTTAATTATATTGGTATACACCGCACTATAAAAGCTTGAAAAAATGTCTTTTATTGAAAACTTGTTTACGTAAAATTAGTACCTATGTGAATATGACACATTGTAATGTTTTTGAAGTATTTGGTAGAAAATGTGTCGAGTCAATCTTTTCGTCAGACTTCGCTTAGTAATCATGATACAATAACAAAAAACTCAGTTCCATTTTACAGAGATCATCGAGCCTGTTTCAATGATTCCACATTACTATCCAGTCGTGTCGACACTTCAGATAAAAAACCACACCAATTTTGCATTACAATGCCCACTAGGAATCAATTTGCAAATAAATGAAACAGCCGCTGAACTTCACTTGAAAAAACCAAGCAAAGAAATTTAAGTACGATAGTGGAGAAGACGTAGACGCAGACGTAGGTGACTCAGCCGCCAAATTAAAATGGAACTGGGCAGGTCACATCTGCCGCATGCCGCAACAAAATTGGGCGAAAGTAACTACTGACTGGACTCCGAACAGCAGGAGCCGGCGACGCGATAGGCCCAGAAGGAGATGGCGTGACGATTTGGACTCCTACCTTAAGGATTGGCCAGAAGTGGCTAAGGACAGAAAAGAGTGGAATAACGGAAGGGAGGCCTTTGCCTGCAGTGGGACACAACGGGCTCATAATAATAAAATAATATATAAGTGGAGAAGAATTTGTTTGCATGTATTATGGTTTTAACTATTGTGAAACAATCTGGCCAAATGGGGCTTCTTTGACCCATCTCTAACACAGTGCCAGTGTGGAGCCTCTCCACAGGACATGCGCCACCTGCTATGCTGCCCATCCTGCATAATAACCTCCAGTTTTCAGGATCTTTACGAGACCAACAACAGAGCTGTACAGGTTGCCAAATATTGGTCAGAAAATGTATAGTTTGAGAGCATTGACACAAAAAGAAGAAGAACTGTAAATACAGTGAGTATAGCTTAGACATAGTATAGTAGTAAGCCTTTTAATGTCCTCGCTGCTGGGTCTCAAACCTCGTCTATAGAAGAGAGAATGGACCATAATCCACCACACGAGCCCAGTGCGGGTCGGTGGTTGTCACTTATCTTTAAATATTTTTGATTCTAGGACATGCCGGTTTCCTCACGATGTTTTCCTTCACCGTTTTGAAAGCAATGGTGATGAAATAAATTACACAAAGTAATGCGCCCGATTAGGTTTGAACCCACGATTCGTAAGTCGGGCACCAGTCACCAATGGGCCACCACTGTTCCCCGGTGACTATAGACTACTAATGTGTTAACGAACAATGTGCCCTGCCCATTGCCACTGCCACACACGCACAATAAATAAACAAATCATTTTATTTCTGGAAACAGTAGGTACCAATCACAAATACCTTACATACTGACATACATTGTATAATACATTTTTACCCACCCGTTCTCCTTCACTTGCCCTTTGCGTTTCAGGGCCACAACAAAACTTTCGAACAATCCCGCAGCCCTAGCAGGCTTCGGCCCTCGTGAGACAGGCCTTTACACTCAGAGTTCTGGTAAGCCTACCTACCCACATATAGCTACATACAACCGTTAGTACCACCTGCTCAATAGAATGAACTCTGACACAAATAGTATCAGTTTGAAGTTCCCATTGCGTTCGTGTTCACATGCTGACCTTACACCCACTGGCTTAAGGGGAAGAGCTAGCCAGTCATTTGCATTATTTGTTTCTTATTTATAATATGAGGTGTGCATAAAATTAATTTTGATGAATCTATATATATAAAACTCAATGCCACTTTTGGTTGTAATTTTATAACTCAAGAACGGGCTCACCTATCCAAATCAAATGTTTAGGCTTTGTTCGGACTATTTAATAGATGGCAGATGTGAAGTTTGGTAGGGTAGAGTAGGGTAGAGTAGGGTAGAGTAGGGTAGAGCAGGTTAGAGCAGGGTAGAGTAGGATAGAGTAGGGTAGAGTAGGGTAGAGTAGAGTAGAGTAGGATAGAGAAGGGTAGAGTAGGGTATAGTAGGGTGGAGTAGGGAAGAGCGGGAGCGAAGCCGCGCGGGCAAAAGCTAGAATATTATAATTCTTAATTATTTATTGTACAGAAAAACTTAACATGGTACACAGTGATTTAACAATTCATATACAAAGGCAAACTTGATACAACAATGGGTTTTTTCCCAGCAAAACTAAGAGTGATAGATTATATTTGAAGGTAGAATCCAGCGTATGACATAAACCTACATAAATAAATTTGATATATATAGTATTAGGATACGAATATAATTATATAAATACATTTCTTATAGAAACTTAAAATCATCTCGCATCTATTTAATTTTTCAGTTCGAAAGTTTGGAATACTGAAACCATTCGCGGAATTATCTTGGCTCTTACGGACCACGCTCTGATAGACTACAAACCATACACAGCACAGGTTGGGTAACACTGTGTTAGATAAATGTTCTTACTAATTAACTAAGAAGAAATATTTTAGTACTAACTATACAAGGTGTAAGGGACAGCCCTCCACAAACTTTAAGGGCTTGCTCAGTAGACGAAACTGAACAACCCACCGTAAAAATTTTTTTCAGGAAACGAAAATAAATTCAGCCTCTCCATACAAACTGTCCAATCAAGTTAATAATTTTGTATGGTGAGGCGGATTTTTTTTTTCGTTTCCTGAAAAAATTTTTTGTGGAAGATTGTTCAGTTTCGTCTACTGAGCAAGCCCTTAAAGTTTGTGGAGGGCTGTCCCTTACACCTTGTATAGTAAATACTTAAATAATTCTACCAATATGCATCGGTAGATCGTTGCCTAATCACTTTTTATAATAGCAACAGTAACTGTTATTTTTATTATTATAGGTACTAAAAACCAAAAATATCCTCATTTTATGTACCTATGGCAATTTTAGCTGTAATTGGCCATCGTTTTATTAGAAAATTAATGTCTCGTATTATGTTTCACAAGCTGTTTTTAATAATATCCAATTATTATGCATATTTTATTAACTGTAGGTTAAGTATGTAATTACTAGTAAGGTTATAGGCGTGTAAATTTTAATGTGCATTTATTTTAAAGGTTAGTTTAAAATTAATTACTTACGCATAGATTCCAAGATATTATTTTTTAATGTTACTAAAATTAAAATAAGATTGTTTATGTGAAAGATCCCCTTTAAGATCACTTTTGTGCGCAAAAGAAGGATTTTCAAATATTTATGTACTTTTACGAAATTACCCGCCGTCGTGTTAGCAGGAGAGCTGATCACATATTATTTTCAACTAGCTACCCTACTCCACCCTACTAAACCTTACTCTACCCTATTCTACCCTACTCTTCACTACATTACCCTATTCTTTTTTCCCTAAGAACCTTCTGATCACAATAACAAACACAACAAAAAAAGAATTAGCGAAATCGATTCAGCTGTTCTCGAGATTTGGGCTTATCAACACATTTATCGATTCATTTTTATATTATAGACTAGCTGTACCCGCGCGGCTTCGCTTCCGCTCTTCCCTACTTCAGCCTACTATACCCTACTCTACCCTACTATACCCTACCCTACCCTACTCTACTCTACTCTACCCTACTCTACCCTACTCTACTCTACCCTACTCTACCCTACTCTACCCTACTCTACCCTACCCTACTCTACTCTACCCTCCTGTACCTTACTCTACCCTACTCTACCCTACTCTACCCTACCCTACTCTACCCTACCCTACTCTACCCTACCCTACTCTACCCTACCCTACTCTACTGTACCCTCCTCTACCTTACTCTACCCTACTCTACCCTACCCTACTCTACCCTACTCTACCCTACTCTACCCTACTCTACCCTACCCTACTCTACCCTACTCTACCCTCCTCTACCTTACTCTACCCTACACTACCCTACACTACCCTACTCTACCCTACACTACCCTAATTTTCATTTTTTTTTCCATAAGAACCTTCTCCTCATAATAACGAACACAACAAAAAAAAAATTAGCGAAATCGGTCCAGGCGTTGTTGAGTTATGCGCTTACCAACACATTTTGCGATTCATTTTTATATTATAGACTAGCTGTACCCCCGCGGCTTCGCTCCCGCTCTTCCCTACTTCAGCCTACTATACCCTACTCTACCCTACTATACCCTACTCTACCCTACTCTACTCTACCCTACTCTACCCTACTCTACCCTACTCTACCCTACTCTACCCTACTCTACCCTACTCTACCCTACCCTACCCTACTCTACCCTCCTCTACCTTACTCTATACTACTCTACCCTACTCTACCCTACTCTACCCTACTCTACCCTACCCTACTCTACTCTACCCTACTCTACCCTCCTCTACCTTACTCTACCCTACACTACCCTACACTACCCTACACTACCCTACTCTACCCTACACTACCCTAATTTTCATTTTTTTTTTCCATAAGAACCTTCTCCTCATAATAACGAACACAACAAAAAAAAAATTAGCGAAATCGGTCCAGGCGTTGTTGAGTTATGCGCTTACCAACACATTTTGCGATTCATTTTTATATTATAGAAGATGTGTGCATTCCTGTCAAAGTTATGTCATTCTAGTACTGTTTACCTTCTAATATGTTGTAAGCGTTACTGAAGCATAAATACACTTCTGGACACATCTATTGGCCCACCTTGTATTTTCAGTTTCGTTTGGTCCTAGCTAAAATTTTATATTAGGTCGAGCAAAAAGTTTTTATGCAGTTTTGAACCTGGCACATTCACAATTTCATTCAATAGTCTTTTTTTGAATTTCGAACACAGAATTTAAAGAAACAAAAGACAATTTGGAGCCTGTTTGTTGATATCAAACAATCGAATACTAAGAAAACTTGGTTTTATTGGTTTACTTGGATTTAATTCTTGAAAAAGTGATTGATATCTTTGGTTTTGCAACAAACATTACTTATTCTTAACATTAAGGTGAGGTTCTATCAATAATCTATGGATACTTCACCTGAAGTCGCCGCCCAAGCTGTGGCACTTATTCAGGCCGGACACAGCCAAAGAAACGTGAGTGCTCTACTTAATTTAAGTCGATCTGCGGTCCGAAATGTTTATCGGAGGTACCTAGAGACTGGCGGCTTTATTCGTCGCCAAGGAAGGCCACGATCTCGGGTCACAACTGAAAGGCAGGATCGATTCATCGTGACGAACAGCTTGAGAAATCGTCACCTTACCTCCATTGAGATACAAAACCAACTTCCACGGAGTATCTGTGAGCGCTCGAACTGTTCGGAGAAGGTTAAAAGAACGCGATATGGTACCACACAAGCCAGCTAATGGGCCCAAACTAACGCGAGCCCACCGAACAGCGCGCCTTCATTTCGCACGCAGTCATTTAAATTGGACACAGCAAGATTGGAGCCGTGTACTCTTTTCTGATGAGTCTAAAATTGTGTTACATGGCAATGATAGAAGGAAGAAGGTCTAACGACGTAAGGGAGAGCGTTTCGCACAATGCTGCTTTGAAGAGAGGGTTGCTTATGGCGGTGGCTCATGGACTATCTGGGGCGGTATATCCGCGAGCGGCAAAACTCAACTTGAGGTTGTTACAGGACCACGGCTGCCAACATTAAATGCTGAAAGGTACATTCGTGAGTGCTTAGAACCTCACGTGATACCATACGCGGACTATGTGGGCCCAAATTTCCTTTTTAAGCATGATAATGCAAGAGCCCATGCGGCCGGCATCGTCAGGGAATATCTTCGGGATGTGAACATCACAGTTATGGACTGGCCAGCCAGAAGCCCAGACATGAACCCCATTGAGCACATGTGGGACGAGCTAAAAAGACGTGTTAGGGCTCGTCAGCCAGTTGCCCAGACGATGCAGGACTCAGGAGTTGAAAACTGCCATAGAAGAGGAATGGGAGATGATGCCTCAAAATTTCATAGAGCGGTTGATAAACTCTATGCCTAATCGTATGAGCTGTGGTAGATGCCCATGGAGGCAACACGCGTTATTAAATTAAACCTATATTTGATAAAACGTGTTTTTTATTCAAAAATCAATTGCCTTTAACAAGGCGCATATCCGACTTGTTAGGTTAGTCCATGTCGTATGGTATTCTGAATTCAAATTTAAAACAATACGATCGAAAAAGATGGTAAAATGTATCAGGTTTAAAACTGCATCAACAGTTTTTGTTCAATCTAGCAATCATATTTCGGTAGGGGCCATCGAAACCTAAACTCTAAGGTGGGCCAATAGATGTGTCCAGAAGTGTATTTCAATTTTTCAGTAAGTGATTTTGTAAATCTTTTGAGGATAATAAATGTCTAAAAGCATATCAACATGTTGAACATAATATTAGTATTAAATTATGTAACTATGTATAAAAATTTTAAAGTAGAATAAAACATATCTATCGGTACAATAATTTATTGTAACTTATTTTTATACTAACAGACCTTCCCCTTAAGATTGTCTATGAATCATGGGTCGGTCCGGACCTCTATGAATAAATGTCGTAACCCTTAACACCGGCATTACTACAATTCATCCAGCAGATATTATCTAAATACTGGATAACTATATTATTGTAATGTGCTGGATTTATTCGGAGTTTTGTTGAAAATATTTTGTCTAAGTTACACTTTATTAATTTTGTAACGAGGAAAGATTTTTGAGTTTGTTTGTTATTCGTTACAAACATAATCACAAATCTTGCCTCTGAAATAATGGGTCATGGGGCTTTATGGACCGGGATCGCGGTCCCAACTTCCACGTATAAAAATAGATAATATATTTACTTATTTAACTATTTATGTACACACATGAAAATAAAACAAGGAAAAAGTAGAATATGGTAGTGTCCAGGGTCAAAATAATTACATTTGATTTAGTCCGTATTTTAGATTATAAAAAAGTATTGGAAACGTATTTTTTCTTTTTTCGATTAAACAAAAAATAACAAAGATATAGCCCATTAAAATTACGTGTGACGTCACCCCGTGCGAAAAAATGTAACACGGCGTGACCTAACACGTAACTTTAATAGGCTATATCTTTGTCATTTTTGGTTTAATTTACAAACAAAAAAATACGTGTCCCTTATTTTTGAATAGTCTAAAGGACGGACTAATTACATTTTTTACGGCAACTAGCCTATAGTACAAAGGTGACGCTTATTTCTAAAGAAATCTCTTCCAGCATACCTGCGAAATTAGAGTTGAAGAAAATAGAGAAGTAGACACCGAGTATATAATTATTAATTCTGAGTGATATTTTTGACCATGAATAAAATAAATGTAAGTTTTTTTTTTGTAACTGAACTTCAACGCCATTTTCTTTCTGGTCCCAAGATAGTGCTAAAAGAAAATATAATTTTTATAGGTGGAAGATGGGACCGCGGTCCCGGTCCAAAATGCCCCATGACCCAACATAATTATGTATACCTCTTTTAACCAAACAAATAGATAGATTTACTCGCGTGATAGTTTGATTTTCAGTAAAGATTATGGAGTGGCGACCGTGTATCGAAAGACGCTGAGGTGGAAGGAGGATGGCAGGGGTTGTACAAGTCCGTGTGATGCATTAAGCCCGTTCCATCATTGGACTTCCATAAATACACAACTTTTTGGGAACCTATTTATTGTGCGTATAGCTATGGAGTAGAATTTTCTGCCGGAGTCTGTGTTTCCTGATTACCTAGGGGTCTTTAAGTCAAAAGTAAATAGGTTACTTTAGGCAAGCGTGCTCCGTCGTCGACCAGGTCATCGTTTGCCTTTAAGGCCTAAGCGCCCGAGCAGTGCCATAAAACAGTGACTTTCTGAAGCCTACTCCTCGGTAACGGGCAGGTTAATAGGTTTGAATAAAATATATGTTTATTATAGATTCATGAACAATTTGATCAACATTTAATTTGTTCGTGCTATAAATACTTTTGTCTAAAAAAAATATTTAGCAATTTCGCAACTTTTCGCAACTTTTCCCTACTTCTTCGAAACGGCCTGGATCTTTAAAATCATTTCTACACATTAAAACTAGTGGTTAAATATTCTTCAAAGTGAACATAGCATTAAATCAATCAATATTTCGCAAAGAAAATGGATTTAAAGGTCAGCCGCGCGCTTTCCGGGCGCTGCTGGCCGCAAATAAATGCACAGATTTGCGTACTGCCGCCTAGGCGGGTGCGAGAGTTGCGTCCACATAATTTCAGCCAGATGGTTCAAGGGACTATAAGCTTTAAGTGAGACCGTGTTCAAGCGCGAACCCTTAAAAAAAAAAAAAACAAAAAACGATAAAGATAATGGAATATCCTAGAAATTTAATGTGAGGCCATTCTGCTTCTCTACTTTTACCATAACATGAAAAGTCCTTTTTTTACTGTATTACCTTAACGGCGATATAAGACATGTCCTTTAGTAATTAACGTTTACGTAATAGTAATATAAACACATTAATTGCTAGTAGGTACTTATGCCCAAGGCAGTATAAGTTGTCACAAGAAATTATAGATACTGAAGCAGGGCCGCCCAACCTACGAGTAAACCATCCAAGTATCTTAAGTACATAATAATAATATCATACATATTTTAGTGTTAAATAAGTAATTTAAAAAATGTATCAAAGTCATATTAGAAAACATATTTCAGACTTGACCAGAATTTTTCGTCGATTGTATTTAAAAAACCTCTTCAAAAGTCATTAATCGATTTAAAGGTTTATTTGAAGTCAATAGCGACCTGTTATGTCTGTATACTTTTTTATTTACATAAAAAATAGTTTTATTAAAAAGTATAAATTTAAAAAAATATATTATAAACTGCGGGACTGTTTGACCACAGCTCTGAAACGCAAATAGCATCAAGAACAGTATGTTAAAGTCAGTAAAAGTCCTATCCCTCCCACTCCACGCATAGCAGGAGGAGACATTCGATAGTTTTTCATAAAAATATACAAGGTGTAAGGGACAGCCCTCCACAAACTTTAAGGGCTTGCTCAGTAGACGAAACTGAACAACCTTCCACAATTTTTTTTTACAGGAAACGAAAAAAAATATCGGCCTCGCCATACAAATTGTCCAATCAAGTTTATCATTTTGTACGGTGAGGCTGATATTTTTTTTTCGTTTACTGAAAAAAAAAATTGTGGAAGGTTGTTGAGTTTTGTCTACTGAGCAAGCCCTTAAAGTTTGTGGAGGGCTGTCCCTTACACCTTTTATATCATCGTAATTATTTTTAACTAGATGGCCTATGATCTAACTCTGAATCAAAATTAACCTTTTGAATACCGTAATTAGAGACAGAAAGACAATGAGAGAGCGATTGCTTGGGGTTTAATGAATTAAGGCCCACCTTAAAAATAAGTTGAGCAGCCTTGTACTAAAGGATGTAAAACGGAATATATTACTCAAAGTAATAAATTAGTAATTAGCGGAAAAATAGACGAAGATAATAAATAATAGGTGTGTTGCACAACCGTTTTGAACGGACGTTTAATTAACCATCAGACGTATCAATTTACTGTAATGTGTTTATAATTTTGTAACTCGTCTAGTTGATTAGCACTTAGCAGTCATGTTTAAGCAGGATGTCATGCGAGTTTAAAAATAGATCAATCGTCGCAATATAATTATCTTTCACCTTTTCGTGTCTTTTTAGCCACATCAACGATATACTAGTCTGTCAAGAAAGTACCGGGAAAAGATCAATAATACGCAAAATTTTTGTTATTCATCCAAATTTATTTTATCATATTCAAAGTTTGCCCCTCAAAACATTTTTAAACGCTGTTTCCGAAATTGAGTTCAGTTCTTGCCGCGAATTCTCCTTTATGTCTTTTACAGATTGAAAACGGCTGCCACGAAGTGGTAATTAAAGTTTAGAAAAAGATAGAAGTCGGCTGGAGCCATGTCTGGCGAATATGGTGGCTGCTCGATGGTATTTGTTGAGTGTTTGGTCAAAAATTCGTTCACAATGATGGCCTTGTGCGAAGGCGCATTATCGTGGTGCAAAATCCAAGAATTTTCTTTCTACAAATCTGGTCTTTTTCGTCGAATTTGCTCTCTTAAATGCCGCATAACGCTCAAATAATATTTTTTATTTACCGTTTGACCTTTCGGTAAGAATTCCGAGTGCACAACACCGCGATAGTCAAAGAAAACAGTCAACATGACTTTGACTTTTGATTGACTTTGGCGTGGTTTTTTCGGTTTTGGTTCAGTTGGAAGGCGGCACTCCGAAGCTTGTTGACTTGTTTGCATGTCAAACTCGTAAACCCAAGTCTCGTTGCCAGTAACAATGCGTTTCATGAATGTTGGGTCGGAATTGACTCGTTCTAGCATGTCCTCAGCGACTTTCATGCGATTGAGTTTTTGGAGAAAATTCAGATCTTTTGGGACTAGCCGAGCGGCAACATGTTTCATACTCAAATGATTATTTAAAATGGTACGGATCGACTCGTGAAATACAGAAAGTTCGGCGGCTATCTCTCTCAAACTTGAATGAGGATTTTCAGTCACTATTTCCTTCACTTTTGCTTCAGTTGCAGAGGTTGATGGCCTACCAGAGCGAGGAAAATCTTCCATCACATCTCGACCGCTTTTGAATGCTTTGTACCACTCATAAGCACGTGTTTTTAATAAAGTCGATTTACCGTAAGCCTTCTGTAACATTTTCAGTGACTCCGAACACGAAATTCCATTGGCGATGCAAAATTTAAAACAAACTCTTTGTTCGATGTTTTTGTCCATTATGAAATTCGCAATACACACTAGATATGATATAAATAAAAACAGCACTGTATTTAATATAAATAACAGATGCAACTCAAACTCCGCGCCAAAATGGAAAACAGTTGTGCCAATCTAGCAACAACAAAAAAAATCTAAAATTTGAATTTGAAACCATAAACAAATCATCCATTCCCGATACTTTTTTGACTGAATGTACTATAATTTAATAAGATTATGATGTTGGTAAAACAAAAAAACTGTAAATTAAATGAAAATCTTAGTCCTATTAGTGTCTGAAAAACGACTTTCAATATCTGTAATAACATGACTGAATTGCTCCAGCTCCAGATATTGTAAAATTCATGATCAGACGATTATCTAATCATGAATTCCTACCGTTCCCCGCAGAAGACGACTTGAAGAGTCGCAGGGCGACATCTGGTCATCATAGATTCGGGTTTGTGGATGGCAAGTAATGGCTAGCTCGCCGTGGACCAGGCCTGTGTTGACGTCACGTCATGCACGTTCCATGCACGCCTCAAAAACATGTCAGGAAACGAACGAGGCCTACCAAGATCAATGCTAGCCCAGGCCACGGGATTGTTCCAATGAGTTACCCTTGAATGCAAAGGGCAACTGAAGAAACACTAGTAGGTTTTAGTTGGTAAAAGTCTGAGACTTATCCCTTCATCGAGAGCGGGATGATTGTTAATTTTCCACCACTAATTGATTCCTACAATGAACAATGACAGCGATAAAAACAAAAAAGAACATGAAACTATTTAAAATTACGGACTTTAAACACTGCCAAGCCCCATGTAACATTTATAGGCTACAAATTCAAGGCAACTACATAGTTAAATGTAATGGAATAAGTTATCGCTATGCAAATTCGGCAGTTAACTTGGCACTGATTAAAACTGCACGTCATAACTGTAATGGGGCAGCAGTTGACGGTCCGTTAAACTTTAGTTAGCTTTACTTTTGAGTAATGGTGCCACCGGACGTTTTTAGGGATATTCTTTAGCGGTACTTTAGTTTTTAAGGAAATTAGAAAGAGCAAAAACAGTTTTATATTTGAACTACTTATAAGAACTTATAATAAAGATATAACAATAACTTATAATAAAGCTAGTGTTTTATTTTTTGTTTATAGACATCATCATCATCATGTCAGCCGATAGCCGTCCACTGTTGGACATAGGTCTCCCCCAAGTGTCAAAGTCAAATCATTTATTTCAAATAGACCATTTACAGGCACTTTTGAATAGTCAAATGTCGGTCAGTCCAAGAAAAGTGAAGCTAAATTGCACGTTCCAAAGAGTAGGTCTCTATGGAGAAGAACGTGCAAGAAACTCCATGGACACTCTTTTAAATCATATTATGTGTTACATATAATGCTTGGTTACATATTACTTGTTGCTTCTATCATGTGAGCACAATGTCGATAATGAAATAAAAATGTAAAATAATTAAAAGATAGAAACTGAATTAAGCCACTGGCAGCTAAGAGATGACCAGTCCCATCTGACGGCACCCGTTCACGAGCATGACGCGTGCATCAGCCCCACTGTACGGTCTACTGTCGCCTCAATGTACGGTCCTATGTGTCTCGCATGCATCGGACAAAAATTTGGATGTGCAGAGCACATTGCTCGCAGAACAGATGGCCGTTGGGGCCGAAAGGTTCTGGAGTGGCGACCGCGTACAGGAAGACGCAGCGTTGGAAGGCCATACACGGTGGACCGATGACATGGTAAAGGTTGCGGGAATGCGATGAATGATATCTGTACTTCTATACTAATATTACAAAGAGGAAAAAAAAATATTTTTGTTTGTAATAAATAAATTAAAAAAGCTACAGGGCCGTTTTAAAAAATTTTTAATTATTAGAATACTACATTATCACCAAGTGTCATACTCGAACTTAGGCTATATATTTTCTACTTTCAAGTAGGCAAAGCCGCTGGCAGAAGTTAGTGAATTAAGTCCTCTCTTCCTGCTGAAAAGTTCTGAAAAGATTTTCATTAGATTTTGACTAATAGACAGTTTGACTTATATGGAAGGTTTAAGTGTACTATGTGTACACCGTTAAATTTTGATCGTTTTAATCCCGCTGAGGGTTGATCCGGTACATACAACACTATTGATTTGTAAAGATAAAATTAAAAATTAAAGTACCTTTTAACAAAACTCGTATTAATTTACGCATTTACGAAATTAATTTCTTTAAGAAAACGTCAGCTGAGCGAGTTCAATGACCTGTAGGTAGTTTGTACGCAACGCCGACTACTACCTACGGGTCATTGAACTCGCTCAAAATTTATTTTACTTTTTATTTATTAAATTTATTTATTTTTCGATCAAAATTTAACGGTGTATTTAAATTTTAACCGTTTTAATCCCGTGGAGGGTCGATCCGGTACATGAAACACTATTGATTTGTAAAGATAAACGCGCGGGGCCCCCGAATGCGCGGGGCCTGTAGCATTTGCCACTCTTGCTACATAGGTAATCCGCCACTGACTGGATAAAAACTCTTTCCCTACAAGAAAAATATGCAAAAGCAAATAAATAAGGCGCTCATTCTAATCTGAATAAGTAACAACTTATTATCAGTTGTACTTCGTTTCCCTCTTCATTTCCTCTGAGCTGCATCCGATTCACCCCTCTACGACTCTAATGTACCCGGTTTCAAATGATGCTGGTGTTTATTTTGTTTATACTGTGTGACTGTGAACTTAATGCGAGAATTTTTTTTTCTTTCTCTCTTTCTTTTTTCCATTTTTTTTTTTACTAAAACAGGAAAAAACACTTAACTAATTAAAACTATAACTATTCTTTCTTTCTTTTTTTAAATGGACGTTAATGTCTAACTTGAAACTTCTAGACAAGAAAGAAATTATATGTTTATTTAAGGGTCTCATGGCTGTGCCCAATAAGTCCAGTTCAGCATAATGACAGACCACTACATAGCAGTTGCCTGACGCTGGTTTTCAAATTAACCTTCGGGTGTAGGTTGTAATGTGGTGCACACTTTGTGCACCACGCCGGTCAAATGCGAACCTTTCGATAATAAAAAAAAACTTTTTACAAAAAAAAATATAACCGACTTCAATGTTCACTGAAAAGTACAATATATATATATATATATACGGTACATACACCAAAATAACATTTTTTACAATTTTTGTCTGTCTGTCTGTCTGTTTGTCCGGGCTAATCTCTGAAATGGCTAAACCGATTTTGACGGGACTTTTTTGGCAGGTAGCTGATGTAATAAGGAGTAACATAGGCTACTTTTATTTTAGAAAAAATAAATTCAAAATCCTGTAGTCCACGCGAACGAAGTTGCGAGCACAGCTAGTCTTATAATAAATCGGTAGAAGTTTTTAGTTGTGCGCGGATCACGTAAAATTTTTAAACATTAAAATTGTGTGTAAATTGTTATATTACTTATGCTTTGTTTCATAGCAATCGGTTGACTATTTCGAAAGATATACTACATTCATTGACTTAGGTGGTACGAAGTTTGCTGGGTCAGCTGGTTGACAGAGTTGACAAATAAGTGCAATAAAGAGTACGGTATTGGCTGCAGTCAGTTAGTCACCTCGACGGGAACGACGGGAGACATATTGTAGCATGCTCTTATCGCTTGCAGGGGATAGAGGGGGCTCGATAAAATAAAAACCGGCCAAGAGCGTGTCGGGCCACGCTCAGTGTAGGGTTCCGTAGTTTCCCGTCCGTCACAATAAGTGTACCACTTATGAGTTTAAAAAAATGCTTGCATATACGATTATACTACAAACTTAGTCAAGAAATTATTTTGTAGAACCCTTTTGTCTTTTTTGTACAAAAACTGTTCTTTCCATCAAGTTCAAAATAATTTTCCTAGAAAGTCCTTATAAAGTTCTACTTTTCAGATTTTTTTCATATTTTCTAAACTTATGGTTCAAAAGTTAGAGGGGGGGGGGACACATTGTTTTTTACTTTTGGAGCGAATATTTCCGAAATTATTGACATTATCAAAAAATGATTTTAGTAAACCCCTATTTATTTTTAAATACCTATCCAACAATATATCACACGTTAGGGTTGAAATTTAAAAAAAAATCACTTCTCACTTTACATATAGGGGGGCTACCCTAATAAAACATTTTTTTCCAATTTTTATTTTACCACTTTGTCGGCGTGATTGATATACATATTGGTACCAAATTTCAGCTTTCTAATGCTAACGGTCACAGAGATTAAGCGAGGACGGACAGACAGACAGACAGACAGACGGACAGACAGACATGGCGAAACTATAAGGGTTCCTAGTTGACTACGGAACCCTAAAAAGGACACTACAGCTTACGAGGATTTTTTTAAATAAAAACAAAATGTCATACTTTGCCATTGCTGTTTCTCCATAGCTTGATCAATGGCAAAAATAGTTATTGTTTCTTAGGGTACCGTACCCAAAGGGTAAAAACGAAACCCTATTGCTAAGACTGCGTTGTCGGTCTGTCTTTCACCAGGCTACCAATACCAGAGGACAATATTGCCCGAAGTAAGAATATTGGTGGCAAAATTGCCATCAATATTCCCACTTTCGGCCATACTACCGGCAACGTCACATCTCTAATTACAATAATTGACACTCACATTTACAATTTTTGTACTTAATTGGAGTTTTTTTTTTTGGGATTTGTTTAGTACGTCGACAAATTGAATTATTTTATATGTTGAGATAATAATGAGTTTTTTTAAAATTATTTATTGATTATAAATGTTTGATAATTTAGCATGTTTGCATAAAATGTGTGTACGCCGATGACGGCCAGACATAGCGTTCATTAATAAATATTTTCGTTAAACATATACCTATGTATATGTTTAACAAAAAATATAATATATTTGAGGAAGAAAGTAAAGTATTTTATGTAATAAAAACGGAACACCTTAAAAATCCACTGATATTCTGACAACTCAAGTATGAAAACTCTAAAAATCAGAAAAATCTTTCCACCATCACCCACATTCACCCTGAATTCGATAAGGTGAGCCCCTCAATAAATAATTTGGCAATATTAGCATACGTCGATTTATCTCGAGTCGGGGCTAGAATTATTATTTATGGTCGGGCCGACCCCTCGCACTACATATGTTAACTAAATCCGACGAGTAAGATTTCTCATAGACTAGATAAATTTGGAAGATGGGGAGTAATCGATTGAGTTCATAAGTTTTGTTTTTGGCCACGATTTAAAAGGAAAAGGAAGTAGAAGTTGTATTTCCTGATAACTACAACCTGGGTATCTTTAAGTCAAGAGTGAACAGTTCTTCTTTTTAGCGTATCGATGGCAAGATTAGTTAACTCCTTGCCTGGCCCCGAATTCGGCCACGGCAATGCCGTCCGCTGATGCTGTCAACAGGTCCCTACGTAAGCAGGCAACAGGGCAAGTGATGCAGGACGGAAGGTGGGACATGGTCTGCGGAGAGCCGCACAAACACTGAAGATCGGAACCATCCGACAACCCCCACCTGTGAAGATTGTCTTTGCTGCGCCCAACCTGGGTGCGGAGTCTGTTTAGAGGTTTCCAGGTTGGCCATGGCAACACGTGTCCAGGATAGAGGCTCTCCGACGGCTAAACTTCTGCCGCCAGAGGTCGCATCTCTCCGAGGTGGTGTTACTTTGAGATGGGCTCAGGTTTGCAGTGAACAGTTTACTTCTAGGCAAGAACCCTTTATCGTCGACCACATCGTGGCTTTCCATCAGGTGAGATAGCGGTCTAATAATAAATCCAAATCAAAAGAGTTGAATTAATTATGCTACACTGGTAAACCAATCTGAATTTTTCAATTCAAGTTATAATGATGGTATTAAGGGCCAAGCGCCCGAAAAGTGCCATAAAACAGTGATTTTCTGAGGCCTACTCCTCCGTAACGGCTAGGTCAATTGGTTTGAAAAAAATATATGTTTATTATAGATTCATGAACAATTATATCAACATTTGATTTTTTCGTGCAATTAATACTTTGGTCAAAAAAAAATATTTAGCAATTTCGCAACTTTTCGCAACTTTTCCCTACTCCTTCGAAACGGCTTGGACCTTTAGAAACATTTTTACACATAAAAATTGGTGGTTAAATATTCTTCAAAGTGAACATTGCATATGTAAATCAATCAATATCTCGCAGAGAAAATGGATTTAAAGCGCTTTCCGGGCGCTGCTGGCCGCAAATAAATGCACAGATTTGTGTACTGCCGCCTAGGCGAGTGCGAGAGTTGCGTTCACATAATTTCGGCCAGATGGTTCAAGGAACTATACGCCTTAAAAGCAAAAAAGTGGTTAAAATACCAACTATTTACTGCAGTTCCCATTTATCATGCTGCCAAAGCAATAAAAGTCAAAATCGGTTGAACAGACAGTACAAAAGGTTTGTTTAAATGTCTAATCTAATTTCGAATGGAGTGTACAACATTAGTTTTAGTGTATGCGAACCCCGTGTCAAAACAAAACACGTGTCTAATATTTTTATATAAAGAGTCTATGTACAAAACGTACCTAACTGTATCATGAAAAATCTCAAAGTTATAAGCTTGTTATGTTACCTAGTTGTCCGCACAAATACATGGTTACCGGGTCATTCGGGTGACTGAAGGGTTGTTTTGCTCTCGCGCCAGTTGTGCACTGGCACCTAATGCCCGCTATGACTTGATACTTAATACTTATTGTGGGTGGTGTTCAACTTGTGACCTTTTTTAAATATATAAAAAAAATATAACATGATGTAAAAAAATATTGGAATCAATTTAGTTAGGTACTGATTCTAAAAACACTATATTCAGGTTTCGCATTATATTAAAAACTAGCTGTGCCCGCGACTTCGTTCGCGTGGACTACAGGATTTTGAATTTATTTTTTCTAAAATAAAAGTAGCCTGTATTACTTCTTTTTACATCAGCTACCTGCCAAAAAAAGTCCCGTCAAAATTGGTCCAGCCATTTCAGAGATTAGCCCGAACAAATAGACAGCAAGACAAACAAAAATTGTAAAAAAAAATATTTTGGTGTATGTACCGTATATACGGAGTCATATGCATGCAGTAAAAAGCAGTTATTTCAATATTACAAACAGCCACTCCAATTTTATTTATATGTATGAATGTTGTAATAAAACGAGATAGACTTGTCAAGTTGTCCCATCTGCAAAGTCCTTAGTCCTGTATGCACCGGTACTGTGGAAGATTTCCTGTGCCTCGTCTACAAGCGCAGCCGGGCGCGGAGACTCGCTTTGATTATCCAAGTTTGATGTCTTGACTCCAATTTCTAGTTTGCATTAGCATTTTCCAATTTGTGTATTTGAATAACAAATTTTGGTTATATTTTGTGTATATTTGTTGAGTATTTTTGTTTATAAGGGTGTTAATATTCACGTGAAAAAAAAAAAATAGATAAAATTAAATAACAGATGTAAATACTGAAAATACTATGTTCAGAATCGGCAACTGAATCAAATTCAGGTATTTTTTAAATTAAAGTATTTTTCTACCCTAAAATAAACAATTTTTATTGCAAAAAAAAATCTTATTTTGATAAGTTCTTCATAAATCTTGATTACTCTTGGTCACTAGCGTGTTTATGTGTGCGTGCAAAGACGTACATACCGATGCGCTACTAATGTAGTGTTTTGCAGTTCTATGTTACTTACATAAATAAAATAGTCTCAAACTTTACATGAAAAATTAAAACATTATGTCATTAGAATCTTCAAAATATAAAATTCATAACTACATACTGTGTTTTAGAGACTGTATAAATGTAAAATTTTAACAGATCAAAAAATTTTACCCAATCTAATTAACAAAATTAATTTCATAACAAGCAACACTGAAGGTGCGAATAAGGGGGAAGCCACACGGTAAGACAAAGCGACTGCGATTACCAGTGACGTGCGACACGACAGCGACAACAGACCCATTAATAAGGAGCCGTATCAACGATGGAGTTAATTAAAATCAAACATTTCGTTTAAGGGGAGGGGAAATTTTATTTGTATGATGAATGCCATTTGGTAAACGATGCTCGCTGATGAATTTGATGTTTTGTTTAATCGTGTGAAGATGATTTGAATAAAGCTATTTGTCGAATGATGAGCGTAAGCAAGAATGTGCTTCTTTTGAGATATTTTTGTTATGTATGATACTTAAGTAAAATAGCCTATTTCAACGGAAATGTTAAGTTAATCGATAATTTTCACTATGTCATATTTACTACTTTAATATCATGATTAGAATATACATAAATCACACTGTCTGTATGCGTGTGTTTTTATTTCAAAAATTATTATTAATGCGAAAGTTTATATGTGATGATGTAACACTTTAATGGTTAAACGGCTGACCAAACTTGGCACAAGGGTAGACCATGTAAAGAAATAAATTCTATACTTTTTATTCCGGAATCTCGGGAGTATGTCCCCTGGGAACAATTTTCTACATTCAAGCGATGTATGAAGAATGTCCTTTATTACCTCTACTGTCTTTTCACTATACGACAGTTAAATTTGAGGCATTAGTCTCTTCGTTATTATAGTATACTTTCTTAAAAAATCAATAGGTTTGAGCCCCAACTCACACAATGAAAACATTCATAATCCTACACTCGCACAACAAAGCAACCGAACACAAAATTTCATCAAAAACCTTTTAACAAAAAAACATTGACCAAACAAAAAAACCTACCAGTAGCATCTTTTAACACGTCAAGGGTTAAAACTCATAAAAAAAAGAAGATCGAACAAATGAACGACTTCCATTTATCTCAGAGGGTAGAAGATACTTAATCAAAGTATCACAATATACCGTCTGTAAGAACATGAATATTTATAAGTGAATTAGGCGCGGTCGCGGCGACAAGTCGCATGATTGGAGGCGGTGCGACTTGTCTTAACTGTTGTCGGGAGCCTTAAGTCTGTTTTTTTTTGTGAAGTATTGTTTGAAAGACAAGGGGATTTTTATAAGATTAATTTGGAAGAATTTGGAGATGATTTTTTTTTATGGAGCGATTAGGAAATATGGCACGCTTATATGAAGGCTCAATTGCTTTTCATAAAAAACTAAAACCTTTTGTTTTCCTACCGATTTGGTTAGTGGTAGTTTGGTGATTGCGAGAAGGTACAGGATCGGTGGAGATCGCGATGCTTAGTGGAGGCCTATGTTCAGTAGTCACTATGCCATCACTTCAACCGAAAGATACCCGATCTTTGGATTAGCTCAGTTTAGAAAAACTTTATTGGAGAATTTTCAAATTATGTCGTTAAGAAAAATGAATCTACTTGCATATTCCAAATTGTAGATCTTTATGGAGAAGAACGGGCAAGCAACTCCATGGACAGTCTTTTAAATCGTGTTATGTATCTATAGCAAATATCCTAATTATTTATTTCTAAAATACTACAATTTTAATTGCAACAGTAGATGGTACAAAATTCTCCCCTCGGGAAAAGATAGGAAAGAAATGGTAAACCAAAAACGAATTCATCAACAAAAAACCTAATACCCACAACCAATCAGAAAAGGCTTCCCATTCTAAATAAAAACCAAATTGCAAAAATCTAAACACCAAGCCAAAACAATCCATTTGAAAAACGCCACAATACAAATAGAAATATGAATTGTCCGAGTGTCCAAATCCCGGTTTAATATGACGTTGGTCATCTGATCCGGGATCACTCTGCTAATCCTTCAACTAATAGCCCCAGGGTTACCCTTGGTCCGTTTAGAAAAACCTGACCAGAACTTGGAAGTTTCAACCATGACTCTTAAAAAGAAAGTTGAAATTCCAATGACAGAACTTTCGCATCACTACGCTTAGCAGAACCTGGTGATAGACAATGAAATTTCAGTCTTGTAGTCCAAGATATAAAGTTTGAATCAGAATGATGGTGAGGTTGTTTAGCGAAACAATTTTTAGGGCGCAAGAGTCCTTTCGTTGAAATGTGAAAGCATTCCTGTGTTAGATTATGATATTAGGGAATGTGATGTAAGTAGTGGTTGTGGTGTTACAGACATTATATTTTATAGTTTTGGACGATTTATTAAAAAAATCCCCTCAATCTGCCACCCCTAGTTCGGAGATAGAGTTGTTGGTCATTTCTTCCTTATTGAGTTAGAAACTATATATCCACGATATGAAGGAAAGTAGAATGAAGAAAATATTATAAACAATGATATAAGTCTAGAACACGAATTAAAATCTAATAAAATTAAACCACTTTACAATGATGGTATATATAACATTATCTTTAATTTATGTGAAACCTGAAAATAGTTGTTCAGAATCAGTAACTGAATCGATTCCATTAATTTGTACACTATGTTATATTTTTTTCCAAAAAAAAAAAAAAAATGTCGCAAGTTGACAATACAGGTCATGGCAGATGATATCGGATATTAGGGCACACAGCCGGGTGTGGGAGTAAAACAAACTCTCAGTCACCCGGATGGCCCGGTGAACACGTATTTGTGTGAGCAATCAGGTAACATAACAAGCTTATAACTTTGTGATTTTTCATGATACAGTAATGAAATTTTGTACAAAGATTCTTCACATAAAATACTAGACACGTGTTTTGCATAATTATACTAAAACTGCTGTTGTATACTTACATAAACAAAATGTTAAAAATAATAAACACACATCCTGTTAATGGCATGAATGAGATGTTCAGAATCGTTAACATTCCGTTACACATCAGCTATTTCTTATCTAACTGTTTTGAGTTTTGACAAATCTTGATTGCATGACTGGCGTATTTGAGTATGCGTGAGTAAGCGTGCATTAGTACAGTTGCATATAAATTATAAGATTGTACATAATATCTGTCTCCAAGAAATAAGCCTTTAAGTTATAATAATAATATTTAATACCTAATCCGATTATAATTTATGTGTCTTCAAGGTTTTACCATCAACGATTGCATTACCATCACATGGGATCGCAGTCAAGCACTAGTTTATATCTTTAAAAAAAGATAAAAACTCCAGAATTTAAAAATAACACAACATCTGAGCCAATTAGTAACGTAAGTAATTCCTATAACAATCAACTTCAAAAAACCAACAAATCACTAGAAAAAAAAACACCAGAACCACATCAATTTCCACGCCATTCAAATTGCAAAAATACCAGTAACCTTAAATATACAGCCAAGATTCCTCTCCCCACCTTCATTGACCAAGTCAGTCAGACTCTTATTGAGACCAAATAAATTAAGGCTTTCAACTAATTGGATCCTTAAAACATTTTTTTTGTCCAAAGAATTTATGCAAAACACTCGGCATGGACAAATTAAAAGTGCCGGAGAAAAAAAAGTATAAATTAATGCACGCAGACGCATCTGGTTTAATTATGTCACTGATGGAAAGGAGGCTGTGGATGCGACTGTTGAAGTAAGAGCAGATTTTTTTACTGTTATTTATCTATAAGACAAAGTTAGGTGTGAAAAATGTGCAGCGGTAATGTTGGAAAGAGTTACCGTGACTGAAGGAACTCTGGTTGGGTTTTAGTTATTAAAAGTCTAAGAAAAACCCTCCCACATCACCCAGGAGAAAAGAAGTTATTTGATAGAGTCCAAACCTCAGAAAAATATGTGAGAAAAATGTATTGTTGATGAAAACTTAATTATTAAAATTATGAAGGTGAAAGTTTGTGTATGGCTGAACGGATCTAGCTACACTTCAACTTGGCACATGGGTAGATCATCCCCTGGAATAGAATATAGATCACGTTTTATTCCGGGAGAATCTTTTCATAAAGTAGTATTTGACTTCGCTCGGGTGATACCGATGACAGATACTAAACTTCGCTAGATTATATTAAATGACGATTTTAAAAGATCATACAGTTCAAACAAGGATAAACAAACAAAAAAGAAAAATATTACCACTACCTATAATTAAAAACATTTTTTATTTTAAACGAAAACGATAATAATAATAATCTAAAAGAGCTACATTAATACGTACATTCAATAAGAAAGTAAAGACTATCACGCCACCATAGTTCCTAATGATACATTTTCACTACCGTCCGATAAAAATGAAACAAAAGAATATCCATACTAACCTAAAGCCGGGGGCGTCTTAAAATTAAAAGTGAACTCCAGTGGAGGGTCAAACGGCGCTGTAATCGACGCAATAAATCTAAACACTCACTAATTGCTACTGAACGCATCAATAATATGGTAATTTATGTGTAACACGTTTTAATTGACAAGTGGTAGTAGAGAAACTAAACAAAAATGAATGTAAAGAAGGCACATGAATCATCAGTCATAACTGGTAAGGAAGATCAAAATAAAGGAAGAGAATATTCAAAATATTGTTGTTTATAATTTGAAGTAAGTTTTAGCAATGACGGTAGCTACAGCAGAAAATACTATTGGAGCGACATACAACAATTATTATCCATTAAATACTTTTCAAATGGGGGAGGCCTATATTCAACAATGGACGTCTTTCGGTGATGATGATGATGATGACTTTTCCAATATCCGTACTCCCATATGGTAGAATATGATGCTTAAATTTAAGACCTACAACAATTTTTTTAATAGATTCGTTTTCATCATATATCGCATATATCGTTTTCTACTCTGGGTGGAGTAAGAGAGAGTTCTTTTTTTTTCACACTTTGTTCTGTATTCTGACAAGTATAGTGTTGATAATGATTATGATACCAATAGCAACACACGTTGATTATACCACAAATTTTAGATACAACCAATAGCGGTTTATAATGTTAGAAACCCGAACCAGATAAGCCCATCAAACTGACACAGGTACCAAAATTCATCACGCTAAAACAAAATGGTACCGATCAGTCACACTACAAAGAAAAGATACAAATAATATTTGGCCCAGAACCTTGTATAGAAATCTAAAGATGAAAGTGAAACACACATTCGAAGCGACAAAGAACACTCTTTTCATATGCAAATGACCATCGTACGGGGGACGGTGGTATTTTTCAAAACATTTACACAGACATTTTGATTTTAAAATGGGATTTCTGGCTGGCCAGTAAGCGCTTTATTCTTTGAGATGAACTTTCAAATGCATTTCGGAGAGCAATTCACCGCATTCTGTATTGATGAAGAAATTCTTTGTTGGGTTGGATTTTTGGAATGGTTTTGGCTATAGATTTTTTTTTAAATGTCTTCGAGTTGAACTTTAAAATTGTAATGGCGTTTTAGTTCAAGTTTAGCATTACTTAGGTTAATATAAATTAGTTATATATAGTCAGAACAAAAACATTGAAAGGCCTCCCACAAACTTGAACCAATGGTCTTTTAAGGGTCGCGAGAATCCGATGGATGCCAGACACACTGAACCAGTTGTTGTGGCGACACTTAGGGAAGGTCTATGTCCAGCAGAGGAGGTCTTTCCGCATTTAATGATTAATGATGATGATGATACCCAATCAGGCCAGTCCGCTAAATGCGAAAAACGACCTGATCATCATGATATAAATGGTCTTCGCCTATTTGTAATTGAGGCCGGCTTCCGTATGCACCTGAATACCAGTATTTAACACGGAGCAACTGCCTATCTTCCCACCACAACCCAGTAACTGGATAACACGATACCTCCTTGGGAAGACTGGTGGCAGATAGCCGATTCTGAACATACTACTTTTAGGAGGACACGTTATATAATATAGACAAAATAAAAACAAAAATTAACCGGCAAAAGCAAATTCCTATCGAAATCAGACGAAGCTACGAGACTTAGTAATAAATAGAAAGGTTATCCATCTTAGCCCGGCGCGAGAAATATCGCATGCACCCATCTCGTTCACTCCCCTTATAACATCCATACCCGTTGTCTCCCTTACTCTTGGAAGCACGTGACCAGCGTACTAGTGGCTGGAAGTTTTCCCTCCTCTATGGCAATTTCCCATGAAAAATCACCTGGCTAGGAACAACCCGCGCGCCAAATTAGTTTCCTAGACGAGTCATGATATGAAATTGTTTTTGTAAGTTTTAAGCAATTGTAGTGAAATATTGGAAGAACTGTTTTGACTAGATTCAGCCAGCGGCTTTGACTGCATGGATCCAGATAAAATTTGGACCCATGCAGTGTTTTTTACAAGCTTTTATTTAGTTTCACCTGTCCCGATGTTTGTCTGTCATCAAATCTTGCAAATTAAATTTGATCCACTTCCCGGTTACCGATTGTGCTGAAATTTTGCACGCATGTGTAAATCAGATGACAATGCAAAATTATTATGACATGGAGCTGATCTGATGACGGAACCGGAAGGTGGCTATAGGAACTTCGTAGTTAAACGCAACCCCATCGAGTTTGGGCTCGTATGATTCGTCTTGATGAGTATTAGGTATACCGAGCTATAAAAGCTTGCTATATTTATATATTCCACAACTATCACACATGCCGTCTCGTGTCAAGCTAAGCAGAATTTGTGTTATGGGTACTAGAAAAAAATATCAGCAAATCATCGTTCTGCGGGTACCGTAGGCGCGGGCTTGCGGACGATGAGCATGACTGGCCTGTTGGTCTAGTGGTTTGTGACCCTGACTGCTATGCCGGAGGTCGTGGGTTCGATCCCCACCCAGGACAAATGTTTATGTGATGAGCATGATCATTTGTTCTGTGTCTTTGGTTATATTATCAGTTGTCTAGTACCCAGAGTAGTAGTAGTAGTTGTGTTGTGTTGTTGTTGTGCTCTGCTTAGCTTGGGACTAGACAGCGTTGTGTGATAGTTGTGGAATATTATATTATATTATAATAGGGTGGAACAATGGACGGTCTTAATTTATCGGGTTTAATTTATCTATAATATGTATGTATTTAGAAATATATAAGTATGTCTATCAGTTGTCTAGTACATATAACACAAGCTCTGCTTAGCTTGGGACTAGACGGCGTTGTGTTATGGTTGTGGAATATTATATTATTATTTGGCAGCTTGCCGTCCGCTCATCCTATAAGGCCGAACCCAAGTTGTCAACGATGACGACGCGTAGTGTTCTACGCGCGGTTCAAAGAGATGTCAGAAAACCGTAGAGGCCCATTATGGCCCATGCCTGCTTACAAACATTTATAATATTAGTGTATTAGTAGGAAGGAGGATGTAATCAAAGACTCTGTATCGAGCTAGCTATCTATCTGTAGATGCTTATTTATCTATCTATAAAAAAATAGTGATAATGGGCACCCAAGAAAAATCAGCATGAGGATACAGTCATTAGATGCTAAAACCCTCGAGCATCAAAAACAAACAGAAAAAAAAGGTAGTTTAAAACTTTCTGCAAACTGATAACAAACCAAACCACCACACTTACTCGTATATCATCATTATTATTTCAGCCAAAAGACGTCCTCTGTTGAACATCGGCATCACCCAAGTGTCGCCATAATGACTAGTCCTGTGCGTTTACTTATCATCGTCATCATCATCATCAGCCTTTTTTAATGTTCCCACTGCTGGGACTCAGGCCTCCTCTCTAGGAGAGGGAATGGGTCGTAATCCACCACGCGGGCCCAGTGCGGGTTGGTGAATGTCACATGTCTTCGGATTTTTGGTTCTAGGAGATGCCGGTTTCCTCACGATGTTTTCCTTCACCGTTTTGAGAGCAGTGGTGATGAAATAAATTACACAAAGTAATGCGCCTGGCTGGGTTTGAATCCACGATCTACAACTCGTAAGTCGGGACCTTTACCACTCAGCCACCACTGCTCTTGCGTTCACTTCTGTATATATTATTTTAAATATCTTTATACCAATATTATATTAAAAAGAAGAAAGATTTGTATTTTCATTTAATTATCACTAACTGACATAGGCTATTTACAGGCTGTAAGGGACAGCCCTCCACAAACTTTAAGGGTAGCTCAGTAGACAAAACTGAACAACCTTCCACAAGATTTTTTTTCAGGAAACGAAAAAGAAAATCGGCCTCGCCATACAAACTGTCCAATCAAGTTTTTAATTTTGTATGGAGGGCTATCTCTTATACCCTGTATATACTACTTTCAGTATGGTTGTTACTCTTTCGTGTAAAACTAAACAACGCATTTTGATGAAACTTTACAGCAATATAACTTAAACATCAGAATAACATACATGCTGGAATTTACATAGGCAGAGAGAACTACAAATTCAAGGCGAGCGAATAAGGTAAGCAGTATATAATAAACCTTACCAATCCTAACTTAACCCACGGCTAACAAACCCTCATAACAACGGTATGCAAATACAAATTGATTAAAACCATAACAATAAACCAGCGGAATCGAATAAGGCATCGATTCTCGAGATGAATCGATACGATGCGATCTCCGTAACGATTATTGTTCCTTACTAGGCAAGCCGTAATTAGTCGATACTATTGTCTTATGCGATTTATAGATTGTCGGTAAAACAATTTATAAATTGTTGTTTTAATTGACCGTAGAATTAATTATGGATATTATGAGGATGAAGAATGGGATGGTTTTTTTTTGGTGGCTAAAAATCATCCAAATGGCATCCCCCGCCCTTGGGCGGAGCGGGAGATAGCGTCAGATTCTTACTGACTAAAAAACCCACCCCGTTCCTTCTTGCCTTCCATACCGGGGCTGAGCTACCTTTCAGAGCTAACCCTGGCCAGTAGGCTTCGACCCTGCTGGGCCCCTACGGCTTGCAGACAACTCTTTGAGGCGCGCGGGGACAGTGCGCGCCGACAACGACTTGGACTCGGTCCGGACAGTTACCGGACGGTCGGACAGCGAGCTACCCATTGCTCGCCGTCCGCAAGCCCGCGCCTACGGTGGCCGGAAATCGGGAATGGTTAGAAATGTAGTACTACTTTTCGCAGACAGCTAAAAAAAGTATCAATACCTTAGCATATAGTAGAGTACAGATTGAGCTACATGTCTAAACTTGGCGACGGCGAGCTATAGGTAGCTTGCCATCTGGCCGTCCAGTAACGACCGAGCCCGCATCTTAAACGGCATCTTTTATTCCACGAGATGTCAGCAAAACAGTACGGGTCCAACAGGGCCGATGTCTGCTAGGGCTACAAGGATTTTTTGAAAGGAAAGTCGTGGTCTTACCACGGCTTTCCTTCCCTCTCACTCCACTCTACTCTAGTACCATGAAGTGGGAGAAGACATTGGATGATTTCCCACCTCGAAAAAATAAAAAACTTACACCATAACCACAAAATAGATAGGCACAGAAGACAATCTCATGTGTGTACTTCACTTTTTATACCTACGCTCGGTGGATGCACACTAATGAGCGTTTGAGCCGGAACTGTTCGACGAGTGGTCCGAGACACGACCGAGATATCGTGTCCGTGAGCGGTGTCTATGTGTGCGCTGCTCGAGCGCGCTTTGTATGTAGATTGACTTCTGTACCTATCTATTTTGTGCCATAACTATCAAAGACTAAAGACTAGCAAAGTAGAGGTGTCATAAAATGACATGACTGCTGGGACTCTAGTCTCCTCTCTAGGAGAGAAAAGAGGCCAATAATACACCATGCAGACCCAGTGTCTTGGCCACCCGTTTACCATTTCTTGGTGCTAGGATATACTGTTTTTTTTAATGAAGTTTTCCTTCACCATTTTGAGAGTAGTAGTGATGAAATAAACTACACAAAAAAAAGCGCCTGCCTTTTTGCTAGTGGCCCAATACTGCTTTAGTAGGGACCATAATTAGACTAAATTAATACAAATCTTGCTAACTCTCATACAAAGTTAAAGAAGATAGGTAAAGATAAAAAAAACTGGGCAAGTGCGAGTCGGACTCGCGCCCTCACGGTTCCGTAACAAACTTACATATGTAAAGAGTTCATTTCCCGATTGGTGTCTCGAAGTTTTATCCAAATCGCTCTATCTCTCTATCGCTTCCCTTGAGTGTCGAAATATACGTTTTTTGCGACATAAACGATCATATCTTTTTTTTCCGTTGACTTAGAAGTTTGATTTTTGCACAGTTTCAAGGGACTATAAACCTAATTATATGGTTTTAATTTCAACTCGATACCTCCATGCGTTCCCGAGATAAAAGGTCTTGACAGACGGACGGACGGACAACAAAGTGATGCTATAAGGGTTCCGTTTTTCCTGTTCTTTTTGTGGTATGGAGCCCTAAAAAATAACTCTATTCCTATATTAATTGCAACTTATCTCAAACAACGTAATAATATGAAGAGCTAACACTACTATTCGCTACACAATAAACATTGATCCAAATATAGTCCATATGTCCATAAATTTAGCAAAATAAATCTCCATGGCAGATAACATGGACGAAGCCAATATGGCGAAGGAGAGATGAAATATGGCTATCAAAGTATGGCCAGCGCGCATCGTTAATAATAAGTCTATGCTTTATCATTTTTTATAATTATCATCTTCAGATAGATATGAAACAGGCTGGAAAGCAGATAATGTAGTTTCTATGGGTTTTTTTTTTGCAACGTTCACACAATGCCATCTAGTCCCAACTGAGCAGAGCTTGTCCTATGAGTACTAGATAACGGATAAACTAAATATATTATTAACTTTTGCCCGCGGCTTCGCCCGCATGCGTAACATATAGCCTATGTCACTCAGGAACCTAGTATGTTTATGGGGAATGTGGTGGTAACCTGTAAAAAATTGTTACACTAACCGTAGATTATAGAAAATAAGTAGGTACTTTAAAAATGGTGTAAAAATAAAAACAAAAAATAAAGCAGCTGTCTAACTGGTCAGTAACTTTTTATTTGAAAGATTCTTTAACAAGAGCTTAACACATATGTATTAATCTACAGGTGCTATTAGTAAGGTATAATCTAGGTTAATAATCTCATTATCATCCTAGGCTTTTCACAACTAGCTTGGGGTCGGCTTCCAATGATGAGTGATATTTATTTTGCAAATAGGTTTTAAAAAACACTTTCACAGTCAATTTTTTTTCGTCAGTTTAAACTAGATGAGGCCGGTGTTTCCGAGCTGCCTACCCTGAGAAAAAACACCGAAAAAAACTCAGGGGTCAAAGTCTGTTTTAAAGTCTGAAGAATGTTATAGTGAAATCATATGAGAACCATGGAGATTGGTGTCTGAGATGGTCTTTTGAGCAAAGAACCATACTAATTGGAGTGGACCTGTCCAGTCAGTGCAAGCATTTGTCATTATTCGTAAATCTCAACTCAGGACTGCTTAGGAGCTCAACGACCTGACGATGACAATCTAACTGGATGCGGCTGAATACTCATGTTTTACATGAAGCGACTGCCTCTCAGACCTTCACAACTTTACTGGGCAACCACCCAGTTACTGAGCAACAACCCAGATGCTCCTAGGATAGACTGATAATAAGACTTTATGGCGTTTGATTATCTACAATGTCAAGAATGACAACCAGAAACAATGGTTTTACATGCTTTCCGAGGCACGGGGTGTCAGTAATGTCCTAGCCAAACTTAAAAAAACCAAGCTAAGTTATAGTTTAACAAACTTCTTTATTCTTTACCGGTTATACAAAGAAGCAAGTCCATCCCTATCTGTCCGGAGTGCAGCCGGACACACGCAGCGACAACACACCGATCTAATTTGTCTGGGATTAGTCCGAGTGCCGCTTTTTCATTATTTCACCGAGTGTCTTAAGCCGTGGCTTAGAGCGCGCCGTGAATACTAAACGACTTGTATTTACTGAGGATTTTTGCTGGTTTTACCCTGCTTTTTGATTTTTTGAATATTTTGATTATAGTTTAATCTAATTTGATTACTAGATATGGTTAACGGAAAGCTTATTTCCAACTTCAGGGTTAAGCTTCTTCGAATACATAAAAAAAAGAAAAAAAAATACAACGGATTTAAATGTAAAAGGTGCAAAGTCATTTTGACATCGGAAGGTGTTTCTGGTTTTATTTCCTTAGTATTTAACACCTTTTTTTGTTGTAAATTGGAACAATCAGGAAGTATATTCTATAAAGTAAAATAGATTTTTTAAATAGGTTCACTAAATGACTGAGTTCTGGGGTAACAAACATGTATAATATATTTTTAAACACAACCACAATTTTTTGAAGTTGAGTGCACCATTAAATCACCACACTTGGTTTCCTCCGGATGTTTTAACCGATTGTTGAAAATAAAATTAGAAAGTAAATAAATATGAATAAACAAAAACTTACTTGCACCTAGGTATTTGGCCATAATTATTTGAACCAATTGACCTTGACTGCAGATAGAGTGATAAAAAATGTTTTATAAAATTACATATTACAATTGGACCCAGACGATAATTTATGTAGTGGTCTTCATGAGAAGGAAAAAGAAAAAATTCAAGAAAGACAAAAAATTTAAACCACCAAATATGGAAACATAAATAACAAAACAAAAATCGCAAAACACAAAATCAATCAAACCCACAATCACCTTCAGCCCTTTTTGTCATCAAAAAACTATTACATTTTACTTGATCCTTTCTTCCATTAAAATAGATCATTTTTCAATAGCAGTTAATATCGGGATTGGTTGTATCAATGATCAAATGTGTCGGTTGTCTTATTTTGTAAGTAGTGAGCGCGAGCCATGTCAAAATTACATGTTGCCCCGCGTAATTGTGATTGGATTTTGTCTCTTTTTTACAACATTTTAGGGTTCTCTTGGTGTAAAAGATAATATGGAAGATTGTTTCGATGAATACATGCTTACAGGGCCAAGATATGCAAATGTTATGAAGGAAATACCCAACCGTTGTGATAACAGCAGGATAGGTATTAAAATCTCTCTTTGGTATATTCAAATTGTTAATATCCTCGAAATGTATATTGTTAGCAATAACGTGACATTACAACAATGCATGTCAATTCCATAGGTATTAGGTACCTACATACAATTTTTTAAGTCACTTAGTCCGAACGTAAGGTTTGTAAATTCAACACATATATTTTGCTAATTCTTCTTTAATGTCAAAGTTTCCAAACAGGATTTCAGTCAAAAGTAGAGTTTGAAAAAAAATCAATTTCAAAGAAAGGGAAGGCTAAAAATTAGTTTAGGGTTTTAAACTATTTTTGTTGAACCGAAAGTCATATCAATCAAGGATTGCAACAACTAAATACTACAATAACACTCTTCAATGAAAAATATGCGGAACCGTCCACATTTGTACCAATTCAATCCTGCCTACCAATGTTTACCTGACTTTTTTCACATCTAAACCCTTTGTTTCGTTCGTGAGAACACTCGATCGGAAATTACCATTTTTAGATATTGGATTATCGACAGCCACACTGGATTTGAGGTTATTTTAAAAACTCGATCGGCAGAATCGATTTGGTATCGAGTAACACGATTTGGGCGGTGTCGTACAGGGCACCCAGTATTAGTGAGCCGAGTTTTGAATAATCTTGCAAACTTACCGGCTGTTGACTGATGCTGCGTTTGAAACGCCATCTACTGATGGTTTTCTGAAACAATGAAAGATTAAATTAGTGAACTTACATTTTTTAAAGAGATAAGATACGAGAGAGATAAGACGCGCGCCTCAAAAGACATGTCAGCAAATCCGTAAGCACCCAGCAGGGCCAAAAGCCTCCTGGGGCCATAAGTCGACTTCTAAAGGTTACCCGTGGTCCTAAAACCCACAAGGCAACTGAAAGTCACAGATGGGTTTTAGTCAGTAAATGTCTGAAACGCCTTGTCGCTCCATCTTGGAGCGGGAGGATTCATTGGAGGATTTCCTGTCTTAATATAAGGTATACAAATTAAGGTCAAGACGGCGACGGTTTATTTTTATTGGTTGTTGTTTCTTGATAGTTTTTCTTTTTGTTTTAGATGCCTTTTGACGTGTAGGTACATCTTTCTGCTAAATATTTATTTGGTATGTAAATATTTATTGATTTACAAGAATGTCTTTTGACCACCCAATGTGCCTGCTCTTTATGCTCTTAGCAAAGAAACTGATAATCTTCTATACATCTATCCATACATATAAATAAAATTGGAGTGTCTGTTTATAATATTGAAATAAATGATTTTTACTACATGCATATGAATACGGTACATACACCAAAACATCATTTTTTACAATTTTTGTCTGTTTGTCCAGGCTAATCTCTGAAATGGCTGGACCGATATTGACGGGACTCTTTTTGGCAGGTAGCTGATGTAATAAGGAGTAGCATAGGCTACTTTTATTTTAGAAAAAAATAAATTCAAAATCCTGTAGTCCACGCGAACGAAGTCGCGGGCACAGCTAGTAAAACTATAAAATAACAGTAAACATTATGTTATCGAACAAGACTTCATGATACTTATGCTGTTTTTTATCGCAGAATGAAATGAACACCGAACAGCTCCAAAGAACTTGATTGGATATATTATATCGCCGATAATATGGGGACAGGCAGATGCAACAACATTTTGAACCATCAGACCGCCTCCATACATGATCGTTATGACTATATCTCCTTTATTGGTAACTGTAGTAATCGATGTTGATGCTGCATTTGCTGTCAAGCTTATTGATATTTAAATTATAATTGGAAAGAAAGGGATAAAACAGTACTCCGGGAAAATGGAAGGCTATATATTGCAGGTAAAAAAAAGTGTGAAGAATTAAACTATTTTTTTAAGAATTGACCCACATTCTCATTAGATCTTGAAAATTGAGAGAGAAAGAAACAACAAAAGCATAACATGCCCTGCACATAGTTTATAAAAAAAAAAATGAAAGATGACACACAAGGTGGGTTGATGACCTAGTGCAGATTGCCAGAATCAATTAAAGAGACAGATAGAAAAAGACACTTGGAGGAGGCCTATGTCCCATAGTGAACGTCGATGATAGTAATGATGAACGAAAGATATTAATGCTGCACGTCAAAAGAGCGGTGGGCGCATAAAGTACAAAATTGAAACCCCGATATCGCACGACGGAGTCGCGGTAGACCACGAAGAAGTTGGCGAGACGACTTCGATGTCTGCCTTATGAATAGGTAAGAGGTAGCCCAGAGCCGGGAACAAGGAAAGAAATGAAAGGAGGCCTTTGCCCAACTGCGAAACAATACAAGTTAGACACAATAATATTATTGAGAGAAAGGAACCCTTTGCTTTGCAGTAGACCCGACAGAAAAGACGAACTTAAATATAGTCCAAAGCATCTTTGCAAGAAGCAACAGTCAGTAGGTAGTGTTATATCTGAATCTATAAATATATTGCTGATAATATACTTACATCCAATAAGGATCTGGGAGGCTGGAAGAAGCTCCATAATGAGGAGCCAGGTGATAAGGGCTGACGTAATTAACCATTGGAACCGCATACATTTTACTTTAATCACTTTTATACCTTTGTTAGTTTAAATAAAGTTTCTTTTATTGCAAGTTATGTTTTTCATCTATAAGGAACTGAAAATTTTAAAAAAAATCTGTTATATTACTTTGGTAGGATTAATAGCGATGCTACTGATTTCAAAATGTAAACTGACATACGGTGTATTTTTTTTTAATTTACGTTTTAGTTCGGAATATACAGCTTCTAAACACCAATTGATTAATGGCGATTTAGAAAAAATATCAATATCACGAGGAAACCAAAAATTCTAAGACATGTGAAATCCACCAACCCGCATTAGGCCCGCTAGGTGGATTACGACCCTCTACTCTTAAAGAGAGGAGAAATACATCCCAGTAATGAGAATATTGTAAGAATTTTATGCTATTTCAGAAAGTATCAATATTTCCTATGACTGAAATGAAGCTCATCAGTCCAGCAACTAAGTAAGTGCCTCACTAATGCCTGTTACGTAAGATTACAAAACTGCTTATGTAAATAGGCGTAATAGTCAACAAAGTTTAAAGAAATGGCCGCCGCTTTGACGACAAAAACCTCCACATTCCACAGCTTTTGAAAATGCCGCGACCGTCACTAAATACACTCGAGTTGACAGAAAGCCGACGAGTCCCGATCTTAACCGAATCGAATTTGACAATAGTTCCACTTAGCGGCCCACAGATGTCGTTAGCGCCCGCTGCGCCCGCACCGCGCAACATGCAGAGATTAGAAATTAGTATTCGTATAACTGTTACGTTTGAAAAAAGTGATCCGTTTTCTTTTTGCAATTTTATTTTAAGAATTGTTAATCTAATATACATTTTTTCGTACTTATTTTTTTTTATTTACTTTTTAGTGAAAGTTATTTTTTTCTTTTAAAAACGATTTTGCATGAAAAATTTGCTTTTGATTTCACTTAGGTATTTAAAAAAAATATTAATTCTCTTCAATATCTTAATATTTTCTTTTAAAGTTTAGGATATTATGATCGTTTTGATTTTGAACAGACCTATTTTTTTTAATACTTTATTCTTAGAATAAGCTGCTAGGAAGAAATTGCGAAATGTGATAAAGTCGAAAATTGTGTGTTTTCTGGTTTATACACAGTAAATTACATATAAATTAATAAAAAGTGGATCCTAAAGATTTTAAACAGTTTTTTGGACGTGACCAACTTATGTCGTGATTCGTGCGTATGTATGACACATTTATAGCAGTAAGTACCTATGGTACAGTTACTTTAAGTACAAACTACTTAACGTAACTATCACACTGATAGCAAACCCGAGGGGGGTAGGCACGGTGATTGGTGAAAAAACTCGGGCTCTCACAAGTAGGAAACGAATAAGAACGAATGTTTTTTCTGTTGCCTATTTAACTTGATTATTTACGCAGCCACTTTGATGTTTGAATGCACCTTGCGTTGTTAATATAAGTTTTGATACTTGATAGGTTTTGTTGCTTCAGAATGATAATTTTGAACATTTTCAGTATTATTAAAACGATCAAATCGAGTAAATTCAAAACTTAGCAAGTTTTGAATTTACTTAATAGATGCCAAATTACGTATATTTTTTTAAGAAAGACATTTTTTCATATTTAATTTAGAAAAAACTTGTGTGAGTAAAGGCATTTAAAGTTGGTCATACTCATGTTTTGTAGAGCACTTTTTACTAGTGAGGCACAAGGATACCATAGCCAAAGGCTCATTTTATCGTAAATATTAACAACAAGATTTAGAAAAAAAAATAACTTTCACAGGGTGCACTGTTCTCTTAGTTCAAACTGTAAAATGTCAACAGTTTTGCATCTCCTTATTTAGGTTATACCGAGTAAATAAATCACTAATTAAAAACTTTTTTTGTGAATCCTATTTAAAGTGTACCTACTTAATAGTAGGTACTACTGCTTTGCTAAATATCCTTTATTGCTAAGTAGCTATAAATTGCTCAAACCAAAACGGTGTGACTTAATAATTAGCTAGACCAGCAAAATGGTGTTTTGACATTGCATTGTATTAACAATTCATCAAGTATCAAAACCTCTTACTCCACAAACAAATTGATCAATCACAAATGGAAGTTGGTAATCGGATCGATTTACTTTTACACGATTCGATTCCTACTCGGATCCCAATTGTTTCCGAATCGCGGCGAGCTCAAACGAATGCGAGATACATAGTTACTTTAGTCATGGAAACTGTTGGCCGGAATTAAAAACTTTTTTTGTAAATCTTATTTAAAAGAGTTGCTCTTTTTAAAAATAGAATTAGAATAGAAAAAGTATTGGATTGTAATTGTTGAGCTTTATAATTAATGTGATGCCGCATCACAACGCATCACTGATGCGGTGCGGTTCTTCATGATGAAATCAATTACTTTTTTTTATTGCTTTGGGACAGCAATCACATATTATTATTGTGTAACAAGAAAAATTAAGTTAAAGTTTTTATTTATGTTTGTTATTTTAATAATTAGTGTGTTTAGTTTGTCTAATAAGTTAAACGACTTGGGTAATTATTGGGATTTAATTAAATCTGATGTAGTCAACACGGGTTCAATAATCAAGTTTGATTAAGAGATAGAGATCGTTGTTTACTAACAGAAGAACCTTATAAAAAGTACCGAATATAAGTATTTTTAAAAGATTAAATATTATACAAAATTCCCAAGTCGGACTTAATAGACAGACTATAAGGTGTCATTTTAGTTATGCACATACAAGTTCAGAGGCGGACTTAATAACGCCTTAGGCATTTTCTACCAATCAACTTTTGGGTGATACAGATAAAAATAGTGTTAGGTGCGATAAATGAGCAAAGTCAAAAACAAAAAGCGAAGTCAAAAGCAAGATACATACAATTATACATATAAGATATAATATGTAAGTATAATGCTGTTTTTATTAATGGGTACATAATATTCTACTCACTATTATATTCTGTACATCTTTGTTCAAGTATTTAGGGCCTTGACTGAATAGAATAATATGTAAATAAAGATAATTTTAAGGTTTTTAATTAATTAATAAAAATCACGTTTTATATTAATAGATAACCTATATACAAAGTCTTGGTATATTTCTGTCTCTATAATAAATGGAAAAATCTTCTAAGAAAGACGGCTAAGTTTCAAATCTTATTTGATAAAATAGTTAAGTAACTGAATAAATTTGGAAACATCAAAACATTTCCCATCACCGAGATAATATTAATTTATTAAAGGTTTATTTTTCAGTAATTCGATAACTTTTATCTCAATTATGTATGTCATTTGACAGGATTTCCACAGAAAAGCCGCTAATTTAAACCTCAAATAAAATAAAAAAATTAAAATTTATTTGACATTTAAAACTACAACCCTAAAATATATTTCTACTTTTTTTTTAATTGATATAAACTAGTGCTTGACTGCTATTCAATCCAGTCTTGACTTGTCCAGTAATAAATAAAAGTAAATAAGTAAGTAGTTACAATAAAATAAGCCACTTCTAAAAATCTTTGCACTTCATGCATAACTTTGCCTACTTTGCAGTGAAAAACTAATTACAAATCTAAAAATGTTCAATAAGGAGAAATCAAGAGCCTTTTTCTCGTACCTAATTATGTTTAACAAGATATATAAAAATACAGAAATCCCGAAAAATTATTTACGCATTCAACACGTCAATACAAATGTCTTCATTAACTCAATGTCAAACAGAACTTCATATAAAAACAATGAGAACTCCCACAAAGCGAGTTTCCGAGAAAACTCCCCGAAAACGTCAAATTCCTCGACTAATCGAATAAGGTAAGTCGACAATCGAAACGTTGTGAATAAGCAATCGATCACCGTACGTCACTTTACATTTATAATTCTTTAAAACAAACCTTTCCAAATATTTAGTATATTTTAAGTTACAAAGTTCGATTTAAAAAAACTTAAAAATCGAATAAACGAACGCACTACTTTAAATCAGTTAATGTTGCCAACAAAAAAGTTTATAAAAAAGTTTGACCGCGAATGCCTGTAACTTTTTGCAAATTTCGAATTTGGAACGCATAGGCCTGCGTTCGCCGCGACGCCCCACGTTCTAGTGAGGTGACATGCACGCACCCCGGAAAATTCGCGAATTCCCCTTGCAAGTTTATACGCATCGGAGTGGGGCCCGGGGCCTCCCTAATCGAATAACAATCGTAATTGGGGGCGCTATTAATGAATCATTAATTCGTGTTCAGGAATGTTGCGATGACTTTTGACTTGCGGTGTGGTGAAGTTGCTTGTCTAATTTTGATGGGATTAATTGCACAGGAGAATAGATTTGTTTGAATTAATTTTCATTGTAAAATGTACTGATGTTTTGGCGGTAAAGATTTGTGTTTGTTATTTTTATAATATAAACTAGTCCTTGACTGCAATCCCACCTGATGGTAAACAGTGATGCAATGGTTGATGGTGAGGCACGCTAGTTTATTAGGTGCCCATTCACTCTAACCTTGAAGACACTGTAAATTATAATCGGACGGTAAGACCGCAGCTGACAACTTGTTCCAGTCCTTCGATTTGTGCGGTTTATACGATGAGGCGAAACGCTTAGTCCGAACCGTAGAGGTTTTAACAACGTAAAGATGAATACTCGCCGTAAGTCGAGTTATTCCGAATATACTTATGAAAAGTTAGAGCAAGAACAACCTGCTGTTGTTAACTTTAAAATCAAACCACGAACACCCGATCACATTCAATAAATTCAAAAATAAGCCGAAACAAAACGACGAACTACATCATACTTGATAGCACAAATACCAGCAAAATCTTTCACTAGCATGACAGTCACGGAGCCACTAACTCGCATTTACTGGCTAAACAAAAGGACAAAACTGACAAAAATTCCCCTCACAACCGGGGAATAATTTTCCAATATGGCAATAATATGACACAACAGTGGCAACACCGCGTGAATAATAAATATGGCGGGGACACGCGCAGTGCGTACTCTCAATTATTTACGCGCAAATTATGGAAGTAACATGCGTAGTTTTGTTTTTTGGACGGAAATGTGAGATGTCTTGGAGAAATTGGGAATGTAGGGCAGAGTAACTTTCCAACTAATATATGTAGGTACGGTATTGCCCTCGATGATGTAAAATAAAGTAAGTACAGCCCATGCATTGTGGGCAGCTGAATTGAAGGAACGCAAGGAAAAGGGCATTTGAAGGAACACAGGTGAGTTTTAGTCAGTAAAAGTCTGACACTCCCTTCGATCTTCCCAGAGCGGGCAATATCTAGGATTTCCACTTCAGAAACACAAAGAAGGGACACGTGACACTGGCTGTCAAAACTCTATTGTCTATTATCAGCAGCTCCTGAACTATGTCAAAGTCAGTTTTGTATGGAAAATAAAAAAAACTAACTATAACACGTAACTCTGTTTTTTAAGAGCGTCCTTTTCGAGGTACATTTTCATACAACCGCTCTTATAGTAATCGGCATGAACATTGAGCGCTGGACGTCAGAGTAGGGATCGCTTTGCGCGTCGTCGTTGTTTTTCGTGCTTGCTGCATGTATCTAACAACTATTACTACTATATCCTACTCTATCCTCCCGTGCATTATCGATATTATCTAGGCTTTTATAGCAATCGAAACATAAACTTGTGTAAAACTTATCTAGTAAAAACCTCTGAAAATCTGCTATTTTACATAATACTTAATAATAATATTTTTTTAAACCCTTAAAATCTTTTAAGGGTTTAAAAAAATACGTATTTCCTGGAACAAGTTTTGTGAAGTATTCGAATAAATCACGGAATTACCGCATGCCAACAGAGTTTTCAGGCGTTATCTCTCTTTTTAACACGCTTATATTAGCTTCACCTGTATGTTTGTAACCAACGCCTTTAAGCTCGATTTTGACCCACTTTGGGCGATCAAATTTTCTTCAAACTTTGCACACCTATCAAAGACTGATGACAATACAATGATCCGTTTTTTTTAGTGAAGTGGCTTTGTGCCATATTTTTCGTAAATCGAGCACCCCACGCTTTTTTCACAATGATATTAATATTTTTCGTTCATTATTATTTTTTACACTGCCTCTTCAAACATCGCGTTGGATTGCGCTAGATGAAGCAACAAGCTTTTAAACCATGCTCGAAGAAATAATATTAGTATCCATACATTTTGTACTTTGTGATTCAAATACCAAAGACAAAAAAAAAATCGTGAACTCCAATTTGCATAGCAAGCACTGCTTAAATCTTCATCACTAATCATCATCACTAATTTAACCTTTCAGATACCGTCAATTTGAGACACCATAAATAAAACAATAGATGCGTGAACGCCGGCGGCGTTCGCTTGGGGTTTAATGAATATAAAAAAGAGAAAGAGTTTGTTTTTTTTTTGTTTGTAGGGGGTAATCTCTGCAAGTACTGGTCCAATTGCTAAAATTTTTCCACCGACAAAAAGCTGTTTTGTTCCTGAGTGACATAGGCTATATTTCAAGTAGGTACGCGGGCGAAGCTGCGGACAAAATCTATACGTTGCCCCGCACTAGCAATTACAAACATGTAAACTCATAAACACAAGACACAACACCCAGACACAGAACAACTGTCTGCAGGCCAAACAAATATTTGTTCCGTGCATGAATGAGCTCACGACACGCAACACAGCAGCTAATCACTCAACTACTGCGCCACCCGTACTGGAATCATGGATTTTCGTATTTTAAATAAGGAACGACAGTTTAAAAACAAAACACTAAAAAGTGCAAAATAACTTTAATTTCGGAAATCGGTCTTTCTAGTCTCTACGTTATTTAACACCAACTTAAATTAAGTATAGTTATTTTGCACTTTTTAGTGTCTTTTAGTTGGTTGGACTACAATGTAAAAAAAAACACCAAAGAGTGCAAAATAACTTTAATTTAATTTTTATAATTTTTTTTGTAAAAAACTTTTTATTTTACACTTTTTAATTGTGGTACCACAGCTAAACATTTTTTTTCTTTCTTGATAATTATTTTTCTCTTACAAACTTATTTTTCAAGAGGAGACTTGTTTACTTTCCCTAAGCTACTAATATCATTTGATGATGATGATAATGATGATGAATTGATGACAATGTTCTCAACAATGTTTTTCACTGTTAATCACCTTATTAACTCGGTTGTATGCAAATTGAATGGCCAATGAAATGATGATTTTTTGCCATTAAGTAATATATTTATCAGAGCAAACATCTCCGTGCCGTAGGCAGGGAGTGATTGGTATCTTTCTGCCATTGATGTAGGAAAACGTGGTGGTATTGATATGGCATTTTGCGGGAACATTTGATAGAGTTGCAGCGCTCATAAAGTGGCGTCTGGTTTTGACGGTATGAGGCTGTCAGTATGCATGACAAGTCAACTGTGTGTATGAATAAGCCGTCAAGTATGCATGGCGTTAGTCTTCTGTAAGTTGGATCGTGTGTGGCTATTATTAGTATTGTTTTTTTTATTCGCAAATATAATGATAGAAGAAAGAAAACATGTATATTCTGCCCGAAAAGACGCACAGTAAATTAAAAAAGTTCAAACACGCCCGAGCCGAAGGCGAGGTCACTTTGGAGCCGAGAAACTGCAATACCAATTACCCACGTGCATCAAACGTTTTTCAACATGATTTTTAGTATTATAGATGTGAAACCTTAATAAATGTTCACATTCAAAATCAGTAACTGAATCGATTCCAATGATTTTTACACCATGTTATATTTTTTTCCAAATATATTTAAAGAAGGTCACAAGTTGGACACCACCGACACTAGGTACAAAACGGTAGATCATAGCAGGCATTAGGCGCCAGTACACAGCTGAGTGCGGAAACAAAACAACCCTTCAATCGCCCGTGTGGCCCAGTGACCATGTATTTTTGTAGCCAACCGGGTACCATAACTTTGTGATTTCCATAATACAGATTTGAAATTTTGTAAATAGATTCTTTACATAAAAATACTAGACAGTTGTTTCAGGATTTGCATATATAGGGTGACTGGTAATTAGTGTACGATACTTAAACACGTGATTGTGCTCATGATAACCAACAACTTTTACTATGAGAATAAACCTGGAATCGCGAAAAAAAATCAGCTGTTCAGTACATTTATGTTTGCCTAATGTACTGAACAGCTGATTTTTTTTTTCCCGATTTCGGCTTTGCTCCCATAATAAAAATTGTTTGTTATCATGAGCACAATCACGTGTTTAAATATCGTACACTAATTACCAGTCACCCTATATAAAAAATAAGGTTGTGTATATTTTTTTTTTGTTTTATATTGTTTAGCTGAACATCAAACCCGCATCCCACATCACTGGCTCCCATAATGCAATGCGCGCGCTCAGCGATGCTAGATAGCGAAAGGATAGTCGGTTCGATTACTGGAACCGTACGGTGGTACTTTTTGTGCCAAGATTTAATATTGATGCCTTTTATTACCCGTTGTAACTTTGCTCATCAATTAGACGATAGTAGTATACAGTTTTTTTGTCAGAAATTGCCAGAACATTCCATGTCTACTTGATTTAATAGTTTTATTCGTTTTTTGTTGGTTATCCGTAACGTTAGAACTAATTGTAGGTTCGATTGTGTAGCCTGAGATAAATCTAATTAATTGAATAGTTACGTATAACATTAATAATGCAACATAGAAAAGAGTCACTCGATGTTGTGTAAAAAAAACATAAGGCTAGAGTGAATAGGCTCTTAATAAAATAAAGCGCTTCGCCATTAAAGATTGCATCACTGCTTACCATCAGGTGGGATCACAGTCAAGCACAAGTTTATACAGACAGGATTATTTGCAAACCACAGGCAACCTCACTTTAAAACTTGAACTTTTGTTAAATGACTTTAATTTTTTTTATCATATTTTAGTTCATCAGATTTTCATACAAACATAAAAATATTTAAATTGAGCGTTCTAAATATTACTTATGCGAAGCAAGCGATAATACAATAGCGAAGAGGAGCGGAGATTAGGCGGCGGCGGTGCTTGATGCACTTGCGACGTGTCACACAGACGTAGGTAGGTATAACGAAATACAGAGTTGAAATGTGTTAGATAAAACACCGAAATCATGAAGGTTTGTTTTTGTTAAATGTATATGTAACTAGCTTTTGCCCGCGCGGCTTCGCTCCCGCTCTTCCCTACTTCAGCCTACTAAACCCTACTCTACCCTACTATACCCTACTCTACCCTACCCTACTCTACTCTACTCTACCCTACTCTATCCTACTCTACCCTACTCTACCCTACTCTACCCTACCCTACTCTACTCTACTCTACCCTACTCTACCCTACTCTACCCTACTCTACCCTACTCTACTCTATCCTACTCTACCCTACTCTACCCTACCCTACTCTACTCTACCCTACCCTACTCTACTCTACTCTACCCTACTATACCCTACTCTACCCTACCCTACTCTACCCTACTCTACCCTACCCTACTCTACTCTACTCTACCCTAAAAAAAAAAAAAAAAAAAAAAAAAAATAAAAAAGTATCTTATGTCCGTCTCCTGGCTCTAAGCTACCTCCCTACCAATTTTCACCCAAATCTGTTCTGCCGTTCTTGAGTTATAAGTGGTGTAACTAACACGACTTTCTTTTATATATATAGATGTTATGTTTTGTAAAAAGTCATAGAACAAAAGTTGTTATGATGTTAGTAATACAGTCCTGCAAGGTTGTTAGTGTTTTACAAATAGCTCTGTATATTTAAAAAAAAAAACTACTCAAACATGTGTTCTCGGAAAAGTTAATAAATATTTATATATGTTAAACACCCAGGTTTTTATATAATTTTACTTTTAAAATGCCTTAAAATAAAATCCCCTCCAATCGATTCAGCCTCGACTCAATCTAACTGACAGTTTTAGAATAGAATTGAATAAATTTTATTGTGCATTAAAATAGTAACAATTACCTAGTTGTTTACGAAAAATGACTTGGATCTAGATTTTTTCTGTTGTCTTGATGACAAAGTAGTCAAGTGGAGGATTTCTTTTTTAGAAGAAGTTCTTTATTTGAAAAAAAAAACATAATCAAAACTGAAACTTGTTCAAACAGGCTAGAGTGAACAGGCTCTCAATAAACTAGTGCACCTCACCATCAAAGATTGCATCGCTACTTACCATCAGGTGGGATCGCAGTCAAGCACTAGTTTATATCAATTAAAAAAAAAAACAATACGATACTTCCAACGCATAAGGTTGTATGGCAAAAAGGATATTTTAACTGGAGAGTTCATCTTCGTAATTGTTAATGATATAAGTAATGCCATCAAAAACAAAACTTGTAAAAAAATCAAGGTTTGCAACTCAGTTGTTCTACCGTAAAAGTTGTGAGATCCATGTAATACCAAGTCAGTTAATTTATTCAGTCCGTACTTAAGGGACCTTAATGACCTAGATTGACTTGGTAATCGGACTAAACAATTTGATATATCTTTTTCTTTTATTTATAATATTCCACAACTATCACACAACGCCAGCTAATCAGAGCTTGTGTTATGGGTATTAGACAACTGATAAACATACTTATAGATTTCTGAATACATACATATTATAGATAATTGTAAACATTATTTAATTTGAAACAGAAATACATGTTCAAACTTTTACTTACCTATTCAAACAATATCGACACCAACCTTCACCTAAAAACAACACGATATTTTTAAACACAAATCCAAAACCCGCCAATCACTTTGTGTAAATTCCGCAATATTCAAGAAAAGTCAGGGGTATGCAATCGTAATATCCGCGGGCCGCTTTACTAGCGCCGTGGGATCTCGTAAACTGAGGGAACTAATGAGGATTTACGGGGATGCTGAGACGTATGCCAGCCAGGGTGGCGCAACTGCAGGGAACGTGTGGCTGGCGTAGAGATTTAAAAAAAAGAAAAAAAACGTAGTAAGTTTTTTTTTAAATAATAAAAGATACATTTGTAATTCACAAGCCCTGTTTAGCTTTGGACTAGATGGCGTTATGTGAAAGTTGTGGAAAATTGTTATTATTATAATGCCTTATTAAACTACGTTTTCATTATCTTTGAACAAATCACCCTTTTTTTGGGTAAGTTTTTTTTAGTTTCATCAAATAACATGCGCTCTGGAAGAAAGGAGAGGACGAATGAGACTGTAACTGACTAAAATCTTTTGAGATTGTCTTCTGTCAACTTTATTTTTATTTACCATAGTTTTACATAAAAGAAACGTTAACTCACTTGCTTGAAACATCTCCTTAACAAATATTCAATTTAGCGACGCTAAAAAAATAATAATATTGCAATATTTATATTGACAGTTTATAAATGACCCCAAACCGTCGATGTTTGTGTTTCTTGAATCAAGGTCAGTTATTTTTCTGACATGAAAATACTGTTTTGTAACTGTTTTGGTGTACAATAAAGTTTATTCTATTCTATTCTATAAACTCAACCAAAGTCTACCAACCCCTGTGACATCAGTACAATAGGTAAGTACTACTCATTGATGCGAGACATGCGACCCTCACACATTTTATATTATCTATACCTCCTGTTACTCCTCCAGTAAAAACTGGGGTGACTAATGTCCTTTGTCTTATAAAACAAAGCAAAGGAAAAACACTAATACTCATGTTTACAAGGAAAAGTTATTTTTGGAAAATTGAAAGATTGTAAAACACAAAAAAAACTGGTCGGACTCCCGCACTGAGAGTTCCGTGCGAACTACAATTCCCGAATTGAGTCTCGAAGATTAATTTTTCCGAATTGCAAATTTGCTTTTTTTTAAACGTAGGTAACAACAAATTTACTGTTTTCAGATTTTTCCCTATATCTATGCTATAAGACCTTGCTTTGTGCCAAATTTCAGGATTCTAGATCAACGGAAAGTACCCTATGAATTTCGATCTTTGAGAGTATCAAAATATACGTTTTTTGCGACATAATCGGCCGTATCTTTTTTATTCGTTAACTTAGAAGTTTGATTTTTTCCCAGCTTGAAGGGACTACAGACTTGAGTATATATGGTTTTAATTTCAACTCGATACCTCCACGCGTTCTCGAGATAAAGGGTCTTGACAGACAGACAACAAAGTGATCCTATAAGGGTTCCGTTTTTTTTCTTTTGAGGTACGGAACCCTAAAAACGGTCATATGCATGTCGAACAATATTTGTTGTAAATTTTGAAGCGCATGAGTCATCATATGAAGGTCATCGTATTTTTGTAAACTCTGTAAGATTGTAGTATGTCTTGCAATGTCAATTGTTTTATCATTTCTAATACTGTAATGGGGCCATGGATGATGCGTGGGGCTATGGGTGATGCGAAAGAGAACCCCGGGGCCTTAGAACGAAGACAAAGAAGGAACAGGAGTGGGTTTTAGTCATAAAAGTCTGACACCTCCCGCCTCGCCCAAGGGCGGGAGATATATGATTTCCCACCTAAAAAATAAATTTAAAAAATACAGTAATACCAAATAAACGTTTAACATTTTTGATCTATCAAAGAACCATCCTGAAGCAGACATGCAGACTTAATCGTTTTCAAATTAAAAAATCTTTCAAATATGTGTGACCAAATAAAGTAGAGAACTACATTGTTATAATCATAAATTCAAATGAAGCAACTCATCATAATAATCGAACTTCACTTGGAAGTTCGTTTGATCATATATTAATCTTGCAATTTCAATTCGTAAAACATAGCATAATTAGCATTATCATCAGGCCTCCTCTTTAGGAGAGGCAATGGGTCGTAATCCACCACGCGAGCCCAGTGCGGGTTGATGTAATGTAATTGGATTAGATATTTTGAATACAGTAAAACGCAATAAAACTTTTAACACTTTTGATCTATCAGTGTCTCACTGAGAAAAAGGAGTTTATAATTTTACGAGAATTATTGTAAACTAATGGATACTTCACGTGGAACACAACGCGCCGAGCGTAGATCCGGGCTTGGTCCTTCCTTACAGGACGAAATTATAAGGGTTCTGTAATGCTAGCACAAGCTCTTAATGCGATCCATTTTACGATCTAAACAGAACTGGTAGAGAGATAGAGCTATATAGGGTATCTCTTTCTCACTCGCACGACTGACATTTTAACACAGTCATGTCACCGTCCGTCACGTATCTTGAGCGCTGGCTTCAAGTTGCGCAGAAGTCAAATATTCGGTCTCTTTAGCGGGGCGAAGTGAGACGCGGGGGCGGGGAGTGTCAGTGACTGGCTCGCCGCGCCATCGCGTCATAGACGTCACTCCTGATTCGTTCCCTGAGTTGCTGCATGTAACTAACAACGAAGACGATTGGTTCGCCAATGTATGGAATGCGCAAAGCGATCCCCACTCTGACGCCAAGCGCTCAAGATCCGTTTCGGCAATTGTATGTTTCCTGTTCTTACAATTTGACTACCGAACGCTTGAAAATCAGTAAATATGCAAATGATTACAGTCATTTAACCAATCAAATTGGCCTTATTCGTCTTCAGTTGGGATGCCTAATAAAGGCTACCCACCTGTCCCCTGATTAAAAACTTCGTTAGCGAACAGAATCAAGATGACTTCGATTAATTCAATTCTTTTGACAACAAAATTACGTTGGTTAAGTATAGTTAAAAAGTCGCATACAAATTGCAAACATGGGCTCAACTCTGCCGCCATATTTAAATGGAACTGGGCAGGCCGCATCTGCCGCATGCTGCAACGAAAATGGGCGAAGGCGACCACTAATTGGATCCCGAAAAGCAGGAGCCGGCGACGCGGTAGGCCCAGAAGAAGATGGCATGACGATTTGGACTCCTATTTTAAGGATTGGCCACATGTGGCTAAAGACAGAGGAAAGTGAAAAAACACTTGTGAAGGATCATTACTTGACTCTGTGATCTTGTCTTCGTTCTTCACTAACTCTCTTGCCTATATATATTTTGTATGTATGTATTTGTGTATCTATTTTAGTATTAAGTTTTCTTACTTTTATATTTGCACTAAGTGCAACCCCATTTTGTGTCCAGGCAATCCCTGTCCATTCAAGGTTGCCTGGAAGAAATCGCCTAGTGCGATAAGGCCGCCAATTGTGTGTTTTTTTATTATATGGTTTCTTTTTTGTTAATTCATAATCTTGATGTGCAATAAAGTATATATAAATAAATAAATAAAGTGGAAGAAATAGAAGGTGGCCCACCTTCCATTCTTCCACTTTTCTCTGTCTTTAAGAATGGAAGGAGGGCCTTTGCTCTGCAGTGGGACACAACAGGCTCATAACAAATAAATAACTGTTGCATTATATGTACAAATGCGATATCCTCTTCACCTGCAGATTTTTTAAAGGGTTGCAAAGGGCAACTGATGGACACAGGTGGGTTTTATTCAGTAAAAGTCTGACACGTCCACTCATTGCACCCTAGAGCGGCAGAAGTCGTCTTTTTTTGTGCTTGACTGCGATCCCATCTGATGGTAAGTAGAGATGCTGGGCACGCCACAATCATGGCGGTAAGTCCCCTCTTTGAGGCGTGGCTGGAAAGACCTCACGGCGTCCTTACCTTCCGCATGACTCAGGTACTCACCGGACATGGTTCGTTCGGGAGTTTCCTGCACCAGATTCATGCGGAAGTGACGCCCGGGTGTCGCCACTGTGCGGAACGCCCGGAGGACACGGTGGAGCACACAGTCGAGGTGTGCCCTGCTTGGGCGGAGCATCGCCGTGCCCTCGTGGGGGCGATCGGCGGCGGAGACCTCTCGCGCCGGGCCTTGGTTGAGGCTATGGTCCGGAGCGAGGAGGAGTGGCAGGCGGTCGCCGACTTCTGCGAAGCAGTAATGCACGCAAAGGAGGAGGCCGAACGCATCAGGCAACGGCGTGATCGCCGCCGCCGCCGCCGCCGCCGCCGCCGGGATTCTGATCCCGATTTCCGGCCACCGTAGGCGCGGGCTTGCGGACAGTGAGCAATGGGTAGCTCGCTGTCCGGCCGTCCGGTAACTGTCCGGACCAAGCCCAAGTCGTCGACGGCGCGCACTGTACCCGCGCGCCTCAAGGAGTTGTCAGCAACAGCAGGGACCCAGCCGGGTCGAAGCCTACTGGGGTCAGGGTTATCCGTAAGGGCGCTCGAGCCCCGGTATGAAGGCTAGAAGGAACGGGGTGGGTCTTTTAGTCAGTAAGAGTTTGACACTATCTCCCGCTCCGCCCAAGGGCGGGGGATGTCAATGCATGATTTTTTCCCACAAAAAAAAAAAAAAAAAAAAAAAAAAAAAAAAAAAAAGTAGAGATGCAATCTCTGATGGCGAGGCGCACTAGTTTATTAAGAGCCTATTCACTCTAGCCTCCGGACGCCCAAATTATAATCTGACGGGAAGACCGCAGCAGGCAAACTGTTCCAGTCCTTCGACGTACGCGGTGTAAATGACGAGGCGAAACGCTTAGTCCGGACCGTCTGCTACAGCCTGGAGGTTTTTCATTCAACAGTGAATATAGTAATGTATAATTCGATGACAATATAGTAATGTATAATTTGATGTAACCATAATTTTGTAACCATTTATTTGTTCGTCCATGCATTGTTTTGCACGTTCTTCTCCATAGAGATCTACGCTTTGGAATTTCCAAATAGCTTCGTTATTTTTTTTTTCTTTTTTGCTGCTGGCCGACCTATTTGAGTGCAGTCCCTGGATGGTAAATACAATTGCACCCAGTAGATGGCGCTGCAATCGGGTTCTGAATTTTTTTCTAACGAAAACCCAGCTTTCGGACAGGACAACGTCTGTCGAGACCGCTAGTGTAGATAATATTTTTTATTTATTTTTTTAAGTGATATAAACCAGTGTTTTATGTATAAATATTGTTTTTATCAATTGTATTATATGTTTGTACATAGTACACCACGAACTACCTTTTTTTTATGGTGGGAATAATCATCCAATGACAACCCCCGCTCTTGGGCGGAGCGAAAGATAGTGTCAGACTCTTACTGCCTAAGAGACCCACCCCGTTCCTTCTAGCCTTCATACCGGGGCTCGAGTTCCCTTGCGTACCTTTTACCCTACTCTACCACATGTATTCAGAGAATGTCTGTGAAAAAATCGCATATAGCAATAAGACCGTCCATTGTTCCATCCTATTATAATATAATATAATATTCCACAACTATCACACAGCGCCGTCTAGTCCCAAGCTAAGCAGAGCTTGTGTTATGGGTACTAGACAGCTGATAATATAACCAAAGACACAGAACAAATGATCATGGTCATCACATAAACATTTGTCCTGGGTGTGAATCGAACCCACGACCTGCGGCACAGCAGTCAGGGCCACTAACCACTAGACCAACCGGCCAGTATTTTTAAGCTCCATCTACATATCTATCTGCTTAAAAATAAACGTACAGGAAGAGACATCTATTGGCGTCTATCTTACTTGCACACAAAAATATAATTCAATAAAAAACATAACAATAATATCAAACTAAATGGTTAAATCGTGCACTATATTCCGCCCTGTGGTTTTGTTCACCATTTAACGTAATTTTATAACAGATATGGTGCACATTTACATGGGGTTTACCTCATAATGGTGCTTTAGAGATTTAAAACGACATTAAGAAGGATTTTTGGCCAACATTTTGGAATTTTATGGTACTTTGTGGTGGCGGCAAGGTGCATTGTTCGGTGAAAGATTATGTTTAAGTATCTTTAGGATTTTGTGGAATAAGTTGAGTTTAATTGTGTGGGGTATATCTCTGTAACTCTGCTCACATCTTTATACTGTGATTAAACTTATCCATGTCAATACTCAATATTTTATTACATTCCATATTGTGTACATAGGTGGTATAACATTTTTTAAGATCAATATGGACCTTGTCGGGCACAGTAAAGTAAGGAGAGAGGATGAAGGCTAAATTACAATGCATGGAATTTATTAATATTGGCTGGTTTAATAGATGTAGTTGTCGATTGTCACTTATTAATATAGCTGCTTACAATGCATTTTCGTTTTCAATCATTACTGCGATACTTAGATTTTAATTTTTAATTCTTTACTGTACACAAAACTCATATTAACTCTTTGAATGTCGTAATTAGAGACACAATAGAAAGACAATTGTCTCTAATAACCTTATGTCGGACTGTGTAACTTAAGACATTCGAAAGGTTAATACAGTGATTTGACCATTCAGTACAAAGGCGAGCTGAACTCAACTTTGTTTTTTTGCCAGCAAACTTTTGAGTGTCCTAGAAATATCATTCGAGGGTTCCGTGTAAGGATCCATCAGTTAAAATATACTTTAGAATGAAAAGCTAGAAAAATCGCCTAACATGAGTGGAAGTGGACAGAACACTTCTCTCGCAGAACGAATAGTCGATGTGACCGAAAGGTTCTGAAGTGGCTATCACATGCCGGAAGATACAATGTTGGTAGGGTTCCCTTATGGTAGACCGATGACCCGCGCTCGAGCCCCGGTAAGAAGGCTTGAAGGAACGGGATGGGTGTTTTAGTCAGTAAGAGTCTGACACTATCTCTCGCTCCGCCCAAGAGCGGGGGTTGTCATTGGATGATTTTTCCCAACGAAAAAAAAAAATCCTGTTCAGGGTTCCGAGAATCTGATCGTTGCAATACGCATAGGACCGGATGATTTGCCGACATTTGGGGATGCCTGTGCCCAACTGTGAACGTCTTTCGGCAGAAACGATGGTGAACAGCTTGACGTTGGCCACGTAGGGAAGAAGCTTAGGCATGTCCAGTAATAAATGTTAAACGGCCGAAATGCTGATAATGATGAAGCTTCAAAATGCCTGACAATCTGCCAAAGAAGAAAAGGTTTTTCACGCTTTCTATTTAACCTAAAATATTCAACTCGAATCTACAATAATATTATAAAGAGTTAAAGTTTTTTTTTTATGTTTGTTTGTTAGGAGGTAATCTATGAAATTACTGGTCCGATTGCGAAAATTTTTTCACCGATAGTTAGCTGCTTTATTCTTAACTTCCTGTGTGACGTCTACACTAATATAATAAAGAGATAAAGTTTGTTTTTTTGTCTGTAGGAGGTAATATCTGAAAGTACTTTTCCGATTGCTAAAATTTTTTCACCGATAGAAAGCTGCTTTATTCCTGAGTGGCTATATTTTGTGTACGCGGGCGACGTTGCGGGCAAAAGTTAGTAAGTTTGAATCACCTGTAATGTAATACTTGTATAAGTAAATAAAAAAAAATTAAAAAAATAAGAACAACAACAAGTTTTCTTTCTTTCTTCATCATCAGCCTTTTTAATGTTCCCACAGCTGGGACTCAGGCCTCCTCTCTAGGAGAGGGAATGGGCCGTAATCCACCACGCGGGCCCAGTGCGGGTTGGTGGATGTCACATGTCTTTGAATTTTTGGTTCTTTGACATGCCGGTTTCCTCACGATGTTTTCCTTCACCGTTTTGAGAGCAGTGGTAATGAAATAAATTACACAAAGTAATGCGCCTGACAGGGTTTGAACCCGCGACCTACAACTCGTAAGTCGGAGCCATTACCACTCGGCCACCACTGCTCTCCATCACTGCTTTCTTTCTTATAACGACTTAATGAAACGTCCCGAATCATTTGCCGATTTAAATTAGTAACTTAAAACTACAAATATCATAAATAAAATTACCATACTTTACCTAACTTAAACTAATAAGTCTCTCAAGTTAAGTGGCAAGTTACTTCGCCGTAACTCTTTCGACTAAGTTAAATAACTTGGCGTCAAGTTGACGTTAAGTAACTCTTAATTACGGTACGCTAGCTTTATTATAGTTGAATGTTCTGAACGTAATTTTAATACTGTGTTAATTTATTTTAGAACTTTTTAAAAATGGATAAAATTTAAAACTTTATTTCGGTCTTTAGCTAGGTTTCTAATTTCAATTTGTTTGAAATTAATTTGTTTAACTGTTTCAAATGAAAAATCGTTTGAAACAGTTAAACAATTTATTTCAGTTTTAAGATTCTGCCAGTAATCATAATTTCTCTAACTGCATAGGTTATACTGCCATCGAAAGCCATAATGCGGCGCTTTCTCAAAAAAATTGTTTTTTTTTTTGCCACGAGGCTGAGGCTGTCTGCATCAGGCAGGCTCGTCCATAAAATAATAACTTCATTAGAAAAATTATAAAAAAAAATACTATCCATAAGTTACTTTTTTATAAATCCTAATGCTGTTTATTTGTTTCAGACGTACGCCTTAGTCGTTAATTCGATCTCTTAATAATTTAAGACTATATTTATGTTAAATATCATTTAGATATTTAACATTAATATAGTCTTAGACCTGGAGAAAGGTTTAAGATAGCTTTTATTATCAACTTCCACGTGAACGAAGCAATAGGCAGAAGCCATTTTGAAATAATATCAGTATGTACAAGGAAATCATTTTTCTTCGAAAACCCTGTTTTGTCGAAACTTACTTTAATTAAGTTTTGATCACTGATTTTTAGAAAGCTTAGCTAAGTATGTAGGAGAAATTATAGTAATAATGCGTGTGCGTAAATACAAGTGTACTGACTGTTTCTTTACTCTCACAGTCCACACACGATGAGCCGATACGACCGGAGAGCGATCAGGCGCGACAATCCGACACTCCCGAGGAATGATCATACGCAGGACCAACGGCTTTACGTGCCTTCCAAGGCACTTTGGTGCCATACCAACTCCTAAAGTCCAGGACAGAGTAACTCCTAATAGAAAAACCCAATAGCTCTTTTTTTTTTAAGAACCCCACACCGTACAGTAATACATCTAATCACCAGAACCAATAAGCCAGTTAAAAAGTTTGAATACTAAGGAGGTTTTAAACACGTAAAAAATTAGCGCTGCTTCCACTACAAAAAGCCTACTTATACCTACAATCTCAAGATATAGAGGCAAGTGCGATACATAATGGTGAGCGAGTGACGGGCAGGCTCGACCCCTGCATGCGCCTGCGCTTTGCATTTCAAATGCACCCATTGTATGCACATTTTTACCGACTTATTACTTTCTATCTGAGTGCATAAGGTCCGCAAATTATTTTTGTGCGGAAAAGTTGTAATGGCGGTTAAGTTTTTAATTTTAAATAATTATGATTCTATTATTATGACATTTCGTTAGCCAAAACGGAAATTAACAATGTTAATTATCAGAGGAACTTTCTTAATCTTAATTCTTTATTGTACACACAAAAACTTAACCTTAATACATTCATAATAGAGAATTCATGTACAAAGGCGAGCTTAACGCCACAATGAGTTTTCTCCCAGCAAACCTTTGAGTGACAGAGAGAGATCACATTCGAGGGTAGGATCCAGTGTACAACATAAACCTACATATTTTTTCATTCGACTAAAATATATACAAGGTGTCGTTTTGAAGTTGCAAAATATTTCAGGAGGTAATTATGTTAGTGATTCTCGACCCGAATCAATAATAAAATAAGTAGGTAATTTTTATTTTTTTTATAACCGCGCTTTTTTTCACACACACAAACACGGAACAATAAAGGGCGTTTTCACACACACTAACTCGCAACGATAGTTTCATAAATAATGTATCATCCAATCATCATCCCGCACGCCACACCCTAGCCACGCCCCCGCGGCCATCGATCAATCGATTTAGTTTAGTGTAATTAAAAAATTAAATAACAAGTATTACTGATTATTGACCAGGTTTCGTATTTTTACATGATTATTTATGAGTTTTATTACAACCTCCTGAAATATTGTGCAGTTTTAAAACTGCACCTTGTATACTTATACATAAACATATAATATATATACTAATATTATGTCAATTGAGAAAGGAAGTGCTCTTTAATTTTTATATAGCGTATAGTCCCTTGAACCATCTGACCGAAATTATGTGAACGCAACTCTCGCACTCGCCTAGGCGGCAGTACGCAAATCTGTGCATTTATTTGCGGCCAGCAGCGCCCGGAAAGCGCTTTAAATCCATTTTCTCTACGAGATATTGATTGATTTACATATGCCATGTTCACTTTGAAGAATATTTAACCACCAATTTTTATGTGTAAAAATGTTTCTAAAGGTCCAAGCCGTTTCGAAGGAGTAGGGAAAAGTTGCGAAAAGTTGCGAAATTGCTAAATATATTTTTTTGTCAAAAGTATTAATTGCACGAAAAAATCAAATGTTGATATTATTGTTCATGAATCTATAATAAACATATATTTTTTTCAAACCAATTGACCTAGCCGTTACGGAGGAGTAGGCCTCAGAAAATCACTGTTTTATGGCACTTTTCGGGCGCTTGGCCCTTAAAGACATCCAGAGAAGGGCTGTCGCGAAGGGAATGTGGGAGAGAGTTCCAGAGACGCACTGCAGTTACAGTAAAGGAGCCATCATAGCGGCTGGAAGTGTGGCGAGGAGTACGAAGGAGAAGAGAATTGATAGTGCGACAGGGTTTATCCCTTGGTACAAGGTATTCAAAGCGTTCACGAAGGTATTGAGGAGCATTGGGATCTATCATCATCATCATTGTCATTTCAGTCGGAAGACGTGCTGAGCCGTGCTGGACATAGGGCTCCACTAAGTGTCGTCTGATCCTGTCCAACGACTGTTCCTGTGCGTCTCACATCCATTCTCCAACCCTCACCAGGTCATCAGTCCACACTAAATCTTCTGTTCTAAAAACACCGATGTAATCTACAACTACACTAATATTATTAAGAGGCAAAGTTTTAATTTATTGTTTGTAGGAGGTTTTTTTTTTTGTTTGGTAAAAATCATCCAAATGACAGCCCACGCCCTTGAGCGGAGCGGGAGATAGTGTCAGACTCTTAATGACTGCAAAACCCACCCCGTTTCTTCGTGCCTTTCATACCAGGGCTGAGCTACCTTTCGGAACTAACCCTGGCCCCAGTAGGATTCGACCCAGCTGGGCCTCTGCTGTTGCTGACAACTCCTTGAGGCGCGCGGGAACAGTGCGCGCCGTCGACAACTTGGGCTCGGCCCGGACTGTTACCGGACGTTAGGACAGCGAGCTACCTATTGCTCGCCGTCCGCAAGCCTTCGCCTACAGTGGCCGGAAATCGGGATCGGAATCTCGGCGGTGGCTGGGGCGCTGTGAACGCCGCAGTTGCCCGATGCGGTCGGCCTCCTCCTTTGCTAGCATTACTGCTTCGCAGAAGGAGGTAACCGCCTGCCACTGCACGTAGCTCCGGACCATGGCCTGTACCAAAGCCCGGCGCGAGAGATCGCCTCCACGAGGACACAGCGATGCTCTGCCCAATTGGGGCACACCTCCACTGCGTGCTCCACCGTGTTCTCCGAGCGTTCCGCACAGTGGTGACACCCGGGCGTCACTTCCGCTCGAATCCGGTGTAGGAACCTCCCGAACTTACCATGTCCGGTGAGAACCTGCGTCATGCGGAAGGTGAGGACGCCGTGAGGTCTTTCTAGCCACGCCTCAAAGAGGGGACTTACCGCCATAATGTTTGTAGGAGGTAATCTCTGAAAATATTGGTCGGATTGCTAAAATTTTTTCACCGATTGAAAGCTACTTTATTCCTGAGTGACAATAGTGTATATTTTATGTGCACGGGCGAAGCCGTGGGCAAAAGCTAGTTAAGGTATATGTTCGATATTCAAATATTCAAAATGACAGTACTTAATTATAGTTCCTAAAATCTTTCCCCGATTTATTTGCCAACGCTACACGTTGAGTAACGAAGCCGTACGGCCGGATCAAATCGTCCCAAAGCGTATTTTGTTTAAATTGTGACTGATATACCCCGTTAGGCCACGCTTCAACATGGCCTAGGTTAAGGGCCTGGATGAATAATGTCTGAAGCCTAGCATATTGTACTGTAGGGAGTTCTATTTCCCAATAATTATATGGTAAAGTAGGATTTATAGTAAGATTAGTTTATCAGGCAGATTTTGTTTATAGTTTTGATATGAAGGTTTTTTTTGACATGATTATTTTTGTCAATTTTGTTATTTTTCAGTATTGTATGGACATTTTTTTTAATAGCAAATCTAATACAATTTAAATGGAATTCCTATATGATTATAATCAACTAGCATTTGCCCGAGGCTTCGCCCGCGTTTATAAAATATATATAGCCTATGTTAGTCACGAATGAAGCAACTTTCTATAAGTATGTGAAACATTTTAGCAATAGGATAGGACCAGAACAGAAAAAAAATAAAAGAATAAAAATAAAATAGAATAGAATAGGATAGGCTGTCTTTTAGAGATTACCTCCTACACAAAACACACTTTTTTTAAACAAACTTTTCCTCGTTATAATCTTAGTATAGATTAATTAAATAAAATGAATATTATAATATATTTACTGGCCGAAATTAAAGGCAGAATAAGAGACCAATTTGATCTACTTTGTGTACCTTATTTACTTATTTTTTTATTTGATTTGAAAGTAGACAATTATCAATTTTTTTTTTTCACTACGGTGAAGCTCCCACGATAGTCTTGTTTGTTTATTCTTTATAATTCCTGATGATACATGCTCAATTCTCTTAAACCAACAAAGGAAAAAGGACCAAAAAATTTAAGAAGTAACTTGTGAATATTCATAACCCTTTAATCCTTTAAACGTCAATCATACACGGAAGTGCCAACCTCAGAAATATTGCAACTTCAAGAAAAAAATGCAAGGATCACATTGTTTATCTTCATACATATGGAAACATTGCAACCCGCCTCTAAAGACAAGAGAAAAAAAAAGTAATCGACATTAATATTACTTTTGACGTATTGTGTGACAGTTTGAAAGTTGTAACGTTTCCAATCTGCATGTAAAGTGGCCTCATAATGGTGATTTACATTTGTTCAGAATACTTCTTTGTCAGTTTCTGAGTCAGACGGACAGTGTGAAAACGGCGGTCGACGCCCTAAACAAAGCCGTTTGTCGGGTAATGTCGGGGGATTAGATGCTGTGGAAAAGAAGTTGAATCTTCATAGGTTTTTTTTTTGTTGTTGTGATTATCTCTAAGTGTTGTAACACTTGAAAAGTGTTATAAAATGAACCTATGAATTCCTAGTGCTTCTGCCAGCGGCTTCGTCCGCGCGAAAGTATATTCTTAAATTCAATCTTTGGACCCCCGTTTCATCCTTTTAAAAGGTTTATTTTGAATAATCGTCTCTTAGTGCTCGCTTCAGTTATAAAAGGAAACCTTGTGCAAAATTTCATGCTCCTAGACCCGCGATATATCAATCAGGTTCTCTTTTTATATATACATATAATTATAGATTTATAATTCTTCTGTACGGGTGTTTGTCATCTAACTCCTAAACAGTTTGAACGATTTGGATGAAATTTTGTATGTAGGTATCTTTGAGTAAGTCCCTGAATGGTTTGAGTATACCATTAAACCCGGTGGGTGGAGCTGTAATCGGGCTTTCGATTTTTTTTCAGACAAAAAGCTAGCTTTTGAGCAAGACAGCGCGAACATCTGTCGGGATCGCTAGTATGTATAAGATTTTTTTATAGTTATGCATTTTTTTGACAGCATTAAGTTCCCTTATGACGAATAAAGTTTCATTATGGTGCGTGCAGCACAGTTATCCTTGGTCCACACACGACCCTAAAATAAAAAAGCCAGTTTACCTATAAACTGGCTTTTGTATTCTCTTTCTTTCTTTCCTTATTTCTTTCTTTCTTTCCTTCTTTCCTTTTTTTTCTTCTTTCCTTCTTTCCTTCTTTCTTTCCATATTTCCTTCTTTCCTACTTTCCTTCCTTCTTCCTTTCTTTCTTTCTTCTGTGACAGAGTGGTCGTGGTCATCACTTCAGGTGTTGGTGGCATGCTTCACAACACGCCGCCACTTTTCTCTGATGGCCACCTTCCTCGTACATTCGTGCAGTGATGATGAGCTATTTACTGCAGCGGAAGTGGCTATTGGGTCACTTTTGGTCCAGGGAAAGGTTGAGGACACGAGGAAAATAGCCTATGTGATGGACTGACCAGATAAAAGCGGCAGTAAAAATAAATTATAATTGTTATTGATTTTTCCCAACAGCTAATGCACCAACCTTACCGCGAAGTCATCTCCCGCGGAACTACTTCTTTCAGTGCCCAGCTAACGAGTCTCGAACATTACAAGTTACCACACAATGACAAATATTGCGAGACAACTTATGTCCACCGCCATTCTTTAGTGTTACCAACTTTACAAGTGTCTATTTAAAAGTAACAATCACTATTTACCTACATTTGGCAGGTGAAATATTGGGCTGTAGTAAAGTTGGAAAGAACTGATGAATTTTTTGTAGAATCGTTTTAGTAGTGGTGTTACTAATTTTGTGTTATTTAATTTTTGGATGAGGATATCGTTAAATAACTTCTCCTGCTTTGTGTGGAGTAACGAAAAGTGTCAGACTTTTAGTGGCTAAAATCCTTCAGTTGACCTGTGCATTCCAGGGCTGGGGCCCAGCAAGGTCGAAACCTACTGAAAGGGTCGCCGGAATCCGATGGATGCGAGACAGGTCCGGTCATTATGGCTACACTTGGGGGAGACCTATGTCCAACTATGGACGTCTTTCGGCTAAAATGATGATGATGACGATTGAGGTCGACCTAGGTAGAGGTGGCGAGATGATCTAGACACCTATCACAGGAGCTGGTTCAAGGTGGCTTGAGAAAAAAATACCTATAAGAAGTTGGGTCTCGTTGCCCAGCAGTGACAAAGTATAGGCTAAATATAAAAAACCGGGCAAGTGCGAGTCAGACTCACGCTCTGAGCTTTCCATACTACTTACCTATGAATACAGTTCAATTCTCGAATCGAGTCTCGAAAGATTACGCGCATCGCAAAAAAAAAATTGTCACAGTTTCAAGGGACCGCAGACTTCAGTACATGCATGGTTTTAATTTCAACTCAATACGTCCACGCGTTTCCCGCGATATGACATATGTATATATGTGACATATATATATATCACCGACCAAAAGAAAAGAAAGAAAGAAAACAGCACAAGGCCTAAACACAATACTATACAATAACACATCAAAAATAAAAGAAGAAAAAAAAAAAATATCATTGATGGTGGTGGTGATTAGTGGTGATATAGTGATATATGTGGTCTTGACAGACAGACGGGCAACAAATTGATCCTATAAGGGTACCGTTTTGTCCTATCGAGGTAGGTATGGAACCCAAGAAATTAAAAAAATAGTATCTGCAGTGACTGATAGCCAAAAATGTTCACAACCCAAATGCCCCAAATTCTTTTACGGAAGTGACAGTATAGACAAACGAAGTCTTGTTAAAAACAAAGTAACACATCCATTAAAATACATTATATTTACACATTTTTATAGTTCACAGCGTTAAACCACATAGTTAAGAAAACAACTATTGACATAGAAGTAAAACTGATGGCGACAACTCTTGGAAAAGACGTGTTTATAGAAACACCTGCGAAATAATTGCCGTAGATTTATTATTTTATTCTAGAAAACATCATCATCATTATCATCAGCGTTTTTAATGTTCCCACTGCTGGGACTCACTCAGGCCTCCTTTAGGTGAGAGAATGGGCCGTAATTCACCACGCGGTCCAGGCGGGTTAGTGATTGTCGCAAGTCTTCGAATTTTTGGTTCTAGAACATGCAGGTTTCCTCACGATGTTTTCCTTCACCGTTTTGAGAGCGGTCATGAAATAAATTACACAATACGCCTGGCAGGGTTTGAACCTGTGACCTACAACTCGTAAGTCGGAGCCATTACCACTTGGCCACGACTGCTCTATTTATAGAAACACCTGCGAAATAAATGCCGTAGATTTATTATTATATTCTAGAAAACAAGGACAATATAAATTAGAGTGGACGTTCATATAAGATGCACAGATGCCAGTCCATCCGAAGACATTGTCTATCTACGACTGACGATATTTTAACAAACTAAGCGATCTTTTCAATAAATTATATTGTAAGCGCACGCGCATCGGGGCAGGGAACTATATAGAGTTGCAGAAGGAAAATGTAGCTCCTACGGGATAGAACCCTGGGACCCTGGAACTAAGGCAAAGAAGGAACAGGATTTGGGTTTTAGTCAGTTAAAGTCTGACAAGGTAAAGCGGAGAGCGCTTTACCCAAGAGCGGAAGAAGCCGTTGAATGATTTCCCACCTAAAAAAAGCCCTTGTGGGTTCAAGAGTTACCCTAGTTCTGGAATACAAAGGGCAGCTAAAAAATAGGGATGGATTTTTTTTTCTGTCAAATTTTGACACTCCCTCCTGATTTACCCACGGTGATAGAAGTTATTTGATATTTGCGCGACAAAAAACAAAAAAAAAATGTTGTTAAAAAATATTATGTCTTAATTCAGATGACATTAGTTTACATTTTTATAATAGTATTTGCAAACATGACATTCAAGTATCATTAGCACTGACATTATATTAATGTATATCTACTAGTCACATCTCATCTACTCTATAATTAATAACATAATAATTGATGCTAGTACAAACAACCTATACCTATTGGCAATCAAACTAATGAACAATGTTTATTACTTCATCATCAACATCGTTATAAATTACATGCACTTAAATATATTCATAATAACATAGCTGCCAACATTACCCAAGGCTTTACAAATAAAACATTCTTCATCAACACAAAAAAAGTCAACACCTGTCATTTTAATTTTTCTTCTCCTTTCTCTATTGTATATTTTAATATTTATTAGTTTATTATTTGGTAATTTATTTATGTATTATATATATTTTCTATTATATTTAAATATGTAATTTCAAACAGCTGTTTTGTAATTGTGATAAAACTAATGAGTATAAAGAAAAAGTTTCTTTAAGAAAGTTTTTTGTAATCATGAATACAATCACGTGGTTAAGTATCGGCCACTGATTACCTACTAACCTATAATTATATATATGTAATTCCCTACCGGAGTCTGTGTTTCCTGACAGCTACAACTTAGGGGTCTTTATTTCAAAAGTGAATAGGTTACTTCTAGGCAAGCGTGCTCCATCGTCGACCACACATCGCTTACCATCAAGTGAAATGGTGGTCAAACGCAAGCCTATCAATAATAAAAAAAAAATGTAAGGGACAACGCTCCACAAACTTTAAGGGCTTGCTTAGTAGACGAAACTGAACAACCTTCCACAAGATTTCTTCACACAGTCGCCCTATAGATACGCCCTATAGATAGTTTGATGTTGTTTTTTTTTTAAGTTTCACTTACACTGTCAATTTTTTTTTTTTAAATTAAACGATTGGTAATTGTAAAGATAACACTTGTAAACGTTAGTCATAGGATTTCTTTCACTTTGATGCACAATATGAGACAATTATTATGGAAAACACATTTAAAATTGAACTTACTAAATCTTTGACATGAGTTCAATGTTTACAAGATGTTTACAAGATGAAGACTTTTTTCAGGAAACGAAAAAAAAATCAGCCTACTCAAAATTAAAAACTTGATTGGAAACTTGGACAGTTTGTATGGAGAGGCCGATTTTTTTTCTCGTTATATTATATATGTTATAATATGTTATGTTGATATTTTTAAAACTATCATGGTTTTTTTTAAAAAAAAACACAATTATATTCTGTGGAAAATGCTGTGGGTTATACATTAACCCACCTTCTGTATTACTGTATTATAGTGGTATTATACTATGTAATCCATAATGTGTAACTTTTTATTTTCCCAAACAAAAATATAAAATAAAATAAATAAAACATCATCTCTATGCGCATCCACCTGTCTCACCGGTCAATCGCACTGTGCAGTCGATGCAAATGGGTGCGCCTGCGCATTGTTACCGCCGATCACTAACGACGATGTCCGAACGCGGTCATTACGCTTGACATGACCGGATCACGGCCGTGAGAATATATACGCAGGTTGTTACGTAATTTATTGTATACTCCTTTAGTTTCAAGAAGTATGGCCGTGTTATTGGCACCTGTTTCTGCCTCTTTGTTCCCGGGGTCAGGATTAACGGTTTGTTTTACTGAATATTGTAATGAGGTTGCTACTAATATGGTAAGGAAATGGTAGGTGGAACTCGCAAAGACGGTCTGATGGAGAGAAACAATGTGCAAACGAAGACACATTGAGAGTTGCTTAACAAACGGGTATGTGAGTTAATCTAATGCCTACTGTTATTGGACTTCTGAATAATTATACTTATATGAACAAAGAACAGAATATATGAAATAGAAATCATAGCTGAATTTATGACAGCAACATTCAAACTGTTTGGAAAGAAAACATTTCAGATAACTTTCCTAATGAAGACTACAGATACATTAAGTCCGCCTTTGTACAGTTTTTGTGCATAAAGCTTTTGTTAACGCCAATTTCATATTTATAAAGAGAAGCATGACCTATGTTGATTTAGTTGCCAATAAACCTCGTAAAGAAAGGACGCATTTCATTTTAAAATTCATTGACACAGTGCTAACCAAAAGTCAACCTAAACACCCAAAACAGCTTTAAATAAATAAATACACTTCTATCGCTAAGACCTTATCACGTTCAATAAAGAATGAGCTCTAATACACTTCGTCCGTGTCTTTCTTGCGGTACGGCTAAGAAAAACATTGTCTTTTCTGCCGTACATAGGCCATAATTTATATTTGGTTAAGTTTAAAAAAAGATGAATACATACCCAAAATGCAGAAGAATAGATAAGAACAGAATGCAGTAGAGTATTTAATTCAAGGCGGGGTCACATTGACCACATACCGCACTAATTAAAAAAAAAACTGGAAATTTTATAAACGTTGTGGGGTCTAATAAGGTCCTTACCGTCATAATGATAGTTTTCAAAGGAAGTCTTACAGCAGGAATGGAAATAATACAACAATGAATATCGATATTAACGTGCTAAACATCATAAAATACATCCAAAACAAACTGTAATCCAAGTGTCAAACCATTTCATTCTAGATCTAGCCTTCAAATATAACGAAACAGCCGGCTCGCGCACAAAAACTATCCCCTTAACAAAAATCGAACGACGAGCATTGCAGCCTCGCAAGGAATCTGAGGGAGGCCAAAAACTCAGAATGTAACAATGGATGGATAGTATCTGACCATTTTGTTATTTGTATGTCCGATGAGAGGTTTGTCCACAGTGTTAGTCATCGTAAAAACGTTTAATTGTCGATTTGTTAAGATTGGGTGTCTGATTCAAAAGCTTGGCTGGATTCGAGTCATATAAGTGCTAATGTAAGTATTGGAGTTAATGTTTATGTTGGGATTGTTAGGATAAATCTACTTTCTTTAATCGCTAATACTTTTGTGTGGAATTCCACAGTAGTATCAATAAAAAGAATTTTATCGTTCGCTATATTATCCTTTTCAATCAGGTTTACGATTACATTTGGATGAAAAACATAGAATCATTCCAACGTGATATCGAACAAAAACTCGATTGCTCGCAGAAATTTTTCATTCCGTCCTATTTCATCATCAATGTTAATTATATTGTGAACATCAGGCAATGCCTCTTTAGCATCTGTATCCACGTTTTTTGTAAATAAGTACAACAAACTTTAAATCAATCCACAAATAGAATGACAGCTTTGGTTTTTTTTCAAATGCTTGTCTCGTAATTGATCATTCCCATTTTACTTCAAAGGTATCAAAGATCGCATTTTTTGCTCTAACCATCATTATACCTTGAACTAAAGTTATCTAGAGCTGAACACAGGAAAATTCTATATTTGAAATTGAAAAAACTATATCGCAACTTTTCAAACCAGAATGATACAAGGACATAACATTAAAATCTTTCCAGAGAGAAATAAGACCATTCTTGAAGTTGACAAAAAAGGCTGTATACCTAGTGTCCTATTCTCAAAGCATTTCCAAGTATAATTGCAGAAAAAAAAAATTATACGTAGAAACCAATCAATTCGACGACAACGGAATAAGGCTTATTATTTTTTTTTCTTTTCGATAATAAGCACTGTCATGAAGGAGCGAAATAACCACTGCTTTTTGCTGTCAATCTCAACCTTATAGCTATGTTGCTAAGATTGATTGTTGATGTTTCATGTGTAATTTATAACTTTGTAATAAAGAAGGCTTAAAGTATTTTATCCGGTAATTATCCAGGGGATAATTCCTTCGGTTACGGTGACAATTTTCTCCGATTGTCCGCCATTGAAACTGGTTATGTGATATTATTGATTTTATATTGCAACAAATGTATGTGAGAGTTGATTAAGATCATAATCTTAATCGATTTAATATTAATAGCTCGGATCCGCGTGTTGATCTGTAGCATTTTTAATACATAACAAATAGTTTTTATCTTTGATAAGAAACTTGATAAATTACAGTGATTACTTTGTAGCATCGTCATTTACTTTTGGTCACTGTAGGATTTTTTTAGGAATTGCAATTACACTTTCCTATACGTAAGTTTTTGTTGATATATGTAGCTTTTTGTCGCTCTGATTCACAATGCCAAAATCTTAGGTGTTTTGAAGAAACTCGTCATGATCAAACCTATTATTATTTAGAAGATAAGGGGCTATGCATCACCCATAGTGTAGGGGATGTAGTCACTGCGACCTAAAAGATCTATTGTGACTCGCCACCTTGTTAGAGTAACTCTTTTAGCCCGGAGGCTTCCAAGAAATTTAGAATACTCCTAGCTTTTAGAGTTTTAATCTCCTCCGGGCGAATAATGTGTCGGCCCAGATGGACACTGCGTTTGTGGATAAGGGGCCCGCATTCACACAAGAGGTGCTTAGGCGTCTCCCTCTCCTGATTGCAGTAGATCAAACCTAACTTCATCATCATCATTTCAGCCGATAGACGCCCACTGTTGGACATAGGCCTCCCCCAAGTGTCGCCACAATGCACGATCCTGTGCGTCTCGCATTCATCGGATTCCCGCAATCTTCACCAGGGTCCACCTTGTAAGAGGCCTTCCGACGCCAGGGTTGAGGGTTCAGGGTTGCCGACATAGCACGAAGAACCGCCAAACTTAAGTGGCAGTGGACAGGGCACACTGCTCGCAGAACAGATGGCCGTTGGGGCCCCAGAACCTTTTGTTCTGGAGTGGCGACCGCGTAGCGGAACCTAACTTGACCAAATTTATTTATTTATAAATTTTTATGCACCCTCTCTTAGAGAGAAGGCCTGAGTCCCAGCAGTGGAAACATTAAAAAGGCTGATGATGATGATGATGATGATGCACTAGTAAGAAACGCTGTACAAAGGTGAATTTAATGCGTTGGGCATTTTTAACTAGTCGACCATAATGTGGAGCGGAAACATAAAATAGTAATGTAACTTAATGGTAAACAAATAGAATAGTAAATACAATAGTATGAATAATGAATAGTAATTAAAAATGTAATTATGAGAAACGAATCCAACAATTCAACGCTGTGACGATTCCACCAACTTCTTACAACGTCTGACATGATCTTTTCTAAACTGACCATGACTGACTTTGGCACTGATAAAAATACAAAATAAAAGTCAACAAAACCATACTAGAACTATTTCTCTATAATCCATGGTACAGTCACCAAAAAAAACTATTGAACAAAACAATGCAACTCATATACAATCAAGTCATAATAACCATATCGTGAGAAATTAATATAATTATTGGTCCTTATGGCTGCAGCGGCCACATAAGGGAGATCGATGGTTGTGTGAGAGAGATATCAAACTATTTCCAGTATGAGTAAGAGAGACGGAAATATCAACGTGTTATTATGGTCAGCAAATTGGCTCGTTTATGTAAAATTCTTCCCGCTGCGCATCTGCTGAATATATTTTGAAATTTTGTGTTTTCTAATTAACTTTTATGTCATATTTGACTTTTTTTTAAACTGTCGATTAGATTAGCATTGATACATTTGAAGCATTGGCTTTAGATTCTAAAGGTGTCACAATTCTCAAAACTTTATGGAATTTAATTATTTTATTACTATTCTTCTCGACTAAGAAAAAAATAGATTCTAATGTAAAATTCCAGTTTTCTGGTTTCAAGGGCATCAAAATTTCTAGGGTACTTCTCGTTAATCTACAATCCTGAAATTTAGCATGAAGCATGGTCTCATAGCACAAACATAGGAAAAAACTTAAAACTGTTAGTTACATCCCAAAAAAAATGTTTTACGATTCAAAAAAATCTTCGAAACTCAATTCAGAAATTGAACTGTTTACATAGGTAAGTTTCCAAGGAACCCTCAGTGCACGAGTCCGACTCGCACTTTCCTGGTTTTTTTCTTCCTAATACAATCTCTCTTTAATTGAGGCTGCTTTTTCGCCCTGACTACTTAATACTAAAATATATCCTCTATATTGAGTACTACAAATATGCAATTTACAAACCAAATCCTCAACATTTCATTGTGCCCCATTATCAAAGCGATTAACGTCTACTAACAAAGGCTTGTCTGTGGTTCAACGACAGTGTGCATAACCTATAACCAGTCCTTTAATAACCATAGAGCTAAAGAACCATAGATAATATTTTATGAGCCAATATAATGGCACTACATAAATAGTATCGGTGGGAGTTACAAAACGACATATTTGATTTTGTTTATGACAAGCCTGTTTTTATTGTTTTGTTATTACAATAAATCCTTCACTGTTGGTCTAGTGGTTAGTGACCCTGACTGCTATGCCGGAGGTCGTGGGTTCGATTCCCACCCAGGACAAATGTTTGTGTGGTGAGCATAATCATTTGTTCTGTGTCTGGGTGTAATTTATCTATAATATGTATGTATTTAGAAATATATAAGTATGTTTATCAGTTGTCTAGTACCCATAACACAAGCTCTGCTTAGCTTGGGACTAGACGGCGTTGTGCGATAGTTGTGGAATTATTATTATCATTATTACTGTTGTTTTTTTTATTTTTTTTAATAGGAATTAGCAAAAGTAGTGGCCGAGTGGTAACGGCCCCGACTTAAAAGTTGTAGGTCGCGGGTTTAAACCCAGCCAGGCGCATTACTTTGTGTAATTTATTTCATCACCAGTCACCACTGCTCTCAAAACGGTGTTGGAAAACATCGTAAGGAAACCGGCATGTGACATCCACCAACCCGAACTGGGACCGCGTGGTAAATTGCGCCCCATTCCCTATCCTAGAGAGAAGGCCTCGAGTCCCAACAGTGGGAACATTATAAGGCCGACTACACTATGGGTGAGTTGCACCATTTAACTATAACAATAACAAAGTCGTTAACAGTTGTCAAATCGTCGAATTGACCAATAGGCGACGGTTTCATGGCTGGTTATGGTTTGGTTATCGTTATAGATAAATGGTGCAACTCACCCTATGCTATGAATAGTTTTGAACATATAACCTTATTTTAGTGTATATATGTGAAACCTCAAACTACTAGTATTTTTATTAAGTAAAGAATCTCTGTACAAAATTTCGAAACTGTACTATGAAAAATCACAAAGTTATAAGCCAGTTATGATAGGTACTTGGTTTGCGACAAAATATATGGTCACCGGGCCATCCGGGTGACTGAGGGATTGTTTTGCTTCCGCACCCGGCTGTGCGCTGGCGCCTCATGCTCGCTATGACCTGGGCCTCAAGTCTGCCATTACAATAGTGTCAGAATGGTCTATCATTGATTTCATAATTGTTGATTTTGACAAGTTTTGGTAATCTACTAATATAATGGCATCATTATGACTTTCCAATGGTCAACCACTGACACTTCATTGAAAGAAATGGCATAGAATGGTAACCTTGTTCACAATGATAAATTAATGTCTGACGTATGCGGTAGACTGCTAAAATTTTGACAGTTCCTTGGATCAGTGTCCTACCATTAGAACGTCATTGTGCAGTCTAGTGCAGTCAGTGCTTTTAATAAGCTCGATGTTGTCATTTTACCACAATTCTATTACGAGACCATCATGTTGGAATGACGAATTTATAAAAATAGCAGACTTGGGGCCCTGCAGTGACCTGTTTTGTATTTATGGTGTCGGTGGAGTCCAACTTGTGACCTTTTTTAAATATTTTTGGGTAAAAATATAACATGGTATAAAAATTATTGGAATCAATTCATTTACTGAATCTGAACAAAGTAAATATATTCAAGTTTCCCGTTGACTAATAAATATGTTGTAAATGTGGATTTCTAAGGGACTAAAGTAATGGTGGTTTAATTGTGTGAAAGATAAGATTCGCGATAAGGAAAGTGGCTATTGAGATTATAGCACATAGAGATGAATGAAAGAAGAAGAACTTCATTTACTTCAATTTCACCCGCTCTAGGGTGGAGAGAGAGCGCATGTAGATCTGTGTTGGAGTCGGCATTTAGGGTAACCAGATGCCGCTGTAAATTAGAATTTAGCAAGAGTAAGTAATGTTGATTGAGGAGTTGGTGGCTAAAATAATAACAACCACACGAGTTGATTCCCAAAGTTAAGGTTTGCTTGCCGAGGCTCTGGGATCTTAACATACCCCCCGGCTGTCATTTGTACATCTTTTTACGGATAACCAGAAAATCCAACGCTGGTCTGCCAATTATGGGGTTATGAAGGCCAGAGAGCCAGTCACTCTTCACACATCGAAAGCTAGTCACTTTTTACTGACTGAAAAGAAGGCAAGGACGGAACAGGAGTGAGTTTTACTCCTGTTCCTTGTTTGCCTACGTTCCAGAACCCCGGGATTCTATTTCGCACAACCTATGGTTCAGTAGGTTTCAACCCTGTTGGGCCCCTACGGTTTGCTGACATCTCTTAGAGGCGCGAGTGGAACACTACGCGTCTCTAGCTCGGTCCGAACGGTCACTGGACGGCCGGACGAAGAGCTACCCATTGTTCACCTTCCGCTAGTGCTTACAGTGGCTGGAAATCGGAGTCGGGATCCGATCGGCGGCTGGGGCGTGAGGGCCGTTCCATCACGCGTGCACCCGCCTCTTACACTAGCATAACTATTTGCAGAAGTAGGCGACCACTTGTCATTCCTCCTCGCTCCTGACCTATAGGCCATGGCCCGGCGCGCGAGGTCGTTACCGCCGATCACCCCACGAGGACTTAGCGGTGAATCGGGCAAAGGCTAGGAAGATGATGAGGTACTGATGACCAATCAGAAATTACATTTTTCTCTGCAAGAGAAAAGGTCTTCAGGTTCAGAAGAAGATATAGTAACAATTACAAGATGCCATTTCACACCTTAAAATAAGAAAATTGTTTTGGCAACCCTACTCAATTAAAATTTTTAAATCAGAGTAGGGTCGCCAAAAAAAATATCTTATGTTAGAGTTTAGGTATACGCTTAGTGTGCATAATGCTGGAATGGACCGTGGTGTCACATATATTACTATATCATCGAATTTTTATTTCTAGGAGATGCCAATTTCCTGAAGTTTTCATCATCGTTTCAAGAGCAGTGGTGATGAAATAAATTACAGAAAGTGAAGTGCTGCCTTTGTTAACTGGAGAACCATTGTTTCGCTATTTTGCTAAGTTTTGGTATCTGATGGATAAGTCAGAAGTCTAAATTACAAGGTAAATAATAACAGTACAAAAAAACAATAAATACGTCACCTTAAATCATGTAAGTCCTACTTACAGAACATAAACGTTAACTGCAAAAATGCACAAAAATAATAAATTATTTCGCTAAAAAATTGCTCCCGCGCACTCAAAAACGTCCGCTGCAGAAGACGAATGGCACCACCTGTGCCAGGGTTACGGTAAATCAAAATGGCGGGTGTTGTGTCCCTTTCTCACAAAGACGAAGGATATATGTCTGTCTTGCTCACGTATTTGATTATACCGCGATCGGATGCGTTCGAGATTATGAGTGCTACCCGCATTAATGCTATTTGATTTATGTTTTTCTTGCTGATTGACGTAATTTAGTTCAATTTTTATTCAATAGTTCTTTGCTGATGGTTTGAAGTTTCTTTGTTAGCCAATATTAATGGTAGAGCAAATTGGAAAATTCTATTTGCATTTTTCTGCTACTGATTCACTTTATCTAAGTATTTTTCGATTAAATAAATAGAGTCTGTCTAATAAGTTAAAAGACTTGGGTAATTATTAGGATTTAATGAAATCTGATGTAGTCAACACGGGTTCAATAATTAAGGTTGATTAAGAGATAGAGATCATTGTTTACTAACAGAAGAAACTTATAAAAAGTACCGAATATTTTTATTTTTTAAATGATTAAATATTATACAAAATTCTCAAGTCGGTTGACTTATTAGACAGACTAGAGCAGATATTGTGGCGTCCAAGAAAGGCACATACTCATTCACTTGATATTTTAAAAAGCTTAGAGATTCATATTCGAAACATGATTGGAGATGTCAACAGAAGTTTAGAAGTATATAATAAATAGTATGTCTAAGTGAAAGCCTTTTATTTGTGTTTCTACACCCACTACAATATCATACAAAACACTACTTGGTAAAAGTTCTATGTATCGTTTATTGGTAAAATACTCACCAATATTCCACCGAATTGCGATATGTTTTAATCTATACCTGCATCAAGTGACTTCTAATTCTCTTTTATACCAAAGTGATTAAAAAAAAAAAACTTTTGGTGATGTCAGGGCTGCGGGATAGTTAAAAACAGTTATCAAAGCCCTGGAACGCAAAGGGAGACTGGAAGAATACAGCTTGGTTTTGGTAAATGTGACCCTTTAAAGCCACCGACCACCACAGAGCACAATGGGTGATTTGGTGATTTCCCACATCATAAACAAAAAGCCTTGTGGTGATAAGTCTTACAAGAATAGAGTTCAATAAATACTAGTTAGATTAAGACATTAAAACAGTTAAGATAAACATCAGCTAAAACTACATATCACTAGTCTCTTACAATTTTAATCTTCCCCTAAGAACGCAAAATTACCAGCATGTCAATTCATTATCTTAACGTTCATTCAAATAACTCACAACGTAATAAAAAATCAATTTTACAAATTGCAAACCCATTTATTACAACGATAAAATAATTTTGATGGACTCCAAAGCACGCAAAATATAGCAGCTGACAAATATCATGTTTTTAACCGATCACATAGGGAAAGTAATGATTCATTTATATTGAAATGTCTTTAGACGACAACATAATACATATGTCAGTCGCTATTACGTATTGTAATGAAAACTGATGGCAAGCAGGCGGCCCTTCGATTCGCGACAAGAACCAACATTATAAATTCAAATGATTCTTAACGTCATTCAAAAATTTAAGATTAACTCCGCAATTAACAGACAACAATTGAAGGTTGAAAATTCTTAAAAAAAAATGTTAACCCGCCGTCTTATATACCACCTGTCAGTAATAATAACCAGTATGTTTAGACCGCTAATCGTCAAACTACATTTTAGATTCAGAGACCATCTCAACATTGTAATACAATTAACACTAACAATCAAAAAACGGCACTCGGTACCCACCGATTATGAGACATCGATATACGAATCGATTAATTCGCTTATAAAGGTTACGTAGCAAAAAGAATGGATACTACACCCGTGTTATTAATTACTAAATTGTTTATCAATCATAATTAATGCACACATGATGAACATCTTAGCCACTTTACAGAGAACTGGGTAATTTGTAATATTTTAACATAATTATAGGATGCCATTAAAGGCTATTATTACAGTACGTTCAGTTTTTGTAACATCAATAAAAAACTGTGAGTTGCAAGTGGTCATTTTTAATAGGGAATAATAAATATTAAACCTAATAAATTAAATACAAACAATAAGTCATCCTATTGTCTATGTTACAGACTTATAAACTGTAATTGAAACTGCAGATAGAAGTAGGACATTTTTTTAGTAGATATGTCAAAATTTTCTGCACCTGATATACTATATGCATACTGCATAACTATTATACAGATTTAACACTTTATGATAGTTATATTATAAGCTGAAGTATTTAAAATGTAGCCCATAGTCTATAACTAAACTTTACATAAATCCCTAAGCTTATCACCCAAAATTCTCCCACAATATATCCAAACATGTCATACACTCGCGCTCTATAATAACACATTATGCGTACGCGCATGCAGTCGCGCATCGCGCTGTTATGGCCGCCGGTCAGCTAATTTCTTACCATCTGATAACAGCCCGTGATCTCCCCGTAATAAGATATTCATGAAGACCGAGGAACCAATAGACGCGAACATCAAAAAATAATTTAAAGTGTAAATATTTTTTTAAATTTTAAAGAATTCATAAATTGGTTTCGCGCATACGGGTTATTTGACGCCGAAAAAAAAAATACAAAAAATATTGCATTTGGCTAAAATATAACTCGTATATAATTACAATGATTAGTAACATCCAGTTAAAATGGAGCACATTCCTAAATTCTTTAATAATCAAATCAGAATCAAAGAACCAATGATACAGGTCCATAATGACCGAGAGGTTTTTACCTAGTTCGGTTATAGAGGCACTTACTGTATTGTATTTTTAATTTTAACACTGGCTTACTATAGTAAATTTAAGTCTCTTTTGTATAAACTTTTTGGGTAAATAATATTATTATATTATTATTTCCTTTATTCATTTTTTAACAAATATAATATTACATTTTTAAATATTTTTTTAAATGATAAATGATAAATGATAAATGATAAATGATATTTATTTTGTAAATAGGTTTAAAAAACACTTTTACACGTCAATTTTTTTTTTTTTTCGTCATTTTATGCTAGATGAGGCCGGTGTTTCCTATCTGACTACCCTGAGAAGAAACACCGAAACAAACTCAGGGGTCAAGGTCTCTTTTAAAGTCCATACAGTAAATATGTAATGGTCAAATCACATGAGAACCATGCAGATTTGTCTGAGATGGTCTTTTGAAGAAAGAACCATACAGATTTGAGTGGACCTGTCCAATCAGTGTAAGCATTTGTCAGTATTCGAAAAGCTCAACTTAGGACTACTAAGGAGCTCTACGACTTGACGAACAATACCAAAGAAAGGACATTTGGGTAGGCCGCAGAAAACACTCAAATTGCCAGACATACGGTAAAATTACTGAAAAGAAAAGAAAAAGCAATCAACATAGTCCTCACATTTACAATAATATAAGCAAATTGATAATTTACAAAATATTTAGAAAAGTAAATATTTATGTCAAAGAAAAATACTAAAATACTTTAAGTACTTAAAATGTATACATGTCATTTTGTAAAATAAAAATAATCTCCAATGTCAAATTGTAAAAAAAAAACAAATAAAATAAAAGGAAAAAGCACATTTGAAAATAAAAATAATTAAAAAAAAATACAAAAGAAGAAAAATAAAAATGACAACAGTTGTAGTAGGTACTGGAGCAGGTCAATCCCAAGCCTTTTCGTCCTGAATATAGTCTTTTACAGTGTAAAAAGCCTTTTGACAAAGTTTACGTTTTACAAATGATTTGAACTTATTAAGGCTTAGTTGTTGAATATGACTAGGAAGTTTATTATAGAAGTGTATACATTGGCATCTAAATGAGCCCCCTATTTTTTTGAGCCTGGTTGCAGGAACTACAAATTTATGTTTGTTTCTTGTATTAAAATTATGAATATCACTGTATTTTTTAAACATGTCTATATTTTTATGGGCATACATAATATTCTCGTAAATATACTGTGAAGGCACAGTCATTACATTTATTTCTTTAAATTTATCTCTGAGGGAGTATCTGGGACTTAATTTATAAATTGATCGAATAGCCCTTTTCTGTAAAACGAAAATTGTCTGTATATCGGCGGCATTTCCCCATAATAGAATACCGTACGACATGACACTATGAAAATAACTAAAGTAAACTAAACGGGCTGTCTCTAAATCAGTTAAATTTCGAATTTGTCTTACAGCATATGCTGCTGAACTAAGTTTTTTCGACAATTTGTCTATATGTGGGCCCCACTGAAGCTTAGCGTCTAGAGTAATGCCCAAGAACACTGTAGTATCTTCAGGACTCAACTCTTTACCTTTTATTAGCACACTGGTTTCTACTTGCCTCACATGAGGCATGGTAAACTTAATACATTTGGTTTTTTTTTCATTAAGTAGCAGGTTATTTACATTAAACCAGTGTACTATTTTTGAAAGAGCTATATTTATATCGTCAGTAACCTGCTGCTGACGTTTAAGTTTAAACAAAAGTGAAGTGTCGTCTGCAAACAACACTATATTATGATTGTCTTCTATGAGGTAAGGTAAGTCGTTTATGTAAATTAGAAACAAAAATGGACCAAGAATTGAGCCCTGGGGGACACCCATTTTTACAACAGATCCGGGAGATCTTTTTCCGTTTACGTCAACTCTCTGAATCCTTTCACTCAGATATGATGTAAGAAGATCCAGGGAGGAGTTTCGGATCCCGTAATGGTGTAGTTTCCTGATTAATGTTTCATGGGGAACGCAATCGAAGGCCTTGGACAAATCGCAAAAAATGCCCAAGGCATCGCATTTATCTTCCCATGCATTATAAATATGTCCTAAAAGTTCAACACCAGCATCGGTTGTCGAACGACCCCTTGTAAAACCGAACTGTTTGGTATGCAACAATTTATGTCTATTAAAAAATCTCTGTAATTGCTGTAGAATGAGCTTTTCAAATATTTTACTAAAGGTCGGTAGTACTGAAATAGGTCTGTAATTTGTGGGGTCCGATGTACTACCGGTTTTGAACAATGGTATTATTTTACTATTTTTCATTAAGTCAGGAAACTCCCCGCGATCGATACAATTATTAAAAATAAAAGCTAAAGAAGGAGCTACAATGTGGATTATAGACTTAACAACGTCCACAGAATTACCCCATAAATCTGCAGTCTTTTTTACATTTAAAGAGTTGAAGGTCTTAATAATATCTACATAAGATACATGTTCGAAATTAAAATCAGAATCACAAACTTTAACATTTTTTTTAAGCAGAGACTCTGCTGCAGCGGGTGATGAATTCAGAGATTTTGTTGTTGATATGGGGATCTCTGAGAAGAAGTTTTCAAAAGCTGCGGCTACAAAAAAACAGGTTTATAAAATGATATAAAAAAAAAACATTTAAAAATATAAAACGTAGGTATCCGCCGGTGTCGGGAGCAGGGTCCAAGCTACCGGTGGTTAGGGTTTCAGAGACATATTATTATTATTTATGATTGGAGAAACTAATGATTAAAAATTTTACAAGACAAAATTACAAATGAAACAAAAACTTCTAGTATTTAAAAATAAACTTAAAACGAAGGTAACAAAAAGATATGTGATTCAAAATTAACCAAAGAAAGACTTGTAAGCAGGCAATACACAATTACACATGTCAACAAGCTTTCCTAGAAAAAAAATTGTACTCACGAATAAATTTAAAAAGGGTAGACAGTAAGATGAAGAAGCAACCAATAGCCAAATATGGGATAAATGTAGTAAAAACTTGTAATTGGATTCCAAGCTTATTGGTTACAGAGCAAAAAACAATAACACAGCGCTATCTCTTGATACATGGTTTTTAATATTGTATGCTGACTTAGGAATATATTCCAATACAAACCGGTAACGATGAAACGAGAGAGTTTTAGACAAAGCAAAATCTCATTTGGGTTGTTTTTTTTTTAAGGTGGGAAATCATCCTATGACTTCTCCCGCTCGTGATGGATCGGGAGAGAGGTGAGCCTTTTACTGATTAAAACTACATCTGTGTCCTTTAGTGGCCCTTTGCGGTCTAAGACCACGGGTTTTCTTTTCAAAAAATCCCGGCGGCCCTAGCGGGCGTCTGCCCTACTGGACCCCTATAGTTCACTGACATCTTGAAGAGCGCGTGGTACACACTAAACGCTGACGATGACTTGGACCCGGTCCGGTCGATTACCGGACGGCCGGACGGTGAGCTACCCATTACTCGTCGTCCACAAGTCTGCGTCTACTGTGGGTTTGGAGTCTGATGTCCAAGGTGGACACTACGAAAGATAGGGTAGATTTCTAAGAATTAAGTCTATAAAAGTTTGAGATTTAAAAAGCATATTTTTCAAGCCGTCCACATCCAGCCTTTAGCTGATTAAATAAAAAAATATAAATAAAATAAATTATATTACCTTTTGTGTGCAAGCTATGCACTTATTCTTACAGTATAAAAATATTTATTTAAATAATTAAATATGCACATATGTGTGCATAAAGGTAGAACTACACTGCGCACACGTGGGCTACACACGCCGATCTGGGAGCGTCGGTCTCCATACATTTTATATGGAAAATAGACTGTTAGAGCTACACTTGACCCACGCCACGCCACGCGACGCTACGTCGGCGGCAGAACTACACTGCTCACACGTGGGCTACACACGCCGATCTGGGAGCGTCGGTCCCCATACATTTTATATGGAAACTAGGCTTTTAGAACTACACTTGACCCACGCGACGCGACGCCACGCCATCACACGCGACGCCGATCCAACCGTCCCAGAAATTGGGGCCCGGCGTGTGACGACAGCCCGAGTATCATTTGCGGTTATCATTTATTTATTATTTATTTATTATATACTTTATTGTACATACAAAACATAACAAAAAAAAACTTATATCTAAAACACGTAAGTACAATGGGGCGGTCTATCATTATTGTAAATAAAAAAAATTATTGATAAAATTTATTGAACTAATTCCAGCCACTCCTCAAAAAGGGGTATTTGCGGAGTGGCTGGAAAGACCTCACGGCGTCCTCACCTTCCGCATGACGCAGGTACTCACCGTACGTAGTAAGTTCGGAAGGTTGTTGCACCGGATTCGTGCGAAAGAAACGCCCGGGTGTCACCACTACTTAGATCGCCCGAAGGACACGGTACGAAGTATGCCATGTGATCGGTGGCCATGACCTCTTGCGCCGGGCTGGTACAGGCTATAGTCCGGAGCGAGGAGGAATAGCAGGTAGTAGAGGAGGCTACTTGAGCCGCTTCCTTAGCTAGCATTACTGCCAAGCAGTAATGCTAGCTAAGGAAGCGGCTGCACGCACGAGGTAACGGCCCTCACGGCCCAACCGCCGGGATCCCGACCCCGATTTCCAGTTACCGTTAGGCGCGAGCTTGCGGACGGCGAGCAATAGGTAGCTCGATGTCTGGCCGTCCAGTAACCGGACCGAGCCCAAGTCGTAGACGGCGCGTAATGTTCTATGCGCGTCTCAAGATGTCAGCAAATCGTAGGGGCCCAGCAGGGTTGAAGACATGGTACGATAGCAAAGAAGGAACTGGAGTGAGTTTAACATTCGAATTTATCGAACAACAAACAAGTCAAGAAGTACCATCTATAGTTATTAGATTTTTTATTTATTTTCACAAATATCACAAGATATAAAGAAGCCAAGTAAGTAGGTACCATCGCGGTCATTGACTCCTGCGGCGCGGCGCGAAACCAAACCCTTTGAAGTTTTTGTTTCGAGTGCAAGCAAAAATGAACTTAGCGGTGGTCAGGCGGTAGCAGGCGGAAGTGTCTTTGATGGTACCTACCTACTTATACCACAAAAGAGATACTTATGATACAGGAGTCAATTTCATGATGTAGTTTAGTTTTTATACCTACCTACGCTAGCGATCGCGGTAGGGCACAAAATACCTATCTATTTTGTGGCTAGGGGCAGCGAGATGCGTGAGATGAGTGCGACCGGGCGAATGAGCCGAGCGAGATATCGTGTCCGTGAGCGATGTATATGTATGTGCGTTGCTCGAGCACACTTTGTATGTAGATACTAGATTGTCTTCTGAACCTATCTATTATGTGCCTATGCAATGCAACTCAAATAAGAATAGGGTTATATTCAATCAGTTTACAAAAAAAACTGTCTTCTTATTTCTATTGTCCATATAATGTGTTGTAATAGGGCCCCTAAAAATGAATGATGCATCATGTCTTTATACTTATGTACCTATACATAATTCTTCTGGACGTGTGTTTGTCACCAAATTCTTCCTAAACGATTTGACCGATTTGGATGAAACTTTGTGTGCATAACGAGTAATTGAGTGTGTCCCTGCGTGATTTGAAAATACAATTGAACCTGATAGGTGGCGCTGCTATCGGGTTCATTTTTTTAACTGGCAAGAGTCTTCGGACAGGACGACATCTATCGGGACTGCTAGTCTTTTTAAGTATATTATATCTGTAAGTGTGTATGTCACCTAATTCTTCCAAAACGGCTTGACCGATTTGGATGAAATTTTGCGTGTATTTTAAGTAGGTCCCTGGATGGTTCGAAAATAAAATTAAACCCGGTAGGTGGCACTTCGCATTCTTTTTATATGGATGTCACAAAAAATAATGTACTTATGGATGTCACTTTCACGCAAAAAAAAAAACTGAAACGATTTCGATAAAACTTGGTATATAGGTAGACTATGTCTTAGAATAACATATAGGATACTTTTTATCCTGAGAGTACGTTCCTTAGGGATATTTTTTACTATCACGCGGGCGAAGTCACTGTCAGCACTAGTATTCGCGCCACACGTATTACGCGTGGCGTCGGTGTAGTGTGCACACCCACCGCACACGTCTGAGACGTCGCCCACGTGTGCGTCGGTCTAATGTAGTTCTAGCTTAAAGAATTAAATAACTTCATGTCTTAGGCATTTTCTACCATTCAAACTTTCGGTATTGCAGAGGCGAATATTAAAACAGTTAATTTAAATAGATACAAAGATATAAATATAAATTATAAAAACAATACATATAATGTACCTATACAGTAAAAAAAATTAATATAAATGGATATATTTAAAATGTCACACGTATCTCGGTTGCATGACAAGAAACAACCCGGTCAATTATTTCATCATTAAACAGTATTCAATTTTCTTAAAAATTATTCAGACGATATCAATAATAGCCTAGCAAAGTAGAAAACAATTAAATTAATAACCTATATGAAACTCAAAATTTATGCAAATTATAGATTAAAGGCATACTTCCATCAATCAACACATAAGGCATGCCTCCACTAATAGAATATTAGTACTATATAAAAAGTAAAGCGTAATGAAAAAATAATTTTACAAGATTTATAGCTTACTCAGGGATCCGCAAATTGCTCTCAGTTTGGGACATTTAACTTAAGTGGTGCGTACGCGCATGATACGTTAATTTTTGAAAAAAGAACGACGAAATTATTTGCGAGCAAAATGGCGAGATGTATTCCGAGAGCAACCGATAATGATTGATTTTTATAAATACAGGGCGGTTGGCGCCATTGCTGGCCATGTGTACTTACTGTAGAATATAATTAATCTTTGCTCTTGTATTATTGGGTGGTAATAATGTCAAACCGGTGTCACTTTGCCTGCACCTCAGCAGCATGAGAAACGGGACTTAAAACACCCACAGGGAAATTCATAATTGATTGAATTTTAATGTCATGTTGATCAATTGCTGGTTGAGAACGTTTTAATCTCCATTCATCCAAAAAGGACCAGTAAATCATGAATGCGGTTATGTGGGTACTGTCATGGTAGGAGTGATAAATCTGTATGAGGTACTAAAACATGTGATTTTAGTTATCCATCGAAATCGGAATAATTTATTAAAAAAGAAGTTTACCAGAAAATAGATAGGAACAGAAGTCAATCTACATACAAAGCGCGCTCGAGCAACGCACACATAGACACCGCTCACGGACACGATATCTCGGAGCGTCACGAACCACTCGTCGAACAGTTCCGGCTCAAACGCTCATTAGTGTGCGTCCACCGAGCGTAGGTATAAAAAGCGAAGTAGATACATGAGATTGTCTTCTGTACCTATCTATTTTGTGGTTTCACCCACGTCTTTAGTACTGTTCTGCTCCTGTAAGTGAAAGCGTAATGTTATATCACTTTTTAGATAAATGAACTATACGATACTAAAATATTTTTTCAATTCAGACCAGTATTTTCCGAGATTAACGCATTCAAACAACTAAACAAACTCTTCAGATTTTGAATACAACATTATTTTTAGTTTACATATGCGAAACTTGAATATAGTTAGTTATGAATCAGTAACTGAATGGATTCTCAATACTCAATTGTTTATTGCATTCCACAATGTACGTGCTTAGGTGGTAAGTGAAAATTTAATAGACACAATTGTGGACCCTGTTGGGCACAGCAAAAGACATTATAGACTAACTTATACAATTTCATTAAACATTCATTACGCTATTCATTAGTTACATTAAATGAAATTAAAAATAATAATAATTAAAAAATTCTAATAGTTTTTACACCATGTTATATTTTTTCCCAAAAATATTTAAAAAGGTCACAAGTTGGACACCACCGACCTAAGTACAATACCTATGTACATAAAAAATAACTGTGTGATTTTTCATGATACAGTTATGAAATTTTGTACACAGACCCTTTACATACCCTTTACATACTCTGACAGGCCTGCTGGTCTAGTGGTTAGTGGCCCTGACTGCTATGCCCGGAGGTCGTGGGTTCGATCCCCACCCAGAACAATGTTTATGTGATGAGCATGATCATTTGTACTGTGTCTGGGTGTAATTTATCTATAATATGTATGTATTTAGAAATATAGGTATAAGTATGTTTATCAGTTGTCTAGTACTCATAACACAAGCTCTGCTTAGCTTGGGACTAGACGGCGTTGTGTGATAGTTGTGAACTATTATTATTATATTACTAGCTGTACCCGCGCGGCTTCGCTCCCGCTCGTCCCTACTTCAGCCTACTATACCCTACTCTACCCTACTATACCCAACTTTACCCTACTCTACCCTACCCTACTCTACTCTACCCTACTCTACTCTACCCTCCTCTACCTTACTCTACCCTACTCTACCCTACCCTACTCTACTTTACCCTACTCTACCCTCCTCTACCTTACTCTACCCTACACTACCCTACTCTACCCTACACTACCCTAATTTTCATTTTTTTTTTCCACTAGCTTTTGCCCGCGCGGCTTAGCTCCCGCTCTTCCCTACTTCAGCCTACTATACCCTACTCTACCCTACTCTACCCTACTCTACCCTACTCTACTCTACTCTACCCTACTCTACCCTACCCTACTCTACTCTACCCTACTCTACCCTCCTCTACCTTACTCTACCCTACACTACCCTACACTACCCTACTCTACCCTACACTACCCTAATTTTCATTTTTTTTCCATAAGAACCTTCTCCTCATAATAACGAACACAACAAAAAAAAAATTAGCGAAATCGGTCCAGGCGTTGTTGAGTTATGCGCTTACCAACACATTTTGCGATTCATTTTTATATTATAGATTACATAAAATACTAGACACGTGTTTCGGGTTTTGATATATTAAAACTAAGGTTATATAAGTATAGATAAAGTTTCACTGGCATATTGAAGTATTTAGATACTACATACATAAATGTCTGATATTTGGTCCTAACCCCGAACTGGTGCTGCTGCCACTACCAGAATCAATTTTATTATTAACAGACCCTCCAATTTTGCAACTCCATTTATTTATGCGTTATTTTCAACAAAAAATGTATCCTTAAACCGTCATATACATTAATTCTTATTAAGCTTATCAACAACTTAACATAAATGGAAACTTAATTAAAATTCGATAAAACCCACCTACTTACAATAAGCCAAGCAATTATATTATAAAATACTTTTTTCACTTAATATTTAAGGAGTCTTACACTTTATATAAAATATATCTTCAATCTATCCTCTGAAGTCCATTTATGGAAGGCCTTTTGCACCTTTACGCGAAGTTTTTTTCAAGTTACTGCTTTAACATAACTTAACTATAACTTAAAAGAAAATAATTAAGTTATAAAAGTTTATAGACCGTTGATACATAATTCATCGCTAAGTTATAAAGTTCTACCACATAACTTTTTGAATTATATTAAGTTTAAAATTTTCTATAGCTTGAGTGAAAAATTGCTCAGTAACATTTTTGTTTTTAAAATGTAAATAGGGTTACTGAAGAAACTCAAATAACATAAGAAAGAAGAAGACCAGAAGACACATTCTTGGAAGGCCTCCTATTAGGTGGACCAACGACCAGGGGCCCAAGTCTGCTATTTTTCTAAATTCGTCATTCTAACACGATCCCATCGTCATTTTGCTAAAAGTTCGTAACCTGCTAATTCATAATGGTCGACCATTGATCAGTTAATGGTCTCGTAATAGAATTATGGTGGTAGAATGATAACATCGAGTTGTATCATAACAAAATAAAAGCAATGAGTGCACAATGACGTTCTAATTGTAGGTCACTGATCAAAGTAACTGTCACAATTTTAGCAGATACCCGCATACGTCAAAGAGATTATACCATTCTATGCCATTTTTTTCAATGGAGTGTCATTGTTTGGTCATTGGAAAGTCACAATGACGCCATTATATCAGTAGACACTTATCAAAATCAACAGTTATGATATCAACGATATACCATTCGGACACTATTGTAATAGCAGAATTGAGGCCCTGTTGAGGGAAACACGAATCCGATGGATGCAAGACGCGCAAGACCAATCATTGTGCCTTGTGGTGACACTTGAGAGAGGCCTATGACCTGCAGTGGACATCTTTAGGCTGAAATGATGATGATGATGATGATGATTGTTTTAAAATTAAACAAAATACGTGGTTCTACCATCATACCAATCATTAAAGTTTATTTGTTTAGTACACAAATGTATAACAGAAACATTACACTGCCTTATTACGTATGATATTTTTGCCTGTCAAAGTGACAGCTGCAATGTCTATCAGTAAATTGCTATTATAATGGTTGTTATTTTAATTCAGTAGTGATGTGAAATAATTATTAACTTATTCGATTTAATGACTTATAATAAGATGTTGTAGTGTATGCAAAATGTAGTACGAAGATTATTTATGAAGTTTGAATAAGGCTGCCCCTTTTAAAGTTTATGTTGGCAATTTATTCATTCTTTAAGGGCCATATTTCACCGGGACACCACTAGTAGCGCAACTGGTTGCGCCACCAGCAAAATGTATAGAGCTCTATAGAGCGTTACTCACCTGGTGTCTGTTTGGTAGCGCAACCAATTTGGTGGCGCAACCAGTGCGGACACCAGTCCGGCCGCCAGTCACGCCCCCCACCAAAGAGCGTGTATAATAAGATGGAAATCTAACCTTTGAAAACCATAATTAACCAACTGTCAAACGTTAGTGACAGTGAACCAAGAATCTTGTACAATACAATCTGGATTGATTACGACAACCTTAAAGATGTAATAAAGAAGTACCATACAAGAATCTTTATCCCTTTCTACCAGTGTGTATAGACTAGTTCGTACTACGAGACATTCTGTTCTAAAGAAGTTCAAGATGTTATTAAGGACGCTTTGACCGTTTTAGACAAATATCTCGTTTTTTCGGGTACCATTATAATGCACCAAGAATCATAACTATGAGGAAGTCACGGTATCAAATAAAAGATAATATACATATTCATCTTTAGGATAGCATAAAAAAATATTATGGTTTTGTATAAAACTTTCATATAGTTAAATACGATTTTACCAACGCACTAATCAAGAAAATTACAAAATACAAGGGTCTGAATGGGTCGCGTAAGCTAAATCCAGTGCACATTTTTAGCTTAAAAATCATAAAATACCACAGCTTATATAGTCTTCTACACCTTTAATTAATTATTTTGAAATTACATAAATAACTTTATGATTTATGACCAAAATAAAACCACTCTACAAAAATCTTCATACATTTTTCATTGAACCCACCACTTCCAAGCCTCAGTCCGCGCTGAACGCGTCCGCGTTCTGAGAAGCACGGGCCGTTTCGCTTTCTTTAAAAAACGTATACTGCGATTGTATGCATTGATACTTTTTCGAAATAAAATTAAGTACCTAGTTATGAGTATAAAAATAAAAAACGACTTGGGAATTTTGTATAATATTTAATCATTAAAAAAATACTATTCTTATGGTTCTTCTACTAGTAAATAATTATCAAGATCCCTTCATCAACCTTGATTATTAAACCAGTGTTAGCTACATCAGATTTCATTTTACCCTAATAATTAGCTAAGTCGTTTGTCTTTTTAGACAGACTCTACCACACTTATTTTTAGAATTAGATAGGTATTGATTTACTGATATAGAATGAAACTAAAAATAATATTTTTAACAACTTTAATTGAGTAAATTGATATGAAAGTCATTTTTGGGGGTTGTGGCTACGAATATATCATCCTTTTAATTGAAGAAGGTGGATGTAATTTTTTTTAACTGACTTCAAAAAAGGAGGAGGTTCTCAATTCGATTGTTTTTTCCTTCTAAATTCGATGGAGACCCATTTCCTCTCCTAGAGAGAACGCCTGAGTTCCAGCAGTGGGAACATTAAAAAGGCTGATTATGTGTGTTTGTATATCTATAGGGATTTTGGTGTTTATACCAAGAAGTCTCTGTATTCATATTCATAGTCTACATTCTACTACAGTCAAAAAGTATCATTCGATGAAGTTGAACTGATGACTTGTTCATCAGTTCAACTTCATCAAATGATACTTTAATAATGGCCATGACTCCAATAATGGCCAATTAAATATACAAAAAATTTAACAAAAATATATAACCATAAAGTTGGTACAAAACTATAGAATCAAACCAAACTAATAGTTAGTTTTTTAACAAAAACTATCTATAACAACAATCAGTTACTTATGTTTGTTTTACAGTAACTGTAAAACGATCAAAATAACTTTAAATTCGGAAGTCGGTGTTAAATAACAAAATATACCAGAAACATCGACTTCCGAAATTAAAGTTATTTTGATCGTTTTAGTGTTTTTTTGTGTATTCTTTATTCAAGTCGAGCCGATTTCGACTATTCTGCCAAGTCCATAGTAAATTGGAAAAACAAGTGTGTTTATAGAAATCTAAGTAAAGTGAGAATATTAAGCCGTCCAAGACAAAGATAGTAATAGCAAATGTACTGAAACATACTAGGTGAAATACCTATAAGTGTTACTTTATTTAACCTGTTTTTTCTTTATTTTAAGCTTAACAAATAAACTAGTTTTTATCTGTTAACTCAATAAGGTTCAATTGAAAACTAGCATTAGGTAAAAAACTATATTTATAATTCACAATAGGATCCCTAAATTGATAAATAGTTTTCACACACTCGCAATATTTTTGAAAGACCTATCTAACGACATCCCACATTATGGAATAGTCTACAAAACAAAATAAAAAAGAATTAAAAAAAGGGCGTACTTGTATCGTACTCTTCAGTACATTTTTGAGGTTGACGTAATCAATCCAGATAGTATAAAAGATTCTTGGATGTGGCGACCCAAGAACGCTCTCTATCCCTTTCTACTAGTGTGTCCATAGATTAGTTCGTACTACGAGCCATTGTGTTCTAAAGAAGTTCAAGTTGTTATTAATACATTATATTTTAGAAAACTAATCAAAAACTAATACGTATATTAGACAGGTAAGACCTTACCACGATTACAAACTACGAGAGCCTAGAAGTTTTCGATAAGACAATTCTTCGAGAGTAAGCAAAAGAGAAGTTGATAGGTCATCGGCCTGCCAAAAAACCACGCCTCACCGAGGTCATTAAGAAGAGACTATTGCACAAGGCCAAACAACATCAAAATATGACTGTTTCAGACTGAAGTCGGTTAAAAATAAGACTTTAAATAGTACAGTACATTGTTAATAAACTACTGCCATTATCTGATGAAATAATATAATTTTTCAGACATGTTTCTCCGATGAATCGACGTTTCAGGTTTTGGTTGACAAAAGCTCTTTTGTCCGTTCAAAAAATGCTCCTTTCCGACGACGCCCTGGAGAATAGCTCCATAAAAACCGGTGTTAAGAGACAGCTAAATTCCCAAATAGTATTATGATGTGGTCTTTAATCTCAAGCAAGGGTCTACATATCGTGAAAGGGACCGTGAGGCATGACCAGTACAAGCGAGTACTAGAAACTGGACTGCTGCCGCATCTCGAAGAATGGTTCCTTATTGACGAAGAGTCCATTTTTATGCCCGAATCTGCATTGTGCTACAAAACCAGGGCTGTTACTGCATACTTGGCTAAAAAACATTAATGTTTTACCCTATACCTTTTTTGCCCTATGATGAGTTCCCTGACAGTTCATTTTTTCCGTGGCACGCATACTACTTTAGATTACTAAAAAAATAAACTGGCAAAAAAAAATAAAAAGGAAATGATAAAAAAAATATTGTCTTTCGTAAATTATTGTGGTTATAATTAACTGTTAATAAATTAAGTAAATAAAATAAAAAAGTATAGAACTTAAAAATGTGTAATGCGTTAAACGGAACTTCTGCCAACAGAGATTGACACTACTCGACGACACACTAATCGACAAAATCGGAGCGGCCATCTTGTAATCGCATGTAAAATTGGAAAAAAGTAGTAGAAAAAACTTAAAAAACTATAACAGAGGACTGGAATAAATATATCCGGATCGACCGAATTAGGGACCAATAATTAATCATCGCGGTTAGTTGAAGAAGATTCCGATTCCGATATGGATATGAGTTCAAATCAAGAGTCAAGTTCTGACAGTGAATAATAAATAAATTATTATTTTAAGCAGCAGTAAGCAGTCCCAAGGTGGTGTCGGGTTTATCGTCCACAGGTCCCTCGTGAACAATGTTGTGAAGATCGAGAGTGTGTCGACCAGGGTAGCGTACCTTATACTCAGAATATCATCAAGATATTCGCTGAAGGTCATACAGGTTTACGCTCCGACCTCGACACACCCTGACGACGAAGTAGAGACCATGTATGAGGACGTATCCAGAGCCATGCATGGTTCTAAGAGTCACTTCACCGTGGTCATGGGGGACTTCAACGCGAAACTGGGCAAACGAGACGGCGACGAGCTGCGAGTGGGGCAATTTGGATTTGGACGTAGGAACTACCGGGGACATCTACTGGCCAGTTTTATGGAGAAGGAGGGCCTCTACATGATGAACTCCTTCTTCAGCAAGCGTGAGCACAGGAAGTGGACTTGGCAAAGCCCTGATGGTGCAACTAAAAATGAGATTGACTTCATCATGTCGACGAAGAAGCAAATATTCAATGATGTCTCCGTGATCAATAGGGTGAAAACCGGAAGTGATCACCGCATGGTAAGAGGCACATTGAATATCAATGTCAAGCTTGAAAGATTTCGACTGATGAAGTCTACGCTCCGTCCTGCACAGATCCAAATCCATAACTCCGAAAGCTTTCAGCTCGAACTTCAAAATCGTTTCGAATGCCTAGGAAGCTCAGTGGACGAATACAACGATGGGTTCGTGGAAGCTGTCCATACGGTCGGCTCTAAACTCTTTAAGACTCGTACAAATAAGAGCAAGAGGGTCACCGATCAAACTCTCCAGCTCATGAAGGAGAGGCGTGAGATGATTCTGCAGTCTTCAGACGATTCGTACACATATCGGCAGCTCAATAAACGGATCTCTAAGTCCTTGAAACGCGATCTCCGTCATTATAATACGGGAAAAATTAAAGACGCGATTGAGCGAAACAAGGGCTCCAAGGTGTTTGCAAGAGATCTGTCTATTGGGCAGAGCCAGCTCACGAAACTGAAGACCGAAGATGGCAGAGTCATATCCGCCAAACCAGAGCTTCTAGGAGCGATCGAGGCTTTCTATGGACAGTTGTACACGTCAACCGCTAAACCCACTGTAAATCTAGCAAACGACCCAAGAGCTAGATTGAGCCGACACTATACCGAAGATATCCCGGACGTCAGCCTGTACGAGATTAAGATGGCTCTGAAGCAGCTTAATAACAATAAGGCGCCGGGTGACGACGGAATTACGGCCGAACTTTTGAAGGCGGGTGGAAAACCGATCCTTAAGGCCCTTCAGAAGCTGTTTGATTCCGTCATACTCGAGGGAAAAACGCCACAGGCATGGAGCGGAGGCGTGGTGGTACTTACTGTTCTTTAAGAAGGGCGACAAGGCCCTACTGAAGAATTATAGGCCCATCTCACTTCTGAGCCATGTCTACAAGCTGTTTTCCAGAGTCATCACGAATCGTCTCGCGCGCAGGTTCGACGACTTCCAGCCTCCCGAACAAGCCGGATTCCGAAAAGGCTTCAGCACCGTGGACCACATACATACGCTACGACAGGTTATACAGAAGACCGAGGAGTATAATCTGCCTCTCTGCCTAGCGTTTGTGGACTACGAGAAAGCCTTTGATTCGCTCGAGACTTGGGCTGTACTGCAGTCTCTCCAACGGTGCCAGATTGACTATCGGTACATCGAGGTGCTGAAGTGTTTGTACGAAAACGCCACTATGTCAGTCCGACTTCAGGACCAGACTTCGAAACCTATCCTCCTGCAGCGAGGTGTGAGGCAGGGAGACGTCATTTCTCCGAAACTGTTCACGGCCGCAATGGAGGATGTCTTCAAGGTTCTGGACTGGAGTGGACTAGGCATTAATGTCAATGGCGAGTACATCACTCACCTTCGGTTTGCCGACGACATAGTAGTCATGGCTGAGACAACAGAAGAGCTCAGTACAATGCTCAATGACCTCAGTAGAGCTTCCGAAAGAGTGGGTCTTAAAATGAACATGGACAAAACTAAAGTCATGATAAACAACCATGTAGCACCCACTCCTATCAAGATCGGAGACTCTATACTCGAAGTTGTGGACGATTACGTCTACCTCGGGCAGACAGTCCAGTTGGGTAGATCTAATTTCGAGAAAGAGGTCAACCGTCGAATCCGACTCGGCTGGGCAGCGTTCGGGAAGCTACGCGGTATCTTCTCATCCAACATACCACAGTGTCTCAAGACGAAAGTCTATGACCAGTGTGTGTTGCCAGTGATGACATATGGATCCGAAACGTGGTCGCTCACAATGGGCCTCATCAAAAGGCTTAAAGTCACCCAAAGAGCAATGGAAAGGGCTATGCTCGGAGTTTCCTTGCGTGATCGAATCAGAAATGAAGATATCCGCAGGAGAACCAAGGTTGCCGACATAGCACAAAGAATCGCCAAACTTAAGTGGCAATGGGCAGGGCACATTGCTCGCAGAACAGATGGCCGTTGGGGCCGAAAGGTTCTGGAGTGGCGACCGCGTACCGGAAAACGCAGCGTTGGAAGGCCTCCTACAAGGTGGACTGACGACCTGGTGAAGGTAGCGGGAATCCGATGGATGCGGGACGCACATGATCGTTCGTTGTGGCGACGCTTGGGGGAGGCCTATGTCCAGCAGTAGACGTCTGTCGGCTGAAATGATGATGATGATGATGATATTTTTTTAACAGACTGCATTTTATTTACCACTAGCCGTCCCCCGCGGTTTCGCCCGCGTTATTTCAGGTTTTTAGTTTTTGTCAGGTTTTTTAATTTACTGTAAAATTTCTTCAAAATCCGTAGACTAGTTCTTGCGTAAAAGAGTAACAAACATCCACACACACATACAAACTTTCACATTTATCTATATATATAAAAGAAAGTCGTGTTAGTTACACTTTTTATAACTCAAGAACGGCTGAACCGATTTGGCTGAAAATTGGTGGGGAGGTAGCTTAAAACCAGGAGACGGACATAAGACCTACTTTTTTTTTTTTTTTAGGGTAGAGTAGAGTAGAGTAGAGTAGGGTAGAGTAGGGTAGGGTAGAGTAGGGTAGGGTAGAGTAGGGTATATTAGGATAGAGTAGGGTAGAGTAGAGTAGGGTAGGGTAGGGTAGAGTAGGGTAGAGTAGAGTAGGGTAGAGTAGGGTAGAGTAGGGTAGAGTAGGATAGAGTAGGGTAGAGTAGAGTAGAGTAGGGTAGGGTAGAGTAGGGTAGAGTAGGGTAGGGTAGAGTAGGGTATAGTGAGGTAGAGTAGGGTATAGTAGGCTGAAGTAGGGAAGAGCGGGAGCGAAGCCGCGCGGGCAAAAGCTAGTCATCTATAAATCTAAAATCGGTAATCCGATTCCATTACCTTTGCCAACTGATTCGTTATTGTAAAAAATCGATTAAATTTCGTTAGGTCACATCACTATAATTGTCAGACAAAAACTATCAGGGAACTCATCATAGGACAAAAAAACTAGTCAATCAATACACCAGACATGAACGCTATTGAAAACATGTAGGAGCTCACCAAGCAGGAGATCGCTTAGCAAGTGATCACCACCAAACTAATAAATTATTTATTATTATTGTTATATAAACACTAGCTGATTAAATTGCAGCTCTCAACAACACAAACCTGCAACAGGATGCCAGAATTTGCATAGAGAGCATATCACGATGAATGGAATCTATCACAAAATTCTGGTAATATTCGTCAAATTGACTACGTATCTATTTTTTTTTTTTCAAAAATATATAAATAATTTTGCTTTTAATTTTCGTTGTTTTTATTATCTCAATAAAAAAAAAACTATAAATAAAAAATACCAGCCGGACCTACAAGCAACCTTTTTTCAAACCTATTAACCTGGCCGTTAGCGAGGAGTCGGCTTCAGAAAATCACTGTTTTATGGCTCTTTTCGGGCGCTTGGGCCTTAAGCGATACGCGCGAGTCCAAGCGAGCAGGCACCTTCCGATTTCACCTACTTTTTCTGTCGTCAACTCGCTCAGACTTGAAAATCTGACGTATTTATGTACAGTCAACTAAAAAAAAAATTTATAACATAGGTACCCACTAAAAATGTATTAGAAATTGTATTCGACTTGACTTTAAAATAAAACACTTATATATCAACATTACAATAATATAATATTGCATATTGACCTATTAATTACCAACAAATCACAACATTATCAGCAATAAGCAACCAAAGTTGACGTCCAAATATTAGTTAATGTTAGCACACGTTTAAGTAAGCGGAATAGGAGACTTAGAAATACACGTAAGTGAGTGAATATGCAGTATCGATACGTCATGTATGTGTCAAAAAAGTCAAGAGCGCCCACACGATGAACAAAATCTTTCTTGGATGCGTTCCATTTCACGATTAACCTGTGACCTTCAGTTGCCCTTTGCATTCTAGGACTACGGGTTTCCTTTTCAGGAATTCGCCGGGGTCCTAGCTTGCGGGCATCGGCCCTTCTGGACTCCTGCGGTTTGATGTCATCTCTTTGAGGAGCACGTCGATCACTACGCGCTGTTGACGATTGAGCTCGGTTCGGTTAATTACCGGACGTCCGGATAGCGGACTACCCATTGCTCGACGTCCACAAGCCCGCGTCTACCGTGGTCCGTTGTCGGGCTCGGAATTTTGGCGGCCGATGGTCCTTTGGCCTCCTTCTTCGCAGAAAGAGGCGACCGCCTGCCATTCCTCCTCGCTCCGAACCATAGTCTGAACTAGGGCCCTGCGTGAAAGATTGTTGCCAAAAATTGCCTCCACGAGGAAACAGCGGTGCTCTGCCCGAGCGGGGCACAACTCTACCATGTCCTCGGGTGCTCCACCGTGTCTTCCGAGTGGTCCACACAATAGTAATACCCGAGCTTTACTGCCGTCTGAATCCGATGCAGGAACCGACCGAACTTGCCATTTTCGGTGAGGACCATGCAGGTGCAGGTAACATGAGAAAGTCAAAAGTAACGTAAAATGTTTTTAAAGTAACTTGGGTATCGTGTACCATTGGCCACATCCTATTCGCCTCATTCCTCACCTTTAACATAATATCCCGAAATCTAAGTAGATAACCGGTATAGCCTGCGTGAAAAAATCCGCGGGCAATAGCTAGTTATTTATAGTAATTGTTATTATTTGACTGTATTTTATACGTTTAAGCGAGAGGACGACAGAAAAAGTAGGTCGGAAGGTCCCAACTCGCGCGGACTCGCGCGAATTGCTTAAGCGAGTTGACGAACAAGCCATATTAGGTAATCTCTGGAAGTACTGGTCCGATAGCAAAAAGTTTTTCACCGATAGAAAGCTGCTTTATTCCTGAGTGGGCTGTCCGCGGGCGAAGCCGCGGGCAAATGCTAGAATATTATATTTATCGACCGTGAAGTACCAATACCGCCTAAAAATATTTTTTCAAGAAAATCATAATTTACCGCTATGAATTTAAAAAGGTTTTTCCGCGTGTTTTAAGCGATTATCACACTGCCACGAATCACGCTGCACGTTGCGTGTCGACGCACCTACGCGCGTACTTGCGGAAGTGCAGATCTGCATCATCGTACGAGTTTTTTACGCACTCACGCGCGTTGGTGCGTTTTGTAAATTCACGCAGGCTCTGACTCATTTCATACAAAATCATACGATAATCGTCTTAGTAAAATTCGAGTAATTTTTTTATTTTCAGGTCTGACAGACAGTTTGGTGTTATTGGTACTTTGCTGTCGATATAAAAAAATACATTAATTAATATCAAATGCTGCAGTGACAAAAATAATAACAATTAATTTTGTAAAATCATGGTTACCCTAGTTAAAACAGAGGTAAGAAAGGGACGAAACCGACCCTTTCTCGTTGTCTTGTTCAGTACATTTTTCCCCGTTTGCTTGTCAATATGAACTTAATCTTAATGAAAATAAAGACACTTTAGAGTGTGTTTGCTGCGTAAGCAATCTAGATTATCCGTAGGATACATGAAATCTTTGCTCTGGTGTCTTGTTTGGTGTCTTGCTATATTTCACTGGGACACCATGGTAGCGCAACCAGTGGCGCTACCAGGGTGTCCCGGTGAAATATGGCTCTAAGGCCAGGTTCTACTCATTTGGGGTGCCACGACAGAAAACCTCCACGAGTGCCCGCAGGCTGTAGTTCCCTTGCGGATACGTCCGGAGCGAAGGCCAGTCTGCGGGACGGTGCACCCTGGGAGGCGGCCAATGACCCCCTTGGGTATTGCTGCCTAAGGGGCCTCGATGGCCGTCTGCGAATGTTCTGTCTGTCGGAACGCTTCAACGCGTGTCCCTCTGCTATAGCAGAGGGCACAGTGGCGAAGTAAGAGCGGGCTCGGTGTGCACTCACACTGCCGCCGGGCAGGCAGGAGGAAGGCTTGCTCCTCCTTCTGCCACCGTTAGTCTCGTAGCCCCAGAGATTGTCCAAGGTCATGTTTCTGACTTTTGATGGGGGACGAGGGTCCTGGCTTAACCGCCCGGGCCGCGAGGAAGACCACCTCTATAAAAAATTACCCCAAACCTCCAAGCGGCGGCGCACCGTGAGGGAGGTTGGTAGCTTGACTAATGGGTAGCTAAATTAGTCTCTAGTGCGAACCACGTATTTGAGCCAGTACAACATGAAAAATACTCGTGGGAACAACTATGGAACCATCAAAATTTTTCAAGAAAATAACGGAGAGTGATGCGCGGTCGGAGTCCGACGCGGCATCCGGAAGGAGCTCGGAGGGCTCGGAGAGTGAGGAGGCTGGGGGAGACCCCGGTAGATGCTTGGAGGCAGAGGTAATCGTAGGAGACCCCGGTGGGGACCCTGGCGGAGACCCTCGTCTCGATAGGAAGCGCAGGCCGAGGGACAGACCGTCCTCCGATACTGATGGAGAGAACCCCTCGGCAAGGAAGATCTCCACCAGCAGCCGCGGTGTGGGCCGAGCCCGCGGCAAAGGGAGGCTAAAGGGCGAATCCTCTGCCCAGCGAGCCGAGAGGCTTGCCGCGGAGGGGCGTCGCCCTGGAGCGACCGGCGCCCAGAATGACCTCTCGGAGCCATCCGGCAGCGAGAGGCAGGCCAAGGAGAACTCGGACGGGGAGTCGCTCCAAAAGCTGGCTGTCACCCTACTGCGTGACATGAGTAGGAAACGGGAGAAGACGTCGAAGGAGAGGACAGCCCAACGGCACGCCGCGTCCCTCAGGGAAGCCTTCGACACCTCTCTCCGAAAAAGAGTGGCCAGACTCCGGAGCGAGCTCCAGGCCGAACTCCAGGCCGAGCTCCGGGCCGAAGTTCGGGCCGAGCTGGGAAGAGTGCCAAATGGCGGTGGCTGTCGGGAGCCGTCGGAGAGGGGTTGCAAGCAAGGGCAGGGGCAAAGCCAGCCCCAGGCCCAGTCCGAGCCGGAGAGCCAGCTGCTGACGCTGGTGCGGCAGGAACTGGCTGCTTTCCAGCTGCAGCTGCAACAGCAGCAGCAGCAGTTCCAGCTGCGCATCCAGCAGCAGCTGTCCCTGCTGGAGGGCATCGTGCTGCGCCCTCCGCTAGCGGCCTCTGGCCAGCAGCGAAAGGCGCCGTCTTACGCCGCCGCCGCGGCTGCGGCTTCTGTGCCCAAGGCGGGCTCATCGGGGCAAGCAGGGCGCGGGGCCGCGGCATCGGAGCCCGCGAGACCGCCGCCGACGGCGAAGCAGCAACGGCGGAAAAAGGGAGTGGCGGTGCCTGCCGCTAAACCGGCGGGACCTCCTGCCGCGGCGGCGACTAGGCCCCGCCCGCCGCCTCCTCCACCTGAGGAACCCGGCAGTGCATGGACGATCGTCGGCGCCGCGAAGAAGGCGGGCAAGGCGGCCAGAGCGGCCAAAAAGCGCGCGAGGCGGAAGGATAGGAGGAAGCGAGCCATGGCGGCGAGACTTCGCGCCCCGAATTCCGAGGCTGTAGTAATTACGCTGCAGCCTGAGGCGGAAAAGAAGGGCGTGACGTACGACGACGTCATGGCTAAGGCGAAGCAGGCGGTGTTGCCCCACCTTGACGAGCTCGGAGCTGCTGGAGGCTTCCGCATGAGGCGCACGGTCACTGGGGCCCGAATCCTTGAGGTCCCCGGTGCGGCCAGCGGCCCTGCAGCGGATGCCCTAGCCGCAAGAATAAGGGCGTCCCTCAATGCGGAGGAGGCCCGAGTGTCCAGGCCCACCAAGTGCATAGACATGCGCATTATGGGCCTGGACGACTCCGTCAGGGTGGACGAGGTGGTGGCCGCCATCGTCGGGGCGGGCGGGTGCACGACCGATCAGGTTCGGGTGGGCACTATCCGCGCTGACGGCACGGGCATGCGAGCGGTGACAGTCAGCTGCCCCGTTGCGGCGGCCAGGACCATCACCGGGGAGGGCCGACGGCTTTTGGTAGGCTGGGTCTCCGCGCAGGTTAAACTGCTGGAGCCCAGACCTCTGCGGTGCTTCCGGTGCCAAGTGGGGCACCACGTAGGCGCCCACTGCGCCGCGGAGGTGGACCGCAGCGACCGCTGCCACCAGTGTGGCCAGCCCGGTCACAAGGCCGCAGAATGCCGTGCTCCGCCGCACTGCTACGCATGTGCGGCGGCAGGCAAGCCGGCCAACCACCGGGCTGGGGGCAGGTCCTGCGACCCCCCCGCCAAGGCCAAGGGCAGAGCCCGTAGGCCCATCCCCGCCGACGTCCTCACCACCGCAGCCGCCTCCTTGGCCGCCGCCGCTATCGCCGCCGCACCCGCCGCTTTCGCCGCCGCACCCGCCGCAGTCGCCGTCACACCCACCGCGGCAGTGCCCCCTAGAAGGGCTCGGGAGGAGACGATGGACTGCCAATAACGGCCCCATTCCGTCTCCTCCAGGCGAATATCAACCACTGCGCCCCCGCTCAGGATCTGTTGCTCCAGAGCATGGCGCAGTGGTCGATAAATGTCGCCGTCGTCTCCGAGCCGTACTACGTCCATCCCCGTGGAGACTGGGTTCAGGACCTGGACGGCTCGGTGACGCTAATCTCGTCGGCCGCCGCCGGTACCCCGCCCCTCGAGGCTGTTGCGAGGGGACGGGGCTGCGTGGCAGCACGGTTCGGGGACTTTGCAGTGGTAGGCGTCTACCTGTCCCCGAACAGATCTCTCGACGAACTCCAAGTCTCCCTTATGGAGCTAAATGTCGTCGTCGCTGGGTTCGGTACCCTCCCCGTGGTCGTTTGCGGGGACTTCAACGCCTGGAATACGGCTTGGGGTTCCCGGTACACGAACCCACGGGGTCAGATGGTGGAGGACTGGGCTTTGGAGCTGGGTCTGGTCGTCCTGAACCGGGGTTCTGTCCCCACGTTGGCGCGGATGCGGGGTGAATCAGTGGTGGACATCTCGTTCGCCAGCCCCGCTCTGTCGCCGCGTGTCGTCGACTGGCGCGTTATGGAGGAGGTGGAGACGTACTCCGACCACCGGTACATCCGGTTGGACGTCTCCGCCGAAACCTCGGCCGCGCCGGTCCGACAGAGCCCTTGCGGTCCGCGGTGGGCGCTTAAGCAGATGGACCGGGAGCTCCTCCTGGAAGCCGCGACGGTACAGGCCTGGGTGCAAGCACCGGACAGGCCTGTCGACATAGACGTCGAGGCGGAGTGGTTCCGGGAGGCCATGTCGCAAATCTGCGACGCGGCAATGCCCCGAGTCCGTCCAGGGCGAGCTAAGCGCCAGGTGTGCTGGTGGTCGCCGGAGATTGCTGCACTGCGCAACGCATGCAGTCACGCGCGACGCCGGTACGCCAGACACTGCAGGCGCCGCATCCGCCCGCTGGATGCGGAAGCCAGAGAGGCGGAGCTGTATGAGGGATACAGAGCGGCAAAACGCACCCTCCGGACGGAGATCAAGCGGGCCAAACTGGAGGCCCGCAACGTGTGGCTGGGGTCTCTGAACGCGGACCCGTGGGGGCGCCCGTACAATATGGTACGGGAAAAGCTCCGCCCCTGGGCTCCCCCGCTGACTCAGAGTCTCCGGCCCCAGATCGTGGAGGGCGCGGTGAACGCTCTGTTCCCTGCGCGGGGAGAACACTCCCCCCCGCCCATGGCTCCGCCTCCACCACCAGCGGTGTCTGACGCGGACCGCAACAGCGACGACGACGACAATGCTCCAGAGGTGACCGAGGTAGAGATGAGAGTGGCGGTGCGAAGGCTGAGTGCCAAAAACACCGCCCCAGGACCCGACGGATTGCCTGGAAAGGCCTGGGTCCTGGCCATGGAGGCTCTCGGGCCTCGACTGAGAGGGCTCTTCAGCGCATGCCTGGAGAGGGGCCAGTTCCCACTTTGCTGGAAGACTGGGAAACTGGTCCTCATAGCGAAGCCAGGGCGCCCTGCGGACTCTCCGTCCGCGTACCGGCCCATTGTGCTGCTCGACGAGGTGGGCAAGCTCTTTGAGAGAGTCATTGCAAACCGCCTCGTCGGGCGCCTAACACGGGTGGGGCCGGACCTTTCGGACGGACAGTTCGGCTTTCGCAGGATGCGCTCTACGGTGGACGCCATCATGCGCGTGCGAGCCCTCACGACGGGGGATGCGGTGTCCCGGGGCAGGTGTGTCGTGGCAGTGTCCTTGGACATTGCCAACGCGTTCAATTCCCTGCCCTGGAGTACGATCCGGAGGGCACTCCGGTACCACCGGGTGCCCGAATACCTCTGTCGAGTGGTCGAGGCCTATCTGTCGGATAGATTTATAGTCTACCCCGGTCACCAGGGAGACTGGAAACGTCGAGAGATGTCGTGCGGTGTTCCACAGGGGTCGGTACTAGGGCCACCCTTGTGGAACATCGGGTACGACTACGTGCTGCGCGGCGACTTCCCTGACGGGGTCAGCGTGGTTTGCTACGCAGACGACACGCTGGTTCTAGCGCAGGGAGAGTCGTACCAGGCGGCGGTCGCCCTAGCGACACGCGGGGTTGCGATGGTCGTTGATAGGATCCAGGAGTTGGGACTCGAGGTGGCGCTTCACAAATCCGAGGCGATGTGTTTCCACGGTCGCCAGTCTCGGAACGCGCCGCCATTGAGTTCCCAACTAACGGTAGGAGGAGTTCACATCGGTGTCGGGTCGACGATGAAGTACCTGGGACTCGTCCTCGACAGCCGGTGGAATTTCGTGGAGCACTTCCGACGTCTGGCTCCCAAACTCAACCGGGCTGGGGCTGCGCTCAAGCGGCTCCTGCCCAACCTTGGGGGTCCAGACGCCTCCTGCCGGAGGCTCTACGCGGGGATCGTTCGGTCCATGGCCCTCTACGGGGCACCGGTGTGGGCGCCGTCGCTGAAAAAGCAACCGGCGTCCATACTGAACGCCTGCCAGAGGGTCATGGCGATAAGGATGGTGCGGGGATACTGCACGGTCTCCCGCGAAGCGGCGAGCCTTCTGGCTGGCCTACCACCGTGGGATCTGGAGGCAACAGTCCTTGCACATATGCACGATATGCGCGTGGAGATGCAACGCCGGGGTGAAAGTCCGCTGCCGCGACAGGTCACGGCATGGCGGACAGAGCTCCGGCGGGATCTCATGGTGAAATGGCGTCAACGACTATCGCAACCCAGTGCTGGGCACGCCACAATCATGGCGGTAAGTCCCCTCTTTGAGGCGTGGCTGGAAAGACCTCACGGCGTCCTCACCTTCCGCATGACGCAGGTACTCACCGGACATGGTTCGTTCGGGAGTTTCCTGCACCGGATTCATGCGGAAGTGACGCCCGGGTGTCGCCACTGTGCGGAACGCCCGGAGGACACGGTGGAGCACACAGTCGAGGTGTGCCCTGCTTGGGCGGAGCATCGCCGTGCCCTCGTGGGGGCGATCGGCGGCGGAGACCTCTCGCGCCGGGCCTTGGTTGAGGCCATGGTCCGGAGCGAGGAGGAGTGGCAGGCGGTCGCCGACTTCTGCGAAGCAGTAATGCTCGCAAAGGAGGAGGCCGAACGCATCAGGCAACGGCGTTATCGCCGCCATCGCCGCCGCCGCCGCCGGGATTCTGATCCCGATTTCCGGCCAACGTAGGCGCGGGCTTGTGGACAGTGAGCAATGGGTAGCTCACTGTCCGGCCGTCCGGTAACTGTCCGGACCAAGCCCAAGTCGTCGACGGCGCGCACTGTTCCCGCGCGCCTCAAGGAGTTGTCAGCAACAGTAGGGACCCAGCCGGGTCGAAGCCTACTGGGGCCAGGGTTATCCGAAAGGGCGCTCGAGCCCCGGTATGAAGGCTAGAAGGAACGGGGTGGGTCTTTTAGTCAGTAAGAGTCTGACACTATCTCCCGCTCCGCCCAAGGGCGGGGGATGTCAATGCATGATTTTTTCCCACCATAAAAAAAAAAAAAAAAAAAAAAAAAAGGTTCTACTCATTTTAAAGTTTTTTAAACCACTGGAAATCCATAAATATAAATAAAAGAGGGCACCATGAAAATTATTATTAAATAATTGATTAAAATTGACTATAATGATCAACCACCACCAGGAAAAAATTAAAACATGATATAAATTAGTTGGCTCGATAAGAAAAAATCGCGAATCTGACCCTAACTTACCATTTCAGACATGACGTATATCTACGAGATTACGTCACGGAAATATTTGAAAGTTACAAAAAATAATAAAGCTTGTCTTTTATAAGGCGCTCGTAAAAACAAAAATCTTGAATAGTTACCTTTTGATTTTTTTTGTATAAAAATAAAGCCTCTGTTACGGGGCCGCGAAATCGACTTAGACCCCGGCGGAGTTCATACAAAATACCTACTCAGTGACTACAACCGACACTTAAGATTTTTTTTGGAATTATGTATTATTTTTTTGAAGCAAATTGAGAAGAAATACTAATTGTCTGCTAGTTACAAAACTTTTAGTAGTGTTAGTACATTGCTTGAAAATCATGTGATTCATAAGGGCCAAAATGCTTTGGCTTAAAGTGACATCAGCCTGCTAGGAAGACGGAAGGCCTCTTATAAAGTGGACATTATAACCTGGTGTGGGGCATGGAAGTCTACAGGATGGGTTGATGTGGTGACTCTTTGAAGAGGCCTGATTCTAGTACTAAATGGATAGTTTAGGATGGGTCAGTGTGATGGCATTTCGAAGAAACCTAACGCTAGCTCTAGTTTTTCACCTCTAGTGATAATGCTACTCGATGCAATCATTTGAATTTTTTTTAGTGGTGATATACTTATGGCCAGAGTACGTATATCGCATAACAATTCCAATTAGCTCAAACACTGCTAGAATACACTGTTTTTAATAAGAAGTTCCCGTGCCTAAGTTCCACTTTCCGACTACATCGTGAAATCTGTTTGACAGCACCTTATAGCCAAAGTGCATCTCATGACAATTCTAATAAATCCAAACAGGGCTAGAATTCATTATCATTAGGTAGAACGACGAAGTTCTGATGTAATAAACTTAAACAAAAAAATACAACCGAACCTCCTTTTTGAAGTCGATTAAAACCGGTCAAGTCCAAGCTTATGCTAGTATAAATAAGTTACGAAAACCTCACAATCGTTTCATCAGTCTTTTAATGTTCCCACTGCTGGGACTCAGGCCTCCTCTCTAGGAGAGGGAATGGGCCGCAATCCACCACGCGAGCCCAGTACGGGTTGGTAGATGTCACATATCTTCGATTCTTTGGTTCTAGGACAGATGTTTTCCTTTATCGTTTTGAGAGCAGTGGTGGTGAAATAAATTACACAAAGTAATGCCCCTGACTGGGTTTGAACCGCGACTGCGACCTACAACTCGTAAGTCGCGGCAGTTACTACTTGGCCACCACTGCTCAATCGACAATCGTTTTTTTTTTTGTAGTTAATGACGTCAGGGCCTCAAGTCTGCTATTACAATAGTGTCAGAATGGTCTATCATTGATGTCATAATTGTCGATTTTGACAAGTTTGGTAATCTAGTAATATAATGGCGTCATTATGACTTTCCAATGGTCAACCACTAACACTCCATTGAAAGAAGTGACATAGAATGGTAATCTCGTACATATTATCAAAATGAATATTTGAAGTTTGCGGTAATCTGCTAAAACTTAGACAGTTTATTTGATCAGTGTTTTACCATTAGAACGTTATTGTGCAGTTATTGGTTTTAATACGCTCGAAATTATCATTCTACCACAATTCTATTACAAGACCATTGACCGATCAATGATCGATCATTATGAATTAGCAGATTACAAACTTTTAGCAAAATGACAATGGGATCGTGTAGGAATGACGAATTTATAAAAATAGCAGACTTGGGGCCCAGGACGAGTGCTTCCTTGAAGTACTTTAACAATACAGCAAGCAAAAACTAAATAAAGCAAGAATGCACATATCAAGATCACAATAAACAATTAACTCAAACATCAGCTGACGAAAATTAACACAAGCTCAATTCTAAGCATTTTTATGTTTAGAATAAATAAACACTAAAATGTGTGTTGGCGCCAGCTGTCAGTTATGCCGACTGTAATATGCGCATAGACCATATGTCTATGGTAATCGAACATAAGTGTGAACATCAAAGAACAAGCATTTTACACCTGATCAGTTTATGACGATTTTATTCAGAGATAGGTATTGTCTGCAGTTTTACTGGTATCATAGACGAGCAACTTTATGCGTCTATCTGTCACCTGTTTGTAATTTTCCGGCCAGATACGGATAGATCATAAACAATCGAAGTGGCATTGTAAATTAAATGATCACAATTTATAGGTACTTAATATTTTTGTTGATTTTGTTGTTTTCTAGGGGTATCGAAGTGAATAAGCATCGATCACTAAGTTACTTCTAGAAAAGCGTACCTACTCCATCGTCAGCACATCATCGCTTACCATCAGGTGAGATAATGGTCAAGTGTGACCGTATCAATAATAATAATAATAAAGCTTTATTTGATTCATTTCGACAAGGTTCAATAAATATACAATAATGCGATACACCAAAGACTTAAATGCTAGTTTTTTACAAATTCCCTGAACCCCACACTAGGATTCCCTGTGTCGTGGGATCCAGTCTCTTCCCGAGTTCAGCAATAATAATAATAATTAATAGTTAAGTTACAATGTTTTAGATAGACAACAAAAAAAAAAGTATGAGATATAATTATAAAGAATTAAAATTAGAAAAAAATGTTTTATTGTTAATGACAAAAAAAAAGGGTTTAGGTGCTTTGAGTGAGTGTATGTGTATGTGTGGAATAATAAAATAGAAATAAATAAATTGAGTTTTTTTTCCTTTATTGCAATCTTTCCCAGGATATTCAGCACTAATTTTGTAAAACATTAGAAACACCACTTAAAATGGATTTCTTGCCATAAAATACGAATATCAAAAAATCTTCCAAGTGCGAGTCGGCCTCGCGTATGAAGAGCTCCGTACAACTTTATCTATACCATATTTTACACAATTTATATTATTCTGTACTTAGTACTTGTTATTATAGCGGCAATAGAAATACATCATCTGTGAAAATTTCAACTGTCCTAGCAATCACGATTCATGAGATACAGCCTGGTGACAGATAGACGGACAGAGGAATCTTAGTTATAGGTCCTTATATTTACCCTTTGGGTTCGGAATTCTAAAAAACTTCCATAATCGTAAATTCCAAACTACAATAGCTTCCATATGATACCGAACCGATTGAAACCCTGCCCTACCAAACGGACGTTGTTTGCGATGACCGCATAGCGGCTACACATAATTTTGTGGCAGCCCTAACCCTCACTTAACCGGATCCGATGACCATTCTGACCGACTGTGTTTAGGGTTGTACGTTATATAGTAACAATAACTTTATCTCGTAAACCCATAGAAATAATAAAATAGAATATGTATGTGCTATATTAACCTAGTACATTATTTTATTTTATTTGCCATGACGACTGGCCAGACTTATACGAGATAATAAAAATAAAAAAAATGTTCTTTTGGCTCTCGAACACAGTCTTTCTGACTAAGAACACGAACCATAACCACCTTAATCAACCTTATAATTTTCCCACAACTGGGACTCGTGCTTCCTCTCTTGGAAAGTGAAAATACAGTTTTTTAGTAGGTAATTTGTGTTTGTTTTTAGTCAAGCTGTTTCCCCACCGTTTTTTTAATTACTATTATATTTTTCTTCTAGGACTTAACGTCAACTAGGACAGTACTCCCACCCAAACATGATTTACTTCCTCACCGGCAACCGGCATATCCTAGAACCAATACTTCGAAGACATGTGACCCAACCCGCATTGGACCCGCGTGATGGATTACGGCTCATTCCCTCTCATAGAGAGAAAAGGCGTGAGTCCCAGCAGTGGGTACATTAAAAAAATGCTGATTATGCTTATGCTTTTATAATTTACTTTAAAATTTTGCAGATTTTGTTTGTTTCGGTTTTAATCTTTTTTTAGGTCAAAAATATTTAAGTAGCTAACATTGTAGTTTTTTAAAATAAAACTTTCACAGTCCCTCATCATAGATCATAGGCAACGATGCTCTTGTGAAGTCAAAACTCCAAAGTCTTGAGCATCGACGCCGAGTTGCTAGCCTGTCTGTTTTCTATCGTTTACACTTCGGAGAGTGTGCACTAGAGTTACACAATTTAATTCCGCCAAGTCCGTTCCATCATCGGACCACAAGACGTACCGCGTTGCGCCACCGGTACATGGTGGACATCCCACCTATACGTACAAAGCGTTTTGGGAGTACATTCATTATGCGTACAGCTAAGGAATGGAATTCCCTGCCGGAGTCTGTGTTTCCTGATAGCTATAACCTAGGGGTATTCAAGTCAAGAGTGAATAGATTGCTTCTAGGCAAGCGTGCTCCATCGTCGGCCACATCATCGCTTACCATCAGGTGAGATTGTGGTAAAACGCGAGCCTATCCATAATATAAAAAAAAACCTACCCATAATTTCAGCAATGTCATATAAGATCATTTTACGGTGGGAAATCATCAAATAACTTCTTCAGCTCTGGGTGGAACTAGAAAATTTGTTAGATTTTTACCGACTAAAACCCAATTGTGTTCCTACAATCGCGTTTTACGTTCCAAGGCCACAGGTCATCGTGAGAAAGAGAGAAAGATAAATAATCTTTTTACAATCCCGCTACCCGTGACAGCCCTACACATCGGACCCATTGTTATCTGAGCCACAAAATAAGCCATCCCGTGACCGAGGGCTGTCCCCGCGCAATTGAATCTCAATCACCATTACAATAATATATCACAATTTTATTCTTCTTCACTATACAATAGCTTGCCTTTTTGCTTTGGTCATCTTATAAAACTGTTAGAATAGAATTTTTCAAGACATTGTGTTTTAGCTTTTTTGCAATTTACACTAATATTGTAAAGAGGTAAAGTTTGATTTTTTGTTTTTTTTTTTTTTTTTGTTTGTAGGAAGTAAACTCTGAAAGTACTGGTCCGTATGGAAAATATTTTTCACCGATAAAATGGTGCTTTATTCCTGAGTGACATAGGCTATATTTTATGTACGCGGGCAGATCTGTGGGCAAAAAAAAATAGTTTTGTATAAACTAAGACTTGGAAGATTTTCGAATTTTTGGCTCTAGGATATTTTCCTTACAGTATTTTTCCTTTTAAAGGTAAGGTATACTATATATAGGAAGAGAGTGTTCAGATTTGTGTATGGTGTGTGTCCTACAAACCTCCGTTGAAAAGAGAGGATCCACCGCCCAGATGGGTGTTGTCTGGTCTGGGCAACTGCCCAATAGTTGATATCGGACTTTTGTATATATTCTAATCGCTTTTTAGTTCTTATGTGGCATCATAAATGTCACTACACCTTGTTGGTGAAATTTGGTGGAAAAATATAATTTAAAAATTAACTTTATCTATTTTTTTTTTTGTTTTAATTTTGTTTAGTATGTTATAAGTAATAGTTTGTTATTTAAAAAGTTTTTTTTTTCTTCAGGAAACTTTTTTTTTTTAAATGGGTAGGTATACCTAAATTCTGATTTACAATCATACCTATCCCATAATAATTTCATCCTGATGTTATTCCAGCCACCTTTATCTTATCCCAACTTAATAGTAAAGTGGTCAGCACACTTATTGGATTATAAAGGGTCGTATATCTAATATTTGCATGTTGATGTCCAGATTATAATATTATAGTGGTCACTTTGTTGGTTCGTTTATCTTAGAAGATCCCTATCGTGGTCCCTGTTTGAACGGGGATTATAATTTATTGAACTTGTGTCCAAAGCCTATACAGGGTGAATTTTAATTATTATAGTTATATTTTTTTTTACTCGAAATATGCTTCCAATATCGTTTGTGTTTCGTTTTTCGTTGACGTTTTAATTTGAATATTTGGACATTGCCAATCTTTGTATGGGAGTTGGACCAAATGCTGCCCACAATGCAAAGATAGTGAATTTTGTTTCTCAGGCCAACATCAATCAGTAAACTGAAGCGCTCCAAAATCTGTCCCCGGAGTCAAGAGAAAAAAAATGTTTTTTTGTGAATTATTTATTTTCGAAAAGTAGCTTAATAATTGTTGCTAGCCTAATTGATTATTGACTATAATATATAATCAGTAATCAAGTATACTGAAAATATTATTATTTTTTAAAGAAGTTGGGAGAGGCCTTTGGCCAGGTGTGGGGTAGTATAGGCTATTAAAAAAAAGTTAATGTTAAGTCGTTCATTCAATAATATAACTTATTTACTACATTTTTAAAGTAGCCCACCGATATCGACAACAGAGTCCATCAAAGTTACCGGTGACGGCTTTCAAGGTTCTAGAGAAAGGAATCTCCAGACTATAAGAGCCGTGTCCAAAGTACCATTTTCTGAATCAAGCCTTTGATCCAGTCGCCTAAGGAGACCATGAGAGAGAAAGTTATTAATATATCATAATAATCATTATTTCAACCGAAAGACGTCCACTGTTGGATTTAGGCCTGCCCCAAGTTTCGCCACAATGAGCGGTCCCGCGCGTCCCGCATCCATCTGATTCCCGCAATCCTTACCAGGTCATCGGCCCACCTTGTAGGAGGCCTTCCAACGATGCGTCTTCCGGCGGTCACCATTTTTCGGCCTTTCGACCCCGACAGCCATCTGTTCTGCGAGCAATGTGCCCTGCCCATTGCCACTTAAGTTTGACGATTCTTCCATAAGTAGTAACATTATATTATTATATTAAAAATATTTACCTGTCCGACCAGCATAAGGCGTCATCTCGATACCTGGAAATAACAATAATAATACTAGTTAAGAAAATTTAGTTCTTTCATACATTTGAATTTTTTTTACTATTTTATTTACGACAAATTCCTTGAAATGTTATAAAATATGTTTAGGTTTCTTTAACATAAAAATATCATCACAAAGAATTTTAAAGAAATAAATTATTAAGTGTCTGCTTAAATAAGTACTTCCTTGTATAAGTTACCATGATATAAACCAACGAAATAATAATATAATATATGATGTTGTCACAATAATAAATACAATATCGAGAATCACATCACCAGAAAAAGCATGGCATTAGACATTTCGACAGCCATCCAGTCTGACATAGAGAAAAAAAAACATAACATTTGACATAACATCTTGTCGTTCGTTCAAAAATGCGTTTTTTGAAATTCATAAGGATATTATTATATCCTTTATTATTTATTATTATCTCACCAACTTTATCTGGAATATCTTTATTACTTGGTTATAAAGCTTAATAGTAATGTCTAAGACAAAATTGTTTAGAAATTTAATCTGTATACTTTTGTATATTTTTCATTAGAGTCTGTGCGGAAAGTAAACCATCGTGGGATTTGAGGGCGCTGCTGTAGATAAATATCGTTTTTGTTATGTAAGCAACATTGTGACGTCATTATAGTACAACAGTTAAATCTTGATATTTTAAAACTATGTTAGACTAGCTTCTTCCAGCGGCTTCACCCTATAATAAAAATTATCCGATTGGCTGAATTTGCTCACCTAATGAAACTGCAAAGTTATAGCTTATGTGCTATATTATTGTAATGTTTATGGTTAAGTTCATCTGTCTAGTAGTTTTTGCGCGACACATCTATAAATACGACTACCTCCATCCATCTTCACAAACTTTCGCATTTATAATATTAGTAGCCTATTTATTGAAGTTGCTCACGTGACGAAACTTAGCAAAAATATAGGTTATAAGCTATATTATTGCAACGTTTATCATTAAATTCATCCGTTTATAAGTTTTTGCGTAATGAGTAACCAACCGTTAATTGTGGCGACACCTGGGGGAGGCCTGTGTCGAACAGTGGACGTCTTTCGATTGTAATGATGATGAACATTTAAATGCAAACACGAACCGGTAAAGGAAAATAGCGTGAAGAAACTGCTGTACTGCCTATCTAGGTAGATTCCACCAGCGACCACTTACCCAGTGCCAACGAAAATGGTTTTATCACTTTGACTGGGATCGGTCTATTGTCACTGACTGGAATATTGTAGCTAACAGCAAGTTTATGTTTACCCTAGTTAAATATAAAGGTAAAAATGGGACACACTACCACTTTCTCGTTGTCTTCCTCAGTACATTTTTCCCTTTTGCTAATCAATGAAAACTATAACCTTAATGACTATGAAAATAAAGTACACTTCATAATTTGTAAAAATCTATTTAGCCTGTAAGGGACCATCTCGTATATAAGATCTTTGGGATCACTTGGTTGTCCGTCTGTTTATCTGTTAAGACCTTTTAACGCTTGAAGGTATCGAGTTAAAATTAAAACTATACGCTCAAATCTGCGGTCTTTTGAAGTTGTGAAAAAATCAGACTTCTGAGTTAACGAAAAAAAAAGATACGGCCGTTTATGTCGCAAAAAAACGTATATTTCTATAATCAAGCGAATCAAAGTTCGTAGGGTGTATCCCGTTGACCTTAAATCCTGAAATTTGGCATGAATCAAGGTCTCATAGAACAAGTACAGGGAAAAATCTGAAAATTGTAAATTTTGTAGATACGCCACAAAAAAAAAATTGTTTGTAATTCGGAAAAATCTTCGTAACTCAATTCGGGAATTGATTTCATAGGTAAATTTGTCAGAATCCTCAGTGCGCGAGTCCGACCCGCACTTGCCCTTTTTTATTTTAGTTACTGTATCCGTACTCAAGCCTGAAAAGAATTATTCTAAGTTAGTCGAAACGCATTATAAAAAAGTATCAATACTCTTTATACTAGCCATAGAAAATATTAACCAAAACAAAATAAATAAATATCGTCATGTTTAAATGAATTTCTGTTTAATTTATATATATTTGGAGATAACAGGGACAGAAGTTTATCTAGGAAGTCTAAAAACATTAAAATAAAAGTGTTACGTACCATAAAAACAGCATACCAATGTTTCCCAAATTCGTGACTTTGTTTTGATCAATAATGGTGTGATTTGCCATTTGTTATCTTTGGAAAAACTGTAATATATTAAATATTATTTCCCTTGCAGTTCAGTGAAATTTTTTATCACATTTCTGAAGATTACAATTAAAAATCACAATAAAATAACATGATAAACAAACCGGTGCCAATATTATATGACGTTTGGCATTTGACGGATGGCTGGGTTGGGTTGCTACTTAAAATCTTTAATGTAGTTTTCACTTTACGCCACGACGGTTCTTTTATCGCACAGACAATACAAGACGCTAAAAACATATGCCAGAAAAATTTTGTTCGGGACTTCGCCATGATCCTTTTTAAACACACTTTTCTCTTCTCTTCTTCCAAAATTTGAGCAGCTTGAAACAAAATACATATATAAGATATACTAACAAGACAATATTCTTCAACCACTGCAAGGTGGTTGCCTACAACTCCATAATTACTCCATAGTTAAATACAGGTATTATCACCCAACATTTCCTGATTACAGAGTAAAGGCCTATGTCTTGTTCTGTGTGATTACACTCAAGCCAGTTATCACCTAACGATCTATAGACTTTACAAATAATCCTTTCTATATGAGAAGGATTGTGTGAGAAGCGATATGAAAGAAAAGGGAGTTAGTGACAGCGTGACGAGTGACAGGACAGAATGGAAGAAAAAAACGTGTTGCGCCGACCCCAAATAAAACGGGACTAGGGCAGGAAGACGATGATGATGAGATTTTGAAACCTGGTAAAGAGCCTTCAAATAGTAAGTAAATAATCTATATCTACACTAATATAATAAAGAGGTAAAGTTGGCTTTTATGTTTTTTTTTTGTTTGTAGGAGATAATCTCTGAAAGTACTGGTCCGATTGCTAAAATTTTTTCACCGATAAACAGCTGCTTTATTCCTGAGTGACATAGGTTATATTTTATATACGCGGACGACACCGCGGGCAAAAGCTAGTGTGGTTATAAAACGAAACCGTTTTATAAACTGCGAATAGTTCCGGATAAAACCGGAGTCTAAATGATCAGCTCAATAAATAATTTATAATTATCTAGACTTAGAATAATGATATAATCTTGTCATTTGATTTTTTAAATTTATTATTTATGGTTCCTAGAATTTTCTAGTCTGAAATACATGTCCAGCCTAGTTCAGGCAAAAATGCAACTGTTGCTGTCAACTGTATTTTATTTAAAATGTGTCACTTTTATAATGAACAATCGTCTACTCTATTCTATTTGACTTTTACAAAATACGATTCTTTTCGCAAAAATGTTAAATTTGTCAAAAAGCATAAATGGTCTTGGTAATATGCTTTACAAAAAATTTACTCGAAGCACTAATAGAACATCACTAGCCTAAATTCAATGAACACATACTTATACTATATAGGGAAAAAAATGTAGGTATTTTGTTTGTAATAAATAAACTCAAAACTACAGTACTAATTCGAAAAAGTTTTTCTCCAATAAAATATTGCCACTATATCACTGAGTGACATACGCTTATATCTTCTACTTTCACGCAGCTGAAGCCGCTGGCAAATACTAGTAAATAAATTAAATAATGTTTAAACAACTACTCATAAAATAAACCAGATACCTACTCAATAATACAAAATTACCAATTCTTCACAACAGTCGAAGTAAAAACATTAAAACTCAATAAATCGTCGCGATAATCATCCGAGTTCACTTCGCCGTGAAGTAAAAAGTTCATATAACATAGTAATGGTAAACATTATGTATGTAAAAACATGACTGGCTGAGTTGACTCATTATTGATCGAGATACGACAATACCTAGATGTCTGTCTCACACCTAAACTAACAATGATGTTGAGGGAATGGAAACGGCATCAGCAAGTGAACGCTCGCTAGAAGCCTACACTAGCGCGGTAAGATTGGGTCTAGCCAAGAGTAGTATTATCCTTAAAAAAAACATATTTACTTGTGTTTTTAATTCAGGTAAAAGTATTGACTTCTTTAACACAGGTTTTTAAATAATCCACGTATCACAAAATCCAGAACTTCAAACAAACTTTGTGACATCTATAGTATATCGTTCACACTAATATTACAAAAGATTGTACTTAAGTATGAGTGCGCTCACACAGCTTTTACAGTCAAAAAGTGACATTTGATAAAGTGGAACTGGCGAAGAAGACCAGAAATGGCCAACGGAACTTCATATTCACACAGATATCACCATGAACATAGTCAAGCGACTATGACAATACAAATAAATGAATGGTTCTGAAAAGTTATGTCGAAAATGATATCATCAAAGTGATCTGATGACGATGATGATGGAGCCGGAAGATAGGCACCGGAACTCCGTAATTAATCAATGTATTCTAGCCGTGTTTGGGCTTATTAGAATTGTCATAAGATGCACTTTGGCTATAAGATACTATCGAACTGTTTTGATGATGGAGTCGGAAGGTGGAAGGTGGACAAGGGAACTTTATAGTAAAACAATGTATCTTATCAGAGTTTGAGATAACTGGAATTGTCATGAAAAAAAGGTACCTAGTCCAGCTATAAGTGTACCGCAATTAAAATGTATGAAATAAAAAACTTTTTACAAAAAAAATAATAACCGGCTTCACTAAAAAATACACTAAATCGAACCGACTTCCGAAATTAGAGTTATTTGATGACAAATAAATACCATTCTTTCTGTTTTCCTTTCTTTTTAAGCAAAACCCTTTCCTTAACTACCGCTTCCAGTATCAATACATCATTGAACTAGACCATTTCCCAGTGTGCCGACCTCCCAAGCAATAAATGAATAATTCACGACGCCTCGGTTATCCGCCGCCTACATTATTAATCATCGACGGTTTGCTTCTGAACATGACGGACGGAAACCGCTAAAAATGGTGGTTATTTTGTGTTTTGATGGAATGAGGAGTTAATTTTCTGGTAGGTATAAGGATATTCTAGGAATATGACATACAAAAATGTTTTACCGATTAATGCAATTGATGATTTTTTTTTTGCTCTGTTATTACTGGCCATTTTATTTTATTAGTAATTTAACTGAAAATTAATGATAATATATTATGATACTGAGACAAAAAATTTCAGACAAATTAAAAAAAAACAGTTATCCAAATATTTTTGGATTTGCGGGATTGTTCGAAAAAGTTACCGGTGTTTAGGGTGTGCTTTAGTACTATTATAATTATTTTAAAATTCGAATATTCGTCACCGAAAGTAGCCGAAAAAATCTGAAATAATTTCATACTACCGTATTCAACTGGTTCAATAAATTTTTATTATGTATAGACTCGCGTTTGACCACTATCTCACCTGATGGTATGCGATGGTATCCCTATATAAAGATCCAAAATTTCATATGGAACTAGGATCTACTACGCTTCTGGACCGTGTACGGGGCAACCGCACATACTGCAAGTCAGTATTTACGCCTCACAGTCATTTTATTTTATAATAATCATCAGTTCGCGTCAAGCCATCAAGCTGGGCATGGCCTAGAACCAAAAATTCGAAGATATGTGACATCCATCAACCCGCACTAGGCCCTCGTGGTAGATTACGGGCCATTCCCTCTTCTAGAGAGGAGGCCCGTTAACATCATCAAGGCCAACAAGGGCCTCGTATCACTCATTTTACACACATCAGATCATTAGCTCATTTTACCCTTAATTTTAGGAACAATACAGTAGTTTAAATAATTTTATCATCTTATATTACATCATTTAAAAGTAGCGTGTGATCTAGCAAGAGATCATACATGCCGTATAGAGATCTTTTCCCAGTCCGGTTTCGACGATGCCAGCCATGTTGTTCGCCGCCGATGACCTATTGTGTGGAGAATTTTAGCCAGAGGACACTGCATATCCGATGCACAGTGTCGCCTGGGCATCCGACTATGCACATTCACTACCAGACAACCACTTTAAATAATGACGAGCAAATTAAAGCATAAAGCAGCTTAAATAGAGTGAAAGATCACGCTCTGAAACATCTAAATACGAACAAAATGACTGAAACATTGAATCCTCAACCTCGTCGAAAACCCATTAACTAGAAACTCCTTCGAAGCCGCTAACAATACACAGATAAGCAGAGAAATCACTTGTACTAGTTACCTTCGTTAAATAGAAGTACTGCACCTTGCTCAATGAGTGAGTATCGCGCATTATGGTCGAGAGAATATCGTGTATGGACCATTATAGGACTTGTGGTCTGTTATGGTAATTATTATAGTGCTATTATGGGTAGTATTTAGAGCAGAATTTCTGGGCTAAAGTGGTTCGGTTTGTTGGTGTTTTCGGAATGGATGCATCTTGACGGTATAGAGATATTGCATACAATATTTTTTTTTTAACTTCATTGAGGATTCAATCTTATTTTGTTTGAGCTACGAAAATTTACGTATCATGAAATGAGATGTCATCCCGCTCTTCCGTAGGAAACATCTCACTCTAGGGAAGAGCGGGAGGGTGTGTCAAACTTTACTGACTAAAAACCACATGCGTCCTTTTTTATAGGTGGGAATATCATCCAATGACATCTTAGCCCTGGGGCGGAGCGGGAAATACTGTCAGACTTTACTAAAACCCACCTGTGTCCTTCAGTTACCCTTTGCGTTCTAGAAACACGGTATAGTAATCTCTAGCTATACTGGGCCTCTTCAGTTTTACTGACATCTCTTACAGGTGCGTTATCCCTAGGGAACACACAGGGCCGGTTTATGCATGTCGGGGCCCCTAGGCAATGCACGTCTCGGGCCCCTCTACCCTCTTCTAACTTCTTAAAATATTTTATTTCTAACACAAATTTATTCATAATTACGTTGGTTTTAGGGTTCCGTAGTCAACTACATAGTTTCACCAAATCTGTCTGTCTGTCCGTCCATCCGAGGATAATCTCAGTGACTGTTAGCTAGAAAGCTGAAATATGAAAAGTAAAAATGTATGCCTCCCCTTTAACTTTTGAACCATAAGTTTAGAAAATATGAAAAGATCTCAAAAATTATTTTGAACTTGACGGGTTGAACAGTTTTTTAATATATGTATATATAGTTAAATCATTTTTTTTACTTAGTTTACATATTTTATTGTTTTTCTATGTAGTTGTTTGATTCAATTTTATATTATGAAAATTGATATAAACAAAATTATCAGCAAAAGCCAATGAATATGCTCTGCACTCACACGTTTCTAATGAAAGATTGTGTTATATTAAACTCCATCTGTTGACAGCTTTTCGCATAATCCAATGCTAGGATTGCTAGTTAAATGGCATGTTATCGAAAATTCAATTTTTTTTACTATTTATGAACATAGTCTATTTTTTTTCCTGAAGTGCGGGGCCCTAGAACCTGGCGGGGCCCCTAGGCAGTTGCCTACATTGCCTAATGGATAAAACGGCCCTGGGAACACACTCTCGTTATAAAGAACATCCCAGAATACTGATATTATATGATTTACACACAAAGAAAAATTATGTCTTGAGAATATCAAAAAACTTGAGCTACTAGTCATACATGTACATGATTAGATATTTTTTTAATAAATTATTTAAAAAAAAATACCTAAGTTCCGATTATCACATAGGACAAAATAACATACAAATATAATTGGATACATAATTATTCAAAGAGATTCCTATTAAAAATATTGTTTGAGGTAAAAACTTCAACGACATCATACCGATCAGTAGCAAACGTCTGCAAGTGGCAGTAGAAGGTATTCGCGATGAGCACCCGAAGTCGGGGGTCACAATTATAGGTCACATAGGGTTGACAGACGAAACAAAACGCTTATTCTTCGAAAACTATTTTTAGGGTTCTGTACCTCAAAAGGAAAAAACGGAACCCTTATAGGATTACTTCGTTATCCGCCCGTCTGTCTGTCTGTCTGTCAAGACCCTTTATCTCGGAAACGCGTGGAGATATCGAGTTGAAATTAAAACCATATACTCAAGTTTGCGGTCCCTTCAAGTTGTGAAAAAATCAAAGTTCTAAATTAACGAATAAAAAAGATACGGCTGTTTATGTCGCAAAAAAACGTATATTTTGATACTTTCAAAGATCGAAATTCATAGGGAACTTCCCGCTGATGTGTTCGAGGGTGGAACACGCTCGCCTAGATACTTTCAGCAAGCGTTTAATCTATTCACTCTTGACTAAAAGACACCTGGGTTATAGCTATCAGGAACATAGACTCCGGCAAGGTTTATCTTTAGCTATACACTTATATACACACACAATGGATGGGAACACATTTCTCAAAATGTTTTGTGTATGAGTTGGATCGCTACTATGTACCTAAGCATAGGTGGCGCATCGCCATACGTCTGGTGGTGCGATGATGAAACGGGCTTTTTTTTATGGCGGGAAAAAATCATCCAATGACAACCCCCGCTCTTGGGCGGAGCGGGAGATAGTGTCAGACTCTTACTGAATAAAAGACCCACCCCGTTCCTTCTAGCCTTCATACCGGGGCTCGAGCTCCCTTTCGGATAACCCTGGCCCCAGTAGGCTTCGACCCGGCTGAGATGGAACGGGCTAGGCGAAATTAAATTATGCAATTCTGACACACACTCCTTAAAGCAACAAGTACGTTTTGAAGACGTTTTCTTTTTCAATCACTTACTGAGAACACAGAGAAAATGTTTCTATATATTTTTTTTTATAATGGAAAAATTTCAAAAATTATTAGACTGATTTTAAACATTCTTTCACCAATAGAAATCTGCTTTATCACTAAGTAATACAAGCTATTTCTTTCCTACCTTAACCCGAGCAAAGCCGCTGGCAACAGCTAGTATTTTATACACCGTTAAATTTTGATCGTAGTAGTAGTTTGAGTGTAGTAATCGGCGTTGCGTACTAATTACCTACAGGTCATTGAACTCACTCAGCTGATGTTTTCTTAAAGAAATTAATTTCGTACATGCGTAAATTAATACGAGTTTAAAAAAAAAACGTACTTTATTTTTTAATTTTATCTTTACAAATCGATAGTGTTTGTAAAGATAAAATTAAAATTGACGGGATCGACCCTCCACGGGATTAAAACGATCAAAATTTAACGGTGTATAAGCCAAGTGAGGTAGCCCTATTGATAATACGTCATCAGTATGCGCGATGCGATCAAACATTACAGCGGAACTGCGACGATACGACGATGGAGAATTACGCGTTGCTGTAGTTTTTTTTTAGAGGTAGGAAGTCATTCTATGACTTCTCTCGCTCTAGGGTAGAGCGAAAGGGCATAACAGACTTTTGCAGACTAAAACCATACCTGTGTTGCAGTTGCTTTTTGCTTTCTAGGACTACGAGTTTCTTTTTCAGAAAATCCTAAAGGCCCTAGCGGGCATCGCCCCTGCTGGGCCCCTACGGCTTGCTGACATCTCGTTGAGGCGCGCGTGGAACACTACGCGCTGTCGACGACTTAGCCTCAGTCCGGAATGCCGGACGACGAGGTACCTATTGCTCGTTGTCGTGGCTGAGAGTCAGGGTCGGGTCTTCTTCAATTTACTTTTCCTATCAGCATTAACTTTTCCGGATTATCACCTCGCTTTCTGACGATTCTTCTTTGGCATATTATGGGATCGTCAATGAATGAAGCCACTAGCAGGAGCTAGTCCGACCAAGCCAAGGTCGTGACCAAGCCCAAGTCGTCGACGGCGCGCACTGTTCCCGCGCACCTCAAGGAGTTGTTAGCAACAGTAGGGACCCAGCTGGGTCGACACCTACCGGGGCCAAGGTTAGTTTCGTAAGGCCTATGAAGGCTTGAAGGAATGGGGTGGGTTTTCAGTCAGTAAGAGTCTGACACTATCTCCCGCTTCGCCCAAGAGCGGGGATTGTCACTGATGATTTACCCACCATAAAAAACAGGAGCTAGTCCTAAAACTAACGTAATTACAACTGTTAAATTGCTTAAAATTGTGCGATACATCGGCAATTCGAACTTCGAATTTACTAGTAAACATAATTTTGTGATTATAGTCTGTCTAATAAGTCAACCGACTTGGGAATTTTGTATAATATTTAATCATTTAAAAAATACTTATATTTGATACTTTCAATAAGTTTCTTCTGTTAGTAAACAATGATCTCTATCTCCTTATCAACCTTGATTATTGAACCCGTGTAGACTACCTACATCAGATTTCATTAAATTCTAATAATTACCCAAGTCGTTTAACTTATTAGACAGACTCTACGCTATAGTAGATACTTTGATAAGCTTTTGAGCTATAACTATAAAATTCTTGACGTAATCCTTCCTTTCATAATAAATTTAATCAATGCCCGCTAAAACCATAAATTCACACCAAAAAAAAAACAAATATCCTACATAATATTCCGCTATAAACATGTCATAAGTTTGTCTATTGCCAATATGGCGGGCGTTTCTTCCCGCGCTTTTTTAATAAAATACCTCGCACGCGTATGTCTGACAATAATCTAGAGATCGCTGATCATACTGCGAAGGCTTATTAAAACGTGATGGAAAGTTTTATTAAATAGAAATACTGGGAAGGATAAAAAATGTTATATAACACAAAATATGTATTTATTAATTTTTTTTTTAGACATAGATTGTAACTTTGAACTTTGTGATTTTGGACGTGGAACCAAAATTCAATAATTCCAGATCGAACGATGAAGGTCTCTTGTCCCTGTGTTTTTAGTTCCTTAATAGGAACAAATCATAAAATTTCTGCTTTTTTTAGGTGGGAAGACTTTTAAAAACTTCTCCCTCTGGGTAGACCGAGAGGAAGTGTGTACATTTTACTGCTTAACACTTACTTGTGTTCCTCCAGTTGAAATTTACGTTCCAGGGCCACGATAACTCTTTCGAATAATCTCGTATCCCTGGCAACATCAGCCCTAACAGGCCTAAACGTTCCCCGCTTGGGCGGAGCATCGCCGTGACCACGTGGGGGCGATCGGCGGCGGAGACCTCTCGCGCCGGGCCTTGGTTGAGGCCATGGTCCGGAGCGAGGAGGAGTGGCAGGCGGTCGCCGACTTCTGCGAAGCAGTAATGCTCGCAAAGGAGGAGGCCGAACGCATCAGGCAACGGCGTTATCGCCGCCGCCGCCGGCGCCGGGATACTGATCCCGATTTTCGGCCACCGTAGGCGCGGGCTTGCGGACAGTAAGCAATGGGTAGCTCGCTGTCCGACCGTCCGGTAACTGTCCGGACCAAGCCCAAGTCGTCGACGGCGCGCGCTGTACCCGCGCGCCTCAAGGAGTTGTCAGCAACAGCAGGGGCCCAGTCGGGTCGAAGCCTACTGGAGCCAGGGTTATCCGAAAGGACGCTCGAGCCCCGGTATGAATGCTTGAAGGAACGGGATGGGTTTTTTAGTCAGTAAGAGTCTGACACTATCTCCCGCTCCGCCCAAGAGCGGGGGTTGTCATAGGATGATTTTTCCCATCGGAAAAAAAAAGGCCTAAACGTTAAAAACATAAAATTTAATTTGGATGAACTTAGTTTAATAAGTTAATTCAAGATATAGATCGCTAGATAATAGATATAGGCTTCAATAATAATATACGATACAAGAGCAGGATATGTCTCATCAACGTAATTTTCGAGTTTTGCAATTAGTGTCTTTTTTAATTTCTAATTTCCTTGACCACAAACCTCGAGGTTTAGCTGTAATTGTGTCAAAAATTGGTGCTTAATGTATACAAAAACCTGCTGAAACTTTGGGAAGGTAACGAAAATATTCAAAGCTGCTCCATTCTTGTATAACACAATTTATGTATAGTTTGGATCACACATTCACACAGGATCGATAAATTAACAGAAATTCTGAATTGCTAATTACTACTAAACGTAAACTAAATACCATAAACGCGCGCAAGGACATCGCAATTCGAAAATTGAATTTAGAACGAAGTCTCATTCTGTAACAGTTTGGAATCGCATTCAAACTCACAAGGTGTTATTCTACAACGTGTTCTAACTCGAACAAACATAAAAAGTAATAGAATTCGGTTTAGGAACGCCGTATTCTGCCAGGGCTGTCAGTAAAGCTGGTCGAGAAAAAAGTTTGGTATCCCAATGCATCGATTAAAAACAATGGCTAAATGAAAACAAATCCCAATCAAGAAAATTTTTACTGTAAAAATTAAGACTTGACTATTCTAATTGTTTTTTTTTTATTGTTGATAGGTTTGAGCTTGACCGCTATCTCACTTAATAGATAGCGATAGCAACGATGCGGTCGACGATGGAGCGCGCTTACCTAGATGTAACCTATTCACTCTTGTCTTAAAGATCCCCAGGTTGTAGCCATCAGGAATCACAGACTCCGGCAGGAAATTACACTCCTTAACTGTACGCACAATCAATGTATTCCTATAAAGTTTTGTGCGTATAGGTGGGATGCCCACCTTGTACCTACCTATTGGTGGCGCATTGCCGTATGCCTAGTGGTCCAATGATTAAAAGGGGTTAGCGGAATTAGGCTATGCGATTCCGACGCACTATCCCCGAAATACAATCGGTAAAAAACCGACAGGCTAGCAACACAAGGTCATATTGTTTTCGTCTGAAGGGTAGAATTTAATTAATTAGAATAAGTTTTAGCACAAATCATGTTTATAAAGCTATAAATTATCAGCTGTTTATCGAATTAGGTTAATTCGTTCACTGCCTATAGGTTTATGCATCGACCAACAGGTTGAGGGAACCCGTTTTGCTTCGATATTCTTTACGGAGTCACAAGCAGGATATTTATTTATTGATTTATTATTTGTTTGAAAATCAAACTATTAACAACAGCGTCTGCTTCAGTATTTTATCATACTCTTTACAGCACTAGTCTAATCCTAGAAAATTCCTTTACTCTAAACCACTCATTGTCTGTGACAGTGGAAATACAACCCTCGACTAATGTCAGTATACAAGGTATAAATCTCAATTTGATTGAGACAAATTGAGTAAAGATAATTACTTAGAATATATAACTCAATACTAAATACTTTATTGCAATCCATACATATGTATACCTTTTTTTTTTTTTGTTTTCGAGGATATGTATACCTACATACTTTTGAAAATTTTCATACATATGTAGATCAATATGGACAGCTAAATCTTCCGAAAACGAGATTTTTTTTGTTAATAGTTATGTTTATGGTTTTATGTTTGTAATTTATTGTGCTTTTAAGTACTGTCTGTTTATTTTTTGTATTAAATCTAATAAATGTTTTATCTATCTATCTAACAGCAAATCTATTTACTAAACTGAAAATTTTTGATGTCCACAATGCCACAGAACCACTTTATCTTTAATAACCACTGACTCAACAATCTTCTTGCATTGTCAACTATTACAGAATAGCCAACTTTTAAAGAAATAAAATCCATGATTCGAACATACTCTATGCAAAATGACGCCCATTCATCATCATTCTTTCATTCATTTTTTTTCGTAGTCAACCATAAACAAACTACCAACTTTAAAATAAACATAATCCCAAATTCGAAAATGGAAAATGCTCGAATTTTCTCCGATATTCCAAGATGGCGCCCCTACATACTGCAATTGTCAACACCCGTTGAACACTTTGCATTTTATAACACGCTCCCGAGCGTTCGTCGAGGCTGTAATGATGATCATCAATTTTTACTGAGCCCTATCAATTCTCGTTCAACAACGCTGGATCTATAGCTTTCCGTTTTAGCACCTTATTTGAGTTTGAATGTAAGTTTTGGCAGATGTAGGTGATAAATTGGGAATTTTATTCTTGATGGAAAATATTTGAAGATTACTAAAATTGCGGAATATTTGAAAAATGCATAGCATAGAATAAGCATAATCATTCTTATAATGTTCTTATTGCTGGGACTTACTTAGGCCTCCTCTCTAGGACAGGGAATGGGCTGTAATCCACCACGCAGGCCCAACCAAAAATGCACCTACTTTTTTTAGTTATTATACGGACTATCAGTTGTGACTTGCCATAGTGTCATTCTGAATTTATTTCGACACAGTCCCAATTTCGTTTTCGTAAAACAATAATTCAATTACTCATTACCTACTTCGACAGAACATGTATTCGACTAGCATTAGTCCGACAGAACATACTTCGACAACACACTCCTTCGAAAAACACCACTTCGAAAGAACCCTTCTTCGACGTGCACTTGTCCGGTACCTAGATCTCTATTTCGACAGAATATACGTTCGAAATAATACTACCACACTCGTCACTCTGAAATATGACGAAAAAATTCAAAGACCGATGCCATTTTTTTTTTTTGTCAAAAATTGTATGTTTTAGAACAAAAATCATAAGCCCATCAAAAACCTCAACTAAACAGCGGTAACCCACATAACCGCACTAAAACGGTTAATTACCATTAACCCCTGACCCGAACGTTCCCGAGCATCCCCGAACTTTGCCGAACAAATAACTTGCGGCAATAGAACGCACGTGACGTCACTCGTTCTAAACCCATGAAAATGGATTGTGGGCCATTACTTGCTTTGTTGTAAACACAGAAACATATTTAAGGAAGGATAGTATGTTATGCTTTTTAGGAGTGGAGTGTGGGGCTGAATAATGCTATAATATGCTATTTTTTTTTTTTTTTTATGGTGGTAAAAAATCATGCATTGACATCCCCTGCTCTTGGGCGGAGCGGGAGATAGTGTCAGACTCTTACTGACTAAAAGACCCACCCCGTTCCTTCTAGCCTTCTTACCGGGGCTCGAGCGCCCTTTCGGATAACCCTGGCCCCAGTAGGCTTCGACCCGGCTGGGTCCCTGCTGTTGCTGACAACTCCTTGAGGCGCGCGGGAACAGTGCGCGCCGTCGACGACTTGGGCTTGGTCCGGACAGTTACCGGACGGCCAGACAGCGAGCTACCCATTGCTCACCGTCCGCAAGCCCGCGTCTACGGTGGCCGGAAATCAGGATCAGAATCCCGGCGGCGGCGGCGGCGGCGATGATAACGCCGTTGCCTGATGCGTTCGGCCTCCTCCTTTGCGAGCATTACTGCTTCGCAGAAGTCGGCGACCGCCTGCCACTCCTCCTCGCTCCGGACCATGGCCTCAACCAAGGCCCGGCGCGAGAGGTCTCCGCCGCCGATCGCCCCCACGAGGGCACGGCGATGTTCCGCCCAAGCAGGGCACACCTCGACTGTGTGCTCCACCGTGTCCTCCGGGCATTCCGCACAGTGGCGACACCCGGGCGTCACTTCCGCACGAATCCGGTGCAGGAAACTCCCGAACGAACCATGTCCGGTGAGGACCTGCGTCATGCGGAAGGTAAGGACGCCGTGAGTATGCTAAGCAACGCTTGCCAAGGTTACTCCGTAGATGGATGGTATTTAATCATTATCCTACCCCAAAATAGAAACAAAATGGAAGTATTGTGCCCCCTGGTTAAGTTTTACCTACCAAATAATTCTTGTGTATAAAACTCATAATTATTATAATTATGTCATATTTTGAAAAGTTCGGAACTTCGATAAAAAATAAGTTATATAAGCAAAAAAATAAATAAATAGGTCCTGAAAAGACAATTAGCATCTTAAACAGGTCACCACAAACACATTTTCTTTTTGTTATTCTTTTTTATTATCATTCTTCGTGGAGAAAGAAAAATAACTCTCGACCACGTAATAATAACTGTACAATATTCCGAAAAATACGACCCAAACCAGCAAAACATCCAATCCCAGACAAACGGTAACACCTAGAACGTCATATTGTCGTCATGTTCTGAATTTAAATTTTCAAATTCAGAACACGTTTGTCTCGTTGGCGACACTGGCGCTGGTTTATGGCATAAAATTACAATATTTGCCGTCAGAGGGCGACACTGCGGTATGGCCATTATTGTGTTACTCATCATTTTATTAAAACAATTATGTGTTTAATTGATATTCGTTGCATATGTGTCGGTTACTGGATGGAGGAAGAGTAGGGAGATATATGTACTTGTTAATTTTTTTAACGATTACTACACGTCTCCCTACTCTAGATCGTCTAATCGAAATTAATGAAAAATGGTATTTATTTATTATTATTTAGAAGATAAGGGGCTATGCATCACCCATAGTGTAGGGGATGTAGTCACTGCGACCTAAAAGATCTATTGTGACTCGCCACCTTGTTGGAGTAACTCTTTTAGCCCGAAGGCTTCCAAAAAATTTAGAATACTCCTAGCTTTTAGAGTTTTAATCTCCTCCGGGCGAATAATGTGTCGGCCCAGATGGACACTGCGTTTGTGGATAAGGGGCCCGCATTCACACAAAAGGTGCTTAGGCGTCTCCCTCTCTTGATAACAGTTATAATTTTTTTGTGAATTTAAGATAGTGTATTCTAGCTTATTACCCTGAGAAGAAACACCGGAACTTAAAGGTCAATTCTCTTTTAAAGTTCACTATTCGTAATAGTCAAATCATATGAGAACCATGCAGATTAGAGTCTGAGATGATTTTTTGAGAAAGGAATCACGCAGATTTGAGTGGGCCTAACCAGTCAGTGCAAGCTTTTATCTTTGTGTAGCTCAACTCAACACTATTAAGAAGCTCAACAACTCGACGAACAATACCAAAGACAGGATATTTGGGTAGGCCGCATAAAAAATACCTAAGTACTCAAACTGCCACATAAATCTTAATCAATTCAATTTAAACAGTTTCACTTTCAAATCAAATTATCTTTCAGATAACAGACATAGATTTGACTTGCTGAATTTACAATTTTAGATTCCTCTGCCATCATCCATACAATCAAGTACCTATGTACAGTCATCGAAAGAGATAAGTAACCAGGGTCATCAGACATGCTTGATGTTTTCATAGAAACCGATGGATGGATTACAATTTTATTGACGAGTCGTTTATTCACAATTTTCATACATACAACGCACAGTTTCAATCTTATCCATCTATCAGTTCCTATGAAAACGTGAACCATATCTGATGACCCTATTTTACGTAGAAAATCATCAAATAATTTACTTTTCTTCTCTCGCTCTGAGTAGAGCGAGAGGTATGAAGTGTCACACTTTTACTGATTAAAAACCACCTAGGGCTGCGGTAACTTCTTCAAACAATCCGCAGCCCAGGCCTCGGCCCTACAATTTTACTAACATACTGTCTCTTTAAGACGGGGCGCAAACGTGTGTCTTCTGTCAGATACAAGCTACCGATTAATATTTGATTTCCATAGAACCAGTATAAAACCATCCACTCCCTGCGCATACGTGAACATTTTTTGAGTCCAGTTTCTTCCACTTAACACATACCACGATCAACAAGGGTTCGATGTCGGTAACTGAAAACTAAGTGTGTACGTTTGCGCGGCACCTAATGCGCCTTATCACAACGCTCCATCGACCTAGGTTTGATCTTCACCGGCCGGATGTGCTGCGAACGACTCATGGCTCACCATCCGCAATCCCACGCCTACGGTGGCCGGTAGTTATCCTGCGACTCTCGACGCCAGGGATGTCTCCGACGGATATCTGAGAACCCTGGTTACTTATCTACTTTGTAGACTGTACCTACTTACAAGTAGGTACCTCAGTTGCCTTAACAAACGTCAAACACACAGGTAAACAATACTGCGTCCACTGTGTTTGCACTAATGTTTGCAGCCGTCAAATTGCACACGATGAGTAGTCTTACAAAGGAAACACTATCAAAAACTACTGCATTATGTACAATTTAAAGGATGTACAGCGGAATGGTTTACAAGGAAAGTCCGACTATAGTCCTTTCCATACACAATCAGAGCCATATGTGATTACTGATGACTTTTTCTTGAACTGAAAGGGTTGTATTGATGATAATAATTCCCTAAATAAGTATTGCGCCTGCCAATAGTATTTAAAGCATCATACAATTTGACTCTGACCTGCAAAACGCAAAAAACTTAAGAAAATTTGAATTTCGTTGGCTGCCTTTAAGCATCCCCCATAAGTCTTAGTCTGTGACAGTAAATAACCGGAAGCCACCATTTTGAAGGTACCATAACTACAGCTATTTTAACTCCCAAATCATACCATCACTCATAAAATATCCTGACTACCCAAACAAGTAAACTGACACATGTAAAACAAAATAAACATACATTTGCGTTGGCCAACACTCTTGCGCAGCTAAGTGTTACACTCTGTGATTACAACGAAACGCAATTAGTCGCCAATTACTGCGCGCGCGCCGATAAGATAAAGATAAATATTCTAAAAGATACCTGACACCTACTTAGGGGACTATTCTTGATTTAGCAGCGAAGGCTTTGTAGTTTTGTACAAAGTTGCAGTGGCCAGGGCTGGACAATTTTGCAATTTTTTTTTACTATTCTACAGAGGATTTTTTTCGAAGTCCAGTGGCTTTTTTAATTATTTGCAAATTGATTCCTAGAAGATATTGTAATGTAAAATTGATGTAGCTTTGGATCTCAAGTGTCTGAACATCTTGACAATTGGATAATATGTTGAATCATTGAAATCGGAATCTCGCTAAAATGGAGCTCAGAATTTTATTGTCGTGTTGAGTAACTCAGCAAAGTTTTCCAAGAAGGCTGACTCGATAAAGCTGCTAAATACTACAAAAACATTTTTTTTTATTGTTCATAGGTTGCGCTTGACCGCTATCTCACCTGATGAAAAGCGACGATGGGGTCGACGATGGAGCGCGCTTACCTAGAAGTAACCTATTCACTTTTGACTTAAAAATTCCCGGGTTGTAGCCATCAGGAAACACAGACTCCGGCCGGGAATTCCACTCCTTAACTGTACGGATAATGAATGTGTTCTCAAAACGCTTTATGATTGTGCGTATAGGTGGGATATCATCACCACGTACCTATTGGTGGCGGGTTGATGGAACGGGCTAGGCGGAATTTAACGCACACTCTCTCAAATGCAACCGGTTGAAAACCGACAGGTTAGCAACAATTTTCTCACTGCTGAGACTCAGGCCCCCTCTCTAGGAGAGACAATGGTAATCCACCACACGGGCCCAGTGCGGGTTGATGAATGTCACATGTCTTCAAACTTTAAGGTTCTAAGACATGCCGGTTGCATCACGACATTTTCCTTCACCGCTTTTAGAGCAGTGGTGATGAAATAAGTTACACAAAGTAATGCGCCTGGTTGGGTTTGAACCCGCGACCTACAACTCGTAAGTCGGGGCCGTTACCACTCGGTCACCGCTGCTCTACAAAATACAAAATATAGTAGTATAAATTCTGCCTCTATACCATAGATTACACATAAAATTTGTTACTCTGTGGTGAATACACATATCAAACTCGACCTCTTCACATTACGTAATATTGTTCGTTGGTAAGTGAAACCGCAGGCTGGTGTTGTATAGTCAATTGTGTTATGAATAACAGTATTTTCTTTGGAGTGTGGTGGCAATGGAAACTGACAACTGTAATAACGGTAGTGAGCGCGAGTTGTTGAGCGCTTGCTAAGATTTTGATTTACGACTAAACATAGCCCGTTTAGTCGTAAATCAAAATAAAAACCAAAATATTCATCTATATACAGGGTTATTTCTAAAACACAAGCAACCCTTTCAAGACTTTGTTCAGAACATAATAAAAAACAACTTTTGTTCTATGACTTATAAAAATTTATCATACATTGACTCATCAGATTTTCATACAAAAATAGAAATATTTAATTTAAACGTTCTAAATGTTACAAAGTCAAGCGATAGTACAGTAGCAGAGGGGGGCGCGAAAGAGATTTTTATTTTCAAAAAAAGAACTTCGTCTTGAAGGTTTGTTTTTGGCAAATGAAGACGTCAGAAGTTGTTGTTTATGATGATAGTAATACAGTCCTGCCAGGGCCCCAAGTCTGCTATTTTTATAAATTCGTCATTCCAACACGATCCCATTGTCATTTTGCTAAAAGTTTGTAATCTGCTAATTCATAATGATCGATCATTGATCGGTCAATGGTCTTGTAATAGAATTGCGGTAGAATGATAATTTCGAGCATATTAAAACCAATAACTGCACAATAACGTTCTAATGGTCAAACACTGATCAAATAAACTGTCAAAGCTTTAGCAGATTACCGCAAATGTCAAATATTCATTTGTCAATATGTACGAGATTACCATTTTAAGCCACTTTTTTCAATGGAGTGTCAGTGGTTGACCATTGGAAAGTCATAATGACGCCATTATATTAGTAGATTACCAAACTTGTCAAAATCGACAATTATGACAGCAATGATAGACCATTCTGACACTATTGTAATAGCAGACTTGAGGCCCAGGTTGTGACAAATAACCCTGTATACATATAAAATATATATCTACACTAAAGAGGTAAAGTTTGTTTTTTGTTTGTAGGAGGTAATCTCTGGAAGTACTAGTCCGATTGCTAAAAATTTTTCATCGATAGAATGCTGCTTTATTCCTGAGTGGCTATATTTTATCTACGCGGACAAAGTCGCTGGCAGAAGCTAGTTATGTATAAAAGGAGAAACTGACTGACTGACATATCAACACACAGCCCAAACTACTGGCACTAGGAGCGAGAAATTTTGCGCAAAGTTTGTATATATGTCGTAGAAGAGCAATAAGAGAGGATTTCCCAAAATTAACTCCCTAAAAAAATGAGAAGAGGGTTCAGTATTTGTGAAGAGAGACCACTTTCACTAAGGCGCTGCTAGTTTCAAATAAACTATTTACAGGCACTTTTGAATTGTCAAAAAGTTGGTCAGTCAGAAAAGTGAAGTTAATTGCACATTCTAATGCATAGATCTCTATAGAGAAAAACGTGCAATAAACTCCATAGCCACTCTTCAGGATCACAAGTTGAAATAATATGTTTGGATTATGGATTAATCTTAATCATTTACTGACCACAGCACTTGTATTTACTTCCACTTGGAGGACAAGGTGGAACATGCATGGAAGCAGTGCCGTAACTAGGGCGGTGCCAGCGGTGCTCAGGCACAGAGCGCAGTCCCTAGAGGGGCACAAAAATATCAAATAGTCCTTTTTGTTCGTATTGTACTTTTTTCTAGGGGCGCAGTTAGAGAAACTCGCACCGGGCGTAAAAATATGCTAGTTACGCTACTGCGTGGAAGTGTGTCCTGCTTGAGCACCGCCGTGTCCTAGTGGAAGCGATCAGCGGCGGTGACCTCTCGCAGCGAGCTCTAGATCAAGTCATGGTCCGGAACGAAATGGAATGAGTCGAGTCCACATCCTTCTGCGAAGCAGTAATGCCAGCGAAAGAGGCGGCCATAAGATTGTGAGAGCGTACATCCTCACGCCCCAGCAGCCGCGACAGGAGACGCCTCGGGCGTTGGCAACTGTAAAACGATCTCCAGTAGAGACGGGCTGCGGACGACGAGCAATGGGTAGCTCGCCATCCTCTCGTCCTACCGCGCTCGAATCGTCGATGGCGCATAATATTTTACACGCACCTCAAAGAGATATCGAAAATGATACTCGTGATACTAGAACGCTCAAGAGCTGAAGGAATATAGATATGGTTTTAATCAGTAAAAATATTACATTCTCTCTCAATTACGCTGAAAACCATCGCCGTAGGCTCGTCGCATTTTGCGTGTGGTCACGGCATTATGCTAAGCGTTCGGCCACGTTCGGCCGTTTTGCGCGGATGTGGCGCATATTTTTCACAAAGTATACTTATTATTTGTTAGTCCTTTTGACGTTTTTCCGCCAAACAAAATGTTTTTCTTTTTTTCTCCTAGAGCGGCAGAAGTTATTTGATAAATTCCCACCAAAAAAAAAGAAACAAGCGTTCACTTCACACCTAACGGTCATCACCAAAAAAAAACCTATTAGGCCAACTCGACCAGTTTTCGCTACTTATCATCTGTCTATCATTACACACCTATAAAACTATTATCTCCCCCGGTCCAGATGTTTTAAACTAATATAATCACACTCGTTTCTCGCATCCGCCCTGTATAACAGCGGTAGAACTAAAATAATTTTATTCCTACGTTGGATTATCGCAAGGCTGCACAATCAATAATTTTGTATCAATGGCCGACCGCTTATTAGTCGGAGAAAGAAACAATAAGTGTATATTATGATTATATGCCCCAGTGTGTACGGAAGATGTAAGGATGTGGCGCCATTGGGATCTTTTTGGTGATGCCGTTTTTGGTGACTTTTTTTTAATTGGACTTCGGAGATTGGTTTTATAGCGGTTTGGAATCGATTTTTAAAAACTTTGACCAATATTTTTTTTTTTTTATTGTATATAGATCTTCAAATTTAGAAGGATTGTTTGAATTGCTTGAAGAAATGTTCGCAACTGAAGGAACACATACACAGGTGACTTTTAGTCAGTGAAAGTCTGACTCGCCTTCTCGCGAGAAGTTAGCGGGAAAAGTTATTTGATGATTGGTTTTAAGAAATTTTGATTAGGATTTTCACGTTTATCTATTTACAAAATGTTATTTCCTAAAAATGCATCAACTTAGTGCTAAGTTTTTTTTTTTCAATAAATTGATATTCAAGTTTTCGAATTCCTTAATTTGTTTTTTCTTTTTCACCCTGCGTTTCTATTCAAATCGTTTGGCTATAAATCTATTATTTTTTCGAAGAGTTTATCCATTTCTCATTCAAGATTATTATCATTTCATGATTATCGCGCACCAAATACTTTAGGAGATTAATCGTTCTGTCTTCAAAAGGCATTTTATTTTTCAAAAATATTCTTTTGCAAATAGATAAAGTAACATCCACATGACACCCAACGCCAGCAACTTTACGCGTTTGCGGCGTAAAATCACAGTCGACGATATAATTCTCATAATCCGAAGTGCGCGCATTCAACATAACCTTTCACACCTCGAGTCGTGCGCGCGCGCATTGTGCGCGACTGTACGTAGCACTTGAGAGCACGATTGTACTTATTATACATAGAACTTATCGTGTGAAAAAGTTTTGTGTGTGATTGTACCGATGGCGAAATTATTGGAGGTGTTATGTAATGAAATTGGTGTGAGGTATGAGTCATCAAAATTATTTTTAGTACATATATGCGAAACCCGACAAACGTTTTTAGTATTTTTATGTAAAGCATCTATTTACAAAATTTCATCATTGTATTGTGAAAAATGTACAAGTTAAACTCTTTCAAATGATACCAAACACGGCGTATTTATCTCCATTTTTATTTTTAACACATTGCTTTTTGTCCGCTAGAGGGCGCCATATCGAGTTTGGTGACACATCACGTAGCTATTTTCAGCGGACAATTAAGACGGTTCTAACAATACCTCATATGTCGAGTTTCAATAAGTAGATTAGGAGTTATGAGGGAACAGATGAACATCCTCACATACATACATACACGTGCACGTACAACGTGGCAATGCTGCCAGTCTTCTGGGCACATTCCCGGATGACAGCGATGTGGAGGAGTACTTCGACGCCTGAGTGCACTTTGTGTTTTTGTATTTTATTAAGCTATTGCATAGCTTCTATCGCGGGCCTTGAGCGTGGAGACCGAATCCAGAAATTCCGTAACGAAAATAACCTAACACCCCCCCACTTATTTGTTTTTTGAGCGTGGTGACCGATAAGAAAACAAATGAGTGAACAATCAATCAAAATTCAATTCAATGTGTGAAAGTGTAACTTCAATTAATATCAAAGAAAAAAAGCAAAGGAAAAAAAATACAGCATAAATAAAATAAAGAAATAATTATAATTGCATAAGTTGATAAAAATGCTATGCAATAGCTTTACCGCGGCAGTCCCCGAGTGCCACACGTCTTTTTTATGTTTCACATATAGGTACTAAAAATAATGTTGTATAGAAGAGGAAAAACTGACTGACTGACATATCAACTCACAGACTAGGAGCGTGAAATTTTGCTCAAGGTTACATAACTTCAGACATCATCATCATCATCATTTCAGCCGAAAGACATCCACTGGTGGACATAGGCCTCCCCTAAATGTCGCCACAATGACTGGTCCTGTGTATCTGGCATCCATCGGATTCCCGCGACATTTACCATGTCGTCGGTCCACCTCGTGGGAGGCCTTCTAACGCAGCGTTTTCCGGTACGTGGTCGTCACTCCAGAACCTTTCAACCCTAACGACCATCCGTTCTGCGAGCAATTTGCCCTGCCCACTGCCACTTAAGTTTCGTGATTCTTTGGGTCATGCCGGTAAACTTGGTTCTTCTGCGGATATCATCAGAAAACTTAAAGTCACTCAAAGGTCTATGGAAAATAATGAATAATAGAATATGAAGTTCCTTACGTGATCACATTAGAAATAAATTTCAGACAGCGTAGAGTAAATTGGTGATCTCTTAATTTTTTTAGTGAAAAAGCTGACCTCTCTGACCATCTAAATGAGTGCACTACATTCGGTTACAGTAAGAAAAAAACATTTATAATTAACAAGAACACATTCCTTTTGTGCATAATTGTACCAGCGTAGGTACACTTATGCACAAAACTGTAATAAAAGCACACTGAGCGGAATGTTTCATAACATAAATTAAGATACTTGCAACGGCGAGCTTATAAAGTTGTTTGTGCGCGATTATACCATTACAACGCTTGTGAACGCGACTGTAGTACTGTTAGAACGAGTACAAGAAATTATAGGAACTCTATTTGCGTTAAGAGTACAAGAAATTCATGAAAAGTTATATTTTGATTAGAAATAATTTTAAAGGCTGTACAATAATGTAGAGATTATGTTAATTAGTTACGCACACAGTAAAGTTTTCATTATTTTTACTAGACAAAATAATTGGCCAAACTCTAAAATAGTTCTTTTTTTAAATTAGCCTTCAAATAAACGCTCACACTTCACGACTATCTCATCTGATGAAAAAAACTTTTTACAAAAAAAAAAATACAACCGACTTCAATGTTAAAAGAAACACTGAAAAGTACAAAATAACTTTAATTTCGGAAGTCGGTGTTTCTATAATAGTTTTGTCTCTTCGTTATTTAACAACGACTTCCGAAATTAAAATTATTTTGTACTTTTCAGTGTCTTTTTTTTAACATTGAAGTTGGTTGTATTTTTTTTTTTTTTGTAAAAAGTTTTTGATTTTACACTTTTTAGTTATGGTACCACCACTAAAAAGTACCTCTCAGCCAAACTTAAATAGCTTATAGCCAGAGAGCATCTCATAACGATTTTAATAATCCCAAACACGGTTAGATTACATTATTTTACCTTCTGGCTTCATCATCAGATCAGTCCGATAGAAAAAACTATGTTTGACATTATTTGTTTTACTGAGCATTGGTTAAAGGATTTTGAAATGCTAATTAATTATGATAATTATAATGTGGGCAGTTGTTTTAACCGAAAGTCAATGTTACGTGGGGGTTCATTAATCCTTATTAAAAATAGTATCAAATTTAAAACTCGTAAAGATATAGTTGCACTGTCCGTTGAACATAGCATTGAAGTGTCGTGTGTTGAGCTGGATAGGCATGTCATAGTGTGCGTTTACAGGCCCCCTAATTATCAAAACTACTCTATTTTTGAGTCAGTCATGGAAGATGTTATGGCTAAACTTTCAACTGGTAATAAACCAGTAATTATCTGCGGAGACTTTAATGTTAATATTTTAGAAAATAATTCAGATAGCAGTAGATTATTAAATCTTTTCAAATCATTTAATTTATCAAATGTGTTTATTGAACCAACTCGAACAACGACAACTACTGCTACATGTATCGATAATGTTTTTTGTTGCTGCAAGTATTTAGAAAAAGCCATTGTAAATTATCTGCCTTCTGATCATAGCGGCCTAATGGTAACATTTGAATCCAACTTACCAATACAACAAGTGCAGATACAATTCAGACCAATAACATCCGGTAAACTAAAAAAATTTAATAGCACTTTAACTAGCAGGTTGGGTGATTGGAACCTTGCAGAAAACAATGGTAATATTTTGTATAAAAATTTTTTTTCAGTAGTTCAAAAGGAGTTTAATCAGACGTTTGAGAAAAAAACTAAAACTATCTGCCCTAAGTTTAGATTTAGTGACTGGGCAACTAAAGGAATCAGAATAAGTAGGGAAAGACTTTTCGAGTTGTATGGCCTTAAGCCTATTATTAACACTGAAACTTTTAATAAACATGTTGCTACTTATTCTAAAATGTTTAAAAATACTTGTAAGGCAGCTAAGGCCTTATACATCAGCAACAAAGTTAAAACAGCAGATAATAAAATAAAAACGGTTTGGAATATAATAAATAATGAAACCAACAGAAACAAAAGAAATAATAATGATTACACATTGGAGACTCATCATGGTCTTATTAGCGATAACAAACTAGTTGCAGAAGAATTTGTAAATTTCTTTACCAGTATTCCAATTAAAACTACTGAAGCCCTAAATTCGTCGCCATCGCATGCTTTTGGTTTATTACAGGCGAACGTTGCAGCCTGTTCGACTGAATTTAACTTTAAACATATAAACCCCATAACAGTAATAAAAGCTTTTAAAGAAATCAAGATTAAATTGACAGAAGATCTATGGGGTATATCTATCAAAGTTTGTACCTCAATTATTGAGACTGTAGCGCCGTACTTAGCGTTAATATTTAATTTGTGTATAGATCAAGGGGTCTTTCCGGATCTAATGAAATATAGTAAAGTGATACCACTTTTTAAATCCGGAGACAGTAAAGACACTAATAATTATAGGCCGGTGTCCGTTTTGCCGGTTTTTAGCAAGATATTTGAAAAGGTGATGTTAAATCAAATGCTTAATCATTTTAACACCAATAACATCTTACACGATAAACAGTATGGTTTCACCAAAGGACGTTGTACGACTGACGCTGGTGTCTCCTTACTAAAACACATTTTTAATGCGTGGGAGGAGGCACAAGATGCTATAGGCATCTTCTGCGACCTGTCTAAGGCGTTTGATTGTGTGGTTCATGAAACATTACTCCTGAAACTGGAGCATTACGGACTAGGCAAAACAGCGTTAAGCTTATTAAAATCGTATTTGAATGACAGACAGCAACTAGTTCAAATAAACGGTGTCAATTCGTCGGGATTAAATGTGAAAATGGGGGTACCCCAAGGTTCAATTTTAGGTCCTTTTTTATTTTTAGTATATATTAATGATTTACCCTATTTGTTGAAAAATAAACTTAATATGGTGTTGTTTGCTGACGACACTTCTTTGATTTTTAAGATAAATAGAAGGACTAATAATCTTGACGATGAAAATAACGCTTTATTGCAGGTCCAAAACTGGTTCACTGCTAATAATCTAGTTCTAAATGGGAAAAAAACTAAATGCATAAGATTTTCCTTACCAAATGTCATAAGTAGTGATTGCGACATAGTATTGAACAATGAGAAACTAGAATTTGTTGATAAAACAGTTTTCTTGGGGATTACGCTTGACTCTAGGCTACAATGGGGTCCTCACTTAACATCTCTTGCAGGACGGCTTAGCTCGGCTGCATATGCTGTTAGAAAAATCCGCCAATTTACGGATGTTGATACCGCTAGACTAGTCTATTTTAGTTATTTTCATAGTGTCATGTCGTACGGTATCTTACTATGGGGACGGGCTGCAGACATCGAGTCAATCTTTATATTACAGAAAAGAGCCATCAGAGCTATTTACAATCTCCGCCAGTGCGATTCTTTAAGGGAACTGTTTAAAGATATTAGCATAATGACGGTACCTTGTCAATATATCTATGAAAACATCATGTATGTTAGAAAAAATCTTCATCTTTTTAGCAAAAGAGGCGATAGACATAATTATGTTACAAGAAATAGGGATCAATTAGTTCAACCAGGTTTCAGACTGGCTAAAGTGGCCTCTTCTTTCATGGGGTACTGTTTGAAATGTTATAATAAAATACCACCCCAAATATTAGAACTCAATGAAACGAAATTTAAATCTTGTATTAAACGCACACTATGCAGGCAAGCATATTATAAGTTGGAGGATTATATTCAAGATAAAAATGCTTGGCTCAATGCTGGTCCAGCTCCACTACCACTAGGGCGTACTAATTAGTTGATTAGTTGGAAACTAATATTATTATTTTTTAATTTGAAAGACAGAATTGCATTGTATAATGTAGAAGCACTTTTTCCAAGTTTGTGAATGTGAAGCACCATGGAGCATTTTTATTAGGTTACAACTTTTTTTTTTTTTGACATTACGAGCATGGCAGTTGAGAGTTTGTCATGCTCACTCAAATGTCTCGCTGTTGGTGGCACGTGTTATTGGGTCGTTCAGTTCCCTTCAAAATGGTTGAGCTGAGTGGGGCTGATGCGCGCGTCATGCTCGTGAACGGGTGCCGTCAGATGGGACTGGTCATCTCTTAGCTGCCAGTGGCTTAATTCAGTTTCTATCTTTTAATTATTTTACATTTTTATTTCATTATCGACATTGTGCTCACATGATAGAAGCAACAAGTAATATGTAACCAAGCATTATATGTAACACATAATATGATTTAAAAGAGTGTCCATGGAGTTTCTTGCACGTTCTTCTCCATAGAGACCTACTCTTTGGAACGTGCAATTTAGCTTCACTTTTCTTGGACTGACCGACATTTGACTATTCAAAAGTGCCTGTAAATGGTCTATTTGAAATAAATGCTTTGATTCTTTGATTCTTTGATTCTTTGATCCCCTCCCCCTTTTCCTTCAGCCAGTCATCGACTACACGTATAAACAAAGCAATTTTACTTGTTACGACAGTTCTGCTGTGATCCTATGAGGAGTCCTGTGCCATATCTTCGAAGTTCATGATCAGATCATAACAATATTTCAATGGGACCAACTTGGAAGCATAACCTTTCAATCAAAAAAAAGAATTTTCAAAATCGGTTTACAATTGACGGAGATGTCGGTGAACAAACATAAAAAAAATAACATACATTCTGCCGAACATAGAACCTCCTCCTCTTCGAAGTCGGTTAAAAAGCGACGATGTGGTCGATGATGGAGCACGCTTGTCTAGAAGTAACCTATTCACTCTTGAATTAAAGTCCCCTAGGTTGTAGGTAGCAGGAAACACATGCTCATGGCAGGGAATTCCACTCCTTGGCTGTACGCAATAATATTTCAGAGATTGACAAATTACTGTTTCAATGTGGGCGTCAATAGTCTGGAGAATTGGTCTATGACATATGCAATTATGCATCCAGATGCAAAATGTCAAAGACACAGTTTGCGGTATAGGTATATGGACTATTTTCTCGCAAAAAAGGAGAAAATCGAATTAACTATCATACTAATATTACTATGAAGGTGAAAATTCGCATGTAGTATTATATCTATATAGGTATATGGCCTGGCGGGGAAACTATTGTAGTTTTTTTTTTCTTCGTATATTTTTGTAACAAACTGCGCGTCTATTTAGGCAGAATAAACATGTTTTCTTTCTTTATTTTTTTTTTTCTTTATGTTTGTTACTCCTTCGCACCCAAACGACTGAATGGATTGGAATGAAATTCTACACATGGGTAGACCATATCATATTTTAATCCGGCAAGTATTTAGAACATACATAACAGCTCAAAATCAACTACCTATAGGGCAGCTACCCGGACAAAACACAACACCCGTCTGGTCCTTCCTTTTCAAAGACAGTTTTTTTGACTTTACACTTTAGTCTTTTTTTTATAATAATATTCCACAATTATCACACAACGCCGTCTAGTCCCAAGCTAAGCAGAGCTTGTGTTATGAGTATTAGACAACTGATAAACATACTTATATATTTCTAAATACATACATATTATAGATAAATTGCACCCAGACACAGAACAAATGATCATGCATATGACGCAAACATTTGTCCTGGGTGGGAATCGAACCCACGACCTCCGGCATAGAAGTCAGGGCCACTAACTATTAGACCAACAGGCCAGTCTTTTTACCTCTAATTAAAAGATAATTGTTTACATTTCCCGGATGAAGTCACTAGTAAAAGCTAGCGAGCAAAAAACAGCTCAGCTTAGCACTTTATTACGATTGCTCTGAGTGTCAACCAAGCTATGTCGCATATGACCCATACCACAAAAATACTGAGAAATCAGTTCACATATTCACATGTGAACTAATGTGTAAAGATCTAACACCGTTATTTGTGACTCAGGCGCAATGTCATTACCTGGCAATCGCACTGGTAATGGACATATGACATTGCCTTTTTCTTAATGGCTGTGAAAAATGGAGCTTGTAGACAAATGAATGGTTTTTTTTTTTGAGGTAAGTAGGTATCTCCCTATATAGGCTTTTTTTATGATGGGAAAAAATCATTCAATGACAACCCCCGCTCTTGGGCGGAGTGGGAGATAGTGTCAGACTGTTACTGACTAAAAGACCCACCCCGTTCCTTCTAGCCTTCATACCGGGGCTCGAACTGTCTTTCGAAACTAACCCTAGCCCCAGTAAGCTTCGACCCAGCTGGGTCCCTATCTAGGCTGGAGCGGACTTTTACGGACCAAAATCAGACCTGTGTCTTTTAGTTTCCCTTTGCCTTCTAGGACCACGGGTTCCCTTTCAGAAATTCACCCTTTCCTTAGCGGGCATCGGTCCTGCTGGGCACGCACGATTTTGCGTTTTTCACTACGTGCTGTCAACGGCTGGGGTTTGGTCTGGACAATTAGGTACCGGACTGACGGACGGTAAGCTACCGGTTGCTCATCCTCCGCAAGCCCGTAATCCAAATGGATGGTGGATACACCATTACTCGTTATTCTGGAGTTTTCTAGATTCTAATGCCGAGATCTGTTCTAAAAAAGTCTGTACCAACCATGCGTTTTCAAAGCACAGTTTAATATAGGTATTCTATTCTGAAATGCCTTTCAACGCTGAGGACTTATTTCTCACTAGCTGCTACTAGTACTTCTCCTGCGCCGCAGTCTAAATTTATCTCAAGTTAAAATTATCCTATGTGCTATTCTGGGACATGGAGAGGAAGAAGTAACAAACGTACACTCAAACAAAAAAACATTCGCTTTTATAATATATAATAATATTTATTTTATTATATGAAAGATAAATAGGTACTTCGAAGTACCAGAAGCATTAAACATTCTCCCTTAAAATAACTCATTATCCCTATAACTAAAATTCAACAAATAAAATTAGTGACGCGCATAATTTCTGCACACTATTTAGCGATATCGATAACCATAAAGGTGGTTACTCGCCGTCGGTATTTTTAGCCGCGCACAAAACGGCTATAACGCGTCGGGCCAGCCATAAAATAATATTCCTTAATACATTATAATAGTGCTATCCCTGGGTAATGTTCGTAAGTATTGGAATTACAGGGCGGCGCGGTTCTGGCTACATATTGAGAGGAGACTGGTGCAAGGGAAAGGCGGTGGCGAGTTGGCGTGTGGAATTGCTTTTCAACAATGAAGTCAAAACACTGTATCGAAGTTATTTACTAATCATAGACTTCTCCATGTTTAATGCAATAGAGAATTCACCATCAATAGCGGAATCCGGGAGTTACCGTGTCACTGTGTCAGTAAATATCTGACACTTTCCTTCTATTCACTCAGTGCGGGCCAAGTTTCTTGATGATTTCCCAAGTAATGAAAGAAACATGACCAAAAACCCTTACTTAGATTTATACGAATATATTAGTATGACGAAAAATGCTGATTTTTTTGCTATTTTAACGTAGATTTTTATACCTGTTTTCACTATCACAAAATAAAATCTAAATTAATGCCACAATAAAATGAAGATTTGGACTTTATCACTCAGCTAGTCTAGGGTTAAATCTCCAACAATCCAATCATATTCAGGCATTCTTTTGAGTGTTAACTATTATTATTTTTAACTAGCAGACGCTACTTCCATTTATTATTCTTCGCCATAAAGATCTTCACTTTAGAATGTGCAATTCTAATCATTTTTCTAACTCACTGACTTCATGACAATTTAAAAATTAAACAACCTTAAATGGTTTATTTGAAATAAATATTTTTGACTTGATTTAATTAAAATCGTACAAATGATAAGTCTAAATCGCTATCTCTCATACTTTACACCGCGACCTTACATCGGATCTCATCGGTGCGTCTGATTGGCTGCGTGTGGCGAAATCGTTCGATTATGTTCCGATTCATTCGATGACAGATTACGTTCGAAATTATCGATACAACATAACAGCACTATACGGAACAATTTGTTTTTGAGTGTTCATATTCACGTGTTATTTTCTATAATGTTATACTTCTTAGCTGCACTGTGGCAAATTAAATTCATATTGATTTTGATACCTGATTGAAGAATTGAGAAATTTTTGTTGTTTGGTTTCTATTGGAGCATTTTCTAAAGTGCTGCAGAAAATACAACCAGGGTTTTAGTTTAATTTTCCAAGAGTCTTCTTCTTCTTTGCCTCTTCCCACATTCCCTATCATTCTGCGCCAGGACAATCTGTCCTGGGTTGCCGGGTCAAGCAGTTGGGACTTCCTAACTAGATTGGCCATAATAGTCCACCAGGTCAAGGGCGGCCGTCCTCTTCCTTTCTTGCCTTCTGGGATTGCCATTGCCTTCTGGACCACATGCTCGCTGTCTCTTCGCATGACGTGGCCGTACCATCTTAGGCGTGTTTCGGTGAGTTTTTCCTGGACTGGAGTGACTTTGAAGCTACCTCGGACGTATTCGTTTCGAATTTTGTCCAGTGTAGTCACTCCGGCCGACCACCTGAGCATCTTCATTTCGGCCACGTGTAACTTCTGAGCATTTTTTTGCTTCACTGTCCAGCATTCGGCCCCGTACAGCATCAATTATCATCATCGTACAGTTCAATTTTCCAAGAGTAACACATTCAAAATTGCCTACACGCATGTAAATATAATGGCAGTTGGGTGGAATTAGTGCTGTCCCATTCCAGAAAATATCGCATTTAATCAATTTTAGGGTTCCGTAAATACCTAAGCCATTTTGCAAGAACTCAAAATCTCCTCACGGCTGTCGTCCGAGTGTCTCCGCAAGGTTCTGCAATACTTCGGTCACATTGCAAGGAAAGACGGTGGCAACCTCGAAAGGCTAATTGTGACCGGTAAAGTGGACGGGAAAAGGCCTCGCGGGCGATACGACCAGATCCAATACGTTGGTCCGACCAGATCCGCACCGCCCTTGACTCCACGATGTACAATGCCCTTCACACCGCCAGAGACAGGAACAGATGGAGGAATATCATGAGAGATAGAGTGATGAAACAGGGGGGGTCACGACCCTCAGCATTGAGGAATACGACGCAAAGAGGAGAAGGAAATACCTAAGCCTGCAAAAACGGAACCCTTTTAGGAACACTTTGTTGTCCGTCTGTCTGTCTGTGATGACCTTATTTCTCAGGAACGTGTGGAGGTATGAAGCTAAAATTAATATCAAATACTCTGTCTGCTACAATCTCAGCGCATATTTTGACATTTGCTAAGAAATCAAAACCTATAGGATACTTCTCGTTGACTTAGAGTCCTAGCACAAGTATTGGAAAAAGTCTGAAAAAATTTTAAATTTCTTAAGCTTTGTACGAAAACCTCAGTGCGCGAGTCCAATTCGCGTTTGACCGGTTTTTTTTTAAGTTTAAAGATATCTTATCAAAATAAAACAAAACAGAAATGAATGAATAAACAAAAGACATCCATCCACCTTTGTCCATAAACTGTAAACAAGTTTTTAATAAAAATATTTTTTTCATAGCAAGCTTTTACAGCACGATATAATTTCTCGTCAAGGCGAACCATACGAGCCCAAACTCGATGGGGTTGTGTCGTTTAACTACCAAGCTCCTCTAGCCACCTACCGGTTCCATCATCAGATCAGCTCCATGTCAATAACTTTGCATTGTCATTTGATTTACACATGCATGCAAAAATTTCAGCTCAATCGGTAGCTGGAAAGTGGATCAAATTTAATTTGCAAGATTTGATTACAGACAAACATCGGGACAGGTAAAACTAAATAAAAGCTTGTAATAACGCATTTCGTCTCAAATATCCTGCGACCCCTTTGAACCTCTTTGTGAAATCTCTGAAGGCGAATATTCACATAAAACTAATTATATACATTAAAAGAGCCTCATAATAGCATTTATAGTATTTATTTTACACTTGCAAGGCTTTAATATTTAAATAACTGCAGTCGTTGGGTTTAAGTAGTAATAAAACCGTTGTTAGTTATCTTATAACGTTAATAAAAACTGTTAAATACCGATAAAGAGCAGTTGAAGTTAATAACTAAGTCGTAATTACATAGTTCTGGAAATAAATTTATATTAATATAAAATAATAGTTAGAACTTAGAAGTGAATATTTTTTTAAAGTTATTTCTTGTCAAATGTTTTTTTTAACTCCATGCAATTCGACATACATTTTCACTGTTTTACATACTACCTCTTACACGATTATGACGTTATTACACATTTTTCATTAGATATTTTGGAAACAAAGATATCTTGTGGATATTATCTTGGCTTCTATTGAAATTAATTTATAAATTTCTAATCCAGTGAAAACCATACAAACTAATACAATGAAACCTCTGAAAATCTGCTATTTTACATGAACTTTTTTGACCCGTCATAATGTACTCAAAAATGAAGAAATGTCAAAAAAATATAACAATAGCATTAGCATTAGCCTTTCAAATCAAGATTCTGAATGATGACAATTTTTTTTTTAAATTTAAGTGTTTATTTCCTGGAACAAGTTTTGTGAAATATTCGAGTAAGTCACTGAATGCTAACAGAGTTTTCAGGCGTTATCTCTCTTTTTAACGAGAAAAAAGAGAAATAACGCCTGAAACATCGCGTTGGATTGCGTTAGATGAAGCAACAAGCTTTAAAGCCATGCTCGACGTTGACGATAGGCGAGTGGAAAAGAAGCCTGTTAAGCATAAGCATAATCAGCCATATAATGTTCCCACTGTTGGGACTCAGACCTCTCTCGCCGACGCTTGACCATTATCCCATCTGATGGTCAAAGATGATGTAGTCGTCGATGGATCACGCTTGCCTAAAAGTGAATTATCCGCTCTTGACTTAGAAACCCCTCGGTGTTATCAGGGAGACACAGACTGGCAGGCAAATAGACTCCTTTGTTGTAAGCGCAATGGATGTGTTCTTCGAACGCCGGCGTTTGTGCACCTATTGTCTTTCTATTGTGTCTGTAATTTCCACGATTGAAAGGTTAAAACATTTTGTGCGTATGAGTGGGATATCCACCATGTCGTCACTGGATATCGGATTGTTCGAAGACGTTACTGTGGCCTTCGCAAAAGGGCATCTAAAGGAACAATGTGTTTTAGTCAGTAAAAATCTGACGGAGTGTCAAACCTCAAGTCTCCCGCTTCTTCCTGAACGGGAGAAAACATTTGATGACTTTCCACGTTAAAAAAAGGTTGATTGATAAAAAATCAAATTGGTTGAGTAACTGTTGAGTAATGTTTGTCGGTACGGTTGTTACTACGGTCGAGCTTAACTGCAGTGCTACGGGACCCAGGTACGATTCCCGCACAGAACAATTATTATTTTGTAATGCCTACAGATAGGTGTTCCGGGTTGGATATGTTGTGTATAAGAGTTTACATGTTTGTGAACGTACCTATGATACATGAGTAATTCTTAGTTAGGAACAACGTTTAAAAAAAAAATGATTCATTCTTCCACAAGTTTAGGTTATGCGTTGTACGCCTGTGCATGAACGAATTTAAAATGTCCATTACTTATTCTTGTTTGTCATACCTATACCTACAACACGTTTTGATAATATGCATAATTACATAAATTACGTTAAAATTTCTGACGCCTTTGTCTATTCAATATCGTAATTTTCCCTGGGCTTACGTACCATAATGCACATTTCGTTTACTTTGCCAAAGCGTCAGACCATACGAAAGTAAACGAAAAATCTAGACGTCACAATGACATAAGTACTGATCACTGTGACGACAATGAAGCAGCATTATCTTGTCCGTAGATGTAAATATTGATTTTATCTAATTAACAAAGTGGAAAAGAGGAAAAGACCACAATGGCATTCCATAGAACTGCGCTTTTGTACAAAAATCGTTGACGTTACTATTTTCAACGACAATCAGCTTACTTAAAAAAAAAAAAAACACTTATTAAAATGATAATATAATATATTATTATAGATATACTCGTATAATCGAACTTATAATGTTCCCACAGCTGGGATTCAGGCCTCTTCTCTAGGAGAAAGATTGCGCCGTAATATAATTCACCATGTGGGGGCACCCGGAGGACATGGTGGAGCACACAGTCGAAGTGTGCCCTGCTTGGGCGGAGCATCGCCGTGCCCTCGTGGGGGCGATCGGCTGCGTAGACTAATTGTCCCATATCGATACTGGTAGAAAATCAGTCGTAGATAATTTGACAATAAATAAATATCTTATCTATGGACAAAATTTCGAATATGGAACTTTTGGTTCCATATTCGAAATTCGATTCCGATTCCAAGCATCACAAATTCGAAAATTAGAAAAGAATATCGTTCACCACGTCATAGAAATGTGTCGTTCAATCTCACACCAAAACATTCTCAATATTCATACAAGCAAAGTAAATATTAATGTACCTATCTAATCGACAAACAAATCGAAAGAACGCCACTTACGGCGGCGCGTACTAAGGACCTATTACCATAGCAATCTGGAACGCATAAAGTTAAGATTGTACTAATTAAGTGTACATACAACGTTCCCCGTTTATCCTAAAGATACCAAGCCACGATATAAATAAAGCAAATCTGATAGTGTCTGATTTTTGTTATAGTGGAGAGTAATTAGTGAGAAAAATGGCGGATTTTTTAAAGTTTTTTATGTGTGTATCCGAACGTTTTGAAAACATTTTTTTTTATATTGTATTTTAATCAATCACCTAGGTTACCGACATAGCCCGAAGAATCGCTAAACTAAAGGGTACATTGCCCGCAGAACAGATGGCCATTGGAGCCGATAGGTTCTGGAGTAGCAACCGCGTTCCGGAAGACGTAAAAAGGTAGACTGACAATCAGGGCCTCAAGTCTGCTATTACAATAGTGTCAGAATGGTCTATAATTGATGTCATAATTGTCGATTTTGACAAGTATGGTAATCTACAAATATAATGGTGTCATTATGAATTTCCAATGGTCAACCACTGACACTCCATTGAAAGAAGTGACATAGAATGGTAATCTCGTACATATTGACAAATGAATATTTGACGTTTGCGGTAATCTGCTAAAACTTTGACAGTTTATTTGATCAGTGTTTTACCATTAGAACGTTATTGTGCAGTTATTGGTTTTAATATGCTCGAAATTATCATTCTACCACAATTCTATTACAAGACCATTGACCGATCAATGATCGATCATTATGAATTAGCAGATTACAAACTTTTAGCAAAATGACAATGGGATCGTGTTGGAATGACGAATTTATAAAAATAGCAGACTTGGGGCCCTGGTTAGGGTCGTAGGAATGCTTTAGATGTAAGATTCACAGGACCGTCCATTGTGACGACACTTGGGATAGGCTTATGTCCAACAGTGGACGTCTTTTGACTGAAATGATGATGATGATGATTGTGTGTTGAACTGTTGACATTAAAATTTATTTTATTATTATCACTACGTTTTCAAACTCACGCAATGTAATTCAATTGAGTAGAAATTTAAAAAAAAGCCGATTACTTAATCAACTTAAATTAAGACAAACAACCACCGACTAAAAGAGACATCAAAATAATTATTAACAAATAAAACGATCCAGAGAAAAGGATAAACAAATAAACAAGTGCGCGGCCGTCGCAGCGTGAATCCGAACGTAATCTATGCGAGTCGTTTTCTGCCGGCGGGCGGCGCGCGCTTATATCTCAAACTTTTGACACATAACCTCAAAATTGAAAACATCAATTAAAATAAACCGTACCTACATTGATTTAAGGCTTAATTCGCAATAACTAGGATTTTGAAATTAAGCTTTTTTGAATGTAGAATTGATTTCACACTTACATTTACTACGAATTTGTTTTTCGAATTACAAAATTTGTCTTACACTTCTTAAATTGGTCCGTTGTTAACATAAAGTCGAATTTTGCGTGAATTTTCTATGTTGTGTTGTAAATGTAAGTTTGTAAAATCCAAAGGAGCTCGGAAAGCAATGGTGTCGATTAATCAAAGGCCCAGTTTTGTTTTTCGAATAATTTTGAATAATTTGTGAATGGAAGCGCTATCAGTTGGGACAAGGCAAAAGTAATTTATAACTTGTGTATTCAGTTAATTAATGACTGCAATTGTTTTATTTGTGTTCTTTAGTTTATTAAGGTGCAGTCCGAAAGTGCTGCCACCTCCTTTGGAGTTATTTCGAATGAAAATTGAGGTGACAACGGCAATTTTTCTTTTGAACTTTTTTGTAATATAAAAGTAAGTAGGAACAAAGTTGTATCTTAATGTGATTTTTATATGACTTTCAATCTTGTTGATGTGTTATTTTGGTTCGAATTATCAGAAAATTCACTTTTGGAAGAAGGATCGAGACAACAAATTATTTATGTATGTTAACAATAGTAAATTATCTAGTTCATTTACCTAATTTATTACTTAATTTAAACCTAATTGTATTGTCTATCTAAAAAGTAATGTGTTGTCTATAGTAGTATCAACTGTGGCCGCGAATGGCAAGACAACCAATCAGAGCGCGAGGATTTGAATATTGACAGAAAGGGAAAAAGCGCGGGATTTTTAGGCGTCGTACCATTCTGGCGGGCTTGCAGTCGTGCATCATTTGTTCTTTTTAGTAATTCAAAAAGTTAAGTTAAAGACATTTATTTATCAATTATGTTTGTTTTCTGATTGTAATACAATAAGTAAGTACATGCACAACTCTTTATTATTTTCACTCTTTATTTCATTCATAAAAGCCATAAACCTAAATAGCAGTGGGATACATGATTTGGATGATGTGGCATAGAGATAGACGTTCTATTAAATTAGTCCTCTTTACATTACAGTGACTAAAGCCCGCTCAATCCCTTTTTTTGATGTAAGAAATCACCAAATAACTTCTCCCGCTCTAGGTGGTGCGAACGGGAGTGTTAGACCTTTACTGACTAAAACCTGCTTGCGTTCTTTTAATTACCGCTACCTGTTAAGGCTGCCGGATTCGCCTTTATAATATTAGTGTGATTTCTACGAAAGTTAAAAACCTCTACGGAACCTAATATTTTTTAAATCACATCTCCAAGCTATAAACATTAGATAGAATATGTAGTGAGTAGCAATATGGTATTTATGTCTATTTTATGGAAATATAAATGGTCCATCTCTGTCCTCGAGACTGGAACGATGCGTTCAGTTTTTGATAACAAATTGTGGTGTCTAATTGAATATTTATTGTTTAAATTAGACTCGGACAATCTCCACAGGTGGGGGTTCCCGTATAGCTCCGATTTTGTGTGTTTGTGCGGCGTCACGACACGACACAGACCATGTCCCAAAGGATGGGCTTGCGGACGACAAGCAATAAGTAGCTCGCCGTCCGGCCGTGCGGTGACCGTCTGGACCGAGCCTGAGTCGTAGATGCGTAGTGTTCCACGTGTGCCTCAAGGAGATGTCAGCAAAACCAGCCCTGCCCGAAATCTACTGGGACCATGGGTTCCCTCCTGAACGGAAAACTCGGGGTCCTGGATCGCAAGGCAAAAAAGAAACAAGAGTGGGTTTTAGTCAGTAAAAGTCTGACACACCCTTCCATCAAATCCAAAAACCTTCAATTCTGCGTCACGTGCACGCTGTTGCCTGTTCACGTAGGGGTCTAAAGACAACGCTAATGGACAATATTGCCATGGTCAAATAGTGGGCCAGGCAAGGAATTTAACTTGGTTATAAAAAAGTAGTTTTGTTATCGACACACTAAGAAGAATTAGTTATCATTATCATCATCATTTTAGCCGATAGACGTCCACTGTTGGACATAGGCCTCTCCCAAGTGATCATCATCACCTCCATAAATGACGATGAATGAAGAACGATGAAAGAAGAGCCTGTGTTACACCACAGGCTCTTGGCCTTGTGTAGGAGGCAGCAGTTCGCATTTTGTGTGTGCCTCAATGTGCAAACAAAATGAATTATTATTTATTATTATTATGACGATACAGATAGGTACAGTTCCGGGTCTAGATATGAATTTTTGACAAACTCCAACTTTACCAATTTCAATTGCTTGCAAAAATCGAGCTTGACAATTACAAATATTTAGTTTAATATTCTATTTTTAAAACCGCCTACAGAACCCACCTTCTTAACTAAATAAAACTTAAACCCGAGTGCACACAATAAAATTATTTATTCGATAAAACAAATAGGCTTTAATAAAGTGTGACTTTTGTCGCGTTGCCTTGTAACAAGTAATGGTGGACATAAATAACATGCGATGTTCTGCACTCGGCCTCATTTTATTTAAATTAGGACCTTAAAGCTATGAGAATAAGGTGGGATTTAAATATTGAAATGGTTTTACTTAGTTCACGGAATTTGATCGATTTTCAAAGGCGTTGTTCTTAGGTGTTTTAAGATTATTGTAGGAATATTGGAAATGTGAAGTATGTTTTTTTTTTTTTAATTGATATAAACTAGTGCTTGACTGCGATCCCACCTGATGGTAAGCAGTGATGCAATCGTTGATGGTGAGGCGCACTAGTTTATTAAGAGCCTATTCACTCTTGCTTTAAATAAACCTAAACTATAATCGTATGGGAAGATCGCAGCAGGCAAATTGTTCCAGTCCCTCAATGTACGTGGTATAAAAGACGAGGCGAAACGCTTGGTCCGGCCCGGTTGTTTAGATGAAATATTTGTTAATCGATCATGCCTCGACGAAACGGTGAAGGAAAACATCGTGAGGAAACCGGCATGTCCTAAAATCAAAAATTCGAAAACATGTGACATTCACCAACCCGCACTGGGCCCGCGTGGTGGATTACGGCCTAATCCCTCTCTTATAGAGGAAGCCTGAGTCCCAGAATTGGGAAAATTAAAAGCCTGGTTATGCTTATTATTATATGCATGCCTCGACGGTTAGACGAATTTGAAGCTTAGCACAGGGACAGACCTTCCGTCCGGAGGACACGGTGGAGTATACGGTGGAGTAGAGGCTTGCTTGCACCGCCCGTGTCCTCGTTTGTATAGGGGCCGGAGTAATTCGTTATGTGGGGCGTTCAATTCTTTTATCTATCAATTTCAAAGCCTATTCTAAGTTTTCATAATGGTTAAAAAGTACATTTACCTGGCTCATTCGCAAAATTCTAACAAGGAGACGGCAAGGGTGTACGGTCCTCAAATCGAACGGAGGTTCCGCGTGTAGTTAGCACTCAGTGAGTGTATTCGTAAACTCAAACCCTAGACCCGAGAAAAAATCCAAAAGTTTGAAAAAAAAAAAAACTGTTTTGTTTCATTTAATAAATCGTCAGAAACAATTTCTTTTGAACTTTTATACATTATTAAATCGCGAATTGGAAATTTAAAATTCGCATGTACTCGTAGTTGGAATTAAATAAAGTTTATTAGATAAAAAATAATATGAAAAATTTACAAATTACAAATTCATTATTCGTAATATAAAAATACTACTGCAGATTTCAATACAATTTCGACTTATCACTGCATAAAGAGGATTCAGGAATTGTATCTTCACTTACAGAGGGGCCAGGAAGTTCTTAGCTTTTCGACATTTTGACAAAAAAAAAAAAAACATCGTAGAAAAAAAAATTTTTTTTTTAACTTTTGGGTTTGAGTGAATACACTCACTGAGTGCTAACTCCACGCAGAACCTCCGTTCGATTTGAGGACCCCACACCCTTGCAGTCTCTTTGTAGCATCAATAATTAGGCCATGTGATTTTCTTCGATATCGATATCAGTATATATCACACATTTAATTACTATTTGTTGTTTCTAGTGATACATAAGGAGGCAAAGATGATGTAACTCAATTTATAATCGAGAGTCCATTATTAATGCCACGGGCACCATCTAATTTAAATACAAAAATGTTAATTATCACCTGATTCTTATATTCTTATATATATTCTTTATTGTACATAAATTTACATATTATTCAGAGTAAGAAAGCCGATGTACACAGGCGAGCTTAACCCAAAATTGGGTTTTCTTACAGCAAACCTTAATTTAATATAAATAAAATTTTATAAAAGAGGAGAACTTACGAAATGCACAACAAAAACCAAAATAATTTACATAGATATGTGCGCAGCACACAATACCTATAAACATACTACATAAATACAACAAATAAAACCTATACATATATATATATATATATATACATGAGTCATATTGACAGGAAATGTTCCCTGATCCTTCCCCTGAAGACGTCCAACGAAGGGCTAGCCCTTATAGAGTGTGGAAGAGAATTCCAAAGACGAACAGCTCGAACAGTAAAAGAACCACTGTACCGACTAGAGGAATGGGACTGATTCTATTATAACTTTATGTATCGTCAAGTTAATTGAAGTTAATCGCCAAATTCTTAATGGCAGTGGGTTTTAAAGTAGTGTCCGCGTACCGAAAGACGTTAGAGAAGGCCTCCAACAAGGTGGACCGGTGAACTGGTGAGGGTTGCGGGAATGGATGCGTGATGCATAGCACTGGTCGTTGTGGCCACACTCGGAGGAGGCCTCTTAAGCCTGAACTCTTGGACGCTTGAACCATTTCCGCTCAGCGAAAATTAAGAGGGAGTTTCAAACTTGTACTGACTGAAACTCACGTATGTTCCTACAGTTGCCCTTTGCATTCCAGCCTTGACAAAATAAGAAAACGGTAAAATACCTAAAAATCACAAAAAAGTTAACTACCCAATAACTAACGTAACATTTTCCCAAAAAAATGCAGTACAAAATAAGAAAAATTCAACGAAAATTTGCGTAATATCGCATTTAAAAAGCGAATATAATCCGCGCAGCAGCTAATAAAGGCGGGCGCAGACGGGCGACAATGCGACCCGGAGAAAGGCGCTGAGCACCTTTTAATTCTTACACCCCATTTGCTAGCCCATTGCAGTCTGTGCAAATAGGACTAACAGTGGGGTGGAGATGACTTCTACTTTATTACGTATTTTTTAGTACGAAAAATCGCGCTTTGATCGTGGAGTTGCAAAACACGGCCCGTTGTACTATACTATACTACTTTTTTTTACTTTTCTGATATGCCGTTGTATGTTTTTAAAACTTAGAGCTGGATAATATTGGATTGACACATAGGTAGGTATTAAGGTTTCATCCTTAACATAATTCTGTGAGGTGTGAATGGAAGCCTGTAAGGGAATTTAAAGTTGAATTATTAAAACAGATAATATTACGCAGTTTCATCAATGTAAACTACTCTCAAAAGTTTAATCATAATAATTCCATCGTGAGAAGGAGATAGTGCTCGCGTCCTTTATCTCTCTCTCAGACTCTAACACCGTAAGATATTTTTAATCGTCATAGTTGTGGTTCCTATGGCTCTATCTCAACAATAAAAAGTCCGCATCGTTACAATTTTAAACCCTAAGCTCACACAGTTATTCGGTAAACGACGAACGTTTGAAAGAAATAAAAACCGAATGTTCAAAGATTCGGTTTTAAAACTAGTTTCAAAACTAATTACCGATCACATAAAATTACAATTTATACATAGATGAACGAGTCAGTTTTTAGGGATGTGTCACAAACGTCATTTCAGGGGATGTTAATTTCAAAGAGCGGAATATTCGGTCAATTTTCAACCGAAAACGAGACTCCTTCTGAATCTAGTTTTTTTGGTAAACTGTCTAAAACCAAAAAAAAAAATATTTATAAAATTCTTTTACCATCTTTAACGACTCCACGTCATTACTAGTCCCAATGTTTTCCTAATTCCGTCCTCAGTCCGGTGCCCTTTCATTTGTACTCAATTGCCCTGCATCCCTTTGGCACATTTCTTTTATTCGCACTTTTTATACTCCCCTCAAAGAATGTCGCAAGTCGCAACGACTGAAACCCGTCAAGCAATTATCACAAAAGAAATTTATTTTTTAAATTGCCTAAAGGGTAGGTGGCGTAACTCGGTTTTCTTTTAAGGAACCGTAGAGGTGGCTAATTAATTGGTGAAAAAATGGGGTGACATTGTATTGAGGTAACACTGTATATATAAGGAGCGGTTGTTATACGTTATGTCATGCTGTCGTGTATGATCTGTAACCGTTTTGTAGTTGATAAAGACTTAGTAGCTGCTAGGGCTGATGCTAGCTAGGGCAGCGGGATTGTTTGAAAGATTCCCTGCGCCCCTTTTTTTTCCGATGGGAAAAATCATCCTATGACAACCCCCGCTCTTGGGCGGAGCGGGAGATAGTGTCAGACTCTTACTGACTAAAAAACCTATCCCGTTCCTTAAAGGCTTCATACCGGGGCTCGAGCGCCCTTTCGGATAACCCTGGCCCCAGTAGGCTTCGACCCGGCTGGGCCCCTGCTGTTGCTGACAACTCCTTGAGGCGCGCGGGAACAGTGCGCGCCGTCGGCGACTTGGGCTTGGTCCGGACAGTTACCGGACGGCCGGACAGCGAGCTACCCATTGCTCACTGTCCGCAAGCCCGCGCCTACGGTGGCCGGAAATTGGGATCAATATCCCGGCGCCGGCGGCGGTCCCTGCGCCCGTGGTATGCAAGAGGCAACTAAAGAAACATGGTTTTAATCAGTAAAAGTCCAAAACTCCATCTCGCTCGATCGTTCCAGCAGTTTTTTTATAATTTATATTTCACGAGAAGAGATGTCTCCCAGGGCAGCTGGCATGTCCGAAAAAGTCACCAAGGACCTGGAACGCAAATGGCAATTTAAGGAACGTGAGTGAGTTTTAGTCGGTACAAATATGGCACTCGCTCTGGCTCCAACCAGAACGGGAGAAGTCTTGAACAAAGTCCCATCAAATGAAGCTTAGAGAAAGCTAACAAGTCTCCTCTAGAAGAATAAGTTTGTTAGAGCAAATCATTTATTTTATAAAAATTATCTCCGTTGAAACCTCATTATGCGCCCATAGACAAACGGCTTTTCTGTTAGCATTCCCGGCAAACGCCAATTGATATTAGGTATATTACCTGCCGAGTAATGACATAACAGGCCATGTCATTGCCACACATTTTGGGCTAACGTATGCTTACTAATATAGTCTAATCATTTCTAAGGTAACTAGAACCACACAAACGCACATACACACACCATCACATACACCATTCACATATACTAACATTATTATCTTCATATAAAGTCAGGTACCTTACTACGTTCTCATCGCGTTAGTAAACAATCTAGATTATGTAAAAGTTCATCATCATCATGTCAGCCGAAAGACGTCCACTGTTGGACATAGGCCTCCCCCAAGCGTCGCCACAACGACCAATCCTGTGCATCTCGCATCCACCGCATTCTCTCGACCTCCACCAGATCGTCGGTCTACCTTGTGGGAGGCCTTCCAACGCTGCATTATCCGAAGCTCGGTCGCCACTCCAGAACCTTGCAGCCCCATCGACCATCTGTTCTACGAGCAATGTGCCCACTGCCACTTTAGTTTTTCGATTCTTCGGATTATGTCGACGACCTTGGTTCTCCTGCGGATATTTTCATTTCTGATGCGATCACGCGAGGAAACTCCGAGCATAGCCCTTTGAGTGACTGTAAGCCTTCTGATTAAGCCCATTCCATTGTATAGTCTGTCTAATAAGTAAACCGACTTGGGAATTTTGTATAATATTTAATCATTTAAAAATACTTATATTCGGTACTTTTTATAAGATTCTTCTGTTAGTAAACAATTATCTTAATCAACCTTAATTATTGAACCCGTGTTGACTACATCAGATTTCATTAAATCCTAATAATTACCCAAGTCGTTTAACTTATTAGACAGACTCTAAGCGACAATGTTTCAGTGGCATATATCATCACTGGCAACAGTCTTTCGTATTTTAAATTTAAAAGTTAAAGAGTGGGCCTCGGCGTCCTAAAACACAAGACTGAACCCTAGCTTAGGCACCAGTCTCCAGTGAATTTTTGTGTACTCATATTAAACTATTTGATGTAAACTGTTTATTCCGTTTAAACTTCTGATGATGACTTGCATCTCATAAAACTAAATAAAACCTGCACCGACATCTCAAACAAACTTCCCATCCAATCTTAATTTCTATACAAATAATTAGACTTTCTCTGCAATAACGACAGTTAACTAGGAAATGTGAGGTCTTGGAGGCGACCACAATGTCAACATCAGACTGTTAGCAAACTACTGGCGACCACATAATCATGAGGTCTGCGGTGACTTGAGTAACGTTTCTAAACGCTTGTGTAAAAGCTTTCTTGTTTTCTGTGATTTTGTAGGAAATATTGTTTCTAATAGCTACAATCTCAGCAGCGTTCGGGAAGCTACGCGGTATCTTCTCGTCCAACATACCACAGTGTCCCAAGACGAAATTCTATGACCAGTGTGCGTTGCCAGTGATGACATATGGCTCCGAAACGTGGTCGCTCACAATGGGCCTTATCAGAAGGCTTAAAATCACCCAAAGAGCAATGGAAAGGGCTATGCTCGGGGTTTCCTTGCGTGATCGAATAAAAAAATAATGAAGATATCCGCAGAACTAAGGTTGCCGTCATAGCACGAAGAATTACCAAACATAAGAGATACAGCCAATCCCCCCATGTGCCTCTGGTATGGCCTATTACTGTCCATACCAGGTTGCCTGGAAGAGATCGCGGAATGCGATAAGGCCGCCTTTTGTATGTATGTGTTTTAGTTTTAGTTTCCTTTTTGTATGTGTAATGGTGTACAACAAAGTGTATAATAATACAGCCTGCTGACAGGCAGACAGATGGACAGTGGAGTCTTAGTAATAGGGTCTCGTTTATACCCTTTGGGTACAGAACCCTATACAACTGAGAATTTCAAAGATTTCTGACATCTGCGTGAACTAGGGCTTATCGCTAATCTATACTAATATTTTAAAGAGGAAAGATTTGACTTTTTGTTTGTTTGTATGTTACTATTTAACTCAAAAACTACTGAACCGATTTTCAAAATTCGTTTACCCATAGAAAGAATAGCTTTCTAGCTATCACTGAATAACACAGGCCTATATTTTCTATTTTCACGCGGGCGAAGCCGCTGGCAAAAGCTAGTCTGTTCTAAATATAAACCACAGTAGGTAGTGCCAACCTAATGAAGGCAAGTGAAACTAAAAACCTACTATCAACCTTCCGTTACACTATGAATGGACAGTGCAGCTTATTATACAGTATCTTAGCACTAATCGCGGCTATTCACTGACAATCTTCGGGACAGGCTCGCGATATAATAAAATTAATTTCTATGGGGCAATTAAGCCATGGGCAGACGTAGTTGCTTGGTGTGTGGACCCGCCGTTATGTTTGTATGTTAGAAAAGTTGCCAGATAAATGCAAATAAAACAGAAGAAAAAAAACAGCAACACATTAACAATAAAAAATAAAAACAGCATCAGCAATAAAGAAAAATAAAAACATTAAAAATAAAAACAGCATATCAAACTTCGAAGTTCAGCTACGCTTACAGAGATCGGTACGTAGATAGATTCATACACTGATGGCACGAATGTCGCAGTGGTTGAGCAATTTGCTGCTGCGCTGTTTGTCGCGGGTTTGATTCCCGCACTGAACAAATATTTGTTTGATAGTTATTCCGGCTCTTGTATAAGTAAGTTTGTTACATGTTTGTTAACACATCTATAATACAAGAGTAATTGCTACTGAAGGGCAAGGTTTTTAAACGAAAAAAAAATACCAAGTTTATGACCGAAACATACAGCTTAAAATCGGGTAATTTTCAGCAAAAAAATATTTAATACAAATGAATATTAAAAGAGTTAATCAGCATCGCTAATTAAATCTTCATTCTTTTACTTACTTCTACTTATTCATTCTTCATTCTCCAATCAACCATAAAGTGAACCTAAAGATACCCATAGCGTGTAGCCTATCTATTTATTTTTTATCGGACCTCATTACGAAATATCCTTACCGATAATTAGGCTGAACGCAATCAATTCCATCGGCAAATTGGATTTTTAAAAAGAAAAAATCAACACCGCTCCATCTTTATCTACACGTATAAACCCTCATTTGGAAATAAAATCGAGCCATATATTAGACTTGAATACTTTTTTCACAAATAAAAATCTTTTTTATATAAATAAAGCAGGTCTTTAGTTGACTAATTGTGACGTATTTTACGATCAGTGCACAGTAAGAGGAATTAAAGGGGCAATTGAAGATAGTACAGTTTTTCGTATCGACCATCGATTTATGACGCTTGTGACTCTTTTGAAGACCTTATATGGTGAATGTCACTCAGTCCATATGAAGTTTAAGTGCCCAGTGGAATTGCCGCGAATGTGTGGTTACAGGAAGGGGGCAAAAAGTGAAACTGTAGGGTTTGAACGTCATGAGAATGTCATTGTTAATAGAGGATAGTTTAATAGGTATACGATTTGTATTGTCATTATTGGTTATTATTTTTATTGGACAAAATGTGAAGAATGAAGACTAAGTCACTCTTATATTTATTATTATTGTTTATGTTTTATTAACACATCTTGGTCCATTAATTACAAGTAAATTGTTAGTATGATCTTTAAACACTATATTAGTAATTAATATCTAAAAGCGGCTTAGTCCTCTGGGTAAGGTTCCACACCAGAGGGCTGTCATACTTACAGGCTATCATTTTTAGGATGCTCTTGCAGATGCCATGCATTCTGCTGAGTTGTGATGCTGTCTTCTTGCGCTACATGGCATCAAAGCCATCCGTGTGCAATTCAGCGAATATTCTGGAGGCATTGCAGAAGCGTGGCAGATGCAACAAAATTACGCATTCAAAATTCAAAAACAAATCACGTAACTTTTCCAAACCAATTTAAAAAAACATTACTCGATTTCCAACATTTATCCAAAATCGAATTCGATGATCGAAAAACTCTAATTAATTCCCAAAAAGCCTTTCCACAATCGAAGACAATCTGAAAAATTTGTTCAAATACACATTATCTAAATACGAAATACAGGAATTTGTTGTCCGTTTGCCAAAGGAAACCTCCTTCGGCCCAAATCATTAATATTGATGATAAGAGAAAGGGAACGAACGCACCCGTGGGTCGGCCAATCGACACCAGGACTAATGAATTGGTCCTAAAACGAACACGCCAAATACAGCTGTCATTTGGAAATAAGAACGATTTTGAAATTATAATGTTGGGATTAGCGAGCGCGTACATTGAAAATGATTAGCTCACGGACGAAGTATTTTTAGTTAAAACTGTGATTAGTGATTCAATAAATAAAATCTAGTCAAATCAAGGTTTTTTTTAGTCTAAGTTAATATAGTTTTATAGTTCATTGTAAGGTTGTCTGGTAGGTAACGTCAGCGATAAGACCACCATGTAGCCAAAGATTTAAGTCTCTGTATTTTTTTTACTATTTTCGTGTATCGTTTATTCATAAGCTTTTATTTAGTTTCACCTGTCCCGATGTTTGTAATAATTATGTCTGTAATCAAATCTGATCCACTTCCGGGTTACTGATTGACCTGAAATTTTGCATGCATGTGTAAATCAGATGTCAATACAAAATTATTAAGACATGGAGCTGATCTGATGACGGAACCGGAAGGTGGCCGTAAGAACTCGGTAGTTAAACGAAACAATCCCATTGAGTTTGGGTTCATGATTCGTCTTGACGAGTATTATTAATTACACAAATATACTGCGATATAAAAGCTTGACATGAAAAAATGATTTTCATTAAAAACTTGTCTTCTTCTATTCTATCAAGTAGGTTTTAGTATTAACACAGTTCAAGAGTATTATTTACTCTTTTACAAATTGATGCCCATGCTATACCTAGAACTAATAGACGAATTTTATAATTAAATCTATTTTTCCGAAGCATTGGTTTGTCAATCCATCATACGATGAGCAATCTACCAATAATACTAAATTCAAGTGGTGACCTAGTTCTCTAAAATGCAGGCCTAAGATTAGTTTAGACTCCAGATTAGCCAATAAATTGCCTTATTTTTTTTTGTGAAAACTATCCAGTATTTTACAGTCTTACATAGTGAACTATAAACCCAATTTTATATAGGATGAAAGATCAATCGGACACGATTCGTCCTTAAAAATTCTACTGAAAATAATAATATAATAATAATAATATTCCACAACTATCACACGACGCCGTCTAGTCCCAAGCTAAGCAGAGCTTGTGTTATGGGTACTAGACAACTGATAAACATACCATATACTTCTAAATACATACATAAATAAATACACCCAGACGCAGAACAAATGATCATGCTCATCACATAAACATTTGTCCTGGGTGGGAATCGAACCCACGACCTGCGGCATAGCAGTCAGGGCCACTAACCACTAGACCAACAGGCCAGTCGAAAAATTTTCTTAATATTCTTAGAAAATGTTGCTTGTTCTGATTTTAAAATCCAATAAACTTGTCAAAAAATTAAGGCCCGTTTTGACATTTGATTTCTCAAATGTCAAACGTAGAATGTAACATGGAACGAAACTGAAAGAAACATTTAAATAATAATTAACATGAAGTGTTTAAAACAAAACACATTTATTTGGCGCTTTAAATAATATGATGGAATATATTAATAATAATAATCATATCTTTTTTTTGCGTAAGTATTTGACTATTCGTTTTGGCAAAAGTCAAAACGGGTCTTTTATTTTATGACAACTTTAGTAGCTTGTTTTTTAACATAGGTACGACGCTTGAAAGGCAAAATGATCTAAGCGACATTGAGTAAACTTTACAGGAGAGTGATTTAAAGTTAACATTTTTACAGAAAAAATAATATGTTAAAAAAAATCGGATATAGATACTATTACAATGATGTTAATAATATCTACCTAAATCCGACTATTTCGTCATTATTAATATATATATTTTTAATTGAATTTTAAATCACTCTTCTGTAAAGTTTACTCGATGTCGCTTAGATCACTTTGCCTTTCAAATGCCGATATAATCCATAATTAGTATGGTACTTTACCCAACCGTCTAACATTTTCTCTAAAACTCCAGTAGATCGGTAATTTATTGCATGCGCCTGCGCCGGCGACACATACATGATGTAATCTTATCAGAATCTGATTAGAGACTGGTTTCGCTACATCTTAATAAAGGTTCCATGGGCTGTGTAGGAATTTATCTTAAAGATTTTGCTTAGCGTGTTTTTTGTAATAATAATAAAGCTGCGATTTTTGGTTCTGGTTATTTAGTAAATTCGTGGTCGGGATTTTTGTTGTGGTTAGATTATCTAATGGCAGCGAGTGATCACAATATCACACACACACACATTTGGGGACAATGCTCGCAGAACATAATTATGGTCTATGAGGCCGAATAGTTCTGTAATGGACAGAGTTGGTGAGCCTCCCACAAGATGGACCGAGACGCATAGGATCGGTTGTTGTGGCAACACTTGGGGGAGGTCCATGTCCAACAGTGGACGTCTTTCGGTTGAATTGATGATGATGATAAAACATATAGATTTAATGTGTCGTACTTCAAGAATATTTGGTTGATTTATTTCTTTGATGTATTTTGATGAATGCTTTATGATAGTATCTTAATGAAATTTATAGGGATACTGCGATTTGGGAAACTTTAATCACATTTAATGAATTTAATCAACCGATTTACCTACCAAAATAATATTGCGGTTTCAGTATTATCACATATCCGACTCATAAGAGGAATTTAACTCCAACCATCGAGAAGTTGTTCGCAATTTTTTTTTTTTTTAATATTTCATTGCTTTAGATTCTCAGAGCCAAAATCTAGAAACACTAAGCCAGTCTTTTTGTCGACTTCTACAACTTTTTGATCTTTTGAAGTACTACTTTCTTTATGACCAAATATATATCTTTTAAAAATAAAATTATTAAAAAAATTTAAGGAAAACAAAGCATTTTTTTTTCTTATTATTTTGTTTGTTATTTTATGTACAGCGATTTTTGTAATTATACCTTAGGAGTATGAGCAATACACAAGTATCATTAATATTTCTTTACCAACATCTTTTCAGTTTTTCAAATATTCTTACTGTTGCGTCATTATTATCCCCAATTTTGTTACGCAGTGTTAGCGGTCTAATATTAGTTTTGGGTGATTTTAATTGTTATCGTTATCGTTGGAAATTAGACACTTGTGATAACTTTGAAATAGGCTTGCTTGATATATTGGATGATCTAGACCTTTGTCTCATCAAGATCGGTAATACTACAAGCAAGTCTGCACTTGAGCTGAGTACCTAATAGTTGTGTTGAAATTTTTAACTTTTTTAATTTCATTTCATAACATCTCACAATTTGTTAATAGATCGTGATTTTGGAGATACAAAAGCTCCAAAATCACGATCTATTAACAAATTGTTAGGCTCTGTTTCTACGACCCTTAGCCTTTCTATTTCTTTTTTCTTTCTTTTCCTATTTATCTTTGCCAACTTCATAAACATCTCTACTATCAAATCGTAACCCTCTTTCTTTCACGCACAATCATTGACCATCACAATCTTACAATTTTGGTTCACAATTGACTCGGTCAGTTTTTCTCAAGACCGGCTTGATTAAGTCAGCAGTCTCGAGGATGCTGACTTAAGGCTATCTTATTTCCATTTCCACGAATGAGAGGCATGATACATGCCTTCTATATATAACTTGGTTGTATATTTTGATTAATTTTGGCGCTGTTCTAGTGTTTCAAATTTTTTGATGCGTATTATGATATCGATGGAAATCGTATTCTTTAAGGTCGTAAATGTAGTAAATTTGAAAAAAATTTGAAAATTTGTGGACAAATTTCAATGAAACCAGATACTTTTTCACGCTCGAACAGCTCCAGCTGTTCGAGCAGCTCCAGCTGTTCGAGCGTGAAAAAGTAACAAACATAGGTACATACGATAACAAACTTTCGCTTTTATAATAGATATTAGTTTGACTGTAGTTCACGGGAAAAAATCTGTGACCCCTATGGAAATAGTAAAATTTTAATTTTGCAAAAAGTAATATCTAAATATGTACATAAAAAACTTTAATGTTAATCAAACTTTTTATACTAAAACCTGACTATGTACATAACACATAAATATAATACAAAAACACATAGTACACTCAGGCGTCGAAGTACTCCTCCACATCGCTGTCATTCGGAAATGTGCCCAAACGACTGGCAGCATTGCCATATTGAATGGCAATGCTAATTCTTTGGGCAAAAAACGAGCCAGTTCCTCTGGTCACGCAAAGTGTCGATCAATCGGCGTGAAATTTCCTTGAAAAGGAGACGCGCACTCGTCTCACTCATGTCTCACTCAAATAGTAAGTATATTAGAAATTATTACAATAATGATTTCATTAAACAGTACTGATGACAATGGTCTGACATAACCAGTAAAGGTTTCATTTAGAATATAATATAATATTCCACAACTATCACACAACGCCGTCTAGTCCCAAGCTAAGCAGAGCTTGTGTTATGGGTACTAGACAACTGATTAACATACTTATATATTTCTAAACACATACATATTATAGACAAATTACACCCAGACACAGAACAAATGAATGTGCTCATCACATAAACATTTGTCCTGGGTGGGAATCGAACCCACGACACTAACCACTAGACCAACAGGCCAGTCAAACCAAAATAAAACCAAGTTTTTATTCTTAATCTCATCGTCAGTTGGATTCGTCATACCAACCCAAACCAAACATCAAATCAACTAACTCCGAGAAACCGGTATCACCAAATACACGGAAACGTTAAAATATACAGATATTTTAACCAATAAAATTAACTCCATCCGAAAAACGAGCAAAGGAAGTAAACATCGGAACCGCACTTTACTATAACTCGACTATATAATTAAGGTTCGCGACTACGAACCTGGCGCGCCAAATGACAACCTTGCAGCCATTTTGGTCCATAATTTCGACTTGCGTACGCGCACAGATTATAGTCCCAGCGGACATTAGTCGCGACCGACGACACGTGATCACTGTCATTGGGCCGCATTCGATTGGGGATCGATATTAAAAAGAAATCGATTTCTTGCGGACTCACTTTTGGTTTAGATAGATTTGCGCCTCGTATGAGAGATGAGTGTTCATTGAAATAATCAGAAATGGAATATTTTTTATGCTTCTTTTTTTTAGGTAGGAAAATCATCTAAATAACATTTCCCACCCTTGGGTGGAGAGCGCGAGGGCGTGTCAGACTTTTACTAACTAAAAACCCCCTTCTGTTCCTTCTCTGCCATTGTTCCAGGGCCCTGGGAATCTCTTTCGCATCACCCATGACCCCAGTAGGCTTTGACCCTGCTTTTTTTTATAGTGGGAAAAATCATCCAATGACAACCCCCGCTCTTGGGCGGAGCGGGAGATAGTGTCAGACTCTTACTGACTAAAAGCCCACCCCGTTCCATCTAGCCTTCATACCGGGGCTCGAGTTCCCTTTCGGTTAACCCTGGCCCTAGTAGGCTTCGACCCAGCTGGGCCCCTGCTGTTGCTGACAACTCCTTGAGGCGCGCGGGAACAGTGCGCGCCGTCGACGACTTGGGCTTGGTCTGGACAGTTACCGGACGGCCGGACAGCGAGCTACCTATTGCTCAATGTCCGCAAGCCCGCGCCTACGGTGGCTGGACCACACGGCCCACACTTATGGTATCGTCGATCTACCTTCAAATACTTTTTTTTTTTATATTTAGTCATCAAGCGATTGACATCCAGTTTTCTTTCTAATATGAAAAAAAAACTATAATCTTTAAATTGCATAGACCCTGAAATAAAGTAATTTTTGATTTATGTTTTTTTTTTTTAATTGATAGAAACCAATGGTTGACTGCGATCCTACGTGAATGTATAAATAATAATAAAATTATGCATACTAAACCACTATTTAAGTACATGCACAACACGTAACTGAAATAATGCACACCCTAATTAGAAGAGAGATATTTTTTTGGGTCATTTCTGAAATTACTGGCCGACGAAAAAAAATAGTACCTCCTTATGATTAGAACTAACCATTTGAAGCAATAGTTAATATGGCACAAAAGTTATAGGATCACTCTCAGCAAAGTTAGTACCTAGAGAGTAGAGATATCAGATGGATAATACACGCAATGACGCTTCCTTATATACAATCTATATATAAAAATCAATGCCACTTTTCGTTGTAATTTTATAACTCAAGAACGGGCTCACCTATCCAAACCAAATGTTTATGCTTTGTTCGGACTATTTAGTAGATGGTTTATATGAAGTTTGGTAAGGTAGAGTAGGGTATAGTAGGGTAGAGTAGGGTATAGTAGGGTAGAGTAGGGTAGAGTAGTGTAGTGTAGAGTAGGGTATAGTAGGGTAGAGTAGGATGGGGTAGGGTAGAGTAGGGTATACTAGGGTAGAGTAGGGTATAGTAAGGTAGAGTAGGGTATAGTAGGGTGGAATAGGGAAGAGCGGGAGCTAAGCCGCGCGGGCAAAAGCTAGTTTATTATAAAACAAAGTCCACCAACGCATCTATCTGTCTGTATGAACGCGATAAACTCAAAATCTACCAAACCTATTTTCGTGCAGTTTTCACGAATAGACAGAGTGATTCTTGACGATGGTTTAGCACAGTATAATACAAGCACATTATTGTAGAGAAAAGCCGTGAATTTCAAAGATAACTAAAGGCGAGCGGCGAGTGGCACGACGAGCGGGCCGGCATCTGTTTTCATACTTTTGATGTTACCGCTCGCCGCTCCACGCTTATCTACCGCTCACAGCGGCAAGGTCGTGAACACCCGTGTGAAACTGGAGCTAGTTTCTTAACAAGTATATGATACCGCTACCCATCATTATCTACCTTTTTTTTTCTTACCTGAACCCTGCAATCTCTGATGGTAAGGCGCACTAGTTTATGAGCCTATTCACTCTTGCCATGAAGACACTCAAATTATAATCGAAAGGGAAGACCGCAGCAGGCAGATTGTTCCAGTCCTTCGACATACGCGGCATAAACGACGAGGCCAAACATTTAGTCCGAACCGTAGAGGTTTCAACAACGTATGGGTGGATACTCGTCGTACGTTGGGTTTTCCGATGGTAGAGTTGAGATGACGGAATCAGTCATGCAATTCCTGTGCACACTCTGCAAAATGCATCCTGTAAAACACCGAAAGGCGGGCTACCTTACACTTGTGCTCAAGGCTTTGAAGGTTGGTTCTGGATCACCTAGCCTATTCCCAACTAGCTTGGGTCGGTTTCCAGTTTAACCAGATATGGCTGAATACCCATGTTTTACATGGAGCGAGCAGTGGTGGCCGAGTGGTAACCGCCCCGACTTACTAGTTGTAGGTCGCGGGTTCAAACCCAGCCAGGCGCATTACTTTGTGTAATTTATTTCATCACCACTGCTCCCGAAACGGTGACGGAAAAGATCGTGAGGAAACCGGCATGTCCTAGAACCGAAAATTCGAAGACATGTGACATACACCAACCCGCACTGGGCCCGCATGGCGGATTACGTTCTCTCTCCTAGAGAGGAGGCCTGAGTCCCAGCAGTGGGAACATTGAAAAGGTCGATTATGCTATGCTATGCTTATGTTACATAGAGCGTCTGCCTATCAGGTCTCCACAACCCAGTTACTCGGCATCATGATACTTCTTGGACAGACAATATTGTATCATCATTTCAGCCGATATACGTCCACTGTTGGACATAGGCCTCCCCTAAGTGTCGCCACAGTGAACGGTCCTGTGAGTCTCGCATCGAACGGATTCCCGCAACTGTTACCAGGTCATCGGTTCACCTTGTAGAGACCTTCCAACACTACGTCCTCCGGTACGTGGTCGCCATTCCAGAACCTTTCGGCCCCAACGGCCAACTGTTCTGCGAGCAATGTGCCCTGCCCATTTCCACTTAAATTTGGCGATTCTTCGTGCTATGTCGGTAACCTTGTATATTAAACCTTTTATCTGCAAATCATTCCATCAAGACAATGATGTTTAATGTCATCAGACAGTTCTCAATACGAACAATGATGATATTATCGTATGAATGGTTTTATTGTGCGTATAGTAACCTACTAAGGAGTTGTATGTTGTATGTGTATATGTCACGCAGGGTCACGGTCATTGAAATTAACAATTAGTTTTGTCGATATTCATATTAGTCCAATTTTTTATCGATACATTCAATTAAAAATTAGACATATATGATGCAATAATTCTGATTGTTTGTCAAATTACTCTACAAGAAACATTTCAAATACTTTTAGTAAATCGTTAAATTTTTTTTGTAAGCATTGGTCTAATTGCATCACTGCTCTCAAAACGGTGAAGAAAAACATCGTGAGGAAACCGTCATTTCCCACACGTAAAACCGAAAATTCGAAAACATGTGACATCCACCAATCCGCACTGGGCATGCATTGTGCATAAGGCCCATTTCTCTCTCCTAGAGATGAGGCCTGAGTCTCAGCAATGGAAACACTATAAGGCCGATTATGGTTATGGTCTTTGCACATCTCTTTCTTTTGTATGCAGTCCGAGAGTGACCGCGCTAAGTCAGTGTAGTCCTCTTAAAGATCTAACTTATCGCTAGAATGTCATCTTCATATAGAAGACTCCATAAACATTATTTTTCGATAATGTCATTCATACAATTGCCGAAACGGATCTTGAGCGCTCGGCGTCAGAGTGGGGATCGCTTTGCGCATTCCATACATTGGCGAGCCAATCGTCTTCGTTGTTAGATACATGCAGCAACGCAGGGAACGAATCAAGAGTGACGTCTATGACGCGATCGCGCGGCGAGCCAATCACTGACACTCCCCGCCCTGCGTCTCACTTCGCACCACTAAAGAGACCGAATATTTGACTTCTGCGCAACTTGAAGCCAGCGCTCAAGATCAGTGACGGCAATTGTACTGTTTGTTTTTTTTTTATAGGTAAGTATAAGTTAGTGTATGGCTGCGATACCACACGATGGTAAGCAGTGATGCAATCATTGATGGTGAGGTGCACTAGTTCATTAAGAGGCTATTCACTCTAGCTTTCAAGATACCTAAATTATAATCGGACGGGAAGACCGCAGCCGGCTAATTGTTCCAGTTCTTCGATGTATGCTATGTAAACAACAAGACGAAACGCGAAACGGGATGATATATCCCGATATCATCCGCAGTTTGTATTATAGTTACAAAGTACATTAAGTATCGTATGTAATTGTACTATTTATGACAAACAGGTGCCTTAAAAGGCGTTAGTGGCACATTGCCTTTCCTCTCTTGTAACTCGATGGTTAAACATGGGAATACGCAATTTTATCCCATATGCATTTATTTTTATATGCTTTTTTGGATCGGTTTTCAAAACAAAATCTTGTTCGATTTATTTTTACGGTTTTATTGAGACTATTATTAAAATGTCCATATTCTAAACTAGCTTTGCTCGCGGCTTCGCCCGCGTGCATTTAATATGTAAGTATAGCATATGTCACTCAGGAAAATAGAGCAGCTTTCTATCGGTGAAAAAAATTTTAGCAATCGGACCAGAACTTTCAGAGATTACCAAAAATTCAAAGACATGTGACATTCACCAACGCGCACTGGGCCCGCGTGGAGAATTACGACCCAATCTCTCTCCTAGAGATGTGGCCTGAGTCCCTGCAGTGGACACATTAAAAGGCTGATTATATGCATATATGCTATATGCATTGCCATGAACATCAAGAACATCAAGACGGATGCTCTTAAATTACTTACTTTTTTTTATTATGGGATATCATCAGATAACTTCTCCCGCTCTGAGTGGAGCAAGAGTGTGACTACCCACCAGTAACTCTTTCGGGCATTTCCGAGACCTAGATTCCAAAATTTATTTTTTTAAAGTAAATCCAAAATGCTACTAGATGCGATACTTTTCTTTCTCTATCACTAAATTTAAAACCCACACAGACTTACAGAACTCCAATAATTTCCACAAGCGTGCGCTATGTCACGTAACTTATGCGCGCGCGCAAAAACCTGCGCCCGCGCAGCCGACGGCATCCCGCCCTAATAACTAACCATATCTGACTCACCACTTTTTAACCACTCACATTTTTTTCAAGCGAAAACCAACCTTATTAACATGTAAATTCCCTAAGCTTATTGGATAGTGTTATAATTGTTAATTAAGGTTTAATTGCTTTGTGCGTCAAAAAAGTACCAATCCTTGAGTGGAAATCGCTCGTTAAGTAAAAGGAATGGGAGGGAGGGATTGAAGCTAGTTTGAGCTAGATTTTCTTTTTTCTTAACATTTAAATGGCTATGTGTCTACCAGCCCATGACATTCTAGAACTGGAAAATGGCAGGCTTGGAAGGAAATGCAGAAATAGAAATCCGCTTGTCTTAACTTACGACCTCTAGAGTTTTGTCCTACAAGTAATAATAAATCTATACAATACATAAAAATAAATTTTGAAGTGTCTGTTGCAATATCAAAATTATTTTCTTTTACTAAATGCATATGAAAGCCTCAAAAATTCTAATTTTAAAATTTATCTTGGACAGTTGGTTCCGTCTAAACTCTGAAACGGTTAGAACGATTTTGACTTTCACTGACAAATAAATAATATCACAAGGAGTAACATAGATTACTTTTTCCCACGAGAACTGGATTTCAACCTACGAGATATGTCTTCAAAATGCTTGAACAAAATTTCACAGGATTTTCATTGGGATATAACTAGTTAATGTTAAAATGAGTAAGGTAAACTACTCATTTATTTTCCTGAGGGAACGGGACTTAATTTCGGGGGGAGGGGGGTATATCTCCGAAATGGATAAAATTTCTTTACACAATTGCTTCAAAAACGGAGAGTAATGTTCTAAAACTTCACGCGAGCGAAGTCCTGTGTAACGTAGTACAATAATATTCTCAGCTCCATTTTACCCAGACTGTGCCTATTTCAATTATTCTACACATTATCCCGTTGTGTTAATACTTGAGATACACCACTACACCAATTTTAAATCATAATATCCACTATGAATCAATCAGCCAAAATTTAAAAAGTTTCACTCTTAAAAAATAACACCAAAAAATCCGCTTTACAAAGCTCTAGGCAAAGTGATCTATTTAAGATAGGGACTGACAATGAGTCAAAAATGCATGGGAAATGATATGCGCGATAATAGAAATGTCACGATCAATTAAAAATAGTATAAAAAAAACCGGCCAAGTGCGAGTCGGACTCGCCCATGAAGGGTTCCGTAGCAGCAAGTAACATAATATAAAAGTTCTTGTAATGTGTTGTAACTTTGATCGATGTTTTAATAATAGTGTATTTTTTTCGATTTATGACGCATTAAAAAAAAACTACTTACTAGATTTCGTTCAAACCAATTTTCGTTGGCAGTTTTTATAGTAATGTACATCATATATTTTTTTTAGTTTTATGATTCTCTTATTTTAGAAGTTAGAGGGGGGGGGGACACACATTTTACCACTTTGGAAGTGTCTCTCGCGCAAACTATTCAGTTTAGAAAAAAATGATATTAGAAACCTCAGTATCATTTTTGAAGACCTATCCATAGATACCCCACACGCATGGGTTTATTGAAAAAAAAATTTTTGAGTTTCAATTCTAAGTATGGGGACCCCCAAAATTTATTGCTTTTTTTCTATTTTTGTGTGAAAATCTTAATGCGGTTCACAGAATACATCTACTTACAAAGTTTCAACAGTATAGCTCTTATAGTTTCGGAAAAAAGTGGCTGTGACATACGGACGGACAGACGGACAGACAGACAGACAGACAGACAGACAGACAGACAGACATGACGAATCTATAAGGGTTCCGTTTTTTGCCATTTGGCTACGGAACCCTAAAAATCGTTCTTTTTATAATTATTGATAGGCTCGCATTTGGCCACTATCTCATCTGATGGTAAGCGACGATGTGGTCGACGATGAAGCACGCTTACCTACAAGTAACCTATTCACTAGACCCTAAGATTGTAGCTATAACTGACATAATGTCACTTTGTCTTCAGTTTATTATCACAATAGTGTGTTCCATTTACAAAAAAAAAATGTTTTTTTTTCGCTGTATTTTCCTCCAATTAACCTAAAAAAGAACAAAAGCTAAAAAGTCAAATTCACTCACCGGTAATAAGGAAAAGGCTGCGGCACGTGTAGATCCATGGGCATCGATGCATGCGCGTGGGCATGGGAATATTCATGCTGCATCATGCCATGCATGCCGTGGCCCAGCATGGCCGCCCACGGTGAAGATGCGAAACCACCAGGGTGCTCCATCATTACTTATTGTTCCATTTTTCAAATCACTTTTTATAGTTCCACATTCAAAATCATATTTCACTTCACTGTTTCATTTTTCAAAATGGTTTCACATTAGAAAAACAAGATGGCTGATGATTGTTGTGTTCCATTTTTAAAATAGTTATGTTTTAAGTGTTGCTCCAAATAGGTTTTGCTACAAAAAATAAATGATTATTTAATAATTATGTTAGCAATTAAAATATTTTCGATGTGGAAAATATTTTTATTGCTCCAAATTCATGTGAGTATTTATAAGCAAAGCCAAATAAGACAAAAATATGTAGTTAGTTCATTAATATGATAATGATGTTGACAGTTTGACACCTATTCTAGGACTTGAGAAATTAATTCGAACTAGTATTTACAGATAATGAACGAAACAAAATACAAGCCCATATATTATGTACCTATGTATCTTGAAACTACTAAAATGGCAACTAACATTGAAATTTGAATGAAGAAGGCCATGTCATCTAAACATAAAATAAGTTGTGATCATCATTGTTGAACATAGGCCTCCCCAAGAGTCTCTAAAGTAAAACAACCGGTCCTGTATCTCACATCCATCGAATTCTAACAACCGTCACCAGGTCATCAGTCCACCTTACGGTATGCGGTCACCACTCCAGAACCTTTCAGCCCCATCGACTTACTGTTCTGCGAGCAACGTGCCTGCCCACTGCCACTTCAGCTTGGCGATTGTTCCATCAATGTCGGTGACTTTGGTTGACTTGGGATGAAAACAAAATAAGGAACGACTTTACTTGAAATTACCTACACTAAATTCTTCCATTTAAGGATCTAAATCAGATTCCAATCTTACGTTTCAGCGATTCGATAAGAAGAATATGACTAAAACCGATCATTCTCAACGATTCGTCAGATTTTTCTGACTGAAAACTTTACTCTACCGTAACCTGTGGCTGTATTATATCGGATTTTAACTATTAAATTGCCGTTTTAAGAAACTGCATGCTTTGAACTCAATGAATAACATTATGGTCTATCTGCTTAACAATTTTGTCTTTGACAAATACAAATAAATTTTAATTTATTAAAAAGAAATAAGATGTCTTATACAGAAAATTTATTTGAATTTCTAATTCCAAGTCAAGAAGAATCACACACAGTAGAAGTTATCTATCACAACTCAAAGAGAACTTTTTTTTTTAAATGTCAAGTTCATGAGTTTTTTTTTTTATTTGAGATGGGGAATCAATTTTTTTAATGATATAAATTAGTGCTTGACTACGATCCCTACTAATGGTAGTAAGCAATGATGCAATCGTTGATGGTGAAAAGCAAAGTTTATTGAGAGCCTTTTCACGCCTTGAAGACTCTAGACTTCTCCCGCTGTAGGTTGGAGCAAGAGGGCGTGTCAGACTTTTACTGACTAAACCACACGTGTGTCTTTCAGTTGCCCTTTGTGATCTAAAGATCTAAAAGAGCTCTAAAACTCCGTAATTCCGACTCAAAAGTCATTTAGTAAATTAATCGATAGTCAATTAATTTATTAAATAAATTAAACTGTTTAAATAATTCATCTAATCACTTCTAGCTAGACAGTAGTCCTTTTGCGCACGTTTTCATCTCTTAACAAAACCTCACGTCTATTTTTCCACACAAAAAACTAATGCAAATATACCCAAACCAATTTTTCCACCCGAATGCTATCGAAATTGAATATATATGCAATCAATCTGTGTGCAAATAAAATATTTTGATAACGGACGGCTGTTTGATCTAGCGAGTGCTCGCTTGCGCTGGCGCAACGAACTTTGATGTTCGGCTAACATCGGACATCTTCGGCAAATATGACATGACGTGTGCTGTGGACTTTACATGTAGTGACGTGTGCCTAAAAAATTAACTTGCTTTAGTAATTTAAAAAAAAAAATATTTAATTACTAGCTGGATCCGGCGACCTCGTCTATGCCAGATTCGTAAGTCAGCCCAATCCCACACAGGTCACAATTTCAAGAAGTTTTTTTTACTTGTAATTCGTTTTCTAAAATGTAACATAATTAGGATCCTAAAATAAAAGTAGTCCAAGTTACTACAACAACTATCTACCAGTGGAAGTCGCGTCAAAATCGGTCCAGCCATTTCCGAGCTTAACCGGAACAAAGAGACAGACAGACAAAAAAATTAAACTGTATTTTTTATAGGTAACGAATATACTTTCACATGCATTTAGTAGGAAATTTTATTTTGACATTACGATCAGACGTTCTGCGTGCTAACTTCAAAACTTTATTTGTTCTTAAGGTATAAACCCACTGATGACGACTGTTATCGGTTAATAAAAACCTCATTTTGGATAATTAAGTAAAGTACGTGATGCTTACTGGAAGTTTCCAAACAGATTTTCTTTACAAAAACTGCTTTTAAGGCAAAATCATCCCATTTCATCTCAATCTCAATATGCGATAGTTTCAGTTACGATTACAGAGCTTCATAACATCCCGTATTACACATTTTAAGTCAACTATGGACACGATGAAACACACGGTAGAAGTGTGCCCCGCTTGGGCAGAGCATCGCCGTGCCCTCGTGGGGGCGATCGGCGGTGGCGATCTCTCGAGCCAGGCCTTGGTACAGACCATGATCCAGAGCGAGGAGGAATCGCAGGCGGTCGCCTCCTTCTGCGAAGCAGTAATGTTAGTAAAGGAGAAGGCCGACTGCATCAGGCAATGGTCCTCACAGCGCCCCAGCCGCTGCCGGGATTCCGATCCCGATTTCCACCGAAGGCGCGGGCTTGCGGACGGCGAGCAATGGGTAACTCGCTGTCCGACCGTCCGGTAACTGTCCCGGCCGAGCCCAAGTCGTCGACGGCGCGCACTGTTCCCGCGCGCCTCAAGGAGTTTTCAGCAACCGTAGGGGCCCAGCTGGGTTGAAGCCTACTGGGGCCAAGGGTCTGTTTTCCGTAAAGGACGCTCGGCCCGGTATGAAAGGCAACGAAGGAGCGGGGTGGGTTTTTTAGTCAGTAAGAGTCTGACACTATCTTCCGCTCCGCCCAAGGACGGGGGATGTCATTTGGATGATTTTTACCAACCACTGAAAAAAAACCTGCTCTTCGGACAGTAGCCGCCATTAACGCTCTTCTGAACTCAAACACAGGTCTTGATAACATGCGTTTGCGAATAAATGGAAGATGATAATGTCAGAATGTTCGAATTTTCTTGAGCAGGATGCAAGACTGAGTTAAAAAAGTTAGGTTAAAGTTTAAATAGTGTAATTAAAGAGAGCAGTGGTGACCGAGTGGTAACGACCCTGGCTTACTAGTTGTAGGTCTCGGCTTCAAACCCAGCCAGGAGCATTACTTTGGGTAATTTATTTCATCACCACTGCTCTCAAAACGGTGAAGGAAAACATCGTGAAGAAACCGGCATGTTTTAAAATCAAAAATTCGAAGACATGTGACATCCACCAACCCACACTGGGCCCGTGTGGTGGATTAAGGCCCATTCCCTCTCCTAGAGAGGAGGCCTGAGTTCCAACAGTGAGAAAATTCAAAGGCTGACTAAGCTATGCTTATATGTGTAATTACACATTGGTTTCGGCCGTTCTATTTAAAATAAATAAATCCCTGGTTACAAGCCAAATCATTCCAGCTGTCATCAACACAGTCTTGACCTTGTAACTTGCATACTGGAAATAATTGCAAGCATCGTAACTTCTTATTCACTGATACCTTTTCGGTTTTGACAACTGTCAACTGATACATCCCACGTCCCTATAAGTAACATGTATAACGACGTAGCCAGAGAATCGTACTAAATGATGTCATTTTATTTGACGACGAGTTTGGTACAGTGGTTAAGCGACTGGCTGCTGCGCTGCGGGTGATGGGTTTGAGTCCCGCGCAGGACAAATATTTGCATGGCCTATAGATAGTTGTTTCGGGTCTGAGTGTTTTATATCTACTCCACGAATACATTCTGAAAAGCGGGAGCCAAGGTGAATAGACACGCTTATGTTTTGGCGGTATTGAATCCTACCAGATTGGATTTACCCCACTTGGAGACTGCCTGAATGTACGCTCTACTACCAGTGGAATAACTCCTTAGTAGCCCGAGTACTTGACAGGTATCTCTCTACAACTGTGCTATCATCTGGATACCCATATGTCCTGTATTGATATCAGCAGATCGTTGAGCTTTTCATGTTTGTTAGCGCTTCTGCATTGCAACAATAATTCCAAGTGTATGGCAAAGTTTAAAAAAAAAGGAATTTGAATCAATATACTTACTTGGAAGACAGAGAAATCAGGCTCATGTTGTGATAAAAAACAATAAAAAAGACAGAAATTAAGGGCCAAGCGCCCGAAAAGTGCCATAAAACAGTGATTTTCTGAGGCCTACTCCTCCGTAACGGCTAGGTCAATTGGTTTGAAAAAAATATATGTTTATTCTATAATAACATGAATCTATATTCATGAACAATAATATCAACATTTGATTTTATCGTGCAATTAATACTTTTGTCAAAAAAAAATATTTTGCAATTTCGCAACTTTTCGCAACTTTTCCCTACTCCTTCGAAACGGCTTGGACCTTTAGAAACATTTTTACACATAAAAATTGGTGGTTAAATATTCTTCAAAGTGAACATTGCATATGTAAATCAATCAATATCTCGCAGAGAAAATGGATTTAAAGCGCTTTCCGGGCGCTGCTGGCCGCAATTAAATGCACAGATTTGCGGACTGCCGCCTAGGCGAGTGCGAGAGTTGCGTTCACAAAATTTCGGCCAGATGGTTCAAGGAACTATACGCCTTAAGTAATATATATATGATGCGTCAAAATTACACAATAATAATAAGACTCCATCAGAAAATTCCATTGCACAGCTGAGCGCATGCACAATAAATTTGTTCCTAAAATATTTTCTCCAGTGCTAGAACCGATGAAACTCCTCAACGGCACGTACTAAGACGAACCTAATTGATTTAGGAATTTAAATAGTGCGTCTTGTCAATAGGGGCTCAATAATTGATTATTTATAGATCAAATAAAACGTAGTAATTCATTGTTAGAAGCGTAAAATTAATTCAATTTAGCAGAATGCTCCAGGCCGCCCGCGAAATTTAAATTTTCGAGTTTTTTTGCAATTTGCAGTTCAGTAGTGGGTAGTCTACAAATATATAAAAGGAGAAAATGACTGACTGATATATAAAGGCACAGCCGAGACTACTGGGACTCTGAGCGTGAAATTTTGCACAAGGTTTCCATTTATGACGTACGCGAGCACTTCTTTTTCTCCTTCTTCCTTCCCTGGTCCTATTATTTGGGGTCGGGTCTCCTCACTAAGCACTAAAAAAGGATTTACCAAAATTTACCCTCTAAAGTGATGAAACGAGGGTCCAAAGTCTATATGGAGAAACCTATTTTCACGGTCGAAGCCGGTGGCAGAAACTAGTATGGTTATAATAAAAATATTGGCGGTTACGACATGTTTGTATTTACACAATTATTATACTCGTTAAAACTATCAACGGAACTCCCTAACTTGAAGAAGAGGTAAAATGCGCTATTTTAGTAAAAACTTGACGTTTAACTTCTTCTCTCACCATGTTTTTAGTCAACAAGAGTCTGTGGAGGACATGGCTATTCGAAAGAATTACTGCAGCCCTGAACGCAAGGGGTAATTGAAGGAACACAGGCGAATTTTAGTCAGTAAAAGTCTTACACGACTTCCCACAGAGCGATACCCCGATTCACCCAAAGCGGGAAAAAATATTTGAAGATTTTCAACATCAAAGAGAATGGAACACACAGACACAAGAAGTGTAGATATGTCAAAAGAGAAGTATAAAAATAAAACTTATATACTATAGGTATTAAGATATGTCACAAAAGTTAATACCAAATACTTTGCCTATTTTTATGACCTAGCTTATTAAATTGCCAAACTAGCAAATAAAATAAGACATCACAGCATCACATCTTACAATTCAGATGATAGGCTAGTAACCAGTCATTACTTTGCACGGAATTGAACTCTGAACCTAACACCTTAGATTTGGTACGTGACTTCCAATGATGCTGAGTCAGAGTATGAAACATATAAAAAAGTAGATAGCTATACAATATATTACATATTAAACGCACATCCTGGAAATTGTATGTTCAGAATCGGCTATTGAACCGATTTCAGCTATTTTTAAAATAGGTATTTTGACTATTTTGATTGTGGGGCTCTTTGGACCGGGATTGCGGTCCCAGATTACACCTATAAATACAATCATTATTTCCGAGGAGTATTTTGGGACCACAAATAAAATAAACAAAGTTATATCTTAGGAAAGTACAGTCATGTAAAAAATTTGGAAGTTAATAGATGCATATTTTTTGGCTATAAAAAATATCTATTTAGATAAATTCTTGATAAATCTTGATTGCGTCAATAGCGTATTTGTGTGTGCGATTAGGAAAAATAATTTCTTAAAAAAAACACTGCGATAATGCATTTAAAAATTTTCAATATTTCTAAAATTACACCGTACTGAATTACACAAAAAAAACATAACGAAGAACCTAAATAGATGTGCAAACAGTTAGACCACAAATCTATCCTTAATTTCGAGATATCAGTATTGAACATGAAGAGACTTCCTATCTAACCTACACTACCCAGTAACTGGATAATACGATACTCCTTGATAATCTTAAGTGGCATAATAATCAGTGTCAAATAATCGATGGGGCTGAAAGGTTCTGGAGTAGCGACCTCATACTGGAAGACGTAACGTTGGAAGGCCCCCCACAAAGTAGACCGATGACCTGAAGTGGTGAGGGTCACGGGAATGCAAGACGCATAAGACTTGTTGTTGTCGTGACACTAGTGGAAGTCTTTCGGATGAATGAGATCTTCGTAAAACTAGCGTCATATTTCCTGATGTTGACTAACCGAGACTAATGGCTTAACATGCTTTCAAAGTCATGAAGTAATCTCGTTACATTATGTTGGTCACCCATCCGCAGTCCAGCCTCGGTAATTGCGGCTGTTATTATTATTTAAATAAATTTCAGTCAAAATCATTTTCAATTTAAAAGTTTATAAATGATGTCCGAGCGCTCATCAAGTTGTTCGGGATATCAGCAAACAGCTGGTCGACTCTTCGCGTGACCAGAGGGTTGGACTTCCTTCAGTCAGCGAATCAGCATTGCTATCCAACATAGCAATGCTGCCAGCGTTCTGGGCACTTTTCCCGTTGACATCGATGTGGATAAATTTTTTGATGCCCAATGAGTTATATTTTTAACCCATTTGTACATATTATTTTTTTTATCGATTATTAATCTACACTAATATAATAAAGAGGTTAAGTTTGTTTTTATGTTTTTTTTGTTTGTAGGAGGTAATCTCCGGAAGTACTGGGCCGATTGTTAAAATTCTTTCACCGATAGAAAGCTGCTTTATTCCTAAGTGACATAGGCTATATTATACAAGATGTAAAGGACAGCCCTCCACAAACTTTAAGGGCTTGCTCAGTAGACGAAACTAAAAAAATACGGCCTCTCCATACAAACTGTCCAATCAAGTTTATAATTTTCTATGGTGAGGCGGATTTTTTTTTTCGTTTCCTGAAAAAGTTTTTGTGGAAGGTTGTTCAGTTTCGTCTACTGAGCAAGCCCTTAAACTTTGTGGAGGGCTGTCCCTTACACCTTGTATATACGCGGACGAAGTAGCGGGCAAAAGCTAGTTTATTATAAATTGAATATCAAAATTCAATAACAAGCCGTGAACAGTGTCAGTCACAAAATTGACATTGTTTTTGTAAGCAAAGTTATTTAACTATTCTACTTTTCCAAAATTGTGACCACTACAAGTGGATTGGTGTTGCATAGTAAAATAAGTACAGAATAATCAGCCTTATAAGGTTCCCACTGCTGGGAATATAACCTTCTCTCTGAGAGAGGGAGTAGGCCATAATCAACCACCAGGTTTCCACGACGCGGGACCAGTACGGGTTGGTAAAAAAAAAGTAGGTAGAAATTGAAATTAAAGACTAATATAGGATGTTGCGGCCGGTGCGGGTGACAGCTATCGGATTCATACAATGTAGCATCTTCTTCTACAATCCTTTTCTCTCATCTTTGAGATGCATATTTTCATCCGTAAGTGTCCGTGGTGGTGGCCGAGTCGTAACGGCCCCGGCTTACGAGTGGCAGGTCGTGGGTTTAAACCCAGCCAGGCGCATTACTTTGTGTTATTTATTTCATCACCACTGCTCTCATAACGGTGAAGGAAAACATCGTGAGGAAACCGACATGTCCTAGAAACAAAAATTCCAAGATAAGTGACATTCAGCAACCCGCAATGAGCCCGCGAGGTGGATTACGGCTCATTCCCTCTCCTAGAGAGGAAGCCTGATTTCCTGGGGTGGGAACATTGAAAGGCTGATTATGCTATGCTATACTGTCGGTCGTCCTGTTTTTATCCTTCCCAGCTATGTAAAAAAGACTTTAGTTAAGAAATTTCTTTAATATTTTATTTTATTAACTGTTTATTACTCCCTAAATATTCTCATTTGACGGTCTATTAGTTTATACATGTAATTAACAAAATTGTGGTGTCTCTTCCACAAATGCCAATAATGAAGAGTTAAAGTTGAAGTTGAAAAATAGTCTTTCATGCCATCCTTGTTCATAAAATACTACAGACATTACTCTTATATCTACTCTATACCTATATATAAACATAATTTGTAACTAACAAAGCAAAAACAGCAGACTATGCCTAGATCTAGGATTTCCCGGAGAGTCTCCGCAGGAGGCCTGGGACCCCGTGGCAGAGTGCCGTGAGAGCTAATGTCCTAGGTAACAAACTAATCAACTAGGGTAGACAGGATAGAGAGGGATAGGAATATGGGGGAATTAATGGTGGAGACAGAGATAGAAATATTTGGATTGCAAAATCTAGGAGTTGCAAGAACGTGTCTTTCTGTTCTGTCAATACTTGAGTTGTTACGGCTATTTTACTTGTGGAATCAACTTTTAACGTAGTTTTTTAAAGAAAGCAGGATTATGTTTCTTTGAATAACAAGTTTTTCTAAACAATATTGCAAACAAATGTTATTTGTTTGTTTATTTATAAATCATACTTGTGTAAAAAATAACACTTGTAATGATAAATAATAACTGCAAAACTGTAATACTGAGTCGCAGTTGTTAAAAATTTAAGAATTATTGAAACAATAGACGGGGATATTTTATTGATTAAAGTAAAGTTGAAAGAAAGCTGACTTTTCTATCATAAATTAAAATATCTAAATATTTTACACCGCTAAAGATTTTATTGTAAAAAATAAATATTATAAAAGATTTGTCATAAATAAACTGGTCAATTCTGCAACTTTTCGAAACTCCCTCAAAAACCATAGTTTATTATTATTATTATATTTTTTTTTTCATTTGACATTGCATTTTATAATTTTAGGTACTTGCCGCAATTACCTCCTACAAATTACCTATTAAGCGACACTACTATTTGAACATTACTAAAATACCTTACAAAAACCAGGAAATGTAATCAAAAGACTTCCTTGATTCAAAACACAATTTAATTCTAGCAATCCTTTCAAGAACCGATGTTCCTAATTTTTTCTCATTAAAAAAAAAAACTTGTGTAAAAATCAATTAGTGAAGACTAAATTCCCATACTACACGACTTGAAATGCCCACACTATGTACACAGTCTGAACGTACCATTCGATATATTGACATTGTGCGTATACGCACTACACAACGATTGTTTTCGTCTGTCAAATCGGCACTTATTATTACCCATGATCATTATTTGTACAGAGCCTAAATATTGCGTTAATGTTTTGTTAACCTCAAGGGATTTAAGATTAACTGGTTTCTTTTGTTTGTTAAGTAATAACAGCTGTTTGTATTGGGCATGCGCAAGAGACGCTTCTAGTCAGTTTTATGATGTTTAACTAAATTAAACAGCTTTGTTAATTTTTTTTTAATTAAAATGTTCTTTATAATATTAGTAATTGATAGAGTAAGGTATGTCAACATTCAGCCTATTTGTTTTATAAATCTGTAACACTAACTAAAGTGAAAATAATTACCGGTTTAAATTAATATATCCAAGTCGCAATATAGCACAAATCCACAATAATCATACAACAACCACGTAGCAACACAATCTATTTAAAAATTTCCCCACTTTTCACTTTTCAGTCCAAACGCAGTCACTCAACGGCCTATACCGCACGCGCGTTAGAAAAAAAAAGAAAAAGGCGCGAATGTCAACTGCCAAACTTTTGCCGCGCGCCACAACACGATCGGATACACGCGCGAGTGCATGCGTCACTATTTACATGCATTTCGGTAATACGTCGCCGGAGGTAAAAACACGTGTGCCGGGTCTGTCGGTCCAGCGGTCATTGAGGATCTGGTATCAAAACTATACGGCGTGGATGTGTGCGCGAACCGGCCCGGCCATACGGCGGGCATACGAAACAAGCCCCGACTACGCTGCACGCTCCGTGCTGTCGAATATCTGAACATCACGTCGCCCGTAATTGGGTTAGGCTTACGTGACACGGGAGCGTGGCACGTTCCTAGTACGTCCCGCTGTTATGGGGTGTGCCCTAATTACGGACGAAATGTTAGGTGTGCGAAAAAATGCGGTTTTTCTACGAATAAGAACGGAACTGTTACGTTAGATGCTAATTAAGTGTCAAAATTAGAGCACGTATAGGGTTGGAAAATAACACCAATATATTTTACTTTACACAAAAAAAATAATCTCTGTTCTTAAAATAGAAAAACTTAAAATACTGACTTAAAAAAACCCATATCCAAAACATTAACTTTTTAGATTATATATTCATAATAAATTTTAATTTAATTTTAAATGGAATATTCTGCAAAAAATTGGCATAACAACAAAAGTAATTTACTTACACTTTACTAATAAAAATGATTCAACCAAACATTATCCCGATGACTAAGCTCTAACTTCATCATACTTAACTTTAAAGACAATTTGTAATATTTCAAGTACCGTAACTTAAAAATAAAGCTAAAATATTCTCACGCTTTACATTCTAACCTGTGACCTAGGCATGTTTTGACGTTTCTAACTGTCATAGCAATAAGATACTGGCCAGTATTACATGGCCTTCCCCTCCACTTTATTCTCGAACCATAGAGGCGTAAAAGGGGGGGAAAGAGGGGTCATAAAAATTGTTTATGGTGATAATAATTGCAGACAGCAAGTGCAGAGGTGTGAGTAAGTCATAACGGTGTCTTGACTTTGTTTCAATGTTGTATGAGATGTAATTGAGACGGCTTTGTCTTATTGTTTCTTTTTTTTTCAGGCAATTGGCTTTTGAAATTATTCTGGTCTTTATTGAGCAATTGCGTCGTTTTTCTTAGAATAAAGTGACTATTGAAAAAAATTGGTAACAATTTGGCTGATAATTTAAAGTAAACACTCAGTTTAACACAATAACAACACAAAAGTGTTGTAATTGATAAATTAAAATGTTTTATTTTAATTTTAACATATGTAATCTAAATTTAAAGAATGTAAATTCCACTATGCAGATTTATACGAACTTCCTAGGAGATATTTCTTCATTTGGAAAAATATTTTTTTCCCAAAAAAACAAACCAATGACTAAAAGTATAACTTTTCCACCCCTTTCATTTCTGACTGTGCATCCCTTCAACTACTTAACACATATTTTTGTAAAATTCATATTCGTGAGTGAGAGGGGGCAAACACCAGTTTAACTAGACCTGTCATTGCAGAATATTATAAAACAAATTACTTAAAACCAGAGATCATCGTAAACTGGTGGTATTATATTGATGGTCACCTTAAAAGGTTGTAATTCTGATTTAGTGCCTTAAGAAGATGTCACGTGACACTCCCCTTAAGTGAGTATGTCATATAGAGAGTCTACCCCTTAACACTTGCTTATATTAAACATTATAAAAAGTAATGAAGCTATAAATAAAATTGCAAACGTTGAATGACAGATAAGTGATTTATTCACGTCATAAAATATCTTATAAGTGTTAATAACTCTACTAAAAGTGGACAGAATTTTTCTATTTTATTTATGAAATTTAATCTTAATGACAAAAACCTATTTATCAGCCTATGGCGACATTTTAATTTTTTAGCTCAATTAACTTTTTTTTTAATGATTTTTTAATTGGAGACCGTTAATAACCATCAAATATGCAACGTGTAGGTACTACGAGTAATTTATAATGATCAACCTACAAAAAAACATCACATCGTAAAATAAAAAACATTTAGCTACAAATTACGTTTTCATAAAAATAAAACATTATCGAGCTAAAAAAACGCCCGTCCCGAGGTGCGAACGGACCAAGAGTGACAGAAACGGGTATACGTCTACAGCGACGTTTTGAATTTCGAACGGCGCGCCGTGATTGGTTGGTTGAGGGGATCGCGAGGCGTGGGGCGCGGCGATTGGCGGGAAGGCGTGGTGCTAACGGGGCATTCTGGGTCACTGATGCTAATAAATTAGTTTTGAGCGTTATAGAATATGCCTGTTTTATGAGCGTAGCGGTACTACGCCGTAGCGCTACGAGCTACGAGCTACGTAGAATCGTAGATAGATAATGTTTAGAGTTCTTATTGATAAAGTGGTATATTTAAGTGCCATTTGGTTTACGACCTATGTTTACCTATGTCGTAAAACTCACTGAACAGATATAATATATTAGGAAAGTAGAAAACGTGCCGAACAGGAAAAACCAGTCAAGTACGAGTGGGACTCGCGCACGAAGGTACCGTACCTTCAGTAGCAAAAAACAAGCTAAAAAAAATCACGTTTGTTATACGCCTCCATAAATATTTATTTTATTCATTTTTTTTTTAGTATTTGTTGTTATGGTGGCAACACAAATAAATCATCTGTGAAAATTTAAACTAACTATCACAGTTTATGAGATACAGCCTAGTGACAGACGGACGGTCAGTGGAGTCTTAGTAATATAGTCCCGTTTTATCCATTGGGTACAGAACCCTAAGAAGTTTATATGATTATAGCATACAAACCGAAATACGGAAAAGGAGTAAAAAACATAATTAAGATTTTAATTTAATCGACTGTGTGTACAATACTTCTAGTATACCTTTGACCTTCGACTCCTGTTACTGAAGGTCACGTCTAACTGGGACGTGTCCTACGTGTCATAGCATTGCACTGTCACCCAGTAACGGAGTTGTAGCCTCACGTCCCTATTATGGTGCTGCTGTGCCCTTCAAACTTGGGCAAATAAATATTTTCAATTCGCTTTTCGGCACGCAATTTACTTTTTTCGCACTAGAGCGGAAAAGTAAGCAATTTAATGTTATCAAATTGAAGGATCAAATCTGGACTACTCTGTAGTTGTTAACCTTTCAGTTGCTGTCACTGAAGGTCATGTACATCCTTGGATGTGCAGAGATAACCTAGACCGGTTGATTAAACATAATCAGCCTTTCAATGTTCCCACTGCTGGGACTCAGGCCTCCTCTTTAGGAGAGGGAATGAGGCATAATCCTCCACGCGGGCCCACCACCATGGGATCTGGAGGCAACAGTCCTTGCACGCATGCACAATTTGCGCGTGGAGATGCAACGCCGGGGTGAAACTCCGCTGCTGTGACCGGTCGCGGCATGGCAGACCGAGTTCCGACGGGTTCTCATGGTAAAATGACGTCAGTGACTATCGCAACCCAGTGCAGCATGCCAAAATTATGGCGATAAGCCCCCTATGAGGCGTGGTTGCATAGACCTCACAGTGTCCTCAACTTCCGCATGGGGGCGATCGGTGGCGGCGATGCCTTGGCCTTGGTACAGGCCATGGTCTGGACCGAGAAGGAGTGGCAGGCGGTCGTCTCTTTCTGCGAAGCAGTAATGCTAGCAAAAGAGAAGGCCGTCCGCATCAGGCAACGGCGGCGCTCACAACGCACCAGCCGCCGCCGGGATTCCAATCCCGATTTCCGGCAACCGTAGGCGCGGGCTTGCGGACGGCGAGCAATGGGTAGCTCGCTGTCCAACCGATAACCGTCCAGACTGCCTCCCGTTTCCGTGCACCTCAAGGAGTTGTCAGCAACCGTAGGGGCCAGTCAGTAAGAGTCTGGCACTAAGTTTCACTCCGCCCAAGGGCAGGGGATGTCATCTGGGTGATTTTTACCCACCCAAATGAAAATCTGGATGATTTTTACACCACAAAGTAATGCGCCTGGCTGGGTTTGAAGTCGCGACCTACAACTCGTAAGTCGGAGCCGTTACCACTCAGCCACTACTGCTCTCATCTGTTGATTAGCCTTAAACAAACCTACAGAAACAGCATTTCCTCATATATCGGATAAGATATTTATTAACACCAATATCCCCATAACTAACCTCCTCATTAGAAAACTGCTGCAAACCCTCATAGGCGTCCTTGACTGGTTTTTGAAGGTCCAAACCTAACACGCAACACACCCAATCTAAAATGAACCTTACATTAAAACTTTAAGGTTCATTTTAGCAGTAGAGCGAGACGTAAGAAGATTGGGTATTATGTATGCGTGAAGCGTATTGGCGGATCGATGGCACGAGGAAATGGAGACGTGGAGACCTGAAAACAGGAGGTTTTGTACAGGAATATGCAGGTTTTTAGTTCTGTTTACAAGTTTGAGAATAGGCTGTTGAGTTTGTTAGAAAATGGGAATTCTATAGACGCAAGAATCTGTTTTAAGAATCTAGGGAAAAATATTAAGCAGCTCATTTTGACACAAATAGGATTCTACTAAATGAGATCTCCTTCTGCGTAAAGATTGCGAGGTTTTCAGTTGTGCAGATATTTATATTATGTATCTGTGTATTTGTGTGCTAACATAGTTAAAATAAATGAATAAATAAATAGTTTTTATAAACTGCAATAATACTAAGTCATACAATATCGATTATAACTTTATCTTTTTAGGTTTCAAAGTCCTGAATTTCGCGGTCCTCTATCTACTTACTAGGTTTACTTCATTACCCATTTATTACAAAGTGTTTAAAAAAAAACTAAGTCATCTCCTACTATTCATCATTTCTAGTGTTCATTCATATAATAGTGTCGTTGTGCGGAAAGCCCGCAGTAAATGCAAGTGAAGGAGATGGCCTCCACCGTAAGGGTGCGGGCATCCTGACGCTCCAGATACCGCCGAAAAAGTTTTTCCGTCCGGTAAGGACCAAGTCAACCACGAATAGTGTACCACGGGCGCCTTTAAGACATGTTAGCAAAACTGAAAGGGCCCAGCAGGGCCGGTGCTTGCTAGGCTATTTTTAGGTGAGAAATCATCTAACCAGGATACATCTCCCGCCCTTGGGCAGAACGGGAGGGCGTGTCAGACTTTTTCTGAGACCTACTTCTGTTTCTTCATTGTCTTCGTTCTAGATTCTCTTTCCCATCACACATGCAGGGCCCGATTTAAGGAGGGGCAAGCCGGGTGTTTGCTCAGAGCGGCAAATAATGATTATTTCTATCTTTCAACTTAGCCATCTAGATCCAAATCATGGCGGTAAGTCCCCTCTTTGAGGCGTGGCTGGAAAGACCTCACGGCGTCCTTACCTTCCACATGACACAGGTCCTCACCGGACTTGGTTCGTTTGGGAGTTTCCTGCACCGGATTCGTGCGGAGGTGACGCCCGAGTGTCGCCACTGTGCGGAACGCCCGGAGGACACGGTGGAGCACACAGTCGAGGTGTGCCCTGCTTGGGCGGAGCATCGCCGTGCCCTCGTGGGGGCGATCGGCGGCGGAGACCTCTCGCGCCGGGCCTTGGTTGAGGCCATGGTCCGGAGCGAGGAGGAGTGGCAGGCGATCGCCGACTTCTGCGAAGCAGTAACGCTCGCAAAGGAGGAGGCCGAACGCATCAGGCAACGGCATTATCGCCGCCGCCGCCGCCGCCGAGATTCTGATCCCGATTTCCGGCCACCGTAGGCGCGGGCTTGCGGACAGTGAGCAATGGGTAGCTCACTGTCCGGCCATCCGGTAACTGTCCGGACCAAGCCCAAGTCGTCGACGGCGCGCACTGTTCCCGCGCACCTCAAGGAGTTGTCAGCAACAGCACCAGCCGGGTCGAAGCCTACTGGGGCCAGGGTTATCCGAAAGGGCGCTCGAGCCCCGGTATGAAGGCTAGAAGGAACGAGGTGGGTCTTTTACTCAGTAAGAGTCTGACACTATCTCCCGCTCCGCCCAAGAGCGGGGGATGTCAATGCATGATTTTTTCCCACCATAAAAAAAAGCCATCTAGATCCAAGTTGTCAGGGAAGTTGAGAATTTTATGTGCCACCTTCCAACCTACTTCAAGTTGGATAGTGGAAATATTTAAGACTCAAGACTCGTGACTTATATGGTTTTGTGTATGTAAAGGGCGCAAAAATTATCTTTGTCCGGGGCACTACATAGCTAGATCGAGCCCTGCACTCATGGCTGCTTGCTAGGGCTGCAGGAACGTTTGTAAGAGTGACCATGGCCGTAGAACGCAAAGGGTAAATGAAAGACACAGGTGGGTTTATTCAGTAACAGTTTGCCATACCCACTAATTAACCAAACGTCATAACCTCCTCCTTTTTGAAGACGTTGATAAAACAACCGTGTCTCTCCGAATAAATTACTATTACTATAAATAAATTACTCTTATTTTGAATTATAAAATAAAAAGTTATATTTAACCTAGGCTGAAAGGCTTAAATGGGATTGGGCGGGTCACGTCAGCCGCATGAGCAGTGACCGCTGGGCAAGTATCGCCACCCAGTGGGTTCCTGCAAACGGTAAGCGCCCTAGAAAGAGGTGGCGAGATGATCTAGACGCGTATCACGAGAACTGGTTAGAGACGGCGCGAGAGAAGAATGTCTGGAAGGACTTGGGGGAGGCCTTTGCCCAGCAGTGGGACAGTAATGGGTATTAAAAAAAAAAAAAAAATACCTTTCGAATACCACCGTAATTAGAGAAACAACAGAAAGACAATGAGAGAGCGAACACTGGCGTTCGCTTGGGGTTTAATGAATGAAATAGCTACAAGCCATGTTTGAGTCCACACAAAAATATTTCCAGGCCATCGCCACGCTCCTCCAACAAAGCCTGGTGGGTGCACGTTTCAACGACACCTCGGCGCGGATCGATGCAGGCGCGTGCTCCGCTTACAAACGGGCCAGGCCTCCGCCGCGCTTACACGGAATATTGTAATTCCTTCGTCTCCTGCCGCCCTGGTACTTGCGTTCATTTCCAACTCGACTTAGGTTAAGGAGGTTTTTAAAGGTAGAGTCATTAAAACTGCATGATAGGTGTTTTAAATAGATACAGTATTATTAAACACTAGCTGTTTTTCGCGACTTCGTCCGCGTACATAAAACATAGTCTATGTCACTCAGGGATAAAGCAGCTTTCTATCGGCGAAAAAATTTTAGCAATCGGACCAGTACTTCCAGAGATTACCCACAAACAAAAAAACAAACTTCGTTTTTATTATATTAGTGTAGAAGTGTAGATTAAAAACATTAATTTTAGTAGTGAAACTCGAAAGTTTCTAGTATTTTTAATTATGTAAGGAATCCATGTACACAAAGACTGCCAATCGTTTGTATGGGAGTTGGACCAAGTACTGCCCAGAATGCACGCATAGTGCATTTTGTTCCTCAGGCCAACACCTATCATTAAACTGAAGCGCTCTAAAACCTGTCCCAGGAGTCAAAAGAAAAAAGTTTTGTTGTGAATTAATTTTATTTTCGAAAAGTAGCTTCATAATTGTTTTTAGCGTAATTGATTACTGACTATTATAATATATAATCAGTAATCAATTACACTAAAAATATAACTGTATCATATAAAATCATAAAGTTATAAGCTGGTTATGTTACCTGGTTGTCCCCACAAAACAAGGTCACCGGGCCATCCAGGCGACTGAGGGGTTGTTTTGCACCCGCACCCAGCTATGCGCTGGCACCTTATGCCCGCTATGACCTGTCGTGGCCCGTGTTGTGCTTAGCGTCGATGGTGTCCCACTTATTTTTTTTTTCCTTGTCCTCGAATACATCCAAAGGATGAACCCTAGTTTATATTACAATCTAGCCTTATATATAGACTAATAAGTAATTTAATTATATCCTAAACTAATAAATTGTCTTTACTAAGAATGTGTCCAATAGCAGTTTCCTTATTGTCTCTACTAAGGCGAATACACTTTTTTTTTTTTTTTTTTTTTTTTTTTTTTCGATGGGAAAAATCATCTTATGACAACCCCCGCCCTTGGGCGGAGCGGGAGATAGTGTCAGACTCTTACTGACTAAAAAACCCATCCCGTTCCTTCAAGCCTTCATACCGGGGCTCGAGCGCCCTTTCGGATTACCCTGGCCCCAGTAGGCTTCGACCCGGCTGGGCCACTGCTGTTGCTGACAACTCCTTGAGGCGCGCGGGAACAGCGCGCGCCGTCGACGACTTGGGCTTGGTCCGGACGGTTACCGGACGGCCGGACAGCGAGCTACCCATTGCTCACTGTCCGCAAGCCCGCGCCTACGGTGGCTGGAAATCGGGATCGGAATCCCGGCGGCGGCGGCGAGACCGCCGTTGCCTGATGCGGTCGGCCTCCTCCTTAGCGAGCATTACTGCTTCGCAGAAGTCGGCGACCGCCTGCCACTCCTCCTCGCTCCGGACCATGGCCTCGACCAAGGCCCGGCGCGAGAGGTCTCCGCCGCCGATCACCCCCACGAGGGCACGGCGATGCTCCGCCCAAGCAGGGCACACCGCGATTGTGTGCTCCACCGTGTCCTCCGGGCGTTCCGCACAATGGCGACACCCGGGCGTCACTTCCGCTTTGATTCGGAACAGGAACCTCCCGAACTTGCCATTTCCGGTGAGGACCTGTGTCATGCGGAAGGTAAGGACGCCGTGAGGTCTTTCCAGCCACGCCTCAAAGAGGGGACTTATCGCCATAATTGTGGCGTGCCCATGACGGGGTTGCGATAGTCGCTGACGCCATTCCACCATGAGATCCCGCTGGAGCTCTGTCCGCCATGCCGTGACCTGTCGCGGCAGAGGACTTTCACCCCGGCGTTGCATCTCCACGCGCATGTCGTGCATGTGTGCAAGGACTGTTGCCTCCAGATCCCACGGTGGTAGGCCAGCCAGAAGGCTCGCCGCTTCGCAGGAAATCGTGCGGTATCCCCGCACCATCCGAATTGCCATGACCCTCTGGCAGGCGTTCAGAATGGCCGCCGGTCGCTTTCGCAGCGACGGCGCCCACACCGGCGCCCCGTAGAGGGCCATGGACCGAACGATCCCCGCGTAGAGCCTCCGGCAGGAGGCGTCTGGACCCCCAAGGTTGGGCAGGAGCCGCTTGAGAGCGGCCCCAGTCCGGTTGAGTTTGGGAGCCAGACGTCGGAAATGCTCCTCGAAATTCCATCGGCTGTCGAGGATGAGTCCCAGGTACCTCATCGATGTCCCGACGCCGATGCGAACTCCTCCTACCGTTAGTTGGGAACCCGACGGTGGCGCGTTCCGACGGCCGCGACCGTGAAAACACATGGCCTCGGATTTGCGCAGCGCCACCTCGAGTCCCAACTCCTGGATCCTGCCAACGACTATCGCAACCCCGCGTGTCGCTAAAGCGGCCGCCGCCCGGTACGACTCTCCCTGCGCTAGAACCAGCGTGTCGTCTGCGTAGCAGACCACGCTGACCCCGTCAGGGAGGTCGCCCCGCAGCACGTAATCGTACCCGATGTTCCACAAGGGTGGCCCTAGTACCGACCCCTGCGGAACACCGCACGACATCTCCCGACGTTTCCAGTCTCCCTGGTGACCGGGGTAGACAATATACCTGTCCGACAGGTAGGCCTCGACTACTCGACAGAGGTATTCGGGCACCCGGTGGTACCGGAGTGCCCTCCGGATCGTACTCCAGGGCAGGGAATTGAAAGCGTTGGCAATGTCCAAGGACACTGCCACGACACGCCTACCCTGGGACACCGCATCCCCCGTCGTGAGGGCTCGCACGCGCATGATGGCGTCCACCGTCGAGCGCACCCTGCGAAAGCCGAACTGTCCGTCCGAAAGGTCCGGCCCCACCCGTGAAAGGCGCGCGACGAGGCGGCTCGCAATCACTCTTTCAAAGAGCTTGCCCACCTCGTCGAGCAGCACAATGGGCCGGTACGCGGACGGAGAGTCCGCAGGGCGCCCTGGCTTCGCGATGAGGACCAGTTTCCCCGTCTTCCAGCGAAGTGGGAACTGGCCCCTCTCCAAGCATGCGCTGAGGCCCGAGAGCCTCCATGGCCAGGACCCAGGCTTTCCCAGGCAAGCCATCGGGTCCTGGGGCGGCGTTCTTGGCACTCAGCCTTTGCACCGCCACTCTCATCTCTACCTCGGTCACCTCTGGAGCATTATCGTCGTCATCGCTATTACGGTCCGCGTCAGACACCGCTGGCGGAGGCGGAGCCATGGGCGGGGGGGAGTGTTCCCCTCGCGCAGGGAACAGAGCGCTCACCACACCCTCCACGAGTTGGGGCCGGAGACTCTGAGTCAGCGGGGGAGCCCAGGGGCGCAGTTTCTCCCGTATCAATTTGTACGGGCGCCCCCACGGGTCCGCGTTCAGAGACCCCAGCCACACGTCGCGGGCCTCGAGTTTGGCCCGCTTAATCTCCGCTCGGAGGGTGTGTTTTGCCTCTCTGTAACCTTCGTACAGCTCCGCCTCTCTGGCCTCCGCATCCGCCGCGCGGATGCGGCGCCTGCAGTATCTGGCGTACCGGCGTCGCGCGTGATTGCACGTGTTGCGCAGTGCAGCGATTTCCGGCGACCACCAGTACACCTGGCGCTTAGCACGTCCTGGACGGACTCGGGGCATTGCCACATCGCAAATTTGCGACATGGCCTCCCGGAACCACTCCGCCTCGACGTCGATGTCGACAGGCCTGTCCGGTGCTTGCACCCAGGCCTGTACCGTCGCGGCTTCCAGGAGGAGTTCCCGGTCCATCTGCTTAAGCGCCCACCGCGGACCGCAAGGGCTCTGTCGGACCGGCGCGGCCGAGGTTTCGGCGGAGACGTCCAACCGGATATACCGGTGGTCGGAGTACGTCTCCACCTCCTCCATAACGCGCCAGTCGACGACACGCGGCGACAGAGCGGGGCTGGCGAACGAAAGGTCCACCACTGATTCACCCCGCCTCCGCACCAACGTGGGGACAGAACCCCGGTTCAGGACGACCAGGCCCAGCTCCAAGGCCCAGTCCTCCACCAACCGACCCCGTGTGTTCGTGCGCCGGGAACCCCAAGCCGTATTCCAGGCGTTGAAGTCCCCACAAACGACCACGGGGAGGGTACCAAACCCAGCGACGACGACACTTAGCTCCATAAGGGAGACATGGAGTTCGTCGGGAGTTCTGGTCGGGGACAGGTAGACGCCTACCACTGCAATGTCCCCGACCCATGCTGCCACGCAACCCCGTCCCCTCGCAACAGCCTCGAGGGGCGGGGTACCGGCGGCGGCCGACGAAATTAGCGTCACCGAGCCGTCCAGGTCCTGAACCCAGCGGGGATGGACGTAGTACGGCTCGGAGACGACGGCGACATTGATCGACCACTGCGCCATGCTCTGGAGCAACAGATCCTGAGCGGGGGCGCAGTGGTTGATGTTCGCCTGGAGGAGACGTAATGGTGTCCTTATTGACATTCCATTACAGTCTCCTCCCGAGCCCCCTGTGAGGGCACCGCCGCGGCGGGAGCGGCGGCGACAGCGGCGGCAGCCAAGACGGTGGCTGCTGCGGTGAGGGTGTCAGGGTGGATGGGCCTGACTTTGCCCTTGGCCTTGGCGGGGGGGTCGCAGGACCTGCCCCCAGCCCGGTGGTCGGCCGGCTTGCCTGCAGCCGCACATGCGTAGCAGTGCGGCTTTGCACGGCATTCAACGGCCTTGTGCTCGGGCTGTCCGCACTGGTGGCAGCGGTCACTGCGGTCCTCTGCGGCGCAATAGGCCCCCACGTGGTGCCCCACGTGACACCGCAGAGGTTTGGGTTCCAGCATCTTGACTTGGGCTGAAACCCAACCCACCAATAGTCTTCGGCCCTCGGTCGTGATGGCCTTGGCCGCCGACACGGGGCAGCTCACCGTAACGGCTCGCATGCCCGTGCTGTCAGCGCGGATGGTGCCCGCCCGGACCTGATCGGTCGTGCACCCTCCCGCCCTGACGATGGCGGCCACCACTTCCTCCACCCTAACGGAGTCGTCCAGACCCATAATGCGCATGTCGATGCACTTGGTGGGTCTGGACACTCGGGCCTCCTCGGCGTCCAGGGACGCCCTGATCTTTACGGCCAGAGCGTCTGCGAGTTCCCCGCTATTTGCCCCAGGGACCTCCAGCATTCGGGCACCGGTAGCGGTGCGCCTCATCCGGAAGCCCTCTGAGGCTCCGAACTCGCCGAGGTGGCCAATCACCGCCTGCTTGGCTTTTGCCATGACTGCGTCGTAATTGACGCCCTTCTTTTCCGCAGCTGGCTGTAGTGTGATCACTACAGCTGCGGAAGTCGGGGCGCGAAGTCGAGCAGCCATGGCCCGCTTTTTGCGGTCTTGTCGCCGCCTGCGCTTTTTGGCCGCCCTTGCCGCCTTGCTCGCCTTCTTCTTGGCGCCGACGACCGTCCACTCGGCGCCAGCCGAGGGGTCTTCGGGCGGAGAAGGTGGCAGGCGCGACCTAGTCGCCGCCGCGGCGGGAGGACCCGCCGGTTTGGTGGCAGCCGCCACCCTGCTCTTTGAGGGAGGGGCAGACTTCCCCTGCCGCTGCTGCTGCTTGGCCGCCGGGACCGGCCTCGCAGGCCCCGACGCCGTGGCAACGCGCCCGGCTTGCCCCGAGGGGCCAGCCCTGGGTGCTGCAGCCGTCGTAGCCGCGGCGACGGCGGCATAAGACGCCATCCTCTTCTGGCCAGAGGCCGCAAGAGGGGGGCGCAGGACGATGCCCTCCAGGACGGAGAACTGGCGCTGGATGTGCCCCTGGAACTGCTGCTGCTGCTGCTCCTGCTGCTCCCTGAAGGCAGCCAGCTCTTGCCGCAGCAGAGACACAACCTCGCCTTCCGCCTGGGGCGAGGGCCGGGATCGGCCCTGCTCCTGCCTGCTCCCCCCTTCGGGACGAGAGCCCTGGAGAGCGGCCACGGCCGCCTCGAGCCGGCCAAACCTCCCGCCGAGGGTGCGCTCGTAGGGCTCGAAAACGAGCCCCAGTGCCCCCTCAATTGAAGCGTTGGCCAGCTCGACGGAGCGTTTTTTGGCCACTCTCTCCCTCTTGTTGGCCACGCTTGTGATAGCGGCTGCCACTACCTGCCGAAACTTGGCCAGCGCCTCCTCCATGCCTTCTGGCAGCTCGCCAGGGAACTTCGGCACTAAGACGTCGGCGCTGGTCTGGTCGTTCGCGACCTCCTGGGGTCGCCGAGACGCTTCCTCAGCGCACCCTCTCCCTCTGCCCGACTTTCGGGCCGCACCCCGCCCCGACGACGAGATTTTCCGGGCAGGTCCCGTCTCGTCGTCGGACGCGGAGCGCATGGCGCGCATGAACGCCCTCCTTCCGTTGGATGCGGATTCTTCCACCTCCATCGAAAGGAGGGGCTCCCGCACCTCCTCCACCTCCTTCCCGTCTGAGTTGAGTGAAGACGCGGCATCTGAATCCGACGCCGCGTCTTCACTCACCTCTCTGAGGCCGAACCTACGGCCGGCCTCCACCGGCATCGCGGACGTGCTGGGAACTGGTCCCAGGGACTCCGCGCTGCCGAATCTTGAGCCACCCTGGCTCGTTGCGTCCACGTAGGACGGTACAGGGTCCGGAGACCCGAGGCGGTAGGTGCCCCCCCCAGAATACGAGGGGCAGCCCGAGCTCTGCTCGGGGAGGGATTCTCCAGCTAACTGGTACCCTCCTGGGGTAGTATTTGTTTGTCTACTCGCGCTCATATTGGTGCTGAACACAGCTTTGCCTTTTTTGAATGGGGTGGGGTCCCCATTACACGTTCGCCATCCTGGTCATGTCTGCTGAACAGACACGTACCGGAGGCGAACCCTATCTCTCCGACATCGCTATCCAGAAGGCGTCAACAGCTGTTGTGCCAGCGCTCCTGGACAGCGCACCCTCCGGGCGGTCCGACTGGACTCCGCCATATGTTCCTCTTGGTCTGGTCTCTCGCTTGAGGCCTTCCGGCATGAGTAGCTCTACCGGCATAGCCCTCAAGGTCATTGAGACACGCAAGCCCCCCCACGACGACAACGTGGGAACACAGTTGGTGGGGAAGGCGAATACACTTCGTTCTTGTATTTATTAGGTAGCAATTATGCTACATTACACTATTCACTATCACTAAACACTAACTCGAACGGTTTTTTCTTTTTAGTCTTCTCACTATATTCATGTGGTCGAGAAGCTGGATTGCCTCGATGTTCACATGCTGATGAAGTCGCTTTTCGTGAGCTTCTGCAATTTTTTTTTATCACTTTGTCGATGAACTCAACTTTTAGGTCCCGATGGAGGTCATCATTTCGTATGTACCAAGGTGCATTTACAATTTCCCTTAGTACCTTGTTCTGAAATCGTTGTATGATACTTATATTGGTCTGTTTGGTGCAGCCCCACAGCTGAATACCATAAGTCTAAACTGGCATCAGGACTTGTCTATATAATAACAATTTGTTCTGCACAGACAACGTGGAATTTCTTCCAAGCAGCCAATACATTCTTTTGAATCGTAAGTCGAGTTCATCTCTTTTCTTCTTGACGTGGGCTTTCCAGCATAGCTTAGCGTCAAGAGTCATACCCAGATATTTGGCTGTATTCTCATATGGGACTTGTTTATTATTTATATAAACTGGAGAATACTGGTGTTTCTTGTTACTAAAGTCCATGTGTACAGATTTGGATTCATTTAATTTAATCCAACTTATGACCTTATTTAAATAATTTTGGAAAAAAATATAACATGGTGTAATAATTATTAGAATCGATTCAGTTACTGATTCTGAACAAACTATATTCAGGTTTCGCATATACTAAAAATAATAATGTGGTAAGTATATAAAAGGAGAAACTGACTGACAGACATATCAACCTGACTGACTGACATATCAACCTGACTGACTGACATATCAACCTGACTGACTGACATATCAACCTGACTGACTGACATATCAACCTGACTGACTGACATATCAACCTGACTGGCATATCAAAAAAGCACACAAAAAACTACAGGACTTTTGCACAACTTTTCTTTTTATGACGTAGGCAAGTATAATAGTATGCCCTGGTGAGGGTCGCGGGAATCCGATGTATGTGAGACGGTCATTATGGCGACATTTGGGGGAGGCCTATGTCCAACAGTGAACGTCTTTCAACTGAAATGATGGTAAAGATGATGATGATGAAAGGGATGAAACGAGGATCCAAAGCTTATATAGGTGGTCCTTATCTACTCGGTCAGTCAGTCTTCAAGGAGCTGGTCTGAATTCTTTGACGCCTCAAGTACCTGTACAATACTTCTTCTTTCTATATGCGTAACCACCCCATTAGAAAATGAAAAAAAAAACTGGCCTCCTGACCATTTATATGGAGAAACCTAATTTTACGACACCGCTGTCAGAAACTAGTCTCAAGTCAATAGATATTACACAATATCTGAATTAAAAATCTCAAGTTGAGTATTTGTCAAACCTCAATTAAGACTGAAAGCCTGCCAAACTTTGACATTAAAGTAGGGTAACTATTAACAGTTTCACAACTCCAATTAGGTACTATTCAGAAACCAAACCAGAATAATCATCAAACTAGGGTCTTAGGCAGGGCGCAAACGTCGCTTTTGTGTCTTGTGTCAGACAAGCTACCGATTAATATTTGATTTCTAAAAAAAACCAGTATGAAATCATCCACTCCCTACGCATCATCATCATTTCAGCCGAAAGACGTCCACTGTTGGACATAGGCCTTATGACATCCCCCGCTCTTGGGCGGAGCGGGAGATAGTGTCAGACTCTTACTGACTAAAAAAACCCATCCCGTTCCTTCAAGCCTTCATACCGGGGCCCGAGCGCTCTTTCGGATAACCCTGGCCCCAGTAGGCTTCGACCCGGCTGGGCCCTTGCTGTTGCTGACAACTCCTTGAGGCGCACGGGATAAGCGCGCGCCGTCGACGACTTGGGCTTGGTCCGGACAGTTACCGGACGGCCGGACAGCGAGCTACCCATTGCTCACTGTCGCGCAAGCCCGCGCCTACGGTGGCTGGAAATCGGGATCGGAATCCCGGCGGCGGCGAGAGCGCCGTTGCCTGATGCGGTCGGCCTCCTCCTTAGCGAGCGTTACTGCTTCGCAGAAGTCGGCGACCGCCTGCCACTCCTCCTCGCTCCGGACCATGGCCTCGACCAAGGCCCGGCGCGAGAGGTCTCCGCCGCCGATCGCCCCCACGAGGGCACGGCGATGCTCCGCCCTTGGACATAGGCCTCCCCAAGTGTAGCCACAATGAACGGTCCTGGGCGTCTCGCATCCATTAGATTCCCTACGCACACGTAAACATTATTTTGTGTCCAGTTGCTTCCACTTAACACATACTCGTGACCATCCTAAAGTGGTCGGTGTCGGTAACTGGAACAAAAAGTGTCTCCGTTTGCGCAGCGCCTTATACATTAATATTTCACTGAATTGACAGATAACGAGTATTATTATTCGATGGCGCGATAGCCGCAGTGGTTGAGCGATGCATGGGCTGCTGCGCTGCGTGTCGCAGGTTCGATTCTCACACGAAAAAAATTTATGAATGGCCTACATTATACATTTTATTCCAGGTTTGGGTATCTCGTATTTATTGGATTTTACATATCTGTGAACGCACGTACGATACAAGTGTAAATGTAGAACTGCTGCTCACACGTGTGCCACACACGCCGATCTGGGCGCGTCGGTCTTTAAACATTTTATATGGAAACTAGACTTGTAGAGCTACACTTGATCCACGCCACGCGACGTCGTTCTACGTACAAATCAGGCGTGTTACACGTTTGCGTCGGTCTAATGTAGTTCTAACTTTACTCTTTTATTGAATGGAATGTACAAAAAGGATACTCGTGGTCCTAAAACGCAAAAGCCAACTCAAGGAACATAGGTTGGGTTTTAGTCAGGAAAAGTTGAATACGCCCACTCGCTCCACCCTAGAGCGAGAGGAGTAATTAGAGGATTCCACACCTTAAAAAAAAGCGTAGGCCCCAAAGATCCAAGTCCAAAATAAGCCCCGAAACATCTGAATGTTGTGTCATAAAATTAAATTCGGTCCCACGCCTGATAAGGCCACTTTCACGTGACATACCAATCACAGAAAACATCAGGAAAAACCACTAGTGTGTATTTAACACGTACCATCGCGTATCTTCACAGCAGGATACCACTTAGCTCGATGATACCAGTCAGTTAACGTTTAATTAAAAAAGTGTTTTTGGAGATGCCGGGGATCGAACCCGGGGCCTTTCACATGCAAAGCGAACGCTCTACCACTGAGCTACATCCCCTTGTTATCAGTTCATGAAATAAAGCCTACTGATATCAAAGTCAATTAGTCACAAATGAAAAATTATGAGCAATAAAATTGGAGATGCCGGGGATTGAACCCGGGGCCTTTCACATGCAAAGCGAACGCTCTACCACTGAGCTACATCCCCTTGATGATAACAAAACTAAAATGGCGGACTGCAATAGCGATATATCTATGTAAAACAATTGAATAAACACAAAACTGAATATCGTGACTAGAACAATAGATAGCGTTGAACATTGTAAGGTTTCTTATTCAATATAAATGTTTTACAATTTCGTTAGTAATGGCACTCACGCGCAAGTGGCGCGGACTTGCGGACGACAAGCAATGGGTAGCTCGCCGTCTGGCCGTCCGGTCATCGAGCCGAAGTCGTCGACTCAGCCTCAAAGAGATGTCAGCAAATCGTAGGGGCCCAGTAGAACCGATGCTCGCTGCCCACCTATGGTCTAAGAACGCAAAAGGCAACTGAAGGATACAGATGTGCTTTTAATCAGTAAAAGTCTGACACGTCCTCTCGCGCTCCACCCAGAGTAGAAGAAGTTATTAGATGACTTCCAACTTTTAAAAAAAACGCACGAGCTAGTTAACATGTGTTACTTTAGGGGAGAAATCTATATAGATACAGTAGGCACAACGGATCTTGAGCGGTTGCGCAGAAGTCAAATATTTGGTCTTTTTAGTGGTGCGAAGTGAGACGCAGGGGCGGGGAGTGTCAGTGATTGGCTCGCCGTGCCATCGCGTCATAGACGTCACTCCTCATTCGTTCCCTGCTTTGCTGCATGTATCTAACAACGAAGACGATTGACTCGCCAATGTATGGAATGCGCAAAGCGATCCCCACTCTGAGACGCCGAGCGCTCAAGATCCGTTGTGCCTACTGTACATATACATATAGGGGAGAAATGTATATAAAAGGAGAAAGTGACTGACTGACATATCAACACACAGCTAAAACTGCTGGGACTGGGAGCGTGTTTTGCAAGATATGGCGTAGGAGAGCAATATGAGAGGATTTTCTAAAATTCATCCTCTCAGGCAATTATTACACTGCCAAGCAACGAAAAAAAAAAATTATTAAATAATTTTTTAGCAACCATCATTAGTGTAACTTATGTTTATCCAACTTCAAAAAAGGGAGGAGACCGAATTGTGAAAATTCGGTTTTGCTCTGAAATCTTAGCAAAATGGGTCATGTATATTTTTTCATAGTATGTGTCACCAATTACACATTTTTCTAGGTAATAAATAAAAAATGGAGATGCCGGGGATCGAACCCGGGGCCTTTCACATGCAAAGCGAACGCTCTACCACTGAGCTACATCCCCTTGACGATAACGTAACTAAAATGACTGATTGCAATAGCGATATCTAAGTAAAAACAATTGAATAAACATAAAATTGAACATCGTGACTGTAACAATAAATACGTTTAGCCGAACGTAGAATCTCCTTATTTTTTAAATCGGTTAGATATATGTATATGACTAGCTGTGCCCGCGACTTCGTTCGCGTGGACTACAGGATTTCGAATTTTTTTTTTAAATAAAAGTATGCCTATGTTACTCCTTATTACATCAGCTACCTGTCAAAAAAGTCCCGTCAAAATCGGTCCAGCCATTCCAGAGATTAGCCCGGACAAACAAACAGACAGACAAAAATTGTAAAAAATGTTATTTTGGTGTATGTACATATAGTAAAAATCGGCCAAGAGCGTGTCGGGCCACGCTCAGTGTAGGGTTCCGTGGTTTCCCGTCCATCACAATAAGTGTACCCACTAATGAGTTTAAAAAAATTTTTTGACACATTGTTTTTTACTTTTGGAGCGATTATTTCCGAAATTATTGACATTATCAAAAAATGATTTTAGTAAACCCCTATTCATTTTTAAATACCTATCCAACAATATATCACACGTTAGGGTTGAAATTAAAAAAAAAAAACACTTCTCACTTTACATATAGGGGGGCTACCCTAATAAAACATTTTTTTCCAATTTTTATTTTACCACTTTGTCGGCGTGATTGATATACATATTGGTACCAAATTTCAGCTTTCTAGTACTAACGGTCACAGATTTTAAGCGAGGACGGACAGACGGACAGACAGACATGGCGAAACTATAAGGGTTCCTAGTTGACTACGGAACCCTAAAAAGCAGTTATTTCAATAAAACAAACAGACACTCCAATGTTATTTACATGTATAGATAGGTGCCAAATAACCATGGAATAACGGTCATTGACCCTCCTACATTTGTTGACATTCTTAATTTAAAAAACGGAAATAAAGACGTAAACCTGTCTTGAATCGACATGTATCGTGATCCTTTACATGATCTAGTAATGAAAAGCAATTCATTGTTTGTTTTTCTGGTACCAAAAACAATTTAAACAATTAAACAATAGATAGTTAATACTATCCAAGCAAATATTACTTATAATTTTAACGTAAGGTTGCATTATCATATCATAGAAATGTTCACACCAGTATCATTGGCCTTTTTGCTTGCATGCAACATCTTAGTGTCAAACACCGCCACGAGAAGCTAGAAGTGGCCACAAAAGCTGAAGCGAGCGACAGCCACTTGTGGCTGGTGGCTGCTACTTTAACCCATACGCGAAGTATCATAATGGAGTCTGACGAAGAAAGTCGTCACACGCCACTCGCGAATTTAATTCGCTAGTGGCGAACAATTAAATTCGCAAATTAGACGGCGTTTTGTATCGGCATTTAGTGGCCGGTTCGGGCCACAAGAAGCGAGCAGCGGCGATTTGTAGCGTGTGGCTATATAATGAAATATATAATACATAAGTATAAAATTGTATGAAACCTACAGGAAATATACAGGCGGCGGCGTTTCGTGGTTGTGGTCGGTGGCTGAAAATTTTGTATAAAAATCAGCATACAATAAAAAGTTTGGAGATGCCGGGGATCGAACCCGGGGCCTTTCACATGCAAAGCGAACGCTCTACCACTGAGCTACATCCCCTCGTTGATAACAAAACTAAAATGGCCGACTGCAATAGCGATATTAATTTTTTTTTTTTTTATTGATAGTAAAACCATTTGAATAAACATAAAACTCATGTTCGTGATTCTAAACAATAGATAACTATCAACCGAGTAAATATTATCTACACCGCAAAATAAAGTACCTTTTTTCAAATCTCGTATTAATTTACGCATGTACGAAATTAGAAAACATCAGCTGAGCGAGTTCAATGACCTGTAGGTAGTTTGAACGCAACGCCGACTATTAACTACAGGTCATTGAACTCGCTCAGCTGATGTTTTCTTAAAGAAATTAATTTCGTACATGCGTAAATTAATACGAGTTTTGAAAAAAAGGTACCTTATTTTTTAATTTTATCTTTACAAATCGATAGTGTTTCATGTACCGGATCGACCCTCCACGGGATTTAAACGATTAAAATTTAGCGGTGTATACCTACCTAATGTTACCGTTCGCGTTGCATAACCAAAACAAATACTTTACAATTTGGTTGGTATTGGATAGTGAGTAGAACCACAAAATAGATAGGTACAGAAGACAATCTACATACAAAACGCTCGAGCAACGCACGCTTATACACCGCTCACGGACACGAAATCTCGGCCAATCGCCCGGTCGCACTCGTACAGTTCGGCGCAAAGCGCTGACCCTACCGTGATCGCCTAGCGTAGGTATAAAACGTAAAGATTGACTTCTGTACCTAAGGCTGCCATCTCTAAAACCTGTCCCCCAGGACCGGAAGCGTAGGTTCCCCGGATTTTGGAGCTTTTACCCCGGACATTTCAATACTTTTTTCATTTACTTACATCTTGATTAAAATATATTTCACTCCGTACTTGATAGAAGTGAACTTTAATTGTAAGCCTCTTTTGTTGCATGAAATAGTGTGCTTAATCGTTTTTGTGACTACAAGTGAGTAATTTTGCTTTATTTTTTAACCTTCTTAGGTATTCAATAAAAGATAAACAAATCCAATATTAGTTACTCAGTTAATAAAATTAAATGAAAAACTTGTTTAATTTCTTATTTTTCCATACAATTAACAATATTTACTTTAGTTTTAAAAGAACTGAAATCAAAAACAAATTCAGAAAGTTATAATAATTTATACTAAAGCCATACCATTACCATGCGTCAATCGAACGCGCCCCATACCCGCTCGCCGCTTGCGTAGTAAAATAGCGTCGGCAGTGCATGTGGTGAAATACCTAACCCATAGCTTTTATTTACGTAAATTATGGGAACGGGATCTAACCAAAATCCCGGACTACAATTGAAACCCCGCCCGGACGCTCCCCGGACGTCTTCCAAACTAGGACAAATCCGGGGAAACCCGGACGGATGGCAGCCCTATCTGTACCTAACTATTTTGTGATAGAACTGTAATTGTTCCTATGAGAAATAATATTCAGAAACGCAGGTCCGCGAAAGACCAGTAGGTACATGGTGGACAACATCCCACCCGTACGCACAAAGCATTTTGGGAACACATTCATTGTGCGTACAGCTAAGGAGTGGAATTCCTTGCCGGAGTCTGTGTTTCCTGATAGCTACAACTTTATAATAATAATCCTTTATTATCAGGCATCTAAGGCCCCTAAATAAAATACAAAAATAATCTTACAAAATAATAAACTAATACATAAAAATATACTATAAAAGTATTGCACACGAAGTGACGGCGTCGTGTTCCGCTGCGAAGTAGGTATCCTTCCACGAAATCGTCGATACACGACACCCTTTGGCCTAAACTCTCCTTTGAGGAAGGTGTCCAAATGAGTTGCACCCGCACCACAAACTTAAGGGGTCTTTAAGTCAAGAGTGAATAGGTTACTTCTAGGCAAGCGTGCTCCATCGTCGACCACATCATCGCTTACCATCAGGTGAGATGGTGGTCAAACGCGGGCCTATCAATAATAATAAAAAAAGGAAAGAGAGGTCCTGTGAGTCTCCCCTCCATCGGATTCTAGCGACTCTCACCAAAACATCGGTCCAACTCGTGAGCGGCCTTCCAACGCTGCGTCTTCTGGTTAACATGTCACTCTTTAATTATAGCAAGAAAAACCACATACATACCTCCGCTATCATTCCAATCATCGTCATCAGCCTTTTTAATGTTTCCACTGTTGGGACTCAGGCCTCCTCTCTAGGAGAGGGAATGGACCGTAATCCACCACGTGAGCCCAGTGCGGGTTGGTAAATGTCACATGTCTTCGAATTTTTGGTTCTAGAACTTGCCGGTTTCCCCAAAACGGTGGAGGAAAACATCATTCCAATGCCCCACTCAAATGAATTCACTGTTGATCTACTTACGCATAACTGAACTTTTTAACGGACACAATTTACGTAAATCGTCAATAAATCTCTGGCGCAAAGTTGCGTAAAATCAAAATTCAAAATGTCGATAAAAAGCTTGGAATATATGAAGCGGGGGTTCACAGACGGACGGACGGCGGGTTGGCGGCTGGACGGGCCGGCGGACGCAAGAAATCATTATTGCAGCGGAATCCATACAAATAATTGGCCCGTAAACATGTCATGGCGGCGTCTCTGCCATGTATATTATATTAGGGTTGCCAAGCTCGGGTGGGTGAGTTTCTTGATCTTTTTTTTGAGGTGAGAAATCATCCAATGACTTATCCCGCTCGCGCACTAGGGTGGAGCAGGGCGTGTCGGACTTTTACTGACTAAAGCCACACCTGTGTCCTTCAGTTGACCTTTAAATTCCAAGACGGCGGTCTCTTTTTCGCAGTGCTTACTCGTTAATTTTTAGCCCATCTTCATACTTCTGTTCTGACAAATCATCAGCTCCATAAGCAAACTCAAAGACAAAGCCCCATCTAGAAATGTGACCGCTTAAAGAACTTAACGTTCTTTAACGGGTTAATGATATCATCTCCTCTACTTTACCTGACCCAATGAAGCATATTTCACTAGCTACCTCATATCCTTTTGACTGCTTTCAACATTTTCAATGACATATTAAATTGTGAGGAGATGAGCTAATTTAGTTCAATGAAATGCAGAGGTCTTTTATAGTGAGCCTTTCACTCGACAGCCGAAAGAATATTTGCAATACGGAATGCATCTCCTAAAATAATATATTTACACCGCTAAATAATCGTTTTAATATCGTAAGGGATCGATCCGGTACATGAAACACTATCGATTTGTAAAGATAAAATTAAATTTTCGTACATGCCTAAATTAATACGATTTTTGAGAAAAAGGTACTTTATTTTTTAATTTTATCTTTACAAATCGATAGTGTTTCATGTACCGGATCGACCCTCCACGGGATTAAAACGATTAAAATTTAGCGGTGTATATTTTAATAGTAACCATGAATTTCTTTCTGGTTCTTCTCTATAAGAATTGACCAATTGAACTATGGACTAGCTTCTGACGTTTCGTAAGTGCCCATGTAGGTCTATGTGAAGTAAAAATATTTTGATTGAAAGCAGTTCTTAGTACTTCATTTGGAGAAGACGGGTAATCTTCAAATATCTTTATTTAATAATAATCAATCTGAATAGTCTTTGTCTCAAAATCCACCTAATTCTGACTGTTCATGTCTAACTAGTGTTTTACACATAACCACGCTCGGTTGCTTTCACCTTAACGCTTAATAAAATCTTTCAAATTCGTTAAGTGCCAACCCTATCCAAGCTCCCCCGAATCCGTCAATGTCGTATCAATAGAGCTCGGCGACGCGATTTTTTCGTCGCGCGGTCCATGATCGACGCGCGCCGACAGATGGCGTTGCTAGCTATTGTGCGCCCGCGCACCACTGCAATATTTAACTTTCGATCGACCACCTTCTATTTACCACTGTTTTGACCCTTATGTTACGTATTTTAAAGACGATTATGCTTTGTTTTTGAGTGTAAAGTAAAATATTAGAAGTTTTTAATGCAATATTTTATTTGCTGTCTATTTGATTTGTATTGTGAAGGTTGTAAGGGCGAGTTTGCTTTGTGCTTTGAGTTGTTATGTTTGTGTGTCGAACTGATCGATTGGAGTGTTAATTTTAGAAGATTAAATTCTGATTTAAAGGCGCTGGTTTTATACAAATACGAGTGTGGTGGTGTTATACGTTAAACCAGGCCATATATATAGTTAGTTTTTTTTAAACTTAATTAGACTTAGATTATATTAGACTTAGTTATTTAGGTTCTCGTAGGCTCTAATAATAATCTTTCTCTTTAGCTCAAAGTTTTGCTGGGAGAAGACTCATTGCTGAGTTAAGCTCGCCTTTGTATGAACTTTTTATATCTCCATATATTATGTTATGTTTCTGTGTACAATAAATGAAATTATAAATTAGAAACCAATTTTAACTTTATTATTGATTCAAGCACAAAGATTACTTTTGGTAGGACATTCTTGATCTGTAAACCCGATTTAGCAACCAATTTAACCAATTTTAGTTATATCTCGTTTTTCAATGATAAATGATATTTATTTTGCAAATAGGTTTAAAAAACACTTTTACACGTCAAAATTTTTTTTTCGTCAGTTTAAGCTAGATGTGGCCGGTGTTTCCTGGCTGACTACCCTGAGAAGAAACACCGAAACAAACTCAGGGGTCAAAGTGTCTTTTAAGGTCCATACAGTAAATATAATAATATCTCCACAGTCGTCATTATATGTTTAATGATTATAGATTCGAAAATTATGTTATAACGAGTTGCTGCGAGTGGCCTCGCCTGCTTGAAAGTAGAAAATTATTCCAAGGGAACTTACTTCCGAGATAAAAAAGTATCATATGTGCTATTCCAAGACATGATCTACCCGTATACCAAGTTTCATCGAAATCCATTCAGTAGTTTTGGCGTGAAAGAGTAACAAACATCTATACATAAAAACTTTCGCGTTTATAATATGTATGTATTTAATGTAGTAGGATGTTGCGCTCACACAGGGAGATGAATCTCTGAATTTTTTTTATTCAAGATTTTATTTAGGGGTTTTTATCCAAAAAGGACATGTCAGCCCCATCGGAACTTTTAACAATTACTTCACATACACCTATATGTATTAACTTATACATAACCTAACTTACATCATAAATGTTAAATAGGACTAGAGATATGTCGTTGCCGGCAATACCGAAGCGGGAACTTTGCGAATCTCTGAATTATTTAATGCAACTTTGTAACAAACGATACTGAATGAGATAATTATACAAATACTTAAGTAATAAAAAAAAATAACTTTTCAAGTTCAGTTCATATTTGTAATACATAACATGATTGAAAAGAGTGTCCATGGAGTTTCTTGCACATTCTTCTCCATAGAGATCTACGCTTTGGAATGTACAATTAGCATCATTTTTCTGGCTGACTGACTTTTTGACATTTCAAAAGTAATAATTATAATAATATTCCACAAATATCACATAGCGCCGTCTGGTCCCAAGCTAAGCAGAGCTTGTGTTAGGGGTACTAGACAACTGATAAACATATATTATAGATAAATTACACGCAGACACAGAACAAATGATCGTGCTCATCACACAAACATTTGTCCTGGGTGGGAATCGAACCCACGACCTCCGGCATAGCAGTCAGGGTCACCACTAGACCAACAGGCCTGTCATGCAAAAGTGCATGTAAATGGTTTTTTTTAAGTTAAGGAACAGAAGTCTGTATCTACGAGTACCTACAAAAACATGACTACTGTATCCTGTCAAACAAAATGTTTTAAGAAAACAATACTTTTAAAAATGTCAACGCCAACTAAAAATAAATTAATCGCGAAATTATAATAAACATCCAGACACTTTAATCGAAACAACTGACGTATTTAACTCGGTGCGCCGGCGCACATTTTATATCGATCGATCGACGTATCGATCGTTAGTTCAGCATTCCCCAGACAGGTGGCGTCATTGTCCGTCCGTAATTATAATGTAATTAATGTTGGGTTTAATTAAACCCATCAGATAAGTACCTACCAACATCTTATTGATGCACCAATTAAAAACCAATGTCGGACTTCACTTGATAGATAAGTTCGGAGAATGCAGATTTTTTATCTGGTTTTCAATGTGAAAGAATCACGCTAATATTATAAAGACGAAAATGTATACAAGGTGTAAGGGACAGCCCTCCACAAACTACAAAAATAAAAATCGGCCTCGCCATACAAATTGTCCAATCAAGTTTATCATTTTGTATGGTGAGGCTGATTTATTTTTCGTTTCCTGAAAAAAAATTTTGTGGAAGGTTGTTCAGTTTCGTCTATTGAGCAAGCCCTTAAAGTTTGTGGAGGGCTGTCCCTTACACCTTTTATTTATGGATTTGTATGTTTGTTACTCTTTCACGCTGAAACTGCTGAAGGGATTTAGATGAAATTTGACAAACGGGTTGACCATGTTAATGGACATGGTGTTGCACTTGAGATATTTTTTAGGAACATGTGGGTGAAGCCAATGGCAGGTACTAGTTTTAAATAAATCCTGATTTTTTTGTAATATCGCTATAAGTAGGTTATCAACGAAATAAATAAACAGCATATTTTTTTTTAAATTCGAAAAACATTTTTTTTTTTTTGAAGTTATGACGACGACAATCATTCGTGTGGGAATTCATCCAATACTTCTCCCACCTTGGGTGGTACGAGAGGAAGTGTTAGACTTTTACTGACTAAACGAAAGTATAAACGAAAAGTATCCTACTTTTTATTTATTTATTTCATAATTTATATACACACATTTATAGAAGAAAATACATTATTATAAAATAAAAGTAATACTTAAATATTTTCAAAAAAAAAAAAAACTTGCAACAGACCTACGAAAGAAGAGATTAGAATATGAAGATTATCCTATGTACTATTTGTGGACATGGTCTATCTAGTTTCATCGAAATCCGTCCAGCCGTTCATGCGTGAAAAATGAACAAACCTACACTCGCAAACTTTGCCTTTATAATATTAGTGTGATTCAAGGAAGAAAAAACTAAAAAAAAACTGGTTAAGTGCGAGTTGGACTTGCGCACGATAGGTTCCGTACCATTAGGAAAATATGGCAAAAAAAAAAAATGCGTTTGTTGTATGGGACAAAAAAATATATTTATGTTATTTTGTTTTTAGTATTTGTTGTTATAGCGGTAACAGAAATACATCATTTGTGAAAATTTCAACTGTCTAGCTATCGCGGTTCTCGGGATACAGCCTGGTGACAGACAGACGGACAAACAGCGAAGTTTTACTAATGGGGCCCTTTGGGTACGGGACCCTAAAAAATCAAGAAACTCTAAACACAAGTACAGTCGGCACCTACAACAAGACACAAATAAAACAACAAATGAAAATCTAAAACAGCGAGCACCACCGGCGTCCATTGCCGCACATATTATCTCTTCAATCTCAAGATAAGAGGAGTATTAAATCAAACTACGTTACTTTTTCACTCTTATTGTTATTCATTAATACTTCAAATAAAATGGAAAAAGCTCAGTAGAATAGGGAGCTGACATAAACCGCTTGAAGGCAAAAACTTGAATTCTTTAGACAGACGTAAAGTTGGTAAGACTGTGTGCTATCGATTTGAGAGATGCGTTGAAGATCTAAAGATTACCGAGATCAAGCACTGAAGATAATGTGATGGTTAAGGCTTTTTTTTTTTTTTTTTTTCGATGGGAAAAATCATCTTATGACAACCCCCGCTCTTGGGCGGAGCGGGAGATAGTGTAAGACTCTTACTGACTAAAAAACCCATCCCGTTCCTTCAAGCCTTCAATACCGGGGCTCGAGCGCCCTTTCGGATTACCCTATAGTCCTTTGAAAATCTGGCCGGAATTAAATGGACATAATACTCGTACCCGCCTAGACGGCAGTACAATTATCTGTGCATTTAATTCCGGCCAGCAGCGTCAGGATAAAGCCCCGCCGACCTTTAAAGCCACTTTATTTGCGTTTGATTTACATGCTATGTTCACTTTGAAGAATATTTAATGACATTTTTTTCTGTGTTAAATGTTTATAATGATCTAAGGCTGTTTCGAAGGAGTAGGGTAAAGTTGCGAAATGGCTAAATATTTTTTTTAGACAAAAGTATTAATCGCACAAAAAAATCAATAGTTGATAATGTTGTTCATGAATCTATAATGAACACATATTTTTTTCCTCCTACGTAACTTGGCCGTTACCGAGGAGAAGTCTTCAAAAAGTCTTAGCAGTTTTATGGCACTGCTCGGGCGCTTGGACCTTAAGATAGATCTTAAGATCTTGGACTATTACTTCGAGGTGAGGAAGTCGTTCTTACTACGAGGAAAGCAATGACCATAACTTATTAGAACATAAATCTCAATTATTACACGCTAGTGGCCAGAGTTACTATCAGGAAGGTGGACTGTTTGAAGTAAACCGTAGGTTGTGATGTGAATGTAATTGATAAAACTGGAGCAAAAACTAAAATTAAAGCAATCTCAAAAGACTTGTATTCAATCGGGGTAATATAAAACTAGAAGCTTCTAAATAATAATAGAATTCTAATAGCGAAGGGTTGTTTCGGGTGAAATTTAGTAGCTGTTCTCATCGCTCAGTCTATCACAAGTGTCGATACTACTGGATTCTGGAATCTTTGAAACAGGCGTGATCTTAGTAAAATAGAGCTGAGAATTTTATTGCAGCTTTGACTACCCAGCCAAGCTTATTGAGAAGGCCGACTCGATTTATTTGGTACCAAATAGGTAGTGCAAAAACTATACTTAATAAATCCGCATTTAGATGGAACTAGTTACTCAAAATGACTGATGAGGAGGCGTCATAATCTAAGACCTTAGCTTGGCCAAATAGGACGAAGAAAAAAAAAATTGTATCTAAAGGTGACAAACTGACAGCTCGTCTAGCCATAGAGCAAATGTCAAATTAACAAAATGGCGCTGCATTTTAAACAGCTGATCCGACATTCCACGTCAAATTTTTTCTCAAAAGCTTACTAATTCAACGCTTTCTTCGAAGAATAACGAATGAAACTGGCTAACAAAACCAATCGATGATGCTATCAGATCGAAATTACCACTTTACACGAGAATTCACACAACACTTTTTGTTAAACCCTTAAAATAACCATCGGTACATGTTCACTGACATTTCATACATCGATACAAAATAATCGATTCTTGTGCAGAAAACAATCGGCGTTTATCAAAGCCGGGCTTGCAATGAAAAAAAATAACGCAATTATTTGAGTCAAAGAGTAATTTGGCGTCATTGTTCTTAAGAAATACCAATTATATACAATTACATTGTATATGACAATGTGTTTCCATTCCATTGGTTCGATATAGGATCGATGCGGGATCTCTGGGATGCTCTACAGTCCAATTCATCGGTACCTTTGTGACGATAAAAAGTGGAACAATGAAGAGAAATGTCGGTGAGGGGACGTATGGATGGATACCCGCGGGGTTAGGTGTCAAATATGTGGGGATATCTCGATATTTGTCCAGTTTCTGGTTTTGTGAATGCTAAATATTTTGACACTAAACCTCAGACTGTATTTTTTTGTGAACAGATTTTGGAAATTTGAGGTCCTTTGCAGTTAATTGTTGCCAACATGTGGAGATGTTATGTGAGTGTTGCCAACCCTACCTTTGAGTAAAACTGTAGATATGCTTGAAAATAACTGTTGAAAACTTAATACCAAATTGAAAAACAGTAAATCTACATCTTAATTAATAGTAATAAATAAATATAATAAGTCCGGAATTAAAAATAAATAAATCATTTAATCATAAACATTTTAATTTAAAATGTTAAAAACTATCATTGTCCAGTACTTCCAAAATCTGCTTACTATTATGGCAAGGAAAGGTGCCTATGCATAACATTGAGATAGTACCTAGCTGATGATACATCTTAGATCACAGACCTTTTCACTAAAGGTCTGTGTGTCAGATAGTATCATCAGCTACTATCTCATTTTCAATTCGTAAATCTTTTTGAATTTCTGTTGTATCTTTGTTTTTGTTGAAATCACACATATTTTTATTGAATTATTTGTTATGGTCATTTGTAACTTTCAACTCAAAATAATTTTCAATAAATAGGGAGTTTATTTCTTAGCTTTATTTTCTTCTAGTTAATGCTCAAAAACGAGTGTTCTTAATTTTTGGTCAAATTTGATAACAATGGAAAAAACTGTAGATTTCGCTTAAATTCGAAGCCTTAAACTAAATACTGAGACAATTTCCAAAAAACTGTAAATCTACATTTAAAACTGTGTGGCTTCGCTGTGTGACAATAAAGATCAACTTTATTGTTTAAAAGAATTAACGTGGCCCTGGAACGCAAGGGGCTACTGAAGAAACACAGGTGGGTCTTAGCCAGTAAAATTGTGACACTCCTTTGCTCTAACCCAGAGCGGGAGATATTATTTGATGATTACCCACATTAAAAAAAAACCTTTAGTCCATTTATTTCTGCCTAAAATGCAGTCTCGGAATCCTTTCAGCTTGCAAACGACTAGTAAAATGTTTATAATTTTATTCTAATTAAATTATACATACTTACATAAATCAACAAGGGCACAATTAAATAAAATAAATAATCTTATCACCGCAGATCATAATTAATTACTGGCCATTGTGTTATTTATTTATTTATTATATTCTTTATTGTACACCACATAAACAAAAAAGATACAGGACATACATTATTCAAAATAAGTGTACAATGGGCGGTCTTATCGCACAGGGCGATCTCTTACAGACAACCTTTGGATGGACTGAAAGAGAGGAGAAAGATATGTTATGTTCTAGGACTAACCTTATATCAACTATACGAATAAAAAAAATATTGGCATAAAGTTAATACATACGTGTGTGAGTCGACTACCCAAATTAGGGTTGACTGTATCATAGGAACCCAGTGTCTTCGCCAGTTTTTGTAATTATGTCTGTAACTATGTTATTACACAGGGGAAAGATGTGTAATTTTTATGTTTTTGTGCTTAAAAAAATAAGAAAAAATCACCACTTAAATGTTATGTAATCTCACGCCAATGTTATAATGTTGAAAGAAATCCATGTGTGCGTTTGTTCTCTACATTCAAACGAATAAATGGATTTGGATGAAACTTGGCACACGGATAGATTATGTTCTGAAATATAACATAGAGTACTTTTTATCCCGTGAAATGTTCCTTTGGGTAATTTTGCTACATTATTTCATACCAGTGAATTACCAACTGAAACACTATCTAACTTCAGCTTTAAATAATCTGAAATGGCACACAATAATCATCCTTTCTCCACAAATCGAATCTTATCTTTAAGCACCCCGTGAAGCCACAACTTGCATTCGCACCATATACGACCGACTAACGACAAGGCATAAGACAAAAAATGATGTTTTCTCGTCCGATTTATTTCAATCACTTTGCAAATGGACTGGCGATAAAAGTTTAGTGCCTGTCCTTACTAATTAGATGTGAATTATGTATGAATATGGTGTGGTGTCTATATTTTTATTTAGAATCTAGTAGTCCCCCACGGTATCATCTGCAGCTTTGGTTACAACTCGGCTCTTATTAGTCGTAGCGTGATTTATATAACCGATAAACTTCCTCGATAAATGGGCTATCCAACGCTATAAGAATTTTTCAGTTCGAACGAATAATTCCTAAGGTTAACGCGTTTAAAGAAACTGTTCAGCTTTAATATTATAAGTATAGATATTAGTCTAAATAGTATCACAAGTATGATTAATGATGATCATATTTTACTTAGGAAAACGGTGATCTTCCCTAAATATAGTGATATGGTTTGGTCATCAAAAGAATACATAAACTAATCATAAGGACACTGATTTATATAACGGCGATAACTGTCGGCGCTACCAATATGGGTAATCTACGACAATACTTAAAACCATGGCGCGATCACAATAAGAAATGGCTTAGAATTATTTTATTAGACACATATCGACTACTACCTCCATAAAGCTTACCGAGACAATTCGAAATATTACCGACCCAAACTTGACCCTGGCCAAATGCACGTGAAGATAAAAAAAAAACATAATTATATGAAGTTAATTTTTGATAACCGTTTTCGTTGAAAGAAAAAGAAGGTCATTATGTCTAGAACCCCTTGTCTAGTAAATTAACAACTTTTAACAAAGCTTTGTTATAACATTCTGCTAGCAGTTTAAAAATGCTTTGGTTTAAAGAATAATCTCAAACAACACTTACTAAACACAAAAACTTTTTTGAACAACGTCCTCCTGCATCATCATCATTATTTTTACAAACTGTCAATTACTTACATTTTTTGTTCCAACTTTCCGCCTGCTCATCGCACACCAAACAAGGCGTTATACCGTGAAAATATACAAAAACTAAATGTTCCATTAAAATATTTCTCATTTTCTCACTTACGCCGCTTTGCGTTCCGGCACACGAGTTATGCCGACGGAAAAGTAATGCAACATATACATTCTTGTTTTTCTTTGAAATACACATTTACTCATAGCATAACATAATCAGTCAAATCAAATCAAAATCAAAAATGTTTATTTTTCAGAATATGGTAGGTACTATAGATGTTACAATACAATTTTGGTTCCAGCATATCCTGCCAAACTATGGTGTACAAATATTTCTACAGAATGAAGGTTTATTTATTAACCTATGAATGAGTAAATTGAATTAATTAATAAAATATAAATATTATTATTGTAATAAAGATTGACATTGTATTGAACAAATAATAAGTCATACCATTAATATTGAAATGACTGTTGGATATGGTAGAATAAAGCCTGTTTTGACTTGTCCTCTAAATATTAACACTGTAATAGTTTTTCTCCAATAACAGTCTAAATAACACCCTTTTGAAAAATGACAAAGGCAAGTCTTAATATTATAATATTCCCATTTTTTTTTACTTTGACCTCCTCGCTAAGAGAAGATATGGACCGTAATCCACCTAGCGAAACAAGTGCTGGTTGGTGAATGTCACATGATGTCATCGAATTTTTCGTTTTATAATATGCCGCCGGTTTACATCTCGTAAATCGGTGCAATAATCACTGGACCACCACTGTTCTCCATATTTATCCAAGCCAAAGAATATATTGGAGTTGAAAAAAGTTTATTTAATCTCGAACAATTTGACTGGCCTGTTGGTCTAGTGGTTAGTGGCCCTGACTGCTATGCCGGAGGTCGTGGGTTCGAGTCCCACCCAGGACAAATGTTTATGTGATGAGCATGATCATTTGTTCTGTGTCTGGGTGTAATTTATCTATTATATGTATGTATTTAGAAATATATTAGTGTGTTTATCAGTTGTCTAGTACCCATAACACAAGCTCTGCTTAGCTTGGGAGTAGACGGCGTTGTTGTGTTATATTATTTAGTTGTGGAATATTATTTTATATTATTAAAAATTACTTTAAAAAAATTACGTAAACACCACCCTTCAAATCCAGAATCCTTCGGCACCATCGACCTATTCTGCGTTTTTGTATTTCAACCTTGGCCGAAAAATAGAGGAAAGGCTTCATCTTTAATCTTGGGACACTTTTCTACTTTCACGCGGTCGAAGACACTGTTTGAAGCTATAGTAAATTATACTTATACAAGGTGTCGTTTTGAAGCTGCAAAATATTTCAGGAGGTAATTATGTTAGTGATTCTCGACCCGAATCAATAATAAAATAAGTAGGTAATTTTTTTTTTTTTTATAACCGCGCTTTTTTTCACACACACAAACACGGAACAATAAAGGTCGTTTTCACACACACTAACTCGCAACGATAGTTTCATAAATAATGTATCATCCAATCATCATCCCGCACGCCACACCCTAGCCACGCCCCCGCGGCCATCGATCAATCGATTTAGTTTAGAGTAATTAAAAAATTAAATAACAAGTATTACTGATTATTGACCAGGTATCGTTTTTTTATATGATTATTTATGAGTTTTATTACAACCTCCTGAAATATTGTGCAGTTTTAAAACTGCACCTTGTATAAGTCAAAAAACTAACAAGAAGCCCATTCCTATTCGCGACGAAATAAGTTCCCACAAGTTTCAATGGGCGGCGCTATGATAGGTCCACTAAACAAATGAATGCCTATATGGACAGTCTATAGAAATATTCATTCGTTATATTCAATAGATCATCAGGCGCTATGACGACGATGTGCTGAACATGATGGATTCACTCACACAACACTGCGTCATCGGTATTGCGGGCAGGGCTGCCACTTCGGTCGAACTGTGATTTACAAAATGTTTAAACAAGAATGATTAAACAAGATAAATATGAGAATCTCTCAGATAGAAGTTTCTAAAATGCTCACACTCTTAACTCTCTTTTCTCTCTCTTCTCTTTTCTTCTTATTTGAAACAATAATTGTTTTAACCAACTTTGGTTCTGTTAAAGAATCGTATTCCAAAAACGATTTTTTTTAATGTTACCATAATCACTGGTGGAGTCTCACCCCTCTTCTCTAATGCGTAATCCACCTCGCGGGCCCAGTGCGGGTTGGTGAATGTCACATGTCTTCGAATTTTTGGTTCTAGGACATGCCGGTTTCCTTACGATGTTTTCCTTCACCGTTTTGAGAGCAGTGGTGATGAAATACATTACACAAAGTAAGGCGCCTGGCGGGGTTTGAACCCGCGACCTCAACTCGTAAGTCGGGGCCGTTACCACTCGGCTACCACTGCTCCCATTCGGTCACCCCTGCTCCCTTTTAATGTTAATATAAATAAAATAACACAGGACCAAAAAAAATGTTTGAGAGTTGGAGGATCCCTCTCAAAATCTATCTCGCTATTATCCTTAATGTCTATTTTTATAATGTAATAAATAAAAAACGAATCATATTTTGATTTAATTTGTAATTTAACTACCTAATAATAATTTAATGCGTAATTTAATTTATTATTAGTAATTAACCTTTGATAATTTAAGAAAAAAGGAAGATGGATGGATAGTGTGAAGAGTGAAATGAAAGAAAACGAAGTTAGTGATAACATGACGGGTGATAGGAAAGAAAAAAACGTGTTGCGCCGACCACAAATAACACGGGACAAGGGCAGGAAGATGATGAATCTTTGATAATTTAAATTAATAATTACTATCTATTATTTAAATAAAGAAATGCTGAAGAATTACAGGCCCATCTCACTTCTGAGCCATGTCTACAAGCTGTTTTCCAGGGTCATCACGAACCGTCTTGCGCGCAGGTTTGACGACTTCCAGCCTCCCGAACAAGCCGGATTCTGAAAAGGTTTCAGCACCGTAGACCACATACATACGCTACGGCAAGTCATACAGAAGACCGAGGAGTATAACCTGCCTCTCTGCCTAGCGTTTGTGGACTACGAGAAAGCTTTTGATTCGATGGAGACTTGGGCTGTGCTGCAATCTCTCCAGAGGTGCCAAATTGACTATCGGTACATCGAAGTGCTGAGGTGTTTGTACGAAAACGCCACCATGTCAGTCCAACTCCAGGACCAGACCTCGAAACCTATCCTCCTGCAGCGAGGTATGAGGCAGGGAGACGTCATCTCTCCGAAACTGTTCACGGCCGCAATGGAGGATGTCTTCAAGGTTCTGGACTGGAGTGGACTAGGCATTAATGTCAATGGCGAGTACATCACTCACCTTCGGTTTGCCGACGACATAGTAGTCATGGCGGAGACTATGGAGGAGCTCAGTACAATGCTCAATGACCTCAGTAGAGCTTCTCTAAGTGTGGGTCTTAAAATGAACATGGATAAAACCAAGATCATGATTAACAACCATGTAGCGCCCACTCCTATCAAGGTCGGAGACTCTACACTCGAAGTTGTGGACGATTACGTCTACCTCGGACAGACAGTCCAGTTGGGTAGGTCTAACTTCGAGAAAGAGGTCAACCGTCGTATCCAACTCGGTTGGGCAGCGTTCGGGAAGCTACGCGGTATCTTCTCGTCCAACATACCACAGTGTCTCAAGACGAAAGTCTTTAACCAGTGCGTGTTGCCAGTGATGACATATGGCTCCGAAACGTGGTCGCTCACAATGGGCCTCATCAGAAGGCTTAAAGTCACCCAAAGAGCAATGGAAAGGGCTATACTCGGGGTTTCCTTGCGTGATCGAATAAAAAATGAAGATATCCGCAGGAAAACTAAGGTTGCCGACATAGCACAAAGAATTGCCAAACTTAAGTGGCAATGGGCAGGGCACATTGCTCGCAGAACAGATGGCCGTTGGGGCCGAAAGGTTTTGGAGTGGCGACCGCGTACCGGAAGACGCAGTGTTGGAAGGCCTCCTACAAGGTGGACCGATGACCTGGTGAAGGTAGCAGGAAACCGTTGGATGCGGGACGCACAGGAACGTTCGATGTGGCGACGCTTGGGGGAGGCCTATGTCCAACAGTGGACGTGTATCGGCTGAAATGATGATGATGATGATGATGAAATAAAGAAATAAAACAAGAAAATAATTTAAAAGCAAAATACAAGAATAATATCGTATTATTTCAACCAATATTCTAGCAGAAGGCGCTTAAACAAATCATGTGTCAACCCTACGTCACCTCGTAACTTTTTACCGTCGAACCGCGAATTCACCGCATACATTGTCTTAGTATGGACAAAATAAGTGAGTCGGAACTACCCGTAAGAAGCCGTTTCTCCACTCGCCTTAACCCTTTGATGTGCACCTAACCCAATCGAAAACCAACCTTAGTTTTTTAGCCACAAAGTTGAAAACCCATTGTAAGATTTTGAAATTTTCAGCAGGTGAGTTTTAGATGAAAGTAAACTTTAATGGGATGGGTTAAGGTGTAGTTTTCTTTGGTGATGTGTCATGTTTAAGTTATAAAAACTTTTAGTGATGATGGACAAGTAAGCAGAAACTTATTAAGCGCCTTTGACGAACATGCCAATTGTCGAGGATCTTATTGTAACCATTTTTATTTATAGCCTCACGAGATTGGATTTCGATTCGTTTTAGGCAATTTGATCGCTGGTTTTTGTACCAAAAGACCATTTTTATAGGATTATCCGTTCGTGGAATAACGGGGGATTGATTTTTGATTTTTTTCGGCTTTGTGTCAGCAGTGGTGAGCCATTAATAATGTTCCCGCCTTTCGAGGTGTACGTCGTAGGTTCGAACCCAGACAGGCTCTTTTTTTAAAACCTAGTATTAAGGAGTTTTGTTACAATATTGACTATGTCGCTCCAATATAACAAATTGTTGAATGTTTAGTTATTTTAAATGATTGTAATATATTTTATACAGAACTCTTGCCTCGTCTGACAAAGGCTTAGCTAAAACACTGTTGCAAATACCGATTTCAAACATGCAAAGTAACATAAAAAATAGTAGGTATGTAAAGTACTATTCAGATTTATCCTGAGTCGTTCGCCCCGCTCACACTCCACCAGAATATGATGTACGTCCTGGTTTTTTTTTTTTGTCTAGTTAATTTCATCACGTCTCTTCTTTCAGATACCGTCAATTTGAGACACAATAGTAAGACAATAGATGCGCGAACGCCGGAGTTCGCTTGGGGTTTAATGAACTTAAATGATGAAGGAAAATATTGCAAGGACACCATGTCACTAAACCAAAAAATCGAAGACAGAGAACCTGCACTGGGTACACGAGGTGAATTACAGGCAATTCCCTCTCATAAAGAGTAGGCCTGAGTACCAGCCGTGGGAACATTATAAGGCCGATTAATTTATGATTCTGGTGGACAGCGACGATGAGGGACGATGCAGCACGCTTGCCTAGAAGTAACTTGACTCCTAGACTCAAGAACCCCAGGTATCTAAACAATATAAACTCCGGCAGGGAATTCCGTTCCTTTATTGTACGCACAATTAATATATATTCCGAAAACGTTTTGTATGTATGAGTGGGATGTCCACCATGAACCGGAGGCTCGCCGTACATCTGTTAGTCCGATGGTGAAATAAGCTTGACGGAATAAGTCATGTATGTGTTAAGTCTCAAGGAACGCCCGAGCGTCTCTATTGTGTGGACCACCCGGAGAAACGGTGGAGCATACGGTAGAAGTGTACCCCTCTTGGGCAAGGCACCGCCGTGTCCTCGTGGGGGCGATCAGCGGCAGTGATCTCTCGCGCCGGGCCTTGGTACAGGCCGTGTTCCGGAGGGAGGAGGAAAGGCATGGCTGTCGCCTCCTTCTGTGAAGCAGTAATTCTAGCGAAGGAGGCGGCTGCACGCGATTCCGACCCCGATTTCCAGCCACCGAAGGCGTGGGCTTGCGGACGGTGAGCAATGGGTAACTCACTGTCCGACCATCCGATAACCATCCGGACGGAGATCGAGTCATCGGAAAAAAAAACGGTGCGTAGGTTAAACAAACGCCTCAAGGAAATGTCAGCAAACCGTAGCTAGGGGCCCGGTAGGGCCGCTGCCCGTTAGGCCCGCGGGGATTTTCTGAAAAAAAAATGCATCTGAAAGACACAGGTCTAATTTTAGGTAGTAATAAAAGTCTGACACGTCTTCTCGCTCCACCCAGAGCAGGAGAAGTCATTGGATGATTTCCAACCTTAATAACATTTATATGTTACTAGCTTTTGCCCGCGGCTTCGCCCGCGTGGCATTAGGTACTTAAGGAATCAGGATAAAAGGTAGCCTATGTTCTTTTCCATGTCAAAGGCTATACGCATGCCAAATTTCATCCAAATCCGTTCAGCCGTTTTTGCGTGATTAAGTAACAAACATCCAAACATGCACACTTTCACATTTATAATATTAGTTAGGATTAAGTCTTAAGAAAGACATCTAGGTCGTCCCACCTCTTCATGGTTCAGACATCCTAGTATGATTAAGTTCTTAAAGCTTTCTTTTGCTAGTTTTTGGTGTAGGTAATTCAACATTATTTTACACGAGAATTTCTTTCACACTTCCGCCCGGCTTCCGTAACACAACTACAATAAAGTAGCACTAATAGCTTGTATCCCTGACAATCAATATAAAGCTGTTTATCTTGTGTTGCGGATTAGGCTATGATTTACGATGCAACTCGCCTTAAGTCCGACTGTAGAGTTACCTCCCTGCTTTGTAGCTGGCCATTAGTGCAGGCTCCGAGAACAGCGATATCCGCGCTTTCAAAACCTTCTTTCTATAATTACATATAATAAATCTGTAGAAGTTTTTCTTTGGCAAAAGTATTAGTCATACGAAAAAATCATATGATGATAATGTTGTACATAAATCTATAATAAAAATATATTTTTTTTAAAAAAATATATATCTATCAATTTTGATTAGGCGGTCAATATTTTTATTTGTCCAGCAGTACAACCCAATGCTTAGCATACTTACACTCTTTTTTGATTTTGCGCTTATCGTACGACTCTTGTAAGTACGAAATAATAGGTGTAGTACCTAAAAAAAATATAATCAGGCCTTCAAAATTCGCCACCTTTCTCCGAACCCGCTCGTCTCGTGGCCACCGCACATTGTCCACACACATGTCACCTCAATCGTATAGCACTTACCCTGTCGCTTTTTTAATATCACTCCCACATTCCCACAAAAAATGCCCAGTTTTGGGCAAAAACAATTTGTGCTTGGACCTTAGTCACGGTGTTTTTTGTCATATTGTATGGTAAGTTTCTGCTTTTATAAAATGTACTTTTGTATTGCAGTGCAACTGAATTGAGTAGTAGTGGTTAGTGGTCCTAACTGTTATACCGGAGGTCGTGGATTCAATTCCCACTCAAAACAATTTAAATGTTTGTGTGATGAGCACTATTTATGTCTAGGTGTAATTTATCAGTAATATGTATTTATTAAGAAATATATGTATAAGTATGTTTATCAGTTTATATTTATATTAGTACAAGCTTTGATTAATTTGAAACTAGATGGCGGTGTAAGTTGTGGAATAATATTATATAAAAAAATACCAGTAGTCTACCAGTGTGCCAAATTTCACCCATTCACCCGGAGTAGCAAACATGTGTATGTTTAAACACAAATATTATAAGTTTGTATTTAAGTACATATTTATAATACACAACGAGTAACGTTAAATGCGCAAAACCTGAAAATAATTTGATCTTAATAACGAGCAGAATCAATTGAACAACTTTTTAATATAGGTAACATTTCTATCATTTTCATAAATCTTCATTAAAAAGTTTTCCCTGTCTATAATTAATAGGTCAAGCCATCACGTGCGCAAACCCGCCCAAATAGGTAAACAAACACAAATGGTTGTATTCCAATCATTTCACATGCGGGGTAGGTAATAAAAGTTCTTGATTCAATGCAGATACGAATATTAAACAAGCTAAAACTGAACTTAAAACCTTTAAATTTTTTTTAAATGTCATTTTTTTCTCACAGAATTTGGTCAAATTAATCAAAAATCATTTGGGGTGTCTGAGGTTTTGCGCATTTAATGTTACACGTTGTATAATGCTTCAACACGCGTTAGGTAACTGCTGTGATAGGCTACCTCCTACACTTATTTCAAAATCTTCAATACAATCAAGCACACATCTACAAACTCACTATCACCTACTTCCTGGGGGTGGTAATGAAATAAAAAATAGGCCCCTCCGCCACCTTCACCCCAGCGGTGTCCCCTCCTCCCTCGGTACCTGAGCACGTGGGCCGCATAGTAACACCAGCATTATGAGGCTTTAACCTGGCTGTTGAGGCTAAAAGCCAGGTGACTAAGGCTGTTTAAAAGGGTTTTTTTTTAATATTTTGTAGGTGTTCTTTTTTCAAATTTTGGAGGGAAATAGTGCCGGTTTTATAATAAGTTCATTAGTAAAGGTCACAGAACTTTAATCGATTCGACGATAAATTCATTTTTTTTAAGTTAAAAACTAATATTTATTTTTTTATTTTTCTCGAAATGACAGACAGATTTGAAAATCGCGGTGAAACTGTTGGCACATCTATTTAGGTTCTTCATTATTTTTTGCGTAATTCAGTGCGGTGCATTTTTTTAAATTTTGAAAACTGTAAGTACCTATGGTACCTACCTTTTTGGGGACTTCGTTCTGTGGATGTGATGTGGCTGTTCATAATCTAAAGTAAATACGTACCTGAAGGTTCTGGAGTGGCAACCGCGTACCGGAAGACGCAGCGTTGGAAGGCCTCCTACAAGGTGGACCGTTGACCTGGTGAAGGTTGCGGGAAAGCGATGGATGCGAGACGCACCGGAACGTTCGTTGTGGCGACGCTTGGGGGATGCCTATGTCCAACAGTGGACGTGTATCAGCTGAAATGATGATGATGATGATGAAGTACCTAACTCTTTTCGAACAATCCCTCAACCCAACCAACCTGGGTCCGTAACTGTAACTTGTTAGAAGATTTCCTGATTGGTCGCTGCAGGTCGCATCCTGACAGGTGCTCAGCTGTTTCAAATGCTTCAATTTAAGGCCCAAGCGCTCGAAAACTGCCATAAAACAGTGACTTTCTGAAGCCTACTCCTCGGTAACGGCCAGGTTAATAGGTTTGAAAAAAATATATGTTTATTATAGATTTATGAACAACAATATCAACATTTGATTTTTTCGTGCTATTAATACTTTTCTCTAAAAAAAATATTTAGCAATTTCACAACTTTTCGCAACTTTTTCCTACTCCTTCGAAACGGCTTGGACCTTTAGAAACATTTTTACACATAAAAATTGGTGGTTAAATATTCTTCAAAATGAATATTGCATATGTAAATCAATCAATATTTCGCAAAGAAAATGGATTTAAAGGTCAGCCGCGCGCTTTCCGGGCGCTGTTGGCCGCAAATAAATGCACAGATTTGCGTACTGCCGCCTAGGCGGGTGCAAGAGGTGCGTCCACATAATTTTGGTCAGATGGTTCAAGGGACTATAAGCCTTAAATACTAAACGCTTTAACTCTGATTGATCACCTATATCATCCATTTGTTTTGCACCTTTAATCAAATATGTGGGTAGAATGAAAATAATTTATTGATTTTTTTATATTGTTTTAAAACAACATATTACGCGAACGCTAGCCTGCTATAGGCAAATATTACATAATTATTACATCTATAAAAACCGGCCAAGTGCAAGTCAGACTCGCGCACGATGTGTTCCGTATGGTTCATAGTCAAAAACGGCAAAGAGAGTCTTCAGTATTTGTTGTTAAAGCAGCAACAGAAATACATATCAAAATTTAATAATAATGACGACAATAAATAAATAAATCAACTATACCAATACTTAGACATAACAATAAAAATAAGTGAAATATCTTTATTTTATTAGCCTTCATCCTCTCTCCTAGCTTTGCTGTGCCCGACAGGGTCCATATTGATCTTAACTATATTTTTATACCATCTATATATGTACATATGGAATGCAATAAAGTATTGAGTATTGAGTACATCACTCACGGTTCATGAGATACAGCCTGGTGACAGACAGACAAATGGACGGACAGTGGAGTCTTAGTAATATGGTTCCGTTTTACCCTTTGGATACGGAACCCTAAAAAGGAATTAAAGTTATAGGTACATCACCTATGATTAAATGACCTATGATTAAACCACCGATGTCATCCGATGTCTTCTCCTGCTCTAGGATGAAGCGAGAGGGCGTGTCAGTCTTTTACTGACTAAAACCCACCTATGTTCCTTCAATCGCCCTTTGCGTTCTATGACCACGGGATTGATGACCAAGACAACGTAATATAACATATAAAAATGTCTTATTTTTCAAGAAACCTCCCAAACAATTTTAGAACCGCCAGCCATTACCAAAAATCCATACTACCCTCCCGAAATAAGTCAAAACACTGTCCGTACCACGTCGCCGTCCCGTCACGTAGCCGGATCGATGCCGGCACGTGCCGGACCCGGTTTATGTGCGTCTAAGTATCGCGTAGCCCTCATAAACATGTATAAGTGCACAATAGCTGTGTGTATCTTGTTTATACCAACTATTCCTTGTTTATGGCGATTTAATGACTTTCTGAATATGTTTATGGGTTACTAGCCAAGCTTATTTAGTTAAACCGATCGTGTTTATTCATCGAAGGACCGGAACAATTTGCCTGCTGCTGTCTTTCCGCCCGATTGTCATTTAGGTGTCTTCAAGACTAGAGTGTGCTTCTTAATAAAGTAGTGAGCCTCACCATCAACGATTGCATCACTGCTTACCATCAGGTGGGATCGCAGTCAAGCACTAGATTATATCAATTTAAAAAGCCAGCTTCTCCTTCTATAGAGATAAAATATGACGACAAGGTTGTCGCAGTGGTTGAGCGATTGACTGCTGCGCTGTGTCCTGCGTATCCCGCACGGAACCAATATTTGCATGGTCTACACAGATCCGAACTCGCTCATAACAGTGATTTCTTAAGGGGATACTTTTTTTTTCGATGGGAAAAGTCATCCAATGACAACCCCCGCTCTTGGGCGGAGCAGGAGATAGTGTCAGACTCTTACTGACTAAAAAACTCATCCCGTTCCTTCAAGCGCCGCCTGCCTGATGCGGTCAGCCTCCTCCTTAGCGAGCATTACTGCTTCGCAGAAGTCAGCGACCGCCTGCCACTCCTCCTCGCTCCGGACCATGGCCTCAACCAAGGCCCGGCGCGAGAGGTCTCCGCCGCCGATCACCCCCACGAGGGCACGGCGATGCTCCGCCTAAGCAGGGCACACCGCGACTGTGTGCTCCACCGTGTCCTACGGGCGTTCCGCACAGTGGCGACACCCGGGCGTCACTTCCGCTTTAATTCGGAACAGGAACCTCCCGAACTAACCATTTCCGGTGAGGACCTGTGTCATGCGGAAGGTAAGGACGCCGTGAGGTCTTTCCAGCCACGCCTCAAAGAGGGGACTTACCGCCATGATTGTGGCGTGCCCAGCACTGGGTTGCGATAGTCGTTGACGCCATTTCACCATGAGATCCCGCCGGAGCTCTGTCCGCCATGCCGTGACCTGTCGCGGCAGCGAACTTTCACCCCGGCGTTACATCTCCACGCGCATGTCATGCATGTGTGCAAGGACTGTTGCCTCCAGATCCCACGGTGGTAGGCCAGCCAGAAGGCTCGCCGCTTCGCGGGATTTCGTGCGGTATCCCCGCACCATCCGAATTGCCATGACCCTCTGGCAGGCGTTCAGAATGGCCGCCGGTCGCTTTTGCAGCGACGGCGCCTACACCGGCGCCCTTAAGGGGATGTTCAAAATTAGACCATAATATTCAAATTTTCTTGAGTTTCTTGCATTTTACAGGTCAGGGACAAGTTTTACTAGCGTTGATTAAAATACGTGTTACTCTCCTTGAATGTTTTTTTCGCGAATTCACTGCAATATGCAAAAAACTATAGAGATTTCTAATTTCTACATTAATTTTGCGGGATTTTGCGGGTTACCCTTTTAACTACTCATAAATTTTAACGTGCCTCTAATAAACAAGATCTCCGCTAGATAGAATAGCATGATTTAAACCGGTTTTCTGTACTTACATCTACTTGTCGTTTTCTAGTTAATACTTGGCAAAGACGAAAATATATTTTGTCCATCTTAAACCATAAAAAAACTTATTAAAAAAAAATACTTACAAATCATAAATAATTTATTCATAATTTTCATAAATCCGCTCACAAAAGACTTTAAAATCACACCCCTCTTTTCTGCTAGCAAGTTCGACACCGTTTCTTTCATTGTACAAATACCCTCCTTGTGAAAAAAACTGGTCTCGATTGAATGAGATGCTTTATTTCGTGACCTTATTCCAAGTCGTGGTGGCCCGTTCTTTACTTGGACCGCTTCTGACGCCCCGAGGAGCGAGTTCAAACCCAGCAAGCACCAATGTGACTTTTCTAAAGTCATAAGTGCTTTTCTACGAGGCATAATACCCTAGACACCACTGACTTGACGGTGAAGGGAAACATCGTGAGGAAACCTGGACTCCGGTCTGAAATCGCCAACCCGCATTGAGCAAGCGTGGTGATTAAGCTCACGGGAAGTAGCCTTGCATACAGTGCGTTATAAGGCACAACCCAACCAAAACACCTTTTTGATATGTTTTTATTTGGATAAAAAAAAAACTGTAAAGCCGATTTTGAGTCAACTTAGTAATCTGGCCTGTATTATTTAGCCATTTTTTTGTTGTTGGTAGGTTCACGCTTGACCACTTTCTGACCTCTGATGATAAGTGATGATGTGGTCGACGATGAAGCTCGCATGCCCAGAAGTAATCTATTCAATTCAACAATTCACGTACAACATAAATTCTATACTTATTCAAAACAGCACGCTTAGCCAAGTTGTTATTCTGCAATCGTTAACGCTATCGAAAAGTGATGAAACGTATGGGAATGACGTCATCTCAACGTAAAGTCGCGTGGTAAGAACAAACGAATAGACAATTCGTAGCCAAGTTCACATCGTTCAAAATCGTTTCTACAATATTTAACGCTACATCCTTTGTTATACAAACGCTACATCGTAGAACGAGCGGCCGACTCAGGCGCGTCAACATGGCTACCAACTTATCGTTTTCCATTCTACAATTGCTGTCACCGAAGCGTTACCGATTAGAGAACGGAATTCGATTGTAACTTGGCTAGGGGGGCAGGTATTTAGCCAATTTTATGGTTTGTTTCTCAATCTACGAATAAGTGCCACTTACCAATATAATCTATTCCATATTTTCTGGTAATCTAACTACTTAATTCTATAACTTTAGTTTGTTTCATTCCAACATTTTATTGTAATGTAGTAGCTAGGTATATTAATTCTAAGTTAACTTTAGATAGTTAAGTCCTTGATTTATAAAGTCCTTACCTATAAAACTTCCGTTTGTTATATCTTTGGATTGACTATAAACTTTATAAAAGTACGTTATTCTTTCTTCGCAATTAGTTATTTATTAGCTTATTCAGAGTTTATAGCTATATCCTAGGGGTATTTAAGTCAAGAGTGAATAGATTGCTTCTAGGCAAGCGTGCTCCATCGTCGGCCACATCATCGCTTACCATCAGGTGAGATTGTGGTCAAACGCGAGCCTATCCATTATAAAAAAAAAGTTTATTTGAACTTATAATTTCAAATTAATCTGAAGTTATCACAGTTCAAAGTAACCCGTTTTACATAACCCTAATTTTAAACCTATTTTTTTAACGTCATAAAAAGCCTTGCAGGTTTGTCTGTGCGTTGACATATTATGTTATGCAAAGCGCCAGATAAACTTAAAATAAATTACCATTGTTTTTTTTTTCTAATATCTCCAATATATCGAAGGTACCCGAAAAACCACCAATGAACTGTTTTCAGAAAAGGTAAAGGAACACGATAGATGTCGATTCAAGACAGCTTTACGTCTTTGATTCCGTTTTTGAAATTAAGAATGCCAATAAATATAGGAGGGTCAATGGCCGTTATTCCACGCTTAATTGGTGCCCACCTTAGTCAATCAGTTTCTCTTTTATATAGATAAAGATAGGTACTCGGATATTTTTAAATACACCCATTTTATATTAAACCCTGCTTCCGTACAGCGGGTATCGTCTAAAAGTTTTTCATTGCTAATCACCACGCCTACCCGGCTACATTCGGGTCACGTACTAGCTACGTGGCGCCATCTAGACGACCCTACGTTGAGTTTACACGAAAATAATATGTTTTTAGGATATTTTGGAGTTTGATGAATTTTGTTTTTCTTTTTTCGGTGGAAAAGTAGGTTGTGATTTAAGTGTTTTAAATGGTGATAAGTGAAGTTATGAGTATATGAGAGAGGCTATAGAAAAGATGGATGGATTGTGTGAGAAGTGATAAGATAGAAAAGGGAATTAGTGATAGCTTAACGGGTCACAGGATAAAATGGAAGAAAAAACGAAGTTCGCCGACCCCAAATAACACTTTACAAGGACAGGAATATGATGCTGGTGATGATGATTAAGTGAAGTCTGTAGTGATAACATAGGAAGCAGAGTTGAAAATTACACCTAGACAGTAAGAAGGATTAACTAAATATCCTAAAGTAAGCGCCAGATAAATCTGCCGTAAAGTATACTGACCTGTCTCGAATTTCTTCGTACCCTGAACAACAATGGTGAATCGTTTTTCATTACTAGAAAATCAATGACCACGATAGATTTCTACTTTTGAAATTAAGTCTATCAATAAATATAAGTGAGTCAATGTATACTAGCGCCTATTATATTTCTTACATTTTGCAAAGGGGGTTAGTAATATCTAATTCAGAACAGAATCGAGATAAGTCATTTTGAGCTAAAAAAAGCTATCCTACATCCAACTTTAACTGTTTCTCTTTCTCGATAACGTTGACAATTCTTCAGTTAGATAAGTAATTAAAGATTTTGTCATGATTTTTTAAACTGTAGAAACCTGAAATTGACCGCTATGACCTTTGATCCGTGTGTACAACCTGAGAGTCTTCAAGTCAAGAGCGAATAGGTTACTTTAGGCAAGCGTGCTCCAACGTCAGCCACACCTTTACTGGGAAGATTATCGTCAAACGCAAGACCTACAATAAAAAATCTAACCCATGACCTGTCAGCTCAGCATCCGCCTACCAACACTTCCATCAACACCTCACCAACATTAATATTCCTCCACATCACGATATTAAGATCAGCTACTACGAAAATTTCCCTTCTTCCGTTCAATATGTACAGCGTACAGTGATCAACACAAGTCGTACCGTATGCCAGTCACGTGCGGGCTACGTGCGCGGCTCGTACTGCATTACCGACTGTACCTATAGCGCTGTTCCTACGTAGACGTTGCGAGGTTTGGAGAAACGCTGATATTATTTTGGCAGTAGATTGGGTTGATATTAAGTGGGAAATGAATTTATGGATAGTCTTTATACCTACTTTATCTTACGAATATTGCGCTTCGTTTGTGTAAGATAATATTTTTTCATAACACAAAAAGGCGGTAGGAGGACGGATTTTCTAAGGAGCGCCCTCTATGGAGACTACAAAAACAATCGGGACGACATTTAGCACGGTTTGACGGGACGGTTGGCGCAATGGTTGAACGATTGGTTGCTGCGCTCTGCGTCGCGGGTTTGATCCCACACAAAACAAATATTGAATTTGTTTAGCCTACAGAATAGTTATTCCGGGTCAGGAAGTGTATATCTTTGTGAACGCACCAGTGATATAGACAAAAATCGTATAAAAAGAAAATGGCAAATGTTTCCAATCCAGATCGCGCCCAATTTTCATTACCTAACCATGACAAAACATGTCCAAACTGAACACCACAATTTCCTCCACTATTCCAGTCTAGACAAAGCTACCCCAAAAATCCATAACTACCAACATTACCACTTATATTAAGTCATAATTATCAAAAGGAACTTCAGTAAATCATGATCACGTCAAGGGGAGTACTCATGGCATTCCTGTAGCACCATAAAAATATCTTCACGGACGAACGAGGGATTTAACCCTGTACTATATAAAGCTATGGGTTTATGGTAATTTTCCTATATTAAAGATGGTCTGTGCGTATTAAATAGGTGGCATTTTCAGACGAGTTCGTTAACCTTTTTATTGAAAAAAAAACCTTAAGGGTAAGTTGCACCATTTAACTATAACGATAACCAAACCTTAACCAGCCGTGAAACGGCCGCCTATTGGTCAATTCGACGACTTGACAACTGTTAACGGCTTTGTTATCGTTATAGTTAAATGGTGCAACTCACCCTAAGTATATTTCCAGTTCAACAAATTAACTTGTTTGTTGTGTTAAAATTAATTAAATTGTTTCCTACCTATACTTAATTGACAAAGGAATAACAAAATAGAGAAATTAATATCTATGTAACTTAAATTTTCTTAATGTATATTTAATTAGGTATTATTAATAAAAAAAAAACGTTAACCTTTTTAACTGACTTCAAAAAAAGTGGTTCTCAATTTGAAATTGTAGCAACAATTTCGGAAACCAGAAACCATAACTTCCAAAATTAAAATTATTTTATACTTTTTAGTCTTCTTTTTTCAAGTCGATAGAAGTTTTTTTTTTTTGGGAATAGTTTTTTTTAGTTGCCAGAAGGAAAGAAAAATGACGGTCTTCTGAAAGTCAATTTGCAAGTGCTACTTTCTGAAATTAAAACCGTAATCTAATATCGATATTTTTGTTTTACTAGGTATGTAGGAAACTAATCGTTTATTAAATTGACTACTAACTTTGCTCGATGACTATAAACCTGGAAAATTGACATAGTGTATCAATTAATTATTTTAAAACAGATAAAAATATTTGATGTAATCTTAACATCGTATTAGTGTATATTCGCTCATAAGTCTTTATAACTTTCATTTCAAACTTCGAATAGCCTTTATTTCTGATAAAATACATTTCCTGAATTATGATTTTTAAATTAATTATTGCTTGATTTTTTTTCAATTATAGAGTAACTAATTTAGTATTATTACTTATATAAGGCTATAATAATTAAGATTCTATTTATACAATTTTAAATAAATAATTATTATTTGAAAAACATTTATTTTCTCGGACTAAAAATGACATGTGTTTGTAACACACTTTTCCGAATAGTGATTATTTAGATAGTTCTTTGAAAACAGCTGTTTCTTGTTAGTAATGTTAGTACTTACTTAATTGTATCTCATGAATAAGTTCATTAGTAAGTTTTAAAACAATGACACAATCATAGTACCTATTTACTCTAACTACACAATGTTTCTACTCTTTTTCAGATGACGCTGTTTTACATGGTTTCAGAACAAGGGGATGTAGCTCAGTGGTAGAGCGTTCGCTTTGCATGTGAAAGGCCCCGGGTTCGATCCCCGGCATCTCCAATTTAATTTATTGCGCTAAGTTTAAAGTAATTAGCTTTAAAACTGAATATGGAGATGGAAATTGGTTATGCAGGTAAACGAATTGGAACAAAATTGACAAAGGATTTCAGTTTTCAGGCGTAGACCATCAGGTAGATTATTTTCTATAGTTTAGGTAGTATTTAGTATGTTAGATAAATTAATTAGAAGAAGTTTGAGGGTACAGCCAGTGACAGAAAAGTTAAAAGGGAAAAAATAAAATTTATCTTTTTATAGCCAAGTGAAGACGTGAGCCAAGGGCAGGAAAACCAAGGTTGCCGACATAGCACGAAGAATCACCAAACTTAAGTGGCAATGTGCAGGGCACATTGCTCGCAGAACAGATGGTCGTTGGGACCGAAAGGTCCTGGAATGGTGACCGCGTACCGGAAGACGCAGTGTTGGAATTGGAAGACCTCCTACAAAGTAGGCCAATGACCTGGTGAAGGTTGCGGAAATCCGACGGATGCGGGACGCACAGTCTCGTTCATTGTGGCGAAACTTGAGGGAGGACTATGTCCAACAGTGAACGTCTATAGGCTGAAATGATGATGATGAAGAGGTGAGATGGAACACATATTACTAAAATAATTAGAAAGAGGGCAAGTCGGCAACTCTCACCTACTACATTGACAATCTAGGTATAGACTTTGTAGGTAATATTATGTCGTTCAAATTACAAGCAACGCCAAGGTGATAAGTAAACCATTATTTCCTCAACAATACAGTAAGGTCACTGAAGTTTAACTGCAAGAAAACAGCACACACCACGATTTGCAGATAAGAAAACTAACTACCTAACTTCTTAATAAAACTATGAAATGCTCCTGTATCGTGGCTGCGTTCACAAACATGTTTACTCACTCACACCAACCTCTCGATCCGAAACAACTATCTGTAGCCCAAGCAAATATTTAATTCGTGCGGGAATCGAACCTACGACACAAAGCGCAGCAGCCAATCGCTGAACCGCTCAACTACTGCGCCAACTGTATCAATACCTATCTGCATACGCGGAAGTACCTACTTCTGGAGGAATTTGGTCAGAGGTGCACTTCATCTACATTATCCTAACCTTCTGAAACCCGCTAGGACCATGGAGGAATTTTCGAAAGAGTCACCGTGGACCTGGAACGCAAAGGGCAACTGGAGGATCACGGGTGGGTTTTAGTCAGTAAAAGTCTGACACTTCCTCTTACTCCACCCAGAGCGGGAGGTGTTATTTACGCGCGCCCTACATGCCTCTTGGTATTTTGTTTATTTTTTACTTGACGTAATGTTTATTAGTATGGGTTGCTGATAGCAATAGGTGATATTACAGTAACTTGTAACACGGGGATGTAGCTCAGTGGTAGAGCGTTCGCTTTGCATGTGAAAGGCCCCGGGTTCGATCCCCGGCATCTCCAAATCACACTTTTTAGACGAGTATAATATAACTTATAATAATTAATGAATAACTTTTTCTTTAGAATTGGCTATGTGATTGTTTACCAGAAATACCAACAGGAGAACTAGTAGTACCTTCTTTTTTTAGTGGAAAATTAATAAGTACTTTACATTCTTACTTTTTAGGTTCGCGTTTGATCACTATCTCAACTGATGGCAATGATGTGGTCGACATTAGAGCACTGTTGTCTAGAAGCAACCTGTTCACTCTTGACTTACCCTTGCACATTAGGGAACTCAGACTCCAGTATCAAAATTGAAACTTCCGTAACTTATAGAAATAGACCTTACAGTTTTGTGACATCCAGGGGATATTTAGGAAACTTTATACCAATAACAGGATAGGATGGTGCAGGTGACAGTTGTCCGATTCATACAATGTAGCTAGAGCTACCTATCCTTAGATAAAAGTAAAAAGGACTGTAAGAGAAGATGGTTAAATTATCAAAGATACCCCATTCATAAAACAAAAAAACACGAAAACAAAAACACCCTGTTCCACGATCAACTTTAAAACAAATCTTGTAAGGAAATAAAAAGCTAATCAAATGCCATAAACAGTTTGACAGTAAAACAAAGATGGCGTTCATTTGCGGATAGATTGACAATGTCGGTGCGTGGCCGTAAAGTGTGGAATTAGTGCCGGAGCACCCCGAATTAGCTGTAAAAACTTTTTTACAATCGACACTAGGGGCCTTGAGTAGTGATGGGGGAGTTGCTATGTCGATACTCACCTGAGGTAGGTAAGTCCCTACATAGTTTTATTGCTTGAAAACACATGGACCCGTGTTATAAAAATTCACTCACGAGCGTCATTAAAAACTAATTAGACTAAAGAAATCACTTTATTCAAGTTTAAATAATGTTCGAGTTATATCGAGTCGTCGAGCTTAGCTCCCACCACCCACAAAACGCCTGGTCGTTTTTACTGAGCCCAACAATGAGATTCCCTAATAGATAGGTTGCAAGGTTATTGCATATATCGATATAGGTATATCCATAGTGGTGGTTTTGTCGTTTTGGCAGATGACGGTTGTGCAAACCATGCGCAAAACTAGAAAAAAATTTCAAGCAGGCTCTTCAGAGTGAGCTGTCTGTAACTCCTATGACAGAGAGCTGTTTATTTAAGACCCGTGACCAGTTGTAACGGCTGTGACTTTACGATCTCTCTACTCGCATTCTAGTACGAGTATATCAGTTCATCGATATCGATGTAGAATTTTCCCCATCCCTACGAAGCAATAACTCTTGGCCGCACCTAATTTGCATTTCTTTATTGGATCGCTGCGGAATTGAGAAAAATTCTCTGGCGCTCTGTTTTAATTACAAATTGTATATTATTTACATTTAATTTACAGCCCCTCAGCCTTTGCCAATTTAGAAAATTCCTTTTTGGTAGGTAGGTAAAATTATTAAACTTGATACACTTTTGATATGGATAAACTAGATCTCGGTTTTATTGGGTTTAGTAGTTTTTTCGTAGACTGAGCAATTTTTGCGTATTCTCTGAAGGCAAGATAATCAGTTATGTTTATAAAACTCGTGAAAAAGGGTATGAATCTATTAGAATCAGACTGCTACTGAGCTTGCTTGCGACCTGGGAATCGAACCGACAAACTCATGTTCTATAGAACCGCATTGCAGCCATTACACCAAGGAAACCGTCAAACTTTAGTATAATCAAGTCTAGAATTAGGTTTAAATCTACACGGTGGCTACAAGGTGTAAAAAAATCGGCCTCGCCATACGAATTGTCCAATAAAGTTTATCATTTTGTATGGTGAGGCTGATTTTTTTTTTCGTTTCCTGAAAAAAAATTGTGGAAGGTTGTTCAGTTTCGTCTACTGAGCAAGCCCTTAAAGTTTGTGAAGGGCTGTCCCTTACACCTTTTATAATAGGTAAATCTGTAGAAGTTTTAAGTTGTGCGCGCATCACGTAGGTAAAATGTACGAAATCGATGTAGATAACTTAGGTATCACTTTTACATATTTATATTTTTCGTCTTATGTTATATTATAGGTATGTATAAAAGAGTGCCATTAGCCAAAAGCCTCGTTAAATAGAACAACTCCTTCACTTCCTACCATTAATTTCTACCAATTAACATCTGCAAAACCTGAAACCGTTTCCTTTTCTACCATATTTACAGCAGCACATTGGCTGGCAATCCCCTGATTAGTCAATAGATCAGGTGCACCGTGCTATACATCCCACTAACTGCGCCATGCTTCGCGAAGTCACATTAAGGTGAATGTTTTATACTAACGCCGCCGCTGGATATAAAGTCTGGTTGCGACGATCTATCGCTGTCAATCCGGTGAGAGATTGAGGCCATTTCGAGAAAAAAAGGGAGGTTTTTGAGTTTTATCTGTGTATTTTAGGTCATCTGACAGTTTTCAGTATTTTCTTATCTTAAATAGGTTCCAGAAACCAATATTTTAGTAGCAGGTACATATTTAGTGAAGAGCCTTAAAAATAAACGTGTTATGAATAGCTTATTACACCACCAATTCGCATTTAATGGAACACCCCTACATTTTCCAAGGCTTTAAGAAAACCCTTCTCGACAACTGCAACAAATATATTCACGAAACGTAAAATATGTCAAACTAAAATCCCAGCCACTGAAACATTTTTCAAAGCAACAATATTTATGGCCATCCAATTGAATTTCACACTTGATTTGATTTCGGGGCCGCTTGAAAAATCCTTTACGGTTACCAACCGAACGAACGCATCTGTCAAATAATGGCGGGAAAACAGACCACGGTATTGCCAGCCTAAACCAAGGGTCGCCATGTGTCAAATAGAAAATAGTTATTTATGGCCACCATTCACAAATTGCATTTCGAGGCCGAATTGATATATTGGAATGTTTTATATGTAAATGTGGTCCTAAGACGAATGGCTTGGCCTAGAAACGGATATCGCATGATTTAGATTGTTACAGTAATGCAGGTTTAAATTGTTTTTCTTATCATTATAAACTTAACATTAACGCACGCGGAATAGAGATAACTAGCTACACGAATTTATCAAGGAGCTTTGTGTTAATGAGATAATTTGTATTCTGTACTTAAACAGCATGAACCCTGTCGAAGTATTGAATGGCAGTACCTAAGTTAATAATTATTACGGTGTGCTATTTACACTTATTACATCTATAAAGTTGACAGAATACCTAATGCTGCATTATAGAATTTCAAAAGTTAAATCTTAAACAGGTACTTTCGTCCTACAAAACCAAAAAAAAAAACATTTCGGCAGTAAACAAACTGTCTATAGATTCAACCTTTTTAGGTTCCATAATTTCGTTTTTCGAACGTTTCCTTGTTCCAAAATCAACTAGCAGAATAACAATAAAAAAAAAACAATAGAACAGCATTTAATTTCGCTAAGGCGCGCTCACGTTTGCGGCCGATAGTTTAGTTTCTGTAAATCATAATGTCAACCGAGGTCATGCTCGCGGGGCACACGAGCCAATCCGTTATTCACGATAAATGACAGGATGAATTTATGTATCAATACGAGCCTAGATTAGTTGTGGAAATATCCTCCTCGGAGGTCCTGTGGACACAAGGGATATTTGCAGTGTTTTGGTTCATAATACATAGTTGCAGTGGGAACATTAGGTATAAGGCTGATCATGCGTAGGTGTAGGTAATCTAAGCATAATCAGCCTTAAGTATAATGTTCCCACTGTTGAGACTCAGGCCTCCTTTCTAAGGAAAGAGGTATAAATAATTAATTCACCACGCGGCGGGCCTAGTGCGGGTTGGTGGATGTCACATATCTCGGAATTTTTATTTCTAGGACATGTCGGTTTCCGCACGATGTTTTCCTTCACCGTTTTGAGAGCAGTGGTGATGAAATAAATGACTCAAAGTTAAGCGCCTACTTAGATTTGAACCCACGACGTACAACTCGTAAGTCGGAGTCGTTACCACTGAGCCGCCATGACTGCTCTCACCACTGTTTTAGTTTGTTTTTAGGGTTAGTAAATTTTGGGGGTCCCCATACTTAGAACTAAAACTCAACAATTTTTTTTTCATCAAACCTATACGTGTGGGGTATCTATGGATAGGTCTTCAAAAATGATATTGAGGTTTCAAAAATATTTTTTTTCTAAACTGAATAGTTGGCGCGAGAGACACTTCCAAAGCGGTAAAATGTGTCCCCCCCTCTAACTTCTAAAATAAGAAAACAATAAAACTAAAAAAAAAAATATGATGTACACTACCATACAAACTGCCAACGAAAATTGGTTTGAACGAGATCTAGTTAGTAGTTTTTTTTATACGTCATAAATCTAAAAAATACACTATTATTAAAACACCGTTAAAAGTTACAACGAACTACAAAAACTATTATATTGTTACTTGCTGCTACGGAACCCTTCATGGGCGAGTCCGACTCGCACTTGGCCGGTTTTGTTCTACGAACCCATTTTGCAGTGTAACTTAGAGCTGTTAGAGAAATGCCAAATGTCATAAGTGGAGATGAATTTAGTCACACGCTTAGGAAGGATTCCGATCACATACCTAAACAGGCACTGAAGTAGAATCCTCATAGGAAAAAAAAAGCGTGGGTGTCCTCGGCAAACCTGGCGATGTACCGTGCTGGCAGAAGCGGCGACCATCGGATTGACATGGAGCGAGGTGAAGCATTAAGTTCGAGACCGGTCGCGATGGGTGACTATCCATACATATAAGAAAGGAGTTGTGTTGTTCATAATTTCTATGGTGACTACTGTGGACGACCTCTGCATCAGCTAAGGGACATAGGATCTTAAGTCAGGTAGATAAGTCACATTGCAGTTTTACAAACGTCTAGCATAGATAGGTTCCAATAAATGATAAATTGCTGGTTTAAGTTAGATAATAATATGCTCATTTGAACCCCGAAGAATTCATATCGAAAGCGGTCTTGTCCTACGAATTCTGGTCAGGTAGGAGACAGTCTATTAACATCATCCATCTGGTCTTCTTTTTGAGGTATTTTTTGGTAGGTAATAAGATAAAATAATCATGTAATGACTTCTCTAGCTCTAGAGTGAAGCGAAAGGCGACGGCACAGTTAGCGCAGGGTTCGATTTTCAAACGAAACTAACATTTTTGTATGTGCTACAGATAGGTTAAGTCTTTGATTATAAGGGTTAAGTTCACGTGTGTGTGAGCGCACCCTCGATACAGCTTAGAGTACCTAATTCCAAGTGTAAGACAAAGTTAAAAAAGAAAATAGTTCATGTTTTCAATGTTTCAGACTTTTACTGACTAAAACTCAGAAACTCTGTGTCTACATCTCTTTTTTTCCAATTCTCCTTTCGCGGGTATGCTGGAAGAGATTTCTTTAGAAATAAGCATCACCTATGTAGGTACCGATTCTTATATAAGAAAAGAAGACAGAAACAGAAAAGTGTGTACATGAATTGTTAAATAAATAAAACTCACCTATGTTACTTCAGTTGCCCTTTGCCTTTCAGCGCCACGGGTTCCCATTCAGAAATTTGCCGTGGCCCTTGTGGGTTTTTTTTCGCTAAGTAGATGGAAAAAAAATTAAAATAAAGAAAACCCGCAAGCGCAAAAACACGCGAATAAATGAATATGAATAAGAATATGAAATCATCTAATGTCTTCTTCCGCTCTAGAGTGATGCGAGAAGGATTGTCCGACTTTTAAACCCACCCGCGATCCTTGAGTTGCCCTTTGCGTTCCAGGATCACGGTAATTCTTTCGAATGCTCCCGTAGACCCATCTGGTCCAATATGCCTTTTCGAATAAACTTTTTTTGAAGAAATTGTTGAAGACATAAACCCTTAGAAGTAGGTAACGTTCGCGGCCATCACATTAATGTTGAACTGGCACACCTACTGCTAATTAACACTAACTTATTTAGGTACCCATTAGTTAGTCTCATCGTGATATATCACACTTAAATTATAAAAGCGAAAGTTTGTAGGTATGCATGTTTGTTGCTCCTTCATGCACAAACAGCTAAACAGATTTGGATGAAATTAAGTACACGGGTAGACAATTTCCTAGAATATCATGTAGGATACTTTTATCCCAAGAATAAGTAAATTAGTAAATTCGTTTGGAATAATTTCCTACTTTTGCGCGTGCGAAGTCTGGATGAAGTTAGTAGATTAGATATGTTTTTACACCACCTACTCGATAATGCCCTTTTAAATGGCATACAATCCTCATATAAAGCAAGTCCTTAGCCTAGCCCTAGCCGAGAGTAATGTTATTTGAATTTGGAACACCAAAACAAAATTGTAGGTACCTCAAAAGAGTTTATTCAAAAATCAAACTGGCCACTAACCAAATAGACGAATAAAATATGATTATTGTCATCTTTAAAAAACAAAAATACCTACTAAAAGAAAGTGCTTCGAGAGTTATAGAAAATTAACGCTGTAGTTCAATTTAGTTGTGATTTATGTTTTATAGTATGCCTAAGGCATTAAGTCCGCCTCTGTACTTTTATGTGCATGAAGTATAAATAAATAAATATATACGGGATAAAAATAATGTCTAAGTCGCGAGCTGCATGTTGAATTCCTAAAGGCTCCTTGCTGAGTTTTGATCCCAAACGCAATAAGGGATTTTAATTAAATAAAACAATTAACTCGGTGTGTATCTCGTAAAATATTGGAGCACTCATTTTTAATTTCTGGCACCTAGGTACTGATGCTATATTCTGTTTAGATTTGCAGCCGGCGAAAAGCTCTCGACAGCCAATATCATTGTCGTGTTGATCGAAGCAGGTAGTGATCGTAGACTTTTTACACAATTTATCCCTAATATCATAAAGGTAAATGATATTAGTAAGTATATCTACTTAGATAAACTGTAGTGTGCCCACTTTTTTAACCGACTTCAAAAAGGAAGAGGTTCATGTTCGGCTGAATGTATTTTTTTTATCGTTCAAAATGATCCTATACACGTGGTGTGGTGGCCCACATACGAAGTAGATTTTTCTGCTAAGACTTTTTTTTCCGTTCGGGCACTAATTAAGCCTAGTCGAGTTCTAATTAGTACTACATTTACCTGGCCGAAGTCACGAACGTGAGGGCAACCACTGCTGGATTATGAGCCTTCAAATGTTTTAAGATTGCGTCTTTTCCGCCAAGTAAAATATTTTTCTTTCTTTTCTTCGATCGATCCTGGAAATCCAGCGAATAATCGCAATGTTCTCCAATCTTTATATTACGGGCTGCCATTCCTCGCCAGAGCAGTGGTGGCCGAGTAGATTAGTGGTGGCCGAGTGGTAACGGCCCCGACTTACGACTTGTAGGTCGCAGGTTCAAACCCAACCAGGCGCAATACTTTGTGTAATTTATTTCATCACCACAGGTCTCAAAACGGTGAAGCATAACATCGTGAGGAAACCGGCATGTCCTAGAACCAAAAATTCGAAGACGTGACATCCACCAACCCGCACTGAGTCGTGAATTAAGACCCATTCCATCATCTAGAGAGGTGGCCTGAGTCCCAGCAGCGGGAACATTATAATGCCGACTATGCTATGCTATTCCTTGCCTTCATAATCGCTTTTAGTAAGCATACCTTAGGACACTGCTCCGTCCGCTATAACTGACGCCCAAAATAAGCCCATACCGCAAGCAACCTAAAGACATTGAGAAGAAATTTTTCCACAACATATGTGGCTCTACAAATTATGAGTAAAGCATGATCACGTCAACAAAATGCCTATCTAAATTGAAGCTATCGTAACAAAATACGAGCCTCGGTCATGTGCACGTACAAACTTGGGCAGAATAAAAGCATGATATATTTACATAACGCCGCTGGATCACGTGCCGCTTCCGCGGTATTGAGTCTGGCAAGTGGTAGTTTGCGACGACTGTGTTGCCCGGTGATAAAAGTACTACCACTTTGGTAGCCTTCATATTTTTTTTTTGTTTCCTCGCTATATTGTAATCTTGTGATATTATTTACATATTCCAAATGAGTAAGAATGTCGGTAATGTTTTATAATTCAGGTTGTCAAGAGTTTTTTAGCAATACCCCATCTGCTGGTGTTCTGCTGAGTGACGCCATCATTTTCTAGCCACCGTAATTCACTGTCTTACGTTTGGAGCCCATCCAATCTAACTTGAGATAAAAGCAGCAGTTCAGCAATAAATACGCCTCCTATCATCTGCGAGGTGAATCAATTTCATCTTGGAGCACTTATTGTTACCTATGCTTAATTGCTTAATCCGTTGCCAACATCAAAGTCGATAGAATGTGGACAAGTCGATCAATGTCGCATTGATAATAAATAATCTAGTAAGAAAGCTGGGCTAATAAACCCAGCTTTAAAAACTATAACGTTATCAACAAAAATTTATACTTACCTACTATCATGTTTATCATTGATAACAGTCATAATGTAGTAGTGATACTGAGTTAAGTAAAATTCGTCGAATATTTACTGGCAACTTTCCACATCAGTTTGTTAGATTACGCAGGCGCGTCAACTGAACGCCTGACCGTGTTGTTAAACAGCTGTTTGACCTTGGCTTAACCAAACAATCCAAATTAACCTTACAATATGGACTTCAACGACAAAGTGGTTTTAATTACTGGTGCCAGTTCCGGCCTCGGCGCAGCAACAGCCATCTACCTATCCAAGCTATCAGCCAAACTCGTTCTTGTAGGCCGAAAAGATCCGAACCTCAAACGAATAGCCCTTTACTGCGAGAAAACTAAAGGATTAAAACCTCTTGCCATTACCGCTGACGTCACAGAAGATCTTGATGCTGAAAGAATAATTAAGGAGACGATAGAACACTATGGAAGACTGGACGTTTTAGTGAACAATGCCGGTGTTATTGGGATGGGCGGAATCAAGAACTCCTCCATGGAAACGTACGACAAAGTTATGAACACTAATATGAGATCTGTGTATCAGTTGACGATGCTGGCTGCTCCACATTTGATTCAAAGCAAAGGCTGCATCGTGAACGTTTCTTGTATCGCTGGTACAAAGCCCACTACAATGGCCTTAGCGTACAATATCTCAAAGGCCGCATTAGATCATTTCACTAAATGTGTTGCGTTAGAGTTAGCTTCTGATGGCGTAAGAGTGAATTCAGTAAATCCAGGATTTGTGAAAACGAATTTGTTGAAGAATATTGGACTGAGCGAGGAACAGTTAGCTTTGTTCGTTGCTAATGTTGTCGGTAACATGCCTCTGAAGAAGGCAGTAGAAGGGGATGAAGTGGCAGCCTTGATAGCATTTTTGGCCAGTGATAAATCGAAAAGTATTACGGGTTCCACTTACGTTATAGACGGCGGTATAACGTTAAAATAAGTATCAGAATGTCGAAACAGTATCTGAATTTGTATGTAATGTAAGATAATTAGATTTTTCCTGTCAGAAAAGTCTTGCGTAAGATCAATTTATCTAAGTGTTTTACTGTTAACTTATTTTATTTTTGTAACAAAGAATGCCATTGTTATTGTTACTGGTGTGAGTCAATCTTATTTGATTTCACCCGACTGTTTCCTTGAGATTAGAAAATATTATGTGAAAAAGATTTTTTGCTATTTAATATGTGCTCGATTGTATACAATGTTCTAATTTTCTGTATATTTTTTTTGGTCTGACCGTTGTCAGAATACAATTTCTATTTTCTATTTTTTTATAATAGGTTTAGGCAGAAAACGTCTACCTAATACTAAGTGTTATCGGCTTTAAAATCTGATATCTCATGTTATTGATTTTATTATTCTTTTTATGTGCTAGTCAATGCTTTTCCATAAACCAATTTTTTATCGATGGTAAAATATATTGTTGTTATATTTTATTATTATTATTATACAAAAATAAACGTAGGTAAGTAGTTTAGTAATAATAAAGGAAAAAATATTATACCCACGGACCAAAGGTTATTTTTTTTACCTAGGAGAAACAAATTATACAAATTAAGAATAGTACCTAAATAAAACCTTTTTGCTGTTTACGGCAATATACTTATGTATATTTGCAATCTGAAAGAATTTTTCGAAACCTGTAATATTCATTAAACCGTAAACCAGTATGACTATATCATCAATCAGATGAGAAGGTGCGATTAGGTAAGTAGCCTGACCAAAATGGCACGTGCTAGTTCCTATCCAGTAGTAAGCTAGGCTCTGGAAGAGATTTTAGATAGAGTCCCTGTCGCGATGATGCAAAAACATGCATAATTAATACCACTACTACTACTGGATTCTACGTTCCAAGTAAAGAATGATACATAAGGCGAATTCGCGAACAAAAGTCGACTAATGGAGCAGATATGTACCTGTCTAAAAAAATTATATTATTTATCGATAGTGCGACATATATCCTTTATTTAATTTCCAAACTGAAATATAACCCTCAATGGTATAAGGAAAGTCGTAAACTTCTAACATCTGCGTAGGTACTCAACCTTCAACTATACGGACTTATATTTTAGTCAAATTCTCACCTTTAGAACTCACTATAAAGTGTAAATGAATCGACAACAATTAGTACCTACCTTACCTCAGTTGTACTACCAAGGAAGACCAGTTTGTAAACTGTAAACATCAAACATGGCTTATTGTTTTTCCTATTCAACAATGATTATCTTTATCGGCCGACCAGCCATTGCTAATTCTACATGCTTCATGTGTTTTGTAATTCAATTCCCGCGTAAATAGACAAGGATGTCGGAATTCACGACACAAGTCATTTGTTAGTAAGTAAATGGTTATGTCATCTGCAATTCTGATTATAACTTTCCTTATAACTCCGCCTCACTTAAGATTCCACGGAATACTTACTTTTTTTTTTCATACATTTTACATACCTGTCACATATTTCGTAATGGTGGCACAAAAACTTATGGCATATTTCAAGAGAAGACTACATGGTTTTTGCAAAACATAAATATGTATATTTACGGTTGTCGCCATCCACAGTAGGTAGTAATAGATTTAATGCCATCTATCTATTGCAGAAAAACGAACTTAGATCAATGACAACCACCTATGGGGAATTCATCAGGATTCGTAATGGGAAATCTTATTTTCGATCTTGAATTACCGGGTACAATCCAAGTATGGCGAAAATTAAAAAAGAAGACGGTAAGATAAAATAAATTGTAAGTTACAACAGGTTACAACGCATAGGTGGCCCTTATTTGCAAGTTATGAAAATCATGTACTGGTTTAAAAGTATGGATGCCTGACCCGTTCGGAAAAAAAATAATCAGACCACCTAAAACTCGGGATTTTCTGAATTTAGTACGTACATTGAGTTAAGAACGTATCAAATTAGTTTAATACCAGAATTTTGCAGGGTCGAATAGATTTGGAGTCAAAGAGAAGACAGGAGTCTCAAAATGGACGGGGCCTACTCGGGCCGATGCCTACTTAGGTTGTGGTATTGTTAGAACAAGTTACAGTGACCCTGGGACGTAAAGGGCAACTGAAGGAACAGATCTGGGTTTAGTCAGTAAGTATAAGTCGGATACTTGCTCTCGCTCCATCCAGAGCAGAATTTGTTTAAAAAAAAAACGTATAAGTCAGGAAACCGGTTGCAGAATTGTTCGAAAGAGCCATTGTGGCCCTAGAACACCAGGGCAACTGAAAGAACACAGGTGAGTTTTAATCATGTCGGGTATAAGTCTGAAACTCTTTCTTGCTCCGCCCACAGTGGAAGAAATTATTTGATGATTTTCTACTGTAAATAAAAAATCTAGACATAAAATTTTAACATTTGAAGGCAACTAAAGCTAACCTATTACACCATATAACGACATATATCGTACATTGGATTACGCAACTATGAAAGTGTACACCAATTTACATTCCTACCAGATCACATTGAATTTGTCACTCTTATTCAAGCCATTGCGACAATACCTCAAACATTGTACCGTATTCGGCAAGATTGAACACACGGGGATGTAGCTCAGTGGTAGAGCGTTCGCTTTGCATGTGAAAGGCCCCGGGTTCGATCCCCGGCATCTCCAAAACCACTTTTTATTGTTTAGTACTCAACTATATACGTACATGTTATGACCATTGACATACTGTTCGCAAAAATGGGCCAAATAACGTCACTGACACGATTATTAAGTTCTTTTTTTCTTCTTCTAATTAAAAAAGCTGTAGGTATTTATTCTCACCAAATGATTGTGTACCTATCAATAAAGTGAAAAAATCATTTAAAATACATACAACAAATCCCTATCTATATTATATATAAAAATCAATGCCAATTTTCGTTGTAATTCTACATATAACTCAAGAACGGGCTCACCTATCCAAACCAAATGTTTAGGCTTTGCTCGGACTATTTAGTAGATGGTTTATGTGAAGTTTAGTAGGGTAGAGTAGTGTAGAGTAAGGTAGAGTAGGATAGGGTAGAGTAGGGTAGGGTAGAGTAGGGTAGGGTAGGGTAGGGTAGAGTAGGGAAGAGTAGGGTATAGTAGGGTGGAGTAGGGAAGAGCGGGAACGAAGCCGCGCGGGCAAAAAAGCTAGTAGTTTATAATTTATTCGTATCTTACGAGAAAAATAGGGGTAGATAAACTCACCATGAACAATTGCATCACTGCTTACCATCAAGTGGGGTCGTAGTCAAGTATTAGTGTATATTATTTAAAAAAACTTATTAATTGCAATAACCCAATGTACATTGTTATGGAGTTTTTTATAAGTACATTGTGCAAATTAAAGTTACCATTTCGTTCAAAAATAAGAACACCAAATAAAAAAAAACAATGTCACATTCTTTTGTATTTTTACGAGTAGTACAATAAAGTAAAAAAAAATAAATACAGTTAAAAATACTTTTCATCGTCCATAAAAAATAATATAAAAATCCTGCTAGTCCAAGTCGAGGGGTATCGCAATCAAATAATGTGACGTGTCAACCGATTTATTGTTCCACTGAAAATAATTTAATAAGTAATACAATAAAATTGTATCCGTAATTCATTAGAAACAACTAATTTTATATTTCGAAAAAATACACAGTCTAAATTATGTCTCATATTAATTTTCATAGAGAATAATAATAATTATTATTAACTTTTCTTAAAAGGAATGGAAACATTATCGATACTACTCGCAAATCGATTACATTTAAGATTATATACATCGATTTTTCTCGATTCTTTACTTTTGAACACGACTCGAAGACATTACGATCTTATACGCGCTAATCTAGCAAACTCTAGGTATACAATGAACACATTGTAATTTGGGAATTACAATATTTACGTTTAGAATCTCCTTTTTACTTTTTTTATTTAGCTTACAGGAAATGTTTCTGATGTTCAACTATATACACACAGGTGAAACTGTTTAAGCAGATCAAGCGTTTGCCAATTTCATATTGTTTGAGTTTACATTTCAGTATTTTCAGTATTTATATTTCAAGTTTAGAACCAATATTTTTTTTTTTAAGTTTATTCGTTTATCTGGGCGTACACAGCTTTAGACTGATAGAATTACATAATTATTCAATAGTTCATTAAAAACAAAATTAAAATATTATCTAACGCTAAGATTTCTATCAGTCTCGGAATACTGACTAAAATATATATTCTGAATGCTTTGGTTATCATGTAAGAGCCCAAAATTTTGAATAACAGCGGCATGAATAAATGTTATTCAGGACATCCGCTCTGTTGCATGAAACATTACAATTTGTACTGAATAAGCATATCAGAAATCTTATTTCAGTCATCCTAAAACAAATAGGTAGATAAGGCTACATTTCCTTACAAATAATTTAAATTTTCTTCGCCTTTTTTACTCACTAATGTTGACATTCTACTTGAGCCCACTCGCGTAGGCTTCGACACGCTTAAAACTATATTTACGTAAATAGCCAGCTATGAATGCCTACACTTCACGGGCTAGTAATTTTGAACACCAATATCGTTAATATCACTGTCCCGTCCAAAGATTTACATCAACTTTTTCCATATTTTTTTCAGATTTCATAACTTACTTTTTTTACATTAGGTGTATACCTTAAAAAGTGAAAAGGTCATGAGCAGGAATGTGATTTGAGTAATATTGAGTCAAGAATACGACGAAAAAACTGGAGAACTAACACATACCAGTCGACAACTCTGAATAGACCGTCGGCTGCCAAGCAAGGCCGTCACGTCATGGTCGTCGAACATCTCCACTACGACGCACGGTTGAGCACCAACACCATCTACACAAGCGACAGCATCAAAGTTGTCGAAACACATCGGATACACGCTAAAACGGCAACTATTACGACGAGAATCGTTTAGGGGGGCAAGCTCAGGGAGCTCTCACTGAGTTCATCGACAGTCTCGCTGGAGGTCCAGCACGATCAGCAGTGCGCCGGCGCGGGCTGCATGGGCGGCGTGAGCGGCGTGTCCGGCGTGGGCTGCGTGGGCGGCGTGTCCGGCGTGGGCGGCGTGGGCGGCGCGGCAGCAGCAGGCGCGGCGCAGCAGTTCTCGTTGAGGTCGGTGGCGCGCTTGCGGCGGGGGCTAGGCGCGCGGCTCGAGCGCGGGCGGCAGGCCGAAGCCGGGCAGCGCGGGCCCCGCGGGGCCCCCGGGCGCCAGGGCCCCCGAGCCGCAGGCGCGCACGCTGGCGCCCGAGCCGCCGCTGCCTCCGTGCTCCAGCGACGTGAGGGACGGCACAGAGGGCCGCTCCGACGGGGCCGGCGACGGCGCGTCCACATCATTCTGCAACGATCCAACGCGCTCAGCTGTGGCGCCGGCTACAACACCACGGGGCGGGAGGGACGGGGAGGGGAGGGGGTGGGGGGCACCGTTACTCACTCGCATACCGTGACGCCAACCAGACGACGGTCCACTGTCTGACGGGTGACGTCTCAACGTCGTACACCACGACGAAGTAAGCCAACGTACTAGTGCTAATATAATCAAATCAGTGAAACTTTATATGAGTGTAGGGGGTTTCCTAAAAAAATCTTATTGATCCGTCAGTTAATTTTTATTTTCACTATGGGTGCGCTCACGTTTGGCCATCACTAAGTATAAAAAAAAATTACATAAAAATACTGTACACGTATTTTTTTTTTTACGAAAAGTAAAAATATTTTTGGATTTTTTCCAGGAACACTAGAAATTACTCCAGTATCATGGGTGCGTTTACAAACATCTAAACTCACATATACAAAACACCAGGTAGGCCATACATAGACCATAATATTTGTTCCGTGCGAGGATCGGACATGACCCCTTTTGGTAAAACAAAACTTAGGGTCGAATTTTTTTTGATAATGTAACTGACGGATCAAATAGACTATTTTTTAATCTAGAAAAATTCCCTATTATTTTCGTAATAATGACTTACTTAGCTTGACTAGTTAGCTTACTTCACCGCGGCCATCACTCGACAGTCGACAGACATCTGAGAAGCATCACGCGTTCACTAAAATACTGTGCTGATGGTACTGATGAACTAAACGATATTAAGATACTATGGAAACAAAAAGTCGTGTCAACAAATATATTTAGAATAAACTGCTTTACATTGTGGACTAGAAATACTATCTATATCTTATAGTACTTGAATTTTAGTTGCGAAAGCTTGTGATGTGATGTTTTTTATTTTTGTTAATTTTCCTCAAATTGATTCTAATATCGGATCGGCTATAGATCTGATTTGAATGGACATTGAAGCAGTTTGAAGCTTTTGATTAATGACGTATAATCGATAATATTCTAAATCCATAAAAAATATTACAAGATTTTTTTTTATACTGTATGCAACTTTTTTTAAGTCTAAAACACGAAATGTTTTTTTTTGTTTTTGTAAAATTCCATTTCCAAGAGGTTGGATGTAGAGATGTACCGTTGCCGGCAATATTGCCCAAAGTGGGAATATTGGTGGCCATATTGCCCAAACTGGGAATATTGGTGGCCATATTGCCCAAAGTGGGAATATTGGTGGCCATATTGGCCAAAGTGGGAATATTGGTGGCCATATTGCCCAAAGTGGGAATATTGGTGGCCATATTGCCCAAAGTGGGAATATTGGTGGCTATATTGCCGGCAATATTGCCCGAAGTATGAATATTGGTGGCAATATTGCCAACAACGGCACATCTCTAGTTGGATGTTTAATTCTACTAAGAGAGGATGGATTTAAAATACGTTTAAAACAGGTAAAAGACAGCACATTTAGCGAGCGTTTGGTGCGTAGTGATTCCCACTGTAGATGACAAAGCGTGCCAAGACAACAGGATTAAAGCGTAGGAGCCCATTTAAACAGCAGTTTTAGAACGTCATGACTTTTTTGTAGATAATATTCAAAAATCATACGAACAGTAAGGATTTTAAAATACAACACGACTTTGTATGTAACCCAATGATTGACTAAACTAATTTAAGGTCTAATAAGGTTTGTGAAAGGCTAATCAAGACACAAATTATAACTGTCAAACAGATTTTTTGCTGTGATTACTGAGAAGTATCAAATTGGACTTGTATGGACATCGTCATCGACCGGTCATCCCCTTTTCTAAGATATTTTAACGTGAGAGGAGTACCCAACTGATGCAGATGCAAATTCAAATAGAACTAGCTTCCCTTTAACCCTTTGTATGTCCGGAACGTGGATCCACGCGAGACACAATAACTTTTTAATTGTGTCTCTAATTACGGCATACGAAAGGTTAAAGCGAAATTATTTCGGAATAACCTAAGCAAATGATATGCAAATGTCAAATACTTATAAAATCAAAAGGCGAACTGGCCGCAACTCGGCAGAGCTCAATGTTCCAATAACAGGTCTTCCAGGTCTCAGTTCCTGTCAGAGTTGCGAGACTGTTCGAAAGTGACCACAGCCCTGGAACGCAAAGAGCAACTGAAGGAATACAGGTGGGTTTTGGTCAGTATAAGTCTGTCACTCCCTCTTGCTCCATCTAGAGTGGGATTAATTGACGATATCCCACATTAAAAAAGGGTCCTAGAGATTCCTGGACCTTCTCACAAAGTGAAAGTAGGTATATTACTACAACAACATTTTGGGGTTGGTTAAAAATGGAATGGTTCATTGTATGGTAAAATTTATTTGAACCTGATGTTACTACCGTTCATTTTTGATGATTGCGGTGGATGACTAACCTTAAAAAAAATGTGTCTCATTTCAAGTCCCTATGATACTTTTCATTGGCTGTAATTGGCAAAATATCAATCAGTCACAGATTTCTGAACTGTTTTGATTTACTGTTATTTCAACATCTAAATGAAATATTTGAAGAGTTTCACCATCTTTTAGGTTTTCATGTTGATTAGCCTTACAAAGTGACTTATACTACATAATTATTATGATTATGTGTGTTACCTTGTTAATCAAGAATTTTGTGTGTTAGAGAAAGCTGGAAGCATAATGAAGATATAAAAATAAGTTAGACATGCAAGTGTATGATAGATATTAAGTATAGCATATAGCGAAAAAGATCATAAATACATAAAACTAAATAGAAAAACATATATATATATAAAATAATACTTATTTTCAAAATATACCTAGTTATAATTAGATGGGGTTAAGTCTAAAATAATGAATATTTGCCAACATTATTTCTAGCGATGTTCTGTGATTATGTAGAGTATACTATGGATAAAAAAAAATGCGAACCTATGTGATAATTTAAACATATTATTTGCTTGGAAAACTAAACATAATAACAATCTAAAATATCGACAAAAATTACCTAAGGATAGCATCGATAACAAAATTGGTTGTCACTACATCTCTAGAGGTAATACATGATTTTTTACAATGATTATTATAATTTGTGGCTCATAGCTTAAGTCTTACTGTAAATACTTTAAATACGGGACTATATTAATACTTCTACATAACAATAACATACTAGGTACATAATAAATTAAATGTACGTACATAATATAAACTTACAAATACCTGTGGTACGATGATGAAACCTAGATAATAAAATTCATATCAAAATGTTGTGTTCCCATTATTATTGTCGAACACACGCCATCGAATATAAAAAAAAAATCTACCTACTTAACATTATTTTAATAACAATACAACATTTATACCTATTCGTATAAATATTAGGATCCAAAAATACCAAATTTTTTGTATAAAAATAATTCTCGTATAAAAATCTAGGATAAACATCGGTTTCATGCGATTTTCATTAATATTTACATTGGATTCACGTAAAGGTATAACTTTCCTTACAACTCTACTCTAGAGTAAATACCTTGGATTAAACACATACATAATAATAGCTATGTCGATAATTCTCCTCACAATACAAAAATCTAGCGCTATTGTTGCATATTACATACTGGTAGCACATATAAAACCTTCTAGCTCGTCAACTTTTTTAAAAACCGCTATTGTTTCATCTATATTGTCTATAGCATCCTGGAGGTTCGAACACTATGACCAACGAGGTTTGTACACTATTTCGGGACAGTCGGACGTAGCCACACTATTTTGTACTTTTTTCTTTCTCTTTTTTTCTACGCACTTACTGTGAGCGACGTTCTTACAACCCAAGTATGCTCTCCTGAGCGCACTTGTCACTTTGCCCTGATAATCAGTCACAATCCGACATTTTAATAAGGGATAACAACGACTCTGACAAAAATAAATGCTTGAAAATAACTTTCTTTTAACTAAAATGTAAAAATGCAATAAGATTTTTTCTTAAGGAGAAAGCGCCAGGGTAACCCGCAAAATTAAGTTTTTTTTTTTAAATTGTAGCTGAGTATCGGATAATATAGAAACAAAAAATATATTTGAGGTAATGACATGCATGTCATAGGAAGGCACGGGAATTTCATAATTAATACAACAATGCATCCTAGTGTTTGGGCTTATTCGAATAATTGTCATGAAAAGAAAGGTACTCTGACTGTAAGTGATTTTAATGGTTATGCTTTACTGGTATCTTACTCTAGAACTTGCACGTAATTTAAATTTAGCTGATAGATATCACAACTAAAAACTGTGAAATAACAAACCAGAAACAGCAACTTCCAAAATTAAAGTTTATTATCATTTTATTTTTGTAATGAAGTCGGTTAAACCATCATCATAACGCACTAATTTAGAGATCAGGTAAAACGTTATGTTTTTTTTTAAACAAAGCTTCTTTTCTAAGTTTTAATGAGTTTATTTGTCCAAACACATATACGTCATTATCGTAAATATAATTTTTGTTACAATTATTGGATAGTATGTCCAATACTGAGTCACTAATTGCAAAAAAACTTTAATTTTCGAGTTTTGCGGGCTACCCTAGAACATTCACCCTAAAGAGAAACTGGACAGCACATAAGTCAAAAAGAAAAATCAGCCACTGAAAAGTAAGTCTGAGATTACGAATATGAGAATTAAGTCAGAAGTTTGATCAGCAGCGCATTTCAAATTACGGAAACCAGTAAGAAAAATTACAGAAGCTGAAGAGATATATTACAAAAAAATTATGAGATAATTTAAATGTGAGAGAAAAATCTTAAAATGATTACCGATTAGATTGAAAATGATAATTCTTAGTGACTAGAGAAGAAAATTCATGCTTAACACAAAATATTCTCACCACGCTTATCCCAGGCTTTGCCTGAAATTATAACACGCGTTGACTAACAACCTAATAAACCTATACACATTAACGGCAGTAAAAACCCGACTTAAATTTAACTTACAACTAATATTTATATTAATAATTAATTTTATTTATAAAAATGAATATAATATAAATAAGTACTTATGCTTTAAATAAAAACATGGAAGACAAAACAAACAAACAAAAAATATATATACATAAATAAGTAATTTGTCATGTTCACAAATTAATGTAGATGTAAATTATTTATGTAAGATAATGTATGGTGTTCACATGTTGGAAATCATGGATGTTGTCTTATTACTTGAACTAGTTTTTACTAACACTATAAGACATCTAAATAGATGCCAAAAGAAAAACGTATTGTTCCATTTTTAAGTAACTTTCGGCTCAACGTCGCGAGATTAAAATCCAGCAGAGCGCTTTTATGTATTAAATTAAGTACCTCATAGTATATAAGTTAAAGAGGAATTAATATTTTGGCATACCCAGATTAGTCTTAACCAGACTTATAATAACCAAATTTATAATGCCTAGATTTGTAATAACCTGATTTGTGATACCCAGATTTATAATACCTATATTTGTAATACCCAAATTTATAATACCCAGATTTATAATGCCTAGATTTGTAATACCCAAATTTATAAAACTCGAATTTATAATATCCAGATTTAAAATAATTTAGTTTGTATTACTGAGATTTATAATGCCCAGATTTATAATACTACTAGAGTACCTATTACTCAGATTTATAATATCCAGATTTTTTGTCATCAACCAATGGTTAAGACATCATTTAAAAATGCGCTTAATAGCAACCTCAAAGTCAAGATTATAACATCTAATCAGTCTGCATTTTCATACTATATCTGTTCAGTGATCAATATAATAAAGAGTTATACCCCAAGCACCCATTTCTATAGAAATCCACCATGTGAACAAAACCAACCATATGGCACCAGTCACCAGAAAGTAAAGAGTGTGAGTATGAGCGATGTGAAAGCGAGTATGTAGTGTAGCAGGCGCCTGAGACGCCGCGCCGGGCAAGTTACCTTGAGCGGCACCGGCGGCACTTCCAGGTGGTAGCCGATGTCGCACAGGTTGCGCAGCAGCTCCAAGCCTGCAACACAAGGGAAGGCACCTTAATGCGACTCCATTTTTTATGAAGTACACGATTCAAGTCAGGACATATTAGTTCCATCCGACAAGCACCAACTCCTCGCTCTGTGTCCACCCGATGTTCACAGTTGGATATCGCGTGTCAACCAGTAAACGTCGAGTCCACGGGTTGACGTCGTGTTGTTCGTGTTCGTGGACATTGCGTTGTGCGCGAATAGATGAGTAATTTATCAAGGGAAAGGATGAGGTGTGTCGCTAATGCATTGTCACCACTCGTAGCCCGCACACGATCCATCCGGGAGCAGCGTGTAGGCAACGCAGGGGGCGCGTGCGAGCAACGGGTGACCACCGAGTGCACCCTCGACGTCAGCAGTTGGACAATTGAAGGAACACCTCAGTCTAACACTCTCGCCCCACCAAGATCAGGAAAAGTTGGATAAAGCGTCAGAAAAACTCACCAGGCTCTCGATTCCGTCCATATCTCGACTCCCAGGCGTCAAACAGCCGATTGTAATACCGTGGCCCAGCAAGGAAACCTAGGTACTTGTGTGTCTCGCATGTGGGGAATATCCGCTCCATGTCGCCCGACTGTGTCAGCTCGTCCTCGGATTGGATGAGGTGGCGGACGTCGTCTGGAGTCAGGGTTGATAGGATGTCGCGCAGGTACTGTGTAGTTTTTTTATTATTAGTTTTATTTACAACACTTACATACACCATAAATGTTTAACTAACTGGAATTAGAACTAAAATAAAAATAAAAATACATACAGCCGAACATACAACCTCCTTCTTTTTAAACAGATTAAAATATGGCGTCAAAAAACTCCTCCACATCGCTGTCGACTGGTAATGTGCCGAAAAGGTTGCATTGCCACGGTGTTGTATAGTTGATAAAATCTTCTCGTGTCGTCTTATTTTTTAACTGTTGCCACATACTAGCAATTACTTCTGTATGTTGTTGTTGGTGGGTTCACAAAAATGTAAACTCAAATATACAAGACTGGTAAACTCAAAACACCTATTTGTAGGCCATACAAATATTTGTTCCGTACGTAAATCAAACCCGCTACACGCAGCGCAGCCGCCAATCGCTCAACCACTGCGCACTGTGTTTTGATCAACTAATTTTAAAAGTTTTGAAAACGGAATTAAATAGATGGAAACTCGCCGCTTACAGAATCAGTAGTTAACAGTTATTTAGTTATACTGGATATGAAAAGGATCAAAAGTTAAGGTTTCAAAACCACTTTTTAAATCAACATGTACAGTCGCTGGTTCAGATCCGGCTCGAAGGACCAAAATTAAATAGGGCGGGGATTTGTCCACAATAAGGCGCAGTCACTTGGTAAAACGGAGTGTATTAGCACTTTACAACTAGGCAAACAGAACTCGGGTTAGTTACAGTTATTCATTATACACATAAAGCTAGACTAGATAGATTGAAAACGTTTTGGTGAGAACGTGGATCGTTTATTATAACTTTAACTTTAAAAATAAGATGATCTTACCATATCCCGATCGTCCATGTTGGTATAAATTATGTGTTTATCTCTTTCTTCTTTTGACAGGTACACTGTATATAACCGGCTGTCATATGGCAACCCAGCCTGGAAATAAAGAATTAGAATATTATAGAAGAGATCGTCAACGTAAAATTTCATACGATTTAATCTACTGAAAAACACTGTGTAACAGTTGGTATGCTACTCATGATATAACTGCAACAAACATACTTCGCGACTTCACAACGGATCTTTGTAATGAGACATTACTCTTTTACCAGACCTCTCACTACAATATCTCTCTATATTATAGTACGTTAATAAGTAGAATACGTTCCAATTAAGAATAGGAACGATCGCCATGTTGTGATGTCACGTCATACTGTCAAATCACAAGAAGTTGGGCAAATATGAAGAACTCCGAGATGAGCAAATTGAAGATCTGCAGGCTTACTCTTGAGTTCAATTCCGATCAGTCGACATTGAGATTGTGACATTTCGTACCCTTGAATTCAATGCTAGCGCCAAATTGGTTCAAAATTGCGTGACCATTTTGAGAACTAAGTGAAATCGTATATGTTGACAATATTGTTTTCAAGAGTACCAAATCACGTAACGCTAAAAATTGACATTGCAATCGGATTGACTTTAGATTGAAATTGAAATTAATTTGGAGAGTAAGCCTGCTGGATTCTGATTTAACATTTTTCGTTCACAGTTCGCAAATAAATTAAATTTTAAAAATTGAGAGTATGACGTGACGTCACAATATGGCATTCGATCCTATTCTTAATTGGAACGCAACGTATACTCGATGTTAAGCGGGTCTCAACTTGTGTGAGGTTGTGGCTCAAAAAGCACATTAAATTTCTTTGCGAATCTGCATTCGATGTTGCGTTCTTCAGAGTTGCAACCCATACGTATGGGTCTCAAATTTTGATTGTATGTAAAGGGTGTCTCAGTAAGAGTGCACTTTTTAAAATTGGAATCTTTTTTTTTTCTCATGCAAGTGGCAACTCTGAAATTTTACAGCTGTCACCTCTGTTTATTCCGATTATTAAAAATGGAGAGCTTTTCGAAAGAACAATGCGTTATAATTGTGAAAACTCATTAAAAAAATGGAGAAAGTTACGAAAGTTATGAACAGCATTCGTTACAGGAATATGATAACGGACTTCTTGTGGCCTCAACTGGACGGCATGAATCTGGACAACATGTGGTTCCAGCAGGACGGCGCAACCTGCCACACCGCGCATGAAACAATCGACTTATTACAGCAACGATTTCCAGAACACATTATCTTACGAAATTCTGATGTCAACTGGCCACCAATATCGTGCGATTTAACGCCGTGCGACTTTTTTCTATGGGGTTTTGTGAAATCTCGGGTTTATGCGAATAAATTCGAAACAATTCCTGAGCTCAAATCGGAAATCCGACGCGTCATCGGTGAGATACAGCCACATCTCTGTGCAAAAAACATGGAAAATTTCATGAAAAGAGTAATGGCTTGTCATCGGAGCCGCGGGGGGTCATTTGCCGGATATTTTATTCCATACTTAATCGGAACATGTCTTCTTTACAATACAATAAAAATATCACAACTCTATCATAAAATACTTGTTTTTATTTTAAAATGAAAAAGTGCTCTCTTACTGAGACACCCTTCACTTTAAAATCTGATCTAACAACATTAATGTACAGCTAGTACAATATACACTAAAAACAATCTAAAATATAGCGTCGAAAAACTCTTTCGCATCACTGTAGACTAAAAATCTGCCCAAATAAACAAACATTAGAAATCGGCTTCGTATCTAAGTTAGTACACGACTGTTCAAAATTCATAACTATTATACTGAAAAGACGTTTCCACAATACATTTTCTGACAAAGCTACTTTAATAATGTTAGTAAAATCACCAGTTTCTTAGGACTTTGCTTCGGGGCCGTGTCGATATCGGTGTGACCCGGGACCTGGAACTGTGAGCTTTTGAATACTACCGGTCCTACGTCATACTATCCTACTAATATTATTATAAAATAATGTGAAAGTAACTCTGTCTGCCTGTTATGGTGTGTCTAGACCTGGCAAATACATCGCTCGCGAGCGGCGCCTGCGCATTTCGCTGCCGGCTCGTTCGTACTCGGCCCCTGCGCCGCGCGCGCTGACTACGAACATGAAATGCACGCGCGTAGTTCGCAAGCGGCGAGCGAGCGGCGCAATCGCCCGATCTGGACGTACCATTACACTTTCACGGTTAAACTACTCAACCGATTTTGATGAAATTTGATATTTACGGAACTTTAACTCCAAGGATGGACATAGGCTACTTTTTATCTTTGTTCCACTTTGACTTCGCGTCCGCAATAACCAACTTACACGCGGACGAAGCCGCTGGCAGAAGCTGATCTGCTATACAGGAGATGGACTTTCTTTTGAGTTGTGAAGTCATATCTCCTCCCGCTTTAGGTGGACCGACACAGTCTTAGTCTTTTACTGACTAAAACCCACCTGTGTTCCTTCAGTTGCTTAGAGTTCCAGAGCCGCAGTGACTTTTAAAAAACCTCGCAGCCCAACTATGAGACAAGGGGCTTAAACTGAAATGGGTGTACGTTTTAGATTCGAAGACCTTTGATAGTCGTTACGAGAAGTCAAAAGCCTGAAAATATGACAACTATAGTCAGATTTTCGGACCATAAAATTACCATACCAGGTTATGGGGACCAGAAAGGCACTCACTCAATGCTGTTCATACACTAGTATTTTATTGGTATTCAGATGTACTGTACAAAATACCAACCCGCACTGGGCCGCGTGGTGGATTACAGCCTATTCCCTCTCCTAGAGAGAGGAGGCCTGAGTCCCAGCAGTAGGAACATTAAAAGGCTGATTATGCTATGCTATGCTACATACCAAAATAGCAAACAGTATAGACGTCATATCGTATTAAGTAAAATATCAGAGGCCCTACCACGAGCTCTTAACGCGATCTATTTGACGACCTAAACTGAACTGTTATAGAAATGGAGCTATATAGGGTGTATAACTCCATCTCTCTCACTCGCACGCCTACCATTTTAACACGTCATGGTAAGGCCCCAGTGAATAGTTACGAAATAGAGAGTTAGAGCTCGCTTATAGTTACCCCACAAAAAGTTAAGGCATCAAATAAAATCACCAGTTTCTGTGGTTTCTCCTTGGACAGCATCTCGAGATTTGTCTTGACTGGAACCTGGAACTGCGCTAAGTTCAGTACTGTGGTCACCAGCGGACCTTTCACGTGGATGTCGAGGGGAGACGCGCTGTGGAGGCTCGGTGATATGTTCACCTGAAAGTATACGTGATTTATTTATTCTGAAAGTTTCCTGTAGATCCAATTGAAAGAATATTACGAGTGACTGATAATGAATGAGATCCTAAAAGTAAAATAGACCTTTAATTATAGACAATTTAAGCTTTTTTTTCAGGTTACTTCTAGGCAAGGATGCTTCATTGTCGATCACATCATCAGGTGAAATAGTGTCAATCACGAGCTTATATATTTTTTATAGTCTATTGTATGTCCACCGCTGAGCAAAGAAATCCCCTTTCTCATTCGGAACCTCTCTGGGCGATCTTTGGCCAATTTTGCCACGCGAACACGACCAGATCGTCACACGAGCATGAATACAGGTCGCGCGGTGAATCAAGATCGCTCGGCAAAAGTGGAAGGGGCATGCGTAGTATTCAATTCTAAGGCCTATTTGGCGACGTGCGGGCGGGTGTGCACCGACGGCGACACGTCATTGGTAGATAGAGTCGCTCTTCAATTCCCGCGTTGCGTTCTCGCGTCTCATTGGATATTGTTGTACTTGGGTACTATTGCGTACAGCTTATGTTATCGTATCAGTAATACGTAGTCGTAAAAAAAAATGGTTAAAAATAAAGTTTTAAAACGGCTAGCCAGAAAAATGGTTTACGACGTGAATTGTTACGTTAAGAAAGAAACTAACTAAATTATTTTTTTTATTTTTATTTTTATTTTAAAAATTTAATTTTTTCTGAATTTACCTACTTACAAGATAAATTACAAGCAAAAACTAGTGTTATTATAAGTTATGTTACTAAGGTTCAAACATACGAAATTAAAAATAAAATCCTAACATACTAAGAATTTCTGTGCGCAATTGTACACATGCGCCGATTGCCCCCACTACTTTCACCGAGCGATCTTGATTCACCGCGCGACCTGTACTTTAATTAAATAGTGTAAGACAAACTGAGAGAGTAAAATGTAATAAATATGTACAGAAGAATAAATCCATACTTCCATACTAATATTATAAATGTGAATGGAACTCTTTTATGCTTTCACGGTTAATCTACTGAACCGATTTTGATGAAACTTGGTAAGGAGGAAGCTTGAACTCCAAAGATAAACCTTATGCTACTTTTTATCCGACTTCGACTTCGCGTCCACAATAACCAATATTCAAGCGGACGAAGCCGCTGGCAAAAGCTAGTGCTAAATAATATCTAGTTAAAAAAACCATTACCTCTAACAACCAAGGCTTGAGATCCTCATCCAACAGCACATCAATACCGAACAACTCATAACAGTTGTATCGCGACGTGATGTTGGCTTTGGTCAGCGAACTGATGCTCGCCTCCCCTGATATGATGGTCTTTATCACCAGGTCTTTCATGGCGTCCCACAGCGCGTCTGTGTCGACCAGTTTCTCGGTTTTCAGGTATTGTAATAGGGTTTGGAGTGTCCTGCAAAGGTTACAACATTGATAAGCGACTGCGACGAAGAAATTCATACGTACTTTTTTAAAAAACTAGCGGCCCGTCCCGGCTTTGCACGGGCAATAAATATAGCCTATGTTACTCAGGATGAATGTAGCTTTCCAAGGGTGAAAAATTTTTTGAAATCGGCACAGTAGTTTTTGAGTTTATTTATGACAAAAATACACACAAAGATACAAATTTTCCCTCTTTATAATGTTAGTGTAGACTTAGGGCCTTCGCCCACGACGACTTTTAGTAGCGAAGCTGTAGCGCGTTCACATTGATACAGTCGCGATACTGTAGCGCTTTAGTAGCGCGATGGCATTGTTTCTATAGCGCTTGCAAATGCGACTACCGCGCGTTAGTGTCCCCGCACACTGGCCACAAAAAAAAAGCTAGAAGCGCCCACAAAAAAAAGCTGAAGCGCGCTGACAAAAAGCTTACAGCTTGTGGCCGGAGAAAGTAGAAGCGGCTTCTAGTTGTTTTTTTTTTGTGGCGACACCGCTGCACACGGCTTTTTTTGTGGCCCGTGTGCGAGGACACTTAGCAGCGATGCTGTCACGCGCTTATGAAACACGCGACAGCATCGCTACAAACCGCGGGCGGTTCTTAGTCACCGCGGGCGAAGGCCCTAAGGCCTACTGTGCACGGACGCGTAGCTTCATAGACGCGTATTCGTCATTATATGCTTGGTGTACACCTCACGGCTTACATACAAAACCATGAAAATATGTCGACGAAGCGACATCGACACCACAACACGATGTTGCCGCTTCATTAACTGAGAGACGTGCCTTCTGAGGCACGCGTTTTATATGTTAACGAAAAATTATAGGTTGTAATCACTTACCACTTATGTCCTTCGCAGGCAGAAAAGTCTTCATTTGGTGTGTAGTTTTTAGACAATCTATTGATAGAGTAATTTGTCAGGTGCATATACCTATCATTCAAAAATGCTAGCTCGTCGTTGTACTTTACTGTAATCAAAGAAATGAAGGATATTAGAAAAATTTATGGGTTGGTTCTCGCTGATCGCTATGTACGGTTAATTTTACATCAAGCGACTACTTTTGGGACCTCCACATCCCAGTAACTGGGCGAGACGACTTGACCAGACTGGTGTCAAATCATAACCCACCCTGACGGCACGGTTGGCGCAGTAGTCTCCCGCGAACCCATCCTTATACAGATATATTCTGAGTGGATGCACTGACGTCACCAGGACGTACAGCCTGAGAATCAAACCTATTACCATTGATGAGGCAAAGCTTAGACATGTAGTGCTGTGCCACAATGGATTGGTTCATGGTTGGTTATCAACCTACCTAGCTTTCTCATATTCTGTTGGGGTCGCCTTCCAGTCTATCAGTATTTTACAGGAAACGACTGCCTTTGGGACCTTCACGTTCCAGTAACTGGGCAACACAATTGCATAAAGCAGTATCGGAATGATCCCATCTAACGGCAGAGTCTCAGCCAAAATAATAGCATAGCATAGTCTGTAAGTATGATAGTTACCTGAAGCAAACCTCGCCAAGCCATCCTTATACAGATATATCCTGAGTGGGTGCACTGACGTCACCAGGACGTACAGCCTGAGATCAAACTTGTTGCCGTTGATGAGGTAAGGCTTCGACACGTAGCGTTGCACAACAACAGGCCGCTTCTTGGGGATCTGAGTCCATTTGGAGACCACCTTTATGCCTGTACCGCGGGCTGATGCAGGCTGGAATAGGTAAAAGGTGAAATTAACTTTTGACCGCTATAGTCAGGCAAAGAAGATAAAGAAAAATTTTAAAATGTGTCCAAAACGCCACAGTCACGATTACATGACTGGTTTGAATCAAACTTTAAATAAATCTTAAAGAAAGTATTGTTTTCCTTATTTGTTTGTTGTTAAAGAATGAAATCGTCGAGTTGTACGTTGACGCCGAGAGCACAGGTTCCATTTTCTGAAGCCGTACTTTCGAGTGTACATGACCAAATATCATCGAAAAATTACTCTAGGTTGGAGGCACCTCCACCCTTAGTAATGAGGAATACGACGCGAGGAAGAGTAAGACTATAAAGTGTATAGCATGAAGATGTATAGCCGTCTCTTTTCACAGAAAAACAGTGACAAGCTTCAACAATCATAGTACAACCCTTTTTTTATGGTGGGAAAAAAACATCCACTGACATCCCCCGCTCTTGGGCGGAGCGGGAGATAGTGTCAGACTCTTACTGACTAAAAGACCCACCCCGTTCCTTCTAGCCTTCATACCGGGGCTCGAGGGCCCTTTCGGATAACCCTGGCCCCAGTAGGCTTCGACCCAGCTGGGCCCCTGCTGTTGCTGACAACTCCTTGAGGCGCGCGGGAACAGTGCGCGCCGTCGACGACTTGGGCTTGGTCTATCATAGTACAAGCCTCGATATTGTAAATATTACCTTTGGAATCTTTTTATGACTCGAAGATCTGCTAGTAGATAATACTTTATGACCTTGAACCATCTGTCTAAAGAGACTGTTGCTGCTGTTACTTTAAAAAACAAACAAATCAATATACTAACGGTAACCGCGGTAACTGAATAGCACTACAAAAATGCATGAACCCAGGTGCCATGCACTCATAAACAAAAATAATCTTGTCCTTGATATTGATACAATCAAGGGTACATCATTCAAATCTATGTATATTTATGCACCCCATTTTTACGTTGTCTAGACACACGTAAATAAAAACGTGGCATTGACTTCCGAATATCATCATAAAAATCGACATACCCGTAAATATTGAGTTTTATATGCATGCTAGTGTTGAGTTCAGTGTTCGAATAAGTATACCTGCCAGATAAAATCTAATATGACCTTAGATGGCCTTTTTTTTGGGTGAGGAACTCCTCCCAATCTGGGTGAAGCAAGGGCATGCAAGTGTGGCAACAAAACCAACAGTGTATGAATTTTTGGATCATGTCATATCAAACCAGGATTATTGGATCATGCTTGGTACTTTTTTTTGTCATTTTGGTATCATCTAGATAATAGAGTGCGTCTAATGAAAGCGTAACCTGAAGTTTTTTTTTTAAATTAAATTGGCAACATTGTTTTGCCGAAAAAAATCACGTCAAAGTCTATGGTTGCAATTGTCAGTTTTTGGAAACAGATATTTATTTTTCAAGAATTATTGCTTAATTATGGGAAAAACAATAAACAGTAACGTGCAAAAACTGCTACACACTATGATTAATAAATTGAAACAAAAACAAGAAGAGAAATAAGGTGTTTTCAATGAAAACCAACAATGTTTATATACGATTTCAAATTTTTAAGTTAGTATGACAGTATAATCTTGATCTTTGTCGACTAATATTATTAGATATTATATTTAGGATATAATGATTTTTTTTTTCTTATATTTTTAGATAATCTGACATATTGCGAATTTCATAATGGACAAAAACATCGAACAAAGACTGCTTTTAGTGAATCAACTTAATCAAAAACACATGCTAGTGAGTGGTAGAATGCGTTCAAAAGCAGTTGAGATGTAATGAAAGATTTGCCTCACTCTGTCTGGTAGTGCATCAAAGTCTTCAACTGAAGTTAAAATCGCGAAACTGAAGAAAATAGTGACTGAAATCTTAGTTCAAGTTTGAGGGAGATAGCTGCTGAAGTTTATGTGTCTCACGAGTCGATCCGTATCATTTGAAACAATCACTGGAGTATAAAACATGTTCCCATGACTAATCTCAAAAGATCTGAATTTTCTCTATGCTAAAACGAATCGATTCCAACCCAATAATCTTGAAACACATTATTAGTGTTAGCGAGACGTGATGAAGTTGAAATCATGTTGACTATTTTATTTGACTATCGCGGTGTTGTGCACTTGATATTCTTGCCAGAAGGCCAAATGGTATATAACAATATTATTTGAATATTATATAGCGACATTTAAGAGATCAGATAAAATAAAATAATTTGGAATAATAACTAACATTTTGTGTGTTATTAACCTTTACCATACACCCACCAAATAAGTCTACATACATGTTTTTGACTAGGATTTAAGTTCTTATACAACTATTATACAATTGTCATAAATACAAAAAATACTCTAGTATCAAAACTTTTTTCTCCTACTATTTCAATAATACCACATTCAAAATGTTTGGTTGTAACCTCTTTTTCTCAGGTCACGCTTTCATTAGACGGACTCTATTTATCGTAAACACTGCAATACGATTGAATATGTGTCCTACCAGGATTGCTGATTCTGAATGTGCTCAGGGCTCAGCACCCACAACGTGAAACATCACGTTGCGCGTTTTTGTTTTTTTTTTTTATATCTAGTCTTTTGTCTTTTACTATCCAAGTCGTGTAAGATTAAAAAAAGAGTAAATAGACGATCGCACCGGGCGTTTAAATGACTCTATTGAGCAATCCCGCAACCCTGGAAACTACCTGGCTACCTGGCCTCGACCCTAGCAGAGGCCTAATGGATGTGCTACAACTTATTCATATCAGGCTATTTGATCGCTAACTTTATAAGTTTGAGATTCAGGACTTGAAACCAAATCAAACAACTCTAATTTTATTTGCACAAGACTTGGAATGCAATAACGCCCCTGGTTTTATGATACTTTTCACGAATGATAACGTCATTCTAAAAACACAAGTGAACAAATATAGGTTGCATATGTATACTTTTTTACTCGTGTTTTCATAATACAATTTTCTTTTTATGGGCCTACCATATAGTCTCTGCACCACCCTAGGTTGACTGGCAGAGAATGCCTAAGGCAATAAGTCCACCTATGGAATTTGTGTTGCATGAAGATTAAATAAATACGGTGACACACAAACGGTAACTGAAATGAGAATCTCCTCCTTCTTTTTAAAGTCGATTATAAATGGACATAAAGTATTGTAAAATAATCAGATACATACCGGTTTAATAATCCACTTTTCATTATTAGCTGCATACTTTTCCCAGTCGTGTTTCAGCAGTTTCATGTCGTGGGGCAACACATAAGTTTTCGGCATGATACCAAACTCACTTAAACCGTATTTAGACACCAGTTTCTGTAGATTTCTCCAGAGTCGGTCTTTTCTACCGATTTGAAACGTGCCAGGGAAGTGGTTCATCTTCTGTCCATCTTTGATCGCTCTAAACATTATAGATTTCATGTGTTTGCCCCAGATGCCGATCCATTCTATTGTTTCTGTAATGAGATAATATGGATCTGATTCAGAGAGTTAGGAGTAGGTGGAAATCATTTGTCGTATTGATATATTTGATTGAGAGTGTCCATGGAGTTTCTTGCACATTCTTCTCCATAGAGATCCACGCTTTGGAACATGCAATTTAGTTTCACTTTTTTTTGGTAACTGACCAACATCTTGACAATTCAAAAGTGCCTGTAATTGGTCGATTTAAAATAAGCGTTTCTGATTTCCGAAAAGTAATTCACCACTATTTTAATTATTTTTTTAAGCTTTCCCACACTAGGAATTATTCCTATTTTGTAGGTAGGGTGTGTCCAACTTTTACTGACTAAAATCCACTCCTATGTTTCTTCTTTTCGAAAGTTAACCCATTGCCCCAGTAGGCTTCGGCCCTGCTGGGCCAATATGGTCCTGTATCGTGGGTGAGTTCACAAACATGTTAAATCACATACACAACACATTGAGACCCGGAACAACTATCTGTAGACGATACAAATATTTGTTCCATCCGGGAATCGAACCCACGACACGCAGCGCAGCAGTCAATAGCTCAACCACTGCGCCAATCGTGCCGTCAAAATATTTGACAGTTCAACATCGCCGTAACGACGCCGTAAGATTACGATAAATTAGTAAATTAAAATAATGGTAATAAGCGTCATCATTATTATTATCAGCCCGTTGTGTCCTACTGCAGGGCAAAGGCCTTCCTTCCGTTATTCCACTCTCTTCTATTCTTAGCCACTTTTCTGGCCAATCCAAATCGTCCAAATCGTCACGCCATCTCCTTCTGGACCTATAGCGTCGCCGGCTCCTGCTGTTCGGTATCCAGTCAGTGGTTGCCTTCGCCAATTTCGTTATGACAATCATAATTATGGACAACTTTTAATTTTACATGGCAAATCAAGATCTTACCTTCCTGTGGACATTCAGCGGTATCACACTCGCTCTTCACCAACCGAAATCCAGAATTCGTCAGCGTTTTCTTCACCACTATCGGCGTTATTGTGGTCAGTTTCCACTTGAGATGCTTCTGTATGGGCAGCGGTATCTTGAGACAGGGGCTCTCTTCGTGGCCGATGAACTTGAGGTAGGGAGGCACGCGGGGGAACAGCGACGGACGAAGGCAATTTGTCACTGATTCGGGGAGGTGCATCGGCGATTCTGAAAGTTTACAAGTTTTGTGTGAGTTTTATGTGGGGGTCGTTCTCTTATTCTATCGACAATCGCTGTGTTTTCGAAAAATAATGTAAATATCGTATTTACGCTTGAATTTTTTAAGCCTCAGATACATATATATTAATAAGAGCTATATTTCACCGGGACACCATGGTGGCGCGGCCAGTTGCACCGTCATCGCGTCATGGTGTCCCGGTGAAATATAGCCGTAAGCTACCAAACCAAACACCATACAGACACCAGAGTCGCTACACGTGCGAGCTGGTCGCGCCACCAAATTGGTTGCGCAACCAAACGAACACCATTTGAGTAACTCTCTCTATAGGACTGTATACATTTTGTTGGTAGCGGCGACCAGTTGCGCCGCCATGGTGTCCCGGTGAAATATAGCCGTAAACTACCAAACCAAACACATACAGACACCAGAGTCGCCTCACGTGCGAGCTGGTCGCGCCACCAAATTGGTTGCGCAACCAAACGGACACCAGGTGAGTAACTCTCTATAGAGTGATATTCATTTTGTTGATAGCGGCGACTGGTCGCGCCGCCATGGTGTCCCGGTGAAATATAGCCGTAAACTACCAAAGCAAACACATACAGACACCAGAGTCGCCTCACGTGCGAGCTGGTCGCGCCACCAAGTTGCTTGCTCAACCAAACGAGCACCATTTGAGTAACTCTATAAAGAACTGTATACATTTTGTTGGTAGCGGCGACCAGTTGCGCCGCCATGGTGTCCCGGTGAAATATAGCCGTAAGCTACCAAACCAAACACCATACAGACACCAGAGTCGCCTCACGTGCGAGCTGGTCGCGCCACCAAATTGGTTGCTCAACCAAAGGAGCACCATTTGAGTAACTTTATAAAGAACTGTATACATTTTGTTGGTAGCGGCGACCAGTTGCGCCGCCATGGTGTCCCGGTGAAATATAGCCTTAAGGGACGAAATCCCCTAACATGACGCGCAACACAGTCAAATTACCCAACATAGTCCGCGGTACGTGAATGCGTTGTAAAATGTTGGGAGGGCAAGATGCGGGACAGCGGAACACTGGGCAACGTTGTAGCGACACGTAGATTGGGCGTTGCACGTCATGTTGGGGACTTTGTATCCCGAATGTATCTCAGGCTTAGTACTATATATGTCGTGGCCAGATCTTAAAACTGATCACTTCATGATGTGGCCGGCCATTTTATGATGTTGTAGAACCTTGTCTGCTGGGCAGATCATGATTGATGATGACTATTATGCAAGGGTTTTATTTTGGATAATAATATTTTACTTCTTTTATAAAATTGAGAGAACGGTTTGGACGAAATACGCCTCTGTCACACTTTTTAATACTGATCGATTGTCGATAGAAAAAAAAACTGAACGAAATAACAAGGACAAAATTATTTTAATAAGGAATTAACTGAAAAACCTCATCAATTTTCTTCTATAAGGATTTTACAAGCTATTTAGGGAAAAAACAACTAACACTGTGAGAAATGTAGTTTAAAAAATGTATGGTTTACTTTACAAAAAAATCAAACTACGTATGTTTTACATTTTAAATCCGTATACAAATTAAAAATATCAAACCGATCACTCTATAATATGAACTGACCGAAATACTACTTCAATATTTAAAAAATGGAGATGGGGAAATGTAATGTAGAGAATTTTATGAAAGCTCGAGTGACCTCGTATCTGTAATAAGAAAATGGCGCTAATGTCGAATATTCAAGCGGTGGATTTTTTCAACTGTGTGTCGTCAATTAGGGTGCGGTTTCCACTCGTGCGGAGCTGGGCGGTAGTAGAGTGGAGAAGAACAAAGCGGCAAATCCTTTCATTGAATAGTGATTCTTTGAAACCGAGAGAACGTCTCATTCATCTGGCCTAGTTTTCGTGAATACGAAACTATCTATTTTGTGTCGTAAGTCACTGGGCGCAAATGTGAGTAGCCTTTGATACATTTAGTGATCGGGAAAAACTAATCTATACATACAAACATATAAATAAAATTGGAATGTCTGTTTTTAATATTGAAATAACCGCTTTTACTACATGCATAAGAATATATATACGGTACATACACCAAAATAACATTTTTTACAATTTTTGGCAGTCTGTCTGTCTGTTTGTTCCGGCTAATCTCTGAAATGGCTGGACCGATTTTGACGGGACTTTTTTTTACAGGTAGCTGATGTAATAAGGAGTAACTTAGGCTACTTTTATTTTAGAAAAAAATAATTCAAAATCCTGTAGTACACGCGAACGAAGTCGCGGGCACAGCAAGTCTGAAAATAAAATTATCAAATTGTAAAGAAAAAACTAAGCCAGATGAATGAGACTCCCTCTCGGCTACAAAGAATCACCCTGATGCGGAGCGAGGCGGAGTAGAGTAGAGCTACCCCCGCTTTATGCTCTCCGCTCGGTACCCAACTCTCTTCTATCCATCTCGAGGCCGCGAGTTCATTGACTGGCCTGTTGGTCTAGTGGACTGAGTGCTATGTCGGAGGTCGTACGTTCAATATCCACCCAACAAGACAAATGTTTGTGTTGTGTGATGGGTGTAATTTATCTATGGTATGTATGTGTTTAAAAATATATAAGTATGTTTATCAGTTGTCTAGTACTCATACCACAAGCTCTGCTTAGTTTGGGACTAGACGGCATTGTGTGGAATATTCTGAACTCCGTTCTGTCCAGCTTGAGACCGCGTGTTCATTTGGTTTTATTTAAAAATCCGCTCAGCTGCACTCCTGTCCTCTTACACAGTCCCACTGATGCGGAGTGGACATTTCGAACACTATGATTGGCCAATTCACGGTCAGCACCGCTACACTCCGCCCAGCTCCGCTTGAGTGAAAACGCATCCTTAGTGTCGTCAAAACGGTGCTCACAGTGTAAAAGTGAGATATAACAGGTGAACAAACAATGAAGTGACGAAAAAACTGAACGAGTGCCAAAGATGTAATTTAAAAAAATATCCGCATACTTACTACGCATGTTGTTTACAATACTTATGCCCATTTTCACCGGCACTAAGAGACACTAATGTAACCTAAATAAAAGAGCACTGTTGTATTATTTTTAAATTATTTTAGTCATTATATTTTAAGTGTTGTGCACTCATTCGTATTTGACTCGTATTCGTAGTGAGGAAAAATCCGTAGTCAATTTTATAATATTGAGCGTGCTCCATCGTCGACCACACCACCGCTTACCATCAGCTGAGATAGTGGTCAAACGCGAGTCGTATAACATTAAAAAAAAAAACAAAATTGCATAGACAGTTCTAGTGGACATCATATAAGTACAAAACGTTTAGGGAACACTTATCTTGCGTACAGCTAAAGAGTGGAATTCCCTGCTAGTGTGTATGTTTCCTTATGGCTACAAACTAAGAGCCTTTAAGTAAAAAATAAATAGGTAGCTGAGATCCTGGCCAACACAAAACGCAAGGTACCCTATCTCTATAATAAATTAATGTTTTAAAAAAATCACGATTACGTTAAAAATACGAATCAAATACATAGTAACTGCACAAAGCGTGTCGCTTAGTGTCAGTGAAAACGGGTTTCATATCTATGTGACAACATATCTACAAGAAATAATACGAAAAGAAAAACTAGACAAAACGCAAAAGACACATTACGAAAACTTTTCTAAAACTTCCATTAAAGTTACATAACATTAATAGAACTTATTCAGTTAAAGTTATGTCACTTTAATTGAAGTTATTACTGAATAGCGTGCCTCTATACGAAAGCTATCGACTTTTTAACACAATGTAAATTGCCAACGAGTGGGGGGTTGCTTGCCTTTGCGTGTCGGTACGTATTTGAACGGGTTTGTTGTGTGCAAAGATGTCAAAAACATTTGTTCCTTGCTCATGCTCACTTTGTCTGCAAACAACGGTAGATTATGTATTGAAGGATGTCTGTGGTTGAATGGTAATGACAGTGTTTGTTCTACAAATAGAACAATGTTACTGAATTGACGGTTGTACTTTTTTTTTTATTTCCAATTGTCGAGGTTGATATCCAACCACATTAAAATGTCGTGGAATTTTAATTTTTAATAGCTGTTTCCTGATAGCTACAACTTAAACTTTAAGTCAAGAGTGCAGAGTGGATAGGTTACTTCTAGACAAGCGTGCTCCATCGTCGGCCACATCATTGCTTACCATCAGGTGAAATAATGGTCAAACACGAACCTATATCCATAATAAAAAAAAAACATCATGTTCTTCAAGTTGATATACTGTATAAACTAGGGACCCACCCCACCTTCGCATGGGTTGTAGAGCAATATGCCTATGCCCCTAGACGACTTGATTTTTTCCGAAATTAATAAAAATTATATCCTCATAATTATTTCAACCAATTTACAAAAAACCTTAACAAATTATACACCTAATCCTTAGGAATCACTATGTCTAGGTATTGAACACCGCATGAAATTAGTTCAATTAATTATTGTTTTTGAGTTTATCGTGAACAGACAGACGTCAGTCTGTCTGTTTGCGATAAACGGGGCGGGAGATTTTGTTTTATAGGTCTAGTAGGTGATCACACCTACAGCGGCTACTGTGACCACAGAAAAGATTAAAGAAGTTAGAAAGGAAATACTTTCTTTGTACTACAACGAGTGTCGCCGCCTGTCTCCCACCCTTTAATTCCACTACAGGCAATAAACCAATACGAACGCGCATTACGCAACTAACAGACCACGCACACTTAGATAGCAAGTTTGCTATTGGTTGTGTCAATTATGAGCATGATCATATTTTGAGGCACTTCTGCCCTGTCCTTGTAGGCCATTCTAACCTCTTCATCTTTTCTGTGACTGTGACGCTGTTTATTAAGTCCTTAAACTAGCAGGTGTATAATTTTACTAATCTATATTAATAGTTAGTCCATCGCGATGGTTTATATAAAAGTACTCTTTTGACTCTTCGAAACATACTAAGTTTTACTTGGCCTGACGACTAGTGTGCGTGCTATCAAACCATAACATAAAGTAATGGTATCTTGCATCTAGTGTGCCGATAATATTAGACAATGCTGTTGAATTTGTTCGTTGAACAAATCGCCTACTCAATCAAGACTAGAACTACATAACTCAAAAATTATGCATTTGAAGATTTATTCGAAAACATTATTTATCTTTTTTAATTTTTAATTAAGTACACAAAAAACCCTGTAGCGTCCAGATTGTCCAAAAACGGTAATTTCTCTAGGTATTTTGAGGCACAATCTGTTTCTTGCATGTGACATTGTTTCTCTGGCTCTGTTAACATGTTTCTTAACATTCTCAAGCTCTCAAAATGGTGAAGAAAAACATCATGAGGTTTTCCTTTCTCCGGCATGTCCAAGAACTAAAAATTCGAAGACATGTGACATCCACCAACGCGCATTGGGTCCGCGTGGTGGATTACGGCCCATTCCTCTCCTAGAGAGGAGACCTGAGTCCCAGCAGTGGGAACATTAAAAGGCTGATTATGCTTTAAGTACACAAACAACAGTTAAGACAACAGTTGGTACTAATGTTGGCAATGTATGTCAACTTAAAAATAAAGTATCTTCTAGCATTCAAGCTACAGGGGGTAAGCAAAAATCCTTTAATATGTTTCTTCAAAACATTCAGGGTTATTCTGCAAAACAATTGGAAATTGAATTATTCTTAGAAAAAACTATGTTTGACATTATTTGTTTTACTGAGCATTGGTTAAAGGATTTTGAAATGCTAATTAATTATGATAATTATAATGTGGGCAGTTGTTTTAACCGTAAGTCAATGTTACGTGGGGGTTCATTAATCCTTATTAAAAATAGTATTAAATTTAAAACTCGTAAAGATATAGTTGCACTGTCCGTTGAACATAGCATTGAAGTGTCGTGTGTTGAGCTGGATAGGCATGTCATAGTGTGCGTTTACAGGCCCCCTAATTATCAAAACTACTCTATTTTTGAGTCAGTCATGGAAGATGTTATGGCTAAACTTTCAACTGGTAATAAACCAGTAATTATCTGCGGAGACTTTAATGTTAATATTTTAGAAAATAATTCAGATAGCAGTAGATTATTAAATCTTTTCAAATCATTTAATTTATCAAATGTGTTTATTGAACCAACTCGAACAACGACAACTACTGCTACATGTATCGATAATGTTTTTTGTTGCTGCAAGTATTTAGAAAAAGCCATTGTAAATTATCTGCCTTCTGATCATAGCGGCCTAATGGTAACATTTGAATCCAACTTACCAATACAACAAGTGCAGATACAATTTAGACCAATAACATCCGGTAAACTAAATAAATTTAATAGCACTTTAACTAGCAGGTTGGGTGATTGGAACCTTGCAGAAAACAATGGTAATATTTTGTATAAAAATTTTTTTTCAGTAGTTCTAAAGGAGTTTAATCAGACGTTTGAGAAAAAAACTAAAACTATCTGCCCTAAGTTTAGATTTAGTGACTGGGCAACTAAAGGAATCAGAATAAGTAGGGAAAGACTTTTCGAGTTGTATGGCCTTAAGCCTATTATTAACACTGAAACTTTTAATAAATATGTTGCTACTTATTCTAAAATGTTTAAAAATACTTGTAAGGCAGCTAAGCCCTTATACATCAGCAACAAAGTTAAAACAGCAGATAATAAAATAAAAACGGTTTGGAATATAATAAATAATGAAACCAACAGAAACAAAAGAAATAATAATGATTACACATTGGAGACTCATCATGGTCTTATTAGCGATAACAAACTAGTTGCAGAAGAATTTGTAAATTTCTTTACCAGTATTCCAATTAAAACTACTGAAGCCCTAAATTCGTCGCCATCGCATGCTGTGGTTTATTGCAGGCGAACGTTGCAGCCTGTTCGACTGAATTTAACTTTAAACATATAACCCCATAACAGTAATAAAAGCTTTTAAAGAAATCAAGATTAAATTGACAGAAGATCTATGGGGTATGTCTATCAAAGTTTGTACCTCAATTATTGAGACTGTAGCGCCGTACTTAGCGTTAATATTTAATTTGTGTATAGATCAAGGAGTCTTTCCGGATCTAATGAAATATAGTAAAGTGATACCACTTTTTAAATCCGGAGACAGTAAAGACACTAATAATTATAGGCCGGTGTCCGTTTTGCCGGTTTTTAGCAAGATATTTGAAAAGGTGATGTTAAATCAAATGCTTAATCATTTTAACACCAATAACATCTTACACGATAAACAGTATGGTTTCACCAAAGGACGTTGTACAACTGACGCTGGTGTCTCCTTACTAAAACACATTTTTAATGCGTGGGAGGAGGCACAAGATGCTATAGGCATCTTCTGCGACCTGTCTAAGGCGTTTGATTGTGTGGTTCACGAAACATTACTCCTGAAACTGGAGCATTACGGACTAGGCAAAACAGCGTTAAGCTTATTAAAATCGTATTTGAATGACAGACAGCAACTAGTGCAAATAAACGGTGTCAATTCGTCGGGATTAAATGTGAAAATGGGGGTACCCCAAGGTTCAATTTTAGGTCCTTTTTTATTTTTAGTTTATATTAATGATTTACCCTATTTGTTGAAAAATAAACTTAATATGGTGTTGTTTGCTGACGACACTTCTTTGATTTTTAAGATAAATAGAAGGACTAATAATCTTGACGATGAAAATAACGCTTTATTGCAGGTCCAAAACTGGTTCACTGCTAATAATCTGGTTCTAAATGGGAAAAAAACTAAATGCATAAGATTTTCCTTACCAAATGTTATAAGTAGTGATTGCGACATAGTATTGAACAATGAGAAACTAGAATTTGTTGATAAAACAGTTTTCTTGGGGATTACGCTTGACTCTAGGCTACAATGGGGTCCTCACTTAACATCTCTTGCAGGACGGCTTAGCTCGGCTGCATATGCTGTTAGAAAAATCCGCCAATTTACGGATGTTGATACCGCTAGACTAGTCTATTTTAGTTATTTTCATAGTGTCATGTCGTACGGTATCTTACTATGGGGACGGGCTGCAGACATAGAGTCAATCTTTATATTACAGAAAAGAGCCATCAGAGCTATTTACAATCTCCGCCGGTGCGATTCTTTAAGGGAACTGTTTAAAGATATTAACATAATGACGGTACCTTGTCAATATATCTATGAAAACATCATGTATGTTAGAAAAAATCTTCATCTTTTTAGCAAAAGAGGCGATAGACATAATTATGTTACAAGAAATAGGGATCAATTAGTTCAACCAGGTTTCAGACTGGCTAAAGTGGCCTCTTCTTTCATGGGGTACTGTTTGAAATGTTATAATAAAATACCACCCCAAATATTAGAACTCAATGAAACGAAATTTAAATCTTGTATTAAACGCACACTATGCAGGCAAGCATATTATAAGTTGGAGGATTATATTCAAGATAAAAATGCTTGGCTCAATGCTGGTCCAGCTCCACTACCACTAGGGCGTACTAATTAGTTGATTAGTTGGAAACTAATATTATTATTTTTTAATTTGAAAGACACAATTGCATTGTATAATGTAGAAGCACTTTTTCCAAGTTTGTGAATGTGAAGCACCATGGAGCATTTTTATTAGGTTACAACTTTTTTTTTTTGACATTACGAGCATGGCAGTTGAGAGTTTGTCATGCTCACTCAAATGTCTCGCTGTTGGTGGCACGTGTTATTGGGTCGTTCAGTTCCCTTCAAAATGGTTGAGCTGAGTGGGGCTGATGCACGCGTCATGCTCGTGAACGGGTGCCGTCAGATGGGACTGGTCATCTCTTAGCTACCAGTGGCTTAATTCAGTTTCTATCTTTTAATTATTTTACATTTTTTATTTCATTATCGACATTGTGCTCACATGATAGAAGCAACAAGTAATATGTAACCAAGCATTATATGTAACACATAATATGATTTAAAAGAGTGTCCATGGAGTTTCTTGCACGTTCTTCTCCATAGAGACCTACTCTTTGGAACGTGCAATTTAGCTTCACTTTTCTTGGACTGACCGACATTTGACTATTCAAAAGTGCCTGTAAATGGTCTATTTGAAATAAATGTTTTGATTTGATTTGATTTGATTATGTTTTTTCTTAACTAAATCACAAAATAGATAGGTACAGAAGTCAATCTACGTACAAAGCGCGCTTGAGCAACGCACACATAGACACCGCTCACTGACACGATGTCTCGGTCGCGTCTCGGGCCACTTGTCGAACAGTTCCGGCTCAAACGCTCATTAGTGTGCGTCCACCGAGCGTAGGTATAAAAAGTGAAGTACATACATGAGATTGTCTTCTGTACCTTAATATTTTGTGACTAAATATTCAAATACACAATTTTTGAGTTATCTGTTAACGATTTTATCTACGAAATGTAATTGTGCCAAATAATTATCCTTTTTATGGGTTCCAAAATCTATTGCTAAGACTGGGCTGTGCGTCTGTCTGTCACCAGGCTGTATCTCATGAACCGTGATAGGTAGTCACAGATGATGTATTTCTGTTGCCACTATAACAACAAACACTAAAAACAGAATAATATAAATATTTAAGTGAGGGTTACCATAGAACAAACGCGATTTTTTTTTGCCGTGTTTAGCTTCAGACGGTATGGAATCCTTTGTGCGCATGTGCGACTCGTACTTGGCCGGTTTTTTGTTTCGTGTTTACCTAACTAATGTTTTTGTGCCTTGTGTTATCTACACTAATATTATAAAGAGGTAAAGTTTGTTTTTTTGTTTGCAGGAGGTAATCTCTGGAAGTACTGGTCGGATTGCTAAAATTTTGCAGCTGTAGAAAACTGCTTTATTCCTGAGTGACATATTTTATATACGCGGGCGAAGGCGCGGGCGAAAGTTAGTGTCAAATAAATTTCGTTCCTTCTTTCTTTTCTTTTTAAACGCATATTAAGCGTTTTTGACAACTTACCCTTCGAAAGCGCTTTCTTAGGTGTGACGACAGTACCGTTGAGTTTGGTGGACAGTTTCGTGACTAACACGAGATTCTCCTCCTCTTTCTTCACAGCCGAGGGGAGGGCCGGCTTGTCCAGCTTCTCCATCTCTGCTATAGCTGCGTCTGTTTCCATTTGCCAGTAGTCTAGTGGGTCTGGTGACGGAGATCTGCTGTTCGCACTGTGGATGATGAAAAAACAATGTGTTATGTGTGTTGTTAAAGGCCAGATTATAATGAGAGATATAGTGTAGCGACATCTATGTGGCCACATAAGAACTAAATTACAAAATTCTAGCATAAGAGCTCTCCATGCGATTAGGACATATACCATAACCGTCTGTCAACTATCGAACAGTAGCCCGGACCAGACACAAGACCCGTCTGGTCGGAGGATCATCATCATTTCAGCCGAAAGACGTCCACTGTTGGACAAAGGCCACTACGACCGATCCTGTGCGTCTCGCATTCACTGCATTCCTGCGACTAAGATTCTATCTAACTGATAATATGATTTAAGAATATTCATGAAGTTTCTTGCTCGTTCTTCTCCATAAAGATCTACGCGTTGGAACGTGCAATTTAGCTTCACTTTTTTTTGGTCTATTTGAAAAAAATGCTTTTGATTTGATTTGTACCTCACTTTATTTCCCTAGTGCGAAAGACGTTCTTTTTTTATACTAAACTTATACGGTTGGTTTTCTTAACGAGCAGCCTAGCGAAACCTCGGGAAATAGGCAGTCGTTAAGGTGGCGAACGACTAGGCTTTGAAAAGGAAAATATCCTGAAAGTAGGCTATTAACCCAATGGAGGGACGTCGCAGTCCGCATTGCGGGAACTAGGTGAACTACGGAATGGAATAGCGAGAAAGGACTTTAATATTGAACAAGTTCCGAAGAGGTAATTACACTGTCTAGTTCGCACGAACCTACGGAAATACCGTCCTTTAGTACAAATTTTAGTTTTTTCTTCGTTGATTCCCTTCAGAACCGCATTATTGTTTTTCAGAGTAATATTATTAAAGGGTTTTTTCAGGATATTTTTTTTTACTTTTTTGACAATAAATTAGTGATAGAGAAAATTGGATGTTCTTCTTCTTAGCGTGTCGATAGCAAAATAATTCAATTCCATGCCTGGCCCAGTATTTGGCCACGGCAATGGCGTCCACTGATACTGTCATTAGATCCCTACGTGAACAGCACGGCAAACTTACAAAATCCGACCGATCCTTTCGGAGATACCAGGGTTTTTTTTAAGCCAGGAACCATCTCGGGCGTTCTCAGACCACCCTATAGTTTCATCACAATCTAATGAATTATCATAGAGTACAAACATTGTTTTTTATATATATACGAATAGGATAATAGTTTGTTCTTCGTCAGAATTGTTATTAAGTTCTCTTTAAGATTTGAAACTTAATCGGATGTTTAATTTCGGATTACATCCCTAATTCAAACTTGCTTCTATATAGAGGATGGCCCGTTAATAGTTGTCCAAAATTAGCTAAAGGAAATCGTTAAGTAATCGTTTAGAAAAACTCTGCAAAAATGAGTTCAGAAGTTGCGATATTTTTTCAAGAGTTTTTTTGTAAATATGTGTAGTCTGTTCATAACACCACGCATTTAACTGAATCAAAAGTTTGGTAAAGAAGTAGTGCAATCGTCACTTGCATACGATCACATATCCTCATTGTATTATGCTAGAACTACACTGCGCACACGTGTGCCACACACGCCGATCTGGGCGCGTCGGTCTCCATACATTTTATATGGAAAGTAGACTTGTAGAGCTACACTGATCCACGCCACGCGACGTCGTTCTACGTACAAATCAGGCGTGTTACACGTGTGCCTCGGTCTAATGTAATGCTATACTTATTGTCCTTTTATTTTGTTGTGTTAGCTTCTATCGCGGGCCTTGAGCGTGGAGACCGAATCCAGAAATTTCGTAACGAAAATAACCTAACACCCCCCACTCATTTGTTTTTTGAGCGTGGTGACCGATAAGGAAACAAATGAGTGAACAATCAATCAAAATTCAAGTCAATGTGTGAAAGTGTAACTTCAATTAATATCAAAGAAAAAAAAACAAAGGAAAAAAAATACTGCATAAATAAAATAAATAAATAATTATAATTGCATAAGTTGATAAAAATGCTATGCAATAGCTTTACCGCGGCAGTCCCCGAGTGCCACACGTCTTTTTGTTTTTTACAATTTGATCACTCTGACGTCCATTGGTAATATTGGTATATGTAAATAAGCGACTTGGTGTACATGATTACCTCTAGAACATTTAACCGTACCTATCTCTTCTGCAAAACTTGTGAAATTATACACATTACATTTTGCAGCTTCATCCGTGTAGTCACATAAGTAGGAAATTGTCCCCAGGGACTTACAGAATAAAAAGAATAGCATATATCCTATGAGCTATTCCAAGAAAAGGTCGTGGGGCTCTTTGGACCGGGACTGCGGTCCCAACTTCCACCTAGAAAAATAATATTTTAGTTTAGTAGTATTTTAGGACCAAAAGGAAAAAGGCATTAAAGTACAGTTACCAAAAACCTGTATTTATTTTGGGATCTAATGTCAGCATTAGTGGACGACATTGCCGTGGACGAATACTGGGCCAGGCATGGAATTTCATAAGTTTTGTCATCGACATGCTAAGAAGAAGAACATTTGTGGTCCCATAATACTAATAAAATAAAATTAAAGGTTAAAGTTGGGACTGTAGTCCCGGTCCAAAGAACCCCACGATCCAATCCGTTCAGCCGTTCGAGCTTGAAGATATAACAAAACATTACACATACACACATTCAAAAACTTTCACGTTTATTAGTGTGGCGACAATGTCACACAATTGTTTGCAATTCTAAATTTCAGAAATAATGCTTTACAATTCAAGGATATTGAACACAGAAGCGGGTCACCTTGACAAAACAAAATGTTTTGAATAAAATTTTAGCAAATCGCTAAACACTGTATTTTTGTATGAGTAGTTATTACAGCACGTTTTAGCAACTTCACTAAAAACGTTTTTTCTCTATAAACTTTTAATATATCAAAATTTCGTGTGACGTGTTATCGAGCTCCTCCGAAACCGCTTGACCTATTTTTATTAACCTTTTTGTGTATTGTTAGGTCTGAGAATAAGTCGTAGTTTATTTTTTACTCTCCAAATTTTTCACTTTGATAATTTTTGTTTGAACAATGTTTCCTAGTTCAGGTAATTACTAGCTGACCATTTCCATTGACAATTGCCATTGTCGACTGCATATCGCTTACCATCAGTTTTGGTCGTAGTCAATGCGCTACCAAATAATTTTTTTTTTCAATAAATCTTCATGCAATACAAATAAAGTAACCTAGGGGTCTTGAAGTCAAGAGTGAATAGATTGCTTCTAGGCAAGCATGTTCCACCGTCGACCACATCATTGCTTACCATCAGGTGAGATTGTGGTCAAACGCGAGCCTATCCATTATTTAAAAAAAAGTAATGAAAAGAGGTTTTTGAAACTAATTACTAACACCATAATAAAGAAAGTTACGACTAAAACTTTATTCCAAAGTTCCATCGACTTTTTCGTCTAAGTTCGTCAATTAGCAACGAAATGTCATCGACCTATTCACCAGAAAGACAGTCTACATTTCGCATAACATCTATAAAAATAAAACAACATCTCATACATTTTCTATGTGCGTGCAGCTTACGAGAGGAATTCCTTGCTGGAGTGTGTGCTTCCAGATATCTACAACGGTCTTTAAGTCGGGCTGCGGAAATCTTAGAGTATTACGTGAATTTTAGTCAGTGAAAGTCTGAAAATCCATCTCGCCCCACCCGCCCAAAGCGGGAGGAGTTATTTGATGATATCACGAATGACTTACTTTTGAGAAAGCATGGTTCAGATAGTGATCAAACGCGATCAATAAATCCATATAAATGAAATGTATGACTAAACCGATTATGAGATTATGCCTAGACTGTTGCCAAAGGTAAGTGGCAGTAAACTGGGCACATTGCTCGCAGAACAGATGGTCGATGTGGCCGGAAGGTTCTTGAGTGGCGACCACGTTCCAGAAGACGTTGGGAGGTGGACCGCTGACCTGGTGAGGGTCGCAGGAAACCGATGGATGCGAGACGCACAGGATCGGTCGTTATGGTGATACTTGAAGCAGACCTACGTCCAACAGTGGTCATTTTCGCTTGAAATGATAATGATGGAATGTGTGGCTAAGCGCAATACTCGAGAACGACTGGACTAATTTGGATTAACTTTTAAACTACTTATTCATTTGAAGTTTTCGAAAGGTTCTTAAGAGAAATATGGAAAAAATCCTAGCTGTCAAAATTAAGGTTAGCTGTCAATTGAAAGAGTTACCACGGCCCTCGAACGCAAAAGGAAACTGAAGAAACACAGGCAAGTTTTCTACCCAAAAAATAAATAAATAAAAAAAAACTCACTCATCTGCATCCAAGTCAAGTGCGAGACAATCAGCCTTGCTTCCAGTCTTCATCTTGGGACTGCTGGTCTTCTTGAGCTTCTTCTTGATCTTGACGGTCTTCTTGCCTACAGCAGGTATGAGGGTCCCCGAACTCACTGGGAGCGCCGGGCTCACCGCAGGGCAAGTCGGCGTTGGCGTGTCTTGGCGAGGCTACACGGAAATAAGGAAAAATGTTTATATATTTTGGAACTGTTGAAGTATAGGTTATTTGAGGAGAGTGATCCAGTTTCGGATATGTTTCTGGAAGCCGATTTTTGTTAGATTATCCTAGAATATTATAAACTAATGTGAAGGTCAAATTTATCTCGTTTAAATACACAAACTCGTTTAGTACTGGGCTTGGAGGATGAAGTAAACGCCTTTGGCAAGTGAGAACCGAGAGTAGTTTAACCATCAGAAGATTATGAAACAAGTCTTTAGGCCTATCCTATATACGGGAAATAATACCAGTTCTCAGTTTCAAAATGTTCAGCGTTTTCTAGTTAGTCTGGCAGCAAACACAATAATCTTGAAAACAGCCAGGGTTGATTGTAAAAGTTCTTCAGGAATAGACTTTAATTTAATAGTAACGAAATAATTTTGAAAAAATGATTTCACTGTTAGACATAAAAAAGTAGTGTTCAAAAAATGTTTACATGAAAATGAGCCAAATAGCCAAAATAATTTGAATGTGTTACATTTAACGGCTACCTAGCAATAGACGTGAATATTCTCAATCTCAAATATTCCGTAGCACGATGTACAGACAATATTTCCGACGTCTAATTCGGCAAACTTTTAAATATTCAACAAGTAAGATCAGAGAAAATGTGTTAAATATTTCAGTTACATCTGGCGGTTCGAACAGGCCTAACTACGGGTAAAGAATAACAAAGCAGCCCAGTGGGTCAAGGATGTAAGAAATATTTTAGATTTAGAACACATGCAGGCAGCCTGTGTAAGTGGATTTAAGAATAGCTAAGTCTTCTCGCTATTCTGTTAGCTAGCTTAGAGTTCAAAAGCCTTGCATGAAGGCCGTGCGGAAAAAGGCCGGGAAAACTAAAGGTAGCCTTACACGCTAGGGTATACCTGACAGGTTCGCCTGTACAGGTGAGTTGTGTAAGTAAACTGGAGCGTGTATGTTGCACAATAAATTGTGCAGGTCTCCATCCACCTGACAGGTATAACTGTACAGGCAAATCTGTCAAGGATACCCCAGCGTGTTATGGTCACGCTAAGGTATACCTGACAGATGGCTACGGTACCCTAGCGTGTATGGATACGGTAGGGTAGCCATCTACCTTAGGGTGTTTTTAATATCGGGCGGATTTCATCACGCATGCGGGATGGCTCCGCATGCAGAAACTTTCAAAATATAAATACTTGTATGAAATGGCGGGGGTAACGCGTGCGGGGCAATCTCGCATACGTGATTAAAAACCGCGCGATATTAAAAACTCCCTAAATCATCATCTCCCTGCCCTTTTCCCAACTAGCTTGGTGTCGACTTCCAGGCCAGAAAAATTAAGTATGTGTGTAAAAATCTTTCAAAACATTGAAAAAAAAAAACCGGTATGTCGTAAACCAAAAATTCGAAGACATGGGACATCCACCAACTCGCATTGGGCCCGCGTGGAGGTTTAAGGCCCATTCCCTCTCCTATAGAGGAGACCTGAGACCTAACAGTGAGAACAATATAAGCCTGATTATGCTACATAATTTATGTAAAATGCGCGAGAATACTTTTGAGTTGATTACTGCAGAAATTAGATTTGATGATATTTTTATACAGATCACGCCGGTATTTCCAAAAGAAATCGGCAGCAAGAAATGTTAATTACTCCAACATATCACAATATTTAAAATTGTTTTTTAAAACCATAATTGAAGACGAGTCAAGTACCAAATTAAAGATTCACTTTAATTTGGTACTTGACTCATCTTCAATTAGCTTCGGGTTAATTCGTGAAATTAAAATTTTCTAAGTTTTTTACATTTTGCAGATCAGTGTTTGGCGGTCGTAAAACGTATGTATTTACGGAATTATAAACATTAAAATCATATACACAACAGTCTCAGTTTATCTATCCCTATTAAACGACTAATTAATGAAAAAGTCATTCAATAGGGTTAGGGTTAGCTTGAACTTCGACTCTTACCTGCAAAATGGAAAAATCTTAAGATTTGAATTCCTGCAGGCTACCCTGGCCCTGGCCTTATGCTTTCTTGGCGTTTACGATTAGAATCTCCACTTCGTTAATGTTATTTGATTTTAGAGTGTTTTCGAAACAACACTTAAGGAAATTACACAGAAACGATCTAATTTACAATAGCTCTAATAGATAAAGTTTGGATTAAAATACAACTGGGGTTGTTTTAGGTAGGGTCTGAGTGTGGTGGGTTACTAGTTTCTGGAAGCACCGATAATAAAACAGGAAGTTCTAGTGTGGGGCAAGGTTGTTTAAAAAAATAGACCACGTTTTCGTGAGTGAAAGGTTAACTGAAAGTATGCACACTGCAAGTCAGATTTATGAAATGTTATTTTGATTAAGTTATTAAATAAATATCAGCTATATAAATCAGGATCATCAAGTCATAGAAATAGGTCGAGCATTAATAAATAGTGGAATTCAGTGATTTACCGGCACCAACACTCTCCAGTACTTTCGCAAACCGTTTTGGCAAGCATCACTAGTATCTGAACAAACCCACACTTATTGTAATTTCTTCTTCGTTCTAACGACCGGATCGCTTTCAAATATAACTGCACAAAACATGTCAAGGCTGTCAATACAAAGGTCAACTTTCTAACCGAAAACACCTCAAACTCTTACATATTCGAAACCGAAATTTTCTTTTACACTTTCTGTCACAAATATCGACTAATTGACTGATTAGTATGCACAAATTGACAGGAGATGGAAACGGCACGGTAGAAACAGTGATAATGCATCGTATTGACATTTTGTACACTTCTGGCACGGGGCCAGATCGCGTGAACCGATGCCACAATAAAATCTAAAGTGTACAGAATTAAACAGACAATAAAACAAGGCTAGTCGAGATGTAACCAGTATTCATTAAACGCTTCACACCTACACGGGGACACAATAAAATTTTGAACAGTGTTAACATTTAAAAACAATTTAAAAAAAAACACTTAAGTATAGTTTTAACACGTCCTTATTTACCTATACTCTATTTTTATTATTAATCAAAACATTAATTACGTTTTGTTTATCTTTTTTTACATGTAAACTAGTGATCAACATTTTTCTTCGAGCGCCCGCCAAGTTATGCTGAAAATCGCGCCAAAAGCAACAGACAAGCAGGCGCCGTCAAGTCTTGAGGATCAATAACTAATTGAAAAGTTTTCAATATTATTTTCATTATTCGTGAATGAAAAAGTTTCAGTGTGCGTGCCATAGTAATGACAGTAGGTAATATTGATTTTCATTCATTTTAATGGTTGTTTTGTAGCAATACATTACTAAATTATTTCCACCTGCTGACTGATGTTTTACTATTCAACAAAAATTCTGAACTAAGGAACATAATGCTGATATAGGAGCCTTTTTGACCTCGCCTCGACAGGTCTTTTTTTTTTCTTTTTAATGTTTTTTTGTATTTATTTTAAGTTAAGTAATTATAGATTAGTTACTTTTTATTGTATTGTTATTTGTTCTGCGCGAGTCACATATGCTTTTTTCTAATTTTAAGAAATACTAGACATTTTTACGACTTACATTCTGCGAAAACTTCTTCCAAACTTTTCCTAAGAAACCCATGCTTAATCTTTAAGATACGCGCGTCTTGAACGGAACCACGTCACAGACTAGCCGTTGCGGTCCCGTCATAACTTCATTGCACGAGTCACTATGGCTTGGCCACCTCTTGCATAACCTGCACCACTAATAGGTAATCTAAGTACGTCACATTAATAAAAGAAAAACTTCGTCATTTAACCGAAAATATCTTTTGTAAAAGAATTCCACGACTTCCGTGAAGATTGAAAAATGTAAACAATCGTTTTTTATGCGAGTGATGTAAGCTGGCGGGTCGTAAACTTTTTTTTATGTAGTCGCCACCTTTATAATAACGATATTTGTTTTTTATTGGGTTTTACATGATTGAAATGATAAAAGGGGACAGTTATGGTTTTTTAGTGTTTTATGAAGGCGTGTGGTGGGGTTTAGTTTGGTTTATTTTACAGGGATTTTATGATTTATGGTATTGTAAACGATGTTTCAGGGTTGTGTGTAAGCTTAACACACGCTAGCGAAAAACCATGTGCTTTTAAAAATCATCACCAAAGTTTTTGATTAAACGAAATTCACACAATATCACCTCGCGTGCGTTTAGACATAACAAAAACGTTGTACTCGCGAAATCAACCACGAAAAGCACTCCTTTGACACATTTCCAAGACAAATTCAGAATTAACACATAGGACTCAAAACACGTGGTTCGGCTAAAACGTTATTCTGAACTCATATACCACGATGGAATTCAAACATGAGTCATGCCGGTGAAATAAACAATCTTGTGAGTCTTGAATAATCTCTTTAGACAAATTATGAATAGATTTTGAATATTGATGACGGATATACAACGGTAACAATGTTTCTATTACCTTCAAAATGTACTACTCACGTAGAGAACACGGAAAACTGAAAAACACTGCGCTAATGGGAATATCGCACAGTTTAACAAAAAAAGTTTTGATTGAAAGGCGCAGAAATGGAATGGGTCGGTAATTAATGATTCTCTTTTATTTGGAATATAGGTAGCCGATATTGAACTATATACTTTTTTGTAATAATAAGTATCAAGTCTGTTGTCCTCCAAAATAAAAGGTATTAGAGAACGGTAAAATCGGAAAAGAATGGGCGGTTTTTCGCTAGGTTGTATATGTTGTAGGATTGTATAAGGATTCTCAAGGGTACTTTGAAAGCAGGATACTTTCATGGCCACGGGAATGTTTGAGAAAGTTACCGTGGTCTTAGAACGCAAAGAACAACTGAAGACACACAGGCACAAAGAAAAGTCTATCACGACCTCTTTCTCCACCCAGAGCAGGGCAAGTTATTCGAAGATTTCTCTCATCAAAAAAAAAAGAAAGAAAGAAAAATATTTTATTTGGCACACAAACACAATGAAGACATTACATGTAGACACTTAAGATTAAAGAATACAAAAGAAAACTAACATTGCGTCTCGCGGCTGCGCCAAATAGGCCTAGTTCAGCAAAAATGCCAGACAACTACATGGTAGATGCCCGAGGCTGGTTTTCAACTGAATCTTATTGAGAGTGCACGGTGGAAAATTAGTTAAAAGGTGCTTTTACAGCAAAAGATGCGTTCTTGCGCTTTGAAAATGTGTTACTGTTTTCACGAAAACTGCGCGAGGTAAGCGGCGTGAGGATGCGTAGCGAAGCTATGAAACGGCTGTGTGGTGGGAGTGGTGTAACGAAGTGGTGGCGGTGGCAGAAAACTACTATAGTCTGATAATTATTTTATGACCAAGTAAACCGTGAAATTCAGGTGTGACTAATGGTGGAAAATATTTCTGGTTAATGTCAGCTCGTTAATGACTTTAGCGCTTTCGTGCCTTAATTGAGAAGCGTTTGCGACTGAAATACCGTAACGACATCAAACGGTAATCATACGCAATTAATTTTCGTGAGTATTACGAAAATGACGTCTGTATTCGCTTTCAGATGGTATTTTACAGTACTTCATCCGTTTTCCTTGAAATACCTAATTGTAATTAACAAGTTTCGAGTATTTAATTGGTCCTGATGTTTGTCCTTGTGATTTACACAGTATAAGACACTTAGGTACTTAAAAATTAAACTTTCGACCCCCGCTTCATCCCCTTAGTTAGGGGTAAATTTTGAAAAATCCTACACTACCTAGGTACAAGGGTTTTTTTAGGTAGGAAATCATCCAATGACTTTTGTCAGACTTTTACTGACTAAACCCAATTCTATGTTCCTTCTTTGCTTTCATTCCAGGGCCCCGGGTTTCAAACTCCTTGAGTCGCGCGTGGAGCACTACGCACTTTCGAGGTCCAAGCCAGGGTGATGACGAGTTAGTGAGTAAGGACTTTGCCTTTTACACCTTTCAATCTTCGCATCGTAATCAGGTATGTGATCCACGGTAGTGTGGACCGAATCTACAAGAGCCAAGTACGAGCAACACCACACTAATTTAAGCTCGGCCGAGCTCGTGCTCCGCTCGTGCTCGAATCCTCTAGCGTAGACCAGCTTAAAACTACAGATGTCCTGTTGATGTATTATTGTAAACTGGAAGAATATTGTCATCACCATCACATACCTGACGATGATTAGTGCATCATCTGTATGACATACAAAAGGCAAAGTCTTGATTCACTCACTGACTCATCACACTTAGACCAAAAAAGCTGGAATTTTGTAGAGGTTCCTTTTTAAGACATATACAAAGAATAAGAAAGGATTTTCTCACTCCCTAAGGGGACGCAGCGGGGTCCAAGTCTAAGAGTCTTCCCACTTTCATGCGAGCGAAGACGCTAGCAAAGCTAGTAGTTTGATAAGTGGTAAGTAGTAAATGAAGCTTGAAGTGTCTGTTTGTAATTTCAAAATAGCTTTTTTTATAAAATGTTCATGATTTCTACTATATTCAATACCTATAACATAAACATGGCAACCTACTGGGCTCAAAAACTTTGAGAAAAGAGAATAAATCATCGATTCGAGAAGAAGAAGACCTATAACAAAAATGAAATGTTTAATATTTTTCTTTGTCCGTTTGTTCCGGCTAGTCACCGAAGCAGCTAGACCGATTTATATGAACTTTCACTGATGGATAGCTGATGTTACAAGGAGTAACTTGGGTTACTTTTCATTTTTACTTTTTTACATGGTGGATGATATCCCACTCATTCGTACAAAGTGTTTTGGAAACACATTCATTATGCGTACAGCTAAAGAGTGGAATTCCCTGCCGGAGTCTGTGTTTCCTGATAGCTACAACCTAGGGGTCTTTAAGTCAAGAGTGAATAGGTCACTTCTAGGCAAGCGTGTTCCATCGTACCATCACGCGAGCCTATCAATAATAAAAAATTATAAAAAAAAAAAACCAGCGAACTCTCACTCATCTAAAAAAAGCAGCTCTTTCAAAACTAATCAAACGTTCTTTTGTTTTTTTATGCCAAGGTAGAGATCAGTTAGCAGTAGGTATGTTGTATTTTGGCTGGTCACTAACAAGATTTCTCACGCGAAAGAGCATCACTCAGCGAAGGGCCGCCTACGTAGCGCACGTTTCGTCGCTAAATGCACATATGACTGCGCTGCGTTTACGCATCGCTACTGCAGTATCACATGACACTGGCGCCGCGGATTCCGGTGTTTCAAGGATCAAGCATTAACTATACTATACAGAATTATTATGTCTAGTATTTTCCTAACTATGCAAGGATCGTTTTCCTTACTTAACCAGAGCGAAAAAAAATCCCACCTTCGAAATTTAAATAAAAGAGGTTGCAATGCTACACTACTTTATAAGTTATAATCAGTAAAATTCTGACACCCCCCTCTTCACCCAGAGCTGAAGTTTTTTTTTTTTCTAACACATTGCTTTTGCAATATTTTTTAAATTATTTAGACTTCAACTACCTTAAATTCGTTAGTAATTTATTTTGTTTTATTTATTGGTAGTTGTAATTATTTATAGTTTCTTGTGTTTTTTTAATAATGTGAATTTGAGAACACTGTAGACTCCAAGAATTCTAGATTAGTTCTTATTACGACTCACTTTTTTATTATGGTTATTTTTATTGTACTTTTGGTGTTACTGTTCTTACATAATATTTATTATTACTGTAATATGGAAATATTGTAACAACAACCACTTTACTTAAAAGAGTAACCATGGAGTTTCTTGCTTGTTCTTCTCCATAAGAAACAACCAATTTGGAACCGTTCACTAGCTTCTGATGTTTTATAAGTGCCCATGTAGGCCTACGTGAAATAAAAATATTTGAATTTCGAATTATGATTTCCCACATAAAAAAGGGGCCCCAGTTTTTTTCTTGCTCCAGGGCCGATGGTCACCTACCCAGCTACGTCAGTGATGCAAACGGCCTCAGACTATTACTGACTAAAAACCCACCCGCGTTCTATCAGTTAGGGACCATTGAAATATTACGTAAACACTACAGGGGGTGGGGGTCTTTATTTTGCTTATATTTGACTAGCTTTTGCCTGCAACAAGCTTCGCCCGCATACATAAAATATAGCTTATGTCACTCAGAAATAGAGCAGCCTGCTTTGTAAAGGTGAACAAATTATCGCAATCGGACCAGTACTTCCAGAGATTACCTCCTATAAACAAACAAAAAAACAAACTTTACCTCTTTATAATATTAAGTATAGATGACAAGGGGGATAGGTGGGGGGGTTAGATGGTGATTACGTCAGCAGTATGTATTTTTTTAGTTTCTTATGAGACCAATGTCGATGTTCCAAAATAACAACAAAGCAGACACACATCATTAAGCGGCAAACATGTCATTGAAGACTTAGACCCGTATTACAGAACGTCACTCAAAAATCAAGCGTTACTTAAAACTAGTTTCAACCAATCAAACGGCTTGAATCTAGTTTTAAGTAATGCTTGAGTTTTGAGTGACGTTCTGTAATACGGGCCTTAGAGTCATGGATTCGTGTATCACGAACTGAGAACTGTTAATTTGAATGAATTATCATCATCATCATCTTTCTGCCCTTGTCCCGTTTTATTTGGAGTCGGTGCAACACGTTTTTTTCTTCCATTCTGTCCTGTCACTCGTCACGCTATCACTAACTCCCTTTTCTTTCATATCACATCTCACATAATCCTTCCATCTTTTCTTTGGTCTCTCTCTCCATCCATCCACATGTAAACTCATAACTCTTTTAGCAACATGCTTTTCATCTCTCCTCTTTACATGACCATACCAAGACAGACGATTTCCTTTCAACTTTTCAGTCACTGGTACCACTTTCAAACTTCCCCTAATATACTCATCTATACTCTAAGTATACATTATAAATAAAAATAGAGTGTCTGTTTGTAATATTGAAATAACTGCTTTTTACTACATGCATATGAATATATATATACGGTACATACACCAAAACAAGATTTTTTACAATTTTTGTCTATCTGTCTGTCTGTTTGTCCGGGCTAATCTCTGAAATGGCTGGACCTATTTTGACGGACTTTTTTTGGCAGGCATCTGATGTAATAAGGAGTAACATAGGTTACTTTTATTTTAGAAAAAATAAATTTAAAATCCTGTAGGCCACGCGAACGAAGTCGCGGGCACAGCTAGTTGCATAATAAATGTCAAAATTTTAAATGAACTTTGTTTTTTTTTCTTACGAAACCAAAACATTGAAAAATACATGTACCAATGTTTACGTAAACATTGGAGGGGGGGGTGTGAAAGCTTTGTTTACTTTTGCTGACGAGTGGGAGGGAGGGGTTAATATTTGCAAACATGTGCTTACGTAATACTTGAAACTTACCCTTTATACGCTAGGATCACGGTGACCTTTCGAGCCATCTCGCAAGTGCTCATTTCGTCATGATGGTTATAACACGTCATGGTTACGTAGAAGTGATGACAATGTAGCAAATGGGAGTTGTTCATTCGATCGATCATAGTTTTTTATAAACAACATGACTAACTGACGTAGTGGACGCTACGTAAAAAGAGCGTAGGTAGAATGTGTCGTATCAATCATCATAGAACAAACATAAGAAAACAACGACACGCGTTTTTTTTTACCCTTGCACTAGATTTTCCACAATATTCTTAGCGCAGACTATGGAATAGCGAACTATTCTATTCTAACATAGTCTGATTTTCTCACTTAGTCCTATGCGGACTAACTTCTGCTTAATTAAAGATTTCTTTTAAATGTTATTTGTATATAAAATATTTAAAAAAAATAAACACAGGTTACTTAATTGAAACTTTAGTCGTTTAGTTTTATAAATATAAATTCTAAGTCTGGCTGCACACGGGCCACAAGCGACAGCCACAAATGTCGCGATCTGAAAGCACGTGTGAAAATCGGCTGCAAAGCTAGCCGACGCGCAATACAGCGACTTGTTAGACGTTTGCGGTCGGTGTTCGCCATTTTTAACCCATGCTTGACGGGAATGAATTTCTGATATACTAGTTCTATATCCATTAATAAATGAGTCAAGCCCTTTATGAGGTGTTAGGTGAAAAACATATGTACAGAAGAATTATATATAAAAAGAAATTGTGTGCAATCTTTGATGTACACAATCAATTGCTGTTCGTAAGTCTCGGTAAAACTCAAATTTCTTTTTAGTTTTTTCTTCATTTTTTGTTTTTTCACCATGGTTTAAAAGCAAAAGTAATTAAGAAAAAAAAGTTAAAAATTATAAATTGATGTAAAGTTGGGAAGAAATTTTGCAGAGGCCGAGTGACAGTTAATAAATAAATATAAATTATCCGCCCCTGCATGTGTTAGCTAAATACTAGAAAAACAAATTTTCAACTCACCACCTCCAACATAGGCTCCATATGAACAGTTTCATTGATAGCCGTGGTCCTCAACAGATGCATATCATGCTCATGGTCCTTTATCACCATCATTTCCTTCCTCGGACGGGGTGGTTTAGCCGCTGTACTGACAGGACTTTTATGGGGGCTCTTTACTCTTGGGGTTGCGTTGCCAAGGCTCGCAACAGCAGAACCGTAAGAGTAACCGAAGCCGGCGTTATCTTTGGCACGTTTAGTGTTCGTCGATTGGAAAGTTAGGCGGCTAGAAAAAAAAGAAATGGTGAATTTATTAAAAGAGAAGAAGAAAAGATCAGTGGGGGTAATTGTGACACACACATCATCATCATTATATCGAAACAAAAGTTTAAGAAATAGGTTTTCTATCCTATCAATACCAAACATGTAAAAGTTAATGACATTTGATTTGATTTTTATTTTTTTATTGTATTCCTTTTATAATTTAATTTAATGTAAGTAATCTAATTTAATTCTATCACTCAATAGTTCAATTATTTAAATCAATCATTTAATAATTCAATTATTTAATTCAATTTGACATTCATGTATTTCTATAATGTACCTAATTATCAATTCACATTTATATTTCTTGTTCTGTGTTTTTGTGTTGTTATTATTGCTGACATAATTTTAATGATTATTTTTCTCCTTGATATCTTATAAGTACAATTGAAAATTAACGTACAAATTTTATGTGTTTTAAAACAAATGTTCTATATTAATGTAGTGATTGTCTATAAGTGTTACAGCACTTGAATAGTTATATAAAATGATCCTGTAAATTCCCAGTGCCTGTAATGTTGGCGATCCTAAATAAATAAAGCATTATCATTTCAGCCGAGAGACGTCCACTGTTGGACATAGGCCTCCCCCAAGCGTCGCTACAACAACCGATCCTGTGAGTCTCGCATACACCGCATTCGCGCGACTCTCATCACCAGATCGTCGGTCCATCTTGTGGGAGGCCTTGCAACTTTTTTGTTTGTGAAACAATCAATGGCAATATCAGTTTTGACAATTCAACAATATACAGAATTAGGAAATCCTTACTAATATTATAAAAGCGAATGTGAGTTTGTTTGTTTGTTACGTCTTCACGCCTAAATGGCAAAACTGATTTTGATGAATTTTGGTACAGAGATAGTTGGGAGCCTGGAGACGGACATAGGCTAATTTTTTCAAGCGGGCGAAGCCGCAGGTAAAAGCTAGTATAATATATTTTTGGCTCTAATAAACAAATAGGTATGAAACTGCTAATAAGAAAGACTGCTCTTTCTCATTGGCGATTTTTCTTTCTTTTTGTACTTTGACGTCAAAGTACGTACACGTCCGGAAAATGGCGAGGCGACAAATACTTCTAATTGTATTGTTATACCTATTACGTTTGCTTTTCTACCGATTTTGATATTGTTCTTACAGTTACTATTCTATTTTTGTACATTTATTGATAAACGACTGGTTAGATTATATTTTTTTTGCATTATTTATTTATCAATAGGTAGTTTTAATTTTGATCGATTCCCACCCAGGACAAATGTTTGTGTGATGAGCATAATCATTTGTTTTGTGTCTGGGTGTAATTTATCTATAATATGTATGTATTTAGAAATATATAAGTATGTTTATCAGTTGTCTAGTACCCATAACACAAGCTCTGCTTAGCTTGGGACTAGACAGCGTTGTGTGATAGTTGTGGAATATTATTATTAAAATTGGTGACTAAGTTAGATTTATTCAATTCATAAAAAATCTAGGCAATATCCTGTCATCTCGCTTCCGCGTTTTACGGCTGACACGAACATTGCTACTTTAGCATTTTTATCAGTATCAATATACCTACGACGTAAAATAATATTTTAAATTCTATGATAGCTGTGCAAATATTTTGATTGATTAGCTATAACTCATTATCGTAACTGTTAAGTCAGATTAGTTTTAATAAAAAATAAAAACGGAATACTAACCAATAAGATATTGCTGAACTCGACATTTAAAAACAAAGCATGTTTTACAAATATGTAGCTACTTGAATTGATAGGCCCGTTATTAGATTCACATAAAAAAAAAAAACACAAAGTTTATTGATTATCAACCTACTCCCAATACGAATAGAGCTTAATTTTCGTTTTAAATTGCATGAGTCAATATTATATTCATGTTCCTCACGCGTCATTGGCTAACACACGTCATTTTGTGGCTACAAAATACAAGTAGTTATGAAACCTACCTATCATGATTTAACCATTTTTTTTTTTCATGTATATTGTTTTAAAATTAATTAAAAGGACGAGAAAATTACCTTTTCATTACTGAAAGAGCAATCAGATTACACTAATATTTTAGAGGTAGTTTGTTTTTCTGATTGTAGGAAGTAATCTCTGAAAGTACTGGTCCGATTGCAAAATATTTATCACTGATAGAAAGCATGTACTTGGGCGAAACCGCGGGCAAAAGCTTGTCTATAAAAGGAGAAACTAAGAGTGTGAAAATATAGCACAAGGTTTCCTTTTATGACGTAGGCGAGCATTAAGAGTGGATTTTTCAAAACCCCCTTAAGGGGATGAAGGGATGTCCAAAGTTTTTATGGAAAAGCCATTTTTACAAAGGCAAAGCCGCTGGCTGAATCTATCTTTTATGATAATATTATCATAAATAAAACTGATAGCAATAACATTAAAGTAAAGACTACATTGTTTTCGATTCACTGAGCTGATACAGTGACTGAACACCTAACATAATCCTCTTAACATATTGACCTACTCAGCGGTTAATTATAGCTTTTACCCCGAGTACTCAGGTGTTTCTTAAAATATATCACCTTTGACAGCATATAAATATATATTTATATAATAATGGGGCAATCTGATCATGTTCACAGGGCAAACTTGTGTATTTTTTTTTTGTCAAATCCTTCTTAAGGTTGTTAGTAAAAATTCACTTTTAGTGTTAAGACCACTCCATAATGACACCATAATAATTCATTAAACACTCATTGTCTTTCTATTGTGTCTTTAATTACAGTATTCGAAAGGTTAATTTTTAGATCCTACTGTAATTTTATTTATAACAATAACATTAATAACATTCCACAACTATCACACGACGCCATCTAATCCAAATTAATAATACATACATATAATAGATAAATTACACCCAGACACATTTTATGGTGTATCATATGGAGTATAATTATCTATTTATCTAACTTAGCCAAAGATCATCCTAGAAAGAGAGATTTAAATGAAGAAAGGGCAGACCATTGCCCAGCAGGAGGACAAAAAATAGGCTATTAAAAAACAGGACCAATACAGTTCATCTTCTCATAATATTTGCAAAAAATATTCTGTGAAGCAAAACTTCATATTGCAAACATTTATTTACTTCCTGAATAGATATAATATCTCGTTTCTAGATAGATAAGAAATGCTTACAATAGTCTGACCTTTCATATTGAGGACATTTGTAATATATGTCAAAACATTAATAGATACTTTGTGCTTATATCTAGCGCGCCTTGCTGGCTCCACTAGAATACAAATAATGCACTCAAACTTTCCTCATTCATCGCTCCCTGCATTAAAAAACCATTAAGTGGTTTAGGAGGATTTGTCAGGTAAACAGAAATATAATGGAAAGCCACTTTGTTTTATACTTTGTAGGAATTTTTGCACATGTTATTTTGTTAAAATATATTCACTACTTCAAACCTTATTATGAATAATATTCTATTCCAATAAGGTAATTTTTCAGTATGGTGTTATGACAACAAATATATAGCTTTATCCAAAAAAATTCATGAACAACCAACTGATAACACATAATACATAGCTGCCAGCATATAAATAAAACATTACCAATAATCTTAGCATGTGTATAACCTAAAAATTAATGAGTCTGCCTAATAAACAGGCATATTTCCTTATAACAAAATTCCAGTTTATTGTATTAATTTTACCATTCAAAATAAGGACTGTTTTAGATATTACCTGCTAATTTTTGCCTCTGGTTTCACAACAAATAAACTCTAATACACTAATCACAAAACTAATAGCATTTCAACATGCACTGTAATCTCTCCTCCAATAATCGAGAAAGACAAATCCATTAACTCAATTTGTATTGTCAAGTATTCCATTACATGCAAAATCAACTGATTGAATAAACCAATTGCTGTTTTGATAGATGATTACATGGTTCCCACAAACACAATAATGATAAGAGATAAGAATAACAACTTACTTATCATATCCCGGTATTGGAGATCCTATATTAAAGCTGCAGTATAAGTTATCAGATTCACTGGCTGCCCGTTGTCTTCTACGACCTTCTAAGCTAGCTTTCGATTCTGGTTTGATCTTCGGCTTCTTGAGTATACTATGAAGTGGTGAACTTGGTAATGGGTTATTGAGTATTGATTTCAGAGGCTGTTTCGCAGCCTGCACCTCCATCATTTCCTGGTCAACTTTTTCTAGTAGTTCCTCAACTTTTGGCAATCTGTCATCTATTTTAGTATTTGAGAGTGTTGTAACCAGAAAAGGTCTGCCTGGGCTTTTTGGGTATAATTTTGATCTTCCTGGTTGGTAACTAGGGATAAACAAAAACAATTTTTGTAATGTTATTATTACTCAAGTCCTTGAAATGTTTTGCATTTAAAAAATTATAATTTGGATTGAAAAATTTGAATTATAATTTAGATAAATATCAGGTTTGTTTTCACTTGTTTGGGGAAATAGATGTGATGTAAACAGCATGCATAGCTTTACTTCATCTTACTGTTGTTTACATTAGGTTAGATAACCGAGTAGTGCTCAGCAAATTATAGGTTATATTATGAAGCTCACCCATGGTACCTGTCCTGATCATGGGCCATGACGTAGTCGCCGTTCTCTGCGGCTGGCAGGGAGCACTCGTGGCGAAACCTCGCAGCCGTGTAGTGGGGTTCGCTGTTATTCAGCGTAAAATGGCTCTTGTTGGGCAGGGCTCGGTGATAGCGACAGATACCGTCCGCGGAGCGGTTCGACTCGCGACTCACATCCTCGTACGGCGAACGGTCCACCCCTTCGCTGCGGCAGCGACGCCGCAGTATGCGCGCTGGTTCCCGACCAGAACCAGACCAATCCAGCACCGACCCTAAGGGATCGCACACGTCGAACCCGGCTTCGTAGCTTGGGCACGCTCGTCTACTATCCATATCCGACCCGCCTAAACGCGACGCATCGTCGAATGTCCACATGGATTGTACACCAGGAATTTCACTATTACACTGCTAATTTTACTGAGAACCACTGAAACATGAACTTTTATCGGCGTCGACGAGGCCAGGGGGCGACAGGTGACAGATCGCCATTCGACAACTGCGATACAACGTGCCAGGACTCCCGCCAAAATTGAAAGAAAATTATGTTCTTTTTATAAATAAATTAGCAAACCTTCAAGAACGGATACTCCTACACGAATTACGCTTTGACACAGTCACACACTTTGCACCGTTAATTTAATAATGCTCGTAGTAATGGCGATCGTGATACACTCAAATCCCCTAGTATGTTTTCAGTTGTTGTTTACCTATTTCGGTAAACAATAAAAACGTTAGTGAACCATTAGGAGGTAACTGTATTGATTTACTGGTCTTAGAAATATTGCGAAACGGCGTCGCATAAAATATCGATCTCTAGAAAAGGATATTGAAAAGATTTTTTAAAATACTTGATAATTTATTTCTTTCTCTACACATATTTATAGCTTGGCTAGTAAACATCGTTGCTTGTGGATTTCTGCTGTCACTTTCTCGTCAAATGCTTATTCTATGAGTATGAAAGAGAATACCCATTAGTTCACTATACTGCCGCAAGTGTGTTTGAATTTGTTTGGTTGGTAAATAAGTGCTTTCATTCACTTTTCATTGAAGATTTTGGTGGATAGAAGCGCATAGTTACAATATTTATTTGACAAGGAACATATTTTCGGTGTCAAAATAATATGTAGAAGTTTTAAAAAAGTCTTTCAAATTTTAACAGATATGTTCTAAAAGGCTTTTCTCGTAAAGTATCGTATTTAATAAAAAAAGATTTCAATAGAATCAGACCTTGAATGGAGCAGTTTACAAACAATAGATCAAAGATTCACGTTCACCTCATTCGCGGACAGAGGGTCGTGTTTATGATGATGTTCATCGAGAATATCATCTCGACTCGAACTCGATACGAGGGTTTGAAAATTTGAGGAACTCTTAGGTATTACGCTACTTTGAATGCTTATCCAGTTAAGGAAGTTGAAATTAAATAAATTAAGTAATAGATTTTCTTCTTCATTTAATGAGATTTTTAACTGAATTTTCGATAACGAAAAAAAAATTTTTTTAATGGAAAAAAAATTAAATTTTTTTTTCTTAATTTTGGACCACTTTAATTTTTTCATTTTTTTGATAATTAAAGCTCTTAGTGTTACGATATGGCTCGCTTAGTTTTTTAGTGGACAAGAGCCAGATCGATTACAGTGGCGGAGGGCGGTGGGAAATCAACGCCGTATAAGCATTTGGACATACAGGGCGATCTTTATTATTGGTTTCTAACTTAATAAAAGCCATATTTATTTAAATTTTTGATTTTTAATCCTAAAACCATGTTTTAATCCGTTTCTTTATGAATTTTCACAATTTTATAAGGTAGACTGTTACGTCTGACTGTACACCACCTGCTCGATAATGTCGTTTTATACGTCATACAAAGCAAGTCATTCTATCCCTAAGGAGATAATGTAGTATGGCCGATCCCTAGGGAATAATGAGATTTGAATTTGGAACATCAAAAATCGTCAACATTGTGAATTAAAATGTACGTGCATCGAACATTGAACAAGTTGACTAGAAATTCAAACTGGCCACTAAAAATATAAAAATAAAAACCTGCTTAGTGTGTCGGGAGCGATAAAGAAAATTGAAACTATACCTACATAATCTTGGAGTAGCAAATTTTGTTTGTTTGATAAACTTGTAAATATAATACTTATATTTCTCTAATAGGTAAAATATATATATATATATATTTATTTTTTTTTAATTTGTATAAACTAGTGCTTGACTGCGATCCCACCTGATGGTAAGCAGTGATGCAATCGTTGATGGTGAGGCGCACTAGTTTATTAAGAGCCTATTCACTCTTGCCTTAAAGACACCTAAATTATAATCAGACGGGAAGACCGCAGCAGGCAAATTGTTCCAGTCCCTCGATGTACGTGGTATAAACAACGAAGCGAAACGCTTGGTCCGGATCGTAGAGGTTTCAACAACATTAGGGTGGATACTCGCCGTTCGTCGGCTCGTCCGATGGTAGAAGTGAGATGGTGGAATTAAGTCATGTAATTCCTGCGCACACTCTCCAAAGTGCATCCTGTAAAACACCGAAAGGCTGGCTACCCTTCGCCTATGCTCAAGACTCTGTAGATTGGACTCAACCAGATCTGGATCGCCAATTAGTCTCTTCGCACGCCTTTCCACAGAGTCCAAAGCTGCCAGGTGGCATTTTGCAGCACCAGCCCATATGTGGCTGCAGTACTCCATACACGAACGGACTTGTGCTTTGTATAGCATTAGAAGCTGTCCCGGTGTGAAGTACCGCCGGACCTTTGCAAGAACGCCTAGTTTCCTAGCAGCTACCTTGGCTTTGGACTCAATGAACCGCCCAAAGTTAAGGTCCGAGGGAATTTCAACCCCCAAGAGCTGAAGGCGGTCGGTGTACTCCAGGAATAAATTCTGAAAAGTAGGAGCCAAGGTAAACGGGCTCCTTTTAGCGGTGAACAGACACGCTTGCGTTTTGGAGGCGTTAAATCCCACCACATTGGCTTTACCCCACTTGGAGACTGCCTGAAGTGAGATATTTGTACGCTCTACCATAGCCTCTCTTTCGGATCGGATTAGCTCCTTACTAGCCCGAGCACTAGGCAGGTATCTCTCTACAACTGTGCTATCATCTGCATACCCATAGATACCGGGCATCAGCAGATCGTTGATATGCAGTAGGAATAGAGTTGCAGAGAGAACAGACCCCTGAGGAACCCCGGCATTAGTCGTCATGGGTTCCGATGAGCATCCATCGACAACAACTCGGAGAGACCGTTCACTCAGGAAGTCTTTTACCCAGTTAATCAGACCAGGGGAAATGCCGTACGCTGGAAGCTTACTCAAAAGGCTAGCGTGCCATACCCTGTCGAAGGCCTTCGAGACGTCTAAGGAAACGGCAATCGCTTCCCCATTCCTCTCGAGGGTCTCGCCCCACAAGTGGGTGGCATACACCAGTAGGTCCCCAGTAGACCGATTGCGACGAAATCCGTACTGTCGGTCACTGAGGAGATCGTTACCTTCTAGGTATGCCATGAGGCGCGAGTTCAACACACGCTCCATAATCTTGCATAGTATGGAGGTTATTGAAATCGGCCGATAGTTGGCAGGATCGGCACGACTGCCCTTTTTGGGCACGGGTTGCACGTTGGCAAGCTTCCAGGACTTGGGCACTATACCAGTCCTAAATGAGAGGCGATACAAGCGTGTCAATACAGGAGACATATATGATTTGGTCGACCAAATTGTCTTTTAATTATCTCACAGATGGTGTAAAAAGTAGAGTATACAACACGGGGATAAAACTGCCTTTGTCTTGGGCGGCTTGAATTCCTCATTTCACTCTGGTTCCTTTATTAACTCCCGAGCATTGCGAGGGAGTTAATTATATAAATTCCTCACTCACGTTCGGGATTAAAATCAGCAACCTTCGTTTCGTTCGGAATTCAACATGCCGCCCGCGACTTATGGTGTGTACACACCGAAGCCGTCATCCCGCCGACACGCACCTGGCGGACCAATCCGTGCGCTTCTACGCCCAGTGGAGCGCGCAGATTGGTCCGCCAGGTACGTGCCGGCGGGATGACGGCTTCGGTGTGTAGACACCATTAGACACTGCTTTATAGTAGCCCCTAGTCACAGTCTACTATTTTTTAAATTGTACTATATTATTGTAGTCTTTGCAACGAACGTGTAAGACAGACTAATAATGCTATAGCATATCCTTCTTATATGCACTTACATTGCTGACTTTTTAATTTCCCTTCTCTTCTTTTATCCGGCATGACCAGTCTGTTTCGTAGATTGAGTCTACGAAACAGACTGGTCATGCCAATGTTCGAAGTGCTACATGACGCGTTTGCATTATCTTTTTGCAGTACAATGAAAAAACTATGCGTTATAGTGATGCTACGGAACATCTCACATTTGAGTTTTCCGTTTGTAGCCCAAAAATGACTTAAAGCCTCATTTGCAGGAAGATTCTCGCTCGAAAAGACACATAGGCTCGTCTTAATAAATTTTACTTGGTTATAGAATTTAGCAAAGGTTCCTTCCAGCCTTTCCTTTACCAAATCCAAGGTATGCTGTTCTCGAGCCACCTTGAACAAGCTCTTGCAGTCTGTCTCTGTCGTCTCGTCACGTTATCTTTTCCCAGGCCGTCCTCGTCCATCTTCAAGCACCCACTTTGTAGAGATTATGCCCAGTTGCCAACGTGACCGCCCCATTCTAGTATAATCCCCGGGTTTTATGCACAGCGCTCAATGTGGTGTTTATTCTGACGGCTCTTTTATTATCCAGTACACCTAATGCGCAAGATTGGTTTAAGATTTGGGGGGACCCAGTAGTGGGAAAGAATGAAGTATTAAGTAAAACGTATATTTAAAAAAAAATGACTTTAAGAGTCCATATTAATTGATTTAAGACGAATAAACACAATACTACTCGATTAGAACTCTACCAACAAGTGTGCGTCTTACTCAATTGCTGTTTGGATGAATATGGCTCATGTATGACAGTCAAGGCATCGATGAAGAATAATCAGGTACATAATGCTAACTGGACATTCATAGTACGTAGGCCCGCCATAATCTTGGCGGTAAGTCCCCTCATTGAGGTGCGACCTGAAAGACGTCACGGTGCGGTGTCCTCACCTTCAGCACAAAATAGATAAGATACTTAGCTATTTTGTGGTTTTTAGCGTGACGCAGATCCACACCAGACTTGGTAAGTTCGAGAGGTTCCCGTACAGGGGGGGTGTCACCATTGTGTGAACCGCCCGGAGGACACGGTGAGCTTTGGCGCAGCACCGCCGTGTCCTCGTGGAAGCGATCGGCGGCAGCAACCTCTGGCACCAGGCCATTATCCGGAGCGAGAAGGAATGGCAGCGGTAGGATATAGATGGCGCTAGCTGTCACGCTAAGATCGGCTCCGTATTAATTTAACAATTAAAAACAAAAACAAACGATTTAGAAACTTTAAAGTGATTAATATTGTTCCTAAAGCTCAAAAGTATTAGTGAAAGTGTTATCCAGTGTTGAATCGTTCCAACAAGTATGCAAATCTCAAATAAAAAACTTTGACACAAACTAGTGAAAAACGACTTTAAGTATAACATAACTAACAAATACAACATTTTCATGTGCGGAAAGTAAATCTGGAACATCGATTAAATCAGTACGTGTGGTGTTTAACTTTAAAAACGAAATGACATTAATTCATGTGTTGTGAACACAGAACACAGGAATCATACAGTAGATAGAAGGAGTAAGTAGGCGGGGCGCGCGTACCCCGAGTTTTGCGATATACCGCTTATGTTCCATTGCGCATGCGCCGCGCACATCAGTCTAGTTACGGTCGCCACGGTGATAATAACTAGATAAAAAAATATAAAAATGCCCATCTGTGCTGTTTTGGAGTGCAAATACGACGGAAGAACCAATAATTTATCTTATATCCTATCATCGGTTAGTCCTGGTTTATTTTATTTTGATTATTTTTGAAAAATAGGTTCTTATAAAAAAAACAAATAGAAGTTGGCTTTATTTTGTACACAATAAGGTCTACTTTCCAAAAAATATTCTAGAACATTCAAAAAATGTCACTGTCAGCTGCTCAATTAGAGATTACCATTATCGATAGTGAGTTATCGATATTGTTAAATTATAATGTTTTTTGTTGTATCGGGAAAGAAAATACCCAAGTGCTTGACGAAATTATAAACGCAGACTATTTTAATTTTAGCTAAATAACTCGTAAATAAAATGTAAACAGGGTTAAACTTTCCATAGGTTCAAAATGTAACTGTCATGTTATTTTGTGACTTCATATTTCCTAAAGATCCTGACAGACTGGAAGAAAAAGTTGGTTTCCTACAAAAAATAGCACAATTTTCTCAACACAGCAGTGCCAAAACTTGAGCTCTGAAGAATTTCTAGATATTGGTAGAAGAAAAAGAAGTCACTTTATTAAAAATCTGGTTATACCGAACCCTAGCAGTCTCGAAGAAGTTCAAGATGTTACAGTTCTACTCAAATCTGTATGGACTCTAAAAGCAAATTTGTAGTCAGCCAAGAAACACCACCGGCACCATTTAGTTTAAATAAACTGACGTAAAAATTTACGTGTAGAAGTATTATTTAAAACTTACGTATGAACAAATTAATTATTTTTTATCAGTCTAATTTTTGACTTTACCTGTTTTTACATATGTACTTTATTAGTTAAACTATTTTTTTAAATTTTCATTTGCAAAATGCGAAAAATAACGATTGTTGTCACTGTTCTTCGTTTTAATTGTTTTTCAGCATCAAAAGAAACCTTTAATTTCAAATATGAGTAATTTCATGGTTAATGAAATAGCTATAAGCCCCTTATACAAACGTAATATACGTACTTATAAAGTAAAAAATACGTAAGTATTTTGTTTTGTAATTTATCGACTCCTGCTGTTGACTTTATTTTATTTGAATATAAATCGCAACATCGATAAAATAAGGTAACGCCAATGGTACATCTCTAGAAAATGACGTTTAACAATGACTTTATTTAGGAAATATTAATCTTATAACAAGTAAATAGAGCACTAAATTGATTGCTTATATTATAGAGACATCTAGCGGGGAATAGTGGAAATTGTTCTTTTAATTATTCTATGCGATGTAATACGTTAAAGGGTAGATAACAAACAACTCTGTTTACAGTGACGTATGGTTTATTTTTTAAAACGTAATGATGGATAAACTGTCTTCTTTCAATTAATATTAAAATGCTCAATCACATTAAGGATTTCTTAGTGTTATGAAATATGATATAGCTGTCTTTGTGTGAGTTTGGGTACGCTGGTCCCGATACAAATGAAGTGCTATGCGATTTCTATCTACATTCTTCTGTTCTGTGGTTGTGAAGCGAGTGCAAAAATGTGGAAAAAATTTTTTACTAATGAGTCAACATAACGACTTTGTTAGATTCAAAATTTGCGCAATCACAAATAGATCCCTAAATTGAAGCATAAGAACAAAGAGCACGTAGTCGTCAACAATAACAGTTTTGACTTTTGAAACAGTCGCACCCTGGTTCGAACCCCGCACCGTAATCGACTTTTTGTATTTTTAAGAAATATTTTATAACGTTTATTTTCTCTAAACAAAGCAGTCTGGCAAAAATGGATTTTGAAAACGTAACTCAACGAAGAAATAAAACTACCATTAACTCACCAAATTCGTCATTCGAATCCACAAATTCTGATTTTCTTTCTAAAAGTTTATCACACTTATCTACCGGATTAAGTCACGAAGAGGTTGAAAGATTAAATGAAGAAATCAGTCAACTGAGAATGCAGTTACAGGCCGCTAACAATGAAATAGACAATTTAATCATGGAAAACAGCACTTTGAAAAAACAAACAGTTGAACAACAAAACGTCATAATCCAATTAAAAAACTTATGCAGCGAGCCACCAAGTAGTATAACAAAATACTCTAATTCGAAAAAGAGGAATAATAAGGTACATAATCTAAATTTATTGTACAAAAAGAAATTAGATATGACTTCAATCGATCTACAGAACAAATCGTACGAAGAAAGTGCAACAGATGGCGGCACCAGGTTGCCTCAGCAGAGTAACACAGATTTGCAGAAGTACGATCAAAATCAGCTAGATGGCGTTATGCTAAATCTCCGTAAACAGACAACAACAAATAAAAATCATGTACTGAATAGATGCACTAGAATCGAATCAAATCCTCAGTTAATTATATTTGGAGGACAACAATTCACAGGATTGGCTACACTTCTTGTACAATCTAGAAACAACACCAAGTACAAGAATTACCATATTTCTTCAACTACAAAACCTTACGCCACCACAGAAGAGATTCTTAAGCCTATATACAAAATAGAAGATTTGGAAAATAATTATCTAGTTATATGTGTAGGGGAAAATGATTCTAACCCTAATAAAATACTATTAGAATTAGGAGCGTTGCTAAAATCCTTTAAAAAACTTAATGTGTTAGTATTTAATGTTTTGAAAAACAAATATTTGAATTATAAATTGTTAAATAACAACCTAAAAATGTTATGTAGCAACTTTAAAAATTGTTCATTTGTGAATATAAAAGGCAATTATCTTTACAAGAAGGACTCCTATTTGTCAGAGGTATGTAAAAAAATAAACTTTAATATTGACTCAGATTACTATGACAGGACATTTTTATGTTTTAAAAATATTAAATTATTAATGAATACAGTGAAGGCTAAAACAGAATGCACAAATATTCTTAAGAAAGGCACTATTCCCTTCTACTTCCAGCGTAATAAGAATAAGTATTCAAGGGATAATTCTAAAAATATTGACAACACCCCTTCGGGTAAGCAGGTAATGATAAACACCGACACCCACAAGAAGGGAACCATTCCATATTATTTTAAAAAAATTACACCGTGTTCGACTACGCAATCGGACCAAGAGTTACCTTTGCCAACACAGAAATGTTTTCGTCCCTAATGTGGATTTTAATTTTAGAATATTTCACCAGAATATTGCTGGCGCGATAAACAAATCTGAAGAATTAACATTTGCAATCCATGAGCTATCGCAGCAAGGGTCGAAAATAAACGTAGTGTGTCTAACTGAAACGTTTATCAAAAAAGGTACAGAAATGCTTTTAAAAATTCCTGGGTACATAGTAGTAGCATCATACTCACGTGACAAAAAACGAGGAGGGGTATGTATACTGCTTAATAATAATATGAAATATAAAAAATTAAATAATATTAATGACTTGACATGTAATTATAATTTTGAATGTTGTGGCGTAGAAATAAATAATATTATTATCGTTTGCTTATATAGGACTCCAAATAGTAATCCTCAAGTATTTCTCGAAAATCTAGAACAGTTGCTAGTGAGATTGACGAGAAAGCGTAAAAAAATTATTTTATGCGGTGATTGGAACCTAGACATATTAAAGTCGACCAAAAGCTGTGAAAATCTAAAAAGCATTTTGAAAAATTTTAATATTGAATTGCATATTAAAACGCCCACAAGACAACTGTCATGTATAGATCAGATAGCAAGTAACATCAAGCAAACTAAAGCGGAGGTACATCATCTTGCCTTGTCCGATCATGAAACAGGACAGACGCTTTCGATAAGGACTAATGAAACGTACAAAACACGCAGTTGGTATGAGGAGGTCAGAGACTTTAGTCAAGAAAACATGGACAAGTTCTATAGTTACTTATCATCTCTATCTTTTTCAAGCGTGTACGAAAAAAATGGTTTTCAGGAAGCGTTTGCAGAATTTCACGGTCTAATTAAATTATTTTTTGACTTGTGCTTTCCAAAATACTCAAAAAAGAGGTCATATTGTAAAGGGAACCACAAATGGTTGACAAAAGGCATAAAAAAATCTTGCATAAAAAAAAGGCATCTTTATCTTAGTCAACAACACAGTAAAACTAAGAAACTAAAACTAAACAAAAAGTATAAAACATATAGTGGCATTCTCAAAAAATGTATATATAAATCTAGACAACTACAAAGTAAGAAGTACATTGATAATAATAAAAATAAGTGTAAAGCCACATGGGCGGTAATTAATGAAAATATTAATGACTCGAACTTTAAGACGCAAATTGACAAAATAACTAAAGATAATCGGACAATACAAGACCCTAAGGAAATAAGTGACATGTTTAATCAATTTTATATACAATCGACAAATAATAATAATTTTAAATACAATACTGACGAGATAAATAAGACTATCGATGGGAATAATGAACATACCATATTTCTTAAACCAACTGATGCTACTGAAGTATTTGGTGTTATAAAAAATCTTAAAAATACAAATGCAGTAGGACAGGATGAGATAACAACAAAGGCAATTAAATTATGCGCTTCATGTATTTGCCAACCACTAAGTTATTTGATAAACTTTTCTTTTGAAGAAGGTGCATTCCCAGAGATTTTAAAAAAATCAATTGTAAAGCCACTTTTTAAAAAAGGTAATACATCTGACATGAAAAACTATAGGCCAGTGACGCTGTTACCAATCATGTCAAAAATCTTAGAAAAAATCATGCTAAAAAGGTTACAGGAATTTACGATCGCTCATTGTGTACTTAAAGACGAACAATTTGGGTTCAGGAAAAACAGTAGTACATCATTAGCGTGTTTCAATTTGTTGAAAAATGTCACCCAGGCAATAAATGAAGGCATGCCTGTAGCGGCAATCTTCTTAGACATGACCAAGGCGTTCGATTTTGTGGACCATGAATTGCTCTTACACAAGCTTGAAAAATATGGAATAAGAGGAAAAGCGAACGACTGGTTGAGAAATTATTTAAAAAACCGCCAACAATGTGTGGAAATTTCCAGAATTGATAATGGCAAAAAGGTGTCGTATAGAAGTGACTTTAAGGCAAATAATTTCGGAGTACCACAGGGCAGTGTATTGGGGCCTTTTTTGTTCCTCCTCTACATCAATGACCTCCCAAATGTCACTAGCCATACAGTAATTTTATTTGCTGATGACACGACCCTTGTAGTGAAGTGTGAAAGAGGAGACACCTATGAGAATGAGATTAATGAAGCCATAAAAAATATAATACGCTGGTTGAACACCAATAACCTACAAATTAATATGGATAAAACGAAAATGGTCCAATTTCAAACCTACAGGAGGAACCCATTACCACTAAATATTAAATATAATGATACTACGGTCGAACAAGTAGTAAGTACTACATTTCTTGGCATACAGTTGGATCAAAATTGCGACTGGAAAAAGCATGTCGAGTATGTTTGTGACAAACTGGACCGATTTGTCTATGCACTAAGACGATTAAGAGCCACGGTTTCAAATGAAGCGGCTCTTAGTGCATATCATGGTTACGTTTCCTCAGTACTTTCATACGGTCTCTTGTTGTGGGGTAATTCGGTGGATGTCAATAAAGCATTTATTATACAAAAAAAATGTGTGCGGGCAATCTGTGGAGCTTGGTATATGGATAGCTGTAAGCCACTGTTTAAAAAGTACAACATTTTACCATTAGCATGCATGTATGTTAAAGAATTATGTCTATTTGTACGACAACATCCTGAATATTTTATTAAACATAGAGATGTAACCAAAAGGAATGTTTCCTCTAGGGATAAGCATAGGCTCTGCTTGCCGCAAGGCAAACTTGATTTATACAAAAGAAATTCGTTTTTAATGGCTATTAAGGTGTATAATAAATTACCAAATGCCTTAAAAGAACTACCGTTGCCTATGTTTAAAAACAAGTTAATCCACTGGCTGAAAGAAAAATGTTTTTACAGTGTTAATGAATTTATGTTACATAACGAACGCAAGGAAAGAAAATAATGTCAATTTTGGTTTATATTTTTATTTTTAAATTGACATTCAATATTTTAGTTATTCTGACATTATTATTCTGACAATTTTATTCTGGTTTTGACATTTTAACATTATTGTTGGATATCTCAATCTTTGTATGATGTCTAAAATAATGACAATTTTGGTTTATATTTATATTTTTAAATTGACATTCAATATTTTAGTTATTCTGACATTATTATTCTGACAATTTTATTCTGGTTTTGACATTTTAATATTATTGATGGATATCTCAATCTTTGTATGATGTCTAAAATAATGTCAATTTTGGTTTATATTTTTATTTTTAAATTGACATTCCATGTTTTAATTATTCTGACATTATTATTCTGATTTTGACATTTTAATATTATTGATGGATATCGCAATCTTAGTATAAGCAATATCTGACATTTTTAATTAAATTAATAAATATTTATTTAATCAGACATTTTTAACAATTAAAGTGATTCAATAACTAAAGAGATATTATGTTTGACATTTATAATTAAATTGTATGTACTTAATCTGAAATTAAATATTTGCACACCACATATAATGGTAGAATGTAAAGGGGCCTTAATATTAATGTTATGATCATACTACTTTGTATACCTACATTCTGGCAAATAAATTATTATTATTATTATTATTATTATTATTATTATTAGGCGTGTGTAACGACTGTAGTGTACAGTCTCACTGGATCGAAACATTTTAGTGTTCCGAAAGATTGGAACAGCAATAATGTTTTAAATGCATCATTTGGAGCCCTCTCCTAGAGAAGAGACCTGAGTCTCAGTAGTGGGAACATTAAAGGACTTTGCTATGCTATTTGGAACACTGAAACACTCTTTACATTCAAATCAAAACGTAAATAGTATAAACAATTAATAAACTGAACTAAAAACATTTGCTTTAAATTATTCTCAAATCAAAATTCAATTAAATAAAACTGTTGGTCTAAATGACGCAACGTAACAGATCATGATTCATATTCCGTTTCTATCTTGTGAACGGGTGTTTCAAATGTTTCGTTTGTATCTTTTGAGCCGATGTTTCAAATGTTTCGTTTGTATCTTTTGAGCCGATGATCCAAATGTCCCGTTTGTGTCTTTTGAGCCGTTGCTCCAAATGTTCCGTTTGTATCTTTTGAGTCGATATCCGTGTTTTGAGCCGATGTTCCAAATGATACATATCGCTGTTTCAGAACATCTGTGATTTAGACACAAGTTCCAATCGCAAAGATGACAAACTGCCCACGCCTAGCCGGCCGCCGCCGCCTCCTTCTGTGAAGCAATAATCACAGAGTACTTTGTAACATAGCAGTAATGCTAGAGAAGGTGGCCGCACGCGTGAGAGATCGGACTTCGAGCCAAAACTGCGCTAAGCTGACGCCCGCGCGCGCGTTATCCCACACAAAAGTGCTCCGTTGCGGGAAACTGCGCGGGCTTTCGTCCCGGGGATCCGGGACCTGCGCCCCTTTTTTGCTACATACATAGCATAGTTGGCTTTATAATGTTCCCACTGTTGGGACTCAGGCCTCCCCTCTAGGAGAGGGAATGGGCCTTAATCCACCACGCGGGCCCAGTGCGGGTTGGTGGACGTCACATGTCTTCGAATTTTTGGCTCTAGGACGTGCCGGTTTCCTCGCGATGTTTTCCTTCACCGTTTTGCTACATAATAAATATTAAGTTCTTCGTCGACTCGACTACATGCAAACCGTTAAAGTTGAATTAGTGACACTGCGCAGGTGACGGGGACAGTCGCAAACGAGTTTTGTCACGCGACGGGTGACCGTCGCAGGCGTCCGCTAGTTTCGGCCCTTCTTCACGCCCTAGCCGCCGGAATCTCGACCCCGATTTCAAGCCACCGTAGGCGTGGGCTTGCGGACTGTAAGAGCTGGTTCACATAAGGTCGGGCCGACAAAAGTGTCGGATCCATATTGGCATATGTATTTCAACAGCGCCATTCACATATGGGCGACCCGACACTTACCGGCTGTTCAGCCACGATTTCGGGAACCTCGCCGTCCGACCTTCCGGACCAAGCCAGAGGCGTCGACGGTGCGTAGTGTTCCCGCGCGCCTTAAAAAGATGTCAGTAAAACCGTATTGGCCCAGCAGGGTCGAAGCCTACTAGGGCCATGGGTTAGCTTCCGAAAGGGAAACCCGGGGCCTGGAATACAGGGGAAGGAAGGAACATAGGAGTGGGTTTTAGTCAGTAAAGGCACAAAATACAATCTCATGTAGGTTTGTACTTCACTTTCTATACCTACGCTCGGTGGACGCACACTAATGAGCGTTTGAGCCGGAATTGTTCGACGACAAGTGATCCGAGACGCAACCGAGACATCGTGTCTTTGTGGGCGTTGCTCGAGCACGCTTTGTATGTAGATTGACTTCTGTACCTATCTATTTTGTGGTAAAGGTCTGACACTCCCTCCAGCTTCGCCCTTGAGTCATATCCAATGGGATCACCAAAAAAAAGAAACCGGGCGAGTAATTAGGTAATGCCAATTGGTGAAAAATGATGTTGTCATGTGTGCGATGTTTTGTAAGGTCAGCAACAAAAAAAAAATTGTAATCAATAAATATTATTCAACTTTCATTACTAACCACACATACTTTTCAGGTTATTATAAAAATAAAAGACTCGTTAGTTTTAGAGAATCAGTATTCTTTTTTACACAGCGTTATACCTAAACCTTACAACTGACGCCATTATACTTAAAATATAATACGAATCTGACTCTTTGCTAAGCTAAATATTTTCAATAAAAATTTCTATCTGAGAGATATTATATCATTTTCCCAATTTATAAAAAATGAATACTACTATAACACATGAGTGCATTTGCCACTAAAAAAAAACTGGAATTTTATAACTTACAACTATCTAATATTAATATTCAAATATTACACAAGGGCAATTATAAAATTCTTAGTTCCTGCCATTGAGGAATGAAAAGCCCGAGTCGCCAATTACTATTTATTACTAGAGAATGTATCACACATTTCCGAAACAATACGTAGTGATTTTTGTTTCGCTTGGCCTATTTACAAATTTTAAATGATTCGAATAAAATTAGACCTTTCGTTAGATCAGCGTTAGATGAAATACAAATGGATAGTAATGATAAATAAAACAACATATTGTGAATCGAACGATAACTAATACCTTTGTCTGTACATACTTAAACAGTCCCGCACAGAAACTTACGTCTAAAACATTGCAACATTATAAAAAGTAATCTAGTATAAACTATTCATTTAAAGTAATGTTCGCCTTCCGTTACGCAGACTGATATACAAAGTAGAAAAAATATACATGTCGCCATAACAACAGATTTGATAGGTGATAACTGACGTCAGGCCGGGCGCCTTGTCCTCGGCCGCCCGGGGCCAACGCTAGCTAACGTCCGGTAAATAAAGGCTGTAGGACCGTGCCATGAATTCGTTTCGCATTTCTGCATTAGTTTCAAAGCCGTTTGCAGACTGGGGGTGTACTCTGAAATGAAACAAATCATCTAAATATTTATAAAAAAATCAAATGCCCTGTTAGTCTCGCTAACACTCTAAAATAACTGTCAAAGCATTTATTTTCAAATAGACCATTTGCAGGCACTTTTGAATAGTCAAATGTCAGTCAGTCCAAGAAAAGTGAAGCTAAATTGCACATTCCAAAGCGTAGATCTCTATGGAGAAGAACGTGCAAGAAACTCCATGGACGCCTTTTATAAATCATATTATGTGTTACATATAATGCTTGGTTACATATTACTTGTTGCTTCTATTATGTGAGCACAATGTAGATAAAAAATAAAAATATAAAATAATTAAAAGATAGAAACTGAATTAAGCCACTGGCAGCTAAGGGTGTTACCACACCAGTCGATCGATCGTCGATCGATGGTAGAATGGATTAGTCGACGTCGATCGACAGTTTCTACCAGACCAATCGATCGATTTTCGATCGATTGTAGAATGCGTCCTCTTCTGAATACATTTCGAAAGAAACTGATGGAATATAGCCGGGGTTAATCGATCAACGTCGACCGATGCCATCGACCGGCAATCGATCGATTGGTTAGTCGACCGGTATCCGTCGATCAATTAAAGCTACCACACCAATCGATCAACGTCGACCGATGTCGATCGATGGCATCAATCGACGATCGATCGATTGGTGTGGTAACACCCTAAGAGATGACCAGTCTCATCTGACGGCACCCGTTCACGAGCATGACGCGTGCATCGACATGATCAATAACAATTTTTTTTTAAGAGAAAATAAAAATAAGGAATACCTATAAAAACCAGTTCAACTGAGGTTACTGAAATTCTTCCCCTTGCAGACAATCATTTATCGAAAAACACTAAGTTTGGTTCGCAACTGGTCGAAAAACCATTGTGGCCAGGCAAAGTGTTTTGCCATGAACTTTCACGTGTTAGTAAGAAAGGTACAAACCCGAGAATTGATATGAACCATCAATTTTTAGAAAATGAGACATGGTTGACGCTGTACTAAGCTAACTCATGCCTACTATCATGTAAGCTGCCTGTTAATGTACTGGTACCGGAAAATATTATACGATGTTTTACTTAGATTACTGCATAATGCACATGCACACGTCTACATTTGCAGATCACAGCATTTTCTATACAAACTTTTGTCCGGTTACTTTACCAATCTCACCTTAGCTGGTCAGCAGCGCGATATTGATCTCCTTCACCATCTTGACGCGGTGCAGCATCTTGGCCAGGGCCTGCCTGCTCAGCGCCTGCGTGGAGTACCACACGGGGGAGTCCGGCACACAAGAGCGCTCCGGTTGCAAGTAGAACACGTCGTTGCGCGTACGCACCGACTCGGGACTGTTGGAAAATAGACTATAATATCATTGGTAGTGGAGTGGTGGGCCGGGTGGGCCCTACTGAGGGAGGACGGTGGACCCACAGATATTTAAAGCTCAAATTGAGTATATTGTAGGTGGGAAATCATCCAATGACATCTCCCGTCATTGGACGCGGCGGGAAGGTGTGTCAGGCTTTTACTGACTACCCACTCCTAGTTCCTTCGTTGCCTTTCATACTAGGACCGGGTTTTCAGAAGCGAACCCATGGCCCCAGTAGTGGGCTTCGACCCTGCTGGGCCCGTACGGTTTGCTGACAACTCCTTGGGGCGTGCGTTACCGCAATTGGGACGACGGGCTACCCATTATTCGCCGTCCGCGAGCCCGCGATATAGAAATGAACTGTAATCTAATAAACACCACCTTTTCACAAGTGATGTCATCCCGGTTTCTGAAAGGCTATTTTATCTTTTGATTGCCATAATCATGTGTTACATGACAAAGTATAATGTGTCCATCACGCCACGGTCACGACTACGTGACAAAATTAATCGCGTTTGCTTTTTGACGTGGTAGTCAAAATGGTGAACGATTGATCAATCTAACCACCAACTGTTTACTTAAGGGGCCGGCGACGGCTGAATTTCCATACAAACGTAATACCACGCTCATTTGCAGTTGGAGCATATTTCCAAAATATTATGATGATATTCGGTTATAGACAATATTTATCTAGGTTCCTAAGTCGAGAATATTAGAAATATTGTTATTTTTAATACAGGAAAAGCCAAATGGCATGTTTTGCCATTTACGCTGTAAAAAAGTGTGAAATACAATTCGCTTAAATTTCTTTTTGTTTTTTTTTTTTTAAAAGAAAGACTTAGGAACCTAGATAAATATTGTCTATAACCGAATATCATCATATGTTGGAAATATGCTCCAACTGCAAATGAGCGTGGTATTACGTTTGTATGGAAATTCAGCCATCGCCGGGCCCTTAAAACATGATCAGTCTTTCAAAAACCGGGTGTAGGTAAGAAAATAACATACCATTTCGATATATAAAATTCGTATAGTTTGACAGGACACCTCAATGGATTTTCTTCGTTTTCTTGTTGTTCATACACCTTCTTCTTTCTTGAATTTGCTTCTGCAATAATATAAATTGACAGACATTAATTTTATTATTAAAATATATTACATTTTTACATTTACATCACAGGACCGGACCGTTCATACTTGTGGCGACACTTGGGGGAGGCCTATGTCCAACAGTGGACGTCTTTCGGGTGAAATGATGGGTGATGATAACATATAAATAAAATTGAAGGGTCTGTTTGTAATATTAAACAAACATTTTTGTTTTACTAAATGCATATGAAAGTATATTCAATACTTATAAAAATGCACTTTTAAAATTTTTGTCTGTTTGCTGTCTGGATAATCTCCGAAACGGCTGGATAGATTTTGACGGGACTTTCAATGAAAATTGAGTACTGTTATTACTATTATAATAAACTAGCTTTTGCCCACAGCTTCGTCCGCATACATAAAATATAACCTATGTCACTCAGGAATAAAGCAGCTTTCTAATGGTAAAAGAATTTTAGCAATCGGACCAGTACTTCCAGAGATTACGTCCTACAAACAAAAAAAACAAACCTTACCTCTTTATTACTGTTTTTTTTTTTTGTTTGTAGGACGTAATCTCTGGCAGTACTGGTCCGATTGTTAATTTTTTTTTCACCGATGGAAAGCTGCTTTATTCCTGAGTGACATAGTCATTTTATGTCAACGGGCGAAGCTACAGGCAAAAGCTAGTTAGCTAGTATTTTAAGGAGAACCTACAAAAAAGTCTTTGAAATTGTCGACAAACAGCAGTGTTTTTTACAAGTCTGTCGCGAGCGAAGTCGCGGGAATTAGCTAGTTAAATAATAATAATAAAGAAAAAGTGGCATAGTACTAACCTAATGCGGATTGTGGAGGATAAAACCTTAACAGGACATTCCTTGACCCAGGTATCTTCGCCTGGCCGGGCTGGTTGGGATTCCTCTTCCAATGCTTCATTATGTGAGAGAATGACAGCTGCATATGCTCCTCCACCGTCTGAAATACGTACACATCATTTTGTTTATATTTTCGTATGGATTTCCGCTCATTTTTTTTTCCGAGATTGTTTCGAGTATCAAGGTATTGGCACAAAATAGATAAGTACAGAAGTAAATTTCCTGTATATACTACACATTTTATACCTACACTAGGCGATCGCGATAGGGTCAGCGCGTTGCGCCGAACTGTACGAGTGCGACCGGGCGATCGAGCCGAGATATCGTGTCCGTGAGCGGTGTGTATGTGTGCGTTGCTCGAGCGCGCTTTGTATGTAAATTGACTTCTGTATCTATCTATTTTGGAGGTCTTTAAGTCAAGAGTGAATAGATTACTTATAGGCAAGCGTGCTTCATCGTCGACCACACCATCGCTTATCATCAGGTGAGATAGTGGTCAAGCGGGAGTCTACCAGTAATAATAAAAAAACAGTTAATGTAACAAGGTAGTGTCATCATGTGTATGTGAGTTTACATGTTTGTAAACGCATCCACGACACACGAGTTTTTCCTAAAGAGGGGGCAACATTAAAAAAAACTAATAAAAAAAAAAACATGTCTGCCGTTGCTTCGTCGTACAAATATTACTGCTACAACCTAAGGGTTTGTAAGACAAGAAGTGAATAGGTTACTTCTAGGCATGCGTGCTCCATTGTCACCGGGTGAGATAGTGTTCAACGCGACGAGCTGCGCGCGTGCATTTCATGTTCATACTCAGCGCGCGCGATGCAGGGGCCGAGTACTAACGAGCCGGCAGCGAAATGCACAAGCGCCGTTCGCAAGCGGTGAGCGAGCGGCGTATACGCCATATATGGACGCACCATAAGATAAAGCACCAGTTGCGTGTCTCTAAAACCCAACTCACCACTAAATTAAAATGTTTCGTGTTGAAGAACATGAGGGTAGACAGCAGGACGTGCGGCGAGTGCGCGCCGAGCTGCTTACTCTCCCATAAGTGTTCCTCTTCCACTCGAGTTACTATGTATTCTGGAAGTAGAGGAAAAGGACATATAGTAGATTATCATGGTCAACGGACCGTAGGTCATCTCCGTAAGTTGGCTTCCGAAAGGGAAACCCGACGTCCTGGAATACAAGGAAAAAATGGAACATAGGAGTAGTTCTTAGCCAGTAAAGTCTGCCACGCCCTCCTTCGCCCTAGACCGGGAGAAGTCATAGGATAATTTCTCACCTTAAAAAATGAACTATATATTTTGAATTAGGCGATTTCGAGGCAATATTTTGACTAAGTTCAGAAATGAAGTGGAATGTCCTGTTTTAGCAAATATCATTTCCTTGACTTAAAATAATATTTTTATACACTAAAAACTAAATAAACAAAGAAGTTGAGTTTAAAAAGCAAGCGAGGACAAGGCCACGTTCGGACCCATAACTTTCACATGCTGCAAGGTATGCTCTAAGGGGGATGCTCCAAGGAGGCTGCTCGCGAAATTAAACAGTTTTTTGCATTTTGCAGAACAAAGCACGATTGCTGACCGCTATATGTATTTATTTAAGGCGTATAGTTCCTTGAACCATCTGGGGCCGTATTATGACCTCTTAAAACCGTCATGTTTTCGGTGTGAAAAAGAGACGGAGCTATACAGGACGAATAGCACTATCCTTTTCTTACACAGAAAACATGATGGTTTTAAGATGTCATAATACGGCCGCTGGCCGAAATTATGTGAACGCAACTCTCGCACTCGCCTAGGCGGCAGTACGCAAATCTGTGCATTTATTTGCGTCCAGCAGCGCCCGGAAAGCGCTTTAAATCCATTTTCTCCGCGAGATATTGATTGATTTACATATGCAATGTTCACTTTGAAGAATATTTAACCACCAATTTTTATGTGTAAAAATGTTTCTTAAGGTCCAAGCCGTTTCGAAGGAGTAGGGAAAAGTTGCGAAAAGTTGCGAAATTGCTAAATTTTTTTTTTTGACAAAAGTATTAATTGCACGAAAAAATCAAATGTTGATATTATTGTTCATGAATCTATAATAAACATACATTTTTTTCAAACCAATTGACCTAGCCGTTACGGAGGAGTAGGCCTCAGAAAATCACTGTTTTATGGCACTTTTCGGGCGCTTGGCCCTTAAGAAATTATACTCATTAAAATTATCAATACTACCCTCTCTATCTCTAATGAATGACTTTTTCATGAAATAGCCATTCAATAGGGCAAGACGAACTTTATATTATCCGGAATTGACATCATGGCGGCGCGACCAGTAACCGCTACCAACAATATGTATACAGCTAATAGGGTTACTCACTTGGTGTCCGTTTGGTTGCGCAACCAATTTGGTGGCGCGACTAGCTCGGACATGTGGCGATTCTTGTGTCTTTATGGTGTCTAGTTTGGTAGCTTAGGACTATATTCCACCACTTTGGTGTCCCAGTGAAATTTAGTCCTAACAAGAAGCCGTTTCTTGGCTTTACAGATATAATAATGTTGACCGGTACTTACGTGAGTCATTGTATAAAACTGAGAACTTCCTGGCGACCTCGTCCAAGCAGTCCGTGAACTTCTCGTAATACGGATCCGTAAATATATTGTCTATCCTACCATTTTCGAATAGATATTGTTGTATACCTGAAAATTAAGTAAAAACGTTTTATGTTTGTATGTCTGTAAATTTTCTGTATTTTTCTGTGAGTGTTGCAGTTTTTATGATTATGGTCTCTGACCTTCCTCATATCAATATTTGAAATGCTAATTGCTGCTTCATTTAATAACCAATTTTGATGCTATTTGCAGAAAAAAATTTCCTTTTAGTGTTATTAAAATATTGTACAAAAACCAAATAAAAAAATACCCAATTAGTCATGTTTTGTGTAGCCTAGACGCCAGCAAAAGCAAACAGGTTGGAATACACTCCTCACACATACGCGATTTAGATTTTGCCCTTGTCTATTTAAAAATTATGAAATATTCGTCTTATATATTTCACAACCAACTTGTCTTTCAACTTGTCAACTTGGTCAGCCAAAAAAATTAATGAAATCAACTCACCTAAAACCAAATAATAAATAGTATCTGGCGCATATTCGCTGCCATTGGGCTTTCTGACTTCCTTGACGAACAAACACAAGGAATAGTTCAGTTCATCCGCAGTCAACTGCAGGATCTCCGACTTGAACGGCTTCCGTCGTATTGAGCTCTTCTCGATTTCCGCGTTCTTCGTCATCACCCATTGCTTCCATGCATTCACGCCAAATGTGTACTGAAAGTTGATGGAAATATATTAGGTTTAATGTTTTTTTAAAATATTAGCTACCTCCAGCGTCATTGCGATTTTTATATCAGTTTGTATTGAAGTTGCTATCAAAGGTAAAAGAAAACTTTCTATTTTTTTATTGATTTAAAAATAGCTTGGAAATCTGGACGGAATGGAAAAAATAGATTATTAAATAGGATAAGTTTAGAAGGTTAAAGGCATGGTCTAGAAAGTCATGCATTATAATCATAGTCACGAAGGGTATTTTCAGAGTAAAGTGATTAAGGTGCTAGGGGCCTCAATATAATGTACGAAACTCCACATAGGAACTATCTAGCATTGTGGTATTAAAGTTCTTTGACAGTTACGCAGATTAAACACGACTCCCGTCTGGCCAGAGGATCTTCTAATTTTAATGGAGGTTTATGGAACGAGCTACCTGTTAGTCTCCGTTTGCATTCACACCTACGTTGGCTGGAAGTTGGAGACCCGGTGGCTGGGGCGTGGGGACGTCCGTTCCCTCACTTGTGCGGCCGCCACCTTTGCTAGGATTAGTGCTACACACACGGAGCCACTTCATCGTACCTTAAGACACATGTTGGCGTCGGGTTTCTCGGCCGGTTCACGCGGCGGGTCGGGCAGCGGCGCGGGCGGCGGCTCGGCGCGGCGGCGCTTGGACGTGCGCGCCGGCCGCGCGGCGGCGGGAGGCGCTGGTGTACGCTTGCGCGGCGCCGCCGACGCGCGCAGTGCCGCCACGGCGCGCTGCTGCTCCAACACCATCATATGGTGGTGGTGCATACTGTCACCTTCTAACCCTGGTAGATGCAACACGCCTTACTATATTGATGCTATAAATTCTAAATTACTAAATATAAAAACATTAGTAAATTTTGAAACAAGTTTAGTCATTACGACCGAGGCGGAGGAATGGATACACATAGAAATTAGTCACAGCAGCACTCAGCTACATAATACCCTCGCCTAGGGCTCGGGCGAATTCCTAAAAACCTCGGTCGTAGTGACACACTTTCTCCATTGAAACAAAATGTACCATTTTAATGCTATCACAACTAAATTATCTAGAAACTCTTACAAACTCACCAGGCATACCAGGATGTGAGCTAGGCGTGATGGTGTTCGCCGTCATAGCAGACTCCAGGTCGACCGGCTGGTCTTCATACTCTGTAGCCATCTTTAACGCCATCTGTAGCATGTCCTCGCCGAAGGCGTTGTTGCCATCTATACCGGCGACTCCGGGACTGAAGGTTTCTTCTGCAATACGATAAAACTATGAATAAAATAAAAGTACTCGCGTACCTACCTAACGGCTAGACGGGGCAGTGCACAAGCTCGGGGGTCCCTAAACATGATAAGCAATCCTTGTTTAACTAGAAAAAATCTCCTACCTTCGAAATCTAAATGAAATAGGTTCAAACAAACATTACTTTAATTATGGCAACTCATTTTAATCAGTAAAAGTCAGACACTTCCTCCCGCTCCACCCAGAGAAGAAATTGTTTGATAATTTTCCACGGAAAAAAAGGAGCGCCAGATATTTTTCCCCCAGGGCAGTTGGTCACCTTAATTCACTTAGTTGATCACGGCTTTATGGCCTGAATTGAGTAGTCTTGAGACCGTCATCATTGCCGCCGAAAGACGTCCACTGCTGGACATAGACCTCCCCCAAGGGTCGCTACAACGGCCAGCCCTGTGCATCTGGCATCCATCGTGTTCCCGTGACCTTTACCTGGTCAACGGCCCACCTTGTGGGAGCACTTTCAACGCTGTGTTTACCGGTACGCGGTCGCTACTCCAGAACGTTTCGATCCCATCGACCATTTGTTCTGCGAGAAATGTGCCCTGTCCACTGACCAAAGTTTGGCGATTCTTCAGGCTATGTCGGTAACCTTGGTTCTCCTGCGGATATCTACATTTCTGATTCCACCACTCGAGGAAACTCCGAGCACAGCACTCTCTAATGCCTTTTGGGTGACTTCAAGCCTTCTGATGAGGCCTACTGTGAAAGGCCATGTTTCAGAGTTATACGTCATCACTGGCAAAGTGGCAACACGCACTTTCGTCTTGAGACACTGTCTTGTCTTAGACCGCGCAAAAGGCAGAATTTTCTAACGCACATCTTTCCGAGTTCGATCAGGTGTTAACTTGTTTTGACTAATGCAAGACTGGTTTTTTCGCGTCGATTGACTACCTGTTTTTACATTCTATCACTATTTTTTATTGCCATTTACTTGTTTTTGAGATCTGAATCTGAATTTAATTTAAACTATACTATGAACCTAACGGGGGAATTGCAAAATGTATTTGAAATAACTAATTCGTAATTTATAATGTTCTCAGAATTTTTTTTTGTATGTAGGAGGTAATATGAAAGTACTGGTCTGATTGCTAAAATTTTTCACCGATAGGAAGCTGCTTTATACCAGAGTGACATAGGCTATATTTTGTATACGCGGGTGAAGCTGTGGGTAAAAGCTAGTATTATACAATTCTACAAACTTAGATTATTAACCCCTTATAACTGTAGGTACTTCAAACGAAAGTATCAAAGAAGCACTTCAACATTGCGTGTTTACAACGTTTTCATAGCTTGACATCGATCTTATCACGCTATAACTTGTTATACCACACATTTATGCGAAATCGTGATATAAATGACTTTATAAAGTAATAATAATAATATAATATTTAATAATAATTTCACAACTATCACACAACAACGTCGTCTAGTCCCAAGCTAAGCAGAGCTTGTGTTATGAGTACTAGACAACTGATAAACATACTTATATATTTCTAAATACATACATATTATAGATAAATTACACCCAGACACAGAACAAATGATCATGCTCATCACATAAACATTTGTCCTGGGTGGGGATCGAACCCACGACCTCCGGCATAGCAGTCAGGGCCACTAACCACTAGACCAACAGGCCTGTCAAAAAGTACTCAATGTCTATTTCAACGAGCAGTGATGGCTCAGTTGTAACGGCCTCGGCTTATGAGTCGTACGTTCAAACTTTAACAGGTGCATACTTCTTTTTTTGATTGTGATATCCACCGACTCGCACAGAGACCACTTGGTGAATTATGGCCCATTCCTTCTCCTAGAGAGGAGGCCTGAGTCTCAGTAGTAGGAACATTATAAAGGTATTTAAACGTCACATACGTATCTCCCAAAAGGTTGAGAAGAGTACATACATACTTCGCCAGGTATGTTAAAGTCCCAGTAATGCCAACTACTCACAAATTGAAGAAGCAAAAAAACCTGACAAACTTTGACCAACCAGGAAATTGAATCCAAGTCCTCATTCTCCTGAGAGATTGGGACAAAAAATGACAGAGAAGATAAAAGTTTGAGTCAGTCTGTATAAAAAGATAAAAACTTTCTTACCATTATCATCATCTGTATCCGAATCACTCTGATCCTTCTTCTTGTCCCCGGCCACCATCTCTGCCATCATCAGCAGTTCAGCCTCGAAGGGATCCGTCGGCATCTTATCATGGATCTTATTAATCTCCTTCATAATGCCTTTAGCCGAATTCCTAGTCGTAGGGATGAACACTGGCGTCGGAATAGGTAAAGGAATTGGCACGGGTATCGGGAATGGTAAAGACCACATCGCGCATGGTACAGGGACGTAAATAGGTACAGGAACAGGTATAAGTACTCGTCGTTCTAAACTAGGGTCTGTCTGACACTCCTTTGTGCAAGGATGAGGTCGGCAGGAAACGCCTTTTGACACCATCATGGGTTTTGACATGGTGGCTTTGTTAGCTACTTCTCGTGGAGGTAATGTTTTTACTATAACATGGTTGTATATTTTAGGGGGCGGTGGTGGAGGGGGTGTGGGCGGTTTGGGGGGCGGAGGGGGAGTATTAGGGGCCGCGGGAGGCTCCGGCTCCGGGGGCGGCTGTTGTACTTGTTGTAGGCGCTTGGACTTCTGCCGGGTCATGGAGGGCATGAGGGGGGGTGGGGCGGCGAGGGATTGTACGCTGGATATCACTGGCATGCCACCTGCCCGCTGCTGCGATTTACTGGCTGTGAGGAGAGAAATATAGACGTTATTGCATTATCAAATCCCTAATTTCAATTGATGTTATTTCTATAAACAAATATCAACTTTATATTACGAGCAAATTAAGGTGATTTCTGAATGACAAAGTATATTGAAATATTTCAAGTTTATAGCAAACTCAATTCTATTTGTATGGCTATAATAATAACACATTCTTCAAAGTTATATTGCAGATTTAAATGTAATATTTATAGCTAGAGCAAATAGTATAAGTTTATGAATGTCTATTTATATAATTTTTTTTATAACTTAAATAGTTGTCTCCAGAAAAAAATTGTAGGCTGTTAGACAGCCTACAATTTTTTTTTCAAGACATTCGAAAGTTGAAATGTCTTTCTAGTGTAATTTTAATAAAAAAAATACTATTTTTTTTTAGAAAACCAGAAATAAAGATTAAGAAATGCTGTAATGAGTCTTACCATTATTTTTAGCAGCAGTGGGGTAGGTCCGCCTGGGCGCTCCTGTGGGTACCGCTTTCTGTTGGTCGATGGGCTCGCCCGGTATAAGTGGAGGTGCGTGTTTTGAGTATTGTCCCTGGGGACATTACAAAAAAAGATCAACATGTTTTAAAAAATGCTGAAAAGACGCTACTTTGTATCTCTTATTCATTGTCTGCGCTTTATACTTGATATTATTAGGAATATTTAGAGATATTGATGGGCTTCGTTTTCGTTATGAACGACCTTTTCGGACGGCGAGCTACTCATTGCTAGATCTCCGCAAGCCCAAGCCTCAGTGGCCGGGAATGACCCTACGACACCCGACCCCTGGAGCGTCTCCTGTAGCATCACACAATAAAAATATCTTTCTAGTGCTCTACTTCTTTTCGTGTCGTGTACTCAAACTAAAATTTTTCTGAACAGTATTTGGCAACCAGTACAGAGACTCGACTACGAGCTCTTAACGGGATCCATTTTACGACCTAAACTCTGTTAAAGGCATGGAACCATATTAACTGAACTGTGGAGTCGTACCCGCTCCGGGTCCGTGTATATTGCGAATTTTCAATACTTACCTACTCATCATTTCACCAACTTTTTGTGAAGTTAGAGACTCAGGGTCAGGCAGTGGTCCTCCCACAGACGGACATTGGTCGACCGACCCGGAGCGGGTAAGGCTCCTCAGTTGAGTTAATATAGGGTACTAGCTTTTGCCCTCGCGGCTTCACTTCCGCTCTTCCCTACTCTACCCTACCAAACTTCACATAAACCATCTACTAAATAGTCCGAACAAAGCCTAAACATTTGGTTTGGATAGGTGAGTTCTTGAGTTATAAAATTACAACGAAACGTGGCATTGATTTTTATATATACAGATATAATTCCCTCTTTCGCTAGCACGACTGACATTTCAACACGTCATGGTACGCCCCAGCTCTGTTACTGGCCTCTTATAAAGTGGAGTTTCTAATAGTTAAAGTTTATAACATAGAACTTACCTGGAATGTCATAACGCACTGGTAGGAGCAGAAATTTCTTACTGTAGCGTCCGACATAGTTAAATGGTATTGCGCTAGTGAGGTCCGTTTGCACATATCACATTTAGTTCTGAAAACAATGTTTGTCTCATTACAAGTGCTTGAAAAAAGAGAGTGTTTTGTCCCACAAAGGCTCATAAGTACTAGTTATATTTCAGACCCATGAAAGATTATCGCAATTTTGGCTGACAATGGATTTTTTATTAGCATATCATTATTATGTTCTTAAGGCTTTATAATGTTCCCACTGTTGGGACTTAGGCCTCCTCTCTAGGAGAGGGAATGGGCCGTAAGCCACCACGCGGACCCAGTGCGGGTTGGTGGATGTTACATCTTTGAATTTTTGAGTTTTAGGACATGCCAGATTCTCCACGATGTTTTCCTTCACCGTTTTGAGAGCAGTGGTGATGAAATAAATTACACAAAGTAATGCGCCTGGCTGGGTTTAAACCCGCGACCTACAACTCGTAAGTCGAAGCCTCACGGCTTCGACTTACTACTACGTGGCCACCACTGCTCACTGGATTTTTTATTGATAAGCTCATTCTTCACCACTGCATTACCTCACGGTAAGCGATGGCCCTACAACTCGTAAGTCGAAGCCGTTACTACGTGGCCACCACTGCTCACTGGATTTTTTATTGATAAGCTCATTCTTCACCACTGCGTTACCTCACGGTAAGCAATGATAAGCCAATGGAGCACGCTAGAAGACTTGTACAACTACCGGAACGGATCTTGAGCGCTCGGCGTCAGAGTGGGGATCGCCTTGCGCATTCCATACATTGGCGAGCTAATCGTTTTCGTTGTTCGATACATGTAGCAACACAGGGAACGAATCAGGAGTGACGTCTATGACACGATGGCGAGGCGAGCCAATCACTGACACTCCCTGCCCCCGCGTCTCACTTCGCACCACTAAAGAGACCGAATATTTGACTTCTGCGCAACTTGAAGCCAGCGCTCAAGATCCGTGCCAGTAATTGTACTATTACTTATTCTGTCTTATTCAATGCTGAAATCTATGTCTTTGGCAGGGAGTTCCACTTCTTAGTTGTATCCACAACTAATGTGTCTCCAAAACATTTTGTGCTTATTGGTATGAGGTCAACCATGTACCATCAAGGACACATCCGCCTGACCACCGCTAAGTTAATCTTTGCTTGCACACAAAACGAAAACTTCAAAGGATTTGGTTTGGCGCTGCGCCGCAGGATCCAAGCGAAAGTTTTTTTAACTGATCAGGCAGAAATTACCGCGATGGTACTTACATGTGGATGCAACTTCAAGAGCCACCACTTCTTATCAAGTTGTGGAATACAAGGAGACATGTGCAATTTTGAACTCATTATTTACCACTTAATACAATTTGGTAAGATTGTGAAAAAACATAGTAGCTATAATTACCTTCTGGAAGACACAGCATTTACAGACACCTGGTAGAGATTCAAGCAGTTTAAAGAGCACATCATGATCGGCTGACCATTCGGCTGCACCCGTCTGATCATGTCAAAGTTATATTTCTTGACCTTACACCAGTTGCAAGGCACTATATGCCTAGAGTTACTTATGTACACATTCATGCAGGATTTCGAGCAGAAACAGTGGGCGCATCCACCATCGTAGATTGTGAAGCATTTACTCTGTTTGCGCTCAAAGTATTTTTTGCACCAGCGGCATTGGTCTGGGAAAGAATTACGACTTAGTTATCTTTTTAAAGTATAGTCTTAAAACTAATGACTTGAAACTGACAGCGTGTCCTGAGAGAGGCTTGTGAAGAGTACAGTGGAGACAGCTAGATGAGGCTTTTGCCAGGAGACATGCTGAATTAAAAGTAAAAAAAACTGGGCAAGTGCGAGTCGGACTCGCGCACTAAAGGTTCCATGCAAACTACAATTCCCGAATGGAGTCTCGAAGATTTTTCCGAATTGCAATTTTTTTTCTTGTGACGTAGGTAACAACAATTTTACTGTTTTCAAATTTTTTCCTATACTTGTGCTATAAGACCTTGCTTTGTGCCAAATTTCAGGATTCTGGGTCAACGGGAAGTACCCTATGAATTTCGATCTTTAAGGGTATACGTCTTTTTGCGACATAAACGGCCGTATCTTTTTTATTCGTAAACTTAGAAGTTTGATTTTTCTACAGCTTGAAGGGACCGCAGACCTGAGTATATGGTTTTAATTTCAACTCGATACCTTCACGCGTTCTCGAGATAAAGGGTCTTGACAGACAGACAAACAGACAGACGGACAACAAAGAGATCCTATAAGGGTTCCGTTTTCTCCTTTTGAGCGACGGAACCCTAAAACCTGGCCAAGTGTGAGTTGGACTCGCGCACGAAGAGTTCTCTGCCGTCCTTAGGAAAATTTTGCAAAAAAAAAAAATCGCGTTTGTTATATGGGAGCCACCCTTAAATATTTATTTTTAGTACTTGTTGTTATAGCGGCATCAGAAATACATAATTCGTGAAAATTTCTACTGTCTAGCTATCGCAGTTCTTGAGATACAGCCTGGTGACAGACAGACGGACAGACAGCGAGTACGGAAAAGAGAAAAACTGAAAAAGACAGCTAATCTGAATTACCCGTCTTTTTCAGGGTTCAGTAATAAGGCTATTATTTTCTAATAAATTTTTCCGTGAGACAGGATTTCACTTACAATAGAGAGTGGTTGGCGTCGAAGCAAGGGCGGTGTTTTGACCAAAGAAGAGGGATAGCGTTGTTAGCCTTTAGTGTATGTATGAGTGATCCCCCTTAGATACGTAAAATTAACTTCAGTTAATTTTTTACTGGCTGATTTTTTTAACTTTCACAAACATGTAAACCATGTAAACTCACATGTACAAGACACCCAGACTGAGAATAATATCTATAGGCCATACAAATTATGTTCCGTGCGGGCATCGAACCCGCGACAAACAATCTCGCAACCAAACTATGAGGACGAAAAAAAAAATTCAAAATCTACTCACCAGGGAATATATTATTGACGAACTTGAAAGCAGCAAAGCATGGATCGGAACACAGCCGTTGTGATAATTCTTCGCTCACTTCCACTTCAATAGCCGTCGCTTTTTCTAAGGAACACACTGCACATTTCGCCCACACAGGCTGAGGTATCGGGTTTTTACTCATTTGATCAAACTTCTCCATACAAACTTGTGAACAAAAGTCTTTAAACTGTCCTTTATCACCTACAGGAGCAAGAAAACCTTGATGGCCAACAGATATATCTCTTTGACAGTAACAACATATTTTTAAACCTTTCTTGAACTCTTCCAAACAAGCCCAGTTACAAAATTGCCGGATATCAAAACCAAATCGGACACAGTATTTCCCTAAGCTAGTATGTTGGACCGTGTTCTTGCAATTCGCGCATTTAGCACCAATTTTGTTCTGATACCTTCCTAAGCAGACCTCATCACAGAAGTCCATAGTTTCCCATGTCAATATCTTCTCATCCATGTTAAGTACAAGCGAGCACTGTATACATTTCCTAATGAAAGTCCGTTCACGGTCTTCTCTTGCAGCTTGCGTCATTGCCGGTGTCTTTGCCTGTATTTTATAAGCTTCGTCTAAATATTTATCAGTTGCATTGCTAATAACTTTTAATTTTAATAAAGGAGGATTCTGTGGCGCTTGCGGCTGCTGTTTTCTGGACACCCTTTTCTTTTTGATCATGTATCTACCATTTTCTTTGCCGTTTAAGTTCTTTATGCAGATGTTACTGCAAACAAAATGGTTGTCTCCGTATCTGTTGAATGTGAAAGAGCATTTTTTTGTGTTGTTGCAGACGTAACATTCTGAATCTTTTGCGTTTATTTCTTCGACAACTATCCTTCGTCTCTTGAAGACGTATTTTTCAGCTTCATCGGCCATCATACTGTTGAGACAATTCATTGAACAGTAGTTTGTGTCCTCGCCATCGTAGTTGTAATAGAAGTAGCAAGTCTTTTTTTCTTCACATTCCGAGCACGTTAAAAGTTTGGGTACAATTTCTTCTATAAGATACTTCTTGTGTGTGACTGTGAATTGCCCAGAGTTTTCAATTTGAAAGTCTTTGACGCACATCTCGGTACATAAATAATGCGTTTCATTGTCCTTATTTGAGAATCGGTACGAGCACGTTTTATCTAACTTACACTGTGCACAAGCGCTCTCGAAGGCGCTTATTTCCTGAATAATGTGAGGGGTAACATCTTCTACTGATTCATCGTGTTCGTTTTCGATTTCTTTGTCTGAAAAATTCAAAGGCTAATGTTACCAGAAGTATAACAGTTTTGAAAAGCTAGAATATTGTTTCATTGCTTAGGTCTTGATTGTAACTTAAGTTATTTTTTCAATACGAAAATGGTCGTAAACAGCCAAAATCTATATAAATCTATATGATAATAATTTTCAACAACTTGCATCCCCGTTTTTACGTAGCTTAAATGATTCCTGCCGCAGAGCAGTAGGAATCATGATGGAGCGAGAGGACGTATCAGACTTTGACTGACTCAAAAGCAAATGGGAATGATTTAAATTGATTATTATAATTAAGATAGAGTCAGATAAGTGTTCGCGCGAATTCTTCGGAGAACGGTAGCGAAGTCAAGTCCAGCACGCCTTCATGTGTCACGACGGCAGCCGAAAGCCCTTTCAGGTAATTCTTTCTAGTAATCTCGCTGACCTGATAGGCATTGTCTCTAGTAGGCCACCAAAATCACCTGACTTCGATGTCGATATTTTTTCCTTACAAAAATTAGGACTAATATTATTGAACCCACCTCCACCATTTTCCTGCGACGCCTCTTCGTTGGCCACGTCAGTTTCTGTATGCTCTTCAGCCACCTCACTGTTTGTCTGCTCATCCCTGCCAGCATCTGCAGTACCAGCTTCCACTTCTTTCTTGGGTTCTGCTTCTGCTGCTGCTTCTGTAATAGAGATATCAGAATTAAAATACATAATAAAATTAGTAGTAACAAGGTTTAACGTCGAGAGAGACAAGAAAATCCAATAACCAAAATCAAAACAGGAACAGACTGTCCTATACAAGTTGCCAGATAAACTTAAAATAAAGTACATTGACCTTTTCCTAATATCTCCAATATATCGAAGGTACCCGAAAAACCATCAATGAACTGTTTTTCAGAAAAGGTAAAGGATCACGATAGAGGTTGATCCAAGACAGCTTTTTGTCTTTAATTCCGTTTTTTAAATTAAGAATGTCAATAAACGTAGGAGGGTTAATAACCGTTATTCCACGTTTATTTGGCGCCTACCTTAATGCAGAATTGCGAGGACATCCGATCCCAGATAATAAATAAAATCTTTTATTTTCAGGCATCAAGGCCCATAATAAGTACTAAATCACTTTAGTACTTACTGTTAGTTACTACTATAATGGAAGCAGAGACAGACACAGAAGAAAAGGAATGTTTAAGTGTATACTTGTATATGTGTAAACTGGATAGTCTGATGATCTTTATGTGTCTTTCATAAAAAGCCACTAAAAAGAAAATAAGAATTACCTTCAGCCTGTTTCCTCTTCTGGGCTAAAACCTTCTCGGCTTCGGCCTTGTCAGCTTCAGATATCTCCCTCTCAATGTCAGGTAAGAGACAGACCTCCTCGTCGGCTCCTGGCTCATCTACCAGCTCAGTCACTCCACCCTCGTCGGCAGGATGATCTTGAAATGAAAGAAACAGGTTTAAATGACTTTAAAAATTATATGAACCCTTTCAACACTAAGGATTTTTAAACCAAAATATCACGACGCAAAAATTTGTGGTTCAAAAAAAACCAACACTATCGTTAAATGCGTATGAAGGACTTAAGGCGTATAGTCCCTTGAACATCTGACCGGAGTTAAGTGGCCACATACTTGTGCTGCCGCCTAGGCGTACGAGTCGTATATGAGGCAGTACGAGTAATATATACTGCGCCCAGAGAGCTCCGCTGACCTTTAAATCCGTATTCTTTCTTCTTTGCGAAATATTGATTGATTTAAATATGCTTTGCACATTCTGAAGAACACTTACAAGCAATTTTTTTTTTGTGTAACCATATTTTTGCTGTCGATAAAATTAAGCATCGATTCGCTCATTTCGATATGTGCACATTATAAAGACTCACACTGTATATCAGGCTGTGGCGGCGCGGGCAAGACTAGCACTTTGCCAACGACTTTGTTCGCGAGACTTTAACACACCTTAAACCGTATTTTAAGGATAGTTTTGATAAACTAATGACGACAGTCTTTATTATTTGTTTTAAAGAATACGGTAAGTCCTGTTAAAAAGTTCCGAATGTCAGCTGAAAGAAAGTAATTTAATGGACGTGTGGAGTGATTATTCCCTTATACAGGCTTATTTGTAAAATACTGACAAACTTGCAGTACTGTATTACTAACATCATATACAACCACTTTTGTTTTATGACTTTTTACAAAACGTAACACATTTACCATTTATTTCAACTCTTTTGCTGTATCTACTTAAGGCTTCGCGCACTGTTCTCGTAATAATAGTAAGCAACTAAGCAGGCTTCTGAAACATTGTCCTTGCAAGCATTCGCACCATTTTTGTGTACTCGACATTAGAATGTTAATACACAATCATGTAAAGATAATAACGTCCGCGCTGCCTAATTTCGCTACAAGAACACGTATGACGGGACGCAAGCGCATCGACCGACCGACTAGTTAAGGCGTATAGTCCCTTGAACCATCTGACCGAAATTATGTGAACGCAACTCTCGCACTCGCCTAGGCCGCAGTACGCAAATCTGTGCACTTATTTGCGGCCAGCAGCGCCCGGAAAGCGCTTTAAATCCATTTTCTCTGCGTAATATTGATTGATTTACATATGCAATGTTCACTTTGAAGGATATTTAAACACCAATTTTTATGTGTAAAAATGTTTCTAAAGGTTTCGAAGGAGTAGGGAAAAGTTGCGAAATTGCTAAATAATTTTTTTTGACAAAAGTATTAATTGCACGAAAAAATCAAATGTTGATATTATTGTTCAAGAATCTATAATAAACATATATTTTTTTCAAACCAATTAAACCCTTAAGGTCGCCCGTAAATAGTTCAACATGTTCAGCTACCCTCTGCTATTGTACTATCGCTTGCTTCGCATAGACTTCGTAATATTTAGAACGTTCAATTTAAATATTTTTATGTATGAAAATCAGATGAATTAAAATATGATAAATTTTTAAAAGTCATAGAACAAAAGTTGTTGTTTATGATGTTCTTAACATTGTCCTAAGAGATTGATAGTGCTTTTACAAATAACCCTAGGTTCCGAGGTTCCAAATTCAGAGGTAGTTCCCTACCGGTATAGTTCCGCTAGGACAGTCTCTATATCCCCAATTTAAAAATCAACATTAGTTAGAACAACCTGGGTGAATGTACAGCGTTCAATATTGATTAGAGATACGCAACATAAAATAAATGTTTATCTATTGATAGTTTTTTGTAAATATTCAATTTACTATGGCGAATTTCAAAATATCTAATCTAGAAATGAAACATTATATTTGAAATAATGCCCTAAACTAAAAAGAACAAAAAACACTTGTTAAAAAATGAACTGTTTTACAAAATTAAAGAAAAAAAACCTGTGTTGGATTAATTCTATGTAAGAGGAAAAAGAGTTGATCAAAGGTTGTATACCATTGTTATGGTGGAGGTCCTGGATATTGACTTATAATATGGGCAAAACTTCATTCATATTCTGCAAAAAAGCAAAGTTAGTTATGATCAACTATTCCACTCTACCTGTTTGCTGTTCTTCATCATCATCAGCATGATGATCATCATCGTCGTCATCTATGTTCACCGTAACACCTATATTTGACTTCTCCCTTGTCTCTTGACTAGTGTCAGTTGTGTCTTTCAGGAGGGCATCAAAAGGGTCGAGGGCCTGTAAAGAAAAAAAAAATGTAATCACACATCCTCCTCCTCCAACCATCCATCCGTCTCCTCTCTTTCAGTCCATCCAAAGGTTGTCTGTAAAAGATCGCCCTGTGCGATAAGACCGCCCATTGTACACTTTTTTTGAATAATGTTTGTCCTGTATCTTTTTTGTTGATGTGGTGTACAATAAAGAATATAATAAATAAATAAAAGAGATTGCCCTGTGCGATAAGACCGCCCATTGTGCACTTATTCTTTTAAATGTTTGTCCTGTATTTTTGTTTATGTGGTGTACAATAAAAAAGATTATAATAAATAAATAAATAAAGTTCCGTAGCTTGCTCTTCGGCTGTCTAGTAACCGACCATACCGCACGTAGTTTTCCATGTGTGCCTCAAAGAGATGTCAGTAAAACCATAGAGGCCCAGTAGGGCTAAGCCATGGATTCATTTCTGAAAGAGGTGGTTGAGGTCCTGGAACGCAGTGGAAATTGGAGGAACATAGAAGTGTTTTTTGTAGAAGTCATTAGATGATTTTCCAGTTCAAAAAATTAAAACAAAATACAAACTCAATATGTAGAATGGCTAAATATTGTATTGTCAAGTGTTCTAAAAAACAAGGTATTCTGTGGCTACTGTGTTCAGCTAATTTGTCTTATGAAGCTAAATGGTGTCATACAATGTATATGAGGTTAAGCTCTACCAGGAGATACCTACTGTTAAGGAGGAAGTCAGCACTATCAGTAAGAGATACAAAGAAAGATTGAACAAACACAAATGATCTGGCAAAGAATTTACTGCAGTCACAGGAAAATATCAAATGCCTAAAAAGATGATACATACCGGACCAAAGAACTTGAAAAACAACAATATATTTTATGGTGTCATTTATTGGAATATTGTCTACAAAGCTAAGGACAGTGGAACACATCTGATTATGGTTAGATAGTTGATTGCAGATTAAACAAAAAAAATTCTACAAGCTTGTAATGTAATTCTAAACTCAATTCCAGCTAAGCCTAACCCCACATCGGTTAATTGAGTTCTCATCTATTAACATTTAGAAGCCAATTAGACTTCTAAATGAGGCTTCTCGGACAGAGCATTGCCATATAGCGTGGCAATGCTGCCAGTCTTTTAGGCACATTACTAATCAACAGCTATGTGGAAGAGATTTGTGATGCCATATTTTAGTCTGTTTCTAGTTAGTTGTAATTAGTGTAGGGTTTTTATTATTAATTTTTTAATTTTACTATAATTATACAGTAGTAATTTTTTTAATGTAAATAAAATAATTTACATTAGACTTCAATCTTTCTAAATACCTATGAAACATGATAAACAAAATCAAAGAATATTCACCTGTGTATGATCCTCCTGATGATGATCGTCCACAGAAACATTAGGTGCCGTCTCAAACTCCGGCTGTCCATCCTCATCACCATCCTTCTTTTCATCATTGTCTACTAATTCCACCTTATCATCATCATCGTCTTGCTTTTTTACTTTATCCTTATCAATATTTACATCAGATTTTGAAACACCGTCATCGTTAGCTGCATCGTCACTAGGTTGCGTGTATGTTTGGCTCTCCTCAAAAGTATCTTGTTGCGTGTAAGTCTGGCTTTCATCTAGAGTTTCTTCACCAAGTTCATCTTTTGAAGTTGATTCTTGTGGCAAATCATCTTTTATTTTGTCTTCTGTGTTTTCAGGGGTATCAGCTGTAATAAAAAGGTTAACATTCTTATTTGATATAAACTAGTGCTTGACTGTGATCTGTGCATTATTGAAGTATTAATTCATTGCTTTTGATTGATTAATTAGGCACTTTAACTAGAAAAAATGCTTCATCAAAATTGATTTATTAGTCCTAGTGAGCTGATAAGTCAAGCTAATCAAATCATAAAGCAGTATTAGTATGTACACTGAATTATTATTTGCTCTATAAAAATTAGAGATGTACAAATAATTAAATAGGTTTTAACTAACTTAGAAAACCTAAACAAGAAAGTACAGGGTTGAGTAGATAGAGTGGGTTCTATAGTGGAAGCTTGGTAATAAGAAATTAAATTAAATCATACCTTCATACTTAACATCCTCTTGACTGTCTCCGTCCGTAGTATCTCTCTTACTACCAACATCACTTTTAACACTACTGCTGTCCTCTGTGACCGCATCATTTTCTACATGATTTTGTAAGTCACTCTCATCAACCACCCGATCAGTTGCACTTTTTATTACATCACTACTGGAGTCAGTGGCTTCAGCACTAACTTCGGCAGCAGCGTCCCCGCCTGCCGACGAATCTATCTTCTCCTTGCCCTCTTCAAAATCAACTTTCTTAGCTGCCCTAGATTCTTCACTGCCGTCTTCACTTGGTTTCTCAGGTAAACTCTCCTTTTCATCCATTATTCCAATCCAATTGGAAATTTACTGTCAATTCAACAGGCAAATATCATCTGTAAACATTGCGTTTCACTTTGAAGACACGAAACAATAATTCTCTTTCATAATATTCGCCGCACCCGGCAGAATAGTTTTTAGGTTATGATACTACTGGACAAGCCCCGTTTGACATTATTAAACTTATAGATGAATTCTAAGCCAGTATCAAACCTACCAATGTACCATCATAAAAATAAACTGTGAAATAAGCTAAAATGCTTGAGACAGAAACTGTAATTCATGGTTTATGACGCCAATCATTAGCCAAGCCACACGTCCCGCGCTTATTTAGACTTGGAATACAGAACACTAAAAAGTGATTAAAGGTGAGAAAATAAAGCATTTACACTTCCAAAGTTACAAAGGCCTTGGCGTCACTGCGATTAATGTATAAACTGTGTAAAATTAACTGATATTACTACAACAAGGCTGTCAGGTAAGTTCCTTTGTAAGCAGTGAAAAACGAAAGGTCATTCGGGTGCCGATTTATAAAAACATACATCTTATAATAGTCACATAGTCTTCGTAATAGTTCACAAATATAAATAACTTAACAGAAACTGATAATATGACTTACTAAATATAAAATTGTTCACAAATCACATAAAAGCACAACAAACGGCCACCATTTTGGAATCAACTTGCCCCTGCCAAATTGTTACGGAAATGCATTAGCTGTCAAAATAAGCCTTATAAAAAATATACATAATCAACGCAAATATCGATGTAAGAAAAATATTACAATAAATATGTCCTAAATTTTACAATACTAGACTGTAAGTTAAATAGCAAAAAACGACATACTATTTTAATAAGACAAAAAACGATATTCAAATTCGTGTGGTGTTGTTGGTATAAGGTGACGCTAACTTTAGTGATGGGAAAGTGTTTGTCGGTTTTTCTTATTCCTTTTCAGTGTCTCCAAGCAGGTTGTTTAATTAACGCCAGGTTTTTTTTTCTCGCAATATAATTCAAATTCATTATTGATTATTGTATTTGGACATTATATTTCTTTTGTTTTCAACTTTGCAGCAACATATATTTTGGCTGGCCCGGTTTGGTCGAGAGGAAGCGGTACTTGAACTTTTATTGATTTTTCCTCTTTGACCAATATGATCCACATTTATTAAACTTTATTGCTTTATTGTGATAGAAATGTATCAATCAGGATACTGCTAATAGCTAAGAGCGTCACAATGGGTGTCTCACTGTTCCTCGTCTTGTCTTGGAATCATGAATGAAGGAATATGCAAGGAAAAATCTTTTCGTGTGCTATCGATAAAACCACAGACAACATTATTTTTGCAGGTTTTTGCCTTACGCTTCGAAACTAATGCACACGAGGAGTAAAGGACACCTTGGACGATCAAACTCAGGTTAAAACAAACAACAGCAAGTTCCCGCATTTTACACTTGGTGCAAAAAAAATGTTTGACTATTTATTGTATGTATATGAATTATCAGTATTCTATGGTTAGTTCAATAAATTATTCATGTTAAATTAGTCATGACTAATTTAACCATGGTTGATTAAGTAAGTCATGACTCATGACTAAAAAAAAATCTCATGAAAATATTATAGAGAGGTATTTTTTGTTTTGTTTTTGTTTCTAGAATCCAGATTATCTAAAATTCCGCATGACGCAATTCTCACTTGACATGGTAAGTTCGGGAGGTTCCTGCACCTGATTCGGGCGGAAGAAACGCGGGTGTCACCATTGTGTGGATCGCTTGGAGGACACGGTAGAGCATACAGTGGAGGCGTGTCCCGCTTGGGCGAAGCACCGCCGTGTCTTCGTAGGAGTGATCGGTGGTGGTGATCTCTCGCGCTGAGCACTGGTACAAGCCAAATCCGCAGCGAGGGGGAATGGGCGGCGGCTCCTTCTGAGAAGGAGGCGGCTGCACGCGTGAAAAAATGGACTTCTTCAAGTCCCATATAATAGCCACCCCCGGTGGCTGATCGGGGTCCCGTCCGACTCCAACTTAGCCACCACGCCCACCACAGGCGTAGGTAGCTTGCCGGACGACAAGCAATGGGTAGCTTACCGTCCGACTGTCCGCTAATTAACCGTCCGAACCAAGCCCGAGTAGCCACGCATGCCTCAAAGAAATGTCATCAAAACCGTTCAGGCCCAACAGCGCTGAAACCCACTGGAGCCATGCGTTAACTTCTGAAAGGGAAACAAAAAAAAAAACAAAAAACGATGTTTGATCGTACTGGAACGCAAATGGCAACTTCTTATTTTTCTCGTGTTGATTTGACTTAAATTTTGTCCGACCAATATTTAGCCACCTGCGGCCGTATTATGACATCTTAAAACCATCATGTTTTCTGTGTGAGAAAAGGATAGTGCTATTCGTCTTGTATAGCTCCGTCTCTTTTTCACACCGAAAACATGATGGTTTTAAGGCCCGGCGCCCACTATCGGTGGGCATCGGTGCGGCTCGGTAGAGCTCGAGCGCTTTACGCCGGCTTCGGGCGGCTTTAGGCGCCTTAGAGCTGCGTCGGGCGACTTCGGGCGGCTTTGGGCGCCTGAGAGCTGCCTCGGCAGTCGTAAACACGCCTAAGGACGCCGTAGCTGATTTTGGGTAGCCTAAGAATAGTTCTGGCTGCAGAAACATCGCAGAGCAGTCACTCGTAACGTTCCGTGAAAACAGTTATGTGTGTGTATTTATAATGGTGGATTGGGACTTAGTTCTCATTGTTCATCTTGCTAATATTATTATATTGTTTTGTTTTTGCTTAGTTTTTTTTAAGTTTGTTTTTGTTTAAGTGTTTATTCATAAGTTATTTTTGTAGCTTTTAGTCTCAAATTGTTTTGATATTTATTTTATTTTTACTTGGTATTAGGACATTTTTATTAGTATTTTGGTTAAAAAAAATGCCAATAACAGTTTTCTTAACGAATGTACATGCGCAGAAGTTCGCAGAGCCTATGTTCAGGACTGCCAAGTTATTTTGCGTCTACTTGTACGATACGATAATGAAGGCGCGTGCGGTGATCGAAATGACTGTTCTGCGACGTGTCTGATCCGAAAATGCCACCCGAGCTACCCGAAGACCGCTTCGGCATCCTTAGCCATGCTTATGGCTGCCGAGGCCGCCCGAAGTCGCCCGATGGAGCTCTAAGGTGCCTTACGCCGCTCGAAGCCGGCGTAAAGCGCTCGAGCTGTACCGAGCCGCACCGATGCCCACCGATAGTGGGCGCCGGGCCTAAGAGGTCATAATACGGCCCCTGGACAGCTCTGTCGTTGGCTTCGCTTAAGTCAAGGAGGGTGCAGGTAGTTGTGCATGCAGGAAAGGAGGTGACACATGGCAATGGCAACTGAAAAAAACATAGTTGTGGTTTTAGTCAGTTCCAGTCTAGCAAGTCCTCACACTCCACCCTAGAGCGGAAAAAGTCAATAAATGATTCCCCACATCTAAAAAACAATTTATCTACTCGATACTCGATAGATACTGCAGTACCTATTTAATCGTTTCCGTGAAATAATTCTCAGTTCATCTGTTCCGATCCAAGTCGAACGTTCACGTTCTGTCGTTTAAGGCCTCTGCCTCGAATTTTGCGGGCAGCGGAGCGGCGGCGGTGGCGGCGGTGACTGCTATGCCGGAGGTCGTGGGTTCGATTCCCACCCATGATAAATGTTTGTGTGATGAGCACAATCATTTGTTCTGTGTCTGGGTGTAATTTATCTACAATATGTATGTATTTAGAAATATATAAGTATGTTTATCAGTTGTCTAGTACCCATAACACAAGCTCTGCTTAGCTTGGGACTAGACGGCGTTGTGTGATAGTTGTAAAAAAAAAAAAAAATTCAAATTTATGCCTAAACCTCGATTTATTGTGGGCAAAAGAAGAAGTGAATCCCTACTATAGGGCAAGGAAAAGAAAAGGCGAGTTTTATCAAAATTATGAAGAACAGAGACAATGTCCTGATAAATTCTACGTCTAAAATAAATTGCACAACACTGCAATGCAGACGCGCGGGCGGTCACCGCCATGACCAAAGACTACTATAGTATACTGGCTGCCATGACTGGAGCGCACCACTCGTTGCCGCCCCCGCGGCGCTGCCACGCCGTTGTATTTGAGAACCGGTCCATTTGATTTTTACGTATTAGATCCTACAGCTTCCGCGCCGCCGCCGCCGCCGCCCCGCTGCCCGCAAGATTCGAGGTAGAGGCCTTAAGGCTTGGTTTGACTAAGTTTTGATATGCAATTAATTTTTTTTCTTACTTTTTATTCATTTTATTTAAATTTCATTACGTTTAAAGGGCCGTAAAAGTTTCATGAGATTTACGATCAAGCAGGAGACAACACGATTAGGCCAAAAGGCTTCAAGGGATGACCACAACTGGGCTTATGTTGGCATTTAAGTTTCGGAAGTCGTTCATCCGCCATTTATTATAGTATATTATATAGTCTGTCTAAAAAGTCATACGACTTTTGTACAATAATAATAAATTTTGTATAATATTTAATCATTTAAAAATACTTATGTACCTATATTCGATACTTCCTGTTAGTGAACAATGATCAAGATCTCTTAATCAACCTTGATTTTTAAACCTGTGTTGACTACATCAAATTTAATTTTGCCCTAATAATTACCCAAATCGGCCTTATAATGGTCCCACTGCTGGAACTCAGGCAGGCCTCCTCTCTAGGAGAGGGAGTGGGCGTTAATCCACTATGCGGGCCCAGTGCGGGTTGGTGGATATCACATGTCTTCGAATTTTTGTTTCTAGGACATGCTGTTTTCCTCACGATGTTTTCCTTCACCGTTTTGAAAACAGTGGTGATGAAATAAATGACACAAACAAAGTAAACCCTTGGTTTGACTTTGAACATATATAGTATTTCATAGGTTCGCGTTGAAATTAAAATTATATTCTCAAGTCTGCGGTTCCTTGAAGCATCATAATTTTCTAGAGTACTTCCTGTAGACCTAGTTTTCGGAAATTTGGTATGCAGCAAGGCCTATAACACTTATATAGAAAAATACCTAAAAACTATTGTCATTACGTTACAAAAAAAAAACTATTTTTGCAATTCGGAAAAATGTTCGTAACTCTATTTGGGAATTGAACTATTTTCTTGTGTAAAGTACGGAATCCTCAGTGCGCGAGTCCAACTCACTTTCTTTTAGTTGACTTCCTATAGATACATTTAATCATAAGAAACAATTAGATATTGTTATTTATATCATTAATAAAATGATTCTTAGCATTTGTTCAGTTAAATAACAACATGTTTCAGGGAGAGGAGTGTAAAAAAATGGACCAGTATGCCTCCTGGCAACATCTAGAATCATAATCTGCATGCTTTTCCGAGTCCAAAACAATTCACAGAAGGCAGTAAGTAAGGCAGTCCAATATACTCTGTGAGGCAGTCTTCATATTTTGCACACTCAACTTCCTTTGGCGCCTGCACTCAGTTTTGAAATGATAGCAGAGTTGACAGCCGGCGCTTTGTTTAGGGATTGTGGTATATTTGCAAAAAAAAAAAATGTTTTACCTGTGTCACCCAGCCAGGGGCCGGTGACTCTTATGATTAGTATTATGACGCATGGTACATTGTATGCATGGCATACGGGTAGGCCATGACTAAGATTGGACGCATATTATGATACTTTTTCAAAATAATAATAAAGCCTTCCACGCAGGCGAAGCTGCGGGTAAAACCTACATAGTGTTTAAATACAGATCAAGAATAACAATCTTCTTTTCCATGGGGGGTTAATTTTAATTAAATTAGGCCGTCTTTTCTAGCTTTTTAAGTGTTACTATTGGCCTAAAAACTCTTTGAATCAATATTAGCAACAGTCGGTATTTGTAAGCGCTAGAAAACCGGAACCAGTTTTGTGTCTGTAAATACATCACGGATTTAGGGATTTCCACTATTTTTTAACACACTTTGAATTCTGTATTGAATGCGCATTAGTTCAACTGGAGGTGTTCAATAATTTTTTACGAAAAGCTCACAAATAAGCATTATATTAATAGCAGCAATTCTTTGCGACTCCCCGCAGCCAATTCCACGTCAAAATCTTAACAATCACTGCTCACGCCGGTGACGTACTTAACTTGCAAGTTTAACCCTAAGTTCGAGAAGCGATTGGGAGATGATGCATAACCACCGAGCTAATTTTATGGGCGAAATTATCTTAATTCTACTCAGTCCGCTTTGCCTGCTTCTTTTTAGGGTTCCGTAGCCAAATGGCAAAAAACGGAACCCTTATAGATTCGTCATGTCTGTCTGTCTGTCTGTCTGTCTGTCTGTCTGTCCGTCCGTATGTCACAGCCACTTTTTTCCGAAACTATAAGAGCTATACTGTTGAAACTTAGTAAGTAGATGTATTCTGTGAACCGCTTTAAGATTTTCACAAAAAAATTGAAAAAAAGCAATAAATTTTGGGGGTCCCCATACTTAGAACTGAAACTCAAATTTTTTTTTTCATTAAACCCATACGTGTGGGGTATCTATGGATAGGTCTTCAAAAATGATATTGAGGTTTCTAATATCATTTTTTTCTAAATTGAATAGTTTACGCGAGAGACACTTCCAAAGTGGTAAAATGTGTGTCCCCCCCCCTGTAACTTCTATAATAAGAGAATGATAATACTAAAAAAAATATATGATGTACATTACCATGTAAACTACTAACGAAAATTGGTTTGAACGAGATCTAGTAAGTAGTTTTTTTTTAATACGTCATAAATCTATAAAAATACACTATTATTAAAACATCGATCAAAGTTACAACGAACTACAAAAACTTTTATATTATGTTACTTGCTGCTACGGAACCCTCCATGGGCGAGTCCGACTCGCACTTGGCCGGTTTTTTTGCTGTATATAAGTAGAGACTAGAAGCGTGGGTCAGCTTACAAACTCTGACAAACTGAGTGACATAGAAAGCAGGCATAGGCTTGGCATAGGCAAGCCATGAGCCATGTGTCAAACACGTTTAAATTCAGGCTTTATTTTACTTTCGAAATGTTCGCGATGGTACTAGTTCTTCACTTGCATATGTTTACGAACAGTCCTACATTCTCAAAATTTTATTATTAGAGTCTGTGTCTGTGAATATATAGCCATTGTATAAACGGGGAAACCCCGTTAACACAATCGGGATTGGCCGAAGTAAGCCCACATGTAAACGTAGCATAATACATTTTGTATGAAACTAGGTCGACCAAAGGTGTGGTGGTTTAAATTTCCTTGCCAATGTTTTTCGATGTATGTCTTCTAATCAAGCTACAAAATATTTTTGTGTTATTTTGTACATAATAAAATAAAAAAATATCATGAACGCAACTAATTTTGACAGCTGATTATGGTTGTTTTTGTTCTCATTTTCTATTTGAATCCTTCAAATAATTAAATAAATCCCATTGGCTAGAATTGGATGCATGTCTCTTGTCATTGGTTAATGTTTAACATGACATTTCTTTAACCAATAGTGGTTTAGAAATGTGGTTCAGTTAGTTGTTCAACTTCCTCAATTATGGCGGGTTCGTGTTTTTTCAAGCTCAAATACGAAATGAGTAGTTATTTGCGCCGCTCGGGCGGCGACATTGACAGCGATTTGTCGAATATTCTCGTGCGCCATTTTGTGAATGCTATGGAATTTTGTGTTAAGTAATCAACGCGAGGAAATTAAAATTCGTGTAAGTTCAACTTTCCGCCAAGTGCCCTTCGCGTATGAAATGATATTTGATATATTCGCGATTCGTTTGTGATAGCTGCAGTGCGGTCGCGTTTATCGTTTATTCGTTTCTGTTTTGTTTCTTTTTACAAGCGAAAAAATGCGATTTGATTGTATTTATGGGCGCTTACTCATCGCTCCATTCGGTACTTAGAATCGGGGTTTATTTTCAGGATTCATTACAATGTCTGAGAAGTTGGTGGGGAAAACGGTGCTGAAGCGACATGAGGTTGCCAGGCCGGTTCATATCCAGAGACTGGAGGCCTCCTTAGATGTGCGCCCATTCGTGGGTCAAGTGGAGAGGATCCTCAACTCGGATGTGGCCTCCGACAGTGAAGACGACTCTGACGCAAAGTCCTTTGGAAATGAGATGTCCAAGGGGGACCGGATGATCCATGGGGTGGTGACCACTAAGCAAGGTAAGTCTTAGATACTGCCAAATCAACAACAGTATTACAGCAAGATTTTCATAATAAACAACAATAGTACATTCTCTACAAAATGTACTGTTTGGTCAATAGTATGTACTTCAGTTGTTGAATGTATTGTTTGGTGATTAGTAGGTACTTTAGTTATTGATTGTGCAAGCTGGGAAAAACATACAAGTATAATTAACACCATATAATCTTTGTTTTTTACATGATAAGTAGAAATGACTGAGTTAGTGTGTGTTTGAAATCAAGCATCATAATTATTATTCTACATCCTGAGCCCACCCACTACTTAATTTGTGGTCTTCTAGTTTATACCATACCATCATCACTGTTCAAGATTAGTTCATTCACTCAAAAGAAAGTTCAGGCTTTTTAATATTCAATTAGGTGCCTTTTGGAGCCCACTTTTCTGTATCAATCAACAAAGTTGAGCGAAGTTTAAATCAAGTTAACTGATACCTAGTTTTATAGATAAGGACAGGAACCCATTCTTCTTTTTCTTTCATGTCAATTTGACTCAAAATTGTTTCTCCCAGTTATTCCCCAGTTGTGGCTTTCCTTTCTCCGGCAGAACATCAGCCACCAGAAAATGAACTGCAGTGGCCATTCTGTAAATCTTTGAACCAATGGTCAAGTTCGCTGCTACAGAAACAATCTGGCCAAATGGGGTATCCTCAACCCATTGCTAACTTAGTGCTAGTGTGGAGCTCCTCCACAGGATATGTATTCCTCCTTTTCTGCTTAGCACCTGCATTTTCCACAACATAAATGAGGCTAACAATAGCTATCCAGGAACTTTTCTCATATTATTATTGTACACAACTACACTCACCGGCACGGAATCTTGGCCAAGGGCGTATTTCGCGATAACAAGAGCTTTAAGTGTTTCCTATGATTATTTATTATGAAGGTTGGTCTAAAAAATGTTTACCTTTAGTTCAAGAGGGTAATTTATCATGTTTGAGTGCAATATGACGTTATTTTTAAGTTTTAGTTGAACCCGGTCATCTGAGCGACTAAGTTGCTGTTTTAAATTTGTGTTTTGTGAAAGTTTATTGTTAGGTTATTCAATTATTGTGATATCGTACTGTTACTTCAATAACTAAAGGTGATTTAATTCCAATAAAAATGCCATTAACACCATCACAGGTTGCACAAGCTGTAGCATTGATCGAACAAGGGCTGACACAGCGAGAAGTTGCTGTTATACTGAATGTACCACGTTCATCGATGCAGTATGCGCTGAAACGATACCAGGAGACAGGCCGCTACTCCCGCAGACCAGGCAGCGGAGGCGTCAGATGCACATCAGCCCGGGATGATCGCTTTATTGTCCTGGAAATTTTGAGAAACCGCTACCTCACCGCTATTGAGATACGCCAGCGACTCCAGTTCACAAGAGGTGTCAATGTTAGTGAACGTACAGTGAGAAGACGAATGGAGGAAGTGAATTTACAAGCTCGTAGACCAGCACGCAGCCCAGAACTTCTCAGAAGTCACCGAGTAGCTCGACTTCGATTCGCACGAGAACACGTCAACTGGACCCATGAGCAGTGGGCTCGAGTACTGTTCACAGATGAGTGTCGAATCACTTTACGAGCTCCAGATGGTCGGGAGCGAGTGTGGAGAAGAAGAGAAGAGCGGTTTTTACCCATTACCACCACACAAACTGTTAGTTTTCATGGAGGCTCTATAATGGTTTGGGGAGGAATAAGTTCCGATGCACGTACGGAGTTAGTTATCGTCGATAACCGATTAACGGCAACACGATACATCGAGGAGATTCTTCAGGAACACGTGTTACCATGTTCAGGGTTTATTGGATTTGACGAATTCCTCCTAATGCACGATAACGCGCGCCCACACGTTGCACATTGCGTGGAGGAATACCTTACAGAGGTTGGTATTCAAAAATTGCAGTGGCCAGCTCGTAGTCCAGACTTAAATCCAATAGAGCATATCTGGGACAAGCTTAAAAGAAAAATAAAGTCCTCCTCCAACCCGCCTGAAACTCTGAATCAGCTTCGAAATGCAGCACTGACCGCTTGGGAAAGCATACCACAAGTTGAGATCAGAAACATCATCCAAAGTATGCCAGAACGAATGCAAGCTGTTATCGGGGCTAGGGGAGAAAACACCCGATATTAAAATGCAAACACAACGAAGACTTTTTGGTTATTTTTCATTTTGTGTTTTTTTTAAATTGACAGTGTTAAAACCAATATTTTTGTGAAACTGCTTATTTTTTTAAAGATTACTGCTGGTGCATCATTTTTTCAATAACTGAGTTACAAAACCATAAAAAAACCCTATTTTAGTGCATAAACCCATAATATAGTGAAAATTAAATATTTAAATAGAAATTATCGGCAAGTTATTGGTGGCCAAGTTTCCGTGCCGGTGAGTGTATTACATATAATCTCCACTTATTTTATAATATTATAAAGAGGTACAGATTGTTTTTATTGGATGAAACCGCAGGCTAGCAGGCTAGGCAAAAGCTAGTAAAAAACAAGACAGCTGATGTACACAGGCAAGCTTAACACACAAATGGGTTTTATTACAGTAAACCTTAGGTATCGAACCTTAGGAACTCCTTAGGAACCTACATTCATTTTGTTTACAGAACGCCAAAGTGACCGTCTCAGACTATACAACTTCAGTTCAGTAGGAGAGGAAAGAGAATGGCTCAGGGATGTTCTGCTATCTTCTGGGTCAGAAACAAGCAGTGACGATGACTCTCCCAACTGTAAGGAGATGAGGATACGGAGGCTGTTGAAAGAGAGGAAATACCATAATAGATATGCTAAGAAATATTATAAAGATCAAGGGGTAAGTCTATTCTCTAAGGTTATTAAATCATTTTCACGTATTTAATCTCAATTATTGTATTATTGCTTTATTACTATTTAATTAACTCTTTGAATGTCGTAATTAGAGACACAATAGAAAGACAATTACCTTATGTCGGACTGTGTAACTTAAGACATTCGAAAGGTTAATTGAACCCCAAGCGCCGCGTGTCCGCTGTCATTGTCTTTCTATTGTGTCTCTAATTGATGCGAAAGAAAGATTAAAACACTTTTTTTTTTGTTATTGTATAAGCATGTTTATCAGTTGTTGAGGATAAAGCCTCAAATACATTAGGGGTCCAAATGTGACCCAACATGATATGCTACATTGACAAACAGTCCAGCAGGGTGCCCTGTGTCATGTGAATACATTTTAAAAAGTAGAAAGGCAAGTTTATATGAATGCATATTTTTTGAGATAACAAACTTATATTGTAGCTTTTGCATTAGTGAATGAATTGTCTGAATTGAAGCAGTAATTCCAGTCACTCCCTTCACAAACATATTAATGCCTCCCACGTAAGTTGTTGTAACCCTAAAACTGAAATTTTACTGGAGAGCATTTCAAAGATACTTTATACAATATTAACCATATTTTTCAATGAATCTTTTTGAACAGTATGTGAGTATAGTTTCTACAATGGTAAGACTTTTTGAACTTTTTTAATTTTAGTAATAGATTACAAATAATTAGACACTTTTTAGTGAAAAACACATAATCTCCATTTAGTGGGTTTCAACAACTTACATGGGAGGCATAGATATATACATACAATTTTACGCCTTGAAAATAAGTATGTATGTGTCTTATCATTATCCTACATTTTCCAGTGATTTATTTACCAAGCATTTCAACACAAGCCACTAACATTTATAAGTATCAGTAAGTGGTCCATCACACTTCACACTAGTATTATAATGGCGAAAGTTTTTATGTATGTGTGATTGTGTGTGTGTTCAGCAGATTTGGAAAAAAAGGGCATACCAATAGACCATGGGTCTTCATCCTTTTTTCGGTGGGTAAAAATCATCTAGATGATATCCCCCGCCCTTGGGCGGAGTGGAAGATAGTGTCAGACTTTTACTGACTGAAAACCCTGGGTCTTACGATAATGTGTTAAAATGTCAGTCATACAAGCGAGAAAGATTCCAATCTTTAGCAGTCCAGTTTAAGTTATCAAATGAATTGCATTAAGAGGTGGTGAGGTGTGGTAGGCCTCCATTCCTGGGACAAGTTGCAGTATACTTTTTATCCTGGGAGAATGTATACTTGAGATGATTTTCTAGTTTTACGCAGGCAAAGCCGCTGGCGGAAGCTAGTTTGACATAAACTATTGCTATTTGAATTGATAATTCAAATGGTATAATGTTCAAGGATGTCGCTGATGTCTTTACATTGACTTGCAAACTTGTAAATTGGTTTCCTATAACAGTAATCTATTTGAAAAGCTAATGTTTACATGTGTAGATATCAGCAATTTATACACTAGTAAACTAATTAATACATGAGAATCTGTCCCTGTGCAAGTTTTAATGCAAAAATATAGTTATCGGCACGGATCTTGAGCGCTCGGCGTCAGAGTGGGGATCGCTTTGCGCATTCCATACATTGGCAAGCCAATCGTCGTCGTTGCAGCATTGCATACATGCAGCATTCTATCCTTTTGGAAAGTCAAATAAATCTAATCTGAAATTAGATTTTATGGAGGCTGTTATAAAATAACACTCAATTTTTCCAGAGTATGTCTAAATTTTAGTTATTTTCCTACTTTGATCACCCTGTCACGAAATGGCAAAACTATTTTATTAGCATTGCAAACAGACTCTGAGGTCATTAACCTCCCTTACTAGAGGAAAAAAAATGGTGATTAGAATGGTCTGACTCTACATTATGTTGCTCTAAAGTTATTCTCCTATCCATTTTATAAAAACATCCTCAGAGAACGTCCAACCAAGGTTTTTTTAAGCATTTGGCCGTACTTATGTAATTGTTTCCATTTTTGAGAAATGTTGTTTTACCAAAGAAGCAATGTCTGATTATTTTTCCACTCAGATTTAGCAGGGCCACTATATCCCTGTCTCCTTTCGATCAAACTTGTTTGAGTTGAGGTTATTAACCTATCCACTCAAGGGCCTCCAAACTTCCCCACTATTTCACACGCAAGGGAGGAACTATATTCAGCTTCATCCTCGTTTCACTGGACGATATGGTTTGCAGCTACAGTTTTGCTTCTATCAGCCGCGTATAGCATCGTAGGATTGTTAAAGGCCATCATAGCGTACGCGGCGGAACAGCACAGAGTGCTTAGCGAAGTTGATAATCTACTATCGTTAACGCTAGTAAAAATTTTAAATGTATGAGAATGATGTCATCTTAACGCTGTCACGTGGTCAGAACAAAGGAATCGGAGGAGTTGCCGACTTGAGGTGATCGACGAAAGAGAATCGAAACGGTCATGACTTGGCTCGGTCTGCTGAACACTGTTGTTGGCATACGTAAGATAAAAACACATAGAAAGAAAGAAAAATATTTTATTTAGCACACATAGATACATACAATAAAGAAACAACATGTAGAACATTTGTTCTCAGTTCATGCCCGTTTACCGTGAAAGCTGAATTCACGCAGAAAGGTGAACATCTCCATATCCATACAAAACTGATTAAGATGACCCACTGACCAATATTTTCTATCAGCAATAGCTGAATTGAGCTGAATAAATGTAGTTAGTCCCATACTAATTTCTTAAACTTTCTTCCCAGAATTCCCGTTACATGTATTATGGTGCTGGTCTCCTATCAACAGTCGACCGCTACCCGGAGCGTCGTATCAGTCGGCCAGTGCCTCCACCTTCCACCAGGGGGCGTAGAGGCAGGCCTGCGGAACGAGGCTCTTCTACTAGAGGTCTGCATAAAGCTAGACGAGGGAGGGTCAAAGATGCTAGGATGGAAGGTGGGGATATGGTAAGCAGACCTTTTAGTATTTTACTAGAACAAGGTTCATCATCATCAATAAATGTACTTATTAATAAAATTGTTCAGACAGGGGTTTTTGGTAACTGGTCCACATAAGCCTCATCAAACAGAAATCATAGCCCTTTTTCTCCATATGTCGCTATAGTTACTCACCAAGCGGTGGTTCTTGGGTACAGGGATGATCATCGGTTGTGTGAAAAGAGTCTCTGCGAGTTGACTTCGGTCTTATAATCAATAATACAACCCTCCCAGTTCGTCTTAAGGTCAGGAGCGCAGCGGAGAGTTTTTTATTTAGGCACTCGAAAATGAGCTTTAAAATTATTGGAATAAAGTGCTAAATATTTGTTTGAATCTGCCAAAAAATGCTCGCGCGTCCTCGAAGATACGCGGGAAGCCCCGAGTCGAGTCGGTGCTCACGGCGTTAATGCAGTGTTGTCACTCGAGTTCAAAGAGGGAGAATGTTCAAAATTTCCGAAGCCAAGAGCGCAATTATAATCATATCCCAGTCCACCATGGTTGACGAACCGCCACAAACTGGCATGTTTCGGTAAAATGGTAACCCAGAACGGTTTACTCGCGCAGACTCGCAAGGTCGCGTGTAAGCTCGAGCATACGCGATCCGTCAGAATATGCCCGAGACCGCGCGAGAATTATTCCTCCCTGTGCTGACCCTTAATCTAATTAATGACGCTGCCAACAATATTATAATCATGTTGATTGGCAACTTAATGCTGACCTGTAAAATACTTTAATTTTGCGGGCCTCTTTAGATTATCCCTCTTAAAAAGCTTTTAATTTTAGCCTGACGGCGTTGACTGGGAAGAGCAGTTACGTCATCTGAAGGAAGAACCTGACAATGATGAATACAGCATGTCTGCCGAAAAACCAGGAGTCAGGTAAGTTTGTGACTCCATTAACACAAAACAACCTTGACCTTTAGTCGGCCTAAACTTCATGGCTATTATATGCTACAGAAAATCAGTCTCGCCGTGACGAATTGCGTGTCGATACCGCAAGTGTTCATCAGAAAAAAAGCACTCGTAATGTAAATGAATTACTTGGTTGCTATTGCTTGTTGGTAGTGGCTTGGTTCCTCCAATAAATTATGCCATGATGATATTTTTTTCCATAGAGGTCGCAAAAAGCTCTCAACACTAAAGAGTCCGGAAGCACTAACGGCTCGCAGAAGACGACACTGGCTGTTACTAGTCAAGAAAGAGCTCGGTAAAGTTCAAAGAGCCCGCACAGCCACGCATAGAGAAGTTATGTTGCAGAGGAAGCGACTTGCGACCTTATGTTGTAAGCATTGGCGTCATATTGCTATGCAGGTAAAAATATTAATAAAACTTTTTGTGTTTAATAACAATATAGCTAGAACTACACTGCGCACACGTATGCCACTCACGCCGAACTGGACGCATCGGTCTCCGTACATTTTATATGAAAACTAAACTTGTAGAGCTACACTTGATCCACGCCACGGGACGTCGTTCTACGTACAAATCAGGCGTGTTACACGTGTGCGTCGGTCTAATGTAGTTTTAACTTAATGCATAGAAGATTAAGTAGTGGGAAAACAAACAAATAAATGTACATTTGCCATCACGGATCTTGTGCGCTCGGCGTCAGAGTGGGGATCTTTTTGCGCATTCCATACATTGGCGAGCCAATCATCTTCGTTTTTAGATACATACAGCAACGCAGTGAACGAATGAGGAGTGACGTCTATGACGCGATGGCGCGGCCAGCCAATCACTGACTCTCCCCGTCCCAATATTTGACTTCTGCGCAAGTGTTCAAGATCCGTGATGGCAACTTTACATGTAGCTGTGGTGTCGTACTGAACAATGGTGGCCCAATGGTAACGGCCCCGACTTCAAGTTGTCTTTGGTCGCGGGTTCAATCCCAGCTAGCCGCATTACTTTGTCTAATTTATTTCACCACCACTGCTCTCAGAACGACGAAGGAAAATATCGTGACGAAACCGTCATTTCCTAGAACCAAGAATTAGAATACATGTGGCGTTACGACCCATCTTCTCTCCTAGAGAGGAGGTCCGAATCCCAGCTGTGGGACCAATATAAGGCTGATAATAATGCTGTGTTATGTTGTGTCTTACGTACAGTGCAGTAGCTAGACTTATTATAGGCCTAATAAGTTCTAATTTCTATATCATATAATTTCACCATATCATGACGATATATGACAATGACTAGATCTATTTTTGCACAGTCTCAAAAGAACATGAAGGAGACAGTATGGAGGTGTAAGCGCTTGAGTAGAGAAATGCAAGCGTACTGGAGAAGGTATGACCGCGCGGAGAGGGAGACTAGACGGCGGATGGAGAGGGAGGCTGAGGAACAGAGAAAGGTAAGAGTGTACCACTTGTAATGAAACAAACTATCTATGTGCTAATTATTTCCGTTGTTTCAATAGAATATCAACTCTATACTAGTGTAAATTAAGTTGACTTCAGCATGCATCGCGTATCGAAAATCAGAAGTGTTTATTTTTTGAAAAGTAATGATATTTACTTTGCAAATAGGTTTTTGTACACGTTAATTTATTCTTCGATTTAAACTAGATGAGGCCGGCTTTACATAGCTGAACCCTGAGAAGAAACACCGAAACAAATTCAGGGGTTAAAGCCTCTTTTAAAATCCATATAGTAACCAAATAATGGCCAAATCATATGAGAACCATTCAGAATGGTATGGAGATGGTCTTTTGAAGAAAGAATCATAACCAGTCAGTAGAAGCATTTGTTAGTATTCATGTAGTAGTTCAACTCAAGACTACTTAGGAGCTCAACGACAACATTCGACATGAACAACAAAAACATAGTTTACAAAGCCAAGCTCTTTCTAAAAGTATATTTTTACTGACCTTCCCCTTCATCAGTGCATCCCTTTCTACCCTGCGTCAGTGTTTAATTGATTAACAGAAGTTTTACCCCAGATGGACGTAGAACTAATGGAAGCGAAGCGCCAACGTCGCAAACTGAACTTCTTGATCACTCAAACGGAGCTGTATGCGCACTTTATGCAAAAGAAGCTGAATTCTACCGACGATGGTGACCGGGGAGCTGATAGGATTCTTAGGCAGCTGGATGAGGACAGAGACCCTAGGCTGGCTGCTATTGATCATTATGATAGGTAAGCAGTTGGTATGATTAGGAACCATCAATAAATTACGTCACACCTTAAGCGGGACGGAGGGAGTCGACGAAGTGTGACAAGGGGGTGGGAGTGGGCCTAAATTTCGTGACGTCACATTTCAAATGTGTTAAAACACGAATTTTAAACGTTCCGAAATCAGTGTTATTTTTTTATTCAATAATTTCTAAATGTAAATTTGCAAAATATGTGACGTCACACCAGGGAGTGGGGAGTCTCACAAATGTGATAAGCTGTGACAAGGACGGGGGAGGGGTAAAAAAAATCATGAAATTCGTGTGACGTAACTTATGGGTGACCCCTTATATGTAATAGGGATTTTAAAATTTCCGTCAGTTACGTAACGTTCCGTAACTCACCTTATATAATTTACTAAAGCAATAAAAATTGACAAAGATACAAATACATCAGGCCGTCATCATTATCACCGTTTGTAGGATGATGCGTGCGTCCGAAGAAAATAATCGCACGACCGTGCGTTTAAGCATATTGTATTTAACTGTTAGGAAGGTCGCGCGATTATGCGATGCGATCAAAGTGTCTAGTTTTTGTCGCACGACCATCGCGTCGCATCGCATCACCGCAGATGCGTTGACAATAGGACGGCACTTCAAAGTTCAGGGCACTCACTCACCATGTCAGAAAAAGAGATGGAACTATACACCCTTTGTAGCTCCATCCTTTTACAGTTCAGTTCAGGGCGTCAAATGGATCGCTATCGAAAGTTTAATACTTGACATGGTGCCTGTTTTACGTGAAATCCTATTGGATTGACGAAATTCTAAGAACTGCTTGTCGGCATATTAAAAATTATTCCGCAGTTTTTTCTTTAAATAACTCGGAAAACACCAATATTAACTTTTTTCTTAGCAAATGCGTAAAATATTTTTTTTTTAGCACCAGTATAGTGTTAGATCTACAAACATTCTAACCCAAATCTCTTCCGACAGCGAAGCCATGAAAGCCCGTGCTTCTCGAAACGCTCGCGAAGCATTTCGCGCCGAACGCGCTCGTACACAGCTATTCGATTCGAACGCCGGCGCAAGCGACGCGACCGACACGGATGGCGGCACCGACGCCACTGACGGCCACGACAGGAGGAATGGCGATCATGACCAGCCAGCTATATTTAGGGGCACGTTGAAGGGGTACCAACTGAAGGGGATGAATTGGTTGGCGAATTTGTATGATCAGGTGAGTTTTGTCAAAATCTACTATGTACAGTATAGTATCCATATATTTAGTTTTTTTTTTTTAAATGATAGAAGAATATAAAATTGCTTTAATTTATGCTTGTGTGCAGAAATTAGCAACATCAACTATAATGCCACATAGGAACTAAAAATCAAAATGCTTCACGTAATTACGGTCCGTTCACGACTTCGGTCTTAGAGGGGAACGGGGCGGCGGGTGACGTGGCATCGGTAGGCGAACGCGCGTCGCTTGGAGCGGTGTCTCGTGGCGTGCTGCAACATTTTCATACCTTTGTTACCGCTCTCCGCCGCCGCTCTTAGATGCCGCGTCGTGAGCGGGCCGTTAGAGTTCTCCACTCGAATAATTTTCTTTTTATGCACTAACCTTATTGCCTTTTCAACGCCTTAAGTTGACTGGTTGAGAATGCCTCAGGCATAAAGTCCACCTTTGTACTTTGTGTTACCTGAAGGTTAAATAAATTAGAACATATAAAATAGGCCGAAATCAACTATAAGTTGCCAGGACCAGACATAACACACGGCTGGTCGGATGATGTTCTCTTTTCAACGGATGTTTGCGGGACTTTACACTCTGTTTCGCATACCTGATAACAATTTCTGTAGTTATTATCGAGACAATTGTTGTTTTTGTACAGAAATATAAATAATAATAAACAAAAAGAAATAGTTGAGGAAACACTTGACTGCTCGTTTTTTTTTTTTTTTAACGGGTTATAGACCATTTGATGGAAAGTTATATACTAAATAATAAAAAAAATACGACTAGTCGATTAATCTAATTCAGCCCAATCGGCTTTTTCAGGATATCGTTCATTTTATTACTCATGTCCCAAGAATCATTACAATTGTTATCTTCATTCTCAGGGTATCAGCGGAATCCTAGCTGACGAGATGGGTCTTGGCAAGACAGTTCAATGCATAGCGTTTTTATGCCACGTGGCAGAACGCCTTGGGGTTTGGGGACCATTCCTGGTGGTGTCCCCGGCGTCTACGTTACACAATTGGCAGCAGGAGATGCAGAGATTTGTGCCGGATTTTAAAGTGGTGAATTTAATTTTAGTCTACAATTTTAGATTAAACTAGAGCAGTGGTTGCCGAGTGGTAACGGCCCCGACTCACGAGTTGTAGGTCTCGGGTTCAAACCCAGCCAGGCGTATTACTTTGTGTATTTTATTTCATCACCACTACTCTCAAAACGGTGAAGGGACACATCGTGAGGAAATCGGCATGTCCTAGAATCAAAAATTCGAAGACATGTGACATTCACCAACCCACACTAAGCCCGCGTGGTGGATTACGGCCTTCTACAGAAGAGGCCTGAGTCCCAGCAGTAGGAACATTAAAAGGCTGATTATCCTAGAAAGCAGCTTTAAATAAAAAACCCACAAAATAAAAGGGTGCTCTCTGCACAAAAAGAACCCTGCGTTTTCATCCTTTGAAAACATCATCATTATCATTTCAGACGAAGGACGTTCACTGTTGGACTTAGGCGTCCACCAAGTATCGCCATAACGAACGGTCCTGTGCGTTTTGCATCCATCGCATTTCCGTGACTCTCACCAGGTCATCGGTCTACTTTGTGGGAGGCCTGCCAATGCTGCGCCTTCCGGTGTGCCACTGTAGAACCTTTCGGCCGCATCGATCATCCGTTCTATGAGCAATGCCCTGCACACTGCCACTTAACTTTGGCGATTCTTCGGGCTATATCGACGACATTGAAAACATAAATAAGAAAAACAATATTTGTCACGTAGTCGTGACCGTGGCGTGCTGGACACATTTTCTAGATAATCATAAACAAATCTTTTCTAGGTACCGTACTGGGGTAGCCCAAGCGAACGTAAAATCCTCCGCCAATTCTGGGAACGTAAAGACCTGCACACCCGCCAAGCGGCCTTCCACGTGGTGGTGACGTCATACCAGATCGTGGTGTCGGACCTGAAGTACCTGAACCGCGTGTCGTGGCAATACATGATCCTGGACGAGGCGCAGGCCATCAAGAGCTCGGCCAGCATGCGTTGGAAGCTGCTGCTGGGCTTCAGCTGTAGGAACCGCCTGCTGTTGTCGGGTACGTGCTTTTAACAATATAGATTGTTTTGTATTTGTATTTCGGGCTAGTGTCTCCAACTCCATGACTTACGGCCCGTTCACGACCTTGCCGCTGTGAGGGGAAGCTAAGCGCGGGCCAGCGAGCAGTAAGATCAAAGGTATGAAAATGCTTGAGGCAAGTCACGTGACGCCGTTCTAGCGAAAACGCACGCGGTACCGATGCCGCCCCGCTCGCCGCGCCGCGTGCCTCTTAGACATAAGTCGTGACGAGGCCGTAAAGCGCGTATTATGCGTATGAGTGGGACAAATGTGTTATTCGATCCACCCCAGCTCCTCAAGGAAGGCCAGCAATTTCGGCTGGGACTATCGGTCGGTCATTTTCTCCTTTTATATGTATAGACTAGCTTCTGCCAGCGGCTTCGCCCGCGTAAACATAGGTTTTTCCATACAAACTTTGGATCCCCGTTTTATCCCTTTAGGGGGTGAATTTTGGAAAATCCTCTCTGGGTGTTCACCTACGTCATAAAAGGAAACCTTGTAAAAAATTTTGCACTTTTAATCCTAGTAGTTTCGGCTGTGTTTTGATATGTCAGTCATTCAGATCCTTTTATTTTTACCCGACTACGGCAAAGCCAAAGGAGGGTTATGATTTTGACAGGCTATGTATGTATGTGAGTATGTTCATCTGTTCCCTCATAGCTCCTAATCTACTTATCGGAAATCGATATATGAGGTATCGTTAGAACCGTTTTAATCGTCCGCTGAACATAGGCTACGTGACGTGTCACAAAACTCGATAAGGCTCCCTCTAGCGGACAAAAAGAAAAGTATTAAAAATAAAAATTGAGATAAATACAGGTCGCGCGGTGAATTAAGATCGCTCGGAAAAAGTGGAAGGGGCATGCGCAGTATTCAATTCTAAGGTCTATTTGGCGACGTGCGGGCGGGTGTGCGCCGACGGCGACACGTCATTGGTAGATCCGTCGCTCTTCAATTCCCGCGTTGCGTTCTCGCGTCTCATTGGATACTGTTGTACTTGGGTACTGTTGCGTACAGCTTGTGTTATCGTATTAGTAATACGTAGTGGTGAAAAAAATGGTTAAAAACATGGTTTTAAAACGGCAAGCCAGAAAAATGGTTTACGACGTGAATTGTTACGTTAAGAAAGAAACTAACGAAATGATTTTTTTTAATTTTAATTTTAATTTTTAAGATTTAAATTTTTCTGAATTTACCTACTTACAAGATAAATTACAAGCAAAAACTAGTGTTATTATAAGTTATGTTACTAAGGTTCAAACATACGAAATTAAAAATAAAATCCTAACATACTAAGAATTTCTGTGCGCAATTGTACACATGCGCCGATTGCCCCCACTACTTTCACCGAGCGATCTTGATTCACCGCGCGACCTGTACGCCGTGTTTGGTATCATTTGAAAGGGCTTCTCTTGTACATTTCTTCACTTGTTCTTTTTTGTTCTGTTCTTGTTTTTCCAGTTACTTTGTTTATTTCAGCATCCTGAAAAACTTGTTTCATACTTTTTCAGTGCCGTTTTTTTGTCGTAGTCGGGTTTTAGTTTTTTACTTTTTTTTTTATAGATAAGAAAGTTTCATTGAAATTTCTTTTCCAGGTACTCCAATTCAAAACAGCATGGCGGAACTTTGGGCGTTGCTACACTTTATAATGCCGACGCTGTTTGATTCGCATGAAGAGTTCAATGAATGGTTCTCCAAGGATATTGAAAGCCATGCCGAGAACAAAAGCACTATAGACGAAAGTAAGTAACCTAAAACATAACTTTGTTCTTGGTTGTTGAGTTTCGTCCCATTTATAAATTCAATTGTAGGTAGAAATGTAGGTATCTTGCAAAACGCTTAATCATTGATCCTATCCATTCTCCGGTTTTTTTTTTATGGTGAGAAAATCATCTAATGACAATCCTCGCTCTTGGGCAGAGCGTGTGATAGTGTCAGACTCTTACTGACTAAAAACCCACCCCGTTCCTTCGTGCCTTCATACCAGTCCTCGAGCTACTCTTTCGAACCTAACCCTGGCCCCAGTAGGCTTCGACCCAGCTGGGCCCCCTGCTGTTGCTGACAACTCCTTGAGGCGCGCGGGAACAGTGCGCGCCGTCGACGACTTGGGCTCGGTCCGGACAGTTACCAGACGGTCGGACAGCGAGCTTACCCATTGCTCGCCGTCCGCAAGCCCGCACCTACGGTGGACCCATTCTCCGTCCTGTTTCAACTTGCATACTTGATTAGTGTTTTATCTGTCATCGCCGTTTGGAAGAATTTTGGATGAAGAGCCCCTCGCTGCGATGATAACTAACCATTATTAATTTTCAGAGCATTTATCACGACTGCACATGATTCTAAAACCGTTCATGTTAAGAAGAATCAAGAAGGATGTAGAAAATGAACTGTCAGACAAAATTGAGATTATGGTGCATTGTCCACTAACTATTAGGCAGAAATTATTGTATATAGGTGAGTTTTTAAATTAGTCAAATTATTTTTTTGACCTGGCAACATTTCATTCATTATTGTTGCCAGTAAACTACATAATTTAAAAAATTTGATCATGCAACTTGTAATTTTAAACCTCTTCGCATTGTTTCAGCTTTAAAAAAGAAAATTAAAATAGAAGAACTGCTTCATTACTCAGTAGGAGCGGAGTCAGGTCACAATGTAGATAAGAATTTTACGTCTAATCTTATGAATTTAGTTATGCAATTTAGAAAGGTAAGCACACAGATTTTTTTTCTCATCATAGCATAAGCATAACTAGTCTTATAATGTTCTCACTCCTGGGACTCAGGCCTTCTCTCTTTGAGAGGGAATGATCTCAATGACTAAAATCTCACCCGTGTTCCTTCAGTCCCCCTTCGCGTTCTAGGGCCACGGCAACTCTTGCGGCCAATTCCTTATGCCTTGATCACACGTACCGAGTAAAAAGGCGAGACTCTAAATTATTGCTCGGCCGAGACAGTGATGTAAGCGAGTTGTAGAGATAAGCGCTAGGCTGAACACTCGGTGTTTTGTTTATACGTACCGAGTATTCGGCCGAGAGCAGTGTCTGGCCCGTTTACTCGTTACGTGTGATTAGGCATTAGCCATAGCGGCCATCGGCCCTTGGGGCCTTATGGTTTTATTGACATCTCTTTGAGGAGCTCGTAGAAGTCTACGGGCCGTCGACATGTCTGACTCAGTCCTTACCGGGCGGGCAGACGGCGAGCTACACGCTGGTCGTCGTCCGCAAGACCGCACCCGCCCGGGGCGCCCGGACGCTCGGGACGTTTCCTGTGATCTCGCAGGCCCTAACATAGCGAAAAATACAAGTGCCCCATTATTACCTTATATAATCTTCTACAGGTATGCAACCACCCAGAATTATTCGAACGCCGAGACGTACGCTCCCCATTTTCAATGCAAGTCGACGATTATCACATACCAAAACTAGTGGCTGAAGAAGGCATTCTCATTCGATCAACCCCCTCAAACCGCCATCTTCTATACAACAAGTTGTCTATACTCACCCCCGAATATATTCAGAGGTGTGTGAGTGCCGTTGATGGGAATGAAAATGGAGTGTTTGCCTTTATGAGGTTCATTGATTTGTCGCCGATGGAGCTGTATAGGATTATGCTGTGTGGGTGGCTTTTTGCGTGAGTTCTTTTTTTTTTGGTAGCTTTTTGGGGTATTTTCTAACCTTCAGTAATACTTTAGCACTCAGTACAGGTTAATGTGGTTGCTGTAATATTTAATAGCTTAGTAAAGTTAAAATCTGTGTTTCAAGATTGCATGATTCTTAAATAACCCTGTAATGCCCGCCATACATAACATAACACAACTGTACAGGCAAACAAACAATCTTTAGCTTTATAATATTAGTATATATACAGTAGTTAGCAAATAAAAGTAGAATAAATATCATCACCTATATATATCTTGAAGTTTTTCACTTTTTCAAACACTTTAGGATGCAGCACATAGAACAATGCCTCGAAAAATACGAGAAACTTCGTCACCGGCACTACTGGTGGACCTCCAAACCAGTCTGTGACGTCAAACAGGAGGAGACAGAGACAGACATATGTACGAACTACTACGATAAAATGAATAAGAAAGATATGCTGCTTGTGTGCCCTAACGGCGATGTATTAGCGAAAAGGAAAGAGGACAGCTTGATGTGGAAGGAGATGCTGTTCACGGATGCGTTGTGGATACAAGGTTAGTTGATTTTATTTAAATGTTGACTGCGAATTAAATATTGAAGTAACGTGGCGTCCGACAGGCAAGTATTGATTGTTCGTTTCATTCGCGTCGCTTCGCTTCGGAATCGCGTTCGCGTTAATTGCCTACGCACCGCGCTTTCGACTCACGCCTAGTCCTTATTATTCGGCGAGTTAGGCTTATTGTCCATGGACGCGTAGCGTTCATAGTACCGTAGTACCCTTTAACCTTAACTATCCGCAAACCTTTACTCAGAGCATCTCCTGTTGGGACACTTATGTGCGGTTTAGACTGTTGTTGAGTTCCCTTGTAAGGCCTAAAAATACTACATTTTGGATTAATCTTTGATTTCTCTCATATTTTTGCTACCAGGGGGACCATTCTACACGCACACGGAGCATACAATACATTACACGCCTGAAACAATCGAGCACAAAGCTCTTAGGATAAGGAACATGAGGGAGAGAGATGGACAGGTAAGATTCGACTTTGATCATTTTATATATATATATATATAATTCCAAATTTTTCATTCTGCATTTTTGTCTTTTCGAATGATGGGCATGTAAGTAGTAATGCTTAAGAGATTACGTATTTATTTCTAAAAACTATGCTATTTGTAATACTACTATGTAAGTAACTTATCAATAAATATAAAAGGGAAAACTGACTGATTGACATATCAACACACAGCCGAAACTACTGGGACTATGAGGGTAAAATATTGCTCAAGGTGATGACGAAAGCGAGCACTAAGAGAGGATTTCCCAAAATTCACGCCCTAAAGGGATGGTACGGTGCTCCAAAATTTGTATGGGGGAAACCTATTATCATGCGGGCGAATCCGCTGGGAGAAGCTAAGACAATCATCAAGATTGCCGCACATGAATTTAGGGTGTAGAATTTACTCCTGTGTCGTGCATGCGTTTACAAACATGTAAACTCATATACATAAGACAGCTAAGACCGGACCTGTAGGTCATACAAATAATTTTCCTTGTCCTAAATTATTTTTTCTTTTTTGCAGACGGAAATGCTAAGTGAAATCAAGACTGAAGAGGGCGGCGTGATCGCGGTGCCGAAGTTGGAGCCAGTGGAAGTGCCGTTCGTGGAGCGAGCTCCTATCTCGTACCCCGACATGCCCACACCTCTACCTACCTTCCTGTACTTTGCACAACAAAAGGTAATTATAGCCTCAGATACATTACGGGACAACATGTCCCCGAGATGACGCGCAACGCTGTCGAATTAGGAAATTAGGATTAGGAGGACACTACACGAAACTAGTGAAGCCTAGATTGGTTAAAATGTAGGTTTTTCCAATAGGAGTAGCAGCCCGCAGTTTGGAAATTGGTGGAGTGACAACTCTGTGCTTCAGAAAACAGCGTCCGTCACAAAATTCTTTGGCCAACCTCACAGATACTGCACCCACTTGTGATTGCTGGTCTCTGCTGAGATTGGCAGCTATGACAGAGATTCAATCTGGAGGACATATCTCTATTTTTACAAAGTATTAAACAAAATCGCTTTCCGAATCAGTTTATCCAGTAACTCTTAAAACACGTTACGGATTAATGAAAAAAGCAATAAATGAGGAATGTTTTTGTGTATAATTAGTACTGATGCGAATCCGGGGCGGGTGTCGAGTACTATATAGCATGGCATAATCAGCCTTCTAATGATCGCACTGTTAGGACTCAGGTCTTCTCTCCAGGAGAGGGAATGGGCTGTAATCCACCACGCGAGCCCATTCTGGGTTGGTGATGGTCACATGTCTTTGAATTTTTGGTTCTAGGACATGCTGATTTTTTACGATGGTCTCCTTCAATGTTTTGAGAGCAGTCGTTATGAAACAAATTACACAAAGTAATACGCCTGACTGGGTTTAAACTCGCATTTTTAACGCGCTATGAAACGAAGCCAACGCGTTGCTAACGCGCTACAGCATCGTAACTTTATCGATGCAAACGAGCGACCGTGTCAGACGATATCGGGGAGAGAACGGAAGCAGGGTGGCGCGTGAATGAAACATTCTACATACAAATACTTCATTTTTATGCCGTTACTGAATCGCGTTTGCATTGCGACTAAGAATCGTGGTGTGGGCAAGGGCAAAGAGTATCGAAGCGAGCGCGCGACAGCATCGCGACTAAAAGTCGCCCTGGGCCAGGAGGCTTAGTCGGGGCCGTTGCCACTTGGCCACCACTGCTCACTAATATGTTTTAATATTATTCTTGTTTACCTACTTGTCGCAGGTGTGCACATGTACGCGCGCCCCATTCGCGTCGTCGCGCAGCTTCGCGTACCACGTGACGCGCCACGAGCAGGCCGAGTCGGCTGCGGGCTGGCGCACAGTGTGGCGCCTGGCCGCTGCCGCCAGGCCGCCCTGGGGCTGGGCAGAGCTGCAAGTGCCAGGTACGTGTGGCCTTCATTATGTACCAGGTGTGCACGTGCACGTGGTCGCGTACCACGTGACGCGCCACGAGCAGGCCGAGTCGGCTGCGGGCTGGCGCACAGTGTGGCGCCTGGCCGCTGCCGCCAGGCCGCCCTGGGGCTGGGCAGAGCTGCAAGTGCCAGGTACGTGTGGCCTTCATTATGTACCAGGTGTGCACGTGCACGTGGTCGCGTACCACGTGACGCGCCACGAGCAGGCCGAGTCGGCTGCGGGCTGGCGCACAGTGTGGCGCCTGGCCGCTGCCGCCAGGCCGCCCTGGGGCTGGGCAGAGCTGCAAGTGCCAGGTACGTGTGGCCTTCATTATGTACCAGGTGTGCACGTGCACGTGGTCGCGTACCACGTGACGCGCCACGAGCAGGCCGAGTCGGCTGCGGGCTGGCGCACAGTGTGGCGCCTGGCCGCTGCCGCCAGGCCGCCCTGGGGCTGGGCAGAGCTGCAAGTGCCAGGTACGTGTGGCCTTCATTATGTACCAGGTGTGCACGTGCTCGTGGTCGCGTACCACGTGACGCGCCACGAGCAGGCCGAGTCGGCTGCGGGCTGGCGCACAGTGTGGCGCCTGGCCGCTGCCGCCAGGCCGCCCTGGGGCTGGGCAGAGCTGCAAGTGCCAGGTACGTGTGGCCTTCATTATGTACCAGGTGTGCACGTGCACGTGGTCGCGTACCACGTGACGCGCCACGAGCAGGCCGAGTCGGCTGCGGGCTGGCGCACAGTGTGGCGCCTGGCCGCTGCCGCCAGGCCGCCCTGGGGCTGGGCAGAGCTGCAAGTGCCAGGTACGTGTGGCCTTCATTATGTACCAGGTGTGCACGTGCACGTGGTCGCGTACCACGTGACGCGCCACGAGCAGGCCGAGTCGGCTGCGGGCTGGCGCACAGTGTGGCGCCTGGCCGCTGCCGCCAGGCCGCCCTGGGGCTGGGCAGAGCTGCAAGTGCCAGGTACGTGTGGCCTTCATTATGTACCAGGTGTGCACGTGCACGTGGTCGCGTACCACGTGACGCGCCACGAGCAGGCCGAGTCGGCTGCGGGCTGGCGCACAGTGTGGCGCCTGGCCGCTGCCGCCAGGCCGCCCTGGGGCTGGGCAGAGCTGCAAGTGCCAGGTACGTGTGGCCTTCATTATGTACCAGGTGTGCACGTGCACGTGGTCGCGTACCACGTGACGCGCCACGAGCAGGCCGAGTCGGCTGCGGGCTGGCGCACAGTGTGGCGCCTGGCCGCTGCCGCCAGGCCGCCCTGGGGCTGGGCAGAGCTGCAAGTGCCAGGTACGTGTGGCCTTCATTATGTACCAGGTGTGCACGTGCACGTGGTCGCGTACCACGTGACGCGCCACGAGCAGGCCGAGTCGGCTGCGGGCTGGCGCACAGTGTGGCGCCTGGCCGCTGCCGCCAGGCCGCCCTGGGGCTGGGCAGAGCTGCAAGTGCCAGGTACGTGTGGCCTTCATTATGTACCAGGTGTGCACGTGCACGTGGTCGCGTACCACGTGACGCGCCACGAGCAGGCCGAGTCGGCTGCGGGCTGGCGCACAGTGTGGCGCCTGGCCGCTGCCGCCAGGCCGCCCTGGGGCTGGGCAGAGCTGCAAGTGCCAGGTACGTGTGGCCTTCATTATGTACCAGGTGTGCACGTGCACGTGGTCGCGTACCACGTGACGCGCCACGAGCAGGCCGAGTCGGCTGCGGGCTGGCGCACAGTGTGGCGCCTGGCCGCTGCCGCCAGGCCGCCCTGGGGCTGGGCAGAGCTGCAAGTGCCAGGTACGTGTGGCCTTCAATATGTACCAGTGTGCACGTACACGCTCGCCCCATTCGCGTCGTTGCGCAGCTTCGCGTCGTCCCGCAGCTTCGTGTCGTCCCACAGCTTCGCGCACCACGTGACGCGCCATCGAATCGCTAGAGTCGTAAATAAACTTGTTTCTTTCTTTTTCAGATAAAAACCAACTCGTAAGCGATGCAGGCAAACTGACCGCCTTGGATTCGTTGCTAAAAAGACTGAAGGAACGAGGTCATAGAGTGCTTATTTACAGCCAGATGACCAAGATGATTGATTTGCTAGAGGTACGTAAACGTGTTACATCTTTAATGTATTAAACCTGAAAAGTTAGAATGTTTTTTTTCTTTGAACATGATGATGAATCCGAGTGGAGGAACACTCGGATTTGAAAAACTGTTTAGTTTGTAATATATCTAATCAGAAGAAAAATGTAGAAAGAACACCAGTTAGTATATAGATGTGTGTGTATGTTTTTTACTCCATTCAGTCGTGAACAGAACAGCCGTCGGCTGAATGGGTTTGAATGAAATTTGGCACGGGAGTAGTCACTGGGGCCAGGGTTAGCTCCGAAAGGTAGCTCGGCACTGGTATGAAAGGCGAGAAGGAATGGGGTGGGCTTTTTAGTCAGGAAGAGTCTGACACTATCTTCCGCTCCACTTAAGGGCGGGGATGTCATTGGTATGATTTTACCCACCAAAAAAAAAAAACAGGAGTAGTCCATATCATGTCCTAAAATATGACATGCATTTTTTTTATCCCGGGAGTGTGATCCCTTGGGGTAATCGCCGTGCCCTCGTGGGGGTGATCGGCGGCGGAGACCTCTCGCGCCGGGCAGGCGGTCGCCGACTTCTGCGAAGCAGTAATGCTCGCTAAGGAGGAGGCCGACCGCATCAGGCAACGGCGCTCTCGCTGCCGCCGGAATTCCGATCCCGATTTCCAGCCACCGTAGGCGCGGGCTTGCGGACAGTGAGCAATGGGTAGCTCGCTGTCCGGCCGTCCGGTAACTGTCCGGACCAAGCCCAAGTCGTCGACGGCGCGCGCTGTTCCCGCGCGCCTCAAGGAGATGTCAGCAACAGCAGGGGCCCAGCCGGGTCGAAGCCTACTGGGGCCAGGGTTATCTGAAAGGGCGCTCGAGCCCCGGTATGAAGGCTTGAAGGAACGGGATGGGTTTTTTAGTCAGTAAGAGTCTGACACTATCTCCCGCTCCGCCCAAGAGCGGGGGTTGTCATAGGATGATTTATCCCATCGAAAAAAAAAAATCCCTTGTGATAAATTTCTAGCTAGTAATGACATAATTTTACCATTGGTTGTTCACAGGAATACATGTGGCATAGAAAGCATAAATACATGCGGTTAGATGGTTCTAGTAAGATTTCTGCTCGACGAGACATGGTTGCTGATTTCCAGGTGTGTATTAGTTGTTTTACATTAATTTACGTGAAGTTTTAAATGGTGAACACTGTTGTATGGGGCCATTTTGAAATTCTTCTTCTTTTTAAAGCAATTGTACATTTATCGTACAATACATATTTAATTAGATAAGTGAAACTCACTAAGAGGTCACGGCAAATGTCCCACATAAGTGCATTCTGAGTAAAAAATATTTGACCTGCGAACTCTTTTCTAGAAATTAAAGATTAGGTTTACATGTAATGGTGCGTCCAGATGTGGCGAATGCGCCGCTCGCGAGCCGCTTGCGAACTGCGCGCGTGTGTTTCATGTTCGTACTCAGCGCGCGGCGCAAGGGTCGAGTACGAACGAGCTGTGCGCGAAATGCACGCACGTTGTTCGCAAGCGACTCGCGAGTGGTTCGCGAGCGGCGCATTCGCCAGGTCTGTACACCATAAGGACATATTATGTCTTTTTACATGGAAGCCTACACCAGTGATTTCACTTGTTTTCCGAAAGGAGCCCGTTTTGTTTAATGATAAATACGTACTTGAAACTTTGTGAGTGGCTTCTTTTTGGCGAGTCTTTCTTGAAAACATAGCACTTGTACATAATGTCCTCGATAAAAAGTGTGGCAGGCCCGTTAAAAGACGCCACTCACGAGTTTTCAAGTATGTATTTATTATTTCATAAAATGGGTGCTGTCCAAAAGACTATTTATTACATTAACAAAACAATCAAATTACTTGATAGTCGGTTTCATAAACAACTTTATAGCAATACATCAGATTTTATTTGACCCCCACAGGCCCGCTCAGACATCTTCGTGTTCCTCCTCTCAACTCGCGCCGGCGGGCTGGGCATTAACCTCACCGCCGCCGACACAGTCATCTTCTACGACTCCGACTGGAACCCCACGGTGGACCAGCAGGCCATGGACCGCGCGCATCGCCTGGGACAGACCAAGCAGGTCACCGTGTACCGCCTCATCTGTAAGGGTACCATCGAGGAGCGGATTATGCAGCGCGCGAGGGAGAAGTCAGAGGTGAGAAAGATAGAAGAAAATGTAATCTTCGAGATTATTAGTTGTGTTGTTACATTTATTACCGCATGCAGCTACTGACCTTTCTTTGAACTAAGGGCCAAAACTGCGTAAAGCGAACGCCCCCGACGGTCACCCGTCGCGTGACAAAGTGCGTGTGTTCACTCTGACGGTTCCTGTCGCGGAAACCGTATTTTTTCCTATGCAGTGTCGCTAGGTTAACTTTAAGGGTCGCCGCACACCGTACAGTGTACGCCGGACCACCGTCCACAACTACTAAAAGCCGCCACCCGGTATCTATCCTGTAGGTCTCGTACATTTTATATGGATTCGCTGCACACGGTTGACCCTGGTGGCCGCCACACGCTACAAATCGCCGCCACACGCTTTTTGTGGCCCGCACTGGCTACAAAACGCCGACAGAAAACGCCGTTACGACACTCGCGTATTTAAACCTTTGTCAGATATGACACTGCGTATGAGTTAAAAAAAGTAGCAGCCACGAGCGATAAGTGGCTTTCGCGCGCTTCAGTTTTCTTTGTGGCCGCTTTCGGCTTCTAGTGGCGACGTTTGGAGCTTTGGCGTGTGGCCCATGTGCGGCGACACTTACGGTGTGCGTGTAGTCGTGTCGATGGAGAACTTAATATATTACTACGTAGCAAAACAACAATTTAGTATGGGACTGCTCGGGCGTCCGCTTTACACAGTTTCAGCGGAGAAGTGGCGAGTGGGGTGTTGGCACTTTGAGTCACTGAGCTCTCGTGATGTCACCACACCCTTCAGTTACAAAGGGTACCGTTTCAGTGAAAAGGCCTATAAAACGTAATGAGATATTACAATGACCATGTGTCAGTGTCACAAGAAGTTCAATGTTATTTTATGAAATATGCGCTTGCGCAGAGAGATGCTGTGCGTAATTTTCACCTTCTTTATTTGCACCTTCAAGTTGCAAGAAAATAAACATAATAAAAGAACCCAAAATGATTTTCACTTATACAGATCCAAAGGATGGTAATCAGCGGAGGAAACTTTAAACCGGACACATTGAAGCCAAAAGAAGTTGTGTCGTTACTGTTAGATGACGAAGAAATTGAACTCAAGTGTAAGTACAGAGTGCCTAGTGCGAGTTGGTTTTACGTCAACGCGATCGACACGTTTATGACGTCCGGTGCTCTGATTGGTCCGCTCCCAGCTCTCCAATCAGAGAGCCGAACGTTGCGATCGCATTGAAGTAATAACAACTCGCACTCAGCGTAAAGATAAACAAAATTTTTGTAACTGATTTGTTATTATCACTGTCCTGGATGTCTAACTTATTTTATTTTATCATTTATTTACCTTTTTAATATATAATTTACATTTCTAAATAAAAACATATAAAAATAATTATAAAAAATGTTGGCCCACCACCAAGCTACCGATCAGGGCTCCAGAGAAAGGAACCTCTTAACTATACGAACCGTGGCTAAAAGTACCGCTTTCTGATTTGAACCTTTGATCCAGTAACCTAACGATAGCCTCCTAAGGTGTTGGTCTAGGCTCCTGGCTGTTAAGCCATTCGCTGACACGATTTATCGGTACAAAGATCGTCGAGTCCACATCCCACTTGTAGACAACCAATTATATCTAGCCTATACTGTGTCACTACAGAGCAAAACTCCCGCCATTTCTTCCACCCTTTATCTTATACATAGTATAAAACAAAGTTGCTATTTGCGTCTGTCTTTTTATTCGCTAACTCCTATTACCAAGCAACAGATTTTGATACGATTTTCACTAACACAAATAGCTATGTAATTTGCACTCGTGTGAAGCTGAGGTAGGTCAGTAGTGTATCCTTATAAATATCTCGTTGTTGTTACAGATCGCCAAAAGTCTGAAGAAAAGAAACTTATGGAAGAAAGAGAACGCAAGAGAAAATTGGGATTACTGCCACAAGTTGTAAGTACCTAATAGACAATTGCTGGACTTTTCCGACCAATTATGGGTCTAAACAGAAAACTGAGATGCAAAGTCGAATTGAAAAAAAAAATAATTCTATATTATTACTATACCTTTTTTGTCCTATGATGAGTTCCCTGACAGTTCTTGTCTGACAATTATAGTGATGTGACCTAACGAAATTTAATCGATTTTTTACAATAACAAATCAGTTGGCAAAGAAAATGGAATCGGATTACCCATTTTAGATTTATAGATGATAAATGTGAAAGTTTGTATGTGTGTGTGGATGTTTGTTACTCTTTCACGCAAGAACTAGTCTACTAGTCCAAGATCCTAAGGCCGCCAGACGTCATGTATTTTCTGACGAACGAAATGTGGACAATTGAGTACTATTAGTATGTACTAAGAACGCATGCCTACCTGCTAGCTTGCTTAGACGGCCAATTATCAGGTATCAGGTAATCAAGGTACATAAAATTATTACTTACCTCACGTAAATTCTCAAAGCTGATTTTTACGTATTTTGTAGGCAATATCTTTAAAATCAAGTTGCCAATACTCCCAGACACATTTCGTCGGCCGTATTGTTTAACAGACGCTTTAAAGCTCCCAAAAAATAATGTAACTTCACGTATTTTCTCAAGGCTGATTTTTACGTCTGTTGTAGGCAATATCTTTAAAATCAAGTCACCAATACTCCCAGACACATTCCGTCGGCCGTATTGCTTAACAGACGCTTTAAAGCTCCCAAAAAAATGACATAACTTCACGTAAATTCTCATGCTTGATCGTGAAGTTACATCATTTTTTTTGGAGCTTTAAAGCGTCTGTTAAAACAATACGGCCGACGGAATGTGTCTGGGAGTATTGACGACTTGATTTTAAAGATATTGCCTACAAAATACGTAAAAATTAGCTTTGAGAATTTACGTGAGGTAAGTAATAATTTTATGTACCTTGATTACCTGATACCTGAAAATTGGCCGTCTAAGAAAGCTAGCAGGTAGGCATGCGTTCTTAGTACATACTAACAGTACTCAATCGTCCACATTTCGTTCGTCAGAAAATACGTGATGTCTGGCGGTCCTGGGATCTTACTCTATACGGATTTTAAAGAAATTTTACAGTAAACCAAAAAACCTGACAAAAACTAAAAACCTGAAATAACGCGGGCGGAACCGCGGGGGACGGCTAGTGGTAAATAAAATGCAGTCTGTATAAAATAAATAATAATTTATTTATTATTCACTCTTAGAACTTGACTCTTGATTTGAACTCGTATCCATATCGGAATCGGAATCTTTTCCAACTAACTGCGATGATTAATTATTGGCCCTAATTCGGTCGATCCGGATATTCCAGTCCTCTGTTATAGTTTTTTGAGTTTTTTCTATTATTTTTTTTTCCAATTTTCTGCCGTTACATGCGATTACAAGATGGCCGCTCCGATTTTGTCGATTAGTGTGTCGTCGAGTAGTGTCAATCTCTATTGGCAGAAGTTCCGTTTAACGCATTACACATTTTTAAGTTCTATACTTTTTTATTTTATTTACTTAATTTATTAACAGTTAATTATAACCACAATAATTTACTTATTAATTTACGAAAGACAAAATTTTTTTTATCATTTCATTTTTATTTTTTTTGCCAGTTTATTTTTTAGTAATCTAAAGTAGTATGCGTGCCACAGAAAAAATTGAACTGTCAGGGAACTCATCATAGGACAAAAAAGGTATACATTGTCGAGCAGTGGTGGCCAAATGGTAATGGCTCCGACTTACGAGTTGTAGGTCGCGGGTTCGAACCTAGCCAGGCGCATTACTTTGTGTAATTTATTTCATCACCACTGCTCTCAAAACGATGGAGGAAAACATCGTGAGGAAACCGGCATGTCCTAGAACCAAAAATTCGAAGACATGTGACATTCACCAACCCGGACTGGGCCCGCGTGGTGGATTACGGCCCTTTCCCTCTCCTAGAGAGGAGGCCTGAGTCCCAGCAGTAGGAACATTAAAAAGGCTGATGATGATGATGACTACATTGTCAGTCAAGTTTTGTTACTATTTTGGTGTACAATAAAGTTCATTCTTTTCATTCCTTATTTTTTATTTTTTTTATTGAGATAAACTAGTGCTTGACTGCGATCCCACCTGATGGTAAGTAGCGATACAATCTTTGATGGTGAGGCGCACTAGTTTATTAAGAGCCTATTCACTCTAGCCTTGAAGACACCCAAATTATAATCGGACGGGAAGACCGCAGCAGGCAGACTGTTCCAGTCCTTCGACGTACGCGGTATAAACGACGAGGCGAAACGCTTAGTCCGGACCGTAGAGGTTTCAACAACGTAAGGGTGAATATTCGCCGTACGTCGGGTTGTCCGATGGTAGAATTGCGATGGCGGAATCAAGTCATGCAATTCCTGCGCACACTCTCCAAAATGCATCCTGTAAAACACCGAAAGGCTGGCTACCCTACGCCTATGCTCAAGGCTTTGAAGGTTGGACTTAACCAAATCTGGATCACCAATTAGCCTCTTTGCACGCCTTTCCACCGAGTCCAAAGCTGCCAGGTGGCATTTTGCAGCACCAGCCCATATGTGACTGCAGTACTCCACACACGAACGGACCTGTGCTTTGTATAACATTAAAAGCTGTCCCGGTGTGAAGTACCGCCGGACCTTTGCAAGAACGCCCAGCTTCCTAGCAGCTACCTTGGCTTTGGACTCAATGAACCGCCCAAAGTTAAGGTCTGAGGGAATTTCAACCCCCAAAAGCTGAAGGCGGTCGGTGTACTCCAGGGATAAATTCCGAAAAGTAGGAACCAAGGTGCACGGGCTCCTTTTGGCATTGAAAAGACACGCTTGTGTTTTGGCGGCGTTGAATCCCACTAGATTGGCTTCACCCCACTTGGATACTGCCTGTAGTGAGATATTCGTTCGCTCTACCATAGCCTCTCTTTCGGACCGGATTAGCTCCTTACTAGCCCAAGCACTGGGCAGGTATCTCTCTACAACTGTGCTATCATCTGCATACCCATAGATACCGGGCACCAGCAGATTGTTGATATGCAACAGGAAAAGAGTTGCAGAGAGAACAGACCCCTGAGGAACTCCGGCATTAATCGTCATGGGCTCTGATGAGCATCCGTCGACAACAACTCGGAGAGACCGTTCACTCAGGAAGTCTTTTACCCAGTTAATCAGACCAGGGGAAATGCCGTACGCTGGAAGCTTACTCAATAGGCTAGCGTGCCATACCCTGTCGAAGGCCTTCGAGACGTCTAAGGAAACGGGAATCGCTTCCCCATTCTTCTCGAGGGCCTCGCCCCACAAGTGGGTGGCATAAACCAGTAGGTCCCCAGTAGACCGCTTGCGGCGAAACCCGTACTGTCGGTCACTGAGGAGATCGTTACCTTCCAGGTATGCCATGAGGCGCGAGTTCAATACACGCTCCATAATCTTGCAGAGTATGGAGGTTACCGAAATCGGCCGATAGTTGGCAGGATCGGCACGACTGCCCTTTTTGGGCACGGGTTGCACGTTGGCAAGCTTCCAGGACTTGGGCACTATACCAGTCCTAAATGAGAGGCGATACAAGCGCGTCAATACAGGAGACAACTCGGGCGCACAAGCCTTTAGAACAATCGCTGGTATGCCATCTGGTCCACTGGCTTTATTCACGTCTAGACGACGCAGCTCTCTCAGAACTTCTCTGTTCCTCATGTGAACCTCCTGCATTGAAGAGTTACAATGAGGCAGAGTCGGTGGAGCAGCATTGCTAGTGTCAAGACGAGAATTATGGGCAAAGAGAGATGCAAAGAGTCCTGCTTTCTCTCTTGCCGTATGAGCCAGTGTTCCATCAGGCTTTACCAGCGGAGGCAGAGTGGGCCGACAGAAGTTCGCTTCGACCGACTTGGCAAGAGACCAGAATACTCTGCTACCGGACGGCTGTGCAGAGAGTTTTTTGCCAATATGGGTTATGCGGTCGAAGCGTGCCTTCTTTAATGCTTTTTTGTAGGACTTGGCAGCATGGTTGAAGGCTCTCTTCTTTGAAATCAGATCCGGAGCTTTGCGGTCACGAGCGTCAACCCAGGCGAGAAACGCCGAATGCTTACGCTCTTCAGCCTGAACGCAATCGGCGTTGAACCACGGGTGAGCTGAGCCACCGATGCGTACATCGCTATAAGGGATAAAATACTCCATAGCTTGGCGTATCACATCGGTTACAGCATCCGCACAGCTCGACGGATTTTCAGAAGAGAAGCAGACCTGCTGCCAAGGATAAGACGCAAAGAAATGCCGCATCTCATCCCAATCTGCCGACCTGTATCGCCACATTCGCCGTTCACCACGTAAGTCGCGGTCAGGTGGGGAGAAGGACGATACAGACTTCACCAGACAGTGATCTGAAGTTCCAAGTGGTGAGGAAACTGTTACGACACATCTGTCCGGATCGGTGGTCAGCAGTAGGTCCAGACAATTGGCAGTATGACCAACTACATCAGGCACCCTCGTTGCTTGCTTTACCAACTGAGAGAGGCCCAGCGACACTGCAAAGTTTCGAGTTTCCCTCCCGGCGTGGTCGGTCCTCTGGTATGGGAAAAGCCAGTCTTGATGGCAGGCGTTACAATCCCCCAGAGCGACAAACTGCGCATCAGGGTGCCGATGCAGAGCCTCATCGGCGGCCTCACTGAGGTGGCCAAACAGCCGAGTCGTCTCCTGGTCGCCACTGTGCGACCGGTAAACACAGGTGTAGACAATTTTGTCCACACCGATGTCCACCAGTAACCATAAACTTGAAAAACTGGGGTCTTCAAGGTGACGGAGACGCTGGCAGCAGATGTCATTGCGGACGTATACACAGACCCCGGCACGCTGCAGGAAATGGTGCTCCAAAGAGTATCCCGGGGATGTTATGGCCTACCACCGTATTTACTGCTCGTTTAGCACTACCCAGGGGACACGTGTAGGGTGATCAAAAGTCAAGTAAATCCTACGGACGCGAGCAGTTCATCCCCCAAAATTTTTTTAGCAGAATTGTATTATATTGTTTTATAGCAATTTTATAGCAGATCATTCTGTTCAATTAATAAACTAGACGCCTTTTACCTTATAAATCCTTTCAGCAGCAGCCAGCCCCAGCCACAGTAGAAGCCAAGCGACCGCGCGACTCTGCATCAGAGCCGGGCAGTCCTCTACAAGTGGACGACGACGGAGACAAACTTGTGGTGGACCTGCCGGTGTCACCGTCGCCTATGCGTAAGTATTCATAATAGCAGCTAGCTGCGGTAAAAGTCAGGGGCACTCTGCATCAGAGTGCGCCTAACTTTTGATACTCGTCACGTGACAAAGCGCGGGTGTTCACGCGGATGGTCTCCGTCGTGGACACCGGGTTATTACTAACGCAGTGTCGCTAGTTAAACTTTAATGGTGTGCATGTGGTCGTGTCGATTGAGAATTTATTATGTAGTAAAAGGTGCGAGACCCGACTCCCCACGATAGATGCCTGCGCGGCGAGCTGCAACGGAGCACTTTTGCATGGGACCGTGCGGTCGTTCGCTTTACGCAGTTTCGGCCTTTATACCCACGCATTGCTCGCCGTCTGTAAATCCGCGCCTGCGGTTGCCGGAAGTCGTCCTTGGCACCTGCGGGGTCCGGGGCGTGATGATTGTCTCCTCTTCACGCTTTTTGTCACCTTTGTTCACATTACTACTTTGCAGAAAGAGTTGGTTACTTCTCATTCTTTCTCGCTCCGAACCATGATCGGGATGTTTTGTCCAAACGGAGCAGACCTTCACCGGGTTCTTCGATCACAGCAACGTAACCTGTAACTCAGTTGTTGCGTTACAGACTTTCCGATCGATCGAATTTTATTCATTTTTTACCCGAAAAGTAACCAACTACGGAACTGCTATTATAAATAGGTAGTATTGTCTTGTTTTTCATCATGATGAAAAAGGCGTTATAAATTAGATTTGGTTGTGAATGATTAAATACCTTTTTTTCCTACAGCGTCGTACTCAGGCGGCGCGCGCGCGGGTGCGTGGGGCGTGTCCCGTCCGGCGCGGGGCGCGCGTCGCGGTCGGCCGCGTGGCTCCCGACACGCGTTATCGCGGCGTCCGGAGCCGCTGCCTGCTGTGCATGCTAGTGCTGTTGCTGCTGGTATGTATGCTGCACAGCTTTCTACTGAAGCGACTTGCAAATGACATAGCTTCTTCAACGGAAGAGGAACTCTGTGTTTACGAATTAGGTTTTCTGTCCACGGACGCGTAGCTTTTTCGCTGACGTTGTGACGGTACAACGTTGTCGTTTCGTCGGCAGTTTTATAGTTCTATAGGTGTATACCAAGATACGCGTCTATAAAATTAAATAAGCCTTAGGTTTTCGAGACAGTTGTTGTAAATTGTTGGTTGTAGAGCGGCTATAGTCTGTTCACGTTAAGAAAATTGTGATTCATCAGTGATATGACAAAATAAAGGCGTATTTCATACTGGGTTAAAAATTAAACTATTAATAATAAACCATTTTTTTTATCACATAATATGTAATATTAAGGAATTATTTCAGTCCGAATGTTTATTTTTCTTTTTACGAATAAACAAGGTGTTAATTTTTTTTAATTGACAAAAGCATTGAGAGGCGTACATCACCTAGTTTATGTGAACACGATTGTCTAGTTTGTTGTTGTCTAATTAAAGTTGACAATGATGAGTTACTATTTTCTTAACGTGAATGGACTAAGATGAAATTCGTAAAGATTGAAGTTTCTGTGAAATTGTTATATGTATTCTATTATTTTGTCGTGTTTCCCCTAGGTGCCGCCCTCCTAGAATCCGACGCGCCATTAGAAACAATCTCGTCCCCGCTGGCGGAGGCCGCGCTGGCAGGGCGCGGGCGGCGCGGGCCGGGCCGGCCGCGCCTGCGCGCCGCGGGCGCCCCCCGTGCGCCCAGCCGCCGCCCGCGGCGCGCGCGCGAGCCTCTCTTGGTGCCGCTGGCGCCACCGCCATAGCTGAGCGCCGCCCTGTGCGCCGATGACCCCACTGGATGACTTGTTGTGTATAACTGTTACCAGGTTAGTAACGTATGCATATCCCCCAATTATTAGCAGGTTTTGCTCACATACAACCTTTTCCATCAATTAAACTTTGCTCTACAGTGAAAACTTGCGGATAGCAGTTTCGGGCACTTTATTCAGACATTACGTATTTTAAAAATAAAAAATATACACGAGCGACAATTTATACACTCAAAAGCAAGAGACTGGAACTTAAAAATACTCAAATTTTTAACTAAAAAGAGTAACTGACTGACATATTCATACACAGCTATAACAACTAAGACAAGGAGCAAGATATTTTTTGCTCTTTTATAGCGTAAACAAACACTTTCCAAAATTCATCGTCTAAGAATATGAAAAAAAAATTTGGTATTTGAGTTTGTATTTGTTTTGTTTTATTTGAGCCTTAATTTTAATTTCCAATGTTTTTGATTGTTTCAGAAGCCATATAATAAACTGCGGTTCAGCGCGCACAGCTCACAACAATCGACCCACCTCTAGTGCAATTATTATTACAATCAAGTGACCAGTAGATCTTGAAACAGCGAACTAGAATTTAAATGTACCGAATTAAGCTAATTGGCTGCGATATACAACATGTAACATAATAAACGCACATCCTGAAACCAACATCATCATCAGCGACCCATAGATCTATAGTGGACATATCCACTATTGGACACAGGTTCCCCTAAGTGTCGCAATAACGACTGGTCCTGTGCGTCTCACATCCATCTCATTCCCGCGACCCTCACTTGGTCAGCGGTCCACCTTTTAGGAGGCCTTCCAACGCTGCGGCGTCCGGTACGTGCTCACCTGCAAGTATATTATTATTCAGAATCGGCTACTGAATCGAGTCAGCTATTTTTAAAATAGGTAATTTTAAGGATTACCTATTTTTTAAAATAAATTCTTGACAAATCTTGATTGCGTCTCTAGAGTATTTTTGCCTACAATTAGGATAACTAATTTAAAAAAAAAAAAAACATTACATAAGTGCATTTGACTAAAATTTCGGTACCTAATTGATTTATGATTGTAATTTTATTGTGGGTGTGCATTATTCCAGTCATATGTTGTAGATCGCAATGCCTATGTCGCAGCCCTCTAGCAGAATCAAAATAGTAATGTAATCTTTATGCCATTGTAATAAGGTGTTAATTACAGTGATCGATGCGTCTGTATCAAGAAGTACTAGCCACGCGTTTATCGCCAAACTAGTTAGCAGATTATGTACAAAATAACGCTTTTAGTTACAAGTATTATGGCAAAGTTTAACTTTGAATACTAAGTTATTTAGTGACAACTGTAAATAGTCTGAATTTTAACGAATAACTAATATTATTTAACAATAAAAATCTTGAAAGTGAAATGAAATTGTAGAGTTTTTTTTGTTGTATTTGGTAAGCAAATATGGCTACTTGAGATTCGACCTATAACAATAATAAAGCAGCTATGTTATTGTAAGCGTCAGCTTGACTGTATCTTTTTCTATCTTACTGTTTATGTTATCCAAATCGTATGTAATTTTCACAAAAATATCTTATGGCTATTTCTAAAACTTTCGGTTTCCGTACCAAGTTTGTTTACCAAAAATATATATGGGGGTAAATCTACTACAAGACAGCTCACGTCACGTAAGTTTGCCGTTCTGGGACCTTGTTCGACCGACACGTTTATGACGTTCGACGCTCCGATTGGCTCCCTCCTAGCTCTTAACCAATCGGAGAACTAAATACGCGAAGCGTTTCGATCGCGGTGACGTAAAACAAACTCGCACTAGGCTCTTAAAACCAAACTTGCCCATACGCATCATCGACGTTATCATTTCAGCCATAAGACGTCGGCGTCGACTAGATGGCCATGTCCGTCTTTCATCCACTTCCCGCACCCTCATCAGTTTATCGGTCCTTTTTGAGGCCTTCCTGCTCGTTATTCCGATACAGATGCGCATTGCATGTAAAACTTAGGCCTATTGTCCACGGACGCATAGCTTCCTAGACGCGACTCGATGGCACGGTGCTGCCGCTTCGTCGACAGAGTTTCATAGGTTTGTATGTGAGCTTACGCAGGCGTACACCCAAGCGTATAATGACAGCGTCCGTAGACAGGCTTTACTCCCGTGCAGTTACTTATAGTCTATTTTAGAGCGGTAAACTTACATGACACGAATTGAACGGTATTGACGTGTGAATGGTCCTATTGTAAATTGGTTTGATAGTGGTTACATAATCGGGGAAGTGTAATGTCGATAATATTAAAAGTAGATTACTAATTTAAATGTATATTTGAATTATCAAGTGACTATTAGCTTCTAAGAGCCTAAGAAAGTACGTATAGCTTATGAATTGAATAAAAAATAATATATAAACGGTGTAAGGGACAGCCCTCCACAAACTTTAAGGGCTTGCTCGGTAGACGAAACTGAACAACCCACCATAAAATTTTTTTTCAGGAAACGAAAAAAAAAATTCGGCCTCCTTATAAACTGTCCAATCAAGTTAATAATTTTGTATGGTGAGGCGGATTTTTTTTTTCGTTTCCTGCAAAAAAGTTATGGTAGGTTGTTCAGTTTCGTCTACTAAGCAAGCCCTAAATGTTTTTGGAGGGCTGTCCCTTACACTTTGTATAATTCGAGATCATTTGAATCTATAGGCACCAACTTAAGTATCGACTTTAGTGTTGTGTATTTTAAGTCGATATTGAAAAATTCCCGGAAAAAAAGTATACGTTGCAAAGGAATTTAAGCTTTGTCTTTCGAATTCTGAATTCAAATATTAATGCATAGCCTGTCAAAATCATAACCCTCCTTTGACTTTGCCGTAGTCGGGTAAAAATTGGTTCGCAATAAATATTTTGCATCATGGTTGTGCTTTGGTGTAGTTCTGCCAAAATGGTTTACTTCTCAAAAAAATTTAGCAGATTTAACTGGAATGAGACCTAACTCGAGAATGAGGTAGTTGAAATTTAAGTCATAAGTCGTATATTTTATGATTCAATTTCCAAACACCCTTTTTAAGTTATGTATCAAAAGGTGCTATAATACGTTTTACTTTTTAATACCATTCATATTTGACTTGTTATAAGTTGACACTCTCCTCAACAATAAACAAGTAATTATTTATAGGTAAATTTTATGTAAACCATTTGAAGTGATCATTAATTGGTTTCCTAATTTTATAGATCAAATCACTAGTGTTCAAAGAAATGGACTGTTCGTCTGAGTATATGACTGTAATTTGAAAGAGAAACTAAATAAATGAGTTAAATTAATTATTTTTGTGATTTTATTTAGCTGTTAACACCTACACTACACCACTTTGCACCTTTACCACATATGAATTAAAAAATTCATATCGTTACTTGTTTGGCTATGCGCAAAACACTAGGGTTTTTTGGCCACATAGCCAGGAAAAATAGTAACAACCTTGAACAGCTCATCGCAACTGGCATGGTTGATAGCAAATAAACAAAAGACCACAGCTCAAAAAGATGGGCAGATCAGGTCCGCTCCACACTGGACATCAAATTGCACGGTGTAGTTCATGACGCCAAGACCCGTTACAGATGGCGAGACACCATCAGTAAGGACCTAATTCAGTAGGAACTTCACGACCCTCAGCATGAATAGATTTGCCCGGTTTCAAACCACTAACGTCATGCATGAGAGGTGAGTGACTTGACCACCGTCACAACAATATACATACAGGTCGCGCGGTGAATCAAGATCGCTCGGCAAAAGTGGAAGGGGCATGCGCAGTATTCAATTCTAAGGTCTATTTGGCGACGTGCGGGCGGGTGTGCGCCGTCGGCGACACGTCATTGGTAGATACAGTCGCTCTTCAATTCCCGCGTTGCGTTCTCGCGTCTCATTGGATACTGTTGTACTTGGGTACTGTTGCGTACAGCTTGTGTTATCGTATTAGTAATACGTAGCCGTAAAAAATGGTTGAAAATAAATTTTTAAAACGGCTAGCCAGAAAAATGGTTTACGACGTGAATTGATACGTTAAGAAAGAAACTAACGAAATTATTTTTTTATTTTAATTTAAAAAAAAAATGTTTTTTCTGAATTTACCTACTTACAAGATAAATTACAAGCAAAAACTAGTGTTATTATAAGTTATGTTACTAAGGTTCAAACATACGAAATTAAAAATAAAATCCTAACATAGGTACTAAGAATTTCAGTGCGCAATTGTACGCATGCGCCGATTGCCCCCAATACTTTCACCGAGCGATCTTAATTCACCGCACGACCTGTACATACATAAGCCTCAAGACTTAGTATTTTCAGAAATATAACACTCATTTTTAGAGTATTCCAAAAGTAAGGTTTCTACAGATTTGCTCTGCGCACCCTATTTGAAAAGTATGGTGGTTCTATACCCACTTTTCAAATAGAGAACACGTATAACCTACTATACGATACAGTTGTAAATCGTACCAGTGAGTGAGTAATCATATTGCTGAGCTAAACTAATCGTAATTCAACTAAATCTAGGTGCAAATAATTTGCCGAGCAAGTAAACGGCTAAGAAATTACTCTAGCGTCTTATTCACATCGCGATGTAATATTGGGAACATATTTGTATAATAATCTACGTGATAATATTTTAGTTCGATTTATATATTATTTTTAGTTAATGCGAAAGCTGAATGTATTTGGTTCAGCATCAGTAACTGAATGGACCCCAATAGTTTTTACACCATGTTATATTTTTTCCCAAAAATATTTTTAAAAAGGTCACAAGTTGGACACCACCATAAGCATAACTCAGGTCATGGCTGGTCATAGCGGGTGTTAGGAGCCATCAAACAGCTAGGTAGGTGCAAGTGCAAAACAACCCCTCAGTCGCCTGGATGGCCCGGTGACCTTGTGTTTTTGCTTCGTGATTTTTCATAATACAGTTTTGGTCGTACAAAGATTCTTTACATAAAAATACTAGACAGATGTTTCAAGTTTCGCATAAACAGTAGGCACAACGGATCTTGAGCGCTCAGAATGGGAAACGCTTTGCGCATTCTATACATTGGCGAGCCAATCGTCTTCGTTGTTAGATACATGCAGCAACGCAGGGAACGAATGAGGAGTGACGTCTATGACGCGATGGCGCGGCGAGCCAATCACTGATACTCCCCGCCCCCGCGTCTCACTTCGCACCACTAAAGAGACCGAATATTTGACTTCTGCGCAACCGCTCAAGATCCGTTATGGCAACTGTACTTACTAAAAATAAAGTTGTCTAAGCAACTTTCGAGGCAAGGAAGTTTTTTATTTTTAACTAACTCGAAGGAGATGATCTTGTATTCCATGAGCTTTTTCGCTGAATTTATTGGGCCGAATTGATTTTTTTTAAATGGATATAAACTAGTGCTTGACTGCGATCCCACCTGATAGTAAGTAGTGATGCAATCGTTGATGGTGAGGCACCCTAGTGTGAGGCCAATTTGGCCATTCACAACGCACTCACAAACATTGCACTGCTTTTAGGTGTACTAGAGTAAGTGTGGTCTAGTCTGTTTTAGTTATTATATTAATTTTATCTATTGCTTTGCCAGGTTGACTGGAGGCTAAAAATATCAATAGCGGTGTACCAAACAAAAAGCTAGCGAAAGGGCGTTTCGTTTTTTTGCACTTTACGTAAGAACGTCGCTTGATACGTGGGTATATTTTCCATTGCAGTTAAGTCGGGATTAAGGCTACGGCTATACAGCTTTCTGGATCGTAATAGAACTTAGCCCGTTTGTATCAAAATGTAATTTACTTGATAACATTTTTAGACCTACCTTTTATTTCTGTGTCATATTCTTAGCAAACGGTTTCCCTTTAAAAGCGAACTTTTAATATCATAAAGCTACCATTACGAGTCCAATAAAGCACCGTATATGGTATTATGGTGACATCTTGGTAATTGTCCAGTAAAAATGCTCATAAACTGGCCAGTTTATATTGTTGTTCTTCATAAATACTGTCTGTCCGGTTCCAATGCTAATTCTCTAGAGCAGCCGGCCAAAATAGCTTTATGAGAAAATTAAGGAAGATGGAAATAGACTCGACATTCATTCATACCATGTTTGGTCTGAGTGGATTAAATTATATTCATAAACAACGGCTTTACTATGACGTGCGAAAATGTTAAGCGTGCGAGCGAGAAAGAGGGATGGAGTTATACACTCTATACAGCTCCATCCCTTTAACAGTTCAGTTTAAGGCTTATAGTCCCTTGAACCGTCTGGCTGAAATTAAATGGACACAACTCTCGTACCCGCGTAGGCGGCAGTACGCGTATCTGCATTTCATTGCGGCTAGCTGCGCCCGGATAGTGCGCGGCTGACCTTTAAATCCATTTTTTTTTTGTGAAATATTGATTGATTTACATATGCTATGTTCACTTTGAAGAATATTTAACCACCAATTTTTATGTGTAAAATTTTTACTAAAGATCTAAGCCGTTTTGAAGGAGTAGGGACAAGTTGCGAAATTGCTAAATATTTTTTTTAGACAAAAGTATTAATCGCACGAAAAAATCAAATGTTGATAATGTTGTTCATGAATCTGTAATAAAAATATAATATTTTTTTCAAACCTATTAACCTGGCTGTTACCGAGGAATAGGTTTCAGAAAGTCACTGTTTTATGGCACTTTTCGGGGCGCCTTACGCACCATCCATTCCCGCTGTACGTCCCGCCAAGGCCACTTTGCTAGATGTAACATACAAACGTCTATCGTGCGCGCATCCAGCATGCTAGATGTAATCCAACATATTCGGAGAGTTTTGCATTTTTTTTTCTATTATTAAACACTTTGTACTTCTTGGTTGTTCGATCTTTTGATTTCAAAATTTCCTTGACAGACGATTTTTTTGTAGTTGTATCGTCGTACGATCACACCTTTTTTGCATCTTTCAGCCCTGATCTGCTGTACAGCAAGCCTAGATACGATCAAGCACTATATCTACGTAGTATGACTTGACTGGCCTGTTGGTCTAGTGGTTAGTGACCCTGATTGCTATGCCGGAGGTCGTGGCTTCGATTCCCACCCAGGACAAATGTTTGTGTGATGAGCATGATCATTTGTTCTGTGTCTGGGTGTAATTTATCTAAAATATGTATGTATTTAGAAATATATATGTATGTTTATCAGTTCTAGTACCCATAACACAAGCTCTGCTTAGCTTGGGACTAGACGGCGTTGTGTGATAGTTGTGTGGAATATTAGTATTAGTGTTAGTATCTTTTACTAATCTGTGCAAGCACTCAATCTGCACGACGTCCGCGGTGTTGGTGGAGCTCGTCGGATCAAAAATTCGTTGTGCACATCCAGCAAGAAATCTACACTTCTACACTTCTTCTTCTTCTTCCTGCCCTTGTCCCATTTTATTTGGGGTCGGCGCAACACGTTTTCTTCTTCCATTCTGTCCTGTCACTCGTCACGCTATCACTAACTCCCTTTTCTTTCATATCACTTCTCACACAATCCATCCATCTTTTCTTTGGCCTCCCTCTCCCTCTCCATCCATCCACATGTAAATTCATAACTCTTTTAGCAACATGCTTTTCATCTCTCCTCTTTACATGACCATACCAAGACAAACGATTTCCTTTCAACCTTTCAGTCACTGGCGCCACTTTCAAACTTCCCCTAATATACTCATTTCTCACTTTATCCATTCTCGTCACACCACACATCCATCTTAACATTCTCATCTCCGCTACATGCAATCTTTTTTCATCCGTCTTTTTCACAGCCCAACATTCTGATCCATACAGTATGACAGGCCTTATCACGGACTTGTAGATTTTACCCTTCAACTTGAGGGGCATCCGTGGGTCACAAGTTGTTCCCGTGACCTGTCTCCATTTCATCCATCCTGCGTTGATCCGATGTGTTACGTCCCGGTCTACCTCACCATCCCCTTGGACGAGCGACCCGAGGTACCGAAAGTCGGAACAGATCGGTATGGGCGTTCCGGCGAGAGCTAAGGGCACTGGATTGGAGAGACCGCCGAAATCGCAGAACAAGTACTCCGTTTTGGTTCTACTTAATTTCAGGCCAACACTCTCCAATCTGTGCCACCACACCTCCAATCTGTTCTGGACCTCTAGGCCACTCTCGGCAACCAGCACAATGTCATCGGCAAACAACATACACCAGGGAGCCTCTTCCTGAATGTCCGACGTCAGAGCGTCCATTATCATCAAGAAGAGGTAAGGGCTGAGGGCCGACCCTTGGTGTAAGCCGACAGCCACATTGAAGCTTCCAGTAGTGCCCACTGAAGAACGGACTTGGGTACTGCATCGACTGTACATCGCTCGGATCAACTGCACATACTTCCCAGGCACACCTTTCTCCTTAAGGGCCCACCACAGAACCTCACGAGGTACCCGGTCATATGCCTTTTCGAGGTCAATGAATACCATGTGCAAGTTTTTATGCGCACCTCTGTATTTCTCGCACAGCTGGCGTATAGCAAAAATGGCATCCGTTGTACCCCGACCAGGCATAAAACCGAATTGGTTCTGTGAAATTTCACTCTCTTCTCTCAGTCGCCTTTCAATAACTTTCTCCCAGGCTTTCATAGTATGTGACATTAGCTTTATTCCTCTATAATTGTTGCACTCAAGCACATCACCTTTGTTCTTAAAAATGGGCACCAAAGAACTGCTGCACCACTCATCAGGTATGGCTTCTTCCTGCATCAACTTATTGAAGAATAAAGCTAACCACGTCCATCCATCCACTCGCAATAACTTCCACACTTCAACTGGTATTCCATCTGGACCAATGGCTTTACCATTATTCATTCCATTTACTGCTATCCTAACTTCATCCATACTAACCATTCTCACTAACCCCACATTCACTGGTTTATTCTCTAACACACTACTCCAATTATTTTCCTCATTCATCAATCTTTCAAAATAGTCCTTCCACCTCTTTTTGATTTTCTCATCATCCGATATAACCATTCCAGTTTCATCTCTTATACATCTTACCTGGCAAACGTCTCTCGTCTTTCTCTCTCTTATTCTAGTAAGCCGGTATAGTTCTTTTTGGCCTGCAGGACTGTCCAATGTGTCATATAATTTGTCCTGGGCTCTTGATTTTGCTATGGCCACGGCTTTCTTCGCTTTCTTCTTTAAAATGTCATACTCACTCTTTTTTTCAGCTTTTAAACTAGCGTTTCCTGGCTCTATCTACACGCTGCCATTCCTTGAATTTTCTCTTCTTTTCTTTCAATACATTCTGAACTTCTGTCGACCACCACCATGTATCCCTATCTATTATGCCCTTTCCTTTCGTCTCTCCCAAAATATCTTTTGCTGCATGCCTGATACACCCAGCTATCTCATTCCAGCTTTCATTTATACTTCGATCATTCATATCTCCCATCTCTATCATTCTGTCCACCACTCGTTCCCTGAACTTATTCGCACAATCATTCCTCTCTAACATATGCCATTTTATTTTAGGGGGAGGATGCTCTTTGTGTTTGTTAGACAGTATTTTGACTACTGATGTCATAACTAGGAGTCTGTGTTGTGAGACTAGGTCTACACTTCTACACTAATATAATAAAAAGATAAAGTTGTTTTTTTTTGTAGGACGTAATTTCTGCAAGTACCGGTTGCTATAATTTTTTTACCGATAGAAAGCTGCTGTATTCAATACATCAGATTTCTATTAGGGTTTTTCTTGTGGTGGCAAACCATCAAATAACTTCTCCCGCTCTGGGTGGGGCGAGAGAAAGTATCAGAATTTTACTGATTGAAACTCACCAGTGTTCTTTTAGTGGGCTTTTGCGTCCCAGGGTTATGGTAACTCTTATACAATTCATCAGCCCAACATAACCTAATAAGTCGAGTAGGTTAGGTACTTTTTGTGATATCATCCTAGTTGGCAATCGTCCTCGATCTTTGTTTCTGTACTCTCAAAAAGACATAAATTGTCATAAGAGGAGCACAAAATGCAAAGTGAGACAGTATCAATTACGTGTTGCGTTGCGCATACGCAATGCCATCGTGAGGCGCTTCACCACGAATAATGTTTGTTTTGCGCCATTTTTACGCATTTTTATGAGGTGTGGCTAAAAATAGTGTGCTTGAAATCGTAGGTGTGTAATTTATATTGAAATTTTGCTATTGTTTCAACTAGAATGTGTTGATGAAGTTGAATCTGCACGTAAATTGACGAAACGACCAGGTTGAAGACTTGATACGTGGTTGAGACGTGGGAAATCTTCCAATGACTTCTCCCCTTGTAGGGTGGATTGGGAGGGCGTGTCAGACTTTTACAGACTAAAACCCACACTTATATGTTCCTTCTTTGTCTTGCGTTCTAGGGCCCGGGATATGCCTTTCGACGACCCATGGACCAGGTTGAAGACTGATCAGATTTTGGGACATCTAGGGGCTAGAGAACTTTCTTCCTATAAAAATTTTGAATCATAGCTAGAATCAATTAACACATCTTTTTAAATCTAACTCGAGACCTCATTCTGAATCCAATCACTTAAAATAAAGTAATTTCCTTCAACAGTCCCTGAAGAATTAGGGCCGTAGATAGACCTCACTGGGATGCCATGGTGGCGTAGCCAAGTCTTGATGCCAAGAAATGTATGGTTGTCTGCAGGACCAACTGTAACCAGGTAGGGACATGGAAAATGCAATGCAATGTGAGGTACACATCATAAAGCTGCATGCATTTTCCATGGAGTTTCTTGCATGTTCTTCTCCATAGAAATCTGCACTTTTTGTCTGACTGACACTTTGACAATTCAAAAGTTAAATGATTAAGTGTCGCCGCACATGGGCCACAGCCACAGCCACATACGCCGTCACGAGAAGCTAGAAGCGGCCACAAGCCACTTGTGGCAAGTGGCTGCTACTTTTTTTAACCCATGGGCGCAGTAGTATAATGGACTCTGTCGAAGGTTTAAATGCGCGAGTGGCGTGTGACAGTGCTTTGTATCGACGTTTAGTGGGCAGTGCGGGCCACAAGAAGCGAGCAGCGGCGTTTAGTAGCCAGTGCGGGCCACAAGAAGCGAGCAGCGGCGTTTAGTAGCCAGTGCGGGCCACAAGAAGCGAGCAGCGGCGTTTAGTAGCCAGTGCGGGCCACAAGAAGCGAGCAGCGGCGTTTAGTAGCCAGTGCGGGCCACAAGAAGCGAGCAGCGGCGTTTAGTAGCCAGTGCGGGCCACAAGAAGCGAGCAGCGGCGTTTAGTAGCCAGTGCGGGCCACAAGAAGCGAGCAGCGGCGTTTAGTAGCCAGTGCGGGCCACAAGAAGCGAGCAGCGGCGTTTAGTAGCCAGTGCGGGCCACAAGAAGCGAGCAGCAGCGTTTTGTATTATGATTCCTATGTTCTATGTTTTGTAGCATGTGGCGGCTTTCGGCGTCAACCCTATGTGGCGAGTCCATATAAAACACGAATGAAACCTACAGGAAATATGCGGGTGGCGGCGTTTTGTGGTTGTGGCCGGTGATCCGTGTGCGGGCGACCCTAAGGGCTATATTTCACCGAGAGACCATGGCGGCGCGACCAGTCGCTGCTACCAACTAAATGTATACAGCTCTATAGAGAATTACTCATCTGGTGTCCGTTTGGTTGCGCAACCAATTTGGTGGCGCGACCACCACGGACGTGTGCAACTTTGGTGTCTGTATGGTGTCTAGTTTGGTAGCTTGGGGCTATATTTCACCGGGACATCACGGTGAAATATAGCCCTAATGGTAAAAACTGTAAATAAAATGGTTTATTTGAAATAACCATGATTGATTTCTGAACATTGTTCGGAAGATGTAACATAAAAAAATCTTGTAGGCGTAAGTTATGCTGTCTCAATAAAAAAGCCCTAAGTAAATAATAAATACATGCCGATATCGTCAATACTCAGAAAATCAAGAATAATTTAGTATTCAGGCTGGTTCTCACCGCAAGCCTGCATTACCGATTTATGGGCAAAACGACCACTTTATACAAATATAAGGTAAATGCCACAGTTCTGTGTGTCCATGAGTAATCTGTTTCTTAATTTTATGTGACAAAGATTTATTTGTATTTTGGAGTGTTTACCATTTTTACCTTTATTGGAATCTCGGGACATTTGGTAAGGTGACTGATTGAATTACCCAAAGGTCCAGAAAGAAACCTTTTCTTTTTTTTGGGAAGATCTGGGTGGAGCGAGTTGGTGTGTCAGATGTTTATTGGCTAAAGAACACCCAGGTTCCTTTAGTTGCTCTTCGAATCCTGCTGCTCTAGTCCAAAAGTAACCGAAAGATTTTCAAAAAAACAAACTCTATGTTATTAGCATGAATGAATCTAATAATCCGAAGATATCACAGTTAAGTCGTCGACGGCGCGAAATATTCCCACGCGCAAGTAGTTATCAGCAACCGTACGGGCTCAGCAAAATCAAAGCCTACTGGGGCCAAGAGTCTGCTTCTGAAAGGAAGGCTCGGCCCTGGTATGAAAGGCCACGATGGAAGGAGATGGGTTTTTAGTCAGTAAAAGTCTGACACTATCTACCGCTCGGCGCAAGGGCGAGAGATGTCATTGGATGATTTTTACCCACCAATAAAAAAGATATCACAGTTCAAAGTAATCAGTTAAAAAAAAAACCATTTCATAGGTAAGTACCAAATGTTTTCCAAAAGGGTGAATATATTTAGCAGTAAAAAATAAAACTGAATGTTTTTTGCTTTCCACAACTTTCATATCTGTTGACAAGTTTCATGAGAAACAAAACACATTGCATAATTCAACAGTTTATCAAAGTTCACACGCACGATTTGAATAATAAATATATACGTATATTATTATAACGCACACCAACCACTGGGATAAGCAGAAATATTTAATCAAGTTCTCATCTTTGAATAGTTGGCTGGCTCGCTTACCGGTAACACAAACGTGCTTTACATGAAAGGCTGTGTTACATATTTTCTCTTTTTTTCCCACGACATTATTCATTCATTATGTTATAACTTACAATACTGCTTTCTCGATACTTTTTACTTATTATTAGTTTAATGGCGTACTTTTACGAACATAGATATAAGAAAGGAGTTTTTTACATTTCTGTGTTTATGAACGATGCGATATTATATTATATAAATTCAAGGTCAGAAAAACTTAGATTAAAAAAGATTGACACTTGGTAGTTCTAATGATTAGTAATCTATGTAAATAAAAGAAAGCCGTGTTAGTTACACTATTTATAACTCAAGAACGGCTGAACTGATTTGGCTGAAAATTGGTGGACAGTTAGCTTAGAACCAGGAGACGGACATAGGATACTTTTTATACGGAAATCTTCTTGAAAATTTTTATCTGTTTCCGCTACCGCCACCTGAAAAGAAAAAAAAACTGTCCATTCACACTATTATAGGTAAGGAGGTAAATTTTGAAAGTATCTCTGAAAGTACTGGTCCGATTGCTGAAATTATTTCATCGATATAAAGCTGCTTTATTCCTGAGTGACATGGGCTATATTTTAGATACGCGGGCGAAGCTGTGGGCAAAAGCTAGTATTCAATTAAAGACAGATGTCACTTAATGGGTTAAAAAACACTGTGCGATGATGATAAGAAAAATAGGATAAAAGTTACTGGGCTAAGGACCGCATTGGAAAAAATAAATTAGCATATTTTCAGGGTGCAGCGCTCATTTTGCAGTCGTTCCTGGTTTCCCTCGTAAAATAAAACGGCAAAGTTATGGATAGCTGAAGGAGCAGGTCACGCGATCGGTAATTAGCTAAGTAGTTCCAGAAAATGCTATTCGAACAAAATGAAATTGAGTAGGTTATCTTGCGATCGGCCAAGCTTTTGTCTTGGATAAATCGCAGGATAATTTGTTACAAGTTACTAATTGGAGACTGCTTTTAGAATGAATTTAATTATCAGATACTGAATAATTACGCAAGCTTTCTCGAACTTATAATCTCATAATTACAAATGCTCCAGGGCAGCGCGCGAAATTCAAATTTTGGAATGTTGTTTTTTTTGCAATTTGCAGCTCAGTATCGGATAGTTTGGTAACATAATCTACTTATATTTATGGTAACGACATGTATGTAATTGCCTATCGTCATAAATCTCTAACTTAAAGACAAGGTAAAACGTCAAGTTTTTATTGAAATCGCATATTTTAGCGCTTTAAGTTACAAGATAGGTGGATAGGGATAACTCATGTTTTACAAAATAAAATACATAGGTACCGTAATTTATTTTGTGAAATATGAGTATATATAGTTTATAGTAATAATGCGATTAATGTTGTCATTTATGGCGTATAAAAACCACCAGACAAACAAAGAATAAAAAAGAAAATTACAAATTAAAATTAAAACGTCTAAATTGAAATTAAAGTGTCAAAAATAATTCACAATAGCAATGTCAAAAACATCAAATTCAATTTAAAATCACAACAATATCGAATAAGAGTAAGCGAGTGGTTTAATGAGTTAAATAAATGCATGTTATTACCCGATACTATATAACACTCACATCGATTTTTTTTTTCAGTTCTCGAACTCGTCAGAGACGTAAAAATGGATTTCTCTATAGGCACCCCTATAAGTCTATACATAGACAGAAATAGATTTAGATCGAACATTAGGTACTCAAGAATCTCAGCGGTTTTTATTCAAAGAAAAGGAAATAAGTTAACGGCACCGTGTCATATTCTCCGTCAGGGAGGTCCGCTACGGCTGGGCGCTAAACTATCTAATTAGTGACGTCTTGTCTGTGCATTTGTCATGTGCAGCTTTGTCACTACTTTGTTAATAATATCTACATTTGTATGGGCTTATGCGGCTGTCAAGTGATCGGGGTTATGTCGTTGATATGAAGCTTTTAATTCATTATTACGAAGTTTAGAATAAAAAGGATTCATTCGATTTTTTTAACCGACTTCTAAAAAAGGAGGAGGTTCTCAATTCGGATGTTTGTATTTTTTTTTTTTTATGTATGTTCGCGCATAACTTCGTCGCTTGCCAACCGATTTGAAAAAATATTTTTTTGTTAGAAAGGGTATACTTCCCAAATGGTCCCATAGTCACCAAGTCGAGATTTGATGATGGAATCTGGGCGAAATCGGGGGAACTCCTCAAATATTATAGGCAACCATATAGTTCTTTTGGTATTTTCATCAAAAACTTAAGCATTTATAGTCAAAACATGACATTTGATGAAGTGGAACTGGTGAAAAAGACCAGAAATGGCCAACGGAAGTTCATACTCACACAAATCTCCCAATGAACATATTTATTTATTTATTTATTTACCACTTTATGCACATGGGTACAGAGGCGGACTTAATGCCTTAGGCATTCTCTTCCAGTTAACCTTTGGGTGATGCGGAGAAAAAGTAGTGGTAGGTGCAATAAAAGAGTGAGAAAAAGGCAAATACAAGAATTTAAATACTAATAGACCATAGAATAGATATACTAATAAACCATAGAATAAATATATACAACTATACAATATATACTCAAATTAATACACTACATAAATGCACTAAAATAGTCAAATAATTGGTCCAAATCGACAATAGAAAAACATTAACGCTGTGATGAAACTACTGCCAACTATTTACGAATCAACTCGCGAACTTTGATTTTGAATGTAAATCTGCTTGTACAAACAAACATAGTTACAAATAAATGAATAGTTCTGAATAGGTATGTTGAAAATGGTATCATCGATGTGACCTAATGATGATGATGCAGCCGGAAGATAGGCACCGGAACTCCATAATTAATCAATGTATCCTAGCTGTGTTTGGGCTAATTAGAATTGTGATGAGATGCACTTTGGCTATAAGGTACTATCGAACTGATCTGATGATGATGATGGAGCCGGAAGGTAGACACAAGAAATTCATAATAAAACAATGTATCCTAGCAAGGTTTGAGTTAATCTGAATTGTCAATTGGCAACTAAAAAGTGTGAAATAAAAAACTTTTTACAAAAAAATATAACCGACTTACTAAAAAAACACTAAAATCATCAAAATAACTTTAATTTCGGAAGTCGGTGTTAAATAACGAAGAGGCAAAACTATTATAGAAACACCGACTTCCGAAATTAAAGTTATTTTGATGGTTTTAGTGTTTTTTTAGTAAGTCGGTTATATTTTTTTTTGTAAAAAGTTTTTTTTTTGGATCTTAAATGCATGGCTCTAGACTGCCAGGGTTGTCAACGATCAATTTGGAACCGTGCACTAGCTTCTGAAGTTTTATAAGTGCCCATGTAGGCCTATGTGAAATAAAATATTTTGTTTTTTACTTTGACTTTGCGTGATAGTTCGAAAGAGTTACCACAACGCTGAAACGCAAAGGGCAAATGAAGGAACACGGGTGAGTTTTAGTCAGTAAGTCTGACACTTCCCCTTCCTCCATCCTAAGTGGGAGAGGCTTTTCACGATTTTACACCCGCAAAAAAAGGTTCTTGACTAAAACAGCAAACGGAAAATGAGATTGTAGTTTCGTTGAAGATTTCCAGATAATTCCAAAATGGATATCGTTGTGGGCTTGGCTAAGCTACTGTATAAAATGTTCCTTCGTATTGATATTGCATTGTCTTTTTTTTTTATTATCTAAACTAGGGCTTGACTGCGATCCCACTTGATGGTAAGCAGTGATGCAATTGATGATGGTGAATCGCACAGTTTGCTAGTTCTCTACCAGTCCATTTCTCCGATGGTAGTACGTAGTATAATCGATAAGGTGAAACGCTTAGTCCGGGCCGTAGATTGTATCAGGCAGATGCACTGTTTTAGAGAAACTAATCACATATTTACAAATCACGATAGGATTTTGGTTAAAGCCGACTTCCTGTGTCCCATAGACTCACATGACATTGCAGACTGCTGAGCATACTAAGTACCTACTTTAAGTCAAATATCCCAAACAAAAACCAAAGATTTGCGGTTTTAAAGCAACCTTTACAGCGATGACTCAGTTCCTTTACCTCAAACCGCTGCTTTATCCTCATTTTACTAAACAGCGCTAAGATCCAGATAGGCAACCGCAAGCGCAGTTATACCGTAAACCGTTCCAGAATCGGAATGACTCGAAATAAATCGGTTGTCACGAACATTACCGATTAGAATTTCACTCACACACACACACACACTCGGATAGTTCTCATCATACAAGTGAGTCATCGTGTGAATGGTAACTTTTCCTCAAAATGCTACGTGGAGTAATTTGCCAGTCCCCGTCGTCTCGGTGTTGTCTGTGGGGCAAGTCATAAGGTGGAAGCCGTTGAGGGAATGAGGATTTAATATGCCGCCCGGAGGACATAGTGGAGCACACAGTCGAGGTGTGCGCCCTTCTTGGGCGGAGCATCGCCGTGCCCTCGTGGGGGCGATCGGCGGCGGAGACCTCTCGCGCCAGGCCTTGGTTGAGGCCATGGTCCGGAGCGAGGAGGAGTGGCAGGCGGTTGCCGACTTCTGCGAAGCAGTAATGCTCGCAAAGGAGGAGGCCGACCGCATCAGGCAACGGCGTTCTCGCCGCCGCCGCCGGGATTCTGATCCCGATTTCCACCGTAGGCGCGGGTTTGCGGACAGTAAGCAATGGGTAGATCGCTGTCCAGCCGTCCGGTAACTATCCGGACCAAGCCCAAGTCGTCGACGGCGCGCACTGTTCCCGCGCGCCTCAAGGAGTTGTCAGCAACAGCAGGGACCCAGCTGGGTCGAAGCCTACTGTGGCCAGGGTTAGTTTCGAAAGACAGCTCGAGCCTCGGTATGAAGGCTAGAAGGAACGGGGTGGGTCTTTTAGTCAGTAAGAGTCTGACACTATCTCCCGCTCCGCCCAAGAGCGGGGGTTGTCTTTGGATGATTTTTCCCACCAAAAAAAAAGATTTAATATGACAATTACTAGGGAGCAGTGCTGAGTAGTGGTTGAGCTGTGGTGGCCGAGATTAACTGCCCCAACTTATGACCTATAGTCGCGGTCACCCAGCCTGGTACATTACTTTGTGTAATTATGAGCAAACTGGCATGTCCTAGAACAAAAAAATCGAAGACATGTGACATCCACCAACCCGCACTGGGCCCGCGTGGTGGATTACGATCCTAGAAAGGAGGCTTAAGTTCCAGCAGAGGGAACATTATAAGGCTGATTATGCTATTTATGCTAGACCAGGGCTACGCTTTGAAAGAAAAAAAAAAAGCGAATCCGTCAAAAGCTAAATGTACGGCAATGACATTTCCAGTCACGTAACTTCTACGTAGCTCAACCCGCTGACTGACTGACTTTTCTATTTCTGTAATAGAAAAGTCAGTCAGTCTAAGCCTGCGGGTCAGTCAAAAACTCGTCGCTTTCAGTCTATCACTTGCGCATGTTGGCGCAGGCGCATGTTGTGATGCGACTCGCACGCGGCGCTACCACGAAAAAGTTAACAATCGCTTCCGTAAAACATTGTTACCGAGGTTATGGCATTGTTTACTATTTGTTTATAAGCTTATCTTTATCACAAGCCTATACGTTGTTGCCGATTAATGGTGGCCGGCCTCGACAAAGTTATGAAGGAGACCCTTAAGGCCACATAACCGTACTTGGCGATCCATTGGTTTTTAGCTGTAAGGACAAATGATCACGTATCGCAACTTCAAGGATGAAACGGTTGAACTCTTTCATCCTGCAGTATTAGACAAAAATTGTACTTTATAGACAATTAAACAAAAAAATTAAGAAAATTAGCAAGAAAGTCTGAAATATGTATGGCTGTTGAAGACTTTGAAACCATTCTTCCGATGTGTCCAAAACTGGTTTAATTAAAAAGGCAATAATGCATGTTGGTTTTTGACTACAAAACAATGCAATTTATTACATTTCTTAGTTTAATAGCACACGTCGGGTATCCACTAACCCGGTAGCTCATCAACACTCCGCCCAAACCCTTGGATCTAAGGGGAAAAAACAGGGTTTAAAGTCTGTATGGTGAAACTTACTTTCACGCGGGCGAAGCCGAAAGCATAAGCTAATAAAATAGAAATCCTTATTTGTATCTTTTAACAAATCAATCATACAAAAATTCTAGTCAAACAATGTAGGTATTGAACACAGAACACAGGAATTATATAGTAGTAGTACTGAATGACTTTGTGTACTTAATTTATTTCATCACCACTGCTCTCAAAATCACGGCATGTCCTAGAAACAAAAATCCGAAGACATGTGACATTCACCAACCCGCACTGGGCCCACGTGGCGGATTACGGCCCATTCAAAACCTAAAGAGGAGGCCTGAGTCCCAGCAGTTAGAACATTATAAGTCTTATTATGTTATGTTAATGTACTGTAGTCGGAAAATTTTTCTTCCATGACTTAGAACGTCGCTGCCCTTTCCCTCACTGACCTTATTATACACTTCTATCACCAATGTAACCTACACAACACTGAGCTAGATCCACATACAGCTAGTTTCACATCATTAGCGATCCGGGTTGTGAGTGATTTCAGTGAACTGAAGCGGGGTGCTCATGGGTCCGTGAGCTAATGCGCTGACCCCGATAGACATGATTAGGAGAGACGGTCGCGTGTGATCATACCTATACGATAATTTTGCTTGCATTGCGATTATTTTATGGGCATTTTTCCCATTGACATTGATGTGGACGAATTTTTTGATGCCCTATGAGTTTTCTTCGTTTTTCAGCCTTTTTTAATCGTTTTTACATATTATTATTTTAAGTTTGTTTAAACCTATTAATTTATAATATTTAATAGGTAGTTAAGATGTACTTAACCATTGAATAAGTAAAAATAAAATTTCGCTTTTATAATATTAATGTGATGGCATTAATTAATTATTTATTTCATCACCACTGCTCTCAAAACGGTGAAGGAAAACATCGTGAGGAAACCGGCTTGTCCTAGAACCAAAAATTCGAAGACATGTGACATTCACCAACCCGCACTGGGCCCGCGTGGTGGATTACGGCCCATTCCTTCTCCTGGAGAGGAGGCTTGAGTCCCAGCAGTGAGAACATTAAAAAGACTGATGATGATGATGGCATTAAAACCTTGACTACCCTGTTTTCTTTTCCAGATAGATACGCTTCTTCTGCTTATATGATTTCAGAAATTCAGCAAAATTTGCTCAGCGCACAATAAAAATCTTCGGTATACAAATAATCGTCTTTTACAATGTCCTTCACACCACTCTGGGTTCAGTCACTTCTTCATCATCATCATCATCATCATATCAGCCGAAAGACGTCCACTGTTGGACATAGGCCTCCCCCAAGTGTCGTTACAACGACCGGTCCTGTGTGTGTCATCACGCATCCATCGGATTCCTGCGACCCTGACCAGGTTATCGGTCCACCTTGTTGGAGGCCGTCCAACGCTGCGTTTTCCGGTACGTGGTCACTTCTTACGGCGGGTAGTTCTCCACGCTTGCCTCAAGAAGATGTCAGCAAATAGCAGGGTCAAAGCCTACTGGGGCCATGGGTTGAGCGAAAAAGGACCCCAGGGTCTGGAATGAAGGCAAAGAAGGAACAGGAGTGGGTTTTAATCAGTAAAAGTCTGGCATATCTTCGCCCAAGGGCGGGAGATGTCATTAGATGATTACCCACCTGAAAAAACCCACTTCAGATTCCTTTTCAGTCCAGGCGATATCTCTTAGGAATGCGAAGGTACGTGAGCACATTTGGAAGAAGTTGGTAGAATTGATCACCGCATTGATTGGCTGGATTATTTTTTCACAATAATATTGCTTATTTATATGTATGTATCTAAGCATATATTTATTATTGTAGGTACTTATTTCTTTATTAGACCAGGGTAGAAGCCTTTAAAAATAATAAAAAGTGAAAAAAAATAATAGTAGAATGAAACCCATTAGAAAAGGAGGAGAATATTATAAAAATGAAAGGAAAAATAATTTACGGGCGATATGAGGTCGGGAAGGGGTTGGGGGTGAGCTTTTAAGGGTAAAAAACGGTTTTTCTCGATTTCCGGCAAAACTAAAAGTCCTATGGAAAAAAGTCAAATGGCTTTTTAATAACTAACTTTTGGCCGATTTTCATATATAAGTATTTTATACATTTCAAATATATTTACGTTATATATTTTATATATATTTATATATTTTTTATAGATTTTTAATATATTTTTTATGTATTTTGAAATATATATTTTTTTTCATGGGAGTAACTAAATTTGTTTTTGCAAAATAAAGGAGATTATTATTTTTTAATCTTGTTAGTTTTTTTTTTTTTAAGTAAACTTGTCACAATTTTCTTAAAGAAACTCAGCATGCACGTGTATTTTTATAAACGATGTTGTATACTGTACTGTATTTCGAATACTGGCTAGGCTAACGGTTGTTACAGCTGCTACGAAATAGTAGGTATGTATGTAGTAAGACCCAGACCCGCCTAACCCCTTCCCCACTTCTCTATGAAATACCTTTTTATGGGCTAAAATTTTTCGTAGGTCACTCAGGTATATAAGTTATCAAAAAATAGTTATAAATAGGCATCTACGCATATAATTTAAAGAAGATTCGACTACTTTCTCCAAATATTGTAGATGTCTTCTTAAATATTAATTTTATTAACTTATTATTTGTTTGTTAATTATAGTAGTATATTTTAATTTGCAATATTTTTTTTTTATCAATGTAACATGTAATCTTACGTTTTTCGAGTAATTAAAGTGTAAATTTTAATAAATAGCCCAAAATTGTATATAATAATTAAAAAAAAAATTCGAATTCGAGTTTTTTTCGATTTTTTGCATTTTCTGAGAAGATTTACTAAGGTAACATATACTTTTTTTTCACCATCGAAAAGTAGAGATTTCAACGAACAGAAAACATACCAACTTTTTGAAAAAAGCTGATATTTTGACGGGTGAATTTTCGATTGAAAATTAGGGTGCTTTTTCGATATTAATTCAAAATAAGGTGAAAAAATAAATATTTCTAATCAAATAAATTACAGCGTATTTGGGACATAAAAAGGCAAGTTTTAACAAAATTTCGTGGAAAAAAAATATTTTTTGAAAAAGATAAAAATAAAAAACCAAAAACTTGGTTTTTTTAATTTTTCACATAAATTTTGAGGTTATGTGAAAAAAGTGTAAATGCAATAGTTTTAGATCTTTTTATTACCTACAACTTTGCCATTTGACTTTTTTCCATAGGACTTTTAGTTTTGCCGGAAATCGAGAAAAACCGTTTTTTACCCTTAAAAGCTCACCCCCATCCCCTTCCCGACCTCAGATCGCCCGTAAATTATTTTTCCTATCATTTTTATAATATTCTCCTCCTTTTCTAATGAGTTTCGTCCTACTATTATTTTTTTTGGTTTTAAAAATTATCGACCCTGGTCTATATAAGTTGCACCATGTTTTGTTTCTGCATCACTCTGAAGTCGATTGTAGAAAATGTGTAAGATATTAAGTCCGCCATTGTACAGTGGTTTTTTACTACTGCATAAAGTTTTAATAAGTAAAAATTAAAACAAGGATTATTGTAATCAACTTTATTGATGTTTAAGTATCTACTGTACTGTGGTGCTGTCCTTCGTTCGGCGCTCAACGGGTCATTACGCGCCCCTCACCCATACAAATTAGCACTGTGCTAGGTGAATCCACCACGTTTCCTTTAATTATGTGGTTTTTACCGACAAGTGGGTGCCTAAGGTTAGAGGACCATGTCCCATAGAAGGCAGAGGGTTTTTTTAAAAGTCTAAATGGGCATTATTTTGAGATTATAAATATTCTAATACGCTAGACAAAATAATGTAAAGAATTTTTGAATAGCACGCAATTTACTGTTTTTCACACAAGTGCGAAAAGTGCGCGCGCTCAGCCCCACAATTTATCGTATCTCGTGGCGTGACCCCCAGGAGTTGCGCGTCAACCCTCCTTAAAATATATCTTCGTAAGTGTATTGAAAAACGTCGTCTGATACACGTGGAAATTTGTCACTGCAGTAGGTACTTACTCAGCTCCATAATAATCCCGTTTCGGTCGCAATTACAAATTTTCTCCATTTGTATCAAAATATACTATTGTCTATTTTGATTCATTTCATAATACCTGTAAAGGATATGACATATGAAAGTAGAAACTGAGTGACTGATTAAAACGTTTGCTTTTATTACGTAAGTATATAAACTGGGTTGTGTATCCAAAACTGGGTAGGTAACCGATACCCGTCGGCAGGACTGGTGTCGATATTCTGGCTTTTGGCTTGCGACTGTCAAATATAAATGACAGCCGAAGCACAAGAATATGCTAATTAGTGTCAAATCTAATCACATGGTTATTTTTTTTATAAACTCGTAGATTTTGCTGAGTAGGCTGTTGGCATAATTTTGATTAGTCCTCACAATTGGTAGAATAATAATACTTAATTATTAGATACCATTTTATAACCATTTCTCTTCTGGTTAAAAGCCTTTTTTTAAACAGAGAAGATATTTCAGCGTAAACAAAAGTCAGTATTAAAAACTGACTTCTACAAAAATTTGGTTTAAACCATGTACTTAGGTACAAGTAATAAATCGACAAGTAATAAGGCACTAGATAACATTATAGGCGGAACGAAACCATAGCGCGATTCAGGAAAGTTACTTTGTCTTGACAACGCCATCTATCGAGCCATGTCGTAAACTTATGGGAAATTAGAAAATGACGATTACTAAAATGAACTTTATTTTACTGTTGAACTGGCGGTTATCACATTGCCACGCACCACGCAGCGTAGCGCGTGAAAACGTTCCTGCGCACGTACTTGCGGGAGTGCAGATCTGCATCATCGTGCGGGGTTTTTACGCTCTCACGCGCGTACTGTGCGTTTTGTGAATTCACGCAGGCACGCAATCATTTCATACAACATCACGCACGGTACTACGAGGCTCAGTGTGACATATCTTGCGTTTCGCCCCGCATCCACGCGCGAGTGCGTGTTTCTCCGCATGTAGGTGCGTGATCTGCATGAACGCGCGTGGATGCAGTTTCAGTGTGTTGTACTGTGCGTGTTTTCTATACAAACGGAGATACTTACAAGCAACGTTAAGACACGCATTAACGCACTACGCTGCGGGGTGCGTGCCAGTGTGATAACCGCCTAAGGGTTAAAGTTTCAAAACCCAATATTTTTATATATCTAGCAACTCCATTTATTTCCGTATAATTTCGATTTCTTAGATCTTACCATTCACAACTGTGCCCACTAAAATTTATTTTCAGCTGTCAGTTTCAGAAATAAATAGAATTGCTAGTGATATAAAAATATTGCGACATGAATATATATAATGGATTTTATTGAGGATTTTCGAAATAAACCACAAATTGTTTCTCTGAAAACAAAGATTTGTTTTATTCAACATGCTTTTACAGTATAACAATTATCGTTTAACTAAAATTACACTTTTATCTCACCTGAAAACAAAGAAACGACATTTAAAGTTTAATAATATCGCCTCCTCAATTATATCCCTTTAATTATCTCTCTACAAGTTTTTATAACAATAAAATGCACAAAATAATCTAAACATCATCTGTCACTGAATGATACGTCACCCTGTATCCACAGCTTAAAAATTAAAAAAATGAAATGTCATTTCCAAGGAGGTCATTTCATTACATCTCCCCCCCCATAGGAACGAAAATTCTAAATAATATAATACAAACAATGCACCTGCAAGCTATCTTTATACCTATTCGTTTTCTTCTACTTCATCTTCTGCCGTAACAGGTTGTAATTTTGTTATGTGGAATAAAGTTGATTCTGTTTTTCTGTTGCCGGTGTCAATCTTATAAATGGAGTTCGATTCTTCTTCTTCTTCTTCTTCCTGCCCTTGTCCCATTTTATTTGGGGTCGGCGCAACACGTTTTTTTCTTCCATTCTGTCCTGTCACTCGTCACGCTATCACTAACTCCCTTTTCTTTCATATCACTTCTCACACAATCCATCCATCTTTTCTTTGGCCTCCCTCTCCCTCTCCATCCATCCACATGTAAATTCATAACTCTTTTAGCAACATGCTTTTCATCTCTCCTCTTTACATGACCATACCAAGACAAACGATTTCCTTTCAACCTTTCAGTTACTGGCGCCACTTTCAAACTTCCCCTAATATACTCATTTCTCACTTTATCCATTCTCGTCACACCACACATCCATCTTAACATTCTCATCTCCGCTACATGCAATCTTTTTTCATCCGAAAATAATAAATAAATCATAAATGGAGTTCGATATTTTCTCTATTATCTTGAAAGGGCCTATTTTTAATTCGTCTAATTTTTTCCTGTTCAGTCTATTTCCATTTTCTACATATACACTGTCTCCTATCTCGAACTCTTGTATTTTCCTATTTCTATCAAATATTTTCTTGTTGTACTTGTGAGATTTTATTGTATTCTCTAATGCTAATCTTCTATCAGCAATCCACTTGTCTTCCTTTTCTATTGTTTTAATTTCATTTGGTAAAATACTGACATTTGTACCATCCAGTAAATATTTTGGTGCAAAACCTGTAACAGAATGGTCCGTTTCATTATATTTCTGTACACATTCTCTTGCTACTGTTGTCCATGTTCTCTTATTATTTTTCTCATTTATTTTACATCTTATTTTATTTACTATTGTTTGGTTTAATCTTTTGTTCAAGCCGTTCGAAAATGGCGTATTCACAGCTGTAAATATTAGTTTGATGTTATTCTCCTGCAAATACTGTTTAAATTCTTTTGAATTGATGCCTGGATATTGGTCTGTTAGAATTATTCCAATCTCATCTGTCTCGAGTACTTTCTTTGTTAGTTTTATAAAGTCACTTGCGTTCTGTGTTTTTGAAGTCACAATAAACGCATATCTTGTGTAGTGGTCTACTAAAAGGTGTAAGTATTTTTTTGTTGACCTAGATCCTCCTTTATAATGGATTATAATAATACATATATATCATAATAATAATATTAAAACTATCACACAATGCCGTCTAGTCTCAAGCTAAGCAGAGCTTGTGTTATGAGTACTAGATAACTGATAAACATACTTATATTTTTCTAAATACATACAAGTTATAGACAAATTACACCCAGACACAGAATAAATGATAGTGCTCATCACACAAACATTTGTCCTGGGTGGGAATCGAACCTACAACCTCTGGCAAAGCAGTCAGGGCCACTAACCACTCAACAGGCCTGTCAAAAAGCTTTTACTTCGTGTTTAAATTTAATGATCTTTTAGTAGGTAATTAAAAATCTGGTATAGGTAGACGCATGCTCCAAAGAGTTTAATTCATTAAACCCCGAGCGAACGCCGGCGTTCGCGCACCTATTGTCTTTCTATTGTGTCTGTAATTCTCACGCTTGAAAGGTTAATAAAAAAGTTGTCTTTTAGTCAAACTTAAAAAAAAATACATAGATTTTAATAAAATTAATAATTTTATTGATTGCTACCTGTTGCCCGCGACTTCGTTCGCGTGGAGCATAAAAACATTACACTCCTTTTCTGGGACAAATATTAGTTCATATATATATATTTAAGCTATCCATTAGTGAAAGTCTACTCAAAATCTGTTTATTCATTTCGGAATTAAGCCAAGGCATTCGTAGCCAAGTTCACATCGTTCAAAATCGTTTCTACAATTTTTAACGCTACATCCTTTGTTAAACAAACGCTACATTGTAGAACGAGCGGCCGACTCAGGCGCGCCAACATGGCTACCAACTTATCGTTTTCTACAATTGCTGTCACCGAGGCGTTACCGATTGGAGAACGGAATTCGACACAAACTGGTTGTAACTTGGCTCCGTCAGTGCAAGTCTTATTAAAATCGGTTCGGCTGTTTCGGAGATTATGCTGGAATAAACAAACAGATAGACAGACGAAAATTTATAAAATCCGCTCCGCTTATTCCTCCGATCCGATTGCTGTGTGACGCGGATTCACTTGTCGTTTTTATGGGTCAGTGGACAAGATACTCTTTTGTTATGTTATTGCGATTGCTGAACCAGAGTGTTCAGAGGTGAAGGGCATTTGCAATGAGCAGAAATCAGAAACGTTTATTACAAATAGACTATTTACAGACCCTTTTGGATTGAACATGAGAAAAGAAAAATAGAAAATTTAAAAAAAGAAATCTGAAAAACAAGCCTTTTCTTAGTTATCAATATTAAGTAGTTAAATCTTAGGTAAAACTGTTTAAGGTTTTGACAGAACGACATCTGTCGGGTCATGGTCGGGCCTCAGCTAGTATTAGATATCTAACGATAATCACCTCTAGCGTATTAACTCGAGTGCTCGCGCTATGAGCATTTTGCCGTCCTCAGAAAATAAACATTATTATTTTCAAAAACTATGCATGATTCACCGTCACATGTAGCCTCCTTCCTTCATCCTTCTGCTACCTGCATTGTAAGTTTACAAATGATCGCGATAGAAAAGGATATCTAAATAACATACGCGACCCGGAGGCCGCTTACGTTATTTCCTTACCGTAAGGGCAGATTTCCGGCCACCGTAGGCGCGGGCTTGCGGACGACGGCGAGTAATGGGTAGCTCGCCGTTCGACCGTCCGGTAACCGTCCGGACCGAGCCCAAGTCGTCGACGGCGCGTACTATTCCCGCGCGCCTCAACAAACCGAGGAGCCTACTAGGGCCGCAGCCTACTGGGGCCTTAGACCGGTTTCTGAAAGGAAGGTCCGACCCCGGTATGAAGGGCTAAGAAGGGTGGGTTTTTTAGTCAGTTAAAATCTGACACTAGGGCGAGAGATGTCATTGGATGATTTTTACCCATCGAAATACCGCACAGGGGCAAAAAATATTCAGTTCAGTCAGTTATAACAATAACTGACTAGAATTGTAGTAGTTGCCAGTTATGTAGGTAAGACACAAATCAGCTCTTTAACACGTATTAAATCATCTAAAAGGGTGTCATTTCTATAATTAGCAGCCCCTTCAGAATAAATCAAACGTTCTGATGTTCCACCTCTATCCTCCTCGCCATTCATCACCCGATGACAGCTATAAACGGGTGATGTGTCATTTTTTGTGACTATTCATCATCACAAACCGCCCCGGGATGTGAATGTAGTATTTCCGGGCGTTTTTGCAAAGAATTTGTGACATTTCTGAAATTCCTGAGGCGTGTAGGCAATTAGGAGCTTTCATTTGAGTCGTAAAATGTAACTGGTTGGTAAAATTGTTGAAAAAAAAAAAAGTTGTAAGCGGCACAGTAAACTAAGATAGATGAAGTCGCCTTTAAGCCAAGAGTTTGCATTCTCACATAATATAAGAAACAAGGAGTATAGTAATCAGCACGCTTAGCCAAGTTGTTATTCTGCAATGGCTAACGTTGTCGAAAAGTGATGAAACGTATGGGAATGACGTCGTCTCAACGTAAAGTCGCGTGGTCAGAACAAACGAATAGACAATTCGTAGCCAAGTTCACATCGTTCAAAATCTTTGTTATACAAACGCTACATTGTAGAACGAGCGGCCGATTCAGGCGCGTCAACATGGCTACCAACTTATCGTTTTCTACAATTGCTGTCAATGAGGCGTTACCGATTAGAGAACGGAATTCGATTGTAACTTGGCTAGGGGGCAGGATTTTTTGTATCCAACACAATTTTTAAAAGTTCCATAGAGTTTCTTGCACGTGCTGTCTAGATACACACATACATACTAACTTTTGCCTTTTTAATATAAGATTTATAGAAACAACCAAGAAAGATCTCTATAGCTGAGAACATTTATTTTTATAAGTCGGTAATCATATCATTAGGTGTTGATCCTAAGCAATGGTTTTTCCAATCAAATTAATATTTTGATTGAAATTTTAATCTGATTAAATCAGTCAATAAACCGCAGCTGATCTAGAACTATTTGTTAGGCAATAGATGTTTACGAAGGATATTATTTATTCAAATATCAATAATGACCTGACGATGTCACTTCGCGCATCGGTCAAAAAACATAAGCGTGGCCGCACACAGGCCACCGACCAAAACCAGAAAACATCGCCGCCGATCTATTTTTTTTTAATCATATAAACTAGTGCTTGACTGCGATCCCGCCTGATAATAAGCAGTGATGCAATCGTTGATGGTCAGGCGCACTGGTTTATTAAGTGCATATTCACTCTAGCCTTGAATACATCTAAATAAGACAAGAGTGAATAGGCTCTTAATAAACTAGTGCGCTTCACCATCAACGATTGCATCACTGCTTACCATCAGGTGGGATCGCAGTCAAGCACTAGTTTATACTAATTAAAAAAAAAAAAAATTATAATCGGACTTTAAGACCGCAGAGAAAAATTTGTTCCAGTCCTGACGCTAGTGGTTGCCACATGCAACAAACAGTCGCTAATGGCTTCTTGTGACGACGACGACGTCCGCAACAGCAACGGAATTAAACCATCTTCGTCGGAGTCCATTACGATAAGCACGGGTTAAAACAAGTAGCGGTGACCACCAGTGGCTGTCGCGCGCATCAGCTAGCTTTGCAGCCGCTTTTAAAGGTATCTATAAACGCTGGGGTATACCTGACAGGTTTACCTGTACAGTTGAGTTTTATTGGTAAACCAGAGCGTGTATGTTGCACAATTGTGCAGGTTTCCACACACGCTTACCTGACAGACATAACTGTGCTGGCAAACCTGTCAGGTACACCCTAACATGTATGGCTACCTTAAGTTTAGGTGGCGGCATTTGTGGTTGTCGCGTGTGGCTACATGTGCGGCCAGGCTAAGAGTGACATTGACCTATTGAATTATGAAGTCAAGTATTAGATAGAGTCTGTCTAATCTAGTAAGTCAACCGACTTGGGTAATTATTATGGTAAAATAAAATGTGATGTAGTCAACGCTGGTTCAATAATCAAAGTTGATTAAGAGATATTGCTTACTACTAGAAGAACCTTATAAAAAGTATCGAATATAAGTATTTTTTAAATAATTAAATATTATACAAAATTCCCAAGTCGGTTGACTTTTTAGACAGACTGTTATGTTAGAGAAATGTTTAAGTTTTTTTTACTAACACTTGTAATAATGTATTTAAATAATTGATTATTCGTGTTACTCAAAATAGCAAACCCTCACAGCATTTTAAAATCCATAAAAATCACCCAAAAATACTGAAATCTTTATCGGAAATGGCACATTACGTCCCTATGATACACGTCCAATTTTAGCTGACCTCCCCATGCTATACAACTCTTGAACAAATTTAGCTGGGACAGTGGTCTATTAATATTGGTCGTCTATAAGTAGCGATGTTAAAACACTAGGGTGGATAAATTGTCGTGCGGTGTGGAATGACGGATGTCTTTACAAGCTAGACGACTTGTCAGTGGGGATTGACGGTCTGAGGATCCCAAACTTTGAGATTTAGCAAACTGGAGCGAAATTTTAACAGTTTTTATTTAGCAGCTAAAAGAAGGCGTCTGGTAACAGTGGAATAAAGTACATTGACCTTTTTCTAATATCTCCGCGGTACCCGAAAAACCAACGATGAACTGCTTTTCATTACTAGATCATGTAAAGGATCACGATACATGTCGATTCAAGACAACTTTAAGTCATTATTTCCGTTTTTTAAAATTAAGTATGTCAACAAATTTAGGAGGGTCAATGACAGTTCTTCCACGGTTATCTGGCGCCTACCTTGGTTGTGCCACGTGGCTTCACTCACGTCTTTGATTACTGCTCAGTTCCCCCGGGTCATAGCGTGATGTTATATGACCTAGTCTACGGTGCCCAGACATGGTCGCTCACCGAGTCGCAAAAGTTTCGCCTTGGCGTTTGCCAACGAGCAATGGAACGCAGCATTCTGTGTGTCAAAAGAGCCGACAGAATGAGGAACACCACGCTGCGTCAAAAGACGGGTATTATTGATGTAGGAAAAAAGGCTGCCAGGCTAAATGGGATTGGGCGGGTCACATTAGTCGCATGCACTCTGACCGTTGGGCAAGAGTTTCCACAAAGTGGGTACCTGAAGATGGACGACGCCGCCGAGGTCGACCTAGGAAGAGGTGGCGAGACGACCTAGATGCCTACCGCGAGGACTGGTTCGAGGTAGCTCAAGAAAAGGATACCTGGAAGAAGTTGGGGGAGGCCTTTGCCCAGCAGTGGGACAGTATAGGCAATTTATAAAAATATAAGTGGAAGTATGTAGTAGTAAATTGCTGGATAGCCCATTTATCAACATTAGCGCGTTAAACGAAACAAACTCTTCTATATTTGCATACTTATAAAATACATACTGACTAAAATAATGATATGATGGCACAGTTGGCGCAGTGATTTAAAGATTGACTGCTGCGCTGCGTGATACTGGTTCAAATTCAAGTCAGAAATATTTGTAGGTCTAATGATTTCATATTATTTTATTGATAGTTGTTATCTATCTATTTCGAGATTGATGCGGATCTGTGTGTCTTGTGTATGAGTTTACATGTTTGTGAACGCATTCACGATACCCGAGTAATCCCTAATGAGGGCATCGTTTTGGAGAGCAGTGGTGGCTGAGTGGTAACGGCCCCGACCTACGAGTTGTAGGTCGCGGGTTCAAACCCAGCCAGACGCATTACTTTGTGTAATTTATTTCATCACCACTGCTCTCAAAACGGTGAAGGAAAACATTCTGAGGAAACCGACATGTCCTAGAACCAAAAAATTCGAAGACATGTGATATCCACCAACCCGCACTGGGCCTGCGTGATGGATTACGGCCCATTTCCTCTCCTGGAGAGGAGGCCTGAGTCCCAACAGTGGGAACATTATAAGGCCGACTATGCTATGATATGCATCGTTTTTATTAAAAAGTAACACACACACACGCATTTTCAGGTCATTAGCTGCATTAGCTGCATATGATCATAATTAAGATTATATACTAGATATTATTTATTACTTAAGAATGTTGGTGAAGGCCTCCTATTAGTGCGGATGTTCATTTAGCATGCTCATAAAAATATATTAAAAGGAATCCTAGATCCATTATTTATTATTAGATATTAATCTCCCGTTATAACAATCGGATTAAACATATTTTAGTTTATTGATACACTTAATTTATTAATGACGAATCTGAACTAGATTGGAATTTAATTAAGATTAGTGTAAACCAGATTAGCTATTAGGTAGGCTTATAGATCTTCATATAAATGTATTACTTGGACTTTAGATACTACTTTCTGCTTGCGGCTACGCCTGCGTGTAAAGCCACGTACAGTCATCGCGAGGCGTGTGTCGCGAATGGTTCGTCAAGCATGCCTCAACCTGAGGCATACGATGGTATATTTATGTGTGCGTCTACACACGGTGTTCGTCTGTAGAAAACGTAAACAACACCTGCCCCTCTAGCCAAATTACAACCGTTTCGCTTGTGCCGAACGCTTCGAGTTGACCTTGCCGCCAATTCTTTTGTGACTGAGCGTTAAGACGACGTCATTCCCGTACATTTGAAGCTTTCTACAAGCGTTAACTATTGCAGATTAGCAACTTGGCTAGAGGGAACGGTCCGTCCACACGGAGCGCACAGCTTGCACTGATGCGGCGTTCGCGACGATCGTATGACGCTAATGCTCACTGTGAGCACACACGTTTACACAGCCCGAGGCATGCGAGACGAACCATTCGCGACACACGCCTCGCGATGTCTCGCGGCTTTGGACGAAATTTTCCGGTAACCGTCCGAACCAAGCCCTAGTCGTCGACGGTGCGTAGTGTTCCATGCACGCCTCAAGGCGTTGTCAGCAACCGTCAGGGCCCAGCAGGGTCGAAGTCTACTGGGGCCATGGGTGATGCGAAAGAGATCCCCAGGGCCTTGGAACAATGGCAAAGAAGGAACAGGAGTGGGTTTTGGTCAGTAAAAGTCTGACACGTCCCACTCCACCCAAGGGCGGGAGATGTCATTTAGATGATTTTCCCATATAAAAAAAAACTGTCTTACTGTTATGCTTTCACGAGTAAACTACTGAACCGATTTTGATGAAATTTGGTACGGAGTAAGCTTTAACTCCAAAAAAAGATATAGGCTAACGAAGTCGTGAGCAAAAGCTGGTTAAAAATAAGAAGTCTTGTGAATAATATCTACTTATTTACATAATAATGTATTAAAACTGTTTAGTACATTAATAATTACTTTTAGCACGTTTCCTTCATAATTGAGGTTGTCACAGGTTATTAACTTGTAGTAAATAATAATTAAAAGATTAATTATGACATTCTTATGATCATTTAATAAGGTTTTCTATGGCCCAAGTAGGTATGGATTATTTATTTATGGCCATATAGTTTTATTATTATTTATTGCTGGCCTACAAAGCTTTGATTTATCAATAAATATTAGACGTTCTTAATTTAAATGGATCCTATATTTTTATGTATAATTTATGTATTATAGTTATGTGCTTTATGATACAGAAGACAGACTATAATGGCCTATAATAAGAGGCCTTCCGACTCAGCTCCATTTACCAGAAATCGCGCCTGTTTCAATGATTACACTTTTGTCCAGCTGCGTAGACACTTGAGATACAAAACCACCAATTTTAAGCGAATAATTAACCCTTAGTTCCGAATTACGTCAAAAGCGATTATATCGCGAATCCTACCAACTTTAATAGTCACAAAATATAAGGACTAAAAAGTACTATTTGTGACGTTGCGCGTTGGTCGGATTCGAGATATAATCGCTTTTGACGCAATTCGGAACACGGGGTAAAACAGCCACTGAACTTCACTCGAAGAAATACCAACAAAAACTCCCATTTGGTCACATGGTGACATAACAGAACAAAACTACCATTTGGTCACATGGTGACATAACAGAAAAAAACTCCCATTTGGTCACATGGCGACATAACAGAAAAAAAGTCCCATTTGGTCACATGGTGACATAACAGAAAAAAACTCCCATTTGGTCACATGGTGACATAAGAGAAAAAACTTCCATTTGGTCACATGGTGACATAACAGGACAAAACTACCATTTGGTCACAGGGTGACATAACAGAAAAAACTCCTATTTGGTCACATGGTGACATAATAGAAAAAAACTCCCATTTGGTCACATGGTGACATAAGAGAAAAAGCTCCCATTTGGTCACAAGATGACATAACAGAAAAAAACTCCCATTTGGTCACATGGTGACATAACAGAAAAAAAATCTCATTTGGTCACATGGTGACATAACAGAAAAAAAATCCCATTTGGTCACATGGTGACATAACAGAAAAAAACTCTCATTTGGTCACATGGTGACATAACAGAAAAAAAACTCCCATTTGGTCACATGGTGACATAACAGAAAAAACTCCCATTTGGTCACATGGTGACATAACAGAAAAAACTCCCATTTGGTAACATGGTGACATAAGAGAAAAAACTTCCATTTGGTCACATGGTGACATAACAGAAGAAAACTCCCATTTGGTCACATGGAGACATAACAGAAAAAAAATACCACAAACAAAGAGAATAGCCATAAAGTATAGTCATTGACCACAAAGAAAGAAACTAGAGTCTGCCTGAATATAAAGTCAAACGACTTTGGTAATCTAATCAAATAGGTTATCAATATCAAATTCTTGAAATCTGATATAGTCAACACTGGTTGAACAATCAAGCTTGCAAAGAGATGACTATTGTTTACTAATAGAATCTTATGAAAAGTATTGTATGTAAAATATATAAAAGGTTTTTTAATTTGTTTAAAAATTTCCAAGTCGGTTAATTTTTTAGACAGACTATAATAACTAATATTGTAAAAAGATATGCATACCTTAAATATCAAGTTTATTTAAATTTAGAATTACAAGTCAATCCGAAACTAGTTCAGTTCAAAGTGCAGTTTTAAAAAACGTAATTTTCTTGTACCTATAAGCGCCCGAAAAGTGCCATAAAACAATGACTTTCTGAAGCCTACTTCTCGGTAACAGCCAGGTTTATAGGTTTGAAAAAAATATATGTTTACTATAGATTCACGAACAACATTTGATTTTTTCGTGCTATTAATACTTTTGTCTAAAAAAAATATTTAGCAATTTCGCAACTTTTCCCTACTCCTTCGAAACGGCTTGGATCTTTAGAAACATTTTTACACATAAAAATCGGTGGTTAAATATTCTTCAAAGTGAAGATAGCATATGCAAATCAATCAATATTTCGTAAAGAAAATTGATGTAAAGGTCAGCCGCGCGCTTTCCGGGCGCTGCTGGCCGCAAATAAATGCACAGATATGCGTACTGCCGCCTAGGCGGGTGCGAGAGTTGCGTCCATTTAATTTCGGCCAGATGGTTCAAGGGACTATAAACCTTAATAAGTTCAGAGTTTCAAATAAAAATACAGTCATGTTGAGAATCACATCTCCATAACCGATAACATATCGTTCGCGCGAAAGATAAGTGTATCCGTATCCTATATTTTTTACGGTGAAATTAAAACTGTAGGGGTGGCACCAAAAAGTGCCGACGGACATGGCACAAAAAAGTCGCGTGTCAAATGTCAGTACCACGTGCCGTGACACTAAAATAACGTGAAACGTGTGTACTTACGTGATGATTTTGTTATGATGTAGATACTTCTGTTTTAAGATGTTTTTGAAGGGTATTTTTAGGCAGATCAACTTCGAGTATGTTATGGTTTGGTTTAGTCACGGATAGTTCTAATACATTAAAAATATTATTTAAAGGCGAAAGTTAGTATGTAAGTACCACAGTTAGGGGTCATAAATGCAGTTGCACTGGAAATCAGAAATCAGAAATCAGAAACGTTTATTTCAAATAGACCAGTTACAGGCACTTTTGAATAATTGTCAAAATGTCGGTCAGTCAAACAAGTGAAGCTAAATTGCACGTTCCAAAGAGTAGGTCTCTATGGAGAAGAACGTGCAAGAAACTCCATGGACACTCTTTTAAATCGTATTGAGTTACATGAATCTTCGTTACATATTTCTTTTTTGCTTCTATTATGTGAACACAATGAAGGTAAGTAATAAAAATTAAATTTAATGGTAACAATAAAAATAGAAATTGAATAAGTCACTGGCAGCTAAGAGATGACCAGTCTCAACTGACGGCGCCTGTTCACGAGCATGACGCGTGCATCAGCCCCACTCAGCTCAACCATTTTGAAGGGAGCCAAATGACCCAATAACAAGTGCCACCATCAGCGAGACATTTTAGTGAGCATGACAATCTCTCAACTTTTTTTTTTTTTATGGTGGGAAAAAACTCCGCCCTTGGTCGGAGCGGGAGATAGTGTCAGACTCTTACTGACTAAAAGACCCACCCCGTTCCTTCTAGCCTTCATACCGGGGCTCGAGCGCCCTTTCGGATTAACCCTGGCCCCAGTAGGCTTAGCCGGGTGCTGGGTCCCTGCTGTTGCTGACAACTCCTTGAGGCACGCGGGAACAGTGCGCGCCGTCGACGACTTATGTTTGGTCCGGACAGTTACCGGACGGCCGGACAGTGAGCTACCCATTGCTCACTGTCCGCAAGCCCGCGTCTACGTTGGCCGGAAATCGGGATCAGAATCCCGGCGACGGCGGCGGCGATAACGCCGTTGCCTGATGCGTTCGGCCTCCTCCTTTGCGAGCATTACTGCTTCGCAGAAGTCGGCGACCGCCTGCCACTCCTCCTCGCTCCGGACCATGACCTCAACCAAGGCCCGGCGCGAAAGGTCTCCGCCGCCGATCGCCCCCACGAGGGCACGGCGATGCTCCGCCCAAGCAGGGCACACCTCGACTGTGTGCTCCACCGTGTCCTCCGGGTGTGCCGCACAGTGGCGACACCCGGGCGTCACCTCCGCATGAATCCCGTGCAGGAAACTCCCGAACGAACCATGTCCGGTGAGTACCTGCGTCATGCGGAAGGTAAGGACGCCGTGAGGTCTTTCCAGCCACGCCTCAAAGAGGGGACTTACCGCCATGATTGTGGCGTGCCCAACACTGGGTTGCGATAGTCGTTGACGCCATTTCACCATGAGATCCCGCCGGAGCTCTGTCCGCCATGCCGCGACCTGTCGCGGCAGCGGACTTTCACCCCGGCGTTGCATCTCCACGCGCATATCGTGCATGTGTGCAAGGACTGTTGCCTCCAGATCCTACGGTGGTAGGCCAGCCAGAAGGCTCGCCGCTTCGCGGGAGACCGTGCAGTATCCTCGCACCATCCTTATCGCCATGACCCTCTGGCAGGCGTTCAGTATGGCCGCCGGTTACTTTTTCAGCGACGGTGCCCACACCGGCGCCCCGTAGAGGGCCATGGACCGAACGATCCCCGCGTAGAGCCTCCGGCAGGAGGCATCTGGACCCCTAAGGTTGGGCAGGAGCCGCTTGAGCGCAGCCCCAGCCCGGTTGAGTTTGGGAGCCAGACGTCGGAAATGCTCCACGAAATTCCACCGGCTGTCGAGGACGAGTCCCAGGTACTTCATCGTCGACCCGACACCGATGTGAACTCCTCCTACCGTTAGTTGGGAACTCAATGGCGGCGCGTTCCGAGAGCGGCGATCGTGGAAACACATCGCCTCGGATTTGTGAAGCGCCACCTCGAGTCCCAACTCCTGGATCCTATCAACGACCATCGCAACCCCGCGTGTCGCTAGAGCGACCGCCGCCTGGTACGACTCTCCCTGCGCTAGAACCAGCGTGTCGTCTGCGTAGCAAACCACGCTGACCCCGTCAGGGAAGTCGCCGCGCAGCATGTAGTCGTACCCGATGTTCCACAAGGGTGGCCCTAGTACCGACCCCTGCGGAACACCGCACGACATCTCTCGACGTTTCCAGTCTCCCTGGTGACCGGGGTAGACTATAAATCTATCCGACAGATAGGCCTCGACCACTCGACAGAGGTATTCGGGCACCCGGTTGTACCGGAGTGCCCTCCGGATCGTACTCCAGGGCAGGGAGTTGAACGCGGCAATGTCCAAGGACACTGCCACGACACACTTGCCCCGGGACACCGCAGCCCCCGTCGTGAGGGCTCGCACGCGCATGATGGCGTCCACCGTAGAGCGCATCCTGCGAAAGCCGAACTGTCCGTCCGAAAGGTCCGGCCCCACCCGTGTTAGGCGCCCGACGAGGCGGTTTGCAATGACTCTCTCAAAGAGCTTGCCCACCTCGTCGAGCAGCACAATGGGCCGGTACGCGGACGGAGAGTCCGCAGGGCGCCCTGGCTTCGCGATGAGGACCAGTTTCCCCGTCTTCCAGCAAAGTGGGAACTGGCCCCTCTCCATGCATGCGCTGAAGAGCCCTCTCAGTCGAGGCCCGAGAGCCTCCATGGCCAGGACCCAGGCCTTTCCAGGCAAGCCGTCGGGTCCTGGGGCGGTGTTTTTGGCACTCAGCCTTCGCACCGCCACTCTCATCTCTACCTCGGTCACCTCTGGAGCATCGTCGTCGTCGTCGCTGTTGCGGTCCGCGTCAGACACCGCTGGCGGTGGAGGCGGAGCCATGAGCGGGGGGGAGTGTTCCCCCCGCGCAGGGAACAGAGCGCTCACCGCACCCTCTACGACAATCTCTCAACTGCCATGCTCGTAGTGTCAAACAAGTTCAAGCTCGTAGTGTAACCAAATAAAAATGCTCCATGGTACTTCACATTCACAAAATTGGAAAAAAAAAGTGCTTCTACATTATACAATGCTATTATTTCCAAATGTAACAGATAATAAATCATAAGTTGTATTGAAATAAACAAATAAAATTTAAAAAAAATAATCCAAAAACAACAATAGGAAAAGGCCAGCAGCATCTCTTCCAATATATATAATTAAATAAATAAAAAATACGACTAATTAGTAGCTAAAAATGACTGTGACTGTGGAGCAGGACCGGCATTTAGCCAAGCATTTTTATCGAGTAGATAATCTACCAATTTATAATATGCTTGCCTACATAGCGTGCGTTTAATGCATGTTTTAAATTTTGACTCGTTTAATTGGAGAATTTCAAGTGGAATTTTATTATACTGTGCAATTAAATGTACAGATACTTGTACTGCCGCCTAGGTGGGTAAGCCTTAATATTTAAGTTAATTAAATATAAACTAGTGCTTGTTTGCGATCCTACCTGATGGTAAGCAGTGATGATAGGAATGAGATAACAAGTTTCTGTAATCTGGAATTGATGAGGCTTCAGTCATTTCAATCAGAAGTCTTTCAAGTCGTTCTGTTAACCCAGTTTCTCTGTAACTGTGTTATGTTTGTTATTGTACTTATTTATTTGAATCAAAAGTGACGAAATGAGTTAATTCATTAAACCCCAAGTGAACGGCCGGCCCCTCTTTGAGGCGTGGCTGGAAAGACCTCACGCCGTCCTTATCTTCCGTATGACGCAGGTCCTCAACGGACATGGCACGTTCGGGAGGTTCCTGCACCGGATTCGTGCGGAAGAGACGCCCGGGTGTCGCCATTGTGCGGAATGCCCGGAGCACACAGTCGAGGTGTGCCCTGCTTGGGCCGAGCATTGTCGTGCCCTCGTGGTGGCGATCGGCGGCGGAGATCTCTCGAGCCGGGCGTTGGTTGAGGCCATGGTCAGGAGCGAGGAGGAGTGGCAGGTGGTCGCCGACTTCTGCGAAGCAGTAATGCTCGCAAAGGAGGAGGCCGACCGCATCAAGCAACGGCGTTCTCGCCGCCACCGGGATTCTGATCCCGGTTTCCAGCCACAGTAGGTGCGGGCTTGCGGACAGTGAGCAATGGGTAGCTCGCTGTCCGGCCGTCCGGTAACTGTCTGGACCAAGCCCAAGTCGCCGACGGCGCGCACTGTTCCCGCGCGCCTCAATGGGTTGTCAGCAACAGTAGGGGCCCAGCCGGGTCGAAGCCTACTGGGGCCAGGGTTATCCGAAAGGGAACTCGAGCTCCGGTATGAAGGCTAGAAGGAACGGGGTGGGCTTTTCAGTAAAATTCTGACACTATCTCCCGCTCCGCTCAAGAGCGGGGGTTGTCATTGGATGATTTTTCCCACCATAAAAAAAAAAAGTGAACGCCTGCATCATTCTCTCATTGTCTTTCTATTGTGTCTACATTTTTGGAACTAATTTTTTTTAGAATGTGAAATCATCGACTGTCTTGTTGGTCTAGTGGTTAGTGGCCCTGACTCCTATGCCGGAGGTCGTGGGTTCGATTCCCACCCAGGACAAATGTTTGTGTCATGAACACGATCATTTTTTTTTGTTTGGGTAAAATTTATCTATAATATGCATGTATTTAGAAATAATGTTTATCAGTTGTCTAGTATTCATAGCAGTTTTATACATAGCATTATTATTATTTTTATTAGCATTTATTTGATTACCAAAATATTCACTAGAAATAATTTATTTATTTATTTATTTAATCTTCATGAAACACAAAGTACATAGGCGGACTTAATACCTTAGGCATTCTCTGCCAGTCAACCTAGGGAGGTGAAGAGACAATATGGTAGGCGCACAAAAAGAAAATTTTGTATTTAAAACAAGAATAAAAAGTATAATAGTAATAGTGTGTTAGTGTAGTAGTAGTAGTGTAATTTATATGATTATATGGCAAAACAACGTTTGCCGGGTCAGTGTCAGTACCTATATGTATATGATTTTTTTAAGCTATTGCATAGCTTCTATAGCGGGCCTTGAGCGTGGAGACCGAATCCAGAAATTCCGTAACGAAAATAACCTAACACCCCCCACTCATTTGTTTTTTGAGCGTGGTGACCGATAAGAAAACAAATGAGTGAACAATCAATCAAAATTCAATTCAATGTGTGAAAGTGTAATATCAATTAACATCAAAGAAAAAAAAAAACAAAGGAAAAAAAATACTGCATAAATAAAATAAATAAATAATTATAATTGCATAAGTTGATAAAAATGCTATGCAATAGCTTCACCGCGGCTGTCCCCGAGTGCCACACGTCTTTTTTTTTTTTTACTATCACACTACGCCGTCTAGTCTCAAGCTAAACAGAGCTTGTGTTATGAGTACTAGACAGCTGATAAACATACTTATATATTTCTAAATACACACATATTATAGATAAATTACACCCACACACAGAACAAATGATCGTGCTCATCACACAAACATTTGTCCTGGGTGGGAATCGAACACACGACCTCCGGCATAATAGCAGTCAGGGTTACTTACCACTAGACCAACAGGCCAGTCAATATGTCGTGGACAGATCTTAGAATTGATCACTTTATGATATGGCCAAGAAAAATTGACCAGATCGTTTTAAACGTTAAAGTTTGATGATATGTCAATCCTCGTTTGGACTACTTTCTTTAGAACTTTTATTATCAATGATATGGCCAAACGAGGATGGACGTATCATCAAATGTGATGAAATGACCAATTTCTAAGAACTGGCCACAAAATATATATAAAACTAGCTTTTGCCCGCGACTTCGTCCGCGTAAATCAAATATAGCCTATGTCACTCAGGAATAAAGCAGCTTTCTATCGGTGAAAAAATTTTAGTAATCGGACCAGTACTTCCAGACATTACCTCCTACAAACAAAAAAACAAACTACCTCTTTATTATATTAGTGTAGATGAAATTAAAACAGAAATGGAGCAGTTAATGGGTTACCAGGGAAGCCACATGTGCAGAAGCAGTTATTGCCAAACTAATGTGTCTTCAACGTAGTCTCTCAAAGACGTCTGACCTATACCGAACCTAACATATTTCACTGCACTCAAATGCAATAAAATTGACCGCTTCCGGAGTCCATTGTCCACTTCAACCGGGGTAATAACCGGGTAATAACCGGCTCGTGGGTAAAGTGCCATAACTCACGGTTATTATCGAACTGAATTAATTTGAATGGCGTCATTAATTAAAGTACGCACCAGACAATTGTATGTACCTGAAATATTGTTTTCAATCGGTACTGTGAGATGGAAAAGTTTTCGGTGATAGGGCGTTTATTAATTTGCTGTTCGTTTTGTTGATTTCTGCTAGGTAGCTTGGTGAAAGGTAAGAAGATACGTTTACTCTTTCCTTTTCTTTTATTTTCACATGATGTCTGGCTGTTTTGAGTATTTGATGTGGCCTACCCAAATGTCCTTTCTTTGGCATTGTTCGTCAAGTCGTTGAGCTCCTTAGTAGTCCTGAGTTGAGCTACACGCATACATACAAATGCTTGCACTGACTGGACAGGTCCACTTAGAACTGTGTGGTTCTTTCTTCAAAAGACCATCTCAGGCTCAATCTGCATGGTTCTCATATGATTTGACCATTACATGTTTTGCTGTATGGACTTAAAGAGACTTTGACCCCTGAGTTTGTTTCGGTGTTTCTTCTCAGGGTAGTCAGCTAGGAAACACCGGCCTCATCTAGCATTAATTGACGAAAAAAAAAATTGACGTGTAAAAGTGTTTTTATAAAACCTACTTGCAAAATAAAGATCATTTATCATTTAATATAGGTATTTTTTCTTATTAACTTATATTGTAACCCGGTCACTGCTGGGCAAAGATCTCTTCTCTGTCTAATCTTCTCGATCTTAGGCGATCTCGGGCCAAGTTTGCCCCGCAAACACGATCAGATCGTCATAACACCTTCACCGTGGTCGGCCTCGATGACGTCCAGTGATAAAATTTTTTAATGCTCCCGCTGATGGGATTCAGGCCTCTTCTCAAAGAGAGGGAATGGGCCGCAATCCACCACGCGGGCCCAGTGCGGGTTGGTGGATCTATTTATTTATTTATTTATTGGTCGCTGGGTTCGAACCCGCGACCTACAACTCTTAAGTCGGAGCCATTACCACTCGGCCACCTCTGCTCCCCATCCCCTGTAAAAGCATACTAGATTCAATTTTTTTTTAAGCCGTCTTTCGGCATCTGTCTGTGTGTCCGCCCATATCTTCTACACCACACAACGGTTTCTGGTGAGGTTTCTGTTAATAGAAAGAACAGTAAACGAGTAAGGGTTCTTTTAAAAAGTGGGTAATTTTCAAATTAATTCTCTCACTATAGGACGGTGTGGGATTACTTGCTAAAACTATAGCTGTGTCCTTCAGTTGCTCTTTGCATTTTAGGATCACTGGTTTCCTTTTCAGAAAATCCCCGCAGTCCTAGCTAGCATCGACCCTGCTGGGCCCCTGCGGTTTACTGACATCTCTTTAAGGAGCATGTGGAACACTGTGCGCTGTCGACGACTTGGGCTCGGACAGCGAGCTATCCATTGCTTGTGGTCTGCCAGCTCGTGCTTACTGTACTTGGTAGTCGGGGTCGGTAGCGTTTGATGATATCGGATCTTAAAATAAAATAAGAATTGTTGAAAAATTTTTTAATGTCTCAGGTACTTTACCGTCTTCTTCTTCTTCCTGTCTTTATCTCATACTAGCTTTTGCCAGCGGCTTCGCCCACGTACATAAAATATAGCCTATGCCAATCAGGAATAAAGCAGCTTTCTAGCGGTGTATTTTTTTTTACAATCGGACCAGTACTTCCAGAGATTACCTCCTACAAACAAAAAAACAAACTACCTCTTTATTATATTTGTGTAGATTACTTGGGGTCGGCGCAACACGTTTTTTTTTTCCATTCTGTCCTGTCACTATCTGTAACTCCCTTTTCTTTCATTTCACTCCTCACACAATCCATTAATTTTTTCTTTGGCCTCCCTCTCCATCTATCTACTTGTATGCTCAGAACTCTTTTAGTAACAGTTGCAACCCTCCTTTTCACATACTGAGACAAAAGATTTCCTTTCAACTTTTCAGTCACTGGTGCCACTTTCAAACTTCAGGTATGGTAGAGTAATACCGTATGGGCATAGAAAACATTAAGCAAATGGATCCTATCTATCTACCCACATTTCTTTCCTGTCAGCGTAAAAGCTTTTCCCATTAAAAAAAGTCCTGAAAGTCTAGTCGCTAAAAGCTCCACGGTTGTCCCATGCATATTTAATTGAATTTGTTAGCACTTGTGTGCGCGATGTTACACAAGCCATTAAGCCGGCCAGACTCCCAACTATTGATCTGGCTAAATTTACACTCCCCGCTTGGATTATTGAGCAATTTGCGAACGTTATGGGGAAGCTGTGGACACCGTTATGTGATGGTTATGTTTTGTGAAGTGTTGGTTTTATGGTACTTATTAGTTAACTAGCAGATGCCACTGGCTTTGCCCGTGTGTTAGTTAAAAGACATCCCCAGCTAACCTACTCCTGGGGTAAGAGGTGTCCTATGTGCTATTCCGTCGTTATTCAGCAGTTTCAGTGTGATGGAATAACAAGCATACATACTTACAACCTTTATAATATTAGTGAGTGAGTATGCACAGTTATGTGTACAATGCGTTATAAATGAGAATAGTATCGCCCGCCATGTTGTGACGTCACGATTTACTGTCAAATCGAGGAAAGAAATTTTTAAACATTAATTAATTTACGAAAAATTTAATTAATTTATGAACTGTGAACGAAAAAAGTTTAATCAGAATCCAGTTCTTCAATTTTATTCATCTCTAAGTTCTTCAATTTTGCAAAAATTTCTTCGATTTGACAGTACGACGAGACGTCAAAACATAGGAATCGGTCCTATTCTCATTTGGAATGCGTAGTACTCTAATATCTCTAAATTATTTTGTTGTTTGTAATTTACACTCCACGCGTGGATTATTGAGCAATTTGCGAACGTTATGGGGAAGCTGTGGACACCATTATGTGATGGTTATGTTTTGTGAAGTGTTGGTTTTATGGTACTTAATAGTTAACTAGCAGATGCCACCGGCTTTACCCATGTGATAGTGAAAAATTATCGCAAGGGAACGTAGTCTGGGGATAAAAAGTATCCTATGTGTTATTCCGAGACTTGGTCTACCCCCGTACGCTAAAATTTTTTTTTTTTATAATGGATAGGCTCGCGTTTGACCACAATCTCACCTGATGGTAAGCGATGATGTGGCCGACGATGGAGCACGCTTGCCTATTTGATTCAGCAGTTTCAGCGTGATGAAGTAACAAGCATACATACTCACAAAATTTATAATATTAGTGAGTGAGTGTGCATACTTATTTGTATTTAGACCATTCTACGGCTAGCCTGTCGATTTTCTATTATTTACATTTCGGGGAGTATGCATTGGAATTGCACAATAATAATTCCGCCACGTCCTTTCCATCATCGGAACACAAGACCTACGGGGCGTTGCGCCACCGGTACATGGTGGACATTCCACCCATACGTACAAAGCGTTTTGAGAACACATTCATTATGCGTACAGCTAAGGAGTGGAATTCCCTGCCGGAGTCTATTTTTCCTGATAGCTAAGAGTCTTTAGGTCAAGAGTGAATAGGTTACTTCTAGGCAAGCGTGCTCCATCGTCGACCACATCATCGCTTACCATCAGGTGAGGTGAGACAGTCGTCAAACGCAAACCTATCCAGAATAAAAAAATAACAACCTGGTTTTCTACCTGGGATTCTTCAGCTTCACAATTAAAGCAATCGAAATATAGCTGAATACTAAATCTCTGCGCCTAATTACCTACTAGGTAATCGTATCGTTGAATAATTTGTATGTCAAATAAATAATAATTGGTCTAAAGTTAAATCTAATATACGCCCTAATTACAGTCTTAATTCAAACTACTCGTAGTAACACAAGACAATAATAATGTATAGGCAAGGAACTAGACAGTAAATTAAATACAATGTGCCAACCTAATTGATATGACTCGACCAGGTCCATTTTATATGTTGCAATAACCACGGTATGTGCGGGATTATTCGAAAAAGTTACTGCGGTTCTGCAACGCAAAGTTCAGTTGTCGTAGGGCAAGTGGGCAACTCTTCAGATGCTCTACGGGTTGCCCCTGCACATATACGGGTTTAAGACTGTCTGAAGTCGGAAACTAAGACTGTGTACTTAATTATTGTGTTCCCTCCACGTTTGTTGGACTTACTATTTATGTAAGTAACCTATTTTTGACTGGCCTGTTGGTCTAGTGGTTAGTGGCCCTGACTGCTATGCCGGAGGTCGTGGGTTCGATTCCCACCCAGGACAAATGTTCGTGTGATGAGCATGATCATTTGTTCTGTGTCTGGGTGTAATTTATCTATAATATGTATAAGGTATATTATTGAGGATTTTCGAAATAAACCACAAATTGTTTCTCTGAAAACAAAGATTTGTTTTATTCAACACGCTTTTACAGTATTATGTAATAAATTATCGTTTAACTAAAATTACACTTTTATCTCACCTGAAAACAAAGAAACGACATTAAAGTTCACTAATATCGCCTCCTCAATTATATCCCTTTAATTATCTCTCTACAAGTTTTTATAACAATAAAATGCACAAAATTAATCTCAACATCATCTGTCATTGAATGATACGTCACCCCGTATCCACAGCTTAAAAATTAAAAAAATGAAATGTCATTTCCAAGGAGGTCATTTCATTACATCTCCCCCCCATAGGAACGAAAATTCTAAATAATATAATACAAACAATGCACCTGCAAGCTATCTTTATACCTATTCGTTTTCTTCTACTTCATCTTCTGCCGTAATAGGTTGTAATTTTGTTATGTGGAATAAAGTTGATTCTGTTTTTCTGTTGCCAGTGTTAATCTTATAAATGGAGTTCGATATTTTCTCTATTATCTTGAAAGGGCCTATTTTTAATTCGTCTAATTTTTTCCTGTTCAGTCTATTTCCATTTTCTACACATACACTGTCTCCTATCTCGAACTCTTGTATTTTCCTATTTCTATCAAATATTTTCTTGTTGTACTTGTGAGATTTTATTGTATTCTCTAATGCTAATCTTCTATCAGCAATCCACTTGTCTTCCTTTTCTATTGTTTTAATTTCATTTGGTAAAATACTGACATTTGTACCATCCAGTAAATATTTTGGTGCAAAACCTGTAACAGAATGGTCTGTTTCATTATATTTCTGTACACAGTCTCTTGCTACTGTTGTCCATGTTCTCTTATTATTTTTCTCATTTATTTTACATCTTATTTTATTTACTATTGTTTGGTTTAATCTTTCGTTCAAGCCGTTCGAAAATGGCGTATTCACAGCTGTAAATATTAGTTTGATGTTATTCTCCTGCAAATACTGTTTAAATTCTTTTGAATTGATGCCTGGATATTGGTCTGTCAGAATTATTCCAATCTCATCTGTCTCGAGTACTTTCTTTGTTAGTTTTATAAAGTCACTTGCGTTCTGTGTTTTTGAAGTCACAATAAACGCATATCTTGTGTAGTGGTCTACTAAAAGGTGTAAGTATTTTTTTGTTGACCTAGATCCTCCAAAGCCACCTATAGTATCCATTGACATTATCTCAAATGGTTTTGTTGCTGGTCCCAGTTGTGACATTAAACCAAATTTTCCTTGACATCTTGATTTATTTTTTATGCATATTTCGCATGTTTTACAAATATTTATGATATTTTTTGTTAGGTTTTTAGCTGTATATAGTGGACTTATTTTTTTCTGTAATTGTCTGATTCCAATATGGCATAAATCTTCATGCACCTTTTTTATAATTTTTTTACTAAATTCTTCTGAGAGTATAATCTTTTCAAGTTTCTTTATTTTTTTATAATAGATTTTATTTTTATGTAGTAGATTTTGTTTCTTTTCTTTTATTGTTTCATTTTTTTCTTGGTCTTCAACTATATCTTTTATTTGTATTAAATTAACTATTTTTAATAGTTCCTCCTTGTTATCTTCTGATTCTAATACAGGGTTTCGGCTCAAACAGTCTGCTTCTATATTTTCTTTACCAGGTATATATTTTACTGTGAAGTCATATTGTGATAGGTAATATGTGAGGTCACCCAATTCTTCATCTGTCCTGCATTTAATATTCATGTTCTCTAGAGGTTTGTGGTCTGAGTAAATAGTGAAATGTTTTCCAATTAGCCAGTGTTGCCAGTATTTTACTGCTTCTTTCATAGCAATACATTCCAAATATATGGCCTTTTTTCGTTTTTGAGATTCGTTTAGTTTTTTTGAAAAATATGCCACCGGTTTGTCTTTACCGTCTAGTTGAGTCTGTTTTAATATTGCCCCGATACCCTCTAAAGATGCATCGAATTGTTCTGAATTACATGGCCGAGGTACTTTACTGAGTCTGAAGCAAAGTTACATTTCGTAAACTTCAATCTAAAGCCTTCTTGTATTATTGCCTCTAATACATTTCTTATGTGTTTTATATGTTCTTCAAAGGTGTTCGAGTATATCAGAATATCATCAATATAGTTTACGGAGTATCCTGTGAGATTGTGCTTTCTTAGAATATTGCTTAAAATTCTCTGGAAAATTGCTGGTGATGTTTTCAAGCCAAAGGGAAGGCAGGTCCACTGGAAGTGGCCATCTTGTGTGACAAATCCTGTTTTATATCTGTCTTCCACCCGTAATGGTATCGCCCAGAATGCTGAATTTATATCCAGTGTAGTAAAATACTTACAATTTCTAGTTTTAACAATCAAATCATCTATTAACGGAAAAGGTTGAGCTTGTGGAACAACAATTTTATTTAGTTCTCTGAAATCTATACACAAGCGGGATTTCCTATTTTCTCCCTTTTTAAATGCCAATGTCACTGGAGCAGCGAAAGGACTGTAGGATTCTTCTATTAAATTATTCTTTAGTAACATGGATATTTGCTTTTCAATTTCTAATTTATCTTCTATTGTACATCTGTATGGTCTTTTACTACAGTATCTATTTACTAGTAAATCTATGTGAGCTTCATAATCTCTAACTGTTCCTATATCATACTTGTCCTTTGCAAAAATTGTTTTATATTCCTTTATTATTTTCTCGATCTCAATTTTCTTTTCATTATCTAAATGGTCTGTCATACTTACAAACTCTTCTGTTTCTATATGTTCATTAAAATTTATTGCTAATGTTTTTATATTCTTTTCTTCATTTCTGTTATCTTTAGACATTTCATCTATTTTATTTGTTCTTATCTTTTGTTCTATCCGCAAGTCCTCGTTTTGGGTTAGTTTGAATTTCTTTATCATATCCAATCCGATTATAAAATCATCAAAATATTCATTTTCTACTATGTATACATCCACCTCTTCTTCTAAATCAAATATTTTTATTTTTATTGTTATCAAGCCATCTGTTTTTTTCACACCATTAACCGTTTTCATATATGCTATATTCTCATTGTCCTTTTTTTCTTTTATTTTAATCAGTCTTGAATTTATTAAAGAGATCTGTGAGCCTGAATCATAAATGCCGCTCACTTCTAGTTTATTTTCTAATAAGAGCTTGATTTTGATTAATGGTGTACTTATTCGTTTTTTTTCTCAGTATTTATATCTACTTCAATAATGGAGTTGTTATTTACATTTCTGGGTTTAAAAACTTTTTCAGATTCTTTTTTATTTTTCTTGAACCAACATGACTCTTCCGGATGATATCTAATTCCTTTGTTCAAAGATTCACAAGTGTTACATGGCTTCTTCTCATTAGTTTTATTTTTATAAAGGAATGTACAACTCTTTATTGTACTTGAGTTTTTCTTGTACATCATACCTTCATATTTTCTTATCTCATTGAACAAATCAGTAGTGTCATTGAGTTCATCTCTGTTTAACCTATTTAAGATAAACCCAGGTAAACCTGTTGCAATAAGATCTATCATTGTTTTGGAGTCTATCGACTTGTTTATGCCTAGCATTAGCCTTTCTTTTCTAATAGCGTAATCAATTAGTAGTCCTTCTTTATATCTAAATGTGAGAGCATATGTAACTATGTCCCATCCTCGGTTTTTAAAAGTTTCTAAAAATTTGTTTTTCCATTCATTCCATTCAGCCTTTATTGTTAGTTTTATGGCCATCGAGCTATACCAATCCAAACAAGATTTTTCTAAAAATAATCTCAATATATCTATTTTTGTTTCATCTTTTGATATATTAAAGCGCTCACACTCCTTTTCAAAATTCTCAATCCATTGCATTGCATTAGGGTTCTTGCTTGTGAATTTTTCAATAATAAATTTCTCTGAAATATGTTTTAGGTTATGTTGATTTTCTTTCTTTGTAGTAGTTTCTATTAATTTTTCCAAGATATGTTGGAAATTGTCGTTTATGTCTATTGGTTGTTTTGTGCTCATTTCTTCTAAATATTGATCTAAAAATTGCATATTACCTTCCTCATCTCTATATGTTTTCTTAAGATCTTCATCCAATTTTATCCATATTTTTCTACTTTGATATCTTCTTTTTATACTATTTTTTATTTTTGAGAAAGTATTCATTTTGACAATATATGTATGATGAATCACCGGCTTCAGCTCATCAGGTAAAACATAACATTTTCCTTCTTCTGTAGATATTGAGGTTATGGCTAATACATTTGATTTGCCATCATTTGAAGCTATCATCATAAACTCAAATTGCAGCCGGTCCATCTTCTTTTAGTTAACAAAAATGTCGTTTTATAAGGTATATTATTGAGGATTTTCGAAATAAACCACAAATTGTTTCTCTGAAAACAAAGATTTGTTTTATTCAACACGCTTTTACAGTATTATGTAATAAATTATCGTTTAACTAAAATTACACTTTTATCTCACCTGAAAACAAAGAAACGACATTAAAGTTCACTAATATCGCCTCCTCAATTATATCCCTTTAATTATCTCTCTACAAGTTTTTATAACAATAAAATGCACAAAATTAATCTCAACATCATCTGTCATTGAATGATACGTCACCCCGTATCCACAGCTTAAAAATTAAAAAAATGAAATGTCATTTCCAAGGAGGTCATTTCATTACATATGTATGTATTTAGAAATATATAAGTATGTTTATCAGTTGTCTAGTACTCATAACACAAGCTCTGCTTAGCTTGAGACTAAACGGCGTTGTGTGATAGTTGTGGAATATTATTATTATTTATTTATTTAAAAAATAGCTTTTGCCCGCGGCTTTGCCCGCGTACATAAAATATAGCCTATGTCACTTAGCACAGCTCACAAAGCAGCTTTCTATCGGTGAAAAAAAATTCGCAATCGGACCAGTAGATGCTTCCAGAGATTACCTCTTACAAATAAAAAAACAAACTTTACCTCTGTATAATATTAGTATAGATATAAGTTTAGAGTACAGGACCAAAACACTTATATTCTAGTATCTTAGAGACTAATAAACAAATTTATTAAATACTAATAAACAAAACGAACAAACTTATAAACTTCAAAAAACTTAAAAATATATCATATAATAATGATTTGTGAGTCTATTTAGGCAGAATAATCATGTTTTTTTTTTCTTTCTTCTTCTATATCCTGATACAATCAAGGGAGACACATTTTTGTGCGTTTCCGTAAAAAAGTAAAAAGATCGTTAGTTTTACACAAAAAGTGACCCATCCATCGTCATCCGTCAATTTATCTTCACGAAAATTTCGCACCCCATTGACGCGGTTAAAAATATAATCGTCGGATATGTCTGTCGAGGTGAGCCGAATTACGCAGGGGATATATAGACTGAGAAAAATATAACGAGGGGACAAAATCAACAGTTTGCTGAAGTAGAAGAATATAATAAACATGTAGGCACAGCACAATAGTAACAAAACTTTTACGCAAACAAGGTTTGTTTTTTTTTTCCGTTGGTTATTAATCATCCAGATGACATCCGCCGCCCTTGGGCGGAGCGGGAGATAGTGTCAGACTCTTACTGACTAAAAAACCCACCCTGTTTCTTCGTTGTCTTTGATACCGGGGCTGAGTTATCTTTCGAACCAACCAGTAGGCTTCACCCAGCTGAGCTCCTGCTGTTGCTGACAGCGCGCGGTAACAGTGCGCGCCATCAACGATTTGGGTCTGGTCCGGTCAGTTACCGGACGGTCGGACAGCGAGCTACCCATTGCTCGCCGTCCGCAAGCCCTCGCCTACGGTGGCCGGAAATCGGAATCGGAATCCCGGCGGCGGTTGGGGCGCTGTGAGCGCCGCCGTTGCCTGTTGCGGTCAGCCTCCTCCATTGCTAGCATTACTGCTTCGCAAAAGGAGGCGACCGCCTGCAATATCGGTCTTATAATGTTCTCACTGTTGGGACTCGGACCTCTCTAGGAGTGGGAATAGGCCGTAATCCACCACGCGGGCCCAGTGCGTGTTGGTGGATGTCACATGTCTTCGAATTTTTGTTTCTAGGACGTGGCAGTTTCCTCACGATGTTATCCTTCACCTTTTTGAGAGCTGAACCAGTAATAAATAATGATCTTTCAGTTAATAATATAGAAATACTGTAAGCTGTTTTTAATTTAAATAAAAAAAATACAACCGCATTAAGAACCTCCTGCTTTTTAAAGTCGGTTAAATATGAATGCCATGTCTATTCGCCGCACAAATCTAATTTCCCTTTAGGACTGTCATCAAATCTAGTTTATTTGTTTAAACAATGTTGAAAAAGCAATTTGTTTCTGTCAACCATAGACTATTTGTAATGGAGTCACGCAAGTCGCGAGTCTATGGGATATCGTCTGAAAACTTTTAACGGTTTTCAACTTCTTAGGTACCTACGTCTCGTTTGCTTTGTTTATGCTTCGGGTTTTTATGGTAATTTTATGTTTTTATTAAGTTTATCCTAAACCTCTTCACCGATCAATTCTGTGGTGGAATACTTCACCCCCCCCTTTTTTTCTTTTTCACTTTGACGTTTTTTTTAATACAAATGGCGACTCAGGGACTTACCATGATTATGACGTGTTCAAATGTCAGGCGTGCGAGTGAGAAAGAAGGATGGAGCTATATAGGGTACTAGCTTTTGCTAGCGGCTTCGCCCGCGTGCAAAATATATAGCCTTTGTCACTCAGGAATGAAGCAGCTTTCTAACGGTGAACAAATTTAAGCAATCGGACCAGTCATTTCAGAAATTACCTTCATACGTGTAGATATAGCTTCATTTCTACAGTTCAGTATAGGTAGTAAAATGGATCGACTTATGACCTCGTGGTAGCACTGCTGGAGGAAACAGCCTTTTTAATTATATTATTCTGTCCTTCATTCTAGAACAGATTGTCCGTAATGCTCTTGTTAGCGGTGACAGCACAGACTTATAAGTCTGTGGGCGACAGGGAGTGCCAGACTTGTACTTAATAAAACTCAACCGTGTTCTTTCAATTGCTCTATACGTTTCAGCTGCGGAATTGGTAGAAAAAGTCACCGAGGCCGTGAGTAGATCATAGTCAGTAATAGTCTGACACTGTCTTTGGTTCCACCTACAGCGGGAGAAGTTATTTTTTGATTTACCACCTCCAAAAAAGGGTGCTTTTTCATAACCCGTACTTTTTTTTTTGAGGTGGAAAGTCAGTCAATGGCTTCTCTTGTTCTAGGGTCGAGTGAGAGGGTCTGTCTAACTTCTACTGACTAAAACCCACGTATGTCCTTCAGTTATTCTTTGCGTTCTATGCCAGAGTATCCCTGTCGGAAATTCCCCGTGGGTCTAGCGGTCACGGGCTCTAATGGGCCCCTTCGGAGAACACCATCGACGACTCAGGCTGAGTCCTAACCGGACGGTTGTGCCGGACGGCGAGCTACCCATTGCTTGTCGTTCGTAAGCTCGCGCCTACACTGGCTAGGGATTACCTTGCGATTCCCGACGCCAAGTATCTAAGCCATACCTTATAATACAAATCGATCTAGCTTATATTCTTCCAGTGCAAGGCAAAATCCTTCAGCTCATTTTTCAGTAAACTTTATAAAAAAAAAACTGCATAAACTAACAAACAAACTCAAAACGATCCATTATTCTGTACGACTCCATTCAAACGACGGTAGTTTATTTTAAAAGTAAATAAAAAAGTAATAATTCAAAGCGAACGGAGGCTGAATGCAATATAACTTGGATTCACGAAACTTATTGCTGAAATGGCGAATAAATCGACCATTGAACTTTGTGTCACGAATATTAGCAAAATAATGTTAGAAGACATTATAAAGGTCATACACGCTAGGGTGTACCTTACAGTTTTGCCTGTACAGTTATACCTTTCAGGTAAGCTTGTGTGGTAACTAGTGTTGCCAGGTCTGATTGGATAAAAATCTGGACAGTTGGTAAAACTAATCGGGATTTAGGGTTTTAGATCGGGACATTTTTTTTAATAAAGTTTTTTTCTGGTGGGAAATCTTCCAATGACTTCTCTCGCACTGTATCAGACATTTAATAACTAAAACCCAGGCTTCTTCTGTCCCACTGTGCGTTCCAGGGCCACGGTCACTATTTCAAACGTTCCCGCAGACCTAGCAGGCATCGGCTATACTAGGCCCCTTCAGTGAAGCGCCGTGTGTTATTTTGAACGCACTCGACATAGTGATGCGAATGCGATACCTGCAGGTTAATTTATTGTAGTAATAATGGCTTTAATATATCTTTTGATTTATCGGGACATTTAGCGTCCCGGTCAGGTGCAAATCGGGACGTGTCCCAAGACCCCTAAAAATCGGGATGTTTCGCGCAAATCGGGACGCCTGGCAACACTAGTGGTAACCTGCATAGTTGTGCTACACACACGCTCCGGTTTACCTGTAAAATTCAACTGTATAGGTAAACTGGTCAGGTATACCCTTGCGTGTATGGCTGACTTTAAGCTCATCTACAATAATATTGTAAAGAGGTAAAGTTTGTTGGAGGAGGTAATCTCTGGAAGGCCCGATTGCTAAAATTGTTTCACCTATAGAAAGTAGTTTTATTCCTGAGTGACATAGGCTATATTTTATAATAATAATAATACAAACCATTTATTTTCAGGCATCGTAGGCCCATAGAAAAATACATAAAATAATCTTATAGAATAATAAACTAATACGTATCATAACAACAAAACTTATTTAATAATTATAAAAAGACCTCTCTCAAGAAGGTCTCCAGATGGTGGGTTGGAACTCGTATCACGAACGACTTGAAGTTGGGGTCGTGGCGAGAATCCGGCCTTTCGACCCTCAGAGTCCAGTTGCTTTTAATCTTCATATAAGTACTCCACGACTTCTTCAACCTTCGTGGAGCAATGCAGACGCGAAATATACAGCTGTGTTGTAGGCACAGCAGGCCGCAGCAGCATATTTGGTCCTCTTATAGGTACGCAGGCGAAATCGCGGGCAAAAACTAGTGATTAATATAATTTTAACCGCATGTTTTGATCTCCCATTTTAAGCGATAATTACCGAGGTCTTATTGTGGATCTTAACATATCCATCATCATCATCGTCATCATCATTTAAGCCGAAAGACGTTCACTGCTGGACACAGGCTTCCCCAATTGTTGCCATAACAAATGGTCCTGTGCGTCTCGCTCCCATCGCATTCCCGTGACTCTTACCAGGTCATCGGTCCACCTTGTAGGAGGCATTACGAACAATCCCGCAATTCTAGCTGGTATCGACCCTAGTGGTTTCCGTCCATTTTACTGACATCTACATATTTGAGGTGCGCGTGGAACATAGCTTGGACACTGGACAGTTGTCAAAGTGAAAATTAGAAAATTCTATACAAAATTACAGCTTGTAGATAACTGTGTTACAATCTAAAATTCTAATCCTTCGATTACAACATCCTCCATTTTAGGCTCAATCCCAATGAGCCGTTTAGCAAGCTTATAAATCCGCCATAACCGCTTCAAATAATTCACAACAGCTACAGGCAAATTGATCCCAATTGCGCGGGCGGTACATAGCTTTCATAATGCGCCTTCGATGCGCGGAGAAAGTGCACCGTGGGTGGACTAAGACATCGACCAGGGTGTGGAGCTTGCGCGGATGCTAAGGCAGATGTAAAGAATCACACTTGACCAATGTTTGTTTGTGTGTGTATGTTTGTTACTTCTTCACAATAGAACAGCTGGACGGATTTTGGTTTATCGTGTCCTGGAATACTATATTGACTGGCCTGTTGGTCTAGTGGTTAGTGGCCCTGACTGCTATGCCGGAGGTCGTGGGTTCAATTCCCACCCGGGACAAATGTTTGTGTGACGAGCATAATCATTTGTTCTGTGTCTGGGTGTAATTTATCTATGTACGTATGTATTTAGAAATATATAAGTATGTTTATCAGTTGTCTAGTACTCATAACACAAGCCCTGCTTAGCTTGAGACTAGACGGCGTTGTGTGGAATATTATATTATCTATTATATTTTAATATATATCTTTTTATCCTGGAATCTTTTGTTCCCTAGGGATAAGTTTTCTACTATAACGCGGGCGAAGCCGCTGGCACCAGTCAGTGGACCGTATACCATTTCCGGGTATGTTTTAGTGACTATGGCGGGTATCTAGCGCGCTTGATGGAGTGATCGTCTATTGATTACCGTCACACGGGGTGAATAGAAACGCAGGGTAAAATAGAAAAAAAAAACAAAGTAAAAATCTAATCAAAGTTTTGTTTCTATTCTCTAAAGTCTGCTACAACTACTCTAGCTTCTCGCGATGTACTGTGTCCACCTCACCGCTTCCGCCACCGCGCCCGCGCCCGCACCCGCTCCAGTCACCGCGCGTTCACTCTGGACAAACCCTTACATTATGAACATAGAACACCAGCCTGATGACGAGCGAGTTGTAGTGAGCTGATTGTGGGAAATCGTAATTGGGTCAGGTGTGTTCAATATCGCAGTGGGTTCTGTATAGGGCAGGGATGGCAAAACCTATGGCACGCGACAAAATAATGCGGGCAAGTCTGCAAAGTAATCAAAAACAGTAGTAATCACAATAAGTTTTGTACTATTTATTTCATTAAATAAACAAGTAACATTAAGATACATGAATTTCCGGTTACAAATTAAGAATTTCTGGCGTCTAGCGTCTAATGAATCTTTAAGCCTTAGACTCTTTGGCGGCACTTCACTCAAATTTTTATATGATATTAGTATTTTTAGAGGTACTTTCTTTAATAAAGGTTTGCCAACCCTAGCATAGGGGATATAGTCTATTGACCAGTGTTTAGGTTGTATTTGGAGTTGATGAGATATTTGTGGCATTGTTGTTTTGAACTCTCTTACTGCACGTTTTGATTTTCGTGGACCAACGTACAAGGATAGACAAGGAGGCTATCTGTCTATCGATCTATTGTGATCTGGTTTCCGCACTCAGTCCTAGGTGGACTATTGTGCGTGAGCCATGACAGCCTTCATTCCAACCAGCCCACCTCACTCCAAAAGTAGGTGAGTCTTTTCAGTCTGCTTAGGGTGTCTATGAGTGAATTTGGTGCTTCCAAGGTTCGTGTTTTTATTTCGTTGACGGCTGTGCACTCGAGGAGCACGAGCACGTGTGTGACAGTTTCCTCTGACTCCATGCATCCTCTGCACAGAGGACTATACGTGATATTCATTGTCTGTTCAGTGAGCAGTGTCCGGTGATGGCCACCAGATGCAGGCTACATAGAGGTAAAGTTGTGCTGGGATTTTGTCATAATTATACTTAAATTGATAACTTTAAGTTTTGAAAGTTACCCCCTTTCGGTGCTGACCAAAGTTGATTTTGGTTTCCAAGTTGGCAGTTCTCAGTGATGGCACTGACTGCCAACTTGGAAAACTGCTACTTTTATCGTAATAAACATCCCACACATAAGTACAAAGCATTTTGGGAACATATTCAATATGCGTACCTACAGCTTAGGAGCTAGGCAAGCATGCTCCATCATCGGCCTCATCAGTTCTTACCATCAGGAGAAATAGTGGTCAAACGCGAGTCTATCAATAATATATAATAATAATATATAATAATATATATATATATATATATATAATATTCGACAACTATCACACAACGATGTCTAGCCTCAAGCTAAGCAGAGCTTGTGTTATGGGTACTAGACTACTAATAAACATACTTATATATTTCTAAATACATACATATATAGATAAATTACACCCAGACACAGAACAAACGATCATGCTGATCACACAAACATTTGTCCTGGGTGGGAATCGAACCCACGACCTCCGGCATAGCAGTCAGGGTCACTAATCACTAGACCAACAGGCCATAATAATAAAAATAATCATTGACGAAACAATGTTGGATATTTTTAGCACTTTAGCCTATGTTATCACACTACTGGCCTTCCCCTAAATCCCAGGATTTTTTTCTCCGGCCTTCTCGAACCAGTCTTTGCGCTTGGCGTCTAGGTCGTTTCACGATCTCTTCTCAGCTTTCCGCTTCAGCGATGCCGTCAGCAATCCTCAGGCTATGGAGGAACCTTTAACTTAGATAAATATGCTTGCTAATGCAATAATGCATGCTACTTATTGATGGCCCTGATAATAAGTTACTGGAATAAACAATGCTGATTTGTCGTTAGGTAAATTAAAGTTCATGAAATCGATAAGCAGTGGATTCATGTGGCGTTCTTTCAGTTACTCTTTACCATCCAGGGCCAAGGCAGGGGCAAGGAAGATTCTTGCAGACATAATAAACATTAAACCCTGCTGGGCCAGGTTTTTGTTTTTTTTTTGGTGGGTAAAAATCACCCAAATGACATCGCGGAGGATAGTGTCAGACTCTTACTGACTAAAAAACCCACCCCGTTCCTTCTTGCCTTTCATACCGGGGCCGCGTTACCTTTCGCAGCTAACCCTGGCCCCAGTAGGCTTCGGCCCAGCTGGGCCCCTGCTATTGCTGACTACTTGAGGCTCGCGGCAAGCTCGGCCCTGATACGAAAGGCAAGAAGGAATAGCCTTTCGTACCAGGGCCGGGCTCCCTTTCGGAGCTAAATTCCTGGCCCCAGTAAGCTAAACCCTGCCCTCAGTATGCTGGGCCCCCAGTTAGTTTTGCTGACATCTCCATTACATCCTCACCGGACGGATGGTCGGTGAGCCACAGCGAGTTGGCTACCCTGTATTTAAACATTGCCAAATTTTATTTCAAAACAAATGCTTGCGAATGTGAATCATCCGTATCGTGGAGTGCAATCTGTATACCTGTAAGTAAGATAAAGGAGGGGAGGATGGCTGCGCTTGCGCAATTTTGAGGTATATCGCGCGTTGCGATGGGGCCATGAGAAATATTTGAATACTATTATGGGCTAATATTTAAGCAAATATTTATGTGAGGTTTGTGCATCTTTTTTATTTCTTATTTAGTTAAAACTTCATGCAACAAAAAGGTACAAAGGTAAACTAAATGGCGTAGGTATTCTACTCTACCAGTCAAGTCAACTAAGGGTGGTTTATTTTGATGTGGGAAATCATCCAATGACTTCTCATGCTCTAGGTCGGAGCGGGAGGACGTGTCAGACTTTTACTGACTAAAATCCACTCCTATGTTCCTTCGTTGCCTTACTTTCCAGAATCCCTCAGAAGCTAACCCATGGCCCCAGTAGGCTTCGACTCTGGTGGGTTCCTACGGTTTTGCTGACTACTTAAAGCGCACGTGACTACGCGCCGGATTCGGTTGAGTTTGGTCCGGATGGTTGCCGGACGGCCGGACGGCGAGCTACCCATTGCTCGCCGTCCGCAAGTGCACGCTTACAGTGGCTGAGGCGTGAGTGCCTTTCCCTCGCATGTGCGGTCGCCTCCTTCGTTAGCATTACTGTGTCGCAGAAGGAGGCGACCGCCTGCATTGGGAGCTCGGACCAGATATTTGTATGGCCTATATCTATAGGTAACTATCTAGTTGTTCCAGGTCTGGGTATCTTGTGTGCGTGAGTTTACATGTTTATGAACGCACCCACGATACAGGAGTAATTCCTAGAGAACGGGGCAATGTATTTTCCTAAGTAGAAAAAAAGTCTTGTGTGTAAAAAACATTTTTATTCTTGATCTTAATATTACCTTAGTTTTTTATAATTTACATAAATTATACTCAAGTATTTTTCCAATGCGCTGATGAACAGGTTATGGACAGGTTTACGATTTCAAGTCCACGATTATTATATATATTTAAGGATAATTTATGAACGATCTCTTTTTTTTACCGACAATTTGTCCCCTTGAAAAATAATATAAAAATAGATTTTATATTATTTCCTTTTCTATAATGTATTTGTAAAACACATAGGGACTATGTAATAAATATTTTATAAATTTCAGTGAGTGTGTGGAAAGAATATGCCTCCGTCGTGTAGATCGTTTTTATTTATTATCGATAAAACATAAGATCGTTCCCTAAAAAGATCAATAAATATCTACTAAGTTTGTTCTACTGTCGGTCATCCACGCAAGCCCTTAAATTACAAGTTTGTAATATTAACTAATTAATTTCAAGTTTATTTTAATCTTACTTAAACAATACATTATCACATAACATGTCCTCCATTGAACATCATGTTTAAACCTTGTTATTTGCGAACCATCAATATTTTTTTAAACTGATGAATAATGATCTAAATATTTTTGAGCGACATTACCATCCCAAGTAACACAACATGCTGTATATCAACTGCATATCCTAGGATAACTTTTTGATTTACAAATGCTTTTAAAATATTGCAGATCAAATCTAATTTTGAAAAATTCGCAATAGAACAGTCGACCGCACGTCAGTGGCTTTTTTTGACGTTGAGCTGGCTTTGTATATTAGTACGAAGTTTAACCCTAAAGTGCGCGCGCCGTGAGCATTTTTCCGTTCCTCAGAAAACCAAAATTATTATTTGCGCAACCATGCAAGATTCACGGTCAAGCATAGCGTTATTTTGTCCCCTATCTTATTCAGCACCTGGGTGTTGCAACTTGCAAGGTTGAATACCATCAGAACGCAGATTTGCGGTGACTGTTTGCGCAGTCTCAGTGGCTGAGTGATTGGCTGCTGCCCTGCGATATATAAGGTGGCCTAGGTCTGGAAGTCTTGTGTGTAAGTTTCCATGTTTATGTACGCACGTACAATACACGACTAATTCCTAATTTGCGGCAGAGTTTGTTAAAAAAGAAAAAAAAATATAGATGTTCGCGGATGACCACGATAGTAAAGGATTTCTATTTCGGTCATGTGCGGCGGCAAATTGCTCACAGCGCGAGTAATCACGTGAGAATAGAATAAGAAGCCTGCTTATACTAATTTTCGATGACATGCAGCTCTCTATACATTATTCCTAGTTATAGGTAACTTTAATTTCATTTCTATCACCATCTTTCTCCCTCTCTCTGCAGTCCTCCAAAAGACCATCGTCTTCTACTTCTCCTTTTCAAAGAAGTCCTCAGTTAGAGGCACGTGTGATATCTGGTCATAGGTGTAGGCGTCGAAGAACCTTTGCGTCACGTTTATGGCGTAGTCTATCGCATAGTCCAGGATAGGGCCTCCGAAGTCCTTGGCTAGGGCTTGAGAGTCTGAGTTTAGAACCTGCAGTACGTTTGCACCTGGAAAAGATAGAGATATCATTAAATTCGCATATAGATGTTCGCAGAAGTGCACACTAGTGTCTTTTTTAGGAAGTAATGTGCGTCACTGCCTAAGGCGTATTGGGTGCATCATCAACAGAATTACAGACTGGGAGTCAGAAGTCTCAGAGCGATTTCCAGCCACCGTAGGCCTGGGTTTGCAGACGGTGAGCAACAGGTAGCTTGCTGTCCGTTAATGAGGTTTTTTATTTGGTAAGAAATCATCCAATGACTTCTCTCTAGGGCGGAGCGTGTCAGACTTTTACTGACTTTTTTTGGTGGGAAATTAGCAGAGACCTTGCGGTTTTATTGACATCTCTATGAGGCGCGCGTGGAACTCTACGCGCCGTCGACGACTTAGGTTCGGTCCGGATGGTTACAGGATGACCGGACGGGAGCTACCCATTGCTCTTCATCTGTAAGCTCACGTCTACCGTGGCTCAAAATCGGAATCGGGGTCCCGGCGGCCGGGGCGCGAGGAAGTCCCGTTTTCTCACGCGTGCGGCCACCTATCTTATCTATCTAGCTTCGCAGAAGGAAGGAGGCGACTGAAGTTTCAAGTTAAAGGTTCCGGAATTGTTTAAAAGAGTCATAGTGACCCTGGATCCCGAAGAGCAACTGAAGGAATACCAGTTGGCTTTAGTTAGTAAAAGTCTGCCACTTTCGCTCCACCTAGAGCGATAGAACCTATTTGATGACTTCTTACACTCAAGGATTGGAATTCCCTGTCGGAGTCTGTGTTTCCTGATAGCTACATCTTAGGGGTCTTTTAGTCAAGAGTTAATAGGTTGCTTCTAGGCAAGCGTGCTCAATCGTCGGCCACATCATCGCTTTACATCAGGTAAGATTGTGGTCAACGGCGAGCCTATTCATTATAAAAAAAAACCGATGCCAAAGTTCACTATTTCCTTATGCCATTAGAAAAAACCAGTGCCTTTCAAAACATTGATTTTACCGCTAACATTGGCATTGAAGATCGGTCAATATTTGGTCGTTAGTAGTTTGATGAAGTCCGGTCAAGGGCGATCGGTGTCAATATTGAAGGCATGTAGCGTACCATGCAAGGGCAGGACACTGAATTGGACATTATTTTTGCTAGTAACGTAACTGGGTACACTCGTACTTCGGAAATATACAAGAATTAACCTTTGCCAACGGCTTCGCCTGCGTCAAAGTAGGTTTTTGCTTAAAAATTGTAGACCCGCGTTTCATCCCCTTAGGTAGTGCAATGGAAAGGGCTCGGGGTTTCCTTGCGTGATTGAATAAAAAATGAAGATATCCGCAGGAGAACTAAGGTTGCCGACATAGCACGAAGAATTGCCAAACTTAAGTGGCAATGGGCAGGGCACATTGCTCGCAGAACAGATGGCCGTTGGGGCCGATAGGTTCTGGAGTGGCGACCGCGTACCGGAAGACGCAGCGTTGGAAGGCCTCCTACAAGGTGGACTTGGTGAAGGTTGCGGGAAACCGATGGATGCGAGACGCACAGGAACATTCGTTGTGGCGACGCTTGGGGGAGGCTTATATCCAACAGTGGACGTGAATCGGCTGAAATGATGAGGTGGTTCTTGGAAAATCCTCTCTTAGTGCTTTTTTTTTTTTTTTTTTTTTCGATGGGAAAAATCATCTTATGACAACCCCCGCTCTTGGGCGGAGCGGGAGATAGTGTCAGACTCTTACTGACTAAAAGCTCGTCTTCGTCATAAGTAATAGTTTTGGCTGGCTGTGTATTAATATGTCAGTCAGTCAGTTTCACCTTTTTATAGATAAGTACACTAGCTTCTTCCAGCGGCGTCGCCCGTGTGAAATTAGGTTTCTCCATACAAACTTTGGACCCCCGTTTCATCCCTTTATGAATATTATATCATACAGGGAAAAGTCATTGGATGATTTCCCACTTCAAAAGAAAAAAAGATAATTTGACGGTAATTATAGGTACTAGAGATCGGAATTAGGTATTCATGTACTTAGACCGATTTCATACAGCGAAAGAATAAAGTGAATATGCCTTAAATTCCGAGATTATATTAGATAATTTTAAAGAGCAGATTTTTTTTATGACCGTCAGAATTAAAGCAGAAAAAAATTCTCAGACGACTCTTCTCAGTTGACGTAGAGAAATCTTTTTCAATGAAAAATACTAATAAAAATTGTATGTTAATTATCTTTATTTGTCTCTGAGATTTTTATTATTATTTATTTGTAATATTGTTGATTTTTCATTAGAAATCCCGGAAAGATCCATATTAATATTAACATTTCGATGCAAGTACATGAATCATTATTTCAGCCGATATACGTCCTCTGTTGGGCATAGTACAAGAATAACTCTACCTAATTCCGCCCTCTGGTAATTAACACTATCGATATCGCGTGCTTCACTAATTTTATTACCTAACGTTCTTTTAAATAGTTACAGGTGTGAATTTAATTTCGAAGTATTGTTGATGAACGCCATTTCACATCGCCTTTGGCAGTTATAGTCAAGTTCAGCGGAAGTTGTTAAAGTTATTACGCGAAACTTAAAACAAAACAAGCATTGGCTTGTTTTGTTTTGACGTTTAGATTGCTAAACGCTTACAAAATACATTGAGCGTTTATATCTTGGTATGTTTTGTTGTTGAATCATTTACCTCAACGTATAGATGGTTGATAACTTTATTTCTGCTAGGACTATAAAGGCTTGGCCACACCACAATTATGGCGTTATTTGGGGTCTTTGAGGAGTGGCTGGAGCGGCAACACGGCGTCCTCACTTTCCGCATGACGCAAGTCCTCACCGGTCATGGCAAGTTCGGGATGTCCTGAATCGAATTCAGGCGGAAGACACACCCGGGTGTCACCATTGTGTGGACCGCCCGGAGGACACGGTGGAGGACATGGTAGAGGTGTGCCCCGCTTGGGCAGAGCACCGCCGTGTCCTCGTAGAGGCAATGAGCGGCAACGACCTATCGCGCCGAGCCCTGCCCCCCTAGTCAAGTTACAATCGAATTCCGTTCTCTAATCGGTAACGCCTCGGTGACAGCAATTTTAGAAAACGATAAGTTGGTAGCCATGTTGACGCACCTGACTCGGCCGCTCGTTCTACGATGTAGCGTTTGTATAACAAAGGATGTAGCGTTAAATATTGTAGAAACGATTTTGAACGATGTGAACTTGGCTACGAATTGTCTATTCGTTTGTTCTTACCACGCGACTTTACGTTGAGATGACGTCATTCCCATACGTTTCATCACTTTTCGATAGCGTTAACGATTGCAGAATAACAACTTGGCTAAGCGTGCTGGTTCGGGCTATGGTCCGGAGCGAGGAGGAATGGCCAGCGGTCGCCTACTTTTGCGAAGCAGTAATGCTAGCGAAGGAGGAGGTGGCACGCGTGAGGGAACGAAGGTCTTCACGCCCCAGCCGCTAAAATTCTGACCCCGACTACCAGCCACGGTAGACGTGAGCTTGCTGACACCGAGCAATGGGTAGCTCGCCGTCCGGCCGTCCGGTAATTAACCGGACCGAGTCCAGTCGTCAATAGCCCGTAGTGACCCACGCGCTCCTCAAGAAGATGTCAGCAAACCGTAGCAAAGGTGAAGAGTTCAGATAATGATGGTCAACTACTATCATTATCATCATTTCAGCCGAAAGATGTCCACTGCCGGACATACGCCTCGCCAAGTGTCACCTCAACGACCAGTCCTGTGCGTCTCCCAGTCTTATCGATCTTATTTGGTCCTCAAGGATACCGATTTTAAGGATTTTTTTTTAGAAAAACTCATACTTTACAAATACTTACTGATCTGTGGGTTTCCTCTGATGAGGTTCGTCAGGTTCAGCTTGAGGTCTGTGCCGTAGTCCGCCTTGTACTTGTAGGAGTTGATCTTGTAGTGACCTTCGCCTTTCTCGTTCAGGACCACTCGTTCTACCACCTCCAGGCGAATGCGCTGGTTGTCTGGATGAAGAGGAATATGTCAAGAGAGAGAATGCGATAGATGTAGACAAATACCCAAATGTTAGTAACACAAAAACTTAACAACTATGTTAGAAGACAGTATTTACAGGAGCATGTGACTGGCTTAAAACCAAAAGAACCAGATAATAAGACAATCCAGTTTATTGGCAATGACAATCCATTGGCCATTGGTATTGGCACGCATCCTGTGCAACTGGGCTTTTGCAGCGAGGATGCTGCGAGGATGCTACTCGCTTGCATCCACGAACATCCCTGAGGCTGAATGCGTTGCAAGACATTTAGATTATGCGACAGACGTTACCCGAAAAGCTGCTATTTTTAAGTGTGATTTAAAAAAAAATCTCCGGACAAAAACTGTTTATTTCCTTTGTAAAACAACTGACCAGTTCTATTTATTATGCTATTAAGCCATAGGCAACTTTAATCTAAGACACAAATTAATAGAGTCAATAGTAAAGGTTATATGTACACATTATTTGGTTATTACAAAGTCAACAACAAGAAATAAGACAATATTTGAGATCACTTGATTAACTTAAGGAAACTTTGAAAGAAATCCTTTCCCAAGGTCGAGAGTATTCGTACAATGAAGATTGTAAACTCGTTTTTATTGTAACCGCATTCAGGTCAATTGGAAATATTGGGATTAACAGTAATATCAGTATGTATGTTCATGAAGACACTGACCCCTGTAAAAGGAGGTCAAGTTCAGAGAATTATAACATCTTGTTTAATTTATTGAACCTTTTTTTTATCCATATTACCTCAGTCTTTATCTTGGAATAACCCTGTAGTGGATATAAGACTTCAGGCACAAAAATTGCCAAAATGATAAGTTTCAGGGGATTGACGCTTGTTTTTGAATATTTCTAAGAACAGCGCATTGGAACAGAGACTTCAGCTACCATCTAGACACAAATCTGGAAATTTCTGAACCGATTGCGTGCGTAGGTTGGCTGCTGCAGAAGCAATTTGGCCAAATTTGGCACAATGCCAGTGTGGAGTCCCTTCACAGGATATGCGTCACCTCCTTTCCTGCTCGGAATGTACCTGCACCTTCTAAGACTTAAACGAGGCCAACGACAGGGCTATCCAGGTGGCTGATGATTAAATTGAAACGAAAGAAGAAGAATATTTCTAAGCGCATTCCACTCAATATCTAAAAAAATTGCAGTTAAAGCATCGGAGAAGACCATAAAGAAGTTCTAGATACGTGACGTTGATCACAAGTTATAGAGAAGTGTAGAAGAATTCATGTTTCGTCAAACCTCAAGTTAATTTATTTATTTATTTATTTATTTAACACTTTATGCACATGGGTACAGAGGCGGACTTAATGCCTTAGGTATTCTCTTCCAGTCAACCTTTGGGTGATGCGGAGAAAAAGTAGTGGTAGGTGCAATAAGAGTGAGAAAAAGGCAAATACAAGAATTTAAATACTAATAGACCATAGAATAGATATACTAATAAACCATAGAATAAATATATACAACTATACAATATATACTCAAATTAATACACTACATAAATGCACTAAAATAGTCAAATAATTGGTCCAAATCGACAATAGAAAAATATTAACGCTGTGATGAAACTACTGCCAACTTTTTACGAATCAACTCGCGAACTTTGATTTTGAACGTAAATCTGCTTGTTGCCATCCTGATCTCCTGGGGAAGCGCATTCCACAAAGAAATAGCTTGAATAAAGAAGGAATAGTGAAGAAAGTCAGTACGATGAGTGGGACAATGGAGAAGGCGGTTATGAGATGAGCGCAGATTTCTATTGTGGTTAGCGCAAATGTATTGAAAGTGAGGGGCTAAATAACTGGGGGAATTAGGAGAATCAAGAAATGAAAATAAGGTGGTGAGCGCCCTTTGCTCTCTGCGCTGACGTATGGGCAACCACTTTAGAAGCGACCGATACGCTGAAACATGATCATATTTCCGAAGATTGAAAACAAATCGAATGCAGTAATTTAGAAGGCGGTCAAGTTTATTGAGGAGGAGTTTATTGGGATAAGAGAAAATTTAAATAAGAAGAAAACAAAGGCGAAAGCAAAGAAGAAAGAAAAGAAGAAATCAAAGAAGAAAGCGAAGAAGACGAGTCACCAGTCACAGCAGGATGGTAATAGAAGTTAGCTAATCGCTTTGATCTAACACAGTGGCAATTGGAATTGGGAAAAGAGAAAGAAGATGGTCTAAATACGTACAGATCTTTATTTTGGCCTGTCCTTCGGTGTCCAGGTTGAAGAGTAGAAGTCTTCCAAGCAAGCTGTACTGGCCGCTGACGGTGAAGTTGCAGTGCATGTCGAACACGAAGGTACGCTTCTTGCGACGAGATCTGTGAGAAACAAGGAAAAATGGATCTATAGGTACAATTGAACACAGCAAGCCAAGCGCATTACTTCTTAAAATTTATTTTGTCTCCACTGCTCTCAAAACGGTGAAGGAAAACATCGTGAGAAAACCGGTATACACAAGAACCAAAAATTCGAAGACATGTGTGATATGCAACACGCTTATACAATATGCTTGGGCGTAGTAGATTCCGGCGGCCCATTCCCTCTTCTAGAGAGGAGGTCTGAGTCTCATTTGGGAACATTATAAGGCTGATTATGCTACCGTAGGCGCGGGCTTGCGGACAGTGAGCAATGGATAGCTCGCTGTCCGACTGGTCGGTAACTGTCCGGACTAAGCCCAAGTCGTCGACGGCGCGCACTGTTGTCAGCAACAGCAGGGGCCCAGCCGGGTCGAAGCCTACTGAGGCCAGGGTTATCCGAAAGGGAACTCGAGCCCCGGTATTCATACCTAAGCCTAAGCCTTCAGGCTAGAAGGAGCGAGGTGGGTTTTTTAGTCAGTAAGAGTCTGACACTATCTCCCGCTCCGCCCAAGAGCGGGGGTTGTCATTTGATTGATTTGATTTTTCCCACCAAAAAAAAAGACTGATTATGCTTATGCTTATGTACATTTAGTAAATGAATATGATAGCATATCTAATCAATTAATTAACCTTATAATATAATGATCCTACTTCTGGGACTCAAGCCTCTCTAGGAGTGGTTATGGATTATAATCCACCACACATGCCCCATAAGTAGGTTAATCTAAATTTATCTATCTTTAAAGTACTGATCCAATTATAAAAAAAGCTTCACTGATAGCAAGCGATATGATTACATGAGGACCAAAAAAATTCTTGAGCTAAATCTAGAAGTGTGGAAGATCTACCTAGACCATCCACAGTAGACGGCCTTATTTCCCATTGCATTGCCAAATAACTGATAAAATACTTTGTGAAAAATACCTCACAGTTGGCCAAAAATTTTAAATTAATTGTTTATATACGGACCTATGTACCTAATTGTTACCTCTTTTTGACATAGTCTTATAAGTGGATGTAAGAAGAAAAGTATTCAGACACTGATCTGCATGGTTCTCATACAATTGACCATTGCAAATATGCTATATGGACTAAGATACCGAAACGACTATCAAAGATCTTCAAATGGCTTAATAAGGTCGGTCCGGAAGACGTAACCTAAGTTTCTCCTTGTGACATCAGCTATCCGTCAACGAAAGTCCCAATTATCCGGAACAAACAGATAGACAGACAATTTAAAAAAATACATTTTAGGTATAGGTATCGAATGTATCGATGTATGTATATGTCGTGGCCAGTAGCTCGATTCACGAAATCAAAACCGTAACGATATCGTAGCGATTTAGTCGTTTAGATCATTTCCGTATTCACATCCATCAATCGAGTTTGAACGAAACCGATTTTAAACTCGTTTGGTCGAAGAGTCGATTTAAAAAAAAGAATGTGTATAACATTATCCTGGTAGAATACTTATTAATGTAATTGGAAATAAGTTGTCGATAGATCGTTTAGTTTTCAGCCAGTTGAGTTGTCGTTCTATCCAATCCCGATTAAGGAACACGTGAATACCGCTTTTGGATAGGACTTCGATCGAACGACTACAAAACTTCAACGATATTTGGCTTGTTTGATTTTACGTGAATCAGGCTACAGATCTTCAAAGTTTGATGATATTTCAATCTTCGTTTGGCTTACTTTCTTTAGACCTTTCGTTATAATTGAAATCCTACATCAATGACATGGCCGAACGAGGATTGACATATCATCAAATTTTAATGTTAACGTTTAAATGATCTGGCCAGTTTTAGTTGGACATATCATGAAGTGATCAGTTCTAAGATCTGGCCTCTATGTATACTTACTTAGATAATATGTATCGAATATATAGGGTGTCTGGTAATTAGTGACCGATAGTTATACACGTGATTGTACTCATGATTACAGACAACTTTCCCAATGAAACTTTTTTTTATAGACTCACTAGCTTTTGCTCGCGGCTTCGCCCGCGTGGCATTAGGTACTTAAGGAATCGGGATAAAAGGTAGCCTATGTTCTTTTCCATGTCAAAGGCTAAATGCATGCCAAATTTCATCCAAATCCGTTCAGCCGTTTTTGCGTGATTAAGTAACAAACATTCAAACATCCAAACATCCACACTTTCACATTTATAATATTAGTTAGGATTATTTAACCGGAACATGTAGGTACCTACAATGATTACATACACCCTGATGGGTTTGCAAGCGGCGCGGGTGCACTATCACTATTGTAGGTAAGGTACATGAGACAACGGCATTATGCGGCTAACAGCTGAGAGGAGGCGCGCGCACGCGGATTTGCACGAACAGCTGTTTTGTTATTGTGATAAAACCTAAAACCAATGAGCAAAAAAAAAAGTTTCTATGGGAAAGTTGTTTGTAATCATGAGTACAATCACGTGTATAAGTATCGGTCACTAATTACCAGTTACCCTATATACTTTAGTGTGCATTTAGCAAAAATGAAATTTTGATTGACACTTCCATTTTATCTACTTGTATAGGATGTACCTATAGATTACTAAGTCTGTATTTCAATGGATCTACAAAATGGTTGAACACACGAATATGTAAGAATGTGTTCAACCTTGCGGCTGCGACCGCTTATATTTCAGACCGCACATTTACGCATGTAATCGTTATTACGCGGCGTGTTTGTGTGTTGCAACGAATATTTTATATTAAGGGGCAGATATATGAGTTTCGATGATTTTAAATACAACATTACGTCTAAACGGCTAGTCCGTATGTTTTGTACAAATATATGTTAAAAAAGACTATTTGCCTAACAATTTGATGAATAAATAATATATATATATATATATATATATATATATATATATATATTTCATAAAACTCGGTGTGATTTATTTTCAAAGTTATGTCTAACACAGACAAAAAAGCGAAGATCAGGTAAAAACCATTGGTTGTATTTGTATGAAAATTCCACAAACTTAAATATAATTTAATTACCAATCTTTTAACGTACGGTTTTCATTCATACTGTTTTTAAAAATGAAGGACATATATTACTCGAATAATCTTGATGCTCGAGGAGTGACGCTCCTCTTTTGTTTTTTGCTCAAGGCCGCTGGCTTTTAGTGTTACCTTAATGTAATGTACGACAAGTGCATAATAGTGAAGATTTGTGTGATGTTGTACGATTGCTGTGAGCTCTACGCATTATGCGTGAGGCCGCAGCTTTATGCTGAGAGTTCGGCCGTTTTGCGCGGAGGAGACGCATATCTTCCCTATCAATTGCTTTATAATGTTATGTTTTGTTAGCAAGTTTTAAGATTACGTCTTTGTCACGTAAATAAACTGTTTTTCTTTCTTTTCTTTCTTTCTTTCATTGCACACTGGACTTTCTAAAATAATAAGAATGAATGAATTATATAGATATATTAATTTGCAAGAATAAATTTAGGTAGCACATATTATCTAACTTGATAATATGTGTATGTGTAGTGTGTATATAATATGCAACAGTGTATGTATTAATTAATTAATATTTTTATTTATTCCTTTATGTGCGCGCAAACACATAGAATCGAAAATAACAAGTACAGATAGAAGAGCACAAAGGTGCTATTTTACATCTTGGTACACAATTTCATAAAATACCATTAATTCGGTAAGACAATTCTAAAATTGAAAATGAATAACTTATGTTAAAAATGATTTCACGTCAATAAAAAAAAAAAAAACAGGCAAGTGCGAGTCAACGGTCTTGACTAAATGCATATGCATTTAGTAAAAAATTTTATATCTTGATGTTATAAAGTAACAACTCAATTTTATTTGTACGAAGGTATGTACAACCAAGAAACAAAAAGAAAAGAGATAGACCGAGAGAAAAATGTGTTGATGAAAATTGGATCATAGGAGCAAAGGATCGACTGACGAAGAGTGAAATGGAGAAGGCCTTCACCCGTTGATACATTCATTATGGACTATAGAATTTTGTTTGCTAATATTTAGAAATTAACATTTATTTGGAAATTTAATTTATTTGGAAATTATCAAATAACAATTTAATCAATAAATATAAAAGAATTAACATTACACAAATGAAACGTCAAATGTTAATAAATAACCCGCCCCTGATCGTTCCCGGTGCAAAGGTGCCCATAACACTCGCCGCATTACTCGCTGAATAGCGATGGCCATTCTTTGCACCAAGAACGACCTGGACCGGGAGTCACCCGTTGCCTCACCGAGCCTACGGCCCAAATGCCGCACAAAAGACCTTGCCTCCGTACTCCAACTGCCCAGTCTCCACAGCAACCGGTACAAAATGGTAAAGCTGCTCCAAGGAAGCGTACTTCAGCCTTTTTTTAGAGCAGGCGTCTTCAGCGGCGGCAGAAGCAGTGTGCATGGTGCGACTCAGGTGACTGGCGGCGATAGTGCTGACGCAAGTTGCGTCCCAGATCAGGCACTTCCCGTTCTTCCATGGTACCAGAGTCAGCCCATCTGGCTTCTTACCATCAGACCTGCTAAGACCTGAAGGCTCAAGCACGCAGGGGACGTTTGCCGATATAAGGGCTCTACGGACTATGTCGTTCAGGGCATGGTGACGTGGGAACCTCCTTATGCAGCGCCGACAGTTCAGTGCGTGATGGCCATCGGCCTCCAGTATGGAACCGCAGGTGCATGTATGTGGTTCGCACACCTTACAGCCCAGGCGGAGACCCACCGCAACACGCAAAGAGTCATCGTCGAGCAAAGTGCCCAGATTAGGCTTTGGAAATTATAATTTAATTGTTTATTACAAAAACACAAAATACGCTCAGGTGTCATAGTACTCCTCCACATCGCTGTCATCCGGAAATATGCTGAGAAGGCTGGCAACATTGCCGCGTTGAATGGCAATGTTAATTATTAATTTACATCTCTTTTATGACAATGTAAACTAGGAATCTATTTGCGAATAATTAATATACTAATAGAAGAAACAAGAAATATGTAACCAAGATTATATTATGTAACTCATAATCTACACTAATATAATAAAGATGTAAAGGAGAATGAGCAACTTACTATGGCACTTGGTTGCGCAACTTTTGACTCGGTATAGTAGTGAAAATTAGGCACAAAAAAGGGTTAGTGTCTTACTTTAAAACAAGGTTAAATTCAAACTTAAATATTGTAGGGCTTTTGAAAAAAAAAATAACTTGTATACCTGTTGAGGTTATGTAGGTCAGGTTATGTTACCAAGGAATCCGTTGCTTCTCTGATTTGGCATCTAGGGAGCGGGTGTGCTAATAAAAGAGAACAGTTCACACAGCGCGACATGTTTTACGTCTAGAACAAATCACCGTGAACGTAAAAAAATGTTTTAACAATACACTTCGCAGCACACGCACAAAAAGAGTCGCATTGCTCGATGTAGGAGATAGATTTGGAGGAATCCTAAAACTCAACTCGACACGAATTTATATTTGTTAGCAGAGAAAAGCTAAAACCATTATTCTCGGCTTAACCGGCACGTTAGTTAACAAGGTAAACAGAAAATACCATTTTGTTTGACATTTTATCGAATAGTGTTGTGACCAAACAATAGATTACGGACGCGGAGTCATGACTATAGATTATATCTTAATTGTTTTATTTTTGCCTAGAAATTGCTTTTTAACGCAAGAAATAGTAACATAATTGAAGAATAAAGATAATGACAACTCTTAATACTTTTTAGTTGCGATTGTAGATTATTTTGTTGTTCCACGATTTATGTTAACGGTTAATCGATCGATTATAATTGAAAATAGAGTCGCTTCACTATTATGCAACAAATGACGTATTTATTGTATTAGATACTAATTAAAATGAAAATAGAAACCCCACAAATGATTTCAATGAATTTAGGTAAAACATCATTAAAAATAATATTATGAATTATACATTAACTCTAATAGCCATACGCGTAAAAAGTGAAACTATTGGTGCCCAATTCCCTTTGTTTTTCTATTTTTTTGTTTGTAGGAAGTATTCTCTGGAAGTACTGGTCCGATTACAAAATTTTTTTCACTGATAGAAAGCTCCTTTATTCCTGAGTGACATAGGCTATGCTATATGCTATATATATTTTATGTACGTGGGTGAAGCTGTGGGCAAAAGCTAGTATAAAAGACTATCCATGGAGTTTCTTGCACGTTCTTCTCCATAAAGATCTACGCTTTGGAACGTGCAATTTCGCTTCACTTTTTTTGACTGACTGACCGACATTTGACTATTCAAAAGTGCATATCGATACCAGAAGTATGAATTAACGTAAGAGACTTTTACTTAAAATGCAAAAATGTTCCTTAGGATGATTGATGTAAGGGTATTTTACGCAAAACGTAATAATGTCCCTTACGTTAATTCATATTTCTGGTATCGATATAGATGGTCTATTTGAAATAAATGATTTTGATTATGAACTTCATTCGAAAAAATCTCGCCATAAAACTCTATTTTATTTTGCGACCGTCGCTGTTAAAATATTTGAAAAGAGATAGGATTTCAAGGTTGTCTGTCGTCGTTTTGGATATTTTGCAAACATGCTTGAAGTATGCAAATAAATTATAAATTAACCTATAGGCATCCACATTATGCCGGTTCACGGCCTTCCGGGCTGAGTAACAGCCTGTCGGGTCAATGTCCTAAGTTAAGCAACGCTTGGCGAGGTCGATTTGAGGATGGGTGACTATGTTTATGCGCGTACGTTCAGGATGCTGTTGGGTCTTAGAAGTACAGCTCTAGGATGTTTGCTGAGGAGGCTCCTACGCACAAGGTTGTAAGGCCAACAGTGCATTTTTTCAGGAGAGCTGTTTATGTAATTGTTTATGATTTAGTTAATTTGTGAAACACTTTTAACCATTTTTTTTGCATTATCTAATTGACTGATATCACAACAGAAAATGATGTAATAAGAAACACCTAATAATATTTATTCTTTAGGATTCCGTATCTCAAAAGGTAAAAACGGAACCATTATAGGATCACTTGTAGTCCATCCGCCTGTCTGTCTGTCTAGATCTTTTATCTCGGGAACGCGTGGAGGACTAAGGGCGCAATTCCGACTCGCACTTGCCCGGTTTTATGCGTAAGAGGCATCGATTAGTTCCGTTCGGGAATCGAACTCGCGACACGTAGCGTGGCAGTCAGTCCTTCAACCACAGCGCCAGCGCAAAATAACACATCTCAAAGTGAAAGGAACACTGTCAGACTAAACTTTGGGACGTATCTGAACGGTTAATATAGCTGCATTTAAGCGTTTAAGAATTTGACCGGTACCTACTTATTTAGTATCTTACATACTCCAAAACCTGCTATTACCGTTCTAGACTTGTCACGCCTTGTTGACACTTCGCGTGACCCAAGAGCTGGTTTTTGCCTTGGGCAGAAGATTAGCATAGCTATATAGCGTGGCAATGCCCCACTTCCAAGGAAAAACAGTTGTCAATCTACCTTTTTCTAAATCTCAGTCATTACGCCGCTATAGTCTGTATAAAAAGTCAAACGATTTGGGAATTTTTGAATATTAAAATTATTTATAATTTTTTAAATTATAATTTAAACATTTAAAAATAATTTCAATTTAATATTCGATACTTTTTATAAGGTTCTTCTATTAGTAAAGAATGATCAAGATGTCTTAATCAACCTTGATTAATTGAACCAGTGTCCAACTACATCAGATTTCATTTTACCTTAATAATAGGCTAGTTGCCGTAAAAATGTAATTAGTCCGTCTTTTAGATTATTCAAAAAAGGACACGTATTTTTTTATTTGTAAATTAAACCAAAAATGACAAAGATATAGCCCATTAAAGTTACGTGTACCGTCACGCCGTGCTACATTTTTTCGCACGGGGTGACGTCACACGTAACTTTAATGGGCTATATCTTTGTTATTTTTTGTTTAATCGAAAAAAAGACAAAATACGTGTCCAATATTTTTTTATAATCTAAAATACGGACTAAATAAAATGTAACTATTTTGACCCTAAACTACCCTATTATCCAAGTCGTCTGACTTTTTAGACAGACTCTATGCGCAGCCTCCGCAGGTATCGAATAGAATATTATACATTTTTTAAATTCTATTTTTAAAATATTTGTCTGTCAGTTGATTTATTTTTTTCAAACAATCTCTGAAACGTCTGGATCAATTTTGACGTGACTTTTGCTGGTACATAGCTGATGTTACAAGGCATAACTTAAATCACTTTTTATTTAGGAAAAGAATTATGGATTTGTCCAAAAAAACTTTTTAAATTGTGCTGTGACCAAATGGCCTTTTTATTTTCGGTGGGTTAAAATCATCCAAATGACATCCCTCGCCCTTAGGCGGAGCGGGAGATAGTGTCAGACTGACTAAAAAACCCAACCCGTTCCTTTTTGCTTCTCATACCGAGGCCGAGCCTCCCTTTCGGAAATAGACTTTAGCCCCAGTAGGCTTAGACCCAGCTGGGTCTCAACAGTTGCTGACAACTCCTTGAGGCGCGCGTGACCAAATGGCATTGTTGTTTGACTATAGTTTGATGCGGACGAAGCCGCGGGTTCCAGCTAGTTGTCAAATGTAGACGCGGGCTTGCAGACGGTGAGCAATGGGTAGCTCACTGTCCGGCCGTCCGGTAACTGTCCGGACCAAGCCCAAGTCGTCGACGGCGCGCACTGTTCCCGCGCGCCTCAAGGAGTTGTCAGCAACAGCAGGGACCCAGCCGGGTCGAAGCCTACTGGGGCCAGGGTTATCCGAAAGGGCGCTCGAGCCCCGGTATGAAGGCTAGAAGGAACGGGGTGGGTCTTTTAGTCAGTAAGAGTCTGACACTATCTCCCGCTCCGCCCAAGGGCGGGGAATGTCAATGCATGATTTTTTCCAAACATAAAAAAAAAAGCTAGTTGTCAAATGAAAGTTCTAGAATAATGTATGAGTTAGCCAATATGGTTTAAATATGTCTGTTTTTGTCAGATTTAAGTGGCTGTAGGCTTAGTGACCTCGAGTGGCTAGGTTTTGCAAGAGGTGAAGAAACTAGGAACGTACGTTGTCGAAATGTTTGTCTTGCGACCATGTTAATATTAATGGTTGCAGGATGTTTGGCAGGTGACAGATGTGATTAGCATTCAACAATGTCAATAGCAACAATACTATCTAATTAATTGCTTTAATAAATCAATATATATTGCAGTAATATAATACATATAATGGTAGTGTCGTGTTCAAAATCGTCGGTACTTCTGCTGAATAAAACAGACGCGTTTTATGTGTTTTTTTAAAAAAATAATAATATGTTTTAGATTTTAAATGCTTTTTTAATAATAATGATATTTTTTAGATTTTTTAATGCTTTTTTTAAGGAAATATTAAAAAAAATATATAAAATATGTATTTAAATATAAATAAATTGAATAATGTTAATAACAATAACAATCGTTTATTTGCTTAGACAGTAGGTACATAAAATAAAGTGTTTGCAAAGAGTTATTTATGACATATATTGTTAAAGATTTGAATCCAGACAAAAAAAAAGAATAATGGAATTTATAGTGAGGAAATAAATAATGTCGAAATGAGAGGAGAGGAGGCCAAAGAAAAGATGGATGGAAACTGTGAAGAGTGACATGAAAGAAAAGCAAGTTGTAGTGATAGCATGACTCTACCGTGTCACTTACAGGGCAGAATGAAAAAAAAACACGTGTTGTGCCGACCACAAATAACATGGGACAAAGGCAGGAAGAAGAAGAAATAAAATAGGTAATGTAAAAATGAGAGGAGAGGAGGCCAAAGAAAAGATGGATGGATTTCGTGAAGAGTGACATGAAAGAAAAGGAAGTTAGTGATAGCATGACGAGTGACAGGGTAGAATGGAAGAAAAAAACGTGTTGCATTGACCTCAAGTAAGATGGGACAAGGGCAGGAAGAAGATGAAGAAGAAGAAATAAATAATGTCAAAAATTAAATCTAAACAGTATCTTCATTTGAAATAATAATTAATTGAATAAAAGTGACAATAGTAATCAGAATGAAAATATATAATGTCAAAAAACTAAATCTAATCTTTTTAATACTGGCTTCTGCCAGCGGATTCGCCTGCGTGAAAGTAGAATATATAATATGACTTGACATGTCATCTATAACAGTAGAAACTGACTGACTAACATGTCAATGCACAGCCGATACTACTGAGACTAGGGGATTTTGCACTTGGTTTCCTTTTTTTTTTTTTTTTTTTTTAATTTGTATAAACTAGTGCTTGACTGCGATCCCACCTGATGGTAAGCAGTGATGCAATCGTTGATGGTGAGGCGCACTAGTTTATTAAGAGCCTATTCACTCTTGCCTTAAAGACACCTAAATTATAATCAGACGGGAAGACCGCAGCAGGCAAATTGTTCCAGTCCCTCGATGTACGTGGTATAAACGACGAAGCGAAACGCTTGGTCCGGATCGTAGAGGTTTCAACAACATTAGGGTGGATACTCGCCGTTCGTCGGCTTGTCCGATGGTAGAAGTGAGATGGTGGAATTAAGTCATGTAATGATGACCTTTTATGACGTAGGTCAACACTAAGAAAGGATTTTTCAAAATTCAAGGAATGAAAAGGTATTCGTTTGTACGCAGACTGGACATAGGCCTCCCCCAAGTGTCGCTACAATGAACGGTTCTGTGCGTCTCGCATCCATATCATCGTCATTTATGCTTTTGCTTCCTTCTAAATGATTACTAAAACAAGAATTGTCGGCGTTAAGAGAAGAATTTATACAGTAATTAAAATTGCATCTACTGGCCATGACATGACCGTACGTTGTCTGTAGTTGTCTTTGTCTTACAAAAGTTAGTAATCATTTACTGATGGTTTCCTTGATTGCGAAGATATTTCCATGTCAATACTGAGAAGTTGTATTGTCCATGTTAGCTTGTAAATGAACATACGTGGTTTCTTCTTCCGGTGCTTTTGAGAAATGTCTAATTTATCGTAAAAAATACTGTTTAGATTGTATGTATGTGAGGGAGCAAAAAGTTAAGATTAAGTACATTATGATATAAGTGTGTAATCACTAATTACTCACGTGTATCATACGACGTTTTTCAATACACTTGTGAAGAAAACAACTGTAAAACTTGTAAAATTTTGTGACGGTAAAAATCTGTTTTCATATATGCGCCCATATTTTTTATTTATTTACCGTTCAATACACTCACTGAAATGAATAAACGGGCGTTGACCGGCGACTTGTGGGGGCGACCTGCGCCCGTCCTGATACGATACATGTAATATCTGTACCTCAGAGGTAAGCAACAGTATGTGCCAAGAAGTAAATTTTACAGGAGAAGCAAAAACGCGCGGATAGACTTTAAATGTATTTTCGATAGTTGCTTTAAAGATATTGAAACAAACTCAATTGTATTTTTTATAATTATTAGATGGAATTATTATGTATTACACATAATTACAATAAAGTTTAGAACGACATTAAGTGCGCGTAAAGCTGAGTACCTATTATCATCATTTTAAGTCCTATACCCAAAATGTTTTTATCATATACGATTGGATATTTCTCTTCCTAGATGTCTTAGGGCATCAAGCCCTATACCATTACGTAGAACTGGTTCTTACGATTTTAACAAAAAAACATTTTTTCAAAAATGTGGAGTTACTATTGTTTACTTCTGAGGTACAGATATAATTATGACGGGGGAGAGGTTGAACAATAAGGTTTTAACTACATTATAGCACTTGCGTGTAAAGGTAATCAAAATGTCACAGTTTGGTAACAAGGGCCATTATGTACCTAAGTGCAGTGCAATAAGAGTCACTTTCTGAGCAAGTGTATTGAAAATTATCTTTATACTACATACATTTTAGTATTATATGCGAAACCCGAAACACGTGTCTAGTATTTTATGTAAGGAATCTGTGTACAAAATTTCATAACTGTATCAAGTAAAATCACAAAGTTATCAGCTTGTTATGTCAGCAAAAATACATAGTCATCAGGTCATCCAGGCGACCGAGGGGTTGTTTTGCACTTTGCTGGCGTCTAAGGTCCGCTATAACTAGCCGCGATATGTGTTGTGCTTAGTGTCGGTGGTGTCCAACTTGTGACCTTTTTAAATATTATTGGGAACTTTTTTTAAAAAAAAAAGGGGAAAGGCAAAACAAACACTGTATTTACAGCAGTAGTTATAGTTATTGATGATATTATATATTTATGGTTATTGATGTGTGTATTTATATTATTGTTATTTATATTGTATAATAAATTAATTATAGTTATGTATCTGGAGCTGGGGGGCTGTTTGCTTGGGCGGCATTTTGGGCGGCGGGGGGTTGTATGTGTGTTGAAGGTTGGGAGAACCCTGATCTTTGATGCGTTTATGACTCGTTGTTGCTTGGGTATCGCTTCGGGCTGATGGCCTCTCAGCCATGAAATTTTGACGGGATTTACTGTAATAGCTTAAGTGCTCTGGAGTGACGCCACTTGCACGTGGAGTTGCCCAGCAGCAAACAATGTACAACTATTAAACAAGAGCACGGACGTCATGTCTGTGGTTTAAATGTAAGGCAGGAGTGTGGTTTTAGTCAGTAGGAGTCTGACACTGCCCAGACTGGCTCGTTTGTGAGGCAGCCTGGCCGTCCATGAGGATTTCCCACTCCTGACGAATAAAAAAAAAAAAAAAAAAAAAAATATTATTGGGAAAAAATACAACATGGTGTAAAAACTATTGGAATCCATTCAGTTACTGATGCTGAACAAAGTATATTCAGGTTTCGCATTAACTAAAAATAATATTTAGCAGGGGTCAGCTATCGACGGTCTCGAGAACGCTCGCCAAATCCTCCAAGACGACTCATGTTATGGGCCCGACAGTTTATAATCAACTGCCTGCCGCTATTTCTGGTGCCCCGACTATAGGCAGCTTCAAAGCTCGCTTGAAAAAATGGCTTATCGAGCAAGCTTTTTATTCTTTTGACGAATTTATGACTTAATATAACTTAACTTAACATATTAATTTGGAATGAAAATTGTTGTGACTTTTAATTTTGTGATTTACTGTTAATTTTTATTTGTGATTTGATTTTTACATATTGTATTTGTATTGTTTATTTTATTTGCTTGACATTTTATATTATTTGACATTGTAATGTAATCATTTGTTAACATATAATTTAAAAATTCTGTATTGACTTGTAAGAATCCCTTACCAATAAACTACTATGACTACTATGACTATGACTATTGTATGAAAAAGGGAAACTGACTGACTGACCTACCAACGCACCGCCTAAACTACTGAAATTAGAAACGTGAAATTTAGCACAAGGATTTCTTTCATGACGTAGGTGAGCAGTAAGAGAGGGATTTCCAAAATTCTCCCGCTAAGGGGATGAAACGGGGGTCCAAAGTTTGTATGGAGAAACCAACTCTCATACGACCGAAGCCGCTGCTAGAAGCTAGTCTATATCTCATCATCATCATCATCCTGCCCTAGTCCCGTGTTATTTGGGGTCGGCGCAACACGTTTTTTTCTTCCATTCTGTCCTGTCACTCGTCATGCTATCACTAACTCCCTTTTCTTTCATATCGCTTTTCACACAATCCATCCATCTTTTCTTTGGCCTCCCTCTTCCCCTCCATCCATCCACATGTAAACTCATAACTTTTTTAGCAACATGCGTTTTATCCCTTCTTTTCCACATGGCCATACCATGACAAACGATTCCCTTTCAACTTTTCAGTCACTGGCGCCACTTTCAAACTTCCCCTAATATACTCATTTCTCACTTTATCCATTCTCGTCACACCACACATCCATCTTAACATTCTCATCTCCGCTACATGTAATCTAGAAGCTAGTCTATATCTATATATATAAAAATCAATGCCACTTTTCGTTGTAATTTTATAACTCAAGAACGGGCTCACCTATCCAAACCAAATGTTTAGGCTTTGTTCGGACTATTTAGTAGATGGTTTATGTGAAGTTTGGTAGGGTAGAGTAGGGTGGAATAGGGTAGAGTAGAGTATAGTAGGGAAGAGCGGGAGCGAAGCCGCGCGGGCAATTGCTAGTGTTTATATTTAAGAAAGATGCATGCCTAAATGTATGTACGTGTATAACTTCCGAACGACTGCACCAAATAAAAATTGGTATGGGAGGTTATAAAAAAAAAAATAACCACAAAGGCTCAGGCGGAAACTCCGCGCTGGAGTGATAGTGGAGTGGTAACGGCCCCGACTTGCGAGTTGTAAGGTCACGAGTTCGAACCAACCCAGCCAGACTTTGTGTAATTTATTTCATCACCACTGCTCTCAAAACAGCGAAGGAAAAACATCGTGAGGAAACTGGCATGTTCTAGAACCAAAAATTCGGAGACATGTGATATCTACCAATGCGCACCGGGCCTGCGTGGTAGATTACGGCCTATTTCCTCTTCTAGAGAGGAGGCCTGTGTCGCAGCAATGGGAACAGCGTAATCAGTCTTATAAGACTAATTATGCTAGTATGCTGCTTGTATTAAATCGGTTTTAAATAAAACCTTGGTATCTAATAGGTGAGTATCTATATTATTGATCTCATTCTAGAACATTCCTAAGGCGGTCTGAATCGTTACTATTGTTTGTTGATCCATTATGATCCAGCTCCATACACCAAACATAAAGACATTCAATTCAAATTTTTATGGGCGATTCAGTATTATTCATTCTACCGGCTCTGTGGTATCAACTTAGACTATTAGGCCGCTTATACTCGTTAAGAAGAGCTATGCTTGGAGTTTCCTTCCGTGATCGCATTAGGAAGGAAGATTTTCACAGGAGAACCAGGGTCACCGACATAGCACGAAGAATTGCCAAACTTAAGTGGCCGTGGGCATGGCACACATTGCTCGTAGAACAGATGGTCGATGGGGCCAAAAGGTTCTGGAGTGGCGGCCGCGCACCGGAAAACACAGCAATGGAAAGTCAGAGTCGCGGGAATGCGGTGGCTGTGAAACGCACTGAATCGGTCGTTGTGGCGACGCTTGGGGGAGGCCTATGTCCAACAGTGGACGTCTTTCAGTCGAAATGATGATGATGACACGTTAAGAAAAGTCGCCGGGCATATGCAAACCGACGCACGGTAAGTACCCACCCTTACGTTGTTGAATCATCTACGGTCCGGACTAAGCGTTTCGCTTCGTCATTTATACCGCGTACATCGAAGTACTGGAACAATTTGCCAGCTGCGGTCTTCCCGTTTGATTATAATTTAGGTGTCTTTAAGGCTAGAGTGAATAGGTTCTTAATAAACTAGTGCGCCTCACTATCAACGATTGCATCACTGCTTACCATCAGGCGGGATCGCAGTCAAGTACTAGTTTATAACAGATAAAAAAAAAAATTCGTGTCTTTTTTCTAAATGCGAACTGAGTACACTGTTTTGCCAAGAAAAAAAATTTGTCTGCGCTAGACGCGACGCGTGAAGTTGCTATGGTGCGGTAGGGGATCAGTGTAGGTGAGGGTATCTCACGATAAGTTTTTTTTGCTAGATCTGACAAAATTCTATGTCTTTGTTTGTAATGAATAAACTCAAAAACTACTGTGCCGATTTCAAAAATTCTTTCACCACTGGAAAGTTACATTTACTCTGAGTAATATCCTAACTAATATTATAAATGTGAACGTGTGGATGTTTGGATGTTTGTTACTTAATCACGCAAAAACGGCTGAACGGATTTGGATGAAATTTGGCATGCATATAGCCTTTGACATGGAAAAGAACATAGGCTACCTTTTATTTCTACTTAATGCCACGCGGGCGAAGTCGCGAGCTAAAGCTAAGCCAATAGCTATAATAATAAAATAATTAATAAAAAAAAAAAATAGTAATAATAATTATTAATAGCTATGGCTATATTTATTGCCGCTAGTCAATAATATAAAAAAAACTTACGATACTTTATCCGGGATACACGTGCTCAGTCCCACCAGCTTTGCATTGTGGAAGGTCATCTTCAGGTTGCCGGGTAGAGTCATGCTGATGTTCTGGTCCAAGTACAGCGGGTCTAGCATGGGGATCCCGGCCTCTGGGTTTCCTTGCACGAACCCAGGGATAGCGTCCAAGGTGGCTTTCGTGAAGCATTCATCGCTCAGCTCTTTGCATGGGTGGATGTAGTCAGCTGGGAATAAATTATATGTTTTTAAACATAGTTAGGTTATAATGCTTAGTTAACCTTGTAACCCCCTGCGTCTAATATATCCGACAAACACACTCGCGTTTATTCCGGCATGGTCGCACATCCACGACCAAATACTCCATCTCGTCAGCTTTTCCGTCACCTATGGGGATTGAAGAGCCAAACGAGATGGAGTACCTAATCGCAAACACTCCTGAGGCTAATTTCGCGCAAGCGTTTAAAGGGTTAATATTTAAGTTTCTTATTATATTGATAGTAATTTGAATAAAATAAATTCGTTTTCTTTTGTTTTTCGCGAATGTCTTTTTATGAAGTTAGGAAGTAATACGACCTTATATAATCTAAATTTACGTGTAAAAGTGTTACTAATTTATTAGACCCCAAGCGAACGCCGGCTTTCGTTCTCTCATTACTGTGTCTCTAACTACGGCATTCGAAAGGCATCATTTATCAATTAAAAAAAAAAAATCATTTCAAAACAAAACTTTCTTTTGAAGATTCGTTATTATTGTGGATGCAATGAATATTTTCTCAATAAACATAGAGTTCCATTGGAACAGTAACCTGAACTCTAATACCAAGTAGTGTTACGAACATGTCATAAAAATGGATCAATGCGAAATTTTTTATAAATAAATCTATATTTTTTCCGTTAAAAATCACTGGATACTTAACAAGACAATCGGTAGTTTAAAAATCCAAGTTTTTGAATTTCAAACGAATAAACGGTTGCATTCAAAATCCGAACACACCATTTAAAAACAGAACTTACGCAAAGGAAGCAGCTGCCAACTGCCATAGACACAAACACTCAACACTACAAACACGTAATGTCCATACGACATTTTCTTAATTCACTATTTTTCTTTTAACCACTAATTTGAGCAAAGCGCACTTCTGTTGCATACGAGGCCTGTTCAGCGAATGTTCGCTGACTGCTATTCTAAATGATCTTTAATTTCGTAGTGATTAAACAGCACTTCAAGGATTTAAGGTGTGATTTCACTGAGACGTCTTAGTAGCAGAAGGCCGCTGTATCGACGTTCGCGCGTTAGTCGTTGCTACACGCACGCGTCGGGTGTCGTAAACTCGTAAGTATTGTGACATAATTATGCAAATAGTTTTATTGTAGACTGACTGTAGGTGCAGGTTATCGATTATCGTTTAAACATAATCGTAGGTCATAAAATCTTTTATTGTGTCACTCAATAAAATCTATGAACTTACAAATATATAAAAGCGAAATACCACTCACTGATTAATCACGAAATCTCAGAAACTATAACACCTACAAACTTAAAATTTGGCGGGTAGGTTCCTTATAGGATGTAGACATCCTCTAAGAAAGGATTTTCAGACATTCATCCCCTAAAGGGATGAAACGGGGGTCCAAAGTTTGTATGGAGAAACCGACTGTTCGGGCAAAACCGCTGGCATAAGCTAGTATTATGATACTTTATTATCTTCTTTTAATTAATATTCTTTATAGGCTTCGCTCCCGCTCTTACCTACTCCACCCTACTATACCCTACTCTACCCTACCCTATCCTATTCTACCCTACTCTACCCTACCCTATCCTATTCTACCCTACTCTACCCTACTCTATACTACACTACACTACTCTACACTAACAAACTTCACATAAACCATCTACTAAATAGTCCGAACAAAGCCTAAACATTTGGTTTGGATAGGTGAGCCCGTTCTTGAGTTATAAACTAACAACGAAAAGTGGCATTGATTTTTATATGTATAGATATTATCGTCCTTTTCATTGGTATTTTGTACAGCTTTACACAAAGGTCTAGTTCGAGGGCGCTATAAAATTAATGATCAATAAAACTGCGATTTTTAACTGCGCATAAAAATCGCAGGTAACTTTGCGCTGTAGTTTACAAGCGACCTCTACTCCATCATAGTATGTCATCAGAGTTGTTATGTAACGCATATAGTATCAATCTTCTATTCACATTTGTGCATATATGTATATGCACAAATGTGAATAGAAGATTGCCGGATAGTCATTACAATTTAACTCTGATTCTCAACGGAAAAACCGTACCAAGTTAATTCAAAATGCGTTAAGGCCCTTACTCCCATTTAATGCTAAAAAAATTTTTTTTTTTCTTTTTTTTTGCACTTTTTTTTCCTTTGTAACAGCGGGGCTAATAAATTTATTATAGATTCATATATTACACTAGCTTTTGCTTGCAGCTTCGCTCGCATACTTGAAATGTCTATGTCACTCAGAAATAATAAAGCAGCTTTCTATTGGTGAAAAAAATTTAGCAATCGGACCGGTGCTTTCAGTGTATGTCATTTTTTATGTAATAAACAAACTTAAACTCTTTAATCTCTTTATTTTATCAACTTATGATTTTTTTGTATGACTAATACAAGAATACAAAAACTACTAATACAAAAAGAATTTTTGACAAAATGATATTTTGTCAGTGGTTTTCCCTACTCCTACTCCAAACGGCTTCGATCTTTAGAAATATGTTCACACAAAAAAGTTGTGGTTAAATGTTCTTCAAAATATACCCAAATCAATCAATATTTTACAAAAAAATGACTTTAAAGGTCAGAGGAGCTCTATGCGGGCGCAGGCGGCAATACGAGTATGTGTGCATTTAATTCCGCCCAGATGTTCTAGGGACTATACGCCTTAATTACTTGGGTATAACAAAAAGTGCATAATTAGGTAATTATGCTTTGATGGTTTATTTCCACTTGTGAAGAGGTTTTTATTTATTACGTGTTTGTTTTTCCCATCTCGGCAATAATAAAGATAGTCGTCATCATTATACCAGAAGAGTGAGCTGGACATAGGTCTCCCCCAAGTGTCGCCACAACGAACGGTCCTGTGTGTTTTGCATCCATCGCATTCCCGTGACTCTTATTAGGTCATCGGTTCACTTTGTGGGAGGCCTTCCAACGCAGCATCTTCCGGTACGTGGTAGCCAGCCACACACACACTAAAATATCGTTGTATGAAAATTTCACACAAAGTAGATATTTTGCGTAACCATTATAATAATAATAAAGTAATTTACAAGTTAAGTGAGTATGCCACAGTGGTAACGGCCTCGATGTAAGAGTCGGGTCGTGAGTTCAAACCCAGGTGCTTTACTTTGAGTCATTTATTTCATCACCACTGCTTTCAAAACAGTGAAGAAAACATTGTGAGGAAACCGGCATGTTCTAGAACTAAATATTCGAAGACATGTGACATTCACCAATGTTGGCCATAGAAAGGTAGCTTGAGTCCCAGCAGTGAGAATATTATAAGGCTGATTATGATATGAAATCATCTAATGACATCTCCCGCCCTTGGGCGGGGTGGAAGAGCGTGTCAGACCTTTACTGACATTCAAAAAATAAATAAATTCAAAAGTTTTTTATTTCACATAGGCCTACATGGGCACTTATAAAACGTCAGAAGCTAGTGCACGGTTCCAAATTGGTCGTTTCCTATGGAGAAGAACCGGCAAGAAACTCCATAATGGTTACTCTAACTAAAACCATCTTTTTTTTTTATGGTGGGAAAAAATCATCCAATGACAACCCCCGCTCTTGGACGGAACGGGAGATAGTGTCAGACTCTTACTGACTAAAAGACCCACCCTGTTCCTTCTAGCCTTCATACTGGGGCTCGAGTTCCCTTTCGGATAACCCTGGCCCCAGTAGGCTTCGACCCGGCTGGGTCCCTGCTGTTGCTGACAACTCCTTGAGGCGCGCGGGAACAGTGCGCGTCGACGACTTGGGCTTGGTCCAGACAGTTACCGGACGGCCGGACAGCGAGCTACCTATTGCTCACATTGCATTGAGATGCAATCTTTGATGGTGAGGTAATTAAACACACGCCACTCGTGCATTTAGACCTTCTTTGTCAGAGTCTATATTGCTTACTGGGTTAAAAAATGTAGTAGTCACCGGCCACAAGTGGCTGTCGCGCGCTTCAGCTTCCTTTGTGGCCGTGGGTACTCGTGGCGGCGTTTGTGGCTGTGACATGTGGCCCTTGTGCGGGGACACTAAAAAGTTTTGTGCGTATATGGTGGACAAGTATTTATTTATTTATTTAATCTTCATGCAACACAAAGTACATAGGCGGAATTAATGCTTTAACCCGTTGTATGGCCGGAACGCGGATCCACGCGGGACACAATAACTTTTTAATTGTGTCTCTAATTATGGCATACGAAAGGTAAAGTAACTTATTAAGTAATTTATGTATTCATTATTATTAATTTATAAAATTAATTATATTGGTATTCTCTGCCAGTCAACCTAGGGTGGTGCAGAGACAATATGGTAGGCTCATAAAAAGAAATATTTTTTAAATTCTTTTTATATTTAGGATGTTGATTATATACCGATGAAGCAATGCCGTACCTATGTCTGTATTCTTTAAGAAGTAAAAACAAATGTGTAGGTAACATGCCACTAAAAACTGGTAAATACCCAAGTAGTAGAAAAACTAAAAAAAACTTGACGAATAATAAATTTACCACTAAGGTTACTAATAACTCTTGTTATTATATTTCTTATGACAAATCGTTACAATGATTCTTAATATCTCAGACATGTTTATGAGAATTTAATAAACCTACCTACATGGTAAGACCTTCGTTAAATATCATGTTTGTAATATTATGTGCAATATTTAATATTTGGTATAAAATCTCTTAAGAGGACCCTTCCCAACCCGTATATTATCAACGTGGTCATGGCTTAAACTTTAAAGGATTGTTGTTTCATTCAGTGTCATTCAATGCAATCTAGGTACACTAATATTATAAAGAGGTAGTTTTTGTTTTTTTTTTTGTTTGCAGGAGGTAATCTCTGAAAGTACTGGTCCGATTGTAAAATTATTGTATTATACCGCGTCGTCGCCCGCGTTAATAAACGCGGGCGACGCCGCGGTCAAAAGCTAGTGTTTGGTAAAGAGGCAGCGTGAAAAAAGAGATATAACACCTGAAGGAATTCGGTAATTCCTTCACTTACTCTAATATTTCACAAAACTTGTTTCAGGAAATATTTGTTTTTTTTTTGGAAAATATTTTCGTCATCGTCATTTTTAGAGTTCCGTACCCAAAGTGTAAAAATGGGACTCCATTGCTAATACTCCGCTGTCCGTCTGTCTGTCACCAGGCTGTATCTCATAAATAATGATAGCTAGAATGCTAGCTATTGCGTTGTTATAGCAACAACATCTGCAGCAACAGAAATATCTGTTGCTGCTATAACAACTAATACCAAAAACAGAATAAAATAAATATTTAAATGGGACTCCCATACAACGAACGAGTTTTTTTTCCGTTTTTTTTTTGGTACGGACGGTACGGAACCCGTCGTGCGCGAGTCGGGCTCGCATTTGGCCGGTTTATAATTTGAGGCAAAGAAAAGCATCATCGACAAGGACACTGTCACACACAGTCCTTGGTCATAAATTCAAAGTCACATTCGTGCGAATCTTAATAAAAAAAAAATATAGTTTAAAAAACTAAAAAAACACGAAAAAACACAAAAAAACACCCGAAAAATATGGCACAAAGCGCCCCACGCTTTTTTCACAATGATATTAATATTTTTAGTTCATATTATTAATTTTTACCTGTATTGAAAATTATTTTACACTTTTTAGTTTGATATGATATAAAAGCGTGTTTTTTAGTTTTTTAAACTATATTTTTATTTTTCACTAAAAAAAAATGAATTATTGTATTGTCATCAGTTTTTGATGGGTGTGCAAAGTTTGAAGAAAATCTGATCGGTGAAAATTGAGCTCAAAGGCGTTGGTTACAAACATACAGGTGAAGCTAATATAAGCGTGTTAATAAGAAACAAGCACCCACAAAAACTGAAATACAAGCTAAGTTAATTGAGGTTTTTCCAGGAAATTAAGTACAAGCAAGGTAGGTTATTTTTTGCTTAAATAGATTCTTTATTTGAATCAGAATTATGTACGTCAGAATAAACAAAAATAATGAACGTAACCTTTGATCATATGCTATCATTACCTTAAGGGGATGCAACTCGACATACATTTTCACCGTTTTTCATACCACCGCCACCGCTCTTACGCGATTATGACATTATTACATATTTTTCATTAGATATTTTGGAAACACAGTGTCTTGAGGATACTATTTAGGCTTCTATTGAAATAAATTTGTGTAAAACTAATCCATTAAAGACCTCTGAAAATCTGTTATTTTGCATGAATTTTGACACTTCATAATTTGCTTAAAAATAAAAAAAGTTACTAATTTTATCAAGATTATAAATGGCGACAATGTTTTTCAAAAACTTTTATGGGGTTATAACTAATAAACCATGTTTTTCCTGAAACCGAATGCTAACAGAATTTGCAGGTGTTATCTCTCTTTTTTTTTGTTTTCCGATCACACACCTAAACAGGCGTTGGACTGGAATCCCCAAGGGAAAAGAAAGCGTGGCCGTCCTCGGCAAGCCTGGCGACGACGCACCGTGTTGGCAGAAGCGACGGCCATCGGATTGACATTGAGTGAGGTGAAGCGTAAAGCTTAAGACCGATCGCGATGGGTGACTACTGTCGACGCCCTCTGCCCCGGCTAGGGGACAGAGGATCTTAGGTCGATCTCTCTTTTTTCGCGTTGCTTTTTTGTCAAACATCGCGTTGCTGTTTTGTCAAATATCGCGTTGCTTTTTTGTCAAACATCGCGTTGCTGTTTTGTCAAACATCGCGTTGGATTGCGTTAGATGAAGTAACAATAAGCTTTTAAACCAAGCTTGATGTTGACGATAGACGAGCAGAAAAGCAGCCTTTTAAGGCGTATAGTCCCTTAAACATCTGACCAAAATTTAATGCACACATACATACTCCTTTCTACCAGTGGCGGTATGAGTATCTGTTCATTTAATTCCGGCCCGCTGCTCCCGGATATAACCCCACTGACCTTTAAATCCATTTTCTTTGCAAAATATTGACTGATTTACATATGTTATGTATATTCTGAAGAACACTTATTAAAAACATGTATTTTTTTCAAACCTGTTGACCCAAGCCGTTACCGTAGAGTAGGCTTCAGAAAGTCACTGTTTTATAGCACTGCTCGGGACAAAGTTCATCTCTACATGGAAAGAAAGAAAGAAAAACAGTTTGTTTACGCGAAAAGGACGCAATCTTAAAACAGGCTAAGAAACAACAATAGTTAGGGAAGATATGCGTCACATCCGCGCAAAACGGCCGAACGCTCAGCATAAAGCTGCGGCCTCAAATGCGATGAGCTCATAGCGCTGGTTTTCAGGATAAAACAAAGTCGATTTCAACGTCTGTCTGGTTGTCTGTTATCTCTTAAATCACGCAATGGATTTTGATGCGGTTTGCACTAATAAAAAGAGCAATAAACTAGAAAGGTTTGTGTGTATAATTTTCCTCTTCACAGGATATGACCGTCACCTCTTTTCCTGCCTGGCATGCACAACTACCTGCACTCTCCACGACTTATATACGAAGCCAACGACAGAGCTGGGGCCTAAGTCTGCTATTTTTATAAATTCGTCATTCCAACACGATCCCATTGTCATTTTGCTAAAAGTTTGTAATCTGCTAATTCATAATGATCGATCATTGATCGGTCAATGGTCTTATATTAGAATTGTGGTAGAATGACAATGTCGAGCTTATTAAAAGCACTAACTGCGCAATGACGTCTTAACGGTAGGTCACTGATCAAAGGAACTGTCAAAATTTTTGCAGATTACCGCATAAGTCAGATATTCATTTGTCATTATGTACGAGATTACTTTTCTATGCCATTTCTTTCAATGGAGTGTCAGTGGTTGACCATCGGAAAGTCATAATGACGCCATTATATTAGTAGATTACCAAAACATGTCAAAATCAACAATTATGGAATCAATGATAGACCATTCTGACACTATTGTAATAGCAGACTTGAGGCCCTGTCCAGGTGGCTAAATATTGGTCGCACGAAATTTGAGTCAGATCGACACGAGAAGTAAAAGAAGACTGCCACTAAGTTTAACAATTCTTCGTGCTATGTGGGTACTTCTCCATATTCATGCCTAAAAAATTCGTTTTCTCGTACCTTTTGGCCACGCTATTAGGTACTGGATAAGTACTCGTTTCGACACTTCGTCTGCAAGTGTACACAAAGTTATTAGTGCAGCAAGGTAGGCAAGTGTTAGGTAATAGTCGATCGCAACTCACTGGAGCCAGTTGCAGGGGAACGTGTTTGCTCATTTGTGGTTATGTGAGTGAGGTGGGGTGTGCTGTGTTGGAGGGATTTAAGTAGAAATAGATAGAAAATATGTCATGGGAGTCTTAAGGTAAACGCTAGGGTGTACCTGACACATTTGCCTGTACAGTTATACCTGTCAGGTAAGCTTGTGCGGAAACCTGCAGTTGTGCAACATACACGCCACGGGTTTACCTGTAAAACTCAACTGTACGGTAGAACTACATGCCAGGGTTATCCGAAAGGGCGCTCGAGCCCCGGTATGAAGGCTATATGGAACGGGGTGGGTCTTTTAGTCAGTAAGAGTCTGACACTATCTCCCGCTCCGCCCAAGAGCGAGTGATGTCATTGGTAGTAAAAGGTAGAACTACATTGGGCACACGTGGGTTATGTCTGAGTATGGTTTCCGCACTTAGTCCTATACGGACCATTGTACGTGGTCTCACACGTGGGTTACCTACCTACGCCTATCTGGGGGCGCGTCGGTCTCCATAAATTTAAAATGGCAACTAGACTTGTAGAGCTACATTAGATCCTGGCTTTTATATGAAAACTAGACTTGTAGAGATACACTTGATCCACGCCACGCGATGCCACGCGACGTGGTTCTACGTACAAATCAGGCGTGTTACACATGTGGGTCGGTCTAATGTAGCTTTAGTGTAGAAGTGTAAATAATCATTTAAAAAGTCATAAATCTTTAGTCTATGAAACCTTGACATTACGTAGCGGTGTTAAAATGGGTTTATAATTAAAAGAAATGATTTTAATTAACGTAAAGAATAATAATGTCACGAATGCTAATATGCTAATGGCTAACCTTGAGAACCGAAATTCATTATAAAGTTTTTGTTTCGTATATTTCTTTGGAAACAAGCTACCACACAGCATTAAAATCTCATTCATATGTACATATTATGCCGGATCAGAAATGTTGACATCCGCAAGAGAATTAAGGTTACGGACATAGCTCGAGGAATCACCAAACTTAAGTGGTAGTGGAAAGGGCTATGCTCGGAATTTCCTTGCGTGATCACATCAGAAATGAAGATATCCGCAAGAGAATCAAGGTTATTGACATATCCCAAAGAATCCCAAACTTAAGTGGCAATGGGAGATGGTCGATGAGGACAAAAGGTTCTGGAATGGCGACCACGTACCGGAAGATGCAGTGTTGGAAGGCTTCTCACAAGGTGGACTGACGACCTGCTGAGGATCGCGGTAATCGAATGGATGCGAGACGCATAAGACCGGCCATTGTGGCGACACTTAGGGCAGGCCAATGAAATGATGATGATGATATATGTATGTATCGCACTAAAACTAATATCTATAATATAAAAATGAATCGCAAAATGTGTTGGTAAGCGCATAACTCAACAACGCCTGGACCGATTTCGCTAATTTTTTTTTTGTTGTGTTCGTTATTATGAGGAAAAGGTTCTTATGGAAAAAAAAATGAAAATTAGGGTAGTGTAGGGTAGTGTAGGGTAAAGTAAGGTAGAGGAGGGTAGAGTAGGGTAGAGTAGAGTAGGGTAGGGTAGAGTAGGGTTGAGTAGGATGCTATACTTTTAATTTTTATTGGTAATAGGGGAAATGTGAACAGAGGAGAATTACTCCAATATTATAGTACCTTAAGTAACCTGAGTGTAGGAAAAATTGTGATGTTTACATTCCCCTACAGCCAAAGTTTGCCACAGGAAGAAAATTGCATTAGATATAGGATTAATATGACATTGTACAATTTGATATTAAATAATAATTTATTCCATCTAATTGACACCAACAATTATGTTGGTACTAACTATTATTTGACAAAAGATAGATATCTTGCTGATAATTACTATCTTTCTAAATTTTGTAAGAGACAGATAGCTATGTCGCTATCATATTATTTTTTTATTTCAGCCAAGAACTTGGCTAAACAACTTGCTCCTGTTGAGCAATGCAATGACTTGATAATTGATTATGCCAATAAGTTGGCAACAAAAATTGACATTAATATTAATTTAAATTAGAAATTGAGACAACAGAGTCAATCTCTAGCACGAATTTACTGATAAACAAAAATCATTCAAATCAAATCTTGAAATCAATAAATAGTATCAACCTGGTGCATCAAAACATCCAAGGATTCATGAATAAAGATTTAGAGGTAGAGCTATTCCTTAATTGTAATGATATTGATATTCTTTGTATAACGGAACATTGGCTTAAAAGCCACCAGCTCGTGTTCAATTTTAATAACCACCAGGTTGGTAGTTCATTCAGCAGAACTAATGCCTTACGTGGTGGCTCATTGATTTTAGTTAGTAACCACATTAAATTTAAGGAACGTAAGGATATTGTGAGTCTATCTGTTGAGCGGTCAATTGAAATAGCCTGTGTTGAGTTGGAGCAGTTTATTATATTAAGTGTATACAAACCCCCTTCCGGATTGTATGACTGCTTTGAAAAGGTAATGGATGAAGTGTTTCACAAGATTTGTAATTCAAACAAGTACATAATCACATGTGGTGATTTTAATGTTAATTTATTAGAAAATTCAGCTCTAAGTAGCAAAATTATAAGTTTGTTTCAGTCCTACAATCTTGTTAATTTATTTTTAGAGCCTACAAGAATAACTCCTACTAGTGCCACTTGCATAGATAATATTTATACCGATGTTGTACCTAGCCATAAAGACATTATAAATTTACTAGATTCTGATCATTGTGGGCAATTAATTACTTTTCAAATTCCAAACATCATAGTGGCTAAAAAGAATATCACTGTTAACCCGAAAACTGCAAATCGCTTAGAAACTTTTAAAACTAAACTAATTAATAATAATTTACCAGCTTTGTCAACATTAGATGATCTGAATCAACAATATGAATGTTTTTTTAATATGTACTGTAAGCAATTTAATTCCACTTTTATACCCAAAACTATATCGGTTAATAGTAATGTATCTTTCAGTGAATAGGCTACCATTGGTATACATAAAAGTAGAACGCGACTCTATGAATTGTATGATGAAAAAATTCTTTTAAACACCGCCGAGTTTAGTTTGTATGTTAGAAAGTATTCAAAATTATTCAAAAAAGTATGCTCTGTTGCAAAATCGCGCTACTTGAGTTCCAAAATTAAAAATAGTAATAATATAATTAAAACAACCTGGAATATTATAAACAGTGAAACTGGAAGATCTACAAAACCATGTAGTGAATATAGCCTTAAAATTAATGACAGTGTGATCAAATCGGACTCACAAGTTGCTGCAGCTTTTAAAAAGTTCTTTTCAGAGATCCCCATATTAACTACTAAATCTCTGAACTCATCACCCACTACTGCAGAGTCGCTGCTTAAAGAAAATGTTAAAGTTTGTGATTCAGATTTTAATTTCGAACATGTGACATATGTGGATATAATTAAAACCTTTAACACTTTGAATGTGAAAAAGACCACAGATTTATGGGGAAATTCTGTGGATGTTGTAAAGTCCATTATAAAGGTTGTAGCTCCTAGTTTAGCACTTATTTTTAATAATTGTATTGATCGTGGCGAGTTTCCTGATTTAATGAAGTATAGTAAAATAATACCATTGTTTAAAACGGGTAGTACATCTGACCCCACAAATTATAGACCTATTTCAGTGCTACCCACCTTTAGTAAAATATTTGAGAAACTAACTTTACATCAATTACATATATTTTTTAATAGACATAAGTTGTTACATAATAAACAGTTCGGTTTTACAAGGGGTCGTTCAACAACCGATGCCGGGGTTGAACTTTTAGGCCATATTTATAATGCATGGGAAGACAAATGCGATGTCCTGGGCATTTTTTGTGATTTGTCCAAGGCTTTCGATTGCGTTCTCCATGAAACCTTAATCAGGAAACTACACCATTACGGGATCCGGAATTCCTCTCTGGATCTTCTTACTTCTTATTTGAGTGATAGGATTCAGAGAGTTGATGTTAACGGAAAAAGATCACCCGGGTCTGTAGTATCAATGGGTGTGCCCCAGGGCTTGATTCTTGGTCCATTTTTATTTCTTATTTATATAAATGACTTGCCATACCTCATAAAGGATAACCATGATATAGTGTTGTTTGCAGACGACACTTCGCTTTTGTTTAAGCTTAAACGTCAGCAGCCGGTTACTGATGACATAAATAACGCCCCTTCAAAAATAGTACACTGGTTTAATGTCAATAACCTGCTCCTTAATGAAAAGAAAACCAAATTTGTTAAATTTACGATGCCTCACGTAAGGCAGGAAAAAACTAGTGTGCTAATAAAAGGTAAAGAATTGAGTCCTGAAGACACTACAGTGTTCTTGGGTATAACTCTTGATGCTAAGCTTCAGTGGGGCCCTCACATAGATAAGTTGTCGAAAAAACTTAGCTCTGCCGCATACGCTGTTAGGCAAATTCGAAATCTAACTGACTTAGAGACAGCCCGTTTAGTTTACTTCAGTTATTTTCATAGTGTCATGTCGTACGGTATTCTATTATGGGGAACTGCCGCCGATATCCAAACGATTTTTGTTTTGCAGAAAAGGGCCATTCGTTCAATTTATAAATTAAGTCCCAGATACTCCCTCAGAGATAAATTTAAAAATATTAATATTTTGACTGTGCCATCTTAGTATATCTATGACAATATTTTGTATGTTCATAAAAATAAAAACATGTTTAAAAAATACAGTGATATTCATAACGTTAATACTAGGAACAAACACAAGTTAGTGGTTCCTGCAACCAGGCTCAAAAAAATAGGACGCTCATTTAGATGCCAAAGTATACATTTTTATAATAAGCTTCCCAGTCCTATTCAAGAACTTAGCATTAATAAATTCAAAACATTTGTAAAGCGAAAACTTTGCCAAAAGGCTTTTTATACTGTAAAAGAGTATCTCGAGGATAAAACGGCTTGGGATTGACCTGCTCCAATACCTACTCACTATAATTGTTATCATTTGAATGTTTTTTTGTTTTAACTGCCTTTTTTTATTGACGATTGTTGTTGTTTTACAATTATGATATTGTATATATATATATTTTATTATTATTTTTTTACAATTATGACATGTTTATTTTTACTATTTGACTGAATTTTTTTTATATACTTTTTTTTACAATTTGCTATATTTACACTTTTGTAAATTTTATTATTGTGAATGTGAGTACTATGTGGATTATTACTCTTTCCTTTTCTTTTATTTTCACATGATGTCTGGCAGTTTTGAGTATTTGATGTGGCCTACCCAAATGTCCTTTCTTTGGCATTGTTCGTCAAGTCGTTGAGCTCCTTAGTAGTCCTGAGTTGAGCTACACGCATACTGACAAATGCTTGCACTGACTGGACAGGTCCACTTAGAACTGTGTGGTTCTTTCTTCAAAAGACCATCTCAGGCTCAATCTGCACGGTTCTCATATGATTTGACCATTACATGTTTTGCTGTATGGACTTTAAAAGAGACTTTGACCCCTGAGTTTGTTTCGGTGTTTCTTCTCAGGGTAGTCAGTTAGGAAACACCGGCCTCATCTAGCATTAATTGACAAAAAAAAAAATTGACGTGTAAAAGTGTTTTTATAAAACCTACTTGCAAAATAAAGATCATTTATCATTTATCATTTATCGTAGGGTAGAGTAGGGTAGAGTAGGGTAGAGTAAGGTAGAGGAGGGTAGAGTAGGGTAGAGTAGAGTAGGGTAGGGTAGAGTAGGGTAGAGTAGGGTATAGTAGGGTAGAGTAGGGTATAGTAGGCTGAAGTAGGGAAGAGCGGGAGCGAAGCCGCGCGGGCACAGCTAGTAATATAATAATAATATTCCACAACTATCACACAACGCCGTCTAGTCTCAAGCTAAGCAGAGCTTGTGTTATTAGTACTAGACAACTGATAAACTTACTTATATATTTCTAAATACATACTATAATATAGATAAATTACACCCAGACACAGAACAAATGATCGTGCTATCACACAAATATTTGTCCTGGGTGGGAATCGAACCCACGACCTCCGGCATAGCAGTCAGGGCTACTAACCACTAGACCAAACAAGCCAGTCGATAGAATACTATAAAGGTGAAAGTTTGTATGCGTGTGTGTATGTTTGTATGTACTTCTTCACACTCAATCGACTGAGAAGTTGGTTAAAAAAAAAAGTGTACCTATGTATCTATTTATTAATCATATTCCTAGTAGTAGTGCAGGAATTCTTTGGGTGTTTTAAATATCGTGCGGTTTTGATCACGCATGCGGTGTTGTCTCGCATGCGTATTCCCTGCAAATGTCCATTTCATACAAGTATTTATTGTAATGCATGGAATACGCACGCGGGCGCGTTTTTTTTGTATTTTGAAATTTTCTGCTTGCGCAGAGAAAACTTACATGCGTGATGAAATCCGCACGATATAAAAACACCCTTTTTAGGGTTCCGTAGCCAAATGGCAAAAAACGGAACCCTTATAGATTCGTCATGTCTGTCTGTCTGTCTGTCTGTCTGTCTGTCTGTCTGTCTGTCTGTCCGTCCGTATGTCACAGCCACTTTTTTCCGAAACTATAAGAGCTATACTGTTGAAACTTTGTAAGTAGATGTATTCTGTGAACCGCATTAAGATTTTCACACAAAAATAGAAAAAAAGCAATAAATTTTGGGGGTCCCCATACTTAGAACTGAAACTCAAAAATTTTTTTTTCATCAAACCCATACGTGTGGGGTATCTATGGATAGGTCTTCAAAAATGATACTGAGGTTTCTAAGATCATTTTTTTCTAAACTGAATAGTTTGCGCGAGAGACACTTCCAAAGTGGTAAAAAGTGTGTTCCCCCCCCTCTAACTTCTAAAATAAGAGAATGATAAAACTAAAAAAAATATATGATGTACATTACTATAAAAACTGCCAACGAAAATTGGTTTGAACGAAATCTAGTAAGTAGTTTTTTTTAATGCGTCATAAATCGAAAAAAATACACTATTATTAAAACATCGATCAAAGTTACAACACATTAATACAAGAACTTTTATATTATGTTACTTGCTGCTACGGAACCCTTCATGGGCGAGTCCGACTCGCACTTGGCCGGTTTTGATAAATCCGTTGGCAGATGTTTCAAACTCAACTACATTCTACGTACACTCTGTCTTTTTTATTATTATGGATAGGCTCGCGTTTGACCGCCATCTCACATGATGGAAAGCGATGATGTGACCGACGATGAAGCACATAGCATAGTCGGCCATTAATGTTCCCACTGCTGGGACTCAGGCCTCCTTTCTAGTAGAGGGATTGGTCCGTAATCCACCACGCGGTCCCAGTGCGGGTTGGTGGATGGATCTTCGAATGTTTGGTTCTAGGACATGCCGGTTTCCTCATGACGTTTTCCTTCACCGTTTTGAGAGCAGTAGTGATAAAATAAATTACATAAAGTAATGCGCCTGGCTGGTGGACGATGGAGCACGCTTGCGTAGAAGTAGCCTATTCACTCTTGACTCTAGACTCCTTGTCTATGACACTTTTTTTAACTGGGAAGGAGTCAGCATTGCTATTCAACGTGACAATACTGCCAGCGCTCTGGGCATTTTTCCCATTGATAGCGATGTGTATGAATATTTTGATGCTCAATGAATTTTTTTATAGGCATTTGTCATTTTCAGTTTCTTTGCAAAAAAGGGGTTTTCTTGACCCATTGCAAATACAGTGCCAGTGTGGAGCTCGTTCACAGGATATGCGTCACCACCTTTCCTGCCCAGCATGCACCACTACCTGCACCCTCTATGACTTATACGAGGCCAACGACAGAGCCACAAAATAGATAGGTACAGAAGTCAATCTACATACAAAGCGCGCTCGAGCAACGCACACATAGACACCACTCACAGACACGATCTTTCAGTCGCGTCTCGGCTCACTCGTCGAACAATTTCGGCTCAAACGCTCATTAGTGTGCGTCCACCAAGCGTAGGTATAAAAAGTGAAGTACATACATGAGATTGTCTTCTGTGCCTATCTATTTTGTGACAGAGGTGTTTAGGTGGCTAAATATTGGTCGGACAGAAGAAGATGAAGAAGTTTCTTTATACCTATTAAGTTATACCTATAATAGTTTAGTTGTTTATTAGCACCACGGAAACCGGATTGCAGCGCCACTTACCGAGTTCATTAGTATTTTCAAACCATCTAGGAACCCACTTAAATAACACTCAAAACCATCCAAATCGGACAAGCCATTTAGAAGTTAGGTGACAAACACACGTACAGAATAAATCTATATGTGTAACATATATATATTTTGTAGGGTTGCGATAATCCGATGGATGCGTGACGCACAGGACCGGCCGTTGTGGCGACGCTTAGGGGAGGCTTATGTCCAACAGTGGACGTCGATACTTAAGGATATATAATATAGTATATTGTATTGTATATTTAAGTTACCTACTGCTGTAAATATAAAAAAAAAAACACATTTACGAGTATAATAATATTCAGGTTATTCATATCTTACGTTTTTATTTCAAAAATATTGTAAATGCATTACTCAAGATTATAAGTAAAACACTATTTTTGCATAGTGTGCCTACAGTTCTATTTACGTAGACAAAGTACTAGCAGGCAGATCGGCGTGAGAAAGTATTTTCACGGTCGATTACGCGAACAATATGGCGGTCCCGCCCACTGTGTACCTACTCTTGTTCAGATGAACACGTAGCTCGTCTTGCATAGTATGGAAGTTTATAATTCTATAAACTTCCATACTATGCAAGACGAGCTTATTCAAGAGGCCAACTAATACTGTTTTTTCTTGCAACTTTTACACAAAACGACTTTTCAAGCTAGACGATTCCAGTAAGAGCTGGCCTGTTTTTGTGAAGATTTTCCGAATAATGAGAGGTCGGGATATACTGGAAATGGTAGGTGAAAAAGTCGTTGCATGTACATAAAGAGATGCAATTAGTTCTAAACGTTACTGATTGTACTCGTAATTTGTTTGAGAAAGCTTTTAAGTATTGTTTGTTTTATTTAAACTCAAAGTATTAATTATATTAAGTAGTGTAAGTAATCATTTATTGCGCAAAAATATTAGCTTAAGTGATGAAACTCCAAAAATTGGAGTTTTTATTTCACATACATAAACTTCCAGTATTCATTTTTTTATTCCACTTTCCGTCTATCTGTCACCAGGCTAGACAGTTGAATTTTTTTAAGATTATGTATTTCTGTAGCCGCTATAAAAACAAATACTAAAAGTATAATAATAGTACATTATGATATAAGTGTAATGTTAGTGATTACCGTCAAGGCGGCATTTAGACCCGAGCCGTGGCGAGGGTCTTAAGAGAGCCAAGAACGGTAATCATTAATTACTCACGTGTATCATACGACGTTTTTTAATACACTTGTGAAGAAAATAACTGTAAAACTAGTAAACTTTTGTGGCGGTAAAAATCTGTTTTCATATGCGCGCCCATTTTTTTTTAAATTTACTTTTCAATACACTCACTGAAATGTATAAACGGGGGTTGACTGGCGACTCGTGGGGGACGACCTGCGCCCATCCTGATACGATAATGTAATAAAATTATGGCGAGGGAGAGGTTGAACAAAAGGTTTCAATTACATTATAGCACTAGTGCGTAATGGTAATCAAAATGTCACAGTTTGGTAACAAGGGCCATTATGTACTTACGTGCAGTGCAATAATAGTCATTTTCTGAGCAAGTGTATTGAAAAATAAATTATGTAACTTGGCCGGTTTATTTTTATCATTTCGTCCAAATCCGTAAAGGAATAACAAACATACACACACACAGACAAACACACTAGAAATATGCCTTGGTCGCATTTTTTTTTTATGGTGGGAAAAATCATCCAATGACAACCCCCGCTCTTGGGCGGAGCGGGAGATAGTGTCAGACTCTTACTGACTAAAAGACCCACCCCGTTCCTTCTAGCCTTCATACTGGGGCTCAAGTTCCCTTTCGGATAACCCTGGCCCCAGTACGCTTCGACCCGGCTGGGCCCTGCTGACAACTCCTTAAGGCGCGCGGGAACAGTGCGTGCCGTCGACGACTTGGGCTTGGTCCGGACAGTTACCGGACGGTCGGACAGCGAGCTACCCATTGCTCACTGTCCGCAAGCCCGCGCCTACGATGGCCGGAAATCGGGATCGGAATCCCGGCGGCGGCGGCGAGAGCGCCGTTGCCTGATGCGGTCGGCCTCCTCCTTTGCAAGCCTTACCGCTTCGCAGAAGTCAGCGACCGCCTGCCATTCCTCCTCACTCCGGACCATGGCCTCAACCAAGGCCCGGCGCGAGAGGTCTCCGCCGCCGATCGCCCCCACGAGGGCACGGCGATGCTCCGCCCAATGCCATAGTCACATGTCATTAACCCAGTAACGCATTAGATTTCGTTATTTTACTAAGCCTTAATACAAGGTTTTACCGGTCATAAAAATATTCATTTGAAATATATTTAAAAACTCTGGCTTTATTGCCAATAGTCCCAAGTACTATTCTTTACGAAGTAGTCAGTTTATGGTAAGTTAAAAAAATACTTGAAAGAATATTAATAAAATAGGGATTTTAACTAAAACAGAGACTGAACTTCACTCGAACATCCCTTTTGAGTTATTCGCAAATTGATTTCTCGTGGAAACTGTTTTGTAATTTTTTTGTAATTAAAACAAATTTTGTACACTACCATCTCATCACTTTCGAATCATTAAAACAGGTGCGATTTTTTAAAATGGAGCTGAGTATTTAAATGACTATAACATCGAAACTTGCCGAGAAAGCTAACTCGATATATTTGCTGCCAAATACTGCAAAAAAACATTAGAATGTGTCATATCCGCATTCTGTTAGAAAACGAAGTGACTGTATTTCATATACTTAGTAGTAGATTATGTGACTAGGGGATAAAGCAGTGTCTTTACAACGAGGGCGGTATGTTGAATTCCGAACGAAACGAAGGTTGCTGATTTTAATCCCGAACGACAGTGAGGGATTTATATAATTAACTCCCTGACCTGAGTGAAGTGAGGAATTCAAGCCGCCCGAGACAAATACAGAGAGAAATATAAGTATTATATTTACAAGTTCATCAAACAAACAAAATTCACTACTCCAAGATTCTATAGTTTCAATTTTCTATAATGCTCCCGTCACTAAGCACGTTTTATTCTATTTTCTTTTTTTTTGTTAGTGGCCAGTTTGAATTTCGAGTCAACTTATTTGATGCACGTACATTTTAATTCACAATGTTGACGATTTTTGATGTTCCAAATTCAAATCTCATTATTCCCTAGGGATCGGCCATACTGCATTATCTCCCTAGGGATAGAATGACTTGCTATATGTGAGGTTTGTATGACGTATAAAACGACATTATCGAGCAGGTGGTGTAAAAATACTTTTCTAATCATAACAATACATACATGCAAAAACAGTGTGACTTCAAAAAAAGTCTTCACGTATAAAAACCTCGTTTTTGCGCTAAAAACAATAACAGAAAGTCATAAAAGTCTAGACGGACATTTAACCAGAAGTTCTCATGCGCGTCCCATTAAAAACCAAATCACGTATTAAATCGCGACCATACAAAACTGGTATCCAGGCTTATTTATCAGATCACTGGTCACTGACAAATAAATCAAGACACAATGCCCATTTTGCCCACAAATGGCTTAATTCGTCAACACTGGCACAATACGCACAATCACGTGTATTTACTTTTGTCCACATTTTTCGCTGAGTTGCACACCGTGCGAAAAGCTTCTCATTTCAGTATTGTCGAGCGAGTCATCAATTTAAGGCCCTTAGTTCTATTTTGTGTCATAAAATAATGACTTTCTGAAGATTACTCTTCGGTAAGATTTGAAATCTATCTCTATAAAAATCAATGCCACTTTTCGTTGTAATTTTATAAACCAAATGGTTTGGATAGGTGAGCCCGTTCTTGAGTTAGGCTTTGTTCGGACTATTTAGTAGATGGTTTGTGTGAAGTTTGGTATGGTATAGTAGGGTAGAGTAGGGTATAAGTAGTTGGGTGGAGTAGGGAAGAGCAGGAGCGAAGCCGCGCGGGCAAAAGCTAGTTAAATATATATAATTATATATATTATAGATTCATATATAACATTATAAACATATGATTTTTTTTTTGTATGACTAATAGATACTTACAACAACAAAAAAATTAACATCATGATACTTTTTCGCTTGTTTCCCCTTCTCCTTTCAAACGTTAAACGGCTTTAATCTTTAGAAATCTATTTACTAAAAAAATTACTGGTTTAGTGTTGTTCAGAATGTACATAGCATATAAAAATCCTCAATATTTCGCAAAGAAAATGGTTTTAAAGGTCAGCGGGTCTCTATGCGGGGGCAGGCGGCATTACGAGTATATGTGCATTTAACTCCGGCCAGATATTCAAGGGACCATCGCCGTGCCCTCGTGGGGGCGATCGGCGGCGGAGACCTCTCGCGCCGGGCCTTGGTTGAGGCCATGGTCCGGAGCGAGGAGGAGTGGCAGGCGGTCGCCGACTTCTGCGAAGCAGTAATGCTCGCAAAGGAGGAGGCCGAACTCATCAGGCAACGGCGTTATCGCCGCCGCCGCCGCCGGGATTCTGATCCCGATTTCCGGCCAACGTAAGCGCGGGCTTGCAGACAGTGAGCAATGGGTAGCTCACTGTCCGGCCGTCCGGTAACTGTCCGGACCAAGCCCAAGTCGTCGACGGCGCGCACTGTTCCCGCGCGCCTCAAGGAGTTGTCAGCAACAGCAGGGACCCAGCCGGGTCGAAGCCCAATGGGGCCAGGTTTATCCGAAAGGGCGCTCGAGTCCCGGTGTGAAGGCTAGAAGGAACGGGGTGGGTCTTTTAGTCAGTAAGAGTCTGACACTATCTCCCGCTCCGCCCAAGGGCGGGGGATGTCAATGCATGATTTTTAACGTAACGTGTTTTTTTTTTTACGTAAACGTAATATACAACTGGAATAACGCACGCCCTTATTTATACACACCAATTAGAACATTAAATTATAATTATAATACAAGCAGTAAAATTTTACTTAAATGCACCTAGATAGTTTTTTTTTTATGAAATTAGTTACCCTAAAGTTGCCAAAAAATTAAAGGCCCGTTTTGACATTTTTATTTTGACTACCTGGGGCCAAAGTCTGCTATTTTTATAAATTCGTCATTCCAACACGATCGCATTGTCATTTTGCTAAAGGCCTTTTATTTTTTAACAAGTTTAATAGGGTATTTTATTGTGTATGACAAGAAATCTAAAAGTATACAATAAGATAAGCTGCTGGTAAATGTTCATTTTATTTCATAAAATAACAAAACTAATTTAGGAATTAATTTTACATTTTTCACTGTGTCCATGTTATTACGTCATAGGGCCATGTAAACCAAAAGTGTCGACCGTCAACTAACCGACTTCATGTTTTTTTTTTGTTATACTGTGTGTATCTATGAATGTGAGCCAAAAAATTTTTTTTTCTTTCTTTTTATTTTTTCTTTCAGATGACGTCTATACACCGCTAAATTTTGATCGTTTTAATCCCGTGGAGGGTAGATCCGGTACATGAAACACTATCGATTTGTAAAGATAAAATTAAAAAATAAAGTACCTTTTTTCAAAACTCGTATTATTTTACGCATGTACGAAATTCAGCTGAGCGAGTTCAATGACCTGTAGGTAGTTTGTACGCAACGCCGACTATAAACTACAGGTCATTGGACAGATCAACATAGCGTCCTGCGTTTTCGTCAAAACGCGAAAAAAAAATTTTTTTTAGTATTTATCGATTGAATAAAAGTATTGTGTTTTTTTTACTGCAAATTCCGATCGAATTCAAAATTGATCAAAACGGAATATTGTCATCCTAAAATATTTTTTGATGATATTAGGATAAAAAATTATCTATTTAAAAAATAGTTGAAATCGATTCAGTAGCACATTATATTACTTTTAGGATGTGCGTTTATTATGTCCAATGGGTATACGAATCCAAATTCAACTTTAAAAAGTAAAAGACGAAAAAAGTAGAAACGAAATGTCGTAATTGTTTAATTATGCCAGTCTAAATTTTAATCATTAACCTATGACTAAATACTATGTATGAACTTTAATTACAAAATCAATAACGTCGAGTCACAATATCTTTCACTTTTTGAAATCCATCAATATTTATCATATGTTCACATTCTCTCTAAGTATTTAATAATACCTATGTTGTGTCTTCTTCTTCTTCTTCTCGTGTCGATTGACTCTTGTCCGACCAATATTTAGCTACCTGCACGCTTAGCCAAGTTGTTATTCTGCAATCGTTAACGCTGTCGAAAAGTGATGAAACGTACGGGAATGACGTCATCTCAACGTAAAGTCGCGTGGTCAGAACAAACGAACAGACAATTCGTAGCCAAGTTCACATCGTTCAAAATCGTTTCTACAATGTTTAACGCTACATCCTTTGTTATACAAACGCTACATTGTAGAACGAGCGGCCGACTCAGGCGCGTCAACATGGCTACCAACTTATCGTTTTCTACAATTGCTGTCACCGAAGCGTTACCGATTAGAGAACGGAATTCGACACAAACTGGTTGTAACTTGGCTTGGGGGCTGGACAGCTCGAATGTGGTATCTAGTGACCATTAACCTTATGCGCTATACTTTTGTACCCAAGGACAACCCCCGGTTGATGGGAAGAGCGACACATGGAAAACAGAGATAGGAGTGGCTTCAGTGGACTGGTTTTCAATAACTATGTTAGACTATGCCCCTGCCCGAACAATGTTATTTTATTATTAACTAGCTTTTGCCCGCAGCTGCGCTTGCGTACATAAAATATAGCCTATGTCACTCAGAAATAAAGCTGCTTTTTATCGTTGAAAAAATTTTAGCAATCGGACCAGTACTTCCAGAGATTATCTACCACCTAAAAACAAAAAAAAAAATAAAACAAACTCTTTGTTATATTAGTGTAGATAGATCGTTTTAATCCCGTGGAGGGTCGATGAGTGATCGATAAAAAAATAAAGTACCTTTTTTTCAAAACTCGTATTAATTTACGCAGGTTTAATGACCTGTAGTTAGTAGTCGGCGTTGCGTACAAACTATCTACAGGTCATTGAACTTGCTCAGCTGACGTTTTCTTAAAGAAATTAATTTCGTACATGCGTAAATTAATACGAGTTTTGAAAAAAAGGTACTTTATTTTTTTAATTTTATCTTTACAAATCGATAGTGTTTCATGTACAGGATCGACCCTCCACGGTATTAAAATGATTAAAATGTAACGGTCTATATCGTTGTATAATAGTCAACCATTGATGTCATTCAGGTGATGGGAAAGTCATTTAAAATACCGTAGAACATTGACAAAAGTGCCTAAAATTTTAAGTAGACAGTTAATATGAACCTCTTATATTTCGTAGTATATAATATGGACCACAATGGTTTAGTGGCTACTTAGTTCCCAGTATACAATGGTGGTATGTGACATATTATTTATTAATGAGTCACTATGTGAACTGGGCCTCGGTGGTTCTCAGACGGTGACCAAACTAGATCAGGACAGTTCTGTGTCCAAATATCTGTGGTAATCCATTGTTATCTGGTGTGTAATAGGAATGCTTTCGTTACTTAAGAACTTCTTCTGGAGAAGAACAATGATGTAAAAATACCTTTTATTTTAAGCTAGAACTATATAAGACCGACGACGCACACGTGGATCATGCCTGATTTGTACTCAGAATGACGTCGCGTGGCGTGGATCTAATGTAGTTCTACAAGTCTAGTTTCCATAATTATAAAATGTATGTAGACCGACGCGCCCAGTAGCCCGATTCACATAATCAAAACCGTAACGATATCGCAGCGATTTAGTCGTTTAGACCATTTCTGTATTTACATCCATCAATCGAGTCTGAACGATACCGATTTTAAAGTCATTTGGTCGAAGAGTCGATTTAAAAAAAAAAGAATCTGTGTTACATTATCCTGGTAGAATACATATACAATGTAATTGGAAATAAGTGGTCGATAGTTCGTTTAGTTTCGAGCCAGTTGAGTCGTCGTTCTATCCAATCTCGATTAAGGAACACGTGAATACCGCTTTTGAATAGGACTTCGATCGAACGACTATAAAACTTCAAACGATATTTGGCTTGTTTGATTTTACGTGAATCAGGCTACTTATTGGCGTTTGTGGCCCACGTGCGCGCAATGTAGTTCTATCTTTAGTCACCGAATAACTCCTCTCGACTGACAAGAAAATATAAGAAAGAAAGAAAAACATTTTATTTGCCCGAAAGAGGCGCACACTCAAGACTAACATAATAGGTACATTTTAATATTAAAAAAAGAAATAAAATAATTAAAACAAAGAAAATAAACAGAAATAGTAATAAGAAAATATGCGCCACGTCCGAGCAAAACGGCCGTAAGCTCAGCATAATGCTATGTCCACACGCAAAAATGCAACGAGTCCACAGCGCTGGTTTTCAGCGTGGGCCGGTAACAATATAGACTAAAGAAGTTGGCAATACGACGTCCATCAATCCGCACTGTGGAAAGCAAGCAAGTGAAGCGTTGGAAGGCCTGCCATAAGGTGGACCGTTAACCTGGTGAGAGTCACGGGAATGCGATGAATGCAACAAGTACAGGACCTTTAGTTATGTTGACTCTTGGGGAGCCAATATCCAACAGTGGACGTCGACCTAAGAAAGTAGTTAAGTGAATGGTAAAAACATTCTAGCTAGTACATTAGACTGACCACTTGTTTAACACGCCTGATTTGTACGTTGAACGACGTCGCGTGGCGTGGATCAAGTGTAGCTCTACAAGGTTAGTTCCCTTATAAAATGTATGGAGACCGACGCGCCTAGATCGGCGTGTGTGCCACACGTGTGATCAGTGTCAAACAACGTCCCGGACGTAACAATAAAGGTAGAACTCTACCTTTATTGTTACGTCCGGGAAGTTGTTTTTCTTAATTTTAAGACGGGCGTTGATAGTTGCGCCCATACAATACTTACTTACAATAAATTGTGGCGTTGGCGATCTTACGCACTTTTTCGCACTAGTGCGGAAAACGGTAAATCGCGTGTCTAAAATTGGTAGGGATAAGAGGGAGTTTTCAAGTATGTTGAAAATATTTTTTCGCCTATACGAGTATGAATTTCAATTCGATTGCATTGCTCTTTAAAAATCCCAGGCACTAGGTATTTAGACAAAGCCCCATCACCCGTATCTTAAAATGTTTCTCCGTCAATTTGGCCACCCTACACAATTCATGGGCGGGCCAGCAGTCTGTCTGGCCGTCTATCACAAATGATCCAATTGAGTCTGCTTTGTGAGCGACCCGCAATTTGTCCGTCACACTATTATTACGGTGAAAATTTTGGCGACACCAAATTACTTACATACATTGTTGTTTGGGCAAACTACCGGTCAACAGCGATGCGAAGAAGTTTTTCAGAGAGTTTTTAATTCAAGTGTTCTTTTCTAAGTTTATCGAGGACAAATGGCGGTACGGCGGACAGAGTTCCGGCGGGATCTCATGGTGGAATTGCGACAGCGACTGTTGCTACCCAGTGCATGGTACGCCATAATTATGGCGATAAGTCCCCTCTTTGAGGAGTGGCTTACAACACTCCTTAATTTCCGCATGACGCAGGTCCTCACCGACATGGTCAGTTCGAGAGATTCCTCCACCGGATTCGTGCGGCAGAAATGCCCGGGTGTCACCGTTGTGTGAACCGCCCGGAGGACACGGTGGAGCATACGCGAGCATTTTAGTCAATAAAAGTCTTACTCGCCCTACATCATTGGAGGGTTTAGGCTGGGCGTTCCAAGCAAAACACTGATAAAGATTACATTATCTATATCTACACTACGCCAAAGCTGTTGACAAGTCAATTACTTACTATGTTTGACTGGTTGTTAGGCAATACAGCAATTTCATATCGATACTTATAAACTTTTCCCCACACGTACATATAATGCTCTTAGGTAATGCCACATTAGATCAAAATATTGTATTGTATGCCTGCAGCAAAATTGTGAAGAAAATTCAACATAATGAGATCTTGTACACGCAAATTCACCAATTTACATGATGAGTAACAATATACGAGTATATAACAGTTGTGTGGTAACAAATAGTCTTGTGATTGTTTTATTTAATGTGTAGAAAAGCTTCTGCCAGCAGTTTAGCCCAAGTAAAAATGGCGTGATCGAATAAAAATTGAAATATCCGCAGGAAAACTAAGGTTGCCGACATAGCACAAAGAATTGCCAAACTTAAGTGGCAATGGGCAGGGCACATTGCTCGCAGAACAGATGGTCGTTGGGGCCGAAAGGTTTTGGAGTGGCGACCGCGTACCGGAAGACGCAGTGTTGGAAGGCCACCTACAAGGTGGACCGACGACCTGGTGAAGGTAGTAGGAAACCGATGGATGCGGGACGCACAGGAACGTTCGATGTGGCGACGCTTGTGGGAGGCCCATGTCCAACAGTGGACGTGTATTGGCTGAAATGATGATAATGATGATGAAAAATGGGAGTAGTGTTGCCAGGTCCCTTGGATAAAAATCGGGACAGATGGTAAAACATCGTGGACATCCCACCTGTACGCACAATATGTTTTGGGAACACATTCATTGTGCGTACAGCTGAAGACTGGAATTCCCTGCCGGAGTCTGTGTTTCCTGATGACTACAAACCGGTAATCTTTAAGTTAAGAGTGAATATGTTACTTCTGACTATTTGATGCTGACGATGGAGCACCATTGTCGGTATCAAATAACTTCTCCCGCTCTGGGAGTAGCAAGAAAGAGTGCCCTTCAGTTGCCCTTTGCAATGCTGCGGTAACTATTTTGTACAATGCCGTAACCTCCATAATGGCTCCTAAATAATGAAATCAGGATTTACTTTACTTTACTTGACTTTACTATTTTACCTATACACTACTTCTTCGTATTGATGGTACATTTGTTCTGCGGGATTTGGGATAAGTTTTTCATTCCTGAAAGTCAGCCCTACGTTGACTTTCAACCCATCCATCTACACGCCCATCTAGTTCTATCAGCATAGCATAGTCGCCCTTATAACGTTCCTACTGTTAGGACTTTGGCCTCCTCTCTAAGAGAAGGAATGGGCCGTAATCCTCCACGCGGGTCCAGTGCGAGTTTGTCACACGTCTTCGAATGGTTACTTCTGGGACATGCCGGTTTCCTCACGATGTTTTCCTTTACCGTTTTGAGAGCAGTGGTGATGAAATAAATTACACGAAGTAATGCGCTTGGCTTGCTATATTCAATTGTACCTATATATCCATTTTTCCTTATTCCACACAGATCTCGTCGCAAGAAGCGTACCTTCGTGTTCGACATGCACTGCAACTTCACTGTCAGCGGCCAGTACAGCTTGCTTGAAAGACTTCTACTCTTCAACCTGGACACCGAAGGACAGGCCAAAATCAAGATATGTATATACAAGGTGTAAGGGACAGCCCTCCACAAACTTTAAGGGCTTGCTCAGCAGACGAAACTGAACAACCTTCCACAAAAATTGTTTTCAGGAAACGAAAAACCCTTTCGGTTCAGGCACAGTAACTGCAACTTGTATTGTATGTCTGTACTCTTTTTTTATTATTATTTTATGTTGTTATATATTGTGTTGCTTGCGCCGAATAAATGCTATTCTATTCTATTCATTCTATTCTAAAAAAAACAAATTCTGTCTCTCCATACAAACTGTCCAATCAAGTTTATAATTTTCTATGGTGAGGCGGATTTTTTTTTTCGTTTCCTGAAATAAATTTTTGTGGAATGTTGTTCAGTTTCGTCTACTGAGCAAGCCCTTAAAGTTTGTGGAGGGCTGTCCCTTACACCTTGTATTTAATATATAAACACAAAGCCTGGCTGGGTTTGATTGAACCCGCGAACAACAACTCGTAAGTCGGGGCTGTTACCACTCGCCACCACTGCTCTCTAGTTGTATAGTTAGGATAAGTAAGCGAGGTCGCGGGGCCGCGCCTGTTCGTCGCAGCAGCGCCTGAGATGCGCGCCGTCGTAACAGTAAATCTCGGTCGTGCGCCTGCGCCCGCCTCTAGCATACTAATGCAGAACAAGTGTGTTTGCACTGGATTTGGAGATACGATAACACTGAACTTAAATGTTTAAACCTTCTGATATCGCAGATAGACCGAATAAAAATTAAGATGCGGAGAAAAAACTGTAACAATTGTTTTCCCTAAGAAATCTTAGGAAAGACAATTGTTACAGTTTACATCCTAGTATTGTAGCTGATAATCTTGTAGATTTTTATTAGCTCAACATTACTTTCCATTTTATTCTATTTTCCTAAAAACCATCAACAACTACTCTAAAAGACTCATCATGCTTTTTTTCAAATCCCTGTAAGACTGAGTTAAAGTTTTAGACCTTCAGACAATCTTTCCATCTTTAATTCCGAAACACTGATAGCAAGTTTCTGAACGATAAGTTATTAGATATCTTAAGTAAGTATAAAAATTATATTGAAGTGTCTGTTACAAACAGACTCAGTTTGTTATAACAAAATAACATTTTTTAATTAAGAGCATATTATTATGAAAATATATTCGATATCTATAACAAAAACGCCATTTAAAAAAAATTGGCATGAAGATATCCAAAGGAGAACCAAGGTTCCAGACATAGCTTGAAGAATTTCATATTACTCGAATCAATGGGGCTGAAAGGTTCTGGAGACCACGAACCGGAAGGCACGTGCAGCGGTGGAAGGCATCCCACAAAGTGGATCGATGACCTGGTGAGGGTCGCGGGAATTCGATGGAAGCGAGATGCATAGGACCGGTCATTGTGGCGACACTTTGGAGAGATCTACATCCAGCAGTTGACGTCTTTCTTCTGAAATGATGCTGATGATGATGATGGAGATATTTTTGATATCGTCCCGATTGTAACAAAAATGGGGTGGGATTGTGGGTCATGATAATGTAGCCCTTGAAAAACATGCATCAGGGTGTTCTCTCAACTCTACACAACACATTTTTTTTTAAATAATAACTTGTGCTTGTCTAGCGCCTGATGGTAGCAGTAATGCAATCGTTGATGGTGAGGCGTATTAGCTCATTAAGAGCCTATTCACTCTAGTCTTGAAGACACCCAAATTATAATCGGATGTGAAGACCGCAGCAGGCAAATTGTTCCAGGCCGCCGGGATTCTAATCCCGATTTCCAGCCACGGTAGGCGCGGGCTTGCGGACAGTGAGCATTGGGTAGCTCGCTGTCCGGATCAAGTCCAAGTCGTCGACGGCGCGCACTGTTCCCGCGCGCCTCAAGGAGTTGTCAGCAACAGCAGGGGCCCAGCCGGGTCGAAGCCTATTGGGGCCAGGGTTATCCGAAAGGGAACTCGAGCCCCGGTATGAAGGCTAGAAGGAACGGGGTAGGTTTTTTAGTCAGTAAGAGTCTGACACTATCTCCCGCTCCGCCCAAGAGCGGGGGTTGTCATTGGATGATTTTTCCCACCATAAAAAAAGGCCTTTATTTTAGTTACAATGGAAACACACACTCATCTAGAAAAAGTTAAGACATACGAGTCTGTGTATTAATAAAAATGATTGTGGAAGCCTTATAAAATTCCGAGGAGTTGCAGAAGTGCCATAACTATGAACACACAGCCTACAAGATTTAGTTGGGAAGTTGCAATTTCTGTACGTGAGTCCCGGGCCTAATGTATGAATATAGTGATTCATAGAGTTTTTGTATTTTTTTTGAAATTATGCATAGTGTTTCTAGAGGCGAGTAATTTTTTTTTTCGCTTTGGACTTTGTGGTGATGATGTTTTTTTTGAAATTTTTTATTTTTATTTATTTTATTATTAAGGCACACCAACAATTTGTTTACAATATTTTCCCGTTGAACATGCAGAAGATTGTACAGTGCAAACAAACCAATTACAGGCGTGCACAACATTCACAAATGCGTACCTAAATTCTTAGTATTTTTTAATTTAAAAATTAGATGTAATTAAAATTTAAGTACAGAACAATAATAAAGAAATAATATCAATTTAAATATGAGATTACTATTCACAATAAAAAAAAAATAGAATTAAAATTTATAAATACAGACAATTTACATTATATACTGAACAATACAACTAAGAATTAAAAATAAATAAATTAATAATGTCACAATAAAAAAGCAATTGGATTACAATTAGAATATAATAATCAACTACAAATTGAATTAAACAATAACTATTTAAGTAATTGTAAATTAACAATAAATTTAATTATAAAATGTTAAGAGTTAAACGTGAGCAAGCAATTTAGGTAGTTTAAATGCTATATATATACTGGGTTTAGTTAAAGGATAATATATTTAGAATCTGAAATCGTCATTTATGCCTTGATCACACGTACCGAGTAAAAGGGCGACACAGTAAAATGTTACTTGGCCGAGACAGTGATGTAAGCGAGTTGTAGAGATAAGTGGTAGGCCGAGCACTCGGCGCTGTGTTTACACGTACCGAGTACTCGGCCGAGAGCACTGTCTCGCCCGTTTACTCGGTACGTGTGATCAAGGCATTAAGATCTGCCGCACTGGGTAAGGCGCGGGGAAGTGACAGACTTTTGCTGACTAAAACCCTTCCGTTTCCCTTAGCGTTCCAGGACCTCGCTGACTCTTTCGAACAATCTTGCAGCTATATTCTACGCGTCACCACATAACTGCTAGTTAAATGATACGAGAGGCTATTTTTATTAGTTTCGCTGAGGTAGTCTCTGTCGGTGTGTGTATCTGGCTCAAGAGCGCTGGCTTCAAGTTGCGCAGAAGTCAAATATCGGGTCTCTTTAGTGGTATGACGTGAGTCGCGGGGCGGGGAGTGTCAGTGATTGGCTCGCCGCGCCCCATCGTGTCATAGACGTCACTCGTGATTCGTTCCCTGCGCTTGCTGCATGTATCTAACAACGGCGAAGATTGGCTCGCCAATGTATGGAATGCGCAAAGCGATCCCCACTCTGATGCCGAGCGCTCAAGATTAGTCAAGATTCATGCCGGTACCTATACTACAATAAAGATTGCACTTCTTTTAGTGATTTCATTTACTGTCCAGTTAGGAAGACACTTCAGATAGTAAACTTCACCATTTTTAGGGTTCCGTAGTCAACTAGGAACCCTTATAGTTTCGCCATGTCTGTCTGTCCGTCTGTCTGTCCGTCCTCGCTTAATCTCTGTGACCGTTAGCACTAAAAAGCTGAAATTTGGTACCAATATGTATATCAATCACGCCGACAAAGTGGTAAAATAAAAATTGGAAAAAAATGTTTTATTAGGGTAGCCCCCCTATATGTAAAGTGGGAAGTGATTTTTTTTTTAATTTCAACCCTAACGTGTGATGTATCGTTGGATAGGTATTTAAAAATGAATAGGGGTTTACTAAAATCATTTTTTGATAATGTCAATAATTTCAGAAATAATCGCTCCAAAAGTAAAAAACAATGTGTCCCCCCCCCTCTAACTTTTGAACCATAAGTTTAGAAAATATGAAAAAAATCTGAAAAGTAGAACTTTATAAGGACTTTCTAGGAAAATCATTTTGAACTGGATGGAAAGACCAGTTTTTGTACAAAAAAACAAAAAGGTTCTACAAAATAATTTCTGGACTAAGTTTGTAGTATAATCGTACATGCAAGCATTTTTTTAAACTCATAAGTGGGTACACTTATTGTGACGGACGGGAAACTACGGAACCCTACACTGAGCGTGGCCCGACACGCTCTTGGCCGGTTTTTATATTACAACATTCACTAGGAATCAATTTGTAAATAATTAATTAACAGTCGCTGAACTTCATTCGAAAAAATCTCGCTAAATACCCTTGTCATGCTCATTGCTCGCAGAACAGATGGCCGTTGGGGCCGAAAGGTTCTGGAGTGGCGACCGCGTACCGGAAGACGCAGCGTTGGAAGGCCTCCTACAAGGTGGACCGATGACCTGGTGAAGGTTGCGGGAAACCGATGGATGCGGGGTAATTAATATCATGTTGCCTTTCTTATTTTGTGTACTGTGAAGGTTTCCTTTTATTTTGATGTGTAACTGTAAATTTCAAAGATTGTACACCCCATGGGTATGTTACCTACAGTGATACTTGTTATGACAATAATTTTAAGAGATGTATTTCCACCTGTGACAAACAATAAATAAATCTGAAATCTGAAATCAAGAACGTTCGTTGTGGCGACGCTTGGGGGAGGCCTATGTCCAACAGTGGACGTGTATCGGATGATGACCCTAGTCATTACTCTTTACATGGTGTTTTTTTTTTTGAAGATAAAAAATTCGATTTGAATCTAGTTTTCTTCTTGAATCTATAATATTTATCTCTTTTTTTAATTCAGTCTTTGAGGTAGGTACACTAGGTACCACTGAACATCAATTGAAAATGTTCCCCCAAAAACTCCATGGGATAACTGTAATAAGGCCATAGTATTGCATACTAGGTTTTGCGATGGCCGTGCAATATCTCCGTAAACCACAATATCTCACAAATCGTACAGTTTACGTCAAAAAACACGAAAAGATTTGCATCGATATTTTTATGATTGCAGGATAACAATCTAAAAGTCGTTTGCAATACTTAACAGTTAACATAATGTCAAATAGTTATGTTTGTGATGCAACCGACCTTCGTAGTGGCAGCGAGGTAACTGTGATGCATTATGAGAGGAATATACAGAAGGTTACTTTTGATACAAAGCGGCGCCTGAAAAATTGAAGGGGTAATAGATTACTAAGATATTGTCACTTATGTAGTTTTACCAGTGTGGTGAGCACTGGTGGCCCAGTGGTAACGGTTTCGACTTACGTGTTGTAGGTCGCGGGTTCAAACCCAGCCAGGTGCATTACTTTGTGCAGTTTATTTTATCACTACTCCTCGGTGAACGGTGAAGGAAAACATCATGAGGAAACCGGCATGTCCTAGGACCAAAAATTCGAAAACATGTGACATCCGCCAATCTGCACTGGGCCCGCGTGGTGGATTACGGCCCGCTCCCTTTCCTAGAGAGGAGGCCTGAGTCCCAACAGTGGGAACATTATAAGGCTGACTATGTAGGAACTTTGAAAGCGGTGTCTGAAAGGTTGAAGGGGAAATAGATTAAGGTATTGTCTCATATGTAATTTTACTATCATGTACCTACGCGTAAAAACGCAGATCATTGACGTCAGAAGGCTACCCAGCTTAAGTGGGACTGGACTGGACATGTCTGCCGCATGCCGATCGAGCGGTGGACCACTAAAACAGAGTTGGTGCCCTGAAATTGTATGACGGGGTCGCGGCAGACCAAGAAGGAGATGGTGGGATGACATAGATGTCTTCTTTAGTAATTGGCAAGAAGTGCTCAAAGCTGGGAACAATGGAAGGAATGGAGGGAGGCCTTTGCCCAGCAGTGGGACAGTATATGCTAGATATAATAATAATAATAAAGTGTGCATGATAATAGATTGTATGTAGCTGAGATGGGAATGTTGAGATGTATGTGTGACGAGAATGGATAAAGTGAGAAATGAGTATAGTAGAGGAAGTGAAAGTGGCGCCAGTGACTGAAAAATTGAAGGCGAATCTCTTGTTTTGGTATGGTCATGTGAAGAGGGGCGATGAAAAACATTTTACTAGAGTAGGAATACATTTACTAAAAGAGATATGAGTATACATGTTGATGGATGAAGAGGGAGACCAAAGAAAAGATGGATGGGTTGGGAGATGAGTGATAGGTATGAAAGAAAAGAGAATTAGTAAGTTGTGTTTTTTTGGAGAAATATATAGAATTGAGACTTGTATATGTAAAATGAATAAAAAAATTAATGAAAATAAAAAATACATGGTCCTGGGATGAAATGGACTAGAGTACTCAAGTCTTGCTGAGGATTGTGATAGTCTGTTAATTTTTCTATGAATTTCAGCTAAAAGACGTCTACTGTTGGACATAGCTCTCCTCCAAATGTCGCCACTACGAATGGTCCTGTGCTTCGCGCATCCATCGCGTTCCCGCGACTCTCAGCACACATCGCTCCACAGTTCGTACTGTTTCTCAAAGAGATGTTAGTAAACCGTAGGGCCCAGCAGTGGTGATTCCCCCTAGGGCCACGGGGATTTTCTGAAAAGAATTCTCATGGCAACTGAAGGACACAGGTTGGAGTGGTTTATTCAGCTAAAGTCTGACCCTCCCTCTCCATCCTGGAGCACAAAAAGTTATTAAAAGATTTTCCACCTTAAAAAAAGTCATCTCTTATTTTTAATACTTATTCTTATACTACTCGTATAGGAGATGTTTTTGACGAAATATCGCCGTATCGTAAATTTGTATTTGGCATTGCTCAGAAAAATAAAACTGTCTATTAAATCAAATCTCCAAGCTTTATAGGTATCATTAACTACATGGGTCTACCTACATTACAGTCTCAATTCCCCCATAATATCTCAAACCCATTGAAGCGCTTCTTCTATTTATACTTAGCAAATCTAATAAAAAAAAGATGGTGTACAAAAAAAGACTTGGCGCCATAGCAGTAAGTAAAATTACAACCAGTATAACTAAACCCGCGGCGAAATTAAGAACTAAACTAAAATGTACTGATTCTAACAGTGGTAAAAGAGACTAGCGACAGTGGCGCCACCCTGATATGTAAAGTTACGTTGGATGCACAGTACGGAGCTATTTTACAGACAAACGCAGGCATGTTCTATTCCTGGGCTATTTTAGCTGCAAAGATGACTCCTGTAGCTTATAAATAGCTTAAGTGATCGCACAAATGTTTCTGATTGCGTTTGTTATATAAGTGGTTTTTAGAATTCAGTTCTTAATGGTTGTTACTAAAATCATAGAGAAGAGAATTAATTTAAGTAGTTAAGTCTATTTTAATATTTTATTTAGTTCCTCTTTGTCTTCAAAGAGAAATAAACTGAAAAAAAAAAAATGTATTACTGACTTTTTTAGAAATATGTATGTTGAATACTTCGGGTTTATTGATAACTTTTGATTTTGCACTATGGCTCCAAAAAGTTTTTACGGGTAAACTATGTAACTGACCTGTTTTCCTGCCTTATAAATTAACAAAGAAAAAAATGTGGGAGGGGGGGGCAAGATTAGAGGGTAAAAGAATAGCCTACGACGTGCGTAGTACATATATATCGATGCCTACGACCTTTACTTAGACCTACCAAATACACACGAAAAAATTCCATAAAAATCGGTCGAGCCTCTCCAGATAGTTTTATACCAAACAAACACTGTGACACGAAATTTTTATATATTTTATACTAGCTTATGCCCGCGGTATCACCCACGTACAAAAAATATATCTAGCAATATGTGAAATGGTGACATGGTGGTCAAACGCAAGCCTATCAATAATAATAAAAAAATATATAGCCTATGTCACTTAGGAATCAAGCAGTTTTGTATCGGTGAAAAAATTTATCAATCGGACTAGTACTTCCAGAGATTACCTCCTACAAACAAAAAAACAATCTACTTTTTTATAATAATATAGATTCCCGAATATAATTTTAAATATTTCTAAGTTCTATAGTCGAAAACAAAACAATTTCATTCTTATTCGAAGATTCAAATGAGATTAGTTCTTCTATTCGATACAAGATGGCGCTAGTTACACCATTCTCACCGTTCGCGTTGTTTCAATGTTCTTATTTCACAGATTATAGAATACTCAATGGTGTTATCCGTGGATTATTATTTCAAGAATAATTCATGTGTCTAGAGATCTTAGCTTTGCATAATATTTAGACAAGGATTCGCTAGGATAAGTCAAGATATTGAATATAGAAGTTTCCTAGTAGAATCAGGATATTCTAGGACGAATATCTTCGATAATCCCTTCCTTATGTGTCAGACTGTCAGTTTGTATGAATTCTGAGTATTATCACATCGATTGGTTTGGCTTGTTCGAATTTCTAAAGCTGAGTGATTGAATTTATTACTGCAGGTATTAGTTAACTGTTAGCATATAAACACTTCCTGCATTAGTACAAACGTTAGTATCCCACAGAATTGGAATGAAAGGAAATCGAAATCAGTCTTGAAATCGTGAATGGTCTTTGTGTCTTGTAAATTCTAGGCTGGATTAGATCAGATAATCCAGCCTGTTGTAGTGTTTATAAATTGATAGGATTATAGAAATAGCTATTAGTTACTTAGGAATCAAGATTGATAGGATTATAGAAATAGCTATTAGTTACTTAGGCCCCTTAGGCCAATCCTTTTATTTTAAGTTTGGAAATCATCTGATAATTTATGTTTATGGTGGAAAGAGAAGGCGTGTCAGACTTTTACTGACTAAAACCACATCTATGCTCCTTCAGTAACCGCTTGTGTTCTAAGACCACGAGTTTTCTTATCTGTTTTTGGAATGATGTAAAACCCACAGGTCTCGGAAAGAACGTACCTAATCCTGTTGATGTTCCTGCGCCTGATCTTTCTCTGGTCATGTCGCATTGCCGTAACATCAGTCTATGAGAACAAAGAACCGGAAAGTGCATCTGTCTTTGCGCACATACTTGTGCCCTATAATATGTCCTGAATAGGTTAGTGAGACATTAGTGAGATTTGGCCACTATGATCGAAATTCTGTTATAAGGATATTTTTTGGTATTTATTTATCTCAGAACCTCCTCAGAAACAGAAGTCCTGGACTTTTGGAAGACGTACGAAGAACTGAAGTCTCGTAGAGGCATCTTAAACACTATTAATGGAATTCGATCAAAATTATTCACATTATTACTGCATACTATCGTGAAAAGTCGATTTTTTTCCACTTACATCATCTAACTAATTGAGAGATCACGTAACAATAGAGTCAACAAAACTAACTTTTATCGTAGAAAGCCGAAAAGTTCGCGTTTCGGCCTTGCGGGTGTAGCAACATGTCTACTTAGTGTGGAAAAGTTCGGCGACCGCATAAAACTTTTCGATTCGACGGCCGATAATGTCGCTTTACAAAGATTTATTGAAGCCTTTAACTGTGCTCGTAGAAAAACTATTATTATAAGCTGAATTTCATTGAACTCTAGTGGCTGTTTCGCTTAACAGCTCAAACCATTTTTTCATAATTAATTAATTCTTTACTGTACACCATGATAATTAACAAAATATGTGGATAACAGAGTTCATGTACATAGGCGAGCTTAACTCAAAGTTGAGTTTTCTTCCAGCAAACCATTGAGTGTCATCATCAGCATTTCGGCCGAAAGACGTCCACTGTTGGTCATAGGCCTCCCCCAAATGTCGCCATAATGAACGATCCTGTGCGTCTCTTATCTATCGGATTCCCGCAACCCTTACCAGGTCATCGGTCCACCTTGTAAGAGCCCTTGTAAGGCTTAGAGTCGTATCAACAGTTGCGGGGACCTTATCATGAGGTTTTTAAATGTCAGGAATGACGCTATACACCCTATATAGCTCCTTCCTAATTTTTTTAATTGATATAAACTAGTGCTTGACTGCGACCCCACCTGAATGATGAGACCTTTAATGTTTACATTAAAGACACCCAAATTATATTATTTAACAGTTCAGATTTGGTCGTCAAAAAGATTGCATTAATAGCTCGTGGTAGGGATATCAGATCAGCAGATCACTGCTAAACTTTGTTTAGTTTGACATCGAGACAAGTCTACGAACTATCAAAAACAAACATGTTTATTTACCCAAAAAATCAGAGGAGGTCTACATGAGTACCGTGGGTATCTGTAAAAAAATGGCGCTTGTCCGTGATTGGTCGGCGCTCATGCCCCCCGCGGACCGTGGGAGCGGTCCCACGTGCCGACCACCGCGGACCTGCGCCCGCGCAGCGCGAGTCGCGACACGTCCGTGCGGCTGCCCCACATTGCTGGGTCGCTACGGGCCTGGGAGGATGGAAGTGCATGTATTTATAGATTTGGTTAAGTGGTTCTTAGGTGCTTAGTTAATTAAGTTATGGGTTTTAATGGTCGATTTGTATTGAGATTTGAAAAATAGTTTGAAATAGGATAGAGATGGCGAATTAAGAGACATTCTTTAAGCGATAGCATACCTAGTCAAAAAGTAAAAAGACGAAATTGACAAGTTATGTGTTCGATTCCCGTACGGAACTCATATCTATGGGTAGGTACAATGACGATCTTATCTTTGAAAGCGATCTGATTAAACTTTAATATTTGATCAAAATTTTTATAATTATTTAAATTTTGTTCTTCTAAAATTACTTACGTAGGTAGATCCTAAATATTCATTTCGCTTCATTATATTTTCCTCAGCCCATAAGAAAATATAAAACTTTCAGATTTCAGACATTATAATAGGCATTAAGTCCGCCTTTGTACAGTTTTTTTGTGCATAAAGCTTTAAATAAATAAATAAATATAATGAGGTATTCCATGAAGCACACCCAAACGAAGCACACCCAGACGAAGCACACCTAAAGTATTCCACTTAGCACACCCGTAGGTGGTCACTATAAGTGTTTCTACACTAAATAAATCGCCCGTCGTGTAGACCAGCCCTATCAATAGACTCCTCGCGTCCCGATTAGGAGCAACATGTTTTTGTTTTATTCGGAGTGATTGACCTGGTATTGTTGATAATTAACAGATCGCGATGATGTAAGTATTCGCTGATATCGGAGACCCTTTTTATGGTTCCGTACCCCTGCAGGAAAAGGCGGATCCCTAATAGGATCACTTTATTGTCCGTCCGTCCGTCTATCTGTCTGTCTGTCTGTCAAGACACTTTATCTCGGGAACGCGTGAAGATATCGGTATATACTCAGGTATATATACTTAGGTCTGCGGACTCTTGCTGTAAAAAAATCAAAGTTGTAAGTTAATGAGAAAAAAAAAACTTCGGTTTTATGTCGAAAAAAAATTACATTTCGACTTCGACACTCTCGAAGAAATCAGAATTCGTAGGGTACTTACTTCCCATTGACCTAGAAGCCTGAAATTTGGCATAAAGCAAGGTCTTATAGCAAAAGTGAGCCTGCGTGCCGCCCAGCCGAACACACCAGTGTACATCTCCCGCCTGCATCACACGACAAGGGTGGAAGATATCGTGGAGTACGTGCGCCAAAAGACGAAGTTCGCACTGAGGGTACAGCTGCTGGAGTCGCACCGTAACGTCAATTTCAAGGCGTTCGTGGTGCGAGTTCCGAACACTTTTCTGCCCCTCATGTTGAAGGAAGACTTTTGGCCGCAGGGCGTGGTGTTCCGTCGCTTCCGCGGACAGGTGCCACAGAACAGCACGAAGTGAACTTAGTGTAATGTGAAGTGTTACTAACATAGTCTTAAGTCTTATTTACTAACGACAAGTTGTATTTACTCTATATGTATGTTAGTCTGTAAGGTAAATATCTATGGGCCAAGATGCCTGATAATAAATGATTTATTATTATTATTATTATTATTAAAAGTATAGGAATAAATTTGAAAACTGTAAATTTTAATAACAAATTTACATTTTTCAATCAGTCACAATTTTTTTTGTTGCGATTCGAAAAATCTTCCGATACTTCATTTCGGAATTGAACTATTTACATAGATAAGTTTGTATGGAACCCTCATGGCGCGAGTCCGACTCGCACTTGCCCCGGTTTTTTTGAGATCGGGAACTATCCATGTTCCATCCAAACTTCTCCGTCTCTAGGGTGGTGCGGGAGTGCGTGTCAGTCTTTTACAGACTAAAGCCCACCTGTGCTCTTTAGTTGTTTTTAGCGTTCTAAGAGCATAGTTTCCATTTCAGGAATTCGCCATGAAACCAATCATTTTTTACTTTCCTACCCCCACCATCCATTTTTTTCTTTGATCTATCTACATTTACACTTCTACACTAATATAATAAAGAGGCAGTTTTTTTTTTGTTTGTAGGAGGTAATCTCTGAAAGTACTGGTCCGATTGCTAAAATTTTTTCACCGATAGAAAGCTACTGTATTCCTGTGTGACATATGCTATATTTTATGAACGCGGGTGTAGCCGTGGGCAAAAGTTAGTAATTTAAATGGCAGAACAAAGTTTGCCGAGCCAGCAAGTTTCACAAGAATACTTTCGTCGGTCTCTGAGCCCCATAATCCCACGTATGGGGAAAAGTATGCACTATATATAAGCTTCTATATACTTATACTTAGACCTTGTCCAGCATGCACACGAGGTGACTAGGGTAGGTCCCACACTCACAGGCGGTGGCGGGCGCGATTAGGTATCCACTTTTCAAGGCGAGATGTTGAATTAGGCGGTAAAAGCTAGACTTTTTTTCTTAGGTTTAAACAATAGACGATCGTTCAGTAGGAGGCTCACTTCGTCACGATGGTCCTGGCGGATACAAATGGCCGTTTCATATGTTGGATATTCGATCGAGCTCACTCAAGCTTTGATAGCACAGCGCAACGATATAATGTTGCGTTAAGTGTCGCGCATTCAATTTCCGCACTCAACAAATATTTGTATAGCCTACAGATGGCTGTACCTTATCTGGGTGTCTTGTTTAGGTGAGTTTACATGTTTGTGAACACACCCACGATAAAGAAGCAATTCCAAGTGTCAGTCTGTCTGTAGGAATGCAAAATTTCCCGAACAAATTTTCATGCAGTTTTCATCAATAGTGTAACAATACAGTGATTCACTAGAAAAGTTTAAGGTTTATAATGCATGCATATTATAGTTGAAAAAAAGCGAGAATTTCAAAGATTACTAACACCTATATGAAGCTGAGGCCTTTGAAACTTGGAGCCCGCCTAAGCTCATCACCCTGTCCTAGGCCTAAACATGTATATAAAGTGGAACACCGGTGCATGGCGCCAAGACGGCGCGAGTCGCTCTGTATTATAAGCGTAACATCCCGCTGAAATTACTGCTTCAGGAGTCTGATGCACCAGTCTTGTTATTTTAGGATTGCTAAGCTGTCTTTGAAGTGGGTGGGATGGTGGGATAAGTTTTAGGGACCATTGTTTAAGGTGACATTATCCGCCTTATTTCAAAAGGGGTTTCTAAGCAAGCAAAACCGCGGGTATAAACTAGTTTTATATCAAGTTTAATGAAATTAGTTGTGTTTTCCTATAGGAGCTATTTATTCTAGACTTGGGTGTGTACCATGGAAAAATATAGTGTTTAGAACTATATATTTATCAGGGCTTTTCGGCCTGCCAACAAACACGACATGTCGTCACCATAGCTATTTTTCAGGAAAACTTAATAGTATAATCTATATCTACACTTAATATAATAAAGATTTAAAGTTTGTTTTTAAGCTATTGCATAGCTTCTATCGCGGGCCTTGAGCGTGGAGACCGAATCCAGAAATTCCGTAACGAAAATAACCTAACACCCCCCACTCATTTGTTTTTTGAGCGTGGTGACCGATAAGAAAACAAATGAGTGAAAGCAGCTGTCGGCGTTTTGGATGGGTGGGGTTAAGCAACTGTTAGTGAGGTCTGGTTTTTGATGGAAGAGGTTAAGCAGCTGTTGGCGAGGTCTGGTTTTGGATGGAAGAGGTTAAGCAGCTGTTGGCGAGGTCTGGTATTGGATGGGTGGGGATAAGCAGCTGTTGGCAAGGTCTCATTTTGGATGGGTGGGGTTAAGCAGCTGTTAGCGAGGTCTGGTTTTGGATGGGTGGGGTTAAGCAGCTGTTGGTGAGGTCTAGTTTTGGATGGGTGGGGTTAAGCAGCTGTGGCGAGGTCTGGTTTTGGATGGGTGGGGTTAAGCAGCTGTTGGCGAGGTCTGGTTTTGGATGGGTGGGGTTAAGCAGCTGTTGGCGAGGTCTATTGCATAAGTTGATAAAAAATGTTATGCAATAGCTTTACCGCGGCAGTCTCCGAGTGCCACACGTCTTTTTTTGTTTGTAGGAGGTAATCTCTGGAAGTACTGGTCCGATTGCTAAAATTTTTTCACCGATGGAAAGCTGCTTTATTCCGGAGTGACATAGTTTATATTTTTTGTACGCAGGTGAAGTTGGGGGAAATGCTAGTTAATTATACAAAAGGTACTGACTAACTCATCAACGTAGACCCCAAACCCATTTTTTTAAGGTAGGAAATCATCCAACTACATCTCCCGCTCTTGATAGGAGCGTGAGGGCGGGAGATGTGTGTGTGTCAGACTTTTACTGACTAAAATCCACTTCTGTTCCTCCAGTTGCCCTTTGCGTCTCAGGGCCACAGTAACTCTTTGGAACAATCCTTTAGAGAATACGACCATAGGTTCTATTCTCGAGTCAGACAAAATGTTTTTGGGTTTTCTTCCTGGTAATTCTCAGCGGCCGGTCCGGAGTCTCGATATTTATTTGAGGATTACCTTTAACAAGTTTTCAATTAAAATCATTTTTTCATAGCAATATTTCTATCACGGTATAAATCTATATAATTTAATTATTACTTATAAAGACCATTCCAGAAAGCTCAAACACGATAACCCTTATTTGAGTTCTTATGGCCATCATCTGGTTCCATCATCAGATCTGTAGCCTGATTCACGTAAAATCAAACAAGCCAAATATCGTTGAAGTTTTATAGTCGTTTGATCGAAGTCCTATCCAAAAGCGGTATTCACGATCTATCGACTTATTTCCAGTTACATTAATAAGTATTCTACCAGGATAATGTAATACAGATGTTTTTTTAAATCAACGAATTTCAAACGACTATAAAATCGGTGTCGTTCAAACTCAATTGATGGATGTGAATACGGAAATGGTCTAAACGACTAAGTCGCTACGATATCGTTACGGTTTTCATTACGTGAATCAGGCTACAGCTCCATGTCGTAATAATTTTGCATTGCCATCTAACTTACACGTTCATGCCAAATTTTCAGATCAATCGGTAACCGGGAAGTGGTTCAATTTGTAAGATTTGACCACTGACAAACAAACAACGGGACAGGTGAAACTAAATAAAAGCTTGTAAAAAGGGGCCTCATGTTTAATAGTGGTAGTGTGGTGTTTGTTATCACTAAACTAACGAGTCTACTAAAAACTAAGTAAAATATAAATACTGGTATTTAGCATATATACCGATAAGAAGTACTAAACTTCTGTATAAAATTCAGTCACGAAATCTGAATTAATATTATAAAAAGGTTGTGTTTTTTTTTAATTTTTCACTGATAGAAGCTGCTTTATTCCTCCTGAGTGACATAGGCTATATTTTGTGTAGGTACGCAAGCGAAGCCGCGGGCAAAAGCTAATATTTAATAATTTTGGTTAGAGTAAACGCACTGGGCCCGCTGGGCAAGTGTCGCCACGCTGAGGATTCCTGTAGAAGGTAAACGCCGTCGAAGACTAGAAAGAGGTGGCGGGACCATCTAGACACGTACCATGGAATCTGATTTGAGACAGTGGGAAAGAAATGCCTGAAAGGACTTGGGGGAGGTGTTTGCCTAGCTGTGGAACAGTAATGTCTGGAAAAAAAGCAAACGAAATTAATTTCCCTTTTTAATAAAGAATAAATCTAACGGCGGCTTCGCCCGCGTGGAAGTAAATAATTATACCAAGTGCACATATTCCCGGGATAAAAAAATATCTTCTAACAACTGTATTTTACAGGGGTTATCTACATAATTATGTGCCAAATGTCATCCAAATGAGTTCAGTTTTTTTAGGGTGAAGGAGTAACAAACTTTCTATTGGTGTGATTATAATTTTAAAAGCCACCGGATGATAATTATGATGCCTCCTCCGCATTAAGTAAGAAGTATAAATATTATGTTTTGAGTAAAATTTTATACTTAATAAAAATAAACAGTATAAATATTATTGTAAAAAATATTTATTTCTAAAATGGTTTCACAAATTACAATCATTAACAATCACAACTAGAAAAAAATCTTATTTCTTAAAACCTAAGCATCGATATTCATCCGCTTAAACTGCGTTCTTACACAAACGTGTCCAAAAGATAACTGTTGACAAAACATATCACATTTGCTACTTAAAAGTTTCAAAGAATAACTGAAAACCCGAGTTCAAAGCTTCAATACATCATCTACCAATCTTCTACCCAGCAATCACACTAAAAGCTAAAACACCTATATCTCCAAAACGTTCTAAAAAAAAAAAAACGTTTATTCTATCAGCCAAACGCCAGTCTATACCCAGGAGGTAAACAGGGCACAGTGCGGTCAAGGTTGCTTATTTCAGGCAGGGGTCAACGACACTTCATGGCGGCTAATATGGCGGTCGAAGATGTGTTTTTGTCACGCAAACTTTTTAAACATGTGTGCCGTGCCGGTACTTTTGACTTATGGACGAAAATGATAATTAATGCACGCTTTTGGGAGTGAATTTACATGTAATATGTAATGTATGGTGTTTGAAATATGTGGTTTTAGCTTTGTCAGGTTGAGCTTGAATTGGTGTTGTTGTTTGTTTCAGTGGAATTGTGGGGATTTTTGTAATAAAGCTGTTAAACTTTAGTTTTTAGGTGGGAAATCATTCAATGACTTCTCCTGCTTTTAGGCGAAGCGAGAGGGTGTGCCAGACTTTTACTGCCTTTCCCACTTGTATTTTCCTTCTTTGCCTTGCCTTCAGGGGCCCCGAGGTTAATTTTCACTAACCCATGACTCCAGTAGATTTCGCCCTGTTGGGCCCCTACGATTTTCTGATATCTCCTTGAGAAGTTTAATAGATTTGAAAATATCGGGAGTCAATTTTTATAAAAAAAATATTGTATGTATAATTAAATAATAAATAAAATTAACAATGACACTAAAGTATATAAAAAAAGACTAAATTAAAAGAGCACCTCCTCTGGCGTAGGGACCTACGTTTAGAACATAGTTAATGGTTTATATTTAGTTTTGTAAATATGATATTTTTTAATAATAAATATGAGATATAATTTAATAATAAAATAATTACTATGACGCTAAAGAGTATAAGGAAAAAATGACTGACAATCCGTTTCAGGATTCATCGTTGCTTAGTTTTCTGATTGTTCAATATTTTTGTTCCTTCCTCCCTATTAATATTTAAATTACAAGTTCGGTAACGACTTAATTATACACAACTTGGATTGCAGAGTTGCTTTTGCCATAAATCATAGACTAAGCTATCAATAATCAACATTTACCATAGTTTACTTTCCATCTTTACCTTCTTACATGATCGATGTATAGATAAGAACATAATATTATAGGCAGCGAAATACATCCCCATTTTTGGCTTTCGTATCCTACCCATATTGAGACCGTAAATCAATTTTGAAGAATGAATATCAATGTACATATTGAGACCGTAAATCAACTTTGAAGAATGAATATCAATGTATGGAATTTGAACAACTTTTATCATGTAATAAAATAGATTTTTTAGCTTTGTTAGCATGCCTTGGCGTGAGTGTGGACTATATTCATAAAACTAAAGGAGTAGGTACACGCGCTTGGACCGTATAGATTCGACATGCAATTCTTGAGTAAATTGGATGAATGAAATCGGTTATGTTCATGTATTTTAATCAGCTTGAAAGGTTTTGTTTCCTGGTAAATTGCTTTTTCAATGAGAAAGGTTGTTGTTATTATTACGTTTTATTTTTTTCACTTTATTTCAACCGTAGACTATTAGACATTTTGATTCGCGAATAAAATAAAAAAATAGTTATTGCGGAGTTACGGAAGAAACATGGCTGAGTTTTAGTCAGTAAAAGTCTGACACACTCTCTCACACCAGGAGACATTATTTGGATGATTTCCCACTTAAAAAAAGGCTATTACCATTTGCTCTCTTTACCTATGCTGCGCCACATCCAATCGCTATTTAGTTTTAACTGAGGAATACCACAGCAAAAAAGTGAAAAATAAAAAACATTTTTACAATAAAGTACAACCGATTTAAAAAATAAATCAAAAAGCTTGAAAAAAAAAAGTAGTACTTACTTAACTTTAATTTTGGAAGTCGGTATCAAAAAATTACGACGCAAAACAAAAAACACCAACTTCAGAAATTAAAAATATTTTGCAATTTTTAGTTTGTGTTGTAAGTTGGTTGTATTTTTTTTTGTAAGAATTTTTTTATTGTTGACTTTAACTATTTGCTTTTTCAATAACATATTAGGAATGAATATAAAATTTTGTTACTATAACTTTTTAATCTTTTTTTTTGGATTTTAACGAATTAGTTACTTGGACCTTTAAGTCAAGTCTTTTACTAAAGAAGCCATGGTTCTTGCACAAGATTACATGAAACAAGACATCCATATCATTTTCAATGCTACACATGCTCGAGTATTACACCATTTAAAAGTTTCTCTTTACCATAACAAACATAAAGAGTCATCTCCAAATCTTTCATCATTCTAACAAATCATCTGTGTCCCACATTGTTTTGTCTATCCAGAATACAAATGTGCATATTAGCGCCATTTTGAAAAAAAGAACATCTGCTGTCTATGGTCTTTTTAAATCTCCTTGCATGATGATCGCGCAATGTTAAGGGGATGGCATTAATTCTGGGCTATTGTGCAAATAGTTAAGGCATAGTCTACTATTGTTTGTCACGTTTCATCTCTCTATTAGCAAATTTTCAAGGGTTTGTAAATGTGTGCATGTTTGATTGGTGTGAGTTGAGGGATTAATTTTGTAGCATTTTATTTACTTATTTACATTGGAATACATATATTTATAATCAACTAAGCTAACAGTTAACTTTATAGTAACTTATAGAAACTGAAGAAGTCTAATAATTATATACATAAGAACATTTAACGAATTCATGAGCATCAATAAAATTCATCCACGTCATTGTAAATGGGAAAAATGGCCAGAATGTAGACTAGAATTATTTTCATCCAATTGCTTATTTTCTTAATAATATATTGCACGTATACTGAGTAAGAAACTGTCACTTCAAAATAAAAAGCTTAATTAATATTTAATTGATTCAGTTTTTAAACATTATTTTAATAAAAAAGTTTCTACCAATTACGTAAGACAGGATCTCCCAATCACTGCCACCTAAAAAATAACTTTGATGATTATTTAAGACACTTATAAACGTCACATCAAAAGATTACGATGTCATAAAATAAATCTTACTCACAAAATATAAATAAATCTTCCTAACATTATGTCCATTCATAATCTCCGTTGTATTAACAACAATATAATATCTAAATTCGGATCTGTCAACGCTTTGCGCACGCCATATTGCGCACAAGGGCGATAATCCCGGCGCGAGCACAGCGGTCACGACCGTGGCTCCCTCTCACGTTACTTTTATTGATAGTAAAATTGATTTTATGTCACATTTTATACTTATAATGGAATTTTTCGCTTAAACTGACTTAAAATACTCGTTAAATGTTTTCAATTATTTGTTAACGATCAGTCTTTGGATCTGTTAGCTATTTATTTTAATAGATTCCTGTTAGTCAGTCGTTTTAGTAATTTATTAAAGGTTTAGACCTTAGCATCTGCAAGCCACTGCGTGAAATGAACCTTAGTATAAAAATAATAATAATCCACAACTATCACACAACGCCGTCTAGTCCCAAGCTAAGCAGAGCTTGTGTTATTAGTACTAGACAACTGATACATACCCAGGCAAAAAAAATGATCATGCTCACCACACAAACATTTGTCCTGGGTGGCGATCGAACCCATGGCCTCCGGCATCTTAGTCAGGGCTATTAACCACTAGACCAACGGCCTGTGTGCATGTAATTCTTCTACATAGTGGACATCTTATCCGTACGTTTTGGGACGTGCATTGTGCGTCCTGTACGCACAACGTATGTACCTAAGGCGTGAAATTCCTTGCCGGAGTTTGAGTGATAGCTAGCTAGCTGGGGGTCTTTAGGTCAATGGTGAATATGTTAGTACTAGGCAAGCACGCTCCATCGTCGACTATATCATTTCTTACCATCAGATCGACTAGTGGTCAAGCACAGGACTGTCAGTAATAAAAAAAAAGTAGCGTCAAATTCAGTTAGCGAAACTTTGTACTTAATGGCGATGGGTATCGATATTTAATGACGAGAAAACTAAAAAAATAAATATTTCATATTAACCACTGCTAACTTCGGGGTCAACGCCACTCTAGGAAATGTGGTTGCCTGCAATTATAAGATAATATTTTTTAATGCCGGTTTAGTTTCGTCAAATAATTTAATTAGAGCCGGTGTCTGACATAGTCCAACTAATGAGACGCTTGCATACAATTTGAAATTCGTTCCAAGGGAACATACTCCTGCCCCCCTAGCCAAGTTACAAACGTTTCGGTTGCGCCGAACGCTTCGAGTTGACCTTGCCGCCAATTCTTTTGTTCTGACCACGTGACTGAGCGTTAAGACGACGTCATTCCCGTACATTTGAAGCTGTCTACAAGCGTTAACTACGAGTAATACAGATTAGCAACTTGGCTAGGGGTACTGGTATAAAAAGTACTGTGCCAGGACCTACCTGTGTACCAAATTTTATACAAATCCGTTCAGCCGTTTTAGCGTGAAGAAATAACAAATAATATAGATTTGCTCATGCATGATTCCGCCATCTCATTTCTACCATCGGACAACCCGAAGTACGGCGAGTATCCAACCTTACGTTGTTGATACCTCTACGGTCCGGACTAAGCGTTTCGCCTCGTCATTTATGCCGTGTACATCGTGGAACAATTTGCCTGCTGCAGTCTTCCCGTCCGATTATAATTTGGGTGTCTTTAGGGCTACAGTGAATAGGCTCCTAATAAACTAGTGCGCCTGACTATCAACGATTGCACCACTGCTTACCGTCAGGTGGGATCGCAGTCAAGCACTAGTATTATCAGATAAAAAAAAAATGGGTACAAAAACTTTCACCTTTAAGATATTAATGTGATAAATTGATCAGTGACATTTTAAATCACAATTTATATTGCATGAAACACATAAGATTTTAGATGCAAGCAATTTGGTTATATTTACCTCCCACAGAACTTATCTGATTATGACATGATTGCATGTTTAATTTTAATTTCAATTGCCATGCTTTCCATAAATAAGTAAATGCCATATTCATCATTAACACATGAATATATTAAGATATTAACTACAGTAATAAGTTTTTCAATTAAGCAGGGGTAAAGATGTTTAATTATCTATCAATATGATAAATTTTATAATTATTATTTCAATTTACATAGAAATACTTGACTTAGCCATGTGGCGACTGCTAATGTCTATGGTTTTTAATTTTATTTTTTAAACATGCGAATAGTGTTGCCAGGCGTTCAAATAAAGCCGGACACACTTAGGCTTTTTGTTACGTAGCATAAGCATAGCATAATCAGCTTTTTAATGTTCCCAATGCTGGGACTCCGGCTTCCTCTCTAGGAGAGGGAATGGGACCGCCACGCGGGCCCAGTGCGGTTTGGTGAATGTCACATGTCTTCGAATTTTTGGTTCTAGGACATGCCGGTTTCCTCACGATGTTTTCCTTCACCGTTTTAAGAGTAGTGGTGATGAAATACATTAAACAAAGTAATGCGCCTGGCTGGGTTTAAGAACCCGCGACCTACAACTCGTAAGTCGGGGACGTTACCACTCGGCCATCATCCTAAACTTTTTGTTACGTTTGTGGCCAAATTATCCAACCAGACAGTCCAGCATTTCTAAGGGTTTTTTAATTAATTTGACTATGTTTCTTACTTTTATAGTAGTTACTTCTTCTTCTTAGCGTGTTGATGGCAAAACTTTTTAAATTCCTTGTTTGGCTCAGTATTCGGCGATGGCAATTGTAACGTAATGTGTAACGTAAAGGAGTTACATACACAAAGGAGTGAGTGTTACATGAGGAGGAGGTAAGTGTTACAATGAGAGGGTGGTAAGGAGGAGGAGTATAGAGGAAGAGTGAGAGTAAGAAGTGTAAGTGTATAGTAAGAGGAGAGGAAGAGTGTTACGCGAGTGTAAGAGGGAGTGTAGTGAGTAAGTGCCTCCAGGGAGTAGCCCTGGCAAGGCACGTGTGGTGAGTAAGTGAGAGGTTGAGTGTGGAAGTGAGGAGTGTGGGAGGAAGGTATGGAGGGAAATAATATATATAGATATGAATCCTTGTGAGGTTATATTACAAATAAAAGCATATAAAAACAATAGAAATATAAAAAGATATAAAGTTATAAAAGTCAGCTCAAACGGCGTCACGGCGGAGCGCAGCAGCTGGTGTAGGCGCAGCCCTCAGCCGTACGAGGGACGGCGAAGGCTGCGCAGCCGCAGGCAGCATAGATAGTGGTAGTCACAGCCCTCCAGAGCAAGGGCCCGGCAGTGGTAGAGAGGAGGCCCTCAGAGGCCAGGTCCAATTGTAGTACAGCCCTCTGCCGTCAGGGCCGGCAGAGGCAGAGAGGAGGTCTTCATAGTTCAAAGAGCTCCACCAAGAATCTCACACCAGGGAGCTGAGCCAAGGAGCTGAGCCAAGAAACTGTCACCAAGGATCTGACACATGTAACTGCACCAAGAAACTGTCCACGAGGAGCTGACACCAGGAGCTGAACGAAACTAACCCAGAAGCTGACTATGAAACTCACAAACATGGTTTTTTATCAATTTTGACGGCTATGCTGGCTGTCAATTCATAATTTGAAATTTCAAAAACAGGTTTCAGCCAGCATTGCTGTTTTACAAGAAAGATATAAATTACAATTTAATTTTAAAGAATGATTCGCAGATAGGAGAACATATAATTTGTTAGCAAATTATATGTTTACAAAATAAATAATATTATGATTAATAGAATAAAACCTAAGACTATAAAAATACTCTTTGTTGATACCTAATCAAAACCATAGAAGAAAATAGTAGTGACATGACAGATGACAGTGATCAAAGAAAATAAACAAACTAAATATATAAGAAATATTATAAAGAGATGTGATTATTGTGAAGTAAAGTAAACGTAAGTATTAATAACATTACACAATGCCGTCCACTGATGCTGTCATTAGATCCCTACGTGAACAAGTAACAGGGCACAGGATGCAGAATGGAAGGTGGGACATGGTCTGCAGAGAGATGGCGCACAAATACTAAAGATCGAAACTGTCCGAGAACCCCCGTCTTCCATCTTTGCTGTTATAATTACTGTTAGCCATTGACATTAATATTGTAATGAACATTGAACGTTTTTTTTTTTTTTAAGATGTTATGGTAACTCTTTTTAAAAAGAGTTGCTTTAATTAAAAATAAATGAAGCCTAAAAAAATATGAGCGTCCGTTTTTTTTTCCCATTTGTCCGGCTTTTTGTTTTAAGACCTGGTAACCCTACATGCAAAGATGTTTTCATAGTGTACCTAATATTGAATGATTAATAAGTTATGGTTTTAGTTGGGAGGATGCAGAATGCATTTTGTACTTTAGTTTTTTTAGTTTCGAACGGTAGACAGTATTGAAAATGTTTATGTTATACAAGACATTTAATAATAATAATATCGACCAACACCTTAGGAGGCTCTCGTTAGGCGACTGGATCAAGGGCTTGATTCAGATAGCGGTACTCCTGGACAAGGCTCGTAATCTCGTACAGTCAGGAGGTTCCTTTCTTTGGAGCCCTGACCGCCGGTAGCTTGGACCCTATTCCCGATACCGGTGGGACACTATTTTTTATATTTTTAAATGTTTCATTTAAAAATATAATTTATATGTATGATAATGAATAAACGAATAATAATATAATAATAATAAATTGTTTATTTCAGACAACAAAGGAACCATTTTTTTTAGGTACAAATATTTTATTAAATTAACGTAAAGTAGTTATTATCACGTAATAGAATACTGTAATTGTGAAAGATTTTTTTTTAAATTACATTTAAAAAACTATTGCTTACACATTGTAGTAGTATTATTTATTTTAAGTATAGGTTATATCTATATGGTTATATTTATTTGTTTAAGTATAATTTATTTACACACCATCCGTGTGTCACTGCGGGGTGCCAACTGAAAATCAGCGCTGGGTGTCTGACGCCCAGCAATTGCTGAGTTGGTGACCCTTTCGGTTCAGGCACAGTCACTGCAACTGTATTGTATGTTTGTACTCTTTTTAGGGTTCCGTAGTCAACTAGGAACCCTTATAGTTTCGCCATGTCTGTCTGTCCGTCTGTCTGTTTGTCCGTCCTCGCTTAATCTCTGTGACCGTTAGCACTAGAAAGCTGAAATTTGGTACTAATAATATATCAATCACGCCGACAAAGCGTTAAAATAAAAATTGGAAAATAATGTTTTATTAGGGTAGCCCCCCTATATGTAAAGTGGGCAGTGATTTGTTTTTTAATTTCAACCCTAACGTGTGATATATTGTTGGATAGGTATTTAAAAATGAATAGGGGTTTACTAAAATCATTTTTTGATAATGTCAATAATTTCGGAAATAATCGCTCCAAAAGTAAAAAACAATGTGGGTCCCCCCCCTCTAAATTTTGAACCATAAGTTTAGAAAATATGAAAAAAATCTGAAAAGTAGAACTTTATAATGACTTTCTAGGAAAATCATTTTGAACTTGATGGAAAGAACAGTTTTTGTACAAATAAGGTTGTACAAAATAATTTCTGGACTAAGTTTGTAGTATAATCGTATATGCAAGCATTTTTTTAAACTCATAAGTGGGTACACATATTGTAACGGACGGGAAACTACGGAACCCTACACTGAGCGTGGCCCGACACGCTCTTGGCCGGTTTTTTTTTTATTACTATTTTATGTTGTGGTATATTGTGTTGCTAGCGCCGAATAAATGCTGTTCTATTCTATTAGTAGTCCTACCTCTCACTTTTTTCTTTTATAATTTTTATTATAGAACAACGTTAACCGGGTCAGCTAGTAACTTATAATTCCAGGTTCCTTATGATGACTATCCTTCACAAAAATTTGTTTGACTGGTCTAGTGGTTAGTGGCCCTGACTACTATGCCGGAGGTCGTGGGTTCGATTCCCAAACAGGACAGGACGTTTGTGTGTTGAGCACGATCATTTATTATATGTCAGGGTGTAATTTATCTATGTTCTTCTTAGCGTATCGATGGCAAAATTAGTTAAATTCCTTGCCTGGCCCAGAATTCGGCCACGGCAATGCCGTCCGCTGATGCTGTCATTAGGTCCCTACTTGAGCAGGCAACAGGGCTCGTGATGCAGGACGGAAGGTGGGACATGGTCTGCGGAGAGACGCCGCACAAACACTGAAGATCGGAACCATCCGAGAACCCCCACCTGTGGAGATTGTCTTTGCTGCGCCCAACCTGGGTGCGGAGTCTGTTTAGAGTTTACCAGGTTGGCCATGGCAACTCGTGTTCAGATGAGAGGCTCTCCGACGGCTCGATGAAATCATCGGGAGGTTCAAACTTCTTCTGCCGCCAGAGGTCGCATCTCTCCGAGGTGGTGTTACTTATCTATAATATTAAGGTATTTATAAATATATAAGTATGTTTATTAGTTGTCTAGGACTCATAACACAAGCTCTGCTTAGCTTGGGATTAGACGGCGTTGTGTGATAGTTGTGAAATAATATCATTATTGTTATTATTTTTTCTGTTCTATTTGTCAGGCTTACATTAGCACTTGTAGCAGCCTCCAGCTCCATACACGCCACCATTGTAAATCATAGCATATTTTTTGTTAATTTAGGTTATAAGCTCCGTTGTCGATGTCCATTTCTAACAAAGTGAAAATTTTGAGTTAGGCCACTTTCATTTTATTTTCGAATAAATGTTCTAAAGCGGTACAATTGCCAAAACGGATCTTGAGCGCTCGGCGTCAGAATGGGGATCGCTTTGCGCATTCCACAGAGTACTTTGTAACATACTGCGCGTTCCATACATTGGCGAGCCAATCGTCGTCGTCGTTACATACAATGCAGCAGCGCAGGGAGCGAATCATGAGTGACGTCTATGACTCGATAGCGCGGCGAGCCAATCACTGACACTCCCCGCCTCCGCGTCTCACATCGCACCACTAAAGAGACCGAATATTTGACTTCTGCGCAACTTGAAGCCAGCGCTCAAGATCCGTGGCGGCAATTGTAATGCCCATTTTTTAAGTTAGTTTTAAAGACCTCCACTCGACCCAGTCACTCTGACAATGGAAAAAAAACCCTTGCTTGTCAATATCGTGATATAACTCTCAATTCTTTAACACAAGAAGCATGGACTATACGTTTTAATCTTGGCTATTTTATTTTTGCTCCAGTAATATGGAGAGACGGTAAGCGAATGAAAGTGGTAACTGTTTTTTTTTAAATCTTTATTTATTTTGGGGTTTTTATTTAACCAGATATGTTAACCCTATCGTACCTTATAACATTACATAATCTCATTACTTTTAAATAGATAACCTAAAATAGACAAATATGTGCTTATTTGTGTATAATTTAGCTGACTGGAAACTGTTAAGGCCCAAGCGCCCGAAAAGTACCATAAAACAGTGACTTTCTGAAGCCTACTTCTCGGTAACGGCCAGGTTAATAGGTTTGAAAAAAAATATATGTTTATTATAGATTCATGAACAACATTATCAACATTTGATTTTTTCGTGCTATTAATACTTTTGTCTAAAAAAAATATTTAGCAATTTCGCAACTTTTCCCAACTCCTTCGAAAGGGCTTGGATTTTTTGAAACATTTTTACACATAAAAATGGATGGTTAAATATTCTTCAAAGTGAACATTGCATATATAAATCAATACTCAATTGTTTATTGCATTCCACAATGTACATGCTTAGGTGGTAAGTGAAAATTTAATAGACACAATTGTGGACCCTGTTGGGCACAGCAAAAGACATTATAGACTAACTTATACAATATTTCGCAAAGAAAATAGATTTAAAGGTCAGCCGCGCGCTTTCCGGGCGCTGTTGGCCGCAAATAAATGCACAGATTTGCGTGCTGCCTAGGCGGTTGCGAGAGGTGCGTCCACATAATTTTGGCCGGATGGTTCAAGGGACTATAAGCCTTAAAAATGGAACGTCCGTGTTTCTAGTGTTAATTCATAACATGGAATTGAATTAGAAGACATGACTAGGAATAAAAGCGTAAGAGAAATGAGGTTGTGCATAACATAAATGTTTCTTAAATTAGTCATAGACAATAAACTTTAGCCATTTTACCGAAGTTATGTCCCAGTACAAGTCGTCCCTAACTCATTATGCAATCCACTTACAAATACGGAACCCAAGTGGACTGTAGTTTATTAATTCATTTGTCATCGGCGCAAGCGCAGGCGTTTTCAATAACACGACTTACTCCTCTCTTTATTTATTAAATGTTTATTTATTAAACATTACACAAATGTTGGCTAGCGGACCATAAATAATGCTGGCAACTTCGACAATCTAATACTGTGTGTCTATGGTATTTATTTATCGTGCATAGACAATTATTAATTGATGTTTTGTTGCGTAGCTGTGGTGCATGCTGCGAGACCGAATGAGATGTTTTTTTTTTATAATTATTTCTTGATGATATTGTGATGAATGAATTAATACCTAAGTTATATTTTCTGGTATAGAAAAATTTTATTTTAATTTACTTTTAAAGCGGTTCTGTTTTAACTTTTTACTGCTAAATAGATTCTTCACTTTGCTACTTGTTGTTTCATAATTTTGGATTTTTTTATTACTTATTTGTGTGCGTACAGGTGGGATGTTCACCACATACTGGTGGCGTATTGTCGTACGTTTGGTGGTCCAATGATGGGACGGGCTTGGTGAGATTAAGTCGTGCAACCCCGATGCCCACTCCTCGAAATACAACCGGTGGAAAACCGACAGGCAGGCAACTTGGCATCGATGCGCAAGATTTTGAAGCTTTGATTTAACGATTGCATCATTATATAATTGTAATGAAATAGGTGGAGTACCTACCTACAGTATTTTTGGCGGGATTTATTCAGTGTTTTAATTCATTAAACCCCAAGCGAACGCCGGCGTTCGCGCACCTATTGTCTTTCTATTGTGTCTGTAATTTCCACGATTGAAAGGCAATTACAAAAACCAAAAAAAAAATAAAAAAAAAACAAAAAAAAAAAATAATAAATTAATAATATTATTTATTTATTTTTTTAATTATTTTTTTGGTTTTATTTGCAATTCGTAGTAGTTATTGTGATATGAAAGTGAAATTATGGTAGGTATGGATTACCTCAGCGAACGTTGCAATTAGAATATGTAACAAACGCATTATAATGGAAAACGCAGTGATTGTAGTATAAAAGACGAATTTAAAGTAATGGACACCGGCGGATTTATGCATTTAGAACAAATAAGCTAAAAAAAAATCGATACAATAGTTAAAGCTTCGCAAAGCGGTCTACAGTCTGTCTAAAAAGTCAACCGACTTTGGAATTTTGTATAATATTTAATTATTTAAAAAATACTTATATTCAATACTTTTTATATGGTTCTTCTATTAGTAAACAATGATCAGTATCTCTTAATCAACCTTGATTATTGAACCAGCGTTGACTACATCTGATTTCATTTTACCTTAATAATCACCTAAGTCGGTTGACTTATTAGACAGACTACCTATACACCGTAATTTAGGTACGCTAAATGATTTGTTTTCCAAATTGTAATAACACTCGAGTATTGAATAGTTAAGTATACATTTGATAAGGGAACACTGCGAAGAAGATTTAATGAGATCTGTTTATCTGGTGGTCAATAGAACGTTGGCCCTCTACCATTTCTTGTACTACTAAACGGTTTTAAAGAACTTTCATTGCGGATAATAAGTATTACCTAAATAAAGCCATGGTCCGGAGCGAGGAGGAGTGGCAGGCGGTCGCCGACTTCTGCGAAGCAGTAATGCTCGCAAAGGAGGAGGCCGACCGCATCTGGCAACGGCGCTCTCGCCGCCGCCGCCGCCGAGATTCCGATCCCGATTTCCGGCCACCGTAGGCGCGGGCTTGCGGACAGTGAGTAATTGGTAGCTCGCTGTCCAGCCGTCCGGTAACTGTCCGGACCAAGCCCAAGTCGTCAACGGCGCGCACATGTTCCCGCGCGCCTCAAGGAGTTGTCAGTAACAGCAGGGACCCAGCCAGGTCGGAGCCTACTGTGGCCAGGGCTATCCGAAAGGGAACTCGAGCCCCGGTATGAAGGCTAGAAGGAACAAGGTGCGTCGTTTAGTTAGTTAGTAGGGGTTGTCATTGGATGATTTTTCCCACCATAAAAAAAAGTACCTATTACCTAAAGATTTTCACTTGCATAATCGAAGAAAGCCTTTGTTTGATGCTCTTTCAGAATGAAAACGTTAGTTCGTGCTAAAATAACTGTAGATAAACCGTAAAAATCAAACTTCAAACTGAAACTATAAATAAGAATTGGCGATACAAAAACGTTCGGCATAGCAATTACTCTGTGGTACAGTGGTACCATAGACTAGTACGGTGTACAATGTTAGGAGAGCTCGTGTCGCATCGAGACGCCGCTGTCGATGCTATCTCTACCGCTAGGGATTACACCCGAGTACGGTTATTCAGGATTGGCGGCTGTTTTCATAATATCAGTCTGTAACTATTGAGCAAAAGCCTGGGGTCAAACAAAGAAGATACGAGTATTAATCAATACTTTTGGTCAAGTCGATCGTGTATGGAGTACTGTTCTCATCTTTGGGATGGATCTGCCAAATACCAGCTTGATACGCCGGAGTCAATTTAGAGGCGAGCCAAGAGAATCATCGGCAATGATGCACTTGTAGAGTCGAAGCTCCAAAGCCTTGAGCATTGCCGCCGAGTTGCTAGTCTGTCGGTTTTCTATCGTTTACATTTCGGGGAGTGTGCACTGGAATTGCACAATCTAATTCCGCCAAATCCGGTCCATGATCTGACCATACGACGTACGGTGTTGCGCCATCGGTACATGGTAGACATCCCACCCATACGAACAAAGCGTTTTGGGAACACATTTATTGTACGTACAGCCAAGGAGTTGTATTCCCTGCCGGAATTTGTGTTTCCTGATAGCTACAACTTAGGGGTCTTTAAGTCAAGAGTGAATAGGTTACTTCTAGGCAAGCGTGCTCCATCGTCGACCACATCATCGCTTACCATTAGGTGAGATGGTGGTCAAACGCGATCCTATCAATAATAAAAAAAAGTCGAGTTAACACTTTCAGACTTATGTATGTTACTACTAGGTTGAGTTGGCATTATCTAACACACTTCCATAATAAAATACCTACCAATGTCCTATTCCAGGACATGATCTACCCGTGTCCAAAGATTCATCCAAATCCGTTCAGTCATTTGATTGTGAAAGAGGAACAAACATTCAAATACACGAATATATACATACGAAGGCATTCGTTCTTAGGGCTGAAATCGCCCGACCTATTGATACACTCTACCTCCTAACTTTTAACAATTTTTAATTGTAATCGACTATGATGTTCTACTTGTACCTACACCATGGTAACACACACTTAGAATAGCACACTCTTTACCTAAGGTCGGGTTTTTTAATTGAGTATTTTGAGTTAAGAACGCCTCAAATCCTGCTTAAATTTTACAGGTTATCGGGCTAAACTACAGTTTGAGAAATACCCAACTTCAAATGCTTAAATTAGAAATCTTGGGTAAGCTTCGTACCGTTAACAGAAAGGTTAACATAGTGCAAATGTAGTCTATATTAATTTAAGTATGTAAAATACACTATTATTTAGAGATATTAGATATATCTAGGTACACTAATATAATAAAGAGGTAAAGTTTGTTTTTATGTTTTTTTGTTTGTAGGAGGTAATCTCTGGAAGTACTGCTCCGATTGCGATAACTTTTTCACCGTTAGAAAGCTGCTTTATTCCTGAGTGACAGGCATTATTTTAAGTATGCCGCAAGCCGCGGGCAAAAGCTAGTAATATTATGAAAGGTAAAGTTTGTATTTTTTTGTGTCTGTGAAAGGTAATTTCTCAAAGTACTAGTCCGATTGCTAAATTATTTTCACCGATAGAAAGCTGCTTTATTCCTGAGTGACATAGATTAAATTTAATGTACGCGGGCGACACCGTTGGCAAAAGCTAGTATTTAATATTTCACTGCCATTCCACATCAACCCTCCCACATAACCCCTGAGACCGCAGGATTTATTTCACGAAATTGTTTATAGGGCCCGCGTTCAGCGTTATAGCGAATCGCTTAACATTATTCAAGAGCCACAATAGCGGTCGATACTGGCTTACCGCTCCCAAGTGCAGTCACGCGCACTCTCTTCCTTGCTTAGAATCTGCATAATACTTCATTCGGAAACCAAAAGGATGTAACTCAATCAAAGTGAGTTTTTTTTAATATTGACGCTTGCATTTCTGCGAATGGAAGTTGCGCGTTGGAAAAAAACGAGTTGCGCTAACCCCAAATAACACGAGACAATCGCAAGAACAAGATGATGATACGGCACGAATTTCCACTTCTTGACTGTAATCACAATAAATACGTTCCCAAAATGTTTTAGTGTGAATGGGTGGGATTTCCATCAAATACATCGTCGGTGCGTCGCCGTACGGTTTGGTGGTTCGATAATGGATGGGCTTGGCGGAATTAAGTTATGCAAATCTGTCGCACACTCCTCGAAATGCAACCGGTATATCAAAATTATCTAACCTAACTTAATCTAACGTTTATCAACATTATCGTCATCTTTTTTCAGCCGAAAGACATCCGTAACTTGACATCATATCGACTGGTCTTGTGTGTCTCGCATCCAAGGGATTCCGTCTCCTTGAAGAATGGTATTTAAATTATATGTTAAACTAGCTGTGCCCGCGATTTCGTTTGCGTGGACTACAGGATTTTGAATTTATTTTTTCTAAAATAAAAGTAGCCTGTGTTACTCCTTATTACATTAGCTACCTGCCAAAAAAAGTCCCGTCAAAATCGGTCCAGCCGTTTCAGAGATTAGCCCGGACAAACAGACAGACAGACAGACAGACAAAAATGGTAAAAAATGTTATACTGGTGTAGGTACCGTATATATATTCATATGCATGTAGTAAAAAGCAGTTATTTCAATATTACAAACTGACAATCCAATTTTATTCATATATATAGAGTATAGATGTATAGATATCATTAAATTCGGTTTAAAAACGGATCACTAGTGTATTATAACACTAAGTTTGAATAGGGTTTTCAATATTCCAATAAAATACGCGTAACTAGTTTTTCTGATTCGGAATGTTTTAAACTATCTAGATAACCACGGGATTGTTCGAAAGAGTTACCGTGGCTTTGGAACGCTAAGGTAACACGGTTAGGTTATAGTTAGTAAAGGCTGACATTCTTTCTTGCTCCACCCAGAGCGGGAAGAGTTTTTTGATAATTTCTCACACCATAAAAAAAAAAACTCGTAAATTTTCGTAAATTTTGAGATACCACTATTTGGCTTCCGGGCGCTTATAGTACATGTATAATAGAGTGATTAAAATATCTGTTAAAAGTTACATTACATTGGAAATATTGGCTTTAATTTGATTGTGAGCTTTTGTTTCATGAGTTGAGAATTCTATTATATCCATGGTGTTAGAATTTTGCATTTAGACTTTTTTTGTTTTTGGTACAATATAAATTCTCGGTACTTAATTAGTATCTAAGTGGTCAGCTGAAATATAAATATCTTTTTTACACCACCTGCTCGATAATGTCGTTTTACACGTCAAACAAACCTCACTTAAAGCAAGTCATTATATGCCTAGGGAGATAATGCAGTATGGCCGATCCCTAGGGAATAATGAGATTTGAATTTGGAGCATCAAGAATCGTCAACATTGTGAATTAAAATGTAGGCGCATCGAACAAGTTGACTCGAAATTCAAACCAAAGAGTATGTAATCACTATGATTCAAACTGGCCACTAACAAAAAAAAGAAAGTAGAATAAAATGTGCGTACTGACGACACGGGAGCATTATAGAAAATTGAAACTAAGTATAGAATCTTGGAGTAGTGAAATTTGTTTGTTTGTTTGATGAACTTGTAAATATAATACTTATATTTCTCTAATATATTATTTGGTCGACCAAATTGTCTTTTAATTATCTCACAGATGGTGTAAAAAGTAGAGTATGCAACACGGGGATAAAGCTGTCTTTGTCTTGGGCGGCTTAAATTCCTCACTTCACTCAGGTTTCTTTATTAACTCCCTCGCAATGCTCGGGAGTTAATTTTATAAATCCCTCACTATCGTTCGGGATTAATATCGGCAACCTTCGTTTCGTTCGGAATTCAACATGCCGCCTGCGACTTAAAGACACTGCTTTATCCCCTAGTCACATAAACTACTATTAAAAAGTCGATTAATAAAAGTTTCAATAATCTGTTAAATTATAATTAGAATAGAACAGCCTGGGTTCATTTTAGTGAAGTTACACACGTAAAGGTGTATTTAAATATTTCTAAAATAAATCACAAAAATATGAACGAACTTACTTTTTTAGAATTTCAATCCTGGCAATTAGTAAAACGCGTTCGAATTTCAAAAGGGACGCTCTATACCGCTGTCAGCCGATCACCTTTCACGTTCGGATACCATTCGGAAATACCATAAATAGAACTCTAATATGAATTAATAGTTCTTCACAGTCATCGTCAAAAAATAACAGTGTTTCTACGCCCCACATATTTGTTTTTGAAGTGTGAAAAATTGAGTTTTTCGACGGTTTGTGGTCGGTTTTTAAGTAATATGAATGTTTTGGCATTACGCGTGAGTAATTTCCCGCCTCTGGCTAATATGCAGCTGTGGTGTTGCCACACGTGATTTTGTTTAGTTTTGTTATGATTACTTGGTAGAACAAATTGCGTTTCAAAAAATATGTTGTATTATGCAAACTGCTTTTGCGACTCCTAAATGTATATTTGGGGAGCAAGAATTCCTAGGCAATTTTATCATTTGTATTATTACAATCTTATATTTGGCCTTTTCATGTTATCATACATTCAAGTTAAATTATGCAGGCTAACTCAACATCTAACAACCGAAAAGGTCCATAAATATTAATCAACGAAAGTCTAGAGCGCATCTTCAGACACGCCATCTTAAAGCATAGACAACCCCATTGTTCAATTTGAACTTTTGCCTCCATAACTGTGTCACAGATTCACAATGTGAAAGCGATTTGCCACAGACTGCCTCCATACCTTCCCATATTTTTGCTCGCTTCTTACGTAATTGCTTCCTGACACAAATAATGGACGTGTGAACTGTTTATTGGTTGTAAACTCGTAAATATTGTCAAAAGTTGGTGAATGTTACGAGATTTAGGAGTTGTTTAGTGTGTAATGTTGTTTGCTGTGAGATTTATATTTGTTGACGTAATTGGGTCGGTTTAATTCATTAGTTTTAATTTTAGAATCTATTTTGATTGAATGAAAACATTGCCTCATTTAAAACCAGAGACTAAAATAAAAAGTTAATATCATTTCAGTATTTTTTTTCTTTTCTTGTTCTAAATTTAAATTTCGTATCGTATATACCAACCGCAGTAATTCTTTTTTTCTAATGCAATAGCATTGTAATCTAATTTTTAATTGTAAGGGCTATGCTCGGAATTTACTTGCGTGATCACATCAGAAATTAAGATATCCGCAGGAGAACCAAAGTTACCAACATAGCCCAAAGTATGGCCAAACTTAAGTGGCAGTGGGCAAGGCACATTGCTCGCAGAACAGTTCCTCGATGGGGACGAAAGGTTCTGGAGTGAAGACCACGTACTCCGGTACGTGGTCTTCACTCCAGAACCGACGCAGACGCAGCATTAGAAGGCCTCCCACAAAGTGGGCCGATGACCTGGTGAGGGTCGCGGGAATACGATAGATTCGAGACGCACAGGATCGGTTATTATGGCGACACTCGGGGGAGGTCTATGTCCAGAACAGGACGTTTTTATGCTGAAATGAAGACAACTTTATCAATGGTGTAATGTCAGTGGAGCATTATTCATTGACAGTTGGGCATTGTCCGCTGCTTTTAGTTTAGTTAGTCCAGCTAATTAAAAATCAGAATATAATACCTTTATTTTCCCCGATAAAAATACCGATTCCTAGTTAGATATTGAATCAGTGATAAAACTTTCAATAATTGACCATTAATTCACTGATTACAAGACATACGTCATGTTTGCACCTATTTACAACCTTCCCCTCACATCAGAACCACTCCAAATCAGCAGTGATGACGTCTAACACATGTTGAGCCTCTCTGATTGATGCCACACCTAATTATCTTTGAAATTTTACATCCATTCCTGCAAACTTATCAACACGTCTCCACCCCAATCAAATATCAACTTTAACGTTATCGGAACAAGGTTTGAATTCAAACGGGGAATTATCGCGGGGAGTTGATAAGTTATGTTGGTAAAATTTCGTCACCTCGTGAGGGATGTAGAGATTTATAACGTCTTCCGTATGCATGAAAATACTTGTACCTGGAATTTTGGGGTTTTAGTTGAACTTAGACCTGTAGTGTTAGAAAAAAATTGACATCGTTAGGTTTGAAATGTTAAGTCTCGTCACTGTCATGTTCTTCTGTAGATATATTGGTGAAAATGTTCATCTGGGGATGAAAGATCTGTTCTCTCATCATTTCACAGCATAGCATGGTCGGCCTTATAATGTTTACACTGCTGGGACTCAGGCTTTTTCTCTGAGAGGGAATGGGCCGTAACCCACCACGCGGGCCCAGTGCGTGTTAGTAGATGTCACATGTCTTCGAATTTTTGATATTTGGACATGCCGATTTCCTCACAATGTTTTCCTTCACCGTTTTGAGAGCAATGGCGATGAAATAAATTACACAAAGTAATACGCCTAGCGTGGTTTAAACCCGCGACCTACAACTAAAAAGACGGGGCCGTTGCCACTCGGCCACCATTGCTCTCTTTTACGCTTTGGAACGTGCAATTTAGCTTCACTTTTCTTGGACTGACCGACATTTGCCTATTCAAAAGTGCCTGCAAATGGTCTATTTGAAATTATTGATTTTGATTTCTCATCATTTTATTTATTTATTTAATCACCAACATTTAAACAACCGAATTTTATCATCAATTTTAGCAAATTAGCTGCCATACGTGCCCACGACATCCATAGAATTACTGCCTGTCTCCATAACCCAGTTATAAGTCATAAACAGACATTGGTAATGTCACTGCGGAAGAGTCACCATGTACCTGAAACTTAAAAGGCAACTAGGCAACTGAAGAAATACGACTAGGTTTTAATCAGTAAAATTCTAACACTCCCCTCTCTCTCCCCTCAGAGCGGGAAGTGATGTGATACAAGAATTACTTATTAATATTTTGACATTGAATATGAGCACAAAATAGATAGGTACAGAAGTCAATCTACATACAAAGCGCGCTCGAGCAACGCACACAAAGACACCGCTCGCGGACACGATGTCTCGGTCGCGTCTCGGCTCACTCGTCGAACAGTTCCGGCTCAAACGCTCACATAGTGTGCGTCCACCGAGCGTAGGTAGAAAAAGTGAAGTACAAACATGGGATTGTCTTCTGTACCTATCTATTTTGTGATATGAGTGTCTATTGCGGTCCTGTGAAGCAAAGAGAGGAACAAAGGTGTGAATTAAGCCTGTTAAAGTCTGACACTCCCTCCCTCTCTCTCCACCCTAGAGCGGAAGAAGTTATGAGATGATATCCCAACTAAAAAATACCCTAGGTAGCTAGGACAAGGCTAAGTAAATTGATTGTTTATTACTTTTTATTGGTCTTTTAATTCATTAGGCTTCAAGCAAACGCCTCTATTGTCTTACCATTGTGTTTCAAATTGACATTATCTGAAAGGATGCAAGTATGAATGTAGACCTTCCAGCTCACTGAGCATAATTCAGAACGCATAGCATAATCAACCTTTTTTAATGTTCCCACTGCTGGGACTCAGGCTTCCTCTCTAATAGAGGGAATAAGCCGTAATTCACCACACAGGCTCAGCGTATATTGATGGATGTCACAGTATGTCTTTGAATGTTTGGTTCTAGGAACCAAACATTCAAACCACCAAAACCAAACCAAATAAATTATTTTTCTTTCTTTCTTTTTCTTTAGGACATGCTGGTTTCCTCACGATGTTTATATTCCACTACTATCACATACAATGCTCAGTACAATGCTCGGTGACCTCAGTAGAGCTTCCGAAAGAGTGGGACTTAAAATGAACATGGACAAAACCAAAGTTATGGTTAACATCCATGTAGCGCCCACTCCTATTAAGATCGGAGACTGTACACTCGAAGTTGTGGACGATTACGTTTACCTGGGACAGACGGTCCAGTTGGGTAGGTCTAACTTCGAGAAAGAGGTCAATCGTCGAATCCGACTCGGCTGGGTGGCGTTCGGGAAGCTGCGCGGTGTCTTCTCGTCCAATATACCACAGTGTCTCAAGACGAAAGTCTATGACCAGTGCGTGTTGCCATTGATGACTTATGGCTCCGAAACGTGGTCACTTACAATGGGCCTCATAAGGAGACTCAAAGTCACCCAAAGGGCGATAGAAAGGGCTATGCTTGGAGTTTCCTTGCGTGATCACATCAGAAATGAAGATATCCGCAGGAGAACCAAGGTTACCGACATAGCTCGAAGAATCGCCAAACTGAAGTGGCAATGGGCAGGGCACATTGCACGCAGAACAGATGGTCGATGGGGACGAAAGGTTATGGAGTGGCGACCACGTACCGGAAGACGCAGCGTTGGACGGCCTCCAACAAGGTGGACCGATGACCTGGTCAGGGTCGCGGGAATCCGATGGATGCGTGATGCACAGGACCGGTCGTTGTGGCGACGCTTGGGGGAGGCCTATGTCCAACAGTGGACGTATTTCGGCTGATATGATGATGATGATGACTATCACATAACGCCGTCTAGTACCAAGCTAAGCAGAGCTCTTGTTATGAGTACTAGACAACTGATAAACATACTTATATATTTCTAACTACTATATTGTAGATATAAATTACACCCAGACACAGAACAAATGATCGTGCTCATCACACAAATATTTGTCCTGAGTGGGAATCGAACCCACAACCTTCGGCATAGCAGTCAGGGATACCAACCACTAGACCAACAGGCTAGTCAAATTAAACAAAATAATGCGCTTGGCTGACTTTGAACCCGTGATCTACAAACCTACCACTGGGCTACCATGGCTCCCAAAACGGATACCTAGGTTACAATGTTTGTGTTCCTGAGAATCGCACGGCATTAAGGTTCTTAGGTTAGTTCAATTCAACAAATGCTCCTCTTACATATTCGATTTCGATTAGTAGTATTTTGTAGTAGTTACAAGGTATAAGTGTAAATACCAAATTAGGACATTTCAATTTCTAGTATCCCTAAACTAGCTTCTGTGAGTGGTTTCACCCGTACGCATGTAGAAAATTATTTTAAGGCTTATACTCCCTTGAACCATCTGGCCAAAATTATGTGGAGGCACCTCTCGCACCCGCCTAGGCGGCAGTACGCCAATCTGTGCATTTATTTGCGGCCAAAAGCGCCCGGAAAGCGCGCGGCTGACCTTTAAATCCATTTTCTTTGCGAAATATTGATTGATTTACATGCAATGTTCACTATTTAACCACCAATTTTTATGTGTAATAATGTTTCTAAAGATCCAAGCCGTTTCGAAGGAGTAGGGAAAAGTTGCGAAATTGCTAAATATTTTTTTTAAACAAAAGTATTAATAGCACGAAAAAATCAAATGTTGATAATGTTGTTCATGAATCTATAATAAACATATATTTTTTTCAAACCTATTAACCTGGCCGTTACCGAGGAGTAGGCTTCAGAAAGTCACTGTTTTATGGCACTTTTCGGGAGCTTGGGCCTTAAGGGGACACACGTGATAAAAAGTATTCCTATTCTGGTACACGGCACAAGGTGTTTGTAATTTTAACTGATTTTATGCGTTTTTAAATCAAATGTCTCCAAGTGTTGCATCACTTGAAAACTGTTGATAAAATGAGCCCATAAATTCCCAGTGCATGTGATATTGGCGATTCAAATAATAATAATTAAAACAAAGGATTCTCCGACCAGACGGTGGCTGTGTCTGGTCGAGGCAAATGGCCGTTACTTGATTTCGGACTGTTGTATGTTCTAATCGCGTAGAGACTTCTTAATCAATCTAATCTAAGAAATCTCTACATTGAGATGGAGGTATTCACCCATAGAAATTATTCACCACATGTACAGTTGCCAAAACGGATCTTGAGCGCTCGGCGTCAGAGTGGGGATCGCTTTGCGCATACCATACATTGGCGAGGCAATCGTCTTCGTTGTTAGATACATGCAGCACCACAGGGAACGAATTAGGAGTGACGTCTATGACGCGATGGCGCGGCGAGCCAATCACTGACACTCCCCACCCCAGCGTCTCACTGCGCACCACTAAAGAGACCGAATATTTGACTTCTGTGCAACCGCTCAAGATCCGTGATGGCAACTGTAGCTCCATCTCTTTAACAGTTTAGTTTAGGTCGGCAAAAGGATCGTGTTTAGAGCTCGTGGTAGGGTCTCAGAGGGCTTAGCCAAGTTGATAATAATCTACAATCATTAACGCCAGTAGAAAACTTCACATGTATGGGAATGACATCATCTCGACGATAAATAGTTGTCGCTAACGCCTCAGAACAAAGGAAGTGGAATTGGAGAAAAGATTCGAAACGAAACGGTCATAACTTGGCTAGCCCTGCAGGTCTTTATCAGACGGCGGCCTTCTATTCTAAGCATGGCGGCGACATTGAAAGGCCAGGTTCACTCACCACAACTCTATTTTTTTCCATCTAATCAATATAACACGCAATAAAATAATACGAAACAATACAACATAAATAGCTGGTCAATCACGAACCGCACGACATAAGGGCACGCGCACACTTGTCGTGATAGTCAGTTTGTCGCGTGCCTTACGTCGACGTGACTCGCCCGGGCTTTTGGTGGAAGCGCGCGACTTATCAAAATATAAATGGTTCTGTTTCATTTAAATAAAAAAATGTATTTGTTTCTGGTTTTTGGTGGTTGTGAAGAAAGGTGGGTTTATATGAAGGAAGATTTTGAGATCAACAAAAAAAAAATGTATAAAATTAGAAAAAAAAATAACTATTATTTTCAGTGATTCTAGCCGTTAGTAATCTCGTCATAGATGATGTGCCACTTTGTGTAGAGTTTACAATAACCCCTTTTTCTAAAGGTTCTTGTGAATGGTTCTCTAAAAAAAGTATAAGTAAGTACCTAACCTATTACCCGAAAATCACCAAAGAAATCGCCGAGTGCGATAAGTCCGTCCGCCAATTGTATTTTTTTTTATTATAAGGTTTAAATTTTTAATCTTGGTGTGCAATAAAGTATATATCTATACATATAAATAAAATTGGAGTGTCTGTTTGTAATATTGAAATAACTGCTTTTTACTACATGCATATGAATATATACCAAAATATTTTTTTTTACAATTTTTGTCTGTCTGCTTGTCCGGGCTAATCTCTGAAATGGCTGGACTGATTTTGACGGGACTTTTCTTGGCAGGTAGCTGATGTAATAAGGAGTAACATGGGCTACTTTTATTTTAGAAAAAAATAATTCAAAATCCTGTAGTCCACGCGAACGAAGTCGCGGGCACAGCTAGTAAATAAATAAATCGAAAATTGTGTATGAAACAGCAACATCGTCGTACTTCATCAAACTGTTATTCTTCCATCAGTATTTGACAACCAGCTATTTCCAAATCGTCAAACAAAAGTTGTTCCATGGTCACCAGCTGATCGCTGTTCTGTTGCAGGTATTCAGTGAGGTCAAGATGCGATAGAGGAGTCACTCCCTGATCAAAAGCTGAGGGGAAGTGGTGGAACCTCTGCAGGATTGTACATATAGAGGAAGCGAGTGTTCGAACCTGCGCCGTCTGACAGCGTTAATGTTAAGAGTTGAGAAAGAATACCTAACCAAATGTTTTCTTTAGCCCCTCAGACATTCCACGGAATACTGACACAATGGATAATAATCCCTGGTCCCTGTCAAGGATACAGAATTGTTTGCTAGAGTTGCATCACTACTTACCATCATATCACTATAAATCATTAAAGTTACCCCTGCCCTGGACCACAAAGGGCCGCAACCCGTTTAGTTTTAGTCAGTAACAATCTAACACTCACTCTCGCTCTACCCAGAGCGGAGAAAGTTATTTGGCTATCTCCCAACTAAACCCATGAACGGTGTATTCAGCAAATTCGTCAAACTAATGACAAACACTATGAGATCATAACGTGTGTAAAAATCGAGAAGTCTACTTTCACAAAGAGAAATAAATAAAGAATCCAATATAAACTCCTCCGAAACATTCTAATATCAACCCTAAAATTATAAACAATTAACATGACAAAATAATAACACTTTCTTCATAAAAAATGCATAAGGCCACGTTTCCCTATAGCCTGCGCACGCGTCTCCGCCCACATGCGCAGGCGCACGCGCTTGTGAACCCCACTAGCATGTTAATCACCTATTTTGTTAATCACCAGATCAACTGATTGACTTGTTTATAGAATTATAATCGTAATATGTCGTGATTTTTCGGTATAAGATATCATGTTACGAAACGCAATCAAGATGCGCTTGCGCATGTTTATTCATGGGTTTGGAGTGATATGATATAGTTAGGAATATGGTAATTATATGTAAGTTTACAGGTCAATTTGTGATGTTCGTTTTTACGGGTAATGTTTTTAATGGGCTATTTAAGACCTACGCAGACCAGAAGGGCATCACGCCTCAGCCGCCGGGATCACAACCCCGATATCCAGCCACCGTAGGCGTGGGCTTGCGTCCGGCCTCGGAGCCCGAGTCCTCGACAACGCTGACACAAAATAGGTACAGAAATCAATTTATATACAAAGCGCGCTTGAGCGAAGCACACATAGACACCGCTCACGGACACGATGTCTCGGTCGCGTCTCGGATCACTCGTCGAACAGTTCCGACTCAAACGCTCATTAGTGTGCGTCCACCGAGCGTAGGTATAAAAAGTGAACTACATACATGAGATTGTCTTCTGTACCTATCTATTTTGTGACGCCGACCCCCAAGCGAACGCCGACGTTCGCGCTGTCATTGGATTTCTATTGTGTCTCTAATTGACGGTAATTGAGAGGTTATGAGGCTGCTTTTCCACTCGCCTATCGTAAACATCGAGCATGGTTTAAAAACTTGTTACTTCATCTAACGCAATCCAACGTGATGTTTGACGAAAAGGCAACGTGAAAAGAGAGTGATAAAACCTGAATACTCTGTTGGCATTCAGTAATTCCGTGATTTACTAGAAAATTTTACAAAACTTGTTCCAGGAAATACGTGTTTTTTTTAAACCCTTAAGTTTTTGAAAAAAATTGTCGTCATTTTGAATTTTGATAAAATTTGCTAGGCTTGTATGTTTGTACTTTTTTTACTTTTTTAATTTTTGAGTAAATTATGAAGTGTCAAAGTTCATGCAAAATAGCAGATTTTCAAAAGTCTTTACTGGATTAGTTTTACACAAATTTATATAGTAAATTGATTTCCTTAGAAGCCTAGATAATATCCACAAGATAATGTGTTTCCAAAATATCTAATGAAATATGTGTAATAACGTCATAATCGCGTAAGAGCGGTAGTATGAAAAACAGTGGAAACAGTGAAGTTTTTGTTTTTATTCGAGATGCATTCCTTCAGCAAAACTGTAAGGGGCCCAGCAGGGTCGTAGTTGTCTGTCATTTGACATTTTTAGCGAAAACACGAGACACGCAATGTTAATTTTTCTGTTATTTTAAGTTTCAACATGTTTTTTCTACACTGTGCGCCAAATATATATTTTTTTCTTTTCTTTCTATTGTGATACCACATGGTACAGTATAAAGAAAATATTATCAAGTTCCTATCGATACAACATCAATACATGTAATTACGAAACTAAAATTGAACATTACGGTTTTATTTCCATCATTAGAACCATAAGATACCATAGAGAAGCATCAACAGGAGGTATAACAACGATTTAACGTACCTCTGACATTTATTACGATCCCGGTATTAATATTATGTATTTGTATTCAAAATTCTCATATTTATTCATAGGTTTTTACTTTGATATATTGTGATGATTATGAAAATCGATTTTCGAGAGCTTTTTTTTAATGTAGTAAATCATCTGATGACATCTTACTCTCTAGGTGGAGCAGGAGGGTGTGTAAGACTCCGGGCCTTGGTTGAGGCCATGGTCCGGAGCGAGGGGGAGTGACAGGCGGTCGCCGACTTCTGCGAAGCAGTAATGCTCGCAAAGGAGGAGGCCGAACGCATCAGGCAACGGCGTTCTCGCCGCCGCCGCCGCCGGGATTCTGATTCCGATTTCCGGCCAACGTAGGCGCGGGCTTGCGGACAGAGAGCAATGGGTAGCTCGCTGTCCGGCCGTCCGGTAACTGTCCGGACCAAGCCGAAGTCGACGACGGCGCGCACTGTTCCCGCGCGCCTCAAGGAGTTGTCAGCAACAGCAGGGACCCAGTTGGGTCGAAGCCTACTGGGGTTATGGATAGTTTCAAAAGACAGCTCGAGCCCCGGTATGAAGGCTAGAAGCAACGGGGTGGGTCTTTCAGTCAGTAAGAGTCTGACACTATCTCCCGCTCCGCCCAAGAGCGGGGGTTGTCATTGGATGATTTTTTCCCACCATAAAAAAGGGTGTGTAAGACTTTTGCGGATTGACCACACCTGTGTCCTTCAGTAGCAACTTAACGTGCGCACTCTCTAGTTTTTTTTTTTTTTTTAATATGTACCATGAGGGTTTTATTAAAGATCCATGAGCAAGGACGTTTTAACCAGATAATATTTTGCAATTGGATAGAATGATGAAGAATGTTATTAACATCCTTTTTATTTATAAAAAATTAGGAAGGTATATATATTTATATCTATAATATAAAAATGAATCGCAAAATGTGTTGGTAAGCGCATAACTCAACAACGCGTGGACCGATTTCGCTAATTTTTTTTTTGTTGTGTTTGTTATTATGAGGAGAAGGTTCTTATGGAAAAAAAAATGAAAATTAGGGTAGTGTAGGGTAGAGTAGGGTAGTGTAGGGTAGTGTAGGGTAGAGTAAGGTAGAGGAGGGTAGAGTAGGGTAGAGTAGAGTAGGGTAGGGTAGAGTAGGGTAGAGTAGGGTAGAGTAGGGTAGAGTAGGGTAGAGTAGGGTAGAGTAGGGTAGAGTAGGGTAGAGTAGGGTAGATTAGTGTAGAGTAGGGTAGAGTAAGGTAGAGGAGGGTAGAGTAGGGTAGAGTAGAGTAGGGTAGGGTAGAGTAGGGTAGAGTAGGGTAGAGTAGGGTAGAGTAGGGTAGGGTAGGGTAGAGTAGAGTAGAGTAGGGTAGGCTAGAGTAGGGTAGAGTAGGGTATAGTAGGGTAGAGTAGGGTATAGTAGGCTGAAGTAGGGAAGAGCGGGAGCGAAGCCGCGCGGGTACAGCTAGTTATGTATATAAAAATGAATCCCTATTTCCCTTGGTTACGCCATCATGCGTGAACGGCTGGACCGATTTCGCTAATTCCTTTTTTGTTGTATTTGGTATTGTGAGGAGAAGGTACTTATGGAAAAAAGAATGAAAATTAGGGTAGTGTAGGGTAGTATAGGGTAGTGTAGAGTAAGGTAGGATAGAGTAGTGTAGAATAGGGTAGAGTAGGGTAGATTAGGGTAGGGTAGGGTAGGGTAGAGTAGGGTATAGTAGGATGGAGTAGGGTATGAGGAGAAGGTACTTATGGAAAAAATAATGAAAATTAGGGTAGTGTAAGGTAGAGTAGGGTAGAGTAGAGTAAGGTAGGATAGTGTAGAATAGGGTAGAGTAGGGTAGATTAGGGTAGGGTAGGGTAGGGTAGAGTAGATTATAGTAGGGTGGAGTAGGGTAGAGAAGGGTACAGTGGTAAAGAGTAGGGTATAGGGTAGAGTAGGGTGAATTAGGGAAGAGCGGGAGAGAAGCCGCGCGGGCAAAAGCTAGTTTATAATAAACGAGTATCCTTTGTGCTCTGAGACCACAAGTTTCCTTTTCAGCAGGCATCAGCCTTGCTGACATTCTCACTTCTATTCGAGGAGCGCGTGGAACACTAGACGTAGACATGCTTGTTTTTTTTTATTGATACAAAACCAGTGCGATCGCATCTGATGGTAAGCAGTGATGCAATCGTTGATGGTGAGGCGCATTCACTTATTAAGAGCCTATTCCTAGCCTAGCCGCCGACAACTTGAACTCTATCCGGACCATTGGACGGCGAGCTATTCATTGTTCGTCGTCCTCTAGTCCGTGACTACCAAGGCTGGTAGTCGGGGACGGATTGCGGCGGCTGGGGCGTGAGGATGTTCGTTCCCTCATACTCCCAGACTTCTTCCTCTTCTGCTTTCTTAAAACAATGGATTCTATACTCTGTTCAAAATAACATTAGAAATTTATAAATTTATAAATTTACCTTTTATTACTGTCCGTTCAACCGATTTTGACTTTTATTACCTTGGTGGCATGACAAATGGCGGCTGCAGTAAATAGTTGGTATTGTAAACACTTTTTGCTTTTAATGCCATTCTTATGCCTACGAAATTGGAGTTAAAATCGGTTGAACAGATAGTAAAAAAGGTTTCTTTAAATTTCTATTCTTAACGCGAATAGGGTATATTTGATAACGTACAACCACAAACATACATCTCCATATTTCCTAAATACTATCAACTCAAATCATAAAGTAAATCTCATCATAGTGAACCTTCATCTTTATAATTAAGGCCCAATAACGAGCCAGTCCATTAGTAGATGTGTTACTGCCCTAATGTTCGGAGCTTGACGTGTGTAATAGCCTTTATGGCAGCTTTACCATGAACTATATGGGAACCGAAGAAATTGTTCTTTGATTTTGAAAATTATAGTTTTAGAGTTATTTGTTGAAGTTTCAAATGATGTTGTAATTTTTGAGGTTATGTCATCAAATGTAGGTAATCATTTGCGTGATGCAAGAACTAGGCTACATCGACAGCAACATGGAGCCCAACTATGAGCAGATCACGCAGAGGATCAACATGTTTGTTAAAAGCCACTGACCTCTACTTTACTACACTGGACTGGCGGCCGACAAAGTGCGTTTGATATTCGCCATTTTGGCGCTGTCGGCCGTAGCGAGTGTCTGCGGTACTAAAATTAGTAATGTCGCCGCACAATATTGTAAACCCACTCCTATGTTCCTTGTTGTGTTTTTGGAAAGCAATTGTCTGGTAACTCCTACATCATAGTTTGCCATCAGGTGAGTTAGTAGCAAACGCGAGCACATAAAGACGCTCTGTACATAATGATATCTTTTACAAAAGCTTTGTACAGCAGTAAGTTAAAGCGGAAACGAGTTGCATACTACATACACCATAATACCCAGCATATTGCATGGGTATGACACCCATGCAATATGCGTAACATCACATTGCCTACAAATTAAATACAAACACCCACACTACCGCAAAAAAACACATTTCAAACCATCAATCAATAATCCTTTACAACATCGATTTCCTGGACTATCCCAAACTTGGTCAATACAATACAATAATTGCGCCAAAATGTGCGTTTGCGCAGATCAGTTGCGCACGTGTCCTGTGTCAGTTGCACATTTGATGTGCACCTTTGAATAAAGAATGACATGCACCGTTGCACAAAAGTGTTGGGACAATTTTGTTTGAGTGTCATTTGTTACTTTGTGTGGGTCTTACTTTGAAGTTTTGGAAGTTAGGTGAATGTGCTTTTTGAAGGGATAGTGGTTTTTGAAAAACTATTACATAATTGCTTCTACTAGGGGTTTCACTTGTGTAAAAGTAAAAAATGTATAGCCTATCATCATGTCCCTAACTTTTTCCCAACTAATTTAAGATAATTTTCTAATCTGCTTATCAGACGTCCCTAACCCAGTTACTGAGCAACATGTTATATATATATATTATATATATCACTCAGTAATAAAATATCTTACTACTGGTGAAAGAATTTTTATAATCGATTTATTAATTACAAATAAAAATACAAATTTTACCTTTTTATAGTACTAGTACTTACCTACCCTATTGGGTATTTTATTTTCGTCACTTACTATGAAGTGAGGTAAGAGTCACTTATTAACTAAAAAAAATACTTATGGATGGACCACGCGCGCCTCAAAGAGATGTTGGCAAAATCGTAGGGGCCCAGCAGGGCCGATGCTTGCTAGGGCCATGCAAAAACTATAAAAGAAATTCATGGTCCTAGAATGCAAAAAGTAACTGAAGGAACCTAGGTGTGGCCTTACTCAGTAAAAGTCTGACACGCCCTGGGAGGGCGTGTCCTCCCTAGAGCTATTAGATGATATCCCGGGAAACTTTACCTAAATCAAGAGTGAATAGGTTACTTCTAGGTAACCGCACTCTATCGTCGACCGCATCGTTGCTTTCCATCAGGTGACATAGTGGTCAAAGGCAAACCTATCAACAATAAAAAAAAAATCCCACCTCAAAAAAATTCCCTTTCTGATGAAGAGCAACATTACACATAATTTCTCATATAAAACACAAATAAAACACGAAGCGTCAACATTCCAGCCACCGCAGGCGCGGGCTTGCGGACAGTGAGGAATGGGTAGCTCGCTGTCCGGCCGTTCGCTAACTGTCCGGACCAAGCCCAAGTCGTCGACGGCGCGCGCTGTTCCCGCGCGCCTCAAGGAGTTGTCAGCAACAGCAGGGGCCCAGCCGGGTCGAAGCCTACTGGGGCCAGGGTTATCCGAAAGGGAGCTCGAGCCCCGGTATGAAGGCTTGAAGGAACGGGATGGGTTTTTTTGTCAGTAAGAGCCTGACACTATCTCTGGGCTGCTCTCGGGGCTGTCATTGGATGATTTTTCCCATCGAAAAAAAAAAGCGACAACATTCTCCATTAACTTTACTTAATTCCTTAATAATTATCACTTCCGAAGTCCCAATCACATATGTCGTTTTGTAGGCGCAGTCGGAAACGGCGGCATGTGTCGGCCATCGGCTAGATAAAGGGTTGTATCTTAACACCTTCGAGTTCCGTCCTATTGTGTCCTGTAGTTTGTGGAAAAAATAGTGCCGCCCGCTGTTGGTCTGTTGGTGTGGAGACATGGGACGGATTGGGAGAGGTAGGTTTTATAAAATAATAATTTAAAAAAGTAAAAATATTGGGGAGAAAAATTCAAAGATATTTACTTTGAAATATTTATTTATTTAAACTTCATGTACAGTAGTGGTACATAGGCGGACTTAATGCTAAAAGGCATTATTTCCCAGTCAACCTTTGGGTTTAAAGAACAGTACTGACACATTTACATTGTAAAGAACTTATTAATAACTAATTATACTATCTATTTTTATACTTTGGAACAAACCACTAAACTAATAATTAATTTAAAAGAAACTTAAAATAATAGTTAAATATTTATCTTAGTAATATTTTTCTGATTGCCACAAACAAGACTCGTTGCTAGGTAACCACACAGATTATGTACAAATTAGAATACCACAAAACTATTAGGTATTTTAAGTTTCAAACGCTTATAAAAATAATTCACTGGGCATCAAAAAAAAAAAAAAATTCCACGTCGCTGTCACTAGAAACAGTGCCCAGAACTCTAGCAGCATTGCCACGTTAAATGGCAGTGCTGATTAGAAAGCCAAAAAAAAAAAACATCCTTTTGGTCACGTTTTGGTAGTGTTACATTTTTGTATATTTTATAATTGAAAATGTAAGGATTATGTGGATTACTTTTTCCATAATTTTACCATAATCCGCCAAGTCCGTTCCATTATCGGACCACTAGACGTACGGCGTTGCGCCATCGGTACATGGTGGATTTTCCTCCCATCCGTACAAAGCGTTTTGGAAACACATTCATTATGCGTACAGCTAAGGAGTGGAATTCACTGCCGGAGTCTGTGTTTCCTGAACAACCAAGGCGTCTTTAAGTCAAGAGTGAATAGGTTACTTCTAGACAAGCGTGCTCCATCGTCGGCCACATCATCACTTACCATCAGGTGAGATAGTGATCAAACGCGAGCCTATCAATAATAAAAATAAAAAAAAACATAATACCTGGCAGTTTTGAGTACATTATGCGGCCTATCCAAATGACATTTCTGTGGTATTGTTCGCCAAATCGTTGAGCTCCTTTATTAGTAGTCCTGAATTCAAGTAGAAGAACCGACAAATCTTTGCACTGACTGTACAGGTCTATCAAATCTGATTCTGTCTTCAAAAGACCACAGTTGACACACATGAGACATATAGTTTAAAAAATCTACCAGCCCAACTCCCTCCCTGTCCTTCGACCGTAGAGCCCGTGCGGCCACACCATGCAAGCGCATACGTTATTATTTTATTAGCCGCGCGTCACGGCGCAGGCGCATGGTAATACGCAGCCGCGCTTTTATAATACGCAGACTAGTGATTGGAAAATCTATCGATATTTGCAGGCATCGATATTTTGCCTCAAGCCAATTTAAGCGGTCCCAAAAGATAAAATTCTGACATCAAAATAATTTACCCGTTTTTAGACACGTTCAACAGCTCGTGTTTTCTATTTAGAACTTGAATATTGGATTGCGTACAAATAAAAATGAATATCTAAATCGTTATTTAATTTTAAAGGTAAGTACACTTGGTACTAGAGATGTGCTGTTGCCGGCAATATGGGAATATTGCCACCATTATTCATACTTCGGGCAATATTGCCACCAATATTCATACTTCGGGCAATATTGCCACCAATACTCATACTTCGGGCAATATTGCCACCAATATTCATACTTCGGGCAATATTCCCACTAATATTCATACTTCGGGCGATATTCCCACCAATATTTATACTTCGGGCAATATTCCCACCAATATTCACACTTCGGGCAGTATTTCCACCAATATTTCCACTTCACGGCAATATTGCCGACAACGCCACATAACTACTAGGTACTACCTACTCGAAACTCTTGGCTACTATCTCACCTGATGAAAAGCGATCATATTGTGGTTGACGATGGAGCACGCTCACCTAAAAGTAACTTATTCACTCTTGACTTAATGGTCCCCAGGTTGTATCTGTCAGGAAATACAGACTCCGGCAGGGAATCATTTCGATTTGTTGTCCCACCGTATTATGACAGTATTTATAGGAACAGAGAGTGCTTCTGTGATTGCGCCTATGCTATGGAGATATTATAACGCAGAAACAAGATGCAATATTGTTAAGCTCGATACACACATGGCCTGACAAGGGAAACTGGCTTTTATATTTTGTATTTTTGTATTATTGATTTTTGTAATTATTAGTGCGTCTATTATATAGGCGGAATAAACATATTTTCTTTCTTTCTTTTTCTTTCAGAAGCCTTGTTATTATTATTATTATATCTAGCCCATACTGTCCCACTGCTGGGCAAAGGCCGTAAACTTCTTCCAACGTTCTCGGTTGTGAGCCACCTCTTTTCAATTCCCAAGGTAGACATCCAAGTCGTCTGTACCACAAAATAGATAAGTACAGAAGACAATCTCATGTATGTACTTCACTTTGTATACCTACGCTCGGTGGACGCACATCAATGAGCGTTTGAGTCGGAACTGTTCGACGAGCGTGTCGAGACGCTCCGAGATATCGTGATCGTGAGCGGTGTTTATGTGTGCGTTGCTCGAGCGCGCTTTGTGTGTAGAATTGTAGATTGACTTCTGTACCTATATATTTTGTGTCTGTACGCACAAGCCTTGTGCGTTATAATAATCTCCTGTGTGACTAGTCCCTGTTGAGATCGAAATTGTATTACCTTTACTCTTTTCTTATATTTTTATTTTGTGATGGATACGAATCCCACTTTTCTTTCAAGAGCCATATACATGGTTCACGTTCAGCCAATAATTTTCTCACGCCGCGACCTACTTTTCGCAACCCATTTCATTTACATTTGTATGTAATTATATATTATTTTAGTTGACCAACAGCGATTGTGGTGATAAAAGCACGGATTAGCATCATTTAGCATTCAAAATAACTGTCGTGTTACTTTTTCGATAAACTAAATATCGTGAATTTTGTTATTTTCGTCAACTTAAAAGCTACAACTTAACTTTAGCAAAAAGTTAATTTAGTTTGACCTAAAGTACAATTTTGGCCAAAGCTAGTTAACCTATTAACTCAGTAAACACAGTTTTTCCTGTTTCTATTGGTAAAAAAGTTTGGGCTAAATTTATACCTCAGGGTAAAAATAGCCCAACTTTTCTGTAACTAACCTAACCTAACTTAGAGCAAATTCATACTCGGATAGAGTACATATTTCAAAAAAAAAAAAGATCGATACCTCGATGTATCGATATATTTGAACAACTCTAAATAATACGCAGCCGTACAACTCGTGCGCACGTGCCCACGATGTTGCGTATAGATGGCGCTTGCGTCGCACACCTTACCGGTTGCGGGAAATATGGCTGCTTGTTACTTTGCTGTGGAAGAATCAGGACAAAAGAAGTCCATATTAAATATGATGATCATCATCTTTCCTCGGAGGACACGGTGGATCAGTATTTAAGTCAAGAGTGAATATGTTGCTTCTAGGCTAGCGTGCTCCATCTTCGATCACATTACGTCAGGTTGATAATAGTCAAATGCGAGGTTCTAAATTATAAATAATGTCCCTTTTGCTTATGAGCTCTGGAAGATGTATTCTGATTACTGAAACCTATGGGACTTTTAGTCAGGAGTGAATAGGTCGCTTCTAGGCAAGCGTGCTTCATCGTCGACCATATCATCGCTTACCATTAGTTGAGATAGTGGTTAAATGTCTATCAATAAAAATAAAATCTAAACACGTAAACTTACATGTACCTACACAAGACAGCCAGATCAGGTATGCTTACCTATAGGCCATGCAAATATTTGTTCCGTGCTGAAATCGAACCCACAACACGCAGTGCACCGGCTAATCGCACAACCACTGCGTCAACAGTGCCTGCGAAAAGTGCCGTTTGGGTAAATATGTATGTGATAAAAATATCTAAGTAAAGATATTAGGCCCCTTCACATACTCCAAATATTATCAAGGTTATCAAAACCGCCATATGTTTGATAAAAAATAGAGGTGTGTCGGTATAACATGCCACTGGACTTGTCCGTTACGAGTGATAAAGAAAAGATTTCCATCAACCTGTTGCATGTGGCTGAGGTTACTCAGTAAGAAACCATTTAGATTTAGAAAATAGAATCATCAAATACGTAAAAAAATTGTTTAAAAGAGTCACCATAGCTTTGGAACGCAAAGGGTTAGAGAAAGAACACGAGTGGGTTTTAGTCAGTAAAAGTCTGATATTCTCAATAAAAATTGTTTCCAAAACGTTTTGGACGTATGTGTGGGATGTCTACCATGAACCGGTGTCGCAAAGCCGTACATCATCCAATGATAGAAGGCGGAAATAAATTGTGCAATTCCAATGCACATTTCCCAAAACGCAAACGATAGAAAACGGACAGCCTAGCAACTCGCCGTCGATGCTTTGGAGTTTTGATTCGACAATGTGCATTCATTACCATGATCTTCTCTTCTGACTTAATTCTTTACTGTACACGATAAAAAGTTACAATGTATGTGGATAACAGAGTTTATGTCCTTGTCCATAGGCGAGCTTAACTATGAATGATGACTATGTATGTATAGGTACCTACTGTTCGTCTAAAAGTATAGTTTGGCGCCAAATTGTCGCTTTTGACACACCGCTCTTAAGGCCCAAGTGCCCGAAAAGTGCCATAAAACATGACTTTCTAAAGCCTACTACTCGGTAACGGCCAGGATAACAGGTTTGAAAAAAAATATATGTTTATTATAGATTCATGAACAACATTATCAACATTTGATTTTTTCGTGCTATTAATACTTTTGTCTAAAAAAAATATTTAGCAATTTCGCCACTTTTTCCTACTCCTTCGAAACGGCTTGGATCTTTAGAAACATTTTTACACATAAAAATTGGTGGTTAAATATTCTTCAAAGTGAATATTGCGTATGTAAATCAATCAATATTTCGCAAAGAAAATGGATTTAAAGGTCAGCCGCGCGCTTTCCGGGCGCTGTTGGCCGCAAATAAATGCACAGATTTGCGTACTGCCGCCTAGGTGGGTGCGAGAGGTGCGTTCACATAATTTTGGCCAGATGGTTCAAGGGACTATAAGCTTTAATCTCGCGATGGTTTGTGCTTGTATGTTAATACGTTAACATGATTGTAGTAAATGTTGTTGTTTAATAAACGTAAAAAAAACTCTTCTTCTAGCAAACCATTGAGTGATAGAGAGAGCTCACAATAGAGGGTTCTGTCTTACATTATTTAGGACTAAAAGATCTAGGGATGCATTACTTGACCGTACCCAAATAATTAGTATTATTAGTGGCCCGCTTCCCAGCTGGTAAGGTAATTAACCGTACAAAACTTTAGCATAAGGGTACTGAATACGGATATTTTAATAATATATCATTTAATAGCCGGCCAGTGGTTGAAAACATTGAACGATTTGGAACAAACCACAAGTACAAAATACGACAGTAAAGAATATTCTTAGAAAGAAAAAAAAAATGTTATTTTACCAGTTCATCAATAAATATACAAAAACAGAATTTTAATAAAATACAGATACAAAAGAAACAAAAAAAAAGAAAACAACAAAAAAAAAAAATGATAGTAAATACAATACCTACTACAATGCACAAAATAATAAAAGAAGCAAAAAATACAATTGTGAGCCTTACGGCTGCACCAAAATAGGTCAAGACACCTAGCCCCGCAACCATTATTCTGTTAACCATACAAATATTAGCTCCGAGCGACAATTGAAACCGCGACACATCGCACACTGCAGCCAATTTCTTAACCACGGCTCCGGTACCGATATACTTTCATTCTTATTTATTAAAATTGCATGCATATTCCCATACAGGCAGAAACATCATAAAACAAAGAATAAAAGTAACCCAAGCTGTTGATAATGTGAAACTAAATAGATTGCACTAAAAACCTCGTTAAAAACCTCTCTCCAGGCTCTATAAAAAAGGCAGAATTTACTATCGTAACACTAAAAATTTTACGGTAGCAAGCACATTTTGTGACTTGCACCTTTTCGCTTAATTTAGACCAAAGCCACCGAATTCTCTAGCGAAGGGCGAAGTGTAATTTGGCCACTACCCCTTTTCTTGCAGCCGTCATTAAGGCCCCAGCTCCCTAGTGCTTTCTAAAGCTTATTCCTCGGTAATGGCCAGGTTAACAGGTTTGTAAATATATATATATGTTATTATAAATTCATCGAACAATTCATCATTATTCAAACATCGCAACATTACCAATATATGATTTTTTCGTATGGCTAAAATTTTGCAAAAAAAGAAAATTAACGACATGAGGTATTTTCGCTTGTTTTTCCTACACAAAAAAATGCTGGTTAAGTATTCTTCAGAATTACTAGACTAGACGCCTTAGTCCCTTGTACATTTGGATGGAGTTACGTAAAAATATGTGTGCATTCGCATACTTATTTGTACTGCCGCCTGTGCCCGCATAGAGCCCTGCTGACCTTTATAACAATTTTTTTTTTCGAAATTTTGGTTGATTATATAAGCTATGTATATTTAGAAGATAACTTAACATTTTTTTTTTATGTTTTCGTATTTCTAAAGATCAAAGACGTTTAAAAGGAGTAGGGAGAAAAAGCGAAAAAATTTATTAGTTACACAAAAAAATCATAATGTTGATAATGTTATAATTAAGTATATGAATCTAAAATATATATTTTTTTATAACTATTAACCCAGCCGTTACCGAGGAGTAGGCTTTAGAATATTACTGATTTATGGCACTAAATTAACTAAACAAGTTATTAAAAACAATAATAAAGGACTTGGGGGAGGCCTTTGCCCAGCAGTGGGACAGTAATGGCTATTAAAAAAAAAAAAAAATCACCGAATCCACTGATCGGATTAATCAGGTATTTGATTAATCCGTGGACAATAATAGTGTGGGTTTATATGTTTATCTACATATTTATTTAATATTATTTTGTATTACCTTAACATGCAACTGTTTTTTTGTCGTTAATAAATAAAAATAAAACAAATGGGAGCAAGAGCCTTAAAAACTTTACAAGCTAACGACGAAATAAACAATTTGTCGTAAAAAAGACCGTTGGTTATGGTCAGATAAGTTTATGATTTTGTTTTTTTTTCTTTACTAGTGTCGAAGGGGTGAGGTAAAGATGTTACGATGTTACCGATAAATGTGATACTTTTTATTTTTTTATATACAAGGGGACTTTTATGATCGATTTGTGTTACACTGTATAGGTTCTTTTTTAACGTGGAAAATCATCCAATGACTATTCCAGGTCTGGGCTTAATTCTAGCTTTGGTTTTTTTTTTTTTGGCAAAAATCAAGCAAGAAAGAGTGTCATACTTTTACTGACTAAAATCACACGTTTGTCTTTCAGTTGCCTTATACGTTGTAGGACTACTGTAAAGGTATTTGGTAGATATAATTTACATCCAAGGTTTGATTCTTCATTTAAGCATTTAAAATTGAGAATTTCTCAAACTATATCCTGAAAACTTATCAAAAATTTACTTAAATAATGAATTAGATTAAAGATTTAAGTTTAATTACTAAGCTATACGTAAGTTACGGGGCAATATTCCTAACAAGCTGAATTTTAAGCACTAAAATCATCTGCTAATCTATTAAAAGTTAAACAGTTGACACAAATCACGCCCCAGGCAAACTTCCCCAATAAATATGGCACCCACTGTACAAGATTTACCTTCTACGAATTATGCTGACATAACCCTTTGATGCGAACATAGCTAGCCAATAAAATATGCGTGCATTTACGTCCCAAAGCGTGCGTTTACCGCTGAGGCTCAGAATAAATAGGATACAGAAGGTTTGCATATCTACCGTAATTGCGCGTTCCTTCTTCTTCTTAGAGTGGCGATAACAAAATTAGTTTTAGTTAAATTCCTTGAATCAAGAGGAAACCGGCCTAGAACCAAAAATTCGAAGACATGTGACATTCACCAACACGCATTGGGCCCGCGTGGTGGATTACGGCCCATTCCCTCTCCTAGAGAGGAGGCTTGAGTCCCAACAGTGGGAACATTAAAAAGGCTGGTGATGAATATAAATTCCTTGCCTGGCCCAGTATTTGACTACGGCAATGCCGTCCGCACGTTCGTTTGTGCGATGATTTTCTTTCCCGTTATTTGCCATAAACTTAAAATTCTAATAAGCAGCGGTGAACACACATCACACATTAGCTAGACAGGAATCTGAAGTTCTGAAGTTCATAATTGCATTTTTTTTTAATCCTAAGGATGTGTAGTATATTAGCTGAAAAGTTGGTGGTCACAAGAGCCAGTGATAACGACATGATGAATTTGACACTTGCTGTCGGACAGTCGCCATCCGGCGGTGCACCGGAGCAGTCGTATAGTGCGAATATATGCGTATCGCGGTGAATCGTAAAATACTCAAATAAGCAGTATAGTACAGTATATACATATGGAGAAAATCCGGTTTTCGTTTCAAAGAAGCAGCACCACCAGTCAGCCTTTATTTAGTGTTGATCCATGAGGATTTGAGATAAGGCTGAACCTACTCCTCGCTCCAATCAGAGCGGATACAGTCATTAGATTAACACATTATAAAAATGGGTTTAAAATACGAAGCTAGCCTTCTGTACCTATCTATTCCGTGTCCACAGTGTTCACCTGGCCAGATTGCGTGCAGGTGCGTCACTGCATGCGATTCACTTACGTACGCCCTGCAATAGTAACGTAATAAAGGACGTATTCCTGTAATAAAACAGAACTGACGTAATACGAATGGGGACGTAAATATTTACATACTGTCCGTTTAGTGCTGGTTTTATGGGTATTTGTTCTAGTTTACTGCTGAGATTTCAGGAATGATGTTAGTAGGTAATTGTTAGATAGATGTCATTCTATTTAAAATTGTAACATGTTTATTTTTTTGAGGTGAATGACTTCTGCTGTTCTATGGTGCAGTGTGTCAGAGTTTTACTACTAAAACCAAACCTGTGTCCTTCAGTTGCACTTTGAGTGCCAGGATTTCGACTTACCTTTCAGATATTTCTCGTGGCTCCAGCGGGCCCCTACGGCGGACGGTGAGCTACCCATTGCTGGTCGCCGGCAAAACCTGTGGAGTAATATTTTAGTAAATACTAGCTTTTGCTCGCGGCTTCGCCCGCGTGGCATTAGGTACAAGGTAGCCTATGTTCTTTTCCATGTCAAAGGCTATATGCATGCCAAATTTCATCCAAATCCGTTCAGCCGTTTTTGCGTGATTAAGTAACAGACATCCAAACATCCACACTTTCACATTTATAATATTAGTCAGGATGAATGAAGTGTTTTGATTTGTAGACCAAAGGTCAAACCTTTGAGTCTGTTTTGGCCTTTATCTCAGGTTAGTCATATAGGAAACACCGACCTCTTCTATATACATTGAAAAAAAAAAAAAAAACAAAATTAGCGAGTTAATCTAGATTAGACCGACGTCTAATTAGCTACGTTAGACCGACGCACACGTGTACGTAACACGCCTAATTTGTACGTAGAACGACGTCGCGTGGCGTGTATCAACTGTAGCTCTACAAGTCTAGTTTCCATATGAAATGTATGGAGACCGACGCGCCCAGATCGGCGTGTGTCACACGTATGCGCAGTGTATTTCTGGCTAGTGTTTGTTATTTACAACCAAGTCACAAAATCAATATCAGATCATTTTCGCAAAAGAACCAAGGTTACCGACATAGTGCGTAGAATCGCCAAACTTATAGATACCGGCACGGATCTTGAGCGCTCGGCGACAGAGTGGGGATCGCTTTGAGCATTCTATACATTCGCGAGCCAATCGTCGTCGTTGTTAGATACACGCAACAAGCGCAGGGAATGAATCAGGAGTGACGTCGCCCTCGCCCCCGCGTCTCACGTCGCACCACTAAAGAGACCGAATATTTGACTTCTGCGCAATTTGAAGCCAGCGCTCAAGATCCGTGCTAATAACTATACCTAAATGGCAACGGGCAGGGCATATTGCTTGCAGAACAGATGGTCGTTAGGGCCGAAAGGTTCTGGAATGGCGACCAAGTACCGGAAGACGTAGCGTTGGAAGGCAACCTACAAGTAGGACCGATGACTTGGTAAGGGTTGCGGAAATACGATGGATGCGAGACGCACAGGACCGTTCATTGTGGCGACACTTGGGGGCCTATGTCTAAATGTGGACGTGTCTTTTGGCTGAAATGATGATTATGATGATGATTTCATACCTACATCATCATCATCAGCCTTTTTACAAAACAGCTAAGGATCGCTTCCAGTCTCACAGGATGCGTCTGAATATCCGTGTTTTACTGTTTTAACGATTGGCTGTAGAGCTGCGTATCGCGGGTTCGATTCCCGCGCGGAACAAATATTTGTATGGCCTACAGATAGTTATTCCGGGTCTGTGTGTCTTGTGTATATGAGTTTACATGTTTGTGAACGCACCCAAGACACAGGACGTAGGGCCCCAGCAGGGTCGAAGCCTGCTGGGGCCATGGGTTCACTTCTGTAAGGGATCTTGGAACACAAGGCAAAGAAGAAACATGAGTGGGTTTTAGTCAGTAAAAGTCTGACACGCCCTCCCGCTCCGTCGTAGAACGGGAGAAGTGATTGGATTGTCACCTAAAAAAAACCCAAGACACAGGATTCTTAGTGTGGAGAAAAGTAAAAAAAAAGTGTGTCATCTACAAGGTGCAGTTTTAAAACTGCACAATATTTCAGGAGGTTGTAATAAAACTCATAAATAATCATGTAAAAAAACGATACCTGGTCAATAATCAGTAATACTTGTTATTTAATTTTTTAATTACACTAAACTAAATCGTTTGAACGATGGCCGCGGGGGCGTGGCTAGGGTGTGGCGTGCGGGATGATGATTGGATGATACATTATTTATGAAACTATCGTTGCGAGTTAGTGTGTGTGAAAACGCCCTTTATTGGTCCGTGTTTGTGTGTGTGAAAAAAAGCGCGGTTATAAAAAAAAAAAAAATTACCTACTTATTTTATTATTGATTCGGGTCGAGAATCACTAACATAATTACCTCCTGAAATATTTTGCAGCTTCAAAACGACACCTTGTATATCTACACTATTATATAGGGTGACTGGCAATTAGTGTACGATATTTTTAAACACGTGATTGTGCTCATGATAACAATAAATTTTTACTATGGGAGCAAAGTCGAAATCGCGAAAAAAATATCAGCTGTTCAGTACATTAGGCAAACATAAATGTATTGAACAGCTGATTTTTTTTCGCGATTTCAGGTTTGTTCCCATAGTAAAAGTTGTTGGTTATCATGAGCACAATCACGTGTTTAAGTATCGTACACTAATTACCAGTCACCCTATATAATAAAGAGGTAAAGTTTGTTTTTTTTTGTTTTTTAATTTTTTTGTTTCTTTTGTTTGTTGGAGGTAATCTCCGAAAGTACTGGTCCGATTGCTAAAATTTATTCACCGATAGAAAGCTGCTTTATTTCTGATTGACATAGGCATTATTTTATGTACGCGGGTGAAGTTGTGGGCAAAAGTTAGTTAGTAATATTTGGCACATTGCAAGTACCGCGACGGTATCTATTCAGAAAGGGGGATTAATAACGTATTACGACACTTGACTTTGATCAAATCGATTTATTTAGCTACTGATGACGTCATCTATGACCTGTGGGTGTTACCAGAGACAAAGATCACCCTTTGACCGTCATATTACTTAATTACGCATATTACATAAATAAATGTTTATGTCATAAACTAAAATAGAGGTCCTATTAATATAATGTCTAGACAAATGCATTGCTTATTCAATTCCATCCTACGTAATCGGCGTTTATCTTGCTGTTAACAGACGGTAATACTCTATTAATATCATTTAGAATTGCTTTTAGGCACGCAGTTTATTATTTTCGCACTAGTGCTGAAAAGTGCGTGTACTCATTCTTGCCACTACTTATTACATTTATCGTATCACGTGCCCCATTTCTTTATTCTTCGTAAGTATAAGTATAAAGCATATTGAAAAACGTCGTCGATTGATAGGTACATGTGGAAATTTCACTGCTGCACTCGGTTTCATGACATCTTCGCCTACGACTCAGTAAAATTTCGCCTCGGCCGCAATGACAAGCTTTTACCATTTGTATCAAAATGTAGGTACCTACTACTATTTTTACACGTTTCAGGAACACATTCTGCGTACAGCTAGGGAATGGAATTCCCTACAGAAGTCTGTGTTTCTAGGCATTCGTGGTCCATCTTCGACCATATAATCGCTTACCGTTAGGTAAGATAGTGATCAAGCACAAATCTGACAATAATAATAAAAAAAAAACCTTAAAAAAACAATTCATGAGTTTATTAAAATTTTATTAATGGTTCTATGCGAGATTTTTCGCGCCAAATAAAATATAGAACTATTAATAAAAGCTGTTAGATAAATCAATAATTATTATTTCTTCATAAAATAATTTCAAATTGACTGATCCATGATCCAAGTGTCTTATACTTTCGTTCAGCCTCAAGAGCGGAAAAAGGCATTGGATGATTGCCACCTAAAAAAAGTGTCTTATCAATTTTTAAATAATGTCCAGTTTTTAGAAATAAATAAAATTAATAAAAAAACTGTCCCAGTGAATTTTGTTGTCGGTTAGTGTAAAATTGTAACAAGACTGTTTAATTTTTAGTTCCGCTACTCGCCGCTAGATGGCAGCACATGTCTTCAAGTTACGCCTAACAGAGTATAATGATTATAATTTTTATTAAAAAACTGTTGTTAAACACAGGTCTACGTCCACAAGTAGACTTATTGGATAAAATAATAATATTCTAATGCTCAAAATGATCAGAGATACAGATACCGGAGCACCTGTTTAAGAGGTAGGTACAGTATGTAGTTACCATATGTATCCGGCATAAAGTCCCGTCTAAAACGCACACTGACGCACTTCTTTCTTCTTATTGTAGTATAGACGAAAAAGTAATGTAATCCAGCCGAAAAACGTAACAAAACTCTTTATTGTTCCTATTTTTTAAATCAAAAACATGTCGACAATGTGTTGTCTGCGCGGTGTTACATTACTTTCAAGTACTCGCTATTAAAATATTAGAATTTTAAAAGTATGTAAGTAAAATAGAAATGGCAAGATTTGACTTTTTTAAATGATGTTAACTAGTGCTTGACTGCGATCCCACCTGATGGTAAGCAGTGATGCAATCGTTGATGGTGAGGCGCACTAGTTTATTAAGTCTATTCACTCTAGTCTTGAAGACACCTAAATTATAATCAGACGATAAATAAAACGGTTTAAGGACTTAACTAATTAAGAACAAAGCAGAGTGCGAAAGTGTGTGTATGTGTAATTATTAAAGCTATACATACATCGTTTGTCTTGGTATGGTCATCTAAAGAGGAGAGATGAAAAGCAAGCATATTACTAAAAGAGTTATGAATTTACATGTGGATGGATGGAGAGGGAGAGGGAGGCCAAAGAAAAGATGTATGGTTTGTGTGAGAAGTGATATGAAAGAAAAGGGATAGCGTGACGAGTGACAGGACAGAATGGAAGAAAAAAACGTGTTGCGCCGATCCCAAATAAAACGGGACAAGGGCAGGAAGATGATGATGATGATGACATACAACATTCGTTTTAGTATAATTATGCGAAATCAGAAACACGTGTCTAGTATTTTTATGTAAAAATCTAGGTATGTACAAAATTTCATAACTGCATCATGAAAAATTACAAAGTTATAAGCTCATTATGTTACTTGGTTCTTCGCACAAATACATGGTCACCGGGCTATCCGGACAACTGAGGGGTTGTTTTGTTCCAGCATCCAGCAGTGCGCTGGTCCCTAATGCCCGCTATGACCTGCCGTGATCTTGTACATAGTGTCGGTGGTGTCCAACTTGTGACTTTTTTTTAAACATTTTGTGAAAAATCTAACATGGTGTAAAAACTATTGAAATCAATTCAATTACTGATTCTGTGTTCTGAACAAATTATTTATTTATTTTTAAAGAAAGCTTACAGACCATAGAGCAACACAGGCCACCGGCGAGTTCGCCGGTGGCCTGTGTTGCTCTATGTTACAGACTAATAACATAATTGGTTTTTTTTTTAGGTATGGAAAATTGCTAATTAAAAGCTTCCACATATACAGGTTTTTTTTTTTTTTGGTAGGGAAGATCATCCAATTACAACCCCCACTCTTATATAATTATATTCAGGTTTCGAACTAAAAATAATGTTGTATATACGTATGAATTAACAAAACATTATCAAAAACTCTATTGTCTAAATAAATCAATACGGATATAAATCCTCACAGGCTTCATTTACTTACATTATATAATACAGATTGAGATGCACGATAAGATAACCACGAATTAATTACAAAAAATATGTTATTTAAATCTGTAGTACCCACTTAGTACTTCTTTACTCAAGCCTTGACCTTTACTTACTATGTGTCGAATATTTTTTATAGCATTGTTTTAACATTAATAAGCCGTATTTACTTAACGTGATAATGGCAAAACTAGTTACCTATATTTCTTGTCTGGCCCAGTATTCAGCTACGACAATGCCGTCCAGAGGACGAGGCAGAGCAGTGATGGCCGAGTGGTAATGGCTCCGACTTACGAGTTGTAGGTCGCGGGTTCAAACCCTGCCTGACGCTTTACTTTGTATAATTTATTTCATTATCACTGCTCTCAAAATAAAGTAAAACATCGTGAGGAAACCGGCATGTCCTAGAACCAAAAATTTGAAGATATGTGACATTCACCAACCCGTACCTACTGGGCTCGCATTGTGGATTACGACCCATTCACTCTCCTAGAGAGAAGGCCTGAGTCCCAGCAGTGGGAACAATAAAAAGGCTGATGATGATGATGATGGATGCCGTCCACTGATGCTGTTACTAGGTCCCTGAATAGGTAGGGCAAGTGATGCAGGTCGAAAGGTGGGACATGGTCTACGGAGAGACATACAAACGCTATGATCGGAACCGTCCGAGAACCGTTACTTGTGAAGATTGTCTTTGCTGCACCCAACCTAGTTGCGGCTGTTTATGTGGTGTAGATGGTATCACTGATTTATATTATTTAAAAAAAATATAAAGGTATTTTCCATCTAATAAAAAATATCGCTCTTTGTAAATATGAATACAGCTGTAACAAATCTGGCTAGTTTAGAAATCTGAACTGAAGCCCTGTCACCCAGGTTTTCCTAGTACAGGCTCCAGCCTCCACAATATCAATGTATTTACGTTTGTAAGTACCTAACCGAGTTGCCTTATTCTGTGAGACCGTAATGGTCCAGAAGGAGGCGGCTGAGCGGGACCGTGAAAGGGCTGATCCCGCTCGGAGAAGAAGGCGTCAGGGAGGCAACCGCCTCGATGTCTAACACGCCGAAATCCCGCTTGCATCATCCAATGCAGACGGGACTTTGCAAACACGGGCGTGCAGAGTCCACTCTGCCCGCCCATCGAGTGATTCCAAGGAAGACGGTGGCACAGTGATCACGTGCTGCCGTGCACAAAAAGGCTCAGGGGAGACCGTAGTATAGTCTCCTCAGGGATGTGCCTTAAAAGGCGTTGCACAGAGGGGGTTCCGGAATGGTCCTTTAAGAGGTAACGGCGCCCCTTCTATGTGCTGATGGTGATCACCGGGGTGGTTTTAGTAAGGTAAAAATCCCACACTCCTCGGACTTATCCCCAAAGTACGGGCGCCTTTTGAAGGTTTCCCCTCGAAAACAAAAAAAAAAGTACCTAACCGCGCGGCGTCGGTACTGCGAACGGTCGACAACAACGGCAACGTGACAAGCACCACGTATTCAATTCGGCGTTGAATAGCGCATCACTGGCATACAAACGCACGGGAGCACACAGTCGAGGGGTGCCCTGCCTGGGCGGAGCATCGCCGTGCCCTCGTGGGGGCGATCGGCGGCGGAGACCTCTCGCGCCGGGCCTTGGTTGAGGCCATGGTCCGGAGCAAGGAGGAGTGGCAGGCGGTCGCCGACTTCTGCGAAGCAGTAGTGCTCGCTAAGGAGGAGGCCGACCGCATCAGGCAACGGCGCTCTCGCCGCCGCCGGGATTCCGATCCCGATTTCCAGCCACCGTAGGCGCGGGCTTGCGGACTGTGAGCAATGGGTAGCTCGCTGTCCGGCCGTCCGGTAACTGTCCGGACCAAGCCCAAGTCGTCGACGGCGCGCGCTGTTCCCGCGCGCCTCAAGGAGTTGTCAGCAACAGCAGGGGCCCAGCCGGGTCGAAGCCTACTGAAGCCAGGGTTATCCGAAAGGGCGCTCGAGCCTCGGTATGAAGGCTTGAAGGAACGGGATGGGTTTTTTAGTCAGTAAGAGTCTGACACTATCTCCCGCTCCGCCCAAGAGCGGGGGTTGTCATTGGATGATTTTTCTCAACGAAAAAAAATGCTATACAGATACGTTTTCAATTTAGGCGCTTATTGTCGGACTGCTAACGTACTGCAATCAGCCGGCTGCGGCACGGTAAATGTGCGGCAGCGGTTTGACATGAAACGTCTTATTTGTAAGCATCCATATATTACGCATCAATCTGTCTTCTACAAAACACTCCGCTTCCGTCTTCGACAAAACACATAAAACGACAAAATCATATCATAGACGTGCGTGATATGATTTAGTAAACTTTCTTTCTTTAAATCAACAGATAAGATATTAAAAAAAAACCTTATCACCTCCACAAGTTGTTCGTAATTAAACAGTGCTACCAAGGAAGTGATAAGGCCGGATGTCGCCACGCCCCCTAGCGGTAGACTACACGGACTTGGGGTGCCAAGAAATTATTAATTTTAAAGAATGAGATCGTTGTCTGATATACAACCTTTAATTAGGGAATGCACAATTTTATGACAGTTAATTTTTTTTAAGTAGAATCTTGATTGTCTGTGGGCAGGGTTTTTTGTAAATCGAATTCTGTTTTTAAAGATAGCGGTTTGACTTTTTGAAGATTTGGTTTTGGCATAAGCATAATCAGCTTTTTAATGTTCCTTCTGTTGGGACTCATACCTCTTTGGGAGAGGGGTTGGGGCCGGTAGTCCATCACGCGGACCCAGTGCGGGTTGGTGAATGTCACATATCCTCAAATTTTTGGTTGCCCTATACTAAGAATAACTCTTAAATTTTATATCGTGGGTTCATTCCCAAACATGATACAAAAGACACCCAAACCCGTAACACCTAGGTATTTGTAGGCCAAGCAAATATTTGCCCCGTACGGGAATCGAAACCGCGACCCGCAGCACAGCAGTCAATCGCTCAACCACAGCACCAACCGTACTTTATGTCTAGTTACACTTTCTAATGAATTTTAAAGTTCCATTCGTGATTTAAGTTCAACCTTGACCTTTAAAAACTATTACCGAAGTGTTAGAAAACAGTTGTTAGGATGAGCATTGAAACACGTGTTAATTAAAGTTTAATAGGCACGTGTCTAATTAATTCTAGGAACCCTGTCTAGTCCTATACTTACTTTACCTTGGTATTTAATAAAGCTATGATTGAAAATATCAGCTGAAAGGGATACATATTTTACCGTCGGAAGACGCGCTAGCAGCCTTCGAGAAGGCCGTAGAAGAGGTGTCTGCGCCGGAAAATTGGTTTAGACGCATGAAATTTTGTGCAGAGGCTGGTGGTGAGTTCTTTGAAAAGATTTAATAAAAATATTTTTCAATACACTTGCTCATAAAGTGACTTTTATTGCACTGCACTTAGGTACATAATGGCCCTTGTTCCCAAACTGTGACATTTTGATTACCATTACGCACTAGTGCTTTTATGTAGTTTAAACCTTATTGTTCAACCTCTCCCCCGCCATAATTATATTACATGTATCGTATCAGGATGGGCGCAGGTCGTCCCCCACGAGTCGCCGGTCAACCCCGGTTTATTCATTTCAGTGAGTTGAAAGGTAAATAAAAAAAAAATATGGGCGCACATATGAAAACAGATTTTTACCGCCACAAAAGTTTACTAGTTTTTTAGTTATTTTCTTCACAAGTGTATTAAAAAACGTCGTATGATACACGTGAGTAATTAATGATTACCGTTCTCGGCTCTCTTAAGACCCTCGCCACCGCTCGGGTCTAAATACCGCCTCGTCGGTAATCACGAACATTACACACTTTTATCATAATGTACTATTATCCATAGAAATTAGTTTCTCAAAACTTTCTGAGTGTCCCACGTATGGTCTAAGGGGGTTAAAGTTTCTTTTCACTATGCCAGCTAATATACTAGTAAATTGTATTACATTCCAGTGTCTAAAGTCCTTGATATTTAAAAGAGGAAGCTCTATTTAGCTGGTCAAATTAATCTTGAATAATTTATAATCACGTGCAAGGGAACATAGGAATGATCAATGTAAAATGCATCGCTGTTGCCCTATGTTTGAAACTTGACTGAAAGATCTAGGTCAGGTAAATAGTGGAAAAGGGCAAACAATATTGTGATTGACAATAGTAGCTGACACATGAAATTATGTGGATATTGCATTAATATTATAAATGCTAAGGATTGTATTGTGGTGGCTGATTGGTAACGGCCCCGACTCTCGTAAGTCGGGGACGTAAGGCGCATTACTTTGTGTAATTTACTTCATCACCTCCTCTGGTGAAGAAAAACATCGTGGGGAAACCGGCATGTCCTAGAATGAAAACTTCGACGACATGTGGCATTGACTAACCCGCACTGGCCCTGCGTGGTGGATTACGGCCCATTCTCTCTCCTAGAGAGGAGGCCTGAGTCCCAGCAGTAGGAACATTATAAGACTGATAATATTAAAGATTGTATGGTGAAAGAATTTATATGTTATTTGTTTATGACCATGTCTTGACTAAGTACAATAAAGTAGAATGTCCAATTTTCGTAAACACTATTATTTTTTTAGTCTACTAATAGATTGATGCGTTACGGACTGAGAGAGTTGTATTGATGATTTTATTGATCAACCTACACGAATATTACAAAAACCTAAAATGTGTATTTTGTTTGTAGGAGGTAATCACTGTAAGTACAGCCCCCCCAGCCATGTTACCACCGTTTCGCTTGCGTCGAACGCTTCGAGTTGGCCGCGTCGCCGAATCTTTTGTCCTGACCACGCGACTGACTGACTGACTGTCGTATATTTGAAGCTTTCTACTAGCGTTAACTATTGCAGATTAGTAACTTGGCTAGGGGTACTGGTCCGATTGCAAACTTTTTTTTCACCGTCAGAAAGTGACTTTATTCCTGAGTGACATAGGCTATGTTTTGTGTACGTGAATCCGCAGGCAAATATAAATAAATATGTATTACGCCCGCCAATCATATTTTAATCAACATACAAATTGATACTAATTTACAAAATGCAAAAAAAAACTTAAGAAAAATTGTATTTCGTGGGCTGCCTTTGGCCATCCCTAAGTACCCTTAAAGAAAATAAATATGACCATGTTCTGATGTCATTATTCACATGAATTACCCATTACAAGTCCAGAAATTGTGCAGAGCATGAATCTCTTCATCTCACCGGCGATCAATCAAAATGGCTGACCTTTACAAACAACGCAAGTTTACGTTATTATGCCTTTATTTTTAGATTAAACACCACTTATCTTGGTCTCTGCATTTTTTGTCAAAAAAGCCTGAGTTTAAAAATAGCTTGCCTAATAACCTTTTTAATGGGGTTTCATTTTGTGGGAAATTAGAGTGCGTTTGTAAGTAAAGGTTTTGTAGTGAAATCAACGTCCATGAAAAGTTAATTTATGTTGAGTGGTCTACCTCATGATTTGCGTACATAAAATATTCACTTAGGAACAAAGCAGCTTTCTATCGGTTTTTGCAATCGGACCAGTACTTTTAGAGATTACCTCCTACAAACAATAAATCAAACTTTACCTCTTTATTATATTAGTGTAAAATAAGGGCATGAAAAGCAGAAATCTTAATATATAAAAGGAGAATCTGACTTACTGACATAATATCAACGCATAGCTGAAATTACAGCGTCTAGGAACGTGAAATTTTGCACAAGGTTTCCTTTTATTTTGATTGATGAGCACTAAGAGAGGGTTTCCTAAAAATCACCCCTTAAGAGGATGAAACGGGGGAACAAAGTTAGTATGGAGAAACGCGAATAAAGCCACTGGCAGAAACTAATATGTAAATTTAGAAGACAAAAACCGCCCTCGTCTAATGAGTGCTTTACACGTTAACAAATAATACCCTACATATTAATCCAGGATATAGGTTACAGTCCTTTGAGCTTGAAGGTGTAATAAAAACATTTATAGAAAATTTTCGCCCATAAAATATTAATGTGATTAAATTGTTCTTGATTTTTTCCAGTTACTCATTTTATTTTTTATTTTTATGTGCTGACGTTTGATCACTATCTCACCTGATAGAAAGCGATGATGTGGCCGACGATGGAGCACGCTTGCCTAGAAGCAACCTATTCACTCTTGACTTAAAGACCCCTAGGTTGTAGCTATCAGGAAACATTCCGGCAGGGAATTCCACTCCTTAGCTGTACACATAATGAAGGTTTTCCCAAAACACTTATAGAAACTTTCGCTCTTATAATATCAATGTGATTAAACTGTTCTTGAATTTTTCCAGTTATTCATATATCAACAAGAACTGTTCTTTTTATACATTGGAAGTAACGGTGATACTTTATCATTATTATTTCGCGCAGTAGGTGGGATGTCTGTATGGTCGGTACCCTCATTGAGGACATATATGGAGCAGATGTAACAATTAGTTCACTAGTCCAAGTGTGAGACTGGCACTGTGTGATCTGGAGATGTGGCATTTTGTAATTTGATATTGCTGTTGGCAGTTTTGAATGCCAAGTGTTGAGTATCGTGATGGCTATCTTTCTTTAGTGTTATTGTCGATATAGGGATGTCTATTAATTACTTGACGCATTTAGGGGGGAGTCGCTGAGCTGGATTTAAAGTAAGGTGATTTTCGAGACACCAGGTGCCAGTAAAGTTCTAGATAAACTTAGAAAAGTACTGGATTGTAACATAGCTTTTCTGTGCGTTAAAAAAGGTTTGGCAGTCTATATTTTAAGGCATACTGTCAATCTTTGCCTCATTAGTTTTCTTAAGTAGGTATATGGTATGATCATGTAAAGAGAAGGGATGAAACGGATTTTACTGAAAGAGTTATGATTGTACATATGGATGAACGGCGAGGGAGAGGGAAGACAAAGAAAAGATAGATGGATTATGTGAGATATGATATAAAAGAAAAGGGCGTTAGTGGTAGTGTGACAGATGACAGGAAAGAATAGAAAAAGAAAATGTGATAAGTCGACCCTAAATAAAACGGGATAAGAGCAGAAAGATGATGAGATGAACTCTTAAGTATTTTCGTGTTACTAACTACTTTTATGGCGAAATCTATATACATACTCGTATAATAAGTCTGTAGAACTTTTTATTTGTGCATGCATGACGTAAAATGTAGGTACGAAATCGACGTAGATAATTTTTATGAAATTAAAATTGTGTCTATCTTTGATATATTACTTAAGCTTTGTTTCATCACAATCGGTTGACCATATCCAAAGATATACTACATTCTTTGACTAGTTAAGCGGTACGAAGTTTGCTGGGTCAGCTAGTCTGAAATAAATTATTATTACATTCATTCATCGGTGTCTAGAAACCAATATAAAGGCGATATAGCTACTTGAAGTTCATTATCCATCGGTCACCAACCTGTCATAGCTAAGCCCAAGTAATCTACGCCAGGTGATACCATAGATTTCTTCGTACATTTATAATAATATCTCCAAATTCCCAAATAAATAATAATTGACAAAACACGTATAAGTAGCATGTCGGCAAATAGTTGTGTTTGTACAGCGATATGTTTATCGTGCGGTAGATATAGTTTGTATGGTTATATGCCGGCCGGGTCACCGACAACCTGAGTGAATTTGGTTATCGTTTAATTTAATGTGCTTTTTTGGTCATATTTTGCAATATCTTTTAGTTAGATTAGAATAAAAATTTAGGCTTCCATATAATCTTTAGCCTTGACTCCGTCTTTGGACAGCTGCTTTACTGAAAGCATCTTGTTTAAATTTAAATTAGTACCAACTGAATGTCTCTTTTGGTTCTATGCTTCGAACGTAGTACTAAAACCAGCTTTAATGATGTTAAAAATGTTTGCATTATCATTATTGTTTTTATTAAGGCACTTATCTTAATTACTTTTCTGCTTTCATGTTTAACACACTTTTATTAGCACTTATAGTCATATTTACTTTTCCTTTCTAATCAATGTTACCTTCATCATCATGATTTTAGCCGTAAGAGTTGTACTGTTGGACATGGTCTCCCCAAGCGTCGCCATAACGATCAGTCCCCTATCCATCAGATTCCCGCGACCCTCACCAGGTCATCGATCCATCTTGTGAGAGGCCTCCAATGCTGCATATTCTAGTACGTAGTCGCCAATCTAGAACTTTTCGGCCTATGCTTAGAATGTAATAGTAACACCAGCCTTAATGATGTTAGAATTGTTTACTTTATCATTATTGTTTTTATCATAGCTCTTATCACTATTATTTACATTTCTTCCTTAGCGCACGCTTTTATTAAAACTTACCGCTTTTATTAACGTCCTTCTTAATCGTATTATCATCATCATCATCATCATTTCAGCCAAAAGACGTTCACTGTTGGCATAAACCTCAACTAGTATCGCCACGGCGACTGATTCTGTTCGTCTTGCATTTATCAGATTCCTGCAATCATCACTAACTTATCCGTCTATATTTGGGTGGCCTTCTAATGCTACATCTTCCGGTACGCGGTCATAACTTGACTACCTTTCTGCTCCATAGGCCATCTCTTCTGTGAGCAATTTGCTCACTGCCACTTAGGTTTAGCAATTCTTCGGGCTATTATCATACGTTTGATCAATTCTTCTTGTCTTCATTCTCCTTTCACTATTGGCTTTGCCTAATATACATTTGTATGAATTCAACTTTCCTCATTCTTTTCCTCATTAACTTAACCTCTTAAGAGCAGTAGTGGCTCAGTGGTTCAAACCTAGCCAGGCGTATTACTTTGTATGATTTATTTCATCACCACTGCTCTCAAAATTATGAAGTAAAACATAGTGAGGAAATCAGCATGCCGTAGAACAAAAATTTCGAAGACATGTGACCTCCACTGGATCCGCATGATGGATTTGAAGACGGCCCATTATATCTTCTAGAGAGCAGGCCTGAGTCCCAGCAGTGGAAACATTGTAAGGCTGATATGCTATGGTTATGCTAACTCAACCAATTAACTATCACCCACTACCTTCCTGATCATTGTGGCATAATAAGACTATATTTTCCAAGTTAATCTGACTTTTTAACACTTTCACTTTGACCTTACGGCCCTGGGAATCTAATTAGGAGAATTATAATTATGCTCGCGAATGAAAGAGGGTTAACCGAAGTAAGAGGTAATTGTATGACGTGTTTACAATAATTAATTGCATGTTTAAGGCTATACTGGATATTGAGTGCAACCGTAAAGTTAATTAATTGAACGAAGAAATATTTATAATTTTATAATTATGATAACATGAAATAATTTTTGTTTGTAAAGATATTTTTTCGTGTTCGTGCTTGACCACTATCTCACCTGATGGAAAGCGACGATGCGGTCGACGATAAAAAAAGTAAAGTTAATTGATAGAAAGAAGAAATAATATTTTGGGTTTTAATATTTTTAATTTTTGTTTTTAATGACATAAGGAATATCGATGGCTATACCAATGATACTAAGTTTGTTTTTGGTTCGATTCGTCAAATAATTCATTCGAGTCTAGGTTAAGCGAGAGTGAGTATTTGACTGTTACTGACTTTTTAGTCAGTAACAGTCACACCTGTGTTTTTTTAGTTGCTCTTTGCGTTCCAGGGTCGCGGTAACTCTTTCGAACAATCAAGACTTTGTTGTTGATGTTTGACCACCTCAGTGAGGCCGCCGATAAGGCTCTGCATCGGCACCCTGATGCGCAGCTCATCGCTCTGGGGGACTTTAATGCCTGTCACCAAGACTGGCTTTTCCCGTACCAGAAGACCGACCATGCTGGGAGAGAAGCCCGAAACTTTGCGGTATCGATGGGCCTGTCCCAGCTGGTGAAGCAAGCGACTAGGGTGCCTGATGTAGCTGGTCATACTGCCAACTGTCTGGACCTTCTGCTGACCACCGACCCAGACAGATGTATCGTAACAGTTTCTTCACCACTTGGAACTTCAGATCAGTGTCTGGTGAAGTCTGTGTCGTCCTTCTCCCCACTTGACTGCGACTGTCGTGGTGAACGGCGAATGTGGCGATACAAGTCAGCAGATTGGGATGAGATGCGTCACTTTTTTGCGTCTTATCCTTGGCAGCGGGTCTGCTTCTCTTTTAAAGATCCGTCGAGGTGTGCGGATGCTGTGTCCGATGTGGTGCGTCAAGCTATGGAGTATTTCATTCCTTATAGTGACGTACCCATCGGAAGCTCAGCTCACCCATGGTTCAACGCTGATTGCGTTCAAGCTGAAGAGCGTAAGCATTCGGCGTTTCTAGTCTGGGTTGACGCTCGTGACCGCAAATCTCCGGATCTGAGCTCAGCAAAGAGAGCCTTTAACCGTGCTGCCAAGTCCTACAAAAAGGCACTAAAGAAGGCTCGCTTTGACCGCATTGCCCATATTGGCACAAAGCTTTCTGCACAGCCATCCGGTAGCAGAGCTTTCTGGTCCCTTGCCAAATCGGTCGAAGCGAACTTCTGTCGGCCCACATTGCCTCCGCTGGTTAAACCTGACGGAACACTGGCTCATTCGGCGAGAGAGAAAGCAGGACTCTTTGCATCTCTCTTCGCCCATAATTCTCGTCTTGATACTGGCAGTGCTACTCCACCGACTCTACCTCACTGCGACATTTCGATGCCCGAGATTCGCATAAGGAACAAAGAAGTTCTGAGAGCACTGTGTCGTGAATAAAGCTAGTGGACCCGATGGTATACCAGCGATTGTTCTCAAAGCTTGTGCGCCCGAGTTGTCTCCTGTATTGACACGCTTGTATCGCCTCTCGTTTAGGACTGGAATAGTGCCCAAGTCCTGGAAGCTTGCCAACGTGCAACCCGTGCCCAAAAAGGGCAGTCGTGCCGATCCTACCAACTATCGGCCGATTTCGGTAACCTCCATACTCTGCAAGATTATGGAGCGTGTATTGAACTCGCGCCTCATGGTATACCTAGAAGGTAACGATCTCCTCAGTGACCGACAGTACGGGTTTCGCCGCAATCGATCTACTGGGCACCTACTAGTGTATGCCACCCACTTGTGGGGCGAGGCCCTCGAGAAGAATGGGGAAGCAATTGCTGTCTCCTTAGACGTCTCGAAGGCCTTCGACAGGGTATGGCATGCTAGCCTCTTGAGTAAGCTTCCAGCATACGGCATTTCTCCTGGTCTGATTAACTGGGTAAAAGACTTCCTGAGAGAACGGTCTCTTCGAGTTGTTGTCGATGGATGCTCATCAGAGCCCATGACGACTAATGCCGGAGTTCCTCAGGGGTCAGTGCTCTCTGCAACTCTTTTCCTGCTGCATATTAATGATCTGCTGATGCCCGGTATCTATGGGTATGCAGATGATAGCACAGTTGTAGAGAGATACCTGCCAGGTGCTCGGGCTAGTAAAGAGCAAATCCGGTCCGAACGAGAGGCTATGGTAGAGCGTACGAATATCTCGCTTCAGGCAGTCTCCAAGTGGGGCGAAACCAATCTGGTGGGATTCAACGCAGCCAAAACACAGGCGTGTCTGTTCACCGCCAAAAGGAGCCCGTTCACCTCGGCTCCTACTTTTCAGAATGTATCATTGGATTGTACCGACCGCCTTCAGCTCTTGGGTGTCGAAATTTCCTCCGACCTCAATTTTGGGCGGTTCATTGAGTCCAAAGCCAAAGTAGCTGCTAGGAAACTAGGCGTTCTCGCAAAAGTCCGACGGTACTTCACACCGAGACAGCTTTTAATGTTATACAAAGCACAGGTCCGATCGTGTGTGGAGTACTGCAGCCACGTATGGGCTGGTGCTGCGAAGTGCCACCTGGCAGCTTTGGACTCAGTGGAAAGGCGTGCGAAGAGGCTGATTGGTGATCCAGATTTGGTTAAGACCAATCTTCAAAGCCTTGAGCACAGGCGTAGGGTAGCCAGCCTTTCGGTGTTTTACAGATTGCATTTTGGAGAGTGTGCGCAGGAATTGCATGACTTGATTCCGCCATCTCATTTCTACCATCGGACAAACCGACGCACGGCGAGTATCCACCCTTACGTTGTTGAAACATCTACGGTCCGGACTAAGCGTTTCGCCTCGTCATTTATACCGCGTACTTCGAAGGACTGGAACAGTTTGCCTGCTGCGGTCTTTCCGTCTGATTATAATTTGGGTGTCTTCAAGGCTAGAGTGAATAGGCTCTTAATAAACTAGTGCGCCTCACCATCAACGATTGCATCACTGCTTACCATCAGGCGGGATCGCAGTCAAGTACTAGTTTATAACAGATAAAAAAAAAAGACGGGGTTCAGTAGAAGTAAAGTCCCTGTTTCATCTATACATATCATGATTTAAAAGAGTGTCCATGCACTTTCTTCTCCATAGAGATCCACGCTTTGGAATATGCAATCTTAGCGTCTTTTTTCTGACTTCTTGATAATTCAAAAGTGCTAGTAAATGGTTTATAGCTAGCTACACTATTTTTTTATTTTTTTTTGTAGGAGGTAATCTCTGAAAGTACTGGTCCGATTTCTACATTTTTTTCACTGGTAGAAAGCTGCTTTATTTCTGAGTGACATAGACTATATTTTATGTACGCGGGGTCGCGGGCGAAGCCGCAGGTAAATGTTAGTTTGAAATAAATGTTTTGAAGCTTTAATCTTAACCGTTTACCTCAGTGTTGTTCTACAAATTTTCTAAATTCCAAAATCACCGCATATCCAAACATGCTTGCTGTAACAATTGTTCGCGTGCTGCCCGTCACTGTATGCAGCAGTAATTATAACAAGCGTTGTGTGAAACGCGGCGTTCCCAGCAGATGTCGCGATAATCGCCACGCCAACGTCGCGTGCGCTTGCGCAGCGGCAATGATCTGCACGTAGCGGGACAATTAGTCCGGACGGATTTTGTGGTTTAGTTATTTTTGTTTGTAATTAAGTGATTGGTTTAGTGTTTAAGATTTCTTTTTTTGTTAATTACTCTGCTTAGAATTTTCGTCTAGTCTAATTGATAGCAGTTGAATACACAAACACTCCATGGAGCGACTCGTTGTCCAGAGGCAAGTGGAGGGGAAGCGGTAATGCGGGCGCTCACCTAAGCGTTGGACGGACCTCATCAGAGCTGCAACACAAACCTCCATGGTCCAGAGTTCTCGAGATGCTGTAAACCGTGACAAGAGATGTATCGCGGGAGCCTCACTCGCCAACAAAAATGCAATATTGTCAACCACGACTACTCTGTCAAGAGAGAACGACTAAGGAGGAGGATCATTATTTTACATGCAGCTATTGTCTATCTGATTTCCACAACTCAGTTACTGGGTAATACAAATAGGAGGGTTGTCTGACTTAAGATCGCGGTTTCTTTCGGCTCGAGATTTCTTAAAGTGAGTTGCACCATTTAACTATAACGATAACAAAGCCGTTAACAGTTGTCAAATCGTCGAATTGACCAATAGGAGGCCGTTTCACGGCTGGTTATGGTTTGGTTATCGTTAAAGTTAAATGGTGCAACTCACCCTTATTGTGTATCACGTTAAATCTACACTAATATAATAAAGAGGTTATATTTGTTTTTTTGTTTGTAGGAGGCAATCTTTGGAAGCACTTGTCCGATCGCTAAAATTTTTTCGCCTATAGAAAGCTGCTTTATTCCTGACTGACGTAGGATATTTTATGTACGCGGGCGAAGTCGCGGGCAAAAGCTAGTGTATTATAAAAGTGAAAGTTTGTTACTATGTAGTCCTATGATTGTTGCTCCTTCATGCTGAAATTGTTAAAGGGAATTCGATGAAAGGCACACGGGTGGACCTGCTATACCATGTACTATTACTACCTTTTTTTCTATCTCTTCTGAAGGATTGTTCGTTGGAACTGTGGCTGGACGGCTGAGGCGTAAGGAAGTCCGTTCTCTCACGCGTACGGCCGCCACTTTCGCTAGCATTACTGTTTCGTAGGACGGGGCGCCTGCCATTCCTCCTCGCTCCAGACGATGGCCGGGTTGCCGTTTTAGGTTTTTTTTTTTTCGGTGGGGTAAATTATCCAATGACAACCCCTGCCCTTGGGCGGAGCGGGAGATAGTGTCAGACTCTTACTGACTAAAAAACCCACCCCGTTCCTTCAAGCCTTCATACCGGGGCTCGAGTTCCCTTTCGGATAACCCTGGCCCCAGTAGGCTTCGACCCGGCTGGGCCCCTACTGTTTTTTTTTTGCTGATAACTCCTTGAGGCGCGCGGGAACAGTGCGCGCCGTCGACGACTTGGGCTCGGAACCCTAAAAATGATCAGAAAATTTAATTCCTGCAAGCATCAATTAAAGACCTGACCATTTGATTATTAATTTCACCAATCCTGCCGGAACTAATGTTGCCAATAAAAACCCTCGGATTCCGTATGTCCTATCAGTTCAGGATAATCTGGCAACACAGGTCGCAGTCTGTTAAGTAGCAAACGAACCTTGAATATGCAATGTGCATTCTTATTTAATTAGTCTCTTCCTTTTTGTGCAAAACTACTTTTGTAGCCGTTATCGAATATCTTTAAGTATCAAATTGGGCTGTTGACGTGTCTGTAATCTTTAATACTGATTGAAGGATTTTGTTGGAATGTTTTCATGTTAATTTTGGCAGTATTTACACACTCCTACTTTTTAATTATTACACAAAAAAATGGGGCTGTATCTGTACCCGTTACTGATCATATTTTTGTATTCAAAAGTAAAAAAAACCGAAATCCTAAAATTGACCACGAAAAGGTAAATTCATCATATATTCAATCATACATAACAATTGCTAGTAGAAAATACTGCGGGCAGTGTTTTTCCATTTTAAAAGTCATTTATTCATTCATAATCAATAGCCTGCACATTATTTCCATAAATTGAGAGACATTTTGGGATAAACACAAACGCTAATAACTTTGCTGTTTATGAATATTATTTATTGAGACTTTACTTAAATAATAACAAGGGCTTTTCTAATAAGCCCTTTAAGTATTTGTACTAATTGAAAATTAGTGGTGTATTATGTAATAATACAAAGCGAATTTCCGACCGCGTAAGAAACACAATCATCATTCAGCAGTAAAGACAATCTCTACAGGTTCTTAGATGGTTCCGATCTTCAGTGTTTGTGCGGCGTCTCGAAGGCAGACCATGTCCCACCTACCATCCTGCATCTCGTGTCCTGTGACCTGCTCACGTAGGGACCTAATGACAGCATCAGCGGACGGCATTACCTTGGTTGAATTCTGGGCCAGGCAAGGAATTTAACTAATTTTGCCATCGACATGCTAAGAAGGCGGTATACGTCCACTGTTGGAAATAGGCCTCCCCCAAATGTCACCACAATGAACGATCCACTGCGTTTTGCATCCATCGGATTCCCGCAACCTTCACCAGATCATCAGTCCATAAAGGAACACAATGCTGCGCGCCAAAAGTAAGATAAAAGATGTTACCCAAAAAGCTGCCACTCTAAAGTGGGATTAGTCCGGACATGTTTGTCGCATATCGGATGAGCTGTGGGCTAAAAAAGCCACTTATCGGGTCCCATTCAACGCAAGGCGACATCGTAGCAGACCGAGAGATGAGCTGGATAATTGCCGGAGGGACTGGCCCGCAATGGCCAAGGACGGACGTGTGTGGAAAAGGGAGGGGGAGGCCTTCGCCCAACAGTGGGACATAAATGGGCTAACTAGAAAGCCAACCAGGGGTTGTCGTCGGGTGCACATGCTGATTTTGTAAAATAATCGAAAGGAGAATGCTTAACACGTAACTTATCGAGAGTGAATAGGTTACTTTTAGGTAAGCGCGTTCCAAAGTCGCTTTCCATCAAGTGAGATAGAGGTCAAGCGCGTACCTATCAACAAAAAAAAAATGAATTTATTTACGGAATCATGTTTATAGCCTGTCTAAAAAGTCAAACGACTTGGGTAATTATTAAGGTAAAATGAAATCTGATGTCTATGATAGCCCCGGAGGACACGGTGGAGCACACAATCGCGGTGTGCCCTGCTTGGGCGGAGCATCGCCGTGCCCTCGTGGGTGATCGGCGGCGGAGACCTCTCGCGCCGGGCCTTGGTCGAGGCCATGGTCCGGAGCGAGGAGGAGTGGCAGGCGGTCGCCGACTTCTGCGAAGCAGTAATGCTCGCTAAGGAGGAGGCCGACCGCATCAGGCAACGGCGCTCTCGCCGCCGCCGGGATTCCGATCCCGATTTCCAGCCACCGTAGGCGCGGGCTTGCGGACAGAGAGCAATGGGTAGCTCGCTTTCCGGCCGTCCGGTAACCGTCCGGACCAAGCCCAAGTCGTCAACGGCGCGCGCTGTTCCCGCGCGCCTCAAGGAGTTGTCAGCAACAGCAGGGGCCCAGCCGGGTCGAAGCCTACTGGGGCCAGGGTAATCCGAAAGGGCGCTCGAGCCCCGGTATGAAGGCTTGAAGGAACGGGATGGGTTTTTTAGTCAGTAAGAGTCTGACACTATCTCCCGCTCCGCCCTCAAGAGCGGGGGTTGTCATTAGATGATTTTTCCCATCGGAAAAAAAAAAAAAATGTCTATGATAGTCAACACTGGTTTAATAATCAAGGTTGACTAAGAGATCTTGATCATTGTTTACTAATAAAAAAACCTTAAACCTAACCTACCCTAACCTAATAACCTTATAAAAGTATCGAATATATGTAAGTATTTTTTAAATGATTAAGTATTTTACAAAAATTTCCAAGTTGTTTGACTTATTAGACAGACGATTATCGTTCAAATATCAATACTACTAGTAGAACCTGACACTGGCCTCCAAAATGCAAAAAACTTAGGAATATTTGAATTTCGCGGGCTATCCTGGAGCATTCACCTCACTACGTATCAAACTTTTTTGAGTATAGAGCAGCGGTTCTCAAAATGTACCTATTCAAAATGTAGTCCCCAAAATGTCTAAAATATGGTCTGCGAAATGTCTGAAAAATGGTCCTTAAAAATTCCAAAATCTGGTTTACTTTCATTTTTTTAATTACACTATTGCATACCTTTCTTTAATTGAAGCTCACACTTCTGAGAATTGGTAAAAATCCGAAACTCTTTTTTTATGGTGGGAAAAATCATCCAATGACAACCCCCGCTCTTGGGCGGAGCGGGAGATAGTGTCAGACTCTTACTGACTATAAGCCCACCCCGTTCCTTTTAGCCTTCATACCGGGGCTCGAGTTCCCTATCGGGTAACCCTGGCCCCAGTAGGCTTCAACCCGGCTGGGCCCCTACTGTTGCTGACAACTCCTTGAGGCGAGCGGGAACAGTGCGCGTCGTCGACGACTTGGACTTGGTCCGGACAGTTACCGGACGGCCGGACAGCGAGCTACCCATTGCTCACTGTCCGCAAGCCCGCTCTTTTGGATTTTGAGATTTTAATTACACTAATGAAAACATGTTGTATTTTATATTTTAATGTTTATTATATTCATACGGGCGATGTGATCGCTAAGCGTAAAAGCTCTTCAGTTAAATTAAAAAAAATACCTACATACATATGTTGTCAAGACTGTTATTTCTTTACGCTTATTTATTTGTAGTTATAATTAGACTTTAGAGCTATGGAATATTTCGTCTTTTTTATAATTTCTTCAAAATTATGTATTTTCTTTACTGCGAATAATACATACCTACATAAAATCTCTCTTGTTAATTCAAAAGGGTTAGGCAGATTACTGGAGCTATACTTACCTGCTATATTTAATAATAACGCTGTATTTAGTAAGACCAAATTGAACTAATTTTTAAAATGTTTTGGTAGTTTGTTTTTTAAAGTGATATGAAAGAAAAGGGAGTTATGGAGTGATAGTTGTAAACCAAATTAAAAAAAAAAAACAGTAATCATTGTAAAGGTTCCATAAGTGATATGGAGCCTTTACAATAATTACTGGATAGTCTCATAGATCAATTTTAACAATTTCTTTTATGATAAAAGTTTTTGAAGTGAAAACTTCTTTAGCGGCGTTGAGCACTTTTTCTGTAATGGGTATAAAATCTTAAACTCGCGTCAGGACACGTGACCTGATCGAAAAAGCGTAAGACGGATGGAGAGTAGACAGCTATCCCTTATCGCGCGTTGTGAAAGGGGGCTAGATGGAAAAAATTCTCACGAAAAATTGTACCGACACTTTTACTGTCAAAATATAAATCCAAGATGGCGGCTGCAAGAAATTATCAACTTTTTCGTCATGGGTGTCGTTTTCATGGTCTTCGAGGGTGTTGAAACCGATGGTACTGTCAAAATATAAATCCAAGATGGCGGCTGCAAGAAATTATCAAATTTTTCGTCATGGGTGTCGTTTTCATGGTTTTCGAGGGTGTTGAAACCGATAGTACTGTCAAAATGTAAATCCAAGATGGCGGCTGCAAGAAATTATCAAATTTTCCGTCATGGGTGTCGTTTTCATGGTTTTCGAGGGCGTGGAAACCGATGGTACTGTCAAAATGTAAATCCAAGATGGCGGCTGCAAGAAATTATCAACTTTTTCATCATGGGTGTCGTTTTCGTGGTTTTCGAGGGTGTTGAAACCGATGGTACTGTCAAAATATAAATCCAAGATGGCGGCTGCAAGAAATTATCAACTTTTTCGCCATGGGTGTCGTTTTCGTGGTTTTCGAGGGTGTTGAAACCGATGGTACTGTCAAAATATAAATCCAAGATGGTGGCTGCAAGAAATTATCAAATTTTCCGTCATGGGTGTCGTTTTCATGGTTTTCGAGGGCGTGGAAACCGATGGTACTGTCAAAATGTAAATCCAAGATGGCGGCTGCAAGAAATTATCAACTTTTTCGTCATGGGTGTCGTTTTCGTGGTTTTCGAGGAAGTTGAAACCGATAGTACTGTCAAAATATAAATCCAAGATGGCGGCTGCAAGAAATTATCAAATTTTTCGTCATGGGTGTCGTTTTCATGGTTTTCGAGGGTGTTGAAACCGATAGAACTGTCAAAATGTAAATCCAAGATGGCGGCTGCAAGAAATTATCAAATTTTCCGTCATGGGTGTCGTTTTCATGGTTTTCGAGGGCGTGGAAACCGATGGTACTGTCAAAATGTAAATCCAAGATGGCGGCTGCAAGAAACTTTAACTTTTTCGTCATGGGTGTCGTTTTCGTGGTTTTCGAGGGTGTTGAAACCGATAGTACTGTCAAAATGTAAATCCAAGATGGCGGCTGCAAGAAATTATTAACTTTTCCGTCATGGGTGTCGTTTTCATGGTTTTCGAGGGTGTTAAAACCGATAGAACTGTCAAAATATAAATCCAAGATGGCGGCTGCAAGAAATTATCAACTTTTTCGTCATGGGTGTCTTTTTCATGGTTTTCGAGGGTGTTGAAACCGATGGTACTGTCAAAATGTAAATCCAAGATGGCGGCTGCAAGAAATTATCAACTTTTTCGTCATGGGTGTCGTTTTCATGGTTTTCGAGGGTGTTGAAACCGATGGTACTGTCAAAATATAAATCCAAGATGGCGGCTGCTAGAAATTATCAACTTTTTCGTCATGGGTGTCGTTTTCATGGTTTTCGAGGGTGTAAAACCGATAGAACTGTCAAAATATAAATCCAAGATGGCGGCTGCAAGAAATTATCAACTTTTTCGTCATGGGTGTCTTTTTCATGGTTTTCGAGGGTGTTGAAACCGATGGTACTGTCAAAATGTAAATCCAAGATGGCGGCTGCTAGAAATTATCAACTTTTTCGTCATGGGTGTCGTTTTCATGGTTTTCGAGGGCGTTGAAACCGATGGTACTGTCAAAATATAAATCCAAGATGGCGGCTGCAAGAAATTATCAAATTTTTCGTCATGGGTGTCGTTTTCGTGGTTTTCGAGGGTGTTGAAACCGATGGTACTGTCAAAATGTAAATCCAAGATGGCGGCTGCAAGAAATTATCAACTTTTTCGCCATGGGTGTCGTTTTCGTGGTTTTCGAGGGTGTTGAAACCGATGGTACTGTCAAAATATAAATCCAAGATGGTGGCTGCAAGAAATTATCAAATTTTCCGTCATGGGTGTCATTTTCATGGTTTTCGAGGGCGTGCAAACCGATGGTACTGTCAAAATGTAAATCCAAGATGGCGGCTGCAAGAAATTATCAACTTTTTCGCCATGGGTGTCGTTTTCGTGGTTTTCGAGGGTGTTGAAACCGATGGTACTGTCAAAATATAAATCCAAGATGGTGGCTGCAAGAAATTATCAAATTTTCCGTCATGGGTGTCGTTTTCATGGTTTTCGAGGGCGTGGAAACCGATAGTACTGTCAAAATGTAAATCCAAGATGGCGGCTGCAAGAAATTATCAACTTTTTCGTCATGGGTGTCGTTTTCGTGGTTTTCGAGGGTGTTGAAACCGATAGTACTGTCAAAATGTAAATCCAAGATGGCGGCTGCAAGAAATTATCAACTTTTTCGCCATGGGTGTCGTTTTCGTGGTTTTCGAGGGTGTTGAAACCGATGGTACTGTCAAAATATAAATCCAAGATGGTGGCTGCAAGAAATTATCAAATTTTCCGTCATGGGTGTCGTTTTCATGGTTTTCGAGGGCGTGGAAACCGATGGTACTGTCAAAATGTAAATCCAAGATGGCGGCTGCAAGAAATTATCAACTTTTTCGCCATGGGTGTCGTTTTCGTGGTTTTCGAGGGTGTTGAAACCGATAGTACTGTCAAAATGTAAATCCAAGATGGCGGCTGCAAGAAATTATCAACTTTTTCGTCATGGGTGTCGTTTTCATGGTTTTCGAGGGTGTTGAAACCGATGGTACTGTCAAAATATAAATCCAAGATGGTGGCTGCAAGAAATTATCAACTTTTCCGTAGTGGGTGTCGTTTTCATGGTTTTCGAGGGTGTTGAAACCGATAGTACTGTCAAAATATAAATTCAAGATGGCGGCTGCAAGAAATTATCAAATTTTCCGTCATGGGTGTCGTTTTCATCGTTTTCGAGGGCGTGGAAACCGATGGTACTGTCAAAATGTAAATCCAAGATGGCGGCTGCAAGAAATTATCAACTTTTTCGCCATGGGTGTCGTTTTCGTGGTTTTCGAGGGTGTTGAAACCGATGGTACTGTCAAAATATAAATCCAAGATGGTGGCTGCAAGAAATTATCAAATTTTCCGTCATGGGTGTCGTTTTCATGGTTTTCGAGGGCGTGGAAACCGATGGTACTGTCAAAATGTAAATCCAAGATGGCGGCTGCAAGAAATTATCAACTTTTTCGTCATGGGTGTCGTTTTCGTGGTTTTCGAGGGTGTTGAAACCGATATTACTGTCAAAATATAAATCCAAGATGGCGGCTGCAAGAAATTATTAACTTTTCCGTCATGGGTGTCGTTTTCATGGTTTTCGAGGGTGTTGAAACCGATGGTACTGTCAAAATATAAATCCAAGATGGCGGCTGCAAGAAATTATCAACTTTTCCGTCATGGGTGTCGTTTTCATGGTTTTCGAGGGTGTTGAAACCGTTGGTACTGTAAAAATATAAATCCAAGATGGCGGCTGCAAGAAATTATCAAATTTTCCGTCATGGGTGTCGTTTTCATGGTTTTCGAGGGTGTTGAAACCGATGGTACTGTCAAAATATAAATCCAAGATGGCGGCTGCAAGAAATTATCAAATTTTCCGTCATGGGTGTCGTTTTCATGGTTTTCGAGGGTGTTGAAACCGATAGTACTGTCAAAATATAAATCCAAGATGGCGGCTGCAAAAAATTATTAAATTTTTCGTCATTGGTGTCGTTTTCATGGTTTTCAAGGCTGTTGAAACCGATAGCATTGTCAAAATGTAAATCAAAGATGGCGGCTGCAAGAAATTATCAACTTTTTCCTCATGGGTGTCGTTTTCGTGGTTTTCGAGGGTGTTGAAACCGATGGTACTGTCAAAATTTAAATCTAAGATGGTGGCTGCAATAAATTATCAACTTTTTCGATATGGGTGTCTTTTTCATGGTTTTCGAGGTTGTTGAAGCCGATAGTGCTGTCAAAATGTAAATCTAAGATGGCGGATGTCAGAAATTATCAACTTTTTCGTCATGAGTGTCGTTTTCATGGTTTCGAAGATGTTGAAATAGTGCTGTCAAAATGTACATAAAATAGGATAGTATTTTTTAGTTATATTGTATTGGCTAGACGGAAAAAATTCTCACGAAAAGTTGTAACGACACTTTTTCTATAGTAAGCTATTGTAAGCCGTGCGGCGTGCGCATGTTTCTCTGTCTTTCTCTCTTTCTCTCTCTTATAGAAAGCAAGCCAGAACGGAACTTCGTTCCATCCGGGTGTCCCTTGACACCTCAGTAGTTTTTCGGAGAGATAAACTTTTTAATGTAAAATAATTGTAATAGTTTTAAAGTGTTAAATTTTTAATGTAATATAAATTGTCATGTTTGTGTACGATAGCGCAATAAATGAATATTGTATTCTACCACATAAATGATAGTACTTTTATACTGATAAAGCAATTCCCTAACCATTCCAAAATATCAAACATGCTCAACGTTAATAATCAAGTTTTCACTTCTGCCGGCACTCCCGGAGTGCAACCCGTCTTTTTTTTATTAAATTAAGATTATTGTTTCCTTTTGAACTTCTGGTTCTGCTATCAAAAAAGAAACCAAAGACGCCACTCAAAAATAGATTGAAAACCACTGGTATAGAGCAATAAAAGGCCATAAAGATATAGAAACCATGTTTGAACGCACTAACTTAGTACCAACACTATCACAGAAACTCACTTCCGATGTCCGTAAAATTATAATATTTGCAATACCATAATTGGGCCAACGTTTTACACGTACGTCGAAGATTGGCACCCAACGTTATCAAAATTCAGATAATTTTTGTGTAATAAATTCCAAACGTGCGTATATCCATGTAGTTGATGAAATAAATAATGTATTTCTGTATGTTCGTAGAAAAATATGTGAATTACGTAGTAGTCATAAAGATAAGTGCCTTCCTGTTGGCTTGTTGAAATCGTAACAAGCCTTACTGCTGATGTTCGCTGTGATTAGATTAAGTTGTTTCATTGTAGAGTCTAGAAATATGCGGGGATTCACTGGAAAAAAAAACATCGTATATTGTATCTATATACAAAAAAATGTCTGTACACAACATGTAACATTAACGCATATCCTAAAAGTAGGTAGTATGTTCAGAATCGGTCACTGAATCTATTTTAGTTGTTCTTAAAATAAGTTTTTTTTTTCCATAGATTATAGTGAGAATCATTATAAGATGTGAAAATTACCTTGTGTATTTGTAAATCTGAGATGTATGTAAGAGAGGTTATCGTCGTCTGTGTGAATACGAATCCTCAAGTTTTTTCGGCATATCACCCGTAATGAGGACTCGATGGAACGTTTGGTGGTGCAAGGGAAAGTCGAAGGCAAAAGATCTCGTGGACGCTCTCCAACACGATGGACGGACCTCATCAAAACCGTGACACACTACAGCGTGAATGAAGGCTCCCAAGCCGCCAAACACAGAGCTGCATGGGGTCGTATCGCGAGACAGGCGGTGGTGCGGGACTCTACCGAGACATGACCACGACCACTCTCTCAAGAGTGTATGACTAAGAAGAGACTACTTCGATGCGCTACCAATGTAGCACGTCGATGCCGTCGATGAGGCAAAATGCGGCTGGATTATAGTTGGAATAACGCTCAATTTACCCTAACATGTAGCATATTCATCTCTAAATTCCCATTATTAAGGTTCCTACAAAATGTTATGCCTTACATTCGCGTGTCGGCGTGCGCAGTAACTGCGCTATCGAGCGCGACTGCCATTCAAAAACCTGGGCGCGCTAATACGAGGGAAGAAGATACCCGCTGGAGCACCAAGTTTGACGACGTAGTCTGAAAAATCGCCAAACTTAAGTGGCAGCGGGCAGGGCAAATGGGGATGAAAGGATCTAGAGTGGCGATCACGTACCGGAGCACACGGCGTTGGAATGCCTTCTAATATGTGGAGCGATGACCTTGTGAGGGCCGCGGGAATCCGATGGTTGCGAGACGTATAGGACCGGTCGTTATGGTGACACTTGGTCACACGTCCAACAGTGTACGTCCTTTCAGCTGAAATGATGATGATGAAGGCGAGCGATGTCGCGCGACGACGCGCGTCTCCATGCATGTTGAAAAACCTGGACGCATGTCAAGAGTGAATAGATTGCTTCTAAGCAAGCGTATTCCATCGTATGCCACATTATCGCTTCCTATCAGGTGAGGTAATGGTCAAACGCGAGCCTATCCTCTTCTTCTTCTTATTCTTCCTGCCTTTGTCCCGTTTTATTTGGGGTCGGCGCAACGCGTATTTTTCTTCCATTCTGTCCTGTCACTCGTCACGCTATCACTAACTTCCTTTTCTTTCATATCACTTCTCACACAATCCATCCATCTTTTCTTTGGCCTCAGTCTCCCTCTACATCCATCCACATGTAAATTTTAAACTCTTTTAGCAGCATGCTTTTCATCTCTCCTCTTTACATGACCATACTTACCGAAACGTGAGCCTATCCATAAAAAAATGCTACGCTTCGACTCTTCACCAGTGTGACTTAAGCCGATTTTCAGCCACCGTAGGCGCGGGCTTGCGGACAGTGAGCAATGGGTAGCTCGCTGTCCGGCCGTCCGGTAACCGTCCGGACCAAGCCCAAGTCGTCGACGGCGCGCGCTGTTCCCGCGCGCCTCAAGGAGTTGTCAGCAACAGCAGGGGCCCAGCCGGGTCGAAGCCTACTGGGGCCAGGGTAATCCGAAAGGGCGCTCGAGCCCCGGTATGAAGGCATCGAAAAAAAAAAAAAAAAATAAGCCTAAAATTTATTCTTTCGATTTTTGTTCTTTATAACATCTGTACCACAAAAAGCTACCTTATCAACCTGCCAAACACATTGAGATGTCACCCATATTTGGTCAGGTGCGTATGGTTGCGCCCGCGCATGGCTTCCGGCACTCGCTAGGTCGATTGATCAAACAATGGTCGTGTTCACTGATTAATTGCTTTATTTGTTAATGTTACAATTGTCTCCATTGTGCGGAGGTGAGAATTCAATTACGAATTTGAATATTTTTTTTTTTACTTTTCTACCCACGAGTTGTATGTAGATCTTTTTTTTTAAGGTGGGAAATCATCCAATGATTTCTCCTGATCTGGGTGGAGCGCGAGGGCGTGTCAGACTTTTACTGATTAAAATCACACCTGTGTCCTTTAGTTGCTTCGGGTATCCTTTTCAGAGAATATCTGCGCTCCTAGTGAACATTGACTCTGTAACGGTTGGGCCTCTACGATTTGCTGACATCTTTTATCACCACATGCTGTCGACGACTGGGCTTTGGTGACTTCGGTCCAATGGGGGTTCAAAGTTTGTTTGGAGAAACCTACTATTACGCGGGAGAAGCCGCTGGCAGAAGCTAGTTAATTATAAAAAAAAACTGGGCTAGTGCGAGTCGGACTCGCACACTGAGGGTTCCGTGCAAACTACAATTCCCGAATGGAGTCTTGAAGATTTTTATAAGTAACAAAAAGACTGTTTTCAGATTTATTCCTATACCTGTGCTATAAGACTTTGCTTTGTGTCAAACAGGATTCTGGGTCAACGGGATAAAGGGTCTTGACAGACAGACAGACGAACGAACGGACAGATAACAAAGTGATCCTATAAGGGTTCCGTTTCTTCCTTTTGAGATACGGAACCCTAATTATTGGAGATACTGATAGGTTTATCATTAATCTAGCTTCTGTTATGCCATATTCATGATAATCCCCAGCAGTAATTTAGCAAAAGTTACTTCTCTGTGACAGAGCCCGGAAGAGAAAAACTTGTCGTTTACATACTCGGAATGTCGGCAGCTGAGCACGCTAAATGTTAACGATGTCTCATATTCACGACGATTTATTGAATCAAACTGGTTCAGGATTATGCGTTTAACTTGACTTGTTTTATTTATATGTTTAAAGTACCGTTTCCCACGGATTTGAGGATGTGTGCTGCTGTGAATTGTGAGCCGTATGTCTGGATTTGTTTCCGCTTCGTAGTTCGCTTTTTGCTTTTGTAACTATATATCAGTTTTTTAATAATATAATATAATCAATACAAAAGAATTAACATTATACAATCAAATGAAAAGTCAATAGGGTAGTTTCCAGTGTCAAAATAATTACATTTTATTTAGTCCGTATTTTAGATTATAAAGAAATATTGGACACGTATTTTTCTTTTTTCGACTGAACAAAAAATAACAAAGATATAGCCCATTAAAGTTACGTATGAAGTCACCCCGTGCGAAAAAATGCAGCACGGGGTGACGTTACACGTAACTTTAATGGGCTATATCTTTGTCATTTTTGGTTTAATTTACAAATAAAAAAATACGTGTCCTTTTTTTGAATAATCTAAAAAAACCGAAATAATTACACTTTTTACGGCAACTAGCCTATTATCAATAAATAACCCGCCCCTGATAATTCCCGGTGCAAAAGTGCCCGTAACACTCGCCGCATTACTTCGCTGAATAGCAATGGCTATTCTTTGCACGAAGAACGAGCTGGACCGGGAGTCACCCGTTGCCTCACCGAGCCTACGGCCCAAATCCCGCACAAAACACCTTGCCTCCGTACTCCAACTGCCCAGAGTCTCCACAGCAACCGGCACAAATGGTAAAGCTGCTCCAAGGAAGCGTACTTCAGCCTTTTATTAGAGCAGGCGTCTTCAGCAGCGGCAGAGGCAGTGTGCATGGTACGCCTCAGGTGACTGGCGGCAACGTTGCTGACGCATAATTATATAATAATAATAAATAAATAATAAATATCTCGTTAGGCAGTTGGGTCAAGGGCTTGATCCAGAAGTCTGTACTCCTGGACACGGCGCGTATTGTCCGGAGATTCCTCTCTCAGGAGCCCTGACCACCGGTAGCTTGGGCCCTTTTCCAGATGCCGGTGGCCTACTATTTTTATATATTTTTTTGTATATCACAACTATCATACAACGCTCTCTAGTCCCGAACTAAGCAGAGGCGTGCTATGATTACTGGACAACTGATAAACATACGTAAATATTTCTAAATACATACATACATATTACAGATAAATTACACCCAGACACAGAACAAATGATCGTGCTTATCACACAAACATTTGTCTTGGGTGGGAATCGAACTCGCGACCTCCGGTATAGCAGTCAGAGCTAAACCACTAGACCAACGTGCCAGTCAATAAAAAATAAATATTTGTATATTTCGAAAATTAACTTCCCTCATAGACTAGGTACACCCAAGTCAAAAATTTTCGATTCTCAGTCCACAAATCCCATATTACTTTACTCATAATTAAGTTAAAAGGTTACAATGCCTAAAGGTGTCTAGTCTACGTCATTCTCGTGTCTAGTGTAACCCAAACGGACCTATTAATAGGTGCTATATATTCATAACCCGAGTTGACACGAATGGCATCTGAGTCCATTCGTAACTTCAACTAGATCTAGGCAAAATTACCCTGTTTGTGTTTTTATACACCCTGTATATGCGGGTTATTATAACTCAACCTGTAGGTTACCGGGAATGGGGTTGCCAAGCCAAGTATTGTTAAAATAAGTTCCAATTTTGAAAAAGTGTACTTATTACATTGTTTAGGGGCATAGAAAAAAAACCCTAAAAAGTGTTTAAAATGAGTTCCAATTTTGAAAAGTTAAATTTGTTGAGTATGAAATTTCTTTACTGCCAGTTATAAAAAAAAAAATTAGTGAGCGTGTCTCTTTTTTTTATTTCTAAGATGTTTTTGTTGATAAAAACAAAGTAATGGTAAAGTCATGTTCCATTAATACGAATATTATGTACGTCAACTTTTAAAAACAAAACGCCATGTCTTAAATTACTCGCCCACGTCTAATAAATGTGCCACATAATAATTTAATATAAAACCCCACATTAGGCGTGGCAACACTACTTTGCAATGTCATTTGGATGCGAGCGGCGTATGCGCATCGCACGATTCCCATATTAACGACGGACTAAAATACTCGTGTACAAAGTAAATTAAAATATGCAACGCATTCAATGAAAAAAACTGTATCGGATGGTACGCCATGTTTCGTAATGGTCAAGTGCGAGTTGTGGTATTATGACATGGTTGTTTGTAAGCGAGCTTTTCGTCTTTGGGGTTTGATACTGGATTACTTCAAGTTTGGTATTGTATTTGAAACAAAGCCTTTTGGCTAATAGACTGCAGCGGTGGCCTAGTGCTAATAGTCCCGACTTACGAGATCTAGGTCGCGGGTTCAAATCCAGCCTGGTTCATTACTTTGTGTAGTTTATTTCATCACCACTATTCTCAAAACGGTGTAGGAAAACATCGTGACGAAACCGGTCTTAGAACCGAAACATCGAAGACATGTGACATTCACCAACACGCATTAGCCCGCGTGGTGGATTACGGCCCATTCCCTAGAGAGTCCCAACTATGCTATGCTTTTGGCTTTGTTTCAAATTCGTGGATTTGATAAAATTTGATAAAAGAAAGATGTCCACTTCAGGACATTTTTTTTTAATAGCTTTGTTATTCTGAATTATTCTTATTCCAATCCTTTTTCTTCCTATAAATTATGTCTCTCAATTCAGTGTGCCTCCTGGCAAAGGCCTCCTCCAGCTGCTTCCATTGTAGTCTATCACGAGCCACTTTCCTCCAATTGGGGCCCGCCGTCAGTTTGAACATTATATCTCCCTAAATGAAGCTACAACGAACAATCTTGAGCGTCTCACATCTATTGGACTGCGACCCTAACCAGGTCATCGGTCCATCTTCCAGCGGTCACCATTTCAGAACCTCTAAGCCCATGGGCTCAGTTAGCGAGCTTCCGGTAAGCGGTCGCCACTTCAGAACCTTTACCCCTTCGGTTCAGTTCAGCTAGCAATGTGCCCTGCCAATTACCACTTAAGTGTGACGCTTCTTCGGGTTACGTTGGTAATCTTGATTCTCCTGCGGATATCTTCATACCTGAATTGATCACGCAAGGAAACTTTGAGCATAACTCTTTCCATTACCACTTGTGTGACACGACAAATACTACTACTTCCTCTGCTGGTACGATACTACAGTTGCCATCACGGATCTTGAACAATTGCGCAGAAGTCAAATATTCGGTCTCTTTAGTGGTGCGAAGTGAGACGCGGGGGCGGGGAGTGTCAGTGATTGGCTGGCCGCGCTATTGCGTCATAGACGTCACTCCTCATTCGTTCACTACGTTGCTGCATGTATCTAACAACGAAGACGATATGCTCGCCAATGTATGGAATGCGCAAAGCGATCCCCACTCTGACGCCGAGCGCTCAAGATCCGTGATGGCAACTGTATTATAGATCCAAAGGGTGTTATTGGATTTCGTAGGTTTCATCTACACTACATGAAGAAGTAAAGTTTGTTTTTTTGTTTTTTTTTTTTTTAGGAGGTAATCTCTGGAAGTACTGAGCCGATTTCTAAGATTTTTTCACGGATAGAAAGCTGCTTTATTCCTGACTGACATAGGCTATATTTTATGTACGCGAGCGAAGTCGCGGGCAAAAGCTAGTAATAAATATTCATACACACACACACACAGTATTCTGCCCATCATCTCACCTTTAAGTGTGACTGTAACTGGTCGGTCCTGTGTCCGTATTATTTCCTAAATCGTAGAAAAATTAGATTATATCAAAAGGTTGAGTTCTTAGCAGACCAGCATTTGCTCATCAACTAACAGACAAGAGGACTTTTCTTCTTCTTTAGTAAATGTGAGAAAAGCTCCATAAACGATGATGGTGGAAGTAGCACCAAGTTCGAATATCCAAAAAAAAAACACGTATTTCCTGGAACAAGTTTTGTGAGCTATTCGAGTAAATCAGGGAATTACCGAATGTCAACAGAGTTTTCAGGCGTTATCACTTTTTTTTTGCATTGCCTCTCCATCAAACGTCGCGTTGGGCTTGGATTGCGTTAGATGAAGTAACAAGCTTTTAAACCATGCTCGATGGAAAGGATCCTCTTAAGGATTTGTCAGCAACTTATATTCTTCATTCATTCATTTGTACATTCATTCCGTCAAGGTTTTACCACATCCCCAACTAACTCTAAAACCGAGAGCATCAACAGCAACAATCAATAAAAATTTTAATAGGAAACATTCGTAACTGTCCCCGACAACCCATCTCTTTAAAACAATTACTACTTACATTCAGACTTCGCAACACAATTAATCAATCGTTGTATAATACCATAAAGCGGCTGCATCGCTTCCTCGATATGTATCGTCTACTCGACGTAATAATTAGGTTAGTTGTGCAGCGTAAAGCGCATTCGTCAAGTGTTGAGATGCGCGCAGAGAAGTTTATAGTGGTGGGGAGTGTCGATAGAAATTGTATCGATGATTTTTTTGTAAACGGAAAGTTTTGTTTGTTTTGAAGAGCGTCCACTGTTGGACATAGCCTTCCCCTAAGTGTCAACGCATCGACCGGTCCTGTGTGTCTCGCATCCATTAGATTCCCGCGACCATCTCCGTGTCGTTGGTCGACCTTCCAATACTGCGCAATCCGTTACGCAGTCATTGCTCCAGAACCTTTCGACCATCTTTTCTACGAGCAATGCAAGCTGTTACTCTACTTTTATCTTCACTAATATAATAAAGAGGTAAAGTTTGTTTTTTTTTGTTTGTAGGAGGTAATCTCTGGAAGTACTGGTCCGATTGCTAATTTTTTTTTACCGACAGAAATAAGTGCCATAATCCTGAGTAATATATTTTCGCGGGCGAAGTCGCGAGTAAAAGCTAGTTAATTATAAGCAATGCTAAAATCTTGTACAAAAATCTAAGGTACATGAAGAGAATTTACTAGAAAAAAAAAAACTATTTAAGTATCTTGATCCTACAAAAACAATGACATTAAAATAAGACTTTTATTTTAGTGAGAACGAAATGCAAATCGCTCGACTTATTTATTGAGTGTCCTTTAGAATCGTCTAGAATTGTGTGATATCTATGCAAATCGCAGATGTAAATCAGAAACAACAAAATTTTTCTTTGAATCTACCATTTAAAGTAGCATCACGTAAAATAGTATTCTGCTTACATACACAAGTACTTCCTTTTGTATCTGTTTTAACGTGTTTTTTTTTTTTATAATATTTATGTGGTTACTTATTTTTATATCACCATTATTCTTGTTCGTTTTCGGTTTTTTTTTTATAATAAATACGTTTCTGTAACCTTGCAGAGTCATTGAAGTCTTTTTTTTTTAAAGTTCTCCCACGCTAGAAATTACTTCTGTAGCATGGGTGTGTTTTATGCAGAATATTGAAATGATCATCATCTTCCTACCCATGTTACTTGGGGACGCGAAACACATTTTCTTTCCATAAAACATAAACATTACCAGTTTGTTTTTATGTTTTGTTTGTAGGAAGTAAGTAATCTCTGAAAGTACTGGTCCGATTGCTGATGGCTGCTGTATTCCTGAGTGACATGGCTATATTTATGTACGTGAGTGAAGCCACAGGCAAAAGCTAGTTAAATATAACAAAGAGAATGACTATTAAAACTACGAGTCCAATTAAAAACTATTTTATTTTCACATACCCAGATGTAATATTCATCCATATACTCTAGACAATTCATTTCACATAAATTTTATAAAAAACAATTTCTGTCGACACCATCCCTGTCCCATCCCTACTCTGCATCTGTGTCAGATGTGCGGCAGGTGGCGCGTGCGCAGGTGAACGCCATACTAGGCGTACAGCCTTGCACACAGCCAAAATCTTGCGGTGCCCTTACAACGAGCTATTGTTTACTAGACAGCCATCATGCATCACGAGTATGATATTGAGAGGTTGGCTAACCTGTCCTTTGAGCAATTTTATTCCTGGATAAAGTCCTTGGTGTCCTGGGTATGATCAATGAGGTCCTGTTTTGATCGATATTTGGAGGTATGCGGAACAGAGAGTAAAGTCTCACATACCTACCTTGAAAAGAGAGAATCCTTTTTTTATCGGATATAAACTAGTAAGTACTTGACTGCGATCACCTGATGGTAAGCAGTGATGCAATGGTTGATGGTAAGGCACGCTAGTTTAGAGCCTATTCACTCTAGCCTTGAAGACACCCAAATTATAATCGGACGGGAAGACCGCAGCAGGCAAATTGTTCTAGTCCTTCTCATCCTCCGGCCAGACGAATGTTATGTCTGGTGGGCAACTGCGTGATAGATGATCTCGGGCTGTCGTTTAGATTCAAATCGCGCGGAGAGCTTTGATTGCACGATGCAGGATTAGTTCTTATGTGACATCATAGATGTCGCTACAGATAGAAGAATGATTGGTCGAAGACTGAGGGATTGTTCTAAAGAGTAACCGTGGTCATGAAGGAAAACAGGTGGGTTTTAGTTAGTTTCACTTGTCCTGTTGCCTGCTCACGTAGGAACCTAATGACAGCATCAGTGGACGGCACTGCCTTGGCCGAATTCTGGGCCAGGCAAAGAATTTAACTAATTTTGCCATCGATACGCTAAGAAGAAGTTAGTAAAGTTTTGACACTCCTCGCTCCACCCAGAGCGGAAGATGACGAAGTAAAAAGTCCAGCGCCCGGAGTTCCTTGTCATCATCATCATCATCATCATCATTTCAGCCGAAAGACGTCCACTGTTGGACATAGGCTTCTCCAAGTGTCGCCATAATAACTGGTCCTTTGCGTCTCGCATCCATCGGTTTCCCGCGACCCTTGCCAGATCATCGGTCCAGCTTGTGCTAGGCCTTCTAACGCTGCGTCTTCCGGTACGTAATCGCCATTCGGGTTCCCTATGCGTATATTTAATTACAGCCACTACATTGTGTGTATCTACGAGTGTGTATGCCAAATAAAATAGCTTTCCTTCTTTCTTTTTTCTTTCTTTCTTTCTTTCTAGAAGCTATTTTTACGCCTAGTCAGATATGATATCCACCCACCCCTAGTTTAATGTCTTGAATCTTGAGAACTCTGTCTGGAACACCTTGTAACTTGAAAATCTTTTAAAGCACGTGGTGTTGATACTAAAGACGTGTTTTTTGAAGGTAAAGTAAAACAAGCCATACATACCTATTTGTGAATATCTCAGCAAAATAACTTTTGCTTAATAGCTAGCTATATTTATGCTGTAAACTTCGCCTATTTGATGTATAAAATCATCAAATAGATGAATTCTACAAGTGAACAACTATAAAATCTCTGACTAAACCCGCCTGCGTTCCTTAACTTGCCCCTTGCGTTCCAGAGCCGCGTTAACTCTTTTCAGCATTTCCGCAACCCTGAACTATCACTATACCATCTTACTAGCTGCTATAACCATACCATAAAGTGTTCTTGCAGTATGGACTGTAACATCAATTCAAAAGAAAGTTTTTTTTTTTTACTGTTTATAGTCTCGCACTTGACCGCTATCTCACCTTTTTTTTATGGTGGGAAAAAATCATTCAACGACATCCCCCGCTCTTGGGCGGAGCGGGAGATAGTGTCAGACTCTTACTGACTAAAAGACCCACCCCGTTCCTTCTAGCCTTCATACCGGGGCTCGAGCGCCCTTTCGGATAACCCTGGCCCCAGTAGGCTTCGACCCGGCTGGGTCCCTGCTGTTGCTGACAACTCCTTGAGGCGCGCGGGAACAGTGCGCGCCGTCGACGACTTGGGCTTGGTCCGGACAGTTACCGGACGGCCGAAACCGCTATCTCACCTGATGGGAAGCGATGATGTGATGAGCACGCTTGCCTAGAAGTAAATAATAAGCTATGAAGGTAAGCAAATACTCAGTATTGCTTATAATGTAGGTAATAACTATAATAACCTGTGAAGCTAAAAATAGCGCCAGGCCCTCGTATCTCGTTCCTAGCCACCCTAGGCGACTAGGGAATCATGTCAGGTGTTTAGGATGCAACACCTGTGACATAAATAAATAAAAATATTAACCTGGGAATACCTGATTTCCATCCTACCTCTTAGGTCTTAAAATAGTACAGTAATTAATAAAAATTAACTAAGAAGAAAGAGTTTTGCTCGCAGAACTGATGGCCGTTGGGTCCGAAAGGTTCTGGAGTGGCGAACGCGTACCGGAAGGCCTCCTACAAGGTGGACTGATGATCTGGTGAAGGTTGCGGGAAACCGATGGATGCGAGACGCACAGGAACTTTAGGTTTTATTCTGCCTATTCCGATTCTCTGTTAATCAAAGAGAGAGGCTCATATAAGTCGTGAGTTTGACATTTCCAAATCTATTTTCACAATCAATTTCAATTGATCTCGACTAACTTAATGTAAGTTTTATTGTATTAGCAAGTAATTACGGACCATATAAGTAATTGTTAGGAGGAAGTCATAACATTCATCAGGTTCAATTTCCTGCAATTTTACGATAAATGCCAAAACTCTTGGCGTCATTATAATCTTTTATAGTGTCCGACCTAAACTAATTTTCGCGGCCGAAACCGTAAGTCAATTTCGGCTTTAATTCTAGTTTCGGCTACTTCCATATAAGGTTGATTTCGGGAGAGGTGATCAGTTATAATCAGTCAGTAGTTATGTCACGTATTATATTGTATTAATTATTCAGTTTTTTTTCATATTACATAATACTAGCTTCTACCAGCAGCAGCCAAATAACATTTTAAACAAGATTTTAAAGGTCCAGTTTTTGAAACTGTGTTCAATGTTTTATACGTGATACATACTCTTTACGTAACCGAGCAACGGGTTGTTTTATTCAAGTTGTCATTCTACAAATATACTGGTTGAATAGAAATGATTACGCTTTATTAATTATCTAATAACCTGTTGGGCACAGCAAAGACAGCAGAAAGGATACTTAAACTTATTCTATGTACAATTTTATTTAACACTAGCTTTTGCCCGCAGCTTCGCCCGCGTACATAAAATATAGCCTATGTTACTCAGGAATAAAGCAGCTTTCTATCGGTGAAAGAATATTAGCAATCGGACCAGTACTTCCAGAGATTTCCTCTTACAAACAAATAAAAAACAAACTTTACCTCTTTATTATACATATTAGTGTAGATTCATTACATTATATAATCTTTATTATTTTATATTATTATGCGTGCTGTACAATTTTCTCATTGATTACAAACAAAAATACAAACTCAGTAACATATGTAATCGAAGAACGAAACCTCTCTAATTTAGTTGGCCATAGTTTCGGCTAGATGGCTGCCGAAGCCGAAACTCGTTCTTTTGCCGAAACTAAGCCGAAGCCGAAAATTCGTTCGGACACTACTCTTTTATGTTAAGACAGGATGTAAGATTGATTTTATTCGTTGATGAAGAATTGATCGTGCCTTGAAGCTTTGAGAGGCTGTTTCAACACTTCCCATGGCTTCGAAGACTAGTTCACGATACTTATTACATTTTTAAAATCTGCATTTATTTCGTGTTAGGATCAGATGCGGCACAGGTGGCGCAGTGGAGTAGCGATTGACTGCTGCGCTGAGTGTCGCAGGTTCGATTCGTATACGAAATTTTTATATTTGAATTTTAATAGTTGTTCCGGGGTGGGTGTAAGTGAGTTTACATGTTTGTAAATGCACCCATGATACAGGCTATCTGGCGCTTATTGGATGCTTGAGACAGAGTAGTTTATTTACTTCTGCATTGATAGGTCCTGAAAAGACTTAAGAGATGATAAGATACAGGCTATAGGCAATATTCAACCTATCCTACTGGAAATTCAAAATAGTTTCTTAAATAAAAATAATCACATGTCATAACGTATATCTAGAGTAACTACCACCCTGGTTGCGCCCGACCGGCTTTGCAACCATTTTATAATCTGTATTTGAAGCTATAAGCGTTGTTTTCTTCCTAGTCTAATTTTCCCACCGCTGGGAATAGCCAAGTAAGGGTTCTCCTTTATCCAAACCTCTCTATCTTGCGCGATCTGACCAAGCTTGACTCGCAAACGTGATCAGATCGTAACACCACCTTTTTTGAGGTGGCAAATCATTAAATAACATCTCTCACTCTGATTGAGCGACGGGAGTATCAGACTTTTACTGACTAAAAACACACCTGTGTCCTTCAGTTGCCCATTGCGTTCCAGGGCCACTGACTCTTTCGAACTATTCCGCAGCCCACATATTTCCACCTTGACCTACTAAATACGTGTTCCATCTCCCTTCCTGGCCGCAACACGCACTCCAAGCCGTTAATTACAAGATTAATAAATAACCCAGCACGCAAAAGTATGAACTCATCTAGTAAAAGTATCCATCATCTGTTTTCACTTAGGCAGCGCGTGCGCATGTCCCTGAGGTAACGGGACAGCCGGCAGATGGCGTCGCTGTCGACATTGTAAACAACGTGTTTATAACAGCTATATTATTAACACAATATATTGGTGTATGTGCAGTTTTTAGACCAATATGGTATGCTATTACTGGGTAAGAAGGTCCAGAAGTTTCAAAAAGTCTGTGACAGAAACCAACACCACCACCAGTATCACCACCACTGTCGCCACATCGACCGGTTCACAGTTTTTTTTAAATGTAGCGCCACATTAGAAATTACTGCTTCGCAAAAGGAGGCTACCACCTGCCAGTCCTCCTCGCTCAGGATCATGGCCTGTACCAAGGCCAGGCGTGGGAGATCACTGCCGCTGAGCGCCCCCACGAGGACACGGCGGTGCTCTGCCCAGGAGGGGCACACTTTTACCGTATGCTCCACCGTGTCGTCCGGGCGGGGACCGCATGGTGACACCCGGGCGTTTCTTCGTAACTTCCCGAACGTACCCGGTGAGGACCTGCGTCATGCGGAAGGAAAGGACACGTTCACAAACATGTAAACTCACAATATACAAGACACCCAAGACCCAGATCAACAATCTATGATCCATGTAAATATTTGTTACACGTGGGAATCGAACTCGCTACACGCAGTGTAACAGCCAATTTCTCGACCACTGCACCAACCGTAACTTCTGCATTTGTCTTCTTTGTTCCAAGGTAGATTTTAATAACTAGTACTTTTATCATTGGAGAGACGAATAATTTCTCGCCATAGGGAGTAATTTAGTTGTAATAGTGTGTTGTATTGATAAGTATTATGAAAGTTTTACGCGAAACATATTGATTAATCGTTCGAGTTTGTAAATATAGAGGTGGGAGCTGTTTGTCGATACTTTTCCTTTGTAAACGAGTGTGAGGGCATTTCTAGGTTGTTGATAAGTAGATTTAAGTGTATATTCAAAAGCAAAAACTCTAAGAATCTGTCAAAAATATAGTAGACCCTGGAATTTTGACTGAGCTGTTGGTCTATAGTGGTTAGTGGCCCTGACTGCTATGCCTGAGGTCGTATTATGGACATTAATTTTGTGGGTTCGATTCCCATCCAGGACAAATATTTCTGTGATGAGCATGATCATTTGTTCTGTGTCTGGGTGTAATTTATCTACAATATATACATTGTATTTAGAAATATGTAAGTATGTTTATCAGTTGTCTAGTAACTTGGGACTAAACAGCGTTGTGTGATAGTTGTGAAAAAAAAAAATGATTTCCCGTTCTTTTTTCTTTGTTTGAGGTAGAAAACAGAGGACCTCGGAATTGTTTTTCTACTCTTTGTTTAAGGTGTAAAATCACAAAACTACTAGGGTGGAGCGGGAGGCGGGTCAGAGTTTTACTGACTAAAACACACTTGTTTCTTCATTGATCCTTTTATTCTAGAGCAACGGTAACTTTTTCAAACGTTTCAGATTATGGCTTATTTTTGATTAAAGATCAATGCAACAATGTGATAGTGTTATTATTTTATATAGTCTGTCTAATAAGTCAACCGACTTGGAATTTTGTATAAAATTTAATCATTTAAAAAATACTTATATTCGGTACTTTTTATAAGGTTCTTCTGTTAGTAAACAATGATCTCTATCTCTAAATCAACCTTGATTATTGAACCCATGTTGACTACATAAGATTTCATTAAATCCTAATAATTACCCAAGTCGTTTAACTTATTAGACAGACTCTATTAAAGAGAAGGTTAACTTGATAGTTTTTAGCCCCTGTCCATTCCAAATTGAACACTAGGAAGTTAGTTTTAAAATGCACAAATTGAGTTGTCTTGAAGAAATAAATGATTTCACAGCTCCTGGTTTTAAAGCATCAGCACCACCTTTCGAATAACGTCAATTAGAGACACAAAACAAAGACAATGACAGATCGAACGCCGGCGTTAATGAATTAACAAGGCAGCAGGGACGCAGCCGGGTTGAAGCCTACTGGGGCCAGGGTTATCCGAAAGGGCGCTCGAGCCCCGGTATGAAGGCTAGAAGGAACGGGGTGGGTCTTTTAGTCAGTAAGAGTCTGACACTATCTCCCGCTCCGCCCAAGAGCGGGGGTTGTCATTGAATGATTTTTTCCCACCAAAAAAAAAGGCTGATATTATAAATAAATTGCCCTCAAATATGTAATTTTATCTAACAATTTTATCTTTTTGGTCTGGAACAGGTTATATTTTTTTTTTTTTTAATATACGAATCTATTTATTTTAAGTTAGTTAGGAGTTTAGTTAATTTTTTTTTAAAATGTTGCTTGTCCTGTGCGAGTCATACATAAATGTTTTTCTTCCGTTTCTTTCAATTTAATTTGTTCTTTAGCAATCGAACTAGTCGTGTTTTGATCCAATTTGTACACTACCTTCGTTCAAGTATCCAATAAACTACAACACCAAAGAAAGCGACAATTTCTCTATCCATTTACCTTTTAATATCTAAAGTCACTAGTAGACCTTAACCACAAAATAGATAGGTACAGAAGGCAATCTCATGTATGTATTTTACTTTTTATACCTACGCTCGGTGAACGCACACTTTTGAGCGTTTAAGACGGAACTGTTCGACGAGCGGGCCGAGACGCGACCGAGACATCGTGTCTGTGAGCGGTGTCTACGTGTGCGTTGCTCGAGCGCGCTTTATATGTAGATTGACTTCTGTACCTATGTTGTGCCTTAACTGACCACAATACATGAATGCCTATGTCGCCATGTCGGGAACATTTGAACGTCCATCAGTCAGAGAGATAGCAATCATAGTTATTAGCAAATGTAGACTAATTAGCTGTTACTTGTTTTAATGTTCGTAACTCATTTATGGATATGGCAAGTTTGACACTAATAACTTTGTCATTCATTTCTTCAGTAAAATTCGTGTGGAATTTGTTTGCCTGTTCTTTTTATTCTTAGGCTCGCGTTTGACCACTATCTCACCTGATGGTAAGCAATGATATGGCCTACGATGGAGCACGCTTGACTAGAAGAAGTAACCTATCCATTTTTTTTTTTGGGTGCCTTTCATACCGGGGTCGAGCTTCCCTTTCGGAGCTAAACCCTGGCCCCAGGAGGCTTCGACCCAGTTGGGCCTCTGGTGTTGCTGACAACTCGTTTACCTATCCACTAGACTCCTAAGTTGTAGCTATCAGGAAACAAAAGTCCCAGCAAAGAATTCCGATCCGCAGCTGTACGCATAATGAATGTATTTTGACAATTAATTAATTTAATTTATCATTTACTATTTTTATTTATTGACGTTAGTGTTTTATGAACATCCTAATAGTATGGGTAGGATGTCCACCATGTACCAACGATGATGCGATGATGGCGCAACGGTATAGGTACTTAAATAAAAAAAAAAAATGTAAACAATCTTAACAAGTCTTTTATCGAAAAAAAATTATATAGAAATGTTTACAATTAGGTATTTACCTAAACTGATGTTAGGTAATCAACTAAATTTAAATTATCTTTTTATGTTTTTTTATAGAATTTTTTATATAAAAAGACATATCAAGATTGTTTACCTCTACCTAAACCGATGAAGTATATTGGTCCGATAATGGAACGGACTTAACTGTAGTTCTTTAGCGAGATCAATGTCTAAAGTGTGCATTAAATAATAAAAAAATACCTTTGCTGCAGCTATTATATGATCTATAACATATATTATTCAAGACCGACCACCGATCACATAACCCATAAACCCTTAAGGCTTTCTGATGATAAACTAACCCTCAAATGTCTATTTAAAGCCTACTATAAGCCCATAAAAGCGATAATTGAAACAATGGGAGGACATAACGGTGAAATGCGATAGAGCACCGGCCTGGCTTGCGGTTTTTGTGTCGCCGGCCAAATGTCAGGGCCTTGTCAACTCAAGATGTCGCTTGAGACAAGGCTGCAGTCACACCGAACTGTAATGTGCTGCGGAGAAGTATATGGGTGAAAGTTGGTGATGTAGTTAAGTTATAGCGTAAATAGGATCAGGTATAAAGGAAGAATCAAAGATTCAAAGATTCAGAGATTCAAAGATTCAAAGATTCAAAGATTCAGAGATTCAGAGATTCAGAGATTCAAATATTCAAAGATTCAAAGATTCAAAGATTCAAAGATTCAAAGATTCAAAGATTCAAAGATTCAAAGATTCAAAGATTTAAAGATTCAAAGATTCAAAGCATTTTTTTTTCTGATAAACCATTTAGGTACATGCACTTTTGAAATGTCGAGAAGTCAGTCAGGTGTTTCTTTTTGGATTTTTTCATGTTCTGATTTTAAAGTCATAAAATCTATTTTTTTTTTATTGATAGTTTCGAATTTGACCAATCAAAGTTGAGAAAATTTTTTTAATATTTTTTATAGCATCTTTTATATTTGACGATTTGCATAGGTTTAAAAAAGTTCAAAATGAGTAGAACGTGGCCTTAACGCGGGCAAAGCAGTTATCAGAAACTAGTATGGAATATGAGTTTCACTACGGTGTAACATGCACTCAAATATAGCCGATCACTTTACCAATTCACATCGGAATGTAAACACCAACTGTTTTACTGTTGTGCGTGCAAATAATATTATTATTTAACAACTACCTAATTGCACAACGGAGATGAAAGAGAAGGAGATGGCGAGATGACTAAAAAGCTAGAACTACATTAGACCGACGCACACATGACATGTAACACGCCTGATTTGTACGTAGAACGACGTTGCGTGGCGTGGATCAAGTGTAGCTCTACAAGTCTAGTTTCCCTAGAAAATGGAGACCGACGCGCCCAGATCGGCGTGTGTCACACGTGTGCGCAGTTTAACTGTTCTACCTTTAGATGTCTTCCTTAGGAATTGGCAAGAAGTGGTTTAGAGCCGGGAACAACAACTGTGGGACAGTATAGGCTAGATATATAAATAATTAACCCAACTGTGCGTACCCGCTCTGGGTCCATCGACCATTGTCTATTGTGGGGGAGGATCTTCTCTCAAAAATACACGTAGTAAACACGAAATTGTGCTACCCAAATGGAGATTAGCTAAGACAAACAAGTCATTCTTAATAAACAGCGTACATTTTTATAACAAGTTGCCAAAGGCGGTAACTGAACTTAGTGAGAGAAAATTCAAAACTCATATTAAGCGTGTCCTAACCAAAAAAGCATATTATAAGGTTAAAGACTATGTTGAAGACACGCTTGTTTGGCAATGACTAACTCTGCACATGTGGCCCCCTGGTAACTTATCAATATTGTGTCTGTTACCTGCTCCACCTCTGTTTTAATATATATACATTTTTAATTTATTTTTTCTATAACACACTGCTTTTGCAATTTAAAAGAAAAAATTATGACTTCAACTTTCTTAAATTCGTTGAAAATTAATTTGGTAACATTTTATTGATGGTTGTAATTATTTATATTTTTCTTGCTTTTTTTATATAGTCTCTTTTTTTGTTTTGTAATGTGAATGTGAGAACAATCAGATTACTTCCTATTAAGAATTGCTTTTTTTTCTATTATGTTTTTTTTGTGTGTTTTTGTGTGCAGTCTACACTGTTCTTACATAATATCTATATATATTGTAACATGAACCACTTTTTTTAAAAAGAGTAACCATGGAGTTTCTTGCCGGTTCTTCTCCTTAAGAAACGACCAATTTGGAACCGTGCATAAGCTTCTGACGTTTTATAAGTGCCCATATAGGCCTATGTGAAATAAAATATTTTGACTTTGACTCTCTATCTCTTATATTTTGACGTAAGACTCGGAGGATCGCAGTTGTCCTCCCACATACGACAGACATTTCAAAGGAACCAGAGCGGGTAAGCTAAAAAAAATGAACTATCTAACGTCTGCGGCTTGTCTACGTGAAAATTGGACTTTATCATTTTTTTCTCATCTTTATATATTTTTTTAGTCGATTTAAGCTAGTGCTTGACTGCGATCCCACCTGATGGTAAGCAGTGATGCAATCTCTGATGATGAGGCGCACTAGTTTATAAGTGGTTTTAAATTACTCTATGTATGTTTTAATATATTGTTTTAATCCAAGCTATGATATATCGTCTATGTCGGCTCGTCCAGGATGGTTCGAGCTCTGATCATCTACTAGGTGGGCCTGTGTGTTTAAAAACGGCTATGAACTGCATTATTTTACTTTTTCGATTCCAACATATATAAATCTGTTTGGTAATTTGAACATGAAAGAGTACCAATGATACATACACATACATACAAAGCTACGGTATTTTTTAATAAAATACCACACATGGTTGAAACTATAACTGGATGTTGGCAACATTGAGAGAGATTGGTCCAGTGCTGTCTTGGCTCGTGAAATAGCAGTAAATGTATGTAAATGTAATAAAATTAATAAACATATGTCACTGCCACCTTTTATTTTCGATAATAGTATTTTTATGTAGCTTTAACTATGGATTTTTATGATTGTCAGGACTAAGATCTGGGCTATTATTACCTAGATTTAATCTAAGATTTTGTAGATAGCTATAAAGTAACTATAAATACTTTTTTGAAATTTGTATTATATTGACAACTTTATATAGCTATCTATAGATAGACTTATTTTACTCTGTTGTAAGTAATCCGTGACGCACGGGACCGGTCGTTGTGGTGACACTTGGGGGGAGCCTATGTCCAACAGTGGTCGTCTTTCGGATAATGATGATGATGAAGTTATCAAACTGCCCCCTAGTTTTTTTTTTATGGTGGGCAAAATCATCCAATGACAACACCCGCTCTTGGGCGGAGCGGGAGATAGTGTCAGACTCTTACTGACTAAAAGCCCACCCCGTTCCTTCGTGTCTTTCGTACCGGGACCGACCTTCCCTTTCGGATAACCCTGGAACTGCCCACTACTACACTCCCACTACTACTGTTCCCTAGTTAAATTATACGACTGAAAGACTCAGCGAGTTTTTTGTCTTGACTAGCTTCTGCCAGCGGCTTTGCCCGCGAAAAAGTACGTTTTTCCATACAAACTTCCAACCCCATTCCTTTCGTAAAATTCGTTCTTAGCGGATGTCTACACTCTATAAGAGAAACTTATTTGCCAAATTTTAAGTTTGTATAAAAGGTGTAAGGGACAGCCCTCCACAAATTTTAAGGGCTTGCTCAGTAGACGAAACTGAACAACCTTCCACAAATTTTTTTTTTAGGAATCGAAAAAAAAAATCAGCCTCACCATACAAAATGACAAACTTGATTGGACAATTTGTATGGCGAGGCCGATTTTTTTTTTCGTTTCCTGAAAAAAAAATTTGTGGCAGGTTGTTCAGTTTCGTCTACTGAGCAAGCCCTTAAAGTTTGTGGAGAGCTGTCCCTTACACCTTGTATGTTATAGTTTTAAAAATACAAAAGAATACCTCTTTATGATATTAGTGTAGAGTGTAGATTAAAAGTAGTTCCAAAATCTAAATCGGTAAGTACGTGTCTACTGAATTCGAATCTCAAAAATATCAGTAGGGGCGTGGGAAAAAGGCCTTCTGTTCCAAACTCTTTTTTTCAAATCCTCATTGTAGTACACCTGCTAGCCGTTCGCAGCTTTCGATAAAAAAATCACTGCGTTCTTTTTTCGAACGGACCTATCGTTCGGCCGATATTCTCATGAGTAGGGCTGATTGGTACGTTGATGGGTTGGATACAATGGCTTTATGCTTTTAAATGTTACAACTATAGTAAATCATGCATCAATTTTCGAGGTGACTTGAATTTAATGGACATTTATTGCGAATCGGGGCCAAGTCGTGTATCATCATCATCATTATTTCAGCCGATACACGTCCACTGTTGGACATAGGCCTCCCCCAAGCGTCGCCACATCGAACGTTCCTGTGCGTCCCGCATCAGCAATACAAGCCTATGATGTTCCCCCTACTGTGAGAGGGAGTGGGCTGTAATCCACCATGTGTGGGTTGGTTGACGTTGCATATTTTTTAACATTAATAATATTACTCAATTAGTCTCTACAGAAATATTTTTGTCTCGTTAACAAAATCTAAAGCCACCAAATGATGCGTACGACTTGACCGATCGCAACTTAATAATATGAACATTTAATGATGCCTCGTAACTGGTTATTTCACCCCATATTTTTTTTATTTTTAAAGTAGTCGTGAGATACTGTGTATACTACGATTATTAAGTGGTAGAATCACGACGCAGTAATTTGTTTTTTTTCTCACTCCGTTGCATCACGATCGATGAAGGGTTATTGATCATTATAGACATCATAACGCGATGCCCCATTTTTTTTCTCAACAAAGAATCTTATTACGTTTATTTCTCGAATTAAATCCGACGTGTAATTTTGATCAGACTGATTTGAATATAAAAACAACCTACCGCGTGCATAAAATCGTATAATGTCCACAAAAACTATAGAAAAAAGGAGAAAAAATCACACTATGTTATTTAGTTAAATTAAGCATAACGCTGTCACGTACTTGTACGATTGAGTTCAATGTAAAAAAACCGTTCACAGTCTTCTTATTTTGAATATTCCAGTCGATTTTGTCGCCTTTCGGTTTAGTCGAGTAATGGCCGACCACCGATGAAACTGTTCTACGTGCAACTCAATTTAAGAAAAAATAAACAATCACCTGTCACATCCGTTCGTTCGTTTTTTGAAATCGGCGATGACAGCGATTTAAATATTTAATTTTGGAACGATATTTATAAAGTGAGGATGTCACGATCGTATTTTGTCGAAAATAGTTTTAATGGTGCTATTGTTTTGCTTAGTTTTTTTTTTCTGTGATATTTGCCGAAATCTATGGTGAATACCTAAATATTAACGATGTCGGCTTTATTAGGAACCATCAAGAGAACACATATATGACGGATATTCCCACATATTTTAAAGATGTCGTAATGAAGTCTAATTCCAGGTTTTTGAATTGAAAATGCAAAGAACGAGTAAATAGCTTGTACCCATACTCGAAGCTAAATTTTGACAAGTTCTCATGATAAAGTCGATTATGATTATGTTTTTCTTTTAATTGAAATCCGATATCTCGGTCAGAAACTATGTAAATGTTTTTTCATTGAGACATAAATGTTGTAAAGTAAAAACCTTGTTCCATGAAAATATTAAAGGGCTTCTTACATTGTTGTTAGCGCAAATTAAATACCACCAATTAAGTAGTACCACAAATTAGTATGTACCTACATTAACACATCCTCAATTTTGAAGTAAATTCCAGCTTGTATGCAACAAGGCAGCTGAATATTTAATTTTAAAGCAGAATGTAAATTACAATTACAAAGCAATCTTATTAAAATTTTATCAATGCGATTGGAATCGCAACACTGTTGCCTTAATATTCGGCAACGCCATAAAAATTAGGTGTCGATCATTTACGAAGAGCAGTTCGGCCACCTTCGGCTACCTTCGGCCGTATATGGAAGTGGCACGTGCGCACCGGCCATCATTACCGCGAGACGATCACATTCCATTTTTAAGAGGTCCGTCGTTGAATAGAAAAACCATGAACTTTAAAGTTATGGTTGGCTGTCAATCATGCGTGCTATCGAAATGGAGCAAGGTTATGGACTACTTTTTTTTCACTGGTCACGTTATTTTTATTGTCAGCCTCTATACCTAGTCTTCCGACTCTAAGCTTTAGCTTAAAGTTAAAAGTTGAAAGTATGGCGAACAGAATGTAAAGTCTCACATTGTATACCTCCCTTGAAAAGGGGGGATCCTCCGACCAGACGGAGGTTTTATCTGATCTGGTTAACTGCCCGATAGATGATTTCGGGCTTTTGTATATGTATTACCTACAAATCCCCTTCACACCGCCAGAGACAGGAACAGATGGAGGAATATCATAAGGGTTAGAGTGATGAAGCAGGGAGGTCACGACCCTCAGCATTGAGGATTACGACGCAAGGTGGAGGACCTACAAATCGCGCGAAGAAATCTAATTTCAAATTTTTAGTTCCTAGGTGGCTCCATAGATGTCGCTACATAACCATCTACTCATTTCGGTCTAAATTCTGGATAATATACCTACATAAGTTGATGGTAACCATAGCAGAATCTAGTTCGGGTTAATCAGATCTTTTCATTGTTGTCACCTTCTGATATTATATTTTGCATCCAATAATTGGGCAACCATACTTAAGCTTCTTCAAAAACTTGTAGGCTGAAAGTTACGGGTCCGAACATGATCATCTTTTTTGTAAAACATTTTCAGTTTAAGTTGTACCTATTTATTTAGTGGGGAGCATTATTAAGTCAAGGAAATGGTATTTGCTAAAATCAAACATTCCATTTTATTGAACTTAGTTTTCTTCTCTTCTCTATTTATTTTATCTTAAAACTATCAGACAGAACCACTACAAAAATTCTCATCTCACATTTTGTGGTCATTTATAAAATTGCAACTTAATGTAAATGGGCGCTGTTTTTAGTTGTGGCGACATTGCGGTCCATTTATATCAAGGTAATGTTTTTGACATTTTGTTGCGGTAAGTTGGTAGCACTGTAGGTACATTTCCTAGTGATGTGCTCATCGTTATATTTGTTTTTAATTAGTCGATATTAATTATTGGTTTTATAGGTCTAATTACACGGCAGTTGACAGAAACGGGATGACGTTGATATTTTAAAAGAGGTAGCTAATATATATAATTGATAAGTCTAGATAAAGTTTAAGTTAACAAGCTTGTTGCATTCTTGTAAAATAAATTGTGTTCGTATTTATTCTTTATCCTTATTCAGTTTTCATTATTTTTCTTATCTAAAAGCGCATAACTTTCAAAATAACGTCCACATACTCATGAAAAACCTTTCAAATTATCATTTAAATTACTAAAAACATTTACAAGTCATTTCACAAAACAAACATGTAGGTAGGTAGTTACGCCATCACCTGCAATTTCACTGAACGGGTACCTCATACACACAGACCATAAACAAAGAGGAGCGCAGTACAACCTGCGCGGGCGCAGCTAAGTTTTTGCGCCTTCCTGGCGCTCGCAGGCGGTTCCGTATCCTGCGGAAGTGAGCAGATGAGATTCGGTTGGTTTTTGCGCAAGCGCAATGCTTTGTGCGACTTCCTGCTCGTTCAGGTAGTGTGGAAGGTGCATTATGACCTTGGGCTCGTATTTCATAAGGGATGGACTGGTTTCCGCTGTGTAGCCTAAGTGTGGGTACTTCCGGTGTAGTGTTTTGAATTTAGTTGACTAGTTGGTTAAGGGATTTTGATTACTTGATTTGGTGGATGTGCAGATTCTTGTAATTACATATTTCGTGGTTTTTTTTTTATTATCATCATCATTATTTCAGTCGAAAGTAGTCCACTGTTAGATCTACATATGTCTGTCTGGACTGGTTATGGTGGTTACACTTGGGGGAGGCCTCTGCCAAGTAACCACCACGACCAGTTCTGTGCGTCTCGCATCTATAGATGATTCTTTTTTACAGTAGATTTCTTGATAGATAAGTTTTTTCTAGATGGTCCTGTCTAGATCATTGTTTATGTGACAGTCTATCTTGTAGCTATAGATTTTACATCGTCATAACAACTATCCATAGGTAAAATTAATTTAGAATATATGACAAGGTATATTTTAAAGAAGGAAGAATATAAAGAGAAGATTTTCTAAAGACACCGTGCAGCTAAACCCAATTGTCGAACAGTACTTTACTCATGCAACAAAGCCCTCATTGAAAGGTCACATTGCGCTAAAAAAGCACGTACGAACCACCTTTACTTTTTAATGAAATCATAGTACCTTTACCTGTCCTTAGATCTGTGTCCGATTACTTAATCTACCTTTCTAAGGAATCAATGTTATCACAGACCCCCACAATAAGGTGCAAGCAGATGGCAAACGATATAACAAAGCACTTGTGTCGAACGATTTATTTTTTCAAACACCATGTGTTTCTTACACGAATTAAATCCCAAGTTTTTTCCCCAAAAACGTCATATTTGCATCTCAGCATCACGACACATGCCGGTAGGAAAATCACAAAAAAATCAGAAAAAAATGGTAGAAGGACAGATGTAGGGAAGAAGTATCAGACGAGCACGTGCCATCTGCCAAATCTTAGAAACGTTCACACAAAGGAATAGGTTCGTGTGTATACACAAAAAAAAATGGTCTAAGAAACACGCACACTCGCGCAAAAGTGCGCGATCGATCAAAGATCGTCGCACGCGCCGCTTGCGGCAGATGGTCGGACGTGATTGGTCGATAGTGTTTGAATTCTCAACTTCCTCACAATAGCATGATAAGGAATATTACTTATGTTGGCCAGCTTGATTTATTTTCTCGAAGTAGCCATTTGCAATTGTCGCGACTGACGATGAATGTATGACAACAATTGGTCTGTTTAAAGCATTTCTTTTATACTTGACTGATGATCTGACATAGAAAGTGTCTTCGATTGATCTCCTATGATTTCTACTTTCTCGATATCAATCATTTATTGTAATTATTCCTTTTATTACGAGTATGTTCTCATGGTCCGATTTACGGACAATAATTGATATCGTTTAGATCTTTAATGATTTTTAATCTGTGATGACTTGTATCGATTTATTATCGAAGGAAGAATAATTTGGTTCAGATAATGCGTCATTTATTGCTCTATTTAGTTTCTAAGAATCAATATACGCATTTACGTTAACAAATATTTTGATAACAGTTTCTTGATCATGAGTGACGTGCGCGTTGAGGTGTCCAAAACATATCTACAACTGCTTGAATGAAGCCTGTTGATTGCATGCAATCGTGTTTACCCGGAAAATTATTCTAAAGCAAATATTATTGATTTTTAATTCTTGTAGTTAACTGTGTCTTTAACTTTTTTTATTGTCGATAAGCTCGCGCTTGACCAATATCTTACCTGATAGAAAGCGACCAAAGATGTGGTCAACGATGGAGCACATTTGCCTAGAAGTAATCTATTCACTCTTGACTTAAAGATTCCCAGGTTGCAGTTGTCAGGAAATACAGACTCCGGCAGGGAATTCTACTCTTTAGCTGTAGGTACATAAAGTTAATGAGTTCCCAAAACTGCGTCTTTGTTGATTAACGTATCTTTCTGAAGATCATTTTGGTTAATTTATAGAGGTCTTGACATAATTAGACCTTTATTGATCAGATAGGCTGTCATCTGGCTTTCTTAAAAGGAAACTATTTCTTCCAATTTAAGAAATATTGACGGCCGTCTGCCCACAGCACCGCCATTCTTTAACCCTTTACCCTTTCCCAATATTATCATAAGTATTCTGAATTTCATTAATCTAAAAAGCTCCTCAAAAAATAAATAGGCTTAAAATCTTCAAGAAAAGAAAGACTGCTACCTGGCATTAGCCAGCTGCATCACTTAAATCGATCATACTTGCATCTCTTTCTAATCTCAAAGTAAATGCTTTCTGTCTCACTCTAGATAAGGTGACAGAAAAAAATGAAGAATCGACTGATTGTTGTGAGGATCTGAGATGGTTTGTTGAAAGAGTCTTTGTGTGTCGTGTTTATACAGTTTTTGGTAGACTTTGGACAAATAAGTATGTTATTTACGGGTGCAGGATTCGTTTGAGACTGTGGGAATCGCGACCATGCTGGAAGATCTCTACAAAACCAACCTTCTGTAAGTAACTGGATGCAGTCAGCTTACCAAGGAATGAAGATGAAGTAGTTGATCATGCTGCGAAAATGTTTGAAAGACTTACCACAGTTCTGGAACGCAAAGCAGATAGAGACAGAGAAGAGATTACCTCCACCGTAAGCTACACTGCGTCCTCCGATCCACATTGTGACAAACGTTTCTTCCGCCTGAATTCAGAACTTTCATATTCAGTAAAGACCTGTGTTATACGGAAGCAAGGCATCGTGAAGCCTACTGGTGCCAGGGTTATCCGAAAGGGAACTCGAGCCCCGTTAGGAAGCCAAGAGTTGGGGTTGTCATTGAATGATTTTCCCCACCGAAAAAAAAAAACTCCTCTCCAGCCATCATCCACAAAGATGGGGCTTATCGCCATGATTATGGCATGTTAGCACAGTTTTAATCAGTAATAGTCTGATATCAGATGGCTCAAAGCCACCCAAAAGGCAATGGGAAGCGCTAAGCTCGGAAGTTCCTTAAGTGAGATGGTCGATGGGGACGAAAGGTTTATAGTGGCGTCTACGTATAAGAAGACGCAGCGTTGTAAGACCTCCTAGAAAGTGGATCGATGACCTGATGAGGATAGCAGGAGTCTGATGGATGCGAGACGCACAGGACCGGTCGTTATGGTGAGACTTAGTGGTCGTCTTTCCGCTGAAATGATAATGATGATGGTGACTGATCTCGCTCTACCCAGAGCTGGAGAATTTATTTGATAATTTCCCACCTAAAAGTGATGATGCTTTGGAGACCAGATGCTTCCAAGTCCTATTCAGGAACTTAGCATTAATAAATTCAAAACATTTGTAAAGCGGAAACTTTGCCAAAAGGCCTTTTATACTGTAAAAGAGTATCTCGAGGATAAAACGGCTTGGGATTGACCTGCTGCAGTACTCACTAAAATTGTTATCATTTGAATGTTTTTTTGTTTTAACTGCCTTTTTTTTATTGACGATTGTTGTTGTTACAATTACAATTATGACATGTTTATTTTTACTATTTGACTGAATTTTTTTTATATACTTATTTTTTACAATTTGCAATATTTACAGTTTTGTAAATTTTATTATTGTGAATGTGAGAACTATGTGGATTACTCTTTCCTTTTCTTTTATTTTCACATTGTGTCTGGCAGTTTTGAGTATTTGATGTGGCCTACCCAAATGTCCTTTCTTTGTCATTGTTCGTCAAGTCGTTGAGCTCCTTAGTAGTCCTGACTTGAGCTACACGCATACTGACAGATGCTTGCACTGACTGGACAGGTCCACTTAGAACTGTGTGGTTCTTTCTTCAAAAGACCATCTCAGGCTCAATCTGCATGGTTCTCATATGATTTGACCATTACATGTTTTGCTGTATGGACTTTAAAAGAGACTTTGACCCCTGAGTTTGTTTCGGTGTTTCTTCTCAGGGTAGTCAGCTAGGAAACACCGGCCTCATCTAGTATCAATTGACGAAAAAAAAAATTGACGTGTAAAAGTGTTTTTATAAAACCTACTAGCAAAATAAAGATCATTTAGACTTTGAGATGCCATTGGATGATTTACCAGCAAAAAAAAAAATTTTGCTAGGAAATCATCCAATGACATGTCCCGCCCTTGAGTGGAGCCCTTGAGGTAGAAAGTCTTTTACTGACTAAAATCCACTCCTAGTTCCTTCGTTGCCTTCGATTCCAGGGCTGGGTTTTCCTTTTAGAAGCGAACCCACGGCGAGCTACCAATTGCTCGCCGTCCGCAAGCCCGCTCCATACTTTGCAACTGGGAGTTCATTAGTAAGCACTAAGTTTTGAGCCAACTCCCTTAATGAGCGCAGAAGTCACAATTTAACGTTACAGTCAGGTAAAGTTCTTAACTTCCTAACGAGCAAGTTTGGAACTAACTGCAGTAACTGCTAACGAACGTTAACTAGCAAGTTTACTTCGGTTGCTTTGGGACTTACGAGTTCAGTTAAGTTCTGTGCTTTAGGAAGTCAAGTCAGGTAAAGTTTGGACGTATGGGGGTGATATTTCAGCCCAAGTAACTTGTGTTTAGGTAAATATTATACTTTAAGCATATAAGTGCTGCTGGATTGTTCAAAAGAGTTACTGTAGCTCTGAAATGCAAAGGGCAATTGAAGGAACACAGGTGGGTTTTAGTCAGTAACAGCCACCAGTGCGGGAAAGTGGGCGAGCTCACCCCAGCCACAATTTAATGTATTAGGGTGATCGCCGCGTCGCCCCCACGAGTCGTCGGTCAGCTCCCGTTTATTTATTTCTTCGTAACTGTATGTCAATGTCGTTTGATAGACATAGAAATTACACAATAGACAGTTACAGGAACTTTAGTACCATGGTTCATCTTAATAGAATATGTTATCTCTTTTCTATATGAGTTTACGATCTAGTTTAGCCAGTAAAACACGAGCGATCAAATCAATTGGACGTAATATCGATTAATCGAGAAGCGATTTCAACACAGAATTTTGCAAATCGACAAGTGTTAGTTTTTAATGGTTTAATATTATTGAATAAACCGATTTCTTTATACGAGCATTATTCGCCCCTAAAAATCTACTTTGCCTTCTAAATTAAATGACATAATCGACCACAGTTAAAGAGTATCTGAAATTCTAAATTATACTATCTATAGTAGCCACTAGTCTGTTATCTATATATTTTCTATGTAAGTCACTATGTTGATTGCTTTTTCTTTTCTTTTCAGTAATTTTAACGTATGTCTGGCAATTTGAGAATTTTCTGCGGCCTACCCAAATGTCCTTTCTTTGGTATTGTTCGTCAAGTCGTGGAGCTCCTTAGTAGTCCTAAGTTGAGCTTTTCGAATACTGACAAATGCTTACACTGATTGGACAGGTCCACTCAAATCTGTATGGTTCTTTCTTCAAAAGACCATCTCAGATAAATCTGCATGGTTCTCATGTGATTTGACCATTACATATTTACTGTATGGACTTTAATAGAGACTTTGACCCCTGAGTTTGTTCGGTGTTTCTTCTCAGGGTAGTCAGATAGGAAACACCGGCCTCATCTAGCATAAACTGATGAAAAAAAAATTGACGTGTAAAAGTGTTTTTTAAACCTATTTACAAAATAAATATCATTTATCATTTTATCATTTACTTAGTAGTTCACTTTGTTTAGGTAACTTAACGAATTCGACTGCACGGTTGGCGCAGTGGTTGAATGATTAGCTGTTGCGCTGTGTGTCGTGAGTTCGTTACTCGGAAAGAACAAATATGTATGGCGTATAAACTGTTTATCCAAGTCTAGGTAGCTTATATATGTGAGTTCATATGTTTGTAGTCGCACTCATGATACAGGAGTAGGTAGATACTAGTGTTGGGCAACATTTTTATAAAAGACAAAAAAAAAATGCACGGAGTTTTTTTTTTACAAATGTCTGTGCACATGCTTGCAATCTTTAAAATTGTAAGATCAATAATTGTCAACGCTCCAATAATTCAAGAAATTGTGTATCTATTCATGACTGTTCCTAATACTTGATATTAAAAACCTTTGTCGCTGTTGGACGCCAATCAAACTCATATAGAACTGTCATAAATACTCATTGTCACGACAGTTTCCTTCATTCAATCTAGTACCTATTCTCCAAACCTTCAAAATACTTTTCGAAAGTTTTTTTTGCGTAACCCAGGTAACTGTCAGCACGTGTTACGAAGATCTCGCTCCCACGCTCCTTGCGCAAGCGCAGAAAAGATTTTTTTTTAGATAATCCTTAAGAAAAAATCGCAAATACAACCTTTTCACATGTGCCTTGGGAATCAGCTGATCCGATCCGTTTGGTATTGTAACCTAAAATAAACTTTATTTTCCAAAGCATTTGGTTCAGATCTTAATAATATGGATTTGTTTGAAACTTTTAAGTAAGAACGAATAAAAATATTTCTTTAAGTTGCGATTTAAGTCCTATGCAAGTAAAATGCACGTGCAAATACATATATTATTTCGATATGGGTGAACATAGGCACAGCTGATTGTATGCATGCAAAAAAAAACTATATTTTGTCAAGGACATATTAAAATCTATGACAATTCTCAGCTGCATACGAGCGACAAAATCAGCTGAGAATTCACACGGATTTGCAAATACTAGAAGAAGTATACCTCTATTATTTTACCTAGTTTTTTTATAGGTAAAATAATAGAGAAGTTGTTTACCTGTATGTCAGAAGGTTGACGTGTCCTCGATGTCTGTACCACAAGCCACCCCAGGAACTATGGGAGGACATAATCTTGCCATAGATTTCTAACTGCTTTCAATGATTCCAAATACATATTAGCCAGTTATGTAAAATATAACTATAACAATCTACACATTTTAAATAATAACATCCACTAAACAACAATTTGATGAAAGAATAATATTAAAAAATACGCACTGAACTTTTTAGCCATTGATAGCGATTGTGTATGTCCAAAATTTATGGGACTCACGAAATTTCATTCGCGCACAAAGTAACATTCGAACACCGAGCACCGATATCAGTGTCAGATTGTAGTCCAAAATGTATAGGATTGATCCTTACATCTTAGACATTTTTCTATTGAAGAATGTCATTTATTTCAGGGCTAAATCTGAGGGACCAACTCATTTGACTGGCCTGTTAGTCTAGTGGTTAGTGACCCTGTCTGCTATACCGGAGGTCGTTTCGATTCCCATCCAGGACAAATGTTTGTGTGATGAGCATGACCATTTGTTCTGTGTCTGGGTGTAATTTATCTATATATGTATATATTTAGAAATATATAAGTATGTTTATCAGTTGTCTGGTAATCATAATACAAGCTCTGCTTAGCTTGGGACTAGACGGCGTTGTGTGTTAGTTGTAAAATATTATATTATATTATTTCAGTCGCTAATTTTTAAATGGTATAAACCAGTGTTTGACTGCTATCTTACCTGATAGTAAGCAGTAATGCAATCATTGATGGTTAACCGCACTAGTTTATAAAGAGCCTATTCACTCTATCCTTGAAGACACCTAAATTATAATCGGATAGGAAAACAGCAACAGGCAAATTATTCCATATTAGAAGTGGCCATATTCATAGTACTTCTTAATACCATAACTTTATGACACAATCTGAACCCAGAATACATTGTATAACGTGATGTTTGGAATTTATCGATTTATTACAGCTCACACTATTAGAGCAATCAATAAGAAAAATACTAGAGTATTTCGAAATAACGTTACTTATTATGACCGTTAAAAAAATTGATAATAAAAACTGTAACAATTTGTGAGACGAATCTGTATAGTAGTGGCGGCAAGTGAGACACTACGAGTTGAATTATATGGTTCCGTAGCACCCGTGGAATGTAATCTACACTTCTACACTATACTAATATTATAAAGAGGTAAAGTTTGTTTTTATGTTTTTTTTGTTTGTAGGAGGTATAGTGCGTTGGGGTAAGATCAGCATTGGGGTAAGAACGTATAAATATAAATTATACCACTTATTTAGCTTTATTTTTAATGCTAGTCATATTGCGTGCCGCGTCATTATGTTCCACCTTGCCCAGCAATGTAGTTGGCATTAAAAATAAAGCTAAATAAGTGGTATAATGATTTAAACGTTCTTACCCCAATGCCGATCTTCCCCCAACCTACTTATAATCTTTGGAATTACTGGTCCGATTGCTAAAACTTTTTCACCGATAGAAAGCTGCTTTACTCCTCAGTGATATAGGCTATATTATAATGTAGGTGCGCGGGCGAAGCCGCGGGTAAAAGCTAGTAAGAAATAATAACATTTATTTTATTATTCTATAACTCACTAGCTTTTGCCCGCGATTTCGCCCGCGTATATAAAATATAGCCTATGTCACTCAGGAATAAAGCAATCGGAGGAGTACTTTCAGAGATTACCTCCAAAACAACAAACAAAAAAAACATAAAAAAGTGTAGAGTTTTACTTAAAAATTTGTAATGACTTTATGCGTAAGATGCATCGATATTTTCAAGGAAAAAAAGCTGTGAATTATTTCAATTTATTGACCAGATCATTGCTGAAGATTAGAAATTATTACTTTTGAAGTTCCACCTCAAAAAAACTTAAAGATCTAATCCCAAACATTACCCTAAGGATTTTTAAAGCTTTCGGTACATTAACTTCGATAAAGAAGCTAAAATAAAGTGTCATTGTATATCTCGTTTATTCAAATATGTAAGTATGTATGTTTTAATCAGGGGCGTAGCTAGATGATGATGATGGGGGATGAGCTGCTCGCGTCCGTAGGATTTACTTGATTTCTGACCACCCTACACGTGTCCCCTGGGTAGTGCTAAACGAGCAGTAAACGCGGTGGTAGGCCATAGCATCGGCTGCCGGCTTTAAAGTTACCACCCACCAGACAAAGCCATGCCGCCAAGCGATCCGTCGTGTTCCGGCGTGATGTCTGGTGAAGCCGTACGGTGGAATTTGGGTCTGAGCAGTTGTGTTGCGATGTATACCGGTTTTGATGCACCAGCTGTTGTTGCGTCGGAGGTTTGATCGTGGAGGGTAGCGGGATCCGAAGCACGGTGCTCCGCTGGCCGACCGTAGGTAGTTGGGGGCCCAAGTAGTGTGCCAGCCACACACGAAAGGCTGCCCCGCCAACTGCGAAAAATCCCGGGGTGGCCCCATCGTGCCGGTTGGCGACCGGGTGAGAGGACCCGATGGCGATCCCTGGGGGGGTTCGGGCGTCCCCGCAGTCTCCAGATCAACCCTCCACTGGCGCGGCAACTCTGGTTGTGTTGTCGAGGTTAACATCGCATCACCTCGCTCAACTGCCATCTTCCACCATTCCTATTCACTCCAAATTTAAAAAAATAGCAATGAAAGTTAAAAAGAGAAGCAAGTGTCAACAGCGGATGCACGTCCTCTCGTTCAAAGTGCACCTCTCAAACATTAGAGGACTGCACTCCAATCTCGATGCGGTCCACCACCATCTAGAGACTGACAAGCCACACTTGCTTTTCTTGACGGAGACGCAGATTAGATGTCCGGCAGATGCGGCGTACCTCAGCTACCCGGGATACTCATTGGAGCATCATTTCCTGCAACGTGCTGGGGTCTGTGTGTACGTCCGTAATGACATCTGCTGTCAGCGTCTCCGTCACCTTGAGGACACAACTCTTTCCACGCTATGGCTGTTGGTGGACACTGGCATGGACAAAATTGTCTATGCCTGTGTCTATCGATCGCACAGCGGTGATCAGGAGACAACTCGAATGTTTGACCACCTCAGTGAGGCCGCCGATAAGGCTCTGCATCGGCACCCTGATGCGCAGCTCGTCGCTCTGGGGGACTTTAATGCCTGTCACCAAGACTGGCTTTTCCCGTACCAGAAGACCGACCATGCTGGGAGAGAAGCCCGAAACTTTGCGGTATCGATGGGCCTGTCCCAGCTGGTGAAGCAAGCGACTAGGGTGCCTGATGTAGCTGGTCATACTGCCAACTGTCTGGACCTTCTGCTGACCACCGACCCAGACAGATGTATCGTAACAGTTTCTTCACCACTTGGAACTTCAGATCACTGTCTGGTGAAGTCTGTGTCGTCCTTCTCCCCACTTGACTGCGACTCTCGTGGTGAACGGCGAATGTGGCGATACAAGTCAGCAGATTGGGATGAGATGCGTCACTTTTTTGCGTCTTATCCTTGGCAGCGGGTCTGCTTCTCTTTTAAAGATCCGTCGAGGTGTGCGGATGCTGTGTCCGATGTGGTGCGTCAAGCTATGGAGTATTTCATTCCTTATAGTGACGTACCCATCGGAAGCTCAGCTCACCCATGGTTCAACGCTGATTGCGTTCAAGCTGAAGAGCGTAAGCATTCGGCGTTTCTAGCCTGGGTTGACGCTCGTGACCGCAAATCTCCGGATCTGAGCTCAGCAAAGAGAGCCTTTAACCGTGCTGCCAAGTCCTACAAAAAGGCACTAAAGAAGGCTCGCTTTGACCGCATTGCCCATATTGGCACAAAGCTTTCTGCACAGCCATCCGGTAGCAGAGCTTTCTGGTCCCTTGCCAAATCGGTCGAAGCGAACTTCTGTCGGCCCACATTGCCTCCGCTGGTTAAACCTGACGGAACACTGGCTCATTCGGCGAGAGAGAAAGCAGGACTCTTTGCATCTCTCTTCGCCCATAATTCTCGTCTTGATACTGGCAGTGCTACTCCACCGACTCTACCTCACTGCGACACTTCGATGCCCGAGGTTCGCATAAGGAACAAAGAAGTTCTGAGAGCACTGTGTCGTCTAGACGTGAATAAAGCTAGTGGACCCGATGGTATACCAGCGATTGTTCTCAAGGCTTGTGCGCCCGAGTTGTCTCCTGTATTGACACGCTTGTATCGCCTCTCGTTTAGGACTGGAATAGTGCCCAGGTCCTGGAAGCTTGCCAACGTGCAACCCGTGCCCAAAAAGGGCAGTCGTGCCGATCCTACCAACTATCGGCCGATTTCGGTAACCTCCATACTCTGCAAGATTATGGAGCGTGTATTGAACTCGCGCCTCATGGCATACCTAGAAAGTAACGATCTCCTCAGTGACCGACAGTACGGGTTTCGCCGCAATCGATCTACTGGGGACCTACTAGTGTATGCCACCCACTTGTGGGGCGAGGCCCTCGAGAAGAATGGGGAAGCAATTGCTGTCTCCTTAGACGTCTCGAAGGCCTTCGACAGGGTATGGCATGCTAGCCTCTTGAGTAAGCTTCCAGCATACGGCATTTCTCCTGGTCTGATTAACTGGGTAAAAGACTTCCTGAGAGAACGGTCTCTTCGAGTTGTTGTCGATGGATGCTCATCAGAGCCCATGACGACTAATGCCGGAGTTCCTCAGGGGTCAGTGCTCTCTGCAACTCTTTTCCTGCTGCATATTAATGATCTGCTGATGCCCGGTATCTATGGGTATGCAGATGATAGCACAGTTGTAGAGAGATACCTGCCAGGTGCTCGGGCTAGTAAAGAGCAAATCCGGTCCGAACGAGAGGCTATGGTAGAGCGTACGAATATCTCGCTTCAGGCAGTCTCCAAGTGGGGCGAAACCAATCTGGTGGAATTCAACGCAGCCAAAACACAGGCGTGTCTGTTCACCGCCAAAAGGAGCCCGTTCACATCGGCTCCTACTTTTTCAGAATGTATCATTGGATTGTACCGACCGCCTTCAGCTCTTGGGTGTCGAAATTTCCTCCGACCTCAATTTTGGGCGGTTCATTGAGTCCAAAGCCAAAGTAGCTGCTAGGAAACTAGGCGTTCTCGCAAAAGTCCGACGGTACTTCACACCGAGACAGCTTTTAATGTTATACAAAGCACAGGTCCGATCGTGTGTGGAGTACTGCAGCCACATATGGGCTGGTGCTGCGAAGTGCCACCTGGCAGCTTTAGACTCGGTGGAAAGGCGTGCGAAGAGGCTGATTGGTGATCCAGATTTTGTTAAGACCAATCTTCAAAGCCTTGAGCACAGGCGTAGGGTAGCCAGCCTTTCGGTGTTTTACAGATTGCATTTTGGAGAGTGTGCGCAGGAATTGCATGACTTGATTCCGCCATCTCATTTCTACCATCGGACAAACCGACGCACGGCGAGTATCCACCCTTACGTTGTTAAAACATCTACGGTCCGGACTAAGCGTTTCGCCTCGTCATTTATACCGCGTACTTCGAAGGACTGGAACAGTTTGCCTGCTGCGGTCTTTCCGTCTGATTATAATTTGGGTGTCTTCAAGGCTAGAGTGAATAGGCTCTTAATAAACTAGTGCGCCTCACCATCAACGATTGCATCACTGCTTACCATCAGGCGGGATCGCAGCCAAGTACTAGTTTATAACAGATAAAAAAAAAAAAGATGACCAACTGCCCTGGTGCAAAAACAAACTTGGGCCCCTAAATTGTTTAGACTTTATCAATATATTAAAAAAAAATATTTATTGTATACATATATACAAGGTGTAAGGGACAGCCCTCCACAAACTTTAAGGGCTTGCTCAGTAGACGAAACTGAACCTTTCACAAAAATATTTTTCAGGAAACGAAAAAAAAAATCCGCCTCACCATAGAAAATGATAAACTTGATTGGAGAGTTTGTATGGAGAGGCCGAATTTTTTTTTCGTTTCCTGAAAAAAATTTTTGTGTAAGGTTGTTAAGTTTCGTCTACTGAGCAAGCCCTTAAAGTTTGTGGAGGGCTGTCCCCTACACCTTGTATACAATAAATATATGCAGGTCTGCTGGAAGAAATTTCATTTGAAATATATGCAGTACCTTTGTACTCTTTTTTTTCTGTATTTGTCCATTTCATTTTTAAGTGTTTGTGTGTGTACATAAATGAATAAATAAATATATTTTAAAAATGCAAATCGTTGCTGCTTTCACTGCTTAATAACCGAATTTTCTTAGGCTTTGCAACCAAAACTGCAGTAGTCACATTATCTGATTCACTAACACTATCAACAAAAATATTTTTCGTAAAATTTTTCATTCGTTCAATAAGTGATTTGTTAATCAGGTTTTGGGGCCCCCCGAGTTTGAACGCTGCCCCTCCTAGCCCCTTAGTACCTACGCCACTGGTTTTAATTATGTAAACGGAGATTAGGCAATATCCTGCTGTCTTGAATCCTTCCAAATTGTGGGAAAAAAGATCTTTTGCAATACAAAAGAGCTGGGAAGTGAACAATCACTTCACAAGCAGGTCTTTATTAAACTCTCGGAAATATAAGCTGCCTTCATTAAATCCAATGGTTTATTTTGTGCATTTTTTTTATTGTAATTGGATTAAGGTGTTTCTTGGTATCGTTGTGTAAGATACCTTTTCAATATACTTGCTCAGAAAGTGACTCTTATTGCACTGCACTTAGGTACATAATGGCCGTTGTTACCAAACTATGACATTTTGATTACCATTACGCACTCGTGCTATAATGTAGTCAAAACCTTATTGTTCAACCTCTCAACCGCCATAATTTTAATACGAGTACATTATCGTATCAGGATGGGCGCAGGTCGTCCCCCACGAGTCGCCGGTCAATCCCCGTTTATTAATTTCAGTGAGTGTATTGAAAGGTAAATAAAAAAAAAATATGGGCGCGCATATGAAAACAGATTTTTACCGCCACAAAAGTTTACTAGTTTTACAGTTATTTTCTTCACAACTGTATTGAAAAACGTCGTATGATACAGGTGAGTAATTAGTGATTACCTTCCTCGGCTCTCTTAAGACCCTCGCCATGGCTCGGGAGTCGGGTCTTAATACCGCCTCGTCGGTAATCACTAACATTACACACTTATAATGTACTGTTATCGTCTTCAGATTTTTTTTTTGAAGTGGGAATTCATCCAGTGACTTCTCCAGCTCTAGGATGAAGCAGGTGAGGGTGTCAGACTTTTACTGACTAAAACCACACCTCTGTTCTTCTGTTACCCTTTGTGTTCTACGACCACGAGTTTCTATTTTTGGTCGGACGACGGACTACTCATTACCTACTCGTCATCCCCAAGCTCGCCACTGAAGCTGGTAGTCGGAATTGGGGTCGCGATATCTGTTCCCTCACACGTGCGGCCGTCTCCTTCGCTGGCCTTACTGCTTCGCAGAAAGTCGCGACCGCCTGCCTGGCCTGAACTAGGGCTCACACGGTGGTGCTCCGCCCAAGCAGGGTACACCATCTACTATCTGCTCCACCGTGTATCGCTGGCGGTCCATACTATGGAGACACTCGAGCGTTTCTTCCGCCTGAAACCGCTGTAGGAACCTCCCTTACTTACCATGTCTGGTGAGAACCTGCATCGTGCGGAAGGTGAGGACGCCGTGACGCCTCGCCAGTCACTCTTGAAGAGGGGACTTATGGCCATAATTATGGCGTACCCAATCTTTTTTAGTTTAACAGTTTGCTTCACCCAGAGCAGGAGGAGATATTCAACGATGATGAAGGTGGAAACTTCAAAAAAAGGGCTGATGTCATTTTTCACTCAGAAGAACAAAAGGCTTCACAATTTTCCTTGAGGATCTCTAAACCATACGCGAGCACTCAGTCGCGTGCCATATTAATGAATGACATGGTCTTGTGTGTAACATCGTTAAATAGCGTTTAGCGTTAGCTTGTAACGCTAAATCGCTAAAGAAATGGTCATAGTCACGACATGTTCCGGGTTTGATTAATAAGCGATTAACGTCCTTATGTCTGTGTAGTTAGGGGTGTAATTGTGGTGGGTTTATTTGATAGGTGAGAGATGACGTGGGATTTGTGATCTTATCTATCTATAGGAATTGGGTTTCCGCACTCTATCTACTACAGTGCCCCTAGCCAAGTTGATAATCTGCAATCGTTAACGCTAGTAGAAAACTTCAAATGTACGGGGATGACGTCATCTTAACGTTCAATCACGCGGTCAAAACAAAAGAATTGGGGGCGTGGTCAACTCGAGGCGTTTGATGCAAGCGAAACGGTTGTAACTTGGCTAGGAAGGCAGACAGAATCTTTCGACACCAACAACAATCCGTTCTGTGAGCAATATGCCCTGCCCACTGCCAATTAACTTTGGCGAGTCTTTGAGCTATGTCGGTAACTATAGCAACCGCACACCGGAAGACTCAGCGTTGGAAGACCTCCCACAAGGTGGACCGATGACCTGCCCCCCTAGCCAAGTTACAACCGTTTCGCTTGCACCGAACGCTTCGAGTTGGCCGCGTCGCCAATCTTTTGTTCTGACCACGTGACTGAGCGTTGAGATGACGTCATTCCCGTACATTTGAAGCTTTTTGCTAGCGTTAACGATTGCAGATTAGCAACTTGGCTCGGGGTACTGGTGAGGGCTGCAGAAAACCGATGAATGCAAGACACTTGGAACAGGCCTATGTCCAATAGTGGACGACTCTCGGATGAAATGATGATGATAATGACTCAATCCATGATGGCCCATTGTACGTAGGCCATGTTGGCCATGATTTGATTGGTGACCTTTGTTTGGACATTGAAATATATAAGTACCTAGATAAGTTTAATCCACGAAAACTATTTTAGCAAGAGTATTTGCTGGTTAAAGAAAAAAATACAAGAAAAATATAAACTGACATCCACCAACCCGCACTGGGCCCGCGTGGTGGACTATGGCTCATTCCCTCTCCTAGAGAGGAGGTCTGAGTCCCAACACGACTACGACTTACTTTTTTTATTATGATTATTTTTTTGTGTACTTACATATTGACCGGTCTACACTGTTTTGACATAACCTATCAATTTTGTAACAACAAACACATTTTTTTAAAAGAATAACCATGGAGTTTCTTGCCGGTTCTTCTCCATAGGAAACGACCAATTTGGAACCGCGCACTAGCTTCTGACGTTTTTTAAGTGCCCATGTAGGCCTATGTGAAAAAAAAATATTTTGACTTTGACTTTCAAACAGTGGGAACATTATAGGGCCGACTATGCTAAGCTATTACACTACAATTGCTATAGTATGGTGTGGGTGACAGCTGTCAGATTCATACAGTATAGCCTATCCGTTTCTCTCATCTTTAACATGCATATTTTCGTCATCCTCGTACATCGAAGGGTTGGAACAATTTGCCTGCTGCGGTCTTCCCATCCGATTATAATTTAGGTGTCTTCAAGATTAGAGTGAATAATCTAGAAAGAAACACGTTTATTTGGCACATAAAACACACAATGAAATAACAATTATGGAAACACATAATTTTAAAAATACATCCACATTGTGTGTCTCACGATTGCGCCAAATAGGTCCAGTTCAGCATAGTGCCAGGCCACTACGTAGCAGTTGGCTGACGCTGGCTTTCAACTGAACCTTATTATGAGTCTACGGACGCTAATCAGTTTGTTAGGTGTGTGAGGTATATAAATATAATCTCTTAATAAACTAGTATGATTTACCATCAATGATTGCATCACTGCTTACCATCAGGTGGGATCGCAATCAAGCACTGATTCATACCATTAAAAAAAAAAGAATAAAAACCAAACTAAAATTGTAAAAAAAAAAGACCTTTAGCCATCGAAGCTTTGCTACAAACAACTGGACGAAAAAGTAACTAAATTCTAAAAAAAAATGAGTAACTAAACAGCAAATATTATTCATATTGATTGACATAATGAAAAAAGTTCATAAAATTAAATAAATTACTTCATTTTTCAAACCCTATTAAATGGATAACGAATATATTGCATATAATTTAATGTTGAACAGATACTCACCGATTATTTTTCATTTGGTTTTAATGGCCTGTCTTCGAAATATGCAAAATGTCACTTTATTAATTTTAATAAAACTGTCAAATGTCTCATATATTTTATCGTAATTGAATGTGTGATGAGTTAATTTCTTATTAGGAACATGACATGGTTATCAGGTATTTTATTTTTGAAAAAAAATTTTAAAATGTGCATGTGTTAACACGTAGTTTCTTTTTTTATTGATTAACCTAATTGTTGGAATGCTTGACATGAATATTGGTTGTAATTATCACATATTTTTTTTATAATTTTATTTCACTCGGTATTAAGTATAAAAAAAGGATTTTTTTAAAATCTGTACCATAAACAATCTTAATGTATACCTGTAGGTACGTATACCTGTAGGTATGTATACCTGTAGGTACGTAATATGACTAGCACGGAAACTATTTGAGAAGATTATACAACATTTTTTTTGTGGAATATCATTAAATGTCTGTCTCACCTGAAAATGAGATAGTGTTTGACTTTTATTGTATTATTTCACTTGCCCTTTTGCATTCCAAGGCCGTGGTAACTCTTTCGAATGACCCTACAGGTCTGACAGCTAAAAGATTTCATGACCTGAGGTTTAAACAGGTAACTTGAGTTTTAAAATCCAATGCCCAATCAAAAAAACAATTAAATATGATCACTAATTGATCATATTAAATTGTTTTTTTGATTCACCCTTACAAAATGTATAAAACCCGATAAATGTTAATTTATATACCAAAGAAGACAAACTCCACTATAAGCCAACATAATGGGGCCAGCTGGCAAGCAATATATCAAAAACTTCAAGGGAATCCTGAGCAAATCTTTGAGAAGTAGAATGCAATCTTTTGTGTTGCTATCATTTCAGACAATGGGACAACGCAAGGACGACTTTACTTCACTCTATTAAAATGCTATTACATATAAAAACCACGGTATGTTCACTGCTTTACATCAAAACATATGACTTCTATGTTCCTTAGCATAAGGGTTATATTTGACAGATGTCAATTTTGACAGCTGTCAAAAATAAAGTTGGGCGCGCACTTAAAGTATTGTGCTCGTACTCAATAGCCCCAGTTTGTGGTATTAAAACCGTATTTCAAGTAACGGAATTATTTTATCGTATTTTGTATGACAATGTTAAACAATGAAGTAAGGATGGGTCTCGTATTGTTCGTTTTCTTTTTGATAATTTATTCATACGGATCAAATATTTTAACGGGATACCTATTTGAATTAAGGGAGTCAGTGAATCGTCTACTTGAATGTTGATCTATTTATCATTTATGAGCTTCTAAACTGTTTGTAATCTACAAGATATTCATAAAGCATGTATCTATAGAATAAATCCTGATATTTGTTAAAAATGAGATTAACATTGTTCTTGTAAACAAGCATAGAGAAAAATTTATAGGTAAATAAAAACCATCCAGTCATTCTCTCAGCCATAGGTAGCGATTATTAATGGTCTAGACAAATCATTATTAAATTATCGCTTACTATCAGGTGAGCGGTAAACACGAGCCTGATCATAATTAAAAACAAAGTTTAAAGAAAATCTGATCGCCCAAAGTTGGTCAAAATCGAGCTACAGGTGGAGCTAATAAAGCGTGTTAAAAACAAGTATGGGATGACGTAGGTATATTATATCATCATCATTCCTGCTCAAATTCGTCCACTGTTGGACATAGATCTCCTTCAAATGACGTTACAACAACCGGTCTGTGCGTCTCGTATCCATCGGATTTCCGCGATCCTCACCAGGCCGTTGACTTAGTGGGAGGCCTTGCAACACTACGTCTTCCTGATGACTTACATTCATAACATAATTAGTAGTAGTTAGTGTTGCCTACTGCTGGGATTCAGGCAGGCCTCCTCTCTAAGAGAGGGGTTGGAACGTAATTTACCACGCGGATTCAGTGCGGGTTGATAGGTGTCAAATATCTTTGAATTTTATTCTAAGGGTCTAAACAGACGGACCGCATTTCAACTGCAATCCAACTGCAAATTGCAGTTTAAGTGCAGTTTGAATGCAGTTGACACGACTGCAATAGAACTGCAAACACGACTGTAATAGAACTGCAAACCAAACGTGCGGTCCGATTGCGGTCGTGTGAACTGCACACCAACTGCATCCGAACTGCATGCGCGGGACGGCGGAGCGTGCGGGCGGGTGGGTATGATGCAGTTCTATTGCAGTCGTGTCAACTGCATTCAAACTGCACTTAAATTGCAATTTGCAGTTGAAATGCAGTCCGTCTGTTTAGACCCTTAGACATTTTCTTCATGATTTTTTTTCACCGTTTTGAGAACCAGGAGTGACGAAATAAATTACAAAAAGTAAAGAGGTTACCTGTTTTTGAATTCACGATGTAAAACTCGTAAATCGAGGCCGTTTCGACTGTTCTACAATTACTCTGGCATTCGATATTTTAATGTATAAAAGAAAGAAAGAAAACGAATTAACTTTGTCAACTTTGTCAAGACTCGTCTCTCTGTTTTCAAAAATAATTTGTCGTATCAAAAAGCAGTTAAAACTTGGAATCCTGTAATCCAATGTTAACATTTCAATTAGATTTTTATGAGAAAAGGTGTAATTTCCATAAAACAATACAAGTTTGTTCGTAAAATAAAGATTATATTTATCTGCCAATGAAAATTAAAAGGACCATTTAACACACAAAACTTAATATCTTCAATTAATATTTACAAAGTTAATAGGTATTGTGCATCATTATATGAATGGGTAAGTAGGTAGTGTTAATTCTCAAAGTACTTTTCCCATAGTCAGTAAATGATCTTCATACAGTTTCAATAACTTCGACAAGGATCATGGAATCAATGGCGATGCGGTATTATTTCTAAATAACTAGAATTATGAATCCATAATTCTTAATTATAATTATTAATTCATAATTCTAGTTAAACGGACAGGATGATTTCAAACGTGTGTAATTACACACATTTGAAGTCCGTTACTTTGTTTTGGCAGACCCATCTATTTTCTTTTTGGGTGTAATCTTCATAGATGTCTTCCGCTCTGGGGGTTGGAAAAGTCTGTGAGATTCGCTTTGACTAAAACCACCGCGGTGTTGTGGTTTTCACGTACTATGGACCTCCTATGCGTCTAGGAAGGCACGCGTGGGACACCACACGCCACTATCTCGGGTCCTTAGTTCGACGATCCTGAATCTTTTTAGGAGAGTTGGAAGAGAGTGTTGTCCACCCTTCCACGACGCCAGGTGCGCCTGGCACGGGGCGGACAAGAACTCATAATCGCCCTTTCCCTTTCCACAGTCTCCTCCTGCGAGATGTATGTATTATTCCAGGACATAGCCTACGCGTGTACCAAGTTTCATCGAAGTCGGCTCAGCCATTCAAATGCGAAGAAATAATAAATAAGCACCCAAACGAGCACGATTTAAAAAAAAAAGATGTGTGGCACTCGGGGACTGTCGCGGTAAAGCTATTGCATAGCATTTTTATCAACTTATGCAATTATAATTATTTATTTATTTATGCAGTATTTTTTTCCTTTGTTATTTTTCTTTGATATTAATTGAAATTACACTTTCACACATTGAATTGAATTTTGATTGATTGTTCACTCATTTGTTTTCTTATCGGTCACCACGCTCAAAAAACAAATGAGTGTGGGGTGTTAGGTTATTTTCGTTACGGAATTTCTGGATTCGGTCTCCACGCTCAAGGCCCGCGATAGAAGCTATGCAATAGCTTAAAAAAATTGCCTTTAAATGGTAATGTTAGTGTGATTAATTCTACATTAATTGAGTTTTATTTATTTATAAAGTCACTCAATTGCAATATTATTCTAGTCGAAAGACTCGTTATCAAGCCACCTCCGCTATTTCTACGCTCCTGGTCCCCGACCAACAATCCCACCATTATATTCCGAACAAGGTAAAAACTAATCTAATATGGCATTACAATAGCATAAACTCATTGAGCTTGAACTCGATCAATGTCGCTGAATCGATTTATTTTTTTTGTCGATATAACATCGAGTATAGATATCTCGATAGATCTCGCTGGGACAATGGCGACCACAACAAGAGTTGGTTAGCGATAGAGCACAGAACTACTCGTAGGCACTGACTAGGGATGCCATTCTTCAATCGATTTTATTTAATTACATTTCATGGAATATGGAGTTCCAGGGTAGCCCGCGAAATTTATTGAATTGCATTTCGTGTGGGTCCTTTGACCACACAATTTATTTTCTGGTGTACTTACGCTTAATTTGTGGTGGATAATTTAAAATTTCCTTAATAAACTAGTGCGCCTCATCATCAACGATTGCATGACTACTTCCGATAAGGTGGGATCGCAGTCAAGCACTAGTTAATATTATTCAAGAAAAAAAGAATCTTAAAATGTGCGTCGTAAGCCCGGTAAGCCATAGGTAGAGTTTGGGGCTCAAAACCTAAGGTACCTAAGGTTACCTACTTCGCGTTGACCTATTTCTGAAATTTGGCAAGAAGCAAAGTCTGATACCGCAAGTAGAAAAAGTGTGATGACTGTAATTTTGTAGTTATGTCACAAAAAAAAATACATTTTTGCCATTTGGAAAAATCTACGAGACTTGTTTCTGGAAATGAAAAATTTACACAGCCTGTAAGTTTCTGCGGAACTCTCGGTACGATCGATTTTTTATACATACATAGTATATTGAATGTATTATATATATTTTTGTATTTATTTTTTTTCTATACTGGATTGGTTATGAGCTTGGAGTGGGCCAATCGGGGCGCCGAACGTCATAAACGTGTCGTTCGCGATGAAATAAAACAAACTCGCACTTATATAGTCGGGAATTTTGGACAATCTTCTAGCAATGGCCAATAAGGACTTCTCTAGTCTGTGGTTAGAGATCATATCGTTTTCACGTGATCTTTATGGACTATTGTGCATCCCAGGATGCGTCTTGAAAAAATTGTATGGATGCGTAACGGTTTGGTTATTATTCGTGTTATTGTTATGGCAGTCAGTAGTTTTGTAATGATAATGTGAGGGGTTTTCTGGAGGGGTGCGATTGGAGTCTTGTCCATACAAAAATGTGTTTCTTAAGTCACAGTTTATAAAAATTATGCAGTGAATAAAGCTTTAATAACGTTTATGATAAGTATATCATATATATTTATATTTCATCATCATTTCAGCCGAAAGACGTCCACTGATATAGACCTCCCTCAAGTGTCACCACTGTGAACATTCTTACATCCATCGGATTCCCACAACCCTCACCAGGTCATAGGTCCACCTTGTAGGAGGCCTTTCAACGCTGCGTCTTCCGGTGTGCAGTCACCATTCCAGAATCTTTCGGTCTCAATGGATATCTATTCTGCTCACTGCCACATAAATTTGGCGATTCTTTGGGCTATGGCTGTAACCTTGGTTCTCCTGCGGGTATCTTCATCACGCAAGGGCTCTCCGAGCATAGCCCTTGACTTGGATGACTTTAAGAATTGTGATTGGCCTGTTGGTCTAGTGGTTAGTGGCCCTGACTGCTATACCAGAGGTCGTGGGTTCGATTCCCACCCAGGACAAATGTTTGTGTGATGAGCATGATCATTTGTTCTGTGTCTGGGTGTAATTTATCTATAAAATTTATGTATTTAGAAATACATATACATATAATAAGTATGTTTATCAGTTGTCTAGTACTCATAAAACGTGTGTGATAGCAGTGGAATAAAAAAAAATATTTCACAATGTAGCCATATAATTTTATTTGTATGGAAAAGAAACCAAACTCAAGTGGCATTCACGTTAAGATTGATGGATTGACATGTATAATACTCATCTATACGAGATCATTACGATTGTGTTCGTAAAACGGTAAAATCCCCGCCATATTAGTTTTGTGATTGACTGTAATATGTCCATTCTTTTCTTGATTTCATACATAAAAGAAAAATAAATAAACGAATTGATGGAAATACTTCAATAGTGATAGAGCTATTGATGTAATTACCATGATTGACTTCTTGTATTTATTATGCATAGGTATTTTTATTGCTGACTAGTTTGTGCCTGCGGCTTCATGTGAAGGTTGAAAGTTATTCCACGGGAACATACTCCCGGGATAAAAATTCAATGTTTTATTCCAGGACATGACTGGAGTTCAAAACTTTAAGCTTAAATAAGTAGAGTCTGTCTGATAGTCAAACGACTTGGGTAATAGAGGGTAGTTTCCAGGGTCAAAATAAATACATTTTATTAAGTCCGTATTTTATATTATAAAAAAATATTGGACACGTGTTTCTTCTTTTTTCGATTAAACGAATAATAACAAAGATATAGCCCATTAAAGTTACGTGTGACGTCACCCCGTGCGAAAAAATGCAGCACGGCGTGACGTTACACGTAACTTTAATGGGCTATGTCTTTGTCATTTTTAGTTTAATTTACAAATAAAAAAATACGTGTCCCTTATTTTTGAATAATCTAAAAGACGGAATAATTACATTTTTTACGGCATCTAGCCTATTATTAGGGCAAAGTGAAATCAGATGTACTCAACACTAGTTCAATATACAAGGTTGATTAAGAGATCTTGATCATTGTTTACTAATAAAAGAACCATAAGGTACTTTTTATAAAAAAAGTATCGAATATAAGTATTTTTTAAATAATTAAATATTATACAAAATTCCCAAGTCGTTCGAATTTTTAGACAGACTATAACAAACATACACACATGCATGAACATATATGTAGAAACATCTACCATCATAATGTTAGTATTTCATTTAATTTTGATTGTTATGACGAAGCCAAGGCGCCGATGTTGAACTGGGCTGGTCTGCAGCTAAAATAGGCATTTAAGTAGTTACTTATTACGAGAAGGTAGATAGGATGAAAGAAACTCAACCGCTGGTTTCTTTTACGCAAAGGAATCAAACAGTTGGAAACGTGCACTGGCTTTTGACGTTTTATTAGTGTCGACCCTTAGCATTGAGGAGTACGACGCAAGGAGGAGCAGGAGAATAAAGGCTTATGCGAGAATTTGGGAAACATTTTGGAGGACCTTGCCGGAGTCTGTGTTTCCTGATAGTAACAACCTCGGGGTCTTTAAGTCAAGAGTGAATAGGTTCCTTTTAGGTAAGCGTGCTCCGTCGTTGGCCACATCATCGCTAACCATCATTTGAGATAGTAGTCAAACGCAAGCCTCATAATATCCTAACTATATATATTTTTTTTTATCCGTTCACTCCAAATAAGGTTCAGTTGAAAACCAGCGTCAGACAACTACCCGTAGTAGTCTGGCATTTCGCTGAACTGGACCTTTTTTGGCGCAAACGTATGACACACAATGTTACTTTTTATTTATTTATTTTTTGTTTGGTGTTTGTCTAAATTTTTGTTGTCTACAATGTTTTTTTGCGCCAAAATAAATACTTTTTCTTCTTCTTCTTCAACTATCCTAATACTATAAATGTGAAAATGTGGATGTTTGTTACTTAATCACGCAAAAACGGCTGAACGGATTTGAATGAAATTTGGCATGCATATAGTCTTTGACATGGAAAAGAACATAGGCTACTTTTTATCCCGGAAAAACATCTCATTCCTACAGGAAAACACGTTTAGAGTGCAATAACCGAAGTACACGCGGACGAAGTCGCGGGCGGACAGCTAGTAGGTAATAAAAAAACCCTTTCGTGTAAAGAATAGAATAGCATTTATTCGGCGCAAGCAACACAATACACAACAACATAAAATAATAATAAAAAAAAGAGTACAGACATACAATACAGTTGCAGTGACTGTGCCTGAACCGAAAGGGTCACCAACTCAGCAATTGCTGGGCGTCAAACACCCAGCGCTGATTTTCAGCTGGCACCCCGTAGTGACGCTTTGAGTAAAGCTTTTGTAATTTGAATTAGAGTGAGTCCTTGGCCGATAATTGGGCCAAGAGCTTATGTTCCGAGATAGTTTAATGGTTGTGTAGGGATGTCTTATTTATAAACACAGTATTGGTCTCATGTATCGGAACATTATTACGATTCCTGCCATATTTATCAATTAACTAGGAATTACAGTACGTAAAGGACTGCCTTAAATAATTTTAAAGCATGTTCAATCATCTAAATAAGGCCTAAAATATACACAAGATAGCACTAAGTATCATGTTGTTATCCTGGCCCCGACCCAAATTATCCTGCCAAATCAGGGCTCACGGAAACAGCAGTTGGCGGAAATACGTGCCAAAACTATAAGAACGCCAAAATTTCTCTACCGGCTGCGAAATTTCGACATTAGCGTTCTATTTTTGATGCACCAAAAACCACCAGATGCATAGCAGGTACGAAAAACAGCATCATGTTGCAAATTACGACACCCGACCGAATTGAGAAGCACCTTCTTCCAGTAACTTTAAACATTTTGGGAGACTCTTAAATTTGGTTAGGTTATACCCAAAACCACAGCTTGCCGCGACAGATGTATGGCACCGGCAAGTACGACAAAAAATAAAGCACGTGCTGTTTTGAAAAAAATCGCAAGCGTGCACAAGTAGACATGCGACACCTTTTTGGAAAAAAAAAACACGGAGTCGCACCGTCGCAAGTGATTCCTTGGTATAACCGCGTGAAATGAATATTTTTGATGATAGCGGTTTTGAGCAGCTGCTTGAGCACTAGGATTATGTTTGTGGCATATGAGTTAAATATGGTGTGGTTTCTTTTACGCAAATCCCAATATTCTGCGGTTTTCTTATAAAGCTACGGGTACCTAATATGTTGTAGGTATGATACAAACTTAAGACACGATGATATAGATTTATAAAAATTGCGACGATTCCTTAAACTTGGAACTTGCACCGGAACACGATTCAGGACACTTTTTTTCTTTTATTTATTTTAGAGCCTTTATTTTAATTAGACTATGACAACTTCATTATTTTATATTCAGAAAATTAAAAAAAAAAAGTTTTTCAACCGATTCATACTTAGTTACAGCTAATTTTATTTTTGGTACTTTAAGTAACTAGTTATTCTGTCGATTTTTCTTTATTTAACTAGATTTTTAGTCGATTTTTTTTTGAGGTATTTTAATAAGTTAAGTTCAATGACTATTTTATTTTTTTACAAATTGATTCCTAGTTTATATTTTGACTTAAAATTAGAGCTTTTGTTTTGCAAATTTTTTTAGTTGAAGAATTTTACTATGGTGATGAAACTAAGACCTCACTCAGGATCTCAGCGAAGCTTGCCGAGACGGCTGACATGAATCAAAGTGATTGTCTTCTGTATCACAAAAATAACTAGATAATTATGTAATGTCTGATCTTCACACTAGCTGAAAATACAAGGCGTGTATAGTCTGTCTAATAAGTTAACCGACTTGGTAATTTTGTATAATATTTAATCATTTAAAAAAATACTTATATTTGATGCTTTTCATAAGGTTCTTCTGTTAGTAAACAATGATCTCTATCTCTTAATCAACCTTGATTATTGAACCCATGTTGACTACATCAGATTTCATTAAATGTTAATAATTACCCAAGTCGTTTAACTTATTAGACAGACTGTATAAAAATTGTATCATGAACCTTATACATATTTATTTATTTATTCTTTATGCACACAAGAGTACAGAGGCGAATTTCTGCCAGTCAACCTTTGGGTGTTGCAGAAAAAAATAGTGGTAGGTGCAATATTAAACATTACTTACATATTTTAAAATTCCTTATACAAATAACCTGTAAAATACAAGTACACTATTTAAAATATATATACTTATATTTACTCAAACTACAACGAAGAGACAAAAAAATATATGTACGTACGAAACCTTTTTCTATTTATAACATTCTGTGCTTTCTTATTTTACATTTAAATATTTTTAACCCAATAGACCCCGTATCTAACTTCGTCTCCATTAAAAACACTACCTATCTACTCAAAACCAAACAATTACTTTATCTCAATCAAATCTTCATTACCCATCAATCTTCCAACAAACTGATTAGCTCCACAAAAATTACTTACCAAGTACCCTTGTAACCACAACCACACTTCCGGAAGCTGAGGGTATCTTCAAAAACGCACGTGCTTCAGACCACACACGAATATTGGCCATATCTTTATGTGTTGGCAAACAATGCACCAATGTTTGGTAATACGGGCGGCTGTGATCGATATATTTGAGTGGCTCGATCCTGTTTTGGGGATAGTGTTTTGTTTTGGAGATTTTTGGTTGAGATTTCGTTAATTAATTAGTGGTGTGCCCCTATCGGAATGCCTACCTACTTTTTAATAAAATCAAAGTCATTTATTTCAAATAGACAAATGGTCTGGCAGGCACTTTTGAATAGTCAAATGACGGTCAGTCTAAGAAAAGTGAAAGTAAATTGCACGTTCCAAAGCATAGATATCTATGGAGAAGAACGAGCAAGAAACTCCATGGACACTCTTTTAAATCATTTTATGATTTACCTACATAATAATCTTAGTTACATATTTCTTGTTGCTTCTGTTATGTGAGCACAAAGTAGATAATAAAAAAAAATACAATACAATACAATAAATACTATTGGCCCATTTATTATATAATGTTCATCTGTTTTGATTTTTAAGACGCTGAGCTAAACTGACTACGTACTGAGGTTCGAACAGTAAAAAACTTCGAATCTGTTTAGAAATATCAAAAATCATAATAATAATGTACCCCACACAATACCTCTTTTTTTAAAAAAGCTTATATTTTATCCCTCATCTCAGTTACAATATTTTCTCGCCATAACAATTTAACAACATAAATTAATTTTGGTCTACTTGTTTTTTATAGATATACAAATCAATGCTAATCATTCATACTCAACACTATGCGGTATAAAAAATAAACTTAAAAAAAAAATCCAAACTCATTTATCCAACTTCCCAGACCCCTATCTAGATGAGCAGATGTCTTCATAAGACTGTTGTGTCCCAGTCGTAAAGCATACAAGGTGCGCAAGAGTCGCTCATAGCCAAATATATCCATAACACAATGTTTAGCGTTGGATAGTAAATACTAGTGCTGGACCGACTAACCGGGAAAGCTAATTATCGGGCCATACGCGCTTAGTCGGAGACTAGTCGGCGATTAGTCGGCCAAAAAAGGCCGACTAGTTGGCTTTTTAACTTAACGAGTCACAGGAGAACCTAATGAAACGAAAAAAGAGGCACTAGAAAACATGAAATTTTATCATCCGTAGCGATTATTCAAATTTTTTGCACATTTTTTAGTATTCATTTGTAAGAGATTGACACTTCTAGTGCGCTTGTCAACTGCATACATTTTTAACTTTTAGGACTCCGCTGTCGCCACAATGTAAGTTATAGAATTTCACTTTTTATACCAGAAGTACCTATATTTCTTTGGAATTAATTTCTACTTTTACGTGAGCGAAACATTTTAGTACTGACTTACTTTTCTATTTTTTTTATTAAAAAAAAAAGAAAACGAATATCAAATGTATCAGAATTAAAATTAAAACAATGACTATGGAAATAGCCCGACTAGTCTTGAAAGCCGACTATCCGGCTACATTTATATTTGGCGACTAGTTGGCCGACTAGTCGACCCATCTCTAAATAGCCATCTGACAGGTTGAAAGCCAGCGTGAGAGCTTACACAGTGACCTATTTAATGGAACTCGCCTTTTAAGGGTTTTGTGAAATGATAGGTTGGAACTTGACATTGACATATTATCTACCTGTTAAATTGTAGGTAGAGTTATCATGTTTACAATTTTAACTTTGGTAAAAGAAAAGGACTTCATTGTGAGCCTTCATATGTTTGAGCTTCGGGATTGTTAGTAAAAGACACCATCAGCCCTGCAACGCAAAGGGTATTATTCTGGTGGGTAACAATCATCCAGATAATTTCCCCCTCCCTAGGGTGGAACGAGAAATAGTGTCAGACTTTTACTGACTAAAAAACCCACCCCGTTCCTTCGTTGCTTTTCACGAAAACAAAGGGCCGAGAAACCGGGGCCGAGCCTCCCTTTCAGAAATACACTCTTGGCCCCAGTACGAGGTCACTACCATAACTATTCTACTAAAATCTAACTACAAACTCAAAAACCAAACACACTAAAGCGTCAAAGTACAACATAGCAGTAGTGCAATGTACGCTAAAAATATTACCAGTTCAATAATTAAGTTAAAAATAGACTAACATAGAACAAAAGTTATAGCCACTAATATATTACAAGCTTCATAGCTATTTGTGATCTCTTTGATATTACACTTTTAGTTTAGAGGGCCCATATATTTTCTTTGCTCATGCATTATTACCTTTTGAATACTGTTTTAGTACTGTGATGTGTTGATAAGAGTAAATTAAATGTCTTATAATTCAGCTTAGATCACTGATATAGAACCATGTGCTGACTTTTTTTTTCAGTAATTCTCCGTGGTTCTAGCGGGCATCGGCCCTGCTGAGCCCCTACGGTTTGCTGACATCTCCTTGAGGTGCGCGTGGAACAACTACGTGCCGTCGACGACTCGGGCTCGGGCCATACTGGAAGGTGAGCTACACATTGCTCGTAGTCCGTATGCTCATGCTTTCGGTGATTGGCACGGGACGTCTCCTGTCACGGTGGCTGGGGCAAGAGGATGGCCGATCTCTCTGCGGCCAACTCCTTCGCTAGCAATACTGCTTCGCAGAAGTTGGCACCGCATCCCATGCTCTGTTGCTCCATATGCTTTTACAAGAACGGGATATTGGCGCTGTGGGATAGTAGTGAATATAATTTGTTATATTTTTATAACACCATGTTATATTTTCTCCCAAAAATATTTGAGAAGGTCATAAGTTGGACACCACTGACACAAAGCACAACACAGATCACGACAAGTCATAGCGGGTGTTAGACGCCAGCAAACAGCTGGGTGCAAGCGCAAAACCACCCCTCAATTGCCTGGATGGCCCGGTGATGTTGTATTTTTGCGGACATAACAAGCTTACGACTTTGTGATTTTTCATAATACAGTTTTGAAATTTTGTACAAAGATTCTTTACATAAAAATACTAGACAGGCGCATGTACTAAAAAAATAAGTATATATAGTGACATCACTGTCTATGGTCTCTAGTGTATAAATGGTGTCACAGTCTATGGTCTCTAGTGTATGAATGGTGTCACAGTCTATGGTCTCTAGTGTACGAATGGTGTCACAGTCTATGGTCTCTAGTGTATGAATGGTGTCTCTAGTGTATGAATGGTGTCACAGTCTATGGTCTCTACTGTATGAATGGTGTCACAGTCTATGGTCTCTATTGTATGAATGGTGTCACAGTCTATGGTCTCTAGTGTACGAATGGTGTCACAGTCTATGGTCTCTAGTGTACGAATGGTGTCACAGTCTATGGTCTCTAGTGTATGAATACGAACCTACCTGATGTTAAGCAGTGATGCAATCTTAATGGTGAATCGCTATCTCTTTTTCTGGAAAATCTTGGGGATACAGGAACTCAAGTATTTCTATTACAGCCTATTAAGGAGTCGGGATCACAATGTGTACAATGTGTTGCATCTGGTCTCATTTGAATATTATGATAAGAATTGGATATGGCTTTTACAACGCGCCCCTATAATGTTATAATTAGAACCGCCCTGGATATAAAGCTGCGTCCATTGAGTAATTAGCAACTTTGAATGGACAGAATTCTGCTGGATTGTTCGAAAGAAAGAAAAAAAACACATTTATTTGGCACACAGGTAATGAGCTAGCAATCATAATATTATAGAAACTTAAATACATTAAATTTAAAATACATCAACATTGTGTGGCTCACGACTCACTGCCCCAAATAGGCCCTGTTCAGCATAGTGCCAGGCCACTGTGTATCAGTTGCCTGACGCTGGTTTAAAGAGTCTCGCTTCACTTATAGCGCGAGAAGTCTACCAAATGATTTTCCATCTTAAGGGCCAAGCGCCCGAAAAGTGCCATAAAACAGCGATTTTCTCAGGCCTACTCCTCCGTAACGGCGAGGTCAATTGGTTTGAAAAAAATATATGTTTATTATAGATTCATGAACAATAATATCAACATTTGATTTTTTCGTGCAATTAATACTTTTGTCAAAAAAAAATATTTAGCAATTTCGCAACTTTACGCAACTTTTCCCTACTCCTTCGAAACGGCTTGGACCTTTAGAAACATTTTTACACATAAAAATTGGTGGTTAAATATTCTTCAAAGTGAACATTGCATATGTAAATCAATCAATATCTCGCAGAGAAAATGGATTTAAAGCGCTTTCCGGGCGCTGCTGGCCGCAAATAAATGCATAGGTTTGCGTACTGCCGCCTAGGCGAGTGCGAGAGTTGCGTTCACATAATTTCGGCCAGATGGTTCAAGGGACTAATATACGCCTTAAAAAAAGCGTTGTCTTTTCTTCACAACCTCGGTAGGCGAAAGCGTGAAATTAAAATTTTCTAAGTTTTTGCATTTTGCAGGTCAGTGTAAAGTTGTGTGTTGGTTGCATATTTATATATTTCTAAATACATACACACAATTGCCGTCACGGATCTTGAGCGCTGACTTCAAGTTGCGCAGAAGTCAAATATTCGGTCTCTAGTGATGCTTAGTGAGACGCGGGGGCGGGGAGTGTCAGTGATTAGCTCGCCGCGCCGTCGCGTCATAGACGTCACTCCTGACTCGTTCCCTGCGTTGCTGCATGTATCTAACAACGAAGACGATTGGCTCGCCAATGTATGGAATGCGCAAAGCGATCCCCACTCTGACGCCGAACGCTCGATCCATTTTGGCAATTGTACTATAGAATTAGATAAATTACACCCAGACACAAAACAATTTGTTTTGGGTGGGAATTGTAGCCACGACCTCCGGCATAGCAGTCAGGGCCACGAACCACTAGACCAACAGACCAGTCGAAAAGTTCAAGTAGACACGAAGCGAACACGCCAGACTCCTTAGGCCTACTGTCAGACGCGTAGCTTCATAGACGCGTATTCGTCATTATACGCTTACTGTACGCCGGCGTGAAGCTTAAATACAAAACTATGAAATTCTGTCGACGAAGCGACTGGGTCGTGCCGTCGTAATGCGTCTATGAAGTTACGTGTCCGTAGACAGTGGGCCTTAGATTTGTACCTATGTAAGCTTCACGCAGGCGTACACCAAGCGTATAACGACGAATACGCGTCTATGAAGCTACGCGTCCTCGGATTGTAGCCCATAATTTTGTATGTAAGCTTCAGGCGTGCACCAAGTGTATAATGACGAATACGCGTCTATGAAGCTACGAGTCCGTGGACAGTAGGCCATAGTTTTGTATGTAAGCTTCACGCAGGCGTACATCAAGCGTATAACGACGAATACGCGTCTATGAAGCTACGCGTCCTCGGACTGTAGCCCATAATTTTGTATGTAAGCTTCAGGCGTGCACCAAGTGTATAATGACGAATACGCGTCTGTGAAGCTAAGCGTCCGTGGGCAGTAGGCCATAGCGTATGTAAGCTTCACGCAGGCGTACACCAAGCGTATAGTGACGAAGTCGCGTCTATGAAGCTACGCGTCTGTGGACAGTAGGCTATAGCTTTGTATGTAAGCTTCAGTCATGCACCAAGTGTATAATGACGGATACGCGTCTGTGAAGCTAAGCGTCCGTGAGCAGTAGGCCATAGAGTATGTAAGCTTCACGCAGGCGTACACCAAGCGTATAACGACGAATACGCGTCTATGAAGCTACGCGTCCTCGGACTGTAGCCCATAATTTTGTATGTAAGCTTCAGGCGTGCACCAAGTGTATAATGACGAATACGCGTCTGTGAAGCTAAGCGTCCGTGGACAGCAGGCCATAGAGTATGTAAGCTTCACGCAGGCGTACACCAAGCGTATAGTGACGAAGTCGCGTCTATGAAGCTACGCCTCTGTGGACAGTAGGCTATAGCTTTGTATGTAAGCTTCAGTCGTGCACCAAGAGTATAATGACGGATACGCGTCTGTGAAGCTAAGCGTCCGTGGGCAGTAGGCCACAGAGTATGTAAGCTTCACGCAGGCGTACACCAAGCGTATACGCGTCTATGAAGCTACGCGTTTGTAGACAGTAGGCCTAAATGAAGATAATACATCCTTACTAGCGTTATCAGCCTCTTATCAGGAGTCGAACTCAGCGTTTTTATCTCGAATACCCGTAAACTCGTATCACTTAGTTCTTGATTAATTTAACAGGAATGTTTGGTTGTTCTTTTTGCACATTTAATTACTGACTATACCGACAACAACATGGCGTCCCGTTATGTTGGGAACAGGTGCGATGCGCATGCGCATAGTAGGTATTATGCATGATTATTATGAGTTTTGACACCACATTCTTGGTGGCTGGTGATTCATTTTTTTTAAAAGTGATAATTTATTTAAATTGGTTGATTTGGTATCTATTGGTTTTTGATTTTTCTTTTCTTAAAAAAAACTTCTGTTTAAATTATTCTATATTTAAATTGTTGATCAAGTTAAGTCATCTCTTTTCTCTATGCGTATGAGTAATTTGAATTACTCAGAAAAAATCAATTCAATACATGATCCTGTTACAAATTAAACACGTGGTTCTCAAAACCATGTGGTTCTTAGTTATAAATAGATTGCTACATACCTCGCGTGTGTCGTAATACTTAGATGACTAAGGTATACAAGTAATGTCAGGTGGTAAGGTTAAATATCTGGTGAACCAGCTTCCTTTAATTTGGTTTGCCCTTAACTAAATGATATGGATATTTATTTTTCAAATAAGTTGAAAACTAGGTTTATTTGAAAAAAGAAACTGGGCAAGTGCGAGTCGGACTCGCACCCTGAGGGTTCCGTACAAACTTACCTATGTAAATAGTTCAATTCCGGAATAGAGTTTCGGAAGATTTCCGAATTGCAAAAAAAAAAACAACTCGATACCTCCACGCGTTTCCGAGATAAAGGGTCTTGACAGACAGACAGACGGACAACAAAGTGATCCTTTAAGGGTTCCGTTTTTTCTTTTGATGTACGGATCCCTAACACACTTTTATACGTCAGTTGTTTCGTCAAAACTAGATGAAGCCGGTGTTTCTTATCTGACTATCCTGAGAAGAAACACCGAAACAAACTCAGGGGTCAAAGTTTCTTTAACCAACTTCGAAAAGGAGGAGGTTCTATGTTCGGCTTAATGTATGTTTATTTTTTTAAAGTCCATACAGCAAACATGTAATAATCAAATCATATGATAACCATGTAGATGCCATCATGCCATTTGTAGATGCCAAATCATATGATAACCATGTAGCCTGAGATGGTGTCTTGAGGAAAGAACAACACAGTTCTGAGTGGATCTGTCCAGTCAGTGCAGGCATTTGTCAGCATTCGTGTAGCTCAACTCAGGACTACTAAGGAGCTCAATAACTTCACAATTCTATCAAAAGCGTATTCTATCGTCGGCCACATCATCGCTTACCATCACGTGAGATGGTGGTCAAACGTGAGCCTATCCATTATAAAAGAAAAAGTTCAATAATCACATTATAATAACACACTAATGTGTCTTTCCTGCGGACAAACTTCTGGCAGAGGCTAGTGTATTATAAAGGCGAAGGATGGATTATAGGCAAAAGAAAGATTATATCATAAAGCAAAATAATCGACCATTATTATACTTTCCAAGGACAATAAGATACTTAAGTTTCTTTTTTTTCAACAATTTAATTACAATTTTTAATCAATAATGCAACCACATTTTATAGTAAACTTAAAAGGCATTGTGTTTAATATTGACACATGTTTTTTTTTCAATGATAATCTTGAGAAATACAGCTTGATACATTACTACTACCGCATGCCAAACAAGGTTCGAAATGACTATTTATGACAATATCGATATAAAAATAAAATTGTGACTGTGTGTCTATCATCACTAGCTAGATTAATATCTCAAAAAAATAATAATAATAATAATTGAGATGCTAAAAAAATATAAAAGTGGATGAGTTTATAGATGAAAAAAAAAACAGTAACTGAATTTTTTAAGTATTTATCGGGTAAAAGTGTAAACTATTCTTACATAATATCTATTATTACTGTAATATGGAAATATTGTAACAACAACAATTTTTTTAAAAAGAGTAACCATGGAGTTTCTTGCCGGTTGTTCTCCATAAAAAACGACCAATTTGGAACCGTGCACTAGCTTCTGACGTTTTATAAGTGCCCATGTAAGCCGATGTGAAATAAAAATATTTGTTTTTTTTTTTTTAATTTAGAATTTAAAAAAAATCTGTTTTATTTGCTGAGTATTACAGAAATATTACAAAGGCGAAATCTCAAACTATGCTGGACATATTTTATTCCGGGAGTATGTTTTGTTGGGATCATTTTCTACATTTATACTAATGTATTCTGGTTGAAACTAGTCAGGTAAAGTTTTCTAATTTAAAGCCTTTACTAAGAGATCTCTGAGTAAACATGAGGGAAAGCTTTTGACTGAAACAAAAAAGTCTTAAGCAACGCTGCAGGTAATACCTAGTGTTTGTTGCTACAATGTTTCTGTCACACAGCCTCAAGTATTTTTATATTTCAATCAATTCTTTATAATTGTATTTTATTACAATACTAATATGGGAATACAATAAAAGAATTAGTCATCTGTTTTAGTCATTTACTTAGTTTACTTTTCTCAGTTTTATTTTTTATTATAAAAGGTGTAAGGGACAGCCCTCCACAAACTTTAAGGGCTTGCTCAGTAGACGAAACTGAACAACCTTCCACAAAATTTTTTTTCAGGAATCGAAAAAAAAAATCGCCCTCGCCATACAAATTGTCCAATCAAGTTTATCATTTTGTTAAAGTTTGTGGAGGGCTGTCCCTTACACCTTGTATTATTTTATTATTGTTACCTACTGCCCGTTCACGACCTTGCTGCTAAGAGCGGTAGCTAAGCGTGGGGAAGAATAAAAACATACATTCAGGCGAACATAGAACCTCCTCCTTTTCGAAGTCGGTTAAAAATATGAAAATGTTTGAAGCACGCCAAGAGACGCCGCTCATAGCGCCCCGCGCCTGCTTACTGATGCCACCCCGACCGCCACGCCGATCGCCGCTATGACAGAAGTCGTGAACAGGCCGTTAGGCTCGCATTCGACCTATTCAATATCGAACAATCCAGCAGCTTAGATAGAACAAGCCATTCAAGACAAACCTTTTTTTTGAGGTGTGAAATCATAATATAATTTCACGCCCTAGAGCGGGTGAGGTCATTATAATATAATGACCTCACCCGCTCTGGGTGGGGGTTGGGGTGTGTCAGACTTTTACTGACTAAAACCACAGACTATGTCCCTTCTTTGCCGTTTGCGTTTCAGGACCACAGGTTTCTCTTACGGAAGTAAATCCATGGCCCCAGTAGGCTTCGGTCCTGCTGGGGCCGATACGGTACGGTTTTGCTGACATCTCTTTGAGGCACACGTAGAGCACTACGCGCTGTTGACGACTCGGGCTCAGTCCCGGCCGGACGGAGAGCTACCTATTGATCGTCGTCCCTAAGCTTAAGAAATTGTGGTCTGAGTCTAAAAGCCTGCTTTTAAAGCCTAAGAAATTGGAGCCAGGGTCTAAGTCTTCTTGTAATAAATTTGTTACTAGAGTTTGTATAATAAATAAGTTAAACGACTTGGGTAATTATTAGAATTTAATGAAATCTGATGTAGTCAACACGGGCTCAATAATCAAGGTTGATTAAGAGATAGAGACCATTTTTTACTAACAGAAGAACCTTATGAAAAGTATCGAATATAAGTATTTTTTAAATGATTAAATTTTATACAGAATTCCCAAGTCGGTTGACTTATTAGACAGAATATACAGGCAATCAATCACTAGAACAAAATCAACGTCAGCTTACCAAATTGTATGGACATCTTAAGTCCCAACCCGACAATCTACTTGTACGTGCTTCCTTAATAACTTAACGGCATTAACAATCAATATAACCAACAAAAAGAACCAGTTTTACCTACATTCAGTACAGTAGCAAAATTCATTAATCGTGTTTCTTAACATCTGCGCGGGCGCATCTGCCTTACCCCTTCCGTGTAAAGGATTGAAGAAGGTTTTTTTGTATATTTGTAACGATTTTCTTACCTTCTCAAGACGGTTAGAATTTTTGACATTAGGAGTTAGTGAAGCACAAACTTTTGGAGGTTTACGAGCTGTGAAATTTGTCTGTTTGTCTTTTAAATGTGTATTGTGTAGTACTCGGAGATTTTACAGTTGAGTAGTTTGAGATTCTGCAGCGGTAACTAAGTTTAGTGAGAAAAAAAAATGACAAATTGAGACCAAAAATAAACGAAAAATTAGCTTGATGTTCTGGGAGTTCGTCACTACGTCCAAACACTTTGAGAGTTTAAATAATTACATTAATGAATGACCTTTTCGGCTCTAGGCCGGAGCAAAAGGACGTGTCAGACTTTTACTGACTAAAACTACACCTATGTTCCTTCTTTACTTTGCGTTTCAGGGCCCCGGGTTTCTCTTTCGTAAGTCAACCCATGGCCCCGGTAGGCTTGGGCTCTGCTGGGTCCCTACGGTTTTGCTGAAATTTCTTTGAGACGCGCGTGGAACCCTGCGGCTTCGATGAGTCGGGCTCGGTCCGGACGTTGACTAGATGGCCGGTTGCTGAGCTACCCATTGTTCGTGGTCCCAAGCCCAAATATATACCTACTCTGGTTCACACGAAAAGCTGTAGGTAGCTTTTACCCCATGGGGTTGGCTTCTAGTCTAACCGGATGCAGTTGAATACCCGTGTTTTACTTGGAGCGACTGCCTATCAGACCTCCACAATCCAGGCAGAGCAACACGATACTCCTCAGATAGAGTAATGGTTAGACTTTCTGGCGTCTAACTACCTGTAACGACTGTCGAAGATCTATGAATGACAAGCGTCACTTACGATAATAATATATTCGCAATATGCTAGCTTGTTAATATAGCTTCGGCCAGCGGCTTTGGACACCCGTTTCATGTCCTTAGGAGGTCAATTTTGGAAAACCCTCTCTTAACCTTTCGAATACTGTGACCGTTCTTTCATTGCCGCCAACAACGCCGCTCGCTTGGGGTTTAGTGAATGAATGCTCGTCTACGTTATTTAAGACGTATAGTCCCGTGAACCATCTGACCGAAATTATGTGAACGCAACTCTCGCACTCGCCTAGGCGGCAATACGCAAATCTGTGCATTTATTTGCGGCCAGCAGCGCCCGGAAAGCGCTTTAAATCCATTTTCTCTGCGAGATATTGATTGATTTACATATGCAATGTTCACTTTGAAGAATATTTAATCACCAATTTTTATGTGTAAAAATGTTTCTAAAGGTCCAAGCCGTTTCGAAGGCGTAGGGAAAAGTTGCGAAATTGCTAAATATTTTTTTTTGACAAAAGTATTAATTGCACGGAAAAATCAAATGTTGATATTATTGTTCATGAATCTATAATAAACATATTGGTTTTTTCAAACCAATTGACCTAGCCGTTACGGAGGAGTAGGCCTCAGAAAATCACTGTCTTATGGCACTTTTCGGGCGCTTGGCCCTTAAGGAAGCTTTGTACAAAATTTCACGCGCCTAGTCCCAGTAGTTTCGGTTGTGCGTTGACATGTTGGCCCGTCAGTTTCTCCTTTTATATCCTATATAGATAATACTCGTCCGTCATTAAAAACCTTGCAACAAAATTATCAAATTACAATCTTATTACAACTAACAAGGTGTTCGATTTTACAATTAAGTGTTAACGACATCCATTCGTTCTGTACAATAAAAAATAAATTCACAATAATCATTAATCACGACGTTTAACGAGAAAATCGATTAATCATGAGATTATATACCTACACTAGTGTGTTTGAATTGAACTCGGTACGGAAATACCGCACGTTTAAAATAGTTCGATGGATTTTTAGGAATTTCCGGGAAAATTGATGAAATAACTTTTCATGTGGATTTTAGTTTAGAGGAATGTATGTGTCAGCGGCTTTCTATGACGCACAGTTTAAATAGTTATAGTTTTTCATAAGAACCATAAAATATGGGCAGATGAAGTAATTAATCAGGCTGGCCTGAATTTACTTACACTGGCAAAAGACCAAAAAAATTTACACAAACTGAGGGTTTTTTTAATCAACCTAACCTTTCAATCGTGAGAATTAGAGATCAAAGAGGAGTCCTAACCTTTCAATCGTGAGAATTAGAGACACAATAGAAAGACAATGGGTGCGCGGAGCCGGCGTTCGCTTGGGGTTTAATGAATAATCGAGCAAAATGAATCTTTTATTATCTACATATTTCAATATATCTAAGAAACCTGAGGTCCTGGTCCTTTTGAAGGCGTACGAGAAGCCGAAACCAACTCGCAGAGGCCCTTAAAACAATTTTAATAGAACGTGGTTGCATATCTATAAATTATAATACCTGTTTTTTTTATAAATATTTGTGTTTTTTTTTTTGCTGTGTACAATTGGGAGGAATCTTCTTATCTTTCCCCCAAAGTGTATTTGTGCCCAGTAGGTTTTATCGGCTTCCGAGGCACTTTTAAGAGTGTCCAAAGTGCACTATGGAGGGCCAAAGTGCGAATGTGGGGACACTTTGGACACTCTTATAGAGTAAAATGAATTATCTTACAATTTAAACGCGCAGCTACACAATGGCCAACTAAAAGATGGATTTTGGTAAATAAAAGTTTGACTCTTCCTTTCGCTCCATAGCGATAGTAATTAAAATTATATTTGCGGTTATAACATCTACGTATTTCCACAATCGTAATAATTAAGAACAACAATAATAACTCTTTAAATTAGTAAAGACGTAAAATGTGCAGTATCCTGTGTAGCATTCACTTTTAGCCAAAAAAGTGCTATACCAGGGATGCACAGACTTATTGAGACTACGGACCACTTGGGCAAATGATGTACTAATGGCGGGCCACCAGACCAGCAAAAATTAAAAACATAAAAATAGCCAAAAATTTTATTAAAAAATAATACAGATATTAAATTGAAGCGTGGCATTGCATTGTGATCACATTTTTTTTTTTGCCTCAAATTTACTTGTAGCTACCTACATGTAAAATTGCTTCCAAACTTTCATGTGCCAGGCGGTTTCGATTTTTTGTTTTGTTATTATTCAATTTTCAATTATTCAAGTCAAAGCTTGGATTAACCGCAGTTTTATTGAATTTTTCAGCCATTTTCTTGTAATTGTAAAATTATTGTAATTGCTCGAATTTATTGGAGGGGGTGCTTATACCGTAATCAGAGACACAATAGAAAGACAATGTGGGAGCGAACGCAAGCGTTCGCTCGGGGATCGAGAGGTCACCCCCAAAAAAACTGCAAAGGAATTATAAGTTTACGCTAGTACCTTCCTGTCTGCATATTTAAGAAGTAGCGTGATGAGCAGATATGTTTATTTATACTACTCGAGGAAATACCTCATGAAAATCTTATTCAGTACCTATACTATCACATGAATAATAAGAATTTCCGTTTAGGACAAACTAAATGGTAAACCGGTAGAATACGAGTTTAACTCCAATACGAAGAGTTCCGTATAGATTTTCATTATTTGTTGTTTTTTGCAGCAATAAATGGGAAAAGACCACAGTCTACGACGCTATCCACGTCGCCAAAGATAGGACAACAATACAACTTAGCGAAATATGATCATGTTCCGTCGATATCACGACCATCAGTATTGAGAATTAAATGATGCAAGGAGGAGGTAGCAATAAAGTACACACTCTATAAAAATTTCAACTGTCTTGGTATTTTAGTTCATGAGATATAGCCCGCAGACAGTCTGGTGGATGGACGTATGTAGGTACAGTGAAGTTTAGTAATAGGGTTTTTTTAGTTAATACTATGGAACCCTAATAATGGTTGCTTGCCATGAATCTATTCGAGTATGCGGAACGTTTAACTGCAGAACACATAAAAAAAGTTGTAAAGTATTATGTCAATTTTATTTCGAAATAAAGACTCCTTTGATATTCGCGATTTTATGGCAATGATAACTCTTTTATTTGATGGATTTCATGCGGTTGAATATCGAACTTAGTTTATTTATTTTTCGGTAAAGACTATATATACTGCCACACAAAGCCAAAAAGCAATATCTCAAAGTTTTTCGATATTTTTTATTTTATCGAATTACCTAAATTGCTCCATATTACAAAAACTTACCAAGTACCTTTATTGAAATATTGAAAAAAAAAACAATCATTCTCAAAAACTTAGCAATAATATAAATAAGTGACTCAGTTATTTTATTACGTCGTCGTCACGCCTAAGCCGCTAAATTGTTTTTAATGGAATTTAACTTGGAACATAACTTAAGACGTGAAATAAGACTTGAAATACTTTGTATTAACGTACCAAGCCGCGGGCACAAGCTTTTATTTAGTATACGTTACAAAGATGACAGCAATCGTCCTTTACAAAATACTTTTATTTCAAAATCACTTTCTCACTTTTATTATAATCCCCTCCGACACTCAGTGCGAGTGCAGTGCTCCTAACCAGACGATAGCCCACTTATTAGAATCCCTAAGATGTCCCTACATCTACACTTTCGAGCTAAAATACGCCACTGAAGCTAATATAAACGTACAGCCGTTGTACAACGTTGTAGTAACGGATCCAAATACTTTAAGGAAAAAGAATACCAACGATTCAAAAAGAAGAAAAATTGAGTTACCGCTTTTTGGCTTGGTAGGGCAGTATGTATGTATAAGTGTAGAGTATTCTATTTTCAAATAACATACATATTTGAAAATAGATTAGATATGTTATTTGAAAATAGAATACTCCACACTTCTGCATGTTTTTAAAACAGACCGGATTAAGAATCTTTTGATCTTTTATTATTCATGTGCTGACTTTTTTTATTGATAGAGATGTTATCTATGATATGGACATACAAAGTCGATATTTATCTAAATATGAATTATAAATTCGTATTTTGTTGAAATAACATGAATATGTATCGAAAATCGTAATTCTATCCTAGGAAGTTAGGTGTAAAATGAAGTTTTTTTATTATCTGACTAAAATTTGTTATATTGATGTTTGGGTGCGGTCATAGATCCTGGTTGATCGCCGAGTTGGATAGAGTTTTAAAACAAAGAATTTCTGAGTTCGAAAAGAATTTTCTGAGTAACTATAGATCTGTTCGCCGCCATTCCATTCGAAGAACAGCACCTAGATAAATATTAGTCTTCTAGAGATGTACTTGGTACTAAGTCGCAAAAGAATATTTTGATTTCCATTCATATTGGTTTAAATCCTTTCAATATTTTCTGAAGACTTCAACATAACTTCATACAAAATACTTGATCACGAAGATCTTTTATCACGATTTTAGCGACCGAATTATGCAACCCACAAAATTACCTTCAATCTCCGTAAACGAGTATTTCGTTCTTAATCTTAAACTTAATTCGACTGTCTGAATCGTGGCCAGTCTTAAAAGTTATTAACTTGAAGCACCTGTCTTTCGCATTAGCTCTGTTTTTTGTCGCTGGCAAGGTGTTTCTTGCATTCGATTCGATTTGAATTTGGAACATTAGATTTTTGACATTGCCACCCTGCTTTCAAAAAGTTCTTTTTTTTCGTACAGTTTATGGCGACGACATCGCAATGTGCACTTGATGTTATTTGAATTTTTTAATATAGGTTATAAAAAAAACTTTATTTAATAATAAACCTGTTACTAAAGTTATCGATTTAATTAAAATTAATTACAGATACGAGTAGTTAATAGAAGAAATACGAATTAACACTTTATATCAATAGACAATTACTTTTTTTGCAGAAATATGATACGTTTGGAAATGCGAAATTAAATAGACGCCAGATACTTGATACGTAATAAAAACTGTTTATGGTATGTTTCTAGTTTTAAGATTGTCATTCAGTTTTGATGTCCTAAATTGTTAAAGTTATGGGGCATATAAAACTGTCAATAAAATGGTTGTTGCGTTTGGAGATAAAATGAACAAATTCTCAAAACAAAAAAAGTCACAGTACTGATCAATAAATGTCATAAAATGAACTTTAAAACGAAATTGTCGAAATTTTTATTAATACAAAAAGACGTGAATGTTTTGCGCTGTGTGTGTACTTGTTTGCTTGCTGGATCCAAGATGGCGGCGGGAGGCAGGTGATCATCGGGCAGCTGCGCATGCGCCGCCAAGGTTACCCCTCTCCGCTTGTTTACGCTATCCCCCCGGCGTATCGATAAGTGATAGTGATGGTCGTGATGGCCATAGACATATTTATGTTATGTTTTTTATTAATTAGGTAGATATTATAATTTTAGTGGGTAATTAACATTTTGTTATTTTTTTTGGAATATATTTTACTGTCTGTAATGTTTGGCATGTACAGGTGCTTTGCTGTTTTATCAAGTGAATAAGCTGCGATGATTTTTATTTAATAATTTTATCGATAAAGAATTCAGTCAGTAATTAAAATTAGTTGTAACTTGGATTAAAACTTTTAATTGAATCCAAATTAAAAGTGATTATGTTAAAAAGTAAGCGTGCAACTACATATAAGTTTCTGTAAAATGTGATAAATAATCCTGTAAATCGATTTAAAAATGCAAAAGATACTATAACCATAAGATTAATTTAGTGAGATAATAGTTTAGTTGATCTATTCATCACCAGGCTTAATTCTTCTTATAATAGAGCTATGATAATAAATTATATGATGCAACAGCAAACTATAAATAAATAATAATAAAATAGTTGTACTATTTTTTAAACTCTTATAAATGTTATTCTGAATAAACATATTATTATTATTATAATAAAATAAATAAAAATAAAAGTGCCAAAAATCCTGTCAGAATCTTCGTTAAAAGCTCACACCTCTCCCCGCACTACTCATAGGTCGAATGTCCACGTGGTCTGCGCACGCGCCACTGTCGCGCCTCGTGCCAGATAACAGTGGCACCCTTCGCACGAGCCAGCCCGAACACATCCGATCTTACTCGAGGTCAACCAGACCCCTAGTGTAATGATTAAAAAATTACTCTTATTTTGGCGCATTATGGTTTTATATTCCGAATTTAAAAGTTGGATGCTGGCACAAAAAAAAAGGAAAAGTACTAAATATTGGTTATGGTAGTTTAGAGGTACTATAGTCTGTCTAAAAAGTCAAACGACTTGCAAATTTTGTATAATATTTAATCATTTAAAAAATACGTATATTCGATACTTTTTATAAGGTTCTTCTATTAGTAAACAATGATCAAGATCTCTTAATCAAACTTGATTATTGAACCAGCGTTGACTACATCAGATTTCATTTTGCCCTAATAACTATGTACCCAAGTCGTTTGATTTTTTAGACAGACTAAGCGGAACAGAGAGTAAAGTCCTGCAAATTCTATGGAAATGGACTCCTTATATTGAGGATCCTCGTCCTCTGACCAGACGGACGTTTTATGTGATCTAGGCAACTGCCCGGTAGATGATGTCGGGCTGTTGTATATGGACAAATCGCGCAAAGAACTCTAATTGCGCGATGCAGGATTCCGTAGTTTAGTTCTTATGTGACGTCATAGATGTCGCTACAGTTGCTATAGCTTTAAGTTCCAAATTCAAAAGTTTGGTGCTAGTTTTTATTACGAGCTTAATCCAACACTAATGTACGTTAGTACTTACTTCATCTTACAGTGCATTGGCACTATACAAGTTTATTATGTACTTAGGTTGTTTTTAGTTTTCTTTATTTGTTTTATCAGCTATGCTTTACAGGTATTCCAGATCGCCATAAGCCAGTTCTTGCATTTTATTTTGCTTATTTACAATTTATATTTTTTTCATTCATCAGTAGGATATGTAGTAAGAATAGACAGGGTCGCACCGTGAATTTATTCTGCTCTGGACTAAGACTAATTGGGGGGGGGGGCAATAAACCTAATTAATCATACTAATGACAAACGGTTTTCTCCTATTCGCAAAGTGTACCTCTATAGCAATGATTGAACAAAATTCAATTTTTTTATTTCACGATGGCCTACAAGTACACTTATAAAACGTAGTGCACGTCAGATCAAAGGAGAGATGTCCCAATTATTAAATTCAAGATGTCCACGGCTGGACACAGACCTCTCTCAAGTGCTCTCCACAATGACTGGTCCTGTGCGTCTCACATCTATCGGATTCTTGCAACCCTCACCAGGTCGTCGCCGATAGAATTTCATGACAGGCCTTCCAACGCTGCGTCTTCCGGTATGTGGTATTCTAGAACCTTTCAGCACCATCGACCATCTGTTATGTGAGCAATGTAGTACCCTGCCCACTACTATTTAGGTAAGTATGGCGATTCTTCCTTGATACCACAGTAGATGGTCGGCCTTATAATGTTCCCACTGTTGCGACTCAGGCCTCCTCTCTAGAAGAGGGAATGGGCTGTAATCCACCACGCGGGCCCGGTGGTGGGTTGGTGGGTGTCACATGACTTCGAATTTATTTTTCCTCACGATGTTTTCCTTCACCGTTTTGAGATTAGTGGTGATGAATTAAATTACACAAAGTAATGCGCTTGGCTGGGTTTGAGCTTGCGACCTACAACTCGTGAGTCGGGGCCATTACCACTTGGCCACGACTGCAGTAACCTGCCCACTATTATTTAGGTAACTATGGTGATTCTTCCTTGATACCATAGTAAAATCTTCAAAATTGATTTATTTTATATATATATATCCAAAATTGAGATATTTTCAATAATCGTTTCTGATTCATCATTATTAATTAAATAAACTATTAGCCACACATTCCTTCATCTATTATTGGTAATATTTACTATATTTTTGTAAATGATACGATATTTTTCACATGTTTGCGCACGACGTCGATGAATACTCCTAACCTTTTAAAAACTGTCATCTCTACCTACACTATTTGCACGGAGTAGACAATAAATGGAGAACTTGCTAAGAGCTGATATTTTCTGAAAATAATTTGGGCACACCAGTGTAAAGTGATCAAGACTTGGCCATTTTTAAACAGTAGTAAACACACTAACTTTCTCATTTATTTTATTAATTCATTAAACCCCAAGTGAGCCGGCGTTTGCTCTCTCAATTTCTTTCTATTGTGTCTTTAATGACGATTTTCGAAAAGTCAAATAAACAAACAACTGTAAACGTCACGATATACGAATTTCATAATAAGAGTTAGTATCATATAGTTCGACTGTTTCTCATTTTAGTGGCACATCCTCCAATAAGGCATTTGTGAACCATTGACCCTCTTCGTCCCACAAACTTCCTTTGAAAAAGGAGGATTCTCGGACTGGACTGGTATTGTATGAGTATATTTTTCACTGTTAATTCGGACACCATCAAATTATTAAGGCCGTCTAGTACAATCAAATAAAAAGGTTTTAAAATATAAATTTATTAAAATTTTTTTTTTTTTTTTGGCAAAATCAGTGATACTAAAACTATTTTAGGCTTTGAGGTGATACTGTATTGAACAGCTTCAATAATTTGATGGAGTCCGAATTGGAAGGGAAAAAGTATTGAAATTAAAATGCGTTAAATTCCTAACGAATCCGAATCGTCAGCAAAGTATTTAATTATATTAATATGTCGTCCTTATTCTAATACATCAGTAGTTTAATTAATAACATATCTTAACATTACATTTTTAAAAGGATATTATCATAAATACTATTTTAAATTAGGAGTTAATATACACTATTCGGTAGGCACCTAATATGTAATTTTATTTAAAACTAGCTGTGCTCGCGACTTCGTTCGCGTGGACTACAGGATTTTGAATTTATTTTTTCTAAAATGTGCCTGTTTTTGGAACTGTTGTATAATAAAGAACTTTAAAACTGTGGCGCAGGATTTTGTAATTCAGTTCCTATGTATTGATATAGATCGCTACACTATTACAAATATAAACGAAAGAAATGGATCGTTGCAGATTGCGTTCTGTAGTTTCAGCCTACTTCCCTGTACTTTATCTTGTAAGTGTATACCATAAGACCAACATTTTGAAAGAGTAAAAAATAGTTTTGTTGTTTCATATAGTCTGAAAATGCGTGGTCTTTCCATTGCATCAGATTTTTTTTATATAGACTAGTGCTTGACTGTGATCCCACGACCCCTGATGGTAAGCAGTGATGCAATCGTTGATGGTGAGGCGCACTAGTTTATTAAGAGCCTATTCACTCTTGCATTGAAAACACCTAAATTATAATCGGACGGGACGACCGCAGCAGTTAAACAGTTCCAGTCCCTGCGAGGCGAAACGCTTGGAATAGATTTATCTAATGCTAATGAAATATCTTTATAATTATAATAAGTTTGGGCTCTGTTCGCTATCTACTCGAGGCCCACCTCTATTTTTGCACAAGCCAACAGGTTCTCATCTACATATTCTTGGGCTTATCTCTATTTCGATCGAATTAAGAATTAATACAATTGTTGGACAACTGATAAGCAAGTCCGTTTACGTCCACATCTTCAGAGGTAAGGGTCAAGGTGATCAGGCTTCAAGTGTGTTTTGACTGGACTGGTAATCTTACTGTGGAATGGATGAGTTTCGTTTTTGTTACTATTAGCATATTGGAGTGGGTAGTAACTGATTGGTTTGGTGATAAGATGACTAGACTGATGTAAGATTAAGAAGTCCGTCTAGCCGCTTAAATTAACACGCGGAAACGTACTGGTGAGAAATATTGTCTTTTTCTTTGGCAGCCTGTTACGAAAAATTGCTGAGTTATATATCGCTTTTATGCCGTGTATGAAAGCTCTGAGTGAACCGCGCGTCTCAAGGAGTTGTCAGCAACCGCAGGGACTCAGCTGGGTCGAAGCCTACTGGGGCTAGGCTCTGTTTCCGAAAGGTAGGCTCGGCCCCGGTGTGAAAGGCGAGAAGGAACGGGGTGGGCAGCAAGAGTCTGACACTACCCACTCCGCCCAAAGGCGGGGGATGTCATTTGTATGATTTTTACTCACCAAAATAAAGCTCTGTGCGATCCATTTCTAGAGTTCATATATATTCCTTCATGAGGTTCTCCTCCTAATCTATCTTAGTGTTAGTCTGCCAAATCTTGTCATAATTTCTTTAGGTAATCATTCAGTAAGTATTCTACTCCAGCTACTATCACGAAGTCTAACCAATGATGGCCTGTTGGTCTAGTGGTTAGTGACCATGACTGCTATGCCGGAGGTCGTGGGTTCGATTTCCACCCAGGACAAATGTTTGTGTGATGAGCATCATCATTTGTTCTGTATCTGGGTAATTTATCTATAATATATAAGCATGTTTATCAGTTGTCTATACCCATAACACAAGCTCTACTTATCTATTCTATTACTACTACTACTATTTATTCTGGCATAAGCTTACTTATAGTCCTTGAGGTAAAGCCATTGTTGATTTTTCTTCGAGGGCAGGAAATTTTCACTTCTGGTGAAGCGATATGCTGACCCGTGTTACTTCAGCTGGTCTTTGCGTTCCTGGGCCATATTGACTCTTTCGGACAATCCCGTAGTCCTCGACCATAGTTATTTAGGAATCAGTCTCAATGTAGACGTCCTATTACCTATTAACCTAGTGAACTATAACAACATGAAGAAATACTTTTCGCAATGGGGTAGGTGCCACGACACATCCTTAGCTTTTTTATATTAAGGGGCCGACGACGGATGAATTTCCATACAAACGTAATACCACGCTCATTTGCAGTTGGAGCATATTTCCAACATACTATGATGATATTCGGTTATAGACAATATTTATCTAGGTTCCTACGTCTTTCTTTTTTAAAAAAAAAAAACAAAAAGAAATTTAAGCGAATTGTATTTCGCACTTTTTTAAAGCGTAAATGGCTAAACATGCCATTTGGCTTTTCCTGTATTAAATATAACAATATTTCTAATATTCTCGACGTAGGAACCTAGATAAATATTGTCTATAACCGAATACCATCATAATATGTTGGAAATATGCTCCAACTGCAAATGAGCGTGGTATTACGTTTGTATGGAAATTCATTCGTCGCCGGCCCCTTAAAGATCGGCTCGTGTTTGACCACTATCTCATCTGATGGTAAGCGATGACATTGTGGTCGACGATGGAGCACTCTTGTCTAGAAGTAACCCATTCACTCTTGACTTCAAGACCCCGAGATTATTGCTATCAGGAAACATAGACTTTGGCAAGAAATTCCAGTCCTTAGCTGTACGTACAATAAATGTGTTCCCAAAATGTTTTATTGGGTATGCGTGGGATTTCTACTACTAGTGGTCTATAGCCCGATTCACGTAATGGAAACCGTAACGATATCGTAGCGATTTAGTCGTTTAGACCATTTCCGTATTCACATCCATCAATCGAGTTTGAACGACACCGATTTTAAAGACGTTTGAAATTCGTCGATTAAAAAAAAAAATCTGTATTTAATTATCCTGGTAGAATACTTATTAATGTACTTATTTTAGTAGGGAGTAGCCTTTAGTGTGTATAGTTAGGTTAAGCATACTTAAATATATATATATATTTTTAATATTTAAGTTTATTTAATGTAACTGGAAATAAGTCTATAGATCGTGAATACCGCTTTTGGATAGGACTTTGATCGAACGACTATATAACTTCAACGATATTTAGCTTGTTTGATTTTACGTGAATCAGGCTACAGATGAGTGCTTGGGGGAATCAAAGTGTGCAATTCCAATGCACACTCCTCGAATATAAAATCGACAGGCTAGCAACTCGACGTCGATTCTGAAGACTAGCTAATAAGTCTTGTGTCCCATCATCTTGCTTTTGATAGAACTTCAACTTGGCTAAGTTGTTCGGTGAGGTAACAAGTGTACCTAAGTAAGAGAGACAGTGGGCAGTAACCGGCGCTCGGTGCCAACATCGAGGTTCTTGGAGCGTGTATCAGGAGGGCGCCGGCCGTGACCGAGTTTGCTGGCGGGTAAATTGGACGATAAGGAACTTGTCACAGTTTTGATTGACTTGCCTTGTTTGATTTTTTGAGGGAGTGGTGATGACGTCACGAGTAGTAGCTGCACAAAGGCTGCGCTGACGTTCATTGGTCAAGGGTCACCAGTTTGGAGGTAAGCGAAACAGAGACTTAAGTCCCATATACCTCCGTTGGAAAGGGAGGATCCTCCAAACTTGCTCGCCAAATAGGACATGTTTGGTGAGCAACAGCCCGATAGATGATTTCTGGATGTTCTTTGTGTTCAAATCGTGCGGGGAACTTTAATTGCGCGATGCAGGATTAGTTCTTCTGTGACGCCATAGATGTCGCTACATGTGCTTTAGATTACTAAACGATTACGTTTGAACGTGGATTCGAAGAATGGTAGAAAAAAACATTTGACTAATTGGTTTTAGTAAAGAAATTCTGAGTTCAAATACTCTCTCTGTACATGTTGTGAAGATCCGAAAATGTTTTAGTAACTCCGGTTACAATTCTTACCTACTTATGAATCACATGATACGGATATGACGTGAGATCAAGATAAACTAAGTAGAATACTTGAGCGTAAATAATAATTTTAAAAAAGAAAATGGTACATCTGGACACTGCTCTTAAAGTTAGCAGATTCCTTTCTCTGGAGCTCTGACCGCGATAACTTGGACCCTGTTCCTGACTGATACTGTTTATTTTTATTGAATAAGTAATATAATTTATACATGTAGGCAAATTAATAATGAAAATAGTAACAAATCGTTTTATTTCAAGTTAAAATACACATAACACCTTATAGACTAACATACGTAACTATATTACATTATTTTGTTAGTAAAAATATAATTTGGAACTTTAGAAATCAAAACCTCGGCTGCCGAGTGGTCTCCATAGTCGATAATAAACACTAGTGATAGTATTATAGCCAGTTACAAGAGAAGACATATCTTCTCTTCGAGAATCATAATTCTCGCGTCATTTCTTGCTCCATTCCCATATGCAGCAAATAAAAAAAAAAAACCTCGGTCTATTTAAAATGTACACCCGAGTAAAACGAAGAAACTGACTGTCTGACTAATTCACATTAGGTCGGACGACAGTTTACCGTTGAACGACTGTCGGTTGTTGCTGTTCAGACTAGACGCTGCCGACCCGACCTAATGTGAACACCACCGTCGACACGGTCGTTTCACTGCCCGGATCGAGTGCCGAGAGCGGGGAATGAGCGGGTGAAAGGGTGGTGGGCGGGTGGCTCCGGCGCTATACTTGCCAGTACGCCAATATTATGCCGACCCGACACAAATCGTGGCTGAACGGCCGGTAAAAGTGTCGGCTCTGTTAGTCTTGTCGGGTCGCCCATATGTGAACGGTGCTATTGAAATACATTATGCCAATATGGATCCGACACTTTTGTCGGCCCGATAAAACTGTCGGTCCGACCTAAGGTGAACCCGCTCTAACATGTCCGTCATTTTCCATCGATGACGTCCACTTCACTCGCCAGTCCGCGCCGGCGACTAAGCGGTGACTTCCTACATCGCGTTCTGGCGGCTGGCCGCGCTAACTACGTGCTTTATGGAAACACCTCCCGCCCCGCTGAGACCTCTGGAATAAAGAATGGGTAACGTAATCAAGAAAAACCATTAAGGTACCGGAAGGCGCAGCGCTGGAAAGTGCCCGGTGGTCTGGTCAGGGGCCTTTTATTTTTTGAGAACTTTATACAACCTTGGAGCGTTTGACAGTTCGCGCGTTTGACAGTTCTCGCGTTTGACAGTTCATTGCTAAAAAAGGACAACGTCTGTTGGGTCACATAATTAGGTACTACATATTTGTAATCTACAAGAATAAGTATGATTAAACACGACAATGAATCTTTAATGGAGTAAACTCCGTCTGGGTCATCTACCCTATTATAACCGAGAGATATTTTAAGAGCTGATCAAAATTACATTCCACAGTTGTTTTAAATAATTTACTGGATGTCGCCTGGATACTAAGATCTTAAATCTTGTATAAAAGCATTCTTATTAGATTAATGTAATGCTGTAAAGAGCAATGCAATATATTTAATCACGTTTGAAAATTATCGCCAATAGAAATAGGCTTTGTTCTGATAAATGATAAATGATCTTTATTTTGCAAGTAGGTTTTATAAAAACACTTTTACACGTCAATTTTTTTTTTCGTCAATTAATGCTAGATGAGGCCGGATGTTTTTCTACATCAAAATAGTGACCAAAAACTTTTACAAAGACTTAAATCTATGGATACAATGATGGTCTTATTGCTGACAGCGATATCTACCATCATCATCATCATAATCATCATCATATCAGCCGACAGACGTCTACTGTTGGACATAGGCCTGCCTAAGAGTTTTTTTTTAAATTGATTTAAACTAGTGCTTGACTGCGATCCCACCTGATGGTAAGCAGTGTCGCCACAATTTACGATCCTGCGCGTCCCGCATCCATCGGATTCCCGCACCCTTCACCAGGTCATTGGTCCACCTTGTAGGAGGCCTTCCAAAGCTGCATCTACCGGTACGCGGTCGCCACTCCAGAACCATCTGTCCTGCGAGCAATGGGCCCTGCCCATAGCCACTTAAATTTGGCGATTCTTCGTGCTATGTCGGCAACCTACCTATATCTACCAGATAACCTTAATTTCATTTTTAACCGACTACAAAAAGGAGAAGTAGAAGTATGTGCACCGATTTCGCGGCCAACTTTATTGAGGATCAGTTTTGATTTTTTTTCTTGAAAGTGTAAGTGAGTAGGTACCATAGAAATATCATCATGATCTGGTTATGAACTTCGAAGATATGGAACGGACCTTAGAATCATAGAAGAACTATCGTAACAAGTAAAACGACTTTGTATATACAAACCACAACGAAAACATGTAAATTAGAAATAAAAACAGTTTTTGTGCACTTCGTTGTGTTTTTTTGTTTTTTACATTAAAGTCCGATTTCTGAAAGTGAATAATAACAACCTATTTTATTTACTGCTACTATTTGTGCTAACTTTCAAGTATGAGACACACGGAGAGATTTTCCTTACAAATAAAATTCCCCCTTTTCACAGCCTTGAAGGTTGATGTCAAAAAAAGGAAGCCTTTTGCAAAATTTCATGTTTCTATTCTTAATAAATTCGGTTGTACCACAAAATAGATAGGTACAGAAGTCAATCTACATACAAAGCGCGCTCGAACAACGCACACATAGACACCGCTCACGGACACGATATCTCAGTCGCGTCTCGGACCACTCGTCGAACAGTTTCGTCTCAAACGCTCATTAGTGTGCGTCCACCGAGCGTAGGTATAAAAAGTGACATACATACATGAGATTGTCTTCTAAACCTATCTATTTTGTGGTTGTCAGTCAGGTGGTGGTATGGTGGTGTGGGTGGTGGTGATATGTCAAGTGGGATCATATTCAAGCACTAGTTTATAAATATCAATTAAGATAAAAGTCAGTTTCTCCTTTTATATAAAATAGATTCCGAGCAAAGCCTGGGCAAGTCATTAGTGTAGAATTAAAGTATCAAGAACATGCTCGTTAAACTATTAAGGCAAATTATATAAAAAAAAACATCAGTTAACTTATTACAGTAATTTTAATTTTAAAAAGAATAAAATAATAACAAGACCCTGATAACTTTTTAATATAATTATCAACTTTAATTTGTAACGAAATAAATTATTTTATTTATCGGTTACAGTTTTTTTTTTATTAAGTTTTAAAGACTTTATTAATGGAAGTCGTTTATGACGCCGCTGATCTACAAAGATGAGTGTATTGCAAATCATGCGCCTGCGTCGAAAATAAGAGAAACGTTAACTGGTACAGTCGCGATGAAAATTGTTACATATTTATTAATACAATGCGGTTCAAATAAGAAAAGGATCGACTGGCATGTTGTGATGTTACGTCATACTGTCAAATTGAAGAACTATTATGGTAAGAAAAACAAGAAATTTTTAAAATTCAATTTATTTGTGAACTGTGAACGAAAAAAGTTTAAACAGAATCCAGTTCTTCAATTTTGCTTATCTCTGAGTCCTTTAATTTTGCCCAATTTCTTGCGATTTGACAGTATGACAGGACGTCATATGTTATGCATCGATTTTATTCTTATTTGGAACGCATTCTACACGAATTCTAGCCGACTCGGCAACCACCGTAGGCGAGGGCTTGCGGACCGCGAGCAATGGGTAGCTCGCTGTTCGGCCGTCCGGTAACTATCCGGACCGAGCCCAAGTCGTCGACGGCGCGCGGGAATAATGCGCGCCGCAAGGAGTTGTCAGCAACAGCAGGGGCCCAGCTGGGTCGAAGCCTACTGAGGCCAGGGTTAGTTTCGAAAGAGTAGCTCGAGCCCCGGTATGAAGGCACGAAGGAACGGGGTGAGTTTTTAGCCAGCAAGAGTCTGACAATATCTCCCGCTCCGCCCAAGAGCGGGGGTTGTCATTAGATGATTTTCCCACAATAAAAAAAGACGACTTGGCAAACGTTGTTCTGCCAAATTACTGGCTTTGCCCGCGTTCATAAAATACAGCCAAAGTAACTTAAGAATAAAGCAGCTTTCTATCGATTAAAAAATTTTAGCAATTGGACCAGTAGGTACTTTCAGAGATTACCTCCTAAAAGAAAAACAAACTTTACGTCTGTATAATCTTAGTGTAAATTATAAGGATAAAAGATTTTTTTTTGTGACCGGGTTTAAAAATTCTTTCACTACTAGAATGCTACTTTATAACTGAGTTACATAGGCTATATATTTTCTTCTTAAATGCGGGCGAAGCCGCTTTTATACTGACAAACAATATAAATACTAAACTTATTTTAAAAAAACCTTTCAAAAATTTAATCTAAAAATAAAAGATGATCATCTAACACTTTTCTACCAGCCAGTCCCTAACAATAGGCAATGAATATAATTCGTTAACAAAATAGATAAAAAGATGGAACAATTAGATACCGTCAGACGTACAGATACGAACTTTTGTCTGTAAACACCTTTATCGTGAACAAAAGTTTGTTATGACAGGCAGCTGCCGGACTGAGTGGATGGTGATAGCATTATTTTGGTGATAGCGATCTGATGAGCATTTGGGGAGGATGGGGGAAAATGTGCTGGTGTTTGACAGCGTTGGCAGCTTGTCTTTATTAACGTATAACATCGTAATAATGGAGAGGATTTTTTTCGAAGATCATCAAATGTTTTTTTTTTGCAAATTATTAGTTTGAATTATTTTTTTATTTAAAAATATAAGTTCACAGTACAAGACCAAAACTCTTATAATCTAAAATCTTAAAGACTAATAAACAAACTTATTAAATACTAATGTGAATACATAGGCTTACCGTGGCTCTCGTAAAAAAAGCAACTGAAGGAACACGGTGGGTTAGTTAGTAAAAGTCTGACCTTCTTTCTCGCTCCTCCCAAAGCAGGAAAATTCATTAATGATGTCGGCTTAAATATATTATTCTCTTAAAGTAACACAAATAGTTCACTTAAACATGAGATTATAAATGAAAAATGAATGAATGAATGATTATTTGAATGGGGTTGGAAATAAATAGTAGTACCTACATCATGATTTCTTGACTTAATTATAAACATCTATACTTAATATTATAAAGAGGTAAAGTTTGTTTGTTTGTTTTTTTGTTTGTAGGAGGTACCTAATCTCTGGAAGTAGATACTGGTCCGATTGGTAAATTTTTTGACCAATAGAAAGCTGCTTTATTCCTGAATGACATAGGCTATATTCTATGTACGCGGGCGAAGACGCGGTCAAAAGCAATATAGAAAATATACATGTAGGAGTGTTTTAAAAAATTTAAGTAAACATGTTTTGTTATTCAATTTTAGTTTAAGTAACTAAAATTTAATAATATTGCTTGGTCCCTCACGTCAAAAAAAAAAAATAATCGCGATTGACCACTATCTCACCTGATGGTATGATGGATAAGATTCATGGTGGATGATGTGGTCGACGATGGAGCACGCTCGTCTTAAGGCTCAAGCAGCAGTGACTTTCTGAAGCCTACTCCTCGGTAACGGCCAGGTTAATAGGTTTGAAAAAAATACATGTTGATTAAAGATTTATGAAAAACATTATCAACATTTGATTTTTTCGTGCTATTAATAATTTTGTCTAAAAAAAATATTTAGCAATTTCGCAACTTTTCGCAACTTTTCCCTACAAGGAGTAGGGAAAAGTAACGCAACGGCTTGGACCTTTACAAACATTATTACTTACACATAAAAATTGGTGGTTAAATATTGATTAAAGTGAACATTGCATATGTAAATCAATCAATATTTCGCAAAGAAAATGGATTTAAAACGAGTTCCGGGCGCTGCTGGCCGTAAATAAATGCACAGATTTGCGTACCGCCGCCTAGGCGAGTGCGAGAGTTGCGTCCACATAATTTCGGTCAGATGGTTCAAGGGACTATGAGCCTTAAGTAACCTATTACGTGTTATTTCAATTTTCCATAAGCATTTAAGCATTGCTATACAGTGTGGCAAGTGACAATGCCGCCAGTCTTTTGGACACATTACCAATAGATAACAATTCTATTTCTCAACTCAAAAAATTTGTAATTAAGTACTCCTGTATCGCGGGAGTATATATATATATAAAGTCACAAAAAGATATTCAGACTCGGAATCAACTATCTGTAAGTATTTGTTCCATGCAGGAATCAAACACGTAGTGCAACAGCTAACTTTGCAACTACTGCACTAACCATTTCACCATTATTGTCAATTGTTAATTAAAAGTTCAAAATATTCGAGGAAAAGATTAAGAAAATTTGTCATATTTTGCATAACCTATATCGTTATAGTTAAACCTAATTTTAACCAGTAAAATACCTAGTATTAAAAAACAAACTATACACAATAAATAACTCATTTCAATGACAAACGCCACTGAAAAATGTCCACAAAAAAAAATATCATTAAGGAAAAAGCTTTTTAAAACTAACCCGAAAACATTGAAACTATTAATTCTAAGACTCAACATTAGTCACAGTATCCGATAATGAATCAATTTACAGTCACATTTTTTCGAAATCTAAAAATACGAATTCATTACGAACAGTATAATTTTCAATGTCCAATCAAATAAATTTTACGATTTTCAGCTCTAAAAATTACTATTAAAAGTTGAAAATCGAACAACACAATGCGTGTCATTTACAACATTCGAAATTTAAACCATCGATTTATCTTTCAGTAGCGCACGCGTCGCTTTCAAAACATGAAAGCGTACGGGGAATGTGACGTCACAAGCTTACGTCACCCGCCGTCCGCCATGTTGGAACGCCATGTTTTGTAAACAAGACAGGAAACAATAGCATTCGTATGGACAAACAATCTTCACAAATATTTGTACGTCATACTGTACTTGTAGTTGATGATCGTCAGATGATTGCAAGTATTTATAAGATAATGGGGAGATTCTTTGGAAAATCGGAAGACGGTTCTTAAGAGGAAAGATGCAGGAGAACAATACATGGAAGCTATTACTTTTGATTCTGATCTCGGAAACCGAAAGACGTACGTTGATATTGTCATTGAAATCAATTGATTGATTGTCCTTTTCATTATCATTTGCCTGCTGCGGTCTTCCCGTTCGAATATAACTTAGGTGTCTTCAAGGCTAGAGTAAATAGGATCTTAATGTGATCACCATCAACGATTGCATCACTGCTTACCAGCAGGTGGGATCGGAATCAAGCACCAGTTTATATCATTAAAAAATAATTAATAATTGCATAATCAACCTTTTAATGTTCCTGCCGGGAGTCAGGTCTGCTCACTAGGAGAGAGGACGGGACGTAATCCACCATCTATCTGGCGCGAGTTGGTGGATTTCACATTTCTTAGAATTTTTAGTTCTAGTACATGCTAGTTTTGACTGGCCTGTTGGTCTAGTGGTTAGTGACCCTGACTGCTATGCCGGAGGTCGTGGGTTCGATTCCCACCCAGGACAAATGTTTGTGTGATGAGCATGATCATTTGTCCTGTGTCTGGGTGTAATTTATCTATAATATGTTTGTATTTAGAAATATATATGTGTGTTTATCAGTTGTCTAATACCCATAACATAAGCTCTGCTTAGCTTGGGACTAGACGGCGTTGTGTGATAGTTGTGGAATATTATTATTATTATTATTAGTTTAAAAAAATATACTACTTATATACAAAATTTTATCCTTTAATTATTTATTGTACACAACGACATAACATGACATATGGAGATACAGACAGTTCACATACAAAGGCGAGTATAATATCCTAATATCAGCAGCAGCTGCTTCGCAGCGTTGGAAGGCCTCCTACAAGGTGGACCGATGACCTGGTGAAGGTTGCGGGAAACCGATGGATGCGGGACGCACAAGAACGTTCGTTGTAGCGACGCTTGGGGGAGGCCTATGTCCAACAGTGGACGTGTATCGGCTGAAATGATAATGATGGTGATGATTCAGCCGTTTGAATTTGAAGAAGTAACAAACAAACAAGCTATAGAAATCCTTTCATAAATCTATGATACAAGCCCATGCATATCTAACAATAAAACACAAACAAACACACAAACTTTCACCCTTATAATATTGTGTGGTGATTTTTAGAGGTGGGAAATCATTAAATAACCTCTTTTTCGCTCTTGGGTGGAACGAGAGGGCGAGTCAGACTTTTACTGATTAAAACCCAACTGTCTTCCTTCAGATGACCATTGCGTTCCAGGACCCGCGGTAATTCTTTTGAACATTCTCATAACCAGACGTTGGAATTAACTAGAGTTATTCATGTACTAATATATGTACTTCTTAATTATTATAAACTAATAGGTATATATAGAAACTTAAAGTAATAATAATAATAGTATGTACAACTGGGTAAAAAACAAAGGGAACTTATAGGGCGTCAAAAAATTCTTCCACGTCGATGTCAATGAAAAATGTGCCCAGAACGCTGGCAGCATTGCCACGCTGGATGGCAATGCTGATTTGTTGCCCGAAGAAAAGCCCAGCCAGTCACGCGAAGAGTCGACCAACTGTTTGCGGACATCTCGAACAACGCGATGAGCGCTCGGACCCCATGGCCCTAGTGTGTTCATGTACTTGCATGTATTTTTTCGCTGTATGAAATCAGTATAAGTACCTACTTTTACTGATTTAACTCTACGACCTCGGCTCATAACCCAGGTCATAGGACCACAAACACGGCTTAGAATTCCAAAGATCGCAGAAGAATGCCGATAAATTGCCACGTGTTGGAGTTCCCTCCGCTATTTAATGTACAAGTATGTATTGGCACAAAATAGATAAGTACAGAAGTCAATCTCATGTATATACTTCACTTTTTATACCTACGCTGTACGGTCGCGCTAGGCTTTGCGCCGAACCGTACGAGTGCGACCGGGCGATTGAGCCGAGATATCCGTAAGCGCTGTCTATGTGTGCGTTGCTCGAGCGCACTTTGTATGTAGATTGACTTCTGTACCTATCTATTTTGTGGTATTGGTCAGGAAATCACGATGTTCCTTATTTATTGGATCGTGGATCTGATAAGTGATACGCTAAGTGCTGATGATGGGTTGCAAAAACAAACGCTTTTGTATATACTCGTAGTCCTTGATTGTACATCGGAAAAAATTGTGAAGTATTTTTTGAGGTCTGTCAAAATTGACTTGTTGACTAGATTTGGCTAGGATCTGGCTGTGAATGATATTAGCATTAAGTTTTTCCTGCTACAAATGTTTTTCTTCCATTGATTTTAGTTCAACATAACAAACAAGTCATGATGACCCAGTGGTTAATTATAAGGCGGGAGCCCCTCATATACGAGGGTTTCAAAACCGAGTAAAAACAATGTGAATTTTCCAATCTTCTTCTTATTTTAGACTATTTTATGTACAGGTTTAATTAAATCAATTTAACTTATTACAAAATAATCACTAGGTATATATATACAAACTTAAAATAATAATATGTACAAATGAGTAAAAAAGGCTGAAAAAACGGGGAAAACTCAGAGGGCATAAAAAAATTGACAATGGCGTGGCAATGCTGCCAGCGTTCTGGGCACTTTTCCCATTATCGATGTGGACGAATTTTTTGATGCCCTCTGAATTTTCCAATTTATGTGCTTTTCTGTGTTTCTCTAAGAAGTGCCCTAGATACTCAAAAAGTATCTACCTAAACCCGTTGGTCCCGTTTGTTATTACTACAATTTTGACAGTTGTTACAGGTGGCCAGACGTAGGTAAGGGTCGCCGCATACTGGCCACCGGCCACAACCACAAAATGCCGCCATCGGGATATTTCCTGTAGGTTTCATACATTTTATATGGATTCGCCGCAATCGGTTGACGCCGGTGGCCGCCACATGCCACAGATCGCCGCTTCTCGCTTCTTGTGGCTCGAACTGGCCACTAAACACCGATACAAAATGCAGCCGCACGCCACCTTCTTCGTCAGAGTCCATTATGAAATGCGCGCACGGGTTAAAAAAGTAGTAGCCACTGGCCACAAGTGGCTTGTTGGCCGCTCCTAGCTTCTCGTGGCGGCGTTTGTGGCTGTGACATGGAGCACATGTTCGGCGGCACTTAGAGCGAGCGTCAACAGCCGCCGTCTTCGTGTTGACAACTACAGTTATCTCAGCCGTTGGGAACATACCGCTTGTTGTTTAGATCTTACCTTGAAGCATCCCCTCCCACAAAGTGGACCGATGACCGAGTAAGGGTCGCGGGGATACGATGGATGCGTGACGCACAGGACCGGTCGTTGTGGCGACGCTTGGGGGAGGCCTATGACCAACAATGGACGTCTTTCGGTTTTCTTTGATATGGTGATGATTCCCATTAATAGTATTAATTAATAAAATAGTATATGAATATAAAATAAGCATTTTCTAGGTAGGAAAGTGCGTACAGCTAAGGTGTGGAAATCCTTGCCGAATATCCTGATGGTTAACCTTACGGTCTTTAAGGTACGGTCAGGCGTGAACAGGCTTCTAGGCAATCGTACTCCATCGTCGACAACATCATTGCTTACCATCAGTGACATTGTCGTCAAGGGCGAGCCTTTCTCTAATAATAATAAAGAAAACTAACAACTAAGTAATAAACGACACGATTAAATGATGAAAATGAAGAAGTATGAAGACGCGTTGATCGTAATTCAAAGATTGTATATTCATTAAAATTGCATAAATTAAATACTGTATAAATAATGCTTATAATCTTAGAATTAATATTACGTAACTATATTGCTTCTTGTAATTGATCGCAGACTTCTGTTGCTTAGCAGATTAATCAATAGATAAATACGATATTCTTTATTATGATACCATAATAGTCATTGTACGAGGTCAGTCGGTGATCTTGAATGGTCCATTACTCTTTGCGAAACTGTACAAGATTGTTAGATGTTTGAAATTATTTTTCTTTAGTGTTGCAAAAGTGGAACCTAATTTATAGAATCACTTTGACTGTCTGTTCATCTGTCAAGTTGAAGACCCTTTCAATAGTAGGTAAAGCCGGACATAGGCCTGCCCGAAGTATCGTCACAGTGATTGGTTCTATGCGTCTAAGAAAGAAAGATAAAGAAATAAAAACATTCTATGCGTCAGAAAGGCCGAAAAGTATTCACAAATTATAAATATATTTAATGAAAACAATGCGCTACTTTGGAGCAAAACGACTGAACCCTCAGCATAATGCCGTGACAACACGCAAAAAGCGGCGAGTCTACGACGCTGGTTTTCAGCGTGAGTATCCATCGGTTACCGTCACCTGGGCCTCAAGTCTGCTATTAAAATAGTGTCACAATGGTCTATCATTGGTGTCATAATTGTCGATTTTGACAAGTTTGGTAATCTACTAATATAATGGCGTCATTATGACTTTCCAATGGTCAACCACTGACACTTCATTGAAAGAAGTGACATAGAATGGTAATCTCGTACATATTGACAAATTAATATTTGAAGTTTGCGGTAATCTGCTAAAACTTTGACAGTTTATTTGATCAGTGTTTTACCATTAGAACGTTATTGTGCAGTTATTGGTTCTAATATGCTCGAAATTATCATTCTACCACCATTCTATTACAAGACCATTGACCGATCAATAATCGATCATTATGAATTAGCAGATTACCAACTTTTAGCAAAATGACAATTGGATCGTGTTGGAATGACGAATTTATAAAAATAGCAGACTTGGGGCCCTGGTAATCGGTCAGTGCGCATTTCGGTACACAATCGCCACCACAGAACCTTTAGGCCCCATCAACCATCTGTTCTGCGAGCAAGAACTACTACTCTGAGAAGGCTATGCTCAGAGATCTCTTGTTTGGCCGAATCAGGAACGAAGATATCCATAAGAGAACCTAGATTACCGACATGGCTCGAAGAATCGCCAAACTTAAGTGGCAGTGAGCAGGACACCTTACTCAGCATCATTATCATCATCATTTCAGCCGGTACACGTCCACTGTTGGACTGGACTGGACATAGGCCTCCCCCAAGCGTCGCCACAACGAACTACATACATACATACTCAGCATACATTAATGTATGTTACTCAGCATACATTTGATCAAATCAAAAACAAACTTGTAAATCTTATCTGAGCACTTATTGCTAATCATTATGACTGCAGCAATGACATTGGCAATTAATAACATTGCAAATTTTAAGTCCCACCCACAAATTGACGTCACCACTATAGTCTGTATAAAAAGTCAAACGACTTGCGAATTTTTAAAGGAAAAAAAAAATCTGTTATTGGCAACGCGAATTTTAGTTGTCTTTCACTTGTTTCTTGAGATGATGATAGTTCTACAACAGATGTTGATCTTAATATGGCTAGCGATTTTTAAGCTATTGCATAGCTTCTATCGCGGGCCTTGAGCGTGGAGACCGAATCCAGAAATTCCGTAACGAAAATAACCTAACACCCCCCACTCATTTGTTTTTTGAGCGTGGTGACCGATAAGAAAACAAATGAGTGAACAATCAATCAAAATTCAATTCAATGTGTGAAAGTGTAACTTCAATTAATATCAAAGAAAAAAAAACAAAGGAAAAAAAATACTGCATAAATAAAATAAATAAATAATTATAATTGCATAAGTTGATAAAAATGCTATGCAATAGCTTTACCGCGGCAGTCCCCGAGTGCCACACGTCTTTTTTTTTACGGTGGGTAAAATGATCCAATGACAAACCCCGCTCTTGGGCGGAGCGGGAGATAGTGTCAGACTCTTACTGACTAAAAGCCCACCTCGTTCCTTCTAGCCTTCATACCGGGGCTCGAGTTCCCTTTCGGATAACCCTGGCCCCAGTAGGCTTCGCTTTTATGGCTAGTGATGATGAATAAGCGGAGTAGAATATTTAAAATCTGATTTCTAGATTTATGTTACTTCTTTATACTTACTTATGACACCATTATATCTTTGCAAATGTATCCTACTTCTGTAATAAGAATATCATTAAAGAGATTGAAATAGGTATATTCTAAACGAAAATATTATTCATTTTAATTGTTAAAAGTCGAAAATATTAAATAGTTTTAAAAATACTTATTTTCGTATGATTAAGATCTCTTAATCAACCTTGATTATATGAACCAGTGTTGACCACATCAGCCCCCCTAGCCAAGTTACAGCCGTTTCTCTTACGTCGAATGCCTCGAGTTGGCCACTCCCCCGATTATATTGTTCTGACCACGTGACTAAACGTTGGGATGACGTCATTCCCGTACATTTGAAGTTTTCTACCAGCGTTAACGACCGCAGATTATCAACTTGGCTAGGGGTACATTTCATTTTACCATAATAATTACCCAAATCGTTTGACTTTTTAGACAGACTATATAAGTAGATGGTATTTCAAAATGTCACCTTTACACTTAAGCATTCCGTATTTATCTAATAATTATATGGTGTAGTATCCTATCCATAACTTATGTCAAAAGGTACCCGATAAAGGAGTTTCGAATTCTTTGGTAAAGCCTTCATAATAAAATCACAATATTTGGTTTATTTTTGTATTATTATGTTTGGTGAACGACGGAGGAGTACTGTGAAGGAAGTATTTTGACGTTCTTCTTTTTTACAGACAGTTTAATTTTCCCCAGACATGGATTATATTTCGTTCCTGCTCGGTCCATATTAATCGTAGCGTGATATAATATAGCGTGTCTCAATAAAAGGGCTATCCACAAACACTAAACTAACTCTAACTAAAAAAATTTGACTATACGAGCCAGTAATTTCTGAAATTAGCGCGTTCAAGAAAACATACAAACTCTACAGTTTTATAATATTAAGTATAGATTATAGTTATCACATCATTATGGTTTAGTACAGTGTTATTGTTACATAAAATTGTTTTTTTTTTAAACCGTGACAGAGCAGATGTAAAATAGAAAAAAATTGAATACATTTTGTATAGTACTGTAAAACAGTAACAAATCTTTTCCATCAACTTGAATTTATGGATCCAATGGCAGTCTTATCACTGACAGCTATATAGAATCTACCAGACAACCTTAGGAAAATACCATTTCATAACAATCAATTAATGCTTGGTAGGTTAACAAGAAGAACGACCCACATAACTTTCCCATGGGGTTTGCAAAACTAGCCAACTGATATCTGGCTCCCCCAGTCCTAATAACTTGGTCGCATTGCGTCCTTGATTTTGACCAATGGGAATTTATTAAACGACAGATGGCGAGACAATCATCCCACTTTTGAAACTAAATACCCCAGACTGGATTTGGTCAGTCTATGACACTCGTAATTTCAAACTCGTAATTAAACTTGACATTGATTTTTAATATTTACAAGGTCTCTATGGATATTTATAAATAATGAAATATTAATTAATTAATTTATGTATGTACACAAACACTTAAAAATAAAGTGTCGCCACAATGAACGCTCTTGTGCGCTCTTCAAAAGTGGCCTTTCAAAAATTAAGAAAGGAAATTATTTGATAGTTCTACTATCGTTTTTTTGGCATATCTTAACTATTTATTGCTATCAAAACTACATAGTTCAAAATAAGATCTGATCTGCTAACTAAAAAAACTAGTTTATATCAGATAAAAAATAATAATAATGCATACCGTCTAAAATAAAAATTCACCTAAACACCACAGTACTCCTCAATCGTTCAAAACACTTTTAGCCAGATCAAAATCATTTAATAAGTTTACATTTTTTGTTATATCAATCTGTCACTGTTGTCTTTAATTATATGTTGCGCCTGCGCCGTCTAGCCGTTTGGTACACTGTACCAATGACTCGTATAGGTCATGACCAGGGTTGTCGCTGATGAGAAAAGGCAAGTTTGAACTTGCTCTGAGGTTAACCTTGCCTTTGGAAGCCAATAGGCTTTCCTGACTTTAATAACAACTAGCTTTTGCCCGCAGCTTCGGCCGCGTAGATTAAATATAGCCTTCGTCACTCAGCTTTTTATAGGTGAAAAAAAATTAGCAATCGGTCCACTACTGAAACGAATGAAAATGAAAAGCTGCAAGTTTGGAGTTCAGGCATAAAGTTTCTTACGTGTTCTTGTTCATAGAGATCTACGCTTTAGAACATGCAAAACATCTTTTCTTTTTTTTCTTTTTACTACTGTCCTTGTCAATTTAAGTGCCTGTTAATGGTTTGATTGAAATAAATACTTTGAATAACTCAACGACTATTTAAAATTGGGTGGAGTGAACAACTAACATTCAATAAGTTCTTAAGTTCTATGCCCAATTGTCATTTAAGCAAAGCCACTCTTTGTACTAAGGTTTTTCGAAGTATCCCTAGGTACTTTTTATGAACTCCCCACATTTTGGTCCTTCGAGCCGGATCTTCACCAAATTGCATACGGCACAACCCTAACCATGCAAGCAGGACTCTTCATTTCAGTTTTTATGTATATCAAAGATTTAGGATCAGTGCCAAAGTTATCATAATATTTATGTTCCAAAGAATAAAACAAGAATATACAGTAAAAACTTTATCGAGTAATTAAAACAACATTTAATCGAAAAGGAAATATTTTGCGAATTAAACGGCGATGTAAAACGTGTTTAAGGGTTTAATAAATTATGTAGTGAATTACGAAAAAGTACCAAGTAAGGTAAATGTGCGAATAAAATAGATGATTATCAATGTAGTCCAGGGGTGCTCAAACCGTTGATCGCGAGCGACTGGTCGATGTCGTGAGTTTTCCAAAAGGTATAAAAATCGAAAATTATGGACACGGTTTTAGAAAAACACTCTTCATTTTATTTTGAATGTGTCGTTCTTCTGTTATTTATTTACTAGCTGGCCCCTTCTCAGTTTCGCAGGGTTGAGATTGTTTTAGCTCACTGTCCGGCCGTCCGGTAACTGTCCGGACCAAGCCCAAGTCGTCGACGGCGCGCACTGTTCCCGCGCCTCAAGGAGTTGTCAGCAACAGCAGGGACCCAGCCGGGTCGAAGCCTACTGGAGCCAGGGTTATCCGAAAGGGCGCTCGAGCCCCGGTATGAAGGCTAGAAGGAACGGGGTGGGTCTTATAGTCAGTAAGAGTCTGACACTATCTCCCGCTCCGCCCAAGGGCGGGGGATGTCAATGCATTATTTTTTCCCACCATAAAAAAAAAGGGTTGAGATTGTTTAATTTATTAATTTTTATTTCACATAAGCGTACAAGGGCATTTATAAAGCGTCAGAAGCTAGTGCACGGTTCCAAATTGGTCGTTTCCTATGGAGAAGAACCAGCAAGAAACTTCATGGTCTTTTAAAAAAAAGTGGTTGATGTTACAATGTCTTGCAGGTCAAGTCTGAGTACCCCTACTTAGTGCGTATTAAGTACAAATTTTGTAGTGTATTTTATTTTTACTATTCCCTTCTCGACGCATATCTAGAATTAATATCCCTGTATTATGGTGCCATAAATATAATCTTTGATCTTCAACAAGACCATTTCACATAGGTAACTTTATTGGTTTCGTGAAATTACTTTTTATTTTTAAGTTGAATATACCGCTAAATAGAGGGCATTTTTCGAGCTGCTGTTAGCGAGATAGTAGGCTTTTCTACTTACAGGAAATCAGAACAATTCATAGCTTTATTGGAGTAGACACTCGCAGAATCAAACCACAGATCGAGTGCACTAGGAGCAGTCAGTCTTAATACATTTGTTGACTAGCTAATGTTTAAACCTCGGGATACATACCTTTTGTAGACACGACAGAAGCATATGAATTATGATAATTGTAACTATAAGAGTTTTTGTGATATTGTTATAATCAAATTAATAAGTTATTGACAGGACCGGTCGTTGTGGCGACGCTTGGGGGAAGCCTACGTCCAACAGTGGACGTCTTTCGGCTGAAATGATGATGATGAATAAGTTATTAATCAAATTAATCAAACTTCGCCGTAACGGAATGATCACGATGTGACGATGTGTGTGTGTCTCCGCACTGGTCCCGCGTGGTGGGTTGCGGCCCATTCCCTCTCCTAGAGTAGAGACCTGAGTCCCAGCAGTGGGAACATTAAAAGTCTCATTATGCTAACTTGATCAATACAATATATAGCATAACTATTAATAATTTTACAACAGACAGTAACTTACAATATATTTATTCAAAGAAAAAAAAAAACAACAACCATAAAAGCATAGCCAATAATCGTAATGAAGACGCAAAACATAGACATGACCATAGACTAACCACATTTTGACAGCTATAATTTTTATTACAGTTATTGAACAAACAGGCACAGGTAACGAGCCCGCATCTGTCCGAGTCTGGCATTGAACCCAGTACCCCCAGCTCGCTCCCCTATGCAACAGACACCTGTCCTGTAGGAGTTTTGATTTTGTTTGCGAACTGATATATTTAAATTGCTTGTTTTAAAATAAGGGGTTGTTTTATTTTGGTTTTTTAGGTTATAATTTTGGCAAAAAGAGGCATGGTGCACCTGATGGTTTTTTTTACTGTCGACTATATATAAATATCAAAATCAAATCAAAATCAAAATCAAAACATTTATTTCAAATAGACCATTTACAGGCACTTTTGAATAGTCAAATGTCGGTCAGTCCAAGAAAAGTGAAGCTAAATTGCACGTTCCAAAGAGTAGGTCTCTATGGAGAAGAACGTGCAAGAAACTCCATGGACACTCTTTTAAATCATATTATGTGTTACATATAATGCTTGGTTACATATTACTTGTTGCTTCTATCATGTGAGCACAATGTCGATAATGAAATAAAAAATGTAAAATAATTAAAAGATAGAAACTGAATTAAGCCACTGGCAGCTAAGAGATGACCAGTCCCATCTGACGGCACCCGTTCACGAGCATGACGCGTGCATCAGCCCCACTCAGCTCAACCATTTTGAAGGGAACTGAACGACCCAATAACACGTGCCACCAACAGCGAGACATTTGAGTGAGCATGACAAACTCTCAACTGCCATGCTCGTAATGTCAAAAAAGAAGTTGTAACCTAATAAAAATGCTCCATGGTGCTTCACATTCACAAACTTGGAAAAAGTGCTTCTACATTATACAATGCAATTGTGTCTTTCAAATTAAAAATAATAATATTAGTTTCCAACTAATCAACTAATTAGTACGCCCTAGTGGTAGTGGAGCTGGACCAGCATTGAGCCAAGCATTTTTATCTTGAATATAATCCTCCAACTTATAATATGCTTGCCTGCATAGTGTGCGTTTAATACAAGATTTAAATTTCGTTTCATTGAGTTCTAATATTTGGGGTGGTATTTTATTATAACATTTCAAACAGTACCCCATGAAAGAAGAGGCCACTTTAGCCAGTCTGAAACCTGGTTGAACTAATTGATCCCTATTTCTTGTAACATAATTATGTCTATCGCCTCTTTTGCTAAAAAGATGAAGATTTTTTCTAACATACATGATGTTTTCATAGATATATTGACAAGGTACCGTCATTATGTACATATGCATGACCGAGCCAAGAAATCTATATATATCGGTATAAAAGGAGAAACTGACTAGGAGCGTAAAATTTTGTATAAAGTTTTATTTTATATATCAATATAGACTAAGATCCCAAGGCCGCCAGACGCACGTATTCGATCGGTCTGTCTTCTTGTAAAAGGTTTTAATATAGTTGTCTGGTGAACATATAAAAAATCAAGCATGAGAATTTACGTGAAGTTATGTCATTATTTTGGGAGCGTCTGTAAAGCAATATGGCCCACGGATTGTGTCTGGGAGTACTAGCGACTTGATTTTAAAGATATTGCCTAAAATATACGTAAAAATCAGTTTGAAGAATTTACGTGAAGTATTGTTTTTATGTACCTTAATTACCTGATACCTGAAAATTGGCCGTCTAAGCAAGCTAGCAGATAGGCATGCGTTCTTAGTACATACTAACAGTACTCAATCGTCCACATTTCGTTCGTGAGAAAATACGTGGCGTCTGGCGGTCCTGGGATCTTGGACTAATAGGCGAGCACTATGAGAGAATTTCCTAAACATCATTTTTCCGGGTTGAAACGGAGGTCCAAAGTTTGTATAGAGAAACCTTTTTTCACGCAGGCGACGCCGTTGGCAGAAGCTAGTAGTACTATGTATTTATTTGAACCTTCCATTCAACTTCAGATAAATAGGTACCATCTTGTCTAGTACTTTAGTAGACTAGATGGCGTTGTATGAAAGTAGTGAAATATTATTATTATTCTTCTTCTTTTAACTACAGAATATTATCCTTACATATAAAACTATGTCCCACACTGCGTCTGTCAAAAAAACTCAAAAACCACTGAACGGTTCTTCAGACAGTTTTCACCAAGAGACAGAGTGATTTATGAGGTGGTTTAAATATATAAATAGTTCAAAAAAAACCGTGAATTTCTAAGATTTCTAACACCCGTGCGAAGCTGCGGCCGGTCACTAGTCAAATATAAATTTTGTCTCTATTAAATTTCTAACGTTTTTTTTCTAACAATAACCCGACATGATACCTTTTCAAACTTCTTAAGGATTCCCCCTAAATCTTTTTCATACCCATTTTTAATCATTTCTTTGTCAAAATAGTTGAATGACCATAAAGAACAGACTTATACTAACACAATGCTACCGTGCAAAATACGACTTCAACCGAAAATCTATTGTCTAAGATCGAAAGACGACCTTTAACCCCTCGACAAACTTACAATGTACTTTGGAAACGACTAAAAAGCCTTTATTCCTTTCCTTTAAGGTTCTTTTTATCAAGAAGAGATGGTAATTAAGGATGAATAATTTTGCCGGATAGAATTTCCATTGTGATTTTTTTTTTGTCAATTGAATAGAGATTATGTTAAAACGAGTCAGATGACAAATGAATTTAAAAGATTCCTTTGCGAGGAGAGGGGATCCGTGTCGTTCTTTGGAATTCAATTTGTGAAGTAATGATATAAAAATAAAGATTTGATTTGTGGAGGATTAAAATAACGTCTACTGGTATTCTTTTATTTATTTTACAATTTATGTACACACAAATAAACTGAGGAGGATAACATTATTAGAAAACTTTGTACAAAGGTACTGCTTATTATTTTTATTGTGCCTTGTCAAATTGTAATTGATAAAAAAACATACATCTTCTCGTAGTTCTGTATTCTTCATAAATATGAAACACAAAAAAAATATTTTTAAATGTCCTATAAAGACATTGAAACTATACAATCCAGCGATTGCGGAATTAGGTTCCCCATATAAATATTATAACAGATGTACCCCAAATTGGTTTAATTTTTTATTCCACTAATACCTATTACACAATGCCATCTAGTCTTAAACTAAGCAGAGCTAGTGCTATGTGTACTAGACAACTGATAAACATACTTATATATTTCTATATATATACATACCTATTGTAAATTACAGCCAGAAACTGAACAAATAATCGTCCTCTTCACACAAACATTTGTCCTCCGACATAGCAATTATGGCCGCTAACTAACCACTAGACCAACAGGCCAGTCAAATAGGTAATAATGCTATGACGTACAATGCGTTAAAAATGAGAATAGGATCGCCCGCCATGTTGTGACGTCACGATTTACTGTCAAATCGAGGAAAGAAATTTTTAAACATTAATTAATTTACGAAAAATTTTATTTATTTAACTATAAACTGTGAACGAAAAAAGTTTAATCAGAATCCAGTTCTTCTATTTTACTCAATTCTAAGTTCTAATCTAATTTTGTCAAAATTTCTTCGATTTGACAGTACGACGATACGTCAAAACATAGGAATCGGTCCTATTCTCATTTGGAACGCGTAGTAGGTATTTGAATTTTATTGCTTACTAAGTTAAAAAACCCTAAAAATTGTCTATGACTCTCGGGTTTTTCAAAAGAGGTAACCGTAGATTTCCTGCGTCTGACTGAAAGTAAATTATTTAGAAACTGTATCTTCAAAGCTATACAAAATTTCCACTTCCACACATTCAATTCCCATACAAACCCGTAAAAGTAACTTTTTAATTTCCCTCCCCTCAGCATTATGCATCGATAGTGGTCGATACCGTGATGAGAGTGCACGTCGATAGTCCGCACTCCAGAGTCGTGCTGCCAACAATGGGAGTAGCCGGGATTTATTGCGGCCCGGGATCCGTACGGGATGATAGGGTTGGGACTAGGGTGGAGCTGACTCGGGCTTTTTTGTTTTATGTTCTGTCTTATTTTCAGTGTAATACAAGATTGATTGTTTGATTGATTTATTTATTCTTGAACAATTAATTGTATACGAATATTAAACTTAGAAACTAATACACAGCAATAAACAGTAATGACTAATAATAATGAAATGTCAAAAAAAAAAAGTTACACAAAAAAAAGAAAAAAGAAATGTCAATTAAGCTCAGTCAGCCAATCTCAAGATGTTTCTTACGGCGGTGACTCAGGCTTCTAGCGAATGGGATGTAAACCTTTACGCGGACCCAATATGGGTTAGTGGATGTCACAGTCATTTGAATTGTCCGTGGGAATAAAACCGTCTAACGCATTTGAGAGTTATGAAACAGCAGTTTCCTAAAAAGTAACTCAAATGCTGCTTCTTACATTTGGCTTTGTTCATTTCTTACAGTGCTATTTAAATGGCAATTTGGTAGCAATAACTTGTGAAATATCCAGCAGTTTTATGTATTGCACCAGAATGTCAATACCTGTATTTAAAATTCGAAATAATTTTTATTGGATAAAACAATGTATTTTCAACTTACAAACATAATACACCTTTAAATTTTAATCAGTTTTAATCCCGTGGAGGGTCCGGTACATGAAACTATCGATTTGTAAAGATAAAATAAAAAAATAAAGTACCTCTTTTTCAAAACTCGTATTAATTTACGCATGTACGAAATTAATTTCTTTAAGAAAAAGTCAGCTGATTGAGTTCAATGACTTTAGGTACTTTGTACGCAACGCTGGCTATTAACCATAGGTCATTGAACTCGCTCAGCTGACAGATCGAATCGAATCGATCGAAGTATTTTTTACCAAGTTCCAAAACGTTACAATACACATTATACAATTATTTCGTATACTAACTCATATTTCTTTCAAACCGAAACAAATCAGATCCATACAATTCTTTAGTTCCTGAAAAATGAAGCCGGCGTCATAGCGGAAGGCACAATAGCTCCATGTTAGAGTTCAATGGACCTACTTTGTTTATTTCTGTCATTACTTTTCCTTACATACTTTGCATATCTCCCACGTATGAATGTCATTTACTTACATTGTAAACAAAAATCACATTAATACTGGATTTGTTAGAAAAATATCTCTATAGCAGATTATAAAACCAACAATATACCCGTTAATGGGCCTCATCAAACGGCTTAAAGCCAACCTAAGTAAGGGCAAAGGCTATGCTCGGAGTGTCCTTGCGTGATCGCAGCAGGAATGAAGATGCCAGCAGGAGTACCAAGGTTTCCGGCGTAGCTTAAAGAAACGCCAAACTTAAGTGGCAGTAAGTAGGGACCGATGACCTGCTGAGGGTCACGGGAATCCGATAAATACGAGATGCACAAAGCCGGTCGTTGTGGCCATTTTTTAGGAGGCCTAAATAAAATAGTGGACGTCGTTCAGCTGAAACACGTTAATTTACAAAATCAGAAACTGCTATTTATATTTATATTTCATTACGCTATTTAAATGTGGTCCTTCGAGGGTCTAGCTCTCATCAAAGCTATCTCTAACATTAATGAAAATGCTCTTCAGAAGTTAAGTAGGAAGGTTGTTGATTTCTTGTCTGATTTTTTCCTTTAGGGGAGTAAAGGAAAATATCAGACAAGATAGCCTTAGAGCTCAAACATCAGACCTTCGGATTTTCTCCTCTGGGGTTATCTGAAGAGTAGAGATAATTTTTCACCCCATCAGAACTTCTCTTCCTTCGACGCGTACCGCTGTGATCAATCTGGTAATCTCTTAAGTTCTTAACTGACTGCGAACTCCAATAATAACTCGCTTCACGAAGAATCAGGCCAAATGAGTATCTTCGACTCACCTCAATCACAGTGCCAGTGTGAAGCCTTTTAACAGGACATGCATCACTCGCTATGCTGCCTATCCTGTACAACTACCTGCGAGTTTCAAGATTTACATTAAGGTCAATACTGGCCTGGGAGGTCGTGGGTTCGATTCCCACTCAGGGCAAATGTTTGTGTAATGAGCATGATCATTTGTTCTGTGTCTGGATGTAATTTATCTTGCTAGGGGCTAGACAGCGTTGTGTGTTGTGTAAAAAAACCACTTGTGTGGTAAAACATTGAAATAGTGACTTTAACATACATACACTAACCTAGAAAACTAGTACCTACCAACTTTCAGCATCATAAAAACGAATACCGGATACAGTTAGTTTCCGACCAGTTCCATTCGTAACCACTGTAACCAATCGTATTTGGTTTGGTTTCCAAAAATATAACGATTTGTTTAATGTCGTATTGTTTATTAGAAGAAATCCTATCTGTACGCATATTTCATTTGTTACGCTTTCTCCATTGTCTTATAATGTTATGAAATAAATATTTGTGGGCATGACAAAGTGTGAATGTTGAAATCTAACTGAACTGTTCGATATCTTTGCGCAGTTAATTCTTATCGCCCACTAATATTGATGTTTCGAAATTTTAGAAAACATAGAAGCGAATTTGAGCTCGAAGAGTCTTATTTTATATGGAAATCGTTATGAGAAACTACAAGAAGAATTCTGCAACAACATTTTATCACCTGTAGAAATATTCTAAAAATAACTTTAGAAGAGAGTAGACTTTTTAAAACCTAAGTGAAAAGATTACCTCTAGACAAGGAAGCCATACTCAACAAAAAAAAAGAAGAAGAAGAAGCCCTGTTCCCGGAACCTGTGCTTCCGTCTGCCGTCCTGCTGTGCCTACGACGCAGCTGTATATTTCGCGTCTGCATTGCTCTACGAAGATTAAAGAAGTCGTGGAGTATGTGAAGATAAAGAGCAACTGGACTCTGAGGGTCGACAAGCTGGATTCTCGACACGACACCAACTTCAAGTCGTTCGTGATACGAGTTCCACACCGCCATCTGGAGACCTTTTTGAAAGAGGACTTTTGGCCGAAAGGTGTCGTGTATCGACGTTTCCGAGGACGGCTACGCGACACCACGCAGCGGAACACGACGCCGATGTTACGACATAACTATTAAATAAGTTTTGTTGTTATGATGTGTATTAATTTATTATTTTATAAGATTGTTTTATGTATTTTTTCTATGGGCCTCCGATGCCTGAAAATAAATGGTTATTATTATTATTATTAAACTAAAATTTCAGTGCCAAATTTAGTGGCAATGGGTAGGGCTCATTGCTCGTAGAACAAATGGACGATGGGGCCTACTGGAGAGGCAACTACGTACCAGAAAACACCTCGTTGGTAGACCTCCCACAAGGTTGAACGATGACCTGATGAGGGTCACGGGAATCTGATGAAAGACGCAAGTTAAACCGCAGGGGACATCTAGTCTTTCATAACCTTTCTCAGTACTAAATAAGACATAATATTACAAAATGAACTGGAACCGTAAGCTGCAGTGGGACAAATCGTGAGAAACAATCCACACTAATAAAAATGTCACACGTTGGTCTGTTCAGCAGGCTGCAGGAATGCACTGAGGTACTGAATGTATGGATGTAGCCTTTATTGCAAGGAGCTAAGAGCTGTTTTGGAATAGCATGTGTGATTGATTGTGGAGTGGAGTAGGGTCACCATATTAAGAAAGTAAATCAGGACTTTTGGTGTCTTTGGAAATAAAAAAGCAGAAAACAAGTAGTGTATTTTTATCATAAGGCTTTGGGTTTAATTGAATCTGTCTGCCAAAGGAGTCCGATGCCCGCTATGGCCACGGGGAATATATAAAAGGGAAACCATAGTCCTTCTTTTTTTAGGTGGGAAGTCATCCAATGACATCTCCCGCCCTTGAGCGGAGCGTGTCTGACTTTTATTGACTAAAACCCACTCCTAGTTTCTTCGTTGCCTCGTATTCCAGGCCCAGGTTATCTTACGGGCAGAAGCGTACCCTCAGCGTAAGCGTAGGCCTCAGTAGGCATCGACTCTGCTGAAGCCCACTAGGGCCAAGGGTCTATTTCTGAAAGGGAGGTTCAGCCCCGGTATGAAAGGCAGCCAAGAAACGGGGTGAGTATTTTAGTCAATAAAAGCCTGACACTATCTCCCGCTCCGCCCAAGGCCAGGGGATGTCATCCGGATGATCTTTAACCACCGAAAAAAAAAACCCTAAGTGGATGAAACGGGGGTCCAAGGTTTGCATGAAGAACTTACATTTACGCGGGCGAAGCCACAAGCAGAAGCAAGTATATAAATACAGACAACTCTCACAAAACATGGCCACCCTTACAAAACACTAGTGAGGGATTGCAGATTTAATATGGTCCGTCATTATCGATAAGTAACGCGCTAATTTACTTGTCGTTGCTTGTCGGCACGTCCACATTCCTAGGGTTGGGATTTGTCGATAAAATTACTTTGACCTTTTCGCAAATCCAATTTTGGATGTTTAGATTTTGTAGACAAAGATGATCGATCAATCTATTGTAATTGGTCTTAGACGATGGTTTTATGTACCTTTCGGGTAATAAGTTTACATTAATGCTGGTTAGCCAATGAGGTCGCTACGGCTTTTGTCTTAATCTTGTCAATAAAGTGACTTTACTGTATTTGCTCTTCAATTTGAGATAAAGAGCAGCACTCCGCAGCAGGCTGGTCGTTATGGCGACACTTGGAGGAGGCCTGTGTTCAACAGTGGATGTCTTTTGACTGAAATGATAAGCTGGGAAGTCATCATCATCATCTTTACAGCCGAAAGACGTCGGAATGATAACTGTTGGACATGTGTCTCGCCTCCATCAGATTCTCGCGACCCTCACTAGGTCGTCGGTCCACCTTGCGGGAGGCCTTCTAACACTAGGGGTCTAAACAGACGGACTGCATTTCAACTGCAATCCAACTGCAAATTGCAATTTAAGTGCAGTTTGAATGCAGTTGACACGACTGCAATAGAACTGCAAACACGACTGCAATAGAACTGCATCATACCCACCCGCCCGCACGCTCCGCCCTCCCGCGCATGGTGCAGTTCGGATGCAGTCGGTGTGCAGTTCACACGACTGCAATCGGACCGCACGTTTGGTTTGCAGTTCTATTGCAGTCGTATTTGCAGTTTTATTGCAGTCGTGTTTGCAGTTCTATTGCAGTCGTGTCAACTGCATTAAAACTGCACTTAAACTGCAATTTGCAATTGGATTGCAGTTGAAATGCGGTCCGTCTGTTTAGACCCTAAGTCTTCCAGTACATAGTCGCCGCTCCAGAACCTTTTGACCCCATCGGCCCTCTAAGCCCTGACTAATCGTATCGCCTCGTCGTTTATACCGCGTACATCGAAGAACTGGAACAATTTCCCCACTGCGGTTGGTTTGGTAAACTGGTGCGCCTCACCGTCAACGATTGCATCACTGCTTACCATCAGATGGGACCGCAGTCAAGCACTAGTTTACATTATTAAAAAAAAAACTGTTCTGTGAGCAAAGTGCCCTGCCCCCTAGCCAAGTTACAACCGTTTCGCTAGCGCCGAACGCTTCGAGTTGACCTTGCCGCCAATTCTTTTGTTCTGACCACGTGACTGAGCGTTAAGACGACGTCATTCCCGAACATTTGAAGCTATCTGCAAGCGTTAACTATTGCAGATTAGCAACTTGGCTAGGGGTACTGCTCTACCTCCTAAGTTTAGCGATTGTTCAGGCTATGTCGATAACCTTGATAACCTGGCTCAATAAGTAGTAACTTTTATTAAAAAAAGACAAATTTCCAAATCGGCCTAGGTCATCATCATCATCATCATATTAGCCGAAAGACGTCCACTGTTGGACATAGGCCTCCCCCAAGCGTCGCCACAACGACCGGTCCTGTGCCTCACGCATCCATCGGATTCCCGCGACCCTGACCTGGTCATCGGTCCACCTTGTTGGAGGCCTTCCAACCCTGCGTCTTCCGGTACGTGGTCGCCACTCCAGAACCTTTCGTCCCCATCGACCATCTGCCTAATCGGCCTAGGTATTAACGAGTAATCGGTAGGCATAGACAAAACAAAACATTCAGGCGAATTGAGAACCCTCTCCTTTTTCGAAGTCGGTTAAAAATATATTTTAAACCACCGCGAACCGCTCGTTTCTTAACATAACTTGCTCATTACCTGTCACCTGTGCTTACCACTTCATTTGTAACCGCCATGATTGTTTTATAATGCACATTTTTATTGCTATCACATTATATTGTAATCAAAATGAATGGCCGCCGGGTACGCGCGTTATAAATGGCGGGGGATGGCCCATTTTGTAGTCAACTGTCAACGGTGGCACGAAATAGTGGCCCATGGATTAATGGGCGTGTTGCAGGAGGTTTATTTTGTACCAGGTGTTAAGTATAAACCTGATCAGTTCGTTGGACTGTTTTTTCAAGTCAAATGAAATGAAATCAGTTTATTGGAAAAATTAAGTGTCAAAAATGCATCCTGTTAAGGATACTGCAAAACAAGTCACAATAGACTATGATAAATTACATTTCAAAATTCAAAATTACATTTTACTAAGAAAAACAAAAATAAATATATAATTAAACAAAAATTGTTGAAAAAAAAAATGTTGTCGCACTTAACCACTATCATCTGATGGTAAGCAATGATGTGGTCGACAGTGGAGTCGCTTGCCTAAAAATAATCTATTCACTCTTGACTTTAAAACGGCTAGATTGTGGCTATCAGGGAACACAAACTCCGGCAGGGAATTCCTTCTCTTTCAATGTGTTCCCAAAACGTTTTTTGCGTGCGTCACACATCCATCGGATTTCTGCGACCCTCAACAGCTCATCCGGTAAGGCAGGCGCTTCACTTGGTATTAAACTGTGAAAGAATACATCGTGAGGATACAGGCATGTCCTAGAACCAAAAATTCGAAAACTTTTTACTTAGATTAATTAGTTTGTAGTAGTTAATTCATCTCTGAGAGAGGAAGCCTGCATCCCAGCAGTACATAGCTTTAAACATAGTATGACTATTATAAATTTAAATTACTTACTCGTATTTTAAATAACCCATAAACTAGTCAGCTAGTCAGCAGCTAATTGACTAAAAGTAAAAAAAAATTTGGACTTATGGATTCAAATCGTCGATAACTCAACATTCTGTGAGGCGAGTGGACGCTCGTCCCTTCTCTATAGAAGAAGAAACTTTTACACTGCCGTGCAAAAATAAGAGGCCAATATTAGAATCGTTTTTTTTTCCATCTATTATTGTCTCTCAACCTTATCGATTTCCTGCTAAAAAATGATACTATTTCGACATCCTAATTATAGCATGATTTATCACCGACACTGTCCTCCAAAGTTGTCAAATTGGTCAATTTAGCCGACAAATTGGGCAATTTGACCATGCCGCCAACTAGTTGGGGATATAATTTTATTTAAATAGTTGTAGAATAAAGTATTGCTGTATCTCCACTGAGTATTTAAGGTAATCATCGGGTAATTTGAGATATTTATCACATTGAATCTTGACATTAGGCAGGTAATTGTGTTAGATTACTTATGCGTAGACGCAGGTTTCAAGGATAACAGGTCAAAATTTTCGTGCTGGATGGCCAAATGTTTTTTTATTTGTTGTAATCTTTGAACTACTTATCAACATGTTTGTACTTTAAAATCAGCCAGTATTTTTAAGTAGTTCGAAAAAAAAAACTAAAACATAAATATTGCCAGACTTTGTAAAGGATGGTTAAATAGCTAAAAAGTTAACTGGCTATGAACACGTCAAAGACTTTAACTAATAATACTACGTTTCAAAAACGGTTTTTCTATATAATATAATTAACATCTAGAATACTCTACACTAGTTGTCATTATAACTGTAACAATAACAACCTCATTTCCCACAATAGTGTGAAACTCAAATTAAAACAGAGTCGTCATAAAAATAACCGTAATTTTATGATATTAACGCCTTCAGCGCGAAAAGATTAATAAAATAATATAATGATTTGCAGTTCGTAATTAAAATCCATCCGACGCAATCATTTTTTAATCAGATGACAGTAAAGTATGTTTTTTTATAAGTATCGAATGCCTGAAGCGCTGGCAGATGTAACATGATTTATAACGAGTCCACTTTTTAATGGTTTTTCGAAAAATATTACACAAAAATATTTTGTTAAAAAAATCAAAACATGTGGGACTGTCGCGCTGTCACTGTCCCGAGGTGTAGTCTGATGGTTTGGTTTTGATACTTGCTATTAAATATAGAAATATTTTCGTAGATTTATCTTTTGCAAGATTTATTAAAAATATCTTGCGTTTTTGTATTATAAGTATTAAAGAAATCATAATTATTTCAAACTGAGGACAACTTTGGGTTGAAATGATAATGATAACGACTTTTAGATTCTTGTTGAAATAATAAGATAATAATAACAAGATACAATAATACCAAACTATTAATAATTATTTTATTATTGTCAATAAAGATGGTAGTAGCACTAGTTTCAATGCTGTTTTACCTTTCCTATTTTGTTTACATATTGAATTACTTAATTATTTTTTTATTAGGCATTACCATACAACATGGTAATGCCACCTGTCTTTTGGGTAGGTAAGTACACTTCCAGTCGACAGTAATGCGAAGGAAGCTTTTGCCGGTTTATTTTAAAATATTTAAGTGTGTAATTTTTAAATAATGTTTTTAATAATGTACAGACAACTGTGCAAATATTAGAATACTAGCAACTGCCGCCGGATTCATCCGCGTGAAAGTAGGTTTCTCCATTAATATATAGTAGATAATTGTTGTTTTTGTTAAAGTTGTTGAATAAATAATTTCTTTTATCATAAAAATGTTCAACTTTTCTGCGCAAGTATCAAAATCACACCATCCTATTACACCTCTACCTATACCATACTGCAAAGGTATCCGATGCCCATATGTTCAGTTTTTTGGTGAACCGATAGGTTTTCATGCATTTTTTACTAAAAAACATCGCGTGCGTTTTGTTTATTGCGAAAAATGGAACTCGATGCTGCGCCCGCATAAATGTGGAGAGTGAATTACATTAGGATGCTGGGAAACCGTCTGCTGTGTGGAATGAATTGCTTTTGTTAACGTTAAAAAACAGAATGATTTATTCTAGGATTTGATAACAAGAAAATAAATTTATAGATAACACTATCAACGTCATTGTCATCATTCAGCCGACTGGACATTGGCCATTTTTGTAACCCTGTAGTGATCGCCACAACGACCGATCCTGTGCGTCTCGCATTCATGACATTCTCGTAACCCTCCACCAGGTGATCGGTCTACCTTGTAAACAGCTATCCAATTCTCCGTCTTCTGGTAAGCGGTCGTCATTAAAGAACTTTTGACCATCTGTTCTGCAAGCAACATGCTCTGGCCACTGCCACTTAATTTTGGTGATTTTTCGGGCTATATAAGTAACCTTGGTCCATAGAGGTGGACTAGGAAACTCAAACTATTACAATATAAAACATTGATAACAATGGTACACAAAAGATTATGACAATATTGTAGCCCACAACGCTGTTCACAGATTAGTTGTACGATCCACAAAAAATAAAAACACTGAATGACATATATAACGTAGAAATTTACATAACAAACGGGTTAATAAAATAATAATAACAATACAAAAAGTCGAAAAAGAATAAAAAGTTGAGAAGAACTAAAAATATTCAAGTCTTTTGAACTTACAGAATGTACATGTAAAAATAGTCTTTGTATGCGAAACTGTCATGGCGTATTTATTCACATCGTAAAATCTATTCTAAGCTCAGACCGGAAATAATGAAACGATACACGACTAAACGATCTAATAATTCAAACGGAATCCCAACTTTAATATATCTGCACCATATTCTATTAATCTTCGGACCATAAATAATCTAGAGTTCTCAGTAGCCGCCATCTTTGATTCGTTATGACATATTTCAAATTAATTATTAAATTGACACGAATATCTATGGTATCGCTGAATGGTGGTGTAATAATTTGTTAAGATATGATAAGAATTACATCGATGCCTTGCGGGATTATTGCTCTCAAAAAGGTAAAGGAAAACATCATGAGGAAACATTTTGAAGACATGTGACATCTACCAACCTGCACAGGGCCCGCGTACTGGATTACGGCTCATTCTCTCATCATCTCTTTTCTTATAAATATATTTCACGGAATCCCGGCAAGCTGGGTTTGGTATTAGTATGTCTTCGAAAGGTACATGTTTCCAGGAACATTCTAAAACCAAAAAGGAACAAATTAAAAAAAAAATTTTTAGTTCTTTGAACTCATTTAAGGGTTAGTAACAATATTTACCTAAGGCAAACATTATACGGTAGGTTTTGCTACAGTCAAAACCTTGATTGACGAAAAACCTACCGTCTAATGCGTTGCATGACGGTTTTTAGTAGGTACTGATTGACAAAAACCATCATTCATGATTGATGGTATTGATTGACGCTAGCATGACCATGTAATGGTCGCCTACAACTGTGTTAGTAGCTATAACATTTAGCTATATTCAATTTTGTTCAATTGATCCGATCTTATAAAAATAAATCAAACAAACTAAAAACAATATATATTATACAATAATTAAGTCTATTTGGCATAAATAACTAATTTATTTTTAAACAAACAATAAATTCAAATAAAATCGGGTCAATATAATTTTTATAATAAATACCTTTGTGTTTAATAAAAAAAATATATAGAATGGTTCAAACTTCAAGTAATAATATTTTTAATTATTAATTTTATAATATGCATCCATTGGTTTTGGAATTCGTAGTCTGGTCTGGTGGAAAACCAAGGCACAAAATAGATAGCTACAGAAGAAAATCTCATGTATGTACTTCACTTTTTATACTTACGCTCGGTGGACGCACACTAATGAGCGTTTGAGCCGGAATTGTTCGACGAGTGGTCCGAGACGCGACCGAGACATCGTGTCTGTGAGCGGTGTCTTTGTGTGTGTTGCTCGAGCACGCTTTGTATGTAGATTGACTTCTGTACCTATCTATTTTGTGACCAAGGTCACCGACGTAGTCGGAAGAATCGCCAAACTTAAGTGGCAGTGGGCAAGGCACATTGCTCGCAGAACAGATGGACAATGGCGCTGAAAGGTTCTGGAGTGTCGACCGCGCGGAGAGACACAACATTGGGAGGCCTCCCACAAGGTGATGACCTGGTGAGAGCCGCACCGCCAGGCGGACCGTTCGTTGTGGCGACACTTGAGGGAGGCCTATGTCCAGCAGTGAACGTATTTCGGCTGAAATGATGATGATGATGATGAGCCTAGTCTAGCGGCACTTACAACCCATTTTGATTACACACTTCTTTTATTAAAGTAACACATCGTAACTAAGTTTTTATTGTTAATTAAGGGCAGTAATTAATTTTAGTTTAACAAATCTAGTGACAGTAACAAAGCAAGACAAATAGATTGAGTCACAAAGCGCAACCTTGACAAGGTTCCCATGGCACACTTTACTAGATTACTATGAATCCTATGCAATGGGCGTTACTGTGAAATGGAAATCAAAATGCCCATTAATTTGTTATTTCTTTATTCATTTAAGTTTTTTTTTATGAAGATGGATGGAGAGGGAGAGGAAGGCCGAAAAAAAGATGGATGGATTGTGTGAGAAGTGATATGAAAGAAAAGGGAGTTAGTAATAGTTTGACGGGTGACAGGACAGAATGGAAGGAGAAAACGTGTTGCGCCGACCCCAAGTAATATGGGATAAGGGCAGGAAGAAGAAGAAGATATATAAACTACTAGCTTTTTCCCGCAGCTTCGCCCGCGTACCTACATAAAATATAGCCTATGACACAAAGGAATAAAGCAGCTTTCTATCGGTGAAAACTTTTAGCAATCGGACCCGTAGTTTCAGAGATACCCTCCTACAGACAAACAAAAAAAGTGTAAAATAAAAAGATTTTGAATTTAATTGACGAGAGTCTTCCATAATATTGGTCGAGGCTCATAGCTATTAAGCCATTGGCTGACACACCTATCGGTACAATTAATGGCGTACACTTAATTATTATTATTATAAGTTTAAGCTGTCCCAAAGCAGGGCTAAGAGTTCCCTCCCCTCTGTCCACTTTTTCCCTAACGAATTAAGCAATGATTATTCTATAGAACTTACATCCCTATTTCGCCTATTATTTGAAGTTCTCTATAGGAGGAGCGAACCTTATCAACCAAGCAAGTCCAGGTGGAATTTACCCAAGTATTATTGGCAGCTACCCCAAGTAACACAAGACTATGGCAAGAAGATTCTTGATAAATCCTTCCCAATGTGATGCTTAAAATAATAATCTAAATGGTTAATCAGACCTCGGATTATCAAAACTCCAAAGACTTGAGCATCCACGCTGAGTCGATTGCCTGTTGGTTTTCTTTCGTTCACATTTCGGAATGCGTTGGAATAGGATAGTTGCCGTAAAAAATGTAATTAGTCCGTCTTTTACATTATTCAAAAATAAGGGACACGTATTTTTTTATTTGTAAATTAAACCAAAAATGACAAAGATATAGCCAATTAAAGTAACGTGTAACGTCACGCGCTGCATTTTTTCGCACGGGGTGACTTCACACGTAACTTTAATGGGCTATATCTTTGTTATTTTTTGTTTAATCGAAAAAGAAAAAATACGTGTCTAATATTTTTTTATAATCTAAAATACGGACTAAATAAAATGTAATTATGTTGACCCTGGAAACTATCCCATTCTGTTTACTATTAGGTGGGATCGCAGTCAAGTACAGGTTTATATCAATGAAAAAAAAATTGCATAATTTAATTCCGCCAAGTCCGTTCTATCATCGGACTACAAGACGTAAGACGTAGCGCCACCAGTAGGTACATGGTGGACATTGCACCCAGACATACGTACAAAGGGTTTTGGGAACACATTTATTGTGCGTACAGCTATGGAGTGAAATTCCCTGCCGGAGTCTGTTTACTGATAGCAACAACCTGGGAGTCTTTAAATAAAGAGTGAACACGTTACTTCTAGGCAAGCGTACTCCATCGTCGGCCACATCATCGCTTACCATCAGGTGAGATAGTGGTCAAAGTCGAGTACCCTACAATTTATTTATTTAAGTACACACAAACATTTAAAAATGAAATAAACAAATACAGATTGAGCACAAAGGTACTGCTTATTTCAAATGAAATTTCTTCCAGTAGACTGCCGTAATTAGAAACAATTAAAAAGCCATTGTGTCCCGCGTAGATCTGCATTCCGGCAAATAACGGGTTAAATATATATCTTCTTCTTCTTCTTTTTCTTCCTGCCCTTGTCCCATTTTATTAGGGGTCGACGCAACACGTTTTTTCTTCCATTCTGTCCTGTCACTCGTCACGCTATCACTTACTCCCTTTTCTTTCATATCACTTCTCACACAATCCATCCATCTTTTCTTTGGCCTCCCTCTTCCCCTCCGGGTTAAATATATATATAAAACAATAATATATTATCAACTGCAGTACGAGTATTATCAGCGACGCTTGCAACCAGCCCCCTTATTCTTAGTGACCCTGAAAGTACACCCGCTTCTCGACAACAAACACTTCTTATCACTTTTATGATTATCACGTAGACATACATATGTAGCAACTGTCGCTCTGTCGCTATTGGCTTATCATTGATTATACAGTCTGGGGGTATGAAGAGAGAACATAGAGCGCTTTGAGGCTTCGACAAGGTGAGGTTATGTTATTGATGAAGAAACATTTTATGGTACATCAGGTTTATATTTGCCACCAAGATTATATTTACCATTGTTCCCGTAGATTTAATTTTGTGTTTTAGTTGTATTATTATTTTTTAGGTACAATAAAGTTTATTTTATTCTATTAAACCTTACCTATACTAAAACATGTAATTAGTGGCCTTATTGCATTTGGCGATTTTTTCCGGCAATCTTTTTCATTAATAAATTACTATAATTATGATATCAATGTAGTACTACCAAAAATTGACAAACTATAGTTTAAATGAATGTTGAAAAGTGCCAATATTTTTTTTTTGTTACTGTCGAGTATAATATTATATTCGATAGTGACTCTATCTGTCCGTCTGTTTCATTATCATTATCATTTCGGTTAAAAGATCTACTGCTGGACATAAGCCTCCCACAAGTATCGCCACAACGACCGGTCGTGTGCGTACAAATATTTATTCTGTTCCGAAATTGAACCGACAAGACATAGCGCAGCAGTCAATCGCTCAACTACTGTGCCAACCGTGCCGCCATTCATTTAATTTTGGTGCACATCCGACAGCTTGTCTAATCAATACCCCGACGCCACTCCTGTTCTATACCATGTCCTGTGTGGTCTACCCGTATTCCGTAGCAGCATAGCACGTGCTCGTCAGCTGCCGTCACAAAAACGAGGAAGTGCACGCGTTCAGCCCCGTGGCTCTGCCCGTGTTTTGTTCACCAAGTGCACGAAGTTCGGGGACAAGTTGGGTTTTAGTTACGTTTCAATTAAATATTTTTTTAGGGGGTAAATCATCCAGTGTCTTCTCCCGCTCTTAGGCGGAACGGAAGTGTCAGAGTTTTACTGACTAAAACCCACTTCTTTGCCTTCATTCAGCTTTTCAGAAATAAAGAAAAGAAAGAAAGAAAAACAATTAAGGCCAAAAAGTATTAACAAATTGTAGAAACCCAGGAACCCCAGACCCCAGAATTAGGCTTCGACTCTAGCCTACTGGGGCCAAGCAAGGGTTTGGTTCTGAAAAGAAATCTCGGACCTGGTATAAAAGGCAACAAGAAAACAGCAGTGGGTTTTTAGTCAGTAATAGTCACACCTCTCGCTCCATCGAAGAGTGGAGGAAGTCATTGGACGATTTTCCCATCTAAAAAGAAGTAGGCTTATCCTACTGGGCCCCTACGGTTATGCTGACATCTACTTGAGGTGCGCCTTTGGTTAAGGAGGATGGGATAACGTTGGATGACTCCTTAACTTGTTCTGGAGTTGGATATTAGGTATGTTTCGAGAAAATTAAATATGGCAAAGTTTTTTATTCACATAACACAAGCTCTGCTTAGCTTGGGACTAGACCGCGCTGTGTGATAGTTGTGGAATATATATGTGTGGAATACATTTCTGTTCCCAGTAAGCGAGCTCTAAAATTCACCCCGTGGGGATGAAACGAGGTTTCAAAGTTTATATGGAGAAAACCTACTTTTAGGCGGGCGAAGTTATTGGCAGAAGCTAGTAATTAATAAAAAAATATATAGATTAGCACAGATTTGTCATCGTTACACTATTGTACGAGCCCTTTCAATACACAGATCTAATAACTTGATATCAAACGCACCGGAAACTGCCTTTTTCATTCACCAATCCATTCAGAAATTATGAACTAGCACCAAACATAAGAAGACCTTCATCGTCCTTTTCTTTGAAAGTACTCACGGGTCTGGTAGAACAGGTTATCGACAAGTACTTGAGAGTGGGCGTGGCGTTTTTTAGAAATATTAGGATGTAAAGGATTTCCGATTCTTCCTTTTGATTCTTTCTTTCTTGAAATGGTTCTTTTATACACATGTGCTCGAAACACGTGCGGGACGAATTATTGTGTTTTTTTTATTAACTTCTGATTTGATTATTGTGATTTTTTGTGTTTGTATTTAAATATAAGGAGAGATGTGTCTTGGTAAAGTTGGTTATTTTTTTTTAAATTAGAAAACTAGTTTTTACCACTATCTTTACCCCCCTGATACACGCAAGCATAATATAAGTTGGAGGTTTATATTGAACATAAAATCATTTGTCAGACGAGATTGCGTTTCGCGATAACCCTTTCACGCAATTTCGTATCACAATCAAAGTGCCTAAAGAGCATTTGACCGTTTTTTAACAGATTTGATTCCAAAATGGGAACAATCGGGACGGATTAACGTCCCGATTGTTCCCAAGCTCAACCTTGAACTCCAATCAATTATTTCAAAACTAAATGTATCAAGTACAAAATACAACAACACCATTTCATTAAAAATCGTGCCCAACTAATCAAAATAAACACAAAACCTCTCACTTCCAAACGACTGCTCAGCAACTCTTGCGCATCCAATAACAGTGGAGTAGATAGGTGGGGGTGAAGTGGGCCCTCGCTCACGGCCTAGCACCCAAAGGGCGGCCACTGTAGGTGCGGGCTTGCAGACGGCGAGCAATGGGTAGCTCGCCTTCCAACCATCTCGCCGTGCAACCGTCCGATAACCGTCCGGACCGAGCCCAAGCCAGTTGTCAGCAACCGTGAGGGCCAGCAGGGTCGAGTTCTACTGGAGCCATGGGTAATGCGAACGTGATCCCCGGGGCCCTGGGACAATGGCAAAGAAGAAACAGGAGTAGGTTTTTAGTCAGTAAAAGTCTGACACTATCTCCGGCTCCGCCTCAGAGCGCGGATGTCATTAGATGATTTTCCCACATAAAATAAGCATCCAAAGGAGCCTCGTGTGTGCGAGGGCTCTATAGACGAAGATCTTCTTTTATAATTTATAGGTTCGCTCTTGACCACTATTTCACTCGATAGTAAGCGATGATGTGGTCAAACACTCGGTTGTGACTGTCGCTATCTCGTTATCAAATTAAAAGACTAGCTTTTGCTCGCTGCTTCACCAGTTTATTCGTATAAAATATAGCCTATGTCACTCAGGAATAAAGGAGCTTTCTATCAGTGAAATTATTTTAGCAATCAGACCAGCGCTTTTAGAGATTACCTCCTACAAACAAAAAAAAAAATTTACCTCTTAATAATGTTAGTGTAAATTTCAAGAGTTAAAAACTAAACTTTTATCAAAAAACGCAAATAGAAATAAATTTTTTGAACCAAAACCAAGAAACAAACTTCATAATGTTAGTGTAGATTGGTTCGCCCTTGACCACTATTTCACCCGATGGTAAGCGACGATGTGTTCGACCCTACCCAGCCGGGTCGAAGCCTGGGACCAGGGTTATCCGAAAGGGGCGCTCGGCCTTGGTTGAGGCCATGCTCCGGAGCGAGGAGGAGTGGCAGGCGGTCGCCGACTTCTGCGAAGCAGTAATGCTCACAAAGGAGGAGGCCGGCGCTCGAGCCCCGGTATGAAGGCTTGAAGGAACGGGATGGGTTTTTTAGTCAGTAAGAGTCTGACACTATCTCCCGCTCCGCCCAAGAGCGGGGGTTGTCATTGGATGATTTTTCCCATCGGAAAAAAAAAGTCGCTGTCTCGTTTTCGAATTTATAAAAGAAAAAGGCCTCGCTAATGTGCTACACCCACGTTCAAATTAATGTACACTACGCCACTGTCCAATAAAAAACCTACAATAAAGAATTCGTCCATTAATCATTTGTATAGTAAAATAAATGCGCGTTTAATAATATTGACAGATGTAGTATCTTCACGCCAAGGGGGCAAGGGGTCAGCCTGAGAGCGAGCATTAATCTGCAATAACTGTACTTCAACTCACGTCTGCGCTTGCGCATTAGTGTTGGAATTTTGAGAACATCTGTGTGGAAGAGAATTTTTCGGGTATGTTAATTAACTTTATTTTAATAATGTGAGCTATGTTTTAATGTAATATATCCATCAAAAGCTATCATTTATCCGTCAATAGGTTTTTAAGGTAAAGAGGTACAGCTTTCATTGAAGTTGTGCTATCAGTCACTTTAGAATTATTTCTGTAAAAAATGCATTGTTGCAATGTCGCAATGACGAATTGTCACATTGTCACAATGTCGCATTGTCACATTGTCGCAATGTCGCATTGTCACATTGTCGCAATGTCGCATGTCGACACTAAGAATTCCTGTATTGTGTGTTTTTTTTTTGAAGTGGGAAATCATCCAATGCCTCTCTCGCTTTAAGGTGGAGTGGGAAGGTGTGTCACAATTTTACTGATTAAAACCACACTGGTGTCTTTCGTTGCCCTTTGCGTTCTAGGACCACGACTTTCCTTTTCAGCCTTTCAGGTGTGAACCTAGCTAATGTCAGGTGAGATTGGCCACCATGATCGAAATTCGGTCCGGAAGATTATTATTGACTAGCTCTTGCCCGCGGCTTTACACGTGTACATAAAATATAGCCTGGTCACTCAGGAATAAAGCAGCTTTCTATCGGTGAAATAATTTTAGCAATCGGACCAGTACTTTCAGAGATTACCTCCTACAAACAAAAAAACAAACATTACCTCTTTATTATTAATACAATAAAGAGGTAAAGTTAGTTTAGCTATCTACACTAATGTGTAGATACCTAAATCATCATCATCAAGCCTCCCCCAAGTTTCACCATAATGTCCGGTCCTGTGCGTCTTGCATTCAAAATATCTGAATACAGCAAATCCTAAGAGGGGCCAACAGGGTCGAAGCCTACTGGGGCTAAGTGTCTGCTTCTGAAAGGAAGATTCGGCCCCGGTACGAAAGGCAACGAAGGCACTAGAGTGGGTTTTTAGTCATTAAAAGCCTGACACTATCTCCCGCTCCGCCCAAGGACACGGATATGTCATTGGATAATTTTTCCACCTACAAAAAAAAACCCAGAATACTTTAGAACATTTTTGCAGGTCGAAACATCCATTTCACATTTCCATGCTCAATAAAAGTCACTTTCGAAAACTGTAAAACAAAGTGACCACGCTTTTAACAATTGACCCGAAGATAAAATTTTACTTACTAATAAAACATTTCTCTTTATTCAATAACAGTAATGAAACTGTGTATAATAGGTAAACAGGCCATTTTTTATGACTACAATTAGCCACAACCAATATACCTACTGTGAGCGAAAGCCAAAAAGCAGTATCTCAAAATTTCGGAATTTTATGTTGCACTAACTGTTCGCCGTGCTATCACACGGGTCTTTGGTTATTGCTCCGTTCCTTTTGGTTGTAGCGTAATGTTAAATCGCCTATAGCCTTTTTTGATAAATGGGCTATCCAATACTACAATATTTTTTCAATTAAAACAAGCCTAATATTAACCTATTCAAACAAAAAATAAACCTTTCAGTTTGTGTTCATATTAGTAGGTACAGATTGAAAAGTTTGAAACTTTCCGCGTTAGGCAGGTTTTTCGGAAAACTAAAACAAAAACATAAAAAAAAAACGCTATCCTTATCTACTTACCTATCTTATCTATTTCATAAATGTGAAAGTAACTCTGTCAACTTGTTTTAAAAGTACGCCTTAGCCGCTAAACCGATTTAAGAATTGCATTGAATATAAATATAGCCTTGGACCTGAATAAAGACTTATGATACTTTATAACAACATTCCACCAAAGCAAAGCTGCGGGCAGAAGGGGTTTTCAATTCTTGACAAAATCCCTGCGCTCTCAAAATTCCCTGTGATTGAGTTACCATACTTTGGCTTTCGAAAACAGTATAGAACACATTAAAAATGTAGGTATGTGTGTTTATGATGTCTCAGTCCCTTAGAAATGATTGAATGTCTACAGTTTATTGTTATTAGGTGAAAAAATTGCTATCCGACACTTACTGATATAAATCTCATTCGTTTTACTTCCATTTCTGTTTTATTTTGATAAAATTGATGGGTTTTTATAACTTCAATTGTGGAAAGTAACGATGAGTGTTTTATAGTGGAGAGATTTGTTTAATCGTTGTGGTGGATCCGTATAAAATATGATTGACTGCAAAATATGGTGAATACGATTTCTTTTTTTGAGTTGGAAAATCATAAAATTACTTCGGCGAGTTGCAGGCATTACCTGCCGGGTCCAAGGGTATTTTCAAACCATCCAGGGATCTACTGAAATATACAAACAATCTGTCTAAGGCTTAATCTCTTCATTAAAATCGATCAAGCCTTTTAGCCTTCTAAACAGCTTTATTTTGGGGTCTTTGGGACCGCGGTCCCAACTTCCTAACCTATAATTTTTTTTGCTTAAGTAATATTTAAGGGCCACAAAGAAAAAGGCATTAAAATTCAGTGGTAAAAAAAACTGTATTTATTTTATTTTAGTCCCAAAATAATAGGGACTCAAAGAAAAAAAAAATTATAAGCCAAAGAGCCCCATGACCGTTTGGATGAAAGTTAGGTGACAAACACACATATAGAACAATTTGTACTCGTATAAATGAAGCTATATGCTCAAAATGTCCACGTTTTATTCAAAAACTGTAATATGTCTTTGAATGCGCTCTCAAATAACAGTTAAGTGCAACGACAGATTAATTTACAATTTTAACAGAACCCAAAGACCATTTTTTGTAGCTTGATTGATTTTATAAAGCGTGGAATGTATTATAATGGTTACTATAACTGCACTTTGTGTCCGTATGAAAACGACCAGCTAATTCATTTGGCGGACTTATTCTGAAGAAGAGTTGCTTCATCGCAACGGGATGGCAACTTCAAGCAATTTAAAATTCAATGATTGTTCGAAAAAGTTAGCGCTGCCGGACCTGGAACACGGATGTTGGTATAATCTTTCATGATTCGGAGTCATATGTCATCACTGGCAACACGCTCTGGTCATAGATTTTTGTTTAAGTGTTTGTGTGTACAGAAATAAATCTTCTTCCTCTTCTTCCTGCAATTATCCCATATTACTTGGGGTCGGCGCAACCCGTTTTTTTCTTCCATTCTGTCTTGTCACCCGTCAAGCTAGCACTAATTCTCTTTTCTTTCTTATCACTCCTGACACAATCCATCCATCTTTTCTTCGGCCTTCCTCTCCCTCTCCATCCATCTCCATGTATACTCAGAACTCTTTTAGTATTATGCACTTCATCCCTCCTCTTCACATAACCATAGGTAGGTACCAAGACAACCAATTTCCTTTCAACTTTTCAGTCACTGGTACTTTCAAACTTCCACTAATATAATAGATAATTTCTCACTTTATCCATTTTCGTCACACCACACATCCATCTCAACATTCCTATCTCCGCTACATGCAATCTTTTTTCATCTTTCTTTTTCACAGCCCAACATTCATTAATTCGTTTTTGTACAGAAATAAATAAATTTAATTAATTGAAAAGCCGTCCAGAATAAGGCGGCCACACTAGGTCAGGTCGGAGTGCAAAATGCGCCATCACTTTCTCCATCCGAGATCCATTAGACCGACAAGCTCATCTGTCTCCGTCAAATTAGCCATAAACACGATTCTTTAGCTTTTAAAATAACATTCAAATGCATTACTTGTCTATGGATTTTTTTTGTTGACCATCTTTCGTAGACACGTTTGAAGATTGTTTTAAATAAATATTAATGTGATTTTTGATAAGTGTCGAGTCATGATTTGTAATTGCGAGAAACTGTGTCTGTTTATTTATGCAAAGCTAAGGTTTTACTTGTCTATGGTTCCAGATTAATGGTGAGACTACACTGTCTGACGTACGGCTAGTATCTACCCTTATGTTGTTGAATCCTCTACGGTCCGGACTAAGCGTTTCGCCTAGTCGTTTATACCACGTACATCGAAGGACTGGAACAATTCGCCTGCTGCGATCTTCCTGTCCGATTATAATTTAGGTGGCTTCAAGGCTATAGTGTATAGTACAGTAGTATAGTATAGTCCCTTGAATCATTTGGCCGAAATTAAATGGAAGCAACTCTCGCACCTGCCTAGGCGGCAGTAAGCATATTTGTGCATTTATTTGCGGCCAGCAGCGCCCGGAAAGCGCGCGGCTGACCTTTAAATCCATTTTTTTGCGAAATATTGATTTAAAAATGCTATGTTCACTTTAAAGAATATTTAACCACCAATTTTTATGTGTAAAAATGTTTCTAAAGATTCAAGCCGTTTGGAAGGAGTAGGGAAAAGTTGCGAAAAGTTGAGAAATTGCTAAATATTTTTTTTACACAAAAATCAAATGTTGATAATGTTGTTCATGAATCTCTAATAAACATGTACTTTTTAAAAACCTACAAATCTGGCCGTTACCGAGGCCAGAAAGTCACTGTTTTATGGCACATTTCGGGCGCTTGGGCCTTAATAAGTTAATGCGCCTCTTCATGAAAGATTGCATCACTGCTTACCACCAGGTGGGATCGCAGTCGAGCGCTGGTTCATATTATTAAAAAAAAAACCCTGAAAAATGACAAATGTCTTCTCCCGCTCTTGGTGGAGCGAGAGGGCGTGTCAGAACTTTACTGACTAAGATTCACCTCTGTTTTTTCAGTTACCTGTTGCGTTCCTGGACCACGGTATATCTTCCAAAAAATCCTGTGGCGCTAGCGGACGTCAGCCCTACGGTTTTGCTGACATCTCTTTGAGATTGAACATTACGTGTCGTCAACGACATGATCCTAACAGGACGGGCGGACAGCGAGCTACCCATTGCTCGTCGTTCGAAAACCCACACCTACGGTGGCCGGGGATCTGGATCGAAGATAGAACTGGACAGACACTGCGTAACATAGGTTTTCTACTTTCACAAGATCCAAAGCCGCAGGCAAAAATAGTGTAATTATATTTTTGAGTCATCAAGTCAACCAGTTTTATTTTTAGCAAACATCTTTTGGGTCATGCATCATGTGAGCATGTTTCTTTCAAGGAGAGCGTATTTTTGGAACTTTGATTTGTGTTTTATGCACTACATTAGTATCAAGTACCTGTCATAATATGCAGTTACATGGTTTCCAACATCATTATCTCCAACGGTAGCCGATCCCAAGATTTTTTTTTAGGTGAGTTTCATATAATGACATCTCCCGGTTTTGGGCGGAGTGGGAGGGTGTGTCAGATTGTTACTTACTAAAAACCCACCCTTGTTCCTTTTTTTTGGTGGGGAAAATCATCCAATGACAACCCCCGCTCTTGGGCGGAGCGGAAGATAGTGTCAGACTCTTACTGACTAAAAAACCCACCCCGTTCCTTCAAGCCTTCATACCGGGGCTCGAGTTCCCTTTCGGATAACCCTGACTGCTTTCGGGGCTCGAGGATGACCGGACAGCGAGCTACCCATTGCTCGCCATCCTCAAGCCGGCGCCTATGGTGGCCGGAAATTGGGATCGGAATCCCGGCGGCGGCTGCCTGATGCGGTCAGCCTCCTCCTTCGCTATCATTACTGCTTCGCAGAAGGAGGCGACCGCCTGCCACTCCTCCTCGCTCCGGACCATGGCCTGTAACCAAGTCCCGGCGCTAGTCTATATCGTGGCTCCATTCACAAACATATAAACCCATGTGTCTGTACACAAGACACCCAGACCCGGAACAACTATCTATAGGCCATACATATATCTGTTATGCGCAGGAATCGAATCCGCGACACGCAGCTAAGCAACCAATCGCTCAATCATTGCGCCAACAGTGCCGTCATTACCTATTACCACTCAGTAACTGACATTGAAGACGGAGCGATGGAAGACCTCCCACAAGGTCGGTGACCTGGTGAGGATCGAAGGAATCCGTAAGATGCGAGATGCTCTGGACATGTAGATGGCGAGACTTGGGGAAGGCCTATCTTAGGTTCGCATGATGACTTTTCCGTTCCCTTTGGTTTGAGTCCCAGCAGTGGGAATATTATATTGTTATGATATGATAGATATCTATCGTAAAAATAGTGTGTAACGGTGGAGCGGATGACATTTGATTTTCATCTAAGCGCACGGCCGTGCGCAGGCCAAGTTCCAGCAACAGGCCGCGCGCATGCCGTACACTATTTACACGAACCGTTTCGACCCACTTTTGACCCACCTGTAGCTCAGTGCCTATTGCAAGTACAGAGATAAAATTTTACCTACGTTAGCATATACTAGTACTAAAACAGTATGCCAAATTTCATAGATATAGCTTCAGTAGATCCTGAAATATGACCCTGTGAATATAGCTAATTTTGGCACTGACTCACTGAATGGTAATCAAAACCTCTAGGCCACTTCCAATTGTCCTAGCGTTATGAAATTTGGCACACAGGTCGTGTGTTATATGTAGATTAACAAAAAATTAAGAAAATTAAGAAATCGGTCAAGCGTGAGTTGGCCCAATCTAATATTTATGAACCAGTGATATGAGAATACGAAGAGGGGGGGAGGAAGGGGGGAGGGGGTATAAAATATGTCATAAAAAATTTAAGAAATCGGTCAAGCGTGAGTTGGCTTAATCGAATATCAATTTTTTAGTAAAATATTTATGAACCAGACACAATGAGAATACGATCTAAGGTTAACAATGGACGCGGGCGTGGCACTAAAAGAAAAAAATAGGTACGATTTCTTGAAAAAAAAGTATTGAAATCCCAATAAAAACATACTTGTTAAAAAGGGGGCCAAGTTCCTATCGGCTAATTGTTCGCCTAAAAAAGGGTTGAAATCCAATCCAATGCCAAGTTTAGATGCACTTTAAAATCGATCATAATCATCTTCATCAACAGCCTGATCATCGTTAAATTTGAACTGATGACAAATATTACTCGGGTTTCTAAATGCAAAAAAAAATATACATTCAGCCGAATATAGAACCTCCTCCTTTTCGAAGTCGGTTAAAAACTCATAATGCAAAAGCAAGTCTGTTTATTTTTAACCCAGAATATAGGCCACAAAGACATGATTTAATTACAGAACTCTTCCATAAATCAGAATACAGTACAAACAAACATTAAAATCTTCCACCATTAATATTACAAGTAGCAACATGACACACGAAATATTTCACGAATCCTTAATCATGCACACATTGCATTAGCAAAAACTTAACCCTTTAACAGTCAAAATAACCAAAAATAACCGTGTGACATCACCGTCTGTCGTCCAAGGCGGTGGCACATGCCATACCAAAAATAACCCATTCGGCCATATGCTTGTGCACAATTAAAAAAATAAAATAAAAAAAGGTAACAAACACACACTTACCTTATTTCTAATACGAAGATGGCATCGAAGTGTTGCGATATTTGAAAATAGAACAACTGCTTGAAACGGAATGCAACGAAGCGAATAATTAAAAGGGTTGTGCGACTAGTGTGAGCCGCGGGTTTCGTTGTAACGTAACTGTAAATTTATGTCATTTAGAAAATGAAAAAAAAAATAGAACTATTGTTTTTATTATGTTGTGATTTTTTCTTCTGAAATGTTGAATAATTACTAAGTTAGTTTTAAAAAGATTTTTTTCTCTAAGCAAAATCAACTTTCAGTACACTCTACCCAAACACCTTAAAAATTATTGAAAATGAATGTGTTACCTTACAATAATACCTTACAATATTATACTACCATAAAATATTACACGCACACAGACAGTAAACCAAAATTCAGTATATACCAAACAGATACTAAAGGAAGGGGGTCCAGATTCTTCCCTCGAACTTCGAAGGGGTTTTTAATGTGGGACAGAAACTTTAGGGGTCTTTAAGTCGGCCAGGTGCCTATGTCTTTACCGGAAATCAGTGAGGCAACCCGTTCGCGGCGGAAACAGCGGCGCATCCCTCACCTTCGACGTTCTTATTTTAAAAAAACATCCCTTCGTTTCGGTTATTTTATTAACATTTTCTTTGAGAGGTTCCTAAAATAATTTTACAGCAGCAGTGATAGGGTTAACTGGGTTCTAAGTTTTTGAAATGCTTCTGTTTTTTTGTTTAAATATAATTTTCCAACCAATAGCTTTTAACACAAAATAGATAGGTACAGAAGACAATCTCATGTATGTACTTCACTTTTTATACCTACGCTCGGTGGACGCACACTAATGACCGTTTGAGCCGGAACTGTTTGACGAGTGATCCGAGATGCGACCGAGACATCGTGTCCGTGAGCGCTGTCTATGTTTGCGTTGCTCGAGCGCAATTTGTATGTAGATTAACTTCTGTACCTATCTATTTTGTGGTTTTAAACTGATTTTTGTCATTAAATTCTGACACGCTATTCTACTCCACCCTAGAACGGAAGAAATCATTTGATGATTTCATAGTCCCGGATTTTTTAAAATTTTTCATTCTTATGTAATATAAGTTTAGATGAAAATTTCATGAAAAGAGATTTTTTTAAAGATAAAGATTCCATCCATATGACATTCCACGACTCGGTCTACCCGCTTACCTAATTTCATCCAAATCAGCCGTTTGAGCGTGAAAGAATATAAACAAATACACAAGCATACATATAAATATGTCGTGGCCAAATCTTAGAAATTAATCACATCATGATATGGCCAAGTGAAACTGGTCAGATCGTGTTAAACGTTAAAGTATGATGATATGTCAATCCACATTTGGACTACTTTCTTCAGACCTTTTATTATCATAGAAGTCCAACATCAATGTTATGGCCAAAAGAGGTTTAATTAACATATCATCATATGTTAACGTTTAAACGATCTGCACGCTTAGCCAAGTTGCTATTCTGCAATCGTTAACGCTGTCGAAAAGTGATGAAACGTATGGGAATGACGTCATCTCAACGTAAAGTCGCGTGGTCAGAACAAACGAATAGACAATTCGTAGCCAACTTCACATCATTCAAAATCGTTTCTACAATGTTTAACGCTACATCCTTTGTTATACAAACGCTACATTGTAGAACGAGGGGCCGAATCAGGCGCGTCAACATGGCTACCAACTTATCGTTTGCTACAATTGCTGTCACCGAGGCGTTACCGATTAGAGAACGGAATTCGAAACAAACTGGTTGTAACTTGGCGAGGGGGGCTGGTTAGTTTTAGTCGGCCATATCATGAAGTGATCAACTCTGAGATCCGGCCATGACATACAAACTTTCGCCTTCATATCACTAGTCTGATTGATACAGTAAAACACCTACAAAATTTGTATTTACATAACAGTATCTACAAACTTACCCATCTTAAATTGCCATCCATACTATGTAGATAGAACTTCAATAAATCTGTGTAAAGTTACCCATACACCTGCCAATCTTACCGCTAAGATAGATCACCGGAAAAATTGACAGTACCAATTGCATACAATTAGTCGAGTGACGATCGTGAACGATTTGACTGACGAAGTAGAAATCGTCAGTTAATGTTGCCGGTTCATTTGAAGGTTTGTAGCGAGCCTAATTAGGAAAATGGTTGGGATAAGGTGAAATTTGGTAGATTAATATATCCTACCGTGTCTGTCTGTTTGTCAATTGTATTTTTTTTTTTTACTTCTTTTTTTTTGTTTCGTGTTTATCTAACTATTGTGTGCCTTATGTTGTGCCAAATAAATTCATTTTTTTTCTGTCTGTTGGCAATAAACTCTGGTTTTCTCCCATAGACAGAGTGATTAATGAAGAAGATTTAAATGCATATTATCTATACTAATATAATAAAGAAATAAAGTTTTTTTTTTGTTTGTAAGAGGTTAATCTCTGGAAGTGTTGATCCGATTGCTAAATTTTTTCACCAATACAAAAGTACTTGAGTGACATAGGCTGTGAGTGATATACGCGGGCGAAGCTGCGGATAAAAGATAGCAGTAGATAAAAGCCAAGATTTCCAAAGATTTGTAACACCTGTGTAAAAGTGGTAGATTTTAATACAAAGAAAGATTCAACAATGATTGAAATGAACTCCTAAAAAATGTAATGCTGCAAGTGCAGGTATCATCAATATTATTACATCCGAAAGACGTCCATTGCTGGACATAGGCGATGTCAGGTGCCAGGTCGCCACAATAACTGGTTCTTTGCATCTCGCATTCACCAGATTGCTATAATCCTTACCAAGTCATCAGTCCACTTCATGGGAGACCAACGCGTCCTCTCACTCCTGAACTATTCGGCACTATCAACAATAGTTCTGTGAGCAATGTGCCCAGCCCTCTGCCACTTAAGTTTAGCGAATATTTTGGCTATACCTACTATAAGAATAGAATAAACTTTATTATTTACACCAAAATAGTTTTGAAACTTTTACAAACATTTAAATCTATGTCATCGCTGACGGCGATATCTACCAGACAACCTAAGGATGAACTGTAAGAACTTAAAATAAAAAAGAGTCTGCGGTGTACTGCTAGCAAATCAATTAAAAGCAGTGGAGTAACGATAAGGTGGCAAGGCTGGCAAAATGCCACGGGCCCCAGGCCCGACGGGGCCCCCGGTTTCAGAGGCCGCGAGCTCAGAAGAAGTAACCCAAAATACCTATATAAAAAAAAATTTATTAAAATGAAATCACAACGTAACGTGATTTATCGGGGGCCCCATCTAATGAATTTGCCACGGGCCTCAGATGCTATATCATCTGAGGCCCGTGGCCATTACGCCACTGATTAAAAGACAATATTATAAAACTATTTCTTTAACATTGGTTCTCATGTGAAAGCAAGCTGTTAAATCTAAAACTCACCTGCAAAAACAACCAACCCTGCAAGACTATTATCAAAACAAAATACACCAGCAAAACAAAAATATGGCCCTGGTCCGATTTTCATACACCATGGGGGCCATAAAATCAGTTCGGGCAACAGGTGGCTTGCAAAACGAGGGGCGAGACGAACATGGAATTTACATGGTGTAGTACATACAGTTGTCTTTCATCCTGTCCAGCAGTTGATTTTGTTTTTATATTCCTTGTAGTGGTTTGAATAAATTCACGGTTGGAATCGACAGTTGTTCTGGGATCGGTGATTTGTTTTTGCACTTGTTTTTTTAATAGTCTATGGTTTATTTATATAACCTTGACAGATGTATATTAGTGTTCAATCGATTCTAATTTTGAATCTTTTAAAAGTAGGTACAGTTGCCATCACGGATCTTGAACACTTGCGCAGAAGTCAAATATTCGGTCTCTTTAGTGGTGTGAAGTGCGAGCGGGGGTGGAGAGTGTCAGAGATTGGCTGGCCGCGCCATCGCGTCATAGACGTCACTCCTCATTCGTTTACTGCGTTGCTGCATGTATCTAACAACGAAGACGATTGGCTCGCCAATGTATGGAATGCGCAAAGCGATCCCCACACTGACGCCGAGCGTTCAAGATCCGTGATGGCAACTGTAGCTACATACCTTGAATCCATATTTAAGAGAATAACCATGAAGTTTATTGCCGGTTCTTTTCCATAGGGTTCGACCAATTTGGAACTGTGCACTAGCTTCTGACGTTTTACAAGTGCTCATGTAAGCATAAGTGAAATAAAAATATTTGAATTTAATAAGAGCCGGAATTAGTTTATTTTGTTTTTTTAGGTTTGAATGAATATTCTTTTAGGGTTGGGTACATTTGCATTTATCGAAATATATTATAAGCTATATTACATTACATCACGCGTCGATCAATAGGACAATAGGAGCGGAGTATTAACCATGATGCAAATATGTAGATGAAACAGTGCGGGACAGTAAAATCTACACTAATGTTATAAAGAGGTTAAGTTTGTTTTTCTGTTTTTTGTTTGGAAGAAGTAATCTCTGAAAGTAGATATTCACCGATAGAAAGCTGCTTTATTCCTGCGTAACATAGGCTATATTTTATATATGCGAGCGAAGCCGCCGGCAAAAGCTAATGATAAAATTAAAAACAAGTTCATTTTACATATTCAAAACAAAACGTTAACCATTCCTACTTAAATTAATTAATAAAAAGCGTTAATTCTATAAGGTGGACCATATTTATTTTAATATTCATAATTTTAATATGGTGTACCTTAATTTATCGCTGTGACATTTGTTCAGCATAAAATAAGTTAATTCTTTAATATTCTTGAACAACAAATACGGTAGCGTTTGAAAGGTATTTTCTCTTTTTTTATGTCTATGAAATATATCAATAAATTAATATACATGACAATATTACTATAATTAACGAAGATGTCTTCAAGTCGCAAATGAATACGAAATGCAGAAACTAACCCTGTGAGATCATAATTCCAATATTTTATTGTTTAAACATCTATGAATATTAATAAACAAATACTTACTTATATAGACAAGATGGAAGTCGTTTCTGTTTGTTTATTGGTCTTTAATTTTGCCGAGAGATGTTGGAATTGCCGTGTGTTATGAACCTTAAAGGAGAATGGGCATCGTACTGTGGGAATTTTACCCAGGGGTATAATGACCAGATAAATATAAATACCGATAGGAAGATCTTTTGATGGAGAATCATTAATACTTTTTCGAATTCTACCGATTGTTATTTCATTCCTTCTCCTAGAGAGGAGGCCTGAGTCCCAACAGTGGGAACATTATAAGGCCGACTATGCTATACTATGTTAGTTCATTCGGAGTTTAAAGCTAGAACTACATTAGACCGACGCACACATGTAACACGCCTGATATGTACGTAGAACGACATCGCGTGGCGTGGATCAAGTGTAGCTCTACAAGTCTAGTTTCCATATAAAATGTATGGAGACCGACGCGCCCAGATCGGCGTGTAAGGGACACGTGTAAGCAGTGTAGTTCTCCCTTAACTCTTGGAATGTCGTAATTAGAGACACAATAGAAAGACAATTACCTTATGTCGGACTGTGTAACTTAAGACATTCGAAAGGTTAATAGGTAAACGTGTTGCTAATTTTGTAGGTCACCTCACGCCGCACGGTACTTGTGAGTAGGTGAGGAGATGTTTATTGTTTGTTAATCCTTTACGCTCAAACGGCTGACCGGATTTGGATAAAATTTGGTATACGGGTAGATGGCCTAGCCGTATACCAAATTCCTAAGTCCAAAGTCCTATATACTTTTTTTAAAAGAAATATGTTCCCTAAGGCTTTTCTACTATCACGCGGGCGAAGTCACTGACAGCAGCTAAAAATATTACAGAGGCGAACGTATGCGTGTGTGTGTATGTTTGTTGCTCTTTTACACCCAAACAGCTGCACGGATTTGGATGAAACTTGGCGCACTCGTAGACTATATCCTAGAATAGCACATAGGATACTTTTTATCTCAGGAGTATGTTTCCCTGGGTCAATTTTCTACTATCACGCGGGCGAAGTCGCTGGTAGCAACTAACAATATTACAGAGGCGAACGTTTGTGAGTGTGTATGTATGTATGTTACTCCTTCACACCCAAACAGCTGAACGGATTTCGATGTAACTTGGCACACAGATAAAACATGTCCTAGAAAAGCACATAGGATACTTTTTATCCCGAGGGTATGTTTCCCTGGGAGAATATTTTACTGTAACGCAGGCAAACCCACTGGCATAGTACTATTATAATGGCAAAAGTTTGTAACTGTAACTAAACCATATCTTAGAAAAGCATATAGGGTACTTTTTATACCAGCCCCCCTAGCCAAGTAACAACCAGTTTGTATCGAATTCCGTTCTCTAATCGGTAACGCCTCGGTGACAGCAATTGTAGAAAATGATAAGTTGGTAGCCATGTTGACGCGCCTGAGTCGGCCGCTCGTTCTACAATGTAGCGTTTTTATAACAAAGGATGTAGCGTTAAACATTGTAGAAACGATTTTGAACGATGTGAACTTGGCTACGAATTGTATATTCGTTTGTTCTGACCACGCGACTTTATGTTGAGATGACGTCATTCCCATACGTTTCATCGCTTTTCGACAGCGTTAACGATTGCAGAATAACAACTTGGCTAAGCATGCAGGAGTATGTTTCCCCGGGTCAATTTCCTACTATCACACAGACGAAGCCACTGGTAGTAGTTAGTTTAAAAATAAATACCTACAACAGTTAGAAAGTACAGCTGGTAACAAATCCTATTATTAGTTCCTACGCCTGATTTGTTTTAAAACTTATAAATCATAAAATAATCTTACCCTTTTTACTTTATGATTTACATATGGAAGGGTTACCAATGTCAGTTTTATTTTGAGCCCACAATATCATATGGTATTAATAATATTAATTAACGCTTTAATTTTTAAACTGATCTTTATTGTTTCTGTCTGATATGAAGTTCCCGACAACATGTTTTTTTTTTATAATTTATTTTATTAATGGCTTAGTATACGACGGTATTATACACTTATTTAATAAACACAAGAACATTGACCACAAAGATGAGATGATGATGATAAATTCAACTTTTCGACACACTTGCTCAGAAAGTGACTATATATATAGGTATATTATATAATGTAACTTGTAACCAAACTGTGACTTTTTGATTACCATTATGCACAAGTGTGATAATGTAGTGATAACCTTTTTTGTTAAACCTCTGTTCTCAAATCAAACATTGAATTCGAAAAAAAAAAAAACATTAGGTATTGCGTTCAATAGTACAAATTAGTGTCTTGCTTGCATTGATATACAAAAAACTTGCTTGTTTATTTTATGCTAATTTGTGTTTAAATAAACTATTTTAACTTTTACGTGTTTAATAAATAAAACCTTTCATAAAACAGAAATATTTTTTCTGTTTATATCTTCTTCCTGCCCTTATCCCACATTACTTGAGGTCGGCGCAACACGTTTTTTTCTTCCATTCTGTCCTGTCACCCGTCAAACTATCACTAACTCCCTTTTCTTTCATATCACTTCTCACACAATCCATTCATCTTTTTTCGGCCTTCCTCTCCCTCTCCATCCATCTACATGTATACTCAGAACTCTTTTAGTAATATGCGCTTCATCCCTCCTCTTCACATGACCATACCAAGACAACCGATTGACTTTCAACTTTTCAGTCACTGGTGCCACTTTCAAACTTCCTCTAATATACTCATTTCTCACTCTATCCATTCTCGTCACACCACACATCCATCTCAACATTCTCATCTCCGTTACATGCAATCTTTTTTCATCCTTCTTTTTCACAGCCCAACATTCTGATCCATACAGTATGACAAAGCAACCTCATTCTTATTTTTATTGAAACAGCCTAGCAGTAGCTAGTCTATGGCTGCCATTTTGGATGATAAGAAGAAAGAACAATTTTTTGCCGCCATACTACAAAAAAAAACAGTTTTGCTGATAAAGCAATAATTAATTAATTTGTATTTTCCTTCTCAAGTGTGTCGAAAAACGTCGTGTGATACACGTGAATATTGGCGATTACCGTCTTCGGCTCTCTTAAGATACTGCCTCAGCGGTAATCACCAACATTATACACTTGTATCATAATGTACTATTACTTCACATGAAGTAAAGTTCAATTTATCGACGTGCAAAAAAAAAAGAAGTGATAAATATCTGACAAGACAACGAAATCGACACAATTATGTTTTCGTAATATCTTTTAGACAAAACCGGATAGGTAAGTTCGAGTCGGACTCACGCACTGAGTGTTCCGTACAAACTTATACTTATATACCTAGTACCTATGAAAAAGTTCAATTTCCGAATCGAGTCTCAAAGATTTCTAGATGCAAATCGCAAAAAGTACAGTTTTCAGATTTTTTCATTATTCTGGGTAGGTATCCATGAATTTTGATTCCGTTGAGAGTGTCGAAATATACTTTTTTTGCGACATAAACAGCCGTATCTTTGTTTTTCGTTAAGTGACAAGTTTGATTTTTTCCAAGCTTAAAGGCCTGCTTATAGGGTTTTAATTTCAACTCGATACCTCCTTGCGTTCTCGAGAAACAGGGTCCAGACAGACAGACAGACGGACGAACAACAAAGTGATCCTGTAAGCAGGGACTCAAACTGTAACCGTAATAATGTGTTTTATCACTGTTTTTTAACAGAAAAACACTTTTAAATGTAACAGATACAAAAATGTTACCGAATGAAACTGTAACCTTTTATATGTGTTAATAAGTTTTGCCGAATCAAACTGTAACCGGTTATATGTGTTAATAAGTGTTAATATGTGTAACTGAAATAATCAGTTTTAGTATAGCTTTAGCTATAAGTAATTTTACAGTACCATAAATAAGCAAATTTGGCAACGCTGCGTTTACCTGTTACACTTATTAACACTGTTAACACTTTTATATCTGTTACAGATATGTTACGGTTACACTTTTATAAGTGTTTTGGGTTAACACATTGAAAACACTCTTATAAGTGTTACATAATTGATTCTGTTACCAATTCAACATGTAACACTTATAATTCTGTAACCTTTATGATGGTGTTTTTAAGTCCCTGCCTGTAAGTGTTCCGTTCTCTTCCTTTTGAGGTACGGAACCCTAAAAATATGATAAAGAATTTAACATCGAAATCGAAACAGTTATTTTTTTTGTAAACTTTGTAAAAAAAATACATTATTTTTCCCCAACATACCGGGACCAAAAGATCAAAAATCAAATTTCTCCCTCGGCACCTCAAACGATCAATCTGCAGGTCGTTGACGCCGGTGATCTATCACCGTGATAGGTTGAGACAACACCGAGATCACTGTTCACTGTTGACTCTGCCCGCTCCCACGAGATTGTGCGCCGTGAGGTACCTTCTTCATATCAAAGGAATTCTGAATTAGCGGAAATAAATACACCGCTAAATTTTGATCGTTTTAATCCCGTGGAGGGTTGATCAGGTACATGGAACACTATCGATTTGTAACGATAAAATTAAAAAATAAAGTACCTTTTTAAAAAAAAATCGTATTAATTTACGCATGTACGAAATTAATTTCTTTAAGAAAACGTCAGCCGAGCGAGTCCAATGACCTGTAGGTAGTAGTCGGCGTTGCTTCGATCTCTCATTGTCTTTCTATTGTGTCTGTAATTAAGGTATTCGAAAGTTTTGATTTTTCAGAAACTTTGTTTAACAAAGCTTCTTTCTGCCAGTAGCATCGTCCTCGTTCAAATAGGTTTCTCCACACCAACTTTGGTGGGGAAAGTCATCCAATGACAACCCCCGCTCTTGGGCGGAGCGTGAGATAGTGTCAGACTCTTAATGACTAAAAAACCCATCCCGTTCCTTCAAGCCTTCATGCCGGGGCCCGAGTTCCCTTTCGGATAACCCTGGCCCCAGTAGGCTTCGACCCAGCTGGGTCTCCGCTGTTGCTGACAGCTCCTTGAGGCGCGCGGGAACAGTACGCGCCGTCGACGACTTGGGCTTGGTCCGGACAGTTACCGGACGGTCGGACAGCGAGCTACCCATTGCTCACTGTCCGCAAGCCCGCGCCTACGGTGGCCGGAAATCGGGATCAGAATCCCGGCGGCGGCGGCGAGGACGCCGTTGCCTGATGCGTTCGGCCTCCTCCTTTGCGAGCATTACTGCTTCGCAGAAGTCGGCGACCGCCTGCCACTCCTCCTCGCTCCGGACCATGACCTCAACTAAGGCCCGACGCGAAAGGTCTCCGCCGCCGATCGCCCCCACGAGGGCACGGCGATGCTCCGCCCAAGCGGGGCACACCTCGACTGTGTGCTCCACCGTATCCTCCGGGCATTCCGCACAGTGGCGACACCTGGGCGCTTGTGCGACACTTCCGCACGAATCCGGTGCAGTAACCTCCCGAACGAACCATGTCCGGTGAGGACCTGCGTCATACGGAAGGTAAGGACGCCGTGAGGTCTTTCCAGCCACGCCTCAAAGAGGGGACTTACGGCCATGATTGTGTCGTGCCCAAGAGAGTTGTTCCTGGTCTGGATGTTTTGAGCATCGAGTTTACATGTTTGTGAACGCACCCACGATAAAAGAGTAATTAAAATATCTTAGTGTGAAAACAAAAACAACGCTACTTTGGAAATCCTACCTAAAAAACTAAAACACAAAAGCAAAAAAAAATATTTGAATAATGATTCCACTTAAAAAAATCCCTCAATAATAAGTACCATTAAATAAACATAAAGCATACACAAACATAACGACAAACATATCTGTAGGTCGCACAAATATTTGTCTCGACACGGGAACTGAACTTGAGACCACATCGTTTTTCACGACATTCTGCTGAGGCGCCATTAAGGTCACTGTGGAGAATGTTTTTCTTATAATTATAAATCAATAATGGACCGGTACTATAACTGTCTTATTCTATATGGGAATCGTTATGGGAAACTGCAAGAAGAATTCTGCAATGACATTTTATAGTCTTTAGAAATATTCTAAAAATTACTTTAGATTTAGAAGATACATACTTATACCGCGTACATCGAGGGACTGGAAATATTTGACTGCTGCAGCTTTCCATCCGATTATAATTTAGGTGTCTTCAAGGCTATTTTAATGTTCCCACTGCTGGGACTCAGGCCTGCTCTCTAGAAGAGGGATGGGCCGTAATTCACCACGCGGGCCCGGTGCGGGTTGGTGGATGTCACATGTCATCGAATTTTTAATTCTAGGACATGCCGGTTTCCTCACGATGTTTTTCTTCACCGTTTTGAGAGCAGTGGTGATGCAATAAATAACACAAAGTAATGCGCCTGGCTGGGTTTGAACCCGCGACCTGCAACTCGTAAGTCGGTGCTGTTACCACTCGGCCACCACTGCTCCTATTAAGAGCCAGTCGTGAATATGCTTAACGTTTAACGTTGGAACACGAAATGAAATGCCAAAAATCTTTTATCAACATTTCTCTATGACAAAACTAAATTGTTTTAAGATTAAGTTAAGTATTTAATTAAGACACTATACACAAGGACCAAAGCTAATAACAACAATACAATTTGCTTCTCCACAAACAAACCATCCTGTGCGGATTGACATGCAGACTCAGATTTAGATTCGTTTATTCATTGTAAAACAGCAAGCAAGCAGCTGATCCAAGTTTTTCATACATTTCCTGATGAACGTGGGAAATAATCTACTATGCATATTATTAACTCATAATCTTCTGTATATTATATAAAAGGCTCCTAACTCACTCATTGACTCATCAACGTCAAGGCCAAAACGCTGAAATTTTATACAAAAGTTAAGTCTTCTTCTTCTTCTTCTTCCTGCCCTTATCCCATATTACTTGGGGTCGTTGCAACATGTTTTTTCCTTCCATTCTGTCCTGTCACCCGTCAAACTATCGCTAACTCCCTTTTCTTTCATATCACTCCTCACACAATCCATTCATGTTTTCTTCGGCCTTCCTCTCCCTCTCCACCCATCTACATGTATACTCAGAACTCTTTTAGTAATATGCGCTTCATCTCTCCTCTTAACATGACCATACCAAGACAACCGATTACCTTTCAACTTTTCAGTCACTGGCGCCACTTTCAAACTTCCTACACAAAAGTTAAGTAAGAAGAAAATATAGGATTTTCCAAAGAGGTTGACGAGGCAAAACATGTGTGTTTTGCCTCCGTGGCTTTAGAGCCAGAAATATTTGTCGACACAGTTTCATAGTTTGTATGTAAGCTTCACGCAGGCGTACACCAAGCGTCTATATAGTGACGAACACGCGTCTATGAAGCTACGCGTCCGTGGTGGTGGTACAGTTTGCGTAAATCTAGACAGTAGCATATGCACATACATAACATTAATATATATATATTCCACAACTATCACACAACGCCGTCTAGTCCCATGCTAAGCAGAGCTTGTGTTATAGGTACTAGACAACTGATAAACATACTTATATATTTCTAAATACATACCTACATATCTATAATATAAAAATGAATCGCAAAATGTGTCGGTAAGCGCATAACTCAACAACGCCTGGACCGATTTCGCTAATTTTTTTTTTGTTGTGTTCGTTATTACGAGGAGAAGGTTCTTATGGAAAAAAAAAATGAAAATTAGGGTAGTGTAGGGTAGAGTAGGGTAGTGTACGGTAGTGTAGGGTAGAGTAAGGTAGAGGAGGGTAGAGTAGGGTAGGGTAGGGTAGAGTAGGGTAGAGTAGGGTAGAGGAGGGTAGAGTAGGGTAGGGTAGAGTTGGGTAGAGTAGGGTAGAGTAGGGTAGAGTAGAGTAGAGTAGGGTAGGGTAGAGTGGGGTAGAGTAGGGTATAGTAGGGTAGAGTAGGGTATAATAGGCTGAAGTAGGGAAGAGCGGGAGCGAAGCCGCGCGGGTACAGCTAGTTATATATAAAATTACACCCAGACACAGAACAAATGATTATGCTCATCACACAAACATATGTCCTGGGCGGGAACCCACGACCTCCGGCATAGCAGTCAGGGTCACTAACCACTAGACCAACAGGCCAGTCAAAACAACATTACCTCAAATACAGATAAAATATAACCAATCTGTTCTCCAAAAAGCTGCACTGTTTTCTTCGCACCATATGATAGTCAGTTGTTTTTTAAAAAGGCAGGTGGCCATCGCGACTCACAATCTGTGCACGTTAAACTTATACGATATAATATACCCCAAAAAATATAGGAAGACGATGAGGGAGATAGATAGACGTTAGAAAGAGATAGAGCACTTATCTTTCCGTTTCCGTTTTATGTAAAAAATATGGAACATCTGCGCTGACAGATTCGTTCTGTGGGAAGATTCGTGAGAAGGCGAAATTTAAGATGATCTTGTGTTATAGGATTTGGTATTGAGAATGTGTTTTAATCTGCATATGGTGTGTTTTCTTGTTAAGTCTTAAAGATTGAAGATTTTGATATAGAAATCATAACTGTATATACGTGTGTATCTTCTTTCTGTTAAGGTGTAAAATCTCTCTGTAAAACTGTGGTTGGAGCGACAAGGGCATGTTAGACCTTAACTGACTAAAACCCACCAGTGCTCCTTCAATTGCCCTTTGCGTTCCAGGGTCACGGTGAATCCAGTCATGAGATATCATGAGCCAGCAATCCAGTAAATGAGATGAATTTACTTTAAACCTGGATGGCTAATAAATAATAAAAACTTATCATCATCATTTCAACACAGACTTCCCCCAAGTGTCGCCACAACAATCGGACCTCTAATATATGTAGACCACTCATCATACCATATAATATTCTGTTTCGTGCCAGAATCGAACTCGTGACACGCAGCGCAGTAGCCGATCGCTCAACCTCTGCAAGAAACGTACAGTCTGTTGTAAATAAACCGACCGACCGATAGACGTCCACTGTTGGATTTAAGTCTCCTTAAGGGTCGCCACAATGAACGATCAGTGCGTCCCGCATTCATCGGATTCCCGCAAACTTCAACAGGTCACCAGTCCACCTTGTAGGATACCTTCCAACGCTGCGTCTTCCGGTACCGAGAATAAAAATATCATACTGTAAAAAACACAATGAATGTCAGGATGATTGATTCAAAGATCCTTTTCCTATTTACTGTCATGACAATGACAGCTCACCCTTTACCCTTTTTTACAAGTCAAACAAATAAGACAAAACAATGTCGTTTAAAAAACACTTAAATACCTCGGAATAGTGGCAGAAATAACTCAGGACACACGGGAACCATTCGTCATATCAACTCCACTTATAAAGCTGAGGGGGTTATTCTGATGAACGCATTCGAATCGATTCACATACCCCCGATTTTTGATTGAAGTATTTCATCGTCATCATTATTTCTGCTGAAAGATGTCCACTGATGGATATAGGCCTCCCCCAAGTGTCGCTCACCAGGTCATCGTCCAACAGTGGACGTCTTTCGGCTGCAATGATGATCATGATTTCCGTAACATAAAAAGACACCAAAATCGAATACTAGCTTTTGCACGCAGCTTCGCCCGTGTACATAATAGTCTAAGATCATGCTAAGATCCGATTAAGAAAGAGCTTCACCGGTCTTTAATGGATGAAACGTATTTTATGATAACTTTAGTGTATTAACCTTACAATCGTGGAAATCACAGACACAATAGAAAGACAATAGGTGCGCGAACGCCGGCGTCCGCTTGGGGTTTAATGAATATAATATAACGCGGGTGGGTTGCCTAAGAAATTCCTGGCCAAACAGTATTTTTTTTTTTTTTTTTGAAAAATGCACCGGTGTGTTTAACGAATAAATTTAATACTAACAGAAAGATTGATCCATTAAACAAACCGGTGAAGGTCATTCTTTTCCTTTACTATAATAGCCTATGTCACTCAGGAATGAAGTAGCTTTCAATCGGTGAAAAAATTTTAGCAATCGGTCCAGTACTTCCAGAAATTACTTACTACAAACAAAAAACAAACTTTACCTCTTTATTATTATTAGTGTAAACTAACTACTGCCAGCGGCTTCGCTTGCGTGAAAGTCGGTTTCTCCACACAAACTTTAGACCCCCGTATCATCCACCAAGGGGGTGAATTGCGAGAAAACCGTACTTAGCGGATGTCTACACCTTATAAGGAACCTACCTGCCAAATTTTAAGTTTGTAGGTGTTATAGTTTCTGAGACTTCGTGATTAATCAGATTCAGATTCGTTAATTAATTGTAAAAACATAGGTAAGTACATTTTAAGTTCTTATTTATATTCAATTTATTTACGAATTATAAACTAAAAAAGTTTATTTTTTTGAAGCCTGTATGCGGGGACAGTTAGAATCTGGTTTTCCAGTTCCGCTCAACTCTATAACACTGAATTGTCTGAGTAGTGGCGACTGGAAGATGGCGAATTGTTGCCAACAATAAAAATTTGATAGAAAACAGTTTCGTTTAATTTTTCAACTAATTGTGACTGAAATAACATATTTAACTAATTTAGATTTAACAACTCGGTTAAACAAAGTATGAATACTGTAATTGATATGCAAATAAATTTTCTAAGCAAACCATACTTTTCAAGTAATATTTAACAGATAAAAGACCATTGAAGTTACTATTCTTATTTGAATCACATTGTAATGGTTGGCATTTATTAGCTTATTTTGGTTGTTGCTTATTTAATACATTGAGGGCGCTATGTTTTAAAGCTAGGGCGTACAAAGTAGTAATACATGCAATTAATTAAAACAAGAAATTAATATAGATTTATGAACCACAAATTAAAAATAAATCAAATTAAGTCAATGGAAATAAAAAAATGTCCACAGTTATATTATAGACAGTATAATCAGTGAGTGGTATTTAGTTTTTATATACCTTAGGTATATAGATAGACAGATTTAAGCTCTTGTTTATTATATCTACATTTCTGCCTAATTTCATGAGGTTAAGCACGATATTACTGATAGTTCAAAAAAATATTAACCAAAACTTTATCTAATTATCACATGTTAATGAACTGACAAGTAATTAGTTAATTTATCATGAGATAAATATCTAGACAGCCAGTTAGACAGATAAGTGCCAACACTGTAACACTTAAAAACTTTCATTGCAGTACTGAATATAAATAAAGAAAAACATTAGCACTGTTATAAATTTTTTTGAAGATTATTTATTTATTTATTTATTTATTTAACAATTCATGTACACACTTGACTTATTTAAGAAAAGAGGACAGAAACAAAAAAATAGGTACATAGGTGATGCTTATTTCTAACGAAATCTCTTCCAGCATACCCGCGAAAGGAGAATTGGAAAAAAAGAGAAGTAGACACCGTGTGTAAAAGTGAAAGGAAAAAGAAACAAACAAAACAATTATTATAAGAATATACCTACCATATAAATATATATGTACTATCATAAATATAAATTCATTTGCCTTTCACATTTTTTTTTTACAGAAATCTTGATGAGAAGAGGCAGCCAACGTCTCTCCAATAGCGGGAATGTTTCAAAGTGTCACCGTTGGCCTGAAACGGAAACGATTTTTTTTTGTTGATAGACTCGCGCTTGACCACTATCTCACCTGATGACCACTATCTCACCTGATGGGGAGCGACCACAGAAAAGATGAAAGAGGTTAGAAAGGAAATACTTTCCGATTTATACTACAACGAGTGTCGCCGCTTGTCTCACACCCTTTAACTCCACTACAGGCAATAAACCAGTACCACGCACACATATAACAGACTACGCACACTTAGATCGCAAGTTTGCTATTGGTTGTGTCAATTATGAGCATGATCATATTTTGAGGCGCGCCTGCCTCGTCCACAAGGCCATTCTAACTTTCATCTTTTTCTGTGGGAGCGACGATATTATGATCGACGATGGAGCACGCTTGTCTCGAAGTTACTTATCCAGTCTTGACTTAAAGATTCCCAGGTTGTAGCTATCAGGAAAACTTCAAGAACTGGGGCCAGGGTTAGCTCCGAAAGGTAGTTCGGCCCTGGTATGAAAGGCAAGAAGAAACGGGGTGGGTTTTATAGTCAGTAAGAGTCTGACAGTATCTCCCGCTCCCACCAAGAGCGGGAGATGTCATTTGGATGTATTTTACCCACCAAAAAAAAATAGACTCCAGCAGAAATTCCATTAATTAATTGGATGAAGGAACACCCGAACACAGGTTGGTTTTAGTCAGTATACCTAAGTCTGACACGCCCTCTCGCTACATCCAGAGTAGGTGAAGTTATTTCCCAATTTCACACTTAAAAAAATTTTTTTTTCGTCAAAACCATATTAAATAAAAAAATCGTTCACCAGAATAGTCCCCCAAGCCGATGTATTTTAAGTAACCCTTTTATACGGGAATTATGTTCATTAAAGAATGTGTTTTTTATTTGCATCTATTTATATGAAAGTAGAACATATGGCTGTACCCTCATTGTTGCTCAGATTTGTGACAACCCCTTCAGGAAGTGGAAACAGTAAGTCAAATGGGATGGTTTGGATTCCTGAAAGGTGTACTTAGAAAACGCATCTAATTTTATTTTGACGACTTCATTGTGTAGTGGATTTAGTTACGTATTATTAAATTACGTATTTTTGAGTTAGTAAAGAATTGGAAATACAGTTTAATTACCCCTTTTTACGTGGGAAATAGTCAATTAATTTCCGCGGGATTGTCGAACTTTACTGACTGAAGGCACAGTGTTCTTTCAAAGACAGGCTTGTTGGTCTAGTGGTTAGTGACCCAGGACAAATGTTTGTGTGATGAGCACGATCATTTGCATGTATTTAGAAATATATAAGTAGATATGTTTATCAGTTGTCTAGTACCCATAACAGAAGCCCTGGTTAGCTTGGGAGTAGACGGTGTTGTGGAATATTATATTATATTATATTATATATATTATATTATATTATATTATATTATATTTAATTGTCCTTTTTTGCGACAGCTGCGGTAACTTCTGCGAACGATCTGCAACCCTGGCAGGCGTCGGTTCTAACTGGCTTCATCAATTTTGCTGACAACTGTTTTACTGCTTTGGATTTGGTCCATAACAGACTACTGGACGGCGACCTACCTATGTCTCGCCGTCTGCAAGCCCGTGCCTACGGTGGCCAATATGCGTCCTGCGATATTCTAAGTACCTAGGTATTAGTAAGACTTTATTATTTGAAATCACTAGTACTTATATAATAAACATACCTAATATGGTAGTCACCGCCAGAGACAGAAACAGATGGAAGAATATCATAAAGAAGTGATAAAGCAGGAAGGTCACGACCCTCAGCATTGATGAATACGACTCAAGGAGGTGGAATATGGTATAGTTATCGGCACGAATATTGAGCGCTGACTTAAAGTTGCGCTGAAGTCAAATATTCGGTCTCTTTAGTGGTGCAACGAGAGACGCGGGGGCGGAGAATGTCAGTGATTGGCTCGCCGCGCCATCGTGTCATAGACGTCACTCGTGATTCGTTCCCTGCTCTTGCTGCATGTATCTAACAACGACGAAGATTGGCTCGCCAATGTATAGAATGCGCAAAGCGATCCCCACTCTGACGCCAAGCGCTCAATATTCGTGCCTATAACTATAGTCATGAAGAAATACAATTGACAGTAGTTTTATTTTCAAATTGCAGAATGGTTATTCCAAGTTTACAAAGATTCTCTCTGTGAAACATATACGAGTATTTCGTTATGACACCCAATCTAGACAGATGGGTAATAAAATCCAAGTCACAGTAGAAAAAAATGGATCCATAGTTTACAGATTTTTTTCCGGAAAGTTAACTCTGTACCTCAGAGGTTAACAATAGTAAATCCACTTTTTTGAAAATATGTTTTTTTGCACCATTAAAAACGTAAGAACCTGTTCTACGTAATGGTGCATGGTATGAAGTCCTACGACATCTAGGAAAAGAAATATCCAATCGTAAACCCACAAAAACGTGTCGGGTAGAGGACTTCAAATGATGATAAGATTGTTCACTTTTCAGCTTTATGCGCACTTAATGTTGTTCTTAACTTTATTGTAATTATGTGTAAAACATAATAATCCCATCTAATAATTATAAAAAATACAATTGAGTTCGTTCCAATATCTTTAGAGCAACTATGTCAAAAATACATATCATAGTTTCTATCCGCACGTTTTTGCTTCTCCTGTAAAATTTACTTTTTGGCACATAATGCTGTTTACCTCTGAGGTACAGAACTGTGTCCATTTCTAAAGAAGAAAGTAATATAACCTGAAAATAAATAAGAGCACGAAGAAGTGGGTTCAATGACCTGTAGTTAGTAGTCGGCGTTGCGTATAAACTATCTACAGGTTATTGAACTCGCTCAGCGGACGTTTTTTTAAAGAAATTAATTTCCTACATGCGTAAATTAATACGAGTTTTGGAAAAAAGGTACTTTATTTTTTAATTTTATGTTTACAAATCGATAGTGTTAAATGTACCTGTTCGACCCTCCACGGTGGCGTGCTAAAACGATTAAAATTTAACGGTGTATATTAATATTTACGAAAAATAATGAATTTATTAGATTTAAATATAATATAATAATAATATAATAATATTCCACAACTATCACACAGCGCCGTCTGGTCCCAAGCTAAGCAGAGCTTGTATTATGGGTACTAGACAACTGATAAACATACTTATATATTTCTAAACACATACATATTATAGATAATTACACCCAGACACAGAACAAATGATCGTGCTCATCACACAAACATTTGTCCTGGGTGGGAATCGAACCCACGACCTCCAGCATAGCAGTCAGGGTCACTAACCACTAGACCAACAGGCCTGTCAAAAAATATTTTTTTTTTCAAATTATACTCTTAAGTTTTTATTTCAACTCGTCAAAAAGTCTCTGTGAAATAGAACTCGCCTTGATTGCCACGCTAGCTACACAGGTCAGTTTGATAATCACATACAAGTCACAGAAGGAAAAAAAAACATCAAATCCAAAAATTTCACACCCTCTCTCATTGGCCAGTAATTTGAAACAATTTCCGAAAAGTAAACTGAGTCAATATCCACCATCTCTACTTCCGATCCGCACATCCGCAACTATATCCGCAGGTATCCGACAATTGTACAAATATTCGCACCCAAGGATATCCTTTTAATATCGTATTACACTTTCTCTTACACCCAATCCACATTATTGTATCATTTCGGATACATTGACGATACGGTACCAGTATTTTTTGCAACACACTGTAGTTCAGCAGCAATGTATTGCCTATAATAATTTAAGTCCTCGACCCTATTTTAAAACTGTGGCTGTATGCACAAGTGTGTCAGAAAGTGGATCAAATGTAATTTTTTTTTGGGGTATAGTGAATTTGATATGTTGATAGGGGATGACAAATTTTGATGTTTTAAGGGTAGCCGGGATGTAGGCGGGGACCTGCTTTGATACTTCCTCTGAACTTAGTGGCTAGCAGCTGAGTATGAATGTAAATTTTCTGCTTTAACATAAGACTAAAATGCAGTAGCAATGTTTTCATTTTTCAGCATCACTAAAATAAAGAAAGAAACAAAAATATTTTATTTGGCGCAAAAGACGCGAACTTAAGACTAACATAATAATATAGCATAGCATAGCATAGTCGGCTTTATAATGTTCCCACTGCTAGGACTCACGACTCCTCTCCAGGAGAGGGAATAGGCCGTAATCCACCACGCGGGCTTCCAACGCTACGTCTTCCGGTACGTGGTCACCATTTCAGACTTACATTCCCAACGGCCATCTGTTCTGCGAGCAAAGTGCACTGCTCACTTAGTGCCTAGAGCCTAATAACTACATCTTAACAAAATGCGATTTACTAATTCCCATTTTGCTAACTCTTCTGTAGTTTATAAGTTAGACACGTAACAGAAGGCACTACAAAGAGTTACCAGTGAAGTGACGAAGTTCACGTCCGTTTACATAATGATATTGGGCAATAATGCTCCTCACACATCTTCCCAACATCATCAACAGGTCAACGCACAACTAATTAGTCACAATTAGTCCACTTCAATATGAACTCACGAAATGTTACGAACTCGCGCTCAAACCTTAAGTTATTGTATCAACAACTTGGGAATTTATTAGATAGGTACCTACCTTAGTACTGAAGATTAGGTGGGAAAGAGATGGGTGAAAGCGTGCGAAGGTTTTCTACCTATTTTTGACGCAGACCAACAGATTTTCTGATATAAAGGGTTATGCAAAGGTGCACCTCTATTTTAGTTATTTATTTATTAGGTTATTTAATTAATTAATAATAATAATATTTCAAAACTATCACGCAACGCCGTCTAGTCCCAAGCTAAGCAGAGCTTGTGTTATGGGTACTAGACCACTGATAAACATACTTATATATTTCTAAATATATACATATTATAGATAAATTACACCCAGACACAGAACAAATGATTATGCTCATCACATAAACATTTGTCCTGGGTGGGAATCGAACCCACGACCTTCGGCATAGCAGTCAGGGTCACTAACCACTAGACCAACAGGCCAGTCAATTATTAAAATTATTTAATTACTCTTTTAATTTATTTTATTATTCCATTAAATTATTTAATTACCAAATTAAAATATTAAATAATTCAATTAAATAACTTTTTAATTATGTATATTGTAACATCCTTGGAGATATTCCAGATGAAAAAACCCCTGGTACTTTGCCCATTTTACTCTAGCTAGACTCTAGACATTTATAGACAGTCTAGAACAATTCTAGTTTCGTCTAGACTCTATACGAAACTATATTAGTTTAAACGGTGATTAATGTTTGATTGTTCTAAATTCCAAAACCAATCTGCTTGAGTTACTCATATTCCCACGAACTTAAAGATCACGAAATTTTTAACAAAACAATCACAATGACTAACATTACTACATGCCTATGATAATTTATATCAATATAATAAATAGGGTCGTCACATTCGACCTTAAAACCGGAATCTTAAAATGTTTCATTTCAGACAACACTCAACGTTAAGGCTCCTCAACATGTGCGAAGCGACTATACGACAGTTTAATAAAGCGACAATCTGATGATATGACAATTATGAGACAATACGACAACCATAATTCACTAACCAGTGTTTCTAACCTTTAAGAAAGAAATAGTTTTGTAAAATATCTCTTAGGTATTGAAAAAAAAGCCTGATAACTTACCTGATAGTAAGTGATGATGTGGTGTACGACCCCTACGTTCCAGCTATCAAGAAACAGACTCTAGCAGGGAATTCCACTCTTTAGTTTTGTACGTATGTGTGTTATACCCACACTAAAGGGTTAGGCGGATCAATTCCTCGGCCCTCCAAATTCGAAGGGCTTAAAAACCTAATTAACAATTGTTTTTTGAACTAGCGATAAATTCTCCCACCTTCAAAATATATATAAAATAGGTTGCAACACTAATCATGGCAACCCGCTCAACCTAGAGTAAGAAAAGTCATTTAATAATTTCTTGCTTAAAAAATGGGGCCCAGATTTTTTTATCCCAGAGCCGCCTAGCTACGCCACTGGATGTCTACCATGAACCATGTCTCGTTGTCGCATTGTCACGTCGCACCTGTCTGCTGGAATCTTTATTCAAATGAAAGAAATAGCGGAATAAATTACTATCAAAGGTAAAGAATTTCATATTGAATACAATTTAGTATAATGACAATTCCATTCACAATAATTTAGTTTCGCAATATTAATTTACATAATAATATATTACCTACTTATGTTAAGTTCTTTAATCTTTGCCTTCTCGACGAACTTTAAGTTTAAAAACATACTTAATATACGCTACTTGTTAAAGCTGTCTAGCTACTTTACAATGACATAAGTTTCTTACCTACTTTAAGAACTCACTTGTTTTACTAACATATTTAGGGTGAGTTGCACCATTTAGCTATAACGTAATAAAGCCGTTAACAGTTGCCAAATCGTGGAATTGACCAATAGGAGGCCGTTTCACGGCTGGTTATGGTTTGGTTATCGTTATAGTTAAATGGTGCAACTCGTCCTTAAAAAGATAATATGTTTAATTCTCATAAAAATGCAACATGTAAGTATAACTTTTTTTAGAAATGTAAAACGAAACAACACTTTTTTATTTACAACTACCGACCCGTCCCCCCGCGGACGGTTATTACAAATCTATAAATTCTCGGTTTTTTTTCTACTATAATATGCATGTTAATAAAAAATAAATTGTTCTCATAAATCACTCCTATTGTTGAAAATTGCATGAAAATCTGTTAAATAGTTTTTCTTCCATTTATTCTTAAATGAACAGGCAAACAGACAGATGCGGTGTATAATATGTAAGGAATAGGAAGGATGTTAGAGCTGGTCTTATTGCAAAAGTAATTTACATGGATACCCTTTAAACATTACCAAGTCAACCTGTTTGATCTGTTGGCAAATTGGCAAATTCGTATCAGTTTATTAACTTTTATTTGGTAGCCTGTTTTTTCCCACTCTTGGGCAAAAGCACTCCTTCTATCTTTTGCGCGCTCGAACTTATTAACTTATCTTCCAATTATGCGTACCGCGTGAAAGAAGCCGTTAAAACAACAAAACATGGATACCCCTGTTACTTATTGCAGTACCAATTATTGAGAACACATTTTTTTGCACTGAACACTCATTCTTATGCATGGAAAAATCACCATTATGCATTCTCCTGCCCATATTAAATGATTTAAAATAGCTGCAACGTAAGGTCCACACTAGTAAGTGTTAATATGTTTGTATATGTACATTCTAACTCATTAGAATGTACCTAGTTTATTGGGATTGCCAGGTGCGGTAAGAAATTAAACCTATTTTTAGTTAAGCTAACATGCCTAATGAACGGACTACTGGTAGAACATTTTAAAAATATGACACAGGTATTTTTATTAAATATCATAACTAATACGATTAAAAAAGAGTAAAAGATATTTTTGCAATCTTTTTCTTTATCCTGATGGTAAGCAATGACGAGATAGACGATGGACTACGCTTACCTAGAAGTAACCTATTCACTCTAGGATTAAAAAACCTTTAGGTTCTAGTTATCAGGAAGCACAGACTCCGGCAGGGAATTCTACTATTTACCTGTAAAATGGTTGAATTCCTAAAACGGTTTTGTGCGTGTGGACTGTGGATAAAATCACGTTATAACTATCACATAACGCCATCAAGTCCCAAACTAAGCAGAGCTTGTTCTATTAGTACTAGACAACTGATAAACATACACATATAGACTAGCTTTTGCCCGCGGCTTCACTCGCGTACATAAAATATAGATTACGTCACTCAGGAACAAAGCAGCTTGATAGTTTCAATCGGACCAGCCCCCCTAGCCAAGTTATAATCGAATTCCGTTCTGGTAACGCCTCGGTGACAGCAATTGTAGAAAACGATAAGTTGGTAGCCATGTTGACGCGCCTGAGTCGGCCGCTCGTTCTACGATGTAGCGTTTGTATAACAAAGGATGTAGCGTTAAATATTGTAGAAACGATTTTGAACGATGTGAACTTGGCTACGAATTGTCTATTCGTTTGTTCTTACCACGCGACTTTACGTTGAGATGACGTCATTCCCATACGTTTCATCACTTTTCGATAGCGTTAACGATTGCAGAATAACAACTTCGCTAAGCGTGCAGTACTTCCAGAGACTATCTCCTACAAACAAAAAAACAAATTTTACCTCTTTATAATATTAATGTAGATAAATTACACCAAGACACAGAACAAATGATCGTGCTCATCACACAAATATTTGTCTTGGAATCATACTCTCGACCTCCGGCATAGCAGTCAGAGCCTCTAACCACTAAAGCAACAGGGCAGCCAAAAAGCTCAACGTGTCGTGACGTAAGCTAAGTTTATTTTAAGTTTCGGCGCTAAGTGATTGCTTATTGATGCAGCCAAAGATTCTGAACTATGCGGAAGTCAGTTTCTTTGTTAATCATGTTAATAATTTGATGACTTACGTTTACTTTGGGAAGCTAATCTGTTTGCTTTTTTATTTGATTCAGATTTACGGTTTTTGATACTGCTCTTGTAATTAACCGTAAGTGTAGTCTAAGTGATTGATGAGTTTGATAATGGTAACAGAGAGTCTAACATGTAGAATATTATGAGTCCTTTAGAAGGATACTCCATCCGCTCTAGTACTTGAGTCAGTTGCTATGACAACGAGAAAAAATCCCCGATTAGTGCTAATGCGTTTTTTTAGGCGGGAAATTACTGACTAAAATCTATTCTTATGTTCCTTTCTTGCCTTGTAACCATGGCAACCGTCTGCCATTCCTCCACACTCCGGTCCAGGCCCTGCGCAAGACGTCGTTGCCGCCAATCGCCCCCAAGAGGACACCTCCATTGTATGCTCCACTGTGTCCTCCAAGTGGTCATAACAATGGTGACACCCAGGCGTTTCTTCCACAGGAATCAGGTGCAGGAACCTCCCGACCTTGCCGGTGAGAACCTGCGTCATGCAGAAGGTGAGGATGCCGTGACGTCTTTCCAACCACTACTCAAAGATGAGACTTACTGCCACGATTATGGCGTGCCCAAGTGTCAGTGCGTAAGATCAATTTTATTAGGTAAGTGGAGTGGAAGAAAATAATACTTAGCATATAGGGACCAGGGCCTGTTAGGGTTTCTTGCAGGATCATCAGGTCACGGAAACCAAAGGGCTACAGCAGGAACAAGGATGAGTTTTAGTCAGTAAAAGTCTGACAGCCCATCTTGCTTCAGCATTGCATAATGTTCCCACTGTTGGGACTCAGGGCTCCTCTCTAGGAGTGGGAATAGGCCGTGATCCACCACGCGGGCCCAGTGCGGGTTAGTGGATGTCACATGTCTTAAAATTTTTGGTTCTAGGACATGCCGGTTTCCTCACGATGTTTTCCTTCACCGTTTTAAGAGCAGTGGTGATGAAATAAATTACACAGAAGAATGCGCCTGGCCGAGTTTGAACCCGCGACCTACAACTCGTAAGTCGGGGCCGTTACCACTCGGCCACCACTGCTTCTTTATAATCCAGTAAATAGGTTAAATGCAACAGAAAGTTTTTTTGTTTTATTTTACTCCTTTTTATGGTCTGATGTTCTGTAACCATAAATAGTATAACTGACACTCAAGGTCGTCTAAGAATGTACTTTCTTTTTTTTTGCTGAGGCCTTGGTGACCTGTAACCACAGATTTTTTTTCCCAAAAACCTATTTCAGGCACCAGACTCTTATAATAATGGAATATAGTCTTTAAGTCACATTGTTAACTGAAAAAAAACCTATTGTGAAGAGAGAATAAATGAATTGAATTGAATGAAAACGAAAAACGTGTAAAAAAAATCTACAAATGACAACCGAGACCAATGACTTAACGTGCTTTCCAAGTCACGAAGGGGCTATAATGAAAAAAAAAACCCACAAATAATAATATTGATTTTATATCCTAATTGACATTTAAAACTTAATCAATAAGTTGTATCGTAGGCTCATAATAAATAAAATTGTCTCGTAAATAACGAGACCTGTAATTAATTTTTATTTTCTTTACCTATTAACTCAGATGGAAGGCGTGGACTTCTAAAATGGATTAATGTAACAAATTATGTTTTTTGACATGGTGGTGATAGTGTATTAATAGTGGCTATGTAAGGTGATATAGTGTTGATAAAAAGGTAGTCTTAATTATTGTCGGTCCTTCGAGCCGGATTGCGATAACTGTTAAAAGCTTTTGATTCGTCTGACGAGTGTTTTGGTGTCCATCTGCCAGGGTTGTGTGGAGTACCCAGTCGCAACTGGATACTTCATCTTGTTTAGCTCTTCGATACCCATAGGTGTCAGAAGAGCTGACGAGATGGAGTATTTGTGTATATGCGAGCCTGCCAGAATAAACGCGAGTGTTTTTCGGATATTTCCATCGAAGGCGGTTAAAAGATTAAGGTATCTTTATTGGTTTCAGATAAGAGGTGATCGAGGCGTGGTCAAGCAAGGTTTATTGAGGTAGACCTTTAGATGGGTTACCATCTTAACATAGGAAGATTCCTCCATGCCTCGGATAGCAGTTTAAGCCGTTGTCCAGGCAGCCATTTGTAGATCTTTAGCAGTTATTACGGATAGTAGGAAGCTAGAAAATCTGACAATAGTCTTACCAAGGGGTATCATGTTATTCAATTAATGGATTTTGGAGATTAGATAGGTAGTCGCTCCATGTAAAATACTGGTATCCAGTCGCATCCAGATTGACTGGAAGCCGACGGTTCACCATCAGCAATTGCATCACTGCTTACCATCAGATGGGGTTGCAGTCAAGCAATAGTCTATATTAATAAAAAAAAAAAACGACAAGTCGAAACGCTTACTGTAGGCGCGGGCTTGCGGACGGCGAGCAATGGGTAGCTCGCTGTCCGACCGTCCGGTAACCGTGCGGATCGAGCACAAGTCTCACACTTACTGTTTCCCGCGCGGCTCAAGGAATTGTCAGCAACCGTAGGGGCCCAGCAGAGTTGAAGCATACTGGGCTCAAGTGTCTGCTTCTGCAAGGAGGGCTCAGCCTCGGTATGAAAGGCAACGAAGCAACGGGGTGGGTCATTTAGTCAGTAAAAGTCTGACACTATCTTCCACTCCGCCTAAGGGCGGGGGATGTCATCTGGATGATTTTTAGCCACCGAAAAAAAAGGCCAAACGCTTAGTTCGGACCGTAGAGGTCTTATTATTCGTATCCAAACACAATCAATGAAAATTTCGTCTAACCTATATTTCAACTTTATCACCACCTGTTGCAACCAACACTCCTCATAACCAACAACATTAAATATCCAAACTAACTTAACCCAAACTTAAATCATTTCAAAACTCGACTAATTTTCAATTACCAGCTAATAGAACGTTATATAAGCCGGCTAGTACTTGCGCTAGTCTTAACATGGATGGGGCAAGTCACTTGCCTGCCACCCGATGCAACCCGAGAGAAAGTCGATATGATAATTGGATGAGCACCGATGTGCGACCGGACCGGCTTGTGAGCAAGCGACTGGAATAGTGTGGACATGCCTGAGAACAGGAAAATAATAGATAGATAGTGTTATGGGGATCCTTCCCTGTCCGTCCATCGTCAAGGAGAGCATGGTTGAAAAACTTTTTGTTTCATCCAACCCAATGTTTGATAAAAAAAAGGCCAAAAAAGAGAGTGCCTGAACCATAGATATAGATTTTTTTTTATATATTTCTATGGCCTGAACGCTCGGTGACTTAAGTTGCTCACTGGAATGTTTCACAAAACTTGTTCTAGGAAATGTATTTTTTTTTTAAACACACGTGTTTCCTAGAATAAGTTTAAAAGTTTTTAGAAAAAAAAATCTTGATTTAAGGTTTCCTTAAATAATTTTCTTTATTTCTTTAATTTATATTTACTATACTAGCTGCCAGTGGCTTCGCCCTCGTAATAGTAGAAAATCATCCCAAGGAAACATAAGTATGATTACCATTCTGCTTACAACATATTTATTTAGGTATATCAACGAGCGACCTAAATATACATAACCATGAGAATGAGAAAAAAATAACGGTAATCTTTAGACAAAAGCGCCAGTGACCACTTCTTCAGGTTTCTGGAAAGAAATTATTGACTCATTAAAAACTGGTTGTTGCAAAATAACTAGGCCATTTATCAAATTTTTTATATTTTTATTTTTATTATTGATAGGCCACTCTCACTGATGGAAAGCGATGATGTGGTTGACGATGGAGCCCGCTTGCCTAGAAGTAACCTATTCACTCTTAAAGACCCTAAGTTCTATTTTCCACAATTGCACTTATATATTCTATCCAGATACTGGTAGTTTTATGTGTCTTATCCACATTAACTCCACCGTGTCCATCCTCCGAAGCACGCGACGTTCCCTGCTCGTCTACCGCGTTATCAATCATGTGGGTACCTTACTATTTGAATGGCTCGCGGCCAATTTTATGCAACGTTTACTTGCCTCGATTGTACACTCATATTTCTAATATATATGTTTGGTGAAATTACTTTTTCTCCCATAGAAGTTCTTCTTTAAGAGAGAAATAATTGTATATAGTAAAGTGATTTTCAAGTGTAATTGAACGTAAAGTGCAAACGGATGAATGGATGGCACGGGAGGATGTCACTGTCGAGGTCCCCTTGCGACGAATAGAACAGAACTTGGGACGATCTGATCATGTGCATGGTCAAGTTTGACCAGAGATCAGGCAAGGCAAGGGGTTTGGAAGAAGAAAAGGAAAATCTCCAACGTTAAAAGCATTGGGACATAAATTAAGCTAGCAAAAATGTTTATTATTGTTATTCATAGAATGTATATATTCATTTATCTCAGAACCCTGAGGTCCTGGACCTTTGGAAGGCATACGAGGAGCCGAAACCAACTCGCAGAGGCCCTTTTAGATGCTTTTAATTAATGGGACGTGGTACCAACCGGCGATTATCCCTGTATGCACTATGCTAGTGCATCCAAGAACAACCCCCGGTTGAAGGGACACTATTGCAACATGTGGAAAACTAATATAACGCTATGGTTTTTGGAGTCTTAAGTGGACTGATTACCAGGAACTATGTTAAGACTATGGCCCCTGCCTGAACAATGTTTGTAATTTCCATCGATAAAAAGGCAGGGGGTGACTTGCACACTCAATAAATGGGCCCCCGAAACGGACGCTAGCACGAAGTGACGTAGCAACAAGAGGGCAACATATCCTGATGTGCTTGAGGAGTGGAGAGGTATACCACGGCCATCAGGACAATCCCGGAAGTACGGTCAAGATCCCTACCAGCACCTTACTGGATTATACATCCTTTTCCCGAGCGCGTTTGCATATGTATGTATACGAATGTATATTATTATTATTTGATTTTTATTATTATTATTATGTGATACGTTATTAAGTTTTGTATTCCATCGTTTATAAATAACTGTAATATATGTTATTATGTTTTTGATATTTGTGTTTTTTTCTTCATTTAAGTATAATCGAATGTTGTGTTTTGGCTGTTTTTTTTTAATTTTTCTACACTATGCAGTGTCCAGAAATAAATTACTTATGACTGACTACCATCACTCAATATTAATCAACTATTATTATTATGACTTTACTTTCTGCTGTACTGTCACGTGCTGCCTGTACTTGCCCACTGCTGGGCAAAGTCCGCACTCGATTCTTTTCATAATTCCCGGTTTTGGGCCACTCTTGTCAATTCCTAAGAGAGAACTCTTTCGCTTGGCCGCGTCCCTATCTAACGATTGACAGGCACCAATTTTGTGTTTAACTGTATTAAAATAATTTATTGAACTAGAAAATATCTAGATAACATATTAAAACATCTTACGGACACATTAATTACGAATCGTGTGAAATTGCAACTAATAACATAAAAATATACAAAACGGTTTAAAATGACCGATAAATAATGCAACGAGGTTGCGTCGTGTGGTAGAAAATATCAGAATATCAATCACGAACTAACCGCCAAAATATTAGTTTAATTTGTGATCCAGAACTTTTTTGAAATTGGAAATCATGAAATCACTTCTCCCGCTCTAGGAAGGAGCAAGACTATTACTTACTGACTAAAACCCACCTGTGTCCCTTTTTTTTGATGGTGGGAAAAATCATCCAATGACAACCCCCGCTCTTGGGCGGAGCGGGAGATAGTGTCAGACTCTTACTGACTAAAAGCCCACCCCGTTCCTCCGTTCCCTCATTTGCCGCTTGCGTTCAAGTGCTACAGTCAGTATTTCAGACCTTCGCGGTCCTAGCAGGAATCGATCCTACTGCGTCCCTATTCAGTGTTACTGACTTATCTTTGAGGCGCACGTAGAACACTACGCGCCTTTGACTCGGGCTTGGTGGTTTCCGAACAGCGAGCTACCCATGGCTCGTCGTCTCCAAGCACGCGCCTACGGTGGCCAGAAATCACCCTGTGACTTCTGTTCCTTCACGGTTGCGGCCATCTAATTCACTCGCATTACTGCTTCGCAGAAGAAGACAGTCGTTTCCCATTCCGATTCACTCTGGTCGAGGATACTGCAGTGCTCTGCCCAAGCGGGGCAGACTTCCACCGTGTACTCCAGGCGATTCGCACAATGGTCACAGCAGGGCGTATTCAGAGCTGCGCGGTTTTTTTTTTAATTTAAGGAGTTTTTTAGGTTGGTTGGGTATCATCCAATGACGCAATGGTAGAGTGGGAGGGCGTGTGAAACTTTTACTGACTAATACCCACTCCAAGAGGAGAGCAGTGGTGGCCGAGTGGTAATGGCTCCGACTTACGAGTTGCAGGTCGCGGGTTCAAACCCTACCAGGCGCATTACTTTGTGTAATTTATTTAATTACCATTGCTCTCAAAACGGTGACGGAAAACATCGTGAGGAAACCGGCATGTCCTAGAACCAAAAATTTTAAGACATGTGACATCCACCAACCCGCACTGGGCCTGCGTGGTGGATTACGGTCCATTCCCTCTCCTAGAGAGAAGGCCTGAATCCCAGCAGTGGGAGCATTAAAAAAAAAGCTGATGATGACCCACTCCAATCCTTTTTTGCCTTCGTTCCGGGACCCTATTCTCTTTCGCAGAACCCTCGGCCCTAATAGGCTTCGACCCTGCTGGGCCCCTACGAGAAGTTCATATGGTGAGATTTTAGTCAGTAAAATTCTGACACTGCGTCACAATCAACCCAGAGCAGGGAAAAAACATGGGTCCCGTCAAGTCTTGCGTTCCTTCAGCAGCTCAAGTTGACCTATTTTTTAGGGTTCCGTACCTTAAAAAGAAAAAACGGAACCCTTATAGGATCACTTTGTTGTCCGTCCGTCTGTCTGTCAAGACCCTTTATCTCAAGAACGTGTGGAGGTATCGAGTTGAAATTTTACTTCTAAGTTAACGAATAAAAAATATACGGCCGTTTATGTCGCAAAAAAACGTATATTTTAATACTCTCAAAGATCTAAATTCATAGAGTAACTTCCCGTTGACCCAGAATCCTGAAATTTGGCACAGAGCAAGGTCTTATAGCACAGGTATAGAGAAAAATCTGAAAACAGTAAAGTTGTTAACAACGTCACAAAAAAAAAAATTATTGCAATTCGGATTTTTTTTTTTATTGATAGACTTGCGTTTGCACGGAACCCTCAGCGCGCGAGTCCGACTCTCCCTTGCCCAGTTTTTTTTTCAATAGTGGATAGGTTACTCCTAGACAAGCGTGCTTCAACGTCGACCACATCATCGCTTACCATCAGGGGACATCATAGATATCCGTGGGTAAGATGGTGGTGTAACGTGATCCAATCCATAATAAAAAAAACTGCATTTATTATTATGGTCCTTTTTTTTTATGGTGGGAAAAAATCATGCATTGACATCCCCCGCCCTTGGGCGGAGCGGGAGATAGTGTCAGACTCTTACTGACTAAAAGACCCACCCCGTTCCTTCTAGCCTTCATACCGGGGCACGAGCGCCCTTTCGGATAACCCTGGCCCCAGTAGGCTTCGACCCGGCTGGGTCCCTGCTGTTGCTGACAACTCCTTGAGGCGCGCGGGAACAGTGCGCGCCGTCGACGACTTGGGCTTGGTCCGGACAGTTACCGGACGGCCGGACAGTGAGCTACCCATTACTCCCTGTCCGTAAGCCCGCGTCTACGTTGGCCGGAAATCGGGATCAGAATCCCGGCGACGGCAGCGGCGATAACGCCGTTGCCTGATGCGTTCGGCCTCCTCCTTTGCGAGCATTACTGCTTCGCAGAAGTCGGCGACCGCTTGCCTCCGCCGCCGATCGCCCCCACGAGGGCACGGCGATGCTCCGCCCAAGCAGGGCACACCTCGACTGTGTGCTCCACCGTGTCCTCCGGGCGTTCCGCACAGTGGCGACACCCGGGCGTCACCTCCGCATGAATCCCGTGCAGGAAACTCCCGAACGAACCATGTCCGGTGAGTACCTGCGTCATGCGGAAGGTAAGGACGCCGTGAGGTCTTTCCAGCCACGCCTCAAAGAGGGGACTTACCGCCATAATTGTGGCGTGCCCAGCACTGGGTTGCGATAGTCGTTGACGCCATTTTACCATGAGATCCCGCCGGAGCTCTGTCCGCCATGCCGTGACCTGTCGCGGCAGCGGACTTTCACCCCGGCGTTGCATCTCCACGTGTGTGCATGTGGACTGTTGCCTCCAGATCCCACGGTGGTAGGCCAGCCAGAAGGCTCGCCGCTTCGCGGGAGACCGTGCAGTATCCCCGCACCATCCTTATCGCCATGACCCTCTGACAGGCGTTCAGTATAACCGCCGGTTGCTTTTTCAGCGACGGCGCCTACACCGGCGCCCCGTAGAGGGCCATGGACCGAACGATCCCCGCGTAGAGCCTCCGGCAGGAGGCATCTGGACCCCCAAGGTTGGGCAGGAGCCGCTTGAGCGCAGCCCCAGCCCGGTTGAGTTTGGGAGCCAGACGTCGGAAATGCTCCACGAAATTCCACCGGCTGTCGAGGACGAGTCCCAGGTACTTCATCGTCGACCCGACACCGATGTCAACTCCTCCTACCGTTAGTTGGGAACTCATTGGCGGCGCGTTCCGAGAGCGGCGACCGTGAAAACACATCGCCTCGGACTTGTGAAGCGCCACCTCGAGTCCCAACTCCTGGATCCTATCAACGACCATCGCAACCCCGCGTGTCGCTAGAGCGACCGCCGCCTGGTACGACTCTCCCTGCGCTAGAACCAGCGTGTCGTCTGCGTAGCAAACTACGCTGACCCCGTCAGGGAAGTCGCCGCGCAGCACGTAGTCGTACCCGATGTTCCACAAGGGTGGCCCTAGTACCGACCCCTGCGGAACACCGCACGACATCTCTCGACGTTTCCAGTCTCCCTGGTGACCGGGGTAGACTATAAGTCTCTCCGACAGATAGGCCTCGACCACTCGACAGAGGTATTCGGGCACCCGGTGGTACCGGAGTGCCCTCCGGATCGTACTCCAGGGCAGGGAGTTGAAGGCGTTGGCAATGTCCAAGGACACTGCCACGACACACCTGCCCCGGGACACCGCAGCCCCCGTCGTGAGGGCTCGCACGCGCATGATGGCGTCCACCGTAGATTATTATGGTCCTTCTAAATTATCTCTGCTTGTACAGTGTGCATCCCCAGTTTCGCAATATTATCTAAGAGAGACCGTCAGTTCGATGCCGTCTCAGTAACTTTACCGTGGGAAAAGTATGAATAACATAATATTATCATGTAAAAATATTATGTAAAGTGCATTTTGATTGCTCTTGATTTATTCGACAATTAATTTGCAATGTATATGAATAAATATAGATTTGTTTTGGTAGAATAACTGTTTTTCTTTATTTCTATAGTAAACTAGCATCTCCCAGCGGCTTGCGTGAAAGTAAGAATTTATTTATGACAAGAGAACATAGTCTCGAAATAAAAATTATCACATGTGTTATTCAAAGACATGGTCTACCGTGTGCCAAATTTCATTCAAATCCATTTAGCCGTTTGACTTTGAAGAGTAACATACATACACAGACACATAGATACATAACCGTTCGCCTTTATAATACAAGGTGCAGTTTTAAAACTGCACAATATTTCAGGAGGTTGTAGTAAAACTCATAAATAGTCATATAAAAAAACGATACCTGGTCAATAATCAGTAATACTTGTTATTTAATTTTTTAATTACTCTAAACTAAATCGATTGATCGATGGCCGCGGGGGCGTGGCTAGGGTGTGGCGTGCGGGATGATGATTGGATGATACATTATTTATGAAACTATCGTTGCGAGTTAGTGTGTGTGAAAACGACCTTTATTGTTCCGTGTTTGTGTGTGTGAAAAAAAGCGCAGTTATAAAAAAAAAAAAAATTACCTACTTATTTTATTATTGATTCGGGTCGAGAATTACTAACATAATTACCTCCTGAAATATTTTGCAGCTTCAAAACGACACCTTGTATTAGTTTGATAAATATACTATTTGAGCTTTTTTAATAATACATTATTATATAAGTGTGTAATGTTGAGAGAGATGTCGAGGCGGTATTTAGACCCGAGCCGTGGCGAGGGTCTTAAGAGAGTTGAGAACGGTAATCATTAATTACTCACGTGTATAATACGACGTTTTTCAATACACTTGTGAAGAAAATAACTATAAAACTAGTAAACTTTTGTGGCGGTAAAAATCTGTTTTCATATGCGCGCCCATTTTTTTTATTTACCTTTCAATACACTCACTGAAATGAATAAACGAGGGTTGACCGGCGACTCGTGGGGGACGACCTGCGCCCAGCCTGATACGATACATGTAATATAATTATGGCGGGGGAGAGGTTGAACAATAAGGTTTTAACTACATTATAGCACTAGTGCGTAATGGTAATCAAAATGTCACAGTTTGGTAACAAGGGCCATTATGTACCTAAGTGCAGTGCAATAAAAGTCACTTTCTGAGCAAGTGTATTGAAAAATTAATTATTTAATTGTTCATATAAATACAGTAAGAATGCACTAGCGGCCCCACTTCCGGCATTTTCGGGACAGAAATGATCTGGAATCCCAGGATTGTATTTTTATAATTATATCTACTAATTGATCGATGTTGATCGATTGGTCCACGGCGACATCGACTGATCCATCCAACCATCGATCGACGATCGAACCAGTAATATTGTATTTTTTTTTATTTGATATAAACCAGTGCTTGACTTAGATCCGACCTGATGGTAAGCAGTGATGCAATCGCTGATAGTGAGTCGCACTAGCAAAAAATAAATTGATTGAAAAAAAAGAAGATAAACTTGTGTTACCTTTTATAAATACATGATTTAGTTATATTTGTAACAAGGCCTATTTAAGATATCTCATAAAAGAGCAACGTATTCCAATGTGCAATACAGCTACCACAAAATACCCATTAACAGTCGCGCTAATTAAAATAATCCGGATCAATTTTAACTGGGGCTTAAGTTAAAAGTTAATTATGTAAAAGTGTAAAATGTGACAATCCTGGCTTGAAAAAGTTATCAATAAAATCTTAATTAAACTTTATAAATTGTTAAGTGCATGACATGAGAATATGGAGGAAAAAAAACTATTGAATGCAGCAATATAAAATTGATCTTATAAATAGTCTTCTTGAGTTACAAGACATATTCTAAAAATACAACATTAGTTTAAGGTAGTACCTATATGCGAAACCCAAAACAAGTGTCTAGTATCTAGTTTTACGTTAAGAATCTATGTACAAAATTTCATAACGGTATCATGAAAAATCACTAAGTTAAAAGCTTGTTATATTACTTGGTTTTCCGCACAAATACACGGTCACCGGACCATCCGGGCGACTAAGGGGTGGTTTTGCTCCCACACCTAGTTGTGCGCTGGCTCCTAATGCCAGCTATGACCTGCCATGAATATTTTTGGCGAAAAATATAACATGGTGTAAAAAAATATGGATTGGAGCAGTGGTGGCCGAGTGGTAATGGCTCCGACTTACGAGTTGTAGGTCGCGGGTTCAAACCCTGCCAGACGCATTACTTTGATAATGATAAAAATTTTACACCAACTGAGTGACATATTGCGTAACTAGAGGGCTGGTTCATTCTCTATCCAAAAAGTCGTATTGCCATTCAATATGGCAATGCTGCCAGTCTTCTGGGCACATTTTCGGATGACTGCAACGTGGAGGAGTACTTTGACGCTGCTGAAAATAAAGACTACGATAATAAATATAAAAACACATAATCCACTCAGATTATGCGTTTTTATATTTATTATCGTAGTCTTTATTTTGCAAATAGTAATATTTACATATATGTACATAAAAAAACTTAAATATTACCTAAACTTAGTTGTCGTAGTTAGGTTTAGGTATAAATATTAGTAAATATTTAAGTTTATTATATTTCTTACCATAAATTGTATTATATCAGAAGGCAATAATGTTGATTTGTTCTTGGGTCCCGTCGATATGTGTATACATATGAGTAATAATGTCTCGCAATGGTCTGCAGACTACCGCCGATATGATGACGAACTTCTTAATTTATTCACCAACTGGTTAACTACCAAACAGGATTGAAAGACCACGCCTTTTTCAATGTATAAAAAAAAAACAGGACCGTTTACCACAAAAAAAAAATCTTGCATCCAATTCATTTCATACAAAATTCTCTCGTCATAAAATAAGGTTTTAATTTGAGACGAAATAATTAAAAGCAAAGCATTGAAGAGACGTCGAAACTCAATTAATTTATCTACTTTAGCAATTTAATTTTATTACATAATTTATGTATATAACAGTACATTCGTAGTCATTAGTTTTTGTTTAGGGTCTGCACACACTTTGCCAATCGAATTATTCGAAACTTTATTTATTTATTAAGCCTATTTGCCAATGTCGGTCGATTTATTTAAAACATTATTTATTTAATTAACATATTTGCCAATGTTGACCGATTTATTCGAAACGTTATTTTTTTATTATTTTATTCAGCCTATACTGTCTTTCTCACAGCTGGACAAAGGCCTCACCCATCATCTCCCAGGTACTCTTTTCTTGAGCCATCTCGAACCAGCCCTTGCGATAGGCATCTATGTCATCTGGCCACCTCTTCCCAGGTCGACCACGGCGGCGTCGCCCATCTTCAGGTACCCACTTTTTGGAGAATCTTGCCAAACGGTCAGAATGCATGCGGCTGATGTGACCCACCCAATCCCATTTTAGCCTGACAACCTATTATACGCAGCGTGGTGTTCCACATTCTGTCAGCTCTTTTGACACCCAGAATGCTGCGCTCCATTAGCATAGTCTGCCTTTTAATTTTCCCACTGCTGGGACGCACGCCTCCTCTCTAGGAAAAGGAATAGCCCATAATTCACCACGCGGGCCCAGTGTGGGTTGGTGAATGTCACATATCTTCGAATTTTTGGTTCTAGGACATGCCGGTTTCCTCACGATGTTTTTCTGCCTGACTGGGTTTGAACCCGCAACGTACAAACCGTAAGTCGGGGCCATTACCACTCGACCACCACTGTTCACACTGTGGTATCGTATATTACCACTACAATATGTGTCGCACGTATTGATGAAAGGAGAAGGAGAGGGATGCCAAAGAAATGATGGCTTATTTCCATGCGCTCCTAATGTTTGGTTTGTAAAGGCTCCATCCATAGATTTAGCATAGGTTTTTATTATTGATAGGCTCACACTTGACTACTATCTCACCCAATGGAAACACACGGTGCCTTCAACGGTAGAACACACTTACCTAGAAGTAACCGATTCACTCTTCACTTAAATCCTCTCGTCCCGACCAGTTTTTTTGATATTGGAAATCGTCAAATTATGAATTCTTCTGCTGTACGATGGGCCGAGGGGGCTTGTCAGACTTTTGACTTCTCCATTGTTCGTTGGCAACCCCCAGGGCAAAACTTCTGCGACTCGGTGAGTGACCATGTCGTTATTAATTAGAACAGTTTTTTTTTCAAACGTTTGAAGAGCCGTCCTTTAGTTTATGATGCGGCCTGATTTGATAGAATCAAATTCTAGGAACTATTTCGGACAGGTAAAATGATCTATGTAATTATGGAATTAATTAAGATATCGGCTTGATTGTGTCTTGATTTAATTTTAGTTCTCAGAAAAATTGTATCTTTGTTCTTCGTGATAGGTACCACAAAATAGATAGGTACAGAAGACAATCTCATGTATGTACTTCACTTTTTATACCTACGCTCGGTGGACGCACACTAATGAGCGTTTGAGCCGGAACTGTTCGACGAGTGATCCGAGACGCGACCGAGACATCGTGTCTGTGAGCGGTGTCTATGTGTGCGTTGCTCGAGCGCGCTTTGTATGTAAATTGACTTCTGTACCTATCTATTTTGTAGTGATACAATCAAAATTTGATAACATCATCAGCCTAACTAAAATGGCACTGGTCAGGTCACATATGCCGCTTATCACAACAAAATTGGGCGAAGGCGACCACTGACTGGATTCCGAACAGCAGGAGCTAGCGACGCGGTAGACCCAAAAGAAGATGGCGTGACGATTTGGACCCCTAGCTTAAGGATTGGCCAGAAGTGGCTAAGGATAGATAAGAGTGGAATAACGGAAGACACAACGGGCACAACAGACACAACGGACTCATAAATAAATAATCATCATCATCATCTTTTCACCCAAAAGACGTCCACTGCAGTGTCGCCATAATGACCGGTCCTGTTCGTCTCGCATCCATCGGATTCCCACAACCCTCTCCAGGTCATCGGCCCACCTTGTTGGAGGCCTTTCAACAGAAGCTCATAATATATACGTATATGCTTAATAAAAAACACTTAACAAAAAAAATACAATCGGCTTCAACTAAAAAGTGCAAAATAACTTTGATTTTGGAAGTCCGTGTTTCTATAATAAATATTCGAAGACATACATTAGAAGATACATTAAAAAAATACATTCAACCGAACATAGAACCTCCTATTTTTTGAAGTCGGTTAAAAATGCCGTGTATTGCCATTAAGGTAAGTTCACAACAGAAATTGAATAATACCAATTGCATAAAAATAGTCTGAAACCTCGTAAACGGCTTGCACACACATCCAACTTCACAAACCGTCACGATTTCGTGACGATTAATCGTAAGATTCGAAAGGTTTACGTAAAGCTTAAGGCGTATAATCTCTTGAACATCTAGCCGGAGTTAAATTATCACATACCTACTCGTACTGCCACCCGCATAGAACCCCGCTAACCTTTAAAACCATTTTCTTTGCGAAATATTGATTGATTTACATATTCTATGGACATTCTGAAAAACTATTAACCACCAATTGGTTTTGTGTAAACATATTTCTAAAGATTAAAGCTTAAACGGCTTTAAAAGGAATAGGAAAAACAAGAGAAAAAATATTACATTGTTAAAAGGTTTTTTTTCAAAAGTATTATCATTTGAAAAATTCGTAACATATGTAGATAATTTTATATATTAACCTTTCGAATATCGTAATTAGAGACACAATAGTAAGCCAATTAGAGAGTAAACGCGCGTTCGCTTGGAGATTAATTAATTAATCTTTAATAAACTTTTTTTTTAATCTTTTAACCCGGCCATTACCCAGGTGTAGGCTTCAGAAAGTCACTGTTTTATGATACTAAATGGGAGCAAGGGCCTTAACATGACCACTTACATATAAATACCAAGAATCACCGACAAATTCACACTAAATATTATTTCTTTATTTCCTGACGTCATGTCCGAATGTAAACGGGGAAAAAACTAATGGTTACAACCGGAAATAGTTTTTTTTTTTAAACCTATTTAGTGGCTCCTAAGAAATATATAGCTATAAGGAATGATCTCATTATTTACGCAACATTGATCGTATAAAAACTAGTCGTGTAGACTGCGCTTAATGAGGCACGAGAGTGTGGTGCAAGGAATAGGGGCGGGTTTGGAAAATTATAATGTTGAGAATTTTTTTTCTCAATAAGAAACAAAGAAAGAAAGAAGAAAAAATAAAGCGTTTATTCGTGCCTCACACAAACGTTTAAACTAAAAAAAAATATTTTCTTATTTACGAAATACATTGTAACTAAACGGTATATATATTAAGTTTTACATTATACAGGATTTTTATTTTCTTATCAAAATTCAGTAGATCGACTTTATTATTATTATTTTTTTAAGATTATGTAAGTGTATTTTTTTTTGAGGTAGGAAATCATTAAATAATTTCTTTAATGGTGATATTTCGAATAATTGTTCGAATTGTTCATTATGGCTCTGCCATATGCCAAATAAATCATGAGTAGGTATTGGATTCTAATAATCGCTCAAATACTTGTAACAGCAGTATCCGAATCTCATCAGAAGGCTTAAAATCACCCAAGGGGCAATGAAGAGAGCTATGCTCAAAGTTTCCTTGCGTGAAGATATCCGCATGAGAACATAATGGTAATAAGTAGTAATGGCAGGGTATATTACAGAATAGATGGTCGATGGATAAATAATAATAAATAATAATAATAATTTATTTCACCATAAGCCTTGCATTACAAAGTTCAATTATATTTATACAAGAGCTTATAATAATTAAAGGTATGTTTTAACACCCTGACTCCTAAACTAGGTGTATGTCCCTGTGGCTTAGGAGTCAGTGATCCCAGTAGCAACAAACCAAATAGAATAAGCAACATAAATCACTCAGTAGCCATTGTACAATAAATAATGGTACAGAAAAATATAATTAGATGGATGGACTGGAGACCACAGCATTGGAAAGCCTCCAACAAGGAGGAGATCTGTTAAGGGTCACGGGAATCGGATAGTTACAAGTCGTACTGGACCAGTTATTATGGCAACGCTTAGAGGAAACCTTAGCCAAGAAGTGGACGTTATTTAAATAATAAAGGCAGCAAGATAAAACAAATTTTCTTCATAAAACTTGGGCTCTGTTCATCAGCTAAACGCTTCTAACTTGGACCTTTCGCATAACAAAAGGGGGCATGGAGTAAATTTGAATATTTCACGCATTTAGTTGGCGACGCGTGGCGGCCACAGGAAGTAGGAATCCTTTATTCAAAGCGATGCATCGTCGATCGCATCGGTCGGTCAAGGTCCTTATTTCAAGGGATTTATGGAAGCGACGTTGTGGTGCGAAAAAACATGTTAAAATGTACGGCTTTGAGAAAAAATTGTGGTGGACTGAATTTATTAGGATGGTCGTTAAACTTACTGATGATTTGGACAGTGTCCGAATAAACACATTTTGTTTCAACATTTTTTTCACTGACGATTTGGACACGAACTGTTTAGTACAGTCAGATAAAAAGTTTTAAAGCTTTTGCCCGCGGCTTTGCCCGTGTACATAAGCCTATGTCACTCAGGAATAAAACAGCTTTTGATCGGTAAAAAATTTTTAGCAATCAGACAAGTATTTTCATTGATTCTCTCCTACAAACCAAATCTTACTTCTTTATAATACAGAGAAGATGGGGGAAAAAAGCGTTACTAAAACTATTTTAGGCAGGATTTGTGGCGGTAATTTTGGGTTAATTGATTTTTATACGTATTATATTTTAAGACATTTTTTATCTGACTGTATCTACTAAAAAGCTTCAATGAATTCGGTGGTGTCAGTAAAAAATATTGACAATAAAATGTGTCGATTGGGACACTGTGTCCGAATATAAATTGAGTCCGAATCGTCAGTGACTCGGTCGTTAGGCGTTTTGTATTTTTTAAAGTAGCTTGTAAAGTTTAGTTTGTAAAATTTTGCTGGTTTTCGACGACTTTGTACTGGTAATTAAATGGTAAGGTAGACTTATTAAAAGCTGCATCATAAACTACTAATAAATTTGCGTTAACTAGTTAATATGGTATAACTAGCTGACCCGTGGCAAACGTTTTGCCATAAATTATATCACCATAATCACTTACATTAAAAAAAATGTTCTCCGACGTACCAAATATTATCAAGACGCAAAAAAAAACTGATAAAAGTCGTTAAAGCTGTTTGAGAGGAATTCGATTACAAACATTATGATACGAGATTTTTATTTTTTAAATAAAATTAAAATTAGTTTTATGATTTTCCCACGGCTGGGACTCCGACCTCCACTCCAGAAGCCACCACATAGGTAAAGAGTAACCATGGACTTTCTTGCTGAATCTTCTCCATAGGAAACGACATGCCCATGTAGTACAAACGTACAAATAATTTTGAGTTTGAGTTTTGGTTAAATGCGGGTCTATCTATAACTAATTAAACTATGGTAATATCCGAAAACATTTCAAAACAAAATGAATTCTAAATTAAAACAAGGCCATTAGACACTTTTAGTGTCACACATCAAAAACTACACATCATCATGATAGAACTATTCAGTCCTAAACTTATTCAAAAACTGTAACAGTCATCGTGACCAGCTAACCCCAAAAAAAAACGGACCTAACCCTGTCAAACGTCGAGCCCGTAAAATTACTAATGGGGGTATAAATTACCCCTTGATCACGACACGGCAAGACTACCACCTGCCACCGAATAATACAATAATTAGAACCGAGTCCTCTTGATGTTTCCATTATTTTAAACTATAAATTTTTATTTTTAGAGTTCCGTACCTCCAAAGGAGAAAACTGAACCGTTATAGGATCACTGTGTTGTCCACCCGTCTGTCAGTCTGTTTGTTTGTATCTCGGGAACGCGTGGAGTTATCTAGTTGAAATTAAAACCATATACTAAAGTCTGCAAATTCTTGAAGCTGTAAAAAAATCCAGCTTGTAAGTTAACGAGAAAAAAAGATACTTCGGTTTATGTGGCAAAAAACGTACATTTCGACGCTGTTGAGGAAATCAAAATTCATAGGGCACTTTCCGTTGACCCATAATCTTGAAATTTGGCATTAAACAAGGTCACAAGTATAGAAATAAATCTGAAAACTGTAAATTTGTTGTTACATCACAATTTTTTTTTTGCGTTTCGGAAAAACCTTCCGAGACTTCATTCCAGAATTGAACTATGTATTTACATAGGTAAATTTGTACGGAACCCTCAGGACACGTGTCCGACTCGCGCTTGCCCAGTTTTTTTTATTCCGTTACGTGTCCGGAACTGGGCAGCATTTGTTTTATTGCATATATATATCGCAGCAGGGTAATTATTTACCTAAATTGGTAATAATATTGCATACGGTAAGGGGGGTTATGTTACTGTCTTACTATATGGTGTTTCCTTGCAGATGCTTGGCATTTTGTCCTAGTTTATATATATGGGAGTAAGGGAAACGTGTAGGGAAGGGAATAACGACAAAGCCGTTTTTTATATGAATAATATAATAATATTCCACTACTATCACACAACGCCCGCCGTCTATTCCCAAGCTAAGCAGAGCTTGTGTTATGAGTACTAGACAACTGATAGACATAGTTATATATTTCTAAATACATAATATTACAGACAAATTATATCCAGACAGACATAGAACAAAATGATCATGCTCATCACACAAACATTTTCCTGGGTGGGAATCGAACCCACGGCCTCCGGCATAGCAGTCAGGGCCACTAACCACTAGACCTGGCCTGTTGCCAGTCGATCCATAATATAAACCTGTGTCAACCTGTAACGGAGGACACGGTGGAGCACGCGGTAGAGGTGTGCTCCGCCTGAGCAGATCACCGCCGTGTCCTCGGCCTCGTGGGGGAGATCGGCAGCAACGATCTCTTGCGCCGGGCCTTGGTACAGGCCATGGTCCGGAGCGAGGAGGAGTGGCAGGCGGCCGCCTCCTCCTGCGAAGCAGTAATGCTAGCAAAGGAGGAAGACGTAAAGGCACGCGCGACGGCGCGGCAATCACGCCCCAACCGCCGGGATCCTGATCCAGATTTTCGGCCACGGTTGGACGGCGAGTAATGGGTAGCTCGCCGTCCGACCGTCCGGTAACCGTCCGGACCGAGCCCAAGACGTCAGGCGCCTCAAGGAGATGTCAGCAAACTGTAGAGACCCAGCAGGGTCGAAGCCTACTGAGGTCCAGGATTCGAGTCTGAAAGGAAGATTCGGCCCTGATACGAATGGCAACGAAGAAACAGGACTGGGTTTTTAGTCAGTAAAGGTCTAACACTATCTCCCGCTCCGCCCAAGACCGGGGGATGTCATTGGATGATTTACCCACCAAAAACAAACCAAACAACTCAAACCATATAAATCTCAAGGGAAATAAATTACATTGAAATCACGTAACAAAACCATAGCATTGATCAACATTTCATTAAATCAATTAAACAGAATAAGTTGGCGACAATTGCGAATCCGAACACGGAATGAACATCAATGTATTCTGCAAACACTATTACGTATACAATTTAAATGTATTACCATCTCAAGCGAAAGACGCCAGGGAACTCTGGGTACAGCGATAATATCAAAGAATAAAATATACTTACAAACTACTGCTTAAACCTTCTGTTGAACAAAAGAAAACTGAATTCAAAAAGGTAAACTATCATAGCATAGGAATAGCATAACATATCAGCCTTATTAAGCAGCATTATTTTGTTCCTACTGCTGAGTTTAAGGCCTCCACTCTAGGAGAGAGAATCTAATCCACCACGCGGGCCCAGTGTGGGTTGGTTGTTGGTGTGAATATTTGGTTCTAGAACATGCCACATGATGTTTTCCTTCATCGGTTTGAGAGCAGTGGTGATGAAACCAATTACACAAAGTGCCTGTCTCGATTTGAACCTACGACGTACAACTAGTAAATGGTCAATGTTTACCACTGAACAAATACAGACACATAACAACTATCACAAACAGAAAAAGATTTCGATAAAACAGTAATTGATAATGGAACAGCGACCCAGGGTCTTGCAGAAGGATAAAGCAAAGAAAAAAGTACAGATAATGTCTAAGCCCAGCAACAAGCCCATCTCTTTACAATCAATTGTTAACTACTCTTAGATCCAATATAGTGCACCGGAACATGCAGCGACACGCAGTCCTGGTGAGAGTTGCGGGAATCCGATGGATGCGAGCCGCATAGGACGATTCGTTGTGGCTACACTAAGGGGAGGTCGGACGTCTTTCGACTGAAATGATGATGATGACGATTACAACAGAAGCCCATCTTTTGACAACTGCTAATTAACTTGCAGAATGGACTTGCATATAGAACTTTGTGTCTATCTTAGGATCCAGTAGGAAGAATCCTACCAAAGTTGCGGTAACTCTTTCGAGATTCCCGCTGCCCTCGAATGCAGGGAGCAACTGAAGGAAAACGCGTGGGTCTTAGTCAGTAAAAGTCTGACACTCCTGACTCTACCCAAAGCTAAGAAATTATTTAATGGTTTCCCAAACCAAAAAAAAACGGCACGGACCATACTAATTATATTTAATAGCTCTAGTAAGTCTATAACTGGTGTCATGTAGATTATTTAGTAGTAAACCTTCTCCACAAACTTCCTCATTGCTAAAATATTCTGGCCATGTCTAATAGAACAGCCACGGCGACATGAGGCGCCACCTAGCTGGTTTGGCATGAACTGTCGCCGCTTCGCAGTGCTGTCGAATGCTAAGTACCCAGGACATACATACATAATCAGGCCCTACCCATCCACCAGTCACGCTCAGAATCGGCGGATCCTTAGAATATTGGTGGTCCTTGGTAATTACTTTGCGGAGGCCGGTGGGTTCGTGTGAAGGTGGATTTAGTATTCTACTCCGGCAGAGTTAGGGGAAGTGGATGAGCTTACTAGTAGCCCATCAGGTATATGGACTACATTGGCAAATGTCAGACAAAACAGCCTAGGCAATTTGTACAGATTAAACTTGGATTATACATTTTCTTCATACACGATATACAATTCTAATCAGAAGACAATTGCATGTTGCAGATCTGTTTTGTGTTTTTAGATGGAAAATCATCAAATATCCCTTCCTGCTCTAAGTGGAGGGAGTGGTCTAAACCCGCCTGGGTTCCGTCAGTTACCCTTTGCGACCCAGGGCTGCGGTAACTCTCTCGAACAATCGTGTAACCCACAGTTGCAGATCCTGTTATTTTATCCAATGTTGACAATCAAAATTCATTTTTTTTAATTAGACACACGTATACTCGTATATATAAATAAATACAAAAATTATTTAACTAACTGTACAATCACGAGCAAACATTGTCACAAATTGTTCTTAATTATCTAACCATCCAATAGGTGATTTAGAAGCAAATGCTCTACACATATTACACACATTTCTTGAATGACAGAAGTTGGCAGAGATAGAAAATACGTCAATGCTCCGTATCTATGGAATTCCCTGCCAGAGTCTGTGTTTCCTGTTAATTACAAACTAGTGGTCTTTAAGTCAAGACTGAATAGGTTGCTTCTAGAAAAGCGTACTCCATCGTCGGCCACATCATCGCTTACATGTAAGTTAGTGGTCAAACGCAAGCCTATTCATAATAAAAAAAAAATATTGGTCTACCAAAACTGATCCTTTCTTCCAAAACCTCATCAAAAACAGACAGGAGAACAAACAAAAGGTTTCATCTCGACCAACATTCCCAGATGTTGGCCAAGGAATTCTTTTAACAATATTCTTTACTAATTCACACTTAGAAAATTAAATTACCTCGGAAATCGACTTCAAGCAGATCGTCCGTTGCTACCAGGGCTGCCACCAATTTTAGGAAACTTGTTGTAATATGAGAAATATTTTGTTTCTTGACTATATTATCAACTAATATTGTACATATACCTTCATATAAAACACTAGTTAAACCTCATTAAGAAAACTTTACTATACTTCAAACAAACACTTCGGACTAAACATCTAAAAATAAGTAGTCAAAATTTATTTCCGCATTACTGTCGACTTTCAATTGTGTTTCCAAATGACTGGCACTATTACCACGCCCCTTTGATTTATCTATATTTTTTTTTATTTTTCTTAAAACATTAATACACTACACCCATATGGGGAATTGTAAATATTCTCAATTCCTTTATAGGAGACTCAGTCGCCATTACAACAAAACTGCAATGTCAATCTGAATGAAAGAAACTGAGTCAAATGGAGGAAGTAAACAACAGAATGAGTATTTTAGACCCTATGATAGACTGCTATAGAGTTGAAATACTAAAAATAAGCACGTTATAGCAATTACCAAAATGATACATCGCTTTCAAGAATCAATATTTTCTTAGACCACTATATCTTAATAGAATTTTTATTTTTTGAATTTGATTTCGCTTGGGGTTTAATGAATTAATTAAAACAATTATAACTTAAACTGTTACATTCCATTCATAACATTATAGCTTAAAATAGCATAATCGACCTTATAATGTTCCCACTGCTGAGACTCAGGCCTCATCTCTAGGAGAGGGAATGGACCGTAATCTACCATGCGGACCCTCTGTGGATTGGTGAATGTCATATGTCTTCGAATTTTTGGTTCTAGTACATAACAGTTTCCTAACAAAGTTTTCCTTCACCGTTTTGAGAGCAAATTAAATAAATTAAACCATTTACGATACATCTCAGTTGTCACAGGATCTAAATCAAACCGCTCGTTAAACGCTAGAGTACAACGCATCTGACCTTTTGGCAGAAACGTCCTGCAGAGTATCCTGTATACAAACGGATGCTAAAACGCGGCCGAATGGAGGACCTTGGAAATTTGCGGATATAGAACATCGTCTATAAGCATTGAGCTATAAATACTGATATATTTAATAATATGTAGATATTGAACTTCAATACAAATTGGATGAGAAAGGAATCAATACGGAAAGGGCTCTTTGAAAGAGAATGGTCAATATTATATCCTCTTGTATATCCTTAAGTTAGACATATTGATTGTTGTGATGTTTACTTCATGACTGCTCATAATACCAATCAACAAATAACTTCTTCCGCTTTGGATGAAGCGAGTGGAAGTTTCAGACTTTTACTGAAAAATACCCTTTAAGTTTCAGGACCGCGGTGATTTTATAATAATGCCTTGAGGTACACCTTTTTGAGTTTCATTCGAAAATTTTACAAACCTATAGCCAATGTTATGTACCAATTCCGTACCGATCCTTCATATAGATATTGGCAATAAATTACTACAAACTTATCTACATATATATAAAAATGAATTCCTATTTCCTTGGTCACGCCATCACGCGTGAACTTCTGGACCGATTTCGCTAATTCTTTTTTTGTTGTGTTTGTTATTATCAGGTGAAGGATCTTATAGAAAAAATATGAAAATTAGGGTAGTGTACGGTAGAGTAAGGTAGAGTAGGGTAGAGTAGAGTATGGTAGAGTAGGGTAGGGTAGGGTAGAGTAGGGTAGAGTAGGGTAGATTAGGGTAGAGTAGTGTAGAGTAGGGTAGAGTAGGGTAGAGTAGGGTAGACTAGGGTAGACTAGGGTAGACTAGGGTATAGTAGGGTAGAGTAGGGTAGAGTAGAGTATAGTAGGGTGGAGTAGGGAAGAGCGGGAGCGAAGCCGCCCGGTCAAAAGCAAGTTTTTAATAAAAAATCACTCGCATTTATCGTCCTGAATGCTGTCTTAAAATGTCATCTGATAATAATTCATGTATTTTAAAATTTGAAAAGTGTTTCTTTCTTCTTTATCATTACTTGTAAGCCCTCTAAAGAAGCAACGATAAAAGAGTATCTACTGATTTGGTATCATTTCCATCTATTTTTTATTTTTTTATTATGTTTGTTTAAATTAGTCTTACATGCCTAAATATGTGCCAATTAAATGCTTCCTTTTTTGTCCTCGTTGTATTTTGCCACTACTTTCAACAAAAAACATTCGTGGCAACCCTAAATTCAACTGTTTGCTTGCTCATTACTGCTTGCGCTCGCGCACCGTAACGGTAGGGTTGGTCTAGCCCCTTATTATACTTACCTTTACATGCACCATTACAAATCCAGCTCTATTCGCTGGTGTTAAGAATGAATTTACTGTGGCTGTGTTTATTATGCTTTTTATTTCATATAGCAAATGCTTTGAGGATCTCAGTAAGTGGGATATTGTTCGGATTGTTTGTTTATTTGTCTGTCTTTTTGTAAGGTACTGAAACCACAAGTAATTGAATACTATCTAAGGTAATTTGGGTAAACTGGTCATCTATTCGTCATTAAGTATGACTACGAGGTGTTTAAATAGCATTGAATGATTACTATATCATTATTACCGGACGGAGCAGGGTTTTGAATGTGTACTATACGTATACATAGGTACAGTCAATAAAGGAGATAAGTAACTAGGGTCGCCAGATATAGTTGAAGTTTCCATGGAAGCCGATAGATAAATATGATTGAATTTTAATTTAATTACTGCGTTGTTTGTTTTACAACAAATTGAATTATATTTCATTCATATGATCCGTGGGTTTCCATGGAAACTACAACAATATCTGACTGCCCTGGTTATATATCTCCTTTGTTGATTGTACATGATTATGTACATATTCACCACTTCTGCGAATGTTAATGCAATAGCAAGCTTAATTTCGCTTATCTTGTTACTTATTTTGATAATATCAGCAAAACAAGTCAGTCAATACACTGTTCTTACATAATATCTATTAATACTGTAACATGGAAATATTATAAGATTTTTTTTAAAAGAGTAACCATGAAGTTTCTTGCCGGTTCTTCTCCATAGGAAACGACCAATTTGGAACCGTGCACTAGCTTCTGACGTTTTATAAGTGAAGAAATAAAAACTATTGAATTTTTTTTTTTTTGGAATCTTCTTTTTCCCTACCATTTGAACTTCCAATGCCACCAACTGACCCACTGCCTATTATCATCCACCAGATCAAACTATGCTACCAGCAATCGTAAAAATAACATAAAAATTAAAGCAACACAACACTTCGCATAATTCAAACTCAATAAAAAAACAACTTCCATCACTAGCATTCCCCTTTTCCGACCCTAACTTACTTCTACCATTCCAAATACACCCCTATTTTGGTAAAACTAAGGTCTATTTTCCAATACTATGGTCATAGGTCAAGTTCTGCTTGGGTTATCACATTATGGTGTTAGGGCTGACCGCAAGTCTCTTGTCTCTGGTCTCAAGTTCTGTCTTAGAGGGGAGGGGGAAGGAAGTGACGTGTCGTTGGGTTTTATTATATTTTATTGGCGTCGGCCCGATTGGGGAAGTGGTGTTTGATAGACTATGGATATGGGTTTTTGGAGGGAAGAATAGAAATACAATGGCTACTTTGGCAATGGCAACTTTAAGCTTAGAATTTCGGTTCCTGGTAAAATTATAATCAACTAGCTTTTGCCGTCCGCGTAAATAGTCAAAGTCAGTCATAGTAGTCATAGTACTTTATTGGTAAGGGATTCTTGCAAGTCATAAATAGATATTTCAAATTACACAATAGTTAACAAATGATACAAATAATTACATTACAATGTGAAACAATGTAAAGTGTCAAACAAATAAAATAAAATACAAGAAAACAAGTCAATAGAATTCAAATCACAGATTAAAATAAATCATAAAATTAACAGTCACAACAATTTTCGATCCAAATTAATAATTACGCCAAAATTAAATTACATTAAATCATAAAATATAGCCTATGTCACTCAGGAATTAAGCAGATTTCTATCGGTCCAAAAATTTTGTCAATCGGATCAGTACCTACTTCCGCAGACTACCTCCTACAAACAAAAAAAAAGACAAAAACAAACTTTACCTCTTTATAATATTAAAATATAATAATAATAAGTGTAGATTGATTAAAAAAAAAATTATATAAACTAGTAGTAGACTGCGATCCCACCTGATTTGACCTGATGGTAAACAGAGATGTAATCATTGATGGTGAATTGCAATAATTTATTAGGAGCCTATTCACTCTAGCCTTAAAGAAACCTTAATAATATGGTTTTTGGCTTATAAGCTGCTAGCGGCCCGTCCCGGCTTCGCACGGGCAATAAATATAGCCTACGTTACTCAGGGTGAATGTAGCTTTCCAATGGTGTAAGAATTTTTGAATTCGGCACAGGAGTTTTTGAGTTTATTCGTTACATACAAAAATACAAATCTTTCCTCTTTATAATATTAGTATAGATAAGACTGCCATATTATTTTAAGTTCCTATTGTACTTATTTTTAATGATGTTCAATAATATATCTCTATTTATCTATCTATTTAATGAAATACCATCTACCACACATGTTTTTCCGTCAAACCGTGTAGCTGTATTCCTGATTCCAATTCCACGGTTGGCACAGTGGTTGAGCGATTGGCTGCTACACGTTTAACGAGTTCGATTCCCGCATGGTACCAATATTTATATAGCCTGCAGATACTACTGTTACTTCATTACTTGACAAACCCTTACAGCAGATTTGAACAGTTTCTAATTTACTTAATTTTTAATGGACTTGGATATTTTCTTCTATATCTATATAATTTAGGTGCCTTCTATGGTAAAGCGAATGGGCTCTTAATAAACTAATACGCCTCAGCACCATCACTACTTACCATCAGGTGGGATCGCAGTCAAGCACTGGTTTTGATCATTTGAAAAAATCTATATTTAATATTAATATACCTAAATGTAATTTAAAAAATAAAAATCTGCTACTTTATAGTTGAGAGACTCCTCTTTCAAGCAACCAAATTGCTTAATAAAAAAATTAAACAATTGTAATGTCATTTTCACACGCAATAAGCACGAATTTACAACCATAGACACACTGTTAGGGTGCAACCACCTCTTTTGAGGCCTACGACCATATTCGGAGCTCACAACAAAAATTACACATTCTTCGCTCCAATTCGTATATAGACCGTTAATTTTTATATCACTCAAACATGCATTTTACGTTAAAATCACGCAACCACACAAAAATATCATAATTTCTAGATTTTTCTTACGCAACGGCAATCTGTATGTGCTGTTGCATATGATATGCAATAAATAGTCCAATGTATTTTTAATTGCATATCTATGTGCAATAGGACGGTATGTTTTCATTGCGAGTAAAAAATGTGGAGCAAGTCGATTTAGTTTTTGTTAGAAAATCGTATATTAATGTGAAAATTAGCATAATATTTTGCATAGTTAATAAAATATAAGTGCATTTGAATAAATAAAAACATTAATACATAGACACCAGACACACTCTTAGACAAGTTGCATGGCATCATATTGCGTAGAAATATTTAAAAATGGCTACTAAAATAGGTTAATAAATGTAAAGGGGTCAAAATGTAAGGGATTCGAAATATAGTCTACCGCCTAGTTCGGATACAGATAGTCCCAAAATGTAAGCCATTATAGTTGTTCATTTTCTTTTTTCAATGTTGTAATATTGTTGGTAATTATTTTGGTGAATAAATTTACTATTATTATTAATTCACCCAAAATACATGATTGCTTGGGAGACAGCACCAGCACATTACATTTACTTGTGTCTAATTATAAGTTACCTTTTGAACTGTTTCACCTTGCGACAATAAAGATATTAATTCCAGATCAATAATATTGATTCTCACAATCTAGACTATTTAGCATATAAAAATTTGCAGATATGCAAATTCCCTTCCAGTTAACAATCGACAATCTCTCTTGTTTCATAATTTCAAATCTTCTGTATAACATTAATAACAACTATTTACTCTTTATTGATTAACCCATTAACAATCAATCTTCCCAATATTATGCAGACACCACTTGACTCCTAACCTCTACTCCACTAGTTACATAAACACCATCTTCATGTACTAAACAAATTGATTCTCCTACATCAACAAAAGTAACCCAGTTGATTTGCTTTCTAAACTTCAAACAAACGTCATTTACATATTAATAAGGCTATAAATTTACCCATTCGAATCTAGTAACACTTCCAAGCTAGCCTTCACTCGTACATCTTTATGTAATATGCATCTGATATTTAGGACGATCATCTTCACTTTTACTTGGATTAATGTTTTAATATAACATGTCTGTTTTAACATGTTTGGTCTTTTTAATTAGTTTTGGTTTCGTTGCAATATGACACGTAACGTAAGCTGATGAGTTAGTTAATTTGTTAATACTTTTTTGTATTATAAGAGCTTCATCAACCACGTAAGATTTTGTTTTTTGCTACTCATTATGTTTCTGACCTAGCCTCGTGTTACTGTCTCCCGTTTCTTTCATGGCATTTCTCACATAATCTATCTATCTTATATTTCGCTGTTTTTAATTTTCAAACCTCCGCTTATCCATTGCAAAAGCTATCTGTACAACTTGTAACATTAGGGAAGGAAGTACAAAATACACTTAAGCTTATAGAAAATTGGTCATTCCAATACAATGTCCCTTTTTACTGTTTGCTTACATAATTTTGTTCAATATTACTTTAGATTTTCTCTGTCATTCTCACTTCTTTTTCGTCATTGTACCATTCTTTCTTTTCCTTCATTCTTTCCCTTTCTTCATACATATGTGCAATTTCACTAATTCGATTTGATCACTTTTCAAAGGGCTACTACCTACACTATCAGTGGGAACGGTTGCCTATCTCCTCAGCCCATCGCTAATCGTACCTTAACGAACATCAATTAAACCAATGAATATTCATTTGGCATCCCCTTTCGAGCTCATTATTTCATAAATTCGTTTATATGGCAACCATCCATCAAGGTATAAAAGATAAGAATTCAAAGAACCTGAGAGTTTAACTTTGTTACAGTTTAAAAGGATATTGTTAAAAGTTATTAGCCGTGAAGATTAAGAAATTAAATTATAAAAGTGTTTGACTGCTTATCAGAGGAAATGGTTCGAAAATATTTCATCTTTATATTAAATGATTTGTGGTTCTTTAGCCATTATCGTGGTCTTGTTAAGAAATTTAAAGCCGCTGTTGCAATTTTATTGTTTGATGGATCCACGATCGGGCTTGTGAACTTGTTAAATTATCTGTATCTTTAGTACCTAATGACCTCTGGATTGCTTTAAAGCTTTTGTCCAATATTATTTCCGAGTTTCTCCTTTATTCTCACAATAATTTCATCTTTGTATCAATTTATATGTCTCCTATTTTTTTGTATATCTCCTTTAAGCCTCTAATAACATATTCACTGTATTTGAGATCATAAAGGCATTTAGTACCTAATGACCTCTGAATTGCTTGAAAGCTTTTATCCAATATTATTTTAGAGTTGTTCTATTAATCTCACAATTTTTGTTTCATTTTATGTCTCTTTTTTTTGTGTCCCCCTTAAGTCTCTAGTAACCACAATAATAACATATTTCACTGTATTTGAGAACATAAGGGTAAGTCAGAGGAGTAGTAAGTATGATGCAACGATGTGTTCAAGAAATCTATTATTCAATATAATCTTTACAACCTAATTGGCGTAACAAACAAACAGCTCAATACTACATAGGATTTCTTCGTCAACGGGTCATTGAAAGTCACCTGACATTCCAACAACCTAATATCCATACATATTCAAATTCATTGTCAGAATTACAATCCCTAACTTGAAACCACTTAGACAATGCGCGTTCTTGACCAAGAGGTCAACTCTTAGTAATTTAGTAACATTAATACTGCTTGCAAAGTTATTAAGTTGCAATTGCCTCTTTTAGGGTTCCGTATCTCACAAGAAAAAAACGGAACCCTTCTAGGATCACTTTGTTGTCCGTCCATCCGTCTATCTGTCTATGTGCCTATCTGTTTGCATGTCTGTCCGTCAAGACCCTTTATCTCGAGAACGCGTGGAGTTATCGAGTTGAAATTAAATCCATATAATCAGATCTGCGGACTCTAATAGCTGTAATAAAATCAAACTTGTAAGTTTACAAGAACAACAGATACTTCGGCAAAAAACGTATATTTTGACACTCTCGAAGAAATCAAAATTAAAACGAGGAATCAGAATCCTGAAATTTGGCATAAAGCAAAGGGTCTTAAAGCACAAATATAGGAATAAATCTGAAAACAGTAAATTTGTTGTTACGTCACAATTTTTTTTTTGCGATTCGGTAAAATCTTCCGAGACTCCATTACGGAATTGAATTATTTCACATAGGTAAGTTTGTAGAGAACCCTCAGGGCGCGTGTCCGACTCGCGCTGCTCAGTTTTTTTATTCATATATTATGGTTTCTTTGTAGTGTGTAATAGGTGTTTTTATTTGACTAATATATTAGTTATATTGTGGGATAATAGTTAAGGCTGTGTGGACGGCTTCCTGGTCATTAGTCTGTAGTTCTGTATTGCTTTTAGTTATAGGTCTAGCTATTGGGACGAAGTTCCTTATTGCTTGTGGCAGGTATGATTTGAGAAAAAATATACTATCTTGTGAAATTTTTGCGTTGCGTCTTTAGGACTTTTTTCTTTCTTTCAGTGTATCTTCACCAATCTACATAGGGCCCGCATGCTGAATTACGGCCCATTCCCTCTCCTACAGAGAAAGCCTGAATACCAGCAATGGGAACATTTTATGGCTGATTATGCATAGGCAGTGTATCCATTTTATGAGCAAGCATATAAATATACAGTGAGGAACTTCTTTAGTGGGTTGGTTTCTTTGTTTGTAGGAGGACCTCTAAAGTACTGGTCCGTCCGATAGCTAACATTTTATCACCGATAGAAAGCTGTCACTGACACAAGCTGTGAGCAAAAGCTACTTACATGTGACTTATATTTAAAAAACCTTTCATGGCCGGTGGTCCTCTGAACGTATACCTTCGTAATTAAAAAGAAAATTGTGCTCAACTTTTAAGCCATTGCTATCATCGTCTTTAAATTTCACCCACTTCTCTCTTAAAATTGTCATCGGTACGTCATGTCTTCATGTTGAGATCTTCTATTTCTTTGGCTCTATAAACTTGTTGTTAAATAAGTACAAAACCGACACACGTCTATGGAACATTTAGTCAACTACACTGACCGTCACGGTACATGGTTTCCATCACCTGCACGTGGCAACCATTGGGCATAGCGAGACCACCCTTTGAATTTAAATAAAATACCCTTAGCCAAACACCAAAGGAGAGGGAGGCCAAAGAAAAAATAGATGGATTGTGTGAGAAGTGATATGAAAGAAAAGGGAGTTAGTGATAGCGTGACTAGTGACAGGACAGAATGGAAGAAAAAAACGTGTTGCGCCGACCCCAAATAAAATGGGACAAGGGCAGGAAGAAGAAGAAGAAGAAGAGCCAAACACCAGTTTATGTGACAACACTACCTTCTTGGTAACCATCACGCTTGCCTAGACTATTTAGTTTGATTATACAGGGTTATTTGTAAAACATAAACACCCTTGCAAGACTGTATTACTGACATCATAAACAACAACTTTTGTTCTATGATTTTTTACAAAACATAATTCATTTACCAAAATCAAACCTTCAAGATTTCGTTGTTCTATCTACCGCACTTCAACTCTGTATTTTACTATACCTACATACATCTGTATGATGTGATGCAAGCGCATCAAGTACCCCCGCCGCCCGATCCCCACTCCCTTCCGCTATTGTACTATTATTATATTAGAACGTTCTATTTAAATATTTTTATATTTGAATGAAAATCTGATGAAGTTTTTATGATAATTAAAAAAAAAATCGAATTTCAAATGATACAGTTACCAACAAGGTAAACTTACTCGTATTTCTACTACGCCACAAGGTTCAATCTTCTTCCTGTAAAAACTCTCCAGAAAATAAAAAACAAAACACTATCAACGATCTAAATTCAAATGCTTCAATTTGACAGTTGCCATGTAAGGCGCGTCCATTTCTCCTGAGGTTGGCGCATGCGCGCACTCTCTGGAACAGCGCACACGTCACGCTACCGGTACACCACGCCCGTTCGCGTGTGCCTCATGCACACATGGACATTTGGACATGTGTATATGAAGATGGGTGCACCCACACAAGGGTATATGTTACCCTTTATAAGGAAGTCGAGTGTCAAGACTTGTGGTGAAGATGGAAATAATGAAGTTACTTTTTTTTGATAGAATATAATCTATAAAAGCTGTTGTTGAAAGATTGGAAAAGAAATACCGAACAATTTTGAAATTTCTTGTATTTTAAAAGAAAATGAAATATGTATTGAAAGCATTTATGAATTTATAAATCCCACCGTGTCTGAAAAGTACGAACGAGTAAAGTCGTCAAATCATTTCAGTATCTGTTGGCGACTGACTGGGACCTGGTTATTAAACCTTTTTTAATTTTATACTATGGTTTGTTTTTATATACTCTCTGTTTTACTATGACACTTTGATTGTCTTATGTTTCGGTTCGTGTTTGACTATCAAAAATTGTACGTAATATTTAATTGCAATATTTAATAATTTGCGTAATTAAATATTATTTTAACCACCATCGTCATTTTCATTTCATAGTTAGTAATACAGTCCACACGCTCACCAACAGTATCTAAAAATTAAACATGAAATCTTAAATAAAACAATTACTAATTAATATAATCAACATAATTTCCCATAGAAAGGAGCACAACTAACAAACCTTACACACACATACAAACATACACATAAACACGAAGCTACTCATGCAAGTGTGACGTAACTGTGTTTATAACGTTTGGAGACGACGTACTCCAACCTGCCCATTATTAGTAATTTCTGATGTTTATGTTCTAATCACCTTTCTTTTATGCCATTTATAAAGGTTAGGAGTCGACGAGAGTATAGCAGTTTAATTAGAGAGATGTAGGGTAGATAAGAAAATTAAATAAAAGATCTAATTAAACTGATTGTGGACTAGCGTCGTAAGGCAATGCCGCCGGCATTATCCTTTTCTTCGTAGATATATAGTTATATGGTGATATTCATTTGTATAAGGATTTCTGCACTAAAGCCATTCATCAGCTAAGCCATTCACCGTATTACCTTTTCTAAAAAATCATTCTATTATGTGTTATATTTTTAGCTGATACACTAAAGCCTAATATTGTTTATTGACTATCGGAAAGAGACCTTCAAAAAGCATCTGTACTTTTAGCAAAAGACTAGAGTGTGACAAGTTACCATACAACAGAAACATGTACAACTTCCAAATCCTCTTTGCAGTCTGAAAAGTGATAACTTTTTATTCTTTGTTAGCGTTTTTTTTTTTTTCAAATCTTCATCTATCAAAGTTCTAAACTTTGCTACGTTGAACTAGATTAACTATGACACGTCCCTTTAAAAAATATATATCTCGTAAGTTTGGCAGTCAATTGATCTGTAACCCAAAAAAATTGCTTAAAAAATAGGCCTCAAATTGCAATAAAGACAAAAACTTGTATACATCGGAGTTGACCACCGTATATTTTATGAATATCTCTAGCGATAATATCGACACCTTTCACTTCGGATCCAACTTATGGAGACAATTCACAAACACACGCGTTACCTCGATGCCTGATGTTCATCAAGAAATAATCGTCGTTTGATTGTACTTACCTCGGCTCACCCTGGAGCGAACATAATTAACAAAGACTATATAAACGTACAAAAATACCAAGGCTTTTATATAGAACTGGATGGTGAAAGGTTTATGACTGATATCTGAGACACTGTTGAACAGTATTAAGGTAAACCGTATATTTTTAGGAAACCTCAATGTAATTGGTGTTCAGTAAAAAGAAAAAGTGACCTTGTGGCCAAAAACAATGATGTTTGTTTTATAATGGATAGGCTCGCGTTTAGCCACTATCTCACCTGATGGTAAGCGATGATGTGGCCGACGATGGAACATGCTTGCCCAGAAGCAATCTATTCACTCTTTACAGGTTATAGCTATCAGGAAACCGAATCCGGGAGAGAATTCCACTCCTGTTATCTTATAAGTCTTTATTAATAAAGACATAAGTACTATATACTTCAGTCGTTCATTTTGACGGCATAAGAATCACAAGCTATGATCAAGTTAAAATTTTTTTTTTTTTGGTGGGTAAAAATCATCCAGAAATGACAACCCCCGCCGGGAGATAGTGTCACTCTTACTGACTAAAAAACCCACCCCGTTTCTTCTTGCCTTTCATACCAACTGTTTACACATTAAAAATTGAATTAAATCAGCAAATCGCTATGCCTGTTCCACCTGCGAACTACAAGACGTAGATTATATACAGTCATGGTGGACATCCCACCATGCTAAAGAGTAGAATTCCCTGCTGGAATCTGTGTGTCCTTATAACTGCAAATAGGGATCGTATTTCGGTTAAGAGTGAAAAGGTTACTTCTAGGCAAGCGTATATACATCAAGTGGTAATGGTCGCGAACTAGACTATCAATCACACTATTCTTTTTATCCCGGTAATAGGTTTCCTTGAGATAGTTTACTTCATTCACGCAATTGAAGCCGCTGGTAAAAGGCAGTTGTAAATAAAAATGGTAGAAACGTCAAAGTTATGACCGAACCTTAATTGTTTAAAAAATATAGTGACCCTTATCCCCTTCGTCATAAAAAGCTGACATCCATAAACACTCCATAAGTCACAGCAATCATTGTCATCTCCTTTCAATAAAATGAACGAAACGGCTCTCCAAGCTAAAGAGCCTTTGAATTATTGACTCATAAAAGTTTATAGTAAAGAGAGTTACCGTTTAGCATTATAATAATGATCTGTCAGGAGAAGCTTTCCTTGGAATTGTTTACTATTCTCTTCATTTTATCTCCGAAACAAATAAACGTATTTCGTTATTTTTTCATAATACGTTAAGAAGTCCCACAGGGTATTAACCTAGGTCCTTATTTACTTGCTCCGATTCCGTTCTATTCGTGGAATACGCAACGTGTATTTTCTTTCATACTATTTTATTAGTCATTATTTCAGTAGTCATTCCCTTTTGAGCTGTTATTGTAAGTGTTCATATTCTTATTCTTTATTGCACAAAAAAAAACATACGTAAAAAATAGTTAATGTGCAAAGGCGAGCTTAATCCAGAATTGGTTTTTTTTTACCGTAAACCGGGTGAAAGACAGATGTTAAATAAGATGATGTACTTATGTGCATAATAAAAACTTAAAACTATTTGATACTAAATAAAAATGTGATTCATACATAATATTATACAATATCTATACAACATGTACCTAACTGGGATAATACATACTCTTATATCTAATTATAAAATTAAGATACAATCATATTTTAAGTACTGGAATTTTAATTAAATGCACTTAGTTAGTATTTAAGTAGCAAATAATGTGGACATCTGATAGCGCATCGGTATTGGTAAGTACTACGCATGTACACACAAACATGCTAGTGACGCAATCAATATTTATCAAGGATACTTTTTTCTATCTTGATTATTTTAAGATAAAAAAGTAACTACTTCAAAAATAGCTGCCGATTCTGAACATACTACTTTCATGATATCCACAGTTAAGAATATGATGTCTTTACAAATAGAATCCTATAATTACACTTCAAGTCATGTGACCAAGTAAACCAAGATCAAGAAGCTATGGTTACTGAGCTGCAATAACACTTCAAGGTTGCAGCGAATCAAAATAATTTCACCATTAACAGAATAATAATCTGGTATATCCATCATGGGCGTATCGTTCCACACACAAGAAAACACCATAACATCCCACCGCCGTCGATCTCCTTTAAATGAGTTTTTTAAACCGCTTTGGTCATCAAGTAAGGTTTTAATTAAATAACTCTGATCGTCATGTTGAGCGATAAATCATTTTTGAACCTTCAATTGTTTATTTATGGTACATCAGCTTCTGCCGACGACTTTACTTGCATGGAAGTCGAAAATTATAATATTCTAATGGAATATACTCCTGGGGTAAAGTGTTCCGTGTTCTATTGAGAACATTTGTAAGTAAATAAAACAATTTGCCTGCTGCGATCTTCCGGTTCGATTATAATTTAAATGTCTACAAGGCTAGAGTGAATAAGCTCTTAATAAACGGGTGGGATCACAGTCAAGCACTGGTTTATATCAATTTAAAAAAAAAACTTGGTCTAGTCATAGTAGTTTATTGATAAGGAATTCTTACATATCATAATATACAGAATATTAGTTACTTTACAGTCAACAAATTATTAAAAACACGTTACATTATTAAATAATGTCATATAATAAAATTATCAAACCAATAAAAGAAAATACAACAAACAAATAAGTAGAAGTCAAATCACACATCAAAATGATTAAATCAAAAGAAAAGTCACTTAATGACAGTCAAAACTTAATATTCATATCAAACCTTAAATCATCTTAAATTCGTCAAAGCAATAAAAACCTCGCTATATGCGGAACAGAGTGTAAAGTCCCACAAACCTCCATTGAAAATAATAATAATAATAATATTCCACAACTATCACACAGCGCCGTCTAGTCACAAGCTAAGCAGAGCTAGTGTTAAGGGTACTAGACAACTGATAAACATACTTACATATATATTTCTAAATACATACATATAATATAAATTACACCCAGAAAAGATTCATTCCTCATTCATCTCCATAGAAATTCCTTCCATCCTCTCCATTGAAATGATCCTCAGACCAGACGAGAGTTGTACCTGGTCCGGGAAACTGTTCGTATTCTTATTGCGCGAAAAACTCTAATATCACGATGCACGTTTTTGAATTTTAGTTCCTATATGGCATCAAATATACCCGAGTCTCAAACATCCAAAGCCGTTTACATGAAGAGTTATTCAACAGACAGGCAGACTTTTGCATTTATAATATTATTATGGATTGTCTTGATCTTGAAAAAGTGTAAAGTTGAATGAGTATTTTTGAAATGATACTCTTATGATTTTAATGGTCATATAAAAAGTGAATTAAGGGTATAATTTTCACTTTTAAGACTGACAATGAACCACTTTACTCTTCACTAAAGTAAACAGATATGGGTACCTATTAAGTAGTAGTTAGCCTTTTATGTCGTACTGCTGGGCGTTTCCTCTCTTTTCTACACACGTCTGTCCTCAACCATTGCAGGCCAGTCCCTCCGGTAGTTATCCAGCTCATGTCTCCACCTTCGCCTTTTTTTTTCGGTGGGGAAAATCATCCAATGACAACCCCCGCTCTTGGGCGTTTACTGACTAAAAAACCCACCCCGTTCCTTCTAGCCTTCATACCGGGGCTTGAGTTCCCTTTCGGATAACCCTGGTCCCAGTAGGCTTTCGACCCGGCTGGGCCCCTGCTGTTGCTGACAACTCCTTGAGGCGCGCGGGAACAATGCGCGCCGTCGACGACTTGGGCTTGGTCCAGACAGTTACCGGACGGCCCACCTTCGCCTTGGTCTGCCGCGATGTCGCCTTGCGTTTAATGGGACTCAATAAGTGGCTCTTTTGGTCTTCTGACATGCGGCAAACGAAACTGAAAGATATTTTTATTAAGTATTGTACTTATAAAAAAAAATATCCAGTTGTTAGGTATAAACAATACTGGTCAGATCGTTTAAACGTTAACATTTGGTGATAATTGACATATCATCCTCGTTTGACCATATCATTGATGTAGGATTTCAATAATAATAAAAGGTCTAAAAGGAAATAGGCCGATCTGGCCAGTTTTACTTGGCCATATCATGAAGTGGTTAATTCTAAGATCTGGCCACGACATATAGGGTTACTTGAAAACACTAACAACTTTGCAGGACTGTAGGTATTACTAACATCATAAACAACAACTTTTGTTCTATACAACATAATAAATTCACCAAAAACAAACCTTCAAGATTTTGATGTTCCATCTAACATAATTTCAACTCTATATTTTACTATACCTGCCTACGTCTGTTTAATGCGACGCAAGCATATCAAGCACCCCGCCACCCGATCCCCACTCCCTTCCACTATTGTAATATGTTTTGCTTCGCATAGACTTCTTAATACTTAGAACATTCAATTTAAATATTTTTATTTTATATTTTTTTTTGTATGAAAATCTGATGAACTTAAAATATGATACATTTTTAAGTCATAGAAAAAAAGTTGTTGTCTATGATGTTAGTAACATAGTCCTGAGAACTTGACAGTGTTTTACAAATAACCCTTTTTTATGGTGGGAAAAAATCATCCAATAACATCCCCCGCTCTTGGGCGGAGCGGGAGATAGTGTCAGACTCTTACTGACTAAAAGACCCACCCCGTTCCTTCTAGCCTTCATACCGGGGCTCGAGCGCCCTTTCGGATAACCCTGGCCCCAGTAGGTTTCGACCCGGCTGGGTCCCTGCTGTTGCTGACAACTCCTTGAGGCGCGCGGGAACAGTGCGCGCCGTCGACGACTTGGGCTTGGTCCGGACAGTTACCGGACGGCCGGACAGCGAGTTACAAATAACCCTGTATATAAAATTATGTAGATAACCTTAATAACACTCTTATTAATTAAAAAGTGTGTAAAATGTATATTAGTGCGTGTAAAATAAAAGTGCTACATCGTTACATGCAACCAAATTGGCTGAAATTACACAACATATTTTTAATACATTTAAGAATAACAAATTCACTACCCTTTTTAAAACTATATCAGAAATGGCGGTTACAAATTTTTATTAGTTTTGCTAATTACAAGACACGCCACCGCTGACATTTACGAGAAATTAAACTTAATTGTGAATGTAATAAAGTTGATAATAGATAACCCATATTATATTGTAATAACTGTATGTTTGAGTTGTTGATTATTCGGACACAGTGTCCGAATCGACACTTTTTTTTTGTTATTATTGATAAACTCGCGTTTGATGACTATCTCACTTGATGATAAGCGATGATGTGGCCGACGATAGAGCACGCTTGCCTAGAAGTAACATATTCACTTTTGACTTAAAAACCCCTAGGTTGTAGCTATCAGGAATCACAGACTCCGACAGGGATTCCGTTTAGCTGTACGCATCATTATTATTTCAGTGACAATTCGGACACCACCAAATTTATTGAAGATAATATTTAGTACAGTCAGATAAAAAAGTCTTATAATATAAAGAAATGTATTACTTACCTGAAGTTGCCGCCTTGAATCCAGCCTAAAATAATTTTGGTAACGCTTTTCCCCCTCACCCCCTTTTTTCCCCATCTCATATATTATAAGGAAGAGGTAAAGTTATTATTTTTTTGTTTGTTGGCGGTATACTCTGAAAGTACAGGATCGATTGCTAAAATTTTTTCACCAATAGAAAACTGTTTTATTTCTTGTGACATAGGCCATATTTAATGTACGCGGGTGAAGTTGCGGGCAAAAACTAGTAATATTTTCACTTTTTTTTATCTTACTATACTTACTAAACAGGTTGTATCGAAATTGTCAGTGAAAAATATATAAAAATAAAAATGTGTTAATTCGGACACTGTGTCCAAATAAACTGTGTCTGAATCTTCAGTAAGTCGTATGAATATCTACAATTTTATTGAAATAATTGTCCTACAAGTTATGGACGTGATATTTTCTGGGAATATTTTTACTTGAAAAGAATCTTTTTATTTTTAAAGAATTTTTCATTTTAATTGTTAAAACAATTATTTTATTAATGGTAGGTATGTGTTAGTGTAATGACTCTAGATTTGATTCTGATATTCCCAGGGTTGTGGAGTAATTAAGCTGGCGTATTAATAACTTAGCTTGCACTTGATATAATGGCTTCGTAAACGACCAGCTTTAATTAAGAACTGTTGTTGCAGTGTTATTCTTTTTACATTTATCGTGAAAATTTTTGTGAAGAGAATTCGAAGTAAAATTATATTTTGTGTAAATGGATCGATATGATATGTATAATAATTTTTTTTTGTTTATTTAGAGACAACTCTTGGTCCATATTAGATGTTAGTATCACTTATTTCTATGTTAATGTTCACACTGTTGGGACTCAGGACTCCTCTCTAGGAAAGGGAATAAGCCGTAATCCACCACGCGGCCGGGCCCAGTGCAGGTTGGTGAATGTCACGTCTTCGAATTTTTGGTTCTAGGACATGCCGGTTTCCTCACGATGTTTTCCTTCACCGTTAAGGTTTGTAATATTATTGAACAGATTTCTGTGATCAATAATATTACATTAAAATTGTCAATAAATTAAAGCTAGAACTACATTAGACCTAGGCACACGTGTATCACGCCTGATTTGCAGGGACTCAAACTGTAACCGTAATAATGTGTTTTAACACTGTTTTTTAAAACAGTTATAACAGAAAAACACTTTTAAATGTAACAGATACAATAATGTTACCGAATGAAACTGTAACCTTTTATGTGTTAAGAAGTGCTACCGAATCAAACTGTAACCTGTTATATGTGTTAATAAGTGTCAATATGTGTAACTGAAATAATTGCACAGTACCATAAATAAGTAAATTGTAACTTTGGCAACGCTGCGTTTACCTGTTACACTTATTAACACTGTTAACATTTTTATATCTGTTACAGATATGTTACGGTTACACTTTTTTAAGTGTTTTGAGTTAACACATTGAAAACACATAGGTATATAAGTGTTACATTTTTGATTCTGTTACACATTCAACATGTAACACTTATAATTCTGTAACCTTTATGAAGGTGTTTTTAAGAACCTGCAGTGATTTGTACGCAAAACGACGTCGCGTGGCGTGGATTAAGTGTAACTCTACAAGTCTAGTTTCCATAAAATGTATGGAGACCGACGCGCCCAGATCGGCGTACGTGGCACACGCGTGCGCGGTGTAGTTCTAGCTTAAATCTCATAGAAAAAAATAAAAAGAAATAAATTATATAGTTACCTACCTACGTTTTCACAGAAGGGACTGCATTTATTGTTGCCTTTTTTAACCCAAAAGTTGACTGATTGTCAACTGAAGGAACATAAGTGTTGTTTTAGTCAATAAAAGTCTGACACGCCGTCCCGCTCCACCCTAGCGCGGGAGAAGTCATTGAATGATTCCCTACCTCTAAAAAAAAACATAATCTGCTTTGATTGGGCTACGGGATTGTCCCAAAGAGTTTAATCCTCTAGAGTGATAATGATCCGGAGTCCTCGTTAGCGAAGGGTTCCTAACTAACTTAGCCATCTGTCAGTTTTAAAATCAGGGGATGATTATCTCTGCCTACCTCGCTAAGTCACAAGGGGATAATAGATAATATCTACATACATATCTATTTATTAATTAATTTTATAATTTATGTACACACAACAAACTTTTATAATAAGATATGTTCTTCTGTATATGAAGAACATATCTTATTACAAAAAAATGTACAAAGCTTCTGATTATATCAAAAAAAAACAGCATACCTGCGAAAGGAGAGACTGGAAGAGATTTAGACAATCGTGTGTAGAAATATTATATTATATTTCTACACACGATTATATTATATTATATTATATTATATTATATTATATTATATTATATTATATTATATTATATTATATTATATTATATTATATTATATTATATTATATTATATTATATTATATTATATTATATTATATTATATTATATTATATTATATTATATTATATTATATTATATTATATTATATTATATTATATTATATTATATTGTATTACATTATAAATATTATGTTATATTTTGTAGATTTAAAGTACCTACTCGTACACTTTAAATCCACAGTTATTTGAAGTCTACCACCGAGGCCCTGGAACACAGGCAAAGAAGGAACAGGAGCGGGTTTTAGTCAGTAAAAGCCTTCCCCCCCCGCCCATTGACGACTGATGTCATTAGATAACCACATGGTTTTCTTTTATGGTTAAAAGTTAGCGGAAGATCTTGGAAAAAACGAAATCATCTCTCAATTAATTTGATGTAGGTACTCATTAAATTATTTACCAAAAGAAAAATCTAATTAATTTTTGCAATTGAAATATCACAGATATTTAAACATAAAAAAAAACATAATATTTTATTATTACATTGTTTCAGCAACTATTGAAGTTCCGTGTTCCCAGATATTTTATAGATCCAAAAAAAAATACCCAAAAAATTTAAACTCGGAAATCCCGCAAGGCATTCAACTGGACATTATATTTAATTAACAATATTTATGACTTCCTTCGTACGATGTAGATATTTAGACAGAAGGCTTCTACATATTTCAATTAGTGCATAATTTAAATGTTATTTCAAGATTTAGATAGCTCTTGACCAAAAGTCCAGTCGTAACTGCCTCGACTGACAAGTTGTGGGTCGCGGGTTCAAACCCAGCCAGGCGTCTTACATCGTGTCTTTTTTCATTATTAATAGGCTTGCGTTTGACCACTATCTCACCTGATGGTAAGCGATGATGTGGCCGACGATGGAGCACGCTTGCCCGGAAGTAACCTATTCACTCTTGACTTAAAGACTCCTATGTTATATTATAACTATCAGGGAACACAGACTTCGGCAGGCAATTCCATTCCTATCTTGATTTAGATAGCTCTGGAATAAAAACCAAAAGTGGTGGTCCAACGGTTACTACATTTTTTTTTATGGTGGGAAAATCATCAATGACAACGCCCGCTCTTGGGCGGAGCGAGAGATAGTGTCAGACTCTTACTGACTAAAAACCCACCCCTTTCCTTCAAGCCTTTATACCGGGGCTCGAGCTGTCTTTCGACACTAACCCTGGCCCCTGCTGTTGCTGACAACTCCTTGAGGCGCGCGGGAACAGTGCGCGCCGTCGACGACTTGGGCTCGGTTTGGACTGTTACTGGACGGTCGGACAGCGAGCTACCCATAGCTCACCGTCCGCAAGAACACGCCTACGGTGGCCGGAAATCGGGATCGGAATCCCGGCGGCGGCGAGAGCGTCGTTGCCTGACGCGGTCGGCCTCCTCTAAGTAGCAAGCATTACAGCTTCGCAGCGTAATACCTGGTTCTATATAATTTAATTTCTTTCACCAACCCAACTTTATTTTTAATTTTTTTGTTTATGTTTTTTTTCCCTTTTATTCGATGAGATTGTGTAAGATATTATAATATGTAAGTATAATATAATATTTATACATAGAAATATATATCTATATATTATTTCAAAGTTATCTCTAGTCTTTGATTAATCTATTAGCAGTACACCGCAGACTACCCCTGTATTGTTTTATTCATTTCAATCCATCCTAAGGTTGTCTGTATCGCTGTCAGCGATAAGGCCGCCATTGTACCCCATAGATTTAAGTTTATGTTTATGTCATGTTACTTTTTGGTGTACAATAAAGTTTATTCTATTCTATTCTATTCTTTGGATGTGCCAAAGGTGTGTTTGTGGTTCCGTTTTTTCCTTTTGAGGTACGTCACCCTAAAAGTCAGTATTTTACATGAAGTTACCTATAGGTATCTGACCTCCAAAACCCAGTTACTGGGTAACCCGATACCTCGATAAGCCAGTTCTTTCTAAACAAACTATTAAAACAGCTACTACGCCTATTTAATTCAATTTCGTAAGTGTAATAAAAACCTTAGAGGCACCATTACCAACAAATGACCACGATACATCCTCCTTTATGAACCTTCATAGATACTCGAGCATATGCTACCCAGTATAATCTGACCTTTCTAGTTCCCATCATTGTTCTAACTGTTGTACTTCATGATATTTCAAGTAAAACTGGTAGTAATGCGGTAATGAATTTAAAGGCCAGTATAACATGACTCGTCTAATTCCCATCTTTGTACTAAGAGTTATTAGTCATGGGAGGTCGAGCTACACTGGTGGTAATGCAAGCTTGTGTGGCGACCGTGGTTTGCCCGTTCCGGTGGGATACCATGATATATGAGACTCTTTTTGTACTGCGCTTGACCTACGAATAAGTAAGAATAATAGATTTGTAATTGTGTCTGTCTGTGTGTTTTGGTGGTAACTTTTAAAAATAACACAAAGAAATAGTACATTTTGACACAAATCGAGAAAGTTTACGACACTACGAACCAGGTGAAATTCGTCCGAGCCGAAGGCGAGGGTGTTATGGAGCCGAGTGCTACAATGTCTTTCCACGTGTGACAAACGACGTTTTTCAATTCGAAGAAATAAATAAACGGGGATTGAAACGCGATTTGTTGCTAAGCGCCCATCTTAATACGATGCATACAATAAATTGCGGCGGATGCGAGCGCCAGTAGTTTTCCGCACTGAAGCAACATCGGAACTGAAGGAACACTAGTTAGAGAACCCTGAGAAAAAACATGTAGTTCAGGCGAGGTTGCATTAATTTTGAAGTTTTTTGAATCTCTGGACATCCACTAATATAAGAGAACATCACGAAAAATAATTTTATTAAAATTGACCATATGACCAATAGCTGGATAAAATTAAGACATATTATAAATCGGTTGACTCAATGAAAAATATCACGAATCTGACCCTACCTTACGATTCCAAACATATACATATACACCGTTAAATTTTAATCGTTTTAATCCCGTAGAGGGTCGATCCGGTACATGAAACACTATCGGTTTGAAAAGATAAAATTAAAAAATAAAGTACATAAGTAAATAAAGTAGTAGTCGGCGTTGCGTACAAACTACCTACAGGTCATTGAACTCATATAAGTAATATAATATAATATAATATAATATAATATAATATAATATAATATAATATAATATAATATAATATAATATAATATAATATAATATAATATAATATAATATAATATAATATAATATAATATAATATAATATAATATAATATAATATAATATAATATAATATAATATAATATAATATAATATAATATAATATAATATAATATAATATAATATAATATAATATAATATAATATAATATAATATAATATAATATAATATAATATAATATAATATAATATAATATAATATAATATAATATAATAAACTTTATTTTACACCAAAAAGTAACATGATATAAACATAAACAAAAAAAAATAGCCTTTTTGAGACAATTCTCAAAAGTTGTCTAAAAGCTTAATACTCTAAATGCCCACTGGCATGAATGGATAATTGTCTAAAAGTATTAAGCTTTTAGACAATTATCCAAATTATAATATAATTAATCTAATTGGATAATTGTCTAAAAGTATTAAGCTTTTAGACAATTATCCATTCAGAGACATGCTTTTAGAGAATTAGTCATTTTGAGAATTTGGCCTTTTGCGCCTATACCATTTATACCACCATAATATTTTATTGCTCAGAGACCACAAACTCTATGAGATTAGCCTTGAATAGAAATTAAATTACTTTTTCATTAGACATAATATCGCACTCAAAGTAGAAATTAGATTTCACCTAGGTACTAATAACACCAATAAATTCCAATCTCACGACACGAGAATCAAAACTAAATGGCACACTGACGCCTCGACATTAACATGATGACGCAGATACACACTATATATATACTTATGATAGATCTTTACACAGTATACAACCAAAGGGATGCGAGATTGTTCAACACAGAACAAAACATGGAACCGAGTTCTTACCATTACGTGTTAAAACGTCAAGAAAGAGGGATGCTGCTATTCACTCTATACACCACTAATTTTTAATTAGTACAAATACTTAAAGGGCTTATTAGAAAAGCCCTTGTTATTATTTAAGTAAAGTCTCAATAAATAATATTCATAAAAAGCAAAATTGTTAGCGTTTGTGTTTATTCCAAAATGTCTCTAAATTTATGGAAATATTGTACAGGCTAATGATTAATGACGATTCAAATGGAAAAACACTGCCCGCAATATTTTCTACTAACAATAATTTGTTATGTATGATTGAATCTATGATGAATTTACCTTTTCGTGATCAATTTTAGGATTTCGGTTTTTTCTACTTTTGAATACAACACTATGATCAGTAACGGGTACAGATACAGCCCCATTTTTTTGTGTACTAATTAAAAAGTAGGGGTGTATAGCACATTTCTTTTACAGTTCAGCTTAGGTCGTCAAATGGATTCGCATTAAGGGCTATGATAGGCCCTCAATCACTGTGGCCCTGGAATGCAAACGACAATATTGAATACGGATGGGTTTTAGTCTGTAAAAATCTGACATTTCCTCTTGATCTACCTAGAGGCAAAGCTGATGACAAAAAAATGGTATGAAAAGCACGTCTGCCAGGTTTGCGACCTGTTCAAAGGAGTTACCATAGCCGTCAACATAGCAACTTAAAGAACATTGTGGCTTTTAGTAAGTAAATGATAACTCACGTAAAATAAAAAAAGCGGAAAGAGTTATCTTATAATTTACCAACATCAAAAGACAAAAAAAATATATTTAACCGAACTGAAACGAATACTAACAGTATAGAGGAATTACGGCCAAGTTCCGTGACCCAAGTCAACTAATAATGTTCGAACTTCAAAACTAAAGACAATTTGTCATAGATATGCACTTGTATATAGACATTATAGGACTCGATTTGGGACGAGAATAATTTGAGTCGAGCTTAGGTTGGCTGCAAGCCTTGAGATAATCTGTTGACAGGAATATTGACTGGCAATTGATCAGAGGCATAAAGGCTAACAAGGTTACCGCCATAGCCAGAAAAATCGCCTAACTTAAGTGACTGTGAGCAGGGCACATTGCTCGCTGAACAGATGGTCGATGAGGCCGGAAGGTTCTGGATGCGATCGCGCACTGGAAGACGCAGCTTTGGTAGGCCTCTCCCACCAGGTAGACCGATGACCTTGTGAGGGCCGCGGAAAACCGCTGGACGTTACGCACAGGATCGGTTGTTGCGGTGATATTTGGGGTATATGTCCAATAGTGGATCTTTTGGCTGACATGATGACGATGGAATAGAATAGAATAAACTTTATTGTACATCAAAATAGTAACAATATCACAGAAACTTAAATCTATGGGTACAATGGCGGTATTATCGCTGAAAGCGATGTCTTCCAGGCAACCTCCTCTTCTTCTTTTTCTTTTTTCTTTCAAAATAGCGTTAAGCTTGGTGGGATTAAATCCATGAACTTTCTGAAAATTGTAATTAGGCCCTCCAAAATTGTATTAACTACTAGCAGACTCTGCAGACTGCACGTTTCTTGCACGTTCTTCTCCATAGAGACCTACGCTTTGGAACGTGCAATTTAACTTCACTTTTCTTGGACTGACCGACATTTGACTATTCAAAAGTGCCTGCAAATGGTCTATTTGAAATTAATGATTTTGACTTTGACTTTGTCCTGCCCAAAAATTAGCTTTCTGTCAAAAAAAAAATTGAAAACCCGATTGCAGTGCCAGTCTTGGGTCCAATTGTTTTTCAAACCGTCCACTAATTCAAATATACACACACAATTTAATCTAAATCAGTCAAGCAGTTTAGGAGAAGTTAGGCGACAAACACATTTACCTACAGAAGAATTATATTAAAACGATGTTTTTTAAACTTCCTATAATATCATTAATTGTCACAAGACTCTCTTATAATGGAACTTTATTAAACCAACCTAGCTCAATATCATCAACTCTAAACTAATCCAGCAAATTACGTGTATTTGCCCAGCTTGCGGCCACCCTAACGTAGAACAAACACACTAGGATCCTTGATATTTATTGGCATTGCCTCACATCCGCCGTTAAATTCTTATAATATACCCAATGAGGCTCTGAATCATCGATTGTGCAAGACTGACGGAGGTACTTGTTAAGGGTAGGATATATTTGTAATTGTTGGGCGTTTTATTGATTGATTTTGTCTTTATCTTACACTAATACTATAAAGAGGATTTTTTTTTGTTGGAGGTAATCTCTGAAAGTACTGGTCCGATTGCTGAAATTTTTTCACCGATAGATAGCTGCTTTATTCCTGAGTGACATAGGCTGTATTTTATGTACGCGGGTGTAACCGCGGGCAAAAGGTAATTTTAAAATAAATCATCATCATCATCACTTCTCTACTCTTTTCCCAACTAGATTGGAGTCGGCTTCCAGTCTATTCGGATACGGCTTTTTTTTATGGTGGGAAGAATCATGCATTGACATCCCCCGCTCTTGGGCGGAGCAGGAGATAGTGTCAGACTCTTACTGACTAAAAGACCCACCCCGTTCCTTCTAGCCTTCATACCGGGGCTCGAGCGCCCTTTCGGATAACCCTGGCCCCAGTAGGCTTCGACCCGGCTGGGTCCCTGCTGTTGCTGACAACTCCTTGAGGCGCGCGGGAACAGTGCGCGCCGTCGACGACTTGGGATTCGGATACGGCTGAATGCCTGTGTTTTACATGGAATGCCTGCTTATGCCGTGAGGCACACAATTGTATTTTTTTACTTTTTTTTTGTTTCGTGTTTACATAAATCAATATTTAAGTGTGTCTTGTGTTGTGCCAAAGTAATTAAGTTTCTTTCTTTCCTTTATTATTTCTTTCATTCTATCTTCTCTTTCTTCTTTTTCTTTTTTTTTCTGACTAATTTTCTTTATTTTTATCAGAACTCCACCACCTATTTAAAGAGGATCTCGACGACGACTAACAACCGGGACTAAAGGCTTTATGCGCTTTCCGAACCACGGGGGATACCCCGTATTTCTCTTAAGAAATGTCCTATGAAGGTATTTTTTCTTAAATAATTGTTTCTTAATGTTTTTACATAAAATAGAAGTAATGTTGTAACAGGTCCTGCCCCCCTAGCCAAGTTACAACCGTTTCGCTTGCGTCGAACGCTTCGAGTTGACCGCGTCGCCGAATCTTTTGTTCTGACCACGCGACTTAGCATTGAGATGACGTCATTCCCGTACATTTGTAGCTTTCTACTAGCGTTAACTATTGCAGATTAGCAACTTGGCTAGGGGTACTGATTTGAGCCTGTTCATCGCGCATCCATCCGAATTTCGCGACCCTATATTTACGAATACGTATACATTACAAAAATACCAAGCAAAAATGCCTCGATGGCTTCGTATGCGCCAACCAATACCAAAATGATCACTTAAACATATCCTGGCCTTAACACAAACAAAATGCCGTCATATTTCAGTAAGCAGTAATGTCATGTGCACAATAATAGCGAGTACAGTGCGGTACAGTGGCACCTTACAATTTTCTCCACAATTTGATCCGTCGCACTGATTACGTCCACAACAGTTGACGATTGTGTTATAACTGTGTTTAGAGTTCCGCATTGAGATCGCAAAACGGCGGGTAGCCATTTTCTTTTAGACTATTTGATATTGTTGGAATGGAAAGAATGTTTCATGTGTTGATTTGATTGTAGATTTTTTCTTTTATTTCTCGCAGGTCAACCTAGGAGGTTGTCGTCTGCTTAACCGGACTTGCCTGTGGCGGCCCTGATAAGAATCAAAGCCTCCAGCCAGGGCTTACTTAACTAACTTATAAACTAAGCGACTACGCTAAGGGCATGGTATGGTGCCTGCAAGCCTATGGTGTACGAGCCTCGGCTTAGGGCGTCGCTGGGGGAGGGCAGCAGGGGACGGGCTGAATCGATCAAGATTTTTTCTACGATGGGAGCATACGGTATAGACCTTTCGATCACACTTGGCATTCCATGATTGACACTCAGGAGAACCAAGGTCGCCGACATAGCACGAAGAATCACCAAACGTAAGTAGCAATGGGCAGGACATATTGCTCGTAGAACAGATGGTTCTGGAGTGGCAACCGTGCACCGCAAGATGCAAGATGCAGCGTTGGAAGGCTCCCACAATGTTGACCGATGACCAGGTGAGAGTCGCGCGAATGCAATGCATGCGAGATGCACAGGGCCGGCCGTTGAGGCGACACTTGGGGGAGGCTTATGACCAACAGTGGACATTTTTCGACTGAAATGATGATGAGGACCTTTGCCCATTTATTCTGGATTCGGCTTCTACGTAACTAACCCTAATACCTCCTACCTCCTGCTTCTTTTTTGACTCTTTGACCTTACACAACCCATTTTTCTGGGCAATACGATATACCTTTACCTAAGCAAGATTGTTGTAAACATTTCTTACTTGTGATAGTTGGTAACAATGGCTTAACGTGTTTTCTGAGGCACCGAGGATTCTCCAGATGAAATTAACGGTCACCCATCCATGAACCGACCTTGGCAAGGGTTACTTAACCTCGATGTTCGGTACTTGTTATACTTACTTAGTTGTTACTTATACCGTCTACATTATAAATCAAATAGCTCAGGTTAGATATGTAGTAGATACGAATATTTATCTAATACATTACCTAACATACTTTCACAGTCCTGCACTCCTGCGCACCCCATAGCGTCGCGTCGCGTCGCGGTCTGCTTGCGCACGCGCACCGCTTTCGTAAGCCGATCCTGAAGATAACGCCTAGACAACACTTGCTACTGCTTTTTCTATGCATTATGTACTGGTTGGAACAGTTATGTTGTTGTTGGAACAGAAAAAAATAGGGAAGTAATGCCATGTGCCGTACGGCGTTACGCCACCAGTATATGGTACAAAGCGTTTTGGGAACACATTCATTGTGCGTTCAGCTAGGAGTGGAATTCCCTGTTAGCGTCTGCTTTTAACCGACTTCGAAAAGGAGGAGGTATGTTCACCGATATCTCGGTCAATTGTTGACCGATATCGAAAATTATTTTTTTGATGGAAAGGTTATACTTCCAAGTTGGTCCCATAGAAATATTGTTATGATCTGATCATGAACTTCGAAGATATGGAACAGAACTCCTCATAGGATCACAGCAGAATTGTCGTAACAAGAGAAATTGCTTTGTTTATACTTGTAGTCGATGACTGACTGAAAGAAAATGTACCGAACTGATCTGGTGATGAGCCGGTAGGTAAATTAGTGTAATCTAACGATGTTTGGGATTATAAGAATCGTTATGAGATGCACTCTGGCTATGAGGTATTTAAGTTTGGCTGAGTGGTACTTTTTAGTGGTGGTCCGTACCATAACTAAAATGTGAAAAATAAAAAACTTTCCTTATGAACTGGAATGAGAAAGCGAGGAACCGTGATCGTTGGAAGGAGTGGAGGGAAGCCTTTGCCCAGCAGTGGGACAGTGTGGACAATAATAATAATAATAAAAAACTTTTTACAAAAAAAACTTTAACCGACTACAATGTTTTAGTCAAAATTGAATAGGTTATTTAAAAGCGTGCTCCATCGTCGGCCACATCATCGCTTACCATCAGCTGAGTGACGTCCTGGAATAGAACATACTTGCTATACAGGGAATATGTTCCCTTGGAATTATAATCTATTTTTTTAAAGATACGATTTTCATCTAGCAGCTTTAGATGGATATCCATCCACCATAGCTTTTCTTTTGGTGGGGAAAAATTATCCCAATGACATCCCATCATCATGAATGGGAGATAGTGTCAGACTTTTACTGACTAAAAAACCCACCCCGTTCCTTCTGGCCTTTCAAACCGGGGCTGAGCTACCTTTCGGAGCTAACCCTGGCTCCTGTAGGCTTCGACCCAGCTGTTGCTGACCACTCCTTGAGGCACGCGAGAACAGTGCGCGCCGTCGGCATCTTGAGCTCGGTCCGGACAGTTACTGGACGGTCGGACAGCGAGCTACCCATTGTTCGCCGTCTGCAAGCCCGCGCCTAAGGTGGCCGGAAATCGGGATCGGAATCCTGGCGGGAGCGCCGTTGCCTGATGCGGTCGGACTCTTCCTTTGCTAGCATTACTGCTTCGCAGACTGCCACTCCTCCTCGCTCCGGACCATGGCCTGTACCAAGGTCCGGCGCGATAGATCGCCACCGCCGATCACCCCCACGAGGGCACGGCGATGCTCCGCCCAAGCGGGGCACACCTCCACTGTGTGCTCCAACGTATCCCCCGGGCGTTCCGCACAGTGGCGACACCCAGACGTAACTTCCGCACGAATCCGGTGCAGGAATCCCCCGAACTTACCATGTCCGATGAGAACCTGCGTCATGCGGAAGGTGAGGACGCCGTGAGGTTTTCCCAGCCACGCCTCAAAGAGAGGACTTACCGCCATAATTGTGGCGTGCCCAGCACTTGGTTGCGATAGTTGCTGACGCCATTTCACCCGCCGGAGCACCCCACCATAGTTGGGAAAAGTTCTTCACCATCATTTCAGCCGAAAGGCCCTCAACAGGCCACTAGTCCACCTTGTAGGAGATCTACCAACGAAAGGCACAGCTTTCAGTAAGCGATCGCCAGTTCGCCACTCCAAAACGTTTCAGCCCCAACATAGGTCTCCTAGCGGGCAACTTAGTAAGGCTAGACTTTTGCATGATTAAATTTTAATTATTCAGTCGATTAATTATTGCCCATATAATTCTAATGACAATTACAACAATCATAATGACATTCAATCATGAGGCGGCAGGCGCCACTCTACCCACAATATCTTCTGGAATTCTCAGTTCATAATAAAAATGTAAGTAACATATTTCTCATCAATATACGACCTTATCCGGCCAACATATTTATGTGTAATATAAAAATCTAAGTAAATAATTATAGCTAGTAAAAATCCTTGGTAAAGAATTCTTGAAGTCTGCCATTTTCCTTGAGGCAATAAGTGAGAAATCTTAGTTACATCAGGTCGCACGCATGCGCAAACACCACTCGTACACTGCATTCGCGATTTTATTTCCAAACATGTAAACAAAGATGTGTTTTTTGAAATACAACTTTAACTTTAACACATACAGTTCAATTTCCACTGCAACTTCTACGAACATTATGACGTTTTTTAACAGCACTGGTAATTCTAAAATCAACTTAATTTAAACAGAACTAAAGTTGATAGTCAATTGGACATAAATACTTGAATATTTATTATGATACATACGCTTGCACATAAACACACATACAAACGAACAACGTGTTCATTAAACAAGAATGTGATTTACAATACACGAACAATTAACGAATACCATTTCGCAAAAACTGATGAAAATATTTGATGGAATCACTGTGATATTGAACAAAAGAATATTATGCTCAAGGCTGCACTAATTGAAGAAGAATTAGGAAATATTCCCATCGTTTGAAATAGTTTGTTAAAACTAGAAATAGCTATATATGTGGATTGCCAGGAATTTTCCCGAATTGTACAGGCGCAATAATAATACCTACATATTTATCTATAAGACTACATTGTTCCAATGGTTAGTAATAACCTCATCGTCATCGTCAGCCTTTTTAATGTTCCCACTGCTGGGACTCTGGCCTCCTCTCTAGGTGAGGGAATGGCCAGTAATCCACCACGCGGGCCCAGGGCGGGTTGGTGGATGTCATGTCTTCGAATTTTTGGTTATAGGACATGCCGGTTTCCTCACGATGTTTTCCTTCACCGTTTTGAGAGCAATGGTAATGAAATAAATTACAGAAAGTAATGCGCCTGGCAGGGTTTGAACCCACGATCTACAACTCGTAAGTCAGAGCCATTACCACTCGGCCACCACTGCTATCAGTAACAACTTATCAACTGGGTTAGTAACACTTAAAAAACTTAACTTGCTGGGCACCAGTTGGAGCTGGTACTAAATGCTATTGATGTAAACTTTGAAACAGTTTCATCTACTAGTAACATGCGCAACTTCTGAGCATGAGCTCCTGGGTTCAATTCCCGAGTCGAAGAAAATGTTGACTAGACAACGGGTACTAGACAACTGATAAACATACTTATATATTTCTAAATACATACATATTATAGATAAATTACACCCAGACACAGAACAAATGATCATGCTCATCACATAAACATTTGTCCAGGGAAATCGAACCCACGACCTCCGGCATAGCAGTCAGGGCCACTAACCACTAGACCAACAGGCCAGACATTGACAGTTTAACTCTACGTTCGCGTTCAAAAATGCCAGGGTAGAATCTATCTAATAAGTTCAACGACTTGGGTAATTATTAGGATTTAATGAAATCTGATGTAGTCAATACCGGTTCAATAATCAAGGTTGATTAAGAGATAGAGATCATTGTTTACTAACAGAAGACCCTTATGAAAAGTATCGAATATAAGTATTTTTTAAATGATTAAATATTATACAGAATTCCCAAGTCGGTTGACTTATTAGACAGACTATAGAGTAAGTACCCTATGACGATATTAGAGTTAACTCTAAACTCAAATTTAATTCTCTGATTTGGGCTGTATTTACTTTTGTATAATGATGGCAATGGGCGATATAACCCCCTATCTAACGATTCCATAGTAAACGTACATCTCTATTAGTTTCAAAAGAAACTAACCATTGAATAACAGTACGTAAAGCTGCGTAATTAGATACGTAACGTTGTCAGTCACATTTATCTTCACGCTCTCATACCGTGACGAGGTAGGCAGAACTACAAACGGTAACAACACTTGGGTACCGCTAGACCAGTAAATAGAACTATAAAGATTTACTGTATTTGTTAAGCCTTTTTAATAAGGTGTAAAATCATCAAAAAAAATCTCCCGCTCTAGGCGGAGCGAGAGGGGGAGAATTTTTTCTAAGGCAGGGCGCAAATAAATAATAATAATAATATTCCACAACTATCACACAGCGCCGTCTAGTCCCAAACTAAGCAGAGCTTGTGTTATGGGTACTAGACAACTGATAAACATACTTATATATTTCTAAATACATACATATTATAGATAAATTACACCCAGACACAGAACAAATGATCGTGCTCATCACACAAACATTTGTCCTGGGTGGGAATCGAACCCACGACCTCCGGCATAGCAGTCAGGGTCACTAACCACTAAACCAACTGGCCTGTCAATGTGTGTCTTTTAGCAGATACAATTACCGGTACGGATCTTGAGCACTCGCTTCAAGTTGCGCAGAAGTCAAATATTCGGTCTCTTTAGTGGTGCGACGTGAGACGCGGGGGCGGGGAGTGTCAGTGATTGGCTCGCCGCGCCATCGTGTCATAGACGTCACTCGTAATTCATTCCCTGCGCTTGCTGCACCTATCTAACAACGACGACGATTGGCTCACCATTGTTTGGAATGCGCAAAGCGATCCCCACTCTGACGCCGAGCGCTCAAGATCCGTGCCGGTAATTGTACAAGCTACCGATGAATATTTGATTTCTATAGAACCAGTATGAAATCATTCACTCCCTGCGCATACGTAAACATTATTTGTGTCCAGTTTCTTCCACATAACACATGCTCATGACGATCAAAAAGTGCTCGGTGTCGGTAACTGAAAACTAAAAGTGTCTACATTTGCGCAGCGCCCTAGGGCATGAAACGGTCCAAAGTTTGTATGATTTGTTCCGTTTTAATACCACTCATCTAATACCATTGGTATTTGTTTGAACGCAATTTTATTACCTATTCTGAACGGAGATCACTCTTAAAATAATTTTATTTAATGTACGAACCCATATCAGTGACTTGAATTTAGTATAGTCAGCTCAAGTCAAACCTAATCAAATTTTGGTTTCGTAATATTTTTATGCGATCGTAATATACAAAAACTTTCACTAACTAATCAGTTTTTTTAGATATGTCTGAGGAAGCTATAATCAACCCTCAACATCTTGGTGGAAAACAGAAACCTTGACTTGCATAAAAAAAAATGGTGGCTTGTTGTTATTTAGAGCAGGTTTGCAGTACACAATTTATTATTAAACTAGACATTTGTTAAATAAATACGTTTTTTTTTTTAATTTTATTTCAATTAAAGATCCTATACAAAGCATTTTGGCTGACTGTACTTTAGATCCTTGAATTTCTTTTATTATAATTTGGAGCAAAGGTATCCATTCGGAATAGTCAATTAACACGGGTTCAAACAAATACCAGTGGTATTAGATGAGTGGTATTAAAAACGGAACAAATCGTTTGTATGGACAAACCTTCTTTCATACAGAGTCTAGATAAAAATAAACCGCTATCATAACAGCGTTTCATACAACGCCATTAAAAATAATGATTAAAAAATTAACATTACGCGAGACCGCTTCAGTTCTCACAGAGCCAGAGTTTAATTGTTGTAAAAACATTTAAAAAGCATAATTTACTTTAATTTAGTATTAACACAGGAGTTTCATGACAGGTTGCGGACGCACTCGGTTTTAAGACTTTATTAATCTTACTGTATATGTGTATCACCTAGAGATGAGCCGTTGTCGGCAATATTGCCCGATGTGGGAATATTGCTGGTAATATTGCCACCAATATTCCCACTTCACGTCAATATTGCCGGCAACAGTACATCTCTAGTGTTACCACATTAAAGCCCTTTATAGCAGGGATGTTATGGATATGAAATTTCGGATACGGATTAGATACGGATATAGAAATAATTATTATACCGGATATGGATACGGATACGGATATGAAGTTATTTCGGATTATCCGTTAGTTTCGGATAATTTCGGTTACGGATATTAGATTTTTAAGGAATTTCGGAAGTAAAATATAAATAGCTAATAAAATGGTTTCCGTATTCCAGCAATTCCGTAACACAACACTTTTGTTTCACTTATTTGCTGAACTATTCTTGAATGTTTAATTGCTCACAACACAAGTTAGTTACGTTACGAGTATGATAAGACGACAACAGAAGAAAACAAAAAATGCGCGCGTGTATCGGCCGCTGCCCGGCCGATCAACAAAACAACCTGTCACGTGTCGCAATTAGGCTCCGCCCCTATCCGATATTATCCGAAACTTTTATTTCTGATTCGGTTACGGTTATGGATATTATTTTATATCGGATATCCGATAGTTTCGGTTACGGTTATGGAGCTCCCTAACATCCCTGATCTATAGTGTTTTTAGTTGACTTTTATGGCATAAATAGTCTAGAACTTTAGATAGTCTTTCTCAGAAAGCTCTTTTAAGTACTTACCTAGGTTGCTAGGGCTGCGGAATTGTTTGAAAAAGTTACAGCGGTCGTAGAACTCAAAGGGCAACTAAAGGAACACAGGAGTGTTTTAGTCAGTAAAAGTCTGACCCTCCCTATTTTTTAATTAGTACAAAAAAAATGGGGCTCTATCCCGTACCCGTTACGTCCGATCATATTTGGGTAGTCAAAAGTAAAAAAACAGAATCCCAAAATTGTCCACGAGGCATAATTGGTTAATTCATAATTGAATCAAACATATTTCGTAACAATTACTGCTAAGAAATACTATGAGCATTTTTTTTTAATTATTTTTCTTCTACACTTATATAATAAAGAGGTAAAGTTTTTTTGTTTTTTTTGTTTGTAGGAGGTAATCTCTGGAAGTACTGGTCCGATTGCTAAATTTTTTTCACCGATAGAAAGCTGCTTTATTCCTGAGTGACATAAGCTATATTTTATGTACGCGAGAGAAGCTGCGGGCAAAAGCTAGTTCATAATAATTGGCCTGTACAGTGTAACCATAAATTGAGTGACATTTCGGGATATAAACAAACGCTAATAACTGTGCTGTTTGTGAAAATTATTTATTAAAACTTTAATTATATAACAACAAGAACTTTTCTAATAAGCCATGTAAGTATTTGTACTAATTAAAAATGAGTGGTGTATAACTCTGATGGAGAACCAAGGTTACCGACATAGCACGAAAAATCGCCAAACTTAAGTGGCAATGGGCAGGGCACATTGGTCGCAAAACAGATGGCCATTGGGGCCGAAAGTTTCTGGAGTGGCGACCGCGTACCGGAAGACGCAGCGTCGAAAGGCCTCCTACAAGGTGGACCGATGACCTGGTGAAGGTTGCGGGAATCCGATGGATGCGAGACGCACAGGATCGTGCATTGTGGCGACACTTGAGGGAGGCCTATGTCCAACAGTGGACGTGTATCGGCTGAAATGATGATGTGTATAGCTTCACCCAGAGCGGTTTTTTTGACATTAAATGGATTTGAAAAAATATTTTTTATTTGTGATTTCGAATAAAGTTACTTTTTCTTATGTATTCTATGCACCACCTACGAACGTGAACTATCTGCGGCATTTGTTAAATGTGAAATGAATGTCAAATTACATCCAATTCAGATATTTAAGTGTTTTTTTTAGTGGGAAAATCATCTAATGACAACCGCCGCTCTTGGGCGGAGCGGGAGATAGTGTCAGACTCTTACTGACTAAAAACCCACCCCGTTCCTTCGTGCCTTCATACCGGGGCTGAGCTATCTTTTGAAACTAACCCTGGCACCAGTAGACTTCGATCCAGCTGAGCCCCTGCTGTAGCTGACAACTCCTTGAGGAACAGTGCGCGCCGTCGACGACTGGGGCTCAGTCCGGACAGTTACCGGGCGGTCGGACAGTGAGTTACCCATTGCTCGCCGTCCACAAGCCCGCGCCTACGGTAGCCGGAAATCGGGATCGGAATCCCGGCGTGCGGCGGTGAGAGCGCCGTTGTCTGATGCAGTCGGCCTCCTCCTTTGCTAGCATTACTGCTTCGCAGAAGGAGGCGACCGCCTGCCACTCTTCGTCGCTCCGGACCATGGCCTGAACCAAGGCGTGACGCGAGAGGTCTCCGCCCTGGCAGGGCACACCTCAACTTGTGCTCCACCGTGTCCTCCGGGGGTATTTGAGTGTTAAAGGTAACAAGCACACACACAAACTTTAGTCTGTTTAATATTAATTACACCAATATTAAACAGACAAAGTTTTGTGTGTATAGTCAAGTTATAAAAATCGCGCGAAGCCTAGGCGGGTCGGTAGTAAAATACTAAACCGATTACGTTTTCAAAAACAATTTTACGTAATAATTAAAAAAAAATTACCATCTTTTGTTTTACCTCCGAAAAAAAGACAACACAAACATAAATAATAAACTTTATTCGACTTCCAATTTAATGCAATTAATCGTAAAGCAGCTGTTTCCATTAAATTGAAACAAAAAGTCCAATTAAAGAAACAAAAGTGAGTGAATGATGCTCGAGCAAAATCATGCATCTGCTTTAACCCTTTCCCTTTAGCACGGGAGGGTTAACGGGTCGATAATGACCCAATTAAAGATGGACTGTTGCCATATGACGAACAATAGAACTAAATTAACTTTTTTTTGGTTATAATTTGGCGTTAGGTTATAAAACTTTACTGGATGTGACATCTAATAAGTAAAGAAAGAAAGAAGGAAAAATATTTGAGACTCGCACATTCGAACTCACATTTTTTCATCCAATTTCCATATTTTCCATGATTCTGAGATAATTGTACATGTTTACATCATTCTAACTTGTGCCAGAGGCTTTTTCCGGCCTGCAGGATGCAAGCTCCTACAGAAAAATTCCAGGTGAAAAAAAAATCTAGAACCCAGATCAATAATCAGGTGATCTCAATAAATTTGAATATGGGTCAGGATAGGACACCAAAGCTTATTCAACTTCATTGCAAAAATGACGTTAAATTGTTAAGACGGTCGAGCTACGGGATAGTTCGAAAGAATCGCCTTGACCCTGAAACGCAAAGGGCAAAGGGCGTGCGGACGACGAGCAATGGGCACCTCGCCGTCTGTCGACAGTGCGTAGTATTCCACGTGCTCTTCAAGGGATGTCAGCAAACTATAGGGGCCCAGTAGGGCTGTGCCCACTAGGGTTTTCTAAAAAGGAAACTCGTGGTGCTAGAACGCAAAGGGTAACTGAAGGACATAGATGTTTTTTTTTTAAATCTACTGGGGCCAGGGTTATCCGAAAGGGCGCTCGAACCCCGGTATGAAGGCTAGAAGGAACGGGGTGGGTCTTTTAGTCAGTAAGAGTCTGACACTATCTCCCGCTCCGCCCAAGGGCGGGGGATGTCAATGCATGATTTTTTCCCACCATAAAAAAAAGACGTGTGGCACTCGGGGACTGCCGCGGTAAAGCTATTGCATAGCATTTTTATCAATTATAATTTATTATTTATTTATTTTATTTATGCAGTATTTTTTTTCCTATGTTTTTTTTCTTTGATATTAATTGAAGTTACACTTTCACACATTGAATTGAATTTTGATTGATTGTTCACTCATTTGTTTTCTTATCGGTCACCACGCTCAAAAAACAAATGAGTGGGGGGTGTTAGGTTATTTTCGTTACGGAATTTCTGGATTCGGTCTCCACGCTCAAGGCCCGCGATAGAAGCTATGCAATAGCTTAAAAAAAAAAAGCCCCATCGTAACCTCATTCAAGTAAAGCTACCTTGAACCTTATCAACTATTTGGGCTCTAAAACCTTACTCACTAATTTTTAAACAGCGATAGCTGCGTTAAAGAGGGGTTTGGACAGTTTACTTTGAATAAAACCAACATCAATCAAATTAATTTTAAAAGTATTCATCAGCACCATGGGATTAAGTAAAAGTCTGACATTCCTTCTCGTTTTAAACAGAGCTAAAAAAAATGAGTACTCCATGCTCAAGCATTTGAGACCACTACACAAACGAAGCAGGCCTTTCTCACTAATACAAAAATAACTTAACTAGGTAGATGCGCAAAAACTGCACCTAGATTTTAGCCTAGATCTCAGGATGAGCAATAATCTTACACAACAACTTCTTACATCACAGATCTAAGATTCACGATCATAAAAATGTCATGCCTATTGCGCGAGCCTTCAACTCTCATCCTTTCCATATTATAGCAGTTTGCGATTGTGAAAACTAGTCTGAGAAGTAAACATCATTTATTAGATTCCTATGACCGTATTATATTATCCTAGTAAAAGACCCAATTAAAAATATTTCAGGAACAATCAATACGTCACTTGCGATACCGTTTTTTTTTTAAGAATGAACCTTTAATATATTGGGGCTAAGGGTTTGCTTCTGAAAGGAAGAGTCGGCCCAGGTATGAAGGCTAAAAGAAACAGATTGGATCGTTTAGTCAGTAAGAGTCTGTCACTATCTCCCGCTCCGCCCAAGAGCGGGGGTTGTCATTGGATGATTTTTCGCACCATAAAAAAAAAGGTATAAAAGGCAAGGAACGAAGAAACGGGGTGGGTTTTTCAGTCAGTAAAAGTCTGACACTATCTCCCGTTCCACCCAAGGGCGGGGGATGTTATCTGGATGATTTTTACCCACCGAAAAAAATAAAAATGAACACCACACATAAAAAATCAGTAAGATGATGATGTATCTGCCGTTTTCAGAATGTATAAAACATATCCAAACTGGAGTTTTGGTAATCTCCATTTGTTTTTTTTTTTTCGGTGTGTTAAAATCATCCAGATGACATCCCCCGCCCTTGAGTGGAGCGGGAGATGGTGTCAGACTTTTTCTGACTAAAGAACCCACCCCGTTCCTTCGTTACCTTTCATACCGGGGCCGAGCCTTCTTTTCAGAAGCAGACCCTTGGCCCCAGTAGGCGTCGACCCTGCTGGGCCCCTACGGTTGCTGACAACTCCTTGAGGCGCAAGGAAACAGTACTTGATGACTTGGGTTCCTCCATTTGGTGGCTAATAATAAAACTAAATATTTCTGACATAAAATCGGCCACATCTAGCAAACCTACATCTAATCAATTGACACCGAAGGGCGATAGGAAGTGCCCGTCGGAAATCGGAACCAAAAGGGGTGCGGTAACAAGCGCACGTGCATGGCAAGAGCAAGTACCACCAATCTGGCGCATTGTGTCTATGGTATAACGTGAGGGGTACTTCGGAAAAGGGTGGAGGAACGAAAAAATGATGTAATGAGTGATTATCTAGTTGTTTTGTTGGTTATTGAAGTCACGTGTTGTCGATAGGATTTTTGTTATTGTAAAAGAGTAGTGGTTTAGAAAGTAGAGTTTTATTTTGTGAAAGAGCTAAATAGCTTTACACTATTGAAAGTGTTGTTTTCTTTTTTGTATTGTTTGTAAGAATGGCGAATTTTTTGGATGAAAATAAATATGGATATAAAGAATATTTATTAACTAAAAAACATACATTTATGAGTTGGATTCCTGGAACTCACATTAGGATTCTGTGTATTTTGTTAAAATTGCTGTTAGTTTTATTATGAATATTACAATATGTTACATTTAGTGCCCTAGTGTAATCATAAGAAAGGAATACAAAAATAAATACCTACAATATATTACCGTGTATCTTCCTACCTGACTTGATACAAGTGTTCATGGACGTTTTGTGAAATCGTATGGTGACAGCTAGAATATAATGCTGTCTGACTCTAAAAATGAACTAAAGAGAACTAAATGCATGACTTTTTCCCAACTACATATATTTAGGTCGTCTTCCTATTATTCTGGATGTAGCTGGATACTAGTCTTTCACGTGGAGCCTATTCAATTAAGCGATAAGTTATTTATTTATATTTAAAAATACTTTAATGTACACAAAAATTACAATTTACAAAAACGAAACCTACAATGAAAAACATACAAAGAAGAGTTGCTAACTTGCTAACAGCCCAATAACCTTTTTGTTTGACATTTTCCGCATTAATTGTTGTAGCCTCAATATTTGGTACAAAAGCATGATAAACTTACCCTTCCTTAACCTTTTAGCCGCCTACTTTGAGTATATCAGACCGACACTCGCGTTACGCCAGGGTCGCACATCCACGACCAAATACTCTATCTCGTCAGCTATTTTGTCACTTATGGGGATTGAAATGCTAAACGAGATGAATTACCCAGTTGCAAACACACGACCATGGATTTCTTTCTTTCTTTCTTTCTTTCTTTCTTTCTTTCTTTCTTTCTTTCTTTCTTTCTTTCTTTCTTTCTTTCTTTCTTTCTTTCTTCTTTCTTTCTTTAGGACTAATCCAACGGAAGCGATTAAAGGCAAGACGTAACACTTACGAAACCAAGACCATCAACCATTTTGCCAAGATCTGTCGAAAAATTCTACAGAACTACAATTTCTCAGATAAAATCACCAACAATAACTCCTTTACCAACTTTCTTGGAGTTTCAAACACATTTTTGCTCATAAAACTCGCATAATCAAGTATCTACTCGATATACTGACAAGATAGCATCGGAACCGTCAAAATGTTTTGTAGCAACAACATTTTATCTTCAATCTCCTGCATACTTAGTTAATAGAGGAAATCGCCAATTGCATGAAACAATGCTCCGTGGTCTACCCTGTACATTATTTGTCCCAACATTGGCTTTACCTTCTATCTCACTCTAACTATTCAACTTCTTTCAAGAAGGACAAAGATAGACTATGTTTGAAGCCAATATTGGTGTTGTATGTTGGTGATTCTCAAAGATCGTTGTCTTTAATGTACGTCTACTATTTTGTCGTTATTTAATGAATGTAAAAACAATGTTGCTATACAGAGAAATTGTTTCTGTTTGAATACGTTGAAATGATACTAAATGCTTGATAAATTGCTGGGATTTATTTAAGTAGATATGGAGTTTTTTATCTGTGGGAATACTGGCTATGATTGCTTGTCTATAGAGTTACGTTTGTCTATGATTTGGTTCCTTTATTTAAAATAAGTACGACTTTATTCTTTAGTATTTACATTTTTGAAATTCGTATTTGGGATATCTAAGTATCATTATGTACCCAAAGGGCAAAGGAAAGGGCTATGCTTGAAGTTTCCTTGCGTGATTGCATCAGCAATGAAGATATCCGCAGAAGAACCAAGGTCGTCGGAATAGCCCGAAGAATCGCCATAGGGCAGGGCACATTGATCGTAGAACAGGTGGTCGTTGTGGCCGAAAGGTTCTAGAATGGCAACCGCGCACCGGAAGACGCATCGTTGGAAGGCCTCCTACAAGGTGAACCGATGACCTGGTGAGAGTCGCGGAAATGCGATGGATGCGAGGCGCACAGGACTGTTCGTTGTGGCGACACTTGGGGGACGCCTGGGTCCAGCAGTGGACGTCTGTCGGTTGAATTAAAAATACTGATGATTAAAAACGCATACTTTTCGATCTGATGGTCAATTCTTGTATTTTTGAGTAACTTTACTTCCGCCGGAGTCTGTGTTTCCTGATAGCTACAACCTAGAGGTCTTTAAATCAAGAGTGAATAGGTTACTTCAAGCGTGCTCCATCATCGGCCACATCATCGCTTACCATCAGGTCAGATAGAATAGTAGCCAAATGCGAGCCTAACGATAAAAATAAAACTTTAGTAGTATGTAACCTCAAACTCAGTCTGTCAAAAACAACTCTAATTTGCATTTTCACAAGTCTGACATTGAATTTCGCCAAGATTAGATAACGCCTTAAAACTAACTTTTTTTTATGTTTTCAGCCTTCATATTCAATGCCCTATTATTTTTTATTTTATTATAATAGCTTATTTATTTCAATAGTATTTTTAATAGTAATGATGAGCCTCCATTTAAGTAAAAATAAAGCCTGTTTTAGGAGACTCCGCGGATCTTTTTAGTAACCATACCAGTGTTCTAAAAAAAGGTTGCTCTAGTACAAACGACACGAGCTATATTAAGCTGATGCCCATAATAAAAACTGGGCAAGCGCGAGTCGCACTCGCGCACTGAGGGTTCCGTGCAAACTACAATTCCTGAATGGAGTCTCGAAGATTTTTCTGAATTGCAAAAAAAAAAAAATTGTGACGTCACGTCGCTACCAACAAATTTACTGTTTTTAGATTTATTCCTATACCTGTGCTATAAGACCTTGCTTTTTGGCAAATTTTAGGATTCTGAGTCAACGGGAAATACCCTATGAATTTTGGTTTCCGTGAGAATGTCGATACACGTTTTTGCGACATAAACGGCCGTATCTTTTTTCGTTACCTAACACAGAAGTTTGATTTTTTTACAGCTTGAAGGGACCGGAGACCTGTGTTTTAAATTTCAACTTGATACGTCCACGCGTTCTCGAGAAAACGGTCTTGACAGACAGACAGACAGACGGACGGACAGCAAAGTGATCCTCTAAGGGTTCCGTTTTTTCCTTTTGAGGACCCTAAAAACCAACTGGCTTTTTTCAACCCTTTTTTGCCAACAGTTTTTCGCAAACATCATTTGACACAAATACCAAGATGGCTTCGTTTGAAATAATACAATAATTGTGCATTATTAAGGCAATGAGGAGTCGATTAGATCGCTATATTTATTCCTCGTGTTTATGCTCGTATACGTATATATACGTACTTGCTAGGGTTACCATTTGTCCGGTTGGTTGATGTAAAATGGAAGTTTGAATTCGACCTTCTTGATTGTGTTTGTATGGTCTTTTGCAACCACTCCTAATTAGGTCTTATACACTTATAATGTCTCTCTAATAAGTCAACCGACTTGGGAATTTTGTATAATATTTAATCATTTAAAAAATTCTTACATTCGATACTTTTCATAGGGTTCTTTTGTTAGTAAACAATGATCTCTATCTCTTAATCAACCTTGATTATTGAATCCGTGTTGACTACATCAGATTTCATTAAATCCTAATAATTACACAAGTCGTTTAACTTATTAGACAGACTCTATCATTGTGGATGACGAACCTATATTACTTACCAATTTTCAACAGTATAGTTCTTATAGTTTCGGAAAAAAAAGTGGCTAAGACATACGGACGGACAGACATACAGACAGATATGACGAATCCATAAGGGTTCCGCTTTTTTGCCATTTGGCTACAGAACCCTAAAAACCACTGTTAGTCACATGTACATCACCTAGCCACTGTTGGTCACACAGATGGACGGGTCGTGACGTTTCGACTAACCGGCAGTGTGAATTGAGCTATAAGCCACTATAGAGGAACGAATCACCAATGACAATGACTACCCTGATGGTCTGATGGTTAGTAGCCCTGACTGCTATGCCGGAGGTTGTGGGTTACCGAACCACCCAGGACAAATGTTTGTGTGATGAGCACAAAATTTGTTCTGTATCTAGGTGTAATTTATATATATGTATAGAAAATACAAGTATGAGTATCAGTCATAACACAAGCTCTGTTTAGCTTGGGACTAGACGGCGTTGTATGATAGTTGTGGAAAAAAATGCATCGTAATCATCATTACCCATGTATTTCAAGGTATTGATGATGACGGTGCATTGATGATTCGCTTTTCACTAGACTAACATCTAGTACCAAAAGCTGTGAAGATGAGCAACTATCCTTCAGCCTGACATTTGATAACCCTACATCTGCTATTCATTGTTAGTTATCTCGTTGAATATCTAATTTTTTCACTGACATTGAGTGTTGTTGCCATATGTTTCTTTATGTCAATGCACAGTTTTGCAACTGTACCTATCATTATATGTTACGTAATTTTAGCTGCACATCACTGTGATGTCTCTTCTTTATTGTTGGTACGTGTATAAGGAGTGTTCGAAACACTGACAAGGCCAATAACACGAGTGAAGTATGTTACCCTACTAAGCCAAAACTGAGGAACGTGTGGGAATATTAAGCTGAAATTAATATGAATATCTCACTCCAAGCCATCTTCAGATGGGGCGAAATCGATCAGGCGTGATATTCTCTAAGAAAACAGCCTTGAGCGCAGCGCTGGCCGCAGCGACGAGATTCAAATAGGTACTTTGGATTAACAACCGAACAGACCTATACATTAGATTGTTAATTCATTGTACCTATTTGAATCTCGTCGTTGCGGCCAGCGCCGCGCCCAAGGCTGTTTTCTCAAAGAATAGGACCGCTGGTCTGATTCAATGCTGCGAAAACACAAGCGTGCCTGTTGACCGCAGCACCTACTTACTCTATCCTTAGAGACACCTAAAAATTATAATGTAGGTGTCTCTAAGGATAGAGTGAATAGGCTATTGATGAACTAGTGCGATTCACCATCAACTACTGAATCACCGATTACCATCAAGTGGTATCACAATCAAGCAATGCTATCAATAAAAATGTATATTTCATTACCACTGCTCTCAAAACGGTGAAGGAAAACATCGTGAGGAAACCGGTATGTCCTAGACGGGCCCGCGTGATGGATTTCGGCCCATTCCCTATCCTAGAGATGAAGACTGAGCCCCAGCACTGGGAACATCATAAAGCTATTATACTACCTAAAACAAAACACTAACTGTAAATAAAACTAACAAACAAACCCAACTCCACCATATTTGTTTGCATGTGACGTCATCAAACAATTGACAGTAATGTCAACAAACATGCGTCGATGACAATAAGATGACACGTCAATTCAATAGACTGTTCGAGTGTTTAATTTTATTATGTTTGAGATGGGAAGAAAACAAAAGTGTTGTGCTCAGGCGAATCTCAATTAAAATATAGGTCACCTACGTCTGACTTCTGATGAAGAATCGCCAATCTCAGGTGGCAGTGGACAGGGCACACTGCTCGTAGAACAGATGGTCGGAAGACGTAGCGTTGGAAGGCCTACCACAAGGTTGGTCGAAGGAATCCGATTGATGCGAGACGCACAGGACCGTTCGTTTTGGCGACATTTGGGGGCGGAGGCCCAACAGCATCACTATCATCATCATTATCATTTCAGCCGCAATCCTAGCAATCCTTACAAGACGATTTCCGTCGGCGCGAGCTTGCGGCCAGCGAGCAACGGGTAGCTCGCCATCCGTTAAGAACTAGGCTCAGAAAGAAAAAAAAAAGAATTACCACGGCCCTAGAATGCACCGGGCAACCAAAATCCACCTGTGTTTGGAGGGTTTTAGTCAGTAAGAATCAGACATATCCCGAAGTTTTTTGCTGGTTACCGACCCTAAAATCAACGTCTATTCAACTTCATTGCAAAAATTAAATTGCAAAACAAGTTATTTTATCAAAGAAATCACACTTAATGTTTTCTTTTTCAGTTAAGGAAACACGGTATTTCGTATACTAATTTTGTTCCATAAACGAGAACCACGATGAGTCAAAGTAAATGCCTTTTTACTAAAAATTATCCCGCCAAACAAAATTCGCAATTTCCAAGTGAATCATGTGATTGACATTCTTTCGGATGTAAGCGGCGTCTTTCACATGCTCTTAAAAACTAAAGACATTAATCATGATCATACTGCAAGAAAAAATACTAAACGACTTTAAAATCCGTCCTTATTACTTCACTGTAAACTAACTTAGAAATAATTTTTAAAGTAGGTACCTATCCCTCTTTACCAACGCGCATTAAACCCACGTGATGAATACGGCCAACTCTATCTCCTAGATAGCAATATCTCCAGTGGGAATATTTTAGACAAATATTTAATTTCCAAATTAATAGGTTTAAAAAAATCAATTTCACGCATCAATTTTTATGTTAATTTCAACTGGATGAGGCCAGTATTTCCTAGCTCACTACCCTGAGAAGTAACACCGAAAGAAACTCAGAAGTCAGTATTTTTTAAAGTTTATACAGCAAACACATTTATATGTTTTAAACGCACAGAGAACTCTGACGTCTGTAAAGTAACCATTGTGTTACTTTCCGGACTAATCGGAACCGTGCTCTTGCTTCTGGAGATAGCCATACATGCTAGGGTATATCTGATAGGTTTCATCACCAGCCTTTTTAATATTCCCACTGTTGGGGCTCAAGCCTCCTCTCTAGGAGAGGGAATGGGCCGTAAGCCACCACATGTCTTCGAATTTTTGGTTCTAGGACATGCCGGTTTCCTCACTATGTTTTCCTTCACCGTTTTGAGAGCAGTGGTGATGAAATAAATTACACAAAGTAATGCTCCTGGCTGGGTTCGAATCCGCGACCTGCAACTCGTGCAACTCGTAAGTCTTGCCGTTTCCACTCGGCCACCACTACTCTCTCGCGTGTATGGCAGGCATTACCATGACGTGTTAAAATCACCACCATTTCAGTTTAAGTCGTCAAGTGGTTCGCATTAAGATCTCGTGGTAGGGCATCAAACGTTTGACAAGTGCTTGAGGCTTATGTGAAATAAAACATTTTGAATTTGTGAACAGTTGTCCATATTTTATATCCCACACATGTCTACTGGGAAAAAACCGGGTAAGTGCGAGTCGGACTCAGGCACGGAGGGTTTCGTACAAACTTACCTCAGAAAATAGTTCAATTCCCGAATTGGGTTACGAATATTTATCCAAAACACATTTTTTTTGTGATTTAACTACAAATTTACAGTTTTCAGATTTTTTCCTATGCTTGCGCTATAAGATCTTGCTTCGTGCCAAATTTCAGGATTCTTGGTCAACGGGAAGTACCCTATGAATTTTGATTTTCTTGAGAGTGTCGAAATATACGTTTATCGCGACATAAACGGCCGTATCTTTTTTTTCGTAAACTCAGAATTTTTATTTTATTACAGATTCAAGGAACCGCATACCTAAATAAAATATTGTTTTAATTTACATCCCATAACTTTACTCGTTCCCGAGATAAAGGGTCTTGAGTAGTCTTGACAGACAGACAGACGGACAAAGTAATCTTATAAGGGTTCCATTTTTTTCCTTTTGAGTTACGGAACCCTAAAAGTTGCAACTATCAAGCGCTATCAAATCAAGACGCTATATCGTCACACTCCATCCATCAAAATCCCACCTAATCTCACCTTCCGAAGGCACCATACCATACACACAAACAGTTTAACTCATAACTCTCCCTTTCCCTTTCAAATCGGGTAATAAATCTAAAAGTGTTGCCGGAACGATCTAACTAATGGTGATGAAAGGTGCGAATCATACTATGCTATCGATATTTGTATATATGTATGTAGGTTTGTAAACTTTTATTGGGACTATCGTAAAAGTTAACGAGGTTACCTGTGGTTCATCAGGTGTACTTTTAACCGTTTTCGTTTTCTTAACAAGCCAGGATTTATTTTTCTCTCATTTGTTTCCAACTACCGATGTATAAGTTTTTTTTTTTTCACGGACAAAATGACAGAGCTCCGCTAAGATGGTATGGACAAGTTATGAGGTCTAGCGCAGACCATGTGGTAAAAATAGCCCTAAAACTATCCGAACAAAAGAGAGTGAGAAGCCACTCGCCATTAACCTCATGGTCTAACCGACCCATCGACTCGAGACCTCAAGGAAGCACAATTGCCAAAATTGACAAACCGGGACAGACTGTCCTGGCGCAGAATTGTGAGGAGATGCGACCCCAGATAATGGGAGCAGGGACGGACAAAGAAGCAGAGGAGGAAATCCATCCAATGGCTCCAATGACTTTTCCCACGCTAGTTTCCAGACTTCGTATTAGCTCCAGCTAATATTCTTAGTCATCTTTTTTCAGTTACCTACTTGATAGTTTCCGCTTCTGTAGCGACGTCAGAGTTCTCTGTGCGGTTAAAACATATAAATAATGTGTTTGCTGTACTTTTATGTGTAAAAGTAAATATCGTTTACCTATATGCTAAGAAACTTACACTTTCGAGCCTGAATTATTTTGTCGCATGCCACATTTCACGCAAGGAAACTCCGAGCATAGCCCGTTCCATTGCCCTTTCCTTGCGTGATCGAATCAGGAATGATGATATCCACAGACATAGCACGAAGAATCGCCAAACTTAAGTGGCAATGGGCAGGGCACATTGCTCGTAGAACAGATGGCCGTCGGGGCTGAAAGGTTCTGGAAATGCGACCTCGTACCACGTAGCGTTGGAAGGCCTCCTACATGGTAAACCTGGTAAGGGTTGCGGGAATCCGATGGACACAAAACGCACGGGACCGTTCATTGTGGCAACACTTGGGGGAGGCCTATGTCCAACAGTGGACGTCTTTCGGCTAAAATGATAATGATTTTTTTTTTTCGATGGAAAAATCATCCAATGACAACCCCCACTCTTGGGCGGAGCGGGAGATAGTGTCAGACTCTTACTGACTAAAAAACCCATCCCGTTCCTTCTAGCCTTCATACCGGGGCTCTAGCGCCCTTTCGGATAACCCTGGCCCCAGTAGGCTTCGACCCGGCTGGGCCCCCGCTGTTGCTGACAACTCCTTGAGGCGCGCGGGAACAGCGCGCCGTCGACGACTTGGGCTCGGTCCGGACAGTTACCGGACGGCCGGACAGCGAGCTACCCATTGCTCACTGTCCGCAAGCCCGCGCCTACGGTGGCTCATGCCACATCTGGGAACTGGCATACCTGTTCTATAAAAAACAACAGAAGTAAAGTTTTAAGGCAGGATTTCTTCAAGTGAAGTTCAATGGCTCTTTTAATTGTTTAGCTAATTAATTCCTAGTGGCCATTGTGATGTGAAATTGGTGTAATTTTGTATCTCAAGTGTCTTCGTAACTGGACAATATGGTTGTATCATTTTTTTTTTTTATGGTGGGCAAAATCATCCAATGACATCCCCCGCTCTTGGGCGGAGCGGGAGATAGTGTCAGACTCTTACTGACTAAAAAACCCATCCCGTTCCTTCAAGCCTTCATACCGGGGCTCGAGCGCCCTTTCGGATAACCCTGGCGTTGTATCATTCAAACTGACATGATCTCGGTAAAAGGGGGCTGCGAATTTTATCGTAGTGTTCACTATCTCAGCGAAGTTTGCCGAGAAGATTGAATTGATATATTTAGTGCCAAATTCTACAAAAACTTGAAAATGTGTAGTTACATACATATTCTAATGCCAGAAACATGTAATCTCTATTATTCCTACTGAAGGACTTTTGTATCTATGGTCATTAATAAAATTGAAAAAAAAAATGATGAACATTTGGTAGTAAGCAGAACAGAGTGTAAAGTCCCGCCAACCTCCGTTCAATAAGGAGGATCCTCCGGCAAGACAGGTGTCTGGTGGGCAACTGCCCGATAGATGATTTCGGACTGTTCTCTATGCTCAAATCGCGCAGAGAACTTTAATTGCGCGATGCAGGATTACTTCTTATGTGAGACCATAGATGTCGCAACAAACAGAACTTTTCAGAACAATCCTCCCCCCGCCCATTTCCTGTAAACCTAACAATTCAGATCCACCACACAATTCCTTCCGCTATATTCAAATGCCTACCTACGTACATAAGTGTACATGTTATTATGTTGTTTGAAGTGTATGTGGTCATAAGTATATATTATGCGTCACAGCCTGATCGTGGGACCGAGCGAGACGTGACTGCTGGCTACCTCGTGTTAGGTAACCTTGCGAATATGTAGGTGATCAGCCGGCTTTTTATAAAGATAAACTAACTGATGCGGCAAACGTAGTTCTAACATATAAATTACTAGCTTTAAATTTTGCCCGCGGCTTCGCCCCCTTATATAAAATATAGTCTATGTCACTCAGGAATAAAGCAGCTTTCTATCGGTGAAAAAATTTTAGCAATCGGACCAGTACTTTTAGAGACAAACAAAAAAACAAACTTTAGTTACCTCTTTATTATATTAGTGTCAACGATTAGTGAACCGCATCCATATGCGAGACGCACAGGAACGTTCGTTGTCGCGACGCTTGGGGGAGGCCTATGTCAAACAGTGGACGTATATCGGCTGAAATGATGATGATGATAATGATAAAAGATTAGTGTAGATTTATTTTTTTGTTTTTTTTTTTTTATTTTTTTTGTGTGGTGTATATGTGGACTAGCTTCTGCCAGGGGCTTTGCCTGCGTGAAAGTCGATATCTCAATACAAACTTTGGACCTCCGTTTCAACCCCTCGGACATTTTAAGAGCAAGTAAATTGACTGAACAAATGCTGAGAATCATTTTATTAATTGTTTAAGTAAAAATATCAAATTGTCTCCTATTTGTTCAGTCAATTTACTTGCTGTTTCAGGGAGAGGGTGTAAAAAATGGACCATTATATTTATTATTTATTTATTAGAACTTTATGCAACGCACAGGTACAAAGGCGGACTTAATGCCTTAGGCATTCTCTACCAGTCAACCTAGGGTGGTGCGTGGTGGGTGGTGGGGTGGTATACCTCCTGCCAACATCCAGAATCATAATCTACATGCTTTTCTAAGTCTAAAACTATTCACAGAAGGCGTTCCTCATATTTTGCACACTCAACTCCCTTTGGCGCCTGCTCTACTTGAATTTTTTTCTCTTAGTGCTCATGTCAGTACATGCTTAAGTCACAAAAGGAACCCTTGTGTAAAATTTTACACTCCTAGTTCCAGTGATTTCGGCTGTGCATTGATATTAAGTCAGTCAGTCAGTCAGTTACTCCTTCGATACAGATTAATCAAAGAAAAAAATAGGGGTTAGGGATAGGAAAATATTATTCTCATACATTCCAAATATACTCAAAAATGTTATAAAAATTATCTTGTATTGTATGTATTTGTGTTGTTATTTCTTATTAGTATTATTTCTGATGTTGTTCACAGACAGCCCGTAATCTTTCTCCTCTCTTTCAATCCATCCAAAGGTTGTCTGTAAGAGATTGCTCTGTGCAATAAGACCGCCCATTGTACACTTATTTTAATAACGTTTGTCCTGTATTTTTTGTTAGTGTTGTATAATAAAGAATATAATAAATAAATAATAAAAATTATCAACCAGCGTACCAAATTTCATCCAAATCCATCGAGCCGTTTAACTGTGAAAGATCAACAAACATACACATACATACAAACTTTCAACTTTTTACCTTAGTTATCAGTAAGATCAATAAAAAAATTGAGATGACAAAACAATATTGTATGTATATAAGATTAACATTCAACTTTTTCCTTTCACCGTTTATTTTTCGAAAAGACCACTACACTTATCTAGCTGAACGCATCAAAAAAATATTATTCAAACAATTTAGATAAATCAGCAATCGGAAGCCGTCGCACGTGCCAAAATCGCTGTTTTCGAGGACATCCCTAACAAAACGAACAAACAGATAGTCAAGTACCTCTCCTACTATCTACCTCTCTATCACGTTTGAGAGCACCCTGTATAGAAGCACCCTGTATATTTTTAAAGGTACTCCGCCAAACTCAAGTGATTTTTAACAGGGTAACGGGTTCGAGTCGGTTTTTAATAGTTTTAGCTTTTTTAGCAAAGAAAGACACTTTAAAGTACCGACGGATGTCGATTGGTACTTTACGTGGATTAGTACTTTTAGATCGTATGTCTGAAGTGGGTAGTTAGGCACTAGTTTGAAGACTATTTAAGTTTTTACGGGCTGCTGAAAATCTCGTAAAAACTTTTTTGCAATACACTTACTCGAAAACCCACTCTTAACCTTAACGCTTTTCAGCACACAATTTACGGTTTTCTGCACTAGTGCGGAAAAGTGCGCGAGCTCTCCCCGCTATAATTTGCTGTAGGTACATATTTATTGTACATTGAGCACCAACCATTAAGTTTCATAAAAATGATCTAGTGTAGAAATCGCATTTTTACCAAGTTCTTTTTTTTAACCTGTGCAAAAAAAAAATGAAGAAATTCGATGAACAATCATTCTATGTTATGTAAAAATATACTCTATTGATCCTTCTCAGTCATTATGCGTACAGCTAAAGAGTGGAATTCCCTGCCGGAGTCTGTGTTTCCTGATAGTTACAACCTAGGGGTCTTTAAGTCGAGAGTGAATAGGTTACTTCTAGACAAGCGTGCTCCATCGTCGGCCACATCATCACTTACCATCAGGTGAGATAGTGGTCAAACGCGAGCCTATGAATAATAAAAAAAAAAAAACTCACCTTATCGACTGATGTTCATAATATTTTAATTAGTATTCTATATCCTCGTAAGGTCCAACCGGTCGCAAGTAGTTGCGGCCCAGAACTTTAGTGTAGTCAAAAAATTAACTAATGTATTGCTTTTGGCTAAATTCTTTTAAGCGGTATTTCCTATACCTAAAGTTAACTATTTCATGCAAAAAATATATTGAAATAATATGTTTATGGTAAATATTTTTTTGGGATTGTTTAAACCAAAAGTTACGTTTAAACATCATGTCATAATTTTAGGTCGCTGGGCTATAGTTTCATGATTTTAAAAAGTATTTTGAGCCGGAATGTCTAAATATTTTTGTCCTTAACCTTTCAATGTGGAAATTACAGACACAGTAGAAAGACAATAGGTGCGCGTTCGCTTGGGGTTTAATGAATAATTAGGTCGCTGAGCCTTACGAGGATAAAGAAAAAAAAAACTGGCCAAAAGTCGGACTCGCACATGAAGGGTACTACAATATTAATATCGAGCAAAAAATCACGATTGTTGTTGGGCGCCCTTAGGCGCTGCGCAAATGTAGACACTTTAAGTTTTCAGTTACCGACACCGAGCGCTTTTTGATCGTCATGAGTATGTGTTATGTGGAAGAAACTGGACACAAATAATGTTTACGTATGCGCAGGGAGTGGATGATTTCATACTGGTTCTATAGAAACAAGACACACGTTTGCGCCCTGCCTTAACCTTTCGTATGCCGTAATTAGAGACACAATTAAAAAGTTATTGTGTCTCGCGTGGATCCACATTCCGGACATACAACGGGTTAAATATTGATTTTATTTTGTTTTCAGTATTTCTTGTTATAGCGGCAACAGAAATACAACTTTTCAACTGTCTAGAGTACCACGGTTCATGAGATACAGCCTGGTGACAGTCAGACGGACAGTGAAGTCTTAGTAATAGGGTCCCGTTTTTACTCTTTGGGTACGGAACCCTAAAAATTATTATTTTCTTTCTGAAAACCAACCCTTTTGTCTTTTTTTATAGGCTTGCGTTTGATGACTATATCACCTCATGGTAAGGATGATATGGACGACGATGAAGCACGCTTGCCTAGAAGTAACCTATTCACTCTTGACTTAAAGATCCCTAGGTTGTAGCTACCAGGAAACGCAGACTCCGGATACATAGTGACGTCACTATAATACACGTAAAATTAAGTGTCAAAATGTCATCATGTGTCACTTGACTGGTGTCATTAAACTTAGTTCAAGTACTTAGGTTAAACCAAGTGTGACTCACGATTAGTTACCGTTACTTAGAGTGTTACTTTTGTCTAGACTTTCAGCCTAAATTGCTGGTACTAAAAAACAAATGGAATTTAATGGTGACGGATGTTCGAGTCGGTTCATTTAAGTGTCAATGGACTGTTGACAATTTGACTATTATATAGACTTTTGATTCTAGGTCTTTGAAGCATAGCATAGGCATATCGACCCATTTTAAGAAATTCTTCTTCACTCGATTTTGCTTACTCTATTCAGTGTAAGCGAAAGTTTGCATTTTTTGCAGGAATGAGTTTTTATTTATTCAAACTTTAGAATAGAATAAACTTTATTGTACACCAAATGATCCAGATGGCCGTTGGGGCTGAAAAGTTCTGGAGTGGCGACCGGAAAACGCAGCGTTGGAAGACCTCCTACAAGGTGGTCCGATGACCTGGTGAAGGCTGCGGGAATCCGATGGATGCGGGACGCACAGGATCGTGCATTGTGGCGACGCTTGGGGGAGGCCTATGTCCAACAGTGGACGTCTGTCGGCTGAGATGATGTACACCAAAAAGTAACATGACATAAACATAAATACATATATTTAAGATTGTATTAATTTATCCTGTAAAGAATTTTGAATAAATATTATTACTATTAAATATTATTATAAACTTAAATCTATGGGGTACAATGGCGGTCTTATCGCTGACAGCATATCTACCAGACAACCTTAGGACGGATTGAAACGAATAAAACAATACAGGTGTAGTCTGCGGTGTACTGCTAATAGATTAATCAAAGACTAGATAACTTTGAAATAATATATGTATGCACTAATAAGTAACGCTGTACAAAGGCGGACTTAATGCCTTAGGCATTTTCTACCAGTCGACCAATCACTTTCCCATTTGTAATTTTAATAATATAGCTGGAGAGATCAGAATGTTGGGCTGTCAAAAAGAAGGATGAAAAAAGATTGCATGTAGCGGAGAGGAGAATGTTGAGATGGATGTGTGGCGTGACGAGAATAGACAAAGTGAGAAATGAGTATATTAGAGGAAGTCTGAAAGTGGCGCCAGTGACTGAAAAGTTGAAAGGTAATCGGTTGTCTTGGTATGGTCATGTGAAGAGGAGAGATGAAGCGCATATTACTAAAAGAGTTCTGAGTATACATGTAGGTGGATGGAGAGGGAGAGGAAGACCGAAGAAAAGATAGATGGATTGTGTGAGGAGTGATATGAAGGAAAAGGGAGTTAGCTATAGTTTGACGGGTGACAGGACAGAATGGAAGAAAAATCATGTTGCGCCGACCCCAAGTAATATGGGATAAGGGCAGGAAGAAGAAGAAGAGGAGCTGAAGAGAGAAGAAGAATGGAATAAACCATAATTTCCTAATTAACTCATCGAATGCCGTAATTAGAGACAGAAAGACAATTGCTTATGTCGAACTGTGTAACTTAAGACACTCAAAAGGTTAAAGTGAAGATGACTTGAGCAGGATAAATTAACTAGACGCTGTAGTATACCTTCTAAGTGCAACTAGGAATGTATTAGGTACTAAAAATCACAATTCAAAAGAAGCCTTCTCAACTGCACCAGATGTATTTTAAAAGGTTACACTTTTCTGGACATATATCTTTATTATCATTTCAACCGTCACATTGTGTAAACCATTTGGAGAACATGGTAGAGCCGGAAAATTTATTGGATGATTTCCACCTTGTTTTTTTTTAATCAAAATCAATTAATACTTGACAAGCAAGACAAACAACAAAAATTTCAACCACACATGAAACGGTCACTCAACACTAGTACAAATTATACGTATATTTTCCATCATAATGAATCCAACATCCCGTTGCCAGCTATCAAGGACCTGCATCACACCGCATTGTTTCCATCTCATCGGACTATCATAATGATAATTGCTATATAAATCACTCGCATTAAAACCAAGGTTATCCGGTGTGCAGGGCTGTCTGACTTGGTAATGGAAACCATTTGTTTGTTGATGTCATTTAAGGGCTATGAAGTTTATGATGAACTAGCTTTTGCCCGCGGCTTTGCTCGCGTAAGTGGGGGGTTAGAAAGAGACAAAAAGTAGCCTTCGTCACTCTCCATCCTTTCAACCATCTCCACTTAAAATACAAAGTTTGAAGAAAATCTGATCGCCCAAAGTTGGTCAAAATCGAGCTCAAAGGCGTTGGTTACAAACATACAGGTGAAGCTAATAAGCGTGTTAAAAATCACGTCAATTCGTTGCTCCGTTTTGCCGTGAAAGGCGGACAAACAGACACACATACACTTTCCCGTTTATAATATTAGTATGGATGTCTGGTGTGGGTAAAAATCATCGAGCAAAACAATTGGGCGGAGCATGAGATAGTGTCAGACTTTTATTGACTAAAAAACCCAACCTGTTCCTTCGTTGCCTTTCACACCGGGGCCGAGCCTTCCTTTCAGAAATAGACTCTTGGCCCCAGTAGGCTTCGACCCTGCTGGGGTAGGACCCCGGTTGCTAACAATTCCTTGAGGCACGTAAACAGTACGCGCCGTCGACAATTTGGGCTCGGTCCGGACGGTTACCGGACGGTCGGACAACGAGCTACCCATTGCTCGCCGTCCGCAAATCGGGTTCAGAATCCCGGCGGTGTCTGGGGCGCCGTTGCCGCTTCTTCTTCATTACTGCTCCGCAGAAGGAGGCAGCCACCTATCACTCCTTCTCGTTCCGGACCATGGCCTGTACCAACGCCCGGCGTGAGAGATCGCCGCTGCCGATCACTCCCACAAGGACACGGTATGCCTGGTATATTTGGAACAGCCCTACGTCGAATTTTAGATACCTTTGTTGACAAAGAGAACCTTGAATTATCCAATAAATCTGCATTTGGACATTTAAATTCATTCATTTCAAGTAACTAGATAGACTCAAGACTTGAGAGCAGCGATTCTTTGAGCTATGTTGGTAATCTTGGTTCTCCTCTATCTTCAGTCCTATTACGATTACGCAAGAAAAGTCCGAGAATTTAATTATAATAATTTAAGTTTTATGTAATTTAATTTATTGTTATGTAATTTAATGTACCTATCTAGAGTAATTTTATTGTAATTTAAAAACATACTGCTAGTAATGTCAGTAGGTACCTAAAATGAGTATATAGTTATAGCATAGTCGGCCTCACAATGTTCCCACTATTGGGACTCAGGCCTCCTCTCCAGGTGAGGGCATGGGCCTTAATCCGCGGGCTCAGTGCGTTTTGGTGGATGTCACATGTCTTCGAATTTTTGATTCTAGGACATGCCGATTTCCTCACGATGCAGATGTTTTCCTTCACCGTTTTGAGAGCAGTAGTGATGAAATAAATTACACAAAGTAATGCGCCTAGCAGGATTTGATCCCGTGACCTACGACTTGTAAGTAGGGCCGTTACCACTCGGCCATCAGTGCTCTCCCTGATATAAGAAAAAGTAATTTTACACGACTCTTCGACACCCCTAAGGGCGCCACGCCACATAAACACAGTAAGTCTTTATTGTGCGTAAATGCACAATTTGCATATTTAATCCAGCATGAGATGAGACCGGCCAGTATCCTTAGTGCAGCAAATTGTGATGCTGACACACTAGACTAATTATTGCGTCATTCTAGACTGTTCTACTAGTCTTGAAGTGATAATGAGGATTCGTGATTGCATTGACTTGTGATTCGAGGCGATATGTGATGTGACGTGAAAGAGGGGGTCGGGGTTAAGTCATACTAATAACATAACAGATACAAGAGTTACCGTGGCCTCGGAACTCAAAAGGCAACTGAAGGACACAGAGTTTTAGTCAGCAAAAGTCTGACACTATCTCCCGCTCCGCACAAGAGCGGGAGATGTCATTAGATGATCTTCCCACCTAAAAAAAAATGAGTGGGTATTTAAGACTGCAAAATCCTCTCATTTTTTATTACGGATAGGCTCGCGTTTAACCACCATATACGTGACGGCAAGCGATGACGTGATCGACAATGGAGCACGCTTGCCTAGAAGTAATTTATTTACTCTTAACTTAAAGACCCTTAGGTTATAGCTATCAAGAAACACAGACTCAGGCAGTGAATAGCCCACTCCATAGCTCCACCTAGAGCGGGATAAATTATTAGATGATTTCCAACTTTAAAAAATGGCCAGCTCGGACCCTTGCCAGCGTCCGAGCTGTTGTCCACAACTCCACGACTAGTAGAAGCATTTATTACAGCTGTTATGCTGATGCAACCGACAGAAACTGATTTGTTGAGGTCAGTTAAGCAGTCCCTTCATGTAAAATAGTGGTAGCTGCTTCAGGATAGACTGGAAAATGATCCCAATGAACCTGACAAAAGGCTGGGCAGATTTATTTATTTGTTTATTGGTTCACTTGGAGCAGTGGTAGCCAAGTGGTAACGGCCCCGACTTATGAGTTGTAGGTCGCGGGTTCGAACCCAGCCAGGCGCATTACTTTGTGTAATTTATTTCATCACCACTGCTCTCAAAACGGTGAAGGAAAACATCGTGAGGAAACCAGCATGTCCTAGAACCAAAAATTTGAAGACATGTGACATTCACCAACCCGCACTAGGCCGCGTGGTGGATTACGGCCTATTAGAGAGGAAGCCTGTGTCCCAGCAGTTGGAACTTTAAAAAGGCTGGTGATGATGATGATGATGATGGTTCACTTACAATTATTTACACTGGTAAAAGGTAACATGCAATAAATAGCGCACAATGGTGTAACAATCACTTATAAGTAAACTCCGCATGCATTGAGGACAGTTGTAAATGAGAAAAAAGTAAACTTATCCAAAATTATTATTGAAAACACGCGTCATTCCACACACACATCATATCATCATCAGCATCATTTCATCATTCGGGACTGTTTCAATAAACTAAGTTATAAATGATATTTATTTTGCTAATAGGTTTTTAAAAACACTTTTACACGTTATTTTTTTCGTCAGTTTAAACTAGATGAGGCCGGTGTTTCCTATCTGACTACCCTAAGAGGAAACACCGAAACCAACTCAGGGTCAAAGTCTCTTTTAAAGTCCATACAGCAAACATATACTGGTCAAATCATATGAGAGTCATGCAGTAATCTGCAAAAGACCAACACAGATTTCAGTGGACCAGTCCGGTCAGTGCAAGCATTTGTCAGTATTCGTATGCATCAACTCAGGACTACTAAGGAGCCCAACTAAGTTCATGAAATGACAGTAGTGGGTAGTGATTTCATTGGCTGGTAATTTAAGGTGATGTCTGATGTGATTGGTGGTCAAGGTGAGAGGGCAAGGCTATGAGAAGATTTTATTGTTGAGGAAATGATTACTAGTTATTACTCTTTGAGGTATTACTTTTTACGACTTGTCATTCTAGGTACATCCTACAAGGATGAACAGTCAGAGGTCAAAACTGCAGACTGCAGCTTTGCGCTCTACCAATGATAAGGTGTCTAAAATGTCTATGTAGTAAAAGTTCAAAGATGTACAACTAGTTTATTTAATATTTTAAATGCTATGCTACAAATTCGGTAACTCATTTGAACAATCGCACAGGATAAAGATACCTTTGGGCATGACATAGTTTTGGCGGTAAGTTCCTTCTTTGAGGAGTGGCTGGCAAGACGTCACGGCGTCCTCACCTTCTTCATGACACAGGTCCTCACCGGACATAGTAAGATTGGGAGGTTCCTGCAATGGATTCGTGCGAAAGAAACATCCGGGTGTTGCTGCTGCTTGGCGACTAGTCTGATACGATCAATGTAATTAATTGTGGTGGGGGCAAGATGGCGCACTTATCTACACTAGTGTAAAAAAAACCATTAAATTGTATTTCTAAAAGTGTTCAAAATAAATATATCGATACAGATAAGTAATCTATTTCAGTTCTTGTACTCTTCAATAATCAAATCCTCAGATTATTCTCCGACACGCAAAAACTGAATAAACCAAAAAAAAAAGAACAAAGCTACATTCTAAGTAATGTCGGCATAAAAATGTATATAAATATTTTATCCTCAGCCTCGCACTGTGTCGAATCGCCATTACTATGTCTAATTTGAAATAGGTATGCGAATAACCTGTGGACCTCAGATATAGCATATATTATCTTGACGTATTTTATACGTTTGGCTTTTGAATTCTGTCCTTGATAAAGCAAAAAGGAAAGAATGTAGCTCTATATCTATATAAAAAAGATAATATATTAAGCTTATAACATTCCCATCGCTGGGACTCGGGCTTCCTTTTTAGAAAAGGGCCCGTGACCCTAGACCAGCATGACCAGTGTGAGCTGGTGGATGTCACATGTCTTCGAATTTTTGGTTCTAGGACAAGCTGGTTTCCTTATGATGTTTTCCTTCACAGGTTTAAGAGCAGTGATGATGAAATAAATTACTTAAAACTAAACGACTGTTTTTGGTTAACCCACAACCTTATAATTCGTAAGTCGGGACTACTGCCACCCACTGGGCCAACTCTGAGGACTGGGCTACCTCTACGTACTGGGCATCTTTCCGGGCAAAAGATAAAGATATAAGATAAAGACATTCCTAAAACCAGAGCAAAATAAATATATGTATAGAAAAGTTATAACTGATACAGGCTCAAATAATTATTCAAATGACAATAAGATAAAAATGTAATTTAAAGACTTTTTTGAGTGAAGTTCAGCGTCTGTTTTAATTATTCGCAAATTGATTCCTTGTGGACATTATGATACAAAATTGGTGTAATTTTAAATCTAAGTGCTCATACAACTAAATATAGAGTGTACACTTTTCAATAATTAAGTGTAATCTTGATAAAATGAAGCTGAAAATCTTATTGTAGTATTGACCACCACAGCAAAGCTTGCCGAGAAGGCTGCCAAATACTGCAAAAACATTAGAATGTGCTACATCCGTATTGTGATGGACAACAAAGTGACTATCAAAAAGTAAATACTTTCTAAACTTGACACTGCTAAATGCACAAACCGTGCGAACCCAAAACGAAAATAAGGATGACGATAGATGGTGTAATAATACTCAAAGATACAAAGCTTTTTATTTCAAACAAACTATTTACAGGCACTTTTAAAATGTCAAGAAGTCAGTCAGAAAAAATGATGTTAATTGCACATTCAAAAGCGTAGATCTCTATGGAGAAGAATTTGCAAGAAACTCCATGGACACTCTTTTCAATAATGTTCTGTATTACAAATATCTCAGTTACATGTTTCTTCTCACTAATAAACTAACACTTCTTGTAAACACCAAAGACGATGTCGAAATAGACAGAAACATATAACTTAATGAATCATTAATTCCAAATGACGTACTCATTATAAACAAGGTAAATAATCCCATAATATCCACCAAACACTTTAATCTACAAATTAATCAGACGTCCGAAATTATAATTAGTCATTCTACATCTACACTTATTACCATGACCCTGGCATGAAGACGTTAACCCTTATTAAGTATGCTGCAAACGCCATGACAATTACCATACCTAACTACTGTAGATCCATGCGAAACCCAACTATATTTTAGGCTAAATACATGAGAAACGCTACTTTTCACTTCTCGTCACGTAATTCTAAGGTTGAAGAACGCGGAATTGGTGGACAGGACGATACTAAGAAACAGTGTGGAATAATTTCCAAAAAATTATGTATGCAGCTTACTATTCCGTTGTTACCGTTGGTTAAGTGATATCTCATGTGGTTGCAGACTCTGTCTAGCAAGAATGTAGACGACTTAATGTAACCAGTCCAATAAGAGATAGGACAGTCTTCAAAAATGTTGAAGTATTTACTTGACTTTGAAGGAAATTTTCCAAAACTGAGGCCTCTTTAGAACTCCTGAGAGCCCGAATCTCCAAATCCGTATGCTAATACAAAGATTACGGAAAATGACATCAGTTATCAAAATGCCATTGTAACCCTGAACGAGGCATTAACTGAGATACGACATAAAGGTTTTCATTCAAAATTATGATTATCTCTCGTTCGTGACAACAGCGATTATTCAATACAGAAATCATTCCTCAAATCATCAGAAATCATTGATCTGTCTGGCCGTCAGTACATTACTATAAAAAATGTTCCAATAAGAAACATTGCATAATACGATATCAATTTACACTAATCTTAGATCAAGGTTTGATGACGTCATCACACTATGTATAGAGATCGAATCAACTCGTGAAAAAAATATAGCAAATATAAAAATAAAGTACAATTGTTTACGTTTGTACATTGAAGATCTCAAGAAAAGCTGACTCATTCACCTTAACAATGTCAAAGTCTCCGTTATTGACAATAAGCACTCACGTAAAAGGAGAAGAGTGCTCGAAAATCAACAAACACTAAACAAAACGCTCTCTGAATATCATAAACAAAATAATTGATACGAAAAATGAGGATGCCCGAAACATTTCTACTGAGGATACCAAGCATCCATTTATTTTAAACACAGTTATCATCTAGTATACTTCATTCAACACGAACCTACCTACACAAATACACGTAGCTGGCACAATTAATATGTTCACTGCTTATATCTCCACTATAAAACAAAATTTTACCGCTACTTAACTTAAACAACTCTTAAACAACAGAGAGAGGACTTAAAATCCTTCACCGACGACTCCAAATACGAATTTCAAATTGTTCTCTTGTGGCCAGCTTCTTCTGATGCTATCACATACAATTTTAAACTTTAAATCCTAAACGGTTGAACCGATTTTCCTCCGTGAGGTAACCAATGTAGATCTTGGCGATGTTAATCTAAAATCGACTGTAAGTGAGAAGGGAAAGGCTGATAATGCAATGGACGAAGGAGTAAGTTTTAATAATAACCCGTTTGTAGCCGCCGTGGGAACGAAGTCGGATATGCGATGTATAATCGTCTGTCGGAACAGAGTGGATGCAATAGTCCAATTTTGCAGCCTTTTACTTAGATTACGTTTGCGGCGGGTTTGAAAATAAAAACTGGTTTGTGCATCAGATGTATCGTGTTTTCGGTTAGTTTTAGGAAAATATTAATATCCATGTTTATCGTTTAAAAGGAAATGCATGCGTAGAGCAAGTGAAACTACTGACAATTCAGAAAGTGTTATTAAATGAGAGACATTTTACACACACATGCAAAATCTTACTCAAACAAAGTCGAACTTATATGTATTTGCTTTGACTGAGACTAAGGTGGTTCTAAAAAAGATATATGTACATATATATTTTTTATTTTTAGTTCTATTCAACCTAGAATTGAAAAAAGCGTGACGTGGTCTACAATCAAGTTTACAGCCTCAGGAAAGCAGAAAGAATGTAACATTTTTGTGTTATTGGTTACCATCAATTTGATCTTTAGCTACACGAATTAAAATTCCAATGAGCCTTTGTTGCTCACAGCGATCTGTCATGAGTAATTTAAAATCAACATTACCTTCATCCTTGGAAGCATTCGGATGATCACTATTAATCATAGACCAGTTTTACTAAGTTGGTGTATTGTGTTAAGTAGATTTTTTATCGTGAAAAACATTGTTTGATGGATTAATATAATATTTGTAATCGATTGCGGAAATCCTTTTTTATAAAGGTCTATAATGTTAAAAACAAAATCAATTACCGTCCAGTCATGACCGCACCTTTTGTTTACGTTTTTATGGTATTTATTCTCGTCATCATCATTTGCTGTTTGTTGTTCGATTTTGACTTTCAGTTTCGTATGTGATTCGTTTTTTGTAACCCTTTGTTCTAGTTTAACTTATCTGTTACGAAAATCTATACCGTTATCTCGAAGATGCTCTATAATGATATTGATCTCTTTATAAGAAATATTCAAATTGTCTTGTGTCTTGTAATTCTTTTTTCTAAAGTCTGTTGACACTTTTACAAATCATAACAATAATTTCCAGTTACTAACAGCAATAATATTAATTAAATCTGTTTCTCTATTTCTGTTACCTTCGGTATCTCTTTACGGCATTGCTTCAAGGCTCCAAGCATTTACTTTGTCAGAAATGAAATCCGAGAATGCGTTTCTATCTTTGTCGTCTGATATAATCAGAAGGACCCTAGATTTGGTTACAAAATGTACGTTAATAAACCCACCCACACATAGCTACCTCGATTTAGGAGTAAAGTTACTTCAGTAAGATTTGATTTGCGATATGAGTAATCATTTATTAGATGAACTTACTTTTGAATATCATTATAATCATCAATAATGATTTCATTAGACTCGAAATTAATATCTCTAATTAAATCTTATAAAACTTCTTTGTTTTCATCATAACCCTTTTCCTTTATAGTCTTTCACGATTTCAGATGATAATCAGTTGACTCATCTCGTGATTTATTGTGACCTAAATCCCTACAAACCCCTCTTCTGAACTTTGTTATACTGATTCAAAGATTCGATTTTAACATTCAAGGATGTTGAAACTTTATCCTTAACAGAAAAAAAAATACTGCGTTTGATTTGAAAAACTTGATTTATTTGTTAGAATCCTAAGATAAATAGCTCTCCATAAAGCTCAATGCTTTAAAACAAAAACTGCCCAGTTTAAAGCATCGCATTCTTATGCACAAAGTGTGTTTGTCTTAGCTCGACAAAAAAGGCTCACGTGAAGACGACTCTATTAAATCTCACACATAACAGCCGAGTAACACCACATTCGTATGTAAACAGGTGCTTAACAACTTTGAGTTTACTGACATCCGTAATAATACCAATAAATATATATTTGATAACCATCGCATCTGTATCACAACCATTACCACTTTTGTTCGTACCAACTTTCTTGACGCCCCTACAAAAGTGGCAATGGATGAGGTCTAATTCGATATAGTCGATGCATTCTAAATCTAAGTCAGTGTGAATACCGTAGGCTATGCCTTGGTTGTGTGAGTGTAACTTGCGCAAGCTCTAGAGACGAGACGAGGCTGAGTCACCGAAGCGTCTATTAGGGCCGGCGCACACTCTGTCACTAAGTACATAATGATATAGTTTGGATAAACTTTTTTGCTGGTTTAGTGGCTAAAGAAGGACTTAACTGGTTTTTGTGTGCAATGGTTAGTCTTAATTATGATATGACAATAAAATTACATATGAGACAACATCTTAATCTATTTTACATTTTTTGTTTAGAATCTATCTCATTTTCAATTCTCTTTCTCTCTAAATTAATTCCTTGCATTTAATATACAGCCATGAAAGTGCTTTTATGGACAGTATTTGTTTTTCCATACGTTTTACATCAAAAACATGTTGATATTAACACTAATGGCTGCAGCAGTACTTAACATGAACGAGCACCAAGCGTATCACTATTCATCTTGTCATAACATGTGAAATATGGCGATAATGTACTATTGGGACACAGAGTAATGTTGGAATGGAGTGGTAGGTAAGACATTGTGTTCCTGTCCTTGTCCTATCTTACTCGGGATTCGTGAAACACTTTTTCTTCTACAATTTTGTCGTGTCCATCACGCTTTCACTAGGTATTCTTTTTTTTTTAAAAAAAGTAAGATAAGTAGATAGTGGAAGCAGTGGTAGTCCAATAGTAATGCTTCCAACTTATGAGTTGTACTTGGTGAGTTTAAATTCAGACAACCGCTTTACTTCGTGTGTTCTATTTCACACTGTTCTTAAAACGGTGAAGGAAAATTTCGACTCATTCTCACTCTAAACATTATAAGCTTAGTTCTCTTTATGCTAAGTAGGCCCTAGACAAAGTAAAATTCTATAAAAAATATCAATTGTATCAATCCCGTATATATTTGAACTTCTGTCAATAGCAATTATGTGACATGTCAGCTTAACCTAAGATAGAGTTGGCTACATTTATCATTTAGGCTTTTATGGTCCTCAGAAAACTATTTCATAGATTTTTTCATACAATCTCTTTTTTAAAGTTCCGGTTAACTAAAAAAAAATAATTGAACTGTTTTCAATATCAGTTAATTTTGGAGGCTCCATTTACTACTTTCTCTTTGTCTTAAAGTATCAGTATCTCCTTATAAGTTAGTTGCTACCAGATCTAACGAGTGGTGGAGTTCTAAAACATACCAATATGTAAGTAAACATCATATTTTATCATAGTTTTTCATAATGTTTACAGTTAAGGCTAATCGAATGAAGTAGTGTTCACTTTATGTGTACAATATAATCTTGAGAGAGGGTTTTACGCTGTTCTGACCATTCTTGTATAATTCAAGTCGTCAAGGGATTTAATGTGATTCATAAAACAGTGAGAAAAACCTTCGACAATTTTTTAATCGCTCTTATTTCTTTGCATGTTAATAATCCATTTAGGTATTTCAGACAAAGTCCATAATGTAGATACACAAAATTAAAATAAATAATAGCGTTTTTCCTGATGGCTACAACCCGGGAATCTTTAATTCAAGATTGAATAGGTTTCTTCTACGTTCAATTGTCGATGGCATCGTCGCTTTCCATCAGGTGAGATAGCGGTCAAGCGCGAATCTATCAACAATAAAAAAAATATTATTTAGAGGTATTAAATTAAGTCCGCCTTTGTACCTGTGTGTTGCATGAAGTTTTAATAAATAAATTACATAAACAATGACAATAATTCATAAATACAATTAAAATATATATAAATGCAAATAATACAATAATGTAACTAGATATTAGGTATTGTATCTGTACTGCAATAATTGTAAAATCTTTTCAGTTTTAATATAGCATTTATTAAAATGTCTCTCGTATAATTTCTTGATTTATATAAAAGCATATATCTTTTGATTGTAAAGTGTAACAATTGTAAACAGGTCAATAAATAAAAAATAATAGGTTTATTAATACACAAAATTAGACATAAGTACACAATATTTATATTTGAAAACAACTTTAACATACCATACCGTTCAACGTGAAAATAGTACAAAAAAACAGTTTTCAAAGCGGCAATATTTTCAGTGTTCCCTGCACCTAACCTAATTAAAGGCCAAATTAAATTATCCCCAAGTGTAACCCAACCCTTAAAAAGCATTGCTAACGCTGAACTCAGCGACGACCTCGAAAATTTAACGAAAAAACAAACACTGGAACTTTGAACTTTACACATTTTTTGCTGAGAACCAGTTTAGACGCTAAATTAAATCACTTCCATGTCCTTTGTTCATTTACATCCAGCAATTGCAACGAAATACATTATGTAGTATTTACATAGTGATTAGTATAACAAACACGTATGTCTTTGTTAAGTTAATTTATTTAAAACCTGAGAATTACTTGCCGAAAATACATAATAGAATAATGGTGTGTCTTTTCTGTAGAAAAAGTCTTTGATTGCTGAGTTTATTCTGTAGATATTTATTAGATACCTCTTTACATAATCTGTAGGTTATTTTAAGGTGGGAAATTATCCAATGATTTTTATTATTTATTTATTTATTAAAACTTCATGCAATACAAAGGTACAAAGGCGAACTTAATGCTTTAGCTTGGCTTTGCTTTGCTTTTGCCTTGGCTTTGCTATACTTTTCTCGCTCTAAGGCGGAGCGTGACGGCATGACAGACTTTTAATAACCAAAACCGCACCTATGTATCTTCTTTGCCTTTTTGAAAAGAAGGAACATAGGGAAACCCTGACCCCGGTTGTCCATTTCGGAAGACAACCCATGATTCTAGTAGGCTTCCGTTCTGCTAAATTCCTACGGTTTGCTGACATCTCTTTGAGGCGCACGTGGAACATTACGCTCCGTCAACGACTCGGGCACAGTCTGGACAGTTACCGGACGGCCGGACGGCGAGCTACCCATTGCTCGTGGTCCGACGCCTACGATGGAAGTCGATGATTTGTCTTTTTTATTTACGATCTTAGAAAAATAGCGGAGTTAATTCTGAAGATATTTATTAGCTACGTCTTTCTTTTTCTTCTAGGTGCAGTGGCTGTGTGCCGACTAACGAGGAGGTCGCGGGTTCAAGCCCAGATAGGCGCATAACTTTGTGTACCTAATTTATTTCATCACCACTGCTCTTCAAATGGTGAAGGAAAACATCGTGAGGAAACCGGCATGAACCAAAAATTCGAAGACATGTGACATCCATCAATCCACACTGGGCCCGTGTGTTGGAATACTGCCTATTCCCTCCCCTGGAGATGAGGCTTGAGTCCCAGTAATGGGAACATTACGAGGCTGATTGTAATTAGCATGATCACCTCCCACTTATGCTATTAAGTGATTTGATTACTTAATAAACAGTTCATACTAATTAGGTTAGGCAATCAATAAGTTTGATAAGGATACACCTCCATTATTAAATTTTCATAATACTTAATAATAATTCTCGACCGCTAATGGCTTAATTGCTAAGAGCCTCGACCAACATTTGAGGATGCTAGAGTTTGGCAGTTGGATCAGTTGGCTTAGTTGGATGGTTGGACTTGATACAGAAAGCAATAGGCACTCTTGAACACGGTGCATATTGATGAAGGTTCCTATCAATATGCAATAAAGTATTGAGTATCTCAGGAACCCTGACCACAGCTAGTTTGGACCCTATGGTGTGGTACTACATTTTCTTTTTATATATTTTTTAATTGGAAGGCCTCCTACAAGGTGGACCGATGACCTGGTGAAGGTAGCAGGAAACCGATGGATGCGGGACGCACAGGAACGTTCGATGTGGCGACGCTTGGGGGAGGCCTATGTCCAACAGTGGACGTGTATCGGCTGAAATGATGATGATGATGATGATGATATTTTTTAATCTTTTTAAATGTTAATGTTAATACAAATAATAATAGTTTTCATAAAAAAATAAATTACATGTTTTAAGGGCATTAATGAAATAATAGTTAATTATTTACGTGTTGCGCCGACCCCAAGTATTATGGGATAAGGGCAGGAAGAAGAAGAAGATTTAAAAAAAACTTTTTTTCATTTTGATACTCATTCGGAAAGGCTCCTGCTTCACAATAACGTGTGTTATATAACTATGTAAAAAAAAAAAAAAACAAATTTACACTAATCATAAAGAGGTGTTTTTTTCTGGAAGTACTGGTCTGATTGCTAAAATTTTTTCACCGTTAGAACACTGCTTTATTCCTGAGTGACATAGGCTATATTTTATGTACTCGGATGAAGCCGCGGGTAAAAGCTAGTCTACTACTTATAATATTATAAAAGCAAAAGTTTGTATGTTTGTCACTCTTTGTAACTCAAAAGTCAGACCATCCATAGATCATCCTGGAATAACACATATAAGACACTTCTTATCCTAGGAGTGTGTTCCCTTGGGATAATTTTCCACTTTCACGCGGGCAAAGCCGCTAGCAGAAGTAAGGTCGAAATAAATAATGGTTTTCTCACACTTTCACAGCTCATCTGCCAGCTGTGAATTTCATCGTTATAAAATAATAAATTGCCCAATCAATGCATCACTCAGAACTCTATGTTTTTTTTTTATCTAGTTGGGAAAAAACCTAGAAAACAAAAAACAATCTAGACCGAAAACAGATTGATTTAACTTCGTAAAAACTATTTTTTTTTTATAAGTCGAGCCAAGAGGATAATGATGCACTCGTCATGTCGACACTTCAAAGTCTTGAGCATCGACACCGAGTTGCTAGCCTGTCGGTTTTCCACCGGTTGTATTTCAGGGAGTGTGCGTCGGAATTGCATAGCCTAATTCCGCCAAGCCTGTACCCTCGCCAACTTGATAATCTGCCATCGTTAACGCTAGTAGAAAATTTCAAATGTACCGCAACGACGGGGAATGACGTCATCTCAACGCTCAGTCACGTGGTCAAAACAAAAGAATTGGGAGCGTGGCCAAGTCGAGGCGTTGGACGCAAGGGAATCGGTTGTAACTTGGCTAGGGGGGCAGTTCCATCATCGGATCACCAAGCGTTCGGGGATGTTCCACCATTACATGGTGGACATCCCACGTATACCTACGCACAAAACGTTCTGGGAACACACTCATTGTGCGTACAGCTAAGGAGTGGGATTCCCTGCTGTAATCTGTATTTCCTGATAGCTAAGAACAACCTGGAGATCTTTAAGTCAAGAGTGAATATGTTTCGCACGCTCCATCATCAATATCGTGTCAAAGATGTACGAATGACAACTGGGACCAACAGCTTCACGAGTTTTCCAAGGCACAAGGTGTCAGTAGTAATTTTCTAGATAAACTCACTAAGCTTCATATTGGTACTTGCCCGGTTTTGAACCCGCGTACATACGATGCGGTTGCCTTAACCACTGGACATTCATCACCATCACGACATTTAGTAAATAAAATCTTAAAACCTTATACATTTATGTATATTATATCTTATAAATCTGTAGAAGTTTTTAGTTGTGCGCGCATCACGTAAGATGAACGAAATCGATGTAGATAACTTTTATACATTAAAATTGTGTGTAACTTGATATATTACTTAGGCTTTGTTTCATCGCAATCGGTTGTTTATGTCAAAAGATATACTGCATTGACTGGCTGTTAGTCGGTACGAAGTTCGCTGGGTCCGCTAGTTTAGTAAATAAAATCTTATAATAATAATAATATAATAATAATATTCCACAACTATCACACAATGCCGTCTAGTCCCAAGCTAAGCAGAGCTTGTGTTATGGGTACTAGACAACTGATAAACATACATATATATTTCTAAATACATACATATTATAGATAAATTACACACAGACACAGAATAAATGATCATGCTCATCACATAAACATTTGTTCTGGGTGGGAAGCGAACCCACGACCTGCGGCATAGCAGTCAGGGCCACTAACCACTAGACCAACATGCCAGTCAAATCTAATCTTATGGACAGTAAAATCATACTCTAGTTCAAACAAAAACAACACCCAATAAAAACACAACATGTACTTACAACGTGTGTTAGCTCCATAAAGCTCCTTCAGACAGAACATTACTCTTTAATTTTACGACAAGCTCTGCGCATACGCATACACCGGCGCGGCCGTCTGAAACGCCCCCGTGTGAAACGATCCAGTACATTTAACAGATCACTGCTATAAATTTATGCTAAATATCACACTTTATTTGCGAGATTTTTTTGAATCGAATAAAAATGGTTTTTGTGCTTATTAATTTTATTTTGCGAGAAATAAATTGCTCTGTTTATTGTTTGTGTCTTGATTTTTATGTAAATATGCAATTATAATTTTATTTTTGAATTTGTACGATTTGTACTTTATAAAATTAAACTTTTTACGCAACTGAAATAGTAGGAAGGTATATTTCAGCAAATATCTTGATATAATATATAAGAAAAGGTGGACAGGACGAGGCTGCGTGACAGATCACAGATGCCATGGACTGACCAGATCAGAGCGACTGTTGGCGGCCCATTGAACGAGTGAGCCAGCAGGCAAAAGTGGCGGGAAGTCTTACGGCATACCCTGACAGTTTCCGGAGAGCCACCTTCATGTTCACCACGACCACTCTGGCAAGATTGAAACGACCAAGAAGAGGATATTTCAATCTCTGCTAAAATGGCACCGATATGTCTCATTACGTATCAGAATGGCTTAGTTTCAGTCAGCGCATTCGTCCACATTTTTTTTTCTCGAAATGGGATATCATCCTATGATTTATCTTCCGCTTTGGGTGAAGTGAGAGAGTGTGTTGGACCTTTAATTATTAGAACCACATCTGTAACCAAGCAGAAATTTCTCGTGGCTCTAGCGGGCTGCTGGGCCCCGGTTTTGCTAAAATCTCTTTGAACACTACACTTCGTAGCAACTTCGCCCACGTGAAGCTAGAAAATTATCAAAGTCAAAGTCAAAGTCAAAAGTTTTTTATTTCACATAGGCCTACATGGGCACTTATAAAACGTCAGAAGCTAGTGCACGGTTCGATATCTCAAGGGAAGATACCTATTCTTGGGTAAAAAGTATCCTATGGTACTATTAAGCTAGATCTACATTAGACCGACGCACGTGTAACACGCCTCATTTGTACATAGAACTAAGTCGCGTGTCGTGAATCAAGTGGAGCTATCTAAGTCTAGTTTCAAATGTACGGAGACCGATGCGCCCAGATCGGGGTGCGAGTCAGACGTGTTTGCAGTGCAATTCTACCATTATATAATACTAACTTTTGCCCGCGGCTTCGCTCCCACTCTACCCTACTCCACCCTACTATACCTTACTCTACCCTATTCTACTCTACACTACCTAGAACCTTTTCCTCACAATAACAAAACACAACAAAAAAAGAATTAGCAAAATATTATAGATTGCTTATGGTTTACTTGTACACAAAATTATTAATTAACCAGCCTAATATTTTAGTAAGACCAAGTGTTAAAACAGACGGATCAGAAATCTAAAATAAATATTGCAATAACTGTCTAGACGTCGACCTACTTTTTATGAAAATCTAATCACCTGTCAATTGCACACACGGAATATAAAATTACATAGAATGTAATTAATATGTACCTCTTGTAAGAACATAAAAAATAATATTCTCCTAATTTTTTACTCACTGAAATCAGTACTTTTTTTAAGGTGTTAAATCATCCTATTTTTTTTTTTTTTATGACATAAACTAGTGCTTACAGATACCGACACGGATCTTGAGCGCTGGCTTGAACTAAAAGTAGCGCAGACTTGAATGAGAAGGGAAGTATTGGGTCTCTTTAGTGGTATGAAGTGAGACGCGGGAGCTGGGAGTACATCTTAGTAGTTACAGTGATTGGCTCGACGATGTGTACGATGCGCAAATTGATCCTCACTCTTTCGCCGAGCGCTCAAGATTCGTGCCGGTATCTATAACTGCTATCTCACCTGATGATAAGCAGTGATGGTGAGGCGCAAATCGTGCCTGAGTCGTTGATGGCGCGTAGTGTTTTTCGCGCGCTTCTAATTGATGTCAGTAAAACCTTTGGGGTTCAGCAGGGCTAAACCCTATTAGGGCTATGGGTTAACTTCCGAAACTCTATTGGAGCAATGGGTTGACTTCCGAAACCCTATTGGGGCTATGGGTTGACTTCCGAAAAGGAAACCCAGGGTCCTGGAAAAAGAAACATTGGAGTCGTTTTAATCAGTAAAAAACAGGCACGTTCTTCCTCTCCGCTCTAGAGCGGGAGAAGTCAGGTGTCTTCAAGAGTCGTGAATTAATAGGCTCTTAATAAACTAGTGCGATTCACCATCACTGCTTACCGTCAGGTGGAGTCGCAGTCAAGCACTAGTTTATGTCATTTATAAAAAAAAATGTGATGACGAAATCCAATAACACGCCCCAAATCTTCTTTTATTACTAAGAAGTCGCATCAAGCTAACTGTCCGAACTAAACATCAAAGTACATACATTATGTATGCAAGTACATACTAATTCCAATAATTCAGAGTAGGCGAGGTCTCAACTTACTAATATGCTTAGTATTCTGCCCAGGACACAGTGGGAGCTAACTGTGGGAAATACGATCACCGGAATAATATATGCACCTACATTAAAAAAAGGTTGGTTTGTCTGTTTAGAGAGAATTAATGCTAAAAAAAAAATATAACCTTCAATTTAAAAAAAAAACACTAAAATTTGCAAAAACCTTTAATTTCGAAAGTCGATGTTTATTAATTTTATCTCTTTATTTAAACACCGATTGTATTTTATACTTATTAGTGTTTTTTATTTATTTTTTGTAAAAAAAAATATTTTATACTTTAAACTCTACCTTTTTGCTCCATCATCAGATCAGTTCGATGGTATCTACCTCAAAGTCAGAGTAATTACATAGATTTATTATCCGCATAGTTCCAATGACTACCTTCCGGCTTCATCATCAGATCGGTTCGATGTATGGGGTCCCCCTCTTCCTTCAGTCATTCATCGACTACACGTATAAACAAACCAATTTTACTTGTTACGACAATTCTGCTGCGATGCTATGAAGAGTTCTGTTCCATATCTTCGAAATTCACCATCAGATCATAATAATATTTATATAGCACCATTTTGGGAGTATCACCTTTTAATAAAAAAAAAACAATCCACAAGTGACCGAGAAAATAAAGCGAACATATAAAAGAAAACGTACAGCCGAACATATAACCTCCTCAATTTTGAAGGCGGTTAAAAATTACTACAGAATGATAAGTCCGGAATGCACATGCCTGTAACTTGCACTAAAGTATGTGCACCTAGCATGCTATAGATTCACCAATCAAAATTTGATAAAGCTTTGCGCGCACCTTTGTGCCAAATACTGCTGCTACAAGGAGAACCAAGGTTGCTGACATAGCATGAAGAATTACCAAATTTAAGTGGCAATGGGCAGCCCATATTGCTTGCAGAATAGATGGCTATTGAGGCCGAAAAGTTCTGGAGTGGTAACCGCGTACCGGAAGACGCAGCATGCGAAGGCCTCCCACAAGGTGGCCAATGACCTGGTAAAAGTCGCGAGAATCCGGTGGATGCGAGACGCACAGGACCGGTCGTTGTGGCGACACTTGGAGGAGGCTTATGTCCAGCAGTGGACGTCTCTGAAAACGACGGTGATGATGATGATGTTGCTACGGACTAATTTGGGACTAGAGTTTCTCAAAATGGTTTAAGTTCCTAGATATCATAGTATTTTTTTTAGTCCCTCAGCAAAAAAAAATAACAATTTGGCGAAATCGGCATGTTCTAGAACCAAAATTTTGAAGATATGACATAGACCAACCCGCGTTGGGCCCGTTCCCTCTCCTAGAAAGGATGCCTTAGTCCCAGCAGATTAATTAATTAGGCTGATAATAATAAATAAATTATGCTTAGGACACAAACGGAAATGCTCACTATTTAAACCAATTCATGGAGGAGTCTTACATTACATTTATAGATATTCTAATAAGACTAACGTATATGCTGCTTGCAATTTTCTTTATCACAATATCATAATAAAATTATTTTTCAAAACATAATTCTTTTGCATTAATACGCGAACGGAATCGCGGTAAAACTTTAGCTAGCAATAAAAGTAATTATCAGATCATGATTTAGATATCCTCACGACCAAGCGCCGGGGTAGCAACATAATTCTAGCATTATTATTTAATTAGCCCAGTGATGCTCAACATACTGTGGAATCAATCAGTATACACCACACACCCCACAACCAAACCACCACACACCACACACACACCATACCATATTACACCACAACGACTACACCGTCCATACATCACACACATCGACCACACCATCGCTTTCCATCAGGCGTGATAGTGGTCAAGCACGACCCCAACAATAATAATAAATCTTATTTATACATATATACTTTATTGTACCTACATTAAGTTGATAAAAAAAAACTAACTAAAAAATTAGCAGCCATATCGCATTCGGTGACCTCTTCCAATCAAACCATAATGGACAGAGATTGCCTGGACACAAAATAGTGTTGCACTAGGGGTAATTAAGAAATATATCAGATATAACGTACTTCATACTATAAATATATAGTAGACTAGAAATTATTATGAGTACCAAACGAAGAAAATAGAAAACACCTTCAACTTCAAAGATAGGTAGGTACTTGTTTTTGGATCTAAACTATAATTTTGTCTCTCAATTCTTTTCAAAAAATTATATTATTCTCCATATCTTTTTTCTCCCTGCGTGAGCGCCAATTCTTTGGAATCCATAATCCAATTATTGGAACAACGTGTCATCAATATTTATCGATAAACGAACGACAAGATTGAGCATCGCTGCAAGGAATCCATACCGGTTACATTTGGCGTTAGACATTCCTTACTTTATGATTGGATCTTAAAAACATCATCCGGTATTTAACAGTACGCAATCGACGTAATATTTCAAAGTATTCGTTACTTCTATAACATATCAAACAATTTTAAATGCCTTTAATGACAGAATTATGTATCGTTGAAATTAAAACCAACTGAGATAATTTTGTTACATTTTTCTGTCCATTTTCTTCCTTGAAACATGATGTAAGCATTTGATTCACACGCAATTATAATAATTAATTGGAAGTTATATTGCAATCCTATAAATGGATATGTGTTTTATACATGTTGCATCGATTTCCTAGAAATTATCATCATTGGAACATACACCGAACCAAAGAACAGACTACTGTCTCCTGCGATTTCATCTGCGTCTTTAGTTACTGCACCTGTTAGTAACCTTCCTCGATAAATGGTCTATCCAACACTAATTTTTTTTTTTCAATTCGAATCAGTCGTTCCGGCAATTAGCGCGTTCAAACAAACAAACACTCTTCAGCGTTATAGATTTGTAATACATGTATAGAATATACTCTCATTCACATAGAGAATACATATAAGTCTCGCATCATAGTCTTTCTTATCGAATTCCTCCGAAATGTCTTGACCGATTCTTTAGATTTTTTTTTATTATATTTGGAAGTCTGAAAATAGGTGGGAGGCTATTTTTTTACCCTAACCTTTTTTTTCATATAATTTATATGGCTTGTTGTGTTATTAGTGTTAATACATATACACCGCTAAATTTTAATCGTTTTAATCCCGTGGAGGGTCGATCCGGTACATGAAACACTATCGATTTGTAAAGATAAAATTAAAAAATAAAGTACCTTTTTTTCAAAACTCGTATTAATTTACGCATGTACGAAATTAATTTCTTTAAGAAAACATCTCAGCTGAGCGAGTTCAATGACCTGTAGTTACAAATCGATAGTGTTTCATGTACCGGATCGAGCCTCCACAGAAATAAAACGATTAAAATTTAACGGTGTGTAAAGAATACTCTCATATGCAGCTGGATGCCATATAGCACAAATAAAACGAAAATCTCCACAGACTGTATATATCTTGTTCTGCATCATTATCATACAAATTGGTCACATAATGTGTTTCCGAACATTAACACAGAACAAAACATTAACCTATATGTAAACATGACCGTTTCCCATCCATCTATGTAATTAAGAAGCTTTAGATATAATTAAATTATTTAATTCTTAATTTTACTCATAAAATCCGAACTTAGAATTCTAATAAGTTTTTTTTTAAGGTGGTAAATCCTCCAATGCTATGGACTAAAACAGTTATGATCGTTCTTTGCCCAGTGCTTCAGGACCTCGGTTTTCCCTTTTGGAAGTCAAGTTATGGTCCCAGTAGGCTTCGGTCTTGCTGGGCCTTTACGGTTTGCTAACATCTCTTTGAGGCGCGCGTAGAACTATACACCGTCGACGACTCGGTCTCGGTCCGGACAGCGAGCTACCTATTGCTCGTCGTCCGCCAGCCAACGTCTACTGTAGCTCGAAACCGGGGTTGGGGTCCCGGCGGCTGGGGCTTGAGGACGTCTGTTCCTTCATGCGTGCGGCCGCCTCCCTTGCTAGCATTACTGCTTCGCGCTGGATTCTGGCCTCATTGGTCTAGCGGCCGCGATAGCTAGTTTTGAAATTGAGGTCTTTGGTTTAATTCCTGGATCGGACACTGTGGTGTTGAATTTTTCAGAAGCAGTCCGGAGGGAGAATTGTAACTGTTTGTAGTAATATTGGATTGTCACTTAATATGGACTTAAATATACTTACCTATCTAAATACATGAGCAACCCTATAATGTTTCTACTGTTGGGACTCAGGCCTCCTCTATAAGGGCAAACGGGCCAAACACGGGCCCAGTATGAATTGCGACTTAATATAACTGAAAAAATTCGACTCAGTTTAATTCTAAATGCATATAGGCGTGAAAAACCAAAAAAAAAACAAAAAAGAATGTAAAATGTTACCACTATTAAGATAAAGGGTAATGCACAAATCAAACAAAAAAGATTGTTATAAATTACTTTTTACTTAGGTACAACAATGAAGAACATTTTACCATTTTTTGTGCATCATTCAATCCCTCAAAGAACTATTGTAGCATGAAATTGCCATAATGCCAAACTATACAATATGGCACTGGGCTAAACAAAAATGGCCTTTTCACAGCCATACATATGACAAGAGTGGTCACACCTTTATGCGTGCACGCATTACGGACTAAGTCAGGTGCCAAGTGTTCCTTATAAGTACCACACTGCATAAGATCAAACTGTTACTCACTTAATATTCGACCTTATAGCAAAATAACAAGGTGTAATTTTGTATAAAGCAGCCACAGAAATAATTCCGCGATTATTTACCAAACAATTAAAGTAAGAAGCTTTTCTTACTTACAAAAAGCGAGTTTCTTAAGACGTTTCGCTCATACATATTATGTTAAAATTTTTAGTTAACGCGGCATCTGGCTCCCAAGAAACGATAATTCGCGAAATGATCTCTTCGCTCGACTCGTGCGCAGCTGCCGAACCCAGAACATTTGGTACGTGCCGTGAGGAAAAAACTTCTTAGTGTCATGGCTGACTATAATTAAAAAAAAGGTTGGTGCATAGAAAAAAATGGAAAACAAAAAAGTTTTATTAAGTAATAAGATGTCTATGGTTTGGTTAAGATTGCAGCTGTTTCGTGTTCCAGAGGTTTCTGCTAACTGCTCTAAAGACTTAAAACTAGTGTAGGTTTAAAAAAAAAAGTCTGTATCTACTTTATAACATGTAACTTAAAAACAAATGTTGAAAGTAGTAGGTATGTATATATGTTCAGAATCGGATACTGAAATGATTTCATTTAAATATATTTTTTAAATAAATAATTATCAAGAATTAATTATAAGATAAAAAAAATAAAATATGTGTATAAACAGATAAGTCTAGATTGCATCACTAGCGTATTAATAAGTGAGTGCATAAATAGTTATCAATACTGATGCGCTGCCAATGTAGTGCATAACTAATTTCTTATAAAAACACTAGGTATATGCATTTTAGTATTTCAGTGTCAAATTATGATTGTAGCATTATTCCAGTACTAAATCCATACTAATATTATAGAGCTGAAGAGTTTGTTAGTTTATTTGACCGCGCTAATCTTGCACTAAAAAATTTTTTTAGTGTTGAATTGCCTATTTACCGAGGAAAGCTATTAGCTATATAACGGAGAGGATTAGTTTAAAAAATATTTCATATAGGCCTACATGGGCACTTATAAAACGTCAGAAGCTAGTGCAAGCTTGTGCAGTTACCAAAGAAGCGGGTGAAATTGCGGGGTACCTAATATGAATTGAAATTAAAACCATTTATTTTAACAAGTACATATATTCTATCAGCCTGCCTTTTTCCAACTATATTGGAGTCGGCTTCCAGTCTAACCGGATGCAGCTGAATACCAGTATTTTACATGAAGCGACTGCCTATCTGACCTCCACAACCCAGTAATTGGGTAACACGACACCCCTTGATAAGACTGGTATCAAACTTTCCTGATTTCTGCCTATCCGTTACGACTGTTAAAGATCTACAAAAGTCTGCACCAACAGCTTAAAACGGGCTTTGCAAAGCATGGAGGAAATTAGGGTATTTTCAGGATGGGTAAACTAACCTTGACAAGTCTTGCTTAACCTTTAATATTGACTCTTGCTACTGTTATTACTTTAACCACAAGCTCTCATTTGGATAAGTAATCAATATGCACAAAAATTACACAAGAATAACTTAAACTTGTGATTTGCGTCAATCGAAATCTTATCTCAAAATCTTATCATAATCAGATAGATATATTAGTTAACATAAAACCTTAATTTATATTTGTTTGTGTCGTTCCAGCTTCTGCGTTCACAAGGCCGGAAAAAATAAAAACAATTATAACATAAGTTCTCAAGTATCTTAACCGGAAGATACTAGAAGTGACCCAACATGTCCATGAGAAAGCATCTGCTCAAACATCTTTTACCTGGCCATCTTTCTTCAAAATGCATATGCCTCAAGAAAAAAAAATCACATAATGATACAAACGTTACTTCAAAACTGTGTGAAACACAGCTGCCTACCTCAAGTCCTATTATACAGGCCGAATTCTCAAAACAATCCAATTTAAACTTTAAATCGTTCTATCCAACGTTCAAATTCATCTGTGCACGCGTTTGTTTTGGCAACATCTTCGGGTCTTTTCGGAAGCTTTCGTGTTTCTTCGGACGCGTGGCTATAACGAGAGCGCCCGAGGGAAATGTCGACTGGAAACTTAATTCGGACCCGTTATTTATTTAAAAATGTGTGTTTAGTCCACAATCATTGTCATTGAGGCTCACAGACGCAAATCGGAGGCGATAAAGTCGTTTTTAATGGCAGTTTCCGGCGAGCTGTCTCGACTTCACTGCTTCATAAATTAATACCTACTGTTTACGACAGCCAACTAACTTTTCGTGAGGCATATGGTGGGAATACGTACTTTTATAATGCTCGTGTTTCATTGATTAAAGTTTCACATATCGCAAATTTTCTTTTTTTATTTAGTTAATGGTTTTAGTTGGGCTTGTTAAGAGACAGTCTGGCAGTTTATCTTTTAACTTTACTTACGGTTTTTATTAAATATGTGTGAACTGTAGATAGGTTTTTCTTGGTCTTATAACTACTCAGTCATCATGCAATGTTTATAAAAAGTACTACTGAACAAAAATCTTAATCAATATTCAAGTGGTCTTCTATCCTCTATTGGAGCAGCTAATTCAAAACATCTACTTACATTTAGATTTAAAAATACATTGTAATCTCAGTGCTTAGAAGCTTCTTGAGATATAAAGAGCCAAACACTTGGATCACAAGAGCATCTTAAAAAAGATAAAAAAGAAAAAACTGCCTGATGGACTCCAAAGCAAAAGGTGTAGTGTTGTTTTTTTTTTCGCCAAACATCTTCAAGGTCCCATTCGGTACATCTGCCGCACCTCGGAAGAGCATTATTTTTAAAAAGCACATCTGCATAAAGAATTGTTAGCAAAAAGTTGACCTACAAAACTTAGGAAACTTGTGACCTTTTCATTTTTTAAGTTTTAGAGGTTTACCAATTTATTTTTGTACACCATTCCTTTCGAATATAGCTTTTATGTCGTTGCGTTAAGGGTGTGAAACAATCGATTTTGAAATAATTTATGTTGGTGATTAAAAAAAAGTGCCAATTTCCGTTCTGTTCCAACATCCGTTCTTAAAAATCGTCAGCCACTGATTAGTGTCGCATGCGCATTGTTTTTTGCGATTTTTTACTGTTTTCTACTAGGATTGTGAACAATTTATCAAATTACTGACAGACAGCTGACGTTACAGCGTGTTTTAAATACTGTTGGCATATTTTTAGTAAATTCCACATTTTTTCGCATTGTTTTTTGTAAAAAATCTTGTGAACTAAAAATAAATGGCGCAGCTTTTGCGACTCCTGCGTCTTATTATGCATTTTAATTAAAAAAGTTTTTTATTTTTATTAGCTCAACATTTAACAAGGCATTGTGTACGGACACTTTAATTAAACGTCTAGATTCCATTATCACTTGACAAAACAACTTTTTTGCTGCTCCATCCTTATTTAATCTCACCTTCAAATTTATTTGTCCGCCATCTTTTTTTCGCTTCACAGTTCTAACAGTAAACTGAGTCGCGGAAGTAAAACCTGCATGCTGCATCCGCCTTCCGAATTACTGGCACATGTAAGTAGGTACTGTACGGTGATATTTTCCCATGGAATCAATAGTGATATTAGATGGAACTTGCACCTTGTGCTCAACTTGTCACCGCACCTTGCGTCCGCGTAAGTTTGGGACTTGTCCTTTATAATGGGGTTGGTGTATGCGCACACATAGATGAGTGTTAGGAGACGGGTTAAGAAAAAAAATAGTATAGATAGGTTTGATCCATGATCACTAACTAAACTCGTATCAATTAAAATTAATTTTGATAATAAAAATTAACAAGCGAGTGAACTCAAAAATTTGTAGTGTGTGTAGTTTTTTTTTTTTGTTTGTGTGTATATTATACAGTTAATTACTATTTAAAATAGTATTAAAAATAGGTATATGTACTATATTAATAAACTAATAAAAGCTAATGGAAATTACACAACGTATGCAAATATCGTTTCAACTAGAATAGGAAAAAATATTTAATGATTTCTCACTTCAAAAATTAATCTACACTAATATCTATTATAAAGAGGTAGAACTTGTTTTTCTGTTTGTAGATTGCCAAAATTTTTGTTAGGCAAACAGTTTTGTTTGCCTAATGTACTGAACAGCTGATATTTTTTTCGCGATTTTGGCTTTGATCCCATAATAAAAATTGTTTGTTATCATGAGCACAATCACGTGTTTAAGTATCGTACACTAATTGCCAGTCACCCTATATAATTTGTAAATAAATATCCATATTTTAATTGCAATCAAATAATATTTGATTCTCTACACGTGTTGGTTTTAACTGTAAGCGGAAACTGTAACTGAACTCCCCATTAATAAACGTCTTTTTTCCCTTTATTTTCTAAATCCCGCTACATCTTCTGAATTAGAACACAACATCTCACAGATCAGGCAATCAGCAGATGTCTTAAACCCGTTAGGTGCTTTGTGATTACACCCGAGGATTTCACGATCGCGTTACGTTATAGACGATACCGGCGCATGCGCATCTGTCTGGTACGTTTTACTTGTAAGACAACTGTCTAACGTGGTCTTTGTAAAAGAAAAATTGGTTCAGGTTGCCAGGTTGAATTCACACTAATATTATAAAAGACGAAAGTGTGTGTGTAATGTGTGTATGTACTACGCGTTCCAAATGAGAATAGGACCGATTCCTATGTTTTGACGTCTCGTCGTACTGTCAAATCGAAGATATCTTGACAAAATTGAAGAACTCAGAGATGAGTATAATTTAAGAACTGGATTCTGATTAAACTTTTTTCGTTCACAGTTTATAAATATATTAAATTTTTCGTAAATTAATTAATATTTAAAAATTTATTTCCTCGATTTGACAGTAAATCGTGACGTCACAATATGGCGGGCGATCCTATTCTGATTTGGAACGCATTGTATGTTTGTTATTTCTTCACCGTTGAACAGCTGAACGAATTTGGATGAAATTTTATGCACTGGTGAAAAAAGTGCAATTTTCAGAGTTGTTAATATAATAATTTATTATAATAAGTAATATTAAGAAATTATTTAGCGGGACTTTTTTGAAGGAAGTTCTTTTTTTTTAGGTGTGAAAATCATCCAATAACATTCCCCGCTCTTGGGCAGAGCGAGAGATAGTGTCGGACTTTTACTGACTAAAAACCCACTCCAGTTCCTTCTTTACCATTGTTCCAGTGCCCCGGGAATCTCTTTTGCATTACCCATGGCCCCAGTAGGCTTCGACCCTGCTGGGCCCCTGCGGTTCCTGACAACACCTTGAGGCGCGTGTGGAACACTACGTGCTGTCGACGGCTTGGGCTCGGTTCGGACGGTTACCGGACGGTCGGACGGCGAGCTACCCATTGCTCGCCGCCGCAAGCCGGCGCTTACGGTAACCGGAAATCGGTATCGGAATCCCGGCAGCTGGGGCGCGAAGACCATTGCCTCGCGCGTGCGGCCGCCACCTTTGCTAGCATTACTGCTTTGCAGAATGAGGCGACTGCCTGCCACACGCTCCGGACCATGGCCTTTATGCCTTGATCACACGTACCGAGTAAAACGGCGAGACAGTAAAACGTTGCTCGGCCGAGACAGTGATGTAAGCGAGTTGTAGAGATAAATGGTAGGCCGAGCACTCGGCGCTGTTTTTATACGTACCGAGTACTCGGCCGAGAGCACTGCCTCACCCGTTTACTCGGTACGTGTGATCAAGGCTTGAGGGAAGTTAAGTGGTTATTTTAAGCAAATTGATTGCTCATAGATACTGTGATGTAAAATTGAGTTTTGTATCTACATAACTAGACAGTGCGTGGAATCATTTAAACAGTCACGATCTTGTTAAAATGGAGCTGAAAGTTTTATTGTAGCTTGGACTACTTTAACAAAGTTTGCAAGAACTTTCTGACTCGGTATATTTTCTGCCTAACGCTGAAGGAACACAACACTTTTTATCACTTTTTAATCTGTCTCCCTCTCGCTCCACCCAGAGCGAAAGAAGTTATTCGATGATTGCCTAACTTTTATTTTAGGTGGGAACTCATCTTATGACATCTCCCGCCCTTGAAAGGAGCGGGAGGGTGTGTCAGACTTTTACAGCCTAAAAATCACTCCCCACTTGTTTCTTCTTTGCAAAGCAAGTTCCGGCGCCCCGGGTTTCATTTTCACTTAACCCATTACTCCAGTTGGCTTCGATCCTGCTGGGCCCCTACGATTTGCTGACATCTCCATGAGGCCCGTGGGGAACCGTGGAACAGAATACGCCGTTGACGACTTGGGTTCGGTCTGGACTGATACCGATGACTGCCTAGTTCAAAAAGAGAAATGATGAATATACCTACATAAAAAAGTGAATATAATTAAAACTGTACTAAACAAGGCCAATAGACACATTATTCCAGTAATTTCACCATGAAACAAGCCACAAACCTAATTACCAAGAATATTGCTAAAAACACCCCGATACCTAGAAGTAATTAATAGAACACTACTTAATGGTAATTAATTTCTGTACATCAAGCTCATCTTTATGACTATATTACTCAACACTCACTCAACTCATCCATCTCTTAGAAAATGAATTAAAAATTGTTTTGCAACAATCTTAGTTTTGCAAGCATATAACGCATAAACATTGAGAATGGACTGAGTGTGAGAAAAGCCAGCAAAATTAACTACTTCTTAGAAAGAGAAAGGAATAGTTATCTCTTTTCTCATCATCATTACCAGCTTACAGTAGTCCACTGCTGTGCATAGACATCACATTGTCATCGAGTTAGGTACTATCGTCCAGAAATCAGAAATCAGAAACGTTTATTTCAAATATACCAATTACAGGCACTTTTGAACTGTCAAAATGTCGGTCAGTCAAACAAGTGAAGCCAAATTGCACGTTGTGCAATTTGGCTTCACTTGTTTTTTGCACGTTGTGCGCATGGAGAAGAACGTGCAAGAAACTCCATGGACACTCTTATAAATCATATTGAGTTACATGAATCTTCGTTACATATATCTTTTCCACCCTTCTTGTCACTCCCGATGACGCCATTACACACACTCATAAAAACAATCAACTCTAAATTGTATGAAGTTGACGCGCTACCGTATTGTCAAATCATTTTTGAGGTTTGAAATCATCAATAAACTTCTCCCGCTTTGGATGAAGCGAGAAGAAGTGTTAGATTTTTAGTTACTAAAACCCGCCTATATTCTTTCAGTTACCTAGTAACTCTTTCAAACGATTCTGCAGCTTTAGAAGGCATTGGCACTAGCGAGCCCCATCAATGATACTGCTACAGGTTTTTGAGTCGTATTTGAAACACAACACGCCATGGGTTCGATTCTGATTCATATGGGACGGCAGGCTACCCATTACTCACCGTCCGCAAGCCTACACTAACGGTGGTAGGGAATTGCCCTGTGACTCCCGATGCCCAGGGCGTCGATTTAAAATTTTGGACATACAGAGTGAAAGCTCAGTCGATTCTCTACGTCTATGCTATAAAACTCCCAAACATTAGGTAAATGTAGGTAAATAGACTACACATAAAAAAAAAAAACAGTTTAATCGACATCTAATTACCTTTTTATTATTCGTTGTGATTGGACAATGTCGAACAGCTGTTTTTAGATGTTGCAACACTAGTTTAATGTGGATTATTTTTTTTATTGGTAACACTGAATCTAATTAATTAATGAGCGGAAAACGTATTTGCATTTGGAACTGGTCATTGGGTTTTTTTTTGTTTATCTTGTGCCTAAGCAAGTTTAGTTTGTAAGTAATTGAACAGAAATATAGGTTATAATTAAATTTCAACAGGTGGAAACAAATGATTAAGTTAGTTAATATCATTAGCGATTTTTAATGGATCTCTCTTCAGTTAAACTAGACATTTTTTTTGAGGTGCAAAATCGTCTAATGTCTTCTCTCGCTCTTGTGCGGAGCGGGAGAACGTGTCAGACTTTTACTGACTAAAACCCACTTCTTCCTTCCTTCTTCTTTCTTCCTCCTTTGCCTTGCGTCTGAGGACACCGTGGTTGCCTTTCGGACAATCCATGACCCCAGTAGGCTTTGGCCCTGCTGGACCCCTACGAGGGTTTGGGACGGGCTTCGATGGCTCAGTGAGTCAGGTCTTTGCTTTTTATTTTTACAAAAAATTGGTGCAAAATCAGACCAGCGTATCGATACTGCGAGAACTAAAAGTTTCCTCGCGGTTGTCGTCCGAGTGTCTTCGCAAGATTCTGCAATACTTCGGTCACATTGCGAGGAAAGATGATGGAAAACTCGAAAGACTAATCGTGACCGGTAAAGCAGATGGAAAAAAGCCTCGCGAGCGCCGCCCAATACGTTGGTCCGACCAGATCCGCACCGCTCTTGACTTCACGGTACACAATGCCCTTCACACCGCCAGAGACAGGAATAGATGGAGGAACATGATAAAAATAAAAATGATGAAGCAGCGACCCTCAGCATTTAGGAATAGCAGCGACGATCACTCGCGCCAGGCCTTGCCGCCACCGGGATTCCGATTCCGATTTCCGGCCACCGTAGGCCCCAATGGGTAGTTCGCTGTACGACTGTCCGGTAACTGTCCGGTAACTGTCCGGACCGAACCCAAGTCGTCGACGGCGCGCACTATTCCCGCGCGCCTCAAAGAGTTGACAGCAACCGTAGGGGCCCAGCTGGGTCGAAGCCTACTGAGGCCAAGGTACTAGTTCCGAAAGGGAGGCTCGGCCCCGGTAGGAAAGGCAAGAAGAAACGGGGTGGGTTTTTTAGTCAGTAGGAGTCTGACAATATCTCCAACTCCGCCCAAGGGCGGGGGATGTCACCTGACTGATTTTTACCCACCCACCCCGTTTCTCCCCACCCAAAAAAAAAGCATTGAGGAATAGGACGCAAGGAGAAGGATTCAAAATCAGTGCACATTCAAATCTTATCCACCCTATGCCAACAGCCACATAGTACCTTAACAACGGCCATGTGTACTTGCAACTTGCAACATAAAACCTCGTTTTTTACTATTTCCACGAATAAATTATTTTCAGACGTATCCCAGTACATCTGTCGAAGCGAGTCTTTTATCTTTGCAAAAAGATAGGTTCCTTTAGAACAAGAGTACTGCTCTTTGATTTATAAACGTGAGCGAGAACAAGGTGTGTAAGTGCTTGTAGCGGATTATCTATATCTTTTTATGGTGATCTTTTATGGGGTGCATCTGTTTCAATAATAATAATATGTGATTTATTTTTGTTTTAAACAATTTTACAATATTATACACCACTATTTTTTAATTAGTACAAATACTTAAAGGGCTTATTAGAAAAGCCCTTGTTATTTTATAAGTAAAATCTCAATAAATAATATTCATAAACAGCAAAGTTATTAGCGTTGGTTTATGTCCCAAAATGTCACTCAATTTATGGAAATATTGTGCAGGCTATTGATTAATGAATGAATGAGTGACAATTATTAAGGAAAAACACTGCCCGCAGTATTTTCTACTAGCAATTGTTATCTTTGATTGATTCTATGATGAATTTACCTTTTCGTGGTCAATTTTAGGATTTCGGTTTTTTCTACTTTTGACTATAAAAATATGATCAGTGACGGGTACAGATAGAGCCCCATTTTTTTTTTGTACTAATTAAAAAGTAGGGGTGTATAGACATAGCTCCCATTTCATTAAGTTACTAGCTTATTGGCATAAGCTAGTAACTTAATGAAATGGGAAATGCAGAAAGTAAGTTTGGAGCCCCGTTGCATTTTTTTTTTTTTTTTGGGACGAATTTCGGAAAAATAATCATAAAATATATAATAACATTATATATTCCACAACTATCACACAACGCCGTCTAGTCCCATGCTAAGCAGAGCTTGTGTTATGAGTACTAGACAACTGATAAACATACTTATATTTTTCTAAATAGATACATGTTATAGATAAATTACACCCAGACACAGAACAAATGATCAAGCTCATCACACAAACATTTGTCTTGGGTGGGAATCGAACCCACGACCTTCAGCATAGCAGTCAGGGCCACTAACCACTATACCAACAGACCAGTCAAATAATAAGTGCTTTATTTTTGTGTTAGACAATTTTATATTAAATTACCTTTTGCCCGCGGCTTCGCCCGCGGATATAACATAGCCTATGTCACTCAAGAAAAAAACAGCTTTCTATCGGTGTATAAATTTTAGCAATCGGACCAGTATTTCAAGAGGTAGCCTCCTACAAACAAAAAAGCAAACTTTACCTCTTTATAATATTACTCATAGTGTAGACTAGCTGTGCCCGCGACTTCGTTCGCGTGGACTACAGGATTATATTAAGTAGCCTATGTTACTCCTTAATACATCAGCTACCTGCCAAAAAAAGTCCCGTCAAAATCGGTCCAGACATTTCAGAGTTTAACCCGGACAAACAGACAGACAGACAAAAAATATTTTGGTGTATGTACTGTATATATATTCATATGCATGTAGTAAAAAGCAGTTATTTCAATATTACAAACAGACACTCCAATTTTATTTATATGTATAGATGTAGATAAATACTTCTACCAAACTGCTGAACAGCTTGTTGGCACGCGTAACTCCCATATTATCAAATTACCAGCTTCCGGGCTTCGCCCGCGAGAAAGTAAGTTTCTTCATACAAACTTTGGACCCCCGTTGCGTCCCTTTAAGGGGCAAATTTTGGAAAATGTCCTCTTAATTCTCGTCTGCGTCATAAAAGGATACCTTGTGTAATATTACAAAATCCTTGTCCCAATAGTTTAGTCTGTGCGTTGATATGTCAGTTTCTACTTTTATTTTAGACTAGCTTTCGCCCGCGCGGCTTCGCTCCCGCTCTTCCCTACTTCAGCCTACTATACCCTACTCTACCCTACTATACCCTACTCTACCCTACTCTACCCTACTCTACCCTACTCTACCCTACCCTACTCTACTCTACTCTACCCTACTCTACCCTACACTACCCTACTCTACCCTACTCTACCCTACTTTACCCTACTCTACCCTACCCTACTCTACTCTACTCTACCCTCCTCTACCTTACTCTACCCTACAACACCCTACACTACCCTACTCTACCCTACACTACCCTAATTTTCATTTTTTTTTCCATAAGATCCTTCTCCTCATAATAACGAACACAACAAAAAAAAAATTAGCGAAATCGGTCCAGGCGTTGTTGAGTTATGCGCTTACCAACACATTTTGCGATTCATTTTTAGGGTTCCGTAGCCAAACGGCAAAAAACGGAACCCTTATAGATTCGTCATGTCTGTCTGTCTGTCTGTCCGTCCGTCCGTATGTCACAGCCACTTTTTTCCGAAACTATAAGAGCTATACTGTTGAAACTTAGTAAGTAGATGTATTCTGTGAACCGCTTTAAGATTTTCATACAAAAATAGAAAAAAAGCAATAAACTTTGGGGGTCCCCATACTTAGAACTGAAACTCAAAATTTTTTTTTTCATCAAACCCATACGTGTGGGGTATCTATGAATAGGTCTTCAAAAATGATTTTGAGGTTTTTAATACCATTTTTTTCTAAATTGAATAGTTTACGCGAGAGACGCTTCCAAAGTGGTAAAATGTGTGTCCCCCCCCCCTCTAACTTCTAAAACAAGAGAATGATAAAACTAAAAAAAATATATGATGTACATTACCATGCAAACTACCAACGAAAATTGGTTTGAACGAGATCTAGTAAGTAGTTTTTTTTTAATACGTCATAAATCTAAAAAAATACACTATTATTAAAACATCGATCAAAGTTACTACGAACTACAAGAACTTTTATATTATGTTACTTGCTGCTACGGAACCCTCCATGGGCGAGTCCGACTCGCACTTGGCCGGTTTTTATATTATAGATATAGATGTGTATTGCAATCATTCTCATTACCCAAACTGATCATATCCAATTTACATTACAAAATATACTTTTATACTTTTGGAACCTACTTGGAAAATCTAATATATCTAATTTTTTTTTCTTGGAAGTATTTTTCTTTAAATTCTATGAAATGGCATGAAATGACAAATCAATCTACCAAGTCTTTTTCCATTTAAGTGGGGATCGGCTTCGGACTCTCCCATTAACTTCACCCAGAGCAGGGAAAACAGCCTGATGCAGGTCCTCACCGGATACGGTTGTTTCAGGAGGTTTCTGATTCGGATTCAACGAGAAGATATGATTATGCAAATTGTCCGGAAGATACTGTGGAGGTCTGCCCCGCTTGGGCGGAGCACCATCGCGTCTTCGCGGAGATGATCACGTCAGCGACTTCTCGCGTCCTTGCCTGGTTTAGGCCATGTTACGGAGTGACATGTCATAAGCAGCCTCCTTCTTTTGCGAAGCAGTAATAAGAAGAGAAGGACGGTGATTACCATGATGGTGAGTACCATTGCTCGCCGTCCGATAACGAGGTAAACCAAAACAAAACGGCGATTCAATAACACCTTGCTCGATGCGGCGACGCGACAATCACCGGTAACAGTTAATTGAAAATAAATATAGTTGTCTAGTTAATTTTTATACAGTATTCCAACTATATGGAAAAAGTACCGAGTAATTCAACGACTTATAACTCAATACCCGTTTTTATACATTAACTTTATACCCGTTTACGCATTGACTTGTTCCGTTTTACGCATTTTTGTCCGAGCAAAATAATAGAGAGCGTAAAAGTTATATATCGATCTTCAAAAATAAATAAAACGGTTGCAATAAAATCATTAATATTCACTAGGTTTAAATATTATTTTTATTTAAGAGGACTATAGGACGCGTGGTCACTCGCAGACTGCATACAAAAGAAAGAGATGCGCAATGGCACAATGCTTGCAAAATATGAACCATTTTAGCAATTTACAAAAAAAAAACTATGGATTTGATTATAAAATTAAAACACTAAACGTTGCTTGTAGAGTAATTTGACAAACAATTAGAACGATTGCATGTAGATGAGTCCGGTTTTTAATCGATAAAAGTAGTTTTTAGAGGCTTCTTCTTCGTGATTTTTTTCTATCATTCTATATTAGCTGTAATAAGTTTTGACACAGTATCTATCTATAGGGATAAATTTCTGAAAAATAACAATATTTTTCTAATTTGTTTACTAAAGTGGATCATATGCTTTTGCGCATTATAAAACTTTTTTTAATTGTTATAAACTAGTTCTTGACTGAGATCCGACCTGATGGTAAGCAGTGAAGCAATCGTTGATAGTGAGGCGCCATAGTTTATTGAGAGCCTATTCACTCTAGCCTTGAGGACACCTAAATTATAATCGGATGGGAAAACTGCAAAACCCGCGATTAGGTCCAGCACCCCTAGCCAAGTTACAACCGTTTCTCTTGCGTCAAACGCTTCGAGTTGGCCACGTCCCTGATTTTTTGTTCTGACCACGTGACTGAGCGTTAAGATGACGTCATTCCCGTACATTTGAAGTTTTCTACTAGCGATAACGATTGCAGATTATCAACTTGGCCAGGGGTGCTGGAGTCCTCTTAAATGAATTTGTTTTCGAATTGTTCTGTTAACGCGACACGAGGAATGAATTTCACAAAGCTATCGTGAAACATCGCAGACAGTTGCAATTTGTTCTCGAAAAGATAATAATCTAAATGTCTATAAATAAACGAAAGTACTGAAACACGCGTTACTGTACAATTATTTTTGTTGGGTTGAATAAAAGTATTTTTTATAGGACTATAATTTTTTAATCATATTTTGTGTTAAAAAAAAATCTTTAAAAATGTTGTAAAATTATTATTCGTATTTTGTTGAAATCACTGAATCAAAATAAAAAATCTTTTACTGATACATTCCTACTACCACGCGGACGAAGCCAGTAACATTCGGGTTGTCAGATGCCAGAAAGTCGAACCATCAGTCTATTCAAAGCCTACAATACATGGCCGAGCGTTGCCGAGTGAAGGCCAATACCAACATCTAGACAGTAATATTTGCCTTGTCCTGCTATCGCTCGGTGTCGCTCGCCTAGTTGGTTGAGTAAAGGCAAGCGCCAACGTGTATAGACCTCATTTGGCGTAGCTTGTCACAACTCGCAGCCGCTCGCGATCTCTTGCCTCACTTCGAGCGGTGTCGGTTTTTCTGCACAAATCAAAAGCGCTCGCGAGCGCTCGCCAAAAAATTGGGCGTCTCCTCAGAACTCGTCTATGTTGGCCATTTGCATTGGTTTCCTTCAAGCTTGCCGAACGTGTAGAGAGAAGTGCTTGCCTTGTGTCAATTTGCCTATATTTGCCTAGGCTCGCATTGGTCTAATCTCGACCAACGTGTATTGCAGGCTTAAGGAGTACCTATCGTGTTGACCAGTACAGTTAACTCGATGGTTGTGGAGGTCTAATAGCCAGCATAGCCACTCCACGTAAAACACGGGTATTCAGCTAGAAAGCGACCCCAAACTAATTGGAAAAAGGCTAGGCAAATGATGACACGAGCGAAGCCGCTAACAGCAGCTAGTATGCAATAAAATAAAGACAAGAAATAAAAATAGCAGTAATTAAGCACTATCCGGTGTCAATAACACAATTATAATGCTAAGTACCGTGAAAAACAAAACGAATAAAACTATCCTAATTTAATTTTACAGTAATTAAAAATAATTTCGACTTTATTTATTTTTCGAAAGTAACATTTACACACTTAAACGTCTGTGCTAGATTAAAAATATAATTTAATGCTATGGCTACATTATCGGGATTCGGCAAATATTCGCGTTGCATATAGCGACAAATGTGGTCGATCCTGTCGGATCGGAAAGTATTCGGGCGAACGTGAGTGCTTATCGACACTTACAGGCGGTCAAAGCATGTTTGTAACTCTGAAACGGTCGTTCCGAACTATTGCATTAAGTTCCTACTCGAAAAAAATACACAATATGCATTCGCCATATGATTCTTAAAAAGAATTACTGCACAGCCAATTGTTCGAAGTTCGAACCCGAGCCGAGCTCAAAATATTTCGGCCGTAATGTACACAGCCGCATAGAAATGCGATTGACCACTACACTGCAAAAACAGCATCTAGGTTATGTAGAAATTAAGTAAAGATTATTACTGTAAATAAAAACAAGCTGAAAAATTATTTACTCGAAATAAAAATGAGAAAATAAAGACCTAAATAGAACAAATAGGTACAAACATAAAATGGAAGGTCTACCCATTGGAAAGAAAGGAGATGCATCACAGAAAGATACAGTGAGATATGAGGAATGAAAGTGCAAGAGGAAAAACTGCGAGAACTGGCATGAAAGACTAGTAGTATTGTACTAGGCTCTACTTATGTTGCGAACAACATCACATATATTCGAATACGATGTTTTTACCGCGACCACGCGACACGAATCATCATCACGAATATTCGCACGATAATGTAGCCACAGCATTAGAGTATAGTTTAATGTTATAATTATGCATGCTGGGTTAATTTTTTAACCTACAAACAAATATTAAACGGTTAGCTGGTCATTCAGTTTAAGGAAATTGCTCACAGTAACTGTGTGACGCTTTTTAATTTCGTGATTCATTTGAGAACTGTCGCAATTATTATTTCAAGTGAGAAATAATTAGCGTTTTTCTTGAGGTGGTAATCATCCAATAATTTCTTCCGGTGTAGGGTGGAGTCAGAGGGCGTTAGATTTTTACTGAAAACCACACCTGTGTCCTTCAGTTGCTTAGAATAATAACGTTATTATTCTAAGGTTCTAGGATTATGATGAGCATAGGTTTCCTTTTCAGAAAACCCCCGTGACACTAGTGGAATTCGGATCTGCTGGGCCCCTACAGTTTGCCGACATCTATTTGAAAAGCTCGTAAAACACTACGATCTGTCGACGACTTGGGCTCGGTCCGGAAGAGAGAACTTTAAGAGAAATATCCAAAATCCAAAAAAAAAAGCACACAATCAATATCTAAATAAAAATATGCTAAAACTTAATTAAAGAAAGGTTATCTCAAATAAAGTAGAAACCTTATTACTTAGAAACTACGATACGCCCACAGGCCACGTATTTTTATCAAGTTATCTAAAAAAAAACCTACTTTTACTAATCTAGATGAATCAGTCTGATAGTTCAGTCTGATGGTTTTCTAGTAAAAACGTAGGTACAAAAAAAGTGAAGTCACCTTCGCATTTATCAAAAGTGTTGCCAGGAACTTCTACAAAGTAAAAACTTCCGATAAAAACCTTCATTTACAAAGCTCGAACACACCTTACCCTTTTATTATAAACGAATTACTACAAAAATATCTAAACGATTTTGATAATTAAACTTTTTGAAAACCGAACGAATTTAGGGCTTGTCAATCTACACCTTTAGATCGGCAGGTGACCAGAATTGCTTTTTTAATATTTTTTTTTTTAATTAATGCCATCATGGCGTCATGTGTCCCGTCCCAATCGGTTGACGGTAATGTCTATACCCATCAATGTAGAGCAATCTTTATATAAATCGAAGAATCAAGCATATATATCTATGTTATTTAACTCAATATTTTATGTTAATTCCGTATCTTTTATTTGATCTCTCCGAAGTTAAGATTAAAATTCTTCAGTTAAGAAATTAATTTAATTTAAATGTTTAATGTGAATATCTTTATAATTTGGTGTTTAATTTAACTTTAATTAATTACTGCATGTATAATTTGTGAAATGGTTTTATTTAACACAGTTTATTAATGTTAACCTAAACCAATATTCTACTTTAAATATTAAGTTTCCCAGACATTAGTTTGCTCAGGTTAATCACTTTATCATAGCAATTAAAGGCTTCACTATAACTGCGCGTGCGCACTGTCCTGCCAAGATAATCTGGCGCCGATGACATAAAAGTGTCACTGAACTAACTACGAATAATATGCAGAAGATCCACTCTTTAATCGCACATAACGTAGATATAGCTAGTTAAAGTCTACGAAGGTAAAGTTAATCTAGCAATTTAATCATAGCATAAGGAATGTTGGATGGAGAGCAGTGGTGACCGAGTGGTAACGGCCCCGACTTACGAGTTGTAAGTCGCGGGTTCGAACCCAGCCAGGCGCATTACTTTGAGTAATTTATTTCATCACCACTGCTCGCAAAACGGTGAAGGAAAACATCGTAAGGAAACCGGCATGTGCTAGAACCATAAATTCGAAGACATGTGACAATCACCAACACGCACTGGGCTTGCGTGGTGTATTACGACCCATTCCCTCTCCTAGAGAGGAGGCTCGAGTCCCAACGATGATGATAAGGAATGTTTTAGTCCTTAAAAACCGAGTACTACCTATTTATCGTCATCATCATGTCAGCCAGAAGAAATTCTCCGTAAGGCCCATATCAGCAACTTAACCGGTCCTCTGCAACTCACATGCTCCCGATGCCCTTTCTAGAGGTGGGAATCAAATGACTTCTCCCGCTCAAGGATGGAGAGAGGATCGAGAAGGCATGTCAGGCTATCTAGCAGGCGTCTATTTCTCTGACGCACGCGTGGATAACCAGGCGCTATCGACGACTCGGGCTCGGTTCTTACCGGACGCCCGGACGGCGAGCTATCCATTGCTCGTCGTCCAAACCCGCACCTGCGGTGATCACCCTGCGACTTCCAACACCCGGGGTGTCTCCTATGGCGGTGGCTGGGGCATTAGGATGTCTATACCCTCACATTCCTTTGTTAGCGTTACAACCCATTTCCTCCCGCTTCGGACCATGGCCTGGACCAGGGCCAGGAGCAATCCTCACTAGGTCATCAGTCCAACTTGTTGGAAGCCTTCGACGATGCGTCTTTCGGTACACCACATATATTGAGCAGTCGAATTATTGTGTAAAAGATACGTACCCAGCTCTTGATTTTAAGGTTGCCCAGCCAAGTAGACCTTCTGCTCAAAATGTAGACCAGTGTTCAACCCGAACGTTTAGTTTTCATCTGTACCACAACACAACATATGCAAAACATCGCACGTGGCGTCGCTCGCCTGGTGGTTTGCATATGACGCATATCTGCAGCCTTTTTGTGGTTGTCTTATTAACTAATTAGCAAAAGATGAATTTAATATTTTTTGTTTATACGACGAAGTTTTGACAAAGAATGGCATATGCTAATTAGGCTTTTTTTAAAGAAAAAAGAAAGATTTTGGCAAAGAGACCATTATTTTGATGCTCCAGTGTATTGGTAACATTGACAGGTCCAATAGGAACGATGCAAAGAAAGAAAAAAAGAAAGGATAAAAGCACCAGCCAACCAACTGCAAGAATTGCGGAATTGTTCGAAAGAGTTACCGCTACCCTGATATACGAAGGGCAACTGTAGAGTTTTAGTTTTTAAAAGTCTGACAATCCCGCTCTACCCTAGAGCAGGAGAAGTCATTGAATGATTTCCCTTCTTAAAAACAGGCTATTACGTGTGGGTGCACAAACAGGCTAATACTGATCTTTTATGATAGGTCACAGCAAGTCTAGCAAGCTAGCAAAGCTGCAGGAAACAGCTAGTTTAATCGCAATTTATTAAAATACTATTAGAAAGGCGAAATTTGCGAGTGTGTTTGTTTGTGTGTGTGTTTTATTGTATGTTTATTACATCTTCACACTCGAACGGCTCAACGAATTTTTATAAAACTTGGTACACGAGTAGACCTTTTCCTAGAATACCATATAGGATACATTTTATCCCGGAAGTATGTTCCCTTGGGATGGTTTTATATCACGCAAGCGAAGCCGCTAGCAGCAACTAGATAATACGAGTATTACTTCTTCATAACTAGTCTTAATTTTTATAATTAACTTTGTAATACATGTTGTTCTAATACATATTATGTAATCTTATTTTTAGTATTATATGCGAAACCTGAAACCTAGAATTTTTGTGTAAAAAATCACAAAGTTATTAGCCAAATATGATACCTGGTTGGCGACATAAATACACGGTCACCGGGCCACCCGGGCGACTGAGTGGTTGTTTTGCTCCCGCATCCATCTGTACGTGTGTTCCTGATGCCCGCTATGACTTGCCGTGACCTGTTTTGTATTTAGTCTCGGTGTTGACCAACTTGTGACCTTTTTTTAAATATTTTTAGGAAATAATATAACGTGATGTAAAAATTACTGGAATCGATTCAGTTACTGATTTTGAACAAACTATATTCAGGGTTCGCATACTAAAAATTATGTTGTAAAAGGCGACTATAAAACACGAGTCGGTCGTTATAGTTAGCATTTTAAATCTACTATATAAAAATAAGTCGGGTTTTCCTTCCTGACGCTATAACTCCAGAACGCACGAACCGATTTCCACGGTTTTGCATTCGTTGGAAAGGTCTCGGGCTCCGTGAGGTTTATTAGAGTAGAGTGGGGTAGAGTAGGGTAGAGTAGGGTAGAGTAGGGTAGAGTAGGGTAGAGTAGGGTAGAGTAGAGTAGGGTAGAGTAGGGTAGAGTAGAGTAGGGTAGGGTAGAGTAGGGTAGAGTAGGGTAGGGTAGGGTAGAGTAGGGTAGAGTAGGGTAGAGTAGGGTAGGGTAGAGTATAGTAGGCTGAAGTAGGGAAGAGCGGGAGCGAAGCCGCGCGGGCAAAAGCTAGTTATATATAACATTTAAAAGTTTAGTAGTAGTAGTTTTATAATATATTTTTCATTTTTATAATAGTTTACATTCTTAATCATTCTTTTTCATATCCCGTCTTAATTTTTATAATTAAACTAGTAATCTAAAACACATTATAAATAACGAAGTTAAAACACGAGTTGATCGTTCCAGTTAACATTTTAAATAAAAAATAAACCACCAGCCACGTCAAACGATTAATTACTAATCATCTTTAAAAGTAAATACGCTACAATGTTGCGAGCGAGTCCGGTGTAAAGAGCAAAGTCAATTATGTATTTAGGGTTAACATGAATTTAAAGCAATTTGCAACACATTGCTTGTAATCACATTAATGTTTTTTTATTATTATTTACAGGGTCGAGGAGAATGTTCTATTGTACTTCAATATGTCCAGGAATATCTTTATTTAGGTCAAGTAGTCTCCTTCCAGGCAAAGCAAGACCAGGAAATAACTGTCAGGAAACAAATTCCGGCAGGAAATTCCACTCTTTAAGGTAGATCTACCCTAGGACGGAGCACGAGACGAGCACAAATTGGAGTAGTGTCTCTCGATGGATTGGTAGACTTGGTACTAAGTAACATTTAGGATATAATCATCATCTCATCATCATCATCATCTTCCTGCCCTAGTCCCGTTTTATTTGGGGTCGGCGCAACACGTTTTTTTCTTCCATTCTGTCCTGTCACTCGTCACGCTATCACTAACTCCCTTTTCTTTCATATCGCTTCTCACACAATCCATCCATCTTTTTTTGGACTCTCTCTTCCCCTCCATCCATCCACATGTAAACTCATAACTTTTTTAGCAACATGCGTTTCATCCCTCCTTTTCACATGACCATACCAAGACAAACGATTCCCTTTCAATTTTTCAGTCACTGGCGCCACTTTCAAACTTCCCCTAATATACTCATTTCTCACTTTATCCATTCTCGTCACACCACACATCCATCTTAACATTCTCATCTCCGCTACATGCAATCTTTTTTCATCCGTCTTTTTCACAGCCCAACATTCTGATCCATACAGTATGACAGGCCTTATCACGGACTTGTAGATTTTACCCTTCAACTTGAGGGGCATCCGTGGGTCACAAGTGGTTCCCGTTATATGCAAATAGGTTGAGGAAAGAACCTTGCCCATGACAGAAAGAGTCTCGATCTAAACGCCTTATTTGATTGTCGAATCCAATGCACCCACTGAACAGCACGCCGAATAGAAAATGCCAGGCAGAGCTACTGGTTCATGAAAGAACTATTTAAATGCACCTCGCCTATATCACTCAAGCGTAAACTAATGGAGATGTGTATTCTCCCCATCCTGACCTATGGTTCAAGACTTGATTATTGACTTAAAACCAAAAGTCCAAGCTTAAGGTTTGGTAAAATATGTAACAGAAGGCGTTCGAAACACTTTAACTGCGCTCCTAAACACAAAAAATATCTAGTGTTGGTATCTACATTTCAATATCGAACTAATGATATATCGTCAAAAAAAGTATTAGTAAATAATATCGATATCGACATTTTATCAACAGTTTTGTCGCAGACGTCTTAGACACGTCTGCGACATCGTAGACAAGTCTGTCTAAGACAGTTTTGTTTCAAGTGAGCGCAGGCCTTAAACCGATAACAAGAGATAAATTTACCATTCACATTTTCAAAATAAACGTCTCTATCAAAGAAAAACGCACAAAAAAGCAAACAAACTAACAATATGCGTGGTTACTAATCAGGCTAATTCTCCAGCATCTGGCCAGCAGTTGGCACACCAAGATAAATTCCACCTATTTGTTTATCTATCCCGACGCAACGCAAATAACTTATTTATTCTAATTAAAAACCTATTGAATAATGTTTAGCAATTTATCTTGCAAATTGTGGCTTAATTTTAAACGTTGGAATAATTATACGCCTCTATAATGCAGGATAACAGGGTGGATAGCAATTTAATTTTGCAATTTTTCTGGACTAAAAACCCACTCCTGTACCTTCTTTGCCATTGTGTCAGGGCCCCGGGGATCTCTTTCGCATCACCCATGACCCCAGTAGGCTTCGACTCTGCTGCGCCCCTGCGGTTGCTGACAACTCCTTGCACGCGAAGAATACTATGCGCGCCGCCGACAACTTGGGCTCGGTCCGGTCTGTTACCGGACGGTCGAACGGCGAGCTACCTATTGCTCGCCGATGGTGGCCGGAAGTCGGGATCGGAATCCCGGCGGTTGGGGCGCGAGGGCCATTGCCTCGTGCATGCGGCCGCCTCCTTTACTAAGTGTTGTAATTAAAAGAAATGGCAAAGAATAAACAGTCCAAGAGCCTACTTCTCCATCTTTTTTTTTAGGTCCAACTCGCGCATCGCAACAGTCGCATTTTACACTTGGAGGTACATGGGGTCTGATGACTTGATTTTTGAGCTTCCAGCAGATTTATTACTGAAATTTGGAGTCATTGAAATCTAAAGGCTTAGGGTGTTTTTAATATCGTGTGGATTTCATCTCGCATGTGGGAATGCTCCCCATGCAGAAAATGACAAAATGCAAAAAAATGCGTCCCACGTGTGTATTCCACAGATTACAATAAAATTAAATACCTACTTGTGTGAAATAGATATTTGCGGAGCATGCGTGATCAATACCGCACAATATTAAAAAGACTTTTAGTGATGTCGGTGATGAATTGGTCACTTGGACCGAAATAAATACAACTAACAAATGTGGCGTTTTAACTCTTTAACGTAATGGAGATCATAATAATGTAATTAGATCAGTTACGCATTATTTTTTATTTTGCTGTTGTGTCACTGTCGCTCCAAAAGAACGGTATGTGAAATAGTGTATTGTATTATAAGTTACTTAAATATTAAATGAAGGCAAACGCTAAAATTTTCCGCATATCAACGCTTTCTCCACAGATTACCTATTCGGGCTGTCTGATTATACACAATGTCTACACAGCAACAAAACAGAAATTAAATCTAACCACACATCTTCGTACAGGGTCAGCGAAATTCCAGCACAATAAGGTCAACGACTAGGCAACGACGTCCATCGCTCTTCTCACACATCCGACCCCTATCAACGTCCTAACTAATGTGCCGATGTACACCATACTTCACGATCGAACGTGGACCAAGATAAGACCCCAGATAAAACCTGAAACAACATGGCTAAATGGCTATATAAAATTAAAACCACAGAACCGAACAGACGTACTAATAAAATCTATTAATAGTAAAGATACAGGGCAGACATGCAATTCTACAATTGATATACAATAATTCGACCTTTAATAGGTTTATTTACATAAAAATGCCCGTTGACATTATAAAAGTGTACTAATGTACATATGGTCAAAAGCCTTAGTAAAGGCCAGTGTACAAATAGACCCGTAAGACATATAATTGAATTATGTTGTAGTTTTGTTTTCAATTTTAGATTTCCAATGATGCTGGTTTTAGCATCTGTGACTATGTCAGCTGTTGCCGTGTTGTATGTATTTGCATTCTGGACTGTTAACCTGTAACTAGTTTTAGACCTTGTTGCTGAACACTGTATAGTTTACACGGATCCTACGAATAGGCGGAGATAACGCAAGGACCATTTACTAGTACTAATTCATAATACATCTGTGGAAAAATAATAATTTAACTTGTAATTACACTGTAAAACATCGGTAAATATTAAAAGTGAATCGCAAGAAGATACCAAATATGTAATAACTTGAAAAATTCTTGAGTGACATCTAAATTATTCAAAGAACACATGGATCTTTTTTTCATATCCGTATACAAAATGTAACTTCATAATTTCAAATCCTGAAAGTAGTATATTCAGAATAAGCTACTAAATCGGTTTCTGCAATTAAAAAATACCTGTTTCAATAAATTCTTAATAAATCTTGATTGCCCCACTATTGTTGGTCTGTGCTCGCGTAGGATACCTATACCGATGCGCCACCAACATAATGGCGTCGTTACCCATATTATTTACCTTTCATTAAAATAAATAATTTCTTAAAAAAAACTACCTAAGTGCATTTAAATATAATTAAAGTACTAAAATTGTGATTACACCTTAATTTTCTGAATGGGACATGCATTATTTCAGTTATATGTTATTTTTAATTAACATTATCGAGCCAATCCATCAACAGTTATCAAGAAAATGAAAAAAATATTAAATTTAAAATAAAATACTTAACTTAAAATTAAAATATTAAACTTAAAATTAAAATATTAAACTTAAAATTAAAATATTAAACTTAAAATTAAAATATTAAACTTAAAATTAAATATTAAACTTAAGATTAAAATATGTATTTAATTACAGCTCCAAAAGTTAATTGAATTACAACTTTTAGAAGCCTTTCAATCGGTGGGTTAACCCTCATTTGCGCCTGCTCAGGTAACCGTCCAGATGTCAGAATATTATAAATCTCTCGGGCCATTGTCTACGGGCCTTTTTTTAACTATTACTGGACACATGGCTCAAGATTCTGATGGTAATAAGCAGATGGCCGTGAAATATGCTGGCAAGTCGTAGTTTTTATAACACTGACCACCTTTCGACTGGGTTTTTTAGTTTTTAGTTGTAAGTGTTAAACAATTGGAGGGTTTAATTTCGTTATTGAAGGGGGGATAGGGACTCAGTGTGGCTTGGCTGTTATAAATTTCTATAGGAAATTATATTCCAAATTGTGGTTTTCTACCAATATTCAGCATTTACTTTCCAGTCAATATATTCTATGTTGTGCTCTGCGGTTCCACCTGCATCTTTAGTTACTGCTCCGTTTCCGTAAGTCATAGCGTGATGTTATATAAGCCTATACTTTTTGCCATGAACTTGACTATGTCATACAGAAAGATTTTTTCATATCTGAAGGGCACGCCTAGAGATAAAAAAAAAATTCGCTTCATTATATTAATATACGAGTATATAGTATATAAGTAACCTTATCAATAAGCTCTATAACAACCTGAAATTCATTCTATTTTTAAGTTCCTCTTACAAATAAATATGTACATATATAAAATAAGTCTATTCTCACGTACTTTTAGAACAAACTTAGTTTAAAAAAATCAAGTAAATTATATTTATCAATACAAAAAGAGACTAATCAAAACTTTCATAATGACAAAATAGCTAAAACAATAATCTCAATCAAATAAAAAATTCTTCACACGACAATCAAACTGCGTACTTACTCATGTCCAACAAATCGAAACCAACCATAAAGATAGGTCCGAGTTAATAAACAGTATTCGATTGAACAATCTTTTATCTAAAAATCGAATGATTCCTAAATCTGAATGGATTACATATTAAACATGAATGTAATCACATAAAGCATACATTAGCCATTTTGAATTTGAAACAACAGATTTTATAATAACGAACCCAGACTCAACTGGAGAAAGTTCATTATCCATTGCAGCTACAAAAAATTTATGGCCTTTTCTTTTACTTTTTTCAATCCAAAATAAACTTTAATGACATGGTTCAAAGTTTATAATACTGTACATCCCAACTTCTATTTTTACTTCATATATAACTACTCCCACGTGCTTCTTCATTTCAACTATAAATAGTAAGTATTTCATCGTAGAGGCCGACATGCAAGATAATCTAACTTGGATTATGTTAATTGCATTCCGAATCAAACCTATAGTTTATAAACTTAACTCGTTTCGAGCCGGCGACTATTTGGCTGGTAAGACAATGGGGCACTAACTTAATCGATATAATTGGTTAGATTCTAATACTCTAAATGCTGGTCTATTTCCTTTAGAAACTAATAAAGATAAACTAGACACGTAGGTTGTTTCAGATCATGTTCAAGTCATAAAAATCAATGAGAAGGTTAGTCATGATGAAGTAGTTAATAAAAGATGAGCCAACATGTATCTACAAGAACCAATTGCATTCAATTAACTCAATGTAAGCCTAAGGCGGATTCGAGAAATGTTTTTACAAATGCAAGCAAACCTATCAAAGGTAATAAGCCGATGATTAATTATAGTGAGTCAACTAACAAGAATATTATTTACATTAACTTCAACTTCAATCACATATTAGATGAAGTGCTAACAACTTTGGAGAAGTAATCTTACATCTAATGAGCAAATAATATCTGATTGAAGATTACAATATAAGTAAATGGAGCAAGCTTAACACTTAAAATATCGTAAGGTAAATTACGGACCTTCGATTCGCGAAAACACAGAAGGCTACTCTCTAAATTAATATCGTCCTTAGTCCTAGTCTCACAAATAAGAGCTCCCGTTCAAATGCTTCACCAAATTAAATGCTGAACATAAAGCACATTCGAATTTGTTACAATTCCCTAGAGCCTTGGACACGACAAATCTAACAGGTAACCAAACGCTCATTACCGACCTTCCAATTGAATCTGACACTGTACGTGCAGTCACCATGATTGGAAATGTTAGACAGGACAAGAATACACGCGAATGTCTTTAGAAAATAATGTAAGAAACACAAGATCAGTTGTTATGGTGACGTTTGAGGGATATGTCCGGCATTAAAAGTCTTTCGGCTGAATGGTAATGATGATGATGATGGCATTTTTAAGAAACTTAGTTTAACCTTCTAAGTAATGAATCCTATCAGCGCCTTTGCCCGTATCTCTATGTCATTCAGTAGCAATGTATTGGTGAAAGAAATTAGAAATTCGGTCCAGTATAAACAAAAATAAAAATCTTTCTTCTTTACAATATCAGTATAGATATCTACCGCTTAGATTCAAAATACTGATAGTAAAATTACTTTTTCAAATTCATTATATGTCTAAAAGATAAAATCATTCATTCACTTCAAGCTGTAATACATTCACAAATTTTGTCCTTTTTCCAGAACCATGACCTTTTTGGACAAAAAACCGAAGCATACCTTTAACAACACCCAAAAACTCATCACATTCAGAAATCCAAAGGCCATTTTACCTAAACGCAACTTTTTAAATACCAGGACGATCTCCCGAAATAGCTGGCGAGCCTAACAGCACTCTGTTTACTAAAACAACACATAAATAAACCGAAAGCCACAGCTAGGTCAGGTGAAGGTAGTTCTTGCGGAATTCGATCCCCCCTCCCCCTCCAGTAACCATTCACCCCCCTCGCGCCTGCTAACTGTACTCGGGTTGAGATGATCCTTATTTGAAAGTTGCGGTTAAAGGTTTTAAAGAGAGGATGGGATAAATATTCTGCAATTCTGCCTTTCCTTTGTGTTTAGCTTTATCGGGGAATATCTTTATTTCTATTTTTTTAACCTTTCTTAAAAACCTTACTTAATCATTCTTAAACATTACTATCAAAAACAAAAAATGTTAGTTTATCTCCACAAATTACACTTCAAACAAACAAACAAATATGTTATTTGGCAGAAAAACATAAACACTTAAAATAGATGAATTTGTAATTTTTGGGAGATCTAGAGTCTAAACCAAGCCTGAGCCTATCTTAAAACTCCAGTTCTTTCAAAAATTGATCATCTCAAGCAGTTTTGTATATGAGACAAAAAAGATAACTAATTAAATATATTAAGACTGTAACCTAAACCGTTCAAAGTGTTAATGTCAGATGAATTCCACTCAAATCAACCTCTGTATTCCAATAATAAATTAAACTTCTAAATTTCAAATCAACACAATCTCATAGCTAAACGGCTTAATTATCACTAACTAATATTACTCTATCAACCTGAATAACTTACAATACGTGGAACAAAATATATCTAGCGGTTAACGTAATGCTGCGCAAGCGCACGGGAGCGCAGCGCTGCGCGGGAGTGCCGCCGTGACCCGATGTGAGGACCCGATCGGCCTTAAAGGTCGCATTGAATAGTATTGGAATGCTTTTGACTATTTAAGTACCAGAGACAACAGTTTTCAAGTTCTGTTGTGTGGGTATGCTGAGCTATGGAATGAAGGATGGCTTTCAAATTCTTGTGAAATATGCAATCGCGCAGTTTCGTCAAGTTTTGTTTGTTTATTGGGTTTAAAGGGCTTTGAACTATCGTGATTTGCCACTGTTTTGTGATGTGTTAGTGCATTGTTTGTCTCCAGTCGGTGTCGTCTTATTAAACAAACGAAACATAACAAACGAAAATTTTAATAATAGCCAAATGATTATCTATCAATAGGCCTATTGAAAAATATGGTAATGATTGTATCATCCGCTCGACGATAAATGGATTATTTTGATTCTTAATTTTTTTGTTGAGACAATTTCCTCTCCACGTTCTTAATTTTTTGTATTAGACATTGAAAAAACTAATCATATTTGAGAAACTTTAATCAACTAACGGATTATCTTTATCTTATTAAACTAATATAGCTACAAAACTAAGAAAACTGAAGATCGAATGAGATTAGAAGATGATGACGGTAATAAAACAAAATCTATCATAAATATCAAATTCAATAAGACCTTTGACAGAACATGACTCATAATTGCTTTAATTAAAGCCAAACATAAATTAGTACATGAACTGCAAGTTGAAAGAGATTGCCCTGATCTGACGCATTCGTGACTAATATTATAGGTACGAAAGTGTTTGGGTGGTTATTACCCAATCACGCATAAACTACATAACTAATATCTCAATTTACAGGCGTATTAGAAGGTTACGAATTTAATATAGCTGTGGGCAGGATCATGTTGTTAGTAAAGGAAGATAATGATGATTCAGAACAAATGAAAGCCTGCCTGTTTTGCTATAAATTAAGTGTCTGTCGATTTAATGCTAATCTAGAAAATAGCACTAATGGAATACAAAAATAAGGACCAAGCCAGATCAAATTGTACATTAGATTAAGTAAGAATATTTTTATCAGATGGGCAAAAATCTCTGGAATTGGGAAGTTGACTTGTTTAATTTTAATTTTTGTTTCAAAAGTAAATTTGCTTAAGCTGATTTTTCAATTACTTTTAACATTAAGGAACTTAGGAACATTTCAATTCTGGAATAAGGAGAAACTGTAAAATAACAGAAAAAAAGTTGCACAAACTGAAATGAGACGTCACCGCCATTAGATACGCGTACAAAAAAAACGAGATGTTTCCACTCTTCCTCATACTAATATTTGAAATGCTAATTACTGCTTCATCTAACGTGTAATTTATCTATAATATGTATGTATTTAGAAATATATAAGTATGTTTATCAGTTGTCTAGTACCCATAATACAAGCTCTGCTTAGCTTGGGACTAGACGGCGCTGTGTGATAGTTGTGGAATAATATTATATTATATTATATTATATTATATTATATTATATTATATTATATTATATTATATTATATTATATTATATTATATTATATTATATTATATTATATTATATTATATTATATTATATTATATTATATTATATTATATTATATTATATTATATTATATTATATTATATTATATTATATTATATTATATTATATTATATTATATTATATTATATTATATTATATTATATTATATTATATTATATTATATATATTATTATTATATTATATCTAACAACCAATTTTGATGCTGATTTCAGGAATTTACTGAAAAAATTTACACAAAAAGCATATCCCTGATTGGTTCATAATAGAAAAGCATGCCTACTAATGAACCCGAAGATATACCATATATATATTTTTAGAAATTTCGAACATCTAAGACATGCTAGTTAAAAAGCTATATCTAATTAAATTTTAACGGCACAAAAACTAATTTTCTAAGCCATTTCTCAATACATTATTAACTGTTACATTGTAAAAGGAATAAAATATTTAAAGCCGAATAACTGGATAAAAACAGTGCACCCTATCAGATGATGATGTAAAGGTCACCACGGGCGTGTAGGGAAGCGAACCCGCTACCGTAGCTATCTGCGACTAGTAACGAGTCGTGTGTCACGAGGGCGTTAACCATCGTGGTTATAACGGAAACGAGAGATTCGAAGGTCTTGGTCCCGTTGGAGCCAAAATTATGGGTGAAGATGCGGAGGACAAAGTTTAAGCAGGGTTAGAAGATATACGAGGCTATACTGGAGAATATAGAAAATAGTCCTTAGTTTTTCAGAAGCTACTTCACACTATATCATATCACATATTTATTATTATGTTATCATATTTATGTATATCATAATTATCATTTTTAGTTTGTAATTTTCTATTACACAACGCCAGCCTCCGTTGTACAAATGCTTGTAAATAAAAATATACACAATATTTCACCCCTGAGTTTGTTTTGGTGTTTCTTCTCACAGTAATCAGCTAGAAAACACCGACCTCAAGTCATCTCTTTTAAATTAACGAAAAAATTTACATGTAAAAGTGTTCTTGTAAAAAACTATTTGCAAAATAAATATCATTTATAAAAAGACGAAAATTGTTCGATGCAGACACAAACGGATTAAAATGAAAAGCATCATAACCTGGATTTACACATATGATACTTTTATTCTGGAAGTATATTATCTTATTACCCAAAAAAGCTCCTAAAAGGGAGCCGAGAACATATACAAGGTGCAGTTTTAAAACTGCACAATATTTCAGGAGGTTGTAGTAAAACTCATAAATAATCATATAAAAAAACGATACCTGGTCAATAATCAGTAATACTTGTTATTTAATTTTTTAATTACTCTAAACTAAATCGATTGATCGATGGCCGCGGGGGCGTGGCTAGGGTGTGGCGTGCGGGATGATGATTGGATGATACATTATTTATGAAACTATCGTTGCGAGTTAGTGTGTGTGAAAACGACCTTTATTGTTCCGTGTTTGTGTGTGTGAAAAAAAGCGCGGTTATAAAAAAAAAAAAATTACCTACTTATTTTATTATTGATTCGGGTCGAGAATCACTAACATAATTACCTCCTGAAATATTTTGCAGCTTCAAAACGACACCTTGTATAAGACACTAATAGGTATATTCGTCCACGTCGTCAATACTGATTCGGCCAACCCTTTGATAACATGAAGAGTCCAACAACCTCTTGGCAAATATTGTTCTAAGCTTTATGTTTTTTAAAAAACAATACGATGAAACACGAACTATCTGAAGTTCGCGTTTCATCATCATTATCATCATTTCAGTCAAAAGACGTCCACGGTTGGACATAGGCCTCCCCTAAGTGTCGCCATAGCGACCGGTCCTGTGTGTCTTACATCTATCGGATTCCCGCGACCCTCATCAGGTCATCGGTCCACCTTGCAGATGGCCTTCAAACGCTGCGTCTTCCGAAAAGCACGTTTACCGCACTTACAAAAAAAAAACAATGACTACAAAAGCTCTCGGCTAATTACTTCCATATGTCTTGAAGCTATTCAAGAACAAACCTGCAAAACACCGTCTCAATTCAACAAATTTAACAATAAAACATCTGCAATTATTCTCAAAAGACAATATAACAAGTGCGCTTCCTTGAAAAACTCCAAAATTCTACTATTAGTGGTAACAGGTAATGCACGTGCGAACTTATTGTAAGTAAACAATAGATGAAATGACTTAGCACATCTGGTCTTGATAAGCTTTGGTCTGAAAACATCTGGGCTGATTCTTTGTTTAGTCTTTGGCAAGTTAGGACTGGTTTTAATATTTTATACAGGGTGGCCCGTTTAGGTATCACTAACCATTGTTCAAAAAACTTTTTTTTTGCTAGAAGGTATCGTTAGTGAAATAAACAAAAAAAAAAACATTTATTATTAGTGATTTTTATCGTGAATTTCGTAAATTTCTCTATCTGTTCATAAAACCGCTCTTATACTAAAACTATTCTACTGAGACAAATAAAATACGGTATAGAAATAGGGCAGTCTCATCATTTGCATACGACCACATATGCTTGTTTGCATTTCTAAGCTACACCATATTTTTTACTCATTTATTTGAATTCCCAAAAATAAAATTACAACTTCTGAACTATAGATTTCTTCAGAACTAATGTATTTTTAAGCTATTGCATAGCTTCTATCGCGGGCCTTGAGCGTGGAGACCGAATCCAGAAATTCCGTAACGAAAATAACCTAACACCCCCCCACTCATTTGTTTTTTGAGCGTGGTGACCGATAAGAAAACAAATAAGTGAACAATCAATCAAAATTCAATCCAATGTGTGAAAGTGTACTTCAATATATATCAAAGAAAAAAAAAACAAAGGAAAAAAAATACTGCTTATATAAAATAAATAAATAATTATAATTGCATAAGTTGATAAAAATGCTATGCAATAGCTTTACCGCGGCAGTCCCCGAGTGCCACACGTCTTTTTTTTTCTAAACGATTACTTACAAAGCACTCTATCTAAAAAAATTAGACCTCTAAAAACGAGTCAACCTGTATTTACTGTTTAGCTTTAGCATTTCAGTGTTCTCAAACCAAATAAAAGTTATTTAGTCTGGTTGTTTCGTTTAATCATTTTGTCTGGTTGGTCCTGAAGTTCTTAATTGATCATGTCATGACGAAGCATGTAAGTAAGTACCTATTTTTTATGTAAACTTGAAAACATCAAAGATGGTGTTCCCAAGTATAACATAACATACATAGTGTGATACAGAGTTTAACGGGTCTGTCTGTTTATCCGCTGACTCCGCTTAAACCATGCGACGGATTTCGAAAAATCGCACAAAACGAGGGAGATTCATATATATAACCAGTTTTTGCCCGCGACTTCGCCCTATTTTCTAAATGAAATATAGCCTATGTCACTCAGTAATAAAGCAACTTTCTATATAATATTAACGTAGACTTGCACTCGTTCAAAAACGAGTCCGGTCACTAGTTCAAAATAAATAATACTACCAAAAATGACACTTTTCCTATATTTTTTTTATCATTTTCAGATAAAATATATGTTTTTTTTTTTAGGTAGGAATTAAATCATCCAATGGCATCCCTCGCTTTTGGACGGAACGTCAGGGCGTGTCAGAATTTTACTGACTAAAACCCACTCCTGTTCCTTCTTTGCCTTCGTCCTACGGGTCTCACTTTCACACTGCCCCAGGGTCGAAGCATACTGGCTGGGGCCACCCCAGTAGGTATGCTTCGACCCTGCTGGAAGATAAAAATTATAGAATGTTTTATCTGTATGCTCATTTGAAGCAGAAACAATAACATTGATGAGTAGTTCTTGTTCATAATGATGCATACTCTATTAATCTAAGCAGGCTGCTTCACAAGATGTGGTTTTAAGATAAAAATCTGACCCTTTGATCTTTATTTGCGGAAAAAACATGACTAATCAACATCTCTTTGCTGAGTTGATAACCGTGAACATGAATGCATACCTGCATCAATTGATATTGGTTTACATCATCAGTACCATCAATATGAATTCATGATCTAGGATTCAATGATTCATTGTGAATACCACAGAGCAAAGAGACGTCTCGATCGGCCATTTTTCAATACACATACTCGGAAACCCGCTCTTATCACACCGCTTTTAGGCACGCAATAGACTGTTTTCCGCACTAGTGCGGAAGAGTGCGATGCTCTTCCCCGCCAGAATTTACATTTTTTCTGGCAGGGTGCGCGTCGACCCCCATGAGTCGCCGGTCAATGAAGTAACAAACTTTCCGCACTTGTATCAAATGTACTTATTTTAACTGACTTCAAGTAGAGATCAGATTCTCAATTTCAATTCGTCGGAACCTTTAATGGACATTCTCCGATGGCTCGATGATTTTTCCCAGGTGGTTTAATGGTCATAAGGTTAGGATTGGAATGATAGAATCCTGGAGAAATCTAAGGAATTCTTTGAATTTTATTGGCACACTTGTAATGGTTAAATTTTATAGGTACTTGCACTTGGTATTTAGGTTTAATTGGAGGATACTACAACAAAAAGTGAACGATAAAGTCGTGTCTAAACATAAAAATAAATCCCTATATCCCATAGTCACGTCATCTAGTTCTTTTTTGTTGTATTTGTTAATGTTAGTAGAAGGTTCTTAAGGAAAAAAAAATACAGAAAACTATGACTATTTAACTTTTGAGCGTTTAACAGTTCATTGCCAAGACAGGACAACGTCTATCGGGTCAGTTAGTTGTAAATAACGCAGTTAGTTATTTACCTACATAACGAATGAACAAAATTACAAACACCGACTTCCGAAATTAAAGTTATTTTACATTTTTAGGGCGGGTTTCTGAATTGAGTATTCTGAGTTTAAACACATATCAAACCATACTTTAATGCCAAATTTTAACTGGTTTTCAGGCTATAGCGTAAAGTTTGAGAAATACTCAACTTCAAATGCTTAAATCAGAAATCGGGGCTTAATGTTTTTTTTAAATAGAAGTCGGTTGCATTTGGTGTATTTTTAATAGTTTTTTTTTATTAGTATACATGAAAATATTAGTTTAGATTAGCAATATCTTGTCGCTGCCAGCGAAACCTTCAAAGGTCTATGGTGAAGACGTCATATAATGAAGCAAATGCATCAATATCCTCTGCATAAACAAATTACCTATAATAATGGCTATTATTTTATGGCTAATAATAAAATATAAACTAGAAGTAATTGAGTCATTATTACTGAGTCTTGTACGTTATGCTCTTCTTGGTTTTATGCTCTAAAAGATTTATTTCTATGAGGTATCTTAAATCTTAATAAAGATTGGTAATACTGGAAATGGTGACTGAAAAGTTTTGTGGAAATAGTTGCCGTTATATGAGCATGCTATACGATGAAATGAGGAAATGTCGTGTGAAAAATTTTGGGTATAATATATCTAAACAGCTATAAGGGTAGAGGATGACCCGTATTCTGCAAAGGGGTTGCTAACGGCGATGTGGCAACTCCTCCTCCTCGATTCGTATTCCACATTACTGACGGTCGTGAAGTTCCCGCTGGATTAGCTTCTTATTGATGGTATCTCGCCATCTGTGATGGTTTTTAGCGTCATGAAGTGCGACGTGCAATTGGGTGTCTAGTGTGGAGCGGATCTGATCTGCCCATCTTATTAGGCTGCGGCCTCTTGGTCGTCAACTATGCCAGTTACGATAAACTGTTCAAGGTTGTGGCCATTATTCCTGGCAATGTGGCCAAAGAACTCCAGTACTCTGCGCATGCAGGTAGTCAACAGTCTGATCTTGATGTTCAGTTCACGTAAGACAGAGCGGTTTGTACGGAAAGCAATCCAGAGATGTGGCAACTAGGTATTCGGATAAATCTTTATAGATAGAACTACATTGCGCACACGTGAGGCTCGTACGCAGATCTGAGCGCGTCGGTCTCCATACATTTTATATGGCAACTAGACTTGTAGAGCAACACTAGATCCACGCCACGCGATGTCGTTTTATCACACCTTTAAGACAAAAGTGGCTCTATACTGAACTTGCCATTTTTTTGTAAACCTTTAAGTTTCCAATCTGATTATCACAACCCATTCTCTGATTTTCAAAGTCTTTGTTCCAATTGTTAATGTTCCTCGGTAATTGATTCGCAACTTCTTATCGAGTGAATAAGTAGGTAAGAACACTGAAAACTTTATGACGGCTTTTTTTGCGGTGGGAAAATCATCTAATGACATCCTCCGCTCTTGGGCGGAGCGGAAGAAAGCGTCAGACTTTTACTGACTAAAAACCCACTCCTGTTCCTTCGTTGCCTTTCGTACCGGGGCTGAGCTATCTTTCGAACTCTGGCCCCAGTAGGCTTCGACCCAAGAGGCTGGGCCCCTGCTGTTGCTGACAACTCCTTGAGGCGCGCGGAAACAGTGCGCGCCGTCGATGACTTGGGCTCGGTCCGGACAGTTACCGGACGGTCGGACAGCGAGATACCCATAGCTCGCCGTCCGCAAGCCCGCGCCTGCGGTGGCCGGAAATCGGGATCGGAATCCCGACGGCGACAACTTTATGACTGCTGAAAAATCACCTTTTTGTTATAGTGCCACAAATGAGGCTTGATCCACATTTGCGTAGGTCTAATGTAGTTCTAGCTTTAATAGTGTATAAGTACTCGGACCCCACAACCAATGAAAATAAGAAGGAAATGCTAATGGTACCGTATTTACTTATTTAATAAAATAATATTAATGTTTTTATTAATTAAAAGTACATTGACATGTTCTTGGTATTTAAGAGCGGATGTCTAAATAACTTGATTAGCTCAATGACCGCATTAGAGTCGAGTCAAGTCAAAACATAAAAAATTGATGATTTAAGTTATCAAAAATAATAAAAACAAGTATGATTTTTATGTATCATCAAAGACACTCCCGCCTAACCACCGCTAAGTTCCTTTTTGCTTGCACTCAAAACGAAAACTTTATAGGGTTTTTTTTTTGGTGGATAAAATCATCCAATGACAACCCCCGCTCTTGGGCGGAGCGGGATATAGTGTCAGACTCTTACTGAATAAAAAACCCAAGGGTTTGGTTTGGTAGTGCCGGAGGATTAAAGCAAAAAGTTTTTTTTAACTGATCAGGCAGAAATGACCACCATAGTACCTACTGATTACATGAATAGTTCCGATCCCGGACGAAAATTAATTAATCTATTCATCATCATTTCAGCCGAAAGGCATCCACTGTTGGACATAGGCCTCCCCCAAGTGTCGCCACAACGACCGGTCCTGCGCATCCATCGAAGCCCTTACTTGGTCATCGGTCCATCTTATGGGAAGCCTTCTAATTCATCGTCTTCCCGTACGTTCGGCCCAATCGACCGTAAATTAGGTGTTAATTATAATTTAGGTGTCTTCAAGGCTAGAGAAGCTCTTAATAAACTAGTGCGCCTCACCATCAACGATTGCATCACTGCTTACCATCAGGCAGGATCGCAGTCAAGTACCCGTTTAAAACAGATTAAAAAAAAAATCTATAGAAAAATAAATATTTATTTATGTACAAGCTTCTGCCAGCGGCTCGGGCCGCGTAAAAGTATAGCTCCATAGACATTTTGGACCCTCGTTTCATCCCCTTAGGGGGGTGAATTTTCAAAAACCCTCTCTTAGAGCTCGCCTACGTCATAAAAGAAAACCTTGTGCAAAATTTCACGTTCCTGGTCCCAGAAGTTTCGGCTGTGCGTTGCTATGTTAGTCAGTCAGTTTCTCTTTTTAACACGCTTATATTAGCTTCACCTGTATGTTTGTAACCAACGCCTTTATGCTCGATTTTGACCAACTTTGGGCGATCAGATTTTATTCAAACTTTGCACACTTATCAAAGACTGATGACAATACAATAATCCGTTTTTTTTTAGTGAAAAATAAAAATATAGTTTAAAAAAAAACTAAAAAATCACGCTTTCATAGCATATCAAACTAAAAAGTGTAAAATAATTTTCAATATAGGTAGAAAATAATAATAATGAATGAAAAATATTAATATCATTGTTAAAAAAGCGTGGGGTGCTCGATTTACGAAAAATATGGCACAAAGCGCCCCACGCTTTTTTCACAATGATATTAATTTTTTTAGTTTTTTTTAAACTATATTTTTATATGTATCGATGACTTCCAATATAGAGACGTCGAAAGGTCAATCAAAGAATTTCGGAACGTACCGGAGCTTCTCACATTATTTGAGGTCATATTTTCTTCAACGGAAACCTCACCTTCGGAAGAGCTTAACATATCTACAAGTAAAAAGGTCTTGGATGAAACTTTTTGGGGATCCGCAAGCCTTTGATGAAACGAAATAGTACATTTTGATACAAGTGCAGAAAGTTTGTCCTTGCGACAAAGGCGAAATTCGTACGAGCCGTAGGCGAGAATGTTATATAACCGAGGGCTACAGTGACTTTGCACGTGTATCAAACGACTTTTTTCAATACACTTGAAAGAAATTAATAATCGGGGGTTGACCGGTGACTCGTGGGAGTCGACACACACCCAGCCTGATACGATAAATGTAATAAAATTGTGACGGGGTTTTTTTTTTTTTTCGATGAGAAAAATCATCCTATGACAACCTCTGCTCTTGGGCGGAGCGGGAGATAGTGTCAGACTCTTACTGACTAAAAAACCCATTCCGTTCCTACAAGCCTTCATACCGGGGCTCGAGCGCCCTTTCGGATAACCCTGGCCCCAGTAGGCTTCGACCCGGCTGGGCCTCTGCTGTTGTTGACAACTCCTTGAGGCGCGCGGGAACAGCGCGTGCCGTCGACGACTTGGGCTTGATCCGGACAGTTACCAGACGGCCGGACAGCGAGCTACCCATTGCTCACTGTCCGCAAGCCCGCGCCTACGGTGGCTGGAAATCGGGATCGGAATCCCGGCGGCGGCGAGAGCGCCGTTGCCTGATGCGGTCGGCCTCCTCCTTAGCGAACATTACTGCTTCGCAGAAGTCGGCGACCGCCTGCCACTCCTCCTCATTGTGACGGGGGTCAACATGCGCATTTTTCTGCACTAGTGCGGAAAACAGTCTATTGCTTGCCTAAAAGCGGCGGGATAAGAGCAGGTTTTCGAGTAAGTGCATGAAAAAGTATTAACTGCTACACAGTTGATGATTTTTTTTTTGTCATTACTAACTTGTCCTATATAGTAAAAGGTATTCATAATGATAATGATTTTTTATAATTGTGTTCATTTAATGTAGGTATCAACGTCTACACATTGTATACAGCTTTATCTAGATAAAGTTAATTTAAAACAATTCTATGTGTATTGCTTTTTTTTAGCTCGCTGTCTGGATCGAGTCCAGTGTCGTCGATGGCTCTTAATATTTCACGCGCACCTCAAAGAGATGTCATCAAAACCGTAGAGGCCTAGTAGGGCCCAAGTCTACTGGGGCCATTTGGACTTCCGAAAGGGGCACCCGAGGTCCTGGAACACAAAAGGCAAAGGTAACACAGACGTGGTTTTAATCAGTAAAAGTCTGACATGCCCGCCACCCCCTAGAGCGGAAGAAGCCATTGGATAATTTTCCACCTTGAAAAAAAGCCCATGATTTTTTTTAAATATTAAGTATGCTTCTTTATCTACTGGACCATTATCATCAAGTTCCACGTGCTCTTGACCATCTCCTTCATCTTCATGACCCGAAAAATATTTCACAACACATTATAATAATGTATCATCACAAATATTTGCAGGTTCAGTCTGAACTTATGACTCACCACAGTTTCCCATACATCGTGAGATCGGGTCATGAATCACACTTTGATAAAAATATTAACTATATTCAATTGTAAATGTCGGTGATCATGAGTTTCTTGTTCGGTTTTTTCTTCATATTTAGTGCTTATTGCTACAAGTTTATCTAGTTTAGCCAGATCAGTAATGATTAGGAAGTACGGTTTATATTTTTTATTAACACTAGTTGATTCCAAATTCTTGGATCCGGGACCGTTTGATCACTGAAATCGCATCCTTTTTATATGTTATTAGCGACAAATGTTTAAACAAAACTCTTCTGTCTATTGGATTTCCTCAAGGTTCAACTTTCGGGCCACTTTTAATCTATTCAAAATCGTATGTACGAATATATAGGCCAGGGTTTTTAAGGCAGGAAGGAAAACACATCAAAATAAACCAGGAGAATCACATGATCGCACTTGAATAGCAAAGGATTCTAGATAAAGATTCAGTTTCAAAACATAAGCTAAATAGGAGACATTAAAATCATGAGCAAGTCTTAGAGCTTATTAATAATAATATAATATATATTTCACAACTTCATCTAGCTTCAAACTAAGCAGATGTCTAAGTACTAGACAACTGATAAACATACATATATATTTCTAAATACATCATATTATGGAATAGCTTTTGCCCACGGCTTCATCCGCGTACATAAAATATAGCCTATGTCACTCAGGAATAAAGAAGCTTTCTATCGGTGAAAACAATTTAGAAATCGGACCAATACTTTCCGAGATTACCTCCTACAAACAAAAAAAAACAATCTTTACCTCTTTATAATTAGTGTAGATAAATTACACCCAGACGTGGAACAAAATGATCATGCTCATCACACAAACATTTGTCTTGGATGAGAAACGAACTTACGTCTTCCGGAATAGCAATGAGGGCAACTAACCACTAGACCTGTTGTTCTATTAGTTAGTGGCCCTGACTGTTATGCGAGTAAAGTCCTACATTCATAAGCTCCAAGACTCTTTCGAAGTCGTAACACTTCACAAACGTCATTGCAAAACAGGTATTAGCTTAATCCTATAAAGTAAATTCCTAAGAGCTCATCGGTAAGTCTAACGCGGTGGTTGAACCTGTTTTTAACGCAACACTATTTAAATATCACTTGGTTTCGTGTATACAAATGTCAACTGTTCTGTTAATAGAGTCAACAGGAGGCTATGTAGTTACAGATACTAGTATCTGTAAGCCTGCAATCCTATTGCGTATCTGTTTGAACTAATTGCTAATCTGCGATTATTTCTAGCTTATGCAAGTCTTTGAATGATGAGTTATCAATGCTAATTTACTGTAAATGGACGATATAAATTCGAACATCGTTGCAATAGAGACATGAGATATGTCTTGATGGTCCAGTGTGAACTGTTAAATTCATAGGTCCTTTTCTAAGTTTATCAAGGATATTACTGACACCACCTGCCTCTGTAAGCACGTAAAGCATTTGGTCCCGGTTGTCGTTCGTAGATGTTTCATAATTGTTACAGGTAGTCAGATCAAGATGCCAGAAAGTCTGACCATAAGGGCTATGTTTCACCGGTACACCATGGCAGCGCAACCAGTCTCTGCTACCAACAAAATATATGCAGCGAGTTACGCACCTGGTGTCCGTTTGGTACCGCAACTAATTCGGTGGCGCGACCAGTTCGGACGTGTGGCGACTCAGGGGCCTAAGTCTGCTATTTTTATAAATTCGTCATTCCAACACGATGCAATTGTCATTTTGCTAAAAGTTTGTAATCTGCTAATCCATAATGGTCGATCATTGATCGGTCAATGGTCTTATAATAGAATTGTGGTAGAATGATAATTTCGAGCATATTAAAACCAATAACTGCACAATAACGTTCTAATGGTAAAACACTGATCAAATAAACTGTCAAAGTTTTAGCAGATTACCGCAAACTTCAAATATTCATTTGTCAATACGTACGAGATTACCATTCTATGTCACTTCTTTCAATGGAGTGTCAGTGGTTGACCATTGGAAAGTCATAATGACGCCATTATATTAGTAGATTACCAAACTTGTCAAAATCGACTATTATGACATCAATGATAGACCATTCTAACACTATTGTAATAGCAGACTTGAGGCCCTGGTGTCTAGTTTGGTAGCTTAGGGTTATATTTCACCGGGACACTGTGTCGTTGCAACTGGCGCGCGACCACCGCGGAAGGAAGGAATAGTGTATTGCCCAGTAAGTGGATTGTGGAGGTCTGATAGGCAGTTGCTCCATGTGAAACACGGGTATTCAGCCGCATCTGGTTTCAATGGAAGCTGAACCCAAGCTAGTTGAGAGAAAGAACGCTATTCAGATGATGTTATAATAAAGACAATCTCATAAGTTCTTTGTGTACTAGATTTGGTTCCGGTTCTTCGCAATAACAAGTCCTACCTATCATGATCGGAGAGTTTTTTTAATAGACATCTTCTAAATATAATTAACCGTTACGTCTTAATTGAGTAATCTTCTTCCGTACTGATCCACACTTTCGTATTCATCTTTTTTTGTGATTTGTGGGACGTGGGATTTATATCGTCCTTCATTTAACTATTTTTTTCGCCTATGTTATTAACAGGTAAAATTGATTGTTTATGTTTGTAAAAATTGATTGTTGTTACACCTACCACAGTGTAGTATTTTTTAACCTAAAGGTTGTCTGGTAGAAATTGCCTTATTGCATCATTAAGTCCGCCTATGTACCACTACTGTACATGTAGTTTAAATAATTTAGTAATTTGTTTATATCTATTAAAATTTGTAGAAATAAGTGCTGAATCGGATTACAAACAATATTTTACTCTGTCTATCATAGGCCTCTTACTTATCCCTTAAAATTCACGGTTTTTGTAAGAAAATTTAAGAATCATGCATGTCCAAAGGATGGTGCTAAGCCAATATTTTGACTAACTGACATGAGCAAGGCTTTTTCTAAACCGTTAATATAGCCCTGGAATACCAAGGGCACCTGAAGTAACCCAGGCAGATTTTAGTCAGTAAAAATTTGACACTCCCCCACCTCAAGCGGAAGGAATCATTTAATGGTTTGCCACCCAAAAAAAAAACAATTTAAAGGGCTATTAAATAAGGACATTCCCACACCAAATAACAAAGTCGGTTACTAGATGAATCACTAAGCCTTCCCATGACACCATAAAACGCTAATGACTCATCATTGGCACAGAATGCTGTGAAAACGTGAACCAACACGTTACCGAATAACTGTTGATAAAATACTAGATACACTTGGGCCACAATCTAGCCAGATTGGAACCTGATTGAGGAGCCATAGGAATGTCTAGATAGCTAGAATGATGCTATCGTAAATCATGTATCCGTCTTGTATTTTTATTTGCTGTTATGTGATATAAATCAGTTTGTGCAACTGTTTTAGTAGTTGCGTAGCTGTCGTGTGTAAGATTGGTGATTTTATTATTGAAGTGTCAGAGACGGACCGAATATTGGTTCCGGTTTTGGTCCAAAGACAATTGATTTCAGAATTAGAAATTTGATTTTAGAACCTGAAGAAGAATAAAGACGGTATTGTGGGCACAGGCTTATATAATAATGTATAGTCTGTCTAATAAGTCAACCGACTTGGGAATTTTGTATAATATTTAATCATTTAAAAAATATTTATATTCGGTACTTTTTATAAGGTTCTTCTGTAAGTAAACAATGATCTCTATCTCTTAATCAACCTTGATTATTGAACCCGTGTTGACTACATCAGATTTCATTAAATCCTAATAATTACCCAAGTCGTTTAACTTATTAGACAGAATCTATTTCAATAATATATCTAATCTAATTTATCTATTATTATGTAACAATTTAATTTATTTTTATTCAATAACGTTTTTATGGATTAATATCTAAAATAAATATATACAGATGTTAACCCTTAATAATAAATTATAGTTCGGCATAACATAAATATAGGCATACAATAATTATAAATTACACTAACATACTTTCAAATGTTTAAAGTAAATCGAGTCAAAAGAATTATAAATGTCAAAAAATATATAATTATTCATTCATTTATGAAATCCTGGATCGTGTGGAAAGTTTTGTCGAGAAGTATTTTGTTTTGTTAGTAAAATAATAATACTGTTTTATTAAATATTATACATATGCATTATTTACTAATGCTACGAGTAACCACAAATACATCAAACTTTAAAGTTACTAAAACTAAAAGCATTCTATCACATACATTTGCCTTTTATAATAATAGAAATCGTAATTTTATCATCTAAATCTGGCATTTTATTACTCCGGCTATTATGTCTGCTAATATTGAAGTTATAATCCTAAATACTCGCTATGAAGCATATTAATTCACATTTTCAACATATAAATTGTATGTGACATCTATATTTGGCACACAGTCACCTGTACTGTCGGCTTAGCATGCGATTATGGACTAGGGTTGTCACTGAGCCCTGCTAAACTTTTAAGTGTGAAAGAAAAGTTTAGTGTCGGATTATATTTGAAATAGGGTTGCAACTATACTTAGTCGTGTTGTTAAACAGTTGCATTGAATTTGAAAAAATATTCCGGGAAAAAATAAAAAATAAAAAATAAAACCTTTTATTGACACAACACTGTTTTTTTTTCATTTTAAAATATAATAGGTATACATTTGAATTTTAAAAATAGATATTCACAATAATATATCCATCTCTTTTTGTGTAGGAATGCAAATGTTTATTCATTTGAGACGAATATACATAATTTTAAATGTTTTTTAAGAATTATTTAAAAATGTAATTTAAAAAAACTAATGGATACAAAATCAGTGTTTACAGAAAACATTGGAAAATAGATATGTCGAATCAGTTGTTAGATTTCTTTGTTACACAATACAACCTTAAAATCTATACGTCCTTGCGTAAACATTTTTAAAATCTGGTTGAGCCCGCATTATTAATAATGTAAAAACCAATAAAAAAATCAAAAGGTTAAAAAGATAAGCAGTCACGCGTAAATCTAATAATTATACCATTTGCCGATAAGATTAGATAGCGAAACACAATTACTACTAAATTCTACAAAATCCGGCTAAATTAAAGCAAGTTTTTAGTAATAATTTTAAATAATTTATGCGCCGAGCTAGAATGTGATTAAGTCCAAGAAATCCTAGATAGAATTAATTATATTTAAATTTAATTTATTGTTTTATATCATGACCCTGGAGTCCTGGACCTTTGAAAGGCGTACGAGGTAACGAAGACAACTTTTAGAGAATCTCATCAAATTTCAATGGCACTAGAATTTCCTTAATAGTATCCCAGAGTCTGAATGTCTGCCCGGCTAGTGCGAAGGTGAAAAATGCATTCGTATCTACATATATATTAATTCAGCTATCTACCGCTGTTTCACCCACGCCCTAGTTACTGCTCTGATCCAGTGAGCTATAGCGTGCTGTTATATAAACTATAGCCTTCATCAATATATAGGCTACCCAACACTAAAAAAAAGATCAATTCTAACCAGTAGTTCCTGAAATTAGCACAGTCAAACAAATAAACAAACTCTTTAACTCTAATATGTATTTGTATGCAACATAATTATAACGTTAAATGCGCAAAACCTCAGACACCCCAATGGATTTGGATTTCAATTGACCTAATTTTGAAATAAAAAAATCATTAAAAGAAATGTAAAGGTTTCATGTGCTGTTTTAGTTTGTTTAATATTCGTATCTACATTGAAATAAAAACTATTAAGCGGGATGCTTATGAGAAAATTGAAATGGACGACAACCATTTGTGATTGTTTACCTATTTTGGCAGGATTGCGTACGTGATGCCTTGACCTTTATTCCGATCAAACAATTTTCAGGTTTTGCGCATTTAACGTTACACGTTGTAGATGGTACTAAAATAAACCAGCAAAATCTAAGCACTAACTGCCTTCACTTACGTATTCCTTATATCCTCCGATAAAAACGAGTACACTTACAGTAAAGCAAAAACATAAAAAAACAAGCCGATTAGTGACAACCCTACGTCGTCTTTACAATATATCTTGGGCACACTTTCCAATGAAGATGGGTTACTACTTTCTGAGGCGTACATTCCATACCTGTTGCCTATTCGGCACGGGCTGGTATATGATATACGAAGATGCTAATGTTATTCTTGAAACTATTTTGCTCAGTGCGTTATTATTGACAAAATATGAATACTAGCTTTTGCCAGCAACTTCGCCCGCGTACATAAAATATGGCCTATGTCACTCAGGAATAAAACAGGTTTCAATCGGTTAAAAAAATTTTAGCAATCGGACTAGTACTTTCAGAGATTATAAATTTAAAAAAAAAATACCTCTTTATTATATTAGTATAGATGTAGATAGGCTCGCGTTTGACCACTATCTCACCCGATGGAAAGCGATGATGTGGTCAACGGAGCACTCTTGCCTAGATGCAACCTACTCACTCTTGACTTAAAGACACCTAGGTTAAAGCTATCAGGAAACACAGACTCCGGCAGGGAATAGGCTCTGATACAGAAGGCAGTATTCCTCGATACGGCTCGCATTACGAGGAGGTTCCTGTCTCTGGAGCCCTAAACACCGGTAGCTTGGACCCTGCTCCCGTCACCGGCAGACTATATATCATTTTTTTTTTTAATATTTAAAAATGTAAATTTTACGTGAATAAGATCCCAAGTCGTTGACGGCGCGTAGTGTTCCACACGCGCCTCAGGGAGATGTCAGCAAAATGTAGGGGCCCAGCAGGGTCGAAGCCTAATGTGGCCATGGTTTGTGTGAAAGTGAAACTTAGGGCCCTGGAACGAAGGCAAAGAAGAAACGGGAGTGGGTTTTTAGTCAGTAAAAGTCTGACACGCCCTCCCGATCCGCCCAAGGGCGGGAGATGTCATTAGATCATATTCCTACCTAAAAAAAAGAAGTGAATAAGATAAATAAAGAGATCATCATCATCATCATCAGCCTTTTTTATGTTCCCACTACTGGGACTCAGGCCTCCTCTCTAGGAGATGGAATGGGCCGTAATTCGCCTCGCGGGTCCAGTGCGGGTTGGTGAATGTCACATGTCTTCGAATTTTTTGTTCTAGGAAATGCCGGTTTCCTCACGATGTTTCCCTTCACCGTTTTGAGAGCAGTGGTGATGAAATAAATTACACAAAGTAATGCGTATACAAATAAAGAGATAATAATATTAATTGACTAACACGTCTGACTCACACGTCAAATACCCATCTCCAAAGCAGCCTTGCAACAAGATACCGTATCCACTCCTGCGCAGCTCAGCATGTAAGTGAATAACTATCCCCGCAGCCGAGGCCACTGGGTCGCGGCTAGAGGTCGTACAGACAGACAGACACACTGCTTAATGCCACCAGGATGTGCTTAATAAGACTCTACACTGTACCTATACTAATATAATAGTGGAAAAGGTTTTTTAGTTCTGTTTAGGTTGAAACTATCAGCTGGTTTGGAAAAAATCTGTATGTGCTAGACAGAGTCATGAATAGGTTGACTTCACGCTACAGTCTAGATTTTTAGGTGAGAAAGTCATCTCATGGAAAGCAACGATGCGATCGACGATGGAACGTTGTTACCTAGAAGAAACCTATTCACTCTCGACTTAAACATTCCCTGGTTCTAGCTATCAGGAAACACAGACTTCGGCAAGGAATTCCACTTCTAGCTGCACGCACTATGAATGTGTTCCCAAAACGTCTAAAAAGAAAAAAAAAGAAAATTAGAATTCAAATTAGGAGTATGAGCCGAGCTCAAATTCGTGTGGTGTCGGTCGTACTCGGCTCCTCTAAAGTCGGTCCGCACTACACGAATTTCCTCAATCGTGAAAAAGACTAGTTAAATAAACGAATATTTAAACAAACTCATTTGAATAAAGATTAACTAGTGACTAAGTCCTAACAGTATTTGCTAAATAAAATCTGTGTGAAGTTCAAACCTCTCAAGTTTTTGTTGGATTTCAAGTTGTGGTTAGTTAGAAGATTGTAAGTGATAGAAAAAATGTGCATCGTCATTTTTTTTATCGTCATAAGTTGGTACATGAAAGTTAGGAACAAAAACTTAGGCAGGTCAGAGAGTCCAGCAGTCGTCGACAACGCGTGATGTTCCTTCAGAGTTGTCAGCAAAACCCAAGGGGCCCGGCAGCACTATTTTGTGCCAGCAGAGCCGATGAAAAGTTCTAGAGTGGCGACCGCGTACCGGAAGACATTGCGTTGGAAGGTCTCCTACAAGGTGGACTGATGACCTGGTGAAGGTTGCGGGAAACCGATGGATGCGAGACGCACAGGAACGGGGAGGCCTATGTCCAACCGAGGCGTTTGGTGCAATAGAGTTAAGCCCTATACACACATGCTCTGGCTGGCGAAGAAACTATTGTTGGTTTTTTTTTCTTTATATATTTTTGTAACGAATTATGCGTCTATTCAGGCAGAATAAACATGTTTTCTTTCTTTCTTTCTTTCTTTCATCCTAGTGGACATATATCGGCTGAAATGATGATGGTGATGATGAGTGCCGAAGCTCGCCGGGGCCGCGGGGAATTTCTGAAAAGGAAACGTATAGTCTTAGAACGCAAAGAGCAACTGAAGGAACAAAGGTAGGTTTTAGTCAGTAAAAGTCTGACACGTCCTCTCGCTCCACCACGGAGCAGGAAAAGTCGTTCGATGGTTTCCAACCTTCACAAAAAAAGACAGGTTAGAGAATTAATATTTGAACTTTCGTAGTAAAGTTACTTACTAATAAAATAATACATAAGTTGACTTTATTTTTTAAATATTTAAATACAAAAAGGCGTCTCGTCGAATCGAAAAAAAAGTAAGAATTCGTTTATTAAAAATCGTAACTTGGTCAAAATGTAGAAAATACTTTTAGATTAGCATTCAAAATTCAAATGAATTTTGAATTTGAATTTTGAAATAGTCATAATACATTACTAAAATATTTTAAATTTTATTTTAAAACAATTATGCTACTCCGTTCTCGATATTCGATTAAAAAATTTAATACAATTAGAATATCTATAAAACTGGTCATTGACAAATACAGCAATTAGAATAAAATTAATTATCTTCTCTAATATAATAAAGAGGTAAAGTTTGTTTTTTTTGTTTTTTCGTTTGTAGGAGGTAATCTCTGAAAGTACTGGTCCGATTGCTAAAATTTTTTCACCGACAAAAAGCTGTTTTATTCCTGAGTAACACAGGATATATTTTAAGTACGCGGGCGAAGCCTCGGACAAAAGCTAGTTTATTTATAAATGAGCATACGCAATTTCTGTCACGATCATTTTAGAAGATCATTTATTTTAAATTAAACCTAATCAATGCTAAATCTAGATTAAAGAGGTTTTATATTATCTCTTAAACTTTTTAAATAAGTAAATTATAATACAAAAATATTCGTCAAACTTCCGCTTTTGACGATAACATTCAAATTAATATTTTATAGCAGCATAGAAGATTATTGCTAAGTATAAAATATTGTAATAATAAATACTTGATGATTGGCGGGTCACGCTTGACCATTAAACTTATTAAGGTCTACTGGTCATGCACGATGTCATTATCTTTATTAATTCTAGATTTTACTGAGAAAAGTGTTGGGTAGGCACTAAGATCAGCGTGGATCTGGTTCGATTAGAATAATTCGGTATAGGCTTTCACAAGATTTTTTTTCGGTAAGAAAATCATCTAAATGACATCTCGCGGGCAGAGCAGCTAAACTAAAAACCCACTCCTGTTCCTTCTTTGCCATTGTTCCAGCACTCCTGGGATCTCAAATTATGTAATATATCCAGACCTTTCTCAATAATTATATTATTTGAGCTGCTTCTACGAATTTCTGCAGGTCTGCAAGGCTCCTGTAAGACTCCTGACCATCAAGAGGGTCAGCTACTTGTTTGTGGTAAACACCTACCTATTTTTTATGCCATAGAGTAGGTAGATACTGATTCCATATTTAGCAACAGACATTTAAAAACATTATAAACAAATAAACAAAATCAAACAGTAACAAATTAAAACACACTTACAACCGGCAGATTCAAAGCTAAAGCTGTGCACGAGACCTGCGCAGGAGCATGTGCTACCCACATCAAATTAATGGCATCTTGCTAAAATTAACATCATTAATTGGCTACGGATCGACTCGAGAATAATCGTTATCAATAAAAATCGAAGACCACACGCTTTGGCACTTATTAAATTAACTTTTATGTTGTTTTTGTGTGTTTTTGGTAATGAGATGGAAACTTTGAGTTACTGAGTGAACACTGCATTATGTAATCCTACTAATGGATGTTAAAGTCAAAACATTTAATTTTATTGTGAATTAAGTGTATAAACCCTAGAAACCCAGGTCAATCACGCCTCAAAACCTAAACGCATTTGGACGAACCTCGGTACACGGCACGGGTAGTAAACTAGTATGTTTACTTGGAATATTTTAAGCTTCACCAAAATTCTTCTTTCTAAACTAAAAATACAAAATATACACCAAATATTAATGGACTTTTTACAATTAATAAAAGACTTGAGCCCGCCCCAAGTCCCTTAATATGTAATTGTAAAAATTTCTCGGGAGTTTAAGTTAGATGAGGTTGGCGGGGTCTGGTGAGCGAGCAAAGAAAGCGAACATAGACCCTGCCATCCCCTTCGTAGTTATTTTTCTATTTATTTGTATTTTTGGTGGAACAAATAATTTTTTTGTAGTAGAAAGTAGGAATAAATTGAGTCAAATATAACAGTCAAATACTCCCTTTTTATGTCAGTAGTAAGTCGACTTTCTCAAAAAACAAATAATATGCGTGGATAATAATTACATTCTTAGTATCTTCATCGATAACATTATGATGTAACTAAACCAACACGAGGTGACAATATTGAAAAATGGCCAAGAATTATCTTTTTTAACGTGATACGATGACCTAAGGCAAGGCCGTAGGGAAAAGCTACCGGCCATTTGATTATAACAAATGTCAAATGCAAATATGACACAGTTTTATTTTTGATACTTCTTTGATTTAGCTAGTGTTCAGTTTAGAAAGTATTTTGATACCTACTTATTTCATTAACCTTTCAATCGTGGAAATTACAGACACAATAGAAAGACAATAGGTGCGCGAGCGCCGGCGTTCGCTCTCTCTTGTGTCTCTAACAAGGTATTCGAAAGGTTAAAAGGCAAAAAGTCCTAAGCGACACTGAGTAAACCTTACAGGAGAGATTTAAAGTTGTTAGTTTAAAAGTTGGATATAGATACTATTGCTAATGGTAGTAGTATCGGATAAAGGTAATTAAACGTAATCGTTAATAGTATCTAAATCCGACTATTTCGTCATTTTAACAATTTTTTTACCAAAAATTTAACTTGACTTTAAATCACTCTCTTGTAAAGTTTATTCAATGTCGCTTACTAAGTTTTTCCTTTCAAGCGTCGTCACTTTGTTGTCTATTAGAACGCGAATGCAACGCATTCTTATGATTTTACTGCATTTGGCAGCAAATGCCAGCAACTTTAGTAAAACCTTTTATTCTCAGTTCCATTACACCGAGTTCGCGCCTGTTTCAATGACTATTATACCTACAAAAGTACACAAATTTTACATCATAATCTACTAGGAATCAAATCAATCACTGAACTTGACTCGGAAAAAAAATCGGCCAAAAGCCTCGATATTGCTTTATTATTTTAATCTATGGACCATAAATAATGTCATCATTTTATAAAATCAACGGTTAAAGAAAAAGTGTTAAGCTTTGTGGTGCTCAGAAAAGTTTAAAGCTATTAATTCTATTGTGATACGACAATAAAATCGAATAAACCTGTTCGGTGTCAACCACTCACTAACAAATTATATTATCATCTCTATTAGCATGATTACGCATTGTGATTTTTATGATGATGCACAATGACCAGTTTTATACAGCCTAACTTTCATTTTTTAAGTCATATTAAAATAACTTTGAAGCGTGGGCGATAAAGTTCTAGGGATATCTAGTAATGTATTCTCGTCAATACCATAGATGTAACACTTAGATAATTTCTCGATTCGACTCACAATACTCAAATACTTTAGTACTGTTACATTCAATTTAACCATTCAGCCACTAGCACCCAAGGACATATGAAAATACATTCCGAAATTCCAATCACTGCTGTACTCACATAAATACTCGATTACATGTACTAGTAATCTTTTACATAGCTACATATACCATCTGTCATCAGAAAAGTTCAATTTTAGCACTTATTCCCTATAATGAAAGGTCTAAATTGATATTACAGGTGATTGTTTTACATAGCGCAATATGTCGACCGCCGATTTGGATCCTGTAGCTAATATATTAGCGGTCACAAAATCACCTGTTGCCACTACACACCTGTTCAATACAATCACATCTGACTCTACTTGGCAAGCTAAAATGGACCTTATTTATAAAAATTTAAGCTCTAAGATATATTTCCAACTTTAAATGTTTTTTCCCCATCGATATCTGGCCAAAATTAAGAAAAAAGTCTCGTTAAAAAACATCTTTGGACAGTTTTGAGATTGATAAAAAATTTGTTTCTGATCGCGTTCGAAATATTCGAGAATATCAGCCGCGGCACGACATTGGCAGATTGCAAGTGCCGTTGCCATTAAAAAGTTATCGAAGTTTTTGGCGGGACATATTTTTGGCGGCAAGCGGTGACATTGTTGGTAAAAAAAATGCAATATGTTTTTCACGTCATTTATGTTTGGCTTTTTTATGAATTTAAGGTTCTTTGAAAGATAAGTTTATCTGGCGATTCGCACCTTGTCGAAACATTAGCTCAATTTATTTTGAATTTTTTTAAAGGAAGTTAAATAATAAAAGTAATATTAAATAATTTATGAAGGACAAATCAACTTCTCAACATTTTTCAATTATAAAACAAGACTTTGTTGCTCAATTTATTTTGTACATTAGCTCAATTTATTTTGAATTTTTTTAAGGGAATTTAAATAATAAAAGTAATATTAAATAATTTATGAAGGACAAATCAACTTCTCAACATTTTTCAATTATTTATCAAGACTTTGTTGCTTCCTCCCGTATCACCTATAAGTGAACCGTAAATAAATAGGTATTGATAATATCGACATATTTTGTTTTTAAATAAAAAACCGGCCAAGTGCAAGTCGGACTCGCCCATGGAGGGTTCCGTAGTAGCAAGTAACATAATATAAAAGTTCTCGTAGTTCGTTGTAACTTTGATCGATGTTTTAATAATAGTGTATTTTTTTAGATTTATGACGTATTAAAAAAAAAACTACTTACTAGATCTCGTTCAAACCAATTTTCGTTGGTAGTTTGTATGGTAATGTACATCATATATTTTTTTTAGTTTTATCATTCTCTTATTTTAGATGTTAGAGGGGGGGGACACACATTTTACCACTTTGAAAGTGTCTCTCGCGTAAACTATTCAGTTTAGAAAAAAATGATAATAGAAACCTTAATATCATTTTTGAAGACCTATCCATAGATACCCCACACGTATGGGTTTGATGAAAAAAAAAATTTTGAGTTTAAGTTCTAAGTTTGGGGACCCCCAAAGTTTATTGCTTTTTTTCTATTTTTGTACGAAAATCTTAATACGGTTCACAGAATACATCTACTGACAAAGTTTCAACAGTATAACTCTTATAGTTTCGGATAAAAGTGGCTGTGACATACGGACGGACAGACAGACAGACAGACATAACGAATCTATAAGGGTTCCGTTTTTTGCCATTTGGCTACGGAACCCTAAAAAGATGTTTCACCTGAGCTTTCGAAGTTTCGATTCTTATTCGCCATTTTTTGTGTACAACGGAGCAGCGAATTTCTCAATAATATGGACATTGGACACATTCTAACTCTCATCCAATTTATACCCATATTTAATGTCTCAATGTGTTGAAATGCTAGGCTCTTAACGCGAACCGATTTACTATTTTGTAGATTTTTTAAAGTGTAGTATTTGCAATTATTTCAAACAGTTTTGTGATGTGTTATAATTAAGATAAAATCACAAATAATTTTTTAAATCAAATCTAATTTTAGTCGAGAAAATTATAATTTAATGTGTTTTTAATGTACTTATTAATATAATTAAAATAAGGATGTACCTTTGACATTTTTCCTCCGGGCTTCAATTCACTAATTTGTCTTGAAGTTGATTTTCAAACAGCCAAAATTCAGATAACACAAACAGGACACAGTATAGAACTCAATGACTCATAAAACAGCGGCTCAATCAATTATCTCAGCCTGTACCATCGACAGTAATTATACAAGAACTTTTCCCGTATCCGTCCGGGCTCATCCTTATTTCTGCGCACTCCCATATAGGCACGGCTTTCACTTTAGCCATAGAGCATTTGAATCTCTCTAGAATTTCTATTTTAGAATGTACCTCGGTATCTACATACATCAAACCAGTTAGAACATTGCTTAGTATAGAAGATAAAATGTCAAAGGTATTTGCAGCCAGTGAAGACAGGGGCGCAGGCTTTTAGAAAACTCCATGGGTGCTCATGCTCATTTGATGACTCGAGAAAGTGGCGAAATCATCATCATCATCATTTCAGCCGACGACGACTGTTGGACATAAGCCTCCATGTACCACCACAATGAACGATCCTGTGCGTGCCGCATCCATCGGATTCCCGCAACCTTCACCATGTCATCGGTCCACCTTGTAAGAGGCCTTCCAACGCTGCGTCTTCCGGTACGCGGTCGCCACTTCAGAACCTTTCGGCCCCAACAGCAGTCTGTTCTGCGAGCAATGTGCCCTGCCCATAACCCCTTAAGTTTAGCGATTCTTCGTGCTATGTCGGCAACCTTGGTTCTCCTGCCGATATCTTCATTTCTGATTCAGTCACGCAAAAAACTCCGAGCATAGCCCTTTCCATTGTCCTTTGGGTGACTTTAACCTGCTTTAAAGTGGCGAAGTGTGAGAAGAGAAATGCACACTGATCGACCGACAAATAAATAAATTTCCTACTCACATACTGCGTCCCAAACTAAGGTTTTAACTTGTACTATGGAAACCAGAAACAACGAAGGTACCACAAACACCCAGACCCAACACAAATATCTGTTTCATCAACAAGCATTTGTGTTAGTGTTGGAATCAAAACCGCAACCTTTGCGTCTCAACCGGCGCTCTAAACCACTGCGCTAAACAGGTCATGGGGTCAGGAAAAAACGCCTATCCCTAAAAGACGATTACGGATCTGTTTCTTGATGTCCATTTTCAGGGGTGGTCGGCACCCACTGTTTATTTCTCTGGTTGCTCGAGCACCGAGCACCCACGGAGTCGGCGCCCCTGAGTGAAGATCGTATAAAATGAAACATGAATTCGATTTACAAATCATGTTTTAAATTAGTGCTTTTCCGCACATTGTTATTCTATTTCGCCTTTTGAAGGGTACTATGTGCATATGTGACATTATGGCACTCTTTTGTTTCGCACAAGTGACTTAATGGTTCGTAAAGCAAAAGGTTGTAATAAAACGAGGACTTTAATAGCTCTGTAACTGATTTCGTAACTTGTCTTATTGTTAATTAATTCTAGTAACTGTTTTGTGCCTTTGAGTGAGTTTTATAGACACCGACTAACTCGAGTCGTGTAGGGCCTTTTATTTTCAAATTAATGATTGCTTATTCCATGTTCGTTAATAGTCATATAATATGAGTCACTTCCACCTATGATTATGTCCTTTCTCAAAACTCTTGTCTTAAATTGCGTTTTCACCGCAGTCCTGTAGCCTGATTCACGTAAAATCAAACAAGCCAAATATCGTTGAAGTTTTATAGTCGTTCGATCGAAGTCCTATCCAAAAGCGGTATTCACGATCTATCGACTTATTTCCAGTTACATTAATAAGTATTCTACCAGGATAATGTAATACAGATTATTTTTTAAATCGACGAATTTCAAACGACTTTAAAATCGGTGTCGTTTAAACTCGATTGATGAATGTGAATACGGAAAAATGGTCTGAACGACTAAATCGCTACGATATCGTTACGGTTTTCATTACGTGAATCGGGCTACTGGACAATGACGTGTTAAAATGTCAGGCGTGCGAGAAAGAGGGAAGGAGTTAAACATCTCAGTATCTTTAACAGAGGCCCTATGAAGACCTAAACCGCAGGGTTACCATGACGTTCAAAGTAAGATTGTTTTATTCTTATTCCATTGTGGGTAAGAGACAGAGCTATACAGGTTGTCTAGCGCCATCTCTTACCCACACTGAACCAAGTTTAAAACAACTTACTTTGAACATCATGGGCTAGGTCTTAAACTGGGCTTGAAAAAGAAGGATGAAAAAAGATTGCATGTAGCGGAGATGAGAATGTTGAGATGGATGTGTGGTGTGACGAGAGTAGATAAAGTGAATGAGTAATAGTGAGTGTATGAGTGTGAGTGGATGAGTATATTAGAGGCAGTTTAAAAGTGACGCCAGTGACTGAAAAGTTGAAAGGTAATCGGTTGTCTTGGTATGGTCATGTAAAGAGGAGAGATGAAGCGCATATTACTAAAAGAGTTCTGAGTATACATGTAGATGGATGGAGAGGGAGAGGAAGGCCGAAGAAAAGATGGATGGATTGTGTGAGGAGTGATATGAAAGAAAAGGGAGTTAGTGATAGTTTGACGGATGACAGGACAGAATAGAAGAAAAAATACATGTTGCGCCGACCCCAAGTAATATAAGGGCAGGAAGAAGAAGAAGGTCTAGGTCTTAAACCAAACTATTAAAGGGATACAACATTATTTTAGTATATCCGAAACCTAAATATAGTGTGTTCAGATTCAGTAACTGAATCGATTCCAATCATTTATACACCACGTTATATTTTTTCCCAAAAATATCTGAAACACTACCGATACTAAGTAAAACACAGATTACAGTTCATAGCGGGCACTAAGCGGCAGAGCTTAGCTGGGTGCGGGAGCAAAACCCCTAAGCCGCCCGAATGGCCTGGTGACCATGTATTTTTGAGGACAACCAGGTAACACAACAAGCTTGTAACTTTATGATTTTTCATGATACAGTTATGAAATTTTGTACATAGATGCTTTACATAATAGTACTACACTCGTGTTTAGGGTTTCGCATATACTAAAAATAATATTGTAGGTACAATTGCCATAACAGATCTTGAGCGGTTGCGCAGAAGTCAAATATTCGGTCTCTTTAGTGGTGCGAAGTGAGACGTGGGGGCGGGGAGTTTCAGTGATTGGCTCGCCGCGCCGTCGCGTCTTAAACGTCACACCTCATTCGTTCCATGCGTTGCTGCATGTATCTAACAACGAAGACGATTGGCTCGCCAATGTATGGAACGTGCAAAGCGATCCCCACTCTGACGCCGAGCGCTCAAGATCCGTTTTGCCTACTGTAGAGATGTGCCGTTGCCGGCAACATTGCCCAAAAGTGGGAATATTGGTGGCAATATTGCCCGAAGTACTAAATTACTAATATTGGTGGCAATATTACCACCATTATTCCTGCTTCGGGCAATATTGCCGACAAGGGCACATCTCTAGTTGTAGGTATAGGTCCATCCTTTCAACAGTTCGGTTTTGGTTGTCAAATGGGATCGTGACCAAGCCCAAGTCGTCGACGGCGCGCGCTGTTCCCGCGCGCCTCAAGGAGTTGTCAGCAACAGCAGGGGCCCAGCCGGGTCGAAGCCTACTGGGGCCAGGGTTATCGGAAAGGGCGCTCGAGCCCCGGTATGAAGGCTTGAAGGAACGGGATAGGTTTTTTAATCAGTAAGAGTCTGACACTATCTCCCGCTCCGCCCAAGAGCGGGGGTTGTCATTGATGATTTTTCCTATCGAAAAAAAAAAAAAAAAAAATGGGGGGTGTTATGAGCTCGTAGTAATCTTAATTCAAAAGTGCCTGTAAAACGCTTCATTGAAATTAATCAGAAGCTTTGAGTTTGAACAGATGATGTAATAAATGGTAAAAAAAAATAACATTGAACGAAAAATATATATATTTACTTTATCAACTTCAAACTAATCTGTTGAACAATTAATTTAGGAATCTTTGCGATAACGACTTTAGATAATAGTGGTAGCTGATCTAAGTTACCTACAGACTTTATAGAGACTGTATTTAAATGAGGTCTGTGCCTAAATCTTACTTAATCTATTTATACAAGATAATTTTTAGATTATTCGAAACCTTGAATATAGTTACTTCAGAATCAGTAACTGAATGGATTCCAATAGTTTTTACATGTTATATTTTTTTCCAAAAATATTTAAAAGGTCACAAGTTGGATACCACAAACACTGAGTACAGCAGCAGCAGGTTTTTTTTTTTTTTTTTTTTTTTTTTTTTTTTTTTTTTTTTTTTTTTTTTCGATGGGAAAAATCATCTTATGACAACCCCCGCTCTTGGGCGGAGCGGGAGATAGTGTCAGACTCTTACTGACTAAAAAACCCATCCCGTTCCTACAAGCCTTCATACCATAGCCAACATTAAGCGCCAGCAAACAGCTGGGTGCAAAACAACCCCTCAGTCGCCTGGATGGCCCGGTGACTATGTATTTTTGCTGACATAACAAGCTCATAACTCTGTGTTTTTTCATGATACAGTTATGAAATTTTGTACATAGCTTCTTTACATAAAAATACTAAATACATGTTTCGGATTTCGCATATATACTTACTAAAACTAATATTTTATAAATAGACAAATAAGATTTGTTATAATCAAACCAGAATGTTATAAAATCAGATAAACGATTTTGCCCCATGTATTATTGACGAAAATATCACAGCGCAATTTTAATTATGTTATCTAGTCTAAAATGGAGATATTTTATCACGGCTATAAAACAAAGTACTTAAAGCAATAAATTCGATCCGGTATTAAGTATCAATCGCACACAATCTAGTTTTTTAGTTGACGAAGACAAACGGTTGCAATAACTTAGGTTTTATTAGTACAACATGGAGCTTTATAATCCCAACAAATAAAGTTTAAATGTAAACACAACTTTGTGTAGGTATATTATTTCGTCACTACTAGAATTGTGTTTTTCTGCACAGAAATCTGAAATGTTTATATAAAAGACCAATCACAGGCACTTTTGACTTGTGAAAATGTCGGTCAGTCCAAAAAGTGAAGCTAAATTGCACGTTCCAAGGCGTTCCAAGGCATTGATCTCTATGGAGAAGAACAGGCAAAAAACGCCATGGACACTTCCCTGCAAAAAACGCTAAAATGGAAAACTGAAGAAAAATGGGGGGGGGGATAATCCCAGAATTACAGCCCCAATCTCAGAGAGTGGAGGTGTGTGTCTCAGTAGTAGGACCATCACAGCCACAGGCTGAGTATTTAGCTGATTATGCAATGTTTTCATTCATGGGCGCCGCCGCCGGCAGAACTGTTTTCATGGAGTTGCATATTCACCACCTCTTCTTTGATATGATAGATTTTATTTGCCCATACATCTATACAGGGTGTAAAAGACAGATCTAAAAAATCTTCCAAAAGTTTTTTTTCAAGAAACGAAAAAAAAAACATCGCCCTCTCCATACAAAATTATAAACTTTATTGGACAGTTTGTTTGCAGAAACCGATTTTTATTTTTCTGTCCCTTACATCCTGTATATAAAGATGAAAGAACTAACTTTATATTAGTTTTTTTTTTCTCTTTATTCTTTTTTTGGGGGGTTTTATCTAACCAGATATGCCAACCCCATCGTACCTTTTAACATTGTATAATCTTATTGCTTTTACTTACACAAACTATAATTATATTATGTGTTTATATGTATATTATATTAGATGGAGTTAACTTTGTCTATTTATGCAGAAAAGATTGGGGACAAAAAACGACGAACGCAAAAGCGAGCTCGAAAATTTTTAATACTCGCCATGGCTACACAAGGATCTCTTATTATTATACTAACACATAATAGTATAATCTCATCAAAATATGACCTAAAATCCTAAACCGCTCATATCAAAATCAAATAAATAAAAACGATAAGCTCATAAAAGATAATCAATACAGATCAAATCATTTCCCCAATGTATGTCAAACGCGACCATTCTACAATCAATTATTGCAATAATTAATTTTATAGTCCGCCTCACCCACGTAATAGCACGATTTCGCTTTTAATGCAATTAGTGACATGTCACAATATTTAGAAAAATATTAGTCTCATCCTAAACACCTAGTATTAATCATATGTCCACATTTGGCTTTTGATATAAAAAAAAACACTTTAATTTACTATTTCGCGCGTTCTTAGTTGGTATTGTTAGTGATGGCGTAAGTTTTTTTAGGTGAGATTCATCCAATGTCTACTCCAGCTCTTGGGCGAAGCGTGAGAGCATGTAAGACTTTTACTAGCCCCGAGTTTTCCTTTGGCTGGCATTTCACTGAACTGGACCTTTTTTGGCGCAAACGTGTGACAGACAATGTTACTTTTTTTTGTGTTTGTCTTAAGTTTTTGTTGTCTACGATGTTTTTTGCGCCAAAATAAATACTTTTCTTTCTTTCTTTCTTTCTTTCAGAAAAGATCCCATGGCCCTTGTAGGCTTCAATCCGGCTGGGCCCCTACGGTTTTGCTGACATCTTCTTGAGGCGCGTGGTGAGCACTACGTGCAGTCGACGACATGGGCTCGTTCCGGAAGGTTACCAGACAGCCGGACGGCGAGCTATCCATAGTTCACCGGCCGCAAGCCCAAAACTAAGTTAAGGTGGGAAATCAACCATTAATTGATTTCCTACTTTAAAAAAACTAAGCAAGCATTGTTTTTAAACTGTGCATATGGATCATTACTGCCAGTTTTTAATGACATTAACTTTCTACTTCTGAGCCCAAGTTTTAACTTTTATTAGATGCAATGATAGTAAAGGTATGTTAAGTAAGTCGCTTCAAAGGCGATGCAACTTAATGCCTTCAAATATTTTGACGATATCTGTCCATCTCTTTGATGGTTAGTTTACTATCCATATAATTTTACTTCATCATAGTTTTATCATTTCTACAATTATTTTTAATATCTTCTAGGATTTATAGAAAACTATGCAATCTGTAGATACATCTACTAGAAAGTTTGAATCTTTATTCATTAATTTTGTATGTAATTTGTTTTTTAAGTACCTTCCTATAAATTTTGGAATTTAGGTTACAATAAACTTCTTTTTTTGTAAATGTTGCCTACAGAAGTATTCTTTCAGCTTTATTTATTAAAGATCCATAGACTAGATTTTGTTTTTAAAGTTGGAAATCAAATAATGTCTCCCGCTCGCGGAGAGTGTGTCTGTGGTAACCTGTGTTCCTTCAATTGCCCTTTGCGTTCCAGATTCAAAGAGACGACTCTGTAGAGGTATTTGGAACAGGGTGTGAACTCCCACATATGTTACTCGATTGAAAAGGGAGGATACAACAGCAACCTCAACAAAACAAAAGATAAATGAATAAAACAGCATCTTGTTAATGTTTTTGGCTTGGATACCAGTCCTTTAAGCCATATATATCTTCGTATTTACAAGAAAACTACAATAAATTTCTCAGCTCCGTTTTACCGAGATCGTGCCTGTTTCAATGATTCCATATATTGTCCAGTTACGCAATTTTACACCAATTTTACATTACAAAAACCTTTAGAAATCAATTTGAGAATAATTTAAGTCAGCCACTGAAATTCACTCGAAGAATTCCCGCCAAAAAACATAACTTTATCTTGTTTTTTTTTGTTACCAGTGGCCATTATCACTCGTTCCTACTATACTACGAAGGCAACCGTCGTCGGCTAGAACAAAGATATGCCTAATTAGTGATTTGGTTGCCTAACATTAATTAATCATTCGACCTCCACTCAAACATTCACCACCCTACGCAAAATTAACTAAGATTATTTCATGATCGTTCGATCAATTGTTTCATTAGGTCAAACGATGCCTAATTAATTATTATATTGTGATAAATCATTTCACTTTCATATTATCTAAACTAATACCTATTAATAAAATGTCAAAATTGTTTGACTGTTTGTATCCTGGTCATTTCTGCAAGTATTGTAGAACTGTACAGTATCCGTGTGAATTCTACAAAAATTTCACCATGAAAATTTAGGTGAAGTGTGCGAGAAAGGAGTGACAAGTGAGTGAGAAGTGAGTTTAAAGTGAGTGACAAGTGAGTGAGAAGTGAGTTTAAAGTGAGTGAGAAGCGAGTTTAAAGTGAGTGAGACGTGAGTTTAAAGTGAGTGATAAGTGAGTGAGAAGTGAGTTTAAAGTGAGTGACAAGTGAGTGACGAGAGAGTGACAAATAAGTAAGACGTTGGCGAGAAATGTGTGAAAAGTGAGCGAAAAGTTAATGATAAATGAGTGCATTTATCATTAATTTTTCCCTCACTGACGGAATTTCGTGGAGCACTTCCGACGTTGAGCTCCCAAACTGGACCGGACGGAGGCTACACTCAAGCGGCTCCTGCCCAACCTGGGGGAATCGTTTGTAGGGCCCCAGCAGGTTCGAAGCCTACTGGGGCCAAGGGTCTGTTTCCGAAAGGGAGGCTCGGCCCCGGTATGAAAGGCAACGTAGGAACGGGGTGGGTTTTTTAGTCAGTAAAAGTCTGACACTATCTCCCGCTCCGCCCAAGGGCGGGGGATGTCATCTGGATGACTTTTACTAAACGAAAAAAAAAGCTGATCTAGTTAATTTACAAGTGTGATAGCGATGTTAAACTACAGAATGCAAGTTTAACTTGCGTTACTATATGTAATTTTAAATGCGTGTTTTAGTTTTGCAAGTGGGGTACTTTTTTTTTAATTGATATAAACTAGTGCTTGACTGCAATCCCACCTGATGGTAAGCAGTGATGCAATCGTTGATGGTGAGGCGCACGTTACCGACTAGGGTACGTATGCCTACTAGGGTACGTATGCCTCCCAAACTCAACCGGGCTGGGGCTGCGCTCAAGCGGCTCCTGCCCAGCCTTGGGGGTCCAGACGCCTCCTGCCGGAGGCTCTACGCGGGGATCGTTCGGTCCATGGCCCTCTACGGGGCGCCGGTGTGGGCGCCATCGCTGAAAAAGCGACCGGCGGCCATACTGAACGCCTGCCAGAGGGTCATGGCGATAAGGATGGTGCGCGGATACTGCACGGTCTCCCGCGAAGCGGCGAGCCTTCTGGCTGGCCTACCACCGTGAGATCTGGAGGCAACAGTCCTTGCACACATGCACGATATGCGCGTGGAGATGCAACGCCGGGGTGAAAGTCCGCTGCTGCGACAGGTCACGGCATGGCGGACAGAGCTCCGGCGGGATCTTATGGTGAAATGGCGTCAACGACTATCGCAACCCAGTGCTGGGCACGCCACAATTATGGCGGTAAGTCCCCTCTTTGAGGCGTGGCTGGAAAGACCTCACGGCGTCCTTACCTTCCGCATGACGCAGGTCCTTACCGGACATGGTTCGTTCGGGAGTTTCCTGCACCGGATTCGTGCGGAAGTGACGCCCGGGTGTCGCCACTGTGCAGAATGCCCGGAGGACACGGTGGAGCACACAGTCGAGGTGTGCCCTGCTTGGGCGGAGCATCGCCGTGCCCTCGTGGGGGCGATCGGCGGCGGAGACCTCTCGCGCCGGGCCTTGGTTGAGGCCATGGTCCGGAGCGAGGAGGAGTGGCAGGCGGTCGCCGAATTCTGCGAAGCAGTAATGCTCGCAAAGGAGGAGGCCGAACGCATCAGGCAACGGCGTTATCGCCGCCGCCGCCGCCGCCGGGATTCTGATCCCGATTTCCGGCCACCGTAGGCGCGGGCTTGCGGACAGTGAGCAATGGGTAGTTCGCTGTCCGGCCGTCCGGTAACTGTCCGGACCAAGCCCAAGTCGTCGACGGCGCGCACTGTTCCCGCGCGCCTCAAGGAGTTGTCAGCAACAGCAGGGACCCAGCCGGGTCGAAGCCTACTGGGGCCAGGGTTATCCGAAAGGGCGCTCGAGCCCCGGTATGAAGGCTAGAAGGAACGGGGTGGGTCTTTTAGTCAGTAAGAGTCTGACACTATCTCCCGCTCCGCCCAAGAGCGGGGGATGTCAATGCACGATTTTTTCCCACCATAAAAAAAAAAAAAAAAAAAGGGTACGTATGCCTGTTTACAATTGCCAAAACGGATCTTGAGCGCTCGGCGTCAGAGTGGGGATCGCTTTGCGCATTCCATACATTGGCGAGCCAATCGTCTTCGTTGTTAGATACATGCAGCAACGCAGGGAACGAATCAGGAGTGACGTCTATGACGCGATGGCGCGGCGAGCCAATCACTAACACTGCCCGCCCCCGCGTCTCACTTCGCACCACTAAAGAGACCGAATATTTGACTTCTGCGCAACGTGAAGCCAGTGCTCAAGATCCGTGACGGCAATTGTAACTTTTCTCACTCAGTTTTTCAAATCACCAGACATTCAGTCAATATCTCCCTCCATTAATCTGCAAATAGATCTAGTCCAGGACGGGATTCAAGGAGAACATTGAGTGCGCAACCGCTCAAAATCCGTGACGGCAATTGTACCCTAAATAAGAAAATCCATACATTAGTAAAAGTTTGTTACTTACTTAAACTTTGTGACCTACTACAATATTGAATGAAATACACCTGTTTTAATATTTTAATATTAATGTTTAATATTCATAAAACATTATACTCGTCAATATCATCGGATAACAGGAAAGTACCATTAGCAATAACATCAAACACAGCTTAGAAAATACTTTCACCGTGTCAGCCATCTCTATGGATTACCGTCTTTTACTATTAACGTAGATTATCATTAATAATGCGAATTTCACACTAACAGATTATAAACTGAGTAGTCTTTTTATGTGACTTCCCCTCCCCTCTTGAACCTTGCATTTTTGTGGACGTAACTTAGCATGGCGGTCGCCTCCTTCTGTGAAGCAGTAATGCTAGCGAAGGGGACGGCCGCACGTGTAAGAGCACATCTTTACGCCCCAGCCTCCAAGACCCCGACTACCAACTACCGTAGGCGTATTGCGGACGAAGAGCATGGGCAGCTCGCAGTCTGACCGTTCGGTAACCGTAGGGGCCAGCAGAGTCGAACCCTACTAGGGCCATGGGTCGACTTCTGAGACTCGACCCATGGCTCGATTTCTGAACGGGTTACCCGTGGTCCTGGAACGCATAGGTCAACTGAAAGAACATAGGTGTGGTTCAGTCAGTAAAAGTCTGACACGCCCTCCTACTCCGACCTTGACCGGGAGAAGTCATTAGATAATTACCCACCTTAAAAAAAAAGCTGTATCTTTTCTATTCTTGATAGGTTCGTTACTTTTACTTTACTCTTCATCATCATCAGCCTTTTTAATGTTCCCACTGCTGGGTCTCAGGCCTCCTCTCTAGGAGAGTGAACTTTACTCTTACTTGATGGTAAACAATGATGTGGTCGGCGATGGAGCACCCGCACCTAGAAATGACATACGAGTTGTTTTTTTGAGATCATTGCATAGGTATTTGAAAGAGATACCATGGTCCTGCAACGAGGATACAGGTCGAGGAACTGAAGGACACAAGTGGATTTTAGTCAGTAACAGTCTGACAGGCCCTCTCGCTCCACCCGAGAGCGGGAGAAGTCACTAGATAATTTCCCGTATTAAAAACCGTTTCGCTTCACCTTTCCAGAGCAGGAAAAGTCTCTGAATGATATCCCACCGCAAAAAAAACCTGGCTCTATACTCACCTCACCCATTTTTTGTATCAATTTATTCTTCCACATTTAACAATGATATGCCTCGTCAGCGTTCATTAATACTTAACACCATATCTCCTCCAAAAAAAACTAGCCTAATATAAACCAAATGAACCGGCTCTAAACTTAAGAATGCGTAGAATTAAATAAATTAACTTGTGTCAGACCTGTCCGTCATAAACGCAATAACGATACAATTATAAACAATCTCACGAAAGTCGGACCAGCCTAATAAAAATAACAACAGTTATCAATTACATATCGACCGACTCATAAATACCTATTTCAGGGACCTTCGTTTTGGGAGAAAAACCCTTTATGTGTTAGAATTCCGTAAAAAACCATCTGAAACACTAATCTGCATGGTTCTCATATGATTTGACCAATACAGGTTTGGTCTTTTTTTTCAGGGACCTTTGTTTTGGGAGAAAAACCCTTTAAACGTTATGGGGGCAATCGGCGGCGGCGATCTCTTACGCCTTGGTATAGGCCATGGTCCGGAGCGAGGAGGAGTGAAGAAGGAACGGAGTGGGTTTTTTAGTCAGAGTCTGACACTATCTCCCGCCCCGCCCTTGGGCGGTTTATGTCATTTGGATGATTCTTGCCCACTGAAAAAAAAAACCCTGTCTGGATTTTTTGGCGGGATATCGTCCAATAACTTTCCCGCTCTATGGCGGGGTGGAAGAGTGTGACAGAGTAAAACCTTATGCACATACTACCTACATATGTTCCTTCTTTGCATCCCAGGGCCCCGGGTTTCCCTTTCAGAAGTCAACCCATGGCCTCAATCAGCTTCGGCCCCTACGGTTTTGCTGACACCTCTTTGAGGCGCGCGTGGATATCTAAGCGCCGACGACTCAGGCTCAGTCCGGACGGTTACCGGATGCCTGGACGGCGAGCTACCCATTGCTCGTCGTCTGCAAGCTCACTCTCTGCCAGACGTCGACCCATGGACTCAGTCGGCTTCGACCCTGCTGGGCCTCTACGGTTTTGCTGACATCTGTTTGAGGCGCGCGTGGAACTACTCTATCTAGATAGGAGCTGCAAAATTAAAGCACCATTTTTTATATGCGGAATCTATCCCCCATATCCCAACCTGAACTTTACCGAGACCGGTTCTTCAATGGTAACAATAAAGTGGTCATTTACACTGGTCGATTATTATATGTACGCCGCACGTTCCAATTAGAGCTTTATTAATAATAGTTAAAATGCGTGTCTTTACGATCTGTCTGTCTGTGGGTCTGTAGCACGCGAACATATCGGCTCATATACGGAATTACGCCGTGACGATTGGTTGTCGAACACACGGTAGGATTTTTTGGACGTGTATTTTATTTTAGTAGCCATATTGCGAGAATTACATTGGGCATATGTGGCCCTCGTACGCCGATTTGGGCGCGTTGGTTTTACACTTACATTTTACCTATATGGCAACTAGACTTTTAGAGCTACATTAGATCCACGCCACGCGACTGTGTGTACTAATAAAAAGAAGAAAAAAAGAAAGAAAAGAAAAGAAAATATGTTTATTCCGCCTATATATAGACTAATGTAGTTCTCGCTTCAAAATCTCCTCGCGGTTGTCGACCGAGTGTCTCTGCAAGACTGCAATACTTCAGTCACATCTCAAGGAAAGACGGTGGCCATCTCAAAATTCATTACCGGTCGTGAAGAGCCTTTCGAAATGGCGAACAGGAAAAGGCCTCGTGGTGAAACTGAAGAAGCAGCATTGAGGAATACGATGCAAGGAGGACTTTTTATTTAGGTGAAAATGTCTTAGCCTAGACCTTCTATAAAAAGGTTAACTGACATTAGTTTACCTTAAACCAGGATAGAATCTACTGTAGGTTTAACACATAAAATATATACACCTGAGATCTAAATTTTGGAGTACACTCACTTTTTCCTTCTATCATCTCTTTTGTGTCGATTTGTCAAAGTTTGTCCGACTAATATTTAACCAACTGGATTGGTCTCCTTTCTCCTTAAACATCTCTCTAAAAACAAACTGATATAAAAGAAAAAAAAATAATCAACAGAATTAAGCATTGCCATACAACGTGGCAATGCCGCCAGTCTTTTGGGCACATTACCAGTCGACAGCGATGTGGAAGAGTTTTTTGACGCCATATTTTAGATAGTGTATTATTATTTATTTATTTTGTAATTTACTGTAATTATAGTTATTAAGTTGTTTATAAGTGTAGATAATTAATTAATTTATAATAGTGAAAATGTAAATTATATGTAAAATTATTTGTTACTGATTAAAAAAATGAATAAATAAATAAATAATTACGAAAAAAAAAATCAACAGAATATCACAGTATTTTTTTGTGTTTATCTACTTGTCAAATCGAGATCACACTTGAAATGCTCCAAAAATAATCCCCTCGTGTGTACCACACCCACCAAAGTCACAGATCTTACGCCATCGAACCGTAGCGATCGCTAACAACCGCCGATTCGTCTCAACGAGTAAAATATATGCCATATAACAACAAGGCACGATCAAATCTATTACATTATGTGTTAACACTTAGATAATAACGTTATTTCATACTATAAAAGACACGTGTAATATGGGGCGGACATATTGCCATTTTTTAAGACGATTACCAATTCAGATTCTGAGCCCTCCTGCCGCCAGGCTTGCGTTATTGTTCAAAAGAGTTACAGTGACCCTAGAATGTAAAGAGCAACTGAAGGATTTTTTTTATAAACTAGTGCTTGACTGCGATCCCACCTGATGGTAAGCAGTGATGCAATCGTTGATGGTGAGGCGCACTAATTTATTAATTCAAATATTCATTCTAGTCTTGAAGACAGCCAAATTACTATCGGACGGAAAGACCGCAGTAGGCAAATTGTTCCAGTCCATCGATGTACGCGGTATAAATGACGAGGCGAAAAGCTTAGTCCGGACCGTAGAGGTTTCAACAACGTAAGAGTGGAGGACGGCGTACTTCGGGATGTCCGATGGTAGAAATGAGATGGTGGAATCAAGTCATGCAATTCCCGCGCAAATTCTCCAAAATGCAACCTGTAAAACGCCGAAAGGCTGGCTACACGACGCCTGTGCTCAAGACTTTGAAGATTGGTAGGTTTTACTCGGTAACAGTCTGACATCCCCTCTCGCTACACCAAGAACTTAGCATAACTTAAGCATCATCAGCCATATAATGTTCCCACTGCTGTTAGTGTGTCAAGTTTTTTGTTGAGTTTCCACCTGAAAAAAGACTTCGAGTCGTCTATCTTCTTATCTTTAACGCATACCTATGCACCCAAGGCAAGTGTAAACCTTAATTCTTCGCGACATATGGATGGACACACACACACACAAAGCTTTGCCGCACGAAATCGCATCGCGGGTTTCTGCGATGCAGCGTCGCATGGCATCGCATCGCATCGCAATTTTGTGTGGTCCTAAATGTAAACTATTATCCATAGTAAAACTTAAACTCAAATCCTTCATAGATACAAAAGTCTATAATCTTTGCCGACACATTCCTCGATACGCCAGTTCAGATTATGAGTATTAAACTTTTTTAAAAAAAAAAGAACAAAGGAAGTCGTTGGCATTTTACTGACTGGAATCGCCTGATTTTTATTTGGTGTTAATTTTATTAACAGAGATAACGATAGATATTTTCGATAAGTAAATATGTAAAGGTAAAAGATCCAAATTCATATTTGCATACATGTTTTTTATCACCGTTTTTTTTTTTTTTGTAAATTAAGATCGAGGTAATCGGAAAATCACTAGTTTTTTTTTTGTACCATTTTTAGTCAGGTTGGGGTTTCGACCTTTTGAGTCATTAATAAGCTTGTAAAGCATATAGACAAGTTTTAGCTAGAAAAAAATCTGCCTCAGCCAGGTCATGTTATGATAGTTTTTTGAGGTAAAAAATAGGCACTATTGGTAGAGTGACCGACCGAATATTCGTTTTCGTTTTCGGCAAAAAATGGATATTCGGCTATATTTTCGTTTTCCATACACGAGCCGAAGCTTCGGCCAAGCCTAATATCAAAAATCTGAGTAAAATAAGTACATGTTATGTAACAATTTTTTACAAAAAATGCCATTTCCAATGATGTTTCACACTTGTTATATACACATTTCCATAGAAATATATAACATATCCATCGAAAAACGTTTTATTCTATTTCCTTTTTTTTCTGAAAAAATATTTTTTTGATTAAACAGAAAAAAAAACAATGTTCCAGTATATCCCGGAAATATATTTAATTAAGAATCCATTTAATATCTTCAATTTTTAATGTCTAAATCATATTCATTTTCGCCCGAAAATGAGACTGAAGCCGAAGCATCGTTTTCGGCCAAAAATGAGACTGAAGCCGAAGCTTCGTTTTCGTTTTCGGCTGAAAATCCATTTTCGGTCTGACACTAACTATTGGCTTAGTGGCTTCTCCTCATTTTGTAGGAGTTGAAGCAGCTGCGTCTGCGTGCTAATAAAGAGACGTACGCAAGCCTTCTGTTAAGCAGGACATTTAAAAACCACTAAGATAATGAATAAAAATCCACTTAGACAAACACTGAATGACCTTTACAAATGACAAATGTAAAGTAATAAATAATAACATCGGTAGAGACAATGTTTTTCCCAGGATCGCTACTAAGTCAGTTGCCTTATGTGTCGACTTGTCATATATTGATAAATACTGAATATTAACAAACGAGACTGGAATGTGAGATCTTACAAAACACTATTAGTTGTACCATAAGTAATGAACCGAGCCCACCGGTGACCAGTCTTCAACTAGTCCTGTTTAGGTAATTTGTTGTAACTTATCTCATTTGTACCTACCAATTTGTCTACTAATAGTTACCGCTATATACTTGTGGCGTCAAAACTATTGACCCATGACATTGCTAATTATTTTTTACTAGCTTTTGCCCGCGGCTTCGCCTGCCTAAAGCAACTTTCTATCGGTGAAAAAATTATCGCAATCGGACTAGGAGTTTTAAAGATTACCTCCTACAAAAAAAAAAAAACTTTACCTCTTTATTAAATTAGTGTAGATATAATTATTACAGCGCAAGTACTGCATACCTCTTAGTCCATGCTAGGATAGGCCAAATTCAAAACTAACAGAAAAAATATTGTAGTCTTAAAGTTGCTTCTACTGCTCACACTAAAGCCACAAACAGGCGGGGGACAGAATGTTCCCCAACTTGACGCGCAACGCTCAATCTACATGACGCTGCAACGTTGTCCAGTGTCCCGTAAATCGACTTCCAACCTTTCATGTGACGCGGGACGTGTTGGACAATTTAAAAAATAGTACAAGTAGCTTATATAATACTACTTCAAGACATATCTTGGAATAGCACATAGGCTGCTACTAATTCTAGAACTCTGGCAAAAGCTAGCTATATAATACTTATGTATATAATAGAAGAAACTGACTGACTGACATATCAACGCACAGCCGAAACTACTGGGATTAAGCGCGGGAAAATTTGCACAGACGAGCACTAAGAGAGGGTTTTCCAAATTTCACTCCTAAGGGGATGAAATGATATCGCCGCCGCCGCCGCCGGGATTCTGATCCCGATTTCCGGCCAACGTAGGCGCGGGCTTGCGGACAGTGAGCAATGGGTAGCTCACTGTCCGGCCGTCCGGTAACTGTCCGGACCAAGCCCAAGTCGTCGACGGCGCGCACTGTTCCCGCGCGCCTCAAGGAGTTGTCAGCAACAGCAGGGACCCAGCCGGGTCGAAGCCTACTGGGGCCGGGGTTATCCGAAAGGGCGCTCGAGCCCCTGTATGAAGGCTAGAAGGAACGGGGTGGGTCTTTTAGTCAATAAGAGTCAGACACTATCTCCCGCTCCGCCCAAGGGCGGGGGATGTCAATGCATGATTTTTTCCCACCATAAAAAAAAGGGGATGAATTGAGGGTCCAAAGTTTAAATAGAGAAACCTATTTACACGCGGGCGAAGTCGCTGTAACAGCTAGCTATATATTTTATCATAAAACCAAATATAAAAACAACGACAGATAAGTACAACAACGAATAGAACATATATAATAAGAAAACCATTAAAAACAAAACACCAAACGCCTCACTAACAACTAGAAACGATAAAAAGAAGCCTAAAATATCACAACTTAATCCCATACCAATAAACTCGAAACAGTATTACTTTCCCTCGATATTTGCAGCGGTATAAACAGCTTCTCGAATAGAAATGATCGCTCAACATGTAGCCAACAAGTCTGGCCGGCCCAAAGAATGCTTCAAAGTCTTGTTGAACTATCAAATTATGTTAATAACACACTATATATCAAACAATTGCATAACAAAACCTACTAACAAGTCGGCCATTAATTAAAACGTATAACTATCAGAGTTAAGTAGAAATTCGAGCCGCGTCGCTACTTTTAAATTATCGGAAAATCGACGTCATAGCAAATTGGATTTTGAGACATTTATCAGAAAAATATGTAATAACATCTCTTGATAAATCGACTGTTTACATTCCAACGTATCTCCGGACAATCACACAAACGAAAACCAACTCTATTTAACATAAAGATAAAGTTGAAATTTTCTAGTACAACTTTTGAAAATTCCAAAGATGATCACTCGTTTCTGTACAGATCAGTTCTATGGGGACTTGGGGAGATATGTAGAATTATGAAACGTTTAGATCTTTAATGACATTTTAATTAAGGGGAATTTTTTGATTTTATATTTTTATACAAACTATATGATTACTGTCAAATTATGTATACAGATTGGTGATATAAATGTTTATGTTTTTATCGTGATTTATAAAAGTGGATTTGAAAATAGAAACATTCAAGATTTAAATTCTTGTCATAGATAAAACAACTGAATTCGTGATATTTTTTGACACACTTAACTAAGAGGGTTGACACACTTAATGAAGCTTCTACCAAAAACAAATAAAACACATTTTTTTAATCTAAATAATGAATTTTTTCAACAAAACAGTTACCGGACCTCCAAATTACTACCTTCTGAACGATTGAAATCTAAATCCAATTACAACTCACCATCTCTCGTCCAAACTCAAGTGCGTCCAATAAACGTAGCGTCGTATCTACCAACCATATCTAAATAATTTCAATGGCTTGCCATCCAACCGGGATGACCTTAGGGTCGGACTTTCTACAGCCTCCGACGCAACGTCATGCGACGTGTCAAGCCGTAATTAATGGGTAAAGGAGCCCTAAGAAAGCTGCTCGGTCGGATTTAGGCTAGAGACAAGTCTGAGCGGAAAAACGCGGCGAAACGCATGCGGTTTTTTGCGCGACTACGGCAAAGCCAAAGGAGGATTATTGTTGGATTGAATTGCTAAAGTTGTCAAAAAATAAAGGCCCGTTTTGACATTTATATTTAGACTCCCTTGCGGCTTTCCCAGTGTAGTGTAGCTACTACTTAAGTAGTTACTACTTCACCGGACCCCTAATTATTATTTTATTGTTTTTTTTAGTTTCGTTGCAAGTTACATTCTAGGGTCTTCCTCAAGTGTCAACACGGGCTTTTTATTATTATTATTTTGTCTTTCTTTTTATTTAAAGATGATGATGAAGACGGCATAAATTATTTGTGGTGACACGTTACCGTACGATTGCGCGACGTGTCCCCATTCGAATAATACTCGCACCGCACTCAATGTTCTCCTTGAATCCCGTCCTGGACTAGATCTATTTGCAGATTAATGGAGGGAGATACTGACTGAATGTCTGGTGATTTGAAAAACTGAGTGAGAAAAGTTACAATTGGCGTCACGGATCTTGAGCGCTGGCTTCAAGTTGCGCAGAAGTCAAATATTCGGTCTCTTTAGTGGTGCGAAGTGAGACGCGGGGGCGGGGAGTGTCAGTGATTGGGTCACCGCGCCATCGCGTCATAGACATCATTCCTGATTCGTTCCCTGCGTTGCTGCATGTATCTAACAACGAAGACGATTGGAATGCACAAAGCGATCCCCACTCTGACGCCGAGCGCTCAAGATCCGTTGTGCCTACTGTAGAGATGTGCCGTTGCCGGCAACATTGCCCAAAAGTGGGAATATCGTTTCGGCAATTGTACATTATATCTGTTTTGTTTATTTTCTTTAATGTGTTTTACATTTGTACCTAATGTAATCAGTGTAATTGAAGTTTTTGAATTCATTCTGGTTGAATAAATAAATAATAAATGATGATGATGATGAACGATATTCCGCTCAGATTTGCACATAGCCTTAGACCATTACAGGTCTCAAATCTTTCGGTTTAATTATGATAATTTGACAGATGGCAAGTTCACAAATTAAATAATACATTGCAGCTTGTAAAGTATGCGTTGTAATTAATGCGTTCTGTGTTTTGTTATGTCATGAACTGGTGGGGGGTTACTGTCTGAGTGTCAAAGTTTTATTTTTTAATTTCTTTGAGCTGTAATTTATTATTGATTTTGAGCTGGTAGGTAATATTTGAAATTGATACCTCTTTTTAAGGTTCCGTAGCCAAATGGCAAAAAACGGAACCCTTATCCCGTCTGTCTGTCTGTCTGTCTGTCTGTCCGTCCGTATGTCACAGCCACTTTTTTCCGAAACTATAAGAGCTATACCTACTGTTGAAACTTAGTAAGTAGATGTATTCTGTGAACCGCTTTAAGATTTTCACATAAAAATAGAAAAAAAGCAATAAAATTTTTTTTCTAAATTGAATAGTTTACGCGTGAGACACTTCCAAAGTGGTAAAATGTGTCCCCCCCCCTGTAACTTCTAAAATAAGAGAATGATAAAACTAAAAAAAATATATTATTTACATTACCATGTAAACTACCAACGAAAATTGGTTTGAACGAGATCTAGTAAATAGTTTTTTTTTTAATACGTCATAAATCTAGAAAAATACACTATTATTAAAACATCGATCAAAGTTACAACGAACTACAAGAACTTTTATATTATGTTACTTGCTGCTACGGAACCCTCCATGGGCGAGTCCGACTCGCACTTGGCCGGTTTTTTTAAGTGTGTGGTTTGCTACTATCTATGTCTCACTTTTCGTCCCAATAAACGTCTTCTCTCATTTAAATATTGGGTTATAAGCATTTTATTCTTGTGTAGGTGAATTTATGCTCTTTCTCTTTGTAGAGACCGAACTTGAAAGAGCAGGTCAGTAGTGGATTGCAAATGGTTGATGATACGAACAATCGTAACAATATTTGGGTATTTGCCCTCTATATCTGCGCTAGGCTGGCCCAAAACTTCTTTACGCCCTTTTTGGAGAACTAGCCCTTTTGCTGAAAAAAAAAATCCTCCAATCATTAGTTAAGAATCACGATTAAACATCAAAAACTTGCGAAATCCTTTCCAATAATAGGTAACCAAGATTAAAGTGAAAATAAAATCAACACAACAGCTTAATTCCGTCCATTTATGCTAAGTAATTGTCAATGTGCCTACAATTTAAATTATCAAAAGGAACAGTTGAAAAGTAATGTTTTATCCCGTAATCGTCGCCATTAGGCTGAATGCCTAGGCATTTAACTAATAATAGGCGCTTATCTTGTCCAGATGCACGGCATCTTAACGTGTTCCCGCCATTTTTAGTGTCAAAATGATTAGTTTGAAATAAAACACCTGTTTCACGGTGGGAAGTTTTATCGGGACGGCGATATCGACAAAACCCACTAATGGATATAAAACCTTATTTATATATCTGTGAATTTAATTTGATAACTGAAATAATATTTCGTAAAGGTTATGTTAAGGAATAAGAAGTTCGTGTTTTCAATTAGCGCGGGTACTTAATCGATATCTCGGAGATAGTATGCTTATACATCTTTTTAATTGTCATTGTTCTGGTAATTGAACAAATGACAAGCTTCTGTTTTTATAGTACCTACTTATCAACTTACATGTTGATGTGGAAAACGTAACTAAAAATAAATCCAGTCAAACTAACGAGGACACAGGCTACAAGATGGAATTAATTTTTGAATATTGAAGTCCTCAACTGATTTTAATGCAACTGCATCAATGATAGCCAGCTGTGACGATAATATCTATTTATTTATTGAAATTTTGATCGATTGGTTAGAAATACAATTAATTCTGATACGCTTATGTGTACCCTTATTTACAAGCATAAAACAAAGTCACCACACTTGAATTTAAAAAAAAATTATAAACAGTGATTAACGAATTCTAAATTCAAATTCTCCACAGAAAAGTTTGAATAAAGAATCTGAACTATTCACATGGTTATTTTTTTTTTATAAATACGACCTAAATATAAAGAAGACAGAAATAAAAAAAGCTAAAATTTCTTTATTAATCTCATTAGACATGTCACAGTTGTGACATCCACCAACACGCACTGGGCCCGTGTTGTGGATTACGGCCCCGTTCCCCTTCCTAGAAAGGTTGCCGAATCCCATTTGGATCATTATAGGGCTGATTATTTTATATTACCCCACTGAAATGGAAATCGTCGAAGAACGTCTTTCCTGGACACGACTTGCCATGGCCAATCTGGAAAACTCTAAACAGACTCCGCACCCATGTTAGGCGCAGCAAAGACAATCTCCACAGATGGGGGTTTTCGGACGGTTCCGGTCTTCAGTGTTCGTTCGGCGTCTCTCCGCTAACCATGTCCCACCTTCCATTCTGCATCACATCCCCTGTTACCTGTTCACGTGGGGACCTAATGATAGCATCAGCGGACGGCATTGCCGTGGTCGAATACCGGGACAGACAAGGAATTTAACTAAAGGAGGCGCCAGATAACCATGGAATAAAGAACATTGACCTTTTCATAATATCTCTGCGTAGGTACCCGAAAAACAAACAGTGAACTGCTTTTCATTATTAGATCATGATACATATCGATTCAAGACGGTTTTATGTCTTTATTTCCGTTTTTTAGGGTTCCGTAGTCAACTAGGAACCCTTATAGTTTCGCCATATCTGTCTGTCTGTCTGTCCGTCCTCGCGTAAGCTCCGTGACCGTTAGCACTAGAAAGCTGAAATTTGGCACCAATATGTATTTCAATCACGCCGACAAAGTGGTAAAATAAAAATTGGAAAAAAATGTTTTATTAGGGTAGCCCCCCTATATGTAAAGTGGGAAGTGATTTTTTTTAATTTCAACCCTAACGTGTGATATATCGTTGGATAGGTATCTAAAAATGAATAGGGGTTTACTAAAATCATTTTTTGATAATGTCAATAATTTCGGAAATAATCGCTCTAAAAGTAAAAAACAATGTGTCCCCCCCTCTAACTTTTGAACCATAAGTTTAGAAAATATGAAAAAAATCTGAAAAATAGAACTTTATAAGGACTTTCTAGGAAAATCATTTTGAACTTGATGGAAAGAACAGTTTTTGTACAAAAAGACAAAAAGGTTCTACAAAATAATTTCTGGACTAAGTTTGTAGTATAATCGTATATGCAAGCATTTTTTTAAACTCATAAGTGGGTACATTATTTATTGTGACGGACGGGAAACTACGGAACCCTACACTGAGCGTGGCCCGACACGCTCTTGGCCGGTTTTTTATTAAATTAAGAATGTCAACAAAATGTAGGAGGATCAATGATCCTTATTCCACGTATAACTGGCACCTACTTTTGTTTGTTATCGAAACGGGTAGAAGAAGAAGAATAGACATAAAACTAGGAGAGGGGGAGAAAAGAGGCAGTTATCATCATCATCATCATTTCCGATATACGTCCACTGTTGGACATAGGCCTCCCCCAAGCGTCGCCACAACGAACGTTCCTGTGCATCTCGCATCCATTGGTTTCCCGCAACCTTCAACACGTCATCGATCCACCTTGTAGTAGGTCTTCCAGCGCTGCATCTTCCGATACGCGGTCGCCACTCCAGAACAGCCATCTGTTCTGCGAGCAATGTGCCCTGGCCATTGCCATTTAAGTAATTCTTCGTGCTATGTCGGCAACCTTAGTTCTCCTGCGGATATCTTCATTTTTGATTCGATCACGCAAGGAAACTCCGAGCATAGCCCTTTCTATTGCCCTATGGGTGACTTCAAGCCTTCTGATGAGGCCCATTGTGAGCGACCACGTTTGGTTTTTTGGAAAAAAGAGGCAGTATCAAGAAGAAAATGCTTCTTTTCTCCTTCAATTAAGATGGCCACCTTTTCACCAGCTTGTTATCATTATAAGAACATAAAACAGTTGCATGCTTCATTTATAACATCGTAGCGCATTTCCCATGGAGACAATACTGACTCATATAATGATGAAAGAAAATTTTAATCAGAACATCAGTTCCTGTATCAATATACTTCAATAAACATACCGACTTCACCTTTATAATTAAACCAGTAATTTTACATAGTTAAGCCTATTTTTTTTATGGTGGGGAAAATCATCCAATGACAACCCCCGCTCTTGGGCGGAGCGGGAGATAGTGTCAGACTCTTACTGACTAAAAGCCCGCCCCGTTCCTTCGTGCCTTTCGTACCGGGACCGAGCTTCCCTTTCGGATAACCCTGGCCCCAGTAGGCTTCGACCCGGCTGGGCCCCTACTGTTGCTGACAGTTCCTTGAGGCGCGCGGGAACAGTGCGCGCCGTCGACGACTTAGGCTCGGTCCGGACAATTACCGGACGGTCGGACAGCGAGCTACCCATTGCTCGCCGTCCGCAAGCCCGCGCCTACGGTGGCCAGAAATCGGGATCGGAATCCCGGCGGTGGCTGGGGCGCTGTGAGCGCCGCCGTTGCCTGATGCGGTCGGCCTCCTCTTTAACATAGTTACCTAATCAATAACGAAATTGGACGATCGGCTCTTTTTTTTATTATTACTAGCTTTTGTCCACTGCTTCACCCGAGTACATAAAATATAGCATAAATGTCACTCAGGAATAAAGCAACTTTCTATCCTTGAAAAGAATTAGCAATCGGACCAATACCTACTTTCAGAGATTACCTCCTACAAAAAAAAACAAACTTTACCTCTTTTTAATTCATTAACAGATGATTTCAGATGATATTTAGAAAACAAAATATTTTAGTGTTATTAGCTTTCAATATGATTTCAAGGCAAGAGTGAATAGGCTCTTAATAAACTAGTGCGCCTCACCATCAACGATTACATCACTGCTTACCATCAGGTGGGATCGCAGTCAAGCACCAGTTTAATTAAAAGATTTTTTTTTACTATAAACTATTGTACAAAAGTATTACACAAGCAACTACCCAATCACAAGTTGTAAGCAGTGTAAAATGTGCAAATATTGTGATTTTAATTATAACATGTAAATTGGACAATGTTAAGTAGTTACTTTATGGTCATCGTTTTTTTTTTTTTCGATAGTTTATCTGGCTGGTGGAAGTTTTGTTTTGTATTTTTACAGTATCATTATCTTCAAGTCTTTGTTCGAGGTTGCTTGAAGTCTGCGTAACACGGGTTATGATCTTTCTTTCTTTTCTGACAACCATTACGCTATCACGGACTCTCTTTTATCTCATATTCCATCCATCATATCATCCATTTTACTTAAATCTAGCAACCCTTTAGATGTTTACTGTTAAACTTAGCCTCTTCCTAAAAAGCTTCGTTGATACTCACAATAGTTCTATTCTCTCATACAAAGAATATGTTATTTATTTTATAAGTTTCTGATTAAAAATTTAAGAAAAACAGTAGTCAATCGACTGTTTGAAATACTACATTTTGCGGGCAAAAATAATATATTATGGTCACATAAACCATGTATTATGTAATGCTTGTTTCTTGTACATTATCCATATTTTATAACCGACGCCAGACATACAACGTTCATTGATGAATTACTAAAGGCTTTTGCTGTCTCCAACTTGAATCGATTAAAGAACGTGTATGGAGTATCATAAGGCGAACATGGTTCTTTGAGGTAGCCATCCACGCTAGGGTATACCTGACAGGTTTTCTGTACAGTCGAGTTTTACAGGTAAACAAAGTTTAAAGGTGTGTGTTTTGCACAACTGTGCAGGTTTCCACTCAAGCTTACCTGACAGGTATAACTGTACAGGCAAACCTGTCAGGTACGCCTTAGCGTGTACATTTTGTGTACCTTTAGGAAACACAATATTTCTTTACATTTTATGGTAAACAGTTCCAATACGGAGATTATCAATTATTATCGACCTCTTTAGAAATTTAAAAAGTTAGTGGTATACGAGTATTATGAAAATAAACTCAAATTCGGTTTTCAAATAAGAAATATTTAGTTAAGCAACCGTGTACTGCCTGACTTTTAAATTTTTCATGTATGAATGAGTAATTCTGAAAACAGGAACAAAAACACATTCCAGATCTAATTTTACTATGATTAGATATTTATCTAATCATAGTAAAATATTCACAATATATGATGTTTTCATTATTCACCACGATCCCTATTGTATCTGCTAATTAATAGTACATTGTTACACTAGGGGTGAAAATAACTCATTTCGTCCCGAGAAGGAGTTGGCGGCCGAGCGTAGCGAGGTCGCTAATTCGAGGGACTAAATTAGTTACTTTCACCCCGAGGTAAGCACTGTGCTTTTCATTACGAATACAAGGAAAGTAAAAATAAAATAAAAAGTTTGTAAAATCTGAGTCGTTGTACCTATGATTTTAGGTAGGTATCTTTCTTCTGATTTAGGCGGTAAAAGGTTTTCCACTACTGCTTTAGCCTCTTCTCTTATGAAATTAGGCGTTAAATCACTATTTTAATCTTATAAACATAACGTGTTAATACAAATCTCTGTTGTACGGAAATGTTAACAAAACTCGAAAAAACCAACGACTGATTGCCACTTTCCCGCCATTTTGTTTTTTTTTTCTGTGGCCGGTCAGCTATTCAGCCTCATTGATGATAAATTAGAAATTAATTGTAATCTTTTAAAAATAAAGTATTTTAAAGAAAAAGTTGAACAAATAAATCACTTAAAATATAATATTATTTAATTAATACTTATCTTTTAGTTACTTATTTCAATTTTAAATCGCGCTGTGATTGACTGGCTGTATGGAAAATTGGAACATGGTTCAATAGAAATGTGAAGATAGAACTAGTTTTTTTTTTTTTTTTGACAGCTGTCAGTTGTAAAGTAAAACTCCCTAGGGATGAAAAGTATCACTTTCAGCGCGCTCCTCAGGCAACTTCAGACCTACTTTCAGAGTATGAGTAATGAAAAATACCAATTAATTTGAAAGCTCTTTTAATTCTTCTCAAAAACTAGCATAAAAAGTTTTTATTAAAGTTAAAGAATTAATCGTAACTTTCTTGACACTAGTTTCGTCCAAACTAGAGCAGTTTATAGTCCTTTTTTTATTATTGCGGATGTGCTCGCGTTTGGCCACTATCTTACCTGGTGGTAAGCGACGATGTGGCCGACGATGGAACACGCTTGCCTAGAAGCAATCTATTCACTCTTGACTTAAAGACCCCTAGGTTATAGCTATCAGGAAACAGACTCCGGCAGGGAATTCCACTCCTTAGCTGTACGCGCAATGTGTTCCCAAAACGCTTTGCACGTATGGGTGGGATGTTCACCATGTACCGGTGGCGCAACGCCGTACGTCTTGTGGTCCGATGATGGAACGGACTTGGCGGAAACAGTGCAACTCCAGTCTATAACATTTTTGGCAATACTTTTTCATGTCATTCTTTTTCGCTTTGGCAACCCTACAAATATAACGACCTCTGCCCTGTCGCGTCGTAAACGCATCTTTACAGTAATGAAACGCTATCAAGTCCAGTGTTGCCACTCTTAAGTAGCCACACCTAACGCGTTAGACCGCTTACACACCAGTGGCGTAACTCAGATTATGTATATTATATGAATACGCAACCGTTTACAATTAATATAGTTGGTTATACCAAACCTATTTCCCCATTTGTGGTCCTACATAAAGAAAAACCTACATAATTATTTTACAAACAAGTTATAAAAATCTAATTTTGACGGACCGTTGGTCTAGAGGTTAGTGGCCCTGAGTGCTATGCCGGAGGTCGTGGGTTCGATTCCCACTCAGAACAAATGTTTATGTGATAAGCATGATCATTTGTTCTGTGTCTGGGTGTAATTTATCTATACTAATATAGAAAAAAGAGGAAAGAGGAAAGATTTGTATTTTTGTATGTAACGAATATAAACTCAAAAACTACTGTGCCGATTTCAAAAATTCTTACACCATTGGAAAGCTACATTCACCCTGAGTAACATAGGCTATATTTATTGCACGTGCGAAGCCGAGACCGGCCGCTAATCTATAATATGTATGTATTTAGAAATATATATAAGTATGTTTATCAGTTGTCTAGTACTCATAACACATGCTCTGCTTAGCTTGAGACTAGACGGTTTTGTGTGACAGTTGTGGAATATTATTATTATTATTTATAGGTACAACGAGGGGAAAAAAGTCCTATACATTCTCCGCAGGGATGATAGGCGTTCCTACATACAGAATGGATTAGCCCAGCAGGGTCGAAGCCTGACCTGACCATGGGTTGTGCGAAAAAGAACCCCGGGGCCCAAGAACGAAGGCAAAGAAAAAACATTGGAGTGGAGTTTTAGTCAATACATCACAGTACATACATCCAATAATAACTTGCCACTTTAAAAAAAGTACAGAAGTGGTATTTAAAGAAGTTATAGGAAACGACCAATTTGGAACCGTGCACTAGCTTCTGACGTCTTATATGTGCCCATGTAGGCCTATGTGAAAAAAAATCTTTTGAATTTTTTTGAATAGGTCCGTTCCATACCGATGGTCATCAAAGAAAAGAAGAAAGAAAATATGTTTATTCCGCCTAAATAGACGCACAAACAATCACTGGGCTGGTTTTAGTGAGGTAAGAATCTTACACATCCTGGATCTACCCCAAGAGGTACCTTTTGAAGGTTTGGTATGTCCAAAGATATCAGCTAATAGTTTAACAAATTGCAATTCTTACCCAACACAGCACGACGCAAAGGAAATTCATGTGTTTATCAGCCTATACATGTGTATTTGTTTAATTGTTTGTGGCGCTTTAGAGACCAAACGAATGAAAATTTAAAAAAAAAAACAAGTCAAAAATGTCAAAAGAATGTCCCCATTACACCCAATCTTGACCACTTACGTTTTAGCTGTAAAAGTGGCGCAACAAATTTGCCCTTCTTTAAACTAGAATCACAATAGGTACCTACGCTAGATATTGATGACTGATTCCGTAATCAGTCAGCTTGACAAAGCAATGCACACGTGATCTTGATAAGAAAACCCCAGAAAAGTAAAAAGAGATCAGTGAATATTTTGCAGATGAGTCAATCATCAATGATGAATCATCGGTGAACAAACATCACATCCAGTACCTATACTTACATAAGAAGTCATCACATGACGCCTCCGGCTCTGGATGGAGCAAGGAGTGTCAGACTTTTACTGAATTAAAGTCACCTTTTTTCCTTCAGCTGCTTTTTGCGAGAGCCACGGCGGCTCTTTTAAACAACGCTTTTTCAAACCAACGAAAAAAATAATACTGCAACATAAGAAAAAATAATCACACCCATATTCTATATTGAAATACAAAAAAAGAAACAGAAAACCAAACATTCCTAGAACAACTTTAAAATAATACAGTACCTACTAAACGGCAGTCATCAATTCAAATTTTGAATCAGGAATGACGATATCCGCAGGACAACCAACATAGCAAAATCACTAAACTTCAATGGCAATAGGAAAGGCACATTGCTTTCAGAGGATGATGATGGTCGATAGGGCTGAAAAGTTCCGAGGGCTTAGTAAAGTTGATAATCTACAATCATTAGATCTAGTAGAAAACTTCAAAACTATGAGAATGACCATCTCAACGTTAGGTCACGTGGTCAGAACAAAAGAATCTGAGGCATTACCAACGAAACGATCGTAACTTAGCTAGGCCAAGACAGGGCAAGGTGGACCTGGTGAGAGTTGCGTGACTCCGATGGATACGAGACACATAGGACTTGAACTTATGGCGACATTTGAGGGAGACCTGTGTCCAGCAGTGGAAGTCTTCCGGGTAAAATGATGATGATTAAAAAAGCAGTCTTTTATCGCCAAATTTATATCGCATTCGCACAAAAGATTAAAATCCACGCAGTCGATAAATTATTCATGTATCAATAAACATCTTTTGATGTTCCTAGTCGTAACATTTATAACGTATTCAATATACAGCATCTATAAATTGAGTATCATGTGAATAACAAGCGGGTTAGACGTTGAATGTGGACAAATTAGAAAATTAAAAAAGATAAAATCTCCCGTCTGTAGGACCCTTATCCGGTGCATAAATGAAATCGTTTGCTTCTAATAACTAAAATGACATTTCGAAAGAACTAAACATTGGCTTTAATAGCTGGCTTTATAAAGATTCTCACGGGTGATCGCTGGATTCTTGCGATTTTTAATTCGCCTTTTACGTCATCGTATGGCAAGGTTTGATCGTGGTTATGCATTGTGAGAATAGCCGTCAATCGGAATAATAATGCTTGGCAAACTTTTAGTTATGGTGGCTTATTTCTCTTTTTTTAGGGTTCCGTAGTCAACTAGGAACCCTTATAGTTTCGCCATGTCTGTCTGTCCGTCTGTCTGTCCGTCCTCGCTTAATCTCTGTGACCGTTAGCACTAGAAAGCTGAAATTTGGTACCAATATGTATATCAATCACGCCGACAAAATGGTAAAATAAAAATTGGAAAAAAATGTTTTATTAGGGTAGCCCTCCCTATATGTAAAGTGGGAAGTGATTTTTTTTTTAAATATATTGTTGGATAGGTATTTAAAAATGAATAGGGGTTTACTAAAATCATTTTTTGATAATGTCAATAATTTCGGAAATAATCGCTCCAAAAGTAAAAAACAATGTGTGTCCCCCCCCCTCTAACTTTTGAACCATAAGTTTATAAAATATGAAAAAAATCTGAAAAGTAGAACTTTATAAGAACTTTCTAGGAAAATCATTTTGAACTTGATGGAAAGAACAGTTTTTCTACAAAAAAGACAAAAAAGGTTGTACAAAATAATTTCTGGACTAAGTTTGTAGTATAAAATCGTATATGCAAGCATTTGTTAACTCATAAGTGGGTACACTTATTGTGATGGACGGGAAACTACGGAACCCTACACTGAGCGTGGTCCGACACGCTCTTGGCCGGTTTTTTACATCTAGCCTTTTTTAGATTTTGAGCAGTGTGTAGTCTATGGTTATTTAACTTTGTCGTTGGGTCTTGCTTGATGCAACACGTTAATCGTATGTTTTTCCCTACGAAATTTAATTGCAGATAGATTTCTAGTTCGAAACCTATTCAGAAATTGGTTTCTAAATTATAAACCTAAACTTCATAATTTCTAAACCGATGCTAAGTTTGAAACATGTCAGACACGTAAACAAGTTAGAAAATTATCTTGTTGACATTATGTCCTTGGATTTAGAAAGTACCAACCCTAGAAGTCATAGACAACAAACAGGTCCTTCTAAATGACCCCAAGATGCGCCGTCGCCGCTCAAATACACATAATTTTCAAATTACCGTATCGAATACACGTTCATATTTCGAAGCCGTAATTATCCAATATAGTAACATTTAACACTACGAGTAAGTGAAGCAATGGTGAACGCCTTATACAAATTCACTAATTACTCGGCAGACGAACAGAAATCTATGTTCACCGGTTATGCAGGGATACAATTGGTACGCTATTTCTGTAAAAAATAAGTTGTAAACTTAAATTAAGTGTTTTCTCATCATTTTTCTCACAATTTTACTTTTTTTTTTATTTGATGTATTTCCAAAAAGCATATTTTTTTTATTATTGATTTTGCGCTTGACCATGGCAATCCCAGAAGGAAGGCCATGGCAATCCCAGAAGGCAAGAAAGGAAGAGGACGGCCGCCCTTGACCTGGTGGACTAGTATGGCCAATCTAATTAGGAAGTCCCAACTGCCTGACCCGACAACCCAGGACAGATTGTCCTGACGCAGAAGGATAAGGAGAGCCGACCCCACCTAACGTGGGAAGAGGCAAAGAAGAAGAAGAAGATTTTGCGCTTGACCACTATTTCACCTGATTGTAAGAGATGATGTGGTCGACGATGGAGCATATTTGCCTACAAGTAATCTATTGACTCTTGACCCCCAGGTAGCCGCTATCTAGAAACATAGACTCTGATATACCTCCGTTACTCTATGTTCCCATATTCATTTCATACCACAAACAACTAATCTAAGTAGGTGACACTTAAAAAAAACTTAAAACATGTCACCGAATTTTATTACACAAACACTTTCCATCGACAATTTATCGAAATTATAGCGTTTTACGATCGATTGAAATGAAAACACGAGTAATTATTAGCTTGTCTATGGTAACGGTGGCGGGAAAACATCTGACGGCGGCCATGATGAGTTCCAAATGATATTTTATGCGATAATCAAATGAGTTTATCAAGAATTAACATAAATAGTACCGCAGTTTATGCAAGTGAATGCTTCTTGTGTAACATTGCATTCTTGAGCCAGACTATGCGTAAGCGCTGAAACCGAGGTAATCGCGTACTTTCGCGGCGAATCGTAAACTTGAATCGATTTCGTGATATTTGTAGCATCGATATTGTTTTTTTTTATTAACACGTTATTGGGATTTTGTTTTTTTTTTTTGGTTTTTCCCACAGTCGATTTTGTGGTCAAGAACTAGGTGTTGGTTGTTATTTTTATTATTATAAGGCTTGCGTAAAAAATATGCAAACGCAATAATCCTGAAAATTTCAAAATAACTTTTTCGCTCCGTTTAACCCGGCCCATATGATTTCATTGTCATATTATATGTATATATTATATTATATCAACACAGTGTTATGTTTAAGTATGTTTTCGTTAATGAATTGATCGTTTCTATCATTTCTAGAACTAAGTAGCATAGTTCAATTTCGACTCCGATCAGTAGTAGCACTCAGACTTTTTTTTATTAAATAAAAACGTCAAGAAGTCAGACATTTTACGGTAAGATATCGATAGTTTTGTGTTAAGAAGCAGATGTAATCTAAAATATCAATTAATTAAGAACAACTGAACTAATTGAAATTCAGCAAAGAAATTGATTAGCTACATACTTATTCGACTCATGCGCACATGGATAAAATCGAAGTATTCTCAAGCAAAAACTTCTTGATCTCAATTAGGTTATTAATAGTTTTAATTAGCAATAGTTCATTGTTTATTTTATAAGATAATAATCTAGAATTAGATAAAGGAAATTAAAAACTGTGGACTTTAGTTACAAAACATGCAAAAATATCATTGTAGAAAAAATCGCAAATTCCTACAATCAAATGTTTGTCATGGGAACACTTTCGTCTAACATTACCACGCTTACAATTAATATAGATAATTTTAAATTACTGTTTTCACTACGAACGTATCCGTCATAAAATTCACTCATCAACTTCGTCGAATCAATTCATACGTCAGATGAAAACCAACTTAACAACCCAAAAATATTCCAAACCTAACCTTATAACCGAATTATTAAGGTCTACATAAACTTACTATGTAAGTTTGTAAGAATGTCACAATAGTGATGTGACGTATAGAAATGTCAAAGACACAATGAAGCAATGAAATTGTCCACGCACGGACATTCCTCTCATGGTGTCAATATTGTTGTCTATTGTTCGATGTCAATTAGGTAATTGAATTGAAATATGCCATTTAAGTTGGGCTTTGATGAACACGATGTGTGTTTATCCGTATAGAAATTGTTGACGATGTTGATATGGTATATTGCGATTTTATTTTTCTTGGCAGTTCCTATTGTAACTTCATTTTTGGTGTACAATAAAGAGTACATTTATTTATCTACATACAACTTACTTATTTTACGTGTGGTACCTAACTAAAAATTAAATAAAGAAGTTAATTGTTGGGTTAAGACAAAATAAAATTAGGTAATCATATTTGGCACAACTGCTATTTTATACATTAGACTTCCTAAATTAGCATTTAAAATGTATAATTCTGCTTTAGCCTGAAAATTCGTTAAACTTGTTGAATTTTTTACACTCTTAGGAGGCTGCTTTTCCACTCGCCTATTATCAACATCGAGCATGGTTTAAAACCTTGTTACTTCATCTAACGCAATCCAACGCGATATTTGACGAAAAGGCAACCCCAAAAAAGAATGATAACACCTAAATACTTTGTTAGCATCCGTTAATTCGGTGATTCACTCGAATATTTTACAAAACTTGTTCCAGGAAATACGTATTCTTTTTTTTACTGCCTATGTTTTAAAACCCTTAAAAGTTTTAAAAAAAATGTTATCATTTAGAATGTTCATAAAATTTGCAAGGCTTCTATTGTTTTAACTTTTTATTTTTGAGTAAATTATGAAGTGTCAAAGTTCATGCAAAATACTGATTTTCAGAGGTCTTTACTGGATTAGTTGTACACAAACTTATAAATTGACTTCAATAGAAGCCTAGATAATATCCATAAGATACTGTGATTTCAAAATATCTAATGAAAAAGGTGTAATAACGTCATAATCGCGTAAGAGCGGTTGTGTGAAAAACAGTGAAAATATATGTCGAGTTGCATTAAGGGGATGCAACTCGACATATATTTTCACTGTTTTTCACAAAACCGCACTTACGCAATTCCGAGACTCCTAATTTCCAGTTCAGAAACAGATCCTAATTTGCAAAAATAATATTGACGAATTGGCATGACGACGGACATGTATTTTGCTTTTTTAGCATACGGACTACAAAAAAAACTTCTTACTGACATAGATTAATTTTTTTCTTAATTGTTTACTTTATTATTTTATAAAAAAAAAAAAAACAGCCTAATTCCAACCAACCAAAAAGCTAGATCAAAAGGCAATTCCTACAACAAAAAAAAAAAAAGTAACCAGACACGTCAAGAAAAAATAAACAGACTCCTTTATCTTTCACAGATAAAAGATAAAGGCGAACATCTAGGAAGTTCTTTCAATTAAAAATCCTTCAGTCAATCAGCATTACATTACGCACGAAGTATACTGCCTATGTTTTAATTGCACTACCTACTTTGCATCGCTATCAGCAGCTACCTTGACCTACAGTTGTCGGTTACTTTGATTTGTTATCAATAAATTAAGCACAATGATTTTAATTTTGCATCTAAAAATGGTAGGCTGTTCCGTATCATTTGATTGAGTTTTATTGAAAAGAGTATTGGAGATTTTTTAAGCTTAGCGACGCGGTCAGTGCCTGGATCTGTAACTGAAGCATTAGATTCGACTAAAACGTTTGATAGCATTGCCTATAACATAACCTTTAACTAATTGGTAGCTAGCAAGAATAAAACGAATTGCTATTATTTGTTTATTACAGGACAAACATTTACAAAAAGAATAAGTGTCCCGTCTAGTGATGGGTAAATGCCCTGGCATTTTGGGCAGATTGGGAAAATTCCCAATAAACGCCCATAAATTCCTGCCCGAGGGCATTTATCTGGGAATTTATTTTTTGTTCCAAAATTAATTCACGACATTAATGTTAGCTTTGGAAACTGGCTTAGATCGATGAGTTTAGTAATGGTTAAGTCTCTATAGGTGTTTTTATATGAATTTGCACATTCTATTAAAATTTAAGTTTTACAAAACCATGTTTACGAACACAAATGTTACGAGTTACCCGGCGGCGGCGTAAAAACACTTGCATCGTGAGAGGAGTTCGGCAAGAGATGCGTACACTGTTATGGTTAGTTGTTTTAGGTAGGTACGTATATGATTTTATGAATTAAATTGCAATATATTTAAAATGTCTTAAAAGAACCTTTTAATGTCATCAACCATTTCAAATGACTTCTACCTACCATGCGAAGGCGCAAAGTAGGGACAGCGCGGTCTGTCTGTGTGCGCATCCCTCACACACTCACACACCGTGTGAGGGACGCGCACACACGCCGCGTTGTGCCGCCATTTTGTTATTAGTTATCCTGTGTCATTTGTAGATACCGCACGCACGCACGCATGTCACTAATCTATTCGAGCATTGTGCGCGCATTGTTAGCACGAGGTACGCGCCAAGAATTGTGTTCTGTGGTTCCGGTTTCCCAATTTGAAGTAAATACTTATTGGTTTTAAAAACAGTGCTAATTAATTTACAGTTATTTTTGTGTAAGTGTTTTTGCCGATCAGTAATTTTAAGTAAAAGTAGGTAGATTCATAATTATAATAACTATAAATAAAACGAAAGTAGGTATTCGTAATAAGTAAATTTAGAATAGAATTAGAATAGAATAAGAATATAATACGAATAGAATTAGAATAGAATTACAATAGTCACGATTAGTTTTATCTAAAACTTTTGTGAGAGCTGGAGTTTGAACTCGGTTCGAGACCTGTATGACCAATTTCCAGGCTGACACCCTTTTAAACATAATCGCATTTTGCGGCGTATCAAAACGTATCTTATATTTATAAGAATAACAGCGGTAGAAGTTTGTGAAGTGTAAAGGAAAAGTGATATTTTTATTGAATCCTATTTTTTGTTAGTGGGTAAAAATCATCCAAATGACATCCCTCGGCCTTGGGCGAAATGGGAGATAGTGTCAGACTCTGACTAAAAACCCACCCCGTTCCTTCTTGCCTTTCGTATCGAAGCCGAATTTCCCCTTCGGATAACCCTGGCCCCAGTAGGCTTCCACCCGGCTGGGCCTCTGCTGTTGCTGACAACGCCTTGAGGTGCACGGGAACAGCGCGCGCCGTCGACGACTTGGACTCGGTCCGGACAGTTACCGGACGATCAGACAGCGAACTACCCATTGCTCGCAATCCGCAAGCCCGCGCCTGCTGTGGCTGGAAATCGGGATCGGAATCTCGGCGGCGGCTGGGGCGCTGTGAGCGCCGTTGTCTGATGCGGTCGGCCTACTTCTTTGCAAGCATTACTGCTTCGCAGAAGTTGGCGACCGCCTGCCATTCCTCTTCGCTCCGGACCATGGTCTGTACTAAGGCCCGGTGCAAGTGATCGCCGATTGCTCCCGTGCACGGCAATGTTCTGCCCAAGTGGGGCACACCTCCACTGTGTGCTCCACCGTGTCCTCCGGGCCTTCCGCACTTCCGCAGAGTGGCGACACCCGGGCGTGTAGTATATGTTTATTATAAATGTGATTAAAGTAAAACATACCCTTCCAGTGTCATCAATAGTTCTCTGGATAATTATAATTATATTGATGTTGATTATTGAAAATTTTATAATGTTGTCTCTAATAATGCCGAAACTAGTTTTTTATTGTTTGTTTAGTACATATTATTTTATTTCTTGTAACTTAGAACATAATTTATTACATTTGATATTAAAGTATAGTCTTTTATCTATTTTTACTTGAAAAAGTATATTAATGTTGTTATTTTAAAATGAAAATATGTTTAATTCATTAAACCCCAAGCAAACGCTGTCGTTGTCTTTCTATAGTGTATCTAATCGACACGATTGAATCATTCACATTTCTTCAAAGTAAAGTCTTTTATTTCTGTTTCACATGAAAAAGTACCTATATTAATATTATTTTAAAATGAAAATGTGTTTAATCATTCGCATTCCTTCAAAGTAGTCTTTTATCTCTGTTTTCACATGAAAAAGTATATTCATATTATTATTTCAAAATAAAAATGTGTTCAATCATTCATATTTCTTCTCTCATTTCTTTAATACATACTATTTTACACGAAAAACCACATAAAATCACGTTTAACGAGTCCCATATTTTTATGCCCTACGATCGGGCATTTATCGGGCAAATAAAAATAAATGCCCAAAATGCCGGGAAGTTACTATATTTTCCCGCCGGGCAGAAACACTTTGCCCATCTCTAGTCCCGTCCGATTATAATTTAGGTGTCTTCAAGGCTAGAGTGAATAGGCTAAACTAAACTAGTGCGCTTCACCATCAAAGATTGCATCGCTACTTACCATCAGGTGGGATCGCAGTCAAGCAATAGTTTACATCAAATAAAAAAAAAAAAAAACAATAGGCGGTCTTATTGCACGGGGCAATTTCTACCAGACAGGCCTTTGGATGGAGTCAACGAAAGGAAAAGATTTGGGGCTGTCAGTACAACATAAATAATGTAAATATATATAATACAATAGAAAATATATAATACATCAATAAATTACCAAATAATAAACTATATAAGAATTTAAGATCTTGGAGGAATTACCAATTTTCAGGTACATATCACAAGCGCTGTTGTTTTCTATCTACTGAATTTTATAATAGACTCTTTCTGTTCAGTCAGTAACGAAATTTCAAGCTTTATTTTAGATCAAAATCTGTCAAAGCAGTAGAAACTTAGTAGCCATTATTATTTCGCGCGCTTTTAAATGTCACTGTTAGGCGACCAGAGACAATTTTCACCAAGCAAAGATAACAAAATAGGTCATCCAACTCACCAAAAAGTTTACAAATATTCCTGCATAACTCAAAAACTCTTTTCTATGTCAGGGTCTGAAACGAGCGTGTTGGGCGTGGTTAAACGTAGGTGTGGTGCGTCGGTGATTCTTTGTTTAAGCACCACTAATGTTATTGTTCTCTGACACGCTATATTATTGACAATGAGCTTTATTCAAATAGGTGATAATCAATGGGAGGGTTAATTAATTCTAATTCCGATATCTTTAATTCAACATTTAATCTTTGTTTGTCGAGTTTGACATTTGAAATTAAAGAAGAGTGGTTATCTCGAATCATAGAAATTATCTACTTATCTCCTGATGCAAATTTTATTAGACGAAGGAAACGGTTAATAACCGGAGGATTAGTATCGTTAATTTTATATTTTTATCTCAGATCGCTTTGCGGATAATTATTGTTTTGATCTATATTTCCGATCGCATTTAAAGTTGATTGAATAATAAGCAATACGAAGCAACCTGTTCCTTTTAAATAATGGTTTACGAGTTAAGCACAGTTCAGTAAGTGAGTATCTGCTTGATAACAAAAAATAGGTAGGATTAACTAATGAAATCATTAACCTTCTGGCAAATTAAAAAAAAAAAAACAGGGACTAAATCAAAATAAATTTCAAAAATACTATCAAGTTAATAAATATTTCTACGTGAGACGCTTAAAAATAACTTAAATAATTTACTATTATACTTAAATAGGCTCATCATAAAATCATAAGCCCACCTCGAAACTTTCAATGCCTACGCGCATGTCTACATCTTTCAGTGGATTTATTTCACGATCTAGCTAGCTATGAATCATTAACATACAGTACCTGTGCAGTATTATTTTATTAAAACCAACTACCTATTGAAAAAACCGTAACTTTAGAAATATACTGATTTACTTACTATTTCCCACGCTTTATTTAAAAGTTATAGAGAGGTAGATAAGAAATTAGCAATTTAATTAAATAAAAATGTAGTCAACTATTTTCGTGAATGTGAAGTGGCAGGAAGAGAGAAACAGGGCCTCCTGAAATTGATTAAAAATTACAAATGATATTTATTTTGCAAATTTTATAGGTTTAAAAAAACACTTTACACGTTAATGAGCTTCTGATCTATGGAAACTTAGAGTTAGAATGTTTGGAGTTATAAAATTCTTTTAAAAACAATGAAAAATTGTTATGTGCTACATAAAGTATTTACCAAAAAATACCTTTTTAGGGTTCCGTAGTCAACTAGGAACCCTTATAGTTTCGCCATGTCTGTCTGTCCGTCTGTCCGTCCTCGCTTAATCTCTGTGACCGTTAGCACTAGAAAACTGAAATTTGGTACCAATATGTATATCAATCACGCCGACAAAGTGGTAAAATAAAAATTGGAAAAAAATGTTTTATTAGGGTAGCCCCCCTATATGTAAAGTGGGAAGTGATTTTTTTTTTAATTTCAACCCTAACGTGTGATATATTTTTGGATAGGTATTTAAAAATGAATAGGGGTTTACTAAAATCATTTTTTGATAATGTCAATAATTTCGGAAATAATCGCTCCAAAAGTAAAAAACAATGTGTCCCCCCCCTCTAAATTTTGAACCATAAGTTTAGAAAATATGAAAAAAATCTGGAAAGTAGAACTTTATAAGGACTTTCTAGGAAAATTATTTTGAATTTGATGGAAAGAACAAGTGGGTACACTTATTATGACGGACAATAAGTGGGTACACTTATTGTGACGGACGGGAAACTACGGAACCCTACACTGAGCGTGGCCCGACACGCTCTTGGCCGGTTTTTTTTATTTTTTTTATAAGTCTGTACACTCTCTTTACCTATTTTGAAATGAGATACCTACTCGTACCATACTCTATTTCTTCTCATAAAAGTTGGCAACCCTATCTCCAACGCGTATTATTAAAAAAAAAATGGCTATATACATACATAGATACTAGTTATTTGGGCGACCCTGTTTCAAGGTAACAGGAGGGTCTAGACATTAATTAGGCTTATGACTAATTAGGACGATTTCCTCTGGGAATGCCTTCATGTGTTTTTGTCTGTGACCTCAGAGTTTATTGACCAAACACGTGTAGAATAGTAAAGTTTTTTAACATTCAAAACAACACAAAACTTTTTCCCATTTACCTACTTGATATGCCCATTTAAAGTGAGAATGTTGAGATAGATGTGTGGTGTGACGAGAATGGATAAAGTGAGAAATGAGTATATAAGAGGAAGTTTGAAAGTGGCGCCAGTGACTGAAAAGTTAAAAGGTAATCGGTTGTCTTGGTATGGTCATGTGAAGCGGTGGGATGAAGCGCATATTACTAAAAGAGTTCTGAGTATACATGTAGGATGGAGTATATGGATGGAGAGGGAGAGGAAGGCCCAAAAAAAGATGGATGGATTGTGTGAGGAGTGATATGAAAGAAAAGGGAGTTAGTGATAGTTTGACGGGTGACAGGACAGAATGGAGGAAGAAAACGTGTTGTGCCGACCCCAAGTAATATGGGATAAGGGCAGGAAGCAGAAGATATGCCCATTTACCATGAGGGTATCTAAAAGATAGCATAGCCTATATGTAGATCCCAATGGCTTTTTCGAAAAAGCCACCGCGGCCCTATAGTCTGTATAAAAAGTCAAACGACTTGAGAATTTTGTATAATATTTAATCATTTAAAAAATACTTATATCCAACACTTTTTATAAGGTTCTTCTATTAGTAAACAATGATCAAGATCTCTTAATCAACATTGATTATTGAACCAGTGTTGACTACATCAGATTTCATTTAACCCTAGTAATAATTAACCAAGTCGTTTGCCTTTTTAGACAAACTCTACAACGCAAAGGGCTACTGAAGGAATACAGGTGCCTAGGTTTTACTTAATAAAAGTCTGACAAGATTAAGATTGCATAATTTCGCGTAAATAAACTGTTTTTCTTTCTTTCCGAGACCCTCTCGCTCCGCCCCGAGCGGAAGGAGTTATTTAAAGATTTACCTACCACCAAAAAATAGCCTGTAATAGTTTTCAAAATTATAAAAGTAAAAACTGGCTACATGTGCTAGAAGAAGCTCGATCGAAATGGGCCAGTAATCTCGAAGACTGACGAAGCGAGACAATGCACCGGAGCCGGGTTTTTACCAATTTATTCCTGCCGGAAAACGGAACACATTGCTCATCTCTAGCTACAGCGAATTCGAAGCAAATGTCAAATAAACAATCTAATGCCTGCCATACACGCTAGGGCGTACCGATCAGGTTTGCGTGTACAGTTGAGTTTTACAGGTAAACCAGAGCGCAGGGACTTAAAAAACACCTTCATAAAGGTTACAGAATTATAAGTGTTACATGTTGAATTGGTAACAGAATCAAATATGTAACACTTATTTATGTGTTTTCAATATGTTAACCCAAAACACTTACAAAAGTGTAACCCTAACATATCTGTAACTGATATAAAAATGTTAACAGTGTTAATAAGTGTAACAGGTAAACGCAGCGTTGCCAAAGTTACAATTTTCTAAAGCTATACTAAAGCTGATTATTTCAGTTACACATATTAACACTTATAAACACATATAAACAGGTTACAGTTTGATTCGGTAGCACTCCTTAACACATAAAAGGTTACAGTTTGATTCGGTAACATTATTGTATCTGTTACATTTAAAAGTGTTTTTATGTTAAAACTGTTTTAAAAAACAGTGTTAAAACACAATATTACGGTCACAGTTTGAGTCCCTGCCAGAGCGTGTATGTTGCACAACTGTGCAGGCAAACCTGTCAGGTCTACTTTAGCGTGTATGAGACACATAGTTTATCATTATATGAGAGTGAGCCCAGTTAAGTAAACAATTATTGAAACCTTTACACATTCCCTACAACTTCTACTCTCTTGCTCCAAATTTAAAATCTGTGACAAAAATAATAAAGTTACATTGTCAAAATAATCTCCATAGACAATGTAGCACACACAATTCCGCGCTAAAACCTCTTTACCAACATACAGACAAAATTCCACATGCTTTATGACATGTGCACAAGATAAGACGCTAATTATTCCATTCTCAGGTCTATTAAGACTTTTAATTAATATAATTGACTAATACGGACGATGAGTGCTGTAAACGTACTATTAATTGTTAGATTTAATCTGCCAAGCTACACTAGCAGCGAGATAAACCAGGAATTAAAGCTGGTTTTAATGTTCTGAAAGTGGGGAAGTTTTAATTTGGCTGTTTGGTTTGCATTCTAATGAGTCTTAGCATAATCAGCCTTTTAATGTTCCCACTGCTAGGACTCAGGCCTCCTCTCTTGGAGAGGGAATGGTAATCCACCACGCGGGCCCAGTGCGAGTTGGTAATTTTTTGTCTTTGAATTTTTAGTTCTAGGACATGTTAATTTTATTTGTTTTTGAGGTGTAACAGATTTATTAATTACTAGCTTTTGCCCGCGGCTTCGCCCGCGTGGCATTAGGTACTTAAGGAATCGGGATAAAAGGTAGCCTATGTTCATTTCCATGTCAAAGGCTATATGCATGCATATATGCACAAATTTCATCCAAATCCGTTCAGCCGTTTTTGCGTGATTAAGTAACAAACATCCAAACATCCACACTTTCACATTTATAATATTAGTTAGAATTAAACCAATTCCATCAATATCAATTTTTAAATCGACACCTATAGGTATTTCCAATAAGACGAATTCTTTGATTTTTTTGTGTTAATACAAGATGATGACGTGAAAATTTGTACGATGTCAGTAAGTAAGTACAGAAAGTCGAATTTCCATGACATTTCACACCTGTCTGTGGGATTCTTAGCACTCCAATAAATAATTCAAAATTCAATTATGGAATGCACCGTGGCTGTACTTTTAACTTACCTTACTACTTTACTTGTTTTTTTTTTAAGCTGGGAAATCGTGTAATGACTTCTCTCGCTCTAGGTTAGTACGAGAAGGCGTGTCAAACTTTTACTGACTAAAACTCACCTGTGTCAGCTGCCTTTTGCGTTCTAGGACTACGATATTTTTTTTCCCCGAGGCCCCAGAGCATCGGCCCTACTAGGCCCCTACGGATTTGCTGACATATCTTTGAGGCGCGCGTAGAACAATCCACACCGCACCGTCCAGCTGTTCGGTAATAAACCCTGGTCCGCAAGACCGCAGCTACGGTAGCCAATCATCGCCCTGCGACTCTCCACACTCGAGGTTTCTTTCTCACGGTTGCGGCCATCATCTTCGTTTGCATTACTGCTTCGCAGGAGGATCATTGCCTGATTCCGAAACAGAGACCTCCGGAACTTACCATGTCCAGTAGTCAAGGACCTTTTTTTATGGTGGGAAAAACATCCAATGACAACCCCGCTCTTAGGCGGAGCGGGAGTTAGTGTCAGACTCTTACTGACTAAAAACCCACCCCGTTCCTTCAAGCCTTCATACCGGGGCTCGACCTGCCTTTCGAAACTAACCCTGGCCCCGGTAAGCATGTCCAGTGAGGACCTGCTTCATGCAGAAGGTGAGAACGCTGCACCTCTCCAGCGACTCTTCAAAGAGGGGATTTACCGCCACGATTGTGGTGTGGCTATGTATGCTGTACTGAGTTGAAAACCAACCAATTGTTACGGAAAATAAGCAAAAAAAAAAGTTTAAAAGAAACTACATAGCCAAGGTAATCAGCTATAGAATTATTGAAGCATTCCTACCATTCCCAGATGTCATGTTAGTATAATTTTAAATTAGTAATTACAATTAGAGTAATTGACTACAATGGCCGAATGGCTGTGCGGGCTGGACTCAATACAATACGGCTTAGTGGTAAGTAGCTAAAGGCGTGGCTTCAACGACAATGAACTAGGTTATCAAGTTCTATGAAGTGCGATTAACGAATTAGTTGTAACCTCTTTTTTTTCGGGAGTCTATGGTTCATCATAATTTCAGCCGAAAGACGTCCACTGCTGGACATAGGCCTCCCCCAAGCGTCGCCACAACGACCGGTCCTGTGCGTCTCACATCCATCGGATCCCCGCGACTCTCACCAGGTCATCAATATCAATCCACCATGAAACGATCGCCACTCCAGAACCTTTCGGCCCCATCGACCATCCGTTCTACGAGCAATGTGCCTTGCCCACTGCCACTTAAGTTTGGCGATTCTTCGGGCTATGTCCTTGGTTCTCCTGCAGATATCTTCATACCTGATGCGATCACGCAAGGATACTCCGAGCATAGCCCTTCCCATTGCCCTTACCGTACGTAAGCCTTCTCATGAGGCCCGTTGTAATCGAGCACGTTTTTGTCACATATATTGTCGTCTATGCATGGTTATCTAAAGTAAAAAAAAATATGTCATTTTGTTTCGTTAGAAAATTATTCTACGAGCATTTTTTTTTTCTTTTTTTAGGTAGGAAATCATCCAATGACCTCTCCCACTCTAGGGCGGAGATGACGTGTCTGACTTTTACTAACTAAAACCCACACCTATGTTCCTTCTTTGCCTTGCGCTCCAGTAGGTACCGGTGTTTCCCTTTCGGAAGGGAACTCATGGTCCCAGTAGGTTTTGGCCCTGCTGAGCCCCTACAGTTTTGCTTACATCTCTTTGAAGCGCGCGTTGAACTCTACGCGCCGTCGACGACTGGGGCTCGGTCCGAACGGTTACCGGACGGCCGGACGGCGAGCTACCCATTGCTTGTCGTCCGTAAGCCCACGCCTGCGGGTGCTGAAAATCGGTGTCGGTATCCCGGTGGCTGGGGCGTGAAAATTTTTCTAGTAGCATTATGACATTGTTTGTCTTCGTAATACAGCCAGGAAACGTACCTAACTCCTGATTTTTATACGGGTTGCCATGCCGTTTCTTAAAAAAACTACAACCATTTCCAACTAGAACCTATGGGATTTAATTGAGCAATTTCTATTTACTAGCCCTTCTTGGTATTTAGAACGCATTTGATATTAAATAAATAAAACTGCACAACGATATCCATAATAATTATTGATTAATCCAAAAAAAACTTTCAATTCTCACAGATAAAACTAGAGTCATTTAAAAACAAAACAAAAAAATATTGACATAAGAACTATCAATTCAATTTATCAAAAAATTTAACTCGTAAAAAAGCTAACGAGACAAATTAAAATAATGACTTCACTCGTTCATTGCTACCGGCGTTTATCACTCCGGGGAACGATTGAACGGATGGTTTTTAATACTTATTTAATATAAATCATTCATTCAGCCCTTGGGCTTCTCCACGAATATGCTTATCATTCTCTTATCGGTTCATGCAGCTGCCAATAATTGTGGAGATTTACAAAAATTTGCATCAGTAAAATGGAACGTTATCACGCCATTTGCCTTTGCCTTGCGCCTGTTCTTTTTTCAAACTTGTTATTTAAAAATGATGTTTGGTTTCCCACTTTGATATCTTTTTTTTTTTAATTTTGAGTAGTCAAACCAAAGTAATTTTGAACAACTCGCATTTTTTTTTTTTAATGGTTGGTGGAGCTCAGGACGAGTCAGAATTTCACTGACTGCAATCCAAATGATCTTCAGTTGCCCTTTGCGTTCCAGGGCTATATATAAGGTAACTCGTTCAAACGTTCCCGCAGTCAAGACGGGCATCGGCTCTACTGGGTGGGTCCCTACGATTTTGCTGACATCTCTTTAAGCCGCACGAGCTCGGTTCTTATTTGACGGCTGAACCCATTCCACGCCTACAATGCCGAGAATGACGACTTCTGACGCCTGAAGCGTCTTTGGCAGCGGTTGGGTCGTACCTACGTACCTAACGATATCCTCCTTCGCTTCTGATGACACCCCGGGCGTTTCTTCCAGAATCCGAAACCTCCTGAACTGGTCATATCCGGTGAGGATATGCGTCAAGCGGAAGATGAAGACACCTCTATAGCCAAAGAGGGGTCATACAATTGTAGCATGCCCAAGCGCAGCTAGCATTTGACAATTCAATTAAAAGTCCGTTCGTCCGGGGTAGCACTACCACTGCGGTGTTTTCAATAACAATTATTGCAGCCTGAAGTTTGACATAGTTCTGTGATAAGGCAAAATGTGGGACCTTGTTAAATAACAAACTTGCAACAACAACAATAAAGATTATAATAAATAAATAAATAAACTTGCTTCGAAGTTCACATAAAGAAGTAGATACTACAGAAGATCGGCATGTGCTCAACAAAGTAGTCTCTAAACTTTCTAGAGAGAAGAGAACTTGTTGCAATATCCTTGTAAGCAAATTAATAGTAGGTAACTTGGAGTTCTAATAGAAACCATGTTTAGGGGCCGTCATAAAATGGTACCTACCTACTTACAAAAGAAAAACATTGTAATTTATCGCCCTTAAAGTGTACAATACGTAGATTTCTATTTTATGTATAAACATCGGTAAGTACTTAAACTGAAATACCTACCTATGTGCTTGTCTTTTAAATAAAACATACATGAATATTTTCGGCAATAACCGAAGTAGTATGAAAGTTATTTAATTTATTATTGCTATCAAAAATAATAAAGCCACAAACAGACCGGTACTTGAACATTATAAATTGTTTTGACGAGACGTGTCGTCTTTAAATAATAAAAAAAAAAGAAACTGCATAGCAGTCTATTCATCTTCGAAGTTTTTACACAGGGGCACGTGTTCGCATACAGTACATGGCTGTTTTCCGTGTATTTTCTGGTCGGGTGCGCGCGGGCTACGGGGAGAGCGCGGGCGCGCGGGGCCGCCGGCGGCAGATGCGCCGCGCAGCGCCATCTCTCGGCGCCCGCCGCTCTACGCGCCAGGTGCGCGCTGCCCGCACCGCGGCCGCCACCCGCCCTTCAGTCCGCTGTCACGCGCCGCCGCGACAACACGTTATTAAGGCTTTGTACGCCACTACACGCGACGCGCGCGTTTCGAACGTAGTGAACGATCCCGCGACCGGTTCGCTGTAGCCCATGAGCGACCAGTGACATCTCGATTCTTGTGCTGTGTGACTTGCAGTGAAACGCTCAGTGCATACATGTGCAAGTGATGGATTACTGCGGATCTACCTTCGAGTGCTGACGACCGGGTACGGTCCCGACGTATGCCCCGGCGCCGCTAGCCCGGACGCGCCAGCATGCGCGCCCCCGCGGTGCTCATCGCCCTGCTAGGGTTTCTACCCCAGGTACTGATATCGACACCGAAAACCGCGAATCCCTGTTTGTTTACGTTTCGCATCGGCGTAATCCCATCGAAAACTCGTGGTTCACATCGTTTCTCATAAACAAGGCAGCGATGCAAACCGGCGGTGTAGGTGCTTGTCTCGGTCGCTGTGCACTCGGCGATAGTTTCCCACGAGCGTGGCGAGCCGGCCTAGCAGATCGTCCTGGATAGTGCTCGGGAGCGAGGGTGTAGTGTAGGTTAGTCTCGTAGTCGTGACCGGCCGCGGCCCGGCCCGCCGACTCCTCCGCGCCTGTGTGTGTCCGACTCCGATACGTTTACCGAGCAAACATAGGTACATAGTTATAAAGAAAGTTCAGGTTTTAATACGACCGGCGCGCGGGGTCAGCTAGGTCGCGAGCCTCTTCGTTTTAAAATTAGATGCATTCCGAGGCTTCGTGGTGGATTCTCGTCTTCGAGTCCGGACGAGACGTATTCGCGACGATCTGTATGCACCGACGACAGGAATAACTCTTCCAGACGACTCAAGGCGCGCGATATTTCGGGCAGGGTTAGTAGTTCGGTCTAGTTTACACGACGGAACCCTTCGTTTGTTTATTGACCGTCGCTAATCGCCGGTAAATAGGCGCCGAAAGCTGTAAAACTGGACATACATAAACAATGCGCTCTAAGATGAAAGTTCTGAGAAAATTGACACAAGGTGGCAGACTGTAAATATGTGGAGTAATATGAGGTCATCGCCCTCTGTGCCGGTCAAGGTTACCGGTCCTACGCCAAGGGTTGCCGTGTCCAGCTCGAGACTTGTGAACTTCACAGTTCATGAAACTTTCGTACTTTTTATCGTATCACTTTATATTCGATATTAAGTAGCCTGCTACTTAATATCGAATATAATCTTATCGATAAAAGTAGACTTAATTAGCTTCGTTATTTGCCTCATTAACGTCTAGAGGAATCGCATCAATCAATCGAGTGTAGCCTTTCAAGTCCAATGGGCGGAGATACTCGATGTTTATTTATGTACGGAGAACATCTACGAGTACATTTTGAGCAAGCTCAAGAAAAGCTCATCGCATGATTCACCCCAACCATTGGTATACGCCCGAGTCGATGTCGATAGTTTTCTTAATCGATAGAGATCGCCAACTTACCTTTTCCCCACATTTTTAGTGTTGCTAGTTAAAGTAAAAGCCAATTTCGAAGCGCTACCGAAATGTCAACAACAACCCGATAATAATAAAAAAAAAAATCGATATTGTCTCGGCTGACTTTTTGTTCTCCCGCATCGTTTACCGGTCTCCGAGGGTAATTTACAACGAGGGAACTATTCCCCAATGCGTGCGTGTGCGCACACCAAACGAATAGTTATCAATGTGTTCGCAAAATGTACCGTTAATATCACAAACACATGCACTTTGTTACATGCGAATATTAATAAAACTTGTCCGGACAACCGGTGTGTCGGGAATTGATCCCCAACTCCGGCTGATCCGTGTGATTTTTGTGCACTTTTTCTCGTCAATTGCTGTTTTAATTGTTTTTCTGCTGGACCAATCGGGTTTAATTAAGTATTGTGGGTCCGCTTCACACCAGCGTAGTTCTGTAGCTATCTATTTATTTATAGTCCCGTGCGTATGTGTGCGTGCGAGTGAGTTTTCAAGGCGCTACCTATAATACATTATGAATGAAGTCGCGTTGCTTCATAAAAAAACGGTATTTTGCGCACCACCGCTCGGGACTGGTTTGTCTTGCCCCTGGTCCCGTCTACGTGACGACGATCGTGCATTGATGTAATTGTCCCACCGATCAGTCAACTCGATTCTTTATGCTCGCACATCCGTAGGAATCGATGTCCGGATTTTTCTTTTTTCCCCCGCGTGCAAGACGGTAGCTAATTCAGCTGCATTATTCTTTCTTTGATCGCGTTCGAAACTCGAATCGCGTGATCATTCCGCCGTCTTTTTGATCGGAAGCGGCATCGGAAACACGTCTGCCCGAAAACCGCAACGTAATAATTTCCAATTTCAAATAAGTAAGTAATTCACGAAGGTTGCTCGGTTCGATTCGTGATCGCGTTTATCCCTGAGAAATTATTCGGATAGGTGGTTTAATAATCGATCGTATCCTTATTTCCATTTATGGGTATAATGAGCGAGTAGATATTTTTTAATGCAATAAGTACGACATTGTTGCAGGTTGCATTCTGTAACGTATTCTTGATTACGCTTGGCGTCTACCTGTCGCAAATCTAGGACATAGCATGTCATAGCTCGCATGGAACGTTACTTGTGCGTGTATGATTGCGTTACGATTTGTGATATAATCGATATATTACAATTTTAGGTGTGTATCTGTCTATGTGTGGAGTGGAGCACTTGTCTATGCTTTAGGGTTGCCAAGTTAAAGTTGTAAAATGTCACTTACTTAAAAATAACTTAATACAAACATTAATAAAATCTCGTTTGTTAATTATAAAGGAAGTTATGAGTTTGAAACTGGTAGCCCCGGTAATATTACCCGAGCAGGTGCAGTCATTAATGGCAACTCTTAACACACCAACATCTGCTTTTTTCACAATCTACTCAACTCAACTCGGGCACACGAATTCTAATTGCTGGCCTGACATGTTGATTTAAAGTTCATTTCTGACTCGTGAGTCGGTTATCAGAGTAAACCAACCATTTTGATGGCCATTTTTACTGCTTTATCGTCATATTAAACTAGATTTTACTGTTATGTGGCTACTTTAAAAGTTACTAAGCTTGATATATTTTACTTACGTGAGAAAAGGAAATGTAGAATTTAATTTCATTAGATATTTAAAGCCTAGCCAGGAAAACTAACTAATTAAAGTATTTGTATTACAAATTGCTAGACCGTAATTTCAATACGTCTAGATGTTCTTGTGACGTAAAGTTTACAACATACAGTTGGGCAACCAGTGTTAATTTTATGTAGAAACAATTTAGTTAACAAATACTCGCTACTTATAAGTTTTCACTGCAATTTCCCAACAGTTTTGTTAGTAAATGCCATTTGGATAAAAACCACCTGCTGCTGTAGACTCTCATTTACGAAAAAATCACACAGAATTCTAACAAAAGCACAATAATAAATTAATCGTCATATGTCATGTTAGTAGCAATAACTATTTAAGTATGTGAAACTCCTCAACGGTAGGTTTTTAACCCTGTTATAATTTCGTCCATTGTCCAAAACGGTTTTTGTTCTATGAGAACCGACTCAATTATAAGAGACTTCATACGAAATCGTATAATCGCCGGTTTTTAACAGCTTAACTATGTGAAATTTCAAGTTTTCGTCTCATTGTGATGAGTATGTAATGACCAATTCTCCGGCGCGTGCGTCACTCTAAACCACCATATGCGATCCAATTTTATCTTGCTCATAAGCTTTTGTATGACAAAACTGCCCAAATCAAAATAAATATGCCATAACATAATTGGCCGCTTTCGAACAGCCACTCATTACAGCCATATAGGGCCATTAAAATTATAAGTTTTTGTGTTTCAATCCCGACCGGACGCTTAATTGATTCCCAGTGACATTCGTTAAAAACAAACATGGCTACCAGGACCATTGATCTGATTACGCAATGTAACCAAACTGGATGCTCGGGGAAGTCAATATTATGTATTATTTATAAACAGGCGCAATGCTTAGCTTTCTTGTGTGAAATTATCAAAGGATTCTGTTGAATGATGTGCTCCACGATAAACCATGACCATAAATGTATTTGTAAATAAGTAAATAATTCAACCCTATTTCGGAATAAGTGCGCAACGTCTATGGTAGGGCGCTCGTTCGTTTTCAAATTTCGAAATTTATCGGATCCCGCGTAATTCAGCCGGTAACCTTCTAATTTAAGGTTCTATTGTTTAGTGTTGCCAGTGCAAATTATTAAATTCCAAATTGGGTAAATGTGTCAGCAATGCCGCCTGTTAGTATCATGGTGTAGGTTGCACAAGCGCAAAGCTTCAGGCATAGCGAAGTGATGAGTCGGGTCTTCTGTTACACGTGGGTTGAAAGTTAAGGCCATAAGTTGACAGTTATGAATACTCACTTAGATTTGAAGCTGCGAATAAGTTATTACTCGTTGTGTGGGCGTCAATTAAGAAATAATTAAACGCGTAATGAGAATAGGATTACTTGCTCGTTATTTCGTAACTGCATCTAAATCTTCTTATGTACTTAAAGTGGTAACCAAACGGAACTGTGGTCGACTGTATTATACCGTTTCATAACGTTGCAGCGAATTACGATGTGCAATGGATGATCGCAGTTACATAGAAAATAATTCCATGCCTTCCTCTGCATCGTATCATGTGGTATCCTGAATTGATATAGGTATCTAACCTATAGCATATTTGAGTATTACTAACTTAACCAATTGGCATGGCTGCTGCCTAAAGTTTTAATTTTACACAGTTTATTTGAAAGTGATTCCAGTCTATCTGGAACTCGAGTTCTTCGAGACATCGATGTCAGTAATTATTTCGGTAGCCGAACAAAAAAGGTTAAACTCTAAAGAATTTTAATAAGTTCCGTATTCAATCTCCTCAGCGAGAGGTTCACACGTATAATCCCAATAACAATTCAAGCAAGAAGATCTGGTTTACGATATAAGAGAGTACACGACTCGATCATAGCGCTCAGTATACCAACGCACGAAATCTCAATTCGCTTGTGCAACACGCTTAAATAACCGCAAAATACCTTATTATGCGCTTTCCATATACGTTCCAGGCAATCTACGGGGCCTATTACGTTCCACGCTCATGATTCTCCGTTAATTTCAAATTCCAGACTTCGAGATCGTAAGTTTCTTTTGTGTCCGTACAGCTGCCAGCAAATCGACACAAAGGAGATGGCAACATTTGTCGCGCGACTAAATATCGGGACGTTTTATAAAAGACGACGTTTAATTTCGTCTAAAGACGTTCCTTGAAACGGAACGCCCTTTGTAAGCTCACCCGACGTCCCCCTCGACACAATACCAACATTGAAACCAAGTTCTGTGAAAAGTCAGGTCAGAAAACCAATTAGTAATAGCGTTCATTCATCAGCTGCTAGAGGACAAATATAATAGTTTTTTCCATTTGTAATTAACTCGATCTCGCGCCGCCATTCTATTTTAGGACCGAACATCTTTATAGCATGTGTAGAAACGTACGCTAAAAAACCTAAATGAAAAAATAAATCATACTCGATGATTCCAAAATTAAATTTGAAATTGCGAATTGATGCACTGGCCACATCGTCGCGCTATTAAAAGACTCTGTTTTGGTGTTTATTTTAACACATTTCGCGTGTGTATAACGGGAGAGATGAAAAACATTCCCCTGTGTTTCATTATTTGTGTTATTTTTAGACTACGTTCAACCTGCTTGGACGAGTGTTTACTCTGTTGCCTTACTTACATACAATAGCGTTCACATTATTACTCCGTATTATCTCTCCCAATAAGTGTCTTGATAAAATATATTTCGACTTAAAACCGAATGGTAGGTAAGCCGCATCCGCTTAGTAAGTGTTCAATAAATCATTTTGACACAGTAATTTTGTTTGGAAAATATGTCTAGATCGTGATTCTGGCGCAATTAAAATAAGAAAGAATTAATGTAACTCAATATATTAGCTGAAATGTTATTACGAGATTAACGATTAGGTATTCAAATCAATTTGGATGGTCTTGATGCTTCGCTCATGCAATTAATGTTTCGTGCCAGTACTTTCTTATAAACATGGTTGAAAAAATACTTGATGTTCACGACCTTAACGTTGAATGCATTAACTTGAAATAGTATGTTAAATAAATTAGATGTTAGTAATTGATTACTGACACACATTTCAGTTTGTTAGATAAATAAGATACGCCATAGTCTATGACTATGGCCCCTTTTGTTTTTTTTTTTTTAATTTAAGAAACGAATGACAAAATTCTAAATACAAAATCGAATTAACATTTAAAAGTCAAATAAAACCAGCGACAAAACGTCGATAAAGCTTAGCGCCTTTTAAAATATAGTCTAAACAACATCAATCAGGCAGTCAGCGCGTCAAATCCGCCCGAAGATATAATAAAACATAACTTATTCGGTAGTCCGGTAAGTATTATTTAATTGTTGGTTGGTTGGCAGCCCCAGGCGAGCCGACGACCGCTCGCTTCCCGCTCGGATTTAGTATAACACACTTTTTTATTTACCGTAATTCACATACTTATTGACGTGAGCAACTTATCATAATTTATATTCTGTGTTTTTAACTTTAATAAGCAAAACAGTAAGCCACAATTCATCAAATTCTCGACTACCATAACTCGTTTATTATAAACAATTGATCGACAAAAAAGGGGATGTTTAGAGTGGTGTGTATCTTTTTTTACGCATTTTTTTGGTTCCGCTCCTACCTGACAACCACGTGGATGTGTGACTTGAGTGGTGTTCTATCCTCTTTTCTCCTAGGTTAAAAGAAAGAGAGGTCGATATGTTTTGCGCGGTCGGATACACATACATGATTTTTAACCCCTGTCGCAAGCGCAGGAAGTTGGTTGAAATCTGGTGTATTTTTTACCTCAGTATTGTTTAAACGGGGGCTGATTTTTGACATGGTTAGACACACCGTCTGCATAAGATAAGGCACCACTGAATGGTTCATTGTTCTGTCTCTCGCTGTAATCTTTTGACAATGCATTCTGAAGGTCATATTCGTGGGAAACTAATTAGGAAAGCTGACTTTAGTCATAATCCATTTGCTATGCAAAAAGTTTTGTATGAGACAGGGCCGGATTTAAACCAATATGATTTATTTATCGATTTTAATTCATGATGAATATCGCTTTATAAGATCTCGGTCATTAATATTAGATCGAGGCGTATCAACAAACAATATTTCCCTATATTTATTTGCTTAATGTTTAAAAAATATCTTAAGTTCATAAGCATTTCTAAGTCATTAACAACTATTATTAATGATTCAAAACACGTCATGATTCCACGAGAGCCATACTAAACTTTTATGAACCTAATTTATTGTTGTAGTATAGTCAACTAAATAAATAATCAATTAGAACGAAAGCGCCGGAAATGATTCTTTTTTTTAAACCTTTTTTATTCCATAAAGTTTATGTCTGCGCGCGCGCAACATAGTATTAGTCGCCGGTAATGATTTGCCAAGACATGGCCGCCATAATTTAATACGTACCACTTCCTTCCGATGCCTTATAAAACAGGATAGGCTTTTTGACTTAACTTTTATAACCTGTGCATATATTGACAGTGATATTTCGGCTTTTTTATAATTCTTTTAAGTTGCTTTAAACTTTGTTCACGATATAATTTTCCTGTATCTTGTAATATGTGAAAATAAATGTTTGCCAGCTCATAAATTATTAAGTACGCTATAAAATAATAAGCAGTTGTGCTAAAAATGCTAGCATTATGCTGGGCCCCTAATGCAGAAGTCTTTAAACTTGTTGACCCTACGTGCACTGCAAATGGGACCAACTGCATACTTCCATTATTATAAGGGTTGTGCACCCTGGAGGGCAACAAAAACCAGTTATTATTATTCATACACTACAAAAAACCAAGGGGAATTCAAGTCGTCTCGTTGACGACTACTTATCTATCATCGCACATTAAAATATCCAAGTTCTTCACAAAAATCGGTAGTCTTGAACTATGATCGTTTAAAACAAAGCGGGGGGCGTCATTATTTGACAGTTCGATTAACAAAAAAATGTATTGTTACGTCACTAACGTTCGAAATTCGATTCATAGGGGTGTCACCGTGTTCACCCCACACGCGTTGTTACTTGCAACCCCATTTTTGAGCGACCTACATAAACTGTGTCCAGTAAAACCGTTAATGTCTCAACGGGATCGATCGCGAGGACAGTTGTGCAAATAGTTTGTTTGAGGATTACATCTTAGGGGCGATGAAAACTGTATTGGCAAACTGTTTGTGTTGACACACTGAAACTGATATATTGACTCGCCTAATCTGCCTTCTTTTCTGACACCGGTAACTACAATGTTTGTTTTCTCTTTCCAGGTGCTGACGTCTGGTTCCTTCGAACTTAGGATAAAAAGTTTTACGAACTCATTGGGTAGGTTAAGTAGTGGGCAGTGCTGTGATGGTTCCTCAAATAGTGACGCGCCGTGTTTGGCGCCGTGCAGGACTAAATTCCGAGTGTGCCTCAAGATATATCAAGCTAACATCGATACGACGTCACCGTGTACCTTCGGTGACATCACAACGCCTGTGTTGGGCGGCAACTCATTGGATGTGCCCAACCTCCACGTGGAAGGATTTAGCAATCCCATCGTGTTCCCCTTCGACTTCACATGGCCGGTGAGTGTCTTAAAATAAGTCTTTAGTACTCGTAGTTCGTATTGACGTTTCGTAAACAACACTTCATTAATTTTGTAGGCAACAGTAAAATCAATACGTCGTAAAAGAAGCATTAAGTAGCAGCCCTACATCAATAAATCAACGCGTTTTGGATGTTACCAACGTTCAAATTCCAATAATCCACGAGGAGACCGCAGGCCATCTCATTCGCCGTAAATAATAGTAAAAAAGAAATTAAGGGATTCTATATTCAAATTTGACAGAAGCGATGACGATAAGAATACTTGATGGTTTAACGAGCAGCCGCGTGGGAGGATCACAGCGTTCAATGGTTCATTTTTAATTAACCCTTAAGGTCGCATGACATTTCATCAAAATAAAAGACCAAAATAATACCTGATTATGATTATTAGGCCTAAAATAAAAGTATGAAAAATAGAAAAAAAAACCTAATTAGCTGATAATCTGAGATAATTAGTGTATATTATACTATACATTGCTCCCAACGTTAGTAAATCGAATGTGTAAGGGGCGTATAGTATAATATACAAAATACACTTTTGACATAGCTTGATCAAAATAATACAACGACAAAAATGTTTTCAAATTATTATAAAATAATAACATCAGTGCTTATGATATGCTGCAAAACAATTTTTTTTTAGCCACGTAACAAAGATGTTCATTGCACTTCGTACAACGAGTACTTACTACTACATGCTTGGCCCTTTTTACAGTATTTGCACCTCTGATGCTCGGTGTGTTCCGGCCACTGATCTGCGGCGTCATATCTGATGGCATCTATGGGCCTTTCAGTGGCTAGTTTCTTAATTTTATTTCTCCTCAGCCACAGAATTCGTGACTAAAGTTTTCACCGCTTTTTTTTTTAAGTTTTCATTGCTTCTTATAGAACCAGCAAACCAATTTACGATGGCAATTTTATTTTTATTGCAGGTTGCTTGACAATTGCATCCTTCCAATAGTCCTTGATAACCAAAAAATCAATAACATCCTCTTTGAGTTTACTTGCTTTTATTGACTTTCTAGTCTCTTGTATAATTATAGCGTAATTAGTGTTATTTGGTATATCAACAATAAGGTCATGAGAAAATTTCAGCTGCATGTTGAAACCTTCTCTTGGTCCATTAAAAAGAAAGTTTGAATTTCTATATGCTTAGGTCTTTTTACCCTGTTGGCAGCAACTATAGGAACTCTGTTTCCTTTAGACACGTGTATGTAGGTAGTGGTGTCGACAGTTGAACTGAAGGCAAGGAGGGTAGCGATGCGGTAGAAGGTATAGCATTATAATTGCATTCCGTATCGGAAGGAATTACTGTTGAAAGAACTGAGCTACTGTTGGTGTGAGTGGTGGTGGATCTTCGAAGGCTTCGGCTACAGTTTCGTGGGTTTGAAAATTTATAGAATCCAAGTTTAGATATAGAATCGATAGCTAATTTTCATCGAGTGTCCTATAAACGAATCATTACTAGATAGATCTGGGCTATTGAAATTTAGTCTATCTAACGATGAATTACAGATGGAGCAGGAGACGATTCACGACTGTTTACTTCTTCTTCATTGCTAGTGACATCACTGACGTCAGAAGTAGCATTGAATTTAGGAACAAGTACTAGTATGCGTCTACACCGATCGTGCTGTCTAGGCTAGAACAAATAGTTTAAAAGTAAGCATGAAAGCAAGGCCATGCAAGAAAAAAGTACTAATGTCGAAAAGTAAATAAACGTAAACATAATATACGATCAAAGTCAAATTATAGTACATATAGTTCTGACATAACCAACACCCTTTAGTTGTCAGTGTATAGAATAATATACATCACAAACAAAATGTATTTTGAGCTAACAGTCGTAATGTATAGTATGCTATACATCCAAGATTATGTTCGTAAAAAGCGATGAAAATGAGCGTATTACGTAATTTTTTTAGCATTAGTTTGAGCTCAGTATATTTTTGATTTGAATTCACAACACACTTATTAGATTTTTATAATAGATAAGAAATTATAATAAATTTTATTTTGATGGGAACAAGATTCCTCGGCATGGTTTCGCAATTACGTCACAACTGTCAAATTTACCATAGAAAATACTTTCGTTTATTTATTATTTAAAAAAGGAATATTCTAAAAGTACTTTTCCGTAAAAAAAAATAATTTTAAAGTATTTAGTTATATGGGATTTTTTTTTTAGTTTAGTGTATAGTATACTATACAAATCAACCTTAAGGGTTAATTATGAAGTCGCTCTCTGTACAGGCAGTCATATGTTATTAGACGTAGTCGGTTAGCCTTCGTCGTGGCTGCGTTCTCATCTTCACCGGCGATTAGAGCGCAGAGGCCGGCCGGGATCGTGATTCGATATTGTAATTACATGTTATTTATTTACAGATCGCGCTTAGATCTATCTCGATTCCAAGGATAACGGACGTCTTAATTGGACCTTAGTTACGGTTATTTCGCTCGGCGTCAATTGTCTACGGTTTACTCAGGCCGCGTGTGGACCTAGAGGTTTCGAGTGCTATTTGTATTTTATTTAGCGGCCCGCTTCAAATGTCGTACCGTCTCGTAATGTTTGAGCAAACAATCGGACTCAGCCCGGCCGCTTGCACAAGCTCGGACCATCTGGAGAAAACGTGACATTTGGTAACTAAACGAAGCTGCAGGTAAAGCCAACTGAGCATAGACGAAATTTAAAACTTTTTTCGGATAGTGGATGTGCGTCCGGTAACTGCCGCTATCATTCCAAATGAATTGGCGCTAAATTGAAACTTCCTGTTTAAATTCACATAGAGATCTCTATTGCGAGGCATGTGTTGACATGCGATCAATTGAGCGAAAGCGGCCCGCAGAATGGTTTAATCTATCAAATTTCAAAAGTGACAGGCTAAGCTAGCCGTTGACGTCGTCGATTCTACGCCATATGCAGTGTATCTTATTCAGTCGGACGTTGTGAAGTCACACATATGCCGCGATTCCATATGTCGCTAAAATGGATAAATCCGTGTGCCCTGAGGATATGCGGCATACGCCTCGCCGCTTACCGATACGGTTCCAGTTGGATGCGTCTCATTTAAATAATACAACCTGCCCCTAGCATTATTAGTTGAAGCTGACTTGGATTTTTTCTCACAATGAGGTCATCGTCGGCCAGAGAAGCGCCTGTTTTACGAGGCATATCGCGCGCACGAATAAATATGTACCGCGTAATGTGTTAGTATATGGTACGTTCCGCGCACTGGCTCCGTGACCGGCCCGGCAGGTGAGCACCGCCGAGACGCTCGCACACGCTCGATTTTACAATTTGACATTTAATTTACTCATTGAATTCTCGATGGCCAGCATCACAATATTTTGAAACCTGAACCAGCCAGAGCGCGGCCACTAACGGGTCTGCTGTAATACAACCCCGCTGAAGTAATCTTAAACGCAACTGCATCCGAACTTTATCTGATCCCTTGTGAAATAAATCGGTGCTAGACCCGTAAGGAGATTTGACCCGCACGATAATAGGTCACGAGCATATTAATATTACTGACAAAATCGAACAGTGAAATTACAAGTAAACCGGCGCGCGCGTTAACGACGCATAGAAACGATTTATCATGTAGCGTTTAGAGAAAGAGATGGCTCACTCGAAAAGAAACCTCATTTGTATGCAGTCGCTCGGCGGCGGCTGGATTTCATTTATTTCACTCTCAAACAATTTGTTTGTATATCACAAGTTTTATATTGTAATGCGCACTTCGAGGCCCGTTAGGCAGTCCGGATGTCAAAGAGGTGAGGACCGGATTATGAGCGAGTCTTCGCACGTACGAGAGCGGGCTAATGCCTCGCTCACATCGCTGATAGGAGGAAAGGTCAACGATACTTGTCCTTAATGCCAGGGGTGTACACCCCACAGCATGAACGGGCCCATTCACCAGCGCTCCGTACAACCGTTATCCGCTGCCGTTTTAATGCGAAAAAATGTTGAGCTTATGCAATTGTGCATTTTACACCTGCTTAGCGGAGAGAGCGCGAAATGTCAAAGTGTACTTCCGCGCATGCGCGGCGCGGGCGGCCGGCGTGCGCTCAGCATTACGCTGCGCTGGCCGTGAACTATACTTTTTATGGATCCAAGATCCGTGTTGCGCGATGTTACTCATAGAAGGCATTGTGTTTTATCTTAATAAATTTGTCCATCATCTATTGTTACGCAGTTCAATAAATTCGATAGTTAATTTCTATTGTTGTCTAACAGCTGCTAATATTAAACGTTTGTTTGAAGAGGCTATAGGAAGTGCAATGTGAAATATTTCTTCGCTGTCATCTGATCCATAATTCAAAAATATTTCGCAAGTCACCTTCCCACGGGGCGGGGATTGTGTAGACCCCCTACTATTAGCAATCTTGCAAAAAGTTGCGTCGAACGGAACGGTAAAAATAAAATATCAACTCCGGAATTACTTGAAAAATTAACTAGTATCAGTTGACCATCTTAAAAATAGCGCATTTAATTTATTTTAATAGAACCCTTGCATGCATAGCGGTTACAAATAGCGACGAATATCTAAAATTAAAATAAGTATTTGAAGGCTGAAAAATTAACCCTATAATGCTAGGAGACCTCGGCCCTGCATTCTTTAATTAGCTAAGTTATCTATTCCGTTACACCTTTAATAAAAATAACGAGTTTCTTTTAGTTTCGTGATAAGGAATGTTAGTAACTAGTTACAGGTAAACTGTAAGCGAAGGAAATAATAAATTAGAATTGTTTTTAGGACATCGGTGCTGAATATTTTCCGATCATTTGCGTTTTGTTAATTTGCTTGTGAGTCGATTATTTTTATTGAATATATGCTTGTAGTTTTAGTTATTTATTATTTTATGTGTACTAGAATATTCTACGTGTCTAAAGTAAAAATTTACTTATTCTTATGTTGCTTTAATCTTTTTCAACCCTCAATCATGGTTCACCAATTTTGTCATGCTTAGGTATACCTAAATAACATAAAACAATGTCCCCCATCGCCTCTGTCACTCTGTTTGCGATAAACTCAAAAACTACTGATCAGATTAATATTGTTTTCACCAAAAGGCAGATAATTCATGAGGAAACTTTAGATGTATTATACATGCCTATTACAGTAGGGAAAAACCGAGAATTTCAAAGATTTGTTACACCTGTGCAAAGCTGAGGCGGGTTGCTAGTAGACACAGAAAAGATAAAAGAGGTTAGAAAGGAAATACGGTGTATGTAAGGGTGTAAGACAAGTCGCCGCTTGTCTCACACCCTTTAACTTCACTACAGGCAATAAACCAATACGAACGCGCATTACGCAACTAACAGACTACGCACACTTAGATCGCAAGTTTGCTATTGGTAGTTGGAGTATGAGCATTACCCTACTTTGTGGCGCGCCTACTCCGCCTCTTCCATCTGTTCTGTGCTAGCAGACAATAAACTTTTCTGGATTTTCCTTTTTCAAATTTAAAAGCCATATGCATCCATATTAAAAAAAAGAATAAAATGAAAATTCCAATCTATAGAGGAACCAATTAATAACAAATAATGATGATATTTTGACGGTCATTGATAACACTATAACAGGCCATGTGTTCGTCTCATGTTCCGGAAGTCATTTCCATATGTAGCCCAGAAATGATAGTCCAATGTATTTGTTACCGTGAGAGTTGACTCACTGGCTTTACTTAATTAAGGTTAATTAAAACACCAACTTAAACTTCCATATTCACGTTTTTAAAGCAACTTTAACGCAACGGAGCGAAAAGTTCCCTTCTGTGAGGTCTCTCTTGTAAGTCATTAACTTAAGTAGAATTTAACTAAACAAATACTGCTCGTAACAATGTTCCCGAACTATTCAAAAGACGTAAAAGCTCCTGATTAACCCACTTATTACTATCGTCCTCTTAAAAGGACGGCGCATAAACAAAAATCTTGTGATTAATGAGGGTAAAGTAAACAAATATTGTTGGTGACATTTGAAAGTTGAATTGTGTGGCAGTACAATATAAGTATTGTGAGTGGTATAACGCATTATTATTAATCAGTTTTGGAGCTTTTGTTTTACGGTAAATTTATCATGACTGATATGAGGTGAGTTATTTTATTATTATTAAAAAATCGTTTTTTTTGACAATGAATAATAAAACTTTCATATCTCTTCTAAGTGAATTAAATTAAATATAAGTACCAACTGTCATTTTTTATACTTTTTTTTGATGCAACATTTGGTGTTCTTTATAAAGCCCAATAGTAATATCTACTACTACTTGATACAAAAAAATGTTTTGTTTTGTCAGGAGAGTTTTTGGAAGAGGATGGGAGTCGCAACTTCATGAAATCATGGAAGAATTGGAATTTGATGAGGAGGCTCCTATTCCTGACAGCATCACATTTTTTCCACCAGAAAATTGTAATGCTGATGTCACCGACGAAGATTCTGGTGACGAAAATCAAGTCCGCATTCAAAATTTACCTGGCACTCAACTAAGGACTCCAGCGCAAGTTCATTATATGAATTTGACAGACGATAGTGACAGTGAAGACGAAATAAGTCTAGCTCAAGTATCGAAAAGAATGCGCATCAGAATTTCCAATCCTCCGATTGAAAATCAGTTGTTACCTGACGACGAACCAACACCCTCAACTTCCACAAGCATGACAATTCCAAAAACTAAACAGTATAACTGGATTTCAAGAGATATACGTCCAATATTTAGACCATGGGCCGGAATGCAGCAAGTTGCAAGGCAGCAAAATGCCTTTTATTATTTTGAGCAACTTTTTAGCGACAGAATTACAGTTTTGCTGACAAATTACACCAATAATTATATAAATCAAAAAAATAAAATTGGAAATATAACGTGTGAAGAGATGAAATGCTTTATCGGAATACTTCTCTTCAGTGGGTATGTGGTAGTACCCAGAAGATATATGTATTGGGAAAATGCTGCAGACTGTGGGAACCCAATAGTTTATAATGCATTGTCGAGAGATAGATTTACTTTTATAATGTCTCATATTCACTGCTGTGATAATACAGATTTGCCATCTAATGACAAATATGCGAAGTTGAGACCACTCTTTGACGCGTTGAATGAGAACTTCCTAAACTATGCCCCATTCGAAGAAAACTACAGCATTGATGAAGCGATGATTCCGTATTATGGTGGTCACCCTTGTAAACAATTTATAAGAGGTAAACCTATCAGATGGGGTTACAAATTTTGGGTAGGATCGACTCGTCTTGGGTACATATTATGGTTTGATCCGTATCAAGGGCAAACGGGAGACGACTTCAATGATTATAAAAAATTGGGACTTGGAGCAAGTGTTATTTTACGTTTCGCAGATGTTCTTCGTACAATCGATGCAAAGGCACCTTTCCACCTATTTTTTGATAATTTCTTCACATCGATTCCATTACTAGATGAACTACGTGAAAGGGGGTTGAAGGCCACCGGAACAATCAGAGAAAATCGCGTATCGAAATGTCCACTTCCAACAAACAAAGAATTCAAGAAAACTGATCGCGGTTCTCTGAAATACAAAGCAACAAGAGCTGAAGAAATTATTGTGTGTAAGTGGAATGATAATAGTGTTGTAACAGTGGCTTCAAATGCTGCTAAAGTTTTACCACTGAGCAAAGTAAAACGCTTTTCACAACATGAGAAAAGATATGTACAAGTCGACCAGCCAGCCTTGATAAAGGTGTATAATGAAAACATGGGAGGTGTAGACAGGTCAGACCAAAATATTGGTTTATACCGAACATCGATACGAGGAAAAAAATGGTATTTCCCACTGATATGTCACGCACTAGACATGGGAGTTCAAAATGCTTGGCAACTATACCACATCGATGGCGGAGATTGTGATCATTTGCAATTTCGTAGAAATATTGCAACTTCCCTTCTAGAAACATATCGTAGAAAGGATAACAGAAAATCAGGTCGCACTTCACAAAACTATCACCAAAATTCTCGGTATGATAATAATAAGCACCTTGTAAAATACAACGAAACGCAGTTGAGGTGCGTGATTTGCCACAAAAAAGCCAATTTCTCGTGTAAAACGTGTGAAGTTACATTACATCCAAAAGAATGTTTTGAAACGTACCATACGAAATAATGTTTTTTTTTTTCAAGTCTAAATTTTTATTATTTTTTTTTCATTATCTTTACTTTTTTCATGATTTTATGTAATAAATTAACGACAATAAAGACACTTCGTATTTTCTTTTTATTTACTTGAACAAGTAGTACATATTACTAATGTCCTTTTAAAAGGACACCAATTTCCCGGTTTCCCAACAGGTTTTAATTTTTTTTTGCATTTTTCCTACTCATCTGATTATACAAGGATACATATATCTGAATTTCATTGCAATCGGATACAAAAAGTCTATTCAGTAAAAAGTGGGTTAATGTATTTGTGTCGTTAAGTGAAGAAACACGCGTCTTATTGTGGAACAAGTAGACTAAGCAACAGCGAAACTAATTCTAGAGATTGTTACTTATTTTGCATGTTTCGTAAAATAGTTTCACGCTCCAAATAACGCCGTTTAAATGAAAGTATGAAAATTCTTCTGCTAAGTACCTACATGGTCACAATTCATGCGTGTATGTTGGTACTACTTAGTTACTCAGCAATTAAGGGTTATGGTATTTTTTTTTACAGAATTACAGGTGTGCCATTCTCAGAAATTAACGTTTAGTGACGTCACGTTCGATTCGAATTTCAAAACAATAGTACGGTAACGCACGCGGCGTCGGTCGAATGCCGTTCTTAATCCATTGTCGCGTGTGAACTCAGCCGCTTTTTGCGCTTGATAGCGGCTTACACATTAGAAAGTAATTAACGATACACAGCGCGTCGCTTAAAAACTCACACTTCGACCAAACTTGTGGCTCAAATCGTCTGTAATTACGTTAGAATCGTAATCGGTTACGCGGCCCGCATTATTATTCGCTCGACGACCGCTTATATAAGTTTCCACTTCGAAAAACGTAAAACCTTCGCACGCATCATCGACTTATTACTACATAATGTAACGCGATATATCGTCGGACGCTTTATAAACCCATAGTTGGAGTAACTTCCGTCTACCGACTTTTTTATCGTGGAGAGAGCTCTTAATAATTTCCTTTATTTCAATCCGCTGGCGTCGGGATCCTCTTAAAATACTTACCCCTACATCCGCTTCTTTTAATAAAGTCTACCGAAGCTATGGAATGCCTCATTGGATGTTGTTCCCTCTTCGACAGCGTCTTTTATCTCTCTCCTTTCCGACGAGCGGCAATTAAACGTTAAACAAAAAAGCATCGCGAAAGATATTCCACGTAAAAGTAGTGAGCGAGCAGTATGAGCGGTGTGCGGCCATTACAATACCACTTGTAACGCGATTTCATAAGTTTCAAATTTAAACAATCGGAGCGTGGATAATTAGTCAGGTTGCATCGTTCGCAGCCAGTGCACAGCTATTCAGCAACTATTAATTAACCGGTCTCTTCTAGCTGATCCGCCTAAATAAACTTACGCGTTACCGAACAACACTATTCTCCCGTCGTATTTAAAAGAGAACTTTTTTCAAAATTGAGTTGAATAGGTACATATTCGGAATCAGATTTTTTTACTGATTCCAAATATGAACTTATTTAAAAAAAAAAAGTTGTGCCCTTTCTAATAACGACGACAGTATTATTTTAGTGCTAAAATAACAATGCGCCCAACATTTTATTTTTATTTTAGAAGTAGCTAGTAAATAATGATTAGTCATAAGGAGATAAAGGAATAAGCTCATCAGAGTGAATAGACAATAAAATTTAACCAGCCTTGTTATTACTCCTCTCGCTGCGAGCGCTAAGAAAACACTCCTTTTTCAAATGGACGCTCGTTTACGGTCAAATTCTGACACTTTAACTGCGTCTCTATAACATTTACGGCTACTAATAAAATTGTTCAAAGCGCCCGATTTATTATGGTAGCCAAAAAGTAATTTGCGTGCCGGTATTTTTTCTTAGCGTCGAATATGTACGCGGATTAAATAGTTGATCAAGTGATGACAGTCAGATTTCGTATTATGTGTAAATTAAATAGCGCGTTCCATCTAAAATAAATCTGCGTCCGTTTCGGGTGCGTTCAGTCTATTGTCTACTTGCGGCGAGTGCACGGGAGAGTTCTCACGTACTGACAGGGCGAGCAGCCCTCAAATCTGCAATGATGAAATTCCTCGCGTTCCTGACTTTATTCATCACACGCGCGCAGTTTCTAGGAATTGTGAGTCGCAGTGCGAGCGACGAGCGGCTCACATGCTCCACTCGTATCCGTAACCTGGCGAATAAATCGTCGCCATTATTTAGTATGGGAGGAGCGCCGGTACTTACGTACCTACGTACATACTTCAACGAATTTATGGACGTGTCAAAGGCCGATCATAGGCTGGGAACCACCGCGAGCGAAACGCGCAAATTAGAATGACCGAATGTTTTGAATTTGTCAGAAATCTACACTAGACCCCGATTACATCTGCTGTATTGAAGATTCAAAGTGGAAGCTTTCTCAGAACAGGCCAGTTAGTCAATGTTCACACGGTTACGGATCGATCACTTTTGGCACTTGTAATACTTTATTTCCATACGATTACCGTGTTTAGAATATAAACTTTTATATTAAAGGCAATATTACTCATCGATGTCTTCTAGTTTTACTGCTGGAGTATGCAAAGTGGATTATGAAAAAAATGAGATGATATCAATATACGGATCATGTCGAAACTTGTATAAGGAGGCTGTGCGCGTCATTCTCGGATAAGATCCGGATGAACCGATCAGTAGATTGTTTGTTTTTAGTGCGGTTTCGGTTTCAACGCCGGACCCTTCTCAGGGCCTTATCAGATCAGCGTAGAGAGCGGGCCCGAGCGTGGATGTTTCACAAAATTTGTTAACTTGCTTCTTTATTTTTTAATTCTTATGCTTCATTCAAATCGTTCTGTTGTTTATGGCCGACATTTTCATTTTTGGAATTCTTCAGCGGCGGGCCGAGGTACCGCCCGTCGCCGAATGCCGGTGATGCCATGTGAAAATTAAGGGTACCCTTTTTCACTTCGGCCCCGATTCAAAGTCCCGAATTCCTTCTGCGAGTGTCTTTTTTCGCGATGATTGTAATTGAGGGCAATAAATTGTTAATGTCTGACTTATTCCGTGTGTCTCATACGGAGTGGACCGGTCGTTAGCGGTAAAAAAAAGTAGTTACGTTCAGCTTAATGTTTCCTAGCTGCGTTTCGTAAAATAATCGTCACAGATATAAAGTATAACATTTCGTTTGAATTACGACTGGCTTTTCAACTTTTTAATGTTTCTCGGTAAAGCGGGCTCGAGTAATTAATCCTTCCATAATGTACTAAACAGTCGGTTAATTTTTCCGTGTGGTCACATCAGTGTTTACTTTCTCGGTTTTGGTGGGCAACACTGGAACTTTATTATAGCATCAATTTAATGGTTATTATTTATGATTGGCGTGTGAAAATGTTTAACGCTTTTAATTGGTTGAACATTTTATGTCGTACCTGAATATAAAAGATTAGTTAATTGACGCGTCGTGAAGGAAATTAAGATATCTCATGAGCTTTTTTGCAGTTTGCATCGATGATATGGTCCGTGAGATATTTTCTTGTTTCTTTATAAAGTTGTAAAACTTGTAAACGAGGCATATATAGCCGCAAGTGTGTTTTATAAAAAAAAAAAAAAAAACTGGTAGTGCGTTATTGTAATAAAAATATGAATGTCTCGAGACATAATTTCGACTGTTAAAACACTAAAATGTTTACGAATTCACACGTTAAGTATGAAGTCATAAATCTTGCGTTTAGTTTTTTGGAACAGTTCCAAAACTCTTATAACATTAGAAATCATATTTCTTTTATGAAATAGGAACTGTATTACAACACTTACTGAATACCGATCCTGGTATTTTCCACTTAATTTTAAGCATACCATTTTCGAATGCAAACAAAGGATTTCTCTCGTTAAACAATTTATTTGGAACTTGGTAGGTTCACATGAGCCACGAGGTCGCAGTTGCTTTGAGAACGTCTCGCTTTTGTCTATATGCGCCTGCGCAGACGTGCCTCTACACCAACAGGGATTAACCGACCAACTTAGAAAGTACTTCTAAATGGTAGAATAGCTGTAGAGAAGTGACCACGGTATTTTATAGTGCAATAGAGAGCCTCGGTACATAGCTCAGTCACTTGACTTTACCACGAAACTGCTTAACATTCTAACAGAATGCATGTGCACTCCATGTCGCCAATAAACTCTCGACCTGATTTTTTTGTCACTGAATATTTGTACAGGAAGTCTCCCGTTCACACGGTGCATATTACATTTATTACTTACACAATCTTTGCTGACATTTTATTATTCAAGAAAACCTCCCGATTCGGTATTAAAGTTATGATTCATCGGGTCAACGCACCGCACATTCGTCGCTGCCAAAATAGAAGGAGATAAAGTTAATTAAAAGCATTAATAAATAAATGCGCTCGAAACGCTTTTAATAATAAAACAAGTTACGCGTTCCATATTTATCGGACAGGCTCGAATTTGCATATCTTTTTTAATTTGACGGATTGTACGGCCAACTCTTCGGATCTGTCTACATATCGAATCGACAACTCTCGATTTACGAGTCGATACAGTCAATCATCGAATACGAAACCTTATTGCGGGGCGCTAACAATCGATTGCGAGACGCTGAATGAACCATAACTTTGTCGGGTTACAAGTGAAAAAAAAACCTGTCCAAAGCGATGTTACCACACTGGCAAAGTGTGAAATATGAAATCACGACTCTTCCACTTGCCCGGGTGTTTGTGTTCCAAATATTTTCTCGTGTCGAAACGATACTTGAAAGCGAACTACGGTAATGTCTTTTTTTAATGTTTTATATAAATACTTCCGATATTGTACACTATTGACCGAAACCAATGGTAGGATGACCTTGTTCCATTTTATTGAAGCGGTACCTAGCACAGTTTACACTGAGAACGGCCGACGAGAAACCCGAAGTTTCTTTGAAACGTTTTTGTTAATCGTTAAGCTTAATAATAAGCTGTAACCAAAACTAACAAACAAGAGATACATCTGTTGCCATTTTGGAACGGCTTCATTTCACTTGAACAATAAACAGAACAATAGAGGCCAAAACACGTGGCGAGCCCCAAACAGAGGTCCTTTTCACTGGACACCTGATTATACCTTTTGTTCTTCAAAAATCCCAAACACATGGCGCTAACAAATAAGAAGCACAAAAGTTTAGCTCCGTTCCCACGTATCCTTTCGATGAATTCCTTAATTAATAACGAAATAACGTCGAAACGAGCTCCGATATGGAAGTAGCCTCTTTAGGCACCCCCATAAAACGATCATCAAATAATTCCCCAGCATTCATACCACGGTATCAGTCTATTCGTCCGTTCAAGTCCGTAATACAATTTAACGCATCGCTTTTAAGGGATAAAATTAATGTGTCTCGATACGCTGCGATCTCAGCCCGATATTATGATGTTTGAAATATGTAATAAAAACTAAAAAGAACACGTTCGAATTTGGAACGGTGATAATTAACGCGTCGGTGATGGCCAGTGCTTCAATATTTCAGAATTGGAACGCAAACTGCAACGAATTGTGACGACTGCTCAAATTAGCATTTCACAAATAAGGCGGGCTTTACACTGGCTAATACATTTCCTTAATTGCTGCCAGAGTCTAGGCATCCGAGTCTCAACGACTTGTTGTATAAGTATACGGTATCGCCAGCTCGACACGTTTATAAAGGCTACCTGCACACGTACGCTTACGTCGGCCGCTTTTTATGGGCTGGCTCGAGAGTCACTGTCGTGGGAACCGGCATATACTTACGACCGGCCACAGCTGACCGAAATGCGTTCTCCATACTCGATTAACAAATCAATACGGCGTATACTACGACTTGCCATATTTGATCGGGTGCACGCAACACAAATCATAATAAAGAATTTTGACAAGCGTCTTTCGCTCCTTATATTGATACAACGTTTACGATAAATCGACTTTTCAAACACTGATAATGGTGATGTTGTGTCATTTAAAGCTCAAATTCGTTCAGGCGGCGGGCCGGGCTGTTTAGTATTCATAGGGACGCGATAACACGTCCGCTTGTATTGTCTAAGTATTTAACGTAACTTATTATAAATTCGTCAAAACCGTGGACGTAACGAAAGTTTAATTGAGATTTCTTCGTTTAAAAAGTGTTGGAAAAAGCGGTCGCTTTTTGTGACGCCTCGTCGTGCGTTGTGGCTTGTGAAACGTCAGATTTCTCGTATTGATTTCCATCAGCCGACAATAATCATTGTTCGTTAGAGACGTGGTATCAGTTCCTATGCAAATAGAGGCTATTGTTCTTGCATGCAAATAGTGTTTTCATTCATAGAGTTTAATTGAAGACGGGCGACATCTGTCAGGAAAAATTGAATCACTCGTTAAAGTAGGTGGTGGTATCAAATGAGGTATTAGTTAAGCGGTGACCCTCGTATCCGGCGACGCAGCTGCGCCTGCGACCCGTCACATGCTTATTGTAATTATAATCCAGCTTCAGAGATTCTTGAGCGTCCGTCTTCGTCTTTACTTGTCTATAGATTAGCTTTCATTGCCTAGTTGTTGAAGAAATTGCATTTTATTTGCGGCTTCCTGTTGTAAGTACATATTGTAAAGCTTAATAAACTATTTAACTGATAATATAAACCACCAAATAACAAAAAAATTACCTCGCAAAGTTGTAGTCACCGAATCAACGAAACGTGAACACCGTTCAAGACGTCTTGAATTCGATCTGTGTATGTCATAGAAGTGGGTCGCGTTTCCACTCGCCTCCAACGTTTCAACTTATTCTCACAACTCCGTTCTATTTGTACGTTTCTTGTTAAATCTCTGCAATAACATTGATTTTTAAAACGAAAATTGTTCATCGATAACTCGCATCCGTAGTGCAATTAAAGAGCTATTAGAGAACTAAAGGTCGGGAACACTAGCCAGCGCGCCGGCCGGCCGGTCCACGGGATCGAGTGTTTTATGACCGGCGACCGGTTCCCACTGCGGTGGGAGAAATTTCATAAACCGAGAGCCGCTTACATTTTTGCATGAACGGAACTTGACAAAAACCCATTGATAAGTTCCGTCGCAGGCGCCTTATAGCTGTTGACACGCACCGTTATCAAGTTTTAATCGAATTTTGACTGCCGTTTCGCCTCCTTATGTAAACATGGACTTGTGTCAACAACTCGATATCAGATACGCACTCGTTCCTATTTTTTTATGGGCTCGTTCGCCACGGGAGTCGGTATACGGGATCATTCGATGTGGCGATGTAGGCAGTGGCCACTCGTTAGCGGAGCGAGCCAGCGTCATTGCCTCCATGCGTTTGTTTTATTTTTAGCATGATATTGAAACAATTTCGCTGCCATCTGCTCCCGGGTTCACCTGTCTATCATGTTGTTAATTTACACTCGTCGGCTATTAACATTGTCGTAAAGTAAAGGAAATATTTGAAATTCTCAACTGCCGCGCCCATGTTTAAAGGTCTCTTGTGGTTTAAGATGATGTACATTGATTATTTTGGTATGTTTTGCGGATGAGGCGTGTGTACTGGTAGTGAACGATTGTACACAATACTTAGTAACAAATGTGTGAATATGTGAAAGAACTGAATCAGTAGAACGTGAAAGTTAAAAGACAGGTGGAATTAAGTTAACGCGGTGGGTAACATGAGAACGGCTAATAAGTTTTACAATTGGAGTTTCACTTCCTTTATCGACAAGTTGTAGATTATTCTGATGCTTATCTTGTTTCCATGTTTGTAATGCAATAATGTGACACGTTCGTTTATGTTGCAGGGTACCTTCACGCTCATTGTGGAAGCGTGGCACGACACCAACGAGACGTCGAGATCGGATGGTGAGTTGTTCTCCTTATAAAACGATTATGATAAAAAGGGTCATGAAAATCTTCGTCCGCCTTGTAAAATTCAAATCACGTCGGTCACGACTCACTCACATTCAGGTTTCACTGTAATTCTGGGTGTTTATCGTGCATTTAACGGACAGGTTGTATATTTGAATGCTCATATTATCATATCGTGGAAGACAAAAATGTTCCCATGGTGTGGACGATTGGTGTTCCGAGCACGCGGCGTGGCGCGTGAGTCGCTTCGCAATGCGCGCGCTATTCTAATAAACTCAGCCTTCTGTAGGACGAAAATTTAGTAGAAATGTTCTAATGTATTCCGATGGCCGTTGACCGGCACCTAGACGTCGCGCTATGAAAATTACTTACGGAATATAGGCAAATTGGTTACCTACTTTGTTTAAACAGCCTTTTGGAACTAAACATTCGTTTCTAACACGCCACTCTAGCCGCAAAATCGCATTTAAGCCTGCCATGTGCTCGAATGTAATTTTAGATCGTTATCATTTATAATAATCGATTGGATAAGTTTTGCTCGTTTCGTTTCATATCACGAGAAGCCTAAACGCCCAATAAAGAATCGACAGTTTATGTCTTACATGCGACGTGGCGTGACCGAAAAAACGATTCCGAATGAATTGTAACCGGCCGGGTCGTAAATACATCATCGTGATAATACGCCGCGTGCATCGAACAAGCACAGCTCTGCTACATCGCTACACGAAAAAACAAAGCACTCTTTGAACCGGCCGGATCTAAAACGAACGCGCCCAATTCGATTTTCAAAATTATTAAAATGGCGGACGCGAAAACTGACCAGCGACGCCCATTTCTTAATTAGATTTTCATACCGCTGCACTCTGACCGACATAATTACTACTCCTGACCGACTAACAAAAAAAACTCCGGTGATTTACTTAGGAGATTTAAAGATACGGCGAGGAGTGTCTACGGGCCGGTTTACCGAAAATCATTAGCGTCCGAAGTGGATAGCTTAGAGGACGGGTATATTTTTAATACGGCTCGGGAGCGATGGGCGGCGCCGCTTCACTACCGAGAAATGTTACCAACAGAAATCTAATCAACCATAATAACAGGTTACACGCACGCCGTTTGTGTTCACTCACTATCGACTCACCGGGCTAATGCTTAATTAAATCACATTCGGTTTTTTATCTAATACCCAAATTGAACAGCTGCATTGGCTTAGAAAGTGGCCCTTGCTCGTAACTAATTCATTGTCGCGACCCTTAGACGCATTCACGGGTAATTTTTATGCAGAAGACATTGAAAAATGGCAACACACGACTCCAAGAGTCCTATATATCATAGATAAACGCGCAGCGCATTGAGAATCGGACGCTCACAGCGACGAATAAAGAGATTCTCGTGCTAAACAAATAAGTATACAACAATGGTCGCAGGCAATCCTGATGCCGCTCGGCTCCTTCACCGAAATCTTTTGTGTTTGGCCCGAGGCAAGCCGGGCTGCACCTGGGCCACGCTAACGGGCCGCCGCATTGTTTACTTACTGGATGCTAAAAAATACACCTCCGAGGGAAGTCAGGGAATTTTTTAGTTTACACTTCATCTTTCGTCGTCGTAGGGCTTCAACATGATAAAAAATATCAGGAAGACGCTCCGGAAGGTTCGATTTATGATGTAACAGGCGCAGTGGACTCAGGAAGCGCTGTCGACAGATGCTCGGCACATGCGCTCGGATAATAGGTGGGCACACTCCTCCTGTCTCGTCCTGTGCTCTTGTTTACATTACCGCCGGGGTCGGCGTTGTTTACAATTATTGCACTACTTTGTTTTACTAGCCCATATAGGTGAAAACAGGAAAAAGAGCGTGTGAAAACTATTGATAAGAGATTCCTAGAGGCAATTATTGGCTCGGGCCGGTGCGGCCGCCCCGGGCCCGGCTACCGCTCGCCGAGTGCCGCCTGACATTACACGACCGAGATGCGATTATCGATACAGTTATGTTGTGACGGCTGCTTATCTCGCTATCCGGCCGTGCATTATTAGTCAATTCATTACTCCAGCGAGTAGCGCGGCCCGTGCGCGGTTCCCAGGACTCGCGTCCCAAGTATGATTACTCGCCTCTTAATTGGCTTTCACGAAGGTTAAGCACCACCACGTCAGCCGTCTGGAAATGTAACGATTACATTGCGCAATCCTTCGCATTCATCGAATCCTTCGCGCGGAACGAAAATGCCCGCTGAACAATGGAGAATTTAAAACGCGGACCGTCCTTCGTGTCTTACGCGAAATCTTTTAGAAATACATTGAGAAATCTTTAATTTGGCCCCTCGAGACCCTCAAAGCTTGAGTGGATGAGTTATTTATTGAGTGCAAGAGGCGACGTCGCCGAGCCGCACTTCTCGTAACGAAATATTCTTCAAGTGTTAGAAGTGGACAGTTTTATAAACAAAAGTGGCGCGTCGTTTGTGTAGACAAGCCCATTGATGAGATGTAGTTTCCCACAGAGCGGAGCGGGCGCGCGTCGTACGACCGGCCCGGGCAGGTGTCCGAATCGAGACGAGTGGAAATCGACACACCGCTTAATGATGTGGGCCTCACCTGCGGAAAACGGTCGTCGAACCTTCGCGCATCAGCGCTACTCGAACTCGACGTCGCGGTTTCGATTTCGTTGGAAACCTCCCACCGATCACTAATTAGATCGCTCGCGATCCAGTCGCGCTAAGCGCTGTCACGCTACGTGTATAATGAACGAGGAGCCAGGCTCCACATCCGGTGGCCTCATTATCGATCGATGGATCATATCGGCGGAAACGTCGCGTGATCGCATCCCCGCGCTTCCCCAAAATCGCGTTTACAAACATCCCAAATCGGTTGCGTCCGCCTCCGATAGCGCAGCCGACTCAAATTATCGGTTATTTCGCTTTCTTTTGTTTTTGTTTATTGGCGTTTGCCGTTCGAATATATTTTCATTTTATTTGTAGTGACCTCTGGGCCGTAATTACACGTTATCTGGCGCAGCGGCGGCGGGCACGTACCGAAATGCCTCGTCCTTCTTTAAACGCGTTATTTATTTGTGAATCGGAATTACATTAATAGATGCGATAGTAGGGTACTCCTTCATTTAATATCGTTACGCCGTTGAATTAGGATGATGTCTGTAATTTGTACGGTTGTTTCTGGAGAACTGAACTTTGGGTTGGACGTGTCGGATAGAACACAAAAACGTACCAACGCAATTTTCCTACAAATTGCTTGCCGAGTTAAATATTGTAGGGTTGTCATGGGGACCTAATTATGTTAATCATAAGTATCCAATTTATTCGAAGTGCCGCGATAGTTTTGTGCTTTTGTTTTTAGTGGAGTTTGGCTTTTTATTCATTGAGCTTGGGAGATATATTGTGGAGGTATGTCAGTGGTCCGGACAGCCCTGGTGCACCGGAGGCTGGGTGCACGGTTGCCATAATTCTCGTGCGCACATTGGAACTAAATTGCAAGCGGTCTGCGCGCTGTTCCCACACATCACTTTTCTAATTCCCGCCGAATGCACACTTGCCTTTCATAATTTCTTTGTCCATTTAAGCTATGAACACACGCAGTTATCGTTAAAAATTAAATTTTTACTCACGCTCTCCTCGTATAGAATTCGAAACGATAAAATTGATGAGTGTTGAGTAGAATAAACTTCATAATATTTAATCGGAATGAAAGGCCCGATCGAAATAAATTGATAGCTTTCGTCTGATTGTATTTTCGTAAGGTACACAACCGGCGTAGCATACGCGTTTTATCTTCTAGATTTATTGTATAGATACGATCTTTGTAAGCCTACACGAGCCCGGTGGATCGTGTGCGCTATGCTTTATACCAGCAATGTCGACGCAATAATCGTTTCCACGATATTATATGAAAATTGAATTTGTATTCTTTGCGCCATATTCGCCAAATGTCGTGACAACGTCCAATGTCATTTTGCAGTTTGTGAGTTTGTTAGAAAAGTTTATTTTCGATTTGTTTATAAAGCAATAAGTACTGGATATTATGCGGGTTTCCGTTATTTATTAGTTTTAAGTCGGTGAGTCGTAGTGGCGGAATTATATCGGGATGTGTTCCAATGTCAACACGGCTTGTACATGATATTTGGAGCGCTTCATTCCTGTATTCGATATTCGTAAAACATGCACATACCGCAGCGTGCAGCATCCGCGCTGTTACACCAAGGACTGCACACAAGGATGTGTCAGTGACCTGTGACCTGTTTTCCTATATAAATACTCCGTGCACTCGACCACTATAAATGTAACTCCAAATCCATTCCTCATCGTAGATCGCAGATACCAGCCATCTCGTTCTCATTACCGCTGCTCTTAGCACTGACATACAAAACAAAAGAAAACACTTCTACACCATACGCCACGAAATTAGTCGGGATCGAACGTTTTTATATACCTTTTAATTTTATTTCGCGTCTGGTTTAATTTTATCTGCTGTCGGGATTACCGGCTTAGGAATGTACCCATCGAAGCAACAAGAGTAAAAAGTGGGCATACACGACGAAGAAATAAATAAAGGTAGAAACTGGTCGACGCTGAGATTTCTTAGCTAGGGCTGGCGCGCCGCGGTCGCAGACCAAACTAGGACGGACCATCGACAAAAAAAAAAAAAAAACAATGTTTTCTCACCGCGATGACTTGTGTTTATTCCTTGTATAGAACTTTAATTTGATAGTCCCAAATTGTTTCGGGGTTTGTGTTAGAACGTTTTGTATTTTTTACTTTTTTTTCTCACCTATTTTGAAGCTACCAAATCAAATTAGTTTCTGGAATCTGTATTTGCGGAGTCGATTGTTTTGTTTTTGTATTGAGAGTGATACACAGCCCTACAGTGTGGTCAGCACTTACGCGGTTTGATGAATGAAGTGGCAGTTTTTCAAATCAATGCAGTGGGTAGTTTTCACAGACCACTTTTTGCGCGTCACTTATGTAATGCCAGCCTGGCTCGCTCGAAGCTGCCCAGCTACTTTTTCCAAGATAAACGCTATACTTACGTGTGGTTTACAAGTAATATGTAACATAAAGAATGTAGTTAAAACTATTAATCAATCACACCGGCGCCGGCGACGAATCAAAACAGTGAATCACGCTTGGGAACAATGAAATCTCACGGTCGAATGCGGGCTTCAAACGCTCAACGTTAACAGGTCAATTTACTTCTGTAACCCTTTCCCACGGTGATAAACAAATATTTGTCGTCTTTACCCGTATTTAAATATTTCAAATAATTAAAAATGTCCCGTTAATTTTTTGGGGCAGATGTGGCGTATTCGCATTTTGGAAACACGTTTCCTTTGCACCTGCAGCGATCCAGTCCCGAAAAACAGTGTCCAATATTCTGCAGCTGTATTTTTTTTTTAAATCCATAGACAAGACTGTCAAGGAGGTAATTCCTCGCATAGTGAAGCGCGCTCGTTTGTTTCAATTATTCATAAAGAGGTCTAATAGGCAGGCCCACCTGATGGCGTGGTATTAACGAGCTTGTGCAACTGCTGGTTTTTATGCTACTCTGGGTGATGTGACGTCATTATGGCAGTCGTTAGCCATGTTAGATCGTGTTAGGTGCATGTAAAGTGGTTACTTGCGTTAAAGTTCAATGTTAGCGTTAAACTGGCGGAAGATTTTCATGGCCTTTAAGCCTTAAAACAGAAAAACCACATGGAAAAAAATCCAAGTATTTAAGTTTACTTTTTATCTTTCCAGATACCCTAATCGCGCGCATGACGAAACAAAGTGTAGCTGACGTGGGAGGCCAGTGGACGGAAGAAGAACAGAGGTGGGGTGGACCAGGGTCTGCTCATCTAAGACTGTCGTACCGTGTTACATGCGCAGCCCACTACTACGGCGCTGGCTGCGAAGTCCTCTGCAGGCCTAGAGATGACAACTTCGGGCATTACACCTGCTCGAGTGCTGGGGAGATCGTCTGCAAGGCTGGCTGGACTGGAGACTATTGCTCGAAACGTAAGTGTTTAAAACCTCTTTTGTCGTTCATCCTTTTTTAAACTTAAAAAAAAAAAGGAAAAGTTATAAATTGTCACTGGCTGGTTGTATGCTCGCAGTTGTTGTTATAGGAGCATTCCGCTGACCATAATGTCCTGAAAAAATCTGCGTTCCAAATTTAATTGTTTTCATTGACAAAGAAGAATTTAAAGTGTGTCTTTTGTGTACGAACTTTACCTGTTGGACTCCCGATCGAGATACTTCCCTATGTAAACATTTCCAGTAACATAAAAAAAAAGTTATCGAACAATAAACTAAAAATACACTAGTAGATCCAACGATAAAAATAGTTGAAAACGAAATAGATTAGTAGGTAGGCATAATTCTGTTCCAACCTGAATTTCACGCGAATCAGGCTGATTCACCTCTTCAAAATAAATAAGAGGCCTTGATTTTCGTGAATTAAAGATAAAATTGAGTACAACGTCATACATGGTGTCCTAAATTTCCAATATCCCAGTTTTTAATGTGGAGCGTCCCACAATTCAGTCATCCTCATTAAAACGACAATTTTTAGCCTGACATCCTCTCATAAACATTCTAATTGTGCCCGCCATAGATACATTATAATGATGTAACATGAATTTGTGACACACCCTGTTTTGTAATAAAATTGTACAAGACATCACCAAGTTGGTTGAAAAATGCGAACAGCATCTGTTGGGAATATCATTATTTATATCAGTTGAAGAAAATCTTATTTATTAGACGAAGCAACTAAATGCAATAAGTTGACATTGACATATAAAATAAAGCACATTAATTAAAATTCAAATAACACTTTTTATTTCGAATTAACATGACCAATAGTCGTAAAATTAGTCCTATTTGTTTAGTAAATAACGTTTTCAAATAAATATTAACTAAAACTATTAAATTCCCAACATGGCCGACCGTGTTAGTATTTTCTAATGTCAGTTTTGACAGCTGTAAGCGACCTCCTTGTAAGTTTTTTTTATTTTTTTATTTCTAATACCGCGATGCGAATAGTAATGGCACTAATTATCTCATAGCTTCGAAGTCGTAAATCGTATTTTTAATTAGTCCCATATCACTATTAGTGTATTCATGTTATTTATAGGGTTATTTCTACTTCCCGTGCCATCGGCCGACCTCCAAACAAACTGCTCATAATTTTAATCACTTATTTTTTGTATCAAGTCTCGACTCTATAAAATGATATAAAAGCATAGTTTCATAGTAATTACAGCTGAATATTATCATATTTAATGTTGAAAATTTCTTACGTACACAATTCATAACATATTTTTATGTGTATAATTGTTGAGATATTTTCCTGACGCTTGAGGTTTAATTAATTTTCTTGGTAATGGCACATTAAATTTCGTTACCGCGCAGCTAATTAACGTTTTGATTTGATTTTTTATATGTTTCTGACATTATCACAATAGACTCGTTAAATCAAATGTAACTACCCATTCATTGGGGTGTCAAGAACCTCGTTCTAAGCTTAGGATTTGTACTTTTTTTATAAATCTAATTCACATTGATAAAAACTAACAATTCATAAGATCTAATTAAAGTCTGATCTTAAATTCTAAAGATTCATTACTGAGATGAAGTTTATCTACGTTTACATCAAAGTAATTGCTACTTGGGCAGTTAATGTCAAACCAGCCAGCCGGTTAACGACGCTATAATTTTCTAATTGATTAAAATGACATCATAAGTTATTTTTCCAAATATCATTTGACAGTTGTGTTGTGGAGAGACGACAATATTAATATAGTGATGTCCGGCTTAGTTTATTGCTAGCGTGTGACCGCGCTGCTAATGTTTGCGTTCCACAGCGCATGATGCGTTTGTAAACAAAAGCAGCGGACGCAGCGCTCGCTCAGCCATCATCGGTGTCCGCTTTTACTTATCGATCTCGAGCATTTCTAATAAAATAGTTGCGATCACGTCATTACTGGCCGACGTCCTGGCGTATGTTAAGCACATCGCGTCTCGTATTGTGAAACAAAGCTGCGCGTCTTGCCGAGATGCATTGTGGCGGCGGGCGGATGTCGCGTCGCAATCTCGGCAGCCCCACCTGCCGCCGCGTTCCCACACTCCGGCGCCGCAAAAAACGCGCCAGAGCGAGACAATACGCCCCGCTCTCCGTAGCGCGCCGTCCCGCTCCCGCGCCAGGGCTGTGCCCGACACAGCCTCCACGCGACTCCATAACCACGAAATCACAATTTTCTGGAAAAAGTAAACAAACGGCTTCTCAACACGATCGACATCCAAATCATCCCAAAAACGTACCAACAAAAAATAAATAAAATATTTCTTAAAACCGAACGTGTGAAAGGAACAATATCGCGAACGCAAACGACCGTACGTTACACAAATGCATTGCAATAAAAGTCGACAACCCTATCAGCGGAGTTTGTATCGGCGATTACGAAAATGTAAAAGCGAGAGAAGCGGCCATAATGTAATGAAAACAACGCAGTAGGTTCGCGCACGCACACAGGCTCACCGCTACACAGATGCCACGAACCGGGTCAAAAACACCTTTAAACAAGAACTGAACACCAATCGAAATAAACTCTGTACTTGACCGTGTCACGAAAGCCGGCTCACATCTGCCGAACGGTATCTCGCCTTCTGGGAAAGCTTAACAATCCCGAAAACTTATTTGCATGTCCCGGCGGCATTATCCCCGTCCAGCTCTCCTGCTTAATGATAGGGTAAACATCGCGAGAGGAACCTTTATGGCCGGTTAATTTCGCCTAATTGTAAACGAGAGTAAAGTTCTCACGAATATTACCTTCTGTATTGTATCGCGAATCCCACGCGCACCTAATTTCCGTTTGGGATAGAGCAGATGTAGGATCAGTCAAATATTTGCGGAACACATGTGGGACGTCTCAGGGACGTTGTTGGGCGTGCTACCTGTCCTCGGCGGCGACTGAGACCTTGGTCGCAGTGCGGCGCGCTAACCTTTCATTACAGATCGATACAGTTCATGTCCATTGATAATAATTAATAGGCCTGCAGGAGCGCCACAACATCCTCCCCGCGGCGTCTTCGTGCCCACTTACGACCTGAATTGGTTTTGGAGTGTAATTTTTACTACCGTTTTACCTCAGTTCGAGGGTCAAGATAACCTCAAGTGGCTGGAGTGCCAGCTCGGTACACATACACGGCACTCGAGCGCTTTGATCTCCTTGCCTGGCGCGCCGGAGCGAGCACGGCGCCTCACTTACTTTTTCCCCGTCTATAAAATTTTATTAATAATTCATTGTAATGGCCCACCACCAGGTCATGAGAAGCGATTGTTTTAAATAACATTAAATTTTATTTTATTCGCGAAAGTGTGAAACGTACGTGAAAGCGGATTATATTTTCAATTTTCTCAACAGTAAAAAAACATGGTCGGTATGATAATAGAAGTAACCGCGTGAGTGAGCCAACCAATTCGCCGGAGTGAGGCTTAAGCCGATTTGCGCGCACTCGGGGCAAGTTTGGGGGCTTTATGCTCGCTGGGCTGTATTTAAACCTATAATAGAGTCTAGGGAGCGGGGGGAAGGCTAATCTCTTTCATGCAGCTCCTGGCGTCTCTTAAGCTCACAAAATAACTCTCCGACTCCGCGGTGTAGTTAGAGCTTCGCTGAAATTGCTTCCTCGTCGATTTTAGAACCGGAATAAGCCAGTTTACATTTGCATTCGGATCGGGAATGAAAGTTATGATCAAGATGGCGTCTAGTATTTTTCTAGCGAGTTAGGGGAATAGTAACGGTCGAGCGACGGTTAGGCTCCCCGCGCTATCTGCCCCCTTTGTATTCGCTCCGATAACTTGCCCATGCGCACCCGACCGATACGACTCGCACCGCACTTCTTATTTCAAAACTATTTTTCTTAACATCAAGCATACATTACCGCTTAGCTTTTTACAAAACAACTTTGTAACATGTCTGCGCCGCAATGAACTTCGATTGCTTCTAATAAACGAATACTTGGAATACTCTTCGCAAGGTGGAAACAGGGTAAAGTTCGATACATAAATACGAAGTTAACGAGCCGCACTAACAGACACACATTACATTGTAGAACTTTCTGGTATTAAATATAATTAGAAATCCCTGAAGACTCGACTCGCAGGAGTGAAGTGCTCTTACATGCGAAATTAAAGTGAAAATTTTAATTTAATGCGGGTTATAAAGTTCAGAGAGGATTTCGTTGTAGTAACGAGTTGGTGCGAGTGAAGATAAATAGTGTGTGCGCGCGACCTCGCCCCCGGCGGGACGCGCGAGCCTCTCTCTTTGTTGCGAGCGTGTCCTTTACTGCGCTCTGCACAAGATTCCACGCTAATGCGAGGCACCGCGGCCATCGAATATCATCCCGATGATTTAACGATCCTACTTCCTCTACAATTAAAAGAATCCATTAGTGGCCCGCTCAGTCCATTGTGCGCTCTTTGTCTTTGTGTCGCTAACGAATGTATTCTTTTTGTTCCAGCGCGCTGCCTGCCCGGCTGCGACGCGGAGCACGGCCACTGCCTCAAGCCCGACGAATGCATGTGAGTATCCACTTCACACCTTTGTGCTAAACGTTCACGTTACCTCCCTCCGTGTCTAAATCATTCATCCTCCTCATTGTTCCCTCAGAGAAGAAAGACATGCTTTTGTCGCTTGTTATCACGTCCCATTGTGTACTAACGAATGTTGTCGTTTAATTCCAGTTGTCATTCGGGCTGGGTGGGCGAGCTGTGCGACCAGTGCGAGCGGCACCCGGGCTGCGTGCACGGCACGTGCTCGCGGCCCTGGGACTGCATCTGCGAGGAGGGCTGGGGCGGACTGTTCTGCAACCAGGACCTCAACTACTGCACCAACCACCGGCCCTGCCGCAACGGCGGCACGTGCCACAACACCGGCCAGGGCAGCTACACGTGCATGTGCCCGCCCGAGTACACCGGGCCCGACTGCGAGAAGTCGCTGCACTCGTGCGCCGTGCGGCCGTGCCTCAACGGCGGCGCCTGCGTGCCCGACGAGGGCGGCGAGCTGGCGTGCGCGTGTCCGCAGGGCTACGAGGGCGCGCGCTGCGAGACGCGCCGCCTCACGTGCCGCGACCAGCCCTGCCGCCACGCCGGCGTGTGCGAGCCGCGCGGCGCCGGCTACGTGTGCGTGTGTCCGCTGGGCTACGCCGGGCCCGACTGCGCGCTGGAGGCCGACCCCTGCGCCGCCGCGCCGTGCCGCAACGCCGCCACCTGCACGCGCGCCGGCGACGGCTTCAAGTGCACCTGCCGCCCCGGCTTCCGCGGCAACCGCTGCGAGATCGACATCGACGACTGCGCCGGCATCCAGTGCGAACACGGCGGCACCTGCGTGGACCTCGTCAACGGACAGCGCTGCCAGTGCGCGCCCGGCTTCGTGGGCGCGAGATGCGAAACTAGAGTCGACCTGTGTCTGGCTAAACCCTGTGCGAACGGCGGAGAATGTAAGATCCTCGACAACGACTACGAGTGCCGGTGCCGGCCCGGGTTCGCCGGCAAAGACTGCAGTATTGACATCGACGAGTGTTCTTCATCACCGTGCCGGAATGGAGGGTCGTGTAGGGACCGGGTGGACGGGTATCACTGCTCGTGTTTGCCCGGGTGGGGGGGTAAATCGTGTACGGTGTCTTTGACGGAGTTGGCGTATAAACAACCGAAGGGTCACTTGAGAAGAGTGGGGGACGAGATGTCAGAGGAGTCGCTGTCGGGGCAGCAGGTGGCGTGGATCGCGAGCGTGACGGCGGTGGTGCCGCTGGTGGCGCTGGCGGCCGTGGTGGGCATCGTGTGCGTGCGGCGGCGGCGGGCGCGCGCGCAGCACGCCGCGGACGCGGAGGCGCGCGCACAGAACGCGGCCAACGCGGGCGGACACGTGATCCGCAACACGTGGGGCAAGTGCGAGGCGCCCGTGGCCGAGTGCCAGAACGCGCACAACGCGGCGGCCGAGGAGTGCAAGCGCAAGACGCTCAACACGGAGAGCGCGCGCCTGCTCGCCGCGCTGGACCCGCGCCTCTCGAGGCTCTCCGCCGACTCCGCCTACTGCGCCAATAGGTCAGTATTTATGACAGCTTCACAAGACTACACCAACCAAAAATTTTGATTTGCCATCAAAAAATTAAACGCTAAAAGTTCTCAGTGATCACTTTCACTCACACATACACCTCACTTACACCCTTCAGACAATATCTAACATCTCCTTTCTGTTGTTACAGCGACACTTCGCTAGTGAAGCGGGCGCTAGAAGGCGGGGGGGTGTACGTGTTAGACGACCACTGCTTGCCGCCCACGTACGCGACACAAGTGTAGTGATACTGACCCGTCAATGGACCAAACTTATTTATTCACAACGGACGCTCGTGCGAAACTGGCTGTGCGCCGCGTGTAAATATAGCGTAAAGAAAGTGTAAAGTGACCCTGTATAAACGGCTAGTTATAAGCGTTCCGAAGTATTTATTTAAGAGAGCGATCTGTGTCACGCCCCTGTAAATAGTATTGGCGGGACGGATCGCGTTTTTTCCGCCCCTGATCGGCGAACGAGGACCGCGCGCGCCGAGGGGCCGGTGGACAAGTCCACGTCGCGATCTCTGTACGCTTGCGGCTAACGACATTCTGTCAGCAATTTAAACGAACCTTCCAAATTCAAATTCTAAAAACAACTTTTTTAATTGTATAAACTTTTTTTTTAAGTTTTTATTTTTATTGTATAAACTTTTTTCTAAGTTCTCAGTCTCTATGGTTTTATATTTGAACTCCTTTACGATCGTGTTTACATTGTTTACAAAATGTTCTAGCCTCAAGTATAGGTAACGTGTGCTGCGTCCCGTAGCTCGGTCCGCTGCGCGACGCCGCATCATGACGCGATACTGCACGGCTCACGCTTGACTCCTTACGCCTAGAAAAAAAAAAAGATCGTTCTGTGCCAGCAGAGAGGCGAGCGTGCCAGTGCAGTGCCGCGTCATGTACACAAAACACCACTAACACTATCCCTTTAGACTCGCACCAGTATAGAAGCCAAACCGTGCGTAAAATAAGATTAGACTAATTTATAAAAAAATAATAATCAACGCGAATGATGCGTTCATCAGTTTTACATTGATTTATATTTTGTGATTGACTAATTGTTGTCATTTGTTCCTATGATTATAATAGTGAATTACTGCCCACGAAGAATCTTGTTCAGGTTTTCTTGAAAATCGACGTAGATTTTTTCTTTCTGTCTCCTAACTTCCGTACTCGGGATGTAGATCAGTTAGCACGATAATTTAACGTTCCTGAGACTGTGAGCGCCATTTCTGCGCCCTGTATGCGCACGCGCACGCAGGCCGCACAAGTCGCGCCCGCGCCACACAAATATTCACGCACGTAATTAGTCCATAGGTTAAAATTAACTTCAGTACTTATAGAAACAAATTGTCGAAACCTAAGTCATTGTGTATAAAAACATAAGTTCTAGTGTTTTAAGTATAATCTCCATTACTTATAAGAGTACTGAGACAATATTAAGTGTCATCAGGCAACATAGGACAGGATAACTCTGCTTGTTTTAACTTATTTATTTTAATAGGTACAGTTCTCGAGATATGTTGTGTTTATAGATTCGCAACTTGACTCGCCACACACATCGTCTCGTGACGGTTCTGTGGAGTGTCGACCACGAATCGTCTATATGAAATAATTTATGTTAAATTACATTTTTATAAAATCCGTGTAGATATTATGCGGTAAGTGATAGGTCGTATATCACCTCTTATGTTGCCTTTTGTACTCGATTGTAGAATAAAAAGGTTAAATCGACAAAATTGTAAAAATAAGAATAGACTGATGACAAATAATAATTCTCTTGTATTTAATTTTTTAAGATGACAAATAAGTTTAAATTATGAGGAAATAAAGAACATCCAAATGTACTAAAAAAAAATAGAATCATAATTTTTGTACTTAATTGATCACGGTGATCCTTTCATTTTTCTTTTTGTGAATTTCGTAATGCTATATTAATATGTCAAAATTGTGATTTCCATTCCGGACAATAAAATGACAGTATTTTTTAATTTATTTATTACAACCGTATCATTATAATTATTGTGAATTTCTTTAATTTTTATTAACAAAAATAAATCATTGTTTAATTATTTTTTGAGCTTAAGTTTACAATTGACTGATGTAAATTGACTTATTGATATTTTGGACTCATTTTATAAAATCATGAATGTATTTGTGCATGTGTGAGTATACTGAAAGATAAATTTCAAATCATTCCATTTCTTAGCTAAGTAGCCTTTATCTATAAATCTTATGTTTAATTTCCTATTTTCTTATTGTTTATTTTGCATGTGAAACCAGTGATTGTCTTAATTGTTTTCCATTTCGTCCTTTTTGGACAAAGTACAATTGTCTGTTATCTATCTTAGTATAATATTGTTACCTTTTGGTATATTCACTTATGTTTATGTTTCAAAAGAAAAATGAAAGTAATCTTCATGTGAAGGAGCTGTAACCGATATAATTCCATAAATAGATACTATCAGAATAAAAGTCATATTGTATTGCTAATGCGGTGATAAATTTGCCAGCGAGTGTGACGACGTGTAATTATTGCAGTGGATGCAAACGAGAAATAAAATGTTAATAATAAACAATTGTTTACAAAAAATTAAAAATAACAACTTTTATTTTTACCATCAACCCTAGAGATGTGTGAGATGTGGCGTTGTTGTGCGTTGGGAATATTTCCACCAATATTCATACTTCGGACAATATTGCTGGCAACGGCACATCTCTAGTCAACCCTACCTCTGATATATACGGACCCAACACCAAACATACATTCAATTCAGAACAGAGGTTTTTACCATGACGACTTCAAAGTCGGACGTGCGAACGAGAAACGGGAATGGTGCTAGTCTTAGATTATACACCGTTTAATTTTGACTGTTTTAATTCCGTGGAGGGTCGATCCGGTACATGAAACACTATCGATTTGAAAAGATAAAATTAAAAAAAGTACCTTTTTTATAAAACTCGTATTAATTTACGCATGTACGAAATTAATTTCTTTAAGAAAACTTCAGCTGAGGGAGTACAATGACCTGTAAGTAGTAGTCGGCGTTGCGTACTAATTACCTACAGGTCGTTGAACTCGCTTAAAACGCGGAATTAAAACGATCAAAATTTAACAGGGTATATTTAATCTAAGGTGCTAGTACAATTACCGTCACGGATCTTGGGAGCTCGGCGTTGGAGTGGGGATCGCTTTGCGCATTCCATACATTGGCGAGCCAATCGTCGTTGTTAGATACATACAGCAAGAGCAGGGAACGAATCATGAGTGACGTCTTTGACGCGGTGGCGCGGCGAGCCAATCACTGACACTCCCCGCCCCCGCGTCTCACTTCGCACCACTAAAGAGACCGAATATTTGACTTTGCGCAACTTGAAGCCAGCGCTCAACATCCGTGCCGGCAATTGTACACCCTATAGGTATAGCTCCATCCCTTTAACAGTTCACTTTAGGTCGTAAAATGGATCGCATTAAGAGCTCATAGTAAGGATCTCTGTTCAGATAATATGATATGTGTACGGTGGTTACCTTACACCTTGTTTGTTAATGTTAAAATGTTATGAGTACCGCGCCGCGACCCAAGTTAGGGAATTTGATTAAGTGAAACGATGTTTACTGTTACACGGATTTATTGGTACTAAAGTAATTTACAAATGGAGCGCGATGCACCGCATCATAAGTGCAAGCGTCAGCATTATTACTAAACAATACAAAATGTACGGGTTTGCTCGTACATACTCCCTACAGGAGAAATTAACAAGATACAAAATAAATGTTATCAGATCAAAGGTCAAAATATTTGAAAACAATGTTTCAAGAAAACATATGACAAAAAATATGTTTTAGGAAAAAACACAAAAATATGTTACTATGTTATACAAAAATAATGTTGATACAATCTAATTCGAAAAAGACATAATTAATAATAAAGTTAAGTATTGTCTCTGGTCGCACTTAACGAACGCAAATAGGTGACGTAGCTTTATTCATTCGCGCACTATTGAGATTAGAAACACTGCTATGATTGTTGTCATTTAACTCACTAACACTGTGGTAAAACACTCGGTCACCGAGAATCAAGCACGAGTTGTCATTGTTGCTGTGAGGAGGCGCAGGCGCACCCTGCGCTTGCGCTGGTGTCGGTGCTGGCGTCGGCGCGGCCGGCACGCTCCAGGCGCGCCAGCGACGCCACACGTACCCCAGTCCCGCTATTCCCACGATGCCGACGATGATGTATATTAGCGTGTAGTGATGAATATCATGAACAGAAATGCCTTCAGCTATAGCGGCATTATCTTTCAAGATCTTAATTTGCTGCCCAAGTTCTGCTAAATCCATTTGATTCTGGTCAGATTCTGAATCATTCGTGGGTATCAAATGCGGGATCGTAATGTTGATAATATGATTTATCGGTGGTATCAGTGGAGTATAAACATCAGGTTTAGCGTTCATTCTGCTAGACTGTTGTCTGTGTGCAATTAAAGTAAATGTTTGCGTTTTAATAATACACCCATTGTCTATAGCAACAAGACCGGCACCGGTCAGCTGATGACTGGCAACTTGATTCTCGCACATTATACGTAAAGAGCATTGATCGCAACAAAAATAGATGTAGTTGTTAATTGTGTTACTTTCAAACCAGCTGTTTTTGCAGGGAGAGATCCTTGTCTCACACTCAAACTCTTCGGTCTGGCAGAAATCTTTATCCCCATTTAGATGATAAATAGGTCTCTGAATATGACATAGATAAGCATCTGATATCAGACATGATGTCAATGTTTTCTCTGTCATAGTTAAGTAGGTATCCTTCTTCAAATTTAAGGCCACATAATCTGATATTGGTTGAATGCTAACCATGTCAGTTCCTTTGACTTGAGGTATGGAAAATATTTTGAATATCTCAAAAGTGTCTCTATTGATAAGAGGAAGTCTGATTTCAAAGATGAGGTACTCTACCAGCATCCTGGCCTTTACTTTGAGAAGCTTATATATTTTTCTTAAATCCAATTGTACATTGTCTATCGGCAATGTCACGTCCTTAGGGAGCTGACTAGCGATGGTGCTCAGCTGATCTTGCAATTGAACGGGAGTCAAAATGTGTGGATTAAACTGACCGTGATAGATGTCAGTGATAGTGTCCAGCAAGGTGCTTTGTAAAGACTTCAAGTTATGTAGCATGTTGCTCCCTGTAATAGCTCCGACAGTCAGCTCGTTTACAATAGACATGTTTTGTGTTTCAGATTGAACTTGGTTTAGCGCCTTTTCGATGGAAAATATATGTTGGGAAACCATTTTATGTTGTCTGTTCATGGTTTGCTCTGTTCGTTTGAGAAGATTATATTCAACCTCTATAATCGATGTTTGGTTTTTCCAGTAAGAGGCAATATGACGTTGGTTGTCACGTAGTAACGTTATGTCCTTGCGATATTGTTCGGCGAATCTCGCGTCTAATACCCCGAAGAGGCTATTCGCAAGATATCCGACACCGTCGATAAGACCGCGCCGCTGTCTAGCGCGCTGCTCGTTCGCGTGCTGATCGAGCAACATCTGGTTGTAGTATTCAAGTTCACCGAAGCCTTGAACTAGCTGTAATAATAAGATATCACAGTTCATAATATTACGTATTGTTTTGCATGATTGTTCTAGGGACTTCGTGTATTTGTTGAGAGCTGTTATGCCTTCCCAATATGGTTGCATATCGTAGTAGATAATGAGTTTCCACTCGTCGCGAATAATTTGCATGTTAGTTAATTTATCGAAATAGAGACTCTGGTTAGGTCTAAATTTTGTTGATTGGAAATCGCAGTGTCCTCCTGTTATTATTGTCATAAAAAATAATAAAGACGTAAATAATGTAGTTACGCTAACTCTCTTCGATTTCCTTTGAGGTTTTGTTTCTTCATTGTTTGTTTTCAATTCTTCCTGGACATTTTCAGGCGAGTCTGATAGATTTTGGTTTACAGGTAACGTTGATATTTTGGTAATTGGTCTTTTAAGAATTCCGTTCTTCATTTTTAAGCTGACAACGCGAACAAATCCATCTGCTCCCGGATGTAGATCGACGACCCTACCCATAGACCATTTTCCAGGAGGTAAATTGTCATCGTGCAAAAGGACTACGTCGTTTAGGTTTATGTTTTCCCGAGACTGTCGCCATTTGCTTCTTGTTGTTAGTTGTGTTAGGTACTCAGAGCGCCATCTTTTCCAGATGTCAGCGAAAATTCTCTGAGTTAACTGCCACCTAGTCCTCAAGTCCCTTTCAGTTTCAACTAGGGTAAGTGCTGAACCGCCAGTCAAAAAGTGAGATGGAGTTAAATAATCTAAGTCCTCCGGATCTTCCGTGAGAGGACATAACGGTCTAGAATTGAGACATGCTTCGATTTGCGTGAGGACAGTTGACAATTCTTCGAAAGTCAACTTTTGCTCTCCGACAACTCTTCTAAAGTGATGTTTAAAACTTTTGACTGCGGATTCCCAAAGACCGCCTGCGGAAGGCCAGATAGGTGCATTAAAATGCCACTTGATTTCCATATCTGTCAGTTCAGCCAAAAGTTCGTTGTTAAATATTTGCAGCAGTTCCTGGTGTTCTTGTTGGATTTGTTTGTTGGCTCCGACAAAGTTTCGTCCATTGTCACTGTAAATGTGACTCGGAGTACCTCTACGTGCTGCCATTCTCCTTAAAGCTGCGATGAACGCCGAGGTACTTAGATCGGAAACAAGCTCTAGATGGACTGCTTTTGTTGACATGCAGACGAAAACAGCCACATATCCTTTTGTGGTTTTTATTCCACGGCCCTTGTTGGCTTTAAGGAGTAGGTGCCCAGTAAAATCTATTCCGGTGTGTTCGAACGGACGAGAGGGATTGCTCCTCGCTGCAGGTAAGTCACCCATGATTTGGTTATGCTTGTTAGGACTTAGCTTTCTACATTTAACGCATAAGCGTATTTTCTTTTTCGTTGCTTCATTTCCGCCTACAATCCAGTACCTTTGTCGGATAAATCCCGATGTCAAGCGAGGTCCACCATGGAAAGTAAGCTTGTGTGCATGTTCTATAAGAAGCTCTGTTAAACGTCCTCGTTGTGGGATAATTAAAGGATGTTGCATGTCAGCATGAATATGAGCATGTCTTAACCTTCCCCCAACACGAAGAAGTCCAAATTTATCCAAAAATGGATTTAGATTTAGTATTCTGCTTTTGTTGTTAAGCTTTCCTTTCTCTCTTAAGCTTTTAATTTCTTCTGCAAACTCTTGCTGCTGTACTTGCTTTATGATCTTCATTTTGGCTTTTCTTATCTCTTCTAGCGTAAGATAGGAAGTCTGCGCCTTGTTTTTCTTACTTGTTAAAAATCTAGACACCCATGCTAAAATGTGTACGACTTTGGTAAAACAACTGTGACTTTTCAATAAGGTCATGATTATACTGTCCTCTTCTGTTTGTTTCATGACAGTGTTAACTTGCTTCTTGGGTTTGATTTCCAATGTTGTTGTGTAATTTATTTCTTCACTTCTTTCATCAGCTTTGAATGTTTGTAGCCAAGATGGCCCTTGCCACCATAAAGGATGTTCCATCAATTGCGACATCGATAAACCTCTACTTGCGCAGTCTGCAGGATTTTCAGCAGATTTGACGTACCGCCAGCAGGCAGATGGCATGATTTCTGTTATAAATCGTGTCCTGTTGGCAACAAAGGTTTGCCAACGGCCTGGATCTCCATGCAGCCACCCCAGGACTGCTGTGGAGTCAATCCAGCCATAAATATCAATCTTGTAGTCAGTTATAGAAGCCCTGACTTTAGCCATGAGTTTAGCTAATAAATGAGCGCCGCAGAGCTCCAATCGTGGCAACGATATGTTTTTGTTAGCCGGGATTATTCTTGATTTTCCAGCCACCAATATGATGTTTGTTTGTTCGTTATAAACTTTACAGTAAATAACGCAGGCGTACGCCTTTGTTGACGAGTCGCAGAAACCATGTAACTCGACTCTTTGCTCGGGTTTTGTGCCCAACCATCTTGGTATTTGTACCTGACTTATTTGATCGATATCCACCTTAAGTTTTTTCCATTCTTCCAAAATATCTTTAGGTATCTGCTCATCCCACTGAATTTGTGAAGTCCAAATTTGTTGAAATAAAATTTTGAGTTTTGTTGTTGTCGGTGTGAGCCACCCCAAGGGGTCAAAGAACTTGGAGATATCGGACAAAACTGATCGTTTTGTAGCTTTGTTAACGGTTAAATCGATTTTTGGCTCGAATGTAAAATTATCCTTGACAGGATTCCAGCGCAGTCCTAATGTTTTAGTAGACTCCGGCTGTCGAAAGCTTTTGCTTTGTTGTTGGCATGGGACTTCATCGTGCAGTAAATGCGGATCATTAGAAGCCCATTTTCGTAGATTAAATCCCCCGCGTTTCAGGAGTTCAATTAAATCTTGTTGAAGTTGGCGTGCCGCTGATACGCTGTGAGTACCATGGAGAAGGTCATCCATGTAGAATGACTCCTCGAGGACTTTAGATGCTTCTTGATATACGGAGCGTTCGTCGTTCGCCAGCTGTTTTAGCGTCATCATTGCGAGGAAAGGAGCCGCTTTAGTCCCGTATGTGACCGTGGTCAGTTGATATTCTTTTAGTTTATGTCTGGGACTATCTCTCCATACGATTTTTTGCAGACTCTGATCTTCATTATGGACCAAAATTTGGCGGAACATCTTTTCGATGTCTGCGGTGAAGGCAAATTGATACTGCCTCCACTTAAGTATCAATGACTGAAGGTCCTGTTGCAGATTTGGGCCCTTGTGCATCAGATCATTTAAACTTTGGCCACTTGATGTTTTTGCTGAGGCGTTAAAAACCACTCGGAGTGACGTAGTTGTAGAATCGTCACGTAGTACACAATGATGGGGCAGGAAACATTCGAGTTTCGTGTTACAAATAGCTGGTTTCATATGTCCTAACGCTAGGTACTCGTGTATGAATGTTTTATATTCTTTTGCGATGGTTTCATTTTTAATTAGTTTACGTTCCAAATGACCAAATTGTGCTATGGCCTTTGATTTTGAGTAGCCCAATTGTTCTTGCAAATTGGTTTTCAGAGGGAGCCTTACTACATATCTTCCATCTAGCAATCGGTTTGTTGTTGAGCTGTAAAATTGCATACACTCTTGATCATCTGATGAAAGCGAAGTAGACTCAGCAATTTCTTCCGTTTCCCAAAATTTTTGCAACTGGTCAACATCAAACTGTACGACATTGCATTGCAGTGTGTTTACGTTGCCGCACAGGATCCACCCAAGCCGAGTCTGTTGAGCAATGGGCGTTGTTTGTTCAAGTCTGCAGATTCCCTCCATAATAATGTTTGAATATATGTCCGCGCCAAATAAAATATCTATCGGACGACTGACGTAAAACTCAGGATCTGCAAGTTCTATGTTTTCTAAGAAAGACCATGTGGGCTTCGCAAAGGTATAAGTTGGCAGATTTTTTGTTAAGCTCTTCATGATGAAAACGTCAGTATTAAAAGAATAAGACTCTCTTCTTGATGAGCAATTTATGTTGATAACTCCCTTACAGGCATTGTCCCTGGCTCCTATACCGGTTATTACTCCCTTGCATCGTTGACGGGGAAGTCCTAATTGTTGCGCCGCATTTTCGGTGATGAGTGAAGTTTGGGAACCCTGATCAATCAAAGCTCGCATGTTAAGAATAGATCCATCATATTTTTGGACCTTAATGACGGCTGTGGACAATAATGTTTCCGGTACATCACGTTGTTGGGCCACGTGAGTCCTAAGTTGCTGATTTTGCTCAGGCAAAGTACGGGAAATTCCAGCTTTAGGTATTGCTTGGCTAGGCGATGTGTTTGCGGCTTGCGCAAACGCTTCGTGAAGTATCGTATTATGACTTCCGTCACACTCATGGCACCGTTTTGTTGAAATGCATTCCTTGCCTTTATGACTAAAAAGACAATTTTCGCATAGCTTGTTGTCAACGACAAATTGTTTTTTGTCGATTGGGGACAATCCGATATATTGTTCACAATGGAATAATCCATGACCATTTTTGCATAATGGGCAAGTTCGTTTATTAGGGAATTTTCCGTTTGATTTCGAAACGTTTTTGTTGCTCGAATAAGATTGTTTCGAATTACGACTGATATTTTTGTTACTTAAATTATTATCGTTAGATGACTTTGCATTGGACCTTGGTGATTTCTGATCTTGTTTACGCCGCGATGACTCCATGCTTGTAAACTTGGCTTCCAGGAAGTTCAAAAAGTCTGATAAAATGGGTAGTTCACGAGGTTGCTTAAGAGACGCGATGTATTCGGAATGCGTGTTAGTATCTAATTTGTTGGACATCAAATAACAAATTACGGGGTCCCATGTGCTTACGTCTGCTCCCATGTTCTTTATAGCGTTAACACATTCGATGGTTGTATCGTGGATGCGTTTTACATAGTAGACTGAAGGTTGTTGCATGACCGGAAGGTTGGTTAGAGTATTCATGTGTGAGGTGAATATAAGCAGTTTGTTATTGTACCTATGATTAAGGATTTCCCAACATGTTGAATAGTTTTCAGAGCTAATCTGAAGATGATGTATTAAACCCTCAGCTTCCCCTTTCAGTTTAGCTTTAAGGAACTGCATTTTTTGAGCTTGAGAGAGCGACGGATTGTTGTGGATGGCCTCCATGAATAAATCTTTAAAGGATACCCAGTGTTGATAATGGCTGTGGTGTTCACTAAAATCACTAGTTAGGGATTTAGGTTTATAGTAAATGAAACAACCAAATCGTCAGTAAGCAGACTCAACCCAAGGAGTGACGTCTAGTCGAGAGACTGCTAGTATAGCAACTAACTTCACGTCGACCCTTGACTTGTCCTACATTTAATGTGTATACCACATCTCTTCCTTTTTATAAAATGATTTACATTTCAAGCACAGTTACAATGTTTAGCACTTAGATAATAATTTACAAAAATCGCTTGTTTGGTTTTTGAAGTACAATAACTTATATTACATTATTTAGCACACTTAGATTATAATTTACATTTGGTTTTTGAAGTACAAATATATATTTAGGATTCTTAATGTGTATCCCACATGTCTTCCTTTTTATAAAATTATTTAGATTTTAAGTGATATTATAATATTTAGCATTTAGATGGTAATTCGGATTTGGAATGCAATTACAGCATTTAAGATTTTGAAATGAATTGCGTTTAACACATTTGAGAGGTTTTAAAACAACAATATCCTCTTTTTTATATAGATATACAAAATGAAAACATTTCAATTGCATTTTCTTTTACTCGTAATTTTTTTTAACTAGATGAGGTCTGTGTTTCCTAGCTGACTGCTCTGAGAAGAAACACAGAAACAAACTCAGAGGTCAAAGTCTCTTTCAAAATCCACTGTAATATGTAATGGTGTAATCATTTATAAGAACTGTGTATCTACACAGTTTTGTAGTGTCTGAAATGATTTTGTATAAAGAACCACATAGATTTGAGTACATTTAGCATTTGTATTAGACTTACAAATATACTTTGGCCTTTAATAATGTAGTATTGTTATTTAATTTTTAAGAAAGCATTAGCTTTCTACTTTCTGTTTTAAATTGATTTAAATTGAAGGTGATGCTTCATACTCGGTGGTCTTATGGTGGTCCAACAAGGGTAGATAACATAAATCGATTAATTTTCTTGTAGGCTTCTCTAATATCTCGACTTGGATATTTCTTAAGGTCTGATGTCCGTCTATTTTTTGACTGCTTTGACTGTTTTTTTTTTTTTTTTTTTTTTTTTTTTATTCCAGATTCGGAATCCAGTAGGCACCTATTAAAACGTTATTATTTCTCGTTTAATACTGTATATACCTTGATTACAGAATTGTCCACCGTTATCAGATGTTCTTTTTTTTTTTTCCTTTGCCCCACATTAGGAGTTACACTTGTATTGTGCGTTTACAGAAATGTAAATTCCCATGCACAAGACTTTCAGACTCAGAACAACATCTGTAAACCATTTAAGATTTGCGCCTTCGAAATACAATATACCTATTTTACTCTATTCCTATTTTGTTCTATCTAGAAGTTTTACGATTCCACTAGAGAGTTATAGGAATCAGCAATTGGTTTCTTTTACCTGAATTTGACACAATTATGTTATTTGGTTTCGATTTTTGTTCTTAGGTCTTTGTTCCTGTGGCTAAGGAATCAGTATATGACCTATGCTTTATTACATGCGCGGTTGTTGGATTTCGAACTATGTGAGTACTAGGTACATCAATTAGTATTAGTGGCTGGTCTTTGACTTGGATGTGCTCTGGCAGTTAGAATGTCATGCTCATATATTTTGCTGATGATGACTCGGTTTCCTTCAGAAGAGTTGAGCTGAATGGTGGTACATGAGTCATTCATAAACTAATGCCATAGTCGGGACTGGTCATCTCGCAATTAGGCTTGTCATTTTGTAATTACCATGATTTCTTTTCATTATTTGTATTTTTATTTTTATTACGGATACTTTAACGTATGCATTATCAATATAAGTAATTATTTATTGATTCAAGTGTCCGTAGAGTTTCTTGTTTGTTCAAAATGCAAATTTGTATTGAATTCAAATCAATTCATGGATTAAATTAGATACACGAACTTATACTTCGTTTTAGTCTGACAGTTTCATTTTTTTTTACATCTGTCAGATTCTGTCTCCAAAGTTAACAGAACTATCGTTAGTTCTAGTTGGGTACGAATGTACGATCTCTTGTCATTATAGCCAAGGGATATTTTTTTTTAAACCCATTTACTTTTAGGGTTGAAAGTTGGAGTTTACTTATTCAATGAAATTGATCCAGAAAACGTTGAATTTCATCAACATTTCCATGTGAAAGTCAGACTGACTTATTATTAACTAGTTTGAAACCTAATGGCACTGAAGTTTCAATTGATATAAAATATTTCATTTTTGTTTATTACCTTTATAGTTGTTTAAATACTTACGGGTTTCTGGAAATTATTTAACAACGCATCACAAATTAACTTAAAAGTGCTGCGAGTGTTTATTTCTAATTCTTCCAGTCTTTTTTTATGTTATATCACTATGTTGTAAGTAAAGTCAACAATTCCTTCGCTATGGCACTATATCTTTTTCAACTTTTTTTTTTTTGTTGAATGTATAGCATTTACTGATTGACTTCTTAACTATTTATGAACTTTGATTTGAAACATGTACATAGCGTTCCTTCGCTATGGCATTATATATCTTGTTCACTGATTGACTTCTTAACTATTCATGAACTTTGATTTAAAAGATGTACATAGCGTTTTAAGTAATACTACGCTAGTACTTATTATATTTATCTAGGTCTCACGTATTTACAGATAAATACGTATACCATCATCAGCGTTGATATTTTAGTATAATATAATTGATCATCAGGCTTACCCGGGATCACCAGAGGTACCCAAAAAGATGAAATATTGTTTTATTTACAAGCCAGGTCCTATACAGTTTGTCTAGCTCGTCTTTTTGCTATTATTTTTTTTTAAGCTATTAGGAATCAAATAGCTGTTGGACTTTTTCACTTTTTCTTTTTTTTTTTTTTTTTTTAACAATAAAGATCTTCAAGTTGGCAATTGAATTCAGATCAAAGCCTTTTTTTTTTAAATTTTATAATGGATTTCTTAAAACATTTTTGTGATCATAGGCTTTGCTAGTAATACTTTAGAGTTACTTTTTTTTTCTGTATATCAAATAACCCTTGCACTTTATTATTGTATAGCACGTGACCATCAATTTCAATTGTTCAATTGTCATCGACGCAACGTGGCAAATTAGATAAGTAGGTGTGAACCTACCTACCATATAAGTGCTAGATGTTTCGTTTATTACTTTGTTTTTTAATATTTTTACTTTATTGTTATCATTTGACGAGAGGCAGACTTATTATTTTTTCTTTTATTGACTCTCGTTTCGCATTATTTCTGCAAATAATACTCAAAACACCTATTTATGCCATTTGCATTAATTATAGGGCATTGACTGAATTTTCATCAATTGCTCGAACTTATAATCATTTTTGTGATTGCCACAATTTACATGACATGCATGAAAGCAACCAAATTCATTGTTGTTATTTGACAAGAGGTTGGTACGAGTCTCTTTATGCCATTTGCGTTAATTATAGGGCATAACTGAATTTTCATTAATTGCTCGAACTATAAGTAATTACTTTTGTGATTACCAATTTTCATGACATGCATGATAGCAAACAAATCATTGTTATTATTTGACACGAGGTTTGTGCCTTTTTTTCTTATTTGTCCTTGTTTTGCAGTGTTTCTGGAAATATAATTTGAAAACACGTTAGCAATAGATTTACAGGAAAGGTACTTTTATCACGTTTGTGATTTTAGTTGCCACATTGGCAACAGTTTTTTGTTCAGTGTCAACTCCATTATGGCAGGTACTTATTGCACTTTGACTCTGGCTATCGTGGATTAAGTAGCTCAATGGCGGGATTGCTGTTTTTAAAGGGTTATGATTTTTCATTGTGATAATCTTCCATATTCTTTAGGGAATTGAATCCAGAACTAAATCTACAATTCAAATCATATTTGAAATAGAATCAAGAATTGTACCCACAATTCAAATAAGTTATTTTTTTTCTTTTTCCCATCTTATTCTTGTTTTCAACTAAAATGCAAGAATAATATAGGTACACAACACATCGTTAATTTATTTATAACCCTGAATTGATTGTAGCCAGCTAAGATAAGAACTCTATGGGCACTGTTCCTATAACATTTAAATAAACAAACTTTAGTTAGCAAGTCGCACAAGGGTCCATTAATAGGTACCTGCGCCGGAGTGCCGCGCCATGCTACTCAGCAAAACGGCCACTTGAAATAGAGATTGAAGAACCAACCACATCGGGGCGTTATAACGCGTGTGACAAATTCTTTGTTTGATGGATAAAGCCAGTGCAAAATGTATTTTATTTAATTAGCCTTAAGGATTTTATGACACTTATTTAGTTTTAACTATACAGTGATACCTAGCCAGGCATCATATTGCTTCGAAGTATCGAAGTGGTAATTGACGTTAAAACTGGTACTTGACGATATTCACGTTGGCACATTTCATTTTTGGATCTAATAATATCTTTCGATAAGATTAGCATCTATAGGTAAACGTGTTTATCGCTGGAAATTTTGATCGAATATTTTTATTTTGTTTCGATCATTTAACGAACACTCGTTGGTACTGATCATTTAACGAACTCTCGTTGGCACTTTTATTTTGATATTATGTAGCCACAAACGAATTTGGTCAACAAACATTGTATTTGGAATTTTTATTTATTTTCGAAATGTAGGGACATTTTGTATGCCCTAATCACATTCCGATATAGTATACGGTACCGTTTATGTATTAAATGAAGAAGTGATTTCATCGATTTATATTGCGCATCTCTCAGCTAATCACTGACGCAGATCGCTAATACATAGCTAAATAACGACCGAAATATGGACATTTCTATGAAACTGTAACATTTACTAAATTTCAATTTAATGTAGAAAACGGTCACTTATTTTTATTTTTTCTTTCAAAACACTTTGTGCTGTAAAATAATACTTTTCTTGCTGACCAATTTATGAAATATTTACAGAATTTCACTTAGGTAACGGTCACTTATTTTTTTTTTTTTTTTTTTAAACACTTTGTGCTGTAAACATTAATTTTGTTGCTGACCAATATCCGTAAGTAGTACATTATTTGAGTTAAGATCACTTTACTTACTGCGCTTTTACTCGTCGCCAATGTGGTGTTCACTAAAATCACTAGTTAGGGATTTAGGTTTATAGTAAATGAAACAACCAAATCGTCAGTAAGCAGACTCAACCCAAGGAGTGACGTCTAGTCGAGAGACTGCTAGTATAGCAACTAACTTCACGTCGACCCTTGACTTGTCCTACATTTAATGTGTATACCACAATGGCCATTAAACGTAGGCACTTCCATCTTTGGTGTAGACTGTTCTCGGTGTGATACAGACCACAGTTTGCTGTTCAGTGACTTCTTCATATTGTTGTACGTCATTTCATACGAGGTAAACTTGTCTTCATATGAATCATCTTGCCCGTCCAGTTCTCCTTCTAACTCCCAGTGAAGCATGTCAATGGCCGACCACCTCGTTTCCAAGGTTTTCAACGTATCTTGAAACTCCCATTTCTCAGTTATGGCATCGACGTTGATGTTGGTCACCGTTCGATAGAAAGCCTTAAAGTTGATAGTCTGCTTCTTCAGTAATTCATCCAACTTGCTGTTGGTGCCCTGAGACTTGAATTTCGGCGTTTCAAGTGAGGTCGTAGCCTCGATCTCCTCAGGATTCCTGTTCTTAAGGGTCCCTTCCACGCCGGCCCTGGATGTGCCGGCTAACGGTGTTGCTGGTCTTAAAATAGACGGAGGTCCTGCACTTTTAATAGCTTCACGCGTCGAAAGATAGAAAGCATGAGTTTGTTGATAGTGATTCAATGCAAAATACTCAATCGATTTGTTGCTAAAGGGGTTCAACTGATCGTGATTAGATTGAAACTCCTGCCAGTAGGATTCTAAAGTTTCCAATCTTCGTTTGATGTAGTCAGGAGTTTTGCGTTCCTGACCATCCTTCTTAAAGTTTGATAAAAGTTGATTCATGGCCACCATGATTTGGTTCTGGTTGGCCAGAAGATCCTCCATTGTTTGGCTCATATTGTTAGGTTAAGCAAAAAAAAAGGAAAGATCTTACTTTGTTTCTGCTGTACGTTGATTGCGCTCAAGACTGCTGTTAACTCCCTGAACTGCAACTCCACAGCTATTGCTGATATGGAACCACTCACACGAACTGACTCTGAGTCCACTGATTGCTCGCGTTAATGATCCCGCTATCCGGCTCGAAGGACCATAAAGATGTACGGTGGTTACCTTACACCTTGTTTGTTAATGTTAAAATGTTATGAGTACCGCGCCGCGACCCAAGTTAGGGAATTTGATTAAGTGAAACGATGTTTACTGTTACACGGATTTATTGGTACTAAAGTAATTTACAAATGGAGCGCGATGCACCGCATCATAAGTGCAAGCGTCAGCATTATTACTAAACAATACAAAATGTACGGGTTTGCTCGTACAATATGTAATAGAGCATTAAACACACAACAGATCATTGATGTGGTTCAGAAGGCTGCCCAGTTTAAGTGGGACTGGGCTGGACATGTCTGCCGCATGTCGATCGAGCCAGTAAAATACAAATTCGGTGCCCTAAAATCGCACAACGGGATCACGGCAGACCAAGAAGATGGCAGGGCAACTTAGATGCCTTCCTAAGGGCCTAATACACTATGCGTTATTCAGCACATGATATTCAGACTTCTTATTTTTCATTCATAGTAAAGCCTGGGGTACACTAGGGAGCAAATGACGAAACATGTTGCGGGACATATCCCTCGACAACTACGTGAAGTGTCCCGAGACAATTGTCGCGGTACATTTTGCCGGCCACACTAGTCAGGACTAGTCTAGGGACACGTGCGCTCGCTCTCGAAGCGGGAGCAAGCAACATGCCCCGCGTCACGTACAATGTTGCGGGACACCATGCAACGTCGCAGCGTCACGAATATTGAGTGTCGCGCGTCATGTTGCGGGACAAAATGTTCCCTAGTGTATTCAGAGCAGTCTGACCCTTATTACGCTACACGACATCGACTAAGACTGTCTGAATATCGAGTGGTGTAAAGGCCCTTTAGGAATTGGCAAGAAGTGGCTCAAAACTGGGAACAATGGAAGGAATGGAAGGCTTTCGTCCAGCAGTGGGACAATATGGGCTAGATATAATAATAATAGAACACTAGAACCTATTTTCTTAGCTAGGTTAAGGCTTATAGTCCCTTGAACCATCTGGCCGAAATTAAATGGACGCAACTCTCGCACCCGCCTAGGCGGCAGTAGGTACGCAAATCTGTGCATTTATTTGCGGCCAGCAGCGCGCGGCTGGCCATTAAATCCATTTTCTTAGCGAAATATTGATTGATTTGGTGGTTAAATATTATAGTTAAATATATGAAGAATATTTAACCACCAATTTTTATGTGTAAAAATGTTTATAAAGATCCAAGCCGTTTCGAAGGAGTATGAAAAAAGTTACGAAATTGCTAAATATTTTTTTTAGACAAAAGTATCACGAAAAAATCAAATGTTAATAATGTTTTTCATGAATCTATAATAAACATATATTTTTTTCAAACCTTTAAACCTAGCCGTTACCGAGGAGTAGGCTTCAGAAAGTCACTGTTTTATGGCACTTTTCGGGGGATACCTACGTCAGTGCGAAAGCCGTATCATCGAAGTTTGTTTCTTCGAAAACTTTTCAACGATATCTCTATACTGCGACGCCTTGTTTAGTCGACTTTTTGTTACTGCGATGGTTCGTTACATCGAAAAACTTTACTGCGAACGATTTTAAAGCGAAAACATCATACTGCGAAGCCTTGTTCAATGGATGTCTTGTTACTACGATGATAATTATGTTACTTAGGAATACTTAACTTTTAATTTCGTTACGATTTTCAACACCAAACTTTTGTTTTTAGAATGTTTTACATTTATATATAAAAGTAAAGAGCGCCATCTGTCATGAATATCAGTGTTTAAGTAAATATCGTAGACCATTGCAATGTTTGTCTAAATCATTCTAGCTATAAATGACTAAAATGTAAGTTATATACCTATGCCAAACTCAACCGGACTGGGGCCGCTCTCAAGCAGCTCCTGCCCAACCTTGGGGGTCCAGACGCCTCCTGGCGGAGGCTCTACGTGGGGATCGTTCGGAAAGCGACCGGCGGCCATTCTGAACGCCTGCTAGAGGGTCATGGCAATTCGGATGGTGCGGGGATACCGCACGATTTCCCGCGAAGCGGCGAGCCTTCTGGCTGGCCTACCACCGTGGGATCTATAGGCAACAGTCCTTGCACACATGCACGATATGCGCGTGGAGATGCAACGCCGGGGTGAAAGTACTCTGCCACGACAGGTCACGGCATGGCGGACAGAGCTCCAGCGGGATCTCATGGTGGAATGGCGTCAGCGACTATCGCAACCTAGTGCTGGGCACGCCACAATCATGGCGGTAAGTCCCCTCTTTGAGGCGTGGCTGGAAAGACCTCACGGCGTCCTCATCTTCCGCATGATACAGGCCCTCACCGGAAATGGCAAGTTCGGGAGGTTCCTGTTCCAAGTTAAAGCGGAAGAGACGCTCGGGTGTCGCCACTGTGCGGAACGCCCGGAGGACACGGTGGAGCACACAGTCGAGGTGTGCCCTGCTTGGGCGGAGAATCGCCGTGCCCTCGTGGGGGTGATCGGCGGCGGAGACCTCTCGCGCCGGGCCTTGGTTGAGGCCATGGTCCGGAGCGAGGAGGAGTGGCAGGCGGTCGCCGACTTCTGCAAAGCAGTAATGCTCGCTAAGGAGGAGGCCGACCGCATCAGGCGACGGCGCTCTCGCCGCCGCCGAGATACTGATCCCGATTTCCAGCCACCGTAGGCACGGGCTTGCGGACAGTGAGCAATGGGTAGCTCGCTGTCCGGCCGTCCGGTGACTGTCCGGACCAAGCCCAAGTCGTCGACGGCGCGTACTGTTCCACACAGCAACAGCAGGGGCCCAGCCGGGTCGAAGCCTACTGGGGCCAGGGTTATCCGAAAGGGCGCTCGAGCCCCGGTATGAAGGAACGGGATGGATTTTTTAGTCAGTAAGAGTCTGACACTATCTCCCACTCTGCCCAAGAGCGGGGGTTGTCATTGGATGATTTTTCCCATCGAAAAAAAAAAAAGTTATAAACATATATATGTAAAATATTCTAAAAACAAACGTTAGGTGTTGAAAATCGTAACGAAATTAAAAGTTAAGTATTCCTAAGTAACATAATTATCATCGTAGTAACAAGACATCCATTGAACAAGGCGTCGCAGTATGATGTTTTCGCTTTAAAATCGTTCGCAGTAAAGTTTTTCGATGTAACGTACCATCGCAGTAACAAAAAGTCGACTTAACAAGGCGTCGCAGTATAAAGATATCGTTGAAAAGTTTTCGAAGAAACGAACTTCGATGATACGGCTTTTGCACTGACGTAGGTATCCCCTTTTCGGGCGCTTGGGTTCGGACCGAGCCCAAGTCGTTGACGGCGTGCACTGTTCCCGCACGCCTCAAGGAGTTGTCAGCAACAGCAGGGGCCCAGCTGGGTCGAAGCCTACTGGGCCAGATTTAGCTCCGAAAGGTAGCTCTGCCCCGGTATGAAAGGCAAGAAGGAACGGAGTGGGTTTGTTACCTCGCGTTCCGAATTGCGTCAAAAGCGATTATATCGCGAATCCAACCAACGCGCAACGTCACAAATAGTACTCGATAGTCATTATATTTTGTGACTATTAAATTTGGTCGGATTGGCGATTTAATCGCTTTTGACGTAATTCGGAACTAAAGGTTAGTCAGTGTCTGACACGATCTCCCTCTCCGCCCAAGGTCGGGGGATGTCATTTGGATGATTTTCACCCACCAAAAAAAAAAGCTAGGTCAAGGTTATATATAAACCAAAGTAATACAGTGCTATTGAGACCAGACCATGACACACATTACACGCTACTCACACAATTTTATGAAAAGTTTAAGGGCTATTCAACAAACAAGTCAAGGTTAGGACTTTCCGACTCATTGGCCCAAGGAAAGCTAAGCGACCCTGCCGCTTTAATACCCAAAGGATTAAAGAAGCGATTGAGCGGAATCAGGGCTCCAAAGATTATTTTATTATTACCTTACACTGTTTAGCTGGACGCGCAATTAATAAAATGTTAAGTTAAATAAAAAAAAATTATACATTATTTTTAGTACCAATATGCGAAATTTGAATATAGTTTATTCAGAATTATAGTAACTGAATTGGTTCCGATAATTTTTATACCATGTTAGATACTTTTCCAAAAATATTTAAAAAAGGTCACAATCACAAGTTGGACATCTCTGACACTAAGTTCATGGCAGGTAAAAGCGGGCATTAGGCGACAGCGTACAGCTGGGTGCGGAAGCAAAACAACCCCTCCGTCGCTCGGATGACCCGGTGACCACGTGTTTGTGCGGACAACTGCGGACAACCAGGAACTACAACAAGCTTATAACTTTGTGATTTTTCATGATACATTTTTGAAATTTTGTACATAGATTCTTTACATAAAAATACTAGACACGAGTTCCGGGTTTCGTATATATACTAAAAATAATATTATAGTGTACTAGCTGTGCCCGCGACTTCGTACGCGTGGACTACAGGATTTTGAATTATTTTTTTTCTAAAATTAAAGTAGTCTATGTTACTCCTTATTACATCAGCTACCCGCCAAAAAAAAGACCCGTCAAAATCGGTCCTGCCATTTCAGAGATTAGCCTGGACAAACAGACAGACAAAAATTGTAAAAAATGTTCTTTTGGTGTACGTACCGTATATATATTCATAATCATGTAGTAAAAAGCAGTTATTTCAATATTACAAACAGACACTCCAGTTTTATTTATATGTATAGGTTAACTTTGGATTGATGATCATTTTGTAGGATGACTGTGGTAATTTATCTCAAAAACCAGACTAATTGAGATAGTGTTTAAAAAAAAACATCAAAACTAGATTTTGATAGAAATGAGACTAAATCTGGAAGTACACTTTCAAAAACTACCCACACTTTTTTATTGATATGAACTAGTGCTTCACTGCGACCCCACCTGATAGTAAGCAGTGATGAAATGGTTGATGGTGAGGTGCAATAGTTAATTAAGAGCCAGATTCATTCTAGCCTTGAAGAAGAATTTAGGTGAATTATAATCGGACGGGAAGACTGCAGCAGGCACATTGTTCCGGTCGTTCGGTCGCGGATTAAAGGACGAGGCGAAACGCTTAGTCCGTACCGTAGAGACTTCAACTACGTAAGGGTGGATAATCGCCGTGCATCGGTTTGTCCAATGGTAGAAACGAGATGGCAGAATCAAGTGATGCAATTCCCGCGTACACTTTTCAAAATGCATTCACCGGCACTGCCGTAACTAGCCTATAATACGCTCGGAGCGAGCTTCTACATATTGCAAAGAAAAAAGTACAAAACAAACAGATAAGACTAGATATAAAAATTTGCGCCCCCTCCAGGAGCTGCACCATGTGCCTGAGCACCTCGTACAGGTGACCTCTCACGCCGGTCCCTGTTTCAGGCCATGGTCCGAAGTGAGAGGGCAGAGGCGTAGCGTGGACTAATTTAGACATGGGCAAAGGCACATCAGCGACGCCTTTTTCATTCATAAATGCGAAAACAAGTCAGCGACTGTCGCAACCCAGTGTTCGACCACATTGTCGCTTACCATCAGGTGAAATAGTGATCTAACGCAAGTATACCAATTATGAAAAAAACCCTCGTTCTTAAAGAGCCGTCGCTTGTGCGAGGCAGAGAGCGAGAGCCCACTTCACAAGGATGTGGGTTCATCCTTCTGAAAAGCAGTATTGCTAGCGAAGGAGGCTGCCGCTAGAGTGATGGAACGTACATCCTCACGGTCAAGCCGCCGCGACAGGATATGCCCCGAGCGTCGGGAATTACAGAGCGATCTTCGGCGAACGTAGGCTCGGGATTGCGGACGAAGAGCAAAGGGTAGCCAGCAGGGCCAATGTCTGCTATGGCCATGGGATTGGTTCTGAAAAGGATATACTCATGGTCCTGCCCCCCTAGCCAAGTTACAACCGTTTCGCTTGCGCCGAACGCTTCCAGTTGACCTTGCCGCCAATTCTTTTGTTCTGACCACGTGACTGAGCGATAAGACGACGTCATTCCCGTACATTTGAAGCTTTCTACAAGCGTTAACTATTGCAGATTATTAACTTGGCTAGGGGTACTGGAACGCAAAAGGGATCACATCGAATATAGGTGTGGTTTTAGTCAGCAAAAGTCTGAGACGCCCTCTCGCTTCACCCTAGATCCGGAGAAGTCATAAGATGATTTCTCACCTTGAAACAAACTTATTATAAACGTTTTAAACTTTTTAACATTGAAGAAAGTAATTCTCTCATCGTGGCATGGTAAGCAAATAGAAGCAACGAATATAGCACCTACATTTTGATACAAGTGTAGAAAGTAAGTCATTGCGACCGAGGCGGAGTTCTAAGGAGCCGAGAGCTGCAATGACAAATCTGCACGTATATCAAACGACATTTTTCAATACACTTACGACTCGTAGGGGTTGACGCGCGCCACGTGGGGTTCGACATGCGCCCAGCCTGATACGATAAATGTTATAAAATTGTGGCGGAGGCGAGGATGCGCACTTTTCTGCACTAGTGCGGAAAACAGTTAATTGAGTGCCTGAAAGCGGTAGGATAAGAATGGGTTTTCGAGTAAGTGTATTGAAAAGTAATTTTTAGGCACAATTTCAAAGCTAGATACGATTGATATCAGCCATTCAGCCATACTGATGTACTTCTTGACATAGCGTAATCAAAGCGCCTAATGGATTTCTTATTTCTCTTTTGAAGCGGGGAACTAAAATTCTCGAGCTTGCTCTTACATTCTTCCTTCATAACATCAACCGCCGTTTATTTCCGGGGCATCCGGGGTCGACTGAGTGCGCAAGAACCACCACGTGACCAATAAAAATTGAATTGGTTACACCACCTTTTTTCAGCTGAAAGACGTCCACTGTTGGAGATAGCGGGCTCCCCCAACGGCGCTGTGCGTCTCGCATCCATGGGGCTCCCGTGACCCTTACTAGGTCATCGGTCCACCTTTGGAAAGGCCTTCCTACGCTACGTCTTCCGATACGCTGTCGCCACGCCAGAACCTCTCAGCCCCACGACGATCTGTCCTGCGAGCGATGTGCCCTGCCCGCTGCCATTTAAGTTTGGCGATTCTTTTGGGTAAGTCGGTAAAGTTCTCCTGCGGATATCTTCATTCCTGATGCGATCACGCAAGAAAAATCCAAGCAAAGCTCTTTCCTTTGCGCTTTGGCTGACTTTAAGCCTTTTGGTAAAGGTCATTTTGTATAAAATAACAGTGATGCATATCTACTTATTTTCTTCTGATTTGGTCTTATTTCCTTCCTTGAGTAATATACTAGATAATGTTAAAAATTTAACTAGGTACTATTTTTTCATTAATTTAGTTTAGATAAGTACTTTAGTTAGGTATTAAACAAAACAATAAACTTCGAAAACTTCAACTATCTTATTTATGCGTAGTGACGGTAGTTGAAATATTTATCGGCATGAGTACCTCGAAAACTAGACGAGATGAAGACCTACCCAAATTAATGTCCAGGTTGCTAAATATTGGTCGTATTTTTTACTAAAAATATTATGAAAGGTTAGTTACAATAACGACTTAAGGGCCATTATGTACCTAAGTGCAGTGCAATAAGAGTCACTTTCTGAGAAAGTGTATTGAAAATTAAGTTTTACTTATATTTTGTGTATTTTTGTTGTAAGCTCTTCTGGAATGAGAGTTTTGACTCGAAATGATTTATTATGTCACGCTCTGATTCCCCAAGATTTATTAAAAAGTTGCAATTTATGAAGCGGGAACTACTCAATCAACATGCAGAAAATGACCAAAATATTACTGATGTAAAGCAAAAACTGTCGATTATCAGACACCCAGACCCATTATCAGAAACCCAGACGTGCGTCTTCCACCTACGTAACAGATAAGTGAGTCGAACGCTTAAGGCGTATAGTTGCTTGAGCCATCTGGCCGAAATTATGTGAACGCAACTCTCGCACTCGCCTAGGCGGCAGTACGCAAATCTGTGCATTTATTTGCGGCCAGCAGCGCCCGGAAAGCGCTTTAAATACATTTTCTCTGCGAGATATTGATTGATTTACATATGCAATGTTCACTTTGAAGAATATTTAACCACCAATTTTTATGTGTAAAAATGTTTCTAAAGGTCTAAGCCGTTTCGAAGGAGTAGGAAAAAGTTGCGAAAAGTTGCGAAATTGCTAAATATTTTTTTTTTGACAAAAGTATTAATTGCACGAAAAAATCAAATGTTGATATTATTGTTCAGGAATCTATAATAAACATATATTTTTTTCAAACCAATTGACCTAGCCGTTACGGAGGAGTAGGCCTCAGAAAATCACTGTTTTATGGCACTTTTCGGGCGCTTGGCCCTTAATATCTCGTGGCAGGGGGTGCCCATTACACATAGCCCCCATCCAAGATATCTCGGCATTACTTTGGACAGGTCCCTTAATTACAAAAAGAATTGCGAGAACGTTAAACGGAAGGTGCATACAAGAAATAACTTGCTGCGTCGCCTAACATCCACTAAATGGGGGGCGTCTCCCCAAGTTTTGCGAACAACTGGGATGGCGCTCTGCTTCTCTGCTGGTGAATATGCTTGTCCAGTATGGAGCCGCTCCGCACACTCACGCAACTCACAACTTAGTGGATACAGCACTTAACGAGACGTGCCGAATAGCTACTGGTTGCCTTAAACCGACTCCGGTACGAATGTTGTATCCACTAATCGGCATTGCACCCCCAGAAATTCGCAGGGCTGTGGCTGGTTGCATAGAAAGGGCGAAACAACAAAACGACCCTCGTCATCCAATGCACAATTACAGCTCGGTGCCCCTGAGACTTAAAAGTCGTAAAAGTTTTGTTGCAAGCGTGAGCCCATCTCAAAATAACACCACCTCGGAGAGATGCGACCTCTGGCGGCAGAAGTTTAAACCTCCCGATGATTTTATCGAGCCGTCGGAGAGCCTCTCTCCTGGACACGAGTTGCCATGGCCAACCTGGAAAACTCTTAACAGACTCCGCACCCAGGTAGGCGCAGTAAAGACAATCTCCACAGGTGGGGGTTCTCAGATGGTTCCGATCTTCAGTGTTTGTGGCGTTTCTCTGCAGACCATGTCCCACCTTCCGTCATGCACCACGTGCCCTGTTTCCTGCTCACGTAGGGACCTAATGACAGCATCAGCGGACGGCATTGCCATGGCCGAATTCTGGGCCAGGCAAGGAATTTAACTAATTTTGCCATCGATACGATAAGAAGATCAGACACCAGTTTAAACAGAAATGGGCAGCTGCTCACAATACAAAAGCCAGATTCCTAGAAAACAATGCCGAGTGGCTTAGAGGATGAAAAAACGTGGAGGAGTTAGAAAGATATTGCCCAGAAACGGCTTAGTTAAACAAACATATAGCTTTGTATAACTTTTATCCAATGTCTCCGACATTATATAAAGTATTGTGTCATGGGGCTGAAGTGTTAACCGAAACTATTCTTTCCATTGACAGCGAAGAAGCGGCAGAAGCACGCGACAAACATATTAGGTTCCGGCTCCACTAAGCACGAAAGTTTTCCCAGGTAGCTTAACAACGCTGATGTTCTAAACATGCTCCTCTTCACCTCTGACCCTGTCCTGACGGGCAAGAGGAAAAGTAAAAAAAAAACTTTCGGACGTTCTAAATTTCTTACTAGAAAGTGACATTTTTAATGTAAATTTTGAAGATGACGAATGCTTGTATATATTGCGTATGCCTTTTTTTACCTTTTCCAAGCTAAAAATGAAATAAAGCAATGTTAGACAGCCACTAAGGGCATCAAATATTTTTGGCCAACTTTTAGTACCTACCAAACACCAGTCTGTGAGACGTCGCAAAGCATTCATCCCTCCCCGCCTCGTCTCGGTGGTTGCAAATCCGGTGCGGCGCCGCAGCGCATCGTGCGACATGCCAGAGATTTCTATGTAAAACGACGCAGCGACGACACCGCTCCGGCGTCGCCCCACCGCCGCAACGCGTCGTGTGCCCCTACTGGGTTAAAAAATATGGGATCGTGTAAAGGTGGGTAATGTTTCTGTTCAGTAGATTTAAAATTAATTTTGAAGGAGTCGCAGCTTATGATGCACTCAACTAACGTAGAGTAGTGGCTTTGAAGCCTCTTTTTTTGTGAATTTATGTGGGGGTGGTTGTGTGTCAACATATTAAAACACTGTAAATACGTACAGCCTTATTTATTATTTGGTTATTAGTAACAAATATACTATTTACAAAATACATAATTAGCCTACCAAGTAGAATTGTCTTAAAGATGTACGAATTAAATCTTATGTTGTTACATCTTTTACCTAAATATAGGTAATAAATTGCAATTTCGTCAACTTTTATACTTTCACTTAAAGTATGGGCAAATACTTAGAACACTCAACTTTTCAATAAAAAAAATGCATGTGTGACTGAATTTTAGTCTTGGTTGAAATAAAAATTATACATCGTTTTTCAATACAGTTAATTATAATAAATTAAATTGCAGTCACATTTTCAGTAGAATTTTCTACTTACATAATAGATAAGTATCTATTTGCCCATTATCCCATAAAGCAATCCTTATTAACCCTACAGACAATGACATCTATCTAACACTCGTGTGAGATCAAAACATATCAACACGGTGTGCATTAAAAATCTTATATTACACCATCGTGACTTCAACAAAGCGTGAGCCAAGCTAAGAGCTTAAAACAAGAGAAAATTGTACTTTACTGAACATTTCTAATTCAAACATCAATTAAAGGCGTATACATTAATCTTCTACTGCTTACGGACATTAGAACAGCCATATCGGATTTACACCATAACAAAATTCTAGATAGAAAGAGCTCACAGGTAGTGTAATCTAGCTCACATGTAATATTGATCCTAATGGTGAAAAGATACAAAGTAACGGTCACAATCATTGAGGTCACGAACTCGTAAAAACTATAGAGAAATAAACTTAAGCTTAGGAGTAAAGTCCTAGTCGCCACTTCGCGGGGAGCGGTCCCGGTCTGTGCTGGCGCGGTCTTGTGCGTCGCCGTTCTGGCGCGGAGACGCGGAGCGCGAGCGGGACGCGGAGCGGTCGCGCGACCCGGAGCGCTCGCGGGACCCGGAGCGGGAGCGAGAGCGGGACCGGGAGCGCGAGCGGGACCGAGACTTACTCGGGCGACGCTCTTCCTCACGCTTCGGTGACACTTCCTTGCTTGGAGAGCGAGACCTTTCCCTGTTGGATTAACATTTTTGTTATAATACGTTACAGTACCGGTCGTACTGTAAATTAGTCAATTTTTTTATTGTTATTCATTTGCAAGAACAAGTATATTTTTCAAGTTTAATTAAGTGTCAATAATTGGTTCAATTACATAATACAAAGCTGTTAGTAATATTATTTACAGTGAAAAACAACCAGTACAGAATTTAAAATATTAAATATGCAAGATGATGATGGTTTGATTGGTAGCATGTATATTTAAATAATAAATAACAATGAAAGGTTACCAAACCTGAGGCGATCGGAAAAAATGAAACATAAAATGATTAGTAGCGAGTAGCTAGACTGTGTTAGTAAACATCAAATGCTCACCTTGGAACGGCTTCTCTTCGTAATGCGGGAAAACATGGATCGAGTTAATAATGTATTGGTAATGTGCAATCAATATTAATAACATTGAATGAATTTTGTTAATATGTGATGCCAATGGGTTTAGTTTGTGGACTGAATCTGACAATAATGCTTCTTATCGTGTGTGAGATTATATTTCGAAAAGGTAACAGCTGTTAAAAATTGTGAAAGGTAAAACTATTAAAAATAACTAGCATGTGCCCTATGATAATTACGGCTGTACTTTAAAAATATTGTGTTGCTGTGAAATTAATAAAAAAAAAAAACCTGATTTTCATAGAGTACATCAGCAAAGAAAAATAACCTCACAGAATTCGCACAACCGTCAGACTAAACGATTGAGAGCACACAGTGGGACTTACTTGGAGGCAGCTTTGGGCGATCTGGACTTAGACCTGGAGGCCGACTTGTCGCCGTTCCTCTCGGCGGACTTGCGCGGCGAGCCCCGCGGCCGGCTGCGCGACGCCGAGCGAGAGCGCGACTTCGAACGACTGCGATCCCTAATCGACGCCGATTTCGAACGCCAAAAATGGTAGTAATAGCGAATTTAGTTACGTCCACTACTAAATTGTCGAGTTCAGAACGTGTGCCAAAACGCTACTCACAAACGAAATTCTGAATAAAATTGTAAATTGTGTGCTAGTTTGACCTTTTTTGTGTAGCAACGGACTGGTGTAATGTAATGCTACATTTAAGCCTACTCTCCACGCGAAGCTTTATGGACGTGTATTCGTCTTTTTACGCTTGATGGACGCCTGCGCGAAGCTTACATACAAAACTATGGCATACTGTCCACTGACGCTGCCGCTTCGTCGACAATTTCATAGTTTTGTTTGTAAACTGTGAGCAGGCGTACTGCAAGCGTATAATGACGAATACACCTCTATGAAGCTACGCGTCCGTGGACAGGAGACCTTAGGCCCGGCGCCCATTATCGGCATCGGCAAGGAAAAGGATTCTTCGGCACCCTTCGGCATCCCTACATGCATACATTTCCGACAGTGTGCGCTTGCATGAGGGATGCCGAAAGATCCTTTTTGTTGCTGATGCCGATAATGGGCGCCGGGCCTTATTCGCGCAAAGTATGTAAGTAGTTGAAACTAGATACAGCTTTTCATGGTAAGGTTTTGGCATACAACAATTCTTTTCAAAACTGATTGAGATTACACACATAAACGTGTCGCAAGAACAAATAAGCATATTGCGTCACGTTTATGATAGTACAACTTTGTTAGTTGTACTAACTACAATAATAAGAACACTATGGCTAAGTACTTACAGTTGTAAATTTTGCTCAGCGCAAGTAATTACACACCTAGCCAAATGAATAACTAGGTTAATTTGTTTTCCGTACCCGGGCGTTAATATTACATATTGAGTTTGAGAAGGAGTCTGCCACGCAAAAGTGACAGTCAGCACTCTACATAAGACTACTTTTTCTCTAAGACCAAATGTGCTATATTCACGGTCGGGTACTATACATATTCATGCTTTGTAAATTATTTAGTTTATTTATTATTTATTTATTATATTCTTTATTGTACACCGCATGAACAAAAAAGATACAGGACAAACATTATTCAAAATAAGTGTACAATGGGCGGCCTTATCGCACAGGGCGATCTCTTACAGACAACCTTTGGATGGACTGAAAGAGAGTAGAAAGATATAGGGCTGTCAGTGTACATCAGAATAATACAAATATGAAATAGCAACACAAATACATACATACATTACAAAAAATATACTAATAAATATTAAATATGTAATCAAGCCAGGAGATGACAAAATCAAAGTGAAAGGTAATGCTCCTTCACCACTTCAGTTGTTGCTTGTGTTTATTGCGAGAGCATTTATTTTAGAAAGAAAGTTATGCATGCAAGCTTAATTATTGAGATATCTAAAAGGGAATGCGGTCAGATGTGGAAATTAGCAGACTACTTAGAAATTCAGAACTTAGTGCATGTTTTTCCCTCATGGAAGACAATTGCATTCGTTTTCTATATAATTGAGCTTAGGTCATGCATTCGTTTTCTATATAATTGAGCTTAGGTCATAGCTAACTAGTCTGCTCAAAACTTGAGACAATGACAGAACTATTGGGATGATCTATTGAAATGATTTTAATTGGGACTATTGATCTAGTAAAAAAGTTTCTATACAATATGTTACATTGTTTGAAGATCCTGCTATGTAAAATATTTGAAAAAATACTGTTTTTTAGAAAAGTACTGATTTTTTTTTAGTAGACTTCGAATCAAGAAACTGTTTTTTATAAAAATGAGAATGCCTCTAACTAAATGCTAAAATGTACAGTTACAACAAAATATCTAAAATAGCAAAAACGAGTATATACAACATGTTCAGCAATTTTCTAAGCTATATTATGGGCATGAAATTCAAATTATTTACACAGCAGGATCACAACAGTAGAATCAGGTTAGATACTCACTTGGAGCGTGATCTTGAGTGGGACTTGACGACTGGGCTCTTGCTCTTCTGCCTGGATTTGGAGCGGGACTTAGAACGGCTGCGGGACGACCGACGGGAATGAGACCTGAAAGATGAAGTTGGAGATGGTGTAAGGAAAAATCGTTGTGTAAATGATAGGCTAGTATGTATGGTTTACCTCAGTTAGAATTTTATCAGCAAGAGCTTTCAGCCCCGAAAGATGGTAAATAATATAGTATCATCATAAAAACATTGGTAGAATCTCTAAGATGCCACCACAAATTCGTGCAGAACCTGTCTGAAAGAGTATCTAAGAGCAAATCCATCTAATTAGCCCAAGTCCCACAGCTGGGCAAAGGCCTCCTTTTTCACACACATCTGTCTTTTGCCATAGCAGGCCAGGCCCTCTTGTAAGCATCAAGGTTATCTCTCTACCTTCATCTTGGCTTGCTATGATGGAACCTTGCATGTGATGGAACCCAATAAGTAGTTTTTTAGTCCACAGCTCATCTGACATCCGGCAGACATGTCTAGCTCAATCCCACATAAGAATTGATCACGAATCTTAATTTTGGAACATAGTATTTATGTAGTAAAAGAAAATACATACATTGAAATTAAAAGGTGCAGTTTAAATTACGGGGACTACTGTCTAAATTCCTATGAAGTCAAGTTTTTTAATCTGGAAATAGAATTCAAAAAGTCCGGCCACGGTACATAAATTCTCTGACCATGGTTTTGGCCCATTTAGTCATATAAAGATAAAAGAACGAGTACTTTACCTGGAGCGGCTGCGTCTACGAGCGTCCCTGGAGGGAGATCGGCTGCGGCTCGAAGAAGAGCGCGAACGACGACGAGAGCCACGTCTAGCCTCGATCAGACGAATACGTCGACCATTCAGCTCTGTGCCATCCAGCTTCTCGATGGCAGCGCGCATGTCCGAGTGGGTAGCGAATTCCACCACACTGTAAGAACACAGAAATGTTTAGACAATGTCTTTGATGGTTGGTGAGGGTTAGGAAAGAGGGGTTCCTCAGTTAGATTTCTATCATCAAGAGCTATCAGCCCCGAAAGATGGTAAATAGTATAGTATCATCATGAAAAATAATAATCGCGCTAATATTATGAGTTTTTTTTTAGGATTTGGAAGAAATTTGGGACAAGTAGATCATGTCCTGGAATAGCACATAGGGCTTTTTGTACCTGAAATATGTTTTATTAAGTTATTTTTTTTACTAACAAGCCAGCGAAGCCACTGGCAGAGCAGCCAGTATTTTACTAGTCTTTGGCATATCTCGGTTTGAAAGTCATTTGATTGGAGTCAGTTTTCGCGTTTGTTTGATTATCCGCTAAGCTAAAAAGCCCGACAGCGGATTTTTATGTGGTTTTAGTGAAAATTACATAAAAACCCACAGAAGGAGGGAACATTTTTGCGTATATTTTCTACCCGTGCGAAGCCGGGGTCAATAGTTAGCATATTGTTAATTTAAACATCTGGCCAAATAATTACGTAAAACTTTGCAAATTGTACTCGAAAAACGTTCCATTTTATCCTATAAACTGGCTTGTTTTTTTTTATCATCACAATTCACGTCAGACAAGCAATGGTCAAATCATATGAGATTAGTTTCCGAGATGGTCTTTTGAGGAAAGAACCATAGAGATTTGAGTGGACAAGTCCAGTCAGTACAAGCATTTGTCAGTATTCGTGTAACTCAGGACTAATAAAGATTGGATAGGACGCAATGGATATATAGAACTTTTGTAACTTACCCTTCATTCCTATGTTGCTTATGAGCGTCAGCGTAAGTGACTTCACCAGCTTGACGCATGTAATCCTTCAAGTCCTGTAAACCAACACATCCTGTTAATAAAGTATCTCATTCTCCTCCCTAATAGCTCTTGCAAAAGTCATCATCAGAATAAAAATTAGCATCAAGGTTTTCAGCCCCGAAAGATGGTAAAAATACGATCTCATCATGACTATTGCAGAAGCTTATGATAGGAACCTAATCTTATCGAATACGATATTGGCAATACATATCTGAGGTAAATATCTCAAGTATCCTAACGAAATAAAAAGATGAAACGATAAGTATGCTTTTCACAGCATTTTCGCATACGATTCTCATCGGTTACCATTGTTTACGTTACAAGTCTTCCACGGTCACGTCCGCCATTTTCTTCCGACGCTCCGACTTCATCGTCTCTGTCAGTAAATGTCCATATTTTTGACTTCTTAGCCTGGAACTTTGCTCTCTGTGACAATCCGTCTCGCTTCCTTGTCCTTGCTTACACACTGTCTCTCTCTTTTTGACACTTTGTTTTTTTACTTCTAGAGTCGCCCATCCTTCAAATTGTGGAATATTGCGTCGACCCGGTGCAGCCCCTTTCGAAATAGTGAATTCCAATCATCATTGCTCTCTGCGCCCGGCCTGGGAAATATATCTTTTTGACGCAGCCAAGTGATTCATCTGCGTCCGTCTACCACTGGTCATCAGGACTTGGTCATCTTGTCATCCGTCTCTCAGGTCGTCTAAGGAAACCACATCGAATCATGCAACTTTCAGGCAGCTATTCCATTTTCCGAATGTCTTCGATTCCCGCCACCAGACTGAATTTCCAACGTAAACAACGATACCATGTGAACTAACGTACACGAAAAGCTGATCAAGCCATAATAGAAAATAAACTTGACGTCGAACGAAATGATTCGAATGGACTTCACGATAGTGAGGAGACTCAACAAGAAGTCAACTTCACTATTGTGAACGGAGGATGTTAAAACTTAAAGTTAACAATGAAATAATGAATTTAAAATGGGAGATTGCACATAACGAGAAACGGCTCCTGTTGTCTGTGCCCCCCTATCGACTTTACCTTGTCGGGGGCCACCGGGCTCCAGCGGGCGGCGCGGGAAGGGGGGGGCGCCATCGCGTCTCCAGTGCGCCGAGACCGATCCTAACCTCGCCTCAGACCACATCGCACACAGCGCTACATCGAGGACTCTGGCCACGATACGCCACCTTCTGTTGTTTTTAAAAATTATCTATAAAGCTCGTAAGTAAGTTTGGTACAACACTTGTATAAAAAAAATCTATTATATTGTTTTCAGGATAATGAATGTAATGCACAGTGCTAAGTTTGACAGTTTAGGTATGTAGTGTTAAGCTAAGATATAGTTATGATGGTTACTATTCGACAAATTATTTTGTATTGTTCATGTTTTTATTAGTAAAGCAAATAGGGTGGTGTGGAGCTCTCGAGGCCGTGAAGGTGGTCCGACGATAGGTCTGCACTTGTCCTCCTTGTATCCTTGTCCGGGGTTTGGGTTTCATTCATCGCAACATCAGTCCAGGCAGTATTCTGTTCGTGTTATCTTTACTTGTTTCATTAAAGTGTCATCAGTTTGCATCATCCTTCTGTGTCTTCAATAAGCGCCGCTGTCCGTATATCCATTTCGTCCGTGTTGGTTGGTGTCCGGTGGTCCGTCATCCTCACGCTCACGACTATAGGTACCGTCCAGGTGATGAGGCCGCCCAGCCCTCAAGAAACAGTGAAGATGTCCAAGACCCTGGGTGATAGGTGATGGAATGATGATGGGCCCAATGGCGTCCCGGCTCGATATCTTACCTGCCAGCTAATGCGGCTAGATAGATTTTCGACGACTAGTCGATACTCGGTGCGCGTCGGCGGTCCGTATCTATAACTGTAGTCACTACTGGAAAGGAAATAAAAACTATTAGTTTTATGCACATTACAAATGTTCAGAAATTTAACTGTTTTATAGAGACCGATTGCGGATCCCGCGAGTGCTGACTTCAATCCCGTAGACATGCGGGACTGTATTTCTTAGTCACTACTGATTATTATGTAAAAGTGACCACTGGGTAAACTAATTAAATGGTTCATCAAAGACTTTTTAAATCTCAATAAATACAAGTTCCTTTGTGGATTTGCATGACAGGGAACTTTTCTGTGATTCGGGGTTTTTACAAATGAATAATTGCTAAATTAAGTTTTGATATGTTTTTTTTTAAATACATGAATTTATCTGAACCAATGTTATAAAAAGATATTTCTTATCCACTAACTACCAAAATAAATGACTTGATAAATAAAGCGGTTGATAAGTGACTATATCTATGTTGTACTTACAAATGGCTGTAATGATAACAAAAAAATAATAATATAATGAGCTGTGTCAAACTAATTGTGACTCTTTAAGTGTGAATTAAGTAAAGAAAGGGGTTATTTTAGTTCAACTATACGTACTTACCGTAACTATTTTGATTAACATAAATTTAAAAAATTAAAACCTTTTATCTACCTACGTCGGACGTATCCAGTAAACCACCCTCGCGTTTATTCCGGCAGGATCGTACATCCACGACCAAATACATACTCTCATCTCGTCAGCTCTTCTGTCTTCTGCCTGTGTTTGAAGAGCTAAACGAGATGGAGTATAATTGCCAAACCGGATCTTGAGCGCTCGGCGTCAGAGTGGGGATCGCTTTGCGCATTCCATACATTGGCGAGCCAATCGTCGTCGTTGTTACATTCATGCAGCAGCGTAGGGAGCGAATCATGAGTGACGTCTATGACGCGATGGCGCGGTGAGCCTATCACTGACACTCCCCGCCCCCGCGTCTCACTTCGCACCACTAAAGAGACCGAATATTTGACTTCTGCGCAACTTGAAGCCAGCGCTCAAGATCCGTGGCGGCAATTGTATCCTGTCGCAGACACACTGCCCTGGCGAAAGGAACACGAAAACACGCAGGAGCAATCCGCCGCAAACGGATAAAGGGTTAACTACAACCTGAGAACTTTTTCTAAACAATTTTTTGGAAGGAAAACAGACTAGACTGATAGTCTAGTGATGTAAAGAATGGGGGCTTGTAAATTCGCTTTGCTCTTCGTCTACTTGGAACCTTTCTACAGTATCTAATTCTAGATTCATCTACTTAAGTTTAGCAGGAAGAACTACTGTTGTGTTTGAAGTCATGTAATGTGCCAATTTTAATGAAGACAGGAATAATAAGCGTTGCAAAAACATGTCCACGATAAAAAATAAGTACATTATTTAAATTACATACGAAATAACACTGGGCTGTTATGCAAAAACAAAACAAAAATAATCATAATATAATATGATTGTTTGAAAAAAAACGAACACTGAAGTACATGTAGAATAGGTGAGCACTAACTCTAGTAAAATGTTATGTGGGGATGGATTGTCAAGAATGAAGAATATCAGAGCAGACTAAGTTAAAGCATAAAGCGTGCAGATATAATGTTAGCAAAGAAAGTTTAAATATCAGAAGTTGGCATCTCCAGAAACTAGGTTCATAATTGGCTTGGATAAGAGCAAAGTTGGGATCGTAAGTTTAAATATCCGCGCAAGCACAATACTATGTCTTGGTATATTCGAGCGGAGTCCACAAGGGGACGAATGAATGCGAGAGGGGGGAGTATTTTATGGGCGCAGCTAGGATTTAATATCAGGAGGTTCGAATTGTTCAGCCGCTAGCCCGTTGTGTTCATAACGGGTATTACCTCTTTCGGTCCTACGCCCAATTTAGGAGCGATAGGTTATTTGCTTTTGGTCAAGACAAGCCTGGCTACGCCCATGTGTGTTGTTGCATATCATGCCCGTGTTCGCAATACAGACGGTTCACGTCTCGGCGGCGGGCGGCGCGGCGGCGGCGGCGGCAGGTCCCGGCAGCGCCAGCGGTCCGAGCCGCGCGGCATGCCGCGGGCCCTCTCCACCGACACCCTACAACATAGCGACACTCACTCGTATCGCGACCGGCCGCGGTCGCGCTCGTAGTTGCGGTCGCGGCGGTAACGGTCGGCGCTGCGGTCGATGCCCCTGGCCGGCTCCACCACCACCCTGCGGCACACCCACGGTCTACTGTTAGCACTGCCCACCCCAACCTCGCACTCGTACCGTGCACTCCGTCTCCCTCTTTACAGCTTACCAACTGGTAGGCAACGCATACAAATCACTCGTAGGGGACTCGAACCCGAGTTTCAAAAATCAATTTCAATGTTTTGCAACTATGAAATCATTAATACATTGTTAAGAAATACAATTTATAGTTAAATTTAGAACAAATCAGTAATAGTTTGACCTGAAAACATAGAAATTAACCAATTTATACTTTTGAATTTTGTTTGGCAATATTCCCAGTATTACCTAGTAAAATATGTGTTTGTAATTTAAAGTAAGGTGTTAATTCTGGCTCAATCTAAATGCTCAACATACCAATTGGTAAGCAAGCATTGCAATGGAGTAATGATGCAGTCCAGCAAGTTCATCAACATTCATTATACAACTCATTACCTATTTTCATGATTTAATTAGTGGTTTTACAACACAAAAGAAAAAGTAAAACATTATGAATGCATTCAATTTCATGTGTCATACAAATCTCTTACTTCCATTCAATTTCAAAAGTATCAGTTCTCCATGCATTCAGTGATATGTGGAGCCGGCTGATAAACAAAGTTGGTTATTAAATTGAAAATATTATTCTACACATGACTGCTTTACTTTCAAAATATCTTACAATAGTTTACATACGGGATATGGCAGGTAGGTCAACTTGAAGAAAATATACATACTTTTGCACTGTAATATACAAATACAGTAGACCCACAGTTTAATTCTTTTACAAGTGCATTATGATGATGTAATTTATTTTAACCCTTTCCCCTGCCCTGCCTTGCAAAATGATTATTGCATTACTGCGGGTTTACTGTATTAAAATATTATCACTATAGTGGCAAAAAAACTAGGTAGAGTATAAGAAGTCTTACCTCTCCCCGAGCAATTCTTTTCCATTTAATTCATAAACGGCATCATCAGCGTCTCGATAGTCTTCAAATTCCTGTATGGAAAAGATAAAGAATTTTAGCAATACTATGTGTAATATAATAAGTGTTTTGAAGTTACGCAAACTAGGTAATGTTTACAAACATTCACAAACCATAACATTTGAATATTTCATAATGATTACCAGAACATTACATTGCATGAAGTTGTTAGGTTACTAAGGTATTATCTTTAAAAAAATGTGCTACAGTTTGCGTGGCCTTCAGTCAGAGAATTCTAGAAATAAAACTAATTTTTGGAGGTTATGTTTGGCGTGGGAATATTTTTGTTACCAAAATACACCAGTTGAATTGAAACTTACCACAAATCCGTAACCATTCTTGATGAGGATATCCCTGATTCTGCCGAAGCCTTTGAAGAACTTCTCTAGGTCCCTGTCCCTGACGCCGAAAGGCAGCCCGCCAACGTAGACACGTGAGCCCACCATATTCTCTGATAACGGAGTAAATACACAAAATACACTAAATTGCAAGCAGAAAGATGCACGCACAATTACAGCTTGTGAGCTACTGAGTGAGATACTAAAACTAAATCTAGAACGCGAAAATTTGGCAAATGCGACGATGCGTGGAGGCACATTTCATCGCCCCCGCGTGGACTCATCAAACTAAGATTGTTTATAAGGATTGTTGAATTCACAATGAAAAATCAATCATTTACACTTAAAACAGCGCCCCATACCGAATTCAAACCGGTGCGTGATAATTTTATCGATTTTACGTGGACTTGACGTTATCGCACACACGATCGACGCATTTACACAACATCGGACGTTTAGGAATTATACTATAGAATTCAAGTAATTCACGTGCATACAAACCACAAGTACCGTTTCAGCTGATAATTGCTATATTTCACACGAATATTCTGACAATAATAGTATCACCACGAGTCATAACTTAGCCCGCGCGCTCGCGTCTTGATACGAAACAATATGGCGGTTTGACCCGGGCAAATTTTATTTTAACTTTAAAGTGATATTTACCTGATTTATTGGTATGTAAAACACATCAACTTCTAGGATTCAATTTCTTATTTTGTTGAAAATGATATTCAATGTCCATCGACGTTTTATTAAGTTTAGATTTAAACACTTCTTCACTTTGGACACGTGCACCACTTTGCGTTATGACGGAAGTAAAACTGATAGGGATGCTCATCATCAGAATCTTAGCCGTGATTTATCGATAGTCGATACTGGATTTTTATTATAGAAATTGTAAACTTTGTAGGTAATTGATTTTATTTAGTTAAGCTTTCTTTTATATTATTATTCAGTGTAATATAACACTGATTTTGACGGTTTACATTAAGTTAAATTTATAATTTATGATTTTTTTACTTTCTTAAGTACCAGAAGAACTAAAGAGAAAAAAAAAAACAGAATATTAGCATTATTTAAAAATACGTGACAAACGTATTTTTATATACTTATTCCATTCCTTAAAAGTCAGCGATCAATCATTATATTATTGTAACAAAGAATCCAATTTTATCTGTCGAATGTCGATAAATACAAGTTACGTAGTTTGTACCGCACTAGCCGGATATAACAGTGTTGCCAGAAAATGAATAATTTTAATCATTGCGATTGTCTTTGAAAAATCGGTTTGTCAGTAGTCATCACAGAGCATCATGTATGTAAAGTTTGGCATTACTTGTACTTATTCTCATCTATGTTTGTCATAATGTCGCGATGGTTCGGTGAGTCTTATTACAAAACAGATTGATTCCAGGTACACTTATTCATTCCCCCAAACTGTAAAGCTGTGTTTGGTAAGTTATGTGGTGGGAACTTCTGCTTCATCTCCACTCCATCCAACAGTCCTTTCACATAAATTATGCAGATTTCGTAGAGGCAAATGCAGGTGCCATGCCATCTTTCAATGTGATGATATCTAGGGAACTTTGTTGTGTTGAGCCTCAGTCCTCAATCATAATTTCACAGAGTACCTAGGTACATAATATATTGCTCACTTTTTGAAATGACCTCTATAAGAAACTGGTCACATTGGGCTGTGATAACTTCGGATTGACTAAACGAGTTCAAATAAACTTTTTTTTATATTCAAGGTATTACCTATTTTCAATTTGTATTTTTGGATTCAATATTTTGTTGAGTACTCTAGGCCCCAAGTCATTCTCTTCTAGTCCTGACGAACGAGAGTCACATAAGGCGGCAGCTGAATTAGTTAGTCGAGGACAGGATCCGGCAGTTGGGACTCAAGGTGGCCCTGCATGAAACTCAGCTGCCACGACAAGTCGCGGCATGGCGGTCAGAGGTCGGGTGGGATCTCATAGCGGTATGGAGACGGTGACCGTCGCAACCAAGCGTGCCAACAAGGTCACCCTACAATCGAGGAAGTAAGACCTCTCTTTAAAGAGTGGCTGGAGAGACGTCACGGTATCCTCACCTTCCACATGACGCAGGTCCTCACCGTACAAGGCAAGTTAGGGTGATTCCTGTTTTGGATTCAGGCAGAAGAAACGCCTGAGTGATACCATTGTGTGGACTACCCGGAGGACACGTTGGGGCAGGTGCAGGCGTGCCTGGCTGTCAGGGAGGCGATCGGCGGCAGCTCGCATAGGGCTTTGTTCAGGTCATGGAGCGAGAGGAAATGGGATGTGGACGCCTGCTTCTGCGAACTTGGCCGCAAACTTGAGAAAATGGACATCCATACATCCCAGCCGACGCCACGTTGCCACCCCAGGCGTCGCAGGACGATCCCCAGTCACCGTAGGCGCTCTTCAAAGAGATGTCAGTAAAGCCGTAGGGGCCCAGGAGGGCCAATGCCCTCGCTAGTTCCACTTCCACGGAGTATTTCTGAAAAGGACTCCTGTGGTCCTATAACACAAAAGGCAACTGAAGGACACAGGTTTATTTTTATTCAGTACCTACAAGTCTGACGCGCCTTGTCGCTCAACTCGAGATCAGAAGTCATTGTATAAATGATCTATTATTTTGCAAGTAGGTTTTATAAAAAAACACTTTTTACACGTCAATTTTCTTTTTTCGTCAATTAAAACTAGATGAGGCTGGTGTTTCCTAGCTGACTATACCGTATGTATGATTATGACTATACCCTACCCTGCCGTATGTATGATTTCCCACTTAAAAAAATCGACCTTTTTTAGATATAGCGTATCCTCCATACGCTCGTCTAGCTCGTGAGATTCAAATTGATTTATGATTTTTTAGCTCAGTATTACCTATTTTCCGAAGTATATACATTGAATTAATCAATAAAAGTCATTCAATTGGGTAATTTGAACGAAGTCAGCTATTTGGGTAATTTGGAAGTAACTACTTCAAATTACCCAAATGGCTGACTTTTTGTCTTTGTCTTTATTCTAAAAAAAAATGTTTTGCTTAGTAGCTTTTTATTGACATAAGATTTTATATAATTTTGATTATTTGTAATGTTTTATTTTAGAATTTAATTTGTATTGATGAAATGTATCTATGGACTAAGCCTGAAATAAAGAAATTAAATTGAATTAGTTCATAGTCTCCTTGGATAACTTTTTGCAAATCTAATCTATTTATATTGACTGACATAGAGTCTGTCTAATAAGTCAACCGACTTGGGTAATTATTAGGGTAAAATGAAATCTGATGTAGTCAACGCTGGTTCAATAATCAAGTTTGTTTCCTAGCCGAAACTACTGGAACTAGAAATGTGAGATTTTGAACAAGGGTTTCTTTTATGTTATAGGTGATAACTAACGAGAGGATTTTCCAAACGGGCGAAGCCGCTGGCAGAAGTTTGTTTTAAACATGTTTTCGGGTTAGGAAGAAAAAGAAAACAATTATAAAAATTCAAATTTTTATTTCCATTCCAAAAGCCAACATACCTTAATGCAACCGATTAATTATACGTTCTCGTGTCCTTTCGAAGAAAGAAAAAATTAAATGCGTTTCCATAGCATGTCTATTTTCTTCCAATTATCTAGTTAAACACTAAAATATAAAAATTAAAAGAAATATGACACACTACTAGGGGCATTGACTGCCTTATTAGGAAAATAATAGAATGTTGGAAGTACTTTCGCTGTGGTTTTTATATGAAAATACAATAAAATTTCAAAATTCTACTACTTTCGTAGGTTAAAAAAACTACTAAAAACACTTTTAAAAGCAAAACCACAGGGAGAGTGTACTTAATTACATACTAATTATACATTCGTTATAAGAATGCGCCACACAAGACAGTCATACTAAGGCATTTTACATTTCGTCCTATATGGACTTTGCTCACACATTGAAAGCAAATATTTATATTCAATTACTAATAAGCCACAACAAACATGTGGGAATATAATCCTAATAATGAAATAACTTCTCACAATACAGAATTTGACGTGAAACATTCATTGGCGTACCTTGGCAATAAAATCGACTGGACTGCTGTGACGGAAACGACATGACAGTCATGTCGTGATGCCAATACTACGCCATCGCTCTCGACGTCTTTATATCTGCGCGCGCGTTTACTAACATAGAAATTTCACATCTGCCGGATGCTTTAACTTTTTTTACAAACTACAGTTTAGTTTTCAGATCAAGTTTTTGAACAAGTCTTAGAATTCTTTCAGTAGGTACCTACATTTTGAGCAAAGTAATCCATACCATCGTCTATCCATTAGAGAGGCAGTTGCAATAATAATATTCTATAAAAAACGACATAATAATCTGTTCATATTGGTATTTGGGAAATAATCATAAGGCTATTCATTGCTCGACAGTTGAACACAAATCGAAAGCAGTGAAGCAACTTTAAGAGCAATCTAGAGCAAAAAACGGTGGGCCTGTTGCTGCATGTTGCTTCATTGAGCTGTGACGTTTAATTGGCCGGTGTTGCCATATTTAAAAAATAAATGTTTGACAAAGACACGATTTGTCTTTGTAAAGAAATTATAAAAAAAGGGCGTTCTATTTGATGGCAGATTTTTCTAGATTCGCAAGAAAAATGTATACCTTAAAGTAACGCACAATAATAAAGAAGAATGTATACGTACATAAATAAATATAAAAGTACAATTTAACATTTACGTCTAACATTAAAATGTCCTAGGAAAATCATGGCTAAAAGTGGAAACGTATAACGTGATTGACGTCACATACTAAATTAAAAATAATTCAACAAATAATTGACAATACAATAAATAGTTACACAAATTTAAAACTATATATTAATAAACAGAAAATCAATAACAATTAATAATTATATTTTTTCATTTATTCAGGCACATAATATTTTTATTTATTGGTATTCGTTATTATATTTGGATAGATAATAAAATGATATTAATGTAATATATTTTTTGAGAATGAATAATAAGCAATTTTTTCTTTTATAACTAATTGTTTAGTACAAAAAATCAATTTTTACTAGTCGCAACATTTGAGAGCCGTAGTGTACTGACGACGAAAGAAATAAACTGTACTGGCACAACTAGCGACATCTGCGTTTAAAAATATTAGTCACGATGACAGTTTGGTTATACTGCATAATTTATTTATTTTTTTGTGGCAGCTAATTTTATACTTTCGCCACGTGTATAGTAAATAATATTTTCAGCTTAATTGGTTATTTTCATAAATGACACAAGAAAGGTACTAAGAATTATGGATATGTATTGAAACAAATGTTTATTAAATTGAAGCACTAGTAAGTATATCAGTCTTTAAAATATTTTCTTCAGGTAAGGCCACAACTGAAACTCATAAAATGAGAATTGATAGTTCTATTCCAAGGAAGAAGAAATAAATCGTTGTCTAAATACATTTTCAGAGACTTTATCACTATGTCATGTACTTATGACGTAAATTGTTTTCACAGTAGTCACTGAAAGTTTGCATGCTGTTGCTCTGTAGCTATACTATTTAGCATAGTACGCTTTGATTATAAGATATTATATAAATATACACAAGGTATATCATAATATCACACAGATATAATCCAGAATAACGCATGAAACCTTATGGCTACAGTTATGAAAATGTCACTGAAAATATATTTTATTTACTAAAACATACGGTATACTGTAGAATATCTGTCACACAGCGCATTCTCACCTATTTTAAGTAACCTATCAAATAATTGTACTAAAATAGGCATGCTTCTACTCTACGTACAAACTTAAGAAACGTTTGTCAATGTTAGTAAATTAATACTAAAATATAGACTAACTATTTTGAACTTCATCTGATACAGATGATTATTATTTTTTTGGAACACTTTTTTTATCTATTTGAACTTTTTTTGCTATGAGCAATTAAAGATGTCTAATAATGCAAATGGATCTAAAATTAACTTCATTCTGCCTTATAAAGGTTAGTCATTACAATAACTTGGTCACATCTAAGTAGTTTTCTTATAAAATCTTCTTGTTATTAACGTAATCATACATTGGTTACTTCTACATCGGTACGTCGGGATTGTTCTCCATCGGTACGTACGTTTCTATGTTAGTAACAACATCAATCAAAACCTCCACTACGTCTTCCTAATCATCTTGTCTAGTCTTCAAAATGTTAGTAAAATAATAAAAATTATTGCTTCACGCAATCCTTGCTCCACCGTCAGATAATCCGAAATTTTTCTACCGTCAATAGACGTCGTAGTTCCGAGCCATTTGAATACTTCAATTGGCAAAAGGTAGCACAATAGAGTGCTGAATACTGAAACCCGTAGGTTTTAGCTAATACTAGCTAGTAATCATCTCGTGTGTATTTGAACACGTTTTAGGGAGTGTTCAGACTGGAGGTGGTCCTCGTACGTAGCGTAGTTGAGGAGTGAGGGTCTGAGCAAGCGAGTTGAGGGCATCGCAGCAGCGTGGACGCTCAACCAGCCAGGCGGCTAGAAGGAGTGCAACAAGGCACAGTTGAATGGGCAGTGAGGAGCGGAGAACGCGCCACACCCAGCCTCCGCGGGGACTATAGTCAGGGTCTCCTGCACCCGTCTTACTGCCGGCAACAGCAGCAATGCTTTTATCCCTGCTGAAAAAGAAAACATTTGAAATTCTTTGTTACTGGAAGTTGATACGACAGGCTTTTTATTGGTGTTTTGGTGGAAAAGAAAAATAGTGATTCAAGTTGACAGGCAATTAATTAAATTTCTATTTTATTAGTCCTTGTCATGTAATCAGTGGTGAATCAAACTTTTAAAAGAACAAAAATGTTATTATTGCCTGCTTTGTTTTAATTCTTGTGTTAAACAATTGAACTTACGTGTCCTCCTCAATTTTCAGATCCGGAATGCTCAGCTCAACTAAAGCACGGCACGACTCTTGTAACGTGCGTACTTCATTTTCTGTTTGTTCCATACGCTGCAACAAATAGTTGAATAGGCGTTAGTAACATTCTAAATTTTTACACATATTAAAGCTTTCTTCCAAGACTTCAGAATTGTATCTTATTTTGTTTATTGGTGGGAAAAATCAACATAGCAATAAATGTCACAATCCATTTATTCACTTTTACAAAGTTGACATTACTTCACTAGTATGAGAATGCTCATGTACCCTGGTGTAAAAGCACTCTCGAACTACATAAAAACCTTATAAATCTTGCTTGGGACTACACATAGATAAGGTAGGATGCTACGACCAGTCTCATTGAATGAGAGCTGAAAATAAAATAGTTAAAATAATGAATAACCTTAGCAATAGCCCTCTGCGCAGGCGAGTTAGGCGCCAAGGCAGCTTGCAGTCGTCTGGCAAGTTCTCGCAAGGCGCTTAGCCGTCGAGCACGGCGTCCGGCGCCTTCGCTATCTCCATCCGATATACCGGAGTCGGACAGCGAATCGCATGTTGAACCACCCTGGAAAAGACACAAATGTTAACTACTGGTAACGGACCCCAACCAGTTGGGAATCAGTTTGGCGACTGTTAGTACTCTATAAAGGTTATCCTATTTATTCTTATTCACATCCAAAATTTTCAAAATCATAAATGATAAGAGGTATAAGCTGTTAAAACTATTATTCTGTAACAGACGGAAAATACTTTGACGTAAGTATGGCAGTGATTCATAAAAGATACATTTGATAATCCCCGAGATACGAAATGACATTTCTATATGCAAATTCTATTTTTATCAGTATAAATACAGCTCAAGTACTTCAGATTGTTAGAGATTATAATATTTCTATAAATAAAGAAAAAATTTAATAAAACAGTTAAGATCCACACCTTCTTTTTATCCACAAGTGACGCGGCCAATTGTCTGATCTGATTGGCGACTTCGGTTTGATCTCCAGTCACGACTCCGCGGTCTCTTAGGGCTTCTAAAGTCAACAGATCGCCTCTCAAAGCGCCTTGCAGTTCCCGAAGAGCACTCTCCCATTCTGCCCAAGCGCAGACCGCTTTTTCCAATGACAAGAGCTCGTTTGAAGTCCTGTAAAGAAGTTTTTTGTTATAAATGTTTGCTTAGACTGCGATTTTACTCTATAAACGTATCATCATCTCCCTAGCCTTCTCTTCATTAGCTTGGGCTTTACTTCCAGTCTAACCGCATTTGGCTAAATACCTATATTATACATGACATTTAAGAAAAAACATTTCAGTCTATAACTATGTGTGGTATTATACCAATATTTTTTCTCATATGCCTATCAAATTATTTTGTCGTGTGTACTTTTAGTTGCGATGGACGAGAGACAGTGCTCTACTTGGTACGTATAAACAAAGCGCTGAGTGCTCGGCCAAGCGCTTATCTCTACAAATCGCTTAGGGTCTGTAGTCGTTTGGGCCCGCTCGGTTTGGGTCCGCGGGATCAATCGACACAGTCCCATTTTGAAGGTGTCGATTGGACCCACGGCCCAATTTTATTATAAGTACAGTCATGAAAGAAAGTCAAATGTTTTAGTTTTATTTTTATGACTTAAAATATGTATATTCCTAATATTATTTATATTACTGAGAATATATATTTTTGATTTATTCAATTACGTACTTACACTTACGTGCCACACTTATCTAGAAACATTAAAACTACATATTTTTTATTGTAATAATAACTAAATTAAGAGTACGAGCACTACTAATTTCAAGGTCAAGCATTTGGGCCTTTTACGGATTACCTGCTCGGGTCATCCAATCATAGGCCTGCTTTTTTAATATCTTTAATAAACTTTTAAATCTAACTGTATTGTGTTTTATTATATTTTAACCTACCACTTTTGCACTTGACTGTATCCACCAGTTGCTTTAAACAATGGATTTTTTAAAAAATTTGTATATGGGCTCAATCGACCACCAAAAATACATAAAATAAATTGTGTGGTCGTTTGGGCCCGCGGGACCAACATCGAGCGGGCCCAAACGACTACAGACCCCTTACATCGCTGTCTCGGCCGAGTAACATTTTACTGCCTCGCCCCTTTTACTCGGTACGTGTGATCAAGGCGTAACAGTAGCTGTGGCAGACAACTGGCAAATATTTAAACATGCATTTCAAGGCATTGAAATAAAACTTAGTAAGTAGTCTTGATGTATTAACTTTCAGACCAAAAAAAGAGATATAATATAGCTAAGTCTACCCAATAATGTCATTGCACTAAGTGACTGACAATACGAAGAATAGTGAATCATTCGATACATAAGTTTCGGTTTAACGCTCCAGTGGTCGCTAGATTTTGTTTATCTTCATCTCACGACTCGTGTTTGCTTTAGTTTATAGGGTTCCGTACCCAAAGGGTAAAAACGGGACCCTATTACTAAGACTTCGCTGTCTGTCCGTCTGTCTATCACCAGGCTGTATCTCAAGAACCGCGATAGCTAGACAGTTGAAATTTTCACAAATTAAGTATTTCTTTTGCCACTATAACAACGAATACTAAAAACAAAATAAAATAAATATTTAAGGGGCCCGGCTCCCATACAACAAACGCGATATTTTTTTTACCGAATTTTCCTAAAGATGGTACGGAACACACTTCATGCGCGAGTTCAACTCGCACTTGACCAGTTTTTTGTTTCGTTTTGCTTTGAAATGAATCAGTACTGTAAAGCTGTCTATATTAAGAAGATTAAGTTAGTTAAATCTGAAATTAGAATCTCAATTCGATGGTACCATGATGTTATTATCTGAGAACAGTTTCCATTGGCACGACCAGACTAACGAGGAAAACATCCGTGAGAAAACCTATGTCCTAGAACAAAAAATTTGAAGACACGCCACCAACCCGCATCGAACCTGCCTGCGTGGTATAAGCATAAAATCGGCCTTATACTTAATGTTCCCACTGTTGAGACTCAGGCCTCCTCTCTAGAAGAGGGAATAAAAGCTTACTTAAGGTGAGATAGTGGACAAACGCGAAATAAATATCTAATAATAATTAAAAAAAACAATACTCACCTCTGATGAGCATCATCCCAGGCAGAGAGCAGTGTTGCCAGGTCAGCAGCTAAGCCACCGTCATCGTTCTCCATGTCACCTAGCGCGCGACGCACTGACACTGTCAGTTTCAACATTGACACCTTGCATTCTAGCAGGCGGGACAGACGCTCCTGGAAGTAAAGAATTCAAATTTGAAATTAGAACGAAAAAAAATGAAGATTGTTATTATGGAAACTTCCCTTTAAGTATGTGTCTAATACCTATTGGACGGTTTTGAATTTAGAAGGAGAAACAAAAGCAAAAAAAGATTGAGTCTAATGCAATGCCGTATATTTTTCTGTCTCAATTCTTGGCTTGGCTCACCAGCCTCTCTGCACAGTCTGTTCTAGTCACTTTTTAAGGAGTGCCATAGCCAGTTAAACGTTATTTTATTTAGATGCTATTTAAAGAACGTGCCTCTGCATAAAGTATGTTTTAGTCACTTTTTAAGGTGTGCCATGTAGCCAGTGAGCCTTTATTTTAATTAAACACTATTTAAAAACGTGACAGAGCTTCTAAGGCCTCTTCTGTACGATATTCAAAAAGTATTATCCGTTTCAATGTCGGTCGCAAAGAACTAGTGAAAAAAAAACCAGCACATAATCCTACAATAATTTTGCAAAACATCGCCATTTAGTCTCCAAAATGTAAGCCGTTAAACTAGACCTGAATAGATTACACTAATGTGTTCACCTTATGACTAAGCAATTAGGTGTGTACAAGAGACAAATAAGGATTAACGTTTCCACATCAATGGTTCCACTTAAAACCACACTTCTTGGACTTGGTCATACTAATATGTAGCATTACTATTTCGACAGATAAATGGCGCAAAATTCGCGACTCTATCCACTCTTACATTGTAAACACCTCTTCGGTCCGGACTAAGCGTTTCGCCTCGTCGTTTATACCGCGTACATCGAAGGACTGGAACAATTTACCCGCTGCGGTCTTCCCGTCTGATTATAATTTAGGTGTCTTCAAGGCTAGAGTGAATAGGCTCTTAATAAACTAGTGCGCCTCACCATCAACGATTGCATCACTGTCTACCATCAGGTGGGATCGTAGTCAAGCACTAGTTTATATTATACTAGCTTATGCCAGCGGTTTCGCCCTTGTGAATTAGGTTTCTTCATACAAACTTTGGAACCCCGTTTCATCCCTATAGGGGTTGAATTTTATAAAACCCTCTCTTAGTGCTCAGGCTCACCTACGTCCTAAGAGGAAACCTTGTGCAAAATATCAGGTTCCTAGTCCCAGCAGTTTCGGCTGTGCGTTTATGTCAGTCAGTCAGTTTCTCCTTTTATATACAAAGATAAAAAATCCTCAATGAGGAAGTGCTTAAAAATTTCCTGCGGGGTTACCATGACGTTCGAAGTAAGATTGATTTGGTAAGAGACGGCGCTAGTTAACCTGTCTAGCTCTGTCTCTTACCCACACTAAAACAAGATTAAAACAATCTTACTTTAAACGTCATGGTCTAGGTCCTGATCCCTAAAGATAACTTCCAATACCCCACCTTCAATTCCTCAATCCTCCTGTGCAGCTGAGCCCTGGTGTGCGGCTGAGGAGCGCAGTCACCAGGCTCGCAGATATCGTCGAGGGTCTCCCGGAGTGCCGCCATTTCCCTGCGCAGGCGCCGCGCACCGCCGCGCCTTGTCGCCGCAGCTCGAAGCGCTGACCATCTTGCTGATACCGCTGAGGAAGAAAAGGATGGTCAGTTTTGGATGATTGAGGACGAAATGGGCTTAGATGTTTGGGAACGAGCAGAGTGTAAGTAAGTAGAGCAGTGGTGGCCGAGTGTAGGTCGCGGGTTCAAACCTAGCCAGGCGCATTACTTTGTGTAATTAATTTCATCACCACTGCTCTCAAATCGGTGAAGAAACATATCGTGAGGAAACCGGCATGTCCTAGAAGAAAAATTCGAAGACATATGACATTCACCAAACCGCACTGGGCTCGCGTGATGGATTACGGTCCATTCCCTCTCCTAGAGAGAGGAGGCCTGAGTCCCAGCAGTGGGAACATTAAAAGGCTGATTATGTTATGCTGTTTGGGGTCGTGCTGTATATATGAATACTGGTTTTAAAAATTGTAGCTGCGTAACGTATTTTTTATATTTCCTTTTTTGCCCGTTTTGAACAAGACTGTTCATGACTTCAAGACAAGATCAAGCTTGTAAATAATCACCAAGCAAAGATATTTTATAATCAAGTTTTCTTCAAACGATTTAACACAGCGAATGGTCTGTTTAAAGTGCAAAAGAGCCAAATCCGGGCCAATCGGTCAATCAACATTCAGGCCTGGGGTACCTAAAGATACTCGTTGATAAGACTATAAAATTGTAAGATCAAAGGATCAAAGGAAATCTGCATATACAAAAAATTGGGAAGATGATCCAAATACCTTTTATGGGGAAGAATGGTATAAGATGGTCTGGATTCGATTTAATCTAGAGTATCTTACGACATTCTTTCCCATAAAAAGTAGAGAGATATTTGTATATTTAAATCTAATTTTCTCTAATAACCATCTCAGCTGGCAATACCGTTAAAAATACACGTTGTTTACGTGCATAAGCCGTAGGATGCGCCAGCGCAAGTGGGTCGGCCTGAGTCCGCGTCGTTATATCAGTTAGTGGGTTAATGCGCAAGCGCACCGCAATAGTACTCGTTGAATGCCAGGTGACGTGCTTTTGTAAGCTTTATAGCTTTTATTACATTTTGTAGTGGTTGCTCGAGATATTTGGAGTGGTTAGGCTAGACTACACGGCGCCTGTTGATTGAAAGTTTTGTTTGGGGAAGAAAAGAAAGAATTTGTAGCATTATTTGCAGTAGCATCGTTTTTTCTTAGGTGGGAAATCATCTAATGACATCTCACGCCCTTGGGCGGAGATGGAGGCCGCGTCAGCCCAATCCTCTGTCCTTTTTTGTTCCTCGGGGATTACTTTCACACAACCCATGGCCCCAGTAGGCTTCAACCCTGCTGGGACCCTACATCTCCTTGAGGCGCGCGTGGAACACTACGTGCCATCGACGACTTGGGCTCGGTCCGGACGATTACCGGACGGTCGGACGGCATGCAACAGCATCGTCAGTGTTACAATCTTCGTTCACTATACAAATGCCATGCATTAACATATGGACCATGAGCCATGCAAGCGGTATCGTTCGAAAGGGTTACCGTGGTCCTGGAACGCAAATAGCAACTGAAGGAGCGTAGGTGGCTTTTAGTCAGTAAAAGTCGGCCACTCTCTTTTGGGAGCAAAGCAGGAGGCGTTAGAATCCTCGTTTAAATACATAATGCCTCCTCCATAAGTTAAAATTTGCAAAAATTATTTGAAAGAGTTACCGTGGCCCTGGAGTGCAAAAGGCAACTGAAGGAACACAGGTGGGTTTTAAAAAAGTAAAAGTCTGACACTATCCAGAGAAGGACAATGATATCACAACGAAAAAAGAAATATTGATTTAGATCGAGAGAATCGATCAAGTTTTAGTTTAAATATAATGGTTGTTTAAGATGTACAGACTTGAAAGACAGTCATACAGTCATAAATCTTACCAGCTGTTTGAAATTCGAATGCTGCCACTACAGAGAATTAAAACATCAATAAAACTTGATGGACGTCCTTCCGTTATCGTCGCCTATTTATGTTACAAAACTTAACCAAAAAACGAAGTAAAAGATACACTGGCTATCTATAACCAAAAGGAAACACTATGAGTATTAGGTAAACACGTTTATAAGTCATTCATTCAGTAAACTTGGACACAAGTCTCGAGTCTAATCTATTTGGGGCGAACGAAAATATTGAAACGGTTAAAAATATACAGAGAAGGGTCGATGGAAATGGAACTCTGTGAATTTGGGAGGGAAAGTTATATATTTTGGAAGATATAAAAATATTTTAAAACAGATAAACCTAAGGTTGAAAGGGTTTGGATGAAATTTGGCACATAGACCATGAATAATAGTACATATAGTAATTGTCACCATGAGAGTATGTTTCCTTGAGATATTTTCTACTTTTACGAGGGTGAAGCCGCTTGCAGAAGTTAGTATAAATAGGTACATAAAGAAGTAAAACTAAACAGAGCAATGACATATGAAGAAAATAAATAAAGCGGAATGAACTGAAAGTTAGTCAAGTGGTAAATAATAAAATGTCATTAATACTAAAATAAAAAGTCGATCAAATGGTTTAACAGTATTACACAGACAAGTATTGTACAAGATATTAATAAAACAGAAACTAATAGTTACGAGAGAATAAAACAATTCCTTTCTCTACAGGAACGCAAGTATAAAATGGCGAAGCAATTCTACATAATTATAGTGAATTATGCACGTATGGGACCGGCTGTATTTATCTCTCTAAAGGCAAGACTTATAATAGGTATATTATTAGGATATTGCATCACTAGTAAGGCAGAGATTTAGCAATAATAATAGTGATGCTAAATAAGCTAACGGTATTGTTAATGGTGTAGATACAGAATCTTATTATATGAATGGCTCTAATGAACCATATGCATACTTATAAAAAAGTGTCAGCATCGATAGTGACATTAAACCTTAAATTAATGAAACGATCAAAGAATCTCTGACACATTAAAAAGATTAAATTTAATTGAATAATCCACTTAACATAAATAAAAGTATGCATAAATAATGATTATTGCACAACATAAAACCAGAAATATGACTATATAAATACTTAAGGAACTATAAATTACTATATTACGTAACTAGTATCAGAAACGTCCAGTTCTAGAGGAAGGGAAACACATTTCTAAGAGCTGATAGCTATCTTGCAGCGGAAATTGGCGATGTGTAAGATCAATTCAAAAATATAACTGCAGAACCGGCCATACTTGCAACAGGACTAGTTGAAGATAATTGAGGGTTTAATGCAGGCAAATTATGAATTAGAAAGATTAAACTAATGCTTAGATATAAACAGGTAATTTACTAGTTTAAAATACCCTCTGTATCTAATCAGCGTGGCAATTTAATCCGTAATTTACAATAAAATAATGAGCAGTAACAAGATAGATTGGTTTCTAATCGAAATAGACTTTCAATTTTGAAATATGAGAAATATGATTGATGTCGACGGCAATTTGTTAGCGATGGATCAAAGAAAAATGGAAAATGAGCGAGTTTAGGCAATGTCACAAATAAATATGACTGGTAACAATTCAGCATAGCAAAACCGTGAATAACGGCATCAAAGAACTTCTAAAACGACGTAAATTCAAACCACAGGATACCAGAAGATATTTATGGATGAACATCATTTGTCCTTATAACAGTCTGCAATAATATTAATGTGGTACTCTTGTCAAGGAAGGAGTAAAACGCAAAGGGCATGGTTTTATCACTGCATTCGTCGTAAACTGTTCATAAATCAGGATAGATACAACAGAGACCAGCCGGGAGCGCATGCGCAGCCAAAATAGCGCCCTAAATGTCACTGGGTCCCTGAACTTGCGTCTTGCAGATAATATCGCTAATTTGGTGTCAACGTACTTGAGACATTTTGCAGATGGCGAGATGTCGGTTTTTGCTTCGTTTGAGTTTGTATATAAATATATCTGTATAGGACTAGGAGATGAGGAAAAAATTACGGTGTCTGTGACACAATAGGAGTCGAATCTTTTGTAATCGTTCGTGACATTCCTACTCAATTATGTCGGAAACAGAAATTGTGTAGCCATGGCTATATTTAGCGAGCGGACGCGAAAATTTGACAGTTGACACCATCGTTTTTGTGTAAGAAAGCTGTAACAAGCCTGTTTTCTAAGTAAATACATACCTACTTGAAATATGTATGTATTTTGATGTTGTGGATTGCCTGTAGGTACAACTCAACGGCACCGTTCAACTAGCGGCCTGAATGATACTAAGACATTCAATCTTACAGCTAGGCATATGATTTGGATAACGTTTGATTTATTTTCCTAGTGAAAACCCTTGGCATTGGCACTGTTTAATAAAAGGTGTAGGCTGATAACTGAATGGCGAATTAAGCTAGTTGGTTGCCGCAAATACACAAAATATGATTTATTTCCTAACATATATTAGCTTAAGCGGACATACATAAATGCATATTTTCAAATACATTATTCAACCATATCGCAACAGCATTGAAAATCAAAACAATACCGCATTTGCAAGAACATTGTGAATTTTCAAACAATAGGAGCAGATTTGTAATCGATTAATCAATTCGAATATTCGATTATTGGTTAGTCGAACTCGGAACGCAATCGAGTGGTATAGCCGATTGAAAGGGATGTGATGAAATCACGACCGATTCAATTCGAATATGGAGCAAACAATATTGCGTCCCGCGAAGAACGGAAGGCAATTTGTTAGTAGGGAGTGGGCGTTAGGTACCAAAGTATCGATACAATACTTTATACAACATTAGTTTCAGTATATATATATATATATATATATATATGTCGTAGAGAACGATATTGAACTACAGAGTCTTTTTTGTTATTATTATGGTAACCTACCAAACGGTGTAACGCAGTGGCGTCATTTTTTATACGTCACGAGGCCAGAGTCATGTTATAGGGGCTGCGACCCGCGATGAGAGGGCAGTTTAGCTTGCACAGTTTCAAGGGTCACACACCTCTAACATGAAACTGTCGGTTAACCCGTGTATTCGTAATTATTTAGTATAGGTACTTACAACACTATTGTGAATTATAAAAGTGACATTATAACTAATTGTGAACTGTGAAACTGACATTATTAGTAACTAGAAAACTCAAGTGCATAGTTATTAATATCCCATCAAAATGAACCCAGTACCACTGAATCAAAATGATGACGGTCATATCGCTCAGCCACTCCTGGCGCCGTCATCAGAAGTGGGATCTGAATCTAATTCCCACTGGTGCGCAATGCTTGAAGTGCAAAAAAAAAGAAAAAGGAAATTTGATGTGACTAATTGAAATCATAAGAATACCAACAACGGTGTTTGAAATTACGCTGCCAGAATTCAACCCAGAACATCCTGATTATAGGCCACGCGCTTGGTGTGCCTCCGTGACAGTGATATCGGTCTCAACGAATACCTCCTCAAAGGTTCATCTCTCGTTATTGCCCTCAGCAAAGCCCTGAAGAGCGGTGCTTCATCATGGTTATCACCATAGATATCCGGTTATCACAAATATCAAACGCAGCCATGACGTGGGTGCATGTTCGTGATCTATTTCTCGTACTTTATGAGTGATTATTTAATGTGAACAACGGCAAGTCGAAAGAGAGTGAATGTGAACAAATAGCAGCAAGCAGCACAAGGAAGCACGCCATCGACGAGCAGCGCAGACGCAGGCAGCGCGGTTGCAGAGCGACGCGACGTGTCCATAGTGGTCAAGTATCCGGTGTATGCGGGAAGTTGGAGCAATCTGGTCAGTCGTACAATTCTTACTTTGAACCCGGGGCTGAATGGTCGCTTATTAAGTAGTACATCAGTCATAACTTTGAAGGGCCACGTAAGTACGCAATTGTTGTTGTTAACGGTGTCGGTTGGTCGGTTAACATAAACCGTAGCGAACAAATCTTAAGTGACGTTTTTTAATTATAGTCACGGCTTACGTATTTTATTACAAGTGGTACCAGACGTTTGCTTGAAATATGCTAAGGGTGGCCGACGGATAACGACGGCGTTGAAATGTTGGGTGACGTCATGGGATTGGCATTCGTGTTCAAGTGCACGCGCTTACCCTGAGCCCAGACAAAAAAAAACATCTGTTAACCTCTTGACACGGGGTGCATGGGAGCTTTGGCAAGCCCAAAGTTTCCATAGAATATTCAGACATTATTATTATGTTTTACTAAACATTGTGCAAGACAGTCATCCAAATTTGCAATTAGTGTAGTCTTGCTCATGACTTTTCATCATAACACATCAAAACACATCTAGGATTCTGACTGGAATCACTATACTTATTTTATTTTATTACAATCGAAAAACAAACAGTATTAACAACTAACAAAACAATAAATTATGCAATTGTACACCAATGACATGTTTTCACATTTGATTGTCTATGGAGAGCATGCTTGGAAGAGATTGTAATGATGGTATGCACTTTAACAATACGACACAATTACAACATTTGGTCTTGCAGGACAAGTTGAAACGGTTGTCGTACCAATGTTTGGTAAAGTATTTGATTGAATATACGCGGTATTTGATTGAATATACGCGGCTTAGAAGTGAATAAATCAAGTTCAGAAAAGTCAACTAAATCATTGTAGGACTTTGCGCATCTTTTAGAACGAATTCTGTCCATAATTTGTGTAGCATCAGGGAACGTTAAGAAGAAGAAAGAGTATTCTAGAGATCTAGTGGGGGCGCCTAAATTAATCTTGGAGAGAAGTTGCGGGGCGTCGATGTAAGATTGTGCTAACTTAACGAGGAAAGAGATATCTGATATACTACTTCTCTCCCTAAGTGGTAGAAAATGATACCTTTTGTATCTCGACTCGTAATAAAATTATGAACGGGTTTTACATCTATACTGTAGGTATCGCGTAAAGTTTCGCTGGACAGATTCCAATTCTGGGATTCCAAACCTGCGAAAAGTATTCATATGAGCTACGGACGAAGGAACAGTACAATATTTTGAGACTTGTAAACTGGGAATAAGATCCTTTTAAGAACCTTAGGGCTTTGTTAGCTTTACAGTCAGCTCTACGGTTAACGTATTAGACAGCAAAAGGGTTCATAATACTAATAACTTATTCTTCTTTGATTATTTCATAACTAAAATCGATTGCTTTATGAAATCCTATACCTAAATTGTTGTTTCGTTTTAATGGTATAGATACAAATAGTCAGATAGCGAGACAGACTAAAGAACAACTGATATCTCTATTTAAGGGGCCGGCGGAGGATGAATTTCCATACAAACGTAATACCACGCTCATTTGCAGTTGGAGCATATTTCCAACATATTATGATGATATTTGATTATAGACAATATTTATCTAGGTTCCTACGTCTTTCTTTTTTAAAAAAACAAAAAGAAATTTAAGCAAATTGTATTTCGCACTTTTTTATAGCGTAAATGGCAAAACATGCCATTTGGCTTTTCTTGTATTAAAAATAACAATATTTCTAATATTCTCGACGTAGGAACCTAGATAAATATTGTCTTTAACCGAATATCATCATAATATGTTGGATATATGCTCCAACTGCAAATGAGCGTGGTATTACGTTTGTATGGAAATTCATCCTCCGCCGGCCCCTTAAAGATAAAGAATTTTCTCGTTTTTTTTATTGACGGTTTATCACTCGAGTTACATCCGGTTAGTTAAAAAGTTCTGGGACCTGCCGGGTTTCTCACTGTGTTTTCCTTTGCCGTTTTGGGAGCGGTGGTGATGGAGTGGATTGCACGGAGTGGTGCGCCTGGCTGGATTTGAGCCCGCGACCAGCACCTGGTGGACCGGGCCGTTGCCACTCGGCAACACCACTGCTCTTATTAGACTTGCTAGCTTTGATTGAACTATCTTCTTCTGAGAATATTCATCAACTTAGATAATTCATTGGTCTAGCCTCGTATTGCCGAAAGTTTGTTAAAAAAAAAAAAAAAAAAAAAACTCCTCTCAAATTATGATTATGACTCCTCTCAAGTTACATCTACTTACGACCAGCAAATTATTTAATTGGAATTTAATTGGAATTTAATTGGAATTTAATTGGAATTTAATCGGAATTTAACTTAATTGCAATTTCATTGGAAATTTTATTGGAACTTAATTGGATGATAAGCTTTAACTACTAAATCAGTTTTGCGTTTTTTTTTTAAATCTGGTACTTCTTATTATACAAGGTGTCGTTTTGAAGCTGCAAAATATTTCAGGAGGTAATTATGTTAGTGATTCTCGACCCGAATCAATAATAAAATAAGTAGGTAATTTTTTTTTTTTTATAACCGCGCTTTTTTTCACACACACAAACACGGAACAATAAAGGGCGTTTTCACACACACTAACTCGCAACGATAGTTTCATAAATAATGTATCATCCAATCATCATCTCGCACGCCACACCCTAGCCACGCCCCCGCGGCCATCGATCAATCGATTTAGTTTAGTGTAATTAAAAAATTAAATAACAAGTATTACTGATTATTGACCAGGTTTCGTATTTTTACATGATTATTTATGAGTTTTATTACAACCTCCTGAAATATTGTGCAGTTTTAAAACTACACCTTGTATAGTGCTATACTTTTCCAAAAGGTCGATAATGAGATGCATGTAGCCAAGTACTTTAGTGAAAGAACTACGCATCCAGCGTGATCGGAGCTTTTAAATCTAGTGTCTTCTTATTCGGAGCCCTGATTCGGGTTATAGTGGATCAAGGTCTATGTTTCACTAGCAAAGATTGTGTCCTAGTTTATCTTTGTATTTTACCACCACATGATCAAGTCACGCTAACGGGTAAGTTGATAGCGGACGATGAGCATAGGGTATGCTTACATTTCTAGAAACGCAAGAAGCTTTGGAAGATGTGCCACTTGCTTTGAATCGTCCTATTCACTATGTAAACTTCAAAAGTACAAGCCACTAAAAAGTACGTTAAATGTGTATTTTACGATGTGACAGCTTGTCATTTAGTTTTAAGAATAACAAAAAAATCCGTTATGTGTTTTAAAATAACATAACGCAATATTGTGCCTCTTAGAAACTCATTTAGCCTGTGTTTTATGGGATACAAACCTGCACTTGTATCCGCCACATGGCGAAAGCAATATTTCATGCCCATTGAGATACCATATTCTTCACGAATTCTAAGAGTCGGAATGACCCGACAGAAAAAAAAAATACCAGTATCACAATGTGGCCGACCCTTACTTATCGAACAAAAAAAGGGATTGTTTTAAAGTTTTCTAAATTCAAACAAGGGCAAGGCCCTTAAACTTATGACAGTTATGACAGGACGCATAGCTTAACTGTTAAATCTTGTAACTGATTGTGAGACAAAAAAAATAAGTGTTTCCTAGAGAAGAGAGAAAGCGTAAACGAACATGAAAAAAATTGGTTGCCTGTAAAGTCGGTATACGGGCGAAAGTTTTACGTGACAACGACTTTGAGTGGTAAAATAATTTTAATGTGAATATTCATTCGTATAGTAGGAAGAAGGATGAAAATGTCTGTCTCTCTCGCTCTTAGGCGGGCTAACCATGCCCGAGTGGAAGGGACGCGTGCCTCTCACTCGCTCTCATTGTGAGCGCATAACGTGAGCGGAGCGTAACGCAGTTTCTTGAAGTGTCACCCGGCAAACCAATTTATAAGACGTTGTCAAAGTTAAGTGGTAAGTACGAAAAATCTAAATTTGATAAAGATAAAGCTAAATTAGTATAGTTTGATACTAGTAATTTAGTTTTGATTCATAAGGATACGAAACAAGACTAAATTGAATCAAAGATAAAAGGGACCTTTTAAAGTAGTGGAGTTACTTCATAGTGGTTTTTATCTTTGAAACCTTTGAGTGGTAACCGAGCCTATGAGTATGCTCACAATCGTATACGAAAGATGCCTCTAAGTAGCGCTAGTAGTAGATTTATTTGATGTAGAAGACGATGAGGAGTATATCTCCAGAGGAAAGTAGACACATACCATGGCTATTTGGTCGCACTGCATGCACTTATCTGTAGTCGTAACTGCAATTCATGCGTGAGTTGTTCAGGGCGCGATGAGCAGTAAGTGCTACGGTGGGGGCCTGTGTATTTTTGTGTTGGTCATGTGTTGACCTGAAGTTTGGTCGCACTGCACGCGCTTATCTGTAGTCGTAACTGCAATTCATGTGTGAGTTGTTCAGAGCGCGATGAGCAATAAGCGGTGCGGCGGGGACCTGTGAATTTATGTGTTGGTCATGTGTTGACCTGAAGTTTGGTTGCACTGCACGCGCTTATCTGTAGTCGTAACTGCAATTCATGTGTGAGTTGTTCAGAGCGCGATGAGCGGAAAGCGGTGCGGCGGGAGCCTGTGAATTTATGTGTTGGTCATGTGTTGACCTGAAGTTTGGCCGCACTGCACGTGCTTGTCTGTAGTCGTAACTGCAATTCATGCGTGAGTTGTTCAGAGCGCGATGGGCAGCAAGCAGAGCAGCGGGGGCCTGAGTTTCTGAGGAAACTATTTTGTGTTGGTCATGTGATGGCCTGAGAGTCGTGGACTCTATAAGAGAAGTGTTTGTTGCTTGAAGCAATAATGATACAGGTGGCAAGGTTTGTCACTAGCTGCTGAGACAGCTGGGCCATGAGCGTTGTATGTGATCTAACTGTGTTTTGTGTTAGTGTACCTAAATGTTCACTTTTGATACTTTTGAAGCTTAGAGGTAGCTTTTGATACTTTGATTAGATTTGATTCTAACGAATGTTGATATTGAATTGTCTATTGCTGATGCACTTGTCCTTGGTCAGGTTGGCCGAGGTTGTGCTCCTAATGTGAATTTTGGTTACAGGTGTACACGAGGACGTGTAATTTGTCAGGTTGGCCGTGTCGTAGAGAACGATATTGAACTACAGAGTCTTTTTTGTTATTATTATGGTACCTACCAAACGGTGTAACGCAGTGGCGTCATTTTTTATACGTCACGAGGCCAGAGTCATGTTATAGGGGCTGCGACCCGCGATGAGAGGGCAGTTTAGCTTGCACAGTTTCAAGGGTCACACACCTCTAACATGAAACTGTCGGTTAACCCGTGTATTCGTAATTATTTAGTATAGGTACTTACAACACTATTGTGAATTATAAAAGTGACATTATAACTAATTGTGAACTGTGAAACTGACATTATTAGTAACTAGAAAACTCAAGTGCATAGTTATTAATATCCCATCAAAATGAACCCAGTACCACTGAATCAAAATGATGACGGTCATATCGCTCAGCCACTCCTGGCGCCGTCATATATATATATATGCGAAACTCGAAACACGTGTCTAGTATTTTTATGTAAAGAATCTATGTACAAAATTTCATAACTGTATAATGAAAAATCAAAAAGTTATTAACTCTTTGAATGTCGTAATTAGAGACACAATAGAAAGACAATTACCTTATGTCGGACTGTGTAACTTAAGACATTCGAAAGGTTGTTATATCAGCAAAAATACATAGTCACCGGGCCATCCAGTCGACTGAGGGGTTGTTTTGCACTTGCACCTAGCTGTTGGGCGCCTAATACCTGCTATGACCTGCCGTGACCTGCGTTGTACTTAGTGTCGGTGGTGTCCAACTTGTGACATTTTTAAATATTTTTGGTAAAAAATATAACATACTTAGTGTAAAAAAATACGTGTGGCACTCTGGGACTGCCGCGGTAAAGCTATTGCGTAGCATTTTTATCAACTTATGCAATTATAATTATTTATTTATTTTATTTATGCAGTATATTTTTTCCTTTGTTTTTTTTTCTTTGATATTAATTGAAGTTACACTTTCACACATTGAATTGAATTTTGATTGATTGTTCACTCATTTGTTTTCTTATCGGTCACCACGCTCAAAAAACAAATGAGTCCCCGGTGTTAGGTTATTTTCGTTACGGAATTTCTGGATTCGGTCTCCACGCTCAAGGCCCGCGATAGAAGCTATGCAATAGCTTAAAAACTATTGGAATCCATTCAGTTACTGATTCTGAACAAACTATATTCAGGTTTAGCGTAAACTAAAACTTATGTTGGGTAAAAAGAAACACTGACTGACATATCAATACAGAGCCGAAACTACTGGGACTAGGAGTGAGATGTTTTGCAGTTTCTTTTCATGATGTAGATGGACACCAGGAGAGGATTTTCCAAAATTCCCTCCCTAAAGTGTGAAACGAGGATCCAAAGTATGGAGAAAAATACTTTCTTGCGGGCGAAGCCGCTGACAGAGGCTAGTACCTATGTCATAATGTATCGATCATCATCATCATCATTTCAGCCGATAGACGTCCACTGTTGGACATTGGCCTCCCCCAAGTGTCGCCACAATGCACGATCCTGGGCGTGTTGTATCCATCGGATTCCCGCAACCTTCACCCGTCGAGGGTGAATTACGGCCCATTCCTTCTCCTAGAAACAAGGTCTGAGTGCTAGCAGTGAGAACATTTGCTATAAAGTTTTTGATGTACTTATTTACAAAATTGCAAATCAATTACTGATGCATGTCAACTATTCGAGCAAAGACCTTGACAATCGGATGACAAATTGCAATTTAAAAAAAGTGTATTGCTTTCAACATGTTGCACCGACTGCCGACTTCAAATAACCAGAGGTAAGAACAAGATAACGACAACGGCCATTTTTACGAGGTAGGAAATCAAATGACTTCTCCCGCTCTAGGGTGGGGCAAGAAGACGTGTCAGACTTTTACTGACTGAATGAAATCCACCATCATTAGCCCTTCGCGTTCTAGTGTTACGGTAACTCTTATAAATGTTCCCGCAGCCCTATGACGTATCGTCTAACATATGAACTACATACGAGTATATATCCAAAATACCCAACACACTTTTTATTTGTCTCAATTCAGTTTCACTATAAATAAAATTTTGTCGCTTATAAAAACTGACGTTATTAGTTTCGTTTCGAATATCAAATAAAGAATCGACACTACTGGAGTCTCTCTTGACATATATCGAGTGCAAAATTCTATCGATACATTTTCGTCTCCCTATTTGGAAGTGAGACGGTCGTCAGTCAAATTCAACTAGCTATTACCGCTTCCTATGGACTGCGGGCGCTTGAGAACCAAGAGAACGTTACTCCAGCAGATATTTGCATTCTATTTTCATATTTTGGTCGTTATTTTTGAATTCCGATCCAACATGGCGGCAAATTTCTTGCTGTAAAGTTACTGGTAGTTAATAGTTTATGGACTATCCTATTTTAGTTTGACTGTCGTTTATCTATGGTATATGTTTGTCTATGTTATAGTCTTCAGTTTGAATAAAGTGCGACGGCATTTTTAATAACTTCAAAGATCTGTAGTATTGACCACTACAGCAAAGCTTACCGAGAAGAGTGACCTGATTGATTTGCTGCCAAATAAGTACTCCAATAAAATTAGGGATATTCATCATCATCATCATCATCATTTCAGCCGAAAGACGTCCACTGTTGGACATAGGCCTCCCCCAAGTGTCGCCACAATGCACGATCCTGTGCGTCTCGCATCCATCGGATTCCCGCAACTTTCACCCGTCGAGGGTGAATTACGGCCCATTCCTTCTCCTAGAGAGGAGGTCTGAGTCCTAACAGTGAGAACATTTGCTATAAAGTTTTCAATGTACTTACTTATTTACAAAATTGCCAATCAATTACTGATGCATGTCAACTATTCGAGCAAAGACCTTGACAATCGGATGACAAATTGCAATTTAAAAATGAGCGGTCCTGTGCAAGAATGGATATTAAAGTAACTTAAAGTGACTGAAAACTTATTCCTTAACAAAATTGACACTGGCTAAATGAACAAACCGTGCGAAATTTTTTTTTCTTTTGTGTGTTCATTTGCAATCAGTCGTTGACTATAACCGTTAAGTGCGTTGTGTCATGCCGAATGTGCCTCCTAGCGGAGACAATGAAATTGGCTAAACCAGGTCTTGTTCCAGGATCAAGCGTTGTTCCAAGTGCGTTTCATGCCAGGTACGTATTAACTGGACAGCTAAATTATTAGGATAAATTATCCTAATGATTTAGCTGTCCAGTTAATAGCTAGCCTCTTCTAGAAGATTCAGTACTGTATTGGATTTCTTCTTTCACAGTGTTGATTTGTAGGTTTCCATGTGCACTTGTAACAAACCATGGTACACTTGTTATACATATGTCTTAGTATGATGAACCGTGCAAAATAAAAAATAAAACTGCAAAGATGTAACTTATTCTCAAAGAGCTAAAACATGACGCGCGTGCGTTCAGTCGAAATTGGCAAATACTGTTTTTACAGTCACCCGTTATAAAATCAAGGCTAAATCGTGTTGCTCAGTGCAAGTACCTTTCTGTACACTGTTTTCGTAAAATATAGCACTTGTTGAATCATTTAACACCTTTATGCTGAACAGAAAACACATTTTTTTGGGTAAAATAAAATGAGACATGTTATTTCACATTAAGTGCTTAAATAAATACAAAGTGGAACATACGGATCATCAAGTTTTTTCACAACAGTTCTCCATACAGTACATTCAAATCCGGATTCCAAGAAATTCTCAGCATTCCGTACAGACATGAATATATAAAGCCACATGTGGTATTACTGGTTGCAACATGACAATCTCACATCCTCGGTGAAAGCAAACAAATTGTAAAGTAAGCGATTACCTTGCGCTTGCGCACCTCATAAACCTGCTGCGGACGGAATTCGTAATCAATCATCAATATGTGCTAAAGACACCATTAACACTTGGACGCGAAAAATTATGCAATCAAGCAAACATTAATTCAGGAAATCAACATAAATTACGTCAGACCACAATATTTATACGTACGGATTAATTTTATCATCTTATCGAATATCGATAACAATACTGTTCTGATCGATCACCATAAATCGGCAATATCTAAACTACTAAATATTTGTATCTTAAATGTAAGAATGCACATAAAACTCACTGGTAACGATCATGATGAATGTACGGAAAAGGATGAATGCAACAAAAGTAGATACATCACACAATACCTGGATACTGTACGTAGCAATCCATTAAGAAGCCGTCAACTCGATCATGCGCAGGATTCGACGACAAGGTCGAAGTTACACGACTGTGCACCGCGACGCTCAGGCAAACATTGAGCCAGTACAGAACAGCCAGGCAAAAATCACACCACGTCTCTATTGCAAGGCACTAACGATGCCCAGCTTGCAAACACTAACAACCAACTAATTCATCAAATGCAAATCCAACTTTGTCTTTCTGTCATAAACGTGTGAATATCAACCCAAAATGCACCTATTGCGGAACACAATAAGGTGTCAGTTGCTAAACCCAAACGCTACACACTTGCAAATAAGGTGTGATTGACGGAAAACTAACGGTAGACGAAAACAAAGTTACAATTGTATATAGATCACCGGAAAAAGTACCTTGAGACTAAGATATTCATATTTGTTCAACTGCAGAAATAACGTTGCACAATATAAGTACAGCGTAACAAATGCAAGGTGACCCCGGCGGAGATATTGAGTTTCTTCATAGATCTTAGAGATACTGTATTCAATATGAATAGAAATTATGTTTACAGATAGGTAAAGTGGTTGCAAGGTGAGACGCTGGGAAAACTTTATGATATTCATCCGTTTAACAGATTAAATTTATTGTATAGTTTCATTAAATTTCTAATTGTAAGAAAGTTGGTAACCCAATAAAGTCATATCGGAGATAATAATTGTGAATCTACAAATAACGAGGAACACTTATTAGAAACTGCTTTTACTAAGAGTGAAACAGGATTAACACTTGGATCACAGATTAGCACAAGAAACTTCGTAAGAAGACATCACGCACAAAACTGCCCAATATGACTGGACGAAACGATCACTAAAATGGATTAACGAGCGTGCTGAATTTGATATCTTAGGTTATCAAGCCGAGAAGTAGAGGTCTTGACCGCAATGAAACAAATGAAGGCATAATAGAAACTCAGAAGTTAAAATGATTCGACCTTGTATAGAAGATAAGAAAATAAACAAGACAAGATAATGGAATAACGGAGTGTATTGAGTATTGATGTAAATAGAAAAACTATGATCTCGAATTTTTTTCTATATTAAAAGCTTTCATTGACGTTCTGTATGAGATACAAAGCATTGCAGCCAAAAATTCAATAAAAAACAAATACTGAAAATTTAGAATCATGCTTCGCCAATTAATTTCCTTATTCGTTACGGGACAGTTAAGTCAATTAAAAACTGCCAGCGTATAACTGGAAAAAGATTTATGACCTAAACAGGCTATCTAAGAGGCAGTTAAAACCTTTCTGGAGATTGAGTGCTTCTGAAGGATCATGCTTTAATCACTATGGCAAGTGGATGTAGGTGGATGTTATCAGAATTCAAGTGGATACGCAGAAAATGTCGACAAATCATAAGACAGAACATCTAAGTTGCCTTGGTGATAGGAATACAGAGGGTTCTATTTTTAAATGGGATTACTAATCTCCTCTTAAAGCCAAAAACAAAATAGACGTAGTTAATCTGAAGATAATAAGACAATGTTATGATGCTCTAATAATAGCTAATGCACTTTGAAGAAAGTATATTACAAGCCGCTATTCTTAAAGACGCACGCGGTAAAATCTCTTATGATTTACGCATTACACTTCTTAAAGTAGAAAATAGCTAATTAAACCATCTCACTCCATATGTTTGGCATCATTCAATCACGCAACGCTTTTACATACCAATTTGAGGACGTTGGCAGCATATTAAACTATCGTAACCTAAAATAATGATGCCGGAACTTATTGCGTGAATCAAATCATTAATAATTGTATAATAATACTGAGTCACGTTATAAGAATGAATAAAATGGAAAATGGTATTGATACTGCACTGTGCTGTTCTGAAGTTATATAAGAAATAATTAATGTAAGTATATTGACTGATGGCTTTAGAATGGGACAACAAAGAAGTGAAACTGATATTTTTATTACTGCTACCAATTTCAATTACGGCTGATTTCCTGAATCATATTTTGCCAATGTCGAGTGCATTTGCTCACATTAAAATTTAACAACAATTGTGCCGGGCTCTCGATGCCAATATTACATGCTCTGTCCTTGCCAGTTATATTGGCATAACAAGTGCCGGTTTTTGCCAGGAGTTGCGCAATGGATGCAGTTGCAACATGGGAAAACGTTGTGGAGAAAACGAACGTTAAAAATTATCGTCAGCGTTGGAGTGACCTACTCACGAATTTGACTGCACTGCTAATTATAGACGTAATTCTCTTTTGTTTATAGTTACTGGAGAAAAGTTTGAAAGATGATGATGCAGTCGTTTGTCATGATACCCGTCTTGTGAACTAATCCAAGAACTCTATTTCAGTGATTCTGAATTTAGATCACTGTCCTGCAAGTCTAGATAGTGTCTCATGCGAAGTAATTCGTCTGGTACGGCGAGACATTGCGCAATGGCTGACTCTATAACATTAGAAAACAAATTACTTTCGTAATTAACTAAGACAATCTGAATGGATGACTTGTCTAAAGTAATTACGTTGATTTTAAAGACGTTCTCCTAAGCATCTGCTAACAACCCTTTGTTAGGCACCACCTACGCTTCTGAATCATAATTTAGCTAACTTTCTTATTCCTATAGCCAACTACGGTGTGGCAAATTATCCTCTTGAGTAGGCGTAAGACCACAAAGGTTATATTACGGAAGATGCGAAGTATCCGGGCGAGATTAGATAGCAAAAACAACCATAGACCAAGCTTCTAGCAATCGCGATTTCTAACTACTTAGAGAATTTTCGTAGAGATGCCTTTTTGGTATTTTCATTTAAAATTCGTCCATCACTTTGCGTTCCGGCTTTCAAACCAGTCGTAGTTATTATAATTCTTGTCCTAGAGTAAAATTACTTCATGTTTTGCTTTTCTACTTTATATTTGCAACACGTCGATATTTCTCACTTCTCCCTGCGCCCTAATCGAGTTTGGTATCTGTATTTTACATTATATACTAGCATCTGCCAGCGGGTCCGTTCATGTGAAAGTAGAAAATATATGCCATTCAGTGATACATCAGCATTCTACTGATAAGAGACAAGAATAGAACAAAATATATATCTTTCCTTTTTGTAATATGATTAGTATATATATTTTTATTTTACTTTCACTAGAAATTAAACCTGTATCGTAGGTGCGTTCATAAACATGTAAACTCAGATGCAAAAGAGACCCTATCGTACCAGTATTGCAAAAACCAACTATTATGCATTTTTAGCCAAATTAAGTTTATTATAGCAATCGATTCGTCTCATCAAGACGAATCTGTAAGTAAAACTGGTTATTAGCTATGCACTTATTTACCAAGATAGCTTCGGCAAAAGATAAATACTTAATCTAAAGATATGATCGAATATAGTAATATAACATAATAACACAAATATGCAGATATGTAGTGTGTAATGGTTGAGCTGAGTGGGGCTGATGCACGCGTCATGCTCGTGAACGGGTGCCGTCAGATGGGACTGGTCATCTCTTAGCTGCCAGTGGCTTAATTCAGTTTCTATCTTTTAATTATTTTACATTTTTATTTCATTATCGACATTGTGCTCACATGATAGAAGCAACAAGTAATATGTAACCAAGCATTATATGTAACACATAATATGATTTAAAAGAGTGTCCATGGAGTTTCTTGCACGTTCTTCTCCATAGAGACCTACTCTTTGGAACGTGCAATTTAGCTTCACTTTTCTTGGACTGACCGACATTTGACTATTCAAAAGTGCCTGTAAATGGTCTATTTGAAATAAATGATTTGACTTTGACTTTGTAGTTGGTTTTTGCAATAAGGGTACACTATATTACTCTGTGGTTTCTATAAGTACTAAGAGGTAAAATGGCGAACCGCGAAGTTCTGGTGTGGAGTTGTTGACAAGCGTAGGTTGGGTGTAGGCGATCGAGTTCTATCGGGTCAGGCACACCATACCACTATGTACTTAAAGGTACTCTACTGAGTAAATACCTGACTTCAAATAATCATTATTTAAAGAGGTATGTTGTTTTGCGTTAAAAATCAATAGGAAACCTGATTTAAAAATGTTGATTATTAGGTATATAAGGTTTTTGAGTATTAAAACTAATCGCGTGCAGTGTAGTCTATGCATAGCTATGGTATTATTTGTTTGGCAAATTGAAGTGTATGGTACTATTTGACATGTACGGGTGCATCAATTAAATCTAAGAATGTTTATTTTTTTTTGTGTGTTAAAATTCTGTGTCATGCGAAATTTTCAAAAGAATACGTATACTAAAACAAATAGTACATGACATCTAGAGATCGTACATTTATATTTGTTTTTCGACAACAGATTCTAATATGATTTATTAAAATCGTAACATATTGACAACAACTTGTCTCATAAAATAAATCAAAATGGATAACGCAACAACCCCTTACCCACAGTCACGCCAACATCTAATCGATTCCCATTCCATTCATAAAACCCGTAGGGAAAGTCATTCTCAACTGTCAATAAAAATAAAGATAACCATTCACTAAGACACTAACATGAAATAAAAAATATATTGTCTATGATTTAGCAATAACTCACCGACTTCCTCATTGTTAGCGGTAGCTGTAGATGTCGCAGATAAGTTCATTTTGGCAAGAGTATCACTGTGATATAATGTACACTGTCCCGTCAATACATCACTTTCACACCGTGCGTAATGAGAAGCTGTTAGATAAAGATGTTAAGTCACTCATTTGAACACTGGCAACACAGGGTTGGGGAACTGATTGTCGGCACTGGCGGTGGTAATTTTTTTTCGTAAGTATTTATTAATATTCTTTTTAGATGCCTGCCTCCTTTTAGGCGAGAAAGGTAGTATATGAACCTTGGTTGACTGGTAGAGAATGCTTATGGCATTAAGTCCGCCTTTGTTCCTTTGTGTTGCATGAAGTTCTGCTAATCTTAATTATTATAAAAACAAATTACACACTTTATCGTATGAAGCACACTTATAATTTAAGAATCAAGCCATATGTCCAACTTTAGATTTACTAAATACTAAATCTAAAGTTGGACAACTAAACCAGAATTTGGCATCGCAAACAATTGAACTTAGCTGAACCAAAATATAAATCAGTGCCAACAACTAGTTCCTTCACCCCAATAAAAAAAGCATAGAGCTTCGTCAGATTTAGTTTTAAAACAATGATGCAACGTCACGAACTATTTTGATGATTATCAATTCGAAGAGGCCTTAATTGAAATAATGATAGTTATTTAACAGCTGAATCTGATTTAGTGAATGCGCATGAGTTTCAGTTTTGAGTTACAATTACATCATAAAAGTTTAAACTTTCGCTTCTATAACAATATTGTGCGATTTTAGGTGTGGCAATAAAACTAGGTCTTCATTCAAATTGCGAGTTAAAACAATTTTAAATGAAGAACGTACAAATTCGTCTCACTCAATATTAAAATTGGTAATAACCTACTTTCAGTTGTTTGCTTCAAGTTTTATAAAAAAAAATATCTACAGTTAATATATAGGTATTCGATATTTAAATCTACGAACAGCTGTCAAAGTTGTCGTTCAAACTGGCGCCATTTTGTTCTTGTTTATGTCAAAAACAAAACAAAATAAAACATAATTTATAAATAGAACATGTTCCAACGTCAAGGTACAAACGAATCAATCACTTCGAACAATTGTAGCAGGCCGGTAATACATCAGAGAATTCAATGCTAGCGGTACTTGAGAAGTCGAGACGAACTAGAATGTCCGTCAGTACCGTTAGCTTGACAAATGTAATTAACGGATAATCTTAAGCAACAATACAATGTTCTGTTGTAATTAAAATCAACCATTTTATTAGTTCGTCAACATATGGTATTTGTTTTAGCGTGTTATTCGAAAAGGAAATTACTTAATGATTCTCATTAAGTGTTCTATGAATTAGAGGCGTTTAAAAAGAAAACAAAAATGGACAAATATCGAAAATATTTAGTTGATTTTGACAGCAAAGAAAGCAATCTTAAAACTTAACGAACTTTTTGGAAGAAAACTTCTTAAATATTTAATAAATGTACAGGAACTTATATCAAGCCCGTCAGAATAGGTACTCAAGCATGTCACGGTGATCAGTAATCACGCGATGTGTGGAAGTGAAACTGTCGTATGTTACCGACATGTATGATAGAACTAGTCTCGAAGCCACTTTCCTTAACACGACACACAGATTCCTGACAATTCTCAGCCTACAAATATGGAGATTAATTAAGAAACTAACTGTTTTAGCTTTTAATTAAAATAAACACAATAAATGACTTTAGATGCACAGATAAAATAATCAAATCATAGACTAAATTGGTTGACATAGAAAAAAGTAGGATCTAACCATAAATAAACGAGGAGCCGCCCATAAAAATAACGGAATCTTTTTTGGAACGCAAAATATTATTTAGGAATTGGCGATGCGTGTAGACAAAAATAAGTGCAGAAAACCACAGCCATCATAAAATTATAATTTTGTAAACTCAGTTACACAGTTAAGAGAGACATTGAACTTTGTGAATGTGCAAACTTCAGCTTAAAAAATATAATTTACGACTGGTAATAACAACGGAAAAACATGACTAATAGTTGGTTGTTGTATAATTTGAATGTTTTCGAATTAAGCTGTTCCAGTTTTTAAGTGGCCAGTTATAACATAATCGATCTTCATTATAAAATTATTATAGACAAAAAAAAAGTATCGATTTATCAGATCTAATGAGTATCGATCAGAATATAATTAAAGTCAATTGTTACAAGGTGATCAATACTGACCTAAAGGAATCAGATCAATGTCGGCTTCAAATGAATATCTACTTAGTAGGGTCGACATAAAAGGTAGCTGATCATGTAAGGAGTGGCTGTGATCTCATAAGATGACTGATGTCTAACGCAGGAGTATTGACCCTCGATTCTTTTGAAAACCCAGTCCGTTCAAGGATAACATGGTTGGAATATTAAGTATGTGTACCTACATGATTATTAAAAAAAATGCTTATTTAAGATCCAAGCTTTTCGAGATGCTCATTAGAACTGATTTCTGAAGAACAAAACTTAATGTAAGACTTTATATACACCTCAAAAGACCTAAAACCTCATTATACAGCCATAAATAAGAGCTTTGCAACCTTATCCTTTATATTTTTTACGCTTTTACAGGTTTTCTGGCATATAATTTACTTAAACTACGCGGTTGCATAAATTACCCTGAAAAACGAAAAAATAATGCCCGACCGTAAGTACTTAGAGTAAAAAAATAACTTTCACGACGTCCAGAGAAATCTCGACATTTATTATAATAATATATAACTTATGCAAAATGTTGCCGAGACGATATATTTGCGACATCCGACCTTTGCACATAACTCTTTGTTCAAACTGTTTGCGCTTATGAAAAATTATTGCATGCCGGGATTTTTTGCTTACTTATGCAAATGTCAGGTACCAAAATGAGACGTAGACGCAGCCAAAGCGAAGTGGTTTGCAATGAATTATGTTTGAATAACGCCTTCACTGGCTGGCGAGAATAAATGTTTTGAAGATCAAATTATATGCACAAATGCATTGAATTCTGCAGAGGTTATTTTTCAAACTATCTGCGGTGTTGAATGAGAGAATCTATCTTAAAAGTAATTTCATAATACTTTGCCAATAGATACCTATCTGAAACAAGGTAAACCCGCAAACAATGTTATCATTTCTGGGTCATTACAGACAATCTGAGCTTGCAATACTGCTTAACAAAATCAGAACAGTACCTTGTCTACAAATGGTAGATGCACAATACAGTGGCATAGATATATCTAAGGTTGTTTTACAAAGAGAAACTGGTTACACAATCTTTGGACATTACACAACAGTTTAAGACAAATTAGACATAATTTTGGGTCAGGCTAATGGAGCTGTTATTGATGTAATTCTGTTGAATGACGTGTTTAATGTAATTGAGGCACTTCAAATTCAATTATGATGAGTTTGCGTTGACATAATATATTGAAATAAGGATATAAGTGCGCTAGCTTCTGACGTTTTATAAGTGTATATGTAGGCCTATGTGAAATAAATAATTTTGAGTTTGAGTTTTTTTGATTTCAAGAATTGAATCAATCGAATTGCCTCTTGCTTGCTTGCTCAACGAAAATTTATAAGTTGGTCAAAAGAGTAAGTAGGATTTGTTGTACTTCACGAAGCAAAAAGAATAATGTATGGATAGAGACAAAAGGGTTTCTGCAGTATCTATCTACCCACATAGCAAAAATGTATGAGTTTTAGTTTTTGCATGTATTCATATATATCCAATTGTTATGGCTGAGGTTTATCCTTCCTGTACCTGTTATTGAACCTGATAAGATGATCCTTCCGTGAGTAAAACAACTTGTTAAGTTCTCAAGGAATTATATATATTTGAAAAATCAACTTTTCTAACTCGTACATTTCATTGGTTAAAGCATTATAAGAATAACCTTACATCTTGATATAGCTATTCCAATAAAATAAACAACAACAATTCTATTTATATAACTTTCTACGGTTGTTATAAGTTTTCCCTTTTCATCATTAACAATAAAACCATCATTAGAAATTGTTTCCGTCTATAAAATGGTTCTAATAAAAACGTAATAGTTGTTAGATCCGATATCAGAAGAATTCATAATAAATGAAAAGGTTGTCCTCAATTCTATGGTGGTGTAGTTCGTTCGTAATATGTTTGAAAAACAAGTTTTGTGTCAACATTAAGTAAAAAACAGTGAAAGTGATTATCTAATTCTAAAGGTATAAAGGTAGTGGAAATACGTATACATTCGACATTTTATTATAAAATAGATTCAGTAACTTTTTATGAGATTAAAAAAAACTTTAATGGAACACTGAAAACAGTAATTAGACTCGAAACTATGTAGTTCTTTGAAAAAACAGTATGATCTAGCAAAAACATTAATTTGTTGATAATCTTACTGTGAATATAATAGAGGTACAAATGGCGTCTCGCGAAGAACCATTATACGAAGTATTCTTGAACTATTGACCCTAAATGACGTTAAAGGTGAAGACATTAAATACACAAAAGATTTTGATGTAATATTTAAAGTTGTAGCGGCGATTGGACTTCTTAAAGACGATATTACAATAGACGGCACTTAAAAGGATTATTCAAATAATTTAAGAGTTAAAACAAATTCTCGAATACGATTACGTAACGGATTTATTGCACTGCACCAATCTTGAACACCGAATGCATAATCAAATAGTTCGCCCACAAGAAGTACGAACGTTATACGATCGAAATAATAACTAAGAATTAAAATCACAAGGAAACAATTTCTGAATTGTATTCTCAGCTGGCAATTTATAAACACTTAAGACGTTGTTCGCCAAGGTCGATTTAAGAACGCAGAAAACATTATATGCAACGTTTCTAGTAAAACTACGTTTTTCATCTCAAACGTAAATGCAATTTATGCTAAATTAGGACACCGTTGCAACCATAATAACACACTACCAGAAGCGAAAGTCAAATAACCACTCATGCGCATCCAGTTTCACTAAACGAGACGAAATGCAAACGCAATAAAAATGACAAATTAATTACGATGTAAGTGGTTATAAAAAAAAACAATCAAATTTCATGTTTACGTGAAAATTGGCACTGTTTTGAAACGTGGTGTAAGGACGCGAATCGGAAATGTAAACACGGCAACTCGCGGACTAAGCGACGACCGACGTGCGTCGCTTCCACGACCAGCTGATACACTGCTCTGTACCTTTGAACACGAAAATACCTTCCAACCGCTTCAAGCGACCGATTACCAACTCCGTCTATTAATACAACATTTATCATAAGCCGCTTGCAGCGCTGTTTTATCAAGCTCTATTAATCGAGTGATATCACCTTGGTTCTACACATAAAAGTATCGGGTACAGAATTGATGGAGTTATGAAGATCAGTTAATCCACTGTATTGTGGTAAAACAAAGACTGATGTCATTTTTAGATCCGGTATTTGAGTAAGACATGAACAACTTACTTTTAGTAAAGTTGCGCCAAAGTCTGTTATTATACCGCTTTAATTAAATTTACAAGAGCAACAATAAGAAAATTATAAAGCGACCGACGAGAAAGGACACAATGGCAACAATTTGTCCCACAGTTTTGCGAAACAGAATCTTATGACTTTATGTGCACACATGTCAGGTTAAAAATAACAATAGAAAGTAAATGATCACCACACGTCAAGATACGTAACAAATTCATTTGTACATTGCAGTACAGACACTACTATATTCATCACTGTTAATACTACTGTTTCATGCGTGTTACGATTTTGTCGTGTCAAAAAGCAATGTCACAACAACAAGTAGCGGGCCTGCTGCGTTTATATTAACAACAAGAAAGCACGCTACCATATAAACAATAAAAACGAAAAGGAAAGAAATGCGCCCTACGACGTCCTAATCGAACAATTTGTATGAATCGCCATTCTGTCCATTGGTGGAACATTACGTGCCCATCATGGCAATTGGATTGCCTTTTCTGTTGGACTACGGCTATCGTAACTGCATTCCTGATGATTATCCCTTGTTTAGTGAGGCATTACGGCTGTATCCTGGCAATTAGTAAGTGCTTAAGTAATTAGATTGTTAGCCTTTTTGTCGGTAACGAGAATATCCAGATTTCTGTTCTCTGAAAGGATTGAGTTGTAGCCAACATTTTGAATGGAGTTGTGTTTTATCCTCAAGGGTGTATAGTGTTTTGTTTATAAGACTGTTCTTGTCCAGTTACTCGAGTTTACAAGCAAATAATGCTGCCTTAGTGTCAGCATCATGATTTCCATCTACAGTCACAATGACATAAGGCTCCTCATTGTTGATGCAACTTTCTTAATGTGTTGTCTAGCCTATATGGCCCAGACCAGAGGCAAAGGTTCCTTGTATAGTCCAAAAGTCATTTAAGGTTTAAAGCATTGTAGTTTCGCTAGTAGAGGTTTTATCAAGCCACCCAATAATATTTACATTCGTTTTGTTATTCACAGAATTTCTGGGGGTATAAAATAGGTCTCTAACGAGGTCATAAATAGTTCTTCAAATTCTTTTATTGTTCTGAAGCCTTTAGGAATTTTATCATGTAGAAGCATGCAAAGGTCTTTGACTGTCCATGTAGTTAACAAAATTTTACAATTTGGTTCGTTAATTCCCAAAGATAAACTATCAGTCCCAGAGAATACTTACATAATTCTTTAAATAAACATTTCTAAACGATAACCAAAGACAAAACCAATTAGCTACCTGCTATCTATATTGCTTTCAGATAGCAATGTTATTACTTGCCATTCGTAACCTCCACCCACGTTTCTTCAGCCTTGGCGAGATTAGCATTACCAGTGCAAATATCATAGCTCTATCTATTAACTAGGCTGACAATAGTTGGCTCCATTGCCAAAGAATGCATTACCGCCATTTTGTGTGACGTCACATACATGTTTAACGAGTTAACCTTGTGACGTCGATATAATTATGTTGGAGTTAACACTGACTTTGCCTTGGGGTCCAATTAGTAGAAATAATGTGAAGAAGATGTAAATGTTTTTTGTTGGCATGGTAATCTCAATAAGTTTGATCGCTTTGTCTATCAATTATGGTCTTTTTACATAGCATGGGTAGAATGACAGCAGGACGAAAATATGCATCTTTAAGATGAGAGAAAAGGATAGGTAGCTACATTATATGAATCCGACAGCTGTCACTCACACCTTCCTATAGCATATTGTAGTGTAGATATAGAACCTACCTTTTATCGGTTTTTATTGTATAAGTGGATGACATCATACCAACTGCATGAATTATCATACAAAGATTACACTTTGATCTTTATCTATATTTAGAGTTGGAATTCCCATTATTAGTAGGTCATATAATAAATATATTTTGGTTAATTTTCCTATTAGGTAATAACGTGGATATATTTCCACGTGCGTGAAGTTGTCATAACATCAAAGTGTTAAATGCTTCCGTCGTGCTCTGTTAGTTTGAAGATCTGAGCCACGGGGACATAAGGCGTGACCGAACGTTTAATGAACCATTAATCCGAATCATATGAAGACATTGTTGATGTTAGATTTAGATATTATGTCATATAAATAATTTATGAGGTCGAAAAAAGACAACAATTTTAAAGTTTAGAAAATTAAAAACTACATAAATGATATTTAATTTGCAAAAAGGTTTTAACAAAACTTTAACATGAAAATTTTTTCGTCTATAATGAGGCTAGTGAATACCCCTGAGAAGAAAAACCAAAATTTCTTTTGGTTTTTCTTCTCAGGGAGACTATATCCAGACAATTTTTGTTTAAAGAAAGATCTATTCATCCAATTTACACAACTTAAAAATTACACATTTTTTTTTAAATTGTAAAATTTTGACGATAAAATACCAAAAAAGAAAACTCACTTTTCCGTGGCGCCGTATGTTTTCTAAACTCTTGAACAATAACCAACAATTTTGTAGAAACAACCATTTTTATTTTTCACAAGTTAAACGTTTAAAAATCAAAATGCTACTGACAAGCTTAGCATTCTAGGTACAGCATCAAATAGTTATTTACCTTCTATTGACTTAATATGATGTCATCATCGTGATGTTACGTTTACTTAGCCAGGAAAAAATCAATGTTGATAGTTTATATTAAATTTAGTGTTTCACACCTACTTTGTAATGTATTTGGTAATTTGACATCATAGCCGTTGAAAAGACAATAAGTTAATTTTGAATTACTTACACTTAAGTGTTTTTTAAATTGTCTAGTTCTTAAGTTGACACCAGGGAATTTGTCGGATGCACAAGAGTGCTACTAGCCATAATCTCCTGTTGATGGCTGGGAGAAAAAAAAATGCATGAAAAATATTTGTTATCTAACCAGTTTATCAACAAATATATAAAATAGAATATTAACACTGCAAACAATATCAAAATTGGTTGAAAAACAAACGAGATATAACAATTTTAAACAAATATATCTTCTCGTCGATATCGTACTATCTCTCTTGTCAAACCGTTGTCTATGGCGGCCGTATGAGCGTGATGAGCTGTGACGTCAAAGACCACGTCGGACTTTTTTTTCTTAATAGCAGCTTTGATGCTTTTATCTTCGTTGTTGATGAAGATATTTTAAATATCTTTCATATTTGCTTAGTTAGGCGAAAATTAATTTCATAAAAAAATTGCATGCAAATTCCCTACTGCCACTGTTCTATTTTTGAAATATTGTTTCTATGGGTTGTCGATGTTTTTGGAAAATTTACGGAAAGTAACGCAAAAATGATTTTCATGTCTGTTTAAATGTTTCTAGGTAAAGAATATTCTATACTTGTTGCCATATTTCTTTGTTTGCTACTTTACGTACACAGCATTTTATGCTAATACCTGCATTATCAAATGTACATACATTACAGTCTGCAGACTGCAAAGTTTGCACACTTGTGTCGCAATGTAGATTTTGGGGTTACGCATGCTATCAACCGTTCTAGCAATTCTAATTAGCATCTCAAAAGGCATAAGGTCCTAATTCCTTTGACAGTTCTATGTAGTGGACTAAAATAATATTTATTTTGGGATGTACATTTTGTTAAAAAGAAAACAAAATGAATACGGGGGTAACTCGTTCTTGTTATATTTTTAGATAATATTGTACGCATTTATAAAGTGTTTACTTAAGATTTTATCTACAAATAGCACTTTTTAAATGGGGGTTTAATTTAGACTAAGTGCTTATTGAGTTTTTTTTTATTCAACAGGTTTATTTTTAAGACAAGCTTGGGTTCGTGCTTAAATTATTTTAGTTTATACGTTTGAACTATGGTGCTCTATGGTTCTTTAATTAAATCTTCAAGAATAATCATGATTAATTATTTATGAATATGTATGTAAGTAGATGAGAAATATGCAACTATAATTTTTCTTAAGTAAATAAATTATATAGGTACTGACACAAATATGTACCTTATACGGCAGTGATATTTAAACCACTATTGTGTTAGTAATTAATAATGCATTCCTTTGAAGATAACTAAGTATGTCTAGGTACTTGAACAGTCTTTGTTTAAGTTCAATGAGAGACTCTCTCTGCCAATGGCTCTTTGTTGAAGTGTTTGGCACTTCAGATATCTAATGGATGCTCATATGGACGCTTTGTTCCTGCATTGTTTTATAAACTATCGACTCCTTAGTTCTTATTAAGGCTTTATCAAGGGTTAAAGTCTAAATAAAGGTTAAAGAAGATAGGGTCTAAGCTGGCACGAAAGCCTTATTGCTCAGCTTTCTTCCTTCGGTCTACCCACTGGTCTGTATGATTGGATCGTAGACTTCTTGAGGGATCGATCCATCCGAGTGGTTATTGATGGCTGCTCGTCTGGTCGTCTCGTCTGGATCTCTCAGGGGTCGGACCTCTCAACGACACTGTACTTGCTGCACATAAATGACCTACTTAAAACCTTTGGGTATGCAGACGACAGCACTGTTGTTGCGAATTTGTTGTTGTGAGCTCATAAATGTAAGGACATTTATGAACATATCAATTGTTGAATCCATTTAGACTGGGCAGCGTTCGGGAAGTTGCGCTGTATATTCTTGTCCGACATACCACAGTGTCTCAAGACGGAAGTCTATGACTAGCGAGTGTTGCCAGTGATGACATATAGCTCTGAAATGTGCTCGCTTGCAATCGGCCTTATTAGAAGGCCATAAGTGACCCAAAAGGCAATGGAGTGCGCTGGGCTCGGAATTTCCTTGAAGGAGAACTTAGGTTGCTGATATAGCCCAAGGAATCGCCAAATATAGAATAGGCAGAGCACATTGCTCGCAGAATAGATGGTCGATGAGGCCAAAAGGTTGTGAATTCGCAAACGTGTAGGTGCCGTAAGATGCAGCGTTTATAGGCCACCCACAAGGTGGACCGATGTCCTCGCGAAATATTCGAGACCGGTCGTTGTAGCGACTCTTAGGGGAGAGCTATTTCCAACTGGACGTCTTTCGGCTGAAATAATTAACTTAGCATGTAGTTGTTTTGACATGAACAAAACCATTACCCTAAAATTAATTCCTATGAGATTGACTTCTCAATAGACAAGTTTATAAGGAAATATAAGAGCCTATCATTAAACAAATGTAAGAACCTACTTACATATCTACCTAATTCATCTACACTAACATAATAAAGAAGTAAAGTTTTTTTTTCGTTTTTTTTTTTTTTGTTTGTATGAGGTAATCTCGAGAAGTACTGGTCCGATTGCTAAAATTGCGGCTTTATTCCTGAGTGATATAAGGCTCTATTTTATAAACGCGGGCGAAGCTGCGGGCAAAAGCTAGTAATTAATATGTGAGTAGTGTCAAAACAGTATAAAAATCAGAGTTACAAGTACCAATTATTTAATAATAATGGTACGTGCACAAGGTACAGATTATGTCTGTGCAAAATAGCAGTGCAGATAAATATTGCTGATCTACGTTAATCTGTAGTAAGTCTGTATACCTATACTGTGTACTGTGTGGATGCACCATTATACCTAATCTTTTCGCACGACAAATTAGTCCAACACCAACTAACATATGCGTCTCGCAAAAATAAAAACGCAACAGTGTCCACAGTTTCGTAGTTGGCGAGACGGTTCCGCTTTCGTAGGCAGAAATAGATGGAGACGAACGAATGGGCGTGTGATCGCCCGCCGTGTCGCCGCTTCCGGGCTGCAGGGTTGCCACGCTTGTACCATAGACTAATTACTAACATAGACGGCCATAGGGAGTGGCTGTCAAGTGCTGATATAAGAAATAAGTAGTGTAACATTACTGTAGCTGCATATAGGAACAAGTATGTGTGTTATAAATCTTTTTCTTCTTCTTCTTCCTGCCCTTGTCCAATTTCATTCATTTTATTTTGTTTTATTGTTTGTTTGTTGTATGTTGCACAACTGTGTAGGTTTCCACACAAGCTTGCCTGACAGGTAGGTATCAGGCAAACCTGACAGTTACAACCTAGTGTGTATGGCTATCTTTAGAAGAACCTAATATAAAGTTTTATACATTTTACTGTTTTCAGTCGACCCTGGTTACCGACAAGACGTACAAACCATCTAAACTTGTCAGACTAACACGTTTGTCTATGGTTGGTATAAGCATAGACACCGTCTATGCTAGTTATGACTTTATAACTCTGACAGAGTGTCAGACGTACAATTTTGCACCACATAACGCATCATATTTGTGACTGGCGTAACATCTTCCACTTCAAAGGAGTGTGCACTGAAATGGTTAAGTGAAATGTGGTTATTTAAGTAAAGTGTTGAAGTTGGCTGTGCTTAGGACTTTTTGCTAAGTTATGGTAAACACCTACACTGTTAGGTATATTAAAATGTGGTTTACATTTAGGTTGATAATAATAAGCTGTAATTTATTATTATATTATCTTTATTATACAGGATGGACATGTCTCCACAAAATTTACGGGCTTGCTTATTAGAGGAATCTGAACTAGCTTAGATAAGATTTTTTCCATTCACAAGAAAAAAAGAATCGGCCTCTCCATACAAAATTATAAACTTGATTGGACGGTTTGTATGGAGACGCCAAATTATTTTTCGTTTCCTGAAAAAACATCTTGTGGAAGGTTGTTCAGTTTCGTCTACTGATCAAGCCCTTGAAGTTTGCTGAGACCTGTTCCTTACACCATGTATATATGTTCTTCCTAAACGGTATGACCGATTTAGATGAATTTTTATATGTGTATTTAAATGGGTCCGTGGAAGGTTTGAAATCACAATTGGTCCCGGTAAACTAACCCTACAATCGTGTTCTCAATTTTTTCTGAAGTTTAGCCAGCTCTCAGACAGGACAACGTCTTTCGGGACCGCTAGTTTGTTTTTAAATGATTTTACAAGCATTTTTTTTAAACTTAATCTACCAGTTAGTAAGTCAACCTACATGACAAACCACATTATAAAAGACAAACAGATTATTAATTCGACAAGGTTGCCCTTGTCGCGCCAAAACACTGACAATTATGGAGGATTAATCTAATCAGTACCTTATGAATAATTAAGCAGAATTGTATGTAATATGCTTGACCGTGTTTCTAAAATAAATGTTCTAGTTTTATTTAGATTTCAGTCTGGGTTACTTGTGTAGCGACATCTATGGCGCCACATAAGAACTACGAAGAAAGTACGAAATCCTGCATCGCGCATTCACAGTTCTCCGCGCGATTTGAACAGATACGACAGCCCGAAATCATCTATCGGGCAGTAGCCCACCAGACCATAACCCCTGTCTGGTCGGAGGATCCTCCCTTTTCAACGGAGGTATGTGGGACTTTACTCTCTGTTCCGCCTACCTCCAAACTTGTATACTATCCGAATAATATTTCTCTGTTTTTTCTCTACACTAGTATGCATACAGCTAAGGAGTGGAATTCCCTGCCAGAGTTTGTGTTTCCTGATAGGCATAACCTAGGGGTCTTTAAGTCAAGAGTGAATACTTTTACTTCTAGACAAGCGTGCTCCAACGTTGACCACATCATCGCTTACCATCAGGTGAGATGGTGGTCAAAAGCAAGCCTAAGCATGACAAAAAAATAATAGTAGAATTGAGAATATTCGTTGAAAAAGCGAATACCAACTACTTTAGAGCCACTAGACGCCTCATGCTTGAACTAGCGCACCAAAACAATTCTGTCAACTAGCCGAGGTACGGGGGAGGGGTACGGCGTTCTGATTGGTCGAGACTATCCTACATCAGTTGTATAAGGCTGCGCGCCCACGTCCAATAATCGGTGACCGATTTTTTGTAGGAGAAAAATAGAACACACTGATAATAATAGTGCAACGCACACGTCCTACAAAAAGTCGGTCAGAAAACAGAAACATGTTACTAATATACAAAATCGGCCCGATTATCTATCCTACAAAAAGTCTGACGTGGGTTGGCACAGGGCAGCGTAAGTCATATTTGTTGACAGACATGCGTTGTCTGTTATTAGACGTCTAGTGGCTGTAAAGTCGTTTTTTTTTTCGGTGTGTAAAAATCATCCAGATGAGATACTATCTTCCGCTCCGCCCTGGGCGGGGGGCCCAGGGCGGAGCGGAAGATAGTGTCAGACATTTACTGACTAAAATACCCACCCCGTTCCATCGTGGCCTTTAATAAATAATAATATAATAATATTCCACAACTATCACACAACGCCGTCTAGTCTCAAGCTAAGCAGAGCTTGTGTTATGAGTACTAGACAACTGATAAACATACTTATATATTTCTAAATACATACACATTATAGATAAATTACACCCAGACACAGAACAAATGATCATGCTCATCACATAAACATTTGTCCTGGGTGGGAATCGTACCCACGACTTCCGGCATAGCAGTCAGGGCCACTAACCACTAGACCAACAGGCCAGTCAAAGTAATACTGGGGCCGAGCCTTCCTTTCAGAAACAGACCCTTGCCCCAGTAAGCAGACCTTTGGCCCAATAGGCTGTAAAGTCATTGGCGAAAATCTATCAGTAGGATTCAAACTCGTCTATCTGGTTTCACTAACTCTGTCCCATACTTGCACTACTTACTGTAACATTCACTGGCAACATTAAATACTTGGCAACCCTAAATTAATCAAACGAGGATGCTAACGGTTCGCAACTCGTAAGGCCCCGAACTACCGAATTGAAATGACATCAAAAGGAAAGGTCTTAAACCGAAGTCCCGATATACACGTAAGATATCAATGACATACATGTACTTTTTGGACTTAAATTAATTGACGTTGAAGATACTGGCTTGTTACGAAAAAACGAACGGTATTATGACTAAGCCCATTTTTTTTACTGGAAAGAAATTCTGGTACAAAAATTCTCTACGATATCTTGTCCAGGACAAAATATACCCAGCCAGAGCTTTTTTTAAGGTGGACAATCATTTATTGACTTCTCTCGCTCTAGGAAGGAGCAGGAGGACGTGTCAGACTGTTACTGACTAAAACCACACCTATGTTCCTTATTTGTCTTGCGTTCCAAGACACCGGGTTTCCGTTTCGGAAGACAACCCATGGCTCCAGTAGGCTTCGGTCCTGCTGGGGCCCTACGGTTTTGCTGACATCTCTTTGAGGCGCGCGTGGAACACTATGCGCCGTCGACAACTCAGGCTCAGTCCTAACGGTTACCGGACGCCCGGACGGCGAGCTACCCATTGCTCGTCGTTCGCAAACACACACCCTGCCAGGGCTTCGGCCGCAATTAAAGTTACCGCCCTGTAACGCAAAGGGCAACTGAAGGCACACAGGAGGGGTTTAATCAGTAAAGGTCTGACACTCCCTCTCGCTCCATCCTGAGCGGGAAAAGTCATTTGATGTTTTCCCACGCATAAAAAGAATATAATAGACGGATACCACTATGTAAGTACCATGTTTCCGGCTTTTTTGACGTGGCAGAATTTCCCATTGTTATGATTTTGCCATCCATGATGCAACGTTACCTAAGTAAAACTAGGGTTACGACACGACACAACATTACTGTATTGTGTCGTGTCGTGACGCCTTTTGATGTCGTTGATTGGCTGCAAAACTTGTTATGCAGCCAATCAGCGACATTGATAACGATGTTGATGTCACATAGGATTGAACAGATTCGTTTGATTGGTGTATCCTACGCCACGACACACCCCGACACAGTAAAGTAACCCTTGCTTTATTAAAAATGTGGTCTCTACGTATTGCAATCTACATTAATATTATAAAGTTTTTTGTTTGTAGGAGGTAAAGGTAATCTCTGAAACTCGTCCGATTGCTAAAATTTTTTCACCAATAGTAAGCTGTTTTATTAACACGGGGGAAACCATTTATGTATTTATTTTTAGTTTATATAGTTATATAAGTATTTATTAATTTCACTAACTCCTCTTTACTTATTTCTGCACACTATTGTCTACATCTCTTCTGATCTTTCCTTTCGCAGGTCTGCTGGAAGGAATTTCTTTATGAAATAAGCAGTACCTTTGTACATAATTTTATAATAATGCTGTATCTTCTTCTGTATATTGTGTGTACATAAATTGTAAAATAAATAAATAAACGATGATATAAAACACATGATATAACGTAAAAGTACATAGTATAAATACAAAACTTGATTATTTTTACATAACATCGATTCCCTTACAAAATGGTCTTCTGTACGACATGCAATTTATGAACAAGAAAACCCGCTTTGGTATAATTTAAAGTCCCTCCAAACAGAAAAAAAAAAACAAAAAGAGCAAAGGCGTCGTCTGAAAGTCCAAATAAGGCCGTCAGCCTTGATCGAGACTGAGATTGGACAATAATCGCGAGTTTCGTTCGGAAACCGGTCGCAACATGAGTAACCGCGGTTCACGACCACCAACCGTCCCATGTTTTGCATGAAACAAGATACTCATGCTTACAGTTGCGTTCATAATGCAATTGCATTGTCTTGTCATGTTCTTTTTTTAAATATTTTTTTTTTTGTGGTAAGCTGCCAAGTTGAGTTTGACGTGAGTGACATTTGCGGTCAACGTTTGACGCTGTTTTGTTCATAAGTGAATTGAAGCTCAACCAGTGTAGTACTTATCAAGGTTTCTCTAATTTATCCACCTATTTCTTTTCTAGAGTCTTACAGGTTTTTCCTTTGGTATTTAAGTATTTCTGTTACAATTAGCAATTTTATTTCCAGTTATTTATAAAGTGTACTAACCTCTGACGTCTCGTTGTAAAGTAGTAGAAAGCAAGCCGCCTGCCAAGGCCGCATCTAATAGGTTGATATTTTCCCGGCATCGAGTGACGATCTCCGTCTGTGCAACGAAAAATAAACGTTTGCAAAAAAGAAACATAACTCAAAAAATAAAACATTTAAGTAATTTAATTAGTTGTTAACATATTTTACATTAACTTAATAATAATTACGGCTAACTCACTTTATTATCCACCACATCTTCGTCTTTGACACCATTCATTTAATTAATTTTTACAATGTGTGTATGAGAAAAAAACATGCAGCATTCGTCTGTTTTATCCAGAGGTTTATATTTGAGTGTGTATGCGAACAACATGACTGAAGCTATCAAGAACTAAACGCCAAACAATATTAGAAAAGCAGAAAATAAAGCCCACTGCAAAGGGTAGGGAAAAGAGAACTTTGGATATTCAAAATATGTGTCCATATTCTTGTACTGTTTTTTGTGTAGTAGTATTTAGAGTAGGGTGTTAATTGACTGAAACTCCATATTTAATTTTTAAATTTTGCATTTATTTTTCAACCATTTATACAAAGATCACTTGGTTCTTTAACATTTTGTAAAAAATAAGATCAATTAACAACCTATCCCTAATCAACATAATATTAATACATGTACAACTATGCTGTGAGATGTAGGAGTTCAGTCAAATCACATATTACAAGAAAAAAGTAATTAATATTATGCGAAAGTTAACGTAGGTAGCTAATAATGATACAAAAATACAACCAAAGATTAAGTAGATTATTGACAAAGTAATTCTAATATAAAGTAAACTAAGTACGTAAAATTATATCACTCATTGACAAGAATTCACGTTAATCAATAACGATGTACCAAGTCTAGTATAAATAGAAATAAATATTTTGAGCGATTGAAAATGATTATTCCCCGTTTCCGAACTGACTGAAAACGTCAAATGTGACAGCTGTCAAATTGACATTTCAAGGTTATCAGTCGTTAATTTAAAAGTTAAATGATTTTAAGCCCAAAAAGCGTTCATTATCTCAGCACCTAACTTAAAGACTAAATAATTCATTAAAATGTAAAAACGCTCCACCTACAATTTTGACTTGACCTAGCACCATGTTATCACCACCAAAAGATGAGGATGATTAAAAAAAGAAAAAAAAACAGGCAGTTAGTAAAAAAAAAAAACTACACATATCACAATCACACAACAAACGATCAATGTTAGTAGAAAGAAAAAAAATCAAACACTCAAATGGAGTAGAAAATGAATTAATTTAGTTGTGATTCCAATTATGATAGTTTCACTCGTGTACTAAAGCCAAAAATACTGATTGATATCATCTAGTACAATTAATCAACTTCAAGAAACAAGAAAACAATTAAATTATTGTGAAACTGTCACAATTTAGATGAAATAAATTAATAAGTTAGTAATTTATCCGTATGTATACTTACTGCGATTGTCAGACTTACGTATTCATTAGCATTTATAGATTATAAACTATAAATGCTTGCAATTTGTACATAAATAAGTATTAACTTTAAATTACAACTATTCACACTATAAGTACTCATGTCATATATTGGAATGTCTATTAGAGATCGTAGTTACTTCTAGCTACCTATGCATATATCTGCTTACATTTTTTACATGCATTTGTAAAATGCAGCTAAAACAAGCTGACAATTGACTATCAGAACAAACGTAACATTTCCTATAATTAACTATAAAAATGAGTTCGTTGTCAATGCGTATATATAGGCACGGATACGTCCTCGACGCGTCTGACGATCGCAGCGAACCTAATGCGAATACTTACATAAATAAGGATAAATATCACACAAGCCCAAGCCATATGTCATTGAAGATGTATGTAAACTATAACTAGGACGGAGAACGCGGCGACGGCCAGGCAGAGTCGCGCGCGCAAGCATGCGGGGCGCCGCGTCACGCACGACATGGCGTCGTCGCTGTCAGAGTAGCTACTACTGAAATCTGTATCGAATTGAGTCCTTACGTAGTCGAACGCGCGCAGCACGTCGGGCTCGGCGTCCACGCGCGCCAGCGCCGCCTCGGCCGCGTCCAGCGCAACGCGCGAGCGCCGCACTAGCGCCACCGCCGACGAGCACTCCGACTCCGAGTCGCCGCCCCAGTTGCGACGGCTGTGCTTCTTCGGACTTGACGACTCTCCTTCCGAATCGGCGCTCTCCGTCGACCTTCGTCGTAGTTCGGACAACACGATCTTTTGCAGCTCTGATTCGCCATCCTTGTCGGTCCTCCTCCGTCTGTTCAGCGAGTCTAGTATATCGGGGCGGTTGTTGACCTCGGTGTACTCCAGCGAGCTGTTGATTTCATCGCTGGTCAAGTTGGAGCTGTGTCGCCGGCGGCTCAGAGCCTGTACGTTGAGGAGGTCGAACTCGGGCGATCGCTTGCTGTTCTTGCGTTCGCTCTCCGAGGGTTTGCGGCGTCGTACGCCTTCGCTGCTTTCGATGCTAGTGTTGTTTCTAGATCGTTCTAGACTGTCGAGGAGTGACTTTTTGCGTTCGGCGCTGGACATGGATTTTTTGGGTTTTCTCGAGGGTGTTTCTATGGGTGAGTTTCTGGTGGGTCGCTTGTATCTCGGGAGGCTTCGTTCGCGCGAGGCGTCGCTCGGGGGGCGGCGGCGCCGGGTGCCGCTGGGGCTGGTGTCGTGCTCGGGTTGCGCCGACAGGCTGGAGCAGCAGTCCGACTGCGAGTCCAGGAATGCTCTGTAGTCGTCGCCGAACTCTAGCAGGCGACGCGCTGCGTCCGAATCGGGAGCTTCCGAATATGGTTCCGAGTTGTATTTTTCCTGTTGAAGAAGGATTCATTGATTCGTAAATTGATTTTGCATAACTTGACATATTGTGACTTCCTAGAGGGGCAAGCTTAATAACTTAACCTAACTTTAGTGTACTTTCTTGAAACGTGAAAAATCTCTACTTAAATGATAGTTTATAACTGCTTTTATCAACTGTTTCTAGGTAGATAATAAATAAACAAAGCGTCAACAAACCTGATAGAAATCCCAAGCCTGCTCCGAAAACGAGCTATGCTCCTCAGTCCCAGCAGTGACACTCTTATCAATATCCGAATCCTTATCTATGGACAAGTCCCACAACCGACTGGGGTCTCCTAAACTTAGGGCTATGAAGTTCCTCTCCCTCTCTAGACTCCTGGCTAGTCGGGGCCTCACGGGGCCTCCAGCTGGGCCTAGTTTAAAGCTCGGGGCCACGGGTTCGGCCTCGTTTTGTTCTGGAATGGCACTATCGGATTCCCTAGTCGATATGTGGGTCTTCTCGATGCTCTTGCGCAGGTGAGCGATGGTCGCAAGTTGTTGTTTGATTAGTTCTTCGTCGCTGTCGTTGCCTGATGTTGATGTTGTGTCGAACCTGTTGGGGAAGATATATTGAGTATGGTATTTTGATTTTGTGTGAAATATGAACTTCTTGTTGAGTTAATTTAATAAATCGAAAAATGTGTTTGATAGGTACTTGAAAATTTCATTTCATAAAGTTAGTTTGATGTTTCATTTTAAAAAATTAAAAGTGATTTAATTATTAAGCGTTTTCTGTATATTTAGTTAGTTTTGTGTTTTTTTAATATGTTTCATAAATTGTAAAAAAGTAACAAGTATTCCAAGGGCAAAAAAAAATGGGTCAAGGCCATCTTATCGGTAAATATAATTCTAAGCCAAGTATCGATATTCGTTGTTATACTTTATCGCGCTTTCATGGCATTAGGAATGATTTTAACTTAAGCTTTACTTCCGTGCGCATTATAAAAACTTTTTAAAACATATTTTTGTTGTACTTTGTTTTTTTTTTGTTTGTAGGAAGTACTGGTCCGATTCTTAAAATTTTTTCACCGATAGAAAGCTGCTTTATTCTTGAGTGATATTTTATGTACGCGGGCGTAGTCGCGGGCAAAAGCTAATAGTGTATATTTTCATTTCTAAATGACAACAGTCTTCCAGAGGGCTGGTAATACAGAGAAGTGGTGTGGTCTCTGTTGTCGACATATCCGAGCTTGTTACGTGGGTACGTAAATAAACAATGTTTTCTTTATTTCTTACGAAGCTTTGCTTAAGGACATTACCGTCCAGTGGAGTCAAACTGGTGAGTAAGAAAACGGTAGCCGTCATTCATAATTTATTTCAAATAAACATTTAGGACGTTTTTACATAGCAGGGTTAGGATGACAGCATCACAAAATGCATCTTTAAGATGAGAGAAAAGGATAGGTTAGCTACATTGTATGAATCCGAAAGCTGTCACCCGCACCATCTAACGCTGCCCGCCCACGTCCGACTTTTTGTAGGACAGATAATCGGGCCGATTTTGTATATTTGTGACATTGTTCTGTTTTCTGACCAACTTTTTGTAGGACGTGTGCGTTGCACTATTGCTATCAGTGTGTTCTATTTTTCTCCTACAAAAAATCGGTTACCGATTTATCGGACGTGGGCGTGCAGCCTTAAAGCAATTGTAGAGTCTGTTTTAAAAGTTAAACGACTTGGGTAATTGTGAGGGCGAAATGAAATCTGATGTAGTCGAAACTGGTTCAATAATCAAGGTTGATTAGGAGATCTTGATCATAGTTTACTAATAGAAGAACCCTATAAAAAGTATCAAAATATAAGTATTTTTTTAAATGATTAAATATTATACAAAATTCCCAATTGGTTCGACTTTTTAGACAGACTATAGTGCAGTTTTTATTTTATTAACTTTCCACAAACCTGCTCTTCCTACTAGTCGCGGGATCGCTGGCGGCGCTCCTCTCATGCTTGTCCTCGATCTCGGGACTGAGTCTCCCGCAGAAGGAGAGAGACTTGACGAGCCTCTCTCCGCGCCGCACGGCCGTATTGTTGCGGCGCAGCTTGAACCTTTTGCGGCGGAACCAGCCGTGCTTGTCGCTCGCTTCCACGCACGACGTGCACGCCTCTGTCATTGTGTTCGTGCTTGACACGTGGCCCTGGGTAGCAGAAATTAGAGGTCCCGTTAGAGGTTGGTCTAGAGCAACGACCTTACGACTAGACATCTAATAACAGGTGACGCATGTCTGTCAACACATATAACTTCTAAGATCTGATGTAGGCCGCCACAGAATTATATTTGACCAATCAGAACGCAGTACTCCGTTCCCCCGTATCAATCAGAACGCCGTACCCCTCCCCCGTACCTCGGCTGGTTGACAGAATTGTTTTGGTGCGCTAGTTCAAGCATGAGGCATCTAGCAGCGGTCTTTGGTAGTCATGTGTGGATCAAAAAAAGGTTGTAGTCCCAACTGACAGCGATAATTGTGAACTCGCTTGTGATCGATATAGCCCATTCCTACAAAGTAGTTTACAAGATTTTGTACAGTGGCCAAAGTAGGCAAAGCCGTAGGGCAAACGCTAGTAAATTAATATACGAAACAAATATTTGTATGACCTATAGATCCTCCGGGTCTGGGTGTGTTGTGTATCTGAGTTTACATGTTTGTGAACGCACGCTCGATACAGGAGTAATTCCTAGTAGCCAAGAGACGAGAAATATGTACAAACTCTGGGCAGTAACGGAGAAATTCTTGATTGAAGCCCCAGTAACACCTGGGAAACGATCCCAGGATAAAAGCTGATTGAATATTTAACATCGATAGGGAGTGAAGGAATGGTTGCCCAAAACATTAAAAGCACATTTAATTAATCACAAATGAGATTTGAAAGCTGAAGGCAAGATATTCCATAGAGCCCTCATTTAATCAAGATTAAAAAAAAGACTAGGATCACACACATACAACATTATTTTTAGTTATGCGAAACCTGAATATATGTAGTTTGTTCAAAATCAGTAACTGAATGGATTCCAATAGTTTTTAGACCATGTTATATTTCTTTTACAAAAAATTTTAAAAAGGTCACAAGTTGGACATCAGCGACAGAAGTCACGGCAGGTCATAGCGGGTATTAGGGAGTACCAAACAGTTGAGTGCAAGTGCAAAACAACCCCTCAGTCGCTTAGATGGCCCGGTGACTATATATTTTTGCTGACATAACAAGCTTATAACTTTGTGATTTTTCATGATACAGTTATGAAATTTTGTACGTAGATTCTTTACAAATACTAGACACTTGTTTCGGGTTTTGCATATACTAAAATTAATGTTGTATAAATAAGTATTAATACCTGTACAGTAGTCGAACTTCCCCGTAATTTCGAGTTGGAATTCGACGGAGTCACTCTTTGAGGAGACGCGAGGGTGTTCAAAGCAGATTCAGAGATGGACATGTTGTGCGACATAGCGGCAACGTCGCCTGCGGTGGGCGTGGCCACGAGCGATGCGCCCGCGCCGCTGAGCTGCGACAGGCACGACACCGACCACGGCCGCGCGCTGTTGCTAGCTCGCTTCTTGCGCAGTGTTACCTAAAGCGAGAGTTGTCCTCAACCGTTTGTTATGTACAATGTGCGCTGAAGTTAGTCAACATTAGGGTGTCATTGTGATTTGAAAGTTATCACTGAAGAATAAGGTTGAAATTAAAATTGATTAAGTTTGAAATATGTCTTGATGAATCTTTAACCTTCTAATCACCTACGTCGGACATATCCGACAAACATCTCGCTTTTATTCCGCCAGGGTCGCACATCGACGACCAAATACTCCATCTCTTCAGCTCTTCTGTTACAATTGTCAAAACGGATCTTCAGCGCTCGGCGTCAGAGTGGGGATCGCTTTGCGCATTCCATACATTGGCGAGCCAATCGTCTTCGTAGTTAGATACATGTAGAAACGCAGGGAACGAATCAGGAGTGACGTCTATGACGCGATGGCGCGGCGAGGCAATCACTGACACTTCCCGCCCCCGCATCTCACTTCGCACCACTGAAGAGACCGAATATTTGATTTCTGCGCAATCGCTCAAGATCCGTGACGGCAATTGTACCTATGGGGATTGACGAGCTAAACGAGATGGAGTGCTCAGTCGCCAATACACGACCCTGGCGAATAGGACACGAAAATACTCGTCGGACCAATCCAACGCAGGCGTTTAAAGGGTTAATAAATATAGTGAGTATATCGAAAGAGGAATTGATTCTGATATCATAAGCAGTGATCGGAATAGGTAGGGCTATTTAGGTTCATTGACCGCAGACATTGATGTTAATATGGGATTGTTAATGTTTTTATGAGATTCCGGTTGATACTACGGGATTTAATTCAATTTCATTCTTTTTGTCAATATGTACAAAAAAAAATTAATATGTAAGCCAACAAGCGTATGATATACGACGTAAATTTTACGTCAACAGCACGCTATAAAACTTTTTGCCAAGCGCGCGACGTTGCCGTTTCGTTGTGACGCGTACAGATACCGGCATGGATCTTGAGCGATCAGCCGATCTTTCATTAGTCCCGTAGGCAAGATAGTTTTTTTATAATTTTACTACTTTAAAACCAAATCTTGGACTCGGGGAATATCCATATTATTCTAACCTATGGCAAGTACATAAAACAACCCAACCTATTCCGATCTATGGTCATAAGACATGAATAGAAAATTAGAACTGACATAACATTTAAGTTAAATCAATTAGTAACAAGTAAACACATAGCGAGCACGATATTAGTCTTTATACCGTCATAATAAAGTCTATGTTACCTTGGCATGGTGCGTGGGGGTTACGGTACAGGTGGAAGTGCTCATATCCATGGATGAGTGAATGTTTCGTTCTTCTGATGTCAGGGATGTGTCTACTTCACTTTCGGTTGTGTATTCTCCTGACGCATCATAGCTTTCCGTATTCTGAAATAGTAGAAACAAATTAGATTAGAACAAACGATTATTCTAATAACCAATAATAACCAATAGCAAAACATGCAGATCGACTCGTTATTTTAAGACCTTGCTCATATATTATGATGTATACTCATGTTTTACAATAAAAATATATTCTATTCTAATCAATATCAATGGACTCAAAGTACAAGATAAAACAAATAAAAAAAAAAAAACATAAAAAAACTGATCTATATAAATAAAAAGATAAAGGCAAGAAAACATGGACGAAAGACTAGGCGATATGGTCGAACGACTTTAGCCTTCCGTAAGGGGTAAATAGAAAAAAAAAGATAAAGATAAAATAGCTGACTGACATATCAACACACAGCCAGAACTACTGGGACTAGTAGCGTAAAATTTTACCCAAGGTTTTATTTTATGACGTAGGCGTGCATTTTAAGAGAAGAAAAAAAACAAATAAAATTCACCCCCTAGGCAGTGGTCCGACCGCCGACGATAAACGAGAAACGAGTAGAACTAGAAACTATAAACGAGTTGGCGATCAGCGAAAAGCGAGTGTGTAGTTTCGATAGTTTTATCGCTGGGCTATAAGCGAGTTTACTTTCAATGCGCCCTGTACAGAAATGATTAAGGGAGCGAGCATCGCTGAACGAGTATCGCTGAGCGAGTTTATTTTTGTTTTTCGTCGCTCAGCGACAGGACGAGTAAAACGAGTCGTCGCCGGCAGTGTGAACAGTCAGGGAACAACTTTTAATATATGCATCTCTTTCGTTTACACGGAATGTACATTTATTATGAGTTTCTTGAGAGAGAAAATCGCTGATAGTTAGTCTTTTTCTCGCCAGCGGTCGGAACACTGCCCTAAAGGGTAGAATGAAATGGGGGCCCGAAATTTGTTTAGCAAAACCTATTCTCGCGCGGGCGAAGCCGCTGGCAGAAGCTAGTAGGTTCATAAAACTGAATGGAAAACGTAATAAATCGTTTTAAAAAAGTAACGGTCGAATTTGCAAATTGGATTCAATTGACACGTAAAACTAAACGGGGTCTCGTTTATCAAATTGATAAACGAAACCCCGTTTAGTTTATGATCATCAATTTCCAAATAATTATCAAATAAACCAACCTGATTATTATCGCTCTTGCCTTCTGAACTCTGGTTCAGCCATTCCTTTATCCTCGACATTTTGTTTCTACTAACATTTTTACCTTCTTCCTCAAAAGCCAATGGCTTAAAACTTCTCGACCCCTTCTTTTTAGACAACGCTTGCTTCTGTACCAACTCCTCAGCTTGATTGACTAATCTTTCTATATCTTTACACCTTTCCACTCTAAGTAAATCAGGGGTCGATGACTCTAGTTTCGGTTTTGGGGACGCAGGCTTCTCTTTCTTTTCATCTACGGGCAATTCGCACTGGATCTCAACCGAGGACGTCATTATATCAGTAGAATCTTCATTCCCAATTTTAGCACCACCAACGTATGTCCATTCTTCCTCTGAAGATTCTTCCTGTGATTTCTCTGTTTCAATCATTTGTCTATCTGAATCTGTGTCGTGGTGTTTGAAGTAGAATGTTGCTAGATGCTTAGATTTTCGATCTGTTTGATTAAATTTCGATGTGTCTACTGGCTTTTTCCTTTTGATAACCGTTGGAGGAGTCTTCAGTTTTTCTTCTATAACCACGTTATTCACATCTAAGCCTGAAAAAGAAACTACTGCTGTACAATCGAATGCAAATATGCCATCTTTATTTGTTTACAAAACAGTGGATTTTAAGACAATAAGCACAATAATGCTATTGTTTTTAAATTCAAATCAGTTGAGAGTTGAGTGTGTTTATGTGAAAATAGAAAGCAGCGTTGTTCATTGATGGTTTATGAGTATCCATGTGAGATTCTATACAGCTTTGTTTATATAGTCAGAAGGGATGTTGACCTATTTCGAACTGAATAAGGAAATAGCAATGCTTGTTCAATATTAGACTGAGCCGGTGTCGGACAACGCACATTTACTATTGAACGGTAAGCCGTGTATAGAGCACGCATATTAATTTTCGTTAGTATTGTGGTGAGCTGACATATGGACTTCAATAGCTAAACAAGGTGCAGTTTATCTTTTTTCTAACTTTTAGGAGTTTGTTATAAAACTCGTAAATAATCATATAAAAATACGATACCAGGGGCCCAAGTCTGCTATTTTTATAAATTCGTCATTCCAACACGATCCCATTGTCATTTTGCTATAAGTTCCTAATCTGCTAATTCATAATGATCTATCATTGATTGGTTAATGGTCTCGTAATAGAGTTGCGGTAAAATGACAATATCGAGCTTATTAAAAGCAATGACTGCACAATGACGTTCTAATGGTAGGTCATTGATCAAAGAAACTGTAAAAATTTTAGCAGATTACCGAATACGTCAGATATTAATTTGTAAATATGTACGAGATTACCATTCTTTCCCACTTCTTTCAATGGAGTGTCAGTGGTTGATCATTGGAAAGTCATAATGACGTCATTATATTAGTAGATTACCAAACTTACTCAAAATCAACAATTATGAAATCAATGATAGACCATTCTGACAATATTGTAATAGCAGATTTGGGGCCCTGGTCGATATAATTAATAATACTTATGTTATGATATGTATGTATATGTCGTAGCCAGATCTTGGTATTGATCACTTCATGTTAGGCCAAGTAGAACTGGCCAAATCATTTAAACGTTAACATTTGATGATATGCGAATCCTCGTTTGGCAATATCATTGATGTAGGGTTTCAATGATACTAAAAGGTCTAAAGAAGTAGGCCAAAAGAAGATTGAAATATCATCAAAATTTAACGTTTAAAACGATTTTAAGTTTTATTTGGCCATAATTATCATGAAGTGATCAATTTCTAAGATATTTATGTATGTTTATCAATTGTCTAGTACTAATAGCACAAGCTTTGCTTAGTTTGGGACTAGATGGCGTTGTGTGGAATATTATTATTATTATCATTCGTTTATTCATTTAACGTAACATATAATTATAAATAATTAAAAAAAACTATTTTAAAATATAAAAAATAGTGTCCCACCGGTATCGGGAACAGGGTCCAAGCTACCGGTGGTCAGGGCTCCAGAGATAGGAACCTCCTGACTATGTGATTATCCTATTATTATTATTATTTATATGGAGCGAATTTCAATGTGTTACCATCCACTTGGTCGTTCGCGGGCACGGTCTGGTCTGTGGGCCGGGCGGTGACGTCACAGGCGCCGGGCACTCGTCGCTCGTCCGCCATGTTGGAGTACCGCGCTCGCTCCAGTTCCGACTCGCAGTCTGACCCGAAGCCGCGCCACGTGTACGTTAGCACATATTCTTGTTCCTCCTGCAAAAGATGACACTTGTTAGTTCTTGCAAAAAAGGTGGTGACAAGGAGAATGTTACATAGGTCGTTCGAAGGGAGCACCGGGGTCCTGGGGGTCATATGAGTGGGTTTTAGTCAGTAAAAGTTTGACACTCCCTCTCGCCCCACCCTAGAACGAGAACACATCCTCAAAGTAGTGGTGTTCAAAATTAGATACCGAATTATAACAATTTTCCAAAATAGTTATAATTCAGCAATGCTGCAATGCTGAATTATAACAATTAGTTAATTTTATATGCTGATTTTAATCCCTCACTATCGTTCGGGATTAAAATCAGCAATCTTTGTTTCGTTCGGAATTCAACATGCCGCCCGCGACTTAAAGACACTGCTTTATCCCCTAGTCACATAAACTACTATTACATGTTTGTGAACTCAACCACGATACAGGAGTTATTCCTAGTGTCGGGCAATGTCTTTTTTTAAAGGGTTAAAAGACTATTAGACTCACCTCAGACGCAGACTGCCTGCTGTCCAACGAGCTGTCTCGACGCCTCGCATTGACCGGAGTCCGTTGTCTCCGCGGAGACCCTCGTCTGCTGAGTCTGGGTTGCTTCAGAGCTGGTTCGTCGTCACTGTCGCTCGCAGCCTCGGCTGAGTGACAACCCTGGAATAAGGGGAATGGACGAATTAGTCGTGGTGAAGGATATGGTGTGGCATCACAGTATTAGGCCGATGCCTACTACAGCCATGGGCTTATTGTTCGTCATTGCAACCAACAACAACATTGGGTTGCGTGGCGCTCAGTCTGATATAAATGTGACGGGATTGAGCTGGTACACTTTTCCGCACTAGTCCGAAAAACAGCAAATTGCGTGCCTAAACACGATAAGGGTAAGGTAGGGGGTGTTGAAAAATATATTAAAGGCTGTCTATGATGGTGTGAAGAATTGTGGTCAAAAGCTTTTTGCCACATTTACGCTTACGGTAATGTTACGAGGGAATACTAGATGTTGTAACTAATGAAAGTATAACTAAGGACAACGTCTAAAATATTAATATCTAGGTCTGTTGACCTACTCGTAAAAATGAAATATTATACGAGAAGTAGACATCTGCGTTACACGTTACGTTAGGTAACGTGTTAAATACAAAGTGTATACCTTCATTTAATAAGGTCATAAGTCTACTTGAGAATTACGACACACTTTGGTTTATAGCTCAACAACTTATTTCTAAGAGGCTAATATCCAAACATTCACCGATCACACGCTCATATTCAAAACGCCATAAAATCCACAGATATTTACTGCATCCATTCATACGATACTATTTAAAAATTAAATTTATGACCAATAAAAGTCATTTTAAGATTACGCAGATATTTATAGGGCACCACAAAACGGTTGGTATTAACCCTCAAATGAGTCGTGATGGTCTAAACCAGTCATACTCAAAGTGTGGAACCCTAGGGCACCGTAAAGCTTCTTCCCGAGCTCCGTGTGAATACTATCTAGTTATAATGTGAAAGAAAGTATAAAACCATGGCTTTGCCATGACGTGTTAAACTTCCATCTCTTTAACAGTTCAGTTTTGGTCGTCAAATGGATAGTTTAATGAGATCGTGGTAGGGACTCAGGTGTCTTTAGATTTTTTTCCTCATTATTTCAATTTTTATTTAATTGTTATAAAATAAAAAGTAGTGTCACACCTCACATTAGATTTTACTGTAGTGCTAACTTATTTAAAGTAAACATTACTTGTAAGCCATTTTTTTTATTATTTAAGGGTCAAATATTTTGCCTTGCGATTCCGTTGGAAAAAAAAGTTTGAGAACCGCTGGTCTAAACTATCCCTATGCGAACTATTAAATGGGTCAACGGTATCCAAGCAACGAGGAATCATAACATGGCGACGGAATTAAATTATTTATGTGTGGCTTGATCACGTGGCCAACCCTTTAATGGTCGTGTGGTCTGAAATGCCATTGTTTCGAAGACAAAAGTATTTTTTGTGACACTAATGGAATTTTTGTACTGAACAATATATGATGTGGAATTAAATTGAGCTGAGAATTTTATTGTAGTGTTGACTAACTTAGCGAAGTTTGTCGAGATTGACTTGATACATTTGCTGCCATATACTAATATATTCTAATGGTAAACAAATTAACTACCTATTCATACGACGACATGGCTTAAAAGACTTAGTATCGAAGCCACAAACATTAACAAAAAAAAATGAAATTTTTGTCCTTGGACCGGCCAAGGACAATAATAGAATAAAAAGCCATTCACTCACTGAAATGAACATTTCAGTGAGTGAATGGCTTTTTATTTTTATAACTTATTGTTTTATCAAATTGTCTTTCAGCTACGCTTCTAACAATAACAATAAATAAAGCTAGTCTTTTAAAACAATTTAGGTTCTCGTTATTGTTAGTGTCGATAATTCGAAGTTGAAGAACCATTATTATTTGACATCTGCATAAAGCTTGCGCTCAAAATAAAAATAGTAAAAACTACTAGTATTCATAAATAAGTCTTTTAAGCCAGTGATCAATCAGAGGCTATTACGGTAAACGTAGAGGATTACCGTATTATCAAAAATAGCTCCAAAATGACGTTCAATAGATTACAAAATAAATCTATAGACAGACAATTTACTAATTAATTGATCGTCTACGATTTCTTTTGTACTTTTTTTTAACAACGTTGTGACACAACTTTAATTTAAAAAAAAAAAAGCAGATAAGTACTGGTGTAGCTGAAGAATGAAAACATTTTTAAAAAATCGTTTCATGATTCCAAAAACAAATGAAAATCGAATCTTAATCTATCTTCTTCTTCTTGTTTTTATTATTTTTTATTTTTATTAATCCCGACCCGATGACGTTGTTCTATTTTAGCTCTACGAACCGATAAATAGTCGTAGTTTTCTGAAATATTTCTGTTTTCTGCGCAAATGTTTAAATTTTTCATTCCGAAAATAATTTTCTTAAGAATTAGAAAACTTAAAAAAAGATTTACTTAACAAAATTGGTAAAGTTGTTCTCAAGTTATATCGTGACTAAGGGAAATAGGGGTAAAATTTTATCTAGGTAATAGGTATATTAGATTTCTGTTGTTATTTATTTATTGTGTTTTTGTAATTCAAAAGTTAACGAGTAGAGAATGCCTTTTTAAATTAACCGCCTATTTAAGATTTAAGCATTTGAAGTTGAGTATTTCTGAAACTCGTAACCTGTAGCCCGATTCACGTAATGAAAACCGTAACGATATCGTAGCGATTTAGTTGTTTAGACCATTTCCGTATTCACATCCATCAATCGAGTTTGAACGACACCGATTTTAAAGTCGTTTGAAATTCGTCGAATTAAAAAAAAAATCTGTATTACATTATCTTGGTAGAATACTTATTAATGTAACTGGAAATAAGTCGATAGATCGTAAATACCGCTTTTGGATAGGACTTTGATCGAACGACTATAAAACTTCAACGATATTTTGGCTTGTTTGATTTAACGTCAATCAGGCTACTGAAAACCTGTCAAAATTCGGCTTCAAAGTAGGTTTTAAGACGTCATTGAGAAGTCCACCTATACCACTATTTAACCGTGCATTTAAGTAAATAAAAAATAAAAAAAATAAAAAATCCTTCACCCTATAATATTGCCGCCATTTCACTCAATTACCTTTAACATTAAGGGATGATTTAATTCCCTTCACGGCTTGGGGTCTAGCCGTGTTTGCAAACAACACCGGGTGGTTGATTAGGCTATTGTATCGGTGAGAAATTGTGCAAACTAGTATGGAGTTGCACGCGCTTTTTGGAGAAAGGGGGAAACGTATTGCGTCGTTTGTCTGCCTGTGACCATGCATGACTATTCGTGTTGCTAGTTTATAGAAGGGAGTTAACGGGGGACAAGAATTCTATTCAAGTGTTTGTATATAGGGACACAATAATTGGTCAAGTTCTAAGGACTGATGTTATAATTAATAGAGAAATATAGAAAGGAGACAATGTCGCGTCTACCCCAAAGAAATTGGGGTAAAAGATTTTTTTTTTTGATATGTAATTATATTTTTATTTGGGGAAGTTAGGAAAGGCGCCTCTTAGTTTTAGCAGGTTTGAATGTGGTCAACATAGCCGGCGCGGCTGTGGTTGAGTCGTGTTGCGCGTTCCGATTCCCGCACGGAACAAAAATTTGTATGGCCTACTGTTAGTTGTTCTGCGTTTGGAAGTTTGTGCATGTGAGTTTACAGGTTTGTGAACGCACCCACGACGTATTTAAAAAAAAAAATTCTATTTAGGAAAACCAACAATTGTACATTATGTGTTACAACTAATGGTATGACGTCTACAATAAATATAATTTGTAGGAGTAATTATGTGTTTTTTTTTAAGAAAACTGTCGTACGTAACAAGAACGATGATGAATAGAGAAACAAGAGACTATAATAATTCGATAGTAAATGAAGCTTACCTGATTATCAATCCTAGCGAGGCACGCCTCCAGATGGCACTGCCACTCGATCGCCCGCAGGTACAGCAGATGCCAGCGTCGTTCCAGCGCACGCGCAGCGTCACCGCCGCCGCACAGTCGCACCACCGAGCTCACGATCCGACCGTGGCATTCCACGTCGCGTTGCAATACCTGGGGAAGACGAAAATAGACATAAGATTTTAATAAGCCATAGACTTAAACGTTATGATAGACACGCGCCCAGCAGGGCCAAAGCCTATTGGGCCCACAGATTAACTTCCGAAAGGGAAATCCGTGGTCCTGGAACGCAAGACAAAAGGAACATAGCAGTCAATTTTAGTCAGTAAAAGTCTGACACGCCCTCATGCTTCGCCTTAAACGAGAGAAGTTATCTCGATATATCATCCAATGACTTGCCAACTTAAAAGAAAAATTGACAGGGGCGTGAAGTCTTCCAGACCGATGGATTCAGAACAGTCACTAAGAATGAGAAAGAGAGTCAGTCAATAACTATAAATGAAATGGATCTAGGCAGAAATACCAATTGAACTAATGAACGAATAAAAAATAAGGGTCTTATAGACACAGTCATGACCGACTTAAACATTTTTTTTTTTACGCTGCGGCCCTAACTATATTGGTCAATCGGTTACATTACCATCATTTGTTGTCGCTATTTCATTATCTTTAATTCTGATAAAGATCAATGGTTCCGAAATAAAGCATGGTTAGTTGAACAAATTGACAAAACATAAAAACCTTTTAACAAACACAATACAAAACTATCGATACTCATCAAAACAAGAATGCGGATCTCATAATAAACAAGATCATAGTTTCCGATACGAAAATACGTTGCGTAACACAGAATCGATACTTTGAAAAAGGCCGGCCCTATAGTTATGAAAAAAAAAATACCATAAAGTTTACACAATAAAAAATGGCGGTTCGACCGAAGACCGACCAATCAAAATTAACAATAGCTGTTGACACAATAAGTCAAAACCATTTAGTCGGAAAAAATAAATTTGAAAATCGAACAAAGGGCTGTACGTGATCCGGTAGTGGCGCACGCGTATCTTAGTATGACAGCCGATATTACGGTGTTTATTTCAACAATAAAAACGCCGTTGACAACGATAGTATTCAGATACGAATTTTTATAATTTTCCTGTTCGGTATAGTTTGAAAAAGTTACAGTTCTAAAAATCTCAGTTAAAAAAGTAATTCCAGGTAGTAGAACTTGTTACTGGCTCGTGGTCTTAAAAAGCGTGAAATCAGATAGTATGTCAGTCACGTCCTGTTTCCATTTTAGTAACTTACCTATATTCAGTATCCATTAATACGAAATCTAGTATCAGCATTATTCAGCAAAAATAAAGACTTAAAAAAAGTCGACATACTCCCAAATGATTAACTCGAGTTACATCATTAACGCCAAATTCAAATTGAATATTCTAACTATCCATGTAGTTGCCGTGCGCCTTAAGGAGTTGTTAGCAACCGTAGGGGCCCAGCAGGGTCGAAGCTTACTGGGGCCAAGGGTCTGCTTTTGAAAGGAAGGCTCGGCCCCGGTATGAAAGGAAACGAAGGAACGGGGTGGGTTTTTTAGTCAGTAAAAGTCTGACACTATCTCCCGCTCCGCCCAAAGGATGATGTCATCTGGATGATGACCCACCGAAAAAAAAAAAAATATGAGCCCGTTGTGTCCCACTGCAGGGCAAAGGTGTTCCTTCCGTTATCCCACTGTTTTCTCTCCTTAGCCACTTCTTACTTCTCACCGAAAAAAAAAAAAAACTATCCATGTTGTGATTTAATCTAAGAACATTTTCTATCGTACGAGATAACGTCAAACCACTACATCGGCCTATCTAGAGGTAAAAGATGACATCCCAAGACATGTTCACGGCTAGTAACAGTTTCTTAGTGAGATGAACGACCATAGATCTGATCAGTTCAGTTACGAACTCGCGAAGGGATACCATGTTTGGCGTTATCTTGAGACAAGGACGGTGTAAGAGGTGTAGAAAATGTTTAATGTCTGATGTGCTTACAGATTTCATTCTAGGAAGTCTGTTTTTGGATTGTTAGGAGCGGTTTGATGGCGTGATTCATTAGGATCTATAGGGTCGTAAGTGACAAGTATATCTATATTATAATATTATAAAGAGGTAAAGTTATTTTTTATATTTGTAGGAGATAATCTCTGGAAGTTCTGGTCCACCTATAGTATCCATTGACATTATCTCAAATGGTTTTGTTGCTGGTCCCAGTTGTGACATTAACCCAAATTTTCCTTGACATCTTGATTTATTTTTTATGCATATTTCGCATGTTTTACAAATATTTATGATATTTTTTGTTAGGTTTTTAGCTGTATATAGTGGACTTATTTTTTTCTGTAATTGTCTGATTCCAATATGGCATAAATCTTCATGCACCTTTTTTATAATTTTTTTACTAAATTCTTCTGAGAGTATAATCTTTTCAAGTTTCTTTATTTTTTTATAATAGATTTTATTTTTATGTAGTAGATTTTGTTTCTTTTCTTTTATTGTTTCATTTTTTACCGACAGAAAGCTGCTTTATTCCTGAGTGTCATAGGCTATATTTTAAGTACGCGGGCGACGCCGGCTGCGGGCTAAAGCTAGTGTAATAATAAATTTATTGTTTCCAAAATACAAGACATTAAAATCATTGTAGATTTTTTTTTGGATTTGCACATTATATAGAGCTGACTGGTAATTAGTGTACGATACTTAAACACGTGATTGTGCTCATGATTATCAACAACTTTTACTACGGGAACAAACCTGAAATCGCAAAAAAAATCAGCTGTTCAGTACATTTATGTTTGCCTAATGTACTGAACAGCTGATATTTTTTTCGCGATTTCGGCTTTGCTCTCATAATAAAAATTGTTTGTTATCATGAGCACTAACACGAATTTAAGTATCGTACACTAATTGCCAGTCAGCCTATATAATGAGCTACTGAGGAACATTTGTGTCTAAATTAGATCATAAAATCTCTAATGAGAGTGATTTCAGACTCTGATGAGAATCTCTAATGGGATCTCTAATCTTAAGTTTTGTCAAAGAGTTTGTCATCATCATCACCATTTCAGTCGATAGATGTCCACTGTTGGACATAGGCCTCCCCCAAAGAGCTTGTATTTGTGAGAAAATTTAAGAATAAAGGTAACATTTTAAAATAATATAAAAAATAAAACATTAAAAATCAAATCAGTTACAATTAAGGAATTAAATTACATTACGAAATAAATACATTCTAAGAACTGCTGCGTGTCCAGTCCAATCAAATTGCTATGCTTAAAACACCAAATGGCGAGGAACGCAAAAGGAGGGTTACGTTATATGAACATGAAGAAGTATTTTTCTAAAACCAAGCAACTAGATAATACAAAAGCTAAATGCCTCATCTTCAAATTAATTCTGTAGTAATAATTATAACTTATAATGCTAATAACACCAGTCCAGGCTTACCAGAGCGCTGTGGCTGCTGTACCGTTGCAACAGAGGCGTAGCTGTATCAATGATACACTAAGGCCCCGTGTAAAAGTTGAAACATGTTATCCAAAAGCTTCAATTCTCTTATCGATGAGAGATGCGTATTTATTGAATAATAACTAAATGATAAGATCCGTTTCGTTCGTTCTCGCATTCTGTTTAAGATCACAATAAAAACTTAGTCTCTCTTCTATTTCAGAATACTCCAATAAACGAGGTCATCGGTCACGGTCTTACATGGACGTAAAACATCCAGTTAGTCGTGTCATCTCTATCGTGGCATATCGCGACTCCATTTCATATATCAGTGTTTGTGGGGTCTCATCATCATTCTCCTGCCCTTATCCCGTTTTCTTCTTCCATTCTACCCTATCACTCGTCACGCTATCACTAACTCCCTTTTAATTTATATCATTTCTCACACAATCCATTCATTATTTATTTATTTATTCATTTAAGTACACACAAACACTTAAAAATGAAATGGACAAATACAGATAAAAGAGTACAAAGGTAATGCTTATTTAAAATGAAATTTCTTCCAGCCATTGCACAATTGTCTTTTTTTTTTTTCATCTTTTCGTTGGCCTCCCTCCCTCGTCCTCTCGATCTTCGACTTGCATTTCATCCGTCCTCTTCACATGACCATACCAGGACAAACGATTAGCTATTATTATATTAGCTATCAGTGTTAGTAGGGTCTACGGTGTGAAAAATAACCTGAATAACTTTTGATATGGGGCCTCTTTGGGGCTAACTACGCCCCTGCATTGCATCCATATAAATTACAACTAGATGGATGCAGCGATTACATACCAAATTACAAATTTATCGAGATCGTTGGTCTTGGAGACTTGGACGTCGTTTCGATTCCGATTGCATGGGAAAACGATACGGAATAGCAATGAGAAAGTTAACTATTAGAACGGGCAGTTGCTTAATTCAAATCATACATAATTTGTTGAAGATGCTGCTTCCTTGATAGCTTGAGTAAACTAGGTTTACTTAGATACGCTACATACTTGTTAAGGATACTTCCGAGCTTAGTCTGATTTCATGGGTACCATAGATAAACATGATATGAATAACTGGTTGGTGTGTTCATATTTCTGAAATGATTTTCACCATAAATTACAGTAATATTGAAAATGCGAAAATTGGTTTATACGTGTTGGATTACATTCGTTACTCCTTAACGCTCATACGGTTGGATTTCGAAGGAATTCGGTTAACTAGTAGACCATATCGTAGGGTACTTTTATCTGGGGAATACACTTCTTAGTGATATTTTTTTATTTTAGTTACTAATACATATAAGTACATATTATTATGTTTTATGTATATACATACATATTAAAATGTGTCAATTTATCTATACTTTACAGCATCTTTGACACAATCTCAGTTAAATGTATACTTTGTTGTATGAAGATGAAGCTTAGCAAACACCATTATATACATAGTCGTGAGAAATTTTATCACTATATATATATATATATACCGTAACTTTACAAGAAATTTAATAGGTATCATTGTATAACTTTTATTACGTTTTTTTATAGCTCACGTATCGATACGAATATAATATAAACTCATCGCCCACATGAAAAGAGATATTGTTACGTACGTGGGAAATCAAACGCCGATTTACTGACGAGAGAACTTTATTTACCACAAACAATAACAAATTAGTCCAGTCAACAATAATCCGAATCGCAATTAACACTAGAGTACCGTTACACTATCGCTTAGGTCGTTAAGTAAAATCACTTCAAGTACTAGGGTAGTTCGCTCTTGATCGCAGTCGAAATCACAACTGACTCGCTTCCGGCCGGGGGCTCGTATTTATATGCGGAGCCAAGAAAATTCTAGATACCGACTTCCCACGAACGATCCAGAATTCCAGAACAATTGAATCGCTTCTCGAAGTCATAAATTATTTTTATTACTCGTGGTAATAAGAGTCACTTTCATGCGAATTTCGACTCTATTGTTAACGTCGGAGAGTACCATTTCCTATAAATACCTAACTACTACTTGTAAGTACTTTGTGGATGTTTCGAGATTTTTCTAAGTCTGGGTACGCACAACCATTCTAGACTTTTCGAACAGCAATGCGTTTTAATTATTACGTGCTACTCTTTATATTCTCGGAGATATGGCGGGTTCACGTTTAATGGCGTAACAGTGCCCCCCTCTTAGTCATGCTCGTCCCGAGCATTATTAGATCCGTGATACGGCGCCAATCTATCCACATGGACAACCTTGGGTTTCCCTCTTAGCCCTTTCTTGATGCGGTAGGTCACGTCATTAATCCTTTTTAACACGGTGTAAGGTCCTTCCCATCGAGCTTGGAGTTTCGGCGACTTCCCTTTCCGTCGAAGCGGGTTGTGGAGCCAGACCAGTGTACCTTCCTCAAATCCCTTGGCATTGGCATTACGGTCGTATCTAGTTTTCATTTTTACGCTGGTGTTCATGCTATTCTCACGAACTCGTTTATGCACTTCGTCCAATTGATCTTGAAGGTCACTTACGTAGTCCGTAACTGGCTTAGTCTTGTCAGGTGGCACGCCAGTTATGGCATCGACTGGAAGTCTCATCTCCCTGCCGAAATTCACTCTTGCTGGGGTATGTCCCGTGCTATCATGCACTGCCGATCGGTAAGACATCAGAAATAGTGGAATATACCGGTCCCAGTCCTTCTGATGGTCGTCGACAACCTTAGCCAGGTGATTCTCCAGGGTTTGGTTAAACCTTTCCACCATTCCGTCCGACTGAGGATGCGCAGGTGTTGTGCGTGTCTTATAAATTCCCAGAAGAGTACACATTTCCTGGAACAGCGCAGATTCGAAGTTACGGCCTTGATCGGAATGGATTTCCAAAGGTGCGCCATACCGACATACTACTTCTTCGACCACCTTCTTCGCCACTGTCGTCGCTTCCTGATTGGGTATGGCGAAGACTTCGGGCCACTTTGTGAAATAGTCCTGGATCACCACTATGTACTTGTTTCCGTCATTCGTAACTGGAAAAGGTCCAGCGACGTCGATAGCGATGCGTTCCCATGGGGCTCCCACATTGTACAGCTGAAGCCTGCCCCTGCTCCTAGTCTGTGGTCCTTTCACAGATGCGCACGCTGTACATTTCCGACACCATTGCTCTATGTCATCTCTACAATTGAGCCAGTAATACCGCTGTCTCACTTTCAGTAGAGTTTTCTTGATGCCCAGGTGTCCTCCGGAAGCACCATCGTGTATTTCCTGTAGCAGGGGGACTACTTCACATCGTGGTACTATCACTTGTGTGGTCACCTCCTTGCCATCGTTCGATTCCCATTTCCTACAAAGCACATCATTTTCTAGGACTAAACTGTCCCACTGTGCCCAGTAGCTCTTAGTTACGGGACTGTGTGACGATACTTCACTCCACTGGGGCCTAGTTCCGCTACGCTTCCAGTCCAGTATAGGTCGAATATCGTCATCTTCTTCCTGGGACTTCTTGAAGTTGCCTTCAGCCCTAATTAAATTAACGTGTTCTCGGGCTTCATTCTGCTGGCAGTGTCTGCAGTCATCATTACATGGACGTCGCGACAGGGCGTCAGCATTGTTATGCCCTTTTCCACTACGATGTTCCGTCACAAAGTTAAACTCCTGCAGCTGCTCGAGCCATCTTGCAACTTGGCCCTCAGGGTTTTTAAATTGTAGAAGCCATTTCAATGCAGCGTGATCCGTCCTCAACGTAAATTGTCTTCCTATGAGGTACTTGTGGAAATGCTGCAAGGTTTTAACCACAGCCAGCAGTTCTCGTCGAGTCACGCAGTAGTTTCTTTCTGGCTTTGAAAGTGCCTTACTGAAGTAAGCGATTACGACCTGTCTGTCACCTTGCACCTGTGACAACACTCCACCAATTCCCGTGTTGCTGGCATCGGTATCAACGACAAATCTTCCGTCTCTGCTCGGGTACCCCAGTATAGGCGCTTCACATAACCGTTCTTTTAGCTCGTTGAATGCTGACTCACAGTCGTCGTTCCAGATAAAATCTCGTTTATCCTCAGTCAGCTGATGTAGAGGTTTTGCAATATCCGAAAAATTCTTGACAAACCGCCTGTAGTATGTGCACAACCCTAGAAATGCACGTACTTCAGTTTTGTTCTTTGGAACCGGCCACTGTTGGACTGCCTTTATCTTCTCAGGGTCGGTTCTCACCCCGTCGGCGGAAATAACATGTCCTAGGTAGCTGACCTCCTTCTTGAACAGGGCGCACTTCTTTGGGCTTAGTTTTAGGTTAGCCCCTCGTATCCTGGTGAACACTTTCTCCATATTCCTCAGGTTTTCCTTAAAAGTGCGACCCATTATAATGACGTCATCCAAATATACCAGACAGACGTCACCAAGAAGGCCCACCATGACTCTCTCCATGAGGCGTTCAAACGTCGCTGGGGCGTTGCATAACCCAAAAGGCATGACGTTAAATTGCCACAGGCCGCTGCCAATACCCGTACTGAACGCTGTCTTTTCTTTATCTTTCTCGCTGATTTCCACTTGCCAGTAGCCACTTTTTAAATCAATGGTTGAAAACCATTTCATGCCACTGAGCATGTCCAGCGTGTCGTCTATCCTTGGTAAGGGATAACTGTCCTTCTTTGTTACATTATTCAGCATTCTGTAGTCCACACAGAATCTTGTGCTGCCGTCCTTCTTCTTCACCAGAACGACTGGAGAAGACCATGGACTTGTAGAAGGCTCAATTATTCCGCTATCAGCCATGTCCTTCACCATTTCTGCTACCTCAGATTCCTTAGCCCAGGGTATGCGGCGCGGTCTCTGTTTAATTGGTCTAGCATCACCTGTATCTATTTCATGCTTGACGAGACCTGTTCTCCCGCAGTCTTTTCCCGTTGCAAAGATATCTCGAAACCGTAGCAGAAATTCCCTGGCTTGCTGCAATTCCGAAGGCGATAAATTGCTCTTAGAATTTTCCAGAAGTTGCTGGATGTATTCCGTTTCAACTTTGGTCGTGTCTTGCTTTGCTGGAGATGTATTGATTTGACGGAGATACTGAACTTCTTCACATCTCCCAACAACACTATTTTTCTTCAGTTGGAACTCTTCTTTCCCAAGGTTCACAATCCTTACCTTGGATTTCCCTTTCGTCATAACTAATGTTCTGGCAGTGATGAGCTCCGGGTGCCGGCCAATATCTTCAACCATTACACATCTTCGTTGCCTGATTTTCTTGGGGAATTTTACTTCAACTAAAGTTTCTGTTCTCGGAGCCAATGTAGTATCCTTTAAACAATAAAGGTTGCATGAGGTAATTCCTCGCAGGAAGACTTCTTGATCTGGGAATTTCAATACTCCCCTGTCGATATCTAAAATACATCGGTTATTCCGCAAGAAGTCAAGACCCAGTATGCAGTCGTCGGTAATATTCGCAATTAACGCAGGATGGATATACACTTGATCACCGATTTTGATCTCAATTTCTGTATCACCGAGGACGGAGACTGGCTGGCCGGTTGCTGTCTGAAGTCGGCAGGATGGAGACTCTCTTTGCCACAAGATGGTGCGTTTCAGCAACTCAGGTCTTATAACAGTCCGTGACGCCCCCGTGTCAACGGTGAAATTGCAAGCACGATGATTCAGCGTCCCTTCGATGATCAAACTATTTCCGTTGTGAACTTGATTGATGGTGATGGTTGGGGCTGTGGCCCTGGCGACATTAAGTTTTATCGGCTCCTCGTCGACTTGAGTTCCGGAGTCCACACTTTCCCTCTTTTTCTTAGGACAATCGGTGCGAATGTGCCCTTTTTCTCTGCACCCGTAACACGTTGGAATATAGCGGGACTGTGCTGGAGAAAAAGCCACCACTTCTCGGTGACGAAGTCGCGCTGAAGGCGAGACCACCACTTCCCTAACTCTGTGCGTGCGTGAATCTTGTCGTACGGCTTCCACTTCCAAAGCGTGAACCATCGCACTCTTTAGAGTTTGGTGGTGTCCGAGTCGCACCGTAGCCCTGACTTCAGGATCCCGTAGACCGTCGATGAAAGCTTGCACCAGATTTACTTCCACCATCTCTGGTGTCATCGACATGTACGCACGCCGGACCAGCCGTTCAACCTCGACTCCCCACTGCTGGAGGCTCTCGTTCGACCTCTGCGTTCTCTCGCGTAACTGCGCGCGGAAAACGTGCTCGAGGTGTTTGTCTCCATAACGAGTGTCCAGTCCCTCCATGAGACGCTCCAATGTCCTGCCGTCCGCAGGGAGGTTCTCTAGGACTAGCAGGGCGTCCCCTCGTAGAGCCAAAGTTAATGCCGCAAAAGACTGCTTATCATCCCAGCGGTTTGTTTCGACCAATGTCTCGAATTGGTACTTAAATGCCGTCCAGGAAGACGTGCCATCAAAACGCGGCACATCAAATTTTGCGGCAGATGCACAGGGGGTGTGCGATGATGAGCCGACAGCAACGGGTTCACGTGCTTCGAGCTTGATAATTTTTTTGTTGATGTCCAGCAGGCTTGTTTCGAGGCTATCAGCTCGGGCGGAAACCTCCTTGACCTCTACGGTGAGATTCTTTACCTTCTCGCCCAACGTGACGAGGCCGTGATCGATCTTATCGAGGATTAGGTTCTGCTTAGCCTCCTGTTCGCGGCGAGCAGCTTCTTGATTAGCCGCGATGAGGTCCTGGAGCTTGCGCTGGTTGGCCTCCTGATCGCGGCGAGCGGCCTCTTGTTCGCGGCGAGCGGCTTCCTGGTCGCGGCGGACAGCTTCCATACTAGCTTGCATGGCGGCCAACACCGCAGCGAGGTTCAATTCCGAGGATGGTCCTGTTGGCGCCTCAGCAGCTTCTGTTGCTACCATACCGGCCTGATCTTCCTCCTCCATACGATGACGCGCAGCATCCATCTCCATTTGCCTTCTTGTTCGTGGTCGCTGTTCGTCGTCTCTCGGTGTTAATGGCATTTCACTTCTGACACCAGTTGTTACGTACGTGGGAAATCAAACGCCGATTTACTGACGAGAGAACTTTATTTACCACAAACAATAACAAATTAGTCCAGTCAACAATAATCCGAATCGCAATTAACCCTAGAGTACCGTTACACTATCGCTTAGGTCGTTAAGTAAAATCACTTCAAGTACTAGGGTAGTTCGCTCTTGATCGCAGTCGAAATCACAACTGACTCGCTTCCGGCCGGGGGCTCGTATTTATATGCGGAGCCAAGAAAATTCTAGATACCGACTTCCCACGAACGATCCAGAATTCCAGAACAATTGAATCGCTTCTCGAAGTCATAAATTATTTTTATTACTCGTGGTAATAAGAGTCACTTTCATGCGAATTTCGACTCTATTGTTAACGTCGGAGAGTACCATTTCCTATAAATACCTAACTACTACTTGTAAGTACTTTGTGGATGTTTCGAGATTTTTCTAAGTCTGGGTACGCACAACCATTCTAGACTTTTCGAACAGCAATGCGTTTTAATTATTACGTGCTACTCTTTATATTCTCGGAGATATGGCGGGTTCACGTTTAATGGCGTAACAATATCTTAGTGTACTTAATTTCTTATTGATGATAATATAATATTTATTTTCACACGTTAAACCTAACATGTAGTTACTCAGTGGGAGGCTGAGATTTTTCTCTGAAGTTTTTTAAATGAATTTCATTGATGCAACGAACAGTTCGAAGTTATTTTAATTACATTTTAAATGGGATGTTTAAATATAACGATAGCTTGTTTGAGATTTAAAAGATAAGTTCAGGTTTTTATAATAAAATATTAATATTTCTTGTAACATAACAAGTAGGTAATTTGATGTTTTATCTTTCGTACTAGCATTTGCATTATTTAAAATAATTCTTGAAATACTAAGAAATAAGGATCGACTTAGACCCATACAAGAACATTAAGCAATTCAATTCTAAAAGGACAAGACGACGAACCTTCAGCTGATGTTGCAATTACAAATCCTAATTACCATTCTCTCATTACTTCGACTATTACAAATGAGAATAAATTCGAAATAATTATCACCTAAGCTGAAGTTTAATACCATAAGGTCGTAAGTGTCAAGGCGAACAATGTCATTTGGCATTTTCTTCGCGATTCTATTCGTGATATGCCGAGTTATCGAGTGAGGCACATAGATCTATTCAAACGTCATAATGATTAGTAGTTGTGTTAAATGCATGGTGATGATGTTATTATTGTATTCGGTTTTTTTTTTTGTGGCGTGTGCCTGAGTCAAAAGCTTAGGACCACGATCAAAATGTTTATTTGCAAAAAATAATCAAGTTAACAAGGAATCTATTATAGCCTAAGAGTCAAGCACACAAACTTTTTTTTATATTTATGTCATTCTTCATGCAATCGTCTCTATACATATATTTATATATAAGGAGAAACTGACTGACTGACATATCAACGCATAGCCTAAACTATTGGGACTTAGCTTTTGCACAAGGCTTTCTGCCTTGTGCAAAATTTCGCTTTTTTATGATTTCAGCCTTAACAACCCAGAAAGCTTTTGAAAATTTAACTTTTAAACCTTTTACATTACATAACATTACTAATTAGATTATTAACATATATTTCCAAATTGCATAAATTCCCTAACACTCATAGATAACATTTATATAACATTAATATTTATCTTGTGTGGTACAGTACGTATGTCTCCGGGACATGTCAAAACAAAAAAGTAATCTATTTATGCTTATTGTGACCTGACCGATTTAAGTTTCCAATTTGGTTTAGCTGTATTACCATTAGTGAAGTTGTAAAGACAAAACAATTATGTAAATCTTTATTGCCTATTTATTAAGGAAAAGACGTATTTTTCATCTGTTAAGTAATAAAATTTTAGCACACTATTAAAATATTTAAACACCTTTCGCTAATGCTTGTGATAACGATTAGAAAATTGTTAAGTGCTTAGTATTAGTATTTATGAAGGAAGAAACAAAATTGAAAATTCTTTGTGTCAATGGTCAACAAATATTAGAATATAACTTGTATAATAATGTAGCCATCATAACGTTGTAACTAAACATAATATATCTCTTTAATCATAAAGATATGGACAAAGTTTAAAGTCTTGCATAAAAAGTCAAATGACTTAACATACCGTATATTAACGGGTTATTTTTAGTACCCATGTTTGATGTTTTGGGTTAAACTAAAATAAAATAACATCATGGATATTAAAAATAACTACACACATACGTAACCATTTATCTGTGTAGTAACATCATCGTGAAAAGAAAGAGGGAAGTATTTACAAATATGAAAACAGACAAATCAATACAACTTAATATTGCCCTTAAACATCAATGTTATTGAGAGTATTACAATATCTAAAAATAACAATACAGTACAAGCCTTGTTCCACCCACCACTGATATTTCTGGCTTTTGTATCATTTAAAGATACCATTGATTCGAAACAGTATTTCAACTAAATCTCAAACTTCATAAAATATTATAGTTGGTGCAATATTTTCTTTCAGTAAATGGTTTCCAATATCAATTGACGTTAAGTGTCCATTGGCTAGATGAAGCCATGGTAAATCAGTTCACCATCGCGATCAAACGTTCAATAGGATTACGCAAGTTGGGAGCCCAAGCTTACCGTTGTGCTTAGCCGAGCCACGATTTAAGTTTTTTATTGGATTTTGAAGTTGCAACAGCTACCATGTTATATCTCGGAAGCAAATAACTTTTTACAGCAATAGTTGTAGAAATATGGTGATGTGACGATCTGTTCACGTTTGGGCATCAATCTTGGCCAGATATTGCGCAAGATAGAGAGGGGACCAAGGGAAGGTATTTAGCAGTGGGACGTAAATTAAACTATCAAAAAGGGTTATAGGAGAAAATATTGAGACTTGTTAAAGCCTTTAATTAATTAATATTTAGTGACATTAAGAAGGGAGGTCATAAAATAGAAAACATACAACTAGAAGAAGACACAGTTATGGAATATGATGAAATTATGACTAATGAAGATTTAGATTATTAGATGCAAAGGTAGGAGAATAGGATATCTCTAAAACTTGGAACAAACCATATACGCTGTTATTGATGATAATGAAGCTATAAATGCAGAGTATACTATTCTGTTGGATCTTAAAATCATATTCGGCTTTTATATCCAAAGACGGTCTACCATTACCTCATAATTATGGCATCTCCTCGTATTTACTTTCAATACCACAACAATAGCCAAATCCGTTTCCTATGCATTGTGCTGACAATAATAATTGTCTTCTATGTCATTATTACCGGCTGTGGCACAAACGTCATGTACAATGGTCTGACTGTCGTGTCGCAATAACTATTCAGATGTTTGACCCAAAATCAGACGTGTTTTATCATCGTAATTGACAGATGCAAGAGAATGCTTCTTTGTTTTGGCTCTTTAAAGTTTTGACAGTTCGTACATGCTTGTAGGAATTTTGATTTTAATTTGTTTCGAATGATCGTACTTATAGGCCTGAATTGCTTCTACTGCTGCAATCACATTTGCCAAATATGGTAAATTCACGGTTATATGAAGAAGTACTAAAGACGATGAATGGTCTTATAATCATATTCAGTTTTCGATGTTAATGTATTAGTTTTCAAAAACCATGTAATATTGCAATCATTTATTTATTAATCAATTGCTTGCAAGCCAACAAACTAACAATCTATGAAGAAATGATAAATGTTTGTATCAAATTCTTTATAATTTGATACAAACATTTATGATTTCTTTAGTGATATAAAAATAGGTCGAATTTAGGTTCCTGAGCAATCAGGGCGTTCAGCAGATTGAGCGCCTGGGCTGTAGGGGCATATAGAGCCGTTAGAGTACGTGACGGATAGGCAACGGATTTACTGAATTAATAAACCATTAATTACGTTTATTGACTGTTACGAGGTTAGAACATTAAACATGGTTCAATTTGAATATACAATGACTTCAAAGTAGTTCCTTTTTATTTCGTAAGTATGTACTGCTTAATTTCTTTTTAACAGATCGTAGGCGATACAAGGGCCTAAAAAATCTGCGCGAGTTTTTTTTCTTTAACACGAATTATAATTAGTAATTATTGGTTACAGAGGAACACGTGTTGAAAATAATTTTAGAGGGACAAGATAATTGTAGGCTTTCGTCAAAGCATAATGGTAGTAATTACATTAAAGTATTAACAAGGCCGAATGTAGAAGTTACTTGAAGACGGATGTAAAAATACCTTGAGGCTACGCTGGCTGAGCCTATTCGGAGGAATGTGATCTCATCTTCTTTGAAAAAATAGCAATGAGTAATTGTAGTATCTAACATATCATCAATGTAGAAGTTTATTTGAGAAGCTGTGAAACAAGTTGAGTTTCTTCAAATTAATGGCAGTGTCATAAAAACCATCAGACCGTTATAAGATTTACAGATATAGCTGAATTTTCGAATTTTGCCATTATTGGTGAGAAGCTGGGCGTGAATTATATGTATTTCGTAAATAAAGATAGGGTAGTATAAATGAAAAATTCAAATTATTGTTCTTTTCTATATCGTGTTTCAGGTGCCATGTCTGGCTATTTCTTGACGTCTCCATACATGTTTTCTCTTAGCCAGTACTGAAAACTGTTGCTTATTAAAATCTCCATAATGACTGTTAGTGGCTTAGCCATAAATGGTAATATGTATTATAACTTAACTGTGAGTCGTAATTTTAACTTAGCACTTCATACTGATTTTAAACATTTGTAATAAACAAAAGTGCTAATAAATTCCATGAATTTATTTGACCCCAAGTTCCGTAAGTAACTATTCAGTTTATTTTAATGGATTCCTAATTATTTCTTACAAATAACATTGCACGGGTTGTAATGACTTGAGGATATCGTACAGAATAACACTAGAATGTACCGTTTTAGTCTTATCTCTGAAAATAATAGCCGCTACCATTAAAAATCTAAAGGATTTCATGCATGACATCAGATCATTTTATTACAGGTGTAAATCATTTCCGATCCGCATATCCATCCCATGCGGAAATGATACAAACTTAATTTGCCATAGCACTGTTCTTTATGTCAAGGCAATAAAATTGCAAATTGATTGTTCTAACTGCACGTCAAGTTTACGTCAAGGTCTAAGCAGCGCATGCCGGCGGAGTCATCGTCCGCTGTCGACGAATTTAGCCGAACGGTAGACGGAAATAGCCGAATGTGAAGAAATATGCGCTTGTCCGCGTTTCTGCAAATGTTTAAGGTGAGACGGGGTGCGCACGCGCGGTCAATGGCGGACTGTACCTGTGTATATCTTGATCATAGTCTTTTTAAACTTGTTTTACGGTTACTAGAACTGACGTAATGGTTTGCGATTTTATCGCCGCTAAACTGCATATAGCTCCAATGGCAAGATGTTTTGACGGCTTCAGAACTTGTATGGCATACAAGTTTGCACATTAAAGTTTCAATTCATATCATAGTGCACAGTTTTCTCGGAGTAACGACAAGGAGACGTGTATGTACATTTTGTTCACATATTATTCGACGTGCGAAAAGTCGTTGAGAGATCACATGTGACATTTGCAAGCGTCGAAACAATACTTGAGACCTTATGACCTATCACGATTGACCATAAAGCTGAATGTGCTATAAAAGTTGTTCGTCTCACTTTTTGCATACAAGTATGAGCATATCAATAATAGGTATCAAGAAATATGTCTGCTAAATAGTTGATACATCGCGCTAGAATCACTTGGTGTCATCGAACTCAGATGAATGAGGATTGATTCCAAGTTCGATATCTTTGCGGTTTCTGTAACAGTTACCATGACCACGTCCTTTAACCAGAGTGTATTCTTGTACTTGATGTACATCTGTTATTTCCTGAAACACTTGAGCTTTCGTGTAAGGGATCACAAGTCATTATTCGGCATCAAATTTCGTTGAAGATGTATTCAATGACTGCCTTTCTAAGATACTCTTTCCTAATTTGGTGGCCATGGATTTTTCTTGAGCATCGATATAGAATATACTCTAGTTAAAGGACGTGCCTTTAACTAGAGTATATTCTTGTACATCTGGGATTTCCTAAAACACTTGAGCTTTCGTGATAGAGATCACACAAGTGATTATTTCGGCATTAAAATTCGATGAAGATGTATTCAATAAATGCCTTTCTAAGATACTCTTTCCTAATCTAGTGGCCATGGACTTTCTTGAGCATCGATATAGCCTTGGCTTATTTACTAATATCGACAAAGTCGCCATTGTTCGATTCTATTTGTAGCGTGTGCATTTTAAAGTCAGCGATAGGACCATTGACTGTTATGGCAGTTTTAGCATCAAGGCCTTTTGCATTCCCAGCTAATTGTCTTTAAGCTATATCTGTGTTCACGACTTAGCGTTGTTTTCGTTATTGTAATCATAAACCTTGTGTTTCTATTGTGTATTAGATCTAGTGTTATTTGTCGTAAGGATATGAACATTTAGGGATACAGCTGCTGCTAATTGAACCTTACAAAGTGAAAGGGTTTGAAAATTGAAAGGGCCGCATTTGCTCGGTTGTGTGTGTGCTTATATGCTGATGTAATTATAGGCAGTGCGTAGATTGGCAATCCGGATATGACTGTTAGTTGAGTATTTGATACCGTTGTCGGCAATTTTGACAGAGGCAAAGTTAAAACTGATACTTAGGTATTACAGACTAGTCTTACTACCAATCTAAAACTCCATCCGCTTCGAACTCTAACACGAAAACCTTGAATCGGCTCGTGCGATATCCGACCAATCAGCCGCAATTATGTTGTCGCTATTTATCCAAGTACCCAAGAGTCCCACTTTGAGGTGCCGCTGTGTAAATCATTGGCAGAGAAATCAATCTAAGAAGGTGCCGTTATAATATGGGTTATGTCAACGCAAAAGGTACGGACGGACGCTGGACCGGATTGAGGTACGCAATTTTCCCACTACATACGCCTAGGATATTCTCAATTTACTGTTAATCAGGGCTGGAGGGAAGGTAGAAAGGGCAATTGCTACAGCTGCTATATCCAGAGCAGTGGAGGTGCTATACCACATGTAACATTATAAACGCACATCATGAAGGTAGTGTCTTTAGAATCTTTGTGTTATCTTAAAATAACCAAGATAATATTCTAATTAGGCTGTGCGTTATTCCAGTTACATCTGTATTATAAAAGTTCTTATACTCACTGACTCATCAATGTCCAGCCCAAACCCTAGGACCTAGAATGCTGAAATCTTGCACAGAGGTTTATTTTATGAAAAAGGAACGATTTTTCAAAACCCAGCCCTTAGAGGAATGAAATGGGAGTCCAAAGTTTGAAGGAAAACCTATTTCCACATGAGCGAGGCCGCCTGGCAGAAGCTAGTGTTGTGTTTTCGATTAGTGCAAATAGTGAAGACAAAACTTTGGTAGTGGCTTTGTCTGTAAGACGTCTAGTCTGATATTCAAAGGCGTAGTCCTTCAGGCTTGAGAATTCTATATGGAAGGGGCCTTTGGAAAGTGGAACAACACTTTTGGCTGACCATCAAGAATGAGCTATCTCTGCATTGAAAAGTCATTTGACCTATGGTGGCACAGTTATTTTAGGAATCAGGAACTGGTTTGCATAAATAACATTTGTGACTATTTATAACTTTTTGCAAGGTTCAACTCGTTAAAAGCTAATTAAAACGGAGTCCAATGCTGATGAGGATAAGGGAATCCCTGATTTTAATCCGCGGAAGACATGGACGTATTAGATCGAACAGACAGATATGTTACACTAATCCTTTGTAGAATAAGCAGTTGCAAGTCATTGGTAAGCAGCAAATTATATTCTGACAAGCAATGAAGACAGACGACCAAGTATAAGGAGTTTTTATACTAATAGATTATGTATGTTCACGGATGGGAACACGGATTTTCTCTACATTCTAGGAATATATGGACGCTTGATAAATTATTATTCTAAGACTGCTATAAATTTTGTGAGAGAGGCTTATATTTCTAACTAGGCATTGAAGTCATCAGGCCACATGATGAGAGACAATCAGGAAAAGTGAAGCCAAATAGTGACAGATTGGTACCCCAGAAACGAGAAATGGAGTAGGGGAAAACAAATGATGAGTTGGGAGGATGAGTTGAAACCGACAGCGGGTCCCATCCGTAGGAGAGAGGCACGTGATAGAGTACAGTGGAAAAAGCTAGAGGAGGCTTTTGCCAGTAGGCATGCTGAATTAAGAGCTATTATTATTAGTATCTTCATCATCATCATCATTTCAGCCGCAAAACGTCCACTGTTAGACATAGGCCTCCCCCAAGTGTCGCTATAATGACCGGCCCTGTGCGTCTCGCGTCCATCGGATTCCCGCGACCCTCACCAGGTCATCGGTCCACCTTGTGGGAGGCCTTCCAACGCTGCGTCTTCCGGTACGAGGTTGCTAATCCAGAAATATTTGCCTTTCTTTTTCCTTTTATTATGATTATAATTAAAATAATATTTGTAGTTATGTATTTTTTAACGGATGTTACTATTGTTTAAAATATCTTGTTGCCTTCCTGACCTTGCCCATGTTACAAGTAACCCCAAGAGGTCAAAGCAACACGTTTTTGTCTTCCATTTTATCTGACAACCGTCACGCTAATATCACTGACTCATTATGTTATTATCATTTAACGGTAGTAACACTGGGGTGTTAATACTGTGAATGCGGAACTGAGTTACAAATTTTGCTCTATTTCATATATTCTGTCCTTTGTGTCTCTAAATCTGTTGCTAAGGCGACTGCTGCCACCGCCTTGGAAGTAGAAGTTCTGGGCTACTAAAATAAAATATACTATTTACATGCTTTTATTTAGTTTCACCTGTCCCGATGTTTGTCTGTAATCAAATCTTGCACATGAAATTTGATCCACTTCCTGGGTACCGATTGAGCTGAAATTTTCTATGCATATGTAAAACACATGACAATACAAAATTATTATGACATGGAATACTGATCTGATGATGGAACCGGAAGGTAGCTATAGGAACTTGGTAGTAAACGACACAACCCCATCGAATTTGGGCTCGTATGATTCGTCTTGACGAATTTTAATTATATAGGTGTACCGAGCTATAAAAGCTTGCTATGAAAAAATGATTTTCATTAAAAGCTTGTTATTAAATTGAATATATATCTATTTATGTATGTAATGTAATGAATTTGTATAATTTAGTCAAGTTATTATGGTCAGTTTCGAGTTTTTTAACCTAAATATACATTATATCTACATCTATCACCCAACTCTCCTGTTATAGGACGTCTGTTAGAAGAAATTTCTTTTGATAAAGCAACTTTGTGTAAATCTACACTAATATTATAAAGAGGTAAAGGTTTTTCTTTGTTTGTAGGATGTAATCTCTGGAAGTACTGATCCTATTGCGAATTTTTTTTTATCGATAGAAAGCTGCTTTATTCCTGAGTGACATAGGCTATATTTTATGTAACACGTTAATAAATTAATACTGTCGTGCTTCGTATCGCTGGCAGAAGAAAGAAAAGAATCATATCCTGAAGTCTTTGTAATTTATGCAATCTCTTTTCATATCCCTATTCTCATCATAGGTACCAGCTGTTTCAATGCGAATTAAGTAACACGAAATGAAGATGGCATCAAATGAGGCCTAGTCAAACACTTTGTCTATTTTGAGGACAAAGTCATTAAGTTGGTGTAACCACAAGAACAATACATATAAAAGATTACACAATAACAATCTTTTTGCACCTATTGTACTCTGTTATGCTCACGATGATACTTTTTCTTAGTTTCATATAACTTGTATTAACAAGAGAACTCTGTTTTGTAATAAACTTGTGACTTTCATACTTACAAGTTTATTACAAATACCACAGGACAAATACCACAGGACAGCACACAAAGACAGAATAGTGCGAAGTGAAGTGTTACTAACGTAGTTTTAAATCTTGTTTACTAACAAAATGATTTATTATAAGTAATTATGTACGTTAGTCTATAAGGTATTTATGATATGGATACATGTTGCCTGAAATAAATTGATTATTATTCGTTTATTCATTATTATAACATATAAATTATGTTTTTAAATATTTAAATAAAAAATAAAATAAAAACATTTAAAAATATAAAAAATAGTGTCCTACCGGTATTGGGAACAGGCTCCAAGCTACCGGCGGTCAGGGCTCCAGAGAAAGGAACCTCCTGACTATACGAGCCGTGTCCAAGAGTACCGCTCTCTGAATCAAGCCCTTGATCCAGTCGCCTAACGAGAGCCTCCTAAGGTGTTGGTCTAGGCTCTTGGCTTTTAAGCAATTGGCTGATTATTATTATTTATTACTTATAGTATTCTGTAAAGAAAAGTCTTAAGAAATTTTAATTGATGTTTGATTTGTAGACAAAAAATGTTTTAGCTCAGTCTCAGAGCAAAATAAAAAGACAAGAACGTATAGCTCACAGAAATAACATAAAAATAATGACGAATCGTTCTTAATTGCCATTTGCTTCAGCAAAAACTAGACTCTAATTGCCAAGATATATGAACAAAGCCGCATTCAAGGTCGTAACAAATGAAACACATTGAGCTATACAGAGTTCCGTTAGTCATTGTACAGAGTTAACAGTTACCGTCTAACATTTGTATACACCCAAGAACATAGATTGTCAAATAGCCACCATCTTCCCACAGCCCGTGTAATTGGCGCGAATTAGCTCAGATTCACATAATGCCGCCATTACTGGCAGAATGTTGCCAGTGTAATTAAATAAACGTTCTTCGTTCTTACATGAAACATTAGTTGTGTGCTCCACAGAATGAGAAGATTGAACTTTATAAAGAAATGACAGTCTGGCTCCAAGGAAGTGATTAGATGAGACTGATTGGACCAATAACAAGAAACATTACTTCAAGTGAAACAATGTTGCAATGCTCTAGTCAGAAAAAAACAAAATGAAAAATATAAACTTTGCAAAATATTTATTTCCTTATCCTCTGCTAACGAGTCTTCTATAATTTGCAACACAACTAATTATTATATATAATAAAGAATATATAGATGGCGCTGCTGTATTAGTAAAACGCATGATACAAGGCATTCTCAGGCCAGTTACGGCCATTCAAAAATTGCCATCGCGGACGGTATTTCACGTCCACACGGCGGGGTATTGGTAAAGTTTTCAACTAGCAATAATCGCACCTCGGATTAACCTCATTGGTTACGATATTGCCTCTGCGCAAAGTTAACTTGATGAGATTCTCGCCCCGACCCCAACCAAATCGCGGTAACGAAACCATAGCGCGATCTAACTCGATCCCAACGCCATCTATCGAGCGAGGGGTAAATCATTTTTCGCAGCTACTTGGTATTGTTGAGAGTGCTGGAATGACAAACGACGTTAATTTTAAAGCATAGAAATTATTAAAAAAAAAAACATCATTCACCAATTCTTTACTATTGAAGTTCTTTATTAGTGATCGATCAATTGAAAGCAGATAATTTATTAAAACAATTTTTTTGTGCATTAGAAAATATTGAGAAGATATTGAAACTGGAGATGGAATGGAATAGTAAATAAGCTAAGAATGATGTAACCAAATAAAAAATAAAGCAGATATCTGCTGTGAAGTAATGTGCAGTAATTATTTTTAATTACATGGAAGAGCAAATTAGCTAACAAGTCTCAAACAAATTGGGGACAATTTCATGCAAGAGCGATGTCGTAGAAATTGAGAGAAAAACAAAACTATAACGATGGGAAAGTTTTTACAATGGAAGTAGAAATTAAAAGCTTACAAGAATTGTGATGTAAGATGAAACAATCGAGTAATTAAAAGAAACTACAAATAAAAATGTAAATTGAATACAACCAATTATTTCAATTTTATCATTTATCAAATTAGGCATTTCACTTAATTTTTGAAGACAGAAGATGTTTCGGTTGCATATTAAAAAAAATATAATACAAATAATCTTATTATTGAATTATTAAATAAATCTATGCAGATTTACGTCACATTACATCAGATCACGATAAAACAATGACGTCCTTAATTACAGATAAACAATGCAAACATTATAACATCTCAATTGCTTTGAAATTAGTTACAAGTGATAGAAATAATAATAGAAAAAACAAAAATATTATGAAACACCATAACACTTCTTACGTAAAAAGTGAGAAAGAAAGTTAGAATCATACGCGTAGTGAGATAGACAGCCGTTGCGAATTGCAAAACAGTCGTTTCGAGGGAGCAGCAGAACGAATTAAAATGGAACCACCATTAAGAGGTCATTCTGACGTAATAGAGTAATGCTATCGAGTATCGATAACAAGTGCTGCATTAGGTAAATCAAATGAGCCGTGAACGAATGACGCCGTGAAATTAGCTATCTTAGATTGATGTAATGGGGACGGTGTGATAGGCAGAAATAACAATCTATGTGCCGATGGTCTAGTAATATCGATTTTGTTGCTTTATCGGTAACGTTTTGCAATTTCTTACACTTCACTGCGAAATTAAAGATATAATGACAGTTTAATAAACTGAATGTGTTTTGAAATAAAAGCAATGGTAAAAGGTGTGTATGATAAGCATTATCTTGGTTCTGAGAAAAACTACGCTGTAGCATTTTGTCTTGATTATGATTCACACAACGATTCAACTCCTGCATAAAACGCAATATGTTACAAGACAATGGAAATTAAAAAAATACAATATTAGGTAACATGGTTACAGTACACCATATTGCTCACATAACAAGTGCTTTTAACAAGAAAATTTCAATTTTATCTATTACAAGAAATATTTCTGTACAATCTGCGAAGTCAGCCACATCAGCTGTCGAAATTACTAACAAACCGCAGCCTGAAGGTGGCTTACGAAATTTAATGACTCATCAAAATAATGGAGTTGCGAAACAGATGCCCTCGAGAAAATATCAAGAAGATCTTCGAAGAAATATAAGCTAAGACGTTGAAGTAAAGTAATACTTAAATAAAATACTGGTACTCAGCATGATGTATTTATACAAGAAAACAAAAATTGAAGGAAATTAGAAGATCTATGTTGCAGTAGCATACCTTTAATATATTCAAAGAATGCCTAATCTTAGATAGACTAGCTGTTTCTTCATCTCAGAAGTTATTAGAATTTCGATAAATGGTTCTACATTTCTTAAAAGCCAGTTTAGTTGAGTAGCTCACTTTGAAAGTAGTTCAAGTCACAAAATGCTAAAACTTAGACTAGTAGACAACGTTATAAATATAACAAATAAAACTATTTTCTAATAAATTATCTGATTCGTTAAATTTTTCCTTCATTACCATAAATAAACAAAGCATTTTCCTTACATCACAAATCGTTGACCCGTTCCACACCTCCACGGAGTGTAAACTTGTTAATATCTATTCATTATAGACAATGATTACCATATTACACAACATTGCCTTACGAGACTGCTAATATGACAATTTACATATTCAAATTAGCCGTGAGTCATTCTTGGATGAATGAAGACATTTTGCGAATCCTTTTGTGGATCGGGTTGCTTTGGTACAAATTGTAGGTTCCTTTGATAAATGCATTTGATCTTTGCTTTGTTTATGATAACCATCCGGTGCCGGAGCTGGCAACCATTTATAAGATCCGTGATATTGTGGTATTAGATTTTTTGGTTGAAGTGATGAAACTATGGTTTGAGAAATTTAAAATGGGCCGTTTGATTAGAACAATCCGGTTTTCAGCTAAAATTGAATATATATAACATATTAGATTGGTCAACATTTAAGTATAGAAGAAATACGACAGGAACCAAAAAAGTAATTCAGGAAATCGTCTCTATTTAGCCTATTTGATCCCACCAACCAGGGTCTCAAGTCTGCTATTACAATAGTGTCAGAATGGTCTATCATTGATGTCATAATAGTCGATTTTGACAAGTTTGGTAATCTACTAATATAATGGCGTCATCATGACTTTCCAATGGTCAACCACTGACACTCCATTGAAAGAAGTGACTTAAAATGGTAATCTCGTACATATTGACAAATGAATATTTGACGTTTGCGGTAATCTGCTAAAACTTTGACAGTTTATTTGATCAGTGTTTGACCATTAGAACGTTATTGTGCAGTTATTGGTTTTAATATGCTCGAAATTATCATTCTACCACGATTCTATTACAAGACCATTGACCGATCAATGATCGATCATTATGAATTAGCAGATTACAAACTTTTAGCAAAATGACAATGGGATCGTGTTGGAATGACGAATTTATAAAAATAGCAGACTTGGGGCCCAGGGGAAAGTTTTTAATCTCACTTTTCCAGAAGAATATTGTGCTTCATAATAATTCTTCTTTTGTAATCCTATTCATATAAAGCCTTATTAATAAGTGTCAATAAAGAAATTACGATAAAGCTCCAGCTGTATTTAACATGACTTTATTTGCGACCGTTCTTTCATTGCCCAAGCCCAACTCACACATGCGAGTGGCGACCGCCCAATACAGCTTACGTACATTTCATAATAGCCCTAAGGAAGTATTGGAATAAGCCCAATACCAATTTGTGTATATGCGTGTTATGGCTGGAAGTGGCAGGATGTAAACAAATTCGGTAACGGATAAACGTAATGTATTCGATTTGTGTAAATACAGAAGTGTTTATTTATAAAAAGAAGTCGGTCTGCGAGTGGATGTTTATAACGGTAAATACTGCTAGCGCTTCATCCTTACATGGAATAAATGCAAAGCGGAAGTATAAATGCGAGAGTTTACAAAACTTGCATGAATCTTAATTTGTATTAGACTTAAACAAGGAAAATATAAGCATGGATAACAATTTAGAGCCAATAAAAACAGCTGCTGTAATAGTAAACTTAACAAATCTGACATTTCAACTCCTAAAAGTTACGTCTACTGAATATTTCACCAAGATAGATTAAACTACACAACGACAATTGAGAAACTATAATGGCCGCTATAAAACAATTCGAAACCAGTGCTGAGCATAGCACCACGATATGGCCCATTACAGAATTGCATCGCGCATATGCGAGTGCCCGATCATTACTATGATTTGCGGCATTGCGCCGTGGTCATTGTGGTCTGATTGCTGACTTTACAAACTTACAGTTTCATTTCTCATTCCTTTATATTCTACACTCTCTAATACTTCTTAGTCTGGAGAGAAAGGCTGGGGAATTTCGTCGTCGGCAACATTATGATTGTCTTATTCTACTGTCATTATGATATCACTTTCTTGATGAAATCTCTTGATTTCAAAGACTGTTGTGTAAACTATTGCTGCTGGTTTTGTTGTTTGTTGTCAATTGGGAAAATAGTTGGCTTGATCGGGCAGTGCAAATAAGCCTACTTTTCAAATTTACTTTTGATATTGGCTCATGCAGATTTTGGTGATGTAAAAGAGAAATCGGTAATAACAATTACTTCACACCTGCATTGCATTAAATTGTTGCATACTTAACAAATTAATCCAGATTTCCACTAAAAATTTATCGATTCTGCAAATAACGACATACAGAAATTGCCCCAGAAATCTCAGAATCAACATTACATTTACATTACAATTTTATATTTCAATATTCTGCAAACGATAACACACAAAGCTAATTAAGAAATTATACGAAACGGGACAATACCGCAACTGCAGTAGACATCAATTACGCACCAGGTGCAATGGACGAAGCTAATCTGATAACGTTTATACTTTATAACTTCACTGGCTTCAGACATCATAAATTACCCATGGACGCTTTCTTAAGCCATCGTCTTTGTGCTCAGTGTATCGACGAGCACTACATTTGCAAAGTAGGCGTACTACTTGTTCCTTACTTTATGTGTGTACTATATATTTTACTATAACACCTGTGTAAGCACCTTATCTGGATTTAGAATCTTAGTTATTATCACCTTAGAACTTCAGAATCTCCAAGTAAACATTTAGAAAGATCAAAACTTAGTATAAGTAAATGATGCATTGATGATTGATCTCACGTAACATACTTCTGTAGGTCCAAAAATCAATAAGCTTGTTAACTCTTCATTGTAAATTCAACTTGCGTAATTACTTTTGATATTTGCGAACCATCGTCTATATAAACAAAAACTTTTGTCAAACCTCTTGTCCTTACATAACAGCAGCTCCCAATATTTACCTGTAACAAAAGAGCAGGAAACATTAGAATTTCAATACAAATCTGAAGTACATTTTGACCCCTCAAGCCGAGTTCAAGAACCCGCGGACACTTCAATACAGTTCAAGTACGTTTGTAATTGAATTACAACCAAAGCCGAGGCTGTTTTGTTTGACTCTGACATTAACAACTCCTATTCGAAGTAAAACAGCAATGTATAGGAAGCCTGTGTTAGGGACGGTTGAATGTTGCATAATACCGTCAGTTAGAGCGGAATTTTTCGTTTAAACAATAAGGTATGGCACATTTACCAAAGTCACAATAACCCTGTTGTGTCGAGTTGTGCCGTTACTGTTGTTTAGTTTATAAGTAAACGTTTATAAAGACTTGTGAGATTTTTCTTTGTTCAAGTATTTTCCAAACAATCAACAAAAGTTTTGATGCCGATGTTGAAAATATTGTTTGCTGTTGCTTTTAACACAAAATTGTTGGGATTTCATGCTGAATTGTATTTCATGCTATATTGTGTCTATGTAGTTATTTATTTGATCATTACTATTAAAACTCGATATCATAGTTAATCTTTTTTCGCTTAATCCATTTCAAGGCAAATTAGTAAAATCATTACAGCGTCCTTGCTTTCAACAAATTAAAATAGATCGAAGCCAGTAGCTCCAAATTACTATAAATTACATATCTACCAGCAAACTATTCTTTTCCGCATGAATAAAAAGGCTATTAACACTTATGATATCGACATGTAACACGGTACAATCGATCATCTGTCAAATAAATTATTGAGTATATGATTTACTTGATGAATTCAATGAAAGTCCGCCCGTCATCACACCGCCAGTGATAATCAAGAGTAAGTGCTAAAATATAAAGCATAGTGATCTAACAGCTATATTATACAACTTGCAATTATGCGTTGCGGTTGGCAACATCGGTAAATTGCGAGATTGATGAGAAAAAATAGCTTGGTTAAGGTCGTGTAAACTTGCGTGTTAACGAGAAAAATGATCTTGATTTTGAAGGTAAAATGTAGCAATACTCGTATTGTGGTCATAAACGACCGTAAAAGTCGGAAAATATCAAAATAAAATAGGAATGGTAACACACTATTAAAACCTGTACACAACATGTGCACGCCACTATCGCGGCGGTAAGCCGTAACCTCGTAGAGGCGATCGGCAGCGGCGACATCTCACTCCTGGCCCGGTTTAGGCCATAGTCTGAAGCAAGAGGGAATGGGAAGCGATCACCTCCTACTGCAAAGCGAAGGAGATGGCGATGGGGCAACCGTGAGGGATCGGACATCCTTAGTTCCCTAGCCGTCATCACAGAAGACGCCTTGGGTGTTGGTAGTCGCAAGACGATTCCTGACCACTGGTGACGCTGTAGGTGAGGGAACGACGAGCATTAGTTAATTCGCCACCCGGTCACCCGGTAAGGACTATAGGAGTTGATGGCGCATAGCGTTCCATATTCGCCGAATAGTGCCGATGACCGCTGGAGACACGGTAACGTTTTAAAAAAAAAATCGGGGTTGTTTAAGTCAGCAAGAGTTTCACACGTCCTCTCGCGCCACCTTAGAGCGGGAAAAATCATTTGATGATTTCCAACCTCAAAAATAGACTACATCTAGCAACACAGCTTATACAATTACGGGTCAATTTAAATTAGAAACTTTAAATTAATTTATTATACAAGGTTCGGGAAGTTATACTTATAAGTTAAAGATGCATTACATAAATAATAAAAAACCTTCAAACACGCAAAAAAGAGAGGATATACTTATTTGCATGTATGACTGACAGACGGACAAAGCACTTGTAATTGCTTGTACGTAACACCAGTATGAACCAGATACTTATAACGTAATTGAACATTTGTAGCTTGGACCTCGAAGGTTACCCAAGAACAAAGGAGTTTAGATTTACATTGTTAAATTTTGTATAATGCCGTGCAGTTGCGCCACTATTAATGTAATTACAGATATCGAAATATTATGCATTGGAGTACTATAAGATATTGCAGCAGCGAACGTGGGCAGATAAAATGATACTAAGAACATAGTAACACCATTAACAATGTCTATCAAAATGTATATCGATGAATTGAATTATGAAGACCACATTAGAAATATTAGACTAATCGCTAGTGAATGCTAAAATCCGAAAGTGTTACTAAAGAAGATAGAAAAGACTAAGAACACAGAAGATCATAATAACAAAAGCATTGACATAATGTATTCTACTATAGAAACATAGTATCGCCCACAAATATTTCGTAGTGGTGCCAAAAACGGAGCATAGTAACATCTCATAAATAAGACACCAATTGGAGCCAAAAATGACGAGACACCTAGTTAGACAGGAGCCACAGGTTGTTCAACCCGTATGAAAATGTAGTTACGATCTATCATCATCCACCCACATTATATTACTAATTCGTTTACGATCCGAGCGTAGTGCGTCCCACGTGCTATCTCGAGTATTCACTCCTTATGGTAATCTACAAGGATTATTAGATATGGATATAGCATTCATTATGTAGGTCATCGGTAGCTCACTCCTTTGCTCATGCATTTGCATCTTGATGAAGTGATTCACGATGATCGATGTTGCTTTCTTAATGAAGAAAACAGATAAAGGTAATTTATCGGCAATCATGGTTAATAGCTCTTTGAGGTTTATTATACTGGTTTCATAAAACTATGACGATTCAAGCTTTAATGACTATCAAGCTGACATATAAGTGCATCAGCTTCCTTATTAATTAGTGTTTATGACTAAATTGATACAGTAATTAATATGCATAAGGATATTACGTCTTAGGCTCGTGTGACAAAAATAAACCTAATGATGAAAGTGAGAACATGTCACGTCATATTAAACTCTTAAACTAGTAGCGTGGAAACTTGTTCTGTTCAGTCTAAACGTAACACTTTTTTTATCATAGTAATTATAGTATATATAACAAACTGTAAAGGAAGTCATTCGAATAAATCGCAATATAGTTTCTTCAACCATTTGTGTAAATGGTGGAAGGTTAGTTTTAATACTTAAATATTGTGCTATCATTTTAGAAATAATGATTTGTGTGCGGTTTTATTATGTTGCCACAATATTGGCATAACATTTAAAACTCCATAGCTCTAGTTTATGACTAGTGTTTGACTGCAATCCCACCTAGTAAGTAGTGATGCAATCGTTGATGCGTCTTCCGGTACGCGGTCGCAACTCCAGAACCTTTCGGTCCAGCGACCACTTGTTCTCCGAGTAATATGTGCCCTATTCACCGTATACCGATGGATGTAAAGAATAGCACCATTCTATCTCTTCCTGTGGGTGTCGTAAGAGGCGACTACGGGACACACCAGAGAATGGGCAGCAGCATTCTCTGTGCATTGCAACAACCGTACTCCGATCGCCAACTCGGTAGCCAACCCTGACATGGCAAATGCCTCCAATGACAAGCATAACAAACCTGTGTAGACAGGCTGCCGGGCACTAGGGGACAATTTTTTACGGAGTAAAAGTGTAGCCTTGACTCCGGTAGCAGTCAAGGTTCCAGTGAGGCAAGAGTAGTCTAAGAAAATATTAAATTAGGTGTAATGAACACAGAGAACTATTTATCCACACAAGACAAGAAGCTTTCTTAATTTAGTTCTAATGACTTCACACACAATTTGTTAGCAAACGTTGTAGACAGTTTCGCAAATTAAGATCCGTTATTAACAGTAAAACATAGTCAGTGGCCGCTAAAGCTATTCGGCTTGACTTCGAACGATACCTGATGAGGTCGGGCCATAGTTACCCATTGTTTACTAGTGCCTGGAATTAATATGCCAGATTGCGAAGATATATACGAACGATGGGCAGGAAATGAATGAAAAGTTCTGAGAAAATCGTGAGATAATCTTTACTAGCTAGTCGTTAGAGTTAAGTGGGGAGTTAACACGGTTAGACCTGTGGGTGAGATCTGGATTAAAAAAGCTTGGACTATAAGCAGGAACATAGATGAAGCAGTCAACAATGCTTGGTAAAACGTAGAATAATAATATGAAGATTCTAAAGTATTAAAATTAGGATATAATAAATCCTACATTAGCTTCTAATATTATTAAGTTCTTCAGGGAGAAATTTATAGCTAAGTAATGGTTATACTTGACATCAATGGCCACCAGACCGACTGAATTATCGCAGAATGATTGATTTGGTTCTTGAATAAAATGCAGTGACCGGATGATATTGCCAGTTTGTCTGAAGCTTTTAATATATTTAACTAACTTCATGCACAATATGAAATTACTTTTAGATTTAAAACCTATATTTAATTCCCTGACGTAATAAAGATGTTTATCAATCTAAAATTTTGATAATCAGTTGTTTTGTTACTTATTAATTTCGCAATCGATATAAGGTTTATTTAAATGCGAATCGGAGGATTATAATGCAACAAAAATATCTTTTATAGACAAAGCTTTCAAAGGCAACATTGTAGCGCTTTAGACAAACAATGCACTAAGCAGTTAGGTTGTGAGGCCGACCGTGGCTAACAATCTAACGGCTGCAAACTAAGTGAGACAACCAATTCGACGTGTTTATGAAGCAAAACATACAGCAGCTTAGTCTACAAGTACAAATCATGCTTTTGAATATATGATAGCTAGAGGTATGCACTTATTGACATATTTTACTCTTGAGATGTCGTCGTTAACCAAACAATCTCTTCTCAAAGTCACTGAGAGATATGTTAAGGGTTTATTGTGGTATAACAATGTCAAGTGGCACAGACATTCTGTTGAGATTTAGTATCAATAGACGGTAACATTAGATAACCAGTAGATGGACATAAAATTTTCTACAGCATCAGATACCGCTAGGCAGTAACCAAGATAAATTAATGAAGTACATGGAAATCTATTTACATGAACAGACTAATGTATGCATATTGTAATCTCCTAAGTGGATATATAACTTCTTTAGTAATTCCACTTCGTACGGAAATATACCACTTAGTTATTAGGTTAGTCACAGACGTTCATTCTCATGATCTCTTGAACCAATTCCAGAGATTTACAAGTTCCCTAACGTAACGCGAGTAGGCGGAGCCCAGATTCTTAAATCATGAAGCCACTTACAACGTGGATGTCAAATTGAGTCATTATGTCTGTTTCAACATCTTTATCAACGGCCAAATTATCCTGAACCTTAACCAGACACGATATTGCAAAATTTGCTTCAATAACGATCAGCTTCTAAGAAGATACAGGTTAAGTTGAATTGGTTATGCAAGCACTCAAAGGGCATTGTCGATTTACGAAGATGGTGCAAGGAAAACGGCAAAAAGTTATGATAGCATTATCTATTACCGCTAGACCAGCAAGATGTTTGTCCAACGACTCGAGTTAGAATGTAAAAGAGATACTTATGAACGGGTGTTGAGTTACGGAAGTCTGAACAACTGAATGGGCTCTTGAACTTGTGATTTCTACTCAATTGCTTGAGAGCAGCCGTTGATGTGATCTAACATGTCAATTGTATTGCTAGAGATAATACAAATGTTTTCTATGAAACTGCAGCTGAAAAACATTCCAGCTAAGCAAACAAAACATAACATGATGTCAGATTTGGAAGAGCATAAAGTATTAGCGTGTTAAAAGGTAATTTGAATCATACAGGAAGATAAAAACAACGACCTTGTTGTGTCGACAGTTAAATGCGCTTCGAGATTTGTTCAGTTCTCGTGAGATCATCAATAAAACGGCTAAATAAATTAAGAACTTAGCAAACGTTCATGAAACATTGTCTATCAAAAGAATGCTACCGTGGTTAAAAAATAACAGTGTAATATGTAATCCAAAATAGGATTTTTTGTTAACAAAAAGCTTTTCAATAAGAAATTAGTGAGTCATTACAATTTGGAAGAAATTGCAGTCATCTATCAAATATCCAACTTTAGGAAGTAATTATGAAGATAGGTACTGAAAATAAGAATTGCGACAAAGATGATGGTGATGATTCTTCCAGTAATGGTCCCAAAATGGTGTTAACAACATGATATTCTTGTACTAGATAGTATTATAAGGAAGTGTTTTTATTGCCAGTAAACAGAGTACTAAGAATGAGATCACCGGCATGTGTGAGTCATTTAATCTATTAATTTACTACGAACATAACTTGTTTCTGGTTGTGAGGCATTGACCTATTTAGAGTCTATTTGGTACCCTTTGTCTTTAAATTAATTTGCTATATATTTTAACTGCAATTTGTTTTAATTACGCCTGTCTACGTATGCAGCGTATGATTATGTGCATTTGATAGATATGGCATAGCTTCCCTTATTGAGATAGATAGAGTTTTATAGGTAAAATATACATTAGAAAAGTTGTCTACCACATTTCCCATGTATATTTCATATGAGTGTGAGAACCGCCTATTTTGAAGAGACTGCTATTCCTGCATGCAAGTTAAAATGAAATATAATTATTGATAAAGTGGTAATAACAATAAAACCGCAAATCAATTTGTTTGTGAAGTTCTATGATTGGAACTCATATACATACCTGTCTTGAGAAATCACACGGCAAGTTAGAAGTAAAATTGTGAGTAGAAGCTATCTTAAGACATAATTAAAATGACCAGTTAAAGTTATCCACTTGGAGAAAGGAAAACTTAGATTCAGAAAATAGATTATCCAACCGCGGAAGTTTAACAAATCGTGCTGAGTTTTATCAATAAACATAACTCATTCTATTTAGCTGTAAATTTATCGAGTACAACACGAATAATTTCAAAAGCACTACAGCGATGTGGTAATTGGGAGCAAATCACAGTACGAGCAGACAAATTAACCCACATCTCGAGGTTTAGGTTGACGCTTGTGTGATGATGGCAGAAGTAGACGAGCCAACAACCGACGATCAACGTACATAACGGGACGAACACGTGCTCCCGATACTTCGAACATTGCATCCGCGAACATTATTGTTTGCAAACCAGTTCTGTCGGCTTTAATTAGCATTCCTTCTAAGCCACTTAATTCAGAAGCTAATCATATTGATTAATGATCAAATACCGATTAAAGATATGTTGCAGACTTAAAATAAGAAAGCATTAAATGATAATGATGATGATATAACGGTTACATATTTATGAGAATTTATTACATTGTGAGTTAATTAACATTGTCATTTGCTAGTGTGTTGATAACTTCCAATTTGTGACGCCTCATACAATGAAACTGTGACTAATCTTAGCACTGACGAATTTGTAGGCCACATTATTTTACTAATCAAAAACAATTGTTTGAAATTGTAGGTATATGATTTCACGTGAGATCACGTTGATATTAAATTACTTCCATTCATTTGCCATTAGTTATTCTTAACGAATGTTACGAACACACTATTACGTGGTAGTTTTAAGTTACCACTGTATTTTTCTAATGAATTCACCTTTAGCCATGTAATGCTCAAACTGCTCTAACAAATTCTGTATTTGTGGTTATGAAGATTGACCTTCATGGATTGGTAACCACAGTTCATGTTTTTCACATTACAAAACCACTTGTTGCTTCAAACAGAGCAGTTCGTTTATGTTAACTATAATATTGATTAAAAAATAGATACAAAGATCTAGTAGCTGAATAAGGCCTAAGTTGCATCAAAACCCATTAATCAATGAAACAACAAAGAAGCAAGAGAAAGTACATACCACTAACACAGTGAATACAAAGCCTGAACACAACGAAGGACTCAATAGTGTACTCGATTATCCTTTCTGAAAGCCGACGATAAGGCTTGATAATGGTAAGCTGTTACTCAGAGATAAAATATTGATCGGCGATTCAATAAAGCTTCGTTATGAAGTGCGACCTACCATGGTGTTCGATATATCTGGAACGTGGCGTATTAAGGCCAAGAATGGCGAAGTGCAATGGAATAAAACCAGTTCAGGAGAACGATTTTGTATATTTGTTTGTGTCAGTAGCTTTTGTTTTTTTTTTTAGAGATTGCCTTCTTGGTAAGTTTTCGGACTTTGGTTTTGCCTTCGTTTAATGCTGTAAAGGAAAGTAAACTAGAATTGCGTGCTCTGACGTTTTGTTACAGGTTAATTGGAAAGGTTAAGCGTGTACAAGTTGTAAACATCAATCTTGTTGTTCTTATGCATAAAGTCTATCAATGTTACTGTCAAGTGATTTCTAACACATTTCCTCAGTACTTTATCAATAAAATTGTTCTCTTACAATTACAATTCAACATAATGAAATAATATTATAAATATCTTTATTTTTGCAATAAGAACTTTACGTAAATGTTTTTATTTTAGTAAAATGGTCAATCTGATAAAATTAGTCCTTTAACAACATATCATATGTCATTGATATGCAGAATGGTAATCTTGGAATGCACTGTTGTTAGATATCATAATCGTATCACATTGCATGTTTTTCATTTGAATCATTGTTGCTTATTGGAAACAATGACTCGCATTTTAATGTACAACTTTTAATCTATTTTTCTATTGTAATAAATGGGTTCGATATATCGACAAAAGTATAAGGATGTATGTTTATGGCTTGTTCAGTTTTTCCGACAACATTATCAACTACTCTAGATAAAAAGTTAGTAACAAAGAGTGGTTTGTATGTTTGAGTATATATTGTTCAGTTAATGTATGTAAAAACATGATTGAACTTTTCTATAACAAGGTGCTACGTTATTTCACCACTCATCTATCAACTCCATCATGATCAGAATCAAGAGGTTGCCGACACCATGACATAGGCTTCTTCAGAATCGATTCCACCGATTGCACCATCATCGATATCTGAATCGATTAAATCTAAACCGATTCCTCATACAAAGGCTTCTACTTCTCTCTCTAATCCGTTAATGGCATACGTCATTCCGACTGCATTACGGCCCTAGACGCTGCATTAGCTTCAACACTTTCACGTTGTGTATCATTGTTCAGTTCCTATACCACACCAAGAACTTGCAACACCTCTATTACATTTTACAGGGTTATCACACAAGTAACAATGTATGTAATATAGTATTTGATTATTAAAGGATCATTGGAAAACCTGGCAAAATTTTGGAAGCGGGCTAATTTAATTAAAGCTTGTTTATGTTAAAACTTGTTTTTCATAACAGTGCAAAAATTATTCTTGATTTAGATAAAACATCTTAGATAATTTCAAATCAATAAAATGAAAAGAATATTGAAGTAAAACTGAAGTAAATGAAAAAAATATATAATAGTTTGCGAGACAACCTTGGCACTAAAGACTGAAACCATTAGTCACTGCTCAGTCATAGTATATAGCTATTGATTAGGCATCAAAATATTAGCATATTAGATTTGTGATAAATCTTAGCAGGTGAAGGTAATTCTAGAGCTGCTAATAAATAGTTTTGCGATTGAAATGTTCTGCTGGTTAGACATGATGGAGATATATTTCCTTAGGGAAATGAAAGAGAAACTAAGAATGAAAATGCTGTTGCTTGATCGAAGGAAACGGCATATTATGGTGATTGTAGACAATGAACTAATAATCCAGGTTTACTGCGACGATAATGTGTTAGTTAATTTGGTAGTACTATTAAGAATCAAATAGTAAGAGTACCTTGTATAGATAGTGTAGGCAGACACTAATGTATAAAATGAGAAACGAAAATCCCATAAAAATACAAAATAAAACACACTATTAGAAAGAGTCAACGACCAAATAAATAAGATTCACTAATTGAGGTGGAAAAGCAAGGTGACAGGGTCAAAGAAATTTATGGGAGGGCCGTGTATATTTTAAAATATAATTACATGTCAATACGTAATGAAGTGTAATTGGAAGGTGAAAGTGTCATCCTAAAGCTATGTAAGACTTTGATTTGAGAATAGTTATGCAATGTTTTAATAATGGAAAATAATTGAGGAGTATACAAAAGAAAGTGAACACTTGAAGATTTGGAATGGTTTGGTAACGATTTAAGTAAATAGTCTATGGTTAAATAAACGCTTGTGCTGGTTCTTATAAACGTAAATACTTGAAAAAGCTGAAGCATCTTTAAAATTTCTCTGTTTCTAAATTCCTCGTTTTTCCTCGTAAGGACATACCAAGATAATAAATATTGCAATAACGCTTTTATTGAGCACTGGACATTGCATGGATATGAAGAAATAATTTTACTTTAAGCTGATTTCATAATTATTTAGAGTTTGGTTTGAACATGCCTAAGTTGTTTCTGAACATTTCGAAAATTATTAATATATTAATTGCGTTAATATTAGTTTAAATTTTATCGTTTATTGCAATATCGTCATTTGTACATGTCTTCATCATCATTGAATTAAAAGCACCAGTTCATGCATCGCATCATAATCACATGTATTTGCATTTTAAATACCTGATTTACCTTTCCAGGTCTTCGTAAACGCCTTATTTTCTTATTAAATTACGGTCGTATAGGAGTAGTATAAAGTACAGACAAATTCTAGGTAATGCTAAACATTTACTTGATTGACAGTACACCTCCGAGTATCAATTACTTTAACGGCCTGACCATGTAGGAGTCCGTGAAAGAGAAAGTACAGATTTACGAGAGAAGTGCAAAATTTTACTGAAACGTCGCTCGGTAATTGAAAAATATTTCCAATCGGGACGATGGAAATGCATAATTTAAATAATTGCTCGCTTAACGCTGATAACATGTAACATATTGAGAGTGAATTTAAAACAAGAAATTCTAGAGTTAGTCGTAAAATCCTGAATAACAGCTTTAAGAAGAAAAGTAGACAATTGAATCAGCCTGACATAGGTTTATGACTCTAATATAAAGACTATTTAAAATTACAATATGATGTTTTATTAAAATATGACAATATTACAAAAACACCAAACAACGCTGCATTTGTAACACTTGCTCGACAACAAACAAAAGCCGACAGATATAACACTAAAGCTCGCACATTATTTAATGCAACATTGTTACATGATTTATCGTTCGAAAGGACAATGTACAATCGATTTTATTGTTACCGCATCAATAAATCCATTCGAGTTATTAGAATTAAGAGTCGAATCGCGAGAATCGATTTATGCATCACGTTGTACGGAAACAATTATTGCAGGACCTGAGCTCTTCGATGTGACAGCGACGTGAAACCGTCATGCTCATGAGTATCGGCAAAGAGTACGTTTGTCAGTCTAATGGCACCATCATTTACTTTCCTTCCGTCAAGCCTAGGAAGACATTCGACGGAAATTGATTTTGATGTAATTATGCTAACTGCACTAACATCATTGACGAGGTCAACATGCTAAACATAAGGTGGGCTTAATTATGCAGGTTTGCTTATCAGGCAGGGTAATGGGTAATTTTGAAAGTAATTACTGATACATGGCTTAGGAAATTGGTAATTTTTAGTCGTTAGGGAAATGGCACAATTCCGATGGAACCATGCAGGTAAGTAAAGTACACGCGATAATAATTTTAGGTGATAATTTTAAAGCAAAAGCTGTCACTGCGAGAAACGCCAAAAATAAAACCTGTTAGTAGAAATTCCAAGGATTTCACAATTGGCAACAGATGCCAATGAATCTCACAGTTTTCTTTCAACCAACATTATTAATCATATTTGTCAACACTCCGCTTACCAAACTCAAACAGAGGAAGCTTCTAAAAAAGAGTCCGTCTTATCTAAAGAAAGACAAACAGCAGTCGAAATCCAGTCGACAAATGACAAGCTTGATTTACGATACCCTTCCCGGTAAACACCGTGAACGTAACGTTATTTACGACACTTCAGCATGAGAAGACATCGTTAACTTTGTAGCTTCACAATGGAAGCTTTATTATACAGTTTTATGAACGGATAATCACTAGTTTTCTTGGTTGGAGGTAACTTTGCATAATTAGTATTTGTCTAGATACAAATTGGTGGGTACGGACGTTTCTCAGAACTGTTGTAACAACCAGTTTTATGGCAGCTGTTACTAATTTGATTGCAGGTAGATTAGATTGCTTTTGAATAGGCGACTGTGCTGATAACCAATCAACTTGAGCTTCTTGGTATTACGTTTACCTCCACTCTTAATTTTGTGCTACACATCGAAGCTTAGCTGGCTGTCATAAAATTGTACTGGTCTCATTTTTGGGATGGGTCTACCAGATACCAGCTGGATACGTTTCTGTTAAATGAGGAATGAGCCACGAGGATCATCGGTAATGATGCATGCGTCAAGTCAAGGTTTCAAAGGCTTGAGCATCGACGCCGAGTTGCTAGCCTGTCGGTTTTCCATCGATTACATTTCTGGGAGTCTCCGTCGGAATTCAACCAAACCCGTTCCACCATCGAACCACTGGACGTATAGCATAAATCATTTTGGGAACACAGTACGTTACAGCTAAGGTATATCCTGCTAGATTTTGTGTTTGATAGCTATAACTTGAATAGATTACTTTTAGGCAAGCATATTCCATTGTCTATCACATCATCGATATTATCAGGGTAACAATAATAATAAAAAAAAAATATTCTTGACCAACTTGTAAAAACAAGACATAGTAACACGGAGATGGCGGGACGACTTGGATGTCTTCCTCAAGAATTCGGAAGAAGTGAAAACTCATGATCGTTGGAAGGAATGGCCCACTGGAAGGAATGGACAGCAAACAATAATTCTTAACCAACCTTAAAGAAAAACAAATAATGACAATGATGAAGGCCAGAAAACAGATTACATCGAATCTATGCAACTTCTGTAAGTATTTTTATGTTATCCCTTGAGTGTTGAGATTACTATAACAGTAACGAAATATAATGTCAAGGTAGACAAAAACATAGCATTCATGGTTCACTAACAGCTGAACTTACAATGATAACATTACTTCCATTGGCGTTCCGTTATCCTCCGCTGCGGCCAATGTGGCCATATCGCCATTGGGGCCACAATAAACATTATTAAAGTACTTCATAAAATCTGCTGTAATCCTCATTGTAACGGTGCCGATGTTCATAACCTTACATCACTTGAAGTTATGTTAACTTTTATAGATATATTGCCTTGATACAAAAAAGAGACTAAATCTTTTGTAACGAATTTTTATTATTATTATTTAAAGGCTCATGTTTGACAACTATCTCACCTGATGGTAAGCGAATATGTGGTCAACGGTGGAGTCTGTTCCTATAAGTAACCTATAGGAACACTCTTGACTTAAAGACCAGACTTTAGGTCCACAAACGTTAGGTAGAGTATGCCACCTCTAAAGTTGTACGCGAAATGAATGTGTATCCAAAACGTTTTGTGCGTTTGAGTGGGACGTCTATCATGTACCGGTCGTGCATCGCCGTATGGGGGAATTAAGTTATACGATTATGAAACACACTCCCTGAAATGCAACCAGTAGAAACCCGACTATTTCAATGCCAGGCTATGTAAACCGACAGGCTGGTTCACTGTAGAAGTGAAGCATTGTGTTGACATTACTTCCGCTGTAACTGCAAGACATTGTATCATTCTCCCAGATAAAAGATAGGTTTTCAGGTAGGTGTTGATCAAACAGACGTTATCAGAACTTGGATAAGATCTGCGATTAATCTAATACACCTACCAAGCTTAGAAATAATGGCAATATCCTTGAGAATTCAGTACAGCCACCCTGTAGGAGGCTAATGTTTAGTAAATGTCTTTGAACTGTTATGAATCTTGGGATGTTACTTACAAGCAATAACTCCACAAGCTACTGACCGTTGCAATTAACCTTTACCGACCTCAAATTGATGAAAACCGTAGATTTCTTTCGAAGATTTAATGTTATCTGAAACTTACGCAACACTTTCTTCCAGCTTCTAATTAAACCGTTATTCAACTAGTACGTTACTTTGAAATACATCTGATAAAGTTTCTAAATTGAGATTAACTACATTCACGGCCGGTTTGGCAGGATTCTGTGACATAAAGTCGACATCCGCATAAATAAGACTGTCTCACTCATTTAGATAAAAGGTGTGGAAGAATAGATTTACGAAGTGTGATACTGTCGCTTGATACAAGGTAATGTGCGAATTTTAGCGTTGTTGACCGCCAATTAAGCTGATATCACATTTAAGAATTCGTTAGAATTTTCTTCTGGCCTTATCTTTTTATTTCTCACGTTAATTAGCGGAGGCAGACGTGTGACAAAAATATATTTCGTCAAATATTGTCGTGTGATGATCTTTATTGCTTGTTACGTACCATAGTCAAGACAACAGTATTTAAATGGTTGATCTAAAGTCGTAAGCAAATCGCTATAAAACTATCGTAACGACACCAAACAAAAATATAATAAAACACAGCTAACAAATCCCATAACTTCAAGCTAATCATCATTACACTAAATCCACGAACTCAATACAAATCCTTCAAAACAAACGAGTGCTTCGTGCACTAGTCCTCGTTGCAATGATTTACAGTGAACGCGTTCAGCGCGTGCGCAGCCTCACTCGGCAATCATCGGTCGGCGTCGGGCTGTCTCGACGGTCACGAAGTTCGTTAGGCGATTATGTGAAGGAAGCGGAAAGAAGCGGAAACTGACGAAACCACGGGATGATATAGTGTGAATTTGTGTTATTGTGGATAGTATATTTAAACTCGTAAAATTAACATATTGTGGTAAAGAATATGGGAAGGAGTCGGCTGAATGCGAGAAGATCAAGAAGGAATTGTTGATGTGATGATATTTTTCGAAGGCCTATCCTACGTTAGAGATTGGATGTATCACGGTTGAAATGATAAAGAACTCATGAACGTAGTGACCATAGTAACAAAAAATATAGAAGCAAATCCATAAACTAATGCAAATCAAATCATTATACATTGGCAACATGCTAATTTGTTGACAGATTTAATGCGTATGCAATAGACAAATGATATTTTTAACATTGATATGCTTACAAGGTTTCATATTAAATTACACACACAGTAATATTTAAAGCGTGGGAACGTAAGCAAAAACTAGGTTTGCTTCACAATTAGAATTATAGAAGGTATAAAAATAATTTTAATACAAGCATGAAAAGCATTTTTTTTTTGTTGGTCTACGTTATTTTCCGACCGTGTTTTTAGATAAAATATCTTTAGATTGATGGAACTATTTTAACATATAGCCTAATCGAAAGATAATTTGAATTATTTGTATATTTAGATTAAAGGATTAGTGTCTAATTTGATTTATCTAATTAATAGTATCGTGGTTTTTGTAACTGTCGAAAATTATATGCAATTATCATCTGTAATTATCATCATACAAAAGTTTACATATTAATATAATTGAGATCAGTGGTTTTTAACGTTAGGTAAATTTTTCAGCCTGTAATTTTATCCTTTTTAAGATCTTTAGCCTTATTAAAGACGTACGTGACTACTCACGTTTCATCGCCACGCCAAATTAATTAATATCTAGATTTTATCTAGGACAAAACAAATACAAATACGTAAATAAAATGTAAAATCTTCATATTCTATAAGCAAACCTATTTCGTAACTATATTTTTCCACATTTAGCCAGCAAATATTAATTTAGGACTTCATAATTCCATACATGTGCGGCATTAGTAAATAAATTGTACATGAGTGCCTGACATTAGGCATTAAATAAATAAACATATCCAATATTAACCTCAAAAATATCCTAATAGGGTATTCGATAATTATATTCGAGTGTGTACACATGATTATTGAACGGACAGCATAAATAGAACCTTGGTTAGTCTTTTAAGGAGCTGATTAAGTAACTAACAGGCTTAGAGAGAGACTTGACATCGTCGGTATGTAAATGTGAATCATTAACATAGTTTTTTATTAATGAATTCATTAAGCGAGTAGCCGTGTTTATTCGCTTGTTATATGAATTGAAATAAACGTTAATGATGATTGGGATATTAAACTCAGAATGAATAAACGCTTTTCTGATCAATCGGTTATCTATTGTTGCTTATAAAAATATGCAGCGAGAAAACATTAAAGTTACCACACAAGTTCTTACTACACTTCGGACGTCATTAAATAACTTCTCCCGTTGTGGATTGGAGCGAAAGGGAGTGTTAGACTTTTTCTGTCTATATCCGTGTTTGAGGTGGAAAATCATCTAATTTCTTCGGACTTCTTCCGCTCTAGGGCGGAGCAGGAGGGCGTGTCAAACTTCTACTGAATAAAACCACACCTATGTTCTTTCAGCTGCTCTTTGCGTTCAAAGACACCGTAACCGTAACGGAAATCTACGCGTCATCGACGATTCGGACTCGGTCCGGATGTTAACCGGATGGCTGGACGGCGAGCTTTCGGGTTGCCCTTTACGTTCCAGTACCGCAGTGACTCTTTTGAACAATCATGATAATCGTGCAGTCCTGGCTGATGCTAAATCAATACTCCAATCGAAGCATACATCATCGATTTTGGATCGAACGATTGGTGCGACAGCTCTCTTATAAAATAATCTTATTTTAAAAGAGAGCTGTCGCACCAATCGACCTTTTTCATAAATAGAAGGAAACAGCTTACAATCATTATATCTAGCATTTACTGTCCCACTGCTGGGCAAAGGCCTCCCTCCATTCCTTCCATTGTACCCGGCTTTAAGCCACTTCTTGCCAATTCCTAAGGAAGGCATCTAAGTCGTTCCGCCATCTTCTTGGTCTGTCACGACCTCGTCGTGCGATTTCAGGGCACCAACTTTGTGTTTTACTGGCCCACTGCTTTTTTTTTTTTTGGTGGGAAAATCATCAGTGTCAACCCCCGCTCTTGGGCGGAACGGGAGATTGTGTCAGACTCTTACTGACTAAAAACCCACCCCGTTCCTTCAAGCCTTCATACCGGGACTCGAGTTGTCTTCCGAAACTAACCCTGGCCCCGGTAGGCTTCGACCCAGCTGGGCCTCTGCTGCTGCTGACAACTCCTTGAGGCGCGCGGGAACAGTGCGCGCCGTCGACGACTTGGGCTTGGTCCGGACTGGCCCACTGCTCAATAGGAATGCGTAATAGTGTAAATTAATATATCAATAAAATACCTTTTCAGTAAAAGGAAACTATTCATTCTCTACTAGTCCGACTTGGTTTACTGCTATGTAGATTTTATTACCAATACTGAAATGCCAAGCCAATTGTATTGAGTTGCCTTCTTTGGCCGTATAGCAATTCCGCTGTTTGAATTGGTCTCGGAATGCGTGTCTAATCCTTGAAAGCCTATTGGTGGAGCTTTGGGTCATTTAGCTGCCATCAAGCCTATGATGTCACAAGTTTATGCTCATGGTTGTTTTAACCTAAATCGCAATTCTTGGGAATTAGCTTCGTGTTAGTCATGCCTGGTTTTTTAACACATTTAGTAAATCATAGTTCTTCCTTGTTGTTTCTTGAGTTAGCCATGTAGAAAATGATCTAAGACTGTATATATATATAATTGGAATTTTATAAGCGATAATGATTGCCGAAAAGCCAAAATGTTAGGGATTAAAGCTGATATGTTTCGATAGCATGCCGACCACAGCACAGCATAATCAGTCCTATAAGTTATAATGTTTTCACTGCTGCGATTCAGGCTTCTTCTCTAGGAGAGCGAATGCGCCGTAATTCACTACGCAGGCCTAGTACGAGTTGATAGATGTCACATGTCTTCGAATTTTTGGCTCCAGGACATGCCGGTTTCCTCACGATGTTTTCCTGATAGTAAGCGATGATGAGGTCGATAATGAAGCACGTTTGCTAATAAGTAGCTTGTCCACTTTGACCTCTGACTCCTAGGTTGTAGAAGTGGAATTCCACTTTTTAGCAGTACGTTCAATGAATGTGTTTTGTGCGTATGGAATGTCCACCATGTGTCGGTGGCGTATCGTCGTACATCTGGTGGCCCGATGATGGAATGAACTTGGCTGAATTTAGTTATACGTTTCTTCGTTTCGTTCGTAAATGGTGTGAATGTGGAAATTTCTATAGGTAGATTTGCAAGTCACCAACAAGTCAACAAGGCATTGTTGTCTGTTTTCAACAAACAAACACAACAAAGTGAACAAAGTTACACTGTGGGAACATTTATTTATTTTTAGTACATCAGTGGTTCGGATTTACATATATATTTTGATGAAGATTTTGTGTATCATTTCTAAAACGTATTCCAATGATTATGAAGCAGTATAAATTTATCTAATATCACTGGAGATTTAGCAGTGATCATCGTAACCGGTAAAGTGGATGGGAAAAGGCCTCGTGGACGCAGCATAGTACGTTGGTCTGACCAGGGGTGCTATTCTCTAAGAAAACAGCCTTGAGTGCAGCGCTGGCTGCAGCGACGAGTTGAGAGCGCAGTACATTGAATTAACAATCCAATGTAAAAGTTCGTTAAGTTGTTAATCCAATGTACTGAGCTCTCGACTCGTCGCTGCAGCCAGCGCTGCGCTCAAGGCTGTTTTCTTAGAGAATAGCACCCCAGTACCCCTAACCAAGTTGCTAATCTGCAATAGTTAACGCTTGTAGAAAGCTTCAAATGTACGGGAATGACGTCGTCTTAACGCTCAGTCACGTGGTCAGAACAAAAGAATTGGCGTCAAGGTCAACTTGAAGCGTTCGGCGCAAGCGAAACGGTTGTAACTTGGCTAGGGCTGCAGATCTGTACCGCTCTTGACGCTATGCTATTCAATGTCCTTCACACCGTCAGAGACAGAAAGAGATGGAGGAATATCGTTCAAACTAAAGTGATGAAGCAAAGAGGTCACGATCCTCAGCATTGAGGAGTATGACGCAAGAAGGGGAAAGCCTTCCACAGTTGTCAATGACGAGCAGAATGTTTATAAAAACAAATAGTTTAAGCTACAAGAACCCTACCAACCATAAACATAATTCCTCAGTACAAACCATGACCCTTCAATAAAAAATTTAAGGGTATAAAATAAAAATATACAAAAAGTATAATTATGAGATAGCCCTGCTCTCGGCGGCGGGTGGCGGGACCAGGCACCCTCTCAAAATAATTGTTTACACAACATACCACCCCGCATGGGATGCGACGGAAACACGATATTTATGATACGCTGCACAGATTAGCTTAAAGAATTAGAGAGTTATAGATTTGTTTTCGAAATAGTGTCATATATAATCGACGAATACTGATAGACCTATACATTTTGTCATAACAGACTTTAAATACTAATGTTAATCATTTTTTCTTTTTTCTTTAAAAGGATAAGAACAGAGCAGGGATTCACTGTATTCAGAATATCTAGACTAAAATAATATAAAGGTAAAGAGTTTGTTTTTTGTTTTTATATTTTTTTGTTTGTAGGGAGGTAATCTTTGGAAGTACGAATACAATTACTAAAATTTTTTCACTGATAGAAAGCTGCTTTATTCCTGAGTAACATAGGTTATATTTTTTGTACTCGGGCAAAGCAGCGGTTTTGACCGCTGCTTTGCCCGAGTAGTAGTTAGTAAAATAAAGAGTAGCTAGTTAGTAAAATAAAGCTGATTTTAAATATTAATTTAGATGCTGCTCACAAATTCAAAGATTAGTGATTACAAACAGTTTTTTGTAGGTATTCGTTTTATGACATGCCAAATATTACATAAGTATGTGTATGTTTATGTTTATTATATTTCATTTAAATTAAAAACTTATAAAAAACAGTCATCGGTCAAATGTCTTACTAAACAGTTTTCACTTTTTAATTACAGTCTCTACTTGTAACTACTCTATCTAAATTCAATCACCGTCAGATAATAAGGCGTAGACTCATCTGCCGACCCCATGTCTAATCAACATCCGAGTGATGAGTGCAAGGCCTTATGTTCCCTCACCCACATTGCCACACCACACTTTTTATTCATTAGAAAAAGTAACGCATATTACATTAGAGTAGATTGAATACAATCATTATCTAACACAAGTTTTAGGTGGCGATAAATGTGTACAAAAGAAAGATAATATTGGAGTAATAGACAAAGCAGGTCATTGAGCCGAAATATACAGTCTTCGTGGAAAGTTCTGCCAGAAAATCTCAATACACTATTTTATGAATAAACATGATGAAATCATGAATGAATGTGTACGGGACTTGAAAAATTGGCAACTTGACAAAACTACGAATTCCGAATGCGAGATTAACAAAGCCATATTGACTCAAAACTTATATAATATGCATTAACTTGACTATAGACCAACTACTTAATGCGAAGATCAATATCAATAATATAAAAGAATAAGGCACATAATTATTTTCTGCAATCTCATTGTAAATCAGTAAAAGTGACGTTGTATCTTAAAAGGATCATTATTACCTAATAGGCGATAATATAAATAATGTAACATTACCGGATGCTGACGATTTGAATGACATAACATGTTTAAGAAATCAACTAACTGATATTGAGTAATTAAATATCATAAATATTGCACAAGACATCTTTTTAAATTCAAAATATGTATACGAACTAGTTTTTTTTAGTAGGTGTTACTTAAATCAAATCTCTGTCTGTAAAAGAGATTTTAATCAAATAAATTAATCTGTACAATTCACTACAAGTAGGTACCATGTGAAGTACAGACGATGTGACATCACAACTAAAAAAATCCAGATTATAACATCAATCGCCTAAACTGGAACAAATCTGAGATAAGATAACGTGTGACAAAATGATCGATGTCCCAGACATATCTCGTCAAAGTGAAACTCGACCGGATGCGGTTTAGTCAATAGAAGAATATTCGGTGACATATTGTCAACTGTCACAGGTTAAACCCTTCCAAAAGAAGCGTTTGAAACTGTAGCAGGCTTAAATATATTAAACAAAAGAGACAAAGGATGGCTGGTTAATGTATTTTCATTAAAGTTTCTACTTAGAACAATAGACCGACATAGAAATTAGTCAAGGCAAAAGTAATGACAAGTGTAGAGTACTAAATTATCTAGGACAGAAGGACAAAGTCAGCATATAGACATGACTTTCAAGAGTATCAAATGACAAAACAGAACCTTCAATTTAAAGTTTGAATTACATATTAAACTACCATTGATATTGAATGGACATCTGTCAAATGACGCCGATAACGCAGGGGACAGATGCACGAACAATATTGAAACCGATGAGGGAGAACAAAATGACCCGTAATAAAACGAACGGAAGCACTTTAAACTTCGGAATTATAATAATGAATGGGTATTATTGATTGGTGTAACTGGTAGTTAACGGTTATAGAAGTGCGTAGTTAAATGAAGGCGAGTGGGTCAATTGAGTCCTCTCGTAAGAATATATTAAGTATATATGGAATATACATACAAAGTTCAAATACACATGTCTGTCTTTACTCCTCAACCACTGAACCAAACCATACGAATTCTAGGAAATAATGTATTTGTTTTTGAGTAAAGAAACAACGAGGGGACGTGACTAAAGTGAGAATTGATCCTCTTCTTAACTTTATTTGTGAACTTTACTTAGAAGTTAACGATGATTGACGTTCTGTTGATAAATGTACAATTAACGTTAACAAGAACAATGCAGTGTAGCATAATATAATAATATAAAAGATATAGTGGAAACTCCTAACAGCGATATTAAGGTTAACGCAGCAAATCAAGCGATCCGCAATTCCTTAAACAACAATGAGGCGATAGCGAAAGCGGAACTGGAAATCGATTCACAATTAGTAGTAAAAGTTAACCGATAAAGGAATAATCTGATACTAGGCCAAGACTTAGGTCAAGCAATCGGAGCGTGGCGTGACTTCGAACGTACTTGAGAAATTTAGAGCATCTGTACGACCTAGGCACTCAATTGAAATATAAGATACGGTCACAATAAAGTTTTTCCATGAATTCTGAGATACAAAGATTGCATTCCATTTTGGTAATGGGAATTGACAGTCATTATTTTATATTATTTATATGTTAATGTTTTATCGTTCGCTGTGTTGTCCACTGCATTAGCTGCTCTCTCTTACTGCTTTTTAAAAATAATATTGTTCTATTTGCACAGTTGTTTGTCTACTATATAAATGACTAATGATGATTAATCACTTTTGTGTTTCCATCTAAACTAATCTTTTTTTGTTTTATCCGCCATTATTTTCGTTTCCGTTTCGTTAATTAACTAAACCGTTAGAGCGTGATCTGGACCAAATTCTAATTGTGCATTTAGAATAAAATGCATTTACCTGTTGAAACTTTCAAAGTATTAATTTCAACAACGTTGGTATGCTAAACAATTCATTTAGTGTCGAGTTGTGCATTAGTCGCTTGCGCGCAGCTGAACAAATGCATACCAAGGCTGGACAGTTCGTGACAGAGCCACTGTGAACGAGTAAACAATTCATTCGGTATCAGTTTCTAAAATCGTTTTATTTATGTTGTCCTTTAGGCGCTAGCGCACTTTATAGACGTCAAATGGTTATAAATTCAAGCTGCTAACTTTGTTACGGCAGCCGATTATCGGAACTGTCGTAAATATTTGGAAAGACAATTTCAAGGTGCTTCGTGCAATATTGGTAACAATACCAGCAATATTATTGTAACAATCGAGGAGTGAAACCACAAAACGAACGACTTTTTGTTAGTTGATCAATTTAGTACCTCCTCTAATTTTCATAACCACAAAATGATAACAACGCTTTTAAATATCCAAGTACTCTGCTCTTAAAGCGATGAGAAGCCCGTACCTCATCTAGCCTCGTCGTATTAGATGAAGACATCAACTTAAGTCGTAACACTATCTTTTGTCAGTAAGGATTACAGTAAATTACTCTATCATCCTCATTGCTATATAGGCTAATCCGCTATTGAAGAGGAGGCGGCCGGGAATAAGGGTAATCCTACATTATGTAGTCAACGTAAGCGTTATCCCTTTGTGTTCTAGTTTCATAATAATTACTTGTAGACGATTACATGTATGAGATAGATGAAACTCTTTCTTAATATTTAAGGAATTTGTCATAATTCTCTTAGAGTTCAAATTCTTCATCTGTCATAATTATCACTTCTTCGTCATAAATAACATAACAAATGAAGTGTTGCATTTCAATGAAAGTAATTCAATGATACCCAGAATGATTAATCATTACTCTTTCTTTAACTGATATCCAAAAACAAATTCTCTCAACAAAAAAAATCAATAGTAATACTAAAATTTATAAAGCTTTTGCGATCAATATTTTTAGATATAGGGGGAAATGTAAGTGATTAATCATTGCCATATATCCTGCCTCATATAATAATGTTGGTACTAATGATTCGCAACCCATACATCGATAAGTTCTACACAATATGTTTCGCTATTACTATAAACTGCTTTAGTAATAGCGAATGTAGCAGTTATCGAGTTTGCCAAATATGGGGTCGTTGATCTTCGTGTTACGGATAAATAATTTATATCAGAACACGTGCCTATAAATGAGCTTGATTTAGTTACGTTCGATAGTAGTTGTTTAAATAATATTGGGATTGGTTTATTGTGGACTATATTTCCAAAGGTGGAAATTGATATTTGAGAAATAGACGAGATAGTAGTAGTGTAATTGCATTACTATTTATTCCAAAGTATTAAAACTATTGTTGCAAATATAATAAAAGTTAGTGTTCGTATTCAACCACATTCAGAATTCCTGTTTTATAAGAAACCATGGCCGTCAAATGTTACCTTGTATTTTGTCGTGGTTGCATTGAATACAGTTAGTTGATGATTTACCTGTAACAAATAAAGATATAATAAGTAATGTTATAACAGATTGAAAATAACAACAAATAGCAACTCTGCACAGGACCCGCGTGGTGGATTACGGCCTTTTTGCTCTTCTGAAGAGGAGACCTGAGTCCCAGCAGAGGGAGCATTCATCATCATCATCATTTCAGCCGATATACGTCCACTGTTGGACATAGGCCTTCCCCAAGTGTCGCCACAACGGACAAGATGACAAGAGAACGGTTCAAATCCATCGGTTTCCCACAACCTTCACCAGGTCATCGGTCCACCTTGTAGGAGGCCTTGCAACGCTGCGTCGTCCAGTAGGTACGCGGTCGCCACTCCAGAACCTTTCGGCCCCAACGGCCATTTGTTCTGCGAGCAATGAGGGGAGCATTATAAGGCTGATAATGCGTTGACAACAAATAGATACAAAATTAAGAAATATATATCATCTGCTATTAATAGCGGCTATAAGGTCAATAAGGTAGGTCACAGTACAAACACTGTTTCCGATGATTTGGAGATAACAATAACTGTACACAAGTTTACATGAAGGAATTCGGATTCAGCTCAAGCAATTTTAAAATTTACGACACAATTCAACGAAGAAGAAACTTAAAGTTCTACAGCACAAGGTGCGTTATCCAATAGATGAAGTAACATAGTGGTTCAGTGTAGAACTAAAGTACCATAAAAACGATTTAATCACGGACTCGGTGTTAAACTTGCGAATAGTTTGGAACCAGTTTCAGATTGCTTGTATTCATCATTATTCTAAGTAACCAAACAAAAAACATTACAATTGGTGGTACCACCGTCGCCAAAAAAGTCTTTGATCCAGATATACATTTATTAATTGATACTGTAAAAGATATGGATCGTGTTATTAAAAATTATGATTATAATATCGTTGCAAAAACGATGGAGTTTAATAAAATCTTTATTAATATAATTTATAATATGGTGAGGTTACATCGCCAGGTGTTCAGCGATGGGAACCGTGTTAGTGCAAAAATGCATAGGAAAATTAAATATAAAAAAAGATTCTCCAGCTCTGTATGAAACAAGATGAAGTATCTGACTTTTTCTGATTAAAACCCGCTTACGATTCTTCAGCTGTCCTTTGCTCTCTTTTCTAACTTCTCTTCTCTTTGTAACTCTTTCGAAAAATCGCGCAGCATCATTATTTCTATCTACGGCTTGTCTATAGGTACGTATAAGAAGCTTATCCATTGAAGAACCTAATGATCCCAAAAAGTATAAGTTCTTGTAATGATACCTATAATTTTACTAATAATATATGTATCATTCGTCAAGGCCCTGCCAACTCAAATGGTCAAAATTAATTGCTAACCATAAATTCAATTGAAAAATCTATTTGTGATTCGGAGATTAATTCATTAAACCCCAAGCGAACGCCGGCGTTCGCGCACCTATTGTCTTTCTATTGTGTCTGTAATTATCAAGATTGAAAGGTTAATTACTGACATAAGTAGAACATTTGAAATGTAGGGGGAAAAAATCAGCACACCTGTGCTTTTGTCAGATAAATATATTGTTATATATTTATAAAATGGTCTGTTTTTTGGGTGGCACCACTTGCGGTCATTGACGTGGCCTTGGCCAATGTTGCAAGAGAAAAAAATTAAGTGGACACGATAAATCGATTACGTCATCGCGTTTGGGCCACTACAGTGGAACAGCAAAGTTTTTATGATGGTTTTTAAGCTGTGAGTCGGTGTTTATCTTCACAACTTCAAAGTTGATGGTTTTGTACACTTAAGTTGTGAATACTTTCAGTATCTTAAATAAAACACGTGAACACACTTATCTTAAAAGGTCCATTTGAATAATCTTGAGCATGCATCGATAAGTTTATAAAAAACTAAAGTCAATACAGCAAATTCAAATAAAAACCAGCAAAAAAACTACAAGGTTTCGCAAAAAATGAAGGTATTGAAATCTCACAGCACCTAGATACCAACAAAATGTGTGGGTAATGCTTTTAAAATCGTGTCATATTCTGTTACATGCCCAAGGCGAGTAAACTTAAACTACGGTAGTCGATATTAAATTTCTTGCGAACAAAAACATGTTAATATTTTTTTTTGCAATAAAGAAACCTGTTCGAACTGTATACTTTCTCAATTATCGTGAATATCGATATTTACTCGTTAAGAAATTAGGACATGTTACACGGTTTTTAACTCGACTATTTACAGTTAAGAAAATTAGTCAGGCCGAGATTATTTTGTTTTTTTTTTTTCATGTTGCCACGTGTGACGTCACGCCGTGCTACATTTTTTCGCACGGGGTGACGTCACCCGTAACTTTAATGGGCTATATCTTTGTTATTAAGCTATTGCATAGCTTCTATCGCGGGCCTTGAGCGTGGAGACCGAATCCAGAAATTCCGTAACGAAAATAACCTAACACCCCCCACTCATTTGTTTTTTGAGCGTGGTGACCGATAAGAAAACAAATGAGTGAACAATCAATCAAAATTCAATTCAATGTGTGAAAGTGTAACTTCAATTAATATCAAAGAAAAAAAAACAAAGGAAAAAAAATACTGCATAAATAAAATAAATAAATAATTATAATTGCATAAGTTGATAAAAAATGCTATGCAATAGCTTTACCGCGGCAGTCCCCGAGGGCCACACGTCTTTTTTTTTGTTTAATCGAAAAAAGAAAAAATAAGTATCCAATATTTTTTTATAATCTAAAATACGGACTAAATAAAATGTCATTATTTTGACCCTGGACACTACCCTATTATAGTAAAAACTGTTAAGAACTTACTAACTTTACTAAACACCAAAATAGTAACAAAACTTTTACACCAACTTAAATCTATGGATAGCAATGGCGGACTAATCAGTATTCCTTTTAGTTAGTTAAGAAAATGAATTTTAGGCACAGTCTTCTAGCAACGCTGCACTAATTTAACATTACGGAACCGCCAATATTATCTTATTTTCCCATTTTTAATTACATTCCTATAAAACATAAACAATAATTCACACCGTGCATTCACAGAATACGTTATAAAAACTGGTAACACATCCAGTTCGAATTTTAATGGCAACACCTTCTCCAAGTATTCGATAACTTTCTCCGCAAACGCATTTCCAATCGATTGGGCAGGTATCGAGAATCGATATTGATAATCGATTTTATCTTTTATGTCGTTTGAGATACGTGTGTTTTACAAAGTGTTAGAGCACTGAGATTTTAGTGCGAAATAAAATTTTTCCTTGTAAACCAATCCTTTACTTTTTTTCTGAGAGGATGGAAAAAAATATGTAGTAGTAAAATATTTGTGGTTCAATTAGCTGAAGTAGGTTCAAACACGAGGAATTTCGTGGTAAGGAAAACCTCGTGGGATTGTTTTCTCCTTTTAAAAAGATAGCTATTAAAAAACGATCATCCCAGTTTCTTTTATTTGTCAAATACTTTGCCTCAATATTTGAAATTTTAGATTTACCTACACGGACATTTGAATTCTGCCCCAGTCATAGTAAAGAGGATCGCTATATTTTCTTTTCTAATTTTTCTGTCTCGCAAGACACAGTCTACCAAGTTTCATCGAAATTCATTCAGACGTTTGAAAGTAAAGAAGTAACAAACATACACACACACACAATCTTTCGCCTTTGTATATTAGTGTGACTGTAAACTAATATTTTATAATATTTTAATATTTCACAACTATCACACAACGCCATCTAGTCCCAAGCTAAGCAGAGCTTGTGTTATGAGTACTAGATAACTGATAAACATACTTATATATTTCTAAATACATACATAATATAGATAATTCACACCCAGACACAGAACAAATGATCATGCTCATCACACAAAGATTTGTCCTGGGTGGGAATCGAACCCACGACCTCCGGCATAGCAGTCAGGGTCACTTACCACTAGACCAACAGGCCAGTCGCAACTGTAACTACATTGCCTCTAAACTGATTAAAGTTATTTTGTACGGAACCAAATAGCATTGAAAGAATTTAATTTCTATTTTTTCAATTAGACAGGCAGGCGTCATATGTAAGTATCGTACGATCTAGCAAATTATATATTGTGTAACACATAAAAGGTAACGACAAATTGCCGAATCGAGCTGCTGATGAAAAGCCTTACGCAATATGTGATTGTGTAGGTAATTGTCCGTTTGTGATATTGCTTTCAATGGAAACGTGTGGAAATTAATTATGTTTTTTTTTGAGGTGGGAAATCACTTAATGCCTTCTCTCGCTCTAGTGTGAAGGAGAGGGTATGTCTGACTTTTACTGACGTTATGTTCTTTCTTAGCCTTGCGGTCTAGGACCCCGAGGTCCCCTTTGGGACTACCCATGAATCGAGTTTTTTAGTCAATAAAAGTCTGATACTATCTCCTGCTCCGCCCAAGGGCGGGGGATGTCTACCCACCGAAAAAAAACCTATAAATCGCTTAACCACTAGGTCAACCATGCCATCACTCAATATAAACAGATATAGGGTGTAGACGAAATCTATGGCGTCACATAAGAACTACAAGAAAATATGAAATACTACATTGCACAAATTAAAGTTTTCCGCGTGATTGCCCGATGGATAATTTCGGTTTGTTGTTTATACCACAGTGGGTAGAGTACAGGTGGGCAGTTGCCCACCAGACATAACACCTGTCTGGTCAGAGGTTCCTCCCTTTTCAAAGGAGATTTCCTGGATTTTATTCTCTGTTCCGTATACCTCTAAAAGGTATACATTCAGTCAAAAAAGTATCGGAAATGGATGATTTGTTTATGGTTCCAAATTCAAATTTTAGATTTTTTTGTTGTTGCTATCGTCCGTTTTTTAATTAAAGACTACGATTTGACAATACGAATGTTGCATGTTTTTTCAATTTCATAAATAGTGAGGTACCGCAACCGGTACTGACCAAAAATCCGAAAAATATTCGTAAAAATCGTAAAAATAATTTCATTTTGCAACTAATTATGGTCAGGTTTTGTATTTTTTACATTAAATAATATTATCTATACTTATAATAAATCTGTAGAAATAAAAATTCTGTAAATTTAAATTTATCAAAAAAATAAATGGCAGGGGGTGTTACTAAACCGACACCGAACACAAAAAGGTGATTAAATAAATTTTTGTGTGTCTGTCTGTTTGCTCAGGCATCACACAAAAAGTACCGGTTCGATTACGATGAAACTTGGTATAATTATTCTTTAATATCCTGGGCACCACACTGAGTACTTTTTATCCCGGAAAAGTATAATACAATAAAAACCAACTTAATTTTGTGGTTCGCTCCTTAGACCCGATTACTGTACCAACCGCAAATAATAAGTTTGTCGTAGGTTTAATTCGGAACAGGAACCTCCCGAACTTGCCATTTCCGGTGAGGACCTGTGTCACAGAGCACACACAGCTCGCGCGATTCTACTAGTTCCTCGCCATTGCAGCGGGAGCTGCAAACAACCGCGCACACCACGTCCGTAAAACGCGTCGTAAAATGTGCAGAAATTTATATATATATATATCTTTAGTATTCTACAGAACACAGACATGGGTTAAAACCGCTTCGTGAATTCTTAGCCTAAGTAAAAGGCAAAGTGTTAAAAAATATGGTAATATTTTTAATTATTTTAGTTTTCAATTCATATTAGACTCTACTATAAATAAACACTACAGTATCTTTGTCCAGTTTTCCATAAAGGTTCTATTGTTAAAAAAACCGGTATGAAAAATCGAATTTGGAGACATCACTTTTACTAAAAATCTGGCAACATATTTCTAGAATTTGACATTTGCACTTGTCAAATCATAGTCTTTAATGAAAAAATGAACAATAGATGGGCACAACTGTTTTCCATTTTGGCGCGGAGTTTGAGTTGCATCTGTTATTTATATTAAATACAGTGCTGTTTTTAGTTATATCATATCTAGTGTGTATTGCGAATTTAATAATGGACAAAAACATCGAACAAAGAGTTTGTCTTAAATTTTGCATCGCCAATGGAATTTCGTGTTCAGAGTCACAGAAGGCTTACGGTGAATCGACTTTATCAAAAACACGTGCTTATGAATGGTACAAAGCATTCAAAAGCGGTCGAGATGTGATGGAAGATTTGCATTTGATTTGGAAACAGCGTTTAAAAAATGTTTTGATGATTGGATTATTCGTTGGCGTAAGTGTATCGTTTCTGAAGGGGCATACTTTGAAGGTGATAAAATAAATTTGGATGAATAACAAACATTTTGTGTATTATTGATCTTTTCTCGGTACTTTCTTGACAGAGTAGTACAATGGAAAATGAAAAACGCATAAAACGTCTTAACCAACAAAAATCAATTTCGCAGTCTCATTAAAACTTGCCAAATTGCCCAACAGTTGCTTTCAATTGAACACCTTGTCAACACTAATCACTTAAGGCAAATGAGTGGTCAAATAAACCAGTGGAAGTTCGTTTCACACTTTAGTTGCCGTGGGTCGTCGCCGTCGGCCGTCGGCTCCAGTTACGATATCTGCCGATGATCACCGAGGCGTTAAGAGCATAGACTTGTCAGTTTCACACCGAAGCTATTAGCTACTTGGTGTTTGCTCATAGATTAGGTTACGTATAGAAATGGGCTGTTGCGAATTGTGAAGGTGACTGACGCTTAATTGAACAACAACTCCATAGTTGTTGTTCATAAAAAATCGGTAATTTTTAAATCTCTTTAAAAGCAATAAGCTATAATATTTCAACACCATGATCGAATGGGCCGAACAGTTCTGGTGTGACGCATGACGGCCGCGTAGGTGCTGAAAGGCGCAGCGTTGAGGGTTGCAGGAATCCGATGGATGCGAGACCCGCAGTGTAGGACACTTGGAGACGCCTATGTCAAATATTGGACGTGTTTTGGCTGAAATGATGATGATGATGATGATGACAACTTGAAGACCCCACATTGTTTTTTTAGAACAAGTAAGAAATGCTAGTTGGTGCTAGTATGGAAGAGTCGTTTCGGGTAATAAAAACTGTATAAAAAACACTAAGAATAGTTTTATTTATTATGTCTCTTTCTGAAATTCCTGTAGCTCTAGCAGGCATCGATCTTCCTGGGTCTCTTAAGTTTCGCTGAAATCTCCTTGAGGCGCGTGTGAAACACAACGCGCCGTTATCGACTCGGGCTTGGTCCTTACACCTTAAAGCCATTTGGATTTGTGTTCCTTTAGATGTCCTTTGCGTTCTAGGGCCGTGGTAACTCATTTGGACTATACCACAACCCAACGTCTAAGGGCACTGCGATCAATTTACATAAATAATCTAACTGCGACGAAGGACTTTACGAAAAATTTCAATAAAGCCACTGAATAAACAACGAATCAAATCCATTAATTTCGGGGCATTAGGAAGCGCAGAGCGAAACAAAAACGACCTTAATTTTTTGTATGCGCACGCGCAGCATTTAGACTAGCCTTCAGTGATGATGTATTGAAAACGAACAAAGGAGTCGCAATCATTGGTTTAAAAATAGCTGTAGTACTGATTTCATCATTTGGCCTGCCAATTTCTATGACGGGTTTTTTTTCGGTGGGTAAAAATCTACCAGATGATATCAAAAAAAAAAAAAAAATTCATTTATTTCAGGTAAAAACCCATATAAAATAAAATTACAATCCTAAATAACAATAAATTCCGAAATGTCAATAAATTAAAGTTAATCAATAAAAATCCAATAAATTAAAATTCAATAAACAAAAATCCAATAAATTAAAATTCGATAAATAAAAATCACAATAATTAAAATAAAATAAAGTTAAAAATAATAATAAAAATAGTCAAAAAAAAAAATTATTGCATTTGAAATAATTCCATCCCCTCTCCTTCCCCCCCTCCCTTTCCCCCTCTTGGGGCGGAGCGGGAGATAGTGTCAGACTCTTACTGACTAAAAAACCCACCCAGTTCCTTAGTTTCCTTTCATACCGGGACCCAGACTCCCTTTCGGAAACAGACTCTTGGCCCCAGTAGGCTTCGACCCTGCTGGGCCCCTGCGGAACTATGATGGTGTCGGCTTCAAGTCTAGCTGAATACTAGTATTTTATATGGATTGACTGCTTCTGAACTCTGCAACCTACTTACTGGGTAAAACAATACCGCATCGTTAAACTGGTTGTCAGATTTTCAGGCTTCCTTCTTTCTAGTTTTGTGTTATTGATAGACTGTAACGTAACGACAGTAAAAAATCAATACAATTTAATTTTAATCATTTGTATTTTGTGCAATTTATTTTTTTGTGATGTTTATCTAACATAATTTAGCTTTAATTGGAATATAATGTTTATGACTAAGCGCCTATAACTTGAAATAATTACATAAAAATCTATAAAATACAGCTGGATTCCAAAGGCTTGCTTTCAGAGGCACGAAGGGGTCTGAATATGTAATGATGATATGGCTGTTTCTATTTAGCTACAAGCTTACCGTAGTACCAATAATACTGTATAATAATACCTACTGCATTTTCTTTTTTAATACTACATAATAAATCAAGAAAAAGTTACACCTGCCCACTCTGTATAAGCTTTAGAAACTTTAAATGTCAAATTAATTCCGAACTTGGGCAGTCAACAATATTAATATTCAATTTGACTTAATATCGGATATCTTCGCCATATCAGCGTGAAAGTGTTTCTGGATATGGCCCTTCGAATATTTATGTAAAAAATCTAACATGAAGGATATGACCACGCATGGTAGCAGTTCGGTAATTGCCATAGGATGTTATAATTTATTAGTTCCTAGGGTGAATGTTCTTGTCAGTTCCTCATTAAAATTGCCCTTTATAAGTTCAAAGAAAGTTTTATTGAAATAGCAAGGTGGTAAGATAGTATCGCGCTCAATACGAGTTCATATTTCAGTGTCCATATTGCGTGAGGATGGTCCTTGGTAAAAAGAATATGTACTTGATGAATTGCATCAATGTTTGCATTTAAAGTTTCAGAATTTAGGTACAAGAATTCTTCAACATTATTAGCAAATAAATGAACATTCTATTCTAATCCTTTTACAAGTACTACTAGCATGAGCTAAGTCCAGTCGGAAAAGCTTCAAATCTCGTGTGTGCTTCATTGGTTTCGCTTCACTAAGACTTAAAATACTTGTTTCTCTTTCACAACATATGCTCAATTGCTCAAAAGCTAACATAACACGCCATGACACGTCTGTTTATCGATAATTACTCTCTCTAAATCGTTCACTTTCTACTCAAATTAGCCTTACTTTGCCCGCAGCAGTATCCACTAAGTACATTATGTTAAGTATAGCAATTTCATGTGTGGAACATATAATTTGTGAACAAATTGACTGGCATTGTGCAACTGTGGCTGATCAAATGGTTCATGTGCATGATGTTGATTGATTGTGTCTCGAGAAACAATCGAATGTGTTGTTTCATGCGTGTTCTGTTTATTTCTGTTGTGTTCTGCTTTATTTGTAAATCGAAAACAAGTGACTATCGCAAAAAGTTACAATAGCGGTTTTCAATTACTATAGAAATTATTCTAGACTGCAGTGTCGTCATCAATTTTAGAATCCAAAAAAAATTTGAATGAATACGGCCTTTAACTAAGAATCGTTTACTATAGGAATGTAATTCTAAAAATATAAACAATAAAATAAAACAGTTATCGAACCATTAAACGCACATTTTTAGAAACACGCATCTTACACCATTTCGATATGCTTTATTACGTTTGACGATTATTGTAAACAACAGTGTTTCTATGTCAATGGACCAATGTTACTTTATCGCCTTTATAAAGTAAGTCCAATCCATTTGAACATAGCAATATGTCACGACTGATCGACACATTAATTGTCGGCCATCACCGGCCAATGCGCTGCACATCATTTGAAATTCAACACAACAGGCATTGTTTATCTAAAAGTCACGATGAAGTCATTATTCATCCCTTAGTACTCAAACGGAATGAATAAAACTTTAGTGAAATGATTATTGAGAATAAGTCGCCTTTAAAGATAGAACTGCAGAGCAAATTCTACTGATTGTTAATGGCAAAATTTAAGATAATTATGCACCTTACTTCGAAGATCATAAGGTTGGTTCTGGTAGAAGTAAGAAACTTGTAACAGGACCAGTGCATCCGCTTGCGCAGGTGCCATAACACCTTGCGCTTAAGTCGGGAAGAAACAAAAAAGCGGTCAATCGACAGATGTTACTTTTGTACCAAGATTTATAAATGATTTCGCTTAAAAAACACATTCCTCGTTCAATAAGAAGCATGAATCGTGAATCCGCTTCCGAAGTTCAATAAGGTGTTTAGTAAACGCTGCGTAATTATCTTTAATTTGAAACATTGGAAATAATAAATCTCGATAATGAACGAATGGTACAGCTAATTGCAATTATAACACTGGCTGATGACGTCAGTGCGAAAAGCAACACGATAGTAACACTTACAACCAGACATATTTGTAAACAAACCAGTGTTAAATAAGCCGAAGGATTTACAAAGGAAGTAAATATTTAGCATTGGTTTATGATTCTAGTGTAAGATTTGCAGACTGCTGAAGCCATAATAAAGATATAGAAAATATAGATGACTAGCTTTTGCCTGCAGCTACGCTCGCATACATAAAATATAGCCTATGTCACTCAGGAATAAAGCAAATTTCTATTGGTGAAAAAAATTTAACAATCGGACCAGTACTTTCAGACATTACCTCCTACAAACGAAAAAACTAAAATACAAAAAATAAACTTTACTTCTTTATATATTAGTATAAATGAAAATAACACTAGCTGTTGATAAAGACAAAATTGTAGTTAAAGCTAATGCTACAAACGATGAGGTATACTCTGTTCTTAAAAAAATGGTCACAACACAAGAATAAAATGTCAAAAAACAACAAGTCAAAAACTTTGATCGTTTTCACCTCATATAAAATTCACAAGCGCACAATATTTCACAATAACCTTGCATCCATAAAACGTATGCAAATATGTTTTTCACATCTTATTGACGTTAATGCTCTCTTATAATAAAACATATTTATGACTGCAAGCGACGACAGCGTGGGAGTTGAAAGGCGTCGTTATTAAATCGATTCATAAGAGCTCGGTCAAGGAATAGTAGTGTGTAAATGTCAACATAATAATTAACGTTAACTACAATTAAATTAAAGCAAAAGGAAATGAAGTTAAAACAGAATCAATAAATATTACTGCAATTTATGTTACAAGATACGACTTACTCGAGTGGTTTTGTGCATATACCCACTTAGAATTTAGGGTCTGTAGTCGTTTGGGCCCGCTCGGTTTGGGTCCGCGGGATCAATCGACACAGTCCCATTTTGAAGGTGTCGATTGGACCCACCGCCCAATTTTATTATAAGTACAGTCATGAAAGAAAGTCAAATCTTTTAGTTTTATTTTTATGACTTAAAATATGCATATATTCCTAATATTATTTATATTACTGAGAATATATATTTTTAATTTATTCAATTACGTACTTACACTTACGTGCCACACTTGTCTACAAACATTAAAACTACATATTTTTTACTGTAATAATACCTAAATTAAGTGTACGAGCACTACTAATTTCAAGGACAAGCATTTGGGCCTTTACGGATTACCTGCTCGGGTCATCCAATCACAGGCCTGCTTTTTTAATATCTTTAATAAACTTTTAAATCTAACTGAATTGCGTTTTATTATATTTTGACTTACCACTTTTGCACTTGACTGTATCCACGAGTAGCTTTAAACAATGGATTTTTTTTTTTATTTGTATACGGGCCCAATCGACCACCAAAAATACATAAAATAAATTGTGTGGTCGTTTGGGCCCGCGGGACCAACATCGAGCGGGCCCAAACGACTACAGACCCTAATATTATGTCTTGAAAGTCATCCCTATTATTTTTTTTTTGTAATGGTTTTGATGTCTATTTTTCTTGATGGTCTCTAAACAATCACTGCGCTTCAAATCACCCGTGTGAAAAATCTTAAGCTCGGGCATTAAATCAAGGTTGGTGACAATTTTGTTCTGAGAAAGTCGCGAAATGCATCTTGATTATCTCATTGTTCTAAAGATTTAAACTTTTATCTGCCATAGAGTCACTTTCTAATCTTTTGTTTACGTTATGAAATATTATATTTTTGTTAGAAAGTTTTATTTGTGTGTTTACTTCATTATAGTGAAGGTTTATTTTTATTACCTTATTTTTTACATAACAATATATTTTGTCATTTATCTTTCTTGTAATATGTTTATACGATTACTCAAATTGGTGAGTTTATTGCATTGAAATCAATCAAGGTTTTTTTACAATCTTCACATAAATCTATTTTAAGCATTCAGTTATTAAAATCGATTAGTCTGCACAGATAACAATATACATAGTCATAATTTTCTGAAGCTGACCTTAAAGAACAGACAGGCTCTATTAAATATTAAACAAGAAAATAACTCAATATTTTCTGATTTCGCTACAAAACGATTTCAAAACAGTTTGATAGATAACAATAAGTTTCTATGTTAGGGCCCTTTACTTTTAGAGTCACGAAGAATATGCAAAAACGCTACATCACTCTATTTTTTCTTCCAGAAAAAAAAACTTATTTGTGAATTTGTGACTCATGCAAACTAGGTGCTAGTGAAGCGATATTACACATCCGTAAGTACATTCATATCTCTAGATCAGTTCATAAAAACGTCCGTGCTGAAGTAGGTAGGCTTGATTCATTGTAATCGCGCTTGCGCATTGAAAAGATCTCTTTGTCCGGTAGGCGCTCTCAAAAAATGGCCTTGATTTTTTTTTAACGAGCAGTTTTTCTTTTTTTTCCTTTAAATGTTACATTTGTTGATTAGCTTGAGGTTGGTTGCTATTGACCTCAAATCTTGCTTATCATTGTAGCCGTCAATCATTATTATGTTTTGTTTCTCATTGGTTAAGTATCATGACAGCAAAATTAACTAATTATCGTATTACAATTTTCGTTCGCGAAGGAAAGCGATGATTACTTGAAATTATTTGATCTTCCTTAGTAGTAGGTAACATACATAATTAATTAATTTAAATACTTTCAAACCAGTCAATAAACATCTACAAATTAAGTAAGTCTCCTGAGAAGATATTATAATAATAATTACCTACGTTTACATTATAAACGATGTAATAATTAAGACGGTGGGTAAATTAATTACCAATGATCGAAGTTTTATTACGAATATAACCACACACCGAGTTGTAGCTTTCGATAACAAATCGGTACTTGAAAATAATGTAATGTTTCTTAAAATTACATACATGTTTAAGGAGAAATTTCATTTTGCAATAAGGATACAATTAAAAGGATATTTAATATTACGGATATTATGTAATATGTTGGATGTGTGTGTTTATATGTAATCCATATATGGGTGTATGAAATGAAATTGTAGATAGCTTTGTATTGGTTTGAGTTAGCAAAATTTGAACTCTGAATAATTTAGACACTTATAACGTCTAGTAAAAAAACTGAAAAGCTTGACTGATTTGCTACAAATTTAGTTTCTGAAACCTAGTACTTCAGTGACTTACCTATGTATAAGAAATAAATTCTGTGTGAGAGGATATAAATTGCTATCGCGTTAGTTAGTGCACATCCGTAATGCTTATTGCATTACGGATGTACACTAACTAACTGACCAAAATGCAATTACATCTTATTTACTGTTACATCTAAACATACATTTAATTATCACTCGATCGAGATCGACCATTTCACCAACATAAAACATAAGTGCCCTGTTAGGTTAGATTTACTGAGGAAACCTTGGAAAACAACCCAGTAATCAGCAGGCAGGTAGAAGAGATTTATTAGTACTAAAATTGTTTGAAATCTTCATTTTATGAGCTTGGATAAAAGCACTAATGAGACGCGATCAGCGAAGTAACACGAAGTTGTCTTAAGTGGAACAAATGAAATCAACGACAATATTCGTAAATCACTGAAGAAAGAGCTTGCAGGTGTTCATGTGAATATGATGAAAAGAGAATCTTTAGAGGACGGCAAACAAAGCTCTAAATAGATACTACATAATTTGATACAAATTCTGTAATATAGCCTGTCTAAAAATTCAAACGACTTGGGAATTTTGTATAATATTTAATCAATTGGCGGGGAAAAACTGGCTCAGAACAGCACAGGACAGATAGAAATGGAAGAATTTGGAGGAGGCCTTTACCCTAACCAGGGGATTCTATAAAGATTTCTAGTTTTACTTAAAAACTACAACTAACATTAGAAATAAGTACTACTAACACTAAACCAAGAAAGATAGAATGCAATTGTAAGTTTATAGAAAATAAAAAGGCATTATTATTATTTAATCAATTAAAAGTACTTATATTCGATTCTTTTTATAAGGTTCTTCTATTAGTAAACAATGATCCAGATCTTTTAATCAACCTTGATTATTGAACCAGTGTTGACTACATCAGATTTCATTTTGCCCTAATAATTACCCAAGTCTTTCGACTTTTAAGACAGACTCTAGCAACCACTTTGACAATAGTAGATTCTTAAATACAGAATAAATAACTTGGGATGATACAAGTGAAATATAATAAGCCTAATAAAAATAAGATAATTATTGAAACGTAAACAAAACAGATTTGGAAAACAATAAAAGTATAGCAATTAAAAATTGAATTTATTGTTTCTACCTTTACACAAGAGATACAATTACTGGTTACGAACAAAGCAGAAGAAAGTTACTAAACAAGATAACATGTGTTTTTGCTCCATAGTGAGAGCACATACGTTTTATAAAAAACTTGGCGGAGAATCATGGAAAGTTATAAAAGTTACATATTGCTAATGATGTCTAGAAAAAGTACGATATTATCAGGTCGTTGGAGCGTAATTTTAATAGCAATATAATTAAAAATAATTTATTCTGGTTTCATGTTTTGATTGACTTCTTAGTTTAGGAGAAATCTGAAGTTAGTAATAGAGTTAAGGAACTTTCGATTAATCATGTAATTAATTTACGAAAATCATTAATCCATATGTCAACTATACGATCCTGTACAACAATTGAAGACACAGTAGCAATCAAACGTCTTTTCTGTAATTCCGAATTGAATGTAATTCCCGACGGGATATTAATAGAAAATGAAATTAACAAGACTGATATAAGAGAAAAGTGTAAGTACGAATTATTTTAAGCAGTGACACGAGATAATCAATCTGAGATTAGCAATCAATCAATGACGTGTTTTAACAAATAGTGGTGTACTGAGTGAATTTCCAGAGAAAGTGAACGATCGTTCAAACGGAGATTAATATGATGTCAGAAACGTCAGAACCCTCACTTTTCGACGTTAATGAGGAAGTATTACGATATTTTAATACGCCTGTTAGAATTGAAACGAGAAATCTATAGAACAAATTGTATAAAATTGATTCTAATGATAGATTGGCCTTTGAAGTTCATGGGTCATTGGATTGTGTAAGAATCTTTGCTAATCTGATGGCTGACATAACAGATTGGAGTGATGTTTAAAATATTTGCATATACGGATTGCGTGACAAAGTTCATGAAATGATTGCTTTTACAAGAGAATTATATTCTTAGCACATCGAGTCTGCTGAACATGATTACATATCTCAATCCATTCTACAGTTGGAATTACATGGATAAGATAAACCATTATCTAAGATTATTCATGCACAAAGTTTCCCATTTTTACATCATACATATGCTGCTTTCCGACTATGATCGATCACATCAACGAGCATACTTCCCTCGTCATGTCATGTAGTTGTCGAACTGTCATTGCATAAGTTAGATAACATTATTGCATGTTCATCAATCATCCTAAACACTGTTTCCGAATGCTTAGGGTCAACTCATGTCATTGTAGAGAAATTATTTGCGAAAGGTTCGGGTGAAATATTTAAATTAGTTAAATGTTTTGCGCCATACTATGTTGTCAGGTGTTCGGTATTACATTTGGCTTTGGCTACACTTGCCTTCTAATCGAGAGTTGCATAGAATTATTATTACAGTACATTTTCGTGTAGGTTTTGAACTTGACCCAATGTTCTATATTCATAAAATTCTATCTAAAGTTGACACACTCGGTGACACACTATTGAACCGCCCCCGCATGGAACAGGTGTTAATTATATGTATATACAGCTCTTTCTCTTTTATTGCTCTTTTTATTAGTGAAAACTGCATTAAAATCTGTTTTTTGGTTTAGGAGGAGTTAGCGGATAAACAGACAGACGCGGAAAACGAGTTAGTTTTATCCAGGTAATAAAGATAAAAAAGAATTATAGTACAACATTGCTCTTGTTATTTGTTTATTATATCTCATCATTTCCTTTTCCTTAAGATATTGTTCTTTGTGTATCCATGCTAGTACGTTCACGTAAGTAGCACTTTTCCGAGTTTCAACAAATCAAAATACAATAATTCAAATTTTGAAACACTACGGAAGTAATATCGCAAAATTCACAACAATCACGGAAGAAACTCACCTAAACTGCGTTCTAAAGCATTAATACCAAAATCTCGCGCATAATAGGGCTATCAAATTCGAATAACATCGTACGCACCTCGTGGTAATGCACCAGGGGCAATTTGCCGGTACTTTCACCTACGCACTGGCGGAAATACTCGGTAGGTGCTTTCCAACTGACGACCAACTAAAGGATGTATTACAGAGTAAATCGGTACAATAGGTCTTCAGGCAGTGTTGGACAATAGTGAGAATTGGTATCTTGAATCCGTTGGCAGAGAAAGGAGTTGTTTTGAGGTGGTGGAGAGTAAAATCATTTTAACGAATTTTAATCTCGCCACCAATAAGGCAATTTTTTGGGGGTTGCTTTGTGTGGAGTGACAGTGAGTGTAGAGTCAATCAGTGACTTTTAAAGATTAAAACCCACCAATGAAAGCCTACAGTTACCCTTTGCGTTCCAGGGCCGCAGTGAAATCTTTTAAACAATACTGTAGCCCTCAGTTTAGAATTTTGTGAAGCAGTACTTGACAATCCAATCCACGAAAAAAATAATGAAGACAAAAACGTTAAAGAACAAATTCAAAAGAAAATGAAATCAGCTATGTACGAAACTAGCGCATCAAAAATACTCGATAACATTTCGATCTCACTAACTACATTAAACGAATGTAGTCCAATCCACTTTATAAGCCAGCCAAGAGCGATCATAAATAAATTAAGCCCTTCAACCACAGCACCAACATCATCTTAAAAAATAAAAAAAGAATCTGGAACATTTCCAGCGACCTTGGGCCCCTTAAGAATGGTCGACTCACGCGCAGCTTTTAAATTAAAGAATGTCCTACTTTTCTCATAGAAAATTGCCGATTGTCTGAATAGGATAGTTTGTATTTGCAATCTATGATTGATTTATTTATTATGTCATACAATAATATTGTTCGTGTATTTTGTAAGATATAATGCTTTAAGTAAATGTGCAGTTAAAAGTTTATGTCTTTTAGGAAGTAATGTTTTTTCCATTACGTCTTTGTATCTTATGATACCTTCCACTTCAACATTAAAAGGTGAGATTTTGTTAGGTTAAGAAATACGTTGATGAAATCTTTCAGCGCCAGTTCTAAATGTTTGTTTAACGTCTTGTTGAGTCTATTAATTATTCAGCATTGACCTATTTAGTCTATGATTCATGTATTCAGGTCTGGCGCCATGGTTTGCTCGTTTTCGTATCGTATGTGAAATAGATTAAGAAAGAATGTACGGATGAACTGTTATAGCAGATTTCAATAGTATTGCTTAGAAATTAACACTCTAATTGGAGCTATCTAGATCAAGAAATATTCCCCAGGTTAACATAATATTTCAATTAGTGTTATAATAAACTTATCGAACGCTAACCATCGGAAAGCACAAACATAAAGTAATCAGTATAAATGAATAGCAAACCGAACTTGCTGTGGTAAATAAAATTAATTAAATCAATCAAGCACAATAATATACAAGACTTCAACAACGATAATTTTTAATATGAACAGATGTTCAAAAATTGCAAACTAGGTCATCTAACTGAACGTGTGAGAGCATATTAGTCATATCATACAAACATTGATGTTTAAAAATATTAGACCACCCAAGTCTATCGTCAATAAATATTATTAATTGAGGTTTGATCATGCGCAATAAGAAGTAGAATGTTGATTACAATCATGACTACTGAACTGGTAAAGAAATCAGTGCTTTGAAGTCTGCGAAATAAGAGACAAGAACTAACGGATATATTAATGAAGAAAATAAAACAACATGAGCAACTAGTGTAAATAGAGAAAGACAGCAAGCTAAAAACTGAAAAGGCGACCGATTCTAGTTGATGGACAATATTACAGATGATGTATACAATAGCCCTAGGCTATCGTTAATTGCTTTCTACTAACATTAAGGAAGTTACGGTTTATGCAATCTAAATTAATAGCAGGTATATTATCCGTATTAGCAAGAGCTATGACTGGATCTAATACAGGATAGTCGAAAGTCAATCAGTTAAAATGATTGACAAGTAATATTTTTGTCTCTGCATTAGTTGTGATAGATAAGGCAGAATTCAATCTAGGCTTGACTTCCTTGAGTACCAAGAATCACAAAAAGAAATTTAAGATCACGTCAGATGTCAGTCCAACTTTCCTAGCGGTGATCTCTGTGGCAGTAGTTAAACCTTAACAGCCTATAAAGTAAAATTTTTGATTAAATAACTTTGACAACACTTAAAGGTCAAGACCTATCTATTTTACGACACCGTATATCTAAATCTTCTATCTAGGATTTAAGCTGTCTTACTCACACTAGTAGGCACTTAAACTACTTACTAAACTTAAGTAACGTTGATTTATCACGATGTTAGTTTATTATTACACATATATTTCATGAAGAGTTTCATCACTTTTAAGATCAATGTTACAAGGGGGTCAGCCAAAAACAATATAATATTAGTCATCTTTTTTGAAATCTTAGCGAATTGGAAATTGTTACTGTTGCAAGATACTTAACGTTAATCAACAAACAACAAATGAATGTGTCCATATATGTATGTAATTAATTTTACTATAGTTACACCAGTAGCTATCGAAGCCATGGAAACTCAATCTAAGACCCTCGACAAGTTACAATTTACAATAATTAAAACCTTCACTAATTTCGATTTACACCCAATTGCCTATCAAACAATGATTGGCTGTATCTAAGCCAAAGGAAACTGGAAGCTATAATAGTGTGAGCTTGTTAACAGTTAACGAGGGAAACTAAGATATACCGCCATAATTATAAGCTATTAAAATATTAATATTCTATTCAGGAAGCCATTGAGAAAGTAATGATCGGATAGCTTGTTATCAGTTTTGATATTGATTGAAAATGGCTTTGTGATAATGATAGTTGTGGTGAGGCTGGTGGTTGATCGTGTATTGTGGCAAGCAGAAATTATGCGGCGACATGAAATAAGAAATAGCTGCATTAAGTATCTATAGATATGCAGATTGCAGATGTTAAAATGCTTGACCCTACACAATTAATTAATGAATTCTAGTAGGTACTTTGGCCATGCACTAAACGACGCTAAACTTGAAACGTACGTGACTTATGAAAATTATTTAAATATAATTTAAAACTAGAACAGAACAGAAGCTCTTGAACCACTTTCTCCAACGCCTCTAAGTCAAAATTAATAAAAACATCGATTAAGTAACCCCAAAACTTCCCACCCACGTAACGACCACCTGGCTTACGTAGTAACAGTACTGGTCCACAATTAATCACTCCAATCAGAAGAGTTCCCACCGGCACAGGCGCCGCGCCTCAATCACTGCCTTCAAGAGATTGATAGAGGTGGATAGCGCTATTCATCACTGTTGCAACCCACTAGTTGAGACTATGTTCTATTGGTGGCGACTTGATGTTTGACTCTTGAACTCAGACAAAGATTGAATAGAGACAATCGGTCTTATTGTAACTAGCTTAGAGTGAATATGTCATAGGTCTATTCCTCTAGCCCTTATCACACGCTTAGTCATATGATAACTAAAAAAAAAGGTATTTCAAAATTGAATCGTAAGCAAGCGTTATATAAAGTTATTTAACTTTTAAATAACGCTTTTGACAGTGACGTTTCAGTATAAGTCTTTCCAAATTCTAGAACCTAAAAGCATTTGATTCTATTCCAACTAATAGTAGAACATATTTCACTGTTTATGGACCAAGCAACAAATAACCCTGAAAATTCATGAATATTTCATGTACCTATTTGTAAAGTATTGTACTAAGGTTAACAATACAGTACCAAGGTCTACAAAAACTCAGATAATAACAACAATTCACCAGAGAGGTCTGAAGTTTCGTTTCATTTATTGACATATAATTTAACTCAGTAGCTATATAATATAATGTATTGAGATGTAAAAGATCCATCTGAACCATGGATGAAGGTAAGAAGAAAATGCAAGAAGTAATCCATAAGACATATAACTTTTCTTAGGTCGAGATTTCAACGAATATCTATCATGAATCTTCTACACAATTTTAACCATAACAAGAGAGCAACGTCAAAAAAAAATTAAAGATGAGGAAAGACACTGACTACTAATACCTATAATCCCATCGCTTCTCGCCATCAATAAGGCAGCGGACTATATGCAACAGCAACACGTCTTCAACAGACATCCATTGTGTAGGCCAAAGCCTTAAAGTGGATCAAGTATGGTTAATTTTGTATGCGATCGTCAAACTCACAACAAAGACTGTGAAACCGACAAAATGATGGTTGTAAGAATTTTGTATGATTTACAATGTATTGTGCATGGCTAACTGGCAAGAGAGGTTTCGCAACGGTTGTTGAAGATCTCCGTGAAGACGGTGAGATTTACGAGGTGTACAGTAATCTCAATGGTTCGATGAGATGAGTGATGAATGAAACATCTAGGTAATAAGTCAGATTGCTTCATCAATTCATCATGCAATCAGATTTGCCTACAAAATTAATGTAACCAATCCACCAATGTAAAAAAAAAAAATCCCTAGCCGCTGCACTAGGGATTTTTTTTTTATTATTCTTTCAAATCCTTGACGTTTCATGTAGGACAAGAAAGGTCGTAAAAACAATTTACTCAAACAAAAAACTTGGGAATTTCATACTCATCATCAAATTTCCCAACCCGACGACTCAGCTGAAAATTCCCGCGATGCACATTTATATAATTGAAAGTTTGATTCGAAGAAATGGTTGCATATACCCAAGGCGTCCGTAACAAACGTAACATGCTCCGATTACGCACTGATTGCAAGTCAATCAAGGTGATTAACATCTATATTGTATTATGCTTTAATAGAAAATGATAACGCGGTGCTTATTATCTTAGGGTATCGATATCAACATTATTTCACGAACCACGCCTAGGAGTAGCTAGTGCAGATGTCGCCATCATTTTCGTGAATGGTACATGAAGATGGCAATGATGCCCTCTTATGTTGACGAAAGACTTGATGATCACAGTGTAGTTTTAAGAATCTACAGCTAAGTGGGTACTAGATGTCTTAGCATCGTCATCTTGACTTACTTGACATTTAGCTTATGAATAAAATATTAAGCAGCTCTTTAATAACAGTGCCTAGGTCTGTTTTCTAACAACTACATCTCGATAACACTAATTTGAAATTTCACCTTCACCAAACCCTTTGGATAAAGCTGCCATGACGGATGCCTTAAAGGCACTTAAACATCTGTCTTCACACTATCTTGATCAATAAAAGCATCTTATAAGACAATGGGCATATGTTCGCGTAACCTAGTGAATGTTAGATGACCCTAGAGATACGGCGAATTCTTCCGGTCCCAATTGTCGACATAAATTATAGGGTTGAGAGCAGTGTTACTTTTAGAAATCATAACACAATGAATAATAGAACGGAACTACTTAAGGTTTCATTATATAGTAATTAATCCTGATGCTAATTATGATTTAATTATGGCATAATACCATGTAGCTTTTAATCTGTCGGGAGATAGATTGCAGGAAAGAACTGTCGATTAAAATTGTATGTGAGTGAGCAGAAATAGGGGCATAATTTTTTGTAGTGTTATCTGATGATTTTTACACCTAGATAAAAGTCGGATTATTTAACAATCTGTCTGTTGAGAGTGATTAGATGGATAAGGGATAAGAATGATCATCAATGTGTACTTTCGTGTTCAAGTTTTTCTTAAGAGTTTTTTATGCACCTGCCACGTGATAACGTGCCACTTACCACTCATGCTCATGCTCTCTACCACTCATAGTAGACTGTTAAAGGATTAGGTCCATTTTTGTACTTCTATGTTTCATAGTGGTTTCAATTAATAAATACAGTAATGTCGTAACACATAGATAAGCAAGTCTAATTCGTCTCATGTCTGCTATTGAACTGTAAGAAGTAGCTGTGAAAGATAAATTAGTAGTTCCCAAATCAGATAAATTAGATAGATAGGAGGAGTACCTACCTACTATTATGTACAGACATGTTATTTATTTCGTTACAGGTTGATATATTGCTACAATTTAAAATACTGTATCGCATGACTTGTCTGTAGAGTATCACGCATGCTCGTCTAATATCATAATGCTATATATCCCATAACTCGACCGTTTAAAATGATGCCCTAAACAAATTCATAATTACTTTGAACCGGTCCAACAGCATGTCACAAATCAGCTTTACAATCAGCGGTACTTTCACTCTGATATTTTTCAATTATGGCAATTACTTTAATAACATAATCATAAATCGTTTGAATAAGAGCAATGTATGTTAATTATGATACGACAACAAAATTACAAGCGATGACTTTTACTATGAAAGATTGGAAGAAAAAAAAAATATTTGTTTGATGGTCATTAATCAAGAGATCGTTTTAATATACTAACTTTGACATACTTGCCAACTATAAAATGTTTAAATTGAGTGATCTAGTAAATTTAGTGCTTGGTTAATTCAATTTCACTTTTTTACTGATGTGGTAGTGGTATCAATTTAAAAATTTATAAGAGGTAGATTTCACCAGACCAGTAAATGAAATCAAATTAAGATAACTATATGAACTAAAGAACTTCATGCTTTGATATTTTGATTGGAAACCGGCACGATTTTTTGATTGGTACGTCGAGAATATTAGAAATATTGTTATTTTTAATACAAGAAAAGCCAAATGGCATGTTTTGCCATTTACGCTATAAAAAAGTGCGAAATACAATTTGCTTAAATTTCTTTTTGTTTTTTTAAAAAAGAAAGACGTAGGAACCTAGATAAATATTGTCTATAACCAAATATCATCATAATATGTTGGAAATATGCTCCAACTGCAAATGAGCGTGGTATTACGTTTGTATGGAAATTCATCCTCCGCCGGCCCCTTAAGAAATTGCATTCATTATGGCTTTATAAGAAGTGTTTTTGTTTGAATAGGCTCATAACTACTCATTCGTGCTCGTGGCTGAAATAATAACAGTTGCACAGGGTCAATCTCCAAGGTTAAGCAACACTGCCGAGGTCGGTTTGTAGATGGCTGACCATCTTAACATACCCAGACGTGTGCCCAGATGTCTGGCTGTGTTTTCTGATGGCTAAAAACCGGGAATATTTAAGTCTAGAGTGAATTGGTTACTTCTAGGTAAGGGCGTTCAATCGTCGACCGCATCGTCGCTTTCCATCAGGCGAGATAGCGGTCAAGCGTGAACCTATCAACAATTAAAAAAATACCCCTCCGCGCCTCGAAAAGCATGTTAAGCCTTTGATACCGGCTGCCTTTTTTAGATCTTTGACAGACATTACTGATACATAGAAGCTAGGACAAGACACCAGTCTTGCCAAGAATCTTATCATGTTTCTGGGTTGTGGAGGTCAGATAGCCAGTTGCTTAATGTAAAATACTGGTATTCAGCTGCATCCAGTTAGACTGATAGCTAACTCCAATATAGTTACGAAACAACACAGTTTAGGTGATACGGTAGACGCAGTGGTTGAACGATTGACGGCTGCGCTGCGTGTTGCGATTTTGATTTCTAACCGGAATAAATATTTGTATGATCTACAGATAGGTGTTCTGTGTCTGGGTGATTCTGGTATGTTTATGAACGCCCCAACGATACAGGAATTTTAGGAGGAGAAATGTTTTATAAAAAGGAAGAAAAGTTAGATAGCATAGATAGTGCTACCTAGCTTTTTCCCAACTTCCTCTTCTTCTTTTTTCTTTATTTTTGCCTATACTCTACTTACTACTTTCCTATTATTGTCTGGTCAATTAACAGAACTATTACAACTAACTGTCCAGTTAAAAGACATGTCATCTATAAAACTGTCATACACAATTAAAATTGTCATCTACATCCGTTGAAGCAATTTCACCTAACAGTACCATATACAGACAAACTAATTGTGAACGATAAGTACCAGGAGAGCATCGCTCAAGGCAGATCTCGATAAGCCTAGGAATAAAACATTCCTGTCGGCTGGCGTTAGAAGACGATTTATGACTAGAGTGGGTGTCACACCGAACAGTAACGCCCCCGCAAAGATTTATTTACTACGACTTAATTGACTGAGGAGGAATAGATTAGATTTAATTCAAACGATTAGCGATAAGATCTAGTGTCTCTGTGAGAAATGGTTGTGGTCTATGGTAAAGTTTAGTTATGCAAGTTGAAATCGGTTAAGTTTTTGACCACACGTTAGTTCGTGACACTGATTTATGAGGCAAAAGATATTTGGCATGAAGCTACAAGTAGATACCAATTTTCGAAAATACATAAACATAACTACGGTTTTCTGTCATGCAGTCAAATTCATTACACTAGGTAGTTAGATATCTATTTTTTATTAAAAGCTGGTGATTTATGGTATGATCAATGCTAGACAAAGCAAAATTTCTTAATAACTATCAAACCAAAAATTCGCTGATAAACACCACGTTCGTGTTACACATTCGTTTTACAAATGATTAAATTACGCTTCGGTGTGACACACGCCTCCGTTTCAACACCGGTGACTACCAGTCAGCGAACGATTCATTATTATTGTAATTGGACACGAGACACCAGGATAAATAGCTCGCCTCTGGTTAGTATTTCAGTTCGAACTAGGTCCGATTAAAACTAGACCAAACAGCATTTACATAAAGCGCATTTTAGAAAGAGGCAGTCAAACGGTGAAAATATGTTATCAGTCTGTCTCCGGTGAGAAATAATTTTTAAAAGAAATTGAGACTAATTCGGTGATTTAAGACATTTTTAATCTTGTATCTGGTAGGTTATAAGTTGTTGTGAAACAAACCTTTCTGAAAATAATGCATCCAATGAACCAGTTGTTGTCGAAGAGTAACGAGTAGAAGTCTTACCTGTAACAAATTGAAAAGATACATGAGTATATTCCAAAATATGTAATTGCAAACAGAAGTACCTAAATTTTTAAAATTATATAAATTGTAAATGAAATCCATAGCGTGGAGGAGTTTTTTGTCCAACAGTGAACGCGTCTAGGTTTAAATATTGAGGACGATGATGATGTTGATGAAGGTAACAGAAAAAAACATATAACAAGGTAATTGTTGATGAGTGCAGTTACCACAGATAACAGCCACATTGTTTATGTCATAGCGAAGAGTATAGTGCCCTTCAGAATGATATAATTGAAGCCAAGTTCCACAGCTAAGTCATCGTTGAAGTCGCAATAATGTGAAAACAAAAACATTACAACGAATAGTATATTGTATGTAGCAAACCGAAGATGTAGTTTAAATACTAAAGCAACGCCTTTTATGACCGCACTTTGAGTCCTTATATTTCAGGAAAGGAAAGATACACAATTACTAAACCAGTCTAAATAGTTGAAACTAAGCTAATAGCTAAACAAGCAATAAGATATACTCGAAACACAATATATTTTAAGCAGAAAACGTGCTTTAACTCCCTATGTGCAAGATCTCCATCTACAGAGCATTCTGCTTTTACCATAAACAAGATGATTTTGCTCTTCTCTAGGATAATAATAGATACAGTTCCTAGCTCCAAATGTGCCGTTACGTCCTTACTGCGACCATAGAGTAATAATAGCGAAGTGTGCCAGATGTGGGCCCTCCCACGGTTTAGTGTGTCTGTGTTGCCACCTCATCAAGATTGGTCGATACTGGCAACGAATTCAATTTTAAATGAGGAATAAAAAGGGGTTTGGTGATCACGACTTTTTTGTTGTTTGGCCTATTATAATTTGGCCTGGATATTTAGTTATCATCGTTTTCAAATTATCCTTTGTCTGCTTATTTGTAGTATCACATGAATTATATCTATTTTACACGAACAATTTCTTATATTACATTGCAATCATCTCTGACTGCATCTTTCAAGTTCATAATCTCAACTACTTTTACTGCCTATCTGTATTTAATGATATTACTTCTCAAGGTATTCACAATAATTTCAGAGTCCATATAACATTTTCTAAATGATTACTATGTTTATTCAGCTGTCGCATTTGGACCATAAAGTGATTGGCTATTAACATGTAAATAAATATTATGCACCAATAAAACGGGCAGGCGAACGACTCTAATCGAAAGTTGCCATAATAAATAATGCCAACGTTATTTTAGGTGAAATTATGCAGAAAGCAGGTCGATTGTGTTTACGTGCTGCTATCACTCTGATAAAATGGGAGATAAAGGTGATAACGCTGAAGCTGATTATAAATCCTATACATAGGTTATAACAGAAATTATCAGTATGCAACCACCAATATTGGAAAAAATAGATAACGTTATAATAAAACGTTTCGGTAGAGTAAAGGACATGATAATGTAGTGTAATATGAAAGGGAAATCAACATTCAATGATTGTTATTGAATGATGAGTCTTTAACGTCAAAAACTGTTAATTAGAAGCATAATAACCTTCAGCAGTGGTATTAAAGGCGACATGTAAGCAACAAAATGTTTACGCAGTTGAAAGGCTTCAGCATAATGGATTTACTTTTACATAATTTCTAAATCCGATGCCCGCCAGTAAAGCCTCAAGCCAAATTAAAGAAAACTTTTGAATTGCTTTTGAAATGTGACGTGGTAATTAACCTCTTAAGTCTAAGCTAGAATTAATTCGCAAACTAGAATTAATTTCGCCTTAAGGCAGTATTTAACTATTAGTTAAAATTGATGGATCTAAGTGAATTAATAGCAGGAAGTTGCTTCTAAACAATTGGAGAAAACGGTGTTATTATAGCAAACAAAACGGGGCTTCAAAAGCATTCATTGACCCGAAAACTTCAGAAAATAATAAATACAGTAATAAGGAGACGAGATTTATTGGATTGACCTTTAAAGTTACAGAGCATACTGGTTTTGCACATAAAAAAACACCTGCGTTTAGTATTCATGAGAATGGCAGCGAGACTGATATCATAATTATATTTTGATAGAAAAAACAGAACTGTATAAACTCCATATGGTAAACTAAATAACCATCGAAGAAGAAATAAAATTAAGAATCATGCTGCAAGAAAGTGAAAATGATAAATATTCTTAGCTTTAATCAGATAGTATAGCGTTAAATCAATACAACAAATATGAAGTCATGTTTCATCACCTTCGAAAAGTAAAAAAACAAACAAACATTCAAACCTTGACTTAACTCCAAAGAACATGCAACTTGAAGCATAAAACTTGAGTGCAAAAAACTAACAAAGAGCTTGTACAAATATGAGGAACATTCCATACAAATGTTTAGATTCGCTACAACGTCATCACTTCGCAACAAGGCATCACCTGAGTGCGGTCACGTAATCATCGGATATAACTTTGCAAACTGCAAATCATCAATAGATTGTGAAAATTCCAATAACTCCTTTATTATTGATTTCATAAACTTGAAACTCGAGTATCTTTGCCAATAATGGTGTACAAAACTCATATATTACTTATCCTTGATTGACGCATGATAATACGGGATTTTCAAATCTAGCATATATGGCATAATAAACAGTAATTTTGGTAGAAAGGGTATAAAAAAAGTACGAAATTGGCAAGACTTTCAGATATGTAAGATTGAGAAGTACTGCTTCGTAGACAATGACGTCAGTAGCCCTAGCACGAACAACTTGCGAAAAAGTATTCGTATCGTTAACGTGAGCATTTTGTATGGAAACATGAACAGCGCCTCTGGTGTGCGTAATTTGAACTAATTTTGTGAGCACGAACTTATTCAAGTAAGTTTCGTTTCGAATTCGAAATCATAGTAACGTAACCTTGAACCATTTGTATGAAGATAGCTAGCACGAAGCAAAAAAATGACGTATAGTATCGTCATTGTCGAAGGCTGGTTTGCGAGTTTCTCGAAAGTTTATTCACTGTAAATTTGGCAGTGAGAAAACTTTCGTCGGAGTTTATTGGGAGCATAAAATAATAATTTAACTGATTGTGTTAATAAATTTTGTTAGAAAATGCTTAGATTAACAAGAAGAACCCCTAGACATAGTCAGTGTACTATTATCTTGCGGTGCGATCGATTGCTAAAAGTTGAAATGTACGAAGAGAAAGTGTGTGATTTATTTTAGAACACTATATTTTTGTAAATAAAAAACAAGTTTTTCGTATAAGTAAGGAAGCATTTTTGTATTTATGTCGCGAATTAGAAGATAAATACAGTCTAAGATCAAGTAAAAGAATCAGCCTGAAACATAAACTAAGTGTAGTAAATACCTTCTTACTTACCGAAATTTTTTACAAAAATATTTTTATGTACTAGGTATACCTATAATGGATATTTTTAATTATTATCATTAACACAAAAAGGATCCTAATATCCCATTAAAACACTGACAATCAACTAAGGTTTACAATAAAATCATAAGTGTTTTTTTTTTATAAATTCTACCGTAATGTCGTCGTAATGCCGTAATGATGTATTGCGGCCTGCGGGTTCTCATTTTGGAAACGTTTTATTGGTTTTATTGTTGCGAGAGTTAAGTTTTAGAACTTTTAGATGTAAAGAAATATAATACAAGTTCACATATAAACAAAATTGACCTTGAATGAGCTTCGCTTCAAAAAATGTCAAGTGTTACGCGTCGTTCGTTTAGGAACACAGTCTCACTAAACACAAAGTTTTAATAATAAATTAAACAACTACACCATTTATCTTAACTGAATATTAACTTTTACTGCAGTTTCTTCGTATTGCATCAAAATTTGAACAGTTTTAAAGTTTTAGAGGCTCCGAAATCACTCAAAACTTAATACGTATATAGTTTTTGAACGAAATGTTCAATCAATTTTAAGATCATTCGTTCAATTTTGTACATCCTTACTTACATTAGTATGACGTCACTAACGTAATCGTATCGAGGTCTCGATACTATAACGAAAGTGCTTCGTGCTTCCGACTTTAGTTATGTTCCGTTATCGTATCGACAACTCGATACGTTTACGATACGAAACGTACAAATATTCGTGCTAGGGGTACAGAACTTTGGATAATCAAAATTACAATGCCGTTGAGTCGAAATGCTTCCCTTGCAACAACATAGAAACGACAGGCAGATATTTAGCATAACCTTTGAATTAGGGATTAAATTACATATTAGCAGAACCGTAACGAAGACTAAACAAGTTTCATTATTATGTATTCGTAATACATTTTCCTCTTCAGACATGAGTTCATGACCATACAAATTGAAAACAATTGTGGGAAATTTCATAAAAAAAATTACACTATAGCACAAAACTTTAACGTTCGTATGAACTTGTGATTTTAGAGCATTTAAAAAACATGTTAATCTTAGTCCGAACACCGAAAATCACTTAATTTAAATAAGTTTTTGTGATATGTAGCTACACAAAAACGAAAACATAATGGCGGATATTTTGAACCCAGTTAAAATGAATCGAGGTAGTATTAAGCCAAAATCCGAAGACAATGCAACAGTGACTGAACTGCAAATGCTAAACAATGAGTTAGAAGTACTTAAAATAGATATTGCAGAGCGCAGCATCGCAGCAACGGGAAGCGGGTCAGGTTATTATTAACGCGTACAATTAAGAGTTGCTACCGCTACACTATCGGAGGCAGGTGTAGGGCAGTAATTCAGCTGCACGTGTCGTCTATTTGAGAAACAATACATATTAAAACGTATTTCGATTTTTCAAATGTGATGGCATCTGTAGTTCATGTTCATAATTCATACAATTAGTTTATGATGAAAATTTTTCTTCTTATATGTTGTTTGTCAGGTAAGATGTGTAAAGAATGAAGCTGGAACGGTCCTATCAGACGATGAAAAAATCAAAGAGAGGTGGAAGGACTATTTTGAAAGACTAATGAATGAGGAAAATCATTGGAATGGAATTTTAGAGAGTAAACCAGTGAATGTAGGGTTAGTGAGAATGGTTAGTATGGATGAAGTCAGAATAGCAGTGAATGAAATGAAAAATGGTAAAGCCATTGGTCCAGATGGAATACCAGTTGAAGTGTGGAAGTTATTGCGAGTGGATGGATGGACGTGGTTAGCTTTGTTCTTCAATAAGTTGTTGCAGGAAGAAGCCATACCTGAAGATTGGTGCAGCAGTTTCTTGGTGCCCATCTTTAAAAACAAAGGTGATGTGCTTGAGTGCAACAATTATAGAGGAATAAAGCTAATGTCACATACAATGAAAGCCTGGGAGAAAGTTATTGAAAGGCGTCTGAGAGAAGAGAGTGAAATTTCGCAGAACCAATTCGGTTTTATGCCGGGTCGGGGTACAACGGATGCCATTTTTGCTATACGTCAGCTGTGCGAGAAATACAGAAGTGCACATAAAAACTTGCACATGGTATTCGTTGACCTCGAAAAGGCATACGACCGAGTACCTCGTGAGGTTCTGTGGTGGGCCCTTAAGAAGAAAGGTGTGCCTGGGAAGTATGTGCAGTTGATCCGAGCGATGTATAGTCGATGTAAAACCCAAGTCCGGTCTACAGTTGGCACCACTGGCAGCTTCAATGTGGCTGTTGGCTTACATCAAGGGTCGGCTCTCAGCCCTTACCTCTTCCTGATGATTATGGACGCTCTGACGTCGGATATTCAGGAAGAGGCTCCCTGGTGTATGCTGTTTGCCGATGACATTGTGCTGGTTGCCGAGAGTGGCCTAGAGGTCCAGAACAGATTGGAGGCGTGGTGGCACAGACTGGAGAGTGTTGGCCTGAAATTGAGTAGAACCAAAACGGAGTACTTGTTCTGCGATTTCGGCGGTGTCTCCAATCCAGTGCCTTTAGCTCTCGATGGAACGCCCATACCGATCTGTTCCGACTTTCGGTACCTCGGGTCGCTCGTCCAAGGGGATGGTGAGGTGGACCGGGACGTAACACGTCGGATCAACGCAGGATGGATGAAGTGGCGACAGGTCACGGGAACCACTTGTGACCCACGGATGCCCCTCAAGTTGAAGGGTAAAATCTACAAGTCCGTGATAAGGCCTGTCATACTGTATGGATCAGAATGTTGGGCTGTGAAAAAGACGGATGAAAAAAGATTGCATGTGGCGGAGATGAGAATGTTAAGATGGATGTGTGGTGTGACGAGAATGGATAAAGTGAGAAATGAGTATATTAGGGGAAGTTTGAAAGTGGCGCCAGTGACTGAAAAGTTGAAAGGGAATCGTTTGTCTTGGTATGGTCATGTGAAAAGGAGGGATGAAACGCATGTTACTAAAAAAGTTATGAGTTTACAAGTGGATGGATGGAGGGGAAGAGGGAGGCCAAAGAAAAGATGGATGGATTGTGTGAGAAGCGATATGAAAGAAAAGGGAGTTAGTGATAGCGTGACGAGTGACAGGACAGAATGGAAGAAAAAAAACGTGTTGCGCCGACCCCAAATAAAACGGGACTAGGGCAGGAAGATGATGATGTTGTTTTTCAATATTATTTCTTAAATAATGGTGTACAACCACAAAATCTGTAGAATCCTTCTAAGGATGTCCAGTCAAAATTCTTTTATTGATCGAAAACTAACAATAAGTATCACATTGTTGTTGTTACTATGTTCGTATTATGTTTTTAAAATTCCAGAATCACTAGTGAGACTTCTGCAGTATCTGTGATAGCTTTAAGTCCGTTAACAATAACACATGCACGCAATATGGTGCACATTGTACTGAATACGTGAAGTGTATGCGTTACATGTGGGGCAGTTCAGCTGTAGCAGTACAAAAGTGCGATAACCTCCTTAACTTCAGAACGTTCTTCTACGTTTTATGATTCGTTATGGGATTTATTTTGTAGTTCAACAATTAGTTAAACAACTATGGAATTTTATTTTGCTTTTAATTTTAATAGTTTGAATCTTTTATCTCTAGACCAATGTGTGCTTCAAAGGTTCACATCTCTCAACAGATATTTAGGAAAAACGTTTAAGCTTCTAATAATTAATAGCATTTCAACAAATCACTCATTCTTCTCATTTTATCTTAGCAAATTAGGACAGTTTTCCATCATAATCAATATAAAAACCACTTCAAATAGCTTCGTTTCTTCGTCTCATCAGCATCAGAGTAGGCTAAATTTATATTTCCGCATAATGAAATTTGAGTGATGTGTGTTGACTATTCCCAAAAGGAAACACTAATGGAAGGACAGTTTCCTTTCTGAGAACTACTGAGCTACCGAGGTATTTCGAGAGTATAATGTAAGCTCAGGAGATCTTTGGCCGTTTAGTTAAGACGGATTGTCGAGTGAATGAATTAAAATGGTGGATCAGGTTCAGTATGGTTTCTGTAGGATATTAGGAATACGTTGCTTTTGCAGTCTTATTTTTATCACTGCTAACATTTAACCTCTGGCACTTCTGTCCAAGAAATCACAGTATGAATTATATAAGAATACAATTTGTATTGAAATACCAGCACATTGCTTCAATATTTACATTTACTATTTAAGTAATAATTTTTTACAGCCTAATTAAGATTTCAATCATACTTTCTTCTATAATTCACTTATAAATTCTTTTCTGACAGCGTCATTTGTTTTCTTTACACAAAGAAATGCTCCGGCGCACAATTTTTGTAATCTCGACATTTTATCGAATAGCCGTATGGTTGGGGTTTTATCGTGTTATTGTTATCAACTATTTCTATTTATGTTGCTAGCGCCTACGACCGTGCACTCACGTGGGCTGATATTTTGTTTCTGTGTTGTATTTGTATTATCAACTATCAGTTTTGACGTAAATTTTCGAAGATTAACTTGAATACGTGTAACGCTGACAGCAATTTGTGACCATTAACTAAAACATCCGCAAAGTATGTAATTTGACAATTCAGATTAATGGGCCATACAAACTTAAGTAGTACCTACGGTAAAACAGGAGATCTTCCCTTGAGGTCTAATTAAAATAACTTGCAATTGACAGTTGTTTAATGGCCGATGTAGAAAGCCCGAGAAATACGAAGAAAGGAAAAAATGTGAAACGAAAGTTTCAGTACATATTCAAATAATTACCGGAATAAAACAGTCCAAAAGTAAGCAAAGCAAATCTAGGTCAAATCTTAGTCTAACAATCGAAACTAAATGAATTTGTCAAAGATAATGATCTTAGAAATGACAAACGGTCACCTGAGTACGTATCTATTAAAACAAAGATATCCGAGAGCTTTCTAATTGCTTGGAACAGCCACTAATTTAGATTTATGATGATTTTTAATTCATTTCAACAAACTGCACTCGAAACTAATCTTTATGACCACAGTTATAAGGGTTTCGTAATAAAGGGTTTCAATGACGAATCGCTACGCAAAAGGGCAACGCTATGATAAATAGTGCATGCGTAAGAAGTACGTTGCGCAGGCGCCGTTTGTGTTAAATACGAAAGGGGGAAACGTATACAGCCGTTAGACAGAAGTATTAATTTTAAAATGCTTTGTAATAACGTACGTATTATGAGGAATGATCGTCAAGAGTGGAATATCGTCTAATTTCATAGTGACAAAGCACTGACTGCAGTTATAAATGATCTAACAAACACATATTAAATTCATTAACTATCTTAACGAAAGCATTAATTTACTAAATTATAAAACGATCGAAGATCACATTACAGACATTTATGAGACGGTTGATGTCAAAGGCTCGGCAAAAAGCTACACATTCAAGACTATAGATAAGTAAGCAGCTATAACTAACGTACAAGTTGGCTTTAGTACTTACAAGTTTACAAGCTAGGGTTAGGAACCACTACTCGCCCGGAGCGATTAAATCATTAACTCGTTCAATGACAGCAGTTTCTCGGTAGTTTAACTTACAAGGTTAAAAAGGTCAGGGTAAATGACCTCTTGCTTCCTTTTTTCAGTTAGTTTTCTCTATATTTATCGTAGTGAAACACGCGAGTTGATTTACAGGCTTAATAAACTGATGTTTGTTCCCACAACAGGTGACACTTAGTTCGGTTCTGGTTCAGGCCATGGTCCAGAGTGAGACGGAATGGGAAGCAGCCACCTTCTTCTGCGAAATAATAATGCTAGCGAAGGAAGTGTGCGAAACTGTGAAGGAAAGGATATCTTCACGCCTCAGCTGCCGCCGCAGAAGAGCCTCGAGCGTTGGGAGTCGTAGGGCGATTCCCAACCATCATAGACACGGCTTTGCAGATAACAACCACTCGGCAGTTTGCCGTTCGGTTGTCCGGTAAGGACCAAGACAACGCGTTGTGGTCCTCGCACCCCTCAAAGATATTTAGCTAAATGGACAGTCTCACTGGAGCCTATGGCTGCTAGGGTTTTGCGGGATTGTTCTAAAGAGTAACCGTGTTCACAAAAGAAGGAACACAGGTAGGGTTTTGGTCAGTCTGACACACCTTCTCGCTACACCCAGAGCGCGAAAAGTTATTTGATGAATTGCCATCTCAGAAAAAGGTGACACCAAATTGAGTGCCTAAATATTATTGCATAGTTGCATGGGTGTTGAAAATCCAACAGGGTGCTTTTATTTAAGTATCGCTTAGCGTTAGCGAAAACGGGTATGAGTTAAGTAATTAAGTGCTTAGATCTTCGTGCTTAGCACTAATTACTTGAGCCGGTTATTATTGCTGTTAGCCAGTCATTATTGGCGGCGCTTGCGCAGCTAATAAGGTCTAAAGTGTAAAAACTTAAGTGGTGAAGTAACCTTTCAGGTGAAGAAAAGTGCTTGGTGTTGCACTTTTTATTTCTGGAGTTATTAACTCAGTCATTATAAAGTTCTTGAAAAATACATGGAGTAAAAGGACAGGATGTGAGTGGAAAAACGCGCGTTCACCGGATTGAAATGCGATAAAAACGCGTGGACGTCAAAAAGGACCTTTTTGAGTTATATCGCACGAGTGTGTTTTAAACATGAGGTAAAAATTAAGACTTCTTTTTTTTTGTAATAATAGATGGAAATATAACGTTAGACCTTTATCGTGTTCAAAGTGTAGTTCCGTGGTCCGGTGGGCTAATTTGTGAACAGATAATATCATAGATTACTGTTTTGATACTCGTCTCGTTAATTTCGACGCAGTAGGGTGTAGATTATTATGACTTATGTTTTTGGTACAAGTATCAAAATTTATGTGCAGTGAGTTTAATTTATTTTGATTTAATTAACATTTTTTATTAAATTAAAATTTTTGTTAAGTTTTTTTTTTAAATATTTACTCTCTCAGTTAAATAATTTTCTCCTAGCCATATTTTTTAATCTTTTATTTTGATTTTTTTACATAGATTTTTAAGTTTAAAACTATCGAAAAATGCGTACTCGCGCTGACAATATTCAATGCCCTAAAGGTAGAGCCACATCATAATGCGAAGAATTTTGAGAATATTTTTTTTTAATATACCTACGTTACGTCACAATAATAATCTAAATCTTACTACTGATATATTACTTATCTAAGTAATTATGACAATTTATATCACACAAAACACGTTCCACGTGGTGTGATGGGACTTGCGTGCACCAACGAGACTATATCAAAAGTAATGAGGTCACAAATCAAGCAGGTTAATGCCCTAATGTGCTGTTCTTTTTTTAAATCAATAAAAGATTCGGCCATAATTTTCGGCCAGTTATAAATTAAAATGCAGAGAAAGATTGAAGAATTTTGTTTCTGAGTTTTTTTTTTATTGATACGAGTATCAACTAGTGCTTGACTGCGATCCCGCCTGATGGTAAGCAGTGATACAATCGTTGATGGTGAGGTTCACTAGTTTATTAAGAGCCTATTCAGTCTAGCCTTGAAGGCAAATTGTTCCAGTCCAGAGTTTTGTAAACTCAAAAGAGATCGGTTGTTTAAATGTAAGAAAATAAGCACGATGTTATGTGATGTGTTTATATATATAAAGGTTGACTGACTGGGCAATAACCTATCCTAACCTACCAAGGGATACAAGCACAGGTCTACGAGTTTACGATCGCGTTAATGTAAACGTTTGCTTATGTCCATTCATATGAAAATAAAAAGGTTTTCCTTTATCGTCACCAGACGGCGCTGACAGCGGCTTATTCAGCTTAAGTACAAATTACACAATGTAAAATAGAATTATTTAGTTCCAAACAGTGGCTATATAAAAATTTTATACGGCCTACCTAAATTTCCTTTCCTTAGTATTGTTCATCAAGTTGTTTGAGCTCTTTATTAGTCCTGAGTTGAGCTTTACGAATACTAAAAAATGGTTGTAAGTGGACAAGTCCACTCAAATCTGTATCTTTCCTCAAAAGATCATCTCAAACAATAATGTGCATGGTTCTCATGAGATTTGACCATCACATATTTGCTGTATGAACTTTAAAAGAGATTTTGACCTCTGACTTTTTTTGACCCCAGGTAGGAAACACCGGCCACATCTAGTTTAAACTGACGAAAAAAATGACGTGTTTTTTAACCTATTTGCAAAATAAATATCATTTAAACAAGAATCTACTTACAATAAACCCCAAGGGTGTAGAAAAAATGTGCCCCATATGATCCGCTTAGTTCATGGCTTGTGCCAGTGCTACCTGTTAGGCGGGGTCGCGTGACTATCATAGCAAGGGGACCGCACCCGCGTGGCAGCAATAGTCATATGATGAATATTGTGTACTTGTTACTAAGGGAACTACACAAAAAGAGTTGAACGGAAAAAGGAATTACATATTATGATATCCTGTAATGATACAAATTACATATATTATGTATAAATGAAAATGTTACCACACAGCGGAATCGGCATCGACATTGGCATCGGGTTGTATATTTCTGGGAAAATAAACATATTTTTCTTTCTTTTCTTCGCATTGAAAAGAGAAAAATATAAATCATTGATGTTCGTCAAAAAAGTCCGTACACGTATGTCTTTTGCTATTGCAGGCCAGTCCCTTAGATAAGAGTCCACTTTAACTCTCCGCCTTCGTCTAAAATTGTCAAAAAACTAAAGGTCCGTTTTGACATTAGTATTTTGACTACTTATCGGCTTGTCCGGTGTAGTGTAGCTACTACTAAAATAGCTACTACTACACCGAACCCCAGTTTCGTTCCAAGTTACATTGTTTGTTTGTGGTTGTGGAATTCGCTGCCGCCTGACGTTAGGGGCTGCCAAACTCTTGCAGTTTTTAAAAGAAGAGTGAAAGAACACTATCTATCCATTTCGTCATAGTTGCATGTTAGTATATATTATTTTTTATTATTTAGTACGTATTTTTGTGTTATTTATTTTACCATACATACACATACATACCAATATACATACACATTTGTATATTATTATATTAGTATCATTTTTTTGCGTGTTATATTACTTCATTGTTAGGTATGTATTTTGTGTGTAGGTACTCATTTTCCTTTTACTTTTACACACAGTGTCTACATCTCTTTTTTCTCCTATTTTCCTTTCGCAGGTATGCTGGAGGAGATTTCTTTAGAAATAAGCATCACCTTTGTACTATTCTTCTGTTTCCTTCTTCTGTTCTTTTATTATTGTGTGTACACAAATTGTTAAATAAATACATTCCAGGGTTTTTTTCAAATGTCAAAACGGGTCTTTTATTATTTTAGAGTCTAGGTCTGCCGCGATGTCGCCTTGCATTCAGTAAGTAGGTAAATATGTGTTCCAATATATCAAAAAAATTATGTCACGTATTATCATAATAAGGAGTTATCAGATTATTTAATTTAACGCCAAAACAACTTTATCATTTGTCAGGTCATATTTCTACTGTTTTAAATCCTTCCCTTTGACATTTTCGGAACGCAACGTTTGCGTGACTTGCACTGATATCGGTGTAGCATCGAAGCCAGCCAATGAGATGCTTTCTAGTTGCCATGTAGCTTTAAGGTGTGTCTGCCGGCTCCTTTGCTATCAAATCGATGAAGTAAAAGTGAGCTTATAAAGCCGTTTTATCCACGCCCTTTTCTTGAGCATTGTATTGAAAGAACGTAAGTTAATGTCATAATTTTTGCAACCTGTAATTTTGACATTTTATTTCAAATAAATGAATGTTATCCTTTGTTTCTACCGCGACTCATTGCGTGTATCGTTTTTGTCCCACGGGAACCAGTAAATGAACACACGAGTGTCTTTTTTTGCGTAAAAACTTCTCAGGAAACCGACCTTTTGTCACCTTCGTGTACTTTTTTTACACGTGCGACATGGCGACATTATGAATACTAAAAGCATCCGCCCGCACAACTTATTTACACCTTATGCTAAGTAGGAGACAAGAAGAGAAAGATATTCATAACATTACTTTGACAAAAATGTACACAAATACCGCGTTGAACATTTTCAAATGTAGAGAGTGCGTGTTTTGTTTCGGGATATAGAAATATGCACTTAACACTACTTTTATAATCATTTACCGTTTAAATAGCTTTTATTCATGCTCAAATTGCTTTACGCAATTAAATGAATGCACTTATCAGGCAAGACCAATGTTTCTTCCAGAAACAAACGGTACATCATACTAATTATTATGCAGTCTTATCGTTCGTTTTATCGATTGCTGTAATATAATTTATCTGATTTCCCTTGTACTGACGACTGCCAAGTAAAAGACAAATTACTTCAGCCAAAGAACAATTTATAGGGGTGTAGAAAACAAATAAAACTTAAAGCAGTTTCGGTCCCACTTCCTTGGATAAAAATAAATACGAAAGCAATTTAAAGGAACAATAATCACGCCTTAGTTTAGGGGGTGGCCCTTATGTGGGACAGGGCACAGCAGTCATTGAACTCGGTTGACTAATGGAACCTCTAATTATGACCTATTTTCTGACATTACCGTCGTAAATACTTCGCGAGTTTTATTGCCGAGGTGAATGAAACGTGGAGGAGTACCTTTACCTCTGGCTCGTTGTGGCTTGTGCTTGCTGTAGATAGCTATGTTCACATTGATACAACATCAATGGTTCCATTCAGCCTGATCGTGACTTATGGCTTTGATAGAATTTATTTATTTTAAGTTATGTGTAAATGCTATTTAGCATTGTTTACCAGACAAAACTTTGGGTCGAAAAAACCTACACTGCGGTAGATGTGCAACAATAAATAAATATTATTTGAAATCTAATTAAATACCTATGCATAAAATTAAGTACTTATTATCGTAAGCGAAATACCACTAACTGATTAAATACGAAATCTTAAAAACTAACACAACTACAAACTTAAAATTTGGCAGGTAGGTCCTTATATGGTGTAGACATCCGCTAAGAACAGATTTTACGAAACTCTACCCCTAAGGGGGTAAGACGGGGGTTCAAAGTTTGTATCGGGAAATCAAATTTCACGCGGTCTAAGCCGCTGACAGAAGCTAGTAATAATATGCACAAATAAGTAAAAATAATCATTATGACGATCAAACTAAGTTTGAGAGGACTTTGAAGTAATAGTTTTTCAAATTTTAGAAAAAAAAGTACTCTTGACGACGATGTTTTGATGACGAGACAGAACACTACCTCTTTCTTTATTTTTAGCTACTAAGGTTTACAGTCGTATCTACACTGTCCCATAAGTTTATTGTTCAAAAGTAAAACACCGTAACTTACTTTAACAACGCAACAAGACAGTCAGGAGCTCGTAACACTTGAGTCGTCACCATTACTCAGGTTGCCGGGACATTAATACTATGCGATTGACATAAAACCGAATCAATGGCACATACATTACCGGCGCCGCCGCCACAGGCAACAGCGGTCTAGATAATCTGATTAACCTGAAAGCGTAGCTATGAATTATTTGCAGGAATTATATTACGGTTACTGGGTTTTCATTTACAATAGATTTCCTTGTTGTATGGAAGTTTATGGGATTATCTATAAATATCGCTGTGGTAAATATTCGTAGTAAGTTACCATTTTTACGATCCGATTAAGTATTAAAATGAAGCTGTGGGATTGTCCGAAACAGTTGCCATGGCCCTGGAAAATAAAGGACCACTGAAGGAAACACAGCTGGTTTTTCTGTAATGTACGTATCTATGAGACAATTAATTATTTATTATTATTATTCCCTTTATTCCTTATTAATAAATTCATTTATTTATTTAACTATTTATGTACACACAAAAATAACAGAAAAAGATAATACATAAGAAACATTAGTACAAAGGTACTGCTTATTTCTAAAGAAATTTCCTGAAAGACCTGCGAAAGGAGAAATCAAAAAGAAATGTAGACAATAGTGTGTAAGAAGCAAAAAAAGAATGTGTGAAGTCTTAATCCAAAGTATCCTATAATTAAATATAAAAATATTATATAACTTCTACTATAAATATATATTAAATAATAAACAACATTAAGTTACATTTTGTAATACATTTTTTAACAAAATCAAGAAAAATGTATTATTATTATTTAGTCAGTAAACGTCTGGCACTCTCTCGTACTCTACCCAGATTGGGAGAAGTTATTTGATGATTTCCCACAAAAGAAAACTATTACAATGAATAAATAATTGTGAAGATTTACTGGCGAATTTTAAAGATTTCCGGCAATTATATGAATGTTGTCTGACATAAAAAAAAAAACCCTCCTTTTGCCTTGACGCAGAATTGTGAGGAGAACCGACCCCAGATAATGGGAGCAGGGACGAAACAAAGAAGAAGAAATTCTAAATCTATTTGTTCCCGTAAATCAAATAATATTGATAAACAAATGAGTTTCAATATTTTTTAGATACCTTTGTTACTGATAATTCTCATTAATAAACCAGTCAATGCTTACTTGTACTTCATTTAATCAAGTGCACAGTAAAAGCAACCCCACAAATTCACAGTTTTTTTTATGGTCATGTAAAAACCAAATATTTATGCATAGTGTGGCCGCACCTTTACAACAGTTTTATCTTCATGTATATCTAATGTCATTAGTTGAATTCTTGGTTGAATTTGAGTGATAAGATAGGTACAAATTGTTTTAAAATTGCTCTTTAGACTTAGATGGAGTAGACTGCATTTTGAGATTAGCTCAAATGAAATTATTAAAATTAGACTGCTAACAAAGTGATTCTCATAATATCCACTTAAATAACAACAAAATCAGCCTCATGCAGAAATGTTGCAACAGCAACTCGAGAAAGATTACAAGATGTTAACACCAATCAAACATCCTAACGCGATTTTCGTCCTTATCTTGCCATTAATAAGGACGTTTATCATTTACCACACATAAATAGGGTCCCTCTACGTGATATCATAGTAATTTGTCACCAGTAATGTGACCACCGTACTCCGCAAGGCCGAAGAATTGAAATCGCTATATAAATCTTACTATTCGTCTCCCGGTATAATGATTAACAGAGGTCGATGACCACGCTATTCAAAATGGCTGACTGTAAATCGCGGTTTTTGAAAATGGAATTTATAGCCAATAGCGATGGTTGTTGAGCTCGATTGAATTTGAATGCAGGGAAATTTTATCGACAATTCTTGTGCTTAAAGAATGTTTGATTGTTCCTCCATTACAATTTTAGTACTGCAGTACTATTATTTGAGACATTTATAGAAACGGTAGCAAATGATCGCTATAAAGTTTTATTTTTAAATTCTATTTCTATTGGGTCAAGGAGGTTCAATAGCTTTTGTGTCCTCATCGATTTTTTCGATCAGATTTTTATAAATTTTAAATTCCCATAATAAAAAAACAGACTTAGAGGATCTACAGATCTTCGATGACATTAATCGAAAACCAATTTACTTTCTACAGTTATGGAATCCATTCATACGTATTTTCTATTCAAATTAACGTCTATAACTTAAACAAGATCGTTCGATTCGTTCATCGTATCGTAAAGTGACACTGCACAACCAATTGAATGGTGACCTTCGATTACCATGGGGCTGTGACCAATCTATGGCTTTAATTTGTTAAAACCATGACTATTGTCAGTAGTTCAGTCACTATAGTCATCAATGTCAAAGCAGGGAAATATGTACTATAATTAGAAATTGATATATAATAAGGAAAAATTGTATTGTTGGCTGTTGTTTTCCTACATTCAATATTATTTGTGAACTGTCTGAAATCCGAAATTATAGGTTTATATTCTTCAAAGGATTTAATTATTTAAATAACATTGAATCTATCTCAGGTAGGACATTTAATATATTTTTCAAGACTTCAAGTGAATCAAATGCATCATTATCATGTTAGTAGGCACTAACTTCCCTCTCCTAGAGTGGAGGCCGAAGTCCCAGCAGTGGGAACATTATAAGGCCGACTATGCTATGATTATGCTACGTAATAACTTCAAAGCTTTCAAGGTCACCAACGAGATTCCCATTGGTTACATCCTAAAAAATCCTCACGTAAGCCAAACAATTTTTTTGTTTTCCTACCAAATTCTTAAAAAAAATATCACACAAAAAAATACATCGGATACGATTAGTAGCTTCGTTAAACACAACTCTTCGTACAAACATCGATCGTCAAACATTGGAATACCTCATTTCTTATTTACTTTTCCACGGCAGCCATCGTTTCCACAAGCATCGAAGAATAGGTCAAACATAAACAATTCTCTACCAGAAATGTCTCGTGCTCACGCGAATCAACGCTTGACATGCATTCGTGGATTTAGACAGTATTTTATAATAAAAACATCAACTTTCACTGCAATGTTTGCGAAAAAGTTGACATTTCTGGTTCACTTCTGGGGTAACAAAAAGTCTTTTGAATTGACTTGAACATCGTAAAGAAAAAAAAGAGAAAACCATAGATCGATGCATTATGTGAAGAAAGTTACAGGCTGGTTGTAAATGCTTAAAAAACATTTGAATTCTAAAACGTTAACATGTTATTGTCTTCTTTAACTTTGTCTATTTCTATCTTGTCATCATCATCAATAACCTTGTCAACAGTATTTTATAACAGCCTAAAGAGGATATCCTGCATAATAGTAACTTCTTTAGTTACATTTTTCCTAATGTCACTTTCAAATATATTTCATTGCATGTTTTCTACACTTGACTACAATACTATATTATCATTAATACATTTATGGTCTACGTGTTTATAAAAATATTCATATATGTATACAAGAGCTATAAAACTTTACAACAGCTGCTATTACTTGGGTAGGGTACATATATCAATGATAAATCGTTTATTGGTGTTTTTAAATGACAATGCTTCTAGAATTATATTGCTTTTTTCAGGTCACTGCTACTACTTTTCAAATCCTATTACGAGTATATGTATTTGTGTATTTATTTACACTGTACCTAGTCTTTGTCTTGTTAAAGAATTATGCATGCTTGTTAGCTTTGTTGTTGTTATTTTTTACAACCTTGTCGTCTTCCGTTGTCTTTTGCCGTTTTGTAATTACGAGCATATCCGTTGCAGTGGTTTTAGCTGGGTCGTCTATGGTAAATTAACTAAAAATAGTCATGACATAATCAATCCCTTATTTGGTTTATTCCATTAACGGAGTCAACAAAATCTTTATATCTGATAGCTTTACTGTTAAACTTATTACATCTATCTCTCCCATGTTTATAGTAATTGTTGCCGGACTTAATGACATGAATGTAGTAAATTGTAATTAAAAAGCCATATGGAATGTGCAAGAAAACGTCTAATAAATAAATGTTAGCCACCACTAGGTCACATGTCTTACATCATTAGTAATGGGATATTACGTGTTTATTCGTTTACAGAGAGGAAATAAGCCATTAGACATTTCCGCATTTAATATTAAATTAGGAGAAAGACCATATGTTTGTTAGAAACTATATTATTTTGAACCCATATTGATATTTAATCAATAGTTATTAAAAATTGATTGAGTCTTTGATAGTTTAATTGAAGGAGTAGCTTTCATTGGTTCTCGTACGGAATCGTACGGAAGTTCATAATAATAATAGGTAATTAAATGATGACTTAGAAAGCTGTCCCTGACAGCTTGCTTGGCTTCGATCTCAGGAACCCACCTAACTATACTCATTTTTATTGAATAAATTAACGGTTGATTTTCTATTGGGACTCGAGTTGAATATATCTACGATTTTCTTGAAAAAAACATTATTGAGCTTTTGCACAATGAACCCCTAGATACCTAGGGGCCCTATTAGAAATTTCTAACAACTGAAGGGATATATAATAATCAAAAGACATAAATAACGCTTTAAAATGATTCGTATACATATTTTTTAAAAGGTATCAGAGAGTTCTGATCCGAGTACTTCATAAATACACTTTCTTCTATCAGTGACTTTTTCTGCGCAAAAGTTGAAATTGATTCCATAGGATGAAATATCCGGGATGAAAAAGCATCCTATGTCTTATTTCAGGACATGGTCCGTTGTCGGCCATATCATCGCTTTCCATCAGGTGAGATAGTGGTCAAACGCAAGCCTATCCATAGTAATAAAAAAATGGGCTACCCATGAGTCAAATTTCATGTAATTCTGTTCTGCTGTTTAAACGTGAAAGAGTAAGCGCCTTTGTAATATTAGTCCTTTAAGTGCACTGTTTCTGTGGTGTAATGTCACAGTTGCAAAGCAGCAGTAAAAGCGAAACTTTCAAATATTCGTTGCTCTGAACAAATCCGAAAACATTCTCCAAACATTCTTCAACATAAAGTAAACAACTGCAGACAAACTTCACAGTCACTCAACCCAAACAATCTTAGTTATAGACACTGGGACGGAAGCGTCGAGACACGTGTTTAATTCCGGCCACGCCCCCGGCTTCCTTCAAGTCCTCATTAACCAACTAAATGTGGAACATGTCCACATCGTAACCAACATGTTGGAAAAGAAACATGTTGGTGACACGGGTGATTTATTTCAGCTGGTTAAGAGTGTTAAGACAAGTTGTTATTATGTGGTAATTATGTTGTAACTTGTCTCTCTGAAGTTAGATGAAGTTTTAACAAGCAGCTTGAGATTAGTTTTTGCTTATATGAGTTGAGAAATGGAAATATGCATTATTTGTCTTGATACGGTCATGTAAAGAGGAGAGATGAAACGCATGTTGCTAAAAGAGTTATGAGTTTACATGTAAATGGATGAAGAGGGAAAAAGAGGCAAAAGAAAAGATGGATGAATTGTGTGAGAAGTGCAACGAAAGAAAAGGGAGTTAGTGATAGCGTGACGAGTGACAGGACAGAATGAAAGAAACAACGTGTTGCACCGACCCCAAATAAAACGGGACAAGGGCAGGAAGATGATGATGATGGAGTAACTCTAAGCAACGCTGGATGAGAACTCAATTTCAACTGGAAATGATAACATTGACTTGTTTACTTATTTTGTTATCAATATTTTAATGATAGGCTTTGACCACTATCTCGTCTGATAGTAAGGGATTGTGTGGTCGGCGATGGACCACACTTGCCTAGAAGCAATCTACTCACTCTTGACCTAAACAAGCCCAGGTTGTAGCTATCAGGAAACATAGAAGATTGCAGGAAATTTAATTCAGTAGCTGTACGCACAATGAATGTGTCCCCATAACGAAGGTAAAAAAATTCGAAAGGAAAAAATAAAATTCTTACATTCATACACTGTCATTGATACATGATCAAAATTTTTGCAAATTAGTGGTAGTGGAACGGCTTAGATGTCTTCCTTAGGAATCGGCAAGAAAAGACTTAGACCTCAGCATTGGAAGAAAGGGAGGGAGTGGAGGCCTTTGCCCAGCAGTGGGACAATACAAGCTAGGTATAATACTAATAAGAATATATTAATCAACGCAACTATCTACTTATACATAAATATACAATATTCATGGATGAAACCCTAATCTATGAATATCGAATTATCGACTTTCATCAGTCCATTCACACATTCCTGGAACGAGTTTGAAAACAATTGGAAGTCAAGTGTCCGATGCGACTTTTTAATCGCATGACGGAGCGTTATATCGTACACAAACAATCGTAGCAAGAGATCTCGTTTCTCGCATCCAGAGTTCCCACGCCCCCGTGGGAGAGATGGGACGGGGTGACACAGAGTAAAAAGATGCAGAAGACTAACTTTGTAGGGTTGCAAAAGTACATAGAACTGCCACGTTTGTGTTTCCTGAAGCATTATGTTTTAAATCCCATTTAATAAGAGGACTTACCTAAGTATCTATGTGAAAAGCAATTGAGGAAACCCTGAGTGAAAAGGATGTTGAGCGAAGTGTAGAATCTTTTCTATGTTGATGTACGGTTTTATATCAGAACCAAGAATTCTTCAATAAGCTTTATCATAAGCATGTGATTAACCTCATAGGATTTTCAAATAAAGTGTGGTTCCATAACAACAACGGGCCTCATCAAAGGCTTAAAGTCACCGAAAGTGCAATGAACAGGGCTTTATGCCAAGAGTTTCCTTACGTGATCGAATCGGAAATGAAGATATCTTCTAGACATCCAAGGTCGATCTAGCCCGAAGAATTACTATTTACCGATATATTGCTGTTAGCGATAAGACCACCATATCCATTGATGCAAGTTATTTTAAAAGTTTTGTAAACCCCAGACGGAATAGTATGGTGTTAGAGTCTGTCTAATAAGTTAAACGACTTGGGTAATTATTAGGATCTAATGAAATCTGATGTAGTCAACACGGGTTCAATAATCAAGGTTGATTAAAAGATAGAGATCGTTGTTTACTAACAGAAGAACCTTATGAAAATTAATGAAAAGAACCTTATGAATAAAGTTTATTCTATCCTAAAAACAAAAAAATAAACGTTCCTACTGTTTTAACTACTCTGTGGTATCAAACTATATAACTTACACACACAACTGTTACAAATATTGATAGTGGTGCACATGTTAGGATCTCGTGTTTACTCCTGCGCCCTACAAGGTTCCGCTATAAAACGTTTATGTAATAGAAAAAAGTACGCTTTTCAATTGGTAAACCTTTAAATAGCCTGATCGATATCTCGTATTCGAACGGTACAAGTAAGTAGGTAATTGCTTTATTCAAAAATGTAATACTGGCCTTTAAGAAGAACAAGAACAGTTAGGTTAAGATGCCCTTAGATTTTTTTATGTTGGGAAATCATCCAAGGACTTCTCCTCCTTTTTGGCGGAGCGTGTGTCAGACTTTTACCGACTAAAACCTACTCCTGTTCCTTTTTGCTTGTTCCAGGACCCCGAGGTTCACTTTCACTTAGCCCATGGCTCCAGTAGGCTTCGGCCACGCTGAGCCCTACGATATCCCCTTAGATTTTAAAATTCGAACAGGAACATCTTGATATAAGTGGGCAAACTGTCATTGCAGCAGAGATGTAATTCACCTTTTGAAGTCGAAACTGTAATGAGAATTGTGCACATGTGTCAAACGACGTTTTTCAACACACTTGAAAATAATAAGTAAAACTTCATAAGCACAATATTTACTAAAAAGTTATTGTGAGAAATCGTTCGCGGACTTTTTCCAAGCACAATCGTACAATAAATATAATAAAATGTGACGGTCTGCAAGACTTTTCTGTACTAGTGTTTTCGAATGGGTAGAAAAAAAATTGCTTTGTCAGTCTTGCAATAAAAAAAAACAGGTTAAATAGAATAACTGAAACAAAAAAAAATCAGTATTTTATCTCATTATGTTTTGGTTACAGTCAATAGCCACATTATTATACCATTGTATCAAACTTCACACCTGTCAATTAACCTCAAATTGAACTCCATGACGAATGCACAATTTTGCGTTTTTCGTATACGATAATGCCTGCCCCACACAATAGAAGTGCCGCTGCCGATGTCAGTTACCGATTAGCCCTAATGTGTGGACGCGGCATGCATGCTTATAGCAAGCAGTTTATAGACCGTAAAATTCGATGTTTATGATAAACGTTGTTGATATTGTAACATGGGAACTGAAATGATTACTAATGTAAACGCATGTAAATTATTCCCTAGTAGGTAAGCCATAAGTACGTTTAGATAACGGAATCACATTTTACTGTTGAACATCATGTAAATTAACAATAGGGTATTCACATGAAAGAAATATATAAAAATAGTATGTAGATTCGGTTTGTGTAACTTTATCATCACCATCATGATTCAACTTTGCCCACAGCACAACTTTGCCCACGGCTGGATATAAGCATCCCTTTTCTTGTACCAATCCTTACATTCCTGTGCTACTCTCATCCTGGTTCTACCAGCGATGGCAACAAAATCGCCTGCCTATCTCGCTGCTGCACGACCCACACTCCTACCAGTCCTTGGACGCCACTCACTCACTCACTCCACCGTGTAACTTACCTGAAACAAAAAGATGAAATATTGAGTATAATATGAAGGGAATGGAAGTCTACGATTGTCAGTGGACTGGAGAACATTGACCCTCTCACATTGAAATGTCACAGAGTATTCAGGTGTTACAGTTTTATCAACGTGTCACATTTTATGTTTACATCCTCCCATTTTTTTTGGAGGGTAACCTTCAAACGACGACGCTCAAGGAGCGTAAATTGAGTATAAATGTAAGGAATGGGAGTCTACGATAGTCAGTGGACTGGAGAATAATGACCCTCTCACATTGGAATGTCACAGAGTATTCAGGTGTTACAGTTTTATCAATGTGTCATATTTTATGTTTACATCCTCCTCTTTTTTGGAGGGTAACCTTCAAACGACGAAGCTCCTTGAGTTGGGAAATAGATTAAAAGCGTGAATTTTTATCTCACTAAAACCACCCCGATGATCACCGTCCACACACGGAAGGAGGCTCCGTGACCTCTGAAAGACTGTCCAGGAACCCCTTCTGTGGAACGCCTATTAGAGGACATTTATAGGTAGGCTGGTCTCCCTTGAGTCTTGCTGTGCACGGCAACAGCAACACGAGATCACTGCGCCACCATCTTTCCTGGGATCGCTTGGTTGGCGGACAATGTACCCAAACCTAGAAGCCGAATCCTACCTGCGTCAAACTATGTTCGCGGAATGATTTATAGAACCTACCCTATTCATGATTGTTTGACATTATCTTTGGCAGCGGCTTCACCTGCGTGTTAGTTGAAAATTACTGCACTAAAATGGAGGCAGCTTGACACTACCACGATAAAAATATCTGATGTCTTCATGTTGGCCTTGGTGTGCTTCAAGAATTTCACGTTTATTTTTTCTTTCTTTATGTTTATAATAAACTAGCTTAATAATACCAGCGGTTTCATTCGCATGAATATGGAAAATAAGAGGCATAGTGCAGCTATAATTTAGCGAAAGAATTTTCAGAATCGGTTCAGTAGTTTCAGACATTACCCCATACATACAAACGTACCAACTTTACCTCTTTATATCATTAAAAGTGCTTCTTAGCATTTAATTTATTTGTAGATAAAGCTATCATGTATTAAAATGATTCCCTTAATGAACAAAACAAACAATTATCACCCCTAGCACAATTTAAACATCAGAAAGAATTAATCAGTTAATTCAAAAGGACATTAACTTACACCGTCACGCCTCCATATTAAGATCTTAATAACTAAAGTTAGCAAAACTATTATTATTCACTAACCTTTGGTCTACTAACTAACTGAACATTTTAAGGTCATATTACAAAAGAACCATTTTGAGTGACGGTTAATTAAAGAATGCGGTTTTTGTATAACATTTCAGTTTAGGTTACAAGTGGGAGCGTGTTTTGAATTTGAAGAGAAAAGGTTCCCCTAGACAGGAGCGACTACGGTGCAACGAATTTATAGGTATAATAATATCTTGGGTAATATATTGTCATCGCTAATGCATATAGTCGCGTTACAGTTATTTACGGAGAAAGTTCATAAAGCCACCGTGCAAAGGACAACTGAAGGAATCCGGGTGGGTTTTAGTCACTATAAGTGGTATCATCTTTTCTCGCTCCACAAAAATGAGAAAAATTGTGTGATTCCGATCCTCAGAACAAAAAGAACCTTTAAGCTTACATTTAGGTTTCATACAAAAGTCTATATAATACCAGACAAATGAAATTGTAATTACTGTTCTTAATTAAATTCTAAGGGTCCGCTCAGACAGAGAGGAATAATTCTCGCGCGGTCTCGGGCAGTTCCTGACGGATGGCGTATGTCGAAGATACGCTTCCCGCGTATCTTCCAGGACGCGCGAGCATTTTTTGTCAGGTTCAAGCTTATATGCACTTTATTTCAGTAAGTTTAAAGTTGTTTTTGGAGTGCCTTAATAAAATCCTTTCCGCTGCGCTCCTTTCTGTCTGCGCTGACCCTAAGTAGAATGGTCATCAATGTTGGTAGTCAAATATTGTGTTTATGCGTTTTCATATCGCGTTTATTTAAACAAGCTATATCCATGCCTGTATTGAAGTCCATTTTGACGCAGAACTGAGTTACCGTGGCCCTGAAACGCAAAGGGAAACTGGAGGGACACAGGTGGGTTTTAGTTAATCTAGAGAAGATATTTCATGATTTTCCAGTTAAAAAAAACTGAATCCAATAATTTTAGCGTCTAGTTTAGTAGGTAGGTACTCGTAAGTTTTCATGCTAACTAATTACTTTACAGTTGATAGGTATGAATTCGGTGACGTAACACATCAGCTGTTGCCGTCATATTTGCGTCAATCAACATCCTATACTAGGAAAATTTCTTTATTAATACGGTGTGGTTAACTTCGCCATAATGTTGAGTTCGTTATATTAGCTATTGCTCAAATTGACTAACGTATATTTATTCCCCATATGATTTGAACCTAATCATGGATAGTACCTTCTTTTACAGAAAATGTTTATAATTATTTAATACTTCACGCAGACAAGTGCACACAGATGGACCTAATCACATTATCACACTGTATCACATTTAAAGGCGAACAGAACATTTGTGAGTGTGTGTGTGTGTATATTTGTTACTTTTTCACGCTCAAACGACTAGGACTGAAAGAAATTCGAAGAAATTTTATACACCGGTAGACCATGTGAATTGGCATATAGGATTTTTCGTCCCAAGAGTATGTTGTGCCGCTAACATAAGCTAGTTAAGGCCCAAGCGCCCGAAAAGTGCCTTAGAACAGTGACTTTATAGAGCCTACTCCTCGGTAACGGCCAGGTTAATAGGTTTGAAAAAATATATGTTTATTATAGATTCCTGAACATCATTATCAACATTTGATTTTTTCGTGCGATTAATACTTTTGTCTAAAAAAAATATTACATGCAACAATTCACATTTGCATCTTTTCCCTACTCCTTCGAAACAGCTTGGATCTTTAGAAACGTTTTTACACATAAAAATTGGTGGTTAAATATCCTTCAAAGTGAACATAGCATATGTAAATCAATCAATATTTCGCAAAGAAAATGGATTTAAAAGTCAGCGGGGCTCTGTCTGGGCGCGGCTGGCCGCAAACAAATGCACAGATAGTCGTACTGTCGCCTAGACGGGTACGAGAGTTGTGACCATTTAATGTCGGCCAGATGGTTCAAGGGACTATAAGCCTTAAGGTATAATCATAGTTTTGTTAAACGCACTTGTACGTGTACCGGCGCTCATCATCATCATTCCAGGCGAGGAATGTCTACTCCTGGACATAGGCCTTCTCCAAGCAACTCCACATTAGTCCAAATCAACTGCTTCTAGTATGCAGCAGATTCTAGGTTTAAACTAACTTTCAATCGGCAATTACCCGCTTCTCACTTCTAACTTGGACCAATCTGTAGACAAAGCGACAGTTGACGTCTCATCCGCGGCGATGCACAGCGAATGTCTTCCAACCATAGCCTAGGCTCTGATGGACCATAGTTGACAAATAGGTCAATAACCCATCGTAAAATATCTGTTGCGACATTCACACTTCACAAACTCGATTTAGGTTACGACATAAATATGGGGTCACTGGCTTTTAATAATTTTTTTTACAAGTATTATTTACAATAATGTAAATAGATAGATATATAGTTTATTGGATGGATTGTGTGAGAAGTGATATGAAAGAAAAAGGAGTTAGTGATAGTTTGACGGGTGACAGGACAGAATGGAAGATGAAAACGTGTTGCGCCGACCCCAAGTAATATGGGATAAGGGCAGGAAGAAGAAGAAGAAGATATATAGTTTATTGTAGGTACACCAAGATAATAAATACAGATTGAGCCTTAAAAAAATATATAATTAACTTCTCTAAGCATTCCATGATCTCTACCAGGCAACCTAGAATGGACAGAGATTGCCTGGACACAGAGTGAGGTTGCACTAGATACAGTTCAAACCTAGCTAAAAATACATGCTAAACTCTAAAATAGATAACTACTAGGACGTATACAGGCAAGAAAACTTATAAATATAGAAAGAGATTGCGTGCGCTAATGTAATACAAGAATTTAAGACTATTTAATTTTGATTAAAGTCAATATTTTTATTGGAAACTCAAGAAAACATGTATGAAATATTGCTGAACATTACGCTTAGCATTATTTTTTATCAGATTAAAGAAAACATAAACTAACCTTGAAAATACGATGACGATACTCATATACCAGTATTTTAAATAACTTAGCCATATACTAGGAACGACTGCTGATCATAGGTGCGTTCAAAAATATGTAAACTAATACAAAATACCCAGAACCGAAACCACTATCTGTAAACCATACAAATATTTGTTCGGTTCGGGAATCAAACACACGACACGCACCGCAGTAGCCAACCGCTCAACCATTGCGTCAACCGTGCTATCAAAGTATTACATCTCATACCTGCCAAATGGTGTCTGCCTTACTTTGGTAAGTGAAACATTGATAGCAGTTTTAAACGAACATTCTTCGGTCACACTGGCGACCACGAGACCAACGAAGCAGTTTATAAATACTTATACAGTAAACTCATTCTGTAAACGTTGTTCGGTCATATAAATTACTAGCTATCGCCCGCAGCTTCGTCCGCGTGCACAAAATATAGCTTATGATACTCAGGAATAAAGCAGCTTACTATCAGTGAAAAAATGTTAGCAATCGGACCAGTGCTTCAAACTAAAAAAAAAAAAAAACAAACTACCATTTTAAGTTTACTTTTTAACTTTATTAAATTAGTGTAGATTAAATAAAAAATGGAAGGCAGGAGTGGGAGGATAAAAAACAGTTTACGTTCTATACTCAAACCTACTGAAAATACACCTACAATTTCATAAAAATCGGTCTAGCCGTCTTGTTACAAACTTTGTGACAGGCAAATTTTATATATTAGATAAATCCTATCATTCTCGTATACTGAGCATCACAGCTCCAATAAAACGAGAAAATGTATTGAAATATTACTTTTTAATAGAACCAAGTGATACGCGAGCAATATCGAATAGAACATGGACAAAAACATTTCTTACCTAATTCAAAACTTGTAATAGATACACGATCTTGCATTACATTCAGTTCATACTAATAAAAACTAACACTTTTTGTTGACATCGTAACAATAGACCATTTGTCGCCGGATTTATTTAAAAGCAACATTTTGTTCAAACCGATTCGCTTTGCTTCCAAACCGGATACGAAGCCATTTACAAACATCAAAAGAAAATGCTATATTTATCAGTAAAGGCCTGAAATAACTTGAATAGATTTTCTGTAGTCCGAAGTCTGATATTGAAACAGTTTTGAAGGTACTGAATGTGTAAGAAATTTAAAGAAAAGCAAATGAAGAAAATAATGTTGTTGTTGACAGCTAAGAAGCACAGGAGCACACAGATTTGAGTGGACGAGCGTAATCAGTGCAAGCATTTGTCAGATATCATGTATCTCAACTCAGGACTACTAAAAAGGAATATGGTAGTATATTAGAAGAGGCATATGAAGAACCAAACAAAGAATAGGCTATTTTATAAAACAATTACGAAACAACAGTTTGCTTTCAATGGGCCTAAAGGAAGACATAAAGTCACACACAGTCAGTCAGTCAGTAAGTTACAGTCAGTGGATCACGAATGAAGAGATATCTGCAGTAAAATCACCGGCACAGCCCAAAGAATTGCCAAACTTAAAAGGCAGTGGGTATGGTACATTTAATGCAGATCAGATAGACAATGCGCTCGAAAAGTTCTGGAGTACCACGTACCGAACGACGCAGCTGTGAAGACCTATAAGGTGGGCCGATGATGGTGAGTGTTGCGGAATCCGATGGATGCGAGTCGCACGATGATGAAATAGGTAAATTAGCCAACAGTAAGAGATCTTTCTAAAATCCAAAGATGTAATAACAATCGGTGACCTATGAACTGAAATTTCTATAACAAACGTTGAAATTAATACAACGGGTACTTAATAACTTCCCACAATTAAAATACCATCTGCTTAAACAAGATGGTTCAATAAGTGAGTAATAAATAACAAATACACACAAAGGCTAGGTTAGGGCATCAAACGATCCGATTGGAAATCTAATCGCATGCACAGCAAGGCATCATTTGAAAGTTACACGGAGTCGCTTTCCAACGTCTTCAACGATTAATTAGCCCGTTCGTCTTTGTACACATGATTACTAGACAAATGTGAGAAACTTACGCCTTGAAAGTGAAGTTCGTGAACCTAAAATACATGAAAGTAAGTTCGTTCTCCCAATAGGACTGTGTTGTAACTTTTACTTTTATAACAATGGTAATAAGTCATAGTGACCAAAAAACGGTGAGGAAAAAAATCGTGAAACAATCAGGCCATATAGTCTAGTCAAATTAGGTCATTTTTTAAGAAAGATTGGACAAAATTCTCTGGAGAGGCAAAAACATTTCTAACGGTATTGTATGAGTGAAAAATAGAGTATAAAAAATAAAAATCATTTGGCACCCCTACGGAAGGGGGTGAAAACTGTTTATTGCTCATAACTAACCAGAGAATATAGGTGTACTCACCATTTTTTTTTTCTAGGTATATTAAACCTCAATCTACATTACTGCATTTTAATTATTTTAATTAGACCAACGCAGCATTAGAAAAAAATAAAAATGTTATTTTTGGCCATTGCGGCATTGGGGAAAATTGTGTAGTTTTGTAAACTGAGGAAAGTGTTATACTTTCGACCTAAGTACATAATCGATTTTGCACCCCAGTGCGACGTATGGAAATTAGTTTTTCACGTTTTTTTGCCTCTGTACTTCGGGGGAAATTTAAGTAGTTTTGAAAAAATCACAATTACATTAATTTGGTTTCCTTTATATTTGCACCCTATAAAAAATTAGCATTTTTTTAAGGAACATACGATTTTCTAGTGTTGCCTTAATTGCCAAAGAACTATTACGCCATGGAAGTGACAAGCGCGCGACACGGAATAATAAACTGACAAGAAGAGATAAGCGTAGTCATTACTTAGGAGTGTTGTGGGATGTATTTTACGAGGAAGGAACACTTTCTGATTGTAAATGCTCTGTTAGTAAGTGTTAGTAAAGAAACCTAATTTTGTTTTTATATAAAAAAAAAAACAGTTAAAAAAACCGTCCATTTATCTTCTGTACATACATATAAATAAAATTGGAGTATCTGTTTGTAATATTGAAGTAACTGCTTTTTACTACATGCATATTAATATATCTGTACCTCAGAGGTAAACAATAGTAAGTGCCAAAAAATAAATTTTACAGGAGAGGCAAAAACGCGCGGAAATAAAGTTTGAATGTATTTTTGACATAGTTGCTTTAAAGATATTGAAACAAACTCAATTGTATTTTTTATAATTATTAGATGGAATTATTGTGTATTACACATCGCGGGTCTCAAACCATAGGGGCGTATATGCAAAAATGTGATTTTTCGTTTTTAATGCCATTGGATTCTACTACAAGCAATACATTAACTGAATTTTTCTTATAATTTTGTGTTAATTACTTTTTGCATAAATTAAAAAATATTATTTGCCGTTAGCTGGAGAGTCTAGAATTATTTTTAGACCAAATAGCCGTATAATTGACGTAAGAGCGATATTATTGCTCATTGGGGCAGTTTCGACGTGCCATCGAGACGTACGTACGTACGACTTTCAATTTTATCGTGAATCAAAGAAAATCGTATCGGACCATAAAGGCGTATGAACATACGACTGTTTATTTTACTTTAACCTGAAATCATTTTGTCAAGCTATATAGACGTTAGTGATGTAACGAATATTCGCATTCGCGAATATTCGCACATTTTTTGATATTCGTATTCGCATTCACGAATATTCGCACATTTTTTTATATTTGCATTCGCATTCGCAAAAAACATGCGAATATTTAGCGAATGTTTTTAACCAACAAAAAGGAAATAATATTTTGATTGAATGGATCTAGAAAGATAATACAACTTATATGATTTTATGTTTACTTTAATTTTATTCCATTACACAACTTTATTTCACATTTGCAGAATCACAAATTGTGAAACAACATGTTCATCTCAAATCATAACAAATCTTTTCGAATGAATTTAACTGTTTCTCCAGATGGGTGCGTGACGAGTATTTTGGATATTCGTATCCATCATAAGAACGTTTGTAGTGTTCGTAGTGTTCTTAGACGTGAATAAAGCCAGTGGCCTCGACGGGATACCAGCAGTTGTCTTAAAACTTTTGCCCTTGAATTGTCTCTAATCTTGACCCGCCTATTTTGCCTCTCTGAGACTGAATAAGTGCCGTTCAAACTGTGCCCAAGAAGGGCAGTCGAGCTGACCTGGCAAACTACCGATCCATCTCCGTTACGTCCATCCTCTGTAAGAGTATGGAACGGGTGTTTAACAAATAACTTCTCGCATACCTAGAAACTAACGACATCGTCATTGACCGGCAATACGGTTTTCGCCAAAATCGGTCTATTGGGGATTTTCTAGCGAGAAGCATGGGGAAGCGCTTGCCGTCTCCCTTGATATCTCGAAGGCTTTCGATAGGGTCTAAGCTGAAACGAAAGTCTTATTGCTAAGCTTCCTTCCTCTGGTCTAACCACTGGTCTGTGTGATTGGATCGTAAACTTCTTGAGGGATCGATCCATCCGAGTGGTTATTGATGGCTGCTCGTCGGGTCAAATGGATATTAATGCCAGGGTCCTTCAGGGGTTGGTACTCTAGGCAACACTGTTCTTGCTGCACATAAATGACCTACTTAAAACCAGTATCTTTGGGTACATAGACGATAGCACTGTTGTTGAGAGTTACATGTCCGGCGCGCGAAATAGTGGGTCTCAGATCCAGTCTCTTTCCGAGATCTCTCTCAGATCTCAGAGCTTCTTGGGGTGCCGCTGTCGACTACCCTCAATTTCGGCTTCTACATCGAAGCAAAAGCCAAATTGTCTGCCAAAAAATTGGGGATCTTAGTGAGGGTGAGACGGTACAACCTCTATCAAGCACAAGTTCGATCGTGTATGGTCTTGAGCATCGACGCCGAGTTGCTAGCCTGTCGGTTTTTTATTTTTTACGTTTCGGAGGGTGTGCATTGGAATTGCAGAATTTAATTCCGCCAAGTCCGTTCCATCATTGGACCACACGGCGTTGCGACACCGGTACATGGTGGACATTCCACCCATACGTAGAAAGTGTCATGGGAACACACTCATTATGCGTATAGCTAAGGAGTGGAATTCCCTACAGGATTCTGTATTTTCTGAAAAACTTTTTGTGTTAAGCTTCATTCAATCAGTCTGTTAAGGCTCTGTTATGTTCGGTTCAAATTTGGCTGATACGAAATGTGAAAACTGTCTGACATTTTGCGCGCACTTTGTTTGAAAGTCAATATCCGCATTCGCATTCGCGAATATTGAATTTGAATATTCGCATTCGCATTCGCGAATGTGAGAAATCAGATATTCGTTACATCACTAATGCCGGTTTCCTCACGATGTTTTCCTTCAGCGTTTTTGAGAGCTATGTTTTGTTTCAGCTCAATTTCAAATGTTTGTGATTTTAAAGACATATCTAATAATTGTGTTCAGATTTATGAATAAATTTTATTTTTATAATGCTTATTTTTCTTTTTAAACACGAAAATATTGTGTAATTGCCTATTAATCATTTCTTTTTTTTTAATTGTAGAACAAAACTGGTTTATACTTCCTCTTTGAGTTAAAACACCTCTCAATATTTATGACAAGCCAGACAGGCGTATGATTTCTTATAATTACGTAAATAACGTTAATTTTAATGGGTTCTCATTCCTAAATAGCAATATTTGAAGTCACCAATTAAGTAATAATAAATATTGGTATAAATATTAACAATTTGAGGAAAAAGATTTTACGTCCATAAATTTCATATATTTTATGGAGTATTTTGACGGAATTTTACAGTATAGTCGTCATGCTATATAGGCGTATCAACCAAAAACTAGTGTTATAAAGGCCCTAAAATTAAGAATCCTATATTAATTGCAGTATAAATAATAATGCAAAAAAACAACGAGCTGGCTCAATCACAGGAAAAGTTATTAAGTTTTTTATCTCTCCTGAAAAGTAGGGGTTTTGTGGATACGCCCCTATGGTTTGAGACCCGCGACATAATTACAATAAAGTTTAGAACAACATTAAGTGCGCGTAAAGCTGACGTGTAAACAATTTTATCATCATTTTAAGTCCCATACTCGATATGTTTTTGTCTTAAATAATTGGATATTTCTCTTCCTAGATGTCGTAGGACTTGATCCCCTATACCATTACGTAGAACTGGTTCTTACGATTTTAACAGTGCAAAAAAATATATTTTCAAAAAAGTGGAGTTACTATTGTTTACCTCTGAGGTACAGACATATACGGTACATAGAGTTTGACTATCAAAAGAAGACAACGAATTATTAATCAAACGTTATGTATGGCAGCATTTAAAAAAATTAAGAATTGTCAAAATTGTTTTCCTGCATCTTATTATACTCGTTTTGCTTAATATAGTGCCATAAACAATCACTAGTTCGATGGAAAGGCTACTATTTAATATAATGAACAAATTTAAAGACGCAAAAAGTGAATTCAATTAAAAACATGCAGATAAAATGCGACGGTTGGATACAATAATATCATTTCTAGGTTAGTTTTTTAATTACTATTATAAAAACTTGATACTTTTTGACTATTTAATAATTGTAATATTACTCACACGGTGTATTATACTTTTCAGGAGGTTTCGGCAATGAGTAGACGAAACTCATAGTAACGAAAACAGTAAAGGACATGGAAAGTTGTATATTTCGTATGCGCGCTATCTAGCAAAGTAGCGGCGGACATTTGAAACATATTAATAAAAGAAATCGATAACACACAATTTGTTTTATTCAAATTTAAAGATTCCAGGGTAGTGTTTATTGAAAGACCCACTGGCTCCACAAATGATTGGACCTGTGCTTTGTATAACATTCGATGTTGTCCTGGTATGAAGCGCCGTCAGTGCCGGATTAAACCGACGCGGAGTCTATTGCTAATTCGACCAAGGGGCCCCCCCTACTACTAATCAATTAATTTAATAGTAAGATATTAATTAATTTAGTACTTTTGGAAAACCTAGATGTAGATAACCTAGATGTAGTTGTTTTTTGCATACCCCGAGTGATTAGAATTTTGCTTAGGACGTTTTACGTTTTCTTCTGACAAGTAATACAGAATTAAGGAATCTTTTCGATGCTGATGGCGAAGCCTTTATGAACTTATACAGAAAAGCAGTTAAGATTTACTAATAAGATGCAACATTTATTTTTCTTTGAAGTAGTCACATTTAGCCAATTTTTAAGTGGAGTAATCTTTCTGAGAAATTGATCTCATCAACATGCCAACATCGATAGTCATCATCATTTCAGCTGAAAGGCTTCCATTGCTAGACAAAGGTTTTTCCTAAGTCACCACAACGGCCGGTCCAGTCTATCACGCCTCCATCGACTTCACGTGAACCTTACTAAATAAAAGGTTATCGGTACCCTTGTTGCGAGACCTTTCAACGTTACGTCTTCAGGTATCCGGTCGCCATTCCAGAACCTTTCGGCCCCATCGATCATATGTTCTGCGAGCAATGTACCCAGCTTACTGCCACTTAAGTTTATCTTCCTCTCCATTGCTCTTTGTGTTGCTTAAAACCATCTGATGAGGCGCATTGTGAACGACCACGTTTCAGAGCCAAATGTCACTACGCACAGGCAATGTAATATTCACATAGACACACAAAATATGTAATTCCCTAAAAACCTTGTTTAAGCTTATTCTGAGTAGGGTTATTAAAATTGAGCTTAACCTACACATATTAAAATTAAGTGATTTTAGCTAGCGCTGCTAGAAGCTGTTGGCTAAAGCTACCCTTTCTAAAATAAGCTTGAACAAGGCTTTTATTCACCAATAACTTCGTGGATTTTAAGATCACTTGCGTAAAAAGTACGATGATGGGATAAATTCTAAGAGATCTTCTATTCTGTAGTTTGCTTGCAGGATAGTCTGAAGTAAAGTGACTATCTCATCACATCCAAAAAAATCAGCTGTATTTAGGTTTCACGCAGTACCAATATTTTGACTAGTTTTCTTTTAAGTTCAAAAATGCGGGATCCCTGAACGCGCGGGGCCCCAAAATGGGGGAGTCTGTAACATTTGCTACTCTTGATACATGGCTAATCCGCCACTGAGTGCCATCTAACCTTTGCATGAATGTCGAGTTTCCTAGCAGCTACCGTAGCTTTGTGCTCAATGAACTGCCCAAAGTTTAAGGAAATTTCAACTCCCAAGAGCTGAAGGCGGTCGATACACTCCAAGGATACATTCTAAAAAGCAGGTGCCAAGGTGATCAGGCTGCTTTTGGCAGTGAACGGACATGCTTGAGTTTTGGCGGCATTGAATATCGCGGCTAAATAAGCAGCACATGTTTAATTGTTAAATTAACATGCATCATATATATATATATCGCATACTTATTATTTTCATGAATAATCAAACGTATCAATTTCGTTTAAGTGGCGTACAGCTAGGGTGAACAGCTTCAATTTTTTTTAATACGGCTTCCTTTTTGTTTTGCCATCTTTCGTTGGTCAGAGTCTACACCAAAATAACATTTTTTGCAATATTTGTCTGTCTGTCTGTTTGTCCGTGCTAATCTCTGATATGGCTGGACTGATTTTGACGGGACATTTTTTGGCAAGTAGGTGATGTAATAAGGTGTAACATGAGCTACTTTTATTTTAGAAAAAAGAAATTCAAAATCCTGTAGTCCACGCGAACAAATTCGCGGACACAGCTAGTTTCAAATAAATTAGTTGTATTTCGGTTGTCTTTAGAACTATAAACCGTGTGACAGCCCTGATTATTCTACGGCAAGGTAGGAACAAAAAAATATTAGTATAAAAAATGTGGAGTTTTAAGTATGCGCCTCAAAAAGAAACTGGGTAAGGGCGAGTCGGACTCGCACACTGAGGGTTCCGTATCAACTAACTTAAATAAAATAAATAGCTAGCTTTTGCCAGCGGCAATTATTCCTATACTTATGCTATAAAACTTGCTTTATGCCAAATTTCAGGGTTCTAGGTCAACGGGAAGTACCTTTATGATTCCCTTGAGTGTCGCAATATAATTTTTTTTGCGACGTAAATGCCGATATCTTTTTTATTCGTTAACTTTTTATTTTTATACAGCTCTAATTCATGATGATGATGATGATGTAATTTCCACGATTGAAAGGTTAAGGGACCGCAGTCTTGAGTATTCGGTTTAAATTTCAACTTGATACTTGCACTTGTTCTCGAGATAAAGGGACTTGACAGACAGACGGACGAACAACAAAGTGATTCTATAAGGATTCCGTTTTTTCCTTTTGAGGTACAGAAAGAAATAAAGATCGACAGAGAATTGATATGATTATCATAATTTCTTGTTAAATAAATACTTAATACAGGGGCAGGTCGGGAGGCACGACAATGCAATACACTTCATAATCCGTTTTTCACAACACAGCTAATAAAATACAGGAAATTATAGTTATTAATTTGTATAGCGCAGGGATCGCTTCTTGCCATAAAAATGATCTAAACGCAATATACATGCACGCACTTACTTACTCTCGACCCCGCCGCGCGCGCGCCGCGCTACCCCGCGTTCGCCCTCCGAGCGCCACGAGGCGCAGTATGTATTCACGTTAACTCTACATAAATTTCCAGTTATATATTTCTTATTTTTATTACGTGCGAATGTTTTATATATAGAATACATTATATATTAAAAAATCCATGACTACACTAATTTGCCCCGAAGTACAATCTACAAATATTGTAAAATGCTGTTTTCCTAGGGGTGCAAAAGGGTGCAAAAATAACTGGATGTATAGGATGCTTTAAAAAGCTTATTATGAGTTTGCACCAACTGGCTAAATTTCCCTTGAGCCGCAAATTAAAAATAATGATTTATTAGTGTTTTATACACCTCACACTTTTTTCGTGAAAAGTAATTATACACCAAAGGGGTATCTACATATATCTAAACTTACCACAACTAAATACTTATGAAATTTTTAAATTTTGGGACTTTAATGTTAAAACCTAATATTAAACGATGTTCCGTACATAACAGGAATGGTGCAAACTCAGAGAAGACTTATATTCATGTCTTCTAATGATTCCACAAAAAATTACAACTACACGAATTAAGTCCAATCTTTTTGCTAATTTGACTAGACTAATATTCTATAACCAAAAAAAAGACATGTCATGACATCCATCAGCCCGCACTATATTACCACGCGTATGTAACTACGAGTGGTATTATAGTGCCCGTCGCGTGGTGATATTACCGTCCATTCCTTCTCCCAGAGAGAAGGCCTCCGTTTCAGCAATAGAACATTACACGGCTGATTATGCTGTAACCAAAATGTCTTAAGACATTTAATAAGCATGACATTAAAAATTGTCAAAGAATACATAATTTGGTGACACATTAGCTTCACTTGACGATGAATTATAAATGTTTACACAAATTTAAAGCAAATTTTACCGATACGAGAAAAAAAATACGTTTTACCCAAGTAGTAATTTTGAAACCGGTGCAGTAAATGCCGTGGAAAAACAAAACACGCTCGATATTCTCCGAACACATAATCAACACATTTAGTATAGCGGTAAAGTATTAGCTATAGAGTGTAATAGAACCGACTTGTTAGCGAATAGCACGACTATCATTAAGTAGCCTACTTCCCACCGACGACGGCACATCAACCTGCTGATACACTTTTGTTTTCCAGCATTGAGGGTAGCAAATATAAAATTACTTGGGAAAATTCTGGTAGATACTCAGATGTATTGATAGGAGTAAATGATGTTGTTTGCTGCGGGCTTGCGGAAGGCGAGTAGCGGGCAGCCCGCTGTCCGGCTGGCTTGTAAGGTACGGGCACAAAATAGATAGGTACAGAAGTCAATCTACATACAAAGCGCACTCGAGCAACGCACACATAGACACCGCTCACAGACACGATGTCTCGGATCACTCGTCGAACAGTTCCGGCTCAAACGCTCATTAGTGTGCGTCCACCGAGCGTAGGTATAAAAAGTGAAGTACATACATCTTCTGTACCTATCTATTTTGTAATACCGGTGTTGATAACGCGTTGTGTTCCTCGAGCGCCTCGAAGTCATGTCAGCGAAACTGAAGGGGCCCAGGAGGGCCGAGATTATCATTATCTTATCAGCCGAAAGACGTCCACTGTTGGACATAAGCCTCCCCCAAGCGTCGACATTATGCTATGTTCGAAAGAATTACCGTGACCCTGGAACGCAAAGTATGACTAAAGGAACAAAGGTGGATTTTAGTCAGTAAAAGTCACGCACACATACACTCCCTTTCGCTCCACCCACAGAGGGAGAAGTTATTTGTTGATTTCCCAGATAAAAAAATAAATAAAAAAGGAGTTGGTGATAAAATCAAAACCCAATCAAATTCAATGGCATTCCAGAGGCAAAAGTTATTCGCAGAAACGTACATCGTGATTCAAAATAGTTTAAAAACACGACGATAACAGTTATGAAGACGTGGCCTAATTACTTAAACGATGGTGTGAAGGTAAACGCGAGTTCGAATAAATTAAGTGATTAAGATTTCGATATTGCTAGAGAGATTCTCGCATTTGAATATTCATAAAAAGCCATAAAGTAATTAACTACTGAATTCGGAAGCAAATTAATCCTCGAATGACTTCAATTAATTGACTAATAACTTTAAAATCGATACATTTGAAAAGAGAAATGCTACAATCGACGTCTTCATTTTACAAGAAACCGCAATCAGAGGTCCTAAATCACGGTACATTGAAATTTGCACAAAGCTCGTCAAACAAAGTTACATCCCACACGACCATTATAACGATCCATTGAAATCAGCTTCTAATTAGGTATTACATACAACCTGAATGGCCATGTATGAGACTCCATCCCATTCAAACGTTATCCGATAACACTTTAATTAGACTGATGTAGAAATCTTGTGACGTGCTTGAGAATTAGCTGTCAAAAGATTAATTAAATTTAACAATATCCGCTGAGGAAGAGGGTGTTTTTCTCGCTTATGTTATTTGATCGCAGGTTAAAAGCTAGACATATGAGCTTCTTATTCAGTGAGTCCGTAAATGCTGTCAGGTTTTTTCTATTGGGTTTTTTCAATAATATAATCAAGATAACATATACTTTCTTGTAAGTGATGGTTGACACTACAATTGGCGCAGCGTTTGAACGACTAGTTGTTGCGCTGTTTATCGCTTATTCGATTCCCGCACGGAACATTGTATGGCCTACAGTTAGTTGTTCTGGGTCTAGGTGTTTAAATAATACAGTTTTACTAAATTTCCGAGGATGCTAATTCATAAATATACAAAATCGACATATCAGTTTTTGCAATGCACAATACAGCACAACAGTGAATATCCTTTTCAATGTAATCAATTACACTGACAGATCGCTATCGCTATTAATGTAATCAATCCCACATGTACTGTTTTAAAAGCATTAACCTAAATAACTGTAATTAACAAAACGTAATCAAATACTGACATTTCCTTTTCAGTAGGCGTCTGCAATAACTCTATAATAACTTCAATTTGCGCAACTTTATTGATATAATTGCATTGGAATATAGGGAACGTTTGAAGCCTACACTGTACTTTCAAAATCTTGAAGTCTTGAGGCTTGGCACTACCCACTGACGCCCATATTAGGTATAAAATACCATAAATCTAGGAAATCATATTGGTTGATTGATCAATGGACTGGTAATAAAACTTTATAAACATCAACCATTGGTACCATGAGTAATCATTTACAGGTTATATCATATATTATATCATTGAAACCGATTGTTTGTAAGGTGGAAAATTATCAAATAACTCCTCCTGCACTGAGTGGAGCGAGTTTCTGATTTTTATCGGGTGTACACGTGTTTCTTCAGATATCCTCTGCGATCCGGGCCAGCAATGAATCTTCTGAATAATTCCATATAATGAAAATGGATCTAACGCGTTAAGGACAAAATGTTTACAACGTACTTCGCGTCTCTGGCAAAATGCTGTAAATCTGCTACTTCCTACAGTTTATCTTAAACCAACAGCTTCTCAGCAAATTACATAAGTAATGAAAGTCCTCCATCACTCCCTGTCAGAGTCCCTGCAATCTGCTTATCTCCATCGATTGAGATCAATTCAAGTCGCCGAGAGGGCACCATAACTCCAGATTTAATAAAATCCAGGCTTGGAGAGAGCTAGGTAAAGTGTTAGGGGCAAACGTTTGCACAGTCATTATTTTGTTAGCGATTTCAGTGAAAACACTTGGAAACTGATCAAATTACTAGTTATGGATTTATGAGCAGTTGGATAGATAGTTACGTACGCATTTGCTGCACTTATCAATTTTCATCGTTTACATGTTCTGTGGCCAGTAACTTGTATTTTCTTACTTGATTCCAGGAATCCGGTAGTAATTCTGATTTAATTTTCTGATACATCGTGTGCAATATTTCAAAGTGATGATTAGACATTAGAGTGAGTATTGGTAATAGTCATGTAAAAGATTGTTACTTCTAAAAGGAGGTATCATAAATTAATAATATTACTGGTCATAATCACATCAATCTTTAATAGCGTGTTATGATCCTAGCATAGTGAATTTTATGCTTCAGCTTCTAATAGCACTCACTTTAATCGACAATATATGACAGCAATATAAATTAAGTACAACACCTTAACTGTAAGAGAAAACTGATGCTTTATAAAAGATTTTCATTTTCCCTTTCGTTACGACAGTCAACTTGTATAAACGCCAACAATTTCCTTACTGGAGTGTTGTTCAATTCATTTAACAGGGACATTAAAGTGTATTGTAGCCCTTATCGGCAGAGTTTCGACACACTATGCCTTCGTGAGACAAATCGTCTCGCCTATTCCCCCGACACCAGAACATGCAATTTCTCCTGATAGTTCAAAGATAACTTCAGTTAGACTGTAAAATATATTCTAGACTATGTTTTCGTTCCCGTTGGGTGTTCCAACTAGGTATTGCGTCAATGCACACAGTTCTTTGATTTCCTTTACCTTGGTCGGTACTTTTGTTGGGTTTCGTAATAAAAGGTTGTATTGTGAATGTGTTGTGACCGCAATGTGCAACGGATGTCAGAGTGAATAGATCACTAAATGCATTAGTTTTTACATCAGAATTTAATTGACCACCCAGTGAGATTGCATATTCAAATCGTGCTTTACAATGGAGTGATGAGCGGATCTTCTTTTAACTATTTAGTATGGCTTTAGTTGTTAGTTGTAGCGAATAATTATGCTTGATAAGTAGTGATAAGAAAACTATGAGGAACAAGAAATAAGTAAGCCTGTCCTCAGGCATGTAAGATAGGATATAAGATATATCAAAGGTAAAGAAATTACTTCCAATTAATTACCATATCCACATTTACTGGAAAACCTAAGCAAAATGGTACTATGTATGTCCTAGCAGGAAGCATGAACCAGCCAGTTTAATAGCAGAGGAAGCTATCAAGTTGTCGCTGCTGAGCTATTAGCTACTACGTCGATAGATAGATTTATGTAAGCCCATCGCGACGAAAATAGATGGACGAGATTCTGCGTTCGGACGTCCACGACGTATAAAGACGTAAATGGCAGGAATGGTAATTGACGATGATAGTCTAATCTTATTAGCGATTGAAAAAGATATGGGGAAGTTGATAACGCCGAAACTGTTGAAAATATTTTTTTAGACATTCCTGAAATTTCTGGTTCTATCATCACATCTCATTAATATTACCTATAAAGGCGAAAGTTTTGTATAGGTATGTATGCGTATTAATGTATTTGTTACTTCTTCACACTCACGGATTTTGCACACGAGTAAACTATATCCTGAAATAGGACATAGACAATTTATTGTATGAGTATGTTCCCTTGGGAGCATTTTCTGTTTTAAAGCGGGCGAAATAAAGACAACAATAAGAACAATTTTTTTAAGAACTAGATATATTATGATAAAGATGGTGTTTTCTTGAAACTGTAACAAAATTGAGATACCATAAAAGATAAACTTAATAGAACCAGACCAACCAAAAGTGCTCATCATCTCAAATCAAATCAACGGTCATCACGAAGCAGCGATGGCCAAAACAAAGGGAAAGGCAGACGTTGCTTCATAAATGATAGCTTTGTGATCCAAAACAATGCACTCCTACGCTTGTTGCCACACATTAATATAAAGCTTAAAGCATTTGGAACAAAGGCAAACGATAATAAAATGTTAGCAGGACCAGAAAGCCCTTTACGAACGCCAAGCATCATTGGTAATGAGAATTCTACGTGATTTCGTTGAAGTTTACTCATTAAACAGGCATGTTTACTACCGAACTTTACCGTTGAGATTACTTTAGGATTTGTAATGGAAAATTCATATAACATGCAAAAGCTTTCTATGCGAATGATAGAGCATTAGGAAGCAAAATCTTTGTGTTCTGTTCTGATGATATTGGGTCAACATTCAGGCTGCAATAACTATTGAAAGTATTTATGCTTCGCTACCTAGAATTTGTATTCATTCGCGCACGAACGTGTGAGTCTAACCTAGTAAAAGTTCTAAATCTAGCCAACCTATATTGAAACACTCAACAAAATTCTGGTCCACTTCCTCAATGCACGTTAATTCAGACTAAACTTACAATTTAACCATTCACCAGTTTTTACTTACAGTCATTAATCCACCTGCAGTTAGTTTTACGATAGTAAACGCTGCATTGCAAGCCTTAATTAATGTTAACCGACTTTTAAAGTCACGCAATCTTTCCAAGGTAAAAATAGAAGGCTGTGTGAACTTAACCCTGTTATTTGTGAAAATCTCTGGTCTGAATCACGTAGACGTTAGTCAGTTGTTATTCACCAGCAGCGAGAAATAGACGGAGGATAATATACTGATATAGTTGATGACACGTAATATTAGTGCAGCGGATAGGATGCATGAGATCACTCTGGATATTAATAATGGAGAGGTAGCTGCTGTACAAGATATAACATTTGGGTTGCAGGAATGTTCCAAAGAGTTACTTTGGATCTGGAACGCAAATGGCCACTGAGGAAACACAGGTGAGTGTAAGTCAGTAAAAGTCTGACACATCCTCTCAGGCCACTCAATGGGGGAAGAATCATTTGATGATATCCAACGTAAAACGAATACAGACTTTTGTATAGTCACATACCTACCTCCTGAAAGCAACAAAATTAATGCAAAACATCGAAAGTAAAAATTGTTTCAGATTTACTAAAAATCATAGTTCATGTTATCTCTGAGCACATTGACTTTACAAACAAATAAAGCATAGAAACAACCCATTTTTATATCATATTCATAAAAATGTTTAGTCTTCCGTTTTGTCTATCAGATTTAGACCGCGACGCCAACATTTGTATATGATAAGGATGGTTTACCTGGTCTACTGCTTAAACAAATATTATGTGTTTGCTCGTTACTATCACAACCAACAAATATGGGAAAAAATAGTTGATCGTTGCATGACGAAATTGAAGGTGCCATGTGAAAATTGTATCGACGGAGTCAATAAAGAAAGTGGGATTGTAGTACAGTGGGTAGTGGAAGTAAATATTGATATAATTCTTGAAGAAGTGACTGCAAGAATTTGTACACGTGGTTTTGATTTTAGCTAAACACGATATCTAGAGAAGTTACGTATTTGGTGAAAGTTATTCCAGAACACAGAAAAACAAAATGTTGCTTTATTGAACATATACTAAACCCATGAAAAAAGTCTCTTAATTCTATTATTTATCAAACTTAAAGATTAGCAATGAAGTAGCAACATTTTTAGTAAACAATGCCAAATTATCAACATAGGTCAAGAGCCGCTATTACAATTGGACGTAGTTTTATACGACACCATTACCAAGCAACCGATTAAATTGATATAATGAAATCAAAGCCCAAGATAAGAAAGTGTTATTTAACGTCTAAGTTACAACTGGAACTAACAATACCTATGCCAAGTTAAATGAGGTAAATAGGTTACAACAATGCTACTTGCTTGTAGATATCGATCGGCAAGCAATCGTATATTGTTGTAATCTTTGAACCCGCCATTGATGTATGGGACTCCAACCGGTAATCATGTATTGTGAACAAGGTGCAATACTGCCGTGATAAGCCATAAGGGCAAGGAGAAATTGGTTAAAATAGAGAGACTGGAAAAACAAGAATAGTAGACAAGAAATTTTCTGTAGTAAGAAAGAACGAAATGTTTAATGGTTTCTTTGTAACGAAAAGAACAATTTTTTTCGCAGTTGCACAGTAGTGAAAAGTTATAGTCTTGGCCTTGGGCGACTATTAGAAGAATACTGTGCTATATTCAAAGGCGTGAGTGACAGTGTTCTAGATACTAATGAAAGAAAAACCTGAAAAGTCACTGCGTCGTGTTTGTATCTCAAGTCCCAATAGTTTTTCTATAACAAAGTTGCGTTACTTAGTACGTGTCGAAACTTAAATATAAAAGCGTGATGTTCTATCGGTGAGAGAAAGGAAATAAAAACTAATCTGTAAGTAGCGGATTTTAAATAATGTAGAAAATGTTAATGTTTACTGCACAGACTGAGGTCGGAACGTTGACTTACTTTGTGACTACGTAGCGTGCTGCTGATGCATCACGGTGCATTGAAGAAATTCACATTATAGCGAAATGCTCAGACTACTTTATACTAAAGTTGAACAGTCTATTCTCAACATGAACTCTTAAAAATATTACCCATTCATCAAGTAGTTAGAAAGTTTAGTATACATTTGTCTAACAAGATTCTAACTGGACAAATGCCTATAAACTGAGTCTTTTAGTGAAAAGCAATGATTTTTCAATGTTTTCTTGGGATTTTCTTATCCCCTGGAAGAAATGATTCGTGGTTTAGACTTTGCCACACCTTGCAATTTTTTCTTAACCAAGCTACCTTTTGGCATTATTAAAAAAATACGAAGAGGTTTCAAATGAAGTTCAATATTGATGAAAAGTGTGACCATCAGTGGTCTGAAAGCCATCAGAGGCACATCCGACAAAAACTGACCTAGTCTGGATAACAACTGACTGCAACAACGTAGCGGTACATTCAGATTACATTTAGAGTGATGCCGCTTTCGGCTCGCATTGTTATACGCTTTTTAGTTCGCGGGTAGATCGTAACCGCTGTGTGGGTGACTCAATCGCTTCCACGAATTGTGTGCGGTGAACAGAAATGATGCTGAGTGCTGAGAAAAGCCTTGGTCTGTAACTACTTTAACATTTCCGTCATTTTGTATTTGCAATTGCATTTACATTGTTATTTGTGTCTATATCTTAAGCAGCCAACTCCTACCTGCTACCTTCTCTAATAGCTAATACAATAGCTACATTTAAAATATTTAGTCTATCACTATCCAAATCTTTTTCGGTCACCAAATACAGAAACATACAAATTAGGTCACACAAATCAGTGACGTAACAGTTAACGTTATAATCAATGCATCAATTTTAATCACTGATACGGATATATCGCAAGCCCCACAAACATATTGCCAAAACAGTTATATCACAAACACACGCATTCGTTACAAGCATTTAATTTGAAAGTAATAACCATAACACTCATAACCTATCACTCAGCTCTTTAAAAGCCCAATTGAACCAACAAGAGGTGAATTAAAAGTAAAATAAAAAAAGAACAAAATGGCGTTTATAATAAAGCAAAACAAATGGCAACGAAACTCGCGGAGAATTGGGGCGTGAAGAGAACGTTGCAACAGCCGGATCCGAACCCAAGCACGCACATATTCACCAATATCTTGGTAATAATATATGGGAAAATATACTAATTGGCGACAGTGCACATACCAAACTTCAAGATGTAAATGTCGAATCGAAACATGGGCTTGTCTACGCAAAACGTCGGAATAACGATGGACACGTGGAAATGAAGAGTCGTAGTGAAGCACAAATTATTGGGATCAATAATGTTATAATTTTAGTAAGCCATTTATTAGAGTGCCCTAAGTTTCATCACATTTGCACTTTGGAGGATCTTAACAACAGCACTTACACCGCTATAAACGTAATCACCTACTGGGCTAAATATATTGAGAAAAAGAAAAAGCATCGATTCGAGAAGAAGCTGCTGATCCAAATAAAAATATTGATGTAGTCATACCAAGTAATGAAACGAACACAGAAAGTTTAAATATACAAACAGTTTACAAATGCAAAGCAGCTGTTGGTAGTTGGTAACGAAGCGATAAAGGTTAAGTAACTATATGATTGAACACATGTCGATTTCGTCAACGAGCAAACACCATCACTCTGCTAACTAAACTAGGTATAAATTACATACTTTCTGACGAAGAAGGTCAAGTTCGAGTGGCTCGTATAAAATTAATGAGATTTCATACTGGCCGCGTATTCAGTCTAATTTGCATTAATTAATGTATCTGTCAACGATAATTACGACAAAACACTGGTTTTAGTATTAAAATTATCTTAGTGCTTGGAATTCCATTTAAAGATACAATTACTAACACTTCACAACATCATCTGTTACGGCTTTTCTGTGAGAAGCCAGGTAGTTAATATATAAAAGAGACATTTATGAGCAAAATGTAGATTAAGTAGTCCAATTATTTCTTAAACACCTGTCTAGGATTTCATTTAAATCTTCTAGACTAGACCAATAAAAACATGTCTTAAAGATACCGTTTATCCTCATAAAAGATAGTTGAATTGTAGTAATAAATTTTGTTAAGTGATAGGTAAACTTTAATATATTGACGTTTCAAGTAATTTGTTTGTGGTATTATAGTTATGGTTTCCTTGTATGTGTCGTATAATATCATTAATTACAATAATACCATGTTCTATTTCAGCGGATTGAGGTACCTATGGTTTCTACTTCAAAGCTAAGTTTTATTGCTTCAGGATTATTAGAGAACCACCACGGCTGGGCTGCCCATTAAGAGGGATCTCGCTCCACTCAGAGCGCGAGAAATAAGTCGATGATAGCAACCCTCAAAAAAGCTACCTACGTTCTATTTCTAAGCTGTTGAATTTTGATTAAAGTGTTCCAAACAATATTCCAACTAGCATGGTATAAATCACAATAGTTTAATTAGTAAACATAAATCAGAATGAGCAAGGCTATTAGGTCAGTGAGTCAACTGTCCAAATCGAGTACGAATCGAATAGCAAACCAGCAAGAATCACATCATTGCGTTGTTTATATTTAGTGTACGCTAAAACGACGTAAAAGGGCGATTCAAATAATCGTAAAAATTTACTATCTAATTGCATACGTTCATCGGTATTCCGTTTAAAATCGTCTTTATGGCAACACTGCCCTTAATAACTAGGTATTTTGAGTTACATTCAAATTAACTACATATTGTTTTAGTAGACTTTTCTTTAAGTTTATTGGGTTTGGATTTATTGCTGGATAGTGAGAAATCTGTTTTATTAAGCGCACCTACTATTCTTAATTTTTTAATCCTCAGCTTTGTGTATAAATTGATTTATAACTTGATGCTATGTGCCGTCTTCTTCTTTTCTATACTTTCTTAAACTAATGTCACCAAGTATATCATAAAATTCTTCATCATTTTTGTATCGTGTAAATAAATTCACAAATATTTAAATAGTTGTGTAAAACCTCTTTGGAAAGTTATGAAGAAGATAAACGTCAGCTGTCAATCACAGCTCATCGGTTATCGCTAACAGATGGGCACTCCGTTTTAGGGCAATCATTTCACGAGGTGTGTCAAAGAAAGTACCATAAAAGTGCCACACATGCAGACGAAGAATAAATTACATTTGATGATTGTTGGCTAATTTTCTATGTATTGATATACTGGGTATCTATGCAGCAATATTTTTTTTATTGAATGACTTTTATTGATGACTTCAGTGTAATTGTGCTGCTTTCGGCGATGTCAATGTGCCGTGTGGTTTGAAACTTTAAAAGATTAGAAGCAGCCATCTGTATAAGGAACACCACAAATACTGGGAACATTCAAGTAAAGATAAACCAACCTTCACTAGAATGGTCCCCAGAATGTATCATTTGCTGTTGCTTGATTTTTGTTTATCATTCCAATCGGCTGCTAACATGATAAGATTCTGATTAGATATACCTGTTTGCACGTAATTTATAAAACTTACCTAATAGTTTGTATCATCTCACTAAACGCGAAATGCTCGTTCCAGTTTTGTCGTGGTCCCAATGGTGAAGATAAAGATCCAATGTAAAATCATACGTATCGCTTTCAATTGTTTAAAATACTTCAAAAATATTTTTGTACTTCGTTTATAAGAGCACTTGTTGCAGGTCACTTTGTTATTTCGATTGTTCGTCTAAAAATTGAACGTTATGAATGTCCTTTTGGTACAAAAATGTTAAACAAACTAGTTTCTAACATGCAGAGAAAGCATAAATTTTTTAGTTTGGATAAAATTCAATAGATACACGAAACATTCCAAATGCCGTAAAACATTTTTATCGAAACTACATTAACGGACATCATCCTTAACGGCCCAAAAAAGGAGAAAAAAGCAAGGATGCGGGCGCCGTACCAACTCGATTCAAAGTGAACCTTATTGTTTATAGCATAAAGCTTAGGAAAAGATGAAAGAATTAACACAACAAGCCCCGAGCAGTGTCACCTCGGTTACTTTATGTGCAATGTTTTTGAAAGTTAATTTACTAACAATAGAGCATAAACTTGCCGCATAACGATGTTACTGTTGCTACAAGATCAGAATATTCACAAATAGGTTCAAAAGAGAAAACATATTAATAAGCTGAAGCAACGTCAGAATAAAATGAAACAAGAGAAATGCAATGAAATCGAGACCACGGACGAAAAACACCGCAAACAGCTCATAAAAGTAGACATCTACTGGACGACCCACATAATTTAAAGCTTAAAGTCATAAAAATGGCAATTAAGTCTAGAAATGTTGGTAAAATAAGAAAATACACAATGCTGGTAAAATTCTTCTAAGCGAAGTAATTGGCCAGTGTCATAACAGTCGAAAGTCAACGATCGGTTCACAAAGCAGAAAATGAAACACATGAAACTGTGGCTTTCAATTCGAGGTGAGTCATCAACACCAGTTGTCTGCTTAATGACGTATAATTCAATTTCACTAATAGTTAGCAAGTGATCAAGCGTTTCAGACACAAGTATAATTAAAACGGCCTTCCAGTTTCAGACATATATAAACAAATATTTGACAAATGAGTGGCATAGTAGACAGTCAGCCAGGAAGTTCACAGATCTCCAATTTTCGCTTTCTTCGATGGAAGTAATACATTTTCACGTGACAAGTTGGAGACTTGCCACCTTCAGATTGCGTAACTGGTGGTACTCGCTGCTTCAATACATACGCCATGACTCACAGGAAGTTTCAGATTAGAAGCGGTTAAATTGTAATCAAAAAAAGACAAAAACCGCTCAATTGCTAGTACAGGTGAATTGGGTAATTTGAAACTAGATTGCAAGTTTCTGTTAGATAAGAGAATTCATGCTGACAAGATGCAAAAAATGCAGCCAATGAAGTCACGTCTAGGAGAGAAGCGAAGCGTGGAGCGACTGATGGAAAAACAACAAAATTCTTAGCAATCGCTACTGATACGGTCCAAGTTGACGAACTCGAAGATTTACAGCCAAAACGAAGCCGTGCTAAAGCGAAGATATTGTTGGTGCATGGGTGCAATTAGTAAGTCTCATAGTAAATTAACGGCGCTAGTTGAACTGCCCACACATGACAAGATGTTTACATTAGTTATGTGCAGTTAACTACGATTAACTGATGTTTATAAATGGAGATTGTAATTTACTGTTAACATTGGACATGATGGGACGGTTTATGCAAGATAAACAATTACTTTGTGTGGTAACGGATTTCCACATGCGAATTGTTTGTGAAGCTGCCGCTTGTGCGCTCCAGTGATGAGTAACAATGATAGTCTGTTTACGACACGGGTGTTATTAATCAAGTATTAATAACTCTTGAGCAGGTTAGTCACGAAACAGTCTACGCTCAAATGCCAGTTAGTGACCGACTAGATATGTTAATTATTGCAACGAGCAAAGCTTTACAAGGTGCGCTCAGGATACCAGTAACCTCGAAACAGAAAGTCGGAATGCATCAACATCGTATTAAACGGTCAAGGTGAATCAGTCTAGTGATTGGACGGGTTAGTAAAAGATGCTAGCCATTCATTATATCAAACTAGATTAAGATAAACAAAAGTAACACGACTGATTACATTTTTTTTTACCGATAACACCATTTATTGACACCACAAAAAACGAAATAAAACATAATGATGATGTAAGGAAATTAACTGAAGTCGCAGCCTTCAAAAGAATACCTACAGATGCGTCGAAATTCGTTCACGAGAAAGACGCCCGCATATAAGTCAGGATAACCACAGCCGAACCGCACTCGCAAACTGGTTTCGGTGCACTATTATTATTAAAGGCTCGTGCCAATATACGGGTAGAAACGTGCTCCAACACAATACAGTTAACAAAGAAATATAAAACTTAAAATCCGTAACATAATTACTGCAAATTTTTATACCAAAAGGACACAAAACTCAAGACGTCTGAGAAAATCCACACGGTGTTACTTTTCATTTGCTTTTAGTCGTTCGAATTCATTACATGCATTCACTATCACATCCATTAATAATAAGGCACTTGTCTAAACGTTAGATTAAAAAAACAGTTCAAAAAGTGTGTTAAAATAAATTCTCGAGTTGAGCGCAACGAACTGCCTGCGTCAGTCGGCCGCGCACAGAGCCGGCGACTCGCAAACTGTTCCGTTCCGTTTCAAACTAAACATCAACGGCCACGCGGAGTGCGCCCTACCTCTCTGTCTCCCTCACTATCGAGAAATCCATCAGGCGAGAACGAGACGGCCACCAGTCAAACGTCGTTCGAGTCTTATCGCAGGATAAACTTTACAGCGATGTGAATAGTTTCCGAGCATTAGCCAGAGAGGAATGGGGCGATTACTTTTTTTGTGTATTTCGCAGGACTTTTTTCTTGTCGAATGTTGGATCGGTTTGAACTTCTATTTTTGTTATCGGAGCGCGTTTGAGCGGAACGAGAGGCACGAGACAGACTTTGTTTGGAACGGAAGCACGGCGATGAGTGACCAAGGATTCTCGGAAGTCTGCTTACAATTAACATATCCTCGTTGATAGATGCAGTAACAATACAGTCCGGTTCAAGGCCATACGGATGCCGTATTTTGAAATTGAGCACCCACATTACATCGATACAAAATAACATCGTAAAATTCAGATACACGATTCAATATTAGCAAAATCTCGAAACGAGCAACTCACGATTTTTGCTTTAAGTGGCTGCAAGAACGCATGTATAAGCGCTGACCTCAATTCACATCTGCTATCTAAAGAGATCTATAGTTATCGACGAAATAACACATCATAAGGTGCCTGGTAGAATTAGATCATCGCAACATAAATGCTTTTAGTGGCAATATCATAACAATACAAAGAGGAACGAAACAAATGAGTTTTTGAGGAAAATGTTAATCGAAATAAACCAGAATAAAGCGTTATGAAACATTTGTAATAACAATATAAAAACAATAATTCGTCGCATAGAAAAGTGTTATATCGGAACGATTGTCTTGTATACTGAGTTACACAACACCAGAAACGATAAATATTTATCTAGCATTAGTTTCGTTGGTGCGTCAAACTACAAACATCATCTACATAACGTTAGAAACCAAAAAAAAGAACGTTTTTGACCTTATTTTTGTAGAATTGCATTTCATTTATTGTCAAAACAAAACAGCCTTCTAGGAAGTTGAAGCAAATTAAACGTATTTTTCAAATTAATTGCAAGAGACTTGAATAATTTAAACGTAATGAGTTGTACAGGACTGCACTTGGTTAAAAATACATTGAATTTAATTTACATATCGCAATGGGTATTAAGATCAAAACTGATACTATAATTGCCCACTTAGACCGTAATTCACGATTGGTCATAAGGATACGGAACTACGGTTTATAAGCGTACTATGTCATCCATGTAGTTTAAAAGTTAAAATCAGACATGTATTTCTAATATCTTTTTTAACAGTTTCCATTCTGACAAATATGGACATTAAATAACATTTATCCGGAAAGGAAATCTCGTAAACAATCATTATAAAAAACTACTGGGGAATGTCGCTTGGAATTGTGTGAAAGAGAAAAGCGTAATTGGCAATCAGATGGACGGCTTTCTCTCACAATACGTTACATATTGTGTAGGATGCCGGAAACATCTTCGGGGCAGGCGATGACCGTCCAAATCTCGAAATCTTCAATGCAATTTATAATGACTTATCCGTTTGAATCATTCTGATTAGCTCCTTTGTCAATTCTATTACCATTGTTGCCAATAAACGTTTGAATAAGAACTAATTCGAGAAATAATATGCATGAGAAGATTTTATTCATTTTATTATTTCGTAATTTGGATCTCCTGTCTGTTTGACGGAAGCAATAATGGTGCTATCACAACATGATGAGGTACGTAATACCGCTGCATTAAAAGCGTTATTGTTATTTTGATCAATTTGATTCTTCAGTGGCATTACCCTATATTTTTCAAGTACGTTGTGGTTGGACTAACCATATTCTTTGTAAAACTGTTGATGACAAAGTGAAGGGTATTCTGGTACGTAATCTAAAAGAGATCTGTTCATTACGAAGGGATAATAAAAAGAGCCCAAATGTTACTCTGAATGCCAGTCATTCATGGTTATTGACATACGAAACAGAAAGTTTATGGGTTTTTAATGACTACTTTATATCTAGACTTTGAGGCCAAAGCATTGAAATAGCAATAAATAAATAAAAAGAACAATATTGTAAACATTATTATGCAGGAAGGACCAACTCAATGATATATTGTAAAATTATACTCCAGCTACATAATAAAAGGAAATCAGACCAATTAATTGTGCCCTCAGTACAACAAGCCTTTGAAAGACAAAATTTATGTCAAGTAAATGAATAGAAATCTTAAACTGACAGAAAAACATTTAACTTAGTACTTTCTAGCAATGAGAGCAAAACTGTTAAATGCAAAAGATTGATTCTTCAACTCAAATCGGGATCGAAACACACTTTCGAACTTTCTCCAAGTCCTTTCAAGTAACTTGGTCTTGAAAGATAAATCAGTTTTTGTATTAACAAATTGATATATTTCAAAATATAATACACCACTTTAATCTCAATCGATCATTCCAAGATTCAAAAGTTAAAGAAGAAAATAAATACAATTTGGAACCTCAACAATTTAAAATCAATTCAATACAGCTCATCAGATACTATCAGTTATGTAATGTAAGATAATTCTATTATTCACTCCATGTGCGGTTCGATAAACTAAAAGGAATGTGATTTCAACACAAATCACTTAGAAAGTGACGAAATAATTATAGTCAATTCTTGTTCACTGGAAGAAACACGTACGTAAGAAAGAAAAACTCCCGAACAAAGATGTTACTGCTAACATTGACAAATTTTTGTTACGATATTATTCTCTCTTCCAAAATAAAAATGTAAATCCAGAGAGCAAAATCTGCCGAAAATAACGCTTAACTTAAAAACAAAGATCAAAACATGGATGATGCATCTCTGAATGAGGAAGTGTTAATTTTATCGCGTGCGATTTGTTCTTACCCTCGATTAATCGAAGGTTCTACAGTATCAGAAATAATGTCATAGTACGCAGTCACGTTTGTCCTCACAAAAGAAGTATATACAACAATGGACAAGATTTGAAAAGCGTGGTCTTTGTAAAAGCGACTCTGACTAAAGGGGAAATGTAATTGATTTTTAATGGGAATGATCCAGCCCTTACGCTTGCGCAAGATGCTTCACAAATAATAAAGGCCTGTGAAGAAATCTCGTGGTCATAAAATACATATAATTAAGTTTTAATATCATTTTAACTTCAGTAAGCTTCCTTGACGATGAGATAAAAGTTTATTTTAATTGGTCTATATGTCTAGTCTGGTTCTCATAAGTATTGAATGAATGGAAAAATTCACCAAGGTTTATAATGTAGCTTCAATATATTAAGTTAGGAATATTTGTGCTTCATCTATTTAAAATTATCTTTGAATGATCCAATACCAGTACCATTTGTCTAACCACCTTTTACTCCTTGAAGCCCAATGTAAGTTAACAGAGCTTTCTCATTTACATTAAACACCTGTGTATTGTAAGCAATATATCAAAGGAAACTGACTACGCTTCCTTAAACAGTGGTAATAGACGTTATCTCTTCATTTATATCGAGTTACAATTATTACTGTTCGCTTCCCGGTCTTGAGCGTTGCTTGGTAAGCTTCCGTATTCTGCCAGATAAATATTGGATGTGCCAACAGGAACGTACGGCTGATGTATGGAAATTGTAACTTTCTAAACAATTTTATGCATGCAAATTGTGGATTGTTGAGTGCAAATTTACGGCCCGCGGTTAGTGTTATGGATGCCGATGAAACAAAGACTGTAGTTGCAACGGGTTGCATCCAATAAGTGTTAAGTTCTGTTTCAGAAGATGAAATATTGCAAGCTGATTTATGGTTGGATTCATATAAGTATCCGGATGTTATCTAAGAAATTATTCAACTTGTCTTCTGTGGGCGATTCTCACAAAATATCAAGTGAATCAAAAAATATCTTGGTCAAATGCCACTACCAATTGAAAAAAAAAAGGATTAAAATAGAATAACTTTTCCAAACAACAGAAAAGTGGATTCATGCTTCTCATTGGGTGGTGTCTTTATAATCCCGTCTAAATCATATTGAATTTGGGCTAGAGCCAATATTCAAGAATGATGACAAAATGTTACGTAGTGGAAACTGGTCATCATTAAAAAGCCGACAAATTCTTCTAATTTTATTTTGCCTATTTTTAACGTTCGTATATTATTATTTATAATTTGATTCTATTAAATTTGACATTTTAAAACTTGAAATTATCTTGGATTTAGATCTTTTAATTGATAGGCATTTAAATAAATCACAGTAACCTTAAAATAGAAAATATTTGACATACTTTGGATTGTCGTTACCAGCGATCAAAATGAATTTAGTCCCAGTTGACACAAATCAACTCGTAGTTTAAACCCTTATTCTGCTATAAGACAAAATCAGCTATACTATCCCCACTTTTTGTAATTTAAGTGTTTTGGAGATGAATGAAAGAACTTTTTCGATAAATTTGGGGCGTATAATCAGGGATTTTGGTTTTACAAAAATTTTTCATTTGCGTTTTTATCGACTGATACAAAAAGTGCCACAGTGGCAGAGCGCACATAAGAAGTTGGTACTACACCCTGCATTCCTCTTCTGGGCCGTCCAATCGTAGCAGTTCGATATGATGATTATGATGCGTAGTAAAACATATGTATTCTCTTTTTTGATCAAATCAACACTGTCAGTGTCGTTTATTCCAAGGTTCTTCCCCATTCGACTCGATATTCAAAATATCCTTTGGTCTTCCCGTCCGATTATAATTTAGGTGTCTTCAAGGCTCGAGTGAATAGGCTCTTAATAAACTAGTGCGGTTCACCATTAATGATTGTATCACTGGTTACCATCAGGTGGAATCGCAGTCGAGCACTTGTTTATACCAAATAAAAAAAAATATCCAAATAAGCCAGTACTAACCCTTTCTTCAATACTAGCTAAATTCTAAGCTCTATCCATTACTCAGAGAACATCGTTTCCGTGAGATCGCTGCACATCTGCCTTCATGCCCACGCGCAGGTAATGGTGATGCACGGATTTTAAAGGTCTCACATTAATAGTCAGATTGTTAGTAATTTGTTCGGTAGTTTAGAAAGGTTAGCAAACAAAGTGGCAAAATCTATGATAAACATCTCCACTAAATAAAACATAATTTAAGCAACCATTAATTTGTCTTCTTAGTCTTAGTGACTTATGTTGTTCTAGTTGTTGCTATCTTTATACCGATGGTTCATTGAAGTTATGAAAAAGTAATGGTGGCAATAATGTTAGCTGGATGCTTCTTGCATCAATGTTCAACGAACAGTGTACCTCTACCATGAGTTTAAAGCAATAGTACGAGTATTTGTCGATACTCGATACCGAAAATTTGTATGGCAAATTTTGGTTCCGTCAGTGACCGATAGAGGCGCTGTAAAATTGGCCATACAAAATATTTACGTAGTCGGTATCGAGTATCGACAAATACTATTGCTTTAAACTCATGGTAGAGGTACAGTTGATCATCCGTATCGTTACTATTTACTATATTTACAGTAAATTACCCAACACCAGGAAATATATCAATCATCAAATCAAACGATTTCTCATCTAATCGCGAATATTCTGAGAAAATCTTAGCCGCGAGCAGTTCCTATTTTCCAATAGATTTCAAGTGGGCAATTTGTGCAGATAACCTGGCTAACAATAAGTTGCCCGCAGACGTTTCACATTAGAGTGAGACCACGATCGGTTTGCTGCCGTGGGCAATGTCGCGTAATTCCTCGCTTCGTGTGAAGTGACCCGTGGCTTACCGTAAGCGTAAAGTGTACAGGTGAGTGAGAATAGAAGGATCACTTCCAAGGGTTTTGATACAAAACTATTTCTTTGTAGAAAAAATGAGAGATTTTAACCAGAAAAGATAGTATAGTCGTAATCGCAGGTTTCCATATAAAAGGAAATTTGTTTCTTTTCAGTTTGTCGTCCATTCTATTGAGAAATGAACCCATTGATTTCTGTTGAATCTATGGGTTACCACCTATTAGTTCTAAATCTGAGGGCAATTCCAGGTTTTTCCTGTTTTGTGTGTATTTAATATTTTAAAAGTTATTGACACTCTTGTTGCTAAGATGAAATTGTAACTCGAAAGTGACTTAAGTTCGAGAGCTCTACTCAGCAACTATATCTTTTAGTTTCAGTAATCTCTTTTCTTGCAAATACATTTCGACTGCATCTTCTGTTTCTCGTTTTCTTGGTTACTATGGGTGCTAGACTGACGTAATATCTGCAGTTACTTAGTTACCCAATACTTCGTTACGGTCAACACCTGATTAGTGATTACGGATTAGGATACGGTAATTGGGCTTAACTGACAGCTTTGTTATTTTTATTGTGCCACAGAAGTTTGATTAGAAAGTCTGCAAGGGACTTGTAAACAATAATGGTTAAGTAACTTTTGGAGCATTGTTTGGTACCTTAACAATGGTTCCAAACATGGTAATGGGTGGTGGTTTCAAATATAGCAATTACGGTTGTCAAATTGCTGGAAGGAGTGACATCTGAATGATTACTTCCAACGATAATTTACCACCTTGCGCATCATCAGGAGAAAGAATGAGTAGGTAAACAACGAAAAATAAGGATATCTATCATCATCATCTTCCTGCCCTAGTCCCGTTTTATTTGGGGTCGGCGCAACACGTTTTTTTCTTCTTTTAAATTTCCTAAATCTATAATTTCACAAAATGAGAAAATGCATGTTGACCCTATAAGTCGCCGAACTGCTTACAAAGATCCGATACAGCTTGATTTTTTCTTCAATATGTATCCTTTTCTTTCAAGTTCAACCTAATATTTAAGTTTAACGATACTGTATTTTAAAAGGCAGCTATTTTGTGTAATAATTTATGGATAACGTCGTTAATAGTGTATACGCTACTCCTCAATAGGAGTAGCACAAAGAGCCGATATTATTGTATTGTATACTGCTGTTTGCTATTTCTAGTGAGGTGTTTGGGATCATAACTGCAGATAACTAAGTTTTCCCATGAAGATATAACAGTTTATATCGTGATAACCCTACGACAAAGACAGTTTTCTCCAACTACACCCATGTTTTTCACCACCACGGTTAAGGTTAAATCCCTAATATAAATGCAGCCGCACAGAGCAACAATAACATACGGTCCATTCCCCACAATTACGACTCCCACAGCCAGATTTGTATGGGCACCCGGCAGTTTAACGGGTTTCAATAAAATTAGGGAAACAAGGAAGGCGGTAATGGTTGCGCATAGAATCGATACGAGTCCTAGTGTGTTGTGTTACGGACGGGTGACCGTCGATCGCTCGTGACGGCTGACAAGTGATAGCGATTTGGTAGAAGGGTAGATAATGATACGGTACGAAATGCGCAAAGTGGATTGTTAAATTAATGGATATGTTTAGGCAAATCGTTGGTTTCTCGAAGCAGCTGCCGTTGTCACTTTTAAAACAGTTATTTGGCTGTTGTTACATTTTTCAACTATTTCATAAACCAAAAATTGGACTGGTGTTCAGAACTTGGATTAATTGTAGGAACTTAAGTATATAAGTGAATGGCCTAATGTGTTGTTAAGAGAAGGACTTGAAAATGATACTAGGATCAATTTAGACGAACAATTTTTAAAACTATTTGTTGAAGCCTCAGGAAGATAACAATCATGGGAAAAATTTCACATGCTGTAGAGAACATGAGCATTTTTTTTTTCCATCTTGAACTTATTTGTAGATTTGACACTTTTTTTGACAGAATTTTTGGCAGAACGACATCTGTCGACTCAGCAAGTTCTTAATAAATACAAAACAGTAGGTACGGTCTCATCTTTACAGTTAGTAAGTATTGATAGTAGCGCCGTCAGATTTCTCCTACGATAAAATAATTAACTATAACAGTATATCCAATGCCGAATTACGTTACACTGATACTGTTTGTAACTTCGACTCTTACTTCAGAGAATCTATCGCAGCACCCTCAAATTATAAGCGTTAGAAGTAACACTTACACCTTAATCATAAGAACCAATAACTCGATGAAATCTAAATGACGCAAACACCAGTTAATTATTAACTTTCTTAACACTTACACCACATAATCACATATATTAGGGAGCTGCGTCCGGTGATAAAACTGCAGATAAACACGAGTTCGATCCCGGGTCGGGCTAGCCTGATCAGGTTGTTAATACTGTAAGTTGTAGTGAAGGAACCGATTATTATGATATACCAAGTTTCCTGTTCCTAAAGTCTTGGTTTTCAGATTTATGTCTAAAAGGATATCAGTTTCATATACGTATATATCTTTGTGGTCTGGTTTTCACACTCAGTCCTTGATGGACTATTGTACTTTTTTTTATTATTGTTAGGCTCGCGTTTGGCCACCATCTCACCTGATGGTAGGCGATTATGTGGCCGACGATGGAGTACGCTTGCCTAGAAGTATTCACATCTCATCGTTAGTTTGAGACCTCTGTATTGCCAGAATAAAGATGTCAACCGTTTAATACGGAAGCTACGTCTCCCCAAAATAAGTACCTATTGTTACAATCATCCCAAAAAATCCCAAAAAATTGAAAACGCAATAAGTTGCATAGGAATAATGCCCAAGTTATTTGATATTTAAATCTATAAGGGAAGAAAAAATGGACAAGTTCACTAGATTTTGCTTACTAATATATATTATTATAAGCTTTGAATCCCATCATCTAAGCCGCTATCATTCTTAAAATCTTAAACTAAACCCTCATAACCATCATTATCATTTCAGCCGAAAGGCGTCCACTATTGGATATAGGCATCCCCTAAGTGTCGCCATAACGACTGGCCCTGTGTGTCTTGCACCCATCTGATTACCGCGCTCTCTTCGGGCCATCCTACAAGGTAGTACTAAAGCCCACCAAGTCAAATTTACAACAGAATTATAATTAGATTGTCATCAAACAAAACAAACATGAGGCAGATAAAACGTGCCCTACAAACGAGAGAGTATTATCTTAGTGTTACGATCGTGTATCAGTGGTTACTATCGGTAAACATTGACTACACAATAACGTTACTGTCACTGTAACAGTCTACCTTTGTTCGGATTGAGTTTTATGTCAATTGCTGCTAAGGTCTGGTAGCACTGGAGTGTAAGCTAAAGCTTACAGGTGGTTTTCGAGTCATAAATTTTAGTTCGTTGATAAAATATGGATGAGAGGAATTCTGTGAGGCAAAACGTGAACAGAAATTCAAAATTCTACGAGTACAAATGTGATTTGTAGTATGTATACCTCAATATGATTTGGTAGCTGTCAAACTACACAAATGCCATAATCATAACTTTGTTTTAGAAAAAATATGTATAATATGTTTTTGTCTTTAAATGAAGCATTAGTTAGTCGTGTCGTTCTTAGATTCTACAAGTACGAACGTCAGTGTAGTAGTATGTTTCAATATGATTTGCTAGCTATAATACTACATAAATTACACATTTCATAATTAAATTTTAGAATAAAATCTTTTTTAATCTAAATGTAGTATTAGTAAGATTAGTCATGTGAACACTAATCAGGGAATCGTTTGTCTTGGTATGGTCATGTGAAAAGGAGGGATGAAACGCATGTTACTAAAAAAGTTATGAGTTTACACGTGGATGGATGGAGGGGAAGAGGGAGGCCAAAGAAAAGATGGATGGATTGTGTGAGAAACGATATGAAAGAAAAGGGAGTTAGTGATAGCGTGACGAGTGACAGGACAGAATGGAAGAAAAAAACGTGTTGCGCCGACCCCAAATAAAACGGGATTAGGGCAGGAAGATGATGATGAGTCATGTGAACACTAACATGTCTAACTTTGCAAGGACCGTACAGTTTGTATTAATTAATGTATAGTTAATTTAAAAAAGTCCGGGACTTAGGACCAGACAGTTGGTCCAGAGAGGATGCAGTTTAGTGCAGACGACGCAGACATAGACATTAATTAGAGAAAGGCTTATTAATCAAGCTATACCACCGGACGTGGGAAGTAATTGGTGATCACATTAAGCATCTAGTAAATATATTTATAGTGCACTAAAAATTATATCAAAAATGAAATTAAAATTATGAAAATGCACAAAGATACAAAGGTAGACTTTACACTTTAGGCGTTCTGGTGGCGAAATAACACGGTAATATAAAAAAAAAAAAAAACGAAATCATCACGATATCAATTTTAAACGACAAGATGCTAATGCCTCTGTCTGAAAATCAAGCTGTTGTTAGAAAACTAGTCATAGTCAGTACTCTTAGCACGACACTCTGCCGTGTCGACGGCCTCTGCCATCGACACTGGTCGACGGCTGCAGTTACCTCTGCCCTTAACAACATACCGCTCGTGTGTATGAACTCTTAGGCCCCTTGCCCGCGGCCACTTTTTGTAGCGATGCTGTAGCGCGTTCACATCGATACAGTCGCGATTAGGGTTACCATATGATAGGCATTTGCCGCATTTGACAGTTTTAAGGTTTAGACAGGCGTGCGGCCGGCATTGGTCTAAGACAGGCATTTTTCTGAAAATTCAGGCATGTTAGGTACCATAGACAGGCATCCCTCTATTTACATATGGTAACCCTAGTCGCGATGCTATAGCGCTTTAGCTGCGCGTCGGCATCTTTTCTATAGCGCTTGCAAATGCGACTAACGTGCGTTATGAGCGATGCTACAAAATAGCAATCGATGTTACACCTCATTATAGACGAACCTTTACAATGAAATTATTTTATGTACTTACCCTTAGAATTAAAATGAGTGGGTCACTTGCTCAACTTACCTGAAACAATAAAAGTAATTATTAGTATGGTGTAGAGATACCATCACCACAAAAGAGAGATAGGTACAGAAGTCAATCTACATACAAAGTGTAAGCAACATAGACACCGCTCACGGACTCGTTATCTTGGACCAGTTGAGACTAATGCGAACGTGAGTGCCATCCGCTTGAGACACGCGTCTGTGAATTTTTTGTGCAAAAATGGAGTAACAAAAAATAATATTATAACTTTTCAGTGGGAGGTTGTTTAATGAACGAATTTAATATTATTATTAAATTTTTTGAGCATAAGCCAAAGTTGAGAACTCTAGCGCGACCGCCGAGGAGCGTAGGTATGAAAAGTGAAGTTCACACCTATTCATTGTGCGTATAGCTAAGGAGTAGAATTTCCTGTCGGAGTCTGTGTTTCCTGATAACAACGACCTGGGGATTTTTAAGTCAAGACTGAATTGGTTACTACTAGGTAAGCATGCTTCATTTTTGACTACATCGTCGCTTTCCATCAGGTAATATAGCGGTCAAGAGCAAACCTATCAATAATAAAAAACATACATGAGATTGACTTCTGTACTATCTGTTTTGTGCCATCACTTCGTCACGGGTCTCATGCGCCCGCGCAGGCACGTGGGCGTACAAAGGAACAAACCAATGGACATTGATAATGAATATTCAATTAGATAAAATACAGTTTAGGTGTAATCATTTTAAGTGGTCTTGAAATTTTCTATCGAGAGGAAATTCTTGCCATATATGAGGATAATTTGAAGAAATTAACGGTGCAATAGTAACGGTAACAAATAGGTCGTTTACATAGAAACTATTTTATTTATGTGTGACTTTAGAATCTGTTAATTATACAGGATGTCTTTGACTTCGACACACAAACGAATACCGTGGATCCAGTATTCCGAAAAAAAACAAAAATGTCATCGGGGATGATTAGAATATTGTGTGATGTCTAACTAATGTTATTAATAAATGAATTTTATTTTATTTATTTTTTTATTTTTTTTATTAACATAAGCGTTTTGACAGTTGTTGACACAACCAGATATTGCATCACTGCCTTCCATCAGGTGGGATCGCAATCAAGCACTAGTTTATATCAATTAAAAAAAAAAACAAGTTGCCTAGACCTGACGCCTCAGAGCTGCCACCTCGTGGACGTCATTTTGGAACACCCTCATTGATCCGACTTCAAATATTATTAGGAAAATCTGTATTGACTCGATAAGGATCTTCTAGCTAGTTCTGTGTTAGGTACAGATTATTCGTATCTGTAGTTGATGCATCACGCCATTCTGATTACATGATAACATTGTGTATGATGAAACAATTGAGATGATCGATAAATATCTATTAATCACTGCATTGTTTATAATAACGGTAATATGGTTTAACTCTGTTTCGTCCATCATCATCATTATCATTTTAGCCAAAAATAATGCTTAGGCGGTGCTCAATTCTCTCTATTCTTCGGGTTATGTCAATTCCTTTATAGACCTCTTCATTTCTGAATGGATCACGCAAGAAAACTTCAAACATTTTTCGTTCAAAACATCACATGTTGTATATAGCTATATGTAGTGCTCGAAATATTATCACGCCTATTATAAAGGCTTCTTCACGCTCTAGTAACTTCTGAATGGATTTGAATAAAATTTAGCACACTGGTAGACTTTGTCCTGAAATAACACATATGATTTTATACATAGATAGTAGTCAAATTCGCAACACAATTATAGCAGAGAGCTATAGCTTTCCAATTGTAAAATTTCTTATGGAAAAGGAATTGCAACTAACACAAGGAGTGGAACTCCCTGCTAGAGTCTCTGTTTTCCTGATAGCTATAATTTAGGTGTCTTTAAGTCAAGAGTGAATAGGCTACTCCTAGGCAAGCGTGCTCCATCGTCGACCACATCATCGCTTACCATCAGGTGAGAAAGTGGTCAAACGCGAGCCTATCAATAATAAAAATTCCACTAGATAATAAGTTACTAACACTGTATGGATTTTTTTACTGTCCGAAACAAAATAAATTCATTCAGCTTTTTATCCTGTGATTTTGTTTTGATATTTTCCTACTTTCTCGAACTAGTAAGCACATAAATGTAAAGGGCTCGCTACTCTCCCATTAAATCACAGTTGATGCTCAAAATATCGTTATAATTTCTTAGGATTACAATTTCAATAGAATCATAACAAGTGTTACGTAATCTCTACAAAGATAGTACGATAGTGATATATAATCGACGCAAAATAAACGCGAACTCGAGGCGTGTACCACTATCCATCACTGGTGCCCTGGTAGGGTTACCAATAGTTGCCGAATTAGGAACAGTTGAAACTATACAGGAATTGGTATTGTTTGTAGATGCACAACAACTGAATGACAGATTAAACTCTGGTGAGTGTGACACCACTATAAATCTTGAATTGAACTTTGATTGGTTAACAAACAACCTTAGGATCATCTTATTAGAAAAGCTAATGAGATCCCCGACAACCGCATCTTTATGGTCTCGTACTAAGTAATCTATGCTCTATGGATGCGAGACGCACAGGACCGTTCATAGTGGCGACACTTGGGGGAGGCTTATGTCTAACAGTGGACGTCTTTCGGCTGAAATGATGATGATGATGACTAAGTAATCTAACGGCTTCATGAGGTTAAATTCGAAAACCATCCTATGACAAGTTCATCCGATAAAGTGTAGCCTAAAAGGAGCTTGATTAAGCAGACATTTCCTTTAATTAAAGTTTTCATAGCGTCTAGTCTGTTCCCAAACTAAGTTCGGAAAAAAAACAATCTTCATGTTATCTATGTTTTTTTCTTACGTTCGTTTAACAATAATTCAAGAAGACCATACATGTAAACCCTATTCACGGTCAATATGAATTATGATACTGCACTTAATTTATCGAGGTTCCACGTTCGATTCCGTGTTAGTTTCTCTTGTCATATTGTCCGATGGATGGATAGCCCCGCCCGTGGGTGTGACCAGGTGTCTAACACCATGAATATGTGTATTAATTTGTATAAGGTTGCCATTGTCACCTTTGATGGCTATATTTTATATGCCAACTATGTTTTTATTAACTTTTCTAAAAGAAAATGTATTGTTATGAACTGCGGCACGTGTTTTGAAAGTTATGTAGGCGTTTCTCAAAAGGTAACTTGACTGTTGTAACAGCTTGTATCTCTTTTTTATTTTTATAAATTATCTTCGTTACGTCAAAAGATTAAATATCCACTGCTATTGAAGAATTAAAACTATCAGCTGATCAACTTTTGTCGCGTCATGGAAATCTCCAAAGTGCAGACGTATTTGCAAATTGGGCAGAAGTAACACTTAGCAGATCCACGTGAGCAAACATCTACCTGCTACTGTTTACACTAATATTCGAATAAATATGTCTCGAAAATTTTGAGTACATTATGCAACAGCTACATAAGATTGTATTTGTAGTAATTTTTAACAGTTTACTGATATGTTTCTCAACTATTGGTATTTATCTGATATAAGAAAAAGTCGCGTCTTTACATATTTTCATCAACAAATTATCTTGTATTGCAACAGCTGCTAAAGGAACTAGAATTCAGAAAACAAGTCATTATTTGGGAAGACAGCAACTACCTGTTAGACAAACACTTAATAGAAGACCCTTTATTTGTCACATAGTTAATTGATAGGGCTGGATTACTTAGTCACCTACTTATAAAATCATGTACAAATAACTGAACACTATAAATTACGAATCCCGACTGTGTTCACACGTAATAACTAACCCTGCACACATCTCCAAGAGCTACATCAATCGTCACGCAACTCAATAGTATGTCTCGAGAATTTGCAGCTCACGTGAAGGTCTTAGGTCACACTATAATTCTCGGCACAGTCCGTGATCGTGCTATCTCGGGATAATACTATCTTGTATATCGCATAAGTACTGAGGTGATAAGTGTTGTGTAAGATGATCTAACACTATAAGCAATACGTGATTGAGGGTGTGGTTGTGTTTACAGTTATGTGGCTGGATGCATGAGCAATGATACTGGAAACGCCAATGAGATACACCGTATTGATAATGGACCCTAATAAGACTAAGAGTAATATAATGAAGAAATATATCATATATTTATATTTTTCGAATGCAGGTGGGCTAGTTAGTTCTTCACGTAAGGGATGCCGTAAAACGAAATGTTCATAATTGGCCAAAAAAGACAACATATTAAGAAGCGAGACAGGCTATTTATGACATGACTGCTAATAAGACAGTTTTGAAAGAAAATGACGTCCGATCATTGCTTGCAAAGACAACATTTAACATCATGCTATTTGTCGGAACAATTGATGCTGAAAATTTCAATGAAGATATCGCAGAGCAAGACATCATTATCTCTGTATTCAAGTTCCTATCCATTTCGAAAGTGCGCAAAGATTATTAAATGCATCGGTACTCTCAAAAGGACACCATTACTCTCCATAGAAATATGAACCATTTGTCATAGCAGAAGTTCCTGCATATCGAAATATTACAATCGACCATTGTTTTGATTTCACAGAAGATATTGCAACATTACAAATCGTACGCAAACATAGTTGTGGCGCAGGAGTGAAATTCTTAACAGGGTTGCTACAGTAAAGAAGTCTAGGGTTCCACAAATTTACACTCTTGGTAATCTACACTAAAGAAAAAAATAAAGGAACAATTTAGAAATAGGTGTAAGTAAAACAAAACTCAATGATGGAAATATCGCTTTAGTTGAATCTATGCATAATAAGTAGGTAATCTATAATATGATTAATTGATGTTACTGATTAAATAAATGATATATATATGAAACAAACACTACGAAATGTAGTTCCAAATTACAGGAAACGTTATCTTGACAGCCCTACACAAAACACCATAAAGTTGCCATCAGCGACACCTCGAGGTGGAATGTAAATCATGGGGTAGAGGGCAGCCACTTTCGCGCAAACATGCATTGTTACACACACATACATACTACAAAAGCATACAAAATATACACGTCCATATAAGGTCCTAGATCTAATCATATGTAAGATACATTTTTCATAATATTTCTACATCCTCCATTGACATTCAAGATATATTTGCACAAATCCAAAAAGAATAGCAATTTGTCTTCGGAGATCTCATATGCACGATAAGGATTCTAGATTTGGACTTAACCTTTAAATTTCTTGCAGTTGACACCTAGAACAATAAGTAGAAAGTGAAGGAATAACTTTTTAACGTCCACTATTAAATATGCAAGAACGATAAGATCTCGCTCGAAAGCCGAATTATCACCAATGCTTACGTAAGCCCATCCTTTTAATTCCGGATTACTTGACCTTTACATTGTCTCGGAGTAATTTTGCCAAAGGCGACAGCCAGTGCTTGCACTAATAAAGAAGAAAAAAAACAGGATTATGTGATGTGATGTTAATAAAGATATCACGTATAATAACGTAATCGTCTCGTAAACTTGAGAAAGTAAAGAACTCCGAAATATACAAGCGATGGTATCAAGATGTTAATATTTTACAGAAACGTGGAATAAATGACAATTACATAATTATTATGAAGCTATCATAATATGTCGTGTTTTACAATGTTTTTATAGCAAAATAACGGTTTTGATATGTCCTAAAAAGATTATCCGTTGATATATTTTAAAATATTGCGTTTTAACACAATTTATTTTTATTTTGTTTGATAAGTTATCAAAACTGATAAAAAAAAAACAAAAACTATGTATGTTGCATATGGCTGCGACATAGGAGCTACAGTCATAGTACTTTATTAGCAAGGAATTCTTACAAGTCATATACCGTTGAAATTAGAGTCAACAAAATAATAAAAATACGTCAGGAAGAAAGGTAAAGATAGGAAAGGAAGTTCTGAGTAAACGGAAAAGTCTATTTTCGGTTCATAATTGTATAGGAAGAAATTATACAGAAAACAGCAATAAGATGTAATGACTAAATGAAGGCAAAACTGCTTTACTAAATGTTTAAAAGCGCAGTATCCACATACTGTAGACAATAGACGATAAATAGTCAAACACGGAATGCGAACATGTACCACAGTTACATAAAACTAAATCGCTATAGAACATAGAGGAGTAACAAATAAACCTGTGAAAGAAGATAGCGGAACAAAAACCCACATTAGGACGATAATCATTGACTATAAAGATGTCACGGTACTTGTAAATAAAGTAAACAAAGACAAGGAAGCCACAGCTACATCGAATGTATTAACTTCATTTGCATATCGTGTTTTAAGAGTTGAGGAGAAAATCCACCACATTGCAGGAATAAACGAGTCGTTAGGACAAATCGACGACGAAAGCTTTGATTAAAACATTTCACTAACCACTGTTACTGTAACTAACTGTTCTCGAATATTCAAGCCAATTAGATTGCGTTGATTGCGAAACTGATTTGTTTGGTTATAGATTTTGCATGAGGAAAGGAATTGGGTCTATGCTTTGTTCACTTGATACAAAACGCGAGATTTCTAGTTTAAGTTCAATTTTACGTTTTAATTTTCAAAGATGAAAAATCTAAGTTTGATTTTTGATCACACGGTTAGTTTTCAGCAACAAATCGTTAGCAGAACATAACGAAATCATTCACTATTTCTTCACATATGTATTTGATATATGCAGTACTATCTAAAACAGAACAATTTACCACACACATTGCAATATCAGAACTAGCCAGTTTCGACAATAGTGTGGGTGATCTAGAATCCGTGGTAAGTGTCGCAAGCACAGTCGCGAGGCAGTGACGATCGCGCCACCGATAGCCTGCGCTAAGGAAGCTGTCACGACCTACACGAACACATGAAACTACACTTATGTGCAGCTTTAAGCTTATTATCTTAATAAGGACAGCAGGTGTGCCCTAGGAAGTGTAGGAATCAAAAGAAAACGGCAGCGAAAGGGTACTTAAAAAGTTTCTTAAAGCCCCTGTAGCCTGATTCACGTAAAATTAAACAAGCCAAATATCGTTGAAGTTTTATAGTCGTTCGATCGAAGTTCTATCCAAAAGCGGTTTTCACGTGTTCCTTAATCGGGATTCGATAAAACGACAACTCAAGGTTTGAAACTAAACGATCTGCCGACGATTTATTTCCAGTTAAAAGCATTCTGCCAGGATAATGAAATAAAGATATTTTTTTTTTTAATCGACTTTTCTACCAAACGACTTTAAAATCGGTGTCGTTCAAACTCGATTGATGGATGTGAATACGAAAATGGTCTAAACGACTAAATCGCTACGATATTGTTACGGCTTTGATTACATGAATCGGGCTACTGATCTGCAGTTCTAAACAATTAATGAGAAGATGTGAATATCGCCCTCTATAATTATCGATGGCATATTTCAATCAGGCGTAGTCTGCAATAAGGGCTTTCAGATCACTGTTATAACAGTATAATTGAAAGTGTTACTTGAAATATTGTAACCATTGACAGTAATGATTTTAAATTCGTTTGCTCTAACAAATATGTTTAATTTAAAAATCATTAACCAATCTATAAGCAGTAGCAGAACTATTTACTTCAGATTCATATCTTGATACAAATCACGAGAAGTCAAATAAGACCATTGCTTATATAATGTATAGTGAAAGAAAAAAAGAATTATTACATCGTAACACAGTAAAATCATGCTACTATCAAAGGCTGAAACAGTGGGTGGACACAATCTGATTCCACAAATAGAATATATCTAAACGAATTACAGAGAAACCAATTCAATCTACACTATCATGAGATTCAATTATAATCTAGATTGAACACATTAGATTTTATTAACTTATGAATTCTATTACTAGGTTTCAAAACACTAGCAAGTTTCATAATAGAAGCAGTTACAAAAAAGCTTAAAACCAAACCACCACCACGACTGGTTCTGTTATCATCTTATGAAACAGTCTTTGTTGTACAATTAAGATAAGACTAATGCACAAAGCAAGAACTTGTAAATTAAAAATAACGATCTGGAAGTCACGACGGGTTAGAGGTTTCTCAGTAAAATTTACATAAATACTACAGCTAAATTCCGGGTAAACGCAAGGATTGTCAACTATGCTCCAGGAAAGCCATAACGTACTATAAAAGCGAAAGTTAATAGCACATTACATTAGATTTTATTCATCTGTGGAAATAATGAGACGTAAACCTAGACAATGGTATCTCTAGGAATTTGTGCAAGGAATTCATATAATAATCAGAAATCAAAAATGCCTGTACTTTATTAAGAAATTGTTGAAACAAGTTCTGTTGTTGTCAACCCTATAAATTACGATGATGACTGAATCTATAATCACCAAGATAGAGTAGAAGATAAGGGAGAAAGCACTGACGATGAGGTTAGAGGATAATGTGCTGAAAGTAATATGGCCATTACATGAAAACCTGACGACAGCTTTACAAATCGCACTCGGCAATCTGATTGCGAGACTTCATGCAAATATAAACAATGTTGTTCCTCGCTGTTGACATTTAAGCGCTGAAATAATACATGTATCGTGTATCTAAAGTTTATCGGTAAAAGTGAAGTTAGCGAAGTCTGCCGACTAATCTAGTGAATTGAATACCAATCGATGATATACAGGAATTGCCAACAACTGCGCTTGTAAACGAGCAAATATTTCAAAATATTTAATATCAGTTATTGTTTTTGCCATCAATTAAAGTGAATCGTGGGCTGTTAATGACATAGACAATGTTTCCTAATATACGAACCTTTCAGATTTCCACAGTTTAAATCCACCTACGTCAGAATTGTATCAAGATTGCAAAGGAACAATGACAGATATTAATCCATTTCCCTCATACTTTCACAACCTGCGTAGGAAGATGAACAATTTATAATAGACATTATTATTTATATCAATTTAGAATTACGAACACGACAAGACCAAATGACAAACCACAAGAATGTGCTCAAATTTTAAATGCACAGCAATTAAAATCGATTGAAAACAAAAACTTCAATTCACAAAAGCCATCATTAACAAAGTAGTTATTCCCCAATCTACCGTAATCATAGTAATTTTGTGTCACATCTCCGCATATGCAATTATAACGGTGTATACGATTGGTCGGCACCGAACCATACACATGTGACATACGCTTGCGTGAGCGCACACTGCTATCCTATTTTAAATAACGGCAATTTTGTCCTATGAATAGTGAATTCCACCAAATTCATAGTAGAGTGGTTATTGATGTCAGCTAGTGAAAATAAAATGAAAACTAGATATTAATAATTGTGGTTTCATTTGAAACGACCTCATTGGTTATGAAGCTCACGTAAAGGATAAATCATGAATGTAGAATATTACTAATGTGAATAAGATTCAAATGATACAACTTGAATCAGAAAGTAGGTATAAATCACAGGGTTTTTGAATAATAAGTATGGCTGTGATAATTCCGAAACAACGCATTGTATCATTTGGCTCAATAATATATATTACCAACTCGCATAAGAATCAAATTTTTACGATTGACAACCAAATCTAAATTTGTAACACAAATCACAAAATTGAGCAAAGTTCATAAAAATAATAAAACTTCCACACGCGACATAATTTTAAAATTTTTATATTTCTTGTCAAACCTCGACAGCCAATAAGTCGTAAAAGAGAATAAATGCAGGCGCGACAGGAAACGCATACAATTGTGGGCACCGGATATTTGTTCGAAAAGGGTCCCGACCTTGTACAACAATCAATAAAACTAAGGTCAATCGTTAGGGTTTGATCGACGATACAACTGATAAATTAAAGTACTGTGACAATAACGACAGTATGTCAATAATAGATCATACAATATGAAACGACAAATGACGCTTTGCTGAAAACAAACAAACAATAAATACCAAAGAAGACAATATTTATAATTGTTCTGAATGTATGTTAGCATTGTTCCTTGGTTAGACTATGTGAATTTGAAACGGTACCAATCAACGAATAGTCACATAGAATTTGCCAACCTTACGGAATTAATTGCCACCGTATATAACTGATACCAAATTCAATAATCACTTAATTGTGCCGTTCTTTTGAAATAATAAAAAAAAAACTACTCGACACCAGAAAACCCATTCGCAAATCAACGTCGATGATAATAACGAAGCACATAAAGTTGCGTGTCTTGAAAGCAAAGCTCGCAAAATTATAGCAATCTTCAAACGGCCATAATTCTATATGAAAATGAAAATAAACGGAGATCTTATAGCTCCACCGGGAAGGAACTAAAGCGAATAATTGTAAGCCCAGGTAATTGCCGGTTTTTGCTCCGGGATTATAAAGTGGCGAATAATGCGGTTCCAAGGAGGAATCTTCGGGGAGTGCAAATTATGAAATACCCATTATAAAAACGTGTCTTGGTTTAACATAATAATCTAGTAAACTGCTGCTAACGATATGGTTCTTGTAGATACTAAGCAAATTTTGTCGTAGACAGAAAGTTTCCATTTTATGACTAGTCGGCTCTTAAACGATAACTTAAGGAAATCCTAAGGTTATCTAACGTCCCTCACTAAAGCATCAAGTACTAATTTTAAATTTATTCAAATCGGCGAAATAGCTCGAAAGAGTCGTGATCTAAGACTAGTAAGTGAACTCGTAAATCACATTACAACTTCATGTAACTACTGTAATAAGGAGCAAGCCCCATACAATTTCCTGAACTGTGTACAACACAATTATATATCAATTAAACTTCAGCCCGTTATTACAAGAACTTTCCTAGTCCACGTGCCGTGTTGTGCAATGCGGCTTTGAATTATGGAGTCACTAATACTGATCAAGATAACTCGAAAGCAAACCATGGAGTGTTGAATAGTGCTGGAAAATTTATAGCCCCAAGTGATAATATGGCAGAACAAACATTAATGGAAACTGATATAAATTATGCGGGGAAAGGAGGAATCTGTATTGAAAACAATATTACAAAGAAAGGCTATGTAGAATAGACAGTAACTGATAATTCATTTAAATGTTCCGTCTTTTCATTCGATTGAAAATTAGAATTAAAGCTCACAGTGACGCAAGAGGAAATAGACTTATTATAATTTATCCGGCAGGCGATTCGCACCGACAATTTGATTAGTCTAGAACATGAAACTAGACTCGCTTACTCAAACGTAAATTCAATTTAAATATTCTACTGAAACGCCTCCTAGTTAGTTTCATTTCACTTTCCAAGATAATCCTTAGATCACTACAAATAAACCAAATCAAGATCGCTATATCACCACGTTGCTCGCTAAGTTTAATACCATTAATAATTTCATAAAGTCTGGATATGACATTCGATAGTATCCAACAAACACTCACGCTAAATTAACGCAATCAGATAGATCTAATCGAGACATCGTCTCGAAACAATTTATTTATAGGCTCATTAGAGAACTTAGTTCATATGCTAAAGCTGTTTAGCAGCGTAAAGTGCACTAATACCCGTTTAATATGCGATGTACAAGATAAGGCGAAGCTCTTAGTAATTTATTCGATTACAACGTGTACCTTTCTCAGTAGGATGAAGTTACTGAACACAATTTTGACAAATTAAATAATTGCCAGTCTTCTATGCACTTGTACATGTGCTTCATAGTCTGCTGAATAATTCAAAGCACGCATAATCGATATGCAATCCGATACCAAGTGTATCGATTTCCCTTTCAGTAAAATACGAGTTGTGTCCGTGGAAAATGCCATTCTGATACACAAATCAAGTGAAATGTAGAAAATAAAGACAATATCATCGATAGTGGAGCTACAGTAGTATTTAACTTTCGAGCCAATGAAATCATCAAGTGCGTTGAAAGAGAAGGGGCTAAACATAATCAAAGAGAACAAACACAATAAATTATTATAAACGTAATAGAGCAAGGCGTAAACGGCGTGAAAGTTTAATTAATTAATGAAACTAAACCTTAAAACGAGTTGCCGACACTTTACAAAGATAACACAAAATACGTTCATGTTCATAATATAGAAATTGCGCGGTATATTTACAAAACTGCGTTTGCTGGTAGCGCAGGTGAGTACAACAAAGCAGCTCAATATACCATTAGGGAATAAGATTGAATTTCAATTGCTAAACGATGCTCGAAATGCAAGATCGTAATGGAAGGTGAGAAATTAACTAACGTCTAAGATTTTAATGTTGAGAAAATACGTTGTGGCGCAAGAAGTAGGAACTTTCACAGATTTGAGATAAGACGTAGTTTAAGTCAAAATGACAAGCACAGACATCTCAGTTAACAGCTGTGTTTGAATAACACGTCGGATGAACAAAGCAAAACACTGAATTAAGAGCTAATCAACATATGAATATACGAGTATTTACTATGATGATTGTTTCTTAATAAGCATTTTCACCATTCACCAGATAGTCAATAAAGCTAACTGAAACTAGCAGCACCTGTGACCCACGTGTTGTTTATCGTTAAAGGTTTGTCACACATCAAAGTAATAAAGTTATGAAATGGAGAAATTTTTCAAGGAAATCAATAGTTCAAGTTGAATACTTCTTTTAAATATTTGTTTAAATTAAATTCAATTAAGTAGTCCATACTTCTTTAGGTAAGCATTCTGGTTTCCAACTAGTCTTTGGGATGATTGCAAAGTAAGACAGAGTTTATGCATCAAAAACATTGAATTCCCGTGAAAGTAGAAATTGGAAGCGATAATTTTCTAGTATTTGAAGAGAATGTAGTCGTCTTAACGTGTGGCCGGCTCATATGAAATGCCTGACCCTTCAACCTTACATGCAATGGATGAAGAAGCACCACACCCAGCTTACGTCTATCTATGAATATTATAGAAGTACAAATACTTCAGTGCCGACATTTATGAGTACATTACTGTTTATGTACTTAACCTTCATCATGTACCTTTTTCATTCAAGCTTTGTTTTAATCGTGTCATTACATTCACTCTTATTCAAAGCTTTGTTGTCTTCCATGAAACAATTTCCTCTTAACCCAATTAAAGCCAAGGTTTTGCACACTACTATTTGTAAGCCATAAGTCCGTATCATGCTCCTAAATCTATAATCATGGTTTGAAACTCCATGTTCCGATCGACTGAGCCTCATTACACCAAGCTAATGTTTCGTCATATTTCTGCACAATATTAAGGCTATAGCCGGGGGCTGCAAGCGGGTTATTGTGGGGGATTTTTGCCACAATATGTTATCAGCGCTGCGTACCACAACCACTTTCGCAGTGCTTTCTAAATCCTCGAGAAGATTAGCACGCAAGTAAAATACTACCGGTGCCGACACGGAAGTTTTATTACCCTTGTGTTCTTGTGATAGTATCGATAAAAACGTGCGAGAAATGTGTAACATACTGTTGGTTTTATCTCTGATGGTTTTGCTGCATCATCTAGGATGTGGACTTCCTTTTCTATGAGCGTTAGAATGTTAAAAGTCTATTTCATTTTGTATACTTTCATTGCTGTGTGTTACTGCTTTGTTGTGTAGTCATACAATTATGTAAGTGTTTATCTGTATTTGTATTGCCTATTTCTTCTATTGTTATGAAGTTGGCATGAAAATGTTCATCGTTGTTTATTTTTCTTCTATTAGTCAGACTGCATAATAATATACAACAATTAAATTGGCTTTGTTGTTAATGAGTTATTTATTATTCATTAACATTTATAGTTCTTGATCTTAAGTCATGGAATATTGCTTTTCTAATTTCCGTTTATTATAAGCAAGAAGTTAATGCGATTAAAGTTGACCTGTCTTAAGCTTCGTCACTAATAAACTTTCTAGCATTGTATTATATTATATGATTTGGTCAAAGATGTTTCATATTAGTGCATGATTTATTTATTTATTTACTATTACTCATTGCTGAGTTAAGGTCTGTATGATCGTGTACTATGTATGTTTTCGTGTACAATAAAGAATTCAAGAACTTTGTTATCTTGCCTGTACATGATCAAACATTTGATTAAAACTACAGCTAATTCATTAATATGCTAACATATTTAAAGGTCACGTAGTTTATTTACTAAATATCTCCACCATCAGGCAATAAATCCCTATAAAACCTAATATATTCTCGCTGAACAGTTCAAATTCGTGATCCTCACTAAATCAAATGCCGACGATCTGTCCCACTTTATTCGTCCTTTAGACTACCTACAGTTAATCTTATCCGCGGGCACTATTACTGAACGCTACTTTGCACGTGGTATCTCTGGCCACCACGGGGCGCGATGCCGCGATACTATCGCGTTGACGCCGCGGGAGAAATATTGCGCCTGCGCAAGCTCACATCTGGGCCTGTGTACTATGAGACTACTGAGCTCTGTACTTTCAACTTAGCTTCGCTATCCATTGCGGTATTTGTATGAGTGTCCTAAAACGGGGTGTTTTTGAAAAATGAGTAATGGATGATGAATGGATTTTTGGGTTTTCTTTGTGTGATTGTTTTTAGTAGATTCCCGGACTTGTAGGAACGTGCCTTATTGCAAGTCACAAGTTGTGAAATTATTCCTTTGTTACGTGTAGACATAACAAATTGGCTCAGAAACAATATTTTAGCTTCCCATGACATTGATTTGTTCAAACTTAAAAAAAAACTATTTTTGCTTTGTTTCAGATGTGAGTGCTTTGTTGATGCTGTAACGAAACGTTTTAACGCAATTTAGATGAAAATGGTAAGATTAATCAGTGTTTTGATTAGCTATGTTTAATGCACATTAATCGATAATTTAGATATTGTTTGTTATGTTAAATAAATTCTAAGATCTCCACGTTTTTGAGAAGATATTTTCAAATAAGCTTGCTTTTCAATAAGTTATATTCATTTTGCGATAAATTTAGGTTTATAGCTGCGGGAGGGACCTGGTGACCTGTAATACAGGTTTTTATGGAAACCTAATTCAGGAAATAGATTCTCAGTTAAACCCGAGTGTGTAAATTGTAATTTTTTAGCTTTGAGTAACTTTGTGATGATTTTTTTTTTTTAAATAATATAAACTAGTGCTTGACTGAGTTTTAGTTCCCACCTGGTGGTAAGCAGTGATGCAATCGTTGATGGTGAGGCGCACTAGTTTATTAAGAGCCTATTCATTCTAGCCTTGAAGACAACTAAATTATAATTAGATGGGAAGACCGCAGCCGGCAAATTGTTCCAACCCTTCACTGTACGTAAATAATATACGTAATAATGTACGAAAGTAGACGTTTTATATTATTATTATTTACTATCTTTTGCCAGCGGCTTCGCCCTCGTACATAAAGTATAGCCTATGTCACTCAGGAATAAAGCAGCTTTCTATCAGTAAAAAAATTTAGCAATCGGACCAATACTTCCAGATATTACCTCCTACAAACAAAAAAACAAACTTTACCTCTTTATTATATTAGTGTAGATTATTATTTTCGTACCAAACACAGGACCTAACCTACTTCCGTTTAGTTTAGAAGGCTTGCTTTCTCTGACCAATCAAAGGAGATGACGATCTCTGAACGCATGATGTGACTTGTAACAAGATCATACCGACAGATCTCAAAATAGATGGACGATGCGTGACGGACTAATTAGTACTCATTTGTGAATTGACATACGACGTGATTGGTGAATTGATTCGAGATGAGATTCACACATTAGATTGGAGAGTGTAAATAATTGCAAACTGTACCTGAAATGTAGGCTTTGTATGGATTTTTATATGAAGAGGAATGTAGCGAAGATTTTGTAATTTTATTCCTCATCATTAGTAGCCAGAATACCGAAGCATTTTTTTTTAATTGATATAAACTAGTGCTTGACTGCGATCCCACCTAATGGTAAGCAGTGATGCAATCTCTGATGGTGAGGCGCACTAGTTTATGTTATAATTATAATCGGACAGGAAGACAGCAGCAGGGAAATTGTTCCAGTCCTTCTTGGAATTTAGAAGTTTTGTATACTGTCTGACTGGTTTCTGTGAAATCATTATTCTTCTAGAAAAAAGCTAATAAAGAAAATAAGACCGTTAAGATAACTTTGTAAAGGTACCTAATGTAATTTTATTTATCTGTGTTATAATGTTCTACATGATAAACTTGGTTGGACAGTTTGTATGGCGAGGCCGTTTTTTTTTTTTCGTTTCCTGAAAAAAAAATTTGTGGAAGGTTGTTCAGTTTCGTCTACTGAGCAAGCTCTTAAAGTTTGTGGAGGGCTGTCCCTTACACCTTGTATACCTACATAAGTGTACTACACTATCGATTTGTAAAGATAAGATTAAAAAATAAAGTACCTCTTTTTCAAAACTCGTATTAATTCACGCATGTACGAGATTAATTTCTTTAAGAAAAAGTCAGCTGAGCGAGTTTAATGACCTGTAGGTAGGTACTTTGTAGGTACGCAACGCCGACTATTAACTACAGGTCATTGAACTCGCTCAGCTGATGTTTTCTTAAAGATACTAATTTCGTACATGCGTGAATTAATACGAGTTTTGAAAAAGAGGTACTTTATTTTTTAATTTTATCTTTACAAATCGATAGTGTTTCATGTACCGGATCGACCCTCCACGGGATTAAAACGATTAAAATTTAGCGGTGTATATGTACATAAATATATTATATTTTTTTCCCTTAATTAATTTTGTTGCTTGCAGTACACCGCAGACCACCCCCTTTTCTAGTTTAAGTTCCTAAAGTCCAGCCCAAGGTTGTCTGAAAGATATCGTTGTCAGCGAAAACACATTGTACCCATATATTTAAGTTTCTGTGAAATTGTTACTATTTTGGTTTACAATAAAGTTTATTCTATTCTTTCTATTCTATTCATAGATGGATCTGTGCTTCTCACAGCCAGATGAATTCACCCTGAGGCGTTCACATTTATTTTCTATACTTTATCAATTTCTTATGTAAGGAACCATATGTGTTATTTTCACGATCGATAACTTGCATGTTATGTCAATAACTACCTGTACCATGATTAATGACTCCACTTTTAATTTTTACAAACCAATCTAAGTAATATCCGGACATGTTATATTATTACAATTTCAATAGGAAAAATTATACCAATTTAATCTGAAAGTCTCTCACATTAATCATATGCGCACGCACATCGTATAAAACAAACCGCGCGATTCGCCCGCGGGAGCGAAAGTCGCTACCGATGCCGCCCGAAGCCGCCCGAAGTCGGCCGATCTTGCCCCGCGATAAATTCATTAATCACTTGCACTGTCGGCCAAACAAAATGGTACCGTTTTCCTACACTTACACCGCCTGCCAGATTAACTGTTATTGCTTTCCTATATTGAGCTAATAATGCTGAATTAGTCCAAGTCTCTGTTAGATACTAAGACTATTTATCTTTTTGTGACGTAATCGTGGGTTGAGTAATCTGGATGTTGTGTATTTGGGATTGAAACTTGTTACTTGGAATACTGCAAAAAAATTATAAAACAATAAATATGTGACGCCCGTTTCATTATTTATTTAATCTTCATGCAACACAAAGTGCATAGGCGGACTTAATACCTGAGGTATTCTCTACCAGTCAACCTAGGGTGGTGAAGAGACAATATGGTAGGTGCACAAAAATAAAATTTTGGTATTAATACAAGAGTAAAAAATACACATACATATATGTTTAATATAATATATAATACTACATTTCCCCCCCTCCTTTTTCCCGTTTTTATCCCTTAAGAAAATAAATTCTTATTGTTTGTATACAAAATGAAAGGCAAAAAAATGGCATAATTATGACTTTTTTTGCGTTTTTTGCGTACCAAAACTTTGGGCTGGGTGTTAATGAGTAAGTGAGTGACAGGCCTATACCTGCAGAAGAATAAAAAACGGTCAAAACAAATATTGAACTGTGAAGAACTGGCCATTAACACATTCTACGTGTAATGTGATGCTAAACCAATCCACCACAGAGCGATGTTCAGGACATAATAGGTACTAACCACTACATCGCTACAAGCTTACAGACTTCAGACGTATATCTTTTTCCCATTATCCTCTTAACAATACATTACCTTTCGTTTCTAAGAAACTAGAAATTGCCATTTTTCTTAATTTTACACGCAATTACATGAACAGTAGCAAAGGATATGATACTTATGTATATACGGTTGACTCGTTAACTAAAACAGTTTTGCTATATCGGCAGCCATATTGCAAATGGCGTCCGTTTCTTGTCAGAATAGTTTAATGGCGCTCATTTATTTGAACTTGCTTTTATCTGCATACCATTAAGTGGCTTATAACAAAATAAAACATTACCGGTACCACTCCTAGTATTATAGATTACTCACTAACTAACTGGAACAGAGGAACATAAACATTCTGTTCCTGATAAAACTAAGATTATAGTTAACGTTAGGACGTCAAGGTAAGGAGGGCACGCAACGCCTTCTCCCTTTACTTGCCTCTTTGTTTAAACCAGGCCACTAAATGATTAATCGTTTGCCCACAAAAGCACGTCTCAAAGGCATTTCTATTCTTTTGTGTAAGCCACACTTTTCTCGTGTTAAAAACAATTGACTGTGCACTTAACTTGGCATTATGTGTACACTCGTTAACAAAAGGAAATAATTCACGTATTTTACTGTTGGTAATTTCCTCTGCACTGAAGTGTAATCTGCAATGTTTTAGTTCGAAGTTAAATATAGTACGGGTTGTTTGAACAATCGGTATTTATTCTAATCGTCGCGTTGTACTAGCTTATTAGTTACCTTCGTTCTGATGATTATGTATCTACTGTTATGATTTAGACGCAAATTGACTCAGATTAGTTTTCCACTGCATAATAGTTTAGCGACTTTACCATGACGTGTTAAAATGATGGAGATGGATGAGAGATGGAGGTGTATATATTTATATATGTATATTATGTACTTGTATATTATTATTTTTTTCCCTTAATTGATTTGTCCCTTGATTTAATTGCTTGAAGTACACCGCAGACTACCCCCTTTTTTAGTTTAAATTCTTATATTCCATCCCAAGGTTGTCTGGAAGACATCGCTTTCAGCGATAAGACCGCCACTGTGCACATAGGTTTAAGTTTCTGTGAAATTGTTACTATTTTGGTGTACAGTAAAGTTTATTCTATTCTATTCTATTCTATAATACACCTTATATATTTCCATTCCTTAAACAGTTTAGATTAGGTCGTGGTACAGCCGCAGAACAGCTGCGTGGATTACACATTAAAATTAATTACCTACAGTAAAACAGTTTTTTAGGTCTTAAGAGCGGCCAACTCGAGGCACATTTCCATACAAACGCTAACGTGGTTATGATGTTATAATACATATTTCTCTAGATATTGTGTATACACAGCTATCTTATGGATATTATCTAGGCTTCTATAAAAATCAAATCATATATTTGTGTAAAACTGATCTAGTACAGACCTCTGAAAATCTGCTATTTTACGTGAACTTTGACGCTCCAAACTGTACCCATATAAAAAGTACATCCATAGAAGCCTAATATTTCATTGAAATTCTGAATGACGACAATTTTGCTGAAAAAAAATTTAAAACTTAAAATACACGTATTTCCTGGAACAAGTTATGTGAAATATTCGAGTAAATCACAGAATTACCGAATTTCAACGGAGTTTCCATGCGTTATCTTTCTTTTTTCGCATTGCCTCTTCATCAAACATTGCGTTGGATTTAGATGAAGCAAAATGCTTTTAAACCATGCTCAACGTTGACGATAGACGAGTGGAAAAAGCTCCTCTTAAGTAATTTCTTCCCTTGCCTACAGTTGATTAGCTTACAATTGCAAGCGGATGAGCAATTGAGCATCATCGTAAAGCACGGGTCAATTTAATCTAGTTCAATCTTCATTCACTCACTCATTCATTTTTTAGTTCAGACCAAGATAAAAGTAGGGCAAGTGAAACAGAAAATTCCCGTTGAAGACATTGATCTGGTCAAGACTGTATTTTTTAAATAACGTTGTAGTCAATATTTTTGATTGGTGCATCCATCCATACAACATCCAAAAAACCGGATGTTTGTATAGGCTGACACTACACAGCAAGAGAAGCGAAAATTTAACGCTTAGCAAGAGATTCTGGACAAAATAGACCCATCTATAGCCCGGACTAAGCGTTTCGCCGTATACCGCATCATCATCATCATTCCAGCCGAAAGAAGTCCACTGTTGCCATAGACCTCCCCCAAGTGTCACCACAATGAACGGTCCTGAGCGTCCCGCATCCATCGGATTCCCGCAACCCTTACCAGGTCATCGGTCCACCTTGTAGGAGGCCTTCCAACGCAAAGTCTTCCGGAACATTGTGTACCGCATACATCGAAGAATTGGAACCCTTTACCTGCATCGGTCTTCCCGCCCTATTATAATATTGCTGCTTACCATCAGGTGGGATTGCAGTCGAGCACTAGGTTACACCATTTAAAAAAAACAAACCAACATCATGACACAAATCGAATGAAGGCAGAAACAAAAATACCTAAGAAATGACGGATAAAATCTTTTAGATAATATTTGAATCCGCTGATATTACGTCATCCAATGTCGTAAATAGACTGAAAGGACAAACTGCACGTGTTGCTGAAAAACGTATTTATTTCTAGTCTTTGTTTGGGGTGGGAAAACATTAAATAACATATTCCGCTCTGGGAGATGCAAGAGGAGTGTCGTGAGTGACTTGTATCAACTAGTTGCCCTAATGAGCTTCGTTAATTTATTAAAATTGACGAGGCTCACTATATAGCTCATTGAAGAGCACATAGACCGCCTTGCCCTATTTCTCTCGACAGGTCTCGACTCGGATCTGGTTTTTATCGGACGGTTCAAGCTACCCATTGATCAGGGAATCTCCCTGCGACTACTGACAAGGGCGTGAGGATCGCCTCTCCCTCACACATTTATTTCAAGCTCAATGAATTGTCTCAACATTGGAACACGTGGCCACAAAACGTGCGTAATATGAACATTCTCTTGAAGTTATCCCCATTTAAGCATTTTGGGTCGGTTCATATTTCTCTATTGGACGTGTAAATTGATAAAATCAGTATGATATTACTGGTTATCAGTTTCATTTTTTTCCCCGTCTCTTGTCGACAAATCCTTTCCTTCCCATCTCTTATCTAGAAACCCGTCCGACACCCAGTACGAGTGCGGTGCTTCTGACCAGACGATGGCCCACTTATTAGAGTGCCCAAAGTGTCCCAACATCTGCACTTTGGAGGACCTAAAAACCCACTGAGGCCGCTATAAACGTGGCAACACACTGGGCCCAAAAACTTTGAGGGGAGAGAAAACCATCGATTCGAGAAGTAGAAGAATCGACAAATCGTGTGAATAAAACGTCGAATAGTGCAGCATTCTTAAAAACCTCGTAAGTAATAGATTGCTTCTAGGCAAGCGTGTTCCATCGTCGGCTACATCATCGCTTACCATCAGGTGAAATAGTGGTCAAACGCAAATCTTTCCATAATAAAAAAAAGTTTCGGGTTGCTTCGCTCTCTCGTTTCATGATCAAGTCTGTCACTATCGTTGACATAGCTTTTAGTATTCTTTTGTCGCGTAGCAAGCAATGGAGTAACGCCTTTAATCATAGCATAATAAACTCATGTATTACAGACTCATCTCTAACCAAATATGACGGCAGTTAAAATTATGTAAATAAATAAACTTTCGACCCAAAATATTCGTCTTATAAGGAAGTCGTCAAATTTAAACGCAGCACACTTTTTTTTTGTGTCTTTGATGAAAATTTCATTCATAAGAAATTGGGTGAAGACATAAAATTGAGATAATATTAGATAGTTGTTTAAAGTAACTTCAGGATGTAAACACACGTCAAAGCTTTGTAACCTTTGTACCTCTGTTGTAAAAGTAAGATCCTCGGACCAGACGGATGTTGTGTCTGGTCCGGACATATATTTTTTTTATATATATAAACTAGTGCTTAGCCGCGATCCCACCTGATCGTAAGCAGTGATGCAATCTAGCCTTGAAACATCCAAATTATAATCGGACGGGAAGCAGCAAGCAAATTGTTCCAATCCTTCGATGTACGCGGTGTATAAATGACGAGGCGAAACGCTTAATCAGGGCCGTAGACGTTTCAACAACGTAAGGGTGGATACTCGCCGTACGGTCGGGTTGTCCGATGGTGAAAAAAATGAGATGGCGGAATCAAGTCATGCAATTGCCGCGCACACTCTCCAAAATGCAACCTGTAAACACCGAAAGGCTGGCTACCCTACGCCTGTGGCTTTGAAGATTGGACTTAACCAAATCTGGATCATCAATTAGCCTCTTCGCACGCCTTTGCACCGAGTTGATTTCAGACTTTTATTGTATGTTCTAATCGCGCGGAGAACTCTAATTAATATTTTATCATCATCATCTCAGTCGATATACGTCCACCTTTGGACATAGGCCTTCCCCAAGCGTCGCCACAACGAACGTTTCTCTGCGTCTCGCATTCATCTGTTTCGCGCTACCTTCGCCAGGTCATCAGTCCACTTTGTAGGAGGCCTTCCAACGCTGCATCTTCCGGTACGTGGTCGCCACTCCAGAACCTATCGGCCCCAACGTTTAATTCATTTATAGTACACGGCTATTAAAATCTAAGACAAGTTTCGCTTTTCAAAGCCCTCATCGCATTACGAAACGCAAATTATTTTCAAACAGGAACAGAACCAACTCGTTTCTCTAGCCACATTACTCCAAGTTGCTTTCCTTACAAAACCGATATCTCACAGACTCAAACGGACTATTAAGTCAGATCGATGGCTTTAAATAACAGATGGTCATGTCAGAAATCGACTGGTATAGGTTAATTGTGACAGCGACCTCTGTTGGAAAGTTGAGAGACTGCGCATTAGTCAATCAAGACAAACGGTTTTGTACGACACTCTATGGGGAGGCATTGTTATGGCATGATTATGTGAAGAATAATGACACTAATATTATAAAAGCGAAAGTTTGTCACACACAAACTTCTTCATGCTTTTTTTTTGGTGGGGAAAATCATCCAATGACAACCCTCGCTCTTGGGCGGAGCGGCAGATAGTGTCAGACTGTTACTGACCAAAAAACGCACCCCGTTCCTTCAAGCCTTCATACCGGGGCTCGAGTTCCCTTTGGATAACCCTGGCCCCAATAGGCTTCGACCCGGCTGGGCCCCTGCTGTTGCTGACAACTCCTTGAGGCGCGCGAGAACAGTGCGCGCCGGGACTAGGAGCCTGAAATTTTGGACAATTTCTTTTTCTGGTGTAAGTGAACGCTAAGAGATTCTTTTTTTCTAAAATTCACCCCCAAAGGGGATGAAGTGGGGGTCCCAGAGAAAACTATTTTCGCGCGGACGAAGCTGCTGGCAGAAGCTAGTATTTAATATTATAAGGCGAAAGTTAGTTAGTGTGTGTATGTTTGTCACTTCTTCACGCTCGAACGGCTGAACGGATTTGAATGAAACTTGGTACACAAGTAGACCATGTCCTGAAATTGCTCATAGGAGACTTTTTATTCCGGTAGTTGTTCCTTTGGTATTATTTTCTATTATAACGGGGGTTAATGCCGAAGTATCACCTAACTTAAGTGGCAGAAGACAGGGCACATTCCTCGCAGAACATACCAGTTAGGGCCGAATGGTTCGGGCTGGAGTCATGACCGTATACAAGAAGACGCAGCGTTGGAACGCCTCCGAGGTGGACCGAGGGAATCCGATGGTTGCGAAACGCACAGGAAAGTTCGTTGTGGTGACACTTGGGGGCGGCCTATGTCAAACAGTGGACATCTTTCAGCTGAAGAGATGATGATGATGACACGGGTGGAGCCGCTGGTAGCAGCTAGTTTTATGAAGTTATTGTGTAAGTATATTATTTCCATATTTCATAAGATTTTAATGTTGTATTGTTGGGTCTTTAACAAATTGTCTATTCATAAGCTTTAAGAATGGCTGTGACACCATTTAAGTATATTAAATTAGTGTACAGCTTTCTGTTTGTTTTGAGGTTTTTAACATAAATTATTTTAAGAAAATATCTAACACTAGCTTACTAACACATTGGACTTGTTTAGCTGACGTTTTCTTATAGAAATTAATTTCGTACACGCGTAAATTAATACGAGTTTTGAAAAAAAGGTACTTTATTTTTTAATTTTATCTTTACAAATCGATAGTTTCATGTACCGGACCGACCCTCCACGGGATTAAAACGATTAAAATTTAGCGGTGTATAATGTGAACGAACAACGTTTGCCGTGTCAGCTAGTATCTCAATAACAATCGCCACTGAGGAGAGTCTATCTCACAAGAGAAGCCATGCGGAAATAAATGAAACTAACTAGCTCTGTTACGAGGTTAGTATTCAGAGATTTATTTCGTGAGATGGACTCTGTCTAGACACTGACGAAATACCTACTACAACTTAAACAGTTTCGTTCTATAGAGAAAAGAAATCGAATTTTATAATGTACGACAAAAAACAACATTATAATGTACGAGTAATACACGGTGACAACAAAGTTCAAATAGAAGGATGAGCGTAACACAATGTAGCCTCTTAACAAACCTTTTGACTGATAGAAAGAAATTGCACTAACCCAGACAGCAACATATTATGAAGCAACAGAACAGGATAACACATTCTATAACAGACTGCACTAATAAAACGGTGGACCGCCGACAACCCAAGATACAGGCAGTGCTCAGGTTTGGGAGTCGTTGACTTACTTTTTGGAACTTACCAGTGTTATGTGATGTTCTCTTGTAGTTGTGTTTTGTGTAATTTTTAGAAGAATAAAGAAATTATTATTTGTGTAAAATTAAATGATGTACATAAAAAAAAAAGACGTGTGGCACTCGGGGACTGCCGCGGTAAAGCTATTGCATAGCATTTTTATCAACTTATGCAATTATAATTATTTATTTATTTTATTAATGCAGTTTTTTTTTTCCTTTGTTTTTTTTTTCTTTGATATTAATTGAAGTTACACTTTCACACATTGAATTGAATTTTGATTGATTGTTCACTCATTTGTTTTCTTATCGGACACCACGCTCAAAAAACAAATGAGTGGGGGGTGTTAGGTTATTTTCGTTAAGGAATTTCTGGATTCGGTCTCCACGCTCAAGGCCCGCGATAGAAGCTATGCAATAGCTTAAAAAGTAAAAGAAATAAAAGTGATTAGAAACTAAAAAAGTAAATTACAATAGAAGCAAGTGAAGCAACACAAGTTGGGTTTTAGTCACAAAAAGTCTGATACCCTCTCGTTTCACTCAGAGTGGGAGGGATTGTTTAATGCTTTTCTACTGAAAATATAGTTAAGATATAATTTCAAATCGAACACAAATCAATTGACGGACCTTTTGTTGTAGGGATACTAGATGAAGGTCCATGTCCAACAGTGGACGTCCCTCGGCTGAAATGATATCATCATCATTCAATGAGGATAATAATAATTTTAAAATAATATAGAGAGAGATTTTAAGCTATTGCATAGCTTCTATCGCGGACCTTGAGCGTGGAGACCGAATCCAGAAATTCCGTAACGAAAATAACCTAACGGGGGGTGTTAGGTTAGTACTCATTTGTTTTTTGAGCGTGGTGACCGATAAGAAAACAAAGATGTGATTTAGATGGATGGGGTTAAGCAGCTGTTGGTGAGGTCTGGTTTTGGATGGGTGGGGTTAAGCAGCTGTTGGCGAGGTCTGGTTTTAGATGGGTGGGGTTAAGCAGCTGTTGGCGAGATCTAGTTTTGGATGGGTGGGGTTAAGCAGCTGTTGGCGACGTCTATTGCATAAGTTGATAAAAAATGCTATGCAATAGCTTTACCGCGGCAGTCCCCGAGTGCCACACGTCTTTTTATTTATCTACATTTAACCTTTAAAATACCGTAATTAGAGACACAAAAGAAAGACAATGAGAGAGCAAACGCCGGCGTTCGCTTGGGGTTTAACTAATTAAACAACATTAAAAGTTTTACCTTCCGCGTAGCTAATACTAATTTAGACACTTTTTATGGTGGGTAAAAATCATTCAAATGACCCCGCCCTTGGGCGGAGCGGGAGATAGTGTCTTACCGACTAAAAAACCCACCCCGTTCCTTCGTGCCTTTCATACCGGAACTGAGCTACCTTTCGGAGCATTAGACACTTCCCTCAATTCCTTCCAATGTTCCTGGTTCAGATCCACTTCTTGCCAATTCCCAATTTTTCTTCTTTACATCTAAGTCAACCTGCCGTCGTCGCGATCCTGCCTCGCGACTGGGCACTAATTTTGTGTTTTACGGGCCCTTGTTACTTTACAATAATAACTGGGCTACACTTAACTACCATAAATGAAGCAGAGAATAACCTAATATTAATAACTAACAATGTTACATAGTTCCACACTGTAAAGGATGTAATAATCGTAAAGAGGCGTTTCAATTAAACTGAAACATTATTTCTATAGCCCTATAAACATTTGTATTGAATTACCATTACTAAGTTACTGTTCTATGGTCCGGTTCCTAGTTTTCGTACAGTCGAAGAAAATTACATGTAACGGAGATCTGTACCCCTAGCCAAGTTGCTAATCTGCAATAGTTAACGCGTGTAGAAAGCTTCAAATGTACGGGAATGACGTCGTCTTAACGCTCAGTCACGTGGTCAGAACAAAAGAATTGGCGGCAAGGTCAACTCGAAGCGTTCGGCGCAAGCGAAACGTTTGTAACTTAGCTAGGGGGGCTAGTGTTCATCGTCATCATCATCCGAAAAGAAAACCCGTAGTCCTGAAATACATAGGCAAATAAGGAACACAGGAGCGGTTTTAGCCAGTAAAAGTCTGACAAGCCCTTGTAAGAGACCGCCCTCCACAAACTTTAAGGGCTTGCTCAGTAGACGAAACTGAACAACCTTCCACTAGATAATAGCTATTTACATTAACTTACAGACTTAGCTACAAACACTACGACAGGCCTGTTGGTCTAGAGGTTAGTGGCCCTGACTGCTATGCCGGAGGCCGTGGGTTCGATTGCCACCCGGGACAAATGTTTGTGTGATGAGCATGTTCATTTGTTCTGTGTCTGGGTGTAATTTATCTATGTATGTATGTATTTAGAAATATATAAGTATGTTTATCAGTTGTCTAGTACCCATAACACAAGCTCTGCTTAGCTTGGGACTAGACGGCGTTGTGGGATAGTTGTGGAATATTATATTATAATAATTATATATTATACTTTTGGGTGGTTTCTTTTGGTGGGAATCGTCTAATGGTTCTCCCGCTCTAGAATGGAGCTGGAAAACTTTTAATGACTAAAACCAAACCTATATTTTTTTCCGGAAACGAAAAAAAAATGGCCTCTCTATACAAACTGTAACATCAAGTTTATAAATTTGATTTTTTTTTCGTTTTCGGAAAAAAAAATCTTGTGGAAAGTTGATCAGTTTCTTTTACTGAACAGCTTTTAAATTTTGCGGAAACCTGTCCTTTACACCCTGTATATCACCAGAACGGGTCAAAGTTCAGAAAAAAAAAGTTCAACCAGTGCACTAACCGTGCTGTCAAAAATGCTACCAAAGTAGACGAGATTCCGTTATAACCTCAGTAATTTAAACACACCTTTCTTTATGTTCATCAGATAAGAGCAATTTGTACTGCCATAGATACCGAGATCGCTGATGACTCCATGACCTCTGCTTACTGCGATCTCGTTTAGCTTAATGCGTGATTTTACTAACATTACTGAGATATATCAATTTTCAAGACACTTGACTACGAATTACTTAGTGAATAAGATAGAATGGGGTTTTTTAGGGATATTGTTAGGATTTGACTCAGAACTGTGTGGTTCTTTCTTCAAAGGAATATCTCAGACTTCAATCTGCATGGATTTTTTTTTTTTTTCGATGGGAAAAATCATCTTATGACAACCCCCGCTCTTGGGCGGAGCGGAAGATAGTGTCAGACTCTTAGTGACTAAAAAACCCATCCCGTTCCTTCAAGCCTTCATACCGGGGCTCGAGCGCCCTTTCGGATAACCCTGGCCCCAGTCATAGATCAATCTCATATAATTTAACCATTAATACGTTTGCTGGACTTCAAAAGAGACTTTGAGCCTTGAGTTTGTTTCGATGTTTCAACTCAGGGTAGTCAGCTAGAAACACCGGCTTCATCTAGTTTCAATTGACGAAAACAATTGATGTGTAAAAGTGTTTTTAAAAATCTGTTTGCAAAATAAATATCATTTATCACTAGTTACTATTTTCCGAACTCAACTCCGCCACAATTTATTGTATTTATTAAATCAGACTGGTCGCAAGGCAACCACAGACATATTCCGTTGATTTAAGTAGGTATAAATTCTTATCATTCTTCCAAACAAATTAAGAATTAGCCCGTCTCTTCCCTCATTCAAATCTGATACAAGTCTAAGTATATCCCTAGGTCGTGAGCATATCTCACTCCCGATCAGATAAAGGTAATTTGTTCAGCATAGATACATGATCTGCGATGATCTGATGACCTGCGCCTGCGTCGCTTTAGTCAAACGTTACTTGCGGTTTCCTTTGCCAGTAGCGTAGACAGGCGTGGGCGCAGCGACCCCTCGCCCACGACACGACCTCGTACCCGAAGGGTCCTCTTTAACAACCAGGGTCTTTTTATAATTGATTGGCTCGCGTTTGACCACCATTTCAGGCGATGGAAGCGACGAAGTGGACGAACACTGAATTGTGACAATCACTGTCTCGTTTTAACCCGACTACGGCAAAGCCAAAGGAGGGATATGATTTTGGCAGGCTATGTATGTATGTGAGTATGTTCCATCATGGCTCATAATCTACTTATCGGAACTCGACATATGAGGTAGGTATCGTTAGAACCGTTTTAATCGTCCGCTGAACACAGGCTACGTGACTTGTCACAAAACTTGATATAGCGCCCTCTAGCGGATAAAAAGTAATGTGTTAAAAATAAGAATGGCATTAAACGTTATTAAGTGTTTCGGTAGATACCTATAACTTGTGACTGCGGCTTTTTTTGTTCTGTTCTTATTTTTCCAGTTAGGTACCTTATTTATTTCAGCATCCTGAAAATCTTGTTTCATGTTTTTTCAGCGTTATTTTTTGTCGTAGTCGGGTTTTTGTTTTTTACTTTTCGAATTTATGAAAGAAATACATCGCTAATATGCCTTCGCCCACGTCTAAGTTTTTCTACGCTACGCTACTTTCCTTTACTATCACATGGCAATCTTATGATTTGTCAATGGCTATCGAGTTCCGAAGGGTGACGGAATCGTGGCTAACTGTCTGTGATAACGTTGTTATCGACAACCGATGGTTTATCTTCAGTCTAGACATTCCGATGAAAGCAGATAGGTATGTCTGAAGTCTGAACGTTCGCGGCAGATCACGAAGGAGATGGTGTGATGACTTAGATGTCTTCGTTTGGTAAGAAGTGGCTTAGAGCCGAGAACAATGGAACGAATGGAGGTCTTTACCCAGCAGGGAGAGTATATAGACTAAATGTAACAATAATAAGAACTGGACAGCAAAAAACCCAACTTTAAAAATACTTCATTAATGATAACAAGTGCGATCTGTTGATTCCTGTGTACGATTTCTAGATAAGGGAATGTGAAACTGAGTTTTCCTAATAGGACAGTTTATCAAGAAAATAACAAGTTATATAGTCTATCAAAAAAAAAAAATTGCCGGACTGTTCGAAAGAGTTACCGCAGCCCTGGAAAACAAAGGGCAACTGAAAGAACACAGATGGGTTTTAGTATGTAAAAAAAAAAAGTCTTTTTTTTATGTTTGGAAAAATTCATCCAATGACAACCCCCGCTCTTGGGCGGAGCGGGAGAAAGTGTCAGACTCTTACTGACTAAAAGACCCACCCCGTTCCTTCTAGCCTTCATACCGGGGCTCGAGCTCCCTGGCCCCAGTAGGCTTCGACCCGGCTGGGTCCCTGCTGTTGCTGACAAGTCCTTGAGGCGCGCGGGAACAGTGCGCGCCGTCAACGACTTGGGCTTGGTCTGGACAGTTACCGGACGACCGGACAGCGAGCTACCCATTGCTCAGTATGTAAAAGTCTGACACAGAGATTGAAGATTTACTACCCAAAAAAAAAGAAAAAGAAAGAATATAATAATAAATAAGAAAACATCACGAAATCAGGCCAGCGTCGCCGTCGTCTATAACTTAACATCAGGTGACATTGTGACTTTTTCGTAATAATAGTTAAGAACTTTAAGATAATCAGTATCAGCTTATACGAATGCAAAACTAATATGACTTCCCCATCATTAAAACCTCATATCGCATTTAGTACAATCAAGATAAGGAAAGCAAGTCCGAAGGGCTTATCTCGTACTTATCTTTATTCACAAATAGCAATCGCTCAAGGTGGCTACAGGGCAGGGGTTAACCATAATCATAATTTAAACACCATTGTGACCTCAGCCCTCACGATTATGTTCTGACTTTTACATGAACGCATATATTTACGTCATCAAATTGCTTATGTATTTGGTTTTTGTGACGAGAAACAGCGTTTTGCAAACCCGAAAGGTTTTGGCATTGGGAGTAATGGTCAAACAACGAAATAGATATAAGTTGTTATTACTCGTAAATGTTTTATGTGATTAATTTGTTTTTCAGTCAATTCTTTAATGTGCTTTTATATTTTATAATGAATTGCGCCATTTTGTATCCAGGTAATCTTTGTCTATTCCAGGATGCGAGGATAAAAAACAAGGAATGTGGTAAGGCAGGTAATTTTATTAGTTTAAAGTTCCAATTATAATATGTCTTCATTATCTACACTAATATAATAAAGAGGTAATGTTTGTTTTTTTGCTTGTAGTAGGAGGTAATCTCTGAAAGTACTGGTCCGATTGCGAAATGTTTTTCACCGATAGAAAGCTGCTTTATTCTTGAGTGACATATGCTATATTTTATGTAGGTACGCGGTCGACGCGGGCACGCCGATCTGAGTGTCGGTCTCCATATATTTTTTATGGAAACTAGGCTTGTAGAGCTGCACAAGATTCACACCACACGACGTCATTCTACGTACAAATCAGGCGTGTTACACGTGTGTGTCGGTCTAATGTACTCCTAGCCTAAATATAATTTTAAAAATAAATAAATTTAAAAGCTCCTTTTCAACCTCCAATTGAACGAATACAAAGACCACAAAACAGAACTACAAACAAACACACACGACTTATCTATGCCCCCAAACCACCATAAATCCATAGGGCACACGAGCCCACAAAGAACCCCATTACCCCAAACTCTCGCTCACGAAACGTCGAACCTAATTAAGGGCATCTTTCCATCGCTGTCTGATTTATTATCATCATTAGAACGTGTTCGGATTGTCACGAAGACGCCGCGATACACAGCAATGGATAGGCAACAACGGGGATAAATCGTTCGTGAGGTATCGGTATTCAGATGGTTTATTATGTAATTTGTGATTTGTAGATGGCCTGTGTTTTGGTACAACGAAGTTTTCGAACTCTTTTTAACCGACTTCGAAAAGGAGGAGGTTCTATGTTCAGCTGAATGTATTTTTTGAATCGATGGTTTTCTGTTCTCTGTAAGTATTTGGGCCCTTAGTTTACTTCCGAAAAGAAACCAGGGGTTCTGGAACGCAAGGTATAAAAGGAACATAGGTGTGAGTTTAGTCAATAAAAGTCTGATACGCCCTCCCGTTCCGTCCTAGAGGAAGACTCGGGATGATGACCTTAAAAAAAAGTAGGTGACCACTCAGTTTATTTGTAAGTAATTGTGTTTTTAAGGACCTTCAAAGTGCCGATGTAGGATCACTTTGGGCATTCTACATAATAAGTGGGTCGTCGTCTGATGCATCTACACACCAAAGCCGGCCCGGTGGTTTATTGCCAGCCGGCTAGCTCTGCTACAATAGACGCCAAACAAATAAGGTAAAACCGCCGGCGGCTTTGGTGTGTAGAGGCCTTAAGAGAAAAACTGGAATATAATAGTAAGTATTAGTGTAAAATAGTTACCACTATTGTTATTTAACCTTATACAGAAAAGTCGAATAAATCTTCTGTGCAAAATTTATAGCTTCAAAAGTTTTAGGGTAAGGAAGTAGTCCTACTCCAGGGTCGTCTTCATATTCTCACCCTCTCTAGTAGAAAACTTTTTACAAAAAAATACAACGGACTTCCAAAAAACAAACACTGAGATGTCTAATTAACTTTAATTTCTGGTTTAGTTTCTTCGTCTGATTTTATAAGAATTAAAATGAACAAGACTAAAATAATGTGAAAATCAACATGTTAGGTGTAGAAAAGCAAGACAAATCGTCACTAAAGTATTAAATTAGTTTCGATAAATCAATTTTTAATGCTATTTTACTTAACTTTTAGTCATGTTACAAGTGCGTAACGAAATAGTACTCGTAGATTATTCTCTCGTTTATTTATCAAAAACGAAATCTCTTTTTTTTTAATTCTCTTTTATTTTAAGGGCTTTTTGTACAATAAAGCGACGATGTCAATCCAATCATACCTACTATTACGCTATTTTCACAAAAAAAATAATCTACTTTCTTAAATCTTTAAAAGAATATGAAACTTTAGCTTCACTTCAATAGGTTTCGCTAATAGGCCATTAAAAACCCCTACACCCATTGCGGATAATTTCAATGACTTTAAAAGCATGTTTCTCTTGTCTCTGTATCGGTTTAATTCCACTTCTTCTTTCTTTTTCCCACACACCTCACAGTTAGGGGAGTCAGTTTTTCGCATGAGGTAAGCAAAATTGTTTAATGGAATATGTCCTGACCGCAACCGATGCGCAGCAACAATTTGAGAGGGAATTAATTTTGAATCTGAGAACCAAGGTACGAGATGGATTGAAAAGTTCGCGGCCTCAGCAAGAAAACAATATAAAATATAAACAAAAGTAATTTTATTTTTCCACGTAACCTCCACTTAACTTATTCACTTCTTCCATCTGGTTTCCAACGCCTGTATGCCAGTCATAAAAAAGTTTCTTCAAGGCCTTCAAAAAAGTCACCCACCGCAGTTTCGACCTCCTCATTTGATGAAAATGAGGTCAGTTACATTAAAATAGTTCAAGTAGTTAGGCCGCGAATATTTCGATCTACCCTCGTATGTAAGGACTCTCACACTGTATACTTTTATACCAGATTCCTTTTGATTTTGATCTTCCATTAAAATGCACCTTCCAACATCAATAATTCTTTTTACATAAAATTTCGGAATAACTAGGTAATATGCCCTGTATATGTGTACCTAAAAGAATGGTTCTTTTAGCTAATTTGTCAGCCTCCTCATTACCCAAAAGTCCTACATGGTACGGCACCCACTGGATAACTAACTAACTTTTTATCCCGGCAGTATGTTCCCTAAGAGTAATTTACTACTTTCACATTGTACATCATTTGAACTGTAGTGTATTTTCACTATAGGACCATACAGAATAGCACTACATTTATTGTTAAATAATGTTGGGCAAGAATCGCCGCGTTGCGGGTTCCTGCAGAAGAAAAACGCCGTCTTGGTCGGCATAGAAAGAGGTAGCGAGATGACCTGGACCGTACCATAAGGACTGGTTCGAGACGGCGCGGGAGAAGAATGTCTGGAAGGACTTAGGGAGGCGTTTGCCCAACAGTGGGACAGTAACGACTAGGAAAAAATTGCAGGAATGCAGTTATGTATTAAAGCACTTGCTGTCTTCATTGCATTTATTGGAAGTCTTAGACATTGGCCATGTTCACATTTAATTATCCTTATTTACAGGAATAGGCAGTCATAAATGTCACCGCATGCATTTTCACATAAATATCCTTCCTTAAAAGACACGATTTAAAAATTAGCTTGTCTGTACAATGTTATTCGGATATTACTGGTTAAATACAACTGCATAAATTCCATTAATGTGGAAAGGGAGAAACAGTGCAATGACAAATGACTTCATGGTGTTATTTTAAACGATTTAAAAAAGGAGGAGGTTCTTAATTCGGTTGTACTTATGTTTTTTGTTGCCTCAGAACACCGATTGGATATATTTTTTTTTTTTTTCGTTTTGATATTTTAAGAGATTTACTTCCAAATTCGTACCATTTCTATCAAAACCCAGGTCTAATGATAGGATCTATGAGGAAATGAAGGGTCTGCTTAAATATTCGCAAAAAATAGTTTTTCGATTACTAACTTTATTACCGGACAATAAGGCAGTAAGTAATTAATCGAAAAAAATATTATTTGCTATTACCAACTTATTGCCCGGAGACGTCGATATATGCATTGCAATTTTGATACAATAAATCAAAAACTCAAGCATTACCACTAGAATATCTACAGACTAGATAAGGTGAAACTAATGATGAAGATCAAGGATAGCCAATTGAGGAACTTCACAAACACACAGATATCTCATCAGATACATAAATAACAAGCAATTGTGACAAAACAAATTGAACCTACTGATGAAAATGGTACCATCGAAATGATCGGGTGATGAAGCCGGAAGGTGAGCACCGAAACTCCATAGTAGAACATTATTTTCGATAAGACCATAGTTTAAAATAAAAAGACACTGTTTCACCACAAACAGTATGTATGCGTGTGTGTGTGTGACAGGATTTCCTAGTGCAGATAGCGAGTCTCCCTTAAAGGAATCATTGTATCTATAATGTTACTTTGTAAAGCATTTTTGTGAAAAAGAAATAATTGTTTATGTTATGTTATTACTTGCGGATATGCTGCATATGCTTCTTCTTCCTGCCCTTATCCCATATTACTTGGAGTCGGCGTCGGCGCAACACGTTTTTTTCTTCCATTCTGTCTTGTCACCCGTCAAACTATCACTAACTCCCTTTTCTTTCATATCACTTCTCACACAATCCATCCATCTTTTCTTCGGCCTTCCTCTCCTTCTCCATCCATCTACATGTATACTCAGAACTCTTTTAGTAATATGCGCTTCATCTCTCCTCTTCACATGACCATACCAAGACAACCAATTACCTTTCAACTTTTCAGTCACTGGTGATAGTATATTTTGATACTAGTAGAGAAAAATTGTCTCTGCTACCGAGGCGGAATTTACCCGAGTCGTAGGCGAGGGTGTTATGGAGTCGAATCCTGCAGTGAGAAATTTCCACGTGTATCATACGACGTTTTTCAATACACTTACGAAAATATAAATGAACGCGTGTAGACGCGCGACTCGTGGGTTTCGCTTGGCGTACAGCCTGATGCGATAAATACTTGTTATCGCGGGGCGAGTTCACGCACTTTTCCACACTAGCACGAAAAAAAGGTAAATTGAATGCCTAAAAGCGGTAGGGAAAGAGCGGGTTTTCGAGTAACTGTATTGAAAAATTCATTTTGTTTGAGCTAAGACGCGTAGATTCTGAGATATTGTAGAAATAATACCAATTAAAAATGTTGAGTTCAGCTCCATCTTAAAATGTATTTTTGTGACTGAAAAGGTTATTATTGTCACATTTTTGTGAAAGAAAACCTTACTTCCTAAACGCCACGTCACTCTGTATTAATGTACAACCTTATATAGATATACCCAATATAACATTTAACTACGCTTACCTTGTGTTCACTGAGTTTCCTCAGCAGCTCGTGGTAGGGAGCTCCTCTGGCTGCAGCTAGCGAAGGCGGCGGCAGGCGGCCCTCCATGCAGTGCAGCCAGCGACGGAGGCAGCGTAACTCGTGAGCGGTGTCTGATGGACAAGGGGAAAAGTAAGCATTTAGGAAATGAAAAAAAAACTTGATAACTATAACATAGATTAAGAGACCAGATGTTTTATTTCATTTCTATGATCATTTCTATGGAAGCATGCGCTAGAATCGCTTATCACCCATTGAAATAGTGGTTGAATGCGAGTGTATAGTTATCGGCACGAATATTGAGCGCTGACTTCAATTTGCGCAGAAGTCAAATATTCGGTCTCATTAGTGGTGCGACGTGAGACGCGGGGGCAGGGAATGTCAGTGATTGGCTCGCCGCGCCATCGTGTCAGAGACGTCACTCGTGATTCGTTCACTGCGCTTGCTGCATGTATCTAACAGCGACGACGATTGGCTTGCCAATGTGTGGAATGAGCAAAGCGATCCCCACTCTGACGCCGAGAGCGCTCAATATTCGCGTGCCGATTACTATACAAATATTAAAAACCATAAAACTACAGTTTAATTGTGTAATGCAGACTTTGCCTTGACTATACATACAAGTTAGGACAATGTGAGGCGATTATCACACTGCCACGCACTACGCAGCGTAGCAAGTGAATGCGTGTTTTAACGTTGCTTGTATCTCCATTTGAATCAAAAACACGCACAGTGCAACACACCGAAAATGTATATCTACGCGCGTTCATGCAGATCACGCACACACACGCGTGGGTGCGGGCGGAACGCGAGGTATGGTACACTGAGTCTCGTAGTGCCGTGCCGTGCTTGATTTTGTATGAAATGAGTCAGAGCCTGCGTGAATTTACAAAACGCACATACGCGCGTGAGTAAAAAAGTAGAGAGAAAAAACCCGCACAATGATGCAGATCTGCACTCCCGCAAATACGCGCGTAGGTGCGTTGACACGAAACATGCTGCGTGATGCCTGGCAGTGTGATAACCGCCTCAGGATCGAGTTCATCAGTTTTGGGAAAAAGTAATTCATACAGCGAAATCAATGTGCAATGCAAATGATCGAATGACTAGCAGTGGGCAAGACCAATATAATTTTTCAATCCAAAAGTTGAAACATTCAACTAAAACAAGTTCGGAAAACGTTCGAAGCGCCATCTGTTTCCAGCTTCGTGTAGTCTTAATAACAACGCCATCTAGTCGTAACAGTTTCAAGCTATTCATTCAAATTGTAGTAGCATAACTGGGTCATAGATGGCGCTGTGCCCAGATTGAAAATTATTTCTTTTACTTGGTGAACTTTTTAGTTCCCTGGATTGTTCAAGCAAAACAATACAATAACCACCGTCTATTCTATTTTCATCTGTAATATGATAGAAATAAAGGCACTAACCAACTGTGTCAGAACTGTCTCCCTCACGATGCTGCTGCTCAGGGCTAAGTAGCAGCCGGAGACCTTCCCACTTCACATTCAAATGTTCTATTCGCCACGTCACCTGAATAAATAAAGAAAATACGTACGATTATAGTATATAGTAGAATGATAATGTAAGATTTGGTTGAAAGTCGTGCCTCAACATATGGACGATTCACACCGAAATGGTAGCGGTCAACAACAACGCAATGAGATCTACAGAGAAAGGCGTGGCAATTCACAGGTAGGCTGCTTTTCGGCATGAAATGGCTCTTATAATTGGAAAACATAGGGCGTTGATAGTTTACATTGATCAATGCAAGTCTTTATCTTCTCAAATGTCACATGATACCTCATGACACAGGATCATAAGAGAAAACACTCTTAATGCCAGCTGAACACCGTAATTTCATAATCAGTAAGTTCAAAACACTTCGTTTTGGGATAAGGAGATCTACGCTCAAAAGAGTAAATCGCTGTAATATTTACTATACTGAGTTGCCAGATCAGGGTATGATACTGATGAACTCAAAGACCACACACGTGGATATATTTGTGATAACGTAAATTCAGTAGCGTCGCTTGTATTTTACGTAACGTAACACATTAGTTGTGGCTTTGCTAATATTTTAAAGTTGCATTGCATAGATGCCAGACTTTCTATTCGTCCCGAATTACCTTTCGCCCGGTTGAAGGGGCGAAGCTTTCATTTTTTTTTTATACATTATCCCCACACTGGGTGCCTACTACTCTTGTACTCACATATACAAGACATCCAGACCCGGAACATGTATCTGTAGGACATAATATTTGCTCTGTGCAGGAATCGAACTATTTACACGCGGCGCAGCAGCTAATCCCTAAACCACTGCGCCAATCGTGCCAACCTTGTAGGAGATATGTATCCAGCGTGGTCTTACAACTAAAATGATGATGATGATTGCACCATGGGTCCCACTTACTTCAGCACTGGCTTCAGGTATACGTTCGAGTATAGCGGTGGCCTGCTCGATGAACTTGGCGCGGCGCGGTTCTACTGACACCAACTCCGACATACGACTCTGTGAACAAACACATACGGTATTAGATTTCCGCTTGATTTCTGTCAGCAGGATATATGGGGTGGAGACTGCGACTTACGCAACTAGCGACAGACCTTCTCAATGAGGAGTGGCTGAAGAGGCTACGATGCCTTCACCTTCAAAAAGCAAAGGGAAGCTCGCAGTCCGACCGTCAAGTTAGGACCGAGCTCAAGTAGTCGACGGCACGAACGTTCCACGTGCGCTTCAAAGAGATTTCAGCAAAATCGTGGGGGCTCAATACGGCTGATGGCCACTAGAGCTACGTTAGGGCTAAAAAGGAAACCCGTAGTCCTAGATCGGAAAGGGCCAAGGAAAGACACAGGTGTGGTTATAGTCAGTAAAAATCTGATACGCCCTTTCAATCCACCCTTGAGCGAGAGAAGTCATTGAACGATTCCCTACCTCAAAAAACTGTTAAATAAAACCGTTTAAAAACATCATCTATGGGGCGCATAAAAGAAATCTCCCCGACTCTGGCGCACACTGAATAGGTAGCACTCGGTAATGCAGAGTCTGGTAGACAAATCTTTTCACTATGATGGTAAACTTTAACTCTCTTTCGAGCCTCGGCCACTTAACAAAATCATCTCTGAGGGTCACCACAGGTTTTCCAAGCCAAAGCATGATCTATGGTAAAATGAGCAAGCGCATACCTTCGCCAAATTCTGAAAACCATTTCCAGCTTTAATGAAGGGAAGCATATTTTAATAGCATACGTTTCATCCCTCCTCTTTACATGACCATACTACGACAAACGATTCCCCTTCAACTCTTCAGTGACTGGCGCTACTTTCAAACTTCCTCCAATAAACTCATTTCCCACTTTATCTATTCTCGTCACACTACACATCCGTCTCAACATTCTCATCTAATTATTCTAAATGTTAGATATTTCTAACTCACCATCCTCAACTTCCTGCTGGACAGATTCTCGGGACTAGAATAGATCTCCTCCTGCACGTGCGTCAGCCACTGGCACAGCTCGTTGAACTCGGCCACCAGCTGGCTTAGCGACCACTGGCGGTTGAAGCCGGAGGTCGGGTTCAGGAGGCGGGGGCAGCCGTGCATGGATGTGCTGTGGAGGAGGAGCTCGCCGTTTGCTTCCTGGAATTAGACAAAGAATACTTATTAGTTTTTGGGCGTACGAAAAATTTGGTTCAGAACCGAACCAAATCCGTGGTCTGATCGTACCAAGTTCGAGTGTGTGTTAATACTGTAACGACTAAAATCCATTATAGGAATAAACAAGACAAAGACAAAATTTAAATGCCATTCAGGCGGAAAATGCACACACATTACACCCATTTTTCCCGGGACATGGGATGCCTAGAGATACCTACAGGACACCAATATTTCGCCAGTTATTTTACTTATTTTTATGTCCCATAAAATAGAAGGCAGAAAACGATAAGATGGATAATAATTAGGTGTGACAAAAATCTCATAAATCACTAGTTTCTGTCAGCAACATTGACCGCGAAAAAGAAGGTTTTCCACACAAAATTTCATCCCTTTCTTTACCCAATTAGGAGTTGCATTTCAAAATATATTTCCTATTCTTTGTACTTACACATCTTAAAAGGAACCTTTGTGAGTTCAAAATCAATATTTTAATCAACATATAACTTGACACTGACCAGCAACATGCAAGAAACTTAATATTTGAATTTATATAGTCGGCCTTATAATGTTCCTACTGTTGGGACTCAGGCCTCCTCTCTGGGAGAGGGAATGGGCCACCACGCGGGCCCAGTGCGAGTTGGTGAATGTCACATATCTTCGAATGTTTGGTTCTAGGATATGCTGCTTTCCTCACGATGTTTTCCTTCACCGTTTTGACAGCTTCCCTGGCACATTCACCTTAAATGGTAGCATACAATCAGTATCACACTCTACAGGGAGCTTCAAAAAAAAATTAAGTATAAACTTCACCTTGCAACTATCAATGATCTGGTTGTCCATGATGTAGTCGTAATGATGCTGCAGCAGCGGCCACAGGTCGTCGCCGGCGCTGCCGCCGCTCGCTGCTGAGCCCCAGCTCCGACGCCAAGCTTCGCGACATGGCTCCTTCCTGGAACACGACGTTGAAAAATAAATGGTAGTTCTTATTCAGTAACTTCTGTCTTGTGTATCAACGTCGCCAAATCATAGAATTAACCATGATATGGCCAGAAACTGGTCAGATCGTTTAAACGTTAACGTTTGATGATATGTCAATCCCCGTTTGGCCATATCATCTGGCCACGACATCGACACCTACAAGGAGATGACATTGTACCTTAATCACGGTTGGACAGTTATCTTGTTTGAAATTCTACGTGATTCGCCGTTTTTCTCGTTTATTCGAGTCCCGGCAAAATAGTACACAGATAGTACATAGTAATAGTTTTAGAAAGAATATACTTAGTGAAGTTTTGTCGCACTCCTTTAAGCGTCTATCCTGACTAGGTATTAGGTAGTCGGAGACTCGTCTAATAAATTACGTACTATCCCCTTCTGGGCAAAGGGGTACATTCTTTCCAACGATCAAGATTTTTCACTTTTTTTCTTTTCAATTCTTAACAGTCTTGTGACAGTTTTAGTGTCACGAATACATGACAAGAGGATAAAATCCTAGCTTAGTGCCAAGAGAACGCTTTTGCTGTTTTGAAGTGGGGATCAGAAGGTCAAGGAAGACTGCCAGGTCGTCCTGCCACCTCCTTCGTGATCTGCCGAGGCCCCGACTGTTTCTGGGCACCAGTCATGTGTTTTATAGGCCTTAGATCGTTAGGCATGCAGCAGACATGTCCTGCCCAGTCCCATTTAAAATGACCTTTTCAGCCACGTCAACGATTTGCGTTGTATAATGCCGTATGTATTTTAGACTCATTTGGTGCCTAGGTACCTACTTTAACAGCTATTCAGTGAAAGTATAGTTACACTAGGTTTAATGAAAACAGTGAACTTGTTTGAACTAGAGTTCAATGACAATCACCCCGCTTGTTTAATTTCTCGGTAATATGAACATAAATTGAGTATAGTTAACTTAACAGCCGTAGTAATTAATTCTTGTTAGGTCATGCGCAACAAGTTCTGCAACGCGAGCGCAATAGACTAGAAAATAGCTTTTTGTTGTGGTAACTAGTCACTCCCTGCTCTTCGGGTAATGTTGTATTTTGTATCGAATGTATAGGAATCGATAGAATTTGTGATATTTGGCATTCTTATTTTAAAACAACTAGAAACAGAAGTTCCCTTTTTTACCATTTTTTATTTTATTTTATTTTTATTCCACAACTATCACACAACGCCGTCTAGTCTCAAGCTAAGCAAAGCTATGTGTTATGTTATGAGTACTAGACAACTGATAAACATACTTATATATTTCTTAATACATACATATTATAGATAAATTACACTCAGACACAGCACAGAACAAATGATCAAGCTCATCGTCCAAACATTTGTCCTGAGTGGGAATCGAACCCACGACCTCCGGCATAGCAGTCAGGGTCACTAACCACTAGACCAAAAGGCCAGTCAATTAACTCAGTCATCCATTATTCGACTAAAAGTTATATTAGTACGTAATGTTATCATAATCTCACATATAAGGTGACTGGTAATAGTACGATACTTAAACACGTGATTGTGCTCATGATAACCAACAACTTTTAATATGGGAACAAACCTGAAATCGCGAAAAAAAATCAGCTGTTCAGTACATTTATATTTGCCTAATGTACTGAACAGCTGATATTTTTTTCGCGATTTCGACTTTGCTCTCATAATAAAAATTGTTTGTTATCATGAGCACAATCACGTGTTTAAGTATCGTACACTAATTGCCACTCACCCTATATATTATTTCAGAAGAAGGCTGCTCCCAAGAGGTGGTAGCGTCAAGAAACTACATTCCCATCATCAATCATCATCATAATTATCATCATCATTATCATTCATCATCATTATTTCAGCCGAAAGACGTCCACTGATGGACAGTCCTCATCCAAGTGTCGTTAAAATGACTGCTCCTGTGCGTCTCACATCCATCGGATTTCCGCTACCTTCAGTAGGTCGTCAGTTAACCTTGTGAGAGTAATTCAGAGCGTCTTCCGGTACGTGGTCGCCACTCCAGAACCTTTCTGCCCAATCGACCATCTGTTCTGCGAGCAATTAGCCCTACCCACTACTGTATGTACACTCAGTAGTATGTCGGATGAAAACATACCGCGCAGCTTCCCAAACGATCGCATCGATTGCTATCTACTAATATTTTGCTAAAAGTTCGAATGTGATGCCTAACTAATGCTCTTATAGTTTATTAACGTGCGTCTTACCATCAATGATTGCATAACTGCTTACCATCAGTTTATATCAATTAATAATTAGTAACTTCCGCGTACCGAAAGACGCAGCCCGACGCTGCGTCTCTCGATACTCCTCCTCTTCGGTAGGCTTCCTACAAGGTGGACCGATGACCAGGTCAGGGTCGCGGGAATCCGATGAATGCGTAACGTACAGGACCAGTCGTTGTGGCGGCGCTTGGGGGAGGCCTATGAATAACAGTGGACGTCTTTCGGCCGATATGATGATGATGAACATCTGTGGCCAAAACCAATTCTTCTTCAAATAAACTTGGTAGTAAAAAAACCGTACCTCTTTTTAGTAAGACTATGGTATGGCCGCTCGAGTTGCTCGCAGCGGCCACCAGGCGGCGCGGGCGCGCTCCTCAACGATGACAACGAGAAGCTACTCTTCATTGAAGAGTGTTCGAAACCTGGAAATGAAAACATTGTATTGATTAAAAACCTTTCTTTTTGAAGCAGGAAGGTGATGTTATCTAACATATTTGAGATAGCCAGTGTAAAAACTATGCTGGTGATTTTTGTGGCAATAAATATCGCGTGGTTTTAGTCAGTACCAGCGTGCTGACGCCCGTCCCAAGTCCCGTGTTAAGGTTCAGTTGAAAATCAGCGTCAGGCAACTGCTACGGTTGTCTGACAGTATGCTGAACTGAACCTATTTGGCACTACCGTGAGACACAACGTTGCTGTTTGTTTTTATTTTTTTTATTTTGTTTTAAGTTTTATATTTGATTAATGTTTCAATACTTGTTTTGTTCATTGTGTGCCAAATAAACATGTTTTCTTTCTTTCTTTCCCAGGACGAAGTACATCCATAAAGGATTCTACCCCGGAATTAAAAGAGAGGTCCACCGTCCGGTTATGCACCAACGGTACATGGAGGACATCCCACCCATACGCGCTAAACGTTTTGGGAACACGTTCATTGTGCGTACAACTAAAGCGTGGAATTCTCTGCCGAAGTCTGTGTTTCTTGATAGCTACAAACTAGGGGTTAAGAGTAATTAGGTTATTTCTAGGCAACCGTGCTCCATCGTCGACCACAACATCGCTTACCATCTGGTGAGACAGTGGTCATGCGCGAGCCTATCAACAAGAATTAAAAAAAAGACGTGTGGCACTCGGGGACTGCCGCGGTAAAGCTATTGCATAGCATTTTTATCAACTTGTGCAATTATAATTATTTATTTATTTTATTTATGCAGTATTTTTTTCTTTGATATTAATTGAAGTTACACTTTCACACATTGAATTGAATTTTGATTGATTGTTCACTCATTTGTTTTCTTATCGGTCACCACGCTCAAAAAACAAATGAGTGGAGGGTGTTAGGTTATTTTCGTTACGGAATTTCTGGATTCGGTCTCCACGCTCAAGGCCCGCGATAGAAGCTATGCAATAGCTTAAAAAAAATGTTTAGACAGTTTAAAAGTCTTCTTCAGTGGATATAGGATAATAGGGCAAGGAGCAGCTCACTTTTTCCCTTGCCTCCCTCTCACTCCACTCAAAGCGGGAGGATAATTTAATAATTTGCAACCAATTAAACAAAAAATAGCTTTCGTATTTTCAAAACAAATAAAGTGAACAAAAAAGAACCATCGTAAATAAATAAGGTAATGTATGAAATACATAAAAGGTAACATAATCATAAGTTATGTACGTTATATTTCACTCTGTTTATGAGGATTATCATGCATAAGCCACACACAGCGGATCGAAGCCACATAAATATCTTACGAATAAAATAAAAAAATATGAACATAAGCTACTTACTTGTGGACATCTTGTTCGTTTTATCTCAGGGAACTTCTAATCAAATCAATTTACTGATAAATCAACATTAGGGCCCCCGGAGTCGTTTGTACTGCCTCTTCAATTCCTTAATCTTTGTACTTCGAACACGATCTTCAACCGTATTGTCTAAGTGATAAAGTCTAAAATTGCTTCGTTTAAATAGTGCTATGGCGACTAGATTCGTTTTCTAAAGTAAATAAGTACAATAAATATGGTTGGATCATGTAATCTTGAAGGACTCATGTATTTGAAGGTTGCTTAGTGTTTTGGTTACTCTTTCGGTGGTCACATTTTGGTTGGCGGTTCTTCTTTCTTTTGCCGCGTTAATCTTTGCCGGTCGGTCCTGGAAGCAAAGAAAAAGGAATAGTTAAAAAAAAACACGTGTGGCACTCGGGGACTGCCGCGGTAAAGCTATTGCATAGTATTTTTATCAACTTTAGCAATTATAATTATTTATTTATTTTATTTATGCAGTATTTTTTTTCCTGTGTTTTTTTTTCTTTGATAGGTATTAATTGAAGTTACACTTTCACACATTGAATTGAATTTTGATTGATTGTTCACTCATTTGTTTTCTTATCGGTCACCACGCTCAAAAAACAAATGAGTGGGGGGTGTTAGGTTATTTTCGTTACAGAATTTCTGGATTCGGTCTCCACGCTCAAGGCCCGCGATAGAAGCTATGCAATAGCTTAAAAGATAACAATAACTGGTTAAGTCGAAGAGAGAATATTTTTACCACCATATTCTATATATTTACATAGAGCAGTGGTGGCCCAGTGGTAATTGCCTCGACCTACGAGTTGTAGGTTGTGGGTTCAAACCCAGCTAGGCACATTACTTTGTGCGATTTATTTCATCACCACTCTTTTTAAAACGGTGAAGGAAAAGATCGTGAGGAAATCGGTATGTCCTAGAACTAAAAATTCGAAGATATGTGACATCCACCAACCGCACTGAGCCCGCGTGATGGATTACGGCCCATTCCCTCTCCTAGGGAGGCCTGAGTCCCAGCAGTGGGAACATTAAAAGGCTAATTATGCATATTTTATAGGACATATTTTAAAAATTGCGTTACCAGTAGATATTCTATTATTTTACCACACGGCTAATCCTTCCGGTTCCGGTTTTTTTTTTCGGTTAATACTAAAAGACGATTTAAAAAAAAAACATGTTTCGTCCTCCAGCAGTAAATCCTCCCTGGTGTAAGTTTGCCAAACTGCTCTAATCGTTAAAGGGTTAAAAGTTTCCAAGTCTAATACCCATTTTTTGATTATAGAATTTGAGAATCACGAGTAGAGTTTGACAAAGTCGAGTTTATTGCGAGGTCGATAAGATCTCATGCCTAAGTACTCGTCAAACTCGTAGGCAATCTACTAATTCAGAAATATTGGTATGTTACCCACTGAATAAGTAGCTTAAGTGATTCAAAGCTGGGGATTTATGGTTTCAGACTAAAAAGCCTAAAGCCGCAGGCAAAAGCTAGTAGAGAATATAAGGCACGCATGTGTCGGTTTTTCTCGCTATCGTATCTGAGGTTTAACGTTTAACTGCAAAAGGTCGTTCATATAACACTACCACTAAAACAGGATACGATTGGGAATTTAGAAGTTCTATCAATCATTTGGGCTTTCACCGGACACGTCATGTTTGATTGGTTTTACCAAAGGAAGCAGATATGATCAGTGTAAGTACTTTACTACCACTACGTAACGTTATGTTTCAATTAGGAGCTACAAATTGCAATGCCATATAACCTAACAAAGATGATAAAATTTCTCACGAGAAAAGTTTAGCTTGACATATCTGCGGAATCACTTTTAACTAAAAAGTGTTATTGCGACCCTGGAACGAAAAAGGGCAACTGAAAGACTACATCATTCATCATCATCAATTCAGCCGATAGATGTCCACTGTTGGACATAGGCCTCCCCCAAGTGTCGCCATAATGCACGATCCTGTTCGTCCAGCATCCATCAGATTCCCGCAACCTTCACCAGGTCATCGGTCCACCTTGTAAGAGGGCTTCCAATAATAGAATACAGGTGGGCTGTAATCAACAGACTTCTGACACTCTCTCGCTCCACCCAGAGTTTAAGAAGTTATACGATGATTTCCCATCTCAGAAACTTTGCCTATAATATCACTGTGCTTGGTGAGTCCTAGGATGGAGACCTGTATGCCAAAAGCGATGGCTAAAGGCAGCCACTCCGCGGGAATGGACCCTATTCCACCACGCAGGACTTGTCCAGGGGCAAAAGACGTCATATCAGTATTTCGTGACCAAGGGGATTACCATGACGTGTTAAAATGTCAGTCGCGGGATCCAGATAGAGAGATGGAACTATAAAACCTATACATATAGGTTCATCCCTTTAACAGTTCACTTTAGGTCGTAAAATGGATTGCGTTAAGAGCTCATGGTAACTCAGCTAGGGCCCTATCCAGGTCTCGAGTAATCACCTTCAATAAAACAGGTTTCCGTATTGCTAATCATTATGTTACTTGAAGATAGTAAAGAGTGCAATTAAGGATTAAGAATAATTAAGATAATAGCAACAAATTGAGGAAACACGTCAGTGATGACTGAGTGCATCCGCTGAAGGTAGAACTAAACTAGCTTTCGTTAGCGAATCCGCCTTTCCTGGTTGCCTGGTACTTATCAAAAACAAGCCGTTACCAACACTACTGAGTTTCTGTGATTGCTATAATTACATCACTAAATATTTATTTTTAAGTGGTAAATCTTCCTTTACTTATCTCCCACTCGGGGTGGAATCTCTTACTAATTAAAATCTATACGTGTTCCTTCAATTGCCCTTTGCCAAGGCCATGGTAAATCTTAGGAACAATCCCGCAGGCTTAGCAAGCATCAGCCCTACTGGGCCTTTTCTGTTAAATAATATTGTGCGTAGGTATAGCTAAGGAGTGAAATTTCCTGCCGGAATCTTTGTTTTCTAATAGCTACCAACTAGAGGTAATTAATTCAGGAGTGAAAAGGTTATTTCTAGGTAAGCGAGCTCCAACGTCGACCACATCATCGCTAACCTGGCAACATCCAGAGTCATAATCTGCAAAATTTACTAAATTCAAAACTATGCCCAGAATTTGCACACTCAACTCCCTTATCTCCTACGGTGCCTCTTTCAAATCATTTCGTGGACCTACTACGATCCATACATAAGCACTCGTTTTGCTTGGTTTACACATCTAGCCACATAAAAAAACCCGTTACTTAAACACTACATTTGCTCAATTTAGATTTGCATTCCCTTAAACAACCGGACAAGTAGCAAATCAATTAATCTCAATTACAACCTAAGTTAATTTCCCCATCACCATTTAGGGCCGCAAAGTTACGCGAACGCAACCAATTTGCGATCTCCGATGAGCATCTTGCATAAGAAGCAATACGGAACGCAATTTTACTCAAAACTCGTATGTTATGAAATATTTTAATTAACTTACGCACTTTAGACAATCGGTGCTACCATGTCTGTTTATGTTATTGGGTTTAGCCGTGAAATTGGCGAACTAAATGGAGATATTTATTGCCGAATGTTAACTTGTTTAGAGATGGAGTGGTTATTACGGACTTAACTTGGTGTAACTTAAAGTAAAGGTTTTTTCTTCGATGGGTAAAAATCATCCCTCAATGACGCCGAAATCCGTGAATGATGCCATCCGTAAATGACATCCGTCGCCCTTGGGCGGAGCGGGAGATAGTGTCAGACTCTTACTCACTAAAAAACCCACCCCGTTCCTTCGTTGCCTTTTATACCGGGGCCGAGCCTTCCTTTCAAAAATAGACCCTTGGCCCCAGTAGGCTTCGACTCAGCTGGACCCCTATGGTTGCTGACAACTGCTTGAGACGCACGGGAACAGCATGCGCCATCGACGACTTGGGCTCGGCCCGGACGGTTACCGGACGGTCGGACAACGAGCTACCCATTGCTCGCCGTCCGCAAACCAGCACCTACGGTGGCCGGAAATCAGGATCAGAAACCCGGCGACGGCTGGGGCGTGAGCGCCGTCGCCTGATGCGGTCAGTCTCCATTACTGCTTCGCAGAAGGAGGCGACCGCCTGCGACTACTCGCTTCGGACCATGGCCTGTACCAAGATCTGGCGCGAGAGATCGTCGTCGCCGATCGCCGTCACAAGGACATTACGCTAGAGGAGCCGAGAACGAGCGTAGCATGCGTAGAGCACGAGCCGAGCTCAAATCCGTATAGTATCGTCCATGCTCGGTTCCTCTAGAGTCGGTCCACACTCGGCTCGGCTCATGCTCCGCTCGTGCTCAGTTCTTCTAGCGTAGACGAACCTTAACATACTCACGGCGAGCAATGGGTAGCATAACAATCCAGACTGAGCTCGAATCGTCAACGGTGCGTACCGTCAACACAAGGAGAAGTCAGCAAAACCGTAGGGGCCTAGCTAGGGTCGAAGCCTACTGAGGCCATAAGTTGTGCGAAAGAGAATCCCAGGGCCTTGGAACGAAGGTATAGAAAGAACATTGGAGTGGGTGTGTGTAATTGATCATGAATATCATCGAATGCCTTGGGAAAAGCGATTTAGATACATTCCACAACACATTACTCAATTTCTCATAAATTTTAACCAAAAATTACGAATTCTCAATATATATTCGTTGCCGTAAAACTGTTTGGATGTTTCACGCAGAATCCTGTTTTCGAGGAACACCCCCACAAAAACTGTAAAAAACTGTAATAAATAACTTTCTCATAACTCAAGTTTTCAAGTTTACTTGTCCACATGACTTTCAAAATATACTCCTCAACATCTAAACAAACAGTTGACGAACTCAAAAACGAAAGTGAAAACACGAAACTGTATACCGGTAGCGCTCAATATAAACAACTGGGTACACGAAAAAAAAGAGCCATGTCTTAAGCCGTGCCCTTATCACATAACATAGCCTAAATACTTTCTCCAAACGATCAATTGTTTTCACTGTACGTCACCAAGGGCGACCGACAACAGCACGATTGGAAAGTCGCAATTTTCCTCGACTGTTTCACACCAATTTGCGGATTTACACGACAAATCGCTGCGACACGCGCCTACGGCTACTTAGCTGTTGTTCTAAATTGGTGTGGCAACATTTTTGGGATTGCTTGAGTCGGTTTGTTACGAAAACAGCTGGCAAGGTTCAGCTGCAACTACAAAGTAAATGGTTCAAGGAAATGTAGGAATTCCGAGAAATGTTCAGTTAAAAGCTTTTACTCAAGCACTTATAAGGATACGTTTAACTGGTTGGTTAATTGATTTCGTTTTCTTATGCTAATCGGATTTTACTCATTTGCACTCTCATACATCACCATAAACTTTACTATGCAAATAAGATATTGCACAACACCTAACTAATAAACGGTGACAATGAACTTGAACCTCAGAAAGGCGCCTTACCTAATAGCCTTGGCTATATTAAATGTTTGAATACCAATTAAATACCGGATGTCCGTTAAAACACCGCTAATAACATAAAAACAGCAGCAGCTATTTGTATAAAACCACTTAACATGTTTATAGAAAACACATTTGAACATGCTACTGGTGAAAAAAAGAATTTGTTGAAAACTTTTTCTAAAACTGTAAGTAAACATGGCGTTTACTTTCTAGCAGTAACCTATAAACCTCATGCTACGGGTCAAACTGACCTCCACAATGTACACCAATTTGATCCGTCTACTGTTCTAACGGTAAACGCATTATAGCTTATTTATGGTTCCAAGATAATACCCAGAGCTGCGAATATTAATTTTGTTGTATTTTGTATCTATCGACAGCCACTGCACTATATTTTGTATTACGTCCTAGATGTTAGACAGAAACCTGCTAAATCATGGTAATAGAGGATACAAAACAGTTGGAAGCTAGCTGTTATTCCAAGTAAATATAAATCTAATCAGATGACACTATTTCGTAGAAATATATTCTAATTTAATAAGAAGCATAGGTAATACTCATATTCTAAATATTCATAGAACAGCTATGCGAAACGTTTCATGTGAACTCATACTCATAATACACGTAAGTTATTATCAGTCCTGAGAAATCCAGAAATGAAAATCAATCTTGGAGATGGCAAAACAATAAAAGAAATGAGACTTTCAAATGTGAGAAGTTAGTAAAAAGACAAACCAAACAAAGCTAATTTGACAGGTTATCTCTAGTAAAGAAACGATAAGATTTAATAACTGGCTTGACCCTTACCACCTAACCCGAGTCTAGACAATCTAAAGGTAGCATTGTTCGTAATTTTGAAAGTTCCGACATTCTTCCTTCACAGATGTCAGATCTAAAGAAAAGAGTCTTCTCATTACCCCCAGAGGTCAGAACGGGAAATGGATAATGCTGACATAACCCTACCACGTGATAGGTTAACTAATTAGGTGCACTTTGACATCTGGAGAAAGATCATATCAGAAAGATGAGCAGCATACAGCTATGGATTAATAATAGCAAGTGACGTTTGACCTGTTGTGACCCAACGCAAACAAGAATCTAGTTTTGTTGATGATTATAATGAGTTAGGAGACGCAAAATAAAATGAGGATAAAACTATTATACAAAAGAACCAAAAAACAAAGAATTTATTATATCATTGAGACAATGCTACTTTAAAAAATATTCCTCCTATTACAATAATGTCTCCTTGGTTGATACGGTAAACTAGATTGATCAGATATTTATTATAAAATAGATGGGCAGCAGCATTAAGATTGATGAAATCTTCACAATGGTAGCAATTGCTGTAGCAAAGGGGCGTTCCCCTGTGGCAAATAATATGGCTTCCGTAGACATAAGTGCCTTTGTTCACAGTGGGTGGTCCATTCTCAGCCTGGGACCACATGATTATAAACTTTGCACACACTTTCAACTAATCAACGTTACACGAAATTTCTAATGGTTATATGATTAACAAGCGGGTAAAAGTAAAGATGCGTTCGGACAGATTAAAGATGAATGAGTTATTTAATTTAAACGAAACGAAAGTAAATATGTTATCACGATCGCTGCGTGCGAAACATATTCTAATTTCTTAAACAATGTGGAAAAAACAAATTCTTTAGGAAATTACTTTCCCTTAGACAATTCATTAAGGACGTATTCACCTATTTCGACAAATATCACGGTTTTTCGGGAACCATTATGATGCTCTAGGAATCATAATTATGAGTATATCTTGGTATCAAATAAAAGACAATATATCTATCTCCAGGATGGCATAAAAAAAATATTACGGTCTCATATAAAATTTTCATGTAAATACGATTTTACCAACGCACTAATACAAGAAAATTACGAAACACAGAGTCTGAGTAGGAACCCGTAACTTAAATCCAGTAAACATTTTTACTTTAAAAAACATAAAATAATACAGCTTATATAGTCTTCAACACCTATAGCTAATTATTTTGAACCTACATAAATAACTTTATGATTTATGACCAAAATAAAACCACTCTCAATATTTCTTCATACATTTTTCATTGAACGCGCGATGTCTAGCGTCAGTCCGCGCTCAGAAGCGCTTGTGAACGGATGTCTGTATCGCTCTCTTACAAAAAATAAATACGTCTAAAATGTGTGCCGACTTGTATACTGCGACTGCCAAGACGTGCTACTTTTTCGGACCGAAATAAAAGTACAAATATCGTACTTATTGGAACGAAGTTCCTTATCGCACGTTGTGAAAGGGGGCTAGACAGAAAAAATTCTCACGAAAACTTTTACTGTCAAAATGTAAATCCAAGATGGCGGCTGCAAGAAATTATCAACTTTTTCGTCGTGGGTGTCGTTTTCATGGTTTTCGAGGGTATTAAAGCCGATGGTACAGTCAAAATATAAATCCAAGATGGCGGCTGCAAGAAATTATCAAATTTTCCGTCATGGGTGTCGTTTTCATGGTTTTCGAGGGTGTTGAAACCGATGGTACTGTCAAAATATAAATCCAAGATGGTGGCTGCAAGAAATTATCAAATTTTTTGTCATGGGTTTTGTTTTCATGGTTTTCGAGGGAGTTGAAACCGATAGTACTGTCAAAATGTAAATCCGAGATGGCGGCTGCAAGAAATTATCAACTTTTTCGTCATGGGTGTCGTTTTCATGGTTTTCGAGGGTGTTGAAACCGATGGTACTGTCAAAATATAAATCCAAGATGGCGGCTGAGAGAAATTATCAAATTTTTCGTCATGCGTGTCGTTTTCATGGTTTTCGAGGGTGTTGAAACCGATGATACTGTCAAAATATAAATCCAAGATGGCGGCTGCAAGAAATTATCAAATTTTCCGTCATGGGTGTCGTTTTCATGGTTTTCGAGGGTGTTGAAACCGATAGTACTGTCAAAATATAAATCGAAGATGGCGGCTGCAAGAAATTATCCAAATTTTTCGTCATGGGTGTCGTTTTCATGGTTTTCGAGGGTATTAAAGCCGATGGTACAGTCAAAATATAAATCCAAGATGGCGGCTGCAAGAAATTATCAAATTTTCCGTCATGGGTGTCGTTTTCATGGTTTTCGAGGGTGTTGAAACCGATGGTACTGTCAAAATATAAATCCAAGATGGTGGCTGCAAGAAATTATCAAATTTTTTGTCATGGGTTTTGTTTTCATGGTTTTCGAGGGAGTTGAAACCGATAGTACTGTCAAAATGTAAATCCGAGATGGCGGCTGCAAGAAATTATCAACTTTTTCGTCATGGGTGTCGTTTTCATGGTTTTCGAGGGTGTTGAAACCGATGGTACTGTCAAAATATAAATCCAAGATGGCGGCTGAGAGAAATTATCAAATTTTTCGTCATGCGTGTCGTTTTCATGGTTTTCGAGGGTGTTGAAACCGATGATACTGTCAAAATATAAATCCAAGATGGCGGCTGCAAGAAATTATCAAATTTTCCGTCATGGGTGTCGTTTTCATGGTTTTCGAGGGTGTTGAAACTGATAGTACTGTCAAAATATAAATCGAAGATGGCGGCTGCAAGAAATTATCCAAATTTTCCGTCATGGGTGTCGTTTTCATGGTTTTCGAGGGTGTTGAAACCGATAGTACTGTCAAAATGTAAATCCAAGATGGCGGCTGCAAAAAATTATTAACTTTTCCGTCATAGGTGTCGTTTTCATGGTTTTCGAGGGTGTTGAAACCGATTGTACTGTCAAAATATAAATCCAAGATGGCGGCTGCAAGAAATTATCAAATTTTTCGTCATGGGTGTCGTTTTCATGGTTTTAGAGGGTATTGAAACCGACAGTACTGTCAAAATATAAATCCAAGATGGCGGCTGCAATAAATTATCAACTTTTTCGATATGGGTGTCTTTTGCATGGTTTTCGAGGTTGTTGAAGCCGATAGTGCTGTTAAAATGTAAATCTAAGATGGCGGCTGTTAGAAATTATCTACTTTTTCGTCATGAGTGTCGTTTTCATGGTTTCGAAGATATTGATTTAGTGCTGTCAAAATGTACATACATCACTCTCTCTCTCTTATAGAAAGCAAGCCAGAACGGAACTTCGTTCCATCCGGGTGTCCCTTGACACCTCAGTACCTAGTTTTTTTTTTAATTGTTATTATGGAGTAATAGTGGACTTACTGATACAGAATGAGTGTTATTCTAAAACAAAGACCAGAAATGGCCAACGGAACTTCATACTTACATAGATATAACAATGTAGATAGTTAAGCGACTATGACAATAAAAATAAATAAATGGTTCTGAATAGTTATGTTAAAAATGGTACCGTCGAAGTGACCTGATGATGATGGAGCCGGAAGATTGGCACCGGAACTCCGTAGTTAATCAATGTGTCCTAGCCATGTTTGGGCTTATTAGAATTGTCATGATATGCACTTTGGCTGTAAGGTACTATCGAACTGATTTGAAGATGATTATGGAACCGGAAGTTAGGCACCGGAACTCCGTAATTAATCAATGTATCCTAGCCGTGTTTGGGCTTATTGGAATTGTCATGAAATGCACTTTGGCTATAAAATACTATTGAAGTGACCTGATGATGATGGAGCCGGAAGATAGGCACCGGAACTCCGTAGTTAATCAATGTATCTTAGCCGTGTTTGGGCTTATTAGAATTGTCATGAGATGGACTTTGGCTATAAGGTACTATAACATTAGGTTACGCCACGCGGACGAAGCCGCGGGCAAAAGCTAGTGTATTTATAAATCAATTTTTCCTGTTACCATTTTGATATACAAGGAATTAAAGTTGCCACAATATCATGATATCAAATCAAAGATGATTTATTCATCTCCCAGTTACATGCTTTCAAATTATTCAGTCCCATACAATCTTTTCACACAAATACAATACAGAAATTGGCTATGCTACAAATAGGGTCTGGATAGTACACATAACGGCTAAATCCGTTGTATATTTTACCTTATAATTATAAAAAAAACTTTTTCCAAAAAAAATAACCGATTTCACAAAAAAAAAAAACACTAAAACGATCAAAGTAATTTTAATTTCGGAAGTCGGTGTTAAATAAGGAACAAACAATATCGAGAAACACAGACTTCCGAAATTAAAATTATTTTGTTTGTTATGTATAAGTCAGTCATATTTCGGTTATATTTTTTTGGAAAAAGTTTTTTATTTCACACTTTTTAGTTGTAACTTACAGCCAGAGTACCTTTTTCTCATGACAATTCCAATTAACTCAAACCCTGCTAGAATAAATTCATTGTTTTATCATGATGCTTCCGTGTCTACCTTGCGGCTCCATCATCATCATCAGATCAGTTTGATAGTACCTTATAGGTACGTGTGGCGGAAAGTGTGGCGCATCTCATGATAATTCTAATAAACCCAAACACGGCTAGGATACATTGATTAATTACGGAGTTCCGGTGCCTATCTTCCGGCTCTATCATCATCATCAGGTCACTTCGATGATACTATATTCAACATACCTATCCAGAACTATTCATTTATTTGTATTATCGTAGTCGCATAACTACACTTGAGAGCAAAAAAATCGCACATGGCTTGTAATTTCGTTTAATACTGTTTTTTTCTTAAATCTAAAGATAGTGAATACAAATTATTGAGCAAAATTGAAGCATACAAAGATAGCTTTATAAAAACACAAAATTAAGATCATTGAACTTCACGTAACCCACAAAAACCAGCGGTATACCCAATTTCCCAAATTCACCCATTTGCATTTCACTACTTACACCTTTACCTGAAGCTACATAAAGGGTGCTGTTTTGGAGTTTTAATCAGTTTCCGGTAACGTGATAACGTCTTTATTAGAAACAGGCGGATTTACTGGAAAAATATGGATACCATGCCCGCAGAAGCCGTTCAAGTTATTGCCTTGCCTAAAGCAGGCCATAATCAAAATGAAGTCGCTCGACAGCTAAATTTTAGCGGCTTCCCTATTCGTCTGGTATACCAGAGGTTTTAAGAGACCCGTGGGTATATTTGGCGACCAGGATCTGGCCGGTGGCCCATAGGACCAGGGCGTGATTATCGCTTTCCTGTAACAAGTACTTTGAGAAATCGGCTACTGAACACGATTGAACTGACACAAAAGCTTCAAGAAGTTCGCAATGTCAGTGTAAATCAGTGGACGATTAGGAAAAGACTGGGTGAAGCAGGCCTGATTACACATCACTCAGCAAATGGTACCAAATTGACCACAGCTCACCGACAAGCCCGGCAATAATTTGCCACGAAACACTTAAATTGGATGTATGCCTAATGGCAGGCTGTTGTGTTTTCTGATTAGTGCAGAATGACCTAAATGACCATGATGGATGCTATAGGGTCTACAGAAGGTCATCATGGTAATTTTAACAATGCTACATAAGCGAACAAGTGGGTTTTGGAGGCGTTTTGGGGTGGCATAAAGTTGAACACTAAAACTGACATTGTATTCATCACTGGGCCATTACTGGCCTGATATCGAGAGGGTTGACGGCTTTATGATACATCAAAAAGTGCTCGAAGAATATGTGAAGCTGCTTATGTGGCTTGTGATAGATTTTTTTTCCTTAATGCAGAACAACACCAGGGGCCCAAGTCTGCTATTTTTATAAATTCGTCATTCCAACACGATCCCATTGTCATTTTGCTAAAAGTTTGTAATCTACTAATTCATAATGATCGATCATTGATCGGTCACTGGTCTTGTAATAGAATTGTGGTAGAACGATAATTTCGAGCATATTAAAACCAATAACTGCACAATAACGTTCTAATGGTAAAACACTGATCAAATAATCAATAATAAATATATCCATTTTTTGTTGTTTTTTTTTTTTTTTTGTGCACCTGCCATGTTTTTCTCTTCACCACCCTAGGTTGACTGGTAGAGAATGCCTAAGGCATTAAGTCCGCCTTTGTACCTGTGCGTTGCATAAAGTTTTAATAAATAAATAATAAATAAATAAATAAACTGTCAAAGTTTTAGCAGATTACCGCAAACGTCAAATATTCATTTGTCAATATGTACGAGATTACTATTCTATGCCACTTCTTTCAATGGAGTGTCAGTGGTTGACCATTGGAAAGTCATAATGACGCAATTATATTAGTAGATTACCAAACTTGTCAAAATCGACAATTATGACATCAATGATAGATCATTCTGACGCTATTGTAATAGCAGACTTGGGGCCCAGATCGCATGTCGTTAGAACAGTTTGCGACTACATGTAGGACGTTGGAATAATTGCGATAGAGAAGCCAGCTCGTAGTTCTGCTCTCAATCCAATTGAGAATATCTGGAATGACCTTGAAAGAAGACTTAGTGCTAAAACCCTGGCTCTCCACGCCTCCAAGAGCTTCAATTTGTCATTGACGAGGAGTGGGACGTTATGCCCTAAGATTTCATGGTAAAATTAATACGATTGATGAAAAATCGAGTAGCAGCTGTAAATAGGGCTAAGGGAGGGAATACACTTTATTGACAATCAGGATGACCAAGAATTTTAAGTTTGACTCTCATTCTTTCTTAAGTGAAATTTGGTCATTTTTCCCATCTGTTGGATTTTGTGCTCTACACCCTTTCAAGGAAATTTTTTTAAACTGTATTTCATGTTTTTAGAAAGGTAATTAAATAGGCTTTCAAATAATGTATAAAATGTTTTCAATATCTATACACATTCATGACAAAAACTGCCTGAACAAAAAGAGTTATGATGTGCGATTTTTTTGCTCTCGAGTGTATGTTCATTGTGATATCTGTGTGAGTATGAACTTCCACTGGCCATTTCTGGTCTTCTTCACCAGTTCCACTTCATCAAATGTAATTTTTTAAGTGTAAATGCTTAAGTCTTTGATGAAAATACCAAAAGAACTATACAGTCGCTTATGATATTTGAGGAGTTCCCTCGATGTCGCCAAGATTCCATCATCAGATCCCGACTTGGTGACTATGGGACCATTTGGGAAGTATACCCTTTCCAACAAAAAAAGAATTTTTCAAATCGGTCAGCAAGCAACGAAGTTATGCGCGAACATACATAAAAAAAAAATTCAATCATCCAAATTGAGACCCTCCTCCTTTTTTAGAAGTCGGTTAAAAATAAATAAGTATTCATAGTTTTAACTGTATTTTACGATTACATCGAATATTAAATTGGAAATAACTACTTGCTTCAGACATCGTACGAGTATTTATTGAGTTTGAAGATTTAATTCATGTCGGAGAGGGGTTGTGCGTTGTACCTAATTGTCTGATAAAATTAATCTCAAATACCCATTTGATTTTGTTAAATATAATATTTTTAAAGAAATAAGCCTGGGAAATAATCGTAGGTTTACAAAGAAATTGGTCGTTATTATTCGTAACGATATGGCAACTACTTATTTTTGTTATACGAGTAGTACTCGAAACTGGATAAGCAGGCAATTACATATTGCCATATAGTAATACTGATACTAAAAATCAAACAAGCTTGACTCAATTAATACTTACTAAGAAAAATAAAATAATACCTCAAATATCAAGACATGTTCGGTTAAAGTATAATGAAATTAAGGTGGTTCATAATGATAGATGTATCAATCATCGTTACCTGACGGAACACAGTGAATGAGATTGAAATAAATTCTATTGATATAATGAAGGCCTCAGGCAGGTGGATTTTCTTTCTTAAAGGTTACAAGTTTCATTAATAACCAGAGTTTTTTGGAAAGATGATATTCACATTTATTAACCTTCACTTTTAACACTTTCGATGCCAAAGCATCAATTTTATTATTGTACTGGGTACTTATGGGTAGTACAATAATAATTAATAAATTCGGAATCCGTAGCATGAACGCAAGTCAAGAACAATAATTTGCACGTATAATTTGTATCCTGGGTGCCAAAAGTGTTTAAAGCCTATATTAGTTTAAGCTTCAAAGTCGTTGGTACCTACAAGAAGAAGGCCGACGATGATGATGAGATGGACAACTAAGAGAAACCTCTGGAAGACAATGAAGCTGCAAAGGCACTAATTTAATAGGCTGCAAGGGATGATGAGGCCAAGGCTGCGGGATAATTCGAAACAGTCACTGCAGTCTTGGAAAGCAAAAGGTAACCGAAGAAATAAAGACAGAACCAGTTAAAAGTCGAACAATAATCTTCCAGAGCAGGAAAAGACACTTGATGATTTTTCAAGGGATGATGACAAAACCGAGAAAAGAAATGATGTTGAAACGGTACGTAGAGTATTGTAATTATACCAAGAAGTTGGAGAAAGACTTCCTACAATTCACACAAAACATCTATTAACTCCTGAGAAAGAACTCAACGTACAAGCTACATTTTTCACACGAATGATCATTATTAGATAAACATTTAAACCACATCTATCATTGTTACAATGCTTTGTTTAATTTTGTTCGTTCTATCAAAGTGAGCTATCAAGTACATGTACACTTAATTAAAATATGTTTACTTAAGTAAAACGTCGGTGTAAAGAGTTTGAATACGTCATGTCGGGTTGATCAGGGGTTCTCATGGGCGGACAATAGGACCTGATTTTATAAAGACTGTTTTGTTAACCGTGGCCTCTGGTGTTACTTTGTGGTTCAAGTTGTAAATTGTAGAGGAAAATGAGAGAGAATTATTTTTCTACTCAAACAGCTATTTTTATGCATCTATGTATATCTACATACTATAATCTACATCAAAAGGTATGAGACTGGCTTGGCAACGGCTTCCACCGCGTGAAAGACAAACGTGAACATAATTTATAGCCCGATTCAGGGATAGTGCCGCTACATATTACACTACAATTGCTATAAGATGGTGCAGGTGACAGCTGTCAGATTCATACAATGTTTATCTATTCTTTTCTCTCATCTTAAAGATGCATATTTTCGTCCTGCTGTTACGATATCCTATTGAGATGGATATCCTATCCATGCTTGCATAGCAAAAAAGACCTTAGTAAAAGAATTTTCAGAATCTGTTCCGGAGTATCAGAGATTACCCCCTATAAATTGTATAGCAATATTTCTTTAGAAAGTCACATAATACATTTAAGAATAATTTTATTGTATTAATAACAATAATAGATCTTTGTTATTAGACCATTTCTTCTTCTTCTTTTCGAACTGATGATTTTCTTTTACCTCAATGTATTTGGTACCCGTAGGTGTAGGTGGCCCATTTTTAAGGTAGATGGTACTCCAAAGTGAAGATGTAAGGAAACTTTGGGCTCTCTAGTAAGTGAACCATCATCTGGCCAGGAGAACTGCACTCACACTAGGTGTCTAAGGCCCATATGCAAAATCGTCTAAGTCGTGCATTCATGTCAAAGTGATCGTGGTCATGTCTCGGTATACGACGCCTTTCAGCTCTGTGTTTGGCGGCACGAGAGTTTTCATTAATGCTACAATGTGTCACCGATTTGATGAGGTCCGTCTACAGTATTGGAGAGCGTCCACGTGATCTTTTGCCCTCGACTTTTCTTTGCACCACCAATCGTTTCATCGAGTCCTCATTACGTGTGTTATGCCCAAAGAACTTGAGGACATACAAAATCATCAGGTGCATATATGATAAATAAATAATTTTACAAAATTATAAGCTAATGCATAATATCGACGGTTGAAAGGCAAAATGATCTAAGCGACATTGTAAAGTAAACTTTACAAAAGTGAACTCAAATTTTTAACTTTAAGTCACTCTTTTGTATAGTTTACTCAATGTCGCTTAGATCATTTTGCCTTTCAACCGTCGAAATTATAAAACGTTCCCTGTATGCCTTTGACCTGCAATGATGCAGTTACTAGATGATATTATTATTTTTAGGTTATGCACTAAGCACATACGTATTTTTGCACAGGTAATTAGACCAACGGGTTAACCATGACGTTCAAAGTAAGATTGTTTTATTCTTATTCCAGTGTGGGTAAGAGACAGAGCTATACAGGTTGTGTAGCGCCATCTCTTACCCACACTGAAACAATGTTACTTTAAACGTCATGGTCTAGGTCCAAATCGCTTACGCTTCAGTTCATGACTCAGAGACCGTTTAGCTAAAAGATTATCAGTTCACCATAGCGTTATGGTGTTACTTTCATTCAATGCCATAGATAAGCTAATGAGGAACTTGTTATTCGATAAAAGTGTTTTGGCAAAAACTCGCGACAACAATAGTGTTGTACTGACAGGAGAAAGGGATGTATAACGCTTATCGATACGAGGTGAAAATCGCCTAAATTATAACAAGAGAATTTTAACGGTAAATTTATTTTAATAGATAAACCGAGGATCTGGTGAGGGTCGCGGGAATTCGATGGATGCGAGTCGCACAGGACCGATCGTTTGGCGACGATTGGGGGAAGCCTACGTCCAACAGTGGACGTCTTTCGTCTGAAATGATGGTGATGAGATTCAATAGTGTGTAATATTTATCGGTTTATAAGCTGAAGCTATCTTGTAGGAATTATACCTTCCTAGTATAGTTGCTATAGGTATATCTGGAGTTTGGTTTTGGTCTTAAATCTATGTTTGTAGGTTCCCATGCTTAGACTGTGAGATTGTTCAAAAGAATTACCGTCGCCCTGAAACAACGAAGTAACCGACCGAGGAAGAGGTGGCGAAACGACTAACGCCAACCGTAAAGACTGGTTCGATGTGACTCAAGAAAAAATTACCCGGAAGGATTTAGGACGAATAAAATTGCAAAAGAATAGAATAGAGAATTGCAGGTATTTTAAGGTGATGAAATGTTTGCTTCAAAGAGTTTTTAATATTAATTATAAGCTTAAGAAAATAAAATAAATGCCATCCATCTGTTATTATTTTAACAAAATGTGTTTAGAAAGCAAACTCTTTGATGATGGAAAACCACTGCTTTCGTCGCCTTCTCATAAATAAATTTAAATCTACGATATGGATCTAAAAATATGGCAAAATTTGGGTCAGCTGTTGACACAAGCAAGGCAAATAAGGATGTTGAAACTAATGGTTATCTGTCAAAACAGTATGAATGATAAATTGCAGGAGAGATTTCGGATGTTGAAAAATTTTTACCTACAAAAAAATCTACAACGTGTACGTTTGAACTCTTGTGTCCTGACAAAGTGACATTGTATCTATATCTACCAATATTACAAAGAAGAACGATTTTTTAAGCGACTTCAAAAAGGAGGAGGATATATGTTCGACTGTATGTATGTTCACCGATTTCTCGGTTAGTAGTGGATTTTGAATTTTTTCATATATATACATATAATATTTGTTAGTGATGAATAAACTCAACTACTGGAATAATTTCAAAAATTTTTTCACTAGTAGAATGCTACTTTATAAATTAATGACAGGTACACATATTGTAGGTATACATATTGTCTATCCACACGCGGGGGAAGCCGCTGGCAGAAGCTAACCAGTGATGAAGATTATCAAAATTTAAAAATAGAATATTTGCAACTTAACATCTAGGCCCTTTTGTTATTAATATAAAACCTTTGAAAAATAATAGGATCATAGTAGACACATAATAAAGTCCACTACTGTGCATGAGTTTAAATAAATAAATAAACATATCGGTTATCTATATTAATGACAGAACTTTTAATATTTTTATAAATCTTCAAATCTATCACATCAAAAGCTAATCACATTTTTTTCTTCCAAATCTAAAAATAGCTTCAAAACATTGAACAAAAAAGTAAATCTGTTACCGTAACAAAAAGCAATTCATTCTTAAATCCAGTTCTCGTTGAATGGGTCTCCCTAAAAGGACAGAGCAAATAAAAAGCTGCGCGCGCGCAACGATAAGACGACGACCACACGGCAGAGCTATGTTTGAGAAGTTGAGGAGCTATTTGTTTTACTGTAGGAATAATACGTTGAGTTACATTGTAGACAGTATTTTTATTTAAGGTGAGAAATCATCTCGGGTCCCTTTTTACCCTTTGGCTACGGAACCCTAAAAATAAGTGGGCAATTTCTTACAGACAACCTTCGGAATAACGTTGTCATAAAATACGTATAAAACTAATACCGTTGTTATAATTCCTTCGCCCAAGGGCGGGGGATGTCATCTGGATGATTGTTACCCACCGAAAAAAAAAACCTGACAACCTCCGCTCTTGGGCGGAGCGGGAGATAGTGTCAGACTCTTACTGACTAAAAGACCCACCCCGTTCCTTCTAGCCTTCATACCGGGGCTCGAGTGCCCTTTCGGATAACCCTGGCCCCAGTAGGCTTCGACCCGGCTGGGTCCCTGCTGTTGCTGACAACTCCTTGAGGCGCGCGGGAACAGTGCGCGAACCCCTTGTTAAAAATAAATAAATATCGGAAGTTACCCAATACTTAGTAACTTTAATTGGCTAGTAAGAAAAATAATCAATAAATCTATACTAATATTATAAAGAGGTAGTTTGTTTTTTTGTTTGTAGGAGGTAATTTCTGGAAATACTGGACCGATTGCTTAATTTTTTTTCACCGATAGAAAGCTACTTTATTCCTGAGTGATATAGGCTATATTTTTTCTACGCGGGCGAATCCGCAGGCAAAAGCTAGTTATTAATAAACCAGACAAATACCCAAATCAAAACAAAAGGTATAACCACTTCCTTCGTGTTGAACCATTATAATACACAAGTATAATCAGGAATGTTTCCCAGCCTCCCGGCCGATAATAGGGACTCTTTGGACCATACTCCAGCCATTCGATTGCATCACAATCGTATAATTAATTATCTAACAGATCAAAGGAAGCTGTGAATTTTCCTAAGTGTTTCTTCTTCGCAACGTAGTCATAAAATACGTATAAAACTAACTCTTGTTCTAATAAATATCGGAAGTTATTCGACACTTAAGTACCTAGTTAGTAATTTTAATTGACTACCGAGTTAAAAAACCGGCCAAGTGCGAGTCGGGATTGCGCATAAGGGTTCCGTAACATCCGTAGCAAAAAAAAACCCCAAAAAAGCACGTTAGATGTTTTTTTTTTTTCATCCAATGACATCCCCCGCTCTTGGGCGGAGCAAGAGGGCGTGACAGGCTTTTACTGCCTAAAGACTCACTCCTGTTCCTTCTTTGTCTTCGTCCCAGGGCCCCGGGTCTCCCTTTCACAGAGTCCGTGGCCCTAGTCGTTGGTGTATGGGCATCCCACTTAAAAAAATATTTAACTAAGAGCTTGTTTCACCACCTATGATTAAGCTTCCGTCAACTTACTTGGCAGATAATTTCATAGAAATTCTGTTCCATTTTTTAATTTATTCGGGAAGTAGTGCAGGGCATTGTAAAACCTGTTTTAAGGGCCTGCCCTTATTTTGTTTTCAGTATTTGTTGTTATAGCAGTAAAAGAATTCATCATCTATGAAAATTTCAACAGTCTAGCTGTAACAGTTCATAAGATACAGCCTGGTGACAGACGGACAGCGGAGTTTTAGCAATAGGGTCCCGTTTTTACAATTCGGGTGTGAAACCCTAAAAATCTATAGATCCTAAATAAAGCAGACAAAATACTCAAAACAAAACGTACAATCACCTCTTTCGTGTTGAATCTCATAAAACACGAGATATAATCAGGAATGTTCCAGTCTCCCGGCCGATAATAGGGACTCCTCGGACCAAACGTCGGCCACTCCGGCGCAGCGGATCGTATCACAATGGTGTAATTATCTAACAGATCAAAGGATACCTTGCTGCCAGGACGCAGGGCCTTATACAGGAGGTCCTAGTTTGGGCATTATGATTAAAGGCAGATAAAGGCAAGTGTTTTTTTATCATACGGTAAAGCTCTGGAATTTAAAAAATGTAAATTTGTTCTAAGGTTTGGGTGCGTTACAAAATTTTAAAATAATAAATCAATGACTTTTTTGACAGCTGTAAATTGCAAGGGCCTTGGACGGCGCGGAGATAGTGTCAGACGATTACTGACTAAAAAAACCCACCCCGTTCCTTCTTGCCTTTCTTACCGCGGCCAAGCTTCCCTTCCGGAGCTGAACCCTGGCCCCAATAGGCTTCGACCCAGCTGGGCCCCTGTTGTCGCTGACAATTCCTACTTTTACTGACTAAAAAGCCCACCCCAATCCCTCTTGCTCTTTCTGTCTTTGTTATTTTCTTTATTTTTCAGTGATAAAATAAAAGTTGTTTCACACCAACCACAAGTAAATGAGATAAAAGCAGGAAGAGAAAGATAAGTGAAAAAGTAGCATGGGATTTTTTCCAAAAATATCTAATAGCAGTCAATTAGAAAACAATCTACGTTTTTGAAACTAAGACACCGATCCCATCGTGCAGAACAAAACACCATTAACTAAAACTTTCTTCAAAGCGAGTACAACGAATACGGCAAATCGATTAAGATGCTCATCTAGATAACTACAGGACGCTACTGTAGCGTAGCTGAGCGGGGGCGAAGTAAGCCCTCGCCCAAAAAGGCCTCGAGTGTGCGAAGGCTCTTTAACGACGAGGGCTTTGTATTATAATTTAAGCTAGAACTACATTAGACCGACGCCTCCTGTAACACGCCTGTTTTATACGTAGAGCGACGTCGTGCGGCGTGGATGAAGGGCAACTCTACAGGTCTAGTTTCCATATAAAATGTATAGAGACCGACGCGCCGAGATCGGCGTGTGTGGCACACGTGTGAGCAGTGTAGTTCTGCCTTTACAGTTTCACGGTTGGACCACTATTTCTCCTAAGCGACGATATGGTCGAACACTGGGTTGCGACTAGAGATGCCCGAAATGGGAATTTTGCTGGCAATATTGCCACAAATATTCCCACTTCTCGGCAATATTGCCGGCAACGGCACATCTCTAGTTGCGATAGTCGCTGTCTCGCTTTCGCCCATGTTTAAATTACTCCACGCTACGCCCCTGGACCAGCATTACGGCCAGAATGTCTAATTGATAATTTATAGCTTAACGGCCAACTTTATTATAACAATTTACTAACTACCAGTTAAGATTAGGTTTATGGGTTATATGAATTACAAGTGATTTACTTTGTGAACGGATGTAGCAATGACCAGAATTATGTACTTTTAATAAAAAAACTCAATTTGTAAACTAGACTATATGCTTTTGCATTTTATATGCTACTGACGCTGATAATAGCGTCCTTTCCTCCTTTCGTCCTTTTATCCTTTAATAAGACCAAGCAAAAAAAAAAAATTACGGCTTCTCAAAGATAAAATCATTTAAAAAAAATCGTCTTCACTATAAAAAACACTCAAATGTTCAAAATAACCAAAATCACTATAATAATATATTATTCCACAACTATCACACAACGTCGTCTAGTCCCAAGCTAAGCAGGGCATATTTATATATTTCTAAATACATACATATAATAGATAAATTACACCCTAACCATTGGGATCCATGGGTCATCAAAACTGGATTTTGAAAAAAATGGGGTCAATCTGCATATACCTTGAAGTAAAAAAAAAAATTATTTGCAATATTATTGCCCTAAACGGCGGAGTTCGGAGGTAACAAACCTAAAAAAAATACAATCGAATTGAGAACCTCCTCCTTCTTTTTTATGTCAGTTGAAAATCACATTCAAAACATCAAAATGACATTTTCTAAACAGGAAATGGAAATTGTATTTACTACCTTAGCACCAGCAATCACTAAGCCATGATTTCAAGGCTATCCAGCAAAACCATTAAAAATTCAACGCTATCCTATCCTTCAATCTTAATCGATAAATTCCTATCCACAAAGGTTATAGGTGAACAGAAACTTAATACTGGCCATCTAGTAACATCCTGTATAGATAACACAATCAACGCACCTTCAGAAACACTTGTACACCAAGACGAATCCTGGCCGACGATGGCCCAAAAAAGTAAAAAAAAAAAACAATATTCCTCGTAGAAAGGAATGCAATGACGCGCTCGACTTCTAATTTGAACGCACCGAGACTAAAATTTTGAAATTGGAGTTGCTACACGTTATTAAAATTTGATTTTTTACTATCCTATTTTTATTAACTATTTTTTTGCTTTTAGCATAAATCCCGCCTTTGTATTGCATTTCTAAGTAGTGCATAAAGTTTTAATTAATAAATATTTTTCTTTCCTGGCAACCTTGAATTAAAAAAAAGGTTTTTTTAGTACCTATTATATCAATGCCTGGCAACGTTTTTGTCATAGTTGAATGGAAATTAGTGATGTGCTGTGTAGTCGATATTATGATTGACAAAATGAATGATTGACCAAATTCACTGACTCGAGCGTCAAAATGTTTAATAAATAAATAAATATATTTTTTAATTTTATTTTATAGACTGTTGTTTTGGCTTATTGATTCATCCATTTCTTTTAGAGTTTAGGGGAATACCTCCCACAAGGTAAACCGATGACCCGGAGAGGTTCGCGGGAGTGCGATGGATGCGAGACGCACAGGAGCATTCGTTGTGGCGAGACTTGGTGGAGGCCTATGTCCTGTGGCGAGACTTGGTGGAGGCCCACGTCCAACAGTGGACGTCTTTCGACTTACATGATGATGATGAAGTTTAAAATTACGCTTACCTACTTTCACAAGCTAATCAAGACACAGTGTTACTCATGCAAATTAGGTACTAACTTACGTACAAGATCGAATCCTAGTCATGTCTTCGCATACTAATCGGGCTACAGTAATCCGATTAACTCATTAGCTTAGACTTCCTAGTTGCTAAGTCAGAAACACTATATACGATTATGCGTGTGTCAGAATTAATATTTGACTGGCTTGTTGGTCTAGTGGTCGGCGACCCTGACTGCTATGCCGGAGGTCGTGGGTTCGATTCCCACCCAAGACAAATGTTTGTGAGATGAGCGCGATCATTTGTACTGTGTCTGGGTGTACTGTAATATGTATGTATTTACAAATGAACGTTCGATGTGGCGACGCTTGGGGGAGGCCTATGTCCAACAGTGGACGTGTATCGGCTGAAATGATGATGATGATGATGAGACGAAGTTTTTTTTTTTTTATTATTTTAGGTACGCCAAAGTTGCCAAAACGAGCGCTCAGCGTCTGAGTGGGAATCGCTTTGCGCATTCCATACATTGGCGAGCCAATCGTCTTCGTTGTTAGATATATGCAGCAACGCAGGGAACGAATGAGGAGTGACGCCTATGACGCGATGGCGCGGCGAGCCAATCACTGACACTCCCCGCCCCCGCGTCTCACTTCGCACCACTAAAGAGACCGAATATTTGACTTCTGCGCAACCGCTCAAGATCCGTTATGGCAACTGTAGGAAATCATCCAATGTCTTCTCCCGCTCAGCCCAAGAGCCCGCTCTAGAAGAGTTTTACTGGCTAAACCCCACCTCTAATCCATGGCCCCAGTAGGCTTCGATCCTGCTGGCCCCTATACGGTTTTACTGATATCTCCTTGAGGTGCGCGTGGAACACTAAGCGCCGTCGACGACTCGGACTCAGCCGAGGCGGTTACCGGACAGCCGGATGGCGAGCTACCCATTGCTCGTCGTCCGCAAGGGCCTAGATAGCGTTGTGTGATAGTTGTGGAATAAAAAATTATAAAAACCACCAATAAAATTGCCATAATACTCGTAACGCCTTTCTCAAAATCCCAGGTTGCGCAACAACAAGTACCGGTATTGCACAAAAATCAAATAATACGCCATTACAATTCGTTAATTGAGTTTACAGTAGTAAAAATAAATTTACTAAAAAAACACATTGCGTAATTAAAATCGGAACAAAAAACTTTTGATCGTTCCGGAACAAAAAAATTACGACCAATATAACTTGATACTTCTAATAGTTTGTGGCTAGAATAATAACAGCAGCATCTAAGGTCGATCTCAAAGATTAAGCAACACATGCCGAGATCAGTCTGTGGATGGGTGACCATCTTAACATACCAAGACTTCGACGTCCATCCACTACTGAACATAGGCTTTCCCTAAGTGTCGCCACAATGACTGGTCCCTGTACGCCTCGCCTCCATCCAACAAAGACGTGAATTAATTTATGTTTTCATATCATCAAATACTACCTCCTTCCGCTCTGGTTGGAAAGAAAAGGTCAAACTTTTATTGACTTTAACCCTCCGGTTATAGTCAGTAAAAGGTGTATTCTAAGGCCACGGTAACTTTTTCAAATATTTGGGCAACCCTTAGCCATTCCACCAACTTTCAACGATAGGTAATCGGTATCGACATTTTTCTTTAGTTTCATATACAATCCTTCTAAAAGAATGAACAAGAACTAGAGAAATGGCCAAAAAGTGTATTAATATATAAACATTGAGAGATAAACAATGGTAAGTAGTGATGCAATCGTTGATGGTGAGGCGCACTCTAGCCTTGAAGACACCTAAAATATAAGACCGCAGCAAGCAAAATGTTTCAGTCTCTCGATATACGCGGTATAAACGACGAGGCGAAACGCTTGGTAAAAAAAAAACATTTTGCCCCAAACTAATAATTTTCTGTATTGTGAGTCAGATAGATATAGATGATCAGCAGGCCATAAAAATATTTGTTCTGGGTGGGATTCAAATCCGTAACCCGCAGCGTAGCAGCCAATCAGTCAACTACTTCGCCAAACAAGCCGTCAAAAAAAAAAGTACGCACAAGGCACAAATCATTTTTTTTTCTTTCTTTCTTTCATTAAAAAAACTTGCTCTCTGCTTACAACAACAAAACAATGATTAGTACAACAAGAACATTGCCAATCAATCTAGTTAGTAGTTACGAAAACAATCAACCGAAACAAAAATCATTAAGCCGATGTGACTTTCACAAGCCATAGTCGCCATGTAGTTACCTATTATGACCATTTACAGTACAATCGAAGACTAAAGTTTTAAACTTATTTGCATATGGGTTTACGTTTTATTGTTAAAAATCTAGGTCAAAACAACGGATGTTATGTAAGCTTAAAAGTTATGTGAACTTATGCAAATTGCTTGGGCTTTAAAATATGTAATGTATTCTTACTTTGTTTTTGTCAATTTTGAGTAGGCTAGAAATCTTTAGCTATCGTCTTTCAAACAATACATTAAATTCCTTGGTTTTCGCCAACAACTAACTAGTTCTATACTTTTCACTAACAATAGGTACAACTAGTTAGTTTTCACCAAAAATAGGTAGATAAGTACAACTAGTCACTTTTCACCAACAGTAGGTACAACTAGTTGCTTTGCATCAACAGCAGGTACCACGAATTACTTTTCACCAACAACACAACCAGTTTCATACTTTTCAACAACACAACTAGTAGCTTACTTTTCATATTTATCTGTATACTTTATAAAAAGCAAATTCCAGACTCATTCCAGTGAGTGAGGCAGTATAGTACTCATCAAAGCTCAGCGCAAACCTTTGGACCTAGAATGCTGCACAAAGGTTCCCTTCAGGATGTATACAATAAATAAGAAAGGATATTTTGAAATTAAACCCTTAAGAAACGGGGGCCCAAAGTGTGTATCAAGAAACTTACTTTCACGCGGGTAACGCCACTGGCAGAAGTTAGTCAACAATACAACTAGTTCCTTACTTTCCATCAACAACACAACTAGGTATTTAATTTTCAACCATCAATAATTCCATAAAGCGTAAAATCAAGAAAAAATAACACTTCTATCTCAATAAAACTGCATGACTAACATCGACCCGACATGATTGTGTCGCTTCTAATTAAGCTATTAACTCTTAATAAAATACCCACAAAACCAATTGTCTACCCACGTGTACTTAACAAAGCCCATGTATCCGGGCGGCAACCCAGTAATAGAAAGGCCCTATTTGTCTTCATACATCGAACGGGGACCAGTCACCCACTAATTGCACCAACCATCCGAACAGTTAATTACGTACAAACATCAATTAACGTTATAATGAAGCAATTTAATGGTTAATCCGATTTCAATGGGATACTAAATGATTGCAGTTATTAGATCATTAAGAAATGTTAATTATAAGTATTTGCTAAGGTACACTTTCGATTAATTGGCTTGAAAAGTTATGGTTTGTTCGTAATATAACTGTACGGAACTTTCAATCTAGACATAATTTTATAAAACCTGAGATCTATATAATACTATAAGGAGAGTCTGTTTGTTTGAAACTTTGAAAGTGCTAATTACAAAAACTACTAGTCAGTACTATTCTAGTCTACTAGTTCGATTTGAAAAAACATTTTAAAATATTTAGTGATAGATAACCAATTTATCGAGGAAGGCTATAGACTATGCAACATCACGCTACAAGCAATAGGAGCAGAGTAGTAACTAATGTTGCGGCTGACATGGGGGTTAACTAGTTACTAATAAATATACATAACTTGTAGTTGTCATGGCAACGGTAATATAAATAATACTATAAAGAAGAGTTTGTTTGTTTGAACGTGCTATTCTCAAAAACTACTAGTCTACTAGTAGGCTAGATTAAAAGTAATCTAGTCTACTAGTTCGATTTAAGAACAACACGCTAGAAGCAATAGAAGTGGAGTAGTAACTAATGTTGGGGCTGATACTATGGGGACAACTAGTTACTATTATAATTAGAAGTTGTCATGGCAACGGTAAAGTTATGGTTTGTAATATGGTGCTCAGGTTATTGGCGTGAGTTACATAAAGCTCGTAATATTAGTCATCCACGCGTTCAATATTGTTACCAATTATACGACTTTTAAACGACGACCACGGAAATGAATAAATTGGATTACAAAGCTTAATTATTCCCTTCTGTGGAAATTCAAATTGTACTAGTAATACTATAAGTAGAACATTTTAGATCAGGTTCCCAGATTGGGGATCGGGATCGTGTTTAGGATCGTACTTAATTAGTTTTTTATAGACAAATTAGTATTCTATTGGTAAAAGATTTTTTTAAATCGGTTTAGTAGTTTTTGAATTTATTCATTTTAAACAGAAATACAATGTTTTTTCCTCTTCATAATATTATTATAGATACAGATGATTATCTAATGAAGAGTTAGGGATAGGTAGATATTTATACGTAGGAAACGACTAATTTGGAACCGTGCATTAGCTACTGACGTTTTATAAGTGCCCATGTAGGCCTATGTGAATTAAAATATTTTGACTTTAACTTTGATTTTAGGGCAGAAACACCCTTACAACCTATTGATGTTAGTTTAACTGGCGTCGCAAAGATAAAGAAATTAACCCTCATAAGCACTCAAACGAGAGTCAATTTAGCATATCAAAAAGCCAAAATAAAATAAAATTGCATCACACCACACAATAGCAAACACATTAGATAAATCCACAAACATAGATAACTGTCTTAAAACACAGTTTCACAAGATCCATTCATAAAAGCGCTTTCTACAAACTTTTCTTCCGATTTCCCTGGCCCTCCCACTCGTCGTCATATTAAATGCCATAAACTTGTTACGACATACATTATGTGATGACCCTCTGACCCTAGCAGTGAGATCGTCACAAAAGGTTTTTATTGGCCTATAGTAAATTATATTGCTTTGCCAATTACGTATATTATTGTTTTGGAACACGTCAGCAGGTTTAGACAAATGACTTTTCTGTTAGTTCTCCCACTAACACTCAGGTGCTTATCAGGCACGGTTGCTTCGGTGAGTACCCGAACAAAATTGCCAAGGCAAATTGCCACCATTGCGGTGGTGACCTGGATTCCGCACAGCACACGCTGGAAGTGTCCAGCGTGGACCACTGAGCGACAAGTCCTGGTCGCCGGAATCGGGCGAGATCTGTCTCTGCCGGCAGTAGTGAAGACTATGCTGGTGGAGCCAGAAAACTAGACGAAAGTTGATTCTTTCTATGAGACCGTAATAGTCCATAAGAAAGCCAGCGAGCGAGATCGTGAAAAGGCCGATTCCACTTAGAGAAGAAGGCGTCGGGGAAGCAACCGCCTCGATGCCTAACACGCCTAAACCTGCTGGATTGGATGATGCGAGCGATCATCCAATCCAGCTGGTGCTTTGGAACCACTGGCGCTCAGAGTGGGGACTCTGCACGCCCATTGAGTGACTCCAGAGAAGACAGTGGCAGAGAGGGTTTCAGAATGGTCTTTTGAAAGGCAACGGGGCCCCTTCTTTGTGCTTTTGGTGATCACCGGGGTGGTTTTATTGAGGTAAAAATCCGCCTTTTGAAGGTATCCCCTAAAAAACAAAAACAAAGTTCTCCCGCTAAACAGCTAAGTAAAAAATGTATGCCAATGACATTACCTGCGGAGCAGTCACGGGGCAAGTAACGTTAACGCTTTGTCCTTACTGGACGGTGAGCTACCTACTGCTCACCGCCCGCAAGCCTGGAATAGATATATGTACAACTAGCTTCTGCACGCGGCTTCGCCCGCGTAAAAGCTGGTTTCTCCATACAAACTTTGGACCCTGGTTTCACCCCCTGAGGGGGTACATTTTAGAAAATCCTCTCTTAGTGTTCGCTTGCGTTATAAAAGGAAGCCTTGTGCAAAATTTCACGCTCCTAGGCTCTGCGGCAAAGCACCAGTTACTCCTAGTAGTCCTAGTGTGAGTGTGCGTGCCGCTTAACCGAACACGCCGGTGTACAACTCCCGCCTGCATTACACCACAAAGGTGGAAGACATCGTCGAGTACGTGCGCCAAAAGTTGAAGTACACACTGAGGGTGCAGTTGCTGGAGTCGCACCGGAATGTCAATTTTAAGGCATTTGTGGTGCGAGTACCGAACTGTTTTCTGCACCTTGTTAGTTGTTATGGATGAAGACTTTTGGCCCCAGGGCGTGGTGTTCCGTCGCTTCCGCGGACAAATACCACAGGACAGCACACAAAGACAGAATAGTGCGAAGTGAAGTGTTACTAACGTAGTTTTAAATCTTGTTTACTAACAAAATGATTTATTATAAGTAATTATGTATGTGTATGTTAGTCTATAAGGTATTTATGATATGGGTACATGTTGCCTGAAATAAATTGATTATTATTATTCTTTAATTTCGGCTGTGCATTGATATGTCAATTCTTTGTGCTATGTCGGCAACCTTAGTTTTCCTGCGGATATCTTCATTTTTTATTCGATCACGCAAGGAAACCCCGATCATAGCCCTTTCCATTGCTCTTTGGGTGAACGTTCGATGTGGCGACGCTTGGGGGAGGCCTATGTCCAACAGTGGACGTGTATCGGCTGAAATGATGATGATGATGATTGATATGTCAGTCAGTCAGTTTCTTATTTTATATAAATGGTGTAAGGGATAGCCCTCCACAAACTTTAAGGGCTTGCTCAGTATACGAAACTGAACAACCCACCATAAAAACTTATTCAGGAAACGAAAAAAAAATTCAGCCTCTCCATACAAACTGTCCAATCAAGTTAATAATTTTATATGGTGAGGCGGATTTTTTTTTTCGTTTCCTGAAAAATTTTTTTATGGTAGGTTGTTCAGTTTCGTCTACTGAGCAAGCCCTTAAAGTTTGTGGAGGGCTGTCCCTTACAACTTGTATATATAGATAATAGCTTTATGTTTCCCTTCATTCATGCAAACCCTTATTTATAAACATGTTAGTGGCCCAAAATCCGGATAAAGCATATTTTGGCCTACTAGTCATCATTGGCCTAGCGTGTCGTAGGCGATTGTGACTCTAATTTAATAGGACACGACATTAAGAAGCCGGTTAGTGGGTGCTGTTTGATTAATCGCTAACTGCTTGCTGATTTTAACCTAGATTTTCAGAGTTTATGGTAATCAGTGTTGTTTCCGAGATGAAATTACAATGAGGTTTGATTATCTATTGTTATTCACCCTGGTTAAATAATAAATCTTTAGACCAGTTACATGTTAAGATGAAAGGGATTTTTCGGTAAGAGTGAAGTGTATGACTGTGTGAGTAGTAGTAGTAATAGTGTGAGTTATTCGAGTGAAGTTCACTCATTCAATTTTTGTATTCAGCCGCTTCCGGTTCAACTGGAGGCCGACCACAAGCTACAGTTGCCACAAAGGATCTTGAGCGCTCGCTTCACGTTGCGCAGAAGTCAAAAATCGGGTCTCTTTAGGTGGTGCGACGTGAGACGCGGGGGCGGGGACGGGATGGGTTTTTTAATCAGAAACAGTCTGACAATATCTCCCGCTCCGCCCAAGAGCGGGGGTTGTCATTGGATGATATTTCCTTTCTCATCGAAAAAAATAACCGGCCATGAGCGTGTCGGTCCACGCTCAGTGTAGGGTTCCGTAGTTTCCCGTCCGTCACAATAAGTGTACCCACTTATGAGTTTAAAAAAATGCTTGCATATACGAATAGACTACAAACTTAATCCAGAAATTATTTTGTAGAACCCTTTTGTCTTTTTTGTACAAAAACTGTTCTTTCCATCAAGTTCAAAATAATTTTCCTAGAAAGTCCTTATAAAGTTCTACTTTTCAGATTTTTTTCATATTTTCTAAACTTATGGTTCAAAAGTTAGAGGGGGGATACACACATTGTTTTTTACTTTTGGAGCGATTATTTCCGAAATTATAGACATTATCAAAAAATTATTTCAGTAAACCCCTATTCATTTTTAAATACCTATCCAACAATATATCACAAGTTAGGGTTGAAATTAAAAAAAAAAAATCACTTCCCACTTTACATATAGGGGGCTACCCTAATAAAACATTTTTTTCCAATTTTTATTTTACCACTTTGTCGGCGTGATTGATATACATATTGGTACCAAATTTCAGCTTTCTAGTGCTAACGGTCACAGAGATTAAGCGAGGACGGACAGACGGACAGACAGACAGACAGACGGACAGACAGACATGGCGAAACTATAAGGGTTCCTAGTTGACTACGGAACCCTAAAACTATAAGGGTTCCTAGTTGACTACGGAACCCTAAAAAGGGTCAGTGATTGGCTCGCCGCGCATCGCGTCATAGACGCCGCTCGTGATTCGTTCATTTCGCTTGCAGTACGTACCTCCCGACGACAAAGATTGGCTCGCCAATGTATGGAATGCGCAAAACGATCCCCACTCTGAAGCCGAGCGCTCAAGATCCTTTGTAGCAATTGTAGTTAGGAAAAGGCTAGAGAAGTAATGACCGTCATAATTAACTAAAAAACTTTAAGTATTTTCAATCATAAGAACCTTCTAAGAAGACGTAACACTGAAAGGTATTTGAACGCTCAAAACACCAGGAGCATCACAGTTAGACATAACCAATCAAATGTTATGTGAACATTCATTCACGCCATTCAGAACAGCTAAGATCACCGTAAACGGTTTATCTAAACGACCATTACATAAGATTGTCCAATTTATTTTTAACTAATGAAGATTAATACAGAAAAGAAATTCTTTTTTAAAACTCCTCATCCTATGTCAGTCATTACTAGCGTTTCATTATTATTTATACTTTCATTTTATGAAACATCCGGGCTTTACATGTGTTTGATTGAGTGAATCGCAAATTAAAAGTGACGGTAGCGAAAAATACTTGGACATTACCCGTCTAGTTATTTTTTTGTTAGACAGGTTATGTCAAAACCACAGATCCACCTAACAGTAAGATCAAACAGTCAGCTGATCTACAAATATGATAGAGGATGTAACACACATGACTTTCTAAACATCTTCGATTTGAAAACTGATTTTATATATAGATTTTATTAAAAATGTTTCATCATCATTTCAGCCGGCGATAGACGTCCACTGTTGGACATAGGCGTCCCCAAGTGTCGCCACAACGAACGATCCTGTGCGTCTCGCATCCATCTAATTCCCGCAATCTTTATCAAGCCCACCTTGTAGGAGGCCTTCCAACGCTGCGTCTTCCGGTACGCGGTCGCCACTCCAGAAACTTTCGGCCCCAACTGCCATCTGTTCTGCGAGTAATGTGCCCTACCCATTGCCAATTAAGTTTGGCCATTCTTCGTGCTAGCCGGCAAACTTAGTTCTGCGGATTTCTTCATTTCTGATTCGATCACGCAAGGAAACTCCAAGCATAGCCCTTTCCATTGCCCTTTGGGTGATTTAAAGCCTTCTGATGAGGCGCATGGTGAGCGACCACATTTCGGAGCCATACGTCATCACTGGCAACACGTACTGGTCATAGACCTTCGTCTTGAGACACTGTGATACCCACGGATATCTATGGTGATACCACAGTATATGTGCCACTCTTTTATATCATATTACAGAAGGTTCACAAAAAACCTTACAGTACGGTCACAAAATGCTATAAGAAACAGACACTTTTCTTTTCGTCTGTAGGTACAGAGGTACAGGTAAGCACAGAGAGCGAAAGTGTAAGCACAATATTTATCTATCAGCATTCAATTGAAGGGTCACGCATACCCGTAGACAACGCCCGATATTTACTATTAGATACAAACCTTTCACACGAATTTAATCCTTAATCGGAGGACATAAGAGTTACATGTGATTTGTTTAAGGGTTAAAATTGCATATCGATACTTTACAAAGGCCCGCTATCTTATTTTATCTGTGCATAAACAAACTTAATGTGAAGAAGCTAAAATTAATTTTTGTTTTCTTAATGTGGCGATTTAAGTACATAATAGCAAGTATGCAGGTGTAACTAATTACTGGCACGTGCTTTAGCACATATCTGGGGCTTTACCATGACATGTTAAGGCCCAAGCGCCCGAAATGTGCCTTAAAACAGTGACTTTCTGGAGCCTACTCCTCGGTAACGGCCAGGTTAATAGGTTTGAAAAAAATATATGTTTATTATAGATTCATGAACAACATTATCAACATTTGATTTTTTCGTGCGATTAATACTTTTGTCTAAAAAAAATATTACATACAACATCACATTCGCAACTCTTCCCTACTCCTTCGAAACGGCTTGGATCTTTAGAAACGTTTTTACACATAAAAATTGGTAGTTAAATATTCTTCAAAGTGAACATTGTTTACGTAAATCAATCAATATTTCGCAAAGAAAATGGATTTAAAAGTCAGCGAGGCTCTTTCCGGGCGTAGCTGGCCGCAAACAAATGCATAGACAGTCGTACTGTCGCCTAGACGGGTACGAGAGTAGTGACCATTTAATTTCGGCCAGATGGTTCAAGGGACTATAAGCCTTAAACATTCAAGCGTACGAGCGAGAAAGAGGGATTTAACAGTTCAGTTTAGGTCGTAAAATGGATCGCATTAAGAGCTCTTGGGGCCTCGGGACATACATCAGTAAAGTTTAAGAAATACTCAAAAGTAAGGTTTAGTTGAAAACCAGCGTCAGGCAACTGCTACGTAGTAGTCAGGCATTAAGCTAAAACAGACCTATTTGACACAGCCATGAATGAGATACGCAATGTTGTTATTTTGTAATCCTTTTTTAATTTGAGTTTCTACTTAGGTACTTGTTTCTTCATTGTGAGTCTATGTGCTAAAGAAATGTACTTTCCTTCTTTTTTTCTAAGAAGTTGACACTGAATTACACATTTTAAAGTAAGGACTAAACTGAATGCCTGCAGGATAGCTCGAAAAAGTCACTACGGCTCTGGAAAGCTTAGGACAATTGGAGGTACAGAAGTAGATTTTAGTCAGTAAAAGTCTGACACTCCCTCTCGCTCCACACGGAGTAGTAATTATTTGATGACTTCCCATCCATCCTGATACGAACGGAAAAAAAAAGATTCCTTGTTTACTAGACATTATAATCCAAGAGTATTAAACTTCTATTACCAACGAAAATATTATTAATACCTCCCCAAAAGAAATTGAAAGCCCTTCACAACACGCCCTGTTGGCTGTCCAAACACGAAGGGTGAACCACCCCTACCGTCTTACCAGGAAATTATGAAATATGGAAACAGTTTTACTACGATTAGCTTCACAACAACATGAAAACACGCAAGCCTTAAAATATTCAATAATATTTAGTTTGTGGGACAATACAATTTACAAAATAGATTATGATTTAAAACTTCAAAACTCGAAGTATTTATTTCAAAACTAGCTGTCCGCCCGCGACTTCGTCCGCGTGTACTTCGGTTATCGCACTCTAAACGTGTTTTCCCGTAGGATTAAGATGTTTTTCCGGGATAAAAAGTAGCCTATGTTCTTTTCCATGTCAAAGGCTATATGCATGCCAAATTTCATCCAAATCCGTTAAGCCGTTTTTGCGTGATTAAGTAACAAACATCCAAACATCCACACTTTCACATTTTTAATATTAGTTAGGATAGCTGCCTAGTCCGGCTTCGCATTGGGGTTTTTATCCGGAGTTTCCTTGCGCACAGGAGAACTAAAGTTACTGACATAGCCCGAAGAGTTCTCTAACTTAAGTGGCCAGGGTACATTGCTCGTAGGACAGATGGTCGATGGGGACGAAAGGTTCTGTAGTGGTAACCAGGTACCAGAAGCGTTGGAAGGCCTTATGGTGGACCGATGACCTGGTGAGAGTCACGGGAATCCGATGGATGCGAGGCGCATAGGACCGGTCGCTTTATGGCAACACTTGGGGAGAGCTATGTCCAACAGTGGATATCTTCGATTGACATGATGATGATGGACTATTCTTGCTATATTTGAAGTATACTGGCCCATGGAATAGATTTTGCGCACTAACGTTTCCACCATTTCACTCCTTTAAAGCTTGAATTTCCTTTCTTAGTGCTCGCCTAGGAACAACACAGAAGGAAGCCTTGTGCAAAATTTCACATTGCTAGTCCGAGATGTTTCGTCTGTGCTTGATATGAAATTTGGCAGTCAACTTTTCACACTAATAAAGGCAAAAGTTTGTGAGTGTGTGCTGGCGAGTGTAGGTATGTGTATTTTTGCTACTTCTTCACGTTCAAAGGGCTGAACGGATTTCGATGAAATAAGCACAAAAGTACGTAGATCATGTTCTGAAATATCACATAGGATACATTTTTATCCCGGGAGTACATTCCCTCGGAATAACTTTAAAATTTCACGCGAGTGAAGCCGCTGGCAGCAGCTAGTGGCAAATAAAATAGTATCTGGTACCACATCTCTTTTCTACAAGTTCACAGTTTTCCCCCATTAAAGTTATACGTAAGCAGTAGAGTTTGTAGACTGATTACTAATGAGTTAATGACGAATAAACTTAGGCAGATGTACGAGCTCTAGATAAACACGGAAAGAATATAAATGATTGGGCTAACAGAAAAAAACGTAAGAAAAGACGTGTACTACTTGGATCAAATAATTAAATAGAACGCGGATAGGAAGATTTAATAGAAATTACTGATTTATACATGCCAACATGCTCGCTAAGGCTGAATAAATTATACATAGAACTTTATGTGCAATAATGGGATTTCGTCTATTTCTAGAGATACACCGTGGTATGCATTCTAATATTGTCGTTGAGAGAGCTGAGAAAATGCTTGATAAATATGCATCCGACATAGTATGTGATAGGGCAGCATTTGAATATTATAATTGAACTATTTTAATATGTGGAACAGCTTCGCTTAGAGGATCAACCAACCAGAATATGCATAGGTATTATGCAATGTAAGGTCATCAAAAAATATTATCTATTCATTAAATAAATTAAAGTGTCTGTTTTTAACATCAAAATAACATGTCTTAATATATTTATATACAAAAATATAATCGATACCATAACAAAAATCTAATTGTCACTTTTTTTGTCTGTCTGTTTCGGCTAATCTCCGAAACGACTAGTTCGATGTTGATGGGACCCTTCATTGATAGATAGTTAACGTAGCCAATGTTTCAACGCGCAAAAAGAAACTTCTTAAAATTGTAACCAAATGGCAATGTGCTAATTTACGAGTTTAGCGAAGACGAAGTCGCAGGTACGAACTAGTATGATAATAAAACGAAACATAAACAAATCCGTGAGATAATCTTGTACATTACAGTATACAAATAGCTCAAGGGTAGGAAGAAAAATGTATCAAAGCAAACACTGACTTATCTTAAGAGGATGTTGTGATAACATACTCCCATGAGACTGCGAGGTGTATAAGATTAATTATAGTTAAGAAGCACGTGTTAATAAGACTTAGATAACATTTACAAAAGGATGATGTCTAGAATTTGTCTTGGTGGACGAAAATGCAGCGATCCTCTTGCCTGTAACTGGTAGGCACATCATCATTGAAGCCGAATGTCATCCACTCTTGGACATAGGCCTCTCATCGACAGTTTTGCCACAACGGACGGTCTTGTGCATCTCGCTTCCATCGGACTCTGGCGACTTTCCCCAGTTCATCGGTCCACTTTATAAGAAGTGTAAGTCTTCCGATGCGCTTATGCCACTCCAGAACCTTTCGGCTGCAACGACCTTCGGTTCTACGAACAATGTCAATGCTAATGCAATCCCTGTCCAATGCCATTTCAATTTGTCGATTAGTAACTGGTAAAAAAGTATGAAGTAGTTTGAATACACATTTATTAAAGCAAAAGGCCTAAATACACATTTTTTTAAGGTGGGATGGGAAATCATCTTACATCTTCCTAGTGTTTTTAAACGATAAAGATTAATTTACCAAAACATATATCAATTTTACTACCTACAGCTTAATTTACACATTCCTTAATCGTTAAGTTCCATTGCAGCCCATCATCATTAATATTGTTTTAAACAGAAATCCGTCTTCAAACTCCAATTTGCATAGCCCAAAAGTTTCCTAAAACTCCTGAGTCACGTACAATTCGGCAAGGATTCGCGTGACAACACTAAACATGCCACGACAGCTGTCGAATCGTAAATGAAGTTGCTATAGTGTTGGGGTTACAATCGGTTCTTTATGGTAATCTGATGAAATACCTGGAACGAGGTGATAATACTGGCAGGCATGACAGTAAAACTTTAATATAGCATCCAGTTAGCTCTTGAACTTATTTATTTGAATCTGTTTTTTTTTTCTTTATCCTAGAGTACATCCAAAGGATAAACTATATTTTTTTTATAATCTAGCTTTGTATAATAGTAGGGGATGAAATGAAACAGATTATATGGGAACCGAATCCGAAAGAGAAACTTTTAAATTTGGTTTATCAGAATTAAAATCTGAGGCGGAAGCGGAGGCAGAAGCATCAAATGAAAGACTACTAAAACTTATCAAAAAGTCGGATAAGGATAAATGAAGAGCGATTTCCAAATTTCGATCGAAATTCCAAATACAAAACAAAACAACAAGGTAGGTAAAATATATTATTGATCGACAGAAGCCACGGGGTGAGAGATGTTCCTCCTGTGACAAGTATAAACTCGTTTGTACCTTCGTTATTAGTTCCAATTAAATTTTATCAGAACTTCGACTTTCGGAATCAGATTCGGACCACCGTAACATTTACACACTAATAAATAATTTAACTACATAAATATCTTAAACAAATAAATTGTCTTACTAAGAATGTGTCTACGAGTAATAGCACTTTTCTTATTGTGTCTATTAAAGCGATTACACTACGTGCTTACGTTTATTGTGTAGCATTTGTGCTACATCATTACACTATTCACTATCACTGAATACTTGAATGGTTTTATTCTTTTTAAACTTCGTTACTTCATTATTCGTATGATCGAGAAACTGATGCCTCGATGTTCTAATATGTAGTTGATTCTCTAGTTTCTGAAGATCAATACGGTTACGACGGATTTATAGAGAAATAAACAAAATTTATGGATTGGCATTAGAACTAAAGCTATTAACAATAATCGCATATAAGCAACCTCGTAATAATCCTAATCTCCTCCTACTTTGATTTGAACAGAATAGTTCAACAACACAAACAAAAATAGACTTCTAACAATCGTTATTGCTAAAAAAATATGTCTATGTGTGAAGTTTAATATCTCAATGTTTTCAGTATTATTTTAACAAATTGTGCAAGTCAATCAACAACAAGTCGTCACTAATCATCAGGTGCAATGCAATACAAATCTGTACACAAAGGATTCGCCACGCCATTCAAAAAAGATTTCATTTCCGATAAAGATGTCCAAGTTGTCCAACCAAAAAGGTAACATCAAGGTCCACCATTCACTCCTTTCTTCGAACAAGACTTCATCGTAATTAAACAGCCATTTGAATAAATTCAAAAGAATTACACAACAGCTTTGTACCTTCGTAAAATTCGTGTCATATTCAAACAATACTGTTATTACACTGAAAACGATACATTACGTAAGAACATGACTGTGACCAGTGTAATATCTTGGAGGCCTGGCACACGGAGAAAAAACTAACTAAAAAAAAAAGTACTGATTTTGACACATCATTACTTTTATCTAAAGAAAGTGGCGCCACCATGAACGATCAAGATATATTGGACACTGTATACACAAGTTTGTATATTGACCAAACTAACCATGAAGGTGTAATTTGTATATCGAAATTCCCATAAGAATCGATGGGTCAAATTATTCACAGTGTATTGTTTTATTGCTGTGACGTGATTTTATTTGTTAGTGTGGCTTTTGCTACTCCACACGACACGACACATGCAAAGATGGTAAACGAACATGCATAAGAGGCTATAAAGTTCGTATTCGCGATTGTTATCTTGCTCCCACCCTATAAAACAACAACTGGTAGTTAAATATAATATAGCGCACAAGAAGCTTAACAAACAAAGCATTAGGTTGAAAACTTTAGGACCTATATTAAATATGTACTTAGTACTTTCTAGGGAGTTTGGTTATTACAATACATATCTTGTCAACCACAGTGGAATATTCATAGCAGCATCAAAATTTAGCATTTTATTACCGAAATATTAACACGTAACAATGGCTTCGTCATGCATATAAAATTCATATACAATTTATATTCAGTTAGTGTATTGTTTTAGTAAACCGGTGAATTTTGCATTCGGATGTGTTGCGAAATATTCATCATTATGAAGAATGACTGGTAGAAACAATATTATGTATGGAAGCAAAAAAAAAATCACTAAACAGACAGAAATCCCAGATAGATAAAGAGATCCATTCTGATTATTTGTAAAATACTTCGATAATATAAAACAGACTATAGCGACATCTATGGCGCCACATAAGAGCTAATCCTGCATCCCGCAATTGAAGTTCTCGGAGAAGAAGAAGAATTGAAATCATCTATCGGGTAGTTGCCCACCAGACATAACACCCGTCTGGTCGGAGGATCCTCCCTTTTCAACAGAGGTGTTACTTTACTTTCTGTTCCCCAAAGACAAAAGGTGAAAAATAAGAAATTTGCAAGAAGAAAAGTCAGATAAATACCAAACTAACGAGAAATATCATATTTATTCACTCACACTCTATAAGAAAGCCGCAGACGGAAAAGCAGTGAAAATAACGCATTAGTACAAAGTATTATAAGCAGTTCTTGGCTCAATTTACCCAGAAGACGTAACTTTATCACAGCAAGTTTCGAATACGTAGAAAACAAGTAACACCTGCGTAACTACAAAAAGTTCCATCAAAGTAAAGAGTTATGAAACAAGTTTCGTACTTACAGTAACATCATCAGGAACATACAATTAAACACAGAATCGTAGCAAACAGTCCAAGAACAAGTCATAAAGTGCATTCTATTTTACATTCTCAGCCAGTCGGTAAAACAAACATTTGACTAACAGAGAAAACGCGACGTGGTAGGTACGAGACTGGACCTCACAAAAATTATAGCAACAGAAGATTCAGTAGATGAAATTGAACTCAAAGACACAAACGCTAGTCAGAGCAATCCGCAACAGGCCCGCGTGGTGGATGAAGCTTGAGTCTGCTAAACGGTAAATGCTACTCATAAAAATCTATGGCTATCTCTGATGACTGTGAATTGACTCTTCCAATTTTAAACTCTCAAACTAGCCGGACCATAATTGTAAAAAAAATTGAACAGTCTTTCATTTTTAAGACATTCTGGAATATTTGGATGGCGTTGGTATATATTTTCTAACTGATGATCTTAAAAAAAAATTCTATATATACTTAGTGTTAGAATTCTGTTAACAGTAACACTTTAAAGCAGAAATCGCAAAGGCCATTTAATAAAACACTACAAGTTATAAATGCTCAGGTATAGCTATCAACTTCAAAGAGTGCGTTGAAGTGCGAACCATTATAACCTAAGTAGCGACCACTATTACACGTTAGATACTAACCTAGCCTTGTTAGGAGTGGATTTTCTGTGGCTTCCCATTCATAATAGAATGAATCACCGCTGACCGCGGTTTCGCAACGGCCAGCTGATGACAACATTATGAGGCTAAGATATTACGGGTACTGCCTAGTTTGGCGCCTTATGCGAAATATACTGCGGTAAAGAGCGCTGTTTTAGCTACATTTTCTATTGTTGGACTTCATTTTTTTTTATCTATTCTTGTGGAAAGTGGAGCAGTTGGATTCAATGGTTCTTACCATTGAATTTTTACAATTTCTTCTAATGACTTACTATAGTAGTCGTTGGATGCCATATGCTGGTAAAATTTTGATTTGCAGATTTGTAAGATCGGTAGATGAACTTAACATTTTTGATAACAGAAGCACGATAATCGTGCATAAGAAAATATGTAACTAAACAACATAAAAAAAAACATTAAAAAGCACAATAGCAAGAAAAAAATAAAAAGTTCCAAACATGCAGTTGGTGAAGTGGCAAACATGACTTTCAATATATTTTTTGAGATAAATGTAGTTCAACTTTCATTTTTTTGTTTTTCTCAATATGCTGTCTGGTTGTCACTATATTGAATTTTGATTAGTGTCATATATTATTTATTAATGACACTCGAAGGATTAAGTCGATTGACGCGAGAATCGTTAAAATCGGACTACGCACTTAGTCTCTCTCTCACAAGCAAACCAACATGCATACACATATGTAATAGACTGATAAACACATAATATCGTATCTTTATCCTTTGCATAGCGTAGTCTAGTCGGGTAAGAAAGCCAGTTCTGCTCAAAGAAGTAAATGATTGTGTTAAAAACAACGATTACGGACGTATAAAAGAATTATTTTAAAAAACCTATCTGCAAATAAAGATCATTTATCATTTAATATGTACCAAATTAGGATTTTTTTTGCTGAAGTTTCTGTCCCACTTCAGGGCAACTGCCTCTTCGCCTTCCATCATTCGCGAGGCCACACTTCCTCCTTCCAATTCTGGCGTAATCTTTCCAGTTTGTCACGCCATCTCCTTCGCGGTTAAGACAACTTAATAAATAACTATCTCAACGTTCATAAAGTATTTGAACACGATGTCGAAATATTTCACCAACAGTGTTGCAGAATTCAAGGTCTTGATCTTGACAGTCTGCAGTTACAACAAAGAAGTTGCGATGAATTGAAACGTTCGTAAAAGAACATAATGAACAGAAGTTGTAAATTAAATATTTAAGTTATGGAATATAACGTTGGTTTAAAATTATGAATTTGAAAATGAAACTGCATAATATTAGTAAACAAATAAATAGGTACTACTGTTTGCAACCCTTTCATAACAAATCTCACATCAATTAGAGACACAATAGTAAGACAATAGCAGCGCGAACGCCGGTGTCTCGCTTGGGGTTTTATGAATCTACGCCTTAAGATTTCATTAATACACACATAATACATAAATTTGACACCATTAGTCACGTAAATTCCAACCCCGTTTTAACAAATCCTACCCTTTCTCCAAACATAAAAATAGGGGTACGTGTTTTGTCATTTTACTAAACAATCTATTAAAACTGTGACAAGGAGTTAAACCCATCTGATCTCCGCTTCAACACCTCTATTCCTTTACTAAATAAACAAAAGAAAAACAGCATAAAAGATGACCGACATCAAATAGCAGCAAGGCGTGATGACAAACACGATAAACAAAAGACACCTGATACTGACAGACTCAGTAAACAGAGCCGGACCGTCAAAAGATTTCTAGAGCGGATAGCGATACGAGCACTCAAAGAATATATAACACTTTTTCATCAAACGAGTAGCAATGATATGATACTCGTACGTGCTGCACGGTTAAGGGGAAAAAATAGTCTAAGTATTACTCATAATGGCTAGTGTTGATACGAGAAATAAAGAAAAAGTAGATGCGAGTCATGATTTAATGGAAACTAATTTAACGAGTGCAAGTCAAACCCAATACATATAGTTGGGAACAGGCTATGCAGATGACGATGAGAGGCAGGTCACTGTGCTGGTGAAATAGAAGCGAATTAAGAAATACAACGCACTGTCCTAGCATGCTTACAAAACAGTACTTTAAATTTTTCTCGTATGGCTCATATAGATACGACAGATAAAGAAGTAGATATAAGTTACGATTCAACGAAACACTAATTTAACAAGTGTAATAAAGGCTGCAAGTCGATAACAACACAGTTGGGAACAGCCTTTGCAAATTCTTCATTTGCAGTGGCAAATCAAGAAATAAGAGCGAAAGAAGAAATTCAACGCACTGTCTTAGCATGCTTATTTATCGATATTCTTCTTCCTACTGATTCGATAAATGTGTGATGTTTGTTCATCGATGACACCTCAACTTGGTACATAATGTAGAACGTGTGTTGAATTAGAAAAAAGAAAGAAGAAAAAGATTTTTATTTTGTGATAATTTCTAACTTTGTGTCAAGTGAAGACGACACATAAATCTGGTGAAACTTCAAGAACTACAGCATAGAATCTCTAGATGATCTGTTTAACCAATCCAAACACAAACCTAACGTAATTTCAGCTTGTGTGAGTATTAGTCATTGTTCTTCATATTCTCAATACAACGCTTATAAGTTCAATCTATTGTAACGGGCGCTCCTACTATGTACATTGACTGAAGAATCTGGGTTTCCGGAATGACGTCAACCTCTCCTAGTTTGGTGGGGCTTGCGTGTCTCAGTGACCTTGAGGGCTATGCCGGTAGAGCTACTCATGCCGGAAGGCCTCAAGCGAGAGACCAGACCAAGAGGAACATATGGCGGAGTCCAGTCGGACCGCCCGGAGGGTACGCTGTCCAGGAGCGCTGGCACAACAGCTGTTGACGCCTTCTGGATAGCGATGTCGGAGAGATAGGGTTCGCCTCCGGTACGTGTCTGTTCAGCAGACATGACCAGGATGGCGAACGTGTAATGGGGACCCCACCCCATTCAAAAAAGGCAAAGCTGTGTTCAGCACCAATATGAGCGCGAGTAGTCAAATAAATACTACCCCAGGAGGGTACCAGTTAGCTGGAGAATCCCTCCCCGAGCAGAGCTTGGGCTGCCCCTCGTATTCTGGGGGGGGCACCTACCGCCTCGGGTCTCCGGACCCTGTACCGTCCTACGTGGACGCAACGAGCCAGGGTGGCTCACGATTCGGCGGCGCGGAGTCCCTGGGACCAGTTCCCAGCACGTCCGCGGTGCCTGTGGAGGCCGGCCGTAGGTTCGGCCTCAGGGAGGTGAGTGAAGACGCGGCGTCGGATTCAGATGCCGCGTCTTCACTCAACTCAGACAGGAAGGAGGTGGAGGAGGTGCGGGAGCCCCTCCTTTCGATGGAGGTGGAAGAATCCGCATCCAACGGAAGGAGGGCGTTCATGCGCGCCATGCGCTCCGCGTCCGACGACGAGACGGGACCTGCCCGGAAAATCTCGTCGTCGGGGCGGGGTGCGGCCCGAAAGTCGGGCAGGGGGAGAGGGTGCGCTGAGGAAGCGTCTCGGCGACCCCAGGAGGTCGCGAACGACCAGACCAGCGCCGACGTCTTAGTGCCGAAGTTCCCTGGCGAGCTGCCAGAAGGCATGGAGGAGGCGCTGGCCAAGTTTCGGCAGGTAGTGGCAGCCGCTATCACAAGCGTGGCCAACAAGAGGGAGAGAGTGGCCAAAAAACGCTCCGTCGAGCTGGCCAACGCCTCGATTGAGGGGGCACTGGGGCTCGTCTTCGAGCCCTACGAGCGTACCCTCAGCGGGAGGTTTGGCCGGCTCGAGGCGGCCGTGGCCGCTCTCGAGGGCTCTCGTCCCGAAGGGGGGAGCAGGCAGGAGCAGGGCCGATCCCGGCCCTCGCCCCAGGCGGAAGGCGAGGTTGTGTCTCTGCTGCGGCAAGAGCTGGCTGCCTTCAGGGAGCAGCAGCAGCAGCAGTTCCAGGGGCACATCCAGCGCCAGTTCTCCGTCCTGGAGGGCATCGTCCTGCGCCCCCCTCTCGCGGCCTCCGGCCAGAAGAGGACGGCGTCTTATGCCACCGTCGCCGCGGCTACGACGACTGCGGCGCCCAGGGCTGGCCCCTCGGGGCAAGCCGGGCGCGTGGCCGCGGCGTCGGAGCCTGCGAGGCCGGTCCCGGCGGCCAAGCAGCAGCAGCGGCAGGGAAAGTCTGCCCCTCCCCCAAAGAGCAGGGTGGCGGCTGCCACCAAACCGGCGGGTCCTCCCGCCGCGGCGGCGTCTAGGTCGCGCCTGCCGCCTTCTCCGCCCGAAGACCCCTCGGCTGGCGCCGAGTGGACGGTCGTCGGCGCCAAGAAGAAGGCGAGCAAGGCGGCAAGGGCGGCCAAAAAGCGCAGGCGGCGACAGGAGCGCAAGAAGCGGGCCATGGCTGCTCGACTTCGCGCCCCGACTTCCGCAGCTGTAGTGATCACACTACAGCCAGCTGCGGAAAAGAAGGGCGTGAACTACGATGTAGTCATGGCGAAGGCGAAACAGGCGGTGGTGGGCCACCTCGACGAGTTCGGAGCCTCCGGGGGCTTCCGAATGAGGCGTACCGCGACCGGGGCCCGAATGTTGGAAGTCCCTGGGGCAGACAGCGGAGAGCTCGCCGACGCCCTGGCCGAAAGGATCAGGGCGTCCCTGGACGTCGAGGAGGCCCGAGTGTCCAGACCCACCAAAAGCATGGACATGCGCATAATGGGTCTGGACGACTCTGTCAGGGTGGAAGAGGTGGTGGCCGCCATCGTCAGGGCGGGAGGGTGCACGACCGATCAGGTCCGGGCGGGCACCATCCGCACTGACGGCACGGGCATGCGAGCCGTCACGGTGAGCTGCCCCGTGTCGGCGGCCAAGGCCATCACGGCCGAGGGCCGAAGGCTGTTGGTGGGCTGGGTTTCGGCCCAGGTAAAGCTGCTGGAGCCCAGACCTCTGCGGTGCTACCGCTGTCACGTGGGGCACCACGTGGGGGCCTATTGCGCCGCAGAGGACCGCAGTGACCGCTGCCACCAGTGCGGACAGCCCGGGCACAAGGCCGTTGAATGCCGTGCAAAGCCGCACTGCTACGCATGTGCGGCTGCAGGCAAGCCGGCCGACCACCGGGCTGGGGGCAGGTCCTGCGACCCCCCCGCCAAGGCCAAGGGCAAAGTCAGGCCCATCCACCCTGACACCCTCACCGCAGCAGCCACCGTCTTGGCTGTCGCCGCCGCTCCCGCCGCGGCGGTGCCCTCACAGGGGGCTCGGGAGGAGACTGTGATGGAATGTCAATAAGGACACCATTACGTCTCCTCCAGGCGAACATCAACCACTGCGCCCCCGCTCAGGATCTGTTGCTCCAGAGCATGGCGCAGTGGTCGATTAATGTCGCCGTCGTCTCCGAGCCGTACTACGTCCATCCCCGCTGGGTTCAGGACCTGGACGGCTCGGTGACGCTAATTTCGTCGGCCGCCGCCGGTACCCCGCCCCTCGAGGCTGTTGCGAGAGGACGGGGTTGCGTGGCAGCACGGGTCGGGGACATTGCAGTGGTAGGCGTCTACCTGTCCCCGACCAGAACTCCCGACGAACTCCATGTCTCCCTTATGGAGCTAAGTGTCGTCGTCGCTGGGTTTGGTACCCTCCCCGTGGTCGTTTGTGGGGACTTCAACGCCTGGAATACGGCTTGGGGTTCCCGGCGCACGAACATACGGGGTCGGTTGGTGGAGGACTGGGCCTTGGAGCTGGGCCTGGTCGTCCTGAACCGGGGTTCTGTCCCCACGTTGGTGCGGAGGCGGGGTGAATCATTGGTGGACCTCTCGTTCGCCAGCCCCGCTCTGTCGCCGCGTGTCGTCGACTGGCGCGTTATGGAGGAGGTGGAGACGTACTCCGACCACCGGTATATCCGGTTGGACGTCTCCGCCGAAACCTCGGCTGCGCCGGTCCGACAGAGCTCTTGCGGTCCGCGGTGGGCGCTTAAGCAGATGGACCGGGAGCTCCTCCTGGAAGCCGCGACGGTACAGGCCTGGGTGCAAGCACCGGACAGGCCTGTCAACATCGACGTCGAGGCGGAGTGGTTCCGGGAGGCCATGTCGCAAATTTGCGATGCGGCAATGCCCCGAGTCCGTCCAGGGCATGCTAAGCGCCAGGTGTACTGGTGGTCGCCGGAGATCGCTGCACTGCGCAACACGTGCAATCACGCGCGACGCCGGTACGCCAGATACTGCAGGCGCCGCATCCGCGCGCCGGATGCGGAGGCCAGAGAGGCGGAGCTGTACGAAGGTTACAGAGAGGCAAAACACACCCTCCGAGCGGAGATTAAGCGGGCCAAACTCGAGGCCCGCGACGTGTGGCTGGGGTCTCTGAACGCGGACCCGTGGGGGCGCCCGTACAAATTGGTACGGGAGAAACTGCGCCCCTGGGCTCCCCCGCTGACTCAGAGTCTCCGGCCCCAACTCGTGGAGGGTGTGGTGAGCGCTCTGTTCCCTGCGCGAGGGGAACACTCCCCCCCGCCCATGGCTCCGCCTCCGCCAGCGGTGTCTGACGCGGACCGCAATAGCGACGACGACGATAATGCTCCAGAGGTGACCGAGGCAGAGATGAGAGTGGCGGTGCAAAGGCTGAGTGCCAAGAACGCCGCCCCAGGACCCGATGGCCTGCCTGGGAAAGCCTGGGTCCTGGCCATGGAGGCTCTCGGGCCTCGACTGAGAGGGCTCTTCAGCGCATGCTTGGAGAGGGGCCAGTTCCCACTTCGCTGGAAGACGGGGAAACTGGTCCTCATCGCGAAGCCAGGGCGCCCTGCGGACTCTCCGTCCGCGTACCGGCCCATTGTGCTGCTCGACGAGGTGGGCAAGCTCTTTGAAAGAGTGATTGCGAGCCGCCTCGTCGCGCGCCTTTCACGGGTGGGGCCGGACCTTTCGGACGGACAGTTCGGCTTTCGCAGGATGCGCTCGACGGTGGACGCCATCATGCGCGTGCGAGCCCTCACGACGGGGGATGCGGTGTCCCAGGGTAGGCGTGTCGTGGCAGTGTCCTTGGACATTGCCAACGCTTTTAATTCCCTGCCCTGGAGTACGATCCGGAGGGCACTCCGGTACCACCGGGTGCCCGAATACCTCTGTCGAGTAGTCGAGGCCTACCTGTCGGACAGGTATATTGTCTACCCCGGTCACCAGGGAGACTGGAAACGTCGGGAGATGTCGTGCGGTGTTCCGCAGGGGTCGGTACTAGGGCCACCCTTGTGGAACATCGGGTACGATTACGTGCTGCGGGGCGACCTCCCTGACGGGGTCAGCGTGGTCTGCTACGCAGACGACACGCTGGTTCTAGCGCAGGGAGAGTCATACCGGGCGGCGGCCGCATTAGCGACACGCGGGGTTGCGATAGTCGTTGGTAGGATCCAGGAGTTGGGACTCGAGGTGGCGCTGCGCAAATCCGAGGCCATGTGTTTTCACGGTCGCGGCCGTCGGAACGCGCCACCGTCGGGTTCCCAACTAACGGTAGGAGGAGTTCGCATCGGCGTCGGGACATCGATGAGGTACCTGGGACTCATCCTCGACAGTCGATGGAATTTCGTGGAGCATTTCCGACGTCTGGCTCCCAAACTCAACCGGACTGGGGCCGCTCTCAAGCGGCTCCTGCCCAACCTTGGGGGTCCAGATGCCTCCTGCCGGAGGCTCTACGCGGGGATCGTTCGGTCCATGGCCCTCTACGGGGCGCCGGTGTGGGCGCCGTCGCTGCAAAAGCGACCGGCGGCCATTCTGAACGCCTGCGAGAGGGTCATGGCAATTCGGATGGTGCGGGGATACCGCACGATTTCCTGCGAAGCGGCGAGCCTTCTGGCTGGCCTACCACCGTGGGATCTGGAGGCAACAGTCCTTGCACACATGCACGACATGCGCGTGGAGATGCAACGCCGGGGTGAAAGTCCTCTGCCGCAACAGGTCACGGCATGGCGGACAGAGCTCCGGCGGGATCTCATGGTGGAATGGCGTCAGCGACTATCGCAACCCCGTCATGGGCACGCCACAATTATGGCGATAAGTCCCCTCTTTGAGGCGTGGCTGGAAAGACCTCACGGCGTCCTAACCTTCCGCATGACACAGGTCCTCACCGGAAATGGCAAGTTCGGGAGGTTCCTGTTCCGAATTAAAGCGGAAGTGACGCCCGGGTGTCGCCACTGTGCGGAACGCCCGGAGGACACGGTGGAGCACACAATCGCGGTGTACCCTGCTTGGGCGGAGCATCGCCGTGCCCTCGTGGGGGTGATCGGCGGCGGAGACCTCTCGCGCCGGGCCTTGGTCGAGGCCATGGTCCGGAGCGAGGAGGAGTGGCAGGCGGTCGCCGACTTCTGCGAAGCAGTAATGCTCGCTAAGGAGGAGGCCGACCGCATCAGGCAACGGCGCCCTCGCCGCCGCCGGGATTCCGATCCCGATTTCCAGCCACCGTAGGCGCGGGCTTGCGGACAGTGAGCAATGGGTAGCTCGCTGTCCGGCCGTCCGGTAACTGTCCGGACCAAGCCCAAGTCGTCGACGGCGCGCGCTGTTCCCGCGCGCCTCAAGGAGTTGTCAGCAACAGCAGGGGCCCAGCCGGGTCGAAGCCTACCGGGGCCAGGGTTATCCGAAAGGGCGCTCGAGCCCCGGTATGAAGGCTTGAAGGAACGGGATGGGTTTTTTAGTCAGTAAGAGTCTGACACTATCTCCCGCTCCGCCCAAGAGCGGGGGTTGTCATAAGATGATTTTTCCCATCGAAAAAAAAAAAAAAAAAAAAAAAAAAAACCTCTCCTAGTTATACGTTGAACACCTACATGCGAAATTCAATATCGAATATACATCGAATATACATTGTTATTTTGTGTTTGTAAAACCTTTTGGATTTGGGATGTGTTTCTTGCGGAACACCCAAATTTGTAAGTATTCATTAAATGAGGTCTCATGCGGTGGAGAAGATTGAATTTAAAGAGCGCGCAATAATTCTAGACAAACAACTGACAAATCAATATCTCATTTTCTTTTGTAGAGAATACAGGGTCTAATTTTGAAAAGCAAAACTGTGCTTCAGAATAGAATACATTATACGACAACCTAGTAATGTTTGGTAATACGCATTAGATTCGAAAACATTGCTTTCATACCAGACATAGACAAAGCATTGTGTTTAAACAACAAAACGCATGGATATTGAAGTGCAGCCAACCGCGAATAGGATGCACCGTTTACTCAAATAACGTCTACGATCGCACAATCGATGACCGTTTTGAAACCACCGTAACAATGTCCATACCTACATACGTTCTCTGCTTACTTATTGAACAGTGCCGTTACCGAACTAAGCAGAATGTTAATGAGTATTCCAAATAACGTAACTTTTATACCTTCGATTGTGTCATGTGTAAATGCAATCCGCCATTTTTATTTTCCCACGAATTTTGCAAATGGATGCGTGTTCGAATTTTAAATATTGGTGTAGGGAGGGGAACATAACGTAACGACCGTTGCTAAAATTGCAAAAACAAAATGTTTAAGTACAGAAATATTATTATAATACCAGATAGTATTGTAGTAAATGTCAACGTAAATGATTCTATTGTTCCTGCAACTATTACTAATTTTCCCATTCTAACAAAAGCATGTAAATTCACACCCAAGAGAAAATAACCATAAAAATAGGTGTTAATTCAGGAAGCGCTTGAATCCAATGACAAAAAACTGTGATTAAGTATCGCCCCACATGGTCTTGATCTAATTTCACACTGTGAAGCAGTTCAGTTTTCACACGATTCCGTGAAAGGCCGTGGTGCGAAAAATGAGCTATGTGTCACGATATGGCTTGAATGCTGAGAAAGTAATGCACATGTCAAGCACAATGCACTAATATAATGTCTTGATATCCGTAGATATCGTTATAAGAAACCGGATAGAAAAATAATAAGATGATTGTTGTAGTGTATTTGTTGTCAGTTGTGCAAAAAGTTTGTAAAGAGCAAAAAGTTCTGTCACGGAAATTGGGTTAGCGGGCTTTTTGGCGTCTATGTGTCACTACACTATTTGAAATCGCAAAGGTGTTAACTGTACAACTTTAATATTACTGAGAAAGTATAAATAATAAAATATTAATGGTAGACTGTCCGATTTTTTTTTTTTGCGAATGATAAAAACCTTTTTTATTACACTTTTGTTCAGATAACTTGATTAAATGTAGACAAAATATTTTTTCTTTTACTTTTTTAGTAGGTAACAATTTTCAATGGTGATGAAAAAATCACAATTTAATATATATGAAGTTAAATCGGTGTTAGATGTTCAAATAAAAGTATAGTTTAAAGAAGCAGAATAAATGGAAAGGAAACAGACTAATAATATATTTTATATTATGAAGTCTAAAATAAAATAAAAATATATTATTATCAGATTTTTTTTATATTTTTTTTTATTATAATTATTTCTTTTTTTTATAAAAATATACTTATTATCTTATTATTTTATTTTAGACCTCAGAGAACAAACTATCCATTACAGTATAAGGACGAAGATGATTTTAAATTATAATAGACTCTAATGCGTTTTTAGGGTTCCGTAGCCAAATGGCAAAAAACGGAACCCTTATAGATTCGCCATGTCTGTTTGTCTGTCTGTCTGTCCGTCTGTCCGTCCGTATGTCACAGCCACTTTTTTCCGAAACTATAAGAGCTATACTGTTGAAACTTTGTAAGTAGATGTATTCTGTGAACCGCATTAAGATTTTCACACAAAAATAGAAAAAAAGCAATAAATTTTGGGGGTCCCCATACTTAGAACTGAAACTCAAAATTTTTTTTTTCATCAAACCCATGCGTGTGGGGTATCTATGGATAGGTCTTCAAAAATGATACTGAGGTTTCTAATATCATTTTTTTCTAAACTGAATAGTTTGCGCGAGAGACACTTCTAAAGTGGTAAAATGTGTGTCCCCCCCCTCTAACTTCTAAAATAAGAGAATGATAAAACTAAAAAAAATATATGATGTACATTACTATAAAAACTGCCAACGAAAATTGGTTTGAACGAAATCTAGTAAGTAGTTTTTTTTTAATGCGTCATAAATCGAAAAAAATACACTATTATTAAAACATCGATCAAAGTTACAACACATTACAAGAACTTTTATATTATGTTACTTGCTGCTACGGAACCCTTCATGGGCGAGTCCGACTCGCACTTGGCCGGTTTTTATTTATATCGTGCGAACGAGACTCACAAGGTCTTTAGACAGAACCAACTAAGTTCTAGTTACTAAACCAGTTATAATGATTAAAGCTAATGGATGACCTTTTTATACAGTAATTCTTACCTATAGACTGAGTTGCTGCTTGATTTAGTCATCATTTAAGCATCAAAAAAACATTTATAACACACTAATTATAATTTTGCGAAATTAAAGTGTTGAGTTATGAAATGACAGATCTAGGTCTGTCTTTATCTATACATAGTATAGTCAAACAGATCTGTGACAGATATAAATATAGACTCTATACTAATATAATCCACCGTTGGCGCGGGCTTGTGTACGGCGAGCAATGGTCAGCTCGCCGTCCGACCGTCCAATAACCGTCCGAAACGAGCCCAAGTCGTTGATGGCGCGTACTGTTCCACGCGAGCCTCAAGATGTCAGCAAACCGTATGGCACAGCAGACACAGACAGAAACTGAAGAATGCATTTGTATCGGACTTTTACTCACTAAAGCCCACCCGTATTCATTCAGTTACCCTTAGCAATTCAGAAGAAGAATTTCGCAGCCCTGGTTAGCACTGATACGTCCCCTTAAAAGCCAATAAAAAAAAAAGTTTGAATGATCGACAAGCGACAACGAAATAACAACGTGGGTGGGAGAAACCGCGGGGAACTAATATTTAAATAAAAAATCATTATATCTTGTGTCAATTTAACCTAACAACAAATCTTATCCAATCAATGCGCCAATATTTAGAGCACGTTCGATTTTAAATGAAGAAACGTGTTGCTAATAGAACTCGATTAGTTACTCGAATGAGTCTAGCTCGCTGCTCGATTATGTCGATTACCTAACGAGTCGGTTGCATCTCGGTTACCTCACCGCGCTCGATTCCGAAGGTCGCGCCTGTGTCGCGAGAGTATGGTCTTAGTTTGTGCTTTTATTTAGGTATTGTTTTGCATGACGTTGTTATTATTACTCACGAATATTCTGTGAGAGCTCAGTTTAGTTTAGAGTTCGAGTCAGTTCTGTGTATATTTTCAATTCAATTCTGTGAGAGACTGAGAGTGCATCAGTGGGCCCCACAGAAAAGATGAAAGAGGTTAGAGAGGAAATACTTTCCAATTTGTACTACAACGAGTGTCGCCGCTTGTCTCACACCCTTTAACTCCACCACAGGCAATAAGCCAATACGAAGGCGGATTACGCAACTAACAGACCACGCACACTTAGATCGCAAGTTTGCTATTGGTAGTTGAACTATGAGCATTGCCCTACTTTGTGGCACTCCTGAGTCCTGCTCCGCCCACAAGGCCATTCTTACATCTTTCATCTGTTCTGTGGTGTGGTGGGTCTAGTATGGTTTGGTAGCTGTTACATGTCTTCGAATTTTTGGTGCGAGGTGCCGCTTCTCCCGAAACTTTCCTTCAGAATTCTGAGCGCAGAAGTGTTGAAATAATTTGCTCCATAAAGCAAATAATATGTCCCAATTTATGATATTCATTATATCCTGTTTTGTTTGAGATAACTATTAACTTACAAGAACGACCATTGGTAGGTAACAGTAATATAAAGCCGCTAAACCAAATTACCTGAAACAAAAGACGATAAGACATTAATTATATGTAAATAACAATAAACATGAACAAACCAAAATTATTATGTTAACGACAAAGCTTAATGAAGTTGAATAAAGCATAGAGATCTCTATGAAAACCATTGACGTTTAAAATGATGGACAACACTAGCACATAAAATACGATGATTGTCTCTCTCTTCCTCCGGGCCATACGTAGCTTCCGGTACTTTCCAAACGGACATTCGTAATACTAACCATTTATCATTAGTAACAACAATATGTCTGTAATTACCTGGAAGCCGATGCTATCTTATGTGAACAACTGTTTGACAATTGGGTACCTACTTGCCTGTGGTCTTATTTTTGTACTAAATGACAAATAATACTAATTTACTATTAGATAGTGTTATTTCTTTTTTTCTTAAATATTAAAGATCATAAAATGAAGTAGCAATCAGCACTTCAAATATTTGTATGAGTAAGAATGGGCGTGTGGTGGAAACTGGAAACATCTTGCCATCTTCTTGCTAAGTACTTACCTAGTAGCGATGACGTCACATTGTAGTTTGCGTATCCCTTTTCTGTTACTTGGGGTGATTCTATGAAACCGAGAGAAAGTCTCATAAATCTGGTCTAGTTTTCGCTATATATTTGATGTCGTAAGCCACTGAGCGCAAATGAGTGCTTTTGATACATTTAGTGATCGGGGAAAACTATTACGCAAATAAAAATATTAAATCCTAAAGAACATACTAGGCCAGATGAATGAGACATTGTCTCGGTTTCAAAGAATCACCCCTTGACAGTTTTACCTATCACTAGAATTAAAAAGTTTCTAACTAACTTAAATATAAACGAATTGGATTTTTTTTATTTTTTTCGATTTTGAAGTATGGCTGAGGGGTACTTTTTAGTGGTGGTACCCATAACTAAAAACTGTAAAATAAAAAACTTTTTACAAAAAAAAAATATAACCGACTTCAGACTTCAATATTAAAAAAAAAACACTGAAAAGTACAAAATAACTATAATTTCTGAAGTCGGTGTTTTGCTTTTTTATACGAATATTGATACAAATAACAAAAAAAAATAGAGTTAAGTACGATTGTTTGTCTTACTAATAAATGTTTGCTCTAATTCTGAAGATAATATATGACCGTGTGGGCGATTGCCTATAGATATAAATAACTGGGTTTATAGTGTGTTAAGATTTTCTCGGAGTTTAGTATCGACATCCGCTTGACCGTGGCTCGACCACAAGTCAGCTTAGTAAGTCAAGTTTACTAGTGAGATGCTCGTTTTCATCATTATCGTTTGCTTTCTTTTTCTTACTTTTCTTTGAGCTGGAGAAAATACATATTGGATAGTGACACATTGTGTATTTCGTAAAAAAAAATGGAAACTTACTCGATTTTTTAGTCAACTGGACCCATTTGAAATGGACCCATGGGATCACACAAATCAATAACATTTTGAATTGGTCAACTGGACCCACTGTCCCTATGTTACAAGTACAGTCACGCAGTGTGTGGAGTGAGTGAACCTGCGTTTCCATTTCGAGAGGGTCCAGTTGACCAAAGACTCCATTTTTTTTTAAACTTTTTATTTTATTGAAAACCTCAATTTCTTTCTAAAAACCTAGATAGTTTGTTTGGATAGCTTGTATCTGGATAAACAAAAATCGTTATTTACAGTTTAAAAATCCAAATTATTCAATAAACGTGGGAGGTTCAACCAGCTATTCCTGTATTCAACCGTCTGTATTATTAACTGCATCAAGTAATCGATCGTACAACTGTCGTTTCCGGATGCAAGCAACCCAAACAAAAATTCTCCTTTGTCTTCGTTCCGCTAAAATGTTTGCGCACGAAACACGTTTGTGCCACTTGGGAAGGGATCTCAACCAGTTTTTAAAACCTCGTTGGTACTAAAAAGGCTAGTGTCAACAGAGATTGACCATATCGAAGAGTCTTTTCACTTAAGCATAGATAACCGAAAAAAAAACTATGGCCATAAGTGTATACACCCGTTTTTATTACTTTACACGCCTACGGTCAACACATTCAACACATTCCGCCATTCATTTTTATTTATATGGATTTTGTCTTTATGAGTTCTGCGTCATGTTCGGCCAGTATAGACCAGGGTCGATAATTTTTAAAACCAAAAAAAATAATAGTAGAATGAAACCCATTAGAAAAGGAGGAGAATATTATAAAAATGAAAGGAAAAATAATTTACGGGCGATCTGAGCTCGGGAAGGGGATGGGGATGAGTTTTTAAGGGTAAAAAACGGTTTTTCTCGATTTCCGGCAAAAATAAAAGTCCTATGGAAAAAAGTCAAATGGCAAAGTTGTAGGTAATAAAAAGATCTAAAACTTTTGTATTTGTACTTTTTTCACATAACCTCAAAATGTATGTGAAAAATTCAAAAAACCAAGTTTTTGGTTTTTTAATTTTATCTTTTTCAAAAATATTTTTAAATTCACGAAATTTGGTGAAAACTTACCTTTTTATGTCCCAAATACGCTGTAATTTATTTGATTAGAAATATTTATTTTGTTCACATTATTTTGAATTAATATCGAAAAAGCACCCCAATTTTCAATCGAAAATTCACCCGTCAAAATGTCGGCTTTTTTCAAAAAGTTGGTATGTTTTCTGTTCGTTGAAATCTCTACTTTCCGATGGTGAAAAAAAATATATATGTTACCATAGTAAATCTTCTCAGAAAATGCAAAAAATCGAAAAAAACTCGATTTCAAAATTTTTTTTTAAATTATTATATACAATTTTGAGCTATTTATTAAAATTTACACTTTAATTACTCGAAAAACGTAAGATTACATGTTTTTACATTGATAAAAAAAAATGCAAATCAAAATATACTACTATAATTAACAAACAAATAAGTTAATAAAATTAATATTTAATAAGACATCTACAATATTTGGAGAAAGTAGTCAAATCTTCTTTAAATTATATGCGTAGATGCCTATTTATAACTATTTTTAGATAACTTATATACCTGAGTGACCTACGAAAAATTTTAGCCCATCAAAAGGTATTTCATAGAGAAGTGGGGAAGGGGCTAGGCGGGTCTGGGTCTTACTACATACATACCAACTATTTCGTAGCAGCTGTAACAACCGATAGCCTAGCCAGTATTCGAAATACAGTACAGTATACAGTATACAACATCGTTTATAAAAATACACGTGCACGTTGAGTTTCTTTAAGATAATTGTAACAAGTTTACTTAAAAAAAAAACTAACAAGATTAAAACAAGATTAAAAAATAATAATCTCCTTTATTTTGCACAAACAAATTTAGTTACTCCCATGAAAAAAAAATATTTCAAAATTCATAAAAAATATATTAAAAATCTATAAAAAATATATAAATATATATAAAATATATATCGTAAATATATTTTTAATAACTAACTTTTGGCCAAATTTCATGTATATTTCATATATTTTAAATATATTTTAGATACATTCAAATATATCTTAAATGACATAAAAAACATAGCTAAAAATATAAAAAATATATTTTGAATATATCTGAAATATATTTGAAATGTATAAAATATATATGAAAATCGGCCAAAAGTTAGTTATTAAAAATATATTTACGATATAGGTACATTTTATATATATTTATAGATTTTTTATAGATTTTTAATATATTTTTTATGTATTTTGAAATATTTTTTTTTTCATGGGAGTAACTAAATTTGTTTGTGCAAAATAAAGGAGATTATTATTTTTTAATCTTAGTAAACTTGTCACAATTATCTTAAAGAAACTCAGCGTGCACGTGTATTTTTATAAACGATGTTGTATACTGTACTGTATTTCGAATACTGGCTAGGCTAACGGTTGTTACAGCTGCTACGAAATAGTAGGTATGTATGTAGTAAGACCCAGACCCGCCTAGCCCCTTCCCCACTTCTCTATGAAATACCTTTTGATGGGCTAAAATTTTTCGTAGGTCACTCAGGTATATAAGTTATCTAAAAATAGTTATAAATAGGCATCTACGCATATAATTTAAAGAAGATTCTACTACTTTCTCCAAATATTGTAGAAGTCTTATTAAATATTAATTTTATTAACTTATTTGTTTGTTAATTATAGTAGTATATTTTGATTTGCATTTTTTTTTATCAATGTAAAAACATGTAATCTTACGTTTTTCGAGTAATTAAAGTGTAAATTTTAATAAATAGCTCAAAATTGTATATAATAATTAAAAAAAAATTTTTGAATTCGAGTTTTTTTCGATTTTTTGCATTTTCTGAGAAGATTTACTATGGTAATATATATATTTTTTTTCACCATCGGAAAGTAGAGATTTCAACGAACAGAAAACATACCAACTTTTTGAAAAAAGCCGACACTTTGACGGGTGAATTTTCGATTGAAAATTAGGGGTGCTTTTTCGATATAAATTCAAAATAATGTGAACAAAATAAATATTTCTAATCAAATAAATTACAGCGTATTTGGGACATAAAAAGGTAAGTTTTCACCAAATTTCGTGAATTTAAAAATATTTTTGAAAAAGATAAAATTAAAAAACCAAAAACTTGGTTTTTTGAATTTTTCACATACATTTTGAGGTTATGTGAAAAAAGTGTAAATGCAAAAGTTTTAGATCTTTTTATTACCTACAACTTTGCCATTTGACTTTTTTCCATAGGACTTTTAGTTTTGCCGGAAATCGAGAAAAACCGTTTTTTACCCTTAAAAACTCACCCCCATCCCCTTCCCGACCTCAGATCGCCCGTAAATTATTTTTCCTTTCATTTTTATAATATTCTCCTCCTTTTCTAATGGGTTTCATCCTACTATTATTTTTTTTCACTTTTTATTATTTTTAAAGGCTTCTACCCTGGTCTAGTATCAATTTTAACGCGGGTAAAAAAATGAAACCAAGAGGGTGATTCTTTGAAACCGAGGGAATGCCTTATTCATTTGTGCTACTTTTTGCTTTACAATTTGATATTTTTATTTGCATATTAGTCTTCCTCCGATCACTAAATGTATCAAAGGCACTCATTTGCGCCCAGTGACTTACAAAACAAAATAGATACGTCTAACTTTAATGGGCTATATCTTTGTCATTTTTAGTTTGATTTACAAATAAAAAAATACGTGTTCTTTATTTTTGAATAATATAAAAGTCGGACTAATTACATTTTTTACGGCAACTAGCCTATTACAAATGAAACTGATAACTGATAATACAATATTTTATATATCTTACACATATTTTGGAGTACGAGTACTATGTGATTCTACGCATAACAAAACTAGAGTAGGAAGAACATAGGAATGGGTAAACCTAACAAACTTAAAATTTGGCAGATTTTACGAAACTTCAGGGTTATCCGAAAGGGCGCTCGAGCCCCGGTATGAAGGCTAGGAGGAACGGGGTGGGTCTTTTAGTCAGTAAGAGTCTGACACTATCTCCCGCTCCGCCCAAGAGCGGGGGATGTCAATGGATGATTTTTTCCCACAATAAAAAAAAACCTGGGGCTTGGAAGTTTGTGTGGAGAAATCCACTATCACGCAGGCGAAGCTGCTGGCAGCAGCTAGTTGATTTATAAAACATTTTCTACTACAAAATACAGTTTTATTTTCTTTAACTTGTGTATTGAAAAAAACCGAAGTTTGCATAATATGATGAAACTACTCTTCTGGAAAGTACACTCAACTTGTCCAGACAATCTTTGATTACCGTTGCTACAAACTTGTACCAACTTAATTCATTTTTAAGTGCTATTCTCATTACAAGGGTCGATCGGCATCCGTATAGTACGTCTGTCACTCCGTCGCGCCACATAATAAAAATACATTATAGAGATTGTCCACACAATATGATCATGCACTTTCAGCTAAACAATTTTGCAATACGTTACGTCAGACAGCGTCATCAACTGATCATAGTGGTTAGTGGTGGTTACCTCCTTTTCTAAGGTACTTTAATGTTAGTGGGGTACCCAATTGATGCAGCTGACTGTACATAGCGTTAGTTGGACTACGGGAACATTTGAAAGAGTGATCGCGGCAGAAGACACAGGGGTTTAGTCAGTAAAGGTCTAACACGTAAAACGGATGAAGTTATTAGAATTTGATGATTCCCACCTCCAAACAAAGGTAGGTTCCGTATATGTTTACCCACTGTGTACCCACGGTGCTCCTAACCAGACGATGGCCTACTTATTGGAGTCTCCAAAGTGTCTCTACACCTGCACTTTGGACAACCTAAAAAAGCCACTAACGACGCTATAAACGTGGCACCTACTGGGCCCAAAAACTTTAAGAGAAAAGAAAACCATCGATTCGAGAAGAAGAAAAAGTTACCCACTACCGTTATGATGTCCTGATTGCTTATGTATTGATTGGTTATGGGTAGCAGCCTTGATTTTATCCTTATCATTTTAGCAGAAATACCTTTTTTTTTAAGTGGTACTTCTGTAGATTTTGTGTTACACTTCCATATGACGTCAGAGAACATATGTTGCAACTTAAAATTTTACTGTTACTTTCTTGCAAAATGTGTCCAAGCGTGCAAGTATGTGGGTTTTCAGGGTCAAAACTTATGCAAATAAATACTTGATTGTATGAATATCAAATTGTACTGAACAAGGATTTACTGTGAAGTTTATTATTGTGTGTCGGAACATGTTTAAAGTGTTAGTCACCAATTTCAAAGGCACGTGTGAATGGGTTAGTTAGTTGGAAACGTGTTGTACGAGTAATTACATAACATTCAGCCATGTTTAACTAATATCAATGAAGATGTGCTACTGTAAACTACAACAATTAAACTTCACAGACGGTGTTCCGGCATGAGGTTGATTGCACAATGAATGTGTTGCCAAAATGTTTTGTGCGATTGTACATTTCGCAATTTATTCTAACTTATTTTAAGGTTTTTTTAAGCTATTGCATAGCTTCTATCGCGGGCCTTGAGCGTGAAGACCGAATCCAGAACTTCCGTAACGAAAATAACCTAACACCCCCCACTCATTTGTTTTGAGCGTGGTGACCGATAAGAAAACAAATGAGTGATGCTATGCAATAGCTTTACCGCGGCAGTCCCCGAGTGCCACACGTCTTTTTTTTATTATTATTGATAGGCTCGCGTTTGACCACCATCTCACCTATGGTGCGTAAGCGATGATGGAACACGCTTGCCTAGAAGTAACCTATTCACTCTTGACTCAAAGACCTCTAAGGGTTAGCGCAGACAGAAAGGAGCGCAGCGAAAAGGATTTTATTGAGGCACTCCAAAATCAATTTTAATTTATTTAAATAAAGTGCATTTAAGCTTGAACCTGATAAAAAATGCTTGCGCGTCCTCGAAGATACGCGGGAAGCGTATTTTGGATTTACGTTGGAGTATTAAATTATAAGCAATATTTTATTAATATTTATTACCAACTTATAATTTTCCCTAATCTTCTGCCATTTATTTATTACTGTTTTTAATTGCCTATCAGCAGTTCCGGCAGCTAATACTGCATCTACATTAAATTGCACTGTTCCGTTTACAAGATTGAGAGTCCGATTTCTTGGCAAGGTCATGCATCCGCAATCTCACTAATTAGTAACAGTATTAATTAGTCTCATATCAGCGTTCTGTATATTTTAGCGATTATTTACAGTGTGTTTATGAGCGGTGTAGAAATTAATGTTATAGACACATATTGGTGTTAAAAGCCAATTGTTGAATATAATTTTTCTTTGAAGCTGGCCGTTAAAAACGGTAAAAAGAAACCAGAAAGTAATGTCACTACGCTCTCAAAACGGTGAAGGAAAACATCGTGAGGAAACCGCCATGTCCTAGAACCAAAAATTTTAAGACATGAGACATCCACCAACCCGCACTGGGCCTGCGCGGTGGATTACGGCCCATTCCCTCTCCTAGAGTGGACGCCCGAGTCCTAGCAGTGAGAACCATAAAAAAGGTTGATGATAATGATGAATGTCACTACAGATAAAAGAGCAACTTATAGCACAGTTGTACCGTTTCATGAAGGTGTCGTAGAATCTTACGATTGGTCAGGGACAATAGTGTGGCACATATGTCTTTCGAAAGACGCAGTGTTGGAAAGCCTCCCATAAGGTAGACCGATGATCTGGTAAGGATCGCGGGAATCCAATGGATGCGAGACGCACAGACCGGTGAATATGGCGACGCTTGGGGGAGGCCTATGCCCAGCAGAGCACGTCTTTCGGCTAAAATGATGATGATACATTCATCATCATTTTATCCATCCGTCGTCAACCGAAACATTGTCAAGATTATTGTCAACCCCATCATTGCAGTCGAAGCTAGTCCACTGCAGAGCATTAAATATCAAGCCAACGCAGATCTGTATCAACTCTTGCAAGAGAAAGAGTCCATGCAGAAGTCGCTATATGAACGTGAAGAGGTAACACACATACACTCACATACATTCTTCTTTATAACATTAGTTTACGTTTTCTCCACCAAGAGTCATAACATCGATCATCCCTGTATTTCTCGCATTCAGTGTAATCTCACAACCCTCATCAGAACTTCAGTTCACCTCGTTAGAAGACCTAACGCTACCTCAAAGTATCCGGTAAGTATGATGAAAGACCAGGAACAACGGTGCTATGAAGAAAAAACTTTGCAAGCCAGATTTAAAAGCTATCAAATAACAAAACTGCTCTAGTTTCTATAAATAAATCGATTGCAAAACTTAATGAAGCTTCGACCATTCAGTGGACCGGATCAATTGACAACACGCGATGGTTGCAAGTGTAACAAGTAAACGTGTCGTGAGAAACTAATATCGCGTGATTTCTGCACTACTGCTGAGCTGGAATATAGGTTACATGTTAAAAGAAGGGTCCCTGGACTTAGATTTATCTTTTCATCAGACCTGAGTAAGAAAACCAGGAAACCATCCAATCATATAACTTCCAGAACAGACACACGACTGCAGAACAGATGGTCGATGAGGCCGAAAAGTTCTGGAGTGGCGACCGCGTATCGGAAAACGCAGCGTTCGAAGGCCTTCCACAAAATAGACCTGGTGAGGGTCGCGGGAATACAATGGATGCGAGACACACCATCAGCTGCAGATGTAGAACAATGCAGAGAAGACAGTTCGTTGGGGGAGGCCTACGTCCAACATTAGATTTCTTTCGGCTGAAATGATGATGATGATATTGCTTTATACTCAAACAAAACGGTCCACTCTTCTTCTCGTAGATAACAGCCTAAACCTAATCTCAAAAAGAAGTCAGCAAAATGGACTTGGCCCTGGTACGCAAAGGACAAATGAAGAAAGATAGACGGTAAAGATCTGACAATTCCACTCGCTAGAACGATAATTTTCCACCTCAAAATAAAACCTTTGACTAAAGCTTCACTTGTTACTGAAGATGTTGGAATCAAAATTATTTTGAACAGTTTCCTTTTGGCCTCGTAAATAATTTTGTTCGGAACTTCAGGTAACGTAATTGTATTCCAAGGCAAATACATCAATTTGTTTAAGAACTTCAGTCTCTTCCTTCCTTGGACACTTTCAACGTCTAATGAGTCTTCTGCCATTATGCAGTTGAATGCAGTTTGACTGCTTCTTCTAGTCATCGTCACACTCTGTGTTAGTCGCACCACTGGTATGCCCAGTCATACCACTCTAAAGAAACTATATTCAAGTAAAATCTTTTGTTTTCAGTAAAGTAAAAGATTTTACTTCACACAGTCTCTTCCTACCTAAGAAACGTTCAACGTATAATAAGACTTCTGCCATCATGCCGGGAATGCAGTTTGGCTGCATCTTCTTATCAGTCATCGTCACACTCTTTGTAAGTACGTTCGCGTGTCTCCGTCTGTTTGTCTATCGTTCATCTTCTTATCTAAGCATCCTGGCTTCTCAGGTTTTAACATCCTCTTCATCATAATAAAACTGTGCCATGTACCTCATTAAAATAGAAACTAATGAATAACGATTAATTACATACTATGTTATTTGATTAATCGATTTTAGATGGGCTTATTAAAATTCATTTGGAAATTATTAGTATGATTATCCGTAATAGAAGAGGTTAGTAGGTGATGTGTGCATCCACCTAGTTTATGAAGTTTTCAATACAGCTTTATGATTCGGTAATACATCAATACTATACACCTAGTTACTGTTACAGTTCAAAATCTTATGGCACTATGTTCTAAATACGCCTCAACAGTAGATGTCACCACATTTTTTATTTACCTTGTTAAGTTACCTAATACTAATTTTGATACTTTATTTATTATAGCCGGTCTCATTTCAAAGTCTGTAGACTTGTGCCTCACATTCAAGAACATACTGTTTTTTTTTAATTACGTTATTCAAGGACAGATGTCAACATACATCGATACCAGTCATCTAATTATTTCATTAATTAATTTATAAATGCCGATCTCATTTCAAAGTCGTATGTTACTCGTACTGTTAAACTTATTAAACATTCAGTGAGAAACGGAAGCAAATACTAAGATGTGTAACGAATGCTAAATTTTTCGAAAGTATAACACGATCTGTTTTCGTTTAAAAAAGTAACTACTTTTAATTTCCTCTTACATTCTCATAATTAGTTTGTTATTATTTTTGTATCCTCAACAAATCTTATAAGTGATTATAAACCGACTTCAAAAATAGGCAGAGGCAGGGTATATGCATTAGGTCAGATTTTTTGTCTGTTACTCTTTTTCTATGTCCCTAAAATGGTTCTAATATCATTATCATGAATTAAATATATTATGTATGTGTTTAAAGATATGCATCTTAATATTAAAGAGAATCACATAACTACACTACCTTTGCCGGTGTAAAAATATTAAGTGAATATATGACAAAAAATTAAAAGAGGCAGTTTTTAAATAATAATAATAATAATACTCTAAATGTCAACAGAAGTATTACTTTATGTTCAAACTATATTTAATAAAAATAACAGTTTGCAGTCTTACATTCCCAACATATTTCTTACCAGAAGCCCCTGAGTCTGTGTTTATCAAAAATTATAAAGTTAATACTCCCAAAAATAAGAAAATGAAAACTCATATAGAAAGAAGAAAAAACCGAAAGACAGATGACATATTGTGTCAAGTGAAAAATCAATTATAATGAATGTAAATAATACGAAACTACGAAAATGTTGACGAGAGCTGCCGCTCGTCGAGCACGCCTACCAGCTCCGGCCTCGCCGCTCAGCTCCGCCTCGCCGCCGCCGGAACCCAGCCCCACTGTGAGTGCTGTGACACCGGCCGTGGCAGCTGCGTCGAGCTCGAGCGACGAGTACTACTCGCCGCCGACGACACCACCACCTACGCGTCGTCGGGGAGGACGCCGGCCACCGGCTTGCTTAGGATCTCGAGGCCCACCGGCCTCTGAAAGGGTCCCAGCTACCGGTGGATGTGTGTCGCGCATGCGATGGACACAATCGATTAACGAAAACGTCATGCGCGCATACTTTGGGGCTACAGAGGGAGGAAACAACCTGACGGCGTACCGTGTTCGGATGCTCTCTTTGTTTCAGGTGCTTGAGCCAGCCGTCAACGTTTCGGCCCAACGACTGTCGGATCAGGTGCGGGTCATCCAGCGTAATCATATGTTGGATGATACTGTACTTGATCGCCTCCGAACGGAAATGGGTAGCCATGCCGTAACCTCTTCGTCGCAGACGATGGTACCTCCACAGGTATCCAACCATCTTTCCATCAACGCTGACGAGGAGATTACTGACATGGTTACACATGTAAGTACCCAATGTAACAACGAACTGAGGAGTGCTTTGGAGTGTGCTATTAGGGAATATCGCAACATACCACCTGAACTTAGACCTCGCATACCTCGTTTGCCCATGTGTAACAAGAATAGGGCGTTGGTGGCTGCTCTGGATTCGCAGTTGTCAAACTATTTTGATGACTGCGAAGATCTCACCGATACACACTCGATCATGTACTGCGCGGCCGTAGCGGCATGTCGTGTAGCTCACGTCAAATTTCCAAACACTGACGTAGCTACACGACCAAAACCAGCTGTGCCGGCTTGGCAGTGCAGGATCGAGCGTCGTATTGGTGGGGCCAGAGCACTCATCGGCAAACTAATCTGCTTCAGGGAGGGTAACACTCGCCCACGAGTGATGCGCTTTGTGAGACGGGCGTTTTCGGGGACTGACATTAGCCCCCGAGACTATATGTCCCGTGTCACAGAGCGTATCGACTTCCTGAAGCAGAAGGTGTATGCATGGGCAAACCGTATCCGAAGGTATAAGCGGCGGGTTGAACGGTACATCCAGAATAGCACATTCCGGAGTAATGAAAGGTGGGTATACAGGACTTGGGAGCGACCGGACCAAGGTGTGACTGACACGCACCTTCCGGATGACGACGCCATGTGTTCATTCTGGCGCAACATCTGGTCGGTGCCTGTCAGTCATACTGAAGGTGGTTGGACTCGAGAGGTTGAACGAGCGTGCGAATCAATAACAGAAATGGGGGCGATAACAATCAGCCCCCAAGATGTGGCCCGTGCAGTCCGTCCGTTGCCTAATTGGAAATCTCCAGGGCCGGACGGACTGCACAACTTTTGGATAAAGTGGCTGCAAAGGTCGCACGCTCGTTTGGCATCTCAGTATCAGACCGCCTTAGAGTCTGGCTCGCTACCCGAGTTTCTTACAACAGGAGTTACCCACCTGCTCCACAAATCCGGTAGCACCGCGGAACCCAAAAATTATCGGCCGATTACGTGTCTGCCGACAGTTTATAAGGTTCTTACATCCATTTTGAGAGCAAAAATTAACAACCATGTTGATAATAACGCTATCATGTCTGCCTCTCAAAATGGATGTAGGAATGGGTCCCGCGGTACGAAGGAGCTACTCCTCATCGATATGGCCATTAGCCAACAGGTTCGGCGTTCCCGAAAGGATCTGTCGACATGTTGGATAGACTATAAGAAGGCCTATGACTCAGTTCCTCATACATGGCTCATGAGGGTGCTGGAGTTGTATAAAGTTGATGCAACTCTTTGCACCTTCCTGATGTCATGTATGAGGCAATGGAGGACAGTCCTTCGCTATCCAGGATGTCGAAATATCCAGAGGAATAGCGAACCGGTAAGGATCGAGCGAGGTCTATTCCAGGGTGACAGTTTGAGTCCGCTTTGGTTCTGCCTAGCCTTGAATCCTCTGAGCACACTGCTAGAGAATTCAGGCCTAGGCTATCGTACGCTATATGGATGATTTGAAGCTCTTTGCCCCCAACAATCTGCAACTGATGGAGCTACTGAAGGTAACGGAAACCTTCAGTAGCGCCATCAGGATGGAGTTTGGTGTGGACAAATGTGCAGTCATGCATATAAAGCGAGGGGAGATTGTGGAATCCGTGGGTACCCAACTCTCGGATTCCATACACCTGAGATCCCTCTCTCCAACCGAAACCTACAAGTATTTGGGTATGTCGGAAGCGTTAGGCATCAATGCCACTGACATGAAGCAATCGTTGAAGGAGCGCTTCTTTGGCCGCCTGAAGAAGGTACTTAACAGCCTTCTTTCAGGTGGAAACAAAGTGCGTGCCTTCAACGGTTGGGTCATGCCGGTATTGATGTACGCTTTCGGTGTACTCAAATGGACTCAAACGGAACTTGACGCCCTGGATAGGAAGGTCCGTACACTGCTGACTGCATATCGAATGCATCACCCTCGGTCGTCGGTAATGAGACTGTATATCCCGCGGAAGTGTGGGGGTCGAGGCTTTTTAAATGCTAAGACCCTGCACAATCGCGAGGTATGCAGTCTCAGGGAATATTTCCTAGCCGCCGACGTGGGTATGCATCGTGATGTAGTAGCAGTGGACAAGGGACTCACCCCGCTCTCCTTGGCTAACGAGAACTGGCGCAAACCTGTAGTGCTTGACACTAACGTACGCAAGGAAGTATGGCAGAGTAAAGAACTTCACGGACGCTTTTTCCGGGCCCTTCATGGGCCCGATGTAGATCAACTAGCGTCCGTAGCCTGGCTGCGCGTCGGTGACCTCTTTGGGGAAACCGAAGGTTTTGTCTGTGCAATTATGGACGAAGTTATCATGACGAATAACTATCGGAGATTTATTGTGAAGGACGGCACGGTTGACATCTGTCGGGCATGTCACCGACCGGGTGAATCAATCCGCCACATTATCTCTGGTTGTTCTCGTCTAGCTAACGGGGAATACTTGCATAGACACAACCTTGTAGCCAGGATTATCCATCAGCAACTTGCTCTGAAGTACTCTCTTGTGGAATCGGAGGTGCCATATTACAGGTATGTGCCCGACCCAGTTCTCGATAGTGGCGATATCACGTTGTACTGGGATCGGTCCATTATCACTGACAGGACTATTGTGGCCAATAAGCCTGATATAGTGGTGGTGGACCGAAGCGAGAGGCGTGCAATGATTGTTGACATATCCGTTCCACATGACGAGAACCTCGTGAAAGCCGAGAAAGATAAACAAATCAAGTATATTGACTTGGCTCGCGAGGTTGTCGACATGTGGGAAGTGGACTCAGCGATCATTGTACCGATAGTTGTGTCAGCCAATGGCTTAATAGCCAAGAGCCTCGACCAACACCTTAGGAGGCTCTCGTTAGGCGACTGGATCAAGGGCTTGATTCAGAAAGCAGTTCTTCTGGACACGGCTCGTATCGTTAGGAGGTTCCTTTCTTTGGAGCCCTAACCACCGGTAGCTTGGACCCTGTTCCCGATACCGGTGGGATACTGTTTTTTATATTTTTAAATGTTTTTTTTAATTGTTTTTTAAGAAATATTTAAAAATATATATGTAACATGTAAAAAAATTAATAAAGGAGATAATAATAATAAAAAATCTTTATTTCCAGTTTTACAATTTTACAAGTGGCTCCGTACTTTACATAACATTAAGCATAATGTGTTAAATCGTAAGTAAGCACCGAGTTATACACCTCTGACACCCTAGCTAAGATTGAACTTGTGTTAAGAGTGTCAGGGCTCTCTAAAATTTAAAACAGGCAGATATATCGAATCTTCGGAAACCTAGTTATTTCAAAAGAAAACAAGTTTTTTTTTTTTTTGAACATCCAAACCACCAGTGATATTGTATGAAATAAGTGTGTGTGTGATGGTGTTTTTGTGTGTGTAAGTGTATGTATGATGATAATTGGGCGGGGGGGGGGGTCGGATTTGGGAAAGGGGGAGGGACAAAAAGCTACGTTTTGATGATACTTTCGACCTCTTCATAACCGAGGGTGGTGATCCATTTACTGACTCGAGCTTTGCAGTCAAATTTATTTAATTTGTAGATGCAACATTTATTGTTAACAAAATTGTAAATGCGACTGCTTAGAATTTTAAAATGTCGCTTTGCGAGTTTTGTTCTGTGCCTTGCTATGGAGCACACGTTCGTGGCCCTACGCTTGGTCAGTTGAACGAAGTCCATCTGTAGTAAAGCATGTTTGCGCAACGTACATTTTAGCACAAAGAGCTGTCTCACTGTCAAGACCTGAATGAAAATGAACACATAATATGAGCTTTATGGATCACTTTATTGTTTTATGTATACGTTACACAATTAAGAATGAGATCAGAGAATCACTGTTAAATCAAATGCTTAAAATAGAGACGTCTGCCTAATTAATAAACCTTTCGACGAGTAGGTTCGATGATCAATACTTTTTCTTTTTCGTTTGTGATTTTTTCCTCGATGATCTACCTATGCAGTGCGAATCCTCACACTCATTACCAATTAACTGTTAAGTTTCTAAAATCACACGATGATTATACAAAAGACAATTAAGTTCAACCGTTAGTTTATTAAACTCTTTTCTAATAACCTCATTATGTCTAGCGTGCCAGTGACTCATATTCAATGATTCTTATTCAATACTGCTTACATGTTCAGCCGTTTTCCACTCAACCGCACCGAAGCCACAGAAAATCACAATATCGTACACGCACCTACTCTTACAGACTTCTATATTTAAAATCAACCCCTTTACATTACGTAGCTATAGTATCAGAATAAAGTAAATAAGAATTAATAGTTTATGGTTCTATGCTAAACGAAGCACGAATAAATATGGATAAGGAAAAACGTAATATCGGTAGCATTGCGAAATCAAATGAAATGGGAATATTAGATACGGATAATAATATCAAGCAAGTGAATTTATGCCGAACTAAATAGCAAAGTTCAAACACACAAGAGGTCACGGCTATGGTCGGTAACGGTTTAAGAGTAATTGAAACAATATTGGCACAGATATTGAACTATTGATCATGAATCGTAAGAAAAACGAGAATGAAGAAATTCTAGCACAAGTCTTAATTTAGATGTAGCAGAACTGGTATGAAAACAAAAAACAGAGAAAGGCGGATATATGAAACATAAAGCTTAACCGGTGCCTTTAGACATTAAGTTTGTAAGCTTATGGGTGTCCCGGATAATTTGCAAAAACCGTTGGTTTGTAATAAGTCTTAAGAGATTTATAAACTCTTAACATATTGTTACATTACTATGATGACATCTGTGATTTGTCAATTCAGCAACTAGTGATTAACTATGATCGATGATTAAAATAGGCTGGTGTAGACAATCATAGGGACATTTAAGTACCACAAATGCAAATGTATAATTATGTGACTGTTCTAATCGAGCAACAAGAACAATCGATACTAACTTATAAGTGATTATGTTATATATGGAGCTAACCTTTTACAAATTGTGATACAGTACTTGCTTAATGACTGATATCTTTTGATCTTTATCTATAATGTTAGCTTCGTGTCCATCAACACTTACAATTTGTGTCCGCCCACTTTGAAGTGGAACCGTTTTTTCAATCTCTTCGGCTTTTTATTTGTTTTGTTTCGCGTGTTGATTGTCAGCAGTTGTCTTTGTTGGATAGAATGTAATTATTTTGATGTTAAAATTAAACATTTATAAGATCTAGCGTGCAAGCTCCTGATACAAATGTCAGGGGGGTTTGCATTTCCACGCTGCTCCTGGATGGTTAGAAGAATTAACGCGGCCTAAGATAACAATGGGCAACTAAAGGAACATAAACGTCTGACACATACTGTAGCTCCATCCAGAGCGAGAGGAGTCATTTTAGGACTTCATACAACAAAAACAAAAAAAAAGAGGGCTTGCATGCTAAATAACCTCTGAAGGCCGGTTTTAATGATTTGTTGGAAGCTCTCAATGCACATATATCATTTTACAAAAATAATCAAATACTGAACATTACCTAGTCCAATTACACTTAATCCAAATACAAATCACAGAACACAAGCAAAGGTCTAACCTAACAAAGGCCAGTTTATCGCGATCAGTTAGTTAAACAAACTAAATCTAACTGCAGAACAATTTCAATTAAAGGGGACGGCAATCGCAATAAGCCCCGGGCTACACGGTACACACGGGTGAAAGTCCAAGTACCCACAATTATCACCTGTTGTGGAACTTGCAGGAATTGCCGCTCGTGTCCCCCGGCCTTATTGCTCGGTAATCTTGAAGCAATCAAATTAATTTTAGTTTGACACCTTTTCCTGTTATCAAGTGGTGTATGGTCTATGGTTCTTGTGTTGCTTATAATTTATGCTCAGACACTATCATTTACGAATATGCCTTGGGTGTTAGATTCAAATTAATGTTCTGTTCTGTGTAATTATTTTGTGTCGCAATGTGGGGCGGTTACTTCCGGAGGTTTTTTATTGTCACCAAAACCATAATTAATATGTTCAGTGTTTTTATTAAGCACAACTCTAATTTTATGAAAAAGTCTGTCGTTATTTTTTTATAAAACTACTTTCTCTAAATTCAATTTCGTTATTTTTGTTTCACCCCATTTGAAAGTATCAGATTGTAGGAATGTAAATATGTAGTTCCAGCTAACTTTATTCCAAGATAAAAGTTAATTTTATAGCCTCTAACGTGCCTACAGCCTGTTCGAGCCACGGCTTCAAATGGCGATGTGACTTGAGATGACCCAACATGTTTTCTAACCCTCTCTGATAGGCAAAATAAATCGTATAATACAAGATTAACCAGAATCGATACAGGTAAGGATATAAAATGAAAATATATTGATATTTACAATGAAGAAGATATTAGATATTCCTGAAGTCAGATGATTCAGATGATGATTGAATAAGGAAGAGTTACCTATAAAGTTACTAAAGGATCACGAAGTGTCATATAAAATTAATGTTGCGCTGTTCAAATATCAGATGAGGTAATAGCAGTATGGGACCGCCATTTTTTCTTTACTTTATAGTTATACACCGTTAAATTTTAATCGTTTTAATCCCGTGGAGGGTCGATCCGGTACATGAAACACTATCGATTTGTAAAGATAAAATTAAAAAATAAAGTACCTTTTTTTCAAAACTCGTATTAATTTACGCATGTACGAAATTAGTTTCTTTAAGAAAACGTCGGCTGAGCGAGTTCAATGACCTGTAGATAGTTTGTACGCAACGCCGACTACTAATTACAGGTCATTGAACCCGCTCAGCTGACGTATTTCTGAAGTATTTCTACCAATAAGACAGATTATTATCAAAAAGATAAAAATGTATATGATTGACACACTAACAAAATGTCACTTATACAGGGTTATTTGTAAAACGCTGGCAACCTCTCAGGATTATGTTACTAACATCATAAACAACAACGTTTTTTTCTATAACTTTTAAAAATTTATCATAAGATTTTCATACAAAAATAAAAATCTTTAAATTGAACGTTCTAAATATTAAGATGTCTATGCGAAGCAAGCGATAGTACAATAGCGGAAGGGAGTGGGATCGGGTGGCGGGGGTGCTTGATGGGCTTGCGTCGCGTCATACAGAAGTAGGTAGGAATAGCTAAATACAAAGTTGAATGTGTTAGATTGAACAACGAAATCTTGAAAGTTTGTTTTTGGTAAATTAAGTTATGTAAAAAGTCATAGAACTAAAGTTGTTGATTATGAAGTTAGTAATACAGTCTTGCAAGGTTGTTAGTGTTATACAAATAACCATGTATAATACCTAACATTTTGAATTTACGACTGACAATAAACTTATTATTTGTTTTAATAAATCGCAAATTGGTTCCTATAGTCTGTCTAATAAGTTAACCGACTTGGGAATTTTGTATAATATTTATTTATTTAAAAAAATACTTATATTCGACACTTTTCATAAGGTTCTTCTATTAGTAAACAATGGTCAAGATCTCTTAATAAACCTTGATTATTGAACCAGCGTTGACTACATCAGATTTCGTTTTACCCTAATAATTACCCAAGTCGGTTGACTTATTAGACAGACTCTAGTGGATATTGTGATCCAAAATTGGTGAAGTTTTGTATCTCCAGTACCCCTAGCCAAGTTGCTAATCTGCAATAGTTAACGCTTGTAGAAAGCTCCAAATGTACGGGAATGACATCATCTTATCGCTCAGTCACGTGATCAGAACAAAAGAATTGGCGGCAAGATCAACTCGAAGCGTTCGGCGCAAGCGAAACGGTTGTAACTTGGCTAGGCGGGCAGTTTACACAACTGGACGTGTGGAATCATTGAAACAGTTACTCGGCAACAATGAGCTGAGAATTTTTAGTATTGACTTTCTCTGTGAAGCTTACCGAGAAGGCAGACTGGATACATTTTCAGCCAAATAGTGCAAATACATTAGAATAATGTGTAAAAAACTGACATTCTGTGTCGAAATACTTTCTAAACTTAACACAGGTTAAATGCACAAACCGTACAAAGCCAAACAACAAGAAAAGCAATAAAAAACAAACTGAATTTTTAGCAATCTTACGCTAAAAGAATATCATTTTACCGAAAACCCTAGATTATGTTTAGTACCTACACCGATTTCCGGCCACCGTAGGCGCGGGCTTGCGGATGGCGAGTGGGTAGCTTGCTGTCCGACCGTCCGGTAACTGTCCGGACCGAGTCCAAGTCGTTGACGGCGCGCACTGTTCCCGCGCGCCTCAAGGAGCTGTCAGCAACAGCTGGGGCCCAGCCGGGTCGAAATCGAAACCTACTGGGGCCAGGGTTATCCGAAAGGGAAGCTCGGTCCCGGTACGAAAAGCAAGAAGGAACGGGATGGGCTTTTAGTCAGTAAGAGTCTGACACTATCTCCCGCTCCGCCCAAGAACGGGGGTTCTCATTGGATGATTTTTCCCACCAAAAAAAAACACTCAAAAGGAACTTATATTATTAACTAGTACTTGACAGCCGTCCCACCTGATGGTAAGCAGTGATGCAATCGTTGATGGTAAGGCGCACTAGTTTATTACGAGCCTATTCACGCAAGCTTTGAAGACACCAAAACTATAAATCGGACGGGAAGACCGCAACAGGCAAATTGTTCCAGTCTGAGTTTAAAATGCCATAAAGTGTGTATTTGTTACTTGGGTGAAGAATCAAACATACGACTATACATCGCACGTAAACAAGTACCATCAGATCCCATAACTCTGCCACAAACAATGCTATAACAAATTCTCTGTCGATTTTCACTTACAAATCACAGTTTGCATCGCGTATCAGGCGACACATCTCGAGTACCCGGCGGGTTTGACCCCGTCAACCTGTCGTTGCGATCTTTATTACTTTACCAGTTAAAGTTCACTCGGTTCCCTGCGCAGGCGACTGCTTACGAAATATCCCTTGGTATCTAAGAACACGCCTTTAGGCTGAGGTTACATTACACTGCGCTAGATTAGACGTGGTTAGTAAGCGATTAAATTTAATCAAATCAATTTATTTAAGCACTAGCTTCTGCAAATGGTTTGGCCTATATGGAGGAAGAAAATATACATTATGTCACTTGTGATAAATTAATATTCCACGGGTAAAAGAATCTTCAGAATCGTTTTAGTAGTTTCAGACATTTTTATAGTGTTTTATTAGTATAAGCATATTTTTCAGCAATTTAATTGCTTTTTTTTTGTGATTGGAATAATCTATACATCTAAATAAAACTAGAGTGTCTGTTTGTAATATTGAAATAACCGCTTTTTACTAAATGCATATGAATATATACGGTACATACACCAAAATAACATTTTTTTCAATTTTTGTCTGTCTGTTTGTTCCGACTAATGTCTGAAATGGCTGGACCGATTTTGACGGGACTTTTTTGGCAGGTAGCTGATGTAATAAGGAGTAACTTAGGCTACTTTTATTTTAGAAAAAATAAATTCAAAATCCTGTAGTCCACGCGAACGAAGTCCCGGGCACAACTAGTCTACACTAATATTATGAAGAGGTAGATTGTTTTTTGTTTATAGGAGGTAATTTCTGAAAGTACTGGTCCGATTGCTAACATTTTTTCACCGATAGGAAGCTGCTTTAGTCCTGAGTAAAATAGGCTATAATTTTATGTACGCGGGTGAGGCCGCATATTCTGTAAGTGTTAGCATAGCATCGGCAACAGCCTATCTGTGTAAGTGAACTGTGACTTTTAAATATCATCATCTCCCAAGCCTTTTCCCAACTAGTTTGGGATCGGCTTCCAGTTTATGCGGATACGGCTGAACCCATGTTTTACACGGAGCGACTGCCTATCAGATCTCTACAACTCGGTTACTGTGCAACTTAATACTCCTTGGATGCACTGACGCTCAGATTTTCTGGCGCCTGACTACCTGTAACGACTGTCAAACTTCATGTACATGTAAGACTTCTAAACATGACGTAAGTAAAGTAGCCACATAATGACCATATTTCTACCTCTTCAGTACCGTCGCAAATCGCTGCTTAATGTAGCCACAGCCTATATTTTGTGAAATGGAACAATGGGTTTAAATATTGGTAACTGTTGTAAGTATAAGATACGACCTTTTGTAATAAAATATTTTAAAATACATTAAGAATTGCCAGTGAAGTTATAGATAAAGTTGAAGGTAAATAGAGACCCATCAATTTTATTTTATCTTTCGGTAAAATAGAAAATAAATTGATCTCTCATACCACAGGTTCTCTCGTTACGCCTACGATGTGTCTTGTCAATGATTGTGTTGTAGAAATGAGAGTTTATACATATAATATGTAGAATCATGTAGCAAAAAATCAATTAAATTTATTACTTTTTTCTTCTGTCGGACCTTGTATTAAGTTGTACTTGCCTTGTTACGTTTCTGCACCACCTTAACGTCTGCTGGTAGAAAATACCTAAGCTATTATGTCCGTGTTTGTGCAGTGTTTTTTTTATACTAGTGCGTAAAATTTTAATAAATAAATAAACTTCTAATGGTATCTAATTTAGTTTAAACGTCTAACGGTGCTAATACGATGAGGTTGTCTTTCAAAGATCCAAAAAAACAAAAACCCCAGGGTCTAAAGATGTATTAAGACATAAAAAACATGACCAGGAATTTAACGGTCAAATTATTACAATGCTTTTTATTAAGTGGACATTGACTGCAATTACAAAGCACATACTAGTATAACAACTCAAATTGTATGTTAGAAACGCTAATAATCGTTAATCATGAATAAATTATAATAGAACGTTAATACCTTCCCCCTCACCCATTAATACATAATCTAAACAAAGGTATATTATCAAAACATTACGTGACGAAGGTGTCATCAAACCGGTTCCGTTCAGTGTCACAAACTTCATAAAGCCGTGTACGCACGTACGAACACGAACATAGCGAACGCAAACACCAAACTTGAACATTTGATTTGTTTGTATGGACAGCATTTTCTAACACGAACGCGAATATACTCCGAATCGAGTTCGCGTACAACAGTCGTTAACTCTCTTAATAGCCATGGTGGCGTTGTTGGAAGTAATCGATTGTGAAGTAGCGAAATGTTCACATTGATTCATGATGAACACCGTCAATACAGAACACACTAATAGGATCGCCGCAAACGTGTATGACGAACAAAGTGGTTCGATGTTCGTTAGTGGTACTACCAAAGACACTCCCGCCTGACCACCGCTAAGTTCATTTTTGCTTGCACTCGAAACGAAAATTTTAAAAGGTTTGGTTTGGCGCCGCGCCGCAAGATTCAATTTGTTTTTATTTTTAAGTGTCAGGCAGAAATGACCGCGATGGTACACACGTGTGAACTAATTTGTTGCCTATAATGCAACGCAACTTGTTCGTACGTGAAAGAAAAGAAAGAAAGAAAGAAAAACAGTTTATTTACGCGTTAAAGACGCAAACTTAAAAGAAGGTTACAGAACATAACATCAAAATAGGGAAGCATACACGGCTTTACATACGACTTTATTCCACACATTAACATAACCCTCACACGCCGACCCTATTAGAACCTACACGATGTAGTTAAAAATAAAATATTGATCATAAAACGGAAAGAAAGCGAACGAAAATTCGAAACAATTTTACCAGAGAAATCGATATTAATTGGACATGGGAAGGTAATCGGTACTGCGAGTCGGTGACGAGTTTATCAATCAACTGTGATGTGGTATTTTTGGGAGAACTTAATATTTTACTTTTCTCATTCACATCTGGCATAGCTATCAAGTTTTCTCGGATGTAATTCGAAGAAAGTTAATTTAAATGATAAGTTATTTACTCGCTATTTTGAATAATGATGATAATCATTTTATTTCAGGTAACAGTACAAATATCACAAATAGGTACCTTATAAACTAACATTATAACTATATGAAATTATTTTGGTAGTAATAACACGATTTAAAACAATATTGTTAGTAACCCTTCACTTTGCACTACATTGTATTGAGCACAGAGAAGATGAAAGAGGTTAAAAAATAAATACTTTCCGATTTGTACTACAACGAGTGTCGCAACTTGTCTCACACCCTTTAACCCCACTACAGGCAATAAACCAATACAAACGCGCATTACGCAACTAACACCACGCACACTGATCGCAAGTTTGCTATTGGTAGTTGAACTATGAGCATTGCCCTAGTTTATGGCACGCCTGCCCCGCCCATAAGGCCATTCTAACCTCTTTCATCTGTTCTGTGGTATTGGTGCTGTCTTGTGGTACTTGTCCGCGGTAGCGATAGACAGAACACCACGCCCTGCCAAGTCTTCTTCCATAACAAGGTGCAGAAAACAGTTCAGTACCTAGTCGCACCACAAAAACGCCTTCAAATTGACGTCGCCACTCCAGCAACTGCACCCTCTGTGAGTACTTCAAGTTTTGGCGATGTCTTCCGCCTTTGTGGTGTAATGCATGGTGATGTAAATGTCGTGGCCAGATCTTACAATTGCTCACTTCATGATACGGTTAACTAATACTGGCCAGTACCCCTAGCCAAGTTGCTAATCTGCAATAGTTAACGCTAGTAGAAAGCTTCAAATGTACGGGAATGACGTCGTCTCAATGCCCAGTCGCGTGGTCAGACCAAAAGATTCGGCGACGCGGCCAACTCGAAGCGTTCGACGCAAGCGAAACGGTTGTAACTTGGCTAGGGGGGCTGATCGTTTAAACGTTAACATTTGATGATACGCCATTCACGTTTGGCTATACATTTGATGTAGGATTACTATGATAATGAAAGACCTAAAGAAAGTAGGTCAAATGAGGATTGAAATATCATCAAACTTTAACGTTTAATACGATCTGGCCACTTTTACTTGGTCAGATCATGAAGTTGTCAATTTTTAAGATCTGGCAGCGACTTAAACGGCGATGTGTTTTAAAACGTGATTTAATCCGTTTTACTAAAAAAAAAGATACCCTAAATCAGATAACAGTTCTGTGTTGAAATTGAAGAAAACTACATTACTTAGCAATCAATAATTAATACTAAAGGTAAACACTGGTTGCAACATTCTAAATATAAATTAATCATAACACTTTCGCTGATAAACCGGCTTAGTTTATCTTATCAACTTTTTTTTTAATAGTATTTCCCTCGATGGAAAATGTATTAAGAACAGACCTAATAGAAGTAGTGCCGGATCAGTTACGTAGCAAGAGTGGCAATCGCTACGGGCCCCGCGCTTTGGGAGGGCCCCACTTAAACGTATAAAAACAAGTGAAAAATTCTGCATATGGGTCCCGTGGCCTGTTCGAAAAATAAGTTAAAGATAAGTTTTAATTTGCAATCTACACACACTAATATTATAAACAGGTAAGGTTTGTTTTTATTTGTTTGTAGGAGGTAATCTCTGAAAGTGCTGGTCCGATTGCGAAAAATTTTTCACTGATAGAAAGCTGCTTTATTCCTGAGTGACGCTATATTTTATGTATGTGGGCGAAGCCGCGGGCAAAAGCTAGTCCTTTATAAAGATTTAGGGGGCCCCTTGGTAGAATTTGCATCGGCAACACGCAGTCTTAATCCGGCACTGAATAGAAGTCGTCCGTGGAACATTTTAATAGGCGTGGCAGGCAAGCTGGTTACAAGCTTGTGATATAAAAGTCATAAGGAAACTGTTAGTCGTGGTCTAAGAGCTATGAAACTTAGGCAATCGAGTGTTGCTCTGACCTGGGTTTCGAAAATACTTATTAAGCGGCTCTAGCCAGCGGCCTAATGCGATGGTATTTTACTAGTTCGATTTACGCAACAGAAAAAGGTAGTAACTACGATTTTGAAGATAGTATTTCAAGTAGCATAATCAGCCTTTTAAAGTTCCCACGGCTGGGATTCAGGCCCCTCTCTGGGAGAGGGAATGGGCCCTAATACACCACGCGGGCCCAGTGCGAGTTGGTGAATGTCACATGTCTTAAATTTTATTTTTTTTTTGTTCTTTCAAGTATTTACTTTTAATTCATTAAACCCCAAGCGATGCGGCGTTCGCTCTCTCATTATCTATAATTACGGTATTTGAAAGGTTAAATACAGAGCCTAAGGTTTCTTTAAAAAATATAAAAAGAAACTGTTGTGTCTTAACGCGTTTTTACTTTTCTTCACAAAAATGAATGCCAGTTGTTTTTATTAAAGAAATCAATAAATACATTATCACAATAATTTTGTATCGCTTTTATTATAAGTACCTAATGAAAGGATAATAAAACCAATTTTAATATTTTCTTACATAAACTTTTACATCAGAACTACTTTTACTGAACGTTAAAATGTAACATTATGACGTCACGATGTGACATAAAGTAAACAAACTTCTTGCATTTTATTTTTATTTTTTATCTTGATGCAAAAGGCTCAGGGGTCATACTATAACATATTTAATAGGACTACAGCACCTAAAGCGGGTCGTGGGGACCGGGATCGCGGTCCCAACTTCCATCTATAAAAATATTTTTTGTTTTTGAGTTACTTAGTATTTAGGGATCACAAATAAAATACATACAATTTTTTGGTAACAGAACTTACTGCTTTTTTCCTTGTGGTCCTAAAATACAACGACAAAAAAAAAAATATTGGCGGGAGTTGGTACCGCGGTTCTGGTCCAAAGAGCCACCACCCCATAAAGCGCGGTCACTCTCAGAATGCATACTTGCAAAAGGAAAAAAAGAAGTATGACGAAATATCAAATAATGCTTGCAAATATGAAGCATTTTAGCGATTTACTAAAATCTACAGATTTCATTGAAACAATTGAATACATAAGACCTTATGGATTTAAAAACCTTTTTTTTTTCGAACTTTTTAGGGACCACACAAAAGCTTACCAACTTACTAATCTATGTTCGTTGACACTCCTTTGTTCAGTTTATTCTCAAAGGAAAATGGGAGGAAGTCATCAGGAGTTGGAAGGATGTCCGTTCATCCCAAATGGCACCAAAGAGCATCAGGAGTCATTATGCCTTGTTTAGCCTGTCGCCGACCGGATAGACGGTTACTACTTTGGACATGGACTTTCCGGCTTCTGCTTTTGTTTTACCTTATACAATATACACATACATTTATTTGTTTTTATACAAAAAGGGACTAATTGCATGTTTAACCCGTTGTATGGCCGGAACGCGGATCCACGCGGGACATTATAACTTTTTAATTGAATCTCTAATTACGGCATACGAAAAGTTAAACCACCTTTTCCTCTCATACTAATGTCATTACTTCATAAGATCGTGTGTAAGTTGTATGTGTGTTTGTATTATTGTTATTCAATCTCACAGATACACAATAAACAAGATTGGGACACAGTATCTTTACCCCTTTAGTACGCTTCTGGAATATAATCGAGTTAGGCCTACTGTCCGGGTTGCTTCCTAGATGCGAATTCGTCAATATACGCTTGGTGTACGCCTGCTCACAGCTCGCACACAAAACAAAACTATGAAACTCTGTCAACGAGGCGGCAACTTTGTGCCGTATTCGTCTCGTTGCCGCTTCGTCGACTGATTTACATCGTGTCTATGAAGCCAGGTACGCGTCTGTGGACAGTAGATAGTAGCAGTAGTAGAGATTTTTTTTTCATATTCCTCAAACATGTAAAAAAAAATTCGAGTTACATTCATGTGATGCCGCTTTCGATAGTATTTAAAAAAATAATTTTTATTTTAACACATCGCTTACTAGGAAAAGCTAAAGATACAAAACCAATCTAGTGAGTGGCGTGTATTTCTGTTTTTTTTTTTATTTTTATTTCGATAAAACAAGTTTAAAACGGCAAACAAACATCTACACCAACCTACGAATATTACGACTTTATAAAGAAATTAACTAAAAGTATAGTTCATAACAATAAAACTCAACAATCGTAAATTCAACCACGCTCATAAACACGCCTAGGCACTTAAAATTTAAACACTGACTCGCGTAATGCTGTGATAAGTCTGATTTTAGCCTCTACAATTTGTAGTTAACTAGTTACATAACACCTTTATATTTACTTCATTTAAATATTTTAAAATTATGCTGCGAATCACATCTGAAAAAAATATTTAAATTCGCATAATAATCATATGAATAAATAAAAAAACACTCCGTAACTGGTCATTATTTTGCGTTATCAAAAGTAATAACCAGCAATAAGTTATTATTTTTGAAAACGCAAAATAAAGTTTAATTGTCAATAAATGATAAATTATATTTTTATTGCAAATAGGTTTAAAAAACACTTTTACACGAAAACAATTTTATCGTCAGTTTTAACTAGATGAGGCCGGTGTTTCCTAGCTACGGAGAAAAAACACCGAAACAAACTCAGGAATCAGTCTCTTTTATATTAATACTTCCATAATTATATATCAACCAATTACAACAGAAATTCTTGTTTAAATTTACCACATTTAACAGCATGACATGTAAATCTCTTCACTGTTGCAACAGTTTGTCTAGACAACAAATAAATAAAAAAAGAATTAATTAATCAAAAATGCGTCTGTAAAAGTTCCGAGTTACATAATCACAGAGTATCGTTGTAAATCGTTTACCCGGCCAATCCACTGACTAAGTCAGTTCTCAACTTTAAACTTTATGACTGTCATAAAACATGTCAATAAAATAGGAATTTAAATTAAAGATCGATTGAAGTAAATTGACATTCATTAGATATACATACATTTGGTACTAATGAGAAAATACCTTACTTTAGAGCTGTTTTTATGTTGCGTTGACTTTATAGTAAAACTTCAATTTCAGGCCATTCATTCATTAGATTACGTTACTATTATGAAATAGATTTAATTAAGTAGTGGTTTGCGCAGCTTAAGTACCGCAAAATTAAATTCCTAAAACTGAGATTTTTCTATTTTCCTATCCTATGAATCAGTAACTAGTAGGTACTAGTCTTCGCGTGAGCTAAACATTTCATGTTAAAGTCTCATCAACACGGAGTTTTATGCAAATTAATTTTTTACAAATCACCACTAAAATATCTACTACACAGCTAAAGTGGACTAACCCACACAAACAAAAGCCTCTCTTAGCTATAAAACGTTTTCAAAACATTATACACTAGCTGCTACCAGCGGCTTCGTCCGTGCGATAGTCGAAAGTTATCCCACCGGAACCAATACCCGGGATAAAAATTATTCTATGACACAGTCTATCTGTGCACTTAATTATGTCAAAATCCATTCACTCGTGTGTGAAGAAGTAACAAACATACATAGTCACAAACTTTCGCCTGCATATTTGTTGTAGTGTGATAATAAATCTGAAAAGTTTTTTTTTTTTTTTAACGCACTAATATCGGGTACTATTGATTTAACCTTTCGAATAGGTATCGTAATAGAGACACAATAGAAAGACAATGAGAGAGCGAACGCCGGCGTTCGCTTGTTGTTTAATCAATGATATTATAGGTTTAATGAATTAATTGAAAACGTGTGGGATAGACCATGTGTCGAGAAAGGCTCACGCTACAACCCACAGAAGCAGAACAATATCCAAAGAAGCGGGTGAAACTACGAGGCTCAGCTAATCTATAATATAAAAATGAATCGCAAAATGTGTTGGTAAGCGCATAACTCAACAACGCCGGGACCGATTTCGCTAATTTTTTTTTTGTTGTGTTCGTTATTATGAGGAGAAGGTTCTTATGGAAAAAAAAATGAAAATTAGGGTAGTGTAGGGTAGAGTAGGGTAGTGTAGGGTAGTGTAGGGTAGAGTAAGGTAGAGGAGGGTAGAGTAGGGTAGAGTAGAGTAGGGTAGGGTAGAGTAGGGTAGAGTAGGGTAGAGTAGGGTAGAGTAGGGTAGAGTAGGGTAGAGTAGGGTAGAATAGGGTAGAGTAGGGTAGAGTAGGGTAGAGTAGGGTAGAGTAGAGTAGGGTAGAGTAGGGTATAGTAGGCTGAAGTAGGGAAGAGCGGGAGCGAAGCCGCGCGGGTACAGCTAGTTCCCAATAAAAGTAATGGCTGAGAACTTTAATCGTACATTCTTTGTACACGAACAAACGCCAATAAAATGGACAACTAGTCAAATAACCACTGCCAAACTTAGATTACCAAACAAAAACTAACCGTAACTAAAGGTACCAACTTGTAACTATTAACGGAACCGATTCCACGCGGCGTGAGAACATTCGACTGTAAATATTACGACACGGTTACTTGATAACAGATATAGGTTAACACTATGGTAGTTACGTTTGTAGTGTAGTAGCCAAGGTTTTATGGATTTGTTGCATGTTTGTTTATTTTTAGCATAAAGGCTCCAAGCTTTCACTAACAGAGGCCGAATTGCCCAGCTAAGTGAGAGAGGACAGGGCACATTGGCCTGGATGGATTGTAACCTGGTGAAGTCTACAGGCACTGGTAGATGTTTTGGAATAGTACATTTTGATACAAGTGCAGAAAGTTTGTTATTGCGACCGAAGCGGAATTCGCAAGAGATTTAGGCGAGCCGAGGGTTGCAGTGACAATTTGCACGTGTAAATATTATTGCTTCAAAATCCATCTACTTTTGACTGTTCACGTCTTTAACTATAGCACTTAAAAAATAAACCAACCTCAGTACAGTGGGCCAAGTCGTCGACAGCGCGCACTGTTCCCACACGCCTCAAGGAGCAAGGAACGGAGTGGGCTTTTAGTTAGTAAGAGTCTGACACTATCTCCGCCCAAGAGCGGGGGTTGTCATTTTTCCCACCATAAAAAAAAAAACTTCAGTACAGTGGGTAAGGCATATTGCTTACAGAACGAATAAATCGATAGGATCTAAATGTTCTCGGGTATCGGAAGGCGCAGGAATACGTACACTGCGGAATGAACTACTGGTGAAGATCGAAGATATTCACTAACCCGATATGAGAAGCACTGGACATGAGGATGTGGCATCACTTAGCGGTTCATTTACCAGTACCGAACGACTGATATAATGATGACGAGAAGGATCATAGAGCTTCATACAAGTTCATAACTGAGTTCGTCATATATGTTAAACGCAACTGGATCAGAACCAACACCATACAAGGTTTAAGCACAGGTAAGTATCTGACAAAGTTTAAGTTGAGGTCAATACAATAAACTAGTGTAATGAATGTACCTACTTAATGATTCATAAGCACATTAATGATATCAATATAATGATATAAAAAACTCATTAAGTTAGTTTCCCGTGTTTTTATAGCTTCTGTAATTAGAATACATAATTAAATTTAATATAAAAAAATCTTGTGTCATTGTGTTTGTTAACGAACTCCTCCAAACAGGCTTGACAGATTTTTATGTTTTTTTTTTTGTGTATTTTTAGTAGATCTGAGAATAGGTCGTAGACATTTTATCTCTACTTTTTTTCTTTGTTAATTTGTACGGCAGAGCATCGTTTGCAGAGTCAGATAATACACGTTGAAATATAAATGAAGTCCATATCTATCCAAAAGCCTTGACACTTAGCGTGGCTGGCTTTATCTTGAACAGAACTTAAGCCAGTTTTTGGCCACATTACCAGTCGAAAGCGATGTGGAGGAGTTTTGCTGAGCCAGGGCTTCTCCTTTTACCTTCCAACCACTCTGTCTAGAACAATATCTTGACCAATAATACTGTAAACACAAAAAAAAAATATTAGGTTAGGGGAAAACACAAAAAGTATACTTTAAATTAACTCGTGCCAAATAGTTTTGTGTAGGTCTACATCGTGTGAAAAGAATCGAATCGGCAAGAGTACACCATCAAACAATGGGTCACTTTACTGTGCCACTTACGCCAATCTTTATAATTCTCGATTGTATTACTCATGCTGTTTAGATTGCCTTAATTCTTATCTCTCTAGCTAGAAAGTTGAATTTAGGTCGACATGTAAAGTTTAAGCATATTAGAGTATCATTAAAGTACACACTCATTATATATTGGTCGATTCTTCCGTAAATTGCTAACGGTTTGTATTGAAATTAAAGAATATGATTCAGTATAATAATATACAGATAAAAAACTTTGTTCAAATATTATGTGTGCTTAGATTAAATTGTCATGAATGGTCAGAGAGTAAAATGGAGCTATCATTTATTTTTATGTCTCATTTCTTTCATTGCGAACGTGTTTATTGTTTTTTTTTTTTGTTTTCTCTATGAATGGCGTTTTGAGAACACATTTGTGCGTACAGTTAAGAAGTGGAATTCGCTGCCGGGGTATGTGTTTTCTGATAGCTACAACTAAAGCTTGGAACGAAGACAATTGAAGCTGGAAATGGGGTCCAATTTTATTGTATTAGTTTTTCCCGCGCGGCTTCGCTCCCGCTCTTCCCTACTCCACTCTACTATACCTTACTTTACCCTACTCTACCTTACTTTACCCTACATTACCCTACTCTAGGGTTATCCGAAAGGGCGCTCGAGCCCCGGTATGAAGGCTTGAAGGAACGGGATGGGTTTTTTAGTCAGTAAGAGTCTGACACTATCTCCCGCTCCGCCCAAGAGCAGGGGTTGTCATAAGATGATTTTACCCATCGAAAAAAAAAAAAAATCCGAAAGGGTGCTCGAGCCCCGGTATGAAGGCTTGAAGGAACGGGATGGGTTTTTTAGTCAGTAAGAGTCTGACACTATCTCCCGCTCCGCCCAAGAGCGGGGGTTGTCATAAGATGATTTTTCCCATCGAAAAAAAAAAAATTCCAACCAATCAATTTAATTATATCTTTATTTTCATTTTTTTACTAAATCATTTATACTATAATAATACTAGACAATTGGGGGAGGCCAACAGTGGCCGTCTATCGGCTGATTTGATGATGATGATGAATATAGGACATAGTGTATCCGTGAGCCAAGTTTCATTCAATCCCGTTCAAGAGTTAACGATGTAAAAGGTAATAAACAGACAGATAGAGCTACTTTCGCAAAAGAACATTACGTTATCGATAGCAGCAGATACGGGTTAACTGCTGGCATTAACCCTACAATTTCTCATTACATTAACAGTTGTTGCTGCGGATAATAAATCTTATTGCAATGCAATGTAGCGCAGTGGGGTTAGATTTGTTTTACTAGGACAATAAATAAATGATAAATGATAAATAAATGATCTTTATTTTGCAAGTAGGTTTTATAAAAACACTTTTACACGTCAATTATTATTTTTTTCGTCAATTAATGCTAGATGAGGCCGGTGTTTCCTAACTGACTACCCTGAGAAGAAACACCGAAACAAACTCAGGGGCCAAAGGCCTCTCTTTTAAAGTCCATACAGCAAAACATGTAATAGTCAAATCATATGAGAACCATGCAGATTGAGCCTGAGATGGTCTTTTGAAGAAAGAACCACACAGTTCTAAGTGGACCTGTCCAGTCAGTGCAAGCATTTGTCAGTATGCGTGTAGCTCAACTCAGGACTACTAAAGAGCTCAACGACTTGATGAACAATGCCAAAGAAAGGACATTTGGGTAGGCCACATCAAATACTCAAAACTGCCAGACATCATGTGAAAATGAAAGAAAAGGAAAGAGTAATCCACATAGTTCTCACATTCACAATATTTTTTTTTACATAAGTGTAAATATTGCAAATTGTAAAAAAAGTATGTATATAAATTTTTTTTTTTTTTGTCAAATAGTAAAAATAAACATGTCATAATTGTAAAAAAAAATAATATATATATACAATATCATAATTGTAGAACAACAACAATCGTCAATAAAAAAGGCAGTTAAAACAAAAAAACATTCAAATGATAACAATTATAGTGAGTAGGTATTGGAGCAGGTCAATTCCAAGCCGTTTTATCCTCGAGATACTCTTTTACAGTATTTTTTATACTTTTGCCTTTTGGCAAAGTTTTCGCTTTACAAATGTTTTGAATTTATTAATGCTAAGTTCCTGAATAGGACTGGGAAGCTTATTATAAAAATGTATACTTTGGCATCTAAATGGGCGTCCTATTTTTTGAGCCTGGTGGCAGGAACCACTGGTGTTTGTTCCTAGTATTAACGTTATGTATGTCACTGTATTTTTTAAACATGTTTTTATTTTTATGAACATACAAAATATTTTCATATATACTGAGATGGCACAGTCAAAATATTAATATTTTTTAATTTATCTCTGAGGGAGTATCTGGGACTTAATTTATAAATTTAACGAATGGCCCTTTTCTGCAAAACAAAAATCGTTTGGATATCGGCGGCATTTCCCCATAATAGAATACCGTACGACATGACACTATGAAAATAACTGAAGTAAACTAAACGGGCTGTCTCGTGATGAATGAAGAAGCCATTACTGTTTCTAATTGAGACATGGCACTAGCAAAATTCATATAGGAGTCCAAAGGGGAACCTCGGGGTCCTGGAACGCAAGGCAAGGCAAAGAAGGAATATAGGTGTGGTTCTAGTAGGTAAAAGTCTGACACGCCCTCCCGCTTCGCCCTAGAGAGTGAGAAGTCATTGGATGATGTCCCTCCTTAAAAAAAAGCACTAGCAAAATTAAAATTATACTCATCCACTCTACTAAAATTTTAAGGCGAAAATGCCAGGGCAGTATTCTAGATTATATTATTTTCTTACGTTTTTTTGCAACGAATGAATTTACGATCGTAAAACTTATTTAATTACGAAATTCCTCCTCCTCCTCGAGTCGTATTCCTCATTACTGAGGGTCGTGAAGTTCCCGCTGGATTAGCTTCTTATTGATGGTATCTCGCCAGCTGTGTCGGTTCTTAGCGTCATGAAGTGCGACGAATTACGAAATTATATTCATTAAAATCATCTATACATACCACCCTGTTAGTTCGTCTTATCCTATTGAATAGCTATTTTATGTAAAAGTTATTCAATAGGGTTAATAAATTTAATTAAAATTTAAATATCAAACGCGTGTTACGATCGCAAATCATATGTTAATGAACATAGAAAATGATACTGACCTGCAAAATGCCGACTGGCCAACTTTACTAAGTTTCACTGTTTCACTAAAGACGAAGTAAAGAAAAGTAAAGTTTTCATCAAATATGTTGTAAATATGCAAAACATGAAATGAGTAGGACAGAAATAATGAATTAATTACCAAAACAAACAACTTCGTAATAAAAGGTCACATTTCGAGACACTAACTCCCATCCAAAAGTGGAGGTTTTTCGGCTAAAATGATGATGATGATGATGATGATTAACCCCCGTTTTGCCATTCAAGCATTTGAAGTTGAATACAAAGATTTTTTATATATCCTACGTTGAATATTTCTCAAATTCTACTTTACCCCGAAAACCTGTCAACATTTGACGTTGAAATATGGTTTGAGACGTTCTTAATTCAAAATACTTAATTCAGAAACCCGCCCTTAACTTTGTTCAAAACTCAAACTCAGTACCGTAACCATCCTTTTCATGTGCAGAGTGCTAGCTTCTATAATTACGCCTCTAGATAAAAAGCATATTTAATACAAACAAAAAGGACTAGATATCTTAAAAAAATTGCGCCCCTCCAAGTACTGCGCCCTGTGCCCGAATACCACTAGCACTGCCATAGTTACGGCACTGCCACAGTTACGGCACTGCTCAAGCCTATAAAAGTTCGACACAGAAAACGCTCCACACATAAAAGCTTATTCCATGAACCAGTTAATGTTCCAAACAACAAAGTTCTATGTAACTTTAACACTAAGAGGCCTTTAACCACTCATTAACAAGTTCACTCGCAAAGGCGGGGCTGACCGAAATACTCTTGCTAATTCACTTTCATTCGCGACCGAAATAGACCGAACGATAAATTGTTTAGTTCAATTGAATGAACCGGTCTCATTAACTAGATAATTTGGTAAACACTTTCGATTTTGGCGCTGTATTTTTTAATGACCGATTATAATAAATTAATTATGTTTTTGATTAGCAGAAAGTTTTCTTGTAATCGGTCTGCTTGTCTTCTTATTTACAATCTTTTTCCGCTCTGGGCGAAACGACTTATTTGAATGGAGATTTCGGTTAATGAAGATACAAACTGAGCGATATAATATTTTTTTTCATTTTAATTACATTTTCAAATATATCTTAATGGAACTTACAAAAAATATCGATCTATTATTGCGGGGCTTTTTTTTCCGATGAGAAAAATCATCCTATGACAACCCCCGCATTTGGGCGGAGCGGGAGATAGTGTCAGACTCTTACTGACTAAAAAACCCATCCCGTTCCTTCAAGCCTTCATAACAGGGCTCGAGCGCCTTTTCGGATAACCCTGGCCCCAGTAGGCTTCGACCCGGCTGGGCCCCTGCTGTTGCTGACAACTCCTTGAGGCGCGCGGGAACAGCGCGCGCCGTCGACGACTTGGGCTTGGTCCGGACAGTTACCGGACGGCCGGACAGCGAGCTACCCATTGCTTACTGTCCGCAAGCCCGCGCCTACGGTGGCCAGAAATCGGGATCAGAATCCCGGCGACGGCGGCGGCGGCGATAACGCCGTTGCCTGATGCGTTCGGCCTCCTCCTTTGTGAGCATTACTGCTTTGCTTAAGTCGGCGACCGCCTGCCACTCCTCCTCGCTCCGGACCATGGCCTCGACCAAGGCCCGGAGTTTATTGCGGGGCTGCTGCGCGGCGGCACCTCGCTTATTTAACGTGAAGCTAGCAAGTTGTGATGGAGTTGTTAAACCAGTCTGCTACCCCAGCTTGGCAGAGTAGTATAGAGAAGCGTATTGATGGGGCCAGACCGCTGATTGGTAAACTAAACTGCGTCAAGGAGGGCAATACTTGTGTATTGAAACAGCAAATTATTACGTCAGTCTGATACGTAGTTTTCCTGAGATGTTTTGGGTATTAAAGAATATTAAAAGATAACAAATCAGATTTACTGCCAAAAGTAGGTACATATTTTGTGTGTAATGAATATAAAACTAGTAATATGACATAAAACGGTAATTATGAATTAACTTGATACATAATATAAAGGATCATATACGATAGTGTAAAGGATAGGATACACTTAATTCGATAACATTATGTGGCCCGATGGAATTAAGTTTCGTCGTTTTGTGAATATGAGAAGAGGCTTTGATAAACAACATTTTAATGGATCAACTCAATCGTAATATCAAGCTCGTGACCTTTAATTGCAAGAATGTGAAACGGAGTGTGGAGTGTGTCAGGTCGCTGTGCAGGGTTGCCGATGTAGTAGCCCTTCAGGAAACATGGTTGGTCCCGCAGGACCTACCTTTCCTCGACAGCATAGATGGCGACTTCAGTTTCACCGGCAAATCGGCCATGGACCTAACGGTGGGTGTGACACGGGGTCGTCCCTTTGGGGGTATTGCAATCCTATGGCGAAAAAGTGTGTTTACTAATGTATCCATCGTGAAGTGCGAGAGTGATCGAATCGCGGCAATTAAAGCGTGTACGAACGACCTGCGGGAGATGCTGTTTGTGTGTGTATATATGCCAACGGACCAACCGGTCAATCTGCCAATGTTCACAAACTGTATGGGTGAGGTTAGTGCCATTGTTCAGAATAGTAACATAGAATCAGCTTATATTCTAGGGGACTTTAATGCGCACCCGTCGGCGGCTTTTTGTGATGAGTTACTGAATTTTTGTTCGGATAATAATTAGCTATGTGCAGACATAGATAAGTTGGGCTCGTCGTCTGATACATACACATTCTTTAGTGAGGCACACAGATGTAAGCGTTGGCTGGATCATTGTTTAGTGACGGAAGCTGCGTGGAAAACGATACTTAGTGTAAAAGTTGACTATGGTGTGTATTGGTCGGACCACTTGCCCATAATTATTGAATGTGATTTTGACATAATTAGAAATAAATGTACTGTTGACAATTGGATTTGTAATAATATAATTTGGGGTGAAAGATGTAAGGACGAAACTGATAAATATTTTGACATTTGTAATAATAAATTAAAAGACATTCATTTTCCTATTGAACTTGGTACCTGTGCAGATAGGATGTGTGATAATTTAGAGCACAGACTTGTTATTGACCAATTATATAATAATGTCATTGACATATTATGCTATGCTTCTGTACAAAGCAGATCAGTCCGAAAGCGTAGAAAGGGTAAGAGTGTGGCAGGGTGGAACAAGTATGTAAGGGAAGCTCACAGGGAGGCTAGGCAAGCTTATCGTAGGTACGTGTCGGGTGGTAAACCAGACAGTGGGCCTTTGTATGACGACATGTACACAACACGTAAAGTATTTAAGTCTAGACTAAAGTTTTGTCAAAATCACAGAAAGCAACTTGAGATGGACACTCTAGCTGAACATGTTTCTGGGAAAAACTTTCGGGACTTTTGGAAGGGTACTAGGAAATTGAAAGGTAAGGTGAGCATGCCCGTTTGTGTTGGGGGTTGTAGTGATGCGCAGGGTATAGCCAACTTGTTCAAGGATCACTTTAAAGTTATATCACCGCTGTCCTCTGGTACTGCGACACCTGTTGCAAGTGTCTCCAAGCCGGAAAATTTGATAGGCTTTTCCAGCAAAGACGTGGAGAAGGTTATCAAAAATATGGTAAAAGGCAAGTCTCCAGGCAAGGACGGGCTCAGTATTGAACACTTGCAGTATGCAGGCAAGCATCTTTTTAGGGTCCTGTCCATGCTGTTCACCTTTTGTATGCGACACTCTTACCTACCCCTAAAACTGACAGAAACTATTGTGGTTCCAATAGTGAAAAATGTAACTGGGGATGTCACGGATAAAAGCAACTACAGACCGATATCTCTGGCGACTGTGATTGCGAAGGTTTTTGACAGTCTAGTTGATGCTCTACTCAGCAAGCATATTCAGCTTCACGATGCGCAGTTTGGTTTTCGTAAGAACTTATCCACCGACTGTGCTATTTTGACACTGAAGCATACTGTAAACTACTATGTTAATAGAAAAACACCTGTCTATGCTTGTTTCCTGGATTTGTCTAAGGCTTTCGACCTAGTGGATTACGACAGGCTTTGGAGTAAACTTGGAGAGGTGGGGGTTCCCACTGAACTTATTAACATCTTGTCTTTCTGGTACAACAATCAGAAGAATCGTGTAAAATGGGGTAATGTGTTTTCGGATGAGTATACACTTGAATGTGGTGTCAGGCAGGGTGGCCTTTCCTCTCCAAGATTATTCAACTTCTACCTTAATCAGCTGATTGAGGGACTCAGTGGCAGTCATGTGGGCTGTCATGTAGATGATGTTTGCGTGAACAACATCAGTTACGCTGATGATATGGTGTTACTGAGTCCGTCGCTTAGTGGGTTAAGAAAATTGCTCGATATCTGTGAGTCATACGCTGAAGCGCATGGTCTGAAGTATAACGAGAAGAAAAGTGTATTTATGGTAATAAGAGGTAAGAATAAGTCACCGGAACATGTGCCCCCCGTCACTCTGAACGGAGTGCCTCTAGAGCGTGTCTCTCAATTTAAGTACCTAGGACACATAGTAACTGAGACCCTAAATGACGACACAGATATCGAGCGGGAGCGAAGGGCGTTGTCGGTGCGTGCTAATATGTTGGTTCATAGATTTGCAAGGTGTACAGTAGATGTAAAAGTGACACTGTTCAGGGCCTACTGCCAAAGCTTTTACACCAGTGCTCTGTGGACCAACTACTCGCAACGGGCCTACAACGCTCTTCGTGTTCAATATAACAACGCCTTTAGGGTTCTGGTGGGGCTCCCACGTTTCTGCAGTGCTTCAGGGATGTTTGCTGACGCAAGGGTCGATGACTTTTATGCCATAATGCGTAAAAAAGCTGCATCATTGATGCATAGGATTCGGGGGAGCGCCAACGGAATCCTAAAGATGATATCAGAAAGGCCAGAGTCTGCAGTGCTGGGGAGGCTTATCCAACTGCATGTAAGGTGAAGCTTTGTATTCTTTTCTGTTTCGTTTTATTTTATTCCATGACATTGAAATTTTTGACATTGTTGACATTAATATGAATTTTTGAAATCACGAATGTAAAAAAGTAATACTAACATAGTTTTAAGACCATTGTTACTAACAATACTAACATAGATTTTAAGACCTTTCTAACTAATAATCCTATGGACATTATTTGTTAGTCCGAAATAAATGTATTTTATTTTATTATTTATTTTTATTTTATTATTAAAACACAGTTGGATGTTGTTATTTATTTACTAGAAACAGTCCGTGATCTCGCGACAGGTACTAAAAATAACAGGATTATCTACTCGGAAGCTACGCTATGCTTGATTTCGTGTAGAGATTATTCAGAACTAGTTGGTAGACTGCCAAATCCTTTATCATTTGTTATGTCAGGTATCGTGTAGTTTTTGGCTAAAATCTTCTTGGAAAATGATGGAGAAGGAGGCTAAAATACATTGGTTAAGTGAGGTAAATTAATGACTAGCTATAAAATAATATCATGCAAAGGAAACATACTTCCGGGATAAAATGTACATGGTCTACCCGTATGACGCCAATTTTCTTTCAAGTCCGTTCAGCCGTTCGAACGTGTAAAAGTAACAAACATACTCGTACAAGTTTACACACAAACTCACAAAGTTTTGCCTTCATAGTAGTAGTAGAAGTATGATGGACAGAATAAAAAAGAAAAACGTGATGCGCAAACCTCAAGTAACACAAACAACAACGGACAACAAACACGAAACAACAACAGTAGACAAGGTTAGAAAGATGATAAGTCACACATCATCACTAGACATGATATTGAAGAGGGTACGGCAGATTTTTAAAGATCAAAGAATATGATCATGAAAAGTACGTATGTGATCCAAGGTAGGCAAGTAAGCAAAACTGAGAGCTTATTACCGAAGACTAAAAAAGACCATAAACAAAACGCAAAAATTCTACTTCTGGAAATCAGGCAATTTATGTAGATTCGGCCAATTGATTTCCCGGAACCGACCAAGACCTACAAACAACGGTAAAGTTGGTAAGGTTCTATAAATATCCTGTACATGATTCCTCGTACAGATTATGCAAACATAGTTGGCGTACCACCAAAACTTGGTAAACAATTGTTTGACTACCTACTTATAACATATAATTACAGAATTAATTAAAGCCGTATTAGGCTTCATGATAATCTGAGAATTAATTTAGAACTGTGTTTATTGTTTGTAGTATTTGTAATGGAAAGGGGCCATCTGTAAATTACGGTACACTTTAAGAGGAAGAGAGGGGAGGGTGTTAACGAAATGCGACATTATGTAACAATAAGTAGCAGAAGTCATTAGTTTCGTGACATCACTTTTTACGCATATCGGTAAATTTTAACTATTGACGAAAAACTTCAAAATAATTTGTTGTTCAATGTACTGTAAATTTTTTCAAACGTTTTATTGATGTTTTGAACGTTTAATTTTAGTTTTTATAATAACAAAATTTTAATGAAAATACAACTAATTTGGAAACTGATGTTCTAATGAAATAATTTCAAGATATAAAATAACAATTTGACGCACTCTCTATAATACAACTTTCACAAATGTAGGGATGAATGGGGCTCAAAAAACACATTAAATTAGTGACGTAATTAGAGGATGGCGCCCTAATGTATTCAAAATTCAATTTTTTTTATTTCATATGGGCCTACAACACACAAGTGGTCATTTCCTATGGAGAAGAACCGGCAAGAAACTCGATGGTCACTCTTTAAAAAAAAGTGGTTGATGTTACTTACAATATGTATTCTACCTGTTATAATAGTAATCTGTGGCCATAATGATTTAATAGTATTATCTACTGACATATTTATCTACTGGCAATTGTTGATGCTTGTACAAAGGAAACCTTTTCTTTCTTAAAGATAGGAATAACTTTTTACCACCACTTCTAACTCGCTCTACCATAGAGCAAGAGAAGTCTCAAGGTTTCCCACCTTAAAAAAACTGTGCTTTAAAATAAAGTAGGACAAAACTTCCTCTATAATTATGATGAGTTTGACAAAAACATGGCAAATTAAAATTATATTATGGTCCTGCCCTACGTTGACCCTAATTTGAATAAAAATTTCAGGGGAGCGCAAATCGTTAATGGAAAAAGTAATCATTTATTACTTCGACATTAACTACCTCATTTAACTGTTCATTCTGCCATTAAAAAGGAAAAATATGCCCACTTCGCTCATTTTGAATCGTTTTTCTTACTTATTAAATTACTCACTTACGAATGTTTGACCTACTGTCGGTGAAATTGCATATTTTCTCGTTTTTCCGCATTCGCTCAAAACCTAATTAAGTTTTTAGGGTTCCGTAGATTCCGCTATCCGTCTGTCCGTCCATTTTCTGTCACCGGGCTGTATCTCATGAACCGTGACAGCTAGATAGTTGAAATTTTCACAGATCTCTGTTGCCGACAGATTCGTTCTGTCGCCGTTATTACAACAAATACTAAAAACATAATAAAATAAATATTGAAGTGGGGCTCCCATACAACAAAGCCCAAGTCGCCGACGGCGCGCACTGTTCCCGCGCGCCTCAAGGAGTTGTCAGCAACAGCAGGGCCCAGCCGGGTCGAAGCCTACTGGGGCCAGGGTTATCCGAAAGGGAACTCGAGCCCCGGTATGAAGGCTTGAAGAAACGAGGTGGGTTTTTCAGTCAGTAAGAGTCTGACACTATCTCCCGCTCCGCCCAAGAGCGAGGGTTATCACTGGATGATTTTCCTCACCAAAAAAAAAGGCTCCGATACAACAAACGCGTTTTTTTTTTGCCTTTTTTTGCTACGGACGGTACAGAACCCTTCGTGCGCGAGTCCTACTCGCACTTAACCGGTTTTTAATCTTATATTGCAATTTCAATATGCAGAACGGAGCCGTGTATTTATTATGAACATGCTTCATTACTTGGGTTTTTTTGTAGTAAATAGCCAATTTATATGTTCTACTCGAGCGACTGTAATAAGATGATCGTTTTTACACAGACGGTGAATTTTTCAAATTAAATTGTGTTACGTGTGATCGTTAAACAGAGTTGATTATGTTGCTCATAAATATAAATGTGTTAAACAAAAAATTTATAATTTTAATTGAAAAACAGAATATTTATTGCCTTAACCTTGCTTAATCAAATTAAAATATTTTTAATTTATCTATTAAGTTCTTTAAGTGTGAATAATTCAAATTGTCCTTGGTGATGCTGATGATAAATTGGTGAATATCAATCAGTTTTTTAATATTCCCACTGCTGGGACTCAGGCCTCCTCTCTAGGAGATGGAATGGGCCGTAACCCATCACGCGGGCCCAGTGCGGGTTGGTGAATGTCACATGTCTTCGAATTTTTGGTTCTAAAACATTTCCGGTTTCATCACGATGTTTTCCTTCACCGTTTTGAGAGCAGTGGTGATGAAATAAATTACACAAAGTAATGCGCCTGTCTGGGTTTGAACCCGCGGCTGACGTCGGGTTGGGTTTGAAGTTGGGGCCATTATCACTGGGTCACCACTAGTAATGTGCAATTGCTGGCAATTTTGCCGTGAATTGGGAATGTTGGTGGGAATATTGCGGGGAATAATGCCTGAAGTATGAATATTGGTGGCAATATTGCCAGCAATATTATTTTATTTATTTTTATTTTATTGGATCTCCAACAAAGTATACACAGTAACCACATTAAAAAAAACACAGATAGTACGAGGGGTCCGTTAGCGTATGCTCCTCCAATTACAGGAGACCACAGCATGCACCTATAACTAGGTGAGAAAAAATGATTACACATTTAAAAAAATTGAGTCAAAATACAATTACTTACAATTAAAATGATGATTAGTGACATAAAAGACAATAAATAAAATGATAAACAATAACATTTAGAAATTAGAATTACAGTGATACATTATAATATTATAATTTATATGATTAAAATTTATATGATTAAGTTAATAAGTAATATTCCCGTATTGCAGGCAACGGTACATCTCTATATAGCACCACTGCTCTCAAAGTACATTGTCTAAAGTAATTGCTTTTTTTTCTGGTTGACTCTAGACAAAACTGAAGCAATAAAAAAAGGAAAGCATGAAATTATTCAAAATCAATCCTTATAAAAGCATTGAACCTCTTTAATTCAGAATAATCGAAAGTTAAAATATTCCCATCGATACGGCGCATAATTCTGTTTTATAATAGACTCCTAATATAATCTGTGGCAACATTGAACAAAAAAAAAACATTTCTTTTCACGCCCAAGTTTAAGGTCGAGAATCGAGAGTAAGTTTTTTTACAAAGAGTAAATTATTTCGTTTGTAGTACAAAAGAAATTTAACATGGCGACCACCTCACGCTGTGAACAATATCCTCGCGAATATTATTCAAAGCCGGATTCACTTTCGCTATCGTAATGTCGAACGAAGATGGCCGCCGTAGATTACACTGCCGAGCCGAGAAATTGACCGATGATGAGACTTTGATTAAATCTCTTTTATTCCGGCATATAATTAATCATCATCAGAAAACTTCCTTTAGAACAAACACCAATAAATAAATGTTACTTTTATTTCATCTGTTAATGGGTTATTATCTGTTGTGTACATAAAACTGTCGGAAATCATCTTTCCATGCGAGCGGGTTAGTGTAAATATCACGTTATTCTAGTCGGGTAGTAGGAATGATTAATGTGCACTAATGAACACGTTTTGAACGGCGTCCGCGTCGCTCGCTGCGCCTGCGCATGCACGCGATCCACCGACGGTAGTGGATCGCGCTCGACTTTCCTAGAAAATCTTTTTTTTTTATTAGAACTGTGAGGTAATGACGTAATACGATGACAAATGACTTGCACTTTGTTGCAGGCTTTGTATTACGGCATCTACTTTTTCTGCGATATTTTGATTTGTAGATTAAATATACAAATCAACATTAACAGAGCACTAAGCTGATTACCTATTAAAAAATCCGCTTATGTGTAGATAAATTGCTTATTGAAAAAATGTGCGTGTAGTGTAAAAGCTCACGGGTTTGCACTTTGACATACAGTTACCGTCTCCACGAATAAAACATTACTCAAATGGAATACGCAACTTATACACGTTTTTTTTTTGTGGGTAAAAATCATCCAAATGACATCGAGAGGGACAGTATCAGGCTCTTACTGACTAAAAAACCCACCCCGTTCCTTTTTGCCTTTCATACCGAGGCTGAGTTACTTTTCGGAGCGAACCCTGGCCCCAGTAGGCTTCAACCCAGCTGGCCCCTGTTGTTGCTGACAACTCCTTGAGGAGCGCGGGAACAGCTGCGCGCCGTCGACGACTTGGGCTCGATCCGGACAGTTACCGGACGGTCGGACAGCGAGCTACCCATTGCTCGAAATCCGCAAGCCCGGGCAACTTAAACACGGTTCATATTTTTCAAACAACAGCATCTAGTTTGGGTTAGTTAGCAGTAAAGTTAGGACGAGATTACGCCATTACTGAGTAAAACCTTCAATTTATTTCGCATATATTAAATACTAACTGTTCCCTGTGGTTTCGCCCACGTCTTTGGTTACTGCTTCGCTCCCGTGGGTCGTAGTAAAATGTGGTAATAGCCTTTAGGCTCGTTAAAGTTCTTGAGCTTCAAGGAAATTCTCAAGGTTTTATTTTATTTTATTATGCCTAGGCATACGTTTGACCACTATCTCACCCGTCGACAGTTGACAGTGGAGCACGCTTGCCTAGATAAATGATAAATGATATTTATTTTGCAAATAGGTTTAAAAAACACTTTTACACGTCAATTTTTTTTTCGTCAATTTATGCTAGATGAGGCCGGTGTTTCCTATCTGACTACCCTGAGAAGAAACACCGAAACACACTCAGGGGTCAAAGTCTCTTTTAAAGTCCATACAGTAAATATGTAATGGTCAAATCACATGAGAACCATGCAGATTTGTCTGAGATGGTCTTTTGAAGAATGAACCATACAGATTTGAGTGGACCTGTCCAATCAGTGTAAGCATTTGTCAGTATTCGAAAAGCTCAACTTAGGACTACTAAGGAGCTCCACGACTTGACGAACAATACCAAAGAAAGGACATTTGGGTAGGCCGCAGAAAATACTCAAATTGCCAGACATACGTTAAAATTACTGAATAGAAAAGAAAAAGCAATCAACATAGTCCTCACATTTACAATAATCTAAGGAAATTAATAGTTTACAAAATATTTAGCAAAGTAAATATTTGTGTCAAAGAAAAAAAAAAATACTTTAAGTACTTAAAATGTATACACGTCAATTTGTAAAATAAAATAAAAATAATCTCCAATGTCAAATTGTAAAAAATAAAATAAAATAAAAAGAAAAGGCACATTTGAAAAAAAAAATAATAATAAAAAAAAAAAATACAAAAAGAAGATAAAAATAAAAATATCAACAGTTGTAGTAAGTATTGGAGCAGGTCAATCCCAAGCCTTCTCGTCCTGAATATAGTCCTTTACAGTGTAAAAAGCCTTTTGACAAAGTTTACGTTTTACAAATGATTTGAACTTATTAAGGCTTAGTTGTTGAATATGACTAGGAAGTTTATTATAGAAGTGTATACATTGGCATCTAAATGAGCCCCCTATTTTTTTGAGCCTGGTTGGTGCTTTTGAGTACAATATAGACCGGTTTACACTGTTCTTAAATAATACCTTTTAATACTGTTATATGGAAATATTGTAAGTACAACCATTTTTTTTAAAAAGAGTAACCATGGAGTTTCTTGCCGGTTCTTCTCCATAGGAAACGACCAATTTCGAACCGTGCACTAGCTTCTGACGTTTTATAAGTGCCCATGTAGGCCTATGTGAAATAAAAAACTTTTGACTTTGACTTTGACTTTGGTTGCAGGAACTACAAATTTATGTTTGTTTCTTGTATTAAAATTATGAATATCACTGTATTTTTTAAACATGTCTATATTTTTATGGGCATACAAAATATTCTCGTAAATATACTGTGAAGGCACAGTCATTACATTAATTTCTTTAAATTTATCTCTGAGGGAGTATCTGGGACTTAATTTATAAATTGAACGAATAGCCCTTTTCTGTAAAACGAAAATTGTCTGTATATCGGCGGCATTTCCCCATAATAGAATACCGTACGACATGACGCTATGAAAATAGCTAAAGTAAACTAAACGGGCTGTCTCTAAATCAGTTAAATTTCGAATTTGTCTTACAGCATATGCTGCTGAACTAAGTTTTTTCGACAATTTGTCTATCCAATTATCTATACATATTACAATTTATCTATAAATATATCCTAGAAGTAACCTATTTAGTATTCACTCTTGACTTAAACCCCTAGGTTATAGTTAGCTTTTAACTTACCTTTTACAACTAGTGTCGAAGTAGGTCGTAGAGACTTACATAATTAAATGGAGTCAGCGTGGCGTTTGATTAATTAATTCATGGATTGCTTACCTGAAATGGAAAATACGTCGTGTTATCAATCAAGTTATTTTATAAGGCAGTGTAATTTACATTTAATTTGTAACGTGGGTCAGTTACTGCGTAAAACCCTTCCTGGTTAAGTAACTAAGCTGCAACTTAAATAAAATTAAGACGAATACATTCAATTGCAATTAGGAATTGGCAAGAAGTGGCTCAGAGCCGGGAATAGCACAATAGAAGCGGCCTTTGCCTAGCTGTGAGACAATATAGGCTAGATAATATTTATTTTATTTATAAGCCTGTTCTGAGACAGTGGGACCACTCTTGGGTAAAGGCCTCTCTCCACTCCTTCCGTATTTCACGGACCTTTTTCTTTTTAAAACTTTTACTGCTTAAAAACCCACTCCTGTTCCTTCTTTCCCACTATTCCAGGACCCCTGGGATCTCTTTCGCATCACCCATGGACCTGCGCTTCCTCTTGCCAGTTATAGCAAAATTTGTTTAGTTCGTCACGCCATCTCTTTCATGATCTGCTACGACCCCGTCTCACTGTTTCGTGGCACCAACTTGTGCTACTTTGGCCCACAATTTGTTGGACAAACTCCCGCAAGAAAAAGTATCCTATACCCTATTCATCCTATTCACCCTATTCATCATATTATAGTTTACCTCTGTGCCAAGTTGCACCACAATCTGTTAAGACGTGAACAGCTAACAGACAAAGGTTACCGACTAATTTTTCGTGTTTTTCAGACAATTTAAAAATGCAAAAACTGAAATTCAAACGTCACTATTCATTGTATAAACAAAACAATGTGTATAAAGTCAAAACCCTAATTTACAAATACCGTAACTTACGCACAACCTTAACACACAACCAACTTACGTACAGTAAGGCCGCAAAAGTCCATAGGAACGCTAAAGATTACATTGCTACGAACCGAGCGAGCGCGATACTTCTGTGCGTATGTGTGCGCATGTATGAGTATCCACATTCCACAGATAACACACACTAAGGAACTGTCGTCGCACTGAGCTTAAAAACATTATTTTTCTGTTCTTACCATAGCATTGATAAAATTCGTACTAATACGTCATGTGCTGGTAGCCGTGTGAACTAAGTGTTGGATTCGCAAATCACGTAACCCGAGTTCAAATCATGGTCGGTCCGTTGCAGTTATTTCTTACTTTGAAAATTCCCAATCTATTTTGATATAGTTGTTTTTTTATATTTCTATGAAAAATACTATTGCAGTTTTTGCACTAAATAGTTGCAAATTACGAATGTGATCTATTAACCACAAGAAGAATCACATTCGTAATTTGCAATTATTTAGTTGTTACATCTTTTCGATGTTATAAGGTGGAAATAAAAAGACGTGTTTAATAAAAATGTTTATTCTTTATATTTACAAATTAAACATTTATGAGAATTGTGACGTCGAATTGTTACCTAGACAAAAAGTTATCTTGTAACCGTTATCTATGTTAAGCCTAAGATTGTTTGTTGGAAGTATACCCACTTAGACCATTCATAATATGAATAACGTAACAATGAACGGATATTCAAATTTTAATAAAATAAAATATAGGTAATTGTTTATATCCAGTTATTTATTGAAAAGTGATATATGATTTAGACTTTGTAAACATTTTATTTTTGTGTAACGTCACAATGAATGTATTGAGGTCATAGCTTAATTGTTCATTTTCTTGACGAAAAGAAGATTGAAACCAAACCTCAATTTCTGTTAAAAGAACTTTAGTTCTCACAAGATAATCGTCAATTAGATGAGAAAAATAAATTGAACTATAGTATTATGTTAAAACAGTGCGGGTAAAAGAATAAAAAACGAAATAGACTCATGATTATTGTCAACAAAATTGATAGCGAGTTCACTGCATTCTTAAGATGAGGCGATGGCACAAGTTAAAAGATATAGCTGTTTTAAACGAAAGTAAACACAATATAATACAGTGTTTGTTAACGAATAATCACAGATATGTTAAAATAAAATGGTAGGCCATTTAGTTTAGTTAACATTAAATATTTAGTGCGAAACGTAATCGTTCTTGTTTGTGCCTCTCTGTCAAGTACGGCTTTTTAGCAGGTTTTCTGTGATGCACGCCTTCAGCGTGAAGTGCACGGCGAACAGTATCCATCGAGGTGTCATATAATTCCGCAAAATGTCTCGTTGGTGCGAAACCATTCGTTTCGTATACGTCCACCATATGTCGTCGCTGCGCCTCGCTAATAAGCTTCGGTCTCCCACTTCTCTTTCGACTAGCAAGGCTACCTTCTTCCTCATATCTTTTTAGCCAAAGATTTACAGTATTTTTCTAAAATAAAAAAATATATATATTAGGCAGCTATACCTACTTCACTTCATTTTCATTATATAAATTATTGAATATAATTTTAAAATAAAACTGCATTTATTAATCCAATAACCAATCCAATAAACCCAACGATTTACGTATTTCTCTTTTAAACCTCATAAAGATACGATGAATGGATTCATAAATGGCATACGTTTTAATTAGAAGATTAATTTGTAATAAAGTTACAATTCATTAATAGGTAGCTATTATACTCACATTCAGTCCGGTTTCTTCAGATATTTGTTTTTTATTAAGACCACTTTTATGCAGCCCAATGATAGTCGCCCTCACTTCAATACTAATATTAGCCTGCATTTTGCGAATATTACAATACTGTCAACCTCACGTCACTAACCAACAACTACAACCAAACGACAGTTCATTTCGGTTAAGTTAAAACTCATGTCTACCTCGCAGAAATCTAATTCTTTATTTAGTTTTTTTGTGATCTACCTTTCTAACTCTAAGAAATGTGTGAACAAGTTAAAGAATAATTTAATATATGTAATGCAAATACATAACTTCCAATCGGGTAAGAACTTACAAAAAGTCAATAATTGCGTGGGATTTGAACTTGCGGCACACTGATTTGCGCTTCAATCTGTGTGCCTATACCACTGGGCCATCTTGACTTATGATAAGTTGATGAAATTGTGAATTTCAATCATTTGTTGGCGAAACTTGAAAATAAAAGGTCGTAAGTCAAACTAAACGTCAAACGAATAAGTTTTAAGAATTCTTATGGACTTTTGCAAGTGATAGTACCTTACCAAATACATTTACGCACAAATGTTATTTACTTATAGGTTACTAACTCAGTCTTAAATATATTATTTACTAGCTTTTGCCCGCGGCTTCGCCCGCATACATAAAATATAGCCTATGTCACTCAGAAGTAAAGCATCTTCTATCTGTAAAAAGTTTTCGCAATCGGACAGGTACTTTCAGAGATTACCTCCTGCAAACAAAAAATATATAAACAAACTTTACCTTTTTATAATACTAATGTAGACAACAGTGTTTTGTTTTACCGAATATCTAAAGTAACTCGGGTACGGGTAGTATCTCCCACAATTAAGTCCCGTTCGGCGCAATGACATCACGGCCTTACGAGTGGGAGGCGGATCGATGCGTCTGCGCACTACAACCGTCAATCACCTGTTACGTTTTACAAGTTAAGATGGATACTAGATGAGACTTAGAACTTTTAGAACTTGTAGAAGCGAGTTTAGGTTTAAACGGTTGAAAATTACTTTAGTGTTTGAAATTGTGGTGTTTGAAAATTTTACTTGGTTTAGTATTCTAGATATTTAAGATAAACATTAAAAAAAAAAACGAAAAAAAATGAGTAGTGACTTATAATTTTAAAAAGCTAACTTAAAAATTGTGATATCTTGATTTGAGATCCATTTAAAAAGGTAAAGATATAACTGGCAATTTAATGCTTCATTATAAACATTGCAAAGCATGGTACTCATAAAAATTTAACAAACGAGATGATCTCTTCACGGTCCCGATCGAATCAATAAAAACAAAGTCGATTGTTTCCAACATTTCCCAACAGTTTCCGGCAAAGTTTAATTACAGAATGTCAAAACAAAAGAATTTCATTGGTCACTTACAGAATAGACAAAAGAATCTCATTGGTCACTTCCAGAATATCTTCGGAGACACAACATGGCGGCGACAGCTGTTCGAATTTTGAATGGAGAGCAAGCGAGCCACGACTTTAATGGCCTCGAAGAAAAAGGAGAAAAAAAGCTGTGGCCATTGATGCGTTACGAAGTTGTATTTGGTGATCGACTGGCGTTTTATTAGATAGGAATAGAATTGTATTTTGGATATTCTAGAACATAACAAAGCAACATATTTAGCATAACATCACGGCCCAATCTAGCTATTTTGTCGCTCCGGGCAAAGATAATTTTTGCCGCCCTTTAGATACACCAACGAGTCTTAAGTCTTAAATATTTCCACTATCCAACCTGAAGTAAGTTGGAAGGTGGCACATAAAATTCTCAACCTGACAACTTGGGTGTCGACGTGGGACAACGTGGCTAGGTTGGAAGACAGGAATAAGTCAATTTTGCCGCCGCTCATTTTTTGCCGCTCTGCCCGGCTTGCCCCCCCCTTAGATCGGGCCCTGCATAGCATAGTCGGCCTTATAACGTTCCCACGGCTGGGACTCAGGCCTCCACTCTAGGAGAGGGAATAGGCCGTAATCCACCACGCGGGCCCAGTAGTACGTTCAAAAATAACCAGGGTCGAGTAGAGTTGCAACCCAGGGTCGTTCATAAATAAATCGAGTAGCTACCCTAAAGTTGGGATGCGTGCTAGATAACCTCCACGTGTGCTCTCTTGCTGTTCGTCCCAGTTCATGCATGTATGCATCTGCATTTTATATGCGGCTGTATGTAGGCATTCGCTGGGAAGAACAGTGGGGGGGACGGTGCATCCTGGGCGCCGCTGTAGGTGGCTCTCTTACGTGTGTCATTACTTATGGCATAGGTAGGGGAATCACTTACAGCGGTGGCGAATAATCGGCAAAACCCAATCCAAGGTGTGATACGTACCGAGCCGAGGGATGCGTGGCCAAGGGGGAGCTTGGTTCCTATCGGTGTCTCTCCAGGCAGATGGCAATCCTGGAGTAGTAATTTCGCCTTACCTGGGCAAGCGGGGCTCTGCCCAGGTGGACTGTTTATTTCCCTAGCTTCCCGTGGGAACTGTATGGATTTAAACTCTTTTAAAAAAAATACTCCATCTCTGGACGATGACGAACGTCCGGAACTCTCGAGTAGTCTTACTGGGTCAATTCCCGATCTGACTGCTCTCTTGCTCGGTTCTGAGGGAGACTCCCAAGTCACCTTGGACACCGAACTCAACCCTCCTGAACTGGAGTCAGCAAACGATGGCACGAGGCCTACTGAGATGGACTCGGAAGTGCCGTCGGAAACTGGCCTCAGTCCCAGGAAACGACGGTTGCCAGGAGCAGCGCGTAAGCGCCTGCGGCGCCTCAGGGCTGGCAGTATGGACCCCATTGAGGCCTACAAGCTGGTCATGGAGCGGTTGGCGAGTGCGCGCATTCCTTCGACTGGTCTAATGGCTGATATGTCCTCGGGGAAGAGGCCGGTAAAACGATCTCGATCCGAGGACGAGTCGCCAAAAGATCATGCCAAAAAGACTACGCGTGTGGACGAAAAGTCAGGGTCAACTCCAATGATCCCTGATGAGACGTCCGCAACTCAGGTCGGACCACCGCCTGAGACAAGCGCTATGTCTTTTAAGGATGCCCTAACTAACATCCGGGTGGGAATCCGTAACAAGGAGCCCATGTCGGACGCGCAATTGGGGCTCCTTTACAAGGACTTATTGAGGGCGATTCTTAACGCCCCTATGCCCAAAGCCCCCGAATTCAAAATTCGAATTGAGGGCTGCACTTTCAAACCGGGATGGCTGCAAGTCGTAATTAAAAACGACTACAGCCTGAAATGGCTTGAAGAAAAAGTGGGGACACTAAAGCCGTGGCCAGAGGCGGAACTCTCGTTCATTAACGAGAAGGACTTGCCAAAAGCTAAGGTTGGGATCCTCCACTTCAAGACAGAAGATGTCCTGAAAACTCCAAGAGATGCCCTCAATCTCCTGGAAAAACAAAACGACCTGCAGACTGGCTTGTGGAAGGTGCTGAGCGTCAAGAAAGAAAGGGACGGAATCACGACCGCCCTCTCTATCGATGATGCCTCTGTAGAAGCCTTGCGCAAGCTAGACTGCAGGCCGCAACTAGGCTTTCGCAAAGTCTGGATTCGCATTCGCGGCGATAATACGCCGGCGAGGGCTGAGCAGGTGGCAGGAACTAGCCAATCTAGCGCAGAGATTCTGCCACCTGCTCAACACGCTCCTAGGGCGGGGCCGAGCGTCCAGGTCTCTGGTAAAACGGCAAAGCGGCAAAACGCCAAGCCGAAACCTGGAGGCCAGGGCGTCAGGAACCGCCCCCTCGGAGCACCACCGACGAAAAGGGCTACACGTCCCAATCGATCGGGAGTGGAGAGCCGACCGGCCAAACCTCAGGGCTGCCCTACAGCCCCGAAGCCAAGCGGGTCGAATAACGCCACTTAACCCACCCACCGACACAAACACACAACACTAACACAACACAAACACACCATAACACAGACACACACAAACACACAAGTGGTGCAGATCAACCTGCACCATGCCAGAGCAGCCACGGCTGTTCTGGAAAAACACTTCACACAGAAGAACCTTCACATTGCTCTTATTCAGGAACCGTGGCTGGCTAATACTAACACGGTGTCTGGACTGGGCTCTGCAGGTAAGGTCGTACACCATATCGGAGGAGTCAAACCAAGAGCGTGTATACTTTTCAATAATAATATTGATTTCTTATGCATACCAGGCCTGTGCAGCGATGACCTGATTGCAGCTTATGTTAATGTCAAGAGCGGAAATGGACGCCTCATCGTGTGCTCGGCATACCTGGACGGGACGAAAACCGACCCATCCGAGGAGCTTGCAAAGGTAGTCGAGTACGCCTATGCCAACAATGCCGAGCTTCTCATTGGGTGTGACGCCAACGCCCACCATACCAACTGGGGCAGCACTGACATCAACGACAGAGGTGAGTTGCTTCATGATTTTGTACTAACTAACCGCCTCCAAATAGTTAATGAGGGATGTAAACCGACCTTTGTAACTAGATCGAGGAAGGAAGTTCTTGATGTAACTCTCGCTACTATTCACACTGCCAGGCTGATAACCAATTGGCATGTCAGTGATGAACCATCTATGTCTGATCATCGACTAATTAAATTCGCACTGAATACATCCAACATTTGCGAAACCATCACTTTTAGGGATGCAAAAGCCACGGACTGGGACTTGTTCAGAATAAAGCTCCAAGATAGACTCCAAGACTTCCCTAAAACCATACGCTCCCCTGAAACATTGGATTATGCTGTTGCTCAAGTTACGGAAGCCATTACAGCCTCTTACGAAGAGAGCTGCCCTCTAAGAACTGTGAGGGATAGAAAAGTGACGTGGTGGAGCAAAAAGCTCGATGTTTTAAGGGAAGAATCACGTAGGTTGTTTAATAAGGCTAAATCGACTGACGACTGGGATCGGTATCGGAAAGCTTTAACTACCTATAATAAAGAAATCCGAAAGGCGAAAAGACTGTCATGGAGGAAGTTCTGCGAGGAGATTACTAAAGTCCCTCAAGGAGCCAGAATCCACAAAGTCTTATCCAAATCGCCTACAAATCAACTGGGATTCTTAAAGAAACCAGACGGTGCCTTCACTGCATCAGCGGAAGAAACCCTGAAACTTCTGGCGTCTACACACTTCCCTGGCTCGGTGATGGCACCAGATAACATCGTACAAAATACTCCTCATATCCGCCTCACCAGGCCTTCAAATGAAGACTGGAGAAGAGCGGCGAGGTATTTTAGACCGAACAAGGTAGAATGGGCTATAGACTCATTCAAGCCAATTAAATCTGCAGGGGATGACGATGTCTTCCCAGCTCTTCTGCAGCAAGGGAAGACTATACTCATCCCTATTTTAATCAAAATCTTCAGAGCAAGCTTTGCCTGGGGATATATACCAGAGAAATGGACTATGGTTAAAGTCTGTTTTATCCCAAAGGCCGGTAAGAAGGACTACTCTCAACCAAAGTCCTTCAGACCAATAAGCCTTACCTCCTTCCTACTCAAGAGTATGGAAAAGGTTATTGACGAATGCATCAGGGATGGACCATTAAGGGATAACCCTCTGCATCCGAAGCAACATGCTTACCAAAAAGGAAAATCTACAGAAACTGCTCTGTTAGAACTAACAGACAGGATCGAAAGGGCTTTGGAAGATAAACAGATAGCCCTATGTGCTTTCCTTGATATTGAAGGAGCTTTCGACAACGTCACCATAGACGCCCTTTCCAAGGGAATGAAGGCGAAAGGGATTGACGAAACAACTACTCGTTGGATCGAATTCATGCTCCTCAACAGAACTATCAGTGTTACCTTACACGGAACTACAAAGAGCTTCAAAACAACTAAAGGGTGCCCGCAAGGAGGCGTTTTATCGCCACTTCTATGGCTACTCGTTGTTGACCAATTGCTGGTTGAAGCCTCTACAAGAGACTTAGATGTACATAGCTATGCTGACGATGTGGTGGCTTGTGTTGTCGGCCCCTGTCACAGCACGGTATCATCTATACTACAAAGATCTCTGAACATTATTAACACATGGTGCACAGAAAACAATTTATCGGTTAACCCGAGTAAAACAACAATAGTCCCCTTTACTAGGAAGCGTAAGTTGGACAAACTTGTAACGCCCACTGTAAAGGGGACTCTCATACCATTCTCCAGCGAAGTCAAGTACCTGGGCGTAACTATCGACCAGAGACTGACCTGGAACACTCACATTAACAATGTGATCCAAAAGGCTAAAATAGCTTTAGGAATATGCTGTCGCTTAGCAGGGAAGAAATGGGGCTTAAACCCTAAAATCGCCCTGTGGTTGTATACCGCCATAGTCAGGCCGATAATAACGTATGCCTGCGTAGTATGGTGGAGGAAAACAACTCAAGTGACAGTCATTAACAAACTTAATGGTTTGCAGAGACTTGCATGCCTCATATCAACAGGGGCCATGTCCACAACCCCAGGAGCTGCTCTAAATGCCCTGCTTAACCTACCGCCACTTCATCTATTCATTGCGAAGGAGGCGAAGGCAAGCATGTACAGAACAAACAGCACTGGCAAAGCAAACTGGCGCTCTCAAGCACTGAGATCGCTACACGAATCAGTACTTGAACACGATCAACTAGCTATGACAACAGACGTCATGCTTCCACAGTGTAATTTCATAAGGAATTACACAGTGGAACTGCCGAGCAGAGAGGATTGGTCAAACAACCTCATCACTTGCACGGCTGGAAGCCTGATCTGGTTTACAGACGGGTCCAAAATGGGTGAGAATGTAGGATGTGGAATATTTGGCATTAGCCCGAAATTCGGCAAAAGCTTGAATCTGGGTAAACATGCTACCATATTCCAAGCGGAGGTATACGCCATTATAGAATGTGTGGAGGCCAACCGTCAACGAAACTACATAAATCAATTAATTCTGATTTACTCAGATAGCCAGGCAGCTCTTAACGCCTTGAACTCGAATACTTTAAATTCGAAACTGGTAAAAGACTGCGTTAACAAACTGAATGACCTGGGGCAAAGGAATAAAGTTATTCTGAGATGGGTACCAGGTCATTCTGGAATCAACGGCAACGAAAAAGCCGATGAACTTGCACGGGCTGGGGCTCAAGGTCATCAGATAGGTCCAGAACCCTTCTGTGGTATCTCAAAGAACCAGGCCATGCAGACCCTTAAGGGCAACTTATTTGGCGATTCAAAAAAGCACTGGTTGGTACAACCAGGTCTGCTACACGCCAAATCTCTCATAGAAGGCTACTCACAAAAACGAACTGCCGAGCTTCTTGAGCTTAGCAGGACGAACATCTGTGCGATAGCCCGCGCCTTAACCGGCCACTGCAAACTAAACAGGCACCAATTTCACATGAAACTGAGTGACACTGATGTTTGCCGGTACTGCAATCAGGAGAGGGAGACGCCTAAGCACCTCTTGTGTGAATGCGGGCCCCTTGTCCACAAACGCAGTGTCCATCTGGGCCGACACATTATTCGCCCGGAGGAGATTAAAACTCTAAAAGCTAGGAGTATTCTAAATTTCTTGGAAGCCTCCGGGCTAAAAGAGTTACTCTAACAAGGTGGCGAGTCACAATAGATCTTTTAGGTCGCAGTGACTACATCCCCTACACTATGGGTGATGCATAGCCCCTTATCTTCTAAATAATAATAATACCCTAAAGTTAACCCAACTAACCCTAACTTTGAGCAGGGGAGGTTGGAGTAAGCGGCACTAAGCTTGAATTTGACAGGTGAACTCCGTTCGCGTTCAAAAATGCTGGGGTAGAGTAATTACCCAATGACGTCATTAGAGTTAACTCTAAACTAAAATTTGAACGCAGTCCTGCGGGGGTTGGTGGGTGAATGTCAAATATCTTCGAATTTTTGGTTCTAGGACATACCGACATCTAAGAACCAATATTTTAATTTCAGTTTTGGTTCGATATAAAACACTAAAGGCAATTTATCGTTATAATAAACAGTTTATCAAATACACCACAAGGAAATGTATGTTTTATATGTTTAAGTTTGCGGTCTGTGGATAACAGACCATGTACAAATTAAACTGACCGCTGGTTCTTTTCAACACTTCCGGATCGTATAAACAAAATGCCCGCATATGAACTTAAGATTATTTTAAACAGGCACCCAAGCGTTGCACTTGGTTTTTTGGACTTCAGATAGCGATAATATTAGGAACAAATTACCGGTTTGACAGCTTTTGTATATGTAACGTGTCGATTGGCAAACCGCCATTATTTTTATTTTTTTCAGAAACAAGATAATAGTTTCTCCGATAATTTATTTTGACTCGTACTAACTTACATTTGCACGAGTCAAAATGTTAATATTATAGTTTCTTTTTATCCGATACGATGACTTTCAAATTAAAGAGCTTTTTAGCTGTACGTAGGTACCACTATTTTTAATCCAAAATAACCTAATTATTATTGGTGAGAAATCATCAAAAGACTCTTGATGGAGCGAGAGAGAGAGCGTCAGACTTTTTCTGACTAAAACTCGTCTGTATTTTAACTGAAGGACAGTTGCCCTTATCGGTCCAGGCTGGTAAGTTGTAACTCTTTTGAACAATCCCGCTACTCCCAGCATGCATCGGCCCTAAAGGGCTGCTCTTGAGGCACGCGTGAAACACAACGCGTTGTCGGCCCGGACCTGTTCCTTACTGGACGGATAGCTTCCTATTGCTCGCCATCCGAAAAGCCAGGGCCATTAAAATAAATGGCCTTGAACTTGTGCAGAGCCTCCTCGAGTCCCAACTGCCTCTCAACGACTGTCGCAACCCTGGATGTCACAATTTCTACGTGAGGTTTTGTTCAACAAAAGCTAGTAACAATCCATCACATCATCGGTAAGTTGTTCTACAAACGTCAACAAATAGAAACAAAAAGTAATTAAGCAATCTAATCAAGATTCGCAACACGACGGCCAGTGATGTTTTCACTTCATAACGATCGACGATCAATCACCATCGTGACAAAATCATTACAAGATAGTTTCCCCAATTTAACGTTATATTTCCCAGGCTTTCCCGTCCGGTTCTCGATGATTTATTGTATCGATCGATACAGATATCGAGAAAAAAGAAAAGAAACAAGTGCGAGTTGGACTCGCGCACGAAGAGGTTCTGTACCGTCCTTAGAAAATTCGCCAAAAAAAATCGCGTTTGTTGTTTAGAGTCTGTCTAATAAGTTAAACGACTTGGGTAATTATTAGGATTTAATTCCCGTCCGGTTCTCGATGATTTATTGTATCGATCGATACAGATATCGAGAAAAAAGAAAAGAAACAAGTGCGAGTTGGACTCGCGCACGAAGAGGTTCTGTACCGTCCTTAGAAAATTCGCCAAAAAAAATCGCGTTTGTTGTTTAGAGTCTGTCTAATAAGTTAAACGACTTGGGTAATTATTAGGATTTAATGAAATCTGATGTAGTCAAAACGGGTTCAATAATCAAGGTTAATTATGAGATAGAGATCATTGTTTACTAACAGAAGAACCTTATGAAAAGTTTCGAATATAAGTATTTTTTAAATGATTAAATATTATACAAAATTCCCAAGTCGTCGGTTGAATTATTAGACAGACTATAAGAGCCCCCCTTAAATATTTATTTTATTTTGTTTTTAGTATTTGTTGTTCGAGAGCAGTGGTGGCCGAGTGGTAATGGCTCCGACTTACGAGTTGTAGGTCACAAGTTCAAACCCAGCCAGGCGTATTACTTTGTGTAATTTATTCCATCACCACTGCTCTCAAAACGGTGAAGGAAAACATCGTGAGGAAACTGGCATGTCCTAGAACCAAAAATTCGAAGACATGTTACATTCACCAATCCGCACTGGGCCCGCGTGGTGGATTATGGCCCATTCACTCTCCTAGAGAGGAGGCCCGAGTCCCAGCAGTGGGAACATTAAAAAGGCTGATGATGATGATGATTTGTTGTTATAGCGGCAACAGAAATACATTATTTGTGAAAATTTCAACTGTCTAGCTATCTATGAGATACAGTCTGGTGACAGACAGACGAATAGACGGACGGCGAAGTCTTAGTAACAGGGTCCCGTTTTTACCCTTTGGGTACGGAACCCTAAAAATCCACATCTCTATTTACGGATTTTAAAATGTAGGGCAGTCGCCATGTACGTATTCTGTAATTTGATAGAGATTTTCTACCAAGAAATGTCGATCGTTGCTTGTTTTTCATTGGGTAATACTCGTACATGAGTCACCGTCGTTGGTGTGTTAATTGTTTAGTCACTTGCGCATTTACTTTCGAATTTCGTGGTATGTTTGCACTTGCAAATATTTCTTAGATTTTTAAAAAGATTTAAAATCGGCCAAGTGCAATTCGGACACACGAAGGGTTTCGTACTTATCATCCTAACTAATATTATAAATGTGAAAGTGTGGATGTTTGGATGTTTGTTACTTAATCACGCAAAAACGGCTGAATGGATTTGGATGAAATTTGGCATGCATATAGCCTTTGACATGGAAAAGAACAGGCTGAATAGGCTACCTTTTATCCCGATTCCTTAAGTACCTAATGCCACGCGGGCGAAGCCGCGGGCAAAAGCTTGTTATCTATAAAAACGGGGGAAAAAACATGTTTGTTGTATGGGAGCCCCCTTGAATATTTATCTTATTCTGTTTTCAGTATTTGTTGTTATAGCGGCAACAGAAATACATAATCTGTTTAAATTTCAACTGCCTATCACAGTTCATGAGATAAAGCCTGGTGACAGACAGACAGACAGCGGAGTCTTAGTAATAGGGTCCCATTTTACCCTTTGGTATAGAACTCTAAAAACGAATTCTTGACATCATATCAATGATTTTGTAAACAACAAATGCATTAGTGAATCAGTCATTCATCTTGTTACAATTTATTATAGCAATCAGTTCAAAACACAAGTCCAACATCGCTCCCCAGGCCGCTATTTACGGCAATAAACCAACTTGCCCAGCAATCATACAATCAATCCAAACACACTACATCAAACAGCACACCATTACCAGATAAGTGTGATTTAGCAACCGCCAGCCTAAGGAAAGGAACGCGGTAACCAATTATATCACAAGAAACCGCTAGCTTAGGTTCTAATGAAAGAAATACCAGTATTAACGGGCCGCCAGTGCATCTGTTACAAGCCTTAAATGGTCAGTACACTCACAATCGAACTTAATTAGAGATTTCACGCGATCCAATACAGAATAGGGATGCGATTCGATTCGGTTGCGAATTCGATTTGCGAATTTCTGGATTAAATTAAAATGTTTGCTGGTTTTCATAAGGGAGTGTTTTGTAATGAGATCCAAATAATCCGTATCTGATGTTTCTTAACCGTTTGATATTATTTATATGGACCGGTGAGATAGCTCACCTGATGGAAAGCGATGATGCGGTCGAAGATGGAGCGCGCTTACCTAGAAGTAACCTATTCACTCTTGACTTAGATTCCCGGGTTGTAGCCATCAGGACACACAGATTCCAGCAAGGAATTCCACTCTTTTGCTAGAAGTCATTTGCACAGGAGACGATAGTTCACACTTCAAGCTTTTCCAAACCTAACAAAATTTTCTGCCGATGAATGGCAGTACCTACCTACTTCATTGATACCCAGAAAATAAACGATAAAAATTACTTAGTGAAAAATTCATAATTAAATAGAATTTCTAAATTGGAACCCGCGAAATCAATTCCCAATTCGTTCTAACAGTATCTATCAATCCCATCCCTACGATGAACCGGTACAAATACCATGTCACGGGTATCGAACAAGTTATCGTGACATCACTATTGACACATTTACCGATGCAACCAGCCAGTTATATACCGTTTAGTGTAAACCATCGTTAATTAAACTCATTTGACAGAACATCGATGCTTTACGGCTTGGTACGGAAAAGTTAAGATTCTCGCAGACAGGTAAGAGACGACATTGCGACAACACGTTTTTAGTAATTGCTCTACAGTGTTCTACCATGCGTTCTTTACGCGATCTTTTTTATGACCTAAACAGAATTGCTAAAGACGCGATAACACGTCTTCTGTAAGCTTTACAGAGTTCAACCATGAGTTCTTTATTGCGATCTTTTTTACGACCTAAACTCGACTTTCATCATCCATCCCTCTTTCTCCACTGACATTTTTTAACACCTCATGGTAAATCCTCATAAAGGACGATTTCTATGAGAACTCGGTGTCGTATTGTCACTGAGAGCCATTATGAATGCTGAGAATTTGGCATTTTCTGCAACTGCTGTACTTACAGATGGAAAAAATCGTGACACAATTTGTCGCATTGTCGCAGTAACCTTTCTGTGGGTGCCTTTACGTGCCATGAGAAACGTACTAATTATAACGTTATGGGTATGCACTTACGAATTATGTGTGAGAATGAATCAAGGTGTTAAAGCACTGTTAAAGTAGCGGTTTTCAACACAAATAGTCATAACGGGAAATAAGGTGTGGATTATATTTTTGAGAAATGTGAACTGAACTGACACCGACATTTTCTTTTATTGCACACTAACTTACATATGTAAGCGACTTCGTCTGCGTGTTTATCAAAAATTATGCCGAATGCATTTAGTCTCCGGGATAAAACGTATTCTAGGTCCTATTCTGTGTGGTTCTTTCCTCAAAAGACCATATTAGACATCAATCTGCATGGTTCTCATATGTTTGCTGTATGGACTTTAGAAGAGACTTTGACCCCCGAGTTTTTTTCGGTGTTCCTTCTCAGGGTAGTCAGCTAGGAAACACCGGCCGAAAAAAAGGAGTTTTTTAAAAACCTATTTGCAATATAAATATCGTTCATCATTTTCCGACGGAGTACAATATAATACCCGTGTCAAGATTTCAACAAAATCCGTTAAGATATGAAGTTTTTTTTTTATTTCTAATGAGTGATTTCCCACAAAAAGGTAAGTATTTACTATACCTAAGCGTGTATGTAATCAGACCAGAGTAACCATTAAAACTACTACCTACATTTAACGAGAAAAGTACAGTGAAAGAGATAACAGTTAAGTAAATGAGATAAGATTAAACACCGTTTAAACAAAGAGAATTCGGTTACTAGGTCATCATAAATGATTGGCCTTTGTTTATAGGAGTATTCATCTGAATGATTTGTAAACTGATTACAAACGGTCGTGAAAAGACCATAAATCGCACGCGCGGCTCAAGGAGTTTTCAGCTAACCGTAGCCAGCAGGGTCGAAGTCCACTGGGGTCAAGGATCTGCTTCTGAAAGGAAGATTCGGCCCCAGTACGAAAACCAACGAAGGAACAGGGGGTTTTTAGTCAGTAAAAGTCAAACACTATCTCCCGCTCCACCCAAGGGCCCGAAGGTTGTCATTGGATGATTTTCCAATATACAATTTAAGATCTGTAGATCTTTTTTCGATCATCAATCCAGATCTACACGTCTTAAACGATCAACAATCTAGATCTAAGTACAGGTCTTAAACAGGGCCCATTAGGGCCGATATCATCCTGGTAGTTGCAGGATTATTCGAAAGAGTTCGTTGGCAACTGAAGGAACACATTAGGAACAAGGTTTTAGCCAGTAAAAATCTGACACTCCCTTTCGCTTTTCTCAGAGCGGGAGGAGTCGGTTGATTACTTCCCCATGAAAAATATTAATAATTTCGTTGCGTGTCCATTTAATTATACCTTTGGGATTTCGCTCTTTCTATATTATGTTACTAGCTACAAATAAAGTTCTGATTCTGATTCTCATAGCTTCTGCGGCTTTGCCTGCGTAAAATTAGCAAATTATTTACTGGATGAAAAGTATGTTCTAATCCAGGACAAATTCTACTCGTGTGCCAAATGTCATCACAATCAGTCATGCCGTTTGAGCGTTGCGAAGTAAACAAATATATAACCTACACACATATACTTCGCCTTTTTAATATTAGTGTGAGTATACTATAAACTTCCACCAACCCGCACTGGGCTCACATGGTGGATTACGGCCCATTCCCTCTCCTAGAGAGGAGTTCTGAGTCACAGTAGTAGGAACATTATAAGGCCGACTATGCTATGCTATACTATAAACTTTGGCACAAAGGGATTAAGTACAACATTTAGGAATGATTTCGCCCAGACCGACTTGTCCCAAAAAAAGTATTTCGAGGGACATCACTATGTCTAAGCGAAACTCAAGTTATAGATCATTTAACTCATCAGCAACCTCTCCATTATACCCACCTGCAGTAACCCCACCGTTACTACTAATAGCAGTCGTTGACACTTCTTGCCCAGCTGTTGATGACATAAGCCCGTCTTCCTCATCGACGTTAGAATAGAACTCATTATCGTCAGCTACGGATATCGTCAAGTGTGTGATTCCTCTTCAGTGCACTTCCTGATTATCATGGAGACTGGTGGGGATTAATAAATTTATATCTTCGTTTTATAGTTTCCGTAACGTGCTGAAGGTTCGTTTCATTTCTGTATTAAACTTCGCCAACTTTGACTTAGTACCTAAATGGTTGTGTGTATGTAGTTCTTATTTTAGGGTTCCGTATCCAAAGGGTAAAAGTGGGACTCTATTACAAAGACTTCGCTGTCTGTCCGTCTGTCTGTCTATCAACAGCCTGTATCTCAAAAACCGCGATAGCCAGACAGTTGAAATTCTCAAAAATTATGTATTTCTGTTGCCGCTATAGCAACAAATACTTAAATCAAAATAAAATTAATAATTAAGGGGGGCTCCTTACAACAAACGTGATTTTTTTGCCGAATTTTCCTAAGGACGGTACGGAACCCTTCGTGCGCGAGTCCAACTCGCACTTGGCCAGTTTTTTTAATAATTTATTTGAAGTAACAATAGACTCATTTTAGATTATTACATCACATAATATTCCCATTAAAATCATAATTATTTCAGATAAATTAAATTGCATCACAAAATGAATTAAATTACATAAAAATGAAATTAAATTGTGCTAAATTATGATATCAGTCAGTCAGTCGCACTAAAAGAAATGGCATAAAATTAAAATTCAACTTCATTACATTAAAATAAATCTCATTTCAGTCAGTCAAAACGAATTTTTAGTCAACATTCAAATGTTGTATTAATTTATTTTATTGAGGTTTTATTTTTCGCAATTTGTTCTTATCTTTTTAATTTCAAAGCAAGTTTTTCATAAAATTTACGACGGCAAATATCCGAACTCGTGCATTGATTGAACTAACGTACTAAGTATAAAAAAATAAATATACATACGTAATAATATATCTTTTATATAGTCATTTAGGTCATAGCGGCTCCGGATTTTTTTATAATGGAATATTTGAAAAGAAGACACTTGTAATAAAACAATAAAACTACAAAAAAATCTCAGAATCAACTGACCTTAATGAATTAATATTATTACGTAAAAATGAATACAAGAATTAACATTACCTACTTCATTTAAAATTATTTTTATGTAGATAAGATTTAAATAATATTTAAATACAAACGCAAAAATGCTCCAATACCTGGTCTAAGCGTTGTATCAGCCGGTCGACGTCTAAAAAGTAAGAAAGTATGACAAGTACGCTTAAAGTGCTGAATACAAGTATGGAGACAGATTAGACCTAGAGAAGTATATAAGTTACTTTATTTTGTTTATTTCTAAAGAAAGCCTTGGAACGCGAAAAGCAACTGAAGGAATAAGGGTATTTTTTTGGTGGGAAATATCATCCAATGACAACCCCCGCTCTTGGGCGGAGCGGGTGATAGTATCAGACTCTTACTGACTAAAAGCTCACACCGTTCCTTCGTGCTTTTCATACCGGGACCGAGCTTCCCTTTCGGATAACCCTGGCCCCAGTAGGCTTCGACCGGGCTGGGCCCCTGCTGTCGCTGACAGTCCTTGTGGCACGCGGGATCAGTGCGCGCCGTCGACGACTTGGGCTCGGTCCGGACAGTTACCGGACGGTCGGACAGCAAGCTACCCATTGCTCGCCGTCCGCAAGCCCGCGCCTACGGTGAAGGAATAAGGGTAAGTTTTAGCCAGTAAAAGTCCGACATTTCTTCTCGCTCCCTTCAAAGTGGGAGAAGTTATTTCATGGTTTAACACCCCAAAAAGAGTTTGAGACTAATACTGCCAAATAATGGCCAGAAAACGACACGAAAAGAAGAAGAAGAAGACCTCAAAAACAAGTTTACAGCTAACAAACTGAGAGTTGTACTCAAGCTAATTTTACCTCACACAACAAGACCAATTAGCAATTAATAACACACTTACGAAGTAATAAATTAGAAAACGGAAATATAAATCTTTACGAGAGCCCACAGACTATTAAGAATGTTAGTGTTACACAATAGTAATAATACATGTTTCTTTGATTCTAAGGCCAAGGGCGATTTTCAAGTTTAAGTTGTAAATTATATGAAACAGACGGTGTCAAAATATCGCTTCTGCCAGCGGCTTCGATTGCGTGAAAGTAGTTTACTCAATACAAATTTGGAACCCCGTTTTATCCCAATAGGAAGTGAATTTTGCAAAATCCTTTCTTAACTCTTTGAATGTCGTAATTAGAGACACAATAGAAAGACAATTACCTTATGTCGGACTGTGTAACTTAAGACATTCGAAAGGTTAATCTTTGTATACATCATAAAAGGAATATCTGTGCAAAATTTCAGCGTTCTAGGTCCAAGGGTTTTGGCTGGGCATCGTCGGGGAGTTAGTGAGTCAGTCAGGAGATTGCCTTTTATATAAGACTAGCGGCCCGTCCCGGCTTCGCACGGGTGGTAAGTTTCAGTAAGGATCCCTAATCTTTTCTAGCAATAAATATTGTCCATGTTACTCAGGGTGAATGTAGCTTTCCAATGGTGAAAGAATTTTTGAAATCTGCACAGTAGTTTTTGAGTTTATTCAATACAAATATATACAAACACAAATATATATTTTTTTTCCTCTTTAAGTATTATAGTGTGGATTCGATTTTGAATTTCATCGAAGACATTTTTTCTAAAGAGTGGAATTCCCAGCCGGAGAGAGGAGATGAGTGTTTCCTGATAGCTTAAATGAAAAGTGAATAGGTTAATAGGCAACCGTGTATCATCGTCGACCAGATCATCGCTTGCCATCAAGTGAGATAGTGGTCAAACGTGAAGCTATAAGTAACATCCGTTTTTATTTGCATTAATTTCCTGGCCATGTATTTTGCATTGATAGTCATTACCATTATTAAATTAAGATCAATTTATTAAAAATTATGATTAAATCTTGTCTAGTTTATTGAATGGAAGTACTCATATTTATTAAAGTATAAAATTATTTTATTATTTACGCTGAATATTTTACACCAAGCGGAAAATAGTCATCCAATGTCATGTAAATAAACGTTTATTATTGTATATGACATTAGTATTATATAAGTTAAACAGGTAAAACATTGCTTTTATTATTTAATTTATTTTTATATTATAGCATCATATAGTAACCTGTTTTGCCACATTTAAATCTCATTTGTTGTAAACAACACGCGTAAATACTTCTCATCTTTTGCGAGTCACGTGTGAGTTGGCAGTGGTGGATGGGGTGATGGGTGGCGTGTGAGTGGTCTGCGGTGGCGTGGTGGTGGTGGTGTGTGTTGGCGACAAGTACAAGACAGAGAATTAGAGGAAAAAAAATCGCTACTTATTATAGCAGATAGGAGTTGTCCAAATCACACCCGAAGACTACTCATTTATGAATCTTTTGTATGGCCTTAAAGAAGGCCTACAGGTAGATGATATTATATTTGTATATTGGGGGCTGAATATCTCGTGTATTATATGTTTGTGAATGCACCCACGATACAGGGATGACTCTTTGAATGGGGCATCATATTTTTTAAAATTATTATTATTATTATTATTGATAGAGCGCAAGCGCTTGACCAACTAGCTTACCTGATGGATAAAGGAAGGAGCACGCTTGACTTAAAGTAATCTATTCACTCTTGACAGGTCTGTGAAAAAATACAGACTTTAACAAGGAATTCCAATCCTCAGCTGTTCGCACAACGACATTTCCGTTGCCTTAATCGGTTTTTGTTTATTTTATTTATGATTGATTGATTAAAGCCAACTTTTATTATTTACGCTGAAGTTCTTTAGCAAGTGTCGTAATCTGACAAAACAAATATCAATTTCAGATAAAACAACAGATATTACTTTACGGTCATTGAAAAAAAAAAACATTAAAAATAAGTCACCATGCCAGCCAGTACTTATCTAGATAACCAACTTTATCAAACTGATTAAAAAGTTAAAACCCAACATTACAAGGTAATCTTTTGACATTGAAAAAGTAGCGTCTAGGTTAGACACAGGAATTTAAATATTTTTTGGTAATAAAGTCTTAATCTCAATGTCCGACAAGGTGATAAGACTGTCCTACACCTTGATAAACGTGGTCACACTAATATTGTAAAGGCAAATGTTTGTATGTGTGTGTTTGTTACTCCTTTACGCTCAAACGGCTTAACAGGTTTGGATGAAATTTTGCACACGGGTAGTTCATGTCCTGGAATAGAACATACTTTATATCCCAGGAATATGTTGTGATGGGGACCAAAGGTTCTGGAGTGGCGACCAAATACCGGAAGACGCAGCGTTGGAAGGCCTCCAACAAGGTGGACCGATGACCTGGTCAGGGTCGCGGCAATCCGATGGATGCGTGCCGCACAGGACCGGTCGTTGTGGCGACGCTTGGGGGAAGCCTATGTCCAGCAATGGATGTCTTTCGGCTGATATGATGATGATGAATATGTTCCCTTGGGATAATTTTCGCTCTGCCCAGAGGGAGAGAAGTTCTTTGATGACTTCCCACCCAAAAAAAGGTAGATTAAGTACGTTTGTGATATTTTAATTGGACACACCAGGATTTATTTGGTGTCAAATCTACCTAATAAACAATTCCCTATCTTCACTCAAGAAGGTTTTATTCAGTATCTCTTCCTATATCATTTCAGACCAACACTGAAACACAGCCTGTTCTACCAGCACTATCAACGAGAACAGTCCCACCATCGGAAACCAGAAATTAGTTTTTAATTGGTCTTAGCTAAATAGACTCAAGTTTTAAAGTGTTTGCAAGTCAATTTCAATAGCATAGTCACACAAATCTTGTTTAAAATTCAATTCTACCGAGCCTGTTAAGTGTTCACATCCGTTTTAATCTCAATACTTTCAAATTAAAGTAAATATAGGCAGAGTAGAAATAAATGCAATGGACGCAAATACATGAATATGAATTTAGTTAAATGCAAAATAAACGGAAATTGTTTATATTAGTTTATTAAAATAGAGTTCACAGTAATTATCATAATGGCGAAAGTGACTCAGTCTGTTTGTTTGCTACGATTTCACGGTTTAAGTGTGTTCTGAGTTGATTTTAATTAATATTTGCTGGCTTTGAAGTACCTCATTAAGTACTTTAAATTATGATTCCATTTATTTTCTATTTATTTATATTTTTAAATATTAAAAAAAAACATACATATCGGTATCTATATAAAAATTAGTAGCCCACCGGCATCCGGAACAGGGTTGGACCCTGTTCTGCTACCGTGGTCAGGCTCAAATTATTATTATTATTCTGCTTTTGGGTTTTATATCACTCAGCTTTGTAGTTGAGTAATATAAATAATATTAATATTGTATTACAGAAATATTATAAAATCAACCACTTTATTTAAAAGAGTACCCATGGAGTTTCTCCATAGGAAACCACCAGTTGATACCATGCTCTAGCTTCTGACAAGTGATAAACACTTAGTAGGCCTCTTCTTCTTTGCCTTCGCCTCTCTGTTAACCGGGGTCGTCTTTTTTAATGATTCGGCGCCATTCATTACATTCACAGGCTTATGTGAAATAAGATATTTTGAATTGAAATCATAGTGAGATTTTTACAATACAGCACTACAGAGCCTACCGGCCTCTTAACTTTTGATATGTAATAAAAAAAAAAATAGATTCAAGACGCTAACAAATCTCATTTTATTTAACAACGAACTGCCCAACGCTGCCGTTATCAACAAAAAAATCTAGTTTCATTTTAAAATGGCGTAAAAACCAAAATTCTACAAGCAACGCCAAAGGCACAGCTATACCTATCTATCAATTAAGTCGGACCGACTGCAACCCACAATACTGTTTAAATTCAGTATAAATCACTTCTAGCTTTATGATTATGTCATTAAATAGTAGTCCTAATCTATAGTAAACTAATCCACTAGCAATAGCAACTAGGTATATCCTGTGATGTATCGCACGAATGGGTCGTGGGGTTATTTGGACCGGGACCGCGGTCCCAATTTCCACCTATGAAAGTAATATTAAAAAAAAAAAGACGTGTGGCACTCGGGGACTGCCGCGGTAAAGCTATTGCATAGCATTTTTATCAAAATTATTTATTTATTTTATTTATGCAGTATTTTTTTTTCCTTTGTTTTTTTTTCTTTGATAATAATTGAAGTTACACTTTCACACATTGAATTGAATTTTGATTGATTGTTCACTCATTTGTTTTCTTATCGGTCACCACGCTCAAAAAACAAATGAGTGGAGGGTGTTAGGTTATTTTCGTTACGGAATTTCTGGATCGGTCTCCACGCTCAAGGCCCGCGATAGAAGCTATGCAATAGCTTAAAAAAAAACCTTTCTGTATCACCACGAATCCCATTCGAAAGTGATCTGTATCTTGTTGCAAAAAGTCAATAAAACACAACATAAACCAGTCAAGAAAATCTACAGGTAGGCAATTATCCTACTAATCGAAAAAGCATGTCACGAAATCAAGCCCCCATGCATCACCTTACACATGTAACTACATAATAACAAAACAAATGACAACAAAGCACCGGACAAAAGCCAGTTGCCCAACCCTACAGGCCGCTAATTGCTGGGAAACTAATGGTAATTACGTGCCCAGCGCTGCCCAGCAGTGAACAACGACACACTCGAGTACAGCACATTATTCATTGAAGAAAGTGAGACCAAACTGACCCGTAGGGGTTTTTAGATTGATTTAATCGCGGAGATTAGCCGCTCACATTGGTAAAATCGATGTAATTTTATTAAAGAAAGTGTGTTAAGTATAGAAATTATGATAGTAATCTGTTTTGTCGGATTATAACAAAGATTTTGACCTATCGATGTGCCGCACGTGGGGTATTAGATTCGATTTCTAGCACAGAACTGTTCTATTAGGTTAATGTAATACTACTGTGTTATATTCACTGTAGGAAACACTAGGGTTAGGTTAGGTCAGCTGGTACTGAGAATTAAAGTTAAGATAGTTTTTGGAATTTAATTGCAAGAAAGTTGAGATGTGGATGAATGGAGAAGTGAGCAAGAGAAGATGGGTGGATTCTTTGATAGCGTGACGACTGACTATCACATAATCTTCTACACTAATTATAAAGAGGTAAAATATGTTTTTTTGTTTGTAGGAGGTAATATCTGAAAGTACTGGTCCGATTGCTGAAATGTTGTCACCGATAGAAAGCTGCTTTATTCCTGAGTGACATTAGCTATATTTTATGTATGCAGGCGAAACTGCGGGCAAAAGCTAGTAAATAATAAAGAGATTCCCATAGAAATTAAATGAGTACTGATAAAATTATTACGTACAATATAAAATGATTTAATAAAGAAAAACCCTGCGAATAAGCCCTTTATTGAACCTAACCTAACCTAACCTAATAGTAGGTAACATTACCTTTTTAGGTAGGCACTAGAATATCCGTTTTGCCTTATTACCATCTTATAACAGTATCTTTGACACAACTCTAACAGCATGTCATGTCGCATAATATTTATGAGCTAGACTTAACAATGCAAGTTTACAGATAATGTACGCCGTGCGACGTTGTAGTGGAGACCAGATGACATTATTAGTAAATTAGCTTACAATACAGCGCCTGTCTCACCTGGCGATATATTTCTAGTCATAATACTGCCAGTGACTGAAGGAATACGTAACTAGTCCAGCTATGGAACGCTTTGAGTCAGTAAGCCAAGCACAAACTTTATCATCATTTAAAAATATGGTCAAGGATCTCATCTACTTCTCTCCTTGAACGTCATTATATCGGTAGGTAGGTATTTCGGCTCGTGGGATTTCTTGGATCGGGACCACGGCCCAACTCCCACCTATATATTTTTTTTTTGTTTTGGTGGGTATTTTGGGACCACAAATTAAAAAAAAAAAATGTTTTTGGTAACTGTACTTTAGTGAAGTTGGGACCGCGGTCCCCGTCAAAAGAGCCTTATAACCCGATATTTTCTCTGCTTTCATATTTAAAGTCTTTTTGACATAGCATGAGCAGGATGACAGCAGGAAGAAAATATGAGAGAAAAGGATAGGTACATTGTACATGTACATTGTATGAATCCGACAGCTGTCACCCGCACCATCCGGCCTTAGTAATTGTATTTATATACTGCGTATCTTTTCTCCCTCTCTGTCAAACCCACCTAAAGTTTGTCTCTCATCATTCATGAAGGCACTTACGAGTCCTAAAAATCTTGCTTGTGTCTTCATTATATAACAATACACAGACCATAGTCTACGTATTACGAATATTTGGTTGGAGCATTCCAGGTGCAAGCATGCAGAAAAGATGCAATATTTTTTCTTTGAAAACTTGAAGAACGTGCTGATAAGCCGGTTAATTAATTGGACACTACTACCAAACAACAACATATAACAATTCAACCAAATAACTAGTTACTTTTTTTTTTTTTTTTTTTTTTTTTAATTGAGATAAACTAGTGCTTGACTGCGATCCCACCTGATGGTAAGTAGCGATGCAATCTTTGATGGTGAGGCGCACTAGTTTATTAAGAGCCTATTCACTCTAGCCTTGAAGACACCCAAATTATAATCGGACGGGAAGACCGCAGCAGGCAGACTGTTCCAGTCCTTCGACGTACGCGGTATAAACGACGAGGCGAAACGCTTAGTCCGGACCGTAGAGGTTTCAACAACGTAAGGGTGAATATTCGCCGTACGTCGGGTTGTCCGATGGTAGAATTGCGATGGCGGAATCAAGTCATGCAATTCCTGCGCACACTCTCCAAAATGCATCCTGTAAAACACCGAAAGGCTGGCTACCCTACGCCTATGCTCAAGGCTTTGAAGGTTGGACTTAACCAAATCTGGATCACCAATTAGCCTCTTTGCACGCCTTTCCACCGAGTCCAAAGCTGCCAGGTGGCATTTTGCAGCACCAGCCCATATGTGACTGCAGTACTCCACACACGAACGGACCTGTGCTTTGTATAACATTAAAAGCTGTCCCGGTGTGAAGTACCGCCGGACCTTTGCAAGAACGCCCAGCTTCCTAGCAGCTACCTTGGCTTTGGACTCAATGAACCGCCCAAAGTTAAGGTCTGAGGGAATTTCAACCCCCAAGAGCTGAAGGCGGTCGGTGTACTCCAGGGATAAATTCCGAAAAGTAGGAACCAAGGTGCACGGGCTCCTTTTGGCAGTGAAAAGACACGCTTGTGTTTTGGCGGCGTTGAATCCCACTAGATTGGCTTCACCCCACTTGGAGACTGCCTGAAGTGAGATATTCGTTCGCTCTACCATAGCCTCTCTTTCGGACCGGATTAGCTCCTTACTAGCCCGAGCACTGGGCAGGTATCTCTCTACAACTGTGCTATCATCTGCATACCCATAGATACCGGGCACCAGCAGATCGTTGATATGCAACAGGAAGAGAGTTGCAGAGAGAACAGACCCCTGAGGAACTCCGGCATTAATCGTCATGGGCTCTGATGAGCATCCGTCGACAACAACTCGGAGAGACCGTTCACTCAGGAAGTCTTTTACCCAGTTAATCAGACCAGGGGAAATGCCGTACGCTGGAAGCTTACTCAATAGGCTAGCGTGCCATACCCTGTCGAAGGCCTTCGAGACGTCTAAGGAAACTGCAATCGCTTCCCCATTCTTCTCGAGGGCCTCGCCCCACAAGTGGGTGGCATAAACCAGTAGGTCCCCAGTAGACCGCTTGCGGCGAAACCCGTACTGTCGGTCACTGAGGAGATCGTTACCTTCCAGGTATGCCATGAGGCGCGAGTTCAATACACGCTCCATAATCTTGCAGAGTATGGAGGTTACCGAAATCGGCCGATAGTTGGTAGGATCGGCACGACTGCCCTTTTTGGGCACGGGTTGCACGTTGGCAAGCTTCCAGGACTTGGGCACTATACCAGTCCTAAATGAGAGGCGATACAAGCGCGTCAATACAGGAGACAACTCGGGCGCACAAGCCTTTAGAACAATCGCTGGAATGCCATCTGGTCCACTGGCTTTATTCACGTCTAGACGACGCAGCTCTCTCAGAACTTCTCTGTTCCTCATGTGAACCTCCTGCATTGAAGAGTTACAATGAGGCAGAGTCGGTGGAGCAGCATTGCTAGTGTCAAGACGAGAATTATGGGCAAAGAGAGATGCAAAGAGTCCTGCTTTCTCTCTTGCCGTATGAGCCAGTGTTCCATCAGGCTTTACCAGCGGAGGCAAAGTGGGCCGACAGAAGTTCGCCTCGACCGACTTGGCAAGAGACCAGAATGCTCTGCTACCGGACGGCTGTGCAGAGAGTTTTTTGCCAATATGGGTTATGCGGTCGAAGCGTGCCTTCTTTAATGCTTTTTTGTAGGACTTGGCAGCATGGTTGAAGGCTCTCTTCTTTGAATTCAGATCCGGAGCTTTGCGGTCACGAGCGTCAACCCAGGCGAGAAACGCCGAATGCTTACGCTCTTCAGCCTGAACGCAATCGGCGTTGAACCACGGGTGAGCTGAGCCACCGATGCGTACATCGCTATAAGGGATAAAATACTCCATAGCTTGGCGTATCACATCGGTTACAGCATCCGCACAGCTCGACGGATTTTCAGAAGAGAAGCAGACCTGCTGCCAAGGATAAGACGCAAAGAAATGCCGCATCTCATCCCAATCTGCCGACCTGTATCGCCACATTCGCCGTTCGCCACGTGAGTCGCGGTCAGGTGGGGAGAAGGACGATACAGACTTCACCAGACAGTGATCTGAAGTTCCAAGTGGTGAGGAAACTGTTACGACACATCTGTCCGGATCGGTGGTCAGCAGTAGGTCCAGACAATTGGCAGTATGACCAACTACATCAGGCACCCTCGTCGCTTGCTTTACCAACTGGGAGAGGCCCAGCGACACTGCAAAGTTTCGAGTTTCCCTCCCAGCGTGGTCGGTCCTCTGGTATGGGAAAAGCCAGTCTTGATGGCAGGCGTTAAAATCCCCCAGAGCGACAAACTGCGCATCAGGGTGCCGATGCAGAGCCTCATCGGCGGCCTCACTGAGGTGGCCAAACAGCCGAGTCGTCTCCTGGTCGCCACTGTGCGACCGGTAAACACAGGTGTAGACAATTTTGTCCACACCGGTGTCCACCAGTAACCATAAACTTGAAAAACTGGGGTCTTCAAGGTGACGGAGACGCTGGCAGCAGATGTCATTGCGGACGTATACACAGACCCCGGCACGCTGCAGGAAATGGTGCTCCAAAGAGTATCCCGGGTAGTCGAGATACGCCGCATCAGACGGACATCTGATCTGCGTCTCCGTCAAGAAAAGTAAGTGGGGCTTGTCAGTCTCGAGGTGGTGGTGGACTGCATCGAGATTGGAGTGCAGTCCTCGTATGTTTGAGAGGTGCACATGGAACGAGAGGACGTGCATCCGCTGTACACACTTACTTTTCCTTTACTACACGCACTATTGCACATTAGTACAAAATTGCAATTACTTCCAATAACATCGTACATATTTTATATTCATTCATATTTCTCTTTACACGTAAGGCACAAATTATTTGGACAGCTACGTGACTATTAAAATTGTTATTTATACAAAACTGACACCGTAACAACCCAACCCATTGGTAATACTGTGTTATTACACTGTCTGCACAATTAATAGGTAGCGTTAAATATCAGATTACTTACTGGTATTACCTATATTTAGGTGTAACTTGTAAAATGTTATGGAGGACATTCAAAATAAAATTAAAATTATACGATCAGTTACAAGTAACGTAGACACCTACTGGGCTTAAACAGTTTAAAGAGTATATCATCGACTATCTTTGGCCCACGGGTTCGCCCACGTACACAAAGTATAGCCTATGTCACTTAGGAATAAAGCAGCTTTCTATCGGTGAAAAAATTTCGCAGTTGGGTACTTTCAGAGATTACCTCCTACAAACAAAAATTTACAAAAACAAACTTTATCTCTTTATAATATTAGTAATAAGTGTAAATTTAACAAGAAAAGAAGTATCAATTTTATTAATTGTATTTTTTTTATGATACAAACTAGTGCTTGGCTGCGATCCCGCCTGATGGTAAGCAGTGATGTAATCGTTGATGGTGAGGCGCACTAGTTTATTAAGAGCCTATTCACTCTAGCCTTGAAGAGAGCTTAAATTATAATCGGACAGCAGGCTTCATCAGACAGATTTTTTTTTATAATGGATAGGCTTGCGTTTGACCACTATCTCACCTGATGGTAAGCGATGATGTGGTCGACGATGGAACACGCTTGCCTAAAAGTAATCTATTCACTCTTGACTTAAAGACCCCTAATTTAAATTGTATTAAGACAAGCTTTTTGACTCTAAACACTATGTAGAGAGGTATGTACCTACGTGTTTTGAAACAATAAAACCATCAATGAGATACTGTTGCTATTTATTTACTATGTTCAGTTAAGTTACAGCTAATCAATACTTACAAGTTTACAAGCAACACGCTTTCCTATTCAAGTGGACTAAGCACGGTCAATGCCTTATTCTTATTTTGATTATACAGTAATTTCCGAGATTAGGTCTACTAAACAGACCTCCATTGATAATGATAGAGAACAAGTAAACTAGTGCAACTTCAGACAAACCAGATACCTAACAAAGTTTCTACGGGCCGCCAATCAGCGCCATCGTGATTCATACTAGGGATGTATGTAACGGAAGAGGTTATATCGGAACCGAATTTGGAAACGGAATTTTTAAGTTTGATTTGTCGGATTTGGAACCGAAATCGGAGGTGGAAACAGAAGCGTCAAACAAAAACAAATAAAAGATGGAATGGGTGGATGGAAGGAAGGGATGGGTCGGAAGGCCTCGTGCAAGATGGAACGATGACCTGGTGAAGGCCGCAAGAATGTGATGGACGCGAGACGCATAGGACAGTTCGTTGTGGCGACACTTGGGAGGTCTATGTCTAACAGTGGACGTCTTTCGTCTAAAACGATGATGATAAATGAACAGCGAACTCTCAACATTCCATATAAGTACAAAACAACAAATGAAAGAGTAATTAACAAAAGGTATAAGGAAGGTTCGCCGCGACACAAGCTATTTGTACCTCCGATTTTAAAGTTTATCGGAACCGAAGGTGCAAAATCAATTGTACCGAACTTTTTTTTGTACTTATTGATAGGCTCACGTTTGACCACTTCCTCACCTAATAGTAAGTGATGATGTGGCCGACGATGGAGCATGCTTGCCTAGAAGCAACCTAGACTTCACTCTTGACTTAAATACCTCTGGAATCAACAACTTACCTAGTACCGGTATCGGAGCTGCGTAACATCTCTGATTCACACTTGATAATATGCAAAAGGCGTCAGGCTACGACCGGGGCAACAGTCATGCTCACCTTTTACTATTGGTCTAATTAACGGATATCCGTCGCCATAAAGAAACCCAACACGACCATAAAATGACTGCTTGCAGATTTTCTAATATTGATACTGTGTTTTCTTTGCAAAAAAATGTGGAATGAACGCAGCTATTGGAAAATATAGGTTGATAATAAAAATAAAGAAAATTAAACTTTCCTTTTGCTAGATTAATGCTGGACGGCTGAAATAATTACTAGTCTTGCGAAGAAAGAAGTAGACGCAGGAACATAATTTTAAAGATTCGCATCTGTGTGATGTAATGACGCAAAGAAACGTTAGTGAAATTAATTTAATTAGTCTGCACAAGGAACGACAGCTAGGTATCAATTAAAATAACACTTTAACACTTGTATCACGAAAAATACTGTGCAACATATTTATGCACATGCATGTCATGAGACATTATCAGACGGACCAATTCTCGTACCTACTTAAAAAGCGTTTAAATAAGACAATTCACGTCAAAAACGTGTTAAAATACACCAAATTCAGACAGATTAGATTGCGAACGCTATTTTTCGTCTTTTTATCAAAGAAAAGATGACAAAATCATGAAGATATACCATCAATCCTGATGACGTAATCAACCAACTTAAAACTTAGGTAATTTAAATTGCACGCAGGGCTGCGCCCGCGCCGGCGCACAGCCACCGGAAAAGGGCGCGACAGTTGAACTTTCGGCCAATAGCATTCGCATTCGCGCCGATGCATCCAGTGCAAGCGGACGTGCGTGACTCAGGGGCCTGCGATGTTAGCGATTGAACGCGTTTTGCACACGGATTATGTGTTACAAACCAGATAGAAATGATAAAGCATGCTTCCTTTTATTATGTTTGTTGCTAAGTGGAGGGATCTGAGAGACGCGTTTTTATACAAAACAGTACTTTTGAACTTTGTTTAAGGACATTCTGACATTTCCTTATTCGTCAAAATGATTACCAACTTGTTTGCTATGTTAAGTCATTGCATTTCTGGATAACTCAATTCAATCCAAAAATATTTTTATCTCATATGTATAGGCCTAATATGGGCATTTATAAAACGTCAGTAACTGGTGCACGGCTTAAATTGGTCGTTTCCTATGCAGAAATACTTGCTACCAAGAAACTAATAATATTTAAGTAATAAATAACTTTGACCAAATTGAGAACGAGTTGCATTTTAGTCTAACCAAATGCCCATCGGATCTTCCTAACCCAGTTACTGATTTAACCCTTCCTTGCTAAAATCTGTTGCACCGGGCGTAACGAACCAATGATATAGTAACCACAAATCTAAAAATATACCAGAAATAAATTGGACGCATTATTTGAATACCAACCAGTGTGACGCCATAACCAAAATCAATGTCAGTTACCGAATATTTAACATAATCTTTTAAATAAAATGGGGAAGTAGATCTCTATTCCAGCCAATGTAACGCTTGATAATAAAACAATTAATATGAAAATAAACATTGTGTAACGCATTTTGCGTTTTTTCTGCCATTTCCGTCTAATTAAAGATGGAAATTGCTGCCTCAGATTTTTGTCTTGGTTAAAAAAAATGCCTAGTTACTATATTTGAAAATCATATGGCGTAACGCATGTATTAGCTTACTAAATAAAGATGTTTGTTTACTTGAAATATACATATAAGATTACTCTTGTGTGCATCGGCCCATCGGGTAATTTCAATAAGGCTGACTATTCCCGGACGCGTAGCTTCTTAGATGCGTATTTGTTATACGTTTGGTGTACGCCTGTCGCCTGATCGCAGCTTACTTACAAAGAAACTAACTATGAAACTCTGTCGACGAAACGTTCTGTCGCGTTGTTGCCACTTCGTCGACGAATACGCGTTTAAGAAGCTACGCGTACGTGGACAGTAGGCCTTAGTTGAACAAACGTCTGCCAGTAGACAAGAAAAAAGTTAGGATAATTTTATACAACGCGAATTTTATAAACCGTCATAATTTTATATACACCGGTACATGAAACACTATCGATTTGTACAGATAAAATTAAAAAATAAATTACCTTTTTTTCAAAACTCGTATTAATTTACGCATGTACGAAATTAACTTCTTCAAGAAAACGTCAGCTGAGCGAGTTCAATGACCTGTAAGTAGTTTGTACGCAACGTCGACTACTATCTACATATAACGTAATTGACCTCGCTCAGCTGACGTTTTCTTAAAAAAAAATAATTTCGTACATGCGTAAATTAATACGAATTTTGAAAAAAAGGTACTTAATTTTATCTTTTCAAATCGATAGTGTTTCATGTACCGGATCGACCCACGGGATTAAAACGATTAAACTTTAGCGGTGTTTATATATATATATGTATATATAGTCTCAGGAAAGTTCTTCGGAAAAGAAAATTGGAAAAATTGCACGGAAAACAATAAAAGACATTTTACATTTTTTAAATATTTTATTCAAATTGTTTCTAGGAGTAAATATAAAGGTTACTAGTCAATCCTTTCATTTGACAGAATGACATCAGTCGGATCAACTAGTACATATAATACGAATAACTAATAGTCGAAGGCAAAAATCGAATGAACCTATTCCACTATGCATCAAAATATCTGCATTAAATTTTATGAATAACGATATCTATTTAATTCCCTGCATAACAAAATAAATAAGGTAGCAGTAAGCTGTCTACCGTAATAGCCAATTACTTATGATGTAAATTACTATTATTTGGATCGCTAAACACTTCAGACCGGACGGATATTAATTTTCAATCTCTTACGCCAAGGTTTAACATTATACAGGTTATTTAATACGAAACCTATTAGAGCTGGAACGATAGCTGGTTTAACCTCGATATTATGTAATCTAGATTTTAGATGGTAGGCTGTGCTTAGGGCTGCTGCTGCAGGAGCAAAAAATCTCGGCGTAAATATATTTAATAACCTCATCGGAAATTGTATGTTTGAGCCGTATGGGGTGGAAACACCCTAGTGATACAGCGCTCGGACCCCTGTGGTCCGACAGCTCATCGAGTTGTTCGTGATATAAACAAACAGCTGTTCAACTCTTCAAGTGACCAGACTGTGCTTTTCCTCAGTCAACGATTCAACATTGCTATCCATAGTGGCAATGCTGCCAGCTTTCTGGGCACTTTTTCCTTTGATATTGATGTGGATGAATTTTTCAATGTTCACTAAGTTCTTTTACTACCTGCGTGTACATACTATTATTTTTAGTTTGTATATACTATTAAGTTATAATATTTATTAGCTTAGATGTTTATAAATAGTTATAAAATAGATAGATTTTATATTGATCCATCGATCTAAATTCAATACTCAAATATCCGTTGCATTAAAATTATAATTATTGTTTATGTGAAAATTGTCGTTGAAGCAAACGTGCTTCAAGAGCAATAACAATCATTATTATTGGATTTATTTCCTCTTAGTAAAAGGAAAACGTTGGTAGCTGCAGTTAAACCAGTCTTTGCTTACATAAATCTTCCTCAATAATTCATCAGCTTAGTCATACCAGCTTATTTTAAGTCACACGTAGACTGTACGTCAGATTATGTATGCAAAATAAACAGAAATATGCATCTACTTTTCTTTTATTCTCAGTAACATGAACTATGTTATTATTATTTGTGTCAACTTAGTGTCATTTAATCCTAGCTTGCATCATAGTGGCACAAGCGTGAGGGTAAGAAATAGCATTCACTGTCGGCTTCTCTATTTACAATATGTTACATTTAATTGTAAACCTACCTAGACACAGAATGGACACTATTATTTCACCAAAGAAAAAAATATATCTACTTTAAAAAGCAAGTGGTTTTTACTAAAACTGGGCCTATCCGAAGGGCTTGGGAGGGCCATACATCCAAATTACCCTGGTAGTCCACCCAACAACAAAAACAAGATCTATACTAAAGCAAGTTTAAGTATATGGCGACAGAAACAAACATCATCCGAAACACTCCGGTACCACCGGGTGCCCGAATACCTCTGTCGAGTAGTCGAGGCCTACCTGTCGGACAGGTATATTGTCTACCCCGGTCACCAGGGAGACTGGAAACGTCGGGAGATGTCGTGCGGTGTTCCGCAGGGGTCGGTACTAGGGCCACCCTTGTGGAACATCGGGTACGATTACGTGCTGCGGGGCGACCTCCCTGACGGGGTCAGCGTGGTCTGCTACGCAGACGACACGCTGGTTCTAGCGCAGGGAGAGTCATACCGGGCGGCGGCCGCATTAGCGACACGCGGGGTTGCGATAGTCGTTGGTAGGATCCAGGAGTTGGGACTCGAGGTGGCGCTGCGCAAATCCGAGGCCATGTGTTTTCACGGTCGCGGCCGTCGGAACGCGCCACCGTCGGGTTCCCAACTAACGGTAGGAGGAGTTCGCATCGGCGTCGGGACATCGATGAGGTACCTGGGACTCATCCTCGACAGTCGATGGAATTTCGTGGAGCATTTCCGACGTCTGGCTCCCAAACTCAACCGGACTGGGGCCGCTCTCAAGCGGCTCCTGCCCAACCTTGGGGGTCCAGACGCCTCCTGCCGGAGGCTCTACGCGGGGATCGTTCGGTCCATGGCCCTCTACGGGGCGCCGGTGTGGGCGCCGTCGCTGCAAAAGCAACCGGCGGCCATTCTGAACGCCTGCCAGAGGGTCATGGCAATTCGGATGGTGCGGGGATACCGCACGATTTCCTGCGAAGCGGCGAGCCTTCTGGCTGGCCTACCACCGTGGGATCTGGAGGCAACAGTTCTTGCACACATGCACGACATGCGCGTGGAGATGCAACGCCGGGGTGAAAGTCCTCTGCCGCGACAGGTCACGGCATGGCGGACAGAGCTCCGGCGGGATCTCATGGTGGAATGGCGTCAGCGACTATCGCAACCCCGTCATGGGCACGCCACAATTATGGCGATAAGTCCCCTCTTTGAGGCGTGGAAAGACCTCACGGCGTCCTAACCTTCCGCATGACACAGGTCCTCACCGGAAATGGCAAGTTCGGGAGGTTCCTGTTCCGAATTAAAGCGGAAGTGACGCCCGGGTGTCGCCACTGTGCGGAACGCCCGGAGGACACGGTGGAGCACACAATCGCGGTGTGCCCTGCTTGGGCGGAGCATCGCCGTGCCCTCGTGGGGGTGATCGGCGGCGGAGACCTCTCGCGCCGGGCCTTGGTCGAGGCCATGGTCCGGAGCGAGGAGGAGTGGCAGGCGGTCGCCGACTTCTGCGAAGCAGTAATGCTCGCTAAGGAGGAGGCCGACCGCATCAGGCAACGGCGCCCTCGCCGCCGCCGGGATTCCGATCCCGATTTCCAGCCACCGTAGGCGCGGGCTTGCGGACAGTGAGCAATGGGTAGCTCGCTGTCCGGCTGTCCGGTAACTGTCCGGACCAAGCCCAAGTCGTCGACGGCGCGCGCTGTTCCCGCGCGCCTCAAGGAGTTGTCAGCAACAGCAGGGGCCCAGCCGGGTCGAAGCCTACCGGGGCCAGGGTTATCCGAAAGGGCGCTCGAGCCCCGGTATGAAGGCTTGAAGGAACGGGATGGGTTTTTTAGTCAGTAAGAGTCTGACACTATCTCCCGCTCCGCCCAAGAGCGGGGGTTGTCATAAGATGATTTTTCCCATCGAAAAAAAAAAAAAAAACATCATCCGAAAAAAAATCTCTAAATAGAAAGAAATTTTCGCACAAGCAAAAAATACATATTTGTAAATAATTGTCCATAACAATATCTACAATAACTCATTTAAAACAATATTCCAAACACCATTAAAACCCAACAACAACCCATGATTCACGGTGGATCCTGTAATTATGTCGCGACTCGCGCTTGCGCAGGGGCGGACCGGGATACATCGCAGGCGTGACCCCGCGACAGGAATATATATTGCCACATCCTTGAATATATTGCACTACTATAATATATGTTCTAAGATGGTCATTGATCTAAAGCTTTGTGTTGCATAGGACTTTAGTTCTTGGAAAGAAAATAGCGTGAAGGTTTTCAATGATACTGATAAATGTGTAATAATTTAAACTATACAAACTCTTTTATTATTCGATCAAGCAGATGAAAATATATCTTTCTAAAACTAACACTTTAGATGGCAATGCATTTAAAGAAACGAGAAGTAATCATGAAGCAAAACATTGTTAATTTAACTATGATTTCACTATTGACGCCATTAAAGCAAGCTGTTTGCATTGCAGAAAGTTTAATATAAGCTCAGACAGCTGGCCATAACAATAAAAATTGTAAAGATAAAACTGTCATTTCAATAAACGCAAAAACATATTGACATTGACAGCACGATTGCAGTGGTTGAAAGATTGGCTGCTGCATTGAGTTCCATGGTTTTGATTCCAAATATTTTATAGCCTACAGATAGTTGTTCCGGGTCTAGATGTTTGTGTGGATAAGTGCAAATGTTTGTAAACGCATCCGCGATACAGGAGTATTTCCTGGTGTCTCATTTGACATTTTACCAAAATTCAAAAAAATTCTCGACGTTACGGTAAAACAGTCCATTCAATATTTGCACAAGCTCAACAGTAATACTAAATCTACTTCTATTGTTATTAAAGCTAACACAGACTTTAGTATCAACCGTTTTCCTACAACAACAGTAACCAACACAGTTAATACAAGGTGCAAAGAAATAAGACGTTTATAATACTTAAAACAATGAACTTTTTCATCTCCTCATTGTTCGCCTTATGTTAATGTGCTTGTTACGAGATTTACGATTTCCGTATTCTACTTTAAAAGGGTGATTATAAAACTATAATTGAGTGCGTAGTTTGGATTGAGTCCAGCCATGTTTATTAGACCTCGTCTCTGCTTTTTTTTTTCGTAATATTTGTAAATACGTTGGTATCGATTGTCATTCATATATCATTGACAGTCGTTACAGGACCCTAGGTCCATCCAATAAATGTGTTGCCTCAGTAACTGGGCTGTGAAGATCTGATAGGCAGGCAGGCTGACTAGGGAGATGAAGATATAATATTTGTGAACAAATCTGTTTATAGACAGGCTATCATTAAAATTATTGAAACTGCTAAAGTTGTATCTACAGTAGTCTACAATTTTAAAAATGTAATTTACGTACTACTTCCGTAAACAGTAATTTCATTAATGATCAATTCATTTTTATTTTTTTATAATCGACATTTCCTCCCAGAGACATATTATGTAGCACAAGCACATCAATAGAGATGTAATAATATAAGACCACATTATACTTTAATATACTATTTAAATTACCCATAATGCTGCCATTAAAAGTACCTAATTAATGTGTTTCGTAACATTTATTATAGTATACTCTTCGTATTTGGTTTAAGGGCACCATTAGTAGGTAAATGTAGCTACACAATGAATATTTTTCGTGTGAAGTTGTATTTAGAGCATCGTGATGAAGTATAATAATGATTAAGAATAAGAAAAAGTCTATGAATCGTTAGGCGTTTTGGAACACGGAAATTGTACAACATGTATTAACAAAGATAGTTCGCCAGTTGTCCTAAAGGTAGATAAATAATAATGGTTTTTTGATTCTGAATTAAAATCAAATATTGAAGTTACAAAAGAAATTATGGTCTCTAAATATGGGTAGTTTATGTGGCTTAATAGACAGCCCAACTGAAATGGGACTGGACAGGCCATGTCTGCTGGCTACCTGACAAACTGTAGGCCAAAATAGCATAAAATTATTGCGTTGAAACAGTAGCACAGAAGAAGAGATGGCGACCGAGCCAGATTGATTACGCCTGAACTAGCAAGAAGAAGCACGAGTTTGCGAAAAATGGAAAGAGTGGAAAGCTTTTACGCAGGAATGGTATAGAACAGGATAAAAAAAAAAAAAAGATTTAGATAAACTTGCTATTTATTATCACAAGCTTCACCTGCATGAAACTAAAAATGATCAGGAACACATTTCCTATTCCAGGATATGGTTTACTCGTGTACCAAATTTCATTCTAATCCGTTTCAACGTTTGAGTGTAAAGTATCATACAAACTGTTGCCTTTATAATATTAGTGTGAGTAACAGCTAATACTGCGACTCAACACAATACACCTGTACACAAACCCAATTAAACGAAACTGCCTTTCAGCCATAAACTTTAACTAAAACATTCTACGTTAAATAACAAAGAACATTTCCAAATAGGTCACGAAGGTGCAGAAAGCAGTTAAAATTTATTTAAGAACAATAACCATAAACAACTTAGAGCTGGAGATAAGTTTGATTTACAGACTCCAAAGATCTCTGCACCATGTTTCCATTCGCACCTCAGTGATAGATGATTGGCTCCCATTGAATTATTTCTATTAACTTGCGATATTGATTCAGAATGAATACGGATACAAGATTTGCTACTTCTGGGTTAATATTTGAGGTGTAAATAGCAGGTTTTGCTTGATTTGAGAAATAATTTATTGGATTAAGAAATTTTTGATTACTTTTTAGTCATGGTTAATTTGGCAATTATAAATCAATTAGGATTACTTTGTAGCTGCTGCTAGCTTCTCTTGTTTATAATTTAATCCATCTGTGAATTCTGTGATCCTTTTAGAGAATTATTTGACAAGTCAGGACTGCTTTTTATGTTCCTTAAATGTTTTGACAATATCAGCTATAATTCCATTCACATCCGAAGTATCTGCTTTGGAAACTCTTAACTCGTAACTCTTGTCTTGTGTTTATTTAAATTGCATTCTTCTTCGTCTTGATGCCTTCCGCTTTTCTTATTACAATGGCCTATTTCGGTAATTTAATAAACATTACTATCCAACACCTCGTACCAGCGCCTCGTGGTCTTTAATAGTGCCTATTTATTAACCCCTTCAAGGTAAACTCGCGTAATCGTAATAATACGCATTACATCACCCACGCTTCTTTCCTTTTGAGATTCGAAGCAAAACTTCAAGCGACATACAACACAAAGTTCTATTAATGCTGTTAGGGGGCCTACACATTGGTGCGCTAACACAAATGCGCGGGAGTGCTGTGTCAAACAAAGCGAACAGTAAGACAAAAATTTAGGTTGGCAATACACGTATTGTACTGTAATATGGAACCCCATGCAAAAATCACACCCGCTATGACTAATAAAAACTACGAATTTTTATTCCGCATGCGTTTCTATTAGCGTGCACCCCCGGAGCGCGCGTTGTTCAAACACATGCGTGGATCAATAACTCGTTCTCGCCAATGTGAACACTCCCTTACTTGTCACAAAATACGTTTGAGAACTACATTTATGACTACATTGCATACGGAGTGACAGGCCGGTAGCGCTACTCCTACGCTAACCATGGACTCGAGTTACTGAACTGTTTCGAATTTACATCGAGTTTGAATTCGTTTAAGATTTCTGTTGTCAGATGGTTTGAAGACTCGATTGGAGAAGGTTTAGTAACTAGATGTAAATTTTAGACGGCGAAAGTAAGAAGCTTTATAACAATAATATGATTGATATAAGATTGCAGAGAGTATCTTAATCAAGAACAAATTAAACTAGAGAAGCATAGACAATGACGGAATCAAATGACATAAATTAAGGAACAAAACTAGACTAAATGACGATACAAAAGCTATAAAGGAAATTACAACACAAAACATAACACAATGTTGTCTAAGTGAAAATACTTAGTATTAATCTTACATTTTCACTTGTACTGCACCTATGACAATAACAAATAATTTACAGCAAAGACATTTGTATGAGGCAACACTTTCTATGAAACAAAGGTTGGATGGAACACTTTATTTCACAATATTGAACATAAGAAACTTGGTTTCAAAACTAGAAAATAGACTATAGTACTTTCTTATAACTTTTGTTATGTATCTACTACTTTTTCTTTCGTGTTGATCTGACTCAGATCTGTAGCCTGATTCACGTAAAATCAAACAAGCCAAATATCGTTGAACTTTTATAGCCGTTCGTTCGATCGAAGTCCTATCCAAAAGCGGTATTCACGTGTTCCTTAATCGGGATTGGATAAAACGACAACTCAACTGACTCGAAACTAAACGATCTATCGACAACTTATTTCCAGTTACATTAATAAGTATTCTACCAGGGATAATGAAATACAGTTTTTTTTTTAAATCGACTCTTTGACCAAACGACTTTAAAATCGGTGTCGTTCAAACTCGATTGATGGATGTGAATACGGAAATGGTCTAAACGACTAAATCGCTATGATATCGTTACGGTTTTGATTACGTGAATCGGGCTACTGGTCCGGCCAATATTTAGCCACGTGGACAGCTCTGTCGCTGGCCTCGTATAAGTCGTGGAAGGTGCAGGTAGTTGTGCATGCTGCGCAGGAAAGGAGATGACACATATCCTGTGAAGGGGCTCCACACTGGCACTGTATTTTGTATTACTACTAATATCGTCTTTAATATGTCCCATCATATATTATAAGGTTTGAACAACCGCAGCTCCAGATACAAATTATAGTAAGTATTTGTAATATTTTGATAACAGCTTTCAGATATGATGTATTAAAGTCATTAGCAGATTTATCGACATCGAGACCAATTGCCACAACTAAAACTTTAATGGAATTGTGACTTACTGCAGACTTGATAATTTAATAAATATTTATATGGATTAAATAAGTATGTACTAGAACCTTTATTAGATCATTACCAACTTCCTGCCTCTGTCCCATGCTCTTTGGGGTCGGCGCAACACGTGTTTTTCTTCTATTCTATACTTAAAAGCATCTCGCTATCACTGACTGCCTTCTCCTTTAATCATCATATCCTTCTTCTCACTCAATCCATCTATCTTTCCTTTGGCCTCGCTCTGCTTCTCTAGCCATCAACATAACAGACACATATATGTAACTCTTTTAGTAACATGCCTTTCTTCCCTCCTTTACACATGGCTATATCTACCAGTACATTTTATAGTACTCTAATAGTACCTAAATAAGCTTAGTCAACACGACTGTACATTGTCACTTTCAAAACTACAATTATTACAACATTGAACCGTTGTCAGTTGAAACTTGAAATAGGGAACAACAAAAGGATTGATGACCGCGCAGTATCAAGGACACAGCAATTTGCATCGATCTATCGATAGAAATAAACGGCTATCGTGACTAAAGCAATTATAGAGGGGATACGCAATAAACTCCAATAGAAAAGATTGATTGGGAATGAAAAAGTATGTTGTTGTCGTGTAGACGTTCCCATGGAAAAATGATCACCATTAGCAGATAGCTTCATTTCAGAAATATTGAAATAAAATGTAATGTTAGGGTCAATGAGATTTAATCTAAACGTTGGTTGCATTAATTTTTTTAATACAGCACATGAAGACTAGAACCAACCTGGTTCTTTTGCTTAACTTCCTGTTTCTCCACCTGCGCATAGTGCCTAAATTGAAGAACCGAGGTTGGTGGATAGTGTACCTCTAGAACATGGGTTCCCAACCAGTGGGGCGCTTGCATATGAAATTGCCAATATGGTAGATATACACCGGTTTTTAAAAGTAGAAGTTTATCTTCTTTCCAAATCACATTAGGCAAACCCTCATCGCTTACCATCAGTATGATCATTTAATGGACAAATGTAAGCCTATTAAATAAAAAATAATATTTACCAGTTCAGTCCCTGGACTTGTCCGCTAATAATATCATACTAAAACCGTCGATCTGTCCGTCTGCATGGTGATTATATAGTATAATACATAATATATAATATATATATTATATATTATAGCATTACCACCCGGGATCATCCGCAGCGCAACTGCGGGGGGTGATACCGTAGATCGAAGCTCTCAACATAATTACAAAATCACCGACCGGTAATTTAACACAAATTAGTTTTATTTTTAAGTTGTGACCGGGAAGCAGGTCTGTTTTTAGGTGGGAAATCATCCAGTGACATCTCCCGCCCTTGGGCGGGACGGAAAGTCGTGTCAGACTTTTACTGACTAAAACCCCTGTCCCTTCTTTGCCTTCACTAAAGGGCCCCAGGGTTCGGGAAGTAGGTCTTAAGAAACGCTGCTACAATTACTGCAGGATCGAAGGAGCCATCAAGGCCCTCGAACACGGGTAATTGAAGAAACATGGGCGGGTTTTTAGTTAGTAAAAGTCTAAGTCTGACACTCACTCATGCTCCACTCAGAGCAGGATGAGTTATTTGATGCTTTCTAACCTAAAAACAATAACAACAATAATAGTATTCGTCTTAGTGAGAGTCGCTTTGCAATCATTGCAAATGTGTATGTCTTAAAAAGAAATGTAGAAATAATGTTGTGACTAGAGGCTATGTCCGTAATACTTTACACGTTTTAGTGAATGAAGCAAACAATGATACCTATTTCGAGCTAACAGATAAAAATAAGCGATTGTAATACCTCGCTTTACTAGACAGTACAGCTTTTGCTGAATCAACCAGACGGTATCTAATCTCACCGATTCTTTTTATCAGAGCCCTTTTACATAACAAGAATATTGAATTAATCCACCATGACGTAGGTTTTTACACAAGTGAGTAATTTTTTAATTATTATTATTAAGGCGTTGTACCACACTAGATAACTTTTTGCCTCTTATTGTGGATATGCTCACTCGGGCCCGGAACAGCTATCCATACAAATATTTGTTTCGGGCGGGAACAGAAATCGCGAGACGTAACCCAAAGTCAAACCCTCAACTATTACGCCAATCGTACCGTCGAATTATTTCATTAGTTTCTTTTTTTTTTGGTATTTATACGCTCACGCTTGACCACTATCTCACCAGATGGTAAGCGATGATGTGGACGACGATGGAGCACGCTAGCCTAGAAGTAACCTATTCACTCAAGTATTAATATAAAAGCTTCTAAGATTGACCGAAGAAAAAGATTAACCGTCGTCAAGCAAAGTGCTGAAAGCACTGTACTGCTTGGACCGAATGATGTCAGATTCTCTGAAACACACATCAATGTCCTATAAATTGAAATACAAGAACCACATAAAACGAAAACACTAATTAAACACACGAGTAAACATCACGACTACAATATTTGTGGTGATCGTGACACTAGGGTCTATAACGAGGGCCTAGGTCACGAGGATCTATACACTATAAGACAGCACATTTTATCTGTGCCTAGGTCAAACTCTCTAGTCTAGGGCATTTAACTAATCATTCTAAACTTTACACTCTGATTAGCGCAGACAAAAGACTGTTAGATCATTTAGATGGGAGTGCTGAACGCAAATTGTAGGATAGGAGCACTAACAATTTTTCTTATCGTATATCTTAATGGTTAGGTGTAAAACTTAGTGTTCTTTGTTGAAGATATTAATGTGTAATACGTAAAATGTGAAGGATTGTGATTTTACGAGTTCAAAAAATCTTGTACAAAAACTTAATACAGTAATTCATGTACTTCAAAGGCGAGCTTAACTCGACGATGAATTTTCTGCCTACAAAACTGAGTGACGGAGAGGGACCATTTAAAGGTATTTACCCATTACACGATATAAACCTACATACATTGATAACCTACATTCATGTAAATATATGAAAATATACCTTTGTCCTCATGGAGAGGTGGGCAAGAGCCCGATACACAATCACTAACTTTTGCCAGCAGCTTTACCCGCGTGAAAATAGCATTCTACTGTTGAAAGAATTTTCAAAACGGTCTTGTAGTTTTAAGTTTATTCATTATAAACAGATCATAAATCTTTCCTCTTTACCATATTCGTATAGAAATAAAATAACTTCCTAACGATATAGATTTATATATAGTCATAGCCAGAGAGCCTTTATGTATTGGTTATTAAGAATTTAATGCTACTATTGTTTCTTCATTTGTTTCAAAATAATGAATGAATCATCCGCAAATGTCATGTCTGATCACCACTATTGTCAACAGTTAAATTATATTACTGCCTACTATGTTTACATTTAACATAACATTGAGTTGAAAAGAGTTCAACCTTGTAGAAGAATTTACTACAGACAACATTTTTTGTCTGACCTTGGTTGGTCTTAATCCACTACTTACTAAATGCTAAAACCAAAAGTTTAAAAACAAGTGATATCAACCACTCGCCGTGAGCCCGCGTGGTGGATTTATTATAGAGGTCTGAGTCCCAGTAGTGGGAAAATTACAAAGCTGATTATAAACATTCTGTAGATTTAAGATTTGCAAAATCAAGTTTCGCAAACTCGCATTGATTTGGTCACTTTTCATTTCTGCTACTATTATATTTTATGTAGGTTACACAATTCTTTACTGATCAATTGAACATCAACTCTTGTTTTGCGGTTTTTGTCAAGGAATCCCATTTCTACATTGGCATTTACTATAACAGATAGGTTATCAAAAGCAGGAGTTAATTCAGAGATTAATCTAGGTAACTGACGTTTTGAAACGTCAAACATTAATGGCTTTGAAAAGGTTATTATAACTATGAAATTGATCAATCTACTGTCTACATCGGCTCTGTAATTTCTTTGTGAGAACAATATATATTATCAGAGCAACATTAAAAGTGAACGGATTTCTCAAGTTCCAGTTTATTTCGCGCACAATGCTGGTCCCACTTGTTCGCACTGATTCGCAATTAATAAACAGCATGACCCACTATCGAAGTTTCAAAGTGTCCAATCATTCTCGTATTAATTAATTTCAAATCTTCGGTAAGCTTGTACGGTGTAAGTGTTTCGGCGTGATGAATATGCGTGCCAGTTCGGTAATAAACTTATTAATGTCGCTTTCTTCTTCACGGCTTCAATGTCACAATCGGAATTGTTAAGTTCCCGTTTGTACTGTCGAGTGCGACTCAACAATCAACGCGTACCGCCTTGCCTAGCCTTTTACGGAAGTCCACACGATATGTCATTGAATTAATCACATTTTTATATCCTCACGTGTTTCAACCTTCGCTCTTGAACCGGTGTGCTGTGAGACGAATAAATCTTCTACGTATCTCCATTAAATCTAAGTTGCGGAAACAAGGCTAACAACTAACAACTGAATGATATCTGTCAACTATAAATCCTAACACTAAAACAAGTGAACCGAATGACTTACCATAAATCAAGCTCTGGACAGGGGGAAAGCACTGCGTATCAATACTCCGGTAGTCACATGAACTCGATAACAAAACCACTTTTTGTATCGCGTTCAGTGAAACGTATCGTAAGTCTCGAACCAAACAAAATTAGCACTTTCCACAAAACACATCCATTCCACAGCACTGATAAAGCACAATCTGCCGACTTCTGCCGACTCGCAACACACAGAGCTTGCACACGTTTCTTCACAGTTATCTGTTAAGACGGTAGCGTAACAGAGTGAAGCAATCGCACTGCCAATCGCAATGCGAAATTTAGGCGGTCGCAAAATTGTTCGCCTAAAAGCGACAGTTAAACCGACTTTACCGGTCGGAAACGTTCCAAATTCGTATCGGAAAGTCGGTTTACGTTTACAACAGCGAGAATTAGATTACACACGAGTGAGCTGCGCGGGCAGCGCGAGCAAACTGAGGCGCCGCCGTGCGCAACCACGCGACGCATCTAACCGAACCGAATGGACTTCAAACTTTTACCCGACCGAATCGAAACCGCACGCCATACAATACAACAACCTCAACTCCTTGACAGTTTTAAAATCGGAAGGCTTGCTAAGTTGCAAATAAACTTGCAAGTTACATACATGGACAAGTTAACCGGACAAGGCTCTCAAGATATGACATTCGTGAACGCACGCAACGATTACGCAGCAAACATTTAATCGAGCTGATATGATCCATCAATGTGAGCTCTTGACGTAGATACCCAAAGATAACCAAATTAATGGATACCGATTTCGGGTTCGATAATAATAGTTTCGATTCAAATGATAATAACGTCGAACGGAAATGAAATAAAAATGCGATTGCATTGTATTTTTAACGGTATGAAACATAAATTAAGAAAATCAACCTAAATTCTTTTGAACCAAATGCGGATACAGTAACTGTTCAAATAACAGAGAAGCATGTTGCATTCCCAAAGAGGAGCACGGAATTTGATCTTAAGATCTTGATTTAAGGCAATGTTTATATAAATTAAGGCAAACAGAAGTTTGTGGACGAAGTTGGAACGAAAGTTTATGTATTTAGAGATGGATTTAATTCAGAGCATGCAGGCAAACAGTACAAATTAATACAAAGCTGAAAATAAAGGAACTTATATATGGATAGATAGTTCTTTTTAATTATGTAAAACTATAGAACTCAAATTTTATTGGCATATGATAAGAAGAAAAGATAAGCTAAGACGATGATTATCGCAACTGATGACTAATATATACAGCAAGGTATATTATGCAAGAGATTGCATTAAAAATATTAAAATGGAAAATCAATAAGCATTTCATATTACCGAATGCATTAAATTGAATGATCAATGCATTGATTGCATCACGTGCCCTGTTACCTGTTCACGTATAGATTTAATGACAGCATCAGCGGACGACATTGCCGTGGCCGAATACTCGGCAAGACAAGGAATTTAATTTAGAAAAAACAAACTATCTTTGCCATTGACACGCTAAGAGAAGTACAATGCGTTGGTTCTTGCAAAAGTTAAAGATATGCTATCTACAACTACAAGTATAATAGGCATGAAGATTGTTAGAAGCTGTAAAGATTATTTTTTTTCATATTCAGCAAGAAAAATGATTTATAAAACGAAACTAAAAAAGCAGTAATTGCTAGTAATCGTAATCGAAAGCAGTAAAGTGTATCCGTTGCAAGTCCTTCGGAAAAATTTGCATGTTCTACTGTTTAATGATCACAAAATATCTGTGGTATAATCAACAGAGTTTAGAGTCTAAATAAACGTGACTGTAACAGGTTCTAAATTAGTGTTCAAATTTCTGGTCCTAAAAGACTAAAAGCTGAATTTGGAACGAGGCAATTAGGATTTACAACTTGGATCAATTTAGAAGAAGTAGAGGTCACAGGAGTTTAAGACGTTTCAGATTAGTTTCGGTTGATTTGGGCGAGTGCCCTGGATGGATTGGGGTAAACGCTGCATAATTGAGAAAATATTTTCTTGCACCATTTAGAAATCAGTGTTTGGGTAAGAAAAGCCAGACAATCAATTGAGTTTAGTCCAAGGAGTTCTAAGAAAATAGTAAAACAAAAATATCGTTTTATGGTATTATAAATTTGAGAGAGTCTAAAAAAGCTTCAGGCTTATTGAAAACCAGAAATTGTATAACAAAATTGCCCTCAATTTTAATAATGATGAGTTAGTTCAATTTTCCGCTAATGTTCCTCCCTTGAGCCAAGATCCTACACTTGCATGTCGCAGAGGTAACAACTACCTAACAACTCTAATTAAAGTGTATGCAGATCAGGCCCGCGGGTGCTCCAACTGGATTCTTGGCTCATAACCATGGGAATCGTGGTTGAGATAGGTGCGACTGGTTTCTACGGACTTGCTAAACCCCTATTATCAGTTAGTCGTAAAGTTACGATAAAGGTTTTAGCAAATATAAGACCTAACAGAACTTGAATATTGTTAATAAGAAAATGTATTCTTAATGTACCCATTTTTGAAAACGATGAAGAATATTTCTAAATTTGACCCAAGGGCTGGCTTTTACCTCGGACAGAGGATAAGCATTGCCTTACATTTACTGTAATTATTATTATTATTATATTCTTTATTGTAGGTACCACATCAACAAAAAAAATACAGGACAAACATTATTCAAAATAAGTAATTATATATTAGTAAGTAATTATATTTATTTAGTTTTTTATATTCATATTACATTTTTAAGGTTATATTAACGAAAAAAAAAAAACTTAAGTTTGAATCTAAGATCATAAAAATAACCATCAAAGATGGAGAGCATTGCCGTTGCATCAACAAGGTGATAAATGAAAAAATATGAACAACAAACAACACCTAACTGCTAAATAGAAGGTGACAATGTTGCCTCACGGTGTCGTCGACCCGCATGTGTTTCTCTTTAGTCTATTCTTCAGTGACAACAAATTACGGCTTGTTACTTGTTACATAGCCATTTTGTAATCAGTGTCCTATACAGTTTGCATGGCGGAATTAATTCTAGTATTTAGCTTAGAGGCTAATAGATAGAAGACTTAAGTACTACCATCCTGTGCGTATTTAACCGTGTGTGAGATTGTAAGTGTTCATGGAGTTACTTGCATATTCATCTAGGTAGAGATCTACGCTTTGGATTGTGGAGGCTCAACTACTCGAAGTTTCATCTCAAAGAATCGACAAACTTAAGTGGCAATTGGCAGGGCACATTGCTCGCAGAACAGATGGCCGTTGGGGCCGAAAGGTTCTGGAGTGGCGACCGCATACCGGAAGACGCAGCGTTGGAAGGCCTCCTACAAGGTGGACCGAGATCTGGTCAAGGCTGCGGGAATCCGATGGATGCGGGACGCGCAGAATCGTTCATTGTGGCGACACTTGGGGAGGTCTATGTTCAACAGTGGACGTCTATCGACTGAAATGATGACAATACAAAAGTCACAGTTAACATCTGAAATAATTAAAAGTTTCGAGTTTTTGACTCCCATATTACATAAATAGGACTGCATAAATTACTTTAATCATAAATCTAAACAAGGTAAATTCGACACGGAAATCCAAACACGTGTGAACGATAAAAGAATAAAAACATAGAAGGAATCGAAGCGGAACGATAACACGACGGTGCATTGGAAAAAGATACTATTCCAATATTTTCGGTTTTTTAAACGGTGTTATCCGTTTTCTAAGAACTGCAAGATATGAATTTATGGTTAACTGGTTGTTTGAAAAGGTTAACACAACTTTATATGGCATGTAAATGACAGCAGATGAGCTTGACACTTTAGTTGATACTAAAACACACCTACAGCTTGACATGGCTATCCATGATGCAAATAAAGGTAAAGTATTTTACCTACCAACTGTATGAGTACATTATATTAAACCTGATGACCACATTATGAGTAATCATGTTAATAATGGAATAAACAAAAACGATATTGAACTACGGATAATCAATGATGTATTTTACAATGAAGTCAAGGGTGTTACTAAGAGCAATATTCTCTATCAACACGAAGGTCTTTACTATGTTATCATGTAATCAGGCCCTGAGTTCAGTTCAAGTGGATGCACTGACAGACATGAGAACATCTCTAATTACAAATGCGGACCACGTTAATCATACGATCTTTAAGATTAACATCAATCTCTATTGCTGTCTCTGTTTGCTAGACTCTGTCTTATATTTAGGACAATAAAACAATATCTTATTTAGTTTGAATATCTTAAATTTGTTTCTTTTTTAATTTAAGTTCTTATAGTTCATCCTAAGGTTGTCTGGTAGATATCGCTGTTAGCGATAAGACCGCCATTGTACCCATAGATTTAAGATTATGTAAAATTGATACTATTTTGGTATAAAATAAAGTTTATTCTATTCTATTTTTTTTTTCTTCTTTGGAAGCTTTCATGATAATTTCAGTCGCAAATGACTTTGACAAAACAAACGAAGTGTGTTTAATAAAGCTAAGTAATACAAAATGATTTCTACATAAGGTGTGAAGGCATTACACAATCACAAGCCTATTGATATTTCTTCACCAATAGAACTTCAAAGGTTCTCCAAAACAAAGACTAATTGGTAAGCAGGGGGCGATAATAATCAGTTAATTAACACCAAGTTTACTCCATCGCTAGTTGTGTGAACATTGCTCAAAGTACGGAGTCCGCTGCGCCCGCGCACCTAGGGGTCAAGGTTATGTGGTAGGTGGCCAGGCTGCTATTATTTTCAAGCTATATTACAAGTTAGAAAAAAAAAGAGAAGAAAAAAGTTAGCAATTTTACGATTTGCTGCCAATTGCAGTAACTTACTATAAGTATATTATATATAGTCGTATCATATTCCACAACATGTCAAAATCTTCTTTCACTTATTAAAAGTGCAAGAAAGCGATACTTATCTGTACTAATTTTTATCAATATTTTTATATTTTTAGTAAGTAACATGCAATGATCACAAAATTGCAAATACTTTATTCACTTTGTTCTCGGCGATATTAAAAAAGTAATTGAACATTTTATTAGGCAGATAGACGAAAAACGAAGATAATGAAAAATATGCTAATTCTATCAAGGTTACTTAACTCTCAATCATACAACATACACTCACGTGTGAAGTGTGATGATAATAAATATTTAGATTCAAGAGCATTAAACCTGTTAATTGGACTGAATTAATTCAAATATTGATTTGAGAGAGATTAAATATTTGAAGAACTGGTTCGATTTCATTCTCCGAATAAATCTCACGAAACTTCAGATTTTTTTATTAGAACTTTTAGCGCGGGGCTTTCCTTTTTATGTATAATAAAACTCACTAGATGTAGACTGACACTTTAATTTCTGTATACACAGTACTTCTTCTTCACAGTTATGATCGCTACGAGACTTCTCCCAAAAATTTAGCCCTCTCGGCCAAGTGCCTTTGTTTATAAACCTTCCCCTCCTACTCAGAATTTAGCGTTGGACAGTGTTGCCATTCCTTAAAAATAAGAACTAATATTATGAAAATATTTAAAACCCTACACTCGACCGTCCTGACGACGTGTATGCCCTCATACACGCTCTATAGGAAATCTAAAACACCCTACACTCTTGGTTGAGAGGACTCATGATGACAATACAAAAAAAGAAGTAAAGACTATATAAAACATTCGTACAAAAAAAAAATCGTTATTCCATACATTTTCAAAGGTAAAAATATTTTTTACATCAAACATAACACAATCTTAAAACACTTAAGAGGCCGGCGAATGTCACTCGCAACTGCAAGTTGACGCGTATTCAAAATTCGTTCGTGGAATATAGCTATCTCTGTTTGACAAAAACAAGTGACGGAGTGCAGCTGTGTGTGTGTATGTGAGCGTCTTACAATTTATTGTTAGTAAAATGAGGTATATTCATTATTTGCTTTATTTTTGCCGAATACTTCGGGAATTGTTTGTGAATGTACGAACTAGTAATGCGTTTTTTGGAAATTTTATTACCGCGCCAATATCTCAACATATTATGATAACAATAGCAGATATGTCATACAAAGGTGGTCTTTTTTTACGGTGGGAAAATCATCTAATGATATTCCCCGCTCTTGGGTGGAGCGGGAGATAGTGTCAGACTTTTACTGACTAAAAACCCACTCCTGTTCCTTCGTTGTCTTTCGTACCGGGGCTGAGCTACCTTTCGGAGCTAACCCTGGCCCCAGTAGGCTTCGACCCGGTTGGACCCCTTCTGTTGCTGACAACTCCTTGAGGCGCACGGGAACAGTTCGCGCAGTCGATGACTTGGGCTCGATCCGGACAGTTACCGGACGGTCGGACAGCGAGCTACCAATTGCTCGCCGTCCGCAAGCCCGCGCCTACGGTGGCCGGAAATTGGGATCGGAATCCCGGCAGCGGCTGTGAGCGCCGTTGCCTGATACGGTCGGCCTCCTCCTTTGCTAGCATTACTGCTTTGCAGAAGGAGGCGACTGCCTGCCACTGATCCTCCTCGCTCCGAACCATGGCCTGTACCAGTCTGGCACGAGAGATCGCCGCCGCCGATCACCTCTACGAGGGCAAGGCGATGCTCTGCCTAAGCGGCACACCTCCACTGCGTGCTCCACCGTGTCCTCCGGGCGTTCCGCACAGTGGCGACACTCGGGCGTCACTTCCGTACGAATCCGGTACAGCCCGAACCTACCGAACTTACGTGTCCGGTGAGAACCTGCGTCATGCGGAAGGTGAGGACGCCCGCGCCGTGAGGTCTTTCCAGCCATGCCTCCAAGAGGGGACTTACTGCCATAATTGTGGCGTGCCCAAGGTGGTCTTCTTGTGGTCAAATCAGAAAATGTTATGGAGGCGAGAGCTTTTTTCATAGGTGGGAAATTATTCAATGACTTCTGCCGCTCTTTTAGTGTCAGACTTTTAGGGAAATGAAAACTGTTCTTTCGTTTCAAGGCCCCGATGTTCTCTTTCGCTCAACCCTTGGCCTCAGTAGACTTCGAACCTGCTGGGCCCCTACGGTTTTGCTGACATGTCCTCGAGATGCGAGTGGAACACTATGCAACATCGACGTCTCGAGCTCGGTACGGACGCTTACCGGACGGCCGGACGGAGAGATACAAATTGCTCGCCGTCCGCAACCCTGCGCCTACGGTGACTGGAAAAAGGGATCAGGATCCCGGTGGCTGGGGCGTGAGGAATGATGTTCCCTCACGTGTACGACTGTCTCCTTTGCTAGCATAACTGCTTCGTAGAAGGAGCCGACCACCTGCCATTCCTACACATTCCGGTCCATGGCTTGTACCAGGGTCACTCCCACGAGTACACAGCGCGGCGGCAGTGCTCCGCCTGAGCGGAGCATACCATCGCCGTATGCTCCACCCTGTCCTCCGGGCGGTCTACACAATGATGACAGCCAGGCGTTTCTTCCGAACTTACCACGAGGTGAGGTGTCGTCATGCGGAAGGTGAGGATGTTTCCACGTCTATTCACCCACTCCTCAAAGATTGGATTTATCGCCATAATTATGGCTTGCCCCGAGATCCCGCCGGTACTCTGACCGCCTTCGTCAGTGGTTTTTTACCCCGGCGTTGCAACTCCATGCGCAAATTGTGCATTCGTGCAACGACTGTTGCCTCTAGATCACATGGTGGCAGACCAGCAAGGAGGCTCGTCGCTTCGCTAGAGAACGTGCGGTATCCCCGCACCATTTGGATGGCCATGATCCTCTGGGATGCGTTCAGCTTTGCCCCCGGTCGCTTTCACAGCAATGGGGCCAACACCGGCGCTCCGTAATGGCCATGGACCAAACAATGCTGCGTGGAGCCTCCGGCAAAGGGCTAAGGACCTCTATGTTGGGTAGGAGCCGCTTCAGGGCAGCCCCAGTCCGGTCCAGTTTGGGAGCCAGACTTCCGAAGTGTTCTTCGAAATTCCAACGGCTGTCGAGGACAAGTACCAAAAACAGTCCGACCCATATCTTGGTACCGATCCTTGGGGAACACCGCACGACATCTCTCGGCGTTTCCATTCTCCACGGTGAGCGGGGCAGATAATGAACCTGTCCTTCAGGTAGGCCTCGATCACACGAATGAGGTAGACCGGCACCTGGTGATACCGGGGTCCAAATAGAGCGCTCCCTGCAAAAGCCAAACTGGCCATCCGCAAGATCCGGCTCCACCCGTACCAGGTGCGTACGAGGAATAAAGAACAGCGAAGCGCACCCTCAGAGCGGAGATACGGCTGGCCAAACTGGAGGCCCACGACGTGTAGCTGGGGACTCTGGACAGAGACCCGTAGGGACGACCCTACGAAATGGTGCGTAACAAGCTCCGTACCTGGGCTCCCCCGCTGACACAGAGTACCGGCCCCTGTTAATGAAGGGTGTGATGAACGCTCTATTCCCGTCAAAAGGGGAGCATTCTCATCCGCTCATGGCTCCGCCACTAGTTGTAGTGTAGTTTATATTTTTATGTCACCGTTTTTTGTAGCCATATTTGCATACTATGTGCTATGTGACCTCCCCAACGGGGTCAGCGTGGTCTATTATACAGACGACACGCTGATCCTAACGAAGGGAGAGTCGTAACAGGCGGCGGTCGAACTAGCGGAACGCAGGGTTGCAACAACCTCCAACCAGCCTTGGCCCCACCGACATCATGTCATATGGGCCGAATCGAAATGAGACGGCTGCGGACACAGCCCACCCATATAAATATGAGCGCGCTATCACCGCAGCCGCTTCTTGACTCCTTTACAAATTTCTTCGTCTTGTCCCCATGTTGCCTTTCTCCCCATCCTGGGGCGGCGTACTAACGGTCCCCCCTCACGTGGGTAAGACAAACACACAGTACGGGTTCGCTGCTTGCTTACTCCTTAGTCTGTGCCATTCGTGTTCGAACTCTTTTGAGGCCATGAGATTGCAGTAGTAAGCCGGTCTCTCATCCAAGCGAGTGATCCCGTCCATCACATTTCGTCGCTGTTCGTCATAAGGGGGGCATCGCCACAGAACGTGATCAAAATTTTCGTCCTCATCACCGCAATAGCACACGCTAACCTCACATAACCGCATATCATACAGTTTCTTCCAGAAATATCCATGTCCAGTCAGGATCTGCAAGACTTTGTAGTCCGGCTCGACCCAAGTTGCCTTGAGCCTAACCGCCACGTCAGGGAGGAATCGATGAAGTTCCATCGCCTTCTCTTCCTGCTCCCATCTCCGCTGCCAATTAGCCACAGGCTCACTTTCAAGAACTCTGCTCCCTGTCCTGAACCGCAACGCAACAGTCGTGAAGAGGATCCAGCAGTTGGGACTCGAGGTGGCACTGCACAAGTCCGAGAGCATGTGTTTTCATGGCCCTCGGAACGAGCCACCGCCGGTTTCCCAAATTACAATAAAAGTTTACAAGTATCTGGGACTCGTCCTCGACAGTCGATGGTATTTTGAGGAGCACTTCCGACGTCTGGTTCCCAAACGTGTTACTTATTGTTTATTTTGTGTTGCGCCTTGTGCTGTACCAAATAAATTATTTTTCTTTCTTTCTTTCTTTCAAACTGGATTAGACTGAAGCACTCAAGCGGCTCCTGTCCAACCTGGGGTGTCCAGACGCCTCCTGCTGGAGGCTCTACGCAGGCATCGTTCGGTCCATGGCCCTTTATGGAGCGCCGTCGCTGCGAAAGTGATCAGTTGCCAAGCTGAACGCATGCCAGGGAGTTATAGCCATCCTAATGGTACAAAGACAAAGCACGGTTTCCTGCAATATACCTGCATGGTTTCCTGCAGGCTTGCTACCATGGAATGTGGAGGCAACAGTCCTTTGCACGCATAAGCATGATTTACACGTGGAGATGCAACCCTGGGGCGAAATTCCGCTGCCACGACAAGTCGCTGTAAGGCAGACAGTTCCGGCAGGATCTCAGCGACTGTCGTAACGCAAATACTCACCGGACATGGCAAGTACGGGAGGCTCCTGCGTCGGATTTAGGCGGAAGAAACGCCTGGTTATCACCATTGTGTGGACGGTCTGAAGGATACGGTGGAGCATACGGTGGAGATGTACATATGTGCCCCGTTTAGGCGGAACACCGCCGCGTTCTCGTGGGGGCCATCGGTGGCAACGACCTCTCGCGCCGAGCCCTCTTTTGCGAAACAGTAATGCTAGCGAAGAAGGCGGCCGCATGGACGAGGGAATACCCTGACGCCCCAGCAGCCAGGATCTCGACCCACATTTCTAGCCACCCTGGGCTTGGAATCGCCGTCCAGCCATCCGGTAACCATCTGGACCGAACCCAAATCGTCAACGGCGCTTTTTTTTTTTACTCTTTTTTTTAAGGGGTTTTTGACGGCGCTTTTAGTCAGCTAAAGTCTGACATGTCCTCAAGAGTTCTGTATTCCTTTTATTAAACTTTAAATGCTTACGTACTATTTTATTTAAGTCAATAGTGTCAAAAATATTACAATAAAATTTATAACTCGACCTATGAACGCAACTGAAGTAATGACAGCACGCACACAATGACACTGACATCCCGCTTGCCGCGATAGCACTAGTAACTCTTGGAAATTTGCGATAAATTGGACGTGTTTCGTAATACCAAAAATGATGAATGAAAACTTAATGTTTTTCCAATTCGTTTTCTATCATTTGTAAATTGATAATATAATCTGTGTTCCTACATTGAGAATATTGGACATTTTGTTATTTTTAATACAGGAAAAGCCAAATGAAAACATGCCATTTACGTTGTAAAAAAGTGCGAATTATAATTCGCTTTAATTTCGTTTTAGGCAAGTTTTTTTTAAAAAGAAAGATGTAGGAACCTAGATAAGTATCGTATATAACCGAATAACATCATAATATGTTGGAAATATACTCCAATTGCAAATGAGCGTGGTATTACGTTTGTATGAAAAATTCAACTGTCGCCGTGCTCTTAAGAGGCCGGCGAATGTCACTCGCAACTGCAAGCTGACGCGTATTCAAAATTCGTTCGCGGAATATAGCTATCTCTGTTTGACAAAAACAAGTGACGGATTGATGCAGCTGTGTGTGTGTATGTGAGCGTCTTACAATTTATTGTTAGTAAAATGAGGTATATTCATTATTAGCTTTATTTTTGCCGAATACTTCGGGAATTGTTTGTGAATGTACGAACTAGTAATGCGTTTTTTGGAAATTTTATTACCGCGCCAATATCTCAACATATTATGATAACAATAGCAGATATGTCATACAAAGGTGGTCTTTTTTTTACGGTGGGAAAATCATCTAATGACATTCCCCGCTCTTGGGTGGAGCGGGAGATAGTGTCAGACTTTTACTGACTAAAAACCCACTCCTGTTCCTTCGTTGCCTTTCGTACCGGGGCTGAGCTACCTTTCGGAGCTAACCCTGGCCCCAGTAGGCTTCGACCCGGTTGGACCCCTTCTGTTACTGACAACTCCTTGAGGCGCACGGGAACAGTTCGCGCAGTCGATGACTTGGGCTCGATCCGGACAGTTACCGGACGGTCGGACAGCGAGCTACCGATTGCTCGCCATCCGCAAGCCCGCGCCTACGGTGGCCGGAAATTGGGATCGGAATCCCGGCAGCGGCTGTGAGCGCCGTTGCCTGATACGGTCGGCCTCCTCCTTTGCTAGCATTACTGCTTTGCAGAAGGAGGCGACTGCCTGCCACTGATCCTCCTCGCTCCGAACCATGGCCTGTACCAGTCTGGCACGAGAGATCGCCGCCGCTGATCACCTCCACGAGGGCAAGGCAATGCTCTGCCTAAGCGGCACACCTCCACTGCGTGCTCCACCGTGTCCTCCGGGCGTTCCGTACAGTGGCGACACTCGGGCGTCACTTCCTTACGAATCCGGTACAGCCCGAACCTACCGAACTTACGTGTCCGGTGAGAACCTGCGTTATGCGGAAGGTGAGGACGCCCGCGCCGTGAGGTCTTTCCAGCCATGCCTCCAAGAGGGGACTTACTGCCATAATTGTGGCGTGCCCAAGATGGTCTTCTTGTGGTCAAATCAGAAAATGTTATGGAGGCGAGAGCTTTTTTTTCATAGGTGGGAAATTATTCAATGACTTCTGCCGCTCTTTTAGTGTCAGACTTTTAGGGAAATGAAAACTGTTCTTTCGTTTCAAGGCCCCGATGTTCTGTTTCGCTCAACCCTTGGCCTCAGTAGACTTCGAACCTGCTGGGCCCCTACGGTTTTGCTGACATGTCCTCGAGACGCAAGTGGAACACTATGCAACATCGACGTCTCGAGCTCGGTACGGACGCTTACCGGACGGCCGGACAGAGAGATACAAATTGCTCGCCGTCCGCAACCCTGCGCCTACGGTGACTGGAAAAAGGGATCAGGATCCCGGTGGCTGGGGCGTGAGGAATGATGTTCCCTCACGTGTACGACTGTCTCCTTTGCTAGCATAACTGCTTCGTAGAAGGAGCCGACCACCTGCCATTCCTACACATTCCGGACCATGGCTTGTACCAGGGTCACTCCCACGAGTACACGGCGCGGTGGCAGTGCTCCGCCTGAGTGGAGCATACCATCGCCGTATGCTCCACCCTGTCCTCCGGGCGGTCTACACAATGATGACAGCCAGGCGTTTCTTCCGAACTTACCACGAGGTAAGGTGTCGTCATGCGGAAGGTGAGGATGTTTCCACGTCTATTCACCCACTCCTCAAAGATTGGATTTATCGCCATAATTATGGCTTGCCCCGAGATCCTGCCGGTACTCTGACCGCCTTCGTCAGTGGTTTTTTACCCCGGCGTTGCAACTCCATGCGCAAATTGTGCATGCGTGCAAGGACTGTTGCCTCTAGATCCCATGGTGGCAGACCAGCAAGGAGGCTCGTCGCTTCGCTGGAGAACGTGCGGTATCCCCGCACCATTTGGATGGCCATGATCTTCTGGGATGCGTTCAGCTTTGCCCCTGGTCGCTTTCACAGCAATGGGGCCAACACCGGCGCTCCGTAATGAGCCATGGACCAAACAATGCTGCGTGGAGCCTCCGGCAAAGGGCTAAGGGACCTCTATATTGGGTAGGAGCCGCTTCAGGGCAGCCCCAGTCTGGTCCAGTTTGGGAGCCAGACGTCCGAAGTGTTCTTCGAAATTCCAACGGCTGTCGAGGACAAGTACCAAAAACAGTCCCGACCCATATCTTGGTACCGATCCCTGGGGAACACCGCACGACATCTCTCGGCGTTTCCATTCTCCACGGTGAGCGGGGCAGATAATGAACTTGTCCTTCAGGTAGGCCTCGATCACACGAATGAGGTAGACCGGCACTTGGTGATACCAGGGTCCAAATAGAGCGCTCCCTGCAAAAGCCAAACTGGCCATCCGCAAAATCCGGCTCCACCCGTACCAGGTGCGTACGAGGAATAAAGAACAGCGAAGCGCACCCTCAGAGCGGAGATACGGCTGGCCAAACTGGAGGCCCGCGACGTGTAGCTGGGGACTCTGAACAGAGACCCGTGGGGACGACCCTACGAAATGGTGCGTAACAAGCTCCGTACCTGGGCTCCCCCGCTGACACAGAGTACCGGCCCCTGTTTATGAAGGGTGTGATGAACGCTCTATTCCCGTCAAAAGGGGAGCATTCTCATCCGCCCATGGCTCCGCCACTAGTTTTAGTGTAGTTTATATTTTTATGTCACCGTTTTTTGTAGCCATATTTGCATACTATGTGCTATGCGACCTCCCCAACGGGGTCAGCGTGGTCTATTATACAGACGACACGCTGATCCTAACGAAGGGAGAGTCGTAACAGGCGGCGGTCGAACTAGCGGAACGCAGGGTTGCAACAACCTCCAACCAGCCTTGGCCCCACCGACATCATGTCATATGGGCCGAATCGAAATGAGACGGCTGCGGACACAGCCCACCCATATAAATATGAGCGCGCTATCACCGCAGCCGCTTCTTGACTCCTTTACAAATTTCTTCGTCTTGTCCCCATGTTGCCTTTCTCCCCATCCTGGGGCGGCATACTAACGGTCCCCCCTCACGTGGGTAAGACAAACACACAGTACGGGTTCGCCGCCTGCTTACTCCTTAGTCTGTGCCATTCGTGTTCGAACTCTTTTGAGGCCATGAGATTGCATTAGTAAGCCGGTCTCTCATCCAAGCGAGTGATCCCGTCCATCACATTTCGTCGCTGTTCGTCATAAGGGGGGCATCGCCACAGAACGTGATCAAAATTTTCGTCCTCATCACCGCAATAGCACACGCTAACCTCACATAACCGCATATCATACAGTTTCTTCCAGAAATATCCATGTCCAGTCAGGATCTGCGAGACTTTGTAGTCCGGCTCGACCCAAGTTGCCTTGAGCCTAACCGCCACGTCAGGGAGGAATCGATGAAGTTCCATCGCCTTCTCTTCCTGCTGCCATCTCCGCTGCCAATTATCCACAGGCTCACTTGCAAGAACCCTGCTCCCTGTCCTGAACCGCAACGCAGAGTTGTAACAGTCGTGAAGAGGATCCAGCAGTTGGGACTCGAGGTGGCACTGCACAAGTCCGAGAGCATGTGTTTTCATGGCCCTCGGAACGAGCCACCGCCGGTTTCCCAAATTACAATAAAAGTTTACAAGTATCTGGGACTCGTCCTCGACAGCCGATGGTATTTTGAGGAGCACTTCCGACGTCTGGTTCCCAAACGTATTACTTATTTTTTATTTTGTGTTGCGCCTTGTGCTGTACCAAATAAATTATTTTTCTTTCTTTCTTTCTTTCAAACTGGATTAGACTGAAGCACTCAAGTGGCTCCTGTCCAACCTGGGGTGTCCAGACGCCTCCTACTGGAGGCTCTACGCAGGCATCGTTCGGTCCCTTGGCCCTTTATGGAGCGCCGTCGCTGCGAAAGTGATCAGTTGCCAAGCTGAACGCATGCCAGGGAGTTATAGCCATCCTAATGGTACAAAGACAAAGCACGGTTTCCTGCAATATACCCGCATGGTTTCCTGCAGGCTTGCTACCATGGAATGTGGAGGCAACAGTCCTTTGCACGCATAAAAATGATTTAAACGTGGAGATGCAACCCTGGGGCGAAATTCCGCTGCCACGACAAGTCGCTGTAAGGCAGACAGTTCCGGCAGGATCTCAGCGACTGTCGTAACGCAAATACTCACCGGACATGGCAAGTACGGGAGGCTCCTGCGTCGGATTTAGGCGGAAGAAATGCCTGGTTATCACCATTGTGTGGACGATCTGAAGGATGCGGTGGAGCATACGCTAGAGATGTACATATCTGCCCCGTTTAGGCGGAACACCGCCGCGTTCCCGGGGGGGCCATCGGTGGCAACGACCTCTCGCGCCGAGCCCTCTTTCTGCGAAACAGTAATGCTAGCGAAGAAGGCGGCCGCATGGACGAGGGAATACCCTGACGCCCCAGCAGCCAGGATCTCGACCCAGATTTCTAGCCACCCTGGGCTTGGAATCGCCGTCCAGCCATCCGGTAACCATCTGGACCGAACCCAAATCGTCAACGGCGCTTTTTTTTTACTCTATTTTTTAAGGGGTTTTTGACGGCGCTTTTAGTCAGCTAAAGTCTGACATGTCCTCAAGAGTTCTGTATTCCTTTTATTAAACTTTAAATGCTTACGTACTATTTTATTTAAGTCAATAGTGTCAAAAATATTACAATAAAATTTGTAACTCGACCTATGAACGCAACTGAAGTAATGACAGCACGCACACAATGACACTGACATCCCGCTTGCCGCGATAGCACTAGTAACTCTTGGAAATTTGCGATAAATTGGACGTGTTTCGTAATACCAAAAATTATGAATGAAAACTTAATGTTTTTCCAATTTGTTTTCTATCATTTGTAAATTGATAATATAATCTGTGTTCCTACATTGAGAATATTGGACATATTGTTATTTTTTATACAGGAAAAGCCAAATGAAAACATGCCATTTACGTTGTAAAAAAGTGCGAATTATAATTCGCTTTAATTTCGTTTTAGGCAAGTTTTTTTTTAAAAGAAAGATGTAGGAACCTAGATAAATATCGTCTATAACCGAATAACATCATAATATGTTGGAAATATACTCCAATTGCAAATGAGCGTGGTATTACATTTGTATGAAAAATTCATCTGTCGCCGTGCTCTTAAAGCTAAGTAAGCCTACACAAAAAAAACTTACAAACTAAGCTAAGATAGTAATTTATTTTGTAACAATATTTGTTTCGAATAATACATTTCTGTCAAGTTAATCCATTTTTAAAAGAACCCAATGCAACTACTGTACATAATGTACCATCTTAAACAATATTATATTATATTAAGGAGTTTTTTACAATTTAGGCGGACCAATCAATTTTCACCCAAACGTACTAAAGTACTAGTTTTACTCTCGGAAAAATTAACTTTTTATCAAGCGTTCAGAACTTACGAATTCTATATAAACTAGTGCGAACCAATCAATTCTCGCTACTGGATTTGCGTTCTCTATCCGATTGTGAACCAATCATTTCTCACGCTCGGCCTCTAGTTGACCTGACTGATGACGTGAACCCATCAATTCTCACGTCTAATCTTCAATTGTGAAATAACCGATGACGTGAACCAATCAGTTCTCACGTCCGGTCTCCAATTGTTCAGTAACCGATGACGTAAACCAATCAATTCTCACGTCCGGTCTCCAATTGTTCAGTAACCGATGACGTGAACCAATCAATTCTCACGTTCGGTCTGAAACAATGACATTAAACATTCTGTAATAATTGTTCTATTTAAACTTAAACGTCGACTACTATGCTTCGCTGTGATCATTAGATTCGCTAGAATCAGATTTATTTAGTTCTAATGCAGCTATATGTACCCACGGCAGCATTCGATCAGCTGCTACCGTGGTAGTGCATTTACTCGTGCTATTGGTAAAACCGGGAATAGACGCTATTTTGTATCTATCTCGGCCTAAAACTTTTGTAATCCTGTATGGTCCCATGTAAGACGGGAGAAGTTTCTTACTTTTCCCATCATTATTATAATTAATTTTAGTGATTTTGACTAAATCTCCCTTATTGTATATTTTAGCAGAGCGCCTGTTCCTATCGTAACGTAGCTTTTGCTTTACTTGTTCCGAGTCTATTCTTTCTTTAACTTGATTCCGAATAGTGGTCACATCTATATTTTCCCTAGTCATGTCTGTTTTCTCATTTAGATTAGGACTGATTTCACTGTTCATAAAAGTCCCAAACATGACTTCTGAAGGTCTCCTAGAGGTCGTCTTTTGAACAGTGTTATTCAGCCCCCATTGTATTTTTCCTAACTGATTGTCCCAGTCCCTCTCATCATGTCTCAAGTTTTGCGCTTTCAATGAATTTAGAATTGTCTGGTTATATCGTTCTACCTGGCCGTTTGATTTAGGGCTCGCGACAGCATTCAATACGTGTTTTATGCCTTTATCATAACAGTATCTTTTAAACAAATTAGATGTGAAGCAACTGCCGCGATCACTGATCAAACGGTCAGGCATTCTAAATGCATAAAATATCTCATCCAAGACATGAATTACATTTTGTGTATTCGTGTTTCGTACTGGTTTTATAAACACAAACTTAGTGAATGAGTCTATTACTACTAGAAGGTAAGAATGTCCTCGTTTGGATCAGACAAAGGGGCTCAGGTGGTCAATATGCAAGGTGTGAAACGGTGATTCTACTTTTTCTATCGGATATAATAAGCCATCGTTCTTACTCATGGACCTTTTAGCATAAGCACAATCAATACAAGCGGATACATACTTTTTGATAAACCGTGAAATTTTTGGAAACCAATAACTACTTTTAATTCTTTCTAATGTTTTTTCCAGTCCTAGATGACCAATATCGTCATGAATAGTCATGATTCATCCTACATATCTGCCACCTTGCCCCTTTTGGGACTGCCCAGCGAACAATATTCTTACCACCGTTAACATACCTATAAAGTCATAAGTCATAAGTAATTTATTACATAAAAATGTAACATTGTGTTGAAAATAATATAATAAAAAAAAAACAATTTCGCCGATAGTTTGAAGGGAAAAAAAACATGCAACATACTACAAAATCCTAATAAAATAACAATATGGTCAAGAATTATATAATTATTATTATTATTTTATTATTATTATTTTATATAATTTATTATCTCGAACGACATAATTATCTTTGATATATTGGAGATTCTTGGGGTCTAAATCCTTTTCTGTAACTTTTTTAATACGTTCTAACTCTGAGTCCCCCAGCTGGAGAGTATGTAACCAATCTTCGCTACTTATTACCATAACATGAGCACCCTGACTGAAGGAATCAGTCATACTATCATCCGAAACAGGATTGCGTGACAATGCATCTACGTGGGACATTTTAGTGCCTGGTCGATATTCAATCGAACAATTAAACTCTTGCAGCAAAAGCCACCAGCGTGCTATTCTAGGTATGAGATCGCGTTTCATGAAAGTGGATCGAAGAGCGCTACAATCGGTGATTACTTTGAATTCCTTGTCTAATAAATAGACCCGAAATTTCTCTAATGAGCGAATAACAGCCAGTGTTTCTAATTCGTAAGAGTGATAATGTTTTTCCTCCGGTGACGTTCGCCTACTACAATAAGCAATTGGCCGAAGAAATCCGCTATCCTTACATCGTTGCAAGAGTATGCCTCCAACGCCGTCCTTGCTGGCGTCAGTATGCAATTCTGTCTCCGCGTCGCAATGGTAAATAGCTAAAACTGGTCTGGCTGTTAATTTTGATTTAAGTATTTGGAACGCATTACCTTGTTCCTGGCCCCACACCCATGTTGAGTCCTTCTTTAATAATTGCATGATTGATGACGCTAATTGGGCAAAATTTTTGATGAACTTTCGAAAATAAATTAAATATAAATAAATAAATTCTTTTTGTAATCTACAGGGAATGGAAAATGGATAAACAAGCAGGTCTAAATTCCCACGTTGGACTTTGTAAACTCCACCACATACAACAATCTCTCGAGTTGGACCGCCTACGATCTTGTTACTCAGCATTAAACAGCCACTAAATTCGGGAACTATGCGTGCTCTTACGGATACAGGTCCATAAAGCTCGACATCAGCAGCAATCCTAACTTCAACCGGTTGAATGTTATTAGCTCCGGGATAAACCATTGGGATTTCAGTGTGCAACTTATGAAATTGCAAACTTTGAGAATTTTTGAAGACAAGAATATGTGGTTGCTCCGTGTATGACTGGCCTATTAATATAGGTTTATCTAATAAATTGTCTTCCACAACTCTAGAAGCTACCCTCGCATCAACTCCATCTACCACTATATCAAGCATCACATTACCTAACGATCGGACCATCTCATTCCCGAACCCTTTCATGACGGACGGGACCTGATCATGCACCAGATTAAGGCTCGAAATTATTGATTCCCTGACCAACGGCACTTCGCTACCGAAATCAATAAATGCTTCGACAGCCCTGCCATTTACTGTGACCAGCTTAATAAATTTCGAGTTTGGATTGGAGCTTGAAATACACATTGTTTTAGTTGGTGCTCCAGTTTTACCTATATTATCAGATTTCGGGTATTGCGAACAACTTTCGGCCTTATGACCGATTTTGTTGCATTTACTGCATTTGATTAGTGGTTTCTGACAATGTAAATAAGGGTGACCTCGCCTTTACAATTAAAACAGAACACAGAACCTTGAGACTGATTCCCTTTATTTTGATTAGTTTTAGAATTGGATTGGTTAGAATTATTTTTGCTAAAATTACAATCTGAAGTTTGGCTTTCTTTGTTGCTTATTAGGAACTGGAGAAGCTGATCAGGTTGAGAACAACAAAGTGCTAATGCACTCGATTTCATAGTTCTATCAGAGATACCGTGGATAATGCAATCTACTGCGCGTTTACCCGAAATGTCACACTGAGTTAACAATGCCAGTTTCTCGTAATAGTATACTTCAATTGGTTCGCCGAATTTACTTTTTCTTTTAAGCATATCTTCCAGGATTTGGCCATAGTTTTGCTCGCAAGGAAAAGCACTCATTAATTTATCTTGCCATTCCTTTTAAGTATACAATATTGTGTTTAAAACCTCATACCAAACTTTGGCCAAATCCTGAAGTTTCTGCATTGCAAAATGTATAATCGTTTTATCATCCCAGCCATAAACAGAAGCACATTTACTTTACGCAACCAAATTTCAATACGCTGTTTTTCGCTGAAGGGTCAAAATTAGGGAGAATATTTTTGTGATCAATATTCTTTGAAATTGATGTACTTGTAGACGGCTGAGATGTAAAACCCTGTTTAATAGCATGTACTAAGTCCATAACATCATTAACAGTGAAAGAAGGGGTACGTGACCTTTTGTTCTGTGACGCGTCGTCATCACGTAGACCATCATTGCTCTGCTTGTCTGTCCCTCGTCTCCGCTTGGCTCTTGTAGCTTGATGTTCATGGCGACGCGACAGGCTTGGGCTGCAGCTATGCTGCCGGCTCTTGGGATGATGACGGCTCGTGCTCCTCAAGTAGCTTCTACCAGATCGACTCCTAAGCGCCTCTGCAATCTTCTCACGTTCTCGCTGTAGGTCCTCTTCGAGTACACGTAGCCGTTCTCGCTCTTGCTCAAACTCAATCTCTTTCTCACGAAAACTATGCCTCTTTGATTTGCTGCAACTTCGAGTTCTACCACAGCGTGTACCAGAAATATCACGTCGATGAAGCGACGAGCCCCTTACTGGAGTTAATAGGCGTCGTCGGCTTTCGTGGCGACCCCCCGGTGAACCATCCAATGATCGGGCAATGCCGTTACCTTTTTCCATTGTGAAACTGAAATTTGACCACATTAAAGGACATTAATGTTCGATAAAATAAATCCGGCTGTCTATTAAGTCAACACTACCAGGGAGTGTGTATTTTAGGATTATTACAATTGTAGGTAGGTAATGAATGAAGATGAGATGAAGATGTACGTAATGAAAACGACTTGTTATGACATTTCAACCGTGTAAATGAGATCATTTTAGCGTAACAAAATTTTACCCTAGCAAATCGGCGGAGAATCTTAACACCGCAATTCAGATTTTGGCGCTCAAATAACAGCGCCATCTATCGGCACAAAGATTAATAATTTGCTCAAACGCAACTAACCTCCTAGCCGAATGTAAGCAATTTATGCCCTTTGGTTGTTTCTAAATAAAATTAACCTTCAAAAGTCAATTGGTGCCCCAACTAAGTTAAACTGCAACCAAAGATTATGACAAAAGCATGTTATCACTGCTGGGGAGTACTTCAACGAAATGGTAACATACCTTGCTTTTATTTCCAGTCCGAATAGAGAAGTATCACACTAATTGTAAACTTATTTTGTAATGGTATTACCAGAGGGTACCTTGATCAAATAAAATGACATTATAAATCCCATACATGTTGGAAAACCTTGGTTTTGTCACATTATCGGGAAGCATTCCACCCAAATGTGACCAATGGCTTCGGGTTACAACATGATATTTAAAGAAATATCAGTTTTAATTTTAGAATAGATAAAACAGAAATATTATAGGGGGTACCTACCACAACCAAAATAGGACAGCGTGTAAAAACTACCACATGATAAATTAAAAACAAGTACAATAATCATATCCTTATTTTGCAATCGTATTATCAGGGAGTGCCCCGACCAAATAAAACTACAACACAAGGATGAGAACACGTTAGAAACTCATTCTTTAATGTTCTATTATCGGGTTAGGGGTCATTCGGCCCACTATGGAACTGGGACTGCGGACCAGTTACCCCTTTTAAAAATTGATAGTGGTTAACTGGGCCCACATCTGTTTTGCTTTCAGTCAAGTGAAGGGTGGCTTAAAATGGTTTATATATTATTAAGTATACAATAGATTTTGTACAGGTACAAGCATTTACATATAAATATTATTCATTATTATTTTTATTACTATAACATACATTGCAAATTGCAAAAAATATAAGAAAATTTGATTTTCGCGGGCTTCTCTGGCGGTTTCGCCTTAAAAAAACAAGTCTAATTAATCGATCAACCTATCTCGTCTAAATGTAGGGAACAGCTGATTTTTGGAACGAAGTTCCTTATCGTGCGTTGTGAAAGGGGGCTAGACGGAAAAATTTCTCACGAAAAGTTGTACAGACACTTTTACTGTCAAAATGTAAATCCAAGATGGCGGCTGCAAGAAATTATCAAATTTTTCTTCATGGGTGTCGTTTTCATGGTTTTCGAGGGTGTTGAAACCGATGGTACTGTCAAAATATAAATCCAAGATGGCGGCTGCAAATTATCAAATTTTCCGTCATGGGTGTCGTTTTCATGGTTTTCGAGGGTGTTGAAACCGATGGTACTGACAAAATATAAATCCAAAATGGCGGCTGCAAGAAATTATCAAATTTTTCGTCATGGGTGTCGTTTTCATGGTTTTCGAGGGTGTTGAAACCGATAACACTTTCAAAATGTAAATCCAAGATGGTGGCTGCAAGAAATTATCAAATTTTTCGTCATGGGTGTCGTTTTCATGGTTTTCGAGGGTGTTGAAACCGATGGTACTGTCAAAATGTAAATCCAAGATGGCGGCTGCAATAAATTATCAACTTTTTCGATATGGGTGTCTTTTTCATGGTTTTCGAGGTTGCTGAAGCCGATAGTGCTGTAAAATGTAATTCTCTCAATTTTTTCTCGAAGTTCCTTATCGCGCGTTGTGAAAGGGGGCTAGACGGAAAAAATTCTCGTGAGAATTTTTTGTGAAAGGGGGCTAGATAATTTATTGCAGCCGCCATCTTGAATTTACATTTTGACAGTACCTACCATCGGTTTCAACACCCTCGAAAACCATGAAAACGACACCCATGACGGAAAGTTTGATAATTTGCAGCCGCCATCTTGGATTTATATTTTGACAGTACCATCGGTTTCAACACCCTCGAAAACCATGGAAACGACACCCATGACGAAAAATTTGATCATTTCTTGCAGCCGCCATCTTGGATTTACATTTTGACAGTAAAAGTGTCCGTACAACTTTTCGTGAGAATTTTTTCCGTCTAGCCCCCTTTCACAACGCGCGATAAGGAACTTCGTTCCAAAAATCAGCTGTTCCCTACATTTAGACGAGATAGGTTGATCGATTAATTAGACTTGTTTTTTTAAGGCGAAACCGCCAGGGAAGCCCGCGAAAATCAAATTTTCTTATATTTTTTGCAATTTGCAATGTATGTTATAGTAATAAAAATAATAATGAATAATATTTATATGTAAATGCTTGTACCTGTACAAAATCTATTGTATACTTAATAATATATAAACCATTTTAAGCCACCCTTCACTTGACTGAAAGCAAAACAGATGTGGGCCCAGTTAACCACTATCAATTTTTAAAAGGGGTAACTGGTCCGCAGTCCCAGTTCCATAGTGGGCCGAATGACCCCTAACCCCTATTATCGGGGGGTACCCTGACCAAATAGAACAGTAAGTCAAAGCTACTACATGTTAAATTAAAAACAAATACAATAATCATATCCTTATTTTGCAATCGTATTATCAGGGAGTGCCCCGACCAAATAAAATCACAACACAAGAAAATAGGACATGTTAGAAGCTCATTCTTTATTGTTCTATTATCGGGGGGTACCCCGACCAAATAGAACAGCAAGTCAAAGCTACTACATGTTTTTAGCGTAAAAAATTTCAAGGTACCTCACCTTTCGTATCCCACTTCTGAAGTATAATAAAACTCACTAGATGTAGACTGACACTTTAATTTCTGTATACACAGTACTTCTTCTTCACAGTTATGATCGCTACGAGACTTCTCCCAAAAATTGAGCCCTCTCGGCCAAGTGCCTTTGTTTATAAACCTTCCCCTCCTACTCAGAATTTAGCGTTGGACAGTGTTGCCATTCCTTAAAAATAAGAACTAATATTATGAAAATATTTAAAACCCTACATATGTTTATAAAATAGATTTTACTTTCTTCGCTCCTTACTAACTAGCAGAAATATATAATAAACATTCCACTAATAGAATAACTCAAGCAAATAAAACTGCTTTTCTGACTGACAATAAAAACAATGAAGGCGCCAGAAATCTTCGCGATGTTAACAATTTATTAATCAGAATAATCTATTCGGAAACCAACGTAACATAACAATATGTAATCGACAAAAAAGTGGGTAACATCGACATAACTGATACAAGTTCAAACGGATCGCATGCAGCATTACAAGACGTTACGTCAAACAATGCAGCAAAAACAGAGTCGTGATCGAAAACACCGTTAAATTCACATGAGATATGCTTCCTGAATGTTACCGTTGGTGGTATGAAAATTTAACATAGTTTTCTAAGATTTCAAGAGACTATAGCACAATGGAATTTGTATATTTCCGCTATTGAGCAGGGTAACTTAGTAAGCATTGCGAAAATCTAAATACATACATTATCATGTACGTATTTTTAACTTTGCCAAGTTTGTTCATTTGAATGGTAAAACTAATTCTAACACTAATACTACACCATTCAAATCAAACAACACATCACTCACAATAGCGCATTCTAAGTATCGTTTACCGATTGCCCTTCCCTGAGAAAGCCCTCACTATATCATTACCACGCCGGCAGCTGATCGGATTGACTGGCTCTAAATAATAGCATTAACTCTTCACATTCGCACCTAGTTTATCCTTCCTTGTGGTCTATTCGGGTAACATGCAGTTACCCGAATAAAAAATCAATTGAAAGAATACTTTAAATTGAATCAGAATTGCATCCTACGTTTGCATATATAGTTTTTATTATATCATTAAAAACTCAATCTTCACCAAGTCACTCATCATGTGTCTAGTCTGTCTGTTCTTATTATATATATCCAAGAATTTTGCTAATGGTTTTTTACATGCCTATCATTTAAAAGCTTGATCCCTGCGAATGCAAAATAAAAAAGTCTGCAATCCAAAAACTCGAGAGCAAATTGTTATTGAATTATCTGAAGGCCTTGATTAAAATCATTGTCTTCATCTCGCATTGAAAGTAACTGAACAATGAATAGATTTTAATATTCTATTGTTTGTTCCATTACCCGTGACGGTGGTCTTGATTTATTATTTACCAATAATAAAGTAGATTAAACAGCTTTCTTTAATATGTTATATCTACTTATAACAATATAGCGTTACTTATTGTCAATTTTCGAACTGGGGCACGCAAATTGGGCCTTTCATTGTCTCATCAACTTTCATTGGCGGTTCAAACGGTCTTTCATTTTCTTAAGAAATCATTACTTCCCTGTTATTAATTGCTTTTTTCTAGTTTTTACTAATGATCAAAATTGCAAGTTCTGTTTCAGACATTCACACGATCGTCCCAATTTGAAAGTTAGAAGTTTCACTAGCCTTACCGGAATGAGTTTATCTAGATACAATTCAAATTCCCAACAATTACTTAAAGTTTAGCGAGATTTTTGTATGAGTTCTTCAGTTACGGGTCAATTACGATGATCTTTATCGTAATGAAATATCTTCCTCTGTTAGACTTTCTCGATAACTGTTTACCTGTAATGGCCTTATGATGCAATATTCAATAAACTAGCAGGTTTTAACAAAATTGTTTTCTTAACTGCTTCAGTGGTTGCCTTTTGCAGTTCTCTTATATTAGCTTTTCATTCTTTGTAAGTTTTTTTATGTCACATCTACGACACCCATTACAATCGCCTTTTACGTCGATTTATAATCATTTTCACATTTTCCTTAGAAATGTTCTCTTCTACTTCCTTAACGAGTCGCTCTGAAGAAATTGTGCCCATATTTTACTTAGCCAATTGGCTATATTTCTTTTTGTTTGACCTTACGACATACCATAAAATATCAAATTCTTCCTTAATTACATGTCTGACATTTGATGTTACTGTATCATCTGTAAAAAATATACAGCTCTTGCGGCAGGTGTTACTATCACATAAGGAGATAATGACAGTCCAGGTGCATCTATTCTTAGGCTTTAATGCCAACAGACATAAGGTGCGTGCGAGTTTTTATGTCCCAATTTTGCAGAATCAATTTTAGAGCTTCGATTGAAATTAGTAAAGGTGGCATAAGAATTTCAATATTCAAATATGATAGAATAGAATAAACTTTATTGTACACAATTTATACCAAAATAGTAACAATTTCACAGAAACTTAACATCTATGGAACGTCAGGGTTTTTTTTGGAATTTTAGGGTCTAACAAAGAGCACAAAAACTACCTAACAGAAATGTCTTTGATGACCATCCGCAAAAACTTAAAATTTATGAACTAAGTAAATTAGATATTTTTGCACATGTATAAGTTTATTATACTCGTAAAAAGGATTACGTTAACTTAATGTTAATAGAGTATTTAAATATTCATAAATTCACTCTATCGTTACGGCACTACATACCTATTTATGAAAAGACCGGTTAAAAACAAAAACTTAAATTCCGTAGTATTAAAAGGATGTTTTGCGTAAAATATGTCTATGTATTGTAAGATTGACTTGTGGGCAAGACCGCAAAGTGGCAAGGTTATCCACTTGTTCTGCGCTCGCGCAGGCCTAGGTTTTTTACTGGCATTGCCATCTGTCCTGTTCTATTACTGAGCGATACTAAAGTAAATTATAGATGGAATGCTACTGTTGGTTTTATATGCCAGCCATTTTTTATCGACGCAAACAAGTTTCAAAATGACACCATTTTTGAAATAAGACCCAAATAACGCAACTTTGAAAGAACAATACGAAAGCAAATACAGTACCCAAACAAAGATATAAAAATTAGGAAATATATTTGTAACATTATCTCCTGTCCCCATTTTGACAGATCAAACACACAAGCTAACATTTCTATCTCGTATTAGTTGCACAATGGTAAAGTGTCGCAAACCGAGACGAATCTTGAGCATTGTTTGATGATATTATGGGGACCATAGACATTCACCTGTCAACAAGTAGAGAGCTATTTTTACCGCGAAAATGTCACAAATACTGCTCACCACATACATTTCACTTATTGTTGTAGTTTAAACACAATACTGCGAACCTATATTGAATTTAATTGAAATTGACTTTCCAATATGAGTGTGTTACAACTTAATTTGAATATGTGTGGAAAATCGCATGACTTTCATAAGGCCTTTGGGGCCTACATTTCGTTTTATAGTTTTAGAAGTTCAGTGCAAGTTATAGTAACTTTTTATGTTAGAAAAAAGCAATTACTTTTTAATAAAGTTTTATGAAAAAACAATCTGGTGAAGGTTGCTGAATCTGCTGGATTACAAGTCGTACAAGATCGGCCGTTATGGCAACACCCCAAATGTTAGGCTTTAGGTTTGAAATGATGAAAAGAAATCGCAGAAAACTCCGTTTCGTCACAAACACAATTCTCCATTTCTACGCGAATAATCAGCAGCATGAAGCAATATCCACTAACCAACAAACTCTGCAATGCATACACCCAAATATAACACCTACGATGAAAAAACACGACGCTATAGAAGAAGCCAGTTGATTAGCCAAGTTTCAATTATCAAACTAGTTATGTTAATTTGTATACTACACAATCTATTGGGGACATGTCGCTAAGTATGACTTGAATGGTCGATATGGTAACCGAGGCTGCATTACATGACATAAGTGACAAGTATGGTGTTGATAAATCATGGTGACATTATTATGAAACGGTTTTGAAGGGACAACTTGACATGGTGACATTTAATATCATCGCAAGCGCATTTATAATTAATTAGTTGGAAAGCAGATAAGATATAAAGAAAATAGGAATTGGAACTGACTGAATTTTAAACACAAAATTTCATAACAACGTAAATAAACTAACACCATTTATGAAAGAAAGAAAGAAATTCGCTGTCGAGACGAGCCACGTCCGTTTCTAATCAAACTTCTAATAAATCAAGATCGCAAAAACGAAAGTCGCAACAAAGAATCAAATAGATAATGACAAATTGTTGGATACCTTTAAACCCACATACATAACACATAGTTACGTAGTAAATAATGTGGTCTTAAATCTTTTATCGCCTAATCGTAAGACATAAATCTGTCTTAATCTAGTCTTTTGTTGAATGGAGAGTTTCAAGTCAATATTTGAAAGCTAGTTTGACTTTCCTGTTGCTGGTGAGGTAACGCAAAGGATCGACAATACAGCCTCTATAGAAGCCACACAATTACCTGTCTTGGTTGAGGCCACTATATCCCTTGACACGCATTTGCACACAGCCCATAATGCTTATTTATTACGCTACTGTATGGAAACGCGCACCAAAGGCTTGTCCGCTAGAAGCTAGTTCAAAATAACTTCGACTGACAAGAAACTAATGAAATAGAGAGACAATGGAAAGACATTACTCGTAAATAGACCATCACTAAAGGCTGTGACAATAAATCTTACCGCAGCTATAACGGTGAAGTTGAAACAGTAAAACATTCCTATAGAGAAAGGTTTCGATAAGGACCAAATGGTCCTTCTAACATCAATTACCCATATGACTCAAACTGAGGCTAAGGAAAACACTATAGTACTTGATAAAGACCCGAATACGGAACAATAGCTCGTATCAGTAGCTATCGTCTCGTGACCTCGGGCTAACATTAAGCTAGCTTTCCCGAGAACTTGAGAATTATCTAAAATCGAAGAAGATTAATGGTCAATGCGCAGTGGAGCGTACAGCGAACGCCTTGTACCTACCGAGATCTTGTCTCGAGCCTGTCTGAATATATCGATTATGACTGTACCACTTTACGTTAAAGAGAGATTTGTAACAGTTGATATGTCCGCTTTGTACTACCCATCTTTATCTGCTTTAGAAATCTGCAGGAAATTTCAAATAAGGTAACGTGGCATCAATTCTAACATTAAACGGGTCATCTATAGAAAGCAATCGAACTTAAAACACAGATCTAAATTACATGAGATAGTCTATAAGTGATGTCACCAAGGATTAAAATAATTATGGAACTGTTACATAAATTGTAGCCTCTGAAATGGATTTTATAGTTTAATAAGTCAGTTATCTAATCTAAATTGTTTTGAAAGTCATGTTCGATAAAATGTATTAGTAACATGATGCAATCGATTATAATTTTATAAGTCCTAACGACAGACGAAACAACAAACTAGGAGACTTTACAAATATCTAGTGATAAACCCAAATACATCTCGAATTCTTAATTACTTAATCGTAAACTTTAAAGGAGTCATTTAATAAGTATCTACTTATATATTTCTTTAACTAAAAGATGATACATTCAAAAGCCATTGAAGCTTCAACAGCAATACTCAACAAACGATTTTTTATGACTGCCACTAAAAGATTTAAAAGATTTTTCGATTTTTTTGGCTGTTTAGTATTCATAACCAAAATTCTGTTTGTCGTAAATCAATCTCTTTCGTCTAAATAGTTCCATACCTGTTTATCTTTCATCTTTAGGACATTCCTATAAGTGAATGAGTCCATAACACGTAAATCTAGTCGCAAAAATCAGGAATTTAGAAATGATGTCATCAGATACCAAGTCTAAGCTATAGGATAAAACGTAGCATGTATCACCAACAATATACCACAAATACAAACATTTTTATGAGCGTTCGCTTATTTAGTAATATCCCATAAACTTTACGATCGAAAGTCGTGAAATTGAACATATTAACAATTATGAACAAGAGCCGGACATTAATTGTAATCCTTTTACTCCTGTCATAAATACTACATAAAGACTCATAAAGCACGTAATTCTACTAAAACTTAATAAGGTTAACGTGTTAAAATGATGGTTGAACTTGCAGGAAGTAATAAACTTAGTGTTTATTAAAACTTCTAATCAAAACGTACCATAAAAGAAAGTAATACAGAAATAGAATCGATTCAAGAATGCGGAAGATATAAAACAGACTACCGAATATGCTCCTGCTGTAACACCAGTTAACACATCGCAGACCATGTGCCAAGCCATGGCGCCTATAAATCCAACTCGTACATTTCTCTAACACGTCCTAACATAAATCTTTTCGAGCTTTTTGAAGAAATCCATCCAAAATGTGCATAATTTCGTAAAAGACGAAACAGGAAACCTGCTTCCGCGACTATACGACCAAATATCTAATTCTGGAGACATACAAAATTGTGTTACATAATCCAGCTAACACATTCAAATAAATCTGGTTCCAGAGATATTAGTTTATTCAATAAATAAACACGGAACATTTTACTTCGTAACAAATGTATCCGATAAACTGTTTCCCTGATGAAACACGATCTCATACGTCCAACCAAATTTCCTTCTGAGTTGATTGACGTTAACATTTTCTGTAATAAATAGCGTACCATCTCCTGATGGGGTCAAACTATGAAATTCGATTAACCTATTCATGATGAAACAAACATTCCTTTATTAGTTCGGATAATTTATGAATGTTATTGCTTGAATGTTGATTTAATGTTGCAAAAGCAATCACACTGGACATGTCGAATGTATTAATCATAATAACATTAACTTATATAATGTCGTTGAAGACAAATGTTTGTTTAAATATTGCCAAAGATGTAGACCGAATAAATTAATGTGGCTACCAAAGCAACGATGTCAGAATTAACCATTAAGAAGTTCTTGTAGTTAAATCAATTACTAGTGACCGGTGAGAGACATGTGAATGGTAACTGTCCATATCATCTAAAATAGTCTCTCAAGGCAATTAATCATGGGTTGCACACTTTTTGGTGACGAAATGCGCACAGAATTTATCATCGCCAATTAGTAGAAACTTCCGCGTCTAAAAAAGATTTCAGCCTGTCAAATTAAAAACGAAACTAAAAAAGAACGCACACATCCCGTTTCCTTGATATTAACAAAGAAAACAAAGTTGAAAACGGCGTTAACTTTTTTGTGGCCAAATACAGACTGAATATTTACTTTGATAACATCGTACTCATTTAAATTCTTTGGCCGTTTTAATGAATCATAGTGATTCATTTGACGCTAGCTTAGTTTTTTCTTTTTAAAATGAGTTCAACGCTAGGTGAAAAAAAAAACAATATAATTTTCAGAATTAAATTACAAAAGTAAAATTTTGCTAAGCTTAATTTAATTCAAATAGCTAATTACACACGAGCAAAACATCCTGACAACAAGCATTAAAGCAACTCTAAGTATATTCATCTTTAATTTGAGTTAGGCTTTTGATACCGTACCTATACATCACTTGAATGATGATCATCGATGTAATACAACAGTTGATCTAGAAATAGTATTGAAAGAACATATAAAAGAAGAAGCTATACTTCGTAAAGCATTTGCAACAGTATTTTCAATTCGCCAGATGCATACTAACACCGAAGCCACAATAAATACCTGGCATAGCCGAGACTGCACAGAGCAGCTAACTTTGACATTCCGATCCCGAAATAACGACACACTTACAAATGGATAGCGGTAATGACCCGCCAAGTTACTGCTTGAGCTTTGACTTATGTTCACAAGAAACAGACATTATGCAGGAATTTATGGGGTATTAAAATTTACAAGTGTAAAGAATTTTGGTACAATCACTCACGCGAGAAAGAGTTGCATCGCAATGATTCATTGGACGCAAAGATACCACTTCTTTGGGTGAGATCTTCACTTTGATTGGACCATATATGCAGATAAAAAATGTTTTTGTCAGTTGCACAGTGATATTTATTTTCTAATATCACTACTGCTCCAAATAAAATCCGTTACCACAATTTCTCTATATAATTTATAACCGTATAAACATAAATCGTTTGTTAGAAAATAAATGTCTGTACTAAAATCGTGTCTAAGTTGAACACTTATAAATTTTGCATTAATGTTCCCATAACGTCAACGACCTCCATTAGTATAATTGGCAGTATAAATTCTTCATTGCGATAATATTCGTGATAGGAATAAAGAGATGGCGGATGCGTCTCGCGCGGATTAACCAATCCGTTGGTAAACTAATGAAAACTACTATTAGAATGAGGTCTAATGACTTCCTCGGGACTTCCTCAATAAGAAACAATATTAAGAGTATCAGGAAGAGTAAGAATTAAGATATTAAATTATGGCATGCTCGCTCCCTTCTCTCCGTATAATATAATCATGGTTTACTTTTCATAGTTTACTTAGAAGGAAATGAACCGTTACACAATAATATGGCTGAAATTAATACCAAAGCCACATCTTGTGACAAAAGTTACGTGAGAGAAAATGTTTTGCAAGCCGTGGGTGATAGGTACTAAGCTATTCATTTTATTAACAGGGCATAGAGCGAAACGGTACTGAATGAATCGAAATGAACAAGTATTTGGTACAAATATAAGTTTCAAAGGAAGGCTAATATTAGCTGACCTCTGTTCTTAGTAAATATGAAAGCGTTAGATAAGATCACTAAGATCCCGCAATAAGCTAAAGAGTTGACATCACTTAAAACTACAAACAGGTCATCGATCGCTCACTCAATTTACATAAACGAATGCAATCAAACATTACAACATGCGATAGTAATTACTTTCTATGATCATGTCGTGGCCATTTTCTTTTTTGACAGTTACGTTTGAAAGTGACAATACAAACTGCCTAATTTGACAGTTGGACATCGACAAACTTATTTTTTTACGACTCGATTCGAGATAGCCTTTGCTTTATGCGAACATTGTTTCTTTTGACAGCCGCATTTATAACTTAGCAGTTAAGATAAATTGAGATGAGATGATATGTGATACGGCGGTTAAAGAAAGTAAATAACATGTGTAATGTTACGTGGTTAAGCTTGCTTACCAGTAATTGAATGTTTGTATTAATCTAAAATGGTTAATGATGCAAGGTCAAAAGATGCTGTGAAAAAATTAAAAATGCAATCTACTCTACTTTTACTACTTCTCTTAGTACTCCTGTTACCCACTCCTGTTACGCCTTTGCCTTCGTACCAGGGCCCCGGAGTTCTATTTCACACAACCCATGGCCCCAGTAGGCTTCGACCCTGTTGGGTCCCTACGGTTTGCTGACGTCGCTTTGAGGCGTGCGTGGAACAATACGCGCCGTCGACGACTCGAGCTCGGTCCGGGCGGTTACAGGACGGCTAACTAATGATCGTCGTCCGCAAGCTCACGCCTACGACGGTGGCTGGAAATCGAGGTAGGGATCCCGGTAGCTGGTGGGTGAGGGCTGTTCCCTCAAGCGTGCGGCAGCCTCCTTCGCTAGCATTACTGCTTCGCAGAAAGAGGTGACCGCCTACCATTCCTCCTCGCTCCGGACAATGGCCTGTACCAGGGCCCGGCGCGAGAGGTCGTTAGCGCCGACTTTGAACTTAACATCTGTAACTTGTATCTACTTTCTGTGCCAATAAAGAACTATTCTATTACGATCAACTTAGTTGGTGTCACACAATAAGTACATTGCATCTGGCGACTACTAATCGGACTTCCACAACCCAGTAGGTAGCTGGGGTGCACAAAACTCAGGTAAAATCGACCAACATACAAACATGTACAAAAAATTGTTTGAATAGGTAATAACGTGTCGCAGTCACACTTTATGGCAGAAATAAAGTAATTGTAAAAAAACTTCCCAAAATGAGACTTTGAAAGAGCTCCATAATACCACTACCTACTTTATTTTTAGATTATTTTTTATCATAAAAAAGTCGAATACGATTTTGGTAACTCATGATGACTAACAATTTACAGACTGTAAACAAACTGACATTTTATTAGCAACAACGATGCTAGCTATTACTATAACCTATGAGTCTTTAATTCGAGAGTGAATAGGTTGCTTCTAGGCAACCGTGCTCCTTCATTGGCGACATCATCGCTTCCTATCAGGTGAGATAGTGGTGAACACGAGATTATCTACACTAATATAATAAAAACGTAGTTTGTTTTTTTTATTTTTAGGAGGTAATCTCTGGAAATACTAGTCCGATTGCTAAAATTTTTTCACCGATAGAAAACTGCTTTATTCCTGAGTGACATAGGCTATATTTTCTGTACGCAGGCGAAGCTGCGGGAAAAACTAGTGCATAATAAAAAAAAAAAACCGGCCAAGAGCGTCGGGCCACGCTCAGTGTAGGGTTCCGTAGTTTCCCGTCCGTCACAATAAGTGTACCCACTTATGAGTTTAAAAAAATGCTTGCGTATACGATTATTTTACAAACTTAGTCCAGAAATTATTTGGTAGAACCCTTTTGTCTTTTTTTACAAGAACTTTTCTTTCCATCAAGTTCAAAATAATTTTCCTAGAAAGGCCTTATAAAGTTCTACTTTTCATATTTTTTTTTCATATTTTCTAAACTTATGGTTCAAAAGTTAGAGGGGGGACACACACATTGTTTTTTACTTTTGGAGCGATTATTTCGGAAATTATTGACATTATCAAAACATGATTTTAGTAAACCCCTATTCATTTTTAAATACCTATCCAACAATATATCACACGTTAGGTTGAAATTGAAAAAAAAATCACTTCCCACTTTACATATAGGGGGGCTACCCTAATAAAACATTTTTTTTCCAATTTTTATTTTACCACTTTGTCGGCGTGATTGATATACATATTGGTACCAAATTTCAGCTTTCTAGTGCTAACGGTCACAGAGATTAAGCGAGGACGGACAGACGGACAGACAGACAGACAGACATGGCGAAACTATAAGGGTTCCTAGTTGACTACGGAACCCTAAAAACGATGGTTAGTAGGGTTAAAATATCTAACATTGACATTGCTACTGAACTAGCTACAGGGTCAAAAAAAAAATAGGAAATTCCGATTGATGGAAAGACTAGTTTCTGCCAGTGGCTTCGCCTGCGTGAAATTAGAAAACTATCCCAATGGAACATACTCCCCGGATAAAGAGTATCCTTACTATTTCAAAACATGGGCTATTAGTGTGAAAGTGTGATTATCGCTGATAGAATGGGACTCTATCTAAAGCCCCAATCGGTCTCTTCTGTAAACATCCCATTCTCGTTCACCTCAATTTTTACTATGTCCAAATCATCACTAAACAATCAAAATCAAAAACATCTCCATCTTTTTTTTTTCTTTCACCGTCACTTAAAGCCATCGCTGCCAGCAGCAATTTGACAAGAACAATTTGGACATCCATTACGCATGATACACACATTTGCCGTCTCGATCGTTTTGTCGAAACCACTCATTGTAAAGACAAGCACATTATCTATCAATGACGGTGATAAATCTATCTAATAGATTGTTCTATCTTATATAATAATCAATCTGTCTAGACTTTTAAAAACTATACTAGGGTCCCAGTCTATAAGTGAGCAGCTGAATACCAGTATCTTCATGGAACGACGAAATGGTTTAAAGTGAAAGCGCTAATATTCCAGTCAATTTATTCATCCGAGGTTACAAAAATTCGCACCCAGCTGAAAATTGGCAGGATTCTTTAAAACACCATCATAAATGAAATCTAAAAAGTCTTCATTAATCCAACACCTGGAAAAGAATACTCGGGGACAAAGTACACTTTTTCATCCTCATCATCATCTCATCCTTTTTAATGTTCCCACTGCTGGGACTCAGGCCTCCTCTCTAGGAGAGGGAATGGGCCGTAATCCACTATACGGGTCCAGTGCACTTTTTATATTTCATTTATGATGGTGTTTTGAACAATCCTACCGATTTTCAGCTAGGTGCGAATTTTTGTAACCCCTTATTTTTGGTTTAATTTGACTGGACTACAAGGTGTCCGCGAAATTCACATTTCCAAGTTTTTTACATTTGCTGGTGTGTCAATCATCACTTCAGCCGAAAGACGTCCACTGCTGGACATAGGCCTGCCCAACCACCACAATGAACGGTCCTGTGCATCTTGCATCGATCAGATCCCCGCGACCCTCATCAGGTCGCAAGTCCATCTTATGGAGGTCTTCCAAATCTGCGTCTTCCGGTACGCGATCAGCACTCCGGAACGTTCCGGCCCCATTGACCATCTGTTCTGCGAGTGCCCTGCCCACTGCCACTTCAATCAATCATTTAATCATCAGCCTTTTTAATGTTCCCACTGCTGGGACTCAGGCCTCCTCTCTCGGAGAGGGAATGGGCCGTAATCCACCACGCGGGCCCAGTGCGGGTTGGTGCACTGCCACTTAAGTTTGGCGATTCTTCGGGCTACGCGCGTAACCTTGGTATCTTATATAACATAGTAATAAATGTAGATGATCTTGATAGTATAACTATGTTAGCGAAAGTTTTGTTTTTTATTTCATTACAGCCCTAGGGCGAGAACGTAAAATACGTGCTTACTTCGATAATTGTGGAGCATGAAACTATTTCATAAATATTTCGTTTTACGTTCTCAACGCCTCTTTGGCACAATGCGTGTTTTTAATCCGACTTCCTACGATTAAAACTGACTTTTGTACTCTGTAATTGAATTATTTCATCATCATCTTTTTGCCTTTGTCCCGTGTTATTTGGGATCGGCGCAACACGTTTTTTTTCTTCCATTCTGTCCTGTCACCCATGATGCTATCACTAACTTCCTTTTCTTTCATACCACTCTTCACATAATCCATCCATGTTTCCTGTAATTGAATTATTTAACTGAAGGAATATCATGGACAAGTTTATTTCGCGATAAAAACCAGTATTGACAGCAGAAGCAATTACAAAAGAAAACAAACACTGCAGCAGGATGCAATTATTCAACAGCAGTAATTAATATTGATGATAACATTTTTTACCCTGCAATGACGGCTCATTATCCACGTCTGGACGTTTCTAACTTTCATCGACATCTGTCATGTTTGACATTTGAGCGCAGGTGCTGGCGGGTTGAAATGTCACGATCCTGCGCCTGAGCAATTCTAACCCATTAATATTTATACGCAGTACCAATTATTCATTACAATATGGTCTTTTCTCCGCATTAAAATGTACTTCTAATAGCATGAAAGTTCTAAGCTCAATAGGACCGTCTTACTTTGTGATTGTTTGAGGAAACGTCTCTACAAACATGAGACGAATAGCTGTCTGTTGATAGCCATGTGTGATTGGATCGTTAAATCATGTTGAAATGGTTTTGAAATGCATGAAATGCAATTCATCTTTTGAATTTAGAATGTAGGAAGTTTTTAATTGCCATGTTGGAACACATTATCATCATTTAAGCCAAAAGATGTCCACTTTCCTTAAGGTGAAACAGTATCACGGTAACATGTATCACGTAATCATAAATATCATCAATACCTCCCTCTTAGTTCAGCTAACCCTATGGAATGACTATTTTGTGAAATATAATAAAACTGTAATCACAACACAACTTGACACTGACATGCAAAATTAAAAAAAAAAATAATTTCGCCGTCTACCTCTGGCGTATCGTCGCGTGCAACACCAATAGTGAACGTGTATATTCTTCCGTATAGTACTCGTATCTAAGAAGCTCACAGTGAACCAAAATAAACTAGTACTCGCATGAAAGTAGGTATATTAAGAGTAGTTGAGACTCAAAATGGATATGGTTTCAGAAATAATAAAATGTACAAAAAAGGCGAAACACTCTTTGTTTAGGTAATAATTACTTTGACTTACTACATTATTTATCACGTATAAATGTCAATAAATAAAAAAAATATAATTATAACTTTAACTATGCAAATGCATTAAAAAATAGTAGGATTTTGTTTTAATGCGATGGGTAAAAATTGCATCTTATCAACCCTCTTTTTTTTTATTTCGCGGGTTATCCTAGATATAGCCAATTTGGAAATCTCTTAACCGACTTCGAACAGTTCGAACCCAGTTTGGCCACTGTAAAAACAATCTGGCCAAATGGGGCTTCCTCGACCCATCTCTAACACAGTGCTAGTGTGGAGCCTCTCCACAGGACATGCGTCACGTGCTATGATGCCCATCCTGCATAACCACCTGTGCAGGTTGCCAAATATTGGTTAGAAAAAGTATAGTTTGAGAGCATCGACACGAAAAGAAGAAGATCCTAGAGATCAAAACATGACATGCGGTTGTTAATATTTAACCACGAGAAAGCTTAAATAACCTAAAATAGACAACGTTTATCCCTTAAACGTTTAGATAACTATCATAATATGATGTACACAGATCATATTATCCGTAAACCAATCGCAATTTAGCGAGAAAGGCACACATCGACTAAGTCGTGATCCACCTAAGGCGGCAAACACATTTGACGATTAGACGACGCGATTGGACGCAATATAAACCTGTCTAGAAACAAATTAATCGCTGCTGATAAATTACTGCAGCTAAACAATGGTTGCAAATAATTACGATAGTGAATAAGTACGGGCTTGACAACGTATTTTATGTTATCGATTATAACACGTAATAGGTAGATACTTGCCTATCAATTACAGTTGTGCTAAACAATGTTCTTCAGTGAATTGTAATCGAAGTTACATAAGTAACAGCATCACCAATTAAGTTGATACTATGTCACAGATCATCCCCACGCCCCGAACGTCGGAGGCGACGCCCAAGACGTCGGGTGTTACAAGGAGATCCGGAGATCTCCTTGTAACTTGTGTGTCGATAAACTACCCATTGCTGCCTGCCTGCCATTGCTGCCAACCAGTGGCCGAAGCCACTGGTTGGTGCAGGCAGCAATGGGTAGTTTATCGTTTTATAAAGAATAATCTCGAGTCGACGGCGAGTTGTATTCCATGCACACCTCAAAGAACTGCAAAATTGACGGAAGGACCCCTGCAAAAAAGGGCAGATTCCTGTCAGAATCGCGAAGTTGTTTGCTAAATTTGCCGTGGCTATGAAATGCAAAGGACTATAAAATTAACACAGGTGGGTTTTAGTCAGTAAAAGTCTGACACTCCCTCGCGCGCCACCTAGAGCGGCAGGAGTATTTTTTAATGATTTCCAACTGAAAAAAAAAACTATAACACAAATCCGCCTGAAGCTAAATCGACGCGAAATCCAACATGCATATCAACAGTTCGGTCGAAACAAAGATTGCGACAATCTGATATGTCTGGAACTTGTAATGAAGAATTTCTTACACTTCCTCTTCAATGTAATCGACAGTACTAGATGTATAGATAGTAATATTTCGCAAGTCGGTATTGTCTACGACATACAAGACAACATAAACCTGTCTGAGATGCTAAATCATAGTGAAACCGCGACAATATGTCGACAGAGACAAAATGGAGAAACAATGCTGAAAGCGACACATGTGAACACGCCCTAACATAATCGCTTTCTCGTATGTCTAGATTGGAGTAAAGGACTCGAGTAATTTGATCGGAATGGATCGCTAATCGAAACAATAAATCATGATGATGACATTGTTTTTTGTCATTTCTGAACTAGACTTTTGCTGATTGTATACTATTTGCCAGAGACAGGAATAGGTGGAGGAACATCATAAAAATGAAAGTGACGAAGTATCCCTACTTCGTCACTTTCATTTTTATGATGTTGTTGGTCACGACCCTCAGCATTGACAAATACGACGCAAGGACGAGAAGGAAACTATTGCCATGATTGGACCCGCAGTCAAATGGATCATTTACCAAGGACCTTTGGATCGATGGGATGTATTACCCTAATCGACCCAAAGGCCCTGATCACTCTACACGCATTAACAAAATGGTTGAGTCCAAGAATGCAGGAAACTTTTGCGTGACAATAATATCCAGATAATTAAAATTAATTATAGATTTTCCACTGCGTTACATTATGACTGGTACACGTACTTTGATATTTTTCTTCTCATTAACATCATCACGTTACACGATTACCCAAAAAAAGTTTGTTTTCAGGGTTCATATGCGAGTTTTTATAGCCAATAGGAGGACTTCTTCGAATGCTAGAAAATATTTTACAGAGGGGTCCTTGTCTGCGATGAAAATTTCAGTTTTGTAAATCAAGTAGTTTTCGAGATTTCGTGTTTAGTCAATGAGTGAATGAGTGACTACTTTCACTTTTATTGATATAAAGATTGTCAAACATCTTGTTAACATAGTACGTATACAAGAAGAGATGGCAAAAACTATTATGTTACACGGGACGATGCAAGGATTCTAATGACACATCTAAATCAATCTGTTCAGGTGGTCTTTGGTTCCAAATCCGTTCGTGGACCGATCCGTACGAGTATATTCAATCCCTAACCAACAAACAGTTTGGTCATATCACTCCCACGACAGTATATCCAATTTGCAGATGAGTTCGGCTTGAGAGCGTTCAAGTGCGTGATGTTTGGAACACGATTAGCTGATAAACGGCTATGAGAGCCTCCTAATTATTTGCTGATTGGAAGACAGGGACGGCGGGGAAAATGGAAAGGAACATGAAGATTTTACTTTCGGTTTACGATGTACAAAATGAGAAGAGTTTAGACAGTGTTGAAGTTAAGAAAGTTACTGCCACAAGCTTTACTGAGTACAGTAACCTTATTTAAATTATTAAAAAAAAATATCCCTATCACCTGCACTCGCAAGTAGTTTAAAGGTCTGTAGGTGCGGCGGGTTTGCGGACGGCGAGCAATGGGTAGTTCGCAGTCTGACCGTCCGGTAACTGTCCGGACCGAACCTATTTATTTATTTAAGTTCCCGTGCGCCTCAAGGAGTTGTCAGCAATAGCAGTCGGGTCGAAGCCTACTAGGGCCAGGGTAATATGAAAGGGAATATCGGTAAAAAAAAAAGTAGTTGAAACGTGATTTGATTTTTCTTAACCAAATGGCATTCTTTTTCAAACCGTTCATAATAACCTCCAAACCATCTTCAAACGTCAAAAATTACTTACGCAATGTTAGAATTCCCTAACGTTTTGTTTCTTCACTCCTTTGTCTGATAATGAACAAACCACTTTTAATATCACCAGCCTCCATTGATTTCACAATTTGCATCATTGTTACACAATTGCTCGTAATCCTTATCCAGGCTATCATTAAACTATTTACTGCCAATAACTGTCACCTAAACAATAGCGAGACGACGCAAGTTCGAGATCGATATGAAATTGAAAGCAATGTTTATGGGACCAACCCCCGTTTTCTAAGGACTGGGTCGTAAACTACTACGTGAGGAGTCCATTGGTGTTAGGAAAGTGCTTTTATAGCTGAATACACTCTATTTAAAGATACGAGTAGCTTTAGTAAGAAATAGATTTGTAACCCCTTTGACTAAGCTAAAAATACTTGAGCTTTGTTCGCCACAAATCGGAAAAGCTAGTGTGACATCTAAGAAAGAGAGTGAGCAGATGAGCTGGAATCCATCTTAAAGGATCGGCACGCAATCGCAATAAACCAGGAAATGTAGGAGAAGAAAGAAGAGGCCCCTGTCCTGCATTGAGATGATTAAATTACAGTTGGAGCTTAAAATGAATGGGGAGTACCAATGTCCGGTCTTATCGATAAAATCCTTTATGAAGACAACTTTTGGAATTGACACAGAAAGCGAAAAGATAAACAGGTTGTCCGCGGTGTACTATTTATACATATACAATACATAACTACTAAATTCTAGGCATCTCTAGTCTCAAGTTTGACGACGACTTCAGATATCTAGTATGTGTATCATGAAGGAACTAATAATAGCGTAATACTGCAATAGTAGGTCAATTGTCTGGTAGATATGGCCTTAAAAATTATTATCATTGATCTAGCCCAGACCGACGACAAAAATGAAATTTATGAAAGAAGGCGACATGCTGCGCCGACCCCAATTAAATAGGAGCAAGGACAGGGTGATGATGATTAATATAGCTTACAAATTGCGACGGTTTCTATAAACATATAAAGAACCATGCTATAATAATAATAATATAATAATAATAATATTCCACAACTATCACACAACGCCGTCTAGTCCCAAGCTAAGCAGAGCTTGTGTTATGAGTACTAGACAACTGATAAACATACTTATATATTTCTAAATACATACATATTATAGATAAAAACTAACTATAGAAGCACACCTGACATATAGTCTAAATTCAGATTCAAAATATACAAACATTAAGGCACAAAGTCTTGAATCAAAACTCATCAGTCAAACAACTTACAATGCAGAAAGCCCTATATCACCCATTCATTCAACTTCTTCAATACATATACTGTCATTTCTCCTTGACCTAAAATACTAAGGTATTGAGAAAGCTTCAAAAATGAAGGCTAAACGATTGATGATACGGTATGTCGCTATTCATACTCCTACTGACTCGTTATTTGAAGAACTGCAATCAATCAGCGTTGCGAAACAGTGGAGGCAGATCAAACAGATGGCAGGTTGGTTTTAACCATTAGATCAGCTGCTTCAAAATAGGGTTTAGTTTGAAGTGTTTAAAGGAAAACGCAGAGGGTCTGTAAGTCAAGCATGAATAGGTTACTTCTAGGCAAGTGTGCTTCGATGTCGACCATATCATCGCTTACCATCGGGTGAGATAGTGGCCAAATGTGAGCCTATCAATAATTTAAAAAAAAGTTGTCTCCGACCGATAATGGTGGAAATAAAGCGTGCGCAAACACTGCCTGCATTTAAAAGGCTTGTGAAGGAACAATACTTGACTTTGTCTTGTCTTCGTTCTTCACTTACTCTCTTGCTTATATATATTTTGTATGTACGAGTACGTGTATGTGTATCTTTTCTAGTATTAAGTATTTATTAAGTTTTGTTACTTTTATATTTGCACCAAGTGCAACCCCATTTTGTGTCCAGGCAATCTCTGTTCACTCAAGGTTGCCTGGAAGAAATCGCCATGTGCGATAAGGCCGCCAATTGTGTGTTTTTTATTTTATGGTTTGGCTTTTTGTTAATTTATAATCTTGATGTGCAATAAAGTATATAGGTAAATAAATAAATGTTATTTGCATAATCCATCACAGCTGAAATAGGAGGACAGCAAGTTTCACCCAACTTCAACAGAAGCATTTTCATTTTACCAAACAGGCGTTTCTTTAATTAAACCTATAGTGAAAATCTCACGAGTGCACGCATCGTATGCTTTGAAAGTATAAACCTGAGTCGAAATTGCAAATAAGACTTGAAATAAACCCTCCTTTCAGTCTCAGAATTTCAAAACATAGACATATACAAACAACCGCCATAAAACACACTCATAATTCACTTTTAGAGTTATTGCTTTAGCCTTCAAACTGCACTTTCTGCAGCGTTTACAACTCCGAATACCACAATGCAGTCGACACTCGATCGAATGGTATGTTTTATGTATTACTAGCTATCCCCTGCGATTTCTCGCCTATAGCCTTCTTCGGTAATCGATAATGGGCTATCTAACAAATTCGAACTAGTAGTGCCTGAGATTAGTGTGTTCAAACAAACAAACTTTCAGCTTCTGATATATTGATAGATGTGCCTAGTGATATTTATAAGGTCTCTATATCAATAGTGAATAGGTTACTTCTAGGCAAGCATGCTCCATCGTCGACTACATCATTGCTTACCATCAGATGAAATAGTGGCTAAACGCCAGCCTTATAATGATAAAAAAGTAGACCAAAAGGCGGAAAAGCTATCAATTTCTAAAAAAGTCAAATGCAAAAATTATGGTATGTCAGTAATTGTTGGAATGCGGTTAGTACATATCTTCAGAAATACGTTTTGAGAATAAGCAGACATCACAGAACTTAAAAACCTAAAGTTAAAACAGTTTTTGGTCCCATATCTGCTGTGACAAAACGTTTTACAAAACGGACACTAATAAGACTGCTTTCTCAATATCAATTGATAATTTGCCAGTCAAAGCAAACGTGAAAGTGTTTGCGAGACAAATGATCAGGGCGATAGTTAGTTAATAAGTCTCTGAAGACAATATGCGCGGGTGAACGAAAGTGAATATTTGATTATACTACTGGGACCTGCTCGAGTGGTCGCCTTCCTTATCTGCATGATCGATATTTGTTTAAGCTTCCTTATTTCGATTGAATTCTATTTAGTTGACCCGGATGACGTGATGTTATTTATAGGGTTTTCCGGCCCTACGTCAATCAATCAACGTATTTTGCAATTCCCCGCAGATTTATGGACCCCTTGTTCAAGTTCCGTTTCAACAAGCAATTCTTCTCCTTTCACATTCAGCGTTACCCTTATTAGAGCAGGTCTATTCGTGGAAGTATTCTACTATCATCCTATAACTTAATATCTCCCCATCAATTACATGCAGAATATCCATTCAATTCTTGATAGTATTCCTCATTAATAATTTCACTCAAAACAACATTATTCATGTGATCATGCTCACAAATCCTATTAGCATTTCCCCGTCCATTTTGTTTGTAGTCGCGCATGCCCGACACAAAATATTTGCGATTCAATGCAAGACAACAAATCCTGTAATAGATTCAGCCACGGAATAAATGGAGGTAATATCAATGGTGCTACTGGAAAGTCTGGAGAATAAGAAACTGTGTAGACACGATGTAAGAATAATGTAGACAAAGTCAGCTTGTGACGATTTTCTTTTCTGTACAGTTTTTCTATTTTCGCAAAACGTTTTAAAATCGAGGTATAGCTGAATTGTGACGTGTATATCGCTGCGTCACTGGCATAGATCAAAAAATCCTGCAGAAAATTAATCCTCTAATGATTACAAGCCTCTTTTTGCGAATGTTTTTTGTTTCGTCTATGTTCGAATCGAAGCAGTACGTGCAAAAAAGACAGCATTACCGACTCATTTACAATCATACACCTTAAAATAACTACCGAAACTGTAACGAAAGCCACGAATCGTGGCTTGTGTAACCTTCGTAGGCTGATCGAATTATAGCGTATCCAGACACGGTAGAGCTAAACCTTTAGTCGTACATGTGAACGATTTCCGACAGCCATTCAATACCGCTTTCTCTTCGAAATTTAGTCTGATTCGAATCAATACGGACAGATATTATACGATATTTTACAAACATTACTGTGTCCATTAAAATAATAAATGTTTCTATCGTTATAAATGTTATGAAACTTTACAAACGATTTTGTTTAGGCCTATTTTATGGCTTTTAGATCAATGTGTCTCAAGATATGATTGTCTCTTGTTGTGCGCACTGAGATAAAAAAAAAGAATAAATTAACACACGCCAGCTATCGACATGGCCAGCATTTGCAGGGAGTTCTAAAAATAAATCTGCAATATTAATTTTTATCTGCATCGGTGCACTTGAACATCGCAATATGGTGTTACAGAAGGCATGCTGCGCTTATAAAATGATGAGCAGCGTACATGGCATAAATACTAAAACATCGCGGTTTGTGGTGAGTTATTATTTTGATCTGGAGCCTTAGCATGACGTGTTAAAATGTCAGGCGTGATCGATTATATAGCTCCATTAACAGCTGTCGTGAAATGGATCGCGTGAAGAGCTGGTAGTTTCTGATCTGATATATTGTATTATTTCCTTTTTAACCGACTTCGAAAAGGAGGAGGTTCTATGTTCGGCTGAATTTTTTTTTTATGTATGTTCACCGATATCTCGGTCAATTGTGGACCGATTTTGAAAATTTTTTTTTTTATTGAAATGTTATGCTTCCAAGTTGGTCCCATAGAAATATTGTTATGATCTGATCATGAACTTCGAAGATATGGAACAGAACTACTCATAGGATCACAGCAGAACTGTCGTAGCAAGAAAAATTACTTTGTTTATACGTGTAGTCGATGACTGACTGAAAGAAAAAGGGGAGGGGCCATATCGAACTGTTCTGATGATGAAGCCAGAAGGTAAATCAATGTAATCTAACCGTGTTTGGGATTAGTAGAATCGTCATAAGATGAATGAGAGAAGTTTGGCTGAGGGGTACTTTTTAGTGGTAATACCATAACTAAAAAGTGTAAAATAAAAAACTTTTTACAAAAAAAAACATAACCGACTTAAATGTTCACTGAAAAGTACAAAATAACTTTAATTTCGGAAATCTGTGTTAAATATGTTAAATAACGAAGGGACAAAACTATTATAGAAACACCGATTACCGAAATTAAAGTTATTTTGTACTTTTCAGTGAACATTGAAGTCGGTTAATTTTTTTTTTCTATAAAGTTTTTTATTCAAAGGAACTGTTGGGCCAGGAGTGAAGACGATGAACATTCTAGTTCTTCAAAACCATCGGAATTACAAGCAGTAGCTGCACTGACTTTCCATCGACCTGTAGCATTCTGATGATAACGGTATGATAATAATAGCAGCTCTGATGATAACGGGCAGTATTCACAGCTGGATAATGCTGACTTCACTTTTATGAGGCGCGCGGAAAACAATGCTCCATCGACTCGACCTAGGTCCTCATCGGACACCAGACGGCAAGCTCACCGCCTGTAAGCCCACGTAACCCTCTATAATTTTTTTGATAAACTGTTCTACTAAGTACTAGGAGTAGATGCCATTCTACATATTTGTGATTGGCAATAAGTTGCCCTTCTGCTCCCATCAATTTGTTTTCACAAAGTCTGCGGGCATCTGCGCTGGTGTATTTATCCAGTCCTGCCTGGAATGCAGCTCAACTAGGCTGCATTAGCATAATGTACCATTCATTAATCACGCTACGCCGGTTCTAGCCAGCAGCCGTTTCAACGCACTTTATGCTGAATTTGTGGTAATGGCCGATAATTTTCAAGTATTCATTTGCTGCAGTGACGTTTATTTGTAGGATTAACATTGAAGCAGTAATGTTTATGTAAACTCTCTAGGGGAGAGATCGGCGAGGGCGCAGAATTTATTTTAACACGGTTCTGGATCTTGACGAGGCCTGCTGTATATTATTTTTAAATGCTAGTAATTGCTTCATAATTATTGTTATAGTCTATGGTAGTCTATTCCCAAAGCTCTGTACCTATGTATGGGTGGTATGTCCACCATGTACCGGAGGCTCAACGCCGTACTTTTAGTGGTCTGATGATGGAACCGACTTGGCGGAATTTAATTGTACAATTCCAAAGCACACTCCTCGAAGTGTAAACGATAGAAAACTGACAGATTAACAAGTCGACGTCGATAATCAAGACTTTGGACTTTAGTGTCTTTTTTCTGCGCCATGATAGTATTTTTTTTAAGCGGATGTAAAAGCCGTAAAGGAAAATATAATTCCACAAGGTGTGAAGATATAATTTATTTTTAATTTCAATCAAATACAAGAAAAACTAAAGATTTATGTGGCTTTTTACACCGTCTACGATCATATCTAGATAATTTCCCGTCTACCCTTTTTATCTTGGATATGAAGGTGGTAAAACTTGAATGGCAACACGCGTCGAAGTCCTACGGTTTTTATTGGAACGCGGCGATATAAGTGGTTTCATTGAGATGAGCTTATATAAAGAAGAAAATAAAAGTAAGGATGCATTAACATAGTAATGGGTTTTTGTCAACATGTTATGGGGAATATAGATGATGTTTTAAGATTAAGAAAGGATGAAGCTGAGATGGTTTTCGAAGAGATTAGTTTAGAAGATATTGACTAGCCTTTCTGGGAAAGACAAGATTTGAAAGGCAAAGATTTAATCCTGACGGCAGGGTTGGCGCAGAGGTTGAGCGAGTGTCGTGAGTCTTATTCCTGCACGGAACAAATATTTGTTTGTTTTAGGTCTAGGTGACTTCTGAATGTGAATTTACATGTTTTCGAAAGCATCTAAGATAAAGGAGTAGTTCTTAGTATGGGTAGGGTAATATTACTGAAAATAGAAATTGTAATAAGCATGCGTGCACCTGTCATTTATCTTATTTTACCTTATTGCACTGCTTATATGTTATGAAATGCATAACAAATTAGCGAAAACACTGGGTCCGGAATCACAAGTTGCAGCTCAGGAGCCAATGCTTCAAATAAGTAAGATACAGCTTAGAATTTATTTAAAAACAAAAACTTGAAATTACATTGAAGTCAAGTTCGTTTTGAACCATCTCACCAAAGCGATAAAATTCTCTCAACGCGCTGAAAATGGGAAAAGTGTCCAAGACTACTAATAAAATAGATGCAGGTTTCCACCGTGTTTCACTCAGCTATTAGCTATGCGACAAGATAACACCAACTAACGAACCAGCATACAAACTAGCTAACGACAAACCAGACGCCGTCGTTCCAAGACACCATTTAACTGCACTGCAAGCGTAGTTAGGTCTAATTGTTAACACGACTGTTGATTCTGAACCAGAACGAGGAACTGAGGCTCTGAGGATCCATTTTACGCCCTACACTGAACTGTTTGCTTAGACTTTCCTTGCGTGATCACATCAGAAATGAAGCTATCCGCAAGTCAAGTCAAATCATATCAAAAGCATATATTTCAAATTGACCATTTACAGGCACTTTTGAAAAGTCAAAAGTCGGTCAGTACAAAAACCAGTGAAGCAAGAGAACCAAGGTAGGTATAACAAAAAGAAACCCCAAACTGCAGTGCGCAGGGCATATTGCTCGCAGAACAGATGGTCGGTGGGGACGAAAAGTTCTGGAGTGGCGACCACGTACCTACCGGAAGATGTTGGAAGAACTCCCACAAGGTAAACCGATAACCCGGTGAGGTTCGCGGGAATCCGATGGATGCGACACGCACAGGACTGGTCATTATGACGATAGTTAGGGGAGGCTTATGTCCAACAGGGGACGTCTTTCGGCTAAAATGATGAAGATGATGATGATGATGATGATGAACTGTTAATGGGATGGAGTTATTATGTAGGGTGTACATACCTCCATCCTCTTCCTCGCTCGCACGCTTGACATTTTAACATGTCATGGTAAGGCCTATGGAACTTCTGGTCATGAATAGCCAAGTGCAGTTGGTTCATTACGTTGTTTGTTGATGAATGGCTAGGTAATCACAGAACGATAACCATGGAAGTCGTAGGGGATTTTAAGAGGAAGTGTCGTAGGGTGTAGTTGTATCACGGTCAAAGGTGTTTTATATTGTTGATAGGTTCGCGCTTGACCGCCATCTCACCTGATAGAAAGCGACGATGCGGTCGACGATGGAACGCGCTTACCTGGAAAAAACCTATTCACTCTTGACTTAAAGATTCCCGGGTTGTAGCTATCAGGAAACACAGACTCCGGCAAGGAATTCCACTCCTTAGCTGTAGCTGTATTTTTAAGGTGAGATATCATCTAATAACTGCTCTCGCTCTAGGACGGAGCGCGAGGGTTTGTCAGGCTTTTACTTACTAAAACCACACGGCTTTGCCGACATCTCTTTGAGGCGCGCGAGGAACAATGAGCCCCGTCGACGACTTGAGCTCGGTTGGGGCGGTTACCGAACGGGCGTAAGAGGCAATGCTCAAATTTAAAAGAACGTTTGCATTTAAAACTTAGTCTCAATCTGCCAAAAACTCCAGGTAAGTACTTTTTTTTATAATTTTTACGTCTCATACCGACGAAATGGAATCATAATTTCCTGGTTTGTAAACTGATGTGATGGTCAATGTCTCGCTGAGACAAACACGGCAGCACTACCTAAGGATCCATGACACTTACGCACTGCAATCTAAGCGCGGAATGCGGACCAAACACGGGCATTAATAACGCATTAGTTACGATCCAGGGAGCAAATAGTAGCTTCAAATAAGCCGTATTACAGCATAACTTGCTTTGAGACGGAGTAATTCAATTTATGTGAAATTCTCAAGGAATTGGAACTGTTTTACTGCGTTCTAATCTGTGTATAAGTAATTAATAAAACTGCATAATTTAAAAACTATTTTTTTTTTCTTTTTGAATTTTTAATTAATTATGGATGATTTCATTGATTTTTGGGAAGGCTTTATTTATTATTTTTAAACCAATTGACAAATTAATTTATTTATTCATTTTAATATCAAATTAGTTTTAAATTTTAGCCACGAAATACTATGAACATTCAAAGTTTGAAATTAACGAATTTATAAGGTCGACTGGTAGAAAATGCCTAAAGCATTGTCTGCCTTTGTACAGTGTTACTAGTGCATAAAGTTAATAAATAAATAAATTTATCATTTACAGCAGTCAGGGCCAATAACCACTCTAGACCAACAAGCCAGTCAAACTGAACTAAGATTATTAGTATTCTTAAAAACCTAACACAAGTTGGTCGGTGCAGCAAGCGTCCGTTTAGCATCAACATGACAAGGCATTTTATCTCTTCCCGCAGAAAGTTTACTTTACACCATCCTGAACTCTTAATACTGACGTCAATCCTCTTGTTATCGGAAACAGATGAGCGAGATTAAATGAAAATTAAAGACGTAATTATTTTACGTATTACGTAAATGTTTCGCGGATATTATGGCGTTTATTAATAACGATATGGGTCGTAAATATTAATCTGGGTATGCTTCTTTAGCAAAATATTTATATTTGCGTAGTGATGTTGATTTTGTGGGAGCCACCTACGTATATAAGATGCAGCGATAGTTCTGGTATGTCAAAATGGCAGAACTGTATGCACTATGCTCTATGGAATTTTTCATCAATCTAAACGGACACGGCAGTGCGTCAGCCAAGTTTGCAAAGCAAAAGAGCGACACACAGTGCGTTACACTAACTATTACAAGCCACTTCCGACCCCCATCATTTTAAAATCTATTTGGCCTACACGCTTTTAGTTTTGCATGTGTAGTTAAACTTTTCTAATAATCAATTCTCAAATTTCAATAAAAAAAACCTCGCAACCTTCCCGTAGTAATGATATCCAAAAATCACTATTGTTGTTACTAACATACACAGTACACATCACAAATCAAAAGCGTTACACTACTTCCAAGTGACTTAAGAAGTTGAAAATAGTTGATTTGGTGGGTAGGTTATTGGATTTTTTACTTAAGAAAAAATCAGGTATCACCGTAATAAGAATTTATTTAAAAGATGAAAATGTGAAAACGTCTACTAGTACTTTGGAACATTACTCATAGAACTGGTGAAAAAGAAGTAACTTTATTTTGTGGAAACTTGGTAGACAGTTAAATCTCACTTCTATAAGTGAAGCCGTTAAAACTTGGCTTTTTTCACATTTATGATTTTTTTGGAATATTTTAAAGTCATCAAGTGGTGCATAGATTGATGAAGGTTTATGAAGATTGATAGTCAAGCTTTGATTACAAATTAGTTAGCCTCAGGCAAAGATCAAAAACGAATAATTCCCAAAAATATGTTCAACAGTCACCCATCCATTAATTCAGTAAACAGTTACATACATCAGCCTATACATCACCATCAAGAAACCATTTATTATACTTTCTCGACTTTTAAATTCCACATACACTTCAAATCTTGATAATAGTGAGGTCGATACAATAACAATAAATTCACTACGCGCTAAAGGGCCTCTTACACGATACTTTTTGTGGCGGAAGAAACTTTAATGACAGTTATCGCCTACTGAAGATGACAGTTACATTGTCAGTTGCAGCCAACTGCAGGAGCACCCGTCAGCACCCACACAAACGTGATATATTCAAAAGTGGAGCATAGACGAGTAATTCGAAGGAAATTATGTAGAAGCGACGTTACATTTTTTTAAACTTCGAATGTATGCCCAAAGAAGATGAATATTTTTTTTTATTAAAAAAATATTTTATAAAAGGAGACAAGGCTTTTGCGTGCAGTTGGACTGCACAGGCTAAAAATAAATGAGTAACAAAAAGTGACATATATAAGCGTCATCTTTGAAGAATGAGTCTTACGAAAAAAAAAACATTCAGAAGAAGAATTCATCAGCTGCCTGCCATATCTAAGTTGTAAATGTCAACTGCTTCTATTTTAATGCAAACAGCTAAAGGTGACAGGCTAACGACCTGTCACTCTTCACACCTGGCACTAAGTGGTGTCAAAGTTCTCATCTCTTGAGAAAATTAACGTTGAAGAATGAAGAAATTCTAATGGTGTATGCGTTATAATTTTACCTTTACTCTAATTTTAGTTTATCAATAACTTGCTCTTATAAACGTGTCTTTCGGATGTTTTAGAGCATCCTATTCATCAACATTATATTTGACAAATATTATTTAATCTTCTATAAGTGAAGAAAAAATTAATTGTACCCGTAACTGGGTTAACGGAGGAACATAAAACGTGACATTGACTTTTTTTAATTTTACGGGCTACCCTGGCGCTAAAAGAGACGTCAGCAAACCGTAGGGGCCCAGCAGGACCGACACCAGCTAGGGATTTTTTGAAAAGGAAACCCATAGTCTTAGAACACAAAGGGAAACTGAAGGACACAGGTGTGGATTTAGTCAGTAAAAGTCTGACACGCCCTCTCACTCCACCCAGAGCGGGAGAAGTCATTGGATGACTTCCCAACTTTAAAAAAAACCCTGGCGCTTTCACCTTAAACCATTTCACAACCACGCACTACCATACATCCAAATCTCAAAAAAATCTGGCACATCTGCTTCATAATCACATAAATCTCCAGTCTCCACGGTATCTTGGGCAAGTTACATCATAATCAGACACCTACAGCTAGGAAGCGGGCCATCCATATTCATTGCTCGGTTTAAACCGGTAGGCAGTGTAATTGCCCTTTGTATGGTTGAATGGGTTGCATGGCTTGCATGAAGTTGTATGAGTGTTGCTAGATGTGGAAATGTTGTCAATGGTTTGTTACAAAGAGTAGTGTGGACCGTTTATAATCGATTTTTAAAGGTTAAGTTTCCTGAGATTGTTATATGATAAGTCTCTAGAAGTTGGTATGATGGTAGGTCATACTCATGTTAGCTAAAAGTAGGTAAGAACCTACTTATTCAAAACTTTTTATAAATCATACTTCAATAATTGCTTTGTGCAAGTTACTCTAGTTCTAGTTTTAATACGTCTACTTATTTTCATTTCTAACATCCGTTACTGTTAGAAAATCTTGTAATCCATATACACAATTAGAATGTAATAAACCTCAATCCACTATGCCATGTTTACAAATAGATAATTAAAGTTTTTAATAATTAAGTTAAGCTCCTTGGTAGTCTTGAGTTGAGCTACACGAATACTGACCAATGCTTGCACTGACTAGACACAAGACCATCTGAGTCACCAATCTGCATTGTTCTCATATGATTTAACCATTACATCGTTGCTGCATGGACTTCAAAAGAGACTTTGACAGCTAGCAAACACCGGCCTCATCTATTTTAAATTAACGAAAACATTGACGTGTAAACGCGTTTTTTAAAAACCTATTTGCTAAATAAATGCAATTTATCTTTGAAGCCTAGTACTCAAAAACTTCAATAAAATAAATACGAACTTACTCCAGCGGAAAAAACTATCTACCACTGAACTTGTTTTAACAAGTAACATAAACCAGTAAACTCGCTAGTTATTCTACACTTAATCCATCTTTACGCGAAGCTGTTGGAATTTCATCTTTATTTGGAACTCGGGTCGGTGAACCGACTCAAACAGTCTTACAAGGCCATCGGTATTGTCCTCCTAGCAACCAATTGGCTGCCTCTAACTCTTAAAACCATAGACACCATGCACGTTAATTAATAATCTGTGCACGTTTGACGTTGGTATGTAAGTTTGAAGGAGTATTTGGCGGGATTTCTTCGAGTGAAGTTTTAGTTTTAATTATTCGTAAATTAATTCCTAGTGCATTATGTAATGTAAAATTGATTTAGTTTTGTATGTCATGTGTCTGCACAACTGGACTATATGTGGGATCATTGAAAAAATAGAGCTGAGAATCTTATAGTAGTGTTGATTACCTTAGTGAAGTTTGCCGAGGTTGACTTGATATATTTGTTGCCAAATACTACAAAAACATTACATAAACAAATTAAGTATTCTTAAGAAGCCATGGCTTAAAAGATTTAGTAATCAGGCCAAAAATATTAACAACAAAAAACAAAATAATTTAAAAATTGACCGCCTTTCGAAAATGGCTCATGAAAAGTTTTGAACAAAGGGAAATTGAGGCCGAATTTATAGCTTTCTATTTCCTAGGAACTAAAACATTTCAAAATCGCTTAGGTAAGCTTCAAGCCATAATTTTTAAACCTTATTAACCAGAAACAATGAGGCGGCTATGTTTAAAGCCGTTCACCATTAACGCAGCAAGTGATGAAATTAAAAACTAAAAAGTAATTAAGTTACAGTAGGTATTATAATTTTCTTTGGTAGAGAAAAATAAGATCAAGTTTAATTTTAAAGCCTGAATAGTTTTTTTAATCAACAGTTTTTATCCGAATAGCATCTTGAAGTTTTCAAGATTTTCTTCGAACGTCTTATTTTCGTCCACATTAAGTGCAGTTAACGGGCAGTTTTAGCACACATAAACAAGAACTTTAAAAGCTTTTCTATGTCGTTAGCCATCAAAATGCGGTTCAGCTGGAGCTTTGAACTACAGTTTATTTAAAAAGTTGATAAAGTATACACGAAAAAAAAAAAAAAATTATCAGCTTATATGAAATATACTTACTCGTACATTTAAAATTACAGGCCCGTTTTGACATTTGAGAAATACCCTAGATTGTGACTTGGAAAGAAATAGAAAGAAACAATAATATTATAATTATTTACATAAAATGTTTAAAAAAAATACATAAATTTTTTTAACGCTATAAATAATATGATGGAATTTATTACGAGTATTCTTTTTGCGTATTTTTAGCGTCGCCGCACACGGGCCTCAAAAAAACGCCACCACAAAAAACGCTAGAAGCGACCACAAAAAAAGCTAGAAGCGACCGCAAAAAACAGCGGAAGCGCGTGACACCTCGTGTCCGGAGAAGCTTGAAGCCGCTTCTAGCGTTTTTTTGTGGCGGCACCGCCGCACAAGAGCCACAAAAAAAGGCCAACTTAAAAAAGAAGCTTGAAGCGGCGTTTTTTTGTGGCCCGTGTTCTGAAAAATGTCAAAACGGGCCTTTTATGTTTTGACTACTTTAACTGCATTCTCTAAATAGCCATTAGAAACGCGTTTTTCAAATAAAGAACGCTCTCAATTGCTTCATCCAGCATGGAGTCGAGCCTATCACAGATTAAATAGACAATCATACTATTCAAATAAATTCCCACTGGCCAGTCATTTAACACCGTAATCGCGATAATAATACGAAAGTGTATCTGAGGTAATGCCGAGCCGAGCCGAGCGTAAAATGAGGCCTGATCGGACCCCGACCGAGCGCCCGGCGAACCATGGCCTTATGGCCCGAGATGGCTTCATTGTTTCATAGCAGGGCTGACACTTCATGAGAAAAGATGGCTTTGTGTGTTGTGGGTTCTGACATTAATGGGGAGAAAGTCCAGAAATCAAGAAGACAAGAATATACATTTTTATGAACCAAACTGGTGTGCGATAGCGACCGTATTATGTTTATTATTACTAGTCCGTATTCTAGTCTTTCTTTCTTCTTTCCAATTTTTAAAGAACACATTCAGTTCTCACCATCTCCTCCGCAGTCTGCCGCCTCTTGTCGCTGTGTCAGGCCGCCAATCAGGGCAGAGCAGTTTTACCATGTTCCATTTAAATTGGGCAGACTTTTGAACCACATTAACTATTTGGACCTTTTGATATTAGTCAAAGGCCAAGTCTGTGCGCAATAAGTCAAGATAAATTTCGATCGATAACGACCGTAATAGAGATTAACATTCGGGTTAGGTAAAATAAACGTTATCACTGTCTTATTGAAATTTTAGAAGAAACCAAACCAATACTCACATACCTAAGCATAACAGTCCATTTCACATGTTGTTGGACTGGCTGTACCTGGAAACAAAACAAACAAATATAACACAAAGCCTGGTTAATAAAGAAATGCAGATAAAAGTTCCCAAAATAAAAGCAGTTACGGACATAGACATACTTTAATTGCTGAAATAAAAAACAAAACTGCATTATGGTAACACACAACATCAAAAAGAAACGCAGCAGCTACTTTTTTTTTAAATATCTTACATAATTTTTCAAAAAAAGAACTCGCTATGCAGTCTGTCTACGAACTGCATAAAACATACCATAAGGTGTTAAATTTACCGCCGTTTTCACTCTAATATAAGAGATGACCGAAGCCCTGGCGGCTTGCCAGATGCTAGAGTATTTCAGGACATCCCTTTTAAGTGTTTTATTAATTTGCCTTAAGGTTATTCTAAGCTGAGACCGTACTACGAGAATGCCGGCACTAAAGACAGAGACACTAATGAAAATAAACGACTTGTTTGATGTACACTGCTGAACTATTATGACTTGGAACGTTCACCATCAATTGAGAAGCAGCGCTGTATTAGAAACAATGTCTAACATCGTTAACGAGACAGTACATTCTATAGTTAGTTTAGATGACGTGTAGTTAGCTGTGTCGTCAGTCATCGAATATAGTGGGTCGTAAATAAACTTCAAATGGAATTTCACTATAAGTTATGATGGTATAACAATAAAAACAAGTGAGGTGTGGAAACAATTGATGTTAATCAACAGTCAATAAATAACAGTTTGTTCATCACTTTAATAATGATATTTTTGTAACCAGTTAGGTTACAAAAATATCACTACTCACAGTAACGAATTTATCGCAAGAAAAAAAAATAAGAAGAATGAATTATTATTTATCAGCCCAAATGCTAGTTATTGTCACCAAAAGTATCAGTTAAAAGTTCTTACAACCGACAATTCGACATAAAAAATTAAAAAGTGCAAGATAACTTTAAGTAATTTTGGAAGTCAGTGTGAAATAACGAAGAAACCAAATTAGAAAAACTGATGTACCTACTACGGAATTCTGATCATCAAAATCATCAGATCATTTCGATGTACCCCTTACCCCTCTTTCGCCAGTCAGTCATCGACTACACTTATACTACACAATGCTAAGCAATTTCTGCTATGATCCTATAAGAAGTTCCATTCCATATGTCCGAAATTCGTTACAGATCATGACAATATCTCTAGGGGACCAATTCGGAAGTACTCTTTCAAACAAAAATCCATAATTGATGAACATAAACAAAAAAAAAGCCAAACATAAAACCTGCTCCTTTTTGAAGTCGGTGAATGTTAATGATCGTTATTGCTAATCAGGTATCAAAAAACCTGTTCAAAAAAATCGGAAAGTACAACAGCTAGTCAAAGTTCAAAAGTTATGGTGTAAAAGAGATCAAATGAAAAGTAAAAGTCGAAACAATAGTGTTACAAGCTCAACTAGTACTAGTTAACACCAGCTAAGATCGTGATATGTCTGCCAATACCCTGGGAACTGCTCTAATTACGCCTCAATGAAAAGCTGGTTTGGGTTGGGCTATAAAAGTAGCGAAACTACGACTAGGTAGCGCTAAGACACTTATTGATTAAGAAAGCATAACTTATTTACAATAAAAAGTCTGGTCATTCAGTTGCGCTTTCAAACGTTCCCGCATAACTATGCGTATAAAGATCGGTATTTACAAAAATAAAAATAAACTGGGCAAGTGCGAGTCTCGAAGATTTTTTTTGGTGACGTAGGTAACAACAAATTTACTGTTTTCTGATATTTTCCGATACCTGTGCTATCCCTCCTTCTTGCGTCGTATTCCTCAATGCTGCAGGGTCGTGACCTGTGCTATAAGACCTTGCTTTGTGCCTAATTTCAGGATTCTGGGTCATCGGGAAGTACCCTATGAATTTCGATCTTTGAGAGTATCAAAATATACAATTTTTTGCGACATAAACGGCCATATCTTTTTTATTCGTTATCTTAGAAGTTTATTTTCTACAGGATACAGTACAAAAAACCCTGGCGAGAAATTCCACAGAAACTGTTTTAATCAAAAGGAAAGCGAGCAAGGGGTAGCTCGCTGTCTGGTAATGTAGTACGGACCGAACCAAGCCCAAGTCGACGGCGCATTGTTTTTCACGCGCGCCTAAACAGATGTCGACAAAATGGATGAGGTCCACTAGGGCCGATGCCTACTAGGGTTGCAAGAATGATCGAAAGAGTTATCGTGGCCCTAAAATGCAAAAGTAACTAAGGCCCGGCGCCCATTATCGGCATCGGCATCCTTCGGCATCCCTACATGCATTGCATTGATATTTTATTTTCCCACATCAAATACAAAAAGGTCAAAAAGAAAGCTAAACCAAAAGCTTTTCATAACAGAGATAAAAGTTCTCCAAACTTTGAATTGCTCGTCTCATAGCCCCAAGTTGTTTTGATGACGCAACCCCTGACATTTAGCGCCACATTTAATAGTCGCAGTACTCACACAATACTTCGATTCTCGGTTACATCTCACTTACTTCCGTTAGTATCGACAACAATATATTTCCGGAGAGTTTCTTACATTTCATCGAACCTAACCTAACTATATTGAGGTCTACTTCTAGTCTAACAGGATGCTAAATTTTACCACAACTGTTTGCCTATCTGACCTCTACAGCCCAGTAACTGATTAACACGATACCCCTTGGCAAGACTGTCACGACTGTCAAAGAATGACTGCAGGGATTAAGGGCTGATTTTTTACCGTCCTCTCTGGATGGAAAGAGACGGAGTATCAGGCTTTTTTGGACTAAAATCCACCTGTGTTCCTTCAGTTGTCCCATGTTAACGTGTAACCCTTTTTATTGTGGCACGGAAGATTATGGTATGTCCTCTAATCCTCGGACCGATTTCAGCAAGCATTGCTTAACTGTGAAAATGATCCTGTGCCGCTGTTATTTTACATTTCAGCTCATGGTATTCGTGTAATTCAATAATATTTAATGCAGACATGTACCTACCATAACACCGTCGATGGTATGAGACGTCTTCGAGAATACCTGTTTTGATGACCAACTTGGAAGTAATACCTAACGTAGGCTTGAAGAAAAGTACAGGTATTTCTGAACTCACTCACAATCGTGCTTAAAAGTAATGTTTTATGTAGCGAAACTGCAAGACATATTATTTTCTAGGCTCTGCGAACAGTAGTCTATTTTTCTACCATTAAAGTTTTGAATTTTTACAAATAACCTTTTGATAAGCTAGCGTTGTCCTATTTCGCCTTACAAGCCTTGATACTTTCGATACGATACACAGTGTGGGATTTGACCTTAGTTGCGGACACTATCATTTTATGTTGGATTTAAGTAGGCCTGGTCATCCCAGACCATTTAAAGTAATACTTTTTTGAAAATTTCAATTAGATTTGCAGATATATTTTTTTTTCATTTAAGTCGTGGATTTCTACGAAAAACGTTTTCAGCCATATTTCCCGAAAAAAGTGATATTTCTCTTTGTAAAAAAATCAAACCATTTGCTAGTTTACAATGCTACTAATGTGAAAATTTTAATCCCATAAGTGCAGAAAAACGAGAGAAAAAAAATAATTTTAAAATTTTGAAAAAAAAAAATTAGAAATTATCTATATTATTGTCGCATTTTTTTTTGACAAAAATTCAATAGGGTTATGTTTCTACTAAATCGTGACAAAAATCCATATAACTATCTTGCGCGATGTTGGAGATATTGCGTTTCTAAGGTTTTTTATAATTTCTATGGAAATAAAGTTAGAACTTTTTTGTTGGGTAGAGAGGGTTTTTTTGGAATAGATATCATCTTAAATAGGTATTCGGTCGCTGTGTTAACAAAAAGAAAATTTAGATAGATATAGTATATTAGCATACAGTAAGTAGGTACCTACATTTACAAATCATCTTCATTATCTGATTGTATTAAAGTTTCTTCTGTTAACTACACAAAGGGAATCTCCATCATCTTCTCTATTATGCTCACACTCAAATTCGAAATAACGTACGTTTTCTGTTGTGACTTTTAATATATTTAAGTGGCAACCCTAACATAAAATTTTAAAATTCAATATTTCTGTTATAGTGTGTCTGTCGCATCTGGTTTTTTTTATGATAATAGTAATTAATGTAGTTAACATATTGACACTGAAAAAAAACGCGACCATGTAAATAGTGACTAGATAAAAAAATAAAATGAAATCATAGAAAAACAATTTTTTTGCCTAGAATAGCGCAATATTTTAGGTTTTGGTGGATTGGTTGGTTCATAAAGTACATTTGCTATCAAACCAATAAACATTTAGTAAAAAAAACCATAAAAGAAAGAAGAAAAATTGTTTCTATGGTTTCTATGGATTTTTCATTGTTTTCTGAATTTCTACAAAACTATGACAGATACATCAATGGGAGTTTTAATTGGAGTTTTGTTTCAATGTTATCTCTCAGAAAAACGCATAAAACGGGATGTCCGCAACTAAGGTCAAATCCCACACTGTGCGATATTTAAAAATTAAGCGGGTAGCCGTAATTAGGACCACTTTCCGAATACCGTAATTAGAGACACAATAGAAAGACAATGAAAGAGCGAACGCCGGCGCGTTCGCCTGGGATTTAACGAATTAAAGAGATGTCGGAATTTCGGGATCACTGCTCAATTCACTGGCCCAAACATTCAGAAGTCCGTAGAAAGTGAGGGAAGGGCTTTACCTTGCAGTGGGATAGCACAGGTTTCATATACGTAAGTACTCAAATAAACTTGAAAATGCGCGCAAAATTCCATCTTTCCACAAGTGTCTCGCTCAGTTCAAAATAAACAGGTCCTAAGCCACTCTAACTCACTCTAATTACGCGAATTCTGTCAACACCAACATTCCCCCACGCCCAACTTCTTAAAAGCCCGAAGTATTCAGCTAACTTGGTCAATTTAATGACAATAATTGTCGCAGCAAGTCCCAATTGGATGTTTGTAAAGCGAAACAGCTGCACTAATTACCACGGCAAGCGATTAACGTGTTAATTACGAATTAATTTGTGCATGCTTAGAAATATTTTAGAATGTCGGTTTTATCCAGTCGACATCACAGAGCAGGGTAAACGGCCTAATTGCGTTTATTTTGGTGACCCTCCCTCACTATACTACTAAAACACTTTACAACTAAAAAAAAATGGCGATCTGAAAAGTAAAAAACGAAAAAATATTCTACTTATTACTAGGACATTGTGTTGTCTAGAGCTTAGTCGAGGTCGTACGTTATCTCGCAAAAAAATTGCTTAAATACTACTGTTATAATCTATTGTTGTGCAAATAGCCCACAGGTGGCCTCATCGTAGTCAGATAAAAAGATAGCCCCTTCATTGAATCACAAATCTGCTGACAAAAATAACAGGTTTCTAATATGATCAGGCTTTCAATGTCCCCCATAAAACGTTGACCGCCCCGTAATACCTTTCATTGCCAACTAATTAGGCCTATTACCCCCATTTCTCGTACAAGATACTCGACTAATTATAAAGGCATATTTGCTAAACTCCGCCGCATTATTCTCGAGTCACTACGAGGTTATCATCCTAAAGTTAAACAACAATAGTATCTAAGTGAACCATCGTTCGAACATTACTTATCGCGAATTCCTGACCAAGATGGATCCCTATCAGACTTTAGAATGGAAGTCGAAAATGTTTATAAGGAAAGGTGTGTTAACCTTATAAGAATGACCCATAAAATTGACAAGCGATCGATCAAAAAATCTTTTCATCAATTTGCAAGTTAAAATTACGATAAAATTGTGAATGAAACGGGTAATAGGTAAGGTATTGTTTGTTATTATTTTCGTGATTTTAACAATCCGTCCCGGTTTTGCACGAGTACAAATTATATACACAAACTTCCTCATTTATCGCTCTTTCTATTAGTGTAAACCGTATCCAAATCCTTTACGTGGTTTAGAAGTAGACCGCGATTTTGAAAAAACTACTCATTAGAGTCAGAGATTCCCTAAGAAAGAAAAGGGAGTTAGTGATAGTGTGACTGGAGACAGGACAGAATGGAAGAAAAAAACGTGTTGCGCCGACCCCAAGTAATATGGGATAAGGGCAAGGAAAAAAAGAAGAGTCGGAGATTCCTTAGAATTTAAAATAATATCCACAACACACGAAGAAATGAATAAACTATGTAGGTTACTAATGTTGTAGCTCAAAAAACTAGCGTCCTTGACAGAGAACTGTTTCCACAACACTCTATTATGTAGGGCACACACATCATATGCGTGTGCCTACTGTGTTATCTAAACGTGCTACTTTACTATTCCATATACAGGACGACATGAGGAACATGAAAAACTTTGACAACAGGCTATTGAGACGCCAATTAGTGCACTGAGTCCTGGTTTCGTTTGCCCGAGGAAAAAAGCTCTAGGTGCTATTTTGCACTTTACCACTTTGATAACGTCACTGAAGTGTAGCTGATGAACATTTTTTTTCTCCCCCATCTTGACCCATGATGTATAGACAAATTTTTGAATAACATCTACAAGTCCGAATACACACTCCACTGCGCTCTGAACCGCTAATTGTTTTAATGTGACGTAAAAGGCTGCCATAAGTTGAGCAATGAGACTGGGCAGGACATGTCTGCATTTATATTATTCTATATTTATTTTCTTTTTTCTTCTACATATAATTAGTTTCAGTTGATCACCTTTTTTAAAACGGTCACTCTGGTAACAATTTTATTCACCATCAGAAACCTATATAGATTGAGTAGAAGATTGAGAGAGAGCGCGATTCAGATAAGCACTCTCACAACGATTTTCAAAAAATGTGACCCAGTGCCTGTTGAAGGAAGTTTTAATTATTTATCACAGTATTTGATCGACGTTACACGAAACATCCTGTACTCCAGTATTAGGCCAAACATGTAATGGCCGGCTTTCTATTTAATCGTCCACCTGTCTCCGACCGTCAAGTGCCTCGTGTATAATAAGGTAAACCTCACAATCTCAACACAGAATTCATTTAGCAAGTAATTGGAGTTTTAGCTTGTGCAGCTTTATCATTATCTGTCCTGATTAGAACTGGTTTCGGAAAATTGCTGACTATTATTAGCTTGTTGATTGGTGTAGGGTAGAAATACGTAACACATTTGATAAAATCATGGGTTATTTAATATTGGAAAATGATTATCTACTAAGATGTCGATATTAAAATTCACGCGCGAATCAAAGAGAAGTTAGCAAAATGGACGGGGTCCATTTGGGCCGATGCCTGCAAGGATTGCGGGATTATTCGAACGTGTTACCGGGGCCCTGAAATATAAAGGGTAACTAAAGGGGCATAAGTAGGGTTTAGCCAAATGCTCTCGTTCCTCCTCGGAGGTGTAATTTCATGATAACCCGCGAAAAAAAAGATGTCCTACCTTAATATAGCATCAAAAACTGTGACCACTCATTATCTGAAGTCAATCCAGTAGATTGCAAAAACATAACCCTTTCTTTAACCTTCAAAAATCAAAACACAACCAAAGTGAACTAGTAAAACACATCTCGCTATCGACAAACGTGAGACTTTATCTCGAGTGGTATCAACACACCTCTTGACTCCGAAGCCATGTGTTCAGGAAAACACGCCAAGATCCAAGATAATGCGACTGGTTATTAGTGTCAATGTAGCCTGTCAACATGTAGCCCTTAAAAGGTAAATCGGTACGAGAAGTATGGTGGTTATTTATTGTAAAAGATTTAGCAATAACCGTGCCTAAGATGTAAAACGATAGAGAACACCATTATAATAAAACTGAACACCTAAACCAAATTGCCTCTCACACAGTCAAACGATGCAAATGCATTCCGACAAAATCGCACCAATAACCCACTGCCTTAAAGACCCTAAGAATCAAAATGAAGAATGTGTAAGGGCTTCCCACAAACGGGCATATTATTCATAAACCGCTACAGAAGGGGCCCAAGCTATCGGGGTCACACGACCAGATGATATATTATGGTAAGCTGCAGTAACAGGAAATGTTCCACTGAGCATAGACTAGAGGTTATAAGAGGAAACGCGTAACAAATCGCTGATCAGGGCCCGTGGAGAGAAGAGGTCAGATCGGGATAAATTAAGTGTCGATGGTTAGCACGATATTATGAAGGGAATGCAGAAATACTGATTAGCATTCAAAGTATGGTTAGCTTGTCAGTCAAACTAAAAAAAGAACCTACTTAATGGAAGTAACCATATCAAACCAGCTTAAATAGATTTGTGATGTATTTTTCAAGACGCTTGATTTTCGTGTTATTTTTCAGGGAATTTTTCCTAATTAAAATTTTAAGAAGATGAAACAGGTAACCTACCATTTTATTATCGTAATAACTAGCTTTTGCCCGCAGCTTCGCCCGAGTACATAAAATATAGTCTATGTCACTCAGGATTAAAGCAGCTTTCTATCGGTGAAGAAAATTTTCGCAATCAGACCAGTACTTTCAGCCTCCTACAAACAAAAAAACATAAAAAACCAAACTTTACCTTTTTATAATATTAGTCTAGATAAATCTATCAATATCAAAGAAATATTATAGACCACCAGGCTTTCCAATAACAGTAACTTACGCTACAATGATACATAATTTAGAAATATTTCAATTGCCGCTCCATTTCCGCTAGTGTTAGCGCTAATACCAGCAATCTTTTAGCCAATGAAGGCTAGGGACTAATTCTTGAATAGTCAGGTATAGTTGACACAGAATTTACTTCCCCATGGCTATCGGTCAGTGTGAAACCTCACGCAAATCGCTCAAAGCACCAGTCACGATGCAATCTCACATTTACTTACGTAGAAATCGAAATAATGCATCGCATACCAGAAATGAACGATACATTCTGAAGTGTAATATACCAACTTCTTACACGTACGTAAACACGTTTTAGAAAACAAAATAGACATCCGATCGAAATAGTCAGAACCTGGCACTGATTGAGATGATGACAGACATAAAATAAAACTTAAAAGCTTTTACAATATCAAACTATTTTCACCAATAAGCCGATAACAATGAATAATTAGGTAAAAAGTAAAACGTGTATAATAGCAGAACTCTCATTACATTAAATTAGTCTATTGACCTATAATATAATAAATATGTGTTAGTTACTTCTTCACGCTCGAACGACTGAACGGATTTGGATGAAATTTGGTAAACGAGTAGACCATGTCCTGGATTAGCTCTTAGGATACTTTTTATTCCGGCAATATAGTCCTTTGGGAGATTTTTTGAATTCACGATGGACGAGGCCATTTCAGCTAGTAAGAACATAATATTGAAATCATACCTCCGCCCTAGAGCGGGAGTCATAGGATGTTCTATAACCGAAAAAAAATTAAGTACCGAACCTAAGCTTATTTACCATTTTATACAAGGTGTCGTTTTGAAGCTGCAAAATATTTCAGGAGATAATTATGTTAGTGATTCTCGACCCAAATTAATAATAAAATAAGTAGGTAATTTTTTTTTTTTATAACCGCGCTTTTTTTCACACACACAAACACGGAACAATAAAGGGCGTTTTCACACACACTAACTCGCAACGATAGTTTCATAAATAATGTATCATCCAATCATCATCCCGCACGCCACACCCTAGCCACGCCCCCGCGGCCATCGATCAATCGATTTAGTTTAGTGTAATTAAAAAATTAAATAACAAGTATTACTGATTATTGACCAGGTATCGTTTTTTTACATGATTATTTATTAGTTTTATTACAACCTCCTGAAATATTGTGCAGTTTTAAAACTGCACCTTGTATATCTGGAGATTCTTCAATTAAAACATAAATAACCAACTAATGACTCAATCTCATCGCAAAACACAAAACTGACAATATAACAAAATATCAAATTGCAAAATGGCGGTCATCACAAAAGCGCGCTTAATTTTCCAACATGGTGCCCGTCCAATAGGGCTTTTACGTCGCCAACGGTCCATAACAGCTAACTGTACAGCATATTGACCATAACCTTTAATAAGCCCCCAATACCCGCGAACCGTGTAGTTTCCACACTTAATTCGAGTTAAGAAATAACCACCACAAAAGGTTTATTGCCAGTAACATTCTTCCTATACGTTGGATATGTTTTACGATGGTTTAATAGATGACACATCATCTTTGTTATAAGTATCTACTGTACTTTTTCCTGGTATACAGGATTTTTTGACGATATAAGTACTCATCATTATCACCATTGCTGCCGAAAGACGTCCACTGTTGGACAAAGGCTCCTCTCAAGAGTGGTCACAATGAACGGTCCTGTGCGTCTCACAACCATCGAATTCCCGCAACCGTCACCATCACCAGTAAGTGAATACTGAAGTCTAAATATCCATCTGTTAATATTTTTACAACTCAACGACTTCGAGTCCACATTTGAATAAAGAACCAACTCATAACAAGAAATGCATTCAAACATCTACGTTCAAATGGTAGGTGCCGTAGGTGGTACTATCAAAACATTTAAATAAAATAAATGCCATCTTGTTTGAGGTCACTAGTGCTGGATCATAAACGAAGAAATGGAACACTGTGTCACATACTGACTCAATAAAATCATATTACCACTTAACAGTAAAAAGAAAATAGAATTCATTAATCTCTCATCATTTCCCGCATAATTTTCTCATATAAAACATGAGTACCTATTGGTTTCATAGTCCAACATAAATTGGAAGTAAATACCGAAAATTAGCATGAGAATCGAGATATAACTGTTGGGCCAAATACATAATTCAGTACTATGAAGTTTTAAAGCTGTTGCATGAAACCGTAGGCCTAAAACAAATTATATTTACGAAGACCCGAATACCGTTAAGTATGGTGGTTTTAAGACGTGTTTGAGTTATTAATTTTTCACACGTCTAATAGCTGATGGTAGGCGGTAGATGCAGATTTATGGAACCGCTTCAGAAGTGGGTTAGACGATAACCTGAATTTGTTGAAGTATTTTTCAATAAATAAGCATAGAGCTTATAGCTAAAGAAAAACTTTTTGAAAATCCTGAATGGAACTCTTTCCAATTAGGCACCAACACGGAAATATGTAACTGTGATGAAAATTAGTGCCGTTAGTCACAGAACGGACTATTAGCAAGCTGAAATCGTGAAAAAAAAACTCAGTCTGAACTCTTCGAATAAGTGATAATGCGCGGCGCATTTAAAGCATCCCAGTCAAACTATTGATCTTGGGTTGATAGGGAGGGATGCAATAAACAATGCATTAAGTAGACGTGATAAACCGCGCTATGCTACCATTCTAAGCCATAAAATTTCTTGTTCCCAATTTACGACACCCTTGGGCTATGAGGGCGGCCTATTTTTGCACTTACTTGAACGTGCGTTTACTTATGCTACCTTAATTGGGTAACCAATATTCTCAATTGACGTTTACTGCTGTCCCAGAAAGATAAACAATAAATTACATGTTTTGAATCAGTTACAGTAGTAAAATAGTCATAAATAGGTATTTGATCATGGATTCACGGCGTTTTGTTCAGCAGTAATGATTTTACAAAGCTTTCAATATTGCAGAAACGGTAGTAAATATTTTCGACGTATCAAATGTAAAAATCATGCTAAAACAAGTAGCAAACGTGGAAATTACAGACACAATAGAAAGACAATAGGTGCGCGAACGGTGTTCGCTTGGGGTTTAATGAATTAATCATTTGTTTTTAGTTCAAAGAAAACAAAGAAAGTATGTAGGGACAAATAAGAAAAGATATTAAGTAAGAAAGGATATTTGTACAGTGTTTAGTTTTCTGGATTCTAGTTTGCCGTATCCATAGAGCACTTTTGAAAAATGTGTCAAAAACAATACGGACCTACTTATTTACTCTTATCCTAACACTTTTTAGAACACCATTGTACTTCAATTAAATTGTGTGGTAAACAACGGTATAGTCCATAAACCGTAAACAGCAAAATATCCACATTGAATGTCATTCTTGTTCAGCAAGTCAGGTAGGTACGAACAAACGACGCTTATAAACCCAACGTTATCCCAGAAACATGAATGTTGAAGCATGGCGGGAAAGCGCAGCTGCCACGACGAAAACAATAAAGCGAAACGTCATTTACATTAGAACTACCGTTTTATAAGACCTTTTGTGGTCTGCTTGAGGCACCAGAACCGTTTTGTTTGATGTAACCAGGTTTAGAGAATTCTAAAACGTAACGTAAATAAAAAAAGTAACTCACGAGATGAAATGTTCTGACATGACAGTAATTTTGAAACGAATTCCTCAGTTTTTTAACGTCCTATCATTTCTGATGTCCCTGTAAACTCAATTAAACTGGGTCTAGATGAATCACCTGAAAAATATCCACTTTAAGTGGAACGAAAAATAGGAGTCCCTTTTTAGTTCAATGGTGAAACATTCTTTCATAAGACATGATGTTTGAACACCTGTTTTCTTCTAACGTATATTCAGCACAGCTTTACGATCCAAAAGAGAGCAACATCAAACAAAGCTAATAATTTCAGTTCTGAAATTAAAAACCTTAACAACTGGACAAACATGAATCGGGCACAATTACCTTTAGGAAAATATCTTGAAGTTTACTTTAAAGTGACAGTAAGAATGGGACCAAATGTATTGTATTTTTACAATGATTTACATACAAAAGCCTATGGTATTTCTATTACTTTGAAATACCATACAGATAGCTTCTCGGCTGTTGTTAAATAATTTTAAAACAATGCACAATTACTTCCGCAGTAAACCAAAAAATAATAAGACAAACCAATCTAATCATCTCACGTAGGTACCTAAACACATTCCAAGCCACACGCGCGTCTCAATTCCAAAAATTGTTATTGCACCCACAAATTACGCCCTTTGGGAACAGAACGGGGCAAAAAACAACCCTCGAGATCTAGTGGGCGATAATCTAGCGTAGCTTGAACTTATTGAATAACACTGGTGTAACAATGCGGGCGTTGACACCGTGTGGAATAACATGTCACTGATTAGCTTCTGTTTTAGGCCGTGTGCACACGACGCGTGTTTTACGTACAGTCGCTGTCGTTACTCTTGAGGGCGATTTTTTGAAACCGTGAGAATGTATCATTCATCTGGCCTAGTTTTCGTACCTATCTATTTGTTGTCGTAAGCCACTGGGCGCAAATGAGTGCCTTTGACACATTTAGTGATCGGGGAAAACTAATATGCAAATAAAAATATCAAATGAATGAATGAGACATTCTCTTGGTTTAAAAAAATCATCCTTGATATTAAGTCCATTTCGATTAAAATCCATGACTTGTTTAAGAGGAGGGATGAGAGTAGACGAGGTTTCAGTTACTATAACATCCATAGGTATTCTTCACGGATATCGAGTATTTTTCTTGAGATTGTTGATGCTCAGTTTAACTTGTCGTTGTCAGTGTCGTGTTCGTTGAGTAACAAAAGAGCATCAGTCTCTTGTTCAAGACGATATTATGACATGATAGGCTTTTTCTGAAGTGACATCAGTCCACAAAAGCAATCGGGTTTCCATCTATCGCATAAATCAGTTTCAAAAGCCTTTTCAAGATCACACCGCCATTAAGTAATTTGTAACTAAAATTTTTCAAATCTGTACGGCATTGAAACTCATTATAAAATAAATCATCTTCATTAAAGTTGGTTCCTTACCCAATTTAACTAATCACACAACACTCAGTTATACCTTATAATTAATTCAATTTATCTAATCTCAACTTGATTTTTATGAACTTTAAAAAATGACGAACACAACAAAATTCTTCGAAGGGCATTACATTCCTAATTACATTTCAACTATTTTTTATCAAGTCACGATTCTTTGGTGGGAACCATTCGTTTTTTCGGGTCACCATAATGACATGTAATGATTACCTGTCCCTTTATTAGAATTCCTACTGCACTATCTTTTGATATTCGATGCAATCAAGTTTATGTAACCCTTACGGCTTACGACATTCGTTCCTACCACTCATTAATCTTTGAAGTTGATCTTAATATTAATGTTATCTATCAGCCTAAATTATATTAGGATGAAGAAAGGAAAATGTTTCCGTTATCTCATGAGCGCCTGGTCCAAAGCCTCCATCAATCAGCGTCTAGCTTTCAGATACTTCGCTGTAATTAGGCCACATACAATCTACTTGTTTCAAAAGAAGCCTCTAGTGGTCTATATTTACTTTCCTCAAAGTGTTTTTGCAAAATTTTACAAAAAAGTTGTTATTGATAGCAGGTTCTTTAATTTTATAATTGCAATCCATTTACTTTCAATTAGCAGCAATTTTGCACGAGAATTTGCAACATGTAAAAAACCTTTCGAAAGTTAATTTGTCAGTCGAAAATTTGAATAAAACTGTTACTTCAGTGAGTTGAAAGACAATTTTATATCTAAAAGGTTCTAAACCATAAATCCTAAAACTTTACTAAAAAGTTTACCCCTACCTAAAAGCCTTTGACTCACAAAGACCGCACATGCGTACCACAAAAATAAGTGCGTATACGTCTATGATCGTACCGGTAATGGTTAATATAAATGTATTAAGTGTATAACTCCCTCGATCCAACACTCGTTAGCACGGCAAGTTAATAGCAGGTTGTCGTGAGCATATGGGGGCTATGGTTACGGTTTGATTAAAAATTAAGCCATTACCGGTCATTATCTAATGTTCTTACATTCGCCTTCCTTGACTTTCTTTCGAAAGCACGATATTGTATTGTTTTTAATAGTCACGCCGCCCGTTTTCCCGTAAAAGGATAGATACAAGAAATCTAAATAATGCATTGAAGGTACATATTTATTCCGGACACCCATTGTGTTGTGAGCTGTAAAGAGTTAGTGTAAAATTAATGTTGAATAGGTACAAATACATTATCTAACTAAGTATTGATATTTGTGCAAACACTCAGTTATTCCAGCGTTTTGTTTTTGGAATTAGGTTTTCAAGTGACATATCTCTGGGTCAAACTGCGATTGAATCAGTACGGATTTTCGTTACTATGTAATGAATTAGATTTTCCAAACGAAGACTAAATAGAGGGCAACTATCTAGATTGTTGAATTGTAGTAGGCAATATAAACACACAATCGAAAACCCACTTAAATGGACAGTGCCAATCACATTATCGATAATAACCAACAATTCTGATCAAAATCAACGTATCACTATAAATGTTAATATATTCGAAACAAATGACTACGTACTTACAGTCACACAACTTGACATTAGGGCGGGGAAATACTAAGCAATGACCATTATTCCGATATTGTATAAACGAAACGACCGAACATTCCACTTTCGCCGTCATTCCCTACTCCCTGTTGCTTTCTTCTGTCAATCTCCTTGGTCACACTTAATTGGTACAATATCGATACACATGGCAACATGGTAATGATGTATGGGCTCGCCTTTGTTCGATTTCGAAATTGGAACCTCTTGATGTTTATCTCTACGTGCTCTATGGTAAAGTTGATATTTATTTTGGTTGCGTTATCCGTATTATTTGTAGAACAAACAATGCGTAGTTCAAATAGCTTGGAAGTTTACACAACCACAGATAATGGTGAAAAATTTGTGTGCATTCATCATTTGTGTGGTTATGTAAAAAAACCGACATGTTTTATTAAACCGTAAGGTTTACCAATGTTCTTTAGCGTCATTTATCTAAATAAACCATTAACTAAACGCCAATCTTCTGTTCTTGGCTATCACTCTTGCGCTTATCCCAATTTATTTGGGGTCGTCTAAGCATGACCTTGTTCTAAAAGCCCTTTATCCATTCCATTGTTTCTTCGTTACTCAACATAAACATGGAAAAGACAATCTCTACCTAGTTTACTCGTTCGATTAGAAACCCGTAGTCCCAGATCGCAAAGGGCAACAGTAGGACACAGATGCGATTTCAGTCAATAAAAGTCTGAAACGCCCTCTTGGTCAACACAGAATGCGAGTATTCATTGGATGAGATTTCCCACCTTAATACATTAAACCACATAGATATCCGTGTTAAACCCCTTTGTCCTTCCATTGTGTCTCTAATAACGGTATTCGAAAAGTTAAAAAAAAAAACAGTAAGTAGTCAGCATTACTCAATTTAGCTACTTGCTCCAAACATGACCGTTTACATTAAGTATTATTTTTAAGCACCTTGATCTGTAAACAACAATCCAGCTGGGCCGACTCCCGCAGTGTCACGCAATCAGGCATACCTACTTACAACTAAATAAAAACTTACAAACATGCAAGTTACTACTACAAAACCAACAAGATCTTTATCTAGTAAATGTCTGGTCTATTTGAAAGGTCATGGCGGACTGGTTTGTGGCCCAATAACCTAATCGTGAGAATTGAAGCTCTTTCACTTGGATAATAAAGTTTTTTTGCTGTCCTGGTTAATGCCGTCGGCAGGTCAGGTCTGTAATTTGTGAACTTTTGCCTTGCGTGTTATGTTTTGATCTTATGAAGCTTTTCTTTAATTTTTATTAAAACCAACACAAGTTCCTCAAAGCATAGCAAACTAAATTAAAATAAGTATCCTGGTCCTGGAAAGCAAAGAACAACTGAAGGACACAAGACGGTGATAGTCAGTAAAAGTCTGTCACCTCTCTCCCTTTCACCCTCTCGCTGGAGGAAGCCAGCTCTAGAGTGGTCTAGGGTCCACCGTAGAGCTGCCTAGGGCCGGTAATGGTAATTTGATGGTTTCCCATCTCAAAAAGAGCCTGTATTCAGATATAGGCTATTTTTTAAGGTGTTTCACAACTTGAGGTGACACGCCAAGTGGTAAGGCTTTCTTTTACGTCTGAACAAACATTGAAGATTCCATAATAAAGAATCAACGGAAACACGTGTTTTATTTCCCAGTACAATTATTTATATTGATTTTTATTTTGCCCTTGACTAAAGCACTCAGTCTCATGCATAAAGAATAAAGTACACTGCAGTAAAACCGACCTTTGGCACTCAAGGATACCATTCTTTTTTCATGCCAACAGCACTGGATCGAAATAACACGAGATTTAAGACATGGGGATGGGTAATAGCATTTTCGTATTCTGGCGCAACTGCGCTATATTTTTTTCATGTCTTGGCTTACTTCCCCGTATCGTGGTTCCTTTAATTTGGATAATGAACCATGCCAATTTATTTGCAAACAACACAAATTGTTGTAGAAATTAATTCTTCAAAGAAGGTCAAACTTCATTTGCAAGCCTGAAAAAAATCTGTAGACGTCACAGGATTTACAGCATTTATAACTTTGCAGCACGTATTGACTAGTTTTTAACTTAACTCATTACTGCCCGAAAAAACTTCAATGATTTTTTTTAAAACTTTTTGTATACTTATTTATAGATTTTTCTTTTTTCAATATTTTAAAGGGGTGTAATTTATTTGGGTAATTGACACAGTAGGTGGTGGTAGTCATAATTTTTGAAACAAGGTTTTTATTTTCGCAGGATTTCTAGCATTTATTGCGGAATTCCCTGCCCTGGAGTATAATCCGGAGGGCACTCCGGTACCACCGGGTGCCTGAATACCTCTGTCGAGTAGTCGAGGCCTACCAGTCGGACAGGTATATTGTCTACCCCGGTCACCAGGGAGACTGGAAACGTCGGGAGATGTCGTGCGGTGTTCCGCAGGGGTCGGTACTAGGGCCACCCTTGTGGAACATCGGGTACGATTACGTGCTGCGGGGCGACCTCCCTGACGGGGTCAGCGTGGTCTGCTACGCAGACGACACGCTGGTTCTAGCGCAGGGAGAGTCGTACCAGGCGGCGGTCGCTCTAGCGACACACGGGGTTGCGATGGTCGTTGATAGGATCCAGGAGTTGGGACTCAAGGTGGCGCTTCACAAATCCGAGGCGATGTGTTTTCACGGTCGCCGCTCTCGGAACGCGCCGCCATTGAGTTCCCAACTAACGGTAGGAGGAGTTCACATCGGTGTCGGGTCGACGATGAAGTACCTGGGACTCGTCCTCGACAGCCGGTGGAATTTCGTGGAGCATTTCCGACGTCTGGCTCCCAAACTCAACCGGACTGGGGCCGCTCTCAAACGGCTCCTGCCCAACCTTGGGGGTCCAGACGCCTCCTGCCGGAGGCTCTACGCGGGGATCGTTCGGTCCATGGCCCTCTACGGGGCGCCGGTATGGGCGCCGTCGCTGAAAAAGCGGCCGGCGGCCATTTTGAACGCCTGCCAGAGGGTCATGGCAATTCGGATGGTGCGGGGATACCGCACGATTTCCTGCGAAGCGGCGAGCCTTCTGGCTGGCCTACCACCGTGGGATCTGGAGGCAACAGTCCTTGCACACATGCACGACATGCGCGTGGAGATGCAACGCCGGGGTGAAAGTCCTCTGCCGCGACAGGTCACGGCATGGCGGACAGAGCTCCGGCGGGATCTCATGGTGGAATGGCGTCAGCGACTATCGCAACCCCGTGCTGGGCACGCCACAATTATGGCGATAAGTCCCCTCTTTGAGGCGTGGCTGGAAAGACCTCACGGCGTCCTTACCTTCCGCATGACACAGGTCCTCACCGGAAATGGCAAGTTCGGGAGGTTCCTGTTCCGAATTAAAGCGGAAGTGACGCCCGGGTGTCGCCACTGTGCGGAACGCCCGGAGGACACGGTGGAGCACACAATCGCGGTGTGCCCTGCTTGGGCGGAGCATCGCCGTGCCCTCGTGGGGGTGATCGGCGGCGGAGACCTCTCGCGCCGGGCCTTGGTCGAGGCCATGGTCCGGAGCGAGGAGGAGTGGCAGGCGGTCGCCGACTTCTGCGAAGCAGTAATGCTCGCTAAGGAGGAGGCCGACCGCATCAGGCAACGGCGCTCTCGCCGCCGCCGGGATTCCGATCCCGATTTCCAGCCAACGTAGACGCGGGCTTGCGGACAGTGAGCAATGGGTAGCTCGCTGTCCGGCCGTCCGGTAACTATCCGGACCAAGCCCAAGTCGTCGACGGCGCGCGCTGTTCCCGCGCGCCTCAAGGAGTTGTCAGCAACAGCAGGGGCCCAGTCGGGTCGAAGCCTACTGGGGCCAGGGTTATCCGAAAGGGCGCTCGAGCCCCGGTATGAAGGCTTGAAGGAACGGGATGGGTTTTTTAGTCAGTAAGAGTCTGACACTATCTCCCGCTCCACCCAAGAGCGGGGGTTGTCATAAGATGATTTTTCCGATCGAAAAAAAAAAAAAAAAGCATTTATTGCGGCATATACTATGGAAAAGAAAACAGCGTTAATACTCGTTTCGGTAGGTGTTTCCAAATTGGTACGGCGAGCAAGAATGGATTAAATAACTTCACTTAGGATCCCACGGGCAAACCACAGCGCACAATATTAGCAAAACAAAACAGTATAACAATCAGCTCATGATAAGTGTTCCATAGGAATACAAGCGGACCTTTAGCGTACTCGTACGTAGAAAGGCGGAAAGTCGTGAGATGTCCGATACGACATCAAAACGTACCGTATGCAAACATTGTGAACAAGTGGTGGGAAATAGCTGGAAGATTTATGTGCACAAATTCTCTCATCTTTACTATACATCGCTTTTAGTTCCAAGTTAAAGACGACCAGTTCTCATTAATTAAATTCTAGAATGTGGATCTAGTCATGTAGAACCAGTTAATTAAGTATCTAGCTGCTAGCCAACACTTTTACTTTACTTTTCCCAGGCATAATCTGTCATAATCAGATAATTAAAGGCTGTGTGAAATGTCTAGTTCTGCATTCAAACAGGTGGTTGTTCTATACCTATAGGTCCGGCATTATATATGTTCCAAATACTTCCCTCTCCACGCTTACTTATAGTAATTAGTTAGTGATTAGTAGTAATTTAGAGTATCAATGTAGTATTTTTTCAACAACGAAGATTCAGCGGTTCTATACTTTACCCGAGGAACTCAAAAATATCAAAAGGCAGTCACGGCAATCACATTCAAACCTTATACTGATGGTTACCCTCAAATATCATGAAAGGTACTTAGTATTCAAAGTGCGTTGTCTGTAATTTAGTGCACGACTTCACTTAGTACTTTACATGATTCTCTATAACAATGCCTAAATTTCGCAACTAGTCCCATCCCATAGACCACAGATGCCAAATATCAAAATCATGATTTAAACTAAATAACAATGGTTCTTGCGAAACAATTTGCACTAAAATAATCCGATTAAGTTCATATAACTTAAAAGAAACCAGTATTACATAAGCTGTTAGATTAGCAAATATGGTCAAAGCCCAAAAAGGGAATACATTGACAAAAGATCTGCCCGAAATGGTCGTTATCAAAATTCATATTGCCAAGACACGATTCGGACATACTTTCACCTAAAATAGCGTAGTTTTGAAATGTTATCTGAAGCATTGCCCAGATTTGGAAAATACCTAACATTTTGAGATCAAGATAACTTTAGTTGAACTGATGTACGTTTAGCTGGTTAGAACCAAATTAGTTCAAAACGAACAGCCAATGTCAACAGCACAGAAACATCATCGTCCACTTTTAAATTCCTTCCAAAAATAATAGAAATGCTAATGGATCTTTAACTAGGAAGCAAATGGTTCTAAAAAGGTCAATGATACCCAAAACACCCCTTACAAAGTATTGCCCCACGCGAAGAGAATAAACCCCCACGTCTCGAAATATTTACGGCTTATAAACATGCGATAGTTCACACGTGCACGCAATGACAACAAAACTGAAATCATAACAAGTCTTAAAGCATTTCCTAATTAAGCTGAGTGCATTTAAGCACGTTATTTTGTTTTTATAAAGTGCGTAAGACTGGCAGGTTTGAGGCCTTTCGTACATTACGGTCGAAATATCTTGTCTGCCCCGAACTTCGAACAGTGAGCTGTGTAGTATTTCTTTTAGAATATGACGAATAAATATTGCGTAGGAACCTATTTTTTTGAGCAAGCGTTCGAAACGACCGACATACCTAATAATATTTTGACCGGGTATACTTTGCGGACGTTCTACGCTGATGACAAGCGGTTAGAAGCGCAAAATTACAGGTTTCTATCTATGCTGCATTTTACTCGGCACAATAAGCAGACATCTTTTAATAACTAAGACTTCCCCCATAATTTTAAATACATTATCTGTTACCAATATCCAAAGCATCTATAGGGTTTGAACATGCTTCAATTACAATTATCATAGTAAATTACAATGATTAAATAACACAATCCACTTAACATTATTGTATCGTTTAACAAACACCGTGTACGTGTGGACAGCAGCTTGTTTATTTTGAATATCAAATATAAACCACTCCTAGTATTGTATTCATAACAGGAGATATCTCCGTACTTGGAGTCTTGGAGGCAGAATATTAAGCAGATATATTATCAAAACAATAAGTCCAAGCTAAGTCTCACGTTTTCTAATTCTATAAGAAGGAATATTGATGCGTTTATTTAAACGACAAGATTTATACTACGTGGTCTAGTCCGTCTAACTTAATAAGCGTCGTGTTTTGTTTTTATTTGTAACACTTTTAATATAACGTCATGTTATACTGTCATTTTTCAAGAACGACAACTTACAAGTACGTCCATTTGATTTTTTGCGGCAACGCCAAAATTAAATATAAACAGCGTAACATAACTTACAAAATTGGCTTTTGTAAGCTTCAAATTACAGATACGCGACACGATACCCGTTTTAATTAAAGACAATTAGTGTTATAAGGTATAAAATCATCTCAATCTCATATAAAGAACATTGGCCTTGACGTCGCTATGTGCAGTGTCTGCATTGTGCACATAATTATAGCATGGCTGACTTGTCCATGCTTGCGCAAGTATTATCGGATCAGGCGTCATTATCGGGCCTTTGCCTATACAATTCAATTACATTGCCTTTGACAGGGGCCTTAAAATGTGGTCAGCATACTTTGGTAATAAATTATTTAGCTGTAGACTAGGTAGTTATTGATTGGTCCATATTCTGCATTCCTGACCAGGTACTCAACTCAGTAAATGCTATGGACTCTCTTTTGTATTTCAAAACCTCTTGGTGTAAGTCTTGAGAATGACGCAAGTGATCAAGACCGAAAAGCTCCATTTTCGATCAGAAAAAGAGTTATAACAAGATGAAGGTAAGAGTGCGTTTAGTTCTTATAGTCCATCCTGAGGTTGTCTGGTAGATAATTATCATCTAGTTGTACTTGTAGCTGTCAGCGATAAGACCACTATTGTGCCCATAGATTTAAGTTTCTGTGAAATTGCATTGCCTTCCATCACACAATGTTGCATTGAGTGTGTTTAGTTGGTTCATCATTAATTCATTTATCATCTTCCTGCCCTTGTATTTGGGGTCGGCGCAACAAGATTTTTTGTTCCATTCTATCCTGTCACCCGTAAATATCCGTCATGATATCACTAACTCCCTTTTCTTTCAAAAAATCCATCCACTGTGTTTGATTCGTCCAAGTCTCTGAAAAGCGACACTGGAAATTATGGTAACTCTGAACATGTTTTGAGTTTTGAATCGGAAGTTAGTACTGTTACAGATTTTAAACATTAATAAATCAAACTGCCTACCTATTTTCATACATTGTTTAAAGCATAGGGAGCTGTTGTGTAGCAGCGGAAATAATAAAATATGTATCAAGGATTGGCCGATACTTACTTCAAAACGCCCTTTGTAGAGCTGATTTATAACTGGCTGATTAAGACCAAACATTAATCGTATACCTGGCTGAAATTAAAAGCCGTATTTGACCAGTGTAATAAAACTCAAAGTACTTCATCTTTTATTTAGATAGATTTTTCTTTATAACGTCTCACAGCCACTATTACCATCGATCGCGTGTACCTCTTTGCAAGCACGCGATGAATCAACAGTTTGTATTGTATCGAGATAAGCCTTTTGTTTAGCGCCCTTTGTGGCAATTAGCTCATCATTTTATGTCTACAACAAGTCGGATCTTAATTGAACAGTATGTGGGGACTAATTACAGGTTTGTTTGACGAAGAAATCTCTTTTGATGATCAGCAATTTTATCTTTGTGTTGAGAATTTGCTTTGAATTCGTTTGCTTGCATAATGCCGTAAAGTTGGTAATGCAAAACATCTAGTACTTAATTTCGGCCAATACCAAGGTGGTTTCCGTAGTGTAGCGGTTATCACGTGTGCTTCACACGCACAAGGTCCCCGGTTCGATCCCGGGCGGAAACAGACTTTTTGTATTTTTCTTTGCAGAAATACATAAGTAAATTGTCACATCATGAAGAAAACAGGAACAATTTCTCATTCCCAAGAAACGGTCAACATTTAAATGGTTTTTGAATCACGATAATGATGCGGAAGAACGTTGACAATGTGTAGTACCAAACAAGAGCTGGAAAAGGCGAGTAATTAAGCTTAGAAAGTGGTACAGAAACTGGTAGAGCACGGGATCGGTTAGTTTCTAAATTGACCGGCAGACGGAAGGTCGCCGACCTGATATCGAGACGAGAGGTAAGTAATGCATAAGTAAACTGCCCTAAATACCTAACATAAGAAATCTTGTCGGTATCTGATAAGGTATTTTCACAGGCTTACGACTAAAATTGATTAGTCTACTATGCACGAAATTCAATCAGGCGTTCTAAGATTGGTTTATTAATACAATCATGTCCAACTAGAGACCTGTGGAGGTGGCAAAAACTGTACCTACCGGATTGTTTTAAGTAATGATCAAGGTAGGTGTGTTTCATTGCGTAAAGGCCTAAGGAATTTTTGCAGAACTTATTGGAAGTGATCGTAGCCTGGAAATGGGTAGAATTATTGCTCTTTCTTCTATTAAGTAGAATTTATGAGAAACATCGAATCTGCTTCAAAAATGACCTAGGTCGCAAATGAGGCGGTAATGAACTCAGTGGACGATATCGTTACGCAACTAAAACTAAACTGAGTGTCTAGTGCGAATTTGGTTTTACATAAAAGAGTTCGCAGCGGAAAACACAGCGTTGGAAGGCCTCCCACAAGGTGGACCGACGATCTGGTGAGTGTCGCGGGAATGCGGTGGATGCGAGACGCACAGGATCGGTCGTTATGGCGACGTTTGGGGGAGATCTACGTCCACAAGTAGACGTCCTTCGGCTGAAATGATGATGATAATAATGAAACGCAATCGACACGTTTATGACGTTCAGCGCGCCGATTGGCCCACTCCAAGCTCTTAACCAATCAGAGAGCCAAACGCTGTAAACGTTTCGATCGCATTAACGTAAAAACAACTCGCTCTCAGCGCACTGAAAGTTTAGTGGCACTTCAATCAGGTGTACGATGTACTCCGGCGCATCATAACGAGGCCATATTGTTTTTATTGTCGCCTTCCGCTTTCGTAAGACACGTGTTCGTGTATTACATCAAACTTAGTGACGAACACGTACTACTATAAAACTGGGAGTTTTAGTGTCTACTTGATTTAAATCACCTCTATCGTTTGAACTTTAATTAGGGTACTACAAAGTGTTAAGTAAGGTTAATCTAGGGCTGCGATAACCTAAATTGCCGACGCTGGAAAAATCTTTAAAAACCCAGGACATTTGAGTGAAATTGACTTTTTACTTTCCCAGACACCGCAGAAAAATATCATCAATTAGATAAAATAATTTTTCATCAGATTTTAATTTTTCCCGTGTGTAGTAAACCCTAGTAAGCTTATACGTGCTTACGATTATGAATGACTTGTTAACTAAGATTTGATTTAATGTATTACTTTTCTTTCAATTAATCGGGATTCCCTTGACACCTTTTTAAAACCGACGAGCCCCAAACGCCCTCCAAATTAAAAAAATCGGGGGAATTCCGGACGGATGGCAGTCATAAGTTTGTCACTTGTGAAGGAAATGCGAAAACTATTGGGTTGGCGAAATCTATCAGAACCTAGATCAATGTCTTGTCAGAAGAGCAATGGGAACAAATAGGGCGGTAGATCTAGAAAAAGATTGTAGAATGACCATTGACCAATGAGCTGAACTCCAACTCGTAAGTTGCCATTAGTACAATATCTGTAGAAGTGGGGACGATAAATGAAATATGGAGGAAGAAAGATCATTACCCTGCTTGACCCTACAGTCAGTCAGTAGTGTGCTACCGACTGACTGTAGGGTCTCATGGTAAACCATGGGAAAATTTATAAAAAGGGACATGGGGGTTTTTTTTTTTTTTTTTTTTTTTTTCGATGGGAAAAATCATCTTATGACAACCCCCGCTCTTGGGCGGAGCGGGAGATAGTGTCAGACTCTTACTGACTAAAAAACCCATCCCGTTCCTTCAAGCCTTCATACCGGGGCTCGAGCGCCCTTTCGGATCGGTTTGAATAGGTATATAGGTAGTACCTAATTCGTTTATACTGCAGCCTGCTGCCGGTTGTAGTTAGTAAAAGTCTAAAATTTCCTCTCGCCCCACCCAGAGCGGGAGAAGTTTTTTGACGATTTCCCACTTTAAGTAAAAAACCCCTTTCAGCAAGATCCATCATCACGTTAGAAAACTTACCTGGTACGAACTACTACTACTTAATACATTTTACGGCAAAATTACCGACTCCAACGAAACAGTGAACTGGGCTTTTAAGCATAACAGAGACACGAAACTAGGACTTTCACGTATTATGAAAACAAATTCCATCAATCCAATGGTGTAACATTCCCCGTAAGTCGTAACAGAGTCGTAAGCTGTCATTAGTGATTGGATTATCAGTCAACGACCCCTAGACACGTGCACCGTATCGTCCAAGGTGCTGTAAAATGTGTCAACTAGAATGTGTGTTTTACAACCCTACACGGTACGAATTTATCGCTTCTTTATTACCCATAGGGTTGATATTCAGCCCTATCCAACTACTTAAATTTCCTGCTAACTTAATTTAAATGTGGAAGACATACAAACATGCAGTCTTCTAATTACAAATACGTACAGCTAAGGAGTAGGTACAATTCTCTGCCAGTGTCTATTTCCTGGTAGCTACACCAAAGGTTCTTTAAGTCAAGAGTGAATAGGTTACATCTAGGCAAGCATGCTCAACTTTCGACCACACTATCACTTACCATCAGGTGAGATAATGGTCAAAAGGGAGCCTATCAATAACGATAAAAAAATATTTGGAATATTTTTTGAATAGCTAAGGGTGAGTTGCACCTTTTAACTATAACGATAACCAAACCATAACCAGCCGTGAAACGGCCGCCTATTGGTCGATTCGACGATTTGACAACTGTTAACGGCTTTGTTATCGTTATAGTTAAATGGTGCAACTCACCCTTAGGCTTGCTACATTAATCCCTGTATTATGTCAGCTAATTGAATCTGCTAGCAAAAGCTAGAGTGAAGAAAAATGGGTACTCGCTTTTCTCTCTCTTTCTGTGAACAATTGCGTCCAGGGGCTTGGCATAAACTGGTGTTATTATGTGTTGCTGCTTTGTGGTGTTCTTTTTTCAGTGTGTTTGTCTTTGCATGTATCTGCAGTACAAACATTCAACAGTATATGGACTGTTTAAAATAAATGTCTTACTATTATTATAAGCATTTTTTGGTTTGCTTTTTTTTCTGCAAGCATTTTCTAATATGAATACCAGTCTGTGCTTTTTTTTTTCAGAAAGTTATTTTCATAATTTGAACAACTGACTAGCACGCACAATGGTCCATCATGGACTACTTACTATAACACTGGCCAAATAAAATACTGGCCAGAAATAAAGAGGTTCCTAAAATGATTACTAAACTGACTTGAGGTTTTGGATGATTAGTCACACATGCATGGGTCAAAGTTTTTTCCAAGAATAATTTTGAGGAAACTATGTAGAAAGGAAGCGCCAATGCATATGGTAATGAGCAAACATAACTATACATATATTATGGTATTTTGCAACGCGTTAAGTACTTGATGGAAATATCCACAGGTAAATAAATTTTGATTTTTGCCTCAATGTTTTCATGCCCTATTTTCCTTCAGGTATTTTTTCATAATATTTCCTTAGTAGGTACTCACTTTTGTTACAGGGAGGAATGCTGGTACCCACGGAACAGTAAAAACAGTGGAAGTAGCTTGAGAAAATGTTTGTTCCAGAACCGGTGTCGCCAAACTCATACATTTACAATTTACTCTTACTGCAAACCTAAAAATATGATTGGCTGAAAACAAAAACAGGGCGTAGACGAAATGCAAAAAAAAAATTATAAGAAATGCAACTTTAATTTCAAATGTCTATAAATCAAATTGACAAAAACAAGAAAGAAATACATCTTTGACTACCAAGTACTGCCACTCGTCGCTAGATGGCATTGTTCAGTATACAAGGTGCAGTTTTAAAACTGCACAATATTTCAGGAGGTTGTAATAAAACTCATAAATAATCATGTAAAAATACGAAACCTGGTCAATAATCAGTAATACTTGCCATTTTATTTTTTTAATTTTAACCGTTTTTCAGAATAACTCTCTAAATACACTTCTTAAAAAAACAGAATCACCCGTTGCGATTCGATTTATCGTGCGTCATGTCTCTGTGTGTGTGAGGGCGTCAACCTGTACGAGGCTCCGCCCACTTATTCTACGAAATGAATAATTTAGCCTTAGATGTACCTACCTAGTTCAATTTCGATGATCATAATGTAATTTCGTTAATTAACTAAGTTTTAAGCATCATTACAATGCGAAAATCTTTTAAAAGTACAAGTTGACGTTGCGTCGTTAGTTATTTACCTATCAGCTGATGAATAAGAGGTTAGGCCGAGGTCAATAAACCTTATGGTGCGTTTACACGTGGGCCCAGCCTCGGCCAACCGCCATCCCTAGCCATTGTGTAATGCTAGCAAAGGAGAATGCCGACCGCATCAGGCAACGGCGGCGCTCACAGCGCCCCAGCCCCGCCGCCGGGATTCCGATCCCGATTTCCGGCCACGGTTGGCGCGGGCTTGCGGACGGCGAGCAATGGGTAGCTCGCTATCCGACAGTCCGGTAACTGTCCGGACCGAGCCCAAGTAGTCGACGGCGCGCACTGTTCCCGCAAGGCAAGAAGGAACAAGAGTGGGTTTTTAGTCAGTAAAAGTCTAACACTATCTCCCGCTCCGCCCAAGAGCGGGGGATGCCATTAGATGAATTTCCCACCGAAAAAAAAAATCCCTAGCCATTGTGTAAACGGTATACAGCTTACGCCATTCATGCCATTTCATGACCAAGACCCCATTTACACAATGGCTAGGGATGGCGATTGACCGAAGCTGGTTCGACGTGTAAAGGCACCAATTACATATCACGTAAGCAATATTCGTGTCCCTGCTGCATAACTTTGAAACTATGATTGCAAGTTAGACGGAACATAGCTTAGCCAAAATTATGTTTATTTATGTTAGCCTTAGTTTTGCTTTATTACTGATACCGTGACTGAGACGCATAATGTTAGTATGTTGTACCTACAAGATGTTGACATACCCTCTCGGTATGATGAAAGCGAACGCGCGCACGCGGGATTTAGGCACTAAACAAAACGGACGACGGCGTCTAGTAGGTAGATACATACCTACCTGCAATCGCAGTCGGCGCGTTGTAATTCATTATCAAGGTCAGTTTTCCGTAATAATTTCGTTTTTATTTGTGGACTAAATTGGTTGATGTAAAATTTCCCTTCCTACTTTTTAACGGGCTGAGGACCGATAAAAATACCTCAAGATAATTTGTGCTAGTTAAGTAGGTAGATAGGGTTTTTAATGATTTATCTTGCTTGATTTTTGGCATAGTTAAAAATTTTAAATCAACTGATTTACGTTAATCAAATTGATTTGGCTCATAACTTATTTACAAATGATTTTTTTATGTTCACTCACACATTCACAAATAAAATAAATAAATTGCCTAAGTACCTACTTATGTTACCTGGAGGTATTGTTCAAAGTGTCCACCTTCACAATCCAGGCAGAGTCTAGCACGACGTTGTTGATTTTCTTTTAATTTACGTAGCACAAACACATTTGTTTTCAAAGTTTCGAAAGCACTGATCACCTTTTCACGTAATTGTGTAACACTGGTGATTTACTCTCCGTACACTAGTCTTATTTTAAGATGGACGTTGGCTATTGGGAAACAGTTCTACGAACATCTCGATAGCTCGAGATACGCTGTCTCCACTGATAGCATACAAGCGGACCATCTCCGTCAATTCTACATTTGAGTATTGGTCCGTCATTTTTTAGCACTAGACACCGCGTACGTAACCGTTAACCGAAGGCGAACCTGAGAGCGGAAAGTGCACGCGTATGCACATGCCGGTGACAACAATTACACTAAAGTAAATCGATTGATCGATGGCCGCGGGGGCGTGGCTAGGGTGTGCCGTACGGGACCGATGATAGGTGCTTTATTATGAAACTATCATTGCGTGTTTGTGTGTGTGAAAGCGCGGTTATAAGGCAGGTATCAGACTGGCTGCGTTTTAACAAAGGTAGTTCACACATACCGATTTCCATAAATAAGAAAAAAAATAAAAAAAATTACCTACTCATTTTATTATTGATTCGGGTCGAGAATCACTAACATAATTACCTCCTGAAATTTCTAGCAGCTTCAAACCTGCACCTTGTATAATATTCAGTATGAACTGTAACTACGTAAAAATAAGATTGCTATTTGAATGGCGTATCACTGACGCGAATGCGCTCGCTGCTACTCAGATAGGGAAGTGACCTTATTCGATCGAAATATGTATCGATTGTATGAAAACGTATTTAAAACATATCATGCAAAAAAAAATTGTATGCGATAGTGTGATAGTATTAAAATTATGAAATTAATATGATTAAAGGCAATTTTTAAACGTATTTATTTACATAGTACATCAATTATCATCATCTCAGCTGAAATCATCGTCATCGCCTACTGCTAAACATAAGAATATTAAGTATAATTTAAACGCCCTATGTTGTTCCTAACTCTTTAACTAAATTTATTTAAAATACATCACAAATATCATACCACAATTTTTATTTTATTATATTTATTAATTTAATAATTATCTGTATTATATTACTTACAAAAACTATTAAACTATAATATATATTTTAAAACGGCAATGTAATACATATTATACATATCAATTGATTTTATCGATAAAGTCACGCACTATTTGGATAGCGTCAAAAGTATAGGTAGACTAACGAATATTCCAGAAAAGCTAATAACCGAGAAAAGAAAATCAACTTTGTAGTGATGTAACTAAGGACTAGTGTTGTTTGTATATCCTGCGCAATGTTTCACGTAATTTTATTTTTTCATTTTATTAAAATAAATCCGAAAATAATACTTTTCGGTGGAATGACACACTTCCATGAGTTAGATTTTTAGTCAGACTATGGTTTTTAAAGTACAGTATGGGACAATAAGGCATTTTAATATTATTTTTCGTTAATTATTATGTTGCGCAGTCTAGTTAGAGAATGAGAGCGCTTGAACAGCAAGTGCGCAACGCGATTCTTACTAGCGGCGACAGTGCCACGCCTACTTACTTCTTCCACTGTTTGTACTGTTCCGTGCTGGTACCATTCTTGTAAAACCTTGTCCAGGCTGTGCATTATCAGCACCAGTGAATCTAATTTTTGCAGAACATTACAGATAGTAATATTCTATTCCAGTTATTAATCTTTTTAAATTATTTTATAGTGTATAGAGAAATATGAATAAAGCACTAAGTTAAAACTTAAAATTGAAAAAATATATACACAATATAGCCTGTTTTTTTACACTAAACAAATTGAAATCACAAAATCTGCACTGGCGCCACATGTAACAACTTTAACTATTTGAATTAATTAATAAAATTTAGATAAGATTTAAGTACTAACATTTTATGTTAAAACATGATTTATTCAGATGGTAACATATATTTGTATTCAGCATAATCCATTATAAGCTCATTTGATTCATCACACTGATTCCAAGAAGGATTTTAATTCAAAATTTTGGAAATTTTAATTTAGAATCTACTAATCTGTATTTAAACTAAGTATGCATATTGTTATTATGTTTTATAAATAAGGCTGAAAAATATATCAATGGCTGAAAAAAAAACTATTAAATTGTTAATTCTTTCATAATACTTATTGTTTATTAAATATACATATTTATTATATGTTACATATCCTCCTCTTAGGGTGAGTTGCAACATTTAACTATAACAATAACAAAGCTGTTAACAGTTGTCAAATCGTCGAATTGACCAATAGGTGGCCGTTTCACAGCTGGTTAAGGTTTGGTTATCGTTATAGTTAAATGGTGCAACTCACGCTTAAACTTTTTGTATGTTTATTTGAAAGGGACTCTGGATGGTTTGAAAATACAATTGGATCTGGCAGGTGGTGCTGCAATCGGGTTCTTCATTTTTATTTTCTGATAAAATGCCAGCATTTGCACAGGACAATGTCTACCGGGACCGCCTAGTATAATTACATAGTTAGAAAATAGTATTCTAATCTAAACTTAAACTATTTTGTACGGATACATATTACTACTACACATAATGTAATATTCTAAATGAGAATTTCATAAGATCAACACATGGGTAAAAACTAGTGGTGCAGTACATGACACTACATTTCTGATGATTTTACAATGGAACAGTAGAACCAGTCAACCCCATCTGATTAATTGTTCTAAATCAGCTGTGAGAATGAGGAAGAGAGGGAATGAGGAGGAGGAGGAGGGTCAGGGTGAATCGGTTTGCAACAACTAAGTACAGTTTTTACTGTTTACCTACGACTTTATATAAGATATTTGTGTATTTAGTATGTAAATACCAGAACCTATTTAAAGTGGACTTTTCAATCAAATGTAAGTATTATGAAGAAAATTATTATAATATTCTAAAATGGTTTTATTCATAATAATTACCAACGGAATGCAAAGGTCAAATTGCAACTAACTTACTAACAAAGTACCTACTCATACAGTAAATTTTGTTTACTTAACTACAACTCAGCAAAACAATCCAAAGTAAACCAAGATTACAGAACAAAGTAAACCTTTCAAGATAACGTTTATTGTAAAATCGAGGCGTAACAGCCACTGACCACTTACAATGCGTCACAATCAATAAATACTGGTTGCCCGACCGACTGCAGTTGCAATTTTATGACACCAACAATCTGTAACTTACAACAGAAATACCGTAACTTTTCACATGCTCATAACGGTATTTCTAAATGTAATTACCTACCACGATCGTTTTAGCACTCTCTTCTGCACATATTTTTGCTAAATTAATCACATAAACAATATAACTTACCGGGCGACAGGTGTATTGAGTGCAACATGCAATTTCAACACTGTAACCAACAAGTTCACTAAAACTTTTGTACACTTCACTGATTCAGCACAAACAACACGAATTATATTCAATTCTCTTGTATTTCCTATTCGATTTGGTTGGAATAATACAAGAAAAGTGCATTCAAGAACAATAAGCGAACTTCTTCGCTCCGCGGACCGCCCGCGCCGCACGCAAGCAAACTCGAACCAATCTTAGTTTTGATATCAATATGATCGGTACCTTTCAAGACATAAGAGCTATTTTGGCTTGTTTATGCGAAGGTTCTACATGCATACAACCTTCGGGACGCAACACACACTTCGACACCTTGAGCTTTTGTGTAAATCTTTGTTTCTTTATAAACTATTTATACATAGGAAAGAAAAATAATAAAGCAGTAATAAAGAATATAAAAATACAATGTATCATTTAGGGATTTGTAGATAAACGATAATAACAATTTTATTACGTGTCGTGTAAAGCGGCTTTTTTATTCAAATTAATGCTCGTGGCGTCATCTATTACACGGCTGAGAAGACTTTTGACAACAATGTTCGTTTTGTTATTGCCGAATCGCGAACGTTATGATTATTTTTAGATACGTTTAGTTAGTTAGACCACAATTATTAAAGACAGTTGCACAACCTTTTTATTTAAACTTAGCATGCTTTTGCCTTTATCGTGGCGTACAAAACGTTAAAAAAGCAAAGGCGTACTCTCGGTTGCAAAGGGAAACTCGGCGATTTCATCTTTTAACATTTGGAGGTACACACACAATGAAACACGTCGTGGATTTCGGAATATCTTCTATTTGCAGTAAGCAGTAATAACTCACACGAAAGCCAAAATTACAACCAGAGCTCACACTGTCTCGAGTAGCGGCAACAATCTATGTCTTTCAATATGGCGGCAGACTCTAGTCTGGCGCCGGAAACGTTTGGTGTTGTCACACAAAAATATAGTAGGCGGTGTTGCGACGTAATACGCCACAACCACCCCCCTACGGAGAAAATAACAAAAAGTTATTTACAAATAAAAATATACATACACTTGATGACACAAGATAGGCAACAAAAAGTTAAAGAAAAAAATAAAACTTAAGCTAAAGATCTAACCTATCCTTAAATCTAACCGTGCGACCTGACCGGGTGGTAACTGGTTGTTGTGCAACAGGGGGCACAGTCGGCTGTGCAGACGCGGAAGGCGCAGGTGGCGCGGGCGCAGGCGCGGAAGGCGCTTGCACGTCAGGCGCGGGCGCTACGATCTGTTGCGGAGCGGTTGCCCGGGAAAGGTCGCTCTCTAAGTCAGGTGCGATGTATGCAGGCTTCACGCGGTCGATACTGACCGTCACGCGTTTACCTGCAATGTCAATGTCGAGTAACTTGTCAGTCCGTGACATTACCTTGTAGGGTCCTGTGTAGGGCGGCTGCAGCGCACGGCGAACAGTATCGTCTCTCAAGAGAACATGAGAGGCATTCTGAAGGTCCTTGAAAATAAACGACGTCGGCCGCATGTGTCGTGAGGCCTGAATTGGACGCAAATTAGCCATTTTCGTGCGCAGAACCGTCACAAAATCGTTGACGTTGTCAATGTTATGGGACGTGCTGGCTATCAGGAATTCTCCCGGTAGGCGAAGCGGCTCCCCGTAAACAAGTTCGGCAGCCGAACACTCAAGATCCTCTTTCAAGGCAGATCGAATGCCGAGAAGCACGATCGGTAAGGCTCGGTGCCAGGTGTCGCTGTGGCACATGAGAGCAGCTTTCAATTGTCGATGAAAGCGCTCGATCATGCCGTTAGCTTGAGGGTGGTAGCTGGTGGTTCGCCTTCGCTCAGTCGCGCCAACATTCATGAGCCGTTTGAAAAGGTCCGACTCGAATTGACGGCCTTGGTCAGTTGTGACTGTGGTAGGAACGCCGAAGCGAGCAATCCAACCTTCGACGAAACGATCAGCTACCTCCTCGGCGGTTATCGAAGTCATCGGCCAAGCCTCAGGCCATCGAGAGAAACGGTCAATCGCCGTCAGGCAATATGAGTAGCCTCTCGATGTTGGCAAGGGGCCGATTATATCTAAGTGGACGTGGCGAAACCTGGAAGATGGAGCGGCAAAAGTTCCAAGTGGCGCGGACACGTGGCGCGTCACCTTAGCTCGCTGGCAATGGAGACATTCTCTTGCCCAGGTGCGGCAGTCGCGTGCAACGCCAGGCCACACGTAACGTTGTGCCACGAGGCGCGCGCTGGCGCGAGCACCGGGATGGCTGAGCGCGTGCAGGCGCTCGAAGGCGGCGCGGCGCAGAGGTGCTGGCAAGTAGGGGCGCGGCTTGCCTGTTGAGACGTCACACTGGACGGTGGTGTCCGTGCCTGGAATTAAAGTACGTTGCATATTGAGAGACGAGTCAGATAAGGTTTTTAATTCATCGTCAGTGTCTTGTGCTCGAGCCAACGCGGTATAATCGCACTCGAGCGAGACGGCTTCGATGCGCGACATCGTGTCGGCAACGACGTTATCGTCTCCTTTTACATGTCGTATGTCGGTAGTAAATTGGGAGATAAAGGTGAGCTGATTAAGTTGGCTGGGTGGCAGCTTTTCTCTACGTTGCTTGAAAGCATACAAAAGAGGTTTATGATCCGTATATATTGTGGCGTGTTGCGCCTCTAATATATACCTGAAATGCTGCACTGCCGAATATACTGCCAACAGTTCCCTATAATACGCTGGCCACACTGACTGAGTTGCCGTAAGCTTCTTGCTAAAGAAAGCAAGTGGTTGCCAGCCCTGTTCAGTCTGCTGTTGTAAGCACGCGCCCACCTGTGTGCCAGAAGCATCTGTGTACAATGCCAATGGGGCGTTAGGTACAGGATGTGCTAACCTGGTGACCTGAGAGAGGCTGTCCTTGCATGCAGTGAAGGCGTGCTCCAGTTCAGGAGTCCAGGGCATGGGTTTGGCTCCCTTAAGCTTCGTAGCTGTAAGGAAGTCAATGAGCGGTGCTTGAGTCTCGGCAGCATTGGGCAGAAACTGTCGATAATAATTTATCATGCCCAAGAACCTGCGGAGACCTTGGGCTGTTTTGGGAAGGGGGAAATCTTTCAAGGCTTGGACTTTTTCTTCCGGGGGACTTATGCCTTTACTAGAGACTTTATAACCAAGGAAAATAACCTCAGATGTGCCTAGCACACACTTAGTTGGATTAACTACTACACCGTAGTTAGCCAATCGTTCAAAGAGCGTGCGCAAGTGGTTACAATGCTCCGTGGCGTCCCTGCTAAATATTAAAATGTCATCGACATATGGGAAACAAAAATCCAACCCTCGAACAATTTCATCGATGAAACGCTGAAATGTTTGTCCAGCATTTCTGAGCCCGAACGTCATATAAGGGAATTCATACAAACCAAATGGTGTTGTAATGGCAGTTTTGCAGACATCAGCTGGCTCTACTGGAATTTGTTGATAAGCCTTAACTAAATCAATAGTACTAAAGATGGTAGAACCAGCGAGAGCATGACCAAAATCCCCTATATGGCGCACAGGATACCTATCCGGTACAGTACGAGCATTCAGCGCTCTATAGTCACCGCAAGGGCGCCATGAAGAGTCTTTCTTCGGGGCTAGGTGCAGTGGCGATGACCACGGGCTCTTGGAAGGGCGTGCGGTGCCTGCTTGCACCATATCTGCAAACTCCTTCTGCGCTGCCCGCAGTTTGTCCGGCGCGAGGCGTCGCGGCTTAGACACCACGGGTGGGCCGTCGGTCGTCTTGATGTAGTGCACCGTGTTGTGCTTCACCTCGCGATGGATGCCAGGGGGTCTCGTAATAGCTGGAAATTCAGATAAAATTTTATGAAAATCTGAATCTTCGATTTTAACGGTTTTTACACTGACCTGGTTAAATTTAGCTACGGAGGCTGGAGCAGTAAGACCAGTAATTCCGCAGCGTATTATTTTGTTTCTGCAGTCGGGAAGCAAGTTGTAGAAGGCCATGAAGTCAGCACCAATGATGGCGGTATCAACATCAGCAACTACAAAGTTCCACTTAAAAGAGCGGCGGAGACCAAAATTAAGTGTGAAAGTGTGACAGCCATAAGTTTTTATGGTACTGCCATTTGCTGCGCATAAATTGTAGTTTACATCTGCTATTTTGTTCCCTAACAATTTTTTAGGAAAACAACAAATGTCGGATCCAGTGTCTAGCAAAAATCTGAATTTGGTGTCTTTGTCCACAACAAATAAGCGGCTGCTATTGAAGCAATCAGTCGCCGCTGCTACTGACTGTTCTGTTGGTTTCCCGACCACGAGCATGGTTTGGTACATTTAGTTGCTTTTGCACCGAATTTATGGTGGTACCAACACAGAGGCTGTCGTGCCGCCTGGGACGCAGATCTAGATCTAGGTTGATGGGACCTAGGTCCAGAGCGTCGCCTAGAGCTAGACTCCCTTGTAGTTAAAGCGGCCACCTGACGTGTAAGTTCTTGAACTTGTACCATTATGGCAGCAAGGTCAGGAGCACTAGCTGTACTGGGAGAAATGGCATTGACGGAGACGGGGTTGACCTCTAATATTTTGTCAGCCAGTTCGGCAACTTTGTCCAGGGTGAGATCACCTTGGGCAGTCAAAATTGCCTGAACATGTTTTGGTAGACGTTGTAGCCACAGTTCTCTAATTATAGTGTTATCTTTGAACGACTTACCAGCCAGAGACTTCAGATGACGGAGAAACTGAGTAGGTTTCCGGTCACCGAGCTCCTCACCTGATAGTAGTTGTCTGACTTTTTGTGACTCTGAAGTGGAGAAACGCTTGATAACTTCCTCCTTTATCCACTCATACCGGCCACCTTTTGGAGGAGGGTTAGTGACCAGGTCTTCTACGTCATGAGATATCCTGGAATCAAATTGTGAAATGACATAATTGTATTTTGTTTCATCCACCGATATATTACATAAAACAAACTGTGATTCCAGGTGAGCAAACCATCCAGCGGGATGCTCATGCCAAAAAGGAGGCAGTTTAGGACGGACCGCATATGCTGCTGGATTCTGCACACTTTGGGCATTTAGTTGTGCCCGCAGGTCTGCATTTTGTTGCATCAGTCGTTCGTTATTTGCCAAAATTTGGTTGAGTCTCTCCTCAATTTGTTGGCTCTCCATGTTGAATGTGTATATAAATATATTATAAAACGAGGTATACGTTTGTTGCAGTTACCACTCAGTCAGGTTGCTTAAAACTAAAACAAGCAACTTAAAACTGAACACAAGGTATGCACAGAATAAGCAAGATAATTATGCATGTGCTGCAGATAACAAGTATATAAAAATAATCCACAAAACAAATGGGTGCAAATAGCTTAATTTAAAAATACAATACCTTGTACCATTAGCGACTTAAAATGAGCTTCAGACAGAGCTAACTTCTAAGCAAACACGCACACGATAAACCAAACATCAAAAATATGTAAACCGAAAAAACAAAAATGTGTAAAAATAAAGATATAAAGAGATAGATTTGATAAAGTTTTGTTATCAACGTTTGAAACCACCGAGCACACCACAAGTTAGTTCTTTAGTAAATGTTTAGTAGGATCAGTATGTTAAGATGCACATGCAGGCATGCAGTCGTATTTCAAATTTTCAATTTTCAATTTCCAGTCTTCAGAATCCCGCGTAGCGATGACAGATGACAGTGACGTATCGGGTTGACGGCAGTTCAATCATTCATTCGATTCGATCACTAACCGAAAGTTCCGCTACTCCCCGATAGGTAGCGTATGGCGTCACTAGTCGCAGGTCTTCACGAAATTCCGTTTCCGGGTCGATGGCCTCGGAGCATTCCAAACTCGAGAAAACGCGAAAATGATGCGTAGGATGACGAAAACTGCTTGAAAAATGATGCACTAGTTAACACAAACTTTCTGCGAACCGTTGGTACGCCTTCCGATCCTCGGAGAGGCGCGTAGCGTGCTGGTGTGAGCCGGTAGGTAGGTAGGTATCTACTCGGCAACTTCTCGTTCGGCGATTTCCCGGCGGTTAGTGATAAAACCAGCCTGGGAACGTTGCGGGGCGTTGTCAAATTAAGCAGGCTGAAGATCTCAGCGAGGTTTACTGCTGAAGTCCGGTTCCACGTTCCTGCTGTAGGTACCTTGCTGTGTAGTTGCGTCTCGTATCACGTCGGGGTCACCAATTTGGAGGTACACACACAATGAAACACGTCGTGGATTTCGGAATATCTTCTATTTGCAGTAAGCAGTAATAACTCACACGAAAGCCAAAATTACAACCAGAGCTCACACTGTCTCGAGTAGCGGCAACAATCTATGTCTTTCAATATGGCGGCAGACTCTAGTCTGGCGCCGGAAACGTTTGGTGTTGTCACACAAAAATATAGTAGGCGGTGTTGCGACGTAATACGCCACAAACAATATAAATAAGAAAAACAAGATCTTAAATCTATAATAGGTCGTGCGTGACCATAGCTTGCTGGACACATTTTGCTTTGTCAAGCGTAGGTATATCGCATCCGTATGTTACGATAAGTTGACGCGCTGGATTCAAAAACGTCGCAGTAATGTAATACGGCTACCTCACGTTTAGCCGGATTGTGGTGGCGATACGTTCTACAGACCGGCGCCGCGGCGTCCAACGTTGAGCTTTATCGTCAGTGTATAATTTATATTTACCCGACTTATGAAGAATCGATCCAAAAAAGCATGGGTTGAGTCAACAGATGTTTGTCTTCAGGAGTTATAGTAACCTAACAAGAAGGGGATATTATATAACAAAAGCTTCGTTTGCTCGCTTTCCCTGTCATCCCTTCTAACCTAGCTTGTCCGTGTTGGGGTGCTCTAAAATTCCGAGTTCGCTTTGCTTGATGTTGGACTACCTAATTATTCTATTTAATTACGGGTGTACTAACAGTTTGTTGATTAGACCTAGTAATAAACTAAACACACTACTAACTAAACAAACTAACTAGAAACAGGTTTTTCAACTAAAACCGAAACCGAATTACGGCAACAGTCTCAGTTTCGGCCAAAACCGAAACTTCCTTACAGAGATCATGTTTTGAGGAAAAAATAAAGAAAACGTCACTTTTTTAATGCATGTTATATTTAAATTTTGTTCATTTATATTCGCTGACTATCATGAGTTTTACTGCACTCGAATAAAGTTTGGGAGTAGGTAAAACGAATGGCAAACAAAAGCCAGTCACGACATGATTACTCATGGACACGGCAAAATGTCTTCGTTGCTTACTCGCTTGGAAGGAATTTAACGCGCTGAACATGACCGATCACAGCGCGAGAACTCCCGAGTGCAGTTTCGATTTCGGTCGTAGTTTTGATAGGTTTGCCATCGAAACCGAAACTAGTTTTTTTGTCAAAACTCGACCGAAACCGTAAACGTAACGCGCTTCGACTCTGCGCTAGTATAAATTGACCCATTTATACTACGGCAGAGTCGAAGCGCATCGAAGCGTCAAATTCTTTACAACTAAAGCGAAGCCGCACTCTTTTCCGTGTAGTAATGGGCATCAACAGCAGTGCTATTTATTGAATTGGCAAATTTTCGACTGATGACGCGTAGGTTCGCTAGTGGGCGCATGGATACGCGAGAATGTGCCCACACCAATCAGCGTTGTTCACGCGCAGACGCGTGAATTCCGAAGAATATGCGCGTCTTTTTAAAATCTCAGAAGTAATGTGTGCGTTACGCTGTGGAGTTAAGGTTGAATTTGTTATGTTCAGTTTTGGATAGACGCTTCGACTCTGCGCTAGTCTAAATTGACCCTAACCGAACATTCAGTCGGACACTAATCTTATATATAAAATTCTCGTGTCACAATGTTCGTTCCCGTACTCCTCCGAAACGGCTTGACCGATTCTCATGAAATTTTGTGAGCATATTAAGTAGGTCTGAGAATCAGCCAACATCTATTTTTCATACCCCTTAGTGATAAGGGTTGTCCACCATTACTTAAAAATTATTTATATGGCAAAACAACGTTTGCCGGGTCAGCTAGTAAATATATTATTATTCGTGACTTTCTTTTTTGAAGAGCTCCCTAATTTCACTTTGTTGTGATACTTGTCGACATTGATATCATTTTTGTTATCATGCAGCGGTACTTGCGGCGATTAATAGAACTCAAATTTTCAAAGAGGCGTATCGACGACGCGCCTATTTGTATTTGGACTCAACATTACTAAGCCACTTAGACGAACGCGAAATGTGGCTAGCTGAACTTAAGATAGCCGCATTATATTACAGCGATTAATGTAGTAGTATTAAGATTCTTTAGAAGGATCTTTCAATGTTAAATAAAACCAGTAGTTAATAATGTATATTTTAATAAACTACTTTTTGACATTACAAAACTAAGTTATCCGAGCTGCGTCTTGGGCACGCCAAACGTACGTTTCCTTGACACCTTCTTGCGCGTAAGCTGCAGTTGTTTCAACTGGTGGTTCACCTCCGCCCATATGTCGTTCTGTTCTTCTATTGGTATTGTTTTTCTGAAAAAAGACGATATGAAAAATAAGTTGAATAAAAAAATACACTTTGAAAATTTTAATAAGCCCCTTTCTGTCACAGGAGTTAAAGACAGTCTACTCTGCAAAGCCTGTGTGAAGACAGTAGTTCATCTGCTTCTACTGCTGGCAGGGCAAAGTACCTACTTGGAAACCAAGGTACAGGTACCCTCATCAAAAAGGTCAACAACACTAGGACAATATTAGCATTTCTTGAGGAGCTGGGGTGAATCGAATCACACACTAGTGCGCAAAATACGCACTTTGGCTTCGACCCCAGCTAACATATTCACATCATACATGAAAAAGATATCATTCTCTTGTCCATATTCCAATTTATTTAAGATCAGATGTTTTCATCGACTAAACTCGTCTACAGTTGCCATAACGGATCTTGAGCGGTTGCGCAGAAGTCAAATATTCGGTCTCTTTAGTGATGCGAAGTGAGACGTGGGGGTGGGGAGTGTCAGTGATTGGCTCGACACGCCATCGCGTCACGTTTTGGCAACTACCTATACCTATTTATCATCTCAATACGTTTTTCCATCCTAGCTATACACCGTGACATTTTAATGGTTGTTTTCCGCGGCAGAATGACTTGCCATAAGGAGTACTTTCGAAACATAGAGTAAAAGTAAAAAAAAAAAATGTTTATGTTTTAAAAAAATAAAAATAATTTTCAATTACTCGAAAAAGTGAGAAAAAATAGTAACACTAGACGTAATTTGTAGGTACTCGCGTCGCACGCGCCGGCGCTTCAAAGGAAAGCAATGCATAAATTATTGTTCAAACAAAAATAAGCTCCCGTTTGTGGTGACACGGCATAAAATAGCTTGCACGCAACAATGCAATGCAATTCTAATATTTTATTTATCTATGAAACGATTCTATTACTAAGACAAAACCATTTCGCTGCGGGAAAACAACCATTAAATTTCACGGTGTATAATTTTTCACACAACCCATCCATATCCATCTTGTCTTTAGTCTTCATCAAACTGACTAAATCAGTTTAACAAGTATTGTACAATAGTGAATAAGTAAGCATTTTTTTTTTAATTGAATAATTTTTAGCTTAAATAAACAAATATGAAAGAATTTTCGAAATATCTTCATCAACATCGATGTTATAAAGTTTCAAAGCTGCGAAAGAAGTCTGACATGGTTTTTGACGTCGAAGTTTATCACGCCCATACGGCCACCATAGAAAATGGCGTCTTGGCGAAAGAGACAGTTATACTTGTTTGAAATTGTTATAAATCTCGTTTGCTTTTCGACCAATTTAGATAATATTTTCACTGTTAATATTCTATTTTTATATATTTATTGACGAACTAGTTAAATATATATTTTTCTTACGCATATTCCCTATTGATCGCTGTATCTTTTTTTATTGATATAAACTAGTGCTTGACCGCAATCCTAGCTGATGGTAAGCAGTGATACAATTCTTGATGGTTTTTTTTAGGTGGGAAATCATCTATTGACATTTCCGGCCCTTGGGCGGAGCGCGAGGGCGTGTCAGACTTTTACTGACTATAACTAAAACCCAATTACTGTTCCCTCTTTGCTTTCGTGTCAGGAACCCGGGGTTCAATTTCGCACCACCCCTGGCCCCAGTGGGCTTTAACCCTGCTGGGCCTCCACGTTTTACTGACATCTCCTTGAGGCACGCATGGAACACTACTCGTCGTCGACGACTTGGGCTCGATCCGAACGGACGGCGAGCTACCCATTGCTTGCCGTACAATCCGTGATGGTGCGATGCACTAGTTTATTAAGAGACTATTCACTTTAGCCTTGAAGACACCTAAATTATAATGTCTGTCTGTATCTGTTCACATTTACCTGTACTGCTTCATCAAGTCATATTTCTCCCAGGGCTCTTTCCTAAGCTCTCTCCTGATGCGGTCCTTCTCTTTCAGATGTTCCTCGATGTTCGCAACACCCTGCAGTTCTTGTCTCTCCCACCTTTCCAGCCAGGGTCTGGGTTTCAGTTTAACCTGGAAAAAAACATTTGATTCCTTTATAAGTGTCTAGCGGCCCGTCCCGGCTTCGCACGAGCAATAAATATAGCCTATGTTACTCAGGGTGAATGTAGCTTTCCAAGACGTTGATAGACTTTACACATATAAACTTTACCATATTTTAGCGAATTTTATTAAAGGACACTTCATATTTTTTTTCTTTCATAATTTCATGATAGATCTATGTGCCCCACACATAATAATATGCAGAGCCAGTATAGCCACATAGCAAGAGTAGCAAATGCTAGAGGCTCCGCGCATTGGGGTAGGCCCCGCACATTGGGGTAAGTCCCGCGCTTTGGGTTAGGCCCCGCGCTTTGGAGTACGTTGCATTGGGGTGGCTAAGGGAAGGTATAATATGAATTCCTAGTTCAGAGCGTCATGTGTTATACTGCAACAAACTAGAATCATTAATCAGTGCAGTATAGAAAATGCTTGCCCTACCTTTATTTTAAGGACTTTGTTCAGTTATTCATTTTTTTCCAAATAGTGATTTGGAAAGTTTAATGAAATTATCATACTTTTCAATACCACCTACCACCAATACACATCAGGAAAAGTAAATAAAGGATCAACAGACCTTTAGAGGATTAACAGGCACTGGTGTTCCGTCAGGCAATATATCAGGGTCCATATCGAAGGGGAATGTGCTGTACTCTGGCAGGGCATCCCTCAGGTAGAACAGCTTATCATCCAAGCGCTTCTCAAGACGGAGGACTTGGATGCTGTGGACTGTGGGGTCGTAGAGGTCATAGCGTACCTGGAAAATATAGGTAGACAATTTTTATGTTAATACGCAGCTTAATTATGTTAGAGTCGCAGCATGATAACTAAAGTACAAAATCACACAAAATCGTGGTATTAGAGCTCTCTGCGTCTTTTAACATAATACTCGTGAGTGAATCTTCGTGAAGATTTGCCTAGTACGTAGGAGTTAATAAAATACGCAAGTGCGTGCGCAAACTCAGACTCGGGTGCGTTTTCTGTACCTTTACTCTTATTAGTCCATTAGGATAGCAGACCGACACGACCGGGGAGAGATCAGGAGCAGGACCAGCTTTTACGTGCTTTCTGAAGCATGGGGCACACCACCAATTTTCAAACTCCAGACTTCTACAGAGTAATTCGTAATGGAAAACTCAGTAGCACTTTTTTGCCAGACCCAGGAATCGAACCTAGTATCAGTCGCGCTTGCGATCACGTAACAGACTCGAACACCCAACTGGTAAGAGCTACCTAGTCAGCTTTTCAAAGAAGGTATGTGGTAGTAGAAATTTCGATAATTTTAATTCATTAAACCCCAAGCGAACGCCAACGTTCACGCGAACGCCACGATTGAAAGGTTAAAATGTTGTTAAAAAAAAGAACTGGGATAAAGGCGAAAAATTATGTTGATGAATTTTTTTTGTTTCTAATTTTATTGTTTCCTACAATAAAATCAGCGTTAATAGTAAAAAAAAAAAGTTATTTAATAATAACTGATTGACTGTTCTTCAACAAAACTCATTTGCTTCTTAATGTAATGCTACTTAAAATCAAGCCCCACGACAATAAAATCGAGACTCGGCCGAATATCGAGATTACAGGGAAATACGAGCCTTTCGAAGTGGTTAAAAAGAAAAACTTCCTCTCAATAAAATTAAGTACGATTGTGAAAATATAGCAAAATGCATGGCTTTTTTTTATAATATGGTTAAACAGCTTTTAGGAAATCTAATTTTTGAGTTTAGGAGATGTTTAAAAATCTACCGCAAGTCTCAAAAGTCTCGTTATTCCTGGGACTAGAGGTATCAATCTCAGCCAAGGTCGTTGAGACTCTCTCGAGAGAGACTCCCAGGATGAGAGTGTAACTTGTAGCAGCATACCACGTAATGCCACTTACTAACCTCCACATTTATCAAAAAACGATTGCAGAAAATGTACAAATATTATAATGCAATGGACCTTTTTAAGCTATTGCATAGCTTCTATCGCGGGCCTTGAGCGTGGAGACCGAATCCAGAAATTACGTAACGAAAATAACCTAACACCCCCCACTCATTTGTTTTTTTGAGCGTGGTGACCGATAAGAAAACAAATGAGTAAAAGCAGCTGTCGGCGTTTTGGATGGGTGGGGTTAAGCAGCTGTTAGCGAGGTCTGGTTTTTGACGGAAGAGGTTAAGCAGCTGTTGGCGAGGTCTGGTTTTGGATGGAAGAGGTTAAGCAGCTGTTGGCGAGGTCTGGTATTGGATGGGTAGGGATAAGCAGCTGTTGGCAAGGTCTCATTTTGGATGGGTGGGGTTAAGCAGCTGTTAGCGAGGTCTGGTTTTGGATGGGTGGGGTTAAGCAGCTGTTGGCGAGGTCTAGTTTTGGATGGGTGGGGTTAAGCAGCTGTTGGCGAGGTCTATTGCATAAGTTGATAAAAAATGCTATGCAATAGCTTTACCGCGGCAGTCCCCGAGTGCCACACGTCTTTTTTTATTATTAATGTAATCAGTGAGGCCTCACAGTACAGTAATGAAATTATAAATGGCACCGTAAAATTATAAATACCATTAGATTATAATCTATCTTGTGTGATTGTTAACTATTGAAAAACTGTGAACCATAACATCAGTATGTTACGGTTCTTAGAAATTCTTAGGTGTCTTACAATTTAATACTTTTTTTTTCCAGTATATTATATTCTATTGAAGTGAAACTGTTATAAAATAATATTAGTCCATTTATTTAATACACATACCTCAACACCTTGATGATCCACAACATTCCTCAATGTGAATTCAGCCCTCAATCCGGATCCTTTGCGCTCAATGCAAATACCTACAAATCTGTTAGTCTTACCCTGAGCATGAGGGTCCGCTACTGTCACTGCTAGGATTGACCCTGGGAAAAATAACATTAAAAAGATTTAGGTTCTGTCTAAGAATAGGTACAGCTGCCACCATGGATATTGAACGCTCGGCGTCAGAGTGGGGATCGCTTTGCACATTCCATACATTGGCGAGCCAATCATCGTCGTTGTTAGATACATGCTGCAAGAGCAATGAACGAATCACAAGTGTCGTCTATGACGCGATGCGCAGCGAGCCAATCACTGACGCTCCCCACCCCCGCGTCTCACGTCGCACCACCTAAAGAGACCCGATTTTTTAATTCTTTTCTTTTCAACTTGAAGCCAGCGTTCAATATCCATGGTGGCAGCTGTAATCTGTAGTAATCTGTACTGTACAGGACATTGAATTTGTTGGTTTTTGGGGAATGGATGGTAGGGGAATGTGCTCTCTGTCCCCGAAACTCCTTCTTGAATCTAGGAAATATAAACTTTCAGAGATATTCAAGATTTAAATTTTAACTTCAAAATTGACACTCTCCAATGTAGCAAATGCATACTCCATTTAATTCCATTGATATTTTTGTCTCTCTGCTTGTCCGTGCTGCGTCCAAGAGACACCTAATTCAAGTCAGCCACTTATTTTAACAACATTAAAAAGTACTTACCAACATAAAATTCTGGTATATCAATTTGCTTACGCCTATTCAACATATCAGTTCTCTCAAGCTTCTCACGCAGACTGTTTCTCCATTTAGGGTTGGGGTCGGGAAGAAACTCAGGGTAAACATGTCTCAAAGCCAAATTAGGGTTTCGGCCATTCGCCCTAATTCGCGATACCACTGGTCTATCTCGCTTTTTTTCGACAGTGATTTCCACTGCCTGTTCTGGCAACGTTGATAAAGCACGAAAATCTGTAAGGGAATTCCAGAGAATAAGATATTCGAGCCCTAAGATGTATAAAAATGAAATGGAGAATTGTATTTTCTAACCTCTTCTTATGAGCCATTTGGCTGCACCAAAAACTTCACTCGACGATCTTCTAATAGCTAAAGCCATTGTGTCCGTCGGTTTTGATTACAGCGATCCTGTTGTATCACAGAGTTTTATTCAATTATTGCAGTAAAAAACATTCCTTTCACACCTGAAAATAAACCCGAGGCAGTTTGACATTGACAGTTTCTGTCAAAGAGTTTGTGACACGTTTTGTTTCTTCATTTATTTATTTTAAAATGCATTTTATATTTGATTTCTTCTAATTTAGAGGAACAGAAATATTACTTTTGACGCCTACATGCCTATTTTATAATTTAGTTATTAATGTTTATTATGTTGACAAGGTTTGATATTTTTTTACGAAACTTAGTAAAAAAACGATGAGTATTTTCCTAAAATAATAATAAAACGTACTCAAATATTAAATATTTGTAGGGAGAGTTCCAAACAGTGAAGGCAGTAGGTACATTAATAAAATTAATACATCAAGACTTCAACAGTATGAGTAAAATAATAATGTTCTCTAATTGCATCATCAGTGCAACGATTTTATTGGTTATACTAGTTTGTAACTTTGTAAATTTAGAGAGCCCACATGCATGCCATCTGTTTTTGTAATTAAGGCAAACATAGCCATAGCGCACCTTTGAAACGCACTCTCTATTGCATGTCAAAACAACAGTCACGTCAAACAAAACGAAAAATCGATTGTTCGCCCTATTTCTTGATTTCTTCGAGCAATCGTTTTAAAACCTCTAAAGAGTAATTAATATCATCAATTATGCAGAAGTGTAACGATGACAATATTCCTTTAGCAGACGACGACCCACAAGTGATAATAAATGACGAAATAGAAAACAATCACTTGGATCATGGTCGTTCAATGGACTCATTACCAAGTTCATACACTGGGGGTTCCTCAAGCCCTGGCCTAAATGGGCCACCAAGTTTCGAGCCAGACTCCGGAATCGATGAGCAGGAAGAGAAAGCCCGATTAATATCGCAGGTGTTGGAACTGCAGAACACTTTAGATGGTAAATACAATTTTATATCTTTTTTAGAACTGCCACTTGATTATATTGAAATGAATTCTTTATTGTTCTACTCGTTCAGTATATATAATTAATCTAACGAAACGCCCATTTTATACATTATTGTGGAACAACTTATTCTTTATTACTGGAAATTAGTCTAACTCAAAATTATTTCAACACAATCATTACAAATCTAAATTTTTACAGATCTGTCACAACGGGTAGACTCAGTCAAAGAAGAAAACTTGAAGCTACGCTCAGAAAACCAAGTTCTGGGGCAATACATAGAGAACTTAATGTCAGCATCATCAGTGTTCCAATCTACCACACCTAACATTGTCAAGAAGTAAATTTTCGAAAAAAAAAAAATCTAATAAGGGACAAGACACCATGGGCATTTGATTGAGAGCACTAACTCAATGCAAATTCTAATGTCCCCCCTAACTGCCAGTATTTGAATTTAGAATTTGAAGTTGACTTTTTGTCCCACTCTACTCTAGCCAAAATCTGTTGAACTTAGATGTGAAAGTAGGGTTTGACACATTTTTACCTCCAAACACTGGAATTCAGAAACTGGCTCATAACACATTCAGTGCCGAGAACCTGGTAGCCATGTCATACAAAAATTGATAAATTTAAATCATACCCAAAACCCCGAGTGTGTGCTGGTGTTTGCTCTGTCATTGTCTTTCTATTGTGTCTCTAAAAGACGATATTTGAAAGGTTAAAGTTGGACTCACTGGTCAGGTTCTGGGTATGAACACAAGTCAACAGTAGCTACATATACAATGACTCGGCAAGCGGTTGGTGAGCATACAAAAATATTTTTGTATGCTCATGTCATCAGTGACGAAGTGAAGTGTTAAAAATATAAATGTGTTGCTAAAGGTCACCATACACTACCTTAAGTTTTTGATTGGAAGCTATTTGTATGTAACAAATAGCTTCCAAATATAGAATCTCAAATAATTTTTCTGATGCTGATAAGTTCTTTTGGCATCTGATTTGTCTTTCAGCTTCAATGAAATTAATGAAATTAAATGTATAATGTAAAGCCTAGTTTACATTGGTAAAGTTAAGTTTTCTTAAATACTCAAACATTAAAATGAATAAGTAATCAGTAATAAACAATCAGATTAAAACTTCCTCTACTATTGTAAACTACTATGCATAAATAATGTTGTAAAATATTAACAAAGGCCTGATTCATGAAAATTGCACTGCCTCTAAATGTGTGTTGTTTGAAAGCAAGGAGTATGTTGAAAAGAGGCTTAGCTTCAGAAGCAATGCTATTATTATAATTTAAATTACATTTATAATTTATATGTACAATCAACTGCACATATTGGTAACATTTGAACTGCTAAAACTGACGGCTACTGCGCTGTCAAATTCAAATGTTACTTCTTATATGTGATTGACTGTACCTACCTATTATAAAATAGATTTAAGGTTTTTAAACATGCTATTTAATACACTCTTGCCTTTATATGAAAACAAAGATATGTAAAGTGTCTAAAAATATAATGCAGTTATTATAATAATAATTTATTAGTTGTAAAGTCACTAGCACTACGATGGGTAGATTTTTATTCTCATATCTTATTGTGTTTTTAAAACAACCCTGCAAAATATAATTTAAATAAATTGAGTGGAACAACCCTGAACTTTTTTAAATTTTATTACTGTAAAATTATTTTTACAGTATTTAATTAAATTTCAAAGAGTCCAATGCGAATGTGCATTTTGACAAAGGTAAAAATCCAACTTATTTTGTCTTTTTTTTTTAAATAAAACGAAATTGTTACTATTACAATCAACTACACTATAGCCATAGCCTGTATGGTCATTGATCACAATGCAATCATAAAACTTTTCATATTGGACGACCCATCCTACTACACATTCCATTTTACTCTTGAATTAGTTGAGATTTAGAGACAATGTCTTCAGAATCCATTTACCGAACTTTTTAATGTTTTATCTAACAAACTGTTTTAATTTAAGCTTATGAGTATTATAATTTGTAATTAAATTATTCTTTGTTTTTTTTTATTCGTGTCCTGCTCCTATAAACAACTGTTTCTGAAAATAAATGCCACTGTAGTCGAATATGGCAATAATGTCAGATATTGCAATTTGTAAAAATAATTAAATTGATCAATATTGTTATATAACCCAGTTAACTTCCCTGTTAGACTTTTACCTAATAAAAACTAGCAAGACTGGCAACAGCTTCAGGAGTAGAGTAGGTACCTAGTGTGGCCTCGAACGTAGCAAGTGGCTGATACCTTTTTTAGAGGCGGGAATTCAATAAATAAGTAACTAGGTACGTCCCAGTTTCAGTGGAGCGAGTAAGAACGTTAGACTTAGATACCTACTCACTAAACCCAACTGTTCCTTCATTTCACCTTTGAAGTATTTCGAACAATCGTGTATTCCTAACCAGCCATCGAACCTACTAGACCCCTTTTTTTTTTTTTTCAATTGGAAAAATCATCTTATGACAACAGTTTTGATTACATCTCTATTTTTTGGATCATCAAAAATCATCCAAATGACATCCTTCGCCCCCGCTCTTAGCTGACGGGAGATGGTCTCAGACTCTTACTGACTAAAAAACCCACCCCGTTCCTTCTTACCGGCGCCGAGCCTCCCTTTCGGAAACAGTTCCTACTAGCCTCAGTAGACTTTGACCCAGCTGGGCCTCTACGGTTGCTAACAACTCCTTGAGGCGCGCGGAAACAGTGCGCGCCGCCGACGACTTGGGCTCGGCCCGGACGGTCGGACAGCGATTTAAAAATCAAAGGTATCAATCTTAGACTTAGACTACAAGCTAGCTAGAGATAGAACCATCTTTGTGGATTATCTTACGTAAATGTCTCGAAGAAGACTGGTGGTACCTAGGTATAGCATCGCTAGCCAAATATGAATTGCGTCATTGTGCGTCAGACCATGTAAAAAATTGGCGTGGATTAGCTATGAGAAAATGATGACTTGGCTGAGTCAGCGTCGTTTCTAAACATGCAGCCTGCATGCAAAAAGACACGAAACAACGCTGTGGTTGCGTGAGGGACGCGTGACAACAACGTGACGTATCAAGTGATGCCGCGCTTTGCTCATAATCAAGTTTCCTGGTAATTTAATTAAAACTGGAAACGTTTGTCAGTAGGAAAACTACGGTGTAGAAAAAAGGCCTGTTAGCATATCTAGAATTTTGAATGGAACAAAAATAAGTTCTACAGTTATTCGTAGTTTTTTTAAAGAACATAAATAATACCTATCTCTATCTCAACTCCTGCAACGAATAATTAGGTATATCGACTAACGGCTAGTTACCACCAGATGAGCCACAAGAATTTTGCTAACCAATCGTCATCATCCGCTTACTTTTTTATCAATTTATTTGCAGTGAACATAATTCGTCGACTCTGTAGAGTTGAAGAATTATCTTCAGTGTCAGATTGACAAGATCTATTATAAAACTGTATTGCTGCATTCGAAAGAAAGGATAGAATAGCATTTTCGGATATTTTTGGTGCAAGATCTTCTGTAAATGTTATTTACAGTTTACGGGGAACAGGGAACATTTTATCAAGTGTATGGTATCACTTATATCGCTTTCTCCGTCTTTCTTGTTGAATTCATTCGTATCGATTAGGTCTATCTGTCTCTTTCTGACTTACTGTCACTGTACAGTAGGAAAAAAGAAAAAAAAAGTTAGTCGTTGTTTGTCAGTCGTTGTGGGAGTACTTGTGTTTCGTTAAAAAAATTACGTTGAAATTAAATATTTTACAATGCCGAAAAAACTGAAAGTAGTAGTGAAGTCGCTGTATTCTCATGAGATCCGAAAAGATGTTAGCTTGGAAACCTTAAAGTCACTCAAGTTAGAGGATGCTTGGCCATTTATTAGGGACGAAATTGAGATCGAAATCGGCAGCAGTCAGTTGGTGTGTATTCCTCATATTACCGAAGCGGATTTGTATAAAGTAACATCTCTGTTCGTTCCAAATGAAAAGGAAACAAATGGAAAAATGTTTACACCACTCGGCGAGTTGGTGAAAAATGTAAATAAAGAGAAATCAAACTCAGATTATGTGCAATGGCTGGAGGAAGGTGACTTTCAAGAAGCGGATTTCAAGTTCCCGCATGAAAGCGTAAAGGTTAGTAGTTTAATCCAGTATATCAAGGAACTTTCATAGGGTCAACATTTCGGCGCAGTGTGACACAGCTATGGATTGCGAAATATGTCCCGTATCTGACCTTGTGAGGGTCTGCGTCCTGTTATTACGGCAAAATACCACGCATTTGCATGCCAGTTAGTACTCACGTTATTTATGAATTAAATTATGTTCCCATTTTTATATCACAATAATATTCAAGCTCATTATGAAAGCTGAATTTTAATGCAGTATTAGAATTTTGAATTGTCTTTATTTTCTTGATGCATTACTCAACAAATGAATTAGTTTTCCTCTCATAAATTCTCACAGTTAGCCAATATTTTAAAAACAGAACACTGCCAGTAAGTTAGTATTTATGGTATTTATGAATTAAATTATGTTTCTATTTTTATCTAACAATAACATTGAAGATGATTATGAAGGTTGAATTTTAATGCAGTATTAGAATTTTTAATTAACATTATTTTCTGGATGCATTGCTCAACAAATGAGTCAGTTTTTGTCACTTGTCACAGTTAGCCATTATTTTAAAAACAGAACACTTGAACAATGTGTTTATGGTTTATCAATAATCCCAAGAGAACATTCAATCATTGGCTAGGTGTACCATTATTTTAAAAACAGAACTCTTGAACAATGTGCTTATGGTTTATCAAAAATCCCAAAAGAACATTCAATCATGAGGTTAAGTGTACCATTATTTTAAAAACAGAATACTTTAGAGCAGTGTGTTTATGGTCTACCAATAAATCCCAGGAGAACATGCAACTATGGACTAGGTACCAACATTACCAGTCTTAAATTATGCAGCATTCATTCACTTATTGTCATGCATTATACATAAATTTAATGACTGAGGTCACTTTATTCTGCATTTGTTTGTACCATTTTACTGTACTGTCGTCTGTAGAATAATTTATACTGCAGTAATTATAGCTAGCTGGCTAATAGAGAGTTAGAAATAACATACTGGTGTCCATGTTTAGCTTGTTGGTGCTAATTCAGATTGTTTTAAGTATACTTAAAGACTGATTAACATGTTTTGAGAGAAAATACTCTTCCTCGTTTTTTTTTGCCATGGTTCTTGGTAACATTTTGTATTAGGACAACTGTATTTGTACAGAAATAAACTTATCTATTCAGGACACCAGACCCTTACCTGGCATCACATACAACAGGCGATAGCAGGCTTTAGTTACTACTTAAGCCTGTAATTATTATTATCATTGTCAATAAGCTTGTTATCTAGTTCTGATTCAATAGTACCCATGACATTTCTACTTACAACATATTTTTACATTCTAACTCAATGAATATGCGCAACCTGCTGGCATTACTAAGCTTGGCAGAATCTGGGTTATTATGTTAGAAATAATTATCATGGAACACAAAAAGCAACTGAAGAAACACAGGTGGGTTTTAGTCAGTAAAAGTCTGACATTCCCACTCGCTCCACTCAGTTTAGGAGAAGTTATTTGATGATCTACAATCCCAAAAAAAAAACAGCCAGGATGAATCAAGGAGCTGTTAGGTAATTGGTAAAAAATCTTGTTAATTATTTCTTTTAAAAAATATAGTTTAAAAAAACTAAAAAAAACACGCTTTTATAGCATATCAAACTAAAAAGTGTAAAATAAATGAACGAAAAATATATAAAAGCGTGTTTTTTTTTAGTTTTTTTAAACTATATTTTTATTTTTCACTAAAAAAAAACGGATTATTGTATTGTCACCGGTCTTTGATGGGTGTGCAAAGTTTAAAGAAAATCTGATCGCCCAAAGTAGGTCAAAATCGAGCTCAAAGGCGTTGATTACAAACATACAGGTGAAGCTAATATAAGCGTGTTAAAAATAGACGATATTAGAGAGAGCCCACAGATTAAAAATAAAACTTGTCTATGACCAGCCCTTAGCCCCAGCCCTAGCTTAAACCCTACATCACTAAATTCCTTAATCTTTTACCTTTTAGTCAATTTCAATATAAAAATGCATTAACAAGGAAAAACCATAGCTACACCTACAAGTTATCTTTAGACATCTTTATCAAAGTAGCAGTCATTGTTATAATAACTGGAACTATTATGTCTAAGTGTGTGCTGCTAAGGTACTTCCCGTCTGGTGAAGATGAAGATAATGATAATGTTGTAAACAGTTTGGGGAATTACTATTATCAATATACTTTAATTTTTTCCTCTTATCTAATACTTAATCAAAGTCTATCAGTGTAGAATTTGATTAATCTAACTATAATAAATTATATTTATTAGATTATTCTTTATCTACCTGTATTAGCCAATCCATAAACAATTAAATGTTTTTTTTTAATTCTAAGCTCAGGAAAGGATTCCTAATGAGGATGGATTTAAAAAAAAAATCTGGAAGATCACAATCAAACTGGGTGAAAAGGAACCAAACTTTGATGTATTTCACTTAGATATTTATATTATTCATTTCTATCAAGGCATCTGCTTTTATTAAAATTAGAATAAATATGAGTAAAGCGAAAAAAAAAATAACACGAAAAAAAAGATACGCGAAGATTAAACTTAATTAGAGTCAGTCTAAAAAGTCAAACAACTTGAGTAATTATTAATGTAAAATGAAATCTGATGTAGTCAACACTGGTTCAATAATTAAGGTTGATTAAGGATCTTGATCATTGTTTACTAATAGCAGAACCTTATAAAAAATATCGCATATAAGTATTTTTAGGGTTCCGTAGTCAACTAGGAACCCTTATACTTTCGCCATGTCTGTCTGTCCGTCTGTCCGTCCTCGCTTAATCTCTGTGACCGTTAGCACTAGAAAGCTGAAATTTGGTACCAATATGTATATCAATCACGCCGACAAAGTGGTAAAATAAAAATTGGAAAAAAATGTTTTATTAGGGTATAGTGTAAAGTGGAAAGTGTTTTTTTTTTTTTAATTTCAACCCTAACGTGTGATATATTGTTGGATAGGTATTTAAAAATGAACAGGGGTTTACTGAAATCATTTTTTGATAATGTCAATAATTTCGGAAATAATCGCTCCAAAAGTAAAAAACAATGTGTCCCCCCCCTCTAACTTTTGAACCATAAGTTTAGAAAATATGAAAAAAATCTGAAAAGTAGAACTTATAAGGACTTTCTAGGAAAATTATTTTGAACTTGATGGAAAGAACAGTTTTTGTACAAAAAAGACAAAAAGGTTGTACAAAATAATTTCTGGACTAAGTTTGTAGTACTTAATCGTATATGCAAGCATTCTTTTAAACTGAAAAGTGGGTACACTTATTGTGACGGACGGGAAACTACGGAACCCTACACTGAGCGTGGCCCGACACGCTCTTGGCCGGTTTTTAAATGATTAAATATTATACGAAATTCCCAAGTTGTTTGACTTTTTAGACAGACTATAGCTCCTTCAACCTTGAGGCTATAAAAAATGCTCATTCTGTTAAAATCCCTACAGTCCTTAGCAGTTATTTAGAGGTCACAAGGCCTTTCTAGTAAAAGAACGTAATAGGAAAATAATGTAACGACGCGTAGACATAATTTAATTAAGAATATTATATGAGCGTAAAATGTAATACGTCCCCGTATTGAATTTAACGCTCCCGTGAGCATTGATTAGCTTAAGACACTAGGTACATATTTACGTAAAGTAATGAAAAAGTATGGCTTTAACTATAAGGTACGACGCGCGCAACGCTTAGATCCGAATAATTACATAAAATATTCCGAAGTAGATAATAGTAGTTATTCGTAAGTATCAAGGCAAAACCGTAGAGGTCCCAGCAAAGTCTAAGTTGTCTGGTCTGTTATGGTCTATCGTCATAATCTTCTTAGTCTTTCAATCCACCTGGCTAATGGTCTGGTGTCTGATTCATCAAGGACCAAGGCTTCGTTTAATTTCACATAAATTAACTACCCCATCAGTTTTTCGCCAAATGAGAATTGAACGGCAACTTTAGTTTGTATCTGGTACCTATCCTGGATATGTCTTCGTCAACGGGAATTGTATAATATTTATTGTTAAGGATCTTTAACTTTGCAAAAAACTATAATTATTAGGTACCTAAAAACTACTGCGAATGCTATTCTGAGTAATCAAATCTTTGTCTAAAAAACATCGATCACGAAAATCCGCCATATAAGTACATCTATATCTAATCTAATAAAAACATGAATATTTTCCTCATCAGCGTCTACTAAACGTGACTTTAAGCTGTTCCAAATGTAAACTCAATTAGTGCTGCTAGATTGCATTCAGGTCATAACAAACGATTGTTCAAATACCAAATCTGTTTTGCCGTCTTCAAATCGGACATTCCATTTGACAGGACTATTTTAAGGACATGTAAAACTATCTCGTTATAGGTCCAGTAAGCTCCAATCATCGTCAGTTTAAGAATTGATCAGCGCATTCCCCATGACAGCACACTCAGTGTTGACGACTTTGACTTTTAAAGCATTGAATCAGCTTCGTCACAATATATTCATGCATCATAATCCAGAAAACAATCTGCATATTTAATCGTCCTGACCTATTTCCATCCGACGCAGAACGGTTGGGTTGCGCAATTTTGTAAATGCTTACGTGAGGTTAGTCAGTCAGATTCCTACAATCTTACTTTCAAACCTGATCATTAGCCTGGCCTAAATTGGCAGATAATATCGCTCCCCTTAAATGAAACTGCTTGTATTATAGGTAAATGCCTCCATTCTTAAGAGTTGGACCATAAAAACGTCTTTTCGAACCACCCTAGGCAGTTGTCAGGGCAATGAGATCAACTAACATCTCTCTTAACTCGCCAATATTTAAACACGCCATAACAGATCGTTATAAAACACGTCTTGACTATAAGAAAGAAGTAACTAGAGTCTGTTTTATAACCTGTTATGTTAGAAGCACTACCTATCAGTTGTAAAAAGAAGTAGCGAATATTTTTTGTTTCAGTTTTTACATCTGTCGACTGACGACTGTTGTAACGTTGTTTCCGCTAAGCCTCATCAAACACGCTAACAATGCGTGGGTTGCAGTTGATATCATTTTGCTAACCTATCCTGTTTACTTCTGGGAAAATATCTCTGTCTGCATTTCTTCCTATCAATCTAAGCGAAAGCTGTCTAGTTGGTCTCGCTATTTCGTTCGTTATCTGCCGCGAGCCCGTCTCACTTTATCAGGGCATCAGCTCTACTATGTTCGCAAAAAGAAGGTATGTAGGTCGTCGATATTGTCTAGGAAAATATTTCAAATAGGCTTTTCTTATGTCTCTATCGTTTTCTCATAATTTTTGGTCTTGTTTTTTCTACTCCGGTAAAATGGCAGCTACCGTGCATGACAAAAAACAACACTTTACCAGGATTACGAGATTTTTAATGTATAAGTGCAGTATCTAAATGCTAACAAGCATATCTTTTAATCTTATCTGCCTTTGTTTGCATTCTAACCGATCGAGGTTTAATTTCTGTGTCGTTAGTGATTTATATCATCTGGTAATATTGTATTACTTATACCTAACAATCAAAATGTGCATGTAATGTATATTTAAAGCTCAGTGGTCTGTGGTATTTAGCTGGAAAATCCCTCAGGCGAGGAAAAATTTCAAATGCCCATAAAAACATTTAAATGACCTGGCTTCCTAAAATATCTTTTTCCGGAATTTTATTAATATGCAGTGAGTACGAGTATATTAAAAGAATTCCCGAAACAGATGTTTTATTTCATTATATTGAGTGTCCAGTCACAAAATCTCTAATTAGCACTGAGCATGAGCAGTTAAAAGTTTTACTGACACTTTATAAACTTGTTATATGTCTTCTGTTCCACTTGCTCAAGTTACGGGTGCAATATACTCAAGCTATTAAAAATAAAGAATAAAAAACCGTTCCTTCGTCGTACTAGAGATGAAACAAAACTGTTATACTGCTGTCGCATCGGTCAATGCCCTGTTACATGATGCTTAGACTGGCGAGAATAATGTAATTCACACCTGAGTTACCGAAACGAGAATACACAGAGATAAATTAGCCCACTACTCTGGACTGGAAGCACTTACTGGGAGTATGTTTAGACATACACCACATGTTGTGATAGATACAATATACTCTCAAGAAACACCCGAAAGTCTGTTCCAGCGACTCAGTAATTGCGTTTCTGAAGAACACGGACATATCCGAAGGAAAGAAATAAACATTGAACTAAACACAGGCATGCTTTTTAAAAAGTAAAGGCTGTTTAAGTGACCTAACAAAATTTCTGAAACATAGATGACGCAATATACTCACAATCGCTATACCATATCTGCAGTGACCTTGTTCACTGTTCTCACATAGCTCACACGAATGTTTATGACTATGTTAACTACCCATAAACTATGCTTATTGTGCTTAATCGATGTATTTATTTACAGATCACACTTCAAGATGAAGCGATCAAGAACAAAGTCAGAGTTATCATGGTTAACTTTTCAAGAACCTCCGTACCAAAAGACAAGGATCTCGTCAACAATGTTTATTTGGACGTTGAAAATAACAAAGGTAAGGCACTTATTTAAGACTAGAATTAGGCTATACTTTGGGCACGTCTAGATATAGCCGGGAATATTGCCCGATGTATGAATATTGGTGGCAATATTACCAGGAATGTTCCCATATTGCCGACAACGGCACATCTCTAGGCACGTCACTATCGAGGCTACGAGACCCATTTTTGAGGAGTGGCTACAGAGGCGCCACGGTGTGCCTACTTATTTTCCGCCTAACACAGGTCTTTACTGGACACAGTTATTTCGGGATGTTCCTGTGTCGGAAACACTGGGAAAAAACGGCCCTGGTTCAGTCCATAGTATAGAGTGGGAGGAAATAGGAGGAAGTCACCTTCTTCTGCGAAGCAGTAATGTAAGCAAAAGAGGCGGCCGAAACCGTGACGCGGAGATAAGCCTCAAGCCTATGCCCACACCAAACCCCCACCACCACCTCCACCCACCACCTGTATGTAACCTACGCCCACAATAAAGACATTCTGATTCTGAAGCCCTGCCCCCCGCCGCAGAAGCCCCCGATATCGGGAGTCACAGGTCTATTACCGGCCACTAGTCAATCGCCACGTTAACACTAACTTCCTCTTTTTCATATCACACAAAACATCCTGTTTTTTTTTGGCCCCCTGCACTCATGTGCCCCTGCCTTTCCATCCATTCAAATTTATGATTCACTAGCTGCTAACAGCGGCTTTCCCCGCGTCTTTCTTTCTTTCTTTTTCTTAATAGTAGAAAATTATCTCTAAGGAACATACTCCCGGAATAAAAAGACACCTTCTTGTGCGGGTACCAAGTTTCGTCGAAATCCGTTCAGGCGTTCGAGCGTGAAGAATTAATCAACATACAAATATATTGCCTTGCCTATAAAGGTTTTCTTTCTGTCTTTCTTAATATAGATAGTTGGTGTGATAATTCTTTTAGTCACAAGCGTGTATACTTACTTAATAGTCACAAAATTATAAATCCACCTTAGCTGATAGGTCATCCGAAGTACAGGTAAGTATAGGTGACCTGACAAACCAAATATTGCGCAACAAAATAATCAAATTTTGGAAGGCGTGTCTTTCAACTTTATCATAAACAAATACTATTGATTGTATTATCTTATTTGCGTCATACATCGGAGTTTTTATAAAAAAAACAATAGACAAACAAACTTGAGACGCAGTTTCGCCAATCGTTAAGGCCCGAGCGCCTACTCCTCGGTAACGGCCAGCTTAATAGGTTTGAAAAAAAAAAAATGTTTATTATAGATTCATAAACAACATTATCAACATTTGATTTTTTCGTGCGATTAATACTTTTGTCTAAAAAAATATAACATACAACAACATCACATTCGCAACTTTTCCCTACTCCTTTGAAACGGCTTGAATTTTTAGAAAAGTTTTTACACATAAAAATTGGTAGTTAAATATTCTTCAAAGTAAACATTGCAGATGTAAATCAATCAATATTTGGCAAAAAAAATGGATTTAAAAATCAGCGGGGCTCTGTCCGGGCGCAGCTGGCCGCAAACAAATGCACAGATAGTCATATTGTCGCCTAGACGGGTACGAAAGTAGTGACCATTTAATTTCGGCCAGATGGTTCAAGGGATTATAAGCCTTAACTAATTTAGTGTAAATATTATGCTCAGCTTCGGAAGTGAAACGAAGGCCTTCAAATTGTTTGGAACCTAACTACGACTCAGGTGAATTTAAAAAAATCCAGTTCCATTTTTTCCACCGTTTAGCCTTTTAGCGTATTGTTGCTGTACCACACATTACTTTTGTGATTTTTTCTAATCTAATAAAATAAATTATAAGTCAAGCCATACATTTCTTTATTGGCCACGTGATCAAACTTTTCCTATAGATAAAAAAGCTGTAGTTAAAAAGACGAATTAGTTTATTAGAGGTTCCTAATAATCAATTAGTCTTTTTACAACGCCAACTAAATATTCTTAGTCCAAGAGCGAGCGAATGAAGTGAGCTCGGAATTGTTGGGCACTCAGACACGGACAGGTTAGGGCAGAAAACTAAGGCGCGAGCGAACTAGCGGAGTTCCCGCCTTAGCCTTTGTGGTTATTGTTTTTATAACCAGCCAGAGAATGGCTTACATATGTAGAAGATAAACAGACACTCGTTAATTGTGGCTGACTTAGTAATTTAGAAGGCAATGCAGATTTTTAGAGGCAAATAATGCTATTAAAAAGAAGTCTGTTTAAATAGTACCCATTTAATAACCGTACAAAAATTACATATTGGACTTATCAGGCACGGCGATGGTATATTACTTGTTTATCTTTCTATGACCTTAATAATATAAATATACCCTTCTGTTTGTTCCAGACCTAAAAGGCAAGAAATCAGTATACATGATTACGAATGTACTCATGGCAAAGACCATCGAATTCAGAGTAACAAGAGGGACGTCGTCCAGGATTTTCCACTTAGGAACTGCTTCACCCCTCGTCTTTGGACTAGAAGAGTTCCTGATTGGAGATGATGGAAAACTTATTGCTAAGGTAAGACTATACAGATGACGTATTTTTTCTATCTTGTCGTCATTGAATAAATAGTGTCGGAGTAAAAAAGAAAAAAACATACTGCGAGTATACTGAATTGTAACTTGATGTGTCATCACTATTATGATTGCTCATCAATCAATCTTGTCAATTGTTTTAGTTACTTCTAAGTCACGTGTGGTAATTTTGATAACAGTCTAAAATTTTAAACACTAAATTATATGGTGGGTGATGGAACGTATTCGGCTTCGATTCGTATAAGGTTCAGTTGAAAACCAGCGACTACCACGTAGTTGTCTGGCATTTTTGCTGAACTTTGCTAACCTATTTGGAGCAGGCGCGAGAGACATAATGTTACTTTTATTTTTTTTTGTTTGTGCATTGTGTGCCAAATAAAATATTTTGCTTTCTTTTTTTTTTTTGCTTTTTTTTTTCTTATGAATGAAAACTCTTGAAAATATCATCAAAACAAGCACAGTTGCTTGTTTTGTGCAGCAGACTGTACAAGGCCGGCTCTGCTTAGTACTATAGAGGAACGAGTTCCTTGTATAAAACTCTTTAGACTCGCTCGGAATAATGAGCAGCGAGCGCATTGTTTTGTCGTTTGCTTTGGTGATCGTTTCTTTTAGATATCAGAGTTGGAGACACCGGTGTTCAAATGTATTAATTGAAATCCTGAATTAACTAAATAGACAGCCGGATCAAAAATGTATTTATGTTTGAAAGTCTAACACCGAAAATTTCGACAAACATAAATGTTTAGTAGTATCAAGAATGAGTGTCAAAACTTAAAATAGTAACTCGATAAGTACCTACTTAGTCCGCAAAATCAGATTATAGGAAAATCAAAATCGATAAAGTCAACAATCACATGATTGTCGATTTCCTTTCGTAGCTTCGCGAATCGGAATTTACCAACAAAACCCTCTAAACAGATAACGTTCCGTAGAAAACAGTTCTGACTCACCGGTCTATTATAATTATGTGTGATATCGTCATGAAAATGACACATTATCAGAGTTTTCCGCCTTATCGCGATCAGTTACCATTAACATGTCATGAACGGTGGTAAGCGGTAATACTGCATTTGATTATGACAGGCTGCCTACTAGAAAGTGTTTTGCCGATTGATTGTTTGAGTGCATGAAACGGCGCAGTTAAGCAACGATTAAAATACTCGATGCTTTGCAAATCAATCAACATTAGTCCGATTAACAGTTATGCCAAGATGCAAACTGTTATATATTCATACTTTTCCCTGACATTATCTACTAAGCTTTGAAATAAGTAGCCTCGTGCTGATAACGTTCTGAAAGAATAATCTTATTATAAGGAAAATGTTGAAAGTATTGAATTTATTTAATAGAACCGATCAGCTACCTAAATATAAAGGCAAAGATATAGAAGCTAGAAGAGAATAAAGAGTACAAACCATATTTTTTTGTAAATAGGTGCACACTTTATCATACTCTTTATTAATAACTGAAAATCCAACATGAAATCGACTTTTCAATTAACCTTTTCAAAGGTCTAATCAGGATCGATGGAGCGATGTATTTCTAGCTTCATACAAAAACCGGGTATTTTCTGTCAGGCCAAATCAAAACTTTCCTCTCCGTTCGCACAAACTAAATTGACAGCATGTTAGGAACTTACGGGTCTTATTGGACTTTTTCTTAGTAGTTATTTAACATTTCATCCTTCATCCCACTTATTTTCTTGCAGCCTTAAATCCTTAGGTATCGGTTCATCATCATCGTCCTGCCCTTGTCCCGTGTTACTTAGGATCGGCGCAACACGTCGTCTTCATCCATTACCTGTCAACTATTACACATAGCCTTTTCTTTTACATGATTCCTTATTCTACCTCAATTTTTTCGACCTTCCTCTGCCTTTTCATCCATACATTTTTGTTTATCTCTCGTACGGTTTTTATGCGGGTAAGTATGTTACTGTATCATGCATGGGTTATTTGTAAAACACTGGCAACCTCTCAGGACTATGGTACTAACATCATAAACAACAACTTCTATTCTATGACTTTTAAAAAAATATTATATTTTAGTTCATCAGATTTTCATACAAAAATAAAAATATTTAAATTGAACGTTCTAAATATTACGAAGTCTATGCTGGCGTATCAATTTTCTAGTGTGATGAGTACACGTAAATGGTGCGAATGCTTGCTAGGTAGGTGTGATGATAATGTTTCGGAAACCTGCTTACTATTACTGCGAGAACAGTGTGCAGGAGGCGAAGGTAGGTACAGCAAAACACAGAATTGAAATGTGTTAGATAGAACAACGAAATCTTGAAGGTTTGTTTTTGGTAAATAAATTATATTTAGTAAAAAGTAATAGAACAAAAGTTGTTGTTTATGATGTTAGTAACTTAGTCCTATGAGGTTACCAGTGTTTTACAAAAAACCCTGTAGAAGCTCATTACGTTAACATCACGCGTGGCCTCGAGGAAAACATCCAACTCTCAGTACAAAAATAGTTTGTTGTATTAAATTTTCACACATCATACAAAAGTATATTATTATGTGAACCTATGGCTTCAGCCGTAATTCCGCTGACGGCCGAGTGGTTAAAACAGATGCACGTCTAATTACAGCAGATAATAACTCAGTAAGACTTTCTCGCCCGTTAACTGCTACTACTGGTACTCTTGCTTGAATATGATTGTGTGAATAAATGGACTCAGATCCTGTTTTATTTGGCCTGATTAACTCAAGCTGAGACTGTTTGAAAGCCGTTTCATCAACTATTATTTAATTTTTGACTGACATGGTCTCTACATAAGCGTGGCTTTGGTGTCCCTCAAGGCACAGCTCAAGGTCTTAACAATGAGGGTTTTCTAAAATGACGTTCACCAGGCGGCAGCACTGAGTCGTCAGGTCCAGGCATCTGTCAAAACGATTATGTTAATGACTAGTTAAATTGATGTCAACATCATGTGTACGTTTTCAAAAGTAGAAGACCTCGTGCCAATAGGTAGTGTGAATTATCCTGAAAACCATCATTGATTCAGAGTAACAAGTCCCATATTTATTTAAATGTTTCTAAGTCAAAATTCAGTTTGCACCACGAGATTTTGGCACACGTAGATTTGTAATATCGATTGGCTCACGATAACAATCGGTGGAACTATGAAACTTTTACAACACGTTGGAAACCTTTTCGCCTATCATCCGTTATAATGATTTTAGTTTCCAGTCAAACCTGACCCAGATACAACTAATACGATAAGTGACGTCACGCTGCGACCGACATGCGGTCTACGCTTCTGAGAGTATTACTACTTACTGTGTCAAAGTTGACGTTAGTTTTATGTGGCATATATCTTTACGAACGCGTGAACGGTTTTCTTTTCTTTTGGAGATGCTACTGCTGTATTAATTGACATAGGTCTGGAAAAGGATTCAATTTGTACTAACGAAACACGTTTCAATATCTTGGCATCTATCTTACTTATCTTAAACTAGTGATTGATTGCGATCACACCTGATAGTAAGCAGTGATGCAATCGATGATGGTGAATAGCACTAGTTTATTAAGGGCCCAGCCTTGAAGACACCTAAATTATAATAGGAAGGCAAGTCCACTGTAGGCAAATTGTTCCAGTCCTTTCTTTGAGTTAAGAGTATCTTTGTCTAAGTCGTGTTATATGTTAGTAATACACTCATTGTTCGTACTTATTCTGTTTACATTATCAGGAAAAACAACTCTGATGTTGCAACAAAAAATAAACAAATTCGTTCTTGACTTGATGACCTTAAATCTATTGACGATTGTATGATTTTCTGCATAGTCATCTAGTTTTCAAACAATCGCTTCGGTTTTATCTGTACTAAACTATTCATTCATATCCTATATAGATAGTGCAGGTTCTTTTAATGCAGTTACTTCAACATGTTTCTCGAAGTCTGCGTCGTCTCACGTCATTCAGACTAAACATACTCTTCAAGTCTATAAACATATCGATAATATTGTAATAATGTGAATTGCTTTTACGCACTTCAGAGATGATTCAAGTCTAAATACCTCTATGAAAGGTATAATAAAGATACTTCCCTCTTCAAATACGTCTGTTTTCTTGCAGATGTCTGTACCGATACACTATAGCCTGGATTAAACGTAAATCGTAAGTGGTGTGAAGCATAAAGTCATAAATAAGAATGAAAACGTTATTCATGTGAGCTAATAGATTGTTTAGATTCCATAACTTCATCGATCAGTTTTTAATGTAATTCTCGTTATGATTCAGTCTATTTCATTCCTTCTACGAAATTCATTATGATTTGATGTAGTAGTAATAGTAGCCATCGCAAGGCATTCTTCATTAAAAGCAATTCATGTTTCGAGTTGTCTTTGTGTTCCATTGATCCATTTGACTGAACGTCTTAAAGCGTAGTCACGCACGATGTTAACTAGTAACTCGAATATTAGTTGTTTGTTTTGTTTCCGTGCTTACACCTTTAAGAAGTTGGTGTGAATCATCGTTATTACCTGCATCAGTCTTATTTAAAACGCCAATATCAAGATGATTCTGTGCCGATCCAAGATATTCTTATTTACTGGTGTCTGCAAATCGTCTAAACCCAATTTGTGTTTCACTTTGAAGCTTACATTCAGAATCTTTGGCAAAACGCCCACGCGTTGACGAATTAACTCCAAGAATTTACCTGGCATCAAATAATTCAGCGTTTAGACATTGCCAAGATTATTCATTATATTGATATGATAAGCAATATTTCTTTTGGCAATAAAGACCTTTATTACCAAAATAAATATTACTTATCTTCGTAAGGCGAAATAATTAATTTACGATTTTCTTAATATGGCCTGTACGACCGCTCCTAGTAATTTGCCAATGGTATATCGCTATTACAAAATTCTTGGCTGCTAAAACATAATAAGGAAGTAGGTATATATCGACTGTCGATTATATTTTTTTCTAGTATTTTTTGCTGTCTTTAATTTGTTACGAGAAACTTCTTACTCAAGATATTGGGGTCTTACAACTACACAGCAGGAAATTACGTGCATTTTGTAAATTTATTTGCACAAAAAACAGCGATAATGTCTTAAGTTTTTATACGATTATGTTTTTATTGTTGTTTATAACACCTGTAATGAAATACAGTAGCTGTTCTCAATCCCCACTAGCTAAACGACTTAAATGCATACAGTAAACAGCACTTAAGTGTAGGATTACGTTATCTGAGACACTGGCTACTGGAAATGTTTTATCAACAACTAATCTCGCTGCATTACTGCATTGTTCTTTCCTTTCAGTCTTTAATTTATGCTAAGCCAGAAAAAGCTTACCTAAATTATTCTGAAAATTACCACTTTTTAGTCAAAAAGACTTGTTTAAATTTTTATTATGTATATACATAGATTTGCTGTAAGAAAACTCAATTATGGGTTAAGCTCGCCTGTGTACATCACCTGTTCTCTTTTTCATTTGACTGTAACTTTTGTACAAGAATAAAGAGGACATCTATAACTTTTAATGAGTCAATAGCCCTCATTACACAGTAATTCTTTCGCTAGTTCTCAGGAGCGTAAACGATTGCGTGCGCAACTGATGAGTGAAAAGCACTGAGTGCAAGTTGTTTTTATGTCAACGTGGTCGAAACGTTTACCGCGATTGGCTCTCTGATTGGTTAAGAGCTTGTAGTGGGCCAATTGGCGCCCAGAATGTCATATTCGTGTCGATCTTTGACGTAAAACAAGGGTCACGGAATGCGTGGTCTTTCTTGTCCCCTTTGGACTTCTTCATATGCGCGTTCTTTCGCACACGATTACTGTTTCACGCACGAAAGAGTGACTGTGTAAAGCCCGTTACTGTGTTTGTGATCTTCAATGATCTTCTTTTTGAATTCTCTCCAATTTGTACCACTTTAGCGTTAACATCAATCACTATTATTCTTAATGTGTTGTATTACCTTGTCTGTTTTCTGTCATAATTTATTTAAAATTTCAATAGATAGGTATTCATACAAGTTTTCATCTGTAGTGTCGTAACATCTTACTATTCATAATTTTAAAGCGTTTACCCTTGAGACGAGTACAGTATTACATCTGTTACGTTTTTTGTTTCGCAGAGTTCTTTGCTCTTTTCTTTCATGGTACATAACAGGTTTTATTTGCGGAGGCAAGCTGCGATCCAAGTCTCTGCTCTTTTTTGCTATATGTATGAGGTTTGGCAAAAAATAATAATGACGCAGGTGATGAGTACCTTCTCTTGCTATAGGTCCATAGCCACTACCAGACAATTTTTTTTATTATCATTAAGTATCTTACCCTTGTCCATTGATGTATTAATTAACCCTACATCAATGCCTTTATCCTAAGTAGATTAGGTTAGTCTGTAGGATTATTCGAAAGAGTTATCGTGATCCTGGAACGTAAAGGCCAACTGAAGAAACACATGTGTGACTTTCACTAACTAAACCACAGTTAGGTTTTAGTAGTTATTTAAAGTCTGACACTCTCTCTCACTACACCCAGTGTGGGAGGACTTATAAAAATCTTGAGTATTTGGGATCGGTGCAACATCCATCCATCAATCATCTCCACTACACTTTAAGGCATATAGTCCCTTGAACCATCTGGCCGAAATTAAATGGACGCAACTCTCGCACCCGCCTCGGCGGCCAGGGACTCAAACTGTAACCGTAATAATGTGTTTTAACACTGTTTTTTAAAACAGTTAAAACAGAAAAACACTTTTAAATGTAACAGATACAATAATGTTACCAAATGAAACTGTAACTTTTTATATGTATTAAGAAGTGCTACCGAATCAAACTGTAACCTGTTATATGTGTTAATAAGTGTTAATATGTGTAACTGAAATAATTGCACAGTACCATAAATAAGTAAATTGTAACTTTGGCAACGCTGCGTTTACCTGTTACACTTATTAACATTGTTAACATTTTTATATCTGTTACAGATATGTTACGGTTACACTTTTTTAAGTGTTTTGGGTTAACACATTGAAAACACATATATAAGTGTTACATTTTTGATTCTGTTACACATTCAACAAGTAACACCTATAATTCTGTAACCTTTATGAAGGTGTTTTTAAGTCCCTGTAGGCGGCAGTACGCATATCTGTGCATTTATTTGCGGCCAGCAGCGCTCGGAAAGCGCGCGGCTGACCTTTAAATCCATTTTCTTTGCGAAATATTGATTGATTTACATAACTATGTTCACTTTGAAGAATATTTAACCACCAATTTTTATGTGTAAAAATGTTTCTAAAGATCCAAACCGTTACGAAGGAGTAGGAAAAAGTTGCGAAATTGCTAAATATTTTTTTTAGACAAAAATATTAATAGCCCGAAAAAATCAAATGTACATAATGTTGTTCATGAATCTATAATAAACATATTTTTTTTTTCAAACCTATAAACCTAGCCGTTACCGAGGAGTAGGTTTCAGAAAGTCACTGTTTTATGGCACTTTTCGGGCGCTTGGGCCTTAATGAAACAAAAGCCTACGTACTAAAACTCCACTATCAAAGCTTTCAGACTTGCTCCATTTATTCGCGAGTTATCAGTTTATAATAAACTAGATCAGCTACATTTTAGTTAAAAGCTTTTACTGTCTGACTGCCAATCGATATTGACGCAAAAAGATTTTTAGTATTGTTGATAGTGCGTGTTGCCAGTGATGACATATGGCTCCGAAACGTGGTCGCTCACAATGGGCCTCATCAGAAGGCTTAAAGTCACCCAAAGAGCAATGGAAAGGGCTATGCTCGGGGTTTCCTTGCGTGATCGAATAAAAAATGAAGATATCCGCCGGAAAACTAAGGTTGCCGACATAGCACAAAGAATTGCCAAACTTAAGTGGCAATGGGCAGGGCACATTGCTCGCAGAACAGATGGCCGTTGGGGCCGTAAAGTTTTGGAGTGGCGACCGTGTACCGGAAGACGCAGTGTTGGAAGGCCTCCTACAAGGTGGACCGATGACCTGGTGAAGGTAGCAGGAAACCGATGGATGCGGGACGCACAGGAACGTTCGATGTGGCGACGCTTGGGGGAGGCCTATGTCCAACAGTGGACGTTTATCGGATGATGATGATGATGATGATTGTTGATACGCTCGCGTTTGACCACTATCTCACATTCTCACCCTATGGTAAGCGACAGGGCCCGATCTAGCTATTTAGCCGCTCCGGGCAAAGATAATTTTCGCCGCCTTTTACATACACAAAACCATATAAGTAAGACAAGGACAAGACAAGGAGTTAGTGATAATGTGACCGGTGAAAGGAGAGAATGGAAGAAAAAAAACGTGTTCCGCGCGGACTCCAAGTAACACAGGAAGGCAGGAAGAAGAAGAAAGATGTTGGTATGTCACTTCAGTACTGAAGACCAATCTAACGGCGGTACTTCCTTCGTTAAAATCTGTTCAACCGTTTAGGTTACATACATACAACAACCTCTTTATTTTCTGGGGCAATGGGATAAAAAAACATAACCCTCCATCTGGAACTGTCGGGTAAAACATTGTAGAATTAAATTTCGGTTTCGAAGATAGGGTTTGGTCCACGCCTCCATCACTACGACAGTCAGACGGGCTGGTTACTCCTTATGGATTAAGCATAGACCAGACGATTGCAATCTAGCGTCCCAACAGAGGTGACCTTTCTAGTTTCAATCCAAGACAGCAGATGTAATCCAAATCGACAATCAACTCAATGGCTAACTTGTTTAGTTCCCACCCAGGTGGCCTCTGTTTGGATCCTCGATTACATCCGTCTGGTCCATGCATTGTTCTTGACATTTGGCTGTGTATAACAAGACCGACGGTACCAAAGGACTGGCTATTCTTGCTAATTTTATTTAGATACCACGTGGACCCCATACCAATCGATACAAAGGAGAAGCAGTCTACAAATAAACCACCAGGGTATATAGACGAACTTGCAGTAAGTCGTTCAGTCGGAAATGCATCTTGTTCTATTTCGATCTTTAATGCTGTAAACCCGCCAGCGAAGTCGCACGTGCTAAATCACAAATTAATGAAGGGATATCTTCCAATATCGCTGGATGTACCCAAAGCTACTGCATGACTTCGTCTGCACTAGGGTGGAAAAAGAAGCGCGTAAGACTTTAACTGACTAAAACCCATCTATGCTCTATCATTTGCCCTTTGCGTTTTAGGGCCACGTTAACTCACTGAAACTTTGCCGCAGTCCTAGCAGGCATCCGTTTTTCTGGGCCTCTTCAAGTGTAGCTGATATCTTTTTGAGGCGCTTATGGAACTCTCAGCCTAGGTTCTTACTAGATGGCCGGATGATGAGCTGTTGATTACTCATTGTCCCCTAGCCAAGAGTTTATCGTGTATAACTTCCACCCTTCTTGCAAATATTTGAGAAAGAATCTATATTTATCAGAGAGCTTCTTAGTTCAAGATGAGGTCCCCAACTACTGGTTAGTTCTGTAAGAGTTCCACATGTTTTAAATATTCTTTGCAACAAAGAAAAGAAGATTTGGCAACAAGCTGACCTATAAATAACCATGAAGTCATGGTAGATACAATAGTTTTATCACCCGAAGTCAAGTATTGACTTACAAAGAGGTGTGTCTCGCTAGAACGTCACTGATTGGCTGATTGCCATGCTATATGTAACTGTCAACGTATTGGTTTTAATGACCAACATCAATTAGCAATTTTGGCTGACTTGTTTGATTTAAATACAATAAAATCCGTGACGAATACGACAAACGTGCTCTGGTCAGCAATATTTATAAATAATTTACTATCTACTACGCATTTTGTTTTGCTTATCATTATATTCATGTAAATACATAAATCATGGGCACTGTTATTTCAATACTGAAGTAGCCATTTCCGCATTTTTGTTCTTTGTTTTCTACATTAATTTGTGTGTTAATTAAATTCATGTCTACCTGTATAAATGCGTAATTAGAATTACTCATTAAATACTAATCTCAAATCTCGATCGCTATGATTAAAACGAAAGTGATTTCGTTATACGAAAACATTTTAGCGTAATCTGTTATGAAATACCTAAGGCTTTGAATTAAAAATCAGTTTCCATCGAAGCTCTAACAATTAGATATCGATTTACCTCGTCGTTGGGAGACCTCGATGTTAAACTCGATATCGATTTTTCTTGTTACCTACGGACTGGCTAATAAATGGCGAGGTAACACTAACGACACAAATCGATATCGGCCGTCTGGTAAAGTCTTGTCGAGTGTGTAGACATGCGTAAAAATAACATTCTGTTTTTTTATCCTGATTGTAGGCAACTCATTTTGGATAGTAATTCAAACACAAACTCAAATTATTTATTTCACATAGTCCTACATGGGCACTTATAAAATGTCTGAAGCTAGCGCACAGTTCCAAATCGATTCAAATGGAGAAGAACAGGCTAGAAACTCCATGGTAACTCTTTTAAAAAAATGATTCACTTTACATTTTACATTACTTCTGATTTAGTACATATATTCTTGTATAGCCACTGGAGTGGGAAGTATCGTTATACGAGTACTTGCTACTTATAGTATAATTATAGACTTAAACTTCATTAGGTTTAGGCCTAAAATCATACTATCTGGCAGTGGGTTCGTTCGAAAGAGTTACAGTGGCTTTGGAACCCAAACGGCAATAGAACTTTTCTTTTTGAGATGGGAATGTCATAAAAAAGCCTAGGTATAGTATTGGAGTGAGAAGTGCTTCGATTTGACTTTTTGCTCCTGTTTTATCAACAACCATATAAATTACTAAACCAATTCTATATTTAACTCTATAATAAATTCCATAGAAGATAATGAAATGATTGCAAAAATAAAGGAAAATTATCTTAGAAATTACTGGAAAAGCTAGGTCATCACAATCAGCTATTTTTTTCAAAGTTATTGATCGAAAAACCCGGAGATTTTACAAATTATACCAAAACAGGATAAGAACTGCTAATTTATGATGACGTATTTTGTACAATAGGAAACTTATCGCGTTAATCGAGCAGTCACGATTATCGATCCTTATCGATTCCGAAACTTATTTGCGTTTTGTTTTATTTAAATTCTTTATTCTAGTCACAATTTGGTTTTTATCGATTAAACAGCATGCATGCACATGATAATGACCATAATGTTTACCTAAACAAAAAAAAAACATTGTGTAAATGAAACCAAGTATTTTTTCGCTTTTGTTTCCTTTCTTTAGTTATATGCACAGATAAATAAAACAGTTATTGATCTGTGTTCTTGTCTCTGTTGATACCTACATCAATGCTGAAAAAGTCAATGAGAACCATTACCGGTCCTAATTACCGGTAATCTGCATCTTAAATGGACTGGCTGATGGTTGTCGGAGACTGACTATTTTCCATACATAACAAACAGCGAATATCTTTAAGTTTTGCGTGGTCACAATTACAATTGCAGTATGCGTCTTCCAATCATAAATCTACGATAGAAAATTTTGTGTAGCATTCTTGTAAGATTTAAATCGGCACAAATTGAATAGATATCTAAAGGATTTGATATACAATCAACCCAATACGCACTTATATCAACTTTGTTTATAAACGATCCCGATATTGTTACAATGCGATAAATTGAATTCTCCGCTATCTAACGGACGAACATCATTGAAAACATCTACAAAAAGAGATAGGTTCCACCGAGATTTGAACTCGGATCGCTGGATTCAAAGTCCAGAGTGCTAACCATTACACCATGGAACCGGACGAAGGAGGTCACGATTTTTCGAGACTCTTTCGTGAAATAGAAGGCCCTAACTTGACCAATGTTTTTCAATAATTTATTGACTTAATCAATTTAATTTATGCTCATTAAATAAATGTTAGTCATCCGTGTTTATAATATTTGTAATATTAACTATGTAGGTATTCGTTGTTGTTGTCGCTTATTCACACATTTTCTTGGACTAATATAGACACCTGCATGATTAAAAGTCTACCTTTATAAGTACTTACCACAACTGGACATGAACTTTAATTAAATGCATTATAACTATTAGAGTAGTACCTATAGTGTTGTACCACTGGACAACTGAGATTCTCAGGTGGTGTTATGATTTTCATAAACTTGTTGTGATTGAATATTAAGGATTGTCAAGGTAGATATTTACTTAATTTTTGTAGGGAAAATTGAGGACATTGACTATCCGATCCGAAAACCTAGTGTCAACTTATTGTAACACCCTACCTACATTTATGTTGATACTTAGTTACTTTTCATGTAAATTTAAATCACATAAAGTTACTTAAATAATAATGCACTTTGTTTTTTTTTATATACAAATACAGTACAGGGTTATTTGTAAAACACTAACAACCTTGAAGGACTGTATTACTAATATCACAAACGACAACTGGACGTAGTTATGCTATAACGTTCCAAACCACAAGGTGGTCAAAATTGAGTTTTTGAGCCCAAGCTAGGTATTTTGGATCGTCCTATCTAGTGCTGAAGACACTGACTCTCTTACGACAATAACTATTGAAATAATTAAGCGGTCTAAATGATAAAACGAACCAAAAGATCTAATCATAATCTTATAAAGTGACATTACATTTGGATCGTACTGTTTTAATTCGTTTTGGACTGAATGCAATAAAAATAAGAATCCAATCATCTTGAAACGTTTTAAAAATAACTAATTTTAAATCTTAAAAAGTGACATTCCATTTGGATCGTACTATTTTATTTCGTTTTGGACTGAATAACAAAAAAATAATGATCCAATCAACTTAGAACGTTTTAAAAATAACAATTTTAAATCTTAAAAAGTGACAATTCATTTGTTTTAATTCGTTTTGGACTGAATAACATAAAAATAATGATCCATTGGACGTAGTTATGCTACAACGTTCCAATCCACACGCAGGTCGAACTGAGTAAATCGCGTTTTTGTAATTTTGTGATACGCTTTTTTTTGGTAGCGAGTACAACTAAGTAGTATGTATCACTTCAACTAAATAAATAAACATTATTTTATTATATACTTGTCATTAAAATTTATTAATATTTCTCATAAAAATTATGAAAAAAATGCACTAGGAACGTTTTTGAAAAAAGGCTTTTTGTATGGAAGTAGCTTTTAACTTAATTTGCAAAAACGATCCAATATCTGAAAATTGCTATATTTTGGTAGTTAATATATATTTTTTCTAAAACATAAGTATAACAATGAAACAACATTATTAAAAAAATATTTATTAAGAAATAGTTGTATCAAAGCATGGAAAATCATCACAATTTATTATCATCCAGATCGAAATCCAGCTCCTTACCAAATCCATCGACATCGTCAATGGCGTCATTAGACGCTTTCAATGTTTTATAAAAACTAAGGCAATCTGCTGGAATAAACTTGTAAACAGATCGTAAATCAGCCAATTTAGCTGGAGCAATGGGTTTCCCGTTAGGCCATAACTGTTTCAGATCAGATCTATGTATAGTCGAAATCTCTCCTTTTGTCGTTTTTTTAATGTTAAGTTCGTTATAATCCTCATCAAGGGACGTTTTCATAAAAATAGAATACAACTAGCTTTTTCAATCTTTATCTCCTTTGCCAGCAGCCAGTTTAGTTTACTTTTATCTGTGAATTTCTTACGATTTACTATGTTTTTCTCAACATCTTCAGTGCTATAAAAGTCATTTTTGTCCATTCTATATACTTGAAATGGTTTTTTTTTTCTAGCATTTTTCATAATTTCTATATATTCGTCAGCTGTATAGACACGAATTAGAATTTTTGAAAAATCGGTGTCGTTAGGTAAAAAACTATGCCCTGACTCAAGATACCGAAAAGTTATCGTTTTTAATGTAGAATGGGAGTCTAAGATAACCTTCAACATTAAAACAATTTTTATGTTTTGGTTCTGTCCACCGCAACAATCACTCCATAGTATGAGATGTTCTATAATCTCCTAGGAGGTAGTTTGTTTTCAATATATTTGGCAAGGCATGATCCTACTTCCTGAGCACCTCTTCTGGCTTCACCTTCCACCCAAACATAACAGTGCCCTACATCATCTGATGCTGAATGTATACCGCTATTATATAGCCAAAGCTGACGTTTATAAAAAATTACGTTTGTCGGTATACGAGGCAGGCGCAAAGTTTTTTCGAGATCAAATGATAAGCATTCTATGTTTGGGGTATTTTGTGCAGTTTCAAAGTCACATTTCATCTGTTCCCTCATTTTTTGTGCCTTCTCTAAGTGTAACGATTTCTCAGCCTCTACTGCGCTAAAAAGCAACAACGTGTTTATACAGCTGACGAATATATAGAAATTATGAAAAATGCTAGAAAAAAAACCATTTCAAGTATATAGAATGGACAAAAATGACTTTTATAGCACTGAAGATGTTGAGAAAAACATAGTAAATCGTAAGAAAACCACAGATAAAAGTAAACTAAACTGGCTGCTGGCAAAGGAGATAAAGATTGAAAAAGCTAGATTGTATTCTATTTTTTATGAAAACGTCCCTCGATGAGGATTATAACGAACTTAACATTAAAAAAACGACAAAAGGAGAGATTTCGACTATACATAGATCTGGACCTGAAACAGTTATGGCCTAACGGGAAACCCATTGCTCCAGCTAAATTGGCTGAATTACGATCTGTTTACAAGTTTATTCCAGCAGATTGCCTTAGTTTTTATAAAACATTGAAAGCGTCTAATGACGCCATTGACGATGTCGATGGATTTGGTAAGGAGCTGGATTTCGATCTGGATGATGAATAAATTGTGATGATTTTCCATGCTTTGATACAACTATTTCTTAATAAATATTTTTTTAATAATGTTGTTTCATTGTTATACTTACGTTTTAGAAAAAATATATATTAACTACCAAAATATAGTAATTTTCAGATATTGGATCGTTTTTGCAAATTAAGTTAAAAGCTACTTCCATACAAAAAGCCTTTTTTCAAAAACGTTCCAAGTGCATTTTTTTCATAATTTGTATAAGAAATATTAATAAATTTTAATGTCAAGTATATAATAAAATAATGTTTATTTATTTAGTTGAAGTGATACATACTACTTAGTTGTACTCGCTACCAAAAAAAAGCGTACCACAAAATTACAAAAACGCGATTTACTCAGTTCGACCTGCGTGTGGATTGGAACGTTATAGCATAACTACGTCCAACTTTTGTTCTATGACTTTTTACAAAACATACTTAATTCATTTACCAAAAACAAACCTTCAAGATTTAGTTGTTCCATCTAACACATTTCAACTCTTTATTTTACTATACCTACCTACCTAAGACGCGACACAAGCGCATCAAGCACCCCCGCCGCCCGATCCCTCTACTCTCCCCTATTGTATCTACTGTACTATCGCTTGCTTCACACGGACTTCGTAATATTTAGAACGCTCAATTTTAATATTTTTATTTTTACTTATATGAAAATCTGTTGAACTAAAATATGATACATATTTAAAAGTCATAGAATAAAGGTTGTTATGATGTTAGTAACAGTCCTGAGAGGTTGCTAGTGTTTTACAAATACCCTGTATATATATATAATTATTATTAAGGGCCTTTGTCCAGCAGTGGGACAGTAATAAATAGTAGAAAAAAAAATTAAGAGTTTTTGATTAATAGTTAAAACGGACAGTAAAATGGGGTGAATAGAGACTTAGGGGTGAATAGAGACAAAACTTTAGTTTGGTTTATCACTTTGATACTTTAATATCGGCCTCTAACAAAGCATCGATTTTTTAGAATAACAATTCATTAAAAAATTGATATATTTAAATGCTGCAAAAAATATTTAAATATCGAGAAAATACCCTTTAAAGTTTTGTCCCTATTCACCCCTAAGTCTCTATTCACCCCATTTTACTGTTCCGTGTCATAAAACACACACAGACTACTGTGTGTGTGTCTATGACACGGAAAATTGACATCAAGTTCCTATGTTGTCAATCCATTATTTCATTAAACCCCAAGCGAACGCCACGTTCGCGCATCTATTATTGTCTTACTATTGTCTCAAATTGACGGTATCTGAAAGAAGATAGAAATCAAGGGTTCTGACTGTATAGATAATTGATTTTTCTATACTGAAAACTGAATTTCCCCTCCTATAGGTTTTGGTTTTGTGGGGACCAAATAGGCAGTTCAGTGTGAAGTTAGTTGCTTCAAAAAGTTGCATCAGGTTTTAAAGACTAGCAGTCGATTACAATTGGGAAACGGCTAGGTACCATCAAAGACACTTCCACCTGATCACCGCTAAGTTCATTTTTGCTTGCACTCGAAACGAAACTTTCGATGGGTTTGGTGGTATGGCGCCCCGCCGCAGGATTCAAGCGAAATTTTTTTTAAGTGATCATGCAGAAATGACCGCGATGGAATACAGGCGATGACGGGTACTTACATAAGGAATCAAAATGTGTCGCACCTTCTGCAGAATGTTTCGGTAGCATGCGCCCGACTACCGCAGCTTCCGCTCGGATACGCTCGGATGTTGTCGGTGTCAATCGGCCCTAACCACGATGCAAACGGCAAACTGGCCGCCATTTTATTTTGACTTTTTCTTTTCTGTCATTCAAAGTCAAAGTCAAAGAGATTCAAGTTGCGAACCGTAAACTAGATTGACCAATGTAAGCATTTTTATTTAAAATGGATGTCGATGAAAAGCTTATTTCTTTAGTAAAACAACATGAATGTGTTTATAACATAAATTCCCGGAACTACAATGACAAACATAGCAAACAAAACGCATGGGACGAGATCAGTAACGAAATGGGAATTCCAAGTAGGTACCTACATGTTTTTATTTTAACTTTCATTAAACATATTTTGTGTTGCTATTAATGTATTTACGATGCCAATTAATTAACCTAATGCCTGTTTTGTACATTTTCAGTTCAAGAGTGCATAATCAAATGGAGGCGACTCAGAGAAAATTTTAGGAAAGCTTTAAAAATCCGGGAAAAAAGTGAATCTGCCAAACGGCGTCCCATAAAGTACGAATGGGAGTTTGAATTTCTCAAACCTTATGTGCAAGACTACGATCAAATAGTCAATTCTAGTTCCGTAGGCTTTGATGAAAATACAGCGGCTATGGAAAGCCCAGCTGGTAGTTATATAAAGCAAGAGATGTATTCAGAAGACACAGATTTTGATGAATTTGCTGCAGCACCCACAGTACGTGCTAATTCGATTCCACAGCCAAAACCATCAGGGGATGATACACCAACTGTCGCGGAGTTTCTACAAAACTACCTGGAGACCAAGTTAAAAAAAGAAAGGGATCCCACAGATGCATTCTTTTTGGCAATGGCTGCTCATGTCAAAAGACTGCCACAAAGACTACAGGTGCAAGTGAAACAGGAGGTTTTCAATGCCATTACTGAAGCAGAATTGAAGGTGTTAAACCAGGGAACCTAGCAGCTCTGCATATCACCTTCACACATGCCTCGATTCTGTCCACAATAACACGAAATAAGACATTATTTTGTTTGAACAATGTTCTTGATTATTGTGTTCCATGTCGTTGCTTTATTATGAAAACATTGCTGTACAAAATAAACTGATAAGTAATAATGTTGTTATTTTGTAGTATAAAATAAATGAGTATAATTACTAATTCCGTAATATTTATTTGAACTTCTACCTTGTACATAAGGTACCTACTCTTTACCTTGTTAGTTTACCCCACCTGCTTTTGTTATTTCTTTTTTTTCTAACCGTATTTCAGCTCAAATTGTTTTAATGCAGATGCAAGATGTGCCCTAGACATACTAACTATAGTTACTTAACATCCCTGGTGACCAATTAAATAAGCACATTCAACAAATTTTTATAGATACTTGCATAGTATGAAAATGTACGTAGGCGAAATTATTCACTGGCACTGAAAATTGACGCAATTTTTTTTTCCAGAATCATCGAGTTTTAACTAATTCTAATAAAAATCTAGTCTATTATTGTTTAATGTATTTTTTTCCGTTCTGAATTTGAAGATTTGTCAAACACTTCTTTTTTTTTGTATTATTTTTGGCTTGGATACTAATTCTTTTAAGCTGTCTCTGTATGAAGTCCAGCAGTTAGTTATTTTCTATTAGAATGCGGTTGTTACACATTCTTATGCTTTTACAGTGTTAGGTAGCGAATGTATCGGAAGAACCTTCTCCACAAACTTCGCTAAGGTAGTCAACACTACAATAAAATCTTTTTATTTCAATGATTTCTTATATTGTCCAGTTGCGCTGCACACTTGGGATATAAAGCTATACAAATTTAACATCACAATGTCCACTAGGAGTCGATCTGTGAATAATTGAAACAGACTCGATAAAAAACCGCCAAACGCTTCAAATCCAAAATTCCCACAGACAATAATTTGCCTAATAGATCACAGAAAAGTTAAGCTAACGATTTTTTTTTCTTTTTTCCAGGAACCAGTGACAATCAAATCCAAGTCTCTTCGCTGGCAGAAAGTAGGCCCGTCTGACCATCTTTACATTCCTGCCAAGCAAGACACAGCATGCAAAGTGTAGATCACACCCTTTTGTCTATGGAGCACGCTTAGACCCATACATGATACTAGTATGTCTTACTGTATTGTAGGACAGCAGAACTCATGTGTACTTATTGCACCCAATCACCAGCTTCTAAATTAAGTGCCCTGCACTTTGAGGTCTAAGCTAACTGACTAAGATCATAGTTAGCCTGATTTTGGAATACAATCGAGTACTAAGGCTTAATTCAGGGTGATGCGGGGCACCTCTAATTTACAACTAATTGAAGAGCATTTTTTTTTTTCGTAAGGGCTAATTGAACTGATAAAAGGGACTGGTTATTAGACAGGTTACGTCTACAGACACTTCATAAAATTATTATATTAATTTTAAAGTATTTTATGTACTTACTTTTTTTTGGTTTGTTTATTGATTAGGATTGCATGTGACGATAAGTGATAACGTGATAAGTGTGTTTAATTTAAGGTAAATGTTTAACATTATCGATAATAGTATTTTTTTTTTACCGATTGACACAATTCACCGCCAGTTTTATAGAAATTAAGAAAATATTGTTGCAGTATTTGGAACAATTTTTTTTTTTTATTATTAGGGCGGGCCTATATTTTTTTACAACAGTGTCCCAAAAATTGGAATGAATGTTCAACAGCTTTCATGTATGGGCCCTTTTAGTTAAAAAAAAAGCTGCCTATAGCTTGCTGAATATAGCTGTCGATCGATCTTAATTATAATTAGATCGAGTATATAAATGGCTTAGCCATGACCTAGACATACTTTAGTGGTAGCAGAACAAATTATTTGCCTGTTTAGAGAGAAATATTGGTATAAAATTCTTAAGGACATCGATCATAACCCAATGGTTGTCTTCTAGTATTGATATTAGTATTAATGCAAGTATTAATGCATTCCAAAAGGTTTCTGTGTACTTTATGTACTTAATTTTGTGTGACGTATCATATTTTTAAGGCCTCATGCAGACGATGGACATTAGAACGGTCGATTCAAAAATCAAAAATACAAAAAAAGAAGTTAAAGTTTCAAACTGTCTGTCTTCTGTACAGGCCCTTACAGTGCACCGTAAACAGTCTGTGATTTTTTTCTTTAACCATTATAATCAAAGATTTTTGTTTTTGTTTCTACCAGTATTGTGTTAAGTAATTTTACTTATTTATGTCCGTTTTAAGTTATGTATTTTAAAAAATGTGATTGAATAAATTGTGATTTTTTTTTTTCATTTTTGTCATTCATAATGTTTAATTATCATAATCATTCAAATAAATCGTGTCTTAATTATAAAATTTTGTTTTATTCAAATTCCTTAAAAGGGTTGTTCCACACGGGCCACCAGCTATAACCACAAAACGCCGTCATTGGCATATTTTACACTATGTCTATGGTTTTCATACATTTTATATAGATTCGCCGAACACGGTTGACGCCGCTGGTCGCCACACGCTACAAAACGTCGCTGCTCTCTTTGGCGGGCCCGCACCGATCACTTAATACCGCCTACACCCCACTCGTGTAATTAAAAAAATACTGCGCTTAATGTAGCAGCCACCGGCCGCAAGTGGCTGTTTCCCTCTTCAGCTGCCTTTGTGGCGCTTCTAGCTTCTCTTGGCGGTGTTAGTTGTTGTCGCGTGTGGCCTGTGTGCGGCGACCCTAAGTCACTTTAGCCAGCCAGTAGCTTGGCTCACGTGAAATAATTAAATCATACCACGGGAACATACTACCGGAACAATGTATTATTTTAAATCAGTGTCATTTAAATCCATTCAGCCGTTAAAGCGTGATTAAAAATCGCACACAAGGCGCTGACGACTAGAGGTAGGTACCATTTAAGACATTTCTGCCTGAAGTTCATTTTTGCTTGCACTCGAAACGAAAACTTCAAAGGGTTTCGTTTGGCGCCGCGCCGCAGGATTCAAGCGATTTTTTTTTTAAAGTGACCAGTCAGAAATGACCGCATTATTGATAATTTTCACAACAAAAATTTCTTCGTAAACGGTGATCCTAATGCCCGGGATACACGACGCTAGTTTTTCAAGTCAATACAGTAAGCTGGCAAGCGTCTACTGTGTCTTCGTGTGTGCAGAAGTAACTTAATTTCTAGACTAGAAAGCGAACTCGACAGGCCTGTTGGTTTAGTGGTTAGTGGCCCTGACTGCTATGCCGGAGGTCGTGGGTTCGATTCCCTCACAGGACAAATGTTATGTGATGAGTATGACCATTTGTTCTGTGTCTGGGCGTAATTTATCTATAATATGTGTGTATTTAGAAATATATAAGTATGTTTATCAGTTGTCTGGTACCCATAACACAAGCTCTGCTTAACTTGGGACTAGACGGCGTTGTGTGATATTTGTGGAATATTATTATTATTATTATATATTAACTGGTAAGCTGGCATGTTAAGCTTGGATTTCACGAAGCCGACGAAGCTAGTATTTAATTAGCTATTTTCTAAGAGAATAGCACGCCTGTGCTATTCTCTTAGAAAATAGCCTTGCGCAGCGCTAGCCGCAGCGACGAAATCCAAATAGGTACATGGGATTAACAATGCATTGTATAATCCTTTGAATTGTTAATCCTTTGTACGTAAGCAGTTCATTTTGCGTCAAAGAAAAATACTAAAGTTAATCAAAAATTTTGATAAATATAAATGAAGATCATTCACAACATTCCAAATACGAAACTAAACAATGCGTAAAACAGTCATCGACAGAAGGGACGGGAGAGGGAAGTTCCTCTTGCGCCCGCGCGTCCTCCCATCGCGTGACGTCGCGCATGTATCGTGTGCGGCGGTCCCCGATGCGGAATTACTTGAATCGCTAGTTCAACTTTAACGGTGTGCATGTAGTCGTGTCGATGGATTATGTAGCAAAACTAGCGCGGCTGTATACATGGGCTCCGCTTATCGCAGGGTTGGCCTAAGATTTATCGGAATTGAAGGTACAAATTGGAAGTTCAGAACTTTCGGAGTCGGAATTGAACCTCCGTAATATCTCTAGCAAAGACAATGCCTTCTTTGTAGGTAATAGGTAAGTATACTAAAACACTTTAGATTAATTTAAAACTTTTACTCAATTCATATCTTAATTTATTTCTTAATCCAAAACATAACCTAAACAGTAAAACCTAGTACCATAGATAAAATACAGGTATTAGTACTTCTTGATAGTCTTGCGGATGAGGGCCATGCGTTGTCTATGCGCCTCTGTGACGGCTGCTCGTTTGTATGGCCGTACTTCGTCGTTGCCGAAACCAGGGATCCACATGTTCCATTGTCGCTCTGGAAAAGTCATACAGGTCCATTTAACAATTATCGATGATCAAAATGAAGCAAGTGGATGGAGTTGTTCTTTTCATCAGAGAAAGTGTAGATATATTGACAACTTTATTACAATGGACCTTGGCCTCTCGCCCACAACGACTTTTTGTAGCGATACTGTAGCGCGTTCGTGTCGATACAGTCGCGATGCTATCGCGCGCTTACGTATCGCTACAAAAAGTCGTCGTGGGCGAGGGGCCTTAGAGATACATTAAAACACTTAAAAAAAAAACTATTTAGGCGGTTAGCACACTGCCACGCACCCCGCAACGTAGTGCGTGAAACGTTGCTTGTAAGTATCTCCGTTTGTATAGAAAACACGCACAGTCCAACACACTGAAACTGCATCCACGCGCGGTCATGCAGATCACGCACCTACATGCGGAGAAACACGCACTCACGCGCGTGGGTGCGAGGCGACACGCATAGTATGCCACACTGAGTCTCGTAGTACCGTGCATGATTTTGTATGAAATGAGTGCGTGCCTGCGTGAATTTACAAGACGCGCCTACGCTCGTGAGTTCGTAAAAAACTCGCACGATGATGCAGATCTGCACTCCCGCAAGTACGTGCGTAGGTGCGTTTTACCCGCTACGCTGCGTGGTGCGTGGCAGTGTGACAGCCGCCTTATAGCCTGGTGATAACTACAGGCCGAGCGTGCCCATGTTCTCGCTAGATGGCGCTTTGGAGAACTCCACTCTTTAACTCACCTAAATGCAGCTGTACATCTCTCAGCTCCACATTGGGAGCATGTCTGTGTTTGGCCATAGCACAGGCCGCGTTCAGAGTAGTGTCTATGAAGTCATCTGCCAGTTGAAGCAGCATCTCTTCAACCTAAAGAATAAAAAAAAAAAAATATTACAAGCGAAAATAATAACAGCCACACGGGTTTACTTGCAAGGTTAAGCAACAATTGCCGAGGTCCGTCTGTAGATGAGTAACATAGAATAGAAAAATAAATATTCGGGACAGACAGCATAAGGGTTACAAACGCAAAATAAAAAAGAACAAAAGTACAGAATGTATGGAGCGTGCCTGTACTGAAAGAGTTCACCTCAGCATTTGCCGGGCGTCAGAAATTCAGCGCTGGTTTTCAGTTGGAACCCTGTAGTGACGCATGAGAAGACATGGGACTCCAAGCTTGTTGAGCTATTGGGCATGGCTCTCATTTGAAGATTTGGCACAATCGTAGCCGTGGGTAGTCGGAACAGGAAATGTGACACCAGACTTGCTAAGGGGGCAGAACACCAGCAAAGCATAATCAGTCTTTTCATAATCACACTACTAGGACTTAGGCCTCCTCTCCAGGAGAGAATGGGCAGTAATCCGCCACAGGGGCCCAGTGTGGACTCGTGAATGTCACATGTCTTCGAATTTTTGGTCCTAGCACATGCCGGTTTCTTCACGATGTTTTTCTTCATCGTTTTGCGATAGTGGTAATGAAATAAATAAGCATAGCATAGTCGGCCTTATAATGTTCCCACTGCTGGGACTCAGGCCTCCTCTCTAGGAGAGGGAAGGGGCCGTAATCCGCCACGCGGGCCCGGTGCGGGTTGGTGGATGATACATGTCTTTGAGTTTTTGGTTCTAGGACATGCCGGTTTCGTTCACCGTTTTGAGAGCAGTAGTGATGAAATAAATTACACAGAGTAATGCGCCTGGCTGGGTTTGAACCGGCGACCTACAACTCGTAAATCGGGATCGTTATCACTGGGCCACCACTGCTCTCATGAAATAAATTACACAGAGTATAAGAAAGTCGCTTTTCGCATCTACTTTATATATTTATTTTTCATAAACTGGATTTTGATGGGGTTTTCACAAAGGGCTGAGGTACATCTGGCCGCACCAAATCTTCTATCCTCTTCTGTCACTTAGAACAGTAATTTACTAGATTGAGAAAGAGAACATCTTGCCAAAGACTACTACTTCTATAACATGAGTATTGGATTTTTCATTTACCTCTTCATCTAGCTGTACAGTGGGGTCCACTTCACGAACTAACTCCTGTAGACGGGGTCGGCTCAGCAGCTGAAATATTTACATTAGAAAATTGTTTATTTAAGTTTGAAATAAGTAAATACAGGGTAAACGGTATCATCATCATCATTTCAGCCGAAAGACGTCCACTGTTGGACATAAGCCTCCGCCAAGCATCGCCACAACGACCGATCCTGTGGAACTCATCCACCATATTCCCTCTTCTTCTTCGACTCTCACCAGGATGTCAGACCACCTTGTGGGACCTTCCTTGGGACCTTACAACACTAGGTTTTCCAGTGCGAACAACAACAGGGTAGGTATATACTCATACTTTTTACTATAAAAGTATGTGGGTACATTGAAAATAACTGGGTATTTGCAATGAAAATATTCAGAGTTTTTCTTGTATTCATAATATTGTAATCAATCATTAGACATTGAATGAAAGAAAACTACCCAAGACTAGAGAAAAATTCTCTGTAGGTCAATCACTATACTGAATTAGTTTTTGCATTTAGAGCAGAATGATCTGATCACTTTCTTGATTGTCTTTTAGAGGTATGTATATGGAATGGGGGTATAAAGTCCTGCAAACTCCAGTCTATTGAAAAGGGAGGATACCCCAACCAGATTGGCAGTGTGTCTAGTTCAGGCAATTGCCCGTTATAGTAGATATTTGATCTAATTACACAGAAAAGTCTGATACCATGATGCCCGATTATGTCATTTAATTGCTGTCCTATTTTAGTTGGATATAATTTTAAATCTTTTGATGTTGCTTATGCTGAAACCCATAGCTTGATGGTCCGATGTTTAGATGAGCGTGCTCTTGTAGATAAGGAGCTTGTTGTGTAGGTATAATTTGCAGTTATTTGTAAGAAACCAGTTGAATTTTGCCCAACACGACTTACAGAGCTGAGGCATGGACACTCGCAACTAAATACAACCTCCTGGGCTGTGTAGTAATAGGGTGATAGTTGGACAGAGAGTCAGAAGGAAGAGTTCTATGCTTGGCCTAAGTCTCCTGGACTGAATTCCAAATGTCGATACGAAAAGTTCGTCTTTCGTATCAACATTGTTACATGTACTAATTTGTTTACAGAAAGTTTAAGACTTTATTGTTACAGTTCATAAAAGAAATTGAAGTTGTTATGAAGTATTTAGATTCTGGAAATAAAATGCCATATTGAACTTCAAGAGATTATGTCGTCAAATTGTTAGTATAAGGCCTTAGTCGACCACGACACGTTTTCACTAACACTTGTAGGTATAACGAAAGAATGACATTACGCTCGCCCCTAAGACCAACCACTGACCGCTTACTCAGTGAGTGGATACCTAATGGCCGTTTGTCCGATTGATTTGCAGGAATGAGAGATCAATTACATGGTCGAGAAATACAAAAATTAGCGTTTTATTCATTTACCTGTGAGGTCTGATCTCCGCCGCCGCTCTGGTTGGCCTTAGCCCCCACTTGTGCCTGGGTACCCATCGGACTGTGCTGCGATGGCGAGCCTTGAAGTGAGCTAGACTGCAACTGAGGACTCTGAATCGGATTGTTTACGTACTGTATAGCACCTTGATTTATCGACCCAATTGTGGGCATATTGGCGCCTTGGCCCATGGAATTATTAGCCATGACGAAAAAAATGGTGATTTCTTTTATAACAACAGTTGAAGTTATAAAATTAGTCAATGCTTTACAAAAAGGCAATTGTAATTTTGCAAAACGTTCGCTTTGTAGCAAAACACAACTTGACAGTGACAGTGACAGTCGTGACAGATAGAGAAAAGTTAAAAGTATAGACAACTTTAGGGCTGTTAAAACTAATAATACTAAAGTTAAAATCGCAATAGTACTAATCGACTATAGGCTACTTGACTCGTATCAAATTTGGCGCAATCAATGAGTATTTCCTGCAGTATTTTACTTACGAAACCAAAATATATCGAATTTAGTTAATAAAAGTCCAAGATGGTTGCATAATTTCAATTTAAAAATTGTGTTTTTTTATTTTTTATTTGGTTCGCCTAAAACGCTATCAGCCATGATGTGACGTCATAGAACTTGTAAACAAACTAATGTCAAATTAAATGTCACTCGGACATAACCTAACCTGTGCTCGTTGTCGTTGTGAACGTTCAGCGTGGTGCTTTTGTTACGAAGTATTTTTAAAAAGTCCCTGAATTTACGTGTTTCCGCATTTAATCAATAATAAAACAATCATGAATGTTGGATTCGTGAAAGCGGAAAGCACAAATTTGCCAAGGCTCGATCCAATGATGTTTGGTAATTTTTTTGCCTTGAACCCCGATTTCTGCTCTGCTGAGCTGAGGAATGTCAAGACTTCTATGTAAGTATAAGTATAGTGCATTTGGTATTGCAATTTATTGATTGACATTAAAAGAAGGAATAAGCGTAAGGGAATCGTATAAAACTATCTCATAACCTCTCATGGCTTGTAACTAATATTTTATTTTTTCCTTACAGATCTGCAAGGGAGTCATATGGCGACGATGCCATCGGTTACGTTCAGCTTAAACGAGATGATAAAATCTGCACTGTGAAATGTAAAATATGTCCAGAGCACAAGGTACGCTCGAAACAGTATACAGTGACGGTAGTGATAGATGAAGAAGAAGAAAAAGTTGTGAGTGCTCTCTGTGAAGATTGTCCTGCAGCTGCTGGAGGCTGTAAACATGCTACTGCATTTTTAACATGGTTGCTCCGTCGCAGCGAAGAGCCTGCTTGCACATCAGTTGAGTGCTATTGGAAAAAATCAAATCTCTCAAAAGTAAATAATAACTGCAAAAGAAATGTGCAAACGAAAACATCAGGATCCTGTACCAGATACAAGTGTATTAACAGAATTTATAGATGAATGTAAGAAGAGAAGAATTGAAACCTGCCAGTTTTTAAAGCATGTTGAAGATTATACAGACAACAGATTAGTGTTATCATTGCATTACCTACTAAATACTTATAAAGAATCTGATTGTGAAAGTTTTTTAACAAAAATTAAAGCAATGTTCAATGATGAAAACATAAAGAATGCCGAAATGCAAACTAGACAACAGTACAAAAGTGGTCTTTGGTTTGAGCTGCGTTATGGGAGAGTAACAGCATCCAAGTGTCATGAAGTAAGCAGGTGCAAAACAATTGATGGTTCTTTGGTTGCAATAATTTTTGGAGCAAGATCAGTGCAGACACCGGCATTAAAACGTGGCCAGAAATTAGAAGACAAAGTTAGAGAGATTGCAGAAGAAAAATTAGGTGTTAAATTTACAAAATGTGGCCTCTTTATTTCTGATGAGTATCCCATGATTGCTGGGTCACCAGATGGTATTAATAGAGAAAAAGGTCTCATTGAAATAAAATGTCCATCTACAGATAAAAATTTTGAAAATTACATCAGATGGCAACTTAACAAAAAAATGCTTTGCTCAAGTACAAATTCAAATGTTTTGTGCAAAAGTAAATCAAAGTTATTTTTGTGTTGCCAGCAGTGACTTTGAACATAGTAAGAAAGTAACAATATTACCGGTTTCTTATAATGACAAATATGTTAAAAAATTAATTGGACAGGTAGTTTCATTTTGGAAATTAAATATTTTCCCTAAGTTGTATGAAAGTGTTACTATGTAATAATGTGTAAATAAAATGCATCACTGACATCAATAAATTTTATTTGATAAGCGAGTCTTGTAGATTTATGAGAGCACAGGCTGTGATTACACAGGAATCTAGAACATGTAATAAATTTAGGTTAACTACTGAATGTGGCTTTAGGATTGAGAATTCACGAATTCTTCTGATCACTCTTTCCACGTGAATTCGAAGGCTAGCAATTTGTTTTGTTTGTTTAGTTTCACTTTTGGTTAATTTTGACCCAACAGCAACACTCGGAGGCCGTAATAAAGTAAAACCTCTTTGTTTTAAATACATTTCAATGTATTTAAAACCTCTGTCTGCTAAAATGAAAGATCCTGGTTCTAAACTATCGAGAAATTTACAGTGTTCAAGTAGATTAATATCACTGATTCTGCCGCCATATCCATTAGACACAAAGCTGACTAAACCATCAGGTGTACATGATATGAGGTATTTATAGGTATTTGCTTTTTTATATTCAGACCAAGTCAGTGCCTGATGAATAGCCTTTTTTGGCTTTTGAATCTCAATTTCTAAACAATCTATGATACAATTTACCATATTATATTTATGGCGAAAGGCTATGGGCAAGTTCTTTTTAATTGTGCTTTTAGTGAATGTTCTTACAAGAGGTAAAAGTACATTAACCATTAGAGGCATTTTACTGTAAAATATTTTACTTGCTTGAGACAGTGATATATCAAAATCATCTGCTAACTGAGAAAAGGTTCTATTTAATCTTATTTTCATTAAACACAATAAAATATGATTCTCTGATAGTTTGGTGCGTTTTGAAATAATACTTATTATAAAATAAAGCTCTGCTGGTATCCCAATGTACATTCTAGGGTTTTGCTTTATTTTAGATAGGGTACTCTTTAAATTTAATTTCTGGTCTTCTAGATTCTTTTCCCGTGAACTGTCTTCAGTAGTTTGACTTGATGGTTTCGATGGAGATGAGTCAAAGGATGATCCTTCTTGAGATAATGTATAAGATACATCACTGTCATATTTCTCCTCAGTAAAAATTAGTTTTCTTCTTGATGATTGACCAGACACAGATGGCTTATTAGGAGATGTTGACGTTGATAGGTGAGCAAACAGTTGTAATGGTGATGTTACAGCATCTTTCACAGCCGCACTGAACTGCACCCGTTTACTTCTATAATGTTTTGCAACATGTGCTTGAATTACTTTGTGAGCGTGATGTTGTACCACTTGACAAGATACATGTTCATATAATGGTTGAACTTGTACTGCTTGATCACAGAACTGAATATTATGCTGTACTACTTGCACTGCCTTGTCATGGAACTTCTTCTCACGATAAGTACATGAAGGTATGGCATCCTCCTTACTGAGTAACTCTGTAAACAATGAATACAGTTGAGTAAACTAATTTTATAATCCACTTGCAAAGAGCTTTTTATTGTTTTATTATTTTATACTATGTATTACCTTGATGAAAAGAAGATGTTGACATTTCCGTAGAATAAATTTCTTTATCTTCCGATACAGGCATTACTATTGTTTTTTTGGAAGCATACTGTTGCATTGCATGTTCATCTGGTGTTGGAGTAAGTTTGCGTTTTCTATCAGTTTGGCAGTCAAATTTGGATGGTATGCAATTGGGCTTCATTCGAATCCTTTTAACTGATCCCATTATTTTATATTGCATGTAATTTTCCATATCATTTTCTAACTGAAAGGTAAATAACACAAAATTTTTATTTTGTTCATTGATTTGGTACATAACCTTAAAACTTGTATTTTTAAACTTATTGTCTGTAGAGACTGAATATATTTTAAGTAAGTACTTACGTCAAAGTGATCTTCGCAAAAATACATTTTAGTTTCAGCCGATAATGAATCAGGATCCCTTTTAGCAAGTTTTAGCCAGGTGTTACGCATGTTTATTTCACTGGGTACTCTAATCCATAACTTTCCTGGGGTCTTTATTGATGTGTTTTTACATTCTCGTACAATACAATAATGGTAATTACTATACTTATCGTGTAAGCTAGGGGAAATCATAGTTTTTAATAAAAACTTAGCAGTTTCAACAACAATAAATACTCGTTAAATGTCAAAAGATTGTTTTCAAGCCGTATGACGTCACAGCACAGATAATCTTTAGAATAATATGGCGGACGGCGTTTTTCGCCTGTATAAAAAAAGTAAACTTTTAAAATAAAGTTTTGGGGTTTTCTAGGTCCCAAAAAAATGTGGTAGTATTTTTTTTTATCAAATAGACCAATTATTTATTATTTAAGACCTACTTTGAAAAAGAGTCAACTAGCCTATTAAACAGTAACGGATTTTTTTTTTTAATTTATATAAACTAGTGCTTAACTGCGATCCCACCTGATGGTAAGCAGTGATGCAATCGTTGATGGTGAGGCGCACTAATTTATTAAGAGCCTATTCACTCTTGCCTTAAAGACACCTAAATTATAATCAGACGGGAAGATCGCAGCAGGCAAATCGTTCCAGTCCCTCGATGTACGTGGTATAAACGACGAGGCGAAACGCTTGGTGGTTGGAATTAACTCATTGACGACCGTTTTTATATACGATACGTGTTTTTATATTATTATTTTTGGACAAGACGTACGATATTGTGCCAACGGTACTTGGTAGACATCCCTCCACACAGCATGAGGAGAGTTGTAAATATGCATGTTTTTTCATTGTAAACTTTATTATTATTACAATAAATAAATGCAATTAAAAAACGCCTAAGCGCTGGGGAGTGCGTGTCCAAAAGTGAACGACTTTCGGCTGAAACCATGAAATAATGATAATGAATTAAAAAACTGTTATGTGGATAGTTACCATGGCGACAAGAATAACATATGAAAAAATATGGCGAATGTCTCTCTGTGCAATATACGAGCTTCAACGCACCGGTTGATTTATTTTTGCTAGTACCTACCCAATTTCAAACGCAACAGTTGGCGACGAGGTCAAAGTACAAATTACGCGTGCATAATTTACATTGTAGAAATGGCAAAAGTATCCGCTATGGTTTCGGTCGGCACTTTAAAGCCGGCCATTGACGATCAGTCCAAACATAAAACTGCGGCATAAAACTAGGGCGTCACTCCAAAATTTGATCGTCAATGGCGAATCATCACTCCAGAGTTGACGCCAGTGAATGGGAAATCTAAAACCACTTGGAGTGACGCCCTAGTTTTATGCCGCAGTTTTATGTTTGGACTGATCGTCAATGGCCGGCTTTACAGTGTTTAGCCACGAACACCAAGAATGGCAACTGTACAAAGAAAGACTGGAACAGTGGTTTCTTGCAAATGAAATCGGGGTAGAAGTGGATAAAGCCGGTGCTAAACGTCGAGCTATTCTGCTCAGTAACTGCTCGGAATCAACCTACAAACTGATTCGAGATCTAGCTATACCGCGAGAGATCGGTACATTGAGCTATGATGAAGTAAGGTCCTTGTTGGATGGACATTTCGAATTGAAAAAGTGCACGTTCGCCGAAAGATACAAATTTCACAGCGCCACGCAACATGTCGGCGAAGGGTTGCCAGAGTGGGCGGCACGAGTACGTGGCTTGGCATCACACTGCGGGTTCTTGGCGCAAAATCTCGACGAACAGCTTCGCGACCGGTTTGTGCTAGGCATGGCACCCGGACCGGAAAGGGATAAACTGTTTACGAAGGCGATGTCGGAACTAACTCTAAGCCGGGCTCTGGAAATAGCTGAAGGCGTACGCTGTGCTCGCATGGGGGCACAAGAAACGACACGGCAACCGGATCTGGGTACACCGTTTCAAGTGATGAAGATGGACGCGACTACACGGGGCACCGCAGCGCGCGGCAGCAGCGCGCCCGCACCACGCCACAGGCAGGAAGCAGCGACACCTGCAGCAGGCGACGGCGGCAGTGGCTGCACAGCTTGCGGCTACGCAGGCCATCAGGCATCGTCGTGTCGGTTTGTACGGTATAAGTGCAAAAAATGCGGCGTTCAGGGACATCTTAAGCGAATGTGTAGACAAACTGTGAATAAGCAACACTATGTCGAGTGCTGTGAGGATGCTGACGATGATGGTAAGCAATTATGCTGTAATATTCGCACTATTCGCGGCGAACCAATGCGGGAATCTGTTTGTGTCAATGGAATTAGGTTAACTTTTGAAATAGATACGGGTTCACCATTTACCGTTATTTCCGAGCAAACGTATCTTAAGCATTTCAAAAACGTAACTTTAGAACCCAGTGATGTTATTTTGCATAGTTACAACGGTGATAAGTTATATATTGCGGGTAAAATAGAATTACTGTTTACTTATAACGATAAATCTTTATCAATAGGAGTTTATGTCGTACGGAATGGAGGCCCTCCCTTATTAGGCAGAGATTTTTTTTCACAATTTAACTTGCAAATATGTTCGATAAATAACTGTAACGATTTCATATCCGAATGTTCTTCAAAATACCCACAATTGTTTGGAGATAAGTTAGGTTGTTTTAAAGGCGTCAAGGTAGATTTAAAGTTAAAACCAGACGCAAAACCAATTTTTTTCAAGGCTAGACCATTGCCTTTTGCACTTAGGGAAAGTGTTGAAAAAGAACTTAACCGACTTGTAGATTTGGGGGTGTTAGTACCCGTAAAATACGCGGAGTATGCTAGTCCAGTTGTACCAATTTTAAAGCGTGATGGTTCTATACGTTTGTGTGCCGACTACTCCGTGACTATCAATAAACAGTTACTTGTTGATAAATATCCTTTACCTAGGTATGACGAGCTGTTTTCTAAATTACATGGCGGTAAGTATTTTAGTAAATTGGACCTTTCGCATGCATACAATCAATTGTGTTTGAATGAGAAGTCACAAATGATCACTTGTATAAACACGCATAAGGGGTTATATAAGTATACTCGCTTAGTGTTTGGTTTGGCTAGCGCGCCAGCTATTTTTCAGCGAACCATGGAAGCGCTTCTATCAGGGTTAGATGGTACTCTTTTATTTCTTGACGATCAATCAAGAATCAAGAATCAAGAATCAAAGCATTTATTTCAAATAGACCATTTACAGGCACTTTTGAATAGTCAAATGTCGGTCAGTCCAAGAAAAGTGAAGCTAAATTGCACGTTCCAAAGAGTAGGTCTCTATGGAGAAGAACGTGCAAGAAACTCCATGGACACTCTTTTAAATCATATTATGTGTTACATATAATGCTTGGTTACATATTACTTGTTGCTTCTATCATGTGAGCACTATGTCGATAATGAAATAAAAATGTAAAATAATTAAAAGATAGAAACTGAATTAAGCCACTGGCAGCTAAGAGATGACCAGTCCCATCTGACGGCACCCGTTCACGAGCATGACGCGTGCATCAGCCCCACTCAGCTCAACCATTTTGAAGGGAACTGAACGACCCAATAACACGTGCCACCAACAGCGAGACATTTGAGTGAGCATGACAAACTCTCAACTGCCATGCTCGTAATGTCAAAAAAAAAAAAAAGTTGTAACCTAATAAAAATGCTCCATGGTGCTTCACATTCACAAACTTGGAAAAAGTGCTTCTACATTATACAATGCAATTGTGTCTTTCAAATTAAAAAATAATAATATTAGTTTCCAACTAATCAACTAATTAGTACGCCCTAGTGGTAGTGGAGCTGGACCAGCATTGAGCCAAGCATTTTTATCTTGAATATAATCCTCCAACTTATAATATGCTTGCCTGCATAGTGTGCGTTTAATACAAGATTTAAATTTCGTTTCATTGAGTTCTAAAATTTGGGGTGGTATTTTATTATAACATTTCAAACAGTACCCCATGAAAGAAGAGGCCACTTTAGCCAGTCTGAAACCTGGTTGAACTAATTGATCCCTATTTCTTGTAACATAATTATGTCTATCGCCTCTTTTGCTAAAAAGATGAAGATTTTTTCTAACATACATGATGTTTTCATAGATATATTGACAAGGTACCGTCATTATGTTAATATCTTTAAACAGTTCCCTTAAAGAATCGCACCGGCGGAGATTGTAAATAGCTCTGATGGCTCTTTTCTGTAATATAAAGATTGACTCGATGTCTGCAGCCCGTCCCCATAGTAAGATACCGTACGACATGACACTATGAAAATAACTAAAATAGACTAGTCTAGCGGTATCAACATCCGTAAATTGGCGGATTTTTCTAACAGCATATGCAGCCGAGCTAAGCCGTCCTGCAAGAGATGTTAAGTGAGGACCCCATTGTAGCCTAGAGTCAAGCGTAATCCCCAAGAAAACTGTTTTATCAACAAATTCTAGTTTCTCATTGTTCAATACTATGTCGCAATCACTACTTATGACATTTGGTAAGGAAAATCTTATGCATTTAGTTTTTTTCCCATTTAGAACTAGATTATTAGCAGTGAACCAGTTTTGGACCTGCATTATGGCGTTATTTTCATCGTCAAGATTATTAGTCCTTCTATTTATCTTAAAAATCAAAGAAGTGTCGTCAGCAAACAACACCATATTAAGTTTATTTTTCAACAAATAGGGTAAATCATTAATATATACTAAAAATAAAAAAGGACCTAAAATTGAACCTTGGGGTACCCCCATTTTCACATTTAATCCCGACGAATTGACACCGTTTATTTGAACTAGTTGCTGTCTGTCATTCAAATACGATTTTAATAAGCTTAACGCTGTTTTGCCTTGTCCGTAATGCTCCAGTTTCAGGAGTAATGTTTCATGAACCACACAATCAAACGCCTTAGACAGGTCGCAGAAGATGCCTATAGCATCTTGTGCCTCCTCCCACGCATTAAAAATGTGTTTTAGTAAGGAGACACCAGCGTCAGTCGTACAACGTCCTTTGGTGAAACCATACTGTTTATCGTGTAAGATGTTATTGGTGTTAAAATGATTAAGCATTTGATTTAACATCACCTTTTCAAATATCTTGCTAAAAACCGGCAAAACGGACACCGGCCTATAATTATTAGTGTCTTTACTGTCTCCGGATTTAAAAAGTGGTATCACTTTACTATATTTCATTAGATCCGGAAAGACCCCTTGATCTATACACAAATTAAATATTAACGCTAAGTACGGCGCTACAGTCTCAATAATTGAGGTACAAACTTTGATAGACATACCCCATAGATCTTCTGTCAATTTAATCTTGATTTCTTTAAAAGCTTTTATTACTGTTATGGGGTTTATATGTTTAAAGTTAAATTCAGTCGAACAGGCTGCAACGTTCGCCTGTAATAAACCAAAAGCATGCGATGGCGACGAATTTAGGGCTTCAGTAGTTTTAATTGGAATACTGGTAAAGAAATTTACAAATTCTTCTGCAACTAGTTTGTTATCGCTAATAAGACCATGATGAGTCTCCAATGTGTAATCATTATTATTTCTTTTGTTTCTGTTGGTTTCATTATTTATTATATTCCAAACCGTTTTTTTTTTTTTTTTTTTTTTTTTTTTTTTTTTTTTTTTAATCTTTATTTTTAAAGGGGTTTTTATCCACACGGATACGTCAACCCCATTGTACCTTATATATATACTCTATTTACACACATAAACATAAAAATATTCTTATATAATAAAATAAGAAAAATACTACTAAACACTGCCTTAACAACCGAAAAAAATAAACTATAATATAAAACTAAACGCATAATTTGTGGGTTAACCCACAAATTATGCGTTTAGTTCTTTCTGATTTGGGGTATGCCAATATATTTTGGATAAGTCCAACATCCCACATGTTAAAATTAAATTCTCGAGCCAGAGCTTCCCTTTCATTTTTGTTCCTAACACATTCCATCAGCAAATGTTGTACATCTTCAATTTTATTGCATACCTCACAATTAGGTGATGCAGCCTTCCGCATTAAGAATGCAAACTTTGCTGATGGAAAGTGACCAGAACGAAGTCTTAGCGCTAACTTAACATAACTCCTATTTAAATATGTATCATCAAACCAGGGCTCACGAGGTGGTTCGTTTTGAATGACTTTATACCAAATGCCTTTTTCTTTGGATATTTCATTAAAGTATTTTATCCATTTGTCAAAGTACATACTCTTAACCTTGGTGAAATATTCCCAGTAATCGGCTAAATATGAGATAGTATTACCCGTCTCAACTGCTAGTTTTGATAGTCGGTCAGCCTCCTCGTTGCCCCGTAACCCTATGTGCGCTGGAACCCATTGCAAGATGATCCTTGTATCATCTTTGTTGTAGCAATGGATTAATTTTAGAATATCATAGGCTATCGATGCACCTCTGTAACCGGAGGCGCATCGAGCCAAATGTTGTAAAGCGCTCTTACTATCTGTAAATATAACAACTTTATTTAGATTTTGACTAACTGAATAATACACCGCTTGATATATTGCAATGAGTTCCAGAGACATTATACATATATTTACATTAATTTTATACATAGCTTTAAAACCTGTACTTTGAAAGAAAAAAGCTGCACCACACCCATCATTACTTTTTGATGCATCTGTGAAGATTTTAAACCGATCACTGTATTTAGAAGCTAATTCTGAAACCACTTCGTGTATTAGCATATTGAGATTGTAACAGTCTTTTGGGTGCGTTACACATTCTAAATTACTTTTAATAGTTTCTTTAATTAATAAAGCTGATACCCAAATGTCTAGAGAGAACATTTTCAGACTATCTGAGGCATTAATTTGTAACTGTCCTAATTCTTTGAAAGAAGTAGCCAATAGGGGTTTTCTTTTATTTTCCCAATAGCTATTATTTGTTAGAGAGTCCAATTCTGAAATTATGTTTATAGTGATATTATTAGACCATGACAACGACTTCAGAATTACTTTATCAGCGAGATATTTCCTCCTCAAAAATAGTGGCGATATGTGCAGTTCACTCTCCATCACATGGATAGGTGAGCTTTTTATGAAACCTCCTATTATTCTAAGTGCTTGATTTTGTAATTTATCTAGCTTGCTTGTATGTGTTTTTGCACTAGAATCATACAAGTAACAGGCATAATCTAGACGACTTCTTACTAGCGATATATATATTCGACGTATATGTTTAGGATGTACTCCCCAAGAAGATCCTGCCAGTACTTTTAATACATTAAGGTATTTTCCACATTTACTAACAGTTTCATTGATATGTTTTCTCCAGTTTAAACTTCTGTCTAACCAAACTCCTAAATATTTAACATAATCCACTAGTGGTAAAGACTGACCATACAGTGTTAATGAAGGCAATATACGCCTTCGGCCCCTACTAAATATACAATAATTTGATTTGGTTGGTGACAAAGTCAATCCAATTTCACCCAATAATGTGATTAAACAATTTAAGGCGTCTTGTAAATATCGCTCACATTTGTTTATTTGTTTGTCACTAAAATAAATGACAAAATCATCTGCGTATTGTGATATCATAACGGTTTTAATGTCTCGGCAGATTTTATGTGTAACTAAGTTAAATAATAATGGTGACAACGGGTCACCTTGTGCCAATCCCCTGTTCGTCAGTCTAGTTTCAAAACCTTCACTATTAAACGATTTCAGTTTTAATTGCCTCTCGTTCATAAACGACCAAAGGTAAATGCATATTCGAGACCCGATATGAATTTCATCCAATACTTTTGTTACCGAATCGATTGAAACATTATTATATGCGTTTTCGATGTCCAAAAAGCATGCTACAGTAGGGATGTTTTTCGTAAATCCAACTTGAACGTAAGAAACTAGCCGGGATAGTGCGTCCGAACATGATTGTGCCTTTCGAAATCCTACTGCGTATGGAGACAAGATTTTGTTTTTTTCCACAAACCATTCTATCCGTTTACAGATCATAAGATGAAAGATTTTACACACACACGACAACAGTGAAATAGGCCTTAATTTAATCTCACTATTAGCATTGTTTGCAGCTTTGGGTATAGGAATAACTTGAATATTTCGCCACTGGTAAGGAACAATCCCGAATTTAAATATATAATTGTAAATCTTCAGTAGAAGAACCTTTCCTGAGTCTGGTAAATTATACAACATTGAATAAGATATAGCATCCTGCCCCGGGGCTGAATCTTTTTTTTTTAGACAATTTTCTAGTTCTTGACTTGTAAATTCAGATTCTAAAATTTCATTTCGGGACTTAAAACTTGGTATCAAATTTGGAACATAGTCAGGAGTCAGAGAACGTAAAAGATCGAGTTGTTTGTCTATGGGGGGGCACCACCTTTGTTGCTTAAAACCTTTCATCCACTTCATACGGCGCCACATTTCCTGTGTCGACGTAGCTTCGTCTACCAAATCACAAAAGTTTTGCCAACCATGAAATCTAGCTTTCCTAATTAATGACTGAGATTCTAAGGTCTTGGATTCAAGTGTCTTCAAATTATCAGGGGTGGGATTTTTACGGAAATTTGACAAGGCCAACCTTCGCTGAGCGACTATTTCAGATAATTTAGGGGACCAATAGTTTTTTTGTTTAAATTTTTCATTTGGCTTTATACTGAATTTAAAATAGGGTATATGTTTATTAGCCGCATATTCAATTTGGTTTATAAAGAAATCATACATTTTTTGCACGTTACCATTAAACGAGTCTTCATTAAAAGTTTTTATACTTTCAGAGATTTTTTGACGATATTCATTCCAATTTGCGTTTTTAAAATTACGTTTTTTAACAATATGTGTATCACAAGATAAGTTGGCTGACATTTTAATGATCAGGTGATCACTACCCAGATTTTCATTAAACACCTGCCATTCATATTTTATTGCAACGTCGGAAGAGACAAATGAAATATCCGGGGACGTCTGTTGTAAATTGCCATTTACCAACTTAATTCGAGTTGCCATGCCGTTGTTAAGCGATATAAAATCATTTTCTAGGGATGAATCCATAATTTGAGTACCTCTCACGTCTGTTTTAACCGACCAATTGGTGTGATGACCGTTGAAGTCTCCCGCTATTATAGTTTTACGAGAAAAGTGACCAAAAATTTCATTCCAATCAGAAAGCTGAGTTTGAACAGACGAAGGACAATAGAGTGATGCAATATATTCTAAGTCTCTGCAATTTAATAATTTAACACATATCAATTCAATACCCCTATTATTACTATTAAATGATACAGGATGAGACTGAATTGACTTGTGCACCAGGATAGCAACGCCACCATAACCATCATATCTATCATTCCTATATATATTAAAACCACTAATATTTGTGTTAAATTCACAATCAAACCAAGTTTCACTAATTATTGCTATATGTATGTGTTCTTGTATTAGAAGATCCGAAAAAGATACTAATTTAGGACGTAGACTCTGTGAGTTCCATTGGAATATGTTTACCTTTATTACTTCTTGTGTACTATCCATTATTGAGGCAACATAAATATCCCAAAACATTTTCTCCAAATATAATACTAACCAGGAATTTTTTAAGTTCTTCCCAAATTATTTTCAACGAGGTTAATATTTTTTCTTGTAATTTAAGTTCAGACTTATATACTTCTTTTATTTTAATCCATAACTTTTTCCATTCAATATTATTTAACAATTGCGTACTTTGCCTCGATCCTTCTTTTCCATTCTTTGCACTACTTCTATCATCCTCTTTTTCCTCCTCGAAAACCTCTGTTTTCTTTTGATCTTTTTGATTTATTTTCTTCTTTGTCTTTTGTTTTGGACTTTTAATGTTTAATTTTGTCTCCACGTTAGCAAAATTCTCTTCTTGTTCTTCTTCCTCATCTTCTTCCATATCCGAAATCTGTTGTTGATGCACCACAGCTCTGACCAATACATCTCTATAAGTTTCTTTATCAGTGTTGATTGTGGCCGTAGGTTGATTGTTATAAACGCGCTGTGAGAAACCGACTGTGTTTACATCAACCCTCTTCTCCATAAACATTTGTAGAGCTCTTCGGTATGTAACTTGTTTCTCACTCATGATAATCCGAATAGTTTTTTCTTTTAGATAAACGGGGCAAGTTTTATCCAAGACAAAGTGATTCCCCTTACAGTTTAAACATTTGAAGTCGTTTATGGTACAGTTTTCATGTTTACCTCCACATTTCGGGCACAAAATTTTCTTAGTAGGGCAGTATTTAACTATATGGCCAAACTGCCAACAACCCGAACACTGGGTCACTGGAAACACGTACGGTTCAACTTTAAACCGACATTCATAGGCATAGATATATTGAGGTAGCACATCACTCTTAAAACTCACTCGTACTGATTCACAGTCGATCCATTTTCCATCCGACTGCAAACGTTTTAACCTTTTTACGGTCAACAATTCGACGTTTGCTTGTAAAATATTAAAAAGCTCTTCTTCACTAAATTCAAGATCAATGCCCTTCACTAATCCATACGATGTTGACATATCTTGCACTAATTGACATCGTAGGCCCATGTCCTTGAACCTTTTACAGTCGACTAATTTTAAAGCATCGTCTTTTTCGCGTAATTGAATGAGAACTTTATATGCACTTTTATATTTTATCCTAAGAATATTCTTAATGTTTTCCGAACGTAATAATTTAGCCATGGCTATTGGTTTAGGTAAATTCTCTACTGAGGTAACACATACTTGATGATCCGTTATTGTTATAGGTGTGCTAGTACCTCCGTTATCTTTCTCTTTGTGAATATTTACATCAACTGAATCATTTCGCATTAAACGTTTGTGTTTACTTCCGATTACAGTAATAAACTCATCGTCACTGTGATCGTCTTCTCGTTCTTTTCTTTTCTCTGCTGTTCGTATTTCACCTGTATTTATCCCTTTTCTAATCTCCCGATGGATATCTTCTATATTTCCCATCTCATTTAACTGTTGTTCACATTTTCGTAAAATGTCCGTGTCACTTAAATCTTCACCACTCAAATCTTCGTCCATTTTAACAAAGTAATATGTAATGTGGATATACGAAAAAAGTGTCACTCGCTCGTTGCTAAACAGCCTTTAAAATGTATTTTATTATGGATTTTGTATTAATATTAAAATATAATTTTAATGATTGGGACAACAAGATGTCACGTCAAAATGCAAACCGTTTTTATTTTATTATCTGCTGTTTTAACTTTGTTGCTGATGTATAAGGCCTTAGCTGCCTTACAAGTATTTTTAAACATTTTAGAATAAGTAGCAACATATTTATTAAAAGTTTCAGTGTTAATAATAGGCTTAAGGCCATACAACTCGAAAAGTCTTTCCCTACTTATTCTGATTCCTTTAGTTGCCCAGTCACTAAATCTAAACTTAGGGCAGATAGTTTTAGTTTTTTTCTCAAACGTCTGATTAAACTCCTTTTGAACTACTGAAAAAAAATTTTTATACAAAATATTACCATTGTTTTCTGCAAGGTTCCAATCACCCAACCTGCTAGTTAAAGTGCTATTAAATTTATTTAGTTTACCGGATGTTATTGGTCTGAATTGTATCTGCACTTGTTGTATTGGTAAGTTGGATTCAAATGTTACCATTAGGCCGCTATGATCAGAAGGCAGATAATTTACAATGGCTTTTTCTAAATACTTGCAGCAACAAAAAACATTATCGATACATGTAGCAGTAGTTGTCGTTGTTCGAGTTGGTTCAATAAACACATTTGATAAATTAAATGATTTGAAAAGATTTAATAATCTACTGCTATCTGAATTATTTTCTAAAATATTAACATTAAAGTCTCCGCAGATAATTACTGGTTTATTACCAGTTGAAAGTTTAGCCATAACATCTTCCATGACTGACTCAAAAATAGAGTAGTTTTGATAATTAGGGGGCCTGTAAACGCACACTATGACATGCCTATCCAGCTCAACACACGACACTTCAATGCTATGTTCAACGGACAGTGCAACTATATCTTTACGAGTTTTAAATTTGATACTATTTTTAATAAGGATTAATGAACCCCCACGTAACATTGACTTTCGGTTAAAACAACTGCCCACATTATAATTATCATAATTAATTAGCATTTCAAAATCCTTTAACCAATGCTCAGTAAAACAAATAATGTCAAACATAGTTTTTTCTAAGAATAATTCAATTTCCAATTGTTTTGCAGAAAAACCCTGAATGTTTTGAAGAAACATATTAAAGGATTTTTGCTTACCCCCTGTAGCTTGAATGCTAGAAGATACTTTATTTTTAAGTTGACATACATTGCCAACATCAGTACCAACTGTTGTCTTATTACCTAGTTTAAAATATTAGTACTATTACTAATGGTGGGACTGATTACTGGGTACGCCGACATACTGCTTATGTCTGAGTTAATATTAACTGCTAATAGCTGCGCTATTTGACGTCTTAATATAATAGGCAGGTAAACAAACGATATTTTAGTATGTGGGAAAGACAGGGAGCAGATGACGAGCAGGTTAAACGAAGTCTTTCGTAGTTTACAAGAAGCAGGCCTAGTTCTAAATACAGATAAATGCACTTTTTTCCAGGAATCGGTATCCTACTTAGGTTTTGTCATAGACCGTAATGGATTGCATAAGTCACCAGAGAAAATTAAAGCCATTTTGCAAAGTCGAGTTCCCACTAATACAACGGAGTTAAAATCACTTTTAGGTATGGTCAATTATTATCGGAATTTTATAAAAAATGCATCATCGATTTTAAGCCCTCTGCATGATTTGCTGAAGAAAAATGAATCTTGGTCATGGACTAAAAGTCATGACGAAGCGGTGTTGAGAATTAAACGAGAATTAGTTTCTGAGACCACCCTAGCGCACTTTAACCCAAAAGCTATGTTAATTGTAACGGTTGATGCGTCACCGAGCGGGTTAGGCGCCGTGCTATCACAGGTTGAAAGTGGGGTTGAAAAACCTATCTCCTATATTTCTCGTACACTATCTGCAGCAGAAAAACGCTACAGCCAAATTCAAAAGGAGGCTACCGCAATAATTTTTGGAATAAAAAGATTTCACCAGTATCTATACGGTCGAACTGAACCTTTTATTTTAAGAACTGACCATAAACCTTTGATATCAATATTTAATCCGGACAAAGGCATTCCCGAAATATCTGCAAATCGCTTACAACGTTATTCCATTTTTCTATCAGCATATAATTATAAAATAGAGTATGTTAGCAGTACTCATAATTGTGCAGATTTCTTAAGTCGATCAGTAGTGGACGACTCAAAAACGAACATCTCACACTCAGAGCGTGATGAGTCGCTTGTTGATAAATCAAGTTATGTGCGGTTTGTTTACGAAGGAGAAAGGTTTCTGTCACTAACAGATATCAAAAACGCGATTAAGTTGGATAATGTTATTAAAACCGTCATTGATCATCTAAAAAATGGTTGGCCGAGTAAAATTAGTGAACCTTCAATAAAGGATTATTATAGTCACCGGTTAGAATTATCAGTGGAAAACGGTTGTCTTATGAGGGGTCACAGATTAGTAATTCCTACAAGTTTGCGATTTAAAGTGTTAAAAGAATTACATTCAGGACACTTAGGAATCACAAAAGTAAAAGAAGAGGCACGCAATAGGTTTTGGTGGCCGGGTATGTCCGCGGCCATCGAACAACACATCGGTGCGTGCGCCGTATGTATTTCACAGCGTTCTGCGCCTCCGCGCTGCCCCCTCACACCGTGGCCGTTCCCTGCTCAGCCGTGGCATCGTGTGCACATTGATTTTTTGGGACCGATTAGCGGCAAAACATTTTTAATAGTAGTCGATGCTTATTCTAAATGGGTTGAATGTTTTGACGTTTCATCGGGATTTACTTCGCGAGTAGTAATTGAAAAGCTATGCGAAGTAATGTCAAGATTTGGGTTATTTCATACGATTTGCTCAGATAATGGTACTTCTTTTGTGTCGCAAGAATTTAAACAGTTCTGTGCTAGGAACAACATCACTCATTTAACTTCTCCACCTTATAATCCGGCTAGCAATGGACAAGCGGAGAGCTACGTTAAAATTATTAAAAAAGCAATTAAAACATATTTGTTATCAGGTACTTGTTTAAGAGATTTAAATGTTAAAATATCAGAATTCTTACTAAGATACAGGAATTCCACACATTCGACTACAAACAGATCACCAGCTGAAATATTATTCGGCCATAATTTAAGATGTCGGTTGGATCTTTTGACACCGACCATCTCGACACCATCCGACACTGCACTCGACACAGCGGTGAAAGTCAAACAGTGTTCGCAGATTGAAAATTATTGTGGCAATCGTAAAGTACTGTTCAGTGTGGGTGACCAAGTCTTAGTGAAACTTTATAACCAACAAAAACAATATTGGTCATGTGGTGTAATCATTAAGAACATTGGGAAAACCATATTTTTAGTACAACTGAGTGGTTCAGGTCTAACTGTCAAAAAACATGCCAATCAGTTGCTCAAATATAGAGGGAGGAAAGATAAGCCATGCGAAGAGATCGTTCCTGCATTTATAATACCATCATACTCGACTAGCTCCGGGCAGCAGCCATTCGAAGTTCCTATAGAGCAATCACCAATGGAGCCTGAAACATCATCAGCGCCTGTTCACGGCGAACATTCCGCTGAAAGGGCTGTCCCTCCGGTAGCCCCTCTATAGTCACTGAGCTCGTCACTCGGCCGAAACGAAATAGGACTGCAGTAGATTATAGGAAGTTTTTCTAATTAAAGGTGGAGGGATGTTATGTGGATAGTTACCATGGCGACAAGAATAACATATGAAAAAATATGGCGAATGTCTCTGTGCAATATACGAGCTTCAACGCACCGGTTGATTTATTTTTGCTAGTACCTACCCAATTTCAAACGTAACAAAAACATATTAAATTATATTAATAATTTATTCAGTACTCAATTTCATCTAATATCGACGAAGTATCAGAAAAATCTGAATCAAGAAATAATTCCGCAGACATTTTTTTGGCTCTTGCATCCGCCATAAAGCTTTTCAGAGCTTCCCTGATGTCCCAGCTGTGGTACTTCAAACGCCTGAAAAATAAAAAAAACTTGTATAAACGTATATAAAAGGAGAAGAATGTCTGGATGGACTTGGGGGAGGCCTTTGCCCAGCAGTGGGACAGTAACGGCTAAGAAAAAAAAAACTCATTCAGTTTCCCATGAGGGTAGTTAGTGAGAAATTATACAATGACATTTTCCTAACTCCTAGAAGTGGGAAATCATCTAATGACTTCTCCGTGCGTGTCAGACTTTTACTGATTAAAACACACTCCTGTTCCTTCTTTGTCTTCGATCCAGGGCTCCGGGGTTTACTTTCGCACAACCCATGGAAAGAAAAACAACCATTTACAATATTTTTCATTCATTACCCTGAAGCATAGAACAGTAAAAACAGTGGAAGTAGCTTGAGAAAATGTTTGTCCCAGAACCGGTGTCGCCAAACTCATACATTTACAATTTACTCTTACTGCAAACCCAAAAATATGATTGGCTAAAAACAAAAACAGGGCGTAAACGAAATGCAAAAAAAAAAAATTATACGACATCCAACTTTAAAATCAACTACTTACCTATAAATCAAATTGACAAAAACAAGAAAGAAATACATCTTTGACTACCAAGTACCGCTACTCGTCGCTAGATGGCATTGTTCAGAATATATTCACTATATTTCATACTAATCCAGTATGAACTGTAATCTGGTAAAATAAGAGTGGTATTTGAATGGCGTATCACTGACACGAACGCAGGCTGCTGCTCCAATAGTGAAGTAACCTTATTCGATCGAAATAATATCGATTGTATGAAAATGTATTTAAAACATAAATGCAAAAAAAAAAGTATGCGATACTGTGATAGTATTAAAATAATGTAATTAATATGATTAAAGGCAACTTTTAAACGTGGTAAAAAGGGTATTTATTTGCATAGTACATCAATTATCATCATCTCAGCTGAAATCATCGTCATCGACCACTACTAAACATAAGAATATTAAGTATAATTCAAACGCCCTATGTTGTTCCTAACTCTTTAACTAAATTTATTTAAAATACATCACAAATATCATACCACAATTTTTATTTTATTAAATTTATTAATTTAATAATTATCTGTATTATATCACTTACAAAAACTTAAAGTATAATATATAATTACTTTTATTTTAAAAAGACAATGTAATACATATCGATTCATTTTATATATATATATATATATATATAGATAGCGTCAAAAGTATAGGTAGACTTACGAATATTCCAGAAAAGCTAATAACCGAGAAAAGAAAATCAACTTTGTTTTTATGTAATTAAGGACTAGTTTTGTTTGTATATCCTGCGCAATATTTCACGTAATTTTATTTTTTCATTTTATTAATATAAATCCGAAATTAATACTTTTCGGTGGTATGGTACACCTCAATGAGTTAGAGTTAGTCTAACTATGGTTTTTAAAGTACAGTATGCCTTATTGTCCATAAGGCATTTTAATATTATTTTTCGTTAATTATGTATTATGTTGCGCAGTCTAGTTAAATAATGAGAGCGCTTGAACAGCAAGTGCGCAACGCGGTTCTTACTAGCGGCGACAGTGCCACGCCTACTTACTTCTTCCACTGTCTTTACTGTTCCGTGCCCTGAAGTGAGCAGCTGGCATTTTTTACATAATTAGGTCCATTACAATATCGTTGAATAACAATTCAAGAAATACACCCATCTATTTTGCAGATGCAGTTCAGCCTTTTTCCAACTTGGCATCCAGGCAAGCGGAAGCAGCTGAATACCGGTAAAATACGTTTTAAATAATAGTAGAAACGTCAATGACCTCTGTCTGTTACTTGAAATATTCAGTTTGCAAACAAAACTTATTTGCGTATCCGTTTTTTTTTTACTTTGTTTAACCGAGCTAGTGGGTAATAGTAATATTCTTGAGTCTTAAACTGAATGTCACTTAATGAGTAGTCCATTCATCAACATTTTTCGAACAGTTTTATCACTTACAATTCGACTTCGGGTTTCCTCAATTGAGTCAGATGTTGAAAGGCTTTCACAATTGCCTCGCTTTCATCTGGAGTGGGGCTTAAAAGCGTCAAGCTGTTCATATTTCTTACAGGATTCTGGAATAAATAAAAGTATAAGTTAAACATAAGCAAATTGTAATAGTCTGCAAAGGCTGATACTGGGCCAGTTCGCGAGAAAAACACGCTTATGGCCTCTGCCTTAAGCGTGTTTTTATGGCCTTTAATAGCGGCTGTCCATTTTACCGATGCTCTCACCGATAAGACTAGAGAGGCAGCCGCCATTAAAGGCTGTAACGAGTCGTCCACATTGCAGAACTTGGAGATGCGTCGTATGTAGTCGCGATCCTCAGTATTATGGAGACAACGAAGAAAAAGATATTGTGATGTACATAGTTACATTACATGCAATTGATCGCGTTGGGATCAGTAGAGAAAATACAAATAATTTATAAGTAAAAACAACAATGCTAGCAGTTTACTTTAATAATAATAAAGAAAAAAAGTAAGTTCCTTGTCCAGAAGTGGGACAGAACAGCATAGCAAAGAAAAAAATTCAGTCATCCAATGAAAAGTAAGCGCTTCGGGAATCATCGTCATCTTCGGAAAACCGATCAATATAGATCTCACTAAATATATTAACAACTCTATGGCACTTCAAGTAAAATAATCCAACAAAGCAAATAATGATCAATCAATCAATCAATCAAAATTATTTATTGTTTGTCACAGGTGGTTTAGTTCTTACAATAATTGCATTAGAGTCGCTGCAACATACTCATAATTGTACAATACTGTAGTCATTTATGATAAATGCACTATAGTCTATTCGCGTTGACTCATCGGCGTTGTCGTGTGTTGAAGAAAATAGTGACTCGTCGTTGTCACTCGGATAGGACACGCCCCTTGACCAATTAAACCACAGCAAATTAGAATGCCGTGTTCGCATTGGCTAGTAAGTTATTCAGAGAGAACGGACGCGTCTTTTATCAATTTATAAAATCATTAACCTATTAGTAAAAGTAAAAGATGAATTACTTAATATCAATGCTCATTCAGAATTACGATTACGATTGCCGAAGCGCATACATTTTCTGGTTTAACATTTGATCAAGATATTTACCTGAAATGCGTACTCCATTTGGTTTTGGTTAGCAAATGTCAAGCTAAACATATCATTAGTTATTTGATACACTGAGTTATCGCGTATCGCATAAATATAGAATATAAACGTTCTTCTGAATTGAAACAATAGCCCACTAAATTTTTCTTTGAACAGTCCGTCTATGGTAAGATGTAATGAATGTGTCTGAAAAAGTATAAGTATAGATTGTTTATGGTGCTTAAATCTAAAATAAAAATGTAGTAAATTAAATTATACAATGGTGGCCATCATCATCATTTCAGTCTTTGGAGGTATGCGGAACAGAGAGTAAAGTCCCACATGCCTCCATTGAAAAGGGAGGATCCTCCGACCACACAGGTGTGTTATGGTCTGGTGGGCGACTGCCCGATAGATGATTTCGGGCTGTCGTATATGTCCAAATCGCGCGGAGAACTTTGATTGCGCGATGCAGGATTTCGTACTTTCTTCGTAGTTCTTATGTGGCGCCATAGATGTCGCTGCAAGTCAAATGACAACCACTGTTGGACACAGGCTTCCCCGAAATCCTGTGCATCTCGCATCCAACGGATTTCCGCGATTCTCATCAGGCTATCGGTCCACCTTTGCGAGGCCTTCTAAAGACCCTCATGAAATTGTATCAAAATGGCATTGGACTGTTATACGAGTCTGACGCGGACGAAGACGCTTACCAGCTAGACTATGTAAAGAAAAGATGTGGTACTCGGTATGGTTGGATGTTTGTTAATTAATCACACCTCAACGACTGAATGTATTTGGTTGAAACTTGGCACACGGGTAGATTAAGGGTGAGTTGCACCATTTAACTATAACCATAACAAAGCCGTTAACAGTTGTCAAATCGTCGAATTGACCAATAGGCGGCCGTTTCACGGCTGGTTATGGTTTGGTTATCGTTATAGTTAAATGGTGCAACTCACCCTAAGTATTTGATCCCGACTGTAAGTCCCCGTGGTATTCTTCTCCACCGACGTAGCTGTCAAAATGTCGATTGGTCGAGTGTTTTCGCGGCTTATTCGCCAGCGTCGAGTATTAACTCTGCATCTCGTTTAGCTCTTCAATCCCCATAAGCGACAGGAGAGCTGAGGAGTTGGAATATTTGGTCGTATATGTATGACCTTGGCGGAATAATTGCGAGTGTTTGTCGGATGTATCTGACATAGGAGGTATAATGAAACTCAGTTATTTTTATTACTTACGTCATGTGATATAACATCCACAGTAAACGTGCTAATATCATGTACAGTCTCGGGGAGAGTTGACAAGATATTTGCTATGTTTTTCTTGTCACTATACGTTTTAGTTAAAGGATTATAGGATTGATTTTTTGGAAAATACAGCACATTGCGCGATATCATTGCGTAGCTGGCAACATTTGTTTCCGATTCTGGAATAATAAAAAAAAATACATATTATACGCCATCCTTACAGGAACTGTGCAGCAAATCCGAATCATTATCTATATGTCGTGGCCAGATCATACAAATTGACCACTTCATGATATGGCCAAATTAAACTGGCCAGATCGGTTTAAATGTGAAACTTTGAAGATATGACAATCCTCGTTTGACTATCTAATAATCCTATCCTAATCCTACATCAATGATATGGCCAAATGAGGATCGATATATCATCAAATGTTAACGTTTAAACGATCTGGCCAGTTTTAGTTGGCTATATCATGATGTGGTCAATTTCTATGGTCTGGCCACGACATATACATTGACATTCACACTTTATTGAGATAGATAAATGTTGACCAATGTTGTTGTTGTTATTAAAGAAGTGAAAAACGGTTTTTAATTTGTATGTCTTCTTAGTGGATTGGAGCTTCCAAAATTAGATGATTAATTTTTATACAATAGTCGTATTTTGAACGAAACAACATCGACACTAAAAATAAATCTTCCAGAAAAAGATTTAGAACCGAAGGAGAAGAATAAGAACTGTATCCAAATAGGTTATAAAAAAAATGAAGCAGCAATTAGCATATAAAATATTTGTATGAAAAAGAGTGGGCACAAAATTCAATTTGACGTCACCACTATTTACGCACGTGGAAAAGAGATTTTTTTAATTTTTTTTATTTACTTCTTCTTAATGCAATCTGTCCAAGGATATTCAGCAATAGTTGTGTAGTATTCGTGTCGATCTTGCACGGTATGGAGCCACTGCTTCACCCGTTCTCAACTATAGCCCATTCAAGCTGGTAATTATTTGAGTAGGTCTTGAGGTACCCTTCTTTTCAATCTTGTGAAGGTCATTGGATTAGACACAAGATCCATTGCCAGCTGATTTGGATGTGTTTTTAATCTGGTGGTGTATGTGGTGATATTTGCCTTGATTTCTTCGTTGACAGTTCTCACATTAAGGTCTTTATATATTCTTTCATTTGTCACATACCATGGTGCGTCAACAATTTGTCTTAGAGTTTTAGACTGAAACCTTTGGAGTATTTCAATATTTGACTTGGCTGCAGGCCTATCTGGACCTACGGTATCCAGCTACGGTTCCCCGTAGCTGGATACCGTAGGTCCAGATAGGCCTGAGAATACATTTGTAAAGGAGCAGTTTACTTTCTAGAGACATTTGTGACTTTTTGTTCATCATCCAGTTTAAGCTACGGAGTTTCTGCCCAAGAGCTTTCCGCTTCGTGAAAATGTGGTGTCTCCATGTAAGGCGTCTAACCAAATGCATTCCAAGATATCGTGCAACCTCCGCCTGAGGCACTTCAATGTCATTTAAGATTACATACGGGCATGTTTCTTTACGTGTGGTGAAGGTGACTTGAACTGATTTTGTTTCGTTAGCCTTTATTTTCCAGTCTTTTAGCCATTCGGAGATCAGTTTTAGGTTGTTTTGCAATTTTGCAGAGGCCTTCCTAGGGCAGGCATCACTAGCTAGTATGGCCGTATCGTCAGCAAAGGTGCCCGTCAAGACATTTTGATCTAGCGGTAAGTCGGCAGTAAATAGGTGATATAAGACAGGGCCCAGGACGCTGCCCTGAGGTACGCCGGCCTGGATCTGACGCAGATTTGTGACTTCTTCCCCCTGTTTTACTAGGAAGGATCTCTTGCTGAGATAGGAGCGCAAGAACAGGTACAAATCTGTTGGGAGAGACCTTTTTAGTTTTGCCAGTAGACCCTGATGCCATACACGATCAAAGGCTTGCGAAATGTCCAGAAAGACTGCTGAGCAGTACTCTTTGTTTTCAAATGAGTTGTTGATTTTTTCAACAAGTCTAAGTACCTGCTCGATTGTACCATGCCCTTTCCTAAATCCAAATTGGTGTTCAGGAATTAGGTTTCTTTCCGTTAGGATTGGCATGAGTGTCTTCAAGATAAGTGATTCCAGCAGTTTTGACGTAATGGGCAAAAGGCTGATTGGTCGATATGATTTGAGGTCGTTTTCAGGTTTGCCTGGCTTTAAATTCATAATTATCTGTGCGACCTTCCATTGTTTGTGCGCTGCAGTATAACATTATAGAGGCAAGCAAGAAATTTTATAGCCTCTTCCGGTAGCTGTTTAAGAACACTCGCTGTTATGAGATCGTAGCCTGGAGCCTTATGATTTTCTAATTTATTGATGGCATATTTGAGTTCATTAGGAGAGCATTTCCTCTGCGGTGGATCTAATTGATAAGAGATAGCGAGATGTTTCCACCACGTGACTATTTCCTCATAGAAATGAAAAAAAAAAATGTTAATTGCTGCTTTATTTTATAACTAATTTTGATGCGGTTTTTAGTTGTTTTTTTTTTCTAATTGATATAAACTAGTGCTTTACTGCGATTCCGCCTGATGGTAAGCAGTGATGCAATCTCTGATGGTGAGGCGCATTAGTTTATTAAGAGCCTATTGACTCTAGCCTTACAAAAGAAACACAGGTACCTAAGTCGTTTATTAACCAAAATGTACGTACCTGAGAAGTCGGAAGATAAAGAAAATATTGCTTTTGGGTGGTAAAGTGGTTCAATCACATTCCTGCGCCTGGACGAAGGCTGATCATAGTTTGAGAAGTATATGGTCACAAACTTCTCGACCACCATCTTTGTTTTTTTTTCTGCATTGCATAGATAATTTCTGAAGAACGGAAACACTATGCCGTGTTTGTTTAGATTTACTCCATCCTGAAAAAGATACATTACGGTATCAACTTTCCGAATACCGTAATTAGAGACACAATAGAAAGACTATGAGAGAGCGAACGCCGGCGTTCGCTTGGGGTTTAATGAATTAGTGCTTCTTACTATGTTGTAAGCTTGTAATGTACGATTTACATCACCCGAGCCTCAACTTCGTCCGGCCGTCCGGTAACCGTTTGGACCAAGCCTGAGCCGTCGGCGGTGCGTAGCATTGCGCCACTCGCTTATATTTAAACACACAAACTGTAGGTATAATACTTTAAAGTAGGTATATAATGCACACTCAATAATAACATCTAAAATGAACAATATGATATACACACCACTTGCATATTATGATATCATTTTTTTTTTTGAGGTGAGTAATTATCAAATAACCTCCCCCGCTCTGGGTGCAGCGAGAGAGCATGTCAGGCTATTAAGCTCGAACTACACTGCGCACACGTGACACATGGGCGCGTCGGTCTCCATACATTTTATATGGAAACTAGACTTGTAGAGCTACACTAGATCCACGCCACGCGACGTGTACGTAACATGTGTACGTCGGTCGAATATAGTTCTAGCTTTAGTGATTAAATCTCACCCATGTTCTTTCAGTTGCCATTTGCGTTCCAGGGCTGCGGTAACTCATTCGAACTATCCCGCAGCCCATTTTATATTATAGGGCGGTTTTTGTAGTTTACAGTCAATGCACGCGTCATGCTCGTGAACGGGTGACGTGAGTTAAGACTAGTCATCTCTTAGCTGCCAGTGGCTTAATTTATATTACTTATCTACATTGTGCTTACATAATAGAAGCAACAAGAAATATGTAACGAAGATTTATGTAACTCATAATATGATTCTCTTTTAGTGCACTCATTTATTGTCCACCCATCTCTCATAGTACACTCTTTTAGTGTCCGCCCAAAGAGTTTCTTGGACGTTCTTCTCCATAGAGATCTACGCTTTGGAAAACGCAATTTAGCTTTACTTTTTTGACTGACCGACATTTTGAAAATTCAAACGTACAGGTCGCGCGATGAATCAAGATCGCTCGGCAAAAGTGGATGGGGCATGCGCAGTATTCAATTCTAAGGTCTATTTGGCGACGTACGGGCGGGTGTGCGCCGTCGGCGACACGTCATTGGTAGATAGATTCGCTCTTCAATTCCCGCGTTGCGTTCTCGCGTCTCATTGGATACTGTTGTACTTGGATACTGTTGTACTTGGGTACTGTTGCGTACAGCTTGTGTTATCGTATTAGTAATACGTAGTCGTAAAAAAAAGGGACTAAATATAATGACCACCATAAAACGCTTTGGTACCCTTAGTTCTTTTGTCAAAAATATATTACTTGACACCAAAAAAATTAAATCCTAAAGTTACAATAGACTGTACTTTAAATTGTATTCGAACACCAAATGTAGTAAATGATAACCAATCTTAGCGAGCAAATTAATGCGCTCTTTTTAGCCCCGTAGAGCAGGATGATACTTTGTCTAATCAACAATCTATCTTAGTGGAATTTTAGGGCACCCCGGGTCGGATAGATTTAGGTTAGAAGAAGGTGGCGGGGTCGTAGTGAGCGAGCGAAGCGAGCGAACACAGACCCCGTCACCTTCTTCGAGGTTATTTTTTTTTAAACCACCCAGAAGTAGGAGCCCCGCTACGCGGGGCTCCGTCGAGCTGTCTTGGCAGGTAGTTAACCTAACCTCAAAATTTTAACTACTGATATCTCCGTAACCATGGGGTTCTGCCGATGCTTTATTTGGATTCATTTTGCTTAAATAGGATAGCGAGATGTTAAAACTTTGGTTATAATTTTACATTAAAATGTAGGTTTAATTTTGGTGATCATATCTGGTGGTAAGTTAAACATAAGCCTAAAAAAAATGGTTAAAAATAAAGTTTTAAAACAGCTAGCCAGAAAAATGGTTTACGACGTGAATTGTTACGTTAAGAAAGAAACTAACGAAATTATTATTTTTAATTTTAATTTTAAAATTTTTAATTTTTCTGAATTTACCTACTTACAAGATAAATTACAAGCAAAAACCAGTGTTATTATAAGTTATGTTACTAAGGTTCAAACATACGAAATTAAAAATAAAATCCTAACATACTAAGAATTTCTGTGCGCAATTGTACACATGCGCCGATTGCCCCCACTACTTTCACCGAGCGATCTTGATTCACCGCGCGACCTGTACCTGTAATTGGTCTATTTGATATAAACGTTACTGATTTCACATTTTACGTAATCAGACTTACCAATTCTATTAACCTAGGGAACTTGACGGTCACAGATTTAACATAAGATACGGGATCTAACTCCTCACACAACGGATTGCCTTCCAACCAGAGCTTCTCTATTTTGCTGCTGACCCTCGATAATTCTGCAATTGAGGGTATCTGTAAAAGGATATTTATTTAACTTTAAGATATGGGGTAAAATAATAAACAATTAGTCTTAAAAATAATAATAGTTAGTTAAAAATAATAAGTTAGGTGTGTAGTGTTTGTAAACACTTACAACTGACTAACACTGAAAATAAGATGAAAGCTATGCTAAGCGATATTCTCGTTAGATGGCGTTGAAGTAAACATTTTTAACCGCGTAATGGATTTTTATACGACTTTTACTAATAGAAAAAACAAACCCCTTGAGCGTCCAGTAAATCCACACAATCTGATTTCTTCTGCAGTTTCTACTTTTGATGAAAACAAAGAAAGTATGTTTAAAATAGATAAGAAAATACTCACATTATTATTGCTAAAATTCATAGCTGTCAAATCTGCTTTGATGAAAAAGTTCAATACATCTAATGGTATTTGGCTGAAATCATGAAATATTAATTTATTACTATTCAAACTAGTGAAAAATAGGCTACAAGGAATAGGGGCCAACAGAAACATTGTGGCAAATTGGTCGAGCGATTGGTTGCTGTGCAGTGCGTCTCTAGATACCTACACAGATCCTACCAGGAGTTCTTAACGCGATCCAATTGACGACCAAAGCTAAACTGTAATAGGGGTTGGAGCTAGGGTGTATAGAGCCATCCCTTTCTCTCGCTACACGCCATGGTAAAACCCTAGATAGTTCCGGGTTTGGGTGTCTCGTGTTAGTGAATGTACCCACGATACAGGGTAATTCCTAATGTGGGGACAGTTTAAAAGAACCAATTTCTTTTAGTCGTGTTAAAACTATAATCTACTCACGATAAGAAAATAGTGATTCATCAGTTCAACTGCTAAGTATAAGTGTAGTACTGGGGTAAAAATTAAGCCATTTTAATAAATATTGAAGCAAACTTTTTATTACACAGTATTTTTTAATTTAAAATATTAAGTAATTATTTTAAAATATAATTAGAATCGTCAGTATTTTATTTTTATGAATACTTAGGTGAGGCATTTTGAAAATTTGTAAAAGACGCGTCCGTACTGCTTCAAGGGTTTGCTTCAACTGATCAACGTGAACACGGCTTTGCTCTAATTGATCAAGGGGAGTGGCTAAGCTGTAGCCTGATTCACGTAAAATCAAACAAGCCAAATATCGTTGAAGTTTTATAGTCGTTCGATCGAAGTCCTATCCAAAATCGGTATTCACGTGTTCCTTAATCGGGATTGGATACAATGACAACTCAACTGGCTCGAAATTAAACGATATATCAAACACTTATTTCCAGTTACATTAATAAGTATTCTACCAGGGTAATGAAATACAGATATTTTTTTTTAAATCGACTTTTCGACCAAACGACTTTAAAATCGGTGTCGTTCAAACTCGATTGATGGATGTGAATACGGTAATGGTCTAAACGACTAAATTGCTACGATATCGTTACGGTTTTGATTACGTGAATCGAGCTACAGTAGATCAACAATGAGTCATTATTTTCAAAACATGAAAACACTATTGAATAAAATGGCCTATGCATCTTGCACAGGGTTTTTATAGGTGGTAAGCCATCAAATAACTTCTTCCGCTTTCTGCAAAGCGAGAGGACGTGTTTCGTGCATTGCCGCATAAGCATGCACAGGCTGCCCTTGCAACTAAAATAGATGGTCATTTTTGATACTGCTTCTGCTTTGTAAATGAATGTTGGTTTTCTATGGTTTATATTTAATTTTGGGATCGAAATTGTACAGTTTGATCTCGCCCAAATAGTTTCATCATCCGACTACCAGTCTAACGGCGTTGCGCCACCGGTACATACATGGTGGAGATCCAACCCATATGCACAAATAATTTTGGGAACACATTCATTATGCGAAAAGCTAAAGAGTGGAATTCTCTGCCAGATGCTGTGTTTCCTGATAGTTACATTTACAAGCTAGGGTTCTTCGAGTGAGTGAATGTGAATGGCAAGTGAACTCCATCGTCGTACTAGGCAAGTGAAATAGTAGTCAAATGTGAGTCTATCAATAATAATAATAATAATAAAAAAATTCTTTAATATAATCAATTTCCAAAAAAAAAACATGTCTCTAATTTGATTTCTCTAGGCAGAAACAGTATTTGAATATAATGACCAATCCTTTTAGTTACACCTTTGTGTAATTGTTACAATGGAAAACTAATGAAAAGCATAATTTTTGTACCTTAGATTATTGTTGCTTAAGTTTAACATTTTTGTGTCTCTTCCCATTCTGAGCATCAGTATTTTAAAATTGGCCAGGAGGGATATTTTGTAAAAATATATTTTCTTATCTGTAAATTCTGAAAAGCAAATAGAAGTCATATTAACAATTAAAATTATTACAATTACATATATATAATAATTTTTTCTTATTATAAAGTTAGAGCCGGCTAATTAGCCTTTATCCATTGCATAGATATGTCTATACATAAAATAAAAATAATTAAATTGAAGTGTCTTTTGTAGTATCAAAATAAATATTTTTTTTTACTAAATGTTTAAGAAAGTATATTCAATACTAATCTAATTTTTTTTCTTTCCAATTGTTCTGGCAAATCTCCAAAATACCTGGACCTATTTTGATGGGATTTTCACTCAGGATAGCTGATGTTACAAGGAGTTACCTACCTATTTAATTACTTTTACTAACTGCAGTTGTCTCATCAATGACGGATTACTTACCAGGATCATCACAGAAATTAGATAGATCCAGCTCGCATTTCTCACTGAACCTTCGGCTTACAATACCAGAGACAATCTCATCAACAGTTGTCATCGATTTAAAGAAGTCTACGGAAGTCTTATCGTTGAAAAGTACATCCACACTGTACATGTTTTTGTTATAGGGAAACATGAAATCAAATTTTATGATTTTTGATAGCAAATACAAATTGGAGGTGTAAAAAGTGGCTATATCACCCTGCGTTGTACAGTTGACAGGTATTAGGACAGTGCCGAAGTATGTGGAAATACTGTCAAACAACTCGTGCAAAGTATCTTGCCAGTTGTGTATCTGAAAATAGAAGCATAAAGTTAGGATAAAATCATTTATTGAAATTCTCAAGTTCAGTTAAAACCTCAAGCGAACACTGGTATTCACTCTCTCATTGTTTTTCTGTTGTGCCTCTAATTACGGTACTCGAAAGGTGATGAAGCTAATTTTACTTTCCGAAGCACAGAGCACTATTAAGAATTCAAAATATAAAGATTAAAATAAGCCCTCAATTGCATGTGCATGGTGTATAAAATGATGAGGTGGCCTTTTATAATAATAATGTATTTATTTAGAGTCAAAACATGGTAAAATAGTTACATAAAATCTTAGGAATGCCTGTACTACGATAATCCTGTATCACAGGCGGTAGAAGTTCTTACAATATTGTTTTTGCGGGACAATGAAATCTATTTTGATACCGGCAAGCTCGGCATTTTCTGTACCTTTGTTCTTTTTTATTATTTTTGTATGTAACCTTGTGCTGTCTGTCCCGAATAAAAGTTTTTCTATAATATTTTTTCTATTCTAACATAACATGCCTATTCAGCTCTACCATATCTAAGGTAGCTAAATGGTCTAACACATAAGGCACTGTTAGTGAGCATGAGCAATTCAGCATCTTTCAACTGCCTTGCTTGTTCATGTAGTTACCAATAAAAAAATAATTAATGACTTTCTATAACTTCATTTAAAAAATTTTGAAAGAAAAAACCTTTTTAGCTAATAATATCAAGCCATAATTTATGTAAAAACCTTTTTTGAGTTGAAAGTAATAAACACATCAATACAAGAAAAATATTAAGCCAGCATTTAGCCAAGCACTTTTTTATGGGTATAAATCTGCTAATTTGTAACGTACCTACTTGTCGTGTGTACAAAAATTTACCATTTACCTTGATGTATTTTACGATAGATAGGTTTTAGGCAGGCAATTTATCAAGATAAGTTTTCGAGGCGTTAAGAATACTGCTGTAATACATTTTAAAAAGGCTACGAACCGATTAAGCCTGTAAGTAATATAAACAACATACCATTATCTTGTGGAAATAATGTTTAGCAGATTTATCTTCACTTTGTAAACAATTTTCAATACTTTCAACAATAACAGAAGATGCTGTTACTCTATTGAGGAGGAATTTCTTGTATTTCTGAAGTGCATAATTTTCAGTCGTCATTGCGAGAGTTTATTGATGAACTTTTATTTCGTGCTGATAATTTGCCGATAACGATATTGATCAAGATGATTTTTTATGAACCATCAAGGAAATGGAATTGTCAAGTAATTGATTTTTTTGTCAACAATTCAACATCAACAACATTGAGAGATGATAGCTATCAGGTGTCAGTGTATTGTCTGTCAACTGTTTGTCAACTTCATAGACTACTATTCTCTAGCCCCGCGTTCCGAATTGCGTCAAAAGCGATTATATCGCGAATCCGAATAATGCGCAACGTCACAAACAGTACTCAGTAGTCCTTATATTTTGTGACTATTAAATTCGGTCGGATATGCGATATAATCGCTTTTGACGTAATTCGGAACTAAGGGTAGATGGATGAAACTTCAACTCACTTCAACTCTTCTAATGGCCTTTGTGGAAGAGACACCACAATTTTGCCAATAAATAACACGTGCGAATTAAACCATCAAACGTTTGAGAGTAACAGTAAAAATATATCGTTCTTTTTAATAAAAGTACAAAATATTTCTATCCAATGGATAGAATCGAGAGGTCAATGTTTTGTCAACTTTCGCTGTATTTTATTTTTCATACATTAAATTTTTTTGTAGTAGGTATTTAGCAACAAATGTTTCGAGCCTTTTTGGCAAGAACGCTACGTGTCAACTCTATCTACAAAATCATGCTCAGCTCCGTTTTATCGACTTCGCGCCTGTTTCAATAATTCTACATAATCTGTATTGTCAAGTTGTGCAAAATAAAAAATTACACTAATTTTACAACACAGTATCATCTAAAATAGCTATTTAATAGGAATCACTTGGCGAATAGTTGAAAGAGCGCTCGAAAAATCTCGCCAAAATTAAAACGCTAACTAAACTAGTGTTGTTTGATAATAATACTAATTTGCTGTCGTTTTTAGATGTAATTAGTTTTATTAATTTTTTGCAGCACTATTTATTCGTCGTCGTCACTTGGATGGATTCTATTCTTCTCTTTGGATCAACTTTGAAAAGCTACTTTGACATTTCATTATTTATCAATTTATTGACTGGGCTAAGTTGATAAAAGTTTTTATCAGTAGATTGGTTTTCTTTAAGTGAGATTATTTCTAATAATGAATAAGCCGGCAATAATATTATTACTCTGCAAAATTGCACTTTTTGTATTGGTTTTTATGAGTGTAATTTCACATGTCATTGCTGATTCGGCCCCTAAAAAAATGCAAATTGGGGTTAAAAAAAGACCCAGCGAATGTCCAATAAAGAGCAAAAAAGGAGACCTTTTGCACATGCATTACACGGTAATTACCTATTCATTTTTACTATGAAACAACTGTGGTCATAACCTCAAGTACATATGAATTATCAATGTGGAGTGGATTCTAGGCTATATGATTTCCCCGGCCACTAGGTGCGGCTTTGTAGACGGCGAGCAGTGGGTAGGTCGCTGTCTGGTAAAGACAAAGCCCTAGTCGACTGCGCACTGTTCTGCTCATGCCTCAGAGATGTGAGCAAAATAGATAGACCTCACTGGGGCCGATGATGCTAGGGCTACAGGATTTTCGGAAGAGTTACTATGACCCTGGAGTGCATGGTTATTGAAAGAACATAGAAGGGGTTTTGTCAGTAAAAGTATGACAATCCTTCCCGCTCCACCCCAAGTAGGAGAAGTTGATGATTTCCCGCCTCGCAAAAGTCTACATGATTTGTAGTATAACTATGTGCTAGATGCAATTCCTTCAATTTGACCTATCGAATACCATAATTAGAGACACTGAGAGAAAGGCACTGAGAGAGCGAACACCGGAGTTCCCTTGGGGCTTACTGAATTAAATTATACTGAAGGATTAATACTTTCATTTGACTGGCCTGTTGGTCTAGTGGTTAGTGGCCCTGACTGCTATGCCGCAGGTCGTGGGTTCGATTCCCACCCAGGACAAATGTTTATGTGATGAGCATGATCATTTGTTCTGCGTCTGGGTGTAATTTATCTATAATATGCATGTATTTAGAAATATATAAGTATGTTTATCAGTTGTCTAGTACCCATAACACAAGCTCTGTTTAGCTTGGGACTAGACGGCGTTGTGTGATAGTTGTGGTATATTATATTATTATTATATTCTCCTAACTTTCAGGGTACCCTGGATGATGGCACTGAATTTGATAGTTCAATTCCACGAGGAAACCCTCTCACCTTCACTTTGGGTTCCGGCCAAGTCATAAAAGGTTGGGACCAAGGTTTGATAGGTATGTGTGAAGGAGAGCAGAGGAAACTAGTCATTCCACCTCATTTGGCTTATGGTGAGGCTGGTGCACCACCGAAGATACCAAAGTCTGCAACACTAACATTCCATGTAGATCTTGTTAAAATTGAAAGAAAGGATGAACTGTAATTTAATAATTAAATAGCCTTCAGCATATTTACTTTACAGTCTGCAATTTATGTAAGTTTGGTGATCAATATTGATTCAGATGTTGTGTTTCCATTTAATTATGGGTGTTTTTTTTTACTTTTTACATTATAATGAAGAAAAATTAAATATATTTTGCTGAAGGTATATAACTGTAGTTTTTTTTTTCCTTTTTGAATGGTAGTTATATTATGATTTGACTGTTTTGAACAGCTATCAATCAAATAATTAATTAATAAGGCACCTCAATGTCTTAAAAAAAAACATAAACAGGTTTAGGTGCAGTAAGTCCATCACTGAAGTGTACCTGTACAGCACTGCCAGATAACTTGACAGACTAAAATTCGGCCCTACCTGACAAGTACTAAGAAATTCCCAAAAGAAAAGCTATATTGCTTTACTTAACATGGGAAGTGAATCCACACCTCACGCTTAATAGTCGCCTGTGTAAACTCTTAGGAGCATTTGTTGTTCCGTACCTAAAGGGTCCAAATCACTCGCGTAGCTACCGAGGGGCTATGCAAGGTAGCGCTCCGGGGCCACTAAGGTCGGGGAGGGGGGGGGGGGGCCAAAACCTCATTAGTAAACCTATTGAACTAGGTACTGAGACATTCTTTCCCGCTCCACCCAGAACAGGAGAAGTTATTGATGATTTGCCCCTGGGCCATTATTCACCTAGCTACGCCATTGGTCCACGTCAACGAAACCCTATTCTATATTTATTTTCTTAATCGTTGAAAGTCGATTTATTTTTTAAATAAATTGTTTCACTAAATAGTCTATGAGTTACTATTTAGAGACTTATTTATATGTATAGATGGCAACATTGGTCTGATAAATGGTGTCATTAGTGTCATTGGGTGTCATTCCACTGTCATTTGTCATTCGATAATAATTTTGCCGTATTTACAAATTGTATTTTCTAACTTTGCACGGTTCAATGAATTGTGATAACGTGGTAAAATATTAAAGCTGTTGCAATAATGGTTAAGATAATATTTCTTCACCCGGATTTGGGTATCGGTGGCGCTGAACGATTGGTTTTGGATGCAGCATTGGCTTTCAAGAAGAAGGGCCACGAAGTAGCGTTTTATACAAACCATCATGATACCTCACACTGCTTCACGGAGACGAAAGATGGTACTTTTCCTGTATCCGTCGTAGGGGACTGGATACCGCGCTCAATATTCGGCAGGTTCAAAGCCGCGTGTGCCTACGTCCGCATGGTTTACGCAGCTGTTTACATGGCATGGTACGTCATCCCCGCTGAAGAGCCTACGCTTATATTCTGCGACCTCATCTCTCTTTGCATTCCTTTCTTAAAAATGGCCAGAGGTCCTTTCCGCGTCGTATTTTATTGCCATCATCCTGATAAGCTTTTGTCATCAGAAGGAGGAATTTTGAAAAAGATCTACAGAGCACCATTGAATTGGTTGGAGGAATTGACAACAGCACAGGCAGACAAAGTGCTAGTCAATAGTAAATATACCGCCAGAGTGTACCAAGATGCATTCCAGAGAATCAAAGATACACCTGACATTTGCTATCCATCCATAAACACTGAGTTCTTCAGAACAACAACACCAAAACCTTTAAAAGAGGTGGTTCCGGTGGGTACGGATAAGTTTATTTTCTTGTCAATAAATAGATATGAGAGAAAAAAGAATCTCCCCCTAGCACTAAGAGCATTTGAACATTTAAAACATGTTTTGAATGAGGCTGATTGGAACAGAGTACATTTAATAATGGCGGGAGGATTTGACCCAATAAACTTAGAAAATATGGAGCACTATATTGAGCTGACTGATTTAGTGGCTGAATTGGATATAGAGGATAAGGTTACCTTTATGAAATCTCCTAAAGATGATGAGAAAGTGTCTCTTTTGTACAACTGCAGAGCTTTGGTGTATACTCCATCAAATGAGCATTTTGGAATTGTACCTTTAGAGGCCATGTATTTCAAGAAGCCAGTGATAGCTGTGAACAGCGGCGGACCAACGGAAACAATTGTGAATGAAGTAACTGGGTTTTTATGTGAACCTAGTAGCAAGTCCTTTGCGAATGCTATGAGCAAATTAGTTCAGAACCCAGAGTTGGGTCAAAAACTGGGAGAAGCAGGTTTAAAGAGATTTGAAACAAAATTTTCATTTGATGCGTTTACGGACCAGTTAGATGGGATATTGACTAGAGAAAGGCAGATAGCATCTGAAGCCCGCACAATTGAGTATGAGAATCGTAAACGTAAATAACAGGATGCCGGCACTCCGACAATATGTGATATTGTTTGAGTGTGCTTACCTAAGAATCTACGGGGTACTATAGTTTTGATGGCTCAATAACTTAGTAATGACATAAGAGACATTGTGTGTAGTCAAAATATCCTCTCAAAGCTTTCTGCTGTAATGCTAAAGCAAATTAAAGTGATGTAAATAATCGATGTTAATTATCTATGTACATATGTGTGTATATGTAAAATGAATATTATTAGTTGGGATAAGCATAAGGCAGGGACACTGGCTTTCTGAATTGAATATTTGAAATTGAGATGGAAACTGTAGCTTAGAATATTATCATACGTTAATTCATTAAACCCCAAGCGAATGAAACCAGAAACGTTTATTTCAAATAGACCAATTACAGGCATTTTTGAATTGTCAAAATGTCGGTCAGTCAAACAAGTGAAGCTAAAATCCGTTCGCTCTCTCATTGTCTTTCTAATTACGGTATTCAAAAGGTTAACCTATCAAACATAAAGTTTGATAAATTCCTAACTTCTTACTGAGTGTGAATCTAGAGATTGTCATATTACCATATTCAACTCCACCATATCCTTCTGTCAACTCTCGTTGTTACTAATTAGAAATTTGGCCTTGTTAACTAATTTTTCCATGTCATACTTACTTAATCTTAGTAAATGAATTTCTAGCATTTCTTACTTACCCTTAAGGTTACCTCTAGTTGGTAATGAATATTAGTAGTAAGTACTTGACTCGCCGACTCATCAAGGCCTGGCCTAAACCCTTGGACCTAGAAAACTGAATTTCATCTCAGTAGTTTATAATTATTGTCGACTTAAAACTTGGCTAGGGGGCCAAGTTTTAAGTCGACAATAATTATAAACTTACTCTAAACTGAAGGGCGTGGTTTGGTTTTCTTTAATGTAATCTTGGTTTAATTGAAGTTTGTTTTGTCTATACTCTGTGAAAACCCCATCAAGGTTGATATTGGTCTGGCAGTGACACGCACAATTTGCGTCTCGCTTGACGAGCGAACGCAGCTTATTTCGTGGCAATGGTCCTCGGTTTTTGAATTTAGAATGAGAAATTATGAACTAATTTCTCAGCTTCGAATTCTCAATTCAAAAACCGGGTGTTTGTGCTGTAAATGAATTAAAAATAGTAGGTACATTATGATATAAGTGTGTAATGTTAGTGATTGTAGTCGAGGCGGTATTTAGACCCGAGCCGTGGCGAGGGCCATTATGTACCTAAGTGCAGTGCAATAATAGTCACTTTCTGATCAAGTGTATTGAAAAAATGTTTATTGTTTTTATTAACTAGCATTTCTGGCGTGATCTTAAATAATTGTATTGCTATTTATGTCTATTTAGAGAGAATCTGTAATTATTATTCTTTGTCTTTGGTATGCTTAAGACTTATATAAAATGCTTTTAAACTGTGTCTCCCATTATCGCGCTTCATGGATCATAAAAACAGTAAAAGCATGCATTTGCAGAATATTTTTGTATTTAATGTAAAAGTAAATATGTAACTAGCAGCCACATTGTTAACGGTACTAAAAAGAAATATAGCATTATTGTTATAAAAAATTGTAAATAATAAACATTGATTCTAAAAATATTTTATTTTATTGATTCTTATTTCCTAATTATCATTTTTTTTTTTTCAATTATCATAATATAAGTGGTCAGCTATTTGAGGACCCTCGTCAAAATACCTAACCTACTGATACATTATCTAGGTATATATATTACATACAATATAAACAATGACATCAAGTATTGTGGATCGGACAGATTCCAATAAGAAAACATAAAAAATTATTAATTTAATTAAATTTACTAATTTTGAAACAAGTGCAGATAGTTCATTGCGACCGAGGCTCAATTCGTACGAACCGTAGTCGAGTGTGTGTTATGGAGCCGAGAGAACAAAGATGATGAGTATGACATTAACATTTTGAAAAAAAAATGCTGCTGAGAACTGTACCACCTGGCTGAGAAACAAAAATGGTTCACGAAATACCTGAACAAAAGTATTTACCAAAAAAAAAATCAGATTATTTTAGGCCGTTATTACGCACCCCGTAGCGTAGTGCGTGAATGCGTGTCTTAACGTTGCTTGTAAGTATCTCCGTTTGTATAGAAAACACGCACAGTCCAATACACTGAAAATGCATCCACATGCGTTCATGTAGATCACGCACCTACATGCAAAGAAACATGCACTCACGCGCGACGGTGCGGGGCGACACGCAAGGTATGGCACACTGAGTCTCGTAGTACCGTGCGTGATTTTGTATGAAATCAGTGCGTGCCTGAATGAATTTACAAAACGCACCTACGCGCGTGAGTGCGTAAAAAACCTGCACGAAGATGCAGATCTGCACTCCCGCAAGTAGGTACATGCGTAGGTGCGTTTTCACGCGCTACGCTGCGTTTTGCGTGGCAGGCAGTGTGATAACCGCCTTAGAACCTCGTCCTTTTTTTGAAGTCTGATAAAAATGTTATTTCACTCTGCACTGCTGCGGCTGCCTTATTTGGGATAGAAAATAAGTCAATTTAAAGCTAAAATAAAACTACATTAAACCGACGCACAGGTGAATGTAACACGACTTGTACGTAGAACGACGTCTCGTGGCGTGGATCAAGTGTAGCTCTACAAGTCTAGTTTCCTTATAAAATGTATGGAGACCGATGCGCCCATCGGTGTGTGTGTGGCACACGTGTGAGCAGAGCGTCGATCTCCATATATTATATTTTGTATGGAAACTAGACTTGTAGAGCAACACTTGATTCACGCCACGCGACGTTGTTCTACGTATAAATCAGTACCCCTAGCCAAGTTGATAATCTGCAATCCATAACGCTAGTAGAAAACTTCAAATGTACGGGAATGACGTCACCTCAACGCTCAGTCACGTGGTCAGAACAAAAGATTCGCGGGCGTGGCCAACTCGAGGCGTTTGACGCAAGAGAAACGATTGTAACTTGCTTGGCTAGGGCTTGGAAGGCGTGCTATGTGTGCGTAGGTCTAAAGTAGTTCTAGCTAATATGCTGCCATGTTTCTTTGATGGTTCTAGTGCGTTGTCGGGCAGACTGTCCCGGAACTAAAATATACGGTCCACAGAATTAATACTCGTATATTATTGCAATTAACCAACAATTATAATCCAAAGATAACGGCACTCGAAGAGCAATATCGTTATCATATTGATAATATTATGTCACTGCTCTATAAATACTTAGTCATTAGGTAATCAGTAGTCGGCAAACGGATTGTTGATTAGGTACCTACATGATACAGGAGGTTAGAGTTTATTTCTTAACGTTTATATTATACAAGAAGAGATATAGGCTATATTTTTTTAAAACAGTAAATGAACGTTGAATTTTTGCCGGTTCTTTTCCGATTGCGATTTTTCGGCGTTAGTGATGTAACGAATATTCGCATTTGCAATCGCGCGAATATTCGCACATTTTTACACAAGAAACATGCGAATATTTACCAATTTTTCTTGACAAACAAAAAGGTATTTAAGTATCAATTTGATTGAACAGATATAGAATGATAATACAATTGAGGTGAAGAATGTTAAATTTCAACGAATATTCGCGAACAATATTCGCGAATATCAAAAAAAAAAAAAAAGCCAAATATTCGCATGTTTCTTGTGAATTCTGCGAATATTCGCGAATGCGAATGCGAATATTCATTACATCACTATTCGGCGTAATATTGCGCGCTTGATCTTACCTCAAAAATTTTGACTAGCCAGTTGGTCTAGTAATTAGTGCCCCTGACTGCCATGCCAGAGGTCGTGGATTCGATTCCTACGCAGGACAAATGTTTGTGTGATGAGCACGATCATTGATCCTGTGTCTGGGTGTAATTTATCTATAACTAGCTTTTGACCACGGCTTCACTCGCGTACATAAAATATAGCCTGTTACTCAGGAATAAAATAGCTTTCCATCGGTGAAATACTTAATTTCAGCAATTGGACCAGTACTTTCAGAGATTACCTTCTACAAACAAAAACTCTTTATAATATTATAGTGCAGATTAGTGCAGATCAAATGATTTCTCCCGTTCTATGGCGGAGGCGGAAACAGATTCAAGATTTTCAAGAAGATTTCCGCATAAAAAGTATCCTATGTCCGTCTTAACACAAGCTCTGCTTAGCTTGGGACTAGACGGCGTTGTGTGATACTCGTAGTTGTGGAATATTAAAAGTGATATTAGGTACTTGGGATTTTATACCCTATTCTATGCGTCTTCTCATAACGTACAATCCCCAGCGCACGAATAGCAAAAAAAAGTGCACGAAAAACAACCGCAGTCTCACAGCTCAAGCTGCACGATCACATTACGTGAGCTGTGTACGTCTGTGCGTGTTTTAGGCGCAAGACGCAAGGAAATAAAATTATTGCCAAACGCGTCAGGCTTCTCGCATCGAGCAGATATTGCATTCTTGTAGAACCTAAGAATCATCATCAGAATTAGAATCTTCATAATAGTCGGATATAAATAGTCGCACATAATATCACACTCCATGAAGGAGTGCAATAGATTTGCATAAAAAAATGTCTTCGCTTATTCGAGACGCTTAGTCGACAGAATAATAATAATAATAATAACCCCATCGCCGTATCTCTACGTTGACGTCGTGGTGGGGCTTGCGCGCTCCAATGAACCCTAAGTCTGTGTCGGTAGCGCTTGCTTAGCCGTAACATGCCTAGGGTGAGGGGCCAGACCAAGAGAGATACAATCCGCAGGGCAGTTTTGTGGCGAACTGTTGGGCATTAGCGAGCCCACGGACCCGATCTCCCGGGAGAATTCTTGTTCTTCATCTCCGGCTTGCCTTTATTGGCCGGTCGTAGTGAACACTGACGAGGAACAGAGCTCCCACCTCTCTCTTGCCTTTATTGGCTGGCTTGAGTGGAGATTCGCAAGAGCAAATGCGCTCGGGAGAAGGATGTATAATCCAGTAAGGTGCTGGTAGGGATCTTGACCGTACTTCCGGGATTGTCCTGATAGCCGTGGTATACCTCTCCACTCCTCAAGCACATCAGGATATGTTGCCCTCTTGTTGCTACGTCACTTCGTGCTAGCGACCATTTTGGGGGCCCATTTGTTGAGTGTGCAAGTCACCCCTTGCCTTTTTATCGATGGAAATTAAAAACATTGTTTAGGCAGGGGCCATAGTCTTAACATAGTTCCTGGTAACCAGTCCACTTAAGACTCCAAAAACCATAGCCTTATATTAGTTTTTCACATGTTGCAATAGTTTCCCTTCAACCGGGGGTTGTCCTTGGATGCACATAGCTACTAGCATAGCGCATACAGGGATAATCGCCGGTTGGTACCACGTTCCATTAGAAGCAGCTAAAAGGGCCTCTGCGAGTTGGTTTCGGCTCCTCGTATGCCTTCCAAAGGTCCAGAACCTCATGGTCCTGAGATAAATAAATGTATAAAAATAATAATAATAAATTTATTAACAAAAAGGCAGGTACATCTTATCTATCGTAATCAAAATATAAAGTATTAAATAAATATTGACAGAAGACGATTCATGAGAAAATTTTAAGTACATACTTATTTTACTTGCTAAGGCTGCATTTTCTGCGTTCTGAAAAACTTCGTTGCTGAATTAGCACTTAACAAACTATTTGGTCTCCTAATTCTATCTTTAATGCTAATTCTCCTTGATATCAAATCATGGCCCATATCCTTACCTACCTAGTTACATTGCAGCTTCTCTGTTCACAATATTACAAAACGCAATACCTAGTCACCTATATAGGTATATCGTTGGAAATTTCTCACCTATATAGGTATATCGTTGGAAATTTCAAATGTCAAAGGTGATAATATATTGCACTACTGGATTTTCAACGGTAGATTGCTGAGCTGAGCGTTTAAAATCCAAAAATGCATTGTATGTCCCTTACGTCATTTAGTACTAGCGTCGTCAGCTATGACCTAGGTATCTCTCCGCCCACGATAGCCGCAGTGCCTATCGACCGGGGTTTGAGCCTGCGCCGTTGCATCAAGGTCATCTAGCACCCGTGCCGCAGTGGATGCTGCAGCTGACAGTGCGACGTCGACCGTGCAACGAGCAAGACGTGTTGGTGCACCAATCTACAGATAGGTGCTTGAGAAAGGGCTGCTTCTGGGCGAGAGACTTAAGGTATGTTCCAAGATCAGTTTATTTTTGGTAATTTTTATAGAATAGATGTTAAACAAAGTGGGAGCCAACATACTGCCTTGAGGGAGACCGTTTTTTTGTCGACGTCATCTGCTCTCTTCTGACTGGAAACACACCTGAAGCAGGTTTATTTTTGATTCGGCAGAGTTCTCGGTGTAATATTCTTCGATTTTCCAGTTTTTTGGCGTCAATTACGTAAGTATCTAATTGTAGATTGTTTAACTTGTCTAAAGTATGTAGGTGTATTCCTGAAGCCTGCGGAGGCTGAATCAACGGAACAATCCAGAAAAAGTAGAATGAAGTAAGTTTTTGGAAATTTTGGCGAATTTTTACCCGTCTTTGCATTCACGACTTCATGAGACCCAGTTTCAACCTAGGATTCGCAGAAGATTATTGTGCAACGCATTTTTTGTATAATTAGGTCATCAACCGACAATGACGAGGCTTCAAGGGAGAGCAGCGAGGGGATGATATATCCTTTACCCACTAGATATAGCAAACTCTTTACATCATTATAATGCATTGTTTTGTGCTCCTAGATGAAGTCATCAGTCGACCTCAACATCTATAGTGGCATCAAAGCGTCACTATCCACCGTCCAGATGCAGCCTGAAAGCATGACGTAAGTTTTTTTTTATGATTTTTGATCCATTCAGATAGAGGTAGAATTGAAGATGCAGTAACGCGATGAAGTCTTTAGGAGGGGCCTACAAGGGATATGTAACTCACAAACCTTATAGACCGATGCTATAGTGTTACGTAACTCACATCATAGGGAGGTAGTGGGTGACGTATACGTATGTGACGCATCCCCTCGCATTCCTGCAACACTCTGACGCTTCTATTCCCTGAACTTCTTTTTATAAAGGTTGTTTTGGGTCATTGCCTCACTGATGGCTATGATTCACGAAGCATAAAATAGAGTAGTTTCGGTTATTTAAAGGCCTCAGGGAGGAAATTTTTATTTACAGTACACACAATAGGCTAGTGGCCGTAAAAAATGTAATTAGTCCGTCTTTTAGATTATTCAAAAATAAGGGACACGTATTTTTTTTTTTGTAAAATAAACCAAAAATGACAAAGTTACGTGCCCGCCGTGCTGCATTTTTTCGCACGGGGTGACGTACAACGTAACTTTAATGGGCTATATCTTTGTTATTTTTTGTTTAAACGAAAAAAGAAAAAATACGTGTCCAATATTTTTTTATAATCTAAAATACGGACTAAATAAAATGTAATTATTTTGACCCTGGACACTACCCTACATTTTTAAAAATTGTTAGCTTATTTTAATAATTCTTGTGTGTTTGGTGGATCGATGTGAGAAATGAAATCAAAAAGAATGGACCGCCTTCCACCTTGTATTTTATTTTTTGTAACGGTTGTAATATTTTTTTTAAATTCTTTATCTTTGCGAATTTTGTCGTCAGTCAGTATATAATATTTACGAATTTATGTTCTTTAACATCGTCCTGCACTTTCATATAACCTAAAGTTTTGAACCTTTGGTGCAACACTGGTAATTGTTTCTGTAAATGTGGAGAGGGGAAGGAAAAATGGTGAGATTTTTTGAGGGGTCTTTTTTTTGGTGGGTAAAAATCATCCCAATGACATCCTCCGCCCTTGGGCGGAGCGGGAGATAGTGTCAGACTCTTACTGACTAAAAATCCCACCCCGTCCCTTCTTGCCTTTTGTACTGGGGCCGAGCTACCTTTCGGAACCTAACTACTAACCTAACCTAATCCTGGCCGCAGTAGGAGGAGGGGTCTTGCAGTTGCCCAATTAATACCATTATTATATTTTATTTCATTCATACTTAACAAACTTTCCAAGAAGCAGATAAATAATAATATTTCACAACTAACACAACGCCTTCTAGACTCAAATTAAGCAGAGCTTCTGCTATGAGTACTAGACAACTGATAAACATACCCTAAACACATAAAATTATAGATAAAGTAAACCCAAAGACAGATCAAATGGTTGTGATCATCACACAAACATTTGTTTTGGATGGGAATCGAAACTGCGACTTCTAGACCAACAGACGAGTCTTATCTCTAACCTTTCCCCCTCTTGTCTTTAATTCATTAAACGCCAAGTTCGCTCTCTCATTGTCTTTCCATTGTTAATCTGCTTCAATTTTCTTGCAGAGTCCCGAGCGACGGCCTGCTAAAGGCACCCTTCTCTGGGAGTATGCTGACCCGTCGCGGCTCGCTCGGAGCATCGTCGAGCGCACTCAATGGACACGGCCATGCCACCTGGAAGTCCTTTACGTTTTTATTGTCTTTTATACTTGAATAAAACAACTAGTCTTACAGTTTACTTAAACCTATCCTAAGTAATCTGTGGAACACAAGTCAGAAAGCACAAGAAGTATTTTAAAGCCATGAGAATGTTTTGTCTCCCTATTTGCTGAAACCGACAATGCTGTGGAAATTCTGGTTAGCATTTCTGGCATACTCAATGTTTGAAATGGCAAAATTACTTACGGGTCGATCATCAGCGTTTAACTGCTGATCATAATTCTGCCCTTGATTTCAATGGCATTCCTGATGACAGCCAAGAGAGACAAACACATTCAAGCAGCCTTTAAACAATGCTTCTTGTACAATTACTTTAATAAAATTCTCCGCACATAGAATTTTATTTATGACATATTTAGTCCAGGCACGGATTGGGGTTCCAGAACCCTTCCTTTTACAATCTGGGAGTTTCTGGCTTCTCCTGAACGGATCGCGCCTGAACTAGAAGTTTATCATGTGCTAAGGCAGAAATTCATTAACAAATTGTTGTAATGAGTTCCTGTATATGTATACTTAATAAGCCACGATAATGAAACCCGACGTAAATCAGCATTCGGGCTCTGAGGTCAAACTAGCGGTAACTTTCAGCTATTATATCGCTCTACCGCACTTTGATCAACGGCTGCATTTGCCTTGGGTCTCATTCCAAAAAGTTTTGAACTTTCCAAACAATATTAGGGGTTACTATAATACTAGACGAGACTTAACAGTAATATTTGTTTTGTTGTGTGAGAGACTAAATGTTGTTTTACTAGATCGAAGAGAACTGAAACACAAAAAATTAAAATAATTAACAATGTCTGTCTTTTTCTTTCTAAATCCTCATTTCAAAGGTTATATGCTTATTCTTTGTTCATTCTACACTAATCAACAGTAATATTATAGAGAGAGTTTATTTTTTTGTTTGTAGGAGGTAATCTCTGAAAGCACTGGTCCGATTGCTAAAATTATTTCACCGATAGTAAGCTGCTTTATTCCTGAGTGTCATTGGCTATGTTTTATGTAAGCAGGTGAAGCCGCGGGCAAAAGCTAGCATTATGTAGAGATAAAGTTTGTTTTTAAGCTATTGCATAGCTTCTATCGCGGGCGTAACCTCTGAAAGTATTGGTCTGATTGCGAAAATTTTTTCATCGTTAGAAAGCTGTTTTATTCCGGAGTGACATAGGTCATATTTTATATATGCGGGCGAAGCCGTGGGCAAAAGTTAGTCAGAAATATACACAGAACTTTTGAGGTGAAAGCTACGGGCACAAACGTAGCCATGGTCTCGCTAGATGGCGTTGAATTCAAATTTTTCATTTTATTGTATGGGAGCAATATTGATTCAAGGAAATTGGTCCGGTCAATTTAGACATGCGAGGTTACACTAATTCGCACTCAGCTGGAAATTGGTAGGATTGTTCAAAGCACCATCATAAATGAAATCTAAAAAGTCCTCATCGATCCGACACCTGGAAAAAACAATATACAGGGTCAAAGGTTGCAAAAAGAGTCTACATATTATGACGATTACCTCTTTCAACTTTTTGAATTAGATATCATGTCTCAAATGACTCTTAGGAAAAAAAGATCTACAATTTTGGCTCAGCTAATTTTATGATAAAACTTAACGTTTTGCTGATATTTATTCATTTATTCATTCGAAAAACTCGTTATTGTGACCTCGAATATTTTTTTTCTCCAGGTGTCGGATCGGTGAGGACTTTCTAGATTTTATTCATGATGGTGTCCTGAACAATCCTACCAATTTTCAGCTTGGGTACGAATTACTGTAACCTAACCCCAATTAATTGGTCTAATTTGACTGGACTAAATGGTATTCGCAGAAATTGGAGATTTCACTTTATTTTATTTATATTTATTGTTCAAGAAACTGAGACTCAAAATGCTAGTTACAATATTTCCTTATTTGTTAGCATCATAAAGCTACATAATTAATTTGCTTATGAAACTTAGTATGCGAATCCCTACTGCAAAATGTGTACCAAGGTTACATTTTGTATGTAATAAAATGTGCAAAGTTTGAATTTTGCACGCGTGCCAGTTGTTTTGTTATTGTGATAAAAAGAAAGAAAGTTGATTGTAATCATGAGTACAATCACGTGTTTAAGTATCGGTCACTATAACAGTCACCCTATAGAAACGGCACAGCCCCATTAGCACGTTGTTAAACTGAATTCGAAGGGCGCTGTATTGTCGCCCTCCTCGCTAATTGTCCTATCTCACAAACTGGCGTATCTGCACTGATATTACCTACGTGTTCTTAACATTATTTCGAATAAGTTCTCTCTTATCGTCGTATCTGTGTCTTTACCGTTTAGAAATGCAAAAGGAGGGAAAAATATCCTCACTACCTTCGTACCTTAGGCTTTAGCGCACTCTAAATAGATTGTTATTTATGGTTTAGATTTTTATTTAGTGCATTTGTCAGCCAATCATATTTACTTTACTTATTTGATCTAAAAAAAAACTTTAAAAAATTAAAATTTCGCAGTTTACCTTTGAGCATCCTCCTTAAAAAACAGTCTTGCCGCCATCTAGTGGATGTTGGAGGTATTACTATACATAGATTCTTCCCCATAAGAAGCACAAGGTTGGCACTGCACTGGTGCAATGTTCTAGCCGCCTTAGTGCTCTAAGGCTTGTGCACACTATTTCAAGATTTAGCCAAACGCCAAGTTGATACTTCGCTTGACCTAAAATATACGAGACTTGTAGCTTGCTACATGTTTAATGTAACAAAATATTCATGGACTCGTAGCTTGCTACATGTTAAGTGCTACAAAAACATTCGTTATTCGTAGCTCGATGCATGTATAGTGCAACAAAATATTCGAGACTCGTAGCTCGATACATTACAGCTACGAGTTTAGGAATATTTTGTTTAGTGTTACGAATATATATGAAACTTAGCAGCTAGGAGTACATAACGTAGTACAGTTTTCTTGAGATAATTTTCGACTTTCACGTTGGCAAAAAGAGGGTTTTTTATTATTGATAGACTCGTATAGTCGGTCTTATAATGTTCCCACTATTGGTACTCAGGCCTAATCTCTAGGAGAGGGAATGGGCCGTAATCCACCACGCGGGCCCAGTGCGGGTTGGTAGGCTCGCATTGACCACTATCTCACCTCATGGTAAGCGATAATGTAGTCGACGATCGAGTACGCTTGCCCAGAAGCAACCCATTCACTCTTGACCTAAAGACCCTAGGTTGTTGCTATCAGGAAACACAGACCCGAGCAGGGAATGTTTAAAGTTACCCAAAGAGGAATGGAGAGGGTTGTTTGAATTTTCAAGAGAACCTGGGCTACTGAAACAGCGCGAAAATTCGTCAAACTTAAGTGGCAGTAGGCTGAGCACATTGCTGACAGAAAAGATGGTCGATAGGGTGGAAGGTTCTGAGTTGCGACCGTAGGTACACCGTAAAACGCAGCGTTGGTGGGTCTCACACAAGGTGGACCGACAACCTGGTGAGGGTTGCGAGAATCGGATGGATACGAAACACAAAGGACCAGTCGTTGAGGCGACACTTGGGGGTGGCCTATGTCCAGCAGCGGACGTCTTTCGGCTCAAATTATGCTGAAGCTAGTAGGTACTACGTAATCAAAACATGACAAGAAATATGTAGATGCCTTATGTGCTTACTAGGCGAGTTATAGAATCACCTACCTAGGTTTTGATATTTCTACAACTATCTAGACTTGATATAGCACACTGCGGATTTATCGACCGGTCCCCGGGACCTGATTTTGAAGAGTAGCTGTGTCCTGAACTACGGCATAGGTACGTACGTGATAGACCGTGGTCAACTTTATTACTAAGGGTATAAGGATGAAATGTCGGTGACCAGATAGTATCGCAACTGCAAATGTAGACTTGCATTAAATAGGGCACTAGGGCTTTTGAACCGTAACGCTTGAGTTATAAGGTCGAAAAGGGTTTGTGAGAAGTTTCTTGCCAGTTCATAGACTTGCATAGTATCATATCATACTGCGGACGTTTAAGTTTCCCGTCGATCCGTTTTCAACCTTAGTCTTTTGTCGTAAGGTTGGAAATTGAACGTAGCGGTTTTGTTGTTAGTACATAGATGTGCACGGTATAGCACAGTGCGGAGTATCGAGCGGCGGCGGAGCATGCGCGCTGCAGCCGGTGGGCGTTGCACCACTCGCGTGCACCGCGCGTCGCCACGCCGCACTGCTCCTCCGACCTGCCACCTGAGCGCCACGCTCCACACCACCTGCTCACCACCGACACCTGCTTGCTGATTCTATAAGGTAAGTGTTCTCCTTTAGTCTAGGCTTTAATTTAGAAACGGGACAGTGTTTTACTATTTTATCTGAAGTTTAAGTGTAATTTTACTTAGAAATTATTAAGCCCACCACACCTGCTCTGAACCGTTCTGTAGGCTAGCCAAGTTACGACCGTTTCGTTTCTCTTTGGTCGATCGCCTCGAGTCGGCTGCGCCTCCTATTTTTTCGTTCTGGGCACGTGACTGAGCTTTGAGGTGACGTCAGAACAAAGGAATCGGAGGCGTGGCCGACTCCAGGCGATCGACTAAAGAGAATGGACACGAAACGGTTGTAACTTGGCTAGGGGGGCAGGTTCTTTGTTAGTAGGCTTGCTCCGTTCTTTCTTTCAAGTTAGGAAACCAAATCTGCTCTGCATCAGAATAAAATTCTCTCTTCAGTAAGCAAGTTGTGTCCCACTCGGCACTTGCTGCAGTGACCAAGTCGTGGCATTGCAGTCCAATTTTAGGTAGCCAATAAATTGCCAGAATACTTAGAAAGATTTTTTTCTAGGTGCACGTCATGGCGTCAGTTTATAATGTTTATTTTCTCTCTTCGACAGATTCCAACACATCCTCGCTTCGCCGCCGCTGCTTCGTCTTGTGGAGCGAGGAGAGCTGATCCTTCGAGTCTCCGGAACTATTGTAAGTACCTTTACATGTTATTTAGTACATTCGATTTCAGCAATACTTCTGCGACGCTCTCTTCGAGAGTTTACCTTCGTAGAATTAGGTACGTAGGTATTTAGAGCTATTGTTAAAGCGGCTGGACCCAGGCAGCATTGTAAAAGAAGTCCAGAGTGGTAGGTTTATAGGTGGACTTAAAGCAACAAGATATTCTCTACCAGTCAACCTTTGGGTTCGGCTATAGTGTGTCTCTTCATAAAAACCAGATCCCAGAAAGACATACCTGCCCCCCTAGCCAAGTTAAAACCGTTTCGCTTGCGTCGAACGCCTCGAGTTGGCCACGCTCCGATCCTTTTGTTCTGACCACGTGATTGAGTGTTGAGATGACGTCATTCCCGTACATTTGAAGTTTCATACTAGCGTTAACGATTGCAGATTATAAACTTGGCTAGAGGTCCACCGCGTCACAATACCTTAAACCTCAGACACACTAGGGGACATGATGTCCCCCAAAATGACGCGCAACGCTGACAAATTGTCCAACAACATGTCCCGCGTCTAGTGTCCGACCGAAATTGGTTTTTCAACTGAAACCGAAACCGAATTTCGGCAAGAGTCTCAGTTTCGGCCGAAACTGAAACTTCCTTACAAGGATCATGTTTTGAGGGACAAATAAAGAAAAAGTTATTATATCAGTGATTCCTTTTTAGGGTTCCGTAGTCAACTAGGAACCCTTATAGTTTCGCCAGGTCTGTCTGTCCGTCTGTCTGTCTGTCCGTCCTCGCTTAATCTCTGTGACCGTTAGCACTAGAAAGCTGAAATTTGGAACCAATATGTAGGTATATCAATCAAAAATATATTTTATTAGGGTTTTATTTTTAATTTCAACCCTAACGTGTGATATATTGTTGGATAGGTATTTAAAAATGAATAGGGGTTTACTAAAATCATTTTTTGATAATGTCAATAATTTCGGAAATAATCGCTCCAAAAGTAAAAAACAATGTGTCTGTGAGATAATTAAAAAAAATCTGACAAGTAGAACTTTATAAGGACTTTCTAGGAAAATCATTTTGAACTTGATGGAAAGAACAGTTTTTGTACAAAAAAGACAAAAAGGTTCTACAAAATAATTTCTGGACTAAGTTTGTAGTATAATCGTATATGCAAGCATTTTTTTTAACTTCGTTTACATATTTTATTATCCTGAACGTATCTTCTTTCAAACAAAAAAAGAATTATTAAAATCGGTTCTCGCAATCCAAAATTACCACCGAAAACTTCTTCTGGTACCTATGTATTAATTAGTAACCCAATTCCCCGAGAGATGGCGCTGAGCTATTTCGCGTTCGCGCTGTTAGGATTTTTCCTGAGTTGATGGGGTCGGGTATTATCGAATTGTTCGGTTGGTCTCTCCTTGGCATTGGCGGTATTATCTTATAACTACATAAAACTTCTATCAGGAATATGCTAAGGCAATTTAGAACAAAATTAAAATTCATTTTTTAACGCCATCTATCAAAATGTTAAGGTAAAAACCAGTTCATAAATGGTTCGATAGATGGCGTTGCGTAATGACGTCTTCTTTTTAAAAGTCGATGTTAAGATTTTCCGTGCTTTCATGAGCTACCGCGGTAAAAAATCGTTGCTTTTTAAATATATTCGTAATTATACGAGTGCACAATCGCTGAAATGTCTACTACATGCATACTGTTTTAGTTATCACCGTCCTTTGTGGGCCCGTTTTTAGGGTTCCGTATTTTTTTTTTTTTTTTTAATTGAGATAAACTAGTGCTTGACTGCGATCCCACCAGATGGTAAGTAGCGATGCAATCTTTGATGGTGAGGCGCACTAGTTTATTAAGAGCCTATTCACTCTAGCCTTGAAGACACCCAAATTATAATCGGACGGGAAGACCGCAGCAGGCAGACTGTTCCAGTCCTTCGACGTACGCGGTATAAACGACGAGGCGAAACGCTTAGTCCGGACCGTAGAGGTTTCAACAACGTAAGGGTGAATATTCGCCGTACGTCGGGTTGTCCGATGGTAGAATTGCGATGGCGGAATCAAGTCATGCAATTCCTGCGCACACTCTCCAAAATGCATCCTGTAAAACACCGAAAGGCTGGCTACCCTACGCCTATGCTCAAGGCTTATGCCGTATTTATTAGAGTTCCGTACTTAGTATGTTAACGTAACATATAGCCTTTTTTTAAACTCATAAGTGGGAACACTTGTTGTGACGGACGGGAAACTACGGAACCATACATTGAGCGTGGCCCGACACGCTCTTGGCCGGTTTTTTTAATGCATTTTAAATTAGGGTACATTTATATTCGTTGACTATCACGAATTTTACTGCATTCGATTGCGATTGGGAGTAGGTAAAACGAACTGCAAATACAAGTCAGTCACGACATGATTAGGCTGTGTCCACGTGACACAGCTAAATGTCTTCGTTGCTTACTCGCTACGAAGGAATTTAACGCGTTAAACATGACCGATTACAGCGCGAAAACTCCCGAGTGCAGTTTCGGTTTTGGTCGTAGTTTTGGCAGGTTTGCCACTGAAACAGAAACTAAACCAAAACCCGTTTTTTTGCCGAAACTCGACCGAAACCGAAACTGAACATTCGGTCGGACACTACCCGCGTCACGTGAATGCCTTGTAAAATGTTGGGGGGCAAGTTGCGGGACATGGGGCAACGTTGCAGCGTCACGTAGATTGAGAGTTGCACGTCACGGTTATATCTTAACAAAAGGTTTTTGTTTACTGTTTCAGATGCACCCGTAAAAATGCAGCTTCACTCCCGACTGGAACTCAACCTTTGCGGCTCATAGGCTAAACCAACTAGTGTTGTCACAATCAGCTTTCACAGATTATTTATTTTAATAAATAAGTAATCTGTGAAAGCTGATTTCCGGAAAGCGTTATGCGGGTAAATGTCGTCTGATACCTACTGTAGAACAAATGTTAAATTCATTAGATCGGGCTTGTTGCTAAACGCAACTGCTCTTTTGAGTAACTTTGTGATTTAGCTCCCGATTTAATGTCTCGATACAGACTAATCTGGCATTATTGTTTATTAGCGTTTTTCCCCAGGGTAATTTCTTGGGTAAAAACTCTTAACAGATAACAACCCTACTTGGACAAAGGAATCGTTCTTGTAACGTTTAAAAATGCAAATACCGGAACGGGTTTGCAGATCATCTTTCGATAGAATCCCCCAGTCGTATGTAACGACAAGTCCGGGTAAAGACCACACTGATTGCAACAATCCACCAAGTGATCAGTCTGCATATAGTCTTGCAATATGCGAATACAAACATACCTCAATGTTTGGACCTCGTTTCAATACGAGGTATTCACACGGATATGAAAATATGACTGGATGTGACATGAGTGTCTATGCAAATAGATAACTATCCCAGGCGCGGATCCAAGGGGAGAGGGGACTCTGAGTACCCCCTCCCTCCAGGACAAACACATGCTTTGTTTTGGAGTTTTTGGTCCGATGTGACTTGAGACTTGGATACGCGCCTGAGCTTTATAATGGGAATAAAGACCCATAATGTCGTCAAGAGCCGATTAATGAAACGATTTTCTGGATATTTTTACCATAAGGTATCTCTGGTGTATTTCAAGGAATTAGATTAAGTAAAGAAACTGAGAGAAATACAGTTTCGTAAATTCGTGTTTTCATAAGTAAGGTTAGTTAATAAAGAAACTGAGAGAAATACAGTTTCGTAAATTCGTGTTTTCATAAGTAAGGTTAGTTAATAAAGAAACTGAGAGAAATACAGTTTCGTAAATTCGTGTTTTCATAAGTAAGGTTAGTTAATAAAGAAACTGAGAGAAATACAGTTTCGTAAATTCGTGTTTTCATAGGTAAGGTTAGTTTTAAGACAAGAAGAAGCAGATATTTCTGCCTTCAATAAATAAACTATTTATAATATTTTATTTGTTTTATTACCTCACGTTCACATTTATTGTGCGTACAGGTTTTATTTTAGGCGGGAAAATAATCTAATGTCATCCCCCGATCTTGGGCGAAGCGGGAGATAGTGTTACTGACTAAAAGAAAATACACTCTTGTTCCTTTTTTGCCATTGTACGCGATCTCTTTCGCATCACCCATGGCCCCAGTAAGCTTCGATCCTACTGGGTCTCTATGGTTGCTTACAACTCCTTGAGGCGCGCGTGGACTCTATACTACGTGCCGTCGACAACTCGGGCTCGGTCCGGACGGTTTCCGGACGGTCGGACGGCGAACTACCCATTGCTTACCGTCCACAAGCCCGCACCTATGGTGGCCGGAAATCGGCTAGCTTCCAGTAACCTGATTCACGTAAAATCAAACAAGTTAAATATTATTGAAGTTTTATAGTCGTTCGATCGAAGTCCTATCCAAAATCGGTATTAACGTTTTCTTTAATCGGGATTGGATAGACGACAACTAAAAACTAACTTTTGTTCAAAGACATTTGAACTGCAATATTTGACGTTTAGTCGCTGGCATCCGACCCGATCAAACAACGTTTATCTACGAGAATACCTCAAGCCAACGATTGAATGACGATTCACATAGCTGAATACGCTTCAACGACTCTTCGATCGAACGATTTGAAAATCGGTGTCGTTCAAACTCGATTGATGGATGTGAACACGAAAATGACAAAAAGGACTATAAGTCGCTAAGATATCGTTACGGTTTTGATTACGTGAATCGGGCTACAGACATGTATGATTTTTGTGTGAAGATATCAGTATTTTGGCGACCATTATATTCAGATACATCAGATATCAGATTTCGGATCCGTAGCCCAACATCATGGCGAGGGTGCTAGATTATACTGACCAGACGGCAAGCTACCCATTGCTCGTCGTCCACAAGTCCTCACCTACGGTAACAGGACGTCGACCTCGACCCCGACTACGAGCCACCGTAGGTGTGGTCTTGCGAACGGCGAGCATTGGGTAGCTCGCCTTTCGGCCGTCTGGTGACGTCGACAGCGCGTAGTGTTCCACGCGCGCGTCAAAGAGATTTTTTTTTATGGTGGAAAAAAATCATCCAATGACAACACCCGCTCTTGGGCGGAGCGGGAGATAGTGTCAGACTCTTACTGACTAAAAGAGCCACCCCGTTCCTTCTAGCCTTCATACCGGGCCTCAGTAGCGTCAAAGAGATGTAAGCAAAACCGTAGGGGCTTAGCAAGGCCGAAGCCTACTATGGCTATGGGTCGACTTCTGAAAGGGAACTCCGTAGTCCTAGAATACAAAGGGCAACTGAAGGAAAATACGTGTGGTTTTAGTCTGTAAAAGTCTGACTCCACTCCCGTCTTTTTGCAATTTTCAGAAAAAAAATATACACAATTATGCTGAATACAATTAACATAACTCTCGAAGTTGCCGTTTTACCTTGTCTCTAAGTTCGGGAGAACGATCAGAAACTTTTCAGGAGTCAGCTTTGTGCCTATACTAGAAGGTGCTTACGTCAATAATGCCAGCATGGAGGGTAGCGTGTGTCGACGATAGAAACATTGTGACAATAGAAAAAATACGGAGAAAGTATTTTCCGTGTCATAATTTCATTTATAGTGCGACGATAACATCAATATAACGATAAAAAATGTCAACTCTCTCTATCGCTCAATGGTTTGCTGGAAGAAAACTCAACTTTGAGTTAAGCTCGCCTATGTACATGAACTTTGCTATCCACTTATTTTTTGTTGCTATAGTGTACAATAAAGAATTAAAGAATTAAAGTTATAACATCATTATCTTCCTGCCCTAGTCCTGTTTTATTTGATGTGAAAAAAAACATTTCGGTTTTCACCCCAATTTTCTATAATCCTGAATAAATAAATAATATTGTTAGAATAATTTCATGAAAATTGGTTTCAACAGCAGCGGCAGTTTAAGGAAATATAGAAACTGCAAAACAAAAGTCAAAAACAGGACTCCATTTTTAATCTGATAGATTTGCAGGCCTAGCAAAGTTACGACAGTTATATTACGAATCTCTTTCTGTAGTCGGTAACGCCTCAAATTCCTTTGTTCTGACGACGTGACTTAACGTTGAGATGACGTCATTCTCATACATTCCTCATTTCAAAGGTTATATGCTTATGCTTTGTTCATTCTACACTAATCTACAGTAATATTATAAAGAGGTAAAGTTTGTGTGGCACTAGCAAAATCAAGGGCCCAGGACAAACTGTACAACACACTGGACAGTCCTGCAGGTCAAAAAGAGCTGTACCGGCTAGCTAGAACAAGAGAGAAAAAGATGAGGGATGTTTGTCAGGTAAGATGTGTAAGGAATGAAGCTGGAGTGGTCCTGTCGGATGATGTAAAAATCAAAGAGAGGTGGAAGGACTATTTTGAAAGACTGATGAATGAGGAAAATAATTGGAGTGGAATTTTAGAGAGTAAGCCAGTGAATTGGGTATGGTTAGTGAGAATGGTTAGTATGGATGAAGTCAGAATAGCAGTAAATGGAATGAAAAATGTTAAAGCCATTGGTCCAGATGGAATACCCGTTGAAGTGTGGAAGTTATTGCGAGTGAATGGATGGACGTGGTTAGCTTTATTCTTCAATAAGTTGTTGCGGAAAGAAGCCATACCTGATGAGTGTTGCAGCAGTTCTTTGGTACCCATTTTTAAAAACAAAGGTGATGTGCTTGAGTGCAACAATTATAGAGGAATAAAGCTAATGTCACATACTATGAAAGCCTGGGAGAAAGCTATTGAAAAGCGACTGAGAGAAGAGAGTGAAATTTCACAGAACCAATTCGGTATTATGCCTGGTCGGGGTACGACGGATGCCATTTTTGCTATACGCCAGCTGGGCGAGAAATACAGAAGTGTGGATAAAAACTTGCACATAGTATTCGTTGACCTCGAAAAGGCATAAGACCGGGTACCTCCAGAGGTTCTGTGGTGGGCCCTTAAGGAGAAAGGTGTGCCCGGGAAGTATGTGCAGTTGATCCGAGCGATGTACAGTCGATGTAGTACGCAAGTCTGGTCTACAGTGGGCACCACTGGAAATCTCAATGTGGCTGTCGGCTTATATCAGGGATCGGCTCTCAGCCCTTACCTCTTCCTGATGATAATGGACGTTCTGACGTCGGAAATTCAGGAGGAGGCTCCCTGGTGTATGCTGTTTGCCGACGACATTGTGCTGGTTACCGAGAGTGGCCTATAGGTCCAAAACAGATTGGAGGTGTGGTGGCACAGACTGGAAAGTGTTGGCCTGAAATTAAGTAGAACCAAAACGGAGTACTTGCTCTGCGATTTCGGCAGTCTCTCCAACCATGTGCCTTTAGCTCTCGCCGGAACGCCCATACCAATCTGTTCCGACTTTCGGTACCTCGGGTCACTCGTCCAAGGGGATGGTGAGGTAGACAAAGACGTAACACGTCGGATCAACGCAGGATGGATGAAATGGCGACAGGTCACGACAAGTCCCGGAGAGACGAATCAACCATCTTTAACTCGCAGAGAAATTTAATAAGGAAAGAATAGGGAAGGCGTAAAAAAATCTACTAAAGAGTATAATCCATCCATACTAATATTAAAATACGAAAGTAACACTGTCTGTCTTTTTGTTACTTCTTCACAACTAACAGTTGACCGGGTTTAGAACAAACTTAGCAGCCAGGAGTACATAACGTAGTACAGTTTTCTCAAGATAATTTTCGAGTTTCACGTGGGCAAAAAGAGGGTTTTTTTATTATTGACAGGCTCGCATAGTCGGTCTTATAATGTTCCCACTATTGGTACTCAGGCCTAATCTCTAGGAGAGGGAATGGGCCGTAATCCACCACGCGGGCCCAGTGCGCGTTGGTAGGCGCGCATTGACCACTATTTCACCTCATGAGTCATGGTAAGCGATAATGTGGCCGACGATCGAGTACGCTTGCCCAGAAGCAACCTATTCACTCTTGACCTAAAGACCCCTAGTTTGTAGCTATCAGGAAATACAGACCCCAGCAGGGAAGGTTTAAAGTTACCCAAAGAGGAATTGAGAGGGTTGTTTGAATTTTCAAGAAAACCTGGGCTACTGAAACAGCGCGAAAAATCGTCAAACTTAAGTAGCAGTGGGCTGAGCACATTGCTGACAGAAAAGATGGTCGATAGGGTGGAAGGTTCTGGAGTTGCGACCGTACACCGTAAAACGCAGCGTTGGTGGGTCTCACACAAGGTGGACCGATGTCCTGGTGAGGGTTGCGAGAATCGGATGGATACGAAACACAAAGGACCAGTCGTTGAGGCGACACTTGGGGGTGGCCTATGTCCAGCAGCGGACGTCTTTCGGCTGAAATTATGCTGAAGCTAGAAGGTACTACGTAATGAAAACATGACAAGAAATATGTAGAAGCCTTATATGTACTTACTAGGCAAGGTATAGAATCACCTACCTAGGTTTTGATATTTCTACAACTATCTAGACTTGATATAGGACACTGCGGATTTATCCATTGATTTTGAAGAGTAGCTGTGTTCTGAACTACGGCATAGGTACGTACGTGATAGACCGTGGTCAACTTTATTACTAAGGGTATAAGGATGAAATGTCGGTGACCAGATAGTATCGCAACTGCAAATGTAGACTTGCATTAAATAGGGCACTAGGGCTTTGAACCGTAACGCTTCAGTTATAAGGTCGAAAAGGGTTTGCGAGAAGTTTCTTGCCAGTTCCTATGAACTGGCAAGAAATATACAATAAGTCTATACTTGCATAGTATCATATCATACTGCGGACGTTCGTTTAAGTTTCCCGTCGATCCGTTTTCAACCTTAGTCTTTTGTCGTAAGGTTGGAAATTGAACGTGGCGGTTTTGTTGTTAGTACATAGATGTGCACGGTATAGCACAGTGCGGAGTATCGAGCGGCGGCGGAGCATGCGCGCTGCAGCCGGTGGGCGCTGCACCACTCGCGTGCACCTCGCGTCGCCGCGCCGCACTGCTCCTCCGACCTGCCACCTGAGCGCCACGCTCCACACCACCTGCTCACCACCGACACCTGCTTGCTGATTCTATAAGGTAAGTGTTCTCCTTTAGTCTAGGCTTTAATTTTAGAAACGGGACAGTGTTTTACTATTTTATCTGAGCTTTAAGTGTAACTTGACTTAGAAATTAGTAAGCCCACCACACCTGCTCTGAACCGTTCTGTAGGCCTAACCAAGTTACGACCGTTTCGTTTCTCTTTGGTCGATCGCCTCGAGTCGGCTGAGCCTCTTATTTCTTCGTTCTGAGTACGTGACTGAGCTTTGAGGTGACGTCAGAACAAAGGAATCGGAGGCGTGGCCGACTCCAGGCGATCGACTAAAGAGAATCGACACGAAACGGTTGTAACTTGGCTAGGGTGGCTGGTTCTTTGTTGGTAGGCTTGCTCCGTTCTTTCTTTCAGGTTAGGAAACCAAATCTGCTCTGCATCAGAATAAAATTCTCTCTTCAGTAAGCAAGTTGTGTCCCACTCGGCACTTGCTGCAGTGACCAAGTCGTGGCATTGCAGTCCAATTTTAGGTAGCCAATAAATTGCCAGAATACTTAGAAAGATTTTTTTCTAGGTGCACGTCATGGCGTCAGTTTATAATGTTTATTTTCTCTCTTCGACAGATTGCAACGCATCCTCGCTTCGCCGCCACTGCTTCGTCTTGTGGAGCGAGGGGAGCTGATCCTTCGAGTCTCCGGAACTATTGTAAGTACCTTTACATGTTATTTAGTACATTCGATTTCAACAATGACTTCTGCGACGCTCTCTTCGAGAGTTTACCTTCGTAGAATGTACCTCATTCTACAGTTTTTGTACAAAAAAGACAAAAAGGTTCTACAAAATAATTTCTGGACTAAGTTTGTAGTTTAATCGTATATGCAAGCATTTTTTTCAACTTCGTTTACATATTTTATTATCCTGAACGTATCTTCTTTCAAACAAAAAAAGAATTATTAAAATCGGTTCTCGCAATCCAAAATTACCACCGAAAACTTCTTCTGGTACCTATGTATTAATTAGTAACCCAACTCCCCGAGAGATGGCGCTGGGCTATTTCGCGTTCGCGCTGTTAGGATTTTTCCTGAGTTGATGGGGTCGGGTATTATCGAATTGTTCGGTTGGTCTCTCCTTGGCATTGGCGGTATTATCTTATAACTACATAAAACTTCTATCAGGAATATGCTAAGGCAATTTAGAACAAAATTAAAATAACGCCATCTATCAAAATGTTAAGGTAAAAACCAGTTCATAAATGGTTCGATAGATGGCGTTGCGTAATGACGTCTTCTTTTTAAAAGTCAATGTTAAGATTTTCCGTGCTTTCATGACCTACCGCGGTAAAAAATCGTTGCTTTTTAAATATATTCGTAATTATACGAGTGCACAATCGCTGAAATGTCTACTACATGCATACTGTTTTAGTTATCACCGTCCTTTGTGGGCCCGGTTTTAGGGTTCCGTATTTATTAGAGTTCCGTACTTAGTATGTTAACGTAACATATAGCCTTTTTTTAAACTCATAAGTGGGAACACTTATTGTGACGGACGGGAAACTACGGAACCATGAGCCAAGAGCCGTTTGGGCCACGCTCAGTGTGAGCGTGGCCCAAACGGCTCTTGGCCGGTTTTTTTTAATGCATTTTAAATTAAGGTACATTTATATTCGTTGACTATCACGAATTTTACTGCATTCGATTGCGATTGGGAGTAGGTAAAACGAACTGCAAATACAAGCCAGTCACGACATGATTAAGCTGTGTCCACGTGACACAGCTAAATGTCTTCGTTGCTTACTCGCTACGAAGGAATTTAACGCGTTAAACATGACCGATTACAGCGCGAAAACTCCCGAGTGCAGTTTCGGTTTTGGTCGTAGTTTTGGCAGGTTTGCCACTGAAACAGAAACTAAACCAAAACTCGTTTTTTTGCCGAAACTCGACCGAAACCGAAACTGAACATTCGGTCGGACACTACCCACGTCACGTGAATGCCTTGTAAAATGTTGGGGGGCAAGTTGCGGGACATTGAGCAACGTTGCAGCGTCACGTAGATTGAGAGTTGCACGTCACGGTTATATCTTAACAAAAGGTTTTTGTTTATTGTTTCAGATGCACCCGTAAAAATGCAGCTTCACTCCCGACTGGAACTCAACCTTTGCGGCTCATAGGCTAAACCAACTAGTGTTGTCACAATCAGCTTTCACAGATTATTTATTTGAATAAATAAGTAATCTGTGAAAGCTGATTTCCGGAAAGCGTTATGCGGGTAAATGTCGTCTGATACTGTAGAACAAATGTTAAATTCATTAGATCGGGCTTGTTGCTAAACGCAACTGCTCTTTTGAGTAACTTTGTGATTTAGCTCCCGATTTAATGTCTCGATACAGACTAATCTGGGATTATTGTTTATTAGCGTTTTTCCCCAGGGTAATTTCTTGGGTAAAAACTCTTAACAGATAACAACGTAGGGTTGTTGGACAAAGGAATCGTTCTTGTAACGTTTAAAAATGCAAATACCGGAACGGGTTTGCAGATCATCTTTCGATAGAATCCCCCAGTCGTATGTAACGACAAGTCCGGGTAAAGACCACACTGATTGCAACAATCCACCAAGTGATCAGTCTGCATATAGTCTTGCAATATGCGAATACAAACATACCTCAATGTTTGGACCTCGTTTCAATACGAGGTATTCACACGGATATGAAAATATGACTGGATGTGACATGAGTGTCTATGCAAATAGATAACTATCCCAGGCGCGGATCCAAGGGGAAAGGGGACTCTGAGTACCCCCTCCCTCCAGGACAAACATATGCTTTGTTTTGGAGTTTTTAGTCCGATGTGACTTGAGACTTGGATACGCGCCTGAGCTTTATAAGTAAGGGAATAAAGACCCATAATGTCGTCAAGAGCCGATTAATGAAACGATTTTCTGGATATTTTTACCATAAGGTATCTCTGGTGTATTTCAAGGAATTAGATTAAGTAAAGAAACTGAGAGAAATACAGTTTCGTAAATTCGTGTTTTCATAAGTAAGGTTAGTTAATAAAGAAACTGAGAGAAATACAGTTTCGTAAATTCGTGTTTTCATAGGTAAGGTTAGTTAAGGCAAGAAGAAGCAGATATTTCTGCCTTCAATAAATAAACTATTTATAATATTTTATTTGTTTTATTACCTCACGTTCACATTTATTGTGCGTACAGGTTTTATTTTAGGCGGGAAAATAATCTAATGTCATCCCCCGATCTTGGGCGAAGCGGGAGATAGCGTTAGACTTTTACTGACTAAAAGAAAATACACTCTTGTTCCTTTTTTGCCATTGTACGCGATCTCTTTCGCATCACCCATGGCCCCAGTAAGCTTCGATCCTACTGGGTCTCTATGGTTGCTTACAACTCCTTGAGGCGCGCGTGGACTCTATACTACGTGCCGTCGACAACTCGGGCTCGGTCCGGACGGTTTCCGGACGGTCGGACGGCGAACTACCCATTGCTCAACGTCCACAAGCCCGCACCTATGGTGGCCGGAAATCGGCTAGCTTCCAGTAACCTGATTCACGTAAAATCAAACAAGTTAAATATTATTGAAGTTTTATAGTCGTTCGATCGAAGTCCTATCCAAAATCGGTATTCACGTTTTCTTTAATCGGGATTGGATAGACGACAACTAAAAACTAACTTTTGTTCAAAGACATTTGAACTGCAATATTTGACGTTTAGTCGCTGGCATCCGACCCGATCAAACCACGTTTATCTACGAGAATACCTCAAGCCAACGATTGAATGACGATTCACATAGCTGAATACGCTTCAACGACTCTTCGATCGAACGATTTGAAAATCGGTGTCGTTCAAACTCGATTGATGGATGTGAATACGAAAATGACAAAAAGGACTATAAGTCGCTAAGATATCGTTACGGTTTTGATTACGTGAATCGGGCTACAGACATGTATGATTTTTGTGTGAAGATCTCAGTATTTTGGCGACCATTATATTCAGATACATCAGATATCAGATTTTGGATCCGTAGCCCAATATCATGGCGAGGGTGCTAGATTATACTGACCAGACGGCAAGCTACCCATTGCTCGTCGTCCACAAGTCCTCACCTACGGTAACAGGACGTCGACCTCGACCCCGACTACGAGCCACCGTAGGTGTGGTCTTGCGAACGGCGAGCATTGGGTAGCTCGCCTTTCGGCCGTCTGGTGACGTCGACAGCGCGTAGTGTTCCACGCGCGTCAAAGAGATTTTGTTTTATGGTGGAAAAAAATCATCCAATGACAACACCCGCTCTTGGGCGGAGCGGGAGATAGTGTCAGACTCTTACTGACTAAAAGACCCACCTCGTTCCTTCTAGCCTTCATACCGGGGCTCGAGCTTCTTTCGGATAACCCTGGCCCCAGTAGCGTCAAAGAGATGTAAGCAAAACCGTAGGGGCTTAGCAGGGCCGAAGCCTACTATGGCTATGGGTCGACTTCTGAAAGGGAACTCCGTAGTCCTAGGGGCAAACAAGCAAAGGGCAACTGAAGGAAAATACGTGTGGTTTTAGTCTGTAAAAGTCTGACTCCACTCCCGTACGTTTTTTTGCAATTTTCAGAAAAAAATACACACAATTATGCTGAATACAATTAACATAACTCTCGAACTTGGCGTTTTACCTTGTCTCTAAGTTCGGGAGAACGATCAGAAACTTTTCAGGAGTCAGCTTTGTGCCTATACTAGAAGGTGCTTACGTCAATAATGCCAGCGTGGAGGGTAGCGTGTGTCGACGATAGAAACATTGTGACAATAGAAAAAATATGGAGAAAGTATTTTCCGTGTCATAATTTCATTTATAGTGCTACGATAACATCATTATCTTCCTGCCCTAGTCCTGTTTTATTTGATGTGAAAAAAAAACATTTCGGTTTTCACCCCAATTTTCTATAATCCTGAATAAATAAATAATATTGTTAGAATAATTTCATGAAAATTGGTTTCAACAGCAGCGGCAGTTTAAGGAAATATAGAAACTGCAAAACAAAAGTCAAAAACAGGACTCCATTTTTAATCTGATAGATTTGCAGGCCTAGCAAAGTTACGACAGTTATAAATTACGAATCTCTTTCTGTAGTCGGTAACGCCTCAAATTCCTTTGTTCTGACGACGTGACTTAACGTTGAGATGACGTCATTCTCATACATTCCTCATTTCAAAGATTATATGCTTATGCTTTGTTCATTCTACACTAATCTACAGTAATATTATAAAGAGGTAAAGTTTGTGTGGCACTAGCAAAATCAAGGGCCCAGGACAAACTGTACAACACACTGGACAGTCCTGCAGGTCAAAAAGAGCTGTACCGGCTAGCTAGAACAAGAGAGAAAAAGACGAGGGATGTTTGTCAGGTAAGATGTGTAAGGGGTGCCACGACAGAAAACCTCCACGAGTGCCCGCAGGCTGTAGTTCCCTTGCGGATACGTCCGGAGCGAAGGCCAGTCTGCGGGACGGTGCACCCTGGGAGGCGGCCAATGACCCCCTTGGGTATTGCTGCCTAAGGGGCCTCGATGGCCGTCTGCGAATGTTCTGTCTGTCGGAACGCTTCAACGCGTGTCCCTCTGCTATAGCACAGGGCACAGTGGCGAAGCAAGAGCGGGCTCGGTGTGCACTCACACTGCCGCCGGGCAGGCAGGAGGAAGGCTTGCTCCTCCTTCTGCCACCGTTAGTATCGTAGCCCCAGAGATTGTCCAAGGTCATGTTTCTGACTTTTGATGGGGGACGAGGGTCCTGGCTTAACCGCCCGGGCCGCGAGGAAGACAACCTCTATAAAAAATTACCCCAAACCTCCAAGCGGCGGCGCACCGTGAGGGAGGTTGTTAGCTTGACTAATGGGTAGCTAAATTATTAGTCTCTAGTGCGAACCACGTGTTTGAGCAAGTACCCAAAGTTTTTACTCGTGGGAACAAAAATGGAAAATTTAAAATCAAAATTCTATAAGAAACCCAATGAGAGCGATGCGCGGTCGGAGTCCGACGCAGCATCCAGAGGGAGCCTGGAGGGCTCGGAGGCAGAGGAGGCTGGGGGAGACCTCGGTAGAGGTAGAGGCGAGGAGGCTGCGGGGGACCCCGGTGGAGACACCGGTAGAGTCTCTCGTCTCTCCAGAAAGCGGCGCTCTATGCCGAGGGACAGGTTGTCCTCCGACACGGAGGGAGGGAGCCGTCCGGCGCCGAAAGTCCCCACGAGCAGCCGCGGCGTGGGCCGGGCCCGTGGGCAGGGGAGAGGTTTGGCGGCCAAAGACTCCGCTCAGCGAGCCGTCAGGCTTGCCGCGGAGGGGCGTCACCCCGGAGCGGCCGCCCTTGGGAGGGACCTCTCGGAGCCGTCTGGCAGCGAGAGGCGTGCCGAGGCGGATTCGGACGGGGAGTCGGGCAGGTCCTTCCAAGGGCTGGCCGTCACCCTTTTGCGGGATATGAGCCGCAAAAGGGAAAAAACCTCAAAGGAGAGGACGGTGCGGCGCCATGCCAAGTCCCTGAAGGAGGCGTTTGACGCCTCCCTCAAAAAGAGGGTGGAGAGGCTCCGGAGCGAGCTCCAGGCTGAGCTCCGGGCCGAAATCCAGGCGGAGGTCGCCAGAGCAGGCCCACAGGAGCCGACGGATGGGCAGCGCAGGCAAGGGCATGGGCAAAGCCGGCCCCAGACCCAGCCCGAGCCGGAGAGCCAGCTGCTGGTGCTGGTGCGGCAGGAGCTGGCTGCCTTTCGGCAACAGCAACAGCAGCAACAGGAGCAGTTCCAGCTACGGATGCAGCAACAGTTGTCCGTGCTGGAGGGGATCGTGTTGCGCCCCCCGCTCGCGGCCTCCGGCCAGCGAAAGGCGTCGTCTTACGCCGCTGCTGCGGCCACGGCTTCTGTGCCTAAGGCAGGCCCGTCGGGGCGAGCAGGGCGCGAGACTGCGGCGTCAGAGCCTGCGAGGCCAACCCCGACGGCTGCGCAGCAGCGGTGGCGGGGGAAGCCAGCGGCTCCTCTCTCGAAGGGTGGGGCGGCGCCTAAACAGGTGGGACCACCTGCCGCGGCAGCGGCAAGGCCTCGCCTCCCGCCTGCTCCACCTGAGGAACCCGGAGCCGCATGGACGGTTGTCGGTGCTGCGAAGAAGGCGGGCAAGGCGGCCAGGGCGGCCAAAAAACGCGCGAGGCGCAAAGAGCGCAAGAAGCGGGCCATGGCGGCGAGACTTCGCGCCCCGAATTCCGAGGCTGTAGTAATTACGCTGCAGCCTGAGGCGGAAAAAAAGGGCGTGACGTACGACGACGTCATGGAGAAGGCGAAGCAGGCGGTGTTGCCCCACCTTGGCGAGCTTGGAGCCGCTGGGGGCTTCCGCATGAGGCGTACGCTCACGGGGGCCCGAATCCTGGAGGTTCCCGGTGCGGCCAGCGGCCCTGCAGCGGATGCCCTGGCCGCAAGGATCAGGGCGTCCCTCAACGCGGAAGAGGCCCGAGTGTCCAGGCCCACAAAGTGCATAGATATGCGTATCATGGGCTTGGACGACTCCGTCAAGGTAGACGAGGTGGTGGCCGCCATCCTCAGGGCGGGCGGGTGCACGACCGATCAGGTCCGGGCGGGCACCATCCGCGCTGACGGCACGGGCATGCGAGCGGTAACAGTTAGCTGCCCCGTGGCGGCGGCCAAGACCATCACCGGGGAGGGCCGACGGCTGTTGGTGGGCTGGGTCTCCGCGCAGGTTAAACTGCTGGAGCCCAGACCTCTGCGGTGCTTCCGGTGCCAAGTGGGGCACCACGTTGGCGCCCACTGCGCCGCGAAGGTGGACCGCAGTGACCGCTGCCACCAGTGTGGCCAGCCCGGTCACAAGGCTGCAGAATGCCGTGCTCCGCCGCACTGTTACGCATGTGCGGCGGCAGGCAAGCCGGCCAACCACCGGGCTGGGGGCAGGTCCTGCGACCCCCCCGCTAAGGACAAGGGCAAGGCCCGTAGGCCCATCCTCGCCGACGTCCTCGCCGCCGCGGCCACCTCCTTAGCCGCCGCCGCTATCGCCGCCGCACCCGCCGCTCTCGCCGCCGCACCCGCCGCAGTCGCCGCCGCACCCGCCGCGGCAGTGCCCCCTAGAAGGGCTCGGGAGGAGACGATGGACTGCCAATAACGGCCCCATTCCGTCTCCTCCAGGTGAATATCAACCACTGCGCCCCCGCTCAGGATCTGTTGCTCCAGAGCATGGCGCAGTGGTCGATAAATGTCGCCGTCGTCTCCGAGCCGTACTACGTCCATCCCCGTGGAGACTGGGTTCAGGACTTAGACGGCTCGGTGACGTTAATCTCGTCGGCCGCCGCCGGTACCCCGCCCCTTGAGGCTGTTGCGAGGGGACGGGGCTGCGTGGCAGCACGGTTCGGGGACATTGCAGTGGTAGGCGTCTACCTGTCCCCGAACAGATCTCTCGACGAACTCCAGGTCTCCCTTATGGAGCTAAATGTCGTCGTCGCTGGGTTTGGTACCCTCCCCGTGATCGTTTGCGGGGACTTCAACGCCTGGAATACGGCTTGGGGTTCCCGGTACACGAACCCACGGGGTCAGATGGTGGAGGACTGGGCTTTGGAGCTGGGCCTGGTCGTCCTGAACCGGGGTTCTGTCCCCACGTTGGTGCGGATGCGGGGTGAATCAGTGGTGGACATCTCGTTCGCCAGCCCCGCTCTGTCGCCGCGTGTCGTCGACTGGCGCGTTATGGAGGAGGTGGAGACGTACTCCGACCACCGGTACATCCGGTTGGACGTCTCCGCCGAAACCTCGGCCGCGCCGGTCCGACAGAGCCCTTGCGGTCCGCGGTGGGCGCTTAAACAGATGGACCGGGAGCTCCTCCTGGAAGCCGCGACGGTACAGGCCTGGGTGCAAGCACCGGACAGGCCTGTCGACATAGACGTCGAGGCGGAGTGGTTCCGGGAGGCCATGTCGCAAATCTGCGACGCGGCAATGCCCCGAGTCCGTCCAGGGCGAGCTAAGCGCCAGGTGTGCTGGTGGTCGCCGGAGATTGCTGCACTGCGCAACGCATGCAGTCACGCGCGACGCCGGTACGCCAAACACTGCAGGCGCCGCATCCGCCCGCCGGATGCGGAGGCCAGAGAGGCGGAGCTGTATGAGGGATACAGAGCGGCAAAACGCACCCTCCGAACGGAGATCAAGCGGGCCAAACTGGAGGCCCGCAACGTGTGGCTGGGGTCTCTGAACGCGGACCCATGGGGGCGCCCGTACAATATGGTACGGGAAAAGCTCCGCCCCTGGGCTCCCCCACTGACTCAGAGTCTCCGGCCCCAGATCGTAGAGGGTGCGGTGAACGCTCTGTTCCCTGCGCGGTGGGAACACTCCCCCCCGCCCATGGCTCCGCCTCCGCCGCCAGCGGTGTCTGACGCGGACCGCAACAGCGACGACGACGACGATGCTCCAGAGGTGACCGAGGTAGAGTTGAGAGTGGCGGTGCGAAGGCTAAGTGCCAAAAACACCGCCCCAGGACCCGACGGCTTGCCTGGAAAGGCCTGGGTCCTGGCCATGGAGGCTCTCGGGCCTCGACTGAGAGGGCTCTTCAGCGCATGCATGGAGAGGGGCCAGTTCCCACTTTGCTGGAAGACGGGGAAACTGGTCCTCATCGCGAAGCCAGGGCGCCCTGCGGACTCTCCGTCCGCGTACCGGCCCATCGTGCTGCTCGACGAGGTGGGCAAGCTCTTTGAGAGAGTCATTGCAAACCGCCTCGTCGGGCGCCTAACACGGGTGGGGCCGGACCTTTCGGACGGACAGTTCGGCTTTCGCAGGATGCGCTCTACGGTGGACGCCATCATGCGCGTGCGAGCCCTCACGACGGGGGCTGCGGTGTCCCGGGGCAGGTGTGTCGTGGCAGTGTCCTTGGACATTGCCAACGCCTTCAACTCCCTGCCCTGGAGTACGATCCGGAGGGCACTCCGGTACCACCGGGTGCCCGAATACCTCTGTCGAGTGGTCGAGGCCTATCTGTCGGATAGGTTTATAGTCTACCCCGGTCACCAGGGAGACTGGAAACGTCGAGAGATGTCGTGCGGTGTTCCGCAGGGGTCGGTACTAGGGCCACCCTTGTGGAACATCGGGTACGACTACGTGCTGCGCGGCGACTTCCCTGACGGGGTCAGCGTGGTTTGCTACGCAGACGACACGCTGGTTCTAGCGCAGGGAGAGTCGTACCAGGCGGCGGTCGCTCTAGCGACACGCGGGGTTGCGATGGTCGTTGACAGGATCCAGGAGTTGGGACTCGAGGTGGCGCTTCACAAATCCGAGGCGATGTGTTTCCACGGTCGCCAGTCTCGGAACGCGCCGCCATTGAGTTCCCAACTAACGGTAGGAGGAGTTCACATCGGTGTCGGGTCGACGATGAAGTACCTGGGACTCGTCCTCGACAGCCGGTGGAATTTCGTGGAGCACTTCCGACGTCTGGCTCTCAAACTCAACCGGGCTGGGGCTGCGCTCAAGCGGCTCCTGCCCAACCTTGGGGGTCCAGACGCCTCCTGCCGGAGGCTCTACGCGGGGATCGTTCGGTCCATGGCCCTCTACGGGGCGCCGGTGTGGGCGCCATCGCCGAAAAAGCAACCGGCGGCCATACTAAACGCCTGCTAGAGGGTCATGGCGATAAGGATGGTGCGGGGATACTGCACGGTCTCCCGCGAAGCGGCGAGCCTTCTGGCTGGCCTACCACCGTGGGATCTGGAGGCAACAGTCCTTGCACACATGCACGATATGCGCGTGGAGATGCAACGCCGGGGTGAAAGTCCGCTGCCGCGACAGGTCACGGCATAGCGGACAGAGTTCCGGCGGGATCTTATGGTGAAATGGCGTCAACGACTATCGCAACCCAGTGCTGGGCACGCCACAATCGTGGCGGTAAGTCCCCTCTTTGAGGCGTGGCTGGAAAGACCTCACGGCGTCCTTACCTTCCGCATGACGCAGGTACTCACCGGACATGGTTCGTTCGGGAGTTTCCTGCACCGGATTCGTGCGGAAGTGACGCCCGGGTGTCGCCACTGTGTGGAATGCCCGGAGGACACGGTGGAGCACACAGTCGAGGTGTGCCCTGCTTGGGCGGAGCATCGCCGTGCCCTCGTGAGGGCGATCGGCGGCGGAGACCTCTCGCGCCGGGCCTTGGTTGAGGCCATGGTCCGGAGCGAGGAGGAGTGGCAGGCGGTCGCCGACTTCTGCGAAGCAGTAATGCTCGCAAAGGAGGAGGCCGAACGCATCAGGCAACGGCGTTATCGCCGCCGCCGCCGCCGCCGGGATTCTGATCCCGATTTCCGGCCACCGTAGGCGCGGGCTTGCGGACAGTGAGCAATGGGTAGCTCGCTGTCCGGCCGTCCGGTAACTGTCCGGACCAAGCCCAAGGCGTCGACGGCGCGCACTGTTCCCGCGCGCCTCAAGGAGTTGTCAGCAACAGCAGGGACCCAGCCGGGTCGAAGCCTACTGGGGCCAGGGTTATCCGAAAGGGCGCTCGAGCCCCGGCATGAAGGCTAGAAGGAACGGGGTGGGTCTTTTAGTCAGTAAGAGTCTGACACTATCTCCCGCTCCACCCAAGGGCGGGGGATGTCAATGCATGATTTTTTTCCCACCATAAAAAAAAAAAAGGTAAGATGTGTAAGGAATGAAGCTGGAGTGGTCCTGTCGGATGATGTAAAAATCAAAGAGAGGTGAAAGGGCTATTTTGAAAGACTGATGAATGAGGAAAATAATTGGAGTGGAATTTTAGAGAGTAAACCAGTGAATTGGGTATGGTTAGTGAGAATGGTTAGTATGGATGAAGTCAGAATAGCAGTAAATGGAATGAAAAATGTTAAAGCCATCGGTCCAGATGGAATACCCGTTGAAGTGTGGAAGTTATTGCGAGTGGATGGATGGACGTGGTTAGCTTTATTCTTCAATAAGTTGTTGCGGAAAGAAGCCATACCTGATGAGTGGTACCCATTTTTAAAAACAAAGGTGATGTGCTTGAGTGCAACAATAATAGAGGAATAAAGCTAATGTCACATACTATGAAAGCCTGGGAGAAAGTTATTGAAAGGCGACTGAGAGAAGAGAGTGAAATTTCACAGAACCAATTCGGTTTTATGCCTGGTCGGGGTACGACGGATGCCATTTTTGCTGTACGCCAGCTGGGCGAGAAATACAGAAGTGTGCATAAAAACTTGCACATGGTATTCGTTGACCTCGAAAAGGCATAAGATCGGGTACCTCGAGAGGTTCTGTGGTGGGCCCTTAAGGAGAAAGGTGTGCCCGGGAAGTATGTGCAGTTGATCCGAGCGATGTACAGTCGATGTAGTACGCAACTCTGGTCCACAGTGGGCACCACTGGAAATCTCAATGTGGCTGTCGGCTTATATTAGGGATCGGCTCTCAGCCCTTACCTCTTCCTGATGATAATGGACGCTCTGACGTCGGACATTCAGGAGGAGGCTCCCTGTTGTATGCTGTTTGCCGACGACATTGTGCTGGTTACCGAGAGTGGCCTATAGGTCCAAAACAGATTGGAGGTGTGGTGGCACAGACTGGAAAGTATTGGCCTGAAATTAAGTAGAACCAAAACGGAGTACTTGCTCTGCGATTTCGGCAGTCTCTCCAACCCTGTGCCTTTAGCTCTCGCCGGAACGCCCATACCAATCTGTTCCGACTTTCGGTACCTCGGGTCACTTGTCCAAGGGGATGGTGAGGTAGACAGAGACGTAACACGTCGGATCAACGCAGGATGGATGAAATGGCGACAGGTCACGACAAGTCCCGGAGAGACGAATCAACCATCTTTAACTCGCAGAGAAATTTAATAAGGAAAGAATAGGGAAGGCGTAAAAAAAATCTACTAAAGAGTATAATCCATCCATACTAATATTAAAATACGAAAGTAACACTGTCTGTCTTTTTGTTACTTCTTCACAACTAACAGTTGACCGGGTTTAGAACAAACTTAGCAGCCAGGAGTACATAACGTAGTACAGTTTTCTTGAGATAATTTTCGACTTTCACGTGGGAAAAAAGAGGGTTTTTTATTATTATTGATAGGCTCGCATAGTCGGTCTTATAATGTTCCCACTATTGGTACTCAGGCCTAATCTCTAGGAGAGGGAATGGGCCGTAATCCACCACGCGGGCCCAGTACGGGTTGGTAGGCGCGCATTGACCACTATTTTTAACCTCATGAGTCATGGTAAGCGATAATGTGGCCGACGATCGAGTACGCTTGCCCAGAAGCAACCTATTCACTCTTGACCTAAAGACCCCTAGGTTGTAGCTATCAGGAAACACAGACCCCAGCAGGGAATGTTTAAAGTTACCCAAAGAGGAATTGAGAGGGTTGTTTAGATTTTCAAGAAAACCTGGGCTACTGAAACAGCGCGAAAAATCGTCAAACTTAAGTGGCAGTGGGCTGAGCACATTGCTGACAGAAAAGATGGTCGATAGGGTGGAAGGTTCTGGAGTTGCGACCGTACACCGTAAAACGCAGCGTTGGTGGGTCTCACACAAGGTGGACCGATGTCCTGGTGAGGGTTGCGAGAATCGGATGGATACGAAATACAAAGGACCAGTCGTTGAGGCGACACTTGGGGGTGGCCTATGTCCAGCAGCGGACGTCTTTCGGCTGAAATTATGCTGAAGCTAGTAGGTACACGTAATGAAAACATGACAAGAAATATGTAGATGCCTTATATGTACTTACTAGGCGAGGTATAGAATCACCTACCTAGGTTTTGATATTTCTACAACTATCTAGATTTGATATAGCACACTGCGGATTTATCGACCGGTCCGCGGGACCTGGTTTTGAAGAGTAGCTGTGTCCTGAACTCATAACATAACTCTGTACTATTAGCTGGCTATATTGCACGTTTCTTCAATTCGGTACGTGCGTGATAGACCGTGGTCAACTTTATTACTAAGGGTATACGGATGAAATGTTGGTGACCAGATAGTATCGCGGCTGCAAATATACACTTGCACCGAACAGCACACTGAGGTTTTTGAACTGTAACACTTCAGTCATAAGGTCGAAAAGAGTTTGTCAGAAGTTTCTGGCCAGTTCATAGACTTGCATAGTATCATAGCATACTGCGGACGTTCGTTTAAGTTTCCGTTCGATGCGTTTTCAACCTTAGATTTTTGTCGTAAGGTTAGAAATTGAACGTGGCGGTTTTGTTGTTAGTATATACGTGTGCACGGTATAGCACAGTGCGGAGTATCGAGCGGCGGCGGAGCATGCGCGCTGCAGCCGGTGGGCGTTGCACCACTCGCGTGCACCGCGCGTCGCCGCGCCGCACTGCTCCTCCGACCTGCCACCTGAGCGCCACGCTCCACACCACCTGCTCACCACCGACACCTGCTTGCTGATTCTGTAAGGTAAGTGTTCTCCTTTAGTCTAGGTTTTAATTTAGAAACGGGACAGTGTTTTACTATTTTATTTGAGCTTTAAGTGTAACTTGACTTAGAAATTATTTAGCCTACCACACCTGCTCTGAACCGTTCTGTAGGCCTAACCAAGTTACGACCGTTTCGTTTCTCTTTGGTCGATCGCCTCGAGTCGGCTGCGCCTCCTATTTCTTCGTTCTGAGCATGTGACTGAGCTTTGAGATGAAGTCAGAACAAAGGAATCGGAGGCGTGGCCGACTCCAGTCGATCGACTAAAGAGAATCGACACGAAACGGTTGTAACTTGGCTAGGGTGGCTGGTTCTTTGTTGGTAGGCTTGCTCCGTTCTTTCTTTCAAGTTAGGAAACCAAATCTGCTCTTCATCAGAATAAAATTCTCTCTTCAGTAAGCAAGTTGTGTCCCACTCGGCACTTGCTGCAGTGACCAAGTCGTGGCATTGCAGTCCAATTTTAGGTAGCCAATAAATTGCCAGAATACTTAGAAAGATTTTTTTCTAGGTGCACGTCATGGCGTCAGATTATAATGTTTATTTTCTCTCTTCGACAGATTCCAACGCATCCTCGCTTCGCCGCCGCTGCTTCGTCTTGTGGAGCGAGGGGAGCTGATCCTTTGAGTCTCCGGAACTATTGTAAGTACCTTTACATGTTATTTAGTACATTCGATTTCAACAATACTTCTGCGACGCTCTCTTCGAGAGTTTACCTTCGTAGAATGAGGTACGTAGGTATTTAGAGCTATTGTTAAAGCGGCTGGACCCAGGCAGCATTGTAAAAGAAGTGTCGGGAAATGAGGAAGTATCAGAATATTGCTGTCCAGAGTGGTACATAGGTGGCCTTAAAGCAACAAGATATTCTCTACCAGTCAACCTTTGGGTTCGGCTATAGTGTGTCTCTTCATAAAAACCAGATCCCAGAAAGACATACCTGCCCCCCTAGCCAAGTTAAAACCGTTTCGCTTGCGTCGAACGCCTCGAGTTGGCCACGCTCCGATCCTTTTGTTCTGACCACGTGATTGAGTGTTGAGATGACGTCATTCCCGTACATTTGAAGTTTTATACTGTAGTCTGTCTAATAAGTCAACCGACTTGGGAATTTGGTATAAAATTTAATCATTTAAAAAATACTTATATTCGATACTTTTCATAAGGTTCTTCTGTTAGTAAACAATGATCTCCATCTCTTAATCAACCTTGATTATTGAACCCGTGTTGACTACATCAGATTTCATTAAATCTTGATAATTAACCAAGTCGCTTAACTTATTAGACAGACTCTAGCGTTAACGATTGCAGATTATAAACTTGGCTAGGGCCCTAGGGGTAGTGGTGTCCACCGCGTCACAATACCTTAAACCTCAGACACACTAGGGGACACGATGTCCGCCAAAATGACACGCAACGCTGACAAATTGTCCAACTACATGTCCCGCGTCTAGTGTCCGACCGAAATCGGTTTTTCAACCGAAACCGAAACCGAATTTCGGCAAGAATTTCAGTTTTGGTCGAAACCGAAACTTCCTTACAAGGATCATGTTTTGAGGGACAAATAAAGAAAACGTTATTATAATCAGTGAGTCCTTTTTTAATGCATTTTAAATTAAGATACATTTATATTCGTTGACTATCACGAATTTTACTGCATTCGATTTTAGTTTGGGAGTAGGTAAAACGAACTGCAAATACAAGCCAGTCACGACATGATTAGGCTGTGACCACGTGACACGGCAAAATGTCTTCATTACTTACTCGCTAGGAAGGAATTTAACGCGTTGAACATGACCGATTACGGCGCGAAAACTCCCGAGTGCAATTTCGGTTTTGGTCGTAGTTTTGGCAGATTTGCCACTGAAACAGAAACTAAACCAAAACTCGTTTTTTTGCCGAAACTCGACCGAAACCGAAACTGAACATTCGGTCGGACACTACCCGCGTCACGTGAATGCCTTGTAAAATGTTGGGGGGCAAGTTGCGGGACATTGAGCAACGTTGCAGCGTCACGTAGATTGAGATTTGCACGTCACGGTTATATCTTAACAAAAGGTTTTTGTTTACTGTTTCAGATGCACCCGTAAAAATGCAGCTTCACTCCCGACTGGAACTCAACCTTTGCGGCTCATAGGCTAAACCAACTAGTGTTGTCACAATCAGCTTTCACAGATTATTTATTTTAATAAATAAGTAATCTGTGAAAGCTGATTTCCGGAAAGCGTTATGCGGGTAATATGTCGTCTGAAACTGTAGAACAAATGTTAAATTCATTAGATCGGGTTGGTTGGCTAAACGCAACTGCTCTTTTGAGTAACTTTGTGATTTAGCTCCCGATTTAATGTCTCGATACAGACTAATCTGGGATTATTGTTTGTTAGTGTTTTTCCCCAGGGTAATTTCTTGGGTAAAAACTCTTAACAGATAACTGCCCCACTTGGACAAAGGAATCGTTCTTGTAACTTTTAAAAATGCAAATACCGGAACGGGTTTGCAGATCATCTTTCGATAGAATCCCCCAGTCGTATGTAACGACAAGTCCGGGTAAAGACCACACTGATTGCAACAATCCACCAAGTGATCAGTCTGCATATAGTCTTGCAATATGCAAATACAAACATACCACAATGTTTGGACCTCGTTTCAATACAAGGTATTCACACGGATATGAAAATATGGCTGGATGTGACATGAGTGTCTATGCAAATAGATAACTATCCCAGGCGCGGATCCAAGGGGAGAGGGGACTCTGAGTACCCCCTCCCTCCAGGACAAACACATGCTTTGTTTTGGAGTTTTTGGTCCGATGTGACTTGAGACTTGGATACGCGCCTGAGCTTTAAGTAAGAATAAAGACCCCTATTGACATCAAGAGCCGATTGGTTCATTGTTTTTTGGTTATTTTTACCATAAGGTATCTCTGGTGTATTTCAAGGAATTAGATTAAGTAAAGAAACTGAGAGAAATACAGTTTCGTAAATTCGTATTTTCATAGGTAAGGTTAGTTAAAGAAACTAAGAGAAATACAGTTTCGTAAATTCGTGTTTTCATAAGTAAGGTTAGTTAAAGAAACTGAGAGAAATACAGTTTCGTAAATTCGTGTTTTCATAAGTAAGGTTAGTTAAAGAAACTGAGAGAAATACAGTTTCGTAAATTCGTATTTTCATAGGTAAGGTTAGTTAAAGAAACTAAGAGAAATACAGTTTCGTAAATTCGTGTTTTCATAAGTAAGGTTAGTTAAAGAAACTGAGAAAAATACAGTTTCGTAAATTCGTGTTTTCATAAGTAAGATTAGTTAAAGAAACTGAGAGAAATACAGTTTCGTAAATTCGTATTTTCATAGGTAAGGTTAGTTAAAGAAACTAAGAGAAATACAGTTTCGTAAATTCGTGTTTTCATAAGTAAGGTTAGTTTTAAGGCAAGAAGAAGCAGATATTTCTGACTTCAATAAATAAACTATTTATAATATTTTATTAGTTTTATTAGACTCTTACCTCATGTTCACATTTACTGTGCGTACAGTTTTTTTTTTAGGTGTGAAAATCATCTAATGACATCCCCCGCTCTTAGGCGGAGCGGGAGATAGTGTTAGACTTTTACTGACTAAAAGAAAATCCACTCTTATGCAAAGGTTGTGTTTGTTTTATAAATCCCTACACAACATATTCGATTTCGTTACTTACTACATGTACAATCGGTTGAAGATGCATACTAAAATGCAATAAAGAACGTGAACTGCAAATTAGTCTGTAAAATAGCATGTTAATGAATGGTTTTGGCAATGCCAAGTATTTTTTTCATCCCCCCATCCCGGAATAGTAGTTTATGTGACTAGGGGATAAAGCAGTGTCTTTAGGTCACGGGCGGCATGTTGAATTACGAACGAAACGAAGGTTGCTGATTTTAATCCCGAACGATTGTGAGGGATTTATAAAATTAACTCCCGAGCATTGCGAGGGAGTTAATAAAGAAACCTGAGTGAAGTGAGGAATTCAAGCCGCCCAAGACAAAGACAGCTTGATCCCCGTGTTGCATACTCTACTTTTTACACCATCTGTGATATAGTTAAAAAACAATTTGGTCGACCAAATCATATATTTTAGAAATATAAGTACCTATTATATTTACAAGTTCATCAAACAAACAAAATTCACTACTCCAAGATTTTATAGTTTCAATTTTCTATAATGCTCCCGTCAGTAAGCAGGTTTTATTCTATTTTCTTTTTAGGGTTCCGTAGTCAACTAGGAACCCTTATAGTTTCGCCATGTCTCTCTGTGACCGTTAGCACTAGAAAGCTGAAATTTGGTACCAATGTGTATATCAATCACGCCGACAAAGTGGTAAAATAAAAATTGGAAAAAAATGTTTTATTAGGGTAGCCCCCCTATATGTAAACTAAGAAGTTATTGGAACGAAGTTCCTTATCGCGCGTTGTGAAAGGGGGCTAGACGGAAAAAATTCTCACGAAAAGTTGGAACGACACTTTTTGCACTTTTTTTTAAAAATGTTTTTGGCTTGGAAACTAAATCTTTATCTAATTATGGAAATTCAAGATGGCGGCTGCAAGAAATTATCAAATTTTTCGTCATGGGTGTCGTTTTCATGGTTTTCGAGGGTGTTGAAACCGATAGCACTGTCAAAATATAAATCCAAGATGGCGGCTGCAAGAAATTATCAAATTTTCCGTCATGGGTGTCGTTTTCATGGTTTTCGAGGGTGTTGAAACCAATGGTACTGTCAAAATATAAATCCAAGATGGCGGCTGCAAGAAATTATTAAATTTTCCGTCATGGGTATCGTTTTCATGGTTTTCGAGGGTGTTGAAACCGATAGTACTGTCAAAATGGAAATTCAAGATGGCTGCTGCAATAAATTATCAACTTTTTCGATATGGGTGTCTTTTTCATGGTTTTTGAGGGTGTTGAAGCCGAGTACTGTCAAAATATGAATCCAAGATGGCGGCTGCAATAAATTATTAAATTTTCCGTCATGGGTGTCGTTTTCATGGTTTTCGAGGGTGTTGAAACCGATAGTACTGTCAAAATGTAAATCCAAGATGGCGGCTGCAAGAAATTATCAAATTTTTCGTCATGGGTGTCGTTTTCATGGTTTTCGAGGGTGTTGAAACCGATAGCACTGTCAAAATATAAATCCAAGATGGCGGCTGCAAGAAATTATCAAATTTTCCGTCATGGGTGTCGTTTTCATGGTTTTCGAGGGTGTTGAAACCAATGGTACTGTCAAAATATAAATCCAAGATGGCGGCTGCAAGAAATTATTAAATTTTCCGTCATGGGTATCGTTTTCATGGTTTTCGAGGGTGTTGAAACCGATAGTACTGTCAAAATGTAAATTCAAGATGGCGGTTGCAAGAAATTATCAACTTTTTCGTCATGGGTGTCGTTTTCATGGTTTTCGAGGGTTTTGAAACCGATTTTACTGTCAAAATGTAAATCCAAGATGGCGGCTGCAATAAATTATCAACTTTTTCGATATGGGTGTCTTTTTCATGGTTTTCGAGGTTGCTGAAGCCGATAGTGCTGTCAAAATGTAATTCTCTCAATTTTTTTCTCGAAGTTCCTTATCGCGCGTTGTGAAAGGGGGCTAGACGGAAAAAATTCTCACGAAAAGTTGTAACAACACTTTTTGCTATAGTAAGCTATTGTAAGCCGTGCGGCGTGCGCATGTTTCTCTGTCTGTCTCTCTCTCTCTCTTATATATATAAGATAATATATATATACAGATATATATATATGAACTTCATTCCATCCGGGTGTCCCTTGACAACTCTCAATTATTTTTTTTTAATTTCAACCCTCACGTGTGATATATTATTGGATAGGTATTTAAAAATGAATAGGGGTTTACTAAAATCATTTTTTGATAATGACAATAACTTCGGAAATAATCGCTCCAAAAGTAAAAAACAATGTCCCCCCCCCCCCAACTTTTGAACCATAAGTTTAGATAATATGAAAAAAATCTGACAAGTAGAACTTTATAAGGACTTTCTAGGAAAATCATTTTGAACTTGATGGAAAGAACAGTTTTTGTACAAAAAAGACAAAAAGTTTCTACAAAATAATTTCTGGACTAAGTTTGTAGTATAACCGTATATGCAAGCATTTTTTTTAACTTTGTTTACATATTTTATTATCCTGAACGTATCTTCTTTCAAACAAAAAATGAATTATTAAAATCGGTTCTCGCAATCCAAAATTACCACCGAAAACTTCTTCTGGTACCTATGTATTAATTAGTAACCCAATTCCCCGAGAGATGGCGCTGGCCTATTTCGCATTCGCACTGATAGGATTTTTCCTGAGTTGTTGGGGTCGGGTATTATCGCATTGTTCGGTTGGTCTCTCCTTGGCATTGGCGGTATTATCTTATAACTACATAAAACTTTTATCAGGAACATGCTAAGGCAATTTCGAACAAAATTAAAATTCATTTTTTAACGCCATCTATCAAAATGTTAAGGTAAAAACCAGTTCATAAATGGTTCGATAGATGGCGTTGCGTAATGACGTCATCTTTTTAAAAGTCGATGTTAAGATTTTCCGTGCTTTCATGACCTACCGTGGTAAAAAATCGTTGCTTCTTAAATATAATCGTAATTTTACGAGTGCACAATCGCTGAAATTTCTACTACATGTTTTAGTTATCACCGTCCTTTGTGGGCCGTTTTAAGGGTTCCGTATTTATTAGAGTTCCGTACTTAGTTATGTTAACGTAACAAATAGCCTTTTTTAAACTCATAAGTGGGAACACTTATTGTGACGGACGGGAAACTACGGAACCCTACACTGAGCGTGGCCCGACACGCTATTTGCCGGTTTTTTTTTGTTAGTGGCCAGTTTGAATTTCGAGTCAACTTGTGCGCTGCACGTACATTTTAATTCACAATGTTGACGATATTTGGTGTTCCAAATTCAAATCTCTTTACTCCCTAGGGATCAGCCAAACTGTATTATCTCCCTAGGGATAGAATGACTTGCTTTAAGTGAGGTTTGTACGACGTATAAAACGACATTATCGAGCAGGTGGTGTAAAAAGAGTATTTTTGCTCTTCGATATCTGAGAGCAAAAGCCGTTTTTATTCTCTTGAGAGATAAAGTAAATTGAATTTAGAACATCGCGTGCACTAAGTTTATGAATTCAAAACATCATTAAATCTATTTATTTCTACCTCCATGGTGCCAAATTTGTCAGACAACTCTTTTTTTAATTTGTTAAAACTCAGACTCAGAACCTCCTTGGTAAATTTTTTTTATATTTAGTTATTTCCTCGCTGAGGTGGGATGAAAAGTTACGTGTTGCACTCGACTGCAAAGATTTTTTACCTCGTGCTCTTTTGATTCTTTCGCTAACGCTCAGGATTCTAATTTTTGAATTCTTCGCTTGCTCGGTCATCAAAATTGAGCATGCGGTTAAAAAGCCACTTTGCACTCTTGTATAACGAATAACTATTACCGCATTTTAATCTGCATATGTGTACCGTTTTGCATGCAGTAACAGACATGATTTTGGGAAAAATTAATGAACTAAATAATTTTAGTTTTTTTTTTAAATTCATTCTTTGTTATTACCTCAATCCTCTTGGCAAAAAAATAATCTACCACATAACATTATTACTAAAAAAAATAACGTCAAAGTGTTTGTACGCGTTTTAGGGGCTGTACGGCAGAATAATTATATTTAATTACTAGCTTTTGCCCGCGGCTTCACACGCGTATATAAAATATAGCCTCTCAGGAATAAAGTAGCTTTTTATCAGTGAAAAAATTTTAGAAATCGGACCAATATTTTCAGAGATTACCTCCTACAAACAAAAAAACATATAAACAAACTTTACCTGTTTATATCAATAAAAAAAATCGTTCCGGGCCCGTAGCTCCCCTGGATGATACCCCTGGGGGTGCCACGGGAACTCGAATTCGGACCCGTGGCTCCCCCAGGTAAATTAGTGCGGTGCTTAGTACTTCTAAAACAAACAATAGTACTTTGTGTTAAAACTGTGGTTACTTTTTTTTTCATAAAATGACTTCTTTTGAGCAGAGAGGGAGCGGGTGGAGGTGTCAGACAATTAGTGACTAAAACCCACTCTTGTGTTTTTTCTCTGCCTTGCATTCTAGGACCTTGGGTTTCCGTTTCGGAAGTCAATCCATGGCCAAGCGTTCAGCTTAGCCGCCGGTCACGTTCGCAGCGATAGCGCCCACACCGGCTATGGACCGATTGATCGCCGCGTCTGAATCTCCTAGGTTATGCAGGAACCGTTTGAGGACAACCACCGTCCGTTTCGGTTTGGAAGCCAGAGGTCGGAAGTGCTTCTGGAAATTCAACCGACTATCGATGGGACGTGTGAACCCCTCTTACCGTTGTGCAAGCCACCATTATGTGGCTGGAAAGACCTCACGGCATCCTCACCTTCCGCATGACGCAAGTTCTCACCGGACATGGTAAGTTCGGGAGGTTCCTGCACGGAATTCATGCGGAAGTGACGTCCGGGTGTTGCCACTGTGCGGAACGTCCGGAGGACACGGTGGAGCACACAGTGGAGGTGTGCCCCGTTTGGGCAGAGCATCGCCGTGCCCTCGTGAGGGCGATCGGCGGCAGTGATCTCTCGCGCCGGGCCTTGGTAAAGGCCATGGTCCGAAGCGAGGAGATGTGGCAGGCGGTCGCCTACTTCTACGAAGCAGTAATGCTAGCAAAGGAGGAGGCCGACTGTATTGGGCAACGGCGCTTTCAGCGTCTTAGCCGCCGCTGGGATTCCGATTTCCGGCCATCGTAGGCGCGGGCTTGCAGACGGCCAGCAATGGGTAGCTCGCTGCCCGACCGTCCTGTAACTGTCCGAACCGAGCCCAAGTCGTCAACAGCGCCCACTGTCCTCGCGCGCCTCAAGGAGTTGTCAGCAACAGCAGGGGCTGCCACTTGGTGCGTCTCCCCCTGTGCCAACACCAGCGTGTCACCTGCATAACAGACCACGCCGACCCCATCGGGTAGGTCACCGATCGCGCAGCACTTAGTCGTACTCGATGTTCCACAAAAGCAGTTAGTACTGATACCTGTGGAACACCGCACGATATATCTCGTCGTTTCCACTCTCCCTGTCAACCAAGATAGACGATGAACTTGTCCGTTAGGCAGCCCTCGATCACACGACAGAGTAAGGTCGGCTCCTGGTGATACCGGAGTGCCTCCTTAACGCAACTCTAGGGCAGGGTATTAAAGGCGTTTGAGATATCCAAAGAAACCGCTAAGACGACCCTGCTCCGAGCACCGCATCCTCCGTCGTCGAGAGGGCTCGCAAGCGCATGACTTTGAACTGGCTAACCGCAAAATCCGGCCCAACTAGTATCAGCTACACGACGAGACGGCCTGCAATTACTCTTTCAAAGAGCTTGCCTACTACCACGTTGACCAGCACGATGGGCCCGTATGGAGACGGAGAGTCCGCAGGGCGCCCCGGTTTCCCGATGAGGACCAGTTTCTCCATCTTTCAACAATGAGGGAACTAACCCTTCTCCATACATGCGCTAAAGAGCCGTTTTAGTAGAAGATTAGGAGCTCCCATGGCTAGGACCCAAGCTTTCCCAAGCACGCCGTCGGGTCCTGGGGCAGTATTTTTGGCATTCAACTTTCGTCCCGCTACTGTCATTTCAACCTTGGTCACCTTTAGAGCATTATCGGCGTCATCGCCGTCGTGGCCCGCGTTGGACACCGCATGTTGCGGAGTCACGGGCGGGGGAGGATGAGGAGGGATTCCCTTCGCGCAGGAATAGTGCGTTGACCACACTTGGATTGGGTGAGTTCAAAGCGAGTTCAATATAAAACGATCCATTTTCTAAACAACCAGTTTAATTCTTACAGTCCGCTACTGACCGGTTGACCATCTGTCCCATCACTATTCGGTTGGTGGATCCATGGGAACTAGGAAATAGTACCCGTGATACCACTGATACATCGTTGTATGGATATGAGGATTTGGGGGTGCCACGGGTCCGAATTCAGTTTCCGTGGCACCCCCAGGGGTATCTTCCAGGGGAGCCACGGGCCCGGAACGAAAATAATAATTAATAATAATAAGTGTAGATTCATCAAAATTTGAAACAATTATGAATTTTTATACAAATTAAGAAGTCTCCTCCTCCTTGCGTCGTTTATCCTCAATGCTGAGGGTCGTGACCTCGGCGAATAACTTTCCTGTGGACTATATTTTGCCAAGTTGTCCTATCTTCGGTTATTCTTAAGTTTAAGGTTCGTCGTTATTATAAAACAAATTACTGATATTAAAAGTAAACAAAAAAATTTCAATAGTCACTGAAAATTTTGTAATTAATAAATGCGATGCATTCTAATTATAAATTGCAAATAATGTAACATAACAACACGAATCATCATTTATCTTTAAACAATATACACTCAGTGTTTAGATACTAAAATAAAAAATATTGTAAAATTCTCAAACTTTAAAAGTTTTAAACTCGTTAAAAATAAGATCAAAAAGTATCACAAATGCAAAGGTGTCGTAAAAACATTGCAGCATCATTTTTTCCTACACTAATAAATCAGATTCATCAATAATAATTCAGAATTAAATTAGTTTTACCTACTATAATATCAAAAATTATCACAGTGCGTAATTCTACCGACATAGACTATGGATTAGTATTTTTTTGGTAGTATTCGAATATATATATTTATTTACTATTCGAATATAAAGAACAATGGTCAATCTCTTAACATGCTTGGACTATAAAAAATTAGTAAATCGTAACTTGATGAAACATGTATCGTTTGATTTGCCTGAATGAATATTACTAAGTACGGCATTCAATATATTTTTAAAAGTACGGAGAAACTAGTAAATAATTAAAATGTTTTTTAAGGTTATGTGGTTTATTAATAATCTGTAGCTGTAAAAAAATACGTCAAATATGTCATTTGTCCATTTCGCGCCAAATAGGACAAACTGTACCCCAAGAATTTATATATCCTACGGATAAACAAGATTATTTATAAGATTCTTGACTGTACCTAATAAATAGACGCAGCGGAATGTTGCTTTGTTTTTATTGGACAGTACAGGTCGATGGCAACAAAAGACTTTAAAACTTAGTACAGCCTAGTAGTCATTTTCAAAGACTAGTATACTGGTAAACCATTATGAAATTATTCTCTAGATTCACCTGTAAGCCCGCGCACGGGCAAAACCGATGTATGAACCAAACTTATTGGGGTCAGGTGTCCCACTGTTTTATAAACAGTGCTTAATTTATCGAATTTAAATCATAAGCCTTTAGATTTGTTTGGAGGACACACTATATCTGTTCCAAACATTGTAGATGCAAATATATGAATATGAATAAAAGCTCAAGTTATCTTTATTCATAAGTAAGAATCTTACTAAACATGCGGACACAAAAATTAAATAAAGAATTTTCGAGTTGTCTTGCTATCATTTAATCTTCTTCACTTGCAAGATCACAATCACTAAGGTACTGGTGAAAAATAATTATGTAAAAAAAATAAAACTGATTAGGTACTTTTATTCTTTATTACAATTCTCTTATGAATAAATCATCAAGAAATGCAGCAGGAGCAGCTACATTTTGTTCGTATCTGGCCCATCCAAGAAACCAAACGATGGTCATAACATGAGCACAACATCATAGTGTGCGTCGACCAACAAGACAATTACAGCAATATTCTCTAATGCCAGCTAACCCAGATGTGTTATTATTTATTAAAATGTACACATAATATTGTTTCCTGCTAATGTGCCTTGACTTTATTCTACCTCTTATAATTGAGACTTCATTTACATCCAAATTGGAAAAATACAGAGAATCCGGTATTTCCCTACAGACTTCAATTCTGTACTGCCCATGAAATCTGATATGTTCTCCGTAGTAGGAGAGCGCTTGGCGAAGTTGGTATGTCCCAAGAGCAAATAAAATAAGGTCCTCATATTGGAGACGGGGAAAATTAATTAAATTATTTCTATCTGCACTTATACTAATAAAATTGGAACCACGTCTATTTAAATTATTGGTTTCTACTATATCTGCTAAATTATTTGGTAAGTGCATTCTTAAATAAATGTTATTTAATAATTGCTCAGCATTTTCGCGATTTTTGAGCCGCACACCAAATCTATTTAATAATGCCGCCGCAATCTGGAAATCTTGCATCATGTGTGGCAAAGATTTATGAAAAAATTCTTGACGAAATAATTTGAAATCACGCTTTATATGACCATTAACCACTTCTACTACCCATCTGCAAAGTGTTACACACCTACTTCTATTTGCCTGAGGTGTGGTTAATTGCCTTTCACCTTCCAATAGTGATTCAGGCATATATGGTTTATAATTACAATTTTCCAATAGATTAATGCAGTCTCGGAAACCTCGGTCTAATATAAAAATATCGTTGTCTCTAAAATACTGTCTCAGAGGTAAGTTTTCAATTTCAAATAAGGAAGTCATTATTTCAGCATCTGAGGTAGTGGCTTTATATGGACCAAAACAATCTAAAATGTAACCGTCACATAGCACTAACATAAATGGTTTTAAAAGATTTCTATATTTGTGCAATGAATATGATTCTTTTTGGAACATATAATTAGCACTCTTATGAGCATAAATATATGTTCCATCACAAATAACAATGGGGTGGTCTGTGATTGCCCCAGAATTCCCATATATTCCATTGGGAATTAATAAATTGTGGTTAATACTTTCTTGTCTGCTTAAATGTCCAATTCCCAAGTTGTTAGGGACAAAATATTGCAAAAGTTTCTCTCTTACATTGTTCATATAACGTTCGAGAGTTCTTCGTGATATCCCCATTAGGCTAGCTATCCTTTCATCCGAATCTCCATTCCTTAATTTTATTAAATATGCTACAAGATCAATAACTCCTCGGTGCAGAGTTTGGATTTGAGGAACTTCAATCAATAAATTGTTGAATTTTTCCTTAGTTAATCCAAGCCAATATTGGAACAGATGATCATCAATATTTAAAGGATCATTAAAATCAATTGAACTAGATTTCTTTGAATCAATAAAAGAAAACATATGTTCAACTTGTTCTACAGTGAAAACCGCACTACTATTATCTAAATAGTACAAAGTGTCCCAACTGTTACTCAATAAATGGTCTGAACAGATTCTAGCATGTGCAGGCAAGTAAAAATGGTGGTCAATTATTATTTTTATGCGTAAATCATCAGAAATTCGATGTAAGTCCCGATTAGTGCAATAAGTAAATACACACTGTGCAGCAGTATTGGGTGCCCGTCTGTAATTCGAAAGTGTAATAGTTGATGATGCAGGTACATTTTCGGTAGCCACTGATGGTACTGCTGGAACCCATTCAGGTGATGAAAAAGATGATATACTGGGATTAGATAACACAATATCCGCTTCATCAGATCCTTGTTCTGGGTCGACATTACCAGCCATCTCTGACTGCTCTATTGCTGAATGTAATTCAATGTCATGTTGTACTAATTCAGGTGCTTCTACCATATTTGTTGGAGAAAAATCAACTAATTCATTTTCTCTTTGTTCTGTCTGCATACGCAGAGCATTTCTTTTTGCTTTCATCCAGCAAGAATGACACACTCTGTCATTTGTAGTTAACTGAAACAAAAGAGAGAATTGGTAAACTCATCTAAAAATACTATTAAAACCTGTCCTAGATTGTAATAGGCACACACATTGATCACTGTTTGTTTGCGGCAGTTTGGCAATATCAAACTTAAATTAATTCATAAAACTCCAAGCGAAAGCTGGTATTCGCACTGCTATTGTGTCTATAATTGACGGTATTTGAAAGGTTAATTATGAACCCAGCTTTCATTGCAATGTTGTTTCTTTTATAAATAAGATCTAGGAGTTATAAACATCAAATCCAATTGATTACTATATAAAACAACAGCTAGTCTTAGTAATACTAAAAAATTGTTTAAATTACCTCTTGCGATTGGATAGAATTCATTATGCAGGTAGTAATCATTTGTTGCAGTTCTGAAGGATTGCTGCGTAATATTAAATCACTTTTTCTTCGAAGGATTGAACATCCACACATCAAGCAGATGCTAGAGTGACCCACCACCTGAGTCCGACTACTTCCGGGTAGTTGGTTGTCATGGCTTGATATTTCTCCATGGATAATTTGATTAACCCTCATCATCACAGCATCTAAACAGGCCTGGCAAATATTATCACTGTCCTCAATCTGTAAATAAATATTACTGTTTGTAAAACACTTCGATGACGATGTACTAAAATGAAATATCTTACGATGCGTTGTGATGCTAGTAAGTTCATATCTGAATACTTACGATACGTGGCGAAATCCTTTCAGCAATAAAAGACACCACTCTAGTATCTTGTTCTAGGACAATGTGCCGTGCAATGCGATTAACGCATAATCCACAGTTTACACACAGAATGCGCGAAGACATGACTACTTCCACTTCACTTCACTGACAAATCCAAAACTAGATGAAATCAAAGTCCAAAAGACGAATGCCAAGTTAACTAGTATAGAAGATTCGATCGGAGTCCGTAAGCAAAGCAAGATATGGTTAGAATTATAGGGAAAACACAAGATCACACAGAACACAGTCGTTGCCAAAGCTACAACACGGTCTGCGCAGAGACAATAACAATACATTGTTTGTTTGTCAAAAATAGGGTGGCTCCGTATTCAATCGATTTACTTACGGATTTATCGATTTTTAGAAGCAAAAATCATTTTTTAACTCATGACTTGATTAAATCATATAACAAAACACAAAAAGATGTGTAAGTGGCTTATCTCAGATTAAATAAATAACAAAATCATAAACAGCTATAATCTAACAATTATGTACTTTTTCATTTCTATTTAGAAATTAAATCGATATCGACCACTTCAAAAGTATGGACTTCTCTATGAATGTTAACATTACGGATGCGTTCATGAATAAAGATATTGAGACGCGTTCTATTGAAAAAAAAATAATAATTAAAAAAATGAATATCTTTTTTCCTCCTGCTTTTAAAAATAAACTGAACTCACCATATAATTACATTGATAATATATTATGTTATGATGACAATCTCATTTCGTTAACAACACTTTTTTTTTTCTAGTCCAAATTGGCCATGATTCTTTGGAAAGAATATTCGAATAATTCGACCCTGCTGGGTATCTACGGTTGCTTACAACTCCTTGAGGCGCGCGTGGACTTTATACTACGTACCGTCGACGACTTGGGCTCGGTCCGGACGGTTTACGGACGACCGGACGGCGAGCTACCCACCGTCCACAAGCCCGCGCCTATAGTGGCCGGATATCGGCTAGGAACTAGCCGATTTCCGGCCACTAGACATGTATGATTTTTGTGTGAAGATCAACCAAGCAAGCAAGTATCCACCCTTACGTTGTTGAAACATCTACGGTCCGGACTAAGCGTTTCACCTCGTCATTTATACCGCGTACATCAAAGGACTGGAACAGTTTGCCTGCTGCGGTCTTCCTGTCTGATTATAATTTGAGTGTGTTCAAGGCTAGAGTGAACAGGCTCTTAATAAACTAGTGCGCCTCACCATCAACGATTGCATCACTGCTTACCCTCAGGCGGGATCGCAGTCAAGTACTAGTTTATAACAAATTAAAAAGAAAAAAAAAACGGTATTTTGGCGACCATTATATTCAGATACATCAGATGTCAGATATCAGATTTCGGATCCGTAGTCCAACATTTTGGCGAGAGTGCTAGATTATACAGACCAGACGGCAAGCTACCCATTGCTCGTCGTCCACAAGTCCTCACCTACGGTAACAGGAAATCGACCTCGACCCCGACTACGAGCCACCGTAGGTGTGGTCTTGCGAACGGCGAGCATTGTGTAGCTCGCCCTCCGGCCGTCTGGTAACGTCGACAGCGCGTAGTGTTCCGCGCGCGCGTCTAAGAGATGTAAGCAAAACCGTAGGGGCTTAGCAGGGCCGAAGCCTACTATGGCTATGGGCCGACTTCTGAAAGGGAAATCCGTAGTCCTGGAATTTGTGTTCCAGGACTACGGATTTCCCTTTCAGAAGTCGCTAGTAGGCTAACTGAAGGAAAATTGGTGTGGTTTTAGTCTGTAAAAGTCTGATTCGCTCTCCCGTACGTTTTTTTTGCAATTTTCAGAAAAAAAAAATACACAATTATGCCTAATACAATTAACATAACTTTCGAACTTTACGTTTTACCTTGTCTCTAAGTTAGGGAGAACGATCAGAAACTTTTCAGGAGTCAGCTTTGTGCCTATACTAGAAGGTGCTTATGTCAATAATGCCAGCATGGAAGGTAGCACTGTGTCGCCGATAGAAACATTGCGACAATAGAAAAAATACGGAGAAAGTATTTTCCGTGTCATAATTTCATTTATAGTGCTACGATAACATCATCATCTTCCTGCCTTAGAACCCAATTTATTTGGGGTCGGCGCAACACGTTTTTCACGTCACGCGAACATATCATGTGCAAGTTTTTATGCGCACTTCTGTATTTCTCGCACAGCTGGCGTATAGCAAAAATGGCATCCGTTGTACCCCGACCGAATTGGTTCTGCGAAATTTCACTTTCTTCTCTCAGACGCCTTTCAATTAACTTTCTCCCAGGCTTTCATAGAATGTGACATTAGCTTTATTCCTCTGTAATTGTTGCACTCAAGCACATTACCTATAGTGCTACGATAACATTCGTAGAATATTCGTAGCGCGCTACAAGTTTAGTGCTACGAAGCTACGAATCTTTGTAGCACGCTACTAGTGCTACGCCGTCTGCCCAGACAGATTGTATGAAACTAATTTTTACTGTTTTAAATATTTAGACCAGTGGCAAATATACCAATGCACGAACGTACAGTGGTTACTAAATAGTATCTTCGTTTTACAGTTTAAAAATACGACCTCAGAACAGACAGCCGGACCAGCAACAGAGGAAGTTTAATGATAAACATTTCGGTTTTCACGACAATTTTCTATAATCCTGAATAAATAAATAATATTGTTAGAATAATTTCATGAAAATTGGTTTCAACAGCAGCGGCAGTTTAAGGAAATGTAGAAACTGCAAAACAAAAGTCAAAAACAGGACTCCATTTTTAATCTGATAGATTTGCAGGCCTTGCAAAGTTACGACAGTTATGTTACGAATCTCTTTCTGTAGTCGGTAACGCCTCCAATTCCTTTGTTCTGACGACGTGACTTAACGTTGAGATGACGTCATTCTCATACATTCCTCATTTCAAAGGTTATATGCTTATGCTTTGTTCATTCTACACTAATCTACAGTAATATTATAAAGAGGTAAAGTTTGTGTGGCACTAGCAAAATCAAGGGCCCAGGACAAACTGTACAACACACTGGACAGTCCTGCAGGTCAAAAAGAGCTGTACCGGCTAGCTAGAACAAGAGAGAAAAAGACGAGGGATGTTTGTCAGGTAAGATGTGTAAGGAATGAAGCTGGAGTGGTCCTGTCGGATGATGTAAAAATCAAAGAGAGGTGGAAGGACTATTTTGAAAGACTGATGAATGAGAAAAATAATTGGAGTGGAATTTTAGAGAGTAAACCAGTGAATTGGGTATGGTTAGTGAGAATGGTTAGAATGGATGAAGTCAGAATAGCAGTAAATGGAATGAAAAATGTTAAAGCCATTGGTCCAGATGGAATACCCGTTGAAGTGTGGAAGTTATTGCGAGTGAATGGATGGACGTGGTTAGCTTTATTCTTCAATAAGTTGTTGCGGGAAGAAGCCATACCTGATGAGTGGTGCAGCAGTTCTTTGGTGCCCATTTTTAAAAACAAAGGTGATGTGCTTGAGTGCAACAATTATAGAGGAATAAAGCTAATGTCACATACTATGAATGCCTGGGAGAAAGTTATTGAAAGGCGACTGAGAGAAGAGAGTGAAATTTCACAGAACCAATTCGGTTTTATGGCTGATCGGGGTACGACGGATACCATTTTTGCTATACGCCAGCTGTGCGAGAAATACAGAAGTGCGCATAAAAACTTGCACATGGTATTCGTTGACCTCGAAAAGGCATACGACCGGGTACCTCGAGAGGTTCTGTGGTGGGCCCTTAAGGAGAAAGGTGTGCCCGGGAAGTATGTGCAGTTGATCCAAGCGATGTTGTACGCAAGTCCGGTCCACAGTGGGCACTGGAAATCTCAATGTGGCTGTCGGCTTATATCAGGGATCGGCTCTCAGCCCTTACCTCTTCCTGATGATAATGGACGCTCTGACGTCGGACATTCAGGAGGAGGCTCCCTGGTGTATGCTATTTGCCGACGACATTGTGCTGGTTGCCGAGAGTGGCCTATAGGTCCAAAACAGATTGGAGGTGTGGTGGCACAGACTGGAAAGTGTTGGCCTGAAATTAAGTAGAACCAAAACGGAGTACTTGCTCTGCAATTTCGGCGGTCTCTCCAACCCTGTGCCTTTAGCTCTCTCGGAACGCCTATACCAATCTGTTCCGACTTTCGGTACCTCGGGTCACTCGTCCAAGGGGATGGTGAGGTAGACACAGACGTAACACGTCGGATCAACGCAGGATGGATGAAATGGCGACAGGTCACGACAAGTCCCGGAGAGACGAATCAACCATCTTTAACTCGCAGAGAAATTTAATAAGGAAAGAATAGGGAAGGCGTAAAAAAAATCTACTGAAGAGTATAATCCATCCATACTAATATTAAAATACGAAAGTAACACTGTCTGTCTTTTTGTTACTTCTTCATAACTAACAGTTGACCGGATTTAGAAGAAACTTAGCAGCTAGGAGTACATAACGTTGTACAGTTTTCTTGAGATAATTTTCGACTTTCACGTTGGCAAAAAGAGGGTTTTTTTTATTATTCATAGGCTCGCATAGTCGGTCGTATAATGTTCCCACTATTGGTACTCAGGCCTAATCTCTAGGAGAGGTAATGGGCCGTAATCCACCACGCGGGCCCAGTGCGGGTTGGTAGGCTCGCATTGACCACTATTTCACCTCATGAGTCATGGTAAGCGATAATGTGGCCGACGATCGAGTACGCTTGCCCAGAAGCAACCTATTCACTCTTGACCTAAAGACCCCTAGGTTGTAGCGATCAGGAAACACAGACCCCAGCAGGAAAGGTTTAAAGTTACCCAAAGAGGAAATGAGAGAGTTGTTTGAATTTTCAAGAGAACCTGGGCTACTGAAACAGCGCGAAAATTCGTCAAACTTAAGTGGCAGCGGGCTGAGCACATTGCTGACAGAAAAGATGGTCGATAGGGTGGAAGGTTCTGAGTTGCGACCGTTCACCGTAAAACGCAGCGTTGGTGGGTCTCACACAAGGTGGACCGATGTCCTGGTGAGGGTTGCGAGAATCGGATGGATACGAAACACAAAGGACCGGTCGTTGAGGCGACACTTGGGTGTGGCCTATGTCCAGCAGCGGACGTCTTTCGGCGGAAATTATGCTGAAGCTAGTAGGTACTACGTAATGAAAACATGACAAGAAATATATAGATGCCTTATATGTACTTACTAGGCGAGGTATAGAATCACCTACCTAGGTTTTGATATTTCTACAACTATCTAGACTTGATATAGCACACTGCGGATTTATCGACCGGTCCCCGGGACCTGGTTTTGAAGAGTAGCTGTGTCCTGAACTCATAACATAACTCTTTACTTATAGCTGGCTATATTGCACGTTTCTTCAATTCGGTACGTGCGTGAAAGACGTGGTCAAATTTATTACTAAGGGCATACGGCTGAAATGTCGGTGACCAGATAGTATCGCGGCTGCAAATATAGACTTGTACCGAACAGCACACTGGGGTTTTTGAACTGTAACACTTCAGTCATAAGGTCGAAAAGAGTTTGTCAGAAGTTTCTTGCCAGTTCATAGACTTGCATAGTATCATAGCATACTGCGGACGTTCGTTTAAGTTTCCCGTCGATCAGTTTTCAACCATAGTCTTTTGTCGTAAGGTTGGAAATTGAACGTGGCGGTTTTGTTGTTAGTACATAGATGTGCACGGTATAGCACAGTGCGGAGTATCGAGCGGCGGCGGAGCATGCGCGCTGCAGCCGGTGGGTGTTGCACCACTCGCGTGCACCGCACGTCGCCGCGCCGCACTGCTCCTCCTACCTGCCACCTGAGCGCCACGCTCCACACCACCTCCTCACCACCGACACCTGCTTGCTGATTCTATAAGGTAAGTGTTCTCCTTTAGTCTAGGCTTTAATTTAGAAACGGGACAGTGTTTTACTATTTTATATGAAGTTTAAGTGTAATTTGACTTAGAAATTATTAAGCCCACCACACCTGCTCTGAACCGTTCTGTAGGCTAGCCAAGTTACGACCGTTTCGTTTCTCTTTGGTCGATCGCCTCGAGTCGCCTGCGCCTCCTATTTCTTCGTTCTGAGCACGTGACTGAGCTTTGAGATGACGTCAGAACAAAGGAATCGGAGGCGTGGCCGACTCCAGGCGATCGACTAAAGAGAATCGACACGAAACGGTTGTAACTTGGCTAGGGTGGCTGGTTCTTTGTTGGTAGGCTTGCTCCGTTCTTTCTTTCAAGTTAGGAAACCAAATCTGCTCTGCATCAGAATAAAATTCTCTCTTCAGTAAGCAAGTTGTGTCCCACTCGGCACTTGCTGCAGTGACCAAGTCGTGGCATTGCAGTCCAATTTTAGGTAGCCAATAAATTGCCAGAATACTTAGAAAGATTTTTTTCTAGGTGCACGTCATGGCGTCAGATTATAATGTTTATTTTCTCTCTTCGACAGATTCCAACACATCCTCGCTTTGCCGCCGCTGCTTTGTCTTGTGGAGCGAGGGGAGCTGATCCTTCGAGTCTCCGGAACTATTGTAAGTACCTTTACATGTTATTTAGTACATTCGATTTCAACAATGACTTCTGCGACGCTCTCTTCGAGAGTTTACCTTTGTAGAATGAGGTACGTAGGTATTTAGAGCTATTGTTAAAGCGGCTGGACCCAGGCAGCATTGTAAGTGTCGGGAAATGAGGAAGTATCAGAATATTGCTGTCCAAAGTGGTACATAGGTGGCCTTAAACAACAAGATATTCTCTACCAGTCAACCTTTGGGTTCGGTTATAGTGTGTCTCTTCATAAAAACTAGATCGTAGAAAAACATACCTGCCCCCCTAGCCAAGTTAAAACCGTTTCGCTTGCGTCGAAGCCTTCGAGTTGGCCACGCTCCGATCCTTTTGTTCTGACCACGTGATTGAGCTTTGAGATGACGTCATTCCCGGTCTGTCTAATAAGTCAATATTCGATACTTTTCATAAGGTTCTTCTGTTAGTAAACAATGATCTCCATCTCTTAATCAACCTTGATTATTGAACCCGTGTTGACTACATCAGATTTCATTAAATATTGATAATTACCCAAGTCGTTTAACTTATTAGACAGACTCTAGCGTTAACGATTGCAGATTATAACCTTGGCTAGGGCCCTAGGGGCAGTGGTGTCCACCGCGTCACAATACTTTAAACCTCAGACACACTAGGGGACACGATGTCCTCCAAAATGACGCGCAATGCTGATAAATTGTCCAACAACATGTCCCGCGTCTAGTGTCCGACCGAAATCGGTTTTTCAACCAAAACCGAAACCGAATTTCGGCAAGAATTTCAGTTTTGATCAAAACCGAAACTTCCTTACAAGGATCATGTTTTGAGGGACAAATAAAGAAAACGTTATTGTAATCAGTGAGTCCTTTTTTTAATGCATTTTAAATTATGGTACATTTATATTCGTTGACGATCACGAATTTTACTGCATTCGATTTTAGTTTGGGAGTAGGTAAAATGAACTGCAAATACAAGCCAGTCACGACATGATTAGGCTGTGTCCACGTGACACAGCAAAATGTCTTCGTTGCTTACTCGCAACTTGAATTTAACGCGTTGAACATGACCGATTACAGCGTGAAACTCCCGAGTGCAGTTTCGGTTTCGGTCGTTGTTTTGGCAGGTTTGCCACTGAAACAGAAACTAAACCGAAACTTGTTTTTTTGCCGAAACTCGGCCGAAACCGAAACTGAACATTCGGTCGGACACTACCCGCGTCACGTAAATGCCTTAGTTAGTGTAAAATGTTGGGGGGCAAGTTTCGGGACATTGGGCAACGTTGCAGCGTCACGTAGATTGAGAGTTGCACGTCACGATTATATCTTAACAAAAGGTTTTTGTTTACTGTTTCAGATGCACCCGTAAAAATGCAGCTTCACTCCCGACTGGAATTCAACCTTTGCGGCTCATAGGCTAAACCAACTAGTGTCGTCACAATCAGCTTTCACAGATTATTTATTTAGCTGATTTCCGGAAAGCGTTATGCGGGTAAATGTCGTCTGATACTGTAGAACAAATGTTAAATTCATTAGATCGGGCTTGTTGCTAAACGCAACTGCTCTTTTGAGTAACTTTGTGATTTAGCTCCCGATTTAATGTCTCGATACAGACTAATCTGGGATTATTGTTTATTAGCGTTTTTCCCCAGGGTAATTTCTTGGGTAAAAACTCTTAACAGATAACAACCCTACTTGGACAAAGGAATCGTTCTTGTAACGTTTAAAAATGCAAATACCGGAACGGGTTTGCAGATCATCTTTCGATAGAATCCCCCAGTCGTATGTAACGACAAGTCCGGGTAAAGACCACACTGATTGCAACAATCCACCAAGTGATCAGTCTGCATATAGTCTTGCAATATGCGAATACAAACATACCTCAATGTTTGGACCTGGTTTCAATACGAGGTATTCACACGGATATGAAAATATGGCTGGATGTGACATGAGTGTCTATGCAAATAGATAACTATCCCAGGCGCGGATCCGAGGGGAGAGGGGACTCTGAGTACCCCCTCCCTCCAGGACAAACACATGCTTTGTTTTGGAGTTTTTGGTCCGATGTGACTTGAGACTTGGATACGCGCCTGAGCTTTATAAGTAAGGGAATAAAGACCCATAATGTCGTCAAGAGCCGAAACGATTTTCTGGATATTTTTACCATAAGGTATCTCTGGTGTATTTCAAGGAATTAGATTAAGTAAAGAAACTGAGAGAAATACAGTTTCGTAAATTCGTGTTTTCATAAGTAAGGTTAGTTAATAAAGAAACTGAGAGAAATACAGTTTCGTAAATTCGTGTTTTCATAGGTAAGGTTAGTTAATAAAGAAACTGAGAGAAATACAGTTTCGTAAATTCGTGTTTACATAAGTAAGGTTAGTTAATAAAGAAACTGAGAGAAATACAGTTTCGTAAATTCGTGTTTTCATAGGTAAGGTTAGTTAAGTCAAGAAGAAGCAGATATTTCTGCCTTCAATAAATAAACTATTTATAATATTTTATTTGTTTTATTACCTCACGTTCACATTTATTGTGCGTACAGGTTTTATTTTAGGCGGGAAAATAATCTAATGTCATCCCCCGATCTTGGGCGAAGCGGGAGATAGTGTTAGACTTTTACTGACTAAAAGAAAATACTCTCTTGTTCCTTTTTTGCCATTGTACGCGATCTCTTTCGCATCACCCATGGCCCCAGTAAGCTTCGATCCTACTGGGTCTCTATGGTTGCTTACAACTCCTTGAGGCGCGCGTGGACTCTATACTACGTGCCGTCGACAACTCGGGCTCGGTCCGGATGGTTTCCGGACGGTCGGACGGCGAACTACCCATTGCTCACCGTCCACAAGCCCGCACCTATGGTGGCCGGAAATCGGCTAGCTTCCAGTAACCTGATTCACGTAAAATCAAACAAGTTAAATATTATTGAAGTTTTATAGTCGTTCGATCGAAGTCCTATCCAAAATCGGTATTCACGTTTTCTTTAATCGGGATTGGATAGACGACAACTAAAAACTGACTTTTGTTCAAAGACATTTGAACTGCAATATTTGACGTTTAGTCGCTGGCATCCGACCCGATCAAACCACGTTTATCTACGAGAATACCTCAAGCCAACGATTGAATGACGATTCACATAGCTGAATACGCTTCAACGACTCTTCGATCGAACGATTTGAAAATCGGTGTCGCGGTCGTTCAAACTCGATTGATGGATGTGACACACGAAAATGACAAAAAGGACTATAAGTCGCTAAGATATCGTTACGGTTTTGATTACGTGAATCGGGCTACAGACATGTATGATTTTTGTGTGAAGATATCAGTATTTTGGCGACCATTATATTCAGATACATCAGATATCAGATTTCGGATCCGTAGCCCAACATCATGGCGAGGGTGCTAGATTATACTGACCAGACGGCAAGCTACCCATTGCTCGTCGTCCACAAGTCCTCACCTACGGTAACAGGACGTCGACCTCGACCCCGACTACGAGCCACCGTAGGTGTGGTCTTGCGAACGGCGAGCATTGGGTAGCTCGCCTTTCGGCCGTCTGGTGACGTCGACAGCGCGTAGTGTTCCACGCGCGCGTCAAAGAGATTTTTTTTTATGGTGGAAAAAAATCATCCAATGACAACACCCGCTCTTGGGCGGAGCGGGAGATAGTGTCAGACTCTTACTGACTAAAAGACCCACCCCGTTCCTTCTAGCCTTCATATCGGGGCTCGAGCTTCTTTCGGATAACCCTGGCCCCAGTAGAGTCAAAGAGATGTAAGCAAAACCGTAGGGGCTTAGCAGGGCCGAAGCCTACTTTGGCTATGGGTCGACTTCTGAAAGGGAACTCCGTAGTCCTAGAATACAAAGGGCAACTGAAGGAAAATACGTGTGGTTTTAGTCTGTAAAAGTCTGACTCCACTCTCGTACCTTTTTTTGCAATTTTCAGAAAAAAAATATACACAATTATGCTGAATACAATTAACATAACTCTCGATCTTGCCGTTTTACCTTGTCTCTAAGTTCGGGAGAACGATCAGAAACTTTTCAGGAGTCAGCTTTGTGCCTATACTAGAAGGTGCTTACGTTAATAATGCCAGCATGGAGGGTAGCACTGTGTCGACGATAGAAACATTGTGACAATAGAAAAAATACGGAGAAAGTATTTTCCTTGTCATAATTTCATTTATAGTGCTACGATAACATCATCATCTTCCTGCCCTAGTCCTGTTTTATTAGGGGTCGGCGCAACACGTTTTTTTCTTCCATTCTGTCCTGTCACTCGTCACGCTATCACTAAATCTCTTTTCTTTCATTTCGCTTCTCACACAATCCATCCATCTTTTCTTTGGCCTCCCTCTCCCCCTCCATCCATCCACACGTAAACTCATAACTTTTTTAGCAACATGCGTTTCGTCCCTCCTTTTTACATGACCATACCAAGACAAACGATTCCCTTTCAACTTTTCAGTCACTGGCGCCACTTTCAAACTTCCCATAATATACTCATTTCTCACTTTATCCATTCTCGTCACACCACACATCCATTAACATTCTCATCTCCGCTTCGTGCAATCTTTTTTCATCCGTCTTTTTCACAGCCCAACATTCTGATCATAACAGTATGACAGGCCTTATCACGGACTTGTAGATTTCACCCTTCAACTTAAGGGGCATCCGTGGGTCACAAGTGCTTCCCGTGAACCGTCGCCATTTCATCCATCCTGCGTTGATCCGACGTGTTACGTCCCGGTCCACCTCACCATCCCCTTGGACGAGCGACCCGAGGTACCGAAAGTCGGAACAGATTGGTATGAGCGTTCCGGCGAGAGGTAAAGGCACTGGATTGGAGACACCGCCGAAATCGCAGAACAAGTACTCCGTTTTGGTTCTACTCAATTTCAGGCCAACACTCTCCAGTTTGTGCAACCACACCTCCAATCTTTTCTGGAGCCCTAGGCCACTTTCGGCAACCAGCACATTGTCATCAGCAAACAGCATACACCAGGGAGCCTCTTCCTGAATGTCTGACGTCAGAGCGTCCATTATCATCAGGAAGAGGTAAGGGCTCAGAGCCGACCCTTGATGTAAGCCGACAGCTACATTGAAGCTGCCAGTGGTGCTAACTGTGGACCGGACTTGGGTATTACATCGACTATACATCGCTTGGATCAACTGCACATACTTCCCAGGCACACCTTTCTCCTTAAGGGAACCACAGAACCTCAGGAGGTACCCGGTCATACGACCCGAATGCCTTTTCGAAGTCAACGAATACCATGTGCAAGTTTTTATGCGCACTTCTGTATTTCTCGCACAGCTGGCGTATAGCAAAAATGGCATCCGTTGTACCCCGACCGAATTGGTTCTGCGAAATTTCACTCTCTTCTCTCAGACGCCTTTCAATTAACTTTCTCCCAGGCTTTCATAGTATGTGACATTAGCTTTATTCCTCTGTAATAGTTGCACTCAAGCACATCACCTATAGTGCTACGATAACATTCGTAGAATATTCGTAGCGCGCTACAAGTTTAGTGCTACGAAGCTACGAATCTTTGTAGTACGCTACTAGTGCTACGCCGTCTGCCCAGACAGATTGTATGAAACTAATTTTTACTGTTTTATACAATCTGTCTGGGCGTATATATTTAGCCCAGTGGCAAATATACCAATGCACGCACGTACAGTGGTTACTAAATAGTATCTTCGTTTTACAGTTTAAAAAATACGACCTCAGGAACAGACAGCCGGATCAGCAACAGAGGAAGTTTAATGATAAACATTTCGGTTTTCACCCCAATTTTCTATAATCCTGAATAAATTAATAATATTGTTATAATAATTTCATGAAAATTGGTTTCAACTGCAGCGACAGTTTAAGGAAATATTAATTTAAGAAACTGCAAAACAAAAGTCATAAACAGTACTCGATCTTTAATCTGATAGATCTGCAGGCCTAGCAAAGTTACGACAGTTATGTTACGAATCACTTTCTACAGTCGGTAACGCCTCCGATTCCATTGTGCCTTAACGTTGACCATGTGACTTAACGTTGAGATGAGGTTTTTTTTTTTAACGATTGTAGATTATATTATCAAATTCGCTAAGCCCTCTGTAAAGGGTCAAGTATGTTCACAGGTGACTTCTTTGCGATCATACGAAAAAGATCCGCTTCACTACTGCATCGGATGCGGAGCAGCGACCACATTCTTCTGAGCATTGTTTTTAGTAACACAGAAGGCCACCTAATGGGGCACCTGCGTACAGTGCATGTACTGTTGCCAGGTGTGTCCGGAAGGTGACGTAATTAATTAAGCATTATATTTAAGTTTGATGTCTATTATACTAACACACACAATACCGTACATCGAAGGACTGGAACAATTTGCCAGTAGCGGTTTCTCGTTATAATTTGGGTATCTTCAAGGCTAGAGTGAAAGGGCTAGGAAAACTAGTGCGCCTCACCATCAACGATTGCATCACTCTTACCATCAGGTGGGATCGCAGTCAAGCACTAGTTTATATCAATAACAAACAATATTGCATAGATTATAAAAATACTATAGTAGTTTATGGAATTCTAACGATTTTAAAGGTAATCTGCCTGAATAAAAGATAAATAAAAATATTCAAATAGTGACCTCGCTCATCTCGCGTAGGTCGTCTACTCAATTGGACATTCTGTGGCAACTTTAATCAAAATTAAAGTTTCCAACCAGAGCAACCAGGTGTGGCGTAGCGTGCGGCGGTACTTAAACATCCCAGACGAAGTTATTGATTTGACCTGCGCGTTGATGGATGGGAGTTGTCTGATTTTTTTATATTAAATTGTACTTAGTACGTCATCTTCCACGGGTCGGAGTGTCTCGATTCTGTCTTGAGGTATTTTTATTGATTTTTATTTTTTATGGAATGAATTAAGGCAGGTGGCTGGTACCTGTATATTTAGACAATATTTATTTAAAAACCTGGATTCAGTGGTCTTGATAACAATAGATAGACTCCTCTTTTATCATTGGTAATTTATTATATTTATAAAGTAATATATGGATAATAATTCTTTTTATTACAAAAATGCAATAAATGTCTTTTATCATGTAATTAAAATAATAATATTATTAAATGATTTTTATTAAAAAAATATATAATGATACTAATGCAGACATATTATAACTAAGCAAAAGTAACACTGACGGTATCTTAGTTTCGTTTTCATACCTAAGCCGTTAAATTGATCTAAATGAAATTCAAAATAAATATGAGGACCTTACTTAAGTACAATGTACAACCAACGATATTACTCGTATACTCTTTCCCAATACACTTTGCGAATAGAACCATGCATAGAAACTAATTTGTAATAAATTCTAGAACTTCTGAGAAAATGGCTATCTCTGGGTGTTGACTTAAGGCTTTCCGTTTCGATACATTTTCGAGACCCGGGACTGTAAAATCGAGAATTGACCCTCTTCTGGGATTCAAATACTAGGCATTTAGGCAATCAATACAAGATTATAGTAAAGAAAATTAAAAACAGTATTTCAATTTTGATTTTCTTCTGCCGCATACCGTGGTTACAATCGAGTAAAATAACAATGACAAGGTATTTTTTGCTTTTTTAAAGTTATCGTAAAAATCATGATGCATCATCTAATGTGTTTTCAGTACGGTAGGATATGTTATTTTGCTACAAAATTGACCTGCGTCAAAAAAGCGGGCTCTTTTTTTCCACGCTGGTACAATGGCTTAATACTAGAAGCGTGGGCGTTCCATTTCTGACCCACTCCTATGTTCTTTTTGCGCTAGTTTTTTTATGCGTCGTAATCGTAAAGTACACCAAAATATGGTAATACATAATAAAAATATTGTATTATCAGTTACCACTGTTACCAGTTTCATTTGTTTACCATCTCTCCATATTACTGTAGCAAAATTAAAATGGCCAAAATCGAAATTTATAGTCCGCGCTTCTAGTGTGAAGAAATTAAAATCTATTTCACATTCTGAAAAATGTTCAACATGGTTTTTAAGTCAGACATAGAGTTAAACGCAGAGGTTCTTTTATTATTTTTATGTCAAATTGAGGTTTTAGTAAACTTAACCGGTTAACAGCTTGGTTTTTTATAGTTAAACCTGGCTATAATCTTAAGCCAAGCGTGCTTCATCGTCGACTACATCATTGCTTACCATTTGGTGGTCAAAAACGCGAGTTTAACAATAAAAAAAAAACCGGTGTGCTACGCCAATGCCCCGTTATGTTTTAGAGTATTTGTATTTGCTGGAAAGCTGTCAGACGGTTATCCAGTGTTTTATTTAATCTTTCGCATTACATTTTTAAAGATATGGTGCTTCGTTATTATTGAGAGTTGAAAAGGATCCAACTTCCTCTCAATAAAATGTAGGATTGTGCAAATATATTATAGCAAAATACTTGCCCTAATGAACCTATTTGCTTTATTACGGTTAAAGAACTTCTCTACAAATGGAATTCAAATTTTTGAAGGTAAAAATTCAAAACGGTATCTGCTGTAAAGTGTTGCGTCGTACCCTGCAGTGTGCAGTATCCATATTTGCAGATTTTATAAAATCTACCCATATCTAGATATATATCTAGATATATCTATCCATATCTATCTAGAGTTGAGCGGGTTACGATGGAGTATTGTGGGGTTATCCGAAGTTCGAAGACAGGGGGAGGACACGATAATTCTCAAATCCGGTAACCTGTTTTACTTCCGGGAGGGGGTGATCAGCAGTCCCAGGGTGGTGTCGGGTTTATCGTCCACAGGTCCCTCGTGGACAATGTGGTGAGAATCGAGAGTGTGTCGAGCAGGGTGGCGTACCTGATACTCAGAATATCATCAAGATATTTGCTGAAGGTCATACAGGTTTACGCCCCGACCTCGACACACCCCGATGACGAAGTGGAGTCTATGTATGAGGATATATCCAGAGCCATGCATGATTCTGAGACTCACTTCACCGTTGTCATGGGGGACTTTAATGCGAAACTGGGCAAACGAGACGGTGATGAGCTGCGAGTGGGACAATTTGGATTTGGTCATCGGAACCGCCGGGGACACCTACTGGCTAGTTTTATGGAGAAGGAGGGCCTCTACATGATGAACTCCTTCTTCAGAAAGCGTAAGCACAGGAAGTGGACCTGGCAAAGCCCTGATAGTATAACTAAAAATGAGATTGACTTCATCATGTCGACGAAGAAGCAAATATTCAATGATGTCTCTGTGATCAATGCGGTGAAAACCGGGAGTGATCACCGTATGGTAGGAGGCACATTGAATATCAGTGTCAAGCTTGAAAGATCTCGACTGATGAAGTCTACGCTCCGTCCTACGCAGATCCAGATCCAAAACTCAGAGAGCTTTCAGCTCGAACTTCAAAACCGTTTCGAGTGCCTAGGAAGCTCCGTTGACAAATATAATGATGGGTTCGTGGAAGCTGTCCATACAGTCGGGTCTCAGTTTTTTAAGACCCGTACAGGTAAGACCAAGAGGCTCACGGATCAAACTCTCGAACTCATGAAGAAGAGGCGTGAAATGACTTTGCAGTCTTCAGATAATGCGTGCACGTACCGGCAGCTCAATAAACAGATCTCGAAGTCTCTGAAACGCGACCTTCGCCGATTTAATACCGAGAGGATTAAGAACGCGATTGAGCGGAATAAGGGCTCCAAAGTTTTTGCACGGGATCTGTCTATTGGGCAGAGCCAACTCACGAAACTGAAGACCGAAGATGGCAAAGTCATATCCGCCAAATCGGAGCTTCTGGGAGAGATCGAGGCATTTTATGGACAGTTATACACGTCAATCTCCAAACCCGCTACAAATCTGGCAAACGACCCAAGAGCTAGATTGACTCGACACTACACTGAAGATATCCCGGACGTCAGCCTGTACGAGATTAGGATGGCTCTGAAGCAGCTGAAGAACAACAAGGCGTCGGGTGAGGACGGAATTACGGCTGAGCTCCTGAAGGCGGGTGGAAAACCGGTCCTAAAGGCCCTTCAGAAGTTGTTCGATTCCGTCATACTCGAGGGAAAAACGCCACAGGCATGGAGCAGAAGTGTGGTGGTACTCTTCTTTAAGAAGGGTGATAAAACCCTACTGAAGAATTACAGGCCCATCTCACTTCTGAGCCATGTCTACAAATTGTTTTCCAGGGTCATTACGAACCGTTTTGCGCGCAGGTTTGACGACTTCCAGCCTCCCGAACAAGCCGGATTCCGAAAAGGTTTCAGCACCGTAGACCACATACATACGCTACGGCAGGTCATACAGAAGACCGAGGAGTATAACCTGCCTCTCTGCCTAGCGTTTGTGGACTACGAGAAAGCTTTTGATTCGATCGAGACTTGGGCAGTGCTGCAATCTCTCCAAAGGTGCCATATTGACTATCGGTACATCGAAGTGCTGAGGTGTTTGTACGAAAACGCCACCATGTCAGTCCGACTCCAGGACCAGACCTCGAAACCTATCCTCCTGCAGCGAGGTGTGAGGCAGGGAGACGTCATCTCTCCGAAACTGTTCACGGCCGCAATGGAGGATATCTTCAAGGTTCTGGACTGGAGTGGACTAGGCATTAATGCCAATGGCGAGTACATCACTCACCTTCGGTTTGCCGACGACATAGTAGTCATGGCGGAGACTATGGAGGAGCTCAGCACAATGCTCAATGACCTCAGTAGAGCTTCTCTAAGAGTGGGTCTTAAAATGAACATGGATAAAACCAAAATCATGATTAACAACCATGTAGCGCCCACTCTTATCAAGGTCGGAGACTTTACACTCGAAGTTGTGGACGATTACGTCTACCTCAGACAGACAGTCCAGTTGGGTAGGTCTAACTTCGAGAAAGAGGTCAACCGTCGAATCCAACTCGGTTGGGCAGCGTTCGGGAAGCTACGCGGTATCTTCTCGTCCAACATACCACAGTGTCTCAAGACGAAAGTCTTTAACCAGTGCGTGTTGCCAGTGATGACATATGGCTTCGAAACGTGGTCGCTCACTATGGGCCTCATCAGAAGGCTTAAAGTCACCCAAAGAGCAATGAAAAGGGCTATGCTCGGGGTTTCCTTGCGTGATTGAATAAAAAATGAAGATATCCGCAGGAAAACTAAGGTTGCCGACATAGCACAAAGAATTGCCAAACTTAAGTGGCAATGGGCAGGGCACATTGCTCGCAGAACAGATGGCCGTTGGGGCCGAAAGGTTTTGGAGTGGCAACCGCGTACCGGAAGACGCAGCGTTGGAAGGCCTCCTACAAGGTGGACCGATGACCTGGTGAAGGTAGCGGGAAACCGATGGATGCGGGACGCACAGGAACGTTCGATGTGGCGACGCTTGGGGGAGGCCTATGTCCAACAGTGGACGTGTATCGGCTGAAATGATGATGATGATGATGACATCAACCTTAAATATGACCTTTTATAGTCCTCTTACACGTATAGCAAGACTATATAATGAATGAAGTGAGTTTCGCTTCATACAGACACTGCCTATATCAACAGTATGAATAAGTTCGGTGTGTTTTGTCTTTGTAGTGTTCTGGATTTAGGTGTTCTGGACACACTTTTTATTTTCTATATTTGTCTCTAATATTCATTATGGTCATGCATACCTGTTATTTTCATGGTTACTGAAATGCTAATTTTAGATGTAAGTTTATTTAAATTGTAAGTGACTGTGATGTTGGTGTGCTTATTATAAATAAACAAATATATAAATACATAAAGAATCTCATTTTATCAGCAGTAACGAGCCTCTGTCCCCTCGTCTTTAGTCTTTGAGGCTGCCTCACCTTCTTCGCAGTTCAGGGTAGATTTAAATGAAACAATAAAATGCTATGTACATATTTATAGTTTTATCTTAACATATGACTTAATAGCTTTTCTGTGTATTGCTTGTCTATCTTAAATACTACTTATAAATAGGGACTTATGAGATACACCAGAGATAACCAAATTAAATTTTACCACTAGACGAAAGGACTCTGAATTTACTCGTATGTTTTCAGAATTTTTTTAATTGGCATATCTCAGGCGCGTATCCAAGTCTCAAGTCGTTTCGGACCCAAAACTCCAAAACAAAGCATTTGTTTGTTCTGGAGGGAGGGGGCACTCAGAGCCCCTCCCCTTGGACCCGCGCCTGGGATAGTTATCTATTTGCATAGACATTAATGTCACATCCAGTCATATTTTCATAACCGTGTGAATACCTTGTGTTGAAACGAGGTCCAAACATTGAGGTATGTTTGTATTTGCATATTGCAAGACTATATGCAGACTGATCACTAGGTAGATTGTTGCAATCAGTGTCGTCTTTACCCGGACTTGTCGTAACATACGACTGTGGGATTCTAATGAAAGATGATCTGCAAACCCGTTCCGGTATTTGCATTTTTAAACGTTACAAGAACGATTCCTTTGTCCAAGTGGGGTAGTTATCTGTTAAGAGTTTTTACCCAAGAAATTACCCTGGGGAAAAACATTAACAAACAATAATCCCAGATTAGTCTGTATCGAGACATTAAATCGGGAGCTAAATCACAATGTTACTCATAAGAGCTGTTGCGTTTAGCCAACAAACCCGATCTAATGAATTTAAGATTTGCCCTACAGTATCAGACGCACATTTTCTCGCATAATGCTTTCAATAAATCAGCTTTCACAGATTACTTATTTGTTAAAATAAATAATCTGTGAAAGCTGATTGTGACGACACCAGTTGGTTTAGCCTATGAGCCGGAGAGGTTCCAACCCGGGCGGCGAAGGAGCCGCATCATCCCGAAACCTGAAATAGAAAAATTATGATATGTTAAATTGTATTTTAAAATATCACAAAACATAAAAGTAATCAGTGACGGGTGGCTTAGGGATTATTTGAGAAGTCCCTGTAAATCCTATAATGATCTAAGTATTTTTGTATTATTTTATCGTTTTCACATAAGAATTGATTGAATGTCTGGATGTTTCGTCCGGCAGACGGCTCTAGTTTCTCTCACTAGTGTGACTTACCCTGCAAGCATCCCTATATATATACCTACCTAGTGTTTTTCGTAAAAGTATTTTCTCCATGGAAAATATACAAAAAAGCTTTATTTGTAGGTTCCTCTACAAAAAGACCTATTTTTCCTTCCATGTTAGAAGGCGTCAATAATGCAATAACAAAACTGCAGCTGAAATAAAAAGATAATGCGGACCGCAAACTACATCAAACGTTCACCAGAAAAAATATATACTAGGAGTAAATTCTGGAATAACAAGGACCCTGATTTTATTATAATACACTTAGTCAGTTTAAAAAATCGAGCCATTTGTTCCAAAACTCGTGAGTGAAAAGGTATTTTCCATTCAATGCTAATATTGATTTTAAAATAGAATCTACGTATACCTACAAATATAGGTACTTGAATATCTGGGGGCACGGCAGCGGCATAACTCCCGCCAAGTCGAACAAAAAAGTGACAACACCGTACCATACTTTTCTCGATATAGTTCAGGCCATGAAGATTTCATGTCTAGGATGTCGAAAATCTACATTTTAGATGTCGCCTACCTGTAACACCTGTCCATATCCTCCACCTAGGTTGAGGGGGGCTATATCATTATAATCCCCTACTTTGACACATCATTACTCCTTTATACGCCCAAATACATTCTTCATAAGTAATTATGTAAAATGACGTCGTTGCGGAAATTGAAAGAACCAAATAAGAGTATACTTACAATAATTCCGGAGGCTCGAAGTAGTAGTCCTCCTCGCTCCGCACGACGCAGCAGCGGCTGCGAAGCGAGGATGCGCAGATACCTGCCGAAGAGAGAAAAAAAAATACTATCAAAATCAAGGATCAGAACCGTTTAGGGCCGACGCTGCGGTAAGCGGCTTTGTCGTGGTCACCCGCGCGGGCAAATGTCGCGGGGAAACGCGCCCCATGCCCTATTTGATACCTACGTAATAATAAATTAAAGTTCTACATCGATACGACTACATACACACCGTTAAAATTGAAATAGTGACACTGCGTATGTAATAATCCGGTTTATTGACTGTCGCACACGAAACGCGCAACGTCACGCGACGTGCACGCCACTTACAGGCACTTTTGAATTGTATAGAAGTCAGTCAGTCAAAAAAAAAGGGATGATGATTGCACATTCCAAAGTTTAGATTTCTATGGAGAATAATGTGCAAAAAACTCCATGGGTACGTATGGGAGGAGAGGAAGTAAAACTTCAAGTCGCATTAAACCAACATATTTAGCTACCGCGGTTTTTAATGGAATTAGTTTATTGACATTTCTAAAACTTGACTCAAACGCAGTCAATGCTTGCTTGCTGTCGTAGACTCTTCAGGTATGGTTCAGGTGGAGAGGCGGTGGGGGGGGGGGGGAAGGTGTGTCTCACGTTGTCTAACTAATTTCGTGAGAAATTATCATAAAAAAAATTGATGACCTAACGCTACTTCCACCAAAAAACCCTAACAGTTCAGAAGGGTGGGGGGGGCTAAGAATTTCCAAGTCAAATTTAACCTAAATCTCTTATTAATTAGGTAACTGAAAAACACTATCCCGGTACTAAATAAAAGCCTAGACTGAAGAAGAACACTTACCTTATAGAATCAGCAACTAGGTGTTGGCGTGGTGAGGAGGTGGTGTGGAGCGTGGCGCTCAGGTGGCAGGTCGGAGGCGCAGTGCGGCGCGGCGACGCGCGGTGCACGCGAGTGGTGCAACGCCCACCGACTGCAACGCGCACGCTCCGCCGCCGCTCGATACTCCGCACTGTGTTATACCGTGCACGTCTATGTACTAACAACAAAACCTCCCCATTCAATTTGCAACCTTAGAGCCAAAAACGTAAGGGTGAAAACTGACCAACCGAAAACTTTCACCCACGTACAGAGTTTACTATAATACTATGCAAGTCTGTGTACTAGCGGAAAAGACACAACCAATTTTCAACCTTATTACTGAGAAATTAAAGTTGAAAAGTTATAATCCTCCGTGTGCTGTACGATGCAAGTCTATATTTGCAACTGCGAAATTTTCTGGTCATTGAGTTTTCGCTCATATGCCTTTGAAAATAAAGTTGAAAAGTTTTCCATCTGGGGCTTTCGGCTGCGTAATTACTTCGAACATGTAGTGAGAAAAACTAGGTAGCTATAATAGTATTTGTATACAGCCTAGTTTCAGACGCTATCTACAGGTTTCAAATTTAAGACAATTTAAACCTTTCGTTAATGATATGGGCAGCGATTTTATATTGTCATTCAGAATACTATCAAACGATTTATTTACAATTTTAGTAACAGTGATGTCATTAGTGTTTTTATTTTTATTTGTAATAAAAGTAATAATTGTAGTACGAGAGTAATTTCATAATTTCAATCGTATTATCATCTTGTAAATTGGTAAGTAATGTTCAGAAAAATTTATGACATCTTTGCCCATTTTCATCAACACTTAGGTAATTGGGAAACGTGAATAAACTTTTAGATTTTTCAACATTTGCTCAGTGACGAATGTATGAATGTAATTGTTAGAAATTCGTAACTTGTGCAAGTACCTATTCATTTAGGTAAGTATCGCCCAGTGGAAACGATTAAATAGAGAAAAACTCTTCTTAAAGGTTTTATTTTCATGTCTACGCTTGTACATTTTCCATCGATCAATATCTATTAATAGCTTTGGATTTTCATTAACTCTAATACAATTTTATTTGTATTGATTTCACTGTCTGGTGAAACGTAGGTGCCGCGTCCTACATATCTCTACACTACCCCGTAGAAATAACCGGTGAGATGTTTAGTTTTTAGTACGTTTCAGTTCCACTGGTGGCGCTAGTGACGGTTGCTCAGTAGCGCCACCTGGTGTTAGCATTTGATCCCGCATAAAACGTGAACAACTACTTTAGGTTGATTCTTTGGCATTTAGTTATCCGTTAAAGTTCCACACGAAAGTACTTACTAATATAATTGTTATAATAATGTTTACGTTTGCGTATAATGTCGACATAGTGAATGGTAATTTTTTTTATTTTTTTTTCAAGCACAAAAAACAAAGAAAAATGAAAGAATTATTTTTAAAAGTGAATAAATAATATTTCATGATGTCATTTAATAACGTGAATTATTTAAAGACATGCAATCTGGAAGCATGTTATAGGTAAGTACGTCTAATATAAAAATAAATTATATGAAAAAACTTTTGCAATTTTAATTTTGAAGAAAATTTTAAGAATATTTATTTAGCGTAAAATATGTTAGGTACATTTTTGGTCATACATGTTATGACCCTTAGTAAACTTTATTACTAATAAAACTTTTTCATCATACAAAAATATTTTAATATTATTGTACAATTAAAATAAAATAAAAAAATACAAATAAAAGTTAAAAATACTCAAATAAAAGTTTACGGTCAAAGAGAGTTTCCTTAATTTTAATTTATTTTTGTTTAATTTGTCTTGTTTCCAATTATCAACTTTTTTTAGACTAAAGAAAATTCTAAATTTTATTGGAAATCATTAAGTTTTGAGTTTATTAAAGTTCTAAAGTTAGAACATTACTGGTATCTTGAAAGACGAGGTTGGAGTCTTAATTAGTTTTCTCTTCTATCTGTAGGGTCGATTACTCAATCGTCACTTCTTCACATGAAGATGATCTGTCTATAGAATAATTAGCCTTAGTAAGTAAATTATTTAATTGTATAAACATATAGTGTACCTAAAACTTATGTGACGTAAACTAATACATATTGCCACCCAACGAAATACTTTTACACTTTCAGCCAAAAATACATGAGCAGAAAATAATGAAGAGAAAATAATTGATGTTGCTTTATATGATTTGTATGTAACAGAGTCATTGCAATAATTAATTGACATTCTAATAGTTAAAATATAATGATAAAAGTGACTTAAAAGATGATTTGAAATTGTAATATAAATTAAATAATTTTAATATCATATATCATCCTTGTTTAATAATAGATAAATATAATGATTAGTCGAATATTTGCAATATTATAATTTGAAATTAGTGCATGATATGACATATAATTAAAGTATTTAGAATGTGTTTACGTATTGCTAGATGTGATAAGAAGCTATTTTATTTTATTTGATGGTGCTAAGCTACCCGTCTAAAAACAAATATTGCACGTTCATATATCATACATAGGGCAATGAACGGACCTGCGCATTGCAATCAGGCCCAAGGCGTTGCCTTTTACTGCATCAAGTCGCCATTACTCATTGCGACGGGGTTTCTGTGTGCGTGATTTATATCTTAAATTCGTGAAAATCGAGGACAGGTACGTGACTTTTGTATTTTCTTTAAATTTTTAGCTTAGTCTTGCTTTTTACTGTGTTCTTTGTATCTGTGTTATCAATAGGGAATTGTAAGTCTGATTCTAAATCAAATCAATCTACCTGTTGAGATATTTTGATATTCTAGTTTTTCCCACCCGATTTATAAAGCGATGCTCGCAGAACAGATAGTCAATGGGGACGAAAGGTTCTGGAATGGTGATCACGTACAGGAAAACGCAGCATTGGAAGGCCTGCCACAAGGTGGACTGATGACCTGGTGAGGGTCACAGGGATCATAGATGTTGGTTGTGTGTCAACAACACAGGACCAGTCATAATGGCGACACTTGGGGGAAGCCTATGTCCAACAGTGGACGTCTTTCGGATGAAATGATTACAAAGCGATATAAAGTTAAAATCTTTATTATAATATATATATATATATTTTTTTATTATACTTATGTATGACGTATTTAATAATGTTTTCAGGCGACGCGTTGGTGAGCGGAAGTGACGCCGCGGCGCTCCGCGGATTGCTTTCTTTTGGTCCTTCGAGCCATTATTAGGAGCAACGTGCAGCTAGCCTGTGCGTAGGAGAGGTATATTATTGTCTTGACTACCATGTTGGTCCCTAGAAACGATCATAACTAATTAAAGACTCTTTAGATATTCTTTTTTATTTGAAATTCACTGGCCAGTTGTGGGGATCCTTATTTTTGAAATTCACTGAGGTCCTCATAGATTCTTTTATTGGTGAACGAATAAAAGAATCTATGTTACTTTTACGTTAGTTATCGTTTTATTGTACTGATCTTATGAATAATATAAGAAAGATGACTGTATGACAACAAACATTTTTTTTATTCGTTTGCTCAGTCTTAGTACCTTTTTGTTTATGTGTATTTAAGCTATAAATTAAATATGTTGGCGACAAATGCGGGGAGCGGGGGACGAGGTGCAGAGCGCCGCCGCCCGCACCGCTGCGAAAACACACAGCCATCTTGACTCATTCGACACGGACCAGAGGCGCGCGTTATTATAATCGAATATACGAACCTACCTATATTTACAGTCCGCTATTATTTCTACCACCTCTGAGAATCACCAACAAATACGTACCAAGTAGAAAACAAACAGGTACTCAGGTAGATACACCTTCGTCTAAACTTTTGGGGCCAACAAACGTATCTAATGGTATATTAACAAATGTAGACACCAAGCAAACTACGAACTGTCAGCGTAGAAGACCTAAAAGACTGTCTTGCCTTTTGTCATTGATACACGGCTTATGAAGAAAGTCACACGCCCGTGTGTTTTGTGTCACATCCACTAATCAATGAATTTGCAAATTAAACTATAATAATATACACCGAGACACGTAGAAATATTTTGTAACAACTTAATACCTGTGTGCACAAATAAACTTTTTGTATTTGTATTTGTATAAAATAATGTAGGTTTTATAATGTTACAGATCGTCTCAAGACTGGAATCTTTTGTACGAGAAGAGTTAAACTGATAGCGAACCAAAAATGGCTGATTTCAATTTTATAACTGAGCTTAAAAACATGCAACAGGATATGTATGGTCTCAACGCAAGCCTGCAAGAAATCAGCGACAGCGTACGCCCACAGAATTCGGGGAAGTACGACCAGGTTATTGATGGGTCAGTTACCAAAGTTGGTACATCTATCGACTACAGAGTGCCAAAAATGTACCAGGAGGAGTCGACGTTTGGTCGCTGGAAATGGTTGGCTATCCCTCGTCAATTGTTCTCCAATTATGACATCAAGGCAATACAAGCTAGGCTGAGAAGGAAGCTGAACAAGTTTGATACTATCTACGTGGGGCGTCCCATTGGAGGAGTGCAGGATCTCATAGTCATCCGACTGGTGAAATTCCATGAAGTCGTGCATTCTAAGCTGTAATGCTTTGATTAAATAAAAAGATTTTGACATTGATTTTGTTTATTGCCTCTTAACGTATTCCATTGCGTTTGTTGTTTTTTGTATTTTAAGTTTTCATTTCTTGTATCTAAATTTGCCCACACACATTTTCAAAATTTTCTCATCATTAAAATCTCATTTGTCAATGTTTTTTCTAAATGCAGCCTAACCCCTATTTTTTTTTTGTTTTTTATGGTGGGAAAAATCGTCCAATGACAACCCCCGCTCTTGGGCGGAGCGGGAGATAGTGTCCAGACTCTTACTGACTGAAAAACCCATCCCGTTCCTTCAAGCCTTCATACCGGGGCTTGAGCGCCCTTTCGGATAACCCTGGCCCCAGTAGGCTTCGACCCGGCTGGGCCCCTGCTGTTGCTGACAGCTCCATTCACGATCTGCATCGTTTATTTAAATATCGGTCTAGGTAATTATAATATCAGCTTGCCTTAAAATATTGAAAAGGGACATTCTATGGATCAAAATCTAAGACAACCCTATAATGTATTTGACGCTACCTAAATCTCAATCCAGTCTTTTACATTTGATCATTCCATTTAGTCTGTTGCGTAATATAATAGTATCTCCAAAGTATTTTTAAAACTAACCTCGAAAAAGGCAAGGGGGGGGGAATAATAGCGCAGTAGGGTGTGGTTTGACCTTCAGAATACGAGTAGTGTTGCCAGCTTTCACCCTTTCTACTGAAGTAGTATTTTCTGTAAGTATATTTAGGGAGCTTGTAACTGAAAATTATCTAGCCTCGAAGATATTTTGTTGCATTGTTATTGTTTAATTTATAATGACTTGTACAGCTGTTAGAAAACTACTGTCTATTTCGGTCTTTACCTATTTATCAACAATGAACGTAGTAGGTTTTGAACCTAGCTTGACAGCATACGCAGCTGTTTTAAAAGATAGATGGCGTTGAAAGTGGGAAATGTCCTGAGGGTGCATCCACACCACACGCCCTACTGCACTCTCGTCAAGATCACATGCGACAAATATGAGACAACCATACAGAATAACTTAATATTATACATAAAGTTGATAGACAAAAACCGTTTAGAGTTGCTCACAATAAGATTTAGGCCAGTCTAAACTTAGGTAAAGAATGTGAAATGGCACATTTTATAAGTAGTTTTTTTGTACTGATTCGCCCTATCCCTTCGTATTAGTGTAGAACGAGTGGATATTCTTCCTTAACCTTATAACAATTTGGTATTAAAGCTGGCGACGTGTTTGTTGATACCCTTTTTTCTAGTTGGTATTGAATCAGTTCCTAGCGTCAGGCAACCTTTTGAGTGCAATATACAGTGATATATCACATCTCTGTATTAAATTGCTTGGTTTTGGTCCTCAGCGACACAGCTAGGCATTGCTTTTGACACTGAAACCTTTGCTTTATCCGGGTAAAGGTATCTTTAATTAATTATTATTAAATTTGTATTTTTTATTTTCTTTGGTAGTTTTTACATTGGTGATTCTTTTAATACCGGTATGTTTTTGTAGTTTTTATACAGTCAGCAGATAAAAGTGATACCTATTATAGGACAGCGGTTTTTGCAAAGACTATCGTATAACTTGATTGTGTCTTTTTCCTAATTAGAGTGAAGGCTGCGTAGTAATATATATTTAACTTGTGTTTTCAGAAGGAGTTTAATTCATTGGTGGGCCGTAAAAACTGGTCCTTTGAGCCGTTACCGGGAAAAGCTGAAGCTGAAGCTTCTCCTCGAAGCTTACTTAAGGTATGTATAGTATTAACAAAAATATGCTGATTTGTTTTGTTTCTAGACTTTATATTTTTCTATATTAACAACAAGCTTCTGCCACCGGCTTCGGCCGCGTGAATGTTGGTTACTGCAGTGTTATGCGGACCTGAAGTCGAAGTCGGATAAAAAGTAGTCTATTAGATGTTCATCCTTGGTGTACAAGCTTCCTTCATACCAAATGTCGTCAAAATTTGGTTCAGTTGTTTTAACGTGAAACTCCGTGAAAGCGTAACAAATATACAAAGTTACACACAGTTCACATATTTTATAATTATAATTAGTAATTAGTGTGAAGAGCAGTAGTGGAGAGCAGTGGTGGCCGAGTGGTAACGGCCCCGACTTACGAGTTGGCGCATTACTTTGTGTAATTTACTTCATCACCACTGCTCTCAGAACGGTGAAGGAAAACATCGTGAGGAAACCAACATGTTCTAGAGCCAAAAATTCGAAGACATGTGACATTCACCAACACGCACTGGCCCCGCGTGGTGGATTACGGCCCATTCCCTCTCCTAGAGAGGAGGCTTGAATCCCAACAGTGGGAACAATAAAAAGGCTGGTGATGATGATGAATATCTATTTATCACTAGATTTTACGCCACAATCAGCTGTTACGCATATTTGTAGGGTACCTAAGTAAGAAACTATTTAAACACGATAAAAATAAAAACATTCTACCATGCGATATGATGATCAATGAAATTTCATCAAGCAATGCAATGTTGCAAGTTGAAAATCAAGCTATACCTCAGCCTCGCGGTATTACCATTCATAGATTCTTACAGGTACGACAATGTCTTTATCGGTACAAAAATTACGTTGATCCTTTGGACTTATGGTACAGGAAAGCTTTCGCATTTATACGTATAATCCTCCCGACCTTATTTCGATCACGGTGGCTACTCATACCAGAGATTAACCTAGTACACAGGAGATATTATAAAGCACAAGTGTGTGCGCAAATACAGGTACGCTCTCTGTTCCTTTACTCTCATAGTCTCATAGTCCGATAGGACCAGAATCCGACACGGCCGGAGAGAGATTAGGCGTAGGATCAACGGCTTTACGTGCTTTCCGAAACACACGAGTGTCACACCACCAACTTCCAAACTCCTGGCTCCTACAGAGTAATTCGTAATAGAAAAACCCTTTTTGCCCGACCTCGGAATCAAATCCAGGACGTCATGCTTAACAGTACTTAGCACTTGGGACCACGAGACCAATGAGGCAGTCCTTTATAATACCTAAGTATCAGTAAGATATTTAATTAGCTCATATTTAGTTATCTTTTTAATTCCAGGTTTCTCCAAACAGCAGTTCAAGTCGAAACGTCAAACAATCAAAGATGGTTACTGTTGAGACGTTAGTAGTAATGCTTAAGAAGGCAGTCATAATGATTTTCTTGGCAGCTTCGGCGGAGGTCTCGTTCAAGCGGTGTATGTCCGACCCCTGGCTTAGCTGGGCACGACTAGGGATGATCTGGTTGATACCCAAAGCTGCACAGGATGTCTACAAAGTCTTATTTGAAGAAATGCCAGAGGTACCTACTTTATTTTTTTCTAAATCTGTGATTAATTTAATTTTTTTTTGGTCCTAGGTACGGATTTTCTGGTCCTATTTCTAATTTTGTGTTTTATTTTTTTTACTAGCTTCTGCCAGCGGCTTTGCCAGCAATTACATAAGTGGGCTTCTCCATACAAACTTTTAAAAATCGTCTCTTAGTGCTCATCTACATCATAAAAAGAAGTCTTGAGCAAAATTTCAAGTTCCTAGTCCCAGTACCATTCATTTTCTCCCTTTATATATATAGATTTAATATTTTATGGATACAAAAGCACAGAGGCAGACTTAATGTCTTAGGCATTGGGCACATCCTACTAATGGCGGTAAGTCCCATCTTTGAGGAGTGGCTGGAAAGACGTACGTCACGGCGTCCTCGCCTTCCGTATGATGCAGGTCCTCACCAGACATGGTAAGTTCGGGAGGTTTTTGCACCGGATTCCTGTGGACGAAACGTCTTCGAGGGGGGCGCGCAACGACACGACCTGAGAAGACAATTTATCGCGCCACTCCCTGTCCTGGTCTGGAGCGAGAAGGAATCCGGTTCCTTCCTTCTGCGAAGCAATAATGCTAGCGAAGGAGGCAGCCGCACACATGAGGGAACGTACTTCCTCATACCCTAGCTGCCGGAACCCCAACCCCGATGCTTGTGTGTGTAGAGATAGCTAGGTTCCGTTACCTAAGACATGAGTCGTGAATATACGGACCTACAGAATCAACCCTAGACTCTTGACTTGACTTAGTTAAGATCATATACGTCCCCTAGCTGGGGTAGAGGGCGACGACATTAGGCACCCATCGCGATCGGTCTTGAGCTTTACGCTTCACCTCGCTCCATATCAATCCGATGGTTGTTCTGCCAACACGGTACGTCGCCAGGTTTGCCGAGGACGGCCACGTTTTCTTTTCCCTTGGGGATTCCAGTCCAACGCCTATTTAGGTATGTGATCGGAATCCCTCCTAAGCGTGTGATCAATCCATCTCCACTTACGCACTTGATTTGGAGGTCGTTCGGGCTTTCGTGGCATTTCTCCAACAGCTCTACGTCGAGATGGTTTCTGGCCAGTAAATTCCGAGGATGCGACGAAGACAGCGGTTTACGAAAAGTAGTGTAAACTGAACCTGAGCTCTTAGTAAAGTATATATTTTTTCGTGCTTTCAGGAGGAGGGCCCACAGCTTGGTTACGTCTACAGAAGTAGCGAAGGCCACCACGGTCGCAGACGTCCACCTCTACGTTATTAAGGTAAATTGAAGGTCACTAGCAGAGGCGTAGCGTGGATAAATTTAGATGTGGGCGAAGACACATAAACGAGGCCGTTTTTTTTCTAAAATTCGAAAACGAGACCGCGACTGTCGCAAACCATTGTTCGAGCACATCGTCGCTTACCATCAGGTGAAATAGTCGTCAAACGCGAGCCTACCAATTATAAAAAAAAACCCTCATTTTTATAGAGCCCTGTGCCAAATAAAAATTTTGTGTTGTAAAGACTGTACGTTACTTAACTTTTCTTTCCAGAAATATAATAAAATAAAATTACTTTAAAGATGTTCACCTTGAGCCATCGCAGATATGTAAATTGTACAAACAAAACCCTTGCGTTTCTTTTAATTTCGTTAAACTAAATCACATAAGTTAGAAGTACAAGCATAATTACTATAAAATGTGAGATTTTCTAATGATTGATGATGAATTGATGAATGAGGACACCCTCCTGTAAGGAGCACCTCCACCTTCTCCTCTGTCTTTTTGTTTCTAAATAAATATTTTTCTTTGACAGCACCAGTCCAGGAGTCAACAAAACAATATACAGACGACCAGGCAGCTCCACTTCTAACGATGTTCGAAACTATGATTACTTGCTCCTACAATGAGTCTAGGCCAACTGTCCATGGACGCGTGGCTTCAAAGACGCGTATTCCATAAACTCTGTCGACGAAGCTGCAACGACACGACGTTGCAGCGTCATCGACAGAATGAGCCTCTGTATGTAAGCTTCACGCAGGCGTACACCAAGCGTATAATGACGAAGACGCTTCAATGGAACTACGTCTCCGTGGGCAGTTGGTCATAGTTTTGTATGTAAGCTTCACGCAGGCGTACACCAAGCGTATAATGACGAATACGCGTCTATGAAGCTACGCGTCCGAGAACAGTAGGACTTGGACTACAGCTAGCTTAATCTGCAACCTACATGTGTAAAATTTTAAATAAGGTTCAGTTGAAAACCAGCATCAGACAACTGCTACGTAATTTTCTGGTATGGTTCTACCACGAGCTCTTAACGCGATTCATTTTTCGACTAAAACTAAACTGTTAAAGGGATGGAGCTATACACCGTTAAATTTTGATCGTTTTAATCCCGTGGAGGCTCGATCCGGTACATAAACGCAACGCCGACTACTACCTACAAGTCATTGGACTCGCTCAGCTGACGTTTTCATAAAGAAATTAATTTCGTACATGCGTAAATTATTACGAGTTTTAAAAAAAAGGTACTTTATTTTTCAATTTTATCTTTACAAATCGATAGTGTTTTATGTACCGGATCGACCCTCCACGGGATTAAAACGATCAAAATTTAGCGGTGTATAGCGTGTATACCTCCTTCCCTCTTTCACGCTGGCTCGCCTGACATTTTAACACGTCATGGTAGGCCTCTGAACCTATTTGGCAAAGCCGTGAGACACACAACGCTGCTTTTTTTTTAAATTTATGTTTCTACATAAATCCTTGTTGTTTCGTTGAGTGTGTCCGTGTGCTAAATACATGTATTTTCATTCTTTTTATGACAAATTTCGAAATGTTTAATATAAATTCATATAATTTTAACGTTTAAATTAAAGGATTGTTGATGTAATTTTACAATTAGGATGCAGATTGACTTTCAGGTTTTGTAGATATTTTCTACAAATTTAGTCATTTATGAAAGTTAAATAATTTTACTTTAAAGGTAATGTTGAGATCGACGTTTCATCATTCTTGTTCTCACCATAACAATATCTTTCTCAATTATGTCATATACTTTTTTACCAAAAGCAGTATTTTCACGAAAATGATTGTGTTTAAAGAGCTTTAATTTTTTAAACTTTACAAGACTTTTTCTATAAAAATGTACAAACTTTGGCAGACTCTTATATACTACCGAACATAATAGTATTAAGCATAGTACTTACCTATTTATTCTGTTCATCCATAGACCTAAATAAAAATCAACTATTTCTACAAAAAAAAAAAAAAATAGTTCATTGATGTCAAGTTCTATTCATTGTTTTAGTACATAAGTGTCTGACTTTCTTCTTAAAATGCAGTTAAATGAATCTACTTAGAGCATGTTTCACCACCTGTGATTAAGTTGCCGTTAAATCTATGATTTACAAGAAAGTTTTTTTTTTTGATGTACTTACTTGGCAGATAATTTCATAGAAATTCTGTTTCATTTTTGAATTTATGCAGGCATTGTGAAACAGGCCCTTAGTATTGAAAATTAACTGTTTTAACAACTAATAAATCTTATCAACTCCAACTAGGTGATCATTTCAGAACAAATCCATATCATATTAACCACGGAACAGAAAAAAACTGTTTTACTTTCCGTGATATTAACAACACCGAGCTCTGGTACAGGCTATGGTCCGGTGCCAGGAGGAATGGCAATAGGGCCATGGATTGGCTTCCGAAAGGGAAACCCAGGGTCTTTGAACGTAAGGTAAAGAAGGAACAGAGAGGGGTTTTAGTCAGTAATTAACTACGCTTTTCGGCAACATATAGCTACATATTGCAGCCTCCGATAGTATACAAATAATCTCGTCATACATGTTATCTGAAAGTATTTTATGACTTTTACTGCAAATCCATACTGCTATCATTGCAACCAACCATGTAGTCATCTGTAATTCATATGTTATTTTTCTAAGCATACCTGCCTATGTGAATACGTATTTCTGGAGGAACTGATGCCCAAGTCAGCCTAGTTTGGGAGAAAGCCTCAGCCAGGGAACCTGTTATTGTGTACCTACAATGTATGTTATGAATAAAGTTATTATTACATTTAATCTGAGCTATGAAGATATGAATAAAATTATTATTACATATAATCTGAGCAGTATCTTAATTCTGAAGGAAAACTAATCAGGATGATTAATTTCCTACCTTAAAAAAAGCACACTAACATTTTTGGTCCATAATGAAATCTGTGAGTTGAAAACCATAATGTAGCTTGTAGCCACACAAGCTACATTATGGTTCGTTAAGATTTCATGTTTAATGTCCATTTTAAAAGGTGGGAAAACATGAAATATATCAGCTCCATGTGAAGCGAGATTGTTAAACTTTTACTGACAAAAACCCACCTCTGTTCCTTCACTATTTCGATCAATTCCATAGTTCTAGGTCTCTGAAGTCCCTTACCTACATAGATCTGCCCTACAAATATCATGCTCATTAGAATAAGTCGTCTAGATGTCTATCTAAAAAATCAAACGACTTGGGAATTTTTAAAAAGTCGCCTAACAATATTAAATCATTTAAAAAAATAGTTAAATTGAAAAACAATGATCAAGACCTCTTAATCAACCTAGATTATTGAACCAGTTTTGACTACATCAAATTTTATTGTACCCTAATAATCACCAAAGTCGTTTGATTTTTTTAGACCGACTCTATCTTTAACTGTATGTTCTTATAAATGATAAGTTTATTAAAGTTTGTAAAAGTGTTTTGACATTTGTCAAAACGAATACTTAAATTTGCAAAAAGAATACTCACAATAGGTATATTCCATCATATATTATATAACTCACCAAAAAAATTTAGTCTGTCTAATAAGTTAAACGACTTGGGTAATTATTAGGATTTAATTAAATCTGATGTAGTCAACACGGGTTCAATAATCAAGGTTGATTATGAGATAGAGATCATTGTTTACTAACAGAAGAACCTTATGAAAAGTATCGAATATAAGTATTTTTTAAATGATTAAATATTATACAAAATTCCCAAGTCGGTTGACTTATTAGACAGACTATACATATTTTTTTTAAAACACTTTTTCTTTCAGTTTCATTCCGAGTTACATTCTAGGGTCTTTCTTAAATGTCAAAACCTGCCTTTTATTTTTTAACGAGTTTATAAATGTTCAGTGTTTGTACTCAACAAAACTAGTACTTATTAAATGTTTATAACTTTGAGTTTTTGTATCATTATAAGCATCTTATCACCGTGAACGTTTATATATATATATACCAAGCAGCATAGGAAAGGTAAATATGATCCCATATTTATATTAAAGGGGCCATTCAATTATTACGTAAGCACTATAGGGGGGTGGGGCGGTTTTAGCATTGCTTATTTTTGATGACATGGGAGAAGGGGGGGTCTAGATGGTGATTACGTGAGCAGTATATTTTTTTCTTAGTTTTATAAGAGAACGATCTCGATGTTCCAAAATCACAAGAAAGTGAGCAGATAGATACACATCACCAGCAAACGTCCAATGTCGTTGAAGATTTAGAGTCATGGATTCGTGCATCATGGACTCAGGACTGTTAATTTAAATTAATATGTCAAAATTTTAAATGAGGTTTGTTTTTTTTTCCTTTATTTCAAGTCCTTTCCTTATTTGTAGACTTACAACTAGTGCTCATAAATTAAAAACGAAACCAACTCATTGACAAATACCTGTACCAATGTTTACGTAAGCATGGGGGGAGGGGGTGAGAGCTTTGCTTACTTTTGCTGACAAGGGGGAGGGGGGAGTTAATATTTGCAAAAAATCTGCTTACGTAATACTTGAACAGCCCCAAAAGAGAAACATCCAAATATTGGTTTATGGTGGCATCTATACATATAATAAATCTGTAGAACTTTTTAGCTGTGCGAATCTATATAGATAATTTTTAGGCATTAAAATTGTGTGTAACTTGATATATTACTGCTTTGTTTCATCTCAATCGGTTAACTATATCCAAAGATATAGGTACATTCATTCAATGTTAGGCGGTACGCAGTTCGCCGGGTTAGCTAGTTCTTAAAATAAGGTTCTTGTCGCTGCGATTGTACATTTGCACGTGTTGTCATTAATCCTGACTGAAATTCTTAATTGTTTTTGTCGTAAATGTCTCTGATTCAAATCCTTCTGATTTATTTCCCAAGCTATCACAGTTCGGCAAAATGCATTGGTTATCGCAGTGGTGTATAACGCAAGCTGACTAACTCAAAGACTTATTTCTAATGTGAATAATAAGGAAGTACGAGTATGAAGTGGGTAATTCCGAAGTAGCGTCAAAATATGATGTCTCTATTCCTTTATTTTCTATTTAGGTAGCGGACTCTACGTAAAGGGAAACAATTCTTAAATATTATTGCACCTCTGTATTCCCTAAACAGTAAGATTTTTTAGTAACTAGTTCTTATTTTCACCCCTTAAAAGACTTCCAATTAATCTAGTCAGCCTAAGTTATTTGTGTGTGTTTAAATATGAAAAAGAAAAAGGGAGTTAGTGATAGCGTGACGAGTGACAGGACAGAATGGAAGAAAAAAACGAGTTGCGGCGATCTCAAATAAAACAGGACAAGGGCAGGAAGATTATGATGAGACCCTACTAGTACTGATATATGAAATGGAGTAGCAATAGACCATGATAGAGATGACCAGACTAACTGGGTAGATTGGATACGTTCATGCAAGATCGAAACCGATGACTTCGTTTATTGGAGTATTCTGAAATAAAAGAGAGGTTAAGTTTTTATTGTGATCTTATACCTATAATACAGAATGCTAGAAAAAATGGAGCATACTCATCCTATTATTCAGTAAATCCATTAAATATGAATCTCTCATCAATAAGATAATTGAAGGTTTTGGATAACATGTTGCATGCTTAATCATAAACAGACCTAACAAAAAAAGAAGGCATATTTTAATCTGAAAAAAATGCGTTAGAAAATAAAGTTTAATTTTCAAATATCCACTTTTTTGAGTTACGTCTCTTTTTGATTAAGCATGTGTTGAATTTTTACACGGGGCACCTGCACCTTGGGGGCTCCGTATCATTAACACAGCTAGCTATGCCCCTGTTGATGATAGTTTACTCATAGTGTTAGAAAGAAAGCTCAAGTAGCTACTTAAGTTAGTTACTATATTGCGATGGCGATTACTATAAACGTATATACGGCTCCGTATCATTGATACAGCTAGGTACGCCCCTGTTGATGATAATTTACTCATAGTGTTAGAAAGAAAGCTCAAGTAGCTACTTATGTTAGTTACTATATTGCGATGGCGATTACTATATACTAGATTGCGTGCAATTTTAGTTTACTAATTAAACCCACTAGATGGCGTTGACAACAACTTATCAAGACTACAAAGATGAACATTGGTCCATATAGTACAATGTATCTACCAGTAGTGCAAACTGAACACCATAAATAACATCGGGAATGTTCGGGAAGCTTTGTTTCGACCTGCGCGATGCATTAAATACATGTTACCTTTCAATCAGTACCTACATTTCCTCATCACTCACAAAGATTGATCACAAAATAATTCCTGAACTACAAACAAAGGTATTTATCTAGTTTTGTCATTAATAACTATCATTTTATGATTTCTGTAAAAGCTACTTCACGTATTGTTTTCTTTTACGAATAAACTGTGATTTTTATTCCTCCTTTGTGACTATCAAGATGGCTACAGGTAAATGTTATCGCATTACCTTTTTGCAGAGAGTTTTCACTGGAATGTAAACTTAACTTCAAACTATAGTTATAAAGCTTTGTAGTAAAGTGCATTTGTTTGTGATTTCAGGCTGCCATACAAGGCTGAGCTAAAAGAAACACACAAATTGTGGCTCCTTCGAGTCACTAGCTTCGAGTTCACCAACAGCCCACAAAAAGGTTTTGTATATTTCTGCACTAGCGCACTGTAAGTATTCAAACATAACAAAGGACCTTTAAAATTAATCACATTGAATTTTAAAATTATTAATTTATATTTACCTGTAGCGTGGTGTGAGATTTGTAGAGCAACCGCGATAGTTGCCTTGCATTTGCGAATTCTTTTGTATATTGGCAAACCTACTCGATATCACAAATGTTATCTACTAGCTGTCCCATTGGTGATTCTTTGAAACCGAGAGAACGTCTCATTCATCTGGCCTAGCTTTTGTACCTATATATTTTGTGATGTAAGCCTCTGGGTGCAAATGAGTGTCTTTGATACATTTAGTGATTGGGGAAAACTAATATGCAAATAAAAATATCAAATTGTAAAGGAAAAACTAGGCCAGATGAATGAGACACCCTCTCGATTTCAAAGAATCATCCAGATATCTATCACTATCTTTCACCGTTAATATCAAGTTTTCTAAAAAGAGATTTCTACACATTACAGATTTATAAAGAGAAAAATTCCTAGTATTTTGTTTCTTTTCCCAGAAAGAAGATAATCATCCCGTTCGATCACGCCCTGGCTGACTTCTGGTATAACATGTCCTTTTACGTGGACTTAATTTTCACCTTAACCAGGACACTATTCGTAGTAACGATAACACATATGATAACCTGGTCCCGCAACAATGAACTTAATGCTGTGGAAGATAGAAATGTAAGTACTTAACTATTTGCGTGCTTTTATCGTTAACTAACGTCTTGCCACTTAAACAAAACTAAAGGATGTATACCAAGGCATAAGATTACTGAAATAGAACTGGGCAGGACATCTGTGATGGACAAAGCGGGTAACAGAATGGATTCCATTAGACGGTAAAAAAAAGCATGGGAGATAAAAAAGAGGGTGACATAGACCCCAGAGAGGAGAGGGGACCACATGTTGTGAACCAATCTGGATGCTGAAAGCGCGCAATAGGAAAGTGTGGAGCGATTTAGGGCCCTATGCTGCAGAGGCGACCGCTATGAATAGCGATGACAAACCAGAATAGAAGAAACAGACGTTAAAGACTTAGGTTTATATATTGACGATAGGTTAAGCTGGAACAAACAGATTGCTCAGGTTAGCCAGAGAGTCACCTTCACGCTGCAGTCTCTCTATAGATTCAAAAATTTCCTCCCGTCAAGCACTAAAACTACTTTGGTCCAGTCGCTTGTGTTGCCTATAATTGACTATGCTGATGTTTGTTACTCTGATCTTTTCCAAGAACTTCTAAACATATTGGATCGGCTTCTCTATAACTGCATTCGTTTCATATTTGGCCTTCGTAAATATGATCAAATTTCTTCCTTCCGTTCTCAGATTAAATGGCTGCCTATCCGACAGTGGAGATCCCTCAGATCCCTCTGCACGCTTTTCACCATAATGAGCGATCCTTGTGTTCCTGATTATTTAAAACTTTTAAAACTATATTTTAAAGTGTTGGGCAGTTCTCATAATCTTAACCTTCTTGCATCCAAGAACATGCTTCTTCATATTCCTTCTCACCGTACTGGCTTTATGTCCAATTCTTACGCTATTTCCACCATAAAACTCTGGAATGTGCTTCCCCTTGACATCTAAAAAGCTGAAAGTAAATTATCCTTCAAACGTAAAATTCGGAACTACTACTTGAAGTCCTCTCAACCTTAGTTCGGTCTTCGTTCAGAATTGTTATTAAGTTCTCTTAATGATTTCATATTTTTCATAGTATTTTATTAGTTTATTATTTTAGCATATATTTATGTATTTTATTATTATAAATAACTTATTTTACGTTTGAAGTTTCTGTTATTTGTTTATTGTGCAAACCTACCACAATATTGTGTTTTCAACCCAAAGGTTGACTGGTAGAGAATGCCTTGTTACATTAAGTCCGCCTATGCACCACTACTGTACATGAAGTTTAAATAAAATAAAAGAAGAGCAGAAGATTTGTATATGTTTTTAATGGTTTTCATAACTAAACAAGTTTCTATTTAATTGTAAGTAGTGAAATAAAGGGCACTTTGATTTATTTTTTATCAACGTCTTGTTGTGTCTGCACTCTAGTGGGACATAGAGCGATGTTGTAACTTTGAGATAATAGCAAGCGTAAAGCAAGCAACACCATGGTCATTCTATTGTGATGCCGTCACACCACTTTGACAGAATCTGGGCTAGGGTTCGCGCGAGCCGTGCAGATAAACGTTCTGATGGCATGAACATGTTTTTTTTTATCTGTTATAAACTAGTACTTGACTGCGATCCCGCCTGATGGTAAGCAGTGATGCAATCGTTGATGGTGAGGCGCACTAGTTTATTAAGAGCCTATTCACTCTAGCCTTGAAGACACCCAAATTATAATCAGACGGGAAGACCGCAGCAGGCAAACTGTTCCAGTCCTTTGATGTACGCGGTATAAATGACGAGGCGAAACGCTTAGTCCGGACCGTAGGTGTTTCAACAACGTAAGGGTGGATATTTGCCGTGTGTCGGTTTGTCCGATGGTAGAATTGAGATGGCGGAATCAAGTCATGCAATTCCTGTGCACACTCTCCAAAATGCAATCTGTAAAACACCGAAAGGCTGGCTACCCTACGCCTGTGCTCAAGGCTTTGAAGATTGGACTTGACTAAATCTGGATCACCAATCAGCCTCTTCGCACGCCTTTCCATCGAGTCCAAAGCTGCCAGGTGGCACTTTGCAGCACCAGCCCATATGTGGCTGCAGTACTCCACACACGATCGGACCTGTGCTTTGTATAACACTAAAAGCTGTCCCGGTGTGAAGTACCCCCAGACTTTTTCAAGAACGCCTAGTTTCCTAGCAGCTACTTTGGCTTTGGACTCAATGAACCGCCCAAAATTGAGGTCAGAGGAAATTTCGACACCCAAGAGCTGAAGGCGGTCGGTACAATCCAATGATACATTCTGAAAAGTAGGAGCCGAGGTGAACGGGCTCCTTTTGGCGGTGAACATACACACCTGTGTTTTGGCGGCGTTGAATCCGACCAGTTTGGTTTCACCCCACTTGGAGACTGCCTGAAGTGAGATATTCGTACGCTCTACCATAGCCTCTCGTTCAGACCGGATTTGCTCTTTACTAGCCCGAGCACCTGGCAGGTATCTGTCCACAACTGTGCTATCATCTGCATACCCATAGATACCGGGCATCAGCAGATCATTAATATGCAGCAGAAAAAGAGTTGCAGAGAGAACTGACCCCTGAGGAACTCCAGCATTAGTCGTCATGGGCTCTGATGAGCATCCATCGACAACAACTCGAAGTGACCGTTCTCTCAGGAAGTCTTTTACCCACTTAATCAGACCAGGGGAGATGCCGTATGCTGGAAGCTTACTCAAGAGGCTAGCATGCCATACCCTGTCGAAGGCCTTCGAGACGTCTAAAGAGACAGCAATTGCTTCCTCATTCTTCTCTAGGGCCTCGCCCCACATGTGGGTGGCATACACTAGAAGGTCCCCAGTAGATCGATTTCGGCGAAACCCGTACTGTCGGTCACTGAGGAGATCGTTACCTTCTAGGTATGCCATGAGGCGCGAGTTCAATACACGCTCCATAATCTTACAGAGTATGGAGGTTACCGAAATCGGCCGATAGTTGGCAGGATCGGCACGACTGCCCTTTTTGGGCACGGGTTGCACGTTGGCAAGCTTCCAGGACTTGGGCACTATTGGTATGGTCTTCTTTTTTCTGTCCGGAGCCGCGTGAATAACTACTTACTAGGTAGTCTAGAGACTGTCCCACGACTCGTTGTGAATTTTAATATCTATAACTACAATATATTAGTTGCGTGGTCTGGAATAGTTTGTTTTTAGGGTTCCGTTCCTCAAAAGGAAAAAACGGAACTCTTATAAGATCACTTTGTTGTCCGTCCGTCTATATGTCTGTCTGTCTGCCTGTCAAGAGCCTTTATCTCAAGAACGCGTTGACATATCGAGTTGAAATTAAAATCATGTTCTCAGGTCTGTGGTCCCTTCAAGCTGTGCAAAAATCAAACTTCTAAGTTAACGATTAAAAAAGATACGGCCGTTTATGTCGCAAAAAACGTACCTATATTTTGATACTCTCAAAGATCGAAATTCATAGGGTACTTCCCGTTGACTCAGAACCCTGAAATTTGGCACAAAGCAAGATCTTATAGCACAAGTCTATGAAAAAATCTGAAAACAGTAAATTTGTTGTTACCTACGTCACAAAAAAAAAAATGCAATTCGGAAAAATTTTCAAGACTCCATTCGGGAATTGTAGTTTGCACGGAACCCTCAGTGCGCGAGTCCGACTCGCACTTGCTCAGCTTTTTGCTTACTACCCGCACATCATCCACACAATAGGGTCTCTGAAAGAAATTCGCTCTCTGATAGGCGTTCAACAAAGTCTACAACATTCTTTCATTTACATAAAAAAATTAAGCTATAAATTAATTTCTCGTGAGCTGAAATTAAACAGGTAAGTAAATTCATGTGTACAGGAGCGGGACGCAGAACGGCGTTTAGAAGACGAATCAGCGCTCGGAGCAGAGGACGGTGTGGAGGAACAGCCCCGCAGATCGATGTACGCAGAACGGCAGCGACGCATAGCACGGCTGCTGGCTGGAGTGCAGTGGCAACCACGTGGCCCTCGCTTCCGTCCCCGACGAGGTTATGGTCACTTTGATATTTAAATATACTCTATTCGCATTTCATCAAACCTTCCTTTACTGTTCGTTCAACCGATTTTGACTTTTATGGCGCTGGTGGTGTGATAAATAGTCGCTGCAGTAAAAATAGGTACAGTAAAATGGGGTGAATAGAGACTTACGGGTGAATAGAGACAAAACTTTAAAGGGTATTTTCTCGATATTTGAATATTTTTTGCAGCATTTAACAATATCAATTTATTAATGAATTGTTATTCTAAAAAATCGATGCTTTGTTAGAGGCCGATATTATGGTATCAAAGAGAAAAACCAAACCAAAGTTTTATCTCTATTCACCCCGTTTTACGGTACTGTGACCATTTTTTCTGCTTCTATTGTCGTCCTTGTGTCTACGGAATATAAATTAAAATCGATTGAACGAACAGTAAAAAGGTTTGTTTAAATGTCTAATCTTAACACGAGTAGAGTATAGCTGCTGCCAGAAGCTTTCCCCATACGAACTTTAGACCCCATTTCATTCGCTTAGGGTGTGAATTTTAATAATTCTTTTATATTCTTTGTGTAGAACGGCGTTTAGAAGACGAATTGGCGCTCGGAGCAGAGGACGGTGTGGAGGAACAGCCCCGCAGATCGATGTGCGCAGAGCGGCGACGACGCATGGCGCGGCTGCTGGCTGGAGTGCAGTGGCCACCACGTGACCCTCGCTTCCGTCCCCGACAAGATGATGGTCACTTTGATCTTAAAATATACTCTATTCGCATTAAAACAAACCTTCTTTTACTGTCCGGTCAACCGATTTTGACTTTTATGGCGCTGGTGGTGTGATAAATAGTCGCTGCACTAAAAATAGGTACAGTAAAATGGGGTGAATAGAGACTTACGGGTGAATAGAGACAAAACTTTAAAGGGTATTTTCTCGATATTTGAATATTTTTTGCAGCATTTAACTATATCAATTTATTAATGAATTGTTATTTTAAAAAATCGATGCTTTGTTAGAGGCCGATATTATGATATCAAAGAGAAAAACCAAACCAAAGTTTTATCTCTATTCACCCCGTTTTACGGTACTGTGACCATTTTTTCTGCTTCTATTGTCGTCCTTGTGTCTACGGAATATAAATTAAAATCGATTGAACGAACAGTAAAAAGGTTTGTTTAAATGTCTAATCTTAACACGAGTAGAGTACAGCTGCTGCCAGAAGCTTTCCCCATACGAACTTTAGACCCCATTTCATTCGCTTAGGGTGTGAATTAAAAAAAAATCTTTTATATTCTTTGTGTAGAACGGCGTTTAGAAGACGAATTGGCGCTCGGAGCAGAGGACGGTGTGGAGGAACAGCCCCGCAGATCGATGTGCGCAGAGCGGCGACGACGCATGGCGCGGCTGCTGGCTGGAGTGCAGTGGCCACCACGTGACCCTCGCTTCCGTCCCCGACGAGATGATGGTCACTTTGATCTTAAAATATACTCTATTCGCATTTAAACAAACCTTCCTTTACTGTCCGGTCAACCGATTTTGACTTTTATGGCGCTGGTGGTGTGATAAATAGTCGCTGCAGTAAATAGTTGGTATTGTAACTATTTTTGCTTTTATTACCATCCTTGTGTTTGCGTTACAGAATTCAAAATCGGATTAACGGATGGTTAAAAAGGTTTTTGTAAAAGTTTAATCTTAACGCGAATGACTACATACCTACACATTCAGATTTTACATGACTTGATTCCACCATCTCACTTCTACCATCGGACAAGCCGACGAGCGGCGAGTATCCACCCTTTTGTTGTTGAAACCTCTACGGTCCGGACCAAGCGTTTTGCCTCGTCGTTTATACCACGTACATCGAGGCACTGGAACTATTTGCCTGCTGCGGTCTTCCCGTCTGATTATAATATGGGTGTCTTTAAGGCAAGTTTGAATCGGCTCTTAATAAACTAGTGTGCCTCACCATCAACGATTGCATCATTGCTTACCATCTGGTGGGATCGCAGTCAAGCACTAGTTTATATGAATTAAAAAAAGAAAGAATGGACTATAGCTGCTGCTAGCGGCTTTCCCCATACAATCTTTAGACCCCATAATTGTAAACATTATAGATGGCTGAAATTTTGCACAGAGATGTGCAAAATTTCAGCCTTCTAAGTCTATGGGTTTGGGCTCACCGTTGATGAGTCAGTGAGTGAGTTAGAACTTTGCCTCCTACTTATACACAGACTAGCTTCTATAATCATACAGTTCTTTATTATCAGGCAATTAAGGTCCAAACAAAATGCACAAATGATCTTACAAAATAGCAAACTAATACACATAAAAAACCATAATAATTTCACACATTGTCGTAATTTGTTGCGAGGTCGGAGTCGAAGAGTTTGTGAGGATCTTGCCTATGCCCATTAGGCGTTCGACGTGACGATATTAAACTTAAAATTTCGACAGACAATTTTTTTAAAATCGACTTTTACCAAAGGACTGTGTCTATGTTAACTAATAGTTTTATTATCTAGCCATTCAGCTATAATATTATTGCAGCTTTTCAAACGTACTAATTGATGTTTCGTATTTTTTTCAGGAGCCAGTCCACCAGACCTGTAGAGCTCTGCTGTTCAGTTGCCAACGACTCATATGTATGCAGTTTTACTCCTAACGATGTCTTTATCATTATCATAATCATCAGCCTTTTTAATGTTCGTAACTAACTATGTTAAACTAATTAACTTGTTACTAACGATGTACTAAAACTAAACTTGATTTTACAGTTAACTCCATTTCTTTTCATATTGAGTAAATTCTTCTTGATTGTTTATTGTAAACCAAAAATAAACTTAGTGAAGATTTCAACAAAGGCTAGTAAAACTCAAAGTTTAAACTCAACTTTCCCACCAAATCTTCAACCAACTCAGCCTAACTCAATTTCACCATCTATCCTAAAAGTAGAGAAAGGTTTATATCCTTTTAAACAGTATTACAATTAGTAGCATATGTAGGTAGACCTTTTTTATTATCATAATCATAGTCAATCATAGGTAAATTTTTCTCTCAGTGTGTCAAAATTGCATCCCGATCAGTAAGTAGGGATTTCTTCGTTGTCAAACTATTTATATTTACTCGTAAGTAAGTGTAATGTTAGTCTTGTAAGATACATTTTAAGGTCATTCTCAGGTTTCAATCATTTTTATAACTTCTTAGAAAGTTCCAAACCAACTCGGAAAAATCATGTGTCATTTTTCATCATCATTTTAGCCGTAAGTTGTCCACTCATGGACGTAGCCTCCCTTAAGTGTCGCCACAACGACCGCTGGTCCTGTGCGTCTCGCATCCAGACTGTCAAAAGATCTTCAGTCTACTTTGTGGGAGGCCTCAACGCTTTGTCTTCCGGTACGTGGTCGCCATCACAGAATTTTTCAGCCCCATCAAAGATCTGTTCTAGGAGCAATGTGTCTTGCCCATTGCCACTTATAGTTTGCCGATTCTTAGGGCATACATTAGGAAGTATTTTTTAAGTTCGACTCAAAAAATAACGGAGATGTGGTTGTGGTAAAAAAGCTTTATTTATCAAAAGTATATTTACAAGCTCTCTTGTTATAAATATTTATTTTATTAACTTTTACTGTTAGTTATTAATATTTTTTTTAAATATTTCTGTATAAAAATTGAAAACACAAAAACTGCATAAACAAGACTTATCTATTACTAGCTTTTGCCCGCGGCTTCGCCCGCGTACATAAAAGACCTTCCGTCTTTCTCCCCCTTTTCTCACTTTTTTTATAAAAAAAATAGCCTATGTCCGTCTCCAGGGTCCCAACTATCTCTGTACCAAAAATCATCAAAATCTGTTTTGCCATTTAGGCGTGAAGACGTAAAAAACAAACCAACTCACTTTGGCTTTTATAATATTAGTAAGGATTTTTACAAAAACAAACTTAAATGTATCTAAATTAAAGTTTTTGATCCTTATTGTCTTTTTTGAGGCTTGGATTCGCGCCTGGATCACTCAAGGTAACTAGTATGTCAAACTTGTATTACGTATCTAGGTATGTACAATCTCCTTGTAATGTTGTTAATAAATATTTATATAATAAATGTGTCCTGTTTTGTCATCTTGCAAAAGATGAATAAGGATTTCGGTATATAATATTTTATGTGTCTCAATAGATATGTAAGAAATAAATGTTTGTGTGTTATTTGTCTGTTATTCTCACCCTAAACTCATCGAAGCATCTACATTATTTAACTACAAACCATCATTTACTGATTGCATTCTTAACAGTTACTGTAGTAGGTAAACGGTCCTCTGACCGCTCAGAGCTGTCTTTTTCCTAAATTGACCTATATTGATACCTACCTATATTGTACCTTGCCCCAAGACTGAAAATTATAAATAAGCTGACAAATTATAAGACGCTTGCAGCACGCACTTGGGATGATTCATGAGAGCTGAGTCGTTCGAAAGAGTCACTGGCCCTAGAACGCAAAGTGCAACTTAAAGAACACAGGTGGGTAAACTGATAGGCGGCCGCACGCATGTGAGAATGCACTTCCTCGCGCCCTAGCCGCCGGGACCCCTATCCCTATTTCCAGGCGTTTGCGCTTGCAGACGACGAATATAATGGTCCAGTAACCGTTCAGATCGAGCCTGAGTCATCGACGTTCCACGCGGGCCTCAAGGAGATGTCAGCAAAATTGTAGGTGCCCAGCAGGGTTGACGCCTTCTGGGGCTATGGGTTAGCTTCTGAAAGGATAACCTGGAGTCCTGGAACACAAGGCAAAGAAGGAAAGCCGACTCGAGGCGTTCGACGCGACGAGAGTCGAAACGAAATGGTCGTAACATGGCTAGGCCTGCAGTAGACTTTATTTAGTTACAAGTCAATAAACGAAAAAAAAAACTTATTATTAGAACCATTGGGGCTTGGAAGAGTTGGTATGACTTATCATCTTCGGACGAGACAATTACAGGAATAATCTCAATCGAACAGCGCTTACAGGTAATCTAGTTTGATTGTTCAATTATACCAGTAATCGTCTCGTCCTTTGATGATGAAGAATTTTACCTACTAATGTAGATGTTCAAAGACTTGTGCAATTGGATCTTTTTGATTAATCATAGGTACAATACTCCTATATTACATTATTTTCGTAAGTATAATCAAATACAAACAAATACGTATAATAACGCATACCTATCTAGGTGTTTGGTACACCCGTAAAAACATAAATAACGAAAAAAATTAAACGCAAAGAACTTGAAGTAATTATTAACTCTGAACTGGAATAATTATCGTACTACAATATTTAACACTACTTCCATGAAGTAGTGTAACAATGTCTTATAAAAAATCTTGCAAAACAACATGTCTTTTCAACTAGCCGATCTTCAGATCTCGTCGATTCGATCAATGTCCGCAACCTAGAAACCCTTATAAATTTTAATCCAGTGACCGACAAATTGTGATATTTGGTAACTGATGTCGACTACTGCGATTAAATCTTTGAGAAAACCGAACTTCGCTAGGTGCCCTAGTTCTCTGAGATAAAAAGTTGGGTATGTTGGAGACACTCTCTGGATCAGCCACATATAAACCCTTATAACTTTTAACCCAGTGACAGACAAATTGTGATATTTGCAACTGATGTCGACTATTTAGCGACAAAATCTTTGAGAAACCAGAACTTTGCTAGGTGTCCTAGTTTTTTAGACACAAATGTAAGTAAGCTAGGAAGTCTCTAACTGGATCGGCCACCTATAAACCCTTATAACTTTTGAACCAACAAATTCTGATATTTGGCGACAAATTTTTTGACAAATTAACGACAAAATTTTCGTGTTATAAAATAAAAATCCGTGATGGTGGGCAAGTCAGTGTCAGCCATACAGATTTTCCTTCTCTGAACTTTGTAAAAAGTTTATTTATAGACACAGTTACCTACTAACACAAAGACGCGGTCCTAATTGACCTATTGACATACGTGTGTGTGCGTTTACCGAACACAAAGAGGTATCATAAAATCTTCTATTTAAAAACAACTGTATCGATAAAATAGATGAAGATGTTACTAAAACAAGTGAAATAAAAAAGCCATATTTTAAAACAAAATTAGAATCGGAAAGCCAAGTTTTTGGGAAAAACCTCCCACCAGGCCTCATAATGCCTGCAAGCCTTAAGTTACAATACTACCTAGTACCAGTAAAACAAAACAACTCTGCAAGTAGAACTGCATGTAGAACGAAATTAATCTGAAAACATTATTGGGATGTAGGAAAAGGCTTTCTGTAGCTTTGCCTCAGTAAGGCTGGAGTTTATCTTATGGTCTTAGACTCTGCAATACATGTTTACGTTAAGAGGGATGAAGTTTTTTCAGTTGGTATTATACATTGCTTTTCCGGTTTTGAACTACGTATAAAGCTTTATGTAGACATACTATCTACATACATACAAACATTGATTTTGATTGGTCTACAAATATGTGTGCACACACACGCTGCTCTATAAGAACACAGATGTTAATCTTAAGTACTAAATAAATCAATGAGTTTATTACAAGTAATTACAAATTAAATCTCTAGATGCATTTTTTTGTCAATAAAACTTAGTAGCGCTTTTCTTGAAAACATACATACAATTAGTGTGATGCTTGCAACCCGGAAGCTACAGTAGTACCAACAAAAAGCTCGGAAATTTTGAAGCTCACCTATAGAATGAATCCAATCCGAAATAAAGATAAGAAATAGCAAAAGATTTTGTGAGGCTGTCTGACCTAGACCGAGTTCGTGATACGGTTTTAGGCACTTAAGTACTCGTATGTAAGAATTCTATATTATAAGGAATAAAGCTTTTGCTATTGGTACTTTGCCTTGGGTTTCCGGGTTTTGAACTTTCTACATAGTTTATTTATACACACACTACCTACCGACACGCAAACAACGGTTTTCATTGGTCTACATATATGTGTGAGTGTACCCTCACGGAACGAAAATAGATGTGTATTAGTCTTCTATATTACGAAAAACTGCTCAAATAAAAGGAATTGGAATGTATTTTTAACTAATTAAATAAATAAGTAATATTCGAATGCAAAATATCTGTCTAACAACAAAGAAAATTAAAAAAGACTGAAACATGACATGCAAATCTAATCGATAATTCGGGTGTCGCCCCTCGCAAATAGCGACGAAGATAGGGTGGACAGGGTACCTAACTGTATAACCTATATGTAAGTACTAAAATTTGACGAATCTATAACCTGAATCATATAATCGAGTCTGGGTCGATAATCGCACCTGCGCACTGTGGCCCAAATACACAATTCAGGGGGTTGGTTTCATACAACGAGCGAATACCAGCGCACGCACACATTGAAGCGAACGTACGGGAATTTCGACCTTGTGTAAAACAAATGCCCGTTGAATAACCTTGTATTCGCTGTAAGTGAAGCCTGTCTATGTGTGCGTGGGGTTTTACTCAGACTTAGAGTTGATCTGATGAACTTTTGTGCTTTTTAGCCCTGTAAAGCCGTATCGCCATTTTTCCCTACTGCATTGCACCGTCAGACGTTGAGTGATTTAGACGTGTTCCGTGATCAGTCTCCAGGTCTACTCTTGATAAAGGTAAGTGGTTAAATCTTTCTTTTATTGTTTCCAATAGGGATTAGATGCTCTGCTATCATTTAGAGAGTGTTGAGCAGTATTTTTTTAGGAATTGCTTTGGAAGTACCTCGGCATCACGCAAAAGTAAGTACTGTGAATCTTTGTTCCTTCTAACAGTGATAAGATTAATTTATTGAAAGAGTGCCTTTAGTTTTTTTTTTTAAAAAATCCAAGTCGAAATATCTCAATATCTGTGGAAGTGCACATGCCAAGCTACATCAAGACTACAGACAAAGGCAAGACGTGGTGTATAGCTATATTTATTTGCTAAAACTTCTAATTAGTACTAATTGCAAAGTATTTTTCGGAAATTCGACTCATTTTCCGTGTAGGTAGAAAGTTGAGTTGAGGAGGTGGTTGTTTTTTTCCAGCTCAGAAGTGGTTATTATTAGAAGTGGTTTTCCCGTATATTGAATTTTATATCTAGGATATGCCATATCTGTCAATTCTAATAAAATGCGTTCAAAATTCTACGTCGTAGTCGGTTACGGCGTAGGCGTGGTGCTACGGCGTAGCAAGATGGCGCTGGTTGCGGCGTGACGTAATAAGCGTCAGCTACGGCTTGGCCAAGATGGCGGATACCGCGCAGGCGTGATAGGAGGACCGGAATATGGCGTAGGTGTTTTAGGACTGACATGGGCGTAGGTGTCATAGGACCGAAATAAGCGTAGGCGATTTCATAAATGAAAATAACTCGAGCCTTTTTCCAGTCTCCGCTTCCAAATTCAAATTGATGATATGGCTCACACAGATCTCATGCGTATGTGGAACTGGTCTGGTTACAATTTTTACATGCCGGAGGAGCAATGGGCCGCATGGTGGGTGCGATAGTAAATAGCAAAGCGTTTAGGAGGCAAGAAATATCAGGGTGACTAGACAGATTCTTAAAGGTTTAGCCAACAATTGCATCAGGCCGCGAGAAGTGGAAAGAGGGAATAGACGTCTTTGCCAAGCATTGGAACAACAACAACAAAAAAAAATCCAATCTAGGTTTTCGATATCCACTATATTTCGCCAGCTACTGCAACCACATGAAAATAAAAAAATATCCCAAGGGAACACCCTCCCAGTATAAAAAGTATCCTATGATATGAACAGGATCTCCAAGACATGATCTACCCGTGTACTAAGAATCATCTAAATCCGATCAACCGTTTCAGCGTGAAGGCGTAACAAACAAACCCACACATACGAACAAAATTTCGCCTTTATTATATTAGTGTGATTTCCTCATACTAATTTCGTGTTGTTATTGTTTGTAGGCAGAATATTTCCACGAGCCTCGTAAGGCGTATTGATCCCGGCGTCTGGAGTCGTCATAGCAACCGCACCGGCGGCCCCGAGATTTCTTTGTTCTCAATTGAGGTAAGGAAGGAAAATTCGGGGTGAAAGTCCGCTGCCGCGACAGGTCACGGTATGGCGGACAGAGCTCCGGCGGGATCTCATGGTGAAATGGCGTCAGCGACTATCGCAACCCAGTGCTGGGCACGCCACAATTATGGCGGTAAGTCCCCTCTTTGAGGCGTGGCTGGAAAGACCTCACGGCGTCCTTACCTTCCGCATGACACAGGTACTCACCGGACATGGTTCGTTCGGGAGATTCCTGCACTCGATTCATGCGGAGGTGACGCCCGGGTGTCGCCACTGTGCGGAACGCCCGGAGGACACGGTGGAGCACACAGTCGAGGTGTGCCCTGCTTGGGCGGAGCATCGCCGTGCCCTCGTGGGGGCGATCGGCGGCGGAGACCTCTCGCGCCGGGCCTTGGTTGAGGCCATGGTCCGGAGCGAGGAGGAGTGGCAGGCGGTCGCCGACTTCTGCGAAGCAGTAATGCTCGCAAAGGAGGAGGCCGAACGCATCAGGCAACGGCGTTATCGCCGCCGCCGTCGCCGGGATTCTGATCCCGATTTCCGGCCAACGTAGACGCGGGCTTGCGGACAGTGAGCAATGGGTAGCTCACTGTCCGGCCGTCCGGTAACTGTCCGGACCAAGCCCAAGTCGTCGACGGCGCGCACTGTTCCCGCGCGCCTCAAGGAGTTGTCAGCAACAGCAGGGACCCAGCCGGGTCGAAGCCTACTGGGGCCAGGGTTATCCGAAAGGGCGCTCGAGCCCCGGTATGAAGGCTAGAAGGAACGGGGTGGGTCTTTTAGTCAGTAAGAGTCTGACACTATCTCCCGCTCCGCCCAAGGGCGGGGGATGTCAATGCATGATTTTTTCCCACCATAAAAAAAAAAAAAAAAAAAAGGTAAGGAAAATTTTTATTTTATTCCATCGCCTTCTTTATTGATTGAATTTATTTTTAGAAAAAAGGTATTCATGAAGGATTAACAGCGATACGAACAGAATTTTAGCAAGTATTCATAAAGGTATACAATAGTAATACAAAAATATCGATCAAGATCAGGGGTATAAAATGGGAGAGTCATTTGTCCAGCGGTAGACTAAAACATGATGATGGTTTGTCTTTCTAATTCTGTAGATTACCATAGTGTAATAATAGAAATGGAGTGGAAAAATCCATGCCCATTTTTTTTTTCAGTGCTTCTTTTCTTAAACGTAATAGTAGCGACATCTATGACGCCACATATGAACTAAAATTCAAAATCCTTAATCGCGGTATTAGTTTTTCACGCGTTTAGACTAAAATACAATAGCCCGAAATCGACTATCAGGTAGTTGCTCCCTTTTCAACTGAGGTATGTGGCACTTTACTACTCCAGATTCGTGACCTTTGACAACACGCCATCATCACTACCTCCACATCCATTTATTTATACTTACATATCTGCCGTGCTTAGAATCTTCTCTAAAACAATTCCTTTTTTCCAGGTGCCAGGTCACTTCACGTCTTTATGAACTAGCTGCAGCGGAGACCAGCACACAAGATGGCGCCGATGCTTCACTTCAAGCACCGTCGTAAAAAATAACCTTCAAGCTGCTAAGCTAAACAAGAGGTTACACCCAGCTTCCACAGATCACTTATTTTAAAACCCTTTTTTTTGTTCTGATAGAATAGATAGCTTGAAAATTTGCTAATGCACCGAATTTTCATAATGTCTTTATTTCGTATCGGGACATTAAAAATCGGTTTATACAGTAACTCTCCTGGCCGAACCCTATTTTTTGCCCTGATACAACAGAAATTTATTGAAAATGTGATCAGGTTTATCTTCATTATGTTTCTCTCTTATCGGAGTATTAAATCGGTCGTGGTGGATAATTTCTACGGAGATTAGCCAATTCAGGACATGTTAAAGTGTGCACGAAGATGCCGGCGGGCATTGACCCCTGACCAGGGACAGTGTGCGTCTTCGCGTTACGATCTCAAATCCAACAGAGCAGCACACGGTCATGAGTAATCTGTGGAAGCTGGCGGTTTGTGTATGCAAGTGTCGGCTCTATAGAACGTCTTAAAAAAATCAGATATATGACCTTACATCAGATTTTATTAAGACTATGTAGAGCCTACATAAGCAGCTGCAGTATTCTGTAAATATCCCACCATGACAGTATTGGTGACAGTTCGCTTCTCCTCGGTTGTCACGGTGAGATTTTTACAATATAGCACATAAGTATTTGGCTACATCAGTGGCTAAATGTTCTTCCAGCAACTGATGGAGCCCACTATCGTCACTGATGTGGTACAATTAAATTTGTATCCCTTCAATTGGCTGGTACGGTCAGGTTAATATTTGTTAATGTGGCAGGTCGACTAGCGACAACTACTTAATTATATCTACGACATTTATAACTAATTTCGACTATGTCGACAGCATTTATAATGTATGCTAATCGTAACGACGACATAATTCACATTGTTATATGTAAAATTACTGATTGCAAAAGTTTAGGTACATGAAGTAGGTATTATTTGAAATTTAATTTGAAAATTATTGTTGCGGAAATAAATATATTTCTGAATATGAAGCTATGATTAAAAATCATAGTTTTAGATTAAAATCATAACACCTTGATATTTTAAAGACTGCGACATATGCACTTAAATGCAGTTAATTGACTTACCCGGACATGACATACCTGGATATAACAAGTGACAGGGCGCGGATCTAATTCTGGGAATTTAACAACTTTATATCCCGGAACGTCTAACAAAATTTTGTAAAATACTGTTTACATTTGCCAGAGGACAAAAAAGGAAATTTCAACTAAAAATTAGCTGTTCTGTTTGATTAATCGTGAGGTTAACATCTAAAATGGTATGATAAGGAACAGTTGGTAAAAAAAAAAATGTTTATGAACAACTTTAGAACACTGGCAATATTTTATTCTACTTTTATTCAAAGTTTTTACAAAATGATTGTTAGACGGTATTTATTACACTATTTTGGATGGATTGGATCCTTAAACTTCTTCAAAGTTTAGATCCGTGCTCTCAGTATTAAGGATTCTGAATTTTATAAAAAAAAACAAAAGCAAAAAAAATCAAATGGCAGGACGTATACGGAAGCGAATCTATGATTGAGTACTGGCTGAGGTGGTGCCAACAAGTTTCACTTTATTAACATCAAAAGAAAGAGAAGAATAAAAGAAAAATTAAAAAATTTAAGGTTTGGTTTGATTTTTTAACCCTTTTTGTTATTCAATGCAAAGTACTCTTCTTTACACACAATTAAAGAACTAATACGAATTAAATAGAGATAATTCCAATCCATTGTTGCTAATTCAACTATCCATTATGATAGATCACATTTACCTAGAAGTGACCTATATTTCTTAACTTATATACTTTAGGTTGTAACTTAAACTTCGGCAAGGAATTCCAGTGCTTAGCTACACACAATGAATGTAAAACTGAACTGAACTGCCCAATACCGGAGTAGTTTTTCTTAAGGTGTGTCTAGACCTGGCGAATGCGCCGCTCGCGAGCCGCTTGCGAACTGGACGCGTGTTGCTTGCGTGCGATTACAGTCTAAGTTTGGTGAGCTGCCCTAATGCAGCTCTGGCGGCAAGGCTCGAGTGAGACGCGCGTGCATCGTGCATCTTCTTTTGCGTTTGAACTAGGAGCATCAAAACAGATTTTTTTTTTGTAAGTATATTTCAATTAACTGTAAACAATTTTCATTTGTCCACTCCATGTCAACACGTATTTAAGTCCGGATACTATTTAAATATCGGATCATTTAAAAACAAACTGAGCGGGTATGTTGGTGACGAGAAGCGGGTATGTTGGTGACGAGAAGCGGGCGGGGAGAAGATGTATCGCGGGCGTCACGTGCGCACCTCCTACGCCGCTCGGGTGCGGCGTGTAGCTCCTTGTATGAACATGAAATGCATGCGCGCAGTTCGCGTGCGGCTCGTGAGCGGCGTATTCGCCAGGTCTGGACACATCCTTAGAGTAACAGGAATGATTGAAAGTCAATATTAAATTCAATAAATTATTTATTTCCATTTCATGTAATGTTTATATTTAAATGTAGCCAATTTGCAGTTAGATTTTCACTATCAGTTTTATTCATACGAAGCTCTGATTTTTTTTACACCATTTAAGGTGGAAGCTGCTGGCCTGAGCGAAGCCATTTTATCGCTAGGTGGTGCTGAAATAATAATTTATAGTTGTTTTAGTTTATGGTAGCATTATTAATTATTATTAGTCTAGGAATTATTAGGTGTAACCATTGGACGTTCTATATTTTTTAAATTATTCAAATTAACTCAAAATCTACAAATTTGCGTAATATCTGACTCTCTCTAAGGCTGAACAAGTCGCGAGTAGAAGCAAAAAAAAAAAATTATAGAACTCTAGCACCGTCTTCGTTTTCGCGATTTTCCACGATTTTTGTTACTTTTTTACATTCAAAGTTGCGTTAAAATTATCAATAAAGTCGGCTCATAACTTTTTCAATGGTATTTTTTCTGTTTCCGGACAGACAAAATGAACAATTAGATAAAACGACATCATGTTTAATTTTGGATGTACAATGTAAAACTGTGAAGTAATAATCCGACGTGAAAATTGTATGGAAAAATATCGACTAGTGCAACCTTAAATATAGCGACTATGATGACTTCAGCGCCATCTGACGACAAAATAGCTTCACTTCACCTTGTAGCTTGCATCTTAAACAAAATTCTCGATTTAAATATGAAAAATACTGTATAATTTAGTCGCCTTTAATGATCTCATACTGACTCCATCACATTAAGGAGTACCGCAGCGACAGCACCAACTTTAAACACGTGTTAACATTAAATGACGTGTGACAGTTCGCGGGTCATTCAATGATGGTCTTGTCGATGTTGTCGTATATCCTGTCGACGTTCTCTGGCGGCAGGGGATCCATGATCTCGAACTGGAGATCGTATTGTTGGTCTAGGCATGGGCCTAGACCAACAATACGATCTAGGCCCATGTAGCTGTCACTTAGGATGTATACTGTGAAGATTATGCGACCTGGAGAGAGAAAAAAGACAATTAGTTGGGTTATAAGCTTAAGCTAGTAAGCTTATAACCCAACTATATTATATTACTTACAACTATATTATATTATTTATAACTTGCCAGCGGTTACACCCGCGTGTAAGACGGTTTCTTCATACAAACTTTGGACCCCCGTTTGGTCTCTTTAGCGTCTGAATTTTGGAGAATCCTTTCTTAGTGTTCGCCTATGTTAGAAAAGGAAACCTTGTGTTTGTTTCGGCTGTGCATTGATATGCTTTCTGTAGCTTTGCCTCAGTAAGGCTGGAGTTTATCTTATGGTCTTACACTCTGCAATACATGTTTACGTTAAGAGGGATGAAGTTTTTTCAGTTGGTATTATACATTGCTTTTCCGGTTTTGAAGTACGTATAAAGCTTTATGTAGACATACTATCTACATACATACAAACATTGATTTTGATTGGTCTACAAATATGTGTGCACACACACACGCTGCTCTATAAGAACACAGATGTTAATATTAAGTACTAAATAAATCAATGAGTTTATTACAAGTAATTACAAATTAAATCTCTAGATGCATTTTTTTGTCAATAAAACTTAGTAGCGCTTTTCTTGAAAACATACATACAATTAGTGTGATGCTTGCAACCCGGAAGCTACAGTAGTACCAACAAAAAGCTCGGAAATTTTGAAGCTCACATAAATAATAAATTCAATCTGAAATAAAGATAAATAGCAAAAGATTTTGTGAGGCTGTCTGACCTAGACCGAGTTCGTGATACGGTTTTAGGCACTTCAGTACTCGTATGTAAGAATTCTATATTATAAGGAATGGAGCTTTTGCTATTGGTACTTTGCCTTGGGTTTCCGGGTTTTGAACTTTCTACATAGTTTATTTATACACACACTACCTACTGACACACAAACAACGGCTCTCATTGGTCTACATATATGTGTGAGTGTACCCTCACGGAACGAAAATAGATGTGTATTAGTCTTCTATATTACGAAAGACTGCTCAAATAAAAGGAATTGGAATGTATTTTAACTAATTAAATAAATAAGTAATATTCGAATGCAAAATATCTGTCTAACAACAAAGAAAATTAAAAAAGACTGAAACATGACATGCAAATCTAATCGATAATTCGGGTGGCGCCCCTCGCAAATAGCGACGAAGGTAGGGTGGACAGGGTACCTAACTGTATAACCTATATGTAAGTACTAAAATTTGACGAATCTATAACCTGAATCATATAATCGAGTCTGGGTCGATAATCGCACCTGCGCACTGTGGCCCAAATACACAATTCAGGGGGTTGGTTTCATACAACGAGCGAATACCAGCGCACGCACACATTGAAGCGAACGTACGGGAATTTCGACCTTGTGTGAAACAAATGCCCTTTGAATAACCTTGTATTCGCTGTAAGTGAAGCCTGTCTATGTGTGCGTGGGGTTTTACTCAGACTTAGAGTTGATCTGATGAACTTTTGAGCTTTTTAGCCCTGTAAAGCCGTATCGCCATTTTTCCCTACTGCATTGCACCATCAGACGTTGAGTGATTCAGACGTGTTCCGTGATCAGTCTCCAGGTCTACTCTTGATAAAGGTAAGTGGTTTAAATCTTTCTTTTATTGTTTCCAATAGGGATTAGATGCTCTGCTATCATTTAGAGAGTGTTGAGCAGTATTTTTTTAGGAATTACTTTGGAAGTACCTCGGCATCAGGCAAGGTAAGTACTCTGAATCTTTGTTCCTTCCAACAGTGATAAGATTAATTTATTGAAAGAGTGCCAAATTCAGTTTTTCTTTTTTTTTATATCTCAATATCTTTGGAAGTGGACGTGCCAAGCTACATCAAGACTACAGACAAAGGCAAGACGTGGTGTATAGCTATATTTTTTTGCTTAAATTTCTAACAATTAATTTATGACGGTACCTACTAATTGCAAAGTATTTTTCGGAAATTCGACTCATTTTCCGTGGAGGTGGAAAATGGTTTTTTCCAGCTCAGAATTGGTTATTATTGGTTTTCCCGTATATTGGATTTTATATCCAGGATATGCAATATGTCAGTCAATTCTAATAAAATGCGTTCAAAAATCTACGTCGTAGTCGGTTACGGCGTAGGCGTGGTGCTACGGCGTAGCAAGATGGCGCTTGTTGCGGCGTGACGTAATAAGCGTCAGCTACGGCTTGGCCAAGATGGCGGATACCGCGCAGGCGTGATAGGAGGACCGGAATATGGCGTAGGTGTTTTAGGACTGACATAGGCGTAGGCGTCATAGGACCGAAATAAGCGTAGGCGATTTCATAAGTGAAAATAACTCGAGCCTTTTTCCAGTCTCCGCTTCCAAATTCAAATTGATGATATGGCTCACACAGATCTCACGCGTATGTGGAACTGGTCTGGTTACAATTTTTGCACGCCGGAGGAGCAATGGGCCGCTTGGTGGGTGCGATAGTAAATAGCAAAGCGTTTAGGAGGCAAGAAATATCATGGTGACTAGACAGATTCTTAAAGGTTTAGCCAACAATTGCATCAGGCCGCGAGAAGTGAAAAGAGGGAATAGACGTCTTTGCCAAGCATTGGAACAACAACAACAAAAAAAATTCAATCTAGGTTTTCGATATCCACTATATTTCGCCAGCTACTGCACCCACATGAAAATAGAAAATTATCCCAAGGGAACACACTCCCAGTATAAAAAGTATCCTATGATATGAACAGGGTCTCCAAGACATGATCTACCCGTGTACTAAGAATCATCTAAATTCGTTCAACCGTTTCAGCGTGAAGGCGTAACAAACAAACCCACACATACGGAAAAAATTTCGCCTTTATTATATTAGTGTGATTTCCTCATACTAATTTCGTGTTGTTATTGTTTGTAGGCAGAATATTTTCACGAGCCTCGTAAGGCGTATTGATCCGGCGTCTGGAGTCGTCATAGCAACCGCACCGGCGGCCTCGAGATTTCTTTGTTCTCAATTGAGGTAAGGAAAATTTTTATTTTATTCCATCGCCTTCTTTATTGATTGAATTTATTTTTAGAAAAAAGGTATTCATGAAGGATTAACAGCGATACGAACAGAATTTTAGGAAGTATTCATAAAGGTATACAATAGTAATACAAAAATATCGATCAAGATCAGGGGTATAAAATGGGAGAGTCATTTGTCCAGCGGTAGACTAAAATATGATGATGGTTTGTCTTTCTAATTCTGTAGATTACCATAGTGTAATAATAGAAATGGAGTGGAAAAATCCATGCCCATTTTTTTTTTTCAGTGCTTCTTTTCTTAAACGTAATAGTAGCGACATCTATGACGCCACATATGAACTAAAATTCAAAATCCTTAATCGCGGTATTAGTTTTTCACGCGTTTAGACTAAAATACAATAGCCCGAAATCGACTATCAGGTAGTTGCTCCCTTTTCAACTGAGGTATGTGGCACTTTACTACTCCAGATTCGTGACCTTTGACAACACGCCATCATCACTACCTCCACATCTATTTACTTATACTTACATATCTGCCGTGCTTAGAATCTTCTCTAAAACAATTCCTTTTTTCCAGGTGCCAGGTCACTTCACGTCTTTATGAACTAGCTGCAGCGGAGACCAGCACACAAGATGGCGCCGATGCTTCACTTCAAGCACCGTCGTAAAAAATAACCTTCAAGCTGCTAAGCTAAACAAGAGGTTACACCCAGCTTCCACAGATCACTTATTTTAAAACCCTTTTTTTTGTTCTGATAGAATAGATAGCTTGAAAATTTGCTAATGCACCGAATTTTCATAATGTCTTTATTTCGTATCGGGACATTAAAAATCGGTTTATACAGTAACTCTCCTGGCCGAACCCTATTTTTTGCCCTGATACAACAGAAATTTATTGAAAATGTGATCAGGTTTATCTTCATTATGTTTCTCTCTTATCGGAGTATTAAATCGGTCGTGGTGGATAATTTCTACGGAGATTAGCCAATTCAGGACATGTTAAAGTGTGCACGAAGATGCTGGCGGGCATTGACCCCTGACCAGGGACAGTGTGCGTCTTCGCGTTACGATCTCAAATCAAACAGAGCAGCACACGGTCATGAGTAATCTGTGGAAGCTGGCGGTTTGTGTATGCAAGTGTCGGCTCTATAGAACGTCTTAAAAAAATCAGATATATGACCTTACATCAGATTTTATTAAGACTATGTAGAGCCTACATAAGCAGCTGCAGTATTCTGTAAATATCCCACCATGACAGTATAGGTGACAGTTCGCTTCTCCTCTGTTGTCACGGTGAGATTTTTACAATATAGCACATAAGTATTTGGCTACATCAGTGGCTAGATGTTCTTCCAGCAACTGATGGAGCCCACTATCGTCACTTAATTATATCTACGACATTTATAACTAATTTCGATTATGTCGACAGCATTTATAATGTATGCTAATCGTAACGACGACATAATTGACATTGTTCTAAGTAAAATTACTGATTGCAAATGTTTAGGTACATGAAGTAGGTATTATTTGAAATTTAATTTGAAAATTATTGTTGCGGAAATAAATATATTTCTGAATATGAAGCTATGATTAAAAATCATAGTTTTAGATTAAAATCATAACACCTTGATATTTTAAAGACTGCGACATATGCACTTAAATGCAGTTAATTGACTTACCCGGACATGACATACCTGGATATAACAAGTGACAGGGCGCGGATCTAATTCTGGGAATTTAACAACTTTATATCCCGGAACGTCTAACAAAAGTTTGTAAAATACTGTTTACATTTGCCAGAGGACAAAAAAGAAAATATCTACTAAAAATTAGCTGTTCCGTTTGATTAATCGTGAGGTTAACATCTAAAATGGTATGATAAGGAACAGTTGGTAAAAAAAAAAAAATGTTTATGAACAACTTTAGAACACTGGCAATATTTTATTCTACTTTTATTCAAAGTTTTTACAAAATGATTGTTAGACGGTATTTATTACACTATTTTGGATGGATTGGATCCTTAAACTTCTTCAAAGTTTAGATCCGTGCTCTCAGTATTAAGGATTCTGAATTTTATAAAAAAAAACAAAAGCAAAAAAAATCAAATGGCAGGACGTATACGGAAGCGAATCTATGATTGAGTACTGGCTGAGGTGGTGCCAACAAGTTTCACTTTATTAACATCAAAAGAAAGAGAAGAATAAAAGAAAAATTAAAAAATTAAGGTTTGGTTTGATTTTTTAACCCTTTTTGTTATTCAATGCAAAGTACTCTTCTTTACACACAATTAAAGAACTAATACGAATTAAATAGAGATAATTCCAATCCATTGTTGCTAATTCAACTATCCATTATGATGGATCACATTTACCTAGAAGTGACCTATATTTCTTAACTTATATACTTTAGGTTGTAACTTAAACTTCGGCAAGGAATTCCAGTGCTTAGCTACACACAATGAATGTAAAACTGAACTGAACTGCCCAATACCGGAGTAGTTTTTCTTAAGGTGTAGACAGACCTGGCGAATGCGCCGCTCGCGAGCCGCTTGCGAACTGGACGCGTGTTGCTTGCGTGCGATTACAGTCTAAGTTTGGTGAGCTGCCCTAATGCAGCTCTGGCGGCAAGGCTCGAGTGAGACGCGCGTGCATCGTGCATCTTCTTTGCGTTTGAACTATGAGCATCAAAACAGATTTTTTTTTGTATATTTCAATTAACTGTAAACAATTTTCATTTGTCCACTCCATGTGAATAAGTATTTAGTCCAAGTACAATTTAAAAACAAACTGAGCTGGTATGTTGGTGACGAGAAGCGGGCGGGGCGAAGGTGTATCGCGGGCGTCACGTGCGCACCTCGTACGCCGCTCGGGTACGGCGTGTAGATCGAGCGCGAGTGGCGCGCGGGCCCCGCAGGCTCCTTGTATGAACATGAAATGCATGCGCGCAGTTTGCGTGCGGCTCGTGAGCGGCGTATTCGCCAGGTCTGGACACATCCTTAGAGTAACAGGAATGATTGAAAGTCAATATTAAATTCAATAAATTATTTATTTCCATTTCATGTTATGTTTATATTTAAATGTAGCCAATTTGCAATTAGATTTTCACTATCAGTTTTATTTATACAAAGCTCTGATTTTTTTTTACACCATTTAAGGTGGAAGCTGCTGGCCTGAGCGAAGCCATTTTATCGCTAGGTGGTGCTGAAATAATAATTTATAGTTAATTTTGTTTTAGTTTATGGTAGCATTATTAATTATTATGGTAGCATTATTAATTATTAAGACTAGGAATTATTAGGTGTAACCATTGGACGTTCTATATTTTTTAAATTAGTCAAATTAACTCAAAATCTACAAATTTGCGAAATATCTGACTCTCTCTAAGGCTGAACAAGTCGCGAGTAGAAACAAAAAAAAAATATAGAACTCTAGCATCGACTTCGTTTTCGAGATTTTCCACGATTTTTGTTACTTTTTTACATTCAAAGTTGCATTAAAATTATCAATAAAGTTGGCTCATAACTTTTTCAATGGTATTTTTTCTGTTTCCGGACAGACAAAATGAACAATTAGATAAAACGACATCATGTTTAATTTTGGATGTACAATGTAAAACTGTGAAGTAATAATCCGACGTGAAAATTGTATGGAAAAATATCGACTAGTGCAACCTTAAATATAGCGACTATGATGACTTCAGCGCCATCTGACGACAAAATAGCTTCACTCCACCTTGTAGCTTGCATCTTAAACAAAATTCTCGATTTAAATATGAAAAACACTGTATAATTTAGTCGCCTGTGATGATCTCATACTGACTTCATCACATTAAGGAGTACCGCAGCGACAGCACCAACTTTAAACACGTCTTAACATTAAATGACGTGTGACAGTTCGCGGGTCATTCAATGATGGTCTTGTCGATCTTGTCGTATATCCTGTCGACGTTCTCTGGTGGCAGGGGATCCATGATCTCGAACTGGAGATCGTATTGTTGGTCTAGGCCCATGTAGCTGTCACTTAGGATGTATACTGTGAAGATTATGCGACCTGGAGAGAAAAAAAAGGCAATTAGTTAGGTTATAAGCTTACTAGCTTTTGCCAGCGGTTACACCCGCGTGTAAGATGGTTTCTTCATAGAAACTTTGGACCCCCGTTTGGTCTCTTTAGCGTCTGAATTTTGGAGAATCCATTCTTAGTGCCTATCGCCTATGTTATAGAAGGAAACCTTGTGCTTGTTTCGGCTGTGCATTGATATCAGTCAGCTTCTTCTTTTATATATATAGATAACGCTGCGACTTTCGCTGCGCGGTGGCCACTCTAGAATTTTTCGATAATGATAACGAAACTTGTAAGCACAATCAGCCTTTTAGAGAGCAGTGGTGGCCGAGTGATAACGGCTCCGACTTACGAGTTGTAGGTCGCGGGTTCAAACCCAGCCAGGCGCATTACTGTGTGTAATTTGTTTCATCACCACTGCTCTCAAAACGGTGAAGGAAAACATCGTGAGGAAACCGGCATGTCCTAGAACCACAATTTCGAAGACGTGACATTCACCAACCCGCACTGGGCCCGCGTGGTGGATTACGGCCCATTCCCTCTCCTAGAGAGGAGACCTGAGTCCCAGCAGTGGGAACATTAAACTTGTAAGGTGGGTAAAAATTGGGAGATATTTTTAAATTTCATCAAAATTATTATTTTTCCCATGTTTTTTTTTAATGGATTTTTCAAAAGTTTTGTTTATTGATAGACTCGCGCTTGACTGCCATCTCATCTGATAGTAAGCTACGACACATTTGTTCCACCGGTACGCAAAATACACGCTTCAGACGTGCAGTTCCGAACACCAGCCCGACATATAATACAATATCTACGTACCTTTTTGAAGAAGTATACTAGTAACTCGATTGGGAAGGTTAGTATAGACTCTATGGAATCCAGATGCAGTTGACCCCAATATGATGGCATTTACGTTACCTTTTCTGGAGGGTGTGTAGAAGGTGACCTGCGCAGAGCCTCTAGGATGAACCCTCTTCAGGGCGTGCAGCTCTCCATCGTCCACGGTACCCATGGTCACGAACCAGCCCTCGTTCTTGCCCCGAGGGAAGCGAGGGCAAAGGACGTTGTTGGGGTTGCCACCACGACGATTTAGTTCGAGTAGAAGTGTGTATTCCTAGTGACAAGTAAAATAATGTTAGTAAATGAAATGTGATAACTTAAGGTAGTAGTTAGTAGTAGTAGCGAAACCTGCATAACTAGGAGCTTAATAGACCTAGGGTTTTTTTTTATAAACACTAATATTATAAAGAGGTAGTCTGTTTTTTTTTTCGTTTGAAGGAATGAATGATGGATCTCTGAAAGTACTGGCCCGATTGCAGAAATTTTATTACCGATAGAAAGCTGCTTTATTCCTGAGTGACATAGGCTACAGTTTATGTACGCGAGCAAAGCCATCATTTACAGTTCTCGAATCCTAAAAATAAGCACTAATTGTATACCATGTTTATTGTGTAAGTGACTTTAGTCTTTTATGAGAATACGTTTCTTTAAACACAAATAGTAAGGTTTAAAGTAATGTTGACTCGATTACGTAGGGCGAAGAATTCCAAATGTCTGCAAACGTGTGGCATTCTGTCCGGTCCAATATTCAAAATGCTAAATTATATTATATTTAATTAATTGTCACACTTTACTTAGGCTTTTGAGCTAAAAGGTTCCAAGAACAAAGAGATCTTCTATTGCTCGATGTAATAAAAGTATCTAGGTTTTTTTTTGTGCAGAGTGTTTTTTGTGTTGTTTGATTCCCAAGTGTAGCAAGAGAGTTTTCGCAAAAATTTAAAGCAGTTTTTTTTCATGCATATTCCCTACTGAATTTCCTTGCCCTCAAACACCTAGTTTGACTCAATTAATTTTAACTCAACTAGCAGGACTTGCTAATATTTACCTGATCGGCATGCAGCGGCATCCACCGGTCCCTAGAAGGAGGCTGATGCACCGGCTTGTCTTGTTCGCCATCACTGTCGAACCACAGACCACGCACTCGCATCTTTATGTCCAGTGTTGGCATGTCGCATATTGCCTGAAGAAGAAAATATGGTTATACAGTCGAAACCGATTATAACGTCATCGTTTACAACGACTAATCGGTTATTACAGCCAGATTGTAAGGTCCCGCCCCAATCTCTAGTAAACTATTCAGCGAACATACCGCCTATAACAACATCGGATGTAGCGACATATCGCTTACAACGACAAAACTTTATCGATATTCATCGACTATAACGACCAACCGCTTCTTGTCCCAGCAAAACAAAACAATACGGACGATTTTTAATCTTATTGATAAGTATTGAAGGACTATTTACGCGTATTATTACCCTACGCACTTTCTCCCACCTCAACCGAACCTCTTCCCGGCCATTTGACCTTGCTTATTTTACGACAATTGTTTAGTGCGCTAAATGACTGCGTGAGTGACAGCTTGATTTATAAGTTGGTTGTGTTAGTATTGATTAGACCGTGCATTTATGCGTTACCTATCATGTCGCAAAAAAAGAGGAAAGTGTTTTCTATTGAAGAAAAATCTCATGTCTTAGAGAGATTACAAAATGGCGAGTCGAATAGTGAAATCGCAAAGGAATGTGGAGTTTCGCACTCTACGATATCAACGATTTGGAAGAATAGAGATAAAATAAAAGTTCTTTTCGATAACAACTCTTTAAAACTTAAATGAGCGAGGCCAAGTGAACATAAAGTTATAAAAGATGCTTTATTAACATGGTTCAAACATTGTACAAACATGGTTCAAACATGTATTGCTTATAACAACTATTGGATATAACGTCGCGTCGGTAACTACACGGTCCCTTCAATGTCGCTATATCAGGTTTTGACTGTATACATAAGTCAATCAAAGTTCGTTTTAGGCTGGTCGCTGGTAGAACCAACTCGAACTGAGCTCGCGTGGTGGATTACGGTCCATTCCCTGTCCTAGAGAGAAGGCCTGAGACTCAGCAGTGGCAAGACTATAGGGCTGATTATGCATAAGCATAAGCAACAAATATCACTCTACTGAGTGATGATCATCATCATTTCAGCCGAAAGACGTCCACTGTAGGACATAGGCGTCCCCCAAGTGTCGCCACAATGAACTGTCCTGTGCGCCTTGAATCCTTTGGATTCCCGCAACCCTTACTAGGTCATTGGTCCACCTTCACTGAGTTATAAACTTATAATTAAAACCTGACTTTTTCATGATATAGCCATTCAATAGGGTTAGACGTACAGAGAGAGCTCTCTCTGTACGTCTAACCCTATTGACACAGCTTTTTTTACAGCTGTATTGATGCTTTTAATGATTATAATTCCGTAAATAAATACGTGTTACGGTCGCAAGTCATATTATGAACATAAAATCTAACGCTGACCTGCTAAATGTAAAAAACTTAAGGAAATTCGAATTTCGGGGGCTACCCTAGCTACCACGAAAATCTACACCAATTTATTAAAGAGGTAAAGTTTGTTTTTTTGCTTGTAGGAGGTAATCTCTGGAAGTACCGGTCCGATTTCTAAAATTTTTTTACCGCTAGAAAGCTGCTTTATTCCTGAGTGACATAGGCTATATTTTATGTACGCGAGCGAAGTCGTGGGCAAAAGCTAGTCAAATATAAAACTAAAAACAATAAAACCACTCACCCTATGTATCTGCTCAATCTGATTCTCATCAAACTCCCTCCTCAGATACTTGGCTAGCAGCTCATAATTCCTCATACAGACCACTTTTAGCCCATTCAGCATATTACATGGCTTATTCGTATCTTTAGTCATGTGGGAGAATATGTACAGATGTTGTGAGTCAATGTGTGGTAGCGTCATAAGGGGGGATTCGGTTGGCCATCTCGCTTGCACGATCCCTTGCATTAGCATCTGGCATGACAGACAGACAGATAGCCAGCCGTTTTCTGCTGATGTATCTATCATTGCCTGTGGAAATAGAAATGATATTTAAACAATCCTTTCTACTGTCCGTTCAATCGATTTTGGCTTTTATTGCGTTGGTAGTATGACCAACATCGGCTGCAGTATAGTATTGTATTGTAACCCCTTTTTTGCCTTTAATGTCATCCTTATGTCTGCGATATAGAAGTCAAAATCAGTTGAACAGACAGTAAAAAAGATTAATAGAGTATAGCGTAGTCGAAGTATATTTTCAATAGTAAGTTTTGATATTATAATACATTCGCTTTAAGAAAATAGTGACTCATCATTTCAATTGAAAAGTAAAGGGGTATTCATATAGGATAGAAATTTTACCATTTGAGGACACTGTAATTTAAAATTTTATCAGAATTTAGGTAGTCTGTTAGGTAGCTGTAGTCTGATATTAGTTGTCATACGCGTTTAAAATAGTACAAACGCTTCTACGTTTGACGTCAATGAAGACTGAACATTAAACAGTTGTGATAAGCGTTAAATTCCAAAATCACTAGACTTACTTGCAATATCCTAATAGTCTGATCCAGTACAGACTTTGTATCAGTCAGGTAGTCTGTATTAGGTAGTTGGAGTCTTGTCATGTGCGCTTGAAGAAGTAGGAATGCTTTCACGTTGGACGAGTCCAGGCTTAGAGGGTCTACGGGAAGGCGGCAGTCTTGGGAGAGTTCACTGGAAAAGAGAGAAGGATATATCTGCGGTATGTCAAACGAGTATTGCAATCCGTTCAGTGGCTCTAGCTGTGTTGATAGATCAATCAGTCAGTTATGGTTGCGATATATGTATATAAATGTATATTTATTAATAAATTGGTTAGTTAACAAATACTTTTTTCATACATTTTCCCTATTAGGGTAAAGCCCTAAAAAGTCATACAAGCGGATTGAGAGCGTCCTCAAAGCGGAGCGGGCGCGCAACGAATACGTTACGTGCGCGCAACGAACACGCCACGCATGCGCAGCGAATTTGTTGCGGACACGCAACAAGATCCAGTAACAAGATATAAGGGTGTCACTATTATAGTTACATTTGTTTATAGGTTATATAGTTACCCGTTAAGTATGTCCTCGTTGTGCCTAACAGGCAGCGTGGCGTACTCCTCACTGTCCGCCAGTACTCGCAGCAAGTCGTCGATGTTCAGGTTACTGTGCAGGTTCCGTGTGAAGTGGGCCATGGTCTTGTACGACAGGTAGTAGTAGGAGGCGATGCGACCCATCCAAGTGCAGTGAACCGTGCGGAGATCCTGACATAGAAAACAGTCGATTGTTATTTCATATTAAATTCTGCTAGCGGTTTTGTCCACGTGGTACAAATGCCGTCACGGATCTTGAGCGCTGGCTTCATGTTGTGCAGAAGTCAAATTTTCGGTCTCTTTAATGGTGCGAAGTGAGACGCGGGGGCGGGGAGTGTCAGTGATTGGCTCGCCACGCCATCGCGTCATAGACGTCACTCCTGATTCGTTCCCTGCGTTGCTGCATGTATCTAACAACGAAGAAGATTGGCTCGCCAATGTATGGAATGCGCAAAGGGTTCCCTACTCTGACGCCGAGCGCTCAAGATCCGTTTCGGCAATTGTAATAGTGTGTCCTGTATCTGACGTATAAGCTATATTACTGTAAAGTTTCATCAAAATTCGATCAACTATCAAGCACTAATTTATATCAATAAAAAAAGCTATCGCTTTAATAACTTTTGTAATAAAAATCTGCACTTTCTATAATACATATATGTGCTCGGACTTTTTCAGTTCATACTAAAAAAGCTAAGCACATTTTGCTTTCAAGTTCTATTTTTTTTTCAATTGTTTTGTAAAAAACAATTAATATAAGTGTTGTTGTTCTTTAATCAAATGTGAATAATATAGTGAGAAAGGTCAACTTCATGAAGTGTGTACTACACCCTTCAAACTGCTTGCAACGATCGAAATTGGAAAATTAAAATATGAACAGTTCATTACGACACACATCCATTATTATGATTTCAAGGCATTACCTCTTCAATCTCTAAGCAGTTAGCATTAGCCAGGGCATCCAACGAGCTCTGCACCAAGTTCGACAAGTAATAGTTGACGTCTTGAGGCTCCACGCTCTCCAAGTTGTAGTAGGACGGGTTCTTGAGCAAGCGCCGGAAGAAATACGTCCAGGTCATGTAGTCCAGGATGTCTTGCTTCGTTTGGACCGTACCTAGAAAATATCAACAAAACATGTATAACAATGAACTGTCAAAAGCTCAAAGATCAAATAGTCGTAGTTTTTGTTATTTTCTGTTTAATCTTCTCAATTTTTTCTTTCCAAAAACCTTCTCTTGACAATAACAAATACAAAAAAAAAGTCTTCAAGTCTAGAGAGAATGCTTAAAGAGGGCTCTTAATAAATTAATGCGCTTCACCATCACCGATTGCATCACTGCTTAACATCTGGTGGATTACGCTAGTTGCCGTAAAAAATGTAATTAGTCCGTCTTTTAGATTATTCAAAAATAAGGGACACGTGTTTTTTTATTTGTAAATTAAACCAAAAATGACAAAAATATAGCCCATTAAAGTTACGTGTAACGTCACGCCGTGCTGCATTTTTTCGCACGGGGTGACGTCACTACGTCTTTATTATTTTTTGTTTAATCGAAAAAAGAAAAAAGACGAGTCCAATATTTTTTTTATAATCTAAAATACGGACTAAATAAAATGTGATTATTTTGACCCTGAAAACTACCCTATTAAGCACAACTATATATTAAAAAAAAAAATTGGGCATGTCACTCACGTGTGATGACGTAACCAAGGGAAAAAAGGATTCCTTATTTATTTATGTAAGAACAAATACAAATCTGCTTATTTCAAACGAAATTTCTTCCAGCAGAATTGCGAGTGCGACACACAGCAGCAGCTTTTTTTAACAGTGTTTGTTTCTATAAATAGATTAAAAATAGGCAGTCAAACCGCCTTTTTATACCTATGTGACTGTTCAGCCCTTAAAAACTTAGATTATATTCAACGAAGGATTTGCACTTATTTTTCTTTGTTTGTGAAAACAAGACCAGTTTATCACTAGATAGCAAGTATAGCAACATAGTACGTGAATAAGTGTAGCGTCAATGCTGTGTAATGTTAATGCTGAAAAACAGGCTAAAAGGATGGTAAAAAATTGGAAGTCAAGTACTCACTGGGTGCTGGGATCCAGGACCATCTTGGACGCACTTTCAGACGATATTTTCAGAGATTATTAAACGCGCGCGCGGAAGATGAAGCTAGCCGGCCGGCGCGTTGGATTCGAATCGTAGTTTTTTCTTACACTGTCAGAGGCAGTGCTATGCGGTTTGGATACGAGGTTTTTGGGAAGGAATGGGACAAGTTCTGTTCAGTATGTAAAACAAAAACTTACCAGCAACAATTTCTGCGTTTAAATGGTCGGGCAGTACATCTAGCAAGCTAGACTCGACCGGGAAAGGCTCGTACAGGAACTTCTTGTAGAAGTTCTTCTTCTGATCGTGGACTAACACTACTGCTACTCCTTCGTTATCGTACTGGAATAAACGACTACTTATTATATGATGGCAACGATGATACCTCTATCGATTGGAGTCGGGTTTCCGCACTTAGTCCTATATGTACCATTGTACGTGGGCGTACCATAGCGGCCAACCTTTGGTAGGCTTATTCCAGCCAGTTCACCTCTCTCCAAAAACAAATTAGGCCTTCTAGGTTCATCCCCTTTCGGCCCCCTAAATAAATTTATATGTTTTTTATTTTATTTTATTTAGCCTATACTGTCCCACAGTTGGGCAAAGGCCTCCTTCCGTTGTTCACGGTCTTGAACCAATTCTTGCCAAATCATTAATTTATATTTACTTGTAAAAAATAGTCACATTTGGTACTTTACCTGTGGCCGTCCAGCCCTACCCATCATCTGCAGAACATCAGTGATAGGCATGTCGACGTATCTCTTCTGCTTGCCGTCGTAGTACTCCGTGCCCTTGATCACCACGAGGTGAGCGGGGAAGTTCACGCCCCAAGCTAGGGTGGCTGTGCATATTAGCACCTAGAAGAAAAGATAATTTTCAAGTGGTTTAATAGAGTCGAAAGCTAGTAGCTTTACAGCCCATCAAATCTGAAAAGTTCAGTTTGGCAGTACTGAAAGATTGAAGAATAAGGACTAGTCAAAGACATAGATTACTATAATTTCCGATTCCTAACAGATATTCATTATATTTATATATCACTGGAAAAGTAGTTTATATCTAGTAACTAGCTCTGCTTTTGTTTCACCCACGTTTTTCGTTATTGCTCCGCTACCATGGGTTGTAGCGTTATACCTAGTCTAAACTTAAAATGCATCAATTTTTTTTCTTTCAAAGTTGAAATTTTGACGTATTTCTTTTTTCGCGTTATTTCTAATAAATTAAAATGGAGTGGGCCGTTAAAGAAAAGAGAATTGCTGTGATTGCTATGTATAAAGTAGGAATGGAACTTATGAAATGCAACAATTTATGAAATGCTGCTGGTGTTTGGGCAAAACATTGTTGAGTTTAGCGCCATCTAGCGACAACTTCGCTTGCCAATCTCTGGCCCGTAGCATGATAATTCAAAATTAATAATCAAAACAGATTTTGTTCAAGAATAGGACAGAACATTCTTTATTATGTTTTATATAGAAAAGGAGAAATCGACTGACTGCAATATCAACGCATGGCGAAGCTAGTGAAGGCTCGAGCAGACCGGATGCGTATGCGTAGACGTAAGCGTAGACGTGCACGTATCGCTGAGTTGTAATGTATGGAACTGTATGAGACAGGACACACCGCATGCGTAACGTAGACTTGCGCGTCGACGTAACGCGTAGCCCTACCCAATGCAGCTCCCAAGACACAAACAGGCTGCGTGACTTACGCCGTACCTTACGCAGAGCAGAGCGGCAACGTCGCGCTGATGACGTTGTATTCAATGGCGCACCATATTGGACGTCACACCGAACCAATTTGAACACGCACGTACGTTTGCTGTGCGTTACCCTACGCGCGTAAAAACTGTCAGTTGTATTTTATTACAAACCGGGACTAAGTTTTGTTTTGTTTTTAAAATGAATAGTGACAAAAAAGAAAAGCTTATTGAAATTTCAATAAGCTAAATGTGGGTAAATATGAATGCATCTACAATCCTAAAAGTAAGGACTACAAAAATGTATCATATAAAAGTTTATTATGGGAGAAAATTGGTGCTGCACTTGAAATACAAGGTATGTAGTTATTGTGCTATTAAAATATGTAACAAACTTTTCTCTAATAATAATTGCATCATTAGGTGACCCTGTGTTAGTGCGTCTTAGAGATATTAATGCACTTTCTTCCAAGTTTGTTTGACTTGTTTCAGGTTGAATCTTGTGCATGATAATAAAAAAAAATAAAAAAAAACAGAAAAATAAAATATAACTGCCGCAGCCGGGCATGCAATGGGCCTGCGTTGCGTACTCAGTTCGATTGCGTATAGACGTATGCGTAACCCGAACATCGGGTTACGCCGTAACTACCCGCGTCACTACGACGTGCTTACGTCGTAGTCACGCATACGCATTCGGTCTGCTCGAGCCTTAAATAATACGTATGCAGTATGCTACCAACCTGTATCTTCTGATTAATAAACAGCTCTTCAACTGTATTCCTATCCCTCTCATGCAAGCCAGCATGATGTATGCCGATACCGAAGGCGAGCGTCAGCTTCAGGTTGGACTCCCGGATGTTGGCGAGGATCTGCTCCATCTCGGACTCACGCATGTGAAGCCATTGTTTAGGGTTGTCCTCGGCTGCTAAGTACGCGATGAGATCTAGGGCTGTTAATCTGGAAATTGATTTGGAGATGATTCATATTTTTGTATTCAATCAGTAGCGTAAGTATTATAATGGACATGTGTATTCTTCTTATTTTGACTTATAGCGCGAAGACTTAGTCTTCGACTAACATTCATATTTCATACTGAAGGATTAGTACTAACATGCTATGGAACGCGATTCGGCGAAATGTGGCTAACGGTTATGATAAATACCTAAGAACTGACCGACTCGTTCGTCTGTGTGTAATAATACTAATATAATCGTCGATTTATCCGTTTTTTTTTGCATTTCATTAAAGGTTTTAACTACGTTTTAAGCATTTATTTGTTTTTTTTTTAACTCCTGTTAACCCGTATTTTTTTAGCTGGGAAATCACCTAATTTCATTTCTCGCTCTGGGGACCCCCCAGTCCCCAGTTACTTTTAATGGCTAAAACCACACTTATGTTCCTTTAGTTACTCTTTGTGCTCTAAGATCACGGGTTTCCCTTTCGAGCTTTTCGACCCATGGCCCTGCTGGGCCTCGGTTTTGCTGACATCTCTATGAAGCACGCGTGGAACATTACGCACTGTTGACTACTCGGGCTCGATTGGGACGGTTACTGGACGGTCGGACGGTGAGCTACCCACTGCTCGTTGTTCTTCCAGTTACAATTAACGGAACGGATCTTGAGCGCTGGCTTTAAGTTGCGCAGAAGTCAAATATTAGGTCTCTTTAGTGGTGCGAAGTGAGACGCGGGGGCGGGAAGTGTCAGTGGTTGGCTCGCCGCGCCATCGTGTCATAGACGTCACTCGTGATTCGCTCCCTGCGTTGCTGCATGTATCTTACAATGACGCCGATTGGCTCGCCAATGTATGGAATGCGTAAAGCGATCCCCACTCTGATGCCGAGCGCTCAAGATCCGTGCCAGTTTTGGTTTTGGATACGGCCGAAACTAGAAGAGGAGCCTCGGTTTCATCACTATATTTAGTTACAAATAATTATTTACACTTACCTAGTCTGTCTTCTACTGGAGACGAACACAAGTGTCGGGGCGCAAGGGGAGTGTGTCCGTATGGCTTGGAAGGTAGGCTTGTTCATCGTCATCATACGTGGGCAGTAGTGACGACCAGGATGTCCTGATATGTGTACCTGTCAGAGATATGGGTGCTAAGTTAAGCGTATTCATTGGAAACCAAAATAATTCCTGGCAATAATGTGTCACTATCGTTCTGAAACTAATTTTCAAAGAACTGCATTGTTAACACCACTCCTGTCCGGACTAAGCGTTTCGCCTCGTGGTCGTATATCGAAGGACTGGAACAATTTGCCGGCAGTGGTCTTCTTTTTCGATTATAATTTAGGTGTCTTCAAAGCTAGAGTGAATAGGTTCTTAATAAACTAGTGCGTCTCACTATCAATGATTGCATCACTGTTTACCATCAGGTGGGATTGCAGTTAAGCACTAGTTTATATTATAAAAAAAACTTTTAGATGGTTTATTTATTGGTGGTTTAGGATTTTACGATAATGGTGCTGTATCAATAATTAAGCTTACACTGCAAAGATAGCCAAACGCTAAACCAAGCTGCCGAACATAAAGCTGGTATTTTTATTAAAAATTCAAAGGGCAAGAGAAATAAAATCCTATAATGGGTTGCTATTGTTTGCTTTATAGAGTATTCATCTTAAGAGGCCGGCGAATGTCACTCGCAACTGCAAGTTGACGCGTATTCAAAATTCGTTCGCGGAATATAGCTATCTCTGTTTGACAAAAACAAGTGACGGATTGATGCAGCTGTGTGTGTGTATGTGAGCGTCTTACAATTTGTTGTTAGTAAAATGAGGTATATTCATTATTTGCTTTATTTTTGCCGAATACTTCGGGAATTGTTTGTGAATGTACGAACTAGTAATGCGTTTTTTGGAAATTTTATTACCGCGCCAATATCTCAACATATTATGATAACAATAGCAGATATGTCATACAAAGGTGGTCTTTTTTTACGGTGGGAAAATCATCTAATGACATTCCCCGCTCTTGGGTGGAGCGTGAGATAGTGTCAGACTTTTACTGACTAAAAACCCACTCCTGTTCCTTCGTTGCCTTTCGTACCGGGGCTGAGCTACCTTTTGGAGCTAACCCTGGCCCCAGTAGGCTTCGACCCGGTTGGACCCCTTCTGTTGCTGACAACTCCTTGAGGCGCACGGGAACAGTTCGCGCAGTCGATGACTTGGGCTCGATCCGGACAGTTACCGGAGGGTCGGACAGCGAGCTACCGATTGCTCGCCGTCCGCAAGCCCGCGCCTACGGTGGCCGGAAATTGGAATCGGAATCCCGGCAGCGGCTGTGAGCGCCGTTGCCTGATACGGTCGGCCTCCTCCTTTGCTAGCATTACTGCTTTGCAGAAGGAGGCGACTGCCTGCCACTGATCCTCCTCGCTCCGAACCATGGCCTGTACCAGTCTGGCACGAGAGATCGCCGCCTCCGATCACCTCCACGAGGGCAAGGCGATGCTCTGCCTAAGCGGCACACCTCCACTGCGTGCTCCACCGTGTCCTCCGGGCGTTCCGCACAGTGGCGACACTCGGGCGTCACTTCCGTACGAATCCGGTACAGCCCGAACCTACCGAACTTACGTGTCCGGTGAGAACCTGCGTCATGCGGAAGGTGAGGACGCCCGCGCCGTGAGGTCTTTCCAGCCATGCCTCCAAGAGGGGACTTACTGCCATAATTGTGGCGTGCCCAAGGTGGTCTTCTTGTGGTCAAATCAGAAAATGTTATGGAGGCGAGAGCTTTTTTCATAGGTGGGAAATTATTCACTGACTTCTGCCGCTCTTTTAGTGTCAGACTTTTAGGGAAATGAAAACTGTTCTTTCGTTTCAAGGCCCCGATGTTCTCTTTCGCTCAACCCTTGGCCTCAGTAGACTTCGAACCTGCTGGGCCCCTACGGTTTTGCTGACATGTCCTCGAGATGCGAGTGGAACACTATGCAACATCGACGTCTCGAGCTCGGTACGGACGCTTACCGGACGGCCGGACGGAGAGATACAAATTGCTCGCCGTCCGCAACCCTGCGCCTACGGTGACTGGAAAAAGGGATCAGGATCCCGGTGGCTGGGGCGTGAGGAATGATGTTCCCTCACGTGTACGACTGTCTCCTTTGCTAGCATAACTGCTTCGTAGAAGGAGCCGACCACCTGCCATTCCTACACATTCCGGACCATGGCTTGTACCAGGGTCACTCCCACGAGTACACAGCGCGGCGGCAGTGCTCCGCCTGAGTGGAGCATACCATCGCCGTATGCTCCACCCTGTCCTCCGGGCGGTCTACACAATGATGACAGCCAGGCGTTTCTTCCGAACTTACCACGAGGTGAGGTGTCGTCATGCGGAAGGTGAGGATGTTTCCACGTCTATTCACACACTCCTCAAAGATTGGATTTATCGCCATAATTATGGCTTGCCCCGAGATCCCGCCGGTACTCTGACCGCCTTCGTCAGTGGTTTTTTACCCCGGCGTTGCAACTCCATGCGCAAATTGTGCATGCGTGCAAGGACTGTTGCCTCTAGATCCCATGGTGGCAGACCAGCAAGGAGGCTCGTCGCTTCGCTGGAGAACGTGCGGTATCCCCGCAGCATTTGGATGGCCATGATCCTCTGGGATGCATTCAGCTTTGCCCCCGGTCACTTTCACAGCAATGGGGCCAACACCGGCGCTCCGTAATGAGCCATGGACCAAACAATGCTGCGTGGAGCCTCCGGCAAAGGGCTAAGGACCTCTATGTTGGGTAGGAGCCGCTTCAGGGCAGCCCCAGTCCGGTCCAGTTTGGGAGCCAGACGTCCGAAGTGTTCTTCGAAATTCCAACGGCTGTCGAGGACAAGTACCAAAAACAGTCCGAACCATATCTTGGTACCGATCCTTGGGGAACACCGCACGACATCTCTCGGCGTTTCCATTCTCCACGGTGAGCGGAGCAGATAATGAACCTGTCCTTCAGGTAGGCCTCGATCACACGAATGAGGTAGACCGGCACCTGGTGATACCGGGGTCCAAATAGAGCGCTCCCTGCAAAAGCCAAACTGGCCATCCGCAAGATCCGGCTCCACCCGTACCAGGTGCGTACGAGGAATAAAGAACAGCGAAGCGCACCCTCAGAGCGGAGATACGGCTGGCCAAACTGGAGGCCCGCGACGTGTAGCTGGGGACTCTGAACAGAGACCCGTGGGGACGACCCTACGAAATGGTGCGTAACAAGCTCCGTACTTGGGCTCCCCCGCTGACACAGAGTACCGGCCCCTGTTTATGAAGGGTGTGATGAACGCTCTATTCCCGTCAAAAGGGGAGCATTCTCATCCGCCCATGGCTCCGCCACTAGTTGTAGTGTAGTTTATATTTTTATGTCACCGTTTTTTGTAGCCATATTTGCATACTATGTGCTATGTGACCTCCCCAACGGGGTCAGCGTGGTCTATTATACAGACGACACGCTGATCCTAACGAAGGGAGAGTCGTAACAGGCGGCGGTCGAACTAGCGGAACGCAGGGTTGCAACAACCTAGAACCAGCCTTGGCCCCACCGACATCATGTCATATGTGCCGAATCGAAATGAGACGGCTGCGGACACAGCCCACCCATATAAATATGAGCGCGCTATCACCGCAGCCGCTTCTTGACTCCTTTACAAATTTCTTCGTCTTGTCCCCATGTTGCCTTTCTCCCCATCCTGGGGCGGCATACTAACGGTCCCCCCTCACGTGGATAAGACAAACACACAGTACGGGTTCGCTGCTTGCTTACTCCTTAGTCTGTGCCATTCGTGTTCGAACTCTTTTGAGGCCATGAGATTGCAGTAGTAAGCCGGTCTCTCATCCAAGCGAGTGATCCCGTCCATCACATTTCGTCGCTGTTCGTCATAAGGGGGGCATCGCCACAGAACGTGATCAAAATTTTCGTCATCACCGCAATAGCACACGCTAACCTCACATAACCGCATATCATACAGTTTCTTCCAGAAATATCCATGTCCAGTCAGGATCTGCAAGACTTTGTAGTCCCTCTCGACCCAAGTTGCCTTGAGCCTAACCGCCACGTCAGGGAGGAATCGATGAAGTTCCATCGCCTTCTCTTCCTGCTCCCATCTCCGCTGCCAATTAGCCACAGGCTCACTTGCAAGAACCCTGCTCCCTGTCCTGAACCGCAACGCAGAGTTGCAACAGTCGTGAAGAGGATCCAGCAGTTGGGACTCGAGGTGGCACTGCACAAGTCTGAGAGGATGTGTTTTCATGGCCCTCGGAACGAGCCACCGCCGGTTTCCCAAATTACAATAAAAGTTTACAAGTATCTGGGACTCGTCCTCGACAGTCGATGGTATTTTGAGGAGCACTTCCGACGTCTGGTTCCCAAACGTGTTACTTATTGTTTATTTTGTGTTGCGCCTTGTGCTGTACCAAATAAATTATTTTTCTTTCTTTCTTTCTTTCTTTCAAACTGGATTAGACTGAAGCACTCAAGCGGCTCCTGTCCAACCTGGGGTGTCCAGACGCCTCCTGCTGGAGGCTCTACGCAGGCATCATTCGGTCCATGGCCCTTTATGGAGCGCCGTCGCTGCGAAAGTGATCAGTTGCCAAGCTGAACGCATGCCAGGGAGTTATAGCCATCCTAATGGTACAAAGACAAAACACGGTTTCCTGCAAGCTTGCTACCATGGAATGTGGAGGCAACAGTTCTTTGCACGCATAAGCATGATTTACACGTGGAGATGCAACCCTGGGGCGAAATTCCGCTGCCACGACAAGTCGCTGTAAGGCAGACAGTTCCGGCAGGATCTCAGCGACTGTCGTAACGCAAATACTCACCGGACATGGCAAGTACGGGAGGCTCCTGCGTCGGATTTAGGCGGAAGAAACGCCTGGTTATCACCATTGTGTGGACGGTCTGAAGGATACGGTGGAGCATACGGTAGAGATGTACATATGTGCCCCGTTTAGGCGGAACACCACCGCGTTCTCGTGGGGGCCATCGGTGGCAACGACCTCTCGCGCCGAGCCCTCTTTCTGCGAAACAGTAATGCTAGCGAAGAAGGCGGCCGCATGGACGAGGGAATACCCTGACGCCCCAGAAGCCAGGATCTCGACCCAGATTTCTAGCCACCCTGGGCTTGGAATCGCCGTCCAGCCATCCGGTAACCATCTGGACCGAACCCAAATCGTCAACGGCGCTTTTTTTTACTCTTTTTTTTAAGGGGTTTTTGACGGCGCTTTTAGTCAGCTAAAGTCTGACATGTCCTCAAGAGTTCTGTATTCCTTTTATTAGACTTTAAATGCTTACGTACTATTTTATTTAAGTCAATAGTGTCAAAAATATTACAATAAAATTTATAACTCGACCTATGAACGCAACTGAAGTAATGACAGCACGCACACAATGACACTGACATCCCGCTTGCCGCGATAGCACTAGTAACTCTTGGAAATTTGCGATAAATTGGACGTGTTTCGTAATACCAAAAATTATGAATGAGAACTTAATGTTTTTCCAATATGTTTTCTATCATTTGTAAATTGATAATATAATCTGTGTTCCTACATTGAGAATATTGGACATATTGTTATTTTTAATACAGGAAAAGCCAAATGAAAACATGCCATTTACGTTGTAAAAAAGTGCGAATTATAATTCGCTTTAATTTCGTTTTAGGCAAGTTTTTTTTAAAAAGAAAGATGTAGGAACCTAGATAAATATCGTCTATAACCGAATAACATCATAATATGTTGGAAATATACTCCAATTGCAAATGAGCGTGGTATTACGTTTGTATGAAAAATTCATCTGTCGCCGTGCTCTTAAGAAGATAGTGACTCATTGTCACTCAGCTTAGCCACGCCCCTTGACCAATTAGAGAACAGTAAATTAGAAAGCAGTGTTCACATTGATCGGTCCAAGTAAGCTTTTCAGAAAGTACGGAAGCATCTTATATCAATTTAAAAAAGAATGAATCCTTCACCTATTCATAAAAGTGAAAATTCTGATTAAATTTTAAAATAATTATATAAAAAATAAGTACCATGTAATAAAAAGTTTGCTTTAATATTAATGATTTAATTTTTACTCTAGTATGAATAAACTTTTACTATAAAGTTGCTCTGATGAGTCACTATTTTCTTAAAGTGAATAGACTATAGTTCGAATCTCCTGTCAATTCTGAATTACTTTAGTTTCAAAGCTATCAAGTTAAATTCAACTTAAACTAACAATAAATAGAGTTTATTTTCATAACCTACCTCCAAAGGGACGGGTCGTACAGACGGCCTGAAGTTGTACAATCCCATTTCTCCGATGTTCAACCAGTTGGCAAGATCCTTGGCGTTGGCTAAAGCAGTTGATAAGCCAATGATGCGCAGTCTTCGTGAAGTGTGGGATTCAATGAAATTTGTTCTGGAATTAATGTTGCCAGGTTATTGATATTGTTTTTTCAATGCTTGGGAAAAATAAAACACTAACATATTTATTAACTTATATTTTTCAAAGGATAAACCAGAGCTGTGTGAAAAAAATGTGAAACATCTTATGGTTACACACTTTTTTACCGTTTCATTATTTTGGCAAATGATAATATCATTAAACCCCAAGCGAATCGCTCTCTCATTGTCTATCTATTGTTTCTCTAATTACGGTATTCGAAAGGTTAATTGTATTTAAGCTATAATTCGACATAAAAAAACCGAATCTAAGCAGCTATTTTAAGTTTTCAACAGAAGCCGAACTTAATTCTCTTTACTAGGAGTTTTAAAAACTTACCTGGATACAATGACCTCTAGAACTGGTCCTCGGTCCTCTCCGAGCAGATGTATTTCATCTATGACGATGAGCGCCACATCGCGTACGTAGTTTCGTGTCTGCCATGATCGACTGATGCCGTCCCATTTCTCTGGGGTGGTGACTATGACGTGTGCGCTGCGAATGGCTCGGATGTCGGGAGATACATCACCTAGAAAAGGATAAAGTTGTGTTTATGTGCGGCGACATGTTTGACTATGAGTGCTTAAATCGACGATGTTTTCAGATCTAGAAATACAAGTAAGGCTAATATTTAAAGGTTAATGGTACTGTGGTGATAAGAGTGTGTGGTGGATAAGAGGGCAAGCATAATGGTATTGTGGTGCAGCAACGACCGAAGCGAAGTGAACGCAATAAGTAAAATAGGTTTGATATTTTCACGCGAACTTTCGCGCTCTAGGGCGGATCGCGAAGGCGTGTCAGACGTTAGGATGCCGGTGGCTGGAGCATGAGGAAGGCCGCTCCCTTACGCGTGCGGCCGCTACCTTTGATAGCATTCGCAAGCCACCACGTCGGGTTAAACTAGATTAAACCGCATCGCTTCGCAACCGCAGTCGGGTTCAACGAAAAACCTATTGATTTAATCCAGTGGTTCACTGACCTGTCAATTCAACGACTTGTTTTCCAAGTCTTTCTTGTAGTCGCACCTTCCAGTCTTTTATCCTTTCTTTAACAAGAGCTTTTAGCGGAGCAATATATACCACCTAAAATAAAAAAAATAGTTTAGTTTACTTCTGCAATTCATTACATGGTCGAAAGGAAAAAATATGCACTGTCCAATTATCCGCCCATTTTAGATCCCAAAGAAACAAACGTTTTTTTTACAAAGATTTCATTTTGGTGATCGAGAAGCGATGAGATCGAAGATTGATATGATATGATATGCACAAGTCAATGTTCCCCCATAGAAAAATACTGGTACCTTGCAATTAGGATATTGGTTAAACACCCTAAACATAGCGACCTCCGCGACAATGGTCTTGCCGGAGCCGGTGGGCGCTCCGAGCAGCACGTTGTGGTCCGTGTGGTACAGACAGTGGAAGATCTGCGTCTGGATCGGGTTGAAGTGGCTGAAGTTGTACAGCAGCTCGAAGGATGGGTTGTTGAGGGCTGTCACTGGCAGCGGTTGCAATTCGAGGAGGTCTGTGGATTAGGAAAGAACGATTGAGATATAAGTAACTATTTATAAGTTTCTATCTCGTGAGTATCTGTGATTATTATGATGCTCACGTTCAAATTTCATTTGTTTTATCCTATTTTGAAAAAAAATTTTCATTTCACATTCTGTTGTCTTGTTATTAAGATTTATTTGTATCACATTATAATGTACTATAATGCATACTGTGTACGATTTTGTTGTTTATTTCCTTGGGGACTGGCACTGTACTCCTTAACACTGGTTATATATTAGCCTAGCTAGGAATGCAGCACCTCACCCACCAATTTGTAGAAGTCTTTGTACACTGTAATCGATTCTGTAAATTGTCATAATGTACTACAATGTTTTTAATTAATTAATAAAGATCTTATTATTACACATATTGTATATCTAGTTTAATGCTATTTTGCATTCGGGTAGTTTTATTAATAATAATATTTTTTCTTTATTCAGATAACAATGATCCATAATGGTTAGTAATAAATGGAAACTAGAATTAAGTAAATCTAATTCACTGTATTTGTATACCCAACTACTTATGAGGGATGTTTCAAGGTAACTCAGCTTTAAACTCAAGAATATTTGAATTTCGCGGACTACCCTAGCATTTTCATTTTAACACAATGTACAAGGGCTTTTCGAAAAAAGAAATTGAACGCCTATTATGGCTATACATTAAAACAGCAATGAGAAGAAAATTAACCTAGCAAAACTTTGCTACGGTAGAAATAAGGAACTAATAAAAAAATATATTACCTGTGTGAGGTGGATGAGTTTCAGGCAGTATTAAGTGTTGGAATGTTAGTGGCAATACGCTTTCTGATCCAAGCCATCTGAAAGTTTAAAAAATTTATACAGGATGGTAGAACTATATTGGAACTGGGAATATAAGCCCCCCCTCCCCCTCCAGTCCAAATTCATATGACATATTAATATACTTTGAGGTGCTTATGTTGTCTGTGTTTCCTGATAGCTACAACCTGGGGGACTTTAAGGCGTATAGTCCCTTGAACCATCTGGCCGAAATTATGTGAACGCAACTCTCGCACTCGCCAAGGCGGCAGTACTCAAATCTGTGCATTTATTTGCGGCCAGCAGCGCCCGGAAAGCGCTTTAAATAAATTTTCTCTGCGAGATATTGATTGATTTACATATGCAATGTTCACTTTGAAGAATATTTAACCACCAATTTTTATGTGTAAAAATGTTTCTAAAGGTCCAAGCCGTTTCGAACGAGTAGGGAAAAGTTGCGAAAAGTTGCGAAATTGCTAAATATTTTTTTTTTACAAAAGTATTAATTGCACGAAAAAATCAAATGTTGATATTATTGTTCATGAATCTATAATAAACATATATTTTTTTCAAACCAATTGACCTAGCCGTTACGGAGGAGTAGGCCTCAGAAAATCACTGTTTTATGACACTTTTCGGGCGCTTGGCCCTTAAGCCAAAAGTTACTACTTTTAGGCAAGCGTGCTCCATCACTGACCACATCATCGCTTACCATCAGGTGAAATAGTAGTCAAACGCGAGCCTATCAATAATAATAAAAAGTTAAAGAGTATTGTCGATTTTTTTTACCTTTCTGATGTAGCTCGGATGTAGTACTGTGGTGGCAATGGCTCGCTGATCGGTATTGTTATAATCAATTCCTGTGGCTCATTTGTGATCACCTGTAACGAGATCACAAAAATTAATTGAATTGTACTGACAATTAGGTGTGATAGTGTTCAATTGCGAGCCTTTTATCTATGTATGCTTTTTATCTTTGACCCCTGAGTTTGTTTCGGTGTTTCTTCTCAGGGTAGTCAGCTAGGAAACACCGGCCTCATCTAGCTTTAATTGACGGAAAAAAAAATTGACGTCCTAAAAGTGTTTTTATAAAACCTACTTGCAAAATAAAGATCATTTATCATTTATGTATAGGTATATTTATTTTAAATGCAAAATTTTGTTTGATTATTTGCATTTTTTTGCTTTTAGTATTTCTATTCTTTCTTTCTATTAGTACAGCTTTTTTTTATCTTAAGTTCTTATAGCCCATTTTAAGGTATTTTAAAAGAAATAGCAAATAGCGATAAGACTGCCGTTATACCCATTTTTTGGTGTACAATAAAGTTTATTCTATTTTATTCTTGCTCACTGGTTAGTCGTCTACTATCGCACGAGTTATTCTCCTACAACTTATGCCAACACAAGATGCTATGAAGACTTACCTGCTTCTTAGTGATGAGGAAATACTCGTGGTAGTACATGATGTCAGTCTCGGGGTCCTCCACCCAGATCCAGAACGCTTCGGGCGCTTTACCGTGGTATTTGTCGTTCCATCTAGAAAAATAGAGGAAAATTTTAGAGGACAGCACCTTTGGCGCAGTGGTGGAGCGATTGACTGCTACGCTGCGTATCGCACGGAACAATATTTGCATGGCCTACAGATAGTCGTTTCGGTCTGGGCGTCTTGTACACCAGTTTAGAATATTGTCATTAATATGTACGGAAAAGTTCATCGGCCTAAAAACGAATACCTAAAATGATGAGTAGAATTTATCGCCCTTAGAAATTATCGCGAACATACTGACAGACGCGATGGGAGGTCTTTCGTTTATAATTTGTTAGGATACAATTGGTGATAAATTCTTGTCATAATAAGTTACACAAATTGCTGAAGCTCCACTTACTTGAAATTAGGCGTAATAGAGAGACGTATCCTCAGTACAGTCCTCGTGATTGGATGCAAGCTGGCTTCCATCTCTAACAGCGGGAATTCTTCTGCACACTTCTTCAGATGACGCCCGTTTTTCGGGTTACGTATCAAATCGCCTGCATTGGAGAATTACATTAACAAATTATATGTATTAATTTGTTTAATAGCAATAAGGATATTTGGAGTTCTGTAATATTTTTTTCGCTAAAAGGGCAATGGAGACAGCTATGCTCAGAGTTTCTTTGCGTGATCTCTATGCCCGAAGAATCTCGAAACTAAAGTGGCCGTGGGCAGGGCACATTGTTTGCATAACAGATAATCGTTGAGGCCGAAAGATACTGCATTAGAGACTGCATATAGAAAGACGCAGCGTTAAAAAGCATCTCACAAGGTAGACTGCTACTGGTGATGGTCGCAGGAATCTCATTGTGCGAGACGCACAGGACTGTTTGTAAAATAGTCAGAAGTCTGTCAACTAGCCTTGCCACAAGGTATCTTGTAATTCAGTCACTGGGTTGTAGAGAATACTACACATAGACAGTTGCTCCATGTGAAAGACTTTTCTTTTTCACTACAGCTGCTACTGGTTAGGCTGAAAGTCGATGCAGAAATCTGGCCACATCATCGCTTACCAACAGGTGAGATAGTGGTCAAACGCGAGCCTATCAATAATAATTTCCTCTAGTAACAATAATGTTTCTGAGAATAACCCGTTATCCAGAATGTGTAATCAATATAATACAATATGCCCTGAGGTAGACTTGTTCTTGGACAGTTTTAACGAATTTAGAAATTGTTTGTATAAGTTGTAATTGCATTAGTTTCATTTATTAACTTCTCCATAATACTTCACCCTTCTGCCACTAATGAAGCACATTAAGCATTGAATGCTATGTACAGTAATAATTGGATTTCAGATTTATGTACTGTATTTTGAATTAACTGTCTAAATTGTCTTAGTCTGTAGTCTGTCACTGTACTTATTAAAATAAAATAAAATAAAAATATTAATAATAAAAAAAATCTTACCAAGTTCCTTCCAATCCATGTCCCTGATCTGATCGGGCTTCAACATGGGGTACTCGATGTGCTTCAAGGTCTCGATGGTGAAACAGTTGAACTGCCGCATATCGCTGTAGAAGTCCCACATCTGAAGCTCCAGCATCTTCGCCATCTTTAGGTAGAGGCCGGCCATGTACGCGTTGTTCTTGCGAAGGGTTATCTCGAAGAGGGCGCGGATTATGCGGACGGCGTTCTGTTAACATTATTATTTATCTTATCAACGTATAATTTACATTTTTAAATATTTCTTAAAAAAATAAAATGAAATAAATAAGGAGGCTCTCGTTAGGCAGCTGGATCAAGGGCCTGATCCAGAAAGCAGTACTCCTGGACACGGCGCGCATAGTTAGGAGATTCCTCTCTCAGGATCCCTGACCACCGGCAGCTTGGACCCTGTTCCCGATGCCGGTGGGCTACTATTTTTTATATTTTTAAATGTTTTTTTTTAAATGTGCTTTTTAAGAAATATTTAAAAATGCAACTAATATGTACATATAGATAATAAATGGAATATAAATAGAAGACCACAAACTCTTATCTGCCCGTGAAATCGATTTAGATATAAAACAATTTACCCAGAAACAGTGTTGCCCACCTAACTAATGCAATAAAAAATTATAAATCAGTTCTAAAAAAAAACTGAAAATATGGATAAAATACGTTTGCACTACAACGATTGCTTATTCCGCATTTATTTAGTAATAAAAAAATAACATACGGAATTCGTTCGTTTAACTCTTTATCAGATTAATGAAGTAAATAAGATCACAAATAGTATAGTAATATCAACCGCAAATTGGACCAACCAAGAATTGGCCATTTTTTGAACTTGATTACATTTATTAAAAAACAATTTACAATGTGTGTGAATATTAAAGTTTAAAAACTTAAACAGACACAAAAAGCAAATAATAATAATAACATTCAATTGGTTAAAATCCAATGAAAAAAACATAACTTGAAATAACATTGGTCCATTAGCGCTTAAAGGAAATTAACAAACCTGGCTAATATAGTTAAGATCAGACTGGAGCGAGGAACCATTGACGCGTCCCCTCGACAGATATGTTTGAAGCAGTATGTTGATCTTCCAGTGTATGTCTTCAGGCGGGTCTTCTATGCGAAGCTCACAGTATTGGTCTTTGAGATTCCATAGTTCTGTTAACTCTTCTTTTCGCACCTGAAAACATTAAATATCGAAGTGTTTCTATAAGACGTATAGAAATATAGTGACAATTGAAACAAACGACTGCTGCCACGGGTCTTTAAAGTTGGAATGTTGACGGCTGAAGCCGTCGCGTGTCTGTGCTGCAGACATCTTTGCCGTTGGCAACAAGTCGTTCGTGTGTATGGTCTAAGGGTTAATGCGGGCTTGCGGACAGTGAGCAATGGGTAGCTCGCTGTCCGGCCGTCCGGTAACTGTCCGGACCAAGCCCAAGTCGTTGACGGCGCGCGCTGTTCCCGCTGACCCAGCCGGGTCAAAGCCTACTGGGGCCAGGTTTAGCCGAAAGGGCGCGTATGAAGGCTTGAAGGAACGGGATGGATTTTTTAGTCAGTAAGAGTCTGACACTATCTCCCGCTCCGCCCAAGAGCGGGGGTTGTCATTGGATGATTTTTCCCATCGAAAAAAAAAGTCTAAGGGTTAATTACCAAATCCATTTATATTTTTATCGCATACGGGTAAATAACGTTGTAAAGTAGTGTAACAATCTCAATCGCAATAATAATTTTTGGGGTTTGGTCGCAGTCTCACGTCAATTTTGAAGTTCAAAGTACTGAATATAACTTACTTTAAGCTGCTGGAAGTCTGAACACCTGGTGAGCATTTCCAGCACGTACCCTTGCGTCATAGACTTGCGCACCATTGTGTTGAACACCTCCATGGTCTCGCACGTTATGTAGTAGTGGCTTGCTGTACGACCCAGGTCTAAGGACAAAACATTCCTAATTATTTATTGTGTTGTGTATTTCTGCAATTTGAGTATTTTCTGCGGCCTCCCCAAATGTCCTTTCTTTGGTATTGTTCGTCAAGTCGTTGAGCTCCTTAGCAGTCCTGAGTTGAGCTTTGCGAATACTGACAAATGCTTGCACTGACTGGACAGGTCCACTCAAATCTGCATGGTTCTTTCTTCAAAATACCATCTCATACAAATCTGCATTATTCTCATGTGATTTTGACCAATACATGTTTACTGTATGGACTTTAAAAGAGACTTTGACCCCTGAGTTTGTTTCGGTGTTTCTTCTCAGGGCAGTCAGCTAGGAAACACCGGCCTCATCTAGTTTAAACTGACGTAAAAAAAAAATAATTGACGTGTAAAAGTGTTTTTTAAAACCTATTTACAAAATAAAATAAATATCATTTATCATTATCTGTATTCTACTTTATTTTTAGGGTTCCGTTCCCAAAGGGTAAGAACAAAAACTTAATATTTCAAAGGGTAATGACGCCACTGTCCATTTGTCTCATGGACTGTGATATTTTAGTCATGTGGAACAGGAAGTAAAGTCTCGCAAACCTAAGTTGAAAAGGGAGGATATTTCGACCAGACGGCTGTTAACGGCTATAGAAAGACCCAGATAACCGTGCTTAATAAAGTACATTGACCTTTTCCTAATATCTCTGCGTAGGTACACGAAAAACAAACAATGTGCTGCTTTTCATTACTATTTCATAGTCCAAGATCCCAGGGCCACCAGACGACACGTATTTTCTGACGAACGAAATGTGTGTATGATAATGCCCTCGCGCTCCTACTCACAGAGAAATTAAAATTGAGTTTAGGAGATGATTGGCCCCTTAGATCGGACTGTCTTCTTGTAAAAGGTTTTAAAATAGTTGTCTGGCGAATATATATAAAAATCAAGCATGAGAATTTACGTGAAGTTATGTTATTTTTTTGGAAGCTTTAAAGCGTCTGTTAAGCAATACGGCCAACGGAATATGTCTGGGAGTATTGGCGACTTGATTTTAAAGATATTGCCTACAAAATACGTAAAAATCAGCTTTGAGAATTTACGTGAGGTAAGTAATGTTTTTATGTACCTTGATTACCTGATACCTGAAAATTGGCCATCTAAGCAAGCTAGCAGGTAGGCACGCGTTCTTAGTACATGCTAACAATGGTCCACTTTTGGTTCGTCCGAAAATACGTGACGTCTGGTGGCCCTGGGATCTTACTCTATCATGCAAAGGATCACGATACATCATGTCGATTCAAGACAGCTTTATGTCTTTATTTCCGTTTTTGAAATTAAGAATTTCAACAAATGTAGGAGGGTCAATGGCCGTTATTGCACGTTTATCTGGAATATAACATAGTCGACGAAACGTCGTCCATATTAGTATAAATTACAGATATTTACCAGTAACATTGAGTTGTCCAGTCCGTTCGTTGTAGCGTATCATGTGTGTGTTGTCTAGCTGCATGGCGGCCGCAGTAATGAGTTCACGTCGCTTTGTTTCTAGCATCGGTTCATCTTGCACGTCTGTGTATGTAAGGCCATATACCTTGAAGACAAATAACAAAGATTTTATTTGAGAATAATAATAATATAATAATAATAATATTCCACAACTATCACTCAACGCCTTCTAGTCCCAAGCTAAGCAGAGCTTGTGTTATGGGTACTAGACAACTGATAAACATACTTATATTTTTCTAAATACATACATATTACAGATAAATTACACCCAGACACAGAACAAATGATCATGCTCATCACATAAACATTGGTCCTGGGTGGGAATCGAACCCACGACCTCCGGCATAGCAGTCAGGGCCACTAACCACTAGACCAACAGGCCAGTCAATCCAGAATCATTTTCGATCATGTAGAAATGTTAATTTTGTAGGTAGACGGTTCTTTTCCTTCTTTTTTTTGCACACAAAAACATATAAATACAAAAAAAAACAAAATTAATGTACATAACCGAGCTTAACCCAGAATTTATGTTTTCTACCAGCAAACCTGTGGCAAAAACATGGATTTTACAGAAGATGGTTTACACAAATATACTCGATCGACCATGAGGAAGAGATCCAGCTAGCGTGTCTGAGTACACAGACAAGACAGAACCGACCCGACCCCAACCATAATAAAACGCGGGCTTGCGGACGGTGAGCAATGGGTAGCTCACCGTCCGGCCGTCCGGTAACTGTCCGGACCAAGCCCAAGTCGTCGACGGCGCGCACTGTTCCCGCGCGCCTCAAGGAGTTGTCAGCAACAGCAGGGACCCAGCCGGGTCGAAGCCTACTGGGGCCAGGGTTATCCGAAAGGGCGCTCGAGCCCCGGTATGAAGGCTAGAAGGAACGGGGTGGGTCTTTTAGTCAGTAAGAGTCTGACACTATCTCCCGCTCCGCCCAAGGGCGGGGGATGACAATGCATGATTTTTCACAACATAAAAAAAAAACATTAAAAAAAGAAGGTTGGACAATAAAAGCGCTACTAACGCGCGTTTGTCGCATTTGCAAGTGCTATAGAAAAAATGACAACGCGCAACATCATCGCGACTGTATCGATGCGAACGCGCTACAGCTTCGTTACAAAAAGTCGCCGTGGGCGATGGCCCTTAAACTTAATAAATATGGCAATAGAAGTTAATATCTGCATATAAAAACAAAACCTTTATCATTAAGTTTTGACTATGATATTCATTTTATATGAAAACGTTCTAATTTGTGATGTAAAGATGCTCGAGTTTACCTGTGGGTTGATCCTCATTCTGACAAAAAGATACGTGTAGCTGAGCCATTCCACGGCTTCATCGATATTCGTTACTGTGCCAAGGGCAACCTGGAAGAGTAAAATATTGAGTTAACGGTACAGCTATATAATAATTCTCGCTTCTTTTTTTCGGTCCCCTCACAGCGGGAGAAGTTATTTGATTGTTTCTAACTTTTTAAAAAGCAACACAAAGAAACTAAATTTCCATCTTTTTAGTAGTAACACATGTCAGTACATAGTAGTTAAGAGCTTCAACGTCTTTATAGTATTCGTCCTTCTCTAAGAACAATTGGACAAGCAACAACATTTATATATTTCCGAGAAAGAATGAAACAAAAAAACTAAAAAATAAGCAGCGGTGGAAGGCCCATAAAGTGGACTGATGACCTAGTGAAAGTGACAGGAATCTTACATATGTGAGGAGCACAGAGGCCCTACCACATGCTCTTAACATGATCCGTTTGACAACCTAAACTGAACTGTAAAAGAGATGAATGATGATGTTCTCTTTCTCGCTGGTACGCTTGACATTTTAAAACGTCATGGTAAGGCCCCAGGACCGGTCGATGCCACTTCATCATCATCATTATTTCAGTCGAAAGACGTCCACTGTTGGGTATAGGCCTTACTCAAGTGTCCCCATAATGAACGGTTCTGTGCATCTCGCATCAATCGGATTCCTGCAACCCTTACCAGGTCATCGGTCCACCTTTTAGGAGGCCTTGCAACGCTACGTCTTCTGGTACGTGGTCACCATACCAGAACCTTTCGGCCCCTACAGCCATTCGTTCTGCGTTATGGCACTTGGAGGAGGTCTATGTCCAGCAGTTGAAGTCTTTCTGCTGAAATTATGATGATGAAAGAAAATTGAACCTCACCTCAGCATTCAAGTTATCCGCCAATAGATTGATAAAGTTACTCTCAATCGGGAACTGATTCGTCATGGACTTGAGATAGTGCGTCAACTTATCGTGCGTAGTGATAATGATGCCCGTTCCAGACGTGTCGAACTGCGGTCTGCCCGCACGACCGAATATTTGTAGCACATCCAGTATACTTAGGTCTACGAATGTTCCGCGAGCTTGGTCGTAGATTTCTGTGCCCTGCGAATAAAGAGAGATAACGATATTAGATTATTATGATAGTCGAGTGAATGATTGTGAAGAATACTTTTCTGAGTATCATTAATTATTTGTTTAACCTCATATCGATACGCCTTGCAGCAATTACACCAGTGGAGCATAATTAATTCAGGATCTGCTACTTTCTAATATCATAATCATACTAATATTATAAACGCGAAAGTTTGTGTGGATGTAGTGTTGTTTGTTACTATTTCACGCAAAGACTACTGATCGGATTTCAATGAATCTTGGAACACAGGTAGACCATGTCCTAGAATAGCACATAGGATACTTTTTGACCTGGGGTTATGTTGCCTTTTGATAATTTTCTACTATCACGCGGATGAAGCCAATGGCGGCAGTTATTTAGGGAGCCATGAGACAAAAGATAAAAGGACCATAAAAAGGGTTGCTTAAAAACATGAGGGGACCTGGACCATGCAACGATGCAGATCTTTGCACTTTTTCTTCGACGAAAAAAATTTGTGCAAAGATCTGATATGAGTTTTTTTTTTGTTTCAGACACGCCACTCCCTGCCCTAAGCAGGGTCGTTGTAAAATCATATTTCTTGTTTTAACTGTGTAAGTTTATTTTTATCTTAATTTATAAATGTTGCTTCATTATTATTATGTATCTAATTTCCTTTTAATTTCGCTGTGTATTGTCTCGTATCTGATCTGAGTTTACCGATGTATGACCGAGTGTGCACGACGCAAGAGTAGTTTTGTTTTGACGGAATAGATTTAAACTTCCTACTTTCACGGGCGAAGCCGCTGGCAGGAGCTAGGAGAACAAGATAAACTTACCCGAATAACGACTGCATGCGCCGGTAGATTGACACCCCACGCCAGCGTAGAGGTGCATACTAGGACTTTTATGAAACCCTCCGAGAAGTATTTCTCTACCATGTTTCTGAAAAATTAAGAAAAAATTATAAGACCTTGTAATTTCCACGAAGCGAGATTTGAGATCTAGATCAAAATTGTGATGAAATCATTATATTATTTCCTCGTCTACCACGAGGAAATAATATAATGATTTCTACAATAGAATAATCGTAGAATAAGTTGTTAGATATGTCAAGTTTGCCCCGCGAACATGATCAGATCGTCACACCACCTTTGCGACACTCGACCTTGATGGCGTCGGTCCCTCTCAGACGTGACAATCTTTGCCTATCTGTTCGGGTGCATTCGTAAGACGTGGCTAGCCGACTCGCACTTCAGTCTGCCTGTTTTATCCCCGATATCTGTTGTTCGAGTACTCGTAATCTTGTCCTCATTATGTAACTACACTTGTATACTAATTCGCTGTTCTAGACTCGATGTGCTACTACTTTGGACAACGTAGCGTCTATGTCCTATTCTGATCCGATCGATAAGAACAAATAGTAGTAGTTGCTCGAACAGAACAAAAAAAAATGAAGAAAAGAAATCAAATCTTACCGATCACTTCTCAGCATACCAGCGTGGTGACACGCGAATCCACTCGCAAACAACTCAGCAAGTTGCTTATTAGGACTACTGCTGATACTCTTTTTAGCCTTCAAGAAGGCGCCAGTGTCATCCGGCTCGAAGTGCTTGAGATGGCCCTTCTTCTGGGCTATCTCTTTGAGCACCATAGCCGTTTGATGGGTAGCGTTACGAGCGTGTACGAACACCATCACTTGGTGGCCTTTTTGTACCATTTCGACCGCTTTATCGTAGCATATTTCGTTCATTGTTTGCATCTGTGGAAGTTTAGTTAGTTTAGTATGAGGACATACATGCGTTATGACATTTAGACCCTTGAATTTGAATGAAAGCAGACGACTTACGTGGGATGCGTGTGACAGTGTTGCGTATACCAAGTATTTTTCCAAGTGATGTCTTTGTTTTCAAACGAATTCAAGAGTTTTGAAGTGATAACGCGTAACATACGTGAGCTCAGTCTATCTATAATTTTATGGTTATATAAATTCATTTTATTGTTTTAAAAATTGAGTGCATCTCGCTATCAAACTAAAATGTTTTGGGGAGTAAATATTGTGTTAAAAAAAAAAAAACTGTTAGAGAAATATTTGTTATTAATTTGTTGTTTGTGTTTTTTTTTTATTTTTTTTTTTAATATTTGTTATTATTATTGTTAGCTGTAAGTTACCGAAATAAAATATATAAACATTCTCGTTTATTTTTTTTATTTTTTTCTATTACAGTCATGTTTTTTTTTCAGTAACCTAAACCTTCCTAGGTTAGTGTGTATAATTACCACCTATTCGAAGGCGGGGCTGATCTCTTTGTTATGGTATAATATACATACCTGTCTTAGATGTGAACCACCACCGCTACCAGTTTCCTTGACACCAATGAACTGTTGCTCCAAAGGCACAGGTCGGAACCGAGAGTCGAAGTAGAAGAGACCTATATTCGGGTTTACTCGTAAGAATCTGTAACGAAACATCCCAAAAACAGATTATTGATAGATATAGAACATTTTGATACAAGTGAAGAAAGTTTGTTATTGCGGCGAGGCGAAATTCGCCCGAGTCGCCGGCGAGGGTGTAATGGAGCCAAGTGCTGCAGTGACAAATTTCCAAAATGGCTTGTCACTTAGCTACCGCTTACCAATTTTGACTATATTCCAAGACAAATAAACTACTTACAATTTGAATTGCTACGAGCACTTAGGCGCTGCGCAAACGGAGACACTTTGTTCCAGTTATCGGCACCGAACACTTTTTGATCGTCATGAGTGTGTGTAAAGTGGAAGCAAATGGACACAAAAAAATGTTTACGTATGCGCAGGAAGTGGATGATTTCATACTGGTTCTATACAAAACAAATATTCATCGGTAGCTTGTATCTGACACAAATCACACGTTTGCGCCCTGCCTTACCTAGCAACATCCAAATAATTAGGCAACGTCGCAGACAGCCCGACTATCCGTATCATGTTCTGCGTGGACTCGACTTGTCGCAGCGTTCTCGCGACAATCGCCTCGACTATCGGACCTCTGTCGCCGTGCAGCAAGTGAACCTCGTCTATGATGATCAGCTTTACTATTGATGCTAGTTCCGTGTCGGCTGAAATAAAAAATAAAATATACTTACATATTTGTGAGTTGGGATATGCAGGTGAAAGATTTTATCGAAGTAGGATACAAAGGGGATTGCCCATTTGAGGCCATGAGCGGACAATTGACTAGAGAAAAAATACTTTGTTCATTAATTTTACAAAAACAAATTAGTATTCCCTTAGTTCCAAATGAGCGCTACTATAATAAAAAATAAGTGGTAAATAAAAAGTAACTTTATGGAAAAAACCATAGTTTTATCATTGATATTTTATATTTGATGTCCGTCTTTGGCCTGGAACACCATAGAAGCTGGGCAATCTCCTTTTATGGAGAGGTTATAATTGTGGCTAAATAACAATCGAAGATCGGAATAAGTAAAGTATAGTCTAAAGTTCAAGGAAGTAAGTAACAGAGTTGATAATACCTCCTCTAAAAATCCGGAATCATAAGGGCCGAAACTGCGTTAAGCGGACACCCGCGACGGGCACGGATCGCGTGACTACACGCGTGTGTCATATGCGACGGTCTCCGTCGCAAAAACCAGATTATTAACTGCGCAGTGTCGCTAGTTTAACTTTAACGGTGTGCATATAGTCATGTCTACGGCAAACTTATGATTAAATTTATAACGTAGCAAAAAGAGGCGCGGGGCCCGGCGAGCCGCGATGGATGTCCGCGTAGGTCTTCTCAGTGGAGCACTGGAAGGCGCGAGCGTCCGTCTAATGCATTTTCAGCCCTAAACATGACGATTAAATTCCGGGATTTAATTTTAATACTGAAATCACAAATCAGAAATTAAATTTTGATTTCAGGATTATCTAGGTGGTATTATCAACTGTATATTACTTGGTCCGACTTCTGATCATGATATACAATTACACAGTTACTGGATCTTAGAATTTTAATTAACCTTTGAGTGATGTAAAAAATTGTATTAAGCTGCATTCATTTAGGCTGGAAGCCGACCCCAACATATTTGAGACAACCGGAATCTGAAATAATGAAAAACCGGATCATATACGTACTAGCTCCTTTCCTAGTGACAACATCCCACTTCTCCGGCGTGGTGACAATCATTTGCGTCTGCTGTACCTCTGTCTTAGTGAGCTTCATGTCTCCTGTCAGTTCTCGTACTAGGATACCGAGCCCTTTCAGACGCTTGCCGAAACTAGCTGTCATCTCCGAGGCTAAGGCTTTCATTGGGGCTATGTAGATTATCTAGAATGATAAACAGTCAAAACTAATTATCGCAGGACCAATTCTACAAAAAATTAAATTACTTTAGGTGCTAGAGCAGAGGGTTAAAAATGGTATGATGAAACGAAGTAGCAAGTGACTGCCTGTAATTTTATAACGATATAATTCAAATATGGCGAACCTAAGGCACGCTTGCAAGCGCTGGCATGCGGTAAAATAATTTGGGCATGCCTGTATTGCAAGGGCCCAATTTCAAAATTTCTGTGTCGACACAAAGATGTCGGAACGGTCTAGGGTGCAAAAATGCACACTCCTTACCGTCAGGTGGGATTGCGGTCAAACACTAGTTTAATATAATTAAAAAAAAATTGATATGAGTAGAATAAGGGACAAAATAAATATATAGCTATAGTGCTCTTTCTTTCTTTGCTCTTTTTGGTGAGATAGTGGTCAAACACGAGATTATCAATAAAAAAAAAGTCATGAATGATAAAGAGCCACAGCCCCGATTAGTACACAGGTACATTATTATCCCGGAATTAAGTTTCCGTCAGGCAATTTTCAATTTTTACAGATGATGCAATCCTGCTACAAAAGTGAATTTAATAATATTAGCTTACCTTAAACTTATTCTTCATAATAACATTATTTTCAATATGCTGCTTGATCTGATGCACCACTGTCAACAATGCTATGTTAGTTTTACCGGCCCCCGTCGGCGCACAGATCAGGAGGTTCTCATTAGTGTTGTACGCTGTTTGGAACACTACGGACTGTATTCGGTTAAGTTCCTTTATGTTCTCGAACGCCATTTGACCGATCTGCAAAGGAATAAGTTGTTATGTACCATCGCGGTCATTTCTGCCTGATCACTTCAAAAAATTTCGCTTGAAACCTGCGGTGCGGCGCCAAACCACACTTTTTGAAGTTTTCGTTTCGAGTGCAAGCAAAAATGAACTTAGCGGTGGTCAGGTGGAAGTGTCTTCGATGGTACATTTCAAGTTCCCTCATAATCACTTCCATGACTTATACGAGGCCAACGACAGAACTGTCCAGGTGGCTAAATATTGGTACGACAAAATTTGAGTCAGATCGACACGAGAAGTCTTATAATGTTCCCACTGCCGGGACTCACGAATCTTCTCTGAGAGAGCGAGCTGGCCATAACCCACCACGAGTGCCCAGTGCAGATTGGCAAGCTCCCTCATGACACATATATAACCATCAGAAAACTTAAGGCTAGAATTTCCAAGATGTCAAGCTATCCGGGCCTTGGTACAGGCCATGGTCCGGAGCGAGGAGTGGCAGGCGGCCGCTTCCTTGTGCGAAGCAGTAATGCTAGGAAGAGGCCCACCGTATCAGGCAACGGCGCTCTCGCCGCCACCGGGATCCTTCCGATCCCGATTGCCGGCCACCGTTGGCGCGGGCTGGCGGACGGCGAGCAATGGGTAGCTTGCTGTCCGACCATCCGGTAACTGTTCGGACCGAGCCCAAGTCGCCGACGGCGCGCAATGTTCCCGCGCGCCTCAAGGAGTTGTCAGCAACAACAGGGGCCCAGCTGGGTCGAAGCCTACTGGTGCCAGGGTTAGTTTCGAAAGAGTAGCTCAGCCCCGGTATAAAGGCACGAAGGAACGGGGTGGGTTTTTAGTCAGTAAGAGTCTGACACTATCTCCCGCTCCGCCTAAGAGCGGGGGATGTCATTAGATGATTTTCCCAACATAACAAAAAGATGTCAAGCTATAATTTCTAATTCTTAAGAGTTATTGATTTCATTTCTTTGTACTGACTAATTGATTGCAGTTTTACAGATTTATATGGTACTGTTTTTTACAGTTTGTACAAAAAAAAAAATACATTTGACTTAGTATATTTCACAATGTAACTATGACTTGCCTCATCTAACTCAGCAACAGGCACGCGTTGGTTTCCAACGTTGAGCACGGGTGCATCGTTCTTAGGTATTATAACCTCTTCATATTCTTTATTGTCTTTCCTTACTGCGTTTTCGGGAAGTATCAGTTTGAGACCAGACACGAATCCTGAAATTTAAAAAGTAAAATTTTTAACAAATTGGTGTTGATGTTTGCATATGGCTAGTCTTTTGGATTTTTTGTCACCTCTGTCTAACCCTAAACATGTCAGTTATGCAAAATGCAATTTTTCAGAAAAAGCATTCAAAACTTTGCCATGATAAGAAAATATGTTATTTCAAGATTTAGACAAGATGAATAGCTATACTACAACAACAACATTTAACTTATTTTTGAAAAAATAATAACTACCTACTTATTAGTGTAAAAAAGTTATAAGAATATTTTTAACCTAATATTTGCATAAATAACATAGCGCTGGAGGTGCGATATGGCGATGATATTTCCACCACAACAGAAAAGCATGGTTGTCACGGGTTTTATTCCCGAACGGAACTAAATTTTTTCGTTTACAGATATTTGTTTCGGGTCTTCCGAGTGTATCTTGAACTTAAATATTGTTACGTACGTGGGTAATCAAATGCCGATTTACTAACAGAGAGCTTTATTCACCACAAACAATAACAAATTAGTCCAGTCAACAATAATCAGAATCGCAATTAACACTAGAGTACCGTTACACTATCGCTTAGGTCGTTAGGTAAAATCGCTTCACATACTTAGGTAGTTCGCTCTTGATCGCAGTCGAAATCACAACTGACTCGCTTTCGGCCGGGGGCTCGTATTTATATGCGGAGCCAAGAAAATTCTAGATACCGACATCCCACGATCGATTCAGAATTCCAGAACCATTGAATCGCTTCTCGAAGTCATAAATCATTTTTATTGCTCATGGTACTAAGAGTCACTTTCATGCGAATTTCGACTCTATTGTTAACGTCGGAGAGTACCATTTCCCTTATCGGTAGATACATACCTAACTACTAGTTGTAGGTACTTTGTGGATGTTTCGAGATTTTTCTGAGCCTGGCTACGCACAACCATTCTAGATCTTTCGAACAGCAATGCGTTTTAATTATTAAGTGCTACTCGTTATTTTCTCGGAGATATGGCGTGTTCACGTTTAATGGCGTAACAATATCATGTAAGACTAGTAAAATTATGTGATTGACTTACTCAAGATTATGTAGTAAAACGATTTTTGTAAGTGTCCCTTGCTAGGTTTTGAAATAGGACAGCCAAACTAACCGATCTAATAAGATAGGCATAGGTATACATTTTCAGGATGTATTGAAAAATAGTTCTTACCAGCTGAATTTTTGGCATCAATGGACGAATCGTAAACATTGGGATACTGCACTTTAGTTTGAAAATACGAAATCTTTTTAAGAATCGGATCCACATTATTCGATGATCTTGAAGTAGAAAATGGTACCACTGGCTTTGATAATTCTGCTAACCTGAAAATGAGTATTATTATAATTTTAATCTTGTATTTGAAAACCTGAAAAAAATCATGTTAAACTGCCGCGATTTAGTGAATCATTTTTTTTCTTTTTCAATTCCATTTTTTTTTCATTCATCTTTTCGTTGGTCTTTCTTTTCCTTTCTATCCATCCACATGTACACTCACAATGTGTATGTATATATTCTAAGTATTTAAGAAACATTATGGTACCTTTTCTTTTGCCTTTAGCCGCAGTCAAGTAAAAATTAAAAAGAATTATGAATCAAATTGACTGCATCGGCTTAAAAAACTGTAATGACATTCCACATACCTTTTAGCCCTCATCTGCCCAATATTGATCTCCTGTTCATCATCATTGTCATCATCATTTTTCCTGTTCTTTGCTTTTTTCTCCTCTTTTCTCACAAGCTTGGCTAACATCTTCTCTTGTTCAGAAAACACTGATACCTGGCATAGGTACTCGGGCATTTTGTTTTCGGGGAGTATGGCTTGAACTAAAAGATATTAAAAAATAATTTATTATACTATATTCGCATTAGTGACTCATCGTTGTCACTCAGCTTAGCCACACCCCTTGACCAATTAAATCAATGTAAATTAGAAAGCCGTGTTTACATACAACAGTTGAAATAAGCCTTTCAGACAGTATGGACACATCTTTCGTCAGTATTAAAAATTGTGAACCAAGAAAATACTTATATAATATAAAAACCGATACTCACTTTCAGACAACGTAGGCCCCTGTGGCGGTGCCTTTAAACTGTTAATAATATCCGTCCTATGCTCCAGTATCTCCAGAATAAACTCAAACTTATCAAAGCCAAGCAATTCAAACAATTCGTTTTGCATCTCGTCATTGGTCCGTGGACAGTTCAGCAATGTAATGATTGACTGTAGGATGTCAGTGCTTGATATGCCTGTGTTCTCGTATTGTTCTTTTACTTTTGTTTCTAGCCATGTTTTGCCAAACTGCAAGAAAAATGAGGAAGTTTAGACATTGATTTCTTAGGTAGCATATTTAAATGTATAAAATCGCAGCTTCGGCAAGACAAGAGCATAGCAGCAATAATCGGAATTTATAGTTGTTTTTTTTTTTGCGTTTATAATGGTTATGGTTATATTAGTTATAGTTATTTTTATTGACAAATGTGCCCGTTTCCCACTGCAGGTGTGAAATGTTCTGTACAGCCTTCAAAGAATAGTAATTCCCAATAGGCCATACAGAAAAATTAAAAAAGACATGTAAAAAATAGCATGATTTTGCTATTTTTATGTGTTTTTTAGTTAACTCTTCTAAACGGATCATCAGATTTCACCAGTAAGCTATGTATGACTTTGATTAATTCAGAATCATTGCTATAAATTTTAAATATTAGCTTTGTTAAGACTACGACTTCATATTATGAATTCAAAAAAATTCAAAATTTAAATGTTTTTATTTCATATATAGGCCTACATGGGCACTTGTAAAACGTTAGAAGCTAGTGTATGGGAGAATGTCAGATATTATGGACTCGAAGTTAAAGCCAGAAGTAGTTTACATCCTTTCTTGGAGTATAGCTTAGCTTATTCTGTACCAAATTTCATAAAAATTGGTGCAGTAGTATAACTGTGAAAGCATAACAGACTGACAGAGTTAAGGTAGAACGCCGATCTGGGCGCGTCGGTCTCCATACATTTTATATGGAAACTAGACTTGTAGAGCTACACTTGATACACGCCACGCGACGTCGTACTACGTACAAATCAGGCGTCTTACACGTGTGCGTCGATCTAATGTAATTCTAGCTTTACTATCACATTTATAATATTAGTAAGTAAAGTTATGAGTTTACATTTGGATTCCCATTGGCGTGGAAAGTATCCCAAATTATAATGATACACACCATAGGTAAACCACCCACGGAAGTATCCTCATATTGACCTTATTTATTTATTTATTTCTATTACAGGTACTCTCTGCACTAACAGTCGAAACCAATACGTGCAGAGAGTCATTATTATGTTACAATACAACAAAAAAAAAAAGAATAAAATAAATCACATAATCATTAAGTATCATCATCATTAACATTATCATCCTCATTAAAATTATCATTATAATAAAGGTGCAGGTCCAAAAATTAATATTTAAAAATTAAAATAAAAAACAATTAAAAATCAATATTACAAATAATAAAAACAAACACAACAACAAAAAGATACAAAAAGAAATAATCATAAATAATAAGCGTAATATATAGATAATAAGAGGTTGAATCAACCTCCAAAGCATTCTTTGCACTTTTTCAAAAACAATCGTACACAAGAGTGGAACATGTCTACATCAGGATGCTGAGCAGTCAGTGTGTTGAGTAGTATCACTGCCTAATTTGTTGCCGCATATTGCGCGGTACGAGTCCGAACCCTGGGCGTAGCAGACGCAGAGCAGTAGCCTAGCAGAGGGTGCGAGCGCAGTCACGTGTATTGAGGCGGCGCGGATAGACCACAGCGTGACAGAGCCGCAGGATTGTCAATTATTGACCTATAAGCCTGCTGCCTATCTTGTCAAAATTATTTAAAAAGTTGGTGAAATACCGCATATTGCCAATTCTAAGGGAAAGAAATGTGATTCCTGATCACCAATTCGGCTTCAGACAGGAGCACTCTACCACAGAACAAGCCCACAGAGTCTGCGAAAAAATTAGAAAAAGCCTGGAGGAAAAACAATACTGTTCTTCGGTTTTTCTCGACATCCAACAGGCTTTCGATAAGGTTTGCCATAAGGGCCTGCTCTGTAAACTGAAGATGAGTCTTCCTCATCGGTATTACTTACTACTGAAATCGTACCTTTCGGAAAGAATATTCCAAGTAAAAATAGCAGAAACGAAGTCTAGATTCTACGACATAAAAGCTGGAGTCCCTCAGGGCTCAATTTTGGGACGTATTCTTTACACAATTTACACAGTTGACCTACCGCAGGTTTAAGAAGTTACGATAGTAACTTTTGCCGATGACACCGCAATACTAGCAAGCCATACAGACCCTTCTATGGCATCAGAAATGTTGCAAGAAATTAGCATAATACAGAGAATACAAAACATGATCTTGAGATCTATTTCTGATGTTCCTTGGTTCATTACCAACGCGTTGCGCCGCCCCGAAATAAAACGGGACAAGGGCAGGAACATGATGACTTTATAATACTAAGAAATAAGTACGATGTGGTGATGTGGTGTGTGTGTGTGTGGTGTGTGTGTGTGTGTGAGTATGTGTGTGTGTGTGTGTGTGTGTGTGTGTGTGTGTGTGTGTGTATGTGTGTGTGTGTATGTGTGTGTAAGCACACTTACTTTAGATTCAGGAACCGCAACAGGAACTTTAGATGGACCACCACTTGCCTTAGTTGTGCTGTCATATTTCATAGAAAAATCTGTGACAAATGCACTAGCAGTTGCTGGCTTGCTTGTCAACTTGGCAAGCGGTTTCTTGGCAGGCTTATATGGAATGAAATGACATTGGATGTGTTCGCCCCACAGTTTTATGTTTTCTTTGTTGGCCTCAGCCTCTTCAGTCCTTATGTAGTCTTTAGTGTCGTCACTTATCTGCTCGGATATCTTTGCTACTATCTGAAATTAAAAATGTTTTAAACAAAAGTAATTAATTGTTGATACCTGCCATGGGTTGACTTTAGAAAGGAAACACTGGGGTCCTGTAATGCTAGGAAAAGAAGAAACAAAGGTGTGGTTTTAGTCAGTAAAAGTCTGACATACCCTCCTGCTCCGCTCAAGAATGATAGAAGTTATTGGATGATTTCCAATCTTAAAAAAAAAACTAATTTAGTGAGTGCATAAAAAAATTAACAATTGCTTAATATCTAAATACAACATTTATTTTTTTCAAATATATTATAGACTAGCTTTTACCCGCGGCTACGCCTGCGTACATAAAATTATATGTCTATGCCTATGTCACTCAGGAATAAAGTAGCTTTCTATCAGTGAAAAAAAATTAGCAATCGGACCAGTACTTCCAGAAATTACCTCCTACAAAAAAAAAAACAAACTTTACCTCTTTATTATATTAGTGCAGAAGTGTTTAACCTTTCAATCATGGTAATTAGAGACACAATAGAAGACAATAGGTGCGCGAACACCGGCGCTCGCCTGGGGTTTAATGAATTAACTCTTCGAATGCCGTAATTAGAGACACAATAGAAAGACAATGGCTTATGTCGAACTGTGTAACTTAAGACATTCAAAAGGTTAATTACACACAGACACCCAACAAATGATCATGCTCATCACACAAAACATTTGTCTTGGATGGAGATCGAACCCATGACCTCTGGCATAACAGTCAGGGCCACTAGTAACTAGACCAAGAGGCCAGTCATGAAAAACAGAACAAATTGTAAACTGAATATTATACAGACCTCACAAATTTTATTAGCCGTTGCAGATGTAACCGTCCCAAATGTTTGCCGTAACTGTGACAGATGTTTTAGCATTACAATATCCTGATCTAGAAACAACCTGAGACTCAGCACTGTGGCATCTTCTATGATCTCGTCAGGCTGGTCTCCCGTAAGGAGTTTGCAGGCATCCTTCAATTGAGGGAAGAGTTTCAGAATTTCAGCTGAATCTGGCTCATTCTGTTTCACATAGTTGTAAATATCTGCATATGATTTAAATCTGAAATGGTAATAAAATATATTTATTTAGTTGATTCTCAAGAACAAAATTGTTTAAAAAAAGAAGAAAACTTGTACCTATACGTATGTTTAACCTGCTCTACCCTTCTCTACCCTATACTACCCTACACTACCCTAATTTTTTTTTTCATATGAACCTTTTTCTCAATAACAAACACAACAAAAAAAGAATTAGCAAAATTTCAATGAAATCGAGGTACCTGTATAAATATTGAATTCAATACGGAAAGTATTGAAAATTAACTTTTGAATTACCATTTTGATATACTACTTACACACACAGACAGACATACAGATTTATAATTATTATAACAGCAATGTTACCTTTGTAAGTTCTTCTTCTTCACATGCACCGGTTTTGTAGGGTCTACAATAGGTTTTAAACATCGTGGCTTGTCAAGTTGAGTGTGTGCCCTCAGAGCTCTGGTTATCCGAGGTAACTCAATCATAGCTTCCTTTGCCTATAAAAATTTAAATGGTAATGGTTAACATTTATTCTATTTTATTTTTTATTAACCCTTTGTGTGTCCGGAACATGGATCCACGCGAGACACAATAACTTTTTAATTGTATCTCTAATTAGGGCATACGAAAGGTTAATGGCAAATAGAGCTGATGTCCACTATTCTGCCCATGTCGAAAGTAAATTGGATAAGCAAGTATGTATATCCTTAGCACAAGGAATTAGTATGCAAGAAACATAAAAATTATAGGTGTATAATCTTCGATTGATACAATTGGACATTAAAAGTGTTAGTAAATGGATAACATCGTATTATAAGTCGCCGGTGTGAAGTGTTTTCGCATGTATGTACTTAAATAAACCATAATAACATACCTTTGATCAGTCGGTGAAACAATATTGTGAAATGTTTCACAAAATTTTGTAAAGATATCACCAAAACTTAAAACTAAACTATACCTATATATATATATACTAGTATATTTAATTATAAGTTGTTTAAATTGAATGTAGGAATAATAGTATATTTAAAAATTAATTAATTTACAAATATTTTTCGCCACTCGACACGTATCGAATGACATTGACGTTATCAGCAGGTAATGACACTAATGACAGCAAACGTTAACAGTATTTTTTGAGCTGGTCACAATGACTTGAGGGTCATCTACAAATTACGTTATAAAAATTCAAAAAGTGGTTAAAAGTATGTATAAGTACGAGTATGGGATTAATGGATTATATCTATAAAAACGAGATGGGGATTTTGCGGGATACTCGAGCGTGTTAGAAAATCATACAGGCAAAAACCTTGCACCTTGTAATATACCCCTACCTCGTATGGACCCTTACCACGGTTTGCTAAGATAATTTTGTTAGGAACGTTGAAAATTTTACACTTATCGATGGTTTTAGCTACATATCCCCATTAAAACTGTCAGAATATAGGTTTATCGTAATTCTGATAGGATTACCTTCAAAATACCTCTTCATCCCTTTGGATAAGCGACCCTAGGTACCGAGAATCGGAACATAATGGTATGGGCGTTCCGGCGAGACCGAATAGACCGAAAAAAGTATAAAACAAGATTTTCAGGATGCTGAAATAAAGAAGGTAACTGGAAAAACCAGAACAGAACAAAAAGAAAAGCCGTAGTCACACATAATAAAGTTTTTCGGTTGGTACCATTAACGTGTGACTACAGCTTTTCGTTTTGTTTATTTCAGCATCCTGAAAATCTTGTGTCATATTTTTTCAACTTCGTTTTTTTTTGTCGCAGTCGGGTTTTAGTTTTTTCTAAGTTTATCTTGGGCATTAATGACGCTCGGTGACTCGGAAAACACATAAAGCCGTTGGTCTCGGTTGTCATTCATAGATCTTCGACATTAGTTACCTACTAGGTAGACGCCAGAAAGCCTGACCATCAGTCTATCCAAGGAGTATCGTGTTACCCAGTTACTAGATGGTGGGGATATAGGCAGTCATCATCATCATCATCATTTCAGCCAATACACGTCCACTGTTGGACATAGGCCTCCCCCAAGCGTCGCCACATCGAACGTTCCTGTGCGTCCCGCATCCATCGGTTTCCTGCTACCTTCACCAGGCAGTCGCTCCAAGTAAAATATTGGTAGTCAGCCGCATCCTGTTAAACTGGAACCCGACATAGTTGGGAAAAGGCCAGGGAGAGAGAAGAGAGGATTAATTATATCTAGAGCTCCAGCCGAAAAATTCCACTATTCGCCTCCCCCAAGTGTTACCACAATAGACGGTCCTGTGCGTCTCGCATCCATCGGATTCCCGTAACCTTTACCAGGTCATCGGTCCACCTTTTAGGAGGCCTTCTAACGCTGCGTTTCCGGTACACGGTGGCCACTCCACGACCTTTCGGCCCTTACGGCCATCTATTCTGCAAGCAATGTGCCCTGCCCATTGCCACTTTAGTTTGGCGATTTTTCGTGCTATGTCGGCAAACTTTGTTCTCCAGAGGAAACTCCAAGCATAGCCCTTTTCATTGCCCTTTGGCGCTGCGCTCAAGGCTGTTTTCTTAGAGAATAGCACGCCAGATTCTATGGACTATGGTTTAGCAAATAAGACAAGTTTTCAGTTACAACATTTTTATTTCATTTAATTATACTCATGACAATGCTTATAGCTATGGCTTACCTAGAATGTTGTTTAAAATATTCAGCGCAACAATGATGACTAGTGACGTCACAATGTAGTAAACAACGCTATAAGTAACAGCCAATATTTATTATCTAGTCCCATAACATACTTCTGGTGTGTTATCATTTTACCTTACAGTGAATGTTATTGATGTCAACGATTTTGAAACATAATATAAAAGTTTCTGTGTAGTCAGCTAAAATAAATGTTTTTTCTCTACCTCAATTTTGTGTTCTTGTTTTGGCTTCATGAGCTGCAAAACCAAATTTCGATGTTTTCGTCAATGATGTTATCTTTCAAAAAGATGTAACATTAGTAAAAAGAATAACGCCAGGTGGTCCTATTTTATTTAAGAAAATTATTTACATTAGTTCTATAATGTCTAAGTATTTTAGGCGTTCAGATGAGACGAAACATGAAACTTAGACTACTTTGAAGGTGACAGGGTTGGTTTGGAAAAGCTCATGATAGGCAATTGGCATTGAGGCAAAGATACGCATAAAAATTCCCCGCGTGTCAGTGTTGCAAGCTCAAAATATTATATTTCAAAATCGTGACGTCATACTTAAAAATTACAATCTAATTCTCCCCCTAATGAGACTGTCAACAATAACGATGTGCAACTTACGTACTTTTTTTTTAATGAAAAATCGGTCTCCATACATGATATGAATATGTACCTATGTATACGGAGAACCGACTTTAATATGATAATGTAAATCCCCCCCCATCCATCCCTCCTATGTTTATATAATAGATACTGGCCAATCCTCCCAATACTATAAATTCTATATCGTAAATGTAAAGGCACAACTACATTCGGTCGATGCTCGCGTTAGTCATGTTAGTTTTAATAGGTGGTAATTATAATAAAGTCGTCATCGCAAATGTGACAGTGCTGTGCAGTATACAGTGAGAAGTAAAATGATATTACGATGAATATACACGGTAAGCGGACCACAACCAAATGTAGCACGGCCATGAATATATGATTAATATAACTAATGAGTGGCTATTTATTTGAAACATCTAATTACCTAGTGTGATTTTTTACAATTTCTAACTACAAAAGCTGTTTTTACATACATTAATACACACACAGTAAAAAGATATTTAATGCATTATTTGCTGTAGTTACACAGGATAGATTATATATTTTTTTAAAAATATTGGCCAGTTACGATTACAATTTATGTAAAAACGCAAGATAGCACAAATTCTTAATACAACTCTAATTTAATTTTACTTAAACAAACAACAATTTGATTAAGTACAAATTTTTCGTTTCAAGTAGAGATCACGGTTATAGATTACAGCTATAAAAGCGATTAAAACATATTACGTAAATAATTAACTAACCGCTGTGGTGCTAACATGGGCCCAATACTCGCTATGCTATCAAAAACGTAGTTACAACTTGTGTTAACTTGGAACTTTGAATACTGAAACTAGCCCAAACGATAGTCCATTTCATAAACAGACTGATATTTATAAAGTGTAAATATCTATTCATATAACACCTATAAAGTGGTAGGATTTACAAGCAGATAAACATATTTGTATAGGTAGACAGTAGATATTATCAAAATTCAACAATTTAAATTTAAAAAAAAAATGTACAAAAAGAAACGACCTCAAATAAATGCTCAAGAAATTTGGTCCAAATGGAAATAATACCATTGCATTTGTAAGAAAACAGCCTATTTTCGAAAAAGTAAAAAGTATTCAAGAGATTTTACTGTATTTTTGATAAGTCTTATCTAATAGCAAATATTAATTTCTGTGGTAAAATTTATAACAAAGAAAGATCATCTAAAAATACTATATTTCGTATTACACAGAGCTTCTGATAGTGATATAAAAGAAATCATGTCAAAGACGCGTGATTTCGAAATTTACAAAAAGTTTTGATAGGATAAATAGTTGATATTTAGTAGGCAAAACATCGGATATAGTTTGGTGATATTATCCAGAGGACATTGAATAACAACACTAATTTCTAGGAAAAAAAAAAACAAAAATTGTTTCAAAGTTCTTTGCTGATGTTACGGCTGCCGAGATGTTAAGTTTCCTGAAATTGAATAAATTATTTTTTTATTCCATGTATTGAGGCTGTATTAAATTAATAATTATTTTGGCTTGTAGAAGGTCTTGAGTTATCAACTTTTCATCCCTTTATTTCTTATAACTTTCGAGTGAGAGAGAGTGGGGAAATTGATGAATAATAAAATTAATTCGTTACGATATGCTAATTAAATCGTTTAGATCAGAAAACGCCAACGGCCCCAGCCAGTGCCATCGTCGTACAGGGCAAAATAATTCAGGCACATCAATAAAATATTACTTAGCATATCGATATTTTACTACATTAGAATAAAATTACAAGTACCTGTTATTAATCAATACCTCAGCCTCAATCCTCCATTTAGGTGGTTTACAGACCTAGAAAATATTAAAACAATTTTAATAAATTTATTCAAAGATAAAAATACTATAGCAGCACAAGACGAACTCACAATATGTATTTATTTTCATTTGTGTGTATATGTGCAATATTCAGTGTGATTTTTTTTTTAAAACGACACAGTAGAACAAAACTCTTTGTGATACTTTTTAGTTCTCTTTGTCATGCAAATTATTTATGATCATGATGAAATACTTGTAATGGTTTAACACACTGATGGTTTGATAATCGTGATCATGATACACAATATTAATTCTGAACATTCCTATTTTAATACTCCAACAATTGTTATGTCTGTAATGTAAAAAAATCTCTTGCTTCGGAAAACAATTTTCTTTTTTCATATTCTTGCACCGATTTTGTAAGTAGAGCGGCTTGCATTTCCGTTTTATTATTCACATTATTTAAAGCGTTGAAAGCACCAATTAGCAATAACGTTATATTTTGTTTCAAGCTTTTTCTTGTATTTCAAATTTTTAAGCGCCCCTTCTTATAATATATATATATTCATCGTTGTCGGAAATAATATTTGAAATTTAACGCATATTTAAGTAAAGCAGAACTAAATTGGGGGTAAATCTGGGACAAGCATCGCATTCTTGGATAAAGTAGAAGAACTTTTTATTTCAAGCAATTTAAGATCTAGTTTCTAATTCTTCATTAAGTCTTTGCATAATGTTTTTTAGAATATATATAATTAAATCACAAGAGCAATCCCAGACACAAGAGTAAACACATTTGCAAAATAAAGCTGAACTTCACATATAAGTTACTATTCACATCAGGTACCAGTTGAAGAAGAGCATCATGAAAACTAACACTAATAGAAATATTTAATAATTAAAAAATAGGATAGAGTCTACCAGAGATTTAAGATTGGTTTCAGTTTCGGAGAAAAAGAAAGAGACGAGACGATTTGGTTTGAAGTATGTCTCAAATATTTTAAAACCGATGTGAATGTAAACTTATAATATGAACTAGAAGATGTCGAAACGGCATGAAACATTCTTCGATAGAGACAGATATACGAAGTGACAATAGAACAGACAAAGCCAACACTGATATCATCAACAACGACAAACGATACGTTTTGCCCACTTACCAACATAGGCTTAGTACCAGTAACGTAATAAAAATTAACAACATACGTTATATACTAAGTATTCATTAACATTATAACAAGTAACTTCTAAATTAAACTTCGGTTACCGAAACTTGTTCACACAAAGTTGGCTGAAAATGTGGAAAAAATAATGATATGGTTAGTCTAAAAACATAATAATATAATGTGTAACAAAACAGAGATGTTACTAATATGTGTATTGATCTTGTTAAATTTTAGTTACATACCGATGATTAGAGCCAAGATGATGATTCCAATAACAGCTGCAATTATCATCATCTGGAAGATTTAGCACAATGTTATTAAATTAAAAGTAATATAATACTCTCAGTTATCAGGGTACTTCACCTACATGATAGTGAAGTGAAAAAGTTTATTTTTTGACGCCTATGGGCCGATTTTTCGATAGTTTGATAGCTTTGCTCAATAATTATGTCAAACAGCCATAATTATTCTTCTGTTATAAGTATAAATGTCTAAATGTATTTTAGTTTTCTTTTTGTATATGTGGATATACGAAGTTAGGTTAAGTATAGTTAGATAAAAAGTTCATTATTTTAACTCCTTTACGGAATTTTTCTACCTACAGCAAAATTACAGTTTTGTTGTTTTTATTCCTTATTGTTGCTTTCTGACTTTCCAATAGTTTACATAGAAAAGATTACCTTTAAATTTTGCAGCCAGAATTTGCTTTTGAGTTTACCAGCCTGCTGTTCAAACTGTGATGCACCCTGTTGCAGTGCATCTGTAAAGAAAACAAAATGTTTAATTGCAAACATTCATTGAATTTTATGTAATTCATTGACTTCTTCTTCTTGCTTAGTATTCTTTGCTATTGTATTAATCACAAGGAAATGAAGCTTACCTGCTCTGTCATCAAGTTCTGAGAGTTTCTGATCTCTCTCGAGCACCTTCTCTACGTTCGTCTTCATAATGTCAACTACCTGTAATTAAAATGCCACGATTGTAGTAAAGTGCATGAAAAATACTAAGAAAGCATAATCAACGAGACGATAAATTTTTAAAGTTGACAGTTTTAAAGATATCGTATTCATAGAAGTGCAAAGAGAAAGTAACACTATCTTTCAACGAGTTCTTCTTTCAAATCAATAACCAACGATTCACCCACGCAAAACATTTAGGGCATCATTAGGAAGACTTCATAAAAATGTATTAGATAAAATGCTCATATTCTCGCAATCATACATAATGGACGTTGTGATAGGATATCATCAAACCCTTGTCTCAATTCCAAGAGCAATTTCTCCTAGAATGACGTCATTGGAGACACGCGCAGACACGATGACGTCAGACACTGGGCTTGACAAATTGTTTTTATAGTGTTTTACAAGGACTATAGAGAACTTTGGTCTTTGGATTTAAGTAGAGCCTTTGATCACGTTGAGTTTTCTTCAAGATAAAATAAGAATGCTTTTTAGCTGGAGTGGAGTTGAACAAATGTTATTGTGCCAATGGTACCTAGTAGTTTCTACATTGCACTTGAATTAAATGGAATTTGTTTCTTTTAAATAGAGTCTGTTTGTGAGTTTTTCTAAATAGGACACATGGAAGATATTCTCAATTGAATTGTTACCCTTCATCTTAAGTTTATTTATTTTTTGGCGAAGCAAGATTGTGTGTCAGATTTGTACTGACTAAAAGCCCACCTATGTTCTTTCAGTTATCCTTTGCATTCTAGGGCCACGGGTTTACCTTTCAGAAGTCGTCCCATAGTGCCTTATTATGGTCATTAACCGACTTCAAAAAAGAGGTCGGTTCTATGTTCGGCTTAATGTATATATATATATTTAATCCATTAGACCATAAGTTACCATAAGCTGACTCACTTCTGCACGGCCCATCAGCTACATAGACATTTTGTAATTCATAAAGTAGGTTATTATTATGATTCTCTTAGGACTGTTTTCCTTTAAAAACCATGAATCAACCAGCAAATTATCCCTATAGAAACTGGGGTAAATTATTTCCTAATAAAGTCTGCTTATAGGGAAGCCGAAAAAGGTTCCTGTACCACTATAGGAACTGTCTTCTGTAAAAAAAAAACTATCAATCAACCAGTAATGAGATCCCTATTGGGGTAAATTGTTTCCTAATAAATTCTGCGTATATGGAAGCCGTAAAGGTTCCTGTACCTCTATGGGTTTTGCAATTAGGAAGTATGTAACATGACAGAAGTGTCCTGTAGATCGGTCTCTACCTACATGTCAACACAACAACACAACTAACTTCTGCCAGCAGCTTCACCTGGGTCAAAATAGGTTTCTACATATAAACTTTAAATCCCCATTTCATTCCCTTAGGGGCAGAATTTTGAAAAAGCCCTTCTCTGAGCCCACCTATTTAAGAAAAGGAAGCTTTGTGCAAAATTTCACGCTCCTAGGTGTTTTTCATATCGTGAGGGTTTATTACGCATGCGAGATTGCCCCGCATGCAGAAACTTTCACTCAGCGTGATACGCACTAGGCTACAATCTAGTTTTCTGCGAGCTGCTTTGCGTTGTGTTTGCATCTTAATGCTCGCCTACTTCAGGAAAGGAAGCCTTGTGCAAAATTTCACGTTCCTAGGGTGCTTTCAATATCACGCGGATTTCATCACACATGCGGGGCAACCCTGCCAGAAAATTTCAGGCAGCCAGAGACATTTTAGGCTACGATCTAGTTTTCTGCAGGCTGCAGTGCGTTGTGGTGGTGTCTTAATGCTCGCCTACTTCAGAAAAGGAAGCCTTGTGCAAAATTTCACGTTCCTAGGGTGCTTTTAATATCACGCGGACTTCATCACACATGCGGGGCAACCCCGCCAGAAAATTTCAGGCAGCCAGAGACACTTTAGGCTACGATCTAGTTTTCTGCGGGCTGCAGTGCGCTGTGGTTGTGTACAATGGATGACAATCTTTCGAGGGCCCCACGCAGTTCTGCTCTCCGGGATCACGCCCCGCGTCCTGCGTGCGTATTCTAAGGCGACCATTACAGTCACGCAAGCGTCAATCAATTCCATTAATCATAAATGATGGTTTTCGCCAACCAAAACATTGACTGTCGCAAAACTGACTGCAAAACTTACCGTGTAATGGACACTTAAGTATTACAATAAATACTAGTATGAAACAGGTATATTTGCGGGGGTTATACGTGCGTGGCAATACCGCATGCGTGATCAAAACCGCACGATAAATGATAAAATGATAAATGATCTTTATTTTGCAAGTAGGTTTTATAAAAACACTTTAACACGTCAATTTTTTTTTTTTTTTCGTCAATTAATGCTAGATGAGACCGGTGTTTCCTAGCTGACTACCATGAGAAGAAACACCGAAACAAACTCAGGGGTCAAAGTCTCTTTTAAAGTCCATACAGAAAACATGTAATGGTCAAATCATATGAGAACCGTGCAGATTGAGCCTGAGATAGTCTTTTGAAGAAAGAACCACACAGTTCTAAGTGGACCTGTCCAGTCAGTGCAAGCATTTGTCAGTATGCGTGTAGCTCAACTCAGGACTACTAAGGACCTCAACGACTTCACGAACAATGCCATTAGAACATCCCCAGTCTCAGTAGTTACGGCTGTGCGTTGATATGTAAGTCAGTCAGTTTCTTCTTTTATAGAAATATATAGATTTTATCTAATTACAAAACAAAGGGTCGGTTCGAAACGTCGTTTTCCTTTCACTTTATCCGTGCCACGTGTATTTACTTCTCGTGAGTAAAGCTTTTATCTCCGTTTATTTGTTTGCGACGAACTCCCGATGTGGGGCTGCCTTCGACGTTTTGTTACTGTCAATAGCAAATAGTTGGTCGTTCGACAGCCATTTAATTTCCTGCCTCGTGTCTGGTAGCAGTGACGCTTGTGATTAGGTCGGCCATTTTGTACCGTAAATGAGAGTTTATAGTGCCCTGTAGTTTGTAAGTGTGGGAATCTGGGTTTTGTTACTTGTTTAAAGCTAGAAATACATTAGACCGACGCACACGTGTAACACGCCTGATTTGTACGTTGAACGACGTCGTGTGGCGTGTATCAAGTGTAGCTCTACAAGTCTAGTTTCCATTTAAAATGTATGGAGACCGACTCGCCCAGATCGGCGTGTGTGGCACACGAGTGCGCAGTGTAGTTCTAGCTTAATCCTTATGCAACACAGAGGTAAGCATTCTTTACCAGTAAGCCTAGGGCAGTAGAAAGAAAATATGACAGGTTCATGAAAGAAAATGTTTAGTACTTAGAAAATAGTGTATGTTATATTTTTTTTGTAAATGGTTGTTTTTTTTTTAACATAGAGTCTTGAAAGCGGCTCTCTGTTTACAGATTTCTTTTTACTTGTTACTTTCAGCAGATAGCCTTGCAAAATGAAATTTTAACGAGGTTAAAAGTAAAATCATATAGGTACTCGTACATAAATAATCTGTGTGATTACTCTTGGTATTCAAAAGTGCAAAGTTTACTATTCCGTCAATTACAAAAATATTATCTACAAACAAAATATAGATAAGAACAGCCATTAACTGCCCAGTTTATTTATAATAACAACGCAATAAGTTAATTTACACCACAATATCGTAGAACGGACAGGGGCGACAGGGCGTGTCGTCTGACAGTTAATAGTCCGCCCACACTTGCCGCGGGGGTCAAATGTCACGCTCACTTGCCGCCTCTGACTCACGACGCTAATCTATGTTCATTATATTGTAAAGACATTAGTGTTTCAATAACATGATCAATTGATCATGTAGTTGGTATCCACACCAGGTAGAATTAGAACAGGAAATATTTTTTAGGTGGGATAATTATCTGATAATATCTCCCGCCCTTGGGCAGAGCGTGACAGCCTGTCAGACTTTTACTGACTAAAACCCATTCCTGTTCCTTTTTTGCCTTAGGTCCAGGGCCTCGAGGTTCACTTTCGCACAACCCCTGGGAAAACATGCCTGGCATTTGTAAGCGTTTGTCTACTTATGGCATAATTTTAGAGCTTATACTATAAGTACAGGCGTTCTCAGTATTTGAAAAATAATAATTCGGCATATATACAAATATGCTAAATAAAATGTCAAAAAATATAATATAAAAAAATTTTAGTAATGTCTTATTTAAACTACTCAAAAATTAAGAAAGGAGAGTTGAAATCATCAAAAAATATGGACATAAGACTTCAAACTGCAGGCAAATTATGGAATCAATTATGTTTAGAATATCAAAATTAAATTTCTAAAAAATTTAAAAGTCAATAATATTTTACATAGTACCAACAGTTATCGAAGGTTTTTTTTTTAAGTCTAAAATTGCATTTCATCCTGAAACCATACTAAACAAACAAAAGAATGAATGAATAAGGGTGTGTAGCAGAGAGTAAATTCTCACGCCAATCGAGCTCAAATGCCTCACTCAATTCCCTCTGACTCATAACATTAATCTATATCACTAATATAATAAAAAGGAAAAGTGTGTTTTTTTGTTTTTTTGTTTGTAGAAGGTAATATCTGGAAGTACTGATCTGATTGCTAAAATTGTTTCACCGATAGAAAGCTGCTTTATTCCTGAGTGATATAGGCTATATTTTATTTACACGGACGAAGTCGCGGGCAAAAGCTAGTTACTAGTTAGGTATATGCCTAATCATATTTATTTATAAAAATCTCTGAATGGTTATGCAGTTGCTGCTGATAAGCAGATTCTTAATTTTTCTATAGAGAATTTGAATGTAAAGTCTGTTAATCAGCTGATTGATTCAGTTCACAGATTGCCCATAGAGATTTACACTTTGGAATGTGCAATTAGCCATAGTTTTTTTTTTTACTGACTGACTTCTTGACATTTCAAAAGCAGTTTATTTCAAATAAGCCTGTAAATGGTTTATTTAAAATACTGCTTTGAATCTTAAATCTACGGGTATCCACAACAACATACAACTGTGTACCTAAAAACTCAGAACGGTTTTTGATTTTTTGAGTAATTTTCGGGAAAATGATCTATTATTCCTCTGTTTAGAATAATTACTATGCAAATCTTGTAAATACTGCGTGAATAATTTATATTCACGTTATTTTTTGTTATTTTCGCCCTGGTGTAATTTTGGCCTAAACTTGCCAATAGAAACACGAGACAATGTGTTTCTATAGGTTAACAAGCTTGGGCCAAAGTTATGTAGGTACACTCCTGGGCCAAAGTAATCCGACTTTATGGTAGGTACTTAAATTGTTTGCTAATATAAGCGACACGTTTTAATTACCACGATATAAAATAACGTCTAAAATAAGCTAAGCATCAGTAATCTTGTGTTCTTATTTTATGGCATGTTCCTCTTTATATAGGAAACAGTAACAGTATTTGAAAATGTATTACAGTGGAGATTCGATTAAACACAGTACCTAATTGTTCTTGTAAGTTATTTGGATTATCGAAAATCTGAAGAAGATAATCGAAAATCACCACACCGTTGCAGACTCCTTTAGTCGATATTGTTACCGGCCCACGCTGAAAACCAGCGCTGTGGACTTGTTGCATTTTTGCGTGTGGACACAGCATTATGCTGAGCGTACGGCCGTTTTGCTCGGACGTGGCTCATATTTTCTTATTACTACTTATTATTTTCTGTTATATTTTTTTTTTTGTTTTCTGGGACTGGGTACTCCATGACAAGATGGAGTATTTAGTTGTGGATGTGTGACCCTGGTGGAATAAGCTCGACAGTGTTTTCTGAATATATCTGACTTTAGGCGGTTTGAGGTTGGCTATGAGGAAATCTGATTGGAAATCTCTCAAACATATAATTATCAACGCATGTGTTATTAACACATACATTGATGAATACCAAAACAGAAACAATTCTAAAGTTCATATTGTGTTCATGTTGTGAATATGTCCATATTCACAACAGGATTCAGGTGTAAATAATACGGAAACCTAAGTTTCGTACCCCAGGCGCAGACGAATAGTGTGTCGGTGGTTATTCGCCGGTGAAATATTCTATCGGTGAAATAATGAAAAGTGAATCGTTCTGATGGCAAATCGTTAGCCCGTTGAAACGTTCTTTCGGTGAAATAATGAAAGTGAATCGTTGTGTCGGCTAATCGTTCGTCATTGAAACGTTCTATAATTAAAAAAATTAATTGGATAACCAAGTCTCTTCTATTTTCAAGATATTAAGGGATGTTCTTACCTCATCGACTTGCGCTTGCGTCTGCTGCAGCCGGCGCTGTGCCGCAATCTGCTGTGGCGTCTTGGGCCCGCCCACTGGCATGTCTCCTTCGCCGCCGGGCGCCAGACCGCCTTCCGTCGCCCTGGAATATAAGAGGGTATCATGTATTATGACGTCATCGTTTGTGATATTGACCTTTTTGTTTAGGATGATTTCATATAACATGCAGTGATAAAACAAGGGCTCATCTTTCTTCGCCTTGAAACTTGAAAGGGCGTCATTTATAATGACGTCAATGCTTATGATATTGATATTATCTATTTGTTTATTATATACAAGTGCGTTGGGGTAAGATCGGCATTGGGGTAAGAACGTATAAATATAAATTATAGGTACCACTTATTTAGCTTTATTTTTAATGCTAGTCATATTGCGTGCCGCGTCATTATGTTCCACCTTGCCCAGCAATGTGGCTGGCATTAAAATAAAGCTAAATAAGTGGTATATTGATTTATACGTTCTTACCCCAAAGCCGATCTTCCCCCAACCCACCTTACTCTATTGCAGCTTTTTTTCCTCTCTCTTTATATTATATGCTCTATTGGTGAGCAGTGGTGGCTGAGTGGTAACGGCGGGACTTACGAGTTGCAAAACGGTGAAGGAAAACATCGTGAGGAAACCCGCACATCCATTCCCTCTCTTAAAGATGAGGTCTGAGTCCCAACAGAGAGAACATTATAAGGCCGACTGTGCTATACTCTATTGAACTTAGCACAAGAAACAAAAGAAAGAAAAACTTATATCTAAAACACATTATACAATGGGCGGCCTTATCGCATTCCGCGATCTCTTCCAGGCAAACTGGAAAGGACTGTTGTCAGAACATGATATGGGGCACTAGTAGTGTTGATATTGAACTTTCTACGAAGGATAATTTCAGATATACAGCGATAAACCAACGATCTAGATACTATCATCTAGAAAGGATGTTATAACGTCAAAATATAAAAATTGTTTTTTTGTTAGCGAGAATAGTTTTTTGTTGACGAATCGAAGATAGCAGGACAAACTAGACTCCTGCCGAAAGAAATTTATTTATTTATTTATTTATTTAAACTTCATGTACAATAGCGGTACATAGGCGGACTTAATGCCACAAGGCATTCTCTACGGCATGAATCTCTCAATGCCACAAGGCATAGTCAACCTTTGGGTTAAAAAAGACAACACTGTGGTAGGTTTGCACAATAAACAAATACATAACAAATAGTTCAAATGGAAAAATATAAAATAAGTTATTTATAATAATAAAATACATATATATGCTAAAATAATAAACTAATAAATACTATGAAAAATATCAAATCACTATGAGAACTTAATACCAATTCTGAACGAAGACCGAACTACGGTTGAGAGGACTTCAAGTAGTAGTTCCGAATTTTACGTTTGAAGGATAATTTACTTTCAGCTTTTTAGAAATGGTCCAAATTACAAGAAAAATAAGTGATAAGACAATGGGGAGAACTTTATCCTGCAGTGGGCCAACACAGGCCAGTTAGATTAAAAAACGGTTGTCATAAAAGTAGACCATGACTTAACTGCCATTGCCCTTGGCATCATAATGTGTCATAACGTCATAATAATGGATTTTTTGTTTAATATCATTCCGCAGTGAGTTACGAAGTATCAAGGCCATGTCTATTTTTATTTCTTCACCATAGGGTGTCGATGAACAGGGGTTCCCTACTTGATTTCGAAAGTTGATGATTCGATTTTTATTATATCGAACATGGTATGTCGACAATTCAGTTGTACGATGTTTTATTCCATCGATGCTTTATTGGTGCGATGTAACGTTTGTGCGAAAAATTCTGTTGCGAAATACCCTACAGCGATTGCTTATTAGTTCGCTAATTTATTATTTCGATAGTATGTCGGTTCGAAACGCCTACTGTTGTCCGTGAAATTTAATTATAATCTTATTTAAACGTTAAGGAAATACATTAAATACCATACATCATCTTCACGTCTACTTTCGTAAAATGAGGTAGACAGGTAACAATTTCACCACGTTTAGCTGCATAAGCCAAAGATAACGTAGACAATATCAGTGTATTAATGTTTTGTTTATTTCATATTCTATAGATGCTGATTATGTCCAAGTTTATATCTTTTTTATTATTTTGTTGTATGTTTTTTTATTAAAATAAAACATTTAAATGAGTATTTTAGGTGTTGTTAATTTATTTTAGGTATTAGAAAACGGAAGCAGGAGGATTTAAAAAAAACTTAGAGTGCCTCAGTATCTTTCTTTTCCATGCATATCGAAATAGACGATTGAGGTATGACAGTTTTGGCTTTTGAGGGTATCAGGCGATTGGCTAGCAACCGGACACTGATATTGTCTACGTTATCTTTAGCTTATGCAGCTAAACGTGGTGAAATTGTTACCTGTCTACCTCATTTTACGAAAGTAGACGTGAAGATGATGTATGGTATTTAATGTATTTCCTTAACGTTTAAATAAGATTATAATTAAATTTCACGGACAACAGTAGGCGTTTCGAACCGACATACTATCGAACTAATAAATTAGCGACTAATAAGCAATCGCTGTAGGGTATTTCGCAACAGAAATTTTCGCACAAACGTTACATCGCACCAATAAAGCATCGATGGAATAAAACATCGTACAACTGAATTGTCGACATACCATGTTCGATATAATAAAAATCGAATCATCAACTTTCGAAATCAAGTAGGGAACCCGATGAACAGTACGAATGTCAAATAAATGCAAAAGTAATTTCGTGTCTGTTATGTTTTCACGCCTAAAACGTAGAATCAATTTTGATGTTTTTTTATTTACACCAACGACTTGTTTACAAAACATTTACGAAAGAATTCTGTGTAAAAAGTCACATAGGTATGGGAACCCGTTGTGTGTCTAAACGTGGATCCACGCGAGACACAATGGCTTTTTAATTGTGTGTGTAATTACGGCACACAAGAGGTTCATTATTGTAATTATGTTTATTTATCTATTCTCAACGAGCAATCCCATAATGCACTAAGTCTTTATAATAATATAATATAATATTCCATAACTACCACACAACGCCGTCTAGTCCCAAGCTAAGCAGAGCTTATGTTATGGGTACCTACTAGACAACTGATAAACATACTTATATATATTTCTAAATACATACATATTATAGATAAATTACACCCAGACACGGAACAAATGATTATGCTCATCACACAAACATTTGTCCAGGGTGGGAATCGAACCCACGACCTCCGGCATAGCAGTCAGGGTCACTAACCACTAGACCAACAGGCCAGTCTTTAAATTACTTTAATAGCATTCAACTGAAGACCTTTTACCAGCTTCAATCTGTTAAACCTTCATCAGACTCTATCTACTAGCAGATTAAACCCGTCTTCGTATTTCCAACACAGTTTTATTTCCCCTGAGTCCTACTAGCTACTGGTCGGTTTTCCTAGACGACCGTCACTTGAGTAATTAATTGGCTTCATAAAACTGATAGGTTCTCGACTGAGGTTGCGAGGGGCGGCCATTGTGGTGGCGAGGTCGTTACTCTCGGTATTACGCGTTCCAAATGAGAATAGGACCGATACCTATGTTTTGACGTCTCGTCGTACTGTCAAATCGAAGAAATTTTGGCAAAATTGAAGAACTTAGAGATGAGTAAATTTGAAGAACTGGATTCTGATTAAACTTTTTTCGTTCACAGTTCATAAATATTTTTTTTTGTTTAAATTAATTAATGTTTAAAAATGTCTTTCCTCGATTTGCAGTAAATCGTGACGTCACAACATGGCGGGCGATCCTATTCTCATTTGAAACGCATTATACATTCGATGATGCGACAGGAGTACTCAAATGTAGCTGATACGAACGATGCGATTGATTTACAAGGTGATGGATTTTTTTATTTGGATTTAGCTAAGTCTTTTTGCTAGATTCCATTTTATCACGAACTAGCTATTGCCCACGGCTTCGGCCGCGTAGGTGCATAAAATATAGCCTATGTAACTCAGAATTAAACAGTTTTCTACCGGTTAATCCATTTTCGCAATCGGAGCAGTATTTTCAGGGATTACCTCCTACAAACAATAAAATAAACTTTACCTCAATAAAATATTACCGTAAATAAATATTTAGGTGTTGTTTTTGGAAATCGTGAAATCTGGATTGGATCGCAGACTATGTTCGAGATTGGCCTGGTTTATACGGAGTGAGAGGGAATGGAAGGCAGTCACTTTTCACACACAATTCATTACACGTACAGCTAAGGAGTGGAATTCTCTGCCGGAGTCTGTGTTTCCTGATAGCTACAACCTAGGGGTCTTTAAGTAAAGAGTGAATAGGTTACTTCTAAGCAAGCATGTTCCAACGTCGGCCACATCGTCGCTTACCATCAGGTGAGATACTGGTCAAACGCGAGCCTATCAATAATAAAAAAAAAACTTCCTTCTGCGAAATAGCAAGTAAAGGAGATGGCCACACGCATTAGGCATTCTCCGCTCCGCCCAAGACGGGGGTTGTCATAGGATGATTTTTCCCATCGGAAAAATATATATATATAGGCCCTATAGGGCTGAAGATGTCCATTCCAGACTATAGTCACTGCGACTCCAACCCCGACTACCAATCTGGCTTATGGACAACGAGCAATTGGTAGGTCGCCGTTCAGTAACCGTCCGCACTGAGCTTAAATCGTCGATAGCGCGTAGTGTTCTACGCTCCTACAAGAGATGTCAGCAAACCGTAGGGGCCTTAGAGGGCATCAACTTGGGACATAAAGATTTTCTGAAAGGGAAACCGGTGGTCCTGAAACGCAAAAGCCACTGAAAGTTAAAAGTGTGGTTTTAGTCTGTAAAAGTCAGATACGCCCTACTGCACCACCTTTCCACGGGAAATAAAGAAGTCTTTAAGAATGTCTAACCTAAAACATCAGATGGGTAAGCATAGGCGGTCGCCGACTTCTGCGAAGCAGTAATGCTCGTAAAGGAGGAGGCCAACCGCATAAGGCAACGGCGTTCTTGCCGCCGCCGCAGGGATTCTGATCCCGATTTCCGGCCACCGTAGGCGCGGGCTTGCGGACAGTGAGCAATGGGTAGCTCGCTGTCGGGCCGTCTGGTAGCTGTCCGGACCAAGCCCAAGTCGTCGACGGCGCGCATTGTTCCCGCTCGCCTCAAGGAGTTGTCAGCAACAGCAGGGACCCAGCCGGGTCGAAGTCTACTGGGGCCAGGGTTAGTTTCGAAAGACAGCTCGAGCCCCGGTATGAAGGCTAGAAGGAACGGGGTGGGTCTTTTAGTCAGTAAGAGTCTAACACTATGTCCCGCTTAGCCCAAGAGCGGGGGTTGTCATTGGATGATTTTTCCCACCACAAAAAAAAGGTAGGTAAGCATGCTTCAACGTCAACCATATCATCGCTTACCATCAGGTGAGATAGAGGTGAAGCGCGAGCCTATCAACAAATAATTTGCACCTGTGTGAAACAGAGGCGGGCTGCTAGTACAAGATAAATCGGTAACTCCAACGAAACTAAAGAAAAGCTCTGGGCGGAATAATTAAAACTTTTATTTCAAGATTAAAATCTAGGCTAATGCAGCAAGTGCTGATAAAACTTTATGAAGCTTAGTCTAGGCAAGCTTAATGGAACTAGGAAAATTAATGTTCAACTTTTTACTAAATTGAACGGATATTCCGTCAAAAATCATTGTATATTTTTGTACAGTCCCACTTTTGGATTTTTTTACGTGACAAAATCATCCAATGACCTCCCCTGCTCTTGGGCGAAGCGGGAGATAGTATCTGACTTTTACTGACTAAAAACCCACTCCTCATCACTCTTTGCCATTGTTCTAGGGCCACGGGGATCTCTTTCGCATCAGACACGGCCCCAGCTTTGAACCTGCTGGGCCCCTACGGTTGCTGACAACTTCTTGAGACGCACTTGGAACACTACGCGCCGTCGACGACTTGTGCTCGGTCCGGATGGTTACTGGACGGTCGAACAGCGAGCTACCTACTTCTGGGTTAAGGCTTCCTTTCGTTCCTTCCATTGTTCTCGGCTCTGGACCACTTTTTGCCAATTCTTAAGGGAACACATCTAAGTTATTCATGCGTTCCGTCAAGAGAAATTAATGTCTTATAATATTTTTCGATTTATCTTTCTCTGCAACAACGTTCACACAATTTCTAACGAAAGATGTAACTTGCTGGTACGATTGGATACTAGCTCCGTTTGAGAAACAGTGTTACAGTTTGGGCTATAGTCTGAAGTATCGCCAAACTTAAGTGGCACTGGGCAGAGCTCATTGCTCGCAGAACAGATGGGTGTTGGGGCCGAAAGATTCTGAAGTGGCGACAGCGTATCGAAAGACACAAGTTGAACTGATGACTTGGTGAAGATCATGAGAGGCATACTTATGTCCAAAAGTGGACGTCTTTCGACTGAAATGATGATGATGAAGACTAGATACTAGAGACTTCTCGGTGGGAAACGCATACAAGTTGTTGGTTAACGTCAACTCGACATCGTCAGATAAAAAAAAAACTACCAGTACACCGATATTGCGTCGTCATCGTCTAATGTGGAAACAGCCAATGAATAAGCCAGGGCAAACAAGAAGAAGACAGCTGTTGTTACCAAAATTTCCTTTTACCCGACTGCCACAAAAGGAGGATTCATAAAGAAAAGTGACAGGAACATGAGTTCCGTTAAAGGTTTTCCTAAAAATTCAGATGTGATATTTTACCTGATACGTTGATCACTTACAAGGGACTCAATCCCATTTCGAAGAGGTCAGAAAAGGTAACAAAAAGGTTCAGTCACTGGAAAATCAACTATAAAATCGGTCCCAAACACCGCACCAGTGGGCGGCATTTTTATCATTCGAAAACTGAAGAAAGATAAAATATTATTCGGTTTTACAAAATCCCTTAAGACCCAGTCTCTTTACTGTCATATCTAAAATCGGTAAACCGAAAATTTCTGTATGGAATTATTAAGTACCACCTACATAAATGTCAAAGTTCACATGACTGAAGCTTTGATGTTATTCGAACTGAAGGGTGGTTTTCGATAATATTAATGTTGAGCCAATTGCGAATTATTTTGTCATTAATGAAAATTCCAGTTTTATCAATGGGTATCATTTTCATTGTAAACAAAGTTATTTCAATTTCACGAACACAATGATTTTATGTGAACATGTTTACTTAAAATACAGAATCTTGTTTAACAAAACCTTTTCATTGAATCTTTCCCTTTGTTTAAGTAAAAGATAAATAAGATCTTTGTGATATTGAAGCATTTTCTTCGACAATAAAGGACGGTTTTGGTCCTTTAACAAGCATGAAAAGACAACAAATGTTGTTGTTTCATATATCTATCTTACATAGTACATAAAATGTATTACATTATTTTATTTGGTATTACTTGCCGAAGCACTAATATTAAAAATTTATTGACATGAAAAAACATATCTGGGGCTATACCATGACGTGTTAAAATGTCATTCGTGCGAGCGAGAAAGAGCTATATAGCCAAACCTATTAACAATTCAGTTTAGGTCGTCAAATGGATGGCGTTAAGGCCCAAGTGCACGAAAAGTGCCTTAAAACAGTGACTTTCTCGAGCCTACTCCTTGGTAAGCGCAAGGTTATTAGGTTTGAAAAAAATATTTGTTTATTAAGATTCAAAGAAACATTTGAGTTTTTCTTGCGATTAATACTTTTGTCTAAAAAAAAATATTACATACAACAATTCACATTCGCAACTTTTCCCTACTCCTTCGAAACGGCTTGGATCTTTAGAAACGTTTTTACACATAAAAATTGGTGGTTAAATATTCTTTATATTTAAATCTAGCATATTTAAATCAATCAATATTTCGCAAAGAAAATGGATTTAAAAGTCAGCGGGACTCTGAGGCTCTGTCCGGGCGCAGCTGGCTGCAAAAAAATGCACAGATAGTCGTAATGTCGCCTAAATGGGTACGAGAGCTGTGACCGTTAAATTTCGGCCAGATGGTTCAAGGGACTATAAGCCATAAGAGTTCGTGGTAGGGCATGAACTCACGTTCGAATTCACCCAGTAGTTGCTCAACATCACACTTCATGTATACATTTTTTGAACTAAGAACTTGTTGGTTTCCTCACGAATTTTCCTATCTTCATTTTTTAAACAGGTTTAGTCTAAAAGTATAGTAAGTAAAACCTTTTAAAATGGATAACTTTTTTTGTAATGGAAAACATGCTCATTTTTACAAATGTATGTACATTTTATGTGATGTTGTTGTTGATGGATCGATGAAATAACTAGTTATTATCGGCAGCATACCTAACCCGCACTAAAGGAGGAAATTATTAAATTCAAATCGAGACCTTGTGCAATATTATTATTATCCTATTTTTATCCAAATCATTTCAATCAAGGAGACGTAGTTGATTGTCCAATATCCAAACATATACGTGACTACATTCAACACTTGTTTACGGTTATAATAAAGTTCATTGGACGTTCAAAGGGAATAATTTCTCTTGGTAGAGAAGTGAACTATAATATCTAATAAATTCAATTTCCTTTTAGAGACCCGGACAAAGCCCGATAATGGAAGTCAGGAAATTTTCCATTTCTTTCACAATTTTTATGTACAAAGGCGGCATTTTTATTGTTTATCTTTTAAACATTGATTGGATAGTAACAGCTATGTTTACTTTATTTTGTTTTAAATATTGAACACGTTTGTTTTTGGTAACTTAAAAAAAATGTGATATGTCGATCTGGGCGCGTCAGTCTCCATACATTTTAGGTATATGGAAACTAGACTTGTAGAGCTACACTTGATCTACGCCACGCGTCGCCTCGCGCGTTCGATCTGCGTACAAATCAGGTGTGTTACACGTGTGCGTCAATCTAATGTAGTTATAGCTTTACTCTGTCTCTCAACAGAGCAGTGGTGACCTAGTGGTGACCTAGCGGTAACAACTCCGACTTACAATTTGACCCACGCCTTTCTGTGCAATTTAATTAATTACTGCTCTCAAATCGGTGTAAAAAAAGATCGCGAGGAAACCGGTATGTTCTAGAACCGAAAACTCGACGACATGTAACATCCACCAATCGATTTGGACCATTTCCTTTCTTGATGAAAAGGCTTTAGTCACAGCAGTGGTAATATTATAGATTTATTCGTATGCTCACTTAATATTTTGTAGAGATTATCTACTGTTAAAATACTTGGTATTCATCTACAATTCTACATCATATATATTCTAATACATGTAGGTAGTAAAGATTGTAAGTTCGTTTGTAGGAAGTAATATTTTGAACCACTGAATCGATTATATATTTTCTTTCACCAATAGAAAGTTACATCCTTGAGCGAATATTATTATATTTTTTTAAGCCGAGCCCAAGTCGTCGACGCGACGGCGCCTGCTGTTCCCGCGCGCCTCAAGTCAGCAACCGTAGGGGTCTGGCAGGGTCGAAGCCTACTGGAGCCAAGGTCTGCTTCTGAAAGGAAGGCTCGGCCCAGGTATGAAAGGCAACGAAAGACCGGGGTGGGTTTTTAGTCAGTAAAAATCTGACACTATCTCCCGCTCCGACCAAGGGCGGGGATGTCATCTGGATGAAATTTTACCCACAGAAAAAAGAAACCCGTCCTTTTTCTTTACCCACAGCGGGAGATTTTTTTTATATAATTTCTCACCTCAAGAAAATGGTTGTTCAATTTTTCCTACGCTATCGACCCATCTCTCTTATCAAAATAACGAAACAAAAAAAAAAATAGAAGACGAAGACTGAGTTCGCATAAATTCTTTGAAATTTATCAAAAGTCCTGCCCGCGCACTGAGCTTGGTTCAAGCCTGGGGGCACTGGCTGTGACCTCGATTCTCCAAATTTTACAGATGTTTTTAAGTTTCGTGGAAACGGCGTACCTCGAATTTAAGAGGAAATACTGCTATTCCAATCTTGGCATTGGAGGTAGAAAGTTTACGGCACGTCATGTTAGGTAATGCAGGAGTTCTAGTGAGGAAATATTCGTGACTTCGAACATGAAATATCTTAAATTCTTTTTTTTTCTAAAGAGGTGGTAATATCTGAAAAGACTGATCTGATTACTTTTTTATCTTAAAAGAATGTTCGTCCGTCGTCTGTTACGAGAATGGGTTTGGTCTGGCGGCTTTGGTCCATTGTAAAACACGCGCGAATTTTTTTATGAAGGATTTGGTCCGTCCGCACAAAAGCGTGTCTCAATACGAAGTTAAGTTTTTTTTTCACATGGGCTACATGGGCACTTATAAAACACCAGAAGCTAGTCCAGGGTTCCGATTGGTCGTTTTCTATGGAGAAGAACAAGCAAGATTCCTTAGGACACTCTCTAAAAAAAAATGTTTTTACAATATTTCTATATTACAATATACATACACTCGCTCAAATTTGGTAGGACGGACCAAACTTAAGCTGAGTCACGCTCAGCTTTGGTAATATGTTTTTTGGTCTTCATACTCCACTATCAAGAAAAGTTTAAATCAAAATTTAAAAGTTACTTCGCAGAAACCGAACCGTTTTCTACGTAATGACACAGGTTACTTAAAATACGAAACGCTCTCTGCAGTTTCAGAGATACTAAACAAACAGTCAAACGTCCTAAACTTCAGTTTAATATCACAATAAACCTATAAAAGCATTACCTTCCTTCCCACATCTGTCCCAGACAGATTTCCATATTATTTAGCACAAAGTTACCCCTCACCCTTTTTGACGTAGGAAATCATAGCATACCATAGCGTAATCAGCCTTATAATGTTCCCACTGCTGGGACTCAGGCCTACTCTCTAGGAGAGGGAATGGACAGTAATCCACCACGCGGACCCAATGCGGGTTGGTGGATGTTACACGTCTTAGAATTTATGGTTCTAGGACATGCCGATTTCCTCACAATGTTTTCCTTCACCTTTTTGAGAGCTCTGGTGACGAAATAAATTACACAAAGTAATGCGCCTGACTGGGTTTGAACCCATGACTTACAACTAAGTCGGGATCTCTAGGTAGGAAATCATCAAATGGTTCCTCTCGCTGTAAGGGCATGCCGGTATTTTATTAGTTAAAAGCTACCTGGGTTATTATTTCCTTAAGTATGCATTCTTGAGCCACAGTAAATCTTTCAAATGTTACTGTAGGCCTAGCAGGTCGATGCCTTACTGGGCCCCTTCAGTTTTATTTCAGTGCAGTCTTGCACTTCACGTGGAACACTACACGTTATCGACTACTCGGACTTGGTCCAGACGGTTACCGGACGGCCGGATGGCGAGCTACCCATTGCTCGTCGTCCGTAAGCTCCATGTTTGGGTTGGTTTATACCTACACATAATACACAGCGATTTGTGTGTTCATGTAGAAATGTTAACTCAAAGTTTAGTTTTCTCCCAGCAAATCACGATACTTCCTGTAATGGAATGTATTGTAGAGTGCAGTTGCCATCACGGATCTTGAGCGCTCGGCGTCAGAGTGGGGATCGCTTTGCGCATTCCATACATTGGCGAGCCAATCGTCTTCGTTGTTAGATACATGCAGCAACGCAGGGAACGAATTAGGAGTGACGTCTATGACGCAATGGCGCGGCGAGCCAATCACTGACACTCCCCGCCCCCGCGTCTCACTTCGCACCACTAAAGAGACCGAATATTTGATTTCTGCGCAACCGCTCAAGATCCGTGATGGCAACTGTATGTACTAATCGTTAATCCTTAAGATGATAAATAAACCTCTTTTGAAAATAATCATTTTTAGAATAAGTAAATCCCGCATTTTCGGAGATTATCCATACCTAACACAAGCGAGATTTCCTCCTTATCTATCTGCCCCAGGGGACTCGTGCGAACGAGAAAAATAGGGAGCTATACATTATTTACAGATTTCGGGGAGTGTGCACTGGAGTTAGACAATTTAGTTCCGCCAAGTCCGTTCCATCATCGGACCACAAGACGTACGGCGTTGCGCCACCGGTACATGGTGGACATCCCACCCATACGTACAAAGCGTTTTGGGAACACATTCATTACGCGTACAGCTAAGTAGTGGAATTCCCTGCCGGAGTCTGTGTTTCCTGATAGCTATAACCTAGTGGTCTTTAAGTCAAGAATGAATAGATTGCTTCTAGGCAAGCGTGTTCCACCGTCGGCCACAATCATCGCTTCCCATCAGGCATAATAATAAAAAAAAAGAGATGGAGATGTATACACACTATAAAGCTCCATCTTTTTAATAGTTTTTTTTTTATCCTAACTAATATTATAAATGTGAAAGTGTGGATGTTTGGATGTTTGTTACGTAATCACGCAAAAACGGCTGAACGGATTTGGATGAAATTTGGCATGCATATAATAATAATAATAATAAATCAGCTGTAGCTTTTGACATGGAAAAGAACATAGGCTACCTTTTATCCCGATTCCTTAAGTACCTAATGCCACGCGGGCGAAGCCGCGGGCAAAAGCTAGTCAGTTATAAACTAGTACTTGACTGCGATCCCACCTGATGGTAAGCAGTGATGCAATCGTTGATGGTGAGGCGCACTAGTTTTAAGAGCCTATTCACTCTAGCCTTGAAGACGCCTAAATTATAATCGGACGGGAAGATCGCAGCAGGCAAATTGTTGCAGGCCTTCGATGTACGCGGTTTAAATGACGAGGCGAAACGCTTAGTCCGGAACGTAGAGGTTTCAACAACGTAAGGGATCCACCCACTCGCCGTACGTCGGTTTGTTCGATGGTAGAAATGAGATGGCGGAATCAAGTCATGCAATTCCTGCGCACACTCAGTTCAGTTTAGGTCGTCAAATGGATAGCGTTAACAGCTCGTGGTAGGGCTTCTGATCTTCCATATCGTGCCTTACAAAGCTACTTCGCAATAGCCCATTTTTAGTTGGGAAAACATTAAATAACTACTGATCTGGGTGGAGCAAGAAGTGTCAGACTTTTACTGACTAATACTCCGCCGTGTACCTTCATCTTCCCGTTGCTTTTGTCCGCGCTGTTCCAGGACCTCGGTAACTCTTTTGAATGATCCGGCAGTACTTCAACATAACTCCTACCATTTCTAAAAGGTTTTATCACAACTTGTTGAAATATTAAATAAATCTGAATGGGTGAATGGTGACGGTGTGAATATTTGTATTTGTAGGCATTTCTGCTTCTGACATTGATTATATTGTGTAGCTGAATAGCCGTCATTATATTATAATTATTAACCAAAATTTCATTTAAATGTACGTGATGTTGGCTGAAAGGTTAAGTTTATAATAAACTTATCTGTCTAATTAATATCTTACAGTAGAATTTCAAAGAGCTTTGAAAATAGAGATATTTTCAAAACATCCTTTGAGTCGTTCATTAATAATAATCTTCTATTTTCCTGTATTATATTTCTCAAAGTGGGGCACGCGAACTTTGAGGGGGTCGTCATTTGATGACAGCGAACAAGATTCTCGCAAAATGTAGCTAGATGGCTGATAAGACCTAGTTTGGAAACCATCATCCAAAAATAAATGATTCCTGAAATAGTTACAGACAATATTAATGATAATGTCTATTACTTAATCAATAATATTACAATTTTAAGGTAATTTTTTGGTAGGTAAGGTGACTATGAACAATGAACAAAATATTCTTATTTTTAAGAACGTGTGACGTGTATTTTGTCATTAATATTGTGTTACATTTATAATAACATATTTAATTTATATTGTCACTGTGTTACCTTTTACAAAATTAAAAATACATACCTATTTCCTTGTACGTACAGCTAATAGTAGAGGATACGGTTAAGAACGACCTTCACCGGTTTGTTTAATGGATGAAACGTATTTTATGATAAATTTAGTATATTAAATAATACAACGCGGGTGGGTTGCCTGAGAAATTCCTGGCCAAACAATTTTTTTTTTTTTGAAAAATGTATCGATGTGTTTAACGAATAAATAACCGAACCGAAAGACCTAACCGAAAGAGTGAAGCCTTTAGAACATAAAAATGTTAGGTTGCCTATTTGTTTCCTGGCATAACTATGGGTTGCCAGGTATAAATAGGTATGTATAAACAGGTGTGTTTATTTTGACATACAACAAATTCTATATCAAAATAAATGCTGTTTCATTACGAATACGATGTTATAGTGTTGTCTGCAAAAAAATCTGGTATAAATAACGGTTGTGCATTTTTCTATAAAAAAAGTAAATTTTCAATTTTTAATTAATAATAGTCTGGCCAGGAATTTCTTAGGCAACCCACCCGCGTTATATTATTTAATACACTAAATTTATCATAAGATACGTTTCATCCATTAAACAAACCGGTGAAGGTCGTTCTTAATCGGATCTTAGACTATAAATTTTATCTTTTTTTTCGGTTTTAAGGGCGGTTAGAGGTTTGCAGTCGTTTGGTATCTTTAATTCTTTGGCCGCTGACGTCGGATTGGTCCGACGAGTGTTTTCGTGTTCTATTCGCCAGAGTCATAAATTTGCAATTGGGTACTCCATCTTGTTTAGTTCTTCAATCCCCATAGGTGACAGAAGAACTGTTGAGACGGAGTATTTGGTCGTGGATGTGCGACTCTGGCGAAATAAATGCGAGAGTGTTTGTCGGATGTATTCGTCGTAGAAAGTTAAAAGATTAAAAACTTGGATCCATAAGTTTGAGAAACATTTTAGATAATTTTAGATTCTAGGTACAACTAAGGTTGTCTGATAGATATTTCTGTCAGCGATAAGACCGCCATTATACCCATAAATTTAAGTTTATGTATAAGTTGTGTTACTTTCTGCACAAGTTGATAATCTGCAATTGTTAACGCTAGTCGAAAAGCAATCAAATGTATGGGAATGACATCATCTCAACGTTAAGTCACGTAGTCGGAACAAACGAATAGAAAATTCGTAGCCAAGTTCACATTGTTCAAAATTAAAGAGTGAATTCCTAAAAGGTTTAACGCTACATCCTTTGATAAACAAACGCTACATTGTAGAACGAGCGGCCGACTCAGGTGCGTCAACATGGCTACCCACTTATCGTTTTCTACAACTGCCCCCCTAGCCAAGTTACAACCGTTTCGCTTGCGTCGAACGCCTCGAGTTGGCTGCACCGCCAATTCTTTTGTTCTGACCACGTGACTGAGCGTTGAGATGACGTCATTCCCGTACATTTGAAGTTTTCTACTAGCGTTAACTATTGCAGATTAGTAACTTGGCTAGGGGTACTGCTCCTTTCTTATATCTATGGCTGACACTGAAGCGTTACCGATTGGAGAACGGAATTCGACACGATACGGTTGTAACTTGGCTAGGGGGGCTGGTGTACAATAAAGTTATTAAAGAATATATTCTATTCTACAACTGTGATGAACATTCATCATCTTTTTTCCCTTGTCCTGTCCTATTTTATCCTGTCAAAGGTCCCGTTAATACTAACTTATTTTTCTTTTATGTCACTCCTCAGTCCTCACACAATTCATCCATATTTTTGTTTGGCTTTTTTTCCTTATCCACGTTTACAAATGTGACAACATCAGGAAAGTGGGTTTAACAGGTAAATCTTACACAAAATCATGATTGTATTTATAGTCAAAGAGTGAAGAGCTTACAAATTTTTCGGCAGTCATCTCTTTTATGTTTCTGAGCCATCAGATTACAGATACAAATATGTTTTTTTGTTCCAAAAGGAAATTACATAATATTTAACAGATCTTTGGACGCTACACTAGGATTCCTTGTGCCGTGGAGATGATTTAACAAACGTAGTTAGATATGCAATTAGTTAGGCGCCTTTTTGGTCTCGCACTGATTATAGCTCTCTTTTCCATTGTGTATTTCTTTTCTTAATTATTTCTTTCTTTTCCATTTTGTATTTTAGTTTATACGATTACCATACGTTACCGACATAGCTCGAAGAATCGCCAAACTTAAGTGGCAATGGGCAGGGCACATTGCAGAACAGATGGTCGATGGGGACGAATGGTTCTGGTGTGGCGGCCACGTACCGAAAGACGCAGTGTTTGAAGGCCTCCACCGCTGCGTCAGGTGGACCGATGACCTGGTCAGGGTTGTGCACAGGACCGGTCGTTGTGGTGACGCTTGGGGGAGGCCTATGTCCAACAGTGGACGTCTTTCGGCTGATATGATGATGATGATAATGATGATATGATGATATACGAATGCGTAAGGCACGAGTAAACGGTTTTTCTTATTGCTTCTTCATAATTATTATCTATAGTTATGAATTGATACACCAGTGTTTTTCAAAGTTCGCATTGAATTTTCTGCATTGCATTCCCTCCGTAGATTCGTGACCTACATTAAGAAAATCTGTTGCTGAGTTTGCTTTTATAATGATGAGAATTTTCTATTATAAACTTTGTTACGTGAGCTACTTGTTAAAAGAGAGAAACAAATTGTTATTAACATAGTTCTGTTATTCTGTTCTCTTTGTAGTAACGTTTGACTTTTTATGAGAAATATTTTATTTATTTATTAAATTGTAATTTAACAGCGATGGTGCAGTGATGCAAACTTTTATGATGGTGAGCAGCTGTGTGATGCGTTTGAAAGAAAGAAAGAAAGAAAAAACTTTTGTTCGTACCTCACACATACAGCAGAATTCGGTATTCGTTTCGTTTTGTTTGTTTTGTTTTTTCTTTTTTTTTAAGTATTATTATTAACTGGCTTCTGCTAGCGTAGTAATATATATTCATACACATTCACATATATTCACACATTACACATATTACTCACTCAGTGGAAAAGATTGCTATACTCTTTAATGTACACCAAAAATAAAATTACTGCAGGAAATTAAAATTAATAAGGTGTCACAATGGGCGGTCTTAACGCTAAAAGCAATTTTTTATAGACAACCTTTGGATGAATTGGACATAGAAGAAGAAAAAATATGCAGATAGTTCGTTGTGTACTATCTATTAATAACAACAATTCAACATATGACTAATAAAATACATGTAATACAAACAATATATATGCCTAATTATAAATATATGAAAGGAGATATATTACAAAAGCATTCTACTAAAGAAAGAATTTTTTAAATCGGTCTAGTAGTTTTTAAGTTTATTTATTATCTTTTCTCTTTGTAATAATATATATAGAAGTATAGATTTTGCTCAAAGAAAACAGAATGAATATTTAAAACGTTAGTGATATTAAAAATAAAATAAAGTTATATTTTACTGTGTCTGTTCTCAAGAGAAATGGTGCCCTTAACCTAAGACCTAAACCCATATGTCATATTAGTAACCCTTGTTAAGACCTATATTCTACAGTGATTTGCACAAGTCTAAGGGCCATTGTGTACACAGTCAATGGCCAGCTTTTCAGGCCACTATTGAAGGCATATCAGAACAATGCTTTTGTTCCAGTTTCCTCACAGTTAGTTACACTTCTAACAACGAACTTTTCTCAACAGGTTTGGGATTATTTCGTGATTAGAGCCTTTTGACGAGGATCAAAGTTTGAGAGCCACTGTTTTCGGAAAAACGTTTATTAACGTAACCCAAGTGTTGTTTGTTTTTAATCTTTATATATAAAAATCAATGCCACTTTTCGTTGTAATTTTATTACCCAAGAACGGGCTCACCTATCCAAACCAAATATTTAGGCTTTGTTCGGACTATTTAGTAGATGGTTTATGTGAAGTTTGGTAGGGTAGAGTAGGGTAGAGTAGGGTAGAGTAGGGTAGAGTAGGGTAGAGTAGGGTAGAGTTGGGTAGAGTAGGGTAGAGTAGGGTAGAGTAGTGTAAAGTAGAGTAGTGTAGAGTAGTGTAGAGTAGTGTAGAGTAGGGTAGAGTATGGTCGAGTAGGATAGGGTAGAGTAGGGAAGAGCGGTATTGTGTTTGATGAAATTAGAACTGTGTACAGAAACGGGCAACAGTTGAAGTTTTTTGTTTCAGTAAAAATTTAGGGAAATTAATTTCTTTTCAAATCATTTAAAAGAATTCCATAATCCTTAGAATGTTTAAAAGCTGCAAGATCGTTTAAAAGAGTTACCTTGGTCCTAGAACGTAAAGAATTTTAATCAGTAAAATTCTGCCTAAAACGCCCTGACACGCTCTTTCGCTCCACCCTAGATCGGCGGAAGTCATTTGATAATTTTTCACCTCAAATAAAGGAGCTTTAATAGTTCAGTGTTTAGAAACTCGGCTCTGGGGGTAATGATCAGTAATGGGATTATACAAAAGGTCTAAATTAGATTTTTTCCAAACGATTAGATGCAATCAGCTCATTAAGGGTAACCAATGACCATCATGGGTAGAGATGAACGACACACCTTCGTCTGTCCTCTGAGTCACGCACCTCAAATTAGTCTCCATGTATCGCTGTTTTTTATACATACTCTACCTCTATTTCGTGACTTAATCCAGTATTCAAACAGCTTAACAAGATAGTTAAAAAGACGGCACGTCCTCGATAACCGGACATAAGAAGGACCAATGAGTCCAGACCCTAATCGCTAATAACCATCCACCCACTTGTTTATAGTCAATAGATTGATCGCAGGCAAAACACAGAAAAAAAAATGCTCTACCTCTATTGAGGTCTACTCTTCACAAACCTTATTTCATCCAAATCCGTCAAGCCGTTCGAATGTGAATGAGTAACAAACGTACACACTCACAAATTTTTTGTCTTTTTTAATATTAGTGTGATAGCGTGATGAATAAGTGTACAGACTACATACTGTCGAGTGCGGAGACGCAATCAATTTTTTTTTCGACTTTAACAGTACAACATCAACGATTTGCGTTAATCGTCGATGTGGCTCAAAAGGCTGCCCAACTTAAATGGAACTGGGCAGGACATGTCTGCCGCATGTTTAAAGAGCTGTGGGCGCCCAAAACGCATGATTGGTGCCCGAACACAGCAACGCGGGGCCGAGGCAGACCACGGAGGAGATGGCGGGACGAACTGGATGGCTTCCTTAAGAATTGGAATCAGAAAATGAGGAACCGTGTTCGTTGGAAGGAGTGGAGGGAGGCCTTTACCCAACAGTGGGACAATATGGGCTAACTATAATAATAAATAACAGAACAACATTTCATTTCAAAAGTCGTAGAAATGCAAAATCCTTAATTATCAAGCCAGTCCGTTATCTATTAAAGAAAACTCATGCGGTCTCCTTTCGATATCACAATACCTAAGTGAGGACAATGACCTATACACTCGTTTCAAACGCTCCATCAACATTTGGTTCTTCAATAGCTCTATTAGTTAAAGAGCAGCGAAGTCTAGACGGTTAAATATCATACTTTCTTTGTGGATCTTTGAACTGGCTGAAATACTCTCCTGTAACAGTTGAGCACTAAGAGAGGATTTTCCTAATTTCACCAAAGGACTCACTCAATATGGGATGAAACAGTGGTCCAAATTTTGTTTGAAAAAAGCTATTTTCCTACAGGCGAAACCTCTGGTAGAATCTGGTTCCCACTGTTGGGCCTCAGGCCTCCTCCTCTTCTTCCACGCGGGCCCAGTGCGGGTTGGTGAATGTCACATGTCTTCGAATTTTTGGTTCTAGGACATGCCGGTGTAGCGACATCTATGGCGCCACATAAGAACTACGAAGAAAGTACGAAATCCTGCATCGCGCTATCAAAGTTCTCCGCGCGATTTGAACATATACGACAGCCCGAAACCATCTATCGGGCAGTAGCCCACCAGACTATAACACCTGTCTGGTCGGAGGATCCTCCCTTTTCAACGGAGGTTTGCGAGACTTTACTCTCTGTTCCGCATACCTCCAAACCGGTTTCCTCACGATGTTTTCCTTCACCGTTTTGAGAGCAGTGGTAATGAAATAAATTACACGAAGTAATGCGCCTGGCAGGGTTTGAACCCGCGACCTATAACTCGGAAGTCGGAGCCATTACCACTCGGTAACCACTGCTCTAATCTGAATCTGCTTATTAATACAGTAAACCTCATGAAGGCTAAAACTAATATTGCCAAATTGATGGGTTTGACTGTCATAATGCTGGCAGTAATGTATACAGTAAACTTCATGAAGGCTGTAGACATTACTGCCAGCATTATGACAGTCAAACCCATCAATTTGGCAATATTGTAAAAGAGTTGTGTTACAATTTTGAAGTCCTGTATATCTATGTCGTACATGTATCAAAGCAACCCTTTTAAACTTATTCATCCATTTTGAAGGTCCAAGAGGATCTAAAACGACCTTTTAACCAGTTTACACTAGGGTTGTCACCCTTTTTTTAGAAGAAATATAGTAGTAACTAATTTTAGAAGGGGGTGGGTTACATACATTGTTAGAAAATAGAGTAGGTATTTTATTATTGTTTTACTGTTTGCGAACGAGATATTTCAATGTTTTAGAATCTTTATACAATTACCGAATAGTTTCAGTGATGCCATGTTTTTCTTATATTGCCTTTTTTTTATGACCGAGAGGACAAAAAATATTTCAGTAAAATATTGAAGCAGTGGTGGCTGAGTGGTAACGGCCCCGACTTACAAGATGTAGATCGTCACCAGCTAGGCGTATTAATTTGTGTATTTCATCACCACTGCTCTCAAAACGGTGAAGGAAAACATAGTGAGGAAACCGGAATGTCCTAGAACCAAAAAACCGAAGACATGTGAATTCACTAACCCGCACTGGGCCCGCGTGGTAGATTACGGCCCATTCCCTCTCGTACAGAGGAGGCCTGAGTCCCAGCAGTGGGAACATTAAAAGGCTGATTATGCTATATGCTTATAAAATATTGAAATGACCGGATTTCAAACCGATTACTTCAAAATCGGAATCAAAATAAATAGAGTACTTTAGCGTTTTCGATTGCGAGAGAGAGAGAAGAACACTCCATATTAGTCTGTATGTATGTTGTGTATGTGTATTGTATGTTTGTTGTGTTGTGTGTATATGTTGCAGATACGGTTGGCAACCCTAGTCTACGCCATCACTTTAAAATGTCGAGTATATTTTGAAGAGTACATGACCCTTCCCAGCACATTTGTTATATGAAGTTGGCAAGTTCATGACAATAGGTCAAAGTATCGGTATTCCGACCTTCGGATCAGTCAGGCTCAGCAATTAGGATCAGATGTCGAATTGTATGAGTGATGTGGAGATATCTTGTTGGCTAACTTTGGGACATTGTTTTTTTTTTTGTGTAATAGAGAAGATAAAATATCTAGAAATTTTCTAGTGAAAGAAAATAATGTATTTTTTTACGGTGAAATAATGATTTGGTCGACCTAATGGTTTCTGATTTTTAGTTTATTTTCTATGTATTGATTGATAATTTCGCGCATAATACGCGAGATCTGTAGATTGTAGATGGACACCTAGAGACGATTAACTTTTAAAATAACTATAGTTTTTCTTAATATTATTTATAATAACTTATACGACTAATAATAATTTTCCCTTCATTTATTTCTTCTTTTACATGTTTTTTTTTTTAAACGTAAAAAATATGTATGAAAAATGTTACAAAAAAATAAATAATAAAAAAAAACATATTATTAATTTTTTTTTTATTCTACAATATACATTTATTCTAGAAACAATCCTATATTTTGGCAACGACTTAAAGATAAGGATTGTTCCTTGAATTGCATTTTAGATTTTAAAGAGCTGTGTGCGGATCAAAAGATAAGATAGCTAAGTATGGAATTTTAGACCACCCAAGAAAAAAAAAGAATCCAATATTAACGCGGAACTGTCATCCCAATTGCATTTCAAAAACTGGCCCCTTAAAATATACAAAAGAGAAGTATTGAAACGGAACACCATCGGATCGATCGTGATGTTGAACGCAAAACCCAGCTGACTTCCAGAGGTCGTTCCAATTTCAACCCCAAACTGGTAAGAACCGAGCCTTAGTCGTCACCAGCAAGGCCGATGCCTGCTAGGGTCACGGGGAAAAGTATCAAATGGATACTGGTGGTATTAGAATGCAAAAAGTAACTAGGGGAATACAGGAATGGTTTTAGTTGTAGGTAAAAGTCTGACACGTCCCCTCGCCCCACCCTAGAGCGGGAAAAGTCATCAGCAGAGATCGGAATAGTCAGGGCTATTTAGGTTCATTGACCGCAAACATTGATGTTAATATGGATATTCCACGGGATTCCAGCTAATACTACGGGATTTAATTGAATTTCATTCTTTTTGTCAATATGAATAAAAAAAAATTATGTAAGCCAATAAGCGCATATAAATTTTACGTCAACAGCACGCTATAAAACTTTTTGCCAAGCGCGCGACGTTGCCGCTTTGTTGACACGCGTACAGATACCGGCACGGATCTTGAGCGCTCGGCTAATCTTTCATTAGTCCCGAAGGCAACATATTTATTTATTTATTTATTTATTTATTTATTTTACAATTTATGTACACACAAAAATAACAGAAACAGATAATACATAAGAGACGTTAGTACAAAGGTACTGCTTATTTCCAAAGAAATTTCTTCCATAGTTTTTTTTTATAATTTTACTACTTTAAAACCGAATCCCGGGACTCGGGGAATATCAATATTATTCTAACTAGGGCAAGTACAGCACTACCTATTCCGATCTGTCATTAGATAATTTTCCACCTTAATTATGAAACCGTCATTCCAAATCGCATTTTAAAAACGGTCCCTTAAAATATACAAAAGAGAAGTATCGAAACAGAACAACATCGTATCGACCGGGATGTTGAACGCAAAGCTTCACAGCTGACTTCCAGAGGTCGTTCCAAATTCAACCCCAAATAGTTTACGGCGTAGTTTCGCAACAAAACCCAAAGGGAAAGCTAAAGTAGATACAATCTACTTCGATTGAGCCCGCATGTTCGCTACTTCACTTTGTAACGTTCGTGCTTTGAAAATGTTATAAGTATAGCTGTTGTGCAGGCTAGGCGTGTAATTCTGACGAACCCGTGATGTTGGTATTAAGTTTTTTGTAGCGATACCTCTTTTTAATATTTTTAGTCCAAGTCCATAAAACTTCGTATGAATATTTAATTTGTTTATCATAAACAAGTTTTTAATGAAAATATTTTTTCATATCAAGCTTTTATAGCACGTTATAATACCTATATAATTAATACTCGTCATGACGAATCATACGAGACCAAACTCGATGGGGTTGTGTCGTTTAACTACCAAGCTCCTATAGCCACCTTCTGATTCCATAATCAGATCAGCTCTATGTCATAATAGTTTTGCATTGTCATCTGATTTACACATGCATACAAAATTTCACCTCAATCGGTAGCCGGGAAGTGGATCAAAACTTGCAAGATTTGATGACAGACAAACATCGGGACAGGTGAAACTAAATAAAAGCTTGTAAAATATGAATGTATGCACATATTCTAATGTTTGTTGTAGTATTTGGCAGCGTTTTTCTCTTTAGTATTGAGGTAATTGTTGCCAGTCGTGATGCTTTGTTTTTTTTTATTACATCTTCTATACCCATCGTTTTGTCCCCAATAAAAAAAAAATCTATGACGAAGTTTTTTAAATATCATTTTAGTTGCAACTATCTGCCAGATTTATGGCACTTAGGCCATCACTAACTGGGTGTGCATGGCTGAATAATAAACCTTGCCAAGAATCACCTCAACTGTTGCTGTGCTTTTCAAATATGTCTTTGACTCTTGTTTACGTCATTTGAGCCATACAAAGTTCATCTTCATAATGTGGACCACAGAAACCGAACTCTTCAGTATAAGGTTTATCAAATGAAAAAAAGGCTACCTAACCAAATTAAAGTCGTTGTACTTTCCTAAATGTATTCTACAAGAAGCTTGATCAACATCGAAAATTTGTTCTTGTGGACTAGACATAATCCACATTGAGTGATCAGAACAATGTATCAAATCAAATCATATAGAATAGACGATAGATGATGCTGATGATATATTGTAGAGATTAGGGGCATGGGCTTCTGTGTACTGATTTGTACGAATAGAAACTCCGAATGGCAATATTTTGATTTATATTTTTCGGACACAACTGTGTCATGGTCGACATAAAAAAATGGTGGATGTCAACCATTTTATCATCATCTGTAATAGCATAATCAGCCTTTTAGTGTTCCCACCGCTGGGACTCAGGACATCTCTAGGAGAGAGAGTGGACTGTAATCCACCACGCGGGTCCAGTGCGGTTTTGTGGATGTCATATATCTTCGAATTTTTGGTTCTAGGACATGCCGGTTTCCTTTAATCATTTCGAAAACATTGGTGATGAAATAAATTACACAAAGTAATACGCCTGGCTAGGTTTGAACCCGCGACCTACTAATCTTAAGTCAAGGCCGTTACCTCTGGGCTGCCACTACTCTCAACTCTGGCAACAGAATGATGATGACGATGATGAGGGACCCCTATAACATGGAACTGAAATATAACAGTCACACCACCTCTGTCAAACCCTTCAGGGCGTACAGGCGTGATGTTATGTGTATCTGTTTGATTTTGCACGGAGCTACTGTTCACTTGACCCGACCTCAACTCAGAACTGGTCAGGTCCTGTCGACTGTTTATCCACACAAAAGAATTTCACCATAGCCAGAATAAGTCCTGATGATTAATACTCCATACACAGTATTGTGTATTTACTAGTTGTCTAGTAATAGACCTCAAAGCGTATGTCCTATGGTTTCATAAGAAAGAAAATGAAAATATCATCGCTCATCTTTTCTCAGTGTTTTTTTTTATTCTTATCCAGTATTTTCACTCAATTAGCCATAAAATATATATGTATACATCAAAACACAAATACATTTATAGTTTAATCCTCATGACAGATAAATAAGTCGCAATTGTATGCCTTCAGAACGGAATGGTAGCTATGGCGTCATAACTATTGGCTTATTAAAAAAAAATTGGTTGAGTGACCAACGGTAAAATTATACTCGCCATTTGCTATAGTAACCATAAGAAAATCGAAAATAAAAATAAAGCTGGCAGGATAGAAAAAAAAACCCAATTGTTATTTTTAATTTTTCAAACACTCTACAATTCGAATTCTATATTTGAATTTGAAAGAAAAAAGATCATAAAATGGCTATATTCTTAACCAACGTAGAAGCCACAAGAAGGTTGCATATCTATAAAATCTATATGTCCTTGTTAAGCGTCCTTCTATCGAACGGTTCACGAAACGAACTATAAAACGATTGTAGCCATTAATTTTGTATGCCACAAACATGTATTTTAAGCACATAAAAATATATAACTATTTGTGATAATTTTAGAATGGTAAAATAGATAAAAACTTACATTTTTCTCTTCTTTCCGGTGCGACTTATTTAAAGATGAATTCAGGCAGTGGCCCGTTTATCGATCCCGTGAACACTTGAACCTTATCACCGAACGATTACATTCACCAGTTAAATCGCCTCTCCCAACTGTATTACTTCACTGCCCGACACCAAATGAATGTAATTTATGAATGGAAGGCTCTCACTAGATTTCCCGACAAATATATCGGGCAGTGATCTATTTTTAGTCACACCTTTCCCGACAAAAAACTCCTATTTCACGTTAAATTCAACCCCATGAACACACACAGTGGTTTGACGTACGAACTAGAGTAAAAAGACGCCGAAACTGTGATCTAAAATGTGGATATTTTTCAGAAAATATAGACAGAAAGTGGAAAACCTTCCGCGACGAGGTTTCCCGATTTGTATGGGAGAGGGCGCGTCGGTACTCGCCATAATAGGCATGTATTGTCTAAAAATACCAACCGTTCGCAACTACATTCAAGTCACCGCCTTATCTTACGTATCTAGAGTCGAAATTCCAATACAGATAAAACTGGAGGGTGCATAAATGTGTGGTAGTTTGTTAAAGGTGTGTGCGTGAAGTTTTTGCGCATGCGTCGTGTGACAGTTGGATGGTAACAAAAATCAATCCGCGTCGGTAGGTGGGAGTTACGTAATGAGAGGGACATGAACACGTCGACAACCATACTTGCCCTTAATTGGTATTAATCTTTAAAATAACAAATGGAATTCAACGGCTTTCTTGTAAAAACAAAATGAAATATTCAAAATTCAAAATATGATATTCTGGAACGATATTTCGAATAAAGAATATCTCTTTGTTAAACGTGTTTCTGAGTGGGCGAATGTTGTGGGCGCTCCAGTATAACGATGCTTAATATACTCGTACTTCTTTTTTTTGTTAATTATTGTTTATTTCTAGAAACTGCTTTATAAAGAAAAGCTTATTAAACCTGAATTTTCTCTTTCTCTGTAATATTATAATACCTGCCTTTTTGTAGTTTGTTGTGGGCGGGCTAAATAATTATCTTGTACTAAATGTAATACTCCCACGCACATGGAATTTCTTCTGTAGACTCATTAAGCTTCATTATTTACATGTGTATAAGAAGTACCCTGCTCCTCATGAAATGAGTAATTATTCTTTGTTAATTATCGCAGCTTTTGATTATGTATAAAATCTATGTATTTAATATACGATGGAGTTAGTGATAGCGTGACGGGTGACAGGACTGAATGGAAGAAAAAAACGTGTTGCGCCGACCACTAGTAACACGGGACAAGGGTAGGAAGATGATGATGATATTTGAAATACAACGTGTTACAATAAAAATATTAATATAATAATATAATATAATATTCCACAACTATCACACAACGGCGTCTAGTCCCCGCTAAGCAGAGCTTGTGTTATGAGTACTAGACAACTGATAAACATACTTATACATTTCTAAATACAAACATTTTTTAGATAAATTACAACAAATGATTATGCTCATCACACAAACATTTGTCCAGGGTGGGAATCGAACCCACGACCTCCGGTATAGCAGTCAGGGTAACTAACCACTAGACCAACAGGCTAGTCATATTGTGGGAATGCTGTGTAAATAGACAGAATCTATTGATACAGGAACGTTCAAGACAAAGGCGTTGGAGTAAAATATTCAACACTATAATAATAATCCTCTCGACCGAATTTCGCTCACGGTGGTCAATCTCGACTTAGAACAGTCAAGTGCGCAGGAGATATTGTAGCACTTACTTAAACGTGTGTAGACTAACACAGGTGATCTCTCTGTGCCTTTACTCTCATAGACTGATGGGATGGCATACGACACGACTGGAGAGAGGTCAAGTACAAGACCAACGGCTCTAAGCGCTTTCAGAGGAATGGAGGTGTCACACCACCAACGTCCTAACTCCGGGTAGCTTTATTGTAATTCGTAATGGAAAACCTAGTAGCACCTTTTGTTAGACCTGGAAATTGAACCTAAGACCCCATTCTTGGGCTGCGGAATTGTACTATTGTGGTGGCATTGGAACGCATAATGCAACTGAAGGAATCCAGTTGGGTATTAATTCCCGTAAAAGTCTGACACGCCCTCTCGCTCTACCCTAGAGCAGAAGAAGCCAATTGATGATTTCCAACATCAAAAAATAAACCCATACTTTTATACAAAGATAAACTTTAAGCAACACAAAGCTTAATTTGATACTCGAGTTAGAAGCGATGAATTGAAATTATCTTGAATTATTAATTCATGTTGGTAAAGCCACAAAACAGATAAGTACAGAAGTCAATCTCATGTATGAACTAGTGATGTAACGAATGTTAGATTTCTCACATTGTGTATGGTAGGGTGCCTGCTAGGAAGAAAATTAAAACGCTCGAGAGTCAAATGCATATAATGGATTTTATTGAGGATTTTCGAAATAAACCACAAATTGTTTCTCTGAAAACAAAGATTTGTTTTATTCAACATGCTTTTACAGTATAACAATTATCGTTCAACTAAAATTACACTTTTATCTCACCTGAAAACAAAGAAACGACATTAAAGTTCACTAATATCGCCTCCTCAATTATATCCCTTTAATTATCTCTCTACAAGTTTTTATAACAATAAAATGCACAAAATAATCTAAACATCATCTGTCATTGAATGATACGTCACCCCGTATCCACAGCTTAAAAATTAAAAAAATGAAATGTCATTTCCAAGGAGGTCATTTCATTACATGCATATATATATTATTTTCCTCTATGGTCAAATGCCAACTGGTTTATTATTTCAGGTTTGACATTTCGTATCAGTCAAGTTTAAACCAAACTTAACAGAGGCGTTACAGACTGATTGAACGAAGCTAATCACATTAAGTTCATTCGAAAAGATTTGTTATGATTTGAGGTTAAAATGTTGTTATCAATTTATGACACTGCGAATATAAAATGCAAGTTGTGCATAAGAAAAATATTAAAATAAATATTAAATTGAAAAATTATATCAGTTATATTTTCTCCTATATCCATTCAAACAATATATTATTGCCTTTTTGTTAGTCAGAAACATTCGCCAAACATTCGCATGTTTCGCGAATACGAAAGCGAATGTTAAAAATATGCGAATATTCGCGAGTGCAAATGCGAATGCGAATATTCGTTACATCAATAGAATGAACTTTATTTTTCATACCTACACTCGGCGTTTGCCCTAGGGTTAGGGGTTAAGGGAAAAACTATCGTGGTTGTGGAACCACAACACTACAACACAACACAACTTCTAGGAGTAGGTACCACTATTCGTAGAGTTGTCTCAAACGCCGCTCGCATTGTTCCCAACCAGTCCGAGATATCGTGTCCGTGAGCGGTGTCTACGTGTGCGTTGCTTAACGTGCTTTGTATGTAGATTGACTTCTGTACCTATCTCTCTTTTGTGGTACAGCTTCGTTCTACGAATTCGCGGAAACCCAAACAAATGACGACTCTAATTCGTAAACCGATCAGTGAGAGGTTATGTCAGATCAACATTTCTTCTTATGACTAATCCACGCCTTGACACATGTCTGGAAATGTTGTTGTAACTGGTTGTTATTTGGTTAATATTAATATATGTTTATGATGTTAAAGGTCAAAATAAATTATGTATCAGTTACGAACTTTCTAAGCATTATTTTATTTCGTGTTGACATTCTTTGTCGCGTTATGTTTTCGTGAACGGGTGCCGCGAGTTGTGACTGATCATCTCTTAATTGCCAGTGGTTTATTTCAATTTGAAAAATGGGGTGTACTTAAAATCGGTTTCCCCAGTTGTTATTATTATGACGCTCTATACGAAAGTTGCTTAATATTCTCCCTGCTTCACACCCTCGTGTCGACAAACACCCACGTGAAAAAATGCGTCCAGAAATAACGTTCCTATACGAAAACAAAGGTGTGGTCTTCTTAGTACGGTGAAAAGACTGTCAAAATGTATTAGGTATGTGAGTACTTGTCACAGATTATTTTTTAGTTTTTTAGGGTTCCGTACCTCAAAAGGAAAAAACGGAACCCTTATAGAATCACTTTGTCGTCCATCCGTCCGGTCTCACTGTCTCTCTATCAAGACCCTTTATCTCGGCACCGCGTGGAGGTATCGAGTTGAAATTAAAAAGCTGTGAAAAAAAATCAAATTTTTGAGTTAACGAAAAAACAGGCCGTTGAAAACGTGCATTTTGACACTTTCAGGGGAATAAAATCTGGGCACGCCACAATTATGGTGGTAAGTCTCCTCTTTGAGGCGTGGCTGGAAAGACTTCACGGCGTCCTTACCTTCCGCATGACGCAGATCCTCACCGGACATGGCACGTTCGGGAAGTACCTGTTCCGGATTCGAGCGGAAGAGACGCCCGGGTGTCGCCACTGTGCGGAACGCCCGGAGGACTCGGTGGAGCACACAGTCGAGGTGTGCCTTGCTTGGGCGGAGCATCGCCGTGCTCTCGTGGGGGTGATCGGCGGCGAGACCTCTCTCGCCGGGCCTTGGTTGAGGCCATGGTCCGGAGCGAGGAGGAGTGGCAGGCGGTCGCCGACTTCTGCGAAGCAATAATGCTCGCAAAGGAGGAGGCCGACCGAATCAGGCAACGGCATTCTCGCCGTCGCCGCCGGGATTCTGATCCCGATTTCCGTCCACCGTAGGCGCGGGCTTGCGGACAGTGAGCAATGGGTAGCTCGCCTACTGGGGCCAGGGTTAGTTTCGAAAGACAGCTCGAGCCCCGGTATGAAGGCTAGAAGGAACGGGGTGGGTCTTTTAGTCAGTAACAGTCTGACACTATCTCCCGCTCCGCCCAAGAGCGGGGGTTGTCATTGGATAATTTTTTCCCACCATAAAAAAGGGGAATAAAATCTTTACAGTACTTCCCGTCGACCCAGAATCCTGAAATTTGGCATAAAGCAAGGTCTCATAGCACAAGTAGGTATAGGAATAAATAAAATAGGAAAAAAAAGCTGAAAACTGTTAATTTGTTGTAACGTCACAATTTTTTTTCTTGAAAAATCTTCTGGAACTCCACTCCGGAATTGACCTATTTACATAGGTAAGTCTGTACGGAACCCTCAGTGAGTCCGTCTGGCACTTGCCAAGTTTTTTTAAGTCATCATCATCATTATTTCAGCCGATACACGTCCACTGTTGAACATAGGCCTCTTCCAAGCGTCGCCACATCGAACGTTCCTGTGCGTCCCGCATCCATCGGTTTCCCGCTGCCTTCACCAGGTCATCGGTCCACCTTGTAGGAGGCCTTCCAACGCTGCGTCTTCCGGTACGCAATCGCCACTCCAAAACCTTTTGGCCCCAACGGCCATCTGTTCTGCGAGCAATGTGCCCTGCCCATTGCCACTTAAGTTTGGCAATTCTTTGTGCTATGTCGGCAACCTTAGTTTTCCTGCGATTATCTTCATTTTTTTTTAAATACCATGCAATAAATGCTTTTTTTTGCTGTTTTTTAAAGCATAGTACTTTTCGTTGCCTTTTGGGTGACATTCAGCCTTCTGGACCAGGTTTCAAAGTCACGTATGAAAAAGTTTATGACCAGTGCGTGATGCTATACAAGGCCAAATAAATTTAAATTAAAGTACATTGACCTTTTCTTAATATCTCTATTAATCAAAGGTACCCGAAAAACCATCAATGAACACCAGCGCAACAGAATATCAGCGCTGCGTTATTTATCGTTTTAAATAACGTAGCATATGCTGAGTTAGGTGCCTTTTTGGCCTCGCACTGATTATATCTTTCTTTTTTTTTCTTTTCATTGTGTATTTTTAGTTTATATGATTGTGTGAGGCACGAATAAACGTTTTTAAGCTATTGCATAGCTTCTATCGCGGGCCTTGAGCGTGGAGACCGAATCCAGAAATTCCGTAACGAAAATAACCTAACGCCCCCCACTCATTTGTTTTTTGAGCGTGGTGACCGATAAGAAAACAAATGAGTGAACAATCAATCAAAATTCAATTCAATGTGTGAAAGTGTAACTTCAATTAATATCAAAGAAAAAAAAACAAAGGAAAAAAAATACTGCATAAATAAAATAAATAAATAATTATAATTGCATATGTTGATAAAAATGCTATGCAATAGCTTTACCGCGGCAGTCCCCGAGTGCCACACGTCTTTTTATTCTTTTCTTTTCTTTTTTTCTTTTCAATGAACTATTTTTCAGAAAAGGTAAAGGATCACGATAGGTCGATTCAAGACAGCTTTATGTCTTTAATTCCGTTTTTGAAATTAAGAATGTCAACAAATGTAAGAGAATCAATGACCGTTATTCCATGTTTGTTTGGTGCCTACCTTAATGATGACTAGCACTGGTCATAGACTTTTGGCTTGAGACACTGTGGTTGTCGGCCGAGAAATTACCGCGCAACATTCCGGACGCTGCCCAGCCGAGACAGATTCTACGATTACCATCTTTTTCTAAGTTAGATCTATCCTGGGAAAACGTAATCGCATACGACTTTTTACGGTTAAATAAAGATTATTATTATATGTATTTTTATTAGTGTCTTCAGATAAATTCCTCAAAAAAAAAAAATCTTTCAATGCGTTTTCTATGAAACAACTGTTACGTGACACAACCCACGTTATAATCTCTAATTGGAATATTATTTCACAACCTTAAACTTCAACACCTTATAACACTATGCACCTGGTATAAAATTGTTAATAACTATAATTAATCTAAATCCGGAAGCTATTTACGAACGGAAGTATAATAAAACATATTCAAGTGAGCCGATCATGTGCTGTGCCGCGTCAATGTCAATTTCGAGGTAAACCGGATTGTTGGAAACCGGTGTCAACGTGCGTTTAGGTAACTGTCATAATGTGATGCAACTGATCGTGATGCGTCACGATTTATGATGTGTAGAGGTGTTGTCATCATCATTCTTCTGCTCTTGTCTCCGTGTTATTTTGGGTCGGAGCAACAGGTTTTTTTTATTCTTTCGTGTCATACGTCACGCTATCACTGTCTGCCTTTTTTCATATAACTCCTCACATAATACTTACATCTTTTCTTTGCCCATCCATGGATGGAGAGGGATCCATCTCAACATTCTCATCTCCACTATATGCATCTTTTCCGATTTTGTCACTGTCCAATATTCTGATCAGTATGATAGGTTTTATCATAGACTTGTATATTTTACCCTTCAATTTGAGACCTGTCATTTCATCCATCCAGAGTTGAACCGATATGTGTGAATTGGTCTACTTCGCCATCCCCTTAGACAAGCGACCCGAGGTACCGAAAGTGTTGTTAGATGTACCTTTAATAGGCGCTAGAGGCGTGTCTTGCCATTGTGCCATTATTATCAGTAGGTACTGATAGTTGTTTTTCATCTGCATCAATTTTTATTCACGTAGAAGACATTAACAGAAACGTTTGATGCAATATAAATGTATAACAGTGAATAAACTTACTAAAAGAAAATTTGCTTTGATTTTAAACGGTAAACGGGCGATAGTGGTTAAACGCGAACCTACCAATAACAAAAAAACTTAATAATTTTTTTTTATTGAATTTTTTATTTCGTTTGTCTAGTTCTCGTCATTGCTGTTGGTAAATCCTGTCTATAAGCTTTAATAGACTTATCCCCGATTTTTGATTTAAGTATTTGACGTTCGAAGTCTAGCCTGAAAATCTGTTAAAAGGCTTCAAATTAGGTTCTAAGACGTGCTTAACTCAACATACTCAATCCCTTGCGGCCGGCGAGCAATGGGTAGCTCGCCGTCCGACCGTCCGATAACTGTCCGGAACGAGCACAAGTCGTCGACGGAGCGCACTGTTCCTGCGCGCCTCAAGAAGCTTGTCAGCAACAGCAGGGGCCCAGCTGGGACGAAGCCTACTGGGGCCAGGGTACGAAAGGCAACGAAGGAACAGTAGGTAGTGGGTTTTTAGTCAGTAAAAGTCTGACACTATCTTCCGCTCCGCCCAAGAGTGGGGGATGTCATTAGATGATTTTCCCACGGCGAAAAAAAAAACATACTCAATCCAACTCAGTTTTCGGATCTCATATTCATAATTATAATGGTAACTGTTCAATTTATCATTATATATGGAGAGTCAATTAGTATTCATCATCGTGACCTTGTCTTTTTATTTAGACTAATGAGCAGATCTATTAATTTGCAAAGAAGATGCCACTTGATGCGTAGGTACCTGTCTCTTCATTATAATCTACAGGTTGAAAATGTTCAAGTAGGCGTGTATGGCCAATTCTAAACCTATGAATATCTATGAACCTATGAATATGCTTATAAGGAATAGCGAAACATACTTCAGGGAGTTTCGAGATTTATTTTGATAACACGAATTTAGCGGTATTGTTTCTTGAAACATATTAACGGTGAAGGAAAATAACGTAAGGAAACCAGCTTGTCCTAGAAATAGAAATCTAAAGACATGTGAAATCCATCATCCTGCACTGGGCCCTCGTGGATTACGGCCTATTTCCTCTCCTAGAGAAGAGGCCCGAGTCTCAGCAGTGGGAACATTATAAGGCTGATTATGCTTAGCTACATGAAACAAGAGCAGATGTGGTCGAGTGGTAACGGCCCCGACGTATGAGTTGTAGGTCGCGAGTTCAAACCCAGCCAGGCGCATTACTTTATTTTATCACCAATGATCTTAAAACGGTGAAGGAAAACATCGTAAGGAAACCGGCATGTCCTAAAACCAAAAGATCGAAGACGTGACATTTACCAACCCGCATTGGGCCCGTGTCCATTTCCATTTTCTCTCTTAGAGAAGAGGCCCGAGTCTCAGCTGTGGCGACATTATAAGTACATGGTGGTCATCCCACCCATACGCACGAGACGTTTTGGGAACACATTCATAATATTGTCTAAGGAGTGGAATTCTTTGCTAGAGTTCATTTTTCCTGATAGCTATAATCTGAGGATCCATAAGTCAAGAGTGAATAGATTATTTCTAGGTAAGCGTGCTCTACCGTCAACCACATCATCGCTTTTTATCAGGTGAGATAAGTAAAAAGGTTGATTATGCTGAGGTACCATAAAAAACACTTCCGCCTGACCACCGCTAAGTTCATTTTTGCTTGCATTCGAAACGAAAACTTCACGCTTTGTTTGGCGTCGCGCCGCAGGATTCACGCAATTTTTTTTTAAATGATCAGGCCGCAATGACTTTGGTGGTACATGGTACAACGAAGAACTCCGTAAATTTTTATTACCAAGCCAAGCCTTCTCTTACGAAAACATTGCCATCCATTACAATCAAGACAGTAATGTTTACGACGACATCATGACCTCTTCTAATGTCTCGAGAACATTCCTCAGTGGTGTCGGTGAATTAACGCAGTGTTGCAACGGTATGAACGCTGATGAGGTCGGTCGAACCTTGGCGAGATTGAGGTTTATCGATTTATCGGTTTGTCTCGTTTATGAGATGGCTTTTGCTGTGTGTGCGTAACATCGTGTTTTTAGGGATAATAATCATACTGGCTAAGCTGATTCTATCGGCGATAAATTCATTTTAATTGGCTGGTTGCACTTCCTATTTCCATTCCTTTTTTTGGTGGTAAAAATCATACAAATGACATCCCCGCCTTTGGGCGGAGCAGGAGATAGTGTCAGACTCTGACTTACTAAAAAGCCCACCCCGTTTCTTCTTGCTTTTCATATCGGGGCCGAGCCTCCCTTGCGGAAGCAGATTCTAGCTCCAGTAGGCTTGGACCCCGCACCTACGGTTGTTAACAACTCCTTGAGGCGCGATACGGTTGCTAAGAACAGTGCGCGTCGATTCCATCCCTTGATATGCCTATCGCTTTTATGTAAGCGAAACTGTAAAAATTGAAGGGCTGACTGACATATCTTTAACCATGTCTTGTCAAACCCATATCGCACACCAGCCGAATTCAAAACCTACAAACACACACTTTACAGAAGACACAACGGATCTTGAGCGCTCGGCGTCAGAGTGGGGATCGCTTTGCGCATTACATACATTGGCGGGCCAATCGTCTTCGTTGTTAGTTACATGCAGCAACGCAGGGAACTAATGAGGAGTGACGTCTATGACGCGATGGCGCGGCGAGCCAATCACTGACACTCCCCGCCCCCGCGTCTCACTTCGCACCACTAATGAGACCAAATATTTGACTTCTGCGCAAACGCTCAAGATCCGTTGTACCTACTGTAGTTAATTTGGTCACTGAATCTGTTTACTTCCTTTTTCCAATTATGTGCTCCATCGCCGGCATATCATGGCTTACCATGAGGGCTTCCACACTGCGGGATATTCGTCAGTCACTGCAGCACTGGAACGCACAGAGCAAATACAGGAAGATGTTTTTTTTAAGGGTGGAAATCATCCAATGGCTTCTCCCACTCTGGGTGGAGTAAGAGAGCGTGTCAGACTTTTACTGACTTAAACCACACTTATGTCCTTAAGGTACCTTTTGCGTTCTAGGACTACTTGTTTCCTTTTCAGAAATTCCCCGCGGTCCTAGCTAGCGGGCATCGGCCCTGCTGGACCTCTACGGTTTGCTGACATCTCTTTGAGGAGCGCGTGGAGGACCACGCGCTGTTGACGACTGGGCTCGCTCCGGTTAAATATCGGACGGCGGGCTACCCATTGCTGGACGTCCGCAAGCCCGCGTCTACCGTGGCTGGTTGGTAGGTTTTTTTCTTCTTCTTCTTCGGATCACGGAAAGATGGGTACAATTGCCGTCACGGATCTTGAGCGCTGGCTTCAAGTTGCGCAGAAGTCAAATATTCGGTCTCTTTAATGGTGCGAAGTGAGACGCGGGGGCGGGGAGTGTCAGTGATTAGCTCGCCGCGCCATCGCGTCATAGACGTCACTCCTGATTCGTTCCCTGCGTTGCTGCATGTATCTAACAACGAAGACGATTGGCTCGCCAATGTATGGAATACGCAAAGCGATCCCCACTCTGACGCCGAGCGCTCAAGATCCGTTTCGGCAATTGTAGGTTTTAATCAGTAAAAGTTTGGCACAAGTTTTCTACCCAAACAAAAGGGCACAAAAGTATGCTGTTCTTATTTTGGTAAAATAACTCGTGTATATAAAATGAAATGCATGGTAAATGTAAAAAGACAACTAAAATATAATTTCCAGCAACTAACAAGCTTAAAATCACTATCCAGATACTAGGAACAGAACTATTAAAATATTGCTTTCCAAGTATTTCAAGCGGGCGTTCAACACGTGACTTTTTTAATAACCTTGTTACCGACGTAACGAATTTATGAAAAACATAAAAGGCTTCTTTGTATGAATTCCTACGAACATTTTGAATGGAAATATTCCGCGTTTCGGCGGTACATAATATGACTTTAGTGGTGAAGTAGTGAATAACACATGGATATTAATACTTCAGATATATATATTCAGGTATACTTAGTATTAACAGACATTTAGAGAGCAGTGGTGGCTGAGTGGTAAGTAAGTGGGCCCGAGGTCGCGGGTTTGAACCCAGCCAGGCGCATTACTTTGTGTAATTTTTTTCATCACCATTGCTCTCAAAACGGTGAAGGAAAACATCGTGAGGAAACCGGCATGTCCTAGAACCAAAAATTCGAAGACATGTGACATTCACCAACCCGCACTGTGCCCGCGTCGTGGATTATGGCCTATTTCCTCTTTTAGTGAGGAGGCTTGAGTCCCAACAGTTGGAACATTAAAAAAGGTTGGTGATGATGATACTTAGTATTTCTTTTTTATGTAATTTTCCTTTATGCCTTACTAGTATGGGCCCCAGCTTTGTATGGGAGTTAGAAGTCTTTGAAATTATTGGCTTTTCTCTACTGTACAACCTTATATTTAGTATTAAGCGATACCTTATACACGTGTCTAGTATTTCTATGTAAAAAAGTCTATGTACAAAATTTCATAACTGTATCATGATAAATCACAAAGTTACAAGCTTGTTATGTCAGCAAAAATACATAGTCACCGGACTATCCAGGCGACTGAGGGTTGTTTTGCACTTGCACCTAGCTGTTTGCTGGCACCTAATACCCGCTATGATCGGCCGTGACCTGTGTTGTACTTAGTATCGGTTTTTTTTTTATGGTGGGAAAAAATCATGCATTGACATCCCCCGCCCTTGGGCGGAGCGGGAGATAGTGTCAGACTCTTACTGACTAAAAGACCCACCCCGTTCCTTCTAGCCTTCATACCGGGGCTCGAGCGCCCTTTCGGATAACCCTGGCCCCAGTAGGCTTCGACCCGGCTGGGTCCCTGCTGTTGCTGACAACTCCTTGAGGCGCGTGGGAACAGTGCGCGCCGTCGACGACTTGGGCTTGGTCCGGACAGTTACCGGACGGCCGGACAGTGAGCTACCCATTGCTCACTGTCCGCAAGCCCGCGACTACGTTGGCCGGAAATCGGGATCAGAATCCCGGCGACGGCGGCGGCGATAACGCCGTTGCCTGATGCGTTCGGCCTCCTCCTTTGCGAGCATTACTGCTTCGCAGAAGTCGGCGCCCGCCTGCCACTCCTCCTCGTTCCGGACCATGGCCTCAACCAAGGCCCGGCGCGAGAGGTCTTCGCCGCCGATCGCCCCCACGAGGGCACGGCGATGCTCCGCCCAAGCAGGGCACACCTTGACTGTGTGCTCCACCGTGTCCTCCGGGCGTTCCGCACAGTGGCGACACCCGGGCGTCACCTCCGCATGAATCCCGTGCAGGAAACTCCCGAACGAACCATGTCCGGTGAGTACCTGCGTCATACGGAAGGTAAGGACGCCGTGAGGTCTTTCCAGCCACGCCTCAAAGAGGGGACTTACCGCCATGAGTACTTAGTATCGGTGGTATCCAACTTGTGACCGTTTTTTAAATATTTTTGGGAAAAAATGTAACATGGTGTAAAATTTTTTGCAATCGATTCAGTTAGTGATTCTGAACAAAGTGTATTCAGGATTCGCATATGCTAAAAATAATGATAAATACATATACATATGTGTATGTACACTTAAAAATCCTCTTAAATCTTTGTATGTATTGAAGAAAACTCATATCGACAGATGGACAGACGCGGTGAGGGAACGTAAAGAGTGCAACTCGCAGAGGCCCTTGTTTGTCAGCAAACCGTAGGGGCCCAGCATGGTCGAAGCCTAATGCGGTCATGGGTGATGCAAAAGAGATCCCAGTGCAGAATTTTACTCCACAATAGGAAATAATTGCACTCAAGCTATATTTTAAACGCTATGTAATTCAACTGCGCGTGAAATTATTCTCATCTTTATGAAGCGGAGAGCGTACTCTTTAGGGCACTAGCATTTCTGTGAGAGCCATATCTTTGAAGCTAGGGTTATAATCTTCATTGAAGTAATACGTATACCACCTGAATATCAGTGTGATAAATGGTTATCCTTTTATTGCTTACTAGCTACTTTTTATTTTTCTTTTATGTAGGAAATCCTCTAATGACACCTCTCGCGCTTCGGCGTGTCGTATTTGCTGACTAGCTTCTGCGAGCGACTTCGCCTGCGTGTAAATAATAAAATATACTCATGGCCTCTAAGGAGGTTTGAATGAGATGGAATATCAAATATACACACACATCCATGCAAACTTTTGCCTTTATAATATTAGTATGTTAGTTTATTTTTATAAACGTACGTAAATGTTTTTTTTTTTTTATGTTCTGTGAAATCGATTAAGGTACCTAAATATGAAGTTTATTGCATGGCAGTAAGTAGCGTTTGTTTATCGTATTTGTTTTAAACTAAGAAATAGTGTAAAAATAGAGTTTTCAATGATAAAAGTGCGTTGAAAATGAATAAAAATGATAAAATTTGTAAGCTTTCTAGCAAGTAAGAATAGTTTTTTTTTATTTATTAATGATAGGCTTGCGGTTGACCACCATCTCACCTGATGGTAAGCGATGATGTGGTCGACGATGAAGCACGCTTGCCTAGAAGAAACCTATTCACTCTCGACTTAAAGACTCCTAAGTTGTAGATATCAGGAAACACAGATTCCGGCAGGGAATTCCACTCCTTGGCTGTACGCACAATAAATGAGTTTCCAAAACGCTTTGTGCGTATGGGTGGTATGTACATGTAGTTTACTGTATTTTTATTGATTAGTTTTTTTTTCCTTAAGCACAAAATTATTTAGACATTAGTTGTGGAGTAAAACTATACAGGGTTATTTGTAAAACACTAACAACCTTGCTGGACTGTATTACTAACATCATAAACAACAACTTTTGTTCTATGACTTTTTACAAAACATAATAGTCTAAGATCCGATTAAGAACGACCTTCACCGGTCTGTTTAATGGATGAAACTTATTTTATGATAAATTTAGTGTATTAAATAATATAACGCGGGTGGGTTGCCTAAGAAATTCCTGGCCAGACTATTATTAATAAAAAATTGAAAATTTACTTTTTTTTTAGAAAAATGCACAATCGTTTTATACCAGATTTTTTTGCAGACAACACTATAACATCGTATTCGTAATGAAACAGCGTTTATTTTGATATAGAATTTGTTGTATATCAAAATAAACACACCTGTCTATACATACCTGTTTATACCTGGCAACCCATAGTTATGCCAGGAAACAAATAGGCAACCCAACATTTTTATGTTCTAAAGGCTTCACTCTTTCGGTTAGTATTAAATTTATTCGTTAAACACACCGGTGCATTTTTCAAAAAAAAAAAAAAATGTCTGGCCACGAATTTCTCAGGCAACCCACCCGCGTTATATTCGTTAATATACTAAATTTATCATAAAATACGTTTCATCCATTAAACACACCGGTGAAGGTCGTTCTTAATCGTATCCTCTACTATAATACATTTACCAAAAACAAATCTTCAAAATTTCTTTATCTAACACATTTCAACTCTATTTTCCTATGCTAACCTATACTCCGACGATCCCTGCTCCCCTCCGCTATTGTACTATCGCTTGCTTCGCATAGACTTCGTAACATTTAGAACGTTCAATTTAAATATTTTTATTTTTGTATGAAAATCTGATGAAATATAATAAATTTTTAAAAGTCATAGAACAAAAGTTGTTGTTTATGATGTGAGTAACATATTCCTGAGAGGTTGCCAGAGTTATGCAATTAACCCTGTATCATTGTCGCAGTAAGATAGATAAAGCCGTAATATAGTTATATCCCTAGGGATATAATTATATACCGTAACATAGTTATACGAAAGCGATTCTTTACTATCTCACTAGGAATATAGTTATAAAACCGTCGAAGTTTAGTGATATACTTATATTACTAGATTAAGTTCAGTGTTATAAATATATTAGGGTTTGTCTCAAAACAGACATATTGTATCATATTGTCATCATATTGTAGTAAATTAAAGCTTATTTATTCTCAAACATTTTTGAAAAATTGAAAAAATTTCAAAAGTGTGCCACTTTTTTGAGACAGACCCATTACTTGATTAAGCTTAGTGAAATAGAAATCTACCTTAAATAATTAAATAAAACAAAATTTTATTGGTTTTATCTTTATTAATAAATTATCTTTATGTATCCTGCAGTTAGTTACAATACTTTGTGACATTAACACGTATTAAAGTTATTATAATTAAAACGATCATATTTTTTGGAATTTAAACATTAACAATATAATTAAAACTAATCAAACATTAAATATCTTTTAAAGCCAAAATCTTTTAAACAGTTTTGAGATATCTTTTTAGGGTTCCGTAGTCAACTAGGAACCCTTATAGTTTCGCCATGTCTGTCTGTCCGTCTGTCTGTCTGTCTGCCCGTCTGTCCGTCCTCGCTTAATCTCTGTGACCGTTAGCACTAGAAAGCTGAAATTTGGTACCAATATGTACATCAATCACGCCGACAAAGTGGTAAAATTAAAATTGGAAAAAAATGTTTTATTAGGGTAGCCCCCCTATATGTAAAGTGGGAAGTGATTTTTTTTTTAATTTCAATCCTAACGTGTGATATACCGTTGGATAGGTATTTAAAAATGAATAGGGGTTTACTAAAATCATTTTTTGATAATGTCAATAGTTTCGGAAATAATCGCTCCAAAAGTAAAAAACAATGTGTGCGTCCCCCTCTAACTTTTGAACCATAAGTTTAGAAAATATGAAAAAAATCTGAAAAGTAGAACTTTATAAGGACTTTCTAGGAAAATCATTTTGAACTTTATGGAAAGAATAGTTTTTGTACAAAAAGACAAAAAGGTTCTACAAAATAATTTCTGGACTAAGTTTGTAGTATAATCGTATAGGCAAGCATTTTTTTCAACTCATAAGTGGGTATACTTATTGTGACGGACGAGAAACTACGGAACCCTACACTGAGCGTGGCCCGACACGCTCTTGGCCGGTTTTTTTTTTCTTATCAACAAGTTGAGATCTTGGTTTCTTTAAAAGTATTTTTTAATTTTTGTTCAGACAAGAAGAGGTCATGACATCTAGAATTACATAGCACTGAATGCTTCTTACAGGCACATCTTTTAGTAGAACACTGTTTATTCGATTTTTTACAGGAACATTTTAAATAACCTTGGCCACCAAAGCTCGAAAATTTTTGGCATATTTCTCTCAGTGACAAGTTTTCATTTGGTATAGAATCATTCAAAGTAATATAAAGCGCGCCGCACACTCCGAAAGCTATTTCACTAAACTTAATCTAGTAATATAAGTATATCACTAAACTTGGACCGTTTTATAACTATATTCCTAGTGAGATAGTAATGAATCGCTTTCGTATAACTATGTTACGGTATATAATTATATCCCTAGGGATATAACTATATTACGGCTTCATCTATCTTACTGCGACATCATCATCATCATCATTTCAGCCGATACACGTCCACTGTTGGACATAGGCCTCCCCCAAGCGTCGCCACATCGAACGTTCCTGTGCGTCCCTGTATAATTAAATAGAATTATTTTGATCTGACCGCTTTAGTACGCAATTCTATAACATAATATGATATAATATTATTATTATTTATAATATAATAGACATTAATTTAATTAATATTCTTCAATATAATGATTTAGTCCAAATTCTTTAGTTCAAAATCCTGGGAGTTGTATGATTCTGGGATTATAAAGGAGGTATAAATAAGGAATCAATTATATTCTACTTATTCCGATCTATTTTTATAGTGTCTTAACATATATATTGGAAATGGCTAGTGTTTTCCCCTATTTACCCTATGAGCAAGGTGAACTTCAGCTATGAACAGAGTCAGTCACAGATACAAGGGCGCGGTAGGACAAAACATACTGTTGGTAAGAAATATACATTTAATGCTGATATTTTATTTTCAGTGATTATATTTATTCCACTGAGATCGAAACTACATTTTCTTCCGGTAAGATTACCATCTTCTTATTTGGCGTAGCTGCAGGAAGCGTTACGAAGTTAGTTGCGTGTGAAGTTAGCCGCGAAAGCAAAACCACATGTATGACATTTACAGTGCGTTTCACCTATGAAGTTCCTTCGCCGTAATGTTGGCTCCCCTGTCTGTCGACAGAAAAAAGAAAACTAAAAAGAAAAGAGTTGTCTACTCTAGCAAAATTATTGCCCGACGAAACGAAATCGATTTTACCGCAACAGTTTTTGGAGAATTATTATGAGGGGAATCATTAGAATGGGATTTTATTAAAAAAAAAAGCAGGTCTAAAAGGAAGTTGTCAATGGAGAGGTACGATATTGTGGCGTGGCGTTTTCGGTATTTGAAAGAACTGCAGGACAATCGGAATGGAGTTCAGCGTCCTATAGTTTTTAGTTTCCAAAAGAAAATTATAAGGCAAATATTAAAAGTAACGAAATATTATTTAATCTCCCTGATATTAAGTAATTTCATTTCTAAAAATATAGCAACCCTAGCTGTTTTCCCGTACTACCAATATTATGGCGAAAGAAATTCTTAAGTGAAACACACTGTAGTTGTTGAATAGATTACAGTTGTTATTCCTCCGTCGTACAGTTCAGTAGGTATTTCAGTAGATATCTAACTATTGTAAACATTTATAATTATATATATACGGTGTAATCGCACATTGCGTAAATGCTCTCTCATTATAATTTAATTGTAATTAATTAACACACATTTTACATCAACTTCACAATCGAACCGCGTTGTAGTCACGGTCATGGACTCAATAAACGTATCAAGTGAATTACATAGTTTTACTTGTAGCATTTATTTTCCCTATCAATCAATATCAATCAGCAAAAGACGTACGGTAACAAACCAGACAATACATCCGTGTCGTCCGTGTGTCCGTGTCGTTAGTATTGAGCGAAAGTTATTTCAGTGTTTCTTTTAAATCTCTAAATTAAACACAATATAATAATATAATATAATATTCCACAACTACCACACAACGCCGTCTAGTCCCAAGCTAAGCAGAGCTTGTGTTATGAGTACTAGACAACTAATAAACATACTTATATATTTATAAATACATACATCTATAATATAAAAATGAATCGCAAAATGTGTTGGTAAGCGCATAACTCAATAACGCCTGGACCGATTTCGCTAATTTTTTTTTTGTTGTGTTCGTTATTATGAGGAGAAGGTTCTTATGGGAAAAAAATGAAAATTAGGGTAGTGTAGGGTAGAGTAGGGTAGTGTAGGGTAGTGTAGGGTAGAGTAAGGTAGAGGAGGGTAGAGTAGGGTAGAGTAGAGTAGAGTAGGGTAGAGTAGGGTAGAGTAGGGTAGAGTAGGGTAGAGTAGGGTAGAGTAGGGTAGAGTAGGGTAGAGTAGGGTAGATTAGGGTAGAGTAGGGTAGAGTAGGGTAGGCTGAAGTAGGGAAGAGCGGGAGCGAAGCCGCGCGGGTACAGCTAGTATTATAGATAAATTACACCCAGACACAGAACAAATGATCATGCTCATCACACAAACATTTGTCCTGGGTGGGAATCGAACCCACGACCTCCGGCTTAGCAGTCAGGGCCACTAACCACTAGACCAACAGGCCAGTCAAAACAATGAACACCCTTTCTGAATAGACTACAGTGACTCACGTGGTATACACACAACACATGAACTACAAAATAGATAGGTACAGAAGTCGCTCATTAGTGTGCGTCCACTGAGCGTAGGTATAAAAAAAACTTTTTACAAAAAAAAAAAAATAACCGACTTGAATGTTAAAAAACACTAAAAAGTATAAAATAACTTTAATTAACTTATTTTTTTATCTTTAATATGTATGTATTTAAAAATATATAAGTAAGTTTATCAGTTGTCTAGTACTCATAATACAAGCTCTGCTTAGCTTGAGACTAGACGGCGTTGTGTGATAGTTGTGGAATAATATTATTAGATATTATTTTTATTATTAATTTCGGAAGTCGGTGTTTCTAGAATAGTTTTGTCTCTTCGTTATTTAACACCGACTTCCGATATTAAAGTTATTTTAAAGGGTGTGACCCTTTAACTCCACTGCAGGCAATAAACCAATACGAACGCGCATTACGCAACTAACAGACTACGCACACTTAAATCGCAAGTTTGCTATTGGTAGTTTAACTATGAGCATTGCCCTACTTTGTGGCATACCTGCCCCGCCCACAAGTTCATTCTAACCTGTTTCATCTGTTCTGTGATCGTATTGTTGTACAGTTTCAGGAATTAAACCCGTGTCTTCTAGCTGACATTTGTAATCACACGTGGATTCCAGAATGTGCGATTGAATCAAACCACTCACATTACAGACTGTTCATAGATGAATGTGATGTGTTTGAGTATAACTGTGATTATAATTTCTGTAAGTGTTAAGATTGTTTTCAAAAGAAGCTAGAAAACAGACTTTCTTTATTATTATTATTGAGAGGCTCGCGTTTGACCACTATCTCACCCGATGGTAAGCGGCGATGGAGCACGCTTGCCTAGAAATAACCTGCTCCCCTAGCCAAGTTACGGCCGTTTCGTTTCGATTCTCTTGCGCCGAATGTCTTGAGTTGGCCACCCCTCCAATTCATTTGTTCTGACGTCATCCCAACGCTCAGTCAGAACAAATTGAAACGAAACGGTTGTAACTTGGGTAGGGGGCTGTTCGCTCTTGATTTTAAAAGCCCCAAATAGCCACTATCTGGAAATACAGGCTACGTTAGAGAATACCACTTCTTAGGCCGCAAATTCGGTACGGCGGGGCGTGCAGCGGCGCGTTGTTTTGAGCGTGCACGCTCGACTTCTGAACATGGACATTTCTCTGTTGGTGTATTCGTATCAGCGTTTTGAGCGCGTAGTTAAGCCACGTGATCAGTGTTTTGACGTTTTAACGAGCGTTTGTTCACTGTGTCAAGAAAAAGAAGTGGTGTGTTCATAAATAAAACAAGGACTGGGAAGATATTGACATATTATTAGAAGAAAACTCATTTTTAAGATGTGAAATATTTAATGAAAGAAAAACTGAAAGTAAATCGTGATTGCAATTTGCTATTTTATCATTTCGAATGACATTAAGTAATACTATCCCGGAAGGATCGCATTCGTAGATTAAACAAAACAAATAACAACATTTATACACGAATGTCTCGTAATATCATTCCTTTGACGTGATGACACTTGCCCTTGAATGGTGGCCTCCGATTGGTCAACGTACTTGAACGCCCCGCTTGCACGAACGCTCTAGCGAAAACTAGTTGCGTGCACGCTACAATACACGGTGGAACGCTCCGCTGCACGCCCCGTCGTTCCGAATTTGTGGCCTTATTTGTACGCAAAATGAATGTGTTCCTAAAATGATTTGTACGTATGGGTGAGATTTCTGCCATGTACTTACAGCCTCCAAAACCTTTCGGCCCCAACGGCCATCTGTTCTGCGAGCAATGTGCCCTGCCCATGGTTTTGGAGTGGCGACCGCGTACCGGAAGACGCAGTGTTGGAAGGCCTCCTACAAGGTGGACCGATGACCTGGTGAAGGTAGCAGGAAACCGATGGATGCGGGACGCACAGGAACGTTCGATGTGGCGACGCTTGGGGGAGGCCTATGTCCAACAGTGGACGTGTATCGGCTGAAATGATGATGATGATGATGATGACTTACAGCCTACCGGCTGACGTAAGTTACCGGTGCCGTACGTTTACTGATTCGATGATTAAACGGGCTTGGCGGAATTAAAATTATAAGTAAAATTGTATGAAAGATTTTTTGCACAATTTCGCAGTCCTCCCCAGAGCATTTGCTGTTGCCACCGACCAAAAAGAGAGTGTTTAAAATACATTATCAAACTTATGATTCCAGTGTATAAAGTTACGAATTATTCGGATTGCTTCTCTCAAGCCGCGGGGGCGGGCGGCTGCATAACAGGTCCGAAATTATTAACAAAAGTACAAGGCTTCTACATCTACTACGCTGATGGAAGAAGGGTGATGTACAGTTACACGACACCTTCAAAACCACGAAAAAGAACAATTGCTACAAAACCTCGCACAACCAATTGGAATCAGAGAAGGAGATATACACCGCAAGCGACAGGAAAGTACAAACCCTGGTCTGATTACACCGCTACCAAAAAACAGACAACTCATGTGGTAGATGTGCGTGAAACACGCATTATGTATCCACCACTCTTACAGCCCCCATCGATACAGTTCGTCACAAAACGTACGACAAAACTGACTACAAAACGTATGACAAAATTGACTACAAAACGTACGACAAAACGAATTACACAGCGGACCACAAAACGGACTACAAAAGATACTACGAAAAGAGCTAAACCAACTACGCAGGTAATTTAAAATAAGTTAACAATTTATTGTTCTGAGATCTTATTGGCGAGCAAAAACTTCTTTTCGTGCTAAGGCTAAGACGAACGCATATGCTCACTTAGGGCTTCTACACACTTACCACAACCACACCACGTGGCCGGGCGTATATTTCGTATTGAAAATGAATAGAACTATTCACACGTACCACATTTTGCAGTCGTTATCGACCGTGTGTATGATACCGATCACAAACCATAACGCAACCACCAGCGACACTGCGAACTAGTGGCCGACCACATCGCAAACACAACGTTGCGTCGACGCAACGACAGTGCGTAACCGTGTCTGCACACCACGTAACCGCATCGCAACCACTGGCGACAACGCAACCACAATGACATTTTGTGGGTCCACAACGAAACTACAAAAACCTGCAGCGACACTATTCACACGTAACCTCTGCTTGACAGCATTTTGTCGTTGTGACGTAGTGTGGTTGTGGTATGTGTGAAGAAGCCCTTAGATGTGAGGAGGCCCTCCTCGCGCTCATACCGTAAAATCCCACAACTGTCGTGAGGCGACCGTAAAGGGGCCATTTTTGACAAAGACAATTGCTATGATTTTAGACAGCGCGTGAGCGAAGCGAGCCCATTCTCAATGAGTGCGAGTTGTTTTTACTTTAACGCGATCGAAACGTTAACCACATTTGGCTGTCTGATAGGTTAAGGCCCAAGCGCCCGAAAAGTGCCATAAAACAGTGACTTTCTGAATCCTACTCCTCGGTAACGGCCAGGTTAATAGATTTGAAAAAAATATATGTTTATTAAAGATTCATGAACAACATTATCAACATTTGATTTTTTCGTGCCATTAACAGTTTTATCTAAAAAAAATATTTAGAAATTTCGCAACTTTTCGCAACTTTTCCCTACTCCTTCGAAACGGCTTGGACCTTTAGAAACATTTTTATACATAAAAATTGGTGGTTAAATATTTTTCAAAGTGAACATTGCATATGTAAATCAATCAATATTTCACAAAGAAAATGGATTTAAAGCGCTTTCCGGGCGCTGCTGGCCGCAAATAAATGCACAGATTTGCGTACTGCCGCCTAGGCGAGTGCGAGAGTTGCGTCCACATAATTTCGGTCAAATGGTTCAAGGGACTATAAGCCTTAAGAGCTTGGCCAAATGGAGCGCCAAACGTCATAAACGCGTCGATATGCGTTAACGTAAAACAAACTCGCACTCGTACAAGCGGTTGTAGCTCATCCATTTTCAACCTGAGCTACCTTTGTAGATATTCCTACGAACCAAGAGAGCGAAGCGAATCGTAATAAACCAACCCAGTTTTCACATAAGCTGAGCGAGAAAAATGAGCCCTCTCTCGCTGGGCTCATTAGAGAGCGGGATTCGTTTGTTCAGTTAGAATTGGAGCTCGCTGCTCAGGTAAAGAATTAGCTCGCTTTGTTAAAAAACCATTAAGGGTCTGTACCCCTAGCCAAGTTGCTAATCTGCAATAGTTAACGCTTGTAGAAAGCTTCAAATGTACGGGAATGACGTCGTCTCAACGCTCAGTCACGTGGTCAGAACAAAAGAATTGGCGGCAAGGTCAACTCGAAGCGTTCGGCGCAAGCGAAACGGTTGTAACTTGGCTAGGGGGGCTGGTAGTTTTTAGCAATTGAAATGTTACGATATTTTGACGATTGGAAATATTGACCAGTGGCGGCCTGTCCTGCTTGTTTGGAGAAGCGAAAAGGCCTTTTTATGTCAGAAAATACACTATAGGGATAATGGATATATTAACTACAATGTGTACGAAATTGCAAACAGTCATAAAGTAGCATTCTAATGATTAAAGAATTGTTAATATTTCAGTAGTTTTTGAGTTTATTAATTACTAGCTTTTACCCGCAGCTTCGCCCGCGTACATTAAATATAGCCTATGTCACTCGGGAATAAAACAGGTTCCTATTGGAGAAAAAAATATCTCAATCGGACCGGTACTTCCAGAGATTACCTCCTACAAACAAAAAAAGACGTGTGGCACTCGGGGACTGCCGCGGTAAAGCTATTGCATAGCATTTTTATCATCTTATGCAATTATAATTATTTATTTATTATATTAATGCAGTATTTTGTTTCCTTTGTTTTTTTTTCTTTGATATTAATTGAAGTTACACTTTCACACATTGAATTGAATTTTGATTGATTGTTCACTCATTTGTTTTCTTATCGGTCACCACGCTCAAAAAACAAATGAGCGGGGGGTGTTAGGTTATTTTCGTTACGGAATTTCTGGATTCGGTCTCCACGCTCAAGGCCCGCGATAGAAGCTATGCAATAGCTTAAAAACATAAAAATAATAAAAAAAACTTTACCTCTTTATTACATTAGTGTAGACAAACGAAAATACAAATCTTTTCTCATTACAAAATATATTATTAGCGGTCCTGACGGACGTTGTCCTGTCCAAAAGCTGACTTTACGTCAAAAAAAAAAAATGAGAACAGAGAAAGGTTTGAAAATACAATTGGATTCGGCAGGTGGCGCTGTAATAGTTCAATTGTATTTTCAAATCTTTCAGAGATCCACTCAAATATGTACACCGCTAAATTTTGATCGTTTTAATCCCGTGGAGGGTCGATCCGGTACATGAAACACTATCGATTTGTAAAGATAAAATTAAAAAATAAAGTTTCCTTTTTTCAAAACTCGTATTGATTTACGCATGTACGAAATTAATTTCTTTAAGAAAACGTGAGCTGAGCGAGTCCAATGACCTGTAGGTAGTTAGTACGCAACACCAACTACTCCCTACAGGTCTTTGAAGTCGCTCAGCTGACGTTTTTATCTCTACAAATCGATAGTGTTTCATGTACCGGATCGACCCTCCACGGGATTAAAACGATTAAAATTTAGCGGTGTATACAAAATACTCAAATATACAAATGACTTGACCGATTTGACTGTATCCATATCGGTCAAGCCGTTTAGGAAGAGTTAGGTAGCAAACACACATACAGAAGAATTGTATTTAGAAAAGAAGATGTATTATCTATTTTTCACAGATTCTTCGAACGGGAACAAAAGGGACGGTTGTACTAAATAAAATTACTGTATGGAAAAATGGGAAGAGGTTTTTCAAAGTCGTCAAAGGACAGAAGGCTCCAATTATTACAACGAACGATGATCCTGATTTTTTGGAGTAACTAGAGTATTAAAGACTTACCAAGTAACTTGTAGTTTTTCTTTTGATCAAAATAAAATAATTACATTAGTGCCAGACAGACCAGCCCGTATAAGTAGTGCTTTATCATCTCCCTGTCCCTGAAATCCAATTCATTTTTCATCATCTTTTTCTATAAAGACATCACTATTCTGAAAATAAAGTTATCGTCATAACTTTTTTTGTCTTCTAAGCAGATGCTGTTATCCATTAGCAATGCCAGGCCAGGGGCATGGGTGATGCAAAAGAGATCCCCGGGGCCCTGGAACAATGGCAAAGAAAGAACAGGAGTGGGTTTTTTTAGTCAGTGAAAGTCTGACACTATCTCCCGCTCCGCCCAAGGGCGGGGGATGTCAATGCATGATTTTTTCCCACCATAAAAAAAGGGCGGGGGATTTCATTGAATGATTTTCCCACTTAAAAAAACATATTTGGTAAGGCACCCTCTACCGGCCTATGATACAAACTTCTTGAACTAGGCCAAAACCTTAAATACTGAATACTCAATACTTTATTACATGTTGAATACTCAATACTTTATTACATGAATAATAGCATGTTCAATACTCAATACTTTATTACATGAATAATAGCCTGTTGTCTGCACAAAAGATCAAACTCTGGGACCCCATGTTGAGCGGTGGCTAGCGAGCATGACACCAACAAGGCATTCTGTGATGATATTGGATGCTATGAGAAGGCCAGTTTCTGTCTAACATTTACTACCTACAAGATACCAATACTTAAACTCTGTGTGATGCTGAAGTCGATGGTGCATAGATAACCTTTGCATGTTATATGAGATCAGAAAAGTTAATCCTTTTAAATTTTAAGCGCTGAAATTATTTTCTTCATAGTGTAGTGAGTTAGTTTTTAGGGCACCAGAATTTCTGTGACAGTTAATATTCCTTTATTTTTATTTAAAATAAATCTACAGTAGTGTTACATAGGCAGACTTAACTCTTTGAATGTCGTAATTAGAGACACAATAGAAAGACAATTACCTTATGTCGGACCGTGTAACTTAAGACATTCGAAAGGTTGCAACAAGGCATTTTCTACCAGTCAACCAAGAGTGGTGAAAAAAAAATGGTAAGTACATAGAAAAAAGGAAAGATTATTGGGAGATTTTTACTACAATGTGGTACCTAAGAGGTATATGAAAAAATATTTCATCATGAACAAGAAAAACCATAAATGACAAATCATATTTAATTTCTAACCGTAATTAAGAAATACCGAAACCAATTCAGAGGTCCAAGTTTCTTTTTAAGTCCATACAGCAAACATGTACAGTTCACATCATATGAACACCATGAAGTCACAGATGGTCTTTTGAGGCAAGAACTTCATAGATTTGAGTGGAAATGTTCAGTCAGTGCAAGCATTTGTCAGTATTCGTGTAGCTCAACATAGGACTACTAAGCTCAAAGACTTGACGAACAACTACTGTTTACTAAATGGTACTGTTTTATAGTTATAACATGTTTTTAAACTGTTTTTCTATTTTCCGTTATGGGAAATCGATTAAAGTGGGTATTCAATTTATTGTAGTGTAGTGAGCCACAAGAAACAATGGTATTTTTGATGACAAAATGAATGAAAATGATAAAGTTGCTCGGCTTTCTGGCAAGTAAGAACAGATTACAGTTTTTTTTTTTTAATTAGTTTCTGCCCTCAGAATAACTTTTTGGTTTGCTGATAAAATTTTGGTTAACAATAAGGAATACTTTCAAGTGTGCTAATGAAGTTAAAGTCTATTTTGAAATTGTCCCTGTTTATTGTCTAACCAAAATGGACTTCAGAATAAAATCAATTTCAAGGGGGAAGTACGATAAAGTTCACACTAGTATTATAAATATGAATGTAACTTTGTCTATTTGTTACGCTTAAAATACTGATCCAATTTTGGTGAAATATTTTGTACTCCAAGAAAGGACATAAGCTACTTTTATTTGGCTTCGATTTTGACTTCATGTCCGTAATGTCTGACATTTTCGCGAATGAAGTCGGTGAAAAGAGCAGTTAGACTATATATCAAATGTAATATTTTCAGTGATCATACTTATTCCACTGGGATCAAAACAACATTTTATTCCGGTAAGATTGTTATTACTATTATCACGAGGAGCATATGTTGATAATTTCACGATTACAATTTGTAATATTTGTCTAGTACTCATAATACAAGCTCTGCTTAGCTTGAGACTAGACAGCGTTGTGTGATAGTTGTGGAATATTATTATCTCCATCCTTTGTCTGTTATTATTATTATAATTAAAAACGCGGGGTTGAGGCAGACCACGAAGGAGATGGCGGGATGAACTGGATGGCTTCCTTATGAACTGGAATGAGAAAGCGAGGAACCGTGATCGTTGGAGGGAGTGGAGGGAGGCCTTTGCCCAGCAGTGGGACAATATGAGCTAACTATAATAATGATAATCTTAAAAAAAAATCCCATTCTGATTGGAGTGAGAGGAAATATCAGATTTTTACTGACTAAAACCTACAGTGTTTTTCAGTTGCCCTTTAAGAGGGCCATGGTAACTTTTTCGATCAATCTTCAGCTTTGGCAGGCATATTCCCTAATTTGTCCAGTCAATTTTGCCACAATCGCGGTCGTTAGTCTCTGCTTTGAGAAGTGGCTGGAGAGGCCCCAGTATTCTCGCCTTCATGATGCAGGTCCTCACCGGATATGGCACGTCCAAGAGGTTTCAGTTTCGGGTTTAGGCGGAAGTAACGCCCGGGTGATGCAATTGTGCGGACCACCTGAAAGGCACGGTGGAGCATCTTCATCAGCCTTTTAATGTTCCTACTGCTGGGACTCAGGTCTTCTCTCTAGTAGGGAATGGGCCGTAATCCACGACGCGGGCCCAGTGCGGGTTGGTGAATGTCACATGTCTTTCGGTGGAGCATAGACTGAAGGTATTGTGTACAGTGCTTGGATGGAGCACCGCTGTGTTTATTTACTTCCAAATAGGCATAACCTTATTAATTAGTTGCCTATGGGGTTTTGTTAAAACAGGGCCCTTATTGTGACATGATAAAATGACAAGCGTGCAAGCGAGAAAGAGGGATGGAACTAAACATACACCGTATACATCCCTTTAACAGTACCTCTACCATGAGTTTAAAGCAATAGCATTTGTCGATACTCGATACCGACTACGTAAATATTTTGTATGGCAAATTATACAGCGCCTCTGGCGGTCACTTACGGAACCAAAATTTGCCATGCTAGTACATTATGATATAAGTGTGTAATGTTAGTGATTACCGACGAGGTGGTATTTGGACCCGAGCCGTGGCTAGGGTTTTAAGAGAGCCGAGAACAGTAATTATTAATTACTCACGTGTATCATACGACGTTTTTCAATAAACTTGTGAAGAAAATAACTAGTACCATTTTGTGGCGGTAAAAATCTTTTTTCATATGCGGGCCTATATTTTTTTTTTATTTAACTTTCATTACACTCACTGAATTAAATAAACGGGGGTTGACCGGCGACTCGTAGGGGACGACCTGCGCGCATCCTGATACGATAAATGTAACATAATTATGGCGGGGGAAAGGTTCAACAATAAGGTTTTAACTACATTCTAGCACTAGTATGTAATGGTAATCAAAATGTTACAGTTTGATAATAAGGGCCATTATGTACGTAAGTGCAGTGCAATAAGAGTCACTTTCTGAGCAAGTGTATTGAAATAGTACATTGTTACACTAGGGGTGAAAGTAACTTATTTCATCCCGAGAAGGAGTTGGCGGGCGAGCGCAGCGAGGTCGCTAATTCGAGGGGTTAAATGGGTTACTTTCACCCCGAGGTAAACACTGTGCTTTTCATTACGAATACGAGGAAACTAAAAATAAAATAAAAAGTTTGTAAAACCTGAGTCGCCGTACCTATGATTTTAAGTAGGTATCTTTCTTCTGATTTAGGCGGTAAAAGGTATCCCACTACTACTTTAGCCTCTTCTCTTATGAAATTAGGCGTTAAATCACTATTTTAATCTAATAAACATAACGTGAAGATAGAACTAGTTTTTTTTTAAAATAATTTGACAGCTGTCAGTTGTAAAGTAAAACTCCCTAGAGATGAAAAGTATCACTTCCAGCCCGCTCCTCAGGCAACTTCAAACCTAGTTTCAGAGTATGAGTAATGAAATAGTACATTGTTACACTAGGGGTGAAAGTAACTCATTTCGTCCCGAGAAGGAGTTGGCGGGCGAGCGCAGTGAGGTCGCTAATTCGAGGGGTTAAATGGGTTACTTTCACCCCGAGGTAAACACTGTGCTTTTCATTACGAATACGAGGAAACTAAAAATAAAATAAAAAGTTTGTAAAACCTGAGTCGTCGTAACTAAGATTTTAAGTGGGTATCTTCCTTCTGATTTAGGCGGTAAAAGGTATTCCACTACTGCTTTAGCCTCTTCTCTTATGAAAGTAGGCGTTAAATCACTATTTTAATCTGATAAACATAACGTGTTAATACAAATCTCTGTTGTACGGAAATGTAAACAAAACTCGAAAAAACCAACGACTGATTGCCACTTTCCCGCCATTTTGTTTTTTTTTTCTGCGGCCGGCCAGCTATTCAGCCTCATTAATGAAAAATTAGAAATTAATTGTAATCTTTTAAAAATAAAGTAGGTATTTTAAAGAAATGGTTGAACAAATAAATCACTCAAAATATAACATTATTTAATTAATAATTGTCTTTAAGTTATTTCAATTTTATATCGCGCTGTGATTGACTGGCTGTATGGAAAATTGGAACATGGTTCAATAGAAATGTGAAGATAGAACTAGTTTTTTTTTAAATTATTTGACATCTGTCAGTTGTAAAGAAAAACTCCCTAGGGATGAAAAGTACCACTTTCAGCCCGCTCCTCAGGCAACTTCAGACCTACTTTCAGAGTATGAGTAATGAAAAAAATATTTACGTAGTCGGTATCGAGTATCGACAAATACTATTGCTTTAAACTCATGGCAGAGGTACAGTTTAGTATATGACGTCAAATGGATCGCGTTGAGAGCTCATGGTAGGGCCTGAGTTCTGGTGACAGTAAGTTTTTACCGTGTTGTTGTACAGTTTCAGGATTTAAATCAGTGTCTTCTAGCTGACCTTTGTAATCACACGTGGATTCCAGAGTGCGGGTATGATATAAGCCATACGCATCACAGACTGTTCCTAGATGAATGTGATATGTTTGAGTTTAATTGTGATAATAATATGAGTAAGTATGTACAATATATATACTATACGTTTCGTGACGATTTCTATTATGTAATGAGAAGGCTTAGAGCATATTTTCATGCAAGACTGATGAACTGTAAAAACATCATTGTGGAAACGATTTTCGAAACTCTTTATAATGAGTTCTAAGTATTTTATTATTGTCAATTGATTTTTATTTTATTTTAATTAACCGAATCTGACTTTTTATTATTTGTCGAACTGAATCTGGCATTCTAGACTGGTTCTGGACATCTGTGCAGGGTGTCAACTACCAAGTAATAAGAGATTGCTTAAAATGTTATTACTCCTGTTGGCATCAAATTTTAAGGCATAATATGGTTTGGTACAACGTTTTGGCATAATTTCTAGTAGCATAATAATACTGCTGCATAACAATACTTATAACGGCTTTAAGTGCTTTGCGAAGCACGGGGAGTCAGTAATGTCCTAGATAAACTAAGAAGGAAAGGATTGAGAAGTGCAAAGAAGCAGTATTTATGGCAACAAGCGTTATAGCAAAACATTTATGCCTAATAATATTATGCGTAATGATCATTATGCTGAATTTCGTTATGCCAATGTAAATTATGACAATATATTTTATGCTTATCATTAGTCATCACCAGCCTTTTTAATGTTCCCACTGTTGGGACTCAAGCCTCCTCTCTAGGAGAGAGAATGTGCCGTAATCCACCACGCGAGCCCAGAGAATAACTGTTCTTATCATTAGTAAACTGTTTAAAATATATAAAACCTATATTCCAGTGTTTAAAGTTACAAACTATTCGGAATGCTTCGGAGCTGCGACCGAGTGTCCGACCGCTCCTAACCTTTTGACCAGAGTCCAAGGTTTCTACATTTACTACGCTGATGGAAGAAGGTTGTACAGTAGCACAACGTACATATCACCAAGAAAAAGGACAACATATTACACGCTACCGACCACTACTAGTCCAAAACCACGCACAGCTAAATGGAATCGGAAGTGGAGATATACACCGCAGGCGACGGGGCACTATAAGCCTTGGATAACTACTAAATGTGCTCCTTGTGCAAAAATGGCCACGCTGGTGGTAGATTTGCGTCGTCAAACAACTGTCCAGACTCCGCTTCTCTTGGAGCCCCCACCTTTGGAGTTTTTTGCACAAAGTACGCCAAAACAGACCACAAAACAGACCACAAAACGAACTACGAAGAAGGCTAAACCCACTAAGCAGGTAATTGATAAAACAAGTAAAAAATCTTGTTGAGCTGGTCAAAGAAAAGATGGATGGATTGTCCAGCCACCACCGGGATTCCGATCCCGATTTCCGGTCACCGAAGGCGCGAGCTTGCGGACGGCGAGCAATGGGTAGCTCGCTGTCCGATCGTGCGGTCACTGTCCGGACCGAGTCCAAGTCGTCGATGGCGCGCACTGTTCCCGCGCGCTTCAAGGAGCTGTCGAAGCCTATTGGGGCCAGGGTTAGTTCGAAAGATTGCTCCGGTACCAAAGGCAAAGAAGGAACAGGAGTGGGTTTTAGTCAATAAAAGTCTGACACTATCTCCCGCTCCGCCCAAGAGCGGGGGATGTCATTAGATGATTTTCCCACCGGAAAAAAAATGGATGGATTGTGTGAGAAGTGATATGAAAGAAAAGAGAGTTAGTGATAGCGTGACGAGTGACAGGACAGAATGGAAGAAAAAACGTGATGCGTTGACCCCTAATAAAACAGGACAAGAGCAGGAAGATGATGATGAAGTAAAACATCTTGTCTATTAGAGAATCAACCAAAGAGTCTTTAAGTCAAGAGTGAATAGGCTCGGAGTTTCCTTGCGTGATCATATCAGAAATGAAGATATCCGCAGGAGAACCAAGGTTACCGACATAGCTCGAAAAATCGCTAAACATAAGTGGCAATGGGTAGGGCACATTGCACGCAGAACAGATGGTCGATAGGGACGAAAGGTTCTGGAGTGACGACCACGTACCGGAAGATACAGCATTGGAAGGCCTCCAACAAGGTGGACCGATGACCTGGTCAGGGTTGCGGAAATCCGAAGGATGCGTGACGCACAGGACCGATCGTTGTGGCGACGCTTGGGGGAGGCCTATGTCCAGCAGTGGACGTCTTTCGGCTGATATGATGATGATGATGATGATGAATAGGTTATCGTCACGTGAGATAGTGGTCAAACGTGAGTCTATCAAAAATCATTCGTAAACCAATTCAGTGACTAGAGAGCTGGCTTTTTTGGCCAAAGAATCTACAGGCCTTTTAAGAAATAATTTAATTTTTAGGGTTCCGTACCGCAAGGGTTTTAAGACTGCTGTCCATCCGTCTGTCACCAGGCTGTACGAGTATCTCATGAACCGTGATATACAGTTTTTTTTTTTTTTTTTTTCTTTTTTTTTTTTTTTTTCGATGGGAAAAATCATCTTATGACAACCCCCGCTTCTCTTCTTGAGCGGAGCGGGAGATAGTGTCAGACTCTTACTGACTAAAAAGCCCATCCCGTTCCTTCAAGCCTTCATACCGGGGCTCGAGCGCCCTTTCGGATTACCCTGGCCCCAGTAGGCTTCGACCCGGCTGGGCCCCTGCTGTTGCTGACAACTCCTTGAGGCGCGCGGGAACAGCGCGCGCCGTCGACGACTTGGGCTTGGTCCGGACGGTTACCGGACGGCCGGTAAATAGTGATATACAGTTGAAACTGATGTAGTTAATGCGTGCGAATGTTTTAAAAATTACTATTCCTTTACAGATTGTTCGAACAGGAACAATTGGGTTGGTTATTCTAAAAAAAATGACAGTATTTAAAAATGGGAAGATGTTAGTCAAAGTCGTCAAAGGGTATAAAACTCCAATTGTTACAACGAAGGACGATTCTGATTTTTTGGAGTAATCAGAGTATATTATGTAACTCTCAGATTAGTAAGCCTTTAGTTCTTGTGTTACTTTTTCTTAGTAAATAAAAAAAAAACAAAAAGCCTTTATTTCACATTACCCTTAACATAAAATTATAAATCTAAGTACACTTGCGTGCATAAATATCGGCCCACCCCATTGGCAGCGTTTTGGAACCCAATAATTATTTTTAAAAAATTTATAATTTGAAAAAATTTTAGAAATTATATAATTTAATAATTGTAAAATTTCTTTTAGTATTTTTATTTCTCTTAGTAGTTTTTTTCCTTTATAATTTAAGTTACTAAGTTCTTTGGGATTTTTATTTTCTGCGCAACGGCTGATTTTTTGTTAGAAAAAAAAGAGAACTCGATTGCAGCGCCACCTACGGGTTCAGTTTCAGATGTCCACTCAAATATACAAACAAAGATTCATCAAAATATGTTTAGAAGGAGTTAGGTGACAAATAAACTTACAGAAGAATTATTGAGTAGCAAATTTTGTGCGTATGTGTTTTTACCTATATGTAGAGGATAATTGCAGAAGGCATATCATACATCTACTCTTACTTCTTTAGAATAACCATTCTTTAGAAACCATGAATGCTTCTAGTATAGTCTGTCTAAAGGTGGCGGTTCGCACCGCGACAGAGACAAGCGACCGAGACAGGAGACCGCAACCGAAGACCGCGACCGTTACTTGACGTTAGACAATGTATGAGCGACAGTTCGCGAGCGAGACAGAGTCAGGAGAACTGTCGCTCATACATTGCCTAACGTCAAGTGATGGTCGCGGACTCCTGTCTCGGTCGCCTGTCTCTGTCGCGATGCGAACCGCCACCTTTAAAAGTCAAACGACTTGAAAATTTTGTATAATATTTAATCATTTAAAAAAGGATGGAGAGGGAGAGGGAGGCCAAAGAAAAGATGGATGGATTGTGTGAGAAGTGATATGGAAGAAAAGGGAGTTAGTGATAGCGTGACGAGTGACAAGACAGAATGGAAGAAAAAAACGTGTTGCGCCGACACCAAATAAACCGGGACAAAAGCAGGAAGAAGAAGAAGATTTAATCATTTAAAAAATACTTATAAAATATGATAATTTTTATAAGGTTCTTCTATTAGTAAACAATAATCAAGATCTCATAATCAACCTTGACTATTGAACCCGCGTTGACTACATCAGATTTCATTTTACCCTAATAATTACCCAAGTCGTTTGAATTTTTAGACAGACTCTACTAACACAATTTTTAAGACAATAATAATAAAATAGATTTTAAGACATTTGTTACTAACATTATATTTACATTATTTTAGTCTGAATTAAATGTATTTTATTAATTAATTTCTTTATAACCAGTTAAATCTGAGCAAAGCCAGGATTATTCCAGGCTTTGCCAAGATTTAACTATAGATCCTTCAGCTAGCAAGCTAAAGAAATGCGTAAGTACTTCACCATCAATGTTATCCAAAATGTATGACAAATCATCGTGACGTGGTTTAAGTCAGTAATAGTTTGACAGGACATCCAAGAGGAAGGAAGAGTCGCATCCTTCTGCAAAGCAGTAACCTCTACGGTCCGGACTAAGCGTTTCGCCTCGTCGTTTATACCGCGTACGTCGAAGGACTGGAACAGTTTATCTGCTGCGGTCTTTCCGTCCGATTATAATATGGGTGTCTTCAAGGCTAGAGTGAATAGGCTCTTAATAAACTAGTGCGCCTCACCATCAAAGATTGCATCGCTACTTACCATCAGGTGGGATCGCAGTCAAGCACTAGTTTATATCAATTAAAAAAAAAAGTAATGCTAGCGAAGAAGGCGGCCACAAGGGCTTGTGCGCGGGCTTGTGGACAACGAGCAACTTGTAGCTCATCGTTCACTCTTTCTATAAAGATCGAACCCGAGTCACCGATGGCGAGTAGTTGTACTGACTCAAGTGAATCAAGGTGATGTCTGGCAGATCCGTTGCAAGTCATAATCTATACACGGTTATTTGTAAAACACTAACAACGTTACAGGACTGTATTATTAACATCATAAATAATAACTTTTATGCTATGACTTTTTACCAAACCTAATTCATTTACCAAAAATAAGCCTTCAAGATTTAATTGTTCTATCTAAGGCATTTCAACTCTGTATGTTGCTGTACATACCTACCACCCCAGCCGCCCGATCCCAGTGCCCTCCGCTATTGTACTATTGCTTGCTTCGCATAGACTTCGGAACATTTAGAACGTTCAATTTAAATATTTTAATTTTTGTATGAATTTCTGGTGACCTAAAATATGATAACTTTTTAAAAGTCATAGTACACAAGTTGTTGTTTATGATGATAGTAGCGTAATCCTGAGAGGCTTCCAGTAATATATATATATATAATGGATTTTATTGAGGATTTTCGAAATAAACCACAAATTGTTTCTCTGAAAACAAAGATTTGTTTTATTCAACATGCTTTTACAGTAGGTATAACAATTATCGTTTAACTAAAATTACACTTTTATCTCACCTGAAAACAAAGAAACGACATTTAAAGTTTAATAATATCGCTTCCTCAATTATATCCCTTTAATTATCTCTCTACAAGTTTTTATAACAATAAAATGCACAAAATAATCTAAACATCATCTGTCATTGAATGATACGTCACCCCGTATCCACAGCTTAAAAATTAAAAAAATGAAATGTCATTTCCAAGGAGGTCATTTCATTACATCTCCCCCCCATAGGAACGAAAATTCTAAATAATATAATACAAACAATGCACCTGCAAGCTATCTTTATACCTATTCGTTTTCTTCTACTTCATCTTCTGCCGTAACAGGTTGTAATTTTGTTATGTGGAATAAAGTTGATTCTGTTTTTCTGTTGCCAGTGTCAATCTTATAAATGGAGTTCGATATTTTCTCTATTATCTTGAAAGGGCCTATTTTTAATTCGTCTAATTTTTTCCTGTTCAGTCTATTTCCATTTTCTACATATACACTGTCCCCTATCTCGAACTCTTGTATTTTCCTATTTCTATCAAATATTTTCTTGTTGTACTTGTGAGATTTTATTGTATTCTCTAATGCTAATCTTCTATCAGCAATCCACTTGTCTTCCTTTTCTATTGTTTTAATTTCATTTGGTAAAATACTGACATTTGTACCATCCAGTAAATATTTTGGTGCAAAACCTGTAACAGAATGGTCTGTTTCATTATATTTCTGTACACATTCTCTTGCTACTGTTGTCCATGTTCTCTTATTATTTTTCTCATTTATTTTACATCTTATTTTATTTACTATTGTTTGGTTTAATCTTTCGTTCAAACCGTTCGAAAATGGCGTATTCACAGCTGTAAATATTAGTTTGATGTTATTCTCCTGCAAATACTGTTTAAATTCTTTTGAATTGATGCCTGGATATTGGTCTGTTAGAATTATTCCAATCTCATCTGTCTCGAGTACTTTCTTTGTTAGTTTTATAAAGTCACTTGCGTTCTGTGTTTTTGAAGTCACAATAAACGCATATCTTGTGTAGTGGTCTACTAAAAGGTGTAAGTATTTTTTTGTTGACCTAGATCCTCCAAAGCCACATATAGTATCCATTGACATTATCTCAAATGGTTTTGTTGCTGGTCCCAGTTGTGACATTAACCCAAATTTTCCTTGACATCTTGATTTATTTTTTATGCATATTTCGCATGTTTTACAAATATTTATGATATTTTTTGTTAGGTTTTTAGCTGTATATAGTGGGCTTATTTTTTTCTGTAATTGTCTGATTCCAATATGGCATAAATCTTCATGCACCTTTTTTATAATTTTTTTACTAAATTCTTCTGAGAGTATAATTTTTTCAAGTTTCTTTATTTTTTTATAATAGATTTTATTTTTATGTAGTAGATTTTGTTTCTTTTCTTTTATTGTTTCATTTTTTTCTTGGTCTTCAACTATATCTTTTATTTGTATTAAATTAACTATTTGTAATAGTTCCTCCTTGTTATCTTCTGATTCTAATACAGGGTTTCGGCTCAAACAGTCTGCTTCTATATTTTCTTTACCAGGTATATATTTTACTGTAAAGTCATATTGAGATAGGTAATATGTGAGGTCACCCAATTCTTCATCTGTCCTGCATTTAATATTCATGTTCTCTAGAGGTTTGTGGTCTGAGTAAATAGTGAAATGTTTTCCAATTAGCCAGTGTTGCCAGTATTTAACTGCTTCTTTCATAGCAATACATTCCAAATATATGGCCTTTTTTCGTTTTTGAGATTCGTTTAGTTTTTTTGAAAAATATGCCACCGGTTTGTCTTTACCGTCTAGTTGAGTCTGTTTTAATATTGCCCCGATACCCTCTAAAGACGCATCTGTAAAGATTTTTATTGGTAAGTCTTTGTCGAATATTTCCAACACAGGTTGAGAACATAAATATCTTTTTATATTTGATTAAATGATTCTTTACACTTCTCTGACCACACAAACTTTTCATTTTTTCTTAATAAATTATGTAATGGGTCTAAAATAATTGCACTTCTTGGTATGTATTCATGGTAGAAGTTAATTTTTCCCAAAAATTGTCTGATATTCTTTTGTGTCTTAGGAGTTGGAAAATGTCTTATCGAGATCAAATTGTCTTTTAGTGGTCTTACCGAATTGTTCTGAATTACATGGCCGAGGTACTTTACTGAGTCTGAAGCAAAGTTACATTTCGTAAACTTCAATCTAAAGCCTTCTTGTATTATGGCCTCTAATACATTTCTTATGTGTTTTATATGTTCTTCAAAGGTGTTCGAGTATATCAGAATATCATCAATATAGTTTACGGAGTATCCTGTGAGATTGTGCTTTCTTAGAATATTGCTTAAAATTCTCTGGAAAATTGCTGGTGATGTTTTCAAGCCAAAGGGAAGGCAGGTCCACTGGAAGTGGCCATCTTGTGTGACAAATCCTGTTTTATATCTATCTTCCACCCGTAATGGTATCGCCCAGAATGCTGAATTTATATCCAGTGTAGTAAAATACTTACAATTTCTAGTTTTAACAATCAAATCATCTATTAACGGAAAAGGTTGAGCTTGTGGAACAACAATTTTATTTAGTTCCCTGAAATCTATACACAAGCGGGATTTCCTATTTTCACCCTTTTTAAATGCCAATGTCACTGGAGCAGCGAAATGACTGTAGGATTCTTCTATTAAATTATTCTTTAGTAACATGGATATTTGCTTTTCAATTTCTAATTTATCTTCTATTGTACATCTGTATGGTCTTTTACTACAGTATCTATTTACTAGTAAATCTATGTGAGCTTCATAATCTCTAACTGTTCCTATATCATACTTGTCCTTTGCAAAAATTGTTTTATATTCCTTTATTATTTTCTCGATCTCAATTTTCTTTTCATTATCTAAATGGTCTGTCATACTTACAAACTCTTCTGTTTCTATATGTTCATTAAAATTTATTGCTAATGTTTTTATATTCTTTTCTTCATTTCTGTTTTCTTTAGACATTTCATCTATTTTATTTGTTCTTATCTTTTGTTCTATCCGCAAGTCCTCGTTTTGGGTTAGTTTGAATTTCTTTATCATATCCAATCCGATTATAAAATCATCAAAATATTCATTTTCTACTATGTATACATCCACCTCTTCTTCCAAATCAAATATTTTTATTTTTATTGTTATCAAGCCATCTGTTTTTTTCACACCATTAACCGTTTTCATATATGCTATATTCTCATTGTCCTTTTTTTCTTTTATTTTAATCAGTCTTGAATTTATTAAAGAGATCTGTGAGCCTGAATCATAAATGCCGCTCACTTCTAGTTTATTTTCTAACAAGAGCTTGATTTTGATTAATGGTGTACTTACTCGTTTTTTTTCTCAGTATTTATAACTACTTCAATAATGGAGTTTTTATTTACATTTCTGGGTTTAAAAACTTTTTCAGATTCTTTTTTATTTTTCTTGAACCAACATGACTCTTCCGGATGATATCTTATTCCTTTGTTCAAAGATTCACAAGTGTTACATGGCTTCTTCTCATTAGTTTTATTTTTATAAAGGAATGTACAACTCTTTATTGTACTTGAGTTTTTCTTGTACATCATACCTTCATATTTTCTTATCTCATTGAACAAATCAGTAGTGTCATTGAGTTCATCTCTGTTTAACCTATTTAAGATAAACCCAGGTAAACCTGTTGCAATAAGATCTATCATTGTTTTGGAGTCTATCGATTTGTTTATGTCTAGCATAAGCCTTTCTTTTCTAATAGCGTAATCAATTAGTAGTCCTTCTTTATATCTAAATGCGAGAGCATATGTAACTATGTCCCATCCTCGGTTTTTAAAAGTTTCTAAAAATTTGTCTTTCCATTCATTCCATTCAGCCTTTATTGTTAGTTTTATGGCCATCGAGCTATACCAATCCAAACAAGATTTTTCTAAAAATAATCTCAATATATCTATTTTTGTTTCATCTTTTGATATATTAAAGCGCTCACACTCCTTTTCAAAATTCTCAATCCAATGCATTGCATTAGGGTTCTTGCTTGTGAATTTTTCAATAATAAATTTCTCTGAAATATGTTTTAGGTTATGTTGATTTTCTTTCTTTGTAGTAGTTTCTATTAATTTTTCCAAGATATGTTGCAAATTGTCGTTTTTGTCTATTGGTTGTTTTGTGCTTATTTCTTCTAAATATTGATCTAAAAATTGCATATTACCTTCCTCATCTCTATATGTTTTCTTAAGATCTTCATCCAATTTTATCCATATTTTTCTACTTTGATACCTTTTCTTTATACTATTTTTTATTTTTGAGAAAGTATTCATTTTGACAATATATGTATGATGAATCACCGGCTTCAGCTCATCAGGTAAAACATAACATTTTCCTTCTTCTGTAGATATTGAGGTTATGGCTAATACATTTGATTTGCCATCATTTGAAGCTATCATCGTAAACTCAAATTGCAGCCGGTCCATCTTCTTTTAGTTAACAAAAATGTCGTTTTATAATGGATTTTATTGAGGATTTTCGAAATAAACCACAAATTGTTTCTCTGAAAACAAAGATTTGTTTTATTCAACATGCTTTTACAGTAGGTATAACAATTATCGTTTAACTAAAATTACACTTTTATCTCACCTGAAAACAAAGAAACGACATTTAAAGTTTAATAATATCGCCTCCTCAATTATATCCCTTTAATTATCTCTCTACAAGTTTTTATAACAATAAAATGCACAAAATAATCTAAACATCATCTGTCATTGAATGATACGTCACCCCGTATCCACAGCTTAAAAATTAAAAAAATGAAATGTCATTTCCAAGGAGGTCATTTCATTACATATATATAATATAATATAATATAATATAATATAATATAATATAATAATATAGTCCACAACTATCACACAACGCCGTCTAGTCTCAAGCTAAGCAAAGCTTGTGTTATGAGTACTAGACAATAGATAAACATACTTATATATTTCTAAATACATACATACACCCAGACACAGAACAAATTAACGGAACGGAACACATTCATTGTGCGTGCGGCTAGGGAGTGGAATTCCTTGCCGGAGTCTGTGTTTCCTGATAGCTACAACCCGGGAATCTTTAAGTCGAGAGTGAATAGGTTTCTTTTAGGTAAGCGCGTTCCATCGTCGACCGCATCGTCGCTTTCCATCAGGTGAGATAGCGGTCAAGCGCGAACCTATCAACAATAAAAAAAAAAAAAAAATCGTGCTCATCGCACAAACATTTGTCCTGGGTGGGAATCGAACCTACGACCTCCGGCATAGCAGTCAGGGCCACTAACCACTAGACCAACAGGTCAGTCCAGTTCTAGTGTTTAACTAATAACCCCGTATACTCGTACGATTGACCTTGTGCTTGTTAAATTTTTTAGCAGTTTAGTGCCGTCTTACCTTTGCTGGAATTCCCAATTTTTTGGCAGCCAGCCGAGCCAGTATACCAGACAGAATTTCAACCATTTAATTCACATGAATTGCCAATCGTAATATTTTTTTCAATTCAATAGCGTCCTAACGAGACTGCATATTAAATTCTTGTGAATAAAAATCCTCTTCAATAGACGTCTTGATTAGTTATCTTTAGAGTGTTGTAAAGGTACGAGGTATATTTCTAGAATTCTGGACCGTTTTTATATTTTTCTGATGGTAAGTACCTAAATTTAAACTATTAAGAGATGTTACCGATTTTTGTAATACAGTATGAGATACTACGTAGGTATCGCAAGAGCTGGTTCGAGGTGGCTCAAGAGAAGAATATATACATGGAAGGAGTTGCCTTCCGCCTTTGCCCAGCAGTGGGATAGTATAGGCTATTAAAAAAAATGATTTGCAATATGGTGATTATAGATTGTTTGTACGAGCAAATAAAGTTAGGATTACAAACACTGTTATTTTGCACTTTTTAGTGATTTTGTATATCTATTGAAGCCATTTTTTTTACCCTTTTCAGTTGTCAAATAAGCAATTTTACGGTTGTGCTATGATCCTATGAGGAGTCTTCCATAATTATCTACGAAGTTCAATATCAAATCAAGACAATATTTCTATGGTACCAATTGACAAGAAAATCCAAAAAAAAAAATTCAAAATCGGTCCGCAATTGCCCGAAAAATCGGCGGACATACACAAAAACACCCCCAAAAAACTTCCTCAAAAAATTCAACATCATTCATCGTTTTGTGCTCTCAAATTCACCGAACAAGGTTAATAATACTCGTAATATATGTATTAGTAAGAAAACTTTTTCAAACAATTTTTACATGTGTGTTTCGTCACACGTTGTACGAGTAGGTAATAAAAGGCTACAATATTTCACAATCAAACAGGATTTGATTATTCACGCTACAATAATGCAACGATTGATTTACAGCGATTTTATACAAACAGTAGCAATCAATACGTTTTTTGAATTACATAATAATAGAAAAGAGGCAATCAGATTTATGCATCCGTTCAAAATGTAACAAATTATGAAAGTTTAGACGTGAAATGAAAATGTTCAGTAATGAATAAAAGTACTAAAAGTATTTTTGCAAAATGTATTTCGAAATCCTTATAGCTCTATGTAATTATTAAAAAAAAATATGTTTATTTGTTTTTTTTTTATCGCTTATATGTAATTAATATCTTTCTCCGATTTTAGCTTGTTTTTTAATTCAACCAACAATACATCACTACATTGCAGGGGTATGTTTAATTAATAGTCTACTTTCTCTTTTGTATATATTTTTCTCTTCTTTTTATATCTTATTGCTTACGTTTGACCACTATCTCACTTGATGGTCGACGATAAAGCTTGTTTTCCTAGAAGTAATTAATTGTTCACTCTTTACTTAAAGAATCCTGTAACGGTAGCTATCAGAAAACAAATACCGGCAAGAAATTCCATTTCTTAGTTGTACGCAAGATGAAGAAAGTGCCTAACCTATTTGTAATAGTACATTGTTACACTAGGGGTGAAAGTAACTCATTTCGTCCCGAGAAGGAGTTGGCGGGCGAGCGCAGCGAGGTCGCTAATTCGAGGGGTTAAATGGGTTACTTTCACCCCGAGGTAAACACTGTGCTTTTCATTACGAATACGAGGAAACTAAAAATAAAATAAAAAGTTTGTAAAACCTGAGTCATCGTACCTATGATTTTAAGTAGGGATCCTTCTTCTGATTTAGGCGGTAAAAGGTATTCCACTACTGCTTTAGCCTCTTCTCTTATGAAATTAGGCGTTAAATCACTATTTTAATCTGATAAACATAACGTGTTAATACAAATCTCTGTTGTACGGAAATGTAAACGAAACTCGAAAAAAAAAACGACTGATTGCCATTTTCCCGCCATTTTGTTTTTTTTTTCTGCGGCCGGCCAGCTATTCAGCCTCATTAATGAAAAATTAGAAATTAATTGTAATCTTGTAAAGTATTTTAAAGAAATAGTTGAACAAATAAATCACTTAAAATATAACATAATTTAATTAATACTTGTCTTTAAGTTATTTCAATTTTATATCGCGCTGTAATTGACTGGCTGTATGGAAAATTGGAACATGGCTCAATAGAAATGTGAAGATAGAACTAGTTTTTTTTCTATATAATTTGACAGCTGTCAGTTGTAAAGTAAAACTCCCTAGGGATGAAAAGTATCACTTTCAGCCCGCTCCTCAGGCAACTTCAGACCTACTTTCAGAGTATGAGTAATGAAAAATATATTTAATAAATATTCTTACAGGACCTTGATGAATGCACGGCATCAAAAATTTGCAACCACACTTGGGTACCCACTTGTGGCCATCTTGAAGCCGATTCAAGTTACCGATTGTTTTTAGATGACTGTGATCTGCACGAGTATAACTGTGATAATAATGCAAGTAAGAATGGGAAAGTAAAATAGTTATTCCAGAATACGTTACAGCTATGGTAGCACCATTTCGTAAGATTTTCAAATTAGCTTATATGAAGTTATCACAATGGGACATTATTGCGTGGTGACATGGTGTACCCGTGTGCCAATTTTATCTACATCTATTCAGCCGTTTGAGGGCCACGAAGTATTAAACATACACAAAAAGACATATACATACTTTCGCTTTTATAACATTAGTATGATTTCAGAGTATATTGAAGTAGAAGCTAAAGTTTGTAACACAAAGTGTACCCAACGCGATCATGCTCATGAGATTACAAAACCACCAATTTCCCAGGTAAGTCAGTACTGAAGAAATTAGAACTGGAATTAAAATTACTAAAGAAGTAACAGGAACTATTGTAGACAACACTGATATTTCTACTATATTTATAGCTCCGAAGACATTAAATACAACAAAAACCATTCAACCAACACCTGAAATTACCAAAGCCATAGTGACTACTACTACTACAACTACTACTACTACTACTACTACAACTACTCCTGCTACTACTACAACAACTACTGCTGCTACTATTATTACTGCTGCTGCTACTACTACAACTACGGAACTAATTCCGAAAATGGATGAAAATAATATCAATGACGATGAAAATACAATCCCTGGAGAGACTACACAATTGACCACCACCACTATTCCAAAACTCAAACAAGACTGCTATCCTAAGCGCTGTTCTATGCCTTCAACGTGGGAAACTACAGCATTTGGTGAAACACGCGATTTTGTGCAAATACTCAGGGAACGTTATGGTGATAGAATTCGATTTTTAAGGGATACTACTCATTTTCCCAAAAATCCTATATATGTCAGAAAAAATGGAGCCTTTGTGCCCGGTTATCATGTGGAAAGGCAAAGACAGATATTATTTTAATACAGTGTTCTGCAAATAAATTAGAAACGTGTTAAAACTTTTGGATGTGAAGCCGAGACGCCAGTACATTTGGGATGATATTATCAGATATATTTATGACATTTTTGGATTCTAAACAAATATTTAGGGATACTAAATAACCACATTTTTTTTCTTCTAATACTTAACAGCCCTCTTTTATTTGCTTCGAATACGATCATGAAGGAATTAGAGTTGATTACCTTGCAAACCATCAAATATGTACACCCATTCTGGGTGCAGCAAGACAGAGTGTGTGAATTTTACTGACTAAACTCACTTGAGTTTCTTCGGTTGCCCTTTGCCTTTTTTAGCAAGAGTTACCGTGACCCTGCAACCCCTTCCACCTCAAAGAAAAACGCCATAGTAAGTTAGTAACAAACCTGCAAATTGTTAAAACCATTGGTTTGACAATGGCTAGTTTTCATAAAGTTATCTACAATGTTATCTATTAAATATTATGCCAATAAAAAATAACATTCTGACCATATTGTTCTGAAGCTGATAATCTTAATTGACCTTTATCACCGTACATGCATGTGACTGGCACGTACACAATACTGAATGCAGCTTTTAACATCAATTTGTCTACGATAACGACATTGACTTGATCTGTTTCTGACAATGGAGTTCTCATTTCTTGTCTAACATCTCCGACACTGATCTTCTCATGTGATATGTAAAGGCTATTTGTTAATTTAATTAAATAAAGTTCATTTATTTTAATCTTGTTACTAGGCTAAATGTTTCTATATTCAGCTTAGTGTTTAGTTTACCACAACTCTTGGCAATTTATGGCAAGATAACATCAAAATGCAAATCCGGATCGATATTTGTACATATGTACATATGTATATGCCCAAATCCTGTGTTGAGTGCCAACTACATCTAATCGTGTTTGGAATTAATTGGAACCATGTAGAATGTGTATTTGGTTAAAAAACTGTAATCCTACATTTGGGTGAAGTCCCTTTATAGATCCAGTTATATATTGCATTAAAAGGGTAGGATGATGGAGCAGAAAAACATATAAGACGGAACTAAAAGATAGACAGAATACTTCTTATTGAACACCGCAAAATATAATTGCGAGCTTAACAGTTAATACAACATTATAAATTTTATGCACTTTACAATCTTCAAAAAAGTATTACCTAAACAGTATTACTAGCATATTATACTGTTGTCATTTCTATTTTGAGATTTGCTATCATATATTGGGACAATAGGCTAGTGGCCGTAAAAAAATGTAATTAGTCCGTCTTTTAGATTATTCAAAAATAAGGGACACGTATTTTTTTATTTGTAAATTAAACCAAAAATGGCAAAGATACAGCCCATCAAAGTTACATGTGACGTTCCGCCGTGCTGCATTTTTTTGCACGGAGTGACGTCACACGTAACTTTAATGGGCTATATCTTTGTTATTTTTGGTTTAATCGAAAATAGAAAAAAATCGTATCCAATATTTTTTTTATAATCTAAAATACGGACTAAATAAAATGTAAATATTTTGACCCTACGTGTAATATCAGGTTTGAAGGTTACTAAAAGCTGTGTTCCGATTTTCAGTCATAATTTATTAATATTCCCATGCCTTTACATTTAGAAATTGCTCTTTCTTTTAAATGTAATTGACAAATAATTATTTTAACTTTATTGGAAAGCAGATACTGTGATGTAACTTTGCGATCTCAATACTAAAACTCGTTACGCACAGGTGGATATAGGACTACTCTGTTGACAAAAAGTGTAGGTAGAGATGTGACCAGCTATTTTTGTAACCACATGCCCAATTCTATAAAAGAGGAACCCGTAACAATTGTCAAAAAGAACCTAACTGCAAATATTACTAGACCGTATCTTTTCTAGCTGATGCAGAAATAGTAGAATGTACAATGATACTTTAATTATTATTGGGTCACTTTATTATAAATACTATTCTGAGCTAGTAAATGAATATTCTATTCTATTCTACGGTGTAACAATCGACATCGGTGATGGTCACAAAAAAATATGATTGCAAAAAATAAATTTGAATTTGGATTAGAAACAATTATTCAAAATTAATATGACGATTTGTAACAATGAAGTAAAGTGCCCCAGGTAAGCTAATGTCAAGGTAAACAGACGATCACAGATAACGTAGTAGAAAGAGCTGTAGAATTACTCTGTGAATTAGATGTTGCAATCGTTGCTAGCATCTCATGACGGACTATGATTGGTGTTGCGTTACCGCTGAGACTTACTAGCCCTTTGTTGTTTGCGCTTTATTGCACATTATGTGAAGGCACAATCTAAAATATTTGCCTGTATTAGTTTCAAAGGTTGATCGAAATCATCAGTAACTTCATATAGTATAGCATAGTCGGCCTTACAGTGTTCCCTCTGTTGGCAGACATGTCTTCAGGGCTTTAGAAGAGCCCAGTGCGTGTTGGTGGATGTAACATGTCTTCGATTTTTTGGTTTTAGGACATGCCGGATTCCTCACGATGTTTCCTTCACCGTTTTGAGAGCAGTGGTGATGAAATAAATAACACAAAGTAATGCGCCCGGCTGGGTTTGAACCCGCGACCTTCAACTTGTAAGTCGAGGCCGTTACCACTCGGCCACCACTGTTCTCTGTAACTTCATATTTTATGGCTTTTTAAATCTTAATTGGCATTTAGCTTGAATATTTCTAGATGTTATTTTAATTTTTTTATTGGCAGTAGCCTATCAAAACAAAAAAAAATATCTATGGATATGATTGGTAGATGTTATCTGACTAGCGACAGACAGACTGTCATAGAACGTTACAAACAATATAATTAGAACATTGTTAACGTCTAAATTATCTTTATCTCAAAAACTATACATCACCTGATAATGGCTTACGTTGTTATATTTTATTTATAGCTCTAACATTTAAAAAGCAATAGTTAATTATTATGGAGGTGTGAATGTTACCTTAACATTGCTTGTTAAAATGTCAGACGTTAATTTATCGAATAATTTAAGGTTGTCAAAATAAAAACCAAGTGGTAATGGTAAAGGGCAGATTGTAAATGTTTTGACGCATAATACGATGACTGTATTTTGAGAAAAGTTCGACAGAAGGGTATCGATGTGTAAAAGGAATAATGTACACCCATAGATACATATGAAAATTAAGTGGCAATCATAATTTATGCACTAAAATTTTACTTAAATACAGTTAAGTCATATTTTTGACAAGACATTAGTTAAATTAATTACAGGCAAATAATATAGGCAAATATCAATCAGGTTCAACTCTAGACTTCGGACCGCTACTGAGAAATTCCAGGTGGGTGACTCGATCACTAGAACAAAGTGTCTTTAATATTTCTTCTTCTTTTTGAGTCAAACTAAGTCGCAAGTCGCAACAAAATTGAGCGAAAGCAACTGCTATCTGGATTTTGAACAGCAGGAGCCGGCGATGCGGTAGGCCCAGAAAAGATGGCCGAATGATTTTTTCTACCTTAATGATTGGCCAGAAGTGGCTAAGGACAGAAAAGAGTGGAATAACGGAAGGGAGGCCTTTGCCCTGCAGTAGGACACAAAGAGCTCATAATAATAATAATAATTGGCCAACTCTTATACATTTTGGCTCGGTTGGGGGCCTTAATTATAGTAGCAACAGGGGCGTTCATTAAATCTTCGATGGTAGCCTAGGTACCGTACGGACTAGAGACAATGAAAAGCTTATGCGCGTTAAACTGTAGGATATATTCCTAGCACATTGATCACAGAACAGGTGGTCGATGGGTCAAAAGGTTCTGGGGTGGCAACCGCGCTCCGAAAGATGCAGCGATGAAAAGCCTCTCAGAAAGTGGACCGATGACCTGCCCGTATAACCGTTTCGCTTGTGTCGAATGCCTTGAGTTGACCACGCCCCCGAATCTTTTGTTCTGACCGCGTGACTGAGCGTTGAGATGACGTCATTCCCGTACATTTGAAGTCTTCTACTAGCGATAACGATTGCAGATTATCAACTTGTCTAGAGGTACTGCCCCCCTAGCCAAGTTACAACCGTTTCGCTTGCGCCGAACGCCTCGAGTTGGCCACGCCCCCGAATCTTTTGTTCTGATCACGTGACTAAGCGTTGAGATGACGTCATTCCCGTACATTTGAAGTCTTCTACTAGCGATAACGATTGCAGATTATCAACTTGGCTAGAGGTACTGCCCCCCTAGCCAAGTTACAACCGTTTCGCTTGCGCCGAACGCCTCGAGTTGGCCACGCCCCCGAATCTTTTGTTCTGACCACGTGACTGAGCGTTGAGATGACGTCATTCCCGTACATTTGAAGTTTTCTACTAGCGATAACGATTGCAGATTATCAACTTGGCTAGGGGTACAGGTGTGAGTCACGGAAATCCGATGGATACGAGATGCACAAAACCGTTAGTTGTGGCGATATTTGGTTAAGGCCTATCCGACAGTAATCGGCTGAAATGATGATGATGTGGACTTCTCCTAGAAAACGACTAACTGATACCGTACTAGCTTCTGACATTTTATGTAGACCTATGTGAAATATTGAATGGACTATGCGCCACCCACTAAGTAAAGCGCGGCCGGTTTAGATATTTTTGCGGAACTACCCGCTACTTAACTTAGATTGTTTGATACTAGCAGATTTTAATAACTCAATAATAGTATTGAAACCCAAAACATTTTAAACATTATGTGGGTCCAGTCTAAGACCTACATACCACTAACTCAATTATAGCCAAATGTAAGTTTATAACAATGTAAATTAATATTTAGTAACAGAATGTTAATGTTTATAAAGGCGATACCTAGCCTGTGTAACGAAATAAAATAAGATTTGTCTACATTTAGAATAAGATCATTTGTAAGCAGTTATTGTAATCATATCAAATAAAGAACTTGAAAAATCAAATCAAATCACTAAGTAAAGCTAATTAATTCCACGGATTAATCTATTCAGCAGCCTATCTATGTATTGGAGCTAATTATAGAATCTACCGAGATAGCGACTAGACGGTTACATGGACCAATTAATGCGATAATCTTAAGCTGTCGATATTCTGTACAACTTGTAATGTTTACCTTTGAGTAATTGGTTAGTAACTCATGTTTTTTATTATTATTTGTGCACAAATAGAAAAAAAAACAAAAACTTATCAATTCAGGTGGAAGAAGAAACTATCAAAGAACAGAAAAAGGACGCACAGAATGAAATGTGACGTCACCGCCATTCGTTTTTTTATATGGGAAAATCATACAATGACATCTTTCGCTTTTGGGTGGAGCGGTGGTTAGCCTTTTACCGACTAAAAAACCACTTCTGTTCCTTCGTTGCCTTTTACACCAGGGCCAAGTTTTTCTTTCAAAAGCAAACCCTGGGCTTCAGTAGGCTTCGACCGTGCTGGCCTCTGGAAGTTTAGGTTACGTGCGTTAGTGGATCATTCTTACCACTCCGTTATTTGAAGTGATATGAAAGAAAAAGCAGTGATAGCGTGACAGGACAGAATGGAAGAACAAAAAAACGTGTTTCTCCAACCCTAAATACAACAGGTGGAGAAGGGCTCCTGTTTGTTATTCGTTTTGTTAGTATAAAATATTGTACAAAATTAAATACAGGTACCTACTCACCTGATTGGGTCAATCGAATCAGTATTTCTAAGTACTGTATGTATGTATAGTAATTAAGTTGAGATTAGATAATGTTTTGCGAGCTTGTAAGTAATGTAGGAGGAATGTAGAATTATCGTAATGCTGATTAATATCGCAATGCAAAATGTAAATTTTTATTTAAAAATCTTAGTCCGATAGTTCATGCCAGGGTAAAAGTAGGATATCTTATCGACAATGTAGCAAAGTAGGGGGTAAAAAGGTAGTGCCGTTAAATAGTGATTCTTTAGGACTGATAGGACGTCTCATTCATCTGATCTAGTTTATTCTTTACAATTTGAAATTTTTATTTGCTTATTAATTAAACATAGATAGAACATCAAAAATAAAAATACACTTAACTAATTAAAACTACATAAACACGATAACGGCGTCCCGCATCCATCGGATTCTCGCAACCTTCACCAGGTCATCGGTCCACCTTATAGAAGGCCTTCAAACGCTTCGTTTTCCGGTACGTGGTCGCCACTCCAGAACCTTTCGGCCCCAACGGCTATCTGTTCTATTTTCACTTAAGTTGCAACGGGCAGGGTGACACTTTTTTTTTTTAAATTATTTATCATTTATACAAAGATTACAGGATTATTTAGTTTAAATAGCAACCAAAAAACCACTAAGGTTTAAACTTGTGCTATCATGAATCCATCTCAATATCGAAACAAATTGAGTTTTCAATTTTATACGTGTACGTTATTGTCGATATTAATTTATAAAAAACTTTCTGTAAATAAGTAGAAAACATTCTTAGACAATACTTAAGTAATATTGCTTAAGTTTATATTTGATATTTTAAGGAGTAATATTTCTTTTACTTGGGGGAGGTAACTCACACTGTGGCAACACTTGGGGGAGGCCTATGTCCAACAGTGGACGTCTATCGGCTGATATGATGATGATGATGACTGATAGACAATAACTCTTACCTAAAATATGGCGTCAAAAATTCCTCCGCATCTCTGTCCACTGGAAGTTTCCCAAAAGACTGGCGGCATTGCTACGTTGTATGGCAATGCTATCTCTGACCGAAGTAGTTTGCATATTAGTTTTCCCCGATTACTAAATGTATCATAGCATAGCATAGCCGGCCATATAATGTTCCCACTGTTGGGTCTCAGGCCTCTCTAGGAGAGGGAATGGGCTGTAATCCACGACGCGGGCCCAGTGCGGGTTGGTGGATGTCACAGGTCTTCGAATTTTTGGTTCTAAGACATGCCAGTTTCCTCACGTTGTTTTCCTTCATCGTTTTGAGAGCAGTAGTGATGATTTTAATTTTAGAAAGTAATGCTCCTGGCTGGGTTTCAACCCGTGACCTACAACTCGTAAGTCGGGGCCGTTATCACTCGGCCACCACTGCTCTCAAAAACTAAATGTAGGTATCAAAAGCAATCATTTGCGCCCAGTGGCTTAATTCACAAACACACACACACAGAAGGTACGAAAACTAGGCCAGATGAATGAGATATTCTCTCGGTTTCAGAGAATCGCCCTAAAATAGAATTTAATTCAATATGAAAAGTTTTCACATAAAGCCTTTGTGGAATTCCTAGACAAAGCCTATCGCTACCTCTTGTTTTTACATATTTTGTGTATCAGGGCCTCAAGTCAGATATAACAATAGTGTCAGAATGGTCTATCATTGATGTCATAATTGTCGATTTTGACAAGTTTGGTAATCTACTAATATAATGGCGTCATCATGACTTTCCAATGGTCAACCACTGACACTCCATTGAAAGAAGTGGCATAAAATGGTAATCTCGTACATTTTGACAAATGAATATTTGACGTTTGCGGTAATCTGCTAAAACTTTGACAGTTTATTTGATCAGTGTTCTACCATTAGAACGTTATTGTGCAGTTATTGGTTTTAATATGCTCAAAATTATCATTCTACCATGATTCTATTACAAGACCATTGACCGATCAATGATCGATCATTATGAATTAGCAGATTACAAACTTTTAGCAAAATGACAATGGGATCGTGTTGGAATGACGAATTTATAAAAATAGCAGACTTGGGGCCCAGTTCACAGTGATATTATAAAGGTTAAAATTTCTGCGTATGTTTATGCAGGGTTATTTGCAAATCACCAGCAACCTCTTAGGACTATGTTAAGAACATCATAAACAACAACTTTTGTTCTACGACTTTTTACAAAATATAACACATTTACCAAAAACAAACCTTCAAGATTTCGTTGTTCTATCTAACACATTTCAACTCTGTATCTTGCTGTATCTACTTACAGCTCCCGCGCACTGTTCTCGTAATAATAGTAAGCAGGCTTCCGAAACATTGTCATAACACTTATATTTGTTATTCGTTCGAACAGTTAAATGGATATAGATTGGTACACGGTACACTATATACGGGCATCCTATGTCCTGGGATAGCGTAGGAGCCTAGCTGGGTCGAAGCTTGCTGGGGTCAGGGTCTGTCTCCGAAAGAGAGGTTCGGCCCCAGTATGAAAGGCAAGAAGGAACGGAGTGGGTTTTTTAGTCAGTAAGAGTCTGACACTATCTCCTGTTCCGCCCAAGGGCGGGGGATATCATTTGAATGATTTTTATCCACCGAAAGCACATAGGATACTTTTTATCCTGAGAGTATCTTCCTTTGAGACAATTTTATACTTTCATACGGTCGAAGCTACTAGCAGCAGCTAGTATAGGTATATTATAATTTAACATAGTTTTCTATATAATTTATTAATATATTATATATATATTATATAATTTAACCTTTCAATCGTCAGAATTAAAGACACAATAGAAAGACAATGGGTGCGCGTTCGCTTGGGGTTTAATGAATTAACACATTAATATATATATATATGTTATATAATTTAACATAGTTTCCAAAAATAAACATCTGTAAAAACCTAGTAGGTACTAATGTTATTCCATGTTTCACCTTTGCAAACACAGATTTGAATTTTAATGCAAAGATAATGTTTTCTTAGAAAAAACTTTCGTGTCTCGCCTTTTGAACTTTTAACATTGTATGTGGGTATTAAACGCTAAGTTAGCGTGTTCGTAGGAGTTAGGAGTTACTAATTCACGTTAAAACGATTTTTTTAAGATTAGGGTTAAATTAAATTGTAATACTACTTCGGTTTAAAATTAGTAGTTTAGTACCTAACTGTATCATGCATCTAAGTGCATTGTAATGACTAAACTAGGTTTTTACGTAGGGAGCAAAGAGCATAGTAAATACTAGCTTTCGCCCGCGTACTTAAATAAAGCCTACGTCACTCAGGATTAAAGCAGCGTCCTATCGGTGAAAAAATTTTAGCAATGGGACTAGTACTTTCAGAGATTACCTCCTACAAATATAAAAACAAAAAACAAACTTTACCTTTTTATAATATTAGTGTAAATAGGTAGGGAGTCATCAAAAATAACTTCTTAAGCTCTAGGTGAAGTGGCGGATTAACTCAGCGTGACGGGGCCTGTAGCCAATTCTACCAATGGACCCATTAGATATTAGTAAAATGAGAGTGAAAACAAGCTTTTAATGAAAAACATTTTTTCATAGAAAGCTTTTATAGCTCGGTATACCTATATAATGAATACTCGTCAAGACGAATCATATGAGCCCAAACTCGATGGGGTTATGTCGTTTAATTACGCAGTTCCTATAGCCACACTCCGTTTCCATCATCGGATCAGCTCCATGTCATAATAATTTTGCATTGTCATCTAATTTACACATGTATGCAAAATTTCAGCTCAATCGGTAACCGGGAAGTGGGTCAAATTTAATTTGCAAGATTTGATTACAGACAGACATCGGGATAGGTGAAACTAAATAAAAGCTTGTAATATCTTTACTTTCTTCATCTGTAGGATCCGTAGATAGCAACAGCCCCATAGGCTGTTGGCTACATTGTCATTGTACATAATCGGAAATCCCTTATATGGTATAGGTAGGCTTGTTTTTGTAAGTCCAAGCAGGGGCCCCTAATGCGTGGAGCCCGTAGCATTTGCACGGCTCTAGAAGTACGAACAGTTTTTCTTTTTACAAAACTTCGAAGCAATATTGCTCTGAAGAGTTATTGGTTTTCTGTTGAAAGTAAAGTTATCTGAAGTACGGGTGAAGTTATGCAATTTCACCAAGCGATGGCAGATTTCTCCCAAGTTCTATATTCAACATTTTCGTGTGTCTACTTAAAAAAATATCTGCTAGTTATACACAATTAGATGAATACCGCTAGAAGTAACTCATTCATTCTTGATTTGAAAACTCCCGGGTGGAAACTCCCGGCAAGGAATTACACTCTCTTAACTGTACACACAATAAAAGTATTCGCCAAACGTTTTGTGCGTATGGGTGTGATGTTTCCACCATAGTTACAAGAAGTACAGGACCGTACGTAGACCCGCCGCTTGTAGAACAATGTTGAGCCGTGGTACTCCGTTTAGAGTATGTTAATTTAACCAAAGACGATGATCATTATATCGTCTATCATTCTTCTGATAAGATGCTATATGCAGTAATGAACATCTTTGACAAATGTCGATGGAAGACATTTCACAACTGCATTCCAAGAAAAGTATGTGGAGTATGTTTAACTTATCCAAAGACAATGCAACCCTGTGATCAGATATATCTTCTGTTAGACTTTTACTGTCTTAAACCTACCTGTGTTCTTTCAGTTACTTTTTTGATTCCAGGGTCTCGGTAACTCTTTCAAGCTATACTTCCTCTGGACTAGGGCATCAATAAAAAAAAAAAAAACAAATAAACTATGCAATTTTTTTGTTTTTACCAGCCTCGTTTTAAAAAAACAAGCTTTATTATTTTTTGTAACTTTCAAATATTTGCGTACCTAATCTCGTAGATTTATGTACACGTTTGAAATCGTTATAAGGTCAGATTCGTGTTTTTTTTTTTATCGACCCAACTAATTTATATCATGTTTTGTTTTTTACCAAGCGGTTGGAGAGATGAAAAGCATGTTGCTAAAAGAGTTATGAATTTACATGTGGATGGATGGAGAAGGAGAGGGAGGCCAAAGAAAAGATGGATGGATTGTGTGAAAAGTGATATGAAAGAAAAGGGAGTTAGTGATAGCGTGACGAGTGACAGGACAGAATGGAAGAAAAAAACGTGTTGCGCCGACCCCAAATAAAATGGGACAAGGGCAGGAAGAAGAAGAAGGTTGTCTGTATGGTCAATTTTAATAAAATAATATTTCAAGGTGTTCTCTTTATATTCATAGATTTTCAGAGGTTCAAAAAAGTTGGAAATTAATACCTGGCCTTAAAACAGTCAGTTCAGTCGCTCTGTTCATTTCAGGGCCTCGGTAACTCTTTTGAACAATACCTCAGCCCTAGCTTACGACTTGACCTTAAACCCTATGAAGCAATCTTCTCCAAACATTTCATACAAAAAACACGAGACCACGCAAAGTGACGTCATTAACGTTTATTTAAAATGGGCCCATTCATGTTACGAAAGCTCCGAAGTATTTAAGTCACGTCGGAGTACAGTTGTGAAGGACATGCAAATAGATTACTTATCTGCACTGGCCGATGTTTACGTTAAACTAGGTTAAAAACTATGCATATTGAATGTGGCTGTGTTTAATCTGAGGCTATTTGAGTGGATACTGAGTTGTTAAAGGAAATTGAATTGATGTCGGTGGTTGTTTTTTCAATCTGTTGGTTTAAAGAGAAAGATATTGTGGGTCGGAAATTGGTCCTTATTACACTAATGGTACCAACCCGCACTGGGCCCGCATGGTGGATCACGGCCCATTCCCTCTCTTAGAGAACAGTTTCCCGTCCGTCACAATAAGTTTACCCACTTATGAGTTTAAAAAAATGCTTGCATATACGATTATACTACAAACTTAGTCCAGAAATTATTTTGTACAACCTTTTTGTCTTTATGTACAAAACTGTTCTTTCCATCAAGTTCAAAATGATTTTCCCTGAAAGTCCTTATAAAGTTCTACTTTTCAGATTTTTTTCATATTTTCTAAACTTGTGGTTCAAAAGTTAGAGGGGACACACACATTGTTTTTTACTTTTAGAGCCATTATTTCCGAAATTATTGACATTATCAAAAAATGATTTTAGTAAACCCCTATTCATTTTTAAATACCTATCCAACAATATATCACACGTTAGGGTTGAAATTAAAAAAAAAAACACTTCCCAGTTTACATATAGGAGGGCTACCCTAATAAAACATTTTTTTCCAATTTTTATTTTACCACTTTGTCGGCGTGATTGATATACATATTGGTACCAAATTTCAGCTTTCTAGTGCTAACGGTCACAGAGATTAAGCGGGGACAGACAGACAGACGGACAGACAGACATGGCGAAACTATAAGGGTTCCTAGTTGACTACGGAACCCTAAAAAAAGGGTGATGATGATGAAGATGATTACCCTAATGGTATAAATGAGTAAGTTAGTTTGTAAGTGCGATTCTTAAGGTAGAACTACATTCGGCACACGTGGGCCATATATGCCGATCTGGGCGCGTCGGTCTCCCTATATTTTATATAGCAATTAGATTTGTAGAGCTACATTAGATTAAAGCCACAGGACGCCATGAGAAGCGACTCTACGTACAAGAATCATGGATTGAGGTCCATTTCCTCTCCTAGAGACTCCTCTCAAGGAGAGGAAATGGACCTCACGCCAATCGTCTTGATTCCCAATAGTGGGAACATGTAGGCAGTAAGGCTGACTATGCTATGCTATCTTAATTTAAACACTTAACCTCAGCTCTCATAAACCTAGTATTGCACAAACATTCTCATCTGAACACAACGCACGGAATGTCGCAACTCTCTATACATATTAATATACATATGTATATGTAGTTGTACATCGTTTGACCTGCATTCGTACCACTGGGCATCGACCTCACCTGCTTCGTAAGGGTGCGTTTCCACTGAGGCGTTGCTGGGCGGGGTAGAGCAGAATAAAGCAGAAAATAGGTAGTAAGTCATTAATTGAAACGGTGTGGAGTCGTATAGAGGAGAGCGGAGTTGAGTACAATCTCGGACGGTGTGCCGATCAGTTAAACTCAATGTGAAAAGTGGTAAGTGTTTTCATTGAAGTGGTGTGGAGTGATGAGGAGAGCAGAGTTGAGTATAGCCTCGTTAACTGTGCCGATTAGTTAAACTCAATCTTTCAGATAGAGCTTACCTAATGTTATCCTAAAAAAAGCGTGTATGTATGACTTTTTTTCAACTAGATATATGATGATGATTTATTTTGCTGCCTACACTCAAATAGTTCATATCTTTTCTGTCATGTTCGGGGCCGCACGCATAAACATATTTGCATACAGCCCGCTTAGCACCGCTTACACCAAGCCGATATTTCGAGCATTATGATTGGTCAATTCATACGCCGTTGAGCTCTGTTCCGCTTAGAACCGTATCAGTGGGATTGCACCCTGAATCTGCCACTGTGCACTGTATCGTAAACTGCAATACGAATTGAAAGCACTTTTATAGCATTCCATTTTTGTATTCCTGTGTATAGTTCGAAATCTGGGAGGTTTTTGAGCTATGTAAAACCGATAACCCAGGACAGATCAATCTGGCGCCGAGTGAGGAGGCACCCACTAATTTTTAATTAGTACAAATTCTTAAATGGCTTATTATTAAATGTTTTGTTATTATTTAAGTAAAGTCTCAATCAATAATATTCTTATACAGTTAAGTCATTATGTTTATAACCCAAAATGACACACAATTTATAGAAATATTGTACAGCCTATTTGATATTATAAATGAATTAATGGCGATCAAAATGGAAAAAACACTCCGCGTAGAATGTTCTAGTAGTAATTGTTATGAATGATTGATTCAATTATGAATATAGTTTACGACCTGCAGTTTTCAGAATCTATACGAGGCCAACAATAGAACTGTACAGGTTGCCAAATATTGGTGAGAAGAAGTATAGTTTGACAGCATCGACACGAAAAGAAGCGGAATTATGAATTTACGTAAATAATTTTGGGATTTCATTTATTTACGTAAATAATTTGACTACACAGATATGATCAGTAATGCATACAGATAGACCTCCATTTTTTGTGCTAATTAAAAAACAGTGGTGTATAATGCAATGCTCAAAGAGCTTGATTGCCAGCCAATAAAAATGTCATAACAATGTTATCATCATCATCACCATCATCAGCCGTTTTAATGTTTCCACTGCTAAGACTCAGGCTTCCTCTCTAGGAGAGGGAATGGGCCGTAATCCATCACGTGGGACCAGTGCGAGTTGGTGAATGTCACATGTCTTCGAATTTTGGGTTCTAGGACATGCCGGTTTCTCACGATGTTTTCCTTCACCGTTTTGAGAGCAGTGGTGATGAAATAAATTACTCAAAGTAATGCGCCTGGCTGGGTTCGAACCCGCGACCTACAACTCGTAAGTAGGGGACTATTACTACTCGGCCACCACTACACTCGATGTTATCAATCAACCTCAATTTAATGGGTACAGATAGAGCCCCATTTTTTGTACCAATTAAAAAGCAGTGCTGTTATGCTTGTAATATAATTTTATTATAATACCTACCTATAATGTAATGCCTAAAGCGCTTGATTGCCAGCCAGTAAAAACGTCATAACAATGTTATCAATCTGCCTCAATTTATTTGCTCCAAGCGGCTTGCCTTCGTCGACTGGCTCATTTCCGTCCTCTTCAAGCTTCCGTCAGGGTAATGACTTATATCCGTATTTATTGTAACAAGTTCTATTTATATAGAATTGGCTGATTACTTTTAAAGAAATTTCTTTGATGAGTTTGTTGAATGATTAAGAATGAGTTTGTATGTTTTCATTCAAATTAAAAGATCCTTTGCTGTTGTATTTTCCTCTACTTGAATCAAAGAAATTTTTTCGTGGCTATGGCTATTGTATTGGAAGTAGTCCTTCGCATTTTTAAGGAAATTTCCTTTGATTATAGACCTATTATTGATACCGGTTTTTTTATTTCTAATTATAATATCGATAAAAGGTCTTTAATTAAATCTATTTATGATTCATTACTTACACCGAGTTCAAGATACCTTTAGGTAAGTAATTGTCCCCTCGAGCGCCAGGGGTTAATGACCTGAAACATTGCCATTTTTACGTAAATCACAAAAAAAAATAAGTAAAAAGAAACTTTTTCTGGATTTTTCTTAGAAAAACAAAAATATAGAAATCAAAACTTTCGGCAAATAAATTTCGTATAAACATGTGTACAAAATGTCAATTAAGTGTTATTCAAGGTCTTTGTACAGACGTAAATACAATCGGCGAATACGTCTCCAAAAAAGCTACTTTTTAAAATAGTTGAAGATATGAGTGTTTTGATACGATTTGTTTCAACTAGATTTTCACGAATGTAATGAGATGTACGAATACACTCTTATTCATCTTCTTTATGGTATCAATTGTTTTGCTTGCACACTGCCACATATTTACGTTTTTTTTTTTTTGGTGGGGAAATCATCCAATGACAACCCCCGCTCTTGGGCGGATTGGAAGATAGTGTCAGACTCTTACTGACTTAAAAACCCACCCCGTTCCTTTAAGCCTTCATACCGGGGCTCGAGTTCCCTTTCGGATAACCCTGGCCCCAGTAGGCTTCGACCCGGCTGGGCCCCTGCTGACATATTTACGTTCAAAAAGTCACGCCTTTTCCCATAGGATTTGGTACAGACTGCAGAACGCCGTACTTACTACAGACATTTATGGTAAAAGCCAGACAGTTGTTCCACTTTTTGTAACCACTTATTAAAAAAGAAAACCTAATTTGCGTGTGTACATCACCTGTCCAATTTTTTTATTATCTGTAAAAGTTGTGCACAACAAAAAATATAAATTAATTATGTTTTGTAAAAAGTCATTGAACAAAAGTTTTCGTTTATGATGTTAGTAATACAGTCCTTTTTTTTTTCGGTGGTGAAAATCATCCAAGACAACCCCCGCTCTTGGGCGGACCGGGAGATAGTGTCAGACTCTTACTGACTAAAAAACCCACCCCGTTCCTTCAAGCCTTCATACCGGGGCTCGAGTTCCCTTTCGGATAACCCTGGCCCCAGTAGGCTTCGACCCGGCTGGGCCCCTGCTGTTGCTAAAAACTCCTTGAGGCGCGCGGGAACAGTACGGGCCGTCGACGCCTTGAGCTTGGTCCGGGCAGTTACCGGACGGCCGGACAGCGAGCTACCCATTGCTCACTGTCCGCAAGACCGCGCCTACAGTAGCCGGAAGCCGGCGAGAGCGAGTAATACAGTCCTGCAAGGTTGTTAGTATTTTACAAATAAGCCTGTATAAGAAAACCTTTTCTTTGATATTTCTAGAGTATTAGCATTATTGCGGCTCTCTACATATTGGGGAATCTATCCCATATAAGTGATATATGCCAAGTGTACAAAAACTGCGTTTATGAGACCTGCCCCCCTAGCCAAGTTACACCCGTATCGAGTCGAATTCCGTTCTCCAATCGGTAACGCTTCGGTGTCAGTAATTGTAGAAAACGATAAGTGGGTAGCCATGTTGACGCACCTGCGTCGGCCGCTCGTTCTACAATGTAGCGTTTGTTTATCATAGGATGTAGCGTTAAACGTTGTAGAAATTCATTCTATCATTTTTAATGATGTGAACTTGGCTACGAATTTTCTATTTGTTTGTTCCGACAACGCGACTTTACGTTGAGATGACGTCATTCCTATACGTTTCATAACTTTTCTACAGCGTTAACGATTGCAGAATAACAACTTGGCTAAGCGTGCAGTACCCCTAGCCAAGTTGCTAATCTGCAATAGTTAATGCTTGTAGAAAGCTTCAAATGTACGGGAATGACGTCGTCTTACCGCTCAGTCACGTGGTCAGAACACAACAATTGGCGGCACGGTCAACTCGAAGCGTTCGGCGTAAACGAAACGTTTGTAACTTGGCTAGGAGGGCTGTTCCGTCGAGAAATAGGTCGTCTATCCTAAAATAACGTATTAAACCTACCTTATCTTCTGTACAATCACACTGGGAGTCAGGGACATGCAAATTAGTGACAAATTTAGTGGCTATTAAGAAGTTTCTTGATAGCAGATATAGCATAGCATAGTCGGCCTTATAATGTTCCCACTGCTGGGACTCAGCCTCCTCTCTAGGAGAGGGAATGGGCCGTAATTCACGCCGCGGGCCCAGTGTGGGTTGGTAAATGTCACATGTCATCGAATTTTCGGTTCTAGGTCAGGATGTTTTCCTTCACCGTTTTGAGAGCAGTGGGGATGAAATAAATTACACAAAGTAATGCGCCTGGCTGGGTTTGAACCCGCAACCAACAACTCGTAACTCGGGGCCGTTACCACTCGGCCACCATTGGTGAAGCTAGATATGGTAGCATGTATTTCATGGATGAAACTGAAGTAATAACAATTGAGGCACCTGTACTGTGTTTTTTTTCAGTTGGAAATCAGCTGAAAAAGAAAGTGCTCTTTAACTCTGGGGGTGAAGTAAGACGGAGACTAGATAGATTCTTTATTGTACGCCAAAAATAAAAAATTACAGATGAAACTTAAAATTATTACTGATTAAAACTTTAAACCCACCTGTGTTCCTTCAGATGACCTTTGCGTTCCAAGGTCAAGGTCACTCTTTTAAACCATCTTTTAACCCTGGCAGGTATCGGCCTCAGTGGGCCCCAACAGTTTTACTGTACCTTTACCCCGGGGATTCATCATCATCATCATTTCAGCCGATGGACGTCCACTGTTGGACATAGGTCTTCCCCAAGTATCGCCACAGTGAACGGATCCAGCGTGTTCCACATCCATCGAATTCCCGCGACTTTCACTACGTCATCGATCTACCTTGAAGGAGGCCTTCCAACGCTGCGTCTCCCGGTACGCGTTCACCACTCCAATACCTTTCGGCCCCAACGGCCATCATTCTGTTCTGCGAGCAATGTGCCCTACCCATGTCACTTAAGTTTGGCGATACTTTTACTTCGGGGGATTACCTGACATTATGTAATGATTACTTCATATACATGTGTAAAACCACCTGCGGCGCAAATATGTATTACAAATAAATACACAAGATATATTCATGAATTCTATTTTAAGAATATAAATTTAATCCCCGTGGGCGTAGCGTGGGAAGGCTGCACTGGATGCCTCTGTAAAGGTCAAGAGGGATCGATGCAGGTGCTTATTCAGTTAGGGAAGTATTCTGAGATATATAATAATTTATACTGCGTTGGAACTGATTTATTTTAGAATCTGTTAGTTTATCAATTTTTTCATTTGTTATGGTAGATTAGTGGCTTGAATCTTAGTTTGAGAGACTTGGCTCTGTTGAAGATTTTTCAAAGCCTTGGTTCTTGCTGTCCATGTCCGTAGGCTGCGATAACCACTCATCAAAATCAAAACAAGCTTGCTATAATACCACAAAGAGGTTCTCAGCCAACTACAGTTTGAAACAGAAGCTCATAATTAGAAAAAAAAAATCATAGGGCACTCATAAAATAAATTATATTAAAACCAAAAACAATCAAGTGAAGAATCACCATTGGACTAGCTTATAGTCTGTCTAATAAGTCAACCGACTTGGGAATTTTGTATAATATTCAATCATTTAAAAAATACTTATATTCGTTACTTTTTATAAGATTCTTCTGTTAGTAAACAATGATCTCTATCTATTAATCAACCTTGATTATTGAACCCGTGTTGACTACATCAGATTTCATTAAATCCTAATAATTACCAATTCGATTAACTTATTAGACAGACTCTAGGTTTGTTGCGATATATGTACATAATATTTGTTTTCCTAATCAATAGAATTTATTAGATTTGAAAAAAAAAAGAACCTTGATTCCAAATTCAAAAATTTATCACAAAAATCACTTTCTAATTAAAATTCTACTGCGCTGATCGTGAAGGCCAAAATCACAGACTCCTGACTCGTATTGATGCCGTATTCATAATATTTAAAATGTTTTAGTGTGGTACCAACATAGATAACAAAGAAAACTTCTGTTTTGATAATTTCAAACGAAATTTCAACTGAATTTGTCTGTTTTCAATCTTGTTCGTAGCTTTCACGTGGTCAATCCGTCACATTTTAGGTTTTGGATAATTGTTATAGGTAGATATCTGATAAATTGTCACTGTGTAAAGCCACATATCTCATCAGAAGGCATCTGATGGATTATGTGGCTTTAACTAAATACACAGTCTGTCAGTACTCGGAGGCAGTACCACAGAGCTTGGAATTATACTATAATAAACTTCGTAGCGGCGAAAGAGTGTTGAGTACCGTGTCATTTTCGATATTCAAAGTTTTTGTACGTCATTGGTTCGTTTGGTTGGTAGTACCGCCTTTAGTAGCGGCTTCCGTGGCATATATATTTTTACAACGATATTGGACCATACGTCCGATTATAAAAACCTATAAAGGATTACTTATGAGTCTGCATTTTTATCCATCCGTCTGCCACAGACTCACAACCAGTTCGATCCGAATATATCAATTAAAAATGGTTCACATGTGAACTGTAACATACATAAACACGGACTTGGTAGATTTTTTTTTTTTATCTGTTATAAACTAGTACTTGACTGCGATCCCGCCTGATGGTAAGCAGTGATGCAATCGTTGATGGTGAGGCGCACTAGTTTAATTAGATAAATTTGGAATATGGGGTAGGTATCTTTTTGGGGACAAAAAATTAAAGTGATTACACGCTTAAATCATTCCTTGTGAGCCTCGGCCTGTGGCTTAGGTCATCACTATGGAAAGGGAAATAAGAGACAAATTGGATCGAATTTGGATTATTTTATAATAAATTCTACAGGGCTCAGCCGTTATGGTTATTGGATTGTTTGAAAGACTTACTGCGGCTCTGAAACGCAAATTGCAACTGAAGGAATACGGGTGGGTTTTAATCAGTAAATGTCCGAAACTCCTTCTCACTCCTCTCCTAGCTAAAGAGCTGTTTGATGATAACCAAACTAAAAAAAAAAAAACGGGCAAGTACGAGTCGGACTGAGGGTTCCGTATACACTTACCTATAAAAACAGTTCAATTCCCGAATTGAGTTACAAAGATTTTTCCGAATCGCAAAAAAAGTTTTTTTTTTGTGACGTAACAACAAATTTAGTTTTCAGATTTTTTCCTATACAATGTGCTATAAAACAAGGCTTAATGCCAAATTTTAGGATTCTAGGTCAACGGCAAGTACCCTACGAATTTAGATTCCTTTGAGAGTGTCGAAATACAGGTTTTTTTCCACAAAAACAGCCGTAATTTTTGTTTAATTTCAATTTGATACCTCTACATGTTCTCGAGATAAAGGGTTTGGACAGATAGACAGACAGACAAAGGGACAACAAAGTGTTCCTGTATGGGTTCCGTTTTTTCCTTTTAAGGTACGGAAACCTAAAAAGAATTCCAGTGCCTCGGGTTGACTCATATCTCTATGCTCTAGATCGGATATAGACAGTATTAATCGGAAGCGGTGAGCAAGCCGCGGAAATGAACGTAGCCTTAGGCGGCGTCGGAAGGCAAGCGTCTACTAATTCCGAGCTTGATTGTATAGTGAAGGTGTTTGGAAGTGATAAATATCGATAGTCTTTTGTTTTCTTTTTGCTCTGATGTACAGTTGCCATCACGGACCTTGAAAACTTGCGCAGAAGTCAAATATTCGGTCTCTTTAGTGGTGCGAAGTGCGACGCGGGGGCGGGGAGTGTCAGTGATAGGCTGGCCGCGCCATCGCGTCATAGACGTCACTCCTGACTCGTTACGTTTCAGCATGTATCTAACAACGAAGACGATTGGTTCGCCAATGTATGGAATGCGCAAAGCGATCCCCACTCTGACGCCGAGCGTTCAAGATCCGTGACGGCAACTGTAATGAAACTTTTTTTTTGTGTACACAACAATATATGTGAGATAGCGATCTAGCGCGATCCTATCAACAATAAAAAAAATCTAGGTATATTGGTTTACTCAATTATCTCGAAATTAAGATCCAGGTATTGAAGTTGTTTGTAATATTGGCCTAAATTATTTTGCTTTTTTATTTATGTTGTAACTTTGTACGAAAAATTTGTTGCGATTACTTAATCTGAAAAACTAGTCATGGTTCATAGATAAATGTCATTTAAAAAAGTTCTTGTTTTGTTCACTCTACCCAATTTAATCGATTCGACAGCTATGACGTCACAACACGGTGCTAAGTCGATCCTATTCATATTTTAAACGCATTATAGGTTTAGGTATACATATTTACGAGCAACACAGGGCCGTGTCCATGACATGTCACGCCCTATTTTTTTTAATTAAAATCGTTGCTTAAGAATTACTCTTGTATCAAGGGCTTCACAAGGAACAAAGACAAAAGACATCCAAACTCGAAATAATTATCTGTAGACCAAATACTTGGCTTCTGCGGTAATTATTGTCACGTAACAACTGCATTAACCATACTTACTGATAATTATTTTTCAATACATTAACCCAAAATCCGCCCTTATCCCACCACTTACAAGCTATTTTCCGCACTAGCGCATAAAAGTGCGAGTACTCTCCCCCGCCATAATTGATTGTATTTATCGTATCAGGTGCTAAGAAACCGCCATGAGGTTAACCCACGTTCATTTATTTTTTCGTAACTGTATTGAAAAACGTCGTTTGATACACCTGGAAATTTGTCACTGCAGCACTTGGCTCCATAACACCCTCTCCTGCGGCTCGGGTGAATTCCGCCTCCACTCCACTTGTATCAAAATGCACTATAGTTTAGCCACAAAGTACTCAATAAAGGTTGTATTTTAATTTATAAAAAAAGTAGAACAAGAACTATTATTAAATATTGTTACCAAGAGGCTATGATGCAAGGCGAGGGAAAATTAAATCAGCCTTAGATTGTCTTTTAAGTGCGTTTAGCAGCACTAATAAGATTATAATATACATAGTCTTGAGTCTTGAGTCTCTAAGGACATTTCATACTAAGTTCTGAGTATTAGAAGGGGCGACATGGTATCATTGTATATGGCTAGCTCATAAACGTGATACAATATCTATTTAGGGTGACTGGTAATTAGTGACTGATACTTATACACGTGATTGTACTCATGATTACAAATAACTGTCCCAAAGAAAGTTTTTTTTATACTCATTAATTTTATCACAATAACCAATCAGCTGTTAGAAATTCGCGCGCTCGGGAAAAGGCAATGAACTTACTAGTAGTAGAGCGCCTCACGTTCCCCCCTCCCCCGCCCGCACTGCTCCCCTTGCCATGCTGTAGTGATATAGGTAATAATAATAGTCACCCCGGAAAGCGCGTCGCCTGTTTTGTTTATTGTGATAAAATTAATGAGTATAAAAAAAACTTTCTTTGGGATTGTTGTTTTTAATCATGAATACAATCACGTGTATAAGTATCGGTCACTAATTACCAGTCACCCTATATATACGAGTATAAAAGCGAAATACCACTCACTGATTAATCACGAAAACTCAGATACTATAACACATACAAACATATTTTGTCAAGTAGGTTTCCTATAGGGTGTAGACATCCGCTAAGAACGGATTTTCCGAAATTCACTCCCTGAAGGGATAAAACGGGGGTCCAAAGTTTGTATCCTTTGGAATAATTTTCTACTTTAACGCGGGTTTAGCCGCTGACAGCAGCTAGTATAATATTATAAAGCTAAGGAGCTTGTTTGTTGGTTTGAACGTGCTAATCTTAGGTACCAGTAGTTCAAAAAAAAAGTTGCTTAGTGTTATATACATGGGAGCGGAGCTGCGACCAAAGACGCGGGTGAAACCACGGGGGATGGCTAGTCACATGATTAAAATCTTCTCCTTCAACTTAAAAGGTCAAGTAAGCGTAACCAAATAATTAATAAGAAATTACATCATGAGCATGATTTGGGTATGCGTAATCTGCTTTATAATGTTCCCACTGCTGGGACGCTGCCCTATCCTAACTGAAAGGGAATGGACCGTAATCCATTACGTGGGCCCAGTGTGAGTTAGTGGATGATTCGTGTGGAAGTGACGCCCGGGTGTCGCCACTGTGGACCGCCCGGAGGACACGGTGGAGATGTGCCCCGCTTGGGCAGAGCACCGACCGTGTCCTGGAGGATGCGATCGGCGGCAGTGATCTGTCGCGCCGGGCCTTGTTATAGGCCATGGTCCGAAGCGAGGAAGAGTGGCAGGCGGTCGCCTCTCTCTGCGAAGCAGTGGAGGACGACGCACGCATGAGGCAAAGGCACTCACGTCCCGGCATCCATTAGGATTCTGATTCCGATTTCTGGCCACCTTAGGCGTGGGCTTGCAGACGGCAAGCAATGTGTAGCTGAAAACATAGCTTCCAGTTTTGGATTCCAGGACACGCCGGTTTCCTCTCAATGTCTTGCTTTACCGTTTTGGAGATGAAATAAATTACACAGTTATACGTCTGTCTGGGTTTGACCCCACGATCTACAATTTATAGGTCCTGGCTATCACTGCTCATAAACATATGTATATTCATTATCATAAACGTTAATAATGAAGTAAGTTACATTGATTGCGTATTATAATTCGGAAGTTATTTAAAATGCATAACATTATAAGATCTCAAGGTTCCACCTTGAATTTTCGACGCAATAATATTGTAAGTACCTACTGGATTTTTGCGTTGTACATATTTCTGACACCATTTTTCAAACTTTGTGAAGAGAGGCAACAGTATATGACACGAAACCAGCGGGAAGCTCCTCTCTTATGGATAAACTCAAATTAAATCAAAGTAAAATATATTTTTTTTACATGCAAGTGTTTAAAAAAAAACATTTTACTCTTAAACGCGTTCTTATCCCACCGCTTTTAAGTAGCAATTAACTGTTTTCCCACTAGTGCAGAATAGTGTGCTTGCTCGCCCCCACCACAGTTTTATCACATTTATCGTATCAGGCTGGGAGCACGTCGCCGCTTCGACACCCACGAGGCGCGCGTCAACCCCCACGAGTCAAATGTATTGAAAAACGTCGTATGATACACGTGCAATTTGTCACTGCAGCCCTCGGCTCCATATTACACTCGCCTACGGCTCGTGCGAATTCCGCTTCAGTCGCAATGACTAACTTTCTGCACTTGTATCAAAATGTAGGTACTGTTAACGGCTCAGTGGGTGATTGATTGAGCGATTGGATGCTTGGCTGTGCGTGTCGCTCGGAAAAAATATTTGTGTGGCTTACAGATAGTTGTAGTTCCGGGTCTCGGTGTTTTTTTGCATATAATACACCGCTAAATTTTAATCGTTTTAATCCCGTGGAGGGTCGATCCGGTACATGAAACACTATCGATTTGTAAAGATAAAATTAAAAAATAAACTTCCTATTTTTCAAAACTCGTATTAATTCACGTATGTACGAAATTAGTATCTTTAAGAAAACGTCAGCTGAGCGAGTTCAATGACCTGTAGTTAATAGTCGGCGTTGCGTACAAAGTACTTACAGGTCATTGAACTCGCTCAGCTGACTTTTTCTTAAAGAAGTTAATTTCGTACATGCGTAAATTAATACGAGTTTTGAAAAAGAGGTACTTTATTTATTAATTTTATCTTTACAAATCGATAGTGTTTCATGTACCGGATTGACCTTCCACGGGATTAAAACGATTAAAATTTAACGGTGTATATGTAAGTTTACATGTTTATGAACATACCTACGATATGGGAGTCAATCCTGGTGTGGGGCAAAGTTTAGAAAAAGTATAATAAATGCTTCGCAGTTTTTACTCGGCACGATTTGTAAGAATGGGCTCTCCAAGCCATGGCACCGTTTCAACTTATCTACAGGTGTTTGTATAGCAGGCAACTTGCCAAGTATACCCTTGCAGATGCAGCGCAACATTTTACGTGAGCACTCTACAAGTAAAATAATCATATTATGCATTATCTGCTACGGGGAAACGTCTTCATCATTTTCCAATATTTTAACACTAATATTGTAAAGGCAAAAGTTTGTAGTTAGTGATCATCTTCATTGTCTTTATTGGTTCTATAATTTTCTGTTCTGAAATTGTCGCTATATAAAACAACTGCCCCCCTAGCCAAGTTACAACCGTTTCGCTTGCGTCGAACGCTTCGAGTTGACCTTGCCGCCAATTCTTTTGTTCTGACCACGTGACTGAGCGTTAAGACGACGTCATTCCCGTACATTTGAAGCTTTCTACTAGCGTTAATTATTGCAGGTTACCAACTTGGCTAGGGGTATTGATATCTTTTTTTTCACAAAAATGCTGGTTATTTTTAACGAAATTCTATTCAGATTGCCTTAGAATTAATTTGAAATAAACTTTATATTTATGAGCACCCAACCCGGGATACATATCCATTCAACTGCTCTTACGTGATTTTGATGCTCTCATCTCTCATCTTTCCCTAAATATTTTGGATACACAGATATTTTATGGATTGTCTAGGTTTCTATTGAAATCAAATCATAATTTTGTGTAAAATTAATCAGTTAAAACCTCTGAAAATCTGATATTTTGCATGAACTTCAGCCCTATTTTTTTATATCTAATGCACTAACAAATTAAAAAATAAAGAAAATATATTTAAAAAAACCTTGCCCAGTTGTTGAGTTTTTTGATATCATCAATGAGTTGCTTTATTTTGGGAAATTTGACTTCATAAATCAAGAAAAAAAAAGAGTCAAATCTGAAGATATCACAATTCTAAGTGTATAGTGTGTGTAGTGTGTGTGTTTAGTAAAAATATATTTTTTTTAATAGAAATAAATACAAAAATATTAAAAAAATAGTGCTTGGCTGCGATCTCAACTTTGTTTTACTCTCCTTCCAATTGCAATCGGTCGTCAGACCATAAGCGAATTAGTTTTTAATACAAATGGCGTTGTGGTGGAGCGGCCTATGCTTCTCCTCCCACTTTCCCACTTGATGGCAAATATAGTGATGCAATCAGTAATGGTAATTTCATAGGTAAATAGTTATTTCTGTAATTTGTTTCACAGTTGAGAACGTTTACTATCTACACAAGTTTAGCCTCGGACTTGACCGGTTGGTTGAATGCCAAACCGAAGATCACATGACTCGAGTATATTTCAAAACGTTTTGCAAATGAATTCATGTCACCAGCCTTGTCATTTGAAGCAACATTATATTTTGTAATAAACTGGTATTTATGAAGAAGATGCGCTTATATTATAATACGATTTTGTGGCCACTGAACCCAGTTTTAATTGGTTTGTCGTAACATCCCGTCTTATGTCAAAGTAATTTATGTTTTATTTTGTATCTGTTATTTTTAAGTTTGACATTTAAGTTTGTGATGAGTTTACAATATCAACTTTATATCTGGTTTAAAATATTTAATATGTATTTTTATATACACCGTTAAATTTTAATCGTTTTAATCCCGTGGAGGGTCGATTCGGTACATGAAACACTATCGATTTGTAAAGATAAAATTAAAAAAATAAAGTACCTCTTTTTCAAAACTCGTATTAATTTACGCATGTACGAAATTAAATTCTTTAAGAAAAAGTCAGCTGAGCGAGTTCAATGACCTGTAGGTACTTTGTACGCAACGCCGACTATTAACTACAGGTCATTGAACTCGCTCAGCTGACGTTTTCTTAAAGATACTAATTTCGTACATGCGTGAATTAATACGAGTTTTGAAAAAGAGGTACTTTATTTTTTAATTTTATCTTTACAAATCGATAGTGTTTCATGTACCGTATCGACCCTCCACGGGATTAAAACGATTAAAATTTAACGGTGTATATGTATTTTTTTCTATTAGTAATAAATCATCATTGTTTTAGTCAAAAGACGTCTACCTTCTAGACTTAGGCCTCCCCAAGTGTCGCCACATAACGAATGATCCTGTGCGTCTCGCATCCATCGCGTAAAAGTATCTAATAATATTTTAATTCATTAACCATTGTTTTTCTATTGTGGCCCTAATTACGGTAATTTGAAAGGTTAAAGAAAATATAATGTATGCATCAACACATAAACTTGAATTCAGTTTTGTAGTTTTGCTTATTTATATAGCACTTGCACAGCGAGCTATGGAGCGCAGCATACTTTGTATTAAATTAGCAGATCCTATTCCATCACTACACTACGCTCCAAAACGCAAATTGTTGACGTGGGTAAAAAACCTGCCCATGTAAATGGGACTGGGTATCACATGTCTGCCGCATGCCTAACGAGTGGGCCCGTAACTCATAGGATTGGTGCCCAAACATAGCGACTCGACACGAGGCTGCAACAGACCACGAAGGAGATGGCAGGACGACCTGGACATTTTCCTTGGGAATTGAAAAAAGATAGCTAAAAATCGTGATGGTTGGTAAGAATGAAAGAAGTTCTTTCCTACTCAGCAGTAACAAATTGCTTTGAATTTAAATACATAGATATATTCTTAATTATTTGCCATTCATCTATTCATCCATATAATTGTCCAGTTTTTTTTACATGACCTACCTAATTTATAAGATTGATTCATCATCATCATCAATTCAGCCGAAAGACGTCCACTTTTGGACATAGGCCTCCCCAAGTGTCGCCACTATGAACGGTCCTATGCGTCACGCATCCATCGGATTGCCGCAACACTTAGAATTATCTAATGTTCGTTTGGAGCAGAAAGAGGAGGAGGTTAAGTCATAAGAGCCGCACGAGTATATCTCCAAGGTCAAGCAACGCTGGTCAAGGTCAGTATGTGGATGGGCGACAGTCACACATCGAGACTTAAATTATGTCTCGAATAACACGTTAAACTGTTGATTCCAGTTGTCATTTGTAGATCTTTGAAATTCGTTTCGAATAGTTACAAGTCAGGAATTTGATACCAGTCTTGCTTAAAGGAGGAGGCTGACCGCATCAGGCGATAGTGCTCACAGCGCCCCAGCCGCCGCGGGGATTCCTATCTCGATTTAAGGCCGACTTGCGGACGGCGAGCAATGGGTAGCTAGCTATCCGACCGTCCGGTAACTATCCGGACCAAGCCCAAGTCGTCGACGGCGCGCACTGTTCTAGCGCACCTCAAGAGGGGGGGGGGTGACCTCATGGGTTGTGGAGATAGGCAGTTGCTCCATGTAAAATTATCTTAGCGCATCACAGTGTCTTAGTAGAGGCGATTGATGGCGGCGACCTCTCGCACCAAGCCCTGGTTTAGGCCATGGTCTAGAGCGAGAGAGAATGAAATGCGGTCGCATCCTTCTGCGAAGTATCTAGTAAGTATCATCACGCCCCGGGCATCGGGCTTTACTAATTAGAATACTTGAATTTTTCTAACTGGAGAACCTTTATTTACGCTTCGCCCTCGTCCTTATTTTTGCTATTACCATGACTACAATTATAATTTACTACTATACCCGATTGGGTATAGTAGTAAATTGAAGGAAAATTATTCAATCACCACACAAAATTATAAACTTGATTGGACAGTTTGTATGGAGAGACAGATTTTTTTTTTCGTTTACTGAAAAAAATTTTTGTGGAAGGTTGTTCAGTTTCGTCTACTGAGCAAGCCCTTAAAGTTTGTGGAGGGCTGTCCCTTACACCTTGTATATATATCGCTCCTCCCACCGAATAATATCGTAATGTGATAAAACGATACTTTGCGTTTTATTGCATATTCATCATGTAGGCACTCTCTTACACTTTGTGAATTTTTTTCACATTTTTCCTATGAGTACATTACAAACTAGTATTTATATAACAACCATAGCCCTAATATTCCGTTACAGATTTATTGTTCTTGTTTACGTGAATAACATCGCTACTAGTGATTACGGATAGCACTGCAAATAAGTATTTCAATATGTTACGATAACGATATTATTCGAGTAAGAACAGCAAACTCGTTTTATAGTAAAGTATTCTAACAATACTATTCCTGTTGACATTTAATTTGAAAAATATGGTAATGCTTGGTTACTATTTTAATGTTATAAAATAAAAATAGCAATTACTTTTGCAATATTTTACCGAGACGATATCTACACTCAATCTACGATTGCTGTATTATCTATTACCGCGAGCCACAAGCATTACGCATCGCTTTCTTTTTTTCTAATGATAAAAAAGGGGTAGAATAATATCAAGTCCGTGGCACGTGCTGTCTAGTCGCCGTGTTTGATACAAACTACTACGTGGCTACTGATACAAACACAGAAGTTGTTTTAGCTTCTAGTAATAAACAAAATACTAGGAAAAGATGTTGTAATGAGCAAGAATACTATGACAACAAAAACAAGAGACTCAAAAATAGCGGTAATCTTAGGAAAGTGCATGTTCAAAAAAGCAATATACTGCTAAGACCATTGGTCCTTCATGCTGATGCAAAAAACGCTGTGCCATAATATTTTCTATAGAACAATGCCAGGAGATATTTGACACTTTTTATAGACTGAAAGATCATGAACTCCAATGGCATGAGACACGTTCAAGCACAACCTGTAAAACGTATGACCTTAGAAAGAAAAAATAAACAGGACACAAACAGTTAAAAATTATTTCAAGCAGGACCAGACTTCTGTTCAAGTTTGTAAAGTATTCTTTTTGAGTAGTCTGCGAATTTCAGAACAGGTAGTTTTGACAGCTCCAGAGAAAATTAGGCAGGACGAGAGCTTAATAGACAACAAAAGAACTCATTCTATAAGACTTCATATGATGTCCGAAGTTACAAAAAAGAGTATAATGACACATATTGAACTATTTCCATCTGTTGAATCTCATTATACACGCAAAAGACCCAAGCGCCAATATTTATTTGAAGAACTAAACATTTCCAAAATGTATCGACTGTACATTTTGTGATTTCCAAATCAAGAATATACACAAGAACATAAAATCTCACCCAGCTGGTCCAGGAGGCAACGAGGGTGCCGGATGTGGATTCGCCCACAGCCAATTGCTTGGACCTCCTGCTGACAACTGATCCAGACCGCTACTCTGTGTCGATATGTTCACCTTAGGGCAGTTCCGACCACTGTCTGGTTAAGTCTGTGTCTGTCTAGTCCCCGCCCGATCCCAGCTTTAGAGGCACCCGGCGGGTTTGGCGATACAGGTCAGCAGATTGGGATGGCTTGCGGTCTTTCGTCGCATGCTATCCTTAGAAGCTCACTTGCTTTTCTTCGAAGGATGCTTCGTCGTGCACAGATGCCGTGATGGATGTGTTACGACAGGGGTTGGAGTACGTCATCCCATTCTCTGACGTAAAAATGTCTGGCCAAGCTCGTCCATGGTTCAGCACCGAATGTATTCGCGCAGACGCGCTTAAGCACGCGGCATACCGAGCTTGGGTTGACGCTCGTATGCGCAAAGCAAGCGACGTGGCTCAAAAGAAGAAGGCCTTTAACAGGGCTGCCAAGTCCTACAAAAAGGTGTTAAGGAGATCTCGGTTTGACCACGTAAGCCGAATTGGGATACTCCTAACTTGCTTCATATCCTGCAGGTAGTAAAGCGTTTTGGTCCCTGGCTAAGTCGGTTGAATCGAACTTCTGCCGCCCCCTCACGTCCGCCACTGCTGAAACCCGATGGGTCGCTGGCCCAAAGAAAGCAAACTTATTTACCTCTCTTTTTGCTGAATCTTCTCGTCTGAATTCTGGTAACGCACGGCCCCCTACCTTTCCTAAGCGATGCGAGACAGCTACGGCAGATATTCGCATCCATCAGAAGGACGTCCGTAGTGTGCTACGTAACCTAGGCGTGAACAAAGCCAGCGGTCCTGACGGGATACCAGTGGTCGTGCTTAAAACTTGTGCGCCTGAATTGTCTCCGATCTTGACACGACTATTTCGCCTCTCATATGAGACTGGAAAAGTGCCGATTGCTTGGAAGCAAGCTAACGTGCAGCGTGTGCCTAAGAGGAGCAGTCGAGCTGATCCGTCAAACTACCGACCTATCTCTGTCACGTCCGTCCTCTGTAAGAATATGGAACGGGTGCTCAACAGGACGCTTTTGGCATACCTAGAAGCTAACGACGTCCTCAGTGACCGGCAATACGGTTTTCGCCAAAACCGATCTACTGAGGATCTTCTAGCGTATGCAACTCACTTTTGGAGCGAGGCCATCGAGAAGCATGGGGAAGCGCTTGCCGTCTCCTTTGATATCTCGAAGGCTTTCGATAGGGCGATAGGGGTCGTAGGTGCCAGAGCACGAAAGACGTATTGCTAAGCTTCCTTTCTTCGGTTTACCCGCTGGTTTGTGTGATTGGATTGCAGATTTCTTGAGGAATCGATCGAACCGAGTGGTTATTGATGGCTGCTCGTCCGGTCATGACGATAATGACGAAGACATGAGAACATGTGATTATGTTTTTTCATTTTATTAATAAACAGTTTTCTTTTATCATAAACCCATAGTTTTATTGAAACTTATATTTCTAATAATTGATATTACTTAATGGGCAATTGAAGAATAAAATAGTATTAAAACAATAATTTAATATATAATATGTATTATATCGGCGAAAAACCCAGTTACAGTCTATTACCGTTTATGTTTGGATGTCTTTGTTTAACGAATAACATTGTAGTATACTATTATTGTGCACGCTGTCCTTTTGTTTTTACGCGAATAATATCGTTATGTTTGTTTGCGAAATAATGTTTTTCTAGCGTATTCAGTAAAATATATTTTCTTTAATAACTTTGTTCTGATAAAATAGAAAATAAATAAGTTTATTTAGAATGATTCTAAAAAAAAATAACTTTCATTTGATATATAAATCATTCTCTTAGGTTGGACAATTTTTACAAAAATCATAAAAAAACACTGTTTTATTTATCCTGTAAAATTTTAATTTTTCGATAACGATATTATTCGGTGGGAGGAGCGATATATATATATATATATAAGGGAAAACCGACTGACATATCAACTACTGGGGCTAGTGTTACTTCTAGGCAAGCGTGCTCCATCATCGACCACATCATCGCTTACCATCAGATGAGATGGTGGTCAAACACGAGCCTATAAATAATAAAAAAAAATCTTGGTCAATATTCATCATCATCATCAAATCAGCCGAAAGACGTCCACTGCTGGAAATAACCTCCCCCAAGTGTCGCCACAAAGAATGATGGTGTGTGTGTCTGTGTATTAAAGAATATAAATTATATATTTCCATATAGACGTCTGTTACAAATTGTATTAAAAGCCTTGTTACGTTGCGTTGAGATTTCTCACGTGATACCGTATTAATGTCGAGGATAAGATGATATAAACACAAGTACCTATATATAATGGTGCTTGGTTAAGCTGGAGTACAAGATTGTGTGATTATGTAATATAAAATTGGATTAGTTTAGCTTTAAGCAGTTTTAGATTATCGAGGTAGGAATGAATAGGGTGGGAGATGTATTGTTCCGAAGTAGACCGCAAAGGGCAGCCGCAGGAACACAGGTTTTCTTTTTTCTTGGTGGGTAAAAATCGTGGTAAAAATCATCCAAATGATATCCCCCGCCCTTAGGCGGGGCGGGAGATAGTGTCAGACTTTTACTGACTAAAAAACCTGTCCCGTTCCTTCGTTGTCTTTCATAACGGTGCCAAGCCTCCCTTTCAGATATAAACCCTTGGCCCCAGTAGGGTTCGACCCTGCTAGGCCCTTACGGTTGCTGACAACTCCGGGCCCGTCGACGACTTGGGCTCGGTCCGGACGGTCACCGGACGGTCGGACAACGAGCTACCCATTGCTCGCCGTCTGGCAGGAACACAGGTGGATTTTAGTCAGATATCTATGGCATAGCATAGCATAATTAGCCTTTTACTGTTCCCACTGCTGGGCCTCAGGCCCTCAGGTTCAATGTCATATGTCTTTGAATTTTTGGTCCTAGAACATGCCAGTTTCCTTAAGATGTTTTCCTTCATCGTTTTGAAAGCAGTAAATTACATAAAATAATGCACCTGGCTAGGTTTGAACCCGCGACCTACAACTCGTAATTCTAGGCCGTTATCTTTCGGCCACCACTGCTCTACATCTATGGTGCCACATAAGAACTAAAACATTAAATTTTTTTTTAATGCCTTCACGACTTTTTTTTTAGTTTAATATTCGTGCATTGCTTTACATTGACTTAATAATAGAATACCTGTTACAAATTATGATGAACTTTTACGAACATGACTGAATTCAATAATTTATGGTCATACAAGTTTTTGTACAGTTCTTGTGTCTTCCTGGTGTATTACACTCCATACCAGTTTATATTTCGTTGTTATGAAGGTACAAAAATAATTGAAACCTTGGATTTATGGCAGAACTGGTTTTAATTGATCTCAATTGACTTTTACATCTTGCAAGCACTTTGTTTTATTTATAACTTTATTGCTATACATTATATTACCATTTAAAAAGTCGTCGGTGACATCATTGCAGTATTAAATTTCTCGATTTGGCTTAATAACCTAGTCTATAAAGTGTAAGTGAAATATTTTATTAATAACTCTAATAAAAGTTCAATTCGATGATAACACCGCACTAAATTGTGATCGGTAAAAATATTGACAAGAAAGTATAACTCCATGCGAGCTACGGTCAAACAAAACATTCATTTAAGAATCAAAGCATTTAATTTCAAATAAACCATTTACAGGCACTTTTGAATTGTCAAAAAGTCAGTCAGTCAAAAAGAGGCTCTAATTGCACATTCCAAAGCGTAGATCTCTATGGAGAAGAATGCGCAAGAAATTCCATACTCTTTTTAATCAAGTTATGTATTACAAATATCTCTGTTACTCGGTCATGTAATGTTTTTGTCGCTATTATTAAGTGAAAACAATGTAAATAAAGTAAAAAATAAATAAAAATGAATTCTAAATATAGAAATTAAAATAAGCCATTGGCATTTACGAGATGACCAGCCTCAACCAAAACCCCCGTTGCTGAATATGACGCCTATATCACAACTCAGCTCAACCATTTTGATGCAAACCAAATGATCCAAAACACGCGCCGCCATCGCTGAGACATTTGAGTTAGCATGACCAACTCTCAGCTGCCATAAAATATTCCATGGTACTCACATTTAGGTACACACTCTGAAAAAACATGTGTACCTACATATGCAACATTATTTTTAGTACCTATCGGTGTTCCCGTCCGATTATAATTTGGGTGTCTTCAAGGCTAGAGTGAATAGGCTCTTAATAGAATACTGTGCCTCACTATCAGAGATTGCATCACTGCTTACCATCAGGTGAAATCGCAGTCAACTCTAGTTTATATCAATTAAAAAAAAAATGCGAAACTTGATTATAGTTTATTCAGAATCAGTAACTGCAATAGTTTTTACACCATGATATTTTTTTTTTCCAAAAATATTTAAAAAAGATCACAAGTTGGACACCAGTAACACAAAGTACAACCGGTCACAGCTGGGCATAGCGGACATTAGGAACTAGAGCATAGCTGGATACGGGAATAAAACAACCCCAGTCACCCGTGTGGCCCGATGATCATGTATTTGTGCGGCCAACCTGGTAACATATCAAGCTTAAAACTTTGTGATTTTTCATCGTACAGATATGAAATTTTGTACACAGATTTTTTATATATAAATATGAGACACATATGTATCGGGTTTCGTTGTATTTAGACTCAATGTCTTCTCGGTCTATGATAATTCACGTTCACTTTACAAATTCTTTATTACTTGCTACCAAATATAGCGTAGCTTACACGAAGGTATTTAACTTCGTCCAAACCGGTTTTCCAACAATAGCTGAAGTAAATGTAGCAGAGCCTAATATTAGTCTCTCCAAAGTAAGCACGAGTCTGCTCATAGTAGACTTTTGTTGCCTTAATACTTTAATACATGTTCCACGAAGTTTCTTGAGGGTTGTTTGCGCTCAGAAAATTGTATTTTGTACTGTAATATGTTTTTTTCTTACATGTTATGAGTATCGTGTTTAGTTTTTGAAACTTTGTCTTTTAACTTGAGCTATTCATTTATTAGAGTGCTTTATGTGTAGAAAAAAAAAACATTTAAAAAAATATTATAGTCGAATAGTTTTTCTATACTTATTTCTTTCCTGGTTTTTGAGTGGCCAATCTTTATCTTAAGCGTCTGGATCGATCCTCCAGCGTTTTATAAGCTTATTCGTTTTTTTTTTTGAAGTATGAATTGACAAATAACTCTTCCTACTATGGGTGGAGCAAGAGGGAGTGGCAGGCTGTTAATAATAATAATATTTATTAAAAAGGTAACAGTGGTCCAATGGTTAGTAACAACTTATCAACTAAAGGGCTAGTAATACCTAAAAACCTCGCACCTCGTCGCATCAGCAACTATATCAGTGATTGAAGCTGGTCCTAGATCTGCCTAGCAACGAGGCAGCCTTGTTCCTCATTATAGCGTGAAAATTAGCCACATTATGTTCTGCAGTATCTAGGTAACTCCAACAGCACCCTGAACCCATAATTATACTTGAGTCAGGCCCTCTAAATCTTTCAGCGTACAATTAACCCTTCGATCAACAATTGTTGATCGAAGAATTAACCAGATGCACAACACAGATGGCCCTTGTAGAACGATTGGCCAAGTACTTTGAGCAAAGTAATTTTAACCGCCATTTTTCCTCCTTTTACTGATTAAACCCACCCGTGGTTCTTTATATTGGCTTACGTCTACCGCAAACAGTTTCCTTGCAAAAGTAGTTTATACTTCTCTAATTTGTTGCAGCATACTTATCAACTACTAAAGTGTACACACAACTTAAGAATACAAAACACTCGATTCACAATTCTCAGCTGGCGGATCCATCACGACCTTGCATCACAGAGTACGTCACAGCTGATCAACTGACAGCCCTAACAAAATCTCTTGATCCGCATTTCAATGGCTTACAAATGTAACTTGTACGAAATCCTTGTCAGCGATATTGTTGGTCGTTCCCAACGAGCCAGCTGTCCCGGAAGAGATCAGAAGGTTACTTGGCCCGGCCTGTCTATACGGCTATATATTCGTTGCACTGTCTGCCCGCGCGCAGTACCGCCTGTGCTTGCGTCGATTCTGTGACCGTGAAACTAGTAAGTGTGGTGTGTGTTCGTTTATTGTGCCGTGTTATTTGAGTTGGATTTGTTTTGGTTATTATGGTTTTGATATTATGAAGGAATTGACGTGTGTATTGGGTTTAAAGGTGATAAGTTCTCAAAGTGCTAAAATAATCCTTTTACAGAATATTTGAAAGTTACTCTGTGTTTAAGCTCCATATAAGCTCTTCAACGTTTGTTTTCCTCCTATTATATTATTAATAATTTCATCACGTCCAAACTATCAGTGATAAGGGTCGTGTTCTTGACATAGTAATCTTATTAGAAGTTTATTGACGCAATCAAAAAAGTTTTTGAAGAAACCCAATTCTGGTCGATAGTTCTGGAGCGTTCAAATATCAAGTGGCTACTTGGTGACCAGTTTATCTCAGTGACAATCAATGTCAAGTACTTGTCAAAAATATAGATAAATTAGAAATATTTTTGTCTGACATTAGAAGGACAATATTCTTAAAAAAACCCGGAAATTGATACTAAGATCTCTGAAATAACTTTTTCAAAAATAGTTTTGAATATATATTTTTTAAATTTGCTTTCTTTTATTTGCATATCCGTCCTCTTTTTAGTAAAGGAGGATAGTTATACAAAGGCATTTGAAAATGTCGGAATCAGATTTATTTTTGAATGTGTTAAGGGTGAAATATCTCATAACAACCTCCTCCTTTACTGGATTAAACCAAAGTGCTTCAGGGGTAGAACCTTTTGACCTTATTTGTAGAAGTTTATCTTAGTTATTAACATATTCAAGTTTCGGATAACCGCTTACGCGTGTTTTCTTGTTTGTGTTATTGAAAAACATGGGTGGATTAGTTTCAATCAGCGCCTACGATTGTAAAGTAGAAAATATATATTCCATTCCACTCACACTATGATAAAATAGCAATTTACTATTTTTGAACTTTATTCATTTTGAACAAAAATACAAATCTTAATTCTATACAATGTAAAGTATCTTCTTCTGTATTCATGATATGTACATAAATAAATAATATTAGTTTAGAAATATAGATACCTAACATTTATGTACATACATAAGTAAAAAAGTTATCTTCTTACATAAAACATTTAATCATTCTTGGAATTAATATTTTTGTTACAGGTTCTGCTAAAATGAATTTTGTGTGATCTAATTATTTTTCGAAATTACACTTTAAAGAATTTTATCTAGTTAAGATAATTTATAACATATTTAGGAAAAATACGAAATTAATTATTCACATCCAAAATCCGACTTTTTTAACGTTAGGTAATATAGGTTAACACTTTGATGGAAAAATGTAAATATCAGCAATATTTCAATTTTTCAAATATTGCATTAACTTAATAAAAAAAAATCTATGGCAGAACTGCTTTCTTGCTGTGAAAGAGCAAAAAAAATAAGCTATATATATTTTTTTTGGTAAACGGCAGAGGGCAGTGCATTGCTCGCAGAACAGATGGTCGATGGGGTCGAAAGGTTCTGGAGTGGCGAGTACATACAGGACTACGTAGTATTGCTAGGTTTCCCACAAGATGGACCGATGCTTTGGTGAGGGTCGCGGGAATTCAAAGTGCTAGACGCACACAACCGGTCATTGTAGCGACATTTAGTGAGGACATAGTCCAATAGTGGACGTCTTTTGGCTGAATCGATGATGTATTTTTTTTTGCCATGTTGCAAATCAGAAGACCGCAATGTTGCAGATAACTTGTTTTACTATGCATCTGTCGAATTACATCATAGATGTATGATATCATCTTAGCCTTAAAAATGTGCCAATAGACTAACTATTTTACCTACTTTATAATTTGTCTACACTGATATTATAAAGAGCTTTGAAGAGGTTAAGTTTTTTGTTTGTAAGAGGTCTTCTTCTTCTTCCTGCCTTTATCCCCTATTACTTGGGGTCGGCGCGTGTAGAAAACGTGTTGTTTTCTTCTTCCGTTCTGTCCTGTCACCCGTCAAATTATCACTAACTCCCTTTTCTTTCATATCACTTCTCACACAATCCATCCATCTTTTTTTCGGCCTTCCTCTCCCTCTCCATCCATCTACATGTATACTTGTTTGTAAGAGGTATTCTCTGAAAGTACTGGTCCGATTGCTAAATTTTTTTACCAATAGAAAGCTGCTTTATTTCTGAGTGACTTAGACGAAGCCGCGGGCTGCAGCTAGTCTCATATAACTTAAAGTTAAGCTAAGTTGCCACTCTGTTAGACTACAATTTTAAAATAGCTCAAAAAATCGATACAAAGACCGGCAACGTACACTTTAATCGATTTGTGACTTCGAATGACCTATCATTACCCACCTACGCTATTATTAAGAGCTGGTTATAGTAACTGAGTATTTTTGTATGAACTCCACCTAAGCCTATATCAATTATGCGGCCCTGTTACGGCGGTTTTATGTTTATAAAAAAAAACCATAACTATTCAAGATTATTGTTTTTGCGAGGCCCTTAAAAAAACAAGCTTTAGTAAATTTTTTTTTGAAGCTTTTGTTCTCTTTTATATTTGTGGATTTCCACAGTTAAACAAAAAAATAAAAATGAGTAAAACCTGGCCTTAAAACTCACAAGCATAGATTCCAACACAATTTTAGAATTGATCAATTTTATTTACTTACCAAAACAAATCACACGCAATAACCATCTGGACACCAAAAATAACATTACTTTAGATGTATGACTTCGTGAGGATCGCGCGAATCTGATGGATGCGAGACGCGCATGACCAGTCGTTGTGGCGACGCTCGGAGGCTTTGATGATGATGATGATGATGACTTAGATGTATTTCTTCTTCCACTCAAAGATTCATTCTGTTTCAGATCAAAATGCGTGTCCTCATCATCACTGCTGCCATTTTGGCGATGGCTCAGGCTAGACCAGGCCTATTCTTCGCTCAACCGTACCAGCCTATTGGAGTAGAGTACGTGTCCCCAGGCATCGCTGCAGTTCACCCTCACCCAGCAGTGGAATTGAACGCTGCAAGTGAAGCTCAACTTCCGCGAGGACTTCTGAAGTCCAGGGACTTCTATGATAACCCTCATGTAGCTGCAGGACTTGCTAAGGAATCCTGGTTCACGAACAAGGAGATGCAAGTCGTTGAGCGAGAAGCAGAGAAGATTCCTCGTGAGAGTATTTACCATATTGTGAAGAATGCCGGATTTTTGGATAGGCATTGATTTTGGAGAAGACTTAGTGTGTGTGTTTGTGTGTGAACAGTTTTATGTAGAATTAAGGTGATGTAAACGTGTGTGGACTAAAATATTTTGTAAATATTTTTGACATTTAGAAATAGAAATTCATGGTACAATATAACTTTAAATAATTTAATATGTCGTCACCTAGTATATAATTATGTTTGGTAAAAATAATTGTACAGTAATTCTTTAGTCTTTTTTAAGTTAACTAAGATAATATTCTAAGTCATAAATCCAAGAATATTAAAATTATGTAACTTCTATAATGTTTATTTATGTAAAATCTTGTTTACATATCAATTATTTATGTAAATAATAGCTATTGCATGCTAAGGTAAACCGGTTTGGCCTAATGGCTTTAATTTCTATAGATTAAGTTACTTTAAGAATGTCAATGAAAATCTGTGATCTCGAACAATAAGTACGTTTGTAAGTTATTGTTCAATGTTTTTTTTTTTGTAAATAATTAGAAATATTGTTATTATTAAAAATATTTTTGATATAAAACTTATTTATTTATTTTAGTAGGTACCTATACATGTGGAAAGATGGAGAGGGAGAGGGAGGCCAAAGAAAAGATGGATGGATTGTGCGAGAAGTGATATGAAAGAAAAGGGAGTTAGTGATAGCGTGACGAGTGACAGGACAGAATGGAAGAAAAAAACGTGTTGCGCCGACCCCAAATAAAACGGGACAAGGGCAGGAAGATGATGATGACCTATAGAAAAATAGCCATTAATACTAAAATACACTATAAGCTCAGAGTTTTATTGTGTGATCGCATCAGGAATGAAGATATCCTCAGGAGAATTAAGGTCACCGACATAGCCCGAAGAATCGCCAAACTAAACTGGCCGAAAGGTTCTTGAGTGGCGAATGCGCACCGGAAACAACAGCGTTGGAAGGCCTTCTATAAAGTGGGCCGACGACCTGTAGCCTGATTCACGTAAAATCAAACAAGCCAAATATCGTTGAAGTTTTATAGTCGTTCGATCGAAGTCCTATCCAAAACCGGTATTCACGATTTATCGACTTATTTCCAGTTACATTATCCTGGTAGAATTACTTATTAATAATAAGTAATTCTACCAGGATAATGTAATACAGATGTTATTTTTAAATCGACGAATTTCAAACGACTATAAAATCGGTGTCGTTCAAACTCGATTGATGGATGTGAATACGGAAATGGTCTAAACGATTAAATTCGCTACGATATCGTTACGGTTTTCATTACGTGAATCGGGTTACTGGTGAGAGTCGCAGGAATGCGGTGGATGCGAGCGAGACACACAGGATCGGTCGTTGTGGCGACGCTTGGCCCATGTCCAACAGTGGATATATTTCGGTTGAAATGACTAAAATACGTTAATCCTTTCACTCTTCTCACAGAATCGCAAAAAATCTACACTAATATAATAAAAAGGTAAAGTTTGTTTTTAAGCTATTGCATAGCTTCTATCGCGGGCCTTGAGCGTGGAGACCGTACCCAGAAATTCCGTAACGAAAATAACTCATTTGTTTTTTGAGCGTGGTGACCGATAAGAAAACAAATGAGTGAACAATCAATCAAAATTCAATTCAATGTTTAAAAGTGTAACTTCAATTAATATCAAAGAAAAAAAAACAAAGGAAAAAAAATACTGCATAAATAAAATAAATAAATAATTATAATTGCATAAGTTGATAAAAATGTTATGCAATAGCTTTACTGCGGCAGTCCCCGAGTGCCACACGTCTTTTTTTTTGTTTGTAGGAGGTAAACTCTGGAAGTACTGATCCGATTGCTAAAATTTTTTCGCCGATAGAAAGCTACTTTATTCCTGAGTGACATCGGCTATATTTTATGTACGCGGGCGAAGCTGCGAGCAAAAGCTAGTGTCTAATAATATCGTCTTCCATTCATCAGCAAATAAATGCAAACCAAAGTTAGTCACCACGAGCGCGATGAGCATTGTTAGCATACGCGGTATAAGGGAGGTGGGCCGAACTATAGTGCGACAAAATGGGACATTAAATAATTTATAATAAATTATTTATTTCAAGTTCATCTTTCGATTACATCCATATTTGTTGATACAAAGCGAGCTTACAAGCTAGTGTTAGTAACAAATTGATAAAATTGCTAAATAGTTAATTGCAAGACTGGGTGAACTCCTCGATGAAGATGATGGTGAAAAATCACTATACGACTGCGTGCAGCCGTATCCAGCGAGCCAACATCGGAGAGTCCTACCGGTCTGCCAGCGCGAGCAGGATGGTTTTGGGAACTTGAGACTGTTGCACGTATGGCGCATGATAGAAGCACGCCGTTTGCTCATGATGGCCGTGATGCCGTCTGGCGGATGGCGGAGGTGATTAAGTGTCCCCCCGCACACGGCTACAAAACAAAGTCGCCGCAAAAAAAGCTGGAAGTGGCAACAAAAAAAAGCGAGAAGCGGCCGCAAAAAAAGCTGAAGCGCGTAACAGCTTGTGGCCGGAGAAGCTAGAAGCGGCTTCAACCTTTTTTTGTTGCGGCACCGCGGCACACGGGTCACAAAAAAGGCCGCCACAAAAAAAAAGCTAGAAGCGGCTTTTTTGTGACCTGTATGCGGGGAAACTTATGCTTTCTGGAGCGATTGTAATTATTCGGAACAAATAATTGACACAACTCTGCATGAAAGTCGGACGCATCAATGTGACCATAATTTTATAGGATGTTGTAATTTGGCTAACAAAATGTTTGTTTTAAATGGCGTTTATGTTACAATCGGATCTGTACGCAGGTTTCTTGAAGCTTCTTCCTCGTTTGCAGGTAACCCAGCATTCGTGGGCTGGTTTTTGGGTGTAATCTAAAAAAAAAGAAAAATAAAGTAAGTTCAATGAATTCCTTCGAGTTTTTGGCGGGGTTTTAATTATTCGCAAATTGATTCCTAGTGATGTAAAATTGGTGGTTTTATATTTCAAGTGCAGACACAACTACAACAACAACAAGTTGTACAGATACAACTGGACAGTGTGTAAATCCTTGAAATAGGCGCGATCTCGGTAAAATAGAGCTGAGAATTAATTTTATTGTAGTGTTGACGGCCTCAGCGAAGTTTGCCGAGATGGTTGACTTGATACATTTGCTACCCAAATACTCTAAAAACATTACAATGTGTACATCCATATTCGAATATCGATCACGGTGGCCAACTTCAACAGAGATTAGCCAACTAAGCAGGAGATTATTATTATTTTATTGTTTGTATCTAGTTAATTGCTTTTTATCTATGATTTTAAATAACAGGACAGGCATAATCTTTCTTTGGGTACCAACATAAATTTTTATTGATGTTGTTAACTAAAAGTCAACGCAGTATAATTTAGGATGTGTCTAATACGTGGATGCTTTTAATTAGCAATTTTCCATACCTAAAAAAAAAACAATTATGTTATTAGTCTGTGAGCTTTCTTTAAAAATAAATAAATAATAAATAAATATTAGTGCACAAGTATGTGAGCAAACACAGGTGTACTCTCTGTTCTTTGGAGGTAGGCGGACCAAAGAGAGTAAAGAGTAAATTCTCCCTTTTCAACGGAAGCACCGTTGAAAAGGGATGATCCTTCGACCAGACAGGTGGTATGGTCTGGTCGGCAACTGCCCGATAGATGATTTCGGGCTGTCATATATTATGTTCAAATCGCGCGGAGAACTTAGATTGCGCGATGCAGGATTAGTTCTTATGTGACGCCATGGATGTCGCTACAGTTCTTTTAATCACATAGTCTGATAGGACGGTTTTTTTATGGTGGGAAAATCATCAATGGCAACCCTCGCTCTTGGGCGGAGCGGGAGATAGTGTCAGACTCTTACTGACTAAAAACCCACCCCGTTCCTTCAAGCCTTCATACCGGGGCTCGAGCTGTCTTCCGAAACTAACTCTGGCCCCGGTAGGCTTCGACCCAGCTGGGGCCCTGCTGTTGCTTACAACTCCTTGAGGCGCGCGGGAACAGTGCGCGCCGTCGACGACTTGGGCTCGATCCGGACAGTTACCGCACGGTCGGACAGCGAGCTACCCATTGCTTACTGTCCGCAAGCCCGCGCCTACGGTGGCCGGGAATCGGGATTGGAATCCCGGCGGCGGCGAGTCTGATAGGACGTCAATCCAACACGACCGGGAACAGATCAGGCGCAGGACCAACGGCTTTAAGCGCCTTCCGAGGCATGGTGACATCACACTACCAACTTCCAAACTCCGGGCAGCTACAGAATAATTTAAAATGGAAAAACTCAATATCATTTTTCACTCGACCCGGGAATCGAACGCAGGACCCCACGTTCTGCAGTCGCGCTTGTGACCCCGAGGCCAATACCTCGTTGGTTGGTGATAACTTTAAATATATACATATTGGTGAGTATATGATCACAATACTTATTGCTTAAGATCGAATAGAGTTATAAAAATAACTTTTAATTTCGTTTGCGTAAGATGGCATTGGAATTATTGATGAAGACATTACTAATCTTTTTTTAACTTGTAAGCAACGTTGGTCACGTTAACATTTAACTACTAAAAATCTTAACGAATAGATAGTTACAACCATTATTAAGAAATAGATACTGGAAATTAAATCTAATTGAAAAACAAAGCATTTCTCATCTAACTCTCCTGTCGCAGGTCGCAGGAAGTAAGCAGTACCGTTATGCTCTTCTATCTGTATTTGTCCATCATCATCTCAGCCGACAGACGTCCACTGTTGGACATAGGCCTCCCCCAAGCGTCGCCACAATGCGCGATCCTGTGCGTCCCGCATCCATCGGATTCCCGCAACCTTCACCAGATCATCGGACCACCTTGTAGGAGGCCTTCCAACGCTCCATTTTCCGGTGCGCGGTGTATTTGTCCATTTCTTATTTAAGTGTTTGTATGTGTACATATATGAATAAATAAAGCATTAACATTTGTTATGCACAGCATGCACAATATTAAGGAGATATACCTATTGTCAATTTCACACAAAAAAAATACAAAAAACTGAGTAAAGGTTTAAAATAAAACAAAATTAAATATAAAGGAATGCTGCTGATTAACAATAAGCTTTAAGAAAAAATTTAATTACATCGTTTGAGAACCATATAAATAAACCAAAACATTCATTTCAACTAGAATTCCATTCACGATATCAAATGCTTAACTTAAATCTGTGATCAAAAAATTCTTCGGATTCCCTCCTAAAGGTTAAATTCCTACATCAAACGACACACACGAAAATTACGCGAATATCTGAACGTCTGGGCATCGATTTCACTAAAACAATAGTATTGGGTGACAGTGTGAGTGTCGAGTACCACTTTAGAAGAGCCTCAAAGACTTAGATTTTTTTTGTATTTTGTTTTATATTTCTATTTGGCCGAGGGTATACTTAAACTGGTTGGCTTAGAGATACTTCAGTTGAAACTGAATATCTATGAGATAAGTGTAAATAAACTTAAGGATTTGAAATAGGTTAAAGCTTTGGTGAAACTTATACCGCTGCAAGGCTAACTGCCCTACCGAATGGACGACACGACGACGCACATAATTTTAACTGTTACCAGGTATTGCATACTTACTTAGCTTCGTCGCGTAGCGTAACATATAAACATAATCAGCCTTATTATTAGCTCATTTCCGGGACTCAGGCCTCCTCTCTAGGATAAGAAATCTATAACGCGGACCCAGTGTGGATTGGTGAACGCCACAATGTCTTAATTTTTGGTTCTAGGAGTTAGGACATGCTGATTTCCATACAATGATTTCCTTCTCTGTTTTGAGAGCAGCGGTAATGAAATAAATTACACAAAGTATGGCTGGGTTACCATTGAGCGCCCACTTTTTCGATAAATTTCGCAGCACATCATCGTAAAGTTTACATTAAGAAGTTACTTAGTAAAAATCCCTCTCCTAGAGAGGAGGCTTGAGTCCCAACAGTGGGAACATTATAAAGGCTAGTGAGGAGTTAGTAAAAATCTGATACATATTGCTTATTATCACAAAACCTGACACAAAACTTGCATCTAGAAGTATGAACTTTGCTAAAAGTCCCTTATCTTAGGAAGGTGAGCATTTGGGAAGTGTTTTTGAAATGTATCCTTGAATGTAATTATTGCTCATGAAAATCATTTTATGACATCCCCCGCTATTGGGCAGAGCGGAGGATAGAGTCAGACTTTTACTGAATAAAAATCCACTCCTGTTCTTTCTTTGCCATTTTTCTAGGGCCCTGGGGATATCTTCTACCCTGCTGGTCCCCCACGGTTGCTGACAACTCCTTGACACTACACGCGTGTAACTCTACGCGGTGTCGACGACTTGGGCTCGGTCCGGATGGTTATCGGGCGGTCGGACGGCGAGCTACCCATTGCTCGCAGTCCGCGCTTACGGTTACCCGGAAATCGGGATCGGAATCCAGGCGGCTGGGGCGCGAGGGCCATTGTCTCGCGCGTGCTGCCGCCTCCTTTGCTAGCATTAATGCTTCGCAGAAGGAAGCGACCGCCTGCCACTTCTCCTCGCTCCGGACTATGGCCTGTACCAAGACCCGACGCGAGAGATCACTGCCGCTGAGCGCCCCCACGAGGACATGGTGGTGCTCTGCACAGGCGGGGCACACCTCTACCGTATGCTCCACCGTGCCCTCCACGCAGTCCACACAATGCGTTTCTTCCGTACGAAACCGACACAGGAATCTCCCGAACTGACCATATCCAGTGAGGACCTACGTCATGTGGAAGGTACGAAAGCCGTGTTGTCTTTCCAGCCACTCCTCAAAGAGGAGACTTACCGCCATAATTATGGGGTGCCCAGCACTGGGTTGCGACAATCGCCGTCGCCAATTCACCATGAGATAGAATTTTATTGACTGAAACCCACTCCTATGTTTCTTCTTTGCTTTTGTTCCAGGACCTCGTGGTTCTCTTTCGCACAACCAGTTCTAGCTCATCGTGCTGTGCTGGTGCTGCCGCGGCGGCTGCAGAGAACCTCAAGCGGCGGAAATATAACAGCCTCGTCGGCAGTTATATTTTTGAGCCGTTGGGGGTTGAAACTCTCGGGCCGTGGGGTCCGAGTGCTCACATGCTTTTTAAAGAATTATCAAAACGCTTAGTTGACTCTTCGCGTGACCCAAGGGCTGGCTTCTACCTTGGTCAGAGATTAAGCATTGCCATTCAACGTGGCAATGCCACCAGCCTTTTGGGCACACTTCCAGTCGACACCGATGCGGAGGAGTTTTATGACGACATGTTTAGCTAGGTATTTAGTGTATATGTTACTGTAATAGCTCGCACTACTTTAAATCTTAAGATTTTCCAGTAAATCCTAAGATTTACCAACTTGAGTTGGTAAATGTAAGTATTTATTATAATGGGACGATTTTTTCGGGCTCTTACCATACCAATTCAGTACATGCTAAGTTTTACCAATGTGGACTGGTAAATGTTGGTTTTAGGAATAAAATAATGATTACTTAACGTTCGCCATTTATTTCAAGTAAGTATTAGTTAAAAGCTTAGGTCCTAATTTATTTAAATTATTTTCATTAAGGAGTTATATTAATAAAATTAGGAACAAGTAATTTTTTTAATATTTGAAATACTTCTCTTACCTTCTCACAAAAATAACGCTTATCTTGACTAATCTAATTGAATCTGTATTTTTCTTATTATTTGGTATTAAATACCAAATAACAACAACGAACAAATACAAACTTAACGCTTATATTAGCTGGTCGAACTGAATCATTATTCTTCTTATTATTTGGTGTTTAACAAACTATAGAGACGGTGCGAAGGTAGCGGGGGCGGCTGACTGCCCACGAGTACTAGTCGATGCGCTTAACATGTTATGGCATGATTTTTTTCAACATTTACCGTGCCTTTAATGTAAATCCTAAGATTTACCAAGTGAATGGTGGTATAAGTTCGAATCGCAAACTTTTATGGACATTTACCATGAATAATTGGTAAATCTTAGGTTTTACTGGAAAATCTTAAGATTTATCGGAGTTCTAGCTTTTACAGTAACATAACATATTATTTTTGATTATTTAAGTGTATTTTATTGTTTAATTTGTTTAATTATTGTTAACTAATTTAAGTAGGTATTTTTTAAATAAAAGTACCCAGTTCCAACTTTATCCACGTGACACGTGGTTTCATGTTTCATCCTCTGTACAACTTTCCAAGTCACATGTTCAAAAACTTCTTCTAAATACGTCCTTACGTCATAAAACTTTGTATTATTACTAAGCCGTTAAGGTCTGAGTCAATACGTTTATAACGAGATGTGTAGACAAAATGGTCTGATTTAGTGCCAAAACACCATTTAATAAATATATTGCTTGACTAAATATGATGTGTCTTAAATTAAAAAGGAAAAGGTACTACTTGTTCTATTTTTGAAAATAACAGGTTGTGTGGAACCTTTCCAAAAGTTACTACGAACCATGTTCTAGTAGATTAAAAAAAAAAATGTATTTGTATACAGGCTTGTCAATAATTGTTACTGTTTGTAGCTTAATGATAATTATAACATATTTTTCAATACACTTGCTCAGAAAGTGACTCTTTTTGCACTGCACTTAGGTACATAATGGCCTTTGTTACCAAACTGAGACATTTTGATTACCATTACGCACTAGTGCTATAACGTAGTTAAAACCTAATTGTTCAACCTCTTACCAGCCATAATTTTAATACATTATCGTATCAGGATGGGCTCAGGTCTTTCCCCACGAGTTGCCGGTTAACCTCCGTTTATTAATTTCAGTGAGTGTATTGAAAAGGTAAATAAAAAAAATATGGGCGCGCATATGAAAACAGATTTTTACCGCCACAAAAGTTTACTAGTTTTACAGTTATTTTCTTCACAAGTGTATTGAAAAACATCGTATGATACACGTGAGTAATTAGTGATTACCGTTCTCGGCTCTCTTAAGACCCTCGCCATGACTCGGGTCTTAATACCGCCTCGTTGGTATTCACTAACATTACACACTTATATCATATTGTACTATTATTTAGTTATTTTACAGTTGTTCCATTTAAGTAACTATATAGTCAGTGTCGTTCTACCATTTTAAACGCCCGGTTCGAGCTCTTAAAAAGTGTCTGTCATACCTAGCTCGAAAAATAAAAAGCACTAGCATCTGACATTTTATAAGGGCCCATGTAGCCCATAAAATTGAAAAGAATATTATAAACTTTATTGTTCACCAAAAAAGTACACAACTTAAAAATAAATTAAAAATTTTGAATTTTGATTCAAATGACAAGACATAAAATACGCATGACGGATTGCTTTAATCATACACAACACCCACCACCATCACCCACTATTTCATCAACCGGGTGCTGGAGTTCTGAACTTCTACAGAATCGGTAATCCTTGTAGGGCGCGTTTACAACCACAGGTATCATGCATATAATGATAAATTTCAACTGTATTGTATTTCTGTATTCTTTTAGGGTTCCGTAGTCAACTAGGAACCCTTATAGTTTCGCCATGTCTGTCTGTCCGTCTGTCTGTCTGTCTGTCTGTCCGTCCTCGCTTAATCTCTGTGACCATTAGCACTAGAAAGCTGAAATTTGGTACCAATATGTATATCAATCACGCCGACAAAGTGGTAAAATAAAAATTGGAAAAAAATGTTTTATTAGTGTAGCCCCCATATATGTAAAGTGAAAAGTGATTTTTTTTTTAATTTCAACCCTAACGTGTGATATATTGTTGGATAGGTATTTAAAAATGAATAGGGGTTTACTCAAATCATTTTTTGATAATGTCAATAATTTCGGAAATAATCGCTCCAAAAGTAAAAAACAATGTGTCCCCCCCCCCCTCTAACTTTTGAACCATAAGTTTAGAAAATATGAAAATAATCTGAAAAGTAGAACTGTATAAGGACTTTCTAGGAAAATTATTTTGAACTTGATGGAAAGAACAGTTTTTGTACAAAAAAGACAAAAGGGTTCTACAAAATAATTTCTGGACTAAGTTTGTAGTATAATCGTATATGCAAGCATTTTTTTAAACTCATAAGTGGTACACTTATTGTGACGGACGGGAAACTACGGAACCCTACACTGAGCGTGGCCCGACACGCTCTTGGCCGGTTTTTTTATTATTATTTCTTGGTATTGTATATTGTGTTGCTTGCGCCGAATAAATGCTATTCTATTCTATTCTATAAATAATAGGTACAACTACCGGCACGAATATTGAGCGCTCGGCGTCAGAGTGGGGATCGCTTTGCGCATTCCACACATTGGCGAGCCAATCGTCGTCGTTAGATACATGTAGCAAGTGCAGGGAACGAATCACGAGTGACGTTTATGACACGATGGGGCGGCGAGCCAATCACTGACACACCCCGCCCCCGCGTCTCATTTCACCCCACTAAAGAGACCGAATATTTGACTTCTACGCAACTTGAAGCCAGCGCTCAAGATCCGTCCCGGTAATTGTATTGTAAACGTAAGCTACTAACTACAAATGATGATATAAAATTGGCCCTGGTTTGGTAATTTCTGAACTCTTCCAGGGCTTGCGCCCAGTTCGCGGGCACCGTTGACACAGCCCTAGTTATGGCATTAACTATAGTCATAAATACTCCAAAAACCATCTGAAATATGGCGTTGAAATATTAAACAGAAGACTAGTAGCATTACCGAGTGTACTGTATAACAATGCTTATCTTCTGTCTGAATAGTGTACTGAGGTTTTTTTTTTGGATAACCTTAACAATAAGGTGTGTGAAATTGAACACGGCTAATTGGGTTATTGCGTTCTTCAACTCCCTTATCAGTTAAAGAGGAAGGTTGTGTCCACTGAAACACCTTATAGCTTCTGCATTATCGAAGGAAATCACATGCAAAATTGATTTTGAGTTTTTGATACACCATAACATATGTTTTTTGGCCTTAAAAATGCCTATATGTGAAATTCATCATCATAATCATTTCAGTCGATATACGTCCACTGTTGGACATAGGCGTCCCCCAAACTTCGCCACAACGAACGTTCCTGTGCGCCTCGCATCCATCGGTTTCCCGCAACCTTCGCCAGGTCACCGGTCCACCTTGTAGGAGGCCTTCCAACGCTGCGTCTTCCGGTATCAGGTCGTCACTCCAGAACCTTTCAGCCCCAACGGCCATCTGTTCTGCGAGCAATGTGCCCTGCCCATTGCCACTTAAGTGAAATTAAATATCTTAAATTAAATAGAAAGTCAATGATCAAGCTTTTAGTAATCTAGATTTCAGATTTAATTTATTCTACGAGTACCACTAAAAACCAGTTCTATTTTCGTCCAAACTTCAGCCATTTTGAAACGAAGAAGCCGTAAACAAAGCAATCCTTAGTTTCTCCTGATTAGAGAGTTGACTTGCTCGAAAATACTAAGATTAGAGTTCTAAAAGTCCTTATGAATGGAGCCTTAAATAAAAGCAATTTCGTACCAGTCTCTACTAATATAATAAAGGAGTCAGACTGTATAAGTGTTTGTAACAGTTGAGTTTTTTTTTTCTAATGACTTCTCCCTGCCTAGAGTGGAGAAAGAGGGCGTGTCAGACTTTTACTGACTAAAACTCACCTATGGTTTAGTTGTCTTTTTGTATTCTAGGATCATGGGTTTACTTTTCAGACATTACTAATGGCACTTACGGGTACTGGCCCTAATAGGTAGGTATGTGCAGTGTTCTTTTTTTAATCTCGTGACCCCTCGAGCGCCAGGGGTTCAAATTGTGCTGTTTACGTAAATCACTAAAAAAATAAAAATAATAAAAAAATTTTTTTTTGGATTTTGCTAGGAAAAACAAATAATATAATATAGGTATATAAAATGATATGTTTAGAAACCAAAATTTTCGGCCAAATAACTTTCGTACAAACGTGTGTACAATAAATATATAAATTTAAGCGTTTTTCAAGGACATCCAAGTTGTACAGGCGTATGTACAATCGGCGCTCGAGGGGTTAAATCGATATCATCAAGTAGGTAACTCCTGCCACAGTGAGTGGGGTGAGTTTGAGTGTCAAACTTTGCTGACTAAACCCCACCTGTGTTCCTTCAGTTACCCTTTGTGTTTTAAGGCCACGGTAAATGTAGAACTACACTGCGCACACGTGTACTACGTACGCCGATTTGGGCGCGTCGGTCTCCATACATTTCATATGGAAACTATACTTGTAGTGCTACACTAAATCCAAGCTACGCTATGCCACGTGATGTCGTTCTACGCACAAATCAGGGGTGGTTCTCATGTGCTTCGGTCTAATCTAGATCTAATAGCTCTTAACTCTTGCGATCATTGTCACAGACGTGTGGCTTAACTTTAAATCAAGTAATGAAAACATCCTCTTATAGTGGCGTAGCTTAGATTGTTAGCAAAAGGTAATTTACAGGGACATTGAGAAATTTCAAAGTGGCGCCAGTGATTGAAAAGTTGAAAGGGAATCCTTTATGTTGGTATAGTTATGTGTGTGAAAGAGTTAAGTATATGAGCGCCTTCATACTAGCGTTTGTTCAGCGTAGGCGTCCGATAAACGTGTGAGCAGTGCAGACGCCAGCAGTGCGAGGGTAAATGCATACGCTGCGTTAGCGCCGCAGGTGCGCGACGTATTCGCTGATGCGTTCAATTGACTTCAGAGGCGCATACGTTTATCGAACGCCTACGCTGGACAAACGCTAGTGTGAAAGCGCTCTAAATGTGGATGAAGGGATGGAAAGAGAGCGGATATTCTATTCTATTTTATTGTTGCTTCACTCAAAGCGAGTGAAAGTAATTTGATGAATTTCCCCGAAAAAAAAAAAAAAAAACAAGATCGTACTGTTCATTCCGAAAAAATCCAAGATTGTACTGTTTATCGCGAAAAAAACGGACGAACGGTTTGTTGAAGGACAGGTAGCAGAAGCGAAGTCGTAGGAAAAGCTAGTCCAATTTAGAGGAGACTTCAAAGTATATGGTTTCGAGTTTATTGCCCTGTCGTCTGGGCTGGATGCGTCACTGGAGTGCTGAAAATAGCTACACCATTACTTAGGTAGACATGTTTTTGTCCTTTTCGTTAAGATTTGGGTAGATTCATTTTATGAGAATGAAATTTTAAAATGGTGGTGTGGAAAGGTTTATTATTTAAGTGTCGTTGTGGTGAATGTATATTCTGAGTGGAATTTTAGTACGACAAAAAAAAAACCGAAGTAAAGTGGAAAAAGCGGTTGATCCTCGTAATCCTACCGTGTATCATAATATTTTTAAACTTCCACATATACTACCACTACTCCAACACTACTACTTTTTTTCTTTTTTTTTATAGATGAAAAATATATTTAAAGTATATAAAGTAAGAATTTCCAACAACACTCAAACATAAGCATTGTTTGAGTTTTGTTGGAAATTGACCTGGTATCTACTTTTACGACAGGTTTAGTGATATAAAAATCAGATAAACTTATTTACTTTTGGACAGGAAGATTCCTTTTCAGTGTCAAAGTTTACCTATGTACCTAATCTGGTTTAAGAATAATATTCTTCCATCTTTCGATCTTAGGGCCGGGGTGGGTCTTATAGTCAGTCAGAGTCTGACACTATCTCCCGCTCCGCCCAAGAGCGGGGGTTGTCATTGGATGATTTTTCCCACCATAAAAAAAAAATAAAGGGCCCAAAACAGGAGACAACCCGGGCATCGGACGACGAGCAATTTTCATCATTCGGCTTCCGGTAAAAACCGAGCCTGAGTTGTCGACAGTGCGTGCATTCAGCATAACCGTAGGGGCTCTGCAGAGCCGATGCCCGCCAGGGCCTTTTTGAAAAATTTAAAGGGCAATGAAGATGCAGAGTTGCTAGCCTGTCGGTTTTCTACCGGTCGCATTTCGAGGAGTGTGCATCGGAATTGCATAACCTAATTTCGCCTACCCCGTTCCATCATCGGACTACCAGACATACGGCTAAGTGCCACCGGTACATGGTGGATAGCCCACCTACACGCACAAAACGTTTTGGGAACACATTCATTGTGCGTGCAGCTAGGGAGTGGAATTCCTTGCCGGAGTCTGTGTTTCCTGATAGCTACAACCCGGGAATCTTTAAATCGAGAGTGAATAGGTATCTTCTAGGTAAGCGCGTTCCATCGTCGACCGCATCGTCGCTTTCCATCAGGTGAGATAGCGGTCAAGCGCGAACCAATCAACAATAAAAACAAAGAACACTAGAGGATTTAGTCATTAAAAATCAGACAAATCGATGCCTCCCACGCAAGTTGTAGTAACCCACAAAATGGCAATTTTGTGTTTTTCACTCAAAAGTGTCTAATATGTAATCTATTACTAAAATTAAGTCTTACCATTACACTTGCATACTGTTCATAAAGATTCATTGAAAAATGTGGTTAATATAGCAAAAAATATCTTTGCTCTCCAGTAAAATTGCAGTTTTGGGGTTACAACAACTTACGTGGGAGGCATCGAAATGTTCACGCTCTACTTGGAGCGGGAGAAGTAGTTTGATGATTTGCCACATAAAAAAAGGAACCCCAAAACTTTATCTTTTGTAAACTTTCTCACATTTACCACACTAAGTTTGAAGATGTTATTATTATTATTTTTTATTGTAGAAAGGTTCGCGCTTGACCGCTATCTCACCTGATGGAAAACGACGATGCGGTCGACGATGGAACGCGCTTACCTAGAAGAAACCTATTCACTCTCGACTTAAAGATTCCCGGGTTGTAGCTATCAGGAAACACAGACTCTTGCAAGGAATTCCACTCCCTAGCTGCACGCACTGTTCCTAATAATTATTGTACCTTACCTTTCTTGCTATCACAATTGAACTCATGCATGTCGCAAGTGTCTATGAACGTCCTCATTTCCCCGCATGAGTCGATGCCACATATTGGCACCTGATCGTGGCGGCATATATCCGCTATCTTACATTCCTCTTCCAACTGAAAATTATAGGAAAACTTTAAATAATACACCACCTCGGAGTTTGGAAGTTGGTGGTGTGACACTCCCGTACTTCGGAAAGTATGGTAAAGCCGTTGATCCTGCGTCTAATCTCTCTCCAGTCATGTCGGATTGCCTTACCGTTGGAGTATTAGAGTACAGAAACAGAGCTTTTTCAAATGTTTTTTTTTTACTAGTGCTTTTGTATTGTGATAAATGTTGAAACGGTCAAGGAGGAAATAAAAAAACTATCTGCGAAAATACTCAGAAAGACTAAGTTACCACCCAAAGCTTCTGGCTAGGGAGCTGATGAGCATAGAGCCGGACTCCACCTTCAAAAAGTCAAAATGACTTGCTCCTCAAGACCTAATTGCATGAAGAGCTAGCACCAATTTGAACATATCATTGGAGATTGTGTTATACACGCCCTTTATTATAAATATTTAAAATCCAGCTCAATGTTGAGGAGACAGATCGCAGGACAAAACACAAAATTAAAAAAGTAGTGCTTTTCTGCGACTCCTCTTGAAGGTGTCGTGATGCAATCATTGATGGTGAATTGCACTAGTTTATTAAAAGCCTATTTACTCTATCCTTGAGAGAACAGAGAGAGCATGCACGCACTTGTGCACTATTTATTTATTTATCCTCACATCGAAACGCTTTGCAGCAATTACACCAATGGAGCACAATTAGTTCAGATTCTTCTAGTTTTTAACATCATGTGCACAGTGGAATGGCAGTCATGACTGGCCTGTTGGTCTAGTGGTTAGTAGCCCTGACTGCTATGCCGAAGGTCGTGGGTTCGATTCTCACCCAGGACAAATGTTTGTGTGATGAGCATAATCATTTGTTCTGTGTCTGGGTGTAATTTGTCTATAATATGTATGTATTTAGAAATAGATAAGTATGTTTATCAGTTGTCTAGTACTCATAACACACGCTCTGCTTAGCTTGAGACTAGACGGCGTTGTGTGATAGTTGTGGAATATTATTATAGTTATTATAGTCATCAAAGGAGATGTGCGGCGTTGATCACATTCGTTCGTTTCCACAGCATCAGGCCAGCGCTCCTCCAGGATTCCACATGTACCAAATTCTATAATATCTCCTGCGTACCTACTTGGCTAATCTCTGTTGAGATTGGCCACCATAATCAAAAATCGGTCGAGAGGATCCATTTTTTTTTTTTTTGCTTTGTGACAAGCATAAGAGTCATCAATACTCATCTAAGTGTCATTAAAATCTATATTCATTAACAGATCTTTGTCCAATAGCATTTTTTATATTATGATTACTTATTTGTTTGACCTTTTACCAATTTGACCTTTTCTTTGTCAATGGCCAGTAAATCGGAAAAATATGGTAATGGATTTTCAATATGATATTGAAAAGAGATTAGTGTCTATATATAAATAATGGTTGTCTGTTTTTAGAATAATTGTACGAATCTTCATAGTCTTGAATGTCAGTGGTTATATAAAAAGAGGTAAACCAAAGTATTATGATTTTTTTTTTGTTATCGGAAAATTTCCAATGATTTTTTCCGCTCTATAGTGGAGCGAGAGAGCGTGTCAGACTGTAAAACCCACTTGTGTCCTTCATTTGCTCTTTGCGTTCTAGATACCCACGATTTCCCTTTCAGTAAATCCAGCTTCGATACTAAGAAGAACTAAGGCTTAGTTGGGATACAGCAGGGACCCAGCCGGGTCGAAGCCTACTGGGGCCAGGGTTATCCGAAAGGGCGCTCGAGCCCCGGTATGAAGGCTAGAAGGAACGGGGTGGGTCTTTTAGTCAGTAAGAGTCTGACACTATCTCCCGCTCCGCCCAAGGGCGGGGGATGTCAATGCATGATTTTTTCCCACCATAAAAAAAAAAAAAAAAAAGGCTTAGTTGGGATCGAAGCTGTTGGCCTCATATAGTTTTTGCTGGCATTTCTTTGGGGTGCATACAATACTACGCGTCATAGAGGACTTAGACTCAGTCCTTGCCGTACAGACGGACGACGAGCTACTCAATACTTGTTGCACTAATAGAAACTAGTGAGACGAGTATTGATATATAAATAAAAAACTTACCTTTGCTCCATCCACATGCGCGTCAGTATCATTGACTGAAGTCAAAACAATTATTATAAAAACAAAAATATACTGAAACATTCTAGCACACACAGTTTGTATGAAAGCCCATTTTATTCACATTAAATATAAGTTTTAGGAATTCGTTCATGAGTTTTAGTTCAAAAATGAAAATGAAATTCTATTTAATAAATAGTTCTAGATATTTTATAGAGCTATAGAAAAAGCAATAAAATGTTTGAAAACTTTATATGTAGTTTATCCAATCGAAAATGTATGACGTCATAATAAAGACAGTTCGAACTTATGTGGCTTCACTTGTTTTATCGCCTTTTCTGAATAGGATAAACAAATGTGAATATGAAATGCATTCAGTAAATATTCACTCTGACTTGTTTCATATAAATTACTTGTTATTTCATGGGAAGAAATGCTACGAGTACATTTTCAAGATCGAGTAAAACTATTTTATGATTTAAATTTTATAGCGCAATTTTGTTCAAGATTTTTAAAATTTTCTTCCTTTCATTTAATTTAGACAAAAAGGTTCAGCTCCATTTTATCACCACGAACACCGACTAAAATTTATTAGATATTTATGGTACTGGCCAAACCCGGTTTTAGAATCAACTAGTTTCACCTTGACCAAACCATTTCTTCGTAAACGCGCGGAGCCCAGCTCCGTGGGGCTCATAGTCCTGGGTAATTATAAAAAAATAAACTAACCACCATAAACCATTCCCTCTCCTAGACAGCAGGCCACTCAGGCCTCGTTCCCATCCAACCATCGACCATCGTTCCTATCAGTGGGTACATTAAAAGACTGATTATGCTGTGTTATGATAAACTAACCACGATGGCTAAGGTGGGCTTGGAGTGGAGCGGAGCACCTGCCTTAACCTTGTAACTTAACCGGTCTGTGTCGAAGTGCCCTAAAATTCCGAGTTCGCTTCGCTTGTTCTTGGACTAAAATCGTGGGGCGAAACTAGTTCATTCTAAAACCGGGGTTGGCCGCGGTGCCATAAATATACTAATACGTGATGCTAATACTAATGAAATTAGTATAGATGTTACCAGCCAAACTGTAATAAGTTTTTTTGGTTTCTGAAATCTTTCTGCTGAACCGGAGCAGTAATAAAACTTGTTTGTTATATTTTAAAGTTTTTATTAGAAAGTTTTATAATCTAGAGTTTGGCTTGGGGTTAATGTTGCAGTCAGTTCTGTATTCTGGTTTCTTGAACGAGCGTCCCCGCTTGCATGTCACCCAGCATTCGTGAATCGGTCTCTGCTTGAAATCTGAAAAATAGTTTTAATAGATTACAACCCGACTTTGGAGTTGTAGACTATATGCATCACTTGTTAAGGGAATGTGTTCAGTATGAGGCTGATAGGAGTAAGTTGTTCAGTGTTTTGAAGTTGAACAAGAACAATATAGGTACATTCCACCAAATATTAAGCAAGCCGACTTCCGATGATGCGAGAAAGTTGTTCGACTTTATGGCCCTGATCCATTGATCTCGTTTGTTGTTAAATAATAATTGTCTTAGGATACGATGGGACTAACATACGCTGTGCGTTACAAAAGTCCCTAAATTATTAAAAAAAAACCCGACTTATCATCATTTCAGCTGAGATTTGTCAACTGTAGGATATAGGCTTCCCCTAAGTGTAACCACTATGGACAGACCTGTGCGTCTCGCAGCATCACAAGTTCATTCCTCCACCTTATGGGAGCTCTTCCTACGTTACTTTGCTACGCCTTCCGGTGCGCGGTCGCCACTCCAGAACCATTCGGCCCCATCGACCATTTGTTCTGAAAGCGATGTGCCCTGCACCGATGACCTGGTGAGGGTCGCGAGAATCCGATGGATGCGAGACGCACCAGGCCGGCCATTATGGTTCCACTTGGGGGAAACCAGTAGTTGACGTCTATCGGCTGAAATGATGTTGATGTAGATATGATGAACATTCATACACAGGCTAGTAGAACCAATCTGGATACCTTTCTTACTGTCACAATTGAACTCATGCATGTCGCACATATCGATGAAGGTCCTCATCTCTCCGCAGGAGTCGATGGCGCACATCGGGACCTTGTCGTGCACGCACAGGTCTGCCACCTTGCACTCTTCTTCGTTCTGTTACAAAAGATATATTACTTAGTATGAAGACATTATGGCAAAATAAGTGGGAAAGGATGGAGGACCAGACGCACTGGACCTGGACTTAGACCTAATCTAAGTCCAAAATCCCAAAAACCTCCGTTCAAAAAGAAGGATCCTCAGATCAGACGGGTGATATGTCTGGTTCAGGCTACTGCCCAATAGTTGATTTTGGACAGTAGTATATTTTCTAATCACGCAGTGAACTAGTTAAGTTCCTATGTGGCCAAATAGATGTCGCCACAGTAACATCTGAAAGTGGTGAAGAAGTCTTCAGTTGTTAGTAATAGTACCGATAAATATCGAAAAAATTGCCAAGATTTTGGTGAAGTTTTTTCGTAAATTCGTATGAGAATATGTAAAACATGTTTAATTGTTTAACCATTCTTTTTGATTTGGCCATAGACGCATAAAATGTAACAGAGTAAAACCTTTAGAATATTATTCTAAGGCAAACCATTATATATATCACAGTGATGCTTAGATATAATTTGAAACAAATTGCGACTAAAATAAACACAGAAGCCAGTCATGCCCAAGTTAATGAACTGTTAACTTAAGATCTCCAACATAATTAAGATGAGATTAGCAAGGTCACCGTACCATCAATCAATTTGCCTCGCCATTATTCAACTACAGGCTGGATTTTTGACTCAAGACACGACTGGGTTGTCGATAACCGATTTGGATGAAATTTTCTGTGTATATTTGAGTGGGACCCTTTTTTTGTGGTTAAAAATCATCCGGATGATATGGCCGCCCTTGGGCGGAGCGGGAGATAGTGACAGACTTTTACTGACTAAAAAACCCACCCCGTTCGTTGCCTTTCATATCGGGGCCGAGAATTCCTTTCAGAAGCAGACCCTTGGCCCCAGTAAGCTTCGACCCTGCTGGGCCCTTACGGTTGCTGACAACTCCTTGAGGCGGGCGGGAACAGTAAACGCCGTCGACGACTTAGGCTCGGTCGGGACGGTTACCGGACGGTCGGACAGCGAGCTATTTTGAAAATACAATTGAAAATGGTAGGTAGGTAGTTTTTTTTTTTTTTTTTTTTTTATTTTTGATAGGTTCGCGCTTGACCGCTATCTCACCTGATGGAAAGCGACGATGCGGTCGACGATGGAACGCGCTTACCTAAAAGAAACCTATTCACTCTCGACTTAAAGATTCCCGGGTTGTAGCTATCAGGAATCACAGACTCCGGCAAGGAATTCCACTCCCTAGCCGCACGCACAATGAATGTGTTCCCAAAACGTTTTGTGCGTGTTGGTGGGATATCCACCATATACCGGTGGCGCATAGCCGTACGTCTGGTAGTCCGATGATGAAACGGGCTAGGCGGAATCAGTTCTCCAATTTTTTATTTTACGAGTATGTAAAGTTGATTTTTGTTCTTTCGGTTTTCGTTTCCGATTTCGGCTGTAAATCGTGTTGTGATCGGTCACTATCAAAAACCTACAATAATTTTACCGAAGATTATATCATAAATATTATAAAGTGGTATAGTTTTTTGTTTTTGTTAGTAGTACCTAATCTCGGAAAGTACAGGTCCGATTGCTAAATTTTTTTCACCGATAGAAAGCTGCTTTATTCCTGAGTGACATAAGCTCATTGATTGTATATCAATGCATAGGCTACATGTTATTTACGTGAGCGAAGTTGCGGGCAAAAGGTAGTCATAAATATAATATGAGTTTATATTTAAGATTACACCTCAAGTAAATGTAAGTCTTTTAGAGATAAATGAAAGCAGAGAGCGAAGAGAGAAGCGTTTTCCAATAAATATGTAAAGAGGGAACGCGTTAGGTATTTACTAGATCTCTTATTACATCTTTCGATAGTCTTTTGATACCAACTAATAATTTGTATTTGTTGATATATCGAGAATCTGAGATAGAATAAAAAATATAATGTTAAGTTAGAAGTTGTTTTGTGGGGTGAGAATAGTAAATATTGCGAAATAGTAGTATATATTAATCTTAGATATCAAACTACTTCAAAACAGCAGCTAAGCAATCCTGAAACAATTGGAAAATCATTGTAAAATCTTAGGCTAGAGATGTTCAACACCTCCTATAAGGTGGACTGATGACTCTGTGAGGATCGCGGAAATCCGAAGGATGCGAGACACGTATGCCCGTTCGTTGTGGCGACACTTAAGGAAGGCCTATTTCCAACAGCAGCAGCAAGCTTTTAGTTGAAATGATGATGAATGATGAATGTTCGATCTGTATTCAGCGGAATCCAGTGGATGGTCGAACCATTGTTGTTTCTTAATAAGACCATACCACAAAATAGATAGGTACAGAAGACACTCTCATGTATGTACTTCACTTTTTATACCTACGCTCGGTGGACGCACACTAATGAGTGTTTGAGCCGGAACTGTTCGACGAGTGGGCCGAGGCGCTCCGAGATATCGTGTCTGTGAGCGGATGTGTAGATTGACTTCTGTACCTATCTATTTTGTGACCATACCATATTTCCATAATTCGTAAGAAGTTGGCAGTATAGCAGCATCACTGCGTTAATGTTGTCCAATTATCGATTTGGACAAATTTACGATAAACCTTCTAACTAATACCTAAATATAATTATGATCAAATTAGTTAGGTGTATAGTTTATTAATTTGAGTATGCACGTATATTTTATTAATAGTACGAGGGCGGGATGATAAGTAACTAGCCTAATAAGAAAACACTTAACTTTCACTGGTGAGGCAGCAAATCATACTTTAATTCGTTAATTTTTGGCATAGCTTAAACTCATGTGTGAACCCTAGCGTTGTCTTGGTGGAAGATGATTTTTTTTTTCGACAAACCTGGTGTTTTTGCTGAATACATTGATGAAGCTTATCTAGAAGATTAGCGTAGTATTTTCCATTAATTGTTTGACCTTTAGGAAGGTAATCTATCATCAAGATCCCCTCTGCATCCCAAAAGACGGAAGCCATCACATTTCCAGCCGACTTTACAGCCATGGCTTTTTTTGGAGTCTGGCATCCCGATTGAGTCCACTGTTTTGATTGAATTTTTGATTCTGGCATGTAATGATGAACCCATGTTTCATCTGTTGTTACAAATCGGCGTTATTACTCATAAAACGGTCCAGACATTCTTTTGAATTTTGCACCCGAATCCTTTTTTGATCGTGCGTAAGCAATCGCGGTACCCAACGGGCCGATAACTTTTTCATATTTAATTCCTCACTTAGGATATGAAGTGTCAGCTATTTCAGATAACTTCAATCGTCAATCTGCTAAAACCATAATTATCATGTACTTTCACGATCATTTCCGGAGTCGTGACGCTTTTTGGACGTCCAGGGTGGGCTTCATCTTGGACACATTACGACTGCGTTTAAACTCAGACACTTAGTTTTTTACTGTATGCCACAGTAAAAAACTGAGAAGGAGCACATTCACCCAAAACATTCTTTAAATCGTCATAGATATCTTTCCCCTTCATGCCCCCCCCCTTTTTTTTTTTTATGGAGGGAAAAAATCATGCATTGACATCCCCGGCCCTTGGGCGGAGCGGGAGATAGTGTCAGACTCTTACTGACTAAAAGACCCACCCCGTTCCTTCTAGCCTTCATACCGGGGCTCGAGCGCCCTTTCGGATAACCCTGGCCCCAGTAGGCTTCGACCCGGCTGGGTCCCTGCTGTTGCTGACAACTCCTTGAGGCGCGCGGGAACAGTGCGCGCCGTCGACGACTTGGGCTTGGTCCGGAAAGTTACCGGACGGCCGGGCAGTGAGCTACCCATTGCTCACTGTCCGCAAGCCCGCGTCTACGTTGGCCGGAAATCGGGATCAGAATCCCGGCGACGGCGGCGGCGATAACGCCGTTGCTTCATGCCCCCCCCCTTCATGTGAAGAAATTTTATCACCGCTCTTTGTTAAATTTTATCCATTTTGAAAACAGTTGACGAAATATATTTTCAAATTACAAAAAAATAATAAAATTTTCACGCCAGCAAATTCAAATTTAGAACACAGGTGGCCAGAGATACGAATTTAAAAATGACAAACAATTTATATTTTTTTATTTTTAACTTTTTAAATAGCAGTGGCTATAGTTACTTATCATCCCGCCTACGTATTATAAAAATAAGATATATCACTCGTAGTAAATCTGTTCTTGTGTCCTCTTTCTCTCTTTTTTATTGCACTATTTTGCATCAATTCAATTCAATTCATTTATTCAAGAACAATTTGTATTGTGTTTGAAATTACTTAAAACTACATTAATTACAATTATAAATACAATTAATTTAAAAAATAACAAAATAAAATAAAATTTAATGTCACTACAATTACTTACATTACTACTACCGAAACATTGCTCAGTCTCACATTAATTATTATCACATATATTTTAAATTGTTGATATGTCATCGTCCACCGAATAAAGACATTTCTCCAAAAGGAAAGCTTTGAGCTTTGACTTAAACATCATCCAAAGGTTGACTGGTAGAAAATGCATAAGGCATTAAATGCGCCTCTGTACTTATGTGTGCATAAAGCATTTAATAAATAAATAAACACAGAAGCTTTGCCAAAAACAGTTTGTACGATACTGGTTTTACGAGAAAAACAAAGTAAATTTTCCCGTAATAACAAACATTTGTAAACCAGTGAAGCTTTTACGGTCTTATACGATTTTACTAACGGAATTACAAATGTTGTCACAAAATTGACGTCTTCACCAAAAAACATACGATGTTTCGGTAGCAATTTTGCTATTGGAACATCGATAGCAAAATTATATTTTGGTGAAGACATATGAGTATACACACCTACTTTTTAATTAGTACAAAAAAAAATGGGGCTCTATCTGTACCCGTCACTGATCATATTTTTGTAGTCAAAAGTAGAAAAAACCGAAATCCTAAAATTGACCACGAAAAGGTAAATTCATCATAGAATCAATCTAACATAACAATTGCTAGTAGAAAATACTGCGGGCAGTGTTTTTCCTTAATAATTGTCACTTATTCATTCTTTTATCAATAGTCTACACAATATTTCCATAAATTGAGTGATATTTTGGAACATAAACCAACGCTAATAACTTTGCTGTTTATGAATATTATTTATTGAGATTTTACTTATAAAATAACAAGGGCTTTTCTTATAAGCCCTTTAAGTATTTGTACTAATTAAAAAATAGTGGTGTAGGAGATTTTATAATGGAGTATGTTAAAGCAGGTTTTGTTGCATCGTGAATACTTTTTCCTGATAAAAGCCGGCTTTTTGAATTGAACATTTTGTTTTAATAACGTATCGACCCTACTAAAAAGCTAAATATTGACAGATTTCTGATATAAGGGTGTTATTTTTTATGGAAACATTATCGCAAACAAAGTCGCTTGCAAAGTGCTAGTCTACACTAATATAGTAAAGAGGAAAAGCTTGTTTTTTTTTTTGTTTTTATCATTTTTTGTTTGTAGGAGGTAATCTCTGAAATATTACTGGTCTGATTGGGAATATTTATCACCGATAGAAAGCTGCTTTATTCGTGAGTGACATAGGATATATTTTACGTAACTGGGCAAAGCCGCGGGTAAAAGCTAGCTAGATATAATTGTACTTACTTTCATAGATTCGCTGTGGGCGTCTATCGATGATATTAAATATATGACAATACCTGAAATATTCATAAATTAATTTAAAGAGTGACGGTTAATGATATTTTATACTACTATTACACTACACTGCTCACACGTGTGCCTCACACTGATCTGGGCACGTCGTTCTCCATACATTTTAAATGGAAAACAGAAGAGCTACAATTGACCACGCCACGCAATATTCATTCTATAAATGAAGCGTGGTACGTGTTCTAGCTGTTCATACAGTATTAGTTCATTACAATTTGACTGGCCTACTGGTCTAGAGGTTAGTGGCCCTGACTATTAAGCCGGAGGTCGTGGGTTCGATTTTCACTAAAGACAAATTTTTGTGTCATGAGCACGATCATTTGTTCTGTATCTGTACCCATTTCATTTATCTCTATATGTATTTTGGAATATACATGTTTATCAGTTGTCGAGTACTCATATTACAAGCTCTGCTTAGTTTGGGATTAGATGGCGTTGTGTGAGAGTTTCGGAATATTATTATTATAAAAAGAAAATCAAAACTTACCAAAGACTGCTATCATTGTAATACGTCATATTCCTTTTCTGTAAAAAGTGTTCATTTCTAGGTATCAAAGTTAAAATAAAGTCATAATTTTTTCTACATTTTACTGCGTCTATAAAAAATATAACTCTTTTACAGCCACGGAAATGGCAAATGAAAACCGTATGACTTTGGATCGTAATTGAAAATCGTAAATGGGAAAACACGGCCGTGATTTTGGATAAACCAGGAATAATGTTAAGGGAGATTCTGAATAAAGGGTTTTGCTATTAGAAAACGGTTTTTAAAAGTCCTGAAAATACGGGATTGATTTGCGATATCGAAATGTCATTTATTGATATTTTTTAGTTGAATTGAATAATTGTATTGAATGATTGCATTGAATTGAATAATTTTATTATATGTTTGAATTGATTTGAAAATTTTATTGTATAATTGGATTGAAATAAATTGGGTAGGTAATTGAATTGAATAATTTAACTTGTTTCTTTGCATACATTGGAAAATTAATTAATGGAATGAATTCTGGTTAAACTTGTGTTATGGGTTTTTAGGGGGAAATCATCCAACGACTTCCTCCGCTTTAGAGCGGAGCGGGAGGGCGTGTCAGACTTTTACTAACTAAAACCAACTCCTTGACATCTCCTTGAGGCGCGCGTGAATCACTACGCGCCATCGACGATTAGAGCTCGGTTCGGATGATTACCGAATGGCCGGACGGCGAGCTGTCCTTTGCTCGCCGTCCGCAAGCCTCCTCAACTCAACTTCTGACACCCGGGAAGCCTCCATCTGCGTTATGTTTTAACAACTTTATCTGATATCAATTGACGTGAAAGAAAAACTAGACACATATTTAAACATAACTATTGCAATAAACCAGTGTCAATTAGGTACACAAATAAAACCAGAACAAAAATAAATAAATACAGCTGTAATCGATTATTTTTTTAACTCAATAAAATATCCAGTATTATCCAGTACCAGCTAACAGGTCCTTGGGATTTGGACACAGGCCATCGTCGTCTTTCACGTGCCTGAAAACTGAAAGGAAAAATATTTGAATAATAATAATATGTCGCAATAGTTTTTCACCAACCGGGGGTTATTGCACAAAATAGATAAGTACAGAAGTCAATCTTATGTATGTACTTCAGTTTTTATACCTACGCTAGGCGATCGCGCTAGGATCAGCGCGTTGCTCCGAACTGTACTAGTGCGACCGGGCGATTGAACCGAGATATCTTGTCCGTGAGCGGTGTCTATGAGTGCGTTACTCTAGCGCGCTTTGTATGTAGATTGTCTTCTATACCTATCTATTTTGAGTTTATACTAATTAAAAAAAATAATAATAACTATTTTTTTAAATTAGTATAAACTAGTGCTTGACTGCGATCCCACCTGATGGTAAGCAGTGATGCAATCGTTGATGGTGAGGCGTTATTAACCTGGGGTGCACTAGCGAAGCGCGTACAGGGATATCATCGGTTGGTATCACGTTCCATTAAAATTATCTATACGGCCTCTGCGAGTTGACTCGGCCCCTCATACGTATTCCAAAGGTCCAGGACCTCAGGATAATAATGCTCTTCAAATAAAAAATACCATCTGTTGGAGTTATAACTAGTACCTAAATGTTAATAGGCGATATTTTTTTTTAAATTGAGTAATCATTAAATCGTATTCCCGCGACCCTCACCAGGACATCGGTAAATCTTGTGGCTTCCAACCCTTCGGTAGGATGTCGCCACTATTCGGTACGAGGTCCCCACTCCAGAATCTTTTGTCCCCATCGACCGGTGGATGCGAGACGCACAGGACCAGTCATTATGGCGACACTTGGGGGAGGCCTATGTCCAACAGTGGACGTCTTTCGACTGAAATGATGATGATGATGAATCATCAAATGACTCAGAAGACGCTTTGAGGTGGAGCAGTTACCCCTCAAGTTCGAGGAAAATTGGTATATGACTTTACTAGATTTAGACAAAGTATATTTTTATCCCAGGAGTATATCCCTTGAGGATGATTCTCGACTTCCAGATCAATACTAATGCCAAATGTAAAATAAAAATAAAAATCATGGTTTCGAGGGGTTGATGATCCGCCGGATAAAACAAAAAAAAAAGAGAAAATAATAATAAATTCGGGCGCCACGGTAGATCATCAATAAACTAAGCGGAAATAGTGAAAGAGATAGAATTTTTAATCTGCCGGCGGTAGGCTTATGGAGGAATAATAAAACTATGAATAAACTTTTGTCTTTTATTTTCCTGCCTATAGCTTCATGACTAGGTTTAGGATCTAATTTTAAGTATAGCTAGCTTAGCCGCTGGAAGAAGTATAAGTAGGTTATATAAATATTTCTTACCCATAGTGTATTCACAGGCGTATTCGTACAAATCACAAAGGTCCAGAAAAGTCCGTGCTTCATTGACGGACTTGCCACAAATTATGATAGTATCGTGGAAGCATGTGTAAGCATGTTCGCATATTTTCTTTAGTTCTGACTAAAATAAGAAAAAATTGATATTAACATACATTTATCAAAATTTCTTTCTTTGGCCCATGTTGTGTTTCACTGCTACGCAAGTTAAACGCCTCCCCTTTCTTCTTATTCGAAACCTTGACCAAAAACGGTGCAAGATATAGGACTTATGGTATCTTTGGCCAAGCTTGGCCCACAAGCGTGACCCGATCGTCACACCACCATCGCCGCAGATGACCTTGGTGGTGGTGTCCTTAGGCAAGTCCAGTAAGTGACGATCTTAGACCATCTCTCTGTGAATATTAGTCCGTCATGTACCAGTCCACTTCCATTTCAGCCTGGCTGTTTTTTCTCCAACATTCACTACTTTCTCACTTATTAAAATTGAATGTTAAGATTTCATTAGCGTTCACATTGAGCTATTTTATAATACAATGTTATGGTCTGAAGGTCTTTAAGTCAAGACTAATAAGAATACTTATAAGCCAGCATGCTCCACCTTCTCCTACATACCACCAGGGAACACATTAGTCAAACGCGAGTTTATCAATAATGGGATAAACTACCCGCAGTCTTCAGCATCCCTTGACTCCGGACTGGTGAGGGTCGCGGGAATCTGATGAATGCAGGACGCACGACACCGGTCGTTGTGGTGACGCTTAGGACCGGTCGTTGTGGTGACGCTTGGGACAGGCCTGTGTCCAGCAGTGAACGTTTTTTGGCTGAGTGATGATGATGAAGATGATGGAAAAAACTAAATTGGCTTGAAGAATCATAACCAAAATTATGTCCTTCAGTTGAATTGAGCTTACCAAATGTGATCTATCAGCAATAATATGAGAATCAACCACTACTATGACTTGAAAAACTAGAAACAGAACTCCTTTAATTATAAACATTACTGATATTATTAATAAACACTTGGATTTTGGTTACAACGTCTATCCACAATATGGTACTAAGGATCAATAGGAACGCTGTTGATCTAAACTGTGGACAATCTCAGGATGTTTTCAATTCACGTTTAGTCTCAAGTTGTGTCTTTGTTGGAATTTCTAAACAATACTTACGAAACGATAATGACTTACAAGAAAGTTTAGAATATGTAGGAACATGATGGTGAGCTAGTTAATGTTAGCCGTCCGCAAGCCAAGATAAAGACGAGGTAAGACGGGGCTCGTAAGGACAATGGTTGAGCTGAGTGGGGTTGATGCACGCGTCATGCTCGTGAACGGGTGCCGTCAGATGGGACTGGTCATCTCTTAGCTGCCAGTGGCTTAATTCAGTTCCTATCTTTTAATTATTTTACATTTTTATTTCATTATCGACATTGAGCTCACATGATAGAAGCAACAAGTAATATGTAACCAAGCAATATATGTAACACATAATATGATTTAAAAGAGTGTCCTTGGAGTTTCTTGCACGTTCTTCTCCATAGAGACCTACGCTTTGGAACGTGCAATTTCTTCACTTTTCTTGGACTGACCGACATTTGACTATTCAAAAGTGCCTGCAAATGGTCTATTTGATATAAATGCTTTGACTTTGACTTTGACAGATTGGGATGACCAGGGATGTGAGGTTGTTCGAAAGAATAATCGTAACCAATCGTGGCCTTCGAACGCAAAAGGCAACAGAAGGCGTACGTGACGGTTTTAGTCAAAAAAGTTTTGAGAGAGACAGAGCCTGGGGTTTTTGATGAGACCAAACAAAAACGTGTTTAAAATTTCTTATAACTAGTAGTTTTAACAACCGGATATTCCAATTTTTATTATTAAAAGGCCTCCGATGAAAGTTGCTTTATTTTCTCCCATGCTTCACAGTCCCGACTGTGAAGCATGGGAGAAAATAAAGCAACTTAGACAAACATTCAAATGAAAGTCTTCAAAATGTTGCAGGTTTCGGACCTTTCACCAGAATATTTGCGCCTCAAAGATATGTCAGCAAAACCGTAGGGGCTCAGCAGGGTCGAAGTCTACTGGGGCCATAGGTTGACTTCCGAAAGGGAAACCCGGTGTTCTGGAACGCAAGGCAAAGAAGGAAGGAAGGTGTCTATGCACCTACCATACGGTTTTAGCCAGTAAAAGTCTGACACGCACTCAGTTGTTTTGCTATTTGCTGCCCAGTATCGGATAGTACTGATCGGACTGGGACAATCAGCCTGCCGCGGTCTTCCCGTCCATTTATAATTTAGGTGTATTCAAGACTAGAGTGAATAGGCTCTTAATAAACTAGTGCGCCTTACCATCAACGATTGCATCACTGCTTACCATCAGGTGGGGTCGCAGTCAAGCACTAGTTTTTTTTTTCTAGTCATTACTGTCCCATTGCTGGGCAAAGGCCTCCCCCAAGTCCTTCCATACATTCTTCTCTCACGCTGTTATATTAATAAATAAAATAGTATGGTAACAAAAAATATACACCGTTAAATTTTAATCGTTTTAATCCCGTGGAGGGTCAATCCGGTACATGAAACACTATCACATGTCATTGAACTCGCTCAGCTGACGTTTTCTTAAAGAAATTAATTTCGTACATGCGTAAATTAATAAGAGTTTTGAAAAAATCGGCCAAGTGCGAGTCGGACTCGCCCATGGAGGGTTCCGTAGCAGCAAGTAACATAATATAAAAGTTCTTATAGTTCGTTGTAACTTTGATCGATGTTTCAATAATAGTGTATTTTTTTAGATTTATGACGTATTAAAAAAAAACTACTTACTAGATCTCGTTCAAACCAATTTTCGTTGGTAGTTTATATGGTAATGTACATCATATATTTTTTTTAGTTTTATCATTCTCTTATTTTAGAAGTTACGGGGGGGGGGGGGCACGTTTTACCACTTTGGAAGTGTCTCTCGCGTAAACTATTCAAGTTAGAAAAAAATGATATTAGAAACCTCAATATCATTTTTGAAGACCTATCCATAGATACCCAACACGTATGGGTTTGATAAAAAAAATTTTTTGAGTTTCAGTTCTAAGTATGACCCCAAAAATTTATTGCTTTTTTTCTATTTTTGTGTGAAAATCTTAAAGCGGTTTACAGAATACATCTACTTACTAAGTTTCAACAGTATAGCTCTTATAGTTTCGGAAAAAAGTGGCTGTGACATACGGACGGACAGACAGACAGACAGACAGACATGACGAATCTATAAGGGTTCCGTTTTTTGCCATTTGGCTACGGAACTTTAAAAATGTACTTTATTTTTTAATTTTATCTTTACATATCGATATGGTTTCATGTACCGGATCGATCCCGGGAGATGTCGTGCGGTGTTCCGCAGGGGTCGGTACTAGGGCCACCCTTGTGGAACATCGGGTACGATTACGTGCTGCGGGGCGACCTCCCTGACGGGGTCAGCGTGGTCTGCTACGCAGACGACACGCTGGTTCTAGCGCAGGGAGAGTCGTACCAGGCGGCGGTCGCTCTAGCGACACACGGGGTTGCGATGGTCGTTGACAGGATCCAGGAGTTGGGACTCAAGGTGGCGCTTCACAAATCCGAGGCGATGTGTTTTCACGGTCGCCGCCCTCGGAACGCGCCGCCATTGAGTTCCCAACTAACGGTAGGAGGAGTTCACATCGGTGTCGGGTCGACGATGAAGTACCTGGGACTCGTCCTCGACAGCCGGTGGAATTTCGTGGAGCATTTCCGACGTCTGGCTCCCAAACTCAACCGGACTGGGGCCGCTCTCAAGCGGCTCCTGCCCAACCTTGGGGGTCCAGACGCCTCCTGCCGGAGGCTCTACGCGGGGATCGTTCGGTCCATGGCCCTCTACGGGGCGCCGGTGTGGGCGCCGTCGCTGCGTAAGCGACCGGCGGCCATTCTGAACGCCTGCCGGAGGGTCATGGCAATTCGGATGGTGCGGGGATACCGCACGATTTCCTGCGAAGCGGCGAGCCTTCTGGCTGGCCTACCACCGTGGGATCTGGAGGCAACAGTCCTTGCACACATGCACGACATGCGCGTGGAGATGCAACGTCGGGGTGAAAGTCCTCTGCCGCGACAGGTCACGGCATGGCGGACAGAGCTCCGGCGGGATCTCATGGTGGAATGGCGTCAGCGACTATCGCAACCCCGTCATGGGCACGCCACAATTATGGCGATAAGTCCCCTCTTTGAGGCGTGGCTGGAAAGACCTCACGGCGTCCTTACCTTCCGCATGACACAGGTCCTCACCGGAAATGGCAAGTTCGGGAGGTTCCTGTTCCGAATTAAAGCGGAAGTGACGCCCGGGTGTCGCCACTGTGCGGAACGCCCGGAGGACACGGTGGAGCACACAATCGCGGTGTGCCCTGCTTGGGCGGAGCATCGCCGTGCCCTCGTGGGGGTGATCGGCGGCGGAGACCTCTCGCGCCGGGCCTTGGTCGAGGCCATGGTCCGGAGCGAGGAGGAGTGGCAGGCGGTCGCCGACTTCTGCGAAGCAGTAATGCTCGCTAAGGAGGAGGCCGACCGCATCAGGCAACGGCGCTCTCGCCGCCGCCGCCGGGATTCCGATCCCGATTTCCAGCCACCGTAGTCGCGGGCTTGCGGACAGTGAGCAATGGGTAGCTCGCTGTCCGGCCGTCCGGTAACCGTCCGGACCAAGCCCAAGTCGTCGACGGCGCGCGCTGTTCCCGCGCGTCTCAAGGAGTTGTCAGCAACAGCAGGGGCCCAGCCGGGTCGAAGCCTACTGGGGCCAGGGTAATCCGAAAGGGCGCTCGAGCCCCGGTATGAAGGCTTGAAGGAACGGGATGGGTTTTTTAGTCAGTAAGAGTCTGACACTATCTCCCGCTCCGCCCAAGAGCGGGGGTTGTCATAAGATGATTTTTCCCATCGAAAAAAAAAAAAAAAAAAAAAACCCTCCACGGGATTAAAACAATTAAAATTTAGCTGTGTATTTAAGGTAAATGTATTTTTATTTACACAACTTTATACTCATTAAAACCATCGTCATATACTCTTTAACTTAGAGACAACGTGAGACAAAATTTAAAATATTTTCATTTCACTTAGGCTTACCATGGGCACTTATAAAAAGTCAGAAGCTACTGCACGTTAAATTTTATATTAAAATGACACATCGTAACTCTTCTCTAAGTAAGAGAGTTATATTAATAGTTATGATGAGTATAATATTGTGTAAATACATACATGTCATTACCGCAAATAATTTGTTTCTTGCATTTGGATATTTTTGGCATTGATACCTTTTTAATAGAATTCTGATTTGGAAAGTTTAAACAATATCACGTAAATAGAGTAGATGGATATTTGGAAAGGTAAAATGTAATTTGCGAAACACATGTCATAAGCAACATAACACCTCTATGTTCGTAGGGCCCCAGCAGGGTCGAAGCCTCCTCATTCATTGTCGCCAACACCGATGCCATTAGGTGATTTCCGACTAAAAAAAACCACCTATATGTTGTGTTATGTACTTATCACATAAAATGTGTTTTAGAGGCTTCAAAGTCTTGAGCATCGACGCCGAGTTGCTAGCTTCTCGGTTTTCTACTGGTTGAATTTCGTAAAGTGTGTGTCGGAATTGCATAACCTAATTCTACCTAGCCCTTTCCATCATCGGACTACCGGTACGGCGATGCGCCACCAGTACATGGTGGACAACCCACCTACACGCACAAAACGTGTGGAATTCCTTGCCGGAGTCTGTGTTTCCTGATGGCTACAACCCGGGAATCTTTAAGCCAGTGAATAGGTTTCTTCTAGGTATGCGCGTTCCATCGTCGATCGTATCGTCACTTTCCATCAGGAGGGATAGCACTATCACTGAAATAAAAAAAAAATTTTCAATGTCGATATAAAAATCAAACTCAAAATAAAATTCACACTCGTCTCACATCGCCTGTCAGGACTGCCAGTTAATAATAAAACACGCAACACAACTGTAATACACATTTATTTAAAAAATGAATCATCTAAATATAGAACAGGATAAATTGGAATATTCAAATGGAATAGGGTTTAATTAAGGTTTGTAATTAGTCATCGAAGTAACTGTTGGTAGGTCGACGGGACACGGCGAGCAGGGATCGATCCTCGGGACACGATGTCTGCTTGTAATCTGAAATTAATTAATCTGGATCAGTACGTTTCATTTTAAAGAGTGTATTTATTATATTGTTTCTTAAATCAGATTTTATGATTCAACTAGGTTGTATGGCCATTAGATCATCTATTTCGCAGAGGCCCAGCAGGGTCGAAGCCTATTAGGGCCATGGGTGAAGTCAAAGGCCAAAGAAGGAACAAACGAGTGAATTTGAGTCAGTAAAAGTCTGACACGCCCACCCGCTCCGCCCAAGAGCAGGAGATGTCATTAGATGATTTCCCACCAAAAAAAATAAATAAAAAAAAAGATTACTTTTTTTTTTTTTTTTTTTTATAATGGCTCGCGTTTGACCACAATCTCACCTGATGGTAAGCGATGATGTGGCCGACGATGGAGCACGCTTGCCTAGAAGCAATCTATTCACTCTTGACTTAAAGACCACTAGGTTATAGCTATTAGGAAACACAGACTCCGGCAGGGAATTCCATTCCTTAGCTGTACGCATAATGAATGTACTCCCAAAACGCTTTGTACGTATAGGTGGGATGTCCACCATGTACCGGTGGCGCAACGCCGTACGTCTTGTGGTCCGATGATGGAACGGACTTGGCGGAATTAAATTGTGTAACTCTAGAGCACACTCCCCGAAGTGTAAACGATAGAAAACAGACAGGCTAGCAACTCGGCGTCGATGCTCAAGACTTTGGAGTTTTGACTTCACAAGAGCATCATTGCCTATGATCTTCTTGGCACGCTTTTCAATAGACTCTAGTGCATCTAGCTGGTATTTGGCTGACCCATCCCAAAGATGAGAGCAGTACTCCATACACGATCGAACTTGCGCTTGATAGAGGTTGAGCAGCTGTTCCGGCGTGAAATACCGTCTCACCTTTGCTAAGATCCCCAATTTTTTGGCAGCTAGTTGGGCTTTTGCCTCGATGTAGGAGCCGAAATTAAGGGTAGACGATAGCGTTACCCCAAGAAGTTCAAGGTGGTCGGTAATTGGTACGGTTACACCCCGGAAAGATGGAGCCGGGTGGAATTGGCTCCGTTTAGCGGAGAAAAGACACGCCTGGGTTTTCGTCGCATTGAACTTGACCAGATTGGCATCGCCCCATTCTGAGACTGCCGCTAAGGACGAGTTCAAGCGTTCAACCATAGCCTCTCGAAATGACTGGATCTGTGACCCACTAGCTCGTGCGTTAGACACATATCTCTCAGCAACAGTGCTGTCGTCTGCATACCCAAAGGTTCCGGGTTTAAGTAGGTCATTTATGTGCAGCAAAAACAGTGTTGCCGAGAGTACCGACCCTTGAGGGACTCCGGCATTAATATCCATTTGACCGGACGAGCATCCATCAATTACCACTCGGATGGATCGATCCCTCAAGAAGTCTGCGATCCAATCACACAGACCAGTGGGTAGACCGAAGGAAGGAAGCTTAGCAAGAAGGTCCCCAGTAGACCGATTTTGACGAAAGCCGTATTGCTGGTCGCTGAGGATGTCGTTAGCTTCTAGGTATGCCAGAAGCTTCCTGTTAATTACCCGTTCCATACTCTTACAGAGGATGGACGTAACAGAGATGGGTCGGTAGTTTGCCGGGTCAGCTCTACTGCCCTTCTTGGGCACAGGCTGCACGTTGGCTTGCTTCCAAACCATCGGCACTTTTCCAGTCTCATATGAGAGGCGAAATAGGCGAGTCAAGATCGGAGACAATTCAGGCGCACAAGTTTTTAGAACGACCGCTGGTATCCCGTCGGGGCCACTGGCTTTATTCACGTCAAGGTTACTCAAGACCCTACGAACGTCCTTCTGATGGATACGAATATCCGACATATTCGTCACGCACCCATCAGGAGAAACAGGGGGTCGCGCGTCACCGGAGTCCAGACGCGAAGATTCCGCAAAAAGAGAAGCAAATAGGTTTGCTTTCTCCTCAGCGGTGTGGGCCAGTGTCCCATCGGGTCTCAGCAGTGGCGGAAGTGAGGGACGGCAGAAGTTCGATTCAACCGACTTTGCCAGGGACCAAAACGCTTTACTACCAGCGGGGTATGAAGCAAGTTTGTTCCCTATTCGGCTAATGTGGTCGAACCGAGACTTTCTCAACACCTTTTTGCAGGACTTGGCAGCCCTGTTAAAGGCCTTCTTCTTAAGAGTCACGTCGCTGGCTTTGCGCATACGAGCATCGGCCCAAGCTTGGTATGCCGCATGTTTTTTCGCGTCGGCGCGAGAACACTCGGCGCCAAACCAAGGTCGAGCTCGATCCGACATTGCTACATCAGAGAATGGGATGTAATACTCCATTCCCCGTCGCAACACATCCGTTACGGCATCAGCGCACGACGATGCATCCTTCGAAGAAAAGCAAGTGGGCTGCCAAGGATAGCATGCGAAGAAAGACCACATGCCATCCCAGTCTGCTGACCTGTATCGCCAAACCCGCCGAGTGCCTCTAGGACTAGGATCGGGCGGGGAGTAGATTGACACAGATTTAACCAGACAGTGGTCAGAACTGCCTAAAGGCGAAGATATCGACACTGAGTAGCGGTCTGGATCTGTGGTCAGCAGAAGGTCCAAGCAATTGGCTGTGTGCGAATCCACATCAGGTACCCTCGTTGCCCCCTGGACCAGCTGGGTGAGATTCAATTCCAGCGCTAGCTTCCGCATCTCACGACCAGCATGATCTGTGCACTGGTATGGGAAAAGCCACTCTTGGTGGTGCGCATTAAAGTCCCCCAGTAACACCAATTGGACGGAAGGGTACCGCTGCTGAGCCGCATCTGCCGCCTCACTCAGATGCTGTGTAAGCCCGGACGTCTCCTGATCTCCACTATGCGCGCGGTAAACACAAGCGTAGATTATTTTATCTAGGCCTGTGTCGACCAAAGCCCAAAGCGTTGAGAACCTGGAGTCTTCAAGATTGCGGAGACGCCGATAGCAGATGTCGTCCCGGGCATACATACATATGCCCGCGTGTGGTTTGAAGTTGTGCTCCAAGGTAAACCCTGGGTATGAAAGATACGACACGTCGGACGGACCTCTGATCTGCGTCTCCGTAAGGAATAGTAGAGCTGGTTTTTCAGTCTCCAGGTGATGATGGACTGCAACGAGATTAGAGTGCAGACCTCGTATATTTGAGAGGTGCACTTTGTGCATTACCTACGTGAAATAACAATACCCACAAGTTTCAACATCTAAACCAGTGTTAGAATTGCATTTAGTCATTTGTTGCTTCAATTTTGGTGTACCTATAGCATATGTATAGCACGATGTATCTTGCATCGTGTAAATAAAGAAGGAAAGAAAGAAAATGTATTTAAAACACGAAACAAAAAAAAAAGATGCAAAAATACAATTGTTTCCATCACGGCTGCGCCAAAATAGGTCCAGTTCAACATGAATGCCAGACAAATAGTGCCCGGTGTAAAGAAATGGGTAGGTATATAATGCCATCATATTACAAAATAACATTAAAATTTCATCTCTATTTAGTCAAAATACATCCACTGTCCCCATAGTGTCACCACGTGCGTCTTGCATTTATTGGATTTTCGAAACCCGCACCAGGGTCATAGGTCCACCTCGTGGGAGGCCTTCCAATACTGTGTTCTATTGTGCGTGGTACACATAATTATATAAAAACATAATCAGCTTTAATGGCTCTTCTCTAGGAGAGGATACGGGCCGTTATCCACTACTCAGGCTCAGAACAGATTCGTTATCACATGTCTTCGAATTTTTGGTCCAAGGACAAACCGGTTTCCTTACGATGTTTTCCTTCACTGTTTTAATAGCAGTGAGGTTGAAATAAATTACACAAAGCAATGCGCAGGTACAACTTGTAAGTCGGGGCCATTACCACTGCACTTAAATAGGATTAAAGAAGATTATACTAAGTATAAGTTGAAGAACACACAGAAGGTTGCATTTTCCTAGCACAGACACGAGTTCTAATGCATCGTACTCGTAGCTAATCGAGCGTCAATCATTGAGGCTGACACAGTGACACCCGATCTGTCTACGTCAGTACTGTAATTCACGCTTCGATGCGACAGCTGATGCTACTGAGTGCTATAATATCTAAGCATTATGTAAGTGACTAGCTTTTGCCCACGGCTTCGCCCGCGTAAATAAAATATAGCCTATGTCACTCAGGAATAAAGCAGCTTTCTGTCGGTGAAAAAATTTTAGCATTCGGACCAGTACCTACTTTCAGAGATTACCTCCTACAAACATAAAAACAAACTACCTCTTTATTATATTAGTTTAGATTTATCCCATAAACATTAGATAGATAGATAAATTCTTTATTGTACACCAAAAATAAAGCAGTTACATAAGAAACTTAAAATGAATAGGGTGCCACAATGGGAAATAATGAATAAACGTTATGCTGTGTGCCTCCAGTATGCTTGAAATCGAAGCTGACATGTTAAATACAATCTTATTTTTAGTACGAGTATATGCGAAACTTGAGACATATGTCTAGTGTTTTTATGTAAAGAAGGTACAAAATTTCAAAACCATATCATGATTAAGTTATTAAAACAAGCTTGTTATGTCAGCAAAAATGCATAGCCACCGGGCCATCTCGGCGACTGAGGGATTGTTTTTCACTTGCACCCGGCTGTTTGCTGGCTCCTAACGCCAGCTATGACCTGACGTGATCTGTATTGTACTTAGTGTCGGTGGTATCTAACTTGTGACCTTTTTAAATATTTTTGGGAAAAAATATAACATGAGCTGAAAACTATTACAATTCATTCAGTCATTGATTCTGAACAAACTATAGTTTATTCTATTCTATTATATTCTAAACTATATTCTGGTTTCACATAAACTAAAAATTATGTTGAATAGTAGATTACAAAAAAAAATTTTTTTTTCGATGGGAAAAATCATCTTATGACAACCCCCGCTCTTGGGCGGAGCGGGAGATAGTACTCAAACTCCTAAAACAGTAAACTGCAAACATGTTGCAGAAGCCCTTAAAGTCCCTGATATCTCAAGCGTGATAGAGACTACGGTTGATCGACTAAAGATGAGTGAGGGGAGAAAGATAAGTAATTGACTGTGATACGTACTCCTCCTCCTAATACAATTGAAGTCGAACATATCGCAGAGGTCCCTGAAGCCCATGATGTCGCCAGCGTGGCTGAGACCGCAGATAGGTACACGGTCGTGGTTGCAAACCTTCGCCATGCTGCACCATTTGGCACCCATCTGTAATTTTTTTTATTTTATAATTTAAGTACACACTCATAAACATTGAAAAAGATACAATATTATAATTTGTAAAATTTGTAAAGATACTGCATATTTCAATAAGAAATTTCTTCCAGGGCCTCAAGTCTGCTATTACAATAGTGTCACAATGGTCTATCATTGGTGTCATAATTGTCGATTTTGACAAGTTTGGTAATCTACTAATATAATGGCGTCATTATGACTTTCCAATGGTCAACCACTGACACTCCATTGAAAGAAGTGACATAGAATGGTAATCTCGTACATATTGACAAATGAATATTTGAAGTTTGCGGTAATCTGCTAAAACTTTGACAGTTTATTTGATCAGTGTTTTACCATTAGAACGTTATTGTGCAGTTATTGGTTTTAATATGCTCGAAATTATCATTCTACCACAATTCTATTACAAGACCATTGACCGATCAATGAATTTTTTTTTTTTTTCGATGGGAAAAATCATCTTATGACAACCCCCGTTCTTGGGCGGAGCGGGAGATAGTGTCAGACTCTTACTGACTAAAAAACCCATCCCGTTCCTTCAAGCCTTCATACTGGGGCTCGAGCACCCTTTCGGATAACCCTGGCCCCAGTAGGCTTCGACCCGGCTGGGCCCCTGCTGTTGCTGACAACTCCTGACCGATCAATGATCGATCATTATGAATTAGCAGATTACAAACTTTTAGCAAAATGACAATTGGATCGTGTTGGAATAACGAATATATGAAAATAGCAGACTTGGGTCCCAGCAGACCTGCGAAAAGAGAGATCAGAAGAAATGTAGACAATTTAGCGTGTAGAAATAAGATAAGAACAGTTTGTGAAATCTTAAATTAAATTAAAAACACAAAAAAAATAACACATTTAATTTAATATAAATATTAATAATATACCCTCTACAAAAAATATATACATAATTATCACACTACAGAGGAAAGATAGTGCTCTTTTACTTGAAATTTATAGAGTGAGTAAGATTTCAAATTACGAATGCTAGGCGGAAGAGAGTTCCATAACCTTAATGCATGAAGAGGGTATTTAAATTAAATAATAAGCTTATCTTTGTCAATGATTGGGATTAAAAATGCCAAATTAGAGATATTACGGAGTTCCGACGTTAATTTCGACAAGTTGTATTGATTCTGCTTCAAATCACAGATCAAAGCATAGCAGCAACTGCAGATACGTATACGGACCGGGAATGCTTCCCGTCTTCAAGTCTGTATCTAATCCGACTGCGTCTCAGTCTGTCCAATTTTTAAGGATACGTGTTTTAGTACCCTTAATATTCTAGGCTTAACATAAATGAAAAGGCTATGCTAAGCGTAACAAATCTTTGCATAATACTTATATTTCGGAAATCAATATTTCAAGTACAATCACACAAGTAAATAAAACTGAAGTAAATGCTGTTGTATAGTAATTTGATTATCCTCCAAGTATTTGCTAATAAACTGGAGGCAGCCAAGAGAACTTGTAACACCATAGAATGATCACTAAATAATTTCTTAACATGGCGATCACTTGATATTATGGCGAGCTGCCAAACTGTAACAACGCGTTGCACTAGTTTCAACAGAACAGCCGTTTACGAACATATGCTCTTGTTAGTGAGGGCAGGACTTATGTTAGTTCAGTTTCCAGCTTTATGTTATGTGGTTGAGTGTCTAGATATTGCATACACAATGTCATGTGTATTTAAAAATATTGGGTCTCTTCTTCTTCCTGCCATTATCCCATATTACTTGAGTTCGGCGCAACACGTTTTTTTCTTCCATTCTGTCTTGTCACCCGTCATACTATTATTCACTCCCTTTTCTTTCAACTCACTCCTTACACAATCCATCCATCTTTTTTAACCCTCTTCCTCTCCATCCATCTACATGTATGTATACTCAGAACAAAAAAAAATTGGGTAATAGGAAAAATATTGTTATTACTGAACAATATCTTATTGAATAACCAGTAACCCTTTTACATTTACGCCTAGGGATCGATGCCATTTCGTAGCCATTTCTGAAAGGTATGCATGCCGTGAAGGACATTGATGTGTTTTAGTTAGTAAAAGTTTGACACGCTCTCTCACTCCACCCAGAGCGGGAGAAGTCATTGTATAATATCCCACCACAAAAAAAATTGCGCACAACACAGGCTTATAGAAATCAGAATGAAGGCTGTTTTATTAAAAAGATTGCGAAGGCTTTGTATGGTTAGTCTACAGAGCTTACATATATAGCAGAAATGTTATTAAAATGATTAATAAAAGTGGTCATAAAGACGAGGTTTTATGGCTCGCAGGTTATCTAATAAGTACAATAGTAGAGGTGCTAGTAAAAAAATTTAAGAAAATGTTGAAATTTACTCTTTTTACCTTCCGCCCCATAGCGATGTCTTCATTATCCCGCTCCTTGGGAGGTCCGTGAGCCTCCGTCAGTAATATGATAGAGCAAAACATACAGATGACTGAAAATACAAATGAAATATATATTTCTTTAGTTTGTCTTCAATAACTGTCCCCGCACACGGGCTTCAAAAAAAACGCCGCTACAAGCTTCATTTTCGGCCTTTTTTTGTGGCTCGTGTGCAGCGGTGCCACCACAAAAAAACGCTTGAAGTGGCTTCAAGCTTCACCGGACACAAGAGGTGTCGCGCGTTTCAGCTGTTTTTTGTGGCCGCTTCTAGCGTTTTTTTGTGGCGGCGTTTTTTGAGGCCCGTGTGCGGGGACAGTAAGAGTCGAATGAATCAGAACTCAGTAATAGAGTTGCCTCGTTCCCTCTTTTGCAAAATAAGGAATATTGGGATAACGAAGAGAGAGATATTGTGAATCAGACTTTATATATTTTTTTCCTATTTATTTTCTTTATACAGTTCAAGTGTGTACTGGACTCACGTTCGAAAGATCCCGTAGCGTTATCATACAACACAATATTAAAACCTTTTTTTAGTTTTTAGTATTTGTTGTATACAGCGGCAACAGAAAAACGTTATCTGTGAAATCTTCTACTGTCAAGCTATCACAGTTCATGATGTCTGGTGACAGACAGACAGACGGACAGTGGAGTAGACATCTTAGTACTCGTAATAGGGTCCCGTTTTTACCCTTTAACCTTTTGAATGTCTTAAGTTACACAGTTCGACATAAGCAATTGTCTTTCTATTGTGTCTCTAATTACGGCATTCGATGAGTTAATAGCTTAAGGCCCAAGCACCCGAAAAGTGCCATAAAACAGTGACTTTCTGAAGCCTACTCCTCGGTAACGGCCAAGTTAATAGGTTTGAAAAAAATATATGTTTATTATAAATTCATGAACAACATAATCATTTGATTTTTTCGTGGTATTAATACTTTTATCTAAAAAAAATATTGAGCAATTTCGTAACTTTTCGCAACTTTTCCCTACTCCTTCGAAACGGCTTGGATCTTTAGAAACATTTTTACACATAAAAATTGGTGGTTAAATCAATCAATATTTCGCAAAGAAAATGGATTTAAAGGTCAGCAGCGCGCTGTCCGCGCGCTGTTGGCCGCAAATAAATGCACAGATTTGCGTACTGCCGCCTAGGCGGGTGCGTCCACATAATTTTGGCCAGATGGTTCAAGGGACTATAAGCCTTAACTATTAGTCAATAATTTAAAAAATAATTTTGATCTGCCTATAATGCCTTTGGCAAATCTTAGGTGGATGCATAAAAATCGTTTAGGTACAAGCCTGAACTGTTAAATTCTCTTATTTGAGAAAAAGACCAGCTGCTATACGGCCCGCAAATACTTGGCAATTTGCCACTGTGTGGCGAGAGATTTAAGAAATTTTAACAATCTGTACAAAACGTGATTTTCATTAATTGCACAGAACTAATTAAGTTATATACGTTATTTGCTTTCATTTTGTAAATTACGTTACGAGTATTTGCTTTCATTTTGTAAATTCAATTCAGTAAAACATGATTTTATTTGGTGTTTTATGTTGTACTTATTTAAAAAAAAAAGCGTCCTCCAATTCATGCCCATTTTGCAAATAGGTTTAGAAAAACACTTTTACAAGATAATTGTTTTCGTCAATTTAAACTAGACGAGACCAGTGTTTCCATATCGAATAGGCTGAGAAGAAACGCCGAAACCAAACTCAGAGGCCAAGCGCCCGAAAAGTGCTATAAAACAGTGACTTTCTGAAGCCTACTCCTCGGCCAGGTTAATAGGTTTGAAAAAATATGTTTATTATAGATTCCATTATCAACATTTAATTTTTTCGTGCTATTAATACTTTTGTCTAAAAAAAATATTTAGCAATTTCGCAACTTTTCCCTACTCCTTCAAAACGGCTTGGATCTTTAGAAACATTTTTACATATGAAAATTGGTGGTTAAATATTCTTCAAAGTGAACATTGCATATGTAAATCAATCAATATTTCGCAAAGAAAATGGATTTAAAGGTCATCCGTGCGCTTTACGGGCCCTGTTGGCCGCAAATAAATTCACAAATTTGCAAACTGCCGCCTAGGCGGGTGCGAGAGGAACGTCCACATAATTTTGGCCAGATGGTTCAAGGGACTATAAGCCTCAAGGTACTTTTAAAGTCCATACAGTAACCAAACCATGAAATGGTAAAATCATATAAGAACGATGCAGATTAGTGTCTGTAATGGTCTTTTGAGGATAGAACCTAAGAAAAAGGGGCTGCTAAGATAAAAATACATGATTTATGACAACAACATTGCACACTTCGCAATAATGTTTTGACTTTGACTTTGACCCACTGAAGCTGTCAATTAAAATTAAAATTATTTATTGTTTGTTTGTCACAGGTGGTTTAGTTTTTACAATCTACAGTAAGGCCAAGGAGTATGTCTTCAGGACTCAACTCTTTACTTAAATACCGGTATTATTTTGCTATTCAAATAAATCAGGAATAATTTAAAATTGTTTGTCCTTACAACTGCTACTTTCTTTTTCAGTAACATGACTATCAGATAGATCAAAAAACTTACCAAAATCCATTCTAGAGGCCATTTTATATGCTATCTTCGAAACGTATTCACTCGAAGTTTGCACTACGAGTGGCATCATAGAGTGTTTACCTAACCCGAGTCTAGCACATTTGCCATTGTCTTAGTGTTTAGCAAAACTTCCGCAAATTCCTTGAAAGCGGCTGCGTTTTGTAAATATACATCCGTGTATGGTACTTGGCTGTTCCAATAATGTGGTACAAGTATAATATCAACGAAGCATATAATATGTAAAGAACAATTATGTGTTCCTATAGTCTGTAAATTCAAACGACTTGGGAATTTTGTACAATATTTAATCATTTATAAAATATTTATATTCGATGCTTTTTATAAGGTTCTTCTATTAGTAAACAATGATCAAGATATCTTAATCAACCTTGATTATTGAACTAGTGTTGACTACATCAGATTTCATTTTACTCTAATAATTACCCAAGTCGGTTGACTTTTTAGACAGACTACGTATGTACTGTTTTCGCTGTTTCAAAGACATCCTATTCAATTCCTTTATGAATGCTGATATCATTTTTCCTTTTCGTAGAAACTTGTAAACTTCTGTCAGCGGCTTCGTCCACGTGAAAGTATGGAATATATGCTTAAGTCAGTTAGTAATAAAATGGCATTCTACAGTACTGGTGAAAGAATGGCTCGCAACATGCGCGAGTGGTTTTATAAATTAATGTCAAATAAAACAATTCGTAAGGAATAAAACCTCAACGCGTATAAGCCTGATCATTATCTAAAAAATAAGCCTTTTCATAATTTAAATAATATTATTTAATTTTATGTTCGACTAGCTTCTGTCGGCGGCTTCGCCGGCGTGAAAGTAGTTTCTCCATACAAACTTTGGACCCCTGTTTCATCCCTTTAGGGGGTGAATTTCGTATAATCCGTTCTTATCGGATGTCTACATCCTATAGGCAACCTACCTGCCAAATTTTAAGTTTGTAGGTGTTATAGTTTCTGATATTTCATGATTACTAAGCGAGTGGTATTTAGATTAATTTATTGGCAGGACAACACAAGCTCCCACTTTTTTGTTAGATCTTTCAGTCCATCTTAAGATTGTCTGGTAGATATGACTGTCAGAGATAAGACCGCTATTGTAACCATAAATTAAAGTTCTTGTATAATAGTTGTGTACCTAACTGTTTTGTGTGTACAATATTAGTATATTATGATAAAGTGTATAATGTTGGTGATTATCGCTGAGGCGGTATTTTGATCTGAGCTGAAGGTGGGGATCTTAAGAGAGGTAATCAAAAAGGTCACAGTTTGGTTACAAGCTACATTGTTATTTTTTTCTGTTTAGAAACATAAGCAACCTTATTCTTATTTTTATTCAAACAGCCTCGCTAGAGTAGCTAGTCTATGGCTGACATTTTGGATGCGCGCGCATAAGAAGAAAGAACAATTTTTTGCCGCCATAATAAAAAAAAAACAATTTTGCTGATAAAGCAATAATTAATTAATTTGTAAAAATTTTTTTCTCAAGTGTGTCGAAAAAAGTCGTATGATACACGTGAATATTGGCGATTACCGTCCTCGGCTCTCTTAAGATCCTCGCCTCCGGCTCGGATCTAAATACCGCCTCAGCGGTAATCACCAACATTATACACTAGTATCATAATGTACTATTATTTGATAAAGGAAATCTCTGGACAACAGAATAAAACGCTATGGAATGCAATAAATAAATATGTATATGAATCGCGTAGTGCTAAAATTATCAATTAACCCGTTGTATGTCGGAATGCAGATCTACGCGGGACAAAATGGCATTTTAATTATGTCTTCAATTACAGCATGCGAAAGATTAAAGCGTTAAAATTATTTAGTTACTCTATGTATACAGAAATAACAATTTATGTCGATTTATTTTCAGGAAAATTACGCTTTATTCAATCATCTTGCTGTCAATATCAGGAGCGCCTGTGTTTTTTTTTTTGAGGTTTGAACTTAAACACAAATAAACTTGTAATGTTAGAGTATCTAAAACTACGACGCGCCAAGATGTGAACAAAACCGTGAGTGCCCACGCCCAGCAGGACCGATACCTGCTAAGGCCATGGAAATTTCTGAAAGAGTTACCGTGACCCTAGAGCCCATAGAACCCTAAAACTGGTAACTGAAGGACTCAAGTTGGTTGAGTTTTAGTCATTAGAAGCTTGGCACGTCTTCTCGGTCCTTTCTAGAGTGGGGAATGTTATTTGATAATTTCCTACCTCAAAACAAATAAAGCACTTAAAACTCTAGTATTTGCCGAGAAATCCCCTAAATAGATGAAAACGTCGACAAAAATGACCATGAGCTTAGCATTAGCTGTTGCAGAATGTAAAAGCTGCGAATAGAATGAAATCATTTTGCATACTAAAAGGTAAACCATTTTTTTTTCATTATCCTGCATTGAGTTTCTTGTGTCTGTTCTTGTATTCTTGGGCTCTTATTATTCTTATGGGAACAGCCATTATCACGCTTCAGCCGGCACCATAGGAGACGCCCCGGTTTTCGGGAGTCGCAGGGTGAACTCTGTGCCCAGTCGCCCAACAGCGCGTACTGATCCACGCGCTCCTCAAAGAGAAGTCAACAAACAGTAGGAGCCCAAAAGCCGATGCCCACTAGCTATAACCGCAGGATTTTCTGCAAAGGTAACCCGTAGTCCTAGAATGCAAAGAGCATCTGAAGGGCACAGGTGTAGTTTTAGTTAGTAAAAATCCGATACACCCTGCGGCTCCACCCATAGCGGGAGAAGTCATTGGATGATTTCCACCCTTAACAAATAAAGGGTGATCCCCGTCATTTGATAATTTCATACCGAAAAATGGTACTTTTGATTCGAGCGGGCTTATAGATACTATTATCAACTAAATCGATGGTCTATTTACCAGCTAATTAATTACTTAACTACAAAAAACTTACCTCCAATTAAAATAATTACGTGCATTAAAAACCTTTTATTTTATATTGCTTTGACCATGAACTAAAAACATACACGCTGATACGTTGTTATGTAATTATTGTATTTCAAATTATACCTTTTTTGTCCTATGATGAGTTCCCTGACAGTTCTTGTCTGACAATTATAGTGATGTGACCTAACGAAATTTAATCGATTTTTTACAATAACGAATCAGTTGGCAAAGAAAATGGAATCGGATTACCGATTTTAGAATTTATAGATGATAAATGTGAAAGTTTGTATGTGTGTAGTCTACTAGTCCAAGATCCCAAAAAAATGACATAACTTCACGTAAATTCTCATGCTTGATCATTAAAGCGTCTGTTAAGCAATATGGCTGACGGAATGTGTCTGGGAGTATTGGCGACTTGATTTTAAAGATATTGCCTACAAAATACGTAAAAATCAGCTTTGAGAATTTACGTGAGGTAAGTAATAATTTTATGTACCTTGATTACCTGATACCTGAAAATTGGCCGTCTAAGAAAGCTAGCAGGTAGGCATGCGTTCTTAGTACATACTAATAGTACTCAATCGTCCACATTTCGTTCGTCAGAAAATACGTGATGTCTGGCGGTCCTGGGATCTTACTCTATTATACGGATTTTAAAGAAATTTTACAGTAAACCAAAAAACCTGACAAAAACTAAAAACCTGAAATAACGCGGGCGGAACCGCGGGGGACGGCTAGTGGTAAATAAAATGCAGTCTGTTTAAAATAATAATTTATTTATTATTCACTGTCAGAACTTGACTCTTGATTTGAACTCGAATCCATATCGGAATCGGAATCTTTTCCAACTAACCGCGATGATTAATTATTGGCCCTAATTCGGTCGATCCGGATATATTTATTCCAGTCCTCTGTTATAGTTTTTTGAGTTTTTTCTATTACTTTTTTCCAATTTTCTGCCGTTACATGCGATTACAAGATGGTCGCTCCGATTTTGTCGATTAGTGTGTCGTCGAGTAGTGTCAATCTCTATTGGCAGAAGTTCCGTTTAACGCATTACACATTTTTAAGTTCTATACTTTTTTTTTTTTATTTACTTAATTTATTAACAGTTAATTATAACCACAATAATTTACTTATTAATTTACGAAAGACAATATTTTTTTTATCATTTCTTTTTTATTTTTTTTGCCAGTTTAGTTTTTAGTAATCTAAAGTAGTATGCGTGCCACGGAAAAAAATGAACTGTCAGGGAACTCATCATACGACAAAAAAGGTATAGGTACTACTTAAATTCACTGTCACTGTCATTGCTACTATGCTTACTGAAGTGTTATTTATTTGTGTAATATTCTGGGTTATTTGTATAACACTGGCAACAAAAATAATAACAATAACAAAATAACAACTACAAAAATACGAATAATAAGTTAAGAACATCATAAACAACAACTTTTGTTCTATGACTTTTAAAAAACTATCATACATTGATTCATCAGATTTTCATACAAAAATAAAAATATTTATATTGAACGTTCTAAATGTTACGCAGTCTATGCGAAGCAAACGATAGCAAGCGGAGGGAAGCGGGGATTGTGCGCGGTAGGCGTAGTGGGTTTAGCAAAATGCAGAGTTGAAATGTGTTAGATAGAACAACGAAATCTTGAAGGTTTCTTTTTGGTAATTTTTGTATTATGTTTTGTAAAAAGTTTTAAAGCAAAAGTTTTTGTATAAGATGTTAGTACCATAGTCCTGAGGGATTGCCAGTGTTTTACGAATAACCCTGTATAGCTTCCACGTTTCTGTGGTAATAATAATAATTTTGTTTATTTTCTCACCACAATATCAAAGCAATTACAAAACGTCTTAGTTTGTGTGTAGTGACAATAATTGGATTTATACTGTGGTTGAGACTGATGCCTAAGCTAGGCTTTGGACTTGTATTTCAGGTCACCAGGGGCCCAAGGCTGCTATTTTTATAAATTCGTCATTCCAACACGATCCCATTGTCATTTTGCAAAAAGTTCATAATTTACTAATTCATAATTATCGATCATTGATCCGTCAATGGTATCGTAATAGAGTTGTGGTAGAATGATAATATCGAGCATATTAAAACCAATAACTGCACAATATCATTCTAATGGTAGAACACTGATCAAATAAATTGTCAAAGTTGTAGCAAATTACCGCATACGTCAAATATTCATTTGTCAATATGTACATGATTACTACGAGTATTGTAAGCCAGTTCTTTCAATGGAGTGTCAGTGGCCATTGGAAAGTCATAATGACCCCATTATATTAGTAGATTACCAAACTTGTCAAAATCGACAATTATGACATCAATGGTAAACCATTCTCACACTTGTAATAGCAGACTTGACGCCCTGGTCTTCCCCTCTTTTAGTGCATCACCAATGTGTCATATATTCAGCGTACATCGACGGGCTGGAACAATTTGCCTGCTGCAGTCTTCCGCAGAATATAAGTGTCTTCAAACCTAGAGTGAATGGGCTTTTAATAAACTAGTGCGCTTCACCATCGAGAATCACTTCACTGCTTACCATCAGGTGGGATCGCCGTCAAGCACTAGTGTACCAAGAGTATAATGTAACTCATAATATGATATTTTAAAAGAGTGTCTATGGAGTTTCTCGCACGTTCTTCTCCATAGAGACCTACGCTTTGGAACGTGCAATTTAGCTTCACTTTTCTTGGACTGACCGACATTTGACTATTCAAAAGTGCTCGCTTAAAATGGTCTATTTAAAATAAATGTTTGATTTGATTTGATTAATATTATTAAAAAAAAACACAGATGGCTTCGCAAGGTATCAGACGCAAAAAGACCGCATCGTTCATCAGTCGGCTGCATGAAAGTCGCAACAGCATCTTGAGTGCCATAGCTGATAGACATGATGGTCCTCTTATGTGGAAATTAGTACAATGGACAAAACCACTGCTTACTATTGTTCATTAGTTGTACCTGATTATAAGATGTAGATATGGATCTGAGTTATCAGAATTATCTATATTATAAAGAGGTAAAGTTTTTTTTTGTTTGTAGGAGGTTATCTCTGAAAGAACGAGACCGATTGCAAAAATTTATTCACCGATAGAAAGCTGCTTTATTCCTGAGTGACATAGGCTATATTCTATGTATGCGGGCGAAGCCACGGGCAAAAGCCACTAAATTATATTAAAGCAATATCTGTTTAGAGCAGTCGTGGTCAAGTGTAAAGGCCCCGACTTACAAGTTTGTAAGGTGTCGGTACAAATTCAGCCAGGCGCATTAATTTGTGTGATTTATATCATCGCGAATGCTATCAAAACGGTGAAGGAAAACGTCGTCAGGAAACCGATATGTCCTAGAAACAGAAATCCAAAGACATGTGACATCCACCAAATCGCATTGGGCTTGCATGGTGTATAACGGCCTATTCCCTCTCCTAGAGAAAAGGCCTCATTCCTAGTAGTGGGAACATTATAAAGCTGATTATGATTATAATATATGTGTTTGCAAACCAAGATCTATTAGTCTAAATCATAAAGTTACCTTTACCTTAAACATATGACTCAGCAATATTATTAATTGAGAGGTGTTGATTGGATTACATTAAGTTTAATTAGTGAGATGGAGCAATCATGAATGTAAATTAACGAATGCAATTAAGATGTAAATCCGTAACAGAATTAGTTACTTCCATGCTGAGGAAGGTTGGTGGGGATCAGAATTAAAAAACATTTTCAGTTTCACAAAAAAATGTTGAAAGTTTCAAGAGTAGTGTTTCCATCAACGCGCTTTAAAGAGATCTCAGCATGATTGACAAGTTGGCGATAAGTCTTGTCTTTGAGGGCGGCTACAGAGGTACCCACCACAGCGTCCTCACTTTCCGCCTGGAGCAGGTCCTCACAGGACATAGACAGTTCGGAACGTTCTTATTTTTGATTCAGGTGGAAGGTGAAGCATGCCTACGAACAACAGGCATTGAGTAGTTTACCTACATTGCCTTACAAAACAGCCGGGTCTGTTTTGTAAGGCCATGTAGGTATTGTTGAGACCACTGCCTTCAACATCGCTGAGCGTCGCCCGCAGGACTGAACGAGGGGTGCAGGGACAGCGGGGCATCAGCTGATCAGACCGCCAGTTAGCTGTCACAAGTCCAGACGAACGACCGCGACGCGCATCCTAATTTCTTATTTACACGTTTGTTTCGAAGACGCAACTTTCCTATTGTATAACCTCAGTACTTTTGTACAATACAGATCATCAATTTATACAATCCTCTGAGTTTTACTACCCATCTTCATGAACCAGCCACGGCACGCCCCAAAAGCTATGTGGAAAAAAAAACTATTAAATTGAATTTACTCTAATATTTGTGCAGAAAAAATTTCATCAACTCTTTCATTTGGGTAACCTTAATTACTTTTTATATAGATTACTAATTCTTCTTCAAGTAAAATTGATTCAGGTTTATTAGATATTTAAAAACACTCGTAAGCATGGTATAGTTTGTAAAGATACTTTGCACTTGCTCTGAATGTAAGACGGGTCGATGGTGCCCTATTTCGCCAACTTCAGCTTGCAGCGGCCTACTTGGATCTTTAACTTAACAATGTAATGTAAGATTTACGTGTACATATATACTTGTTTTTGCGGTGGCTTCGCTCGCATGTGTGGCGGCAACTAACTATTTTTTTGCCCTTACTTTTTCCTTTAGACCACGTCATGTTGACGCTTATTGATGTCGACTAGAATCTAGAGATTTTATCATCACGTAATTCAATGAACAATATATAAGTTGTATTCTGTCTGATTTCATATTTGTTCCCTCATCATCTAACAAATCAAAATAGAGTTGGGGAGGCAAATTCCCAAGCATGAAAGAAGAATATCATACTACCTACATGATTTTCAGGGCCTTGGTACAGGCCATGGTCCGGAGTGAGGTGGATTGGCACCTGCCAATCCACTTAGCTCGCATACGAAGATGACCGCTTGGTCACCTTCCTATGCGAAGCAGTAATGCTAGCTAAGGAGGCGGCCGCACGCGCGAGGTAACGAACTTCCTCACGCTCCAACCATCGAGACCGCAATTTTTAGCCACCGTAGGCCGAAACCTGCTGGGATCATGGGTTGGCTTCTGAAAGAGAAACCTGGGGTCCTGGAACACTGGAGGCCTTTGCCTAGCAGTGGGACAGTATAAGCTATTGAAAAAATATTGTATTGCTTAATGATATGAGTGTAACTTTATCATCATCATCATTTCAGACGATAGACGTCCACTGTTGGACATAGGCCTCCCCCAAGTGTCGTTCCGCATCCATGCGATTCCCGCAACCTTCACCAGGTCATCGGTCCACCTTGTAGGAGGCCTGACAGTAACTTACCTGAATAAATACTATAATTATTAAGGGCTGATGCTTTCAGAAGGGCTAACAAATACTTAAGCTAACAAATACTTTCATGAGACAAGTTCCGTTTTTTTAGAAAATCAATAAATATTTTCTCTCACTCTAAGTTGAGCGAGACTTTTACAGAAAAACCCACCTGTGTTACTTTAGTTGGCCTTTGCGTTCTAGGACCGCGGAGAATCTTCGAACATTCCCGAAGCCATGGAAATGGTTATTTTGGACTGCGAAAGGTACGGAGGATATTCAAAAACTTATTAAGTTTTAAAAACCTTTCCTTTTTTATTTCAATGTTGAATTCAAGAGGTGACCTAGGTCTCAATTTCGATTAAATACTTAATTCATTTTGAAAGTATGTATTGTATCACAGGATTTTATTACATTACCTACAAAATTAATTATTGTAATCAGAGTAAGCAAGGACGGTATTCATATTAATTTGGTATTAAAATACGTTTGTAATACAATCACACCAATAATATTATAAAGGCGAAAGTTTGTGAGTGTATGTTTGATACTTCGTCATGTCTGAACGGCTGAATTTCAACAAAACTTGGTACACGGGTAGAGCACTCTTCTTCTTCTTCCTGCCCTTATCCCGTATTACTTGGGGTCGGCGCAACACTTTTTTTCTTCTATTTTGTCGTGTCACACGTGTTTCTTTGACCTGCCTATCCCTCTCCATCCCTCTACATGTATACTCAAAACTTTTTTAGTAACAAGCGTTTCATCCCTTCTCTTCACATGACCATACTAAGACAAACCATTGACTTTTCAGTCACTATCATCACTCACACATAGGATACTTTTTTTTATCCCAGGATTGATATGTTCCCTTGGTATACACCGTTAAATTTCAAAATCAAAATTTAGCGGTGTATAATTTTCTGCTATCACACGGGCAAAGCCGCTAGCAGAGGCTAGTTATTAAATATAATTAATCGAATAAACAATTCTATATAATAACATAACATATTCATTTAGGTATTTTTCTTGCACAAACTTGTGTTACAAACTAACCTTACATAAAAAGATACAATAAAATTGTTCCTTTGTAGGAGACTGGCATATGCATTAGTAAATGCTGTGAAGCAGATTGTCAGGCGGGCACAGAATGTGATTTTTCATTTCATAATAGGGTCCTTTGGAAAAATAATAATAATAAGCTCGAGGAGCAGTTAATGCACGAGTGAGCTTCTATGTTATAAGGGGTTATGTATGTTAGGTTAGGTTAGGTAGACAGGAGTGAGTAACTACAATAATATAATTAAGAGGAGAGTCCTTAATAATTACCTGTAGTGACATCTTTGGCTTCACATAAGAACTAATCCTGCATCACGCAATCAAAGTTCTCCTCGCGACTAGAACATATACGACAGCCCAAAAATCATCTATTGGGCAGTTGCCCAACAGGCTTAACACCCGTCTGGCCGGAGGATCCTTCCTTTTCTTTGGAGGTATACTTACTCACTTCCCCCCTCCTTCCTTTCCTTCCATTTTTCTTCTTCTTTCTTTTTCTTACTTACTTTCTTGGGGACTTTACTCTCTGTTCTGCGTACCTTCAAATTTCAAAAAAGCACTTAAAATTTTCAATATTTTGATGGGTTCTACGAGTATGTTTATGGGTCAATGTGCAAATTGACAACTTTTCAATAGACAAGAAAATATTACAAGGTTGTAAGGTTATTGTGTTGTTTGTGTTTTTCAGAGATTTAGGTTAACAAATATCTCGCGGTGAAACTAATGGCATATCTATTTAGATTCTTCATTATTTTTTTCAGTGCAGTGTATTTTTATAAATTTTGAAAACTGTTAGAGGTGTTTCTTAAGAACTCTCCCCGTAATAGAAAAACATTGTTTGCAAGTTTCTAAAATCCCACTGCACTCGCATTTAACCTTTTTTAACCAATTTGTCAGCCTTTATTGGTTCAAATTTTCTGCCAACATTACAGAAAGCCTTTAAAACAAGCAGTAGGATTTCGGCAAAAATAAAGCTATGACACATTTCTTCCATATATTTTGATTAGCGAATCCGTAATTCTTTCTCAGAAGTCTGACGCATGACATTCCCTGCCCTTTGAAAAATCGTCTGATGTCCAGGGGCATTGAAATAGTTTGCAGACGACGCCAGCATATGACGTCAGGCAAAACATTCTAAGAAAAATCTTACAAACAAACTGTGACTCATTGAATTCGAATGTGATTTGAAGGCGTGTGAAGAGGCTAATTGGTGATCCAGATTTTGTTTAGACCAATCTACAAAGCCTAGAGCAAAGGCGTAGGGTAGCCAGCCTTTCGGTATTTTTACAGCATGCATTTTGCAATGCCTTGACAAATTGTTGCATGACTTGATTCCGCAATCGGACAACTCGAAGTACGGCGGCGCCAAGTAAGGGAACTAAGCGAACTAAGCGTTTCGCCTCGTCGTTTACCGAGTTCATCGAAGGACTGGAACAATTTGCCTGGTGTGGTGTTCGCGTCCGATTATAATTTAGGTGGCTTCAAGGCTAAAGTTAGAGTGGTCTTAGTAAACTAGTGCACCTCACCATCAACGATTGTATCACTGCTAACCATCAAGTGGACTATATTATTTAAAGTATCATAAATTATAATATTGCACAAAATATTTACATTTAGCTAAATATCAAATTTATTGAAAAGAACTTGATGGTTTCCAAATATTAATGTAAGTGTAACGTTGCATTCTTATTCTTTCTGATTTAAATAACAATATTAAGAAATAATGATAAATTACTTAATTAATTAATATTCGAACAATCTCTTTTTGGTTTGCTTCGTGTTACATTTTATCTAATGAGAAATGCAATTCGGTGGATTTCATTATCATCATTTGATGTCAGCTGACATTACAGCTTAGAGACATATAATGTACAGAGGTCGGAATTAGGTAGAGTTATTCATATACTTGCATCGAAATGTTAATATTAATATGGATCTTCTCGGGATTTCTAATGAAAAATCCCGCGTGGCCAACAATATTACAAATAATTAATAATAAAAACCTCAGAGAGAGATAGATAAGGAAATAAAACAAAGATATTTAACGTAAAATTTGTATTGATATATTTCATTGAAAAAAATCTCTCGACCTGCTGACCTCTCTCTACGTCAATCTCAGTTGACGTAAAGAGAGGTCAACTTTATACACTTCCTCCTCTTCGTCATTAGTGCAGGAAGAAACTTTTAATGCTATATTTCTGATAGTTTCTTACAAAAAAAAAACTGCTGTTTAAAATATTAATCTCGGGATTTGAGGCATATCCATTTTATTCTTTCGCTGTATTTAATCAGTAGAAGTACTTAAATAACTTTACCTAATTCCGACCTTTGCTAATATAGGACAAAGGCCTTCCCTGAGCGTCGCCGTAACGACTGGTCCTGTACCACTCTAAAACCTTTTGGCCCCATCGACAAACGTTGCATTGACGAATGTGCCCCGCCTTGCCGCCCTGTGCAGAATCTCCAATCCTCAAGAATTTTTCGGGTTGTGTTGATGCCTCGGTTCTCTTAAACTCCGAGCATAGCTCTCTATTAATCAATAATAACTATTTAATTATATCCTACCAAAGTTATTACCAACCAATTACAATAATTAAAGCAATAGGGTAAAAATCATTTAAAATTGCCATTTTGGTTGCAATATTTGTCCACACCCGATATTTTTTATTTCCGATTTATTTTATTATGTAAGAAGTACCTATTAGTATTCTGATATATGTTATCTAGCTATGCTACACAGATTTCTGTAACTGTAGCCCATAATAAACACATTATATTACTTTTTGTCGTAGAACTCGGATTAATCTCCATACAAAAAAAAATGTCCTCTTTTCGGATTGCGTAACAAAATTTTTAAATAAATAATAATAGTATTAGTAATAGTAATAGTACGGTAATTAATTATTGATGAACTTTTTGCCAAAACGTTGTTAATGTCCATTGATTACGGTGAAAAATATTTAATGTTATTTATTTAAAATATAAAAATTTTGGGTTCAAAGTAACGTCCGTTATTTTGCTCATTTTTGTTATTCATTTTTGTAACAACAATATTTGGTATTATTTAGAATTTGTAAAAGGGACTCATTTAAACTATAACGAGCCAAATTACATGCCAAAATCAAATATGAGACTCATTTTGTCCTCGAGGGAAATTAGTGAACGACACGTGTTTCTTTGTCAGCGAGCAGAATTCCAATTTTAATTTATCAGTTTTGTTTTGTTTCAAACAATGCAGGTAAGTCAGTACTTATTATTTAATTAATTAGTTAAGCACGATATTGTTGACATTTATTGAAATGCAAGGTTAGTTGGAACTCATTAAGAATTCTGTTTGGCTTAATATTATTTGAAGTTACTTTCAAAGCATAAGCTGTTTTTCATTTTTGTTATGATTTTGGCTACGTTACAAAAATGAAATAACAAAAATGAAGTAAAGTCGAAATCACATAGCTGACAAACTATTATTATAACAGTGTGATTCTAATGTTGTTCATTTAACTGTATTTTTGTGTATATGATATGGACACGTTTCTCTTTCTGTTTGTTATGTTCACTGTCGGTGAAAAAAATTTTTATAAGTTTATTTTCTATAATTAACCAGCTTTTGCCCACGGGTTCACCTGCGTACATAAGATATGTACTATGTCACTCAGGAATAAAGCAGCTTTATGTCGCTGAAACAATTTTAGCATTCGGACCAGTACTTTCAGAGATTACCTCCAACAAAAAAAAACCAACTTAATTATATTAGTGTAGATTAATTAATACAACAAATGATAAAAGAAATATAAAGTGGTTTATTGCGGAACACCTTAAATAGAGAAATCAAAAAAATAAATTACAGTCAGACTATAATGTGTATGGTAGACGAGCCCTAATATTTCATTTTTGTTATTTTTTTGTTACGTGTTTCATTTTTGTTACATTATCATTTTTTTTTTCATTTTTGTCACAATGGTCATTTTAAATGATTTTCACCCAATAGCGAAAACTATAAAAGGCATTTCTGACATGCCATAGAATCCGCAAAAAGATCGTTTGTTGGATTAGAATCCCATAATATGAAACTCTTATGTTTGGATCTTTAGACGCCTCAACGGCTGACTGATATAATACTTATTTATCGCAGTAAAATGTTTCCGCCGGATAATATCTACTCATACATGATAAAAAACGTTAGCAAAAGCCGATTCTATTAATAACTTATTAATTTGTTGAGCACAGTCGCCGACTCCTTCTTCTTCTTCTTCCTTCCCTTATCCCACATTACTAGGGGTCGGCGCAACACGTTTTCTTCTTCCATTCTGTCCTGTCACCCGTCAAACTATCACAACTCCCTTTTTTTTCATATCACTTCTCACAATCCATCCATCTTTTTTTCGGCCTTCCTCTCCCTCTCCATCCATCTACATGTATACTCAGAACTCTTTTAGTAATATGCGCTTCATCCCTCCTCTCCACATGACCATACCAAGACAACCGATTACCTTTCAACTTTCGACTCCTGCGAAGCAGTAATGCTCGCTAAGGAGGAGGCCGACCGCATCAGGCAAATGTGCTCTCGCCGCCGCCGGGATTCCGATCCCGATTTCCAGCCACCGTAGGCGCGGGCTTGCAGACAGTGAGCAATGGGTATCTCACTGTCCGGCCGGCCGGTAACTGCCTGGACCAAGCACAAGTCGTCGACGGCGCGCACTGTTCCCACGCGCCTCAAGGGGTTGTCAGCAACCCAGCCGGATCAAAGCCTACTGGGGTCAGGGTTATCCGAAAGGGAGCTCGAGCCCCGGTATGAAGGCTTGAAGGAACGGGGTGGGTTTTTTAGTCAGTAAGAGTCTGACACTATCTCCCGCTCCGCCCAAGAGCGGGGGTTGTCATTGGATGATTTATCCCACCAAAAAAAAAACGCACATTAATAATAATTAACAACAAGTTTCTCTCCAATAAAAGCAGTGCAAAATTAAACAAGGCAACCTGTATGAACGAACATAGTTTTCTATTAGCTTACTTTTTAAGGCTCTAGCTCCCGAGCAGTGCCATAAAAAAGTAACTTTCTGAAGCCTACTTCTCGGTAACGGCTACGTTAATAAGTTAGAAAAAAAAAAAATGTTCACTAGCTTTTACTAGCGGCTTCGCCAGCGTGAAAGCACAAAGTATATAGGTACAGTAGTCAATCCACATGCAAATCGCGCTCGAGCAACGCACACAAAGACACCGTTCACAGACACGATGTCTCGGTCGCGTCTCGGATCACTCGTCGAACAATTCCGGCTCAAACGCTCATTAGTGTGCGTCCAACGAGCGTAGGTATAAAAAGTGAAGTACATACATGAGATTGTCTTCTGTAACTATCTATTTTGTGGCGAAAGTCAGTTTCTCCATACAAACTTTGGACCCCCATTTATCTCTTTTGACGGGAGAGAATTTCGGAAAATTCGTTTTTAGCGGATGTCTGCCTAATGTAGATTATAACATATGATTTTTTCGCATGACTAAAACTTTTGCCAAAAATAGATTTTTAACAAAAGGTATTTTGTCAACCGCCGCAGCATATACAAAATAAACCGCAGTTTCAAAGGATTCAAACGGCTTTGATCGTTGTATGTTTACATAAAAAATTGGCTGATTAAGTGTTCTTTAGAATGTATATGGCAAATGTAAATCAATCAATATATCGCAAAGAAAATGGTTTTAAAGGTCAGTGGGGCTCTATGCGGGGGCAGGAGGCAGTACGAGTATGTGTGCATTTAACTCCGACCAGATATATGTGAACGATACAAAGACAATAGAAACATACTTCTAAAGTCATTGAAATCGTCCGCAATGGATGTAGGAGTTTTTAATAGCATCTTAGTGACACCTAACTGTAGTGAAGGAAAAGTTTTATTTATTCATTTATTAATGTATGCACACAAATACTTAAAAATTAAAAAAAGAAACAAATACAGATAAAAGAGCACAGAGAGCAAGAGGTATTGCTTATTTCAAATGAAATTTCTTCCAGCAGACCTGCGACAGGAGAGTTGGATAAGAGATGTAGACACAGTATAAACAAATAAATATAATTTAAAGTTCTTTTATAGATTTAAGAAAGTAGATTATTTTTTATGATTAAAACTTAGTTTATAGAAGGAGATTGTGTGACGATTTGGACTCCTAAACCTACCTTAAGGATTGGCCAGAAGTGGCTAAGGACAGAAAAGAGTGGAATAACGGAAGGGAGGCCTTTGCCCTGCAGTGGGAAACTACGGGCTCATATCATAATAAACAAATAATAAAGCGTAGATAATAGTAGGTACGATGGGAATGACATTGTCGCATTAGTATATGAAATTTTTTTCCTTAAATAAAAATGATTAAAAAAACTCCGCCCAGATATTTAAGGGACTATATGCCTTAAAGTCCTAGTGCATATTTAATCTCGCAACGTTGGAAGTGACCCATATGTGTTTCCTGCCTTCTTTTGTGGTTGGAGGCTGCATTAAAATAGGAAGTTTAAGCTCTACTTGAGTGGAAAGAATTTCCACAATACGCCTGAGGAAAAAATTCTTTCGAATGAAAAAGGAAATTGGTATGGATTTTAATATTGTAACTTAGGTTCCAATTAAAGCTAACAGCTAAGCTGAAAGGGACCAGAAGGGCCGATGTTTGCTAGGGTTGCGGGAACGTTTGAAATAGCGACTCTAACCCTAGAACGCAAAGAGTAACTGAAGGACACAGGTGTGGTTTTGGTCTGAAAAAATCTGTCTCACCCTCGCGCTCCACCATAGGGCGGGAGAAGTCATGGATGATTTTCAACCTTAAAAAAAAAACAATTTTTTATCTATGAATCATAAAACTCGTGTATAAATACTACCATAACGAAAGAATAATTTTTTCCCATAAAAGTTCTGTACAACAATGAAACAACTTCACAAATCAATTGACTTTGTCGAAGACATTCAAAACGCGGAAAAATTAACATAACAAACAAATCACTCAACCTTTCAACATAAAAACTTGCAAAATCGGTGAAAACCCAAAAAATAATCAAAGATTTCAAAAGTCAAAGTCAACACACACATACACAGTTCAGTATTATAATCTATACAATGTCCATTACAGTGTTGGTATATTAGTATTATAATGGACCTTACACGCTTTACATAAAGCCCAGAAAAGAACTTGTTATGAAAAATAAGAATATTACTGGCGCCCGCGTGGGTGTGATACGCTAGTCTAACCTGACCTCTATAAACTCATGATATTTGTACATTTTCTTTATGAATGTACAATCGAAGGGTCGTCGTAAAATGGCGGTAAAAGCCCTAGTGTATGGCTTCAGAGAAAATGTCTGACACGTGGGAGTGAGTCAATAGCACTCTGAAAAGGTATTGATTCAACGTCATTGCCATGTTTTAAATATTTAAATGCCATGCTCATTTTATAGCCCACGGTGTTTTGTAACAAGATATTTCCAAGACATTTGTAAAAGAGCGCAAGATTGAAAAGTTTAGATTTCTTGGCATAAGAGCGAACTGGAAAATTAGACGCCTTTTGTGAAGCTGTCAAGGTTCTTGTACTTTTAAACTTACCTCCAAGTTTTTTTGCACGTGTTTATGGCTTATGGTTGTGAGTACAGACGACCTGCGTGGGCGGTTCACGCGAATCCAACGTGATGTGTTGACTTTTTCCTAAGAATTCGCGCAAAAATATCAAACCGACTAATGCGTCCGCTTCGCTTCTCACATCACCACATCGCACCCACGTGGGTCACAGCAATAGAATAATAATTGTTTGTTTGATTAGCGTTCTTGTTCGCGTTGAATCGCTAACGAAGGAAAACGAGTAAGCGATCGAACTTTCATACACTCAACAATCCGGGTCTGGGTCAGTAGCCCGATTCACGTAATGAAAACCGTAACGATATCGTAGCGATTTAGTCGTTTAGACCATTTCCGTATTCACATCCATCAATCGAGTTTAAACGACATAGATTTTAAAGTCGTTTGAAATTCGTCGATTTAAAAAAAAAGTCTGTATTACATTATTCTGGTAGAATACTTATTAATGTAACTGGAAATAAGTCGATAGATCGTGAATACCGCTTTTGGATAGGACTTCGATCGAACAACTATAATAAAACTTCAACGATATTTGGCTTGTTTGATTTTACGTGAATCGGGCTACTAGTCTTGTTTATTAAATGTGAGTTCACATGTTTGTGAGCGCACCCACGATACAGGACTAATTCTAGTGGCGTTCACTACTTGATGATTCGATTTTTATTATATCGAAAACTGTGTCGATAATTTAGTTTTACGATGTTTTATTCCATCGATGCTTCATTGGTGCGATATAATGTTAGTGCAAAATCCTGTTGCGAAAAACTATGCAGCGATTGCTCATTAGATCGGTAATTTATTAGTTCAAATATATGTCGGTTCGAAACACTTACTGTTACGTAACATGTAATTACGTAAAATATAATATAATATTTTTGATTAACGTCTATAGTGCAAAATAAGGTTATTAGTTTTCGAAATCATACTAAGAAGGGTTCCCCCCTTCTTAGTATGGGATGATGTCTTCTTTCATAAAAAAAAAAAAACTATCGTGCAGTTGCCCGTACCAGAGACAAACCTAATACAAGGACCATTACTTTATCTGTTTGTTATAATATTTTTTATATCTGTAATGAAATGACCTCCTTGGAAATGACATTTCATTTTTTTAATTTTTAAGCTGTGGATACGGGGTGACGTATTATTCAATGACAGATGATGTTGAGATTAATTTTGTGCATTTTATTATTATAAAAACTTGTAGAGAGATAATTAAAGGGATATAATTGAGGAGGCGATATTAGTGAACTTTAATGTCGTTTCTTTGTTTTCAGGTGAGATAAAAGTGTAATTTTAGTTAAACGATAATTTATTACATAATACTGTAAAAGCATGTTGAATAAAACAAATCTTTGTTTTCAGAGAAACAACTTGTGGTTTATTTCGAAAATCCTCAATAATATACCTTATATAATTATCTAAGGCTTGTTCAATGATTAGATCATTTTGTTTGTACAATAATAGCTGACTGACATATTTTTGTTAAAATACTACCTATATTGCGTTCTTTTGACAAAAATTTTGGTAAATCTTATCAAATATGAGTTTGATGAAGTAAATTGTCTAGTAGTGTAATTACAATCACTTGACAGAAGCAGATGACTTAATCACCAAGCTATATAATTTGGTTAATAAAGAATGAATTGGCGTGAAAAATGTGATAAACAGTCTTAGTAATAAATTGAATGTGTGAAAGGCGTATCAACGTCCCTAATTCAATCAGAACATGCCTAATAACTGTAAATCATATTGGAGAGGTGAACGACGGGCGAATGATCTTGATCGTTTATATGTACAAAAAAGATTTATTTTTGTGATAATAATATTAGAGGGAAAGGAAGAAAAAAACGAAAGACGTTTATTTAAGAAAAAACAAAGTTTAATGAAGCATTTTAAATGAGTATTTAACCGCAACGTAGTATAGGATGTATTGTGAGATAAAATCAAAACAACATTCATGATAAAAGAAAAATAAGCATAAAAAAGTATTTTTAAGTTTATTTTATAGGTAGCTTCTGCCAGTGGCTTTACCCATATGTAGGTAGAAAAGTTTTCTCAATATACTCTCCGGATATCAAAGCATTTATTTAAAACTAGCTGTGCCCGTGACTTCTTTCGCGTGGACTACAGGATTTTGAATTTTTTTTTACTAAAAAAAAGTAGCCTATGTTACTCCTTATGACAGCTACCTGCCAAAAAAAGTCCCGTCAAAATCGGTCCAGCCATTTCAGAGATAAGCCCGGACAAACAGACAGACAGACAGTAAAAAATGTTATTTTGGTGTATGTACCGTATATATATTCATATGCATGTAGTAAAAAGCAGTTATTTCAATATTACAAACAGACATTCCAGTTTTATTTATATGTATAGATATAGATAAACAATTTTACAGCCACTTTTGAATTATCAAAAAGTTAGTCAGTCAGAAAAACAAGCAATGAAATCTTATGTCCTATTGTTAGAAATAGTCTACCCGTCTGCTAAGTTTATCCCAATCCCTACAGCCGTTTAAGTATGAAGAGTAAACAAACATGTATGAAGAGTGTGCGCGGGAATTGCAGGAGTTGATTCTGCCATCTCCTTTCTACCATTGGATAACCCGTCGTACGGTGAGTATCTACCGTTACATTGTTGAAACTTCTACGGTTCTGACTAATCGTTTCGCTTCGTCGTTTATACCGCGTACATCGAAGGACCGAAACAATTGGCCTGCTGCGGTCATCCCGTCCAATTATAATTTAGGTGTCTTCAAGGCTAGAGTGAATAAGCTCTTAATAAACTAGTGCGCCTCACCATCAATGATTGCATCACTGCTTACCATCAGGTGGGATCGCAGTCAAATAAAAAACATAGACCCATAAAAACTATTGCCTTTATAATATTAGCGTGATATCCAAACTTAAGTGGCAGCTCGCAGAACCGATGCTCGATGGGGACGAAATATTCCAGAGTGACGAGTGGTACGTGTACTAGAAGACGAAGTGTTGGAAGGCCTCCTACAAGGTATACCGACAATTTCGGAAATCCGATGGATGCGAGCCGCACAGGTCCGATCGTTATGGTGACGCTTGGGAGAGGTCTATGTCCAACATTGGACGTCTTATGGCTAAAATGATTATGATGATGACGAGCAAAAGAGATACGTAGTAATAAGCAGCTACCAATACATCAATACTTTACTAAAATCACGAGGTAGCATGTTATTTATTCCTAGAATCCAATTAATTAAACCAAACCATTAGTCCAGTTTCCAAACAGCGTAATATCGTAAGTTACACAGTTAAATACCCACACAATTAATGTGAATAACAGCTCCTCGATACAAGTGACCTTTAAGTAAACAGAAATCGATTTAATTTGCGTAGTAGTGAATGTTCGACGTTTATGGAGGATGTGATCAATGTAACGACATGGCGGTTGTTGCTAATACGATAAATGTAAGAAATATCTTGTCAGTATTCGAAATAGGCTGTTTATAAGGTGCGAGTGATTTGTTCTCTCATGGTAAGTTTACCTAAAATCTAACGAAATAGTTCTTTGATTAAGGAACAGATAACTCTAGAGTTCACAATTTTCTTCTTTCTTTATTTTCTTTTCACAATGGTAGTATCTGAGTAATTGTCTTACTATTCATAATACAGTAATTAGCTTTATTTTCATCATCATCGTCATCGTCATTTTAGCTGAAAGACTGGTTTTTGGTCATAAGCCTATCCAAATATCGCCACAACTACTGGCCTTGTGTCTTTTGAATCCTCTGTATTCGCGCAACCCTTATTAGCTTATCGGTCTTCCTTGTGAAGGGCCTTCCAAAGCTTCGTCTTGCGATAGTCGTCAGTCCAGAACTTTCCAGCCCATTTTTTTTTTTTTTTTCGATGGGAATAATCATCTTATGACAACCCCCGCTCTTGGGCGGAGCGGGAGATAATGTCAGACTCTTACTGACTAAAAATCCCATCCCGTTCCTTCAAGCCTTCATACCGAGGCTCGAGCGTCCTTTCGGATAACCCTGGCCCCAGTAGGCTTCGACCCGGCTGGGCCCCTGCTGTTGCTGACAACTCCTTGAGGCGCGCGGGAACAACAACTCCTTGAGGCGCGCGGGAACAGCGCGCGCCGTCGAACAGTTCTGTGAGCTACCCAATTCTTGAGTTATAATTATTGAGGCTATATAACTTGGGTCCTGTAAACTTGGCGAATATCTATAACTTTTAATTTTACATACCTTTAATTTAAATTAATTACTTTAAAAGTAGTTTTTTTTAGTTATTACAACGACGCAACGTTGATTGTATGACAGAAATTATTTCTGGAAACCTTTTTTTGAAAGAGCTTCCGTCATAATAAAAGTAATCACCGAATTATTTATCATAACTTATCACTGGTGATGTTGGAGTAATCTTTTTTTTCATTGTTGTATTCATCAGACACACAGTTCATCCATCTTTATTTAGTCTTACTGATCTCTTAAAGTCAATTCAGATTTGAATTGATATTCGCACTAAAAATTACTTACTTCCTAACATTTTTCTAATTTCTCTGCATAAATTAAAAATAGCAAGTATCAAAATCGATTGCTTCTGGTTGTCAATTACGAAGACTATAAGTGGAGTAAGCACCACAATCGACCTACTTGTAGCGGCCCAGATCTCAAGTACGCATCATGAGACCCTTAGTTATCGGTGAGAAAGCCTTTGTATACCGCCAATCAATTTGAAGATAGAGATAAAACAAATGTTGGTGATATTCAGTGGGATGCAATTGAGTTTGTAATTAGAAGATTTTCATGAGATTACGGACCCACTCGGTCTAATGCAAAAGACTATGCATGGGTCCTTCTTATTAAAATTTTATTAGAAACAGTCGTAAATTAAATCATCAAATGATTTTTATTCTTTGTAATATTTTTTATTTCTAGCTTTTGGACTCCTAGCTGTGGCTGCTTATTCAAACATGGCCAATATTGATACCTTAGGGAATGATAAATTCGTTGTGAAACCTATCAAGGTACGTAAAAATCAGCAATACTTGTGCTTGCCACGAACACAATGTCTTTGACCTAACTGCAAAGTACGCCATTTCCCGAAGCAGTTCAAACGCACCTCTTCGAGAAATGGCGAATTTTTTATATTGTAATATATATAATTATTTAGAAGAAAATAGAACTAATTATTAAAATGTTGTACATTTTACAGGTTGAATATAATCGAGAAATGGATAACGAAGATAGTTCACTAGAGAGTTTTACCAGTTTTATCGAAGAAAAGCTAATGCATCAAAATCAAGCGCTAGAACATTTGATAAAATCAGTTGATAATAGCGGCGATATGATAAAGAAACTAATTGATAATCTAAGCAAAGGTCTAGAAAAACCGACCATGCCAACGAAAGCAGAAGTTGTAGAAACACCTCAGGTTAAACGTAGACTCAATAATAATAGAGATAATACAAAAGATAATCCTGTGTTGAGACTCGGAAAAAATATTCCGAAATATGGCAAGCTTGCCAAAGACTTGATGTTGAAAGATAACAGTGAAACTGATCCTGTACCTCTTATTGAAGAAAATATTAACTTACCTTTATTACAGGCAAGTTCAGTGTGATTCTATTGTAGAGATTAATTTTAGTAGTGGTATCAAAACATAATTTTTAGCATAGGTTGATTGCTCAAAGATATTTGTTTTGGTCAAATAGTTAAAAATAAACTTGATATGTTCTTGAACAATATGCGTTTTATCTAAATTTTTGCAAGGGTTGAAATGATAGAAAATTTTGTAGAAATTCACTCTCTCACGTTTTTCTTTATATGTTTCAAAATTGTGTAGGCAAATAATGATATCAAACCTTTTTAGTCCATTTAAATGAAATTTTCTATCTTTTCAGCCCGGATCACGGCGATCATTTGGAGATGATCCCGTGCACAGTCCAAGTCAACAAAGTGATGATAATAAAGTAAATCCTTGGTGTCCAATGGCGTTGCTTTGTCAGAAGATCGAGGATCCTGTTTGTGGATTTGATGATGAATTTGGATACGGAAAATTTGAAAATTTCTGCCATTTACTGCGTGTGAATTGTTATTGGAAATACAGTAAGTATCTTTAGCCTCTTCTTTTAAGATCTTTTAAATCTTTCTGTACAGCTTGTATAGCTTCTTTTTTTATCTCATATAAACTAGTGCTTGACTGCGATCCCACCTGATGGTAAGCAGTGATGCAATTGTTGATGGTGAGGCGCACTAGTTTATTAAGTTCTTCTAGACTTGTTCTTGTTTTATAATTTTCTTTTGAATTGTCAATATTCGTTATATTTTTTCTTTTCTTTGTTTTTTTCAGATTTCTCCGTGGTGAATTCATGTCGCCCAAAATTATGATATTTTTTTTAAATGAAGTACTTGTATATTTAGTTTAGAAGGATTTTGTTATCAAAGTTTATTCAAATAAAGCTAGGTTTAAATCATCTCTTATTTTTATTGAAAGAGTTTCACTTAATAATTGATCAACGAGGTATCTTTAGATTGGTGGTATATGGTTGCAATACGACTTTTTTATCTTCTGGAATTCTGAAACAGTAAATAAGACTGAGACGGTTAAAAAAGAAACCAAAGGAAATATATTGGAAAATGATATCATAGAACTGACATGAAAACAAGAGATCCTTAACAACATTATTAGTAGTAGTGGTACTTTAATTATATAAATAAAAATAAATACTAAAACAAGAGTTTCGAAAATCATATGCGTTCCTTAGCTTACAACATTGCTCAAGTCGAAAATTGGCAGTTTTCATGTTTGGAGCTGCTCATTGCGCGTCTAACCATTGGTCACATGATATAGGTTTCAGCCAATCAGAAGCCGTAATTCGAAAAGTAGTGACCGCGCACAAGTCGGCACCGCACATTTTTTTTGTCTCCTGTAAAGTTATTAAAAATGACTTTTGCAGTATTGTTAGCTAAGGGACGATATTGTAAATACTTCGTCATCATAATTTTAACCAAAATATGTCCGAAAGACGAACCAAAAGACGTGAACATAGGTTTTTCTCATATGTCGCTACATCGACTGGTCTTTTTCGTCTTGCATCCAGCCAATTCTTGCATCGAGTCATTAGTTCATTTTGAGGGAAACCTTGGTAAATACTTACTCGTCTTATATTCACAGTTATACTCTAACATATCACATCTATCCAAAAACCGTCGTATTTCTCGCGTGGCGCGGATGAGGCCACAGCGTCGTCTCTTTGTGTGCATACAAACTATGGCTTTTAAACATGGCTGAAAATTACAATTTACGGCGAGGATATTGTTGATGATTTATTAAGTGTCTACATAAGCTACCATGATACATACAACGACATAATTGACTTAGTTTTATCAAATCAAGATTATGGTCAGTCAAAAATCGTCATAATTGGAAACTGAATTGACTAGATTTTTGTGTCACATATCTTCAAATTTTTGGTTGTAGGAGATGCCTGGTTCCTCACGACGTGTTCCTTCATCGTTTTAAGAACAGTGGTGATGAAATTAATTACACAAAGTAAGTTTGAGTTCGAACCCGCAACTACTCGTAAATCGGGGTCGTTACCACTCGGCTACTACTGCTCACCATCTGGGATATTATAAACACGCGGGCGAAGCCGCTGTTAAAAGTTAGGAAATAAATAAATCTTGAACGCTTACATCACGTGTTGGTGAGGCATCTATTTGCCATATAAATGATACCAAAAGAACTACGATAACAAACCGATGCATATATTAAAATTATCTTTCCTAGTACACACTACACTGTATGTGTTTAATTTTGGTACTTCAGTGTCGGGTTTCATTGAAATCCTTTAATATAATAATACAAAATATCACATGTGCCTTTTAGGATGATAAAAAACCAAACGCATGTAACAAACTATTAGCTATAACATTTTTATACCTTTGTTTATTGATTTATATAACAGAAAAACTGAAAATAACAATGCTATAAAAATACAACTCATAAAAATCAATAAGTGTACACTGCATTTTGTATTTTCTATTGAGAGTTTGGTTTGACATATCGATAAATTTAAAAAATGCATTTCATGACATTTCCGATCGGTGAGTTTAAGTACCTTATATTTAATGATTTTTACTAACGTGTAATCACAGATTTAATTATATATTAGTAGGTAATTGGCTGTCTAGCTTGGCTGTTACATAGATCAGGAACTGCCACACCATTCAATTTTAATACGTCCATAACCTACTCCAGGACCTATTACTCGCCAAACAGATGGTCGATGGGGCCGAAAGGTTCTGCTTGATGACTTGATGGAGCAGCGTTAGTTGACCTCTCAGTGAACTTGTGACTTGGTGGGGGTCACAGGAATCCAATGGTTGCGAGACGCAAAGGACCGGTCATTGTGGCAAAACTTAGGAAGGCGGACGTCTTTCGGCTAAAATACTGACAGAAAGGGGAAATAGAGCAGGGACATAAGTTAGCTGCTTCCAATCTTAAAGCTTGTCTTTAATGGGTTAAGAATCAACCCATTGAAGAAGAGAGAATTACAAGAGACAGAGAATTTTAATTCCCGAAGGAATCCAGATATTGGCGGAATCACGAGAGTAGCTTTTTCGACTATTCAGCTATTGTTTTAAGATATACATTAGAATGTTCGACATGTTTATGCCAAAGCAAAATATGTACCAAAATGTTAACGCAATCATTTGTTTCACAGTGACAGTTATATTGCTGGTCTTCATTTGGCAATCTGAAGCTACGAAAGTAAGTTAAAGGAAGCTGAAATCTTCACACAAATTACTACTTTACGTTGCTCCACATAACGTGGGTGCAATTCCAAAGTAAACTCGCATATAGACAAGACCACCAGACCTGGAACAACTATCTGAAGGATATATTAATATTTGTTCCGGCGAGATTCAAACCCACGACACACAGCGAAACAGCAAATCGCTTAATCACTGCACCAACAATGGCGTCAAACGTTTTTACCGCTGTGCAATATTTCCGATTTCTTGCCTACAATTTAAAAACCTACGGTGTTTAGATTTACAATATTATTATTATCAGGAGGTGAATAAATTTCTCCTTGCCAAATTTCGGTCTTACATGCTTTTCTTGAAAAATCCAATAAATCTTTGTCCGTCCTGGAAATCGAACTAAGTGTTCACGTTCATCAGCATCGCGCCATGCAAAATATTAATTCTTTTTTTTGTGATGCCGATACTGAGACATAAAACCGTTGATAAATTATGGATGAGTAAATTTTTTGTACTTGTGAAATTTATTCTGCTTTCACGAATTCGACGATTCCCTTTGAAAGGTGTAAGGGACTAGTCTCCGCAAATTTTTAGAGCTTGCTTAGTAGACGAAACTGAACAACTTGGCACTATTTCTATATTTTTTCAGGAAACGAAAAAAAAAATTCGGCATCACCATACTATATTATTATAATCTAGATTGGACAGTTTCGAGAGGCCGATTTTTTTTTCGTTTCCTGAAAAAAAAAATGTTGTGGAAAGTTGTTCATGTTCAGTTTCGTTTACTGGGTAAGCCATTAACCTTTCAATCGTGTCAATTAGAATCACAATAGAAAGACAATGACAGTGGGAACGTTCGCTTGGGATTTAATGAATTAAAGTTTGCGGAGACCTAGGCTGTCCGTAAGGGACCCTGTATAGCTCCATCCCTTTAACAGTTAGAAAGAAAGAAAGAAAGAAAGAAAAAGTTTATTCGTGCCTCACACAATCATATAAACTAAAAATACACAATGAAAGAAAAAAGAAAGATATAATCAGTGCGAGGCCAAAAAGGCACCTAACTCAGCATATGCTACGTTATTTAAAAAGATAAATAGCGCAGCGCTTATATTCTGTTAGGGCCTGCTGTGATGTCACGGACATATTTACGGACTAGCTGTGCCCGCGACTTCGTTCGCGTGGACTACAGATTATTTTTTTTTTTTAAATAAAAGTAGCCTATGTTACTCCTTATTACATCAGCTACCTGCCAAAAATAGTCCTGTCAAAATCGGTCCAGCCATTTCAGAGATTAGCCCGGACAAACAGACAGAAAGACAAAAATTGTAAAAAAAAAATATTTTGGTGTATGTACCGTATATATATTCACATGCATGTAGTAAAAAGCAGTTATTTCAATATTACAAACAGACACTCCAATTTTATTTATATGTATAGATGTATAGATGTTCAGTTCAGTTTAGGTTCGTCAAATGAATCGCTTTAAGCTTAGGGCCTCAGATCGTTGATTTTAAAATGATCTGAAATCTATTAGGTGATTTTCAATAATTTTTCAAATAATGAATGAAGTCGTTGATGATTTCAGATGTGCTACAAAGCAAAGGTATGCATCCATGATGGCCGTGAGAAGTGTGGTGTCGATAATGATGGAATTCCAAGGCGGTTCCTGGACTCGTGTGACCTTTTGGAGTACAACTGCCTCTATGATAAAAGTAGGCTAGTTTTATGCCATTTAATATCCACTACATAATTTTATATTTTACAAAATTTTAATTTCGAATTATCATTTATATACCCTGTGGACATAAATCAATGGGATTGTGATTTGTCTAAATATTAATTGTTTTGTACTACTTATTATTTTAAATTAACTTTGGGAGCAGTAGTGGCCTTTTGGTAACGGTCCCGACTTACAAGTTGTAGGTCGTGGGTTCAAAGTCAAACCCAACCTGACGCATTACTTTTTGTAATTTATTTCATCACCACTGCTCTCAAAACGGTGAAGGAAAACATTGCAAGGAAACCGGCATGTTTCAGAACCCAATTTTTTTTTTTATTTTTATTAATGATAGGCTTGCGTTTGACCACTATCTCACCTGATGGTAAGCGATGATGTGGTCGACGATGAAGCACGCTTGCCTAGAAGAAACCTATTCACTCTCGACTTAAAGACTCCTAAGAAGACTTGTGACTTCCACCTACACGCACTGGGCACGCGTGGTGGATTACGGCCCATTCCTTCTCCTAGAGAAGAGGCCCGAGTTCCTGCAGTGGGAACATTAAAAGGCTGATAATCCTGTACTGCTTAGTGGAACATTTTCCGGCTCACCAACACTAAGACACGCATATATTCGCATTTCACAACTATTCCGGTCTACCGCAGGGTGGTGGCTGACAGGCGACAAATACCACTGACATTTCAAACAACATTATAACCAACATTTTTAACAACACTTCAACCAACACACTGCTTTGATTTCACCACAAGTAACTACTTGATAAATTGCCGCATATTTCTATGCCTTGATGTATTCCTTTTAAGAGATAGTAGGATATCAGTACTTACTTTCTAACAAAGTTTATTGAAAATACTTATTATTAATTTCAGCTTTTCAAAAAGCTTTAAATAAATACTGTTTGGAACTGCCACCGTTGGAAAAAGAGGAAAAAACATAAATAAATAATTGGTTTATTTATTGAAAAACTGTCTTTTATTTTTGTAGCTAGCTTCGCCCGCTTGAAAGTAGAAAGTTATCCCAAGGTAACATAGTCCCGGGATAAAAATCAAACGTGGGACTAGGACATGGTCCGGGGGTATGTTCTTCGTTCGTCCCAAAGTTTTGTCCCACATTTCAAAAATAATCTTTGTTCGTCCTACATCACTATTGAAGTTTTGTTTCGTTCTGTATATGTACTACTTGCTGACTAACAGCGGCAAAAGAGCTATTATAAAATAATACGATTAAATTTTTACTTTGTATTAATTAAAATAAAATAAAAACTCCAAGATCGATTTTAATAATAATTTCAATAGTAGAATCCTACTTCATTACATAGAGTAGGCAAATATTTTCTACTGCCACACGGGAAAAGACGCTGGCAGAAGCTAGTATATAATTTGTACTCAGAAAATGTAAGACTGGCATCTACAAAAAAAAAAAAAAAATGGGCCGAACAAGGCATTTTAAGGACGAATTGAGAACAAAATAATTAAAATAATATTTTGGGACGAAAGAAGCGTGAAGTTGCGGCCAAACCAGGATTTTTTTTTTGTGGGATAAAACTTAGTGGGCGAACGAAGAACAAGTCGGTCCGGGTGCAAATTTCAAAATCTCTTCAGGGGTTTCAGCGTGAAGTAGTAACAAACATACACAAATATTCACACTGTAACAAACTTTCACTTTTATAATATTAGATAGATTCGAAAGAGGCATAGCGGCCCTAAAGGAAACACGTGTGGTATTCAATCAAAGTCTGACTCTTCTTTTGTCCCACCAGAGTGTTGAAGGTATTCAATGACTCTCGTCTCTAAAAAAAAGAATAAATCTGTGGTCTTAGTAGGTCAGAAGTCTTCTGACATAACTGTAACGAATGTCAACGATTTATAAAATGACAACAAGCACTAACGAACTTTCTAAGGTATGGAGATGTTACGGAATGTTGGTACCTAATGAATATTAACTCATCCTCGGGGTAGCCTCAGCAAGTATTGCTTAACCTTGAAATTTGACCCGTTTTTTTAAGGTAACTAAAACCACACTTGTTCCTTCAGTGGCCTCTTGCATTCTAGGACCACAAGTATCCCTTTCCTACTTCTCCCCATAGCCTCAGCAGGCATCGACCCTGCTCGGACCCTACGGATATTTGCTGACATTTTCTTGAGGCGCGCGTAGAACACTGTACGCTGTCGACGACTAGATTGACGACCCGTGCATCTGTTACTATCATAACAGTTAATAAAGCTATTTTTTTTTTTATCTAGCCTATACTGTGTCACTGCTGGCCCAAGTCCTTCCAGACTTTCTTGTCCCGCGCCGTCTCAAACCAGTCCTGGCAATAACCAGCCACCTTTTTCTAGGCTGGCCTCAACAGCGCTTTCCTTCTGTAGGAACCAACTGCGTGGCGACACTTGACCAGTGGGCTGTATGCACGCGTCTGACGTCTAATCCTAATTCAATAAACTTTTTTTTTTTACTAGCCGTTACTGGTCCACAGCTGGGCAAGGCCCTCCTCATCTCTTTCCAAACTTTCATCTCCTGCGCCGTCTCTAACCAGTCCTTGCCAACACGCACTGGACTAGCGTGGCGGGTTATAGTCCAAACCCCCCATTGGATACAGGAATAAACTTAATAACTATTTTTTTTATTTTTAACGTAGCCCATACCAACGCCCTTTGAGCCTGGTCATGCGAAGGTCATCAACCAGCATTGGTGCTGGCGCGCAAAATACTGCCATAATAGTGATGGCGGTAAGGTTTGCGGAGTCGACATAAGACGAAAACAAAGAAAGATATTCCCGAATCTATGCACAATGTTCAAACACAACTGTCATCTCAAAGAAGGTAAGTTTGTAGAACAGAATGGCAGCTATGTCCGCTCTTTCTCCCGCTAGTTGGCGCCTGTGTGTTTGGAGGTCATTCATTTTGACAGCTCCTTGTATCGTTGTATGGTGGTTTGTTTGTTTATGTTGATTTACGTGAATTATGGTAGAAAAATACGAATCTTGGACTGTTTGAAAATTTAAAAAAGAATTCAGACGAAGAAATGAGTATATATTATCAGCTCAGATGATTATCTTTGGAAAACCTGTGTCCCGATGTTCTCGATGAGCATAAAGGCACAACACAACACTGGGGCATTTTATTTTTACGAAAACGATGGTCATTTACTTGAAAACACAATATTTCCTTGAAAATCAATTGAGTTTGACAGATAGTATGACCTCCAAGTTCACTGGCGCCATCTACTTTGAGCTTCTCAGATTACACGCCATTAACTTTTGAGGGATAAAGATTTAATAAAAACCAGCCAAGTGCGAGTCGGACTCGCACACGATGGGTTCCGTACCGTCCGTAGCAAAAAGCTACAAAAAAAATGACGCTTGTTGTATGAGAGTTTCATTTATGTTGTTCTCTATGGAGCGGCAACAGAATTACATCATCTGTGAAAATTTCAACAGTCTAACAATCACGGCTCATAAGATACAGCCTGGAGACAAACGGACAAACAGACAGATGGCTGGACAGCGGAGTATTATGAATAGGTTCCCGTTTTATTCTTTGAGCACGGAGCCCTAAAAATTATAGATCTTGCCGAATAGAATAGAATAAACTTTGCAGTAAACCAAAATTGTAACAAAAAGAAGTTGTCATAAGCGAACATTACACGGAAGGTGTTGCTGTCAGTTTTGCCACAGTCAAAACCTTGATTGAAGAAAAACCTACAGTCAGTTGCATGACGGTTTTTAGTACTGATTGACGAAAACCATCATTCACTATCATTCATGATTGATGGAATTGATTGACGCTTGAATGACCATGTAATGTTCGCCATATACTTACACAGCTTTTCTCTGTTGGTTTGTATCATAAATATAGTCGAACAAGTTACTTGGGGTATAGGCAAAAAAATAGGTGATCGGCAACGAAAAATTTTATGCTTTCAGTGGTACACACGAGAGCGTTGTAAAAGTATTGATTACACGCCGCACGCTCATAATATTGGGTTTATAGTACTTAATAATTTCAACCATTTATTTGTAACAATAACATCGAATCCCGAACACGTACTGTTGCGCCTGTTCATAGTTAAAAACAAATTGTCACCTGTGTGTTTTGCGTCTACAGCAATTTTTTTTGACATTCACTAAAATGAAATGAAAATGTTTTACTGTTCATTTCTGCTCTGCAAAAAAAAAAAAAAAATAGATTTAATTAAATTATTGAACAGGAGTTTTCAGAGTAGTTTTTCTTAGAAAAATTTCAATCTTGTGCATACATAATATTGTCAACAAGCCTACAAACATGCGTACCAATTAGCTTGATGGGTTGTACCGTCAAATAATACCAATAAAATATAATTATAACCTTATCCCTAGTTTTCTTTCGTTTAAAATATTTATGCAAAACTAATAATAAATAATAAAATTCAGTTCAAATATTTAATCAACTTTATTTATTAATTTACAGATTACACGGCAAGCGTAATGTATGAATGTTCATTAATACCCAGTGTATGGAAACAGATTATTGACGATTAAAATTAAATAGGCGTGAATTGTATTTTGTTGTTTTATTAGCCATAACTAATTATATTTTTAGTATGAGACATGTGTGTTGCAAATGAATTCTGTACAATTTTTTACTATTGTTTTCGGTGAAGAATGTGAAATAGTATTTTATATTAGTCGTAGTTAAGTATAAGAAGTGCATTGAGTGACTGAAAACGGCATTGTATCGCTATTACGGCCTGGTTACGATTTCGATTTTAGTGGCGAGCGGGGCGGCGCACAGTGGTCGGTAAATCGAGCTCCAGTCTCATAGAAACTCAAAGACAGGAATTAAAAAAAGTTAATTTATTTTAAACTGAATGGAACCGAAGGGCTGGTGCTTACACGAGGTAGGTATTGTATCTTTCACGGCGATCAAGCTGACATCAAATTCATTTACCTTTCGGTGCCGCTTCGCGCGTAGCAAATTTTTGAATTTTCGAATTTTCCATAGGTGATTTTTCAAACCTTTGACATGGTCAAATGAAGTAGACCATCGATTTACTTGACTTTGTTTCTATGAGTATGGAGCTCGATTTACCGACCACTGTGCGGCGCGGCGAGCGGGGCGACATTGGTAAGCGAGCGCGCGGCTCTATGAGCGGCGTCTCGTGGCGTGCTTCAAACATTTTCATACTTTTGATCTTACAGCTCGCCGCCCCGCGCTTAGCTACCGCTCACAGCGGCAAGGTCCTGAACGAGCCTTTAGGGGCACAGATTGAATTCAGGTCACTGTAGATGTGGATTTACAGATAGCGAGCTATTTATTCACCCTCTAAGGGAAGAAATGGGGGTCCAAAGTTTGTATGGAAAATCCGGCTTTTATGCGGGCGAAGCCGCTGGCAGAAGCTAGTCGATCCATAAATGACAGAATTCTGAGAAAATACAACCGATTTGAGAACCCCATTCTTTTTTTGGAGTCGGTTGAAAAGGTTTGCGATTGGAGGAGGTGCTGTCTAGTGGACAGACTCCTTAACCTTTTAACTGCTTACGTCGGATATATCCGACAAACACTCTCGCGCTTATTCCGCCAGGGTCGCACCTCCACGACCAAACACTCCATCTTGTCAGCTCTTCTGTCTATTATGGGGGTCGAAGAGATAAACGAGATGGGCAAACTGGGAGATGGGTCCTATTAGCCAGGGTCGTGTATCCTGGCTAGTAGGACACGAAAACCCTCCTCGAACTAACCTGACGCAAGCCGTTAGAGTTAAAACCTACGGTTCCAGAATCAATAGCTATGCAATGCCGATTGTTGCACTCTATATTGTTCCATTTAATACCAGTATTAATTTTCAGTGTTTTTCGCTACTTTATATCAAGAGGATGCAAATCATGTAAGTAAAGGGTCTACCGAGCCTTTTCATTCGGTTTTCAGTCTTCTTCTTCTTCTTCTTAGCGTATTGATGGTAAAACCTGGCCCAGAATTCGGCCACGGCAATGCCGTCCGCTGATGCTGTCATTAGGTCCCTACGTGAGCAGATAACAGGATACGTGATGCAGGACGGAAGGTGGGACATGGTCTGCGGAAAGACACCGCACAAACACTGAAGATCGGAACCATCCGAGAACCCCCGCCTGTAGAGATTGTCTTTGCTGCGCCCAATCTGGGTGCGGAGTCTGTTTAGAGTTTTCCAGGTTGGCCATGGCAACTCGTGTCTAGGAGAGAGGCTCTCCGACGGCTCGATAAAATCATCCGGAAGTTGAAGCTTCTGCCGCCTGAGGCCGCATCTCTCCGGGGTGGTGTTACTTTGAGATGGGCTCAAGCTTACAACAAAACAATAACAAAACAAGTTTAAAATAACTAGATGCAGCTGTAAGTGTCTTCAATAGCTAACCTGCACTCTACGGAGCAAAAAGGCGGATTTCTGTCTGACAATGGCGTGAAAGCCATCCATAACGTATGCTTCTGTGAACATACCTGGTGCACTGCAAAAACGGGGTAACTCGAGATGAAATAAAACAACTGTTTCACCTCTCGATGCCGTAATTAGAGACATAATTAAAAAGCCATTGTGTCTCGTAGATCTGCGTTTGATACAACGGGTTAAGTGATATTGCTCTAGTTATTCCGAAACGACATTTATGTCGCCACACAGAATCTGAAATTCGAGGTCCTACATGGCGATAATAGAGTCCTTTGGTTAGAATATATATCACAGTCCAAAATCATCTATCGAGCAGTTGCCCGGTTATTCTTCCCGCTTATTCACTACTTTTTCTCTGCATCACCCATAGGTTGACTGGAAAAAATACCTAAGGCATTAAGTCCGCCTCTGAACTCATGTGTGCACAAAGTTTTAAATAAACGAATATTCTCCCATTTCAACGGAAGTTTGCGGGACTTTATACCCTGTCTTATCTCTAAAAGTCAGCAGCGAGGTCGGAGAAGCTATCGACGATTGCTTTTGACTTTTTTATTACGTTTTATTCAATTTTTTTATTAAATTTAATACTTATTTTGTAATTACCTCAACAGGTAATGTTATGGTAAGGTAGAGTCTGTCTAAAAAATCAAATGACTTGGGTAATTATTGGGGCATAATGAAATCTGATGTACCCAACACTGATTCAATAATCAAGGTAGCTTAAAAGATCTTGATCATAGTTTACTAATAGAAGAACCGTTTATAAAGTATCGAATATAAGTATTTTTTTAAAGATTAAATATTATACAAAATTCTCAAGTCATTTGATATTTTCCGCAGACTATAATGTCAGTATTTCTGTTTATCATCTATCCCTCACCTCTGACTTTATACTACACGTCATTGTATTAAAGTAATATTTGACAGTTGCAGTTTAGCCAAGGTGGCTGCCATACATTCTCATTTATACTACAATAAGTGTTCCCACACACGGGCCTCAAAAAAAGCCAAAAGCCGCTTCTGGCTCTTGGCTCTTTTTGTGGCTGCTTTTTTCGTGGCCCGTGTGCGGCAGTGCCGCCGCAAAAAAAAAAGCTAGAAGCGGCTTTTGGCTTTTTTTGAAGCCCCTTTGCGGGGATACTAACGGTTTTTAGAATATAAAACCTACTGCGCTGTTTCTCCCTTTGTTTAGTATATGGATACACTTATTAAAACTATTGTTTCTGAGTTAAGATAGTGAGAACTTTACACCTGATTGCATTTACAGAACCTCGCTTTTTTCTATTGCAATGAATGGAAAAAATGCGGTTCGAGTAGAAGAAAAGTGTGCGGCGTCGACGTGAACTATTATACCGTCGCAGAATTCAGAAATATTTGTACCATGTTTGCAGTAAACTGTATTTCAGACGGAGAATTACGTTAGTATGAATAATTGCTAACCATAAGTAATATTATTTTTAAGCCCCGACGGAAAAGAGGGGTGTTATAAGTTTGAGGTGTTTGTGCGTCTGTCGATTTTATGCCTCGGGCGCTTTTCAAAATTTTTAAGTTTGCTATTATTTAGTACGTGGCAATTCGGCTGAGAACCAAAATTGTTGACGACATGGCTATCTGGATGAACAATTTGAAGTGGTAATTGCCGATGAGTAGAAATTACGAATCGGCAAATGTAAGGTAGGATCCCCAAAGCTCTGTGAGGTGCTTCCGTTGCATCTCGGAAATGGACTGCAGCAACCACTTTTTTTTTGGTGTGTAAAAATCATCCAAATAATATTCACCTTGAGCGGAGCGGGAGATAGTGTCAGACTCTTACTGACTAAAAAACCCACCCCGTTTCTTCTTGCCTTTTATACTGGGACCCGAGATACCTTTCGGAGCTAACCCTGGTCCCAGTCGTGCCTCAATCTATTGCAGCAACCACTTCTTCAAATGTGATCAGACTAGTCACAAGACCAACGTGTGGAACGCCGCTGATAAACTGGCGGACCACCGGGCTGGGAGCAAGAACTGCTCTTTCTCTGCTAAGGCCAGGGGTGTGGTCCAACACCCAGGTTTCGATGCTCATAGAGCTTTATCAACTGCATCATGTACATTGGGATTTTTTATATAAAGATTATAAAGATAAATTAAAAATTGTGCTATAGCCGAAATACTGAAAAGACCCATCTACAAAGGTCATGAATTGCGTAACTTCTATTTAAGAGATAATTGCATTCATCACCTTTTCGTCATTTTTTCTAAAGGCACTCTTATGAATTGTTCTGTAAGGAGTACAGAGCACACTGCCGCCTCAGGCAACATTCTAGCAACAACTGACATGTGTGAACGGCAATGTTTCAGAAAAAATGTTTACGGTAATCTTGGTGATAAACAAGTCGTTAACAGTTTATCAACGAATGTTGCCTAATGAATACCCAGGTTTATCAGTTGGATCGAAATTCCACCGCTGCCTTAGTGGGCTCCTCTGCTAAAGCCCGACGAGTCACTAACCCATTTTGCTGAGGAGAAAGTAAACTTATTAGCCTTTCTTTTTCCAGAATTTTCACTTTTAGATTATGGTGACGTGCAATCCTCTGCTTCTCAAACTCCTTCATCATCATCCTTTTTAATGTTCCCACTGCTGTGACTCAGGCTTCCTCTCTCTAGGGCAGGGAATGGGCGACGCGGGCCCAATGCGGGATGGTGAATGTCACATGTCTTCTAATTTTTAATTCTAGGACATGCCGGTTTCCTCACGATGTTTTCCTTCACCGTTTTTGAGAGCAGTAGTAGTAAAATAAATTCCATAAAGTAACGCGCCTGGCAGGGTTTGAACCCACGACCTACAACTCTTAAGTCTCACTCGGCCACCACTGCTCAACAATATCCTTAGTGACCATTAATATTACTTCCGCCAAAGTGGATCTTTTTGTATACCATTCACATTTGGAGAGAGGCCATCGAGAAGCACGAGGAAACGCTCGCCGTCTCCCTTGACATCTGAGAAGTTTTTGATAGGGTCTGGGTATGAATGCCTTATTGGTAAACATCCTTCCTTCAGTCTACCAAGTGGACTGTGTAATTAGATGGTAGACTGCTTGAAGATCGGTATAAATGAGTTATAATTGACAAGCAGTCGCATGTCTGGCCAATTAGATATTGAGATTGTTGACAATTATTTACTAAAATATGTTTATAACACTTATTTAACAATAATCCAAAAGTTGTCACTGTAATATACATTTCTCGACACGTATTAGCCACTGAAGTTATTTTTTATTACAGATTTCATGAAAATGAATTACAAAAAATGTATGCAAAAAGCTACCATATCTTATATTGATGCGAGGACCACAAAATTGATTATCACGACAACCACCGCTACTCCAGCTACTGAGATAAATACAGAAACAGACACAACGACCTTAGAGACTACTACTACTCGTATGAGGAAAACCACAAGGACAAGAACAACAATCGATTTAAATAAAATTTGGTTCGAACCGAAAACTTATTTTGAGTTACCGACTACAGAATCATATAAGAGTGAAGAATCTACTGATGAATTGGCTGAAGTACCAGTGACCGATCGACCCGGCCAAACCCCCGAAGTATTTATAGATTTTGGTGAAGAAGGAACGTTGCATAATATTTCCATGCCATACACAACTGTCGGTAATTTACCGCCGGATTATAACGAGGAAATTAATAGCACGAGCACTGAAGATAACTCTACAGATAAAAAAGAAGTTGCCGTTATAAAAGTTAAATATAGATTTCATTTGTAGTCCTTTTTTGAAAGTTTTATTTTGCATTCGTTATTAGACAGTCGGACTAGTGTAGGATAGGAAATTTAACTACTCCTCATCATCAGCCTTTTTTATGTTCCCACTGCTGGGACTCAAGTCTCCTCTCTAGGAGAGGGATTAACTACTAATCGTATTTTTTTTTTACTGTCAAATAGTTAACTCGAATGAACCCAAAACAATTTCAATATTAAACAGTGCCAACACTAGTGGGTCAAACTGGACGTCAAAATTGTGACTATTCCGATTTGCCCCCTTTTTTTATGGTGCGAAAAAATCATCAAATGACAACCCCCGCTCTTGGGCGGAGCGGGAGATAGTGTCAGATTCTTACTGACTAAAAGACCCACCCCGTTCCTTCTAGCCTTCATACCGGGGCTTGAGGTCCCTTTCGGATAACCCTGGCCCCAGTAGGCTTCGACCCGGCTGGGTCCCTGCTGTTTCTGACAACTCCTTGAGGCGCGCGGGAACAGTGCGCGCCGTCGACGACTTGGGCTTTGTCCGGACAGTTACCGGACGGCCGGACAGCGAGCTACTCATTGCTCACTGTCCGCAAGTCCGCGCCTACGGTGGCCGGAAATTGGGATCAGAATTCCGATTTGCCCCTGGCAGGACCGATTTGTGGGGCAAAGTGAAAACCTTATTTTACGTATACCTAATAAACGTGAAACGCGAGAGGGTGTATCAGACTTTTACTGACTGAAATCCATATATGTTCCTGTAATAGCTTTTTGCATTTTTAGACCAGGGGTTTAATTTATCCTCGCGGGAACCGACCCCACTAGGTCTCTGCGGTTTTACTAACATCTGTTTGAGGCACACGTGGAGCACTACGTGCTGTCGACAACTGGGATACCGTTTTTAAGGCGTATAGTCCCTTGAACCATCTGACCGAAATTATGTGAACGCAACTCTCGCACTCGCCTAGGCGGCAGTACACAAATCTGTGCATTTATTTGCGGCTAGCAGCGCCCGGAAAGCGCTTTAAATCCATTTTCTCTGCGAGATATTGATTGATTTACATATGCAATGTTCACTTTGAAGGATATTTAACCACCAATTTTTATGTGTAAAAATGTTTCTAAAGGTCCAAGCCGTTTCGAAGGAGTAGGGAAAAGTTGCGAAAAGTTGCGAATTTGCAAAATTTTTTTTTTTTGACAAAATTATTAATTGCACGAAAAAATCAAATGTTGATATTATTGTTCATGAATCTATAATAAACATATATTTTTTTCAAACCAATTGACCTAGCCGTTACGGAGGAGTAGGCCTCAGAAAATCACTGTTTTATGGCACTTTTCGTGCGCTTGGCCCTTGTACAGCTAAATGCCGAGCTACTCATTGGTCGCCGTTTCAACTAAAAAGCTGTTAATAGATATGTCGCAGGCAAATCGTATAATTTCGCCGTTTACATACGGCGTCGTCAGTTTATAAACGCTCGGAGTTATGTATAATGCCGAAGGCAAATTGGTAACTCGTTCAATTGTAATAATTTCGACGTTGGTTGTAGTTTTAGGGTGACCACGATAAAACACAGATTGGACAAATCAACTCTATTTAGATATCCAGGTAACTAATGAAGATATCAAGCAAGATTAACTTATTAAAATTATGTGCTACAGCCTAACGTAGTTAAAATATATAAGCAACAAATAACATAATTAAAATAAGAAACATAGATAACAATTACTAACTTCTGTCTAATGATAATTTGGCACTTTTAAACATTATTTTGACCAATAGTATTCTGCAGGTGTCCTCTGAGAACCAGATTCGATTGACACCCTAGCGTTTTTGAGGTGCCTCTAAAACCTTATCATTTGTCCACGGTTTTTTTATTGATTCCGTTTGAGAAGAATAGGACTTTTTTAGTTCAGTATGAAAAATATCTTTAAAATCACAATCTTTTTGCGAAAAGTCTGTTGCACACGTAATATTTTCACAGTTTTCACTTACTTTTTGTGTCACAAAATCACTAGTTGACGCCATTTTTCTTGTTTTGATTAACAGCGACGCGCGTGATAGGAATCAGAACTAAATTCTTCAATTTGCCGCGGCATTATGTAGGTATACGGCGTTTAAATTGTCAATAAAATGTTTCGGCATTTAATATAATGACACGGCAATATAGATTTTGCCTTCGGCATTATACATAACTGCGAGCGTTTATAAACTGACGACAGATACACGTTAACACCCAAAAACATCGACGGCGCGCACTGTTCCCGCTCGCCTCAAGGAGCTGCCAGCAACAGCAGGGGCCCAGCTGGGTCGAAGCCTACTGGGGCCAGGGTTAATTCGAAAGATAGCTCAGCCCCGGTACGAAAGGCAACGAAGGAACAGAAGTGAGTTTTTAGTCAGTAAAAGTCTGACACTATGTCCCGCTCCTCCGACTCGCGCTCCGCTCCTCCGATGTCATTAGATGATTTTCCCACCACAAAAAAAAAAACAAAAACAGATGTTTTTTTAATGTTTTGATGTTTTTTGTTAAAACTTATCACCACCGCATCACGTCCGCATCGCGTTTCATCTGCTAGAGTGACAAGCAAAAACTTTACCGTGATGTCGACCGTTAGGGACTACCCCTCAAATAATAAAATTAAGTGGTCTTAAAAGTTTCCGACGTACGGTAATAATGATAAAGAATTTTTTTCTAAGAATTTATTTTTCTTTTTTTTTACATTGTCTCCTTGTGACTCTACACACTTCTCCCACCTCATTCAAATAGTCATCATCATCATAATCATTGCAGCCAATAGGCGTCCACTGGTGGACATAGGCCTCCGTGTCGCCACAACGATCGATCCTGCGCATCCCGCATCCATCGGATTCCCGCAATCTTCACCAGGTTCAAATAGCAGTTGGCATTTTTCTCTGCAAAACAGTTGTCGAAAATTCCATCCTCCGAACGCAATTATTAGATGAGGGAACAAAAGGAAGTAATACGCATCGCCTACTACTACCTACAGTATAACTAGTATTAACTATCTACCTAGATGTTTCGATTGGACTCGCTCAGCTGACGTTTTCTTAAAGAAATTAATTTCGGACATGCGTAAATTAATACGAGTATAAAAAAAAGGTACTTTATTTTTTAATTTTATCTTTACAAATCGATAGTATTCCATGTACCGGATCGACCTTCCACGGGATTAAAACGATTAAAATTTAACGGTTTATGAGAAACTATAGCCCGCAAATACAGTCCACAACCTACTCATAGTAGTACATTGCGCAACCATTTTCTTTGGTTGTTTTCTACCACTGTATACCACTGAAAAATATGCACATAGACTGTGCCATCTAGTGTTGCCAGTTCGAAATTATATTCATAGGAAACCTTCACAATGACGTTTCTGTGCCTTTATTTTCTGCAGCCCATTCCATGGATAAAGGAGTATGCAAATATCGTAACAGATGGCGTTGTAGTGTTTGCTAGAGAACGCGGGAAAATTGATTGATTTTATGTACCTTTGTGTGTGTGTTTATGCTTATTTTCTTTAGTAACGAGTTCAATCACAGTAAGATGGTATTTTTTATTTTATTATAATTGATAAAATTGCGTTTGACCACTAACTCATTATCCAATGCGTTTACTATCCGTTAAACGATGATATGGAAAATATGGAATATACCTAATAAGTTTTTCACAGGTTTTTTTGGCTCTGATGTACTATGTCGAAACGAAAATTTCAAAGCATTTGGTTTGGCGTCGCGCCGCAGGATTCAAGCGAATTTCTTTTTTAAAGTGATCAGGAAGAAATGACCGCGATGGTACTTAAATAACTATAGCCATGTTCATTGGTTAAAAGCTTAGACCAAAGTTATTACCCTAGGGCCAAAGTTATGCAACTTTGGCCAAAAACTTGCAGTACCACAGTAAATAATGGATAATTTTATTCGAAATAAAAAATAAGAATGTTAATGAGAAATTCTAAAGTTATACTCGTATAAAGGCCTTAACTCAGCAGTATGCAGAAATAAGAGTATCTAACTTTGTCCACTTGTGTTGTAAAAGTTAAAAGAATTTAAAATGCAAGAGTGAGCTGAAAGTGAAAAAAATATATAAAAAAAATAACAATGGTTTGCGTTTGTTTGTATGAATTAATCTCTGAAACTACTGGTACATTTACCAATTTTTGAGAAATTCTTTCACTGATAAAGTACTGTCACTGCGCGCAACAGGACTTTTTACTTTTAACAACGTTTTTAAGCTATTGCATAGCTTCTATCGCAGGCCTTGAGCGTGGAGACCGAATCCAGAAATTCCGTAACGAAAATAACCTAACACCCCCCCACTCATTTGTTTTTTGAGCGTGGTGACCGATAAGAAAACAAATGAGTGAACAATCAATCAAAATTCAATTCAATGTGTGAAAGTGTAACTTCAATTAATATCAAAGAAAAAAAAAAACAAAGGAATTATAATTGCATAAGTTGATAAAAAATGCTATGCAATAGCTTTACCGCGGCAGTCCCCGAGTGCCACAAGTCTTTTTTTTTGTTTTACAGAAGTTTATCATTAAATTAATATTGAATACTTTTTCATTATAATAATCTCACAGATTTGTAAACACTTAAACATTTACAACAGATCATTAAAACTCAAATTAGCGTAAAATTAGCATACTTTTTTTTATTTATCATACCTATCTTTGATGTACGTATGAGGCATTGTTGTTGAACATGAAATCGATACTGATTTCCATTTTTTTCGGTACAGTACCAAAAATTGTATAGATTTATTTTAGATTTAAATTAAATAGATAATTAACTAACATAGATTTGTTTGCAGCATTAGTTGCTATTCCATACCATGGGGAAACAAAACCTCATCGTCGTAAATTGAGTCCTGATGTAAGTAAATTAAAAACTAATTATAATAGAATTATAAATTAATTTTGCAAATAATAAAACTTAAAAAACATTAATATTAACTTAAACAAGAGGATTGGCTTGTTCTTTGCTTAAAGAATTTGCAATGCCATTCAACGTGGCAATGTTGTCAGTTTTCTGGGCTCATTTCCAGATGACACAGTTGAAGTAGGCTTAATACACTTACTCGTTAATATTTATGATTATTAAAAACTTTATGTTTGTTAAATTAACAGAGATAACATTATTACTGAGCAGATTTGTACCAAATTTCATTTTGGTTACACCTATTGTAATCTATAAATAACACAATAAGTACACTTTCTTCCTTCATTAGGTATCCAATCAAAAAGATGACTAATAAAAAAATATTGTTAGATAACATACATTTTGAAATATTACTATAAAAAATCCATTTATAAAAAACAGTACCGGGAACAGGGTCCTAACTACCGGCGCGGTCAGGGCTACAGGAAAAGTAACACCTAAGGCGATTAACACACGGCACCGCGCGCCGCCGCGGTTGGCGGTGAAGCGGATCTCATGTTACATTGGTCACTTAGAAATCCGTTGATACCTTACACACGTACACCGCCCGACCGCGCGGTCGAGCCACGGTCGAGCGGTGCTCTCGCAACCACCGCCCCTCCGCGCTGATTTCCGCGCGGTGGAGCGGCGCCTTACACACGGGGTACCGCATAACCGCGCGGATTATTGTGGGTGCAGGACGTGTTGCCATTTATCTTTGCTAACAAATAATCAAATAAAGAAGTGGACATTCGTGTATGGTTAAAAAAAATATCTTCGTGTTTTCCTCAAACTTTTGTAGAATAACATGAACGTCCCATTTAGAGTTCTGCTACGTAAAAATGGATGAACCCAATAAATTCTTATTTTTTTCTTTCTACGCCATAAAAGCCAGATGCTGCCACCACTTCAGAGTCCATTTTCGTCATTGTCTGTGATAAAACTGGTCAAAATCGCGCTATATCCATCCGCGCGGTTGGGCGCGTAAACCGCCTAACCGCGCGGAGCACCGCTAAGAAATCCGCTTCACCGCTACCACCCTCCGCGGCGGTGCGCGGTGCCGTGTGTTAATCGCCTAATAATGCGAGCCGAGTTTAGAAGTTCCACTCTTTGAAACCAGTTCCTGAGCCAGCCGCCTCCTAAGAAGTTGATCTAGGCCCGTGGCTATCAAGCCATTGGCTGGGCGTTAATTGGTATAGACCAATGTCTGTAGTCTAGCTTCGTTTACAAACTTTTTATAGACCTGATATAGATCAGGACTATGAAGTTCCTTAATCTGCCATATCTCGTCATCGTAGCAATACATGTAAGGATGTATCTGACAGGTTTGTCTGCACAGTTATATCTGTCAGGTAAGCTTATGTGTAATAAAAATGCTCACTTCACTATAAAATAATATATTTTCTAGTTGCACATTGCAAAGCATAAATCTCATGGAGAAGAATGTGCAAGAAACTCCACGGACACTCTTATTAAAATTATGTTATTACAATTATTTTCATAACGCTCTATTATTGCAAATTGTGCGTCTTACATCAACGGCCGCCGGACCAACTATTATATTCTTTGACTAGGTCCTGCCATTACACTACTACCCCACTTTTCACAGAAAACCTCAAATACATTTCGGTGTTGCCAGCACAATAAGTCGATTGCAATGAATTATTTTAGAATATAAAATAGCTTTAATAATATTATTTTGGTTACTTGTGTAGAAACCTGCACAGTTGTTCAAAATACACGCTCCTGTTTACTTGTAAAAGTAAACAGAGCGAAGAAAAATTGGTCGACATGTGCGAAAAAAATTTTTCAGAACAGCTAATTAATTTATTTCGATTTGATTTTCTCATATAATATCATTCCTTAAATTCAGGTTATATCAGTCTAAGCAAATGTATTCTTCAGAGTGGATTTAATACTTTTGCATATCCTTATTTATTAATTGGCTTGCTATGATTAGTGTTTAATTTGTTTTCTATGATTATTTACTAACATTTGTGCCAGCTTCGCCTGTTTGATGGTCGAAAATTATTCCATGTTTTCATGGAATATTTTTTTTACTTGGTAATAGATTGTCTTAATCAAGGCCATGGTCTACCTGTATCCCCATTCCTTTTAGCCGTGGAAGCGTGGTTATGGATAACAAACATAACCTTTGAAATTACTAAGGTACGCGCCAGATAACCGTGGAATTACGGTCATTGACCCTCATACATTTGTACCCGGGAATCTTTAAGTCGAGAGTGAATAGGTTTCTTCTAGGTAAGCGCGTTCCATCGTCAACCGCATCGTCGCTTTCCATCAGGTGAGAGAGCGGTCAAGCGCGAACCTATCAACAATAAAAAAAATTATTGACATTCTTATTTCGAAAACGGAAATAAAGACACAATGCCGTCTTGAATCGACATGTATCGTGATCCTTTACATGGTCTAGTAATGAAGTTCTAAGCAGTTCAGTTTATTGTGTTTGTTTTTCGGCTACCTACGCAGATATATTAGCAGAGGTCGGAATTAGGTAGAGTTATTCATGTACTCACACAGATTTCATACAGCGAAAGAATAAAATGGATATGCCTCAAATTGCGAGGTTAATTTTAAAGAGCAGATTTTTTTATGTCACTATCAGAAATATTGCAGAAAAAATGTTTTCTTGCATTAATGACGAGGAGGAAGTGTAGTTATTTTGTCAACCTTACCTCCGTTGATGTAGAGAGGTTTTTCATTGAAAAATACTAATAAAAATCGTATGTTTATTATTTTTACTTTATTGGCCTTTACCTATGTCTGAGGTTTTTATTATTATTTATTTGTAATATTGTTGGCCACACGAGATTTTTCAATAGAAATCCCGGGAAGATCCATATTCATATCAACATTTCGATGCAAGTACACGAATAACTCTACCTAATTCCGATCTCTGTATATTAGGAAAAGGTCAATGTACTTTCTAAAGTATAACTTTTTATTCAAAATAAAACAATATTTTTCTTATGCGTAAATCGTCGGTATTCCTTAGTCAGACGAAGACTTGACGGCCGATCGCGCGACGCAGTTCTACTGTTACAAACTCAAAACTTGCACCCCTGGGGGTCCAAAAGTGTGTGGCTTTGACGAGTATATACCCTGGCTTGTTGAGTTTGCAGATATGTGCACCCTGTATAAAACTAACTGCAAGGATGATGGAAGTTAGTATCTTTTTTGTTTTTCTTTGTTTTTGAAGTGGGACATCGTTACGCAACTTCTCCTGTTCTGGATGGAGCGAGAGGATGTGTCAGACTTAATGAGTAAAACTTAGCCATGTTCTTTCAATTGCCTTTTGCATTCTTGGGCCACGGTTGACCCTTTTATACAATCTCGTAAAGTTAAAAGCTTCACAATTATATTTATTGATTTCTATAGCTGAGGGGAATCAATTACTGAATTGCAATTAAAAATAATTTTGCAATAATGCTATTAGCAAAAGCAGGTCACAAAAAAATTTTTTTGAAAGTATATATTTTTTTAATCACTGCAATGAAATATATTTGAACTTTTTTGCACTTGTTAAGCGAACAAAGTTTAAGAGATTTTGAATAGAGAATCTACTGAACTTATGATTAACAGCTCAAAGATAATATAAAAAAAAGAACAAGAAGAAGAGATTAATAAAAATATTGTTAATTTCAGAGTTCTACCCTGTCGATCAGATCGTATGTGATACCAGAATCAAGTACGACAAAGAGCATGCGAACGAAACCTTCGAGGTGATTCATATTAACCCCACTGCCAACACCAAAGGGCCTGTAGTAAGATATGCTGCCACTAATGGCACGCGCAAGCGTCCACGAGTCAAAATTTATACTTAAATAAATCTGATTTGAAGTTCGTGTTTTATTTAATCTTTGAATCTAGACATAGTAAGCTCGTTAAAAAATAACAGGCCTGCTTTGACTCTGGAGAAAGACCTAAGAATGTAACTTGGAAAGAAACAATATAAAAAAAACAAAAATAGGCTAGTTGCAGTAAAAAATGTAATTACTCGGTCTTTTAGATTACTTATTCAAAAATACACATATTTTTTTATTTGTAGATTAAACCAAAAATGACAAAGATATAGCCCATTAAAGTTACGTGTAACGTCTCTCCGTGCTGCACTTTTTCGCACAGGGTGACGTCACGGGTAACTTTAATGGGCTATATCTTTGTTATTTTTTGTTTAATCGAAAAAAGATAAAATACATGTCCAATATTTTTTTATAATCTAAAATATGGCTGAATAAAATGTAGTTATTATGACCCTGGAAACTACCCTATTAAGGATGATTCACGCTACACAATGTTGCGACCGGTCTAGGCCACGACCGCGACACGTCCACAGTGCGCCGGCCGGGCCAGTCATTCATGTTCACGTTACATGATGTTACACCGGGTTGTTTAGGTGTATTATTTTCACGACTATAATATCTGTGATGTGGTTTTTGTAGTCTAATAAGTCAACCGACTTGGGAATTTTGTATAATATTTAATCATTTAAAAAATACTTATATTCGATACTTTTCATAAGGTTCTTCTGTTAGTAAACAATGATCTCAATCTCTTAATCAATATTGATTATTGAACCCGTGTTTTTTTTTTTATTATGGTGGGAAAACATCATGCATTGACATCCCCCGCCCTTGGGCGGAGCGGGAGATAGTGTCAGACTCTTACTGACTAAAAGACCCACCCCGTTCCTTCTAGCCTTCATACCGGGGCTCGAGCGCCCTTTCGGATAACCCTGGCCCCAGTAGGCTTCGACCCGGCTGGGTCCCTGCTGTTGCTGACAACTCCTTGAGGCGCGCGGGAACAGTGCGCGCCGTCGACGACTTGGGCTTGGTCCGGACAGTTACCGGACGGCCAGACAGTGAGCTACCCATTGCTCACTGTCCGCAAGCCCGCGCCTACGGTGGCCGAAAATCGGGATCAGAATCCCGGCGGATTGAACCCGTGTTGACTACAACAGATTTCATTCAATCTTAATAATTACCCAAGTCGTTTAACTTATTAGACAGACTCTAAGTAAATATGCAATTTTCACAATTTGAATTGGCAGCTATTGCAATTGCCATCGATGATGAAGTATTGGAAAAACGAAATGAAACTACTAAAAGACGATGGGGTGTACATCCAACCTAGAGAGAGTAAGAAGCAGAAGGAGAATTTGCTTTACTTTTTACTTGAAATTTTACTTTTTCAAGTAAAAAAAAAAGCAAATTTTAGCCCCCCTAGCCAAGTTACAATCGTATCGTGTCGAATTCCGTTCTCCAATCGTGTAACGGGTAACGCTTCGGTGTCAGCAATTGTAGAAAACGATAAGTGGGTAGCCATGTTAATGCGCCTGAGTCGGCCGCTCGTTCTACAATGTAGCGTTTGTTTATCAAAGGATGTAGCGTTAAACGTTGTAGAAATTCATTCCATCATTTTGAACGATGTGAACTTGGCTACGAATTTTCTATTAGTTTGTTCTGACCACGTGAATTAACGTTATGATGATGTCATTCCCATACATTTGTTACTTTTCGACTAGCGTTAACAATTGCAGATTATCAACTTGGCTAGGGGTGCAACCCTAACCAAAAAAATTACAATAAGTAAAATAATTACAAGATTTCAAAAGCCTATATCTCCCATCGACCGTGTCGGAGCCGGGAAACAATATCCACTTTGATCCAGTAATTTGATGAAATATATTGCTTCTTTGTCTGTATTTTAGTATTCGTTTTGACAAATGTCGAAACAGGCCTTTTATTTTCTTTAGTTTTGCGACTAAAGTTCAGTGGCAGTTTTAATTTTTCGCAAATTGATACAATTGGGTGTAGTTATATAGGTTAGGTTTTATGCAACTGGACAATATGTAGGACCATTGAAATAGGCACGATCTCTGCGAAACATTGCGAGAAAATTGACTTGCTATTTACTGCCAAATACTATAAAACTATTACAATATGTAGGTACATCCATATTGTAATAATAAACATACGATGGCATGGCTTGAAGAACTTAGTGTAAAAGCCAAAAACATTAACAAAAAAATAAAAATGTCATTCTCACGAGTTTTTGGTGGGGTGTTTTCCGAGTGATGTTCAGTCACAAAATAGATAGGCAAATTAGACAATCTCATGTATGTACTTCACTTTTTATACCTACGCTCGGTGGACCCACACTAATGAGCGTTTGAGCCGAAACTGTTCGACGAGTGGGCCGTGACGCTCCGAGATATTGTGTCTGTGAGCGGTGTCTATGTGTGCGTTGCTCGAGCGCGCTTTGTATGTAGATTGACTTCTGTACCTATCTATTTTGTGGTTCAGTGGCTGTTTCAATATTCGCAAATCGCTAGTAGAATATTAATGTAAAATTGGGTGTAGTCTTGTATCTCAAGTGTATAAACAACTGCACAACATATGGAATAATTAAAAAAACAGGCACGACATCTCTATAATTCTACATTTGATTTCATAACATTTCAAAAACTTTCTACCTCATCTACACTAATAATTTAAAGAAGGAAAATTTGTATTTTTGTGTATGTATATTTGTAATGTATAAAATCAAAAACTACTGAACAGATTTCAAAACTTGTTTCACCATTCAAAGCTACATTCACCCTGAGTAACATAGGATAATTTATTGCCCGTGCGAAGCCAGGACGGGTCGCTAATTTTCCATATACTCATAACTGAGTTGTGGAGGTCAGATAGGCAATTGCTCCATTAAAAATACCACTTCCAAGAGCTAAGCTAAGTTAGTTCAGCTTAGCTCACATAGCTGACGCAGTTTTCCATACTTGTGTGCAGACCGCAAACTATGCGAACTGAGCTATGTGAGCTAACTAAAATATGCGAAGCTAAGTTAGTTGTGTATGCAGATGCTTAGCTAGGAAAACTGCGTCAGCTATGCAAGCTAAGCTAAACTAACTTAGTTTAGCGCCGTTGCCTGATGCGGTCGGCTTCCTCCTTTGCGAGCATTACTGCTTCGCAGAAGTCGGCCACCGCCTGCCACTCCACCTTGCTCTGGACCATGGCCTCAACCAAGGCCCGGCGCAAGAGGTCTTTGCCGCCGATCGCCCCCACGAGGCCACGGCGATGCTCCGCCCAAGCAGGACACGCCTCGACTGTGTGCTCCACCGTGTCCTCCGGACATTCCGCACAGTGGTGACACCCGGGCGTGACTTCCGCTTGAATCCGGTACAGGAAACTTCCGAACTTGCCATGTTCGGTGAGGACCTGCGTCATGCGGAAGGTAAGGACGCCGTGAGGTCTTTCCAGCCACGCCTCAAAGAGGGGACTTACCGCCATAAATGTGGCGTGCCCAGCACTGGGTTGCCATAGTCGCTGACGCCATTTCACCATGAGATCCCGCCGGAGCTCTGTCCGCCATGCCGTGACCTGTCGCAGCAGAGGACTTTCACCGTATCGTGAAAGTCCTCTGCTGCGACAGTGTATCGTGCATGTGTGCAAGGACTGTTGCCTCCATATTCTACGGTGGTAGGCCAGCCAGAAGGCTCGCCGCTTCGCGGGAAATCGTGCGGTATCCCCGCACCATCCGTATTGCCATGACCCTCTGGCAGGCGTTCAGAATGGCCGCCGGTCGCCTTTGCAGCAACGGCGCCCACACCGGCGCCCCGTAAAGGGCCATGGACCAATCGATCCCCGCGTAGAGCCTCCAGCAGGAGGCGTCTGGACCCCCAAGGTTGGGCAGGAGCCGCTGAGAGCAGCCCCGGTCCGGTTCAGTTTGGGAGCCAGGCGTCGGAAATGCTCCTCGAAATTCCACCGGCTGTCGAGGACGAGTCCCAGGTACCTCATCGTCCACCCGACGCCGATGCCAACTCCTCCTACCGTTAATTGGGAATCCGATGGTGGCGTGTTCCGAGAGCCGCGGCCGTGAAAACACATAGCCTCTTATAGACCTGTCGCAGCAGAGGACTTTCACCGTATCGTGAAAGTCCTCTGCTGCGACAGTGTATCGTGCATGTGTGCAAGGACTGTTGCCTCCATATTCTACGGTGGTGGGCCAGCCAGAAGGCTCGCCGCTTCGCGGGAAATCGTGCGGTATCCCCGCACCATCCGTATTGCCATGACCCTCTGGCAAGCGTTCAGCATGGCCGCCGGTCGCTTTTGCAGCGACGGCGCCCACACCGGTGCCCCGTAGAGGGCCATGGACCGAACGATCCCCGCGTAGAGCCTCCGGCAGGAGGCATCTGGACCCCCAGGGTTGGGCAGGAGCCGCTTGAGCGCAGCCCCAGTCCGGTTGAGTTTGAGAGCCAGACGTCGGAAATGCTCCCCGAAATTCCACCGGCTGTCGAGGACGAGTCCCAGGTATTTCATCGTCGACCCAATGCCGATGTGAACTCCTCCCACCGTTAGTTGGGAAACCGATGGGGCCGTGGAAGCACATAGCCTCTGATTTGTGCAGCGCCATCTCGAGTCCCAACTCCTGGATCCTACCAACGACCATCGCAAACCCGCGTGTCACTAGAGCGGCCGCCGCCTGGTACGACTCTCCCTGCGCTAGAACCAGCGTGTCGTCTGCGTAGCAGACCACGCTGACCCCGTCAGGGAGGTCGCCTCGCAGCACGTAGTCGTACCCGATGTTCCACAAGGGTGGTCCTAGGTCGGTACTACCTACGGAACACCGCACGACATCTCTCGACGTTTCCAGTCTCTCTGGTGACCGGGGTAGATTATTACCTTTTTTTTTATGTTGGGAAAAAATCATCCAATGACATTTCCCGCTCTAGGGCGGAGCTAGATAGTATCAGACTCTTACTGACTAAAAGACCCACCCCGTTCCTTCTAGCCTTCATGCCGGTGCTCGAGCGCCCTTTCGGATAACCCTGGCCGACGTAGGTCTTAACCACTCGACAGAGGTATTCGGGCACTCGGTGGTACCGTCAATAAGACGCTTGAAGTGGTTTTTTTTGTGACCCGTGTGCGAGGATACTTAGCTCTACGCACAAACGACTATACCGAAATTTTCAGCAAACACCGAAATTGAACAAAACTACATTTTTTTATGTTTTTTTTTTGTGATATTTAAATCATCAAAAATAAAAAGATAAGTTCCATCATCCTTGCATTCATTCGCTTTGAGCCAATGTTGAACCTAGATCCTTAGGGTTACTAGAGCTACCATGGGTGAAGCGAAAGAGATCCCTGGGGCCTTGAAATAGTGGCAAAGAAGGATCAGGAGTTGGTTTTTAGTCAGTAAAAGTCTGACACGCTCTCTCGGCACTTAGATGATTTTCCGATCTAATAAATGGGTAACTAGAACTATGGCTTCATCTTTGGCCCGAATCCAAACTTCAGTTTTATTTTGGTATTATCATTGAGGGCTTATGCATTTACATTCAAAAAGTGACATTTGATGAAGTGGAACTGGTGAAGAAGACCAGAAATGGCTAACGGAACTTCATACTTTAATGTGAACATAGGGACTATGTGGATTGCTTTTTCTTTTTTGTATTTTCTTTATGGCTGGCAGTTTTGAGCATTTAATGCGGCCTATCAAAATGTCCTTTCTTTGGTATTGTTCGTCGTTGAACTCCTTAGTAGTCCTGAGTTTGAGCTACACGAATACCTACTGACAAATGCTTGCACTGACTGGACAGATCCACTCAAATCTGTGTGGTTCTTTCCCCAAAAAACTACCTATAGTTCCTTCAACCATCTGGCCGAAATTATGTGAACGCAACTCTCGCACTCGCCTAGGCGGCAGTACGCAAATCTGTGCATTTATTTGCGGCCAGCAGCGCCCGGAAAGCGCTTTAAATCCATTTTCTCTGCGAGATATTGATTGATTTACATATGCAATGTTCACTTTGAAGAATATTTAACCACCAATTTTTATGTGTAAAAATGTTTCTAAAGGTCCAAGCCGTTTCGAAGGAGTAGGGAAAAGTTGCGAAAAGTTGCGTTAATGCTAAATGTTTTTTTTTGACAAAAGTAATAATTGCACGCAAAAATCAAATGTTGATATTATTGTTCATGAATCTATAATAAACATATATTTTTTTCAAACCAATTGACCTAGCCGTTACGGAGGAGTAGGCCTCAGAAAATCACTGTTTTATGGCACTTTTCGGGCGCTTGGCCCTTAACCTTTCAATCGTGGAATTTACAGACACATTTACAGTTTAATGAATTAAGGTAGTCAAGGTAGTCATACACGCTAGAGTATACCTGACCAGTTTACCTGTACAGTTATATCTGTCAGGTAAGCTTATGTGGAAACCTTCACGGTTTTGCAACATACACGTTCATATTTACCTGTAAAACTGAACCGTACAGACAAACTTGTCAAGTATACTCTAGCGTGTATGGCTACTTTTAGTCACTAATCTTTATGGTTCTCATATGATTTGTCATGTTTACTGTATGTCTGTAAGGACTTTTTTTTTCGGTGGGTAAAAATCATCTAAATGACATCCCCCGCCCTTAGGCGGAGCGGGAGACAGTGTCAGACTCTTACTGACTAAAAAACCCACCCCGTTCCTTCGTGCCTTCATACCAGGGCTGAGCTACCTTTCGGAGCTAACCCTGGCCTCGACCTAGCTGGGCCCTTGCGAGGCGCGCAGGAACAGTTTGTGCCGTCGACGACTTGCGCTCGGTCCGGACAGTTACCGGACGGTCAGACGCTTGATTGCTCGCTGTCCGCAAGCCCGCGATTACGGTGGCCGGAAATCGGGAACGGAGCGCCGTTGCCTGATGCGGTCGGCCTCCTCCTTTGCTAGCATTACTGCTTCGCAGAAGGAGGCGACCGCATGCCACTCCTCCTCGCTCCGGACCATGGCCCGGCGTGAAAGATCGCCGCCACCGTTCACCCCCACGAGAGCACGGTGATGCTCCGCCCAAGCGGGGTGTGTAAGGACTTCAAAAGAAACTTTGACCTCTGAGTTTGTTTCGGTATTTCTTGTAGGGTAGTCAGATAAGAAACACCGGGCTTATCTAGTATAGACGGTCTTTTTTTAGCCAATTTATAAATAAAATATAATTTAGTTGGATACTAAATAAATAACCTGTAATATTAGTTGGAAGCGGGATCTTCTTCTTCCTACCCTTATCGGGAGATAATAATAAAAATTAAAATAAATAATAACCCTTGCCATTGTTATTGGCTCCTAATCAAAATGCGTACATTATCGATAGTTACATATAATTCACAGCCACATGGCAAATCTCGTGAGTAGGGAATCCAATCCCGCAAATGCGGGATCCCGCACCTTTTCTGCGGGATCACTCATGCGGGATCCCACACGTCTGGGGGATTGAAGTTTCTTATAAGAAAATTGGATTCCGATGACCTGCCGCCGTTTTGATTATTTTTTAGACCCAACTCATCCTCATTAAAAATTAATGAAACTACTTTACATGAAGGCTGTGACATTTTTATAGAATATGTCTGGAAAATAATTATTTTGTTTTCGATTTTGCCTTGCAATTAAACAATTTTTGAATTTCAATTTTGTGTTGTGTGAGTCCTGTCTCGCAACTGGAACGGCATGTTATTAATGTCAATTTAAGTACTCTCTGACCGGGGATTCCCCAAAGTACGTGAATTTATTTTTCTAAAAGACGAAGATCCGTTTAATGTTTTATTGTTAAATAAAAGCAAATGATGATGAAAATCGTAAAGTAAATACATTACAAAATATTTTTTTATGCGATTCGGAAAATCTTCGAAATTCGGTTTGGGAATGGAAGTATTTAGGTAGGTAAATTCATAAGAAACTCGGACTCGCACTTGACCGGTTTTCATGTTTATTACTACTTAAAACAAAAAAGAAATTAAAAATCCCAATCTAGCTAATCCCCGGGGGATCCGCGGGATTGCAGACTTTAATCCCGCAAGCATGCGGGATTGCGATTTTGATGCGGCATTGGATTCCCTACTCGTGAGTCTAAATATTTATCTTAATTTTTCACGAAATGTTTTTTTTTTTAAATATTGTCACTTTTTATTTTATTTGTGTTTACCTTTAGGTCAGTCACATGAAATATCAGGTCGCAAAAAATTGCGCTGTACTGCATTTTTGGAATGCTGTTCAGAAAGACAACTAGTTTGCAACTTCGAAAAACACCTATTTTGCTAAAAAAAAAAAACCACTCAGTGTTTTTTTTAAACAGTTTGAGTTGGCCACGCCTCCGATTCACTTGTTCTGTGATGACATCAGAACAAAGGAATAGGAGGCGTGGTCAACTCGAGGCGTTCGACGCAAGAAAAATCGAAACGAAACGTTCATACCTTAGTTAGGCAGGCAGAAACGTTACCTCATGCTAGAAAATGCTCGTGAATCATGGGTGCTATGACAAACATATAAACTCGCATACATAAGATATCCAGATTCGGAACAACAAGACCTCATCTGTAGGCCATACAATTTTTTGTTCCGAACGGGAATCGATCCGACACTGCGCAGTACATTGTGCCAATTGTGCCATTAGCACAGACTTTTCAAAGCTGCAAACTTGGTTTTACACTATTGAGAGCTAGCCTAACATCCAGAAAAGTACGCATATAATTTATCTACGGTGACTGGCCTACTAATGAAGTGTCAAATAAATCTTTTTGTATTTTTCTTTTCTTTGCAGTTTTATTGGCTTTTTGCGGCATATCATTGCTACCAAAAAATGGCTTGCAAAGGCGGTGGTGGCTGGATATGTGGTGATGACGATGGGATACACGCCAGCTTTCCTGACAAATGTCATATGCATGGCGTTAATTGTCGAATGCAAGGAGGTTGGTCATAGATCTAAATCTACACTTATTAGAGTCTGTGCAGAAAGTAAATGGTCGTGGGATTTGAAGGCCCTGTTCTAGATAAATATAGTGTTACGTACGTGGGTAATCAAATGCCGATTTACTAAGAGACAACTTTATTCACCACAACAATAACAAAATAGTCCAGTCAACAATAATCCGAATCGCAATTAACACTAGAGTACCGTTACACTATCGCTTAGGTCGTTAGATAAAATCACTTCAAGTACTAGGGTAGTTCGCTCTTGATCGCAGTCGAAATCACAACTGACTCGCTTCCGGCCGGGGGCTCGTATTTATATGCGGAGCCAAGAAAATTCTAGATACCGACATCTCACGAACGATCCAGAATTCCAGAACAATTGAATCGCTTCTCGAAGTCATAAATCATTTTTATTGCTCGTGGTAATAAGAGTCACTTTCATGCGAATTTCGACTCTATTGTTAACGTCGGAGAGTACCATTTCCTATAAATACCTAACTACTACTTGTAAGTACTTTGTGGATGTTTCGAGATTTTTCTAAGTCTGGCTACGCACAACCATTCTAGACCTTTCGAACAACAATGCGTTTTAATTATTACGTGCTACTCTTTATTTTCTCGGAGATATGGCGGGTTCACGTTTAATGGCGTAACAATAGTTTTTGTTATGTTACTAGTGCGCCTCACCATCAACGATTGCATCACAGCTTACCATCAGGCGGGATCGCAGTCAAGTACTAGTTTATAACAGATAAAAAAAAAATGTGAGCAACATTGTGACGTCATTATAGTGCGACTGTTACATCTTGATATTTTGAAACTATTTTAGAAAAGCTTCTACCAGCGGCTCCACCCTCTAATAAAAAATATCCTACTGGTTGAACATCCTCATGTGATGAAACTGCATCATTATAGTTTTTATTTTTATAATTTTTTATAATAATAATATTCCACAATTAGCACACAACGCCGTCTAGTCCCAAGCTAAGCAGAGCTTGTGTTATGAGTACTAGACAACTGATAAACATACTTATATATTTCTAAATACATACATATTAAAGATAAATTACACCCAGACACAGAACAAATGATCATGCTCATCACATAAACATCTGTCCTGGGTGGGAATCGAACCCACGACCTGTGGCATAGTTATAAGCTATATTATGGCAATGTGTATCATTAAATTCATCTGTCTAGTAGTTTTTGCGCGACACATACATACATACGAGTGCATTCGTCTATCCTCACAAACTTTCGCATTTATAATATTAGAAGTCTATTCATTTATAATATTAGTTACTTGTTGAACTTGCCCACGTGATGAAACTTAGTAAAAATATAACTTGTAAGCTATATTTTTGCAACGTTTATCATTAAGTTAATCCGTCTAGTAGTTTTTACGTGAATAAGTACCAAACTTTCATACATATATCCATCCTCATAAACTTTCGCATTTATAAAATTAATAGGATACCACATAAGCGAAGCCACGGATAGAAGCTCGTTAAATATATTTGTGAATTGATGCAAGGTGCAGTCGAAATTAAAGTTATGTATGACTAAAAATTTATTTGAAAATAATAGTACCTACATTATGATATAAGAGTGTAATCAATGGTAACCAACAGGGTTACCATTGAGGCGATATTTAATCTTATGGCGTTTTTTTTTTATGGTGGGAAAAAATCATCCAATGACAACCTCCGCTCTTGGGCGGAGTGGGATATAGTGTCAGACTCTTAATGACTAAAAGACCCACCCCATTCCTTCTAGCCTTCATACCGGGGCTCGAGCTCCCTTTCGGATAACCCTGGCCCCAGTAGGCTTCGACCCGGCTGGGTCTCTACTGTTGCTGACAACTCCTTGAGACGCGCGAGAACAGTGTGCGCCGTCGACGACTTGGGCTTGGTCCGGACAGTTACCGGACGGCCGGACAGCGAGCCCAAGCAGGCCACACCTCGACTGTGTGCTCCACCGTGTCCTCCGGGCGTTCCGCACAGTGGCGACACCCGGGCGTCACTTCCGCACGAATCCGGTGCAGGAACCTCCCGAACGAACCATGTCTGGTGAGGACCTGCGTCATACGGAAGGTAAGGACGCCGTGAGGTCTTTCCAGCCACGCCTCAAAGAGGGGACTTACCGCCATAATTGTGGCGTGCTCAGCACTGGGTTGTGACAGTCGCTGACGCCATTTCACCATGAGATCCCGCCGGAGCTCTGTCCGCCATGCCGTGACCTGTCGCGGCAGAGGACTTTCACCTCGGCGTTGCATCTCCACGCGCATATCGTGCATGTGTGCAAGGACTGTTGCCTCCAGATCTCACGGTGGTAGGCCAGCCAGAAGGCTCGTCCGTATTGCCATGACCCTGTGGCAGGCGTTCAGCATGGCCGCCGGTCGCTTTTGCAGCGACGGCGCCCTCAGCGGCGCCCCGTAGAGGGCCATGGACTGAACGATCCCCGCGTAGAGCCTCCGGCAGGAGGCATCTGGACCCCCAGGGTTGGGCAGGAGCCGCTTGAGCGCAGCCCCAGTCCGGTTGAGTTTGGGAGCCAGACGTCGGAAATGCTCCCCGAAATTCCACCGGCTGTCGAGGACGAGTCCCAGGTACTTCATCGTCGACCCGACGCCGATGTGAACTCCTCCCACCGTTAGTTGGGAAACCGATAGGGCCGTGGAAGCACATAGCCTCTGATTTGTGCAGCGCCACCTCGAGTCTCAACTGCTGGATCCTACCAACGACTATCGCAACCCCGCGTGTCGCTAGAGCGACCGCCGCCTGGTACGACCCTCCCTACGCTAGAACCAGCGTGTCGTCTGCGTAGCAAACCACGCTGACCCCGTCAGGGAAGTCGCCGCGTAGCACGTAGTCGTACCCGATGTTCCACAAGGGTGGCCCCAGTACTGACCCCTGCGGAACACCGCAAGACATCTCTCGACGTTTCCAGTCTCCCTGGTGACCGGGGTAGACAATATACCTGTCCCACTGATAGACCTCGACCAAGGACAAGATGGCACTGGTTTTTTTTGTCGCTTATTCGCCGAAAAATAGCGAGAGCGGGACAGCCGAATTGAATTGCCAGGTTGAAGCGAGACAACGATATTCGGCTTGCGATCCCGTTGAGCGCCGGAACGCAATGACAATGGCGTGAACACGAGAATTGAACTGTTTTCATTGGTAAGCTTGTACGGAACCCTCAGTGTGCGAGTCCGACTCCCACTTGCCCGGTTTTTTTATTTTATTTTAGTTACTGTCTTTTTACTCAAACTTGAAAAGAAATACTCTAAGTTAGTCGAACCGCATTATAAATTAAAAGTTCAACATTTTTTATGACTCCTATAGAAAAAAAAAATACCAAAACTAAATTATCAAATATTATCATGTTTATATGAATTTCCTTTTAATTTATATATATTTGGAAATGTGAGTTTACCTAGGAAGTTTTGAAACATTAAAATAAAACTGTTTCGTACCAACATGTTGCGACGATAAGTGGCGTTGTTTAGATCAATAATGGTGTGAATATCCACTTTTTCTCTTTGGCAAAACTGTATTATATTAAATATTATTTCCCTTGTATCCTGAGATAAATTTTGACACTTTTTTTGTATGATTTATAATGAAAATCACAACAAAATAACTAGTGATGTGCCAAATGTGGATTGTACCAAATACGAACTTTGGCCGAACATTCGGTAAAATTTAAAAATTCGGCCGAACTTCGGTTATTTTTGGCGCGCTTTCTAGGGAGCGATAGGTCAGGAAGTTAGGACCAGTCGCACCCACACCTCCCGCAGCCCCAGCCGGCTCTTTGTCATTACCAAATACGTCATCTTTGCGACACGCGAACTTAATTATTTTAATGTCAAGTGTCAAGATGTCGATTTCGTTAATAGCATAAATAAAATTAAAATATTTTTTTTTTAATTGTTTTTAAGGAATATTTAAAAATATATTATAATATGTATAAAAAATGAATAAAACAATAATAATTATATTGATTATATTTTCGTTAATAATAATTAAATTTTATTTGATTTTATAAAAAAAATGTGGAGTGTTAACTAAATTACGGTTACGGTTTAGTTTCCGTTTCTCTTTAAATAGATGAATTAATTAGATCCCATCTTAGACCGAATGTTCGGCATTTGAACCGAAAGTCGGCCGAATGTCGAAGTTCGGTTAAAGCCACCGAAATTCGGTTAAACCGAATGTGAAACGATTTTTGGCCCATCCCTAAAAATAACATAATAAACAAAGCTTTGTCAACACAAAATGACGTTTGGCATTTGACGGATGGCTGGGTTGAGTGACCATATTATGAAAATTTTAATGTTGTTTTCATTTTCAATTCGGAACCAGCATTAAAAATGCTACACGTTGGTCACTGAACGAGTTCAGAAGTCTTTTGTCCGGTACCTCTACCTAAAATTATATGGAAATATACTACCCATATGTATGGGTAGGTACATATGTACCCGTTGCCATTCGTGCTGGGTATGGTGTGTTACCAAAGTTTGGAAGTAAGGAGAAATCTTTCTCTGGTGAAATATTTTATCCGCCTAATTCGTGGTTCCCACTTCAATTCTTCGTTGCTTGAGTACATCTTTTTTAACATTCCACTTCCCATCAGGCATACAGAACAGAGGCATGCGGAACAGAGAGTAAAGTCCCGCAAACCTCCGTTGAAAAGGGAGGATCCTCCGACCAGACGGGTGTTATGGTCTGGTGGGCGTATGCCCGATAGATGATTTCGGGCTGTCGTATATGTTCAAATCGCGTGGAGAACTTTGATTGCGCGATGCAGGATTTCGTACTTTCTTCGTAGTTCTTATGTGGCGCCATAGATGTCGCTACATCACTCCCCTCCGGAGATCGGAGATCGATTATTCTTGATGCGAGCCAGGCCAGCGTAGGTTGGTTCCAGTGGGTCGGAACCGATGCCGCATAGTTCTCGGTGAGTCGGAACTGTCTGCGGTGATGCCCCAGTGAGTCGGGGTGTTGCTATCCCAGTGAGTCGGGATGATGCCCCAGTGAGTCGGGGTGGTGCTGTCCCAGTGAGTCGGGATGATATGCTGCAGGCTCCAGTGAGTCGGAGTAGTGCTGCTGGCTCCAGTGAGTCGGAGCGGTGCTGTGCGACGTAGGGCTTGACTGCTGGCGTCGACCAGGAGAGGTTCTTCATAGCTCTTCATGTGACTGGCCGAAGGTGCGGTGTGCCAAGCCAAGGTCGCTGATGAGGCTGAAGGTGATGACCAGGTATGACCAGGTAGGCATGCTGGTGGTCAGGATACCCTCTATAGCCGTGGGTGCTGGCTGTATGGCTCGCTGCTCGAAAGCTTGAGGAAGTGATGATGACGTCACGAAGTAGTAGCTGCACGAAGGCTGCGCTGACGTTCTTTGTCGAGGGTCACCAGTTTGGAGGCATGCGGAACAGAGAGTAAAGTCCCGCAAACCTCCGTTGAAAAGGGAGGATCCTCCGACCAGACGGGTGTTATGGTCTGGTGGGCGACTGCCCGATAGATGATTTCGGGCTGTCGTATATGTTCAAATCGCATGGAGAACTTTGATTGCGCGATGCAGGATTTCGTACTTTCTTCGTAGTTCTTATGTGGCGCCATAGATGTCGCTACACTACGCCCCCGTCATAACCCTCTATTTTTCATACCACGGGCCTGTACCATAACCTGCAGAACCAGTCCCGTGTACCTAATCCTTGCCCACATCAACATCACGTTACTGTCTGACGCTGCTATGGACATCTTGACAAGTGCTGAAATTGAACTCTTTAACACTGCAGCTCGTTACCTAGAGTCAATTGCCACACCCAGCACAATATCTTGTGAAGCTCAATATTTTTTTGGTAATTTTTGACATATTATTGAAAGTTTTATTCTGGCATTATTTTTATTACTTTATTATTATATTTATTATTATTACTTTTTACATTGTTTTCATCATTATCATGTTAATGTTTTTGAATTATTTTTTTGTATTACTGCCAATAATATGTGCCTATAATTTAAATAAAAACAATAAGCATACATCTAACAATATTTAAACTGTAAGTATAAATTGGAAATTAATAAATACACTTTACGCCACGACCATTCTCTTATCGCACAGACTCTCTGGAAGTACTGGTTCGATTATTTATTTATTTGTTAAATCTTCATGCACAAAAAACTGTACAAAGGCGGACTTAATGCCTTAGGCATTATCTGCCAGTCGATCTTAGGGTGGTGCAGAAACATAACATGGCAGGTGCAACTAAATTACTAAATTTTTTTCACCAATAGAAAGCTGCTTTATTCCTGAGTGACATAGGTACATACACACTATATTTTATGTAGGTACGCGGGCGAGGCCGCGGACAAAAGCTAGCTATTCAAACCCAAGCGGTCGCGCCGGGCGTTCGCGCGTGATTCCGCGTCATTTCGGTTAAACAACGCTGGCGTCCGCATAGATTATAAAATATCGAGCGTTTTATTTATAGAGTATTTATATAAAAACGTAAATAAGAAGTTCTTACTAGAAGAAAGAAGAAGTAGAAGTTCTTAGTCTGTAATATCGAAAATAAGCAAAACTTTCCGTTTTTCTATCCGTTTCGGCAATTGTAAATATTGGGAAGTCGCGCGCATAAGGGCCGCGGGAATTTCCTGAAAAGAGACCTAAGAACACAAACAGCAACTGAATGACATAGGTGTCGTTTTAGTCAGTAAAAGTCTGACAAGCCCTCTCACTCCAACCTAGTGTACAGACCCACCAACTTATCTTTGAACTGAGTGGTAAATTTCATATACTTGCAAAATAAACGTTATATTAAAAAAAAACTAATTCTGCATTTTGCATAAGTACCCACTTAGATGGATTCAGCAGTTACAAGCTTGATAGAAAAAACCCATAGTTTAGTACTAGTTTCTCTATTTAAACAAAACTCAAATATGATGTAGATACTCAAGATGTGTCCTGTAGGACATGACCTAGTTAATAGATAGAATAAAACAAAAGTTTCATCAGCATCATCAACTTATATATGTACGTCCCCACTGCTGGGGCACGGGCCTCCCTTAACGATGTGAGGGGTAAAAAAAAAAACAAAAGTTTGCTTAACAATAATTTATTAGAATCCCGGTTTACAATAATTATGATCTTTTGATGAACTTGCACGCATAACTTCATCCTGGCTGTGAGGCCATAGGCCGCTTATATCCATGTCATCATTATCACTGTCACTTTCAGTTTCCGAATCACTTATCACTTCTATAATGAACGGTTTATCCAAATACACATCATGCTTCAAATATTCTGCTTGTAACTTGCGAACATGATTGCAATGCTGAGCCCACTCACTAACCGTTATACTTTCAAAAGCTTCTTGAACTAGGCGGGGAATCTCAGAATTTTTGTGGTCAATATTTACATCAGCAACTTTTCTTTTCATCGAGCTCCATATTAATTAATATGGAGCTCGATGAGGAGCTGAGGTTTCTTCAACTCCTCTCCGTAGTCAATTTTATTTTGTGTCCACCTCAAAATTGCATATCTTTCTTTAAAGAATTAGTATTTGGTGTCTTATTTACACAAATACGGTGACAAGGGGCATTATCCATTACTATTATTGATGGCTCTTGTAAATTAGGCACAAGTTTTTCAATAACCCACTTTTTAAAGTTAGTACTATTCATGTCGTCATGATAGTCACCACTTTTTGTGTTAGACTTAAAAACTAGAAGAGCATTTTGGACAAATCCGGCATCCCCTCCCGCATGAACAATAATATATCTTTGCCCTTTTGATACAGGCTCTAACACTCCACCTACACCCTCTTCTTGCCAGCATTTACCTGATGTATGCGATGAATGTATATAGGTTTCATCTAAATAAATTAGCGGCCGAGGCTGTGGAGATTTATATTTTTTTTCTACAGCATGCAAGTATTTTGCTCTCCAAGCTGATATTTCATTGCGCTCCATGAGCAATTTACGATTAGACTGCGACTTTTTAAAGCGAAAACCCATTTTGTGGAGCAGCTTTCGTAGACTTTCTCTTTGTCCCGTGTAATTAATTTCTGTTTTTAAGACCTCTAGGAGCTTCTTAACAGTCGGTAACTCGTTTTTATTAGAGTAAATTCATGTACTTTCCTCCGGATAACTCCCATGTCAAAATCATCAACATGAATAAACCCACTTTGACGTTTCCTCTCCTTGCCTGGGGTCCGAATTTTAGGACCAGCTTCTTCTGCTGCATGCCTTTCTTTAACTATTTTTGAAATTAGCCCTTGACTCACACCTGAAATATAGACAAAATTAATTAAGTATTTACATACTGTAGTTAAAATATTAAATGTAAGTATGAGTAAATATTTTTTATGCGGCTTGCGTACAAATCGCATCACGTAAGACGAACGCTGGAAGGCAGTGTAGTGCAGAGAATTTACGCTAAGCCAAACGTACCTATGCGGGAGAGCCCCTCAGATTATTCCAGCGTTCTTTTTACGTGAAGAGAACTATAGATAGTTGAATCACTCAGCTTTATTTTTTTAAGTTACAGTTACGTTAAAAAGTAATCAATGAAAAAAATATCGGGTAATTTACAAAAAGAAAGTAGACAACACTAACCTGTAGCTGCCGAAATTCGTTTGTATACTTGATTAAATGGAATAATCGGAGCCTCCGCCCGAGCTTCTTCTTTAAAAAAGGCTTTGACCTTAAGAATGATGCTTCGCGCATCACTTTTAATCGCTTTCGGCATATTAAACGCTGAAAATGTAGAAATATCGCAACAGACAACACAGAGCACCCGAATGTAGTAGACACTGACAATCGAATGACATTTCAACATGGCGGCCGTAGTTCCCATTTTCTCCATTTCACAGATAAGTTGGTAAGACAGTAAGAATAGTCATTAGATGTTTTCACAGCTTGAAAAAATACTCTTCTGACTTCAATCACTGTTTAAGTTTTTTTGTTTATCCGTAAAAAATACATATCATCTGATCTGTTAATTACATTATGACATCGCTGATTTAATTTTAACTTTTTCTTTCAGTGTACTGGCAAATAGGTACAGAACTATGCCACCCTGTCATAAAATATGCAGAAGCAAAAACAGCATACTACGGGCAACCAATTAAAATATATTCAACGATAAGACTACTGCTGCGGCACGTAAATCGAACTGAACCTCCAATCGAATCGTTCACTGAACCTTCACTTTTGACCAAAATCAAAAACTCTATTGGTATTTCTGCTAACTTAAACATTAAGCATTAAAACTTAAATATTTTTATTTTTTTTTATTACTGATCCTTAACCCTTTCGTGTTCTATCCCTGTACCATCCTGTCACAAGTGACAAGTTGCCAATGGCAGAGGTAACTGCAACCGTCGACACGGGTCGACGGCGACTATCGACATCCGGCTCGAAGGACCAAGGTGGTCGTTTCTTGCTGGATTTATTGCTACTTGATATGATTATATATTAACTCGACTTAAATGCTATGTTAAATGCCAGGTAAACAATATGATTCATGAGTATGATGTATAAACTAGCTCAAAGTTGAATATACAGCGTAGCTCGTACACTAACTATGAAGATCAGCGGTAGCCGTCGTGTGCTTCAATTGTCACTATCCCCTCGAGCGCCAGGGGGTAAACGAGACTTGGAAAATTGCCGTTTTTACGTAAATCACCAAAAATATCAGCTATTCAGTACATTAGGCAAACATAAATGTACCGAACAGCTGTTTTTTTTTCGCGATTCCAGGTTTGTTCCCATAGTAAAAGTTGTTGGTTATCATGAGCATAATCACTTGTTTAAGTATCGTACACTAATTACCAGTCACCCTATATAAGTCGACGGCTGCAGTTACCTACCTCTGCCGTTGGCAACTTGCCGCATTTGTATGAACTCTCATAGAGTCCTTTGAAAATCTGGCCGAAGTTAAGTGAACACATACACATACTACGCAGAACGAGTATGTGTCCATTTAATTCCTGCCAGCTGCGACGTGACCCGCTGACCTTTAAATCTATTTTATTTGCGAAATATTGATCAATTTAAATATACTATGCACATTGTGAAAAACACTTAAGCAGTATTTTTTTTTTTGTGTAAACATATTTTTGCTAATTTGTATTCCGAGGCATATTCTATTAGTTTTTTGCCTCTTTAATTTCTTTCACCGAAACTGAATCGACTTATAATTTGCATATTGTCAGATTTTGATGACTTATTTTTGCGTTAAAATCTCCAATCATCAGAACTCTGTGGTTTGTTAAAGAGTGGGCATGGTTTAAGTCTTAGTAAAATTTAAAGATCAAAGCCGCTTGAAAAGAGTAGGGAAAACCAGTGAAAAAATATTATGTTGTTAATTTCTTTTTTGCAAAAGTATTAGTCATACGAACACCATATTTTGATGTTCGTATGACGTACATGAGTTTATAACAATCATAATTATATTCTTTTCTAACCTATTGACCTAGCTGTTCCCGAGGAGTAGGCTTTAGAAAGTCACGGTTTTATCGCACTGTTGGGGCGCTAGGTCCTTAAGCATTAGGTGAAAGCTACAGGTAGATTTTGAGGCAAGGACATGACTAAGTTCAATAAAATGGAATGGTTTATTAAATGAAACAGTCCCCTTGAGCGTCTAGTTGTCCAATGTACGGACGGGTGTACAACTTCAACAACCGGCTTTTTTTTTTTTTTTCGATGGGAAAAATCATCTTATGACAACCCCCGCTCTTGGGCGGAGCGGGGGATAGTGTCAGACTCTTACTGACTAAAAAACCCATCCCGTTCCTTCAAGCCTTCATACCGGAGCGCCCTTTCGGATAACTCTGGCTCCAGTAGGCTTCGACCCGGCTGGGCCCCTGCTGTTGCTGACAACTCCTTGAGGCGCGCGGGAACAGCGCGCGCCGTCGACGACTTGGGCTTGGTCCGGACAGTTACCGATCGGCCGGACAGCGAGCTACCCATTGCTCACTGTCCGCAAGCCCGCGCCTACGGTGGCTGGAAATTGGGATCGGAATCCCGGCGGCGGCGAGAGCGCCGTTGCCTGATGCGGTCGGCCTCCTCCTTAGCGAGCATTACTGCTTAGCAGAAGTCGGCGACCGCCTGCCACTCCTCCTCTCTCCGGACCATGGCCTCGACCAAGGCTCGGCTTCAACAACCGGCTCAAGCATCGTTCGTACACTCGGATCGGCCGCCATTGGGCGCTCTACTATATATTTAGTATATCCGAAACCCGATACACGTGTCTAATTATCTTAAGTAAAGAATCTATGTACAAACAAAACTGTGTCACGAAAAATCACAGAGTTATAAGCTTGTTATGTCAGCAAAAATACTACACAGCAATCTCTAAACCTTATAATGTTCCCACTGCTAGGACTCAGGCCCTGTGTCTTGGAGCGGGAAAGGACCATATCAACCACGTGGGACCAGTGTGGATTGGTAGTTGTCACATGCCTTCGAATTTTCGGTTCTAGGACAAGTTTTCCTTACGATCTTTTCCTTCACCGTTTTGAAAGCTGTAGTTTAAATACACACAGAGTTGTGCCTGGCTAGGATTGAACCCACGTTCTACAACTCGCAAGTCGAGTCCGGTACTATTGGGCCACTACTGCCCTATTATGAAAACATCCCAAAAAAAAACAATTATGGCCTATTAGGAGAGGGATCATAGAGGGAGTGGTGGCCGAGTGGTAACGGTCCCGACATACGAGCTGTAAGTCACGCTGTTTTTATTTGATGGTGGGAAAAAATCATCGAATGACATTCCCCGCTCTTGGGTGAAGCGGGAGATAGTGTCAGACTCTTACTGACTTCTAGCCTTCATACCGGGGCTCGAGCGCCCTTTCGGATAACCCTGGCCCCAGTAGGCTTGACCCGGCTGGGTCCCTGCTGTTGCTGACAACTCCTTGAGGCGCGCGGGAACAGTGCTCGCCGTCGACGACTTGGGCTTGTTTCGGACAGTTACCGGACGGCGGGACAGCGAGCTACCCATTGCTCACTGTCCGCAAGCCCGCGCCTACGGTGGCCGGAAATTGGGATCAGAATCCCGGCGGCGGCGGCGGCGGCGGTGGCGGCGGCGGCGAAAACGCCGTTGCTTGATGCGTTCGGCATCCTCCTTTGCAAGCATTACTGCTTCGCAGAAGTCGGCGACCACCTGCCACTCCTCCTCGCTCCATAGCATGGCCTCAACCAAGGCCCGGAGCGAGAGGTCTCCGCCACCGATCGCCCCCACGAGGGCACGGCGATGCTCCACCCAAGCACACCTCGACTGTGTGCTCCACCGTGTCCTCCGGGCTTTCCGCACAGTGGCGACATCCGGGCGTCACTTCCGCATGAATTCGGTGTAGTCACGGGTTCAAGCCCAGCTAGACACATTACTTTGTGTAAATTATTTTATCACTGCTCTCAAATTATTGAAGAAAAAGATCGTGAGGAAACTGGCATGTTCTGGTGGGCCCACGTGGTGGATTATGGCCCATTCCCTCTCCTATAGAGGAGACCTGTGTCCCAGCAGTGGGAACAATATAAAACTGATTATGCTTATTATACTAACATCCAATTGTTACGATTTCAGCAAGCCGAAATTTTCTCATCGTACTTTTGCTACAAACAGACGACTTGCATTTCGAAAGGTGAAAAAGTTTGCGGCATCAGCGGTGTGAAGACCCTCGCCATATTTCAGGACTTATGTTTCTTATATGGCATGAACTGCAAGAGAGTAGGACGTTAGTATATTATATGCATGATTTATTTGAACTAAGGAATATCTTTGTATATAATGGTGTGTCCAGATCTGGCGATTACGCCGCTTGCGAGCTGTTCGCGTGCATTTTATGTTCGTATGAAGCGCGTGCGCCGCTGGGGCTTTATACGAACGAGACGTACGTGAAATGCACGCGCGCAGTTCATTCCAGATCTGGACGCACCATTAGAATTAACTTTTCCTAAAAAACTTAGAATTATCACAAAACAACATTCTACTGTCTCATTCATTTTTTTCCGCCTTGTATTTTTTTTTTTCGCGATTTCACTATTATTATATTTAAAACTAGCTTTTGCTCGTGGTTTTGATTACATAAAATTTTGCCTATATCATTAAAGAATAATAATTTTCTATCGATGAAAAAATTTTAGTAATTGGACCAGTAATTTCAAAGATTTCCTCCTACAAACAAAAAAACTAACTATATCTCTTTCAAATATTATATAGTGGTGTAGATTTAAAAAATAATAACATAAAAATAATAAATTAAAGTCAAAATATATATTACTAGCTTTAACCCGCGGCTGCACCTGCGCGAATATAGCCTGTCACTCAGAAATAAAGCAGCTGTCTATCGGTGAAATTATTTTAGCAACTAGGACCAATACTTTCAGAGATTATAAACAAAAAAACAAACCTTTCCTCTTTATAATTGTGTAGATTAACGCGTTCAAACAAACGAACTTTTCAGCTTTACAATATTAGTTAATTGTTACTATTTTGGTGTACAATCAAGTTTATTCTATTCTATTCTATTCTATTCTATTCTATTCTATTCTATTCTATTCTATTCTATTCTATTCTATTCTATTCTATTCTATTCTATTCTATTCTATTCTATTCTATTCTATTCTATTCTATTCTATTCTATTCTATTCTATTCTATTCTATTCTATTCTATTCTATTCTATTCTATTCTATTCTATTCTATTCTATTCTATTCTATTCTATTCTATTCTATTCTATTCTATTCTATTCTAGTGTTGATAGATACGCAGACAATTTTTCATGCTAATTTTCGTTTTAGGATTCTTGCAGACAGGCATGGAACAGTGTAATAAAGCCAACGTAACTACATATTATGGTATAAATGTGACAAACTCCGGAACGGCCCCGTGGCAACCCAAAGCTCATGAACCCATCGTACTGTCTTCTAAGGAGCAACAAAGCGTTGTTGATATTAATTATACCTTGTTTGTGTAACTGTGTAACATCATTTCAAATAAAACTGACTTAATTAATTATTAAAGATATATTAATAAGCGCGTTAGTATCACACTAACACTTGCATCCACTCTTACCCTTCTCACATGCACTCACTCACCCGCATCTACAACACTACACTCACTACACCTGCAGCACTGCACTTCCCACACTACATTCACTACACCACAGTCTACCCAAACTACTGAAATTTTGTTAAACATATGAGCTTAGAATAATTCTAAGCATAGTATCACACTAACACTTGCACCCACTCTTTACCCTTCTCACATGCACTCACTCACCCGCATCTACAACACTACACTCACTACACCTACAGCACTGCACTTCCCACACTACATTCACTACACCACAGTCTACCCAAACTACTGAAATTTTGTTAAACATATGAGCTTAGAATAATTTTAAGCATAGTATCACACTAACAATTGCACCCACTCTTTACCCTTCTCACATGCACTCACTCATCTGCATCTACAACACTACACTCACTACAACTACAGCACTGCACTTCCCACACTACATTCATTACACCATACTCTACCCAAACTGCTGAAATTTTGGTAAACATAATACCTAAGCTTAGAATAATTCTAAGCATTGTTCCCGCGCGCCTCAAGGAGTTGTTAGCAACAGCAGGGGCCCAGCTGGGTCGAAGCCTACTGGCGCCAGGGTCGGTTTTAAAAGAGTAGCTCAGCCCCGGTATGAAGGCACGAAGGAACGGGGTGGGTTTTTAGTCAGTAAGAGTCTAATACTATCTCCCGCTAGGCCCAAGAGCGGGGGATGTCATTAGATGATTTTCCCACCAAACAAAAAGCATAATGTTTAGTAACCTAAAATTATTGTCTTTGTTACTGTACCCACCTTCTGAATATGGATTGAAAGAGACTGGACCACACAACACAGGGAATTATAATGAGGACTTCAGGGCTTAATCTATTTTTGTAAATTGAATCAGACAATAAATTATTTTATTTTATTTTAATTTTGCCATTGCCTTTCTACCTTCGGAGAACCCAACGTACGGCGAGTTACCTTACATTGTTGACACCTCTACCGGACTAAGCGTTTCTCTTCGTCGTAAATCCTGCGTACATCGAAGGACTGCAGCCATTTGACTACTGTGATCTCCCAGTTCGTTTATGATTTAAGTGTCTTCAAGGCTAGAGTGAATAGGCTCTTAATGGACTAGTGCGCTTCACCATCAACGATTGCATCACTGCTTACCATCAGGTGGGATCTCAGTCAAGCATAATATATCAATTAAAAAAAAATTACGTGGTTGGTCTGAAAAGTTTCCGACCTCAATTTGAAGATAGCAGTACTTGTCAATAAAAGCTAGTGAACGTAGTTGTGCATCTTTTGACTATTGCTTACTTAAGTTTCAGCCATTTTGGACACGCAGTTTTTATTTGACAGTCATTTACAATTACCGTCACGGATCTTGAGCGCTCGGCATCAGAGTGGGGATCGCTTTGCGCATTCCATACATTGGCGAGCCAATCGTCGTCGTTGTTAGATACATGCAGCAAGGCCGGGAACGAATCATGAGTGACGTCTATGACGCGATGGCGTGGTGAGCCAATCACTGACACTTCCCGCCCCCGCGTCTCATTTCGCACCACTAAAGAGACCGAATATTTGACTTCTGCACAACTTGAAGCCAGCGCTCAAGATCCGTGCAGGCAATTGTAAGTGAGTCGATGTGAGATGTAGAAAAAGAAAACCCTTATTCACCAAGACAACGTGCTCTCTCACATTTCAGCGGTTGCCATGGTGGAAATCTACGAATTACGGTTTGAACTGCTTGATCATCCGTTTTAATTATGATGAATTTTGGATGATTGAAACAATACGGCATAAGAGAAAATGCTTTAGATTAAATTCGATCCTATTTAACAAATCGACAACCGATAACTGTTGTAACTAGAGTAAATCCTAAAACAAAAAAGAAGAATCATTCAACTCTGTGAGGAGATATGTTACATACGGTGTGCCTCAAGGCAGTGTGCTAGGGCCCCCGTTTTTCACTTTTTATATCAACGACTTGCCAAAGGCAACGATTCAACCCATGACATTATTTGCTGATGACAGTAGAGTTTCAATTGCGTGTAAGGACATTAATAGTTATAAATCTGACATAGAAAATTCATTGACATCTATAATTTCTTGGCTTAATAATAATAATTTAAAAATAAATTTATCTAAAACTAATATTATGCACTTTGGACAAACATTGCATAATCCATTAAATATAAATTTGTTTCATGATAATTATATGATCAATGCGGTATCTAGTGCCCATTTTCTCGGATTAATTATTGCCAGTAAATTAAATTGGAAAGAACACATTGATAAATTATGTAAAAAAATCAGTAGTCAATCTTATGCTTTGTACCAACTTGCTCCATCCATCAACACTCTCAGCTTATTATGGACTTGTTGAGTCTCTCCTCAGATATGGCATTATCTTATGGGGCAACTCAACAAATAAATAAATGGCGTTTATAATGCAAAAGCGATGCCTACGTTCCATGTTCCGTATCCAAAGTACGGAAAGCTGTAAGGCACTTTTTACAAAGCATAAAATTCTCACACTTCCATCACTTTATATCGTGGAAATAGCCCTATTTGTTAGAAATAACCCCCATCTGTTTCTTCGAATATCAGATATTGTAATACGGAATCGCTGAGATAATAGCAAAATTCGTGTTCAGCCAGCTAAGACTGCGCTACTCTATAAGAGCGTTGTATGCAGAGCGATTTACAAACACGTTCAATTAGCAATCCAAACTAATATATTGTCAAATATATTAGCAAAATATATATTGGCAAATTGTCAGCACAATCAAATACCGTATTTAAAATTAATTTGAAAGATTTGACCTAAGCAAATGTACATGTTGAGGATGGTGTGTTGATCCAGCCAAGAATTACTTTCGAGTTTGTCTATATTACCCACAGAACAGATGAAAGAGGTTCATCATCATCATTATTTCAGCCGATAGGTGTCTACTGCTGGACATAGGCCTCCCCCAAGTGTCGCCACAATGATCAATCAATGATGATTGAAAGAGGTTAGAATGGCCTAATGGGCGAGGCAGGCGTGCCACAAAGCAGGGCAATGCTCATAGTTCAATTACTAATAGCAAACTTGCTATTTAATTGTGCGTGGTCTGTTAGCACGAAAATCGTAGTACAAATTGGAAAGTATTTCCTTTCTAACCCTTTCATCTTTTCTGTGATATTACCATTCGATGTAATATGGATCACACAAGGTAATATGGATCAACACACCATCACCAGCAGTCCATAAAAACAAGCATGAGAAAATACGAGGTAGGTACTACGATAAGATTGAAACTTAAATTGGCGTGTAAATGAATTTTGTTGATGTCTAATTATTCGGAAGTATGTACTTACGGGTTTTAATTGTTGGTGATGAATTCTGTATTATTTTCAACTCTTTTTGGTAAGAAAAAAAATCTACACATTTTGTTGAGTTACTAAATTAGGCACCTAATAATATTCGTTTTCAGTGCTTATTGCGATTTCATGTCATGTGGAAACAAATGATGGTGAAAATGCCGAAGTGAGTATCGGTCTACTAGTTACTTATGATTAGTACCGCTAGAGTCTATCTAATAAGTTAAACGACTTGGGTAATTATTAGGATTTAATTAAATCTGATGTAGTCAACACGAGTTCAATAATCAAGGTTGGTTAAGAGATAGAGATCATTGTTAACTAACAGAAGAATCTTAAAAAAAGTATCGAATATAAGTATTTTTTAAATTATTAAATATTATACAAAATTCCCAAGTCGGTTGACTTATTAGACAGACTATAAGCTATAAGTCATTTATCCAAAACTGTACTTAAACAGGGTTATTTGTAAAACACTGGCAACTTCTCATTACTATGTTAAGAACATCATAAACAAACTTTCGGTGTATGAGTTTTAAAAATTTAAATTTTCTTCCTTCAAAAATCAAGTTAAAGACCATTTTCTTTCTCTTTAGCGCTATCCTGCACGCTTAGCCAAGTTGATACTCTGCAATCGTTAACGCTGTCGAAAAGTGATGAAACGTATTGGAATGACGTCATCTCAACGTAAAGTCGCGTGGTCAGAACAAACGAATAGACAATTCGTAGCCAAGTTCACATCGTTCAAAATGATAGAATGAATTTCTACAACGTTTAACGCTACATCCTTTGTTATACAAACGCTACATTGTAGAACGAGCGGCCGACTCAGGCGCGTCAACATGGCTACTAACTTATCGTTTTCTACAATTGCTATCACCGAGGCGTTACCGATTAGAGAACGGAATTCGACACAAACTGGTTGTAACTTGGCTAGGGGGCCTGGTTCTATTTAATTCAATTTCTTTCACCAACCCCACTTTATTTTTATCTTTATGTTTTTTTTCCCCCTTTATTCAATGAAATTGCCTAAGTATAATTTAATATTTATACATAGATGTTTAGCCGAACTTTTTAGTTTTTGTTTAGTGACATCTATTGGCCAAAGATGTATACCGGTCGCGCGTTGGGCAGTCTTAATATTGTTAAAGACCCACAGATGGAGTTGGTCACTTTCTTATAAGTCGCAAATGATCTCCGCGATCTAGTTGGGTGTCTGGAAAACAATCTTGTCGACAAGAATTAATACAGAACAATAGTGAATTAATAGAGAATTAAATAGAATTAATACAGAACAAAAATAGAATAAATAGTGATCCAATATTTCTTCAATAGAAATATAAATATAAATTATTAATTTCAAAGTTATATATTAGCAGTACACCGCAGACTACCTCTGTATTGTTTTATTTGTTTCAATCCATCCTAAGGTTGTCTGGTAGAATCGCTGTCAGCGATAAGACCGCCATTGTACCCATAGATTTAAGTTTGTGTCTATGTCTTGTTACTTTTGGTGTACAATAAAGTTTATTCTATTCTATTCATACATTGGTTCATCAGATTTTCATACAAAATTAAAAATATTTGAAATGAACGTTCTAAATGTTTCGAAGTCTATGTGAATCAGGATATTTTCCAGGGTCAAAATAATTACATTTTATTTAGTCTGTATTTTAGATTATAAAAAAATATTGGACACGTATTTTTTCGTTTTTCGATTAAACAAGAAAAAATACGTGACCCTTATTTTTGAATAATCTAAAAGACTGACTAATTACATTTTTTACGGCAACTAACCTATAGTGGAGAGGAACGGGGATCGTGCGCGGGAGACGTGGGTGGATACAGCAAAATACAGAGATGAAATGTGTTAGATAGAAGAACGAAATCTAGAAGGTTTGATTTTGGTAAATGTATTATGTTTTGTAAAATGTCATGGAACAAAAGTTGTTATTTATGATGTCAGTAATACAGTACTGCAAGGTTGTTAGTGTTTCACAAATAGCCCTTTAAACGGAGACAATTTTTTTTATATATACGATGCCTCACGACGCAGGTGACAACAAGTTTAGGTAGGTACGTCACTATCGCAATCCTAACTAATATTATAAATGTGAAAGTGTGGATGTTTGGATGTTTGTTACTTAATCACGCAAAAACGGCAGAACGGATTTGGATGAAATTTGGCATGCATATAGCCTTTGACATGGAAAAGAACATAGGCTACTTTTGTCCCGGAAAAACATCTTATTCCTACGGGAAAACACGTTTAGAGTGCGATAACCGAAGTACACGCGGACGAAGTCGCGGGCGGACAGTTAGTGTTAAATAAAAACTGGTGCCCCTGTAGTCAGTCCTCCAAGAGGGGCCTTTTTCAGGAATTATGACTACAGACAGAGGCGCCATTACCACGGCGTCCTCACTTTCCTCTTGATGCAGACAACGAGCTACCATTGCTTGTCGTCCGTTAACCACATCAAAATGGTTGAGCTGAGTGGGGCTGATGCACGCGTCATGCTCGTGAACGGGTGCCGTCAGATGGGACTGGTCATCTCTTAGCTGCCAGTGGCTTAATTCAGTTTCTATCTTTTAATTATTTTACATTTTTTATTTCATTATCGACATTGTGCTCACATGATAGAAGCAACAAGTAATATGTAACCAAGCATTATATGTAACACATAATATGATTTAAAAGAGTGTCACATCCGGTTATAATAGAAGCCTACTCCAAAACAGTTAGAAATAGTACATTTTGATACAAGTGCAGAAAGTTTGTCATAGTGACCGAGAAGGAATTCGCACGAGTCGTAGGCGAGTGTGTTATGGAGCCGAGGGCTGCAGTGACTTTGCACGTGTATTAAAAGACATTTTTATACTTACGAAGAAATGAATAAATTGGGGTTGACCGGCGACTCGTGGGAGTCGACGCGCGCCCAGCCTGACACGTTAAATGTAATAAAATGGTGAAGGGGAGATCACGCGCACTTTTCTGCACTAGTGCGGATAACAGTTTATTGCATGCTTAAAGGTGGTAGGATAAGAGCGGGTTTTCGAGTAAGTGTATTGAAAAAGTCTTACTGAGCATTTATGTAAATTGTGACCTTTGTTTGAAAAAAATGATTATTATTATTATTATCATCTCCTTTATTTATTTTTTATTTACATATTTTTGATATTTTTAAATATTTCTTATAATAAATATATAATAAAAAAAGGAACTTCCTCACAATGCGAGCCGTATCGAGGAGTACTGCCTTTTGTATCAGGCCCTTGATCCAATCACGCCACGACAGCTTCGATAGATGGTCGTCGAAGCTTTTGGCAATAAGACCATTGGCGGTCACGACAATCGGCACAATGACAGCCGAGTCCACATTCAACATGTCGACAACCTCGTGTGTTAAGTCGAGATTTTTGATTTGTTTCTCTTTCTCAGATTTCACGAGATTCTCGTCATGCGGAATGGTGATATCGACTATCATTGCAAGGCGCGCTAATCGGTCTATCAATACTATATCCGGCTTATTGGCTACAATAGTCGGGTCAGTAATGATAGACCGATCCCAGTACAACGTGACATGGTCATTTTCGAGAACTGGGTCGGGCGCGTACTTGTAATACGGTACCTCAAAATCCACTAGGTTGTACTTCAAAGCAAGTTGCTGGTGAATAATCCTGGCTACTTGGTTATGTCTGTGCAAATACTCGCCGTTCGCCAAACGACAACAAACAGAGATAATATGTCTGATAGACTCACCCGGTGGTATTCCCGATACTCGTCAACCGTCCCGTCCTTCATTATACCTAATATCTCCGGTAGTTGTTCGTTAAGATAACTTCGTCCATAATCGCTCAGACAAAACCTTCAGTTTCCCCAAAGAGGTCAGTAAAACGTAGCCAGGCCACGGACGTCAAGAAATCTACATCAGGCTCGTGAAGAGCCCGGAAAAAGCGCCTGTGGAGCTCCTTGCCTTTCCATATTTCCTTACGGTTATCAGTACTCTACTACAGGTTTATGCCAGTCCTGTTTAGCCATGGATAATGGGGTGAGTCCCTTGTCCACTGCAACCACATCTCGGTGCATAACCATATCGGTTTTAAGAAAATATTCTTTGAGACTGCACACCACGCGGTTGTGTATAGTCTTTGCGTTTAAAAAGCCTCGACCTCCACACTTCTGCGGGATGTACAGTCTCATCACCGAGGATCGTGGGTGATGCATTCGATTTGCCGTCAGCAATGTACGGACTCGCTTATCCAGGGCGTCAAGTTCGGTCTGAGTCCATTTGAGTATGCTAAAAGAGTATATTAAAACCGGCATGACCCAACCGTTGAAGGCGCGCACCTTATTTCAGACCCACAGAAGGCTATTTAAAACCTCCTAAGGCGGCCAAAGAAGCGCTCCATCAGCGATTGCTTCACGTCAGCATTCTTAATGCCTAACGCTTCTGACACACTCAAATACTTATAAGTTTCGGTCGAGGAAAGGGATCTAAGGTGTATGGAATCCGGGAGTTGAATTCCCTCGGATTCCATAATCTCCCTTCGCTTTACATGGATGCCTGCACATTTGTCCACACCAAATTCCATCCTGATGGCGCTAGTGAAAGTTTCAGTTACCTTCAGTAGCTCCATCAGTTGCAAATTGTTGGGAGCAAAGAGTTTCAGGTCATCCATGTAAAGAAGGTGAGATATGACCTGACCACCTCTTCTCAACCGATAGCCTAGTCCTGAATCTTCCAGCAATGTGCTAAGAGGATTCAGAGCTAAGCAAAACCACAGCGGACTCAGACTGTCGCCCTGAAATATTCCCCGTTTAATCCAAATAGGTTCGTCATTTCCATGGATCGGTCGACATCCTGGATAGCGAAGGACCGTCTTCCATTGCCTCATACATGACTCAAAGAAGGTGCGTAAACTTATATCCATTTTGTATAACTCCAGCACCCTCATGAGCCATGTATATGAAACGGAGTCATAGGCCTTCTTGTAATCTATCCAACATGTCGACAGATCTCTGTCTGTCTGTTAGCTAATGGCCATTTCTATGACGAGTAGCTCCTTAGTACCCTGGGACCCATTCCTACATCCATTCTGAGAGGCAGACATAATCTGATTATTCTCTATGTGTATATTAATTTTTGCTCTCAGGATGGATGTAAGAAGTTATTATTGTTACGTTTATTTACTTTACAAGATATAGATATATTTTTAAATATTTCAGTATAAAAAAAAAAACATTTAAAAATATAAAAATAGTATCCCACCGGTATCGGGAACAAGGTCCAAGCTACCGGCGGTCAGGGCTCCAGAGAAAGGAACCTCCTAACAATACGAGCCGTGTCCAGGAGTACCGCTTTCTGAATCAAGCCCTTGATCCAACCGCCTAACGCGAGCCTCCTAAGGTGTTGGTCGAGGCTCTTAGCTATTTATTATTATTACTGATTTTATTCCAGTATTTGGACAATTTTGCGGCATGGCATTGTTACAAAAGAATGACTTGTACACCGGGCGGCGGCTGGGTGTGTGGAATTGATCGCAGCAATGATTTTGTAATCGCACATTTTCCCGACAAATGTCATCTGCATGGCGTTAACTGTCGGAAGCAAGGAGGTTTGTTTTACTTTTTTATAGTGAAAGACTTCTAGCCCATACTGTCCCACTGCTGGGCAAAGGCCTCCCTCCATTCCTTCTCTTCTCCAATCTTCCCGGTTTTGAGCCACTTCTTTCCAGACGTAGGCCCATACTATCCATAGACGTGCAGGTTCATAGTCGCGTATTCATTATTACACGCTTGGTGTACGCGTGCACGAAGCTTAGTAACTTTACTAACTGTTATGGTTTTGATCGCACTTACATTTTTATCACAAATAATAGAAGCGACAAAAAAAAGATATTCAGAAGTTTTTTAATACGAGTCTAGAGGTAACAAAATTTAGGAGAGTGTCCATGGAGTTTCTTGCACGTTCTTCTCCCTATGAACCTACACTTTGGAATGTGCGATTACCTCTATTTTTCTGACTGACCGACTCCTTTGATTTTATTTGGTTTGACACAGAAACTTCATTCATTTAACTCATATTTCAGTATACAAGCAAATAAGTACAGAGAAATGCAATCCTACAATTTTGTTCCGGAAATTGGTCGTGAAAGACTACGGACAAGCTAACTTTGTGTATTCAACGCTACCTTATGGTTTTAAAGATGCAGCATTAGATGATCTTTCACTGGAAGAAATTGCGACACGACAAATGAAAAACAAATATTCAACAAAGAGATTTGCTTTGCACCGTAACTGGACCAAAATAGAAGCAGCTTCAATAATAAAAATCAAAGACGCCTTAGGAATTGCCACAAATGTTTCTATGAGCTTTTAAACCTTGATTATAATTTAATAATTTTATTTCTCGACCTCTCTCATCTCTATTGATGCTTCTATGTTAAACACAAAATTTGAAAATTATGGGACTCGAAAGATCTGTATTTATTTATGACTTCTAATTTAGCGCTACATTGGGTGCAAACTAGCATCAATTGGAGTACGAAATCTCCAAAAAGTGCTGACGTAGTTTTTTTTTTTTGTTCTATTGTAAAGTATTCAAGATTTCTATTTCTTTTTAAATCTGTGGGGGCCATTAGATATACTAAACTATATACTATGTGTGAAAACAATATCGAAATTGATAGAAAAGAAAATGAGATATAACAATTAAAAAAAATTATTATATTTATGTCATTCTTGTCTAGACACCCTTTTCAATGGCGGCCGTAAGAGCACCATGACTGACGTTGAAGCAAATCAACGGCTAGATAAAAATAGAATATATCTTGTTTCATCATTACCTTAGTCAAATACAATATCTAGTTTATACTTTCTTTTCAGTGTACTGGCAAATTAGTACAGCTGATTGCTATCCTATCTCAATAGTCTATGAGAAAGTCTACGACTACGGGGAACCCAAGTTTCTTTACTCAACGCTGCCAGTTGAAAATTCTACAGAAACTTTAGCAATACGGTTACTCAATGACGAATATTCGACGGAGAGACTTGTACTGCGCCGTAATCGAACTAGCATATTGGCAGCTTCACTTTTTACGAAAATCAAAGACACGTTAGGGATTTCTGCTACATTTTCTGTCGACGATGGATGAAAGTTGATTATAATTTTGTTATTTTATTTCTGAACCCATAACAATTATCATTCCAATGACCTCTACTGCTGGGCCCTGCTACAGGCCATGGTCCAGAGGGGGAAGGAATGGCAGGCAGACGTCTCCTTCCTGCGAAGCAGTAATGCTAGAGATGTAGGCTGCTGGGATTCCGACACCGATTTTCAGCCACCGTAGACGTTCGGACGGCGAGCAAATGGGTGCAGTTGCCAAAACGGATCTTGAGCGCTCGGCGTCAGAGTGGGGATCGCTTTGCGCATTCCATACATTGGTGAGCCAATCGTCTTCGTTGTTATATACATGCAGCAACGCAGGGAACGAATTAGGAGTGACGTCTATGACGCGATGGCACGGCGAGCCAATCACTTACACTCCCCGCCCCCGCGTCTCACTTCGCACCACTAAAGAGACCGAATATTTGACTTGTGCGCAACGGCTCAAGATCCGTTTTGGCAACTGTACAACGGCGTCAAGCTGTTCGGTGTCGGTTTCGGACCAAGTTGTCGACGGAGCATAGTGTTCCACGCGCGCCTCAAAGATATGTCGGCTCTAAGCCTTAAGCGAAATACGGATACCGGATACACAAATATAGCACAGTAAAAATAGCGAAGAACGATATTATTCGCAGCTCAAATTCGGGTGGTTTAGGGATGTAGTTTACTAATTACATTATTTATTTATTTATTATAATCTTTATTGTACACAACATAAACAAAAATACAGGACAAACATTTAAAAGAATAAGTGCACAATGGGCGGTCTTATCGCACAAGGCGATCTCTTACAGGTAACCTTTGGATGGACTGAAAGAAAGTAGACAGATTTAGGGCTGTCAGTGTACAAACATCAGAAATAATACTAGTAAGATACATTAACATACAATACAAAACAAATTTACTAATAAATATCAAATATATAGTTGAACCAGGAGAAGAAAAAATATATCAAAGAGAAAGGTAATGCTCCTTCACCATTTTTTTAACTGTTGGTAGCGTTTGCGCACGCCTCACTTCTAAGGGTAACGCATTCCACAAACATACAGCTTGAATTGTGAAAGATTTGTCACCGAAGGAAGTGGAATGCGTGCGAATACTTAATTTTAGGTTTTCCGATGATCTCAAGGACCTACTATGTGTGTCACTAAGGAACTGAAAACGTTCTTTAAGATGAAACGGGGTTCAAGGATTAAATAGCACATTATAAAGCAAAGAAATTAGTTATAAGGGCGTTCCGGCGAAGGCGATTAGGAAGCCATTTGAGCTTAGTACGAAATTCAGAAACGTGGTCATACTTGCGCAAGCCAAATATGAACCTGATACAGAGATTTTGAAGTCGCTTAAGCTTATCCAATTGGTCTTGGGTGAGGTTAAGATAGCTGGCAGCAGCACTAACTAAACTATTTGTATGTGATGGTGAACAGAATAGAAAAAGTTTGATTCGAGACAGACAGCACAACGGTATTTTTACTTCGATATAATAGCTAATATTTTCAGTCGATATACTTTGATCCAATATATCGAAACAAAATATTAAATATCGGAAATCGTATCAAAACCGATTGTTTTTTTCTTTTTAAAATTTATTTATCAGCAGAATATTTAAAGAAATTCAAAGCCGTAAAAGAGAGGAACGAATGCAAAAAAACTGTACTGTCTATACTGTACTCAGGTTTTTACTTTCGTTTCATTGCCTGAAAAAATTCATTGGTCTTCAAAATATTCGTATATTATTATTTAGTTAGTTTTATTAAGATTACGTGTTGCGCCGATCTTAGTAATATAGGACAAAAGTAGAAAGAAGTTTTATACAAATTCTCTTTTAAAATAATGTGAATTTTGTATAGAAATTACTATGTTATGTGGTCGGCCACTACGTCAGGATATCTACCTACGCTACACGACTTCAAGAAAGGAACCTCCTAACCTCCTCCTATTAACGCCCGGAGGACACGGTGGAGCACACAGCGGAGGTGTGCTCCGCTTAGGCAGAGCATAGCCGTACCCTCGTGGGGGCGATCGGCGGCGGCAATCTTTCGCGCCGGGTCTTGGTACAGGCCAAGTCCGGAGCGAAAAGATGTGGCAAGCCGTCGCCTCCTTCTACGAAGTAGTGCTAGCAAAGGAGGAGGCCAACCGTCCGGTAACTGTCCGGACCGAGCCCAACTCGTCGACGGCGCGCACTATTCCCGCGTGCCTTAAGGAGTTGTTAGCAAACCGTAGGGAGCCAGCAGGGTCGAAGCTTACTTGGGTCAAGGATGTGTTTCTTTTTTCTTTACTTTCAGAAGAAAGTAAGATTCGGGCCCGGTAGGTGCCAGGGCCTCAAGTCTGCTATTACAATAGTGTCAGAATGGTCTATCATTGATGTAATAATTGTCGATTTTGACAAGTTTGGTAATCTACTAATATAATGGCGTCATTATGACTTTCCAATGGCCAACCACTGACACTCCATTGAAAGAAGTGACATAGAATGGTAATCTCGTACATATTGACAAATGAATATTTGAAGTTTGCGGTAATCTGCTAAAACTTTGACAGTTTATTTGATGAGTGTTTTACCATTAGAACGTTATTGTGCAGTTATTGGTTTTAATATGCTCGAAATTATCATTCTACCACAATTCTATTACAAGACCATTGACCGATCAATGATCGATCATTGTGAATTAGCAGATTACAAACATTTAGCAAAATGACAATTGGATCGTGTTGGAATGAAAAATTTATAAAAATAGCAGACTTGGGGCCCCGGTTAGGTGGTTATCACACTGCCACGCGCTACGGAGCGTAGCGCGTGTCAACGCACCTACGCGCGTACATGCGGGAGTGCAGATCTGCATCATCGTGCGTGTTTTTCACGCACTCACGCGCTTATGTGCGTCTTGTAAATTCACGCAGGCTCTGACTCATTTCATTCAAAGCCGTTCGCTGTGGTGATAGTGCAGTGCGAGCGTCACGTCTGTTTTGATATTAAAAATGGTTATTAGAGTAGAAATCATTCAAGATGCTGCAGTTATACTAACTGTATGGTTTTTGTTCAGTCATATGAATAGAAATCGTAGCTTAAAAGATATTGGGTATATCCTTATTTACAAAAAAGATCGTTGCGTGGGTTATTTTGTTCCAAATTACTGGGATTTAAGAAAATATGAAGACAAATTCTTTAACTATACGCGAATGTCAACTGCATCTTTTGATTATTTGCTAAGCAAAATACGAAGTGGCATTACTGGAAAAAATACGAATTTTCGTCTTTGTATTACACCAGAGGAGAAGCTTTGGGTAACATTGAGGCAAGTAATACTACTAGTATTTAGTTATATCGATATAATTAGAGGTAAAAACAGGTCAAAGTCAAAGTCAACGTCAAATCATTTATGTCAAATAGACCATTTACAGGCACTTTTGAATAGTCAAATGTCGGTCAGTCCAAGAAAAGTGAAGCTAAATTGCACGTTCCAAAGAGTAGGTCTCTATGGAGAAGAACGTGCAAGAAACTCCATGGACACTCTTTTAAATCATATTATGTGTTACATATAATGCTTGATTACATATTACTTGTTGCTTCTATCATGTGAGCACAATGTTGATAATGAAATAAAATAATGTAAAATAATTAAAAGATAGAAACTGAATTAAGCCACTGGCAGCTAAGAGATGACCAGTCCCATCTGACGGCACCCGTTCACGAGCATGACGCGTGCATCAGCCCCACTCAGCTCAACCATTTTGAAGGAAACTGAACGACCCAATAACACGTGCCACCAACAGCGAGACATTTGAGTGAGCATGACAAACTCTCAACTGCCATGCTCGTAATGTCAAAAAAAAAAAAAGTTGTAACCTAATAAAAATAAAAATGCTCCATGGTGCTTCACATTCACAAACTTGAAAAAAGTGCTTCTACATTATACAATGCAATTGTCTTTCAAATTAAAAAATAATAATATTAGTTTCCAACTAATCAACTAATTAGTACGCCCTAGTGGTAGTGGAGCTGGACCAGCATTGAGCCAAGCATTTTTATCTTGAATATAATCCTCCAACTTATAATATGCTTGCCTGCATAGTGTGCGTTTAATACAAGATTTAAATTTCGTTTCATTGAGTTCTAATATTTGGGGTGGTATTTTATTATAACATTTCAAACAGTACCCCATGAAAGAAGAGGCCACTTTAGTCAGTCTGAAACCTGGTTGAACTAATTGATCCCTATTTCTTGTAACATAATTATGTCTATCGCCTCTTTTGCTAAAAAGATGAAGATTTTTTCTAACACACATGATGTTTTCATAGATATATTGACAAGGTACCGTCATTATGTTAATTTCTTTAAACAGTTCCCTTAAAGAATCGCACCGGCGGAGATTGTAAATAGCTCTGATGGCTCTTTTCTGTAATATAAAGATTGACTCGATGTCTGCAGCCCGTCCCCATAGTAAGATACCGTACGACATGACACTATGAAAATAACTAAAATAGACTAGCCTAGCGGTATCAACATCCGTAAATTGGCGGATTTTTCTAACAGCATATGCAGCTGAGCTAAGCCGCCCTGCAAGAGATGTTAAGTGAGGACCCCATTGTAGCCTTGAGTCAAGCGTAATCCCCAGGAAAATCGTTTTATCAACAAATTCTAGTTTTTCATTATTCAATACAATGTCACAATCACTACTTTTGACATTCGGTAAGGAAAATCTTATGCATTTAGTTTTTTTCCCATTTAGAACCAGATTATTAGCAGTGAACCAGTTTTGAACCTGCAATAGGGCGCTATTTTCGTTGTCAAGATTGTTTGTCTTTCTATTTATCTTAAAAATCAAAGAAGTGTCGTCAGCAAACAACACCATATTAAGTTTATTTTGCAACAAATTGGGTAAATCATTAATATAAACTAAAAATAAAAAAGGACCTAAAATTGAACCTTGGGGCACCCCCATTTCAACATTCAATCCCGACGAATTGACACCGTTTATTTGCACTAATTGCTGTCTATTATTCAAATAAGATTTTAATAAGCTTAACGCTGCATTGCCTAGTCCGTAATGCTTGAGTTTTAGAAGCAATGTTTCATGAACTACACAATCAAACGCCTTAGATAGGTCGCAGAAGATGCCTATAGCATCTTGTGCCTCTTCCCACGCATTAAAAATGTGTTTTAATAAGGAAACACCCGCGTCAGTTGTACAACGTCATTTGGTGAAACCACACTGTTTATCATGTAGGATGTTATTGGAGTTAAAATGACTAAGCATTTGATTTAACATTACCTTTTCAAATATCTTGCTAAGAACCGGCAAAACGGACACCGGCCTATAATTATTAGTGTCTCTACTATTCCCGGATTTAAAGAGTGGTATCACTTTACTATATTTCATTAGATCTGGAAAGACTCCTTGATCTATACACAAATTAAATATTAAAGCCAAGTACGGCGCTATAGTCTCAATAATTGAGGTACAAACTTTGATAGACATACCCCATAGATCTTCTGTCAATTTAATCTTGATTTCTTTAAAAGCTTTTATTACTGTTATGGGGTTTATATGTTTAAAGTTAAATTCAGTCGAACAGGCTGCAACGTTCGCCTGTAACAAACCAAAAGCATGCGATGGCGACGAATTTAGGGCTTCAGTAGTTTTAATTGGTATACTGGTAAAGAAATTTACAAATTCTTCTGCAACTAATTTGTTATCGCTAATAAGACCATGATGAGTCTCCAATGTGTAATCATTATTATTTCTTTTGTTTCTGTTGGTTTCATTATTTATAATATTCCAAACCGTTTTTATTTTATTATCTGCTGTTTTAACTTTGTTGCTAATGTATAAGGCCTTAGCTGCCTTACAAGTATTTTTAAACATTTTAGAATAAGTAGCAACATATTTATTAAAAGTTTCAGTGTTAATAATAGGCACAGGCACACAATTATACTGGAAATTTTTCAATCACCGTAGCAATTACAATTGCCGTCACGGATCTTGAGCGCTGGCTTGAAGTTGCGCAGAAGTCAAATATTCGGTCTCTTTAGTGGTGCGAAGTGAGACGCGGGGGCGAGGAATGTCAATGCTTGGCTCACCGCGCCATCGTGTCATAAACGTCACTCGTGATTTGTTCCTGCGCTTGCAGCAAGTATCTAACAACGACGACGATTGGCCCGCCAATGCATGGAAAGCGCAAAGCGATCCCCACTCTGACGCCAAGCGCTCAAGATCCGTTTTGACAATTGTAAGTCACAGTTCTGACACTCATTATGTAAAACACTATAATCAAATAATAACAAAAACAAAATAAAAAAATCAATTCAATACGAAACGATCATAAATCATAATATAAATAGATCGATATCGAGTTTTATTTTCAAACACACGTCAAGCCCAACCAGCGTCAAGGCAGTGCGGGGCGCAGTGTGTCATACCTTGCGTGTCGCTCCGCACCCACGCGCGTGAGTGCGTGTTTCCCCACATGTAGGTACGTGATCTGCATGAACGCGCGTGAATGCAGTTTCGCTGTGTTGGACTATGCGTGTTTTCTATACAAACAGAGATACTTACAAGGAACTAGGGAATCCAATTCCGCAGACGCGGGATCCCACACCTTTTCTGCAGGATCGGAAATGCGGGATTACTCATGCGGGATCCCGCATGTCCATATTATAATAGATTACCAATATCTTTGTATCAAAAAATAATTTTCTACAAGTGTTTTTTTTTATTAAAAAAGTACTCCATACGTTTTAATAATTAAATCAGCTGTTTTGTCTTTTGTGGATAAGAATGAACAAACTGACATGCATTCCATATCTGTTGGAGGGTTGGGACTAGGGAATCCAATCCCGCAGACGCGGGATCCCGCACCTTTTCTGCGGGATCGGAAATTCGCGATTACTCATGCGGGATCCCGCATGTCTGCGGGATTGAAGTTTTTTATAAGTAAATTGGATTCCGACGACCTGCCACCATTTTGATTATTTATTAGACCCTTCTCATTCTCATTAAAAAGTGATGAAACAACGTTACTTGGAACTCGTGACATTTTTTATAGAATTTTTCTGGAAAATAATTATTTTGTTTTCGATTTCACCTTGCAGTTAAACAATTTTTGAATTTCTATTTTGTGTTTTGTGAGTCCTGTATCGCAACTAGAACGGAACGTAATCAATATCAGTTTAGGTACTCTATGACCAGGGATTTCCCAAAGCACATGAATTTATAGAAAATGAAGATCCGTTAAATATTTTATTGTTAAAGAAGCAGCATAAAAGCAGCTGATTTTACATAAAAATTACAAAATATATTTATTTTTTGCGATACAGAAAATCTGCGAAATTTGATTCGGGAATCAAACCATTTACATAACTAGGTACTTAAATAAGAAACTCGGTGTGAATGTCCAACTCGCACTTGACCGGTTTTCAGGTTTATTACTATTTAAATCAAAAAAGAAATTCAAATCCCGCAGCCGTGCGGGATTGTGATTTTGATGCGGGATTGGATTCCCTAGTTGGGACAGTGCCCATACAAAATTCTCCTTTGGCCTAAGCAAATTAAAAAAATACAAGCATGAAAATACGAAGTAGGTAAGTACTACGGATTAAATTAAAATTTAAATTGGCGTATAATAATTTATTTTCTTGATAGTTATTGCCTATGTCTAATTATTCTGAAGTTTGCGTACTTGTGAAGCGTAATTGTTGGTAATGAACGTACTATTTTCAATTATTTTTGGTAAGAAAAAAAGTCTATACATTTTTTTATTAACTGAATAGTTAATCAGGTACCTAATAATATTCGTTTTCAGTATTTCTTGCAACTTCATGTCATGTGGAAACACAAGATGTGGACTATGGCAATGTGAGTATCTATCTATAGCGCGTTTCACATGAGAAGTTTCTTCGACGTAATGTTGGCAATATGGAAAAACAGATTTGCTATATTTTTAGCAATTAAATAACGTTACTTTTAACTATAGTTGTTTTTTTTTGTGCAAACTGTAAAAAACGATCTACACTAATATAATAGAGATGTAAAGCTTGTGTATTTTTTATTTTTTTGTTTGTAGGAGGTAATCTCTGGAAGCTGCGGCCAAAGGCCAGTTTTTGAATAAAGTATACGACGCTCTATTTCTTTTGTCCTACAACAAAAATGTATACAAAATTTATTACAATCATCTTAAATAAATCAAAAAAACTTTTTACAAAAAAAAAAAAAAAAAAACTGACTTCAATGTTAAAACACTGAAGAGTATAAAATAACTTTAATTTCGGAAGTCTGTGTTTCTATAATAGTTTTGTTTCTTCGTTATTTAATACCGGCTTCCGAAATAAAAGTTATTTCATACTTTTCAGTGTTTTTTAACATTGAAGTCGGTTATATTTTTTTTTTGTAAAAAGTTTTTTAATTTTACACTTTTTAGTACCCCTCAGATAAACTTAAATAACTTATAGCCACAGTGCATCTTTTTTTTTTTTTTTTTTTATGGTGGGAAAAAATCATGCATTGACATCCCCTGCCCTTGGGTGGAGCGGGAGATAGTGTCAGACTCTTACTGACTAAAAGACCCACCCCGTTCCTTCTAGCCTTCATACCGGGGCTCGAGCGCCCTTTCGGATAACCCTGGCCCCAGTAGGCTTCGACCCGGCTGGGTCCCTGCTGTTGCTGACAACTCCTTGAGGCGCGCGGGAACAGTGCGCGCCGTCGACGCCTTGGGCTTGGTCCGGACAGTTACCGGACGGCCGGACAGCGAGCTACCCATTGCTCACTGTCCGCAAGCCCGCGCCTACGGTGGCCGGAAATCGGGATCTGAATCCCGGCGGCGGCGGCGGCGGCGATAACGCCGTTGCCTGATGCGTTCGGCCTCCTCCTTTGCGAGCATTACTGCTTCGCAGAAGTCGGCGACCGCCTGCCACTCCTCCTCGCTCCGGACCATGGCCTCAACCAAGGCCCGGCGCGAGAGGTCTCCGCCGCCGATCGCCCCCACGAGGGCACGGCGATGCTCCGCCCAAGCAGGGCACACCTCGACTGTGTGCTCCACCGTGTCCTCCGGGCATTCCGCACAGTGGCGACACCCGGGCGTCACTTCCGCACGAATCCGGTGCAGGAAACTCCCGAACGAACCATGTCCGGTAAGGACCTGCGTCATGCGGAAGGTAAGGACGCCGTGAGGTCTTTCCAGCCACGCCTCAAAGAGGGGACTTACCGCCACGATTGTGGCGTGCCCAGCACTGGGTTGCGATAGTCGCTGACGCCATTTCACCATAAGATCCCGCCGGAGCTCTGTCCACCATGCCGTGACCTGTCGCGGCAGCGGACTTTCACCCCGGCGTTGCATCTCCACGCGCATATCGTGCATGTGTGCAAGGACTGTTGCCTCCAGATCCCACGGTGGTAGGCCAGCCAGAAGGCTCGCCGCTTCGCGGGAGACCGTGCAGTATCCCCGCACCATCCTTATCGCCATGACCCTCTGGCAGGCGTTCAGTATGGCCGCCGGTTGCTTTTTCAGTGACGGCGCCCACACCGGCGCCCCGTAGAGGGCCATGGACCGAACGATCCCCGCGTAGCCACAGTGCATCTCATAACGATTCTAATAATCCGAAACACGGTTAGACTACATTAATTTAATTTTTTTCGTTCTGGCTTCATCATCAGATCAGTTCATTACACCCCCCCTCCCTTTTCTGTCAGTCAGTCATCGACTACACGTTAGTATAAACAAAGCAACCTTACTTGTAACCACAGTTACAAAATCGGTCCACAATTGACCGAGATATCGGTGAACATACATAAAAAAAGTAAAAAAAAAACATACATTCAGCCGAACATAGAACCCCTTCCTTTTTGAAATCGGTTAAAAATACAAAATTTGGCTATGATGGAACCACATGGTTGAAATTGTGACAAAGCTCCTTTGTAAAGATTAAAAAAAAAACTCTTTCAAATACCAAAAACGCCACGCCACAATATCGTACCTCTCTATTAACACCTCCCTTGTAAACCTGTTTTTTTTTAATAAAATCCCATTCCTCTCATAATTCCCCTTAAAGTCGTGCGACTACCGCTAAAATCGATTTCGTTTCGCATTTTGCTAGAGTAGGCAACTTTTTTATTTTTCTTTAGACAGACAGGGGAGCTAACATTACGGCGAAAGAACTTCTTATGTGAAACGCACTATACTAGTTTCTGATGATTTGTACCAATAGGCTGTAGGCAAGTTCATCCATAACCGTGCTTCTTTATGGAAACAACTTTTTTTACACCTACGATGACCCGGAAAACCCAGATGACACAACTACTTTAGGTATGCCACTATCGCAATGTTAATCAAAAACTGGCGCCTCTGTTGTCAGCCACGCTTGGTGGAACTACCGCGTCCTCGTGGAAGCGATCGACGGCAGTGCCCTCTCTTGTCCCACCCTAGTTCAGGCCATTGTATGGAGAGAGAGAGAAAGGGAATACGTAACCTAGTGCAAAGCAGTAATGCGAAAAAAAAGGCGACCGAAACCCTGAACTGAAGACAAGCCTCATGCCCGGGCATCAGTAGTCCCAGGATGACTCCTCCCCACCGTAGGGTCGAAATTGCGGATTGGCTGTCTTTGGGACGCTCCAAAGACAGCCTAAGTGAACGGTGCGTTTTGTTCTACGTGCGCATCAAAGACATGTTAGTAGGTTTAACGGGGCCAGTTAAAGCCCAACAGGACTGCAGTGTACTTCTTGAAATGGGAAATCGTCAAAAAACGGAAGCGAGATGGCATGCCAGACTTTTCCTGACTAGAATTCCCCCTTGAGTTGCCCTTAGCGTTCCAGAGCTATGGTAACTTTTTCAAAAAATCCCGGAGTCCTAGGCTTTGCGCCTTGCGGTTTTCCTGACACCTCTTTGAGGCAGATGTGGAACGACTCGCCGTCAAAGACTCGGGCTCGGTCCTTATTAGACGGCCAGATGACGAGCTATCCATTGCACGTCGTCTTTAAGCCACATCCGGTTATACTAGAAGCCTGCTCCAAAACAGTTGGAAAAAGACTTGGCAGATTTATTAGTTTTATTTCAGTATTATGAAGAATTTGCGGAATTTCATTGTGAGTTAAAAAAGAAGTGTAAGTCAGACAATAAATATATCTGTGGAGTTGATCACAGCAAGCATGTTGATGTAATGGCAATTTTTCCTGACAAATGTTATTTGCATGGCGTTAACTGCCGGAAGCAAGGAAGTACGTGTTACTTTTTTCGTAGTGATAGTAAGCCCATCACTAATTACTGGTGCCTACCAAAATATTTAATGACTTCTTAAACCACTGCAAATTTTTGTGTTCTTCATCCTGGTAAGAATGATATGGCAAATGTTAAAAAACCTTAAGCTGTGTCCACTGTTAGCCATAGTTTGTTTTTTTTAGGGAATCCTATCCCGCATCATAATTACGATCCCGCAGGGCTGCGGGATTAAAGTCAGCAATCCCGCGGATCACGCGGGATTTGCGGGATTGAGATTTTGAATTTCTTTTTTGATTTAAGTAGTAATAAACCTCAAAACCGGTCAAGTGCGAGTTGGACTTTCACACTGAGTTTCTTATTTAAGTATCTACTTATTGATGGCTTAGAGTAAAAACCTCGGAAATGCAATTTTAGGTAATTTTATTTTATTACATTACTGGAAAGAACAGCTCGTAACGCACAATCTTGTATCACGCAAAATTTTGATTCGATACTTGTAGCGCCATTTACGATGTTGCATGCATATCTTGCTCAAGTGTTGCAAGTTTCGTGTGATTACCTCGCGACGGCGCGGCAAAACAAGTGGAAAAAAATTAAAAAGAAAAGAAAGAAATAGAAACAAGCGGTTGAAATAAACCAATAGTTTTGAATATTTGAATGAAACATGTTTAAGCACATTAAAATTACACGATAATAAATATCTAATTTGGTTTTTGTGCCTCCTAAAAAGTTATATACATATTTCACATTTACGAGGTATTCACTCTAAGCCATCGTTATGTAAATGGTTCGATTCCCGAATCGAATTTCGCAGATTATCCGTATCGCAAAAAATTAAAATATTTTGTATTTTTTATGTAAAATCAGCTGCTTTTATGCTGCTTCTTTAACAATAAAATATCTTCATTTTCTACAAATTCATGTGCTTTGGGGAATCCCTGGTCATAGAGTACCTAAACTGATATTGATTACGTTCCGTCCTAGTTGCGATACAGGACTCACAAAACACAAAATAGAACTTCAAAAATTATTTAATTATTCTAAAAATAATTATTTTCCAGACAAATTCTATAAAAAATGTCACGAGTTCCATGTAACGTTGTTTCATCACATTTTAATGAGAATGAGCAGGGTCTAATAAATAACAACAAGACAACACAATTTGGACTTTGATAAGAGAGTATTAAATATCGATAGATTTATCGATAATTTAGTCAAAAAAATACATGTAGCCTGAAAAAGTTTGCTTTTGTATCCAGGAGAATGGTTGATCAATATTTTAAAAAAAATCATAGGATATTTTTTTTTTTCATAAAAAAAATTGAAACAAACTAATTTATGTAGGTATAATTTTTATCAGATTTTTATACAAAATAGTAGAAAAAAGTTTAAAAGTGAACCCTATTACATTTTCTTTCATGTTTATAAGAATTTGGTCTCACTAAACTCCAAATGTAGTCGCCCATAATATTTTCGTTGTATCGGCTCTAATAACAGCGTTTGCAGTCTATGATGTTTTGATGAAAACGTTCTCCTTGTTCTTCTGAATACACCCCTATGTTGTTTTTAAATGTATCTAAATGAACATGCAGCACATGTACCTTTAAAGACATTCTGCAGTCAATAAGTTTAAAATCTTCTAACATATTATCAACTAGCTCTTGGTAACAATCTGTGAGAGTACAAATGCTTGATCTTCTAAATTTTTATTTGAACTCTGAGATGATTTGATTGAGACAATTTCGTAGGAGGTCCAGATACTGGAAATTGTGGGCTATGAGGAATTGGAGCCGAAGACGAAGCAAGAAATTCGATGTGTTTTGCATTTTTGCCTTTATGTCTTTTAGCAGGAATAACTCTGCAAAAATAACAGTCACCGACGAGGTCTTTCGGATCTCGCCAAATTTTTGATACTGCGAATTTCAAATTCCGTTTCTCACCTCGAAAAATGTTTTTTTTACTAAAAATTTGGTCAAATACCTTCTAAACATTTTTTGCAATTACCGCAAGCAACATGTGGAGCCCATGGTATAACTAAATTACGAACAAGGTATTTAAAATGAGGAAGGCGTAGGTAGGCTTCATAAAGTTTTTCAAACATAGTTAAAAAAATATATCTCTCGTATTTAAAAAAAATTACCACATATATAACAAAATGCATCAGCTTCATACTTTCACTTCCTAGATGACATTTTAATCTGTTCTAAAAAACAGCTATTTATTTTTTATCACTTAATTAATATCAGTAGATGCTGTGCACAGTTACACCATCTTAATTTTTTCGCGGTATTTTTAAAAATATCATGATGACTATTGAATACTTTTTTTTAAATACTAACTCAAGAAAAAAGATTTATTGTCATAACCACCACAAAAGCAAACTTTGAAGGAATGTTGATATTTTTTCTTTATTATAAAGCATAGTGAATGGAAAAATCACGAAATAAATTTTAGGACAAGGACAATTTTTGTTTTTGTAGAGTTATGTCAAAACGGCGGCAGGTCGTCGGAATCCAATTTACTTTTAAAAACTTCAATCCCGCAGACATGCGGGATCCCGCATGAGTAATCCCGCATTTCCGATCCCGCAGAAAAGGTGCGGGATCCCGCGTCTGCGGTATTGGATTCTCAAGTTTTTTTTAATTTATATAAACGAGTGCTTCATTGCAATCTCACCTGATGGTAAGCAGTGATGCAATCGTTAATGGTAAAGCGCACTATTTTATTAAAAGCCTATTCACTCTAGCCTTGAAGACGCCAAAAGTGTAATCGGCCGGGTAGACCGCACCAGGTAAATTATTGCAGTTCATGTATTTCCCAAGTTTTGCCATATCAACCGGTTTTGTACTTCTTGCATCCAGCGGGTTCCCGCGGCTTACCTGGTCATCGGACTTACTTGTGGAGGCCACATTTTTTGTCATGATCCCTCAACTCGGATAGTGGCGCGTATGTGGGATCATTCAGTTCATTTCCCTTCAAAATAATTGCTGAGCTGTGTGGTACTGATACGCGACACGCTCCTGAACGGACGTCAGTTGACACTGGTAACTTAACTGCTAGTGGCCTATTTTAATTTCTATATTTTGACTTGTTTACTTACTTACATTATTCTCACCAATAATAGAGGCGACAACAAATACATAATTAGAACTTTCGTAATACATAAAATGATTTAAAAGGGCTTCCAACGAGTTTCTTCCAATCAAAAATTACTTTTTTATAGAGTTACTTTGGAATGTGCAATAATTAGCTTAATTTTTCTGACTGACTGCTCAGACTTAATTAGCCATGAAAACTTCATAGTTCTAACTCGTATTTCAGTGTACAGGATAATAAGTAGAAAGAAATGCAAGGCCTCAATTGTATACGAGAAATTGCTCGTGAAAGACTACGGACAACCCGACTTACGGTATTCAACGCTACCTTATCATCACGACGACCTTATTATGTCAGTAGTTGACAGTCCTAAGGACAAAAATGCGCCACGACGTTATAAACTGGCGACAACGAAGGGATATGATCGGCTCCGTAACCCTACCAAAATAGAAGCAGCTTCAAAACTAAACATCAAAGACGCCTTAGGAATTGCCACAAATTTTTCAATGAACTTTTGAACCTGGATTATAATTTGATCATTTTATTTCTGGACCTCCCTCATCTTTATCGGTGCTTCGATGTTAATAAAATAGCTAAATACAAAGAAAATTAAAATTATGAACCTCAAAAGATTTGTATTTATTTATTTACTATATACCCCACATTGTGAACAATACCCCAAACAGAGCCTCAACCTCATGATGTGGACCTCACAGTGTGATTTGTTTATTAAATATTAATACTATTTCAGCTCAATTTCGGTTGCAAACTAGCATGAAATGCAAATGTAGTACGAAATCGCAAAAAAGTACGACATAATTTAAGTGTTTAAGATTTCTATAAATTTTTATTTATATTGATACGTATGTACCGAGTCATAGTTTTTCTACAATAGCTCGTCAATAGTAAGAAATATGCATGAAAAAGATATTTTCACATGACTTAATAAAAAAATAGCAGCGAAAACAATATCAAATTAGTAGAAAAGCAAACAAAATAATTTTGAACAAATTTAACTGTCACTCTCACCAAGACGCCATTTTCTAAGATGGCGGCTGAACGGGCAACATAGACTTTAACGTCAAAGTCCAAGTCAATGTTAACCACTGGGTTAAAGACTAGACTAAAATAAAAAAGTATTGAAATTTCCTGTCTCATTACCTTATGCTTATGTCCACGGAGCTTCAGACGCGTATTCGTATATTATCGATAGATGCGAGACGCAGGAACGTTCGTTGTGGCGACGGCGACGCTTGTGAGAGGCCTATGTCCAGGGTTGGGCAGTATTTGAATTACTTGTACTTAAAATACGTAATTGAAATACAATTACTTATTTGGTATTTGTATTTAAATTACTTCCTTATAGTGTAATTTGTAATTCGTATTACAAATACCTGACGTCAAGGGATTTTGTAATTAGTATTTCAATTACATGAGCCTTCAAAATACATGTTTAACTTCATTTGCTCCATCGTCGGCCACATCGTCGCTTACCATCAGGTGAGATTGTGGTCAAACGCGAGCCTATCCATTATAAAAAAAAAAAAAAAATTAGCGATCGTGAGTGTGAGTGCGAGCCGAGAGGTGATTATGATGTTATTACATATATTTCTCCAGATATTTTGGATATACACGTATTTTGTGGATATTATCTAGACTTCTATGAAGAGCAAAATATAAATTTGTGTAAAATCAATCCAGTAAAGACCTTTGAAAATCTGCTATTTTACGTGAACTTTGGCCCTTCATAATGTACTCACATGTAAAAAAGTACGTACATAAAAGCCTTGCACATTTAATCAAGATTCTGAAAGTTTTTAGAGTTAGAGTACACAGTAAGAGTCTTTTTCCTGGAACCAGTTTTGTAGAATATTCGACTAAATCACGGAATTACCGAATGCCTACAGAGTATTCAAGCGTTATCTCTCTTTTTTTGCATTAGACGAAGCAAAAAGCTTTTAAACCATGTTCGATGTTGACGATAGGCGAGTCATGAAGGAGTCTCTTAATCTTTAACTTTTCAACCCGTGCTGGTTTAGATTACTTACATAGATTGTAATTTGTATTTTACATTTTGTATTTCAATTAAAAATATGTAAAATACTGTATTTTGTGTTTTTTATTTTAAATACCTTAAAGATATTTTGTATTTTAATTAATTGTGATAAAATATTTTTTAATTTGTATTTCAATTAAAGCAATGCATGTATTTTGCCCAGCCCTGCCTATGGCCAACAGTGGACGTATATCGGCTGAAATGATAATGATGATTCGTATATTACATACGTTTTGTATGTATATGACACTCTGTTAATGAAGTGGCAGCATCATGCCGCATGCCGTCGTCGTGTTTCGTCAATAAGCCAAGCGTATAATGACGAATACGCCTATATGAAACTTCGCGTCCATGGACGGTAGGCCTTAATCATATAGATGGAAATACAATATCTAGTTTAAACTTTCGTATCAGTATACTGGCAAATAGGTACAGATGATTACTATCCTATTTCAACAGTCTATGAGAAAGTCTACGACTACGGGGAACCTAAGTTTCAACTTAATAGGTAACGAATATTTGACGGAGAGACTTGTCCTGCGCCGTAATCGAACTAACACAGTGACAGCTTAATTTTTTAAGAAAATCAAAGATACGTTACGGATTCCTGCTAAAGTTAGCTTCCGTTAGGATTCCGTTTTTAGGGTTCCGAACCTCAAAAGGATAAAACGGAACTCTTATAGGATCACTCTGTTGTCTGTCTGTCTGTCTGCCAAGACCTTTTATCTCGGGACACACATGGAGGTATCTAGTTGAAATTAAAACCATATACTCAGCCTGCGGTCCCTTTAAGTTGTGAAAAACTCAATGGATCTGTTACATAGCGAAAAATAAAGAAACGGCCGCTTATGTCACAAAAACCGTATCTATATTTCGACACTCTCAAGGGAATCAAAATGCACTTGTTACTTCGCGTTGACCTAGAAGCCTGAAATTTGGCATGAAACAAGGTCTCATAGCACAAGGATAGGAAAAATCTGAGGACTGTAAATGGGTAATTACGTCACAAAGTAATGTAACTTTTAGTTCACCCACTTTAATTAAAAATAAATTGGTTATACAAAGTGCTCGACCACAGTGAAAGCGCGGGCGGAAAGCGGCGGCTGCGAACTAGGGATGTCGGCAGTGAATAAAAAATATCCATATACCTATTGATGTATCGATATTTATAAAAATATTAATATCGGCCTTGATTTATCGAGGATAAGATATTGATATATGCCGCCGCCGGGATTCTGATCCCGATTTCCGGCCACCGTAGGCGCGGGCTTGCGGACAGTGAGCAATGGGTAGCTCACTGTCCGGCCATCCGGTAACTGTCCGGACCAAGCCCAAGTCGTCGACGGCGCGCACTGTTCCCGCGCGCCTCAAGGAGTTGTCAGCAACAGCAGGGACCCGGCCGGGTCGAAGCCTACTGGGGCCAGGGTTATAAATAAATTTTATTCGTAATTGTTATTAAGTATATTATTGTAACGTTTATTGGTTAGTTTAATTTGTAAGTATTATTTTGGAGATTTACCTTTCTGCAGAATAAATTGCAATGAAATGCATGCAAGAAATAAATTAACGAATTATTGAAAATCATTCTTTTATAAATTCAATTTGTAATAGTTAATACAATGTCGTCGTTAATTCAAATGTGAAATTGAAATTGTTAAAAGAAAAACTGCATGAAGTGGATTAGAGATTAAGAAATTTTATTCCAGATTTAATTTACAATTTTGTTTATTTGGGATTAAATGGCTTTATTATTATTATTACTTCATTTTAATCAACCATATTAATTTTACCAATCTCCTCCTCGTCAATGACAAATTGAAGCTCTTGGAGGCTTGGAGAGCTATTCTTTTAGTACTAAGTCTTCATTCAAGGTTATTCCAGATATTCTCAATTGGTTTAAGATCAGAGCTACGAGCTGGCCTCTCTATCGCAATGATTCCAACGTCTTACATGTAGTCGCAAACTGTCCTGGCGACATGCGATTTGGTATTGTTCTACATTAAGGAAAAAAAATCTACCATAAGCCACACAAGTGGCTTCACATGTTCTTCGAGTACTTTTTTGATGTACCATAAAGCCATCAACTCTCTCGATATTAGGCCAGTAATGGCCCAGTGATGAATACAATGTCAGTTTTAGTGTCCAACATTATGCCACCCCAAAACGCCTCCAAAACGCACTTATTCGCTTTTGCAGCATTGGTAAAATTGCCCTGATAACCTTCTGTAGACCCTACAGCATCCATCATGGTCGTCTAAGTCATTCTGCACTTATCAGAAAACACCACAGCCTGCCTTTAGGCATTCATCCAATTTAAGTGTTTCGTGGCAAATTATTGCCGGGCTTGTCGGTGAGCTGTGGTCAATTTGGTACCATTTGTTGAGTGATGTGTAGTCAGATCTGCTTTACCCAGTCTTTTCCTAATCGTCTAATTGCGAACTTCTTTAAGCTTTTGTGTCATTTCAATCGTGTTTAGTAGCCGATTTCTTAAAGTATTTGTTACAGGAAAGCGATAATCACGCCCTGATCCTATGCGCCACTGGCCAGATCCTGGTCGCCGAATATACCCACGGGTCTATTGAAATCTCTAGTATACCAGACGAAAAGGAAGCGGCTAAAATTTAGCTGACGAGCGACTTCATTTTGATTATGGCCTGCTTTGGGCAAGGCAATAACTTGAACGGTTTCTGCGGGCATGGGATCCTTATTTTTCCAATAAATCCATCTGTTTCTAATAGAGACGTTATCACCTTAACGGAAAGTGATTAGAACTCCAAAACAGCACCCTTTTTGTAGCTCCAGGTAAAGGTGCAAGTAGTGAAATGCAAATGGGTGAATTTGGGGAATTGAGTATACCGCTGGTTTTTGTGAGTTACGTGAAAGTCAATGATCTTAATTTTGTGTTTTTATAAAGCTAAGTTTGTATGCTTCAATTTTGCGTAATGATTTGTACTCAATATCTTTAGATGTAAGAAAAAAAGAGTATTAAACGAAATTACAAGCCTTGCAGCCTCAAGTGTATTATTATAATCAGCCTTCCCATAGCTGGACTCCTCTCAAAACGGGGAATAGAGGGTAGTTAGCCCACAGTAATAACGGCCCCGACTTACAATTTGTACGTCCTAGGTTCAAAACCAAGGAGGTGCTAATATATCCTTTACAATTAATTTTTATCATCACAGCTTTAAAAAACTGTAAAAGAATACATCGTAAGGAAACTGGCATGGTCTAGATTTGGGACGGTGCCCATACAAAATCCGGCATCCTCCTTTGGCCTAAGCAAATGAAAAACATACAAGCATGAAAATACAAAGTAAGTAATACGGATTAAATTAAAATTTAAATTGGCGTATAATAATTTATTTTCTTGATAGTTATGGCCTATGTCTAATTATTCTGAAGTTTGCGTATTTGTGAAGCGTAATTGTTGGTAATGAACGTACTATTTTCAATTATTTTTGGTAAGAAAAAAAGTCTATAGATTTTTTTATTAGCTAAAGTTAATCAGGTACCTAATAATATTCGTTTTCAGTATTTCTTGCGACTTCATGTCATGTCGAAACAAAAGATGTGGACACTGTGGTGAGTACCTATCTATCTGTAGCGCGTTTCGCATAAGAAGTTTTTTCGACGTAATGTTGGCAATATGGAAAATTAGGGTTGCTATATTTTTAGCAATTAAATAATTTTACTTTTAACTATTGCCTTTTGTTTGTAGGAGGTAATCTCTGGAAGCTGCGGGCAAAGGCTAGATTTTGAATAAAGTATACGACGCTCTATTTCTTATGTCCTACAACAAAAAAGTATGCAAAATTTATTACAATCAATTAACTAAATCAAAATACAAAATTTGGCTATGATGGAGCCACATGGTCAAAATTGTGACAAAGCTCCTTTATGCCACGACACAATATCGTACCTCTCTATTAACACCTCCCTTTTAAACCTGTTTTTTTTTTTTAAATAAAATCCCATTCCTCTCATAATTCCCCTTAAAGTCATGCGACTACCGTTAAAATCGATTTCGTTTCGCATTGTTATGCAACTCTTTTCTTTTTCTTTATACAGACAGGGGAGCTAACATTACGGCGAAAGAACTTCTTATGTGAAACGCACCATACTAGTTTCTGATGATTTGTAGATACCAATAGGCTGTAGGTAAGTTCATCCATAACCCTGCTTCTTTATGGAAACAACTTTTTTTACACAATGCGAAAAAAGAGGCGACCGAAACTCTGAACTGAAGACAAGCCTCATGCCCGGGCATCAGTAGTCCCAGGATGACTCCTCCCCACCGTAGGGTCGAAATTGCGGATTGGCTGTCTTTGGACGGCTCCAAAGACAGCCTAAGTCAACGGTGCGTTGTGTTCCACGTGCGCATCAAAGGCATGTTAGTAGGTTTAACGGAGCCAGTTAAAGCCCAACAGGACTGCGGTGTACTTCTTGAAATGGGAAATAGTCAATAACGGAAGTGAGAGGGCGTGTCAGACTTTTCCTGACTAGAATTCCCCTTGAGTTGCCCTTAGCGTTCCAGAGCTATGGTAATTTTTTCAAAAAATCCCGGAGTCCTTGCGGTTTTCCTGACACCTCTTTGAGGCAGATGTGGAACGACGTGCCGTCAACGACTTATTAGACGGCCAAACGACGAGCTATCCATGCTTGTCGTCCTTAAGCCGCATCCGGTTATACTAGAAGCCTGCTCCAAAACAGTTGGAAAAAGACTTGGCAGATTTATTGGTTTTATTTCAGCCTTTCGAAGATTTTGCGGCATTTCATTGTGAGCTAAAAATGAATTGTAAGTCGGACAATAAATGGATGTGTGGAGTCGATCGCAGCAAGAGTGTTGCAACAGTGGCAGTTTTTCCTGACAAATGTTATTTGCATGGCGTTAACTGCCGGAAGCAAGGAAGTAAGTGATAGTAAGCCCATCACTAATCACTAATTATCACTTATAGTAATTTTGGTGCCCACCAAAATATTTAAAAACATCTTAAACCACTGTAAAATTTTGTGTTCTTCATCCTGGTAAGAATGAAATGGCAAATGGTAAGAAACCTTTTTCTATCATCATCATTATTTAAGCTGCGTCCACTGCTAGCCATAGTTTGTTTTTTTTTTATTGATATAAACGAGTGCTTGATTGCAATCTCACCTGATGGTAAGCAGTGATGCAATCATTAATGGTAAAGCGCACTATTTTATAATAATAATAATTTATTTATTTATTTTCCCTTCACACAGTTATTTATCTTATGCTAGCTTTTAACATTGCTTATATCTTAGAGCTAACTTTGTGAGGGACTGGTGCCTGATGTAGATATGTACCTTAAAAGCCTATTCACTCTTTTTTTTTTCGATGGGATAAATCATCCTATGACAACCCCTGCTCTTGGGCGGAGCGGGAGATAGTGTCAGACTCTTACTGACTAAAAAACCCATCCCGTTACTTCAAGCCTTCATACCGGGGCTCGAGCGCCCTTTCGGATAACCCTGGCCCCAGTAGGCTTCGACCCGGCTGGGCCCCTGCTGTTGCTGACGACTCCTTGAGGCGCGCGGGAACAGCGCGCGCCGTCGACGACTTGGGCTTGGTCCGGACAGTTACTGGACGGCCGAACAGCGAGCTACCCATTGCTCACTGTCCGCAAGCCCGCGCCTACGGTGGCTGGAAATCGGGATCGGAATCCCGGCGGCGGCGAGAGCGCCGTTGCCTGATGCGGTCGGCCTCCTCCTTAGCGAGCATTACTGCTTCGCAGAAGTCGGCGACCGCCTGCCACTCCTCCTGGCTCCGGACCATTGCCTCGACCAAGGCCCGGCGCGAGAGGTCTCCGCCGGCCTATTCACTCTAGCCTTGAACACGCCAAAAGTGTAATCGGCCGGGTAGACCGCACCAGGTAAATTGTAGCATTTCAGGTATTTCCCAAGTTTTGCCATATCAACCGGTTTTGTGCTTCTTGCATCCAGCGGGTTCCCGCGGCTTACCTGGTCATCAGACTTACTTGTGGAGGCCACATTTTTTGTCATGATCCCTCAACTCGGATAGTGGCGCATATGTGGGATCATTCAGTTCATTTCCCTTCAATTGCTGAGCTGTGTGGTACTGATACACGCGACACGCTCCTGTATGGACGTCAGTTGACACTGGTAACTTAACTGCCAGTGGCCTATTTTAAATTTATTTGAATTGTTTATTTATTTACATTATTCTCACAAATAATAGAGGCGACAACAAATACGTAATTAGAACCTTCGTAATACATAAAATGATATTTTATAAGGGCTTCCAAGGAGTTTCTTCCACGGTCCACTCTATATTAAATCTATACTTTGGAATGTGCAATAATTAGCTTCATTTTTCTGACTGACCGACTAAATAAATGCTTTGACTTAATTTGTCGTGAAAACTTCATAGTTTTAACACGTATTTCAGTGTACAGGATAATGAGTAGAAAGAAATGCAATCCCTCAATTATATACCGGAAATTGCACGTGAAAGACCACGGACAACCCGACTTCCTGTATTCAACGCTACCTTATTATGACGACGACCTTATTAAGTATATAGTTGAGAGTTATAAGGAAGAAGATGCGCCACGACGTTACAAACAGGCGACAACGGAGGGATATGGTCGGCCCCGTAACCGGACCAAAGTAGGATCAGTTTCAATACTAAATATCAAAAATGCCTTAGGAATTACCACAAATTTTTCTATGAGCTTTTGAACCTGGATTATAATTAGATCATTTTATTTCTGGACCTTTCTCATCTTTATCGGTGCTTCTATGTTAATAAAATAGCTAAATACAAAGAAAATTAAAATTATGCACCTCAAAAGATTTGTATTTATTTATTTACTATATACCCCATAATGTGAACAGTACCCCACACAGAGCCATAGACCTCATGGACCTCATAGTGTGATTTGTTTATTAACTATTAATACTATTTCAGGCTCAATTTCGGCTGCAAACTAGTATGAAATGTAAATGTGGTACAAAATCTCAAAAAAATACGACGTAATTTAAGTGTTTAAGATTTCTATAAATTTTTATTTTATATAGATACACTCAGTAGGTTTTCTACAATAGCTCGTCAATAGTAAGAAATATGCATGAAAAATATATTTTTATATGACTCAATAAAAAAATAGAAGCGAAAACAATATCAAAATTAGTAGAAAAGCTGTCACTTTCGCCAAGACGCCATTTTCTAAGATGGCGGCTGAACGGGCAACATTTATTTATTTATTTATTAATCCTCTTTACATCTATCTTTACAGGTCTTATAACCTAATGCGACAGTGTAGCTAACAATTATACTTAACCCTAAACATACGTTTATGAAAAAATCTGAAAAAATAAAAATATGTATATAATCTATTCAAAACAAAACTTTAACATAAATAATACTTACATTGTCTTACACATAACTAACTATATTTAATAAAACTCTTGCGAATTCACCCAAAGTGCACGAGAATACATCCAGTCGCTCATGAACTTCGTTCACAATACGAATTGTTCTGGTGAGGGGTGTTTTCGCCAGTAGGTTGGTTCTGGCTACCGGAATATTCAGTAGTTGCGGGCGTCGCCGTCTCAACACGTACCGGTCCGGCACGTTGAGTTTTAGGTGACGCAGCACTCCTAGATTATGCAATATGCCCCGCAGAAGCTTCACTATATACACGACGAGACAGAATTCCCGACGCACCCTGAGCTCATTATACCATAACATAGACTTTAACGTCAAAGTTCAATTCAATGTTAACCACTGGGTTAAAGACTAGACTAAAATAACAAAGTATTGAAATTTCCTATCTCATTACCTTAGGGTTACTGTCTACGGAGCTTAAGACGCGTATTCGTATATTATGATGCGAGACGCATAGGAACGTTCGTTGTGTTGACGGCGACGCTTGTGAGAGGCCTATGTCCAACAGTGGACGTATATTGGCTGAAATGATAATGATGATTTGTATATTTCATGCTTTGTATGTATATGATACTCTTTTAATGAAGTGGCAGCATCATGCTGTCGTCGTGTCTCGTCAATGAAGCTACGCGTCCGAGGACAGTAGGTCATAGTTTTGTAAGGAAGCTTCACACAGGCGTACACCAAGCGTTTAATGACGAATACGCCTATATGAAGCTACGTATTCGTGGACAGTAGATCGTAATTTTGTATGGAAGCTTCACACAGGCGTACACCAAGCGTATAATGACGAATACGCCTATATAAAGCTACGTATTCGTGGACAGTAGATCGTAATTTTGTATGGAAGCTTCACGCAGGCGTACACCAAGCGTATAATGACGAATACGCCTATATAAAGCTACGTATTCGTGGACAGTAGATCGTAATTTTGTATGGAAGCTTCACGCAGGCGTACACCAAGCGTATAATGACGAATACGCCTATATAAAGCTACGTATTCGTGGACAGTAGATCGTAATTTTGTATGGAAGCTTCACGCAGGCGTACACCAAGCGTATAATGACGAGTACGCCTATATAAAGCTACGTATTCGTGGACAGTAGATCGTAATTTTGTATGGAAGCTTCACGCAGGCGTACACCAAGCGTATAATGACGAGTACGCCTATATAAAGCTACGTATTCGTGGACAGTAGATCGTAATTTTGTATGGAAGCTTCACGCAGGCGTACACCATATAATAACGAATACGCCTATATGAAGCTTCGTGTCCGTGAACGCCTTAGTAGTAGTAGGCCTTAATCATATAGATGGAAATACAATATCTAGTTGACACTTCGCGTGACCAAAGGGCTGGCTTTTACCTCGGACAGAGGATAAGCATTGCCATACAGCGTGGCAATGCCGCCAGCCTTTTGGGCACATTACCAGTCGACAGCGATGTGGAAGAGTTTTTTGACGCCATATTTTAGTTTGATTTTAGTTAGTTGTAATTAGCGTAGGGTTTTATTATTATTATTATTTTTTAATTTACTGTAATTATAGTTTTTAGTTGTGTATGTAATAAGTTAAATTGAATTAACATATCTAGTTTAAACTTTCGTTTCAGTGTACTGGCAAATAGGTACAGATGATTGCTATCATATCTCAATAGTCTATGAGAAAGTCTACGACTACGGGGAACCCAAGTTTCTGTACTCAACGCTGCCAGTTGACAATTCTACAGAACCTTTAGAAATAACTAAATTCAACAACGAATATTCGTGCCCGTAATCTGCTGCCACTATGTTAGTTCGAACGAAGATACGTTACGGATTCCTGCTAAAGTTAGCATTAGTACCGTTAGGATTCCGTTTTTAGGGTTCCGTACCTCAAAAGGATAAAACGGATTTCTTACAGGATCACTGTGTTGTCCGTCTGTCTGTCTGTCAAGACCTTTTATCTCGGGACACACATGGAGGTATCTAGTTGAAATTAAAACCATATACCCAGGCCTGCGGTCCCTACTTGTGAAATATTCAATGTATACACCGTTAAATTTTAATCGTTTTAATCCCGTGGAGGGTCGATCCGGTACATGAAACACTATCGATTTGTAAAGATAAAATTAAAAAATAAAGTACCTCTTTTTCAAAACTCGTATTAATTTACGCATGTACGAAATTAATTTCTTTAAGAAAAAGTCAGCTGAGCGAGTTCAATGACCTGTAGGTACTTTGTACGCAATGCCAACTATTAACTACAGGTCATTGAACTCGCTCAGCTGACGTTTTCTTAAAGATACTAATTTCGTACATGCGTAAATTAATATGAGTTTTGAAAAAGAGGTACTTTGTTTTTTAATTTTATCTTTACAAATCGATAGTGTTTCATGTACCGGATCGACCCTCCACGGGATTAAAACGATTAAAATTTAACGGTGTATGTTACATAGCGAAAAATAAAGAAACGGCCGTTTATGTCTCAAAAAACGTGTCTATATTTCGACACTCTCAAGGGAATCAAAATTCATTGGTTACTTCGCGTTGGCCTAAAATCCTGAAATTTGGCATAAAAACAAGGTCTCATAGCACAAGGATAGGAAAAATCTGAGGACTGTAAATTGGTAATTACGTCACAAAGAAATGTAACTTCGGTTCACCCACTTTAATTAAAAATAAGTTGGTTATACATAAGGGGCAGGCTGAAAGATAAGTTTACTAAAAGGTAGCGCCATCTCTATGTTCTTGCCTGAAGTAAATTGCAACTAAGTTAACTTTAACTTAGTCGGTTGGCCTCGACAACCCGTTTGCATTTAAGTTGTACGTAATGTCGATAGATGTCGCTGTAAGTACCGTTTTAAACGAATGTTTGACAAAATGTTTGTACTTATTTATTATTTAATTAGTACCGAATTCAATTTGCTGATCATAGAAGTTGCTAGATTTATAAATGATTCATAGACGAATAAACATTAAATTCTTGTACTCCATTTATTTAGGTACTAACTATGTAAATGTAAACAATCTTGACATGTCTTCTATCTAAAAAATATCTAAAATACAATATATAAAATTGTTAACAATTAAGTAGGTATTTACCTAAACCGATGATAAGTAATTAACTAAATTTAAATAATCTTTCCTATACAAAAAAAATTAAAAAATATTATAAATATTATTTTATTATTAATTAATTTAAATTATCTTTTTTTATTCTCCTTTCGCGGGTATGCTGGAAGAGATTTCGTTAGAAATAAGCATCACCTATGTACCTATTTTTTTGTTTCTGTCTCTTTTCTTATATAAGTCAAGTGTGTACCTACATGAATTGTTAAATAAATAAATAAATCTTTGTGTCGCCTTCCCATTGCAGGTGTGGACGTAACGTCGAACTCCAAATACGTACATAGGATTAACAATCCAATACACCCGTACGTTGGATTGTTAATTCAATGTACTGAGCTCTTGATTCGTCGCTGCGGCCAGCGCTGCGCTTAAGGCTGTTTTCTTAGAGAATAGCACTGCTGGACTTCTCTCAAAAAGGGAAATAGAGGGAAGTAAGCTCAGTAATAACGGTAAACATACGATTTGTATATCCTAGGTTCAAAACAAAGGAGGTGCTCATATATCCTTTACATTTCATTTTTATCATCACAGCTTTCAAAAACTGTAAAAGAATACAACGTAAGGAAACTGGCATGGTCTAGAATTACTAATAAGCAGTGGCGTGCCTGATGCCTTTACAGGGGGCAAGCCAAGGAATCTTGACCTAACTACTACTTACCTACAATCGTGGAAATTACAGACACAATAGAAAGACAATAGGTGCGCGAACGCCGGCGTTCGCTTGGGGTTTAATGAATTAAAAAAAATCTCGTGCTACCACGTGTCATCAGTGCAGTAATGCTGATTTTTCTGAATTGCTACACTTTACTTTTTCAAACACTTGTTATTTATAATAATATGTAATATTATTGGCAAATACTCACAATTGAAACAGCGGTAGCTTTTCGTTGTTCGCTTTTTTAAAACACACTTATCACTAACTGTCGAGAAAGAGAACCAACTTTCTATTGGCGGTTTACCAAAAATAAAGAATGAATTAACAGCGTTCAAGTACTTTTGAGAATTTTCATGGCACTCGCGAAGTTATTTAAGTCATACCTGATGTATTCCAAGCATTGTTATTAACTTTTCTGAGAAATATTCAAAATAGTAAAGTTACAAGATTACTTATATTTATCTTTAAAACTCAAACCCTACCTGGCCAATATCAATTCCACACATAATAATATCCACACACAACCACAAGTATAGTTTCCGAATTCATAAACTGTTAAATGACGGAAAACAAAAAAAAAACTATCAAAACAATAATTACGTACAACACGATAACCGATCAAAGCAAATTTGAACTGAGTACTTTTTAGTTCGTACAACTTTACGCGTCATAGAGGGCGCCTCGTATTATAATATGCGTAAAAATTTACGTAAAAAAAAACCATTCATAAATTTACCAAAGCCCAGCTTTTTTTTAGAACAAAATGTTCGACGAGTATTTGCACACAATAACAAATTACACCCACACACACTCAAAATTTGACGTTTTTATATCAAAAGTAGAGATAGAAGATGAAGCCTCATAAAAGCCTTTGAGGCAGAAAAAGACAACAACACATTAGTGTTCATCTCTTTCTTTTGTTAAGTGTTAGAGTGAGATCGGAGAGATTTCGCTCAGAATGGCATCCTCGCTTCGCCCTGGTATCGTCTTATGAATGATTTTTGAATTCCGCACAACACAGTGGCAACTTAGCGTAACCGCGTAAGCGCGCGAAGTTTAAAGTTTAGATTTTTGTGATAATTAATTGATTGGTCGTGTTCTATGAATTAGGTGAGGTTTTGGTAGGTCAAGCTGGGCTTTTTGGCTTATATGGCGGGCACGCCACTGCTAATAAGCAATTTGAAAACTTATAATATGACATCCACAACTCTACACAGAACACGTGTGGTACCTAGATAAGGTACGGTGCCCTCGAGATCGCCAGTAAATATTTTATTTTAAGGCGTATAGTCCCTTGAACCATCTGACCGAAATTATGTGAACGCAACTCTCGCACTCGCCTAGGCGGCAGTACGCAAATCTGTGCATTTATTTGCGGCCAGCAGCGCCCGGAAAGCGCTTTAAATCCATTTTCTCCGCGAGATATTGATTGATTTACACATGCAATGTTCACTTTGAAAAATATTTAACCACCAATTTTTATGTGTAAAAATGTTTCTAAAGGTCCAAGCCGTTTCGAAGGAGTAGGGAAAAGTTGCGAAAAGTTGCGAAATTGCTAAATATTTGTTTTTGACAAAAGTATTAATTGCACGAAAAAATCAAATGTTGATATTATTGTTCATGAATCTATAATAAACATATATTTTTTTCAAACTAATTGACCTAGCCGTTATGGAGGAGTAGGCCTCAGAAAATCACTGTTTTATGGCACTTTTCGGGCGTTTGACCCTTAATACGTAAAACTTTTGAAGGGAAGTAGATATAATGTGTATGGCACATTTTTATTTTAGACTCCAGTAATAATGACTGAGAGAGGAGTGGTGGCCGAGTGGCGGTGCTATTCTCTAAGAAAACAGCCTTGAGCACAGCGCTGGCCGCAGCGACGAGTCGAGAGCGCAGTACATTGAATTAACAATCTAATGTATAGGGCTATTGAATTGTTAATCCAAGTACCTAATTGGATTTCGTCGCTGCGGCCAGCGCTGCACTCAAAGCTGATTTCTTAGAGAATAGCACGCTTGTAATGGCTCTGACTTACGAGTTGTAGGTCGCGGGTTCAAACCCTGCCAGGCGCATTACTTTGTGTAATTTAATTCATTACCACTGCTCTCAAAACGGTAAAGGAAAACATCGTGAGGAAACCGGCATGTCCCAGAACCAACAATTCGAAGACATGTGACATTCACCAACACGCACTAGGCTTGTGTGGAGAATTACGACCCATTCCCTCTCATAGAGAGGAGGTCTGAGTTCCAGCAGTCTGTGGGAACATTAAAAAAAAGACGTGTGGCACTCGGGGACTGCCGCGGTAAAGCTATTGCATAGCATTTTTATCAACTTATGCAATTATAATTATTTGTTTATTTTATTTATGCAGTATTTTTTTTCCTTTGTTTTTTTTTCTTTGATATTAACTCTTTGAATGTCATAATTAGAGACACAATAGAAAGACAATTACCTTATGTCGGACTGTGTAACTTAAGACATTCGAAAGGTTAATTGAAGTTACACTTTCACACATTGAATTGAATTTTGATTGATTGTTCACTCATTTGTTTTCTTATCGGTCACCACGCTCAAAAAACAAATGAGTGGGGGGTGTTAGGTTATTTTCGTTACGGAATTTCTGGATTCGGTCTCCACGCTCAAGGCCCGCGATAGAAGCTATGCAATAGCTTAAAAATCTGATGATGTAGTTGAATTTTTTTTTATTCTAAATAAGAATTTTAAAATAGATCAAAGCATGACGCATTAGGTTCTGGAGATGCTATCGCTTACTGGAAGATTCAGTATTGGTAGACTAATGACCCAGGTCGCAGGAATGCGATAGATGCGAAGCGAATAGTCAGATTGGAAGATTTGCATTTGAATCACTGAAATGGTCCGGAACACTAATATCATTTATAACATTACTGATGTTCCAATCTTTCGGAACACTAAAATGTTTTGGAACAGTGTCTCGGTTCTATAGTCTTCTTAGTTATAGGTTATAGATAGTCTTCTTAGTTGCTACACTCTTACCAGAGTAGTCGTGGTCATCATTGTGAATTAAAGAACATAATGTAACTATAATTTTGTAACTTTTTAATGATTAAAGAGTGTCCGTAGCGTTTCTTGCGCGTCCTTGCTCATCTACGCTACGCTTTACGCTTTATCTACTTTTTGTAATGCGCGAATAGATTCACCTTTTTTTTTGACTGATCGACCTTGACTATTCGAAAGTGCTTGTAAATGGTTTAAATGAAATAAATGGTTTTTGAAATTTAAGCATTGTTTTGAGTGGTTAACGTGGTTAAAACAGAATAGGAACCTTACCATAATATGGTAAAAATGTGAAAACGGAATGCCATCAAAAACGTGACTTGTAGAAAAACCAAGGCACGCAATGACTTGTGTTTGACTGGCCTGTTGGTCTAGTGGTTAGTGACCCTGACTGCTATGCCGGAGGTCGTGGGTTCGATTCCCACCCAGGACAAATGTTTGTGTGATGAGCATAATACATGGCATGATACATGCGATTGTCAAGTCCATCTAGGGCATCAAGGTCGCTTAAGTACGCACTGACTAAATTAACCGACTTGGTACTACGTTGATCTCACAACTTTATATGGGGATTAAATAGTAGTTTATGTGGCTAAGGGATAAAGCAGTGTCTTTAATACCTTTCAATCGTGGAAATTACAGACACAATAGAAAGACAATAGGTGCGCGAACGCCGGCGTTCGCTTGGGGTTTAATGAATTAAGTCGCGGGCGGCATGTTGATTTCCGAACAAAACGAAGGTTGCTGATTTTAATCCCGAACGACAGTAAGGGGTTTATAAAATTAACTCCCGAGCATTGCGAGGGAGTTAATAAAGAAACCTGAGTGAAGTGAGGAATTCAAGCCGCCCAAGACAAAGACAGCTTTATCTCCGTGTTGCATACTCTACTTTTTACACCATCTGTGAGATAATTAAAAAACAATTTGGTCGACCAAATCATATATTAGAGAAATATAAGTACTATATTTCCAAGTTCATCAAACACTGAAAATTCACTACTCCAAGATTCAATTTTGTATAATGCACCCGTCAGTAAGCAGGTTTTATTCGATTTTCTTTTTTTGTTAGTGGCCAGTTTGAATTTCGAGTCAACTTGTGCGATGCACGTACATTTTAATTCACAATGTTGACGATTTTTGGTGTTCCAAATTCAAATCTCATTATTCCCTGGGGATCGGCCATACTGCCTAGGGATAGAATGACTTGCTTAAGTGAGGTTTGTATGACGTATAAAACGACATTATTGAGCAGGTGGTGTAAAAGAGTTATTTATGCAAATGATGTATCTAAAAAATTGTACCGAAATTGCAAAATGTTTTAGTTTTTCATTGATTTATACTCTAAATACTAATTGTTTACTAAAGTTGAAGCTTCTATGTCTGCTAGAAGTGCCTTAGACTTTTGATGATCAGTCAGCCAGTGAGTGACAAAGAAACATATTACTTGGGGTCGGCGCAACACATTTTTTTCTTTCATTCTGTCCTGTCACTCTTTACACTATCACTAACTCCCTTTTCTTTCATATCACTCCTCACACAATCCATCCATCGTTTCTTTGGCCTCCCTCTCCTTCTACATCCATCTACATGTATACTTCGAACTCTTTTAGTAACAGGCGTTTCATCCCTCCTCTTCACATACACCATACCAAGACAAACGATTTCCTTTCAACTTTCAAACTTCCTTTAATATACTTATTGCTCACTTTATCCGTTCTTGTGACACCACAAATCCATACTAGATTAACAGTACGAGGTATGTATAGCGGTATAAGTAGCAGATTAAATTAACATCCTCAATTAGCCGGTAACGAGTGTACTTACGCTACAATTGAAAATGCACATGAATTTCAAGTTCGATGGACTAACGGGATAGGGGTTTTAACAGGAAAAGCGGACACGGGAAACAAGACTAGAATAGGTAAACGGAAAAAGGATTACGAGGAGTTTGAACCTATGAAGGTAAATCTGCTATGGATAGATCTTTTTTTCTACGTTATTTCGTAAATTTTATTGGAATCTGCCCTATGCACCTTCACCCGCGTGACAGTAGGAAAAGTTATACTAGTTCCACAGGGAACAAATTCCTAGGATAAAAAGTAGTCCAGGACATGGTCTACTCATGTGCCAATTTTCATCCAAATCTATTTAGCCTTTTGAGCGCGATGAAGTAACAAACATACACAGATACAAACACGAATTCAAAAACTTCCGCTACCGCTTATGCTTTCGTACTGATATACTATCAGTATAAGTTTAGGAGTAAACAGACGATCAGTAATATGTCGATTCGCCTAATATAATTTATATACTTAAGTAAATCATTATTAGAGCTTAGTTCATTTTATTTAAACTAAACTAAAACCGTGAAGCAACAGAATGTGCTGTATTTTGGTTTCTGCAAGGCTTCTGATTGATTTAATAACGTTATCTTGTTACTTAAGTTAAGTGCCATGGAATTCACAGTCTTCTTCTCATAATTTCTGACTATCTCCGAAATTGCTAGCAATTGGTTTTGGCTCACACGATTCGCATGCTTATTATACATGATCAAGTGTAAGTCAGGGTTTCATTTTAGGTCCCCTGCTTTTCTTGATTATGGTAAACTCTTTATCAGAATGTATAGCTCTTCAGCATGACATAAACGCCTTGAGTAAATAAGCAGCCACCAAAAAAATAGGTTTTAACACTACAAAATACCAAATAATGAGGTTGGCCCGCAAGCAAAATCCAGTATGCAGTCCGATTACACCTCAAAATTCTGGTTCGAATTGTTAACCAATTGACCACTGCCTGTAAAATTATTCATTTTTACATTGATGCATTGGACTTGCATGCTGAGTTGGGTCAATTAACCTTTTGAATGTCTTAAGTTACACAGTTCGACATAAGCAATTGTCTTTCTATTGTGTCTCTAATTACGGCATTCGATGAGTTAATTAGTTCTGAATAATTAAAATCGCTCTAGAAACTTATTTAATGAACCATTTTGTCGTAGTTGTAACTCGATTCACCTCCCCTGTACCGCATATGCTAATGAAGCTGATCACGGTCGTGGACACCAACCCTGGATTAGACGTCTTTGTTTATAAATGGACGACGGTAGTGATATTGTTAGAATATTTACAGTTCTGAGAGAGTGAAAGCAGTAAAAGGATTAAATTATTTTGTGTTAATGGTAATTTTTCTTTACTAAAATCTATACGTAGTCGTATAATAGATCTGTAGAAGTTTTTAGTTGTGCGCGCATCACGTAAAATATACGAAATCGATGGAGATAACCTTTATACATTAAAATTGTGTGTAACTTGATATATTACTCAAGCTTTGTTTCATCGTAATCGGTTGACTATATCGAAGGATATGCTACATTCATTGATTGTTATGCGCTATGAAGTACGCCGGGATAGCTAGTAAATAATAAAAATAAAATTACTGCACTTATGTAAGTATGTATTGGTGACAATACGTATGGAAGCAGATTCTAAGAATTGTTATAGAAGCTCTTGTAGCAACATCTATGGCGCCACATAAGAACTACGAAAAAAGTACGAAATCCTGCATCGCGCAATCAAAGTTCTCCGCACGATTTGAACATATACAACAGCCCGTAATCATCTATCGGGCAGTAGCCCACCAGACTATAACACCTGTCTGGTCGGAGGATCCTCCCTTTTCAACGGAGGTATGTGGGACTTTACTCTCTGTTCCGCCTATCTCCAAACTCTAAAGCCTAGATGTCACGACCACACACGGCTTTCGAGTTAATTGTGAGTATCCATTATGTAAACGGTTCACATAAGTAATTAAATGCCAGAATGTTTATTAATGCTCTACTATAACTCTGGTAGTAGGACTACGGTAGAAATAAAAAAAAAAATAGCCAACTGCAAACATTTCTACGATGCGATGGAAAATATGGCACTTACTACTACATACTACTATTTACTACTTGGCGTTGGCATTTTTATTGTTATCCACTTACTTATTTTTATATCCATATAATTTACATTGTTAAATATTTCTTTAAAAAAACATTTTAAAAATAAAAAAATAGTTGCCTGCCGGTGTCCGGAACAGGGTCCAAGTGTTTAGGGCTCCAGAGACAGGAAGGTATCGAGGAGTACTACTTTCTGTATCATTATTATTATTATTGTCCCACAGCTGAGCAAAAACTTCCCTCCATTTCTTCCTGAGATCATAATTTTTTACCTCTTCTTATCAATTTTTAAAGAAGACATCTAGATCATCATGGTGTTAGGGAACTAATTCTGTGTTTTACTGTCACTGCAATGGGTAGCTCGCTGCTCGGCCATCTGGTAACCGTTCGGACCGAGGCCAAGTCGTTGACAGCGCGTACCCAGTGTTCTACGCACTCTCAAACAGATGTCAGGAAACCGTAGCGTACCCAACATTGACCCTTCTTTATGGTGGGAAAAAATCGTGCAATGACATCCCCCGCTCTTAGGCGTAGCAGGAGATAGTGTCAGACTCTTACTGACTAAAAGACCCACCCCGTTCCTTCTAGCCTTCATACCGGGGCTCGAGCGCCCTTTCGGATAACCCTGGGCCTCAGTAGGCTTTGATCCGGCTGGGACCCTGCTGTTGCTGACAACTCCTTGAGGCGCGCGGGGGAACAGTGCGCGCCGTCGGCGACTTGGGCTTGGTCCGGATAGTTACCGGACGGCCGGACAGCGAGCTATCCATTGCTCACTGTCCGCAAGCCCGCGCCTACGGTGGCCGGAAATCGGAATCAGAATCCCGGCGGCGGCGGTGGCGGCGATAACGCCGTTGCCTGATGCGTTCGGCCTCCTCCTTTGCGAGCATTACTGCTTCGCAGAAGTCGGCGACCGCCTGCCACTCCTCCTCGCTCCGGACCATGGCCTCAACCAAGGCCCGGCGCGAGAGGTCTCCGCCGCCGATCGCCCCCACGAGGGCACGGCGGTACTCCGTCCAAGCAGGGCACACCTCGACTGTGTGCTCCACCGTGTCCTCCGGGCATTCCGCACAGTGGCGAAACCCGGGCGTCACTTCCGCACGAATCCGGTGCAGAAAACTCCCGAACAAACCATGTCCGGTGAGGACCTGCGTCATGCGGAAGGTAAGGACGCCGTGAGGTCTTTCTAGCCACGCCTCAAAGAGGGGACTTACCGCCATGAACCCAACATTGGCCCTGCTGGGCCGCATTTCTTTCAAGGAGACCCATGACTCTAGAACCCAAAGGGCAACTAAAGTATACAGATGTCGTTTTAATCTTTAAAAATCGGACACGCTCTTCCGAGAAGTGATCAGATGATTTCACACCTTAAAAAAAATATTGGTCCTGAAGGCAGAATCAATGGCAACGATCACAAGAAAAGTAGTATGTTTCTAATTCCTCCATCATAAGAGCCCATGACCATGACAGCCTATTTTAACACTAATCATCTACAACACACAGTCTACATTAGCCTGTCAAAAATGTTACGTATGATGGATCAGAAACATTTCTAAATAACAAGAAAATGAGAGAAATCCTAAGTTAGAGGGGGGTACGCGATTCAAACGTGCGTCTCATTTTGGTGTCATTTGGTGAAACTGTCATATTATGACTTATCAGATTAGATTACAACCCACGAGTCCACCTGTTGTTCCCACGATCCCTACAATGAAACACTTGTTGTGGCCCGCGGTAGTACTTACTAAACCCCTTATTAAATAAATACGGAGTGCAGTTATGCCAACCAAACCCAGCACTGTATCAAAAGTACCTATGGTAAACCTGAACGTTATACTCGTACATAAAATGTCTACATTTAAAAACGATCCAGATTGTTTTTTTTTGACGTTGATAGGTTCGCGCTTGGCCGCTATCTGACCTGATGGAAAGCGCCGATGCGTTCGACGCTGGTGCGCGCTTACCTAAAAGTATCCTGTTCACTCTTGGCTTAAAGATTCCCGGGTTGTAGCCGTCAGGAAATACAGACTCCGGCAAGGAATTCCACTCCTTAACTGTACGCACAATGAGTGTGTTTCCAAAACGTTTTGCGCGTATAAGATGTGTACCATGTACCGGTGGCGCATCGCTGTACGTCTGGTGGATTTAGGCTATGCGATTCCAACATAATATTCCCCGAAATGCAACCGATGGAAAACCAACAGGCTAGCAACTCGTCCACGTCGATGTTCAAGACTTTGAAGCCTCGATTCTAAGAGTGCATCATTGCCAATGGAGAGGATTGTCTACGTACTTTTTCTTCTTCTTACTCTTTCTTTCTTCGACTGATGAAAGAGTAACTGCGTCCTTAGAACGCAAATAGTAATTGAAGGAACAATGGTTTGATTTTCGAAAGAGAAATCCAAGGTCAGGACAAAGAAGGAACATAGGTGTAGTTTTAGTCAGCAAAAGTCTGACACGCCCACCCACTCCGTTAAACAGTGGGAAAATATATTGGATGATTTTCCACTTTAAAAAAAGGTGGATTCAGTCGGTAAAAGTCTGACCTTTCCTCTATCTCCGCGAAGAGATCGAGAAGTTATTGATAATGATGATTCTCTTCCCCCCCAAAAAAAGCATCTCAAAAATCTGTGCTGCAAAATGTCGCCGCAAAGGGACCACATGCCACAGTCACAAACGCCGCCACGAGAAGCTAAAAGCGACCACAAGTGGCTTGTGGCCATTGGTTGCTTTTTTATTTTAGGTGGGAAAATCATCCAACGACATCCCCCGCTCTTGGGTGGAGCGGAAGATATTGTCAGACTTTTACTGACTAAAAACCAATTCCTGTGCCTTCGTTACCTATCGTCCTGAGGCCGAATCTTTCTTTCAGAAACAAATCCTTGGCACCAGTAGGCTTCGACTCGCTCGGTTTGCTGACAACTGCATGAAGCGCGCGTGGAACAATACGCGCTGTTGACGTCTTGTTGTCGGTCCGGACGATTATCGGACGGTTGGACGGCGAGCGTGCGGCGGCATTTTGTGTCGGCGTTTAGTGGCCAGTGTGGGCCACAAGAATCGAGCAGCGGCGATTTGTAGCGTGTGTCAGTCACCGCAGTCTACCGTAGGTGGCGAATACATACGAAATGTATGAAACCTACAGGAAAATTGGAATGTGTGCGGCGATCGTTATATTTTCAAGGAAAATCTCTACTAGTCGCTCAAGTGGCTTGGTGACCATGTATTTATGACGCCAACCAGGAACCATAACTGGCTTATAACTTTGTGATTTTTCATAATACAGTTTATACATAGGTTCTTTACATAAAAATACGAGACAGGTATTTCAGGTGTCATAATACTAATAAGGTTGTATAAAAGCGAAATACCACTCACTGATTAATCACGATATCTCAGAAAATATAACACCTATAAACTTAGAATTTGGCAGGTAGGTTCGTTATAGGGTGAAGACATCCTAAGCAAGCTAAGAACGGATTTTCCATAATTCACCCCCTAAGAGAATGAAACGTGATGTTTGTTTGGAAAAACATCACGCGGGTGAAGCCGCTTGCAGAAGCTAGTAATTTATATGGCAGAATAACGTTTGCCGTGTCAGTTAGTTATATGTATACTAGGGGTTAAATCAGTAAATAAAAACACTTAGGTTTGCAAAGAGATGTGTCAGAAAGTACAAATTCGTGATAAACAAACAGCAAGAGAGACAAAATTTCACAATAAGCAGTGAAGATCAGTTACTTTGCTCCCATTTCTGACGAAAATTACTCTCTAGTAATCACGTCATGCGTTTTATCTTTTCATTTAATCTATTCTTAAATTTTGCAAAACATTCTACTAAGTTTTTAATGAAAGCTTAATGTCCCTTTGTCTCGTCAAGTTAATGGTTACATATAAGGATGAAATATAACAGGAAGTAGAAAATATTTTCCTTATATGATCTAAGTAGGTATGTAGAGATGAGGGCGTGGACGTTTGCGAAATTTAAGTTATCGATGATTTTTTTTTTCCAAGACTTATTAATAGCTGAAGTAATAGACACCTGTACGTTCCTGTATAAGGTCATGGCAAATAAAAGCTACATACATTCAGAAAAAAAAATATTAGGTTGTTGGTAAGCCAATCAATGGGCTGAGGAATTTTTCGAAAGGCCTCAAATTACGGAGCACTTGAACTCGAAGCGCTACTGAAGAAACCCAGGTGGATCTTAGGATATTAAAAATCTGATACTCCCTCTCGCTTCACTGGTGGGAGTTGAAGGAGTTATTTGACATTTCCCGACCTCAAAAAACAGTGAATTGCCTTATAGAATAAAAATATACATATAATAAAGTAAGACCGCATTGACAAAGAAAATACTTAGCACTTTTACTAAAGTGCTATTTTTTTTTAAGAAATGTTTATTTCATATTTTACAACGCAGAGAAAATGGGTTTTATAATTTTATACATAATAAAACTAAATACTAAAGGTAACCTACCGGATAATTACGATACAAAACTAAACAGTTATAATGTCGTAACATTAATATGAAAACTCATTGTTTAACTGAGGTGAAGACCGAAAACCCTTTATGATCCTTATCAACAAATCAAACTCATCCTTCCTTTCATTTCATCATCCGAACTAGATTAATACAAAGCGAGCCGCCTCTAACATCGATTGTTTCACGTCCCTAACGGTACCAAAACATCGATATTATCGACAAACCGTTATCACACCCCTTTGTATTTTAATCGATAACACTAAATTTAAATCGATTTAAATTCAGTTGCGTTTCTTGGCACGTGTTATAAAATGCGTGCGCTTAAACAATTAGAATTGGAAAGGGTAAAAATGAATAATATTGTTTCAATCATTTCTAATTCAGGGAGTAAGCTAAAGTCGTGTATACGCTCTGAACACGTGGCAAATGACATGAAAATCGTGCGTGCGTATGAATGAATAGTGATGAGCTGTGTTGTCGAGTGTATATCGACAGTTTTTGTCATCACTTATTTTCCTAGACCAGATGTTACATTGCCAAGATACCTATACCTACATGCAAATGTAATTAACCTAGAAATAAAAGAGTGAATAAGTATTATACAACTGTGTATATTTTACTGAATAACATAATCTACACTAATATTATTAAGAGGTAAACTTTGTGTTTTTGTTTGTAGGAGGTAATCTCTGGAAGTACTGATCCGATTGCTAAAATCTTTTCACCGATAGAAAGCTGCTTTATTCCTGAGTGACATAGGCTAAATTTTATGTACGCGAGCGAAACTGCGGGCAAAAGCTAGTTATTTATAAAGAATACCAGAATTAAGAACAAGTAAGAGATTATGACCTTATACATACAGTATTTGATGACTGCACATAATGTTTTCTTTTAAAAGAAAGCAACAATCACATGGAGATAACATTGCACTGTATTCACAAAATAATTCGTGTAGAATCCTTGAGAACTCACAAAATTAACAAAAAAATTTACTTGTTTCGATAAATTTTATTCACTTATCGACATTTAAGCACGCAGTCACATCCCTACAATAAAGCTGTCGAGTCGTGCGCTACCCTGTCGATTGTTTTCATATATCGGCTCCATTTCGATTAACACGAATGAAGGAATCGTCTTCTTTGACGGTAATCCATTTTGTATGCATCGTTGGTACTCGTGTGAGGTGAGGGGCTGCATTTTTGCACCCTAATTATGAACATTTTGCTTGATTTTTGGCCATAATAGTGGTCGGTTTTATGAGAAAAATTTGTTTCGGTATTCATTTTGGTGTATCTGAGTATTTGTCTTTGTTTTTAGAAAACGAGGAGTATTCTAAAATTAAAAAAAACTCAGATACTCCTTGCGTCGTTTATGCTCGATGCTGAGGGTCGACGACTAAATTTCTTGTGGAGTATATTTCATCTGTTGTCCTATCTTCGGCAATGCGAATGGTGTCGCAGACTGTGGTCTCCAGTGTAGCACGGATGTGATCTGACCAACGTATCGTTTTGCCGCTGGGCCTTTCTACATATTTAAGATCTGTTGTCCTATATTCGGCAATGCGAATGGTGTCGCAGACTGTGGTCTCCAGTGTAGCACGGATGTGATCTGACCAACGTATCGTTTTGCCTCTGGGCCTTTTCCTATCTATTTAAGATAAACAATAAAAAAAACATTCCAAAATTTAATAATTTCCAAAATAAATGATTAATTACTTGAAAGGTGAAAATTATCTCATTGGATGTTCCATTGAGTGCAGAGCAGTTGTTTAGTTATATATTTATAAATAGTTGCTGCCAGCGGCTTTTCTTGCATGATAGTAAAACATTATCCCAAGGGTCCAAGAGGGAGGGAAGATAGAGACCGCGGGGTCCCGGTCCCAAGAGCCCCAACCCACTGTTACACTAATATTAGACTGGCAAAAGTTTGTATTTATAAGTGTATTTCTTTTTCCTTTTTTTTTCTATAACAAAATAAGTATTTGTATATTATCGCATAATGAAAAATTTTAGGTATATTTTGTCAGTTGACCCCGTTAATTGACTTTTTCATGATACATCTCACAAGGTGGACCGATGACCTGGTCAGGGTCGCGGGAATCCGATGGATGCGTGACGCACAGGACCTGTCGTTGTGGCGACGCTTGTGGGAGGCCTACGTCCAACAGTCAAGTGGACGTCTTTCGGCTGATATGATGATGATGATGATGATGATATATCCCTAGACGAACTGACTGATTGGTTGTTTTGATGATTTGAATCATAATAATTACGTAAATATATACGTGTTACGATCAAAAATCAAATTTTGATGAACATAGAACCTAACTATAATCTGGAAAATTCTTAAAAAAAATTGATTCTGCTGGCTATCCTAGTGCTTTCACCAGAAATTGGTTTCAATCAGATCAAGGTGCATAAAACAAAAAAAAAAAACATTTTTTTATTCCTTCCATCATTTATTTTATTTTTAACTAGCGGCCCGTCCCGGCTTCGCACGGGCAATAAATATAGTCTATGTTACTCATGGTGAATGTAGCTTTCCAATGGTGAAAGAATTTTTGAAGTTGGCACAGTAGTTATTGAGTTTATTCATTACAAGCATACACACAAAAATACAAATTTTCCCTCTTTATAATATTAGTGTAGATATCGCCTGAAGTTTTTAGGGAGATTTCTTCTAGTGAAGATCAGCGGCTGTTTTAATATTCACAAATTGATTCCTAGTGGAAATTCTGATATAAATTTGGTATAATTTTGTATCTCAAGTGTTGGCGCTACTAGAAAATACATATGTGGAATCATTGGAACAGGCACAATCTCTGTCAAATGGAGCTGAGAATTTTATTGTAGTGTTGATTACTTCAGCAAAGTTTGCCAAGAAGATTGACTAGATAGGCTCTTAATAAACTAGTGCGCCTCACCATCAATGATTGCATCACTGCATACCATCAGGCGGGATCGCAGTCAAGTACTAGTTTATAACAGATAAAAAAAAAAAACGATACATTTACTGCAAATACTACAAAAACTTTAGAATGTGTACAGCCATATATTATTGTTAAATAAATTAACAACCCTTACAAAGACATGGTTTAAAGGACTTAGGATACAATAAAAAAAAAAAATCACTTCTCCATAAACATTTTATACACCGTTAAATTTTGATCGTTTTAATCCCGTGGAGGGTCGATCCGGTACATGAAACACTATCGATTTGTAAAGATAAAATTAAAAATAAAGTACCTTTTTTTAAAACTCGTATTAATTTACGCATGTACGAAATTAATTTCTTTAAGAAAACGTCAGCTGAGTGAGTTCAATGACCTGCAGGTAGTAGTCGGCGTTGCGTACTGATTACCTACAAGTCATTGAACTCGCTCAGCTGACGTTTTCTTAAAGAAATTAATTTCGTCATTTAACGGGGTATTTAATTATCCTTTAAAAGAAAACAACCAACTACATCAACGAACACATTACCTAAGTACGTCTTTGTCTACAATTTTCTACAAAGCCATTCTTTCCTCGTAAACCAACCTACCTATAGTCCATAATCACTCAATCATTCATAAGTGCAGTCACACCACTTCCTAACATATTCCACAATGGTGCCGCCACAAACCCGTGCCAGTTAATCTGTAAAACGCCATTCAACGTGTCACATAATCCAACCGCGTTGATATTTTCCTTTTTAAGCAGAATCCAGGATGTATGGTTATATTTGCATGAATATTTATCATACATATCGCCGGCCATGCCGTAAAGTGCATTTTAATACATTTTTATCTGACACCATAGAGAATGAGGCGACATAGCGGACAAAGCCACTGATGGAAATAGTATTGCCAAAACTTTTTGAATCATTAAATCGTTAAAACTTTGTTCTGAACACAATGTTATTTTTTATTCATAGCCATTACTTTCCTTCAAACGGCTCCCCAAGTCCTTCTAGACATTCTTCTCTCGTGCCGTCTCGAACCAGTTCTCATGATACGCATCCAAATCATCTCGCCACCTCTACAAGGTGTAAGGGACAGTCCTCCGAAAAAAAAATTCGACCTCTCCATACAACTGTCCAATCAAGTTTATAATTTTCTATGGCGAGGCGGATTTTTTTTTTCGTTTCCTGATATTTTTTTTTTTGTGGAAGGTTGTTCAGTTTCGTCTACTGAGCAAACCCTTAAAGTTTGTGGAGGGCTGTCCCTTACACCTTGTATAGAGAAGGAAATACAATAGACAACACAATCATATAGAGCAATAAAAAGCTGAAGCGTCAAATGCTACAGACGGCATTGTCAAAATTCTCAAAACAAACCATGCATCGTCATTGTCATGGTTTCAGCTGAAAGACGTCCACTGCTGGACATATGCCTTTCCCTAGTGTTACCACCACACCCTTTAGTCCACCTTGAGGGAGGCCTTCCAACGCTGTGTCTTCCGGTGTGTAGTAACTACTCCAGAACCGTTCAGCCCCATCAACCATTTGCTCCGAGAGTAATGTGCCCTGCCTTCTGCCACTTAAATTTATTGGGCATTTGGGCACATTCCTCGCAGAGTATTGATGGTTGATTGGGCTGATAGATGCTAGACGCACAGGACTGGTTATTTTGGCGACATTTGGAAAGGTCTGTGTCCAACAGTGGATGTATTTTTATTGAAATGATGATAATAATAAAGAACACGTTACTTAGCGACATTTAATGTCAACTGTCATAGCCATAGTCAGAACTGTGTGCATGACATCAATATTACGAGTATTATCGTCTATAGTTACTGCCGGAGCGAAGTTCCGTGATCTATGTCCGACTCCAGTTGATTAAAAAATCGAATAAATTTTCAAATTATGAAACAACAGCGCGATTTATGAGAAAGTACAAATTAAATTGAAACCATACTTTTTTGGAGTCTTCTCAATAGAAATGGTTCTTCTTCTTCATCCTGCCCTTATCCCATATTACTTGGGGTCGGCGCAACACGTTTTCTTTTTCCATTCTGTCAAATGGTTACTTAAAAACTAATTTAAAATACACAAAGGTAAAGTTGATAATTGAATTGGTGGCGATTGATTGAAACTATTTCTTATTTTAACATAGAATATAATAGAATAAACTTTATTGACTACTTAAGTTTTTTCAAAATTATGTTCCTTCTTGTAACATAATTACTAAAATTGACTAAAACCATAGGTACCGTCTTATTACTGACACTGATATGTAGCCGACGTCCATAGAATAGGCTATAAGAACTTAAACAAACTAAAAAAGGGAGGTAATCGCCAAACTTAAGTGGTAGTTGCAAACAGATGACCGATGGAGCCAAAGGTTCTGGGGTGGCGACCAAGTACCGGAAGACGCAGCATTGGAGGGCCTCCTACATGGTGAACCGAAGACCTGGTGAGAGTCACAGAAGTTTGATGGATGCGTGACCCACAGGACCGCAGGATCTATGTTCAACAGTAGATGTCTTTCGGCTGAAGTGTTGATGATGATCTTCTTCTTTTCGTGACGATGCTCTCAAACTATATTTTTTCTGACCAATATTTGGCAACCTGTACAGCTCTGTTGTTGGCCTCGTATAGATCCTGAAAACTGCTGGTGGTTATGCAGGATGGGCAACATAGCAGGTGATGCATGTCCTGTGGAGAGGCTCCACACTGGCACTGTGTTAGAGATGGGTCGAGGAAGCCCCATTTGGCCAGATTGTTTTTACTGCGGCCAACCTGAATCTCAGTCGGTTTAGAGATTTCCAAATTGGCCACTGTAGTTCGCGTCCAAGGGGAATATGTTGCGATGGGGTGGTGAAAAGTGGAGGAGTTGGATCTTTCTGCCTTTACAGCGCGCATCTCACGGCCTCTGCATGGATAAAAAATTGTATAGCTACATAAAATACATAACTTGTAATTATTTAAAGTATGGTGTTCTACCGGTCATACATTGAAGTTTATGGCGTTTTAAAGGCACTACACGATGAGATTTTTGCCGAGATAAGCGTGAAGGTGAAGTCAGTGTAGGCTGATAAGGGTTTAGTGATATTTTTTATGGTTGAAATAGATACCGCAGTTAAACAATGTATTGTAGTTATAAAAAATAATAAGTGAGGTTCTTGCTTATAAGTGATAATATAAGTTTGTTAAGTTATTTTAGTATGTTCTTTAGAAAACTCTTTCATCATTGGATTTGGTAGAAACATTTTTCTTCTACGTAGGAAATCATCTAATGACATCTTCCGCTCTTGAAATGAGCGGGAAGCCGTATCAGACTTTTACTGACTAAAACTCACTCGTTTGTTCTTTCTCTGCCTTGCGTTGTGTCGTGTTCTTCTTTGCCTTTCAGGGCCCCGGGGCTTATTTTCACTTAACCCATGGCCCCTGTAGGCGTGCTTGGAACACTACACGCCGTCGACGACTTGGGCTCGGTCTGGACGGTTACTGTATAAAATTGTAGATTCAGTTGTTATTATATCTTGTATATATTAGAGATTTTGTTATTATATCATACATTACTTACCCGCGGGCGAAGTTGCGAGGAAAAACTAGTAGCCTTAATAATTGACGACTTTTGCAAGTTCATCACTACTGACGAGTGATTTAAATAGTTTATCTTTACATTCAACCCATGTACCAAACCAGAGCCATCTAATATGTCCAATTTATGACAAGAAATTCCAGTTCTTTTGAATGCATTGAGCAAATATTCCCAAAATTCTGACTAAATGCTGACGACTTATGGCTTAATAACAGGCTATTTATCCTTCACTTTATGATGTAAAAATTAAATTCACGTTACCCAAAGAATAACGCTGAGATTTTTCCCAAAAATAAACTTTCTGTCAATGTAAACAGTCGTTGTATTGATATTTTTGGAACGTACGAATCATATAAAGTACTCAACGTCACTAAAGATTAGGATACGACCAATCTCGTTTATATATGAACGGTTTTTAGGTGCATACAAATGTGTGGTAACCTTCAAATAACTGCCAAATAAGTTGAGTATAAAAACTTGTGTCCCTGACTTTTAGTGGTCCCGTTGAGTGTTCTTAGAAATTCACAGGACTGGGATTTTTTTTTCTGAAAGTATATATATATTTTAATTGTTACATGCTGGAGCTTGTACTTTTGTCTCTTCGCTATTTAAAACCGACTTCCGAAATAAGTTACTTTGCTCTTTAAAGTGTTTTTTTTAGGGTTTCGTACCTCAAAAGGAAAAAACGGAACCCTTATAGGATCTGTCTGTCTGTCTGTCAAGACCCTTTATCTCAAGAACGCGTGGTGGTATTACGTTGAATTTAAAACCATATACTCAAGTCTGCGGTCCCTTCAAGCTGTCAAAAAATCAAACGTCTAAGTTAACGAATAAAAAAGATATGGCCGTTTATGTTGCAAAAAAACTTCTATTTAGATAGTCTCAAAAATCGAAATTTATAGGGTACTTCCCGTTGACCCAGAATCCTGAAATTTGGCACAAAGCAAGGTCTTATAGCACAGGTACAGGAAAAAATCTGAAAACCGTAAGTTTGTTGTTACAAACAAGTCGGAAAAATCTTCGAGACTCCATTCGAGAATTGTAGTTTGCACGGAACCCTCAGTGCGTGAGTCCGACTCGCACTTGCAGTTTTTTATATTGAAGTCGGTAGTATTTTTTTCGTAAAAAGTTTTTTATAATTGTAAATGTTTTTTTTTTTTAAGAAAGTAATATCAAAATTGTAAATGACATGTAAATAAGACAAATAAAGAAATACTTAACTAAAAACAAAACAAGTCCAAAATACGCAAAAAAGAGCCAATACTTTACAAAATCGTTGCCAACTGCTCTCCCCACCACATCAGTTGTTTACGGCCCATTTAAATAAATTAGCCTGTGCACACATTTCCCACGCAATGTGTGATCGGAAAACCTTACTAAGGTATAATTTATTAATTTGTTTTCCACTAACGAGTAGGCTAATGCGAACCGGTGGGCCTCTCAAGCATGCAATGTTTTATGCAATAATGAGCCAATGAACAGTGGCCTTACTATGACGTCTTGAAATCTTCATGATTACGGTGTAAGAGAGAGATGGAGATATACAGAACGAATAGCGCTGTCTCTTTGATGCATTTATTTATCAGTAAGTAATATCTGCCTTGTAACTGTAATGTAATTGTAACGTTAGTATTTCAAAGATTTTTTTCTTGGGAATTGAGAAAAGGAGGGAGAATAATAATAATATAATAATATAATAATATTCCACAACTACCACACAACGCCGTCTAGTCCCAAGCTAAGCAGAGCTTGTGTTATGGGTACTAGACAACTGATAAACATACTTATATATTTCTAAATACATACATATAGATAAATTACACCCAGACACAGAACAAATGATCATGCTCATCACATAAACATTTGTCCTGGGTGGGAATCGAACCCACGACCTCCGGCATAGCAGTCAGGGCCACTAACCACTAGACCAACAGGCCAGAATGACTTTAGCCAGTTATTAATTAATCAAAGATAGGTAACTTCCACCAATCGCCCTGTGTTCAGGTAGTGGAATATGGTCAATTTCCTGTCCTAGAGACGAGGCTGGAGCCTTTCTTGATAAAAGCCACACAGATTAAATGTTAATCAAAAATACCCTCGAGGTAACACAACAAATATGCTAATTTAAGGGTATTATTGAGCTGAAGTTCGAAATATTTGTTCATAAACTTGAGAACCTTTCAATAACACCATCCACAATAAACTGAGACGCATTAAAACATTATTAATTCTATAAATGAACATATTCCCCACATCTTGATATTCATGCTATCATAACATACCGCGGTACACAAATCGAGCACCCAATATTTTTCAAATAAAAACTTTGTAAACAAAAAATTGTAAAAAGTAAAGTTTACAAATTGAATGTTTGAATAGCCATACAAACTTTTTGTTCCATTCTTATGTTCAAAGTGTCTCCAACTTTTGTACCTCGTTATAGTGCAGGTTAGCCTGGGATATAGGATCACGTATATATCCTAGGCATCAATAATTCATCTGAACGCAGTCAGACAGGCTTGAAATAACAATGGATCAAAGTTTTACTCAAGCTTTTTTGGTGAAAGGTATAAGCATATAGCGATTTTGATTTCGAATACTCAATTTCTGGAACCTTGAAACCCTTTGCCTCTAATTTTATTTAGAGAAAATATTATCATTAGTTTCCACACTGTGATCTCACCCGCTTTGGGCAAAGGCCTTTTTTTGCTTGAACCAATGCTCACACCCTGTCCCAGCTTTACTCAGACTTTACCCGCGATATTAACTATACTATATGTGTAGTATATGCCTAGTTTATTTTAAACAACTGATAAGATGAACTGGATATGAATTCTCGAGAGTAGAGAAACTAGAAAGGTGAATTAAAACTGACAGCTGTCCCCAACTGGAGCAGAGTGACTCATGATAGAGTACAGTGGAAACAGCTAAAGGAGGCTTTTACATGGAGGCATACTGAATTAAAAGACATTAAGTAATCAACAAAAACGAAAAAGAGAATTAATAATTTAATGTTGTACACAGAGCGGCCAATTAAAAAAAAAATTGGCCAATCAAAACTAATGGTCGATAGGTAGATCCCAGTAGATCTCTGTACTTATAGCATACCTATAACAAGATTATTACTATATTTTGTTAACATGCAATTAATGATGGTCTACAAGCAGTAGACTCAGCTATTGCTAACGTCACATAATACGTACTTGGTATGCGTGTTATAAACGAAAAAGCAAAATCCAGAAATCTCCATATTATCATCACTTACACCACACACTATCAAGCTTAGCTTTAGCTGATTGACAGCTATAGCGCCGCCATCATAACCTGACCTTCCCAGCTCCCCTTCTCCCAACCAATCACGACCTACCAGGGGAACCAGTACACCTTTCAGAGCTCAAAACAAACTAGTTGTTTGTTAAGCGCATTACATCTATTAAGAACTTCAACGCTTGTATCTCTAATGTAATTCGCACGCATTAGACATTTAAATATAATTCAAGTAACTTATGCAAGTACTAAAACGGCTAATGGGTGGCATTAGGAACACTTGCACACTGTCCACATATTTTACCTTTGAGTTTAAATTTTAACCGCGTATTGCTTGTTAAACATTGTTCCAGGAAGAATGAAATTCTGACATTCTGGTCGTTGGAACACGTCATTTGGTACGGATTACGAATGGTAGGATGGATTACCTAGTACTCAGTGGCATCTAGTCGCACTGGCTATGTGGATATGGTAATTTTCGATGTTTGATGCAGGATTTCGTGGTAATAGTAGTAGGTTGGTTGTAAAAATGTGGTTAGTTGAAATAGTGGCACCGGTCCAAGTTTCAGCTTTGATATCGCGATTGGCTGAAGATGATGATGATTAACGTTAGCAGAAAGTAACAGACAATCGATGAGGCCGAATGTTTCTGGAGTAGCAAACGCGTACTGGAAAACTCAGCGTTGGTATACTCTGTCTAAAAAGCCAAACGACTTGGGAATTTTGTATAATATTTAACATTTTAAAAATACTTATATTCGATAAGGTTCTTCTATTAGTAAACAATGATCAAGATCTCTTAATCAACTTTGATTATTGAACCAGCGTTGACTACATCAGATTTCCTTAATAATTACCTAAGTCGTTTGATTTTTTAGATAGACTCTAGGCCTCTTGCAAGGAATGATGAGTACTGGAAAGGTTATGGGAATCTGATGGATACGAGACGCACAAAATCGTTGTGGCGACACTAGTCAAAGACCTATATCCCACAGTGGGAGTCTTCTGGCTAAAATGATGATGATGATTTTAACCTAAGACTTTTACTGCAGAGAGACGATGACGTCGCAAGGGCAAAAAGCAATATCAATTAACTGAATATAAGGATTAGTAGGCTTGCTCTCTGAAACGCAAACGGCAACTGTAATAACACGGGTGGCTTTTAGTCAATGTGGCTGTTAGTACAAGTCTGATACTTCCTCTCGCTCTACCTAAAGCGAACGGAGTTTTTGATGACTTTCCACCTAAAAACGAGGTAGTGCTGCTTAGATTAATGCCATGGGATGCGGGGTGTTCTTGTTTATACTCTGGAAGAGTAGTATTGTGTTCCTTTCTCATTGAAATTTTTACGGATTTATTATTCTGAAGACATTTTGACATTTCTCTGAGATCCGTCTGCTCATTCAGTTTCATTATTTCCATTGATCCTTATCAGTGGTCATCGTCTTCATGATCTTGTCCTATGTTAGTTAAGGTCAAGACAACACGTTCTTTCGTGTTTTTCTTCAGAAATATATGAAAAGGTTCAGATCCTTTTTAACTTCGCACAGGATCTTTGCATCTGTCCTGATATTACATCGATTTTGGGCTCTATAACTTGCGTATCTTTTAGTCTTTGATACAATTGAGTTGGTTTTGTTCTGGGTTACTAATTTTCTTTAAAATATTCTACAAGAGATGAAAATAGAGTTATTCTGGTGCTCATACCAGAATAACTATTTTCATCTCTAACACATCGCCTCATACAGAGATAATATCTCTGTACAGTTATATTATAACTAACTTGACAAAATTGATTATCGAAGAATTGTATTTTAAGAGGCTTGCCTGGTAATTTTTTTACTTGTAATAAGTTGCAATTCATAAGGGATGATAGTGCACCGCACCCCCATCTCGGCGCCTATACCTATAAACCAAAAAAGCCATTCAAATTTTGCAAATATTGGTCTCCCGTGTGCTATGAATAGTATTTACTACTTATATTTTTTTCGGGTAAAATAAAAAGCACTTGTAACTTATCAATTTCTTTATTTAACTTTGTTTTTTTTTTATTCTTTACTAAAGACATAAAATAAACTTAGTATTTACATAAATGCCACTATTATTATAGATAAATATTTACATCGAAATATAAACTTAACTATTCCTTTGGAATGCAAAAATATTTGGACGGAACCATATTCCAATACTTATGTGTAAACTATACAATATCTTAGAAATAATTAAAAATAAAATACTATTACATATTTTTCTTTTCTCCCCAAGTTGGTCTACCAGAGCTAATTTTTTTATTTTATTTTATTAGTGCGGATCGATATAATTCTAGAAATTGTAGTACTCTTATTTCTAAGTTATGTATCTGTCATGCATATGGCCAACTGAAACTGGCCAAATTGTTTAAACTTTATGATAATGTGAATTCTCGTTTGGCCATATTATTGATGTAGGATTCCTATGATAATAAAAGGTCTAAAGAAAGTAGGCCAAACGAGGATTTGACAAATCATCAGACTTTAATTTTTAAAACGATGTGCCAGTTTTACTAGGCCATATCATAAAGTGATCAATTTCTATGTTCTGGCCACGGCATATCTATATCTACAGAAAAATATTGGGGGAAGGTTTGTGTGTTTATTTTGCACACGCGCAAAGCCGGAGCAGATCACTAGTCGGATATAAATTTTTGGCCAACTTGAGGATAAGGCGTTACATTTGAGCTAAAAAATATCAAACCGAAAAATACTATCTACTTAGAATTTTAAATGCATCGAAATAGGAAGAAAAAAGTTCTACATCTAATAGTCGTAAAAGAAACCAAAAAAATTTCTTACTTTCGAGCTCTTTTTGAATTAAACTATTTTCTTTTTTGCCCGGATTCATTGTCTTACAAGATTACTTTTACCCACCAGTTTTTTTTTATGAATTTTGACATTGTTTTTATTTCAATTGACAGCCCGGTTGGCACAGTCGTGCAGTGGTTGAGCGATTGACTGCTATGTTGCATGTCGCGGGTTTGACTCCCGCGCAAAAAATGTTTGTAAATATGGCCTATAGATAGTTGTTGCGGGTTTAGGTGTCTTGTATATATGAGTTTACATTTAAGTGGACGCAGCCACGATAAATAATGTAAAATTTACATTTCAAAAATCAGTTAGAAAGCCCAATATATTACATTGTACATGAACTATTTATGTTTGTTCTATTTCGAAGGTAAAACATAACTCTTTAATATTTTTTTTCAAATATAAACCAAATTAATTTTTTACTTTAATCCCAATCACTTTCAATGAAAATGTAAATCAACTTTTGAACTCGTGATTTTTTTTCTATAGTTAATATTTTTGTACCTATTTTACTATACATACAAAAAAATAAACAATATTAATATTAAGTGACCATAGCTCTTTCAGGAGGCATTGGTACCATGTGGTTGTAGGTAAACCGCTGGGTGTAGTCGGGGATTTTGAGCGTGGTATCCGACCAGGGTGGACTTGGGTTCCATCGGTCCATGCCGTCCGTTTCTTCTAGAGTGAGGGGAGGTGGGGCTAACCGCATACGCTTCGGACTGGGGTATTCCATACCTGTCATTGAAAGAAAGATCTGTTAAAAAGCTGAAATGTCAATTCCTGTATATTTTTTTTTGTTTGTTAATTGGACTTGTTTGTATTATTAAATGTATTAAAAAAAATGACCTTCTTGTATTTTTATGTGTAATAAAAACCATTTTTTTTTTTCTGAAAAAATATTGGTTTTAATTTATTATTGTGAAATATACAGTAAATGAATGTTGTGGATGCATTGTAATTCTAACAAAAGCTTTGTGAAGTGCATTCATAAATATTTTAATAAATAAACGGGGCCTTATTTAATGTTTATTAAATAGTTCTTTAAAAAGCAAATAAACATATTTATATACTTTACATAATAAACTCAGGGCAAACATTAAAATAAATAAGTGTACAATGGATGACTGTTTTTGATATCCAACGCGTGACAGTTTTGCTATGTTGTAGAATTTGATAGTTTTTAGTAATAAAAATCATTTAGATTTATGTAAAATATTGTGGGGTATAGATGAAGGCTATAAGGACGTCTGGTGTAAGAAACAGTTTTTATTTCTACCTATCCATATTTTGTTTCTTTTTTATTGTCAAGTAGCAGTCAATACAACACTTAAATAGAAAGTTCATAAGTTACTATGTTGTGCCAAAAAGAGTAAAAGTTAACGCCATTATGAAAAAAATATATATAAAGATATTTTTTTTTTACTTTATACCCGTCTACTTGTGGTGATAGAATGGGCTGTTATCGCTAAAAACGATACTGTGAAGACAACCTTCAGATAGAATAATTACCTTCTATAGTAGTGCTCGTACATGGCTCTTGTACATGATAGTTGACCCTTGGATACTGTTCATAGTACTCCCTCTTGGCGTGGTGCGGGTACATGTACATATTACTGTTCACGATGATGTCCGGTGGCGGGTCGTAGTGGTGGGGAGATCTGAAAAAAAAATCGGTGGTTAGATTTTGGTATAGTCTCCCCTTTTTATACAGGATGATTACATTGGTATTATTAGGGTCACAAAGAAAATTTGGCATAGAGAAAATTCATCATTGTTTTCATCATTTATCATTGTGTGTACCTGTGTGCCAAATAAACGTATTTTCTTTCTTTCTTTCTTTTAGAAAGGTAGAAACTAAATAACCCTTTGATTTTCGTTCTTCCTGACTGTTTTATTAATTTTATCTCAAGAATTTTGTATTTTACTGCCATGTTTTGGTAATTAAAATTTTACGCTCCGTGATTTTTTTTATACAGGTAAAGTTTTTTTTCGTGAATATTTTCAGTTATAATTGGCGAAAATAGATATTGTCGTCGAATTATTGGGTACGTCATAATGACCTGTTGGTCTAGTGGTTAGTGGCCCTTACTGCTATGCCAGAAATCGTGGGTTTGATTCGTACCCATGACAAATGTTTGTGTGTTTGGATGTAATCTTATATATAAAATTCTCGTGTCACAATGTTCGTTCCCGTACTCCTCCGAAACGGCTTGACCGATTCTCATGAAATTGTGTGAGCATATTGAGTAGGTCTGAGAATCAGCCAACATCTATATTTCATACCCCTTAGTGGTAAAAAAAAAAATAAAGAAAAAAAAAAATATTTATATGGCAAAACAACGTTTGCCGGGTCAGCTAGTTTATCTATAATATTTATGTATTTAGAAACTTCAAATATAAGAATATTTATCAGTTGTCAAGCTCTGCTTAGTTTGAGACTAGATGGCGTTGTGTGAACGTTGTGGAATATTATACTATTATATAAAAAACATCGGGGGTTAACAAGAAAATATTATCATCTATAGCCCAAACCACTACCTTCCTAACATAAGCACGTAACTCCTAAGCCGACCCTTAGATTTCTTTGATCCTTTTGTGGTGACCCATAACATTTCGACGTGGCTGGATATAAAGGCTTAATAATATCTTTGTTCTCGTTACGAAGAGCTCATAATAATATTTCACGTATCGACCTTCAAGGTTAAGCATCACATGCCGAGGTCAGTAAATAGATGGGTAACCGTCTTAATTTAACAAGATTTCTGAGTCTTCTTCTCGTCTTATTCTGCTCACACCACACATTCATCTCAACATTCTCATTTCGCCTACATGCAATCTTTTTCATGCGTCTTTTATACAAAGTAAATATACAGGTATCATAAAAATTGTGCCTGTTATTACTATATCCCTCTTCTTGAGAGAAGGCCTGAGTCCCAGCAGTAGGAGGAACATTATAAGACTGATATTGTGCTTTTTATATTATCCCAGCGGGGGTTTTCAAACTCCTTGTATGTGTGCTAATATAAAATTATATTTTATCTTTAGCTTAACAAAGTTTTATACTTTGCACCATCAGATATTATATTTCATACCACACGAAATGTTAATAAACTATTTAAGTGTTCGTACCTAATAAAATAAACTAAAAAAGATGTACATTCATTATATTTAACTGCAGGGGTTAAACTAATTTACCTATAAAGTAAATCACTAGATTTTTATTACTAAAAATTGGTTTAGCGTAAAAAATCGTTCTTAAAACGACTTTTTCAAATCATTTCAATATATTTTTACTTTATTCAGACATCTTTATACCAAACAAAGTCTATTGAAGTTGCTTCAGCGGTTTAATTATTGTGAAAACGAATAAATTATTTCTGTCGCCTTGACTAAACGTTCGTAGTCTCACTACATCTCACTAATTATTATTAAGGTGAAAGATTTGCGAGTGGTTGTATGTTTTTTAAACTATTGTCTACTGTCGCTTGACAGCGATCCCAAGTGATGGTAAGCATTGATGCAACGTTTAATGGTGAGACGCACTAGTTTATTAGGAGCCTATTCACTCTAGCCTTGAAGTTGAAGTCACCTAAATTATAATCGGACGGGAAGACCGCAGCAGGCAAATTGTTTGTTGCTTCACGCTCAAACACGGGTAGACTATAGGATACTTATAGTCTACTCGTGGTGGTGGTGGGCACATAGGATACTTTTTATCCTGACAGTTTTTTTTTATGGCGGAAAAAAATCATCCAATGACATCCCCCGCTTTTGGGCGGAGCGGGTGATAGTGTCAGACTCTTACTGACTAAAATACCCACCCCGTTCCTTCTAGCCTTCATACCGGGGCTCGAGCGCCCTTTCGGATAACCCTGGCCCCAGTAGGCTTCGACCCGGATGGGTCCCTGCTGTTGCTGACAACTCCTTGAGGCGCGCGGGAACAGTGCGCGCCGTCGACGACTTGGGCTTGGTATCCCGACAGTTTTATAACTTTCTTGCGGACGAAGTCAGTAGCAATAACTCAAGTACAAAATAATTCAAAGTTATTTTAAAACGTTAGGGTCAAGTTCTGACGTTTGTATAAATATCTTCAAACATACATTTACGATCTCAGTAATAATTTTCTTCACAAACATAAACTTGCGTCAAAACCAATACGAAACTACATCAAAATAATAAACTATTACTGACTTAAACCCTTTTCAAACTAAGCATTTCATTTTTGGTTTACATTAACCACTTTATCTTTACGATTTAACAACAGAAATATGTTGAAAAATAGACTTTGTTTCTGTGTAAATAAAGTGCAAGTGTGAGTTTGGTAATGGTAAATCTATGCTGGTAAGTTTACAATAAATATGGTAATGAAAGGTGTCAAATTACGCGGACGGACAGCCGGACGGACGGAGTGATGATTTTCTTATTTATATTTCTTAGTGTGACATGACGGGTACAAATTGTATGAACTGACCTTCGGCTGTTTGGTCTTTTTATAATCTGTCCTATTATTTGTTTTCGTTATTGTGTAAATTGTGCTTTTAGTATCACTTGATTTGGGGAGAATTTAATGTCATTCTGATGTTAGCAACTGTTGGTAATGATGAAATTTTTTTTATGTTTTAAAGATTCTTTAAAACATATCTTGTAATTTACAAAGTGTAAAAACAAAGTATGATCATAAATATAAATTACATAATAATATCTATTATAATAATATAAAGAGGACCGGTTTGTATTTTTGTTTGTAATTAATAAACACAAAAACTACTGCACCTATAAAAAAAAAATCTTTTACCAGTAGAATGTTACTATAATACCGTAACATAAGCATATTTTTTACTTTCACGCAGTGAGAAGCTATATTATATTTTTTTTTTGTGTTCAATGTCCTAAAATCCCCAACTTCCTCGAAATTAAATGACATACTATTCTTGTTACAAAAATTCTTAAATTTTTAGTCCCACCATGAAAACTTGCCTATTTAAAATTACACATTTTTAACTTATACTAATATAATAAAGAGGTAAAGTTTGTTTTTTTTTTTGTTTGTAGGAGGTAATCTCTGAAAGTAGGTAATGGTCCGATTGCTAAAATTTTTTCACTGACAGAAAGCTATTTATTCCTGAGTGACATTGGCTATATTTTATGTACGCAGGTGAAGCCGCGGGCAAAAGATAGTTAGTAAATAAAATATGTAATCAAGCCATCCTCACCTCTCTTCACTAATCGTAGACTGCGGGGAGTGAGTAGAATAATCGACGGGCCCCCGATCCGAGTACACTCGCTCACAGCCACTGTAATTCTCCACAGTTTTCGGCTGTACATACGAAGACACGTGGTACCCAGCATACTCCATCTCCTGGTTCTCCACGTAAGGATACTCTTGGTATTCCTGGTAACACTGGTCGCGTCTGAAGAACTTTTGGCAGCGAGGATCCAGCATGCCACAGGGCTGGTTCTGGTAACCATAGTACTGGTATAGCCAGGAGTTGGCTAGCATTATTGTGGCTTCTTCTTCACTGTGGGGTAAGGAAAAATGTGTTAATAGAGTTTTTTTTATAGACTCCTATTTTACTACCCTCATTTGATGGTAAGTAGATTAAGTAAGAAATCAGTTTTTTTATTTATAAAAGACCATTTACAGGTACTTTTGAAGTGTCAAAATTTTGGTCAGTCAATATAAAGTTTTAAATACCGAAATAAAAACGTAATGTGTAAAAAATGTAATGACTCTTAGTCAATCAAAGTATTACCTATATGTAAAAATTACGAAAGTAAAAACCTAAATATTTATTGCAATTCGAAAGTTTAAGTAGGTAAAAAATCTTTAAGATTTCTACACAATATTTTGAAATTATTACATGGTGATTATTTTGATAGATCAGATAAGACTTTTACTAAGCATACTAAATAGCTAATTACCTGTTAAGTTAAAGTTCAGATATATGTTTTGCAAGTACATAATACAAAAAAAAAAACTGCTTTGAATATATTTTACCTTAATATTTGATTTGTAGCAACAATAAACTGTCTTGGTGTATCTGTTGCATCTTTTACTTGCAACACCATATGCACCCACAGAAACTGCCCGTTTCGTTGCTGTAACTTCACTAGTAGTATGCAACATTTGTCTTGTTCCGATTGTGTTACTGCAACAAAGTTTAAGTATAGGATGCTTGTAACTCTGCTCGTTAGGCTCTGCTTATTTGCCCCTTTGCTTGAACGGGGAAAGAGGTGTAAATACAGTCAACGAATCTGGAGAACCAATTTTTCTGACACAGATGAAAGTCGCAGGATGATTTCCTACAACCATATGATAAATGATTTTCATTTTGCAAATAGGTAATGATATTTATTTTGCATAGGCGCAGGCTTGCGGACGGTTAGCTCGGATGCTCCTCGTCCGGTTATCTAGTAAGGTTGACGGCGCGTTGTGAAACACGCGCGTCTCAAAGAGATGTCAGCAAAAGTAATGGTGCCAGTTAGAGCCAATGAATACCACATGGCTGCGGTTTGTTCAAATAAGTTTACTGTAGTCCTCGCGAAAGACAATTAAGAAACACTGTGGGATTTAGTCATACACTAAATCCTGCTCCACGCAACGTGTAAGTTTTCTAGGTATAAATGATTCATTTCATACCTATTAAATTATTAATAGGAACTTTTATCAATATAATAGGTGTATTGTAGTCTGAGACCAATAATTTAAAGTATCAATTATAATAATTATATTATTGATAGTTGATTTCCTGTACCAATCATAGGTGTCAGTAGGTTTTATTGTCTTTTGCAGATTAGTTCCGATGTTGTAAACAATGAGAAATAAATTAGAGAAATGATGTCATAATTAGCATTAAAATAAATTATTTTTACGTCCATATTTTTCAAACTCTGAAAAAATCAGTAAGGAACTAAATTGATAATTTTGAATGCAAACACTTCAAAAATATTTTCAAACCACATATTTCTGTATATGAACAGGCAGTGTGCACAAAAAAAATGTAACGTGATTTCGTATAATTGACACTCGATGCAAGAATTCAAGAATTATTGAATATTTCTCTAGTTTATGCTCTGATTCAGTATAAATAACAACAAATAATAATCCTTCCAACCGAATTTCGATCTGATAAAATAATAAAATGTGTGATAAGCATCGAATATATAATTATAATATTAATAATTAAGAAAGCTCAGAATATAATATAGGTGTCGAAAAAGAAGTTCGAAATTTTACGCTTGAATGAAAATTTGCTCTCCGCTTTTTGATAACAAGGGAGACAGTTTGATATGATGCCAATGGTTTTACGTGGTTCCCCACACTCCAAACTGCTACGGACTACCTTTTAATAGAATAGTTCAACCCGAGAACGAATCTCGGGACCTAACCCTCAATAGACCCGTCTTTAAACCTTGAGATCAAAGAGGCAAATCAACTTAAAAAACTACTGAACATTATGATAATGATACAGGAAAACACTTACCTAATCTATGTTTGCTTTGAGCTTCTCGTAAACTATCCCAATGTATAAGTTGATACCACGAAACATCTGCTAATTCAGATTTCTTCCATCCTAAGTACCATTCACCACTGAAACAAACAAAATAATTTATCAAATTGAAATATAGAAAGCAAAGATCAAAAGTGTATCATCAATCCCCAAATTGATTAATTCAAAAACTTTTGTAGAAGATAATTTCATAATTAAAAAACATAATTAAACTAGCTGAGTTAATGTACAAAATCGATTACAAATAATTAATTTAGCATCAAAACTGTACTTTTAAAAATATTTTGCTTGAACTCGATCGTACAAAGTATCAATTAATCTTAGTCACAAAGTAGATTAGAATTTACCGTTACTCGATAAATTGATCTATCTTGGAAGTTTATATTTTTTTCATCCAAAAAGTTTTGCTTGAAATTGTGTAGATATTTTTTTGCTCTGTCGCTTGTTTCAGCAATAGCTGACATCGACGACTGGGGTTGGACGTTAGGATATCCAGCAGAGATCATTTAGCCCTAGGAGGTCTGTGATCTGTCATGGCTGACTGATTTTTGGTTGTCATCACTGTTGGCGGGCCGACGATCCGAAAAGTTTTGGCATTGCATTTAAGAGTGAGACAACATCTTCCAGTCGGTTGAGTTGTTCAGATATTATCAATGATGGATATTTTTATAGCAGAAGTTACACATTATGTTAGGGTATGACGCATTCCCTTGTTTTTGTCGTATTGGATTTTCTGGTCGTTCAAACCCAAATTGTGCTTCTTAGTAAATTGTTGTTCTTATCTAATCTAATTAGCACATTATGGCTCACTATAGGACAAAGGACTCCGTTACCCTTTTCCACACATGGCTATTTTCTACCATTGCGGTCCATTGTGGTAAGAATCAAGTTCATATCTCCACCTTCATCTTAGTCTACCGTGATGTCATTTTGGGTATAGTAGTTATAAGTTCAAATATATTTGAAGATTAAACTCCACCCGGTGAAGTAGTCATGAATTCCTTAGATTCTAAGGAGACAGCGCATGTGCTGTAAGAATTGGCAATATACTTACTTAGCATCAATGTGCAGTATCTTCATGTCCATGGCGTGCACGGTGGTGAAGACATTGGTGGCGCCGTGCACCACGCACTCGCGCGTCTCCGGCATGGCCAAGGGCGTGCACACCGCCAGGAACACTGGCTCGTTGCGGCTACACAGTGGCAGGTACGACACGTAGTGGCCGCGGACGAGAACTACCTGCAAATTTGTTGCTGTTAAACATATCAGTGTGTTAAGCCTATTTTCATCTATGCTGGGTTTTGTTTCAAGTCTAACTAGGTGCCGAATACCAGTACTTTAAACAGTGCGAACCATCGCAATATGTAAAGTACTGGTATTTTGCACGCGCTGTAACCAAACAGCAGTTTGATCTTCACTATCCAGTAACTAGACAAAGTGATTTCTCTGATAGAAATAGGTACCCAAACTGTTGACAAAGTCTAAATATATGAACAAAAAGAATATACATACATAATATATAAAGATCGAAGCAGATGAAGTTTAAAAGTTTTTATTTACTCTCACGAAAAAAAATAAAAGAGATAAAAATGTACTACAATCATAGGCCGGAATATTTCAATGTCACAGCAAAAACGTCTTTTTTACTAAAAATGGCATAACTTAAACATCCGATAAACTTACAAATACTGTTGCAAACTAAAGAGCAATGACATTTGGATTTAAAAACTATTTAGTTAAAGAAGCGAAAAATTCTTCACTTTTTTCTAACTAACACTAACCTTACTGAAGACCGAGTTAATGTCTCGTTGCGAATTGAGAAAATAAATATCAAACTAGAATATAAGACAGCTGAAGTCAATAAGTACCCGCCTAAACTAAAAATAAACTATTTTTGAAGCATATTTATAAAATATTATAAGTTTCTATAGAGTTCTAGATGAAAATAAGACGGTTACGGGCAGGAAAACTGTGTCAAAATAGTTGTGAAAAATAAAGTCTCTTTGCAAGTTTTATTACAAAATTTTCCATATCATCAAAGTACTTACTTTTTGGTCACCGAACCTCATCTGTCTTCTCGCATTTCTTGAAACATTCATTCTACAGAAGAAATGTCTATTCTTTGGTACATTTTCAGTCTCTCCGTTGCCGCCTCTATTCAGTTCCATTTGAACTGTCTGGTGGTCTTGTCTATCTATTATATCGTATACACTGTCCCCATGTATTAGTAAGTCCTCCTAGAAAATTATATCTTATTATAAATCAGTTTATTAATTGGAGAGTACTATGAAAATATAAAAAAAAATAGAACATACCATTGAATGTCCTAAGTATTCCGCTGCATTTTCCGATATATACAACAATTTTCCGTTCTGTGTCATCATCATCATAAAACCATTCATAGCCTGAAAAACAATGTAGCATTAGTTACTGTCGTATGTCACGGCAAACAGTCGTAAAGTTAGAACTAATAAAAAAATACAAACCTTAGAAAATCCGATATTAGGTGTAGGAGTTGGTTGTTCTTGATACTGATAGGTAAAGTCGTGACTTTTGAACACTAAAACGGAAAGAAAGACGTTATTATGGGTGAAGTAATAGCAACCGTAGATAAGATAGCGAACTAAATGCATTTTAAACGTCTTAATATGCCTTTTCGTGACTAAAGGTGAGTTCACAAAAAAGTTAGGGAGACGATGCCACGAGATCAAGGATAAAGGAGACGTGATGAGTTTGTCCAAAGATTTGGAGCATGAGAATTTACTGGAGGAAAAGTTACATAGAAATGAAGAGGAACTAGGCGCACGACTTTTGTGAGAAACGGGGGTAGTAACTGTTGAATGTGATGACGTGGTAGATGGTTTGTTTGTAAGCTAACTGTAACCGAATTTTAATATTGTAATGATTTTTAAAGAAAATATTCATAAATCGTTCAACTTCCAATGATAAGCGATAGATGGCGCTAGTAGTTACATGAACTTTAGACATTCGTTGTAGATATTAAGTAATAATTTATAATATTAGACTTTATGGATTTGTTTTGTATAAATATATCATAATTGTTAAAATGAAATATTTACTTGCAGTTAATTATTAGATAAACTCTAATGTATATTAGTTAGTCAATTGATGTTACGTACTCTTTACTTTGCTCTGATTGGTCGGTTAGTCGACCGAGTGTTTGTGAAAGTTTGTGGTAGGGAAACACTGAGTTTGTTACTGTCATTTTGGACAGAGTCAGTCTGCTTTGAGTCGTTGAACAGAAAACATGTCCGACTAATCTGTGTATTTGTAAATGATTGTTAATAGAACGATAAGTATGAAATTGTGTTGATCAAAGTGAATAAAATATTTATACAATTTATCCTGAAGTGTTCGATTCATCACATTTCAGAAGTGGGATATGCCTACAAATATGTGCAGTGATAACAGGAAGAGGTTATGTGTGCCTAAATTGAAGATAAATGAGTTCGAGAAATATATTTTTGTCTTTCCAAGTGTACTAGTGTGATTTTAGACAAGAGGTTATGTGTGCCTAAATTGAAGCTAAGTGAGCTCGAGATTTATTTATTTTTTTAGCCAAGTGTGCCAAGTATTTTAGACCAGTATCATACTCACCCAAATTTCTTACTGATGGTGACAGGCTCGTGTATTGAATCATTCGATTCCCTTCAAATGTGTGAACTGAGTGGTACAGATATGCGCGTCATGTTCGTAATCGAACGTTGACAAGACTAAACACCTCTTAAATGCTGGTGATTCATTTTAGTTTCTATATTTCAAATTGGGTTGCTTTTCCTTTATTTAATTTCATCGAATTCGTATAGTGATATGATTCGTATAGTAAAATTTTCCTATTTCCCAAAGCGATAATTGTCATTGTTGCCTCGGATTACTTTGTGTGGCACGATAATTTCCCTTTCGTTTCGACGCATAGTTGTAAAAACATGTTGTACCCCTTATTAGTATGTCACAATAATGATAAATGATATATAATGAATGATAAGTGATAAGTGATAAGTAATTGGTGATAAGTAATCAGTGATAAGTGACCAGTGATTAGTGACCAGTGATTAGTGACCAGTGATTAGTGACCAGTGATTAGTGACCAGTGATTAGTGACCAGTGATTAGTGACCAGTGATTAGTGACCAGTGATTAGTGACCAGTGATTAGTGACCAGTGATTAGTGACCAGTGATTAGTGACCAGTGATTAGTGACCAGTGATTAGTGACCAGTGATTAGTGACCAGTGATTAGTGACCAGTGATTAGTGATCAGTGATTAGTGATCAGTGATAAGTGATCAGTGATAAGCGATCAGTGATAGGTGGTCAGTGATCAGTGATAAATGATAAATTTATTTATTTATAAATGTTAAACGATAAACGATAAATGATAAATAGTAAATGATAAATGATGATAAATGATAAATTTATTTATTTATAAATGTTAAACGATAAAAGATAAATGATAGATGATAAATGATAAGTCTTAAATGATAAATGATATTTATTTTGTACTGTTGTTTTATGAACTAAATTTCCACCTATGACAAACAATAAATAAATTTGAGAGAACAAAGTTAAAACTGAGTTTGTATATGTATAACACGATTTAAAAGGCTGTAAATGGAATTTCTTCTCCATAGAGATCTACACTTTGGAATATGTAATTACCGTCAATTTGCTGACTTACTGACTTCTTGGCAATTTAAGAGTCTGTAAATGGTTCATTAGAAATGTTTTGATTTGATTTCAGTGCTTTGATGAGGCCAAGAGTGTCTTTGATGAGGCCAAGCGTGATTTTGATGAGGCCAAACGTGCCTTTGATGAGGCCAAACGTGCCTTTGATGAGGCCAAACGTGCCTTTGATGAAGCCAAGCGTGCCTTTGACGAAGCCAAGCGAGCCTTAATAAGACCAAGCGAGCCTTAATGATGGTTCATTTGAAATGTTTTGAATTGATTTCAGTGCTTTGATGAGGCGAAGAGTGTCTTTGATGAGGCCAAGCGTGCCTTTGATGAGGCCAAACGTGACTTTGATGAGGCCCAACGTGCCTTTAATGAAGCCAAGTGTACCTTTGACGAAGCCAAGCGTGCCTTGGATGAAGCCAAGCGTGCCTTTGATGAAGCCAAGCGTGCCTTTGATGAAGCCATGCGTGCCTTTGATGAAGCCAAGCGTGCCTTTGATGAAGCCAAGCGTGCCTTTGATGAAGCTAAGCGTGCCTTTGATGAAGCCAAGCTTGCTTTTGATGAAGCTAAGCGTGCCTTTGACGAAGCCAAGTGAGCCTTAATAAGACCAAGCGAGCCTTAATGAGGGATGAGGCAAGCATGCCTTTGATGAAGCTAAGCGAGCCCATTTGAGGCCATGTGGGCCATTTGAGGCCAAGTGAGCCATTTGAGGCCAAGTGAGCCATTTGAGGTCAAGTGGGCCATTTGAGGCCAAGTGGGCTATTTGAGGCCAAGTGGGCCATTTGAGGCTAAGTGGGCCATTTGGAGCAAAGTGGGCCATTTGAGGCCATGTGGGCCATTTGAGGCCAAGTGGGCTATTTGAGGCCAAGTGGGCCATTTGAGGCCAAGTGGGCCATTTGAGGCCAAGTGGGCCATCTGAGGCCAAGTGGGCCATTTGATTTGGCCAGATGAGCCAATTAAGATTCGGGTTAAGTGTGCCCGGTGCAGATGAAATTATCCTCAAGAGCGTAAGTAACGTATGAATTTACCTATTAATGTGATTTTAGTATGACTACGTTGGCTTAATGCAGATGTTGTAAATGAATTGAATAATTTATTAAGTTTATTCATATCATATTTGAACTGTTTATTGGATGAGATTTGAACATTCCGTTATAGTTTTTAAAGATGTTATAGGTATAGATAAATTGAATTGAAAGTATAATTTAACACTGGGATTTGATTCTTAAAAAAGAGTTTCAAATGAACGATACAAGTACTATTTCCTGTAAATGTTTTAACCACTGATTTTTTTTATTTTTGAGGATTTGGATTCCGACAGAACTACAGAAGGAAAAATTGCCAGTCTTATTGAACAAATAGATAGTTCCTGGTTCAAACAGTACAGACTTGAAGAAAAATGATGCAAAGAGACGATTTGGAAGGAATAAGACACCACCACGATGCAAGAAGCGAAGAGGTACCCCACGTTGGTCTAAGAGAGTGGTTGAATGATTTTCAAGGAGGAAAGCGTTACAAGTATCGAGGTTTGAACATATCCATTGGAACTTTGTGATACGGAAGTTCTATCACTTCTGTAAATTTTGAGAGTATTTAAGTTTGATTAGAAAGAGTAATTATAATTGATTTGTATTAAGCAAATAGGATCAGAAACTGACTATACAATTTGTCTCAAAAACTTGCTAGTCTTACCAAGAGAAAATAGAAAATTTACGAAACCTTGCCAAGTTTTGTAAGTTAGCATTTAGTGACGAAGTGGTAAACTAAACTAAAATGATTTTATCTAATGAGCAGAATTATGGTCGGTTTCAAGCAGAAATGTTAGCTAGTAAGAATTAAGGTGTAACTTATGTGAATATTATTACGACAAATTAATGCTTATATACGGATAACATATAAGTAAAAGAGCTGCAGATAGAAATTTATACACACGGGATTAATGATAAATCTATTAGAAATTGAGCCAAACCATTAAATTGTAGACGAGGAAATTAAATTTATTACACGTTTTCAATTCCTGTGACGTGTGCATACTGTAGCAGAGACTGATTCCATAGATAGAGAACACAATGATATTTATTTTACAAGTAGGATAAAATATATACTATTACATGACCATAACTAGTTCTCGTCGTCCAGACTGAAATCGAAGCCGGTTCCTAAGATGATTATGATACAATGAATGATTTAAATAGAGCTAAATATTACATCGTTATTTATTCGGTTAAGGGGAAGATGGATTGAAAATCCATACACTAGAGTAGAGGACCAATTTCAAGGTTTCAAATTAAAATAAAGTTTGACGACCAGTGCGATCCGAACTTCATTATTAGAACCTTTACTTGGTACGAAATCACGCACATATGCTGCTAATATTATTTGAGAGATAATATTAGTACAATTAAGCCCTTAGCCTCTAGCTGAAGGATCACTTTTATTCTAAATGCTTAAGTTTCTGTTTTATGTTATGCTTTCAAATAATGAAAGTAATGAACTCTGACTAAACGAGTCGCCACACAACATGTAGCAACATGGTGGCTACAGATTTGTGAGTTTCATTTAACCACTGAGAGTGTAAGATCTAGGACGCGTATGTCGATACCTTAAGTCGTAATATCATGTTTCCCACAGAAATTAAGACAAATACTGTTGCTGTTTATAGTATTGAGACGAGAATTGATCTAAATATCAAATTTTCGAATACTTTGACTAGAGACACAATAGAAACAAAATGAGAGAGCAAGCGCCAGCATTTGCTTAGGATTAAATGAATAAGATCTAGATTTCAAATTCTTATAGCTGAACCCGATGAAAAACCTAATGACATGAAGTGAATTCAGTGCGCGTAAATAATGAAGAATACTTTCGAACAAAAAGCTGATCAATTTTACTTTATGCTTACAGTCTCACATAATTAACATTGACCAATGGTTTTGAGTACCTAATTGAGTGTTGGTTATAAAACATATTTGACAGTAGTTTATTAACTTGAATAATACTGCAATCATGGATTTCTTTTAGATACCCTACTATCAAGAGCTTTTGCGATAGTCATGGTATTGACCTTGTTTTTAACGCTGTATCTTGTCTAAGGTTGAGCGCGGTTTTGCTAAAATGTATAACCACTATTTTAAATCCCCTAGCAAAATAAAATGATTCCTATGACGAACACCAAGGAAACATATGCCTATGGCGTGTTATTAATTCTGTTAAATGTCCCACTAGACAGACTGCCACAAAACTACCAGGATCAGAGTGCCTTGGATTAGACTAGCAAAAAGATAGAATAGAATAGAATAGAATAGACTTTATTGTACACCAAAAAGTAATACAGCTTATACAAAACTTCAATTTGCGGGTACAATTATGGCGGTCTTATCGCTGAAAGACTTTCGTTATCAGTAAAATCCTTGATACAGCCTACAGCATAAGTGGTTTAATAAAGATTAGTAGATCTGATTGCAATTATGAGGGTAAAATTGAATTTGCCTCATTTTAAAATCCATAGATCCATTGAAAAAAAAAACAAAGTTTTAAGTATAAAATTACTGTAATTACCGATTTTGTCAAACTGAGGAATAACATTTAGAAGCATACTTTCCTCCGACCTTATAATAAACTCGGATATAGAGAAAAGCCTTTGACAAAAAAAAATACTCTATTCTTCGTGTGATGAGAATGTTATAAACATATGACGTGACGATAAAGCAAATAATCAAGACTAAGCCGAATGTAATGATTATGAATGTAAGACTCAGTTCCTTGTAGAACTGGAATTAAGTTTCATAATTTTAATGAAAATATCCTATCATTTTAATTGTAATCGTGCGTCAGGAGATCGCACGATGTCGGATGGCCGAATGTAATGATTTTTAAAGAAAATATTCATAAATCGTTCAACTTCCAATGATAAGCGATAGATGGCGCTAGTAGTTACATGAACTTTAGACATTCGTTGTAGATATTAAGTAATAATTTATAATATTAGACTTTATGGATTTGTTTTGTATAAATATATCATAATTGTTAAAATGAAATATTTACTTGCAGTTAATTATTAGATAAACTCTAATGTATATTAGTTAGTCAATTGATGTTACGTACTCTTTACTTTGCTCTGATTGGTCGGTTAGTCGACCGAGTGTTTGTGAAAGTTTGTGGTAGGGAAACACTGAGTTTGTTACTGTCATTTTGGACAGAGTCAGTCTGCTTTGAGTCGTTGAATAGAAAACATGTCCGACTAATCTGTGTATTTGTAAATGATTGTTAATAGAACGATAAGTATGAAATTGTGTTGATCAAAGTGAATAAAATATTTATACAATTTATCCTGAAGTGTTCGATTCATCACAATATGCTCATTTTTAGTACTGAATTAGTGATACTCATATTATATAAGTATTTTGACTTCTCTTCGCATGACGTAATCTATTTATATTTGTATCACTACGTAGACACTAATATTGGGTTTAAATATTATCGACCATGAGTTGTAACTTTCCAGTATGAAAATAGTTTCCAACTGAAATGATAATTTAACTTGGTTTTTCTGCAGAAAGAAAGACTACAAAGTGAATGAACTATAGAATTATCCTTTTTATTAATCCTCATCCTCATCATTTCACAATCTACTGTTGGACACAGACGTCTTTCAAAGCCATGGAGAAATTCAGCAAATTACTAATATTGTAACGGTCAAACAGAAGAACAAATTAATATTATCTATCCATTGTACGAGTATATAATACAATCACAAAGAAACAGGTAAGAGAAAGCAGTGTTTGATCATTTATCTTAACCTAATTGATTAATTAACAAAATGCTACAAAAATGTTTGGTTGTATTATTGTAGTGACTTGTGCTGGAATTTCTTTATCACATGAAGATGATATTGTAATGGAATTTCAACAGAACCAAAAAACACTTTTGTTTTACTTTTTTCTTAAAATCCCTGTGGTTGATTTTATTATTTTTTATTAATTAGCATACAAGGGACTTTTCCACATTTTTATTGAATAACTTGATATTTGACTTGCTTGATTAGGTTAAGAATAGTTTCAGTACCTTTTCAGGTTTAGTTTTTAAACACTGTATGACATCAATTTGGATACAAATAATACAGAATAATCGCCTTCCAAACACGACAAAGAAATTGCCGGAGGTATTGAGAGCGTCTGAATGAGCTCTGACTGAATGAGAGTGTTCAATAAAAGATATATCAAAAGAAAATCACCCACTGTAAAAGGAGACTCATGGACATTTGTATCCTTCTCACACTTAAATATGGTTCAGAAAACTTGGTTTTAACAGAAGATGTCCAATTTGATTTGCCAGCAAGCCAGCAGTGGCAGCAGAGCTCTGCCTTGTGGACATTACACAAAAAGCTGCTTAGCTTATGCGGCATAAGACCTGACGTACATATTTGGTGCATGACAATTTATGAGAAATTAATAAAAAGAACCACCAAATGAGTTCCATTCAAATGACATCGCGTAAGGCCAAGGTCAAGACGGCAGAACTATCCTGTCTTCTACAGATAAAAACTGGGCAAAGTACGAAAGAAAAGGAGACAAAATAGGCAATAAACAGTTGATTTACTGACAACAGACATAATCGTTTTTGACGCGACCGACAACCAAATAAAACTACATAAGAAACAAGAATTAGTCAATGATTTGCCTGACCCAGAATAGGCGGTTCCACCTCTATCAAGATATCACTTAGTGTTGATGCCTTGAACAAAAAAAAAAAACTTCAGCGACAATGCATCAAGTAATGACCGCAGATTGTCTGTTATTTCTGTTAAGGCATTTGCGATTCTATTCCAATTGATTCTCAGAACAATTTATAGATTAGAATCACTTATCAGCATAAGTGATTTTGATCTATAAAGTTTTAACCATCTTATCAGACTGCTGTGGTAGAATCTAATTAGCTGTCTCAATTGGTTGAATTCATTTACTGCTAATTTTGAGAAAATTGTTCAGTTAAGTTTCTTGCCAATATGTGTTCCGTATATCTATATCATCATCTCCTTAGCCTTTTTTCATCTGTATGCGGCTGAATATCTGTGTTTTACGTAGAGCGATTTTTTATCAGACCTCCACAGCCCAGTCACCGGACAGCACGATACTTCTTGGATAGACTCGCCAGAATTTTTGGCATCTGACTACCTACAATGACTGTCAAATATTTAAGAATGACCACGGGGACCAACGGTATTACGTGCTATCTGGGGCACGCACGGGGCGAAGTATAAACTTAGAAAAGTACATATATGAATTCAAAAATTCGCATTGGTACTTGCACGGTTTCGAACCCGCAGTTTCATGCATGAGAAGCGAGTGCCTCCGTATGTATAAGTAATATAAAACATTAATGCCAATAAATAAAGTTTTTTTGCTTACACGAAAGCTTTACTTGTGTAAATGGTAAGAGAAATGGCCAAGCAATTACTTTTCCTAATTTAAATTCTGCAGTAAAACCTTCTACTTAAATAATTGATGCCAACCCACGCATGAAGACCTCCTTTTTCAGTATCTAAGTAATGGTATCAAAATTCCTGAGTCTTTTGAATTAAGCTTTATTTGTGAAATCTCGTTTTGACAACTAAGCATGATGAAATAAGTGAGGTGTTTGCCGGGACTTTTTTGAGTGAGGTTCAATTACTGTTTTAATTTTATTTGTAAATTGATTCCTAGTGAATAATGTGATATAAAAAGTGTAGTTTTGTATCTTGAGTGTCTACACAACTGATCAATTTGTTAAATAATTGAAACAGGCAAAATCTTGATAATATAGAGCTGACTATTTTATTGTATTACAGGATACCTCAATGAAGCTTGCTGAGACAGATGACTATCTTTATGATGCCAAATGCTGAAAAAAACATTAGAATATGTTACATTCGCATTTTAGTTGAAAACAAAGTTACTGTGTTCTCTATTAAAAACGGAATACTGATTAAACTTGAAACTGGCTAAATGTACAAACCGCGAAAGCCAAAAGAAAAAAAAACTATATTTGACTATGATGAAATAAGTGATGCGTTTGCGATATTGGATTTATCTATTGCCGTTATTAACGTAGTCACCTAAAAGTTTTGGTACTTTACTCGAAAATTTGAGTTACCTATGCTCCAAAACTTGCAATTTTAGTAGTAGTTCTACCTAATTAACTTTTTTAATTATTTCATATAAATAATACTCCATCTTAAACAGGGTGTGCATTTGTCTAATCACAGCCATTAACACTGACCCTGATAATAAACTAATTTCTCCTCTTAACAACAATCAGAATTCTGATTATAAAGTCAATAAATATTAATAAGTCACAATCACAGCTATTATTCGCATGAATCACCGCATCAAACTAAACGTCATCGATCTAGTTATTCCACTGACCTACAGTTTGTTATATAATGCGATCACAAATGCGCGTGGGTTGGTTCTGAACCATAGAGTATCGAGAACTATAGACGGCATTGTCAAAACTTTCTACATAAACCATAGATATACATAAAGACCTAGACTGTATTCCATGTTTGGCTGTCAACATTTTTGAGAGGTGAGAGAACATCTACTGACTTCTCCCGCTCTAGGGCTGAAGTGTGAGAGTTTTACTGACTAAAACCACACCTATGTTCTAGTTGCCTTTTGCGTTCTAGGTCCACAAGTAACAAGATGAGTGACAATATGTCAGAAGTCCACACAGGGCCCTAATATGCACCGGTCCTGTTGATATCTATTTGAGATGGGCGTGAAACACTATGCGCCGTCAACGAATTGGGCTCAGTCTGGACGGATACCAGCCGGCCGATCAATTACTATCCTTTTCTATAATTCGACCTATCTAGACGAGGACCACTAAGGTCCGCGTCATGTGAGTGTCGGCTGTAAGTGTGCGGGATTGTTTGAAAGATTTATCGTGGCTATAGAATGCGAAGAGCAACTGAAGGAACACAGATTTGTTTTATTCAGTAAAAGTCTGGTACTCTCTCTCATCTCACTCTAAGCGGGAGGAGGCATTTGATGTTTTCCACTAAAAAAAGAGATATGTATATTTGCTTTGTCTCTTTCTATGGACTAGTCAATTTTGTGACGGTGATATTCAGTTATGGTCTGTAATGTTTATTAAACAAACGATGTGTGTCAGCAACTCGGAAAGTACGAGTACCTCCTTTCTCAGTTTAGGGCTCGTAATAATCCTGACCTACGGCAGCCAAAACTAGTGGAATATTATTCATATTATTGTCTTTATTCGTTGCCAATATTTCGATTCCATGTTCTGTATTCAGAGCAGTCTCTGTATGACCACAAATCATCGAAACTCCTTTGCACACAATGTTTGCACATAATACTAAAGATTGCATTTGCAAAACCTTCAACTTACACTAATTTGAAAGGTTTCTGAATTATTTAATTTTGAACGGATTAGAAAAAACTAATCTATTTGTGTTTGGATTTAGTCACTTTTTGATAGAAAATTTATAAAAAGTGAGTCGACTATCCAATTGCGCGGCTACGAGTATTATTAGGTATGACAGCTATATTTGTCGGTTTGGCGATTCTGTGCTCTATGTTCAGGACATTCTCTTGTATGACTAAGGCTGAAAGCAGCTGTCTGGTTTGCAGACAACTGTCAATGAAATGCTCTTGACAGAGGCCTAGTAATTGTGGTTCTGAATTTTAACTAGCTTGATCTCAATTGCAACTTATCTGGTATCAAAATCTAAATTGAATAGAACTGCTAATAGATTTTAATCTAGGACCTTCGAAGCGCTATTTGATGTCGTAATGTTTAATCTATATGAAATAATATCATCAACTCAATGTGATTATAACCATTAGAGATCATGAAACTAAAAATTGACAGCAATTTTGACGCATCTTACTGGTTTGAGGAGTGTATCTACTTGCTTCCAATAGTACTTTGATGCAGTATCTTACATAGTTAGATCTGATAATGATCTGAATTGAGATCCATAAATACCTATATCATGGAGAGTTTTCTATGGACAGAGTTTTTGATGTTTTAAAAGATTATTAAACTATATTTCTATATTTTGTTATAGTATATTTAACGTTATGCAAAGGAATGAGGGAAATTACATGTGAAAAGGTTTGAACGTAAATGTTCAAAACTTACGACTTTTGACATTACTATAGGACTACTACTCGTAGTAGTAGTAGTAGACTTTGAGTAGAGGACAATATGGATGAACTGTATGGAAAAGAATACCGCTAGAGAATGGATAATTACTAACGACGATAATAGAGAAGTATCAAAGAAATAATAAAATGTAGATCCGACTTTCAATTCAGTCAGGTCAGTTAAAAATGCTTTCAGTTCGGTATCACTTGTCTAACAAACATACCTTGTTGGAAGTAGTTCATCTTCCTGACGTACACGCAGACAAGGGCCATCAGTTGTAACTGCGAGAGCCTCTGCCTGGTGGATGGAGGGAGTGGCAGTAAATCCCGAAGGTTGGAGATCTCTGCGTTGATCAGGTCACGACGCATCTTGCTTGCGCCTTTCGTTGACTTTGTTGGTTCGAATCTGGGAAAGGTAAAAAGATGGTTAACACTTTGTTTTGGATATCCATAAAAAAATTTCTTCGATATGATTTAAATCAGAAATTATGGTTTCGCAAAATATGGGTGTGAGTGTCATATGTGTTTATGTCGAACAACATAATGAATGCCACATTCATTGCCATCACGCGCTTAAATCTTTAGCGTAATGTCTCTAGATGACGATGCATCAAGACACATTTTTCAATATTTTATTTCATTTTTTGAAGTTTATGAGTGACATATTACAATATGTCACTTCTTTGGGATAGGAGTTGGTCCTGCAGAAAACGTTGAGTAAAAATGTTGAAGGCTTGGAAAGTGTTATTTTTTTCAGAGGTAATTCAATCAACGATTATAATTCAAACTGACATCATAAATATGAGGTCATAACGATAATTCTTAGAAAACTTTATGATAATACCTTCATCCTTTTGTAACCATATTCATAGGAATTATCGAGGTGGTCTGATTCACACCTACGCAAATACAGGAAACAATAAAACGCGACACCTAGCCTAACTTTTCCTCCTTTCTACTAAGAAAAAGATTCAAATAGAAAGCATTCCAAGTTCTAGGATGTGAGACAATGCGCGGATGCCCCGTTCCGGACAGGTGTCCGCACTTCTTGTCGCAGGCGCATTAACATAGCGATCTCGCGGCAAAGTTGTGTAATATGTGCGCAGGATACTTTGATTTATCGTTTTGACGGATTCACTTTTCAACTTTTTGTTCTTTTTTTGTAACTTTTCGGGTTTTGAAAGGTCTTGTAAGAGGCACGCGCGCAGGATATTATTATGATTTTTTGTTTGACAAATTGTTTTTGAATACATTTTTATAAGGTGACCGTTGTTTAGGTCTGGTTTTGTTTGAAGTGATATAAACTTAATAAAGGTGTGTTAAGATTTGATTGATTTTTTGCGGATATAACACTCGTATTATTTATGACTTTCAGTAAAGAAACGATGCCTCTGGTTTTGACCATTATGTCATCATCATCACCAACGCGAGTATAGGCTTCCTTATACCAATGCCACGCTTCCTTGGAAAGGTCCACGATTTTCTGAATGTCATCCACGATTTTCTGAATGTCATCTACTACACTTATCATCTTTAAGCAACTATTGTACAAATTCATTGATTACATTTTAAACGAAGACGCACAATAAATTCTACTTTTCAACAGAAAAACTTATGACATAATAATATCACAATGCATAATGTTGTATAACCGCCGTACGATGCTTGAACACGATTTGATTTATTGCTAAAGGATTTGTTTATGGTTGCTTTTATCCTTTTTGGGGTTCCGTTTTTGCCATTTCAATGGGAACCGTTATTTTTTCTGCCTTTTCAACCATCCAAATATTAGGGTTTCACTGATTGATGGTAAAACAGACCAGTTGATGTCGACTGTTTCTGCTACACCAAAAACCACCATTATGAATCGATCGAAAGTCAATCATAACTGCAAAGAAAACGTTTTTAGCCTACAGAAAAATACTATATACCTAGATACATCTTTTGGAATACTCATCTCATACAGAACCTTTCACAGTGCGTAGTCTAACACGCATTTGAAATTTAATTCGTCACGCGTGCAGTTTTACGTTTTTGTCCCAAGGGCACTGTCGTACACATAAGACGTGTTGTGTAATCGGCGCGTGCGCAGGATTCATTGATTTATTGTTGTGACGGATTTGGATGAAAAATGTTTATTTTTAATTTGTTTTAGTGGAAGAAGATCCTTAGTTCTTACCAATTATTTTATTTATTGATCACAAACATATTTGAAACTAATTTTCTTAACAAAAATTAAGCTCTCATTAGATCATCAAATGGTAGTAATTTCTATAGGTTAATTTCATAAGAGGCTTTTTTCTACAACGGAACAGAAAAATGAGGGTCAAATTAACCTATTACAAAACTTTTTGATCAACAAGGGGCTCAGAACTAACCCCTGTGAATTCCATATTATGATAATATGTAAAAACCTTTTCAGTAAAGTAAAAATGTTGGTTTGAACATCATCTTCAAACCTAATAATTCGTTTTCTATATTGGTATCATTGACATAAGATAATACAAAGACAACCGTTTAAGATACTAAAGTAGGGTGGTGGATCGTATCAAACGCTTTACGTAATCTCCTCACGCGCAGGATGCATTGATATATTGCTTTGGTTACAGAAGCCGTACTGTTTTATTCATATTTTTTCTTGCAATGAGAATTATTGGGAATCCTTTAAAAGGATTGAGTATGAGAAAGTTATTGCTCTACGATTTTGAGAATTGGACTTTTTCAATGAAGAACGTTGTATGTTAAATTATTTTTATTCGCCGATATTTATATTCTACTTATACAAAGTAGAATGAAATTATTCATACAAAATTATTTACGGAAAGAAACGAACGAATGGTCAAACAAAAATACCCTGTTGTAGATAATTATGTATGTTGTGGAAGGTAGGTTAAGGAAATAAATAGCATAAAATATTGAGGAAAAGAAATAATATTACTACTCGTAGAAAATTAATTGCTGTTTCTCACACCTATGGGGAAGGAATTGACTCTATAGTATCCTTATTTATAATAATACATTTACTTCACATTTTAATAGCTTCCAATTTTATTAAAAGTAAAACGACTTGACAAAACCAACCTTATTACATCATAATTAAATCAAATAAAATAAATAGCCCACAAACTAAAAAACAAAAAAAAAAACGTAAGGAAGTGTCTTTCCGTCCGTCCGTGGCATGTTAACATGCGCTAGCGCACCCGACGCACAGCCGAAGCGGGACCTTTCATCTCACTTGGGAGTCCTTTTTATACGTCGTTCCTTTTTTAAACCCCGTGATTAGACTTTTTTTTCAATCGTTAAATATGATTGTGGGAAACGAGTGGCCAGTGTTATTAATTTGTTGGTTTTTGATGATCGATTGGCATAATATCGATTTTGTTTTATGATTAATCGATGCGATTGAGATCATTTGGCTAAGTGTGTTTGTCATGTTTGAGGTGTATTGGCCTTTAATGTTTCTAGGTAATTCAATTAGTAAGGTCAGTGTCAGTTTTTTTTGCTGATATGAATATGACCTTTATTAAGATAGATCCGGTATTCGCCGATGTTTCATCCGGGAACTGATATTCGTATTATAAAATCATATCAAAATAATTTTATAATTGTTGTTAATATTTTTGACTTGGATACTAAGTCCTTTAAGCCATAACTTCGTGTATACATATTCTAATGTTTTTATAGTAGGTATTTGGCAGCAAATGTATCAAGTTAACCTTCTGTGTAAATATCACGGAGGTAGTCAACATTACAATAAAATTCTCAGTTCCAATTTACAGAGATTGCGCCTTTTTTAATGATTCCACAAATTATTCGGTTTTGCAGACACAAAATTGATATACAAGACTACAACAATTTTAAATCACTATATCCACTAGAATCGTTCAATTTGTGAAAAATGTATACAGCCATATTTTTTAATCTTCACACGAAGAAATCCCGCTAAAAAATAAAATAAATTTAATTAGGGATATAAATACATTTGAGAATCAACGCCGTTGTATTACCATGGTCCAGGTCGTCACTATAACCAAGAAATTAAGTTCAAAATGCAGTGTACTTTACATTAATTTTATTATTTGAATGACTTGTCCTGTTATTTTTGATTTTATTAACTGTATAAATGTGGAACCGTTTTTCTATCACATACCACCCGGAAAGTAAGTTGCCAGTTTAACGGTAATATGTCAGTTATTTCAGCAACACTTAAAAATGCTTCAAATAAAAATACAGTAACACTATTTTTCGATATTTATTTTTAATTTGTTTCTATTTTTGTGTAAGTGTTAGTAAGTGTACTTCAATATTTAGCACGTTGTCAAACCAAATATTTTTATCCTAAGCTAGCTGCCGTCCGCGTGACATTGGTAATTTCCACCTTTATATTAGTATCATAACTAGCCCGTATTATCTCAGGACTGGGTAAAGGACACCCTCCATTCTTTCCAAAGATCTCGGTTCTTCACTTTTTCTTCTGATTTTTTAAGGAAAACATCCAGGTCGTTCCGACATCTCCTTTGTGATCTGCCCCGGTCGTGTCGCTTTACTTTAATCTTTATAATATTGGTATGATACTCGAAATTCAAACAGGACTCATAAAGTACATCTCATTAACTTTTTCTTTACACAGAGATGACCTCATCAAATCTTCCGGAGACGAGACCCTATTTTTTAAATATATCAAATCAAGAATGTATCTGTAAAATCGTTTACACGTCTGGCCACAAAAAGCGGCATTCCTTACATAGTGTACCGTGTAACGACGTGAACGCTTCACGCTGAATTCTGTAAGTTGACCGTTTAAATTCTTCCGTAATACATTAGTGGACATCTGTTGTTGTAAGACTGTGGATGCAAATGGTGTGATAATCTTGGCCGGTAGTGTAATAATTTATTGAGTATTGTGAGAAACTTTTTTCTCTGTGTTATCCTTTGTTAAACAGATACAATGAATTTAATCAGTGAAGAAAACTTAATAGCGTTATGATTAAAAAAATTCAAGGTCTATTCAAGTTACCCTTATTAAGGATGGACAAAACTAAAGTGATGGTTAGGCAACAGAATTCTATGATACCTTTTTCATATATAGTTAATTTCTATTAGTTATTATGTCTGACTATCCCAAATAATAAGGCTATTGATAGGCTCGCGTTTGACCACTATCTCACCTGATGGCAAGCGATAATGTGGTCGACGATGGAGCACGCTTGATTAGAAATAATTATTTATTCATGACTTAATGGTTTCTAGTTGTAGCTATCAGGAAAGAGACTCCGGTAGACAATTCCACTCCTTAGCTGTAAGCACAATGAATATTTTCCCAAAACATTTTTGCGTATGGGTGGGATGTCCACGAAATACCGCTGGCGCAACGTTGTACGTCTGGTGGTTCAATTAGTGAGCGAACAGTTTCAATCAAAGTATTATGTTATCTCTTCTGAAAATGTATTTGGTTATTATTTACAAAAAAAATATACTTTATTTTTAGTTTGAACTGAATGGATTCCAATAGTTCTTTTCCCAAAAATATTTAAAAAGGTCACAAGTTAGAAACCACTGACACTAAGTACAACACAGGTCACGGTCACAGGTCATAACGGGCATTAGGCGCTAGCAAACAGCTGGGTGCAAGCGCAAATCCACCCCTCAGTCACCTGGGTGGCACGCGGACTATGTATTTTTGCTGACATAACAACCTTAGAACTTTGTGAATTTTCATGAAATTTTTAACATACTTAGATTCTTTACATAAAAATACTAGATATGTATTTCGGATTTCAAATATACTGAAACTAATGTTCCATATCCCTTACAGGACGCACAGGAGTCGCAAAAACATATTTATGCCGTAACCTTTTCTCTAATGTTGTAAATAAACTACATTCAGCAAAGTTCACAAGCGTAAAACTATAAAATAAAACATATAAACATTATATCCTATGTATATTAACGCCATCTTCTTTAACGAAAACATAAAATAAAAATAAATTTTCTTAACGGTCATGATTTCACAGAAATATTTTGTGAGCAAAAAATTTGATGTTATTTAGAGGCTACCTTTTTCCTCTGTGCTGTTTTTTACACTTTCTTTTTATTATTTGTAAAAACACTCGAATAGCGCCAATAAATAAATAACTTTATTTATTTATTAATTGACGTTACTTAGATTTAAAGATTTAAACAAATAAGGAACACTCTGGCTTGTTTTTAACAAGTTTTCGTAAATTGAGTGCGTGCTAGAATTCAATTATTTTTGTTTTCCTATTCCTTTTTAACACCATTTTATTTATAGTGTGCGCGTGTTTTGAGCGTGAAATTAGAAGGTCGATGTGTGTGGCTTGAAGTGTAACCTTATAAGACATTAAAATATTAGTGAGATTTTTTACACGTAAGTGTTTTGAAACAATTATATAAAGATGACGTGAATTGTTCCGAGGGTTTAGAGTTTAAATCATAAATATGTGAACGTAAAGTACTCTAATACTTATAAATAATATTGGGTTATTTTTCTCTCTATTACTGGGTTCCGAGGCGTGTACGTAGTACCTACATATGTAGTGGGCCAATTTTATGGCACGCAAGTGTAGATGGATCTCAATACATATTTGGTAAGTATGTGATTAGGTATTTAATTAAGTACCTATCAATAAATAGCTTAAAATTTTACTCTTCATTTTAAAAAGGTGGTTCAAAACTAAAAACAAAAAGTTTTGAACCACCTTTTACACACTTTTGTATTTCCGCCGCAAAATTTATGGCGTTAACAACCTAACTTGTTTTGTCAAAACTTTTGAAACTTCTTCGTTGATTGAAAGTTTGCAAGCAATTCTATTCGTAGGACATGAATCAATTCCTTCTATTTATATTTTGATGTGAATTTATTTTAACATTCGTTTATAGATATGCGGAACATGCCTTAAAGTCCCCCAAACCTCGGTTTAAAAAGGAGGATACTTCGACCAGACGAGTGACGTGTCTAGACAGGGGTGTCTGCCCGAGAGTTGATTTCAGACTGTTTTAATCACGCGAAGATCTTTGATACCACAATACAAGATCTTGAATTTTCAGTTTCGGTGTGACGATATAGAAGTCGCTACAGACGTCAATATTTCAATTTTTTTTTAAAGTTGGATGGACCAACTTTGTTCTTATCGAAAATAGTGATAAGTTGAAATTGATATAAAAATATAGTTTAAAAAGAAAAAGGGGGCTTTAGCTACAAAGGCAAATGTTTGTACTTTAAAAAACCTTTCAATTTCAAGCCGCAATACTATCTAGGCGACAATCAACTTTAAATAGGTACTTATCGAAATTTTTCCAAAAACCTGTAGAAGTAATTAAGGTTCCCAAGAATTAAGAGGTGCTTATTTGACTGATTATTAATAGATTGCAATACTAGCATTGCAACCTTAAACAAACAAAAATAGAAACTGAACATAAAAATCTCATAAATTATATGAGGATACATCGTAAAGCAGTCTAGAGAGCAGTGGTCGCCGAGTGGTAATGGCTCCGACTTACGAGTTGTAGGTCGCGGGTTTAAACCCTGTCAGGCGCATTACTTTTTGTAATTTATTTCATTACCATTGCTCTGAAAACGGTGAAGGAAAACATCGTGAGGAAACCGTCATGTCCTAGAACCGTAAATTCGAAGACATGTGACATCCACCAACCAGCACTAGGCCCGCGTGGACGATTACGGCCCATTCCCTCTCCTAGAGAGGAGGCCTGAGTCCCAGCAGTGGGGACATTAAAAAGGCTGATGATGATGATGATGACATCGTAAGGCATAATTGTGCGAAAGAGTAACCGTGCGGGTAACTTATGGAACAAATACAAGTAAAACGAAACAGGTTGGTTTTAGTCAGAAGAAAAATCATTTCTCTCCATACAGAATGAAAAAGTAATTTGATTATTTTCTGATTTCCAAACTTCAAAAAAAAAGGATAATAAATAAGATTAGGCTGGTTAGATTGTACACCAGAAATACAGTTATAAAACATACTCAGATATAACATAACATCACCTTCTAACTTATGTTGGCTGTAGGCTGTAAAAGATAACTCTTGAGGAGGTTATTTTAAACAGATTTGAAGCTGATGATATTTATCCGTCTTTTCATTCAGCTAGATGGTTAAGTCAATATAAAACTTATAAACTAAAAGGATGCAAACTTAACTACAAAATTAAAGAATTAGCATTGCCATTCAACGTGGCAATGCTGCCAGTCTTCTGGGCACATTTCCGGATGACAGCGATGTGGAGGAGTACTTTGACGCCTGAGCGTACTTTGTCATTTTGTATTATATATGTACATAGTTAGGTTTTAGTATAAATAGTTTATTTAGTATTTAAGTTTTTTATGTACATATGTATTAAAATAATTAGTTGAAAAGTTTAAATAAAGAAGCTTTCTATTTTTTTGTGTAAACTACAAAATTATGTTACAATCATATTTCAAGCATTGAAATTTTGTTATTCACTGAGGGATAGTTTTTTTTTTTTTAAATAAATTATGGGCAAATAGTATTAAAATCAACGCGTAGTAGCGTATCGGTATTGGTATCTACGTAGGTAGCAAGAATATATCAAAATAGGTTTTTTTAAACCTAAATAATCCTGGATTATTATATGATAGATAAAAACATATTTTATTTTAAAGTCTGAAATCGATTCAGTAACCGAAACTGAAAATACTAGTTTCAGGACATGCGTTTTTTGTTACATTTTGTATATACATACCTTCTTTGATCATTCATTCTAGTGCTTAATAGGAACTTTGACTTAACACTGGACTATAAAAACTACTTACAATAAAGTTAAATGCTGAGAGTGAATTTTGCTTCAAGCGTGAAATTCGGTATTACTAGTTACAATCCTCTCTAGCTTAGTTTAGTCAGCGTCATTATACCTAATATATTTTGAGTTCTCTTAACTATAATGATTTAATTCATTAAACCCCAAGCGAACGCCGGCGTTCGATCTCTCAGTGTCTTTCTGCTGTGTCTCTAATTACGATATTTGAAAGGTTTATTAGTTTAATATTTTCGCATATATATTTGTGAATAGTGAGTAAGTTACTTCTAGGCAAGCGTGCTCCATCGTCGGCCACATCATCGTTTACCATCTGGTGAGATAGTGGTCAAAGCGAGCATATCAAAAATAATAATAAAAATGTGTTTATTTTTAGAAATCGCACGACGGGGTCGCGGCAGACTAAGGAGATGGCGGGACGACTTAGATGTCTTCCTTAGGAATTGGCAAGAAGTGGGTTAGAACCGGGAACAATAGAAGAAATGAAGGGAGGCCTTTGCCCAGCAGTGGGACAGTATAGGCTAGATGTAATATTAATATTACAAATATGTGTATTTTATTTCAAATATCTGTTAGCTATTTATTTTTTTGCACGCCTACCGCAGTTTAGTCTTTTTAACCCAAAGGTTGACTGGTTGATAATGCTTTATTGCATTAAGTCCTCCTGGACTATGTCCCACTACTGCTGGCGAAGATAGGACAATATGGCAAAATATAGTTCACAGGATAGTTGTTCTCCAAGATCACGACCCTCAGCATTGAGGATAAATGACCCAAGGAGGAGGATATCCTACTACTGTATGTAAACTTTAAATAAATAAACAATCATAAATATTGACTATTACAGCAAAGGAGCGCTGAGATTTCAACAAGGAAACCCTTTCAAACTACTCAAGATACTGTTTTAGCTTTCAGAGAAATATTTGACCATTTTAAAATAAAACGGAACTAACAATTCTGTGTCCCTAACCAAAAGGGGTCTAAGTCCATAAGTGCAACTTTATGAGAGACACAAAAAACACTCTACGCGTTTCAAATTCGTGTTTGACCTTGTGTGTCCGTTTAAAAGGATACAAATGCACTTGAAACCAACTTTTGTAGTTTTTTTTTTATGTCAGTTAGACCCTTTTACATTAAGTAACTTCCTTATTTTTAGGGATAGCTTAGATCCGTTTTTTCCAAACGATAAAGCATTTTTTTTCCGATCATTACGGTTTACTTAACCCATTTTCGACAAAATTGGACTTATACCCCTTTTCACTACGGCCACAGAATTGCACTGATGTTGGGTTGTAAGGTTTTAAAATTGAAGGGGTCCAGTAGGGCCGATGCCTCTTAGAGTTACGAGAATGATCGATAGAGTTTGCCGTGTTTACAACAAAATGTATGTAGTTTTGATAAACTAGCGATAAAATCAATTTGGATTTGATTGTCAATTATTTTAACAGGACCCCGGTAAAGATTTGAAAGTTACTTTTTTTTTAATTTATATAAACAGACTAGTGTTTGACTGCGGTTCCACCTGATGGTAAATAGTGATGCAATCTTTGATGGTGAGGAGCACAAGTTTATTAAGAGAGAGATTTGTTTATTTCGCCAGAAAGCAAAAAACTAATAGTGATATTTTATGTTGGAGATAAAAACAGTGATAGTAGATTACTTTATTAAAATTATATGTTAGTACTAATGTATACCCTCTCCTAGAGAGGAGGCTTGAGTCCCAGCAGTGGGAATATTAAAACGCTGATTATGCAATATATATTCAAGTATACTAATATTAATGTTTAATGGAAGCGCTATTACCAAAAATGGGAACTCAAAAATAATATTTCAAGTATGTTTTACAATAAAATTCATACACGTGCTGAAAATAACGAAATTCGTCATTTACTACTAAAAATATCTTATTTATCAAAAGGTGGATCACGATCTCTTATTACGTAATATTTAGACTCAAATATATTACCATACAAAGTTACAAGCCTGTTGCATTACCTAACTATAGGCCGTACAACCGATAGCTAAATCCGTACGTATATGCAAATTAATTCACGCAGTAAACACCTTTAATATAAAAGGCTTAGTGGCGATAACAGTGTAAAGGTTTTCAGAAGATACGTGAAATAAATGGTCGACGAAAAAATAATTATCACTTTTCAGTCAGAAAAACCTCTGCTGAAGAAGAGTGTTATAATATTTTGACACGGCAATTCCGAAATGAATGCCTGAAAAAAATATTCGATTTTTTCGTATTATGTTACATGTGTTTTGAATAGATATGCACTTTGTATGTTCTCAGGCTTACTTTAATTTAAAATTATAATAACCGTAGGTAATGTTAATGAACTAACTAAATCACATTAATTGATTGAATTTGACTTTCGTGAAATTAAGCTTATCTACATATTAGTCAAGTAAGTTATAGATATTATAAATTTTAAATAATGAAAAAAAAAATTTGGAAACTACTTTGTAACTTTGTAAAAAATAAATTTTATAATTTATTAATATTTAATCAAAATTAATCAATCTTACTGATGTTATGTAAATGATGCAATAATTTCATGTTGAAATTTTAATTAAAAAAAAAAGAATAATAATCAACATTAAATTCTTACCTTAAAAACATCTTGACTGCTTAAAAATAAAAGTCTCCAAAACCAAACTACTAAACAAATAAACACCTCGAAACACAATAATTAATCAATTCATTTTAAATTACATTTATAATTAAAACAAAAATAAAGTAAACACGACCACACAGCTCGAACGTCGAAGTCTTAATGATAACTAAATAAAAACAACCCTTCACACTTTACTTCACGAAATGAATGTTAATTGTAGCAATAAAAATAACAATAAACAGCACGTGTCCGGCATTATTGAACAATCGTACAAAACACACGGTTTTTCATAAGGCACTAGTTAATAAAGAACTATTATAATTTATAATGTTAGCGCGTCAATTTATGCGTGAGCTTTTTATTCGAATGAGATTAAGGCTCGATCCTGAAGCTCGGATACTTCCGTGCGCCAGCGCACCAGGAGAACGACTATAAAAAGCAACTAAGCCTCTCTTTCCCGCCAGCCTTATTTTTTATTTTTTACATTGAAAAAACATGCGCGAGCGCCTTAACGAATCCCTATGCGTGGAGGGGACTGCTCCAATTTCATATTTTCAAGACACTTTAGTCTTGTCATTTTGAAAATGGAACTGTTGTAATTAAGAAAAAAATATTCTTTTGAAGGTTTTTATTCGAGCGCGGTTTAAGGCAAGCGCGAGGGAGACAGCTATATTTTTGTGAGGTTCGTTTTTCCTGCGTCGTTCGTTGTTTTGAGCGAAAGAAATGGAAAGAGTCGTTTGTTACTTACATCGCTTTAGATTAATGAGTCCGAGAGAGATGTAGGTAATGGCGGGGTAATTACTGTTGTTTCGCGTAAACGAGACGAAACTATAATGATTGGGCGCAATGACAGTTATTGATATTGTCGTAATAAGCGTCGATTTGTGGCTGGGAGATTTGCTGTAGAGGTGGGGTGCGCATGCGCATCTAGATCGCTAATGTTAATTACAATTTAATGACGGCGTTGGGATTCGCTTGTTTTTATGGTGGTACATGGCGTTTTAATTCGCGCGTGTGTGGGTAGTAGTTAGGAAGTACTTGCTATATTTAGAAGTCATGTATTTACTGTATACGTTCATTAGGTCCTAATTAGTTGGTCAGAGTTAATTTTATATTAAAGTTTATTAATTGGTGCCATGTTTAGTTTCAGGTTGTGTTTGTTTGCTTTTTGAATTATTTAGGAAGGGTTTACAAGTGCGTTGGTTAAATTCATTTTTTTTCTTATTTTTAAACCTATAGTTTTATCGAGTCACGAAGACATCGTGTAATTTTATTTATTAATATGAATGTAATATTACTATTGTTTTTTTTTTGTTTATAATTTTTTTGTGATCTATGTGATAATTATGCAATTCTATAAATAGGATTAAAATTAAATTGAGGCATACTAGGGAGCTAAAAACGAGTATTTATTTAAATACAGATTTGAGATTAAAAATGCGAAATCTTTAATGTACCATTTAGTTGCTTTTTCTTTATAATTTACAGAAAAACATCTGATGACGGTGATGATCTTTATATATATATTTTAAAAACTCCTTTCCACTGGAACAGATTTTAGAAATAAGTATCACATTTTTGTCTATTTCTCTGTTTCCATCTGTTTTTATGTATTGTATGTTATTATGTACATTTATTGTAAAATTAAGACATAAAATAATACACAAAAAGGAAGTTCACAAAACCATCGTGCTATATCTTCAGCAAATATTTCATTTGCCTCAAAAATGTTCAAATTAAAACCTCACAGTCAAGAGTGGTTGAAGTAAAACAAAAGTTTGAAGATGAGTGGTCGCCCCCGGGCGGCGGGTTACGCAGATAGCTGTAATCTTAACATCAGAGCTTTAATGTGGGAACTGAACGGTTCAAATGTTTGAACAGTAATCTATATACAATTAATTCTAAGTTTCTTATGTAATTGCTTTATTTTTGGTGTATTATAAAGAATTTATCTATCTATCTATCTACAACATTGTTTTTAGTATAGGCGATATCTGAATATAATTTGTTCAGAATCAGTAGGTAACTGAATCGAATCCAATAATTTTATTCCCAAAAATATTTGAAAAATGGTCAAAAATCGGACACCACCGATACTAAGAACAACACAGCAGGTCATGGCATGTCATAGCGAGTATTGGAGCCAGCGCACCCCCGTCCGTCGGCACTTAAAGCCCATGCATCCCAGCCGGGTCGAAGCCTACTGGGGCCAGGGTTATCCGAAAGGGCGCTCGAGCCCCGGTATGAAGGCTAGAAAGAACCTGGGTGGGCTTTTAGTCAGTAAGAGTCTGACACTATCTCCCGCTCCGCCCAAGAGCGGGGGATGTCAATGCATGACTTTAACCCACCATAAAAAAAAAGCTGGCGGGAGCAAAACTATGTACTTGTGCGGATGACCAGGTAACATAAGAAGCTTATAACTTTATGATTTTTCAAGATACAGTTATGAAGTTTTGTAAATAGATTATTTTTACATAAATATATAAGAATAGAATAGAATAAACTTTATTGTACACCAAAAAGTTACATGACATAAACATAGAAGACTACACAACATAACACGTGTTTCGGATTTTGCATATAATCTGCTAAAAATAAAGTTGTACAAAAACTGATATACTGACATATCAACGCACTGCCGAAACTACTGGGAATAGGACCATGGAATTTCGTAAAAGGTTTTTATGACATAAGCGAGCACTAAGAGAGGTTTTTCCAAAATTCAAACTTCTGAAGGAATGAAATAGGGTTCCATAGTTTGTGTGGAGAACCTACTTTCAAGCAGGCAAAGGCGCTGGCACAAGCTAGTTAAAAATATATTGTGATTAATTTCTGAGATGTGAACCCTTTTTTTATGGTGGGAAAAATCATGCATTGACATCCCCCGCCCTTGGGCGGAGCGGGAGATAGTGTCAGACTCTTACTGACTAAAAGACCCACCCCGTTCCTTCTAGCCTTCATACCGGGGCTCGAGCGCCCTTTCGGATAACCCTGGCCCCAGTAGGCTTCGACCCGGCTGGGTCCCTGCTGTTGCTGACAACTCCTTGAGGCGCGCGGGAACAGTGCGCGCCGTCGACGACTTGGGCTTGGTCCGGACAGTTACCGGACGGCCGGACAGGGAGATGTGAACCCAAAAATATCGATGTGTTACAATATTAAACTTGAGTCAAGCTTGAGCAATATTATCGGTTTAGAGTCACATTTTCGTTAAACTTTTCGACGTTTAGGTGCCTTTTTTGGTCCATCTGAAGTAAATATTAGACTTTGACTTTGGCTGTAGTTTTATTTAATCAATCGTCAACTGCTATGTTGACGAGCGCCTCTGACACAATTTTGTTTTTTTTTTACTACATGTTTCGTTCCAAAAACTAAACCGTTCTTTGTTAACACTTCGGTGGTGACAGCTTTTGACAGTTACAAAGTAGACACCAAGAAAGTAGGGAAAAGGCGAGCGAGATGATTATGATGAGGCTGATTTTATTTTAAAAGATGTTTTGTAATTATTTTTTATATAAATATAAGTAAAGATTTAATATTATTATTTAGACAAAGACATATAAATGTCTTTGTCGCTAGTAAGGTCGTCTCTATTACATCCTTGATACTTTACTATATATGAATTTTACAAAGTAAAAAACATAAACGGAATACTTTAGACGATTTAACGTCATTTATTATCCCTCAGAAATGTGAACAAAAATAAAATACCTCTACTATAATTATAAAAAACTATTAAAATTCCCAACTCGTTTGACTTTTCAGATAGACTCTAGCACTAGTTATAGGTCCTTATGCGTCAATATAACTTTCAGTATAACTGTGCTTCCTTTGTTAGATATTAATAAATAAAAATATGTTTCGGTAATATTGTCACAATCACTAAAGAGTTACCAGTATCGGTTCTAACTGTAATGTTAACAAACTGACGGCAGGCGGCACATCAAAGGCGATAGACATCGAGGCAGTCGGTCAGGTGGTTATTTATGAAAAATATCCGGGTGCCACCTGTTTGAAAACTGATTTGTCAATCAAAACAGGTATTGAATACGATTCTAATTACTTTATAATATAAACAGAATTTATGCAAAAATTAACTCCCATAATAAAAAAAAACAGCAGTTTCCTACATTTGTATTTCGAACAAATGTATATGAGCAAAAAAGTGTTAAAAGCGATTTTATTTTTTGGAGTTGGTGATCTTCCTCGCTAGAAAATGTTATGGGACACCACCTTTCGAGCCCAGTGCGAGTAGGTCATGCGTTCACTCAATATTGCTGGTAAAATCTTGGTTTGCTTTTTTTCACGGTAAACACGTATCTAAGTAAAAACTCAGGGTAAAAAAAAACAGTAATAACAAAAACCGTATCAATTACAGCAATCAAGTTTTTAGTGGATCAATTTTTAGGATCACAAACCATATTCACAAAAAGATTATGTGGTATCTAATGTTATATGCATGGTAAGATCATTAAGCGGTTAACATAGACCTCCCCCAGGCATCGACAAATACAGCGGACGCTCGAAATACTGATTTGAAATAATAGAAGACATCAAAAGGTAGGTAGATTTGTGTCAAATTAACGTTGTAGTTATTTATTTGATATCTTCAAACTTAAAGTATTGACTGCTTATTCAACTCTTTTGCTTCTGGTGTTACAAAGTTTATCAAAAGATGATCTTTCTCAATTCAAAGAACTCACCCAATTCATACGCAATAAATAATAGGGTGGCACATTAGTGAACGTCCGGCGCGTTCGGCGGCCGGCAGTCGAGTGACACGGTGTCATTAGCGCGCGACTCACGCGCAAGCTAAACTGCGCCACGTGCTGCGCCTGCGCCGACAAACGGTGCGCTCACCCTTCGTACGCGTACAGGTTGTTTGTGTGTTTAAGATGGGGTTATTTTTAGGAATTTTCGAATTGTATTGACTTTGGTAGTATCACTTGGCTTGTCCTTACAAAAATGTAAATATTGCGTTCTCGTAATAACTATGACCATTTCAGTCTTAGCAAAACAATCCCTGAAATGAATTATTAACAAACAATTTTGCTAAGTTCAAAGAATCGCCAAACTTAAGTAGCTGTGGATATGGTACATTGGTCGCAGAACAGATGGACGATGGGGCTGAAAGGTTTTTGAATAGCGACCGTGTACTGGAAAACGCAGTGTTGGTAGGCTTCTTTCACAAGGTGGACCGATGACCTGGTCTGGGCTGTGGGAATCCGATGGATGCGAGACGCACAGGACCGGTCATTGTGGCGACACTTGGGGGAGGCCTATGTCCAACAGTGGACATGTTGCGGTTGAAATAATGATGATGATTAATTTTTTTGAACAGTTGCTCGACAAATGGAGCAGTAAAAATATTTTTATGTAAAAGTTTCGGTTATGTTGAAGTGTACGACGATTTTATATCATGAGTCAGCAGCACCAATATGACTTAACTAGCCTCTGTCAGCGGCCCGCATGAAATTAGGTTTTTTCACACAAATTTTGTACCCCTATTTCATCCCCTTAGGGCTTGAATTTTAGGAAATTCTATCTTAGTGCTCACCTATGTCATAAAAGGAAAACTTGTACAAAATTTCACACTCCTAGTGTCTATAGTTTCAGCTGTACGTTGATATGTCAGGCAGTCAGTTTCTTCTTTTTAAAAACAGAACTTCAACGAGCACAACACACATAATATAGATTCTCCTTTTTAAAAACAGAACTTCAATGAGCACAACACACAATATAGATTCTACTTTTTAAAAACAGAACTTTAATGAGCACAACACACACAATATAGATTCTACTTTTAAAAACAGAACTTTAATGAGCACAACAAAATAAAAGATTTTAATTTCATTAATAAGCACATTCTGAAACACGCTGTATCCCATATCAGAATGACGACGTATTTAACAATAACAGCAGGGAGGTCTGTGCAAAGAGGCCGGCATGACCACCAAAATCACGTAGCGAGCCACCCTAATGTAAACAATAGACAAAGGACCCGCCACTGTTATTAGGAGACGCGATAACTATCATAGTTAGTGGGTACAGTTGGAGAGATTTCGGGGTGAAAAATTGTGAGAGGTCAGTTTTATTTCATTTTTTTATATGTGGGAAAGTCATCCAATGACATCCTCTTGGGCAGAGCGGGAAATAGTTTCAAACTTTTACTGACAAAAAACCCACTCCTGTTCCTTCGTTGCCTTTCGTACCGGGGCCGAATCTTCCTTTCAGAAACAAATCCTTGGCCCCAGCAGGCTTCGACCCTGCTGGGCCTCTACGGTTGCTGACAACTCCTTGAGGCGTGCGTGGAAGAGGTCAGTTTTAGGTAATGTGAAAGTCGGCAATAGCGGTAGTTGTAGATGAAGGCACAGTTGGCGCGTTGGTTGTGCGACTAGCTGCTGCGTTGTGCGTTACGGGTTTGATTCCCGCTCAATACAAATATTTGTATGGCCTAGAGATAGTTGTTCCGAATCTGGGTACCTTGTCATGCGAGTTTATATGTTTGTGAAGGCACTCACGATATATGAGTAGTTCTTAGTGTTGGGATACGTTTTTTTTTTAATCAAAAATAAATGTCACGCTCACGCAAGATTATCAATAAAACAAAAAGATCATCATCATCATCATTTCAATCGATACACGTTCACTATTGGTCATAGGCCTCCTCAAAGTGTCGCCACAATAAACGATCTTGTGTCTCGCATCCATCGGTGAGCAAAAAGATAAGTTTGAAAATATGTGTCACACCCGCGCTAAACGACCTTCTCGCCTTGAGGCTCATCCGCGATATTAAACTATACAGGGTTATTTATATAACACTAGCAACCACTCAGGACTATGTAGCTGACATAATAAACAACATCTTTATGTATCCAAATTTATCATATTTTTGTTCATCAGATTTTCGTACAAGAATAAAAATATTTAAATTAAACGTTCTAAATATTACGAAGTCTGCGAATATTACGCAATCTTTGCAATAGTACAATAGCGGAAGGAAGCGGGGATCTCGCGGCAGAGGTGTTTGATGCGGTTGCGTCGCGTCATACAGACGCAGGTAGATATATCAAAATACAGATTTGAAATGTTTTAGATAGAACAACGAAATCTTGAAGGTTTGTTTTTGGTAAGTGAATTATGTTTTGTAAAAGTCATAGAATAAAAGTTGTTGTTTATGATGTTAGTAATACAGTCCTGCAAGGTTGTTAGTGTTAATAACCCTGTATATGATGTTATTTGATAAACGAAATTAGAGCATGTCTGCTCTATTTTGCACTACGTTTTTTATTCCTTCCCAAGCCGGTCAAAACTGGGACGTTTTAGAGAGGACTGTATAGTACTAGCTTCATTATTCGGCAAAAATGATGATACAATACTCTAAACACACGTTGACCTAATTATAATAGCAAAATCAGATTGTAACCGGTTTTAGTTTTATTAGAGAATGGTTTTTTTTTTCATTTTTTTTTAGGGCTAAAGCACACTGACAACTTGTTTATTATCTAGATTATATGCTCAGAAGATAGTTCCGTGTAAACCAACCAATTAAAGGCATGCAGTTGTTGCTTAAAAGTTAGGTAAAAAAACAAGGAAGATACTGGCCTTTAAAAAAAATGCAAGCAATGAATCTAATCATATTCATTCCGATTTTTTTTCTTAATTCACACAATTTTGAAAAACGAATTTTCAAAAATCGTTTTCGATATTTCTAATTTTTTTTTTCCGTTTGTTATTTGCCACAATTCTATTGTGTGCACTATTGTAAGCTGTTATTCTTTTCATTATGCGTCTTCCACCTGACTGTACCCTTGCGTCCGTTTTACCAGGAATCTCCGCCGTGTCGTAGGGTGGTGCTCCGATTTTGTCAGTCCTTTTTCACTAAAGAGGTCGTTAAGATGCCATCGTACTGTGAGATCGGGCTCTAAAAGAATTGTTCTTATTTCTGTGGCGATGTTATTGTTAATCCTTGTTAGATTTTAATTAGGAAAATGAATTATTTTATGGATTATATCGTTCTCGCTATTATAGAAGCGACAATAATATTCTACCTACCTAGCACAACTTTTGAGCGAGAAAGATTCCATGGTGTTTCTTGCAAGTTCTTCTCTATAGAGATTTAAAGTCGTTAAAAAATAACTGGCCCGCTTTGACAATTGAGAAAAACCTTTAAATGTAACTTGGAACGAAATTGAACGAAACAATGAAATAAAAATTAAAGGTCCGGTGTCATCATCATCATCATAACCAGCCTTTTTAATGTTCCCACTGCTGGGACTCAGGCCTCCTCTCTAGAAGAGGGAACGGGCCGTAATCCACCACGCGGGCCTAATGCGGGTTGGTGAATGTCACATGTCTTCGAATTTTCGGTTCTAGGACATGACTGTTTTCTTACGATGTTTTCCGTCCCCGTTTTCAGAGCAGTGGTGATGAAATAAATTACACAAAGTAATGCGCCTGGCAGGGTTTGAATCCGCGACCTACAACTCCTAAATCGGAGCCATTACCACTGGGCCACCACTGCTCAGGTAAAGCTTGTCTAATAAGTCAACTGACTTTGTGAATTTTGTATAATATTTAATCATTTAAAAAATACTTGTATTCGATACTTTTTATAAGGTTCTTCTGTTAGTAAACAATGATCTGTATCTCTTAATCAACTTTTATTATTGAACCCGTGTTGACTACATCAGATTTCATTAAATCCTAATAATTACCCAAGTCGTTTAACTTATTAGACAGACTCTAGAAAGCTATTTGAGCTATTTTAGTAGACAAGCCGCTAGGTAGTCAAAATACACATGTCAAAACGGGCATTTCATTTTTTGAGAACTATAGCTTCATTTCTCTGAATGATCGGTTTCTTGACAAAATAAAATAAAATAAAAATTGTTTATTTACACCTTCAAGTTTATAAGTTTACCAAGTGCTGTAAAATGTTTCGAATGGTTATTAACCTTTTGAATGTCTTAAGTTAAACAGTTCGACATAAGCAATTGTCTTTCTATTGTGTCTCTAATTACGGCATTCGATGAGTTAATAGTGCTATTTAAGTTTTACAGCTTATACCATCATCATCTTCCTACCCTTGTCCATCTTATTTGGGGTCGGCGAAACACGTTTTTTTCTTTCATTCTACCCTGTCAATCGTCGTGCTATCACTAACTTCCTTTTCTTTCATATCACTCTTCACAGAATCCATCCATCTTTTCTTTGGCCTCTCTCTCCACCCAGCTTTACAGCTGATACCAGCTAAGTTAAAATAACTTAATATCTTGTATGTATAAGTATCAGCGCCCACCAACATAATCATTACCTAAGATTTAGTATTTAATAAGTATTACTTTTGTTATCTAAGAGCACCTCTAAATCATTAACATAGCATATACTGCACATTATAGTAAATAATTTATAATATGCACTTTTAAAATTTACTATCAACAAAAGTGATCTATTTAATTAATCTGAACTAAGATTACTGCATGGCGTCACATTCAAAGTGATTATGAGTGGAACTCCTAAATATGATTAACCTTCATTACAAGTAACATACGTCATAATTTTAATTAAATCTGTATCAAACCTAGCATTAGCCACCCAAAGAAGCTTTATAATAAGTTACCGTTAACACAAACTATTTATAATCACTAGTTTATTAAGCTAACTTTATTTTAAACCTATAATTTTGTTATTAAAAATTACAGACGCCGATTTTCAAAGTGTTAAAACCATTCTGAGTCATAATGTTTTTTTTTTTTTTTTTAACACGGCTTGCTTTTAACTCTTTTGTAAACGACTAAGGTTGTGCTCTGGGTTTGGTTGCGTTAATTGTAAATGTTTTAAGGATGCTTTCAGATAATTTGTTTTTGAGATGGGAAATCATTTAATTACTTTTCCCTCTTTAGATTGGAGCATGAGGGCGTGTCAGACAAGTACTGACTAAGACTTACCCATATCCTTTAACTGCCCTTTGCGTTCCAGGGCCACGGTTATAATTTTAACCGAAAGACGTCCACTTGGACATAGGCCTCCCCCAAGTGTCGCCACAATTAACGATCCTGTGCGTCCCGCATCCATCGGATTACCACAACCTTAACCAGGTCATCGGTCCACCTTGTAGGAGGCCTTCCAACGTTGAGACTTCGGTGGCGGTCGCCACTGCAGAACCTTGACCACGAAAATTCTTTAAAAAAACCTCGTTACCCTAACGGTTATCGGCCCTGCTGGGTAATTTCAGAATACTAAGATTTAGATAGTCGATTATCAAGTTGAATGCTTATTGAGACCGTCGTCTTTCAAAGTGAAGCTCGTAGTTAACTGGTCAGCAATGTCTATGGCATTAAGTTCGATGTTATGCTATCTTCGGATTTTTCCGTTTTCTATCTACTTCATTTGAGTTAAGCTTGAATTTATACACGAACTATTTTATCTTTTTTTTTAGTGAATATTTAAAGTAAAATGGACCACATATAACTTTTAGCTAGTAGCGCCAAAAATCTTAAACTATTAATCGCGCGGGGTCTGTTGGACCCCAAGGTTTACTTAAAAAAAAAAAGACGTGTGGCACTCGGGGACTACCGCGGTAAAGCTATTGCATAGCATTTTTGTCAACTTATGCAATTATAATTATTTATTTATTTTATTTATGCAGTATTTTTTTCCTTTGTTTTTTTTTTTTCTTTGATATTAATTGAAGTTACACTTTCACACATTGAATTGAATTTTGATTGATTGTTCACTCATTTGTTTTCTTATCGGTCACCACGCTCAAAAAACAAATGAGTGGGGGGTGTTAGGTTATTTTCGTTACGGAATTTCTGGATTCGGTCTCCACGCTCAAGGCCCGCGATAGAAGCATAGCTTTACTATGCAATAGCTTAAAAAAAACAGTAATTGAAATTATCTATTTTATTATGAAACTTCAAAAAATTTAAGGGTTTTTATAAACCTTTATTGATAGACAGACAGACTCTGTCGATCACCAATGAAGGGGATAATTTTATAATCTTTAAGTCAGGCCGTTAGTTACAACGTAAGTAAAATGGACCTCACTTAAGATGCATTTTTAACAACAGGGTTGCCAAACTTGTAATTTTATTTGTTGAATCAAAATTGAAAGATTACAAAGCTCGGATTAAGATTACAGAATTTTGATTGAGAACAATTTTAGGTTATAGAATCATGGAATATTCAAATTTTACTGTTCCGGTGATTCATCTAAATGGTGGATTCTGTTCGTTTTAGTATTGTGTATTTCCCATTGTAATTCTGTTATTAGGGTTGCGTGTTAAGTCGTTTTTTTCTTCATGTTTTTTTGTTTTTTTTTTTTTTACAATATCGGCTGTTTAGGGTTTTATCTTTATGGTTTCTGTTAACATTTGGATGTTTATTTTAATAACTTAATGAAATACGTAGAGCCTTACCATTTTCAAGGCGAGAAGTTAGCTGATTTATAAAAAAACCTAGTCAAATTCTTAACAGCTAACTTTGCTTTGTTATTACGATATGTAGAACAGTTATACGCTATGAAAGCAATACAAATGAATTTACGGGTATGGAGAGCAGTGTGACCTGGGTAATTTTGTAAAAGCGAAAATTAATATGTGTGCAGGTGTGGATTTGAATGAAACTTAGGTTTAGGATATTGGGGGAAGTATTAAAACCACACAAGTAAAGCCGCTGGTAGAAGCTTAGTTTATCTAGATATATAAAAGTAGAAACTGACTGACTGACATATTAATGCACAGCCAAATCTACTGGGATTAGGAGCGTGATATTTTGCACAAGGTTTCCTTTTACGATGTGAGCGAGCACTAAGAAAAAATTTGCTTCTAAATGGATAAAACGGGATTCTAAAGTTTGTAGAGAAAACCCCACTTTTATGCGGGCGAAGCCGCTGGCAGAAGCTTGTTATACATATAATGAAAGCCTTAAGGGCCAAGCGCCCGAAAAGTGCCATAAAACAGTGATTTTCTGAGGCCTACTCCTCCGTAACGGCTAGTTCAATTGGTTTGAAAAAAATATATGTTTATTATAGATTCATGAACAATAATATCAACATTTGATTTTTTCGTGCAATTAATACTTTTGTCAAAAAAAATTATTATATAATTATATAATTTCGCAACTTTTCGCAACTTTTCCCTACTCCTTCGAAACGGCTTGGACCTTTAGAAACATTTTTACACATAAAAATTGGTGGTTAAATATTCTTCAAAGTGAACATTGCATATGTAAATCAATCAATATCTCGCAAAGAAAATGGCTTTAAAGCGCTTTCCGCGCGCTGCTGGCCGCAAATAAATGCACAGATTTGCGTACTGCCGCCGAGACGAGTGCGAGAGTTGCGTTCACATAATTTCGGCCAGATGGTTCAAGGGACTATACGCCTTAATTGGTTGAAGTAAAATAATACAACAGATTTTGCAACACTGCATCAATTGCTTCTTCTATGTATGGTCATCTGAACTATAATTCGACCAATACTGGAAATACCTTTAAATCAGATTGCACCAATGATACACAAGATGTAATAACGCTAGGATGGATCTAGTCAATCAACGAAATTGTTAACATTCATACAAGGCAATCAAATCACTCATGATTTCAGATAAGTGTAAGCAGGGAATGCGCAGTTTCATAGTACATAGCTTCTTTTTCTTCTTTTCGCGTTGTCTGTACTCAAACTGTTTTTTTTCTGACCAGTATTTGTCAACTTGTACAGCTCTGTTATTGGTTTCGTATAAATCCTGAATAGTGCAGGTGTTTGTGAAGTATGGGCAGCATAACAGATGACGCATGTTCTGTGCAGCGGCTTCACACTAGCACTATTTTAGAGATGGGTCTAGGAAACCTTATTTGGCCAGATTGTTTAAGTAAATAGCTTATGCGTAAGATAAGCTGGTACAATTTACACGTAAATCACACTTACAAGACCAATCTGCCTTCGTAAAAAAGAATCTGCCTTCGTAAAAAAGAATCTGTCTCTAGCCTTTTTCGAACTGTGTAGGGGTCGGCTTCTAGTCTAATCAGATGGAACAGCCTATCAGATCTCCCAATAACTGGTCGACATGATATACCTCCTTGGTTATACTGATCGTCAGGCTTTCAGACGACAACTTGTAACGACTATCAAAGATACTCCGAAAAACAACCGGGGCCAACGGCTTTACGTTGCTTAAACTTAGAAAACTACATTTTATTAGGTATTCCTGTATCTACTTTCCCACAGCTGAGCAAAGGCTTTCCCCGTTTTCTTAAAGGTATTCTTATCTAGGGCCACCTCGCAAAGTACATATCATCGTCATCATTATTTTAGCCAATAGGCGTCCACTGTTGGACATAGGCCTCCCAAGTGTCGCTACAATTAACGATCCTGAGCGTTTCGCATCCATCATCATGGAAAGTACATATGAATTGAAAAATTCACATAGGTACTTGCCGGATTTTGAAACCGCAACTACACATATGAAAGGCCTTAACAACTGGGAAATCACGACACTACGTCACTTTCATGAAATAGAGTATCTAAATTGGTTACCCATTGGTCAGCACGTGATAACCCTAGCAGCGGTCGCGGGGTCGCTGGGCGTGGCAGCAGATGGCGCGATTGTCGGCCGGTGCGTTCGTCCTGTTTACCTGCCCGTGCTCCGCAAACAAAAGCAATAGGTGCCTTCACACCTTCCGATATAACCAGATTATCAAAAAAAAAAAATTCATTGTAGAACAAATATGGCCAGCAAACTAGCTTCGGCTTGTGGTTTTGTCCGCTTCGTAACAAATCCCAAAACAAAATACTCTGAGGGTGAAAAGTGTCCTAAACTGTAATGTTCCCACTGCTGAGACTCAGGCCTCCACTCTTCACACGGCCCCAGTTCGGATTGGTGGATAACTTCTTCTTCTTCTTCCTGCCCTCATCCCATATTACTTAGGGTAGGTGCAACACGTTTGGTGGATAACTAAAGTAGTAAATGAGATGGGCAAGACACAAACTGTGGTCAAGGATGGTATAGAGCTGGTGCGCTAAGACATTAAGGAGAGGTGGCGTCAGACCACGAAGAAGATGACAAGACGAATGAGATAGATTTCACCAACTCCGAAAAGGGGAAGCACAGGTTCGAGAAGGGTGGAAGGCAATTGTAATTTAGGTGTCTTCAAGGTTAGAGTGAATAGGCTCTTAATAATTAGTGCGCTTCACTATCAACGATTGCATCAATGTTTACCATCAGCTAGGATCGTAGTGGTTTATATCAAATAAATAAAAGTGAGTGCAAAAAAATATTAGCATCTTCAGAAACAATCAGAAAATAATAGAATTAATTCTAATTCCATAAATTACATATAGGTAGCTAACTTGCAAAAAAAATCGTATCGCAAGGTGTAAAGAGACTTTTCAGCATCAGAACGATCCAGTTTATATTTAAAAGCCAACAGAGTTTATACCTACATTTAAAATATGAAGTAAATAACGTCAACTCAATATGGAGAGGAGAATAGATGAGGTACTTACAGATTTTATTGCCTCGTTGGCAGTTTTTTTTTTTTGTATGGGGTTCATTAATTGACTTTTCCTGCTCTGGATAGAGTCAGAGGGTGTGTCAGACTTTTTACTACCCACCTGTGTTCCTTCAGCTGCCCTTTGCATTCTAGGGCTATGGTAACTCTTTCGAACATTTCTGGAGCCCTAGCAGGATTGATCCTAATGAGCGCCATCCATTTTGATGACATCCCTTTGAGTCGCGCGTAGAACACAACTAGCTGTCGACTCGGGTTTGATCCTTACTGGACGGCCAGACGGCGAGCTATCTACTACTCACCATGCGCAAGACCGCGTCTTTGATGGCCAGAATTCGACCTGCGATTACCGGTGACCTATGATTAGCCATTCTGGATTAGCATATATGTATGATTATTTTTTATCCCGGAAGTATGTTACCTTGGGATAATTTTCTAATATCATTCTGGTGAAGCCGTTAGCAGAAGCTATATTACAAGAAATGGTCTACCCGTGGGTCTTTCATCCAAATCCGTGAAGCCCATCGAGCGTGAATAAGTAATAAACATGCTCAATTTTTCAAATAGCGTGTACAAACAAATATACTTATCGGCTCTTTAATTATTTTTTTTTAATTTGTTTCACTTTTAGTTCACCTAGAAAATTATAGCAACTTTGTGACATGAAACCAGGGTGGAACATGGAACCATAGGTCGTGGAACCAGGTCATCGGCCCACCTGGATATGCCAGGTCTACCAATGCTACACTGTGTTATTCATAGCATTTTTATATTTCTCTGTGTATGGTATAAATCAGGGATGTTATGGATATGAAATTTCGGATAATATAATATATATAATAATATAATATTCCACAACTATCACACAACGCCATCTAGTCTCAAGCTAAGCAGAGCTTGTGTTATGAGTACTAGACAACTGATAAACATACTTATATATTTCTAAATACATACATATTATAGATAAATTACACCCAGACACAGGACAAATGATCATGCTCATCACACAAAGATTTGTCCTGGGTGGGAATCGAACCCACGACCTCCGTCATAGCAGTCAGGGTCACTAACCACTAAACCAACAGGCCTGTCAATATACATACGGATACGGATTGGATACGGATATAGAAATGATTATTATACCGGTTACGGATACGGATACGGATATGAAATTATTTCGGATTATCCGTTAGTTTCGGATAATTTCGGTTACGGATATTAGATTTTTAAGGAATTTCAGAAGTCAAATATAAATACATACTATTTACTAATATACTATTTATATTTTACGACGCGTCACGCCTGCACGCGCACGTCATGACAGCCTGTCATAACATGTCGCAATTAGGCTCCACCCCTATCCGATATTATCCGAAACTTTTATTTCGGATTCGGTTACGGTTACGGATATTATTTTATATCGGATATCCGATAGTTTTGGTTACGGTTATGGAGCTCCGTAACATCCCTGGTATAAATTGCTGGTGTTGGTACTCCTTTTAAAAAAAAAACAATAACAGCTGATTGTCTGCTCTGCTCCGCTCGTGCTTGGCTCCTCTAGCACTGATTTAACAACACGGTTAGCACCATAGAAATCTAAGAAACAGGTTGGCACAGTGGTTGAGCGATTGACTGCTACGCTGCGTGTGGTTCGATTTTCACACGGAATAAATATTTGTATGAAAATTTGTATATGATAGGTGTTTTGGGTCTGGATGTCTTGTGTATATGAGTTTGCGTCTTTGTGAACGCATCCACGATACAGTAGTAATTCCTAGTCTGGAGTAGCGTTTTTTTTATGTTTGCAAATTCGAAGGAATTTAGATAAACAGTAAATGGATTGATTAGAGAAACCTTTGTGTTTAAAACACGTTGCGAATTTGGTTAAAAGAAATTATGGTTAACTAAGAAAGGCAATCGATCAATGATCTAATCCGACGATAACTTATAATTGGCTTCAAAATATCTTCTTAAATTCACACTCACCTTTGAATCCTTTACATCCCTTTATCTAGATCACGGAATCATATAATTTCTGTCCGTCCAAATGTCCTTGACCCGACAATTCCACCTGTTGAAACTTGACCTTAAATCGGCCTAATCGATGGAATCGTTGCGAACGGGCCCGGCGCCCGCGCAGCCTACAGAAGAGGGGGCAGGAGGGAGGGGAGGCTGTGCCCGTGATTTAATACCCCAGTCGCTAATTATGGCTTGTTCAAATTGTAGCTTTCTCACGGGCAAGACGGACCGGTTACACTGTAACCTTAAGTTTTAAATCGAGTTACAAACTTATTTCACATAAAATATGCTATTACATTTTTTTATTGGATTATAATTATAGAAATGATATGAAGGAAGTTATTAATATTAATTGGTTGGGTTTATTAAGTTTTCTATGCAACACGTGTTTTTCTTGCGAATGATAGTGAGTGTTACTGATAGTTTTTTTTTTGTGAGGGAAAATTTTTAAATGATTTCTTCCGCTCCCGAGTGCAGCGAGGGAACGTCAGAATTTTATTGATTAAAACCTAACTGTTTCCTTTAGTTGCCTTTTGCGTTCCAGAGTCATGGTAATTCTTTCAATAATTCCCACGACCCAGTATTTTAATTATTAATAAAACAATTAATTCTTAATTCACCTGCGCAGATTCAGCACAGCCTCTGCTTTTTATGATAAGAAAAGGTTAATAACTATTTGGACAATTATTATATTAGGTATTCTATGTTTTAATAAACCACAAGTATTTAAAAAACAGTTACCTTAAATAATTGAAAAAAAAGTGCAAAAACATCAACAACTAAAATAAAAATTTTGATGCAGCAAGATTACCATACTCATTATTTTTTTAATTCCCATAAAAAAGAAAATGAAACCCATTTTTCATTTGTTTTTTTTTTGTGTCTGCCTATTTTTCTCTATTTTATTTCATTTACCAGTATTTTTCTCTACATCACCGAGAAGTTTACTGGTAGAACATACCTAAGTCCGCTTCTGTACTTTAATATGCATAAAGTATTTAAAAGTCTTTGGCGGGATTTCTTTGATATGGGTGAAGTTCAGTGGCAGTTTTAATTATTCACAAATTGATTCAGAAATAGATTGAGTGATGTAAAATGGTAAAATAGATCTGAGAATTTTATTGTAGGGTTGACTACTTCAGCGAAGTTTGCCGATTAGTTTGACTTGATACATACTACAAAAACAAAAATGTGTACACAAATTACATTTTTAGAAAAATGTATTCTCTATTATTTCGACTGAAGGATTTTGTATCCATGGTCAAAAATGTAATAAATAAATAACAATATATTATTCTTTTTAACCAGCCGTTAAGCCCTGATCGTTTTCGTAACATCGTATCTAAGATGCGCCGATCCATCGTACCTTACTGCATTCGCTATACTTATTCTGTCTGCCCCAACCTGTTAGCCGGTCAACCTTCGAGCTACACCCCTCTCTCTCCCCCACACGTAACCTCTCATACATCCCTCTCCCTCTAACGATCTCAGGTCAGGCTGAAGCACATTACTGTAATGATACTTAAACACATATTTAAGTAAAGATTCTTTTTCTGTTAAAAAGTTGTACGTCTGAGTGTAGCGAGGTATTTTATAATCTGTGGTGTAATTCTGCGTTTTATTAAGATTGTAGGGTTTTTTAGTATAGACTTGATTCTGGAAGTATACTGATGATGATGACCTTTCATGTTATGAGACCTAACATATACATCAGATTCAGATATTTTTATTTATGGAATATAGCTAGGTAAGTAAATAGGTGCAGATGAGATGTTAATATAAAATGAATATGTTATGTCAGGATTTCGATTTTCGGCCACCGTAGGCGCGGACTTGCAGACGGCGAGCAATGGGTAGCTCGCCGTCCGTAGGTCCGGTAACCGTCCGGACTGAGCCCAAGTCGTCGACGGCTACTGTTCCCGGGCGCCTCAAGGAGTTGTCAGCAACCGTAGGTGCCCAGCAGGGTCGAAGCCTACTGGGGCTAAGAGTCTGCTTCTGAAAGGAAGGCTTGGCCCCGGTATGAAAGGCAAAAATGGAAACGAGGTGGGTTTTTTAGTCAGTAAAAGTCTGACAGTATCTCCCGCTCCGCCCAAGGGCGGGAGATGTCATCTGGATGATTTTTGACCAACGAAAATAAAAACTACCTTTAGAAAAATATTATTATTAAATAATAAATAAGCATACATATGCTTAGCCAACTGTCAGACTTTAATTTAGATACAAACAGTATGTAGATTTTTTAAGCTATTGCATAGCTTCTATCGCGGGCCTTGAGCGTGGAGACCGAATCCAGAAATATATATAACGAAAATAACCTAACGCCCCCAACTCATTTGTTTTTTGAGCGTGGTGACCGATAAGAAAACAAATGAGTGAACAATCAATCAAAATTAAATTCAATGTTTGAAAGTGTAACTTCAATTAATATCAAAGAAAAAAACAAAGGAAAAAAAAATACTGCATAAATAAAATAAATAAATAATTATAATTGCATAAGTTGATAAAAATGCTATGCAATAGCTTTACCGCGGCAGTCCCCGAGTGCCACACGTCTTTTTTTTTAAATCGATTACTCTAAAAATAACATTAATTGCAATTTGCATTAGATACGAGTATGTTGAGATGTTTTTGTTCATCTATGTTGTGTACGCAATTAAGTGTGTATATACAAAAGTTCATCTTATAAAAGCACTTAAAAGTAGTGTTACGGCGTTATGAATTGTTTTTTTTCTGCAGGACACCCCTCCATATCGTCGACATGTACGAAAACTGAAAAAAAAACAAATTAATTAATTGTTTCTAAATTGAAGTTCACTGTCAAGTACTATATGGATAGACATGTGTATATTGGTTTTATGGGTCTGAATTTTATTAGGCCTTTGACCTAATGGCATTATGAGAAATTAGCAAGGACCGGGGCGCCATCGGAATTGGCACTATTTTTGAGGTATATCTCAATCTGGAGAATCATCAAGTGGGCGGGACATGAGATTTTTTAATTTTTTTATTATTTTTCGGCTTCTCTTACGCTCATAAAATATAGCCTATGTCACTTAAGATCAAAGCAGCTTTGTATCAGAGAAAAAAATTTAGTAATCGGACCAGTACTTTCAGAAATTACCTCCTACAAACAAAAAAAAAAACTTTACCTGTTTACAATATTATAAGTGTAGATAATAATAATACATTTTTATGGCCATTGAGTCCACTTTGATTATTCTGCCAGGATCGCTTTGATGCAGGAGAGGTTTATTGGTTGAGGTACTATACGTTATTCTGTCATTCAGAATTTCATCCTACCAAAAGCAGTTCAACACATACTTTTTGCAAGTATCATCATCATAATTCTGACTGGCCTGTTGGTCTAGTGGTTAGTAGCCCTGACTGCTATGCCGGAGGTCGTGGGTTCGATTCCCACCTAGGACAAATGTTTGTGTGATGAGCACGATCATTTGTTCTGTGTCTGGGTGTAATTTATCTATAATATGTATGTATTTGGAAATATATAAGTATGTTTATCAGTTGTCTAGTACTCATAACACAAGCTCTGCTTAGCTTGAGACTAGACGGCGTTGTGGATAGTTGTGGATTATTATTATTATTATTTCAGCTGAAAGACGTCCACTGCTGAACACAGGACTTCCCACAACGACCGGTTCTATACGTCTCATACCCATCGGATTCCCGCGATCCTCACCAATCACCTTCCCACCTTATGGAAGGCCTTCTAACGCTGCCCCTTCCTATATGTGGTCGACGTTTCAGAACTTTTAGTCCTTATCGATCATCTGTTCTGCGAGCAATGTAGAAGAATTTAGTTTTTGGAGTGATTCCATTTGTAGATAATCAAATACGAGTACTATAATAAATTGTCATTTACATTAAATAATTTACTACAGAGCCGTGTGTCAAATGAAAGAGTTATATAAACCTTAAGGTCCTTGCATGAAGTGGGAAATCATTCAATGGCTTCTCACTCTAGAGTGGATCAAGATCGCATGTGAGACTGACTATAACCACAACTGTGCCTTTCAGTTGCCCTTTGCGTTCAGGACTACCGGATTCTTTTTCAGAAATCCCTCGTTGCCCTTGCGGTTATGGGACTGGTGACAGATATAAATCAATTAAACCCTGTTAGTTTTAATTAGCGTAGGGTTTTATTATTATTATTTTTATTTTACTGTAATTATAGTTATTTAGTTGTTTATAAGTAGTAATGTTATACAATTTGTATTGAAAAACACACAGGACCGGTCGTTGTGGCGACGCTTGGGGGAGGCTTATGTCCAGCAGTGGACGTCTTTCGACTGATATGATGATGATGATGATGATGTGTTGAAAAAAACCTATTAAGCCTCTAGAAAGTCAAGATGCTAGACCTACTCTGATTCTTGTCACAGCCATACTCCAGAAGATCGCACAAGTCAAGGAAGGTTCTCAATTCGTCACCCATCTTGCCACAAATAGGTATCGTGTCGTGAACGCAGGTTTCTGACAGCACGCAGTGTTGCTCAACTTTGTTCTGTTGAGTCAAATAAAAGATGATTATTATTAATGATGATTGTTTTCAATACATACTTTTTCTAGCAGAGTGCTCCCGAGTCATCTTGCCCCCGTGTCATCTTGCCTCTCTCTTGTGTACACTTTTGAATTTAGACAGACTAAAGATAATTTTTGAAGACTAAAGATATTTTTTGAAGTCTGAAGATATATTTTGCACAATAAAGAAGATAATTTAATATTGAAAAAAGGTTTTAAAATGATATCTATAGTAAAAATACAAACCGATGGAGTTGGCATATGACTCGAAATATGGCATCTGATTAGTGATATATTGCTAAACAACAATAATACACCTGAAAAAAAAATATAAAATATTATTTAGAAACGTAAACGGAACTGAAACAATGGAGCTCTGCCCAGGCCCACCCTTCCACTGTGTCCTCCGAGCGGTCCGCACAATGGTGACACCGGGGCGTTTCTTCCGCCTGAAATATAGATTTCAGCTTGGTTTTCCAACAAGAAACTTTGTTGACAGTTATGTTTTCGAGTCGTTTGAGATTGAATCACTCGGATTGTGGGTATAAGGACCTCACCAAACATCTTATTGACATTTCGTATAGCCTAAAGACTAAAAGCTTTAGGCCTTGGACAGAGTGTGTTTTTAATTAGTTAAATGTTTATTTTTAATTAAAGTGACACTGATATTTTATAATTATGAAAAAAAGAACATTCGAGGACACGGCGCTGCTCTTCCATAGCGGAAACTCGCCGTAACCTGACCTCGTTAAAATCATATTCTGAATTAATTAAAAACAGTTTTGTACATTATCTGCTAAGTAGGTTGCCCAATAGGTTATTTCACTGAAGTTTTATTAAATTTCTCGAAACCTATAGAAAAGATAAGACACAGTAATATACAATGACATACAATTCCAAAATATTACCAACTTTTTAGAGAATCAAGTCAATCGCTAGTCATGTCTTTGTGAATTTTCCACTAGAATCGACAAAGGAGATGACTAACTTCAAAAACATGTAACCAATATGAATTCATTTCCCACAAATGATGCTATTTTAGTCTTTAAAAAAGTATTTAGTTCCGGTAAATTTTTGACAGAATAAGTTAAGAAAAGCAAATAATAATAATATTATTGTTACTTACAAAAAACAAATGCTTCATTTATCTTTACACACATTCCGGTATCGTAGGAATGGCTAAACGATAATATTTGCAATAGTACCACAGACTAGTATAGATCAACGTTTGATAGTTTTAGAACAGCCATGGTGAGAGGTGCAGAACTGTTTGTTATTAACAAAGATTATGATTTTAGCGATGTCACCCACAGCGAGTTTCCACTATGGCAGATAGCATCGTCGTGGCCTCAAAGAGATGTCAGCAAAAGCTTAGGGGCTCAGCAGGACCGAGGCTACCAGGGCTGCGCTCTCAGACCATGGCTTGAACCAGGGCCCGGAGTGAAATGTCACCACCACTGCTTGCCTACACGAGGACGTAGCGGTGATCCTTCCAAGCGGGGCACATTACCGTGTCCTCCGAGCGGTCCGCACAATGGTAACACCCGGACGTTTCCTCTACCTGAATTCGGAACCTCCCAAACTTATCATGCCCGGTGAGGACCTATATCATGCGGAAGGCGAGGACGATGTCGCGTCTCTCCAGCCACTTCTCAAAGTTTGTGGTGATGGGTTGAAATTATCTCAAATTCAAATTCTTGAATGTTGTCCAAAGTTGAAATGCCTTCAGTCTTTTGGGTACACTTCAGTCGAAAGTAAAGCGGAGGAATTTTTTAGTTATCCATATTTTAGTTAGGAGGATTTATGCGTATGGTAAAGTTTTTTTCTAATATTTTTAAAGTATATTGTAGTTATATTTTTAATAATGTCTAAAGTTTATTGTAAATATATTTTGTTGTAAACGTAAAGTTTCCTGCTGGTTCTCCTCTACAGAAAATCACCAAATAACACCGCGCACTAGCTTCTGACATTTTGAATTTGAATCAATTTGCCTCATAAGTTTTAGTCTCTCCTAACTTAGTCCAGTATTTCCCTTCGTTTTGAGCATACTGTAGTCTGGTCGGTGGTACCAAAATGTTGACCGCTCCTTCTAAACAGTCCACATTCCACATATGCTTCAATATTATGTGTGTTTTCTAATAATTTCCTGTCCTACAGTCATAGTTTAACTTAACCAACGTAAACAAAAGAGGGTATTGTTCGCCTAGATCTATGTTGTTCGTTCTAGGAAGTGATCGTCCACACTATGATATTTAGAAAAGTGTTTACTAGTAAGTTTCTTTTTCCTTCTGTAGTAACTTTACACGTCCTTGCCAGGTCAGTACTAGTGACGTTTTGTGAAAAAAATAACCTACAATAATTTCATAGTTTAAATTATACATAATTATTAATGTTTTTTTATGTGTTTTTTTTTTGTCTAATATAACTACGACGTTTCAAACTCTAGTCTGTAGTACATCTAAATATATATTAATATAGCTATTTTTTAAATTCACGCAGTAATATGGTTAACAAGACTTTACAAGACCGCCATTCAACTCGTAGATTTAAATTATAATACTATATTTACGTATAATAAAGTTTATTATATCTGGTTTAATTGTTTTCTGTAGCTGTTTTATTATATTAACAGATTTTTTTTCTCTTTTATTAATTTTTAATAAAAAAAATATTTTCAGGTTTAATAATTATATTATTAGCAGCGGAAGTGTGGTCACACGTTGAAATAGAAGCCGAAGATTACTTTTTTCCTCTAGAACCGGTAATATTTTTTCTTAATTTTAAATCAATTTTCATTTGTTAAATGGGTTTATTTATCTCAGGACCCTAGGGACCCTTCGGAAGGCGTACGAGGGGCGATACCAACTGGCAGAGGCCCCTTAGACATTTTTCATGAAATGTACCAACCGTATCAATGTGCCAAAGTAACGCAACACAGCTTATCACTAATGACCCTTTGATTATTACTACATTTTTAACCGACTTCGAAAAGGAGGAGGTTCTATGTTCGGCTGAATGTATGTTTTTAGACAACATTATTTTTAGTTTATGCAAAACCTGAATATAATTTATTCAGAATCAGTAACTGAATGGATTCCAATAGTTTTTACATCATGTTATATTTTTTCCCAAAAATATTTAAAGACGTCACAAGTTGGACATCACTGCCACTAAGTATAACACAAATCACTGCAGATTATAGCGGGCATGAGGCCCCAGGAACTAGGTGCAAGTGCAAAACAATCCCTCAGTCCCCTGGATGACCCGGTGACTATGTATTTTTGCTGACATAACAATCTTATAACTTTGTGATTTTTCATGATAGAATTATGAAATTATGTACATACATTATTTACATAGAAATACTAAACACGTGTTTCAAGTTTCGCATATATTAAAACTCATGTTGTATTGTGTACGCAAAAATAAATATGATTCTAAAGAACAAAATATTAGAAACTTTTGCGTCATACCCCACTTGACATAGTCTCTTAATAAATGGTGCTAGGTCGAGACTCTTCGTGCCACAATGGAAAACAAAGAAAATTATTTTTATGCTTTCTGAAAAATGCTTTTCTCCGTCATGTACGACTTCTAAAAATACTAGCGGAGCTTTGTATTTCCTACAAAAGATAGCTTTGTGAACATTATGACCCTTTTTTACGTAGGAAATTATCAAAAATGATTTTTACCATTCTGAAAGGAGCGGGAAGGAGTGTCCAAATCAGAAATAAACAATTTTTAATAAGCTTACTTGAAAAAAAATCTATCCCTACCGATTTTAGGCACCAAATTTTCCCATTGTTTTCCACACTAGTGCAGAAAAGTGCATGAGTTTACCCCTGTCACAATTGATTGTATTTATCGTATCAAGCTGAGTGTTAAGCGACCGCCACGAGTCGCCCATTAACCCTCGTTTATTTCATTCTTCGCAAGTATATTGAAAAACGTCGTTTGATACACGTGGACAATCACTGCAGCACACAGCTCCATAACAACTTCGCCTGTGGCATAGGCGAACTCCACCTCTATCGCAATGACAAAAATTCTTCACTTGTATCAAAATGGCCCAGCTAACCAATTTTTTTTTCTTCGGTAACAGGTAATAAATTTCTGCAAAATGGCCGATCAATGCCAGCATGATTTCGTGCCGATCTGTGGGCAAGACTCCCTTGGTCTAGCCCGGATGTTCAACGACAACTGTGACCTATACGAGTTTAACTGTGATTATAAGAAACGTAAGTAGGTGCCTTGAATAATAGACTAGGCGATTGTCACACGAAGCATACCAACGCGGCTGGCGATGAAGCGGATCTCATTTTACGTTAGCTTCTATTGACATCCTGAGCAGTGAGAAGCTCATGTCCTGAGCAGTGGTGGCCAATTGGTAACGGGTCCAACTTACGAGTTCAAACCTCGCCAGGCGCATGTATTACTTTCTGTAATTTATTTCATTACCACTGCTCTCAAAACGCTGATGGAAAACATCGTGACGAAACCGACATGTCCAAGAATAAAAAAATTAGAAGACATGTGATATTTACCAAACCGCTGGGTCTGCGTGTAAGATTACCGCCCATTTCCTCTCCTAGAGAGGAGGCCTGAGTCCCAGCATTGTGAACATTAAAAAGGCTGATTATGTATATGCTATATATATATGCATATAGAGGTACAGAGACGGACTTGATATCTATGTTGTGTACATAGATATCAAGTCCTGTACCTGTCTCTGTGTTTGTGTATTTATATGTAGATATATAAAATATACACAGGGTTATTTTTAAAATACAGGCAACTTTTCAGGACTTTTAAAAATTTATCAAATTTTAGTTCAGCAGATTTTCATACAAAAATAAAAATATTTAAATTGAACTTTCTAAATATTACGAAGTCTATGTGAAGCGATAATACAATAGCGGAGGGGAGTGGGGATCGTGCGTGAGAGGTGTAGGTGGGTACAGTAAAATACAGAGTTGAAATGTGTTAGATAGAACAACGAAATCTTGAAGGTTCGTTTTTGGTAAATGAATTATGTTTTGTAAAATGTAATAGAACAAAAGTTGTTGTTTATGATGTAAGTAATACAGTCCTGCAAGGTTGTTAGTGTTTTTCTAAAAACCGTGTATATGTATACAATAATAAACGTTTTTTAAATTATTTACAGAGTACCAGCACGTGAAAATAGATACGTGTAAATATGAATTGGAAGCGGCGACAGAAGGTTTTAAACCATAAATCAAAGACGTCATTAACATATATCAAAATTAAATAATTTATTTATATTCCTTATTTTATTTTCTCCTTTCCTTTATTTTAAAGCTTATAGTCCCATGAACATCTGGGCGGAATTAAATGGACACAACACTCGTACCCACCAAGGCGGCATGCAGTACGAATATCTGTGTATTCAATTCCGGCCAGCTGCGCCCGGATAGAGCCCCGCTGACCTTTAAATCCATTTTCTTTGCGAAATATTGATTGATTTACATGTGCTATGTTCACTTTGAAGAATATTAACCACCAATTTTTATGTGGAAAAATGTTTCTAACGATCCAAGTCGTTTTGAAGGAGTAGGGAAAAGTTGCGAAATCGCAAAATATTTTTTTTAGACCAAAGTATTAATTTCACGAAAAAATAAAACATTTCAACATTTATTTCTTTTCAAAACAATTAACCTGGCCGTTACCGAGGAGTAGGTTTTTATTTTATCTGATATAAACTAGTGCTAGGTTTCAGAAAGTCCCTGTTTTATGGCACTCTCGGGCGCTTAGGCCTTAATTTCCTTTTCATACTTTCTCGAAAGAAAAGGGAGTTAGTGATAGTTTGACGAGGGACAGGACAGAATGGAAGAAGAAAACGTGTTGCGCCGACCCCAAGTAATATGGGATAAGGGCAGGAAGAAGAAGAAGAAGACTTTCTCGTTATTAAGTCATTAATATATAGTCTAAGATCCGATTAAGAACGACCTTCACAGGTCTGTTTAATGGATGAAACGTATTTTATTATAAAATCATATTAAATAATATAACGCGGGTGGGTTGCCTAAGAAATTTCTGGCCAAACTATTTTTTTTTTTTAAATGCACCGGTGTGTTCAACGAATAAATTTAATACTAACCGAAGATCTACGATAATTATCTATTGAACTCCGTGAATTGCTAATTAGCCCTCTTCCTCTCTCCTACATTTTGCTGTGCCCGACAGGGTCCATATTGATCTATGAAAATTTTCAAAACCATCTATGTATACATATGGATTGCAATAAAGTATTGAGTAAGTATGAAGCCTTTAGAACATAAAAACGTTGGGTTGCCTATTTGTTTCCTGGCATAACTTTAGGTTGCCAGGTATAAACAGGTTTGTCAATACTAGTAGTACCCACATGTTTAATAAATATCAACGCTGTTTCATTACGGATACGATGACAACATTGTCGTGGGGAGAGCACGCGCATTTTTCTGCAAAAGTGCGGAAAACTGACGATTGCCTAAAATTTGTGAGATAAGAGCGGGTTTTCTAGTAAGTGTATTGAAAAATAACAACTATACCTCCATTTCAACAGATTCAGTCCTTCAAAGTAAGTATATTTGAACAAACGGCAGGAGGTGACAGGAGCGGCGGTTTGTTGGTGCACAAACGTAAACAACGGCACAAAGGCTAACTTGACATGTGAAAAGACGACGCCTACGTTTGTGCTATGGATAAGGGCTAGTTCACATTGAGATGCGATACTAAGGGCTATATTTCACCGGGATAACAAGGCGGTGCGACCAGTTGCGCCACCTTGGGACCCGGTGAAATAAAGCCCTAAGCTACCAAACTAGACGCCATACAGACACCAGAGTCGCCACACGTGCGAGCTGGTCGCACCACCAAATTGGTTGCGCAACTAAACAGAAACCAGATGACGAACTCTCTATAGAGCTGTATACATTTTGTTGGTAGCGGTGAATGGTCACGCCGCTATGGTGTCCCAGTGAAATATAGCGCTAAGCTACCAAACTAGACACCATACAGACACCAGAGTCGCCACACGTGCGAGCTGGTCGCACCACCAAATTGGTTGCGCAACTAAACAGAAACCAGATGACCAACTCTCTATAGAGCTGTATACATTTTGTTGGTAGCGGTGAATGGTCACGCCGCTATGGTGTCTCAGTGAAATATAGCGCTAAGCTACCAAACTAGACACCATACAGACACCAGAGTCGCCACACGTGCGAGCTGGTCGCACCACCAAATTGGTTGCGCAACTAAACAGAAACCAGATGACCAACTCTCTATAGAGCTGTATACATTTTGTTGGTAGCGGTGAATGGTCACGCCGCTATGGTGTCCCAGTGAAATATAGCGCTAAGCTACCAAACTAGACACCATACAGACACCAGAGTCGCCACACGTGCGAGCTGGTCGCACCACCAAATTGGTTGCGCAACCAAACAGACACCAGATGACCAACTCTATAGAGCTGTATACCTTTATTTTGGTAGCGGTGACTGGTCACGCCGCTATGGTGTCCCAGTGAAATATAGCGCTAAGCTACCAAACTGGACACCATACAGACACCAGAGTTGCCACACGTGCGAGCTGGTCGCGCCACCAAATTGGTTGCGCAACTAAACAGACACCAGATGACCAACTCTATAGAGCTGTATACCTTTATTTTGGTAGCGGTGACTGGGCACGCCGCTATGGTGTCCCAGTGAAATATAGCGCTAAGCTACCAAACTGGACACCGTACAGACACCAGAGTCGCCACACGTGCGAGCTGGTCGCGCCACCAAATTGGTTGCGCAACCAAAAGGACACCAGGTGAGTAACTCTCTGCAAGAGTTGTATACATTTTATTGGTAGCGATGACTGGTCACGCTGCCATGGTATACTAGTGAAATATAGCCCTAAGTATCAATGGGCCCACTTTTTCAGACAAAAATAAAAAGTCTGGTACCTGTGCCCAAAAGAAGTAAAAAAAATCGTTACTTCAGATCAAGAAGATCTTAGTAAGTGTAAGATGTCCGCTTGGACAGAGCACCACCATGTCCTCGTGGGGGCGATCGGCGGCAACGATCTCTCGTGGCGACCCTTGGTACAGGCTATGGTCTGAAGCGAGGAGGAGTGGCAGGCGATCGCCTCTTTCTGCGAAGCAGTAAGGCTAGCAAAGAAGGAGGCCGCACGTACACGCGCGACGGGGTGACCCTCAAGCCCGAGCCGCTGGAATCTCGATCCCAATTTCTGGCTAACGTAGGTGCGGGTTTGCGGACAGCGAGCAATGGGTAGCTCGCCATCCGATCGTCCGGTATCCATCCGGACCAAGCCCAAGCGCGTAGTGTGTTCAACGCGCGTCTCAAGGAGATGTCAGCAAACCGTAGGGGCCCAGCAGGGTCGAAACTTACTGGAGCCATGGGTTCGCTTCTGTAAAGAAAACCCGGCCCTGGAATGAAAAGCAACGAAGGAACTAGGAGTGGGTTTTATTCAGTAAAAGTCTGACATGCCCTCACGCTCCGCCCAAGAGCGGGAGATGTCATTAGATGATTTCCCACCTAAAAAAAAGTAATGTAAGATATTATTCTTGAATTTTAGAAAACATTAACTTTAGACGTAAATATATTATGATGGTTAGTTTTCGTTCAAAATCGACTGCAAATGCTGCCAGGCACAGACCAAGCGAACGAACGTAGTCAAAGAATCACCAACGAACGAACGAGCGGGAATTACTGTGTGTCCGGTGAGCAAACGTACGATTATGTTCTCTTGTTAGCATTTATTTTTTCGTTCGCTTGGACTGTACGCAACAGTACAGGAGCGGTGTGTAAGTGCAAACAACACTACGAGAGCAAACACGTCATGTTTGACGTCACAGCCTACGCCTTCGTTAAATATTCTAAGAATTATTTCTACAAACATCTTCTGTAACATATTGTAAGTGGATCTAGTTCTAAGTCTAATGGGTCTTTAAAAAGATTTTTTCAATACACTTGCTCGAAAAACCGCTTTTAGGCACGCAATGAATTGTTTTCCGCACTTATGCGGAAAAGTGCTGGCGCTCGCCCCCGCCACAATTTATTTTGTTTACTGCATCGGGTTAGGCGCTAAGCGATCCCCACGAGTCACACGTCAACCCCCGTTTATTTATAGCTTCCTGAGTGTATTGAAAAACTTCGTTTCATACACGTTATTTGTCACTACAGCACTCGGCTCCCGGCTCGAACTACTCGTATGAGGGCTAGTTCGAGACAGTGCGGAAACACGTGTGGCACTCGGGGACTGCCGCGGTAAAGCTATTGCATAGCATTTTTATCAACTTATGCAATTATAATTATTTATTTATTTTATTTATGCAGTATTTTTTTTCCTTTGTTTTTTTTTCTTTGATATTAATTGAAGTTACACTTTCACACATTGAATTGAATTTTGATTGATTGTTCACTCATTTGTTTTCTTATCGGTCACCACACTCAAAAAACAAATGAGTGGGGGGGTGTTAGGTTATTTTCGTTACGGAATTTCTGGATTCGGTCTCCACGCTCAAGGCCCGCGATAGAAGCTATGCAATAGCTTAAAAAAAAATCTGAAAGGAAGCCTCTGCCCAGCAGTGAGACATTATGGCTAGAAAAAAATTGTCTCTGGTTTGAGCGATCAATAGCCCCGCGAACATAATCAGCAGTGCTATTTTCCTTCTAGTATAAAATTAATATATTACTGCATCTGCATGCAATTCATGACTGGCACAACTCTCACGCCAATTGTAACATCGGTGACGTTATTTAAGTTCCCAAAAGTTTTTTTTTTTTTTCTCTCATAACTTTTAACAATTGTTTAACATATTTTTAACTCGCCAAACTTTATAGTTTGATGGCGAGAAACGCTCGTTTACAATCAATTTGTTGACTTAAAGCAACACATATACAGTAAAAGTATGAGTGGGTTTCAGTATGTGTACAATAAATATTACATGCTCAATCCTTTAACAAAATTTTACTTTTTAACGAAATTGCCTTTATTTATTTTTATTTTTTTCTCGAAGAGTTTATTTCTCGACAGTAGCAGACCTGGCGGGTCATTTTAGTTCGAAACTCATTCCCTATGTTGTACGCAATGAGTCTCCAACCAAAACACCCGATGCAGTGCCGTCGCTCTCGAGTAACAAATTCCTTAGTCTCGACTTTATGACACCTTTACTTAATTTGTGTTTTTTTCTGAGGCAGCTTATTTTATTAAAAACCTTGATTTGAAAACGAGCACAGTATTGGCACAGTGATTTGATGGAGTCTATGATCATCTCTTTTGACATGACTAATCTAAAATAAGTGGCTTTCTTTTTTTTGGCAAAGTACATATTTATATAGGGTGACTGGTAATTAGTGACCGATAATTATACACGTGATTGTACTCATGTTCAAACAAACTTTTTTTATACTCATTATTTAACCGGAACATGTAGGTCTACACTGATTACATACACCGATGGATTTGCAAGCGGCGCGGGTGCACTATCACTGTTGTAGATAAGGTACTTAGGCAACAGCGGAGCGGTCGCAGGCGCGTGCGCGCGATATTGCGCGAACGGCTGTTTTGTTATTGTGATAAAACTAATGAGTATAAAAAAGTTTCTTTGGGAAAGTTGTTTGTAATCATGAGTACTAAAACGTGTATAAGTATCGTTCACTAATTACCAGTCACCCTATATACAACATTCGTTTTAGTATATGCGAAACCCGAACATTATTATTTTTATGAAAAGAATCTATGTACAAAATTTCATAACTGTATCATGAAAAATAACAAAGTTATAGGCTTGAAAGGTCAGCAAAAATACATAGTCATCGGGCCATACGGGCGTCTGAAGGGTTGTTTTGCACTTGCATTCAGCTGTTTGCTAGCGCCTAATGTCCGCTATGACCTACCGTTACCTGTGTTGTACTTAGTGTCAGCGGTATCCAACTTGTGACTTTAAAAAAAAAAATTTTTTAGGAAAAATTCTGAACTAACTACCTATATTTAGGTCTCGCTAATATACTAAAAATAATGTTGTGTAAGTATCTATACACCGCTAAATTTTAATCGTTTTAATCCCGTTGAGGGTCGGTCCGGTACATGAAACACTATCGATTTGTAAAGATAAAATTAAAAAATAAAGTACCTTTTTTTCAAAACTCGTATTAATTTACGCGTGTACGAAATTAATTTCTTTAAGAAAACGTCAGCTGAGCGAGTCCAATGACCCGTAAGTAGTTGTCGGCGTTGCGTACAAACTATCTACAGGTCATTGGACTCGTTTAGCTGACGTTTTCTTAAAGAAATTAATTTCGTACATGCGTAAATTAATACGAGTGTTGACATAAAAGGTACTTTATTTTTTAATTTTATCTTTACAAATCGATAGTGTTTCATGTACCGGATCGACCCTTCACGGGATTAAAACGATAAAAATTTAACGGTGTATACGGATGTGCCTCCGTCACGCCTACACTTTAGAACTCATAATGATGAAAGAGGTGTCAATCGATTAGCTATTACAGTCCGGGTGACAATGGGCTAACATTAATTCGAGCAAAATCAATATGTCAAATGTTCGTTAGCAAATGAGGTCACTATTTCTGCTATACTATGGTGTCGATAGCACTTTCCCTCTGCAGGTACGCTACGCAGTAAGTTACTGCGTAGCTTTACTTGCCCAGCAGTGGTGACTGCTGGTCAAGTGTCGCCACGCAGTGTGTCTGAACATGGCAGCCTTTTGGCTCAAGTCTATTATGCCCATTTTTGAGCACAGTGTGTTTTTCCGCATTCGGTCTGTTTTTACACCGGAATGCTGCGCACCATAGCTTTTAGCTCATGGTAGGAAAGGTGATGGATAGAAATCCCTCACTGCATTCGGGATCAAAACTTAGCAACCTTTGTTTCGTCCGGAATTAAATATGCCGGTCGTGACTTAAAGACAGTGCTTTACCCTCTATTTAATGTTGTTAATACAGAAAATAATCACATTGTATGTAACTAATTATAAAAGTCACTGACATACTGTTGACTGACTTGTTGGTCTAGTTATTAGTGACCCTAAACTGACTGCTATGTCGGAGGTCATGGGGTCGATTCCCACCCAGGACAAATGTTTTTGTGATGAGCACGATCATTGGTTTTGTGTCTGGATGCAATTTATCTATAATATGTATGTATTTAGAAATATATAAGAATTTTTATTAGTAGTCTAGTACTCATAGCTCTGCTTAGCTTGAGACTGGACAGCGTTGTGTGATAGTTTGTGGAATATCATGTTATGTTATGATCTTTCGTGGTGTTTTGCCTAGTTAGGTTTTTCAAAACTGTTATTCGCATTAGAGCTTACGTTTCCTGATACTGAAACTGAAAATAAACAGGTGTCACCTCGGTCGATAGCCGCGAAGGTCGGTAGATATTGCCAAGGTTATGGCTGCCCTGAGCAAAGCTGGCATTCTAGGTAATTGCCGGAGACTATTGCTAAATTATGGATTTCAACTACGTACATTCTTACTATGGGTTCTAGATCGAGGATAGAATTTTTTTTAAGAAATAATTGCATTTATGAAACTGAAAAACAAACAAGCAATTTTATAGTGTATAATGATGAAAAAATCTAAAATTATACAGTTGAGTTAGATTAGCCAATAGGCAGTCGGTAAATTTTGGTTTTTGTTCATAAAATTACAAAATTCATTTCATTATTTTTCCATAATAGGAGCATGTAAATTAAAAAGTGCCAAATGTTTACTGATGAACTGACGTCTGTAACATGTTTACATGACTAATATTGACGTCATGACCACAGAGCAACGTGTCGTTAAGCGTTATTGTAAAATTACACGCGAAAATATTAAATACTAACTTTTGCCGGCGGCTTCACCTGCGTACATAAAATTTAGCCTATGTCACTCGGGAATAAAGCAGCTTAAGCAGGACTTCTAGAGATTACCTCTTACAAAAAAAAAAACATAACAGCAAACTTTACCTCTTTTTGCTTATTTACTGACAAACTGGTTAGCTATACATTTTTTTTTTTTCATGCATATTTAATTCTCTATTTTGCATCACAAATTATTTCTATCTATTCTCACCCTATTACACAAAAAATAACCATGCTCATAGTAAGACCGCTTACTTGATACATGCGTCTTCATAAAGATAGCGGCGAAGTGCTCTTGCGCACATCCCATTACCTACGCGTCCACAATGCTCAATTAATAACTCGGCAGATATCGGCTGTCTTCGGTTATGTTCGGATGTCGAAACCACTCATTGTACAGAGCTGATAAAGTTAAAGAGTTAATTGGATCTTAGAGACGGTTTGTGATTGGAAAAAAAAATTGAGGAAACTCCTGTAAACAAAAACGAAGAAATACATGTTAAGTTTCATTATTTAATATGTGGAAAAGATTGGTCCGAAAGGTTTTGGAGTGGTGGCTGGCGTACCGGAAGATGCAGCGTTGGAAGGCCTCCTACATGGTGGACCGATGACCTGGTAAAGGTTGCGGGAATCCGATGGATACAAGACGCACAGGACCGTTCATTGTGGCGACGCTTGGGGAAGCTTATGTCCAGCAGTGGACGTCTTTCGGCTGAAATGATGATGATGATAATGAATGGTAATGGAGAGAATCTGAAATCTTTGCGTGACAGGATCAGAAACGAAGATATTAGCAGAAGAACCAAGGTAACTGACATCGTCTACTGAAGCGTGAAACTTAAGTGACAGTGGACAAAATGTGTATGTAGATGGTCAACGGAGCCGAAAGGAGCTGGAGTGGTGATCGCGTGCCGGAAGACTCAGTGGCTGGAAGGATTCCTACAAGCTGATCCAATGACCTGGTGGAAATTGCAGGAATTCGCTGGAAGCGAGACAGGACCAGTCTATGTGGTGACGTTAGGGGAAGACCTATATCCTGGATCCGCCGATCGCCCACACGAGGACACGGCCAGCGGTGCTCTGCCCAAGCAGGGCACACCTCTATTTATAGTATTCTCCACCGTGTCCTCCAGGTGATCCAGGATATCTTACATCTGAAATGATAATGACGATAAATGTCTCTCTAGCCAGGGTTATGAGAGTGTTCGACAGAGTTACCGCAGCCCTGAAATACAAAGGGCAAATGAAGGAACACATGAGGATTTGACCCAGAGTGGAAAAAGTTATTTGATAATTTTACGCACTTAAGAAAAATTTAAAGTATCTAGTGTTGTTAGAAAAGAAAAGAAAAAAAAATAGTTTATTTGGCACACATCGAATATCGATGTTTTTTCTGCACTGTTATTTTTTCTACACACAGTGTAGAAAAAACATGTTCGAACTTAAGATTAAAAGAAAACTAACACACACAGTGTCTCACACTCACGGCTACTCAATTTAGTTTTAAAAAAAAATTCGAAGAATATTAAAATTGCAAATCAATTAAATTCTATCATTTATTCATTTTGCTAAATTTTAAACCATATCAATACTTAAAATAACATTGACAGTATTAAATAAACTTCTTTGAGAGACCACCTGCAAAGCGACGCGTGCGCAACGAATAACTCATTTATAAAGCGGATGTTTTAAGCTGTTCATTAAACTAGTGTCTTGGAATAAAGGAAGACGATAATGAGTTCATTGAAATTATTCGGTATCATCAAAGCTAAGTTTATCTTGTATAATTTTATTATTTTTCGGAAGATTTTTCACTCGTGGTTACACGTACCGAGTAAAAGGGCGAGACAGTAAAATGTTGCTCGGCCGAGACAGTGATGTAAGCGAGTTGTAGAGATAAATGGTAGGCCGAGCACTCGGCGCTGTGTTTACACGTACCGAGTACTCGGCCGAGAGTACTGTCTCGCCCGTTTACTCGGTACGTGTGATCAAGACATCAGGGTGTGTAAAATAGAAAGGAGCATACTGTGAATTGGCCATTAACAATCTTCGGAATCTCTATTCCACGTAAAAAGAAACACACTGGGCCGAGAGTACTGTCTCGCCCGTTTACTCGGTACGTGTGATCAAGACATCAGGGTGTGTAAAATAGAAAGGAGCATACTGTGAATTGGCCATTAACAATCTTCGGAATCTCTATTCCACGTAAAAAGAAACACACTGGGCCGAGAGTACTGTCTCGCCCGTTTACTCGGTACGTGTGATCAAGACATTAGGGTGTGTAAAATAGAAAGGAGCATACTGTGAATTGGCCATTAACAGTCTTCGAAATCTCTATTCCACGTAAAAAGAAACTTCTTAAAAAAAAAAACTTTTGAAATAAGCAGTACTTTTGTTAAAAAAATATAATGATCTGTCTTTTTCTATTACACGAGTATGTGTACATAAATCAATACATATAATAAATCTGTAGAAGTTTTTATTTGTGCGCGCATCACGTAAAATGTACGAAATCGATGTAAATAACTTTTATACATTAAAATTGCCTGTAATTTGATATATTACTTAGAATTTGTTTCATTGCAATCGGTGGGCTATATCGAAAGATATACTACATTCATTGACTGTTAGGCAGTAAGAAGTTCGCCGGGTCAGTTAGTTATAAAATAAATAAATGAATAAACTACTTATGTAGAGTGGAGTTGAGCTAAGCAAATTAAACTTGAACAAGCGGCCCCGTGCTGGATAGAACGGAGTCAAGCAGGTTTTTTTTTATATAGGTGGGAAAATCATTTAATGACATCCCCCGCTCTTGGGCGAAGCGCGAGGGCATGTCAGACTTTTACTGACTAAAAACTCACTCGTGTTCCTTCTTTGCCATCTTTCCAGGGCCCCGGGGATCTTGCGGCGCTGAGTGTTAATCTTGAATACTGTAGTTGTTCCGTCACAAAAAAATAAACTTTGTAAATTCGGGAATTGAACTGTTTTCATAGGTTTTGTACGGAACCCTCAGTGCGCGAGTCCGACTCGCACTTGCCCAGTTTTTTTTAAACTAAGTATTAAAGTTTTTGGTAAACAATGTCATTACTTAAAATCTCCATTGAATGTGCAAGGTAATGAAGGAATAAACCCAAGGAAAAGGAAAGATTTTCAGAGGTCTTCACTGGATTAGTTTTATACAAAATGTTTTCATTTCACAAGATATCAGTGTTTTTTTGGTGAGTAAAAATCATCCAAATTACTTCCCCCGCCCTTGGGCGAGGCGGGAGATAGTGTCAGACTCTTACTGACTAAAAAACACACCCCGTTCCTTCTTGCCTTTCGTACCGGGGCCGAGCTTCCAAGAAACCGGACGGTCAGGGAGCGAGCTACCCATTGCTCGCCGTCCGCAAGCCCACGCCTATGGTGGCCAGATATCAGTGTTTCAAAATATCTGGACAAAGAAGCGTAAACTCGTCAAAACCACGTAAGAGCGGTTGAATGGAAATGTATCTCGGATTAGCCACTCTTAATCTTGTAGGTCATCATCATCATCATCACCATTTCAGCCGATAGACGTCCTCTGTTGGACATAGGCCTCCCCCAAGTGTCGCCACAATGCACGTTCCTGTGCGTCCCGCATCGCTTCACCAGGTCATCGGTCCACCTTTTAGGAGGCTTTCCAACGCTGCGTTCTCCGATACGCGGTCGCCAGTCCAGAACCTTTCGGCCTCAACCAAATCTTGTAGATACAAGTACCAATTTGTCGCATTACAACTGAACACAAGTAACCTAGTAAGGTTCAGAACCCTGTTTTAAGATAAGATTAACAAAACATACTATTTCTGATAGTCATTGTATTTACTGTCTTAACCTTTTTCGAAAGTTAGCCAAAGGTTGGGACTAAAAGATTTTGCACAAAATACGGAGAAACAGGACTGATTTTCATTTCTAAATTAATCTTAGGAGATAAGGCGGAGATAAGGTTAAAAGGGTTTTGAAATGTGGTTTTACTGGCGTTTAGGATTTATTGATTTGGTATTTGTGATAAAAGTTTACAGATATCAAAAGTGTTAACAGGGTAACTCGCTAAAGTTAAGCTTACGAACATATTTTGCAATTTTCAATTCGTCTACTTAATAGGGTAGTTTCCAGGGTCAAAATAATTGCATTTTATTTACTCCGTATTTTAGATTATAAAAAAATATTGGACACGTATTTTTTTTTTTTTCGATTAATCAAAAAATAACAAAGATATAGCCCATTAAAGTTACGTGTGACGTCACCCCGTGCGAAAAAATGTAGCACGGCGTGACGTCACACGTAACTTTAATAGGCTATATCTTTGTCATTTTTGGATTAATTTACAAATAAAAAAATACTTGTCCCTTATTTTTGAATAATCTAAAAGACGGACTAATTACATTTTTTACGGCAACAAGCCTATTGTAAGGCAGTTTTTTCACAATATTTTTTTTAAGTGGAATTTCATTTAATGACATCTTTTGCTTTAAGGTGAAGTGGGAGGGCGGACGTGTCAGGTTTTTGCTGACTAAACCACACCTGTGTCCTTTAGTTGCCTTTTGCGTTTTATGACCACGGGTAACCTTTTTAGAAGTCGACCCATTTCCCTAGCAGGCTTCGGCCATGTTGGGCCCCTGTGGTTTTGTTGATCTCTTTGAGATGCACTTGGAACACTACGACGCGCCGTCGACAACTTGGGCTTGGTCCGGACGGTTTTCGGACGGTCAGAGTAAACACTTACACGATTACACTCATCAATAGTATAACTTTACCCTTTCGTGCGTGAGAGCAGTGGTGGCCGAGTGGTAACGGCTCTACTTACGAGTTCTAGATCGCGGGTTCAAACCATGCCAGGCGCATTACTTTGTGTAATTTATTTCATTACAACAGCTCTCAAAACGGTGAAGGAAAACATCGTGAGCAAACCGGCATGTCCTAGAACCAAAAATTCGAAGACATGTGACATTCACCAACCCGCACTGGGCCCGCGTGGTGTATTACGGGTCATTTCCTCTCCTAGAGAGAAGGCCTGAGTCTCAGCAGTGGGAACATTCAAAAGGCTGATGATGACCCTTTCGTATACCATAATTAGAGACACAATAGAAAGACATTGAGAGAGCGAACGCCGGCGTTCGCTATGGGTTTAATGAATTAATCCAAAGACGAGCGAAAACGTCAAGTTTTTATTTAAATGGCACATTTTACCTCTTCTCTAAATCTGACAGCTATGTTGATCGTTTTAATAAGTATAATTGTATAAATATGTTTATACATGTCATTCATAATCATCATCATTTCAGACGAAAAGCGACGTCCAAGGCCAGGTAAAGGCCTCTCAAGTATTACCACAACTAGCGGTTCTGAACATCTTGGAGTCAGTCCCGAGACTCTCACCAGGGTCATCGGTCCCACTTATTATTAGGAGTTACCCAATCATGGTGGATTACAGTCTAGTCCCTCTACTAGAGGTTTGGCCAGAATTAAGGCTGATTAAGTTAGCCACTTAAATAGATTATTCCAGTTATTATGGAATACTTTTTGATAGTCATTTGAAAGTCCAGGTAGACTTGAACACAATTTTGGGCAGAAACTTATAAAAAACTTCGAAAATACGTCAGTTTGTTTGCCACAAACTTTGATACAGTTTCCAGTTCCGTGTTGTTGTGTGCGTTTGTTAGCACAGATGTCGGCGCGCGCGCCCGTCCCTATTACCATATATGTGATAATGTGGTTTGAGGAAAATGCCGAATTTTGACGAGGAGAGCCGACCATGGGTGACATTGCTCACCAAGTGTTAAGTTCACTTTGACAGTTTCAACCTCCTTCTCTTTTTGAAAACGAGTGACAGAGACAACGATATTTCGTTAGTGACGTTGTTGACATAAGAGTTTGACTTGTGATCGAGTTACAGTTCTGTCAATATTTAAATGTAAAAATGGAAAGGTTACGTCAAAAATGAACCTTTTTTACAGTAGCATTCAGAATTATTTGAACGCTTTGAACGAGGAATTTTTAGTGAGGTGTAATAAAATATAATAAAAAAATAAATTAAGTTTAAAGAAGATGTTAAATTAGCATATTATTATAATGGTAATTTTCAGACTACGTACACAGTACTGTACAATGTTTTGTAATCGACGTCATCGTTTTTTCATGTATGGTCTAAAGTAGACGCTTTAATTTCATTTGCAAAAATAAATTGATTATTTTATTAATTTTATTATAAAATATATTTGTAGAAATTCGACAAGTATTTTGGTGATTATTGTATTTGCCGCATTTTTATAAATGTTTGTACTTTATTAAGTTAAGATGTGCATTAGTTATATAAGAATAATAGTGCTTCATAATATTATGAGGAGGCAAACTAAACTTTTATTTACTGATTAAAACCCACTTGTGGCGTTCAGTTGCTCTTTGCGTTGTAAGACCATGGTATCCTTTTCAGAAATTCCCCGTTTCCCTAGTGGATATTGTCCCTTGTGAAGAGCACTAGTTTCATAATCAAATTGTAAATGATATTTATTTTGCAAATAAGTTTTTTAAAAACACTTTTACACGTTAATTTTTTGGTCAGTTTAAACTAGATGAGGATGGTGTTTCCTAGCTGACTGCCCTGAGAAAAAACTCAGAAACAAACTCAGGGGTCAAAGTCTCTTTTAAAGTCCATACAGCAAACATTTAATGGTCAAATCATATGAGAACCATGCAAATTAGTGTCTGAGGTGGTCTTTTGTGGAAATAACCACACAGATTTGAGTGGACCTGTCCAGTAAGAGCAAGCATTTGTCAGTATTCGTATAGCTCAACATAGGACTACTAAGAAGTTCAACGATTTGACGAACAATACCAAGGAACTTAAGTGGCAACGGGCAGGGCACATTGCTCGCAAAACAGATGACCATTGGGGCCGAAAGGTTTTGAAATGGCGACCACGTACCGGAAGACGTAGCGTTGGCAGGCCTCATACCGATGACCTGGTAAGGGTTGCGGGAATGTGATGGATGCGAGACGCACAGGACCGTTCATTGTGGTGACACTTGGGGGAGGCCTATGTCCAACTGTGGACGTCTTTTGGCTGAAATTATGATGATGATGACCAAGGAAAGGACATTTGGGTAGGCAGCAGAAATGAATCGCCAACACTCCCGTTTCCGCCGTCTCCTATCCCCGAGCCCAAACACAGCAGCAAGGCGCTACCTCCTTGTACCAACACAGGCCAGCGTAAACACCGCGGTCGTCTTGTTAACCTAAAACGTTAACAAGGATCGACCAGCACTTAGCCGTACCGTGTTAACTCAGTGGACAAAGCACGGATTTGTTTACAACGCCTAGTTGCAGGGTTAAGTGGCCTAATTGTGGATAGAATGTCGGGTGTGCGGGTGTACCTGCTGCGACCTCGATGTGCGACCTATGAGTAGTAGTTGCAAATGTTAATGAGTCTTATCGGAGTAGTCATTTGTTGATTAGGTTCTGAAAAATTTTCTAGAATTTTTTTTTTCCTCGTGTTTTTCTCAATCAGTCCCCCAGGCATTGTATATGTCGAATGTCGTACGGTCACATACAGGTCGCGTAACATCTATTTCCTAGTTGCAGGGGTAAATGTCCTAATTGTGGATAGAATGTTGGGTGTGCGGGTGTACCTGCTGCGACCTCGATGTGCGACCTGTGGGTAGTAGTTGCAAATGTTAATGAGTCTTATCGGAGTAGGGAGATTCTTTAATACCGAGAGAGTATCTCATTCAATTGGCCAAGTTTTCGTATAGATCTGTCTATTTTGTATTGTAACTGGGCGGAAATGAGTGCCTTTGATACATTTAGTGATCGGGGAAAACTAATATGCAAATAAAAATATCAAATTGTAAAGAAAAAATTAGGCTAGATGAATGAGACATTCTCTTGGTTTTAGAGAATCACCCTATCTAGTCATAAAATTCAAGCATTTTTCTTTTTCATCGGTTTTTCTCAATCAGACCCTGGTATATGTTGGATGTCGTAAAATACATTTCATAACTGTTTCGACCAGTAGGGACTAATTTTACTCGTAGGTAAAAAACTCCAGGCTCTCGAATATTTCTATTGTTAATCAGAACCTGGTACAGGTCGTATATCATCTATTCCCTAGTTGCAGGGCCCAGTGGCCTAATTGTGGATAGAATGTCGGGTGTGCGGGTATACCTGCTGCAACCACGATGTGCGACCTGTAGGTAGTAGTTGCAAATGATAATGAGTCTTATCGGAGTAGTCATTTGTTGATTAGGAAAAACACCTAGCATTTTTTTGTCGTTGGTTTTTCTCAATCAGACTTCAGTATAGGACGGATATCGTATTATATATTTCACTAGCTTTTGCCCACAGTTTCACCCATAATATAGCCTATGTCACTCAGAAATAAAGCACCTTACTATCGGTAAAAAAAATTTCAGTACTTTCAGAGAAAACCTCCTACAAAAAAAAAAAAAACATAAACAAACTTTACCTCTTTATAATATTAGACTAGTGTGGATAAATTTTTGGACCAGGAGTGTATAGTATAAGGATAATTTTGGTAACCTCCAGGCACTTGACTATATCAATTTTTCTGAATCAGAGCCTGGGATATGTCGAATATCATCTATTACGTATTTGTTTGAGTTGGTATGGGCTTCGAATTGGTTTGTATGTAGGATCGATTAATGAACTGAAGTAACTCAGTAGACAAAATATAGTGTATGTATGTATTTTTGTTACCTCTTCATGTTGAAACGACTGAACGGATTGGAATGAACACATAAGACACACTTTTTATCTATTTTTTGCCGGAAATTCCACTGGTATAAGTTAGTATTTACATATATCGTAGATCTTTATTTAGTGAACCTACCCCTTCACTGAGTAATCTAACTACAATAAGTAAGATTATTTTTGATTGATCCGACTGAAAATAACACATAGTTAAGTTTATTCAAATGAGGACTAATGACCGGGGATTTTTATAAAACGTCACATAAGTAAATATACTTAAGCAAATATGCATAAAATATTATAAAAAGTACATTATAATATTTATATGTCACTTGCAAATAAATAGTACAAATATTCGTTGTAATATTATTTTGTATCGATACGATAATACATAAATGTGTCTGTAATTTTCAGCGCAATTTTTGCTCACGGATCTAACATAGCCCACGAACATACACGCAAATGGAGTGTTATGTGAGGATAGTAACAGGTGGAGATTGTGGCACGCAGTCGCCTCCTTCTGCGGAGCAGTAATGCTAGCAAAGGAGGCGGCCGCACTTGCGACAGGACGGCCCTCACACCCCAGCCGCCGGTATCCTGATCCAGATTTTCGGCCATCGTAGGCACGGGCTTGCGGACGGCGAGCAATGGGTACCTCGCCGTCTGAACGTTCGGTAAATGTCCGGAGCGAGCCCGTAGAGACGCGTAGTTTTCCACGCGCGCCTCAAGGAGTAAACCTTAGAGGCCCAGCAGGATCGAAGCCTACTGGAGTCATGGGTTCGCTTCTAAAAGGAAAACCCGGCTCTGCAATGCGAGGCAACGAAAAAACCTAGGAGTGGTTTTTAGTCACTAAAAGTCTGTCGTGCCCTACCGCTCCGCCCAAGGGCGAGAGGTGTCACTGGATGCTTTACTCACAAACTTTCGCCTTTATAATATTAGTGTGAGAAAGTATGTAATATTAGTAAATAGGTACGTGTAAACTAACAATAGAGAGAAATAGGTAACTCCGGTCCGGCTCTCGAGTAAATTCACCAACTCTCTACACGGTGCACTGCAATAAAAGCTGTATCGCTACCGAGTGGTGTTTTTTTTTTTTTCGATGGGAAAAATCATTCAATGACAACCCCTGCTCTTGGGCGGAGTGGGAGATAGTGTCAGACTCTAACTGACTAAAAAACCCATCCCGTTCCTTCAAGCCTTCATACCGGGGCTCGAGCGCCCTATCGGATAACCCTAGCCCCAGTAGGCTTCGACCCGGCTGGGCCCCTGCTGTTGCTGACAACTCCTTGAGGCGCGCGGGAACAGTGCGCGCCGTCGACGACTTGGGCTTGGTCCGGACAGTTACCGGACGGCTGGACAGCGAGCTACCCATTGCTCACTGTCCGTAAGCCCGCGCCTACGGTAGCTGGAAATCGGACCGGAATCCCGGCGGCGGCGAGAGCGCCGTTGCCTGATGCGGTCGGCCTCCTCCTTAGCGAGCATTACTGCTTCGCAGAAGTCGGCGACCGCCTGCCACTTCGCCTCGCTCCGGACCATGGCCTCAACCAATGCCCGGCGCGAGAGGTCTCCGCCGCCGATTACCGAGTGGTGTCGTATGAAGACCACCTAAATCTACATACATCTAGACTATACACTATAATCTACACTAATATTATAAAGAGGGAAAAATTGTATTTTTGTGTGTATGTTTGTAAAGAAAAACTCAAAAACTACTGTGCCGATTTCAAAAATTCTTTCACCATTGGAAAGCTACATTCACCGTGAGTAACATAGGTTATATTTATTGCCCGTGAAAAGCCGGAACGGGCCGCTTTTATATTAAGAAAGAAAGTATATTGTATTAGTAAATAGGTATGTGTAAACTAACTTACTCAAACCGCATGTTGTAGTAATGACGGCGAGCAATGAGTAACTCTGGTCCGGCTCTCGGGCACACTCATCAACTCTCCGCGCGGTGCACTGCAATGAAAATGGTATTGCCACCGAGTGGCGTCGTATGAAGACCATTTAAATTCTCTAAATACTGCAAAGAAAAACAGGCACTATTTTATTCACTATTCGAGTTCAAACTGGGGTCGAAAGGATTTTGTTAACTCTGTGCACACGTAAACAAACGCTTTTAATTAAGAGTGCACAGACCCTACTACGAGCTCTTAACACGATTCATTTTACGACTTATACTGAACAAGTTTAATTTTACAAATGCTTGAAGTGCTTATTAGTTATGGTCTTGTTATTATTTACGTAAAGTCTTAATAAATGATGTTCCTAAACAGCAAAGTTATGAGGGTTTGTTAATATCCCAAAAGTGTACAGGCGATGGAATGAATGGCGATAAAACTACAACAATTATAATAAATCATGGAGAATTTTGGAATTCCGTTTTTGTTTACTTTTGACTACACAAATATGATAAGTAACGGATGCAGGGCATCGCCGTGTCATTGTGGGGGCGATCGGCGGCGGCGATCTCTCGCGCCGGGCCTTGGTAAAGGTCATGGTCCAGAGTGAGGAGTGGCAGGCGGTCGCCTCCTTCTGCGAAGCATTAACCTTGCGTATGCCGTAATTAGAGACAGAATCAAAAAGTTATTGTGTCCCGCGTAGATCCGCGTTCCGGCCATACAACGGGTTAATGCTAGCAAAGGAGGAGGCCGATCGCATCAGGCAACGGCTCTCACGCCCCAGCCGAAGCTCGGTAAAAATCAGTAACGGGTATGGTTATAGCCCCACTTTTTTGTACTAATTAAAAAATAGATGTGTATTCCTCTATCCCTCTTCTCCGGTCACGCTTTGAAAATTTTATCATGGTAAAGCCACTGGTAAAGTTTTCACTGGAGTGTTTTCAGGTGGGGTGTACCCCCGACGAGGGTGCAAACTTAGGGATAATTGCGTCGATCTGACCCGGAAAACTGAAACGTATACAGAATGATACGGACTGAAACCTGATACAGGGAAATTCACTGAAATTGTGTTGGGTTATCTTTTAAACAGATGTTAATACGAAAAAGGTTTTCAACTTAACAACGAACAAACATGTTTTCGCAATAGTATTTTGATGACTTCAAAATATGAACAGATGATCATAATATTTATGATAGATAATGGTAATATCTTGTTTGACTTAGTTTTTTAGATGGGGAAATTATGAAATAACTGCTTTCGCTCTAGGTGGTCAAACATTTGAATACTAAAACGTACCCATGTTTTTTTCAGTTGCCCATTGCATGTCTGAACCACGGTGACTCCTTTGAACAATCCTGCAACCTATATATCTTGTATGATGCTATTGTGATATTCGGGACTTGATTAGATAAGTTTTATTTAACCTTTGTTTTCATTGTGAGCCGTGTTGTGTTTCTTTTTGAACTTATTAGGATTTTCTTACTTTGTTCGTATACTGGTAATCTAGCTTTAATATATATAAAAAGAGGTACTGACTTTTTTATTATCGATAAGCTCATGTTTGACCACTATATCACCTGATAACACAGCCAACATTACTGAGACCAGGATCTTGAAATTTTGCACATGGCTTCCTTTTATAATGTAAGCTAGCATTATGAAGGGGTTTTTGGATATTCTACTTTCAAGTGAGAGAAAAGGGGGAATTTTGTTTGTATGAAAAAAAACATTCCGTGGACGACATACTTGGAAATTAACACAAAAAGTAACATGAGTAAATAATAAGGGTGGTAGTAATTTGTTTTTAAATCAAACCCCAATAGAACAATGTGAACAAAAGAATAACAATAGAAACCTTATTTCTTGAATTAATATCCCTTAAAAATTTAATTTTAATTTTACGAAAATTAATGTGACAGTCTATATTGACTGAAATAATATTTTTTTTTAAATTCCCCACAAAATATAGGGTCTAGGGGTCTATGTTTTCAAGAAAATATTTTCGCTAACGTATTCCCAAACAAAGTGCTAATAACTAATAATACATACTACACAATAATTTTGCTATGATATATCTTACACAACTGAAAATACATATTTCTCTTATGCAAATATTAATTTACAAACAAGCAATATCGCACTGTGCAGTCCCACAGATTGACGCTCGTTAATTCTTAAGTCCACGTAATTAAAGATACGGCTGAAATAAATAAATGCATTAGACGAATGACTTACGATGCCTCGCGGAGTCGGCTAATAAAATAAATGAAGAGTCGGCAATGGGGAACCGAGTATGACGACGGAGAAAGAGAAGTGGTATAAGTCTGTTTTGGTGTTTTTTGAAAGAGTTGTGTGTTAGCTCTCTCGTTCTTAGTAAAAAGACTTTAAACATACTGTGTACTGGAAAAGATTTCTATTTATAATAACGTCTAAGAAAAAATTGACTGATGAGTTGGTGAGGGTCGCGGGAATCTGATGATGCGTCTCGCACAAGAAAGGTCATTCTGGTGACTCTTGGGGAAGGCCTATGTTTAACAGTGTATATTTCAACCAATTTTATTTCTTTGAAGAAAAAAATGTTCAGTAATTTAATCTTTATAAAAAGTGACTCTCAAAAATTTGTTCGGTAGTTCGCCGTTGTTTTTTTTTTTCATTAATGAAAATGGGTTAATTTTTATTCTTTACACAAATACGGGCACAAATCTGTATCGGAGTGTGAAATAGTTACAAACATGCACACCCTCATACATACAGATATTTATAATATGACTTTGATTCAGTTATAAAGTTTAACAATTCGGCATTAACAAGACGGTCAAATCATCAGGAAAAAACAACAATTCCCGAGTTACTACTACTTCGGTTCGTGAGTGGTGCGCAAGAGTTGGTCCAAAGCAATTGATTAGCCGGCGCCCTTTGTGCGCCGCACCGACGCTCACAACAATTTGCTCGCGGCCCGACCGCCCTAATTTTAATGGGCTTATAAAATTTATACTTAATGTATTTATCATGCGTTGGATTTGGAAGGATAAGGAAGATGTGGAGATAGATTCTTCTCCATTATTTTATTGGAGTATCTATACTACTTCTTGACATGTATCTGAATACATTTTGTTACAAAACTGAGTTGGCTGTTTGGCCAATTATAATGCTAAAGAATGGTGTTGCTACTGACCTGACTCGGCAGTGATCTGGGTGGGTCTATTTTGATGGATGGAAATCGTGTTAGAATTGACTGAATCCAGGGTTATTTCGGTTTTTTTTTATGTCTATGCTAATGTTAATAATATAGACTAGCTACTTATACCACCATATCAAAAAGAAATATAAAATCGTATGCAGGTTAAAAGAGAGAAAAGTCTTAGCAACAGATATGACAGCCACCACAAAAAAAAAATCGAAAATGTTTTACAAATATGGGAAAGAAGCATGCACGTCAGATCCGTACTCAACGACATAGAAACAAAAAAATAATTTCTTCAGAAAATAACAATTTAGAGAAAACGGGAACTACAATAGACCGACGTATACGTGACCACGCCTGTACCCCTAGCCAAGTTGCAAATCTGCAATAGTTAACGCTAGTAGAAAGCTTTAAATGTACGGGAATGACGTCATCTCAACGCTCAGTTTCGGGGTCAGAACAAAAGAATTGGCGGCGTGGCCAACTCGAAGCGTTCGGCGCAAGCGAAACGGTTGTAACTTGGCTAGAGGGGATGATTTGTACGTAGTGTCACGTGGCGTGGATCTAATGTAGCTCGAAGTCTAGTTACCATATAAAATGTATGGAGGCCGACGTGCCCAGATCGGCGTACGTGGCCCAAGTGTGCCCAACGTAGTTCTATCTTAAGTCTTAAGGACGTTAAAGATATTTATTTTCTCAAAAAAAAAATGTATATTTACTTATAGAGGAAAACATAGTATGTAGTTTAAAACAATGTTACATATAAGAAATATAACAAAAAATAAATATGTGCCTATCTTAAAACTAACATTTCAATACTACTTTAAAATTAACATAGGGGAGAGTCGGACATATTGTACTGCTTGATAAATTGTACCACTTCAAAATTTCCTACTAAATGTCAATATTTTTCTTTTCTGATCAGACAAAACGAAGCCCTGACAGCGCCCTCAACTACTTTTCTTTTTGTAGTGACGTCCGGCTAGTGCATTTATTTTGAGAGAATTAAAACGTTTTCGTTAATGATTGATGAAAGTTTTGAAGCGTGTACCTAAGGACATTACTCTGTGAAAAGGTAACTTAGCGTTTTATTGTATTTTTTTGTTGAACAGGTCTCTAATCATCTTTCATACTATAAAGTAATTAATTGTTAGGTTTTAAGAATATTTTGTGGCAAAAGTTTATTTTTCAAATCTTCTAGTTTGATAAAACGTACCACCAGCAGTTGCCTTAATTGTACTGGTACAATTTACCCAGCCAGATGCATGTTTATTTTTCTAGATGGACGGTATTCAAAGAAAATATTGTGGATGGAATAAGGAGTACTTGGAAAGGGCTTTATTATTAGCTTTAGAAAAGAAGGAAATGAGATTAAACCAAAGATCTGCAAGATATTTTATCCCAAAACCTATTCTACTTCATGCCAGAAAAAGGAATAATTTTGCAAACTAATTAACTATACTTTTAATTTGGAATTGGAAAATATGCTAGTTAAACATTGTCCAGTTTATATACAGTTCGTTTTTTAAATAAAAAACTAACGTTTAGTTTTTGATAGGTCTTTTGTTCATTTTTTTCATACATAAATGTTACGTATTGAAGAAATATTTATTTATTTTTTGTTAGCACATTTTCTATAGTATTGTACTTAATTAAAATATTATCATGATGAATAATATTATGTATTATTTAATTAAAATAATTTTATTAAGTAATCAATCATTTATTATGACTTAAGGTCTATTTTATTTTCTTGGTACAATTTACCAGACCTGTGGTACAATTAAACCGACTAGTCGGGTAAATTGTTCCAATGTAAAGCTTTTAGAAAAACGCGTATTTTGATAAATTGGTAAACAGTATAGTGTTGACTTTGCGGTGTAAGGTAAACGAGATCCTAAACTATGTGGTAATGGATAAATAGTTTGTATTAATTAATATAACAACGAGATATTTTGCCGAGACTGAAAAATGGTACAATATATCCGACTCTCCCCTACATTGTTTTATAACTACTAGTACAAAATATACCAATCAGTCAGTATCTTAAGTCTTCTAGTTTTTTTATGACGTCATTAATGTCCATTCCACTCATTTCTTTCGTATTATTGCTAAGCATACTATTGTTTTACTGCGGGTACACACGCGGTGCGCTTAAACGCATAGTTACGTCCGCACCGTCTAGGTGGCATCCGATATGGACCCGGCCTGGTTAGGAAACAACCTGTCCAGGTGTAGATGTTGTAATTTGTTTGTTTGTTTGGCTTTTATGTGTATTTATTTATTAGAACTTCTTGCAACACGAAGATAAAAAAGATGAACTTAATGTTTCAGACTTGAGTGTCTTTAACAACATGACTGATACATAAAAAAAATTGTTATTAAGAAGACAAGGATGGGTAAAGAAGGAACAGTAGTGGGTTTTTAGTCAGTAAAAGTCTGACACGCGGGCTGGGAGATGTCATTGGATGATTATCCTTAAAAAAAGGATATATTTATTTTATTGATATATACTATTTCTTGATTGCGATTCCACCTGTTATGTACCATGTATTTGTGCGGACAACCAGGTAACATAACAAGCTTATAACTTAGTGATTTTTCATGATACGGTTATGAAATTTTGTACATAGATTCTTTACATAATGATGAGATTTTTAATGTTGTATATATACATTATTAGTTTTATTATTAAGAAACCCGAATCACATGTCTAGTATTTTTATGTAAAGCATCCACATGTGTACAAAATTTCATAATTTGTATCATGAAAAATCACAAGGTTATCAGCTTGTTATGTCAGCAAAAATACATAGTCATCGGGCCATCCAGGCGACTGAGGGGTTGTTTTGCACTTGTCCTGCCGTGACCTGTGTTGTACTTAGTGTCGGTGGTATCCAACTTGTGACCTTTTTAAATATTTTTGGGAAAAAATATAACATGGTATAAAAACTATTGAAATTCATTTAGTTACTGATTCTGAACGAATTATATTCAAGTTTTGCATATACTAAAAATAATGTTGTACAAATAAATATCTTTTTGCGTGTCATAAAGTCTATTCACACTTTCCTAAGAATCATTCAGCCTCCACAATTCTTCGAATTAACTCGCTCTATTTAAGTAACACTTACAATTTCAGCTAAGTAGGATCACTTAGTTAACAAGAAAAGCTGTGGAAAGCGATTAACTAACCTCATAACATTCAGAGGTCAAGTCGGTTTGACCTCTAACCGGGTCACACAACTAATTAATAATGTGTTATAAAAACAATTAGGCTTTGTGACCATTACCGGTGGTGAGCAATGCATGGCACTTTACTGGTGGTGTATAAATTAATTACGTATGGTTGTTTCAATATAGCACGGTAGTAGTGGCCATTGACTTTTATACATTTAATCAAACTCAAAGTATTTATCATTAGCATTGGGACAGTAATGGGTAAGAATAAAAAAAAATCCTAAATAAAAAAAACACAGATCCAAAAACCGCCAAAAATCTAAAGCCCAGCTTTCGTTTGAAGATTATTTTTATGAGCTACGATGTGATGCTTTAAAATCAATTGGAAGTCACGAAGGCGGAAAATCAAGGCTCGACGGGCAACGACGCTGTTTTCAGCAAATTGTATAGTTGGCACTAAATTGTTATGATAAAACTTGACCTTTACAAGATGTAATCCGTAAACTGTCCAATCAAGTTTTTAATTTTGTATGGTGAGGCTGATTTTTTTTTCGTTTCCTGAAAAAAAATCTTGTGCAAGGTTATTCAGTTTCGTGTCAGCGGCTTCGGCCACGTGATAGTTGAAAGGTATCCCTGTATATCAAGGATTAACGTGCTTTAGTATTAATGACAATTGCTGTACTAAATAATAAGAATAAATAATAATAATCCCACGCGAACATTCTATACCACTAGCAATCACTGGCATTTTTGGAAGAGATACCGTGGATCTAGAATTCAAAGGGCAACTAAATGAAAAGAAAAAGTAGAAAAACAAAAGAAAGCTCTGACATTCACTTCACCCAGAATGGGAGAAGTAATTTGTTGATTTTATAACTCTATCTCTGTCTGTCTGTTAAGACCCTTTATCTCGGACACGCGTGGAAGTATCGAGTTGAAATTAAAATCATATACTCAAGTCTACAGTCCCTTGAAGCTGGAAAAAAATTAAGCTTTTGAATTAACGAAACAAAAACTACGGAAAATTCATAGGGTACTTTCCGTTAACCTAGAATCCTGAAATTTAAATGAAGCAAGGCCTCATAGCACGAGTATAAGAAAAAAATCAGAAAACTTTTTTGTAAATAAGTCACAAAAAATATTGCGGAATACTTCCCTTATGGCCTTACGGTGAAGTCGCTGGCAGTTTATAATATTTATAGGATTACCTAGGCATCAGGAGTTTTTTGACCCCAGTGGACAGAACCTTCTTTATGTTCAAGTGTCGTAAAACTTGGGTGAAAAGGGTTTTATGCTAAAAGGATACACAGACACACTACACAGTAGCGACCCTTTTCTAAAAATAAACTAGAAACGATCTCTGGTATGCCTTTTTAAAAGCACTGTTTTAGCCTTTTAATGAAATTTTTACGTGGATCAATCAGTCATAATAGTATCATTTATTTGATTTTATTTTTATTTTTTTTGATGCCCTCTGAGTTTTCCCCGTTTTTCAGCCTTTTTTTACTCGTTTGTACATATTATTATTTTAAGTTTTTATAATATATACCTAGTGATTATTTGTTAGATTAATTGAATTTTAATTTGGATAGCAAACGGACGCAATATTTTGTAGTTGTAGTTTAGTTTTTAAATGTTGCCTCACACTAGAAATTACTCTCCCATATCGTGACTCCACTCCTATATCGTGATAAAAAATTGATGAAAAATTTTAAATTTTAATTTTTTTTTTATTTTTTTTTTTCTCTTTTAATCCACTACTATCGCTAGAATACAAGTCGGTGACTACTATGTTAAAGCTAACAAAACCAAATAAAAATTACTAAAATCAGGTAATTGATTTCAGGCAATGAATCAGGCCAACCCGCACTGGGCCCGCGTGGTGGATTACGGCCCATTCCCTCTCCTAGAGAGGAGGCCTGAGTCCCAACAATGGGAACATTATAAGGCCGGCTATGCTATGCTAATGAACCAGGTGATTGAGATGGTTAAACACAACTTGTTCATGTCGTGAGTTTACTATACGTCATTGACATGTGCATTCTGTCTGTCCCAAATCTTCTTTTACCCCTTAGGTAGGAAATCATCGAATAACATCTCTCACTCTGGTTAGAGGATAAAAGGAGTGTCAGATTTGTACTAACTAAAACCCACCCGTGTTCTTTCAAATACCCGTTGCAACTAGGCTCACGCTCTTTCGAACAATCTCGAAGTAAACTGCGAAAGCCAAAATCACAGATCCATTCATGTAACGTTAACCTTTTAAAACGGAAAACCTTTCATTTCATAAAATATATGTTTTTTTAAACATTAACCTTGTCACAAAGTAATAAAACGTACATTAGCATGAACGGTGTTAATTTATAAGCGTTCATAACTGCGCACATTCCCTGAACGTTTCACGTTTTCACATTATACGCCCTTAAATCATACACTAGTAACGTGGGCGTTCCAAATTTGACCCATTTCAATTTTATTCCTGTTTTAGTTAGCATAGCATAGTCGGCTTTATAATGTTCCCACTGCTGGGACTCAGGCCTCCTCTCTAAGAGAGGTAATGAGCTGTAATTCACCACGCGGGCCCAGTGCGAGTTGGTGAATGCCACATGTATTCGAATTTTTGGTTCTAGGACATGACGGTTTCCTCACCCTGTTTTCCTTCACCGTTTTGAGAGCAGTGGTGTTCTAATCTCTATTGTTTTATTATGCGTTGAATCGCAATTTTTACGACTTTTTCTGAAATCTTATGTGCTTAAACAAAAATCATCACATTACATAAAAAATCACAAAAAATGCGATTCGATGCGATGTTTATAGAACATTGAAATGGGTCAAATTTGGGACACCCGCGCTTCTAGTGTTAATTATAATTATACCCAACTACAATTCTATTTCTCGTTAGTGCAATTTATTTCCTATCTTTACCATTAATTTACTTGTTGTTATTGAGATAGCCCGAAGAATCATCATACTTAATTGGCAGCCCACTACCAGGATCTTGCTCAGAGATCGCCAAAGACGGAGATGGTTTGGAAAGAAAAACGGTAAGCATTTGCTTAGCAGTGGGATACAACATTATTAGCTACTAGCTTTTTCCCACGGTTTTGCCTGCATACTAAAATATAGCCTATGTCACTCAGAACTAAAGCAGCTTTTAATCGGCAAAACATTTTAGCAATCAGACCAGTACTTTCAGAGATTACCTCCTATAAACATAAAAACAAAAAAAAAATTAACCTCTCTGTATATTAATAAATATATATTTATATGTATATATATATAAAAGATAATAAAAAAGGAGAAAGGGTTTTTGGAAATGCAGCATTTAAGGAGTGATATTTTTTGTATGCAAAATCTCATTCCCTGTACCTTTGACATGAAAGTTAATATGCCTAAGTAAATAATAAAGGTTGTCATTATTTGTTCGGAACTACCCTCATCAGAATCATTTAAGGGGTTTTAAAGGTTATATGGAGAATTCTCGATTCTTTAGAAATAAAGGCTGTCATTTTTAGTTTTTCAAAACTCGGTTTTATGACAATTTTAAGATAATTTTATGGAAACATTCTCAGGGACGACGCCGCTGACAAAGTAATAGAAGGATAATAAAAATACCAAAAAAAAAAAAACGGATTCGTTACATAAGTGTCACGTGATCAATTCCAAACACTTTAGCATTTCAAGAATCGTCATCCCTGATATACAATAATATTATTTAGACCCTCTAATCATTCATTCATCAGGCAACTGCATTCTTTACGTAAAGATGTGCTACAGTTCTTGACAAGTAGAGGTCAGTTCCCAACACTTTCTCAATGATCTTCGCATCAATGTGCACTGCAAGCTAGAAGTACCAAAGTATAGGGTGGTTCATTGATGGGGTGGTGAATGCGACTCGTGCAGCGGGGTCCGGACCTACCCCACAAGTGGGGGAAATCGATGGGGGCACACACGCAGTGCCTCGCGCATGCGTCGGTGGAAGCTTTGGCGAAGTACTGGCGGTGACGAAAGTTGTTTAGAGATTTTGTTTGAAATGAATGTGCTTTTTCATTTGAATGAAACACGGATACAAAATATATAATATCATATTAAAGTTTGTATTAAAAAGTCATATTTTTTACAGCGTTTCTCGGGTTGCCTATTTAATCTGTTCGAGCACCATTTATGGGTAATCGTATGTTGCATTTGAAAACCTTTTTAGCACTATTTATTTCTTTTACTAATACATTCAACCTGAATTTCATAGTTCTTAGAGTAAACTGAAAAGAGGCCTGAGTCCCAACAGTGGGAACATTAAAAGGCTGATTATAATTTTTACACAGTAAACGAGAACTATAAAATTCAGAAATCAAGTAATACTGTTAAATCAACGTATCTGCAATATTCTATTCAAATCATACTCTTACTTTAGATGGATATGAACGTTAATCATGAGCTAAATATTTACAAAGCATTAATTTTGAGAAAATTAACTTAAACTAATTTTTTTCGGCAAAGTAGCATTTAATTTTATACCCACAAAAATAGTACCTAATTTACCTAGTAAACTTTTACAAAGAACAATACAAAAAAAGAGATACCCTACTTATAAGACAAAAAACTTATATTTAAAATACCAAGAAAAGAAAAAAAATTGCTATCATGCCAAAAAGCTCTTTCAAAAGTATTTTGTTCGCGACATTACTGCGGCCGATACCAGTCGCACTTTGCGCCAACACCGACGCTGAAAGCTCGCCTGAACGCTGAAAGCTAGCGCTGAAATAATTGAATTAAACGCGTTTTTATTTAATTGATTCATTGAATTCAAGTGATTGAGAAGACAAGAACATGTAAGTTGGATTTTTCATTGATTTTTAATTGCATTTTTGTTGAAGGTTGATTTTTATTTGTTTTTTTCTGCGTGTTGTTTGTGAATATTGCGGCTTTTGACGTCATGCGTTTTTTCTTAAAAACTGTTACTAGATTATTATATATTCTTAATTCCGTGAATATTGCAGGGAAAAGTCGAAAAATAACTTCATTAGTATTTTTTTTTTTTTGTATTATTATAATATTTACCTGGAAAAAAACGTTTTTCTTTCATATTTGATGGTGTGAACCGGTGTACTTGCACGCAAACCTGTCTCACCTACTTATCTAGTAATGGAATGCTTAGCGTGTTTGTCGAAGCAACAGTTTCCTAGTTATAGCTAAATGTAATAGCGAACAAACGGAGTGAATGTACACTACGAAGCATCCTAAGTGTACCTATTTTCGATGTTTGAATTTTGAAATGAATTCTGAATTCAGTGACATTGAATTCAGTGTTTAGAGTGAATAAATGGATGTAAATTCAAATAGATTAAAACCGTGTTTACAGCCATAAAATAATGTATGCTTTGATACGATCTTTATTGCGTGTGAGCTCAGGGTAGGCCTCCGACAAGGTAGACCGATGATCTGGTGAGGGTCGCGGGAATCCAATATAGATGCGAGAAGCTCAGAACTGGTTGTGGTGATACTTGTAGGAGATGTAAGTCCAGCAGTGGTCGTCTTCTGGCTAAAATGATGATGATTAAATCATACAATCTACAGTACAATATTATAAAGCTGAAGAGTTTGTTTCTGTAGAAGAACGCGCTAATTTTGGGAATTACCGATTTCAATTGAAAAAAAAAATTGTATTATTTATTGAGGAAGACTATAAGCTACATAACATCACGCTATAACTCACGGGAGCGGAGCAGTAATCAGAGACACTGGTGAAATCTCGGGAAAGGCTAGTTTTTTTTTTTTCAAATAGACCATTCCATTTTTTATTTCAAATAGACCATTTGCAGGCACTTTTGAATAGTCAGATGTCCGTCAGTCCAAGAAAAGTGATGCGAAATTGCACGTTCCAAAGCGTAGATCTTTATAGAGAAGAACGTGCAAGAAACTCCATGGACACTCTTTTAAATCATAATTATTATGAGTTACATATAATGCTTGGCTTCTATGATTTCTTCAACTTATCAGTCTTTCTATCAGATCAAAATTATTATTACCTTGAACGATATTTTATAAACTGCTGGCGGAACCTTTTTTCTTGGCGTGATGCCAACAGCTTAAAGTTGATTTATTCTATGAAAACCATTTCCCTGAAACATCATTACTGTGAGATCGTTTAAAATTCTTTTGGATACGACAATTTTTCCACAAATTATTAATAAAAGGCCAATTGCAAGTCGGACTCGCACACAAAGGGTTCCGTATCGTTCGTATCAAAAAACGGCAAAAAAAAAATCGCGATTGTTGTATGAGATACCTAAATATTTATTTTATTCCGTTTTTAACCGACTTCGAAAAGGAGGAGGTTCTATGTTCGGCTGAACGTATTTTTTTATGTATGTTCACCGATGTCTCGATCAACTGTGGACCGATTTTGAAGAAATATTTTTTGTTATAAAGGTTATATGCTTCCAAGTTGGTCCCATAGAAATATTATTATGATTGATCACGAACTTCGAAGATATCGAACAGAACTCCTCATAGGATTACAGCAGAACTGTCGTAACAAGTAAAATTGCTTTGTATATACGTGTAGTCGATGACTGACTGAAAGAAAAGGGGGATCAGTTCGATGCCTGTCGATGACTGACCGAAAGAAAAGGGAGATCAGTTTGGTGCATCCCCCATCGAACTGATCTGATGATGGAGCCAGTAGGTACATTAACGTAATCTAACCTTGTTTAGGATTATTAGAATCGTTATGAGATGCACTCTGGCTATAAGATATTTAAGTTTGGCTGAGGGGTAATTTTTAGTGGTGGTACAATAACTAAAAAGTGTAAAATAAAAACTTTTTATAAAAAAAAAATATAACCGACTTCAATATTAAAAAAAAACACTGAAAAGTATAAATTAACTTTAATTTCGGAAGTCGGTGTTAAATAATGAAGAAACAAAACTATTATAGAAACACAGACTTCCGAAATTAAAGTTATTTTGTACTTTTCAGTGTTTTTTCACATTGAAGTCAGTAAGGAAAATGTTTTTTATTAGTAGTTGTTGTTATAGCTGCAACAAAAATACATCATCTGTGAAGATTTCAACTGTCTACATGAGTTTTTTTTTTAATATTGATAGGCTCGCGTTTGACCACAATCTCACCTGATGGTAAGTGATGAGATACAGCCTAGTAACAGACAGATGAACAGTGGAGTCTTAGGGTTCCGTTTTTACCCTATGTGTACGGAACCCTAAAATTATGAATCCTGTTTTCCTTCATCGCCGTAAGCGAAAGATAAGCTTTAAGTTTTGTCCGTAAACTCTTCAGTCATAAAAGTTGCTTACATTTTGGTTTGCTTGTAACCACAACGAAGTTTCCCCAAGGCTGCCTATATAGAGGCTTTTATTTAACTTGCAATGTATAGTATGTTTGTTTGGGACGAATTTTGCAAATGGATTTTGAAGCAGTTATATCTAATCGATTGAGCTGAAATTTGGTATACATGTAATATAGATGACACCATGCCATTTTATATGATGCCATTCGTTTATAAGGTGGGAGATCATCTAAAAGTTACTCTCGCTCCAAGGCATAGCGGGAGGGCGTGTCAGACTTTTATTGACTAAAGCCACATCTATGTTCCTTCAGTTGTTTTTTGCAATCTAAGATCATGAGTTTCCATCTTAGAAGTTGTCCCAATGCCTCAATAGGCTTCGGCTCTGCTGGGCCCCTTCGGCTGACATCTCTTTAATGCATGGAACACAACGCACCGTCGACGACTCAGGATCGGTCCTGGCGGTTACCGGACGGCCGGACGGCGAGCTACCCACTGTTTATCGTCCGCAAGCCTACGCCTACGGTGGCTGGTAGTAGGCGACCGGGTCTGCGTGGCTGGCGCGTGATGATGTCCGTTCCCTAACGCCTATAACCGCCCATTTCCGCTCACTCCAGACCGTGATCTGAGTAAGGGTCCGGCGCGAGAGATCGCCTCCGCTGAAATGTGGTACCACGGAGTTGGTCTGATAATGGAGTTGGATAGTAGCCATAGGAACTACTAAGCGCACTAAGATAAACCTATCGTGTTTAAACTCGTAGGAATGGTCTTGATGAGTACTATACTCCGTGTTTAAAGTTTCATCAAATCCCTAGCCGAGGTGTCAGTAAGGCCTATAATAAAAGAAAAGTAGATTTGAATGAAACAAATTACATTGCTACTTCCCTGGCTTCGAACGAGTAAACTCATGCATGACAGGCAGGTATTTACCACTTCGCCATCAAGACACGATCTCTTCTCTGTCGGTATCACTATTGACAGAGTGGTCGTGGTCATCACTTCAGGTGTTGGTGGCAAGCTTCACAACACAACAAGACACGATAAAAGCGTGTTATTTTTTTTTTTTTGTCTCAATAAAAACTTATTATTATTTGTCTTTATAATTGATATAAACTAGTACTTGACTGCGACCGCACCTGATGGTAAGCAGTGATGCAATATTTAAAAATGAATCGCAATAGAAAAAATGCTATTCACTCTAGCCTTTAAGACACCTAAATTAGTTAACAGACAAAAAGACCGCAGCAGGAAAACTGCTTACTTATTATAATATATAAAAAAATGTTTTTCATTAAAAACTTATTACAATTTATCATGTAGCCTTTTTCACACTCATTGTACTTTTATGGGCTCAGTAAAGTGTGTACTTCCCTTATGTAAGCCATAAACATTTCGTAAATCATTCCTAAAACGACTATGTGGGAAAAGAGAATGGGGCCCACATTTGTGTACACCTGACTATGAACTTGGGAAGATTATGGAAAGAAATGGGTGTCGTAAAGGGTGTTTGAGCGATCACTAAGGTCTTTGTGCAAGATCATAACAATATACAGCGAATAATGAGGCAATGAGCCTTAAATTATTGGCGGTTTTTTCCCAACTGCCTTAGAAAGACGGTTATGTTCTTCGAGTGTGTTTGTACGTATGTATATTTTTTTGGCACGCCCTAGAGTCAAAATAGCTTGTTGAATTTTAGGTTGAGAGGTGTCTAAAGTCACAATTGTAAGAAATACTCAATACTTCTGATACCTTTTCACTAATTTGCTTTACCCTTTTTTGGGAGGTGGGAAATCATCTTATGGCTTTACCTGCACTAGTGTTGACAGAGAAGGTCTGTCAGACTTTAAGTAACTAAAACCCACCTATATTTCTTCAGTTACCCTTTGTGGTTTAGGACCAGGGGTTTCCTTTTCAGAAAATCCTGCGTGGCCCTAGCGGGTATTGGCCTTGCTGGGTCACGGCTGGCTTATATCTCTCTCAGGCCTGAGTAGAACACCAAGCACCGTCGATGATTCGGGCTCGGGCCTTAACGGACGGCGTGTTACCTATAGCTTGTCGTCTGTAAAGCCTCGCTTACGATGACAGGGGATCGCTCTGCGCATCCCAAAAATAGCGTTACCCTTCTCATTACCCCGATGTCCTGGACAAGAGTAAATTTTAGTCAATGAAAGTCTGACACGCCCTTTCGCTCCGCCTAAGAGCGGGAGAAGTCACTGAATGACTTCCCACCTAAAAAAACCTTCTCATATATTTTTTCTTTTTTCTATTTTAATTTTTACAAGTACCTATTACTTGTTTGTTCTTTGACCGTTTCTGTATGCCTTCAATAAAATACTAAAGAAAAATGCAATGAAAAAAAAATCTAGCCATTAGTACGTCCGTAAAAGCATTTTTACCACGCCCATTAAACTAATTGCCATGCACACAATCACTGCATCCGATACAAAATTCCGTACCATTACCATCAGGCCCCATTTGCCATGATGACGTTGTTGGCACAATGCCATTTGTTCCTATCGATTGATCTGTCACCGAACTGACTATTATGTTATACTAGCCTTTGCTACTGACTACACCCGCTTAAAAGATGGAAGTTAAGCCAAGAACCTACTTTCGTGATAAAAAGTATAAAAATCTTGGTAAATAGCGCAGTGTTTTACCAAAAAACACCATATTCCTTTACCATTTGTAATACGCTAGCTTTTCGCAGAAGCTTCGCCTGCGTGAAAGTATAAATCTATCTTAAAGAGAAAATATTCCCGGGATATAAAGTATCCAATGAGCTTTTCTAAGACATAAGGGTGGGTATCTGAATTGAGTATTTTGTTGATCAAGTTGATTGAGTTAAGAACATACCCATTGCTTGTCGTCCTCAAGCCAATTTAAACCCTATTTAAATTGGCTTGCGGACGGCAAGCAATGGGCAGCTCGCCATCCGACCATCCGGTAACCGTCCGGACCGAGCCCAAGATGTCGATGGCGCGTACTGTTCCACGCGCGTCAAGGAGTTGTCAGCAAACCGTAGGGGCCCAGCAGGGTCGAAGCCTACTGGGGCCAAGGACTTGTTTCTGAAAGGAAGATTGAAAGTACGAAAGGCAACGAAGGAACAGGAGTGGGTCTTTATTCAGTAAAAGTCTGACTCTATCTCTTACTCCGACCAAGAGCGGGGGATGTCATTGGATGATTTTTCCACCGAAAAAATGATGGTTAAGGATGGAAAGGTTTTCTGGCTAAAGTTTTGTTTAAGAAATACTCAACTTCAAATGCTTAAATCAGAAATTGGGAGATAATCTGACGGACAGGCCTGTTCGTCTACTGGTTAGTGACCCTGACTGCTATGCCGGAGGTCGTGGGTTCCATTCCCACCCAGGACAAATGTTTCTGTGATGAGCACGATCATTTGTTCTGTGTCTGGGTGTAAATTATCTATAATATGTATGTATTTAGAAATATGTAAGTATGTTTATCAGCTGTCTAGTACCCATAACACAAACTCTGCTTAGCTTGGGACTAGACGGCGCTGTGTGATAGTTGTGGAATATAAAAAAAAATCTACCCGTGTGCTAAATTTTGTACGAATCTATACAGCTATTTCAACATACCTAAAGGAGTACCAAACATACTCCTATAGTTACACCTATATAAAATTCCGCCTTTATACTATTAGTGTGTTATTAATATGGAATAAGCGAAAATACCTATACTATATTAAATTGAAATCGATACAGTTTCAAGGTTGAATCGTTTTGAGTCAAGTGCAATTGACGTATAATAGGCACTATTATTTTATTCAACGAGGTTGAATTCCATTTCCTTCTGCTATTAAGGGTGGTCTGGCATTTGTCTTAAAGGCCAGCAGAAACACTGCCTCAACTTCTGTCACACGGTATCTGTTATATGTAGTTTTGTGGCAAACGTCTGGAGAGTCAATGACCCCGAAATTACAACGATTCTTTTCAGAATATTAAAAGCTATTCAAGGGTGAAGTTTGTTGGGCTTTTCTTTGCTTCTTATTACAAAAGGTCAATGTATAATATTTTGATTGGCGAATGTTTCACATTTCTAGAACAATTTGCCTGCTGCGGTCTTCCCATCCGAATATAATTTAGTGAATAGGCTGTTAATACACTAGTGCGCCTCACTATCAACGATTGCATTACTGCTTACCATCAGGTGGGATCGCAGTCAAGCACTAGTTTAAATCAATTAAAAAAAAAAATTACTACGTTAAGGGCCAAGCGCCCGAAAAGTGCCATAAAACAGTGATTTTCTGAGGCCTACTTCTCCGTAACGGCTAAGTCAATTGGTTTGAAAAAAATATATGTTTATTATAGATTCATGAACAATAATATCAACATTTGATTTTTTCGTGCAATTAATACTTTTGTCAAAAAAAAATATTTAGCAATTTCGCAACTTTTCGCAACTTTTCCCTACTCCTTCGAAACGGCTTGGACCTTTAGAAACATTTTTACACATAAAAATTGGTGATTAAATATTCTTCAAAGTGAACATTGTATATGTAAATCAATCAATATCTCGCAGAGAAAATGGATTTAAAGCGCTTTCCGGGCGCTGCTGGCCGCAAATAAATGCACAGATTTCCGTACTGCCGCCTAGGCGAGTGCGAGAGTTGCTTTCACATAATTTCGGTCAGATGGTTCACGGAACTATACGCCTTAAGAGTTTTATTGTTTGATCGCGTTTATCTCAGGAACTGCTGGTTTGAATTAAAAATCTTACACTGTTAGGCAGTAAAATATAACATCACGCTGCGACTTAAACGAATAGAGCAATAACTTATGGCTCTGGTGAACCCGCGGGGGACAGTTATTAATTTTATAAGACGTGTTGAAAATACTGTAGACTGTATCGAATACTTTGTAAATATATGAAATTTGTTTTGCATCTAAAAGTGTTATTTATTTTTATTTGGTTATAAATAACACTTTTATTAATTTAAATCAGATGAGAATGGTGTTACCTACCCTAAAAAATTTAATCACAGTCTGAAATCAGAGACCGAAACAAACTCAGAGGTCATGCTAAGTTAGAGGCGTACCTCCGTCGCGTTTTAAAATCCATCAAAACACCGGTGTGAGAAATGCATAACTTATCCTGCATAATTTCGCCTCTCTAATATTTATTTTAATTGAATCTTATGTCAAGAGTGGCTAGCGTGCTCCATCGTCGACCATAAATCGTCACTTACCATCGGGTGAGATACTTATTACTGGGTGATCAAGCGTGAATCTATCACACGAATATTATACACCGTTAAATTTTGATCGTTTTAATCCCGTGGAGGGTCGATCCGGTACATGAAACACTATCGATTTGTAAATTAGTTTACGCATGTACGAAATTAATTTCTTTAAGAAAACGTCAGCTGAACGAGTCCGATGACCTGTAGGTAGTTTGTACGCAATGCCGACTACTACCTACAGGTCATTGAACTCGCTCAAATCGATAGTGTTTCATGTACCGGATCGACCCTCCACGGGATTAAAACGATCAAAATTTAACGGTGTATAGGCGAAAGTTTGTGAGTATGTGTGTACGTTTGTCACTTCTTCACGCTCGAACAGCTAAGCGGATTTGGATGTTTAACACACGGGTAAACTACATCCTGGATTTTTTTATCCCTGAAATAAACTGATTCTTTGGAACAATTTTCTACTGTAACTCGAGCGGAGCTGAAGGCAGCAGCTATTCTTATCTATCTTCTATAATATAAAAATGAATCGCAAAATGTGTTGGTAAGCGCATAACTCAACAACGCCTGGACCGATTTCGCTAATTTTTTTTTTGTTGTGTTCGTTGTTATGAGGAGAAGGTTCTTATGGAAAAAAAAATGAAAATTAGGGTAGTCTAGGGTAGAGTAGGGTAGTGTAGGGTAGAGTATGTTAAAGTATGGTAGAGTATGTTAGAGTAGGGTAGAGTCGGGTAGAGTAGGGTAGAGTAGGGTAGAGTAGGGTAGAGTAGGGTAGAGTAGGGTAGAGTAGGGTAGAGTAAGGTAGAGTTAGGTAGAGGAGGGTAGAGTAGGGTAGAGTAGAGTAGGGTAGGGTAGAGTAGGGTAGAGTAGGGTAGAGTAGGGTAGAGTAGGGTAGAGTAGAGTAGAGTAGAGTAGAGTAGGGTAGGGTAGAGTAGGGTAGAGTAGGGTAGAGTAGGGTAGAGTAGGGTAGAGTAGAGTAGAGTAGAGTAGGGTAGGGTAGAGTAGGGTAGAGTAGGGTAGAGTAGGGTAGAGTAGGGTAGAATAGAGTAGAGTAGAGTAGAGTAGGGTAGGGTAGGGTAGAGTAGGGTAGAGTAGGGTAGAGTAGGGTAGAGTAGGGTATAGTAGGGTATAGTAGGCTGAAGTAGGAAAGAGCGGGAGCGAAGCCGCGCGGGCAGAAGCTAGTATAATATAAAAATGAATCGCAAAATGTGTTGGTAAGCGCATAACTCAACAACGCCTGGACCGATTTCGCTAATTTTTTTTTGTTGTGTTCGTTATTATCAGGAGAAGGTTCTTATGGGAAAAAAAAATGAAAATTAGGGTAGTGTAGGGTAGAGTAGGGTAGTGTAGGGTAGTGTAGGGTAGAGTAAGGTAGAGGAGGGTAGAGTAGGGTAGAGTAGAGTAGGGTAGGGTAGAGTAGGGTAGAGTAGGGTAGAGTAGGGTAGAGTAGGATAGAGTAGGGTAGAGTAGGGTAGAGTAGGGTAGAGTAGGGTAGAGTAGGGTAGAGTAAGGTAGAGGAGGGTAGAGTAGGGTAGGGTAGAGTAGGGTAGAGTAGGTTAGAGTAGGGTAGAGTATGGTAGAGTAGGGTAGAGTAGGGTAGAGTAGGGTAGAGTAGGGTAGAATAGAGTAGAGTAGGGTAGGGTAGAGTAGGGTAGAGTAGGGTAGAGTAGGGTATAGTAGGGTAGAGTAGGGTAGAGTAGGGTAGAGTAGAGTAGAGTAGGGTAGGGTAGAGTAGGGTAGGGTAGAGTAGGGTAGAGTAGGGTAGAGTAGGGTATAGTAGGGTAGAGTAGGGTATAGTAGGCTGAAGTAGGGAAGAGCGGGAGCGAAGTCGCGCGGGTACAGCTAGTTTAAAATAAAAAAAGACTTCTTTAGCCAAGTACTCAAACTAGTTTTGCTAGCTTCAAGAAAAAGTGATTAAACAATTAAGACACGAACGAAGTTGAAAGTACTTTCAACTTAATGTTATCAAGCACGAACAACTTAAAATATAAGTTTTAAAGATAAAAACTTTGTACAATCTCAAGGTTGAGGTTTTATAGTTTCTGTTTACTTTTTCTTTATAAAGTCATGATTTAATTACTTTTATATCATGGTATATTTTAGTTCTTTTTTAACTCCCGTGTACTAAGTTTGATAAGTTTTTTTTATTAGATAGTGTAAAGTCTACGTATCACAACATATTAAAATGGATATCCTAAAAGTAGTATGTTCTGAATTGGCTACTCATTCGATTTCAGCTATATTTAAAATACAATAATTTGTAATTTCAGCTGTATTTTCTTCTTGATATTATCAATGATTATTTAAGGAAAAAATACCAATTTTGATGCCTCCTACGTATAGAGTCTAACATTATTTTTAGGGAAAATTGTATTATAAAAATAATAATAAACATTGAGTACTTCTCATTTTTGATTACAATGTGTGTGATTTCTGTTTTAATGATTCCATTGTCCAGTTGTTCAATTTTGTCTTTTTAATTGGGAAAATTAATAAATATTATTATTAAATTTTTAATAACATCCCCCGCTCTCGCGCGGAGCGGGAGATAGTGTCAGACTTTTACTGACTAAAAACCCACTCCAGTTTTTGTTTTGCCATTGTGCCAGGGCCCCGGGAATCTCTTTCGCATCACCCATGGCCCCAGTAGGCTTCGGCCCTGCTGGGCCCCTAGTTTTTTAGACACTTGAGATACTGGTGTACATTTACACCAATTTTACAATCATAATATCTACTAGGAATTTTGTGAATAATTAAAACAGCCACTGTACTGTACTCGACAAAATCCTCCCAGAACCTCACTAGCAATTTCATCCTTGGCCCCAATAGACAAGATTGTTTGTCTAACATCTAAATGAAGCAAGTACTCGCAACACCAACAGCTCTTACAAAAACTTCATTAATTTTCTTTTAATTACTTTGTAACGTGGTTGGCGACAAGGGCGACAGATTAATTACAAGATATTAATTATTCTGGGTTCTACGAGATAGCAGTGACTACAAGAGTAAAGGTTCCTGGAAGAAATTGCCGTGTGCGTTAAGGCTGCCAATAGGCTAGTTGCCGTAAAAAATGTAATTAGTCCGTCTTTTAGATTATTCAAAAATAAGGGACACGTATTTTTAAGCTATTGCATAGCTTCTATCGCGGGCCTTGAGCTGGAGACCGAATCCAGAAATTCCGTAACGAAAATAACCTAACACCCCCCCACTCATTTGTTTTTTGAGCGTGGTGAGTGTGGTGACCGATAAGAAAACAAATGAGTGAACAATCAATCAAAATTCAATTCAATGTGTGAAAGTGTAACTTCAATTAATATCAAAGAAAAAAACGAAGGAAAAAAAATACTGCATAAATAAAATAAATAAATAATTATAATTGCATAAGTTGATAAAAATGCTATGCAATAGCTTTACCGCGGCAGTCCCCGAGTGCCACACGTCTTTTTTTTTATTTGTAAATTAAACCAAAAATGACAAAGATATAGCTCATTAAAGTTACGTGTGACGTCACGCCGTGCTACATTTTTTCGCACGGGGTGACGTCACATGTAAATTTAATGGGCTATATTTTTGTTATTTTTAGTTTAATCGAAAAAAGAAAAAATACGTGTCCAATATTTTTTTATAATCTAAAATGCGGACCAAATAAAATGTAATTATTTCGACCTTGGAAACTACCATATTGTATGTACCGTATCTCAAAAGGAAAACCGGAACCCTTATAGGATCACTTTGTTGGCTGTCTGTCTGTCTGTCAAAACCCTTTGTTCTGGGAACGCATGTAGGTATCAAGTTGAAATTAAAACCATATACTCAAGTCTGCGGTCTCTAGAACCTGTGAAATGAAAGATTGTTTGAATGAGTTGCAGTGACCCTAAGTGAAGGAACACAGGAGAGTTTTAGTTAGTAAAAGTATAAACTAAACACTCCTTCTCTCTTTATTTCTTCCCTTCTCACTTCACTCAGTGTAAAGCCACAAAAAAAAAGATGTTATATCACATCGCACTAATATTATAAAAAAGTTTGTTAGTGTGTTTGTTTGGTTGTGTTTGGTAGTGGATTTGGTTGAAATTTGGACAGGATATTTTTTATTCCGGGAGTATGTTCCTTTGGAGCCATTTTCTACTTACACGTGCCGAAGCAGCTGGCAGTAGCTAGTGTGAAAAGATGTTTAGGAAAATGTCTTTCCAACGCTATGTTGTTTTTTTGGATGATGAGGGAACAAGGTAAATATGAAAACAGGCAGGATAAAACTTATGTATTGTTCATATATTACGTGATGAAAATCTAGATTTCAGTCGACATATCGAACCGTCAACATGACTGGGCTTCAAGTCTGCTATTACAATAGTGTCAGAATAGTCTATCATTGATGTCATAATTGTCGATTTTCACAAGTTTGGTTATCTACTAACATAATGGCGTTATTATGACTTTCCAATGGTCAACCACTGACACTCCATTGAAAGAAGTGGCATAGAATGGTAATCTCGTACATATTGACAAATGAATATTTCACGTTTGCGGTTATCTGCTAAAACTTTGACAGTTTATTTGATCAGTGTTTTACCATTAGAACGTTATTGTGCAGTTATTGGTTTTAATATGCTTGAAATTATCATTTTACCACAATTCTATTACAAGATCATTGACCGATCAATGATCGATCATTATGAATTAACAGATTACAAACTTTTAGCAAAATGACAATGGGATCGTGTAGGAATGACGAATTTATAAAAATAGCAGACTTGGGGCCCTGGTCCAAAGGAAAAAGTAAGGGCATAGAAAAAGTTAGTTAAATAGTAATGACGATGTTGCTGCCACAGATTTGTAAAGTAAACAAAACTGCTCGAACAATGTAACCAGATTTAGTTCTCTATACATTGTCTTCTAGACCAACATTTACCGCAGTAGTTGTTTACCCTAGTTTTCCACTGCGGAGTATTTACGTAAGTTAAACCATAGAGCATAAAGCTCTCGGCAAAGTTGTATATTTGGCAAGTTTTCAACTCTGTAAATTATCTTGGTAACAAGTTACATGCGTCTGTCTGTTGCACTATAGTCTGTCTAATAAGTCAACCGACTTGGGAATTTTGTATAATATTTAATCATTTAAAAAATACCTAAATTCGATACTATTTATAAGGTTCTTCTGTTAGTAAACAATGATCTCTATCTCTTAATCAACCTTGATTATTGAACCCGTGTTGACTACATCAGATTTCATTAAATTCTAATAATTACCCAAGTCGTTTAACTTATTAGACAGACTCTAACAGATTATATGGTGTAGTTGACGAAGATGATCGAACTTAGCCGAATTTTTACGAATATTTTTTTTTACTTACCTATCTCCCTACTTCAAATACCTTCTCCTGCAGGTCTGAGTGGAGTGAGAAAGAGTGTCAATCACTGTCAGACCTTTGTTCTCTTCACAAAACTCACTTTATTTACTATTAAAACCAGTAAAAGTTCGACACGCCCTTTCGCTTAACCCAAAACGTGAGAAGGAGAGAAGGATTTGATGATTTATTATGGGGGCCATAGAAAACAAAATTACCTTTCTTTCCACATGATTTCTTAACAGGTAAAGAATAAAGATTATTTATCGACTTGTTTTTAACCTCAAGTTCAAGAAATCAATTGAGGAAAATTAGATTTCTGTACAGAATTGGCAGGCGTCAGCTATGTTTGTGCCAGAATTGCTTTTTAGATTGGAAACTCGATTGGTAAACAGATTGATACACCGAATGTTTTCGGCTGTTTTGTTTAAATCTCTTGATTTTAGTTAGCAAAAGACATGTTTTTATAACTAATAAGAATGAGTAGAATTCCCTGCCAATCTGTAAGTCAACGAGTGAATAGATAACTTCTAGACAAGCATTCTATATGTAAATATCATTTACTATTTCATTTATTTTATTGTATTTTTTGAAACAATAATACAGTATCAGCGACATCACTACTGCGTAGTATTTTGTAATTTTTTTGTTGCAAGAACAGGTAAAGGCAAAAAAGACGACACATCCTCTACTTTGGCTTATTTATCACATATATGTTACCGAATAAAAAAACATAGACCAATTATTTCTTCTGATATACAAATGCATTAAAAAATAGTAGGTAACGGAGACTTTATTTTTTGAGTGATGGGCGAAAAATGCCATATATCGACCCTCCTTCTTTACAGTTTTCAAACTGTTTCCCATAAAGCTGCTATGAGACCTTGTTTCTTGCTAAAGTCCAGGATTTTAAGTCAACGCGAAACCCTTAGTGTGATTATGTATCCTTTATCTAACTTTTCAGTTACTTATGTGCACTAGCTTCTACCAGCGGTTTTTCTATCATAAGTATATTAGTTTATATATTAAGTACCAACATTATAATAATATTATAGTAATAATGATTATCTATAATATGTATTTAGAAATATATAAGTAAGTTTATCACTTGTCTAGTACTCATAACACAAGCTCTGCTTAGCTTGAGACTAGACGGCGTTGTGTGATAGTTGTGGAATATTATTATTATTTATTTATTATTATTGTGGGCTATTAGAGTATTCCATCTTACCCACGAACAAGAAAGTTAACCTTGAATTTCCACGCTTTCCAGGGCTGCCGAAGCTGGTTCCACTCAGACAGGCTTGGCCCCACCAGAGGGGGAGACCGGTCCCGATGGAGAGATCATTGGAGGTCCACGCACCCCGCAGCAGATCGCCGCGCAGAGACGGTTGCAGCAGACCCAGGCGCAGGTTGATGAGGTACGTATTGCTGTGTGGGCAGTTTTCAAAGTAATGGACAATTTCTATATGTCGGTCCAGAAGTCGACCAAAGTAGGAATCTCCTTAAGAATCATATTGTGTGGGTGATATATGGACAACGAGCAATAGACAAACTATTCCAGACCACGCAACTGATTTAACTAACTTAAATATATTATTTCATTTTTTTTTTTCATATTCGGCTAACACTATAGTTAGTTGCACAAATAAGAATTAAAAGTTGCACCAAACTGCGCTCAAACATAATAAATTTTCCCCCTAAACTAAGAAAAATATTTCTTTTACCTACTCTCATAAGAAAAAATCATCGGAAATGCTTTGTTGCGTGCATTTGTGAGTTATGCGCTTGGCCAAAATTCCGTACTGCTGAAGTAAACAAAGAACAAACAATGCATCTTCTTGATATCTTCATTTGTTTTATTCAGGTGGTGGATATAATGAAAACAAACATGGACAAGGTACTCGATCGAGATGTGAAGTTATCAGAACTGGACGACAGAGCAGGTATGGAAAATATCACAAGTACCTACATACATAATAAACCTTACCCTTTTTACTTCGAGGGTAGGCACAAATTATAAACCATGGTCTGCTACGTCCCTTACCTAAGGTTTTTGTTGCTTCGTTTAAGCTACATTAATTACAATGGTTTTCATCAGAAAACTTAAAGTCACCTCCAAAAGACCATGCTCGGAGTTTCCTATCGTGATAAAACTGTAAATGAAGACGTCTGCAGGACAACCAAGGTTACCAATATAGTCCAAAAAATCGTCAAACTTAAGTGGAAATGGGCAGGGCATATTGCTCGCATAACGGATGGTTGATAGGACCAAAACGTTCTGAAGTGGTGACTTCGTACCGGAAGACGCATTGCTGGAAGTCCACTCACAAGGTGGATCGCTGATCTGGTGAGGGACATAGGGACGGTCGTTGTGGAGAAACTTGAAAGAGGCCTGTGGCCAGCCGTGGACGTATTTCGACTGCAACGATGATGATGCTAACGAAAACGAAAGACGCTCATAAAAGTACGTCAGTTGTAAGAATAACGCATCTAGCCTTTTTAGAGAATATTACCAATGAGATCTATGTTTGTTCTTCTAGTCAGAGTCCCAATCCCGCGTTTTCACTTACATCTCCCTTGTAAATATATTTTGTTAGTCGCATTTCATTCATCCCTTCAACATAATTGACGCACATAAAAACAACAATCTACATAGTCTAGTCAAACATACATAATATAAAACCAATGCTATCTTTCTGATCTTCAAACAAAAGATCCGCGAAATCGTCCATAGGATGGAATTTGATGTGGTTTTTACTGGTAGATAGAGCATTAAACGAAAAAGGTTTGTGCATATAATTCTTTTTATCATTGGGTCGAGACCCGTAATCTCAAAAGTGCTTCTTCACATTTTACGAGAACAAGACATGAGCACTGTATTTATGTGTGGGACCGAATGTGGCATAAAATTTTGAAATGTCGTACAAACAAGCGATGAGAGACAAGACATGAGCAAAATGGTCTTGTTTTAGCTCCCAAGACATAAATAACTGCTAACTTTTCAATGGCCAATAGGGTAATTTCCTGTGTTTTTTGTACTGTGTTTTATAGTAAACAACAAATCATTTCTGTTAAGATTTTTTTTTAATTTGGGATATTTAGAGCTGTTTTTGTCAGATTGCGACTGCGACGCAAATGCGAGCGTTGTTTAAAGTTCGGGTATACGATTTTTACCCTTTAGAATTAACACTCGATAAAATTTCTATTTCATGCGGATAAGACAATTGCAAACATCAACAGTGTTACAAACATCTACTGAATGAGAGATTTCCGAGCCAACCCTTGCAAGCTATCCCAGGTCTAACTGGACCGCTGAATGACATCGAGGTTAAAGAGGTGGCAGACGCCCTCAAGAAAGTAAAAAATCATAAAGCCGTGGGACCGGATAATATACCAGCTGATCTGTGGAAGCTACTGGGACCAATAGCGGTGGGATGGCTAACAATGATCTTCGTATTAGTCGCAGTAAGACCGAATACATGAGATGCAGTTTTGGTGATGATAACAAGCCTGACACCGATATCTCCATTGATGGTCAACCATTGCCCAAAGTCACCCATTTCAAGTATCTTGGATCGATACTGTCTGAGAACGCCTAAATAGACTTAGATGTAGCTCATAGAGTTAATGTCGCATGGTTAAGATGGAGAACCTTAACAGGAGTACTCTACGATAACAGTATGCCAATAAAACTGAAGGGCAAAGTCTACAAAACGGCTATTAGACCCGCCATGCTATATGGCACTGAATGCTGGGCGATGAAAAAGACTCACGAGAACAAACTGCACGTCAATGAAATGAAAATGTTACGATGGTCAGCGGGCGTTACGAGACTTGATAAGGTACGTAACGAATACATCAGAGGCTCCTTCAAAGTTGCACCCATAGCAGATAAGTTGTCAGAGAAACGTATGCGCTGGTTCGGACATGCCATGAGAAGGGACGAAGAGTACCCCGTAAAGAAAGCCTTAGCGATCCCGGAAAGAAAAAAAGGGAGAGGGTGCCCTCTAGCTACGTGGTGGACAACCGTGTCCAAAGATCTAGAACGGGCTCAGCTGGACGCACAGACAACCCAGGATAGACTATCCTGGCGCCTAAAGACGAGGAGAGAAATAAAGGGATACGGCAAGGAAGAAGTGTTACAAATTACTGGCTTCTGCCAGCAAAGTGAACTTATTCCCAAGATAAAAAGTATGTTATGTCCTATTCCAAGATATGGTCTACCTGTGGATCAAGTTTTATCTAGATCCGTTGCTGAAATAGTGAAGGGCTGACAGTTATATACATACATACAAACTCTAGTCTTTATAATATTAGTGTAATTTTATATCGCTGTCTTCAGATGCGCTGCAGTACGGGGCCTCACAGTTCGAGCAGCAAGCCAAGAGTTTGAAGAACAAGTTCTGGTTACAAAATCTTAAGGTAATCTCGTCATCTCATTCTTTTTTTATCCATCTTGATGGTAGATTTTCATTGTAATTTTGGGCCCAGTAAGATGTCCTCGTGTATCTACATTAATATAATAAAGAGGTAAAGTTTGTTTTTTTGTTTGTAAGAGGTAAGCTTTGAAAGTTCTGATCCAATCACAAAAATTTTAGCACCGACAGAAAGCTGCTTTATTCTTGAGTGACATAAGCTATATTTTGTGTACGCGGGCGAAGCCGCGGGTAAAAGCTAGTCGAGAATAAAATTACATTTGCAACACTCTTGCAGATGAGACATGGTTTAATTAAGAGCATCGCACTCGGACTGTTTGTTTGATGGATCGGATCGGATTATGTTTTTCAATGGTCTACTTCGATACGCAATCGGTTCAGTGTTTATCATACTAATAAGACATTGTAGTTTTGAAACGAAAGTTAAGTTCTACTCTTTGGGTTTCGCTAAGTCATTTGGTGGTTGATACTTCCTCTTCTCACAGTTTGTTTCTCTCCTTTAAGTAGTCTATCCTAGAAAGCTCAAGATAGTCATGAAAAGTGGATGTTTTTTCTCTGTTTTAGAGCTAAACTGTTTAAAAGAATTTTACCTTAGTTAAAGTGATCCTTCATTTTGAGTTATTTATTTTTATTTTTTTTTTATTTTTTACTCAAAAGCTTTTTAAAGGATGCTTCACCACAAATGGTAACTAAAGAAACACATGTGAGTTATTGTAGTGAAAATTTCAGTCCATCCAGAGTAGAAGTTATTTAATTTCCTATCTCAAAACAAAAAGCCTCTAAAGAATATTTTTTTAGAATAATTTTGATGACATTAAACAGAATTTTAATATTACAGATGATGATAATAATGGGAGTGATTGGAATCGTTATAATAGGCCTACTATTTGGTAAGTATCAGCTGTTACTTAGCACAGTGGATGTTGTCAAGTGATGCTTAGCTGTGTGACTTGGAATGTTATGTGTGTGAAGTGGGGAGGGGTGGAACTTAACTGATTTTGAATTAGGAACCCGAACCAAGAAGTGATCGAACGTTTATTAATATGATGCTATAAACGACTGATATGGATAAATTCAAAGCGAAAATAAAGAAAGTTCAATTTGAAAAGGATAGGCAACGCACTACCGATACTTCTTGTATTAAAGAAACCACGTGGTACCATCAGGAGGGTCACCCACTTATTTTTCCATAAAAAGAAGTGTTAAATGACTTAATAGACGACATTGAAGGTTGAGATATGAAGTTAAAGCAAACAAAAGTTAGAAAAGAGCACAGACAGCATTGTGTGTATATCATAATAATATGAGCAATGTTCATCCAGTGGTAATAACCCCGACTAAGAATTATGAGATGTAGGTTGTGGGGTCAAACTTAGCTAGCCGTATTACTTTATGTTTATTTCTTGACCACTGCTCTCGCAACGGTGAATGAAAACATCGTGATGATATCGGCATAACTTAGAACAAACAAAATCGAACATATTTGGCAAAAAACGTCACCGCGGCATGCTTCGAGAGCATATAAGTACAGACTTATGCATGCCAGGACGTTTACACACAGGTGATAAAGAATAAAATGTAGATAGACCATTGTTATAACTAAATGTTGTAGGTAGACCCTAATGCACTGAGTCTTAAACTATCCAAAGGGACCGTCAAGTTCCATCTCACCCCACTAGCAACGAGCAAACACTTATGATTGGCTACTAAACTGTTAGTTTGCATCTGACCCTTGATCGTCTGAATGTCATGGATGTGTTAGACCTTGTACTGAACTTAGCGCAATTGGCTTATTATTTTCTCTTCCGAATTCTGTGTCTATATCCCTAGCTTCTTTGTTATCTGTCTAAATGTTGCCTGTTCTAACATTACCCGACGTGACGCTGAACTGACATGAAAATTTAAAGAAAACAACTAAAGCATGCTGCACAATTTTTATAGGAATACATCCGACTCATACAATTTCTTGTCTCTATTATTGAGTCTAATATTATGCATTACATTATGTTTTATTGAGTTGATAATGTGCCTTAGCATTTGACTTTATATGCCATCGGCATCGGTTGAATCGTAAGTCAAAGTTAGATACTCGAATATAGTAATATCATCCATTGGATCTCTCAGCTGTATTGTCATAACTGTATTGTGCACTTGTGATAGTATCACATAGCACTGACTTTCACATTTTTAAACCATTGCACTTGGTGTTCCATCTGCACTAGGTAAAGAAAAGTAATAGATCTCTGTAAAATTTAATGCTCTTAACATACCTAGTTATCGAAAAAAATTTGTGTAAAGATCATAAGCAGAAAATGATTAGTTTACAAATTATATCTCACTGCACATACTAAAGTGGTGAAAGAAAAGACCTGCACACAAAATTCTAGCCCATGTATTATTTCACAATGACGATAAAATTATGCACAAAAATACTAGCTCGTTCAATGTCCTTCAGAGAAGCACGATTGAAAACACGGGTAGTGTAGAGGCTAGTTGCTTCGAAGCATATGTTCTGCTTACGGCTGTTTGCAGGTGATAACATAAAACAAATGTTTGGTTAGTTCGGTACCGAAACACGTCGCCAATCGCGGCTGCGGCGCCGGTTGCAGCCACCAATGGCACTGTGGCAGCAATTACTAACCAATGTAAGTACTGACTAGACCGATCTTCTTTTCTTCTTTCCAATCTTTTGCATTTTAGAGCTTTGTAATCGTAGAAGTAGAGATGTTGGTAAGTCTGTTAGTTTATTAAGTGTCGTAAGTGAATCCATGATGGTGAGTTGTCGATGAAGCTGTAATGGTTTTTAAAAGATCATGGTTGCTTCAATAACAGAGATCAGGTAAGTATTGTGTATATGCCTTCGTATCTAGCGTTGGTATAGTGTACACTTTCTTTGAAAGTTTACGCTACTTCAAAACAACATTATGCTAAATGTCTTCAGTCTAACTGACTTAAGGCATTTGTGGTGTTGATTAAATTTATATTTTCCCCCGGATAAAATTTTATATACCAACTGCATATGTTTTTAATATTGTCTTTAAATACGCAGCTTTCCATCCCAGTACTTACATCCTACATCTTGTACGCTTTTACACATTATTTTTTACTCATACAAACATCTGACTTAAAAATCTTCACTTACTTTGCATATTCACCTCACTATGTCACAACACAGATGCTAAAGTTCCTACAATCTACATTGAGCGTATTAGAAGTCACAGCCATTTAAAATTTTTCAAAACCACTTTGACAATTTTGAAGATTTAACGCCAAAATTGAGTGAAAGTAGAAGTAGATACGCCATTTTAAATTTTCCAAATTTTGACACTTGTATTGTTTTAATATTTACACCCACATGTTTGGATTTTATAATTCTGTTGATACAGCATGAAACTTTGACTGTTAAATAGCTACTCACAAAAATACACTTCACATTTAGTGTATACTGTACTTTACTACACACAGTTGCGTGATTGGACGTCCCTTGTGCAGTTTATGAGTTGCACTATCTAGTACTAAATTTAGGTGAAGAGTATTTTGAGTGACTTCATTTAAAATGTAAAATAGTTGATTCATTTTATACGATATGCACTTGGTGTGAATATGGGAAGATTTTTTTATTTGTAAAATTACTAAATATATTTGTTGTTTACAGGAAAATATATGTAATTAATTCATTCGTCGCATCCGTTGGGTTCCACTTCAAATGAGAAGCTGTTTATAACATATTAAAATATTTTATTATTTATCTATTATGTAAATGTATAATAAAAATATTAATAATGAGGCTCTTAAATTAAAAGGAACAAAATATTACACAATATACTTGGCTGTTAAAAAAATAATATAAATTAGATTATAAAATAATTATTCAGTCAACTTAGTAATTATTTGGTTAGAATACATTATGATGCATAAACTTGTAAAAAAAGTAACTGAGGATTAAATCAAAACACAAGTTCTTATAATAATATATATATATATAAAGTGAACTTCAAAAAAAAAATCTCTCCGTTTATTACATTTTGGGAATACTTACGACACTAAAATGATAAAATTAAATCATGGCTGTCTAAAAATTTATTTGCGTGCCTTGTAGATACTATTTGGAGTCCTGATTCTATTTGTGTTATCTATTTGCTCATTTATATCTACGTACTTAAACATATTTATATTATTGTAATTAAATTACCTCTATCGGCCAAAAGCTCATGAAGGAATAATCGTATTCTTCCAAATGTAGTGGAATCTTTCTGATATTGTATGATAGTTCTATAACACATAATATTTATCTATATTCCAAACACTAATATTTATTGTTTCCTATTATATAACACCAAATACAACAGCGATGGTATAAATACGGAATTGACACTAGTAAGAAAAATAAATATAAAATTAAATTATTTTTGCTTATTTTATAGTTTAACAGATCTTATGAATAGAATTATTGTAAATTAATTATAATTATTTTAAATGTCCAATAGAATTCATAGCGTCTTAGGAGTCAATTATTTGCAATTTACACAAATCATTCTATTTTAGCGGCTTAAAAGAGTCAATTATAAAGAAATTGATGATTTATTAATTCTATACATTTAGAAATTAATTTCTAGGACAGCGATTATATTCAAAATTATTTACAGCAACGTCAATTTATGTATTTTAGGCTGAAGATGTGTGGAAACTGTAAGTGCTTACAGTTTTGGAGTGCCATGTTTTAATTTTGCAATTATGTGCTTTGTTAACGGCCTAATTATTTGCTTTACTAAAATAAAGAAATATACTATAATTAGTTAGAGTACATGCAGATGATTAAGGGATACGAGGTTGTATTTTCTCTGTAGGTACAATGTGAAATTGTAAGCAGTTACAAATCAAAGGTGCCACTGACAATATTAGTTCTTTTATAAAAAAAAAAACGAGTGTGATAATTAAATGAGAATTTGAATTATATAACTATAATTATTTGACTATTCGGTGTTGTGCTAATCGCTTGTCTTTTCAATGTAGTTAATTATAGTTACTTAACTACAAGACTTAAGAGGGAAGACATGAGACAAAATTCTATTATACACACAGTAGAAGATTATATTCTATCTATTTCATAGTGTATCTCATAGGATATCTTATAGAGCATTCCTCATAAAGTGTATACAAATTCTTCATAATAAGATCTCAATGCCCCAATGGGTTGTGATGCTGGTCTTGGTTTATGTCTTAGATTACGAGGGGAAACATCAAATGTTATGGAATCGTAGTCTATCGCATAACCTTTGAACAACACCAAATCTTATTTGCAAATTATAATGATTAACATTAACATTTCATATTCCTTGACAGTTGCAATCTGCAACTTTATTTCAAAGTTTAAATATTATTCAACAAGTTCCATTTAAAAACAATTAAAATATATTCATATTTAATAGCACAATTATTTATTTATTTATTGAATGTTGTAGTGTAAGATAGTTACCTGTTACTTTAAATTTAATTTTAAAGTTTTAAGGATTTGGCGTGTTAAAAAAAAACATTAATGAAAACCACAGATTATACCATTATAAATGTTGTAATTTATTTAAAAACTTTAATGTAAATGACATATATTATGAATACATAAAATGTGATGAATATATACAGTGAATCATATATCTTTATTTGTGTTGGTATTTGTTTATTAAACTTGGAATACTGAAAAAAAAAGTTCCATCTTTCAATAAATTGTTACAAAATTTGGCGCCCAACAACTTGGTACCAGGTTGGGCGCCAAATATTGTAAAATTATTGTGCAAGTATTTCCTATGCAATACCTTCAAGTCTTTTAATACAATATATTGATTAACATCGCCCACAAAGTGCGAAGTTCGTTAAATCACGAAGCCATTACAGACGGTGAACCATGTGTTATCTCTGCGAGAAACTTCAATAATTTAATATTTAGCAACGATATCGCCTCAAGACACGAACTTAACGTGTTAATAGCAACGAACAATCTTCGTAAATTGATAAATTTAGACCTGTCACACAAGGTAAGATGTTGGGGCCAACGTTGGTGTTGATGGGTTGCAGTAGGACCACAAATGTTGGCCCCCGAATACAGTTCATTCCAGCTCAAGTTTGGGTAGTTCAACTGCTAAAATCTTTAAAATAATACAACATAATTTCAAAAGATTAAAAAAAAACTCATATTTTAAGTGATGGTAGATAACCTTTTTTCATATCACCTAATATTAATTAGACGTTATGAAGTTATTATCATTATTTTTTATGTCTTCGTATATCTCAGGACCCTAGTGTTCTGGATCTTCGGAAGGATTATCAAAGTCATGGAAAAGAGAGAGGGAGACCTTGGCCCAGCAGTGGGACATAATAAGCTAACTAACTATATAACATTAATTAATAATTAGGTCGACTAAAAAAACAAAAAAACTAAAGATAAATAGAAAAACAAAAAAAAATGAATAGTAGTATATGATGATTATAATTTATTATACTCAAGACTTATTGCACAAACATTGGCCCCAATATGTGGATTGACTGAAACGATCAAAATTAAACCTCACATCAAACTAATATCATCCCTAAATAATTTACAATAAAGCCTCATTTACTACCATCCTTTTTAATCTGCACTCCGTTTCGCAAGCCATAGACTAGACCATAGAGAATGATGTGAGAGCTTGCGAGCTTTCTCTTTGATAGTTGGCCGCCATTTTGAGTTACAGTAATGGCCGGTATGACGTGAGTTATGCGCCCGTGTCATTTGAACTAAACTAATGTTGGTAGTGCTAGTGCCGTTAATGCAGGTTAAATCGAAAAGTAAATAACGTAATTTATGAATCAAGAGGATAGACTGATTGATTGTATATTTATTAAATACTAGTTTCTGCCAGCGGAATCGCCCGCATGAATGTAGGTTTTTTAAATGAACTTTGGACACACATTTCATAACCTTAGGGGGTGAATTTTGGAAATCCTCTCCTAGTGTAAGAAAACCTTTTGCAAAATTTTACAGTTCAGTAGCCTGATTCACGTAAAATCAAACAAGCCAAATGTCGTTGAAGTTTTATGGTCGTTCGATCGAAGTCCTATCCAAAAGCGGTATTCACGATCTATCGACTTATTTCCAGTTACATTACTATGTATTCTACCAGGATAATGTAATACAGATTTTTTTTTAAATCGACGATTTTCAAACGACTTTAGAATCGGTGTCGTTCAAACTCGATTGATGGATGTGAATAAGGAAATGGTCTAAACGACTAAATCGCTACGATATCATTACAGTTTTCACTACGTGAATCGGGCTACTGTAGCCCGATTCACGTAATCAAACCCGTAACGATATCGTAGCGTAATCAAACCCGTAACGATATCGTAGCCCGATTCACGTAATCAAACCCGTAACGATATCGTAGCGATTTAGTCGTTTAGACCATTTCCGTATTCACATCCATCAATCGAGTTGGAACGACACCGATTTAAAGTCTTTTGGTTGAAGAGCCGATTCAAAAAAATATCTGTTTTACACTATCTTATAGGTAGAATACTTATTAATATAACTGGAAATAAGTCGTCGATAGATCGTTTAGTTTCGAGCCAGTTTAGTTGTCGTTTTATCCAATCCCGATTATGGAACACGTGAATACCGATTTTGGATAAAACTTCAACGATATTTGACTTGTTTGATTTTACGTGAATCAGGCTACAGGTCCCAGTAGTTTCGACTGTGCATTAATATATCAGTGGGTTTGTTTTTTTTTCTAAATTAAGATGTAGATATAATAAATTGATATTTGAGAAAGAGCAAAACTTTTTGGAAGGAAACTGAAAGAAACAATAAAATAATAATGAATTACATAAAGTGTTTTAAAAAAATACATATACTTTTGGCGCGTTAAATAATATTCAGATATATTGCGAGTATTCTTTTTGCGTATTTAAGTAATCGTTTTGACAATTAGACGTTCTAAATGGGGTTTTTATTTTTTGACAACTTTCATATTATATCAGCTAGACTAGAGGGTTTGAGTTTGCCAAATTGTTGAGCAGCAGCGACCTGATATCCCGGGAGAAATCTTGTTGCTCATCTCCGGCTGGCCTTTTTTAGATTCCTGTAGTAATCACTGACGAGCCACAGAGCTCTCATCTCTCTCCTGCCTATATTGGCAAAAATGTGGTTAAGCAGCCATTGATGGCAGGCATGAGTGGAGATTCGCAAGAGCAAACATGCTCAGAAGACGGATGTATGTTTCTGTAACGTACTAACGTAAATGCTCCTATTACCGCCAGTTTTAGCTGTCTTAGGATTCACTTTTAAAAAATAGATATAAGCTGTAATGTTAGGAAAGGTGTTATAATTTATAATTAATCTCAGCGAAGTATTCTTTGCAATTCAGTACTTAAATTCAATATTCAATAACACAATAGTTACGAAATAATTATTTAATCCAAAAGAGTAGTTGATTCTATTACCGACCCATAGAATGCGGCAAGATTCTATTACCGATTTTTCTGCTTCTTTTACCGACCGCTACGAAGTTATCACTTCTTCTATACTATTAAATAAAATAAAAAATCGTTTTTAAGGTATTTATTATATAATAGCAATAGTTATGAGATCAACATTATTACAATATGAAAATAATTATTTATTGCAACGCTTAGAGCACTTATTTTTTGTTATTTTAATTAGTAAAAAATATAATCAGTCCCAGAAAACAGTCTTCAAACAATTAAATGCTTACTTTTTGATTACCTACATACTAATAAGATATTATGAATCAGTAACAAAAATATTTTTATCCGTAAAACAATCACAAAATAATTTCTCTTGTCACGCAGAGTTGTCCTCGGTATGCCTTAGGTTTTTGAAGCTTCATATAAGCTGGTCCCTTCATTTATAGCTAGAAGCGCAGCTTCTAGTTGAGCAGAGGCGTACTGCTTGCGCTTCTGCGGCTCCATGATTCTATAAAAGAACACAATCTTTAAAAAGATATAGAATTTAATTCTTCGAAAGAAGCTTTAAAAAGTTACATAGCCCCCATTCCGTCCCGCCATTTTTATTTGATTTGAAATCATATAAAATATAGCCAATGCCATGAAGCCATGAATGAAACTGGATAGCAAATATTATTTTGTATAATAACGCATGTGACAAAATCTCTCAAAACGTCACGTATGAAAGAAATGAGCCAATTTGTTCAAAAATATACCTACATTTTTTTTTTGTGTACTGTAATATTACCAAATATATCGTCACAGCTGTGAGTCGGTATTAGAATCAAGTAAGAAGGTTACAATATTCTATTAGCGACCAATAAAATTAATAATAAACAGATAAAATATCCGCTTTATGGTATACTGTTAAATTCGATCTCATTGCTATATTATTGCTTTAAATGTCAGTTAGTCTTTAATTCAGATAATACAGGTTATTTACAGTATAATATCATTATAATAATAGAGATATTGTCTAACGTTGAATCGAGTTTTACACAAAAACTTTAAGAAACAGCTTTGTCGTTAATAGATCTAACGAAGTAAAATAATTTTAAGAATTGAATAAGCAAAAATTAAAATCAAATGAGGTAGTTTATAATAGATATTATTTTAAAATACTAAATGTTCTCAAAATTTTAACACTTACTCTTTTTGCTGTCCAACAAAAATACGTAACAAATTTTTAAGGTATGACTTTTCTGGAACCCCCTATATTATGTCTAATATGAGTGATTTAAAAAATAGGTCGTTAATAGAGTACACATTTTAGGGGGTCGTTTATAGGAGCTTTTACGTTAGTCTCTCTTGACCATTTTGGGACTGTCTAGTTAACCGTAATGACCCTCACCTGTTCTCAACCTCAAGTTCAAAACTCAGGATATGTTGCCTCTTTGGGGACCCATCTATTGAGTGTGCAAGTAACTCTCCTTGTTACTTCGCCTATTTTATCGATGTACACTAATAACATTGTTCAAGTAGTCGCCGTAGTCTTAACATAGTCCTTCTAGTAACCAGTTCACTTAATCATCCCAAAACCACAGCCTTATCTTCATTTTCCACATGTTAAAACAGTCTCCAACCAACCGAAAGTGGTCCTTGGGTGCTCTTGCATAGCACATACTGAGATAATCGCTGGTTGGTATCACGCTCCAAGGAAAATGTTTATGGGGCCTCTGCGAATTGACCTCGGCCCTCATATGCCTTCCAAAGGTCCCGATCCTCAGAGTACTGAGAGGTACAAAGACTTACAAAATAATAATGTTTTATTCAGATGAAGAAGGTTTCACAATTTAGTTACACAATTTTCACTTGAAGCCCTGATATTTTTTTAAGTTAGAATATCATCTAATGACGTCTACCGCTCTAAAGTAAAACGACGTATTTAGAAATGAACTCTTAAAGTGAAATAGGTACGTACTTGTGCAACAAAGTAACCCACGAAGAAAATGCCAATGCTCTACCTTTTAATAAATAGTAAAAACGGTCAAATGGTACACAATTTGCAGTAAATCATTGCATAACAATTTATCAGTTTCAAGATTTCTGTAAGCTTACATTACTTGATATATGAAATCACCTATTGGAGTTAATATTATGTGTCAGTTGCGAGTTCGCTATAAGTAGGGTAATACTGTTAATCTACCCACTAGGGCAGCGAGATTTTTTTAAAAGAGATTCCGTGGTTCTGGATCTCAATGGGCAACAGAAGGATGCAACTGAGTCTTAGTCAGTAAAAGTCTTACACGCCCTCCTGTTCATAGAGCGAAAGAAGTCATTCCCCATCTCAAAAAAATGCATCGTTCGAAGTATTCAGAAAAACTTACAGTTTGACTTTACTGTGGTCCTCAATCTGTTAAATTTTCGGAAATTCTGCAATGTTAATTGATTACTTTCTTTTTTTATATCCTTTCCTTGGTAATTCATCCGTATATAAAACTCAATGCAGAAGCTATAGCATAGTTAAGTTTACCGCTCTATCAACATCATCTCAGAGAAATTTTTTTAATAAAAAAAAAATACTTTGGGCCACGTTATGATTTACTTCTTTGTCGCCATTGCGTTTCCAAATATATATGTAACTAGGTTTTGCCCGCAGTTTCACCCGCGTACATAAAATATAGCCTATGTCACTTAGGAATAAAGCAGCTTTCTATCGGTGAAAGAATTTTAGCAATCGGACCAGTACTTCCAGAGATTACCTCCTACAAACAAAAAAAACAAACTTTACCTCTTTATTATATTAGTGTAGATATAAACTCATAGACATACATACTTTGGTTAGCTTATTTTTAAATCTAACCAAAGTATGTATGCGAGTTTATAGCACAACTCCATTTTGTGTCCTGGCATTTCAGGTATCCTGAAAAAGATTGTGCAATGCAATAAGGCCGCAAATTGTATTCTCTTAAAAAGGCTCCAAGTGTACCATTTATTATTTTGGTATAGGTGCAATAAAGTAAATAAACAAATAAAATAGATCAACACTTGTGTGTTGACGACGATACAACCATCTGCAGTCAAAACTAAAGGCGATAGAGTCTATCTAATAAGTTAAACGAATTGGGGATTTAAAGAAATCTGATGTAGTCAACACGGGTTCAATAATCAAGGTTGATTAACCCGTTGTGTGTCTAAACGTGGATCCACGCGAGACACAATGGCTTTTTAATTGTGTCTCTAATTACGGCACACGAGAGGTTAAGAGATAGAGATCATTGTTTACTAACAGAAGAACCTTATAAAAAGTATTGATTATAAGTATTTTTTAAATAATTAAAAATTATACAAAATTCCCAAGTCGGTTGACTTATAAGACAGACTTTATAAATATTTATTTCGTGCGATAAACGAACCATCAAAAGATTTCCATTCCAACAACAATGAGATAAATTCACTAATAACTTAATAAAACCTCATTCCATTCTCGTTAACAACTTGTAACCAATCCTGGCATATAAAATATCACCTTACACCATTTGTAACGAGAAATAGAAACATCACAATCGATAGCTTTCTCGGATCGATAGTCCAACAATCAGGGGATATTTACTGTTGAAATTTTAGCTGCATATAAAGTGATGCAAAAATACAGTGCGAATGCAATATTTTGTAGAACGGACAGCCCATTAGTTACCCTGTGGGAACTGTCTGGGGAAAGAGAACAAAGCGTGTTTTGTTACATAGAACTGTTCTTAAACTGCCTGCGTAAAATAATTACGTACTATTTGTTCTCGTGTGTGTCTGTTTGTTTGTTCGTAAATCGGTATACGAATGAGGATGACGTCGATAGCGATGCGGAGAAGTTTTTCAGCGCCGTACTTTAAATTACTATTTAGTTAGTTCTATTTAATATATGCATTTATAATGATAGCTAGTAAAATGATGATATCCATTGGTGAATTTTTTACTTACGCATCTCTCAGCTACCTCACACATCTTAGCTGTAAAAACACCCTCAACCAGCGTTTACATAAAATGAGGATTTATTTTATGAATATGATGAATTTACATCATAATTATAGTTATTGGCTTTTGACCGTGTTATATTAAAGTAAAAATGGCCAAAAAAAATTAAAAAAGAACATTTAATAACAATTTTTTTTTAACAAAACTGAGCCGAAAATAATCATTGTGTTTTTTTTAATCGTTACCTCACTCTACAACGAAGCGTCCACAAACATTTAACTCATATGCCTGGGTGTCTTAAACCCAGAACAATTCCACGGGCCATACAAATATTTATTCCGTACGAGAATCGAAGCTGCGACACGCAGCACATCAGCCAATAGCTCACCCGCCGCACCAACCGAACCTTTCAAATAAATCCACAACGGGAATGAATAACTCAGGGTAGTGGTAACAGAATCATAACGCTCGTAGATCTAAAAGAGTTGGCTGCGAGATATTGAATTTAGTGTGAACACTTGGAGCATTATTTAATTGCTTGTCAGCGCCGCGGCGCCTCGCGCTGTGAGAGGTGATACACTGTGGAACGATTGATAGGGGAGCTGGATAAAATAAAATTCATTAAAGAAGAGTGATTAAGAAACACCTAAAAAGGAATTTACAGTTTTCAACATTTCTAAAATTACACCGTACTGAATTACACAAAAAAAAATCATGAAGAACCTAAATAGATGTTCTAACAGTTTCACCGATATTTGCAAACCTATCCATAATTTCGAAAAAAAAAATTGTTCTTATCTCTCAAAAACAGCTAAATCTATCTTTGAATCTATGGATCAATGGTGGTCTTATCGCTGACAGCGATATCTACCAGATAACCTTAGGATGGACTGAAAGAACTTAAACTAAAAATAACTAAAAAACACAGAGACTACTCTCTCTGTGTTTTACTGCTAGCAAATATTAATCAAACATTTTATGGTCCGGTCGTTCGATTAATCGTCCGAACCGGGCCCAAGTCGTCGACATCCCTAGTGTTCCAAGCACCTAAAGAGATGGATTCTCATTCATCGGCTTACCTTGTAGGCTCCAACACTGTGTCTTCCAGTATGTGGTTGCTACTCCAAAACCTATCGGCCACATTGACCATCTTATCTACGAGTATGTACTCAGCCCACTGCCACTTTATTTTTCTTCTTTATTAATATTAATAACGGTTTTTTATCCACACGGATAAGTCAACTCCATTAGCCCAATACCACAGTTCACGCAAATGATTAAATTTTATATAAAAACTATTATCTATTTTGGACTGAGAAGATGATGGCATTTCTAGTATTGTTTGCTGACTTAGAATTCGAAATAACAAAGTAAACTACACTCCAGCCTTATACAGTAGGTTGTGAAAGTAGTATTTTTTTCTTCAATATTTGCATGAGCACAGTGTGCAGTGATAGTTCTTGGTAATGGGACTGTCAGGTGTTTGAGGAGCACATATTGCTGTTTATTTTCACATTCTCTGAACTGTAACACTGTGGATTTGTTTATTTTTGTCGTAACAGACTCGCGACTTGGCACACTGTGCGTTTGGATGATATATTGTAATAGGCTACGAATTAAACAATACTTTTTGTTTATGCAGATTTGATAAAGGTTGTTTTGTTGTTTGTTCAATGCATTGGTACTGCGTGGTGTATTACGTATTCTCGTATTCTCTCTTCTAGAAAGGAGGCCTGAGTTTCAGCAGTGGAAATATTATAAGGCTGATTCATCATTATCATCATTTCAGCCGATAGACGTCCACAGTTGGACATAGGCCTCCCCCAAATGTCGCCACAATGATCGATCCTGTGCGTCCCGCATCCATCGGATTCCCGCAACCTTCACCAGGTCATCGGTCCATCTTGTAGGAGGCCTACCGACGCTGCGGTACGCGATCGCCACTCCAGAACCTTTCGGCCCCAACGGCCAAGCGGAAAGGCTGATTATGGTACGAGTATGTTACTCAATGTGCAGTTTTATAATGTAAACTGTCAGATTCCTATCTACCAAACTACTACTACTGAACTTGACAGTAAATATTTCACAACTGACTCCTGCCAATTGTAAAATATTGACTGTCAAGTTCAGTCATCAAAAGTGTGAGTAGTGATATGAAGGAAAAGGGAGTTAGTTACAGCGTGACAGTAAACAGGACATAATGGAAGAAAAAACGTAATGCGCTGACTCCAAACAATATGTACCTTGTTTGTTAATGTTAAAATGTTATGAGTACTGCGCCGCGACCCAAGTTAGAGTTTTGACCAATTGGGGGAAGACCCAATTTGATTAAGTAAAACGGTGTTTACTGTTACACAGATTTATTGGTATTAAAGTAATTGACAAATGGTGCGCGACGCACCGCATAGAGTGCAAGCGTCAGCACTATTGCTAAACAATACAAAATGTATGGATTTGCTCGTAGAAGTTCAGGCATTAAAAACTGACACTTCTTCTCGCTCCACCTAGAGTGGAAAAGGTTATTTGATGAAAAAAAATAAAAAAAGTAGATACGTACCTGTTTGTACCTGTATCTACTGACAACACAAGCCCACGCCACAACAAGCGCATACCTCTAACAAAACTCAACAGATCAGCTTATTATTTTCACGGTTACTCATCCCAAGTGCCTGTCAGGACGTTCATATTACGTGTGGCCTGTAGGTAATAGTAAATTGCGATTATTATGTTACAGCCTAACGAGGTGCTTGGAACTTTCCCTATAATCGGCCAGTACACCGACTTCCCGACCGCTTTTGTTTCCCTCACTTGATGTGCCCGCACTTAGGCGCTTGGCGAATGTATGATAATGTGTGCACCAAGTGATGGGGGAGACTGGTAATTTTAGAGGCCGTTTTGAAGTTAACGGGTAATGAAATTATATTGCGATCAGGGATAGAAGTTTGAGGAGTAAGTTTGATGACCCTTTGGTAATGCTAGGCGGTAAAAGTTGTTTTATCCCAGAGTTCTCCAAAGTAGTTGTGATATGTATATAAAACACTAGCTTTTGCCCTCAGCTTCGGCTGCGTACATACAAAATAGCCTATGTCACTCAGAAATTAACCAACTTTCTGTCGGTGTAAAAAATTTAGTAATCGGACCATTACTTTCGGAGATTACCTCCTAAAAACAAAAAAAAATTAATAAAAAAAAACAAACTTTGCCTCTTTATTATATTAGTCTAGATGAAAACATGAAAAAAAGTGTTTCAATTAATACTTACCAGACTCTAAGAAATCACTATGAACGTGTTTAAAAATGCAAAAGGGTGCTATTTTTAGCACCACAATCTATAGATTGTGGACAATCTTATAGGTTGTAGTGCCAAAAATATGTTAATAAGTAAGAGTTAACTTGCTTAATCGTCTTTTAGGCTAGATTGTAATCAATTATTAAGGAATTTGTTCTTAATAAAATAGTACAAAAAAAAATGCACTTTACCAATATCAACACATGTCAGGCTAAACTCAACCACAGGACTTGTATCATCAAGTACAATTTTAGTCATTACTCGTTAACCTAACAACGCTGATGTTGATGGCATCTAACTGATTTCGATGTCAGGAACAGTATCCTCTCATTATATTATGCTATTTTTGACATTTTGATGACTTGAAGTCATATTTTTTTTATTGATATAAACTAGTGCTTGACTGCGACCCCACCTGATGGTAAGCAGTGATGCAATCTCTGATAGTGAGGCGCACTAGTTTATGAGTCTATTCACTCTTGCCTTAAAGACACTCAAATTATAATCGGACGGGAAGACTGCAGCAGATACATTGTTCCGGTCCTTCCATAATGATTCGTGGTTGAGACTACTTGAGAGTTTAGAAGTTTCATTGTAGTATATCAAGTTTCTTTTCTATGATTTCAAATGAACGTCAAGCGGGATTGTACGTAGCTCGCTGTCCGGCCGTCCGGTAACTGTCCGGACCAAGCCCAAGTCGTCGACGGCGCGCACTGTTCCCGCGCGCCTCAAGGAGTTGTCAGTAACAGCAGGGACCCAGCCGGGTCAAAGCCTACTGGGGCCAGGGTTATCCGAAAGGGAACTCGAGCCCCGGTATGAAGGCTTGAAGGAACGGGGTGGGTTTTTTAGTCAGTAAGAATCTGACACTATCTCCCGCTCCGCCCAAGAACGGGGGTTGTCATTGGATGATTTTTCTCACCGAAAAAAAGCAACAGCAACTCTATTTTTGGGGTGGTAATTCTACGGTTACTCTTTCAAACATATCCGAACCCACCACGGCCTTAGAACGCAAAGGGTAACTGAAGGAACACGGGTGAGTTTAGTCAATCCATAGGTCGTTTGAAAGGGAATCCTGGGGTCCTAGAACGCAAGGCGTAGAAACATAGGAGTGGGTTTTAGTTAGTAAAAGTCTGACACACCCTTCCACTCTACTCTGGAACGGAAGAAATCATTGGATGACTTTCAACCAAAAAAAAAACGGGTGGGTTTGATCAGTAAAAGCCTGACACGCCGATTATATCGCCACGATTTACTGTAGATTTACTAAATACAAATGAGTTTTAGTTTACTGGTTAGTCTTTATTGAAGCTTTTTAACCTGATAAAGCATTTCCGTATGATAGCAATACTGAAATGTACTTCCCAGAACAGATTATACAAATGAGTCCAACAGTTGTTAAAAACCCTATACCCAGGGTTTTTAACAACTGTTGGACTCATTATATATATTTTTTTTTTCAATCAACTTGCCTAGCAAACTAGTTGCAGCTGAATGCTTGTATTTGTGACTGCCTATACGACCTCCATAACCCAGTAAGTGATGATACGGTCGTAGGAGTCCGATAGATGCGAACCATCCGGGACCAGTCATTATGGCGACTCTTATGGCAGGCTTATGTCCAATAAAGGACGTCTTTTGGCTGAATGATAATGATGATGATGACACTGTGACATCTAAAGTCACATATTAGTTGGGGTTCAAACTGGCAACGTAATGGATCTTTTAAGCTTTATGGTATTGAAAAAGTTTAGTAAGAGATTCGAATTGATTTTGATAGAAGATGTCACAAAACTAATATAATTTTAAATAGAAAAATACGTTAAAAGGTTAATCTAACAATATAATAAGTTAAATTGAAGATCTTTTATTCTCGTCTCCCCACGCGACAAATTGTGGAGGCGCCGAGTCAAAGGCAAAGGCTTTATCTTCAATTGACAAGACTGATGTCAGATTTTCTGACTTCTGACTATCCCTAACACTAGTCAAAGATCTACCAAAGATACCCTGAACCAACGGTATAACGTGATTTTTGAAGCACGGTGAAATCTCGGTATGGTAAATGGCCTTCCATGTAATAGAACGACCTCAGTAAGCATTGTTTTGGGCTGCGACCCAGGGGCCTTCCCATTTAGCCCCCTGTGGGGGTGAAATTTGGGAAATCTTCTCTTAACGCTGAAACTGAAACCTTGTGCAATATTTACGCTACTAGTCCCAGTAGTTTAGGCTGTGCGTTGTTATGTCGGCTACTCAGTTTCTCCTTTAGATATTTGTAAAATGACCTGGGGCCCAAGTCTGCTATTTTTATAAATTCGTCATTCCAACACGATCACATTGTCATTTTGCTAAAATTTCGTAGTCTGCTCATTCATAATGATCGATCATTGATCGGTCAGTGGTATCGTAATAGAGTTGTGGTAGAATGATAATATCGAGCATATTAAAACCAATAACTGCACAATAACGTTCTAATGGTAGAACACTGATCAAATAAACTATCAAAGTTTTAGCAGATTACCGTATACGTCAAATATTCATTTGTCAATATGTACGAGATTACTATTCTATGCCACTTCTTTTAATGGAGTGTCAGTGGTTGACCATTGGAAATTCATAATGACGCTATTATATTAGTAGATTACCAAACTTGTCAAAATCGACAATTATGACATCAATGATAGACCATTCTGACACTATTGTAATAGCAGACTTGAGGCCCTGAATTTTTGCAACATTTACAAAGAAGCCGAGTAAATCAAGCAATACAATATTTTATTGGTAAGCGTAGTCATACTTGTGGATAGTTAACTAAATTGTTTCATAGCATAAAGTCAATTCTACGCCACTCAGGGAACCCGTCCAGTAACACGCGGAGCTAAAGATATGGCCTGTATTTACTGGTAAGCATGTGTTGAGTAACACGTACGATTTAACGCTTATTTTGCTTCGAGCTTGCACAAAGATATGATGAAACTGAGATGTGCAAGACATTGCCTGGACCATGAGGAATTTCTGGAAAGATAATCCGTGACCCTAGCACATAAAGGCTAATTGAAGGATTTAGGTGTGGTACTCAGTAAAAGATTGACACGCCTCGCTCCGTCCTAGAGTGGAAGAAATAATCAGATGTTTCACACCTTAAAGAAAAACACGGCTGCCATTCCTTCGAGCTCCAGACCATAGCCTAAAACAGAGCCTGACACGAGAGGTTGCTGCCACCGATTGTGTCCCCGAGGACACGGCGGTGCTCCACCCTAGCGGGGCACACCTCCACCGTATGCACCACCGTGTCCTCCGGGCGTTGCACGTGATAGTGACCCGGGCGTTTCGTCCATCTAAATCTGATGCAAAAATGTTCCGAACTTACCATGTCCAGATCTACGTCATGTGGAAGGTGAGGATGCCGTGACGCCTCTCTAGCCAAGTCTCAAACAAAGGACTTACCGCTATAATTATAGCGTGCCCGAGTATGTTCTCTTGATATAATCTTCTAGTGTCACGCAGGCGAAGACACTGGCTTCGATCTCATTTTTTCAGTCTCACTGGCCACTGATAAGTGTAACTGAAAATTAGACTATAAAGCCAAGCTATAAAACAAAAAGCTTCGCTTCCACTGGTCGAGCCACCTATGTTTACAATCACAAAACAATCCCGGTAAGCGTATCAGTGCCGACAAGAGGAACAATTGCTTATTACTGTAATATGACGGACTGCAGTAATGCATTTTATATTGTTTATCGTTCCGTAACCAGGGAAAATAAAGAAATAAAATATTTTTGTAGAGAAATGGTGGTATGTTTTATTTTTTGTGGATGTATGGGATGATTCCCAAGGTAGTCTGTAGTTACATAGGTTATAACTTTCAAAATTTCAAAAAAGGCTGAATTCTTGAAAAACTGTGATTTACGAGAGTATAAAAATGTATTTTTACAGACAAATATAAAGCTAAAGGGAATAAAACCTCTCTGGCCCCAGTGTACCGAAAACGGTACACCTCGTACCAGCTAACCTAAACCTTGTTACGAATGCAATTTATTCCAATAATAAATTTTATTTTATTATTGTTACTATCCTTCATGCGGTCATAAAGCTCAGACCTCACTCCTTCGAATTTTATTACTTTAGGGTTTTTTTTTAAAGACAGCGTTCGGACCCGATATACCCGGATAACGGAATTAAAGGAAAACTTTAAACAAGAAATGAATGACATTGCTACTTAACTTCTGAGACGCGTTTTCATCAAAGTTAGAGATTGCTTTGAAAAAATGGTAAATTAATAAAATTGTAAATGTACACTAAAGCAATATAAAAGGGCTGTTACTATAGATTTGATTTTTTTTTTTCAATCTGAAGGAGGAAGTAAGTACAAAATTACGGGTAACTCTAAACAGACGTTACGCCCAGGTTGGGCGCTGTAAGACAAACTGCACAGGTTCTTAGACTGTTCCATTTTCAGTGTTCGAGTAGCATCTCTCCGTAGATCATGTCTCACCTTGCGTCACATGCGCTTTTGCGCGATCACGTAGATATTTAATGACAGTGTCAGAGGACGACATGGCCGAATACTGGTACAGGCAAGGAATTTAGTTTAGAAAAATTAATTATTGTATGCCATCTATATATTAAGAAGAAGAAGAAAACGGGCACAAATAAGATAAAATTTTTGTTCCTTAAATCGATTTCACAAAGACTGAAGATGCTACCGAGGCGCGCACGCACAATACGTGCCGACTACAACGAGATAGAAACATTCCAATTTCAAATCGTTGTCATTATTTTTCCCATACGTTGCATTGAAAAATTGAAGTATTCCATTTTTAAATCGATCTAGCTTTTGTTAAGTTTTTTTTTTATTGTGGAGTTAGAATTTCTATGTTTTTGTCCAACACAAAAACAATATAGTAAGGAGTAAGGCATATACAGGGTTATTTGTAAAACACTGGCAACTTCTCAGGGCTATGGTACTGACATCATAGACAACAACTTTCTTTTATGACTTAAAATATTATCATAGTTTTAGAGTAATGAATTATTACGGTGTATATTTAATTCCTTGTTACAAAACATATCTTATTTATTAAAATTAATTGCTAGGAAATAATAAACAAATTAAACAATAACTTAAATAATTAAAAATAATATATACACTAAATGCCTAGTTAAATATGACGTCATAAAACTCCTCCGCATCGCTGTCGACTGGAAGTGTGCCCAAAAGGCTGGCGGCATTGCCACGTTGTATGGCAATGCTTATTCTCTGACCGAGGTAGAAGCCAGCCCTTGGGTCACGCGAAGCGTCAATTAAGCGTTTCGCTAATTCTTTAAAAAGCATATGAGCACTCGATAGTTTTAGTAGATCAGATTTTCATACAAAAATAAATAATATTTAAATTGATTACCAAGTCTATGCGAAGCAAGCGATAGTACATCTCTCAAAGCATACATTTTAAAGATGAGCGAAAATTTTTAGATTTTCCGAACACCAAACAATTAGTCTTTCGAAGCTACAAACTTGATTTTAAACTATTAAAAATTATAAACAGTGTTTGCGACCAAACGCATTTAATCTATTCGCAGTGATCAGCCTAAACGAGGCGCAATTACTGAATCTAACAAAACACATAATAAACCTACTTATAAGCACAATCACACGGAAACAATTCCAAGTCCAATTGATATTCAAACTCTGTCATTGTAAGATAAATTAAATCGATTCTAATCATTTAATTGCAAACCCGAGATATCATCATCTTATTGTCTGAGTATCACAACGAGCAGAACTACCGGGTAAATTGGCCAAAGGTCAGGCTGGCTTTGAAGCCATAAATACGGCGATTAAGATAGAAAATCTGAGCCCTTAAATTACAATATGATAATCGAAATTGGAATAAAATGTTTCGAAATATCTAAGACAGATATTACGCATTGCAAAATACATGTAATGTTCTTACTTGTTCTGCTCTCAAAACGGTGAAGGAAAATATCATGAGGCAACCGGCATGTCCTTGAACCGAAAATTTGAAGACGTGACATTTATCAACCCGCATTGAGTCCATGTGGAGGATTAGGGCCTATTCCCTCTCCTAGAGAGAGGAGGCCTGAATTCCAACAGTGGGAAATTTAAAATGTTGATTATGTTCTTACAGAAGCCCTCTTTGTTGCTACAACGAATAATCCTTGAAGGATCATCATCTTTATTTTAGCTAACAGACGTTCATTGCGGGACATACGCCTCTCTTAAGAGTCGCCACACCGCGGGGAATTTCTGAAAAGGAAACCCGTAGTCCTAGAATGCAAAGGGCAACTGACGGACACCGGTGTGGTTTTAGTCGGTAAGTCTGACATGTCACCCGCTCCACCCCGAGCTGGATAAGTCAATGGAGGATGTTTACCCTTAAAAAGGCCCTGTATTTATTTTTGGGAGGTGGAACACGTTGCTTCTGTTATCCTTTATGTTTTAGGACTACTAATCCCATGGAGTTTCTTGCACGCTCTTCTCCATAAAGATTCTTTGGAACGTGCAATTTGGCTTCACTTTTTGACTGACCAACATTTTGACAATTCAAAAATACCAGTAAATGGTTTATTTTAAAATAAATGTTTCTGATTCTGCTACCGTGCTTTTCCAAGAAAATGTTTATCCCTGGAAATAAAACATAATTTTCAGAACATAATTTACTGGCCACACCCAAAACTACAAGCAAACAATTACTCCAAACACATGGTAGGTGTGATCATCTAGCCCACTGACTTATAACCTTTATTTACTCGAATATAATAACAAACACTTTCATTAGCTTTGTCATGTAATGTGTTTTTAACCGACTTCAGAAAAAGGAGGAGGTTCTCAATACGGTTTTATTTTTTTATGTTTGTTACCTCAATACTCCGTTGTTTAAGGGAAAAAAAAAAATATTAATATTTTTTCCCTTAAAAGGATATGCTTCCAGAAAGGTGCCAATTTTTTTAAAACCAATTCTGATGATGAGATCCTTGAGGAATCGAGTTAACTCTGGAAATATTTTAGGCAATCCGCAAATATAGTGATTTTGATATTTTCAACGAGAACTCAAGCATTTCCAGTTAAAAAGTAACATTTGATAAAGTAGAACTGGTGCAAAAAACCAGGAATAGCCAACGGAACTTCACATAGATATCAATAAAGAAGATAACAGCAACAATAATGTGACAACAATGAACAGTTATGTTGAAAATGGTACTTATCTATGATCGAAGTGATCGGATGATGATGAAGAAACCGGGAGGTATGCACTGGAATTCCGTAATTAATCTATGTATCCTAGCCGTGTGTGGCCTTATTAGAATGGTCATAAGATACACTTTGGCAATAAGGTACTATAAAAATGATCTGATGATGGAGCCGGAAGGTAGAAGGTGGACACGGAGACTTCATAGTAAAGCAATGTATTCTAGCAGTGTTATAGGTACTCTGGCTATAAGTGTATTTTACAACTAAAAAACTTTTTACAAAAAAAAAAAAATAACCGACTTCACTAAAAAAAAAAAAACAATAGTAAAACGATTAAAATAATTATAGTTTCGAAAGTCGGTGTTAAATAACAAAAAAAAAAATACAAGAAACAGTAACAATAAGTACTTTAATTTATAAAGCTAAATAAAAACCAAACTTTAGATTAGTTTTTCTAGTCACTTCCAAAATACAAGATACAATTACTCCGTACATATAATACGGAGGTGTGACCTATCCTACTGACTTATGACCACTATTGACTTGACTACAGTTACAAAACTTTCATTAGCTGCCTTACATAATGTCTTGGTTTAACGTAATTGTGGCTTATTATTGCTTACTCTTAGCCTTCTCGTTAGAACTAACATAATTAGCGGGCTTAAAGGTTAACAATTACTGTACAGTTTCTTAGTATTGGGCATTGGGAATGCGAGTCGATATTATTATTTAAGAATTCCACTAAGCTCATTTTTTTTATCGATATAAACTAGTGCTTGACTGCGATTTCACCCGACGGTAAGCAGTGATGGAAGCGTTGATGGCGGCAGGGGCCCAGCTGGGTCGAAGCCTACTGGGGCTTTTTTTTTTTTTTTTTTTTTTCGATGGGAAAAATCATCTTATGACAACCCCCGCTCTTGGGCGGAGCGGGAGATAGTGTCAGACTCTTACTGACTAAAAAACCCATCCCGTTCCTACAAGCCTTCATACCGGGGCTCGAGCGCCCTTTCGGATAACCCTGGCCCCAGTAGGCTTCGACCCGGCCGGGCCCCTGCTGTTGCTGACAACTCCTTGAGGCGCGCGGGAACAGTGCGCGCCGTCGACGACTTGGGCTTGGTCCGGACGGTTACCGGACGGCCGAACAGCGAGCTACCCATTGCTCACTGTCCGCAAGCCCGCGCCTACGGTGGCTGGAAATCGGGATCGGAATCCCGGCGGCGGCGGCGAGAGCGCCGTTGCCTGATGCGGTCGGCCTCCTCCTTAGCGAGCATTACTGCTTCGCAGAAGTCGGCGACCGCCTGCCACTCCTCCTCGCTCCGGACCATGGCCTCGACCAAGGCCCGGCGCGAGAGGTCTCCGCCGCCGATCACCCCCACGAGGGCACGGCGATGCTCCGCCCAAGCAGGGCACACCGCGATTGTGTGCTCCACCGTGTAAGCCTACTGGGGCCAGGGTTAGTTTCGAAAGACAGCTCGAGCCCCGGTATGTAGGCTAGAAGGAACGGGGTGGGTCTTTTAGTCAGTAAGAGTCTGACACTATCTCCCGCTCCGCCCAAGAGCGGGGGTTGTCATTGGATGACTTTTTTCCACCATAAAAAAAAAGCGTTGATGACGAGGCGCACTAGTTTATTAAGAGCCTATTCACTTTGCCTTGAAGACACCTAAATTATAATCGGACGGGAGACCACAGCACGAAAATGGTTCCAGTTCTTCAACATTCTTTTGAAAGCTTTTAATTTTGCTTTAAAAACAGTATTGGAATCTAATTACAATTCAAACTTGTAAATAGACTTCATACTCAGGTTGACCGCAGCAAATACAACCTCAACCTGAAGAGGTTCTCGGATGGCTCTGATCGTAGGTGTTTGTGCGTGGTCTCTCTTAAGACCATAGCCCATCTTCCGTCTGGCTCCTACAGAGTCTTATTTAAATCTAAGTACCCTGCCGGAGTTTGTGTTTCCTGATAGCTACAACTTAGGGGTCTTTAAGTCAGGAGTGACTAGGTTACTTCTAGGCAAGCGTGCTCCATCGTCGGCCACATCGTCGCTTACCATCAGGTGAGATGGTGGTCAAACGCGAGCTTATCAATAATAAAAAAGGTAAGATTGTTTTTTATTTTTGAATCTAAATTGGTTAAATGTACCATTTAATAAGACTTAAATTTTAAACAGTTAAAAAGATAAACAAAAAACAGTTTTTTTTTTGTTATTTTATTTCTTGGAACAATTTCCCTTCTTCTTCCATTCGCCACTAATCTGTCACTTCAAACAATGATACAGAGATGAGCAGAATTGAAGAACTAAATTGTGAATAAACTTGTTTCGTTCATGATTCGTAAATCAACAATAAAATATCTTGTTTTGCTCACCCTACTAGATTAATCGATTTGACAGCTATGACGTCACAACATGGCGGTAAGACTACTATTCTTATTAATAATTTCGTTTATTTTTCCTCACAAAAACATGACCGATCATACATAATTCAATAAATTCAATTAACATAAATTATAGGAACCTTTTTTTTCAGTCGAGTGAATATGTGGAGCTGGTGTCTGTTATAGATGTTAACCTGTATTACAGATCACCAGGTCCTTACCCCACGAGCAAACAAGGATAACACATCAATATTATTATCAATATATAGTAAAACGGATAGAATTTACTTATCATAATCTCTTTAACTGATAAGGATATCCAGCAAATACTAAAATGCCACTTAGCCTACTAAGTAGCAGTTTTCGTTTTTGCTGGATCTCCAAGTGAGTTGGTGAACCTAAAGTGAGTGAGTAATCGCATAATAATCATAGATACGATAAGACGAACAATTCAACCCCAATTTACTCCAAACAGAAGTAAGGCACAAAACGTCCAGTACAAAACCCATTGACTATTTACTATAACGACGTGACTATTAGGACTAAGTGTCCCTGTTTCAAGGAGACGACACGTCACAGGTTAAGTGGGTCCGTACTATAAAATTTTACTACCCATCGACTAGTTACAATTGTTATAAGTAAATTCAGAGTCTTTGTTCGAAGGAATATGGATTTAAAAATGAGCTGATGTGTGCTTGTTTTGTTTTTGGGGTTGGGTAATTAAAGGAGTTAATTTTTAATTAGGTGAAGAACTAGTATGAGAATTGTGGAGCTCATGAGATTTAAAGATGATGGAAATGTTATTACTTTTCGTTGCAATCTGTTGGCTAAAAATCTTAATAAGGGGTTAAAGAAAAAATACCCCTGTATTTTGGGTGCGTGTATAAATATATAAACTTAAATACATAGACATTCAGATCTGCAACAACTAACTGTAGACCATACAAATATTTATTCCGTGCGGGAATCGAACCTCAAATATTGCACCAACCGTGCCTTCATCTAATAGACAGTGATATCTGATAACACTTTATTTAAATGTTTTATTTAAAAAGGTTACATGAGAACAACTGTCGCAAATCATCCCATTATTATTTTTATTTTTTTTAAATAAACTTTGTCCACTCAAAGAATTACTCCTGTATCGTTGGTGCATTTACAAATATGTAAACTCACAGACACCAAGACCCAGAACAACTTTCTATAAGCAATAGAAATATTTGTCCCGTGCGGGAATCGAACCCACGACACACAGCATATCTCCAACCAAGCCATCATATTATCACAAAGTAGACCACACGCCAAGAATACCAGACCCTCTCAAAAATTTGCACACTTTAATCACAATCTAAAAAACAAAAAAAAAAGTTGCACAATCAACTCCCATTATCGGCATACCCCGCATGCCCCATCTTCCCATAATCACCCTTACACTCGCAGTAAAAATCCTTTGCAAAAATAAAAGAAAATCTCCGATATAAGGCAACATGACACAAGGCTCGTTATTTTATTCAAGCCAGCAACAACTTCATCTAGCTCTGAAGTACGGTGTTAATTAAACTGACTGTTATATGGGTGTCCTTGTCTGGCATGCGAGTGAGGTATGCTCTGTTTCATTATTATAACATGGTACGCTTTGGGGTGCGGGGTTGACAACATTTTGTTTATCTTCTGACATATTTTTTTCGTTAATGTAATCTTTTACAGCTAAGTTCATAAATTTTTTGGTCGTGCAATTTTTTGCGTAGTGTTGGTAAAGTCAGTAAAAAGGGTCAATAATTTTAGTATTGGGAAGTTGGCCTAAAAATGCTGGATGTCTTGAATCAGTGTGATCTGTTAAGATCCTAACATGTACAAGTATGCGAGACAATATACAAAACGATCCTAATTAGTCAGTTTAAAAAATATTATAGATGTTCCGATTACTCGGCAATTAGTTGGTAAAGCCAACTATCAGGTCACCTTAGTAATTGGCGAGAAGTCAGTGTTTTAGGCAATAATCAATAAAATCTTACAATAAAGTTAAGATTAATTAACGCTCAAGATTTACCAGTGCACTAAAATTTAAAGCATAAATAGACTAGAAAAGTTAGCAGACGTGACTTATGGAGTAAGTTTACTCCGTCACATTCCAATATTACCAAGCCCATTTAATTGGCATTTCCGTTCAATTATCAATCTACATTGACCACATAACTCTTTTACAGCCAGAGGGAATATTTTATCATCACATTTTACAGCTCATATAATAAAAATCCCGTCTATTTAGATATTTTATTGTTTTAGCGAGGATTTTTGAAAAAAAAGCATTTTTTTAAATATTGATGAAGATTAAATAAAAAGTGTTTCGTCTATATCCAACAAATTCTTTCAAGGTAAGTTTACGTGGGAGTTTTTCTTTTTCTGATTGTCAAATTCTTTAGCCCGTTAAAGAGAGAATTTCAAACATCTGCTCAAGAATAGTGTTGCTGTAGAACAGAATAGAATAAACTTTATTATACACAACAAATAATAAATAGTATAAAACACACACAGTAACAGTATATTCAAACTGACATTGCTGTGAAAATGTTAGCAACCTCTGGAGTGCTAGTATGAGTAGCCGCATTTGCACATTTGATAAGATCGTCAAAGTGACATAAAATTGTGCCGGCAGCGTTCAGAATAGCTACCTCCGTGTAACGTACGTTTTGTATCGTTGAAGACAACAAGGGCTTGGAAGTACATTTAGTCCAGGATATAGGCTCAACATGACACATTGGCACTTGGTAGTATTTTCACACTAAATTCTAGGTGCCTGTAGATATCCGAATGGTACTGGGTGCTACAATTTTTATAGCAAAACTATCCTGGCTTCAGATTTTTTTTTGTAAATTATATAGGTACACAAATCTTCCTCGTTTTTCGCTTCAGTCCAATTAGTGAATATCGCACCAACATCTATTTCATGGTTAAGGAGGAGTTAGGGAATAAATATACAGTCACAGAAAGTGACTTTCTTTTATACTTTGTAGAGACAAAGAATTTAAGTATTATAGTTTCGCGTTCTAAAAATCAAAAAAGAGAAGAAATTTGATCCTGAACACTACAAACAGGATAGCTGTGACACTTCAATCTCCAATTTCACGGAAATTGGGACTAATAAGTAGATTGTTTTACCATCTTGGGCTATAGTTAAAGAAGCGCTAATGTCTGAAAAGATAAAAGAGAACCGTTTATCTTGAAAGAGTTAGAAACATACATGTCGATGGATGAAGGCGAAGAGGATCACAGAAAAAATGGATGGATTGTGTGAGGAATGATACGAAAGAAATGGGAGTCAATGATATCGTGACGATTAACAGGACAAGATGGTAGAAAAATACATGTCGCGCTGACCTTAATTAACATGAAGATGATGCACTAGATTAATTTTAAGGAAAGTTACTCAAAAAGACTTATTTGCCAATTAAATTATTATACACTAGCCTGCGGCTTCACCCGCGTACGTGAAATATGTCATTCTATGTCACTCAGGAATAAAGCAGCTTTTTGTACTTTCCTTTCCACCAACATAAAAAAAAAAACGTTACCTCTTTATAATATTAAGTGAGTGTAGATTAAATTGTAATAGTGAAACGACAACTTTGAGATTTTTATAATATAAGAATATGTTTATGTTTATGTGTGTAAATAGAGTATAAGGTACAATGGGGTTGACGTATCCGTGTGGATAAAAACCCCTTAAAAAATAAAGAATAAAAAAAAAACTTTGAGATCGCAAACCATTACATTTAAATATCTCGGACATGTAATCGTAGACTAGACATTACCAGTACGAATTATAATAAAACTAAAAATACATTATTAATTATAATTTTCATCCTAGAATCACTTTATGTTCGCGCCAGTACCTCCTAGTTATGGGTCTCGTTAGGTCACGTTTCAGAGACAAAGCATATAGGTTTTATGTCTCAATTTAGAGAGCGACTGACCAAGCCTCCATGCCTCCATATTTATATGGAATGCTTGGCATTTAAATAGACAACTCTATACAGCTGGAGTACGGTTAACTTGTGATCTATTAACAGCGTGGAAATGGATTGTTTGGAAACAGTGTTTGTTACACTTGTAACGCGGTCATTTTAATGTTTTTTTTTTTTTAATGTAGGAAATCCAGGAAATCATGTATTGACTTCTCCTGCAATAGAGCGTGGAGGGCCTGTCTGACTAACTAAAACTACATCAATGTTTCCTCTTTACTTAGCATTCCAGAACTACAGGTTTCTTTTTCGGTAGTAAACCCACGGCACCATTAAGCTTTTGCTGATACTTTTTTTAAATGGTAACTTTCATTTAGGTTGGTTTAAAAGTCGTTTAATTTACTAATCGATGGATAATTTTTAATTAAAATAACAGACAAACCAACCTCATCTAACTTAAATTGACGTGTAAAGTGATTTTAAAAAACCTATTTGCAAAATAAATATATAATTTATCGGATTGACATAGTAATTGCAGCTAAGTTTTAGGAAAGATTCCTCACTTCAATAAACATTTACTGATTCGCCATTTTTTTGCCACCTGAATTCTTTCACTGTACTCTTTGCATCTCAAGATTACGGTATCTCTCGTAATATCCCGCAATGCAAAATTAAGTTTAGATTTAACTTGATTGAGTTGGTTCAAACAATAAATGAAGGATACCTACAACTATATTTATTTATTTTACAATTTATGTACACACAAAAATAACAGAAAAAGATTATACATAAGAGACGTTAGAGTAACTATAGTTAAACACACTTCGATTCTAATTTATCATTTAATACAGCGCGGCTGCAATCTTGATAACTTCGAAACAATTGTCACCGTTCTCCAAAAATAGAGAAAGACCTTTACTGATTAAGTAATACGAATTCTCGTACCATATACCAGCTAATCTACTCGTACTAAGCATAGTTTATAGACAGAACTTATAATAGTGCGACATTCACAATAAGAGTGAATATTGTTTAATCTGCTTTTGGCAATACAGCTGTTTTTTTTTTTTTTCTTAAAATCAATAAAGTATTTTTAGTCGCTTTTCGATAACTTTGTCATCGAATTTTTTTTTTATTAACAAAATAAATGTCACTGGAAGATTGGTCGCCACGGTCGTGCTTGGTGGAACCCTATATCCAGTAGCTTTTATAACAGCAGACTTCTTTTGGTACAATTTAATTTAAAATAATGATACCTAAAGAAATTTATAACCAAATTGTAGCCATCAAAGTCAATCAACACGTAAAGAACACAGTCTTAATCACAAACACAGGCACACTTTAGCGCAGATCGCCAAAATTTGGTACTTAAAAGCATTCAATATAAAGTCAAAATTGACGAACATAACCCTAGTGCGAGTTATGTACGTACTTGATGGCACTTTAACGCCATCAAACGTTAAATTGTACTAACAAATTAACGATGATTTTCATCTATAAAAAACTGTATAAGCAGTGTCTGGTAACAATAAGGATAAACTAGTTTTATTAGTGTAAACGAATGTTTACCATTTACAAAATCGAGCACGTTAAAATACTCGGAATATCTCTATGCAGAGCATGCATGGAGACGAAAGGAACTACAATGTGCTTCTTGAGTGCCCGGGTGTAACCAAACTACACACGTGCACTTTAAGCTATTAACGAGCTTTCCAAGTCAAAGATGCCCCAAACAAGCAGGTAGGCCTGATCGTCTTGGGAAGAGAGGTGAGCTAGAGTAAAGCCATAAAATGGTCCACTATGGACTAAGTGCGGAATACAAACTCTGATAGATACGAGTAGATCGATCACTGCAATTAAAAGGCTTTGACTCAAGTCTGCGCATAGCCTAAGTTTCCATTATCAGGCGACAGTTCAGCTTAAAAGGCTTATCTATCATACAATGCCTTTGTGCGGTTGCTTAATGCGCCGTTACATTTTAGGACCATATTTTAGGGCCTATGGTGCTAAATAACAATAAGTTATGTAGTCCAGATTGTTAAAATTTGATCTCTGATATTATTATCTAAGGTAATAGAATGATAAGTGGTTAATTTTAATCTGTACAGCAGGGTTTAGGATAAAAGCCTCTTGGCATAGTGATATTGTATCAGTGATAACGCTAGTTGCAAAGCCAATATTACATATATTACGGCATTTTATTAGTATGCTACCCAAATATCGCATAGTCAATCTCAAACATTTCGGGCATTCTGATTTTGGCTGATTTACATCACTTTGTCATATGCCTGTGACTCACTAGGACGCCATAGCGGTGCTGCCAGTTTGAGCATCTAATAATATACATACAGCTACTATGGTGTGCACTGTGCACCTCACCTGAGCACTCTTGGTCACGCAGTCAACCATTTTTTTTTTGATGTCATGACCTGGCGACGCTGACATGGCGTCCCAGTGGGCGAGCCACGGCCCTTACTCAAGCTCGTGCCAAATGATAAACCTGCAGATCAGGAGATTTTGTCTGGATTTTTTCAAGGGTAGTTCAACAACTGGACAGCCATTGATTCAGAAAAAGGAGAGGATTTTACTGTAGATAAAATAACTACCTCCTCAGTAAAGCTTATGGAGAAGATTGAATCGATCCATTTGCTGCCAATAACTACCTACAAAATAACAGAATGTTACAATAATGTGCATTGTGATAGAAAGGAAAGTGACTTTATTTCGTATCGAAAATAAATAATTTTAAGCTATTGCATAGCTTCTATCGCGGGCCTTGAGCGTGGAGACCGAATCCAGAAATTCCGTATCGAAAATAACCTAACACCCTCCACTCATTTGTTTTTTGAGCGTGGTGACTGATAAGAAAACAAATGAGTGAACAATCAATCAAAATTCAATTCAATGTGTGAAAGTGTAACTTCAATTAATATCAAAGAAAAAAAAAAAAAAGGAAAAAAAATACTGCATAAATAAAATAAATAAATAATTATAATAACAACAAGTTGATAAAAATGCTATGCAATAGCTTTACCGCGGCAGTCCCCGAGTGCCACACGTCTTTTTTATACTTGACACTGGCTAAATGCACAAACTAGACAATGACAAATGAAAAAATACAAATCAAGTAAAATCGAAATCAAATGAAGATGAAGATTTATTCAAGAAACAATGGAGTTTAAACAAATCAACATTGCACAACTACTATGAACAATATATAAGGACATTGACCCAATAAATTGTACCTAAAATCATATTGATGAGTCAATCTCGCCAATCAATCCGATTTTTCGATGACTTGAACTACTGCCTAATTCCTTCTGTCATATATCACTTAAGCTAGAAATACATTAGACCGACACACACGTGGGCCACACCTGATTTGTACGTAGAGTCTCGTGGATCTAATGTAATAAAAAGTCTAGTTGCCCTATAAAATATACACCGCTTTTTAATCGTTTTAATCACGTGGAGGGTTGATCCGGTACATGAAACACTATCGATTTGTAAAGATAAAATTAAAAAATAAAGTACCTTTTACTACTATCTATAGGTCATTGAACTCGCTCAGCTGACGTTTTCTTAAATAAATTAATTTCGTACATGCGTGAATTAATACGAGTTTTGAATAAAAGGTACTTTATTTTTTAATTTTATCTGTACAAATCGATAGTGTTTCATGTACCGGATCGACCCTCCACGGGATTAAAACGATTAAAATTTAGCGGTGTATGGAGACCGAACACCCATATCGGCGTTCGTGCCACACGTGTACCCAATGTACTTCTACCTTTAACCTCGCAAATCAATACAAGTTTTTGACTGCTTGAAACAGTACTGTCTAATTCCGTCTGTCATTTATCAGTCAAACACCATAATAATGCTTTAATGATTAATTATCCCAGGTGTAAGACTTAATTACAAGTGGAATAGGACTGCCTCCAAACTTTGTCATTGCAATTTGCACCGCCCCTGTCTAGATTGAACGATATATCTCGCGATATTTCTTGAGATATCTGATAGAGGTGTACAATTATCGTTTAAATTGCAACTATGGGAGTGATTATACTTAAGGGTTGTAAGTACCTATAGTACTATGACGTTATAAGAGTGTCGTAAGGATTCTATTGCTTGTGAATAAAAGTATTACTATAAGATGTTCAATGACGTTCGTGAGTGGTGTGCATATTAATCGTAATAAAAAAAAATCCTTTAACAAATAACAGACTCAAATATTAAAAATCTAAAGCAGTGGTAACCCAGTGGTAACAGCTCCGGCTTACTAGTTATAATTAGCGAGTTCAAAACTTTGCTGGTGTACGTAATTTATTTCATGAGCACTGGTTGCAAAATGGCGAAGGAAAACACCCGTGAGGAATCCTGTATGTCTTAGACCCAAAAATTCGAGGTCATGTGACAATCCGCACTTGGCCCGCGTGGTAGATTATGGCCCATTCTTTCTCAAAATAGAGTGAAAGCTTAAATTCCAGAAGAAGGAACATTTTAAAAGGCCGATTATGATTTCAAAAATCATTTAGAAAGGGACTTAAATATTTATGTCGTCTAAATATATTAAAGAAGTGAAGATTTTAAGAAAACTGTTATTATTATTATTGTTTCAGACTAACATAATACTAAAACTGAAACGATAAAATGTGATGAATATGAAAAAACGGCTACATGTCAATACGTGTATTACGTTAATGTGTCATCATCAACTTTATTTGCTATCAATTTTGGCTACTGCTAAGAAACTAAGTTTAGTTGGTAAGTAATTCAATTTAAAAGATCAAACAGCTAACAAAACAGAAGATATTACACTAGAAATCATCACACCATTATAAGACAAACGTCGCAACAAAAAGAAAATATCGAGCTCACTCACAAAAGACACTCGTTGCATTGAACACAGAATTTTAATCGCACACAGGAACATAAAGTTCGATAGTAACCACCAATAAATAATCACCAACTTTGAATAGAGAGTTACTTAGTTAACACTTGAAATACTCGAGACTCGGTCCATAAGACCGTAGAGTTACTTTTTCAGTTCCACACATAAATAAATGGCTAACTAAGACATTGGGACATACAATTTTATGGCCCTGGTGTGGCCAGCACTTTATTGTGCACAGATTTACTCTGAGATCTGTGTAAAGTGAAGTGTTTTCGATTTAGTGAAGAAAAAGCGCGAGTTTTGTGTTTATAATGACAGGTATTGAAAGGATCTATTGTGTGAAGTGTGGTTTTAATCGTGACTTTTACATGTCAGAGATAAATCTTGTTATAGTTACAGATGTAAATTAATTGTACTGTTCTATTTATCACGTAATTTTTGTCTAGAATCGCCAAACTTAAGTGGCAGTGGCATATTTGCAGAACGACGTTGCGAGGCTTTTATTGTTTGTGGGTAAAATTCTAGTTGTTTAGCAACAGTAATTATCATAAACATTAATAGAATTTTATGCTCGATAGAGCTACGTGAATTTTTAAAAAGATACCTTGATCTTGAAACGCAAAGACATATGTAGATGTGTTTTACTCAGTAAAAGTCTGTCATACTAGTTTCTGATCTACTCTAGAGTAAGAGAAGTTATTGGATGATTTCCCACCTCAAAAAAAAAATCATCCAAGAACGGCCATAAGTAACATAAATAAAAAACAAACGCGATCTCCAATCGCCTACAGTTATTTGTGTGCACATAATATTTGTCTTCATACAAATTATGACACTGGCCGCACAAAGGGTTAAGGAATTAACCAGCCGTTTACGGTCATCCTTTTAACTCGAAAACATTAATTATAACACCTCTTTAGGTTTAAATTTATTGTGTTGTTTTGTTGCTCATTACTGGGTTTTAGTATTTTTTTTACGCGAAGTGCTCCAGGGTATATCGGGTGTTTAAGTTTCTTATTATAATTTATGGTTTAAGGCGTATTTTATGTGGTACCTTTAAAGGCACGTGGGTATTTATGCCGGTACGTTTCAATCTGGGAGATCTTTGCCTGTGGTCGTTTATTTCTTTGCCAACTATTTGCTCGCGTTCGCGGTTTAAATTTCGACGTTTTATTAGAGTCGATATTGAGATTATGTTTCGTAAATGCGTTATTGGCAAGTGTTACAGTTTTATTGTCGGTGAGTAACCTAAAATGCTGACAAACTAGTTTTCTCCCCCGGGATCGCTCCCGAGTCCTTAAAACACAAGGACCCCAAAAAATACATACTTACTCATAAAAAAAAACTGGGCAAGTGCGAGTCGGACTTGGTTCCGTGCAAACTACAATTCCCAAATGGAGTCTCGAAGATTTTTCTGAATTTTAAAAACATTTTTTTTTGTGACGTTGGTAACAACAAAACTGTTTTCAGATTTTTTCCTGTACCTGTGCTATAAGATCTTGCTTTGTGCCAAATTTCAGGATTCTGGGTCAACGGGATTGAAATTCATATGGTACCTACTTCCCGATGAATTTCGATCTTTGAAATTATCAATATACATTTTTTTGCGATATAAACGGCCGTATCTTTTTTATTCATTAACTTAGATTTTTTCACAGCTTGAAGGGACCGCACACCTGAGATTATGATTTTAATTTCAACTCGATACCTCCACGCGTTCTCGAGATAAAGGGTCTTGACAGACAGACAGACAGACGGACGGACAACAAAGTGATCCCATAAGGGTTCCGTTTTTTCCTTTTGAGGTACGGAACCTTAAAAACACTTATGACTGATGATGACAGTCATATCATCAGTCCGTGATGTTTTTTTTTTTGAGTTTAGGAATCATGAAATCACTTCTTCCGCTCCAGGAGCGAGAGGACATATCAGACTTTTTCTGACTAAAACCCGCCTTCAGTAATTTCCCTTTTTGTTAACGTTAACTCCATCATAAAATTTCACAGCCCTAAGTGCAAAGGCCTTACTGGGCCCTTACAGTTTTGCTACCACTTCCCTTTCCCTCTCGCTCCGGACGATGGCCTGAACCAGGGCCGGTTGTGACAGTCACGGCCACCGATCGTCTCCACTAGGACAAGGCGGTGCTCCGTCCAAGTGGTGCATGTGGACACCTCTATCGTGTGTTCCATATCTTCCAGGCAGACCACACAATCGTGATTCCCCGGGCGTCCCTTCTGCCTGAATTTGAAACAGGAACTGCTCAAACTGGCCATGGCCGGTATGGACCTGAGTCAGGTGGAGGACGCCGTGGCCCCTCTGCCGCCACTCTTCAAAGAACATATAGCCACGATTGTGACGTGCCCAGTCATAATTGGTGACTGTTCTATTTTACTACTTGCAGAGCAGTGATGGCCGAGTGGTAACGGCCTGACTTACGACTTGTAGGTCCCGGGTTCAAACCCAGCCAGACGCATTACTTTGTGTAATTTATTTCATCACCACTGTTCTCAAAACGGTGAAGGAAAACATCGTGAGGAAAACGGCGTGTCCTAGAACCAAAAATTCGAAGACATGTGACATTCACCAAGCCACACTGGGCCTGCGTGGTGGATTACGGCCCATTCCCTCTCTTAGAGAAAGGAGGCCTGAGTCCTGGCTATGGGAATATTATAAGGCCGACTATACTTTGCAGTCATAGCTAATATCTGTTCTATTTTACTCAATGATTTGTCTCACCGATTCCTTGAAAGTATTACCTATGTACTTATGCAGATGTATTCATCATAAAATAGTCATGTTAATAGGTTTTCCCGATACAATAGATCACAATTTCCAATAACAATAAAACCTATGCGGTAATTTCATAGTGAATGATGTCGTTATTAATTTTAATTTATGTGTAGTCAGTTGGTTTTCCTTTTATTCGGAAAAATGGATTCAGTAATTAAATCAATTCTTCGAACTTTATTAGATCGGTGTGAATCAAGTAAGGAAATCAAATGGCGCCTATGTAATGATGATAATAATTATGTATCGCAGTGCAATCGAATACATACTATAATAATAATTTATAAATATATTTGTATTTGCGTTTTGAGTTAATTCTAGAAATTATATTGATAAATTAGTAGTTTCGAATATATTTGTTATTTTTTACTGAATATGAGCATAATTATATAGATGTGGCTTGAGTGAGGAGTGATATGATAGAAATGGGAGTTAGTAGAGTATGACGAGTGACAGGACAGAATGGAAGAAAAAATGTGTTGCTCTGATCAGGAAGATGATGAAGCATGAACATTTTTGATGGATGTGTGCCACAGGACCTTTCATTGTGATGTTACTTGGGGGAGACCTATGTCCAACAGTGGACGTCTTTCGGCAATGATGACGATCATGATGATTGACATTTTGAGGGGCCAATTAGAATCAGCCAAGGCTGTAAATTAATGAACGATGAAGTTATTATTATTATTATATAGCTTTATTGCACACCTTAACTTAATAAAGGACAATAATTTACAAAAATAAGTGTACAATAGGCGGTCTTATTGCACAATTGAAGTTAAAGTGTGTGTGTGTGTCTGTTTGTCCGTCTTTCATGGCAAAACGGAGGTACGGATTGACGTGATTTTTTAAGCGGAGATAGTTGAAGGGTTGGAGACTGACATAGGCTACTTTTTGTCACTTTCTAACCTCCCACTGAAAGGGGCACCGTGTTACCCCGAATTTAACGCAAGCGAAGCAGCGGACAAAAGCTAGTTAGTCAAAAATAGTCTGATACTCCCTCTCGCTCCACTCGAAGTGAGAGTAATTATTTGAAAGTCATCAAATAATTTCCCACATAAAAAAATGGGGAATCCATTATTTACCCTTTTTATAAACCGAAGCACTAGGCAGGAAATTAATTAAAATAAAGAAAAGTATATGCGCATGCGCATAATTTTTCAAGAAAAACTAAAACAAGGAAATAACATCACAACCTGGTTTTTCAACCACAGGCATTTTTTCCGGAAATATCATTTGCGTAAATTAATTGATGAGAATATAAAAGATGAGAATCAATAACGTCATAAAAATGACGAGGCGAGAATATGATCATAAAAGTTATGATGTCATGGTTATATGACCAAGAATGTTATGACGTATAAATCGTGGAAACTCTTAAGGTATGAGATGTAAACCTGATGGGTTTTTCCCATCTGTAAGTCAGTCTTACGAAGAGGTGTCACCATCAGCATTTCAACCGAAAGGCATTCACTGTTGGACATAGGCCTCCTCCAAGTACCATCAAAATGAACGGTCCTGTGCTTCCATTGGATTCCCACCACTCTCACCAAATCATGGGTTCGCCTTGTGGGACACCTTCCAATGCTGCGTCTTCGAAAACCGAAAACCGAAGACTGAAAGGTTCTGGAGTGGCAAGCGCGCATCAAGGGGTATCGTGTTACACGATTACTGGGTTGTGGAGGTAAAAAACAGCAGTCGCTCCATTGCAAGTGCTGGTATCCAGGTGGATCCGGTTAGATTGAAAACTGAACCCAACATCGCTAGGAAAAGTTTAGGCAGAAAAACATTACGAGTAGATGACTGATCATATCGCACGAATGCACTTCGAAAAATGTTTTTTATTTTTATTTATCTTTAATACAAAAAGGAACAGTAGGCACAACGGACCTTGAGCGGTTGCGTAGAAGTCAAATATTCGGTCTCTTTAGTGCTGCGAAGTGAGACGCGGGGGCGGGGAGTGTCAGTGTTTGGCTCGCCACGCCATCGCGTCATGGACGTCACTCCTCATTCGTTCCCTGCGTTGCTGCATGTATCTAACAACGAAGACGATTGGCTCGCCAATGTATGGAATGCGCAAAGCGATCCCCACTCTGACGCCGAGCGCTCAAGATGCATTGTGCCTACTGTAAGTAATTTATAGGCTAAGCCCCACAAAACCGTTGCAATGGTTTGACTGTGGGGTCGATGAGTCTCTAGACATACTTAAATGTACTTATAACTTAAGTTAGTTATAAGTACATTTAAGTATGTCTTGGTACTTGGTAGTTTTTCACTTACAAGGTGGACCGATGAACTGGTAGAATAGAATAGAAGAATAGAAATAATTTTATTCTGTACAGACACAGCACAACGGTTATATACACAAAGTAAACATGCGTATGGTAAAGGTTGCGGGAATCCGATGGACGTGAGACGCACAGGACCGTTCGTTGTGGCGACACTTGGGGGAGGCCCATGTCCAACTGTGGACGTTAAGCGGCTGAAATGAGGATGATGAGTCTTTCACTGGACGCCTGAGAGAGTAGGTGTGACGATCTGATCACGTTTGCGGGTTAAGCTTGTTAAGCTTGACCAAAACCCGCGCAAGATAGAGAAGTTTGAAAGTAGAAAGAGTAAACCTTTGCCCAGAAGTGGGACGTAAACAAGGCAAGCAAAAAAATGTTTAGAAAATTATTCTTTGAGAAACTTCATTGATTTTATTCTTAACCGACTTCCAAAAAAGGAGGAGGTTCTTAAGTCGTCTGATTGTTTTTTAGTCTTGCTCGCAATATCTTCGCCAAAAATGAACCGATTGTGACGATTATTTCAATACAATTTAATACAAAGCGATTTATTGATTCAAAATTGATATTACCTTGTTTGTGAGCTGCATACTTATCATGCAAAGTTATATAATATATAGTTTTATCTAAAACATCTTTATGAGTACAAATGCAGTCTGAATTTTAACGAATGGAGTAAGTTATAGGAACCGACCTTAGTACAGGTAGGTGTACATACTAATAAAGGCTTAAAGACTATACTTGAAGCCTCTGAAGATTGTTATCTAAACAATCGTAGGTAAATAATAAATATGTTTATTGTTATTATGTGTAATAGGAAGCGGCGCCGGCGTCACTATAGGAGAGACAGAAAAACCATAAAAATCAAAAGGAAATTGCAAATAAACGACCTATATCAAGAATTAAGTCATGCAAATCGTGCGTTTAATTACTAAAATTTTAATACAAAAGGTAAGTTATAGGTTTTTGTTGTATAAATTGGACGGTTTTAAGACACAAATAATCAAGATACAGTTTTATGATAATGAGCTTATAAAGACAAACATTTTGATACTTTTTTTAGGAAGTTTGTTATTTTTTTTTTACAATTATTTTAGTTTTCATCACAGCAGCACTATTTTGTATGCCTTTCGGCAGAACATGGGTGGGACTAAACGTTACTTAAATAATTATAAGATCATTGTACCCTGTTTTCACAAATAATTAATGAATTTTGAATTTTGAAGCCAGAAATCTTCGAATTACTTCTTCCGCTTTAGAGCAGAGCGGTAGGGGGTGTCAGACTTTTACTGACTAAAACCACATTGTTCCTTCTTTACCTTTGCGTTGCAGGACCACGGATTTACCTTGCAGAAATCAACCCATGACCCCAGTAGGTTTCACCCTACTGGGCCCCTGCGGTTTTACTAACTGAAGCGCACTACGCGCTATAGACAACTCGGGCTTAGTCCGGACGGTTACCATACAGCCGGACGGCGAGCTACCGATTGCCCGTCGTCCACAAGCCCATGAAACATTTTTAGACTATGGTTATTATAAGGTCTTATTTGGATTATGTTCCCTTATCCATAAGATTCTTGAACTTTTTTTTAAGGTGAGGTGACATACAGTTATGCTTTTTGATTATTTTTGCATGATGAGTTGTTTCATAACACCATCCAATTCCGTGATATTGGTGACAAACAAACAAACGACTATAAATTAGCAATGCAGGCTTCGCTTCGGTAAATCACTGCGATACACGCATGCGCTCAACACCGGACGTTTATGCCTTTTTGTCCAAGAATATATGAAGGATGAATGGAAATATATCATGAAGAACCTATACTGTTTAGTTTTTTAGGGTTCCGACCCCAAAGGGAGTTTGAGTTTGAGCATTTTCAACCGTACACTCGAAATAAGGTAGCCACGTAACCACGTAGTTGTCGGGCATTTTTTGCTGAACTGGGCCTATTTTTGGCGCCGCCGTGAGACGCACATTGTTAGTTGTCTCTTTTTTTTATATATTTATTAGTGTCTACATGTTGTTATTACATTGTGTGTATCTATGAGTGTGTATGCCAAATAAAATAGTTATCTTTCTTTCTTTCCTTTAGAGAGTTTGAGTTTGAGACACAAAAACAATCTAGCCAAATGGGGTTTTCTCGACCCATCACTAACACAGTGCCAATGTGGAGCCTCTCCACAGGACATGCGCCACCTGCTATGCTGCCCATCCTGCGTAACGACCTGCAGTTTTCAGGATCTATACGAGACCAACATTAGAGCTGTACAGGTTGCCAAATATTGATCAGAAGAAGTATAGTTTGAGAGCATCGACACGAAAAGAAGAAGAAGAAGGGTAAAATAGCACCCATACTAAGACTTCACTGTCCGTCTGTCTAACACCAGGCTGTATCTCGTGAATAGCTATAGCTTACCTATTAATTACCTAGAAGAAACATATTCACTGTTGACTTAAAGATATAAAAGGTGTAAGGGACAGCCCTCCACAAACTTTAAGGGCTTGCTCAGTAGACAAAACTGAACTACCTTCCACAAATTTTTTTTTCAGGAGAAGAAAAAAAAAATCATCCTCACCATACAAAATGATAAACTTGATTGGACAATTTGTACGGCGAGGCCGATTTTTTTTTTCGTTTCCTGAAAAAAAAATTTGTGGAAGGTTGTTCAGTTTTGTCTACTGAGCAAGCCCTTAAAGTTTGTGGAGGGCTGTCCCTTACACCTTGTGTATAAATTGTAGTTATCAGGAAACACAGACTCCAACAGAGCTACACCTTACTGTCTACTCCTTAGCTGTACGCACAATGTAAGTGTTCTCAAAACGTTTTGTGCGTATAGGTGGGATGTCCACCATGTACATGGTACGCCTGGAGGTCCGATAATGGAACGAGCTCGGCGGAATTAAGCTATGCAATCCCCAGCAGGGACCCAGCCGGGTCGAAGCCTACTGGGGCCAGGGTTAGTTTCGAAAGACAGCTCGAGCCCCGGTATGAAGGCTAGAAGGAACGGAATGGGCTATCTCCCGCTCCGCCCAAGAGCGGGGGTTGTCATTGGATAATTTTTCCCACCACAAAAAAAAAAGCTATGCAATTCCAACGCACACTCCTCAAAATGCTAGGTACTGGTAGGAAACCTCCTCTTTATAATCTGAGTATAGATTACTGGTAAAGCCATTTCCTTATCCAGTATTACTCGAATCCCAATCATGAATACACATTTATAGCGAGAAAATGTTAATAGAACAAAACAATAGATTTCTGCGGTCGATACCGACCGATTCATATCATTGTGAATAATTATCGGTACCAGTTATAAAACTGACAGACATTATGATAAACAAACCGTTTTATGTAAGTACCCATGTGGTTGCAACGCTATATTTAGATCAAGCTTTGCCTTATGGCTGTTCTCGTAACATTAAAGCTACGTTCTTGAATAGAAGTTTAGTAATACGGAACAGTGTAAAGTCCCACATACCTCTGGTGAAAAGGGAGGTCCCCCTGACCAGACGAGTGTTATGTCTGATCTGGGCAACTGCCTGAAAGATAGGGTCTTGTGTTAGCAACTTTGAAATTTTGTGACCTCATTGTTAATGAACATTTAAATGTATATATATCTGTTTATTAGAGCTAAAGATAATTAAATTGTGATTAAACATAATGGAGGCATAATTTTTATTATGGTAATATATGATTCCCAAATCGACCTAACTCTCCGTTAATCTTGCAAGAAAGCAGTGAATGTAATATGTGGTAACAAGATTGGCCAAAAGAAAGTTGGTTCTTTGTTCTATAATATCTAAAGTAAGTGACAGTTAAAGAGTGTTGTAAGCAGTATATTGGATGTTTATTTTTATATATCTAAAATTCGCTTCTTTAACCCGTACGAGAAGCATTCATTGTAACCAAACATACCTATAAACTTCTATTCGTATTTAAACCATTAACGATAATAAACAACAGATAATCCCCAGTAATTAAGCCAGTTAAGATAAATACATACGTTTATTTCATTGTACTGCACATTTATAATGATGTTAAGGCTTTTGATTGGCCGATATGATGATACCCACGGCATATCGAACAAAAACGTGTGCCAACGTCGTGAGGTCGAATGCTAGGACCAATTATTATGATTTTTTATCTTAAATAGGCTGTTGATTGTATTATTTATTTGTGTTACTAGTTAAGCAATGTCGTGTCATATTTTAAGACGAATGCCCACTACATCATACATGCCTAGCCTTATTCCATTTCATTTGGGGTCGCCTCTTTTCGTCATTTCAGAAATTTCGGTTCTGGGTCATCGAGTCATTCACTTGGGCTATACAAGGGACATAAATAAATGTCATTATTAATTACAGACGCACAAGTTAGAAGGGTCTACCACTCTTTTTTTGGACCAGTATTCATGTGTAGGACTTGCTCAGTCTTATGTTCTTCAGATTTCAAAGTCATCGACGCAGAGTTGCTAGCCTGTCGGTTTTCTACCGGTTGCATTTCGGGGAGTGTGCATCGGAATTACATAACTTAATTCCCTCCTAGCCCGTTCCATCATCGGGCTACCAGACGTACGACGATGCGCCACCGGTACATGGTGGATATCCCACCTACACGCACAAAACGTTTTGGGAACACATCCATTGTCGTGCAGCTAGAGAGTGGAATTCCTTGCCAGAGTCTGTGTTTCCTGATAGCTACAACCCGGGAATCTTTAAGTCGAGACTAAATAGGTTTCTTCTATGTAAGCGCGTTCCATCGTCTACCACATCGTCGCTTTCCATCAGGTGAGATAGCGGTCAAGCGCGAACCTACCTACGATAAAAAAAAAATATCTTCTCATTACATGACCATACCATCTGAGTCTTATCTCACTGACCGAAATTGACTGATGTTACCGGAAAATTGCAAACGCTGTAAGATTATAAATAATTGCAAGAAATTGTAAACATTTTTTTTCTAAATGGTACACTGTTATGTTAGAAACTAATGATTGATTTATCATCCACAAAACGATTTATTTTATAATATATATCAAGAAATTACAAATATATCTATTAAGATCGGGAATCAGCAATTTTCAGGTTTTAAATCATGGTTTTGTTTGTTATGTTTATAATATGAGCTGCATATTGAGTACTAGAATTCTTAGTTTTTAATATGTTCATGTATGATAAGGTGTAGTGCGTAGACTCCTTTATTAAGATATAAACAACATGAATGTCATCGCGATTCAATATATTGTTTATTATATGCATTGTAACCATGCCCTTTTGATTAAGTAGGTATAACCTAAGGTCGTCGACTTAAAAGCTTCTATTCTGTAATAATATAATAATAATGTGAACTAGTTAATGGGTTTACGGGGCTTGGGAGCGACCGGACCAAAGTGTGATTGATACGCGCCTACTGCGTGATAAATATGTATATAATTATAATAAATGAGTGGATAATAATAAAGTTTATTTCTTACAATAAGCTAAAACATACAGACAATCTTACACTAAGAACCATTGCTGACAATTGTTGGTTGTGGATCGCTGGTGTCTGTGGTAGGTGGCAGGTAACACCTGGGCTGTAAATACATGAGGACCATGGGACCTGTTCCGAGTTGCATAATTTGTAGCTTACCTATTTACACAGCAAGTAAGACAAATCTAACTACGATTTATCACAGTGATACTGAAAATGAAAGTGGTTTTTGTAATCCAAAGTAACTTACTAGTACAGCAGGTATATGTATGCCATCAATAATAAAACTTAAAAAAACTACTACCGAACTAATACTCCACCCAAGAGTGGGTGAAGTCATTAGATGATTCCCCCACATTAAAAAAAGTCCATCCATCGTGTGAAAACTTCAAATATATACTACTAATCTCCTATGTTAACTGTATATAGGTACTCGTATATATAACCCTATGTAAGTATTTCAAAAGTTATCCGCGTATTGAAGTAACCAAGCATCGTATTAAAAATAATGCATTACTTTTCTATGATACACTTGTTCTGTTGGTCTCCGAGACCGATAGAGAATTTAGTACGGTGTTTTTGATCAGCTACTTTTGTTTACTCTAATATACAACATTAATTTTAGTTTATGCGAAACCCAAAACATGTGTCCAGTACTTTTATGTAAACTATCTATGTACAAAATTTCATAACTGTATCATGAAAAATCACAAAGTTATAACCTTGTTATGTCAGCAAAAAAATACGTAGTCACCAGGCCATCCAGGCGACTGAGGTTTGTATTGCACCTGCACCCAACTGGTTGCTGGCACCTAATGCCCGCTATGACCTGCCGTGACCTGTGTTGTTGTACTTAGTGTCTGTGGTATTCAACTTGCAACCTATTTAAATTGTTTGGGTAAAAATATAACATGGTGTAAAAACTATTAGAATCCATTCAGTTACTGATTCTGAAAAAACTATATTCAAGTTTCAAAAATAATGTTGCATAAGTTTATTATTGTACTGTATAAGCATACGACAACAGTTGTTAATACTGAGATAGTAGTAAAAAAAATTGTAGACGCTTCGAGCGGCCAAAGTAATTTTATTTCAGACTTGCGTCTGAAATAAAATTATTAATTAATTAATTAAATTTATTAAAATCTGAAATATAATTAAAATTATTGGCCGCTCTAAAGAGAAGCGAGAGTGCGTGTCTGTCTTTAACTGACTAAAACCATCTCACCGTTTAGCTCTTTTAAGAATTGCAGTGGTTTTTTCATAAATTAAGGAGCCGGCGACGGATGAATTTCCATACAAACGAATACCACGCTCAATTGCAGTTGGAGCATATTTCCAACATATTATATTGATATTCGGTTATAGACAATATTTATCTAGGTTCCTGCGTGGTATTACGTTTGCATGGAAATTCTTCCGTCGCCGGCCCCTTAAGTACTTTATTTCATCATCATCCAGCAACATAGAAAAATAAAGTAGATAAAGAAGGCCAAAACACAGCAGTTCAGCCAGTAATAAGACATTATTACTGGCTGAAAAAATATTTAAAAAAATACACCGAGTTGTTTCTTATTAGGGGGCACAACAGATGGTCGATGTAGACAAAAGGTTCTGGGGTGGCGACCACGTACCGGAAGACGCAGCGTTAGAAGGCCTCCAACAAGGTTGACCGATTACCTGGTCACGGTCGCGGGAATCCGATGGATGCGTGACGTACGGGACCGGTCGTTGTGGCGACGCTTGGGGGAGGCCTATGTCCAGCAGTGGACATCTTTCGGCTGATATGATGATGATGATGAGGGGGCACGGCAATGCCCTCACCAAGGCAAAAAAAGGGGCACAGCCGTAACATTCATTTCTCGAAACAGTATATAATACTCTCTCAATGGATGGCTATTCATGTGTATGTACAGACCACCAGCGCCGGCACGGTAGCCCGGGGTCGCGGGTTCGATCCCGTGCAGGACGCGCATAAATATTGTTTCGTCTACAACAATCCCGATCATTTTTGTCTTTATTTATTGAAAGCATGCACTACCATTGTCATGGTTGAACGTGATCTCCTTACAATGATATTTACGAAAACAGAATGTTATAAACTTATTAAGTTTATGAGTTTTCTGTAGATTTTTTGTTAGATAAGAATGATATTGGTGGTTTCTTTCTGACTTCTATAAAATCATGAAACTGGTTATCTAAATATTAAACAGAAATTAAAAAGAACTCAGCATTCGCTAATAGGGCTATTCGTCCACCAAGGTTGCGAGAATTCTCGCAACCTTCACCAGGTCATCGGTCCACCTTGTAAGGAGCCTTCCAACGCTGCGTCTTCCGGTACGCGGTCGCCACTCCAGAACCTTTTGGCCCCAACGGCCATCTGTTCTGCAAGCAATGAGCTCGAAACACGAAGAATTGCCAAACTAAAGTGGCAATGTGCTCTGCCCATTAATAAAAAAAAAACGTGCTTCGAGGTCATCATTAAAAAAAAATATTAATTCGTGGTTTAAATGTTTTACATTCCATAAAAATCAGTCCCTATTGTGAAAACTAATTAAATGAAATGTAAAATTAAAATAGTGACACCAAACCCAAAATTAATAATTTCCTCTCCTTCTCCAACCATCAATTTCCCCGAAGATTTAAGTTAAAATTCACAGGCGTACAATTGTTTGTGTGAAGGGAACGCGCGACGTAACTTTGTTATGGCGACGGGTATGGAGTGACGAAGTGACAGGCGCGGGGCGGCGTCCTGTGACGAGGCCAATCAATTTGTAGCTCCACAATACGCAATACATCGCGCCAAACTAACTGGCTCACACCGATGCAGGTGGATTCTGAAAAAGAGTTAAGTATTAATAAAAAAATATATAAAAATTAATAGTAGATTATCTGACTAGGGGATAAAGCAGTGTCTTGTCGCGGGCGGTGTGTTGAATTCGGAACGAAACGAAGGTCGCTAAGTTTTATTCCCGAACGCAGTGAGGGATCTATATGATTAACTCCCGAGCACTGCGAAGGAGTACTATCGTTCAGTCTTCTATGATTAAACGACAGTTTTAATTTTCTGTAATGGTCTCGCACTTTTATTTTAGACAACAAGTAAATAAGTTCTTTATATTACAATAAAATTGCTTTTAATTGAAATCTTTAAACCAGCCAGTTATATTGTGAGCAATAAACGCTTTAAGATAAACTCTGAAAAATTTCGATTCACACAACCAGTGCAGAATACCCCTCCTCACCGGGTGTCTCATACAAGATGCATAGAGGCGACGCTGCGCAGGAGTCGCTGTGTAGTGCCGCTAATGAACGCAAGCACACTCATTACAGCAGCATAACGAGACCGCACACATTCGAGACCAGAGTCGTTCAATATTTAGATTGATGGGGTCGGTAATGCGGTGACACAACTGTTTGAGGAAATAAATTAGCCATGTGCAGTCTGCATGCTTGTTTGTTTAAGTTAAGTTAAACACTTTTTGTGTTTGAAAAGCAAAGTTGTTAGTTGTTTAATGTAAAAATAGGATTTCAACCAAGTCTGACGACCTAAAATCTACGGTTAGATAATAATTCTGATTTCTTTAAAAATACTTAATTGATAATTAAAACAGACACAGACGTAGGTAACTCAGCCGCCAAACTAAAATTAACTGGGCCGATCACATCATGTGTGTATCATGAAAAATCACAATTTTTTAAGCTTGTTACGTTGGCAAAAATAGTCATAGGGCCATCCAGGCGACTGAGGGGTTGTTTTGCATTTGCACCCAGCTGTTTGCTGGCCCCTAATGCCCGCTATGTTCTGCCCTTGTACCTTATTAAATATAACTTGTAACCTTTTTGAATATTTTTGGGATAAAATATAATAAATAATTAATGATTCTGAACAAATAGGATGTTAATATCTATCTTAATATCCTTCACAATTCAAAACAAATGACAAACATTAACCACAAACTTCACCATACATAACTAACGTAAATAAGACTATATCAGCAGTAAATTAAATTCCAACGAACACTATTATTATCATATCTCACGTGGCCGGTTAGCGGAGAGTTATGGCGGATAAATATTATAATTTGCGATACTATGTTCTAGCAATAAGATTCACTTATGCGCTTACGTCTAAATTTCAATGGTGCTGGTATTTTGTTGGAGGTTTTACTTTGGAGCTTGCTTAGAATACCTGGTTAGGTTGTCCTTTGTAGAAAATGTATTGTTTAGTAACCTGCCGAGCATAAAATACGTTGGTATTTAATAAGCCAGTCTAGTTTTTTTTTTTAGTTCTAAGATTTTTTGGTCGTTGTTACTTTTCATCATCATCATTTCAGCCGTAAGACGTCCACTGTTGGACATAAGTTTCCCCCAAGTGTCGCCACAATGAACGGCCCTGTGCGTCTCGTCGTTACTTTTAATTCCCTAGCAAATTAAAATGACATACTACCGATTTTAGTTCTGCAGGTGACCGCTAGTGGCGCTGCAAATTTTGCCATACAAAAAAGTTACGGCGTCGATATCGAGTAGCGACTATTGCTATAAACTCTTGGTAGAGATACTGGTCCGACCGCGAAACTTTTTCACCGATAGAAAACTGCTTTATTCCTAAGTGACATAGGCTATATTTTACGTATGCGTGCGCAGCCGCCGGCAAAAGCTAGTTTTTTTTTTGTTAGCCTGTTCTGTCCCACTCCTGGGCAAAGGCCTCCCTCCACTCCTTCCATCCTTTACGCTCCTGGACTTCCTCTTGCCAGTTTTGGTAGCATCTGTCTAGTTCGTCGCGCTATCTCCTTCGTGGTCTGATAGAGTCTGTCTAATAAGTTAAACGACTTGGGTAATTATTAGGATTTAATGAAATCTGATGTAGTCAATACGGGTTCAATAATCAAGGTTGATTAAGAGATAGAGATCATTGTTTACTAATAGAAGAACCATATAAAAAGTATCGAATATATTATTATTATTATTATATATTCTTTATTGTACACCACATATACAAAAAACTACAGGACAAACATTATAAAAAAATAAGTGTACAATGGGCGGTCTTATCGCACAGGGCAATTTCTTACAGACAACCTTTGGATGGACTGAAAGAAAGGAGAAAGATTTAGGGTTGTCAGTGTACAACAACAGAAAAAGAATAATATTATTGATAATAAATAACAACACAAATACCTACATATATACACAAATAAAATATACTAATAAATATCAAATATATAACTAAGCCAGGAGAAGGAAAAAAATTAAAAAATCAAAGGGAAAGGTAATGCTCCTTCACCATTTTTTAAACGTTGGTAGCGTTTGAGCACGTCTCACTTCAATAGGTAACGCATTCCACAAGCGTGCTGCTTGAACAGTAAACGATTTGTCAAAGAAGGATGTGGAATGCATACGAATACTTAATTTCTAATATATAAGTATCTTTTAAATGATTAAATATTATACAAAATTCCCAAGTCGGTTGACTTATTAGACAGACTCTAGTACATTATATTTTCTCAACATTTTCAGTTAACCAAAGGCCTGTAGTACTACCATCCCGTATATTTCCACCAGGACTCGTCTTTGATCCGTAGGTGGTTCTTACGCTGCATAATATCAGTAATTTGTTCTTATCAAGTGGTCCCAGGGGAGAAAATCGGCATGTGACCTCTGTCAGCGATAGATGAAATTACTGTCCAACGCTTAAAATCATAGTTTTGTTGTGTTTATAATGTGCTTTACTGTATATTGAGTGCTAGAATTTTCGATAAGATATTGCAGTAAGGAAATTGTTATTTAAATATTTTAGTACACGGGCCCCAAAAAAAAAGCCGCTTCTAGCTTCTTTTTGGGGCGGCTTTTTTTTGGGGCCTGTGTGCAGCGTTGCCGCCACAAAAAAAAGCTAGAAGCCGCTTCTAGCTTCTCCGGCCACAAGCTGTCGCGCAATTCAGTTTTTTTTTTTGTGACCGCTTCTAGCTTTTTTTGTGGCCGCTTCTAGCTTTTTTTGTGGCGGATTTTTTTGTGGCCTGTGTGCGGAGACACTTAGAGTTAGATTAGGGAGACTAAAGAAGAGATTGTGATAGATAGATTATGCGACAAGCAATATAAAGGAAAAGGGAAACAGAATAAAAGAAGAAAAAAACGTGTTTTGCCGAACCCGAGGGACAAACACAGTACCTAACAAGAAAATCTGATTATTTTTTTATTTTGATGCCATTTTTTTGTTTTCATAACTGTTTAATTTTATTATTACTGCCTACTGTTTCCACCTCATTGTAGGTTTTAAAGGACCGCTTTCGTAAAAAAAAATAATTATAACGATCTTGTCTTCAACACACAGTATAGGTCTTTACTTTCTGATTATTAAAATGTATGGCATTGTGAAGGTATCTAGTGTTAGTGGAGCTGATGCCCGCTAGGACCACATACAAGAGTTACCGTGGTCGTAGAATGGAATTGGCTATTGAAGAACACAGACATGCATTTTAGTCAGAAAAGTTTGATAAGCAGGTATGCGTTTCAAAGTACATATCTAACGCATATTCCAGAGCTTCTTTTTGGATTTTTTGTCTATAAAGATCTAATGTAATAATACTTTATGCATATGCAATAACGATGATTTATTTTTTATTGAATTTCCTTAGGTTAAATTGCCTGATGAATAGAAAGAGGTTTGTTATTAGTTTTGACATATAATTCCATTTGATATTATACCGCAACTTTAACAAAGAGTAATGTCAAAGAAAAAACTTTTTGTTGATTGTAAATTCATATGAAAAGACTTAAATAATAACTGCCAGTACCTTATACATAGTTACCCAAAACAATACCAGAAAAAAAAAACAAAATCTCCTAAGATAAAATTCTTGTAGAAGGCTGCATTGTTTCTGAATACACGTCGATATAAAAACGCTATTGTAATACTGAGGAAACAGAGAGTGGAATCGTCTGCGTAACGCGTGGCAACCCCGTACGCGCGGCTATGCGATTCATAGGTGTAGGGATGCACGGGTGTCAAGACTTCGAGTGTGTCGAATTGAAATACTTAATTGGAATTACCCAAGGATAAAGAGTAGATACGTGAGGCCTACCCTTTATCCTTGGGTGACTCCAATTAAAAAGGTAACAACAACTCAGAAACTTTCCACTAATACTCGGTAGTAGCTTGCTCTTAGTATCATTTAAAAATTCTGATAAGATAGAGACGGATTCATAAAAAAATATGTCATTATCTACACTTCTATACAAATATTATAAAGAATTATAGTTTTTTTTTTTTGTTTATAGGAGGTAATCTCTGAAAGTACTGACCCGAAAGTGTTTTTATAGATAGAGAGCTGCTTTATTCTTGAGTGATGAGAAAGAAAGAAAGAAAAAACTTTTATTCGTACCTCACACATACAGTACAATTCAATGAGAAGCATATATATTTTATATTTGCGGGTGAAGCCGCGGGCAAAAGCTAGTCATTTGATATTTCTACGAGTCCAAAGTTGTTCAGTAATAAATACTACATATAGAGACTTTTATATTATTAATATATTAGATATTTATATAAAGAAGAAAATTAGTACTTTTTATTTAAAATAACCAAAATCAAAAACTACTGGACCGCTTTTGATAAATCTTTCACCAAAGGAATGCTACATTATCACCGAGTGATGTAAGTATTTTCTACATTCACGCAAGCCACTGGCAGAAGCTGGTAAAAAAATTATCACGCATAAGATAACTTTATTTAATTTTGCATTAATTTAACATTTAGGTTTCGTCTATTTGACAACAACAACACGCAACAGTTACGTTTTCTAGCAAGAAAAAAGTGACTTTAAAAAAAAAAAACAAATAATTCACAATTTATAAATATTCTTTTCAATTCAGCTCAACCCTACACCACCTCATATGTTTTATTGTACCTTGTGCAATGTGCGTCGAATACTTGCGTGCGGAATTAAACAATTCAGTGAGCGCGTGCCTTTACTGCCACCGACGCACAATACGTTTTGTGTGAGATTGCCCGATTACTTTACTAGAGGATTGGATTGAAATATAATTTCGTAAGTATATAAGTGCACTGGAGATCTCTTGAAAATAGACGGCTCGTTTGAAAATAAATGAGAAAAGTTATGGTTTTTTTTTGAGGTGGGAAATCATCCAATGACTTCTCCCGCTATAGGGGGGAGCGAAAGAGCGTATCAGACTTTTCGTGACTCAAACCACACCTGTCTTTCAGTTACCCTTTGCGTTCAAGGACCAAAATTTTTACTTTTCAGAAAGTCCATTTGGCTCTAGAGGGCAACGGCCCTACTGAGGCCCTACGGTGCTCGATTACTTTACTTACGGATTGGATTGAAATATAATTTCGTAAGTATATAAGTGCACTGGAGATTGTTGAAATTGATGAACGTAACAGACGATCTTAGAAATAGACGGCTTGTTTGAAACTAAATGAGAAAAGTTATGGGTTATTTTTTGAAGTGGAAAATGATCCAATAATTTCTGCTGATCTAGGGTAAAACAAGAGGGCGTGTCAGAGTTTAACTGACTAAAATCACACCTGTGATGAAGGCTGTCATGGCCCATGCACAATACCCAGTCTACTAAAGACTAAGTTTTTTTTTTATTGTTGATAGGTTCGCGCTTGACCACAACTCACTTGATGGAACGCGACGATGCGGTCGACGAAGAAGTGCGCTTACCTAGAAGTGACCTATTCACTCTTGACTTAAAGATTGATCTTAAGTGCGGAAACCAAACTACAAAAATAAGATATCCATCCTTATCCATCCTACTCCTCGTTCCCGTAAACTCCTACATATCATCGAGTCCGCTAGTCTCCATGTTCTTCCACTGCAACCTACTCATTTCAATATCTCAGGTGAAGACACGTGGCTTGACTTATTCTGACTTCCACTCCCTCCCTTGCTTCCTCACACGGTCAGTTCCCAGCACCTGGTTTCTCCCATCATGACCTAATTTTCCTCTCATACATCCTAAAACCACCCAAACTTACCCCTAAAGTCTTGCGCATGCGTTGTTTTACTCGCATGGATGTTGAGAAACTTCGCCAGGATGCGTCTCAACTTGATTGGGAACTCCTTGCAATGGCAACATCTGTTGACGATAAGCTGCATATTTTTAATCAGACGGTCCTTGCACTCTATGATAGACACGCACCTGTCAAGAGGGTGAAACTTAAGCGTCCACCCACCCCTTGGATGACGACAGAAATTCGCAAAAATCGCAGTGTGGAAAATAGAGACCTTTTCAGGACTGCAAGAAATCGGTGTAATTAGATGATACGCAACGCTAAACGCCGCCATATTCTCGAAAACATATCTTCTTCTTCTTCTGCTGATATCTGGAAATTCCTCGGAACTCTCGGTATCGGCAGACCACGTCATGTGGATTTTCCTAAGACTATCGCACTAGATGATATCAACCGTCACTTCACAACCACCTGTCATTTGGATTCGCAAATGCTGTCTCAGACGGTTGATTTCATTGCTAGCTTACCAAGTCCTATAATAGAACCCTTTCACTTTTCCCCAGCCACCATGGACGAAATCAAAAAGATTATAGTCCAAGGCTGTGGGCCATGACGACATCAGTCGTTATATGATTATCTTGGTCCTCGAATTTCTTCTTCCTCCGATTACCCACATTATTAATTATTCCCTTGATTCCGGACAATTCCCATCCCTGTGGCGTATGGCTTACGTACGTCCACTTCCTAAAATCTCTAATCCCTCCCTGCCTAATCATTTTCGTCCAATTTCTATTCTTCCTTTCTTGTCTAAAATACTTGAGGCCTGCGTCCATAATATATCCATATCCAGTTTTCAGGATTTGTTTACCGTAACAACCTTGTTAACTCTTTTCAATCCGGATTCAGGCCTGGTCATAGTACTACCTCTGCTCTCCTTAAAGTGACTGGTGACATTAGAGAAGCCATGGAGGATACCAAGGTAACTATTTTGGTTCTAATAGATTTCTCAAATGCCTTTAATGCTGTCAGTCACGATATCCTCCTATCTATCCTTTCCCATCTTATGGTTTCGTCTGAGACGTTGGAATGGTTCTCTTCCTATCTTCGGGGACGTCAGCAGTCGGTTCGCGTTGACGAGAATTCCTCGAGTTGGCGTGATCTGGATTCTGGTGTTCCACAAGGCGGTATTCTTTCTCCTTTACTATTCTCCATCTTCATAAATTTTATAACTCTTTGTCTTCGGTGTTCGTATCATCTTTATGCCGATGATCTTCAATTATATGCAGCTGCGCGGGTAGAAGGTTTGTCAGACGCTATAGATGATGTAAATCGAGATCTGGAAGCTATCAAGGATTGGTCTGATAGATTTGGGGTGTCCGTAAACCCCACGAAGTGTCAGGCTATCATTATCGGAAGCTCGCGCATGATGGGTAAAGTGGTGGTTAACTCCCTTCCTCCAATTATTTTTAATGGTGCCATCATCCCCATCAGTCCTAGTGTAAAGGATCTCGGTTTGCATCTTGACTCGATGCTTGGCTGGCAAAGTCAGGTTTCTAGTGTCTGCCAAAGAGTCAACGGGACTTTGCGGTATCTGTATCGTCTGAGGAACTTTTTGCCCGCGAAGACGAAGACTATGCTTGTGCGAACTTTAATTTTCCCTATCATCGACTATGGTGACGTGTGCTACTTTGACCTGAACGCGGTGTTGCTGGATAAACTAGACAGGCTCCTCAACAACTGCATCCGGTTCATATTTAAACTTAGGAAATATGACCATATTTCGACTTACAGATCTGAGCTTAAATGGATGCCAATTCGCCAGAGAAGAAATGTGCGCGCACTGACTAAACTTTTCTCTCTGCTCAACTCTCCCACTCCCCCATCCTATCTCATAACTCACTTTCAATTTCTTTGTTCTTCACACGCAAGGAATCTGCGTTCTTCAAACAATCTCCTTCTGCTCTGTCCTTCTCATACTTCTGATTTTGTTCATTCTTCCTTCTATATACAGTCCATCCTTCTGTGGAATGCGCTTCCTCTCGATATCAGGACGGCCGAAAGTAGGTATGCATTTAAGCGGAGGTTGCGGAATCATTTTCTACACCAATAGCAGAATCGTCTCAAAACTTCTTTCCTTACTTTATATAAATATATATGTGTAGTATATATATTATATTAAATATATATGTATGTGTATTTTATCTATAATTATATATACTTTTTACTCTTGTTTTAATACCAAAATTTTCTTTTTGTGCGCCTACCATATTGTCTCTTCACCACCCTAGGTTGACTGGTAGAGAATGCCTAAGTCATTAAGTCGACCTATGTACTTTGTGTTGCATGAACATTAAATAAATAAATAAGATATAAACTACACCTGCGTCCTTCAAATAACCTTAGCGTTTGTAGGACCAAAGGTTTACTTTTCAGAAAGTCCCTTTGGTTCTAGCGGGCATTGGCCTTACTGCACCCCTACGGTGCCCGATTACTTTTACGAATTATTATTATTATTTAGAAGATAAGGGGCTATGCATCACCCATAGTGTAGGGGATGTAGTCACTGCGACCTAAAAGATTTATTGTGACTCGCCACCTTGTTAGAGTAACTCTTTTAGCCCGGAGGCTTCCAAGAAATTTAGAATACTCCTAGCTTTTAGAGTTTTAATCTCCTCCGGGCGAATAATGTGTCGGCCCAGATGGACACTGCGTTTGTGGATAAGGGGCCCGCATTCACACAAGAGGTGCTTAGGCGTCTCCCTCTCCTGATTGCAGTACCGGCAAACATCAGTGTCACTCAGTTTCATGTGAAATTGGTGCCTGTTTAGTTTGCAGTGGCCGGTTAAGGCGCGGGCTATCGCACAGATGTTCGTCCTTCTAAGCTCAAGAAGCTCGGCAGTTCGTTTTTGTGAGTAGCCTTCTATGAGAGATTTGGCGTGTTGCAGACCTGGTTGTACCAACCAGTGCTTTTTTGAATCACCAAATAAGTTGCCCTTAAGGGTCTGCATGGCCTGGTTCTTTGAGATACCACAGAAGGGTTCTGGACCTATCTGATGACCTTGAGCCCCAGCCCGTGCAAGTTAATCGACTTTTTCGTTGCCATTGATTCCAGAATGACCTGGTACCCATCTCAGAATAACTTTATTCCTTTGCCCCAGGTCATTCAGTTTGTTAACGCAGTCTTTTACCAGTTTCGAATTTAAAGTATTCGAGTTCAGGGCGTTAAGAGCTGCTTGGCTATCTGAGTAAATCAGAATTAATTGATTTATGTAGTTTCGTTGACGGTTGGCCTCCGCACATTCTATAATGGCGTATACCTCCGCTTGGAATATGGTAGCATATTTTCCCAGATTCAAGCTTTTGCTGAATTTCGGGCTAATGCCAAATATTCCACATCCTACATTCTCACTCATTTTGGACCCGTCTGTAAACCAGATCAGGCTTCCAGCCTTGCAAGTGATGAGGTTGTTTGACCAATCCTCTCTGCTCGGCAGTTCCACTGTGTAATTCCTTGTGAAATTACACTGTGGAAGCATGACGTCTGTTGTCATAGCTAGTTGATCGTGTTCAAGTACTGATTCGTGTAGCGATCTCAGTGCTTGAGAGCGCCAGTTTGCTTTGCCGTGCTGTTTGTTCTGTACATGCTTGCCTTCGCCTCCTTCGCAATGAATAGATGAAGTGGCGGTAGGTTAAGCAGGGCATTTAGAGCAGCTCCTGGGGTTGTGGACATGGCCCCTGTTGATATGAGGCATGCAAGTCTCTGCAAACCATTAAGTTTGTTAATGACAATCACTTGAGTTGTTTTCCTCCACCATACTACGCAGGCAAACGTTATTATCGGCCTGACTATGGCGGTGTACAACCACAGGGCGATTTTAGGGTTTAAGCCCCATTTCTTCCCTGCTAAGCGACAGCATATTCCTAAAGCTATTTTAGCCTTTTGGATCACATTGTTAATGTGAGTGTTCCAGGTCAGTCTTTGGTCGATAGTTACGCCCAGGTACTTGACTTCGCTGGAGAATGGTATGAGAGTCCCCTTTACAGTGGGAGTTACAAGTTTGTCCAACTTACGCTTCCTAGTAAAGGGGACTATTGTTGTTTTACTCGGGTTAAGCGATAAATTGTTTTCTGTGCACCATGTGTTAATAATGTTCAGAGATCTTTGTAGTATAGATGATACCGTGCTGTGACAGGGGCCGACGACACAAGCCACCACATCGTCAGCATAGCTATGTACATCTAAGTCTCTTTTAGAGGCTTCAACCAGCAATTGGTCAACAATGAGTAGCCATAGAAGTAGCGATAAAACGCCTCCTTATGGGCACCCTTTAGTTGTTTTGAAGCTCTTTGTAGTTCCGTGTAAGGTAACACTGATAGTTCTGTTGAGGAGCATGAATTCGATCCAACGAATAGTTGTTTCGTCAATCCCTTTCGCCTTCATTCCCTTAGAAAGGGCGTCTATGGTGACTTTGTCGAAAGCTCCTTCAATATCAAGGAAAGCACATAGGGCTATCTGTTTATCTTCCAAAGCCCTTTCGATCCTGTCTGTTAGTTCTAACAGAGCAGTTTCTGTAGATTTTCCTTTTTGGTAAGCATGTTGCTTCGGATGCAGAGGGTTATCCCTTAATGGTCCATCCCTGATGCATTCGTCAATAACCTTTTCCATACTCTTGAGTAGGAAGGAGGTAAGGCTTATTGGTCTGAAGGACTTTGGTTGAGAGTAGTCCTTCTTACCGGCCTTTGGGATAAAACAGACTTTGACCATAGTCCATTTCTCTGGTATATATCCCCAGGCAAAGTTTGCTCTGAAGATTTTGATTAAAATAGGGATGAGTATAGTCTTCCCTTGCTGCAGAAGAGCTGGGAAGACATCGTCATCCCCTGCAGATTTTACGAATTGGATTGAAATGTAATTTTGTAAGGATGCAAGAGCACTAGAGATTGTTGAAATTGATGAATGTAGAAGAAGCTCTTAGGAATAAAATTCTAATAAACAACTCGAAAATAAATGAGAAAAGTTACGGGTAAATTCTTTTTTCTTTTTGCTGGCTTGTTTTTTGGATTCCCTCTAGTATATATTTTTTTAAATGATATAAACTTGTCCTGGACTGCGATCCCACCTCATGGTAAGCAATGATGCAATCATCAGCCTTGAGGACATCTACATTATAATCTCACTTTACCTCTTTTGCAGGCCCGCACTTCCTCTTTCCAATTCTAGCGAAATCTGTCTACTTCGTCCTGCCACCTTCTTTATGGTCTATCTGCCGCAACATCTCACCGTCTAAGAGTACAAATTTGGTGATACTTTGACCCTCAGCTTGTCAGGCATGCAGCAAATACATCCTGCTTAGTCCGTTTTAAGTTAGGCAGACTTGAATCCCTGAGTCTAACTATCCTACTGCCCAGAGTACATCCAACAATTACAAAAGATATAATTGCATAATTATTGATAAATGATAAATTATATTTATTTTGTAAATAGGTTTTTAAACAAAACTTTTACACGTCAATTTTTTTTACGTCAGTTTTAACTAGATGAGGCCGGTGTTTCCTAGCTGACAACCCTGAGAAGAAACACCGAAACAAACTCAGGGGTCAAAGTCTCTTTTAAAGTCCATACAGTAAATATGTATTGGTCAAAATCACATGAGAATCATGCAGATTTATCTGAGATGGTCTTTTGAAGAAAGAACCATACAGATTTGAGTGGACCTGTCCAGTCAATGCAAGCATTTGTCAGTTTTCGCAAAGCTCAACTCAAGACTGCTAAGGAGCTCTACGACTTGACAAACAATACAAAGGATATTATAACCATTTTGCTAAGCCTTTGTTACCTTTAAAGCCTGTGTTTTAACAACAGTTTTTTTATATAAATACCTGTGGGGCCAGCTGCAGTCTTGATCATTTTATTTCCTACATAAAGGTATTCTAAAAATCCTTCTTAGAGTTTTTGTAAAGGTTTGTAAAGCATTCTACTCAATCTCAATCGACCATCATTTTTATAGTTCGAGACCACCAGTTTTGTTAGATCTCCAATAACAGTTTACTTACTCCTCTATGGTAACATTTTCTTGGACTAGAGGGGGGAAAGGAAGGTTCGATTATTTTGGTCTCCTTTCAAACACGGATTGGACGCATCGTATCAATTTAGTTGAAAACGCGTTGGTATTTTAAGAATGTCGGAAGTGAACCCTTTACAACAGTTCTGGATTGTTTAATAGAGTACTTAGATATTGATTGAATTTCGGATGATAAAGGATTTTGTTAATGGTTTTTGACATCGTTAATTATGTGCCTGGTCAACATGCAAGAAATAAGGCAGTGGTTAACCGATTGGCTTTTTTTTTTTGCATTGACATCCCCCGGCCTTGGGCGGAGCGGGAGATAGTGTCAGACTCTTACTGACTAAAAGACCCACCCCGTTCCTTCTAGCCTTCATACCGGGGCTCGAGCGCCCTTTCGGATAACCCTGCCTCAGTAGGCTTCCACCCGGCTGGGTCCCTTCTGTTGCTGACAACTCCTTGAGGCGCGCGGGAACAGTGCGCGCCGTCGACGACTTGGGCTTGGTCCGGACAGTTACCGGACGGCCGGACAGTGAGTTACCCATTGCTCACCGTCCGCAAGCCCGCGCCTACGTTGGCTGAAAATCGGGATCAGAATCCCGGCGGCGGCGGCGGCAATAACGCCGTTGCCTGATGCATTCGGCCTCCTCCTTGGCGAGCATTACTGCTTCGCAGAAGTCGGCGACCGCCTGCCACTCCTCCTCGCTCCGGACCATGGCCTCAACCAAGGCCCGGCGCGAGAGGTCTCCGCCGCCGATTGCCCCCACGAGGGCACGGCGATGCTCCGCCCAGGCAGGGCTCACCTCGACTGTGTGCTCCACCGTGTCCTCCGGGAGTTCCGCACAGTGGCGACACCCGGGCATCACCTCCGCATGAATCCCGTGCAGGAAACTCCCGAACGAACCATGTCCAGTGAGTACCTGCGTCATGCGGAAGGTAAGGACGCCGTGAACCGGTTGGCTACTGTGCAGTGTATTACGGGTTTCCGCACGGAACAAATATTGGTATGGCTTACTGATAATTTCTCTAAATGTTTTTGGGCACTGTCACACCACAACCGCGACGTCCTCATCGGACATGTCGAATTCGAAAGGTTCTTGTCACGGATCCAGGCGGAAAAAAAATTCTGTCACCACTGCGCCGATTGCCTGGAGACTCCTATGCTCCACCGACACGTGAATGTCCACGCTTGTGAAGCCCCGTATTTGTCCTAGCGGCGGCATCCTCTCGCATCAAGCCCTGGTTCGGGCCATGGTCCTGAACGAGAGTGAATGAGAAGCGGTCACCTCCTTTTGCTTTTTGCTAGGCCGTAATTCGTACTAGCGAATATGTCAGCAAAAGCAAGTACAGGAAGTTCGAAGCCAAGAAGACAAAAAATAGTCAAGAGTGGAAGATCTCTGGAACATTTTGTCTTTTTACTTCATCCGTCTATTTGTTTTTATACGAGTTTCATTATCTGTTCTATTCTATTTTCAAAACTGCAAAACAAAACAACATTTGAACCGACATAGCAATATCGTGATTCATCAATCCAAACTTTTTCCGTGTCGTTTTTCTATCGTGTCTAATTGTTTGGAATCCAGTTGGCACGCTAGGTGTCCCAAACATGTGATTGTCATACTCTGCTCGGTGGCAGCAATGCCTTTTGATATGTGGGTTTAATACCGTTAGAGCGGAAGCCGACCAAAGAAAGATATAAAAAATGATGCTAAGTGTCTGAGCTGCAATGTGTTATAGACAAGGCACACGCTATACAGTAACTATTGTTATTAAATAATTATTGATTCAGGATACCAATAAAACAGAAAACTTATAATGCTCCCGATAAATTTTGGTTATGGTAAATGACAAATGATATTTATTTTATAAATAAGTTTAAAAAACACTTTTACACGTCAATTTATTTTTTGTCTGTTTAAACTAGGTGAGGCCGGTGTTTCCTATCTAACTACTCTGAGAAGCAACACCGAAACACACTCAGGGGTCAAAGGCTCTTTTAGAGTGCATACAGTAAATATGTAACAGTCAAATTACATGAGAACCATGCAGATTTCTCTGAGATGGTCTTTTGAAGAAAGAACCATACAGATTTGAGTGGACCTGTCCAGTCAGTGCAAGCATTTGTCAGTATTTGCAAAGCTCAACTCAAGACTACTAAGGAACTGGTGGTCAATCTCATCTGCACTAATATAATCCTAACTAATATTATAAATGTGAAAGTGTAGATGTTAAGATGTTTGATACTTAATCACGCAAAAACGACTGAACGGATTTGGATGAAATTTGGCATGCATATAGCCTTTGACATGGAAAAGAACATAGGCTACCTTTTATCCCGATTCCTTAAGTAGTAGTTTTGTAGGAGTTAATCTTTGGAAGTACTGGACAGATTGTTAAAATTTTTGCATCAATAGAAAGCTTATTTATTCTTGAGTGATATAGGCTATATTTTAAGTATGCGGGCGAAGCCGTGGGCAAATGTAGTCAGAGATAAGACAAGTACGCAGAAGATAATATGTCGCACAAGTGCGTTCTCTCTTCCTTTGCTCTCATAGTCCGATGAGATGGCAATCCGACACCAACACCAACAGGCAGGTCAACAGATCGTGCACCTGATCTCTCTCCGGCTTTAGATGCTTTCCGAGGCGCGGGCGTGTCGTATCATCAAATCCTACAGTTGCTATAGAGGTATTCCTAACAGGAAAAATGAATACACATGTGGGCAACAAGTGCATTAGTTTTTATACTTGGGAATCGAACTCAGAACCTCACGCTCTGCAGTCGCGCTTGCAAACATAGGAGCAACTATGCAGTTACTCATAACAAACATTTATATTACTAAATAGCTTTTGACTGCAGTTTCGCCCGTTTAAGTACATAAAATATAGTCTATGCCACTCAAGAATAAAGCAGCTTTCTATCGGTGAAAAAATTTAAGCAATCGGACTAGTACTTCCAGAGATTGCCTCCTACAAACAAAAAAACAAACTTTACGTCTTTATTATATTAGTGTAGAAGTGTAGTTATCCATAGTTTCTATTATTAGTTTTTTTACCATCATAATTTCAGCCGGAAGCCGTCCATTGGACACAAACCACACATTATGACAGGTCCTGTGCATCTCGTATCCTTACATCACTTACCGCAACTCTAATAAGGTACTTCAGTTTACCTTATGGGAGGTCTTCGAACATCGCCACTTCAGAAACATTCGTCCTTATCAACCATCTGTCGGCTTATAGGTCACCTTCAGCATCCTGTGGATATTTTAATTACTAATTTGATCACGTAATAAAACTCCGAACATAGTCCTCTCCTCCCTTCCTGATAAGACCTGTTGAATCATTTTTTTTTTCCATGAAGTCAAGTTTCCTCTTCATTAGTCTTGCAAGAATCAAACATATGCAAGAAGTTCCATGATCAAAAATTAAAAAATAAGAACCAGCTTAATGAAGCAGCATTAACTGTCAATGAGAACAATTTGAATTCAAACTTTTTTTTTCGTTTCGTTTTTCTCTCGTCGTGTCTAATTGGTTGGAATCCAGCTGGCACGCCAAGCGCTCCAAACACGTAATTGTCACACTCCGCTAGGTGGCAGCAATGTGCCCGTCACCGCGGCCATTTCTTATTAATTTCATGGTAGTATAATATGGGCGGTTTTTATTAAGACTGTCGTTAATTGAGTTAATTTTTGAGTTACTGTTGTTTGTTTTTGGACGTGTTTTGGTGTTGATTGGCTGTAAAATTGATTGATGATCTGGTTTATTCGATGAGCGAAATATTAAACTTATATTAAATATTTTTGTAGAGGCCGGTTAAATGACTGCAGATTTCAGACAAAGATATTATTGCTTAGTTAATTTTGCTAAGTTCACAAAATTGTGGTTACGATTGTACCGACTTGTGTGCAAATCGCAAATTATGCATGTAGAATCAAGTATAGAAAATTACTCCAGTTATACAAACTAAGCTCAATGAGCGTTATATTTTTAATATTCTTGTTCAGTTGAAGTTCGACCCTTTTGGATATAGAAATGTTCCCAGCTGAGATTGTGACTTCTTGTTCAGAACATTGTAAATATTCAAAAAAAAATAATTTGCATTTGAAAACCTTCTACAGAATGATAAACTATCTTCCTGGATCATTTAACAAAGAGTTTAGCCACTTCGATTGCACGGCTTTTCATTTGAAAACGAACCAATGAAATCAACTAAAAAAGATTGTTGTTTAAAAAGTTTCAGCATTTGTCTGCGACGCAAAAATGCAGCATCTTTGCGAAAATGTGTTTTCAAAATAGTTCAATCTGAAGTTTATTTCACGAACAAAATATACGGAAACGCGCTGTCGTATTGTCGCAGCCGATGATGGGAGCAAAAATCATTAAGACCATGTTCAAATGGCACCATACAGAACTTTTGACCTTATTAAAATCGACATCAGCTTCACAGTTAGTACCTTACAATTTTATATTTTTTACAAACACATCTCATTTACATAACCCATTGATTCCTTTATTAGTTTTTGCTCTCAAAACATTGTGAGGACACCGAAATGTCGTAGAACGAATAAATCGAATTTTGTGGAAAGGGATTTTTCTTAAAGAATAAAATAATTCTAAAAAAAATCTAAAACTTATCTATCTATACTAATATTATGAAGAGAAAAAGTATTTTTGTATGTTTTTTGTAACAAATAAAATCAAAAACTACTGGGTCGATTTTTAAAATACTTTCAGTAGATAGAATGCTACTTTATCACAGGTTAATTTAACTATATAAATAATAAATTTAATTATACAATTAATTAAGTGTTACGTGTAGCATGAAAACCTGCCAAGTTCAAATTTAACGATGATCAGGCTGTTGATGAAGATGATTATGATCGATTTTAAAGTGCATCTAAACTTGGCATTTAATTGGATTTCAACCCTTCTTTAGGCGAACAATTAGCCGATAGGAACTTGGCCCCCTTTTTAACAGGTATGGTTTTAGTGGGATAGATAAATTACACCCAGACACAGAACAAATGATCATGCTCATCACACAAACTTTTGTCCTGGGTGGGAATCGAACCCACGACCTCCGGCATAGCAGTCAGGGTTACTAACCACTAGACCAACAGGCCAAAAAGTCAAAAAAATATTAATTCAAAATATATATAATATTAGTTTACTAAATTCTGTAGATATTGTTTATTGATAAGATTATTCTTAGGGTACGATGGGGCTGACACCCTGATAAAAGCCCCTAAATAAAAACAGATTAAAAAAAAAAAAATCTTTTGTAAATGTTTTTGCGACCTATTCGTTGGAGTGCCGTATTAAATAAATAAATTATAGCCATATAATGTTCCCACTGCTGGACCCAGGCCTCCTCAGACCATATTTTATTGCACGTTAACCCTACTAAAATCAACACTTCCTTTTAAAGTTACCTCACTAAACCTCCATTTTTCCATACCACCATGAACCAACTTACATAACCCAACCTTTACCATTTAGTTCCTACTCCACTTTTCTCAGTAAACGTCTAGTATCTAGTCGGCAGTAAATCTTTCTATACCACGAGGCTACAAATTACGCTCAATATCGACGGTGATATGGCCGTGGTTGGTATCAGTATCGGTTGCTAGGCAACGGGCGTGAGAATCCCTCGGTCACTGGTACCCGGTGACCTTTGTAGTGGTCAATTGTGTATAGGGTGTTGTTGATTTTGTAAGCAGTTTACAGATTTTAGAGATCCAACAGCATGATTGGTTAGGAGGTAAGTGCGATGTTTAATTCATGATTTTGTTTACAAGCTTTGCTAACAAAGGATTTTCGAGCTGAAGGTTGTATATAAATAAAGTTTCAATAATAGCTTAGTATACTATGCAGATATTGGGAGGCCTATGTCCAACAGTGGACGTATTTTGGCTGAAATGAAGATGATGATGGTTCTATGTAGTTTATTTTGAACTAGCTGTGCCCGCGACTTCGTTCGCGTGGACTACAAGATTTTGAATTTATGTTTTCTAAAATAAAAGTAGCCTATGTCACTCCATATTACATCAGCTACCTGCCAAAAAAAGTCCCGTCAAAATCGGTCCAGCCGTTTCAGAGATTAGCTCGGACAAACAGACAGACAGACAAAAAATGTAAAAAATGTTATTTTGGTGTATGTACCGTATATATTCATATGCATGTAGTAAAAAGCAGTTATTTCAATATTACAAACAGACACTCCAATTTTATTTAAATGTATAGATGTATACAGAGATAAGTACATACCTATTGTCGGATTTGTAACAAATAAAATGAAATTATTGACGTGTAAAAGTGTTTTTATAAAACCTACTTTCAAAATAAAGATCAGTTATCATTTATCATGAAATGGAAAGAAAAACAAAATATTCTACACTCTTATTTTCTCTATACTCTTATTTTGGTTTAATGTTTTTTGCAAAGAATTAGTAAGAATTATAAAGATGGTTTTATTAAACATGCAATATTGTTTTAATTGCTGCTTCTGTTCAGTAATACCTGCGTAAAATAATATATGATAAGGCAGAGACAATATCGATGTTCTTAAAAGTTAAACTTATGACGTTGTTACTCCATTGAGCAACATAGGCTATGTATATTTTCTGTTGTCCTCATCACTATCTACAAGGTAGCATTCTACTGGCGAAACATTTTTTTTTAAAAGTAGGTTCAGTAGGTAGTTTTTGAGTTTATTCATTAAAAACAGAAAAAAAGTTATACAAATAATTTCTCTTTATAAATTTAAACACAGCCCCTAGCCAAGTTACAACCAGTTTGTGTCGAATTCCGTTCTCTAATCGATAACGCCTCGGTGACAGCAATTGTAGAAAACGATAAGTTGGTAGCCATGTTGACGCGCCTGAGTCGGCCGCTCGTTCTACAATGTAGTGTTTGTATAACAAAGGATGTAACGTTAGACATTGTAGAAACGATTTTGAACGATGTGAACACGCGACTTTACGTTGAGATGACGTCATTCCCATACGTTTCATCACTTTTCGACAGCGTTAACGATTGCAGAATAACAACTTGGCTAAGCGTGCTGATATAGTTGACCAAAACTGCATTTAAAAAATGTATTTAATTCAAAATAAAGAATCACGCTGTACATTTGAGTGCACTAAGCCAAAGGTAGGGAGCATTCCTAGGAGTAAGTAAAAGATCAGTAATCTTTTACTAGTGTGAATCCAGGACTTACTACTACTATCTTTGTTCGTTTAACTGGTATTTTTTATTTAATACGATTTAATGGTAAACTGGACTTGATGCCCCAGTCGGTAACGTGTCCCACTTATAAAACTAAGCCAAGCATTTAAAATGTGAGCCGATCTTTAGTTAAGTGAGTTTATAAGTTTAAAAGTACATATTAAAAAGAATTAAACAAAAATAAAAGTTAAGATAATTATTTTTAATTTTAATTTAATTTACCTTTTATTTTTGTTAACATCTTTTTAATATTTACTTTCATTAGTCCAATATCAGCTTACCAACTCTATAAAATCTTTAAAAAGGGTTTATAGTGTCCAAGTAGCAGTAGAATACTGACTCCTAAGTCACAGGTATTCCTAGTTTAGGAGTCAGGGTGTCAACTTTTGTGCGCCTTTATTTATTGTAACTTAAAGCGTATGGTTCCTTGAACCATCTGGCCGAAATTATGTGAACGCAACTCTCACACTCGCCTAGGCGGCAGTACGCAAATCTGTGCATTTATTTGCGGCCAGCAGCGCCCGGAAAGCGCTTTAAATCCATTTTCTCTGCGAGATATTGATTGATTTACATATGCAATGTTCACTCTGAAGAATATTTAACCACCAATTTTTACGTGTAAAAATGTTTTTAAAGGTCCAAGCCGTTTCGAAGGAGTAGGGAAAAGTTGCGAAAAGTTCCGAAATTGCAAATTTTTTTTTTTTGACAAAATTATTAATTGCACGAAAAAATCAAATGTTGATATTATTGTTCATGAATCTATAATAAACATATATTTTTTTCAAACCAATTGACCTAGCCGTTACGGAGGAGTAGGCCTCAGAAAATCACTGTTTTATGGGACTTTTCGGGCGCTTGGCCCTTAACTGATATTTATCATGTTGTAAGGATCTGTGTCAATAAAGTATTATTATTATTAAGTATGATGACAAAATGTGAAATTTACAGTGTAAGTTTATCTTGCATTGTATAGTTTATGTAATATTAAATGCGTGTCTTTTAGTTTCGTAAGTGGGTTATGTTACCGACTGAGGTACTTATGCCTGGTTAACCCTATGTTATTATTTATTTTATGAACTTTCGTTTATAAAAAATTAAAACAAATATTCTGAAATATATATGGCTCTTGTTAATTCATTAGTTCAGTAGAATAATTGTTAATAATTATTATTCTTAAAATGAACAATTCAATAAAAAGTTTTTCTTTTATTCTGTAATATTGTAGAGGCAGCATTCATTTAGAATATTTACTTTTATTTTGAACTGTTTAGGCTATGATAATGCTCAATTCATAGCTTAGTTAATTTATTTGTTGTTTATTCATTAAATTTGTTACAAGGTTATAAATGCGAATCAGTTTTATGATTTAAAACTAATCGAGTTTTGTGTTTTCAAGCTGACTACCAAGAAATACTGTATTTAAACCACTGAGTTTTACTTACTACTGCCAAATATTTGCCTATATTTGAAAACGAAATCTAAATTAAAAATGGTCTTTTATGAGAAGTGATTCCCACTAGACCCAAGTTTAATTTATTTTTTAAATAAATCTATTTCGAACAATACAATATTGAAATTATGAACGGGTGCAAAAAAACAACATTGTGTACCCCTGAACTTGAAGTTTTTACTATATCTATTCTAAGTAAACACCAAAGAATATTCAAAAAATATAAATGAGATATTCAAAAACGAACCCAGATATTATATGGCGCATTTTTCCACCTGAAAAACAAATTGGTATATCTTTTTTTTTTCTCATTTCTACAACCACTGCGATTTTACCGGAACTCAGGGTCAATGACATATTATTTTAAAGTTGATCTATATTTCACAAAAAACTAAACAATTCGTCCAAAAAACACACTTGATTGCGTCTCTTTCTTTGAATCAGTTCCTTACTAATTGCGTAGGAGGAAAAGAGATGGGTATAGTTTGTCGGTTTGTCGTCACAATGGGTTGGCTTTCGCAGTGATCCGTGTCGACTGTTCACTTTGAAGCGGAGGTGACAACGCGGCGGAACAACGGAGCTAGTGTTGTCTCGCTCGCACGCTATTTTTTTCGATTGAATGTTGACAGTCATTGATGACGCAATGCTTGTAAAATTATCAAGGCTGTCTATTATCAGGGTGATAATTTACACGTGGTGTGAAGTTTTGACATATTCTATCAATATTACCTACTGAAACTGTGTTTATTGAGATATTGTCACGATTTATTTTGTCAATTATTTTTTCAAAATTTTGTCTCTTATTGATATTTAAAATTTTAACAATCCACTGAATTGTATAAAACTATTCTGTAATACTATTAATAACTTCAAATATTAGTGAGTTATTGTACAGAACAATTTCGGTGATTTCAATTGAGCGTTGATGTCTTTTCTTAGAAAGTTTATAGCGGGCTCTCGACCTTGTGGAAATAATTATCGAATTATATTATTTTAGTACATTCTACGTATATTTTTTTAAATAAGTTAAGCAGAAAATATTAATGGTCTAATAGTCGTAAAACTTCGACTAATATTCCATCATTATGTTCTAATTAACAAGTTGAGGTATAAGTAGGAAAAAGAAGGGTAAATAACATTTTTAACCGACTTTAGAGAAACGAGGTTTTACGTAAAACCTTTTCGGACTATGAAAACTAATCTAGTTATAAAATTTTATTGAAAGTAGTCTATCTAGTATAATAAAATAGTAATATTGAAGTTGTCAAGTAGGTACGCAAAAAATAACAAAACAGTATAAAAGAAATAACAAAACAGTTACCTCAATAAAATTGTGAGCAAAATCTTTCTTCGACTAAGTATTTCATTAATATAATAGCGAAAAAGGCAAACTCTTTTAAAAAAATTGACCATTCATTCAATCTTAAAAAAACATTGTTGGAAAAAAGTGACTATATTCAATTATACCATTCGTATCCACAATGTCTTTAATTTACAAAAATACTAGTGAAAGTGACATTGCAATCAAAGCTTTTGTGATGGCCTATATCAAAGTAACTATCATAAAATCATTTGATTATACTGCTACACCAGCCTTTATCAAACGTACACATTTCTCAAATAAAACATTAACAACGACTTGTCTAATTAACACCATTAAACAAATACTACTTTTTTCTCTACAAAATCTTTATATATCTTCGTAAATACCAAACGTCAAACACATAGACTTAATGAATAAAAATAGTACCCCCTCAAAGTTATGAATCACCAGCGAATCGATCAAACGCATTTAACCGAAACACGTGGCCCACCATTTGAACGAGTTACACAACAAAATACAATACATTTTCATTGACAGAACTATTTTAACAACACAAAAAGCCTCGGCTCCGATTCACTACGGCCCATGAGACTGGCATTCATAACACGATAGAATAATCCCACTTTAAAAAAATAAAAAAAAAATAAACGAAGATCTCTGGCTGTCAAAATTAAAAACAAAACTTAAGCCGACTCATCAACATCAGTCAGTGATGATGCTCGGAACCGTTAGGCCGTCAACAAACCGATCTACATATCGAGAGTCCTTTCCGTGAGAAAATCTTTTAGAATCATCGTCGGTTCTAATACATCCTATACGAGTTGGAGGCTGCGAGCGAAGGTTTCTTAGGTCGAAAAGCGCGCGAACGCAGTGTGGCGCCGATGGCCGTGCGCAGAGCACGCTCACACGACCGCGCGTGCGTACCACGCGACCTGTCAGCCGCTGTCAGTTCCGACTTCCAACTCGGAACACGTTACTGGCAAATCGACTTTAAAAATGGAACGGATGACTTTCAATTTTTTTATCGACTTCATTTTTTCTGAACATTTTTTTTTAGATAGAGTGTTTACTAAAGGGTGAAGTGACAATAATTTTCAAAGCCACTGTGTAAAGGTTTAGAAATATTTACACAGTGTTTCGAATTCAGTGCTAAACGATCTCTAGGTCCGCTTCAGTCGGTTCTGTGGTGCCAAGGGCGTGGATTTTGACTTGTTTGAAGTGTGAACTGAGTAGTTAATTGTGAACATTACGAGAGTTTGCTGGAAATTGTGTGTTTTCATTGGGTACTTGATACCTGTAAGATTTTTTGCACATATTTTGGAATACACCCCTGTTGCATAAGGATTGCTCAAGCGTTTGATTTGCTCGGTAAGACATTGTTTTACTAATTTTACTTAACTTTAGTCCCTTATGCGTAAGCGCAAAATTTCAGCATCTTCGATTTGGAAGCTTGTTTTAGAGAAAATTAAGTTTCTTTGGTTGTCTAGTTGTATTTCAGGAAACTCAATGCTGTCATTCACTTACAGTTTCTCCGATTACTTCTACTGTGCTTGGTGTTCCTTATTGTTCCATACCGACACTGATATCTTTAAAGACAGTATTCTCTAATTGCATACATGTTTCATTGCCATTATCATCATTCTATTGCTTCATTATAATCATAATCCTCCAATTAAACTTATAGCAATATAAAATTTTTGGTGATGATGATGATGACTTAAATTTTAACTAACTACAAATATGTATAATCTAACTACGTACATATGCAAAAACAATAACATTTAAGCGTTAAATTAATCTGAATTAATATCATCTGAGCACGCCAAAAACATGCCCAGAAGACTGGCAGCATTGCCACGTTGAATGGCAATGCTTACTTTTTGAGCAAAGATTGAACCGGCCCTCTAGTCACGTAAAGTGACGATCAGTCGGTGATAAATATCTTTGAAAAGATGACGTGCAATCGGACCCCACGAGCAAAAGTATATACCTATTCAAAAAAATATATATTAGATAAAATTGTATATGATCCTAATCTACTAGTTCTTTATTTTTATATGTTTCGGTTTATATTTAACAAGAATTATATATTTTTTTTAAGTATCACGGTAGACAATGATTCAACAATAAATAACAACAAATAAAATTGAGTATCTGTCATGTTCTTCTAGCACAGACAAAACTGCATAACGCAAAAACGTTTTTGCCAACTCTTAATCAACTGCTCATGCACTGTAGGAATTGTGCAAAAACTGTTCAAACGCTTTTGTTATATTTGTTACACTGCCAAAAATAGCAGTTGAGGATTTATTACCTTTTCAGTTAGTATCGTATGTCTTTTGCACATGTTGTGCACGATATAACGTAGATATTCTTGTGACGTCGTTGAAGACGCTACTTTTGAAAGTGAGAGTCTTCAACGCAGCCCATTTCAAAAGTATGGATATTACCGCTATGTTAAGGATATTTAGGAACATTCTTAGATATTATTGTTGTTTCTGACGATCTCAATTTCCTCCAGTGAAAGATTATAATGAGACTATGTTATAAAGACGAAATTTTGTACCGACGTTTGCTTGTGTACTATAGTATGTTTGTTATTGCTTTACGCTTAAGCGAGAGACTTCCAGATGTAGCCAACTCCTACAAAATTTATAGCATAGCATAGTTGGCTTTATAATGTTTCCACTGTTGGGACTCAGGCCTCCTCTGTAGGAGAGGCAATGGGCCGTAATACATCACGCGGCCCCAATGCGGGTTGGTGGATGTCACAGGTCTGCGAATTTTTTGGTTCTAGGCCATGCTGGTTTTCTCGCGATGTTTTCCTTCAACGTTTTGGGAGCAGTGGTGATGAAATAAATTACACAAAGTAATGCGCCTAGCTGGGTTTGAACCCGTGACCTACAACTCGTAAGTCGGGACCATTACTATTCGGCTACCATTGCTTTTACCAGCGACTTTGTCCATGTTAACGTAAAAAAATATCTTAATATTCATATAACAAGGCATGGTCTATGTGTGTACCGTTCTCAATTTCATCCGATCTAGTCCAGTTTTAAAAACTTTGTGGTATGTGCACAGGAATTATATGACTTGATTCTGCCATCATCTTTCTACCATCGGACAATCTGACGTACGCCGAGTATCCAGCCTTACTTTGTAAACACCTCGTACATTGAAGAACTGGAACAAATTGTCTTCCCGTCCGATTATAATTTAGGTGTCTTCAAGGCTAGAGTAAAAAGACTCCTACTAAACGAGTGCGATTCACTATCAACGATTGCATCACTGCTTACCATCAGGTGGGATCGCAATCAAGTAATAGTTTGTGTCATTAAAAAAAACTATAATTGAAGTAATGACCAATTCTACCTCTTCGAAGTTGAACATTTAATAAGCTGTTAGCTATGTCCTAATATATCTATTAAAGTGTTGCGGCCACTTAACCTTTTCACTGTAATCAGCGTGAAAGGACGTCAACGTTTGATATGCCGCGACTCCGCCAATGTGAATAACTTGACAAGCCATAAAAACGCTAAAAAAAACAAATTTTATTACAAATCATTTGGAACATTGTAAAATATTTAATGTACTCGTACATAATGTTCCTACTGCTGGGACACAGGCCTCCTCTCTAGGAGAGGGAATGAGCCGTAATCCACCACGCGTGCCCAGTACTGGTAGGTGAATGTCACATGTCTTTCAATTTTTACTTCTAGGACATGCCGGTTTCCTCATGATGTTTTCCTTCAACATTTTGTGAGCAATGTACTCGTGGTTATTATATTTTTTTAATTGACATAAACTAGTGCTTGACTGAGATCCCACCTAATGTTACAAATGTTGTACAATCGTTGATGGTGAGGCGCACTAGTTTATTAAGAGCCTATTCAGTCTAGCCATGAAGACACACAGCAGGCAAATTGTTCCAGTCTTTCGATGTACACGGTATAAACGAACAGGCGAAACGCTTAGTCCAGACCGTACAGGTTTTTATCTGTATTTTAGCATCGAAACTAGTGGGTACCGGAAGTGTTACACACTTCCGTCTGAAACTGTATAGAGTCTCTGAGCTTATCGTGAGATTTAGTCAAATTAAGATATGAACGGGTCTCAGTCCCTAAACTTACCGCGAGGTTTGGTCAAATTAAGATATGAACGGGTCTCAGTCCCTAAGCTTACTGCGAGATTTGGTCAAAACGGGTCTCAGTCCCTAAGTTTACCGTGAGATTTAGTCAAACTAAGATATGAACGGGTCTCAGTCCCTAAGCTTACCGTGAGATTTGGTCAAACCAAGATATGAACGGATCTCAGTCCCTAAGCTTACCGCGAAATATCGTCAAACCAAGATATGAACGGGTTTTCAAGAACCCTTCTGCTAATAAAATGTTGAACGTGACTCTAGTACAACTGAATGGTTTATTGTGTCCAACACATATCGCCAAATTACAGAATTCACTTAGTCGTGACTTATGATGATAATTTTAATGAGTATAGTTGTGTTGTTTTTGACTATTTTTTTACTTTCTTTATTTATTTTTGGATCCATACAAATTGAACAAAAAAACCTTTAGAAAATTTGATTTTCGCGTAACTAAGTAAAGTACAAGTAACGTTTTGATGACTTCCAAAATTCTAAAAAATCTGAAAAAAAAAAATTAAGACCAGATATGTAGTCGCTTCATGATAAATACTGGTACTTTGTTGCATCCGTTAGTACTGAGAACAAACAAATTAGTCTTACCTGATGGCTACAACCTAGAGGTAACTGAGAAAGTCTAGTCAAAAAAGGCCTCCTACCAGGTGGACTGATGATCTGGTGAGAGTTACGGGAATGCGATGGATGAAAGACGCAACATAAAAAGTCTACTAGATTCTTTAAAAAAAAATTGTCATCAAATATAATAGAAGCATTTTTTCCAAATACCAAAAATAGAAACATTAGGCAATTACGGAACTCGGCAACAGAGTGTCCATAAACAACCGCAGAACGATTTACTCACAGTATTTAGGATGTTTTTACACCATCATCAAGGATAATGGTGGTCCTACCTAGCTAATTGACATAAAAAACCGGTCAAATGCAAGTTGGACTCACGCACGAAGGGTTCCGTACTATTGTAAAAGGTTTAAAATTTCAAAATGTGTTCGATATGGGATTTGATACATGTGGAATCCTGGAAGAGCGCTGGGCTGGACCCACCACCGCGCCGCGCCGCTCCTTTTGATTACTACTACTCTATCACGTAATTGATGTTAGAAAGTAGCAGATTTTGAATTAATTTAACACCATTAGTGTAATTGTTGTAATGCGTTCCGATGTGAGGATAAACAAGCAAATAAAATGATCTATAAACTACTGGGGCAATAGATTGTGTGACTGTGAAACCCGGAGCTTTAGGACGAAGGTAAAGAAGGAACAAGAGATGGTTTTAGTCAGTAAAATACTGTCACGCCCTCTCACTCCGCCTAAGGCAAATGTCATTAGATGATTACTCACCTAAAAAAAACGGCCAAAAAAATCATGTATGTTGCATGGTTGGGTTGTATGTATTTATTTTATTCTATATTTTAGTATTTGTTATTATAGCGGCAGCAGAAATACATCATCTGTGAAAATTTCAACTGTCTTAGCTATCACGGTTCATGAGATACCTATAGCCTGGTGACCGACAGACAGATGCATACTGGGGCCAGGCATATCCTGGCCCCAGTAGTCATCTGTCTCCTGGCCGAGAGGGCGCTCGAGCCCCGGTATGAAGGCTTGAAGGAACGGGATGGGTTTTTTAGGCAGTAAGAGTCTGACACTATCTCCCTCTCCGCCCGAGAGCGGGGGTTGTCATTGGATGATTTTTCCCATCGAAAAAAAAAAACCGGCAGATTAACGGACAGTGCAGTCTTAGTAATAGGGTAATAGCCACTTTATATATTTATTTTATTTTTTTAGTATTTGTTGTTATAGTGGTAACAGAAATACATCGTTTGTAAAAACAACTATCTAATCATAACGGTTCATGAGATAAAGCCTGGTGACAGACGGACAGACGAACGGACAGTGCAGTCTCAGTAACAGGGTCCCGTTTTACCATTGAGTACGGAACCTTAATAAACCTGTAGGTACTTACAACTAAAAGAGCTATCTATACGTACGAATATTACCAGTCTCTTCAGTTCGTTTTTTTGTGGCTACGTTATTTAATAGGTCAAATAAATGACGCATCCAGTCCGTTTGTAGGTGAGTTTTTTGGCTTGCGTCTTTTTAGAATGGTGCTTGTAATTATACTTGTATTTTTCGAGTATTAAGGCGCCACTTTTAAGGCTATGCCTCAATAGGACGCCATGCGACATAGCCAGGACATGACAGGAAAAATGTGTGTAGCGACATATATGGCGTCACATAGGAACTAATCCTGCATTACGCAATTATAATTCTCCGCGTGATTTGAACATATAAAACAACCCGAAATTATCAGCAACAGTTGCCCACCAGATAAGTTTTTTTGAAGTGGCAAATCATCAAATAACTTTTCCCGTTCTAAGATAGCGTGAGAGAGTGAGTCTAGCCTTTACTAGCTATAACCCACCTTCAGCTCATCATCATCATCATCATCATTTTTTTTTTTGTGGGAAAATCATCAATGACAACCCCCGCTCTTAGGTGGAGCGGGAGATTGTCGGAAGAGTGTCAGACTCTTACTGACTAAAAACCCACCCCGTTCCTTCAAGCCTTCATACCAGGGCTCGAGTTGTCTTTCGAAACTAACCCTGGCCCCGGTAAGCTTCGACCCATCTGGGCCCCTGCTATTACTGACAACTCCTTGAGGCGCGCGGGAACAGTGCGCGCCGTCTACGACTTGGGCTTGGTCCGGACAGTTACCGGACGGTCGGACATCGAGATCATCATCATCATCAGGTTTTTTAATGTTCCTACTACTGGGACTCAGGCTTCCTCTCTAGAAGAGGTAATGGGCCGTAATCTACCACGCGGGCCCAGTGCGGAATCTACCACCTTTAGTTGCTCTTTGCGTTTCAGAACCACAGTATCTCTTTCAAAAACTCTCGTAGCCCTGTCGGCCTTATTGGGCCTCTATGGTTTTGCTAACATCTCTGCAACAAGTTTAAGAGCATCACTACGCGTCGTCTTTTAGCTAGGTCCTTACCGGATAGCCAGAAAGTGCGCTTCGCATTGCTCCTCGTCCGCAAGCCCGCGTAAGGTCAACTGGCAGATAATGCCTAAGGCATTAAGTCTGCCTTTGTACAGATTTTTTGTGCATAAAGCTTTAAATAAATAAATACTAAGAGGGAACAAAAAATAGCTAATACCTTTTCTTGTCGCGAAGTGGCAAAGCTAAGTCCCAACTGGATACTGATCTAGTGTTTACTGGAACATGAGGTTTTCAATTTTGTAATTCTGATCTAAACTAATACAATAATCTACACTAATATAATAAAATATATAATAAAAGATTTTTTTGTGGGAGGTAATCTCTGGAAGTACTAGTCCCATTTTTCCATGGCTTTATTTTATGTATGCGGGCGATGTCGCAGGCAAAAGCTAGTAGGTTATATTTTGTGTACCTAATACTGCCACGAACCCAGTAAATTCTTATAAGAATTATATTTCCGCTAAACCACGGAAGTCGGCCAATACCAATTTCAACATTTTCCATCAAACGCTATAAATCATGTTTAAATAACTGCAAAAAAATCATAATCACTAAATGGAATTAACTATGTTTGATATACAGCCTTTTACGATTACAACTTATTTATTTTATGACTAACTCATTATCTCGTTTGGTTAACTATCCTCGTCATTAGGCTGATAAAGTTGTAAAATATATTGGAACTACTATTTAAAGATTAAAACAAATATCATTTATAAAACTGGTTTTGATTACTGAGACTAAAGTTGTCTCTCTGAGCTCGGTGGTCGCAAGCGCAGTAGGTGTCCTAGGTTAGATCCTAATACTAGACAATGCGTTTGAGTTTTTCTATTGGATTCTTAGTAATAATCTATCTATGGATTCCTATTCTGATAATAGTAATAATTTGGATCCGCTTTTATTTCGAAATTAGCTGCAGCCAGTGGCTTCATCCACGCGATACTAGAAAAATATCCCAAAAGAAAATACTACCGAAACAAAACGTATCCTAAATGCTATTGTGGGATATGGGCTACCCGTGTTTCAAATTCCATCTAAATCTCTTCCGGCGTTCGAGCGTGAAAGACTAACAAACATACATACACACACAAGCTTTCGCCTTAATAATATTATTTAGTGTGATGGACCTGAATCGCTTTTATCTTCTTGCCTATATCCCATGTTAGGTACTTGAGGTCGATGGAATATGTTTTCTGGATTGATTATCTACGATTATCATATTAGCCACGCAGTCCATACATAGTTTAGTCGTCTTATCCCTCTTCTTGTAGCCATTTATATCCATAACTGTTTTACAGTCTTATTTTTTGGGGTGGGCAATCATCAACTGACTTCTCCCACTCTAGAGTGTCGTAATAGACCGTATCAGACTTTTACTGACTAAAATCCACCTTCCTAAACAATTTTCGATGAATTTTATTCAGTAAAAGTCTGACGCTCCCTTTTGCTCCACCCAAAGTGGGAGAAGTTAATGATTTCCCACCATACACCACCATCTTTTGCCGTAGAAATTTGAGAAGCCAAATGAAATGAGACGGTCACGTCTAGTCATGACGAATTATTAAATTATGAAATACTAGCTTTTGCCCGAGGCTTCACCCACGTACATAAAGTATAACCTATGTCACTCAGGAATAAAGCAGTTTGCTATCAGAGAAAATTTTCAGCAATCAGACCAGCACTTTCAGAGAATACCTCCTACAAACAAAAATCATAAAAATAAAAAACAAAATTTAGTTCTTTATTATAATAATTTAGATAGTGTAGATTAGCGCATCAAAGGAACCAGTTCTCAAAAAATATCTTTAGCGAATCAGACCAATATTTATTTATCAATCGTCTAGCCATTCAATAAACATAAATTGATTTCAGATAAACACTAAAACTTAAACGTAAAGTAATAAACATTTAAATCAATCAGGCACTAATGTTCTCTAAATATTGTTTGTTTTCAATGACTTAATTTGCCACAAATCTTTCGCACACTTAACTTTTCAAAACACAGATAAGATAAATCGGATCGATGTCCGTATTAGAACCGGTTTTTAAAACTATCGCGCTTGTGTTCTCATTTTTCATTAGTCATGTTTAAGACCCATGAAACGCATGTGACTAAGGAACTCCGACACCGTAGGCACGAGTTTATGGACGACGGGCAATGGGTAGCTCACCGTCTGACCGTCCGGTAAGGACCGAGCCTGTCTTGTCAATTGAACGTAGTGTTCAGCGCGTGCCTTAAAGAGCTGTCAGTAAAACCGTAGGAGCCAAATGTGACCGAAACCCGCTTAGGCCAAGTCGTCGACGGCGCACACTGTTCCCGCGCGCCTCAAGGAGTTGTCAGCAACAGCAGGGACCCAGCTGGGTCGAAGCCTACTGGGGCCAGGGTTAGTTTCGAAAGACAGCTCGAGCCCCGGTATGAAGGCTAGAAGGAACGGGGTGGGTCTTTTAGTCAGTAAGAGTCTGACACTATCTCCCGCTCTACCCAAGAGCGGGGGATGTCATTGGATGATTTTTTCCCACCATAAAAAAAGGGCTGCCCGTTACTTGATTTCGAATTGTTTTAGATGTTGAATGTTCTAATCGCGCAAAGAATCGTGATGCAGAATTTTGAATTGTAGTTTCTATATGGAATCATAGATGTCGCAACATATCCGTTTTTATTATAAACCCAAAAGATATCTATAATAGAAAACTGACCTCTAATAACTGAAGATTCTAAAGATATTTTGTTGTGTCTAATTGACAAAATCAATTTACACCATGCAACTGAAATAAAAATGGCACAAAAAAATTATTGCAAAGCTATATCAAAGAAAACTGTTTGGCTTATTTAACTAAAGAAATCAATTTCAACGGTCATACAGCCTATAGTGTAAACTTTATTTGTAATATTCTAGGAAAAGATCTTTTCAATACATATTTGCCTGTTACGGTCTTCCCGTCCGATTAAAAAGGTGTCTTCAAGGTTAGAGCACAAAATTGATAGGTACAGAAGACAATCTCATGTATGTACTTCACTTTTTATACCTACGCTCGGTGGACGCACACTAATGAGTGTTTGAGCCGGAACTGTTCGACGAGTGATCCGAGACGCGACCGAGACATCGTGTCTGTGAGCGGTGTCTATGTGTACGTTGCTCGAGCGCGCTTTGTATGTAGATTGACTTCAGTACCTATCTATTTTGTGGTTAGAGGGAATAGGCTTTGATAAACTGCTGCGCCTCACAGCCAACGAGTGCATTACTGCTTACCATCAGGTGTGATCGCAGTCAAGCGCTAGTTTATATCAATAGGAAAAATTTTATGTAATAGTAGGATGGAACATCTTTGATAGGTTCCGCTTGGGTTTCGAAAGTTTTCAAGAGTCACCGTTGCCTTGGAACGCAAAGGCAATTGACACATGTGATTTTAGTCAGTAAAAGTATAAAACTCCATCTTGCACCACCCAGAATATAAAAAACCAGTCAAGTGTGAGTCAGACTCATGCACCGAAGGTTCAGAGCTTGTAAATAATTCGATTCCCGAATCAATTTAAGTTTCAAAGGTTTTCAAACCGCGGAAAAAAAAAAGTATTAATATTTTGTGATAATACTTTTCCCTTTACTTGTGCTGTAAGAACTTACTTCTTTGGTAAGAAGTAAAAAATATTAGGATTCTAGTTCAATGGAAAGTACCTAATAAATTTTGAAATCTATGCGACAGTATAATATATATGCTCCTAAACGGACCATAAACAACCTTACTACGCGTTCCAAATGAGAATAGGACCGATTTCTATGTTTTGACGTCTCGTCGAACTGTCAAATCGAAGAAATTTTGGCAAAATTGAAGAACTTGGAGATGAGCAAAATTGAACCACTGAACTCTGATCATACTATTTTCGTTCACATTTCATAAATAAATTAAATTTTTCGTAAATTAATTAATGTTTCAAAATTTCTATCCTCGATTTGACAGTAAATCGTGACGTCACAACATGGCGGGCGATCCTATTCTCATTTGGAACGCATTGTACGTATCTTCAGATTGCTTAACTTAGAAGGTATCTAGTAGACCTAAGTATTTGATATTATTTACAGCTTACTTCGGAAAGGGTCTTGACAGAGAGACGGACAGACAGCAAAATGATCCTAAGGGTTCCGTTTTTACCGTCTTAGGAGCGGAACACTAAAAACACAGACTTTCGAGATTCTAAATAGTCTTTAGAATAGAATAGAATAAACTTTATTGTACACCAAAAAGTAATACAGTTTAAACAAAAACTTAAATTAACGGGCACAAAGGCGGTCTTTGTCTAAAGAATCTATCTATCTATCTGCTTAGTCTTTTCCTAACTATATTTGGGCCACCTTTCATTTTCACCAGCTGGACGCCATGGAGCTACTTCCTATCTGCCCTCCATAACCCAGTATTTGGGCAACACCATACCCATTGGAAAAACAATTGTCAGACTTCCTGACATTCTTTGTCAGAAGTCGTTACGGATGTGTCGACTTTGAACCCGAACATAGTTGGGTATATGACTGGCAGATAGACTACATTAATTGTACTTCATATCTACACAGTCATCATCATCATCTTATCAGCCGAAAGACGTCCACTGTTGGACATAGGCCTCCCCCAATCGTCGCCACAACGACCGGTCTTGTGCGTCACGCATCCATCGGATTCCCGCGACCCTGACCAGGTCATCGGTCCTTCCAGCGCTGCGTCTTCCGGTACGTGGTCGCCAGTCCAGAACCTTTCGTCCCCATCGACCATCTGGTCTGCGTGCAATGTGCCCTGCCCATTGCCACTTAAGCGATTCTTCGAGCTATGTCGGTAACCTAACACAGTAGATAATAATGATTATAATATTCCACAATTATCACACAACGCCATCTTGTCCCAAACTAAGCACAGCTTCTGCCATGAAGACTAGATAACTGATAAACTTACGTATATATTTCTAAGTACATACTTAATATAGATAAATTACACCCAGACACAGAGCAAATGATTGTGCTTATCGCACAAATATTTGTCCTGGTTGAGGATCGAACCCACAACCTCAGACTTAGCAGTCAGGGCCACTAACCACGAAATCAACAGGCCAGTAGATTTATTGTAAATAGTTTTCACAATTATCCACACATTTTCTTTCGTAAAGGGTGACATATTTTGGTGTTTTATTCACATCCTATTTATCAGTAGATCGATATTTTATTAAAAAAAGTAAATAATAAAAAAGAAATGTAGACCAAAGAAATATAATTGTGTTTCACGGAACGCAGGTCAGAGGGCGCTGTCGGTTATTTGTGGCGTTCCGATGGCTGACCATGGCTTTTTTTAATTGTATTAAAACGTATCAACGAAAACGCGGAGGTAATTGGATCGAGATACTAGATGTGGCTACATTAGGAAGTATGTTTAATTTCAAATGGAATATGCGGAAAGAAACATAACATTTTACAAACATAATTAGAAAAGTAGACTTTTTTTCGGTGGGAAAATCATCTAATGACATCCCCCGCTCTTGGGCGGAGCGGGAGATAGTGTCAGACTTTTACTAACTAAAAACCCACTCCTGTTCCTTCGTTGCCTTTCGTACCGGGGCTGAGCTCTCTATCGAAACTTAGGTTACTTCTGTACTTTTTTACTAATAACCTAAATAATATATCAGTAGGTAATTTATAGACATAAGGAAAAAGAAAAAACATGGCATTCAAATTCGGACGAAATATAATTTTAAAATGCAAGTTTAAAAAACTTACATTTTAAAATTGTGTCGCAGTTTCGATTCTCATAGGAAAATTAAATGGGTGTTCCAGATCTGAGAATCTTGTATATTGTGAGTTTACACATTTGTAAACGCACTCACTATAGAGGAGTATTTCGGTGTGGTACAGTACATATAAAAAAAAAAACAAGTATTAGACATAAAAGCTCCTGCAGACAGGCGCGACGTAATAATGCGACATTCAACCTTAACCCCGTACATACACTCTGACACTTCCAGTACTATACATCGTTGATAAAACCCAAATCAACCATTACAGATCGCCATTTTTTTTCCACTACGTCACGCCACATTTCTATGCCTGACATTAAAAACCGATTGTTAACCTTGTACCTAACTGCAATACTGCTCCCATTCCTAAACGTCACATTTCCAATATGACATATCGCTCAACATTATGAACTTTTTAAGACAAATGTAGCTCATTAACTGTCAAAAAAATCGGAGTGTGGTTCGGAGAATGTGTGTAATGTCAGTTTTGAAAAAGGAATTAGTTTTTTTTTCGAAGGTGTGGTTGAAACAAGTGAAGGTTTTAATATTAGTAATAGGCTTGTCATTTAGGCTAAGTTTATATGACAAGAGATTGACGTGTAGAACTGCTAATACTTATACTACGTATGTTGCATATATGTCTAATTGTTTGCGAAAGAATAAAGTTTGGTCATATTTATAATTATAATATCGTTCCTAATTTTATTCGTCTAAATTAGAAAATATTTTGTGGTAGTCAAAAGTTGTAGTTGTATTGTAATTGGCTACGACAGCAAATGTAATTCTGAAAATGTAAAAAAAATATTGTGTTTTCTCAATAAAAACATCATAATATAAAATTTAATTCTGGAACTGTAACCACAATGCACACATAAATCCAAATAAATCCAAGAACTATAGAAAAATACAGTATTTACCATCAATTTATTGAGGCGACGAACAGTAAACAAAAAATACATACCCAAATGCGTACTCGCGGTATTTCTTGAATAACATAATAAAATATTAAGATGGAAACACAAAGATCTTTTTAAAAACAAAATACCCAAGATGAAGCCCATCGCGGATGCGAGCAAATATTTAAATTTCAATTCGAACGTCGCATATCAATGGAGAGCCATAAGCCACCGGATTTTTACTTTTTTTTAGTCAGCCTGCACTGAGACAATAAAGAAAAAGCCATAGAGGGAAAAAGAAAAAACAATTCAAAAACAGCATCTAGATTCGAGACACTGGCTGATTCGAGGTTCGAAACAAAAGAACTCGGCTCCTGCCTGACCGAGATCTTGGCGTACTCGGGCGCATCTCGTTTACTTTTTTATTTTACTTTTTTTTTTGTTACGTTGCATCCATGTGATTTCTTTTCTCTGATGCATCACAATGAGACGGCCTATCGAACGTCAGTAGCTATTTTTACAATAATTACATACGATTTGCAATGATAAATATGTGTTCGTTCAATGAAATATGGAGATAACGGCCATTAAAGTTCTAGTAATAAAAACCCATATTGCACGGTAATAACTACGTAGAACAAACTTAAGTGTTGTTAATAATAAAGAAAAAGCAAAATACGTTTCTGTATAAAACAGCAAGACAAAAAAAGGTAAAAACAAAAATGTTCAGACTCCACAGAAAAAAGAATACAACGATTTGTTACTAGTAAAATAGTGATCTCGAACTTGTTAGTAAGAAAAAGCTACTGCACTTTAAAAACCGTAATAAAATAGCTTAATTCCCAACATATTTTCTCAGATCAATTAAAAACCGGGCACTATTGAGAATTATTTTATTTCTCTAGTTGAAAAAAATAAATGTTGTTGCTACTTGTTTATTAGTAATTATGAGCAATCGCTATAATTAACTGTATTTAATACCAATGAGGTTGTAATCTTGATCAATGTTAGATCATCGCCGCATATATTATTTATCTGTGCATGGGAAATAATATGAAGGAACAGGATTCGAAATTCGAATAGGATGTACGCTTACTCATTCTTGCCTTTATCGAGTAACGTTCTTTGAAATTTAAAAAGTAAAAACGTTAGTCGATTGTTTTGTAGAACCCATGTTTTTTCCTGATACTGTTTTTATTTCATTATTTTATTTTCTACGCTTCGTCATTTCTTAGTGTAATCTTTACATAATCTGGAATTTTCTTACACGAAAGTATCTTGGTTTTCCTTATGTGATTGTATTATCCTAGTCTCAACTGTTTTAATGAAAAGCATTGGGGTTTCCAAACATATTTTTTTTAAATAAAATTATTATATTAGAAATGGAAAACCTTTTTTTAGATATTTTTTTGTGTACATTAATTTGTTTAATGTACATCAATGATGATGTCTCTAGTTAGTTAGTTATTTTATCTGAATAAAACGTTATTATTAATTAAGTTTGTTCAGTTCCCAAACATTTTTCTAGTGCTGTCGCTTTTTCTTGTTTTTTCTTGAAAATGTGTTCTTTAGGCAACTCTGCTAAGTTAGGCACCTATTTGGCATCACACTGATTATAGCTTTATTTCTTCATTGTGTATTGTTAGTAGTAGTCTTTTTTCTTTCTATGTTATTTTTTATTATTATTATTATTTGTTATATTTCTTTCAAACATTTGTACCAAGCACACCTGCATTACTCTTTCTCCATCACCAAAAACCGTACGTTCCACAAATATTTGGACCCAAATTCTTAACACCTACATTAGCATGTAGGACTGTTTGCTGGAGGGTGCCGTGTGGTAAGTAGCGGCCGAATTAACACCACCACTTAGCAGTTACTTACTTACGGGGTTGAACGCAGGTGGTCTTTGTTTAAATGTTTTCTTTTTTTGAGGCAGACAGTATTTTGAGGTGGTTATAGAGTATTCATGTTGTTTATAGTGTTTTTTTTTTAAATTTGGAGTTTGAAAATTTGGAGCTGGCTGTTATCAATCAGAACTAAATGACGTTTAACTGGTTTTTGAATTGGGAATTTGAAGTCAGAACTTTTCTCACTATGTGAGAGAATGAGCCCTAATCCAGAACGCGTGTCCGGTCACACGTCTTCGAATTTTTCGTTCAAGGCACCTCACGATGTTTTCCTTCATCATTTTGAGAGAAGTGATGAAAATATAAATTACGCAAAGTACGACGTTCGATTGGTAAGAAGGGATAGTTACCAATGCCCTACCTCTGCTCTATAATGTAACTCATAACACGATTTAAAAGATTGTCCATGGAGTTTCTGCGCGCTCTTCTTCATAGTGATCTATGGTTTGTAACGTGCAATTTAGCTTCACTTTTTTGACTGACCGATATTTTGAAAATTTGAAAGTGCCTGTAAATGGTTTTTTATCTGATTCGGATTTTTTTTTAAGTAAAACATAGTAAACTCTAAACCATTAACAAGCATTCAACATATAGGTATCTACACATGTTTTTTTTTTCTTAAAAACTTTAACAATAAATCACTGAATGTTAACAGCGTACGTTATTATTAGTCCAAAGCCTCGACTTTGGAACTCGGAACAAAATAGTTCGTCAGGCTTATCAAAGCGGTATTTTGTGGGCCATTCGAGATACGTCGCATCATTCAGTGCGCTTCTATGAACGTTCACATGAAGCTACGAAAGAGAATGAGTCTTTGGATATGGTCAAGAAGATTGTTATAACTTGTTGTTTTTTGTGAAGTTAATTTTAAAAAAAAAAAACAAATACTGACTGTAGTTCTTTTTAGGGTTCCGTAGCCAAATGGCAAAAAACGGAACCCTTATAGATTCGTCATGTCCGTCTGTCTGTCTGTCTGTCTGTCTGTCCGTCCGTATGTCACAGCCACTTTTTTCCGAAACTATAAGAGCTATACTGTTGAAACTTAGTAAGTAGATGTATTCTGTGAACCGCATTAAGATTTTCACACAAAAATAGAAAAAAAGCAATCAATTTTGGGGGTCCCCATACTTAGAACTGAACGTCAAAAATTTTTTTTTCATCAAACCAATACGTGTGGGGTATCTATGGATAGGTCTTCAAAAATGATATTGAGGTTTTTAATATCATTTTTTTCTAAATTGAATAGTTTACGCGAGAGACACTTCCAAAGTGGTAAAATGTGTGTCCCCCCCCCTGTAACTTCTAAAATAAGAGAATGACAAAACTAAAAAAAATATATGATGTACATTACCATGCAAACTACCAACGAAAATTGGTTTGAACGAGATCTAATAAGTAGTTTTTTTTTAATACGTCATAAATCTAAAAAAATAAATTTTTATTAAAACATCGATCAAAGTTACAACGAACTACAAGAACTTTTATATTATGTTAATTGCTGCTACGGAACCCTCCATGGGCGAGTCCGACTCGCACTTGGCCGGTTTTTTAATTTTTTTTATTGATTGGCTCGCGTTTGTTTGCTGTATCAACTGACGGTTAGCGAAGAGCACGCTTGCCTAGAAGCAACCTATTCTTTCTCGACTTAGAAAGCTATCTGAAAACAAAGATTCCGGCAGGGAATTCCACTTTTTAGCTATACCTATAATAAATGTGATCCCAAGACATTGTATGCGCTTAAGGGTAGTGTACAAATGCAGTTGCTCCAAATCTAGGTTAATTCATAATCTTTTGAGGTTAATCTATCATCTTTTGAGAGCCTAATGGAATAATATGTATCTATCCATTTAAAATTTTCCTGAAGTTATCATTTTAAGCGTCTTTTTTTGAGATGACAAATCATCATTGTTGTCATCGTGGCTTGAGCGGAGTTTAAAAGAACTTTATGAATTTAATTTGCGTAACTATCTTATGCAGGATTGTCTTTTTGGCCACTAGTATAAATATTTTCCTTCATCAGTCTTAATTTTTAACTAAAATCGTTTCATGAACAATTTAACTTATCTGAACTCAATGTTAGATTCGGGTTTGTCACAATTTACACCCTTTTCACTTTCCTGAAGACTTAATATTATCTTCACTATATTTTTTAATGCAATGCCACATCCAAAATCCTCCAAGCATCATAGCTCTATAATCTCAACATAACCTAATCGCTAGCCATTACGTTCTACCAGAACTAATTCACTCCGCCTTATCATAATTTGAATCGACATTCTGGATGACTTTTGTATGACAAACCTCTGTTTTCTTATACGGTTATTAATTTTTGTAACGTAGGTAGCTGTACTATGAATTTTAGTGTGCTCATTACACGTTAAAGTTGAGGACAGTTCAGTCAACTTGAGTTTTGGGTCAAATGTGATATTGTAGACTGAGGTGCAAAATGTGTTATCTTTATAGATTCTTATGGCTTAAGACATTTTGTAGCAACATCTATGACGCTACATATCAACTAACCTACGAAATTCAGCCCGTAGTCGTCTCTTGGGGCAGTTGCCAAATCAGACAGACACCTGGTCTGGTCGAAGGATCCTTCTTTTTCAAACGACGTGTGCGGGGCATTACTCTCTGTTAAATATCACTATTTATTGTGGGCTTCTATAATAGCATTCTGGCCTCATCTGTTATAGGTGAGGCTGCAATGGTTTATCGTATTATTATTGTGAGCTTAAGGTTGCGAGTAGACTAGTTAATATATATTTAAAATATTTATATATTATATCATGATGACATAGAGTATTCTGTACAGAAAAATCCCCGAAAATAAAATGAGATTAAAAAATATATAATTGTGAAACTATAGTAATTTTTATGGTTTTGTATTGATAAATGGGCCGGGTATCTAAAACTTAAAATTTCTTAAAATATTATCCATTTCTAAATCAAGACCATAATCTAAGATAACATTTGATGGTATTATTACTAAAGCTGTGAATTATTTTATTCTGTATACTGTATATTGCGAGAATAATACGGCTAGGGTGTGGAATTGTTAGAAAAAATCATAGCTACTATGAAAAAACACGGATGTACAACATCCGTGTTTTTTAATTTTGATTTTGTTAATAAAAATCTGATATTCCCTCTCGATTCAACCAGTCGGGGAAAAGTTATTTGATTTCCCACCCAACAAAAAATAAATTAAAATATATTTATATCATAGTATATTTTTATGTGTTGAATTAGAAGTGTATCTATATTCACCAATAAATAGATAAAGTATTTATTTGCCACAAAACAAAACATATACAAAAACACAAATAAATTATAAAATTAAACAATTACACAAATGCAACAACAAAATGAAAAATAATAACACATAAAAGTATTTAGACAAAAAAAAAAATACATACTTAGACAGGAGCCATAGTGCGGTTTGCATCTGTGTTGCACCAAATGGCCAATGGTCCAAATAACCATAAGAAGCATAGCCCATAGCCAGTATCCAAACCTAAAATATGTACATACTGAAAGAGGTAAACCCGTGGTAAGTACATAAAATAAAATTAGTGAGCAGTACATTTAAAACTACACTTGAAACAAAGGCTGGAAGACAATAGCGGGGTCAGACGGAGACATTCCGGTTGAAAGTTTATGAACCTGAATCATGAGACCTTAAAAATAGAATAGAAAGTCTTTTAAAATGCTGTTTAGTGAAGTTTAGCAAGGGATTAACTTTGACTTGACTAGAGACAAAGATGTCTATGTAAACACTAAAAGTGGGTCGCTTCAACTAACTTAAACCAATCCAGTCAATCAGTCAAAGTATTTATTTCAAATAAACCATTTATTGTACTTTCGAATTGTCAAAAAGTCAGTCCGAAAAAATATGAAAAAATTATAGAGAAGAATGTGCAAGAAACTCCATGGAGATTCTTTTAATCATGTTATGTATAACAAATATTTCGATATATTTCTTGTCACTACTATTATATGAGAGCAATGTAAATGAAGTGAAAAAAAAAACATTCTAAATTTAGAAATATATACAATTTAATTTTATTAAAAAAAAATGAATTTACAACACCGCTCAAATACGGATGATTCGGATACTTTACGGTTATAGATGACAAATAGTGAAGTATTTAATTTTATGGTTAATTAAATGTTGCACCATCATGTGAACTTATTTATGATACAATTAAAATTACAGCCAAAATTATTTCCACGGATATTATAATGTGGATTTCCTTTTCTGCATCTTACGTTGACTCACTCAAAGACTGACAAATAATAACAGCACATCCAAAATGGCTGAAACTTTGGTGAGTAACTGTTAAAAGACGCATATTATATTCACTTTTATTGATGAGTACTACTATCTTCACGTTGTAGTCCGAAACTTTTCAGACCACCTGAGTGGATCTTGATGCAACCCACTCTAAATATCGCTATGCTATTTGTATCATTTTGCTTCTAGACAGAAATAAACCAAAAGTTAGGTCTATTGACCCCAAACAGTTGTCAATACTTTAATGTGTTTTAGAACCAAATAACTGAGAGTATTTTTTACTCAATCATGATCGTTATTTTGTTGTTCTAGTTATATTTTTAATATAAATGGAGAAACTGACTGACTGACATATCAAAGCACAGCCGAAACTACTGGGTATTAACATTTTGCACTATGTTTCCTTTTATTATGGAAGCGGGCAATAAGAGAGGATTTTCCAAAAATCACTCCCTAAGAAAAAAAAAATTGGGTCAAAAGTTTGCATTGAGAAAGCTAATATTTCATATAACCATAATCAGCTTTTTAATATTCCCATTCCTGGGACTCAGATCTCCTCTCTATGCGAGGGAATGAGCCATAAACCACCACGTAGACCTAAATCTGGTTGGTATATGTCACATGTCTTCGAATTTTTGGTTTAAGGATATGCCGGTTTCCAAACGATATTTTTCGTCATCGTTTTGAGAGCAGTGGTGATGAAATAAATTGACACAAAGTAATGCGCCTGGGTGTATTTGAAATTGCGACTTATAACTCATAAGTTACCGTTACCACTGGGCCACCACTGCTTTACATATTTGTTTTTATAATATAAATGATGGGTGATCGAATCAGAAATGAAGATATCCGCGGCAGAGTCAGGGTTGCTGACATGGCACGAAGAATCGCCAAACTTAAGTGGCAATGGGCAGGGCACATTGCTCGCAGAACGGATGGCCGTTGGGGCCGAAAGGTTCTGAAGTGGCGACCGCGTACTGGAAGACGCAGCGTCGGAAGGCCTCCTACAAGGTGGACCGATGACCTGGTGAATGTTGCCGGAATCCGATAGATGCGAGACACACAGGATCGTGCATTGTGGCAACACTTGGGGGAGGCCTATGTACAACAGTGGCCGTCTATCGGCTGAAATGATGATGATGATGATGAATATAAATGACACTACAAACAGAAATAAAAAGACAAAGACGTCACATTAATTATCTACATATAAGTGGAAGTCTACAAAGTCTTACAGCAATCCCATTTCAACAAACAAGGAGCCTAATAACTTTCTCCAGAACAATTAATTCTCGACGATGTCTGCCGCTATCAAAGTCATCTAGTGCCGGTCAGGTCATCTACGCATTTAGTTTAAATCTTATGCCCAATAACCTATTGTTAGACTCAATATAACCACATACAAAAGTCACGGCTGGCTTCCATATTGGCATATTGCAGGCCCTACATGGTAAGGACCTAATGACCTACGACATTTCAACCAGTAACTCTGTCCCTCTCAGTATTTACGCGTGCGAGAGAGAGAGACGATCTCCATAATAGAATATCTGTGTTTGTTTTATTCGATTTGTAAGTGGCTAGGATACAGAATCTGCAGTTTCTCATATTGTTTCTTTACTAGTGTGTGTGTGGTTATTTTTTCTCGTTTTTCGGTGAATAATAAACTTTCCCATGGATTGGTATAGGATGCGAAATGCATTAATGTATTTCTTGAAGCTGTGTTTTTGTCACTACGAGATTATGTTGTGACTCACTCAATGAAACAAGCTAGATCTTTTGTGGGGGATAAAAATGCTGATTGGTGCTTATTCGTCTAATGTCTTAGAATCACGATTATCTTATACTCTCATGTTCTTAATTGATAAGAAATATTAACACTTGATCCAAAAATAATAATTCATTTATCATATTCAAAGCGATATCAACTCTATCCCGTCTATGTTGTTATTTGAAGGCTACAGGAAAAAACTTCTAAACTTTAAATGTGTTTTTCTCCAAATCAGTCATGAGGAAATTTCCTGTTTTCGCCTGTACTTTTCATTTGATTTTAATTTTCGAACAACCTCATTACACATCCCAAAGTAACACTCTCAAAATATGTACATAAATAAGGCCATTTATCAAAATCTACATAACAAGCCATTTAACCCATACCAATTACATTGCTTTTACCAATAATAACAAGAAAAATTACACACTAAAATATGTCCAATCATTGACCGAAAGTGGTCGTAATCACTTTAATATACGTCCTTAGTACACATCGAGCCAAAATTATTGATGCTTTGAAAACTGTAATTTGTTTACGTTGAAAAATGTGCGTAAAAGGCATGCATTATAAAGATAACGTTAGGATAATTGCATATCATGACAAGTACGGTATTTTGTGAGCAATATCGGTATGATCTTATTCGTTGGTCGAATTGGGTTGCGTCACTAATGAGCTGAGGAATGCCAAGAGCGAGTCGAATAGGTACCGATTGTTGCAATTATTTATGCTGTTATTAGTGGAACAAGAGTTAAGAATTGCTTCCTGATCATTTTATGTTTTATTAATGTGTTTTTGACAAACTAGTTCAAGCACACGACGAACTTTCCACTGCGCACCGGTACCTCACACTTGGGGATCAATTATGCAGATAATAGTTTTTTTTTTTTAATTGATATAAACTAGTAATGATCCCTCCTGATGGTAAACAATGATGCAAGCTTAGATGGCCTATTCACTCTAGCCTTGAAGACACCTAAATAATAATTGGCTTGAAATACCACAGCTGGCAAATTAAAACAAAAATATATATTTTTTTTTATTTTGTATAAACATGATCGTTTTAAAAAAAGTATGCAGTAAATAATGACAGATTAAAATCATAAATAACTAATACCACCTGTTAAAACATTAAGCTTAAATATCAATTTCAAAAAGCCATACCTTGGCAACATAAATAAATCAATCATACTTCGACACGAGACACGAGCATTATGGGTTTAACCTCTGCTCTTTTAGCAACCTAACCCTCACTACAAACTACATTACGCAAAAGATATGACATTTAAAACATAATCAATCATTCACAGAAAAAAAAAATAGAAAAAAATTACAATAAAGTTGATAAAAGATACAGTCACCATTGCCCACTTTACACCGATTCGTCGAGACGAATAAGGTAATAAGTGCTTAGTGTTTTATGATCGGTTTGCCATGCCATATAAGTCAGGTTTTGTCAATAATTAGCGCTCCTCCCATGCCCATTCTTGCCAGTTTTCTGGCGCCTGGCAATGATTGGCGTATGTCGGCGTTGGGACGCTAATGAAAAATGTTTAGCGCTTCTTTTTTTTGTTTTATGATGCTCCATGCGCGTTTCCATATTAGGAGTGGTCAACTGGTTGCTGGTTATCTTTTTTAAGGCAGCTAGTATTTAGTATTTTGTTATGTAGTTTTTACATATTAAGAGGCAGTAAGCAAATAGCTTGTTTATTCAGTTATATAAAAACTTCAATGTAGAAATGCTTAAATGTGCAATATAACTTTAATTTCGGAAGTCGGTGTTTTTTATAATAGTTATGCCTCTTAACAAAGACTTCCAAAATAGTTTTTGAAGTCGATTAAAAATACTACCTGCTTTCAGTGGCTTCACCTGTGTGAAAGTAGAGAATCGTGCCTAGGGAACATAATTCCGGGATTAAAAGTATCCTACAGCTATTCTAGGACTTTATGTGCTAATCAGGAGCCAAATTTCATCCAACTCTGTTCAGCCGTTCGTGCGTCAAGAAGTAACAAACATACACGCACAGAATCACATTACAATATTAGTGTGATTTTAATTTTTCCCGTTGAATTACGAAACATTTTTGACGTAAAATCAGAAATCAAAATTACATTTTTGTCGCTAGTAACATGATAATTAAATAAATTACAAAGTACATAGTAACACCATATTTAACACTATGTCATACATACGCAATGTCTTCGTCACACAACAATTGAAAGTACGGTTTCAGTTTAATACCACTCTAATTTCTCGATCCCGACTTGCTAGAGTAAACTTTACGTTAGTGACGTATACAGATTTTATAGTAAACTTGTGTAATATTTACATTTTTATTAGACAACGATTTTTTTGGCAGGTGAGAAAAGTCAAAAATCTTTATAAATATGATTTTTGTAACCCATTTGACTCAGTACGCAATCAGTTATTAGAAAAAGGGATCGTGTTTTTTGGCCACCACTGTAAATATTTTATTGTTTTTTTTTCCAAATAATTTCATGAACCGTACTAATGGTAATCACGTTATGGGTCTGTAGTCGTTTGGGCCCGCTCGATGTTGGTCCCGCGGGCCCAAACGACCACACAATTTATTTTATTTATTTTTGGTGGTCGATTGGGCCCATATACAAATTTAAAAAAAAAACCATTGTTTAAAGCTACTGGTGGATACAGTCAAGTGCAAAAGTGGTAAGTCAAAATATAATAAAACGCAATTCAGTTAGATTTAAAAGTTTATTAAAGATATTAAAAAAGTAGGCCTATGATTGGATGACCCGAGCAGGTAATCCGTAAAAGGCCCAAATGCTTGACCTTGAAATTAGTAGTGCTCGTACACTTAATTTAGGTATTATTATAGTAAAAAAATATGTGGTTTTAATGTTTGTAGACAAGTGTGGCACGTAAGTGTAAGTACGTAATTGAATAAATCAAAAATATATATTCTCAGTAATATAAATAATATTAGATATATATACATATTTTAAGTCATAAAAATAAAACTATAAGATTTGACTTTCTTTCATGACTGTACTTATAATAAAATTGGGCGATGGGTCCAATCGACACCTTCAAAATGGGACTGTGTCGATTGATCCCGCGGACCCAAACCGAGCGGGCCCAAACGACTACAGACCCGTTCTATGCTTGACTCAGTTCGTTCTTTACCTTCCACCTCCAGTTGGTCTCAGCCGTCTTTTTCAGGCTATATTCTTGCACCATTCTTCAGTCATTCCAATGACTCCCAAGGCATATAGCGCCGTTCAGGTTCTTCACCGGCGATGTTAATCGACCACTGTGCCATGCTCTGGAGCAACAGATTCTGAACGGGAGCGCAGTGGTTGATATTCGTCTGGGGAAGACGTCTGTCTCTTCTAAATCGTACACTCTTGACAGAGTGGTCGTGATCATGTCTGGGTCGAGTCCTGCAACACAGCCTCTCTCGCGATGCGATGTCATGCAGCGCTGTGTTTGGCGGCTTGGGAGTTTTCGTTAACGCTGCAGTGTGTCACCGATTTAATGAGATTTGTCCACCGTGTTGGAGAGCGTTCACGTGACCTTTTGCCCTGAACTTCCCCCTCTACCACCAATCGTTCCATCGAGTTTTCGTTACGTTATATGTCCGAAGAATTTGAAAGAGGAAAAGACTGTAAGTGAAGTAATGGAGCCGTTATTGACAGCCCCTTACTGTCCCCTCCCGAGCCCCCGGTAAGGGCAGAAGATGATGATACTGATATCTGCATAATTGATCCCCAGGTGTGAGGTACCGGTGCGCAGTGGAAAGGTCGTGGTGTCGCCAATGATGACAACGGAGGCGGCGCGCGGGGACGCCGACCAGAGCGTACCTACATATACGACGCACTCCACAAGCCAACATGTTCACGAGGTAAGCATCAATTTCTTTTTTTTATACTCCAATTAGGATATAGAATGTCCTTAATCAGCAATATTATTATTTATTTATTTACTTCATTAGCCATCTTTTAACATTGCTTTTATACTTAATACTATACAAGAAAACAAAAGTAATTATAATTTAACTTCGAGAACTATAAATAAAAAAAAACACAAAAACAGCAAATAAGCTAATTATTCCAAATAAATATGCATGTAATTTACAGTTCCCTTGATAAACGGTGTATGTCAAATAAAAAAATAAATTCATATTCCACCATTACTAATTTCAATAAAAGTAGTGAACAAAATTAATGTACAGATAAATCATTAAAAATATAACCACGATTATATGAACTATAAATGCATGTATAAGGGTTGGAATGGACAAGAACAATTAGTATGCAAAGTATTCAATTTCAAAACTCACGTCAAATTACATTTGCGCTTGGTACAATACAAGATCCTTGGGGACTTGATTATTAAGACCAGTAATATGACGATTAATAATGAAAAGGATTGAATTCCAAATCACGTCAGTGAAAACACCAAATATCGTAAAAAGAAACGGCGAAATCAGTGAATTTCCATTTAAACTTGTCACGCAAAAACTTTGTCCAATTACATTTACATGTACCTGCTACGCACTCAAAGTACTTGTAAAAAAAAAAACGTGATATCATGATTCAGATACATCACGCCTGTTTGACCTAATTCGTGATCATCACGCATGACAATGACTAAAGACAATTAGGAGAGCATAACTTCGTTTACATTCATTAGTGAAAATGTTTTATCGGCACTTTGGACACTTCAATTGCAAGGATCTGTTAGAATGTCACTTTGGAGACACAACCCGGCTTATTGCCGAGTTGTGTCAAAAAAGTCTAAAATGTTTACATTGATGACTTATCTAAACGTCTTATGGTTAATCTCATATATTTGTGCTATTGAAAATCCGTATTGTTGCTTAAGTGACACTTTATCTAGAACCTCAGTATTATGTTTTCTTTAGAACGACAAAAACAAACGATTATGTTAATATCTCTAAGAATCCATATCACCATATATGGATGTAGATCTAGAATTATTTCATGAACATTTTTCCATATCTTCTTAGAAAATCAGGTTACTATAAAAGCTAAAAAAAAAAAATTAAAAAAAATCATTAAAAATTTATCGTTTAAATCTCTTTCTACTCCCAATTCTTAGAATAGCATTTGTAATCAACTCACAGGTGATGAAGTCAAGAAGAGCATAGAATCTATCATGTCTGATATTGTTATTAGTGACTGTATCAGTCGCAACTTTATAATACTCTTTTTTTAGTTTTAGATCTTATTGTCTAACCTAAGGTTGACTGGTGATATCGCCATCAGTGGTAAGACCGCAATAGTACTCAAGTTTTAAATTTGTGTAGTTTTTTGGTGTATTAAAGTTTATTCTATCACCGTACCAACTTTTTCTTCGTCACCTTCCATGCTTTGCCTTTCATCCTCCATCTTAACGATAGCTTCTATCTTTGTAATTATACCAAGTTTTTTATGTTACCATAGATCTACTAACTTAACAAATATTCAATTTCTATTGATAGGTATAGAAGTGAATAAAGCTGCCACCTCATTTTCCAGAACTGTGTCAATTAGTATCCAATCTACGTCATTCCGTTTTTACTCTATTAGATCATGTCCATTATATTTCTCTACTACTATCACTTTGGCGTCTATAACGCTGAAAACATTTCATAACACTTTGACGTATACTGTATAAATATTGCGTATTATATGCCTTACCTCTGTAGTTACGTTTTCTTTCATAATATGCTAAATTTACGTTTCTTTAGTTTGCACTTTAGCTTGTATCTTGTGACGTTGTCCGCTAATTGATTCTATATCACTATGTACCTTATGTGCTAAGCAGTTTACTCAAGAATTTATTACGATTTCATTTAGAACTGTTATCAAGTGATTTTTGATAGTGTTCTCGTAACTCGACGTCACTTATGTAGATTTCATTGAATTAACACTTGTTCTTAGAAGTTGTAAAGAAACATCGACTGTAAAAGAGACTTTGATCCCTGAGTTTGTTTCGGTGGTTTTTCTCAGGGTAGTCAGCTAGAAAACGCCTGTTAAATATTTATATGCAGCTGCGTCTGGCTTGAATAGAAGCTAACTTGAATATAGTCAGAAAAACAGGTTAGGTAGTTTGTCGAGCTTGTTCTTCAATGATTTTCAAAGAAATATTCTCCTTCTTAAAATAAAAAAGAAATGCTAGTAGTTTGACTTTGACATATATTCTAGCCCATGTATTTTTTAAATTTTAGAGGGTTTTAATGCATAGTCGAATACTTGTGATTAGTGGGAAAAACTACTACGGCTGCTTTGCTCCTGTTTCCTCTTTCAGTAGTTACACACAATGTTCCGAGTACTCATTAGAACAATTTGTAAAGATATTATGTCTTTCTTTTAGCTTTAGTGTTCAGAGAGCAGTGGTAACAACCCTGACTTATGAGTTGTTGGTCACAGGTTCTAACCCAGCCAGTTACATTACTATGTGTAATATATTTATCATCACTGCTCTCAAAATCGTGAAGGAAAACACCGTGCAGAAACCTACACGTCCTAGACCAAAAAAATTCAAAGACATGTGACATTCACCAATCCGCACTGGACCCGCGTGGAGATTCCCTCTCCTAGAGAGGAGGCACGAGACCCAGCAATAGGAACATTATAGGCTATGCTAGTATTCATGACCTCTATTTCACCTAATAGTAAGCTATAATGTGGTTGACGATGAAGCATGCTTACCGCGTTGCTTACCATCAGGTGAGATAGTGGTAATTTTTTTCATGTTTTAAAACTAAACAAAACTTTTCACTATCCTCCATCTAAATAACTGTTTAGCCAGATTAATGACATGATAACGAACTCTGCAAACATTTCGTATTCATAACACGTCATCGGGTAGTTTCACAATACTTTTAAATATTTCCATATTTTTGTGGTGAATTAGTGTATTCTCACCATTTGGCGCCAGTCTACTCCTGATGTATTTATGTGATAATTAAGTTTTATAAATATCTTAGTTGGTATAATAGTTATATAGTAATATTATTGTATAATAAAATGATACACCATTGGAATATACCATCTCTTGCATTTGTAAATCAATGATCTCTTGTCTTACTTTTATTAATCTTTAAAATTCTGTAATAGAGACACAAAAGAAAGACAACGAGAGAACAAACGCTGGCGTTCGCTTGATGATTAATGAATTAAGAAAGCTTCTTTCGACTTATTAACTTAAATATCTCAATCATTTTTCGATTTATTCATTTAGGAAAAACTTCACACAATAAAAAAAAAGTACGAAGGTGGACTAAATAAGTACCTTAGGTTTTTTTTACCAGTCAATCACGGACAGTGGAGAGTCAACATATCAGGTGCATAAAAAAATTACAAACAAGGATATAAAAGCATATACATATAACACTTACAATAACGACAACAATTAGAACAACAACAACAAACAACAATAACAATTAGCTAGTGAAACTGTTTGTGATTTTAAATGATTTTGTTGAGAAAATTATTATGTCATAATCATCTAATAAATGATTTAATCGTCAATCAATTATTGCGACATTTATTATTGACTTTTTTAACAGCCAAGGTAGAGTCTGTCTAAAAAGTCAAACGACTTGAGTAATTAGAGTAAAATGAACTCTGATGTAGTCAACACTGGTCCAATAATCAAGGTTGATTGAGAGATCTTGATCATTGTTTACAAATAGGTTCTTACCTTCAAAAAAGTATCGAATACCTTTTTTTTTTCGATGGGAAAAATCATCTTATGACAACCCCCGCTCTTGGGCGGTGCGGGAGATAGTGTCAGACTCTTACTGACTAAAAAACCCATCCCGTTCCTTCAAGCCTTCATACCGGGGCTCGAGCGCCCTTTCGGATAAATAAGATAAGATAGTAATATAAGTATTCCTTCTAAACATCCCAAGTCGTTTGACGTTTTAGACAGACTATACAAACTCATTGACAGCCCAGTTTATCTCGACCAGCAAATATAAATAACTTAACACAAAACCTATCACAAGAAAATAATTAGAACTATAGATCAATTTCAAAACATATCGACGTAAGGACATTCCCTTAATATAATAATCTCGCTTAAGTTACAAGAGTCAACTGAGGCCAATGGGTTACAGCGCTTGCGTGGGCGCAAGCTAACAACCTGTCAGTATCCCACCAGCCTACCATTAGCAAATGCAATGGAATAATAATTTCAAACCGATATTTGTCCTATACTTAATTACTTCCATGTATTTGTTTGATTTGTATTTATTAATCAGTATAATTTTAATATTAAACGGGTCATTTATAATGACATAATATAAATTTTCTCATGGTTTATGCTAATGACACTCCTAGGCCAATCAAGCAATGATATTCAGATTGGTATTATCAAATGGTAGTTTGATTGAAAAGTTCAAAACTCTATAGAAGCTGTTGAGTTTAGCTTGTGTATTAGACAAGTGTGACTATGACTATCTACTGTGTGTTGCCAGTGATGACATATGGATCCGAAACGTGGTCGCTCACAATGGGCCTCATCAAAAGACTTAAAGTCACCCAAAGAGCAATGGAAAGGGCTATGCTCGGAGTTTCACTTCACGTTTCAATTTAGCTTCACTTTTCTTGGACTGACCGACATTTGACTATTCAAAAGTGCCTGTAAATGGTCTATTTGAAATAAATGCTTTGATTTTGATTTTTTTAATTTTTTTCTTGCGTGATCGAATCAGAAATGAAGATATTCGCAGGAGAACCAAGGTTGCTGACATAGCACAAAGAATCGCCAAACTTAAGTGGAATGGGCAGGGCACATTGCTCGCAGAACAGATGGCCATTGGGGCCGAAAGTTTCTGAAGTGGCGACTGCGTACCGGAAAACGCAGCGTTGGAAGGCCTCCTACAAGGTGTACTGACGACCTGGTGAAGGTAGCGGGAATCCGATGGATGCGGGACGCACATGGTTGTTCGTAGTGGCGACGCTTGGGGGAGGCCTATGTCCAACACGTGGACGTCTATCGGCTGAAATGATGATTAGACAAGTATACACATAATTGTATTTTTGGTGTGCCGTACCTAAATCGGGAAAAATGGAACCCTTATAGAAATACTTTATTGTCCATCTATTTTGCGAATCGGAAAAATCTTTGATACTTGATTCTGGAATTGTTTTTTTTTTTTTAATATGGCAACTTGTTTTTAACATTACTGCCAGTATCCAGTCTTGAGAGCTGCAAGGGAAATTTATATTGGTAAGTTTAAGTATATCGAGGAAGTTATCAATTACTTCCGCTTTGGGCGGAGCGAAAGCCCCCGTTTTCTTTCAGTAGCCTTTCGAAATCCAGGACTACAATAACTTTGCGTTATATTCCACACGCGCAAAAAAGATATCAGCAGAATGGACGGGCCTACAAAGGCCAATGCCTGTTGGGGCCAGGGTTATCCGAAAGGGCGCTCGAGCCCCGGTATGAAGGCTAGAAGGAACGGGGTGGGTCTTTTAGTCAGTAAGAGTCTGACACTATCTCCTGCTCCGCCCAAGGGCGGGGGATGTCAATGCATGATTTTTCCTACCTTAAAAAAAAGGGCTGCAGGATTTTTCGAAAGAGTTACTTTGACTCTGGCAGTACACGACTTATATTCCCTTTCACTGCACCCAAAATGGGACAAAATATTGAACAATTTCGAAACTAAAAAAAAATAGGTCCGCTATGACTTTAGCAGCTACTTAAATGAAATAAGCTAAAACAAAAAAAAAAAAACAAGAAAAAAATGTTATTTTGCCAGTACCTCTAGTACGTAAATAGCTATCCCATTAAATCGGTAACAATGTATAAATTATTATACTTACCTTTAGTGAAACATAAAGTGGGTATCTAATGAAAAATAGTCAACCTTCAAATGCTTGACTAAAGCGGTCCCTTGGACTACGTTCCGTACATAACTCAAATTGTCTTGCTACGTTTTTTGTTCAATACTAACCACTCAAAATAACGTAATGTGCGTAAGGCTATTATAGAATTATGGGGCAGTGTACACTGCGAGCCATTGAATATTGGTCAACATTTATTACAGACTAGCTTTTGTTATCAGCTTTGTCCGCGTGGAAGTAGGGAATATTATAATTATAGCCATCTCACTCAATAGTAAAGTAGCATTCTACTGGTGAAAGAATTTTTAAAATCAATCTAGTTGTTTTTAAGTTTATAAAAAAAATTAGAAATTAACCAGTTTCGCATAAATTAAAGAATGCATTAAGTTATCGTACATTGCAGTATAAAAAGTTGTTGTCTGATCTTATAAACATTTAACAGGTTCACATTTGATAATATTATATACTTTATTACACACCTTAATTAAAAATAATAATAATAACATTACAAATATATAAAGGTATACAGATAAAAAATATGAATTATGATTGAATTTAAATATGAATTTATTATCTACAGAAAGAAAGACGGGTGTAAAATTATCATTTTAAACAATTCAAAAGCCATAAAAAAATTTAATCCAACGACCAAATATAAAGTTCTTAAATTAAAATTGCAGTTTTTTTTTCTTCTATGAAATATCTGAATTGAAATATCTTTTTTTATGACAGCCAGTGTATACCAACTAGGCTCGGTCCTCTAATGTTCGCTATTTATATTAGGCCGTAAGATGACTTGCTCTTATTGCCCTGCGTCAAGGTAACCAGGCATTTCCACTAAAGCTTTCTCAAATTATATTGGACGACAACCATTATAGGAAGTGGAGTAAAAAGTTGATGGGCATTTAAGTGATTTATTATGTGGTGTCTTGTTTTGTTTTTTTTTTTTTTGTTACTGATTTGCGTTGATTTCTTGATTCTTTTTCATAATTTTTCGTTATAGAGCTTTTTAAATTTAAAACTGACTTAAACTTATCTGACTTCTTAATATGTCGTCTTTTTTATATTTTCATCATTTCCTTGATTGGATTAATCTAATAATCAAACTGACTCCTTGATAGTAAAATTTGTGAGATTAATAGGACATTTTGTTCTTCAATATCTTTCCGCGGCTTTACACTTTATTAACTTTGTATTATTGTAACTAAATTCTCTAATCAAATCAGTGAGTCAAGAGGTTACCTCCAATAAACTAAAGATAGAATTCTTTAAAAAACTTAAGTCTAGTTCCATGCATATGAAATTGCTCTCAGTAACACTAACTCCACTCTCCAATCCATCACCAAACTTCATTTTTGCCTCGATCTCAAACACCTAAAAAACTCATACTACAACTCGAATAACCAAAATATCATCCCATCATTATTCTCCTATCCCGTTACCCGTATCACTAGACCATTAATCATACACTTCGTGTACAAATAAGTGTACAATCACATGTCACACGGTCCATTTAATCCGAGCACGTGGACAGATGTCGATGTACCAGTTGATAGCCGACGTAAGCCGATCAACGCGTGCAGGTTTGTTTGGCCGCAAGTGTACGCAAGGGGAAAAATGTTTTCTATTAATATGTTTATCGGAAAGTTTTTTGGTTGTTTGTTTGTTTAAAATCAAATTTTGTGGAACTTAATATTAAAATTATCCTTTAACATTAGACAAATCAATCTACTAGTTCTTAAAATAAGTACATAACTGCATAACAAAAACATAATTTATTGAAAACTCACAGTGATGCTAATATAATTATTTAGTCACAAATAGACTCGTCTACGGCAAAGCTTCACCTAAAAGTTAAGATTTCGTAATTAATAAACCTGTATCTAATAATATTTATATTTAATTTATCCCAATAAATTGCTAATTCAACAAATCTGCATCATTCCAAGACATTGTTAATCAATAAATCATACACATAATCTTATCTTCCATTTATCATTAATAAAAACAAATCCAAAATCTTGATTCAATAACAGACAACGTCACATCAAAACACAAGTTTATTATAACTAACAAAAAAACTGATCACTCGCCTGTACATTACACAACAGGCCAACGTCACAGACCCACCGTCACATCTTTGACATTTAGTTGACAGTTCGATACGACAGAACTGAGTGTTTTGACACAATCGTATGTTAATGAACAGCTCCGATCTAATTAAACCATTGTGTTACTACTAAACTCATTACGGCGTATAATGAAACGGTACATCAGTTTTAATTAGTTGTACAGAGATTTAGAGATGAATCCATTAATTTGGCCGCATGTGTATCGACTTTTGTAATTGCTAACATATTTTTACTTAATTAATGACTGATTCAAGGTTGAATTTAATTATTCCAATAGTTTATGAAAGTTGCAGTAAACTTGTCTGAATCTTATTGTGTGTTGATAATCCGATTATTTTGAAGGGATTATAGCTCATAAATTATTAATTTCCAAGTGTTAATTGGCTTGAGTACACTATGGAGCAAAATTAATGACTCACCAGCTCTATATAAAGTGTTATTCTGTCAGCGACAGGCTAGAAGACTCCTCGGGAGAAACAATTAGTGAAAATAAATGCTAAATTCTAGAAAAATACTTTTAAAATTTTAAAGTTTATGATATTTCTGGTTTTTTGCACCCGCGTGGAGATTTGTGTTTCTTGCGTTGTAATTACTATATACTAACTACGATAGTTTTACCCAATTCTGCTAAAATTTTGATGATTAATATTATTAATTACAATTATTGTACATTATTTGATTCTACTTAACCGATTGTGCAAAATTATTAATAACAATATAATCTATGAAAATAATATAGAGCCATATTTGTTTTATCTATGCATTTATTGGTATGAAATTTTATTTGATTTTTTTGATTTGTGAAATCCATCTTAAGCTTAAATTGTCTGTTAGATATTAATGTCAGCGATAAGAATGCCATTATTACCCACAGATTTAAGTTTGTGTAAAAAAAAATTACATACCTTTTTTCCGTGGAGTCGACTTGCCCCACAAGAACCAAAAAAAAACATTATTTTTCCCGTTTTGACATCTAGACCCAAAAGGAAAGAATGGCTTTTTTTCTGTGGAGTCATCTTGCCCCAAAAGAAAAATAATAGAAAATTGACTATAGACATTCCAGTAGTAATGTTAATCCCATATACTTTTGAGTTGACAAACGTTATAACTGTTAGAATGTCAGTTTGTTCAGGTCAGATAAAATTATGTATTCTTAAGTTTACAGAAGGAATAAAATACATGTACGTTATCGAATGAATAAATAAACATGTTTCTACAAAGTTTATGGTGACCTAGTTGAAACCTTGGCTTAGAATACAGCAGTCTAATTCATGTAATTTTCATTCGTCTAAACATAAAGTTTTCATTATATACTCGTAGATAGATATTTAATACCGTGGTTAGATATTATTATGCAGTTTATTTGAAATTTTCTGTACATATAAGTACAGCAGATAGGCAGTCCGGTACATACTTTTATTATATCTGGTCTATACTGTGCCTCTGCTGGACAAAGATCATCCTTCATTCCTTCCATTCTTCCTGGCTCAGAGCCCCTTCTTGCCAATTTCTAAGCAAGACATCTAAGGTCTCCTACCTACGACCCCGTCCTGCGATATCAGGGCATCAACTTTGTATTTTACTAGCCAACTGCTTAATCGGCATGCGATAGACATGACCAGCTCAGTCCCAGTTAAGCCGGTGCATACTATCCATAATATATACTATAACAGTAATCTTGTATTTGGATTTTTGTGTTATTTGCTTTTTTTTTATTAAATATAACATTGCCCCACTCTAGGAATGACAACCTGTATCGTGGGTGCGTTCACTATCATGTAAACTCGCATACGCAAGACAACCAGAACCAAAACGCTTGTGTGTAGGTCATACAAATATTTATTTCATTTGGCGATCAAACCCGTGATATGCAATGCAGCAGCCTATCGCTCAACACTACCCTAAGTTCAACTGGTGGAAAACGCTTAAAATATTAGTCCGATTTTGTCGTGCCTTATGTTTTTACTTCTCCATAGAGTTTCATTATATGAAACCCATGCTGTATCAACCAGGCGTATTTGTTCATAAATGTATAAAAGTAACTCTTGTAAACTTTTCATAATCATGCGCACTTCTGCAGTAGTTATAATAAATAACTAATAGGATGCAAACACTAATAAATCTTAATAAAAATAAATTCTCATCATACATTACTTGGTAGGCAGTGTAGTAGTCATGTCAGTAATCTAATTAGCATATTCATAATATTAAATGATGAATTCATTCGTCTAGTGCAGTGGTTCCCAATCCGGTCTCGGGGCTTCTTGGACCGGGATCGCGGTCCCAACTTCCATCTATAAAAATATATTTTATGAGTAGTATTTTAGGACCACACGGAAAAGCCAAATGTGGTTCCATCAATACAAACAAATTTTAAATTTCTATCAGAGAAGTTATGTTTTCTATGATGATTTGTATTTTAAAGCTATAAATATTGAATTTATGATACGTTTTTTGTATTCTTTTTTTAAGAAAGCTTAAAGACTAATAACAAATAATTTTTTTTTTCATACAACACACTAGACAAGCTGCCACGTATACAATATTAGTTTATGCGAAATCCAAAACACGTGTTTAGTATTCTTATGTAAAGAATATAAGGGCATAATTTCATAAGTGTATCATGAAAAATCACAAAGATAATAAAGCTTATTATGTTATCTGGTTGTCCACACAAATACATAGTCACTGGGTCATCCGATCGACTGAAGGGTTGGTTTTCTCCCGCACATTTTTTTTCTGAAGTTCTGGTCCTTAATACCAACAGAGATTACCGAAGTGGTCTCCGGTCAAAAAAATGTTGAAAGCCACTGGTCTAATACAACATTAATTGTGCAAAACATCGTTGTAGTATCTAACCACAATACCACAACATGGTACTTATTGTTCACGATTTCATTATCCATCTGCAGAGATATGAATATTTATTTTTCTTCGAAGTTTTTTTTTATATCATCTTGGTCTGGCCCGCGCTTGATCTCTATCTCACCTTTTTTTATGGTGGGAAAAAATCATCCAATGACAACCCCCGCTCTTGAGCGGAGCGGGAGATAGTGTCAGACTCTTACTGAATAAAAGACCCACCCTGTTCCTTCTAGCCTTCATACCGGAGCTTGAGTTCCCTTTCGGATAACCCTGGTCCCAGTAGGCTTCGACCCGGCTGGGTCCCTGCTGTTGCTGACAACTCCTTGAGGCGCGTCGGAATAGTGCGCGCCATCGACGACTTGGGCTTGGTCCGGACAGTTACCGGACGGCCGGACAGCGATCTACCCATTGCTCACTGTCCGCAAGCCCGCGCCTACGGTGGCCGGAAATCGGGATCAGAATCCCGGCGGCGGTGGCGAGAGGGCCGTTGCCTGATGCGGTCAGCCTCTTCCTTTGAGAGCATTACTGCTTCGCAGAAGTCGGCGACCGCCTGCCACTCCTCCTCGCTCCGGACCATGGCCTCAAGCAAGGCCCGGCGCGAGAGGTCTCCGCCGCCGATCGCCCCCATGAGGGCACGGCGATCTCTATCTCAGCTGATGATAAGCGAAGATTTGATTAATGAAGGAGCACGCTTGCCTAGAAGAAGCCTATTCACTCTTAACCTAAAGATCCCTAGGTTGTAGGTAGCTACCAAGAAATAAATGTTCCGATAGAGAATACAACTCTTTAGCGCATAATGTAAAAATAAACGAAAATTAGCAATTAATTTTTTAAAGCCATTTTTTTTGGTCTACTGTATGCCTTAAGATTTAAAACCCAGTACATAAGTACACACAAACATAGAAAAGTAGAAAGTATTAAACATAAAATCGACAAAATCTTATCAAAAGCCCGAAAAGTTTGGAGATGATTATTTCGGCTTGATCTATAGTAGCACAGAAAACCACCAAATCGCAGATATTATGACTCAAAACCCTGCATAGCTTACTTAATTGGAGTTAAAGTTCACCTCGTTAAAATAATACCTGCGCAATTTTCAAACAGTTAAGACTAACTTCTAAAACGGCCAAGAAAAAAATTACCCAGAAAGGCCACCCTGAACTGTAAAACATGCGTAAAAATATGATTGCACCACCCACCTTATAACTGGCCACTTAGCCATTAATCCACGATCATCCGAACTTTCACGATTTTTTAATTGCCCAATACCAAAGCACTATTTGAAAATCGAACGTTCGAATCACTTCAAACTTGGATGTATCTCGACTGACAGCCGTAGAAAATACACAATTAACAGGGTATGCGTATTACCTTAATGGATTTATGTACTTATTGATGGATCAATCAAAAGTCCACTCACGCCTTCTCCGGGCCTTAATTGATAGATACGGTTAGCTAAGAGGCTGTGCTCGCGGATTGAAAGGATATGCTTTGTTTTGCCGACCGTTTTTGTTTAATATGTGGAGTTAGTGGCTTTTAATTTAGACGTGGTTTGGTGTAGCGAAACAATTTTGTTTCTAATGTGGACTAATTAAATGATTTTTATGTCGATGGCTACCATCTATGTTTTATGAGTATGTAAGAATTTTGTAAATAATTTGTAGTCAAAAACCTGTGCCATCATCACACTTAGATATATAAATATACTAGCTTTCGCCTGCGGCTTCGCCCGCATGGCATCGGGATAAAAGGTAGCCTATGTTCTTTTCCATGTCAAAGGCCAAATTTCATCCAAATCTGTTCAGCCGTTTTTGCTTGATTAAGTAACAAACATCCAAACATCCACACTTTCACATTTATAATATTAGTTAGGACTAGCTGCTACTCGCGGCTCCGCCCCTATGAAATTATTTTCAATCAACTTTAAATTTTTCAACGATGTTTCTCCTATTTTTTATTTATACTTTTTTTCCACCTTCAAAAATGATTAAAATCAGTCAAGCCGTTTCCGACTATTAGCAAAATTAATGGACAGCAAGTGATTTTTATATATTATAAGATATATGATATTTAAAAGAAAAGCTAATATGTAAGTTTAGTACTCCTTTACTCCCAAACAGCTGAACGGATTGTATTTGGCACGCATGTAGGTCTTGTCCTGGAATAAAACGTAGAATATTTTTAATTACAAAGAGATGTTCCCTTGTGATATTCTTTTACTTACACGCAGACAAAACCACTGGAAGGTACTAATTTACAATTATAATAATAATAATCTTTATTTCCAAGTAACAATAAGACTCATTTAGTGTTAGTAATAATAAAACAACCTACGATGAAAGGCATAAATTAACTTCATCAACAGTAGACATGCAAAAAATTATAACTCTACATCACATCACAACACATCATATCAGTTCATTTTCTGCAAACCATCCACATTTGAAGCGATAATATGCATCCCCATTGAAGTGTTTATTTGCATAAATGTGGCACCTTATTACATGATGCCTCACTAGTAATTAAATCCTGAGAGGCAGTCGTGTACACCGTTGTCGAATGTGCGAGCAATTGAGTAATCGTTAGTGGTGACTTTTATGAGAAACGTTGATGTCTTGGGTTAAATGACCATTGAGTGTCCCGGATCCATAAAAAATCAACTATTTCCAAAGCCAGATATTTATATATGCAACATTAAATGTACACATACATATTCATACTTTTTAATGTTATAAATGAACCACAACTGACTGACTCCCAAGCCACAGGTATATACACCTAGTTTGGGAGTCGGCGTTAAAAAATGGCCTTAATTATTGTAAGCTATTGTGTAACTAATGTCTATAAATTTTGTAATGTAAGGCTTATAGTGGAAATAAATTATTATTATTATTTATATATTAATTTATCTCAGGACCCTGAGGGCCTGGACCTTTGGAAGGCATACGAGGAGCCGAAACCAACTCGCAGAGGCCCTTTTAGATGCTTTTAATGGGACGTGGTACCAACCGGTGATTATCCCTGTATGCGCTATGCTAGTGCATCCAAGGACAACCCCCGGTTGAAGGGAAACTATTGCAACATGTGGAAAACTAAAATAATGCTAGATATGGTTTTTGGTGTCTTAAGTGGACTGGTTACCAGGAACTATGTTAAGACTATGGCCCCTGCCTGAACAATGTGTGTAATTTCCATCGATAAAAAGGCAGAGGGTGACTTGCACACTCAACAAATGGGCCCCCGAAACGGAGGCTAGCACGAAGTGACGTAGCAACAAGAGGGCAAGATATCCTGATGTGCTTAAGGAGTGAAGAGGTATACCACGGCTATCAGGACAATCCCGGAAATACGGTCAAGATCTCTACCAGCACCTTACTGGATTATACATCCTTCTCCCGAGCGCGTTTGCTCTTGCGAATCTCCACTCAAGCCAGCCAATAAAGGCAAGAGAGAGGTGGGAGCTCTGTTCCTCGTCAGTATTCACTACGGCCGGCCAATAGAGGCAAGCCGGAGATGAAGAACATGAATTCTCCCGGGAGATCAGGTCCGTGGAGTCGCTAATGCCTAACAGTTCGCCACAAAACTGCCCTGCGGATTGTATCTCTCTTGGTCTGGCCCCTCACCCTGGGCATGTTACGGCAAAGCAAGCGCTACCGACACAGACTTAGGGTTTATTGGAGCGCACAAGCCCCACCACGAAATCAACGTAGAGATACGGCGATGGGGTTATTATTATTATTATTACAAGAAAGGACGTAGACTACTTTTATCTGGTTTCAACTTTTGTGTCCGCAATAATCGACAATCGCGACAGTCGCAGGCTAAAGCTATCTATAACATATAGACAAGAAGAAGTAAACAGAAAAATAGCTGCAAAGGTGATACTTACTCCTAAAGAAATTTCTTCTAGCATACCTACGAAAAGAGAGGTGAAAAAAAAGAGACGTAAACATAGTGTGTAAGTGGGCTAGGAAAATAAATACAAAAAAAAAATACTTTGAAATAACAAAAATTTACTACAATTTACTCTGGGTTCTAACATACAATGGTAGAATCCAGAGGGGGGTAGTCAAAATGTTAAAATATAAGACGATTTTTTTCTTTAAACAACTATTGGTTTCATTCTACCAGACAGTATCTTACGGATATAAATAATATAATAATAATATAATATTCCACAACTATCACACAACGCCATCTAGTCTCAAGCTAAGCAGAGCTTGTGTTATGAGTACTAGACAACTGATAAACATACTTATATATTTCTAAATACATACATACTATAGATAAATTACACCCAGACATAGAACAAATGATCATGCTCATCACACAAAGATTTTTCCTGGGTGGGAATCGAACCCACGACCTCCGGCTTAGCAGTCAGGGTTACTAACCACTAGACCAACAGGCCTGTCAAAATATTTACCCATACAAAACCCTTACTAACAAAATAACTTAATAAATCTCGTCAACATCCACCACAAAATATAATTTAACTTAAATTCCAAATTCAAATTCCAGGAACAATGGAAATACCAATCCAAAATCCAACTCATATTCGCGCAAAAGGTGAAGTAGATAACCGCGCAATATAAAAGCTGAGTCGAGATAACATTACAGTACGGTGTGATAGTCGTCTAAGTACCCAGTCGTTCCCACGAAGGCAAATGGCTATAAATTATAAGGATCCAATAACAGTGACTATTAAATCAGATTCCGTATGCGGAACTGATTCATATTTTAATAATATCTGCACTTTGCACTCGGGGGCTGAGAGTTTAAATCAGAGCATTAAATGTGGACAGATAATTTAAACGGTGATTTAATTACAGGTAATCTGTCAAAAGGATAAATAATGTGGTAGTGTTGATAGATAGATAAAACACTGTAATAGATAGATATACACCAATATACAGGGTGTCTCTGACATCAAAGCACAAATAAATAACATGGATCAAGTACACGATTCTGGAGTGGTGGAATTTTTCGTCGGTTTTTTCCTATTTTTTTTTTATTTTTACTTTTTTTTTAAGCTATTGCATAGCTTCTATCGCGGGCCTTGAGCGTGGAGACCGAATCCAGAAATTCCGTAACGAAAATAACCTAACACCCCCCAGTCATTTGTTTTTTGTGCGTGAGTGTGAATGAGTGAACAATCAATCAAAATTCAATTCAATGTGTGAAAGTGTAACTTCAATTAATATCAAAGAAAAAAAAACAAAGGAAAAAAAATACTGCATAAATAAAATAAATAAATAATTATAATTGCATAAGTTGATAAAAATGCCATGCGATAGCTTTACCGCGGCAGTCCCCGAGTGCCACACGTCTTTTTTTAAATTTAAACTCTATAAACTCGTAAATTTTAACATTTTTAGTGAAAAAATGAATGAATTACCTATTTTTTTTGTTTTTTTTTTACTCGAAATATCATCGAAGTTGGTTATAATAACGATTTCACACAGTTTAAATTTAAAAAAAGAACAGTTTTTTTTTAATTAGGAAAAAGCCGACGAAAAATTCCACCACTGGGGGTATCGGAATCATGTACTGGATCCGTGGTATTGATTTGTGCGCCGATGTCAGAGACGCCCCGTATATAAGGAAAGTTATATGTATGCTTGTGTTTTTACTTCTTCACGCACGTAAGAAATTCAGTAGTTGGGTGTCTTTGAATAGCACACAGTACACACACTTATTATCCCAGGGGTAGGTTCCCTTGGAATAATACACGAGCCAAGCCGCTGACAGCAGCTAGTAATAGAACATATTTTTTGTGATTTTTCTTTGTGTAGCCGAGGCACTTGATGTCAATTGAACAATCTGCACATGAACCTTATCGCACATACAAGAACAAACAATCTTCATGAATCGGAACAACCAACTGTGGATGGACCAACCGCGAATTGAATTTTTTTTTTGAACATTGAACCAATTGCGCCTATGTACCTTGTCCAAGTTTAAATATACACAATGCGGTCCAATTTCCCACAAAATGTATATAGACGTATCCAAACACCTTGTTGACACTTCACGCGATCACGGGCTGGCTTTTACCTCGGACAGATGATAAGCATTGCCATACAGCGTGGCAATGCCACCAGTCTTTTAAGGACATTACCAATCCACAAAGATGCAGATACGATTATAGACGCCGGTTCATTCTTCATAGAAAGAACATCGTAAGCAACAAAGTTTTATTACTATTATGTATATACTTAAAACAGAAAAAACATTCAATACTAAAAAAACGAATTCAGCTTTGGTTTTTACAGGAATAGATTTTCTCGCTCCTAATTAAAAGTATTTATTTATTATTTACTTTATTGCAGTTACATAAAGAAACATAACAAAGAAAAACTTAAAGTAGATAACGAGTATACATTTCTAAAAAATACTTTTTTTTATTAATTTACACAATAACTATATTAATCTATCCGAATAGATTCTATTGACATATTTACTTTTTAATTGCGAAAAGTAAAAACCCTTTTTGCAAACAACTTTTCAATGAAAATCATTTCTTCATAGCAAGCTTTTAAGCTTTTATAGCGCGATATATATAATTAATACTCATCAATACCATTCCAAAAAACTCAATCATGTCAGGGTTATTTGAGTTCCTGTGGCCAACTTCCGGTTCCATCATCATATCAGCTCCATGTCATAATAATTTTGCACCGTCATCTGATTTAAACATGTATGCAATATTTCAGCTCAATCGGTAACCGGGAAGTGGATCAAATTTAATTTGCAATATTTGATTAGACAACCAAACATCGGGACAGGTGAAACTAAATAAAAGCTTGTAAAAACGTAAATGGTCGCAACGATATTTTTCCTGAGAAAATCTATAATTAAATTTGTTTTTTTTTTTTTTATGAGCCCGTTGTGTCCCACTGCAGGGCAAAGGCCTTTCCGTTATTCCACTCTTTTCTATCTTTAGCCACTTCTGGCCAATCCTTAAGGTAGGAGTCCAAATCGTCACGCCATCTCCTTCTGGGCCTACCGCGTCGCCGGCTCCTGCTGTTCGGAGTCCAGTCAGTAGTTACTTTCGCCCAATTTTGTTGCGGCATGCGGCAGATGTGACCTGCCCAGTTCCATTTTAATCTGTTTTTAGTTACTTTTAATTAGTTGCAGTTACTTTTTGTGTTAGTGTATACATGATTATTTATAAAACACTAACAACCTTGCAAAACTGTGTAACTGACATCATCAACAACAACTTTTGTTTTAAGACTTTTTACAAAACATAATTCATTTACCGAAAACAAACCTTAAAGATTTCTTTGTTCTATCTAACACATTTCAACTCTGTATATTGCTATACCTACGTCTGTATGGCACGACGCAAGCGCATCAAGCACCCCCACCTCCCGATCTCCGCTCCCCTCTGATATTTTACTATAGCTTGCAAGTATACACTGCGTAAAATTTAGAACGTTCAATTTAAATATTTTTATTTTTGCATGAAAATCTGAAAACCTAAAATACGAAAAAAAATAAATCAGCCTCGTCATACAAAATGATAAACTTGATTGGACAATTTGTATGGCGAGGCCGATTTTTTTTTTCGTTTCCTGAAAAAAAATCTAGTGCAAAGTTGTTCAGTTTCGTCTACTGAGCAAGCCCTTAAAGTTTGTGGAGGGCTGTCCCTTACACCTTGTATAATATTTTTTTTAAAGTCATAGAACCAAAGTTTTTATTTATGTTAGTAATTTAGCCCTGAGAGCCCATAGCCAGTGTTTTACAAGTAACCCTGTATAAAGTAGTCAAGTATGCATGACTATGTCAAAACAGAAGATTTCACTTAACCTGACACCCAGCCACTTTCATTTCCTAATATCATACTACCTCTCGATTACTGACCTGTCTCACCTTTAGTCTGATCTAGATCCAAGTTACATTTAACGTGTAAAAAACATGAGAAGAAACACTTATGCCTTGTCAGTCATTTTGACACGTGTGAGTTGTGCCTGGCTTTTTATAAGCGGTGTAGACTGCGAAAGTCCGTGTCGTAAGATAATTTGTTTTAGTTTTTTAACTAGTGATCCGTCCCAGCTTCACATGGGTTTTAGATAACTTTGGAATTCTTGGCTGTTCTCAACTTTAAAATACTGTATTTTTATTTAAAATCTGTAGTATTTATGACGTTACACAGGAACTAAATTTAAAAATATCAAAGTTCTCCGCATGCTGTTGTACATATTGTTCTATATGTACAACAGCAGAATAGAATATACAACAGGTCGAAATCAACTTTCAAGCAGTTGCCTTGACTAGACTTAACACCCATCTAATCGGTTGTGTAGACCTGCAAAAGTTCGTGTCGTAAGATAGTTCCGTTTCAGTTTTTAAACTAGTGATAATCCCCAGGTCTGCACGTGTGATATAAATCTTTGAAATTCTTGTCGATTTCTAATTTTAATATGCTTATATTTGTAGCGATATGGATAACGCCACATAGGAACTAAACTTAAAAATCATGTACTTATCCCAGTATCAAAATTCTCAGCTTGATTAAAACAACAGCCTGAAATCAAATATTGGTTGGTCGGGCTGTTGCCCGGACCAGAACTAACCGTCTGAGTGTCTGTGTCTTGTAAAGTCTAGTTGGAGGATCTACCCGTTTCAACGGAGGTTTGCGGGACTCAAAACATACGGAACCCAATGTATAAATAAAATATCTCATAACCTTTAACGACATAACAGATATATTATGACTAATTATTAACTCGTCGTTTAGAAATAAACGTAGCAATAAAACTTCATTAAACAACGTTCATAATAAACAATTTAACATGTCACAACTACCTGGCTTAGAAGTTGATTTTGTTGTTTTATTGTATTGCTTTAAATACCGTAATAAATGTCAGAAAATCCTTTTGTCATGAATGATGAAGTAAAACTTCATATACTGTAATATCTTATCAAATAAAGCAATAAATTTTTTGGAACTCATGAAATGTCTTCTCGGATCAAGTCATCGACGTGGCGCGCATTGTTCCCGCGCGCCTCTAGAAGTTGTCAGCAGCAGCGAAGGCCCAGCCGGGTCGAAGCCGACTGGGGCCTGGGTTAGTTCGAAAGATAGCCCAGCCCCGGTACGAAAGGCAACTAAGGAACAGGGTGGGTTTTTTAGTCAGTAAGAGTCTGACACTATCTCTCGCTCCGCCCATTGGCCGGGGATGTCATTTGGATGATTTTTACAACAAAAAAAAAAAAATCTCCTCGGGTCAAATGACTTCTATCACATTGGGTGGAGCGGGAGCGAGTGTCAGATTACTACTGACTAAAACTACAGTGTTTCATGAGTTGCCCTTTTCCGACAGCCACAGTGACTACTTCGAACAATCCGCTGCCTTGGTAAGCAGCGACCCTAACTGGTCTCATCAATTTTGTAGACATCTCTTTGACGCGCCCGGGCATATCATAAAGGTCTGCTGAACACACGAACGAAGGCGCCGCTCGCGAGCCGCTTGCGAACTGTGCGCGAGCGACGGGGTTACGTATGAAAATTAAATTTGCAAGCGGCTCGCAAGCGGCGCATCCGCCAGGTCTGGACACATCTTAAGGCGGCTATCACACTGCCACGCATCCCGCAGCGTAGTGCGTGAATGCCTGTCTTAACGTTGCTCGTAAGTATCTCCGTTTGCAAAAAAAACACGCACAGTCCAACACACTGAAAATGCATCCACGCGCATTCATGTAGATCACATACGGAGATACGTGCACTCACACGCGTGGGTACGGGGGGACACGCAAGGTATGGCACACTGAGTCTTCGAGCGTGCGTAATTTTGTATGAAATGAGTGCATGCCTGCGTGAATTTACAAAACGCACCTACGCGCGTGAATGCGTAAAAAACCCGCACGATGATGCAGATCTGCACTCCCGCCGTGGTGCGTGGCAGTGTGATAACCGCCTAACGTGCTGGCGTCGGCAATAAAACAAAAGACAATCACATTAATCCATAGAAGTTTAAATGCTCAACCCAGACGTCACATACAAAAACGGGAGTATGTCATACCAACATAACAAAAAAACGACTTCAAGAACTGCATAAAAGCCATTGAAAACATCTAGTTCGCAGACATACCTACCACATTAACAAAACAAATAAAAACTTTAGATTACCTACTATAAACAAGGCTGATTGCACTATTGTTGAAAGACATGATAAATACTGAGTTTTCTTACATCTCAATTAAGTCTCATGTTTTAATTGACCTTTAGATGTCAACTGATTATAAAAGATGACAGATTGGTCTCCTAGCTAAGGTTGTGGATATAAAACATTCGGCAGTTTGTGGATTAATTTGAGAGATGAAGCGGTTAGACAGTTCAAAGTAAAATTCTATAGGCTACTGCACAAAACTGCGATGCAATGCGACGTCGATCCATATTCACGGCATCCACCCCATCACACGTACAGATCGACATGAGTATATGTGATAATGAGGGTGTGTGCGTGTATATTTCTGTCTTCAGTAACCTTTCGAACATTTCCGCCGTCTCGTCAGCTCCCCTACATCTCTAAAGCATTAGAGCTGTAGCGACTGCACTAAGAAACTAAAATTTAAATTTCTACGTCACAGTATTAGAGTTCTCTAGACGATCAGAACATAATATAACAGCCTGAAATCAACTTATCGAGCAACTACCCGATAATAGGTTTGCGGTACTTTACCTATTCCGCATGCTTTTATATAGACTTTTGCGTACCGGAATACGTAGCGTTAGCAGGTCTCCTACAAGGTGGACCGATGACCTGGTAAGGGTTTCGGAAATCCGATGGATGCGAGACGCACAGGACCGTTCATTATGGCGACGCTTGGGGGAGGCCTATGTCCTACAGTGGACGTCTTTTTGCTGAAATGATGAGGATGATTTTTGTGCTTATATTCATCTCTTGCAGCTTTAACTTCTGATCACACTCGTTCTTAATACTAATTAAACCGTATAACGAAGTACGAAGGTATTGACTAATCGCTCCACACTGGTTCACACAATAGGATTGCACACAATAAGTAGGTAATCAGTAAAAAAAATGATTTAACATGCTCGTCGACGTAATCTAATATCCATAGAGATTTAATGATAGCAAAAAGCTATCATTACAAGCTTTTATTTAGTTTCACCTGTCCCGATGTTTGTCTGTCATCTTGCAAATTAAATTTGATCCACTTCCCGGCTACCGATTGAGCTGAAATTTTGCATGCATATGTAAGTCAGATGACAATGCAAAATTATTATGATATCGAGCTGATCTGACGATGAAATCAGAAGGTGGCTATAGGAGCTTGGTAGTTAAACGACACAACCCCATCGAGTTTGAGCTCGTATGATTCGTCTTGACGAGTATTAATTATGTAAGTATTAGCTACACCGTGCTATAAAAAGCTTGATATGAAAAACATATTTTCATAAAAAACTTGTTTTATCTCTATGGATGTTAGATGTGTTTATAGAAGGCGCCAGATAACCGCAGAATAAAGTACATTGACCTTTTCCTAAAATCTCTGCATAGGTACCCGAAAAACAAACAATGAATTGCTTTTCATTACTAGATCATGTAAAGGATCACGATACATGTCGATTCAAGACAGCTTTATGTCTTAATTTCTGTTTTTGAAATTAAGAATGTCAACAAATGTAGAAAGGTAAGGCGCGGGCCCACCGCGGTGCACGGAGAAGCTACGCACGTGTATTACGTGCTTTGTAAGAAAATGTATGTGGTTGTGTCCACTGCAACCCACGGGGAGGCTATGCATGAATTGACGTCATTGATACATGCGTGGCTTGCTCGAATAGGCGCTTACATAGCTCAACGCTGTCGACGTGGGTCTACGTTTCCACTGGAGTACACGAATATGACCCACGACTATGTACAGCTCGCTTATCGCCGCGCAGTTTTCAGTCATACACGTCCCGCAGTGAAGCCCGTGTCCGTGGATTACAGTGGCACGTGCGTAGCCTCTCCGTGCGCCGTGCCACGCTATACATAGTCGTGGGTCATATTCATGTACTCCAGTGGAAACGTAGACCCACGTTGTCAAACAAATTAATACACGCAGCTAAAATGCGCCGCGTGCCCGTGCACAGCATGCGCCGCGGTGGGCCTGCGCCTTTATTCCACGGTTATGTGGCACCTATCTTAATACTTAATTTAAAAATCAAAAATTTATTCTGTCGATAATTGTTTTGGAAAAACTATGTTTATAAGAAGCATGTTCTTTTTTATATAAGGCGTAACCGACAATAAAACAGTTTATTTATCTGTGGTGTCAAATAAATAAATGGTTAAATAGGTTTTTGGTGGTATTTATATAGTTATGTGCATATTTTAATTTTCATAAATCAGGAGAAGTTCATGGAGTTAAAAGAGTTTACATGAAGTTTCTTGCACGTTCTTCTCCATATAGATCTACGCTTTGGAACGTGCAATTTAGCTTCACTTTTCTTGGACTGACCGACATTTGACTATTCAAAAGTGCCTGCAAATGGTCTATTTGAAATAAATTATTTTGAATTTGAATTTGGAGTACTTCCCAGTATAAAGCAACGTTTTGTTTTTAAACTTCCCCGCCAAAAAAAAACCACAGACAACCTAAAAAGTTACATCAGAGTGACATAATTTCTTCACTCACATAATGCTCCTTAATTACTTCCCAGTACAAGATGACCTTGCTTCCTGCTCATCAGTGCCTCAAGGTCGAGAGAACAAAAGGAACTGAGCTCTATGAGTAGTAGTAATGATTATCATCAGGCTTACGAATCAGTTCATTGACTATATTATTATGTGGCTTCAAGGTGTGGGAAGAATTGTACTGTATTGTTTGGCTGTGTGACATTATTAAGATTATGGGTTATATAAAAAAATGGTGTCGTTTAAAAGCACTTGATGCTTTGTAGACTGATTTATATATCAGACTAGCTTCTGCCAGCGGCTTTGCCCGCGTAAATTTTGGTTTCTCTATACAAACTTAGGATCCCCCTTTTACCCCTTTGGGCATGGAGTTTCGTAAAATCCGTTCTTAGTGGATGTTTACACCTTATAAGGAACATACCGGCCAAAGAATTTTATAGTTGTTTCTGAAATTTCGTGATTAATCAGTGAGTGGTATAATGGTATTTCGCTTTTATAAATACAGATGTTTGACTGCCTTGTTAGTCTCGTGGTCGCAAGCGCGACTGCTGAGTGAGTCCTGGGTTCGATTCCCGGGTCAGGCAAAAAGTGCTATTGGGTTTTCCATTAGGAATTACTTTGTAGCTGCTCGGAGTTCGAAAGTTGTTGGTGTGTTACCCCCGTACCTCGGAAAGCACGTAAAATTGATTATCTTTAAGAGAGCCCTTTCCAAGCCGTCTATCGACAACGTGACCATGGCTTAAATGTTTGTTGTTAAATCCAACGCAATCCAACGTACTGTTTGATGAAGAAGCAACGTGCAAAAAGAGAATGACGCCTAAACGGTATACCGCTGTTTGCCCGAATTTTATTTACCCTAATATCATTTGCCATAATAGTCAACCGCCATAATATTATATTACACACATATAACATTATATTACATTTGCCCTACTCTTATTTGTTATATTAGTTACGTGCTAGAAGCTTTGTTTCCCATAAAGTCACTTACCATTGTAAGCCCTAATTATCACATGCCCTAATTATCACATGCCATAATTATCATATGCCATAACATCATTTGCCATCGACATTGGGTATGTAACGGTTGTTATATCAGGAGAAACTGGATGCAATCGGGACTTTAGGGCACTCCGACTCGGATAGGTTAGGTTAGAAGGGGATGGCGGGGTCGTGTGAGCGAGCGAATAGACCCCGCTATCCCCTTCGTGGTTATTTTTTTATAAACCACACAGAAGTAGGAGCCCCGCGAAGCGGGGCTCCGTCAACCACGCCCACCATCAACTATGCATAGAATATTTTAAGGTTTGGCTAGGTCTATTCGCTCGCTTCGCTCGCTCAAACGACCCCCTTCGTGGTTATTTTTTTATAAACCACCCAGAAATAGTTTGGTTAGGTGCCGTTTGAGTTAGGCTAGAACTGAGACCATTAAACTTAATAAAGAAGAATAAATAAATTTCATTTATGAGTACATTTTGAAAGGCTAGAGTTCACTCAAAATAGCAGATTTTCAGAGTTCTTTACTGGATTAGTTTTAAACAAATATATGTTTTGAATTCAATAGATAGCAAGGTATTATACACAAGATACTTTATTTTTCAAAATATTTAGAAAAAGATGTGTAACAACGTCATAATCACGTAAGAATTGTTCTATGGAAATGTTGAGTTGGCCGCTCTTAAACAGTCAAAACCATTTTGGCTTTTGCCAACACAAAACAATACGAATCAACACACGATAACAATAATAAATATTAAACAAAAGATTTATTTCAATAAAGCGAAATAGGCGTGTAAAACAATTATAATCGAATAAGCGATGGCTGCTAGAGGGTGCTAAATAAATCCACAGCGGCGCCGCGCACTGGTTCATTAGCCGACATATAATTTTAATCTTCGATTAAAGCTCAGCTATCTGTCAGGTTGTAACTGAGAATAATGAGCGCAAATACTTTATGGATCAACGTTGATTAGGATAAGATTGAATTTAAATATGAGTACGAATATGGCTGCGGTGCTATTAATCTTAGTTTTTTTACTTGTAATTATTTTTTTCGTAAGTGTATTGTCACTGACTCATTCGATTCCATAAAACCTTCGCCTCCGTCGCGATGGAAAACTTTCTGCATATTTATTCGACTCCCATCTAGTAAAAACATCATTCATTGAAATAATTTGACGACACGGCGCGGCGGGTGCAATTGGCTGCTGCGAGTCGCGAGTTGTGAGTTCAATTCCCGTATGGAACAAATATTTGTAGATATCTATATGTTATTGAACGCACCCATGGTGGTCATTTAGTGCAGGTAAAACTAAAAAAAAAATAACAATCAATCTTATGATATTCATGTACCATATACTCTGAAATAAACGATTCTTTCACACTAATCTGCACTTAAAATTAACATGTGTATAAATCTGAACATAAGACCAATAACCAGCATTTTCACCCAGTATCTTACCGAACCAATGACATCCAGCCACTCAGTCAAGAGCTAGGTCATCGACTCCAAACAATAGCACTCATTAGTACCCCACTCGCACTCGCTAATTAAAACGACACGTCCACACGTGTCCAGTGTCGTCACCCGCTTGACCCTAACTATGTCAGCTGTGTTATTTGCTGACGTTTTTTTCTACTCTCACCTGTTTGTGGTTTTTATTCTTTTTATTATCTCTTATCGAAAAGAAATCGTGTATGGAGTATTGCTCTCTTTTTTCGGATGGGTCTGCCAAATACCATCTTGATGCACTAGAGTAAAATCATAGGCAATAATGCACTTGCTCAAGATGCTCAAGACCTTTGACTTGAGGTCTTGAGCATCGACGCCGAGTTGATAGCTTGTCCGTTTTCTATCGTTTACATTTTGGGAAGTGTACGCTGGAATTGCTCAATTTAATTCCACCAAGTCAACAAGACGTACGGCGTTGCGCCACCGGTACATAGTGGACATCCCACCCATACGTACAAAGCGTTTTGGGAACACATTCATTATGCGTACCAATAAGAAGTGAATTCCCTGCCAGACTCGGTGTTTCCTGATGTGATGTAATATATAACCTAAAAAAAAAAATTTAGCAATCGGATAAGTATTTCCAGAGATAGGGAGAGAACAGAAAACAAACTTTACCTCTTTATTATATTAGTACTATAATAAAGAGGATGCCTGAGTTGTATCATTATAAGCCTAAATGCTACGTTACGCAGTAAGTTCACTTTACTAGTTTTTCATAACATTGTAAGTGATTAGAAAATTCAAATCCTTAACAAAATTGACAACAAAAACGGACAATGAAAACCGATTAGCATACGAAAAACACGAATTCCAATGTAACTAAATACATGAACTTTCCCTCATAACTGGAGCAAGCACAGCTTAATATGACCTGCTCATATTCTGCACAGGCTTTGTTATAGTTTGTAAAATATCCGCTTATCGTGTCAGAGTCTCAGATACCCGTGTTGTGTTGCTCTGACGTGAGTGATCATGCGGCTCACACTGCTTATGAATAAGTGAATGTTGTATTAGCATTAGCTTGATCAGCCTTCTAATGTTCCCACTGCTGGGACTCAAGCCTCCTCTCTAGGAGAGGGAATGGGCCGTAATCCACCACGCGGGTCCAGTGCGGGTAGGTGGATGTCACATGTTTTCGAAATTTTGTTCTATGACTTGCCGGTTTCCTCACGATGTTTTCCTTCACCATTTTGAGAGCAGTGGTGATGAAATAAATTACATAAAGTAATGCGCCTGTTTTGGGTTTGAAGCCGCGACCTACAACTCGTAAGTCTGGGTCGTTGCCACTCGGTCACCACTGCTCTCCACTCGGCCACCAGTAGGTTTGTATGCTACTAAATTAACGTAGACAGGCCTGTTGGTCTAGTGGTTAGTGACCCTGACTGCTATACCAGAGTTTGTGGGTTCGATTCCCACCCAGGACAAATGTTTGTGTGATGAGCGCGATCATTTGTTCTGTGTCTGGGTGTAATTTATCTACAAAATGTATGTATTTAGAAATATATAAGTATGTTTATCAGTTGTCTAGTACCCATAACACAAGCTCTGCTTAGCTTGGGACTAGACGGCGCTGTGTGATAGTTGTGGAATATTATTACATATTATTATATTATATTAACTTTGAGTGTATGCGAAACCAGAATAATATTATATTTCTTCAGAATCAGTAACTGAATCAATTCCAATATTTTTTACACCAAGATATATTTTTTTTTGCAAATATATTTAAAAAAGTTACTTGTTGGCCACCACTGACACTAAGTACAACACAGATCACGGCAGATCATAGTGGATATTTAGGTACCAGCAAATAGTTGCGTGCAAGTGCAATACAACCTCTCAGTCGCCTGGATGGCCCGGTGACTATGTATTTTTGCAGACATAACAAGCTTATAACTGTCTGATTTTCTCCATTCAGTTATGAAATTTTAAATATTAATTCTTTATATAAAATACTAGACACGTGTTTCGGGCTTCGCAATAATATACCAAAACTGAATTTGTATATTTGGTAGGTATGAGAATTGGTCGTAAAATATTTTTCACCCTCCTACCCCTTCGCCCTGTTTTTAAATCCCGATTTTAGTATTTCCGTTTTGATTAATACTTACGTTCGTTAACTTTGCTATATAAGAGGATACGGTTAAGAACGACCTTCACCGGTTTGTTTAATGGATGAAACGTATTTTATGATAAATTTAGTATAATAAATAATATAACGCGGGTGGGTTGCCTTTTTTTTCCGATGGGAAAAATCATCCTATGACAACCCCCGCTCTTGGGTGGAGCGGGAGATAGTGTCAGACTCTTACTGACTAAAAAACCCATCCCGTTACTTCAAGCCTTCATACCGGGGCTCGAGCACCCTTTCGGATAACCCTGGCCCCAGTAGGCTTCGACCCGGCTGGGCCCCTGCTGTTGCTGAAAACTCCTTGAGGCGCGCGGGAACAGAGAAATTCCTGGCCAAACAATTTTTTTTTTTTAAATGCGCCTGTGTGTTTAAAGATTAAATTTAATACTAACCGAAAGAGTGAAGCCTTTAGAACATAAAAATGTTGGGTTGCCTATTTGTTTCCTGGCATAACTATGGGTTGCCAGGTATAAACAGGTGTGTTTAACAAATTCTATATCAAATTAAACGCTCTTTCATTACGAATACGATGTTATAGTGTTGTCTGTAAAAAAAATCTGGTATGAATAATGGTTGTGCATTTTTCTAAAAAAAAGTATATTTTCAATTTTTAATTAATAATAGTCTGGCCAGGAATTTCTTAGGCAACCCATCTGCGTTATATTATTTAATACACTAAATTTATAATAAAATACATTTCATCCATTAAACAGACCGGTGAAGGTTCTTAATCGGATCTTAGACTAATAGAAGGCACCAGTTCACTGTGTAATAAAGTACACTGACATTATCCTAATATCTGTGCGTAGGTACCCGAAAAACAAACAATCTACTCATTACTAGATCATTAAAGAATTAAAGAATCGCGATACTTGTCGTTTCAAGACAGCTTTATGGCTTTTATTTTCTGTTTTTGAAATTATGAATGTAAACAATGACCGCTATTCCACGTTTATCTAGCGCCTACCTTAATATGATTTTATAATTTAAAGACAACGTTTGCCAGCTGATCAGCTAGTATATTTATTTGAGCATAAACCCGTATAATACTGTTAGATGATGATCTGAAAGGGTTTCCATTACAAACTGGATTGGAGACACACTCCTACCAACTTAACCTATGCCCTTCAAATGTCACAAAACACAATGTAATAACACAAATCTCCACATGTATGTGTGGCCTGCGATATGACCAGAAATTGCGGTAAGCCCTCAGGCTTACAGATTTCTTGGCAAGTCCCATTATGACTGGGCTGGGTACTGTTATAAACATGTTCAAACGTGTGATCTGATAATTCTGGGTATTAGGAAGTTCTTGGCAGATTGATTGTGAATCAATGACAATCAATGTCGAGGGTATGTTATGTCAATGTCATTTCGAGTTTATATTGTACACTAGCAGCTATCAGCGGCTTCACTCACGTGTAAGCAGAAAATTCTACGTGTTATTTCAGGCATGGTCTATCCGTGTGCAAAATTATATCCAAATATAATCATAAATATAAACTATTGACATGACACAAAAGAAGAAAATATTCTCGGTTTTAAGTTTTAGAAGACGATGAAAAATAAACTTGGAATAGGAACAGGACAGAATTGGCTTTGATACAGCCAAACTAGCACAATACAATTTATTGAAAATACTTTACATTAGGTCCTGGATCTTTCATCATCATCATCATTCAGCTGAAAGACGTCCAGTGTTGGACATAGGCTTCCCCTAAGAGTCACTACGAAAAATAGTTCTGTGCGTGTCGTAACCATCAAATTCCTGCAACCCTAACCACCTGGTTATGTAAGGCGTTGGAAGGTCTCCTACAAGGTGGAACGATGGCCTCATCGGTCCACCTTTTAGGAGACCTTCCAACACTGCGTCTTTCAGTACGCAGTCGTCACTCTAGTACCTTTCGGCCTCAATGACCATCTTCTCTGAGAGCAATTAATTCTGAATCTGTGCCCAAGCAATAACCACGCTGGATATAAACAAGAACAGTTAATCTTATATCAATTATTTGCCTTTACGATATTTTTACCATTTGATTCCCAATGAAAACATCACAAACACAGCCGTATTTGTCACAATAATAACTAAACACACACAAAACAAACAAAATAAGCACATACACACATTCAATAAATCTATGAAAATAGTACTAGGATAACATAAACATGCAGTAGTAATAAAGCTTTCTGTGCACTAACATGGTATTAGAATTTATAGGGCGAACGGATGAGATAGAAGAGGTCTGGTCCTTACGAGGTAATGCGAGTGGCGTGTACTGTACCACCGATACGCTGTTGCGGTTTCTATGGACTACCCTCGGAGGCTGGTGCAAGGGGGAAGCGGAAGGCGATTTCATTTGAGGAAAAAAAATTATAATATGTTACGTCAAATGTCGCAGTCAAGCACTGGTTTTATATCAATTAAAAAAAAAAGAAAACTTTCGTGAAGTGCTTTGTGGGGTTGACATACGCTACCGTATTGAAATCAATATATTTTCGACATATGGCAATAGATACATTCACTTTGATTATTTTTTCAAGACGAAAAAAACGTCTGTTTTAATAAATAGCGCAAAATATATGAAAATAGTCGTCGTTTTCGCTTTTGCGGTGATGAAAAGTAAGACCAATAGATAAAAAATAATTCATTACTTAGAGGTTATGTTCTAAATGGATGTCTACCCACCAATGCATTCATATTTTACACGACTACAAATTCCACCTTCACAATATAATCAGCCAAAAGTAACAATTACCATATGAACTTTATATAAAACGAACCATTTGCACATACAAACATTGAAAAAGAATCTAGAATCATGAATCAAAGCATTTATTTCATATAACCCATTTACAGATACTTGAATTTTCAAGATAGACAGAAAAATTATGCTATTTGCACATTCCAAAGCGTTTATCTCTATAGAGAAAAATATGCAAGAAACTCCATAGCCACTCTTTTAAATCATAAAATTATGTATTTTAATATAAATATCTCGATGATATATTTTTCTGTCACAACTCTAATAGTAGCGAGAAAATTAAATTTAAAAAATAAATCAGAGTGACGTTCCCGCTTTTTACTTGGACCATACAAAGCTTGATATTGGAAAATTGTCTAAATTATTAGCTGCCTTTGTAACGGCTCGCAGCGTGGGAAAACAGGCTAGTTTTCACAGGAAATTATACTTACATAATACCGAAAGCGGTTGCGGTCACCTATTATGAAAATTCGCGTGAAAATTTTTAGTAGAAAGTAAATTACTTGGACCTACTTGTAGATACATGGAGAGTTCGCTTCGTTGCTCCGTTTACAAGTCTAAACGGTTGTTCGTACATTGAAATGAATCTACCAAGATAACTTAGAATATTTTAAAGCTGGAATATTTGTGATTCGGATACTCGTTTCTGTTAGTGGCTTCGCTTGCGTGAAAGTAGAAAATATCCCATGGGAGGGGAACTCCTGGGATAAAAAATGTATATACACCATGTCCTGAAAGGAAAAATTGTATGTCCTACATACAATTTCTCAAGTTCTCATTTTTTTTTTAAGCTATTGGCTAGTGGAGACCGAATCCAGAAATTCCGTAACGAAAATAACCTAACACCCCCCACTCATTTGTTTTTTGAGCGTGGTGACCGATAAGAAAACAAATGAGTGAACAATCAATCAAAATTCGATTCAATGTGTGAAAGTGTAACTTCAATTAATATCAAAGAAAAAAAAACAAAGGAAAAAAAATACTGCATAAATAAAATAAATAAATAATTATAATTGCATAAGTTGATAAAAATGCTATGCAATAGCTTTACCGCGGCAGTCCCCGAGTGCCACATATCTTTTTTTTTTGGACGTGGTGTACCCGTGACTAAAAACAAGTGAAAACAGTGTAACCCCAATAGTCAAGTTATGGCAGTTTCGTTCTGACTCTCTTGTGTCAAACGCCTCGAGTTGACCACGCGACTGAGCGTTGAGATGACGTCAGAACAAAGGAATCAAAAGCGTGGCCAACTCTAAGCGTTCGACGCAAGAGAATCGAAACGAAATGATTGTAACTTGGCTAGACATTTGAGCGTGAATGAGTAACAAACATACGCAAACTCACAAATGCATACATGTGGCCTTTATAATATATTTTTTTAAATTATTGAATGAATTGATGAAGGAGCATGATTGAGAGTTTGCTTCAGACTTAATTAGGAAAAAAAAAATGCCCATTTCAAATACTAGCGACCCGCCCCAGCTTTGCGCGGGAAAGAAATCTATGAAAGACGTGTGGCACTCACCTTATCACCACATCAACTTATGCAATTATAATTATTTATTTATTTTATTTATGCAGTATTTTTTTTCCTTTGTTTTTTTTTCTTTGATATTAATTGAAGTTACACTTTCACACATTGAATTGAATTTTGATTGATTGTTCACTCATTTGTTTTCTTATCGGTCACCACGCTCAAAAAACAAATGATTGGGGGGGTGTTAGGTTATTTTCGTTACGGAATTTCTGGATTCGGTCTCCACGCTCAAGGCCCGCGATAGAAGCTATGCAATAGCTTAAAATTCTCAGCTATTCTCTACTATAACACCTGAGCAACCTTCAAGAATCTCTCTTAGTGAACACAGCATGAAAGTTCGTTCAGTAGTTTTTAAGTTTATCGTGTTCATGCATACAGACAGACAAACATGGTGAGTGTCTTTGTCTTTTATGAATGGATAAGTTAGAAGACAGGGTAGATTGCTTTTTAAGCTATCCCGACATAGACCTACTATAGATTTTCACAGCAAATCTATTCTCAACTTAATCTCTAGCTCATGTCATTTACTTTCATCATCGTCAACAGCTTTTTAATGTTCCTACTGCTGGGAATCATGCCTTCTTTCTAGGAGAGGGAATGGGCCGTAATCCACCACGCGGGCCTTGTGCGGATTGGTGAATGTCACATGTCTTCGAATTTTTAATATCGTGCGTTTCCTCACGATGTTTTCCTTCACCGTTTTGAGAGCAGTGGTAATGAAATAAATTACACAAAGTAATGCGCCTGGCAGGGTTTGAACCCGCAACCTACTACTCGTTCATCACCAGCCTTTTTAATGTTCCCACTGTTAGGACTCAAGCCTCCTCTCTAGGAGAGGGAATGGACCGTAATCCACCACCCGAGCCTTGTGCGGGATGGTGAATGTCACATGTCTTCGAATTTTTTGTTCCAGAACATGCCGGTTTCCTCACGATGTTTTCCTTCACCGTTTTAAGGGCAGTGGTAATGAAATAAATTACACAAAGTAATGAGCCTGGCAGGGTTTGAACCCGCAACCTACTACTCGTTAGTCGGAGCCATTACCACTCGGCCACCACTGCTCTCATTTACATTACTACCTTCTTTATTATAGTGATATGTATGGGAATTCCGCTCCATCGAACTTTATTCCACCTCCTCATCCAATAACTCTGAGCTAACAGCATTCCAATTCGTGTGTTCATATAAATTGGGCCCTTTGTTCAAAGCTCACGGAATTTTCGTTAAAATACGGAAAGTCTTCGTGAGGTGAGGATGGCCTTATACATAAAATAGGTTAGGAGTTAGGGGCCTCTCCAGTTACGGCCGTAATGTAGCTCGTTCCCACGATACACATGAGTCGTGGGTATGTTGCGTTTGCGACTTGCGACTGACAGCTGGCCTAAAAAAAGTCGGTGCTAAATCGAATTGAAAAGTTGAAAATAGTTTCTAAATTTAAAAAAATAACCGTTCACCAATATCTAAAATCAAAAAATAAAGAAACTGTTCCAATTTAAAAACTTAAATCATATAATCCTAGTAGGCTCTGTAAGATCTATTTGAGAGGATACTTTACCAGATTATAATTATTCGAGTCTGAGACTATAGTAGATTCAATCATATTACTTTCACATGGTAAAAACTCAAGCTTACAATGTATATTGCTTTGAGCTATTCATCATCATCATCATCAACATTTCAGCCGAAAAACGTCCACTGTCGGACATAGGCTTCCCCCAAGTCTCGCCATAACGACCGGTCCTGAGCGACTCGCATCCATCAGATTCCCGCGACCATCACCAGGTCTTTACTCCTCCTTTTGGGAGGCCTTCCAACGCTGCATCTTCCGGAAAAAGATCGCCATTTCAAAATCTTTTAGCCTCATCGATCATCAGTTTTTTTATATAGATAGATTTGATAACAAAATATCAAGTCAACCTTCTCGAACAAACTTCGCTGAGGCAGTCAACACCACATAAACTCAGCTCCATTTTACCGAAATCGCACCTTTTTCATTGATTCCATATATTGACCAGTGCGCAGACACTTGAAATACAAAAGTACACTAATTTTACATCACAATATCCATTAGAAATCAATTTGCGAAGAATTAAAAAGACACTGAACTTCAAGGAATTCCCACAAAAAACTACCAAGAACATACAATGTAATAAATCCACAGTCCCAAGCGGCACACATCAAACCCTGCGCCGGCGCATCGCGTGCTGAACTATATTAGCTAATAAGAGATCCACTCACTCATTCTCTCATCGATTTCACTCCTTTATGCCATTCACTGAGCGCCTCTCTCCAATCACAAAAGATTTCGTTTCCTTTTTAACGCGAAATATCCAAAAATGTTATTGTTTAATTTGATGGAATGCCAAAGTAAATGGTAATGTACCATGTAGAATAATGAAAACGACGTTCTGACCTTATTATTTCAAAAAACGTGACTCTTGAAAATTTTAACAAAATGGTTATTATTATTTTTGTTGTCATTAAAATCTGAAAATAATAAGTCGGCACGTATGGTTGATCTCAGCAAAGATTGTGTTCTTTTTGAATTTTTTAGTGAAAGTAGTTTTTGGTTTAATTAAATATCTTTTCAGATTTTACTTTGCAAAACGTTTTTTTTTTTTCATATTTTCGAGAAGCAACCAAAACAGGCGCATTACTTTGTTTCATTTATTTCAACACCACTGCTCTTAAAACGGTGGAGAAAAACATCGTGAGGAACCCGACATGTCCTAGAACCAAAAAAGGGCCCGCGTGGTGGCCTCATGCCAATCCCTCTCCTATAGAGAGGAAGCCTGAATCCCAGCAGTGGGAACATTGAAAAGTTGATTATACTATGCTTATGCTCATCAAATTTATTACGTTTTATTTCAACATAAACACATGTATACCGTTTTCAACTCCACGAATTACATAGAATGATACCCCGTTCGAATTCAGATCACGGTGGTCAATCTCAACAAAGATTTAATATAGAACTTGAGTGTATGCGCGTACACAGGTGTATTCTCTGTTTCTTTTCTCTCGTAGTGTGATGGGTGGCAATCTGCTCTGGCAATTTGATTTCTCCCCTGGCGTAAAATGGAAAAAAAATCAGGCGGTGGACTAGCGGTTTATCAAGGCTATCCGGGTAGCTAACTAACAGTATTTAGAGCAGTGGTGATAAACTAAATTACACAAAGTAATGCACCTAATCCTATACTTAATGAAAATACCGACTAGCACGTTTTGCCCCACGTGGGAATAAAAGCCTGGACCCCACGCCCACCAGCTGCGCTTGCCGCCACGAGACTTTAGAACTCGATCCCATGACACAGGGTATCTTAGTGTGATCCAGAATATTTGTAAAAAAGTAGCATTTAAGTCTTTTGTGTATTGCTTTATTGTTTATTTATTGAACCTTGTCAAAATTATCCTAATAACGATTTTATTATTTTTGACCGACCTGGGAATAAGTAGAACTCTGAACGCTAACCAATCGCTCTTGCCACTATAAGACCAACGAGACATGATTTAAGATCATTAATCAATCATCACTGATAAACAGCCTCAGTTCTTTCCTCAAACATAATTCATATCGAAAAATAACTTGAAAAACATTACATTTAATAGACAATTGCATTTCAAGTACAAATACTGCTATTACCAGTTAATAAGGAAGTATCACACATTTCCTTAATTCATCACTGACAGTTGTATTAAAACTTTACAAGCTCGCTCATAATTATTTGTATGACATCATCAATAAACAGCTTTGCCATTACTGCATAAATACATCCATGTGCGGGATAATTTTAATCAGAAACTTCAAGTTAACAAGTTAAGTGACATATCATGATAGGTACTGGAGGGTTAAAACATAGAGCTTGGAGGTTGTATAGATGAGAGAGGGCTCAAAACAGAAATGAAGATATTTTTCCACAGGAGAACCTTAACAGAGAGTAGAGACGACATAGTCTATCATAGTAGAGACCCTAGTAGAGGAGACATAGCTTGAAGAATCGCCAAACTTAAGTGGCACTGGGCACGGCACATTGTTCGGTGAAACTTACGAGTCGATAGTGACGAAAGATTCTAGAGTTGCGACCATGTACCGGATGACATAGCGTTGGAGAGCCTCTCACAAGGTAGACCGATAACCTGGTGAGGTTTGTGGGAATTAGATAGATGTGAGACGCACAGGATCAGTCATTGTGGCGACACTTTAGGCTGAAAATGGTAATAAATGGGTTCTGTTTGCTTATTCTAATGCCACATAAACCAAACCCTAATTTTTTGGGAGATTTATTTTGCCAAGAGAAGGCGAAGAGCTGGGTCCTTACAAACCATCAAAACCTGACACTCCTATGCTAATCGCGTCAATCAAAGCTAGAGGAGTTTTCGTGAAAATTTTAAACCAAAAATAAGGAGACTATGTCAGACCCTAAGACCAAGAACGATCGCCTAGTGCGATAAGGCCGCCAATTGTGTGTTTTTTATTATATGATTTCTTTTTGTAAAATAATCTTGATGTGCAATAAAGTATATATAAATAAATAAACGATCAGCGTTTACTCTACCAAAACTAAGACACGGAGAACGATATTGACATGCAATAAAATTGACTACGTAATCCTGAACACCCGAAAATGTGCGTAGGCAAGTCACTTCTATCAATTCCTACGTCTATAGTAAAGGGCACTGTTTGCATCAGCGTATCGGAGTAACAAGGACCATGGAGGATTCAGATGGACAGCTTAAGGTTGTAAGGTTATAGGTTAAACTGTAAGGCTTTAGTGGACGGACTGAGGCTAATGCAGCGTTTTGTTGATAGCTTGAATTGGCTCCTGTCATGGTTTTGCGTAGAGGCTAGTAGATTATGGTTAAGAATAATTTTAATCTACGAGTAGTTTTACTTCTGTATTGTTTTTTTTTTTTTCTTATATAATTGGCCATAATTTTAATGGACTTTATAGGTATAAGACTCAAGCTTTTCGAACTATGAGTGTCCCGCACACGGGCCACAAAAAAAAGCCGCTTCAAGTTTCTTTTTCAAGCGGCGTTTTTTTGTGGCGCGCTTCAACTTTTTTTTGTGGCGACGTTTTTTTGTGGACTGTGCGCAGGGACCTTTAAATTTGTGTGTGTGTATGTTTGTTACTTCCTCACAATCACATTAGAATGAATGAACGAATTTTGATGAAACTTGGTACACGGACCATGCACCAAGAACCAAGCCCTGGGATAGCACATAGAATATTTTTTATCTCTGGAGTAATTTTTCCTTAGAAAAATTAATATCTACTTTGACGTGGGAAATTAAAACGTGAATTTGAAAATAATAAAAAATACAAATATTTACTATCATTGTTTAATTCATCTTCATATTAAGTAAGTAATTAAATATACCTACTTAACTAACTTAAGTATAATTCTAAACTTAATAATATATTTTTGAAATAATATTCTAAGTAAACAAATCTTTTCTCAAATCATTTAATTCAATTTAAATCATCAAACAGTTATTAAGGTGACATTTAAATAATTTCGAAACATTGATTGGCATGTAAAACAATTAACCGCCATTTAAGAAGTAATTATCTTCATTTAAACGATTGCAAATTCAACAATTATAAAAATTAATGCACATATCCATTCATTTTCATATTTATTAAATTTGCATGATAGGAAAAAAATACGGTGATAGACAAAGATAATTTTAAAAGCTTATGAAATATGGATTGACATCTTTTATTGACCCTTTTAGATATAACGATTAAGTATAATTTAGCCGTGTTTTGATTGGCATATAATCAATCATAATCATTTATAAAACCGTAACCAAATTGTGATTGCATCAATGGAATTTCGTTCGTATAATTTTTATTAACATAATCTTTATTTAAATTTTACCTATTTTTCAACTTACAAAATCAAATATCTGTCTGTTCATCGTAAAACGAAGGCCGGTTCTTGCTTTTCAAAATACATCCTTGGAGTGCATCAACGGCCTTTAGTTCTTTCCACAGACCTTAATTTTGGGCGGTTTATTAAGTCCAAAGCCAAGGTAGCTGCTAGAAAAGTGATTTTTGCAAAGGTTTGGCAGTTCTTCACACCTGGACAACTTTTATACTTGTTATACAAAACATATGCATAGAGTTAATAACCTCTTAACAAATTAGTGCGATTTACCATCAACGATTGCACCACTGCTTACCATCAGGTGGAGACGCAGTTAAGCAGTAGTTTGTATCAATTTTTTAAATATATGTTTAGGCCCTTTGCCTTGTTTCCTACTAACCGAAGCCAATACAAGTCGTCCAGTGATTTTGAGGAATGGATGTTATTTAGATTATTTATAACCGATCGTACAGCTTTGTGTAACTCATCCATCAAACGGCTCTTTACTGTTTGAATTATCACCTGATTTTCTATTTCGTTTTGATTCAACTCAAATTTTATACGAGCAATATTGTTACGTACGTGGGTAATTAAATGCCGATCGGGGGCTCGTATTTATATGCGGAGCGAAAAAAATTCTAGATACCGACATCTCAAGATCAATCCAGAACAATAGGGTCGCGTCGCGAGGCCATAAATCATTTTTATTGCATAATGTACCAGGAGTCACTTTCACGCGAATTCCGACTCAACTGTTAATGGCGGAGAGTACTATTTCCCTTATCGGTAGATACATACCTACCCACTAGTGGTACCTAATAGTGGTATGTACTTTGTAGATGTTTCGAGATTTTTCTAATCCTGGCTACGTACCACCATTCTAGATCTTTCGAACAGCAATGCGTTTCAATTATTGCGTGCTACTCATTATTTTCTCGGAGATATGGCGTGTTCACGTTTAATGGCGTAACAATATGTTGTCATCTGGATATCACCTAGCAGATAGTGGAGGAGTGGTTTTTAATACTGAGTGGGAAAGGAAGTGGGGTACCAACCTAACACTTTAGGATGGACCTGCGATGCCCCATATGACCAGATTATTTCTACAGCGGCTTATTAAAGCCTTTGAATTTTATTTTAGCCACTATAGTTCGTGTCCAGATGGCGAATCTTCTGTTGATGAAATTAAATATGGAAGAACAGGATGTCTATTCCTCCAAAGTTCGCATCTCTGGTCCGAAGCGCCATTGGTTGAGGAAGTCGTACATAAATCTTATAAAACTTTTACGATTCTTCAAGCGTGCAGTTAGTATTTGGTGCCCATATGAGATTCCTCTTCTAGAGAGGAGGCCTCAGTCCCAGCAGTGGGAATATCAAAAGGTTGATTATGCTTATGCTGTGCCCATATGATTACTCTCTCTCTCTCGGTGTCATTATTTTTAGGTTCTTAGTGGACTTTGATGACAGTATTCTGATTCATTTGATTTCAATCTTGGGGTCTTTGAGTGAAGAGCGAATAGGTTGCTTTCTAGGAAAGTGTGCTCCATCGTCGACCATAATAATCACTTACTAACTTCGTTAGGAAAGACCACATAATAGATGGTGAGACAGTGTACCAGTAATTAAAAACAAAATCTAGAATCAAAACTTAATGATATATTAACTAATGATAACGGGATTTTTCACGATGTAAGCCCTTTTTTTCCACATTCAAAATTTTCTTCGGGCATTACCATAGCTAATTAGTTTTCCTCTTTTCAATGTTAATCAAAAACTAAAATTATAGTAATAAAAACCACAGATACAACACCAGGTGGTTATTTTAAAACAGCTAAATCTCTGACCTTTGCTATTACCCGTACTATTACTTCGATTACAATTCAAGGTAAAACCGTAACTTTAAAAAATATTCCGCATTTATGTCTAATACAATAAAAATCGTAAAATTATATATCGTTACAAATAATCGGTACGAATGACGATTCTACTGGGATATGAATGGGGAACGAATTTTATTCGATTATTAAGTTAACTGCTTAATTGTTTTAAGTTTTATTGCGGACGTATTATGAGGTTTTAAGTGAGGTAAAATTTAGTTTTTGACGTGTTATTTATTATTTCGCGATATTTTTTTTGTAAATACTTTGATGTAGGTATCGATGCAATGCAGGAGTAGTGTTGGCCGACTGGTTTCGGTCCCGACTTACGAGTTGTAGGTCGCGGCTTCAAACCCAGCCAGACGCATTACTTACTGTAATTTATTTCATCACCACTGCTCTCAAAACGGTGAAGGAAACATCGTGAGGAAACCGGCATGTCCTAGAACCAAAAATTCGAAGACATGTGACATTCACTAACAAGCACTAGGCCCGCGTGGTGAATTACAGCCCATTTCCTCTCCTAGAGAGGAGGCTTGAGTCCCAACAGTGGGGACATTAAAAGGGTGGTTATGAGATGAACCTATCGTCATCACAGCAATAAATTTTCTACACACGTCTGTCTTCTGCCATTGGGAGGCGAACTCCTTGAGGCGCGCGGGAACAGCGCGCGCCGTCGACGACTTGGGCTTGGTCCGGACGGTTACCGGACGGCCGGACAGCGAGCTACCCATTGCTCACTGTCCGCAAGCCCGCGCCTACGGTGGCTGGAAATCGGGATCGGAATCCCGGCGGCGGCGGCGAGAGCGCCGTTGCCTGATGCGGTCGGCCTCCTCCTTAGCGAGCATTACTGCTTCGCAGAAGTCGGCGACCGCCTGCCACTCCTCCTCGCTCCGGACCATGGCCTCGACCAAGGCCCGGCGCGAGAGGTCTCCGCCGCCGATCACCCCCACGAGGGCACGGCGATGCTCCGCCCAAGCAGGGCACACTGCGATTGTGTGCTCCACCGTGTCCTCCGGGCATCTTAGTCATAGTCATTTATTCAATAACAAGAAACTTGTATCTGAATCACATAATTAATAAATAGATTAAACATTTTCAATTCAATAATAATAGTAATACAACAAATACAATCTCTCTCTAAAAATCTCTCCACCTTTGTCTTTGTCTGCCGCAAGATCGCCTTATGTTTAATAGAATCTAATTAGTGGTTCTTTGGATTGGGAAGAGGTATTCCCTACTGTAGTCTGTGTTTTGTGATAGCTACAATCTAAGGAACTTCAAGTCAAGAATCAATAGGTTTCTTTTAGGCAAACGTGCTCCATTGTCAACCACATTGTCGTTTTCTATAAGGTGACATAATGGCCAGCCTAACAGTTTAAAAAAAAAAACTTTTTTTTTCTTTTTTTATAATATTCATAGGCTCGCGCTTGACCACCATCTCACCTGATGGTAAGCGATGATGTGGTCGGCGATGGAGCACGCTTGCCTAGAAGTATCCTATTCACTCTTGACTTGAAGACCCCTAACTTATAGATATCAGGAAACACTGATACCGGCAGGGAATTCCACTCCTTGGCTGTACACTTAATAAATGTGTTCTCAAATCGTCTTGTGCGTAAGGGTGGGATGTCTACCATGTACCGCTGGCGCAATGTCGTACCTCTAGTGGTCCGTTAATGGAACAGACTTGGCGGAATTAGGTTTTGCAATTCCAGTGCACACTCCCCGAAATGTGAACGATAGAAAACATGATAGATAGAATTTCTTTCCAGAAAGATCATTCCAAAATCAAAATCATTTATTTCAAATAGACCATTTGCAGGCACTTTTGAATAGTCAAATGTCGGTCAGTCCATGAAAAGTGAAGCTAAATTGCAAATTCCGAAACTGTTTTCGGTTTATTAAAAGCTTCTTTTTTCATTCCTCAGGTTCGACCAGGGCAAATCAACGAAAGGCGCGAGCAAGCTGAGACGCGACCTCATAAACGCAGAGATTGCCAACCTTCGGGACCTGCTGCCTCTCCCCCCTTCCACCAGACAGCGACTGTCGCAGCTACAACTCATGGCGCTTGTCTGTGTGTATGTGAGGAAGTCCAACTACTTCCAACAAGGTACGTGTTAACTGCTTTACTTATAAAATCAGCCAATTAGTATTATTCAACACTTATATTTCTCTTTTCAAAGAAAATAAGAACAAATGGGTTTACTTTTTGCACTATTTTTTCATTTAGCCATTTTTTTTGTTTTGTTGTTTTGATGTTTTTTTTTTTTTTTGTTTTGTTAGTCATATTGTTTTTATTAGAACGCGCATGTAACACAATGTTTCTACAATTCCGTCCATAGATATAAGATTTTTATATTTCTATGGTTCCGTCCTATTTGACAGAAAAATGTATCGTGTCAGCCTTCTCGACAATCTTCAATAAGGTAGTCAACACTACAGTAAAACTCTTAGCTCTATTTTACCGAGATCGTGCATGATTCAATGATTACATTATGGTTTAGTGCTTAGCTACTTGAGATACAAATCTGCACCAATTTTACATCATAATATCGACTAAGAATCAATGAATAATTAAAACAGCTAGTGAACTTCACTCGGGAAAGTCCCGCCAAAAATTAAAAAAATATGGTTATCATTCTATGTATTAACATTTGGATCAGGAGTATCCAACCAGTCTGAAGATGTGCTCATTAGTTTATTGATTTGGTAATCCCTGATTTGAATCAGGGATCTGATTTCTAGGACGTAAGAATTGAATCTAACTTCCTAGAAATCAGATCATAAGATATTCTAACTGCAGTATAGTATACAATATGCAATATTTTTTTATTTGTGTATAGGTATAATCAGTTGCAGCCAGAACTTTATTTTTGCAAATAATCATGAAACTAATTTAATTAGTCTTAGTTATAACATTTACCTATAACGTGATACAGGTGAATATAGAAATCTCCAAAGGTATTGTAATACACAACACTTTAGTAACCTTTGGGATGAAAAGTTTTTTTTTCTTTAAGTCTTTGGTTATTTATAATTTTCATAGAAAAAAAAAATTCGTTTTATAAGAAAAAAAAACACTATTGGAATAGAGCTGTTTAAAGCCGACGAGTATGAACTCACTCGTGTTTCTTCAGTTACAAAAGTCTTGCACACCCTCTCTCCACTCGGGGCGAGAAAGTTGTTTGCTAAAATAGTAAAATGAAAAAAAATATCTTGGATATAAACTAAAGAGAACACATAAAAACAACAGTCGAACAGCCAGTTCCGATTAAAACTAAAACAGAACGGGTCCCGAACAGATATCAGTGGTAACATGACAAGCACTTGCATCGCTAACGAAGCGTGCTTAAATTAATACGTAATATGAGCGAGCCACTCCCCGCAACGTGCTCATGCGCATCCTTTACTCACCACATAATATATGTAAATACATACATACGTACCAACTGTTTGTAGATACGTATGAGATATGTTTGGTGCATAGTTGTGTGTGCATCTGTGAATTTTTAGAAGAAAATAATTGAGCATGATAATTTTGCCGTGATTATTTTTTTAAAACTACCATGGACTGACATGGTAGTTTTACTTGGACCGCTTAGATATATAAGCGTAACCCGTTTTAAAAAAACGGCTATTTCATGGATGAGGACCAAATATTTACTTCGTGGAATCCTCCACGAATTAAATAGTAAAGAAAATCTTAAAATCAAAATACTTTATGCTTAGCTATCAATATAGAATAGATACTTAAACGTTTCTATAAAAAACAATAGATACATGCCTTCAAAAAAAAAGTAGAAGTTCCCCATTTCAAAGGTCACCAAAGTGTTATGATGTATTACGAAATATTACCTTGAATATTTTTATATTCACTTATACCATGATAGGCAACTACGCTACGCTGACCGTTTAGAATCTCTCCTTCAAGCTTCATTTATCGAGTTAAGGCAAGGCCGAATTTCACACACGAAACACACACGCAAAAACCTGCAAAAAAAGTACTAAAAATATGCAATTACGTAAGAAAACGAAGTTCTCACGATGTAACAGTTAAGCGGCTACTGTCGGCATAAAAAAACAATAGCGTTTCGGTTTTGATAGGAAAATTAGTCTGAATTAGCGGTCCGGGGTCTGGCTACCGGTCCGATGGTTATTGGTCCTAATGGTGCCTGCAGGGAATCGAACCCTGGTCGGGCTGTCACGCCCGTACTGCACGCTAAGGCACGCCGTTCACATGGTTATGAGACGATGGAATTTAAGACGTAGTTTAGCGAGTTATTTTGTTTGGTGATTTAAGATTTTTTTACTTTAATTTATTAGTTTTGTGTCTCGTATTTGTTTAACAAAATAGTGAGATATTGCAAAAATTAATTCTTAATTTTTCCAAGTTGATAGAAAATTTTCTTTTTTTTTGTTTGCTCATAATAAACTAGTGCGACTCACCATCAACGATTGCATCACTGAAACAGTCATGTCAAGCACTAGTTTATATCATTATAAAAAAAAAATTGTTTATGTACATTTCAGTTTCTTTATCCGTACTGATATTGTAAAAATGTGACAGTTACACTTTCACGGTTAAAGTTCTTTCGATGAAATTTGGTACGGAGTAGTCTTGGACAACAAAGAAGGACACAAAATACTTATTATCCGATTTCGACTTTGATTTCACAGCCGCTATGACCGATATTTACTCGAACATTAGACATTGGCAATAGATAAGAGAAATACGGTTACAAGGATCTGGATTACTTGAAATAAAATCAATATTTCAAATATCGTAGTACGATTTTTCAACACCCGTACTTTGCTTGTAGATTGGCAATGCATAATCTTTAATCTACACTAATACTATAAAGAGGTAAAGTTTGTTTTTTGTTTGTAGGGCGTAATCTCTGAAAGTACTGATTGCTAAAAATTTTTACTAATAGAATGCTGCTTTAATACTGAGTGACATAGGCTATAATTTATATACGCGAGCGAAACCGCGGGCAAAAACTAATTTGAAACAAACTCAATATTTCAAATATCGCAGTACGATTGTCCAACACCCGTACTTTGCTTATAGATTACCAATGCGTAATCTTTAATTGGATTTGAGCTACAGTTTAAACCAAAAACTTCAACAACTTTTGTATCACCAAATGACAATAACTACTACTACTGAATATTTCATAAAATTAATATTTACTGTCTGGAAAGAGACTTTGACCCCTGAGTTTGTCTCGGTGTTTCTTCTCAGGTTAGTCAGCTAGAAAACACCGGCCTCATCTAGCTTAAACTGACGAAAAAAAAATTAACGCATAAAAGTGTTTTTTAAACCTATTTGCAAAATAAATATCATTTAAAACATTTAGAATAATGAACCAAGGAATTCAAGTTGCGTAGCCCTTAAATGACCCTCAATAAATAAGCTTTAACCTTTTGTACAATGAATTCCTATCATACATACGTAGCTCACTGTCATGTAAGCCGACGTTGCTCACATTTCGTCGAGGTTCCCCCGGGACTGTCGAGTTACCGGACTTCTTGCCTAGATAGGTTTTAAGTACAACCCTATTCTGATCGTCGTTTGTTTACCGATGTAAGAACTAGGGTTTCTTTAATGAGGGATGTCATCTAATGTCTTCTTTCGCTCTAGGGTGGAGCTGGAGTCAGACTTTTACAGGCCAAACACACGCGTTCAAAGACCACGGGTTTCCATTTCAGAAGTGAACTCAAGGTTCCAGAAGGCTTTATTCCTACTAGGCCTCTACGGCTTTGCTGACATCTCTTTAAAGCGCGTGTGGAATACTACGGGCCGTCGACGATTCAGACTCAGTCCGACCGATCGCTCGGACACCCTGTATGGTCCATATGTCTTTAACTACTACTCTTAAGGAGGAGACTAGTTTTCTTGAGCGAACCCTCTGTTCATTCAGTTTCCCTTCGCGTTCAATGACTGTGGTGATTCTTTTGAACAATATCGCACCGCATGCGTAAAAAATCGGACACCCTTACGCCCCAGCCGCCGAGACCCAGACCCCGACTACCAACCACCTTAGACGCGGGCTTGCGGAAGATAAGCAATGTGTAGCTCACCGACCACTTGTCTTATAAGAAACGAGCCCGAATCCTCGAAAGCGTGTAGTGTTCTACGCGCGCCTCAAAGAAAATAATGTCAGCAAACCGTAGAGGCCAAGCAAGGCTGGTGCCTGCTAGAGCCACAGGGAAAAGTATTAAAGGGATACTCGTGATCCCAGAATGCAAAAGGCAACTGAAGTGACATTGATGTGGTTTTAGTCAGTAAAAGTCTGGCACCCTCCCCTCTAGCTCTAACCAGAGCGTGAGAAGTCATTTTATGATTTACCGCCTTAAAAAAAGAAAAGCTAGCTCAATTTATATACGTTTCTAAGTTTATCTCTGATAACCCATGTCTCTGAAAGTAGATAAAACCGCTAATCCGGTTGTAATTCGTAGATCTTGCTGCTTATGATCTTATTGCTGAACTGGACCTATTTGGCGCTGCTGTGAGACACACATTGTTAGTTGTCTCTTTTTTTATTTATAATAATTTATTAGTGTCTACATGTTGTTACCACATTGTGTGTATCCAAATAAAATAGTTTTCTTTCTTTCTTCTTCTTTCTTCCTTCTTTCTTTCTTCTTTCTTTCTTTCTTCTTTCTTTCTTCTTTCTATCTTTGACTGTCGTTACAGGTAGTCAAACAGCCAGAAAGAGTCACCATCAGTCTATCCAAGAGTGTCGTGTTCCCCAGTAACTGGGTTGTGCAGGTCTAATAGACAGTCGCTCCATGTGAATCATGGGTGTTCAAAAGCTTCCAGTTAGACTGGAAGCCAACTCCAAGCTAGTTGAAAAAAAGCGAAGAAAATAATGATATAAATAAGCTGTGTAATAAAATCTTACAGGCCATAGTATTTTCTGCTTGCTATGAAGTTACTTACCTCTTTCGTATTTATAAGGTTTTTGCTTTTAGTCTCGTGCTATTCTATAATTTGAGGAAATATAAGTGTCGTTTGAAGATAGGTAGGTTAGTTACTTATAAAATTGCCGATGATTAACGTCATTGAACCAATGCAATAAAATACTCTTAGTTAAAAATAATTTAAATGTTTAATCCTGGTCTATTTTTATTATTATTACTGGCTCTCCCTCTATTACATCAGTACTAGAAATAAAAATCGTGATCATTACCAAATAATCACGATTTTTCACCTCTTCTTACAAATTCCTAAAGACTTTCTGATTGTCCCGACATCTCCTACTGGTCTGGGACTTTCAAAATCTCGATTTCTGAAAGAAGTTAAGTATTTTACAATACTTTACCTTGAAAAGCATTAAAGTTTCTGAAATTTACAGTTTCTTAACTTCAAATTCTCAATTCGGAAACCGGTCGCATATTTCTGAAAATTTTAAACTCCCGTCTTTAGCTTTTTAATGTCTACCGAAGATGATTACAATTTGATTTAAAACTCAATTAACAACTTCTATACTTATTTATTTAGATTTACAAAGAAATTAAAAAAAAACAACGCTACAAGAAGGTCGAATAGATTACAAGAATAAAAAATCTGTCTTCACAAATTAGTTTTTTTTTTATTTAATAAACTCCAAGTTTAAGTGCTGTCAATATTTTTATCGATAAAAAAACGATTAAGATAAAATGAAATAGCTTAATTTGTCAAAGCTTTAGCATTTAAACATCGATAGATTTACGATAACGGTAACATTTAGAACGTAAGTGAGATTGATTTAAATTAATCATTTTCTGGGGCATTTTGATTTGATTTATTACTTATTGCCGTATTTAGTTTAATGATATTTGAACAGCTGTAGTAATTTTTATTTATTGCTAAAATTGGTACTGTATCTATGGTTAATCTGTAACTATTTTTTGTTTCAACTTGAGCCATTAATGTCGATTTTTATTTCGTTAATCGACTCAAATGACGCAATATCGATAAGTAATAATCGATAAAGAATAGGGGTCCGGGCCACTCGATAAACGTTCGATTGTCCACGGGTCGTGGGAAACGCATTTTGCATATGATTTCGCTGAGCTCGCTTCTCGATGATGCTTGAGTCCACCATAGTTTAGTATTTGCTGTTTTATTGGCAGTAGATGGATGGCTAGTTTTATGCCAACGATAGGCTATAACAATAAACTCCTAAAATCTCAGGATTATTTCCTTGTATATGTATTTATCGATTGTTCAGTAGAACTTTTTTCTGTCGGCAAAAAAGTGCGGTAACAGTAAATTGTATATGATTAACATATCTCATATTTTTTCACGAACTCTTTTACTTTAATGTTAACTTTTTTATTGTAGCAACAAGATATAAAATTGTATTTTTGTTCGTTTTACAAACAATCATTAATTTAACTAGTCCAGTTTTTTGTTTTAAGCTTTGTATTAAGCTTTTGCTAACGGTTTTATCCGCGTGAAATTATAAAATTATCCCAAGGGAAGAATCTCCCGGGATAAAAATGTCTTTACTCCTATTCCAGGACCATGTTTCCCGTCTACCAAATCCATTCAGCTAATTAGAGCGTGAAGGAGTAGCAAACATACAAAAACATTCGCCTTTATAATTTTAATAAGATGTGATAATAATATAGTCGTTTTTTAGGGTTCCGTAGCCAAATGGTAAAAAACGGAACCCTTATAGATTCGTCATGTCTGTCTGTCTGTCTGTCCGTCCGTATGTCACAGCCACTTTTATCCGAAACTATAAGAGCTATACTGTTGAAACTTAGTAAGTAGATGTATTCTGTGAACCGCTTTAAGATTTTCATACAAAAATAGAAAAAAAGCAATAAATTTTGGGGGTCCCCATACTTAGAACTGAAACTCAAAAAAAATTTTTTCATCAAACCCATACGTGTGCGGTATCTATGGATAGGTCTTCAAAAATGATATTGAGGTTTCTAATATCATTTTGTTCTAAATTGAATAGTTTACGCGAGAGACACTTCCGAAGTGGTAAAATGTGTCCCCCCCCCCCTGTAACTTCTAAAATAAGAGAATGATAAAACTAAAAAAAAATATATGATGTACATTACCATGTAAACTACCAACGAAAATTAGTTTGAATGAGATCTAGTAAGCAGTTTTTTTTTTTTAATACGTCATAAATCGAAAAAAATACACTATTATTAAAACATCGATCAAAATTACAACGAACTACAAGAACTTTTATATTATGTTACTTGCTGCTACGGAACCCTCCATGGACGAATCCGACTCGCACTTGGCCGGTTCTTTTGAATAATGTAAGTAATATAATATTCTATTTCATTTACCGGACCACATTGTTTATCGACTTCCAAAAAAATAACTGTCAACTATCACAATATAAACAGTAAACTTTATCGATAAATTACCCCACTCATTCCCATCACTATTCCCTCTCCACATCGCACCATATGACTGCAAACGCAGTGCGTAACACCAATTCAGACAATTACAATTCCCAGTGTTATAGGCCTAAATGCTGAAATTACCGGCTTACGTCCCTCATATTATCGATCACGCACTCGTTCGGTATTTTCTCAACAATTTTTGCATACCACCCTGGGAACTATTGATATGTGAGATCGTTTTCTCGACTCTAATTAAGTTGCAGAGCTTGCGAATCGGTTATTTGCGTTTTGTTATGCCGTTGTGATGTAGGGAGTTCTCTTGTAATTTTGAAGTTTGAAATTGCGCGGATTCTTTTGATGTTTTGTTTGTATTAAAGGGCGTTTTTGTGTATTGATTTTGTTGTAGTTTTGGCGGGAGATGTCATTAAATGATTAACCATCTAAAAAAGGGTAATGTTATTTTATAAAGATTTACTTTGCTTTTAAAAATAAAAGATCATCTTTTTTTCCAGTGTTTAATTTTTCTGCAGTTTGTGGGTACGTAGAAAATAAAAAAACTTTTTACAAAAAAAAATAAAACCGACTTCAATGTTAAAAACACTGAAAAGTATAAAATAACTGTAATTTCGGAAGTCGGTGTTTCTAAAATAAAACTATTATGTTTTTTAACATTGAGGTCGGTTACTTATTTTTTTTTTTGTAGAAAGTTTTTTATTTTACACTTTTTAGTTATGGTACCACCACTAAAAAGTACCCCTCAGACAAACTTAAATAACTTATAGCCACAGTGCAACTCATAACGATTCCAAAAATCCCAAACACGGTTAGATTACATTAATTTAATTTTTTTCATCATCAGATTAGTTCGATACATCCCCCCCCCCTTTCCTGACAGTCAGTCATCGACTACACGTATAAACAAAGCAACTTTACTTTTAACCACAGTTCTGCTGTGATTCTATGAAGAGTTCTGTTGCATATCTTCGAAGTTCATGATCAGATCATAACAATATTTCTATGGGACCAACTTGGAAGCATAACCTTTCAATCAAAAAAAGAATTTGAAAATCGGTCCAAAATTGACTGAGATACCGGTGAACATACTAAAAAAATTAAAAAAAAACATACATTCAGCCGAACATAGAACCCCCTCCTTTTTGAAGTCGGTTAACAAGTGTGGCGAATTCACAATACTTCAAAATATTTAATACGATAAAATAAATAAGTAGCGAGTTTACTCATAATTTTTTTCTGTGGCAAATCGACACTGGCGAGTTTACAGTAGGTACCTAACCCAAGACTAACTAGAACTACATGCACACTAATGAGCGTTTGCACCGGAACTGTTCGACGAGTGAGCCGAGCCGCTCCGAGATATCGTGTCCGTGAGCGGTGTCTATGTGTGCGTTGCTCGAGCGCGCTTTGTATGTAGATTGACTTCTGTACCTATCTATTTTGTGCCCAAGATGCGGAGAATGTAACATAATAAATGCTAATTCTGAAAGTGTCTTTATTAATTAGTGAAATCTTCTAATGACGCTCTCGAAACGAGAGGGCGTGTCAGACTTTTACAGACTAAACCCATGCCTGTATTCCTTCAGGACTACGGGTTTCCTTATCCTGAAAGTAGCATGTTCAGAATCGGCTACTAAATAGATAGTAGAAGCTGTTTTTAGAATAGATATTTTTTATCTTAAAATAAGACAAGAATAAAATTATTGACGCGGAAAGCTTTTTGTTAAGACTTTGTTCTATGTTACGTAAAGTTGTAAGTACTATGAACATAGCAGCTTGGTAAAATACTACCAGAGCTGTGTAAGTGTACACTGAATAAGAAAAAACGCTGCACGATTACTGCAAACTGAAATATTTTATTTTATTTTTGTTCAAACATCAAAACTATTATATTTTTGGGCTGTTTTATTATAAGACAACATGAATGGCGCGGTGATTGACTAATTGACTGCTGCACTGCATGTTACGAGTTCGATTCCCACCCGAAACAAATATTTATGTGGCCTACAAATAGTTGTTCCAAGTCTGGGTGCCTGAGTTTACGTTTGTGAACACACTGAAAGACAGGTGTGATGTTAATCAGTAAAAGCCACCAAGACACGCCCTCACGCTCTACCAAGAGCGGGAGAAGTCATTAGATGATTTTCCACCTCAAAACACCCCACGGTACCGGTGCAATTCCAAGAGTGAGCCAAAATGAAAAAAAAATGACTGTCAGTTGCCAAAATAACAAAATGTTTGGCATCGTTAGGGTTGTCTCACACGGGCCACTGGCTACAACCACAAAATTCTGCCACCATTATATTTCCTCTAATTTCCATACATTATATATGGATTCGCTGCACACGGTTGACACCGGTGGCCGCCATATGCCATAAATCGCCGCTGCTTGCTTCTTGTGGCCCGTGCCAGCCACTAAACGCTGACACAAAACGCCTCCGTATGCCTTCGACAGAGTCCATTATGATGGGTTTAAAAAAATACCAGCTAACGGCCACAAGTGACAGTCGCATGCTTCAGCTTTTGTGGTCGCTTCTGCCTTCTCGTGCCAGCGTTTATAGTTGTGTCATGTGGCCCGTATGTGGCAACCCTTACGTTTTAGTTGCACAAGTCAATCCCATTTCTGTCAATTGTTATCTCTCATCAGAATGTCACTTTGTCTTGAACCGAAGGTTAACCCCCGACTAGGGTTGCCAAATATACTGTTAAAAACAGTATTATACTGTTTTTCACTACATTATACTTCCTATTGTTCAACAAAAATAAAATATACAAAATACTGTTTTGAGTATCAGAATGCTTAACATTGTACTCGTAAGTGTTACACTGAAACGCTCACACAATTTTTTATCAAATCAATAACAGAGTTTCAGAACGAATCGAATGAGGTCTTCATTTATTTTAATTTTAGTTATAATTATGGTAAGGAGTATGAAGTTTTTAAAAAAGACTGTAAATTAATGAGCTGTGCGAGAAGCTCTAAAAACTATTTATTTAAAATATTTAACAAATAAAATATTGTTCATTTTTCTAAAATAATGTTTAATAATCTTCTTAGATAAAAAAATACTTTATTTCTTGTAAAACAAAGTTGGCAACCCTACCCCCGACCTTAAAAAGATTGACATGACTAAAATAATAGAACCAAACTTTTCTTATCTTCTTTATAAACTTATTACATCAGCTACGTTTAATATCAATCAAAAAAGTCTTCTAGTGTCTCAAATGATTCATCACAATAGTTCAGTGAACATAATTGAACCCGTGACCTCACGATCAGCGGTCGCTGTGCTTATTGACTGCCGTTCACAGCACCCTTGGGCTATTGTTGTTTCTTCTTGACCTCTACTTTTCTGCATCAAGATAATCATTATGTATTAATATTTTGAATTAATTGCTTTTAATTATAACTTTTAAAATGTTGTTGGAGATATTTAGAAAAGAATATAATACAATAGAAAAACTTTTATATATTTTTGGCGTGCCCGTTGCGAAAGTGGTAGGTATCAAAAGCCGAAGCTCTGGTTTTCAGTTGACAAAAAAAAAAATAATTAAAAAAAAATATTTTCAAAAGTGCTTAAAGCATAATAGCATACTCAGGTTTGTTATGTTCCCGCTACTGGGACGCAAGTCTTCTCTCTAGGAGAGGGAATAGGTAAGGATACACTACACGGGGTCAATGCTGATTGGCGTTTATCACATGTCTTCGAATTGTGTTCGATATCATTAAACATTTCTATTCTTTCTCTAATTTTCACGATTGAAAGGTTAATACAGGTTACTGTGTAACCTAGCTAGGACACCAGGACACCCTTTTTCTACTTTTAAAATCTTCATATCTATTGTAAACTGTTTAGACTGTACCTACCTCATTTTTATGAAATAAACATATTATTATCATACAGTTTTGAGAGCAGTGTTGATGAAATAAATTACACAAAGTAAAATGCCTGTCTGGGTTTGAACCCACAACGTAAACGGGCCTGTTAGCACTGAGCCACTACTGTAGTTTTTAATGGGTCTGGAGTAAGAATATTTTCTCTCCTCTCCAAATGGTAGAATTGTGATGATTTTATTAGACTTAGTATAGGTATATAAATAACTTTTCAAGGCACAAAAGGTTTTTGAAAGGAATGTTCGATTGAGTCACGCTATGAACTTAGTTGAATTGAGGAAATATTATTGAATTCAAATTGATATAGGAATAAAGGGTAATTATTTTATCTAACTTTGTACATAAAATATAGCCTATGTCACTCAAGAATAAATCAGCTTTCCTCCTAGGAGGTAATCTCTTTGATTACTTCCTACAAACAAAAAAACAAACTTTACCTCTTTATAGTACGAGTATATATCTGTGGCCCTAGTGAAAAAGGGTATAAGTCCGATTTTGTCGAAAATGAGTTAAGTATACCGAAATGATCAGAAAAAAATGCTCTATCGCTTGGTGAAAACGGATCTAAGCTATCTCTAAAAATAAGGAAGTTACTTTGTGTAAAAGGATCCAACTGACACCAAAAAAAATACAAAAGTTGGTTTTAAATGCATTTGTATTCTTTTAAACGGAAAAATAAAAATTTTGTTTTGTGTGTTCTAATCTAAATTAACTTAAATCTTCCACATTTTAATTTGTTTGGCGTATATCAATACAACAACACTTAATCCCTAAAAATGGTTTAGTTAGTAATGATATTACTAGACTTATACCCGTTTTCACTAAAATAAAGGGAAAAAATCAAAAATAACTCTGTTTAGATCAGTATTCACATACGCTATTCTGAAATTAATTAGTGTAATTTGATACAATTTTATTTATATCCTACGATTGTTATCATTTCACGTGATCAAGGATATAATTCGTCGATGAGGGGAACGGTGCGGGGTGGTGGAGAGCGCATTGTACAGGGAGGAGGTTTTGTCGACTTTTGCAGAAATATCAATTATTACGCGAGTAAATTAGATCCTTTTACACTTATTTTTGTAACTTATTTCAAAGTTAACGTGTACTTTCATAGGTTTTAGTCTAATTGTACCTTTTTAAACCAAATAACTATGAACATTAGGTATATTTATATGCGTTACGGAACGTACCTAACTCTCATGCATTTAATCATATTGATTCAATTGACGTTTGTTTTAGTTAGAAAATACGTAATTACGTATCCTATACTATAAAACTAATTAGATGTATACTAAATTGATTTTAGTCGAGTAATATTTTTAAAAGCTGTTCCGTGTGATTTATGATTAGGTACAGTTATCAGTTATTGGCGTAACTATTTCATTCTGTTAAAAGTTACTTAAAAGTTTTATGTCCTTTTTAAAATGGCTGGTAGAAACCGAATGATTGATCTTGTTCATTAAGAACTAGAAATGATGGATGAAACGGATTGCCTAATTGGAGAATCTATACCTATTTGTTCTGAGAATTATTCTCCAAAGGAATTTTTTCCAAGAATCATTCTCCAAAACCAGAATGTTCTAAGGATTATTCTCCAAGGCCAGAATGTTCTACGGAATATTCTCCAAAGCCAGGATGTTCTACGGAATATTCTCCAAAGCTAGGATGTTCTACGGAATATTCTCCAAAATTTGACTGTTTTAAAAATATTTCACCGATTTGTTCAAAACTATATTCTTCGAAGCCTGGTTTTACCATTAACTTTTACCCCAGGCCGGGGCACGATAAAGATGACGATTTATTTACTGATTCCGACGAAACGTATCTCATGTGTCTTGATATTGTTTCTATGTTAGTGGATGAGCTACCATACCCTGATGTCGATTATTCTGCTGAAAGCAGTGACGATTTCATACCAAATACATTCGAAACAAGTGTCTCGGATTGTTCAGTTGTAAATAGGCAAACAAGACGTCGACGTAATGTTATCATCCCTCAGTCAGATTCTGACGTGAGGAATAATACATCAGTTTGGGATAAAGAAGGTGTTACACAGGGTCGGAAACGAAAGCCTAGGAAAAGTATTAAAGAAAGAAGAGAAATCAGAAAAAAGAAAAGAAAATTAGGAAAAAGTTACCAGAAAAATAAGGGAAAAACTGTTGTAGTAGGGAAATTGAAAAGTCTGCAACAGAGGAAAATTGATGAAAATAAGAAGAAGTTTAACTTATCTGAGTGTGCAGCTTTTAAATATAAAAGAGGAGAGTTACCTCCATTTCAAGATATACGGCATAGATGGACGGAATGTAGTTAATTTGCAGAAAAAACAAGAAAAATCAACGCTCCAAAGTGTTTTTGAAACCAAATGTATACCCAAGTCATCTGATGGGCCAACTGCAATTTCTAATAAATAAAAAAAACAAGACTTACTCTAACTTCTTCCATTAATAAACCCCAGTGTCAGATCCTATTATACCAATTTATTAACAAATAATGATATTAAAGACCAACATCCTCTTTTAAATGATAACGAAAATGATATAGAAATAGATTTTCTAATATTTTTTGTTTGTTAGAATGTTTTTTTTTGTAAATTTTTTTTCATGATATTTTAATTTTATTTCTTATTACAATCAGAAAATTCAATAAGGAAAATAGTTTTGCTATATTTTTCTATTCATTTGTGTTTTTACTGCATATTAGGATGCAAGTTTTTCTTAAAATAGTTTTTCTATTTTCAAACAGCAAAATACTGTACTTAATTTTTTTTTCTTATAATAAAAATTGTATTGTGAATATTTTTTTGTTTTATTTTTATTTAAATAATGGATATAAAGTTACACAAAATAGTTCGTAATAGTCTTAATATACCATATGTCACGTAAAAATCTTTGTGAAAAAGGGGTCAAGTATTTTTTTTTTGAGAATTTTCTAATTTTTTTAACAGAGAATAAAAGTACACAACAAAATACAGGTTTTTTATAAAGCAAACTATTAAATATTTCTTCGCATTACTTAGTTATCATTAAAATCATTCCAAATGCGTATCCCTTTTCACTAGTGTGAATTAACATTTAATTTATGGGAGAAGGGGTATAACTTATTTTATACCCTCAAGAAATTCATTTTGTGATTGGTATAAGTCACTATCTTAAAAACTATTAACTTTACATAAAAAATAACCCAATAATAGTAAAGAGCATAAATTGTTTACCTATAAAAAACATCACATGTATTTCATTTGGTAGCGGTTTGATTGATACACGAGGTCAAACACGAATTTGAAGCACGCGGAGTGTTTTTTGCGTCTCCTGTAAAGTTGCATTTTTGGACTTAGATCCCTTTTCACTAGGGCCACAGATATAAGACTACACTACACACACACACTACACTATTTAGGTATTATAAAAAAATCCAACTTCTACCAGCGGTTTCGCCCGAAAGTAAAAAATTATCCCTGGGGTACATACTCCCGAGATGAAAAGTCTCGTATTCTATGGCCTATATCGGGATATTGTCTACCTTTTTTTTATTGTTGACAGGTTCGCGCTTGACCGCTATCTTACCTGATGGAAAGCGACGATGTAGTCTACGATGGAGCGCGCTTACCTAAAAATAACTTATAACCCTTGACTTAGAGATTTCCTGGTTGTAGCCATCAGGAAACACAGACCCCGGAGGGGAAATCCACTCCTTATTCTACACACATAATAATTATTTAATGTGTTCCCAAAACGTTCCCATATGTACGTTCCTTATTTATTTATTTTATTCTTCATGCACAAAAGAGTACAAAGGTAGTACCACTAGACCAAGAGGCCAGTCTTTCATTTGACTGGCCTCTTGGTCTAGTGGTTAGTAACCCTGACTGCTATGCCGGAAGTCGTGGGTTCGATTCCCACCCAGGACAAATGTTTGTGTGATGAGCACGATCATTTGTTCTGTGTCTGGGTGTAATTTATCTATAATATGTATGTTTTTAGAAATATATAAGTATGTTTATCAGTTGTCTAGTACCCATAACACAAGCTCTGCTTAGCTTGGGACTAGACGGCGTTGTGTGATAGTTGTGGAATATTATTATTATTATTTAAATATATTCAGCGATTTGAACGAGAAAGAGTAACAAATACACACACAAATATATATTAACTTTATCACATACTAACATAAACTATTAAACGACATATTGATAACTTATTTGATATACGAGCAGACATATAATCGAAGGTTTATTATCTACACACGGATGTTTTCATACTAGCGACCCGCCCCTGCTTCGCACGGCTTTTAAGGCTTGAGAAAATGTTGAGATTTATGTTATTATTATAATAAAACATTTTATATGTTTAAATAAAAATGAATGGCTAAAAGTGTTGCTAAGTTTAAAATTGAAAACAACTCAATCGATCTGGATCAAGATGTTTTTAAATTTCCTTTATGTAGGCAGGGAAAATAAATTGTCATAAGGGTAGTTTGTTTATAGGTTAGACTGGGGGTGATTCATGGTCATTTATTTATTAATACATACAATTATTTTATTATTATAATAAGTTCTCTAAATTATAATGAAAATCGCATCCAAAGCCATTCTGCTGGATTATTCGAAAGATTTATCGCAACACAAAGGGCGACTTAAGGAACACGAATCCGTTTTCACCAGTATAAGTTTGACTCACCCCCTTGCTCATCCTAAAGCAGAAGGATCTCTTCCTGCTCTAGGATAAATAATATTATTTTCCAACTCGAAAAGAAAAATAAAAAACGATGTATAATAAAGATGGTGATTCATGATAGCGATTATTTTATAAATTTTCAGAGTGAAAACCGTATCCAAATCCATTTTGCATTATTGTTCTAAAAAGGCTACCGTGGCCCTGAAAATCAAAAGCAACTGAAGGAATATAGGTGCGTTTTAGTCAGTACCACTTTAGCGCTTCACCATCAATGATTGCATCACTGCTTACCATCAGGTGCGATCGCAGTCAAGCACTGGTTTATACCATTTAAAAAAAAAGTCTGACTTTCCCTCTCGTTCATCTCAGAGCGCGAGGAATTTCAAGATTTCCCACCTTTAAAGAAAATAATCCATTGTGTAGTATAACAAAATGTACCTCTACAGAGCGACAAAAACAGGTTTTACTCTATAACGATTTCCATAGATATCTACATGTACATTTCTACATCTACACTATTTACACTTATTATTTAATAGCATAGCATAGTCGGCCTTATAATGTTCCCACTGCTGGGACTCAGGCCTCCTCCTGGACAGGTAATGGACCGTAATCCACCACGCGGGCCCAGTACGGGTTTATTGATGTCACAGTCTTCAAATTTTTGGTTCGAGGACATGCCGGTTTCTTCACGATGTTTTTCTTCATATTTAATATTATATTATAAAGAGATAAAGTTTTTATTTTTTTTTGTTTGTAGGAGGTAATCTCTGAAAGTACTAGTCCAATTGCTAAGATTTTTCTACCGATAGAAAACTGCTTTATTTATAAATGACATATAATATATAGGCTATATTATTTTATGTACGCGGGTGAAGCCTAAGGCTAAAGCTAGTTAAATTATAGAGAGATAAAGTTTTTTATGTTTTTTTTTTTTTGGTTGTAGGAGGTAATTTCTGAAAGGATTGGTCCGATTGCTAAAATTGTTTCACTGGTAGAAAACTACTTTATTCCTGAATGACATAGGATTTAATGTACGTGAGCGAAGCTGCAGGCAAAAGCTAGTATAATAAAGTCGGTTTATTATATTAATACAATAAAGACAATTTATTATGGATTTGTTTTCATATCCGGAGTATTAAAACATCGATTATCTTAGAGTTATAGTTTGTTGTCGGAAGCTAAGTATAATGATCCGATGAAGAACTACCGAGGTTTGTATCATTGCGTGTTAATGCAGTGTTAAAGTGTTATTAGTAAGGTTACTTTTAATGGGAGATTGGAATGTTCTAGTCTATTAATCATTATTTGAAATATTTTAACTGAATTTTTTGTGTTAGTTAATTTTGTAGTGCATTAAGGAGTCAAGGGGCATGGTCGAATTTTAAGTAACTTCGAGTATTACAGGAAGTTAATATTCAGAGGAACAAAAAAAAATATAAGTATATTTGCTTGCTGGTATATAAGCTAAGTCTTTTAAAAATTTAGAGTCTTCTAGAGAAGAACGGGAAGGTGGGTTTTTGTAGAGTTATTTGATCATTTCCCACCCAAATAAGAAAAAGAGATGGTCTGAGCAGGCCGCTTTGATATGCTAAAAGTCACTGTTTGATTTTAAATTCATTTTCAGTCACTTTTTACGAGTGACAAAATAATTATTATAATAGTTCAATGGAAGAGTATCAAATACTATACCTAAATTTTGGTCATCACCATCATCATAGTCTCAACCGAAAGACGTCCACTGCTAGATTCTCCCAATTCCTCGCGACCCTCACTAGGTCGTTGATCTACCTTTTGGAAGGTCTTCCAATGCTGCGTTTTCCATTACTCCCGAACTTTTCGGTCCCATCGACCATCTGTTCTGCGAGCAATGTTCCTGTTCACTGCCACTTAATTTTGGTGAATCTTCGAGCTATGTCGGTAACTTTGATTCTCTTGCGGATATCGTCATTTCTGAATTTTGTGAAAAATGTCCGGTCCCATCGACCATCTGTTCTGCGAGCAATGTTCCTGTTCACTGCCACTTAAGTTTGGCGAATCTTCGAGCTATGTCGGTAACCTTGATTCTCTTGCGGATATCGTCATTTCTGAATTTTGTGAAAAATGTTCGGTCCCATCGACCATCTGTTCTGCGAGCAATGTTCCTGTTCACTGCCACTTAAGTTTGGTGAATCTTCGAGCTATGTCGGTAACCTTGATTCTCTTGTGGATATCGTCATTTCTGAATTTTGTGAGAAATGTCCGCTCCCATCGACCATCTGTTCTGCAAGCAATGTTCCTGTTCACTGCCACTTAAGTTTGGTGAATCTTCGAGCTATGTCGGTAACCTTGATTCTCTTGCGGATATCGTCATTTCTGAATTTTGTGAAAATTGTCCGGTCCCATCGACCATCTGTTCTGCGAGCAATGTTCCTGTTCACTGCCACTTAAGTTTGGTGAATCTTCGAGCTATGTCGGTAACCTTGATTCTCTTGCGGATATCGTTATTTCTGAATTTTGTGAAAATTGTCCGGTCCCATCGACCATCTGTTCTGCGAGCAATGTTCCTGTTCACTGCCACTTAAGTTTGGTGAATGTTCGATCTATGTCGGTAACCTTGATTCTCTTGCGGATATCGTCATTTCTGAATTTTGTGAAAATTGTCCAGTCCCATCGACCATCTGTTCTGCGAGCAATATTCCTGTTCACTGCCACTTAAGTTTGGTGAATCTTCGAGCTATGTCGGTAACCTTGATTCTCTTATTGATATCGTCATTTCTGAACTTTGATTGTGTCAACATACTTTTTAAAATACTTTGTTGTCCCAACGGACCCTGGCACTAAGGCCAGGGCCACCCACGAAACGATTCTTCCACATAGCAATAATTTTAATAAAAATTATGTGCCAGCAATTTGCGATTCGTCTCGTGACGACCTTGTCGATGAATTTGTACGAAATGATCACTTTTGTTCACAAAAATTACATCGATTCATTCATATTAATCGAGTAATCATAGCTTTTGTGTGGTAATTATCTTTGTGATCGAAATCGTATAAAAAATATTGTAGTGTGCCATATTGTACACGATCAATGAGTACATGTTTGTAGGTATCCGTAGCATTTGCCTGAGCTCGAGGCTACTCTTGTCTTGTTTTTTGTGCCTCAAAAAACAAGAATAGTTTATAGTACCTGCATAATTGGGTCGAATTTATATTACAATGCTACAATAATTGGGGGATTCGATTTTCGTCAGCAAACAACACTTTTTCGTTAAGATATGTTCAGGATTTTTTATAATTTGTTCAAAAGTTTCTGTATCTACTTATTAATTCGAGTTAGATGGACTAGTTAGGCTTTATCCACGTAAAAGTTGAGTTGTTCATACAAATTTTGGACCCCATTTTCTCCCCTTTGATGGTAAATTTTGGAAAATCCATTCTTACTTCATAATAATTATCTGCGTACCAATTTTCAGCGCAGTCCATACTATCAATATACAGCTCAAACAACTGAGCTGTATATTGATTGACCAGTCAGACGGTAACAGATGACTTTCATATACTTTGTATAGGTTTTAAAGTTTTGTGGATTAGTTTAGTTCTAATAAAATCAAATGAACAAACTAGACTTCCGTCAGGTGGCTCAAAATCATCATCATTTTAGCCGAATAACATCCACTGCTTGACATAGACCCCCCAAATATCGCCACAACGACTGCTCCGTGCGTCTCGTTTCTATCAGATTCGACCCTGACCATATCATCGGTCCAACTTTTGTAAGGCCTTCTAACGCTGCGTCTTCTATTCATCATAACACAGGCAGACACAGGCCTTCCACAAGCGTCGTCACAAAGACCGATCCTGTGTGTCTTGCATCCACCAAATTCCCGCGACTCGCACCAGGTCGTCGGTCCACCTTCCAACGCTGCGTTTTCTGGTGCGCGGTCGCCACTCTAGAAACTTTTGCCCCGTCGACCATATATTCTACGAACAACGTGACCTGCCCACTGATATTAGAGATTTTTCGAGCTATGTCGGCGACCTTGGTTCTCCTGCGGATATCTTTATTCCTTCATCGTCCAGTAAGTGGTCGGTACTCCAGAACCCCATTGTACTGCGAGCAGTGTTTATTTATTAAATTGGTAACCTTGGTTCTCCTGCAGATATCTTCATATCTGATTCAATCTGACAGGAATGCTTCATATTTATTATTATTACATATTAATCATTGCAAGCAAGCGTTGATGATCAAATAGGTAGTATTCGATCAGATAACAAGTAACCTCCAATTTTATTGGGCATTAGACACGAATAAATAAATATTTCTCAACATACATCAAGTTTATCATAAAAAATGTTAGTAAATTAAAAAATGGTTCCTTGATCACCGCGTAGATAATTTCATTGCATATTTTGATTAGTGGTGTGTGAATTTTGATTTATTTATTAGAATTATGATCTATGTTTAACACGAAAAGCTTATGAATTTTTAAAGTAATTAGGTACAGGTAAGTTCTTTTTATTTCCGTGCGGAATAAGAATAAAATATAATAATAACAGAGTAACAGGTTTTCCGTAAAAAGTTTATGTTTTCCTGTTAGATATGTGACCTCATTTAAATCTCGGTCGGTCATCTGAAGACATTAAAGTCACCCAAAAAGCAATGGAAAGGGCGTCGCTCGGTGTTTCCTTGCGTGATCGCATCAGGAATGAAGATATCCGAAGGAGAACAATGATTACTGACGTAAACCGAAAAATCACCAAACTTCAGTGGAAATGGGCAAGACACATTGCACACGAAACAGACAAAATTTAAGCTGAAATAATGATGATGTAATCTCAAGTTTTAACGATGTAAAATTGAAACCAAAATCAGCTCATTCATCTTCTTTGTGTCGATAATGTGACATTTGTGAGATTTACCCTAAGCAAACAAACTATGCAAGTTGATTATAAGCTTGTAAAAATTCACCATATTGACGCCTAAAAGGCAAATAATATTAAGCACCATTTTTTTTTTATCCGATATAAACTAGTGCTTTGACTGCGATCCCACCTGATGGTAAGCAGTGATATTGAGTAAACTTTACTGGAAAATGATTTAAAGTTAAAACTTTTAGTACAATTTTTGTTAAAAGGACGAAATGAACGGATTTATATATTATTAACATCATGTTATCTTATACGAGTAGTATCTAAATCCGATTTTTTTTTATTATTAATACTTTAATTCAGTAAACTCCAAGCAAACGCCGGCATTCGCGCTGTCATTATCTTTCTATTATATCTCTAATTGATACGATTGATAGGTTAAATCACTATGATGTAAATTTTGACGCTTAGTTTTTTTTGCCTATCAAGCGCCGATATCTATGTTAAAAATCTAAGCCGTACAACCTACAAAGATTAAAGCTAAGGTAACCGTGATAAGCACCGCGCATCACCGTATGATTACTCCGCGGCCGAAGGGAGCGGCCACACCGACACTTAGCGGCCTATTATCGACGTATCGCAATTGTTTGTTCGTTTGTGTTTACAATTGCACTATAATTAGAAATAATTACTAAGAGTAGGCAGTAAATTGTGGTGGTATGTAGTTGTTCTAGGTACGGCTAGTGCGGGAACGTTTATGCTTTTTTTTTCTTGTTTTCTGTGTCAATTTGCTTGTAATTTATAAACAAGTACTTAAGGCGTATAGTCCCTTGAACCATCTGGCCGAAATTATGTGAACGCAACTCTCGCACTCGCCTAGGCGGCAGTACGCAAATCTGTGCATTTATTTGCGGCCAGCAGCGCCCGGAAAGCGCTTTAAATCCATTTGCTCTGCGAGATATTGATTGATTTACATATGCAATGTTCACTTTGAAGAATATTTAACCACCAATTTTTATGTGTAAAAATGTTTCTAAAGGTCCAAGCCGTTTCGAAGGAGTAGGGAAAAGTTGCGAAAAGTTGCGAAATTGCTAAATATTTTATTTTTGACAAAAGTATTAATTGCACGAAAAAATCAAATGTTGATATTATTGTTCATGAATCTATAATAAACATATATTTTTTTCAAACCAATTGACCTAGCCGTTACGGAGGAGTAGGCCTCAGAAAATCACTGTTTTATGGCACTTTTCGGGCGCTTGGCCCTTAAGTCTCGATAGGCTCGCTTGAAAAAATAAACAAACCAATTTCTATGAATTACGATAGTGCTGTGTAATCAGTTTAAGTTTTTAACTTTTCTTGTTGCAGGCGTTATATTAGTCGACATATTAGTCTCAGATATCACCAAATTCACTTTTGTATCAATTGTCAGTAACTGTTTCAGAACCTTTGTAAGATTTTGTTATTTTATAAAATTTAGGTGATGCTGTTTACATAAAAAGCATTCTTGAATGCTATTTATGAGTGAGTGAGTGAGTTTATTACTCACTAATATTATAAAGACGTATGTGTGTGTATATTTGTTACTCCTTTATGCTCAAATAGCTGGAACCTTATTATGGCTTGTTAAAATATTAAACTTGTGAGCGAAAAAGAAATACAGAGCTGTGCACCCTAGATAAATCTATAATTTAGGTGGTTAAATGAGTCCCATTAAGAGCTCATGGTAGAGTCTCAGAACAAAAAAATTTGGCTCATGGGTAGACCACATCTTGGAATAGAACATAGGATACGTTTTATCTCTGAGGTATTTTCCATTGGAATAATATACTACTTTTACGCGGGCAAAGCCGCTGGATATCTGTTTAAAAATGAATCCTAAATGTCTAGACAGACCAATCCAATATTGAACTTTCACTCATAGATGGACCAATCTGCACAATTCCAGCTCATCATAATCTCCATCAACGACATTTTGTTTAAAAATAAAACTGAATTAAACACCACACATCCTGATTTATTAAACAAGTAATTAAACCGCAATATAAACAACATTAACACTTAACTTTATCGCTATTTAACACATAACTATATCAAGTATATAAGCAGTGCCAACGTTAATCCAATTAGCGTCTACCTTGCTATGTCACATTACCATATCATTTGAATTTTAAAACAGACAGAAAATTACATAGAACCTGTTATGGAAGCAGGTGTATGGGTTCAATAATAGATATAGGTGTTGCCTAAATATAATTAGTGGGTTTGTTAGGACAAATTAGTGTGTAGATCAAGTCTTGAAAGCGCACTTTTAATAAGCGGGCGGGGTACTTTTATGCTTATGACATATAGCTGACAGACTCTGTCCTGGTTGATCTATGGATATGATAATAAAATTACTAAGTCTTGCTCAATCTTTTCTTCGACTGCTAATAAACTATACGGATCTATGTATTCCAGATGCAATGGAGGTTTTCCTTAACAAATTTTACTTTATCAAACATAAGTTCGATTGTGTGTGGAGTATTGTGCTTATCTTTGAGACGGTAGTGTCAGATGCCAGCTTTATACGCTCGAGTCAACTAGTTGCTCAACTGGCTGCCATAAAAATTGGGGATCTTAGCAAAGATGAGACAGTATTTCACACCGGAACAGCCGCTCAACCATTATTAAGCACAAGTTTGATCGTGTATGGAGTACTTCTCTCATCTGTGGGATATATCTGCCACATACCAGCTTGAGGCGCTTGAGTTGATTGAGAAGCGAGCCAAGGAAATCATCGGCAATGACGCACTCAACTCGTACGACCAGCATCGACGCTGAATTGCTAGCCTGTCGGTCTTTTGCATTGGAATTGCACAATTTAATTCTGCCAAGCCTGTTCCATCATCGGGCCATCAGACGTACGATGATGCACCATCGGTTCATGGTGAACATCTCACCTATACGCAAAATGTTTTGGGAAAAATTCATAGTGCGTACAGCTAAGGAGTAGAATTCCCTGCCGGAGGCTTTGTTTGCTGGTAACTATAACCTAGGGTTCTTTAAGGCAAGAAGAAATAAGCTAGACAAGCTTGCTCGACCATCGTCAACATCATCGCTTACCATTAGGTGGTCAAACGCGATCCGAGTTTTTAAAAAGAAAAAACTCTCCTGATTACAGAAATTGTCCATTCGCTTTATTTCTACTTCGGCAAATACGACCATCTGTCGCAGTTTCGGACTAGATTAAATTGACTCCCAATTCGGACTAAGCGTTTCGCCTCATCGTTTATACCGCATACATCGAAAGACTAGAACAATTTATCTGCTGCAGTCTGCGCATTCTTTAGGTGTCTTCATTAAAAACAAATTGCCTGCACAAAAATTATTTATTTATGAAGATTTTTTTTTAAGTTGATATGAACTAGTGCTTGACTGCGATCCCCCCGATGGTAAGCAGTGATGCGATGCTGCAATCTTCCCATTCTTTAAGTGTCTTTATTTAAAATTTTCTGCACAAAAATTATTTATTCATGAAGATTTTTTTTTAATTAATATAAACTAGTACTTGACTGCGATTCCCCTGATGGTAAGCAGTGATGCAATCTCTGATGGTGAGACGCACTAGTTTATTAAGAGCCTATTCACTCTAGCCTTGAAGACACCCAAATTATAATCGGACGGGAAGACCGCAGCAGGCAGATTTATAAATATGATTGAGTCTAAGTAATTTTGCGATTCTTATGTGGACTTTTCGATTACAAAAACTTGCGTATTAATCGATTGACTGATTAGATCCACAAGGTCTATTGTGACCAATAAACGCATAATTCATATTATACGGTTTACCGTGTCGTAAGTGAGGTTCTGGTGTTACACGTGCAAATTTATTTCTTAGTTTACAAAAAACTCCTGTTCTATACAACATCAAAATAATAAATAGATACACATCCTGAAAGTACGTTTCGAAATCAGTTACTGAAACGAATTCAGGAAAATTTAGGATAAAGTAGATACCCAGTTAAATAAAGACTAAAGTAAAAAAAAGTTTTTTTTGGGACGTAACTACAAATTTACAGTTTTCAGAATTTTTCCTATACTTGTGCTATAAGACCTTGATTCATGTCAAATTTCAGGAAGAGGTCAAAGGGAAATACTCTATGAATTTTGATTCCCTCTCCCAATAAAAAAAAATTGCGACATAAACGGTCGTATCTTTTATTCTTGTTAACGCAGAAATTTAATTTATTCGCAGTTTCAGGGAATCGCAGACCTGAGTATATGGTTTTAATTTCAACTCGATACTTCAACGCGTTCCCGAAATAAATGGTCTTGACAAACCGACGGACAACAAAGTGATACTATAAGGGTTCCGTCTTTTCCCTTTTGAGGTACGGAACCCTAAAAATAACTTTAATTTGGGAAGTTGATGTTAAATAACGAATAATAATCAATACAAGAACCTTCGACTGCCGAAATTAATGTTATTTTGTATTCTTTTGATTGGATTTTTAAGTCAGTCAAAGTTTTTAAGTTTCAAAAAATTCTTTGTAAACATTGTCATATTAAAATTCTCGCCTAACTTATCCTACTAAAGACCAAAATCTTCTCATACTTACAGAGATTAGAAGCAACCATAACTTCAGAACATAGAATTTATTATATCATTGTACTCATTTAATAAGTAACATACGCATGTTATATTGCTAATGCTGAGGTGATGATTCACAATACAATACTGCCCGGGGCAATTTATTTCAAGAGCTATATATTTATTGCCTACCGTATCTGCTAAATCTTTCATATTAATTTATTTCAATTTTGTTATTTATAAGCTTGAAATTAAAAGATTGAGTTCGGAATTTCACTTAATGATTTTAAAATTGAGTTCAGGAAATTTATTTTCAGAAGTAATCTACTTGACATAAAGCAAGTGCTAATTCCAAGTGATATGTTTTAGTTTCTTTTTAATTTTTCAGTTTAGAGTCCATGGACTGATGACTAAAATCACACATACATTTATAAAAATATAAGCTTCTGCCAACGGCTTCGCACGCGATGAAATAGGTTTTTCCCTTTCATCTCCATAGGAGAAAAATTTTGGAAAATCCTTTCTTATCGTATGCCTACTATATGTTATAATACCTATTTTCACGCACACAGGTGTGCGACAGATATGTACTGCCCAAACACACATAAATTAAGCAGACTTTTAATTCAAAATTATATCAATGATTTGTGTTTTGGGCGCAGTGAACTATTTTGAACGTGATCTGTTTAATTTCACATCTAAAAATATGAGTTTAGAATTTATTCTGTGTGGTGGCTCTTCTTTAGGTAATGCATAAAAACATTTTTAGGAAAAAAATACTCCTTCATTATTTTGTTTTTTTTTTGGATTTTTTTTTATATTAAGTATGACTACTGTGAATTTAGGTAACAACTATTTAATGGAAATTGCTCTGATAGCCAAAATACATGCTTTGCTTAGTTTGGCTACAGATGTTACTATAATTGTTATGTATTTACTTACCGCACATATGTAAAAAATAGCTGTAATTTTTTTTGTCTAATAAACATTATTATTATTGCCTTTATTTGTACAAATAATTTACATTTTTGTTTTTTTTTTTTTAAACATATAAAAAATAGTAGCCCACCGGCATCGGGAACAGGGTCCAAGATGCCGGTGGTCAGGCTTATTATTATTATAGGTTTCTGGACGGTAAAGAATAAAAAATCTGTCGTCTACTTACTGTTTACTTTTATGTGCAACCTCATGATCAGCCTGACATGTCGATTACAAAACAAAGATCATCTCAGCGATCAATCATTTCATCAACACACATTTTCACCTCAACTAAAAAGGCCTAACCTCAAAGCCGGTTTTGACAAGCAACACCAGGCGGCAAGCCATAATTTGTGGGTCAAGGTTCTTGGCAATCTGGGTCCTATTCATACCATACGCCCTGAGATTTATGGCAACATTTATTCACTATTATTACGTACCAACCTCACAATTGAATATTATTTTAATAAATGTTGTTACTTATTTCTTATGACTGTATTGAAACCTTGAATTGATAATGGGAATCGCAGATATGTAATTTTGTTTCAAAGTGTATAGGGATATTAAGTGTTGATATGAAGTTCTTGAATGTTACTTGAGCTGGATATTATAAGCATGAAGACTTACTCCATTCTAGAAGTTCATGTAATACAGGCTTGTGTTCTTGTTTTTTTTTTTTCTTGTGCTCCCGCACAAGAAAAAAAAAACAAGAACCATTAGCTAACTTTTTTTACTTTACTTTTTTATTTACAACTATCACACGCAGTCCCAAGCTAAGCAGAGCTTGTGTTATGGGTACTTGACAACTGATAAAAATACTTATATCTTTCTAAATACATACATATTATAGATAAATTACACCCAAACACAGAACAAATAATCATGCTCATCTCACAAACATTTTTCCTGGGTGGAAATCAAACCCACGACCTCCATATTATTATTGGCATATCAGTCAGGGCCACTAACCACTAGACCAACAGGCCAGTCAAACTAAAACTACTACTATTAGTCTTTAACTAAACTCACCAAAACCTATCCGTGTTTCTTCCGTTGCCTTTTGCTTTCTAAGGCTGCGGTGACTCTTTCGGATAAACGCTTGCCATCTTCGGCCGTCCGGTAACCGTCCGGGCCAAGCCCAAGTCGTCAATAGTGCGTAGTGTCCTACGCGTTCCTCAAAGAGATGTCAGCAAACCGTAAGGCCACGGGGATTTTGGGATAGGAATGGTCCTAGAACGCAAAAGGTAACTGAAGGACACAGATGTGGTTTTCGTCAGTAAAAGTCAGACACGCCCTTTCGCTCTACCCTAGAACGAGAGAAGTCATTGGATGGTTTTTAACATCATAAAAAAAGCTTAAAATAATCTTGTAAAAAGCGAGTTGAGATATTGTGTACTAATAGATATTGTGCTAATAAGAGGCAGAATTGTAATGAGTTGATGACGAACTATAAACAGAGCTTAGTACAGTATCACTATCCTATTCTATGCAATTTTGAACTCTATATCATATCAAAGCCAATGAAATTGAGGTCTAAATTGCAGTATTTGTATATAAAAAGTTTGATACCCCGAGTTTTGTCCTGATCGCCAAAAAAGTAATAGTTTTGTCATGTATCTGCATATCTATAGTTTTCGGATATTTTCCATTACTTGTGTTACATAGCTTTGCTTTTGGTCAAATTTCATTATTCTAGTAAACAAGAGGTTTTAGGGTCCCTTCATCATCATCATCAGCCTTTTTAATGTTTGCACTACTGGGCCTCATCTCTAGGAGAGGGAAAGGGCCGTAATCCACCACGCGGGCCCAGTGCGGGTTGGTGAATGTCACATGTCTTCGAATTTTTGGTTCTAAGACATGCCGGTTTCCTCACGATGTTTTCCTTCACCGTTTTGAGAGCAGTGGTGATGAAATAAATTACACAAAGTAATGCGCCTGACTAGGTTCGAACCCGCGACCTACATCTCGTAAGTCGGGACCATTACCATTCGGCCACCACTGCTCTCTTTGGTTCCTTGCGAGCGCCAAAATATGCGTTGTAAATGAAGCATAAACGAGCCTTAGATTGCGTTGACTTTATTCACTATTCTAAAGGGTAGCGGACAATTTCAGCTCGGTAGCGTGCTTTCCTGTGAAAAAGAGTGTTGATAGAAAAACAAACAGACAAACGGATTTACAAAGTGATCCTACAAAGGTTCTATTTATGCCGACTGAGTTACGGAACCCGTATAAAATACCAACACGCATGATGATGATGCATTACTTGTAATACCTAAGATATTCCTCAAAACGCTGACTCATAGTTCACACACGTGTCAATAGTACTGTAATATTTGATTGATACTAAACCCTTTAATAGCATGCGTCGGATTTGTCCGACGAGATTTTTCGCGTCCTATTCACCAGAGTCGTGTTTGCAACTGGATACTCCATCTCGTTTAGCTTCCGGTAACTGTCCGGACCAAGCCCAAGTCGTCGAAGGCGCGCACTGTTCCCGCGCGCCTCAAGGAGTTGTCAGCAACAGTAGGGACCCAGCCGGGTCGAAGCCTATTGGGGCCAGGGTTATCCGAAAGGGAACTCGAGCCCCGGTATGAAGGCTAGAAGGAACGGGGTGGGTCTTTTAGTCAGTAAGAGTCTGACACTATCTCCCGCTCCGCCCAAGAGCGGGGGATGTCAATGCATGATTTTTCCCAACATAAAAAAAAGCCGGGTCGAAGCCTATTGGGGCCAGGGTTATCCGAAAGGGAACTCAAGACCCGGTATGAAGGCTAGAAGGAACAGGGTGGGTCGTTTAGTCAGTAAGAATCTGACACTATCGCCCACTCCGCCCAAGAGCGGGGGTTGTCATTGGATGATTTTTCCCACTACAAAAAAACTCGTTTAGCTCTTCAATCCCCATAGGTGACAGTAGAGCTGGCTAGATAAAGTATTTGGTCGTGGATGTGCGACCCTGGCGGGACAAACGCGAGATTGTTTGTCGGATATATCCGATGTAGATGGTTAACACGTTCGGTGTGGTATGAGGTCTAATACGCCTCGTATGTATCTCTCTTACGGTGGGGCTAAGAAAAACATAGTCTTCTCTGCCGTGCGGAGTATGTACCTGTATTGTACCAAGAATTAATGTACGATTTTTTTTATTTAGCCAAAAAAGCTTTTAGTTTCTTAAACATTACGGGGTCTAAAACATCATCATGATAGTTTTCATACGAGGTCTTAAACGCCCCGTACCGCAGAAAAGGAATTAATACAAAAAAATGTGTCATTATCAACGTATTAATGTAGCAATCACTTGGTAGGGCCAATTTCACTGCAATCAAAGCAAATATTTCTTCACCTATTAAACCCAAAAAATAGGTTCACTAGTTCATTACAAAGTTTGACCTTCCTTAGTAGATCAGAACTTATACAACCATTTTCAACATTCTTAATTAAATTAATTGTCAGTTAACTATTCTAGGAACAATTAACGCCTTGGGTAAGGTCGGAAATAATAATAATATTTTTTTATTCATATCGATTGATACAATCGATTACGACACGCGCTTAATCGATACAATGGGCGATTCGATTCGATGAAAGATGTCTGACGTGGAGTATACACGGGGAACATTAATACCCTTTTTGTTTGAAGTTAAAAGTTTATCAATCAAGTATCGAAATGCATTGTTTTGAGTATCGATTCATAAGAGTTGTTCTGTTGTTCTGTAATCTGAATTGGTAGCTATTGAATGAGGGAGTTATATAAGGTAATTATGGCTTGTGTTTTAATATTGATTCGTGTTGTGTAATTTTGCATGTTAGTAAAAAAGTTATGTGGATTACCGTGGCTTACAATACACATATGGATAGCAGTAGTAGCCCAATAGTAACGGTCCTAGCAAACGTACGTGTATATCATGGGTTCAAATCTGGGCTTGCGGACAGTGAGCAATGGGTAGCTCGCTGTCCGGCCGTCTGGTAACTGTCCGGACCAAGCCCAAGTCGTCGACGGCGCGCACTGTTCCCGCGCGCCTCAAGTTGTCAGCAACAGCAGGGACCCAGCCGGGTCGAAGCCTACTGGGGCCAGGGTTAGTTTCGAAAAACAGCTCGAGCTCGGTATGAAGGCTAGAAGGAACGGGGTGGGCTTTTAGTCAGTAAGAGTCTGACACTATCTCCCGCTCCGCCCAAGAGCGGGGGTTGTCATTGGATGATTTTTACTAACACAAAAAAAAATGGGTTCAAACCTAGATAGGCGCTTTACTTTGAATAATTTATTTCTTAACCTCTGCTTTTAAAACGATAATAGAAAACAGTGTTAGGAATCTGGTAGCTCATAGAAACAAAAACATTGTAATGACATCCATCATCTCGCACTAGGCTCGCATGGTGTATTATAGCACATGGCCAAGAGGCCTCTAGAAGAATAGAGAAAAAAGCTGAGTCCCAGCAGCGGGTATATTATAAGACTCATTATATTATGTGGATGAATTGAGAGGGAGAGGCAGGTTAAGCAAAGATGAATGGATTGTGTAAGGAGTGATATGAAGGAAGGTGGAGACAGAATATCAGGTCAGGATGTGACGAAATGATGATGAAGTTTTAAATGGTATGCGGAACAGACCATAAATTCCGGTAAACCATAATTCAAAAGGGAAGATCCTCCGACCTTCTCCAACCTCAGACAGATGTTGTGTTCTGGTCCAGACAACTACTCTTTGTAATTTTTGTAATTGTGCAAAATAAAAAACCTTCTTTTCAAGTCTTGTTGATTTATGTTCATCCTAGTTTTGACCAACAGGCCAGCCTGTTGGTCTAGTGGTTAGTGACCATGACCGTCTTAACCGGCCACTGCAAACTAAACAGGCACCAATTTCACATGAAACTGAGTGACACTGATGTTTGCCGGTACTGCAATCAGGAGAGGGAGACGCCTAAGCACCTCTTGTGTGAATGCGGGCCCCTTGTCCACAAACGCAGTGTCCATCTGGGCCGACACATCATTCGCCCGGAGGAGATTAAAACTCTAAAAGCTAGGAGTATTCTAAATTTCTTGGAAGCCTCCGGGCTAAAAGAGTTACTCTAACAAGGTGGCGAGTCACAATAGATCTTTTAGGTCGCAGTGACTACATCCCCTACACTATGGGTGATGCATAGCCCCTTATCTTCTAAATAATAATAATAATAATAGTGACCATGACTGCTATGCCAGAGGTCGTGGGTTCGATTCCCACCCAGGACAAATGTTTGTGTGATGAGCATAATTATTTGTTCTGTGTCTGGGTGTATTTTATCTATAATATGTATGTATTTAGAAATATATAAGTATGTTTATCAGTTGTCTAGTACCCATAACACAAGCTCTGCTTAGCTTGGGACTTGACGGTGCTGTGTGATAGTTGTGTGGAATATTATTATTATAGTTTATAAAGTAAAGCAGATGACAAGAAATAGCGCTGGTTCTTATTAATTAATTTGATTCATATGGCTGATTGTAACTAATGCCTATTTTTGAGGTTGGAAATCATCAAATAACGTCTCCCGCTCTGGGAGGAGCGAGGCGGTGTGTCCGAGTTTTACGAACTAAAACCCATTTATGTTCGCTTTACGTACTTAAGGCCTTGGGAACCCTTTCGATCAATCCCACGCCCAAATGAACTAAGCATTTAGGATACAATTAAATCTTTAATTTACAACCATACACAGTCTTCACAATAATAATAATTACTCAATAACATATCCAAACAATACACCACTCAGAACAAAGTCTCGTACATCACTTGTACGTCCATATATGACCTTAAATTCAAGTACCGATCTTGCTTTCAATTGTTTTAATATTAAAAGAAATAATATTATTTAGCTACAGAACTAAAGGTCAGTACAACCGGTAGTGGAGATGATTTCATCAGTGTTATGCCTTCACACCGGACTTGATGAGACGGAACTAAGGAGACTGAGATATGAGGTGGCGAATGGTTTTTTTTTTTTTAACTAGTGCTTGACTGCGATCCCAAATGATGGTAAGCAGTCATGCAATCGTTGAAGGTGAGGCGCACTAATTTATTCACTCTAATTTTGAAGATATCTAAATTGTACACCGCTAAATTATGATCGTTTTAATCCCGAGGAGGGTCGATCCGGTACATGAAACAATATCGATTAGTAAATATAAAATTAAAAAATAAAGTACCTTTTTTTCAAAACTCGTATTAATTTACGCATGTACGAAATTAATTTCTTTAAGAAAACTTCAGCTGAGCGAGTCCAATGACCTGTAGGTAGTTGGTACGTAACGCCGGACTCGCTCAGTTGACGTTTTCTTATCCGGATCGACCCTTCAAAGAATTAAAACGATCAAAATTGGGGTGTATTTTGACGGGAAGACCGCAGCTGCCAAATTATTCCAGTCTTTCGATGTAAGCGGTATAAACGACAAGGCGAAGTTCAGACCGCAGAAGATTCAACAACGTAAGGATAGAAAGTCGCCGTTCGTCGGGTTGTCCGATGGTAGAATGATGATGACGGAATCAAGTCATGATATTCCCGCGCAGACTCTCCAAAGATTTTTTATTTCTAAAATGATTGACTTCTATCGCACCTGATGGTAAGCAATGATGCAATCGTTTTGAAGAAGAAGCGCACTAGTCTATTAAAAGCCGATTCACTCTAACCTTAAAGACACCTAAATTATTATATGAAAACCGCAGGAGCCCAAATTGTTCCAGTCTTTCGATGTACGTGGTATAAACGACGAGACGAAACGTTTAGTCCAGACCGTAGAGGTTTTAACAACGTAAGGATGGACACTCGCCGTATGTCAAGTTGTCCTATGTTAGAAAGGTGATGGCGGAACCAAATCATGCAATTCCCATGTCCACTCTCCAAAAATCTTTTTTTTTAATGATATAAATCAGTGCTTGACTGCGACCCCGGCTGATAGTAAACAGTAATGCAATCGTAGATGGTGAAGCGCACAAGTTTATTAAGAGCCTATTCATTGTATCCTTGAAGACACCTAAATTATAATCGGATGGGAAGACAGCAGCAGGCAAATTATTCCACTTTCACTATTCTTTCAATGTATGCAGTATAAACAACGAGCCGAAATGCTTAGTCCGGACAGTAGAGGTTTCAACGACGTAAGGGTGGAATGGTGTATTGTACTTGACGTATGTCGGATTGTCCGATAATAGAACGAAGATGGCGGAATCAAGTCATGTAGGTAATTCCCGCGCACACTCTCCAAAATTCTTCAGCGGACAATCTCTGTTTTGAAATACCTATGCTTAAATTTAGTACTGGGATGTGGAGGTCAGATAGACAGTCACTCCATGGTATTAATGATCCCACTAATATAAAAGGTAAAAGTTTTTGTGTATGTTTATTTGTCTCTCACGCTCAAATGGCTGAGTAGATTTCGATGAAATTTTGCTCAATCGTAGCCAACATTCTGGAAACATGCTTTTCTATTATAAAATATGAAGAAAATAATAATGAGATATAACTATACTACATAGAGCAACAAAAGAGTCGTGTTATTTTTACAATAGATTTCATTTGTTTCAAATATTTTTAATAACACTTTCGATAATATCCTACGCGTTATCCTGAGTCTAAGAAATAAATCAAGTAAAATACATCACTTATACCAATCGCTTCTAAGTTAGAAGACGTTGAATGCATAAAATTGCAGATCTTAGTAATTGCAGGACTGATTGATTGACGCAGCCTGGTCGTGTTTGCTTTCAATTAGATGATCATAAGTTTACGTCCACCTGCACCTAATCCATCATTTACTTGAAGACTTAAATGATAAGTCATTTGATGTTTCATTTTAATCTATATCCATAGATATGGATAAAAACCCAACACAAAAAAACACAGAACACAGAATTTAAATTTAAATTCTGTGTTCTGTGTTTTTTGTGTTTAAATTTAAATATAAATTCTGTGTTTTGCTAAAAATTAACAGGACTCATGGACACATGTGGTTTTAGTCAGTAAAATTCTGACTCTCATTTCTGCTCCTCCTAAAAGCGGGAGACGTGATTGGATGATATCCTACCGGTAAATATATGTGTCTAAAAAGAAAGAAAATATAGATTATTTGAATACCTAGTAATACAGATAATATAAAAAAGTTTTTTCTGTCACAAATAAAACATACAGATAAACATTAAAACTGTTTGTTTGTGTTTGCAGTTGGTTGAAAAAAAAGCAATAAAAAATAATTAAAAGCAGTTAGGCACATAAGGAACCTTTAAATAGTTATTTGGTAATCTGAAGTAGAAATAAACCGATAAACTGTTTAAAAAAAAAAACATTTATTTTAGATAGCTTCACCATCATTTCAGCCGAAGGTCGTCCACTGTTGGACATAGGCCTCCCCCAAGTGTCCATATATTCCAAATTAATTGAAAATTAACATCACCAGTATGCAGTTTTGCAAATAGTATAAATGTAGTAAAGAAAGAAAATTTTGAATAAACAATATATTACTCTAGACGATTTGGAAGTAAACTATCATAAAATTTTATCTACTATTGATTAGATTAACATATAAATCCGTTATAATCTCATAATTCCCGTTCACACTTCACAAATCTCATTGCGACATTTTGTATAACATTGAATCAAACCGCGTTTGTTCAGACTTGTACATGTACAGTCAAAGCTGTTATACCGTCGTCAGTTTTTAAATTTTCTCTATCACAAATTTTCACTATACAAAAGTGAATAGGTTACCTCTAGGCAAACTCACTTCATCGTCGGCCACATCATCGCTTGCCATCAGGTGAGATAGTGGTCAAACGCGAACCCAAATAAAATATAAGTTCTGAGGTACAAACATAAAAAAAAATCAACCGAATTTGAGAACTTTGACCATTTTGTGAAGAAGACCAAAAATTATATCGAATTGTCTGAAAATAAAAGATGTGATTAGCATAATTAGGTTCATGTCGATGGGCTAAAAGCTAAAAGTAAACCTTTTGAATGCATAATGAAACATTGTAAATCAAATTTCTACATATGTAAAAGACAAAGTCCTGACACACTCACTGACTAGAACGCTGAAATTTTGCACACAGATTTTTGTTATGTTATGTTATATATTTTATATAAAGAACAAGAAAGGATTAACCAAAATTCACACTCTGAAGGGATCAAACGGGGGTTCAAAGTTTGCATGGAGAATCCTACTTTAACGCGGACGGAGACGCTGGCAGAAGCTAGTCTTTTATATAATTATCAGAATCAAATTCTTAACTAGCAACTGATTGTCATTCAGTAACACTGACATTATGACAATAATGAACCCGAGTTGTAATCAATACCTCAACGTGACGAATCTATTTTTACTGTGACTGTACACAGCGTACATCTATACATACACGACACTGTCCTGTCATTACTATTGCGAATGTAATATAATTAAAATTGATGACTTAATCATCAAGCGCGCTGTTTCAAACTATTGATGGATAGATTAATGAAAAGAAATATCATATTTCATTCATATTTACTTCGCAATTTTTATTTGTCAATGTTGACAGCCAATCAAGACGGAATGTGCGTGATTTATTTAAAAATTAAGTACTAGTGATCTGTGTTTGAATAATTTGAAGGTAATTGCAAAGTTAGTTTAGCATTAAAGCAGGTTTTATTTTGCATTTCAAACACAGAAGCCACTTAATTTTTTTGCTAGTACAAAAGACATCAACGCGTTAGACGTTGAAGGAAAAATTTTCAAGAAAAAATTAAAGATGTTGTAATGCCCAAAATAACCTTGCAAACAACACCTATACTTATCAAATAATAAAATGCCAACAGGTGGTTGTATTACGTAATATCTTAATAAATAGTTAGAGTTTTCCAGACGATACAAGTCGATTTATAAAACTAATAATAATTATATGTTTTGGAAAAATATTGAGTGGCATCGAGTTTCGCTTCACACCTCTATTTTCGACGATTGCAGCGTATTTAACGTATCTATAGATAATTTTAATAATAGATCCCATATATTAACCGCCGTCGCCGCCCAACTGTTGCTCTATCTAATTTCTAATCTAACTACAACTTAATTAATAGCCACTTGTTGAAATCGATTTCGAGTTTGATTTATAAATCGAATGACCTGTATTTACGCGGCCTATCGAATCGAATATATTATATCGATTAAAAATAACACGTACCTGCGTATGTTCTGCTTAATTTTGTTTATTTGATGGAGCATTTATTGGAATGTTTATTTTTATTTTTATAAAAAAAAAAGCGAAATGTCAAGGGGACCAAATTACTCGTTTTTAAATAAAATGGTAGATCAAAATGTGTGGAGATTAATTATGCTCTCAACGCGTTTCGAAGTAATTAATGTTCCTTGACATAGTAACAGCAGGTTTGATTAGTGATCTTATACTTTTTATAAAAAAAGCAGATTCAATTTGTTATGTAGTTAATTAATTAAATTTTATAAATTAAGATGTAGCTATTATTGTTATAATGACTCAGTGTTTGTTGATGAGGAATAGTTTAAAAGATCAGTTGATTTTAAAATATTCAAACACAGTATAAAATCAAAAAAGTCTTGCACCAAAGGCTTGCAGCGAAGTTCGCTATTACTTTTTAAATCGATGGCTAGCGAAGTATTTTTATTACGTACAGTCGGACGTCAAAAGTGCAGTGGCACTCTATCATTGCTAAAGTGTCTAAACTTTGTAGAAGAGGGTCAATGGTTCATGACTGCTTTCGTATTTATCATATTATACCACATCAGTTTTAGTATATGCAAAACCCGAAACGTGTCTAGTATTTTTATATATAGAATCTATGTACAAACTTTCATAACTGTATCTTGAAATTTCACAAAGTTATAAGCTTGTTATGTCAGCAAAAATACATAGTCACCGGGCAATCTAGGCTGCTGAGGTGTTGTTTTGCACTTGCACCCAACTGTCTGCACCTATTACTTGTTATGACTTGCTATGACCTTTTTTTTTATGGTGGGAAAATATCATCCAATGACAACCCCCGCTCTAGTGTCAGACTCTTACTGACTAAAAGCCCCACCCCGTTCCTTCTAGCCTTCATATCAGAGCTCGAGCTCCCTTTCGGATAACCCTGGCCCCAGTAGGCTTCGACCCGGCTGGGTCCCTGCTGTTGCTGACAACTCCTTGAGGCGCGCTGGAACTGTGCGCGCCGTCGACGACTTGGGCTTGGTCCGGACAGTTACCGGACGGCCGGACAGCGAACTACCCATTCCTCACTGTCCGCAAGCCCGCGACTCGTTATGACCTGCTATGATTAATGTGGTTCATGCCCAACTTGTGACCTTTTTAAATATTTTTGGGAATATATATAACATTTTGTAAAAACTATTGAAATTCATTCAGGTAGTGATTCTAAACAAACTATATTCAGGTTTTGCATAAACTAAAAATAATGTTACACAACTCACCACGGAACTTTACAATACTCACCACCCAACTTTACATAACTCACCACCACTCAAACCCCAGTCTACTCTAATTACCAACAATTTCTCCCACAGTTTACGCACCCATCAAACATTCAAAGACCCGTCAATTGCACCTTAAGTAACGGCCCCTTCACACAAGCCTGTTGGCATGACAAGCCAATTTATTTGACGCGTTTGAAACGTTAATTGCGACTTAGACAGCTGGTGTGATGGTGACCTTAGGATGCGTTTAGTGTTGTGTAATGTTGACAGGTAGTGTTTGTTTCATGGGGTCTTTGATTGATCTAAGTGTTGTCAACTTGAGGCAGGTAAACATTAATTGCTCCATAATTTTAACGTTCAGATGACACAATTTATAGCAGGTAGTGGTACACCAAAACTTTTACAGAAATTTAAATCTTTTTTTTAATTTGATACTAGCTGTGCCCGCAACTTCGTTTGCGTGGACTACAGGATTTTGAATTTATTTTTTCTAAAATAAAAGTATGTTACTCCTTATTACATCAGCTACCTGCCAAAAAAAGTCCCGTCAAAATCGGTCCAGCCATCTCAGAGATTAGCCCAGACAAACAGACAGTTAGACAGACAAAAATTGTAAAAAATGTTATTTTGGTGTATGTACCGTATATTAATATACCATATTCATATGCATGTAGTAAAAAGCAGTTATTTCAATATTACAAACAGCCACTCCAATTTTATTTTTATGTATAGATGCTAGCTTTTGCCTGCGGCTTCGCCGGCGTACATAAAATATAGCCTATGTCACTCAGGAATAAAGCAGCTTTCTTCCTGAGTTTGAGCTTCTATCTTTGAAATAACTACAACCCGGGAATCTTTAAGTCGAGAGTGAATAGGTTTCTTTTAGGTAAGCGCGTTCCATCGTCGACCGTATCGTCGCTTTCCATCAGGTGAGATAGCGGTCAAGCGCGAACCTATCAACAATAAAAAAAAAAAAAAATTTTAGCACTCGGACCAGTACTTCCAGAGATTACCTCCTACAAACAAAAAAACAAACTTTACCTCTTTATTATATTAGTGTAGATAAACCAGTGCTTAACTGCGAACTGATGGTAAGCAGCGATGCAATCATTGATGGTGAGGCACACTAGTTTATTAAGAGCCTATTCACTCTAGGCTGGAAGACTGCAGAAGACAAATTAATCTATGGGTATAATGGCGGTCTTATCGCTGACAGTGATATTTCTCAGATAACTATAAAATATATTGTAAGAATTGAAAATCAAAAGACATAATAATTAAATAAAAGAAATAATAAAAATAATAATAAAGAAGAAACGTTAATATTTTATTAGCTTCCGATTGTCTTAGACCGCGTGAAAGTAGAAAATTATTTCAAAGGAACATACTCCCGAGTAACCGTGCTCTAGTTTCCGACGTTTCATAACGTCAAAAACTAGTGCCCTTGTAGACCTACGTATGTGAAATAAATATATTTTGAATTATTGATACAAGAACCATAAAAAATACTTTTATCACAACAGCATCTAGAATGCCTTAAATATCACATCTTCTAGTCCCAAGCTAAGCAGAGCTTGTGCTGAGTACTAGAAAACTGATAAACATACGTACATAATTCTAAATACATACATATTATAAATAAATTACACCCAACACAGAACAAAAGATCGTACTTATCACACAAACATTAAAATTTGTTTTTGTTGTTTTGTGTTTGTTTTTTAGGTTTTTTTTTGTTTTGTTTGTTGGTCTGTAAGGTAAGTATCTATGGGCCAGGATGTTTGTTAATAATAGATTTATTATTTTTTATTAATTGTCCTGGGTGGGAATCGAACCACAACCTCTAGCATAGCAGTCATGGTCACTGACCACTAGACCAACAGGCATCCAAAAATCATACCTTAAAACATGTAACCGTGCAAAATTATCCCAAGATACAGTTATCTCAACATATTCTACATTCCACACACTAATTAACTCACTAGTGTCTACAGCTCCACAAGTCCACACCCTCAACTGACTGACAATAGACTCACTTGGGAGCAACCTCAAAAGGCATCGCACGACTCCACGGGCCGCAACAATTTCCTCTGTAGTAATTGACTGTAGGATTTGCATAAGTGGGGTGGTACGTGGTACGGTCCAAGTGTTCCGGCTCCCACTTTTGGTAGGGGACTAATGTTTCGAAAAGTTTCGTGAGACACTTTTATAGGACTTTAGTGAAAGATGTCTTCCAAGCAGGGGCGTAGCTGGGTGAGAATGTTTTGAAAAGTTTCGTGAGACACTTTTATAGGACTTTAGTGAAAGATGTCTTCCAAGCAGGGGCGTAGCTGGGTGAGAATGTTTTGAAAAGTTTCGTGAGACACTTTTATAGGACTTTAGTGAAAGATGTCTTCAAAGCAGGGGCGTAGCTGGGTGAGAATGTTTTGAAAAGTTTCGTGAGACACTTTTATAGGACTTTAGTGAAGATGTCTTCAAAGCAGGGGCGTAGCTGGGTGAGAATGTTTCGAAAAGTTTCGTGAGACACTTTTATAGGACTTTAGTGAAAGATGTCGCAGAAAAGCTTTCTTCAAAGCAGTGGCGTAGCTAGCCAACAAAAAATGTGGGGCCCTTTATTTGTAAGTGAGAAATCTTCAAATAAATTCTCTTCCTACTGACTGACTATATAAAACTTTTATGTACAAAGTGTTTATTTTATAGTTTTTAGTTGTGATAAAAAGTACCGCTAAGGTACCTATAGAATTTAATCATTAAAACATTGTGTAATGCAATGTGTAGTACCATTCATTTAGACAGGCCTGTTGGTCTAGTGGTTCGATTCCCACCCAGGACAAATGTTTGTGTGATGAGCACAACAATTTGTTCTGTGTCTGGGTGTAATTTATCTATAATATGTACCTATGTAGTTATTTAGAAATATATAAGTATGTTTATCAGTTTTCTAGTACCCATAACACAAGCTCTGCTTAGCTTGGCACTAGACGGCGCTGTGTGATAGTTGTGGAATATTATATTATATTATTATATTCCAATAAGTCAAAGTACGGCCTACCTACCGGCTTCATCATCAAATCAGTTTGATATATCACCCCCTCTTTTTTCAGTCAGTCATCGACGATACAAATAAACAAACCAATTTTCCTTGTTACGACAGTTCTACTGTGATCCAATGAAGAGTTCCGTACCATATCTTCAAAATTCATCATCAGATCACAACAAAATTTTTGTGGCACTAACTTGGAAGCGTAATAAAACCTTTCAACCAAAAAACATTTTTCAAAATCGGTCCATAATTAACCGAGAAATGGGTGAACATACGTACATAAAACAAAAACATTGAGCTGAACACAGAACCTTCTTTTTATGAAGTCGGTTAAATAAAAAATAATAAATAAAATACATTTATTTCGGACTAAAAAATAATGTCCATAGAATTATTAGTTAGAAAGATCTTAAAATCTATGTTAGTATTGTTAGTAACAATGGTCTTAAAACTATGTTAGTATTACTTTTTTACATTCGTGGTTTCAAAAATTCATACTAATGTCAACAATGTCAAAAATTTCAATGTCATGGAATAAAATAAAACGAAACACAAACAGAAAAGAATACAAAGCGTCACGTTACATGCAAAACTGGTTAACCTTTCGATCGTGGAAATTACAGACACAATAGAAAGACAATAAGTGCACGAACGCTGACGTTCGCTTGGGGTTTAATGAATTAAAAACTGGTTGGCAACCAGTGATTAATTTTTTAACTGTCTATGTCGGATGTATCGGACCAACACCCTCGCGTTTATTCCGCCAGAGTCGCACATCCACGACTAAATAGTCCATCTCGTCAACTCTTCTGTTACTATCGGGATTGAAAATCTAAACGAGATGGAGTACCCAGTCAGAAACAGACAACCCTGGTGAACAGGACGCGAAAACAGTCGTTGGACCACTTTGACGCGGGCGGTTAAAGTAGTATTGTTATCTATTTTATTTAAATTTCGTAGATAGGAGAATTTTTCCCTCGTTCAATAGGAGGTTTTCTAATCAGGCTTTGGAGGTTCTTCGAGCTTGAGGGCCCCAGGCCACTGCCCTGTCCAGCCTTAAGGTAACTACGCCTGTGCTTTAAAGCCTTTCGACGATGGGACGTGAATAAGGGCGGATGGTTTAAGTAAAGAACGTCTCAAATCCCACTTTAATGCCAAATGACAATTTTTTAGGCTAAAGTAGAGTTTGAATAATACACAAATTCAAATTTTTAAATTAGACATGTGGTGTAACTAAACAATCAATCCGATTAATTTTAAGGATTTCGACAATCGTTGCAGTTTTTGTGTTTGTGTGGTACTTTTTCATGTAAACCGTTCTTTCGTACAGTCTAAGAGATTAGATATCTTCATCTAAAATTTACTATCGACCTGAATTGAATAGCTATTTAATCGTACTAATATTAATACTTTCTACATCGGCCATGAACTAATTCATGATTGTCAAAAGTGGACAAAAGCGAAATTGGGTTACACTGTGCAGTAATTTTTGAAAAAATATGCACAACTATTTTTTTCAAAAATTCTGTATAAAATAATTTTAATATTTTGTTCACACAAATCTCTCTGCCTACACAGTAACCCACAGCGTCCACTAACAATACCATCACAATACAGTCCAGGCGACTTTATTAAAAAGCCGGATCAGTTACCCGGAGGGCAGTACCTGGGCGACAGAAATAACAGGCCGCGATTGACGCGATACATACCATTAGGAACTAACGAACATCTCAATTTAGCTAGCCACCTGCAAGCTGGCTTTTAAAATAAACTCAGTCCACATTTGGCGTTAGAATGCATTTATTCAATGGTAAAAGTTCATTTCGAAATATTTTTACAATTTTTTTTTTAAGTAAGAAAGAAAGAAAAACAGTTTATTTACGCAAAATGACGCAATGTTAAAACGAGCTAACAAACATAATTAAAAGATAGCACTGATAGATAGGGAAGATATGCGTTAAGAAAAGCTCAGCATAAAGCTGCGATCGATATTTACTAGTGCTAGACTGAAATCCCACCAGAAATGATATGTTTTTTTTTAAGAACAGAGGTGACCCTATGTTAATAGTCCCGACTTAAGAATTGTAAGTCACGGGTTCAAATGCAGCGAAGTGCATTACTTTGTGTAATTTATGTCATCACCACTACTCTCAAAACGGTGAAGGGATATATCTTGGGGATACAGGCATATTTTGTAACCAAAAATTACAGGTCATGTGACGTCTACCTACCGACACTGAGTAGGCCTGATTCTTAACAATGGGTCACTACAAGGCCAATTAATTATGCTTATAAGTTTACTTGTAAATAAACCACTATAGATTTCGCCATTAGAATGTTGTTATTCAGCAATAATCCCTTTTTTTAAATGTTTTATGAATTCCTTTTTGTACATTTTTTTAATAAGTACTATAACTATCTCAATGGTAACTAGTGATGTATTCGACGATGAAACACAATAGTTTGCCTAAAAGACACCAAAGTTTTACCTATTGAGTTACTCCGACCTAAATACCCAAATATTGCAGAAAAGTAACTAAAAAAATCTTAAGTTCTGTAAAACAAATCCACTTCACCAAAGAATTGATTAGAGCGGCGTGCGCGCAGGTCGCTCGACGCGCGCTAATTAATTACACTAACGATTATGGCGCTGCGCACGTGCTTAGCCATTATTTATAGTCGCCATAACGTCCTATTGAATGTGTGGGAATTCAAGGGAAATTATAAGTTCATTTGTGGCAAGTAAGAATTACTTAGAACTCTCACTGACTCTCTCTAAAGAGCTATAAAACGTTCAGTATATTTTTGAAACGAATTTTGACCTGCCTTGATTTTTTTTCTTGTGAAGTAATTATTTGCCTGTATGTATGGCTTCGATCCATCTAGTGGGATGCCTTCCAAAGCTGCGTCTTCTGATACGTGGTCGCCTCTCCTCACCCACCCCACCTTGGGAACTTTTCGTCCCTATCGAACTGGTGAGGGTTTTTCTATGGTGGGGAAAATCATCCAATGACAGCCCCCGCTCTTGGGCGGAGCGGGAGATAGTGTCAGACTCTTACTGACTAAAAAACCCACCCCGTTCCTTCAAGCCTTCATACCGGGGCTCGAGTTCCCTTTCAGATAACCAGTAGGCTTCGACCCGGCTGGGGGGGTGCTGTTGCTGACAAATCCTTGAGGCGCGTGGGAACAGTTCGCGCCGTCGACGACTTGGGCTCGGTCCGGACAGTTACCGGACGGTTGGACAGCGAGCTACCCATTGCTCACTGTCCGCAAGCCCGCGGACCTGGTGAGGATCGAAGGAATCCGATGGATGCGAGACAGACGCACAGGACCGATCCTTATGGTGTGAAATAATGATGATGATGATGTTATATAGCTTGCTTCCATCAAGGGTTCCGTGTTGGTACGGGTAGACTAAATGCCTTACACAGCTTAACCCTAGAAAATCTTCAGGGGCGTAACGTGGGCTAATTTAGACTCGGGCAAAGGTCCATCAGTGAGGCGTTTTTCTTTTATAAATTCGAAAACGTGACAGCGACTATCACAACCCACTGTTCGACCACTTAGTTGCTTACAGCGAGCTGAGATAGTGGTCAAATGTGACCCTATCAGTTTTAAAATAAAACTATCGTTTTAAAGAGACCTTGCTTTCGCAAGACCTTACAGGGTGAAGTGGCCCCGTGGCCCCTCGTCTACGGCCTCGCAGTGTGAGGGGCCACTTCACCCACGCCTAGTTACGGTACTGAAAATCTTGCACCCAACTCACGTTCACAATATTTAATTACCAACACCGAGGCTTTCCGTGTTAACATTAAGTTAATGTAACGAAACAATTTGTGAGACTTCTTCTTAACAAATGTGTTTCATTTAAATCTGTTAAGGCGTATAGTTCCTTTAACATCTGGCCGGAGTTAAATACACACATACTCGTACTGCCGCCTGCGCCCACATAGTCCCCCGCTGACTTTTAAATTAATTTTCATATGTTATTAAGTAGGTACATTGTGAAGAACACTTAACCGGCAATTTTTTTTTTGTTTAAATATATTTCTAAAGATCAAAACGAAAAAATATCATGTTGTTAATTTTTTTTAATCTTATGCTGGTAATGTTAATGAATCTATAGTATAATATAATATAATATAATGAATTAGTACCTACTAGACAACTGATAAACATACATAATTATATATTATAGATAAATTACGCCCAAACACAGAACAAATGATCGTGCTCAACAAACAAACATATATATGTTCTGGGTGGGAATCGAATCTACGACACCCGGCATAGCAGTCAAGGCCACTAACCACTAGACCATCAGGCCAGTCAATTTTCACAGGGGAGGGCCGACGGCTGTTGGTGGGCTGGGTCTCCGCACAGGTGAAACTGCTGGAGCCCAGACCTTTGCGGTGCTTCCGGTGCCAAGTGGGGCACCACGTCGGCGCCCACTGCGCCGCGGAGGTGGACCGCAGCGACCGCTGCCACCAGTGTGGCCAGCCCGGTCACAAGGCCGCAGAATGCCGTGCTCCGCGGCACTGCTACGCATGTGCGGCGGCAGGCAAGCCGGCCAACCACCGGGCTGGGGGCAGGTCCTGCGACCCCCCCGCCAAGGACAAGGGTAGGGCCCGTAGGCCCATCCCCGCCGACGTCCTCACCGCCGCAGCCGCCTCCTTGGCCGCCACCGCTATCGCCGCCGCACCCGCCGCTCTCGACGCCGCACCCGCCGCAGTCGCCGCCGCACCCGCCGCGGCAGTGCCCCCTAGAAGGGCTCGGGAGGAGACGATGGACTGCCAATAACGGCCCCATTCCGTCTCCTCCAGGCGAATATCAACCACTGCGCCCCCGCTCAGGATCTGTTGCTCCAGAGCATGGCGCAGTGGTCGATAAATGTCGCCGTCGTCTCCGAGCCGTACTACGTCCATCCCCGTGGAGACTGGGTTCAGGACCTAGACGGCTCGGTGACGTTAATCTCGTCGGCCGCCGCCGGTACCCCGCCCCTCGAGGCTGTTGCGAGGGGGCGGGGCTGCGTGGCAGCACGGTTCGGGGACATTGCAGTGGTAGGCGTCTACCTGTCCCCGAGCAGATCTCTCGACGAACTCCAGGTCTCCCTTATGGAGCTAAATGTCGTCGTCGCTGGGTTTGGTACCCTCCCCGTGGTCGTTTGCGGGGACTTCAACGCCTGGAATACGGCTTGGGGTTCCCGGTACACGAACCCACGGGGTCAGATGGTGGAGGACTGGGCTTTGGAGCTGGGCCTGGTCGTCCTGAACCGGGGTTCTGTCCCCACGTTGGCGCGGATGCGGGGTGAATCAGTGGTGGACATCTCGTTCGCCAGCCCCGCTCTGTTGCCGCGTGTCGTCGACTGGCGCGTTATGGAGGAGGTGGAGACGTACTCCGACCACCGGTACATCCGGTTGGACGTCTCCGCCGAAACCTCGGCCGCGCCGGTCCGACGGAGCCCCTGCGGTCCGCGGTGGGCGCTTAAGCAGATGGACCGGGAGCTCCTCCTGGAAGCCGCGACGGTACAGGCCTGGGTGCAAGCACCGGACAGGCCTGTCGACATAGACGTCGAGGCAGAGTGGTTCCGGGAGGCCATGTCGCAAATCTGCGACGCGGCAATGCCCCGAATCCGTCCAGGGCGAGCTAAGCGCCAGGTGTGCTGGTGGTCGCCGGAGATTGCTGCACTGCGCAACGCATGCAGTCACGCGCGGCGCCGGTACGCCAGACACTGCAGGCGCCGCATCCGCCCGCCGGATGCGGAGGCCAGAGAGGCGGAGCTGTATGAGGGATACAGGGCGGCACAAACTGGAGGCCCGCAACGTGTGGCTGGGGTCTCTGAACGCGGACCCATGGGGGCGCCCGTACAATATGGTACGGGAAAAGCTCCGCCCCTGGGCCCCCCCGCTGACTCAGAGTCTCCGGCCCCAGATCGTAGAGGGTGCGGTGAACGCTCTGTTCCCTGCGCGGGGGGAACACTCCCCCCCGCCCATGGCTCCGCCTCCGCCGCCAGCGGTGTCTGACGCGGACCGCAACAGCGACGACGACGACGATGTTCCAGAGGTGACCGAGGTAGAGTTGAGAGTGGCGGTGCGAAGGCTGAGTGCCAAAAACACCGCCCCAGGACCCGACGGCTTGCCTGGAAAGGCTTGGGTCCTGGCCATGGAGGCTCTCGGGCCTCGACTGAGAGGGCTCTTCAGCGCATGCATGGAGAGGGGCCAGTTCCCACTTTGCTGGAAGACGGAGAAACTGGTCCTCATAGCGAAGCCAGGGCGCCCTGCGGACTCTCCGTCCGCGTACCGGCCCATTGTGCTGCTCGACGAGGTGGGCAAGCTCTTTGAGAGAGTCATTGCGAGCCGCCTCGTCGGGCGCCTAACACGGGTGGGGCCGGACCTTTCGGACGGACAGTTCGGCTTTCGCAGGATGCGCTCTACGGTGGACGCCATCATGCGCGTGCGAGCCCTCACGACGGGGGCTGCGGTGTCCCGGGGCAGGTGTGTCGTGGCAGTGTCCTTGGACATTGCCAACGCCTTCAACTCCCTGCCCTGGAGTACGATCCGGAGGGCACTCCGGTACCACCGGGTGCCCGAATACCTCTGTCGAGTGGTCGAGGCCTATCTGTCGGATAGGTTTATAGTCTACCCCGGTCACCAGGGAGACTGGAAACGTCGAGAGATGTCGTGCGGTGTTCCGCAGGGGTCGGTACTAGGGCCACCCTTGTGGAACATCGGGTACGACTACGTGCTGCGCGGCGACTTCCCTGACGGGGTCAGCGTGGTTTGCTACGCAGACGACACGCTGGTTCTAGCGCAGGGAGAGTCGTACCAGGCGGCGGTCGCTCTAGCGACACGCGGGGTTGCGATGGTCGTTGACAGGATCCAGGAGTTGGGACTCGAGGTGGCGCTTCACAAATCCGAGGCGATGTGTTTCCACGGTCGGCGTCTCGGAACGCGCCGCCATTGAGTTCCCAACTAACGGTAGGAGGAGTTGACATCGGTGTCGGGTCGACGATGAAGTACCTGGGACTCGTCCTCGACAGCCGGTGGAATTTCGTGGAGCATTTCCGACGTCTGGCTCCCAAACTCAACCGGGCTGGGGCTGCGCTCAAGCGGCTCCTGCCCAACCTTGGGGGTCCGGATGCCTCCTGCCGAAGGCTCTACGCGGGGATCGTTCGGTCCATGGCCCTCTACGGGGCGCCGGTGTGGGCGCCGTCGCTGAAAAAGCAACCGGCGGCCATACTGAACGCCTGTCAGAGGGTCATGGCGATAAGGATGGTGCGGGGATACTGCACGGTCTCCCGCGAAGCGGCGAGCCTTCTGGCTGGCCTACCACCGTGGGATCTGGAGGCAACAGTCCTTGCACACATGCACGATATGCGCGTGGAGATGCAACGCCGGGGTGAAAGTCCGCTGCCGCGACAGGTTACGGCATGGCGGACAGAGCTCCGGCGGGATCTCATGGTGAAATGGCGTCAGCGACTATCGCAACCCAGTGCTGGGCACGCCACAATCATGGCGGTAAGTCCCCTCTTTGAGGCGTGGCTGGAAAGACCTCACGGCGTCCTTACCTTCCGCATGACGCAGGTACTCACCGGACATGGTTCGTTCGGGAGTTTCCTGCACTCGATTCATGCGGAAGTGACGCCCGGGTGTCGCCACTGTGCGGAACGCCCGGAGGACACGGTGGAGCACACAGTCGAGGTGTGCCCTGCTTGGGCGGAGCATCGCCGTGCCCTCGTAGGGGCGATCGGCGGCGGAGACCTCTCGCGCCGGGCCTTGGTTGAGGCCATGGTCCGGAGCGAGGAGGAGTGGCAGGCGGTCGCCGACTTCTGCGAAGCAGTAATGCTCGCAAAGGAGGAGGCCGAACGCATCAGGCAACGGCGTTATCGCCGCCGCCGTCGCCGGGATTCTGATCCCGATTTCCGGCCAACGTAGACGCGGGCTTGCGGACGGTGAGCAATGGGTAGCTCACTGTCCGGCCGTCCGGTAACTGTCCGGACCAAGCCCAAGTCGTCGACGGCGCGCACTGTTCCCGCGCGCCTCAAGGAGTTGTCAGCAACAGCAGGGACCCAGCCGGGTCGAAGCCTACTGGGGCCAGGGTTATCCGAAAGGGCGCTCGAGCCCCGGTATGAAGGCTAGAAGGAACGGGGTGGGTCTTTTAGTCAGTAAGAGTCTGACACTATCTCCCGCTCCGCCCAAGGGCGGGGGATGTCAATGCATGATTTTTTCCAACCATAAAAAAAAAAAAAAAAAAAAAAGGCCAGTCAATTTATGGCAAAGGCCAGTCAGTTTATGGCAATGCTTGGGAGCTGAGACCTTAACAAATGTGTTTCATTCGACTCTGTTAGGAAGCCATTTGACTTGGCTCGATCGCCTCAGGCAAAGCAGTTATTATATTGATATTAGGTGAATTTTCTTATAAGTATTTTTTATGGTTTTTATTAAGTGTTGTACATTAATATTGTTGTATAAGAAGATGACTTGAATGTGTTTAAGTGATTTCTAAATTGGGTATTTAGTGTGGTTTTAATTTATTGATGTTTATAAGTGTTTTAGTGGGTTAATTCTGTCTTTTGAATTTTTTTTAATATAAACTTTGTTTAATTATGATTGATATATTATGTATTTTACATAATTATATGCAGTTAGGTATTACGTGTAGTCTGACTTCAGATTTTATATGCTGTAATAGAGTTTAGTTTTGTTTTAGATTTTTAAGTATTAGCCGTAAGATTTTTTTTACGATTATTTTTGTGTTTGGGAATCAGTATAGTATTGAGTTCAGCTTGTAAAGATAGTGTGTGTTTGTTAAATAAATAAATATTTATTTTATTCTATACAAAGGGATCTCAATTTTGGCTTTAGCTACATTATTGAGAAAATATCAAATTATATGTAATCCTACTTTGTAAATAACCGACACTATCCCATGGTAAAGTCCTCCCTTAAATTGTTCCAGGTAAAATTAATAGGTTAGGTACTTAAGATTTTTTTTATGGTGGGAAAAAATCATCCAATGGAAGAAGGAAAAAAACAACCCCCGTTCTTGGGCGGAGCGGGTGATAGTGTCAGACTTTTACTGACTAAAAGACCCACCCCGTTTCTTCTAGCTTTCATACCGGGGCTCGAGCTCCCTTTCGGATAACCCTGGCCCCAGTAGGCTTCGACCAGGCTGGGTCCCTGCTTTTGCTGACAACTCTTGTATCTACTGTGTTATAACTACGATGCTCGGGAACGTGTTGCTCAAACTCTCTCTCTCTCTATCTGTAGTTCAACAAATATCCAATTATCTTCTATCATTAACAACAATTGTTTGAGATCAGTACCAGATTCCTTATTCTGTACTGCCCAAAAAAAAAACATATTTAAAATGCAAAAATAAATATATAATAAATAATAAAACTCATTTTGTATAGTTGTTTTATAGTTTTAATTCAAATTGGCAAGTTTCAAAGGCCATAAATATATCGCTTACAAATTGCAATTAAAATTTATTATAGATTTTAAAACATGTACTTCAAAGTCATAATTATGATCTTCTAGACTTTATCAAAGCAGGGCAAAAAAAAACATAAAATTTTAATTTTTTTTTAACTAAAATTCTCGACAAACTAACCGTTGCTCAAACAAACATCTGTCAAAAGCTCAACAAATCTCCAATTAAGTTCAACCTTTAACCCTGTGCTCACTGAGTTATAACTCCAATTCACTTAATTTTAGCCCGACTGGAGTCAAACTATCTGCGAGCAACATTGATGCAGTGCGCCATTCGAGACGCAATCGCACGCATTAGTGGCACTGTGCAGCCATCAGTCTTGTTCTTAGACATTTAGCAAGTGTTTACCTGTTGAGGTTGAGTATAGAGACGATGTAGAGCGCAATGGTTTTTTTTTAGATCGTGTATACAGCTTACGTATATTGCCAGTTTTTTTTTTATCTTTTATTATTATTGATAAGCTCACACCATCGCTTCTCATCAGGTGAGGCAATGATCAATTGCCTCACCTGATGAAAAGCGATGGTGTAGTTGACAAAGGACATTTTTGTCTAAAAGTACCCTATTCACTCTTGACTTATGGACCACCAGGTTATAACTATCAGAAAATACTATGGTATATGGGTGGGATATCAACCATGTAGGTGCCGGTGGTGCATTGCTGTACATCTGATGATTCAATGATGTAACGGGTTTCGTGAAATTAAATTATGAAATTATCAATCATCAAATAACTTCTCCCACTCTGGGTGGAGCAGAAATTAGTGTCAGACTTTTGCAGACTAATACCCGTGTTCTTTTAGTTTCCTTTTGCGTTTCAGGACCACGGTCATTCTTTTGGAAAATTCCGCCACCCTAAAATAATATTTAGATAGATTGCTTCTAGGCAAGCGTGTTCCATCGTCGGCCTGGATAGTGGTGGAAAGTACTGTAATGTGTAAGATAAGTAGCTTGTCTCATTCATACTCTAAGTTTTAGCCTATCATCAGTACACGTGTACTAGATGTGAGGGAATCAGTAATTGATCGAGTATGTTTCAATTACCTAAGTGTTTGTATTTATCAGAGAACCGACGAAAGTTGGAGATGGATGGCAGCAATACAAGCTTGCGCACGCGTTGAAAGTCAATGGGTTTTGAGCAACCGATTTAATTTGTGATGAAATCTACTGATGCAGGTTGTTCACGTTTCTTTGGCTTTTGAATATGTTGGTTAGAGTGTCATTTCCTGTCTACCAGATTGTCTTCAAAGCTTTTAGAATCCATTTTAAAATGTGTGTACAAGATTTTAAGAAGCTTTGTAATGGTACTGGGACACCATTCTCCTCTCTCTAAGGGAATGGGCCGTAATCCAATACGCGGTCTTAGTGCGGATCGGTGAATGTCACATGTTTTTGAAGTTTTTGGTTTCCTCACGATGTTTTCCGTAGTCAGTAGACTAAAATCTACCAGTGCCCTTCAGGTGCCATTTATGCTCAAGGATCACGGTATCTCATTCCAAAATTCCCTTTGGCCCTTTTTTTTCCGATGGGAAAAATCATCCTATGACAACACCCGCTCTTGGGCGGAGCGGGAGATAGTGTCAGACTCTTACTGACTAAAAAACCCATCCCGTTCCTTCAAGCCTTCATACCGGGGCTCGAGCGCCCTTTCGGATAACCCTGGCCCCAGTAGGCTTCGACCCGGCTGGGCTCCTGCTGTTGCTGACAACTCCTTGAGGCGCGCGGGAACAGCGCGCGCCGTCGACGACTTGGGCTTAGTCCGGACAGTTACCGGACGGCCGGACAGCGAGCTACCCATTGCTTACTGTCTGCAAGCCCGCGCCTACGGTGGCAGGAAATCAGGATCAGTATCCCGGCGCCGGCGGCGGCGGCGATAACGCCGTTGCCTGATGCGTTCGGCCTCCTCCTTTGCGAGCATTACTGCTTCGCAGAAGTCGGTGACCGCCTGCCACTCCTCCTCGCTCCGGACCATGGCCTCAACCAAGGCCCGGCGCGAGAGGTCTCCGCCGCCGATCGCCCCCACGAGGGCACGGCGATGCTCCGCCCAAGCGGAGCACACCTCGACTGTGTGCTCCACCATGTCCTCCGGGCATTCCGCACAATAGCGACACCCGGGCGTCACTTCCGCTTTAATTTGAAACAGGAACCTCCCGAACGAATCATGTCCGGTGAGGACCTGCGTCATGCGGAATCCCCTTTTAGGCCCTAGCGGGCATCGGCCTTACTGGACCCCAACACACACGTTTAAGTGTTGTTACTGTCAAAATTCTACAACAATAATGACGGTGACACCCGTGACACTGATAACTTAATTAAACACGATTTAAATGTTCTAGTCAAGAAAAAAATGGATTGAGAGGAAGAGCAGACTTATTTATTTAAATATTTATTTATTTATTACTTGATTGCAAACTTAATAATAAGTGTACAATAGGCAGTCTTATTGCGCAGGGTAATTTCTAAAAGGCAATTTGGCAATATTTAAAAATTTACAATTTTATTTTTTTAGTTTTTATTTTATTATAGATGTTCTGGTTGCATTCTATTGGTGACATTCACACCTAGAAAACCTTTTTGTATTTTAATTATAATGCACCAAAATCCACAAAACAATATTCCAATATCTGTTCCTTCAAAACAGTGATCAAAACAAAGCACAAACCACATTCACTATCTTCAAACACAAAATAACTCAGTCTCACCACTGCCGCCATTATAACCAGCTACAGAAATACGTCATAAACAACAATTTTCGCATACATATCGTAGTTCAAAGCCACGTAACGGTGGGGAATGCATTATTAAAACGTAATGTATACAAACATTCGCGGCAGCCTCTGATGTTTATCTAATGGTTCAGGAATTCTGCTCGACGAATATCTTGTGACGACTCAGAAGTGCCAGGTTGGTAGTGTTTGAGATTTTCTCGGATTTCTCTTGTCAATCAATCCATAGTAATCACATTAATATTGTAAACTAGCTTTTTCCCGCAGCTTCGCCTGCTTACAGAAAATATAGTCTATCTCACTCAAGAATAAAGCAGCTTTCTACCGGTGAAAAAATTTTAGCAATCGAACCAGTCATTTCGGAGATTACCGCCTACAAACAAATAAACAAACTTTACTCCTTTATAATATTAGTGTAGATAAGAATGGTAATATAATTATAATAATATAATGTTAATAAAGTACTTAGGTGAAATTATGATTTATATTAATTTCAATCGAGAAAAAATAATTCTAACTGTTTTAAAGGCGAAAGTTTGTGGTTTGCGTTGGAAGGCCTACAAGGAGGACCAATAACCTGGTGCGAATCATGGGAATGCTCCCACGTCGCATAAAATCCCAATTATTATTGAAAAAGATTTATTAACAACATGCATTTTTAATATCATAATTATGATTTTTTGTTGCCAAATCAATTTGGGAACAATTTTTTTTTTCTTATAACACCATGGTTTTATATTTCGCATTTTGAGGATATTTCTTTAAGTTTACAAGTTTGCTCACAAATATCGTTAAAAACCTTCCATAAATCTTTTATTCCAAGCTCTAAACACATATCAATCAGTACTGCTCTAATTAATTTCAACTGGCCACACAAAAACAATCGCCAACCGTACGGTGTGAGACAGAACTCACCGTAGAACTTATCAATATTCTAATCCATCCTCCACTGAAACCCTTTTGAGATACTTTAGAAAGTGTAAATCCCTTACGCTCAGGCGGGCCCATTAGAGACGGGAATTATTCCACAGATAACTTATCGATATTCGATATAATCGGGTGGTCGGTCGCTTATTGTTTATCGATGCTTCCTGGCCGCCGGACGAGAAAGTACGGATCGATACAATCGATTAATTACGAATACTGTTTGTCTTCTAAGTGCGCAGTGACATCGATTTTAGTTTGGAAGCTTTTGTCACAACTTTGTGATTGGTTGATTAGCTATCTTTTTTTTTTGATAATTAATTTTGTCATGGATTACGATGCTTAATGCTAATGCTCTAATGAAATATATGACCAGCGGGTTGGTCGTTTTTTCGGTCAAAGAATTAGCATTGTCATTCAACGAAGCATTGCTGCCAGTATTTTGAACCCTATTTCTATTGACAATTGACAAGCAATTAGTAATATATTTTTTCTGCCTAAATAGTTGTATCTCTCGCACTTTTTGATACGCGCTTGTTGTTTTATTTATTAGTCTATATTATAGTTATAAATATTGAACAAAATAAAAACGAAAAATGTTACTGTCATTATGCTTGAAATTTATTAAGTTTTTTTTTCTATCGCTAAATGGCCTGCTCCAGTTTTTTCCAGCGACATTTATGCTAGTTAAAATACCATTTTTATAATGTCGTAATTTTTCATGTCGAGAGAAAGGTTTCTCAATAGTTATGCGAGTGATAGAGAGCGCTTCGAGTACAATAGTCGACATCGAGTCTCAATAGAGATGAGTATCAGCGGTGCAGACCGCTCCGAATTATCGATTGTTCGTATATTACTCGTACGTTGATGTTAGGGTAGCTTCACATAGAATTCTATATTCCTAATATATTTAATAGATCTCGCTGGTAAAATATTAACAGTGTTTTATACAATGTTAACAGTGTTCTCTAATAATAATATAAAGGTTTAATTATTTTTATTTAATGGAGTATCCATGAATTGTAATTAAAAACTATAACTACGATACTGTAGCGACATCTATGGCGCCACATAAGAACTACGAAGAAAGTACGAAATCCTGCATCACGCAATCAAAGTTCTCCGCGCAATTTGAACATATACGACAGCCCGAAATCATCTATCGGGCAGTCGCCCATCAGACTATAACACCTGTCTGGTCGGAGGATCCTCCCTTTTCAACGGAGGTTTGCGGGACTTTACTCTCTGTTCCGCATACCTCCAAAATACTTTTTATCTTATTAAGAACCATAGAAAAACTATCGCCTGAATTACACAGTGGAGCATACGATAGAGCTGTACTCCGTTTGGGCAGAGTACCGCTGTTCTCATGGAGGCGATCGGCGTTGACGACCTCTCGCTGGTTCAGGCCATGGTCTGTGCAAAATTTTTAAAAAGGAACCCATGGTACTAAAACGCAAAAGGCAACTGAAAGACAAACGTGGGTTTTAGACAGTATAAGTCTACTACACTTTCTCGCTCCAAAAAAAGTAATAGTAAAAAGCTAAATAGATTGATTGATTGAGAAAGCATCAGAGCAAATAGTCTGACCTATCTGCTATATCCAAATTATCCATTATCTCAAGAGCATGCCAACTTTCCTCATTCCCTAGCCATGTGTGCATACCCTTAACACAAACATTTCATATTGTATATGTCGTTACAATTTCTTGCCGGCAGATTGAACGAAACATTATACTCATATTAACTGTTCTATCTGTAATAATGTGCAATTGTATGTAGGAGTGTTACATTTCACTAAACGATTGAACTAGAATTCATATTTATTATAGTAGATTTCTCTATATGATTGTATTATAATTTCATAATACTACAGTTTCACTGGACACACAGGAGAGCAGTGGTGGTCGAGTGGTAACGGCCCCGACTGGCGAGTTGTAGGTCGCGGGTTCAAACTCAGCCAGGCGCATTACTTTGTGTAATTTATTTTCATCACCACTGCTCTCAAAACGGTGAAGGAAAACATCGTGAGGAAACCGACATATCCTAGAACCAAAAATTCGAAGACATGTTTTTTCGATGGGAAAAATCATTCAATGACAACCCCCGCTCTTGGGCGGAGCTTGAGAAATAGTGTCAGACTCTTACTGACTAAAAAACTCATCCCCTTCCTTCAAGCCTTCATACCGGGGCTCAAGCGCCTTTTCGGATAACCTTGGCCCCAGTATGCTTCGACCCGGCTGGGCCCTTGCTGTTGCTGACAACTCCTTGAGGCGTGCGGGAACAGCGCGCGCCGTCGACGACTTGGGCTTGGTCCGGACAGTTACTGGATGGTGACATTCACCAATCCGCACTGGGCCCGCGTGGTGAATTATAACCCATTCCCTTAGAGAGGAGGCCTAAGTCCCAATAGTGGGAATATTATAAAGCCATCTATGCTATGCTATGCTATGCTATACAGCCCCACTTGGGTCTCATCAGAAAACTTAACCTTTTGATATATATACCTATTTCGCGGCGTGTTCGCTTTCCCCCACTTCTTGTAGACCTTATTTTAAATAACAGACTAAGCACTTGAAGAAGTTTGATTATTTACGTTCTTTGAAAAATTTCCAACAAATAGAACGCGTATCTATTATTTTATAATCAACGCGGACGCCGGAGTTCGCTTGGTGTTTAAGGGAATGGGGCGAAATCACCCGCGAACGTTCACTTGGTGGTCAACAGCCAAAACTCAATGGTGAGGACTATGCTCGGAGTTACCTAGCGTGATCGAATCATAAATGAAGAACCAAGGTGCCGACAAAGCTTGATGAGTCACCAAACTTAAATGGCAGAGGCCAGGGAACGTTGCTCACAGAACAGGGGGTCAATGGAGTTGAAAGGTTTTGATTTACCTATTATTTGAGAAACACCCTGCGACTACCGACACCCGAGGCGTCTCTCACGGCGAAACCGCGAGAGAGGACATCATCATGCCTCAGCGAAGATATCCTCTTTCTCACGGTCTCTACCATCTCCTATGCTAGCATTACTGCTTCGCAAAAGGTGGTGACTGCTTCCTATCCCCTGTATGAGATAATGATCCCGGTATGTTTTTCCGAAAGATGAATAACTCGAATTCGAAATTCAAATATAGAACGTTGCGGTTTTGCGTTGCGAGACATGATTTTTTTTTCTACTAACTTATTTCTCTTTTGTCCACAGTTTTCAAACGCTTTGACATCAACCACCAACCGTCCACCACACTCAACTTCGGATTTTCTAAGGTTAGTTCACTTTTGTTTTTTCATTTATATTACTCGTATACCTGCTAGTGAATATGTGTGCTTACTATACGACTAAAAAGATTTTTTTTTTGTGCATGTCTGTTACTCTTTAAAGCTTGAACGGCTGAACGGATTTGGATAAAATTTGGCACGTGGATCCTAGAACACTTTTTATATTTAAGTATTTGTCTATTTTTAATAAAAAATCGTACCCGTACTATTAATTACTCCTGTATCGTCGGTGCATTCATAAATATGTACTCATGTACAAATATTTATTTTGCACGGGAATCAAACCCACGACACGCAGTGCAGCAGCCAGTCGCTCAACTACTGCGCCAACCGTGCCGTCAAAAATCCATAGCAAAATTAAAAACACGTAATTTAAAAAGACGAACCCTATATAATCATATCATTCTGCTAACGACCTTGGAAGGTTCAAAAGCGTTGTTCCTGTTAGTAAACCACATCTTACCACCATCCAGACACACGCAAAACCGAACCCGCCATAACCCCTAACTTAATTAATTAAAACCTCTTCCAAACTCAGTTTCCCACGCCACGTAATTTTACATTTACAAATTCTCAGTTCTTTTCAAAGCACCCGAACCTTCCATCTCGCTTACTCTTATAAGGGTTTACGAAGTTAGACAGAGACACAAAATACATTTGAATCATTGCGTAAGTCTGTATTAGAGGGGTGTGGTCAGTGGCAACCACTCATTATGTTTAATTCTGGGGGTTTTAATAATAAGTTGGAAGCTATTTTTCATATTAGTCGGTACGTATACGAAAACCTTTTTATTATTTGTATGCACACTCGCATGTTTGGTAAGGTCAGATGTACTTACTATTAATAATTGTTAACCTACTTACGTAAGCGAAATGTGTGTTCATTTGTCACAAGTTTCAATAACTTATCGATACATACATGATAATTATGGCCTCTACTGACCTCTCTAAATTAGCTCTAATCTAGCAACAGCTGATGTATTTATTGGACATATTGTATCATGGCATAACAGATTCAGATTTTGATTCAGATTTATTTATTTACATAAACATATGTAGATGCAGGGTGACTGGTAATTAGTGTACGATACTTAAACACGTGATTGTGCTCATGATAACAAGCAATTTTTATTATGGGAGCAAAGCCGAAATCGCGCGAGTCACGATTTACTGTCAAATCTTTTCTTCTTCTGCCTGCCCTTATCCCATATTACTTGGGGTCGGCGCAACACGTTTTCTTCTTCCATTCTGTCCTGTCACCCGTCAAACTATCACTAGCTCCCTTTTCTTTCATATCACTTCTCACACAATTCATTCATCTTTTTTTCGGCCTTCCTCTCCCTCTCCATCCATCTACATGTATACTCAGAACTCTTTTAGTAATATGCGCTTCATCCCTCCGCTTCACATGACCATACCAAGACAACCGATTACCTTTCAACTTTTCAGTCACTGGCGCCACTTTCAAACTTCCTCTTATATACTCATTTCTCACTTTATCCATTCTCGTCACACCACACATCCATCTCAACATTCTCATCTCCGCTACATGCAATCTTTTTTCATCCTTCTTTTTCAAATCGAGGAAAGAAATTTTTAAATATTAATTAATTTACGAAAATTTTTATTTATTTATGAACTGTGAACGAAAAAAGTTTAATCAGAATCCAGTTCTTCAATTTTACTCATCTCTAAGTTCTTCAATTTTGCCAAAATTTCTTCGATTTGACAGTACGACGAGACGTCAAAACATAAGAATCGGTCCTATTCTCATTTGAAACGCGTAGTACAGGCAAACCTGTCAGGCACAGGCAAACTTTCATTCTTTTTTTTTGCCCTTGAAATTAGAATAGAATAAATCCATTGTTCCACACGCTGTCAATAAAAAATTAAAATATTTATAACCATATTTTTTTTCGGAGGGTAAAAATCATCCAGGTTACATCTTCGCCTTTGGGCGGAGCGGGAGATAGTATCAGACTTTTACTGACTAAAAAACCTACCCCGTTCCTTCGTTGCCTTTCATACCAGGGCCGAGCCTTCCTTTCAGAAGCAGTCCCTTGGCCCCAGTAGGCTTATTACCATCATGCGATACTCACCATAACACGAGATATTGGTGTCACTCGCGATTGTCGATTGTCCAAGATTTATTATCTATACATCTATCTTCTATAGATATAAATAAAATTAAAGTGTCTGTTTGTAATATTGAAATATCTGCTTTTTACTACATGTATATGCCATTAAATTTTGATCGTTTTAATCCCGTGGAGGGTCGATCCGGTACATGAAACACTATCGATTTGTAAAGATAAAAATTAAAAAATACCTTTTATAAAAACTCGTATTAATTTACGCATATACGAAATTAATTTCTTAAAGAAAACGTCAGCTGAGCGAGTTCAATGACCCGTAGGTAATTAGTACGCAACGATAACGGGGTATATACACCAAAATAACATTTTTTTACAATTTTTGTCTGTCTGTCTGTCTGTTTGTCCGGGCTAATCTCTGAAATGGCTAGACCGATTTTGACGGGACTTTTTTTGGCAGGTAGCTGATGTAATATGGAGTAACATAGCTACTTTTATTTTGGAAAAATATATTCAAAATCCTATAGTCCACGCGTACGAATTCGCGGGCACAGCTAGTACATTATAATGAGATTCGTATATGCAAATTAGAACGGTAAACACAATATTGTATGTTTTCATATACGTATGTTGTGCAAATGAGATCAATCTATTAATAGGTCTTAGATAAAGGACTAGGTTAAATACTATGAATATTTAAGTGCTCTTAAGCTAGACCATGAGAAAGATCAGGTAGCATAATTAGTTCAGGGCTACGAGATTATATGAAAGAGTCACCACGACCTTGGAACGTAAAGGGCAACTGAGGAACCACGAGTAGGTCACATAACTCCTTCCGCTCTGGGTGCAGCCAGCGGAAGTGTAGGACCTTTTTCACCTGTGATCTTTCAGTTACTCTTTGCGTTTTAGAGCAACGGTAACTTTTTTCAAAAATACCGCAGCCCAAACGATTTAAGATGTTAGGATACAATTTTTTTTTCAACCATACACGGTCTTCACAATAATATTATATTACTCAATAACACATCCAAACAATACAACACTCAGAACTAATTCTCGTACATCACTTATAATGTTATGACCTTAAATTCATTTTATTTTTCTGATACTCATTTTTTTTTCAATTCATAAGTACTTTTTTAAGTTTATCTAGAACATTATTGACACCCCGGGCCTCAAAAAGCACGTAAAGCTGTTGTCTTTCGTAGATCTTTGAAAGTCGTTACGGGTAATCAGGCGCCAGAAAGTCTGGCAAGTAGTTAGTATCGTGTTGTACAGTAACTGGGTTGAGGAGGTCTGATAAGCAGTCGCTCTATGCAAAGCACGGGTATAAAGTAGTATAAATCCACATCTGTAGCCTGATTGACGTAAAATTAAACAAGCCAAATATCGTTGAAGTTTTATAGTCGTTCGATCGAAGTCCTATCCAAAAGCGGTATTCACGATCTATCGACTTATTTCCAGTTACATTAATAAGTATTCTGCCAGAATAATTTATTACAGATTTTTTTTTAATCGACGAATTTCAAACGACTTTAAAATCGGTGTCGTTCAAACTCGATTGATGGATGTGAATACGGAAATGGTCTAAACGACTTAATCGTTACGATATCGTTACGGTTTTCATTACGTGAATCGGGCTACTGATTAGACTAGAAGTCGACCACAAGCTAATTAAGAAAAGACTAGAGACATTATTGACTTTATTGTGTAGTCATGATTCCATGTAAGTTTGTCCCAAAAAAAAAAAATATTTACGTTAACGAAAGAAAAGAAAAATTAACACAAACAAAAATATTCAAACTATCAGCCCACCTATTTACTAAACAAAGAGTCAAGGTAAATGCGAATTCAAACACAAAATTATAAACGCCAAAAATTGGCAAATCGATTAAATAATTACACATATAACCGTTAAATGACTGTTTTCCGTGAAAATATCGATTATCTCATGAATATTTAACAATGTAATTCAATGTAACACTTGATTATTTTATTTCCAAATAAACTTATAAATATCAGAAGTTCAAGATCTTTTCGATTCTTGCTATTTTTTGTCAGTATTGAGAAAGATTTAAGTAATGGTAGTGACTTGCTTACTTTATTATTATTCCAATGATGAATAGAACAATAGGATTAGTAGTTAACGCTCGATTATAAGAACATAATGACAAAGTAGATTTATTAAAAACTAACCAGTTTTTTGGGGTTTGCCAAACCAAAAAAAAATATCTCGTTCAAAAGCGTGTAGGACAAGAACCACGCCTTTTACCAATATATTTTTTTTTGGGTCAGTTGTTTCCGAGATTACATTCTATAAACAAATAATAATAAATTGAAAGACTGGAATGTTGGCGCAGTGGTTGAGCGATTGACTACTGTACAGCATGTCGTGGAATCGATTACCGCACGGAACAAATATTTCTATGATCTACAGATAGTTTTTCCGCGTCTTTGTATCTTGTGTGTGTGAGTTAAAATGTTTATGAACGCACCCTCGACCTAGTAATGGGCAAATATTTTAAAAAAATGCCCGTTAAAACCATTAGTTGAGATAACCCTTAAATAATGCCAGTTTTCCAAATTCCAGAAGAAATCCCTTACATAGTAACAGTAATATTATGTCATAATTACGAATCCGATGTACAAAAATGGTGAACTCTAGGAATTAAAACTGTATCTATCCATAATTTTTATCAATATTAAGCTTCGTATCCTTTTATATTGTACTAAATACAGTACAGTACAGTATAGTTGAGACTCAGGCCTCCTCTCTTGGATTAAAGCGGAAGTGACGCCCGGGTGTCGCCACTGTGCGGAACGCCCGGAGGACACGGTGGAGCACACAATCGCGGTGTGCCCTGCTTGGGCGGAGCATCGCCGTGCCCTCGTGGGGGTGATCGGCGGCGGAGACCTCTCGCGCCGGGCCTTGGTCGAGGCCATGGTCCGGAGCGAGGAGGAGTGGCAGGCGGTCGCCGACTTCTGCGAAGCAGTAATGCTCGCTAAGGAGGAGGCCGACCGCATCAGGCAACGGCGCTCTCGCCGCCGCCGGGATTCCGATCCCGATTTCCGGCCACCGTAGGCGCGGGCTTGCGGACAGTGAGCAATGGGTAGCTCGCTGTCCGGCCGTCCGGTAACCGTCCGGACCAAGCCCAAGTCGTCGACGGCGCGCGCTGTTCCCGCGCGCCTCAAGGAGTTGTCAGCAACAGCAGGGGCCCAGCCGGGTCGAAGCCTACCGGGGCCAGGGTTATCCGAAAGGGCGCTCGAGCCCCGGTATGAAGGCTTGAAGGAACGGGATGGGTTTTTTAGTCAGTAAGAGTCTGACACTATCTCCCGCTCCGCCCAAGAGCGGGGGTTGTCATAAGATGATTTTACCCATCGAAAAAAAAAAAAAAAAAAAAAAGGCCTCCTCTCTAGGCGAGGTTATGGGCCATAATCCACCACGTGGGCCCAGTGCGGATTAGTGTATGTCACATCTCTTCGAATTTTTGGTTCCTCACAATGTTTTCATTCACCATGAAACAAATTACACAAAGTAAACCTCACAGCGGCGCGCACTGTTCCCGCGCACCTCAAGGAGTTGTCAGCAACAGCAGGGACCCAGCCGGGTCGAAGCCTACTGGGACCAGGGTTATCCGAAAGGGCGCTCGAGCCCCGGCAAGAAGGCTAGAAGGAACGGGGTGGGTCTTTTATTCAGTAAGAGTCTGACACTATCTCCCGCTCCGCCCAAGAGCGGGGGATGTCAATGCATGATTTTTTCCCACCATAAAAAAAAAACCTCACAGACTGCGTTTGCCTATATGAGTCCTGCTAGGGCTGCTGGAACGTTTAATAGAGTGACTGTGGCCCTAGAACGAAAAGAAAACAGAAGGACACAAAAGTCTGACACGCCCTCTGCCCCCCTAGCCAAGTTACGACCGTTTCGTTTCGATTCTCTTGCGTCGAACGCCTCGAGTCGACCACGCCTCTTATTCCTTTATTCTGACCACGTGACTGAGCGTTGAGATGACTTCAGAATAAACGAATCCGAGGCGTGGCTGACTCGTTCGACGCAAGTGAATCGAAACGAAACGGTCGTAACTTGGCTAGGCCTGCTAGTCAAAATAAAAATACCACTAATCCACCACTGCTCCACTCGAGATAGTAATAATTTAAAGTATCTCAATTGTGTTTCACTTTCGCAGGCACTAAACGGGTTCCTGATGATGATGACACAGAACGGCAAACTGCTTTACATCTCGGACAACGCGGCGGAATACCTGGGACATTCTATGGTAAGCTATGTTGTATTACTATTGTCATTACATCGTCTTATGGTTCGGCCTCGAAACCAACTAGCTAGAAGCTTGAGACGTACAATGCGTTCCAAATGAAAATAGGATCGATTGCATGTTGTGACGTCAAAATTCGAATCTTTAAATCGTAATTTTTAAACTTTAACTATTTAAAAAAAAAAATTATTTACGAACTGTGAACGAAAAAAGTTTAATCAGAATCTAGTTCTACAATTTTACTCATCTCCGAGTTCCTCAATTTTGACAAAATTTCTTCGATTTGACAGAAAATCGTGACGTCACAACATGCAATCTATCTTAATCTCATTTGGAACGCATAGTAAATTCACTACAAGCGTCATTTTTAAGCACCAAAAGCAAGACCATGAACTTCAAATATTCGCCAGTAGCGTATACGTCTTTCAACATACCTTCTTCAAGTGGAATATATTGTCCTTTCAACCAGTCTTGAATTTAGCCCTTCTACTAGAGGACGTGAAACGACTGTTTCGTACACACTGGAATTTTTTCATACAATAGTTTTCGACACTCATAAAAAACGCGCGTCGGATCATCCAACGCTCGTTGCGAACTTCGCAGCTGCTTGCAGCGCTACTTTGTGACCTTATAGATAATATAGACAAACATTTTTTTTTATACTCGACGCTGACGCTTGCAGCCCAAGGCGAATTCGCTTGGAGGATCGCATTTCTTAGCCCTCGGGTTAGGCCGGATGCAGACCAAGGGGCAGTGAGCAGTGGTAGCCGAGTGGTAAAGGCCCCGACTTACAAGTTGTAGGTCGAGGGTTCAAACTCAGCCAGGCGCACTACTTTGTGTAATTTAAATTTCTTTCATCACCACTGCTCTCAAAACGGTGAAGGAAAACATCGTTAGGACACCGACATGTCCTAGAAACAAAAATTCGAAAGACAATCACATTCACCGACCCACACAGGGCCCGCGTGGTGAATTACAGCCCATTCCCTCTCCTAGAGAAGAGGCCTGAGTCCCAGCAGTGGGAACATTAATTTGATGATTACCAAAGTAAAAAAAAATACAAAAACAGTTAGACGAGGCGAGGCGAATTTGAATAATGAAGCTAAGCGCTATTAGCAGATCTAAATTGAATACAACAGCTGTCATTGTCAACATTGCTTAGAAATATTGATACAGGTAACTCTACTCAGTCACTCAGTCAGGCCTCCCATCAATGAAAGGGAATGGGCCGTAATCCGCCACGCGGGCCCAGTGCGGACGTCACAATTTTTGGTTCTAGGACATGCAGGTCTCCTCACGATGTTTTTCTTCGCCGTTTTGAGAGCAGTGATGATGAAATAAATTACACAAAGTAATGCGCCTGGCTGGGTTTAATCCCGCGACTTAACACTCGTAAGTTAAAAGGCCGTTATCACTGGGCCGCCGTTCAACGCTAATTTATTTTCGAAAATCGAAATTGGCGCTTAGTTTAAGCCTATCAATGAGTCTATTTTCAACAATCCGTACTTTTTATTTTTGCTTTTAAATAAAAGCAAAAATAAAAAGTACGGATAGAGGTTCTATAAAAAGAAGTGCTTCCAGCACAACAGTATTCCGCTTTCTTTAGCAAAATTTGTAAGGCTCAATTCACGACCTGTCAGCGCAGCGACGAACAGATTCAGTATCATATAATTTTGAACTTTATCTTCATTACTATAACACTTATTGTCGCGGAAAACGGATCCCTAAAAAATTTATAAAACCACCAGTCCTACGATATCGTGTCGTAATCGGAATTGCCTAAAGTGAAAACAGCCAATAGTTCAAAAACGAGTATAATAGTTTTACTTATTAAAATCTAAGTTCTCAGAAGTGGCCACTTAAAGTTATCAATCAAAAATAAATGTCAAACTCTGACAACATATTTAGCCTAACCTTTAAATATAGGTTTAAAAGCTTTAATTAGCCGTATCTAATCTACTGTCAATTTTTAGCTTTAACAATCCGGCTAACACTTTTGTAGATACTAAAATGTGACAGGTTTAAAAACGGTAACCACTTAGTAGGCCAAAATGTTATGTCATACCATGAGGTCTGTTTTCCGCAAAGGGTTCGAGAATTATTATGTTGGATTATTTAATGGAAGTGAGTGTATTAGATATCGACCACAAATCCAGACACCAGGTTTGCAACCACTGTAGGCGCGGGCTTACGGATGGTCAGCAATAGGTAACTCACCGTCCGGCAAGGGACAAGTCCGGGTCGACGGCGCGTTGAGTTCCACCATCGAGCTAATTCTCGGAATTTCTCACTCAATAACACTTTTAACAAACTTAAAGTCAAACCTAGGATTCAAGTGTTTTTGACACCTCAAAAAACACTTGAGTCCCAGGTTTAATCTGATTCTTTTGTGATTTTTTTCGGTGGAAATAATCAAAGAAGAGTCAGACCAAACTTAACTCTTCCTGTGAGAGGGAGTGCCATAGTACCGCTCAGTTCTAGAGCGGGAGAAGGCATTTAAACAGTTTCATCATCATAATTTGAATCGAAAGACATCCACATTGGACATAGGCCTCCCCCAAGTATCGCCTCAACAACAGGTCCTGTGTACCTCTGATAAATTAGACTAGTTCAAAAAATGAAATATGTCAAATTGTACAGTTGGCAACCACAAGATGTCAAAAATAAAAACGAAAACAATTCACAACAAAAAAATCTATTACCATTATCCAAAGATCTATAGGCATGACATTTCAAGTCTAGCAAAACCACTAGATATGGCAATACTTTCAATTTTTGTAACAAAGCACACCGGTGGGTCCGGATACAAATGGTACCGTCTGACCCCAAATAGTTCCTCGTTAGCCTGCGCCGGCGCACGTGAATTAATCACTATGTTTTATTGTTAGCCGCGCCCTGTATACAGGTTGATGTGATTAGCTTGAAAAGTATACGTGTGTTGTGGATGATTAGCGTAATTTAATCAAGTCGTGTTTCTGGATATCAGGCTTTATAGAAATGCTGATTTATATTTTTTGATATATTTTCTTTTTGGTTAAACTAATTTCAATAGTAGCAAAAAGTGTAATATAACACTTATGAAGCCAATGACAATGTATTTACTAAACTATGCTGCGACATTTATTGAAATGTTACCAATGTAACGTTTTGTTGTTTAAATTATCTAGGGTCACATATTTGCAACAGTTCTTTGAATGCGAAAAACATCGGTGGCAACACCTGCTGGAGGCACCGACAGTCATTTAGCTGAAATGATAATGACTATAATCGTCATCATCATTAGCAATTCAGCCGAAAGACGTCCACCATAAGAAATATGTAGGTTTCCCCCAAGTGTCGCCAATACGACCGCGCCGGTGCGTTTCGCATCCACCTGGTTTCTTCCACCATCACTAGATCATCAGTCCATCTTATGGGAAGCCTTACATCTATTCTGTGAGAAATTTACCCTCATCATTAAAAAAAAATAGTTTTAAGAAAATTGAAAGATGTAATAAAAAATCTGGTGATCTCCAAACACCTGCATCACATAGCTTTCTTAGCCAATTAATAATAATAACGTTGTATAAATAATATTCAACAACTTTTACACAACGCCATTTAGTCCCAAATTAAGTAGAGGTTGTGTAATGAGTACTAGACAGCTGATAAACATACTTAAATATTTCTAAATACATACATATTATAGATAAATTACACCTAGACAAAACAAATGATCATGCTCATCACACAAACATTTGTCTTGCGTGGGAATCGAACCCACTACCTCCGGCATATTAGTCAGAGCCAGTCAAACTGGCATCAACCTGTACCAAAACCATTTTGGCGGCCTCTCCGTGTGAAAACTAGCTACCACACGTGTATACCTAATGATTGCCAGTCAATATGTCCAAATTGTGATTAATAGGGCGTCGGCACACTATCAAAACGAATCGTAGCTTATCTAGAGATTTATATTTTTTCGCTCAAATGCATCTGTGGCTCTGTTTTGACCACTCGACGAGGCTTGTCTGATATTGTTTCGGATTAAATGTCAAAGTAAGACTGAGTTAACAGTATTTGGTCGTTAATAAAATGGTACATCTGGTTTTAAGCCCTCTTCTTGCTTAAAAATATCCATTCTAATGTACTTATACATTATTTTAGTAGAAACTTGAATAGTTTCTTCAGAATCTGTTACTGAATCGATTCCATTGTATCGATTTTTACGCCATGCTACATTATTGTTTTATTCACAAATGCAACATGGTGTAAAAATTATTAGAATATATTTAAAACAGTTCACAAGTTGGACACCACCGACAAAATCAAAAATCAAAATCAAAATAATTTATTTCAAATAGACCATTTGCAGGCACTTTTGAATAGTCAAATGTCGGTCAGTCCAAGAAAAGTGAAGCTAAATTGCACGTTCCAAAGAGTAGGTCTCTATGGAGAAGAACGTGCAAGAAACTCCATGGACACTCTTTTAAATCATATTATGTGATATAATGCTTGGTTACAAATTTTAATGTTGCTTCTATTGTGTAAGCACAATGTAGATAATAAAATAAACACACAGACACCAAGTACAACACAAATCACGGCAGGTAATCGCAGGCATTAGAAGCCAGTGCACAGCTAGGTTCAAGTGCAAAACAAACCCTCAGTCGCCTGGATGGCCCGGTGAAGATGTATTTTTGCTACGAGTAACATAACAAGCTTATAAGTCTGTGATTTTTCATGACACAGTTATGAAATTTTGTACATAGATTCTTTACATAAAAAACTAGACACATGTATCGGGTTTCGTATATACTAAAACTTGTGTTGTTTATGGCCTAAATCCCTCAATAATAAAGTAATATTCTACTGATGAACATATTTAAAAATCAGAGTTCTTGACTTTATCCATTTATACATCTATACATATAAATAAAATTGGAGTGTTTGTTTGTAACATTGAAATTACCGCTTTTTACTACTACATGCAAATGAATATATATACGGCACATACACCAAAATAACATTTTTTACAATTTTTGACATTATTATTTTTGTACGTTTATATTTGCCTAATGTACTGAACAGCTGATATTTATTTCGCGATTTCGGCTTCGTTTCCATAATCAAAATTGTTTGTTATCATGAGCACAATCACGTGTTTAAGTATCGTACACTAATTGCCAGTCACCCTATATATACGGTACATGCACCAAAATAACATTTTTTACAATTTTTGTCTGTCTGTTTGTCCGGACTAATCTCTGAAATGGCTGGACCGATTTTGACGGGACTTTTTTGGTAGGTAGCTAATGTAATAAGGAGTAACATACATTTATTTTAGAAAAAATAAATTCAAAATCCTGTAGTCCACGCGAACAAAGTCGCGGCACAGCTAGTTACAAATAAATTTTCACATATTCTAGTGAAACATGTCCACATCCCCACTTTCACGTTCCAATTCTGTGTAATATAATAAGTATACTTATTAATCCACATTTTTTTTTAAATTTATTATTATGTACTGCTTTTTTGTCTATTACCTTTGACACCAAATGTCCTATCACAATATCAGCGCAGCGTTATTTTTACTTTTTTAGAATATATGTATAATGCCTTTTTGCTCTAGCATAGATTGTTTTTTGTTGTTTTTTATTATGAACAGTAGTAATAATTGTATTTTGTTGTTTGCCCTTTGCGAGTTACAAACTACTAATTTTTCTTTCTTTATTTCAAATCTCTGTACAAAATCTGAATCATCAACATCTACAATCCGGTCATGATTCAGATTTTGTATTTGGAATCGGTTCTCTTTTCAAATTACTTTATCGTAAATGTTAGTGTCATAGTGACGTATGTTGAGGTAGATCTTGGAATTGATAAGAAGTTTACTTAGCTTAATGAGCTATGAATCATTATGTTATCTGCATGTTATTCTTACGTCATTGGATTACGGATCAAGGCAGTTTTTGCCCTTCGAACTGGATTAACCCATTTTAAATTCTGATTAAATCCTATCCATTCTTATATTTTCCTCAATGTGAAACTCATACAATAAATGAATAGGTATGTGCTGGAACATATTAGTCCACGTGATTGATAAGCGCTCAAGAGTTTATGAGTTGTCTTGCTGAGTTTAAGACAAAATAATATTCTACCAGCGATGACGATCGTAAGTTTAAAAAGATTGTGAATAACCCATGGACTGTTCCATCGTCGGTCACATCATCGCTTACCAACAGGTGAGATAGTGGTCAAACGCGAGACTATCCATAAAAAAAAAAACAATGAGACATTTCGGAAGCACATGTTGATATTTTAGGGCTATATTCTAAATATTCTTTAGCTATATTCTAATCTATACGAAGAAGATTTATAGAAATTATAAATCTTCTCTTTAAAATACTATGTCATAAACTTGCGCACCACAGCGAGATGTCAACAAAAACCGTAAGTAGGGCAGATACCCGCTAGAGCCTCAGGATTTTTTAGAAGAGTTACCATGACCCTGGAATAAGGCAACTGAAGGACACAAGTAGGTTTTAGTCAATAAAAATCTGACACGCGCTCTAGCTTCATTCTAGAGAAAGAGGAAGAAGTCATTTGACGATTTCTCAAAATAAAAAATATTCCGAACTCTCTGAGTTTTTCTATTCACATTAAATAATTACTAACAGATATAGATTTCAACACACTTCAATTTTCATTTAGCAACCGTTTGACCAGTGGCGACAGACAAAACAATAAATAACTCAATAACTAGTGAAAGCAGCCGGATATTAAGAATAAGAACTGAATTGCAAAATATTAATTTGGTTGTGTCCCGTAATCAATAAAAATATATCATATTATCACCACGTCCCCCGCGGGCACCACTAAATACGGTATCAATTATTGTGATAAACTTTTGACACTCAATTACTCTATGATTTATGATATCTAGTTTAAAAAAAGAACTATCTAAAACCTTGGTTTGCTACACGTAATATAATAAACGCACATCATATCAGTATGTTCAGAATCTACTATTAAATTAATTTCAGCTATTGAAAAAACAATTTTTTTTTATCCTAAGATAGGAAATTTTTCATCCTTAAATTAGACATTTTTATCCCATGGTACATAATTTTTTTATCCTGAAATAGGTATTTTTAATCTGACGATAGGTAATTTTAAAAATATGTTTCTAATATAAAGATTTTAACAAGTCTTATTTGCGTCACTAGGGAGTTTTGTGTGCGTGCGTAGATACTAATAACGTTGCGCTACCAATGTTATGTCGATGCCCACATTATTTGACTGTAATTAGCATTACATTGTCGGCCTTATAATGTTCCCACTATTGGGACTCAGACCTCCTCTCTAGGAGAGGGGGAATGAGCCGTAATCTACCATGCGGGCCCAGTGCGGGTTGGTCGATATCACATGTCTTCGAATTTTTTTGGGACATGCCGGTTTCCTCACGATGTTTTCCTTCACCGTTTTACTGCAATTAGAATAATTAATTAATTAAAAAAAAACATGACCTAAGTGCATTTCAGTAAAATTTCAGTGCTTCAATTATGTTTGTAACTTAATTAAACTATAATCTATAAAGGTCAGGGAAGGTGTATAAAGGTTTGCATTATTCCAGTTACATGTTGTATGTACAACATGTGTTTTCCAACCACATCTTATTAAGACTCTTGAACGCAGTTGAATGCCAGTACCAACAGTAACTCAGATACTGATAGGATCGTCAGTAATTGGGCTCCAACGATTCGTTCATCTTTTCGGCCGAACGACGTCCACTGTTTGACAAAGGCTTCCCCAAGTGTCGCTATCCTAACCAGTCCAGTGCATCTCGCATCCATCGTATTCTTGAGTCCATCTTGTGTGAGGCCGTCTAATGATGCGTCTTCCGGTACGTGGTCGTCACTTAGGCGATTCTCCGGGCTACGGCGGTAACTTTGGTTCTTCTGCGGATGTCTTAATTCCTGATTCGATCACGATAGGAAACTCCAAAACTCCGAACACAGTCCTTTCCATTGCTCTTTGACTGACTTTAAGCAACGACCCGTTAAAGTTATACGAGAAGATCTGCAAGGACTCATTAGTAAAATTGACCTATTAGAAAGTTCTATAATTACGAACCATTCCTTTATCGGTCCACAATCAGAACTAATAAAGACTAAATAGTATCCGGCTTCAGAAATTTCAAGATAATCCCTAGTTCATCTCTTGACGATAACTCATCCATCGATAAAGTTCCCACGCTACAGTTCTTATGAGCCGGTAATGTTACTATCGATACAACTATTATTATCTCGTCTAAACATCGAAATTATACCTTAATTTCTACGAGATAAGAACCAGTTTGGAATGAAATGGAGCCCACCTCCGAGCAATATTTTATTGTTATTCCGCAATTAAGATTAATGATAAGACTTAGACGCAGTAAGTACTTAATCCAAATATCTAGTTTAAAAAATTCTTAAGAACGAGCTTGATTAGAACGGGGAGGATTCTGTAGCATTTATTTTATCTTATATTCTTAATTACAATCAAAATATGCCTCGACAATAGTTATTTACAGTAACAGCGTGCTCCATCGTCGGCCACATCATCACTTACCATCAGGTGAGATTGTGGTCAAACGCGAGCCTATACATTATTAAAAAAAAAAAAAAAAAAATTTACAGTAACAATCTGTTTAAAAATGTTTTAAAATTAAATACACAAGACAAGAAAGAAAAAAAAAGAAAAATCCTTTGAATGAAGCCTTTGTTAATACCCCAATCGCAATTATAGAAAATTATAATTTTAATTGAGGGAAAACGACAATAATTTTGTTGTTCTTAAAAAATATAAATGTTCATGAGTACATCAATATTTCAGTTTGGACAATTCTTTGAAGCAACATTTGTTTTTTTTTTTAATATAAACAGCAAGTGTGCGCGAATGACGCGCCTTCGGTCGAAACTTCATACACCCGTTATTTGAAATGTTCATTCATACGAGTATAAGTACTTAAAAAATATCAATCGCATATGATAATTTCCGTCTTATGCACTTTTGATTTAATTTCCTTAGTCGACAGTACAGACCTGTAAATCTCCACGGTAGGCGCTAGCTTGCTGAAGACGAGCAGTGGGTAGCTTGTCGTCTGGTAAGCGACGACCGAGCTCAAGTCGTCAACAATGCGTATTGTTCCACACGCTCCTCAAAAAGATGTCAGGAAACCGTAGGCCCAGTAGGCCCGATGCTAGGGCTACGAGGATTTTCTGAAAGGGAACCTCGTGATCCTAGAACGCAAAGGGCAATAAGTGAAGGACCTAGGTATGGTTTTAATCAGTAAAAGTCTAACACAAAAGAGTGGAAGAAGCGGATAATAGGGTAGTTTCCAGGGTCAAAATAATTACATTTTATTTAGTCCATATTTTAGATTATAAAAAAATATTGGACACGTATTTTTTTCTTTTTTCGATTAAACAAAAAATAACAAAGATATAGCCCATTAAATTTACGTGTGACGTTATCCCGTGCGAAAAAATGCAGCACGGCGTGACTTTAATGGGCTATATCTTGGTCATTTTTGGTTTAATTTACAAATAAAAAAACGGGTCCCTTATTTTTGAATGATGCAAAGGACGGACTAATTACATTTTTTACGGCAACTAGCCTATTTCCACTTAAAGGTTCACCCCATATCTTACGGAACTCTATAAAACAATGCTGATATCGTAAATACGCCTATAAGATCAGATCGATGCGTAGGAGTGTCCTCTAACAGTACTCGTATTGTTTATAATTTATTATAAAATGTCAAACAAAGCGGTTGTTATCTTTCTACACTTCGATAAAGCTGCGTTTTCACATGATAGAGAGATGATTTATTAAGATCTTTGGCGAATGGAATCAAGTAGGTAATCGATTAAGATAGATATCATTGTTTAATTCTCAAAAGAGCCCGCTATACCTAGGCTCTGCGATTGTTCGAAAGAATTATTGCGATTATGAAAACTAGCCGCTAACAGCGACTTTGCTTACGTGATTGTGAATATTTTTTTAAACTAAACTAATAATATTCCACAACTATCACACAACGCCGTTGTGACTGTTCCAATATGACCCTAGGCTGATAAAATTTTCACTTTTCCTGAATTTCCCTACATGAAGGTATGAAGGTCGGCTCCCCCCTTAGGGGGGGAGAGGACGAGCCCCCCCTCCGCTCGTCCTTATAGCTTTCAACCAGAGACCTGGACAGCTCCCACCGACAGTAATGGATTTCCAAGGAATATGTCACCTTCTCCCGACTTAGAAAGCTAGGGGATTAGGTGGGGAGTTGAGAAAAACAAAGTTAAAATCAAATAGGGTTGGAAATCCAAGGGATAAGGAAGGATAATCTACTTTTCTTTTGAGTTATGAATATTATGAGATTGAGAGGGCTGCAAAAGGGTATATAACACGTGACGCTTGTATTTGCAAGTTCAATTATTTTAGAAATTACTTTTAATCCGTTTCGCTCGTGCGTGTCCTGACCAATCCTACGGCAAAGGGTTGTGAGGCCTCTGCTATTGGATAAGACACACTTCCTTTAACAATTGACTCCTTATCTACTACTCACGCATTATTAAGACAATACAAAACTTAAACAAGCGTGACGCATCGTCAGTCGGTCGCAGAACTGTTTACAGTCGCCTTGCTAGACGCCGAAGTGGTTTATCGACACTTCTCACTTCCTTACTTTACCCAAAGGTGAGGACATCATAACCTACGTGTCTCCGAGCTACGTCTAGCTTGCGGAGTTTCCAGAGATGAGTCCAAATTACGTGTCTCGCTAAATATTATTTTTTTGTATCAGTAAGAGGCCCGAAGACCGGTGTGTGTTTTAACGAGATACGTTCCCTAGCGTTCCATAGAACGACTATCAATGCGGTTTGGGGTACTTGGTGAAGCCTACCCCCGCTCCCTGGAAGTGTGCGTATAACAAGAGCAATGTAAATCAGTCTACTGTCAGTCAGTTCTTAGGGGGAAGTAGCCGTCACTAGCGTTTGATGGTTTGTGATCTTAGTATATCTTAAACTGGCCTCAGCATGTAACGAATATATTCGGTTCAACCTTCAATTGGCAGCGCTTAAGTCATGATTGCGCCAGTATGGCGGAAGTGTCAAGTCCACTCGATGGAAAGTCTATGTCAACTCACTCCAAAGGAAGGCCTTCTCCGAGTCCCTAACACCAACCGCAAGCTCAGGTTACCTTGTCATAGGATGGAATAAGGAAGGATAAAACGAACAACACTCACCCATTCAGTCTTCAACACAGCCGCTGAGATTCACTCGCGTACTTACACACTACTCACTAGATCACAATCAACGCCCATCCATTCGTACTCTGACTCAAACGCACAGAACTGTATTATAAATATTTGACAAGCCTAAACTGGACTCAGTCCACCTATAATACTAATACTGTATCACAATACAGGCACCCCTAAGAATTACAACGGGACGTTGCTCTACGATATACCGAGTCAGATGGCTTAGCTGAACGTCTGTCCTTTCTCGGGCCCTGAAGCCAAGTCTCTTAGACGTGTGTTCCCTACTCGGCCCTGACGCTAAGTCCTCTGGACGTCTGTCCCCTACCAGGGTCTCACGCGAAGTCCCCTATCCTATCCGAGTCAACCCCGTCCTCCTCTCGCCTTACGTCCCAGTATCCCTTATCCATTCCCACGCTTTGCTAACTAATTTTTTATATCTTTGTTTTTGTATAGTTTCTAAAAGGTTTGGGTCGTCTTTGTCCAACGACGCGGTCAGCGTGCACATGTTCCATCTTTAGAAATTGCATCCATTTCTTTACTATTGTGCTAAAATATTCCCTTTTTTGTAATTGTTCCTTTCACATTAAAAAGGCAATTTATGTCCCTTCGTTCAGCGCCACGTGTTTAAAGTGCCGTGGTGTTTAAAATAAAATATAATATTTTGTTACCTATTAATTTGGAGTAAGTGACAGACAGTCACACCGTCTAGTCCCAAGCTACGCAGAGCTTGTGTTATGAGTACTAGACAACTGATAAACATAATTATATATTTCTAAATACATACATATTATAGATAAATGACACCAATATAAAACGTTCTAGAATCAGAAACTAATACCAGTTGTATTTTTTTTTACATTTTTGTTATTCATTCTGAACGAATACCAACAACTTGAATTTGGTACAGTAAGCTCAGTAAAATCTAATCAAAATAAATTAATTGGTTTTCTTACATTTTTAGGTAATATATTTTTCTGGATTTAACTGTTTTTATTTTTCAAAAAGGTCTTATGATTACACTCTAAACCATTTATATTGACTGTACCACCACCATCACTATGAATATGGACGTGTTTTTAAATATGACTTCAAACAAATACTAGTGGTATTTGTTTTTGGTATTCAAATGGAATAAAACAAAACATCCTATTCAGGTCTGGTCTTCCCGTGTGCTAAATTTCATCCAAACCTTTTCAACTGTTTATGCGCGATTCCCTCACACAAGATTCAAAACTATGACAACAGAATTTTTTCCTAAGGGTAGGTATCTACTGTCTGTGATAAAAATTATCATAATTATATACTGTTCTAGGACATGGGTCTACCCTTGGACCAAGTTTTATCTAAATCCGTTCAGTCATCCTAGTATGAAGAAGTAACAAACATACAAACACACATTCACTAACTATTGCTTTTGTAATATTAGTGTGAGTCTGTCTCATCCGAGAATAGCTGTTGACCACATTCCCCATTTTTTGTTAGGTGGTAAATCATCCAATGACATCTGCGCCCTAGGGTAGAGTGTGAGGGTGTGTCAGACTTTCACTGACTAAAACTCAGCCCTGATCCTTCTTTGTCTTCGTTCCAGGACCCCGAGGTCCTCTTTCGCATAACCCAAGGCCCCAGTAGGCTTCAACCCTGCTGGGCTCATACGGGTTTGCTGATATCTCCTTGAGACGCGCGTGGATTATTACGCGCCATCGTAGACGACGGTTCTAGATACCGGCACGGGTCTTGAACGCTGGCTTCAAGTTGTACAGAAGTCAAATATTCGGTCTCTTTATTGGTACGATGAGAGACGCGGGGCGGGGAGAGTCAGTGATTGACTCGCCGCGCCATCGCGTCATAGACGTGATTCGTTCCCTGCGCTTGCTGCATGTATCTAACAACGACCACGATTGGCTCGCCAATGTATGGAATGCGCAAAACGATCCCCACTCTGACGCCGAGCGCTCAAGACTCGTACCGGTACCTGTACCGGACGGTCGATGGCGAGCTACTCATTGCTCGCCGTCAGCAAGCTTGCGCCTACGTTGGTCTACTGTTTTGGTGACATCTGTTAGAACCATAATCCCCATGTATCGACCTTGTAGAACCACAGTGCACACTCACCTTAACTCTTCCAATAATTCAGAGCTTATTACCATTATCAGATCATTTGGACTTTAATTGGGTACCAACGAATGGTTTTTATTACTCGCTCCTATAATGTAATGAAGCGATAACCTTTGGGAATGATTGAGAATTAAATGTCAAATGAAAATTATGTTCCCTTTGTCCGTTTTACTACCAACTTTAATCATTTATATAGGTATATAGTTTATTTACATGATGATCAGCTGTTAAGCATATCGAGAATTAAGATATAGTGGCTACAATTATTTTAAACACTTACTAGAAAACTCGCTTAAAACGCTCTTATCCCTACCGCTTTTAGGCACGCAATTTACTATTTTTCGCACTAGTGCGGAAAAGTGCGCGAGCTCCCCGAAATTCATAACATTTATCTTATCAGGCTGGGCGCTAAGTGCCCTCAAGAAACGCACATATTTACATTATTAAATCTTCTTAAGTGTATTGAAAATAGTCGTTTGATACACGTGGAAATTTGTCACTGCAGCAATCGGATCCATAACACCTACGGCTCGGGTGAATCCCACCCAACTTTCTACACTTGTATCAAAATGTACTATTTGCTGCTTCAGTGCTTGGACGCCACTCGATCATTTCCACCACACCTTGCCAGATGTTCTGTCCATAGTATATACCATCTCCGTTCCAGTTCCATTATTTATTTTCCTATGTCAATAACATTCGTACGTCTAAAACCTTCGATGAGCAATGCTTCGGCCGTCCGGCTGTCCGGTTACTGTTCGGACCGAACTCAAGTTATCGACAGCGTGTAGTATTCCACACACACCGTAGGGATCCAACAGGGCCGATGCCCGCTGGGGCCACGAGGATTTTCTTAAAAGAAAACCCATGATCCTAAAACGCAAAGGGCAACTGAAGGATGCAGGTGGGTTAGCAAAAGTCTTACATGCTTGCTTCCTGCTTCACCCTAGAGTGACAGAAGTCATTGGATGATGTCCGAACTAAAAAAAAATCTTACAGTACTCAAACCATTTTCATCATCATCATCATCATATCAGCTGAAAGACGTCCACTGTTGGACATAGGCATCCCCCAAGCGTCGCCACAACGACCGGCCCTGTGCATCACGCATCCATCGGATTCCCGCGACCCTGACCAGGTCATCAGTCAACCTTGTTGGAGGCCGTCCAACGCTGCGTCTTCCGGCACGTGGTCGCCACTCCAGAACCTTTCCTCCCCATCGACCATCTGTTCTGCGTACAATGTGCCCTGCCCATTGCCACTTAAGTTTGGCGATTCATCGAGCTATGTCGCTAACCTTGGTTCTCCAGCGGATATCTTAATTTCTGATGTGATCACGCAAGGAAACTCCGAGCATAGCCTTTTCCATCGCCCTTTGGGTGATTTTGCCCTCAATATAAAATCTGCAAATCCTACAAAACTCTTCAATAATTGATGTACAACTTAAGCAACCGTAAGATCGAAGATTACCGTTGTCTGAAGAGACAATATAATTATCTGCGCACAATTATTCGAGGCTGAATTAATGGCTTTAATTACATTATTTATGATGTCCGCTCTAGCGGGAATGTAGGTTTTTGTTTTTCCCGTTGCGTTACTTAAATTGTTTTGTTGGCAGATGTTTCTCTATTTTTGTAGTTACTAAAGATAAAATCGGATAACTCAGTTTAAGAGACTTAGACCAAAATGGTAAGCAAAGAGAGCAGTGATGGCCGAATAGTAACGGCTCCGACTTTCGACTTGTAGATTGCGGGTTCAAACCCAGCCAAGCGCTACTTTGTGTAATTTATTTCATCACCACTGCTCATAAAACGGTGAAGGAATACATAGTGAGGAAACCAGCATGTTTTAGAACCAAAAATTCGAAGACATGTGACATTCATCAACCCGCACTGGGTCCGCGTGGTGGATTATGGCCCATTCCTTCTACTAGAAAGAAGCCTGAGTCCCAGCAGTGGGAAGACTCATTATGCTACATGTAATTTTTTTTTTTTTTAACTCACAATGGTAAGCAAAGGACATAGTAAAATACTCATTAAATTGTAAACTCAATCTGTAGATTGTTCAAAACAATCACCACTGTCCTGTAACGCAAAGGGAAACTGAAGGAACATTAATATATTTATTTATTTATTCTTCATGCAACAAAAGATACAAGGGCGAACTTAATGCCTTAGGCATTCTCTACCAGTCAACCTAGGGTAGTGCAGAGACAAAATGGCAGGTGCATAAAAAAAAAGAAAACATTATTTAAAACAAGTATTATTGAATTATATATAAAGCTAAAACTAAACATACATGCATATTTAATAAAATAAATAGCTATACATTCATATAAATAGCTATATATATATATATATATATATACACAAAGTAAAGGAGTTTTGAGATGATTCTGCTATTTGTTTAGAAAGTAATTCCGCAAATTCCGCTATTTAAGCGGAATTTGCGGAATTACTTTTTGCGTACTGACTCGTGACCGTCCTGATATCAAGAGATAGCGAATTCCATAGAAGGATGGACTGAATATAGAAAGAGGAATGAACAAAATCAGAAGTATGAAAAGGAGAAAGCAGTAGGAGATTGTTAGAAGAACGCAGATTCTTGACGTATGAAGAACAGAGATATTGAAAGTTAGATATAAGATAAGAAGGAGGGGTAGGACAGTTGAGCAAAGAGAAAAGACATGGGTGGGTTTTAGTCAGTATAAGTCTGATACTCCCCCTTAGGGTGTTTTTAATATCGCACATGCGGCATTGCTCCGCTCTCGTACCCGCAAATGTCCATTTCATACAAGTTTTTGTTGTAATGCGTGGAATATGCACGCGGAACGCAATTTTTTGCATTATAAATTTTCTGCATGCGGACCAATCCCGCATGCGTAATGAACGTACCGTACGATATTAAAAACACTCCTACATTCAAAACAGGAGAAGATATTTGACGAATTCAGATTCCAAAAAAAATTACAAGATATAACATATTTATAGGCAGTGAAGCATAGCATCGCATCATTGTTGAAATCTCTTCATATCTTTACCCACAAATCGGCCTAAACTGACCGACCCATTTGGACCGACCAAAGGGGAGGTAACCAACACAATCAAAGCCTCCGCACCATTGAAACGAGGTCTTCCCCACAAGATAATCCCATCTCCCCATCAACACTAACCGCACACGTAGACCAGACCCTACCATAAACAATAGAGGAACGCACAATTCAATATGCAAAACAATGTAATGATAATGCTTTAGACAATACTCTGTCGCTAACCACTATATCGATTTATTGATGTTCAATATTAAATACTTGAGCAAGAAAAGTAACCAGAATCCTTTGCCCTTCCATAACGAATCATCGAACCCCTCTGTTTTCTGCAGTCTTAAAGAAATCACGCGGCAGGGAAGGTCTTCTAAAAACGGTTATCCAAGTAAGGAATGGTTTGAACCGCGCCTAAGCCTTGGGCAATCCGGTATTTATCATTGCCATTGTGTATGCGCCCTTTGTGGTACTGAAGTACTAAAATGACTTCACACTGCGGCCGATGATATGTCGTTAATGTCAGTTGTTATCGGGGAATCAAATGTTAGTAGGCAAAGTTCTTCGGTCAATATTTTGAGTGATTTATATATGATGTTTCTGAATTTATTATTGAAATTAGCTTCTGCCAGCGTCTTCGCTTGCTTGAAAGTTAAAAAAAAAAATATCCAAAGGGAACATATTTCCAGGATAAATAGTATCCAGTGCTAATACAGGACATGATCTATCCATGTGCCAAAATTTCATCAAAATCCGTTCAGCCGTTCAGGCGTGAAGAACTAACAAACATACATAAACAAACTTTCACCGTAATAATACTAGTGTGAGTAACTTCTCCCAGCGGCTTTGCCTACGTGAAAGTGTAATAGATTTTTTTTGTAACGGCACTTACACCCTGGCTTAAAATATCTTATGTGCTCTTCCTTGATACGGTCTACCCATGCGCCGACTTTCATCAAAATCCGCTCAGTCGTTTGAGTGTGAAGGAGTAACAAACATACAGACATACATGAAAGCCTTTCGCTTTTAAGACTCATTTGTCATAAAAGTAAGCTGTTTTGTTTAGCTTCCTGGGTATGTTAATTACATCGACAATAAGACCTTTCGAACTCTTATAAGTCATTAAAGTGCTTATTCGTCAATTGTAAACTGCAATTCACATTTACAGTAAATCAACGACTGATTTTAATTAGTATTACGTCAAGATATTCTGTTTACAACTCTAAGGAGTGTTCCTAATTACTATTTATAAGGTAGTACAATCATTATACCTCTTCCAAAGTCTAGACATAAGGCACCAGCACATTTTTTTATGGGAAATTCAATGACTTCTCTCACACTAGTGATTCCACCCTAGAGGGGGTAAGTCATTGAGAGGGCGTGTCAGATTTACTAAAACCCATCTATGTTCTTCAGTTGTTTTTTGCGTTCTAGGTCCAGTCACTCTTTCAACGTTCTTTGAGACACCAGCTCACCATACCATCTTCTTGTTCGAAAACATAAATAAAAGTAAATAACGATCAACCCTATCACCATAGGTAGCAGACTAAAAAAACCTTCTACTTTATATAAATATATTTGTAGGTAAATATTATATTAAATATATATGTCTATTTTATTTATATAGTTAACCCTTATTTTTCTTAATAATCTATGTTTTTTGTTTTTTTTTGCGCACCTGCCACGTTTTCTCTTAACTACCCTTGGTTGACTGGTAGAAAATGCCTAAAACATTAAGTCTGCCTTTGTACCTATGTGTTGCATGAAGTTTTAATAAATAAATAAACAAATTCATGCTGTGGAAAAAGCACTTTTGGGCTTTCGAGGGTTTGAAAAAGAAATTGATGTCAATTGTTTATATTTCGGGGACTGTGCATCGGAATTGCACAATTTAATTCCACCTAGCCCATTCCATTATCGGATGAGCAGCCGTAAGGGGATGCGCCACCGGCACATGGTGCACATCCCACCCTTACCCACAAAAAGTTTTGGGGACACATTAATTGTGCGTACAGCTGAGGAGTGGAATTCCCTGCCGGAGTATGTGTTTCCTGATACCTACAATCTAGGGATCTTTAAGTCAAGAGTGAATAGTCAAACGCATCATTGCTTACCATCAGGTGAGATAGCGATCACGCGAGTCTATCAATAATAATAAAAAAATATTTAATTTTGTTGCAAATCATTCTCATTACAATAACTGTCCCCGCATACGGGCCTCAAAAAAACGCTACCACAATAAAATGCTATAAGCGGCCACAAAAAAAAGCTAGAAGCGGCCGCAAAAACAGCTGAAGCGCGCGACACCTTTTGTGTCCGGTGAAGCTTGAAGCCGCTTCAAGCGTTTTTTTGTGGCTGCACCGCCGCACACAAGCCACAAAAAAGACCGCCTCAAAATGAAACTTGAAGCGGCGTTTTTTTGAAGCCCGTGTGCGGGGACAGTTATAGTATTCGAATATGGAAGCCTGCCGATGTAAAGCAATATCCCATTTAATTTATGATTTAATTAAGCACAAACAAAAGAGTCAATTCTAGAACGAATCAAACTAATTTAAATCATATGTGTTTAGTTTTTTAATTTCTATATGCTCCCCGACAAGTGTCCGATCAATCGATGTTAAATGACGACTCGATTAATCAATCGAGACATGTATTCATTTGTATCACAATTAGACTGTGTGTTTTCGTTTGTGAATCATTAATCTACATATCCGGGGGCTTGTTTGTATGTCTGTCTTACATTTGTTTGTGGAGAGTATGTTGTAAAAGGGATGGGCTTATTCGATACACGGTTTTCAATCTTTGATTGAAAAACACAACCTTTTTCGGAGCAATTCAAAAAAATACACAAGATAAGTAGGTCTTTGATCTTGGATTATACCGTTATGAATTCAGGTAATGTCTAACTAATATCATCTTTTTGTATGTCTTTTACACTTTCAAAACTTTCAAAATATTCATGACAGAAGATCTAAGATTATACCTATATGAATTCTGGTGATGATATTATTATTTTGTGTATTTGTATCACTCAAGACACAGGGATCCTGGACCTTTGGAAAGTGTCCCTACGAGGGGCTGGATCCAACTCGTAGAGGACTCTTAGACACTTTTCATGGTGCGTGGTACCTACCGACAGCTTATACTATCCCACGGCTGGGCAGAAGCTTCTTTCTATTCTTTTCATTGTTCCTGGCTTTGAGCTATTCTAATCTATGCGCACGGCCGTGCGCAGGCCAAGTTCCAGCAACAGGCCGCGCGCATGCCGTACACTACACGAACCGTTTCGACCCACTTTTGACCCCCCTGCAGCTCAGTGCCTATTGCAATTGCAGAGATAAAATTATGACATATGATTACATAGACATTGTCTACGTAATCATATATTAGAACTAAAGTAGTATGCCAAATATATATATAGCTTCAGTAGATCCCGAAATATGACCCTGTGAATATAGCTAATTTTGGCACTGACTCACTGACCGGTAATCAAAACCTTTAGGCTACTTCCAATTGTCCTACGGTTATGAAATTTGGCAAACAGGTTGTGTTTTATATGTAGATTAACAAAAAATCAAGAAATTTAAGTAATCGGTCAAGCGTGAGTTGGCTCAATCTAATATTTATGAACCTACGCCAAGTTCAAATTTAATGATGATCAGGCTGTTGATGAAGCTGATTATGATCGATTTTAAAGTGCATCCAAACTTGGCATTGGATTGGATTTCAACCCTTTTTTAGGCGAACAATTAGCCGATAGGAACTTGGCCCCCTTTTTAACAGGTATGTTTTTAGTGGGATAGAGAATTAAAGTGAAACAATAGAAAACAGATTCTTCTTCACATTTGTTAAATTTTTGTTTCAACGTGTGTAATCATCAAATAACTTCTCCCACTCTGGGTGGAGCCTGAGGGAATGTTAAATTTTTTCTGCCTAAAACCCTCCTGTGTTCCTTCAATTGCCCTTTTGGTTCCAGGGTAGCGGTAACTCTTTCAATCAATCCCGTAGCTCATTACTAATTTTGCCTACCAACCAAACAAATAAAATAACATATCGATAATCTTTAATTTAATCGACATAGGAACATCTCTAGCAACACAGTTAATGACATGCAGTGTAAATATTTTAATAGGTGTGTACGCAATGATTAATTATAGCAAAACTAAACCAGAACTTTAAAATATATGAACAGAAATAAAATAAATAACACATATCAAGATTAGTTTATTTGTTTTAGTTCATACATGTGCAATTCAATGTTTGCTGATCAAAAGATTAAAATGACACACATACAGAATATGGTTCGACTGACTTTATCATTTAATAGATATAGAATTTTTAAACGATAATGCAATAATAGGTGTCGAAAGCGATTTATAACTTAACAATAGATTGTAGTAATATATTGATATATTGTTATTTTATCTCGCCTTTGGCTTATTTCTTGTAAGGCATTATGCCGACTGTTGTTAATTTCAGAGATATCGGAGATTTATCGGATTGCATTTTCCCTGCTCGCTTTGTCGTTGGCGAGTTGAGGTCGTAGTGTTGCTATTTTGTCTACCAGTCAACAGATTCTTGTAGTATGCTGTACTTAACGGTCGTTGTTTTGTGAACTAATAGATAGTAGGCCTTATAATGTTCCCACTGTTGGGACTCAGGCCTCCTCGCTAGGAGAGGGAATGGGCCGTAATCCGCCACGTGGGCCCAGTGCAGATTGGTGGATGTCACTTGTCTTCGAATTTTTTGGTTCTAGGTCATGTCGGTTTCCACCAACCCGCACTGGGCCCGCGTGGTGGATTACGGCCCATTGCCTCTCGTAGAGAGGAGGCCTGAGTCCTAGCAGTGGGAACATTAAAAAGGCTGATGATGATGATGATGTACACTTGTGTTGCATAAGAATTAAATCTAATAAATAAAAATGTCGTGTGTAATGTTTTGTATGGTGTTTAGTATCGAACTGCTCAGAAAGGGCTAGACCGATTTTTATGTTTTTTTTTTTTGTTTATATTTGGAATGTCTGACAATAGGTCGTAGGCTATTTTATACTCTTCTACCACATTAATTTTTTTCTTTGATAATAATTTATATGGCAGGAAAAAGTTTGTCGAGTTACCTAAAAATAAATAACACTTTTTACCCCGGGAATAAGTTCCTTTGAGACAACTCTGTCTTTCTACTGTCAGCGATGTTTCTATCGCCTCTTAAAACATTCTACATATTAACCTCAGTATACTTATGTTAGTGTTAGATAAAATATGCCTCAAACCTCCAAAGAAAATATTACAATATATGGCTCTGTACCAAATAACCTACAAAAAATTTATAACCGTAAATATTCAATATACAAACACAATAATAGGCATAGACTAACAATACAGATTCACATAAAAAATATCATAACTGAACAGTAATATCAAACTTTACAATATCAAGATGAACTCACAAATTCACAATAATATTAGTTCAAAGAAATCAATCCCAAAAATCTTACAATCGAGAACTGGAGCAAAAATTTTGCTGTATCATCTTCAACTAAATAACGGTATGACCATCAGGGCTATTGAATTCAATTGATAAACGCGTAATATCAATACAAAGTGATGGAATCGATTCCCTTTACTCAATCGAGTGGAATTCGATTCAAAATGTAATATAGATACTAGCTTTTGCCCTCGTCTTCGCCCGTAAACATAATTTATAGCCCACTAGCTTTTGCCCGCGGCTTTGCTCGTGTGGCATTAGGTACTTAAGGAATCAAGATAAAAGATAGCCTATGTTCTTTTCCATGTCAAAGGCTATATGCATGCCAAATTTCATCCAAACATCCACACTTTCACATTTATAATATTAGTTTGGATGTCATTCAGGAATAAAACAGCTGATAGGAAATCAGTGAAAAAATTCGCAACGCTATCACACATTCTTGACTAGTTTTTGCCCGTGGCTTCATCCAGGTACATAAAATATAGCCTATGTCATTCAAGAATAAAACAGCTTTCTTTCGGTGAAAACAATTTTCGCAATCAAACTAGTAATTTCAGAGATTACCTCCTACAAACAAAAAAAAAACAAAATTTAGCTCTTTATAATATTAGTGTACAATATACAATATAAATTAGCGCTGGACTGTGATCCCACCTGATGGAAGTGATGCAATCGTTGATGGTGAGGCGCACTAGTTTATGAGGAACCTATTCACTCTTGAGCCTTAAATACACTCAAATTATAATCGGACGGGAAGACCGCAACAGGCAGATTGTTCCAGTCCTTCGATGTACGCGGTATAAACGCTTAGTCCAGACCGCAGAGGTTTCAACAACGTAAGGGTTGATACATGCCGTACGTTGGGTTTTCCGATGGTAGAAATATGATGGCAGAATCAAGTCATGCAATTACCGCGCACACTCGCGTCCATTTGGAAAACAAAAATACTACTATTATACCTACCTACTAATAGTTTACTTGGAGACCTGTCCTCAAGTATCAGGTTCTACCAAGTTTGAGGATCACCATCCAAAAATAATATGTTACCCAATTACTGGGTTGTGGAGATCAGATAGGCAGTCTATCCAAGTATCACATCCGGTTTTTTTTTTGGTGGGGAAAATCATCCAATGACAACCCCCGCTCTTGAGCGGAGCGGGAGATAGTGTCAGACTCTTACTGACTAAAAAACCCACCCCGTTCCTTCAAGCCTTCATACCGGGGCTCGAGTTCCTTTTCGGATAACCCTGGCCCCTGTAGACTTTGACCCGGCTGGGCCCCTACTGTTGCTGACAACTCCTTAAGGCGCGCGGGAACAGTATGCGCCGTCGACGACTTGGGCTTGGTCCGGACAGTTACCGGACGGCCGGACAGCGAGCTAACCATTGCTCACTATCCGCAAGCCCGCGCCTACGGTATGTATCACATCCGGTCAGACTTGAAATCGTCCCCAACGTAATTCGTAATAGCTGGCAGATTTTTGACTTTATTCATTTCAAATAAATATCTGTATAAAATACAAACTTTAATCAATAAAATCATATTTATATAACTAACAAGCTTTTGCACGCGCGGCTTCGCTCCCGCTCTTCCCTACTTCACCCTCCTATACCCTACTATACCTTACTCTACCCTACACTACCCTAACTTTCATGATATCGGTCCAGCCGTTCACGCGTGATGGCAAGACCAAGGAAAATAGGTGTTCATTTTTATATATATATATATATTAGGGTGTCCCAAGCTTTAAGGGCGAAATTTTTTTTTTCCGATTTTGAATACGCATACCCTCTATTTTTTTTCTATTTGACCCTAAGAACTAAAATAATAAATATTATTGGTATCAGAAGACGTTAACCCGTGCCGACTTGATGTCAGACTTTTAGAAGAAAGTTTGTATGAAAACTACAGAGGACATTTTAGAACTTAATTTTTATTCAGAAAATAAAACATCGATTTACCTGTATCTTATATTTTTCAAGTATCTATTATTACTAGGACTTAATCTTGCCAAATTTTGGTTTTTACACTCAGGCTAATCCTATCTATCTGTTCTTGTACACAACATTAGAAAATATGCTTTTGTTCGTTGTTCCTTTTCAGTAGTGATTTTGCTATGAAAGTGCTCTCAGAGTCAGCACCTGTTTTGTAGCATGTTGTAATGCATTACTAGACCACGAACTGCATTCTAAACTGCTGATGCCTATTTACTTCCTGTAAAGTTGTCCAGTTTTGGCATCACGACAAGATGTTCTATAGGACTGTGTCACTATGCGAAATAAATATCGAAGAGGCATTATTCTTTACATTTGCGCACATCTAAAGCCGAAAACAGATTCAGATTCAGATTTATTTATTGTTTGTCACAGGTGGAAATACAGCTCTTAAAATTATTGTCATAACAAGTATCACTGTAACATACCCATGGGGTGTACAATCTTTAAAATTTACAGTTACACATCAAAATAAAAGGAAACCTTCACAGTACACAAAATAAGAAAGGCAACATGATATTAATTACCATTAGAGAAAATAAATTAATTAGGTATACTGTATATCAATTGTTATTTGTCAAAATTATTGCATCATTAAAATATTTTAAAAAATTTAGTCAAAACATTTGTCATTTAAGAAGTCATTGAAATACACAATTATAATGTCAATTAGTATACTATTACATGTCAAAAAGAAAAGAAAAACCGTCATAATGCTCAAAATAATCAAAACAACATTATATTAATTAACACTACATTACAAATAAACGAATTAAACTGGTCCAATTTTTTATAAATTAAGCATTGTTAGAAAATTAAACAGATTTTAGTCAAAACATTTGTCATTTAGAAATTCATTGATTGTGTAATACACTTTCTGTATCAGTAATTCTTTGAGTTTGTATTTAAAAGTAGTTAACGTTTCAATAGTTTTGATAGAATCTGGTAATTTATTATAAATTTTGACACCCATACCAAATATGCTAGATTTAAACTTAGCAGTTCTACTTTTAGCGGCCTTAAGTTCATTTTTATGCCTTGTACTTCTCATTGTTTCATAATTACTGATATCGCGCTTTGTGATTGAGGCTGCTTCCAATATATACATTGACGCTAGGGTTAAGATTTTTAATCTCCTAAATTCCGCTCTGCACGAATCGGTTTGTTTAAGCCCACATATACTTCGGATACATTTCTTTTGGGCTTTAAATGCAAATTCTCTATTAGTAGAGTTACCCCAACACAATATACCATACTTACAGATAACAGTTTATCATCTGTGTCAATCGACAGTTTATAATCGTACCCGTACCTACCTTGTTTTGGAAATCGACTTTAATAGCTCCTGCGCGCTCTTTTTCTATTCTCCGTACGAATTATTTGAATTGAGGACTTGATTATGGGAAATTCGTCAGTATGGTATGCAAGTGTCTCAAGAGTAGCTTTTATAGCAAAGTTCTGTGTTTATTATTGTTAACACAGAATTTCTCATATTTAACTGTTCTCTACTCAAAGCTGCAACTGTCTTTGGAGTGATAAAATTTTTCCTCACGGAACTTTTATTCGTATAGGGCTGTGTACTCTTAGTTGGTATGAGTAGACTTTCTTATAAATCCATCATTTCAGAATCTGAAGACGCATTTTCGTGATAAGGTGATTACAAAGCAGTTAAGGAAAAACAATTAGTAGCCAGATGGCATGGTTCCTAAATATTTCTTAGGCGCGCTTTTTTTTTCGAATTTTTGGTCCACTCCATCTAAGTAAGAACCACATCAACCTGGCTCTCTCTGGCACTACAAGAAGATTTTATCTTTTATTAATGGAAACGCATCGACATGTGCAATGTCCAACAATTTGTCTAATTTTATTACAAGCTCATGTCTTCGCTTCTCGAATACTTCTTGTGTTTTGTTCGCATTTTTTGCAGATCTCTCCAAAACTCTCAAGTTCAAGTTTTTAACACAGATAATGCTTTGATTAGGAAATGTCACGTATATTGTGCCTTTCCCAATAAATAATACACTTTCGAATAGTAAGATTCACGATTTTCAGTGACACATAAATTCATTAAAGGAATGTTGTAAAACAGTACTGCCAATACTTGTCAATTATAGGATAGTTTTGAACCCGTAATTTGATTTTATACGTATCCCATATTCAAAATATTTATTTTGTAAGACTTCGTAATCCTACTGACATGTAGACTGAATGAAAATTATGCGTTTACTAATTAAATAAATAAATAATAACGAGCACTTGATATGGTAGCTGCTTCGCGCCAAAGTACGAAGTTCCGATATCTATCGATGCAAGTCGGCACGGGTTCCCTTGGTCCTAAGTACTTAAAATTTTATTTACAATTGTTTTGACACTATTTAAACAAAATTAAAGGGTATGCGTTGTAAAAAAAAGAATTTGATTTTTTTGGGACACAATCTATATATATATATATATAGATTATAAACATCTAAACGAATAAATACAACTTAATGGGTATATAAATAATAATAGGCCTTACATTATTACCCGTTACAAACTGAAAATAGTAATATTATTACTATTAACAAAGGGATAGAAAACTCTTAAAAAAAATCATCCACATACATGTCAATAGGAAAAGTGCCCAGAACGCTGGCAGCTTTGCCACGTACGACCCCAGAAAAACCCAGCACTCTGTAGCCTGATTCACGTAAAATCAAACAAGCCAAATATCGTTGAAGTTTTATAGTCATTCGATCGAAGTTCCTTCATCGAGATTGGATAGAACGACAACTCACTGGCTCGAAACTAAACGATCTATCAACGGCTTATTTCCAGTTACATTAATAAGTTTTCTACCAGGATAATGTAATACAGATTATTTTTTTTTAAATCGACTCTTCGACCAAACGACTTTAAAATCGGTGTCATTCAAACTCGATTGATGAATGTGAATACAGAAATGGTCTAAACGACTAAATCGCTACGATATCGTTACTGTTTTGATTATGTGAATCGAGCTACTGGTCACAAGAAGAGTCTACTAGCACTTGGATCCGTTAGCTTGTTTCTAGCCAAAACGACTCAAAAAATAACTCCCTATAATAATGTTTTTGAAAGGTTGTTAGTTGTAATGCTGAAACGATTACAAAAAATCTTTAACTGGTAAAAAGTTAAACTTTCACTAAATGCTTTGAAACTTTTTATCCCGAGAAAAATCATGACTCCTGCGAAACAGGCCATGGGGTCGAAGCCACGGGCAAACGTTAGTTGTTGAACTGTCGTTTTTGTCGATAGAATGAAGCAACAATGGCTCTGCAGGTATTCTATAATGGTACTCGTAATAAGAAAGGTCAGGAGTTCGCAACGTAATCTGTTTTTATAGGTTTTGGAGTAGCCTTCTTAGTAAATGCTTGTTCAGGTCACCTAGAAAATAACTTTACCTACTGATCTTTTTCAGCTTTTTTTTTTATTATTTTGATAGGTTCGTGCTTGACCACTATCTCATCTGTCGTTATAGATGTTGGAACACTCTTGCCTAGAGGAAACCTATTTAACTACTCTTGACTTAAATACATTCAGGTTGAGCTATCCTCAGGACTTTGGAGAGACACACCGTTGAGTGTCAAAGAGTTAACACCGTATTTGTTTCTTCTCCGAATAAATTGTAAAAAAAGTGGTAAAAAGTGGCTCAATTAATTAGTGCTATATATCATTGTAAAGCGTGTGAACTGACCTAAAAAGTGACATATAGTATACATCTGGACTTCATCGGTAGCGTGAGTAAATAGTGAAAATCTTTTAAAAAATCAATTTGCAACGACTTCGTCCCTGACCTAGGGCAACCCGCAGATCGCCCGCTTCTACGCACACACATGCACGTCGCTTACACGTACACTAGGCGCTGATTCACCATCCTGAGCTTACGCTGCGCATTTATGCCATACTTAGCATATGCCACGCTTTGTGAGTAACAACAAAGTAACTACAAAATATAATCACATACAATAGTAGTTAAAAATGGACTCTTTCAACAAAAACATCACGCAGAGGCGTAAAGAACCTAAAGGTGTTAGCAATAATAGCAGCTATGTTGACAATTCCATAACCGCGTCGTCGAGCATATACCTTTCAGATACTGCACGTAGTTTGCCTGATCTTTCGAAAGTTTTGCTAAACCATGAAGTGGAAGAGTTGAGAAGTGAAATCATGAAACTTAAAATGGATTTAGAAAGAACTCAAAACGAGGTAGATAATTTGAACTCGGAAAACTATTCGCTTCAACAAATAATTACTTCTCAGCAACATAAAATAGATAAGTATAAATTGATATGTACGGATTCTTGCACGATTAATAACAGTACAGTATCCTCAAAAAAACGCAAATCTACGAAGTCGAAACTTAACTCTTTTTTGAATGAAAGTTATAGCGAATTAAATATCAACCTTAAGAACACTGTCGAGACTCCGATTAGTCTAGTGCAACAGAATGAGAGTGCTACCTCAGACAGGAATCTAAATGATATAACTATCTCAAATAATACTCCTACAGAAAACATGCATCATGAAATAATAATTAATGAAGTAAATAGTATCCCCCTAGCAGTATCAAGCACAGATAGAAACGTACAGAAATCCAATGGCCACAGAAATAGGGTGTTAATATTCTCTGACGAACGTACACATATGAGAAATGCACTACAAAACCTGATAGGATCAACCTTCGTCGTGACATCTTTTAGCAAACCTGGTGCAACTACGGACAAACTGCTCGAATCGTCACTAGAACTGTGTAAAGACTTCAACAAGTTCGATTATGTCGTAATTATGTGTGGCAATTGTGATAAGGACCCATTGAGAATGCAATCAATTCTATATTTTTATTTAGATAAACTTGCTTATACGAATGTGTTGCTCTGTAATCCAAAAAAAGGCAAGTTCTTAAGTGAGATTAAATTATGTAAAACATTTTATCACATCTGTTCCCAGTTTAGCCACTGTGTATTTGTAAACATCAATTATAAAGTCCCTTATGCCACGTACTTTATGGTATTATGCAGGTTTGTATTGAGAGATATATTACATCTAAACTATAAATATAATTATGAACAGTATACTCAGTCTTATTGTACGGATATTAAACAAAAAAATGCAGTGTCGATGTCCACACAGACAGATATGTTGGTACAACGAAATCTCATATCAGTAGAAACTCAAACTGAAAATTGTTTATTTCGAGACTGAAAATAATTTCACTATTTTACATAGTAATGTACAAGGTATACGGTCAAAAATAAATGATTTGGAATTGCTAATTGGTTCAAAAGACATCGACGTTCTTTGCCTGAGTGAAACTTTTTTTTCGTGACCAAAGGGCGGAAACACTACAGTTGTCAAATTATAAAATGGGCTCATATTTTTCCCGACAAAATAAATCTCGAGGCGGTGTGTGTATTTATATAAAAAACTCGATAAATTACAAAAAAATTGATTGGTTATCATCTGAATTATCGGTTGAAATTCATTTTGAATGCTGTGGTATAATAATTCCAGAGACTAATTGGTATATAGTCTGTGTGTATAGAACACCTAATAGTAATTTTAATCTATTCATCGAAAAGCTCGAGTTATTATTGTTTAAACTAACAATCAGAATGAGATCCATAAATAAAAAAATATTTATCCTTGGTGACTTTAATATAAACACCCTTGCCTGTACCACAAAAAGTACTGTATTCAAAAATACTTTAAAAAAATTCAATTTGCACCTAACCCTGAATCGACCAACTCGAATAACATCTCATTCTGCAACGTGCATAGATAACATAATCACAAATAATCATAAATTTAGAGCAGAAATATGGGATCTAGGAATATCGGATCATACATGTCAAGTAATAAGAATTCCATGTAATTTAAGTTTTAGAGAAAAATACTGGTTCAAAATGCGACGTAATATAAGTTATTATATAGACATATTTTTAAAATACATTGCTCAAATAAAATTTCAAGAGGTGTATCATCATAGGGATGCAAACACAGCCTACGAAGAATTTATCAGCTTATTTAAATTAATATTCGAAATTTGTATTCCAATTGAAAAAGTAAAAATGCATTATAAAAAAGATACATCTTGGAAAACTAAAGGCATCGTAATTTCTAGTAAAAACAAACGAAAAATGTACCTACAAACAAAACGTAGTACGTCTAAAGAACATAAAAAGAAATATGTACAGTGTTGCAAAATCTTGAAGCGTGTTATAAAACAATCAAGAAAAAACTCTAATGCGAAATTCATCTCTTCCAGTTCTAATAAAACTAAGGCAACATGGGCATTAATAAAACGACAAACCCAAACTACAAATGTTCTCCAACCCACTATAGACTACATCCTGCACAATGACAATGTTATAAAATCTCCGGAAGAATTGGCTAATACTTTTAACAATTTTTATATAAACCAAAATATCAGCACTGCGACGGCGGATAGTCCGCTCACAAACAAATCACAATCGATTTCTAACTCAAACAGTATCTTCTTCTATCCAGTAGACAGAAGCGAAATAATAAATATAGTTCAAAAATTAAAAAATAAAACTAGTTACGGACACGATAATATACCTATTAAAGTTATAAAAGAAAGCATTCCATTTATTGTTGATCCACTGGTACATATCATAAATCTTATGTTAGAAACGGGTAAATTTCCCGACACCTTAAAGATAGCCCTCATAAAGCCATTATATAAAAAAGGATCACGGCACGACATTAATAACTATAGACCAATTGCACTGTTGCCAAATTTCTCGAAGATATTTGAAAAGGTTATTTATACTAGAATCACAAAGTTCTTAACTGCAAATAACATTCTAAATGCTAACCAATTTGGATTTCAAAAGAATAAAACTACATCATTGGCAATATACAAACTATTCAATACTATTTGGGATAAAATCAATGATAAAAAACAGTGTGCTGCTCTTTTCATTGATATGTCAAAAGCATTTGACTGTGTAAAATATGACATTTTGCTTGAAAAATTAGAAAAAATAGGAATAAGAGGTTTAGCACTTAAATTAATTGAGGATTATTTAAACAATAGAAAGCAGGGCACTGTAATTGATGTATACAATGAACGTACTAAAATGGTGGAGGTTGTGAAATCTAAATTCGAATCTGTAATACTAGGCGTACCGCAAGGCAGTATATTGGGACCCCCGTTTTTCCTATTGTACATTAACGAGCTTCCGAATATTATTGACCACCTTTGCGTAATGTATGCTGATGACGCTACTATATTTATTTCAAATGAATATTCCAATAATATTATTTACGAAAGTGAAATAAATAGAACATTAATAACGGTGACTGATTGGTTGCAATCAATAAATTTAAAAGTCAATGCCTTAAAAACCAAATTGATTCAATTTAGAAATTATAAAAGTAAACACAGTAAATTGAGTGTAACCATTTCTGATACAGTGATTGAAGAAGTAAAAGCTACAAATTTTTTAGGAGTTACCATAGACCAACACTTAAACTGGAAGGCACATATTGAGAAAGTTAATAAAAAAATATCTAGTGCATGTTACGCATTGTCAGTTCTTGCAGAAACTACGAATCTAAGTGTGACTAGAAATGCTTATTTTGGAAATGTGTACCCACTGTTAACTTATGGTGTAATATATTGGGGGAACTCGACAAACATACAATCTACATTCATTCTCCAGAAAAAATGTCTTAGAACAATATATAACATGCATAGTACTGAATCATTAAGAGATGTCTTTAGAACGGAGGGTTTCCTGACGCTGACTGGTATTTTTATACTTGAATTATGTTTATTTGTTAAAAACAATTTGCAATATTTTAATTTCAAATCAAATTCTAAAAGAAACATTCGGAAACAATATAAATATGACATTAATTTACCAGTTATCAATAATATGATGTATTACAAAAGTACCTATGTTACTGCTATCCGTGTGTACAACCAGTTACCGCCAGCCATTAAGCAATTAAATGGAAATATGTTTAAAAATAAATTGAAAAAATTTTTGATTGACAATGTATTTTATAATCTGCATGAGTTTTTTGACAAAAAATAATATTTATGTGTTTATACTTTCTTTTTTTGATAAAAATAAATTTGTTAATGCCTAACTTCCATCAATACTATTGCATATCCGACTTGGGTAGACTGTTGAAACTAAAAATGTAATGTTTATAAATACGATCTTAATGTACACAGTTACGCAATAAATATATCTTTATCTTTATCTTTATCTTTGGGAAAGAGACCCAAGGCTCCAACCGTTGTTGGACTTGGAGTTTTTTGACCATCTAAAAAAAGCAAGTTTGTAGCTACCAGCCTGCTTCAGGAAATTCTTCCACCATCACCAATCACCACCCACCGTGGAGCGAGAAAACGTGTCAGTCTTTTACTGAATAAAATGCATTCGTGTTCACTCAGTTTCCTTTTGAATCCAAGGGAAACAAAAGGAACAGGTTATACAGACGCGTTGACTTTTTATAAGTACGGTGTGACTCTTTCAACCGGTGACTTATCCATTTTCCAACCTGCCCCCCTAGCCAAGTTACAAACGTTTCGCTTACGTCGAACGCTTCGAGTTGACCTTGCCGACAATTCTTTTGTTCTGACCACGTGACTGAGCGTTGAGGCGACGTCATTCCCGTACATTTGAAGCTTTCTACAAGCGTTAACTTTTGCAGATTAGCAACTTAGCTAGGAGTACTGAAGTTAGCGATGGGCGTTGAATCAACGAACTAGTTGAATCAACGTTGATGTCTCTTCAACGGAATTAACGTTGACTGTGTACAAATCAACTCGTTGAATTCGTTCATGCAAGTTGACGTTCGTAACACGTTAACTCGTTGACGAAATTAACTAGTTGATCAACTAGTTGACAAACGCAATTCAACGTTAACGTTTCGTTGACGGAAAAACCTTCAACGACCCGTCGCTAACTAAAGTATCAATTTCAGACCCCAGCACGCTTATTACCAATCTGTCACCTATAGCAAAGCTAAAACTCAAACCATAAACTCTCACCGTTCCACGTCCCAGCACTAAGTGAAAGCAACACTAGGTACTCGGTAGAAATAATTCAAAAGCTACAAATATAAATTCAATGGCCCACCGCGGAGTCGAACCCATATTAATGTTGTAAAATAAACAGATTCTGTAAGTAATGAACTCTCGCGGTCTGTTTATTTATTGTATTCGCTCATTGAGAGGGAAAATGCATTTGTAATACAAAATAGCTTTATTTGGTTAGTGCAGTTGTGAGTTGGTTATGTGCGGAATTATGTTGAGTTGTACCTTTCCATTTCGTATTGTTTACAGATGTCGATTTAGGTTCTTAAGTTTTTGCGTTCAGCGAGAAAATTATTAGGGTTATGCGCTTGTGAGAAATACATGGATGAAGGACACATCGCACAAGGAAGTAAGGCAGAAGAAAAAGAGGATATGTACCCAGAAAAGGATGATTCCGGGTCAAAATAAGAAGATGAAATAATAAAGGCAACATTCGCACATTTAAATCTTTAAATAAATAGAAATGAATTGAATTTATCAAATGATGACGAATTTTAAAAAGGAGCAGGATTGATAAGAGTTATTTTTTAGCCACCACAACACTCAAACAAAAAGTTTCTGTTTTCAACGATTTTTAAATGCATTTATCTATTATCTCTATAGATTTACAGATAATTATATTTACGCAATAAATAATATACAAAGTAAGTCACAGCAAAATTTATTGCTCAAACTAAGATTGTTTCGCTTTTTGTACATTTTGTTCATTTGTATTCAGAACTCAAATCTTCATCTGAAGACTGCTTCCAATTTTAAAATATCCTCCAAAATAGTACACCGTAAGAATCAAAAATCTAATCACTACAATCAAGCCTAAACACCGCGTGATTTAATTACGATTCTCGATGTAACAACCATTCACTATCATAACCTAACGAAGTACCGAAAACAAAATAATCACCCACCTATTAATCACTATAAAAATCAAAGCAAATAACTTAAAGTGTCAGTTGCGTAATTCACTTAAGGCGAAATTTATCGCCAACTCAGCGAGGTGGTTGTTTCTCTGTGAAATCGTGCCGTTGAGGTTTTAGCAAATAATTTACGGTCCCCTGCCCAATAGTTTGGGATTTATGAGTGCCCACGGCTATCATATGGTGTAATCCAGAACAACGCGATTTTACAACACAATTATTTTCTGAGATATTGTATCGGCAACGCCTGGTAGATCTTTAACTTGAGCAGCAAGCTTGAGGTGATTTGAGACTGGATTTTAGATTAAATTCATTCAGACATTATCATTAATCTGTAGGTTTTTTGTCATTTCATCTGGAATTATTTTATCACGAGTTTTTAAAGTTTCTAGAATTTGGAAATGTAAAGTGTTAACAATAAGAATTCCAGAAAAAATATAACGGTAAAAACGTAACTTATGCGGTAGAAATCCTGCCTGAGCCCATTTATATATTTATGTAGACATACATTATAAGCTAACAGTAGTGGAACCAAAACGCTTTTAAAGCTAGTACAAGAAATGAAATTAATTAGCTACAATACAATTGTTGTTAACAAAATAGACATACAGGATAAACAAGTTTTTAATGAAAATCTTTTTTTCATAGCAAGCTTTTATAGCGCAGTATATCTGTATCAATTGCCATAATAAAAAATAAAAATAAAATCTGTATAATTAATACCCGTCAAAGCGAATCATACGAGCCTAAACTCGATGGGGCTGTGTAATTTAAATGCCGAGTTCCTACGACCACCTTCCGGTTCCATCATCAGATCAGCTTCATGTCATAATAATTTTGTATTGTCATCTGATTTACATACTATGTATGTATGCAAAATTTCAGCTCAATCGGTAACCGGGAAGTGGATCAAATTTAATTTGTAAGATTTGATGACAGACAAACATCGGGACAGGTGAAACTAAATAAAAGCTTGTAAAAATAAAACAAATCATACAAAGTAAAATTGTCACATGAAATTAATTTGTCAAATAAAATAAAATGTTCATCTATACTAATGTAATAAAAGAGGTAAAGTTTGCTTTTTTTTGTAGGAGGTAATCTCTGGAAGTACCTACAGGTCCGATTGCAAAAATTCTTTCACTGATAGAAAGCTGCTTTATTCTAGAGTGACATAGTCTATATTTTATGTACACGGGCGAAACTGCTGGCAAAAGCTAGTATGAAATCAAATTGGCATAAAGAATAAAAATTTAAAAAATAAAAATTGCCGTTGAGAAAATTATAAATCTTGACCAAAATAAAATATAAGTTTACTCGGGGAAAGCTCCAAATACAAATATCATAGTAGAAAGCCAGACTGACGAAATACATATTTCTGGGCCAAATAGGCACCCAAAACGAAAAATTACCAAATTAAATTTCCTCATCTACATAAACTTCGACACAGTCCACTTCGAATTCCCAATTTCCCATAACGCGCTTCGAAGCCATAGGTCTACAATTAGCGGTTCATAACTGACGTATTCGCATACATTACTGTGTTTACGTACGTTCATCACCAGGGGGCGTGGTGGCCTCCGGCAATTAGATGCAGTGTGTGCGTTTAATTTCATTTCTCTGGCTATTCTGAATAGGAAAAGTTTATACAATGTTGGTGGTCTATGGGCTGGCTGAATGTCGTGTTTGTGGGATTTAAAAGGTTTGTAAAGGTTAAAATATTCAATAAAAAAAAAAACTGTAAATATCTCATTTACATGTTCTAATTTGTCTGTCAATGCAATTATTTGCATTAGAGTTTTAGAGGCACATGGAACAGATTTTAAATTTTCGCAAACTTCCATTTAAAAAAGCCCTAGATGTCAACGAAGGCACGTAGTCTTCCACACGTGCCTCAAAGAGATATGAGCAAACCGTAAGAGCCCAGCAGGATCGATACCTGCTAGCGTCAAGGGCAAAAAAATGAAAGAGATACTCGTAGTGCTAGATCGCAAAAGGCAATTGAAAGAATATAGGTGTAGATTTATACAGTAAGTCTGACACGCCCTCTCGCTCCATCTTAGAGCAGGAGAAGTCTTTTAGAAATCGATAGATGATGCCCCATAGCATAGCATAGTATAGTCAGCCTTATAATGTTCCCACTGTTGGGACTCAGGCCTTCTCTCTAGAAGAGGGAATGGGCCGTAACCCACCACGCGGTGGATGTCACATGTCTTCGAATTTTTAGTTCTAGGACATACCGGTTTCCTCACGATGTTTTCCTTTACCGTTTTGAGAGCAGTGGTGATAAAATAAATTACACAAAGTAATGCGCCATGCTGGGTTTGAACCCGTGACGTACTACGCCTACAACTCTGCTCTCCTCATGATTATGCCCCACCTAAAAAAAAGCGTTGATCTAATACTTACCTACCATTGCAAAAACAGCCATGGAATAATCTTAATTCCAAGACAATCCCAAATAGAGTACAAAGCTGATCTCTTCATAGCCACCCAACAAACTTCGGTTCACATGGACCCCCACGGGCACGGCGCAGGCGCGTGGGCGGTGGAGCGCGCGCGCACCATTATGTCTTAACGTGGAGGCTTCGCGACAGGTGGGCGGGGCCACGTGACACGCCGTGACGTCAGACGTCAGGGGTGCACGAGGGTAAAGATTTGTATTAAAGTTTTCTGCTTCACGGGTTACTGTTGTATGTCCGGAACGCGGATCCACGCGGGACACAATAACTTTTTAATTGTGTCTAATTACGGCATACGAAAGGTTAAAGACATGCAGAAATCTACAAACTTTCCCATGCGTTTTTTTTTTAGGTGGGAAATCATCCAATGACTTCTCCCGCTCCAGAGCGGAGCCGGAGAAGTGATTTTATTGACTAAAACCCATTTTCTATGTTCTTTGCCTTGCCTTCCAGGACCCCGAACCCATGACCCCAGTAGGCTACATACTTGTTTTACTTCAGAAAAAAAAGACGTGTGGCACTCGGGGACTGCCGCGGTAAAGCTATTGCATAACATTTTTATCAACTTATGCAATTATAATTATTTATTTTATTTATGCAGTATTTTTTTTTCCTTTGTTTTTTTTCTTTGATATTAATTGAAGTTACACATTCACACATTGAATTGAATTTTGATTGATTGTTCACTCATTTGTTTTCTTATCGGTCACCACGCTCAAAAAACAAATGAGTGGGGGGTGTTAGGTTATTTTCGTTACGGAATTTCTGGATTCGGTCTCCACGCTCAAGGCCCGCGATAGAAGCTATGCAATAGCTTAAAAAATACTGAAAGTAATTAGTATAAGTAAGCTATTAAGGTTAGAAAAATTTCTAAGTTATATACTAAGATATTTTTAATAAGGCTACAATTATTTAAGAAAAATGTATACTGCATTTCGATTATTATTTACAATCGTTTACCGAATAGTTTACAAGATTTACCACTGAAAATGTTTAAAAAATTGCTTTTCAATCTGTTACAATTTAAAAAATATTATACTGTTAAAGCCTATTTAGAAGATAAGTCAATAGAACATGTAGTGTTCAGGTTACATTAATTGACGACACTGACTGTGAATATATTTGAACGCCATGATAAGGCAGGATACGCTGAAACAAAACTGGAACACCTTATGTAGCAAATAAATGTTTTGATTTGATTTGATTTAATTTAAAATGTCATGGCTCGAAACGTCACTTATAGGTTTTGAAATATCACGGCACGAAATTTCACTTCGTCCCTCGTAGTGTTACGTTTATGGATAGCCCTTTAATGAAAATCAAGAATAAAGCTGAAGACGAACTGAGCTCACGTTTGCCACGAATGCTACGCATTATGGCATCTTGTTTGCTCGAATTTGCTTGAAAATAGACGGCTTACATGGGTCACGTGTGACAGCGTTGCGTATGCCAAGTATATTTTTCACTACCAGAGTGAAATAAAAACTAATTGAAAATAGAATTTAGCTGTCGAATGATTGGATTTATTACCAAATGGAAAATGACTGGCCCAAGAGGCCTGTTGACAGCCGACGGCTGATTCCAAAAGATTTTCCATTTACACTTTGGGTATTAAACCATGTACATTTTGGGTATTAAAAATTAATTGAAAATGAATTTCTCATTTAGATGTTGGTAGAAAAATTCAAAACAGTTGCTGCAAACCCTACAACAAACGCAACACTGCAATCTAAAGAAAATTCTGTTGTACTTTACTTTACTCGAGAAATATGATTTAATTAAAGTTATTAAAGCGGCCCTAGCTTAATTGAAATTTGTTTATACAGAGAATAGAGAGTATTTTGTACTGTAGTCTACAATTTTATTGACCCCATCTAACCTTAGGTCAGATTCGTCGGATGTTGGCACTTAGGAAGTTATAAAATAATAATTGTAGGTTGTAAATTTTATCCTGGACTAGATAAACCTGTACGTTCATTAATAATAGCTTTATTTAAAACAGATACACCAGAGATTGTCTAATAAAATGGATAAGTAATTCTCTAGTGCGCACACAATATTTATTGATTACTGTCGATCCTTTTGTGCATCTGAGGTGGTATGGCTTCGAGCTCTTAATGCGATCCAGTTTACGACCTAAACTGAACTGTCAAAGACTGTATGTATAGGGTGTTTTACTCCATTCCTCTTTTTCGCTTGCACATTTGACATTTTTACACATCATGATAAGGCTCCTGAAGTCATTTGGATCATCGATTGTTATTCTAATGTTACCAGTACTGATTTTTTAAACTTGCGTAAGTAATGTTAATTTACAATATGTGGATGAATGGACAGGGAGAGGGAGGTCAAAAAAAAGATGGATGGATTGTGTGCGCGCATATTGAACGCGCATTCGGGTCCAATTAGCTTTTTTACAGAAAATTACTTGAGCTTACTTGTGATGGCCCGTGCAAATACCAAATCAAAATAGGGAAAAGTCAAAGTTGAAAAGCCAAATCGAAACAACCTTCAAGCCTTAAGTATGATGTAACCTTCTTCTTGGGAAGCCCACACCACCATGGGCTAGCATGGCATGAACTGTATATGACTGCATTAGGTATATTGGTTGAAAAATTGATTGCATTAAAAAAACTGTCTCATAGGCATACTACTTAGTTTGGAGTCCTGAACTATCGAGTTCAAGACCTTGAGACCTTTACCAAAAGTAAAAAGTACCTGGTCGTGAAAGAAGAGATGGCTTGGCCGGTGGTGTGGTTCCCCGTGCCTCGAAAAGTACGTAAAGACGTTGGTTCTGTGCCAGATTTTGTCCCGGTCGTGTCGGATTGCGATACTGTCGGACTATGACATGTAAACGAACAGAGGGTGCACCTGTGTTTGAGGATATGCTTGGGCACTGTTACCTATTTGCCAGGGGCTTGTGTTTGCAACTGAGTACTTCATCTCGATTAGCTTTTCAATCCCCATATATCTGAAGAGCAGACGAGATGGAGTATTTGGTGGTGGATGAATGTCCCTGGCGGAATAAACAGAACGAATGTTTGTCGAATATATCCGACGAACGCGGTTAAAAGATTACTAACAACCTAGTTACTCAAACATTATGCAGAGCTAAAGATCTGCTGTTCTTTATTGAGTTAAATCAAAACCCATTCACAATTACCAACTTAAACACTAGCAACAAAAGAAAGGCCTCGCATACGGAATGCTAATTGCTTACCATCACCATCAAATCCGTCACCGCAGAGTCAAAGCAAATGCTTTTATTTTTAAAGAGGCGTATACTTAGGGAGATTGGCTCGACATTTTCATCAGTGCACAAACCGCAGGCTGTATTATTTTAATCGCATAGCCGCCACCTGACGCCGTTTCCTACGTCTGAAATTATTTTGTGGATGAATGAGTGTACAGTTTGAGTGTTATTGTTTTAATGTTGGAGGATGAAGCAGGAAGTGTTGAATTATACAGTTTTACACTAAAATGAATTTTATTTAGATTTATGTTTTAACTGTGTATCAAAACAAATAAAACTAACAAACAAACAGATCAAAATAAATAAAAGGTGAGTTTGGGATTAAGTTCGGAGAGTATGGGAGTTTTTGCCCCTTTACCTCTAAAAGACCATTTCGGAACCTTCTCTGTACAACACCTGTTAATGCACACCAAGAGAGCTTTAAACTGATAGGTACTGTTAAATGTAGGTATTTTTAACCTACATAATTTACAATAAGTAGTCTTTTCTGGGAAAATACAATGCTTTCACATGTCGTATTTTTGTGGCATAAGCACGTTTTCTTATTGTAACAGCTGTTTACAATAGCTCAATTGAGTTCTGTTTTGTAACGGGATTGATGAAAAACTATCAAATATTTTCTCCCCTTCTAAAGTGGAGCGAAAGGTTGTGTTAGATCTCTCAGAGCAAGAGGATCTGAAATCTTTTATAATGGAAACGCTAGTGCGATGAACAGTCCATTTTATCCTCAGTAAACGCCTCCAGCAAGTCATCTGAAGATCGTCAATCTTAATACAGCTTTTTTTAGATGAGAAATCATCCAATAATTTCTCTCGCTCTAAGGTGGGGTGGGACGGCGTGTCTCTTTTACTGACTAAAACCTACTTCTACGTTTCTTTTTTTCCTTGCGTTTTAGGACCCCATTTCCTTCTGGACAACCCATGACTCTTTTTACTGTGCTACATGTGTGCTGGTATCTTGTTCCTATTCATCTAACACTTCTCCCTTCTCCCACAGGAGGACCTTCTAATCCACGGCGACAGTGTATACGACGTCATAGACAAACAGGACCAGCAGGCGGTCAGGACCGAACTGTCGCGTGCTCCCACTGACGGTGAAGACCGCGTGTTCCTCTGTCGCATGAACGTCGCCAGGAATGCTCGGCGACAGATGCGGTTTGGTGATCAAAAAGTAAGTGCTGTAGTGTAAATAACTTTAGAAAAGTAATAATAGTGATACTGATAGGATAGCAGTGGTGGCCAAGTGGTAACGGCGGGGCCATCCAGCCAAGTCGCTGGTTCAAACCCAGCCAGGCGCATTAATTTGTGTAATTTAGTTAATCACCACTACTCTCAAAACTATGAAGGAAAACATCATGAGGAATCCGCATGTCCTAGAATAAAAAATTCGAAGCCATGTGACATTCATCAACACTGGGCCCGCGTGGTGGATTACGGCCCATTCCCTCTCCTAGACAGGAGGCCTGAGTCCAGCAAGGGAACATTAAAAGGCTGATTATGCTATGCTATTATGTTAATGACAGTTTCAATCAAATCCTTTAGGAAAATGACTTTTCTGTTAACGTTTCCACTTAGTGCTTAATATATGGCAATGACCTCTCTATAATATTACTGTGACTTTCTTGACTTAAGATCCATGCCCCTAGGCCCAGCTGGGGCTATTTATATTATTCGCGATGTGTTTTTAAGCTATTGCATAGCTTCTATCGCGGGCCTTGAGCGCGGAGACCGAATCCAGAAATTCCGTAACGAAAATAACCTAACACCCCCCACTCATTTGTTTTTTGAGCGTGGTGACCGATAAGAAAACAAATGAGTGAACAATCAATCAAAATTCAATTCAATACACATTGAAAAGTGTAACTTCAATCAATATCAAAGAAAAAAAAAAACAAAGGAAAAAAAATACTGCATAAATAAAATAAATAAATAATTATAATTGCATAAGTTGATAAAAATGCTTTACCGCGGCAGTCCCCGAGTGCCACACGTCTTTTTTTTTCGGTGGGAAAATCATCTAATGACATCCCCCGCTTTTAAGCGGAGCGGGAGATAGTGTCAGACTTTTACTGACTAAAAACCCACTCCTGTTCCTTCGTTGCCTTTCGTACCGGGGCTGAGCTATCTTTCGAAACTAACCCTGGCCCCAGTAGGCTTCGACCCAGCTGGGCCCCTGCTGTTGCTGACAACTCCTTGAGGCGCGCGGGAACAAGGCGCGCCGTCGACGGCTTGGGCTCGGTCCGGACAGTTACTGGACGGTCAGACAGCGAGCTAGGTACCCGTTGCTCGCCGTCCGCAAGCCCGCGCCTACGATTCGCGATGGGTGACTACTCTTTCTGCTGGGACAGAGGTCATCGACAGTAGTTACCCATCGCGACCGATCTTGAGCTTCGCTTCACCTCGCTCCATGTCAATCTAATGGCCGTCGCTTCTGCCAGCACGGTGCGTCGCTAGGTTTGGATTCCAAATATTAGTGTGATAGTGTAATATGCTGTGATACCTATCTACATCACGGTTGTAACTTTGGTCCAGCCCCAAGTCAGTGTTTATAGTGTGTATTTAACGAGAAATTACAGTGTGATTTTTGCAGACGTAAAATTTATTTTCTTTTCAAGTTCGTTCTAGAAAGTTAATAGACACGTACAACTCTCGTACACGTAACTAAATTATATTTAAGGAACCGTTTTTACAACCGTGAACTTTGAATTTTGACAGACGTGGGGAGCAAAAACTTAGTAGAGTGTTGAAATATTAATTAACGCACTTTATACCGTCAGCATTATGAGAGTTTCGTTTCAATCATTTATCGTATCAATATTGTAACGTCAGTTAAGGAGGTGCGAGGTCGGATTAATAAGGTTGGGTCCCACTGTAAGCGATAAGGTCCTTGATCGGACTACTTATAAGTATTTTGGTCTGTAGGGAATTATTGTACGCCTCCTTTTTCTTTTTTTTTTAACTATCGATAGGTTCACGTTTGACTACCATCTCACCTGATAAAAAGAACGATGTGGTCGACGATGGAGCACGCTTGCTTGTAAGTAACTTAATCACTCTTGACTTAAGGACCACCAGGTTGTAGCTATCAGGAAATACAGACTCCGGCAGGGAATTAAGTACGCATGACCAAAAAAGCTAAGGAGTAGAATTCACTGCCGGAGTCTGTGTTTCCAGGTAACAACAAGCTAAGGGTAATTAAATTAAGAGTGAATAGGTTAGTACTTCTAGGCAATATAATAATGAAAATAGAATAGACGAGTATTCTAACGCTGACGAATTGACATTTTGTTTGAGCCCCGAAGTGATTTTTTTAATTGCGATAATTGCGGATAAGTCCTAAATTATATGGATTGACGCAGCTAAAATATCAAGTAGTAGTAGTTAGTTCCTTTCTTGTCGTTTACCGCATCATAGTTGATAAAATGCATTTTTCCTAGGTCTTCTTGTTACGGTATACCTAATCAAAATTATAAAAAAAAAATGACCGCTTTCTAGATGAGTCATCATCGTGTTAGTTGAAGTAGATATAATCACGACTCTTAATTTGAGTAACAGCAAAAACAAACATTCTTTCAAACAATTTTGGCTCTGCCAATAAAATAATAGGCACACCACATTAAACAGTTTGACTATAAAGTAATTATATCGCCCACAGTCGAACCTGACCATAAAATATTATACACGAAATCGATGAGAGCATAATTAACAAGTATACTTTCAAAATATTTAAGTGAATATAAAATGTACATATAAAGAGGTTATGGGTAGACTGACAAATTGATAGGCTTCGATACACTCGCGTTATTACAAGTAATTGAATGCTCACGCGCATGAAAGCCCGGCTTTTCTACGATTTATGCAAATTAGACCTTAACGTTGTGAAAATAGAACAGCTTTTCTGGTATTGTGTTTGAGTTGGTAAAATATATGGATGTTATTTTGATATTGGCCGTTATACAAATATTTTAATATTATTTCAAATTAATAACTCAATATTTTACTGATCTTCATTGGTTTGTAACGCCAACGTTGTATATCTTCATCATTATTATCTCGTTAATGCTAGAAACCATTCGGAAATGTTTTAATACATTTTGTCTTATAAAAAAAAAATTGTTTAGTGACTGATTAGCAAATCTTTTGAAGATTTGCTTATAAGAAGGATATTTGGGAACACTTTAATTGTGCGTACAGCTAAGGAGTAGAATATCCTACCAAGGCTTTCTTTAAGTTAAGAATGAATAGGTTACTTCTAAATAAAGAGTGCGTTTACTTAGAAGTAACTTAACCATTCCTAGAGTCTGTCTAATAAGTCAACCGACTTGGATAATTATTAGGGTAAAATGAAATCTGATGAACGCTGGTTCAATAATCAAGGTTGATTAAGAGATATTGATCATTGTTTTCTACTAGAAGAACCATATAAAAAGTATCGAATATAAGTATTTTTTAAGTAATTAAATATTATGCAAAATTCCCAAGTCGGTTGACTTTTTAGACAGACTATAACTCATCATCAAATCATCATCGATCAAATCATTTCTTACCATCAGGTGAGATAATGGTCAAACACGAGCCTATCAGTAATAATAATAAAAAATACTTCAAGCAGATTCTTAATTCCGAAGCTAAACAAATCTGAGATTTTTATGAAAAAGTCTAGATTTTACTACAAAGAAGAGTAATGGCGCCCCGCAAAGAGGCTACCCGTGACATCGACCCGCTTTCAAAGAAATTATTCCACCTGTAAAACAGTTTTAGAAAAAAATATAACAAGCTGAATAGTATAAATAATAATAAAAATATCAGAAAGAGGTTTTTATATTTCTATGAACACAAAAATTAAATTTAAAAACAGACTAATTGAATTACTATTTCTGTTCAAATTGAAAATAATATAACTTAATATTTTTTTTATAATTTCCTTCATTTTCATTACCTAATCTAACTTATTGAAGGTTAGGTTAAATTTTTATTAATATCTTACAATTTGGGTCCAAAAATCCGCCCGTCTGACTATCTTTTTCAGGTTTGCTGGGAGAAAACTCATTGCTGAGTTAAGCTCGCCTTTGTACGTGAACAATCTGTCTCTCCATTTATGTTATGTTATATCTTTATGTACAATAAAGAATTAAGAATTAGGGCACTCTGATTTTTCAGACTAAGCTTGCGATACGTTTATCATAACTGTCGCAATCCATTTAACCGTGAGGAAGAAAAAAACAATTAAATAGACTTACAACATATATTATGCGCAAAAATCATGACCCTTTTTGTAAAAACACGTCGTCGTTATAACCCTTCCTTGTAAAAACACTTTGTCGTCCTAACCCTTCCTTGTGAAAACATGTCGTCACATCGCTGCTACTGTACGTACATTGCATCTTTCAAAATTAATTTCCAAATTATAGCGAGTGCCACAACTTCTCATAAAGTCAGCGTTATTTATCATGTTAGATATTTGTCTATTTTAACTTCTGATGCATCTTAACCTTTTGAATACCATAATTAGAGACACAATAGAAAAACAATGGGGTTTAAAAAAAATGTCTGGTTTTGTGTTATTTGCCCTATATATTCTTTGTTTGATGCTACCTTCTGCTAGCGGTTTCACCTATATGCTAGTAAAAAGTATATGCCTATATCATTCAGTTACAAAGTAGCATTCTAATAGTGAAACAATGTTTTAAATCATTTCACAGGCCTTACCATGATGTGTTAAAATGTTAGGCGAGCGAGCGAGAAAGAGAGATTGAAATTTACACTCCATATGTATAGTTCCATCCTTTTAACGGTTCAGTTTAGGTCGTGAAATAGATCGCGTTAAGAAATCGAGGTAGGGTTCTGTAGTTTTCATTGCTTTAAACCACTGCAAACAAAAATACAAATCATCCTGTATATAAAAATTTGAGTATAGTCTAGCGAACCGCCCTACGTTCGCACAGGTGTTACAAATCATTGTAATTTACTGCTTTTCTCTACTATAATATGCATATAATTATACACCTAAATCTTCCTCATGAATCAGTCTGTCTATTGGTAAAATATATAATATGCGTTCAGTAGTATTTAACTTTATCGCGAACTGACAAACTGACCCGGTGGGGAACTTTGTTTTATAATAATATATGTAAGAATCTGAGCAACATTTCTCTTTTCTTAAAAAAATCTTCCACTCTATAATTTTGAAATCACATTAATATTATAAAGGCGAAAATTTCTGAGTTTGTGTATGTATGTTTATTATTTCTTCGCACTCGAACAGATGAATGGCTTTGGATGAAAGTAGGCACATGGATAGACCATGTCCTGGAATATAGTCATCATCATCATCAGCCTTTATAATGTGGGGACATGCTGGGACTCAGGCCTCCTCTTTAGGAGAGGAAATGAGCCGTAAACCACCACGCGGGCCCAAGGCCCATGTAATAAAATGTCACATGTCTTCGAACTTTTGTTTCTAGGACCTGCCGGTTTCCTCACGATGTTTTTCTTCACCGTTTTGAGAGCAGTGGTGATGAAATAAATTTCACAAAGTAATGCGCCTGGCTGGGTGCGAACCCGCGCCCTACAACTCGTAAGTCTGGGCCATTACCACTCGGCCACCACTGCTCTCAATATAGTATATGATGATATAGCGGATGTGTGTTCCTTAGTGACCATTTTCTACTTTCACGCTGGCGAAGCTTATAAATAAGAAGAAACTGACTGAATAATATATTAACGCCCACCCTACTGGAACTAGGAACTTGAAATTTGGCATAAGTTTTTCTTTTATGACGTAGAGGACTATTTAAAAAAATATATATTAGAAAGGATTTTTCAAAATCCATCCCCTACAGAGATGACACGGGGGTCAAAAAATATGGAGAATTCTATTTTTGCACAAGTGAAGTCGCTGGCAGCAGCTAATATAAGGCTCAAAGTTGAAATGGGTAGAGATTGTACTATTGTTGCTTTCGGAAGACAAATACAAATTATTTTTGTTAACACATTTGATGCTGACTACGGATATATTCGTACATGGTTTCTATACAGGACACCACGTAGGACATTTATACGAGACGAGAAAGTATGCAGGGCGGGAAATACCAATGATACCGATTTTACGTAATTAAATGTATACGTTTTTATCCGTGTACTTAAACACAGAGTGCGATTTTTTAGCTGATGCTTTATACGGATATATTCGTAAATAGACAAATATAAGTTAGCAACCGATTTTAGTCGTGTAGTCAATTTTGGCATTCTATGGTTAAGGCTAGCAATGACAGCTCTCGAACCCTTGCAAAAGCATTAATTCATTGTGGTTCGACTCTCACATTTTTTACACACCAAATCTAAAGTGCTATTAACAAGAAGCGAAACCTCGAAAAACTATACTCTAACCGAAATTAATAATTCATCTCATAACTACATCACGATCAGTTTTTATATAAAATTAATTAGAGCCATTTATACCTGCTTAAATCAAAGCGGTTAGTAGTCTGCTTTCAAAGTAATTATATTGTGGCTATAAAGCCATGTGATCAGTGGTAATCAGGCTTATCAGATGGGGTATAACGAACGATAGTTTATTGAAACCCAGTTAACACTCATGGTACATCGTGAGAAAGCGCCAAATCTTTTTGAAGAGCTTCAAGTTCCGGTGTAAGCGGAAGTCATGTGTGTGTCTATTTAGTTATTTTTTATAACTTTTCTATTGCCAATTTGTAAGGATTTATGTGTCCTTAGTTTTGCGTTTGGGAAATAGGAGGGTATCAATCTCCCAGGCTTGATGTAGGTCTTAATGAGTCATTGATATTGAAAGATTATGGTTTTGTTTTAGATACCTTGGTGTCTATTCCTCTTTAACATTTCTTTGATATGTTTTATTATTATTTAGTGAAACTTATCTAATGCTTGTTCAGGGTTTATGGATTTGTGGAAAACCTTTCGGCTCAATCGGTGAGCAACGTGCTTTGTCCACTGCCACTTAAGTTTGGTGATTTTTGGGCTATGTCAGTAACTTTGGATTTCTAAAGACATATTCATTCCTGATTCGATAACCCAAGAGCATATCAAAAACCAAACCGCTTTTAATACCATTGATAAGCAATATTTAATATAGGGTCGTATTTGAAACTCATTTTATTGGGTAGTTCGCATTGAGTAGTCACTTCAAAAGCCGTATGTCCCTCATCTGGGCAATCACCTCTCTATATTCCTCACAATTTTTCACTTCTTTTCTCTTAAGTAACACATCGAGGTTATCCTACCATATCTTTTGTAGTCTGCCGCGGCCGCACACCGCTCTATCAGAACATCAATCCTAGTTTACAGATTTACAGGTCGTCAGGCATACATATACATATGCGGGAGATATGTTCTGCCAATTTTCTTAAGCCACATAATCCATTTGCGAATTGAAGTGCTTTAAATAACAACATTAATAAATCTTTAAGCTGCACCTCATACTAATGAAAATCGACAACACTTTAACATAAACTAAGCAAGATTTTATTCAATTTAGACCATTCCCTAGCAGCCATAACTCACCACCATCACACCTCATAACTCAATTCACTGCCAATACATTAACTAACTCAGAAATAAGGGTACAGTAATAAATAAAGATTATTCTAATCCTAACACCCACTAGTAAAGTGGCTAGATACGTAAAACACTTGAAAATAACAAATGAGAACTATCTAAGTGGAAGCTGTAAGAAATTAATATGGCGTGGCGTCGGCGCACGTGCGTTTGCGACCATTTGTAACTTTGTAAGTTTGTTACCGAGTGCTGGTTGTTTGATTTGCGGGTTATTGTGCATTTATCATAGGGTATTTGCATAGTAAAGTTATGAAGTTTGGGAGTCAGTTGGGTTGCAATTGTTCGGTGTATTATAATATCTTTTAGCAGCTTTCCCAGGAAAAATGTTTGTGTGATGAGCACGATCATTTGTTCTGTGTCTGGATGTAATTTATCTATAATATGTATATAATTAGAAATATATAAGTAATGTTTATCAGTTGTCTAGTACCCATAACACAAGCTCTGCTTAGCTTGGGACTAGACGACGTTGTGTGATAGTTGTGAAATATTATATTATTATTAGCTTTATTATTACATTTGTTTAAAATTGTTAGATCCCGTTTGCTTTTCTACCAATTTTAATGGCGTTTCCGCAATCTGTATTTAATTTTTGTATAGTTATTGATAAACTGGTTAGTTAACAAATATTATTTTCACGCATATTCCCAATTGTAATATCCCCGTATCTTTTCTAGCTCGGTCATACCTGCCATAGCTTATTCCAAATTTATCATGAATTCACATGTTTTCTAGTCAGTATGGACGTCACTAATCTCCTTCGTAGACTCACTAGAATTAAAAAAAATTTAGAGGTCTCGAATTAGTTACTCCACTGAGTTTTACACATGTGTAGGTTTGTATATAAATTCCAATACTGCACCCTGTTAAATAATATAACAGTAACAGTACCTATTGGAGTGTAGTGTATTAGAAAGTAGGTAATACCTCGCCCAACTCAGGTGATAAATACCGGTAATTGGGTATTTTTGCTCAACACGAAAACGTGTCAATGACACAAAAGCCAATTTAAATAAATACTCTACAATTTATATAGATCCAGATTAATCTATAATAGGTCCGAGATCAGACAAGGAACAGGGCTCACAGACAGTTGGAGTGTCTAAGCTGTTATCGGACACCTACAGTTTGTTACTATATCTCAATAGACAAATTAGACACTAGTTGCTGCCCGTGGCTCCGCCCCGTGAAATTACTTCCTACTTTTCAATCAATTTTAAATTTTTGTTCCGTTTCTTTTTTTGCCTATTTCTTTTTTTTTTCTTATAGGAGTTAGGCGACAAATACACGTGCAAAATATAATTATAAAAATAGATTAATACTAAGTATCTTTTTTCTGCGGCTTTGCCCGCGCACATAAAATATAGCCTGTGACACTCAAGAATATTTTAGCAATCGGACCAGTAATTTCAGAGATTATTTCCTACAAACAAAAAAATAATAATATAAATTAATAAAACCAACTTTACATCTTTATTATATTAGTGTAGATGTTACATAAAGGAATTGCGACAGTAATTTATTACTTAATAAATAACTACTAATCTATACTATCTATGTTAATATTATCAAATGAAAATATTTGTTATTTTGTTTGTAATGAATAAACTCAAAAACTACTGAACCAATTTTAAAAATTCTTTCTCCAGCCCTCGGGACCGTAAGAAGGGTGATGATACGATAATTATAAAATAGGTGATGTTCTGTCGTGGTGTTTCCAAAAAAGGTATTTGAGGAAATAAGACTCACAAGACCCATGAGAATTGTTGCTAAGTTTGGGCACAACTTTACAACACATATTGAGTTTGACTAGTGATGTCTCAAGGATGTCTAACATCTGTTCATGCGAAAAGGTCATCCTACGAATGAAGGATTGTACAAGTAATTCCATACTTGATGAATATCATTAAAATATGCAGCGGCGTAAACTTAAGAGAGCCCTTCCCGATGCGTCTATCATATGGTTCAAAAGCTTCTTTTCTTTATAAGCTTGCGTTTGACCACCATCTCACCTGACGTGGTTGTTACTTCATCCAATGCAATCCAACTCAGTGTTTTATAAAGAGGTTTCTGAATGCTCTGTTCTCTTTTAGTAACTTCCGTCGAAACACAAAACTTGTTCCAAAAAATACGTGATATATTTTGTCATCAAGAATAAGATCCCGATTAAATATGCAAGTAATCAAGATCACGCAAAATAGCAGAGGTCTTTACTGGATTAGTTTTACAAAAATTAATGTTTTGATTTGAACAGAAATCTGGAAACTATAAGGTATCTACGTTTCCATAATATCTAGAGAAATATTTTTAATGACGTCTTAATTACGTATGATCGATATATGAGAATCGAGGGACTGGAACAATTTGCCTGCTGCGGTCTTCTCGTCGGATTATAATTTAGATTTCTTCAAGGTAAGAGTGAATAGGCTCTTAATAAACTAGTGCGCCTCACCATCAACGATTACATCACTGCTTACCATCAGGTGGGATCGCAGTTAAGCACTAGTTTACATCAATTAAAAAAAAGTCATATCATGGGTGAGGCACTCTTAAGTTGTATTATTTAAACGCAAAAGGTTATGAGCAAGCCTCCAAGTATTTTCGATAAATGCAGTACCTTTTACCGCTTAGCTAGAAAGGCAAATACATTTCTGAATATAGAGATACGTCTCGTCGTGTTTATTTATTAACATAATGGACTTAATTTGGAGTTTCTTGTACATTTCTGCTAGGATTATACGGCATTCCTGCTGGTTGTTACGTCAAAGAATAAGTAGTTCCTTCCTGAAGCTACAAGGCTAGATAATATGAGGGACTAGCGGCTTCGCTTGCGTGAAAATATATGCCTATCCGTGTCACCATTCGAAATTATTAACTTGATTGGACAGTTTGTATAGAGAGGCTGAATTTTTTTTCGTTTCCTGAAAAAAAAAATTATGGTGGGTTGTTCAGTTTCGTCTACTGAGCAAGCCCTTAAAGTTTGTGGAGGCCTGTCCCTTACACCATTTATATAAAGCTACATTGGTCTGTGATAAATTAGTACTCCACTGATGAAAAAAACATTAAATCGGACTAATTTTCTCTTTTTAATATTAGTATAGATTGGTGACGTGTCTTTTTGAAAGCCATTTCGCTGAGAAGAAAACACTTTAAGTCATCTTGCGAGTATTTAAAACTGACTTATAGTTAGTATAGTTAGTATTATATTAAATAAGGAAACCGTCGTCCCTTCGCCTTAAAAATACTGAAATAAAGGAAAACAGTCTAACTTCTTCCTGCCCTTTTTAAGAATGTCCAAGTAACTGATGTCACTCAGAGTGGAGTGTGAGGGACAGCCCTTTCCCTCTTTTCTGACTAAAACTCACCCATTTTCCTTCTTGACAAACAGCGCATACGTATAGTATTCCACACGCACCTCAAAGAAATGCCAGCAAAACCGTAGGGGTCCAGCAAGGCCTGTGCCCGCTAGAGCCATCGAAAATGGACACCCGTGATCCTAGACCGCAAAGAGAACATGAGTTGGTTTTAGTCAGTAGATAAAAGTATGATTGCCGCCCTCTCGCTCCAACCTAAAGCGAAAACACGTGTTCCTTTAGTTGCTTGTTGTGTTCCAGGGCCGCAGTGATTCTTTTAAACAAACCTACAGCCCGCTAAAGATACTAAAAATCAAACGTAATGATTTAGTTTAGCAATAAATAATTTCACTAGTGCCCGTAATAGAGACTTAGGGCGAGGCCCTTACTTAGGCAACTGTAGGGTAATCAGTAGATACTGAATAAAATTAACATACACACTACAGGCACAGGCACAGGTTTTGACAGGCCTGTTGGTCTAGTGGTTAGTGACTCTGACTGCTATGCCGGAGGTCGTGGGTTCGATTCCCACCCTGGACAAATGTTTGTGTGATGAGCACGATCATTTATTCTGTGTCTGGATGTAATTTATCTATAATATGTATGTATTTAGAAATATATAAGTATGTTTATCAGTTGTCTAGTACCCATAACACAAGCTCTGCTTAGCTTGGGACTAGACGGCGCTGTGTGATAGTTGTGGATTATTATTATTATATATTACCAATAAGTACAAACACCGAATTACAACATCGATTAAACATTTAGTCCAACTTTCCCTAGGCACATTAATATAGCTGTCCACCAATAGTTGCCAGGGCTTTATGTTACATTACACGAATTATTGTTTATTTAACATGGCGGCACGCCTGTAGGCATTAAAGCAGGGCCCCAAGTCTGCTATTTTTATAAATTCGTCATTCCAACACGATCCCATTTTCATTTTGCTAAAAGTTTGTAGTCTACTAATTCATAATGATCGATCATTGATCGGTCAATGGTCTTTTACAAGTTGTAATAGAATTGTGGTAGAAAGATAATTTCGAGCATATTAAAACCAATAACGTTCTAATGGTAAAACATTAATCAAATAAACTGTCAAAGTTTTAGCAGATTACCGCAAACGTCAAATATTTATTTGTCAATATACAGTACGAGATTACCATTCTATGCCACTTCTTTCAATGGAGTGTCAGTGGTTGACCGTTGGAAAGTCATAATGACGCCATTATATTAGTAGTTAGATTACCAAACTTGTCAAAATCGACAATTATGACATCAATGATAGACCATTCTGACACTATTGTAATAGCAGACTTGAGGCCCAGGGGTGCAGCTAAACTGAAAGGGCCTAGAAGGGTCGATGCCTGCTGGGGCTTTTTTAGGAGGGAAATCATTCAATGACTTCGCCCGCTCTAGACATAGCGAGAGGGTGTGTCAGACTTTTACTGATTAAAATCACATCTGTCTTTCAGTTGCCTTTTTCTTTCTAGGACTAAGGCCTCTGCCACACTAGACGGAAATTCCGTCGCGGAAGATCGGCGACGGAACGTTAATACAAGTTATTATAAATGATATTTATTTTGTAAATAGGTTTAAAAAACACTTTTACATGTCAATTTTTTTTTCGTCAGTTTATGCTAGATGAGGCCGGTGTTTCCTATCTGACTACCCTGAGAAGAAACACCGAACAAACTCAGGGGTCAAAGTCTCTTTTAAAGTCCATACAGTAAATAAATGTAATAGTCAAATCACATGAGAACCATGCAGATTTGTCTGAGATGGTCTTTTGAAGAAAGAACCATACCACCACTACCACCATACCATACAGATTTGAGAGGACCTGTCCAATCAGTATTGCATATAAACTACAACTAGCGGGCACACTACGCGGAAGATCGGTCGCTCCGCGGAGTGTACCTGCTAGTTGTAGTTTCGTTCCGTCGCTGATCTTCCGCGACGGAGTTTCCGTCTGGTGTAGCAGAGGCCTACAGGTATCCTTTTCTGAAACTCCCCGCGGTTCTATCTAAAGGGTAGCGGCCCTGCTGGGCTCCTACGCTTTGCTGACATCTTTTTGAGGAGCGTGTGGCACACGCTAACTGTTAACAACTGGGCTCGGCCCGATCAACTGCCGGACGGTCGGACGGCGAGCCACCGATTGCTCGACGTCCGCAAACCCGCGTCTACCGTGGCTGGTAATCGAGGCCTGAATCTCGGGGGCTGCGGCGTGAGGACGTTTGTTCCCTCACGCATGCGGCCTCCTCCTTCAGGCATTACTATGCCTGCTAGGGTTGCGGGAATATTCGAAAGAGTTACCGTAGCTCTGGAAATCAAATGGAACAAATAGAACACAGGTTTTAAAATGTTAATCAGTAAAAGTCCTCTTGCTTAGCCTAGAGTAGGAGGGATTATTACATGATTTCCAAAAAAAAAAAAATCGAAACGCTAAGTTGACCACGCTGAATGATAATACGGAAGACAAGGTGCGTTTAAAGTTATTTCGGGATTAATGTCCTGTTTCTCGCCGACGTAGCACGTGGTGTTCTGCACTATATACCATGGGTAGTTCGCCGTTCGACCGTCCGATAAACGTCCGGACCGAGCCCAAAACGTCGACGGCGCGTATTGTTCCTCGTGCGCCTGAAGGAATTGTCAGCAAACTGTAGGGGCCCAGCAGGGTCGAAGCCTACTGGGGCCAAGGGTCTGTTCCTGAAAAGAATACTCGGCCCCGGTACAAAAGACAACGAAGGAACAGGAGTGGGTTTTTAGTCAGTAAAAGTCAAAATCTCACTCTCATGCCATCCAGAGTATAAGAAGATATTTGATGATTTTTATCTCAAAGAAAAAGGGCGAGACGGTGTATCAGAATTTTACGAACTAAAACCCACCGTGTTCCTTCAATTGCCTTTTGCGTTTCAAGGTCACGGTACCTCTTTAAAACAGTCCCGCCAGCTGAACACCCCTGCATTTAAAGTATAAGTACTTATATTATGGGACAGATATTATTTAGAAAATAGTATGAAAGTCACGCCCACCGAGCGGAGTAAGTTCGTGTGGTCGTCGTATGGTAATGAAGATGTGGGGACGGGATCCCTTTGTTTGTTTTTTGAGCTGTGGTAGATGGATATTATGTACGAAAAACTTTTTTTATTATAATAATAGTCAGTAACATCGCGTGATTTTTAAATACTTTATGCATACAAAAGTACAGACAAGAACTTAATGCCTTAGGTAGGTGTTTTGTATCAGTTAACTTTTGGGTGATGCTATGAAAAATCGTGGTGTGGTTATTGCACATAAATGAGAAAAAACAGGTACACACAAAAAAAGATGGCAAAGGCATACCATTATGTAATCATCATAACAATACAAATATTTTTTTGTAATAAGTTTAATAACTTATTCCAGCGACTTATTCACTAATGTGAATAAGTTGGAGTACCTTTTATATAAATAAATAATACAATTATATAATAAATTTCAAATCAATAAACTAAATACATGAACATAGGTACTGAAATAATAAGACTAAATCAATAATTGGAAAACATTAACGCTGTGATGATATTACTAGATAGGTACCAACTTCTTACAAAGTTGGTGTGATGTCTAATGATGCTTCGAATTACTGTGTCAAAAGTGAAGATAAAAATCATGTTAAATATCTTGATCTAAGTAATGATAAATTAAACGCTATTTCACTCATAAGTGCCAAAGTGTTTTTAAACTTAAAAAAAAATATTCAAGTCCCAGGGGGCACGCTGCAGTGCTTGAGCGATTGGCTTCTGCGATATGTTGCGGATTCAATTCCCATACGGAACAAATATTTGTATGGCCTTCAAACAGTTTTTCCAGGTCTCGGTTTCTTGGGTATGTAGTTAATAATATATTATTTTATAACAAGAAACACAAATATCAGTCATTTGTAATTTATTTCATATTTTCTTGATCTTCGTGTTTTCCAGTAAATTAGTTCACTTGGACAACTCAATTAAGGGCGACAATCTCGCAAAATAATTCAAAATATTATATTCGCGAGTTGTCTGACAGAACCGTAATAGCAATTGACTTAGTACAAGAAATAAATACTAAAACCGTTTCGCGTTTAATACAGTTTCTGTACCAACTTAGCCTCAAGCGTTAAGTAAATTAAGTTACTAAAATAAAATGTTACCATTTTACCTGACAGGTAACGATAACTAACTTTATTTTGACGGTTAAATCTCACCATATAATACAATCTGTATATATAATAAAAGGAGAAACTGACTGACTGACATTTCAACTCACAGTCGAAACTACTGTGACTAGGTATGTAAAATTTTGCAGAAGGCTTCCTTTCTTCATGTAGGCGAGCACTAACTATCCCTGCAAACGGGCCTCAAAAAAACGCCACCACAAAAAAAGCGCTAGAAGCGGCCACGAAAAAAAAGCTAGAAGCGGCCGCAAAAAACAGCCGAAGCGCACGACACTTCTTGTGTCCGGTAAAGCTTGAAGCCGCTTCAAGCGTTTTTTTGTGGTGGCCGCCGCACTCGAGCCACAAAAATAGGCCGCCTCAAAATGAAGCTTGAAGCGGCGTTTTTTTGAAGCCCGTGTGCGGGGACAGTTAGGAGTTCTCTAAAACTCAACTTTTAAGAGGATGTAAAGGGGAAATTCGTTTGTATGCCAAATTTTTTTCTTGGGTCCATATACTTGGAACTTAGCAAAAATAGTAGCATAATCAGCCTTCTCAGGTCTCCTCTCTAGGAGAGGGAATGCCATAATCCACCACGCGAGCCCAGTGCAAAAATAGTAACTCAAGCAAATTAAAAAGGTTTTCATTATTCGTTTTTCAAAACTACCCCCATTAAATGATTTAGGGGGTGTTAAAGGTTGTATGGAAGAATCTTATTCCTTAGGTTTATAAACTTAAAACTTGGCCCAAACACTAATTAAAATCAGACTGTCATTGTTACTTTTTTAAAACTAACCTTTTTTTTCGATGGGAAATCATCCAATGACAACCCCCGCTCTTGGGCGAAGCGGGAGATAGTGTCAGACTCTTACTGACTAAAAAACCCATCCCGTTCCTTCAAGCCTTCATACCGGGGCTCGAGCGCCCAAAATACTCTTTAAATAATAAAAATTTTCGCGAACGAAGTCGCAGCAAAGGACTAGTATAACACAAATCATAAACTACAAAGTTAAAGACAAACCCCGCAGTGCAATACTAAGGAAACAAATGCAATTCTGATGATAATGAGGCACTAAATAATAGTAATTTCAAACTGTTTCTTAAGAAATATATCTAATAAGTAATTCATTTGTTGACGTGCTGGGTATAATATGAATAAATAATTGGATTGATTCGAGGCGTGAAATTACTTAGCTCGTACCTACTCGAGCATTGTTGTAATTACCTATGTATTTTCTTCTATGTTTTATTTATTTATTTAAACTTGATACCTATACATAGACCTAGGAAGAGGTGGCGAGACGACCTAGATGCCTACCGCGGGGACTGGTTCGAGGTAGCTCAAGAAAAGGATACCTGGAAGAAGTTGGGGGAGGCTTTTGCCCAGCAGTGAGACAGTATAGGCTATTAAAAAAAAAACTTTATACACAGTAAATGACCATAGGCAAACGTAATGCAATAAAGTCTACCATTCAATTTTTGCCTTTAAACTGTGGTAAGTGTGCACTTCTTTTTCTTTTCGATTCGATGGTAAACTCGTCAAACTTTTTAGGCCCAGTAAATGACTACATTAATAGCAGCATCGGTGGCCTTCATCAAATTCTCCAAAGTGCAAGTGTGTGGGCACTTGGGCATTCTAACGTGTGGCTTATGTGTTGAACAGGAGCACTGTATAAATAACTGATATTTGTTATTAAATTGAAGTATAATTACAATTACGTACTTATAAATATCAAATCATTAGAATTAAGAGAACCTAAAATATGATAGTTATGACGACTTATCTAATTAACTATACACCGCTAAATTTTAATCGTTTTAATCCCGTGGACGGTCGATATGGTACATGAAACACTATCGATTTGTAAAGATCAAATAAAAAAATAAAGTACCTTTTTTCGTACGAAATTAATTTCTTTAAGAAAACGTCAGCTGAGCGAGTTCAATGACCTGTAGGTAGTTTGTACGCAACGCCGACTATTAACTACAGGTCATTGAACTCGCTCAGCTGACGTTTTCTTAAAGAAATTAATTTCGTACATGCCTAAATTAATACGAGTTTTGAAAAAAAGGTACTTTATTTTTTTATATTATCTTTACAAATCGATAGTGTTTCATGTACCGGATCGACCCTCCACGGGATTAAAACGATTAAAATTTAACGGAGTATAAAAAGAGAAACTGACGGACTGACATACCAACGCATAGCCGAAATTGCAAGGACAAGGACAAGGAGCTATCAATTTTGTACAAAGCTTCCTTTTATAAAGTAGACGAGCACTAATACTAGATTTAAAACAAGGACAAAACGGGGTTTCAAAGTTTGTAAAAAAAACCTATATTCCCGCGTGCGAAGTCGCTGGCAGTAGAGAACATGGACTTTAGTCCACCACGTGAGCAAGCACCACATGTAAAATCCACCAACCCTCCCTGGTTGATGACGATTTTTTTTATTCTAGAACATAACGATTTCCCCCAAAAAAAAGATTGCATGTAGCGGAGATGAGATTGTTAAGATCGATGTGTGGTGTAACGAGAATGGATAAAATGAGAAATGAGTATATTAGGGGAAGTTTGAAAGTGGCGCCAGTGACTGAAAAGTTGAAAGAGAATCGTTTGTCTTGGTATGGTCATGTGAAAAGGAGGCATGAAACGCATGTTGCTAAAAAAGTTATGAGTTTACATGTGGATGGATGGAGGGGAAGAGGGAGACCAAAGAAAAGATGGATGGATTGTGTGAGAAGCGATATGAAAGAAAAGGGAGTTAGTGATAGCGTGACGAGTGACAGGACAGAATGGAAGAAAAAAACGTGTTGCGCCGACCCCAAATAAACCGGGACTAGGGCAGGAAGATGATGAACGATTTTCCCCAAGAAGTATATTTTTTTTGGTTTTGAGGGCAGTGGTGATAAATAAATAAATTATTACAATCAATTATGAGCTTGTTTGCAGTATCAAAACTGATGATGATGGTTGTTACTTGATCTACTTGATTACTTTTGTGTTTGGGCCAACACAAAAATGCAATGCGACACCGAAGTTGCATCGAAAAAATCTACAAGCTTGCACTAAGCATCGCAAGAACTTACATTGCAGCAAAATCTTGACATGGCATCGCAATTTTTGTGTGGGAGTCCGAATGAAGTTATAAAAGGCTATCATTTAAATACCCACTTCTGACATAAAACTATTATAAACACCTACACACTAACCATAGATCAGGACTAGTGTTGCCAACCATCCCAATTTGCGAGAGACGTCCCGATTTTCAGGGGTTAAGGACGCGTTTTGATTTAAATCTGATCGGGATGCTAAATGTTCCGATAAATCAATAAATTTGTGAATAACTATTACAATTACCTAAAAATATCATGTCAAAACAATGCGTTCAAAATCACACTAGGGTCGATGCCTGCTAGAGAACATAGCTGTAACTGGCGAACATAGCTGTCGATTTTAGTCAATAAAAGTCTGACAAGCTCTCGTTTCACCCTGAAGAAGGATAAATCATTGGATAAACTCCTATTTTTTTTTTGGTGGGAAAAATTCATCCAATGACATCCCCCGCTCTTGGGCGGAGCGGGAGATAGTGTCAGACTCTTACTGACTAAAAGACCCACCCCGTTCCTTCTAGCCTTCATACCGGGGCTCGAGCGCCCTTTCGGATAACCCTGGCCCCAGTAGGCTTCGACCCGGCTGGGTCCCTGCTGTTGCTGACAACTCCTTGAGGCGCGCGGGAACAGTGCGCGCCGTCAACGACTTAGGCTTGGTCCGGACAGTTACTGGACGGCCGGACAGCGAGCTACCCATTGCTCACTGTCCGCAAGCCCGCGCCTACGGTGGCCGAAAATCGGGATCAGAATCCCGGCGGCGGCGGCGGCGGCGATAACGCCGTTGCCTGATGCGGATGAACTCCTACCTCAGAAAAAATATTTTTTATTTGTCCTGATCAAAACCCCTAAATCCCGATTTGTTTTAAAACATCTCTCCCGATTTTAATCCAATCGAACCTGGCAACACTAATCAGGACCCACATTACTCTTATTACTTTATTAAATACAATAAACCTTAATGTTCAATAAGTCTCTTATACATTAACCCTTTTGTTTCATAACATAAAATATTAGATTTACAATTATTACAAATCATTTTACTACTAAATATATAATGTATATACAAACGGTATCCCTCGCTAGAAGCAATCGAACAATACTCAAGTCCTATTACAATAAAACTTATATTTTACTGTATCGCAAATTCTCTTAACTTGAAGGGAATGGTGGCTTAATAATTACAGCCACGCAAGTCGATCCTTAAAGTTAAGCAGCGGTTTTTGAGGTTAGTGCGTTGATGGATGACCATCATTTACATAGCGAGAACCATCCAATGACTTCTCTGTATGTACATGTATGTGATGGAGTGTGTCCCATATTCCTTCATTTCCTTGCATTTCAGGGCTCAGGGTTTTCCTTTCAGAAGCGAACCCATGGCTTTAGAGGGGGTAGCATGAAAACGTTTCGAAAAATCATTGTCAGAAGTCAGACACTCTGACACAAATCTTACCAAATGCTATTGTGAAACCCAATGCTGACTAGGTCGTGGAGGTCAGACCACAGTCAGTCTTTTAACAGTCGAATCTCCACCTTAGGGTGAGTTGCACCATTTAACTATAACTATAACAAAGCCGTTAACAGTTGTCAAATCGTCGAATTGACCAATTGACCAATAGGCGGGCGTTTCACGGCTGGTTATAGTTTGGTTATCGTTATAGTTAAATGGTGCAACTCACCCTTAGACTACTAACTGACCTCTGTAGTTATTTGTAAAGAAAAAAAAAACACTATCACTAGGAATTACTCCTGTATTGTGGGTGCGTTTACAACTTACAGACATGAAACACCCATGCCCGGAACAACTATTTCTAGGCCATACAAATTCGAAACAAATTCGTCGCCATACAATTCGTTCCATACGATAATAATCAAACTAGCGACACACAGCACAGCAACCAATCTCTCAACCACAGCACCAACCGAGTTAGGAAAAGGCTAGGCAGGTTGAAATTCCGTTTATTTCATGCAACCAGCCAATTCTGCGCAGTAAAGTCTGCCATTTAGCCAACCCACTTCGGCCCGATATCCCGAGTTAAATGGTATCAGTTGATGAAGTTAAGAAGGACTCTCGCTAATGAGGCTTATCGGTGCGCGCGCGATGACACGGCCGATGCCTGCGTGCGCGCATTTATACACACCGGCTTGTTAGCGACAGGTAGCTGTGCTTTGATTCAAGGAATTAACTTAGGCACTGTTAATTGATAGGCGATGGATAATTTTCTATGCAATGTTTGTGGTGATTTTGAGGAAGAGATGGAATGGTTTGATTGTTAGATGGTAGCGTTAATACGTTAAACATTTTTTTTTTAATCTTTTAAATTTAGATACATTTGGTCACAGTACGACCATGCCTGCCCCATCGTAACCTAATACAAGTCAAGCTACTTAAGTAAACTTTATCTGCTTAAGCTGCGTTAGAGAGGGGTTCGGACAGTATACTTTGAATAACACCAACATCAATCAAATTAATTTTAAAAGTATTCATCAGCACCTCTCTAGCAGCTCGTGTCTTGACGCATTCCACCAACAAGTGGTGGACATCCTCCACCGTTAAACAATTGAGAAGACCTCACAGAAAAATGTTCCATTTGTTTTTTTAATGGTTGGGTAATCAACAAACAACTGCTCTCACTCTGGACGGGGTGAGATTTCTCTCGCTCCTCTTAGAATGGAAGTAGTTACCTAAGATATAATGAGGCCTACCTGACCAGGGGCACATAGCTTCATAGACGCGTATTCGTCATTATGCCCGCCATACACGCTAGGGTAAACCTGACAGGTTCACCTGTACAGTTGAGTTGTACATGTAAACCGGATCGTGTTTGTTGCACACTTGTGCAGGTTTCCATACAAGCCCACCTGACAGGTATAATTGTGCAGGCAAACATATCAGGTATATACTAGCGTGTATACGCTACCTTTATACGCTTGGTGTACGCCTGCGTGAAGCTTACATACAAAACTATGAAACTCTGTCGACGAAGCGGCAGAGTCGTGCCGTCGTGTCACGTCTATGAAGCTACGCGTCCGTGGACAGTGGGCCACGCTAGTATATGCCTGACAAGTTTGCCTGCACAGTTATACCTGTCAGGTGAGCTTGACTGTCGAATAAACGTCTATGAAGCTACGCGTTCGTGGACAGTGGGCCACGCTAGTATATGCCTGACAAGTTTGCCTGCACAGTTATACCTGTCAGGTGAGCTTGAATGTCGAATAAACGTCTATGAAGCTACGCGTTCGTGGACAGTGGGCCACGCTAGTATATGCCTGACAAGTTTGCCTGCACAGTTATACCTGTCAGGTGAGCTTGAATGTCGAATAAACGTCTATGAAGCTACGCGTTCGTGGACAGTGGGCCACGCTAGTATATGCCTGACAAGTTAGCCTGCACAGTTATACCTGTCAGGTGAGCTTGAATGTCGAATAAACGTCTATGAAGCTACGCGTCCGTGGACAGTGGGCCACGCTAGTATATGCCTGACAAGTTTGCCTGCACAGTTATACCTGTCAGGTGAGCTTGACTGTGGAATAAACGTCTATGAAGCTACGCGTTTATAGACAGTAGGCGTAAAAGAAAAGAAAACAGTCTCACTTGTTCTTGCTCTTTTTTTTGGGTTGTAAATCTGTAAATAAGTTCTCCCGCTCTTGGTGGAACGAGAGAGAGTGTTAGACTTTTACTGACTAAAATCCACCTGTGTTCCTTCAGTCACTTCAGATCTAGGGTTGCGGTAACTCTATCGAATAATCTTGCAGCCTTGGCATGCCAATAGGTCTGCCCTAGCGACGACCTGTCAATGAAGAATATTATTCATATTCGCCACCGCGTCGGGACCTTGTCGGATGTCGAGCTACCCATTCTTCACCATCCGCAAACCCACACCTGTGGTGACCGGGAACTGCCCTGCAACTCCAAATGCCTAGACTAGGGCCGAATGTAAAAGAGACACGGAGGACACCGCTCCGCCATGACCTCCGAGCGATGCACACAATATAACAACGAAATGTTTCTTTCCGCCGAATTCGAAACAAGAACCTCCTGGACAATTTTTAAAGCTAGAATGAAAGAAAATCAGAAAACAAGTTATACTCTCAAAATTATTTATTTCTAAAAGTACCAATATAAAATCCACTCATTTATCAGATTCTTTGCTAGTTGATTTTTTAGGATCACATTCAGTACTGATACGAGAACGCTTTTTATTCTCCAAATCAAGTTCATAGAGAGTATCCTGGTCACTCTCGACAGAGTCTGCACTTATCAGGTCGACCAGTTCCTCTGCATTCTTAATGATGTTACGTTTCACTTTAGCTTTCCTGAAAGTCAGCTTGAGCATACGACAGAACGCAGCTAAAGTAAAAAACAATATAGAAAATAGTGTAAAACACAATATAGAATCTACTTTCGTCCACTGTTCACCAACAAACTTCGGATCGCTATCCTTAAACACTTTAATTGTTATCCCAGGTTTTTCTTCTATCACAAGCGGTTCATCTTCCAAAGAGTCGCTCACTTCTTTAGCTAACTGGTGAAATACCATCTTTCCCAGCCAATCAGCTAAGTTTGCTTTACCAATTTGACGTAATCTCCGCTCTAAAAAAGCATGAGTTTTACCTTTTCCTTCCCATGTTTCTGTACCACTGTTCCATTTAGTTAGGAGCTTTATGCATGGTATATTTCTTGGTATTTGATGAGCTGCTTCAAATATAGCAGTTGGTAGACCATTGGTCGTGAAATATAAAGAAGCAAACAGCCGACGACATTCTGTTGGGGTCAAATGATCAGCGATGTAAACTAATTCTTTTATATTAATATCTATAGTACACTCCTTGAAACATATCTGAAGATATAGCACAAAACATATATATTTCATATCCTTTTAATATTATTTTTGGCTAAAATTTTTGATACAAATCAAAATTATTATCAATTTTATCAGAGCTGTCAATTATGACGTCTGTAAATCAAGTTGTATTAGACCATAGATGTTTGAAAAAAGGTATATATAATATGACCAATTTTGTCTATGTTTATGTACATATTACAAGAACAGCAGAGGAATTTCAGACATGTTTGAAAATTGAAATGAGGGAAGCGGGGCAGCACTTATAAATAAAAGATAAGCTTGCAACTTGTATCTATGGTATTTCATACGAACGATCCAGTAGACACTGATTTATATACAAGTTTTAACACTTGAGATTCTTGTTGGACCGTGAAAAGCCAAATATCATTTATGATTCATTGGAATCGATTATTATTTACCTATGTTTCTTTTGTACAATATTTTATGTTAATCAACAAATAATACTAAAAAGAAATCTTTTTCTGAAAACAGCATGAAAATTGGTTATTAAATGAAGCAGCAATTAGCATTCCAAATATTGGTTTGAGGAACAGTGGGCGCGCGGTGGGAATATATTGCTATCTCTTTTGAGCACACGTATCCTATTTTTCTTTTTAGTTGGGAATTGACATATCTGCGCCCTTGGGCGAAGCGGGAGATATTGTCAAACTTTTACAGACTAAAAATTCACTCCTGTTTCTTCGATGCCTTTTTTAGCGGGACCACATCTTCCTTTCAGAAGCAGACCCTTGCCCCAGTAGGCTTCGACCCTAATAGCGGTGACGTCATATTTCAATATGTGCATCCTTATACTGCTATTAGACAGTTTCCTTTTCCACCAGATATGAAAGTTTTAATTTGATTTATAATGAATGAATTTGTTTTATTGCCATTTTGGATATTGTTAGGTACTTTTTGATATAAGCAATTTAAAAAAAATGAGTTTTATACAATTTATTTACAAATTCCGAATAAGAATTATTAAGCCGCTTTACAGTTTTTTTACAGTTTCCACACAGGCAAAGTTGACCAAAAGTTATCAAAAGTATTTCACATAATTTAACAATGTCATAATCAGCATTGTCATCACAATATCGAAGCTACTCCACATAATTACAATATTAAAGTAACTAAACTGCAATATACAAAATTACAGCATTTCCCCAGAATCGCTTGTAACTATTGAACTAAATGCGTGTTGCGCAAGCGCGGCTAATGGTCGCGAGCGCACGATACCGACATACAAGTATCGACTTTACACTATCGTACCTGTAATGGACCAAATATTTCATAAACGGCTTTAATTCACTGGTTTTATGGGTACTTGGTAATCATTTAGGATTTCAAGATAGAATATAGTCATTATTGGAACTGAAAATGCAAAGACAAATTCGAAATTATCAAATAAAAGGACTAAAGTATTTGGCAGTGGAATTTAGTCTTAAGGACACCACTATATTCTACTTAAATAAAAGATGTTTACACAATAATAGCTTTAGCCCACAGTTTTGCCCGCGTACATCAAATATAGACTATATGTCAATCAGGAATAAATCAGCTTGCTAACGGTAAAAAAATTTTAGCAATCGGACCAGTACTTTCAGAGATTATTTTCTACAAACAAAAAAAAATCAAACTACTTCTTTACAAAGTTAGTGTAGATTTTTTTTTGTGGTGGGAAAAATCATTCAATGACAACCCCCGCTGTTGGGCGGAGCGGGAGATAGTGTCAGACTCTTACTGACTAAAAGCCCATCCCGTCATTGCCTTCGTACCGGGGCTTGAGCTATCTTTCGAATTAACTCTGGCTCCAGTAGGCTCCGACCCAGCTGGGCCCCTGCTGTTGCTGACAACTCCTTGAGGCGCGCAGGAACAGTGCGCGCCGTCAACGACTTGGGCTCGGTCCGGACAGTTACCCGACGGTCGGACAGCGAGCTACCCATTTCTTACTGTCCGCAAGCCCGCGCCTACGGTGGCTGGAAATCGGGATCGGAATCCCGGCGGCGGCGAGAGCGCCGTTGCCTGATGCGGTCGCCCTCCTCCTTTGCGAGTATAACTCCTGCCACTCCTCCTCGCTCCGGACCATGGCCTCAACCAAGGCCCAGCGCGAGAGGTCTCCGTCGCCGATCGCCCCCACGAGGGCACGGCGATGACCCACTAAAGGGATGAAACGGGAGTCCATAATTTGTATGGAGAAACCTATTTTCACATAGGCAAAACTGCTGGCAGAAACTAGTCTACCCTTAAGCAAAAGGAATCCAATAAAATCCGTTCTAATAAATTCGGGAAATACGCGTTTAAACGATCAGGAAATCTTTTAAAAAAAAATTAACAATTTGCTTTAATTTTTATTGCCTTAAATGTCTATCAAATCGTTGTCTATAAAATTCATGGCCAGATTAAATTGGTCATTTTATTTTAAAAATACTTTGTAATGCAAACAGACTTATTGCACAGACCATACTAAAGAAATAACGCAGTAATTCTATTTATAAAATAAAAAGACAGATTGAAAGGTATAAAGTATGTAGAGCCTCCATGTACAAAAGTATTCATAAAATAAAATAGCTCGATGATCTATTACAAAATCGTAACAATGGCTTCGATTGAACTATCCAACAAAACGTTGAATGGATCATTATTACTCAAAAAGAAACGCTGAATACGCTACTAATGCTAATTCCAACCTTTTCATAATTGACTTTTCAAGAACTTTCATCAGCCGTTGAGGAGTTGACGAAGACAGACAATCACATAATATTACTTTTCGAAACACTTGCTCAGAAAGTGACTATAATTGCACTACACTTAGGTATATAACGTAGCTTGTAACCAAACTGTGACTTTTTGATTACCATTATGCACAAGTGTGTTAATGTAGTGATAACCTTTTTTGTTAAACCTCTATTCTCAAATCAAACATTGAATTCGAAAAAGTAGTAGTGGTGTCTTGCTTGCTTATTTTATGCTAATTTGTGTTTAAATAAACTATTTTAACTTTTACATGTTTAATAAATAAAACCTTTCATAAAATAAAAATATTTTTTCTGTTTATAAACATAATCAAGCTCATTCTTATTTTTATTCAAACAGCCTAGCTAGAGTAGCTAGTCTGTGGCCGCCATTTTGGATGGCCGCCATAAGTACTAGAAAAAAAACAGTTTTGCTGATAAAGCAATAATTAATTAATTTGTAAAATTTTTCTTCTCAAGTGTGTCGAAAAACGTCGTATGATACACGTGAATATTGGCGATTACCGTCCTCGGCTCTCTTAACCTTTTGAATGTCTTAAGTTACACAGTTCGACATAAGCCATTGTCTTTCTATTGTGTCTCTAATTACGGCATTCGAAGAGTTAAGATCACCTTCACCTCACCTTCGGCTCGGATCTAAATACCGCCTCAGCGGTTATCACCAACATTTAACACTTGTATCATAATGTACTATTAAATAATCAAGACTAGAAAATTCTTCTGTACTTGCTTGAGTCCCAACAGTGGGAACATTATAAGGCCGGTGATGAATCAAGACTAGATAATTCTTCTGAACCTACTTATATCGACAATAAAAGTTAAAAAAAATTGAATAAAAGTTGGAACTCTTGCGAATAGTATTACCTAATTACCATTAGTTGTGGAGGTGAGATAGACAGTCGATCCATATAAAATACTATATTCAAAAACATTTGATTAGACAGGAGACAGTGTCAGACTTTAACTCTCAAAAAAAAACCCACTCCTGTTCCTTCGTTGCCTTTCATACCGGGCCCGAATCTTCCTTTCAGAAGCAGACCCTTGGCCCCAGAAGGCTTTGCAGGGCCCCTACGCTACGGTTTGCTGACAACTCCTTGAGGCGCGCGTGAAACAATACGCGCCGTCGACGTTTTGGGCTCAGTCCGGACGGTTACCGGACGGTCGGACGGCGAGCTACGCATTGCTCGCCGTCCGCAAACCCGCGACTCCAATATTTTTGGGAAAAGACTAGGAAGATTGTCTTATACGTACTAAGGACCGACAAAATTAAGTTACCCAGTACGAAATCACAAGTTAATCATATCTCCATTATTCGCTAGCCAAGTAGCAAAATCTCCAGAGATCTATTTCCATTTTGCTGCCAAGACCACACGACATACAATACAATTTACATAAATTGCATCTAATATTCGTGGAACAATATCTGCGAGACAGTCGAACATCATCAGGCATTAAACAATACAGTTGTAATAGTCGACGATTGCAAGAAATGCGCTTAGAAATGATCAGAGACCATTATTGTGATGCGGAATAAGGTTAGTGCGGTGGAACCGATCGGTAGCGTCTGCAGCTGTATGTAGAGCGGGATTACTTATTTCACTATCATTGATATATGTTCTCCAATGTAATCTATCATAGTCAACTTCTAAACATAACCTATCTATTAAATTAGCCCGTTATGTCTCACTGCTGGCCAAAAGCCTTCCTCGCCTTATTCTCATTATCTTCGACCAATGCAGGCCAGTCCCTCCGATAAACTTTTATCGGAGGAAATGGCAGTTCAATTCAGTTAATGTCTCTCCACCTTCGTCTCCATTGGCTGCAATATCACCAGAATTTAAAAGAACCCAATAGGTGGCTCTCATCTGACATGCGGTAGACAAAGTCGGCTCAATCCTACTTAATTAACATAGGTAAGATTTCTAATCTTAGTTTTAGTCTAAATATAAGATATATTCCGACACAATATTTGGTTCTATGCTTTCCGTATACTGTGTATGTTTCCCTGTCATCATCTTTAGTTTTTGATTTAGGCCATTTTTTTCCACTACTGGCAGATGCCCTGTATATTCTCCTTCTTCTATTCTCTGCCTAAAGCTGCCAAGAATCAATATTTTGTTTTTCAGTTATTTTATTTTAGTCATTACTATATTTACCTATAATATTTATTAAAATTTATTTATCGATTTGTGGTGGCTTTCCCGCTTCTGTCAACATTCAATATCCTTGGTCTAGGCAATCATGTCAGAATACATTCTTTTGGAATGCTACCCTTTAAGTCCCTACATATTCACGTACACTTTTTGCCGTTTTCGCAACAAATTCTGTATCATCATTATTTCCAATATTCATTTGATTTGTTTCTCCGTCTGTACCAGGAGAGCATACATTTTAACTAGTTGCACAAGGTTCTTTTGTCATTGTATAATGATGCTCAGCGTCTGATGTTTTGTGTATCGGAATGTGCAGCGATTACTCTTAGTGCACGGATACACTGCTCTCGCAAATATTAACACATTGACCAACTTTGTTACTTGTTCTTGTAGATACGTAGGTATGGCTTAAAAGAATAGGTCAATTGTAATTATTTGATGTTAAATTTCACAATTTTTATGGTTTTCTAAGTGTAGATCCATGCATCTGTAAACTTGCACCTCTTTGTCACGAAGGTACACCAAAACTATATTCAAGTTACAAATTTTTGGATACTGAACACTTATCAAGTGAGCTCTCATCGTTATCTTCTTTGTTATTTTCTGTTAAAGCGTTTCATCATCATCATCATTCCAGTAGAAAGACGTCCACTGTTGGACATAGGCCTCCCAAAGTGTCGCCATAAAGACCGGTCCTGTGCGCCTCGCATCCATCGGAATCCCGCGACCTTTACTCGGTCATCGTTTACCTTGTGAAAGGCCTTCTAATGCTAAGTCTTCCGGTACGTGGTCGCCACTCCAGAACCTCTGTCTCCATCGACCATTTAATCTGCGAGCAATGTGCCCAGTCCACTGCCACTTAAGTTTTTCGATTTTTTGGGCTACGTCGGTAACCCTGGTTCTCCTGCAGATATCTTCATTTCTGATGTGACCACGGAAAGAATCTCCGAGCATTGCCCAGTTTATTTCATTTATTAGTAGTAATTTGCAAATTGGTACAGCTTACTCCTTCAAGTAATCACAATAACTTGTCTGATTTAACAATACATCATGGGCCAAACGTAATTATTTCCCTTCTATACCTTCAACTACAAGTTCAATTGTAACTTTGTGATTAACCTCGTCTTCCATTAACTGGAGCCCTATAATTGGCAAACTATTTCCACGAAAGTCTAACTCGGATTACGTGACGATACATTACATCGACAGTTTAATTATCACGTATTCGTGCACAGTTAGTCGATTAGTATGTCAATACATGTCCAGTACATCACTAACAAAATATATTTCACAAGCAACTCTTCCAAAACCTTCGATACCGGCCTTCGTAATTAAAGAAGACGATTCACAATTACCGTAGTTTATAGATGCCTCTAATTATATGTATTTGATGTTTTCTATACGGTGTGTGACGAAAGAAGGCTCATTCGGACGGTCATTATTGGAATTAATATACCTACGTGTCAGTTCACGGGGTTCTGCGTAATGATTGGTACTTGATTTTTAGTGTTCGTGAGAACACGTTCAAATGATATGTCTCTGTATGTGAGCTTTTTGCCTAATACGCATCATGATCATTCAAAGAATTTCTTTTGTAATTGATACGAGCGCTAATGCGTATAGAATAGTGCAATTTGTAGGCAATTATTGTTAATAAAAAGTTGTGATGTCCGTTTTTTTGGTTGACCTCCGACTTCGATTGGTTTTTTTTGTTGCCGTTTTGTATTAAACCGTTCCTTCCTTGTTTCGGTTCTCCTTTATAGATGAACGGAACAACGTCATGCTCAGTCCGGGTGTGGCTTTATACCGGAATATGAGTTTCTTTTTCTTCTCTTAGTCTGGATATCTCTCGATATGTGTACTATAAAAAAAAAACATACATTCAGCCGAACATAGAACCTCCTCCTTTTCGAAGTTGGTTAAAAAGCGAGTATACATGTGTGTATGTTTGCTAGGTCGGTACCATCTTCACACTGAAACAGCAGCACAGATTTGAACTAAATTAGGCACACAGTGAGATTATGTCCCAATTATGAGATATTATTTAAGAGTCTAATGTTTGTGATAAATATTTATATTTGGATTGTTAAAAAAGAATAAGTGTACTCACTCTGCTAAACGCTTTCTCTGATTCTTTTCCTAAAGAGGTTTGTCTTCTACGCTTGTGCTAGACTGGGTTAAAGATTGTACTCTCTCAATCCTTTCTGAACGGCCTCCTATTTATTTTTATAACTTCTTTCGCAATACAAACATTCCAATTAGACCAATTAGCACGTTATGCAAATCTTACATAGTTACAATAAGTGAAACTATCTCGCTAGTACATGAGATTGGTCAATTAAACTATTGCTTATAACATTACGCCATTACGCAAAAACTTGAACTATGATCCGCTTCTGAGTGAATTAAAATCATAGCGGGAATTAATTTTCAAAATTATAGGGTCTGTGAGCAGTCAATCAAAATAGAAAGTTTGAGTGCCAACTTTAATTTTGGGTAATGATGCCAATGTATTCAAAAAATTTTGTCATGAATCTCTACTTAGGGCTGCGGGAACGTTGAAAGAGTTCCCGTGGCCTTAGAATACGAAAGGCAAATGAAGGACAAAAGACAGACGGTAAAACACAGTTTCAACGTAAAAGTCTAACAAGCTCTCTCGCTCCATCCTAGAGCTTGAAAATAAAATGATGAGATTTCAGCTCCGAAAAATTAGACTGCTATACTTTGTAAGTGTGTGATACTTACAAAACTTGTTAGTAAAACTAACGTTGCATTGCAAAAATGTTGAAATGACCATAAACTGAATATAGTCGGTATACTAACGATATTATGACAAAGATTATCAATAAATATAAAGCGAATAATTAAAATAGCCACTGATTTTTACTTTAAAAATGTCGCCATAAATTCCAAAGAAGATTAAACAAGGGTATTTACTTTAATATTGAACTACTACACATAAAGTTTACATAAATAAACAAAACCTCTATCTATACTTATTAATTTCATAAATGCGAAAGTAACTGATTACTCAGGTCATTTGTTTAAAAAGTACCTACGCGTTAACCGATTTAAATGAAATTAAACATACACAGACATCTGACGATACTTTTTATCAATTTTCCACGCAGGTGAGTGAAACCTGGGGCAGAAGCACTTGAGTACAAAGACGAAAATCATTTTTCTACATAAAAACTTGTTATCTCGAAACGCACTTTGATTGAGTTATCGCATTTTGGCTTCCAAAGCCAGTATAGGAAATCTGACGCAAAAACGGTTGTCCAACATAAGCTTACAGGGTTACATGCGCGACAAACTTGCGAACACACCTGGCTAGTACAGACGATGCAAAACCGCTCGGACATTATATCTTACTAACATAATATTCACACCAACCACCACAGAATAAAGTCGAACGTGGCATGTTATTTAAATTAAGTTTCTCATACACTTTATGTGAAGCAGAAACATTGAGTGTGGCGTCGCGTCGTTAGGGTACAGGCAGAGATGCATTTATTTATGAAATGTAAATTCATCTGATTGTAATAACAAAACTCGAGCCACTGCTCTCTATATTAAGATGTATTATTTGCATACTGTATGCTGAACGTGTGACCGCGTGTTTGTTATTGCTAAGCTGCTGTAACGGACTGGCTGAAAATTTGTGACGATTATGCGCGTTTGTTACGTTAGAATAAGCTCGTAATATTTTTATTTAATTAATAAAAATTTACTGGTGACAAATAGCAATCATACAATTTTTTATTTCTTTTAAAAATGTTTGGCTTTATTAACCTCTCAGACACCAGTGTACCGAATACAGCACACCTCATACCAGTTAACTTAAACCTCATTAAGTAAAAATAAGGTTTAAGTAAGCTGGTAACGAAGTGTACCGAATTCGGTACACTTGTGCCTCAAAGGTTAAAGAGCACAGATAAATATGACAGATGCGGGAAAGTTTGAAAGAATTACGGTTGCCCTGAAACGCAAAGAGCAACTGAAGGACGCAGGTGGACAGACAAAGTCTGACATAACCTCTCGCTCTACCATAGAGCGGGAAAACTAGTGCGACTCACCATCAACGATTGCATCACTGTTTACCATCAGGTGGGATCGCAGACAAGTACTGATTTATATCATTAAAAAAAAGTCATTGAAAAATTTCCCACATCTAAAAAATACCCTAAAGCGGGAAAATTCATTGAATCCACTTCAAAGAAAAGCTAGATGTGACAATTATGACTATTTTTCGCGAATATTACATTGTTAGTTCAGTTACGTAATTTTAAATACGTTTATTTTCTGACAAAAAAGCTAAAATCATGTGACAAATAATTATTCAATTTCAAGACAGTTTGATCAAAATCTCGACATCGAAACACCAATATTTCATATTTAATCCACTAAAATTCAGCAAACGTATGACAAATATACGAATCACGAACTCTAGAACAGTAATTTATCAGCCACTGAACAACGGTTTGCACGACAAACCTAATACTATACGACTTTATATAAATACCTACAACAACGTCATTATGTACCTACCGGTAGTACAATCGTCATAGAACACAAACATCGGTCAATTTTTATCGATAGAATATCGAAACTAATCAATCAACGCTAATATAATAAAATACATGAACCGCACACGACACCGATACCGATATCGTGAGGTAGGGATGTCGGTAATGACTAAAAGTATCGATATTTTATAATAAGTAGCTGCTGCTATTGGCTTTGCCCGGATAAAAATAACATACAAAAAGGGGATCATATTCTTCCTTTTTGGTAACAAAGTGGTCGTGGTCATCACTTCAAGTGTTGGTGGCAAACTTCACAACACGCCGCCTCGTGCATTCGTGCAGAGATGTTGAGCCATTTACTGCTTTTATAAAGTCAGTCCACCTTATAGACGATCTTCTTCGTGGCCTCGTACCCTCAACTGTTCTCTGGACCACAAATCGCTTAATAGCCACTTCACCTCGGTGGCATACGTGACCAAAAAAGGTGACAATACGAGACTGTACCAAAGATGATAAACGGTGCTTAATACCGACGGGATCATACTCCCGGGATAAAATAGTTATTTGTTTTACAAGAGTGCAAAGTTGCTTTTTAACCGCGTGCTCAATTTTGATGACAGAGCAAGCGAAGGATTCAAAAATTAGAATCCTGAGCGTTGGTGAGAGAATCAACAGAGCACGAGGTGAAAAATATTTGCACTTGAGTGCAACACGTAATTTTTCATCCCACCTCAGCGAGGAAATGACTAAATGCAAAAAAAAAGTACACCAAGGAGGTTATGAGTCTGAGTTTTTAACAAATTAAAAAAAAATGTATGACAAATTTGGTACCATGGAGGTAGAAGAAACTAAGTTTAATGATGTTTTGAATTCATAAACTTAGTGTACGCGATGTTCTAAATTCAATTTACTTTATCTCTCTAGAGAATAAAAACAGCTTTTGCTCTCAGATATCGAAGAGAAAAAGTACTCTTTCCGAGATGGGGGGATGAAAAAGTATATTATGTGCATTCCAGGACATGGTCTAGCCGTGTGCCAAGGTTTATCTAAATCCGATTAGCTAGTAAGAAAAATGTGTATGTCGCAATCTTTAAAGCGAAAGTTTCTCCTTGAAAAATCATCTCTTAGTGCTAGCCTAGGACATAAAAGGAAACCTTTTGCAAAACTTCACGCTTCTTGGCCCTATAGTTTCAAGAGTACGTTGGTCTGATATGTATCTGGTTTTATTATAAGTATACGATACTCGTTACTTTTATATCGATAAATCAAAATATTAAACACAGCCAAAAAAAAAACAATATCGATACATCAAAAATCAATAACATCGATATATTTTCGACAAGCCTATCCACCGTGAGGTGGCGCGTGCGCAGACCGTTATAAAGGATAACTTTAAAAAAAAAAGGTGTGACGTAACGATTCGTGACTCCACACGGCGGCGCGTGACTCTTGTGACCACTTGCCGACGTTTGCTCTGTGTTTAATCGGTCTTGCCCTCAGACTCTATAGTTAAACAATAGTTAACGGTTTTTCGGCATTTTTTGAGGCGAACTTTGCATGTTTTATCGGTTTTTTGCTGTTAGGAAGGATGGAACTACAGATTTGATTAGAACGTCGTGATCTTAAATTGATTTTATATTTAGTTTGAGTTTTTTTTTCTTTAATCCAGTTTATATTTTCATATCCAATATTAACAAATGTCAAATTGTATTAACTGTATACACCTGTAATTGACATATTTGCTAATCTAAATCGATCTAAGCTGTACAATCTAATCGTACTTGTGTAACTCTTGTAAACATGTTGTTAGTATTCTAATAAATCATATTTAACCTGGCTTGCATAATTGAAAAAAGTTTGCAGTCAGATCAAAAAATCATAAATATATAATTTAAGAAAGAAAGAAAACACGTTTTTTTGGCACATCGGTACATACAAAGAAATAACAAATTATAGAAACTACTTAATCTTAAAACACATCCACATTGTGTGTCTCACGGCTGCGCCAAATAGGTCCAGTTCAGCATAAAATGTGTTTGCGTTGAAAATGATTTGGTTTTTTTTCTATTATAACAATACTACTTTCAATAACATCAACACTATGATTACATCCTCTGTATAACTTTTGCGGGAGATAGTATCAGACTCTTACTGACTAAAAACCCACCCCGTTCCTTCGTGCCTTCATACTGGGGCTGAGCTAATTTTCGAAACCAACCCTGGCCCCAGTAGGCTTCGACCCAGCTGGGCCCCTGCTGTTGCTGACAACTCCTTGAGGCGCGCGGGAACAGCGCGTGCCGTCGACGACTTGGGCTCGGACCGGACAGTTACCGAACGGTCGGACAGTGAGCTACCCATTGCTCGCCGTCCGCAAACCCGCGCCTACGGTGGTCAGAAATCGGGATCGGAATCACGGCGATGGCGAGAGCGCCTTTGCCTGATGCGGTCGGCCTCCTCCTTTACTAGCATTACTGCTTTGCAAAAGGAGGCGACCGCCTGCCACTCCTCCTCGCTCCGGACCATGGCCTGAACCAAGGGCCGCCGCGAGAGGTCTCCGCCGCCGATTACCCTCACGAGGGCACGGCGATGCTCCGTCCAAGCAGAGCACACCTCAACTGTGAGCTCCACCGTGTCCTCCGGGCGTTCCGCACAGTGGCGACACCCGAACGTACCAAAACCTAGTGCTTATTATTATTAGCACAATCCTTACCACTAACAATAAAAACATTCCCATATTACTACTTCTCAATTTAAAATTAAATTCTTACGCCCATTCACAACAGACTGTCAAATAATGAAACAGTCTGACAACGAAAGACATTCAAACTTCAACAGATAAAGCCAAATGCAGAAATCAAAACACTATCGCACTTGACAATTCAATAACCGAATCACAAAGACGATTGCGGCGAAAATCGGAACTAATTTCCTAATGAAGAAAGTACGACTACTAGCGCCATTTCAGGAGTAACATTGTAGGACTGTGTATCAGGTCACGAGAACTCACGACAAAGCCTTATCTATGTAGAAAGTGGTTCACTGTTGACTTCAAGAGTCTGTATGGTTCTGATGGATTTGGTTCTACGCAACAGATAATAAGTCACGATTGATTGCCCTATACTGTTATAAACTTACATTGTTTTGGAATTAAGGGATAAGCGGTAGCGATATCAGAAGCGCTGATATATTTATGTATTAATTTATTTAAACTTCATGTCCAGTAGTGGTACATATTCGTACTTAGTGCAGCAAGGCAGTCTCTCCCAGTCAACCTTTGGGTTAAAAAAGATAACACTGTAGTAGGTTTGCACAATAAACAAAAACTTCAAACGCTACAAAATAAACACTTTAAATACCTTCAGGGGTCTTACTATTACTTATTAAAATGTCAGGCGTGCGAGCGAGAAAGAGGGATAGAAGGTATACGCCCTATAGAGCTCTATCTCTTTAACAGTTCGGCCGCAATTTCGTGACGACCTAAAGTCAAATAGATCGCGTTAAGAGGCTGCTTTTCCACTCGCCTATCGTAAACATCAAGCATGGTTTAAAAGCTTGTTACTTCATCTAATGCAATCCAACGTGATGTTTGACGAAAAGGCAACGCGAAAAAAGAGTTGGCATTCAGTAATTCCGTTTTATACTCGAAAATTTTACAAAACTCGTTCCCGGCAATACGTGTTTTTTTAAACACTTAAAAGTTTTTGAAAAACATTGTCATTATTTAGAATCTTGATAAAATTTTCTAGGCTTGTGTAGTTGTATTTTTTTTATTTTTTTATTAAATTATAAAATGTCAATGTTCATGCAAAAAAGCCAATTTTCAGAGGTTTTAACTGGATTAGTTTTACACAAATTTATAAATTGATGTCCATAGAAGCCTAGATAATATCCACAAGATACTGTGTTTCCAAAATATCTGATGAAAAATGTGTAATAACGACATATTCGCGTAAGAGCGGTTGTATGAAAAACAGTGAAAATGTATATCGAGATGCATCCCTTTAAGAGCTCGTGGTAGGGTCGTCTCATTCCGTATTGTGTTTCACGCGTGCTTCAAATAGCTGTCAACATAAGTTACAGGGCCGATGTCTACTAGATCTGCGGGATTGTTCCTAACAGCCCATTTGCGACCTTGCCACTGTAAGCGGTAGCTAAGCGCAAGGCGGCGAGCGGTCAAAACCAAATGTATGAAGATGTTTGAAGCACGCTACGAAACGCTGGTCATAGCGTCGCTCGTCCGATTTTCGATACCGCCCCACCAACAGGGCATAACAGTCATGGTGGTCTTGAAACTCACCCTCGAGTTTCAAGACCACTATAACTCTTACGGCCCTAACTCTTAACTTAAGAAGCCCGGGTAAGTTTTAGTTTAAAATATGGCACTCCAAAAAAAATTATTTAATTATTTGTTTTCGTCGAGTTGTTTCAATAACATTACATTTCAATAGGCTGAAGTAAAATTGTGAAGTCTAAACTGCATCGTAATAAACGCTGAAAAAAGAAATAGTCACGCAAACTTGATCAGTCAACCAGTAGAATAATCATGATAATTGAAAAAACAGACTATCTGCCCAAATTCAGGGACAAGTCAACAATAGTTTTCACTGCTAGTTTTTTCTTCTGTCTACTACTATAGTTACAATATGTATATCTGCAACATAAAGAAATTAAAATAGAATAAACTTTATTGTACACTAAAATTTGCCGCCAAGCCTGTTCCATTCTCAAATTACAAGACGTACGGCGATACGCCACCATACTCGCAAAACGTTTTGGAAAAATATTTATTGTGCGTACAGCTAAGGAGTGGAATTCTCTGCCTGCAGGAGTGGAAGTGTCTGTTTCCAGACAGTTAGAAACTAGAGGTCTTTAAGTCAAGTGTGAATAGGTTACTTCTAGGTGATGTGCTCCATCGTCGACCACATCATCACTTACCATCAGGTGAGATATTCGTCGTCAAGTCCAAGCCTATCAACAAGCCAAAAAATTGTAACATGTCTTAAAATTTTACACAAACTTAAATCTATAGGTACAATGGCGGTCATTCACTGATATTGATATCTACCAGACAACTCCTGAGTAGGCTGTAAAAATTTAAAATAAAAAGAGAGTCGTCTGCAATGTACAGCTAACAAATTAAAATATAACATACATAGACGAAAATTATAGAACTAGGGCCAGGTTAAGTGAAAATAATCCCCCTGGCACTGGAATGCAAGGCAAATAAGGAACGAGTGGGTTTTAGTCAGTAAAAGTCTGACATGAGAGCGGGAGAAATCATTGGATAATTTCTCAGCTTTAAAAAAGCTAATTAGGAAAAGGTTATGAGGAGAGAAGATGAGATTTTTTACCAAAAACAATGTAATTTAAACGTTATATAATTCAATACTTTCTTGCCTACCTAAAATGCTCCAGGACATTACCAATCGTAACCCTCCCAACACACATCGCTTGCACCACACCACATCACACGTCTGGGCGTATCGTCATACTTCGATAATCTTACATCGCATCCGGCTAATCTGCCGTCATATTTTGTACGGGGGCGTCGCGTTGACGTAACCAATCGGTTCTCGAGAACTTTTTGTTATAATTCCTTAAGTACTTGTATGTCAATTTAATTCTTTTTAATTCTAATCTGGGTAGAGGATTGAGATCTTGTTTGAAATGCGAGAAACGGGTTATTAAGTGATGCTGGGTGACGGACCTCCCGATAGATGAGTGATGTAAATGAGCTGTATTTCTAACTTGACGACAAGTGTCGCCTATAATTTTGATAAGACTCAGTGGCGTAGATCGATAGATGTGGTTAGCTTAGGACTGCTCTATAGCCTGTATTTTGAAAAAAAGGAAGCTAAATCTGAATATAGCTCTGGAAAAAAATCGCTTCTTTTATTCACTTTAGTTAATGTTGCTTATGTATAAAGAAGCACACACATAATTAAATTACAGATCTTTTCTTTTAGATTATTATTTTACAACTTGACAATTTTCTCACTGCACTGAACCAGATATAAATTATGGATTTTTGTTTTGTAGACCGGCAGCAATTATTTGAAGATTGACCAATCTTCAAATAATATGTGGGAGGAAGGGAGTCGAACTTTTACTGACGAAACCTACCTGTGTTTCTGCGGCTGCCCTTTGCGTTCTTTTCCGGTCGTCCGGTGACCGTCCGCACCAAGCTCGAGTCGTCAACGCCGCGTAGTTTTCCACGCGCGTCTCAAAGAGATGTCAGCAAAATCGTAGCAGACCAGCATGGTCGAAGTCTAATGAGGCCATGGGTTGTACAAAAGTGAACCTCGAGGCCCTGGAGCGGAGGCTAAATAAAGAACATAGAAGTGCGTTAGTAAAAGTCTAACACGCCCTCGCGCTTCGCCCTAGAGTGGGATGATATTGGATCATCATCATCATATTGGCCGAAAGACGTCCACTGTTGGACATAGGCCTCCCCCAAGCGTCGCCACAACGACCAGTCCTGTGCATCACGTATCCATCGGATTCCCGCGACCCTGACCAGGTCATCGGTCCACCTTGTTGGAAGCCGTCCAACGCTGCGTCTTCCGGTACGTGGTCGCCACTTCAGAACCTTTCGTCCCCATCGACCACCTGTTCTGCGTGCAATGTGCCCTGCCCATTGCCACTTAAGTTTGGCGATTCTTCGAGCTACGTCGGATATTGGATATTTAGATGACTTCCCACCTAAAAAAAGGGGTTGCGGTAACTCTCCCAAAATACCTTTACGAGCCCCGTACCGTTTTGCATATGATGCCTAATTAGAACGTCTACAAAATATATACAACTCTTCAGCCACCAAAGTACTTCCTACACAATTAGCATAGCAGTCATTCAAAATTGCATTCAGAAATAATGTTGTCATACAATACTGTGCTCTATTTAAGATCATGATACAATCTGACCTACAGACACAGACATCATTTAAATATATCTTGTTAAGTAGATTAAAGTTTTTACGCAACGATACAATGATATTTTGTATCTAGTTATTGTTTCCTGGCGTATTCATAGTAGGGTTGTGACGTTGAGTTAGTGATTTCGAAGTTGTTTGTGGAAAATGTATGTATCTTAAATGTATCTTTGTGTATGAAGTTATGGGTAAGGGGGATGGTTCTTGTATATTTAGTTGCATACAATGCGTCAGTCTTCTTTATACTTCTGTTGAACAGAAGTATTTGTGTTTAGCTTTATTTGTTTTTTAATATATATTTATTAAATAATTTACCGGGTCAATATTTTGTCTTGATTAATGTCAAAATTAGTTAATCTCTCAAATAGTTTTTCATAGGTTTTTTAAGACATTTAGTATTTCAAAATGTTTTTTTTTATTGTCGTCCCACCTACACGCACAAAACGTTTTTGAGAACACATTCATTGTGCGTAAAGCTAAGGAGTGGAATTCCTTGCCGAGGTCTGTGTTTCCTGATGGCTACAACCCGGGAATCTATAAGTCAGGAGTGAATAGGTTTCTTCTAGGTAAGGGCGTTCCATCGTATCGTCGACCGCATCGTCACTTTCTATTAGGTGAGATAGCGGTCAAGTGCGAACCTATCAACAATAAAAAAAGGTATTTATTATATAATCTATATCGGTCATTGTTAAAAATAAACACAATTTTGCTTTACCCCACGTCATTAACATTTTGACTTTGCGTTCAAGACTTCAAAATAGAACCAAGAAACAATCAATTCATTTATTTTTACAAACATTATACAAATGCACCACCTCAATTCTTTTCCAAATAATTTAAAACCAAAACCATTAATCACAAATTCATAACCACACACGGCGCATCGATTCATCCCAACTCGATTCTCTTCACAAAATCGATACTATGAATACGATAGTTCAATACACAATAAAATATCGTTCAAGGTTGCTCAAATCCGGATCGAAGATCGCGCCAGTGAACGGCTGAACTGTGAACTATTGTGTGGAAGTTATCCATTGTAGTTAAAAGTTTAAAGAATGTCATAGTACCACGCCCCACGGCGGCAACAGCTGGGGAATGGGTCACAGTGTGTCAGTGGTAAAAGCTTTTTAAAGGCCTTGATGTTATGAGATAGGTATTGTGATAGTGATATGGTTTTGTGTGAATGTGCTGTAGTAGCTGGGGTGAACACGTGTGATGTTTCAATCTTAAGTAGGACACTTACTACTTAGATGCAATGTGTACATAAGTCTTCTCAGATTTTTGACACGTGTTTGTCTTACAGGACATAGTCATTTTCGCGCAGTCCCCTGTATTTTAGATGTTGCAAATTTTAATCGTTTCTGAGATCACGGGTATAATGACGCGTATTCGTCATTACACAAAACTATGTCCACGGACGCATAGCTTCATAGACGCGACACGACGACACGACGCTGGCGCTTCTTCGACAGAGGTTCATAATTTTGTATGTGAGTTTCACGCATGCGTACACCAAGCGTTTAGTGACGAATACGCGTCTATGAAGCTACGTGTACAATAGGGTAGATTCCAGGGTCAAAATAATTACATTTTATTTAGTCCGTATTTTAGATTATAAAAAAATATTGGACACGTATTTTTTATTTTTTCGATTAAACAAAAAATAAAAAAGATATAGCCCATTAAAGTTACGTGTGACGTCACCCCGTGCGAAAAAATGCCGCACGGCGTGACGTCATACGTAACTTTAATGGGTTATATCTTTGTCATTTTTGGTTTAATTTACAAATAAAAAAATACGTGTCCCTTATTTTTGAATAATCTAAAAGACGGACTAATTACATTTTTTACGGCAACTAGCCTATTTTAAATGAAGGTATTTTATTGACACACCCTACTAAAAAACTTTCCTACCAACCTCCTCGAGACGAAAAACAGTTTTATATTTATCACAATATGCCTGACTAATGCCTAATCCAAATTTTTTTCTTTCTAGGTAATACTAGTCCGCGGCCACTACGTGTCGTACCTGCCACTGTGTAGCCGCAACGAGCCAGTGTTCCTGGCGGTGTGCACGCCCCTGGCCATGCCGGAGACGCGCGAGTGCGTGGTGCACGGCGCCACCAACGTCTTCACCACCGTGCACGCCATGGACATGAAGATCCTCCATATTGATACCAAGTAAGTAGGAACCGCATTTTGTCCTTATGATTTCTTTAAGTTTGGTTATTCTTTGGGCTAAATCGGTAACTTGCTTTTACTGCGGATATCTTCATCCCTGATGCGACTACGCAAGGAAACTCCGAGCATGACCCTTTTCATTGTCCTTTAGGTGACTTTAAGCGTTCTACCACTTACAGTTGCCATCACGGATCTTGAACACTTGCGCAGAAGTCAAATATTCGGTCTCTTTAGTAGTGCGAAGTGCGACGCGGGGGCAGGGAGTGTCAGTGATTGGCTGGCCGCGCCATCGCGTCTTAGACGTCACTCCTGATTCGTTCACTGCGTTGCAGCATGTATCAAAATCCGTGATGGCAACTGTACTAAAACATAAATGGTTTCCAAGGAGTTTTTGGGAACACATTCATTGTGCGTGTAGCTAAAGAGTGAAATTCTGCTGAATTATGTACTTCGTAAAAGCCACTAACTCGGGGTCTTTAGGTTAAGAGTGAAGAGGATACTTTTAGGCATGTGTTCTATCGTCGACCATATCATTGACCACCATCATTTGAGAAAATGGACCAAGGCGAGCCTACCAAAGAAAAAAAATTAATAAAGTAAAACAGTAAAATGACTATTATTGTGTGTACAATAAAGAATATATGAATATACTAAACATATAAGAATATTTAGTTCATTCAAAAAAAATAGATATCGCTTGTGAACGCTCATACATTTGTCAGTCTTTATACGAATCAAGACATAGAAACTTTGTTAGGATCTTGGAAGCTTTATTGCAGATCATGGAAATCAGCTTTGAGACCATGACTATGAAGACCAATTATTGAAGTGAAGCTTCTAAAATGTTTATGTTCAGGAGGGATCGTTTTTCGGCTAGTATTAAGTGGTAAACTGTAAGGGTGAAAGGATACTGCAACGGAAAATGCTATCATAGAATAGTAACTTTTATTAGTAAGAACCTCAAGATTCATAGTACAACAGTAGAAATGTACACCGAATAATGAACTTCAAGATACTACAAAGACAAGACTATATAATAGTCCAACAAAATCAAGCACTAACGCCCAACGCGATCTAGATTTACATGAACTGCGACAAATAAACACCCTACTGGTTCAAGGCCCCACAAACAATACACTATGTGTAACTGTCACAGGACCAGTGTACATCAAAGGCTGAAAATGTATGACAACAGCTCTATTGAGCTTGCTTCATATTCATGCGTGTCGTCAGTTCGTCACCGACATTCAATGGCACGAAATAATAAGACGAGTTGAAATATGCAATAGTATAGAGATGAGTCGCAGTCGACATTCAAGTACAAATAATCTTTACGTTTTTTTATGCAGCTGTCGACTTGAAATGTGGAATTTATACGTAGAGAATAATGTTGTTCAAGGGGTGTTGCCTCTGAATGGTGACTGTCATTGATATAGTCTTCAGAAGTGTAATTTGCATTTGCTGCGGAATCATTGGATACTTATTCATCATTTGTTTTAGTAGTGTCATTTATATTTGATGCAGAATTATTGAATGTTCGATCTTCATTTGCTTCAACAGTTTTATCATCGGAAGCAATAAAATTTCAATTTTTCACGTTCCCTATGTGCATGACAAAAATGTCAACTAATAAATATACAAAAATAGATCACAATATCAAAATTGGTAAAAAGCAAACGAGATATAACAATTTTAAACAAATATATCTTTTTGTCTCCGTTTTCTATGGAGGCCGTACGAGTATCATGGCCTTTGACGTCAAAGCCCATGTCAGACTCACTTTCTTCTAAGCAGCTTTGAAGCTTAATAACTTCGTTGCTGATGAAGATATTAGATTTTTTTTCATATTTGTTTCAGCATCATCATCGTCTTAGCCGAAAGACGTCCACTGTTGGACATAAGTTTCCTCTAAATTTGTTTAATTAATTATTTAATTATGTAAATTAAAAAAAAAATGCATTCTTATTCTCTAAAGTAATGTTCAATTAAATTAAGATCTTGACGGAACCTAACCTTTATGTCCAATAATTTCTCACGGTTGATCTATGTGTCTCCCTACGTGCCCTTATAAGCACCCAACTCAGCCAATAACAACATAATTAATATCTAATTTATTCGAATGCTCAAGCCATCGGGCCTTTCATTGCACTATATTTCCGTGTCTGGTGTTGAAATGTAAACACGGCTGTCACCTGCTCGGAAGCGGACAGACTTTGCATACAATGACAAAGTTACAAGCTCCCGTGCAACTCTGGATTAGAGCGTTGGACACACTGACTTATCTTAAGATCTGTTGCTAGCTTTCAGAACTGTTGCATAGGAATTAATCAAAAGGGGATCAAAAGTACCTTTGTGCTAAATTTATGAAAGCAAAGAGAAACCGTTATTTTCCCTGTAATAGAATCAAAAAAATAAATTACATAAAGTAATGCGCCTGGCTGGGTTTGAATCGATGCTCACTAAACTGTGAAAGAAAACGTCGTGAGGAAACCGGCATGTCGAAAAACCAAAAATTCGAAAACATGCGACATACGCCAGCCCGCATTTGGCCCGCGTGGGGATTACAGCCCATGCCCTCTCCTAGAGAGGGGGCCTGAATCCCAAAAGTGGGAACATTATAAGCTTGATTATGAGTATCAATAAATATAAAACCTATTTTTTTTTTTGCAGTTCATCCAGATCACACTGTGCCTTTCGATAGCCATTGGTTTTTTTACAAAGTTTTATCACGTGTTTATTTTACGATGTGCAATAAAGTACACTTACTTTATGCACTCATCCCACACATCCTACATATCATAAAAGTGAATCCACCACATTGTCTTAGCTCATCTTCAAGTATTTTTTTTTGTCAACGTTAAACACATATGACAATTTCACTAGAAATTAGACAATAATAATAACTCAGTTTTTACTAATGAAGAAGTAAATTCTCATCAAATACATCCAGTAGTTGCATTCAAATAATCACATATTATGCAGATATTCGAATTCTTCAATACCTTTAACATATTTATAATCGAATAACTACATAGTTCTTCGAATATTAGAATCAATACGACTCATAGCAACTGTAAACCTATCAAAGATATGTAATGTTATTTATTTACAACTATTTGCAGTCAACATTTCCAATAACTTAACTTGATTTAAACATAAAATACATACGGATTTAACATAAGTTATGCTGAGAATGACGCCATACAGCGTCTCCCTTATAATTAACAGACAAGTCGATATGTTTTCTAAAAGATACATAAAATTAAAGACACATATTCAAAGCCAAACAAACATTAAGCTGCAATGTTTAGCGACTTTTTGGAGAGACTAGGGTTTACTTCCAAAGTCAAAGTCAAAGGCAAAAGTTTTTTATTTCACATAGGCCTACATGGGCACTTATAAAACGTCAGAAGCTAGTGCACGGTTCGAAATTGGTCGTTTCCTATGGAGAAGATCCGGCAAGAAACTCCATGGTTACTCTTTTAAAAAAAATGGTTGTACTTACAATATTTCCATATTACAGTATTAATAGGTATTATTTAAGAACAGTGTAAACCGGTCTATATTGTACTCAAACGCATAATAAAAATAATCATCTCATCATTCCGAAAGGGAACCCCGAAGAAGGAATATAAATGTGGATTTAGTCAGTAAAAGTTTACCACGCCCTCGTGCTCTGTCTTAGGAGCAGGACAAGCATTAGATAATTTTCCAATTTGAAAAAAAAAGCACTCGAGAGATCGACGTTCTACATCAGTTAAATTCAAAATTGCTGTTAAATCCATTGCGCCAAACTTAGGTATGCCTGAATTAGTCATATGTAGCAGAAATTACTACCAAGTGAGGAGAACTTAAAAGCGCAGATAAACTTAAAAAAATAAATGATTCGGGCTCTTCAGGTAGAGGTTTGTTAAGATAAAAGCCTTTCAAAACATTAGAAATATTGAAAACCTGCTTCTACCCCTATCGCCTAAATGGCTTGCAATATAGTGTATTTCGAACTGGTGTGGAAAAGTGTAGCGGCTTGCCCACGTCATAATTTATTATAATTTTTATTTATTGTAGGCTGGTCGCACGACAACCCTCACCAACGCGTAAAATTAATCTATGAGCCATTTCTCACAATAGTTTGTTTTAAAATATTATACTTATCAAGTTTTACCCTTTTTTTAGTACTATTTCGCGCATGTGTTCCGCCTCGACTGTAATGCCAAATGTTGAAAGTCTTATATCATAGACAACAAAATATAGGTTGCCATTTGTGCGTTGCAATGTAAATTTTAGAGTATCTTCGCGTGTACTGAAGATATCACTCGGATTTGTTCAAGGAAACAGCTCAAATACTCCACTTGTCGAAACTAATATCTGGAATCTGGGACAACCTATAAAGACGAGTAGAACACACACACACACACATCCATAGATCTTTATAATTGCGCGTTATCAAACAACCCATTTCGTCACCAGTGAAGCCTTGCCTTATAATGATCTATGATTTATATGTTAAGCGGATCACGCACGACCATATGTCACAAAGTCTATAATGTTCTATTGCATCTGGTAGTCGTAAACATTATTGTTCTGTCTTTAGCGACATTATGCGGTTTTCAATGAGCTCTACGTCACACAGATGCAAATATTCACTTGTTTAGTTATGAGTTGTTGCCGTACGCTTAGCGGGTGATTTTAATATTGATTATTAATATTATAATGATGTGAAGTTTGTTGGCTTTGTGTTGAATGATGGATGTATTGTTATTTGTATTGTTTTTGTATTTTTCTTCCTTTATATCAACTTCTAGTTACCATTAATTATTGCTTATTCTTGACCTATTGTTCTTAAATTCTTTGTCTTTAATATTAATCTCTGATTATATTATTGATACTACTTCGTATAGTACGATGGTTGATTTATTCTTATAAGTATTGTTCTTGTATGTTTCTTCATTGATAACAATTTCTGGTTATATTATTAATACTACTATCGATACTACTTTGTGTGGGTCAATGTATACGTCATTTTTGTAATATTTGTTTTTGTGTTCTTCTATCTTTTTGTTGATAAATGAAGTTTATTTTGCAAATAGGTAAAGTGTGAATTATATCACATTTTCAGTTAGTGCAAGGACTTGTCAGTTTTCGTGTAGCTCAACTTAGAACTAGTAAGGAACACACACATGCGTCGATTTCTGGTTATATAATTGATACTGTTAAAATTTGTATTTGGCAATTAATAATGAACGGTAAATTACTTGAATTGCTTCCATACTCAGCATTTGGATAGACCAATGGTCTGCAGACTTAAATATGACCTTCCTAGATAACCTGTTTTTTTTTTTTAAATTGTTCTTTAGTTTCCAATAGCTGCTTGTATTAAAGCGATATCTAGCACTTTAGACTGTAGAGGAAGTGGAATTCTGTCTGCGAAAATGTTAGTCAATAAGACCAAATGGATTGGTAAACGTTACCAAAATGCCATGTAGTTAACTCCTCACCCTTATTAACAAATGGGCAATCATCGTCGCTGACAGAACGACGATTTATCTAGAGTCTCTTTATAGACAAACAAGCTTCTGCCACTGACTTTGCCAGTTTAAGTTTAGAAGTAAAAAAATATTCCAAGGTAACAAACCGCTAAGATAAAAATTTTGTAATACTATTCCAGGTAACCGTGTTCTAATTTTCTTCCAAATCCATACAGCCGTTAGAGTGTGAAGGAGTAACAAACGTACATTATACAAACTTTCGGCTTTAAAATATTACTACAATTGCCGGCACGGATCTTGAGCGCTGGCTTCAAGTTGCGCAGAAGTCAAATATTCGGTCTCTTTAGTGGTGCGAAGTGAGACGCAGGGGCGGAGAGTGTCAGTGATTGGCTCGCCGCGCCATCGCGTCATAGACGTCATTCATGATTCGTTCCTTGCGCTTGCTGCATGTATCTAACAACGACGACGATTGGCTCGCCAATGTATGGTATGCGCGAAGCGATCCCCACTCTGACGCCGAGCGCTCAAGATCCGTGATGGTAATTGTATGTGACTTGATTAATATATCATGCATGACTTGTAAAATCGTTTCTAACTTAACATTGCCCAAAAAACCACACCGTACTGCTACATCTTCGTACAAAAATAAAAAGTTTAAAAATAAATTGATTGATTGTTTTTACACCAAGTGTCTGCAGCCTTGGATATTAGAGTCATAATATTGCATTTTAATCCCTATCAAATATCAATAGCTTCTAAGAAATGTACTCTTAAATGATTGAACTGTTAAATAGGTAATATGATTATTTATCAATCATTGGAAATCGAATGCATTTAAAAGGTTAATAGTCAACTGTGCCAGTTTTGTTAACGGCAGAGTTATTTGAATAATTGTGTGTTTAGTGTGAAGAATGATGTCTTATAAATGGTATAATTAAAATAAGGTAAATACATAAATAATTGTGATAATCGTAGCCTGTAGTATTTTTTTTACGATAGAACGTCCTTAAATAACTATTTAAAGATGGATGGATTGTGTGAGAAGTGATATGAAAGAAAAGGGAGTTAGTGATAGCGTGACGAGTGACAGGACAGAATGGAAGAAAAAAACGTGTTGCGCCGACCCCAAATAAAACGGGACTAGGGCAGAAAGATGATGATGATGATGTCCTTAAATAACTACTACGGTTCTGGGTAAAGTGAGTGGGCGCGTCAGATATTACCGACTAAAACTCACGTGTGTTCTTTCAGTTGCCCTCTGCATTCTAGGGCCGCAATGACTCTTCCGAACAATCCCGCACATCGGATTATTCCAAAATCCATATAGGTACATAGCATAGCGTGTTTAGTGTGTAGGCAGCGGGAGCAAGATGATACGGTTGCCTCCACGTGCGAAGCAGTAATGCTACCGATGGAGATAGCCACAACCGCGAGGATCGGACATCCTCACGTACCAAACGCTGCTTCAGGAGACACCCCGGGGAACGGAAACCGCTGAGCAATCCCTGGCCTTTGTAAACGCAGTAAAAGGTAGCTCACCAACCCGCCGTCAGATGAGGACCGAGCCCGAGTCGTCCATAGCGCGTAGTGTATCACGCGCGCATCAAAGAGATGTCAGCAAAACCGTAGGGGCCTTTTTTTTTCGATGCGAAAAATCATCCTATGACAACCCCCGCTCTTGGGCGGAGCGGGAGATAGTGTCAGACTCTTACTGACTAAAAAACCCCAGCAGGGCCGACCCACGCTACTCGCCGTGGTCCTAGAACACAAAAGGCAACGGAAGAACATAGGTAGCATTCAGTCAATAAAAGGCTGACACGACCTCCCGCACAACCCTAGAAAGGAACAAAAAAGTTATTAAAAGCCCTAAATAATAACAGTCTCTTTAGACCAAAATTAATTTAATCAGAACAATCATTTCAAAACAATCTACCTTTACTCTTGTCAGACAAATAATATTAATGCAAATCTAAAACGAATTTATTCCTAATTACGCCACTATCAAAACGTTATATCTATTGCCGTTTTCAAAAATGACAGTCGCAAATACGTATTTAGATAAATATAATGAGTTATTATAACCGCACTTACTTTTGCCAATGACCCACATATTGAGAAGAAAACTCTTAACTTCAAGCATTTAATAGCTAAAGATAAATGCAAATATTAGTGTCATATCGATTACAATCGCTTTATCAGTCAATCAGATAATAGTTAACTCTTATTGTGTTGTAATAAGGTCGATATTATTTGTATAGAGATAATGGAACTGTTGGTAACGATACAGCAGGTAATCCACTTGTAATTTTGAAGATATTTACGTTAGTTAAGAAAACAAATTGTTATGTGTATGAGCCAATCGCTACTGTTGCTTTGTGTATGCTTAAGGTCAAGAATGAATACCTAAGAAAAAAAAACAATGTTGCAGATTGTACTGCATAGGTTTTAATCGTTGGTATAAATTTGGTGTTGAGGTGTGTCTCCCTAAAGGAAACCATAACCTAACACCTTTCAATCGTGGAAATTACAGTCACAATAGAAAGACAATAGGTGTGCGAACGCCGGCGTTCGCTTGAGGTTTAATGAATTAAACTTTGTTGTTTGTGGGAATCTTCAAATAACTCTTCCCGCTCTGTATGAAGCAAGAGGAAATGTCAGACTTTTACTGACTAAAACTCACCTGTACTCTTTCAGTTGCCCGTTTTATTCCCACAATAACTCTAGCCCTGGTCTATCTAAACTAAATTAAATGAATACTATAGAATGCTATCTCTGAGAGCAGAGTTTGGCTTTTTTCGAGATGAGAAATTATCCAATGACTTCTACCACTCTAGGGTGGGTGAATGGGTGAATTAGATTTTTACTGACTAAATTGCATATGAGTACATTTACAACATTATTTTTAGGATATGCGAAACCTGAAAATAGTTTGTTCAAAATCAGTAACTGACTGGATTCCAATAGTTTTTACACCATGTTATATTTTTCCCCAAAAATATTTAAAGAGGTCACAAGTTGGACACCACCGACACTAAGTACAGGTCACGGAAGGTCATAGCAAGAATTAGGAACGAGCTAACAGCTAAGTGCAAGTGCAAAACTACCCCTGAGTCGCCTGTATGGCCCGGTGACTATGTATTTTTGCTGATAGAACAAGCTCATAACTTTGTGATTTTTCATAAAACAGTTAAGAAATTTTGTACACAAAAATATTAGACACGTGTTTGTGTGCGTGTTGCATAGTTTCGTATATAATAAACCTAATTTTGTATACCTCTTTCACGCTGAAACAGCATAGGGGATATGGATAAAATTTGACACACGAGTAAACCATGTTCTGGAATAATACATCTTCTTCTTCCTGCCCTTGTCCCATCATATTTGGGGTCGGCGCAATACGTTTTTTTCTTCCATTCTACCCTGTCACTCGTCATGCTATCACTAACTTCCTTTTCTTTCATATCATTCTTCACGCAATCCATCCATCTTTTCTTTGGCCTCTCTCTCCCTCTCCACCCATCCACATGTATACTCATAACTCTTTTGGTAACATGCATTTCATCCCTCCTCTTTACATGACCACACCAAGACAAAAGATTCTACTTCAGCTTGTCAGTCACTGGCGCCACTTTCAAACTTCCTCTAATATACTCATTTCTCACTTTATCCAATCTCGTCACACCACACATCCATCTCAACATTCTCATCTCCGCTACATGCAATCTTTTTCATCCGTCTTTTTCTGGAATAAGATATAGAATACTTTTTATCCTGGGGTTATGTTCCCTTGGGATAACTTTTTACTATCACGCTGATGAAGCTGCTGGCAGCAACTAGTGGATTAATAACAATTAAAAACCACAACAAACAAATACCTAAAATTACCAAATCAAGAACGATTAAAAGTAAAATTAAAATGAACTTGAAAACAAACACAATCTGTTGGGGTCATCTCAACCATCAATCATTTGGACCTTGTACAATTACAATGCTTCATTGGGTACTGTTCTATAACGATTGCATAAGAGCCAGAAATAATGGCCTGATTTCTTAATAATCTATATATAGAAGAAAGGAGAAACTGACTAACTGACATATTTATATATTTATACTATTTATTAAATAAGTAGTATCTACCACTAAAGTCCTGTGCGACATATAACTTGTCTATGTTCATTTTAATGTTTTAACGTTTTCTCTTTTTGTGTTATGAAATATTTTGTGTTATGTGTTTAAATAGTGTAATTGGTTTTGCCGTTCTATTTGAATTAAATAAATAAATATTTACGCATAGCAACTACTGGGACTAGAAACATGAAATTTTGCACAAGGCTTCAAGCTCTAAGCTCTGTTTGATACTTTAACTTTTATGGGGTAAAAAGACGAAAAAAAAATTTTGTATGCAAAATTTTATTCTTTGATTAAAATGGTAACTCAAATAAATAAATAAGGTGAATCTTATTCCTTGGATAAACTTGAAACTTGACACAAAATCTAGTCAAGATTATTAATAAAGACTGTCATTATTAATTTTTTAAATCTACCCTCAAAATACGGTTATTAAAAGCTTTATGAAAACTTGCTCGCAATCGAAGTCGCTGGCGAAGCGCTATCTTAGTAACATATATTGTCTATGTTTTTAGTCTCTGATTCTTTACCTTGAAACTAAGCTACTTTTAATAAGATGATTTTTAATTGAACTAAATTCAATTTGATATTTACGAAACTGTATATTCATTACTTCATGTTGTTTTTTTAAGTTCATTAGCGTTATATATTTTTTACGATGTTCAATTACGAATTAATCAAACAAATTGAGAACTGGATACTTGAAAGGACTCTTGCGAACATGCAATGCTGCATACAAATTAGTTAAATTAATTAACTTATCGTAATCTATGCCTCGATGTAGGTACATAGATTCTCACACACTTCATCTTATACTTCAATTTGCGTAAGACGGAGATCCGGGTGTAGTGTGACGTCCAACTGTGAACTGTAATAGGATTGATAATATTTCTCCAAGATCCTACGTTTTTTCAATCTACACTAATATTATAAAGTGGTAAAGTTTATTTTTTTGTTTGTAGGATGTAATCTCTGAAAGTACTAGTCCAATTGCTAAATTTTCTCACCGATAGAAAACTGCTTTATTCCTGAGTGACAGGCTATTTTGAAGTACGCGGGCGAAGCCGCGGGCAAAAACTAGTTCACCATATTTCCAGAAGTAAAACACCTTCTAAATTCACAGATAGCCAAAAGTATCCTTTATAGAAGAATATTGTTACGAAATATAGATTGCAGCCCTTAATATGGCACATCGCGCTTTAATAAATCCTCGTGACTGAGTTTTGGCTATGGTAGCCAATCTCATCTGAGATTAGCCAAGTACGTGCATAAATATACAGAGGTGACTCTCTGTTCATTTACTTAATTCGACTCCACTGGCGACAGATCAGGCACGGACCAACGGCTTTACGTGCTTTCCGAGTCACAGGGCCATCGCCTATCGCCAAAAGTCCTGCATACATCCGTTGAAAAGGGAGGATCCTCCAACCAGACGGGTGCTATATCTGGTCCGGGTAATTACCCAATAGTTATTTTCCGACTTTTATTACTTTTGTTTATATTCTGATCGTACGGAGAACTCTTAGATCGCGATGTAGAATTTTGTTATTTAGTTCCTATGTGGCGATATGATGCCGCTATAAAACCAATATCTTGAGTTTGCGACCAATACTAATTGCATTTCTTCTGTTTGTCCAGTAGTGAATGGCATCTTGGCTGGGAGAGAAGTTCACTGCACGGTGTCAGCTGGTACCATCTGCTACATCCAGACTGCTGCAAGGAGGCGCAGAGCAAACATCGATTAAGTGAGTATTTTCTTACAGCATATTATTGGGTCGAAAGTCACAACTTAGTCTAGAAAACAAGCTTTTTCTCAATAAAAGTATCCTAAAGTTTATTTGAACTTATGGCATTCGGATGTAGGGAACAGCATCGTCATCTAACATAGAGATTTTGCAGCGGTTCCAGTCAAGAACGGTGCGTATGATAACTTGAGCACCCTGGTACATAAACATGCGTCTCCATAAAAACTTGAAAGTTGACTCTATCAGAAGAAAATAAAAACCTCTGCATAAATATTTGCAAAGACTAAATCTCCAAACCAACTTCCTGGTTAAGGAGCCAATGAGTAGTATCACCGGATACAAGAGTTACTATAAAAATCACTGTTGAAAAATATGTTTGACTAACCTTTCCTTAAGTAAAAGGTTGGTTGACCATTTGGTTTTCAGTCTAAAACAGTGGTTTTAAAATCTGGGTTGCGAAAGCTTTAAAATGACAAACATTTCAACTGATGTAACGTCAACTGCATCTGATTTTAGGTTTTGATTAAAAGTATTATTTTTTCTGTGATACTGCTTATTACCTACTTTTGATTTTGAAAATCACATAGATATGCTACAGATTTTTAATCTATACGTAATATTATGAAGCTGATCAGTTTTTGTTAATTTAGTTGGTTGAACGCACTAATCTCAGAAACTGCTGATTTGAAGTGAAAAATTCTTAAGTGTTGGACAGCCCATTTATTGAGGAATGCTATAGGCTATCTCACATCACGATACGACTCACGGGAGCAGAGCAGTAACCAAAGTCACAGGAAGTACACAGCAGAATCTTTCGACCCCAACGGCCATTTGTTCTGCGAAAAGAAAGGCAGCGTTGGAAGGCCTCCGATGGATGCGAGAGGCACAGGACCGTTCACTGTGGCGACACTCGGGGGAGGCCTACGTCCAACAGTGGACGTCTATCGGCTGAAATGATGATGATGAAAAAAATTACACAAAGTTTTATTTTGGTCTTCTGGACCCTGCCAACAACAAAGAATCCAACGTGGTCCCAAATCCAAAAAAGTTTGGAAGCCACTGGTCTAAGTAGATCCGGGTGAATAATAAAAAGTTTTATAGAGCGCCACCTGACCTCTACAAAGCAATTATTGGGCAATATTTTTAAGGTTACTCTAGTTTTTAGACAGGCGAGGTTCTGACTACCTGTTACGGATAACGTAGACAGCTAAATAGCTCGAGGAGCTTGTGGCTAAGTACGAATTTTTGTCCCCCAAGGTTAAGTAAGAAAAAAAAATGCTTGGTGAAAAAAAAAAAATAATAATGGTGACGTCAGTCTGTGAATAGAATACTTGCTCTCATTTTTGGATTGGATCTACCAAATACCACCTTTTTTTTTCGTTAGATGGGGAGTCATCCAATGATATCTTCCGCCCTTGGGCGGAGCGAGAGAGCCTGTCAGAATTTTACTGACTAGGTACAACTCACTCATAGTTCTTTCGTTGCCTTACATCCTAGGGCCAATTTAGGTTTACTTTTTTGACTGACATTTTGACAATTCAAAAGTGCCTTTAATTGGTATATTTGAAATAAACGTTTCTGATTTCTGGGCCGGGTTTTCCTTTCAGAAGCGAACCCATGGCCTCAGTACCAAATACCTGTTTGATGTGCTAGAGTCGATTGAGAAGCGAGTCAAGAAGATCATCGGCAATGATGCACTTGTCAAGCCGAAGTCTTGAGCATCGACGCCGTGTTGCTAACTGGTCCTTTTTCTACCGCTTGCATTTCGGGGAGTGTGCGTCGGAATTGCATAGTTTAATTCCGCCAAGACCGTTCCATCATCGGACCACCAAACGTATGACTATGCGCCAGCGGTGGACCCTCCACTCATACGCAAAAAACGTTTTGGGAACAGATTCATTGTACGTACAGCTAAGGAGTGAAATTCCCTACTTGAGCCTGTGTTACCTGATAGGTTTAAGCTAGAGGTCTTTAAGTCAAGAGTGTATAGGTTACTTCTCGGCAAGCGAGCTCCCTCATCGACCACGTCATCGCTTACCATCAGGTGAGATAGTGGTCAAACACGAGCCTATCCATAATAAAACAAAAAGAATGGGTGACTGAGATTCCTATATGTGAAAGTACGTTAATCTGTGGATCCCAAGTGCCATTTGTAGAACTTTGTCTGATACCAGTCTTGGAGAGGCGTACCATTTCACCCAGTTAGATTAGTGACTGTCTTTCTGATCTCCATAACCCAACGGGTGTGGAGACTAGAAAGACAGTCGCTCTATGAAAAATACCTCATTATTTAAATTAAAAAAAGTTGTCAAGAAACGCGTTTGCAGAAAACACATAAAAAGTTTGAAACAAGTCACTTGTTTAGTCCAATTATAAATTAGACGCCATCTTGTACATACATATAGTCGAAAAACACAAACCCTCTTCTGGCGCAGTTAGATAAAAAAAGCATTATTATATTATATATGATCCACACCCTAACCGCCGCAATAACTGAGATTCTACCACGAGCTCTTAACGCTATCCATTTCAGGACCTAAATAGGGATGGAGCTAGGGTGTATAGTACCGTCCCTATTTCTCACTCACACGTTTGACATTTCAACACGTTGTGGTAAGGCCCCCGTATTGTATCAGAACCCTATTTCTCAAACAACTTAGATAAAATCTTAAACGGTACAAAACTTACGTAACTCAACAACTAAAAAAACAATAGAAACCGTAACGTCTAGATACACATAGTGCTCCCAACGTAATTCCATAACACAACTCGTGCGCAAGCTGAACCCGTCAATCTCGGAGTAAACTGCACGCCTTAATAGATCTCTAAGCGACTGCGCATGCGTCCATTGTTTGTGATTAATGATGTAGCATCTCTATGTCCTGGTGGACGAAAAGCGTGGGAACTTTTATTGTCGAGAACATTAAAAAATGAGGATCAAATTGGCGAAATTTATAACGTTTTTTTTTTTTTCAAATATAGAACGTAATCGATATCAGATGGGGCCGTAACTATATAATCTTAACTAATAGTCATGTTTTTGTTTAGGTGAAATTCAATAGTTTTTTTTTTATTGATATAAACTAGTGCTTGACTGCGATCCCACCTGATGGTAAGCAGTGATGCAGTTTGCCTTGTCGTACTTATTTGATTTTTAACAGGAGACCATTTTGAATGCTCACACACTATACGATAGCAATAACACATGGAGGGAGTGTGCAAAAAAATTGGGAACGTCAAACACACCTACATATGTTGCGAAAGATGACAATCGACTATCAAGCACATCGCGTGCGATCCCTCGATAACCTACGACAACACAAAAGCGTTTAACGCAAACTTATCTGCGACAGCACACGTTGGAGAAAGTCGTCGATTTGACGCGACGGCGACGTGACGATCGTGTGTGAACCTTCCCTTACGTGAGCGATTATATCGAATAAATAAAGCACTCGACTAAATATTACCAAGCAAATCCCAACCCTATGTCTAAAATATAATGTTCCGTTTTCAAAATCCTGCTCAATACTCGTGACTTCGCGCTTGACTCAAACTTGGTAAATCCGAAATTGGAACACTTTCGGAGGACTCGCGCTAAGATGTTCATAAGTCAAATGTCAGGCAAATAGAGGATGCTGCAGCCATAAACTATCGACGAATAATGAAATACATGACGTACAAGTTATTCAGATGCAAATAACCCATAAAATCATATTCTGGGCACGGATATCATTCGTCGACGGTTTCAATATTATGTTAATGAAAATGGTAATTTAGTATTAAAATATGCAAATTTCTACAATCATTAGAATTTGAACTGAAACAGATCAACCATTCAAAACATCAGTCGGCTGAAATACGGAGCTCATAACTTACGTGTCGAACATTTAATCTAAATCTACGCCTATTCTAGTTAGAACGAGAATTAATTACTACAATTTACATTCATATCATTATGTCATTCGTTAAGGTGCGCGTAGGCAGAGGTTCTGAACACAGCTCGCAAATCAAACCCACTATAGTCAAACATACCTGTATGTACTTGGGAATAAACATACTGGCAGTTTGCTGGTCTACAATCACAGCAGTCGTCAATCTCTTCCTCTAAAACCAACAGTCGAGATTGCACAAATGATCGGCTGGCATTAACCCTCATTACTCTCCTACAAACGTACATTCTTAGTTCGAAATTTGAAATAATTCTGCTGTCACGTCGACATAAGACGTATATTCGAATGATGGATTCGATTTTCGAACTTTGTGGGATCGGAATCGTACTTGGCAATGCAACGTAGTCGAGTCATCACGCGAATGATTCGATAATCGGTAATGACAAGGACGGTTCTCTGCTTGTGCGGTGACCTTTGGAAATTATATTGGCTTTGGTTTAGCGGTAACTGCTTTGATTGCGTTTTATTATTAGTTTTTGTTGTTGATATATACTACGAATTGTATTGTTTCTTTGTCAGTATTAATTTAGATCTTACGTCTTCGATAGTTTTTTGTATTTTATTTATGTAAGTTAGGTATTTATTTAGGTTTTAGTATAAATAGTTTAAGTTAGTTTGTTTATGTAGAGTAACGAATTATTTGCACAATAAAAGTGTCAAATAGATTTTATAATGTTTTTTGATTTGCTGGAGCTAGTGGCTGTAATAATAACCAAACGGGTCGAAATTCAAGATATCAGGAAAACCTTCGGAGCCCAGTAGGGCTGATGCTCGCTATGACAGGAACGCTTGAAAGAGTTACCGTGACCCTGGAACTCAAAGACTGACTCAACTATGGTCCTTTGGTTGCCACAGGACAACAGGTGGGTTGTAATCAAGTGTGACACGCCCCACAGCTCCACTATAAAACGGGAAGAAGTTACAAGACAATTTACCACCTCAAAAAATGCAATAAAGTTGACCAGGGATTAACTACTATTGTTCATAACATAACATATTTAACGAAAACCATTTAGTAAATCAAAACAAACAACAGTAGCTATTGCCACTGTACTCGTAATGACCTCAAATTTACAGCTCAGTCAAGAATATATCAATTGCTTGCTTAACTGTCTTAAAAGGCCAATTCATATGTTTTATGAGGAATTCAGAATGCTTTATATCTATTAATATACCTTCATCAAACGTTTATTACCACGAATTCTATTATATATTAGTCATAAGTCATTGCTTTTCAAACGTGGTATGATACTATAGCGGCAAAACGGTGAAGGAAAACATCGTGAGGAAACTGGCATGTCCTAGGACCAAAAATTCGAAGACATGTGACTTTCACCAACACGCACTGGACCCGCGTGGTGGATTACGGCCCATTCCCTCTCCTAGAGAGGAGGCTTGAGTCCCAACAGTGGGAACATTAAAAAGGCTGGTGATGATGATACTATAGCACATGCTTAAATGGAACAGGGTGTATTCATTTCATCAAGGTAACTGAGAAAATAACTACGTTGCGCACACGTATGCCACACACACCGATCTGGGCATTACAGTCTCCATAAATTTTATATGGAAACTAGACTTGTAGAGCTAGACTTGAGCTTCATCTTCATAATTTCAGCCGAAAGAAAAACTGTTGGACATAGCCTCCTCCATGTGTCGCTACAACGAACGGTCCTGTGCGTCTCGCATCCATCGGATTTCCGCGGCCTTCGCCAGGTCTTAGGTCCACCTTATGTGAGGCCTTTTAACGCTTCGTCTTCCGCCAGACTAAACGGATGTAACTGGATAGTAGTACTTTACATGGAACAAATGACTCTCTCGCAATGCCGCCAGCCTTTTGGGCACACTTCCAGTCGACAGCGATGCGGAGGAGTTTTTTGTGTGTATATATAGTTAGGTTAGACATAAATATATATTTTTTTATATTCAAGTTTATTATGTATATATTTTGTTGCTTTATGTTGTAAATAACTAAAATAAATAAAGTTGTCAAACAAAAAAAAATTACAAACAAAAAATGACTATCTGACGTCCACAACCCAGAATCTGAGAAACACCATATGTCTCGATTTGACTGGTACCAGATTTCCGTCTTTTTTTTACAGTGCGTAAAAACTGTCAAAGATCTTGAAATGATAGCCAAAACTAATGCTTTGCGTGCTTTTCGAGGCATAAGATAATATGCAGTAATAGGCACCTATATTCATATGTTCCTTTGATGTACTTAATCATAATCATTTCTGAATCAGATGCGTGAAATGACCTTACGCGTTCATGGTTCCGTATAAGCTCTGTTGATATCTTGGTTGCAAGAGCGATTGCTAAGTGTGGATTCGGGGTCTCAGATCGGGCCGAAAGTATTATTAGGTTTTTTTCCCGTTTGTTTCTCAGTAGCTCCTGCTGAGTTTAGATTTTGGTGGTGTGTATCCCCGTGCCTCGGAAAGCATGAACATCCGCACTTCTCGTGTCGGATTGCCGTCCCATCAAACCATGAAAGTGCACAGAGAGCGTATCTATCTTCTTTTGCGTACTTTGGCTAATCTCCGTTGAGATTGGACACCCTAGCCGAAAAGTCAGGAGGATTTATTTCTTTTTCTGTTAAAGGGAACTCAAGAATATGAGCTACAATTAATTTTATCTGAATTAAAACAGTAACTGAATTACCAAACTGAACAAATGAATTTAAAAAAAATAGCTTGATATTAATGGTTTTTTTTTAAATAACTATGAATGTTTGCCAGCTTTATTTAAAGTTTTTTTTTGCTTAGATTGACTTCAATTTGGGATAGATTTTTATACAAAAATGATAAGTAATTTTTTTATAAATTAGGCACAGCTTTTTTGGGATGGACAATAGCCAAATAATTCCTCCTGCTCTGAGTGTAGCAAGAGGAAGTGTCAAACTTTTAATAACTTAAACCTATGGTAACTCTTTCGAAAGATCTCTCAGTCCTGGGGCCCAAGTCTGCTATTTTTATAAATTCGTCATTCCAACACGATCCCATTGTCATTTTGCTAAAATTTTGTAATCTGCTAATTCATAATGATCGATCATTGATCGGTCAATGATCTTGTAATATAATTGTGGAAGAATGACAATATCGAGCTTATTAAAAGCACTAACTGCGCAATGAAGTCGTCGTAATGGTAGGTCACTGATCAAAGGAACTGTCAAAATTTTTGCAGATTTGCCGCATACGTCAGATATTCATTTGTCATTATGTACGAGATTACTACTATGCCATTTCTTTCAATGGAGTGTCAATGGTTGACCATCGGAAAGTCATAATGATGCCATTATATTAGTGGATTACCAAAACTTGTCAAAATCAACAATTATGAAATCAATGATAGACCATTCTGACACTATTGTAATAGCAGACTTGAGGCCCTGGTACCAACGGACCCCTACAATATACATTTCACTAAGATTATTATCATATGCCATATTAAGCATTTATAACCATTCTTTGTCATAGCACTTGACAATTTATTACTCATTGCAATCAGATACAAACGTCTTGGGTTCAATTAATTGTCACAGAGCAAGCATAGATACTGTCCTTTGAAATATTTCATTTACATAATATTGCTTTTAATTTATTATTAGTTTACTGCCGATGGTGTCACGTTGACGTCGAAGAATTGCTTGTTTTTCTTAGACAAATAACGTCAGATTAATTTATAAAATTAATAGAAAACATTTCTATTATTTAATTTTGTTCTTCGATAATTTATTAGTTCTGTAATAATTATAGTTTTGGAGAACGAGTTATAAAGAAAGAAAGAAAGATTGACAACCTATAGATAATTTTAATATCTTATTTTTTAAGAGCGGGAGAAGTCATTGGTTGATTTCCCAACTAAAAAAAAAAATATCCGCGTTCTTTCAGTTGTCCTTTGCGTTCTTTTGGAACAATCCTGCAGCATTTCTAAACGTTTTTCCCAGTATATTAATATATTCTGCGTAAAAACAAATATAATAAATAATATCTTATTATGTAAGAATATGACAATTTTAACACGGATCCAGTAGAGGTTGTGAATGAATGAATTAATAAACTAATTGTTAATAAATTAATACAAATACAAGGTGTAAGGGACCGCCCTCCACAAACTTCAAGGGCTTGCTCAGTAGACGAAACTGAACAACCTTCCACAAGATTTTTTATTCAGGAAACGAAAAAAAATCAGCCTCACCATACAAAATGATAAACTTGATTGGACAATTTGTATGGAGTGGCCGATTTTTGTTTTCGTTTCCTGAAAAAAATGTTTGTGGAAGGTTGTTCAGTTTCGTCTACTGAGCAAGCCCTTAAAGTTTGTGGAGGGCTGTCCCTTACACCTTGTATATGTTAAACCGTTTCTCCTGTCGTCTGCTGGTTTGCCGGATCTCTGGCATTAAATCACTTATGGAACTTTAAAGGGAGCGTTAAATATTTTACTTTTCTATCATTTTATTTTTCTTTCTGATCATTCTTTTTGAACGATTCTGATGGAACATGCAATATTTAGCTTCACTTTTTTTTTGACAGACCGACATTTGACTATTCAAAAGTACCTGTAAATGGTCTATTAGAAATAAATGCTTTTGATTTGATTTGATTCAACAAATTTTTATTACTATTATTATTCTGACACTTGTAGGTACTATTTGGTTTCTAGTAATTCTAATGATTTCATTAAAACAAATACAAACTGAAATGAATATTATGTACAAAAATGTATAAAAATATTCACTGGGTATAAAAAAATCACCCACGTCGGTATCAACAATAATAAACTTTATTTCGGAACTCGACACTTGTAAAACATTGAAAATACTTGTAAATACCGGGAATTTAAAAACATCCTGTACTTAATACCTACAATGGCACCTAGGTATAGGCACAAAACAGATAGATATAATAGATATCAGTAATTCCTTTGCTTACTCAAATACTATAATACTACTTAATATTACCATGTTTTACTGAGATACATATGTACATAAAAAACTTAAATATTAAATAAACTATTTATACTAAAACCTAACTATGTACATAAATATAATACAAAATGACAAAGTACGCTCAGGTGTCAAAGTACTCCTCCACATCGCTGTCATCCGGAAATGTGCCCAGAAGACTGGCAGCATTGACACGTTGAATGGCAATGCTAATTCTTTGGGCGAAGAACGAGCCAGCCCTCTGGTCACGTGAAGTGTCGATCAGTCGGCGTGAAATTTCCTTGAAAAGGAGACGCGCACTCGGACCCCATGAACCAAGTGTTTCGACCCCAAACGGCTCAAAACTGTAATTACCAATAAGGTTACAGTATTTGCGCTGTTTAAGGGTCTCAGCAGCAGCAGCGGCAGCGCCAGCACAGCCTGCCGTACTTGGAATATGGGATGGCGCAAGGGTGTCGACACAGGTTGCGTCCCACACCAGAGGCCTACCCACCTTCCATGGTACCAACGTCATACCATCTGGTCTCTTCCCATCGTCACGTACCAAACCATTTGGTTCTAATACGGCAGGTACGCCGGTTTGCTTACTTAAGTTAGTAATTTATGTAAAAATAATAAACACTATAAATATTCTCGTTATTATAGTAGAAATAGACCTCTCGTATATTTTAGGAGTATCTAGATTTTCCATTTGAATAAATGTCCCACGGGTTGATAAATATTCCAATTACGATAATCAAATTAAAATCGATTTCCAAATAGGGTGCATTTATGGTAATTAAACAACAAATATTAATATTGTTTGTTTACGATATCTAAAATGTTATATACAGGGTGACATTTATTTCATTGGTAATCTTTTGGAAGGGATTCATGTACCTACCCATAAACATAAACATACCACCTCTCAGTTTGAAAGCATCTTTATCTTAATCATGAAAAAAAATACTAGCAATAACCTGATTCTGACATATTGTTGAGCTATACTAACACTGATCAACCGATATTTTATTCATATTTTAGATTTAATCCCATAATTGATCGATCCATCGATTTGTTGAAAAATAATTATGTACCGATAACACAGTTATTCATTTATTGTTATTGAAAATTTGTAACTGATCTTAAGCTTTATTAAAATAAGTGTACATGTATTTATTAACTGTAAGTTTTCTAAATAAAATAAAATTATTGATAATGATAATAAATCATACTTGTTTATATTCATAAAGACTTTCACATTCTGAAATGAATATAGTCAAGGAATTAAATTACTTAAATCTTGTAGATTATAAAGCTAAAAAGTTACGAGTAATCATTGAAGTTTCAAAAATGATTTCCTGCTCTTCAAACTGCAATAAATTAAAATATTGATCTCTACGCAACCTTTAATTGCAGCAAAAAGGTTAAACCAGTTTACTCAACTGTATCTTAAAATCATCTATTTAAGTCGATCGTGTCCAAATTAATAACGACCATTTGTATTACAAAACGATAAAAAGGGCTCGGCGATTAAATACCAATAAATAATCACGGATACTTACAATCGTTTAGTAATAAATAATAATCTCGAATAACTTTTTGGAGGTACACACACAATGAAACACGTCGTGGATTTCGGAATGTCTTCTATTTGCAGTAAACAGTAATAACTTACACGAGGGTCAAAATTACAAACAAGAGCTCACATCGCCTCGAGTAGCGGTAACAGTCTATGTCTTTCAATATGGCGGCAGACTCTAGTCTGGCGCCGGAAACGTTTGGTGTTGTCACACAAAAATATAGTAGGCGGTGTTGCGACGTAATACGCCACAACCACCCCCCTACGGAGAAAATAACAAAAAGTTATTTGCAAATAAAAATATACATACACTTGATGACACAAGATAGGCAACAAAAAGTTAAAGAAAAAATAAAACTTAAGCTAAAGATCTAACCTATCCTTAAATCTAACCGTGCGACCTGACCGGGTGGTAACTGGTTGTTGTGCAACAGGGGGCACAGTCGGCTGTGCAGACGCGGAAGGCGCAGGTGGCGCGGGCGCAGGCGCGGAAGGCGCTTGCACGTCAGGCGCGGGCGCTACGATCTGTTGCGGAGCGGTTGCCCGGGAAAGGTCGCTCTCTAAGTCAGGTGCGATGTATGCAGGCTTCACGCGGTCGATACTGACCGTCACGCGTTTACCTGCAATGTCAATGTCGAGTAACTTGTCAGTCCGTGACATTACCTTGTAGGGTCCTGTGTAGGGCGGCTGCAGCGCACGGCGAACAGTATCGTCTCTCAAGAGAACATGAGAGGCATTCTGAAGGTCCTTGAAAATAAACGACGTCGGCCGCATGTGTCGTGAGGCCTGAATTGGACGCAAATTAGCCATTTTCGTGCGCAGAACCGTCACAAAATCGTTGACGTTGTCAATGTTATGGGACGTGCTGGCTATCAGGAATTCTCCCGGTAGGCGAAGCGGCTCTCCGTAAACAAGTTCGGCAGCCGAACACTCGAGATCCTCTTTCAAGGCAGATCGAATGCCGAGAAGCACGATCGGTAAGGCTCGGTGCCAGGTGTCGCTGTGGCACATGAGAGCAGCTTTCAATTGTCGATGAAAGCGCTCGATCATGCCGTTAGCTTGAGGGTGGTAGCTGGTGGTTCGCCTTCGCTCAGTCGCGCCAACATTCATGAGCCGTTTGAAAAGGTCCGACTCGAATTGACGGCCTTGGTCAGTTGTGACTGTGGTAGGAACGCCGAAGCGAGCAATCCAACCTTCGACGAAACGATCAGCTACCTCCTCGGCGGTTATCGAAGTCATCGGCCAAGCCTCAGGCCATCGAGAGAAACGGTCAATCGCCGTCAGGCAATATGAGTAGCCTCTCGATGTTGGCAAGGGGCCGATTATATCTAAGTGGACGTGGCGAAACCTGGAAGATGGAGCGGCAAAAGTTCCAAGTGGCGCGGACACGTGGCGCGTCACCTTAGCTCGCTGGCAATGGAGACATTCTCTTGCCCAGGTGCGGCAGTCGCGTGCAACGCCAGGCCACACGTAACGTTGTGCCACGAGGCGCGCGCTGGCGCGAGCACCGGGGTGGCTGAGCGCGTGCAGGCGCTCGAAGGCGGCGCGGCGCAGAGGTGCTGGCAAGTAGGGGCGCGGCTTGCCTGTTGAGACGTCACACTGGACGGTGGTGTCCGTGCCTGGAATTAAGGTACGTTGCATATTGAGAGACGAGTCAGATAAGGTTTTTAATTCATCGTCAGTGTCTTGTGCTCGAGCCAACGCGGTATAATCGCACTCGAGCGAGACGGCTTCGATGCGCGACATTGTGTCGGCAACGACGTTATCGTCTCCTTTTACATGTCGTATGTCGGTGGTAAATTGGGAGATAAAGGTGAGCTGATTAAGTTGGCTGGGTGGCAGCTTTTCTCTACGTTGCTTGAAAGCATACAAAAGAGGTTTATGATCCGTATATATTGTGGCGTGTTGCGCCTCTAATATATACCTGAAATGCTGCACTGCCGAATATACTGCCAACAGTTCCCTATAATACGCTGGCCACACTGACTGACTTGCCGTAAGCTTCTTACTAAAGAAAGCAAGTGGTTGCCAGCCCTGTTCAGTCTGCTGTTGTAAGCACGCGCCCACCTGTGTGCCAGAAGCATCTGTGTACAACGCCAATGGGGCGTTAGGTACAGGATGTGCTAACCTGGTGACCTGAGAGAGGCTGTCCTTGCATGCAGTGAAGGCGTGCTCCAGTTCAGGAGTCCAGGGCATGGGTTTGGCTCCCTTAAGCTTCGTAGCTGTAAGGAAGTCAATGAGCGGGGCTTGAGTCTCGGCAGCATTAGGCAGAAACTGTCGATAGTAATTTATCATGCCCAAGAACCTGCGGAGACCTTGGGCTGTTTCGGGAAGGGGGAAATCTTTCAAGGCTTGGACTTTTTCTTCCGGGGGACTTATGCCTTTACTAGAGACTTTATAACCGAGGAAAATAACCTCAGATGTGCCTAACACACACTTAGTTGGATTAACTACTACACCGTAGTTAGCCAATCGTTCAAAGAGCGTGCGCAAGTGGTTACAATGCTCCGTGGCGTCCCTGCTAAATATTAAAATGTCATCGACATATGGGAAACAAAAATCCAACCCTCGAACAATTTCATCGATGAAACGCTGAAATGTTTGTCCAGCATTTCTGAGCCCGAACGTCATATAAGGGAATTCATACAAACCAAATGGTGTTGTAATGGCAGTTTTGCAGACATCAGCTGGCTCTACTGGAATTTGTTGATAAGCCTTAACTAAATCAATAGTACTAAAGATGGTAGAACCAGCGAGAGCATGACCAAAATCCCCTATATGGCGCACAGGATACCTATCCGGTACAGTACGAGCATTCAGCGCTCTATAGTCACCGCAAGGGCGCCATGAAGAGTCTTTCTTCGGGGCTAGGTGCAGTGGCGATGACCACGGGCTCTTGGAAGGGCGTGCGGTGCCTGCTTGCACCATATCTGCAAACTCCTTCTGCGCTGCCCGCAGTTTGTCCGGCGCGAGGCGTCGCGGCTTAGACACCACGGGTGGGCCGTCGGTCGTCTTGATGTAGTGCACCGTGTTGTGCTTCACCTCGCGATGGATGCCAGGGGGTCTCGTAATAGCTGGAAATTCAGATAAAATTTTATGAAAATCTGAATCTTCGATTTTAACGGTTTTTACACTGACCTGGTTAAATTTAGCTATGGAGGCTGGAGCAGTAAGACCAGTAACTCCGCAGCGTATTATTTTGTTTCTGCAGTCGGGAAGCAAGTTGTAGAAGGCCATGAAGTCAGCACCAATGATGGCGGTATCAACATCGGCAACTACAAAGTTCCACTTAAAAGAGCGGCGGAGACCAAAGTTAAGTGTCAAAGTGTGACAGCCATAAGTTTTTATGGTACTGCCATTTGCTGCGCATAAATTGTAGTTTACATCTGTTAATTTGTTCCCTAACAATTTTTTAGGAAAACAACAAATGTCGGATCCAGTGTCTAGCAAAAATCTGAATTTGGTGTCTTTGTCCACAACAAATAAGCGGCTGCTATTGAAGCAATCAGTCGCCGCTGCTACTGACTGTTCTGTTGGTTTCCCGACCACGAGCACGGTTTAGTACATTTAGTTGCTTTTGCACCGAATTTATGGTGGTACCAACACAGAGGCTGTCGGGCCGCCTGGGACGCAGATCTAGATCTAGGTTGATGGGACCTAGGTCCAGAGCGTCGCCTAGAGCTAGACTCCCTTGTAGTTAAAGCGGCCACCTGACGTGTAAGCTCTTGAACTTGCACCATTATGGCAGCAAGGTCAGGAGCGCTAGTTGTACTGGGAGAAATGGCATTGACGGAGACGGGGTTGACCTCTAATATTTTGTCAGCCAGTTCGGCAACTTTGTCCAAGGTAAGATCACCTTGGGCAGTCAAAATTGCCTGAACATGTTTTGGTAGACGTTGTAGCCACAGTTCTCTAATTATAGTGTTATCTTTGAACGACTTACCAGCCAGAGACTTCAGATGACGGAGAAACTGAGTAGGTTTCCGGTCACCGAGCTCCTCACCTGATAGTAGTTGTCTGACTTTTTGTGACTCTGAAGTGGAGAAACGCTTGATAACTTCCTCCTTTATCCACTCATACCGGCCACCTTTTGGAGGAGGGTTAGTGACCAGGTCTTCTACGTCATGAGATATCCTGGAATCAAATTGTGAAATGACATAATTGTATTTTGTTTCATCCACCGATATATTACATAAAACAAACTGTGATTCCAGGTGAGCAAACCATCCAGCGGGATGCTCATGCCAAAAAGGAGGCAGTTTAGGACGGACCGCATATGCTGCTGGATTCTGCACACTTTGGGCATTTAGTTGTGCCCGCAGGTCTGCATTTTGTTGCATCAGTCGTTCGTTATTTGCCAAAATTTGGTTGAGTCGCTCCTCAATTTGTTGGCTCTCCATGTTGAATGTGTATATAAATATATTATAAAACGAGGTATACGTTTGTTGCAGTTACCACTCAGTCAGGTTGCTTAAAACTAAAACAAGCAACTTAAAACTGAACACAAGGTATGCACAGAATAAGCAAGATAATTATGCATGTGCTGCAGATAACAAGTATATAAAAATAATCCACAAAACAAATGAGTGCAAATAGCTTAATTTAAAAATACAATACCTTGTACCATTAGCGACTTAAAATGAGCTTCAGACAGAGCTAACTTCTAAGCAAACACGCACACAATAAACCAAACACCAAAAATATGTAAACCGAAAAAACAAAAATGTGTAAAAATAAAGATATAAAGAGATAGATTTGATAAAGTTTTGTTATTAACGTTTGAAACCACCGAGCACACCACAAGTTAGTTCTTTATTAAATGTTTAGTAGGATCAGTATCACATGCAGGCATGCAGTCGTATTTCAATTTTCAATTTCCAGTCTTCAGAATCCCGCGTTGCGATGACAGATGACAGTGACGTATCGGGTTGACGGCAGTTCAATCATTCATTCGATTCGATCACTAACCGAAAGTTCCGCTACTCCCCGATAGGTAGCGTATGGCGTCACTAGTCGCAGGTCTTCACGAAATTCCGTTTCCGGGTCGATGGCCTCGGAGCATTCCAAACTCGAGAAAACGCGAAAACGATGCGTAGGATGACGAAAACTGCTTGAAAAATGATGCACTAGTTAACACAAACTTTCTGCGAACCGTTGGTACGCCTTCCGATCCTCGGAGAGGCGCGTAGCGTGCTGGTGTGAGCCGGTAGGTAGGTAGGTATCTACTCGGCAACTTCTCGTTCGGCGATTTCCCGGCGGTTAGTGATAAAACCAGCCTGGGAAGTTGCGGGGCGTTGTCAAATTAAGCAGGCTGAAGATCTCAGCGAGGTTTACTGCTGAAGTCCGGTACCACGTTCCTGCTGTAGGTACCTTGCTGTGTAGTTGCGTCTCGTATCACGTCGGGGTCACCAATTTGGAGGTACACACACAATGAAACACGTCGTGGATTTCGGAATGTCTTCTATTTGCAGTAAACAGTAATAACTTACACGAGGGTCAAAATTACAAACAAGAGCTCACATCGCCTCGAGTAGCGGTAACAGTCTATGTCTTTCAATATGGCGGCAGACTCTAGTCTGGCGCCGGAAACGTTTGGTGTTGTCACACAAAAATATAGTAGGCGGTGTTGCGACGTAATACGCCACAACTTTATAAGGGAAAGCTGTTCAAACATAATAAAACGCTACAGTAACTATAAACAAATAAAACTAACTAGCGATGATCACAACTCGTATTAGCATCGTTAGGTATCGATAAACACACAAATTGATTGCGTAAACATCGGTCATACGAATCGAGAATCGATTTATCTCCGAAATGATCGACAAACAAACAAGTATACCATTTATGACGATTCGACGGACGCAAGAAACGGACGCCTTTTACGGCGATTCGTATGATCGGCCGGACCATTCCTGGCGCATGTAAATTACTATCATAACATCATTGTCAAAGTCAAACACCTTGTATAATCGAGGACTGCACTCAAAGTAATTTCAACTTTATCTGCCCTCTAATAAAGTTAGATATTAAATGTGATTGGTATGTCTCTTGATACTAAACGAAAGTGCATAAGATAGTGTTGGCCGCACCTCGATAATCTTTAAATTAACGACGTTCTAATTTTAGGGCTATTCAATTATAACCATTCACTCTGAGATTGTGTTTGTGTATTTGTCATTTCATTTCTTACTACCTTGTTTTTTATTTAATGACTAACTGTCAACGGACAGAGAGCTACTTATTCATGCTAGAAGTTTGGACTATCTACATTCTTCGATAACACAACAAAGTCAAAGGGCGTAGGTACCTTTAGGAAATTGACTTGTTAGGTAAATAAGCACCTAATTGATGGGGTCAGTAACTAGGGATGCTAACTTTTTTTACAAGAAATAAAGTATTTTTTATGCGAGAAGAATTTGAAACAGTATTTTAGAAAAATGAACAGTATTTTTTGTTTAATTTTTTAAATACATATTTTAGAGCTTTTCGCAAACTTAATAATTTACCGTCCTTTTAAAAACTTCACACGCCTTATCACAATTATAACTAAAATTAAAATAAACGAGGAGCTTATTCGATTCGTTCTGAAAGTATTATTAAGAACTGTTTTTGTTCCTTCTTCTTTATACGATAAAAAAAAAATGTGAGCGTACATTGTGAAACAGACCCTAAGTCTAACACAAGTAATGAATATAGTAATCAGCATTTTGATGCTGAAAACAGTATTTTGTATAATTTGTTTTTGTTAAAAAGTATAATGTAGTGAAAAACAGTAAAGTTGGCAACCCTACCAGTAACGCCTAATAAAAAAGTACTAACAATACTCCTCTATGTATCTTTATTCGGTTACGATTTAAGGACCTGGTTTTTTTTTGCTATTGGTTCCTCGTATTGTCCTCTAGCTTATGACCTGGGTTTGATTTCTGGCAAAAAGAAAAAAGGAAATCATGCCAATATTTTACATTGGCGTTTTAACACATAATCTACAAGTTTACTGGTAACTGGTATTCCTTGCAGGACGTCATGATAGGTCGAAAACTACTGAATATCGTTAGAACATTTGGTGGTTTAATTTGTTGTATTTTAACCTAATTCCGCCTAGCCCGTTCCATCATCGGACTACCAGACGTACGACGATGCGCCACCGGTACATGGTGGATAAACCTACACGCACAAAACGTTTTGGGAACACATTCATTGTGCGTGCAGCTAGGGAGTGGAATTCCTTGCCGGAGTTTGTGTTTCCTGATAGCTAGAACCCGGGAATCTTTAAGTCGAGAGTGAATAGGTTTCTTCTAGGTAAGCGCTTTCCATCGTCGACCGTATCGTCGCTTTCCATCAGGCGAGATAGTGGTCAAGCACGAACCTATCAAAAAAAAAAATAATCCTACCATGACGCCCTGCAAGGAATACGTTGAGTTACCAGTAACCCCGTATATCTGCATAATCTTCAATAAGTATATTGTTTAGCCAGTTGCTTATGTGGGCCTTAAATGGCAATGGGCAGGGCACATTGCTCGCAGAACAGATGGCCGTTGGGGCCGAAAGGTTCTGGAGTGGCGACCGCGTACCGCAGCGCTGGAAGGCCACCTACAAGGTGGACCGATGACCTGATGAAGGTTGCGGAAATCCGATGGATGTGGGACGCACAGAATCGTTCGTTGTGGCGACACTTGGAGGAGGCCTATGACCAACAGTGGACGTCTATCGGCTGAAATGATGATTATGATGAGTCCTTATGTTAATAAGAGCAATAGGCCATGGAATCTCCTTCGTTATCACAATATTTTTCTTACATTGATAGCTAAAAGGTGTTGTTGACTACAAGTGCATATACAAAAAATATGTTAAGTAGTACTGTATTGTCTGACATAAAAGGTTAACAAGGTATCAATTTATTGAAGTGATGAGTCGAAGTAAAAAAAGTGCTATAAACATTATAAACAGAACTGATATGATGATGGAAACAAAAAACCGGGCTAGTGCGAGTCGGACTCGAGCATTGAGGGTTCCGTGCAAACTACAATTCTCGAATGGAGTCTCGAAGATTTTTCCGAATTGCAATTTTTTTTTGTGTGACCTAGGTTTACTACAAATTTACTGTTTTCAAATTTTACCCTATACCTGTGCTATAAGATTTTGCTTTGTGCCAAATTTCAGGATTCTGGGTCAACGGGAAATACCCTATGAATTTCGATCTTTGAAATTATAAAAATATACCTACGTTTTTTTGCGACGTAAAGAAGTTTGATTTTTTCACAGCTTGAAGGGACCGCAGACCTGAGTATATGGTTTTAATTTCAACTTGATACCTCCACGCGTTCTCGAGATAAAAAATCTTGACTGACAGATAGACAGACAGACAGACGGACGGACAACAAACTGATCCTATAAGGGTTCCGTTTTTACCCTTTGAGAGACGGAACCCTAAAAATGACACCCACTTGGTACAATAGTATGAAAATGCAATAATATGGTCATTTGTATTTATAAATTATTTATTTTTATTGGCCAACCAATAATCGTATACACTGAAACATATACACAATAAATACACTTTATTGTGTATATGTTTCAGTGTATGATATAAATAAATAAAAAACAAAATATTTACAATCTAGGTTAGTGTCACAATTTCTTAAAAGAAATTCTAATAAGAAACTTAAAATATACTATTTATACTAAGCCATAGCTATAACCTCGTGTATTACCTAATTTTAACGTAATTTATTGAAACTTATTTTTATTTATTTAATTATTTTACTGCTACCTATTATCCGAACGTTAAATGACCGTCGTGGTTACAAAAGCGGATATTACCGTACTTATTGTACTACTTAAAGTCAAGTCTTTTAACGTTAGTTTTATAATTAATTTTATTTGTTTCTATATTTTTCTTCTCTTTATTTATTTTACTTTGACCTTTACGCTGCTCGCTCAGACTTTTCGTAGGACAGATAATCGGGCCGATTTTGTATATTTGTAACATTGTGTTCCGTTTTCTGACCGACTTTTTGTAGGACGTGTGCGTTGCACTATTGCTATCAGTTTGTTCTATTTTTCTCCTACAAAAAATCATCGATTATCGGACGTGGGCGGGCAGCCTTAGCAACACTTGGTAAACCTTTGTCTTCTTCAAGAAAAACAAACGTATGTATTCAACATGTCGTCTGTATACATTCGCATTTTAGTTTCATAAATACTCTCTTCTCTCTTCAACAGTAACACAATCGGAACAAGAGCGGTCCTGCATCGCGCTACTGAGGCTTCAGCGTCGCTCCGGCCAGTTCCTCTGGGTGCATGCTGTCCTGCAGCTCAAGGACAACCTGGAGAACTCGCAGAGACCCGTCATCGTGTGTACTAATCAAGTGCTAAGGTAAGTAGCTTTATTCATGTACTTCAACTTGTAACATTATAATCATTATATAGGGGAAGACGACCTTCATACCTTCATGTAGGAAAATTCAGGAAAAATGAAAATTTTATCAGCCTAGGGTCTTATTGGAACAGTCACATGTGGTGATTTACATATAGTGGTTCAGGAAAGGGGAATTTCTGAAAATAAAAGCTGTGGTCCTAGAGCGGATGGAAAGGCAAGGATAAAGGTGTAGTTTTAAACAGTCAAAGTCTGACCCGTCCTCCCGCTCTATCATAAAGTGAGAAGGAATATGATAATTCCTCACCACAAAAATAAATAAAAAAGTGGTTCAGGAACATTTAAGGATAATAGTGGCTTTAGTGCGTGTTGTTTAACCCGATTTTCTTAAAGATTCGATGCCCTCCTCCTTGCTTCGTATTCATCAATGCACTGTCTACACTGTTCTTACATAATATCTATAAATATTGTAACATGAACCACTTCTTCTAAAAAGAGTTACCATGGAGTTTCTTGCCGATTCTTCTACATAGGAAACGAGCAATTTGGAACCGTGCACTAGCTGCTGACGTTTTATAAGTGCCCATGTAGGCTTATGTGAAATAAAATATTTTGACTTTGACTTTGCTGAGGGTCGATTATATATCAATACTCTTTTAAAAATATTTAATTTATAAGACAAGTGTCCCACCGCTTTAAAACCGTTCAATAATAGAATTCAGATTTCTTAACTAGGTAATTTTATAATATTATCACCCTTTTAATGTTCCCACCTCCTCTGTAGAAGAGAAAATGGACCGCACTTTAACAAACGGGCCTGGTGTGTGTTGGTAGATGTCACATGTCTTCGAAGTTTTGGTTCCAGGACAATCCGATTTGCCCACGGTGCTTTTATGGAATAAAGTACTACTATCAAAATAGCATGATTTGATTACAAACAAAATCAAATCATCTAAATTGGCCAACGAATTCAACTCAAGCGTTCAACTACATAAGTATTTCATGAAATAACCCTACTCTCTCTGCCCATAGCCTACGGTACTAAATCACTAAATTATCCCTCAACTCACAAACATTCCCCATAATAGCCCGTCCACATAGGATCTCTGATTGCCCACTAATACGTCAAAACGAGCGGCATTGCCCGATCAAGGGTAAAATCACTTCATTGGCCGTCCTGCGCACGCGCAATTATCGTGTGCACTAACGTCAAATGAGGAGCTTATAACGATGGAGTAGAATGGTCACATGACGAGGAAAATATTGTTACAAAATCTTTTGTTTTATAGTAAGAATAGTATACTTCGGGTTTTAGTTGAAAGGTTCAAAACATTCGATAATAAAGCCGTTTGCGTTTATGTTTGTTACTCCTTCACGCTCAAACCAAAGATTAAAGATAGTAAATCTAAATTTTTAGAAGAGTCTAATAAAACAAAACCAAAACACTAAACTAATTAAAACTATATTACACTAAAGGCAATGACTCAAATTAAAATATGGCGTCAGTTATCTATATATGTATGTATTTAGAAAGATATAAGTATGTTTATCAGTTGTCTAGTACTCATAACACAAGCTCTGCTTAGCTTGGGACTAGACGGCGTTGTGTGATAGTTATGGAATTTTAAATATTATTATTATATTAGAGTTATCCTATGCATCGCTAAAAAGTGTCCGAGCACTCGGACCCCATGGCCTTAGAGCTAGAGAAACAGGGGTGCTATTTCTTTAAGAAAACAGCCTTGAGCGCCGAGCTGGCCGCAGCGACGAGTCGAGAGCGCAGTACATTGGATTAACAACCTAACCCACTTTTACATTGGATTGTTAATTCAATGTACTGCGCTCTCGACTCGTCGCTGCGGCCAGCGCTGCGCTCAAGGCTGTTTTCTTAGAGAATAGCACCCCAGAACGGATTTAGATAAAATTTGGCACACAGGTAGTCTCTATCATATTCTGTTAAAGCATATGTATAATTTTCGACCCGTATACGGGGGAACCCGCTGATAGGAGCTAGTATTTAACAATGATCAAAAAAGTTTACAGAGATTCTTACTTATTTATAAAACTTGCTAAAAAACAAATAGCAAGTTTAAATACTGATAAGCAAATTCTAAATTCATGAGTTTGGTCAGTACAAGACTGGCATTCCCTCTCGCTCCACTCAAAGCGGGAGGAGTTTTTTGATGGTTTACGTAACTTTTTTTTTTAAATTAAGAACCTGCTAATCTGTGTTTAAACTAATCACACTCTATTTTTATTATATTTAAGACCAAATATACTTCGTAGGTCCTGCCTACTTCAAGTTAATTCTTATAAGGCAACCTATTTGTAATAAATCAACTTCCTAGTCCAATGGGTGAGGCACATAGCAATCATTTTACTTATTAGCCTATCTTATATTACTGCAAGCAACTTATCTACATAATTTCACTTCAAAATTGCAAATAATTACTTGTTCAACCAATCATAAAAGCGCATTACAGTTATTATTTTGAACTAAAGATCAAATTACATGTCTAATTATTAAATATATTACCTAAAGTGGGCAAAATACTACCACGATGTTATTAAAATATATCAATAAGCGTCAAAAGCTCAAGTAAATGGGAAACGTTGAATAAATTCCGCACTAAAGTAACAAACACCATATTGCACAGTAATAAATAAAGCACTTTAAATCACATTTAATGTTCTCAAAGTAACACAAATAATTCTATCGCCGAATCGTAGCTCAAATTATATGGACAAAGAGTAGGTAGTTGGTGAATGGAATGACCACATCCGCGGAAACAAAAACACTTGTATCATAATCTAAAGTCATCCATACAAGAAATAATTATTATATTAATACCAGCACAAAATAATATCAAAACTAATGTGTTTCAGAGATGTAAATATCCCTGAAGATCGTTGATACTACGGGAAACTCTATAGCTCTCCTAACACATTACTAAACATGATGTACGGTTTTTAAATTAAAAATATCCGATGTTTTAAACCCCTGTCATAAATGAAAACTTCTCGGGAAAAATTTCGAAGTTTATGACAATTCTGGTTTTTGCACTCGCACATGCCATTTTTCAAATTGACAGTACGGAGAGTCATGTTTCTTGCGTTGGATGAACTGATACAAACTTAACCAGCACAACGGACCACGATAGTTTGACCTAATTTTAATTACTAAATACAGTACATTAATCAATAGATGGCACTAAAATCAGTTTAACCTAAAAAAAAATATGTTATTTCTTTTCCCGTGGAGTCTTCAAATAAGACTTGCAGATTGGAAAGAATTTACAGTTTTCTGGCATACACGCGCTCTATCATATTATTTTAATTCAGGCGAATTTGTATTCCATGTTCATACTGCTCCGTGGCGTGTTGAATAGCTACATTCAAGTCAATATAATAGATTGTATTTGAGTACTCAAGATGATCATAAAAGTCGTAACAAATCTTCGACAGCTGTTCCGAAGAGTTATTACACAAAATATTTGTTACGTCAGCAGAAAGTTATTAATTAAGTTAATAAACAGCGATGACTGGCTAAATATATATTTCAGCACAGTTCAGTTGCATACAACAATTTTGAACAACAAATTATATTTGTGGATTTTATTTTGATCTCTTTTCCATTGTGACCTTTCGTAAAATTAAATGGATTTGATACTTAGATAAATGTAGTAGAACTAAATATCTTTCTACAGGGCGCTCTAAATATCTTTATTGAATTTAAGAATGCAGGAGCAAGGTTACCGATAACTCGAAGCATCGCCAAACTTAAGTGCAATGGGCAGGGCACATTGCTCGCAAAACAGATTGCAGGTAGATGGGGACGAAATGTTCTGAAGCGGCGATTACATACTGGAAGACGTAGCATTGGAAGGCTTCCCACAAGGTGGACCAATGACCTGATGAAGGTCACGGGAATTCGATTGATGTAAGAGATAGGAGGCCTATGTCCAGCAGTGGACGTCTTTTGGCTGAAATGGTGATGATGATGATGGCGAAAAACCTACATTTTCAAGACGATAAAATTTTCTAAAACCATTCCTCTATACTCTTTTTTTTTTATAATGGATAGGCTCGCGTTTGACCACAATCTCACTTGATGGTAAGTGATGTGGCCGACGATGGAGCACGCTTGCCTAGAAGCAATCTATTCACTCTTGACTTAAAGACCCCTAGGTTATAGCTATCAGGAAACACAGACTCCGGCAGGGAATTCCATTTCATTTCATTCCAAATTCATAATTCCACTCTCTTCCCATTTTCTCATTAAAACACAGTCTTATCAACCCACACATAAAATTAAACGTTTCCATCACTAAGCAATATCATGTAAACCAATACTAAAACGGTACGATATTTATCGTCAAGTTGCCGGCGTTCAAACAACAACCAATTATGTTTACGGCTGTGCGGTCCCGGACCAGTAATTATGAATTAAACCATAATTGAAGATAATTTTACAAGGTATTTTGTTTGCGTTAAACTCGACAACATTTTTTAAATTCCAAGATGCAACGTGCAATATTTCCTTTTATAGGATACGTGCTGAAGTGGTTAATAAATCTAAAGCTGGTATGACTTACACAAGGTATATCCTTGCATGTTAGAAGTCGGTTAATAAAATAAAATCTTCCACAGCATCTGTCTGTCTGTTATATAATTTCAAAAACTACTGAACGTATTTTGATGCGCTTTTCACTTATAAGCAGAGTGATTCAAGAAGGTTTTTTTAGGTATGAAATAATTCAATAACTTTTCTCGCTCTTGAGCGGAACGTGAAGGCGTATCAAATTTTTACTAACTAAAACCCACTCCTGTTCCTTCTTTGCCTTCGTTACAGGGCCTTCCAGGGCCCCGACAGAGAACCCCTCTTTCGTACAACCCAAGCCCCAGTAGCCTTCGACTCTGCTCGGCTCCTACGGTTTGCTGACATCTCTTTGAGGCGAAGAAGGTTTAAGTGCATACATACATCGATAGTATAGTAGAGAATTTAAAAAAAATTACACAGGTGCAAAGTTGGGACGGCTTGCTGGTACATAAATATAAATGGTCCTTTAACGTTATTACAGTAGAGGTCGTAGACGAAGGTGAGATAATAGCTTTGAATGGACGACTACTATATTTCCTATGCACTGAGATGCCACTACGTAGGTATTTATATAAAAGCTACTAACCGAACGAGACAAAATAAAACCGAAAACTAAATCACACAAAAGAAACATGTTTTGATTCAACTGGAGCAACCGTCGACCGATCTTTTTTGAAATGAGTTCATAGACTCGCCCACGACTGCAAAATACCAACACGATAGAAAAGCTAAAAAGCAAACGAACAAGATAATAAAAGCTCCCTAGAACAATAACTCCAAGTGTATCTGAAAGTCTAAAGCTCGCGAACTAATTGAGCCCAAAGCCACACTATTAACCGGACCGATAATTCTGCCGGCCCACGGTACGCCGACTTTGAAAAATTACGGTCATAACTTAACGCGGTCACTTACAGACTTCCCTATTGAGATATCAATACTAGATGACGTCGTACGACGTACGCCTCTCGCGTAAACACGGCCCTTACTATTGTTGGGGAAACTCGAATTTGTTGATAGTGAACAGCAGGCTTAGGCAAAATAATGACTTTTTTGCTAGCGTTCCCGCCAAACATTAAGTACAAAATTTATAGCAATGACATCACCAGCGGAGAAGTCATGTATCAAGTGACAAGTTAGATGGGAACGCCAACAGAAAAATCTTTAATCTAAAATCCTGCCGATGGAAAAATAGAAGAAATTCTGGCGGCAAAAATGGTGTCAAAAATTTCAAAATGGCTGCTTGTGAAGAAGTTCCTCATTTGAAATTCAAAAACCAGAACAGTTGAGAAAAGAGCAGAAATTCTTATTATGGTAAAAGTTACGCCAAAAAATTCAAAATAGACTCCTTAAAAAAGCGTTACATTTGAATTAAAAAATCATTGCATAATTTTAGAAACTATGGTATGACATGGAACTAAATAACCATATTGCCAATTAATAAAAATATGAACTTACACAGTCATGTTTTCTAAATAAGAAGACAATCCATTTTATAAACTGCTCATGAGTCAACCATAACTTTCCTATGCCTCGTTAATTGACGTTAATAGTCACAATCATAGCCTAGCAATTTTAGAAGGTCAATTATGTTTCATTTTGTTTACTTGTCTTGATTGGAATAGCCTACATTTGACCCACACTCTTCTAATGATACGCTACGTAATCATTTTCATTCAGAGCATTCGTTATTCTTCCTATTCTTTGATTTTTTGCTCTCGTGTCGAAATTCTAAGCTGTGTCATGGTAGGCAATGATACAATTTAGAACCACAGCTATAATAAATTAAATTTAACGATCACACATGCTCAAGCGACAGTTTGCGAGATACGATTACCGAGACCACTTTCGCTGTATGTATTCTGATCTCTCTAATCAATGCTTCGATTCAAATGTTGTTTAAGTTGTTTTCGATCTTTCACGCTTATTTATTATTTATCTAGTCTGTTCTATGCAATCGAGTGTTAAAACTCGATCGAACATCTAGAGTCCGTAGTGAAGCTTCGCAGAGGATAAATATTGTAAGGGGGTGATTTATAGAGCCGGGGCGAGCCTCGCAAGCCGATCGGCCGGCCGATGTTACTATCGGGATGGCTTGAAATATGCCTGCAAAGGGCTATTGTTGTGATGTGAGAAACGGTGTTTAACAAGCGCCGGGTTTGATCGATGGACCCGGCGGATACAACCGTCCATATTTTATAGCACGAAAATACACGAAAACTGCTGCTAATTTTGTAAATTTGCTGGAGATGAATGGTCGGATTGGTATGAGTGAAGTTTTGTGTAGAAAGTTATTTTTGGAAGATTGATCCTTTCCGAAATGTTTGACTTATGATTTAGTATCATCAATCAGTCCTTATAGATTAATTAACATCACTGATTGTGTATACATAAATATTTGCACGCCATGTTATGCAGGATATGCTGAACCAAAACTGTGGCACCTTATTATTAAAAAATGAATCATACCCAAGCAAATTTGATTGAGATAAACGGTTTAAAGAATGCTTGAAAAGGCACGCGACTGATCACAGAGATTCAACAACGATGCAAATGATTTCCCTAGGAGCTCCTGCCTTATTCAATGGTGCATACTTACCATTAAAGGCGTAATTAAGATAACGTCTGACTTAACACTTTCCTAAACATTAAATTCAACACCATTCACAATCCGGATTAGGCATCTAGATAATAATCGGCGCGAACAAAGTCATTATGGCTCAGCCTACAGTGACAAGACCGATTCATATTAGTCGTGGTAGGCGCTATTTAGATAGTAAATCTAAATTAATTTGAATGGGCGAGTGGGTGACAGTCCAGCTGACCTAAACAATCAGGCACAAAGGGCGGTGGCGCGGTCCTTAGCCACTTAGGTCTTTGAAAGGAGTGGTGCATGTCATAAGCAGACATTTACGCGATAATAACACCTGAAGACCATTTTACCGTTAAAAGCACGAACTATATCCGTGTACGCAGTTTGGTACTTGAAAACGCAAGTTATGTTATGAAACTTTAAGAGCTTTGGCTTTTAACCAATTAGTTAGACGGGTAAACCAATTAGACCTAAGTAAGCCTACTTAGGTCTAACATTTGCACACATAAATAAGTATAATGGCTGTATTAAAAACGGAGTGCTTCGAAATTACTTAATTCTCAGGAAATGCAATCTATGGCCTGAGCCAGCAAGATTAATAAACCAAAATATCCATTTTACAAGGTTTTCCTTTAAACCGACCGTTAGAGGACGAAAGCTTCTGGAGTGACGACCACGTACCGAAAGACGTTTAGGAAGAATAATCCATATAATCATAAAAGAATAACCAAACCTCGCTAGACCTTAGGCTCAGCGAGCCATACGAAATATGCAACGACCGATATTTGGCTAAGAAAATTGTCAAGAAAAGACGACCCCACAAGGTTGCCTGGAGAGGGTCGCAAGAATCTGATGGATACGAGCCGGATATGACCGCTCGTTGCGGCGACGTTTGGGGTAGTCCTATGTCCAAAAGTGGACGTCTTTTGGCTGAAATGGTGATAATAATGATGTTAACCGTTAGTTTGTTATCTCCTTGTCCAAATTAAAGGAACGCTTTATTTCACAAATTGCACCAAAAGTCGTCCGGTGGTGGCTATAAATCCGCTGTGCTCACAAGCTCAGTTGCATTGTTCGCGGGATTGCGTCATTTGTCACGTTTGTGCGCTGATGCTCTTGCGCAACCTACTCATGTTACTTCGTGCTCTCCACTGACAAATACTGTTGCTTTTAATAATGAGCCCGGCTTACGTGAATAACTGATTTAATGGCGTCCCGAGCTTTACTTTCCAGCCATTTTATATCGGTAACGAAAACATTTCACGGATATTCATTGTGACTAGAGATTTCTTTAGTATATTTCTTGTAACAAAAACTCATGTTACTATTCCAGATTTAATTGGTTCATTACTTTCAAGTATAAAAAATGCTACGTTAGAAGCGAGTGACGGATTTTTTTTTTTTGGTGAAGACACATCGCGTCGCGTAGGTATCGATAAAGAACCGTTGTCGTTGTTTAAAAAACTTCAAACCATCAAAAGAAATATCGGTGTTGAAAGTGTATGAACAAGTAATTTAACGCTTGTTTATACACACCTATGGCATGTACAAGTGATACGGTGAACGACAACAAATTGTCAACATGTCGGCCGCCTACGTCATGTCGACGAGATTTATGCGTTCAGGCTGCGCGGACGCACAAATTGGCGGGAAACTGAGAACATGGACGGATACGTTGATTTCCAACATTCCATTAACTCGGTTATGCATAACAAGCACCGGATTATGTAGACAATATAAAAAGTCTAACTAGAATGCTTGAACCTTGAAAATTATCTTTAAAGGATCTCGGTTAAATAGGATCTACGACATTTTATAGACGTTGGCAGATTTACATTAATATAATTAACTAAATACGTGTTTAAACTTATGATGCTAAGGAGCACGTAGGAACCTAAATCATTTTCTGACTACACGTAGGTACCTACTTTACCTAAGGACGTCAAACAACCTGGAACTCGTCCTCTGCAATATAAAAATATTTTTTTATACACTAATTCCTGAGCCACTGTCTGAAGACTTAGGCACAACATGTTCGGGCATAGTAACCGAATTGGCACATTTAAAACTTTTTTTTATCTAACTGTACTAAACAGCTTCAATAAATTTCGTGGTGTCCGAATTTGTTGTGTCTGAATCGTTAGCAAATCGGAAAACGAGAGTGGGTTTTTGAGATAGGACTGCACTGCAAGGGTACCTTAACCATTATAGCTGTAGGAAAACAATCTTAGGAGATAGTCTATGAATTTTTAAGAAATTTTCATTTCAATTCACGGATTGGGAAAAAAATTTAGGTAGTCATCAAGAAAAATAAATTGCCAAACAACCCTGTTTTCAACCTTAGGTACCTACTAGAAAAGCCACTAATAGCAGCCCTGAAATGCAAAGGACGAATATAAGTGGGTTTTAGTCAGTAAAACTCTAACACTCCCTCTCGGTCCGACCAGATCAGGAGAACTAATTTGATCAATCAAAGAATCGGAGCATTTCTGTCAAACGGGTTATTTAATTTTTGAATTTTCAAGAAACCATTCAGTTAGAAAAATGATGTAAATTGCACCCTAAAGCTTAGAGAGAGCTATGGAGAAGAACGTGCAAGAAACTCCATGAATACATATTATGTCTAATATAAATAAATATCTCGGTTAGGTATTTCCTGTTGCTACTAAGTATTACTGTGAGAAAAAAAAACGATTCTAAATGTAGAAATTAAAGATGATATCACAAAGAAAAAAAAACTACAGCACGTGTGCAGTATTCGACCAACATGCACATCATTACATCTCCACACCGTTTCAAATCAAGCGTTTAACAGTCTCTTTCAATCTGAAATAACTTATAACACAAATGAGCATATTATTAATGGCGATAAATGTGCATAACTTACCTAAAGTATCTGTCGTGGCCAGATCATAGGTTTAATCACTTCATATGGCCAGCTAAAACTGGCCAGATCGTTTAAACTTTAACATTTGATGATATGTCAATACTCGTTTGGCCATATCATTGATGTAGGATTTCTATGACAATAAAAGGTTTACACTGGGCCTGCGTAGTGGATTACGGCCCATTCCTCCTCCTAGAGAGGAGGCCTGAGTCCCAACAGTGGGAACATTATAAGGCCGATTATATGCTAAAAGGTTTAAAGAATAATAAGCGAAACAAGGATTGACATACCTACCTATCATCAAACTTTAACGTTTAAAATGACCTGACCAGTTTAGTTGGCTATTTCATGAAGTGATCAATGTCCAAGATCTGGCCACGACATATCTACGATATCGCCAAGGTATTCAGAGTCCTTAATGCGAATTTGTTCAACCACGATCGACACATTTCTGACATTCAGCGTTCCGATTGGCTCGCTCCAAGCTCTTAACCAATCAGAAAGCCAAACGCGGTAAACGTTCCACCGTAGGCGCTAGTTTACAGACGGAAAGCAATGGGTAGCTCGCCGTCCGACCGTCCGGTAACCGTCCGGACCGAACATAAGATGTCGATGGTGCGTATTGTTCCACACGGGCCTCAAGGAGTTGTCTGCAAACTGTAGGGGCCCAGCAGGATCGAAGCCTACTGGGGCCAAGGGTCTGCTTCTGAAAGGAAGATTCGGCCCAGGTACGAAAGGCAAGGAAGAGTAGGTTTTTAGTCAGTAAAAGCGGAGTAGATTTTCCCACCTACAAAAAAGGACGCGGTAAACGTTTCGATCGCGTTAACGTAAAACCAACTCTCACTCAGCGCACAGTAAGGCTTTTAGCATTAAATAAAATGTTAACACAAGCTAGCTATAAATCACTAAAGGTCGTAAGGGTCAAGTTTATTAATGCAGAACGCGTGTAAACATAGGAATAACGTTTTATCACGGTTCTGGAGCCTTCACAACAGTATCTCTTTCGTACAGTGAATGTAATAGCGATTTGTCGCCGTCCGACACATATCTACAATTTGATGTACTGTCGTCGTCAACTCCGTGGTTGAATTTCCGACGACTAATTTGTTATGTACCTTACAATCCACGTATACATTATTTTTAGTTATGCGAAATCTGAACATAGTTTATTCAGAATCAGTAACTGAATCGATTCCAATCATTTTTAAACCATTTTATATTTTTTCCCAAAAATATTTAAAAAAGGTCGCAAGTTAGACACCACCGACACTAAATACAACACAGGTTACGGCCGGATGGCGAGCAATGGGTAGCTCGCTGTCCGACCATCCGGTAACTGTCCAGACCGAGCCCAAGTCGTCAGTAACAGCAGGGGCCCAGCTGGGTCGGAAGCCTACTGGGGCCAGGGTTAGTTTCGAAAGGTAGCTCAGCCCCGGTATGGTTTCAGTCGCAAGTTAGACACCACCGACACTAAGTACAAAACAGGTCACGAAAGGTCATAGCGGGCCTTAGGCGCCAGCGCACAAGCAGGAGCAGCAAGCAGGAGCAAAACAACTCCTCAGTCGCCCGGGTGGCCCGGTGACCATGTATTTATGTCGCTAACCAGATACCATAACGGACTTATAACTTTGTGATTTTGCATAATACGAGTACAGTTTTGAAATTCTGTACATAGAATTGTTACTTAAAAATACAAGTTTCGCTTAAACAAAAAATAAGGTTGTAGGTATATAGTTTGTTATTGATAGGCTCGCGCTTGACCACTATCTCACCTGATGGTAGATAAATGATGATGTGATTTACTATAAAATGATTACCTAATTTATTTTCAAAAATATAGATACCATTTCAAGGTTTCCTATTAGATCTCTAAGTGTTACAGCACTTGAATACATGATTAATTTAAGTTAATTTCATTACAAATGTCTATAAATGTCTACTACACGTTCCAAATGAGAATAGGACCGATTCCTATGTTTTGACGTCTCGTCGTACTGTCAAATCGAAGAAATTTTGGCAAAATTGAAGAACTTAGAGATGTGTAAAATTGAAGAACTGGATTGTGATTAAACTTTTTCGTTCACAGTTCATAAATAAATTAAATTTTTCGTAAATTAATTAATATTTAAAAATTGATTTCCTCGATTTGACAGTAAATCGTGACGTCACAACATGGCGGGCGATCCAATTCTTATTTGGAGTCGATGCTCAAGTAATTTTCATGAAAATTGGCAATATAGAGTTCTGTTATGGTTCTGTTTTTAATTCTGGTGATTTATAACATGATCGACGAACGCGGACACGGTTTTATTGGCCAAAACTAAAGCCAACTACAAAATCATTTCCTACATGGTACCTTTAGCCTGCAGTCCCCGTAACTTCCTCTAATTCAATAAATAATCCTAACAGCAAAAGCAAAATAGTGTCTTGGCAGTCTAATAAACTTAGTCCGGCGATATTTAATGAAGAACATAACTAATTAGATACAAATATATTTATCACCATCAGTTAAGCCAGCCAACATGCATTGAATATGCATGTCTTACTAATTTAGTCTCATATAATTGCATAGCATATTCAGCTTTTTAATGTTCCCACAGCTGGGACTCAGGCCTCCTGTCTAGGAGAGGGAATAGGCTGTAATCCACCACGTGGGCCTAGTGCGGGTTGGTGAATGTCACATGTCTTCGATTTTTTAGTTTTAGGACATGCCGGTTTCCTCACGATGTTTTCCTTCACCGTTTCGAGAGCAGTGGTGATGAAATAAATTACAAAGTGATGCGCCTGGCTGGGTTTGTACCCACGAACAACATCTCGTAAACCGGGGCCTCTACGACTCGACCACCACTGCTCACTCGGCCACAACATTGTCTCACGCTATTACTTATTTCAAGCATTTTCTACCCACCTGTACCGATGTAGGTCCAGGGCTGAGTCCAACTATGTGACATTTCCCTGCATCCACTATCTCAAAGGTCGCAAACACAAACGCTAAGTGAACTCGCGCGAAAGGTTACATTAAGTACAAATTCAATACTGTGTATTCACCTTACCTTACCGGCACAGTCATTACATGTCGTTTGTATAAATGTTCCTCATTTCGTCGACAATCGGAGATGTGTGACGTAGATAACATACGTGTGTGTCATTTGTTAACTGGTAATGAACATACGGTTGTTAACTTATTATATCGGCAATGGGTACGTTTATCTACGACGGGACGACGATTGTAGATAAAAACAATTTAATTATTTAACCGCCTGTGTCGTATATAGCGGCCAAACCATCTCGCGTTTATCAGCCAGGGTCGCACATCCACGACCAAATACTCCATCTCATCAGCTTTTCTTTCACCTATGGGGATTGAAGAGTTAAACGATAATGGACTTCCCAGTCGCAAACACACGACTCTGGCGAATAAGACACTAAAAACCTCGTCGTACCAATCCGTCGCAAGTGATTAACAAAAGAACGTTGATTTGTTTTGTCAAAGCCTTTCCAAAGATGCTGATAAAGAATGTTAACTACAGTCAGCAGAAAACGCCTCTATAATGGAAGCGATAAAATTCTCGCCGCTCGAAAATGCGGCTCTTTTATCGGAAAATCTCAGACAGCAAACTCTATTTTAAGTATTTGTGAGAAAGCCGCTAAACAACAGTGACTTGTTAAACACATTACAAGTCTAATATACTCTCGTTATCTGCGATTAGTGTAATGGAACATAGCCTCAACTACTTCGATACATAATTAATAGACAGTCGTAACGCATGGCGAAACGAACTTCACTCAATATAAACATTAAACTTTACTGCTCCTCTTTACCATTCTAGTAATGGCTAAAACTTGTAACAATGTCGTAGAAACTTACGCGAATTCTTTCCAGTTATATGCAATCACCATTTAAAAGTTATTTTAATTGTTTGCGTAGCTCATAACTTACTTACGATCTATTTCGAGTTCAAGGTTTCTTGCGCTTGAACAAGCTGTTCTACTCAGATAGATATGGATGGTGATTCAAGGGGAATATTTTATTAACAATATAAGTAAAATATTATACCGAAAGACAATAATCTTTTATTATTTTTCGTGTTTTGTTAAGGACCATAAAATTTTAATACTTTTCCTTGTTCTAACATAGATTGTTTTGTCCACAGTGAGCAGGAAGCAGCAGTCATGAAAGCCAACCCTTGGCTGTACCACTACTACGCGGTACAATCCAAGCTACACTACGGACTGGCTTACGAAGCAGCAACCAGGATGTATGGGCCCCCACCACCTGATATTCAAGTCTACCCTCCAACGATGCAGTACACGCCGACTCCACCCGTCTGCATCAACGGCAACCAGCCAGTCATGATGCCGAACCCTGGCATCCAACCTCACATACCACACGTCCCACCTCATATCGCACCCATGCACTACGCCTACGAAAGAACAGACAACGGACCCGTAGATTATTCAGTCTCGCTGCAGGAAAACAGGTAAGATATTCTACCTAGTTTCTGATCCGATGGTCAACAATTGTTAATTATGCTAAAGGAATTAAGCTATTCATGGCCATAACTCGATTAATTTCAAATGGTCAATTCATCTATCAACGCAGTGTTTCAAGTATTAGATATGACCTAGAAATGATCTTGCTAATTGCCCTATGACCTCATGTTGTCCATGAAATATGTCGTTTTAGGAATGTGCGTATAATTTAGTTTCATCTTGAAATTGTTTTCTTGATTAACTGTGACGATATTGCATAGTTAGCCCGATTGAAATTCCACATGTGTAACTTTAGTTTCCTATTTCAGGTACCACAATATACGGATAGAGGATACGAGGATCCAGCCCAATGCTAAACGGAAAGGAAAGAGTATAGACGATAAATCAAATACCCCAATAACAAATATGTCACCTCGATGCACACCTTCAACTATCACATCAGGAGGAGATACACTAATAGCAGTTTCGGCAGGGTCCATTGCCAGTAGAAGACCAGGCTCCAAAAACTTTAATATAACAGAAACAGAAATGGTTGACCAATGGAACCCAAGTCCTACGTGGTCGGAGTCAGCGCTACAAAAGGTGCCTGACGTGTGTCACCAAGACCTGAGTCCTTACGTGACGACGACTCCTCCTACGCCGTCCGGGACACCTACAGCCTACACCCACAACTACAGTCACACCTTCGTGTTCGACTGGTCACCTGAGCAATATGTTCCTCATACTAACAATAGATGTAACACTATAACCACAGAAAGTTCCTATCAGCAGACGTGGAATAGGAGTCAAAGGACAACGTTCGCCAATAGCGCGGAGAACTCGGTAGATGAAAACTCCAATCCTAATAGATTAAGTTTACCAATGAGGGTCAGTAATCCACCGCCAGCGTATAATGCATCTAGGGAAGACGTGCTTAGAAGGCAAATTGGTAAGTTACTGAATTTGAATTGAATGAGAATTTTAGCTATCGTATCTACTGTTGGAACCAATATTTCGTATCTTAAGATAGTTGGAATCTGTTTCGAAGTGCAGAGATTGTAGATACATAAATAAAGCAAGATAAATGCGCAGCAGCAATGCCTCTGCACTACCTACACCAGATAAAACATCAGAATAAAATATATTAACGTTCCCTTTTTCTTATTGTTCTAGATCGACCACATTCAGATTCGCCGGATGCCAAAAAGCCTGCGTTATAACTGTAGCTTAATTCCATGTAATATCTTTGAATAGTTAAATAATAATTTGTTACCCTGTAATAATAAATTTTATTAATTATAGTAAAAGCTCTGGAACTCTCCTGTGATCTTTGTGTTTAATTATTTTTTGTATAATGATAGATTATTAATTTGTACATAAATATTGTCCGTCCTGGATTTTGTACAAAATACTAGAGCGTAATTATTGTTCACATACAATGTGATTTGTTTGTGTATACGAAATGTATTATTTTTTGTAAATATTTATAGGTATGTACTAGTTTGGTAAATCGATGCCGTCCATTTTCCTAGCCCCTTTTATTCCCAGTGCTATTCATAAATTATGCGCAAACGCAATATTGCTTCTGGTACCGTTCAACTACGAGGTTGCAAGTCCCTATTGAATAAAACAATAGCTAGTCTGGTTTTAACTCGTCGCTCTAATTTCTCTTTCTGCCTTTAAATATAAAAAGTTAATAAAATCAACGTAAGAGCAAAGTAAAAGCTGAAGTTTCTAGTTTCATTTTGGAATGGTATTTGCCCATCTCTTAGTTTTGTTTTTAATTAATTTACGTAGGTATGTTTTTGTATAGTTATTCAATCAATCCTTCCTTTATACTCAATCAAAGACTTAAAGTCTAATTGATTTTTTATGATTTAATTTGAGTCTTATTCCGCTGAACGGTTTTTTAATGCGCCAAAATATAAATCGAGTTAATTTCCTTTGACCACTAAGTTTGAACATTTCTCTCCAAACAAATTCTATTTCCGTCCAGTATTGGAATTCGTAGAATTAAGAATATTGTACAAAATAGTTGTAAGTGTGTAAAATACGAAACAGGAACAACTATGTATTTGTAACAGGAGAAGTGCCTAGTATTAATTTATGATCACTATTTTGTTGATTGCGTTTTGCGAAGTAAAGATTATTATGACTTTGGATTTTTTGTTTGATTTTCCTATTAGATCAAGGAATTGGAGAAATAAATAAAAGCTTTGAATTCAATATTTGATTTTATTTTACATAATAAGCTATAATGATAAAATTATAATGACAATTAAAATTAATCTGTGTATAATATCGAATTAATCAGGTCTGAGACGCATATTTCTCATCAGACATAGATCCCTAGCTGTATCTTTTCGACCATAGGGAGTCGTCAAGTCATACAAGCGGAGAATCAAACTTATATTGAAACCATCGGGTAGACACTTAATCAATGTTGGTACAAGTTCACTTGGCATTTTCTGCAGCACTAATGGAGCTCTATCTTGTCCACACTGCACAACATAAACAAGAAACTGTAATATAAAGTCAGTTTGCGGCGTAACGTCGCCATTTTTTCCAGCCAATTGGGAGAAAGACGTGTACAATGTTTCTAAAGCAGTTAGTAGAGGCTCTTTCAGCGTGATCCCAGAAATACTATGCCCTTGTGAATAGTACATGCTGTCAGAAGAGTTGTCATTCAACCTCCGTACTTTGTTCGATGTACACATTTCCAAGTCCTCAGAATCGTCGTGACGACGCTTTCTGGACGTCTGGCTTTTAGTCAAGTTGCTGTGTTCTAGAGCAGCGTAAACGCAATAAACTGCCAGTTTTGCTAACACAGCACATTGCGGTTCAACTAGATCCTCACACAGTTTAGCGTTATACAAATATTGTGGTAAAACATGAAGCAAAAGAGCCTCAGTACATTTCTCAATATCCAAATGAAACATAGCCAGAACTATGTCGATTGATCTATCAAGGTCTTCCTGATAACGGAATTTCAGAGTTTCTTTGACTAAGTTTGTGACGAACCAAATAGGACCAGTCGTATTCAGAAGACTTTCTACAGTATGCGTAGCATCTATGTGTAGGTAACCTCTCGATTTAATGTCTTCCCAAACTGCTTGCAGTTGCTCCAGAATGGGCTGCCTTGATATAATGTTATGAGTCAATGCCAAGGCTTTCGACTTTGGCACCGAAGGCGGATGAATATCATATTGCATCTTTCTGATAATTTGACACATCAAAACAGTTCTTTCCTTGAAACTATCGATTTGTGTCAACTCCACATCACTGGGGGGTACCAAAAATTGCTGAACCATGTTGATAGGTTTCAAAAATGCATCTTGATGCACAACATTTATGTACGAACATAGCCAAACAGAGGCACAGACAGCCAATGATGCCATTTTCTGTCTCAAAGAATCCAGCATACATTTGACATCTGCAGCTGTAAGAGATCCTTGTTCCCAAGCAAATAGTATTTCTTTTATCACTCCACTGACATTTATACAAAGATCGTGGGGTTTGATGTTTGTATTTTTGAAATCAAATTCTGGAGCACTCAAATGATTGATGAATATTTCCACTAGTTGAGGATCACATTTTTGGAGAATCTGATCAGGCGATTTATGTACTCCCTGATAGACCATACATTCCTTCACCCATTTCTCAAAAAATGAGTCCCCATTTTCATCAAGGACGGCATCGGCGCCGTAATCTTGTACGATGGAGCACAGAATCAAAAATGAAATATCAAAAATGTAGACCTTAGATTGGGGAGCTCCCTTCTCATTGGCAGCAAGCAAAGCAAATTCATTAAACTTAATCAATCTAGAGACAAATAGTTTCAACTTTCCTTCAACAGTGGCAACTGCCAGGATTGTATCTAAAGTGGTCCCACCAACAACAATTTGGCACAGCATAGCATATAAAGACTCCTGAGTTTTATGAAAATCTCCTCCCATTGTTTTCAAGATACCAGCTAGAGTTGGTTCAGCTCTTGTGATGAATGATGGGACTGATCCCTGAAGCCCAGTTGGCTCCAGCTTTTGTAATTTAACATCCTTATGTTCCCGCTTCTGTTTGAAGTATGCCAGGTGACTTTCTGACACTACATTCAACTTCACTAGAGGCTCTAACAGAGAAATAACGCTGTTGCAGGAGTTCTTTGTATCAACAACATCTAGTAGAGGCGTTGATTGCAGCAACTTCTCAAATGCCTCGGCAATTTCAATAGAGTATTCACTATCTTTGGTGGTAGTACCGCACAAATTATGTAAATAGTGAATGACTTGGGGTATTTTAAGGAAAGTAAAAGCTGCCCACAATGACTGCTTAGTAGCATCCTTGCTGGAATCATTTAGAGAAATAAAACATGCTCTAATCAGTTCACAATACAGTCTTGACAGCGGGTACCCTTTGATCCTCTGTACCATGAGGAGCTGATTTGATAACTGTTGCATGTTAGCGCTAGGGTTTGCCAACACATTAATAGCTATCAATGCTTGCAAACAATGAGTTACAGGCTCTGCTTTATTGTTTAATGGAGCAATTTTATCAATATCCATATTGCATATTTTCTGTAAAGTCTCATGGATAGTGACGGGTGCCTTAAATTGAGTATTCATCATCATGAATGCTGTGATCTCTTGGCACTTCTTCGTAACCTCGCTGTACTCATTAGGATCATTCTGCTTAGCTAAATAGAACATAGCAAGGAGGAAATCAGCGCTCATGATAGAATTCAAGAGTGTTGTTGATTTTTCCAATAGTTCTTGACTCTGGACCGGGTTTGGTGATGGATACTTGCTGAGACAGTAATGATACACTTGCAGTAACCACAGGATTATTGACGAAACTGCTAATGATAACACTTCCTCTTCCATTTTTCCACGGCATGTAATACCATCGAGAACACCTTCCAAAAACTCAAGGAGGCTCATAATGCAGTGAGGTTTATGAAATGCATCGAATTTCGCTATTCTCTGCAGAACGGCGGCATATGATACAAGGTGAGATGCCAAAGAATGTTTCAAATAAGATATTACTAACTGGTTTGCGCCACAGCCAACCATTGCTTGCTGAAGTATGCAGTCTGCTAGGTTATACAGGTCTCCGCTGACGCCCCTTGGGAGTATGGTCTTGATGTTGATGCCCCATTGAATGTCCGTCCATCGTTCTCTCCAGGCTTTGAGGATAAGAGCCTTCAATGAGCTAGTTTTACTCGTCATTTTAGACGCGTCCATCTTCACCATATTTCTTCTAATAACTCACAGAATACATAAGAGTTTGGTTTTAATAACGATTGTATACTGTCATGTCCATTCTCTATTACATTATACTATTCATTCAGAACATTAAATTAGGTAAATCCATTAAATCACAATCTCTATTTTGACCGCAAATAAGCAACGTCAAGCCGTGTTTGTTTCCGATTTCAACTTACCAAATTCTTAACCTTTCGTCGCTTATTTTATTGGTTGGAAATCTATTGTATTATAGGATCCAATCAAAAATCAAAACGTAGTTCAAAGAGAACTAACTAGCATTAACGTGACGTTTTGTTATTGTAATTATGAGTTTTAACAAAAGAATCCCGCAATGTAAATTTTTAATGATGTTTTGCTTTTGATGTTTTCGGAGTATAATATTTGTAAAAAGCTGGTAATTTTTTTTTTGTATGTATACAAATCAGTAAAATTATAATCCTTCACAAACACCTAAAAATGGAATCACCTGACGTTTACAAGAAAACAATAGTATCGAAACGTAACGTCAAAACTTTACCACCCCTCGACCCTCGTGTTGTTGTTTTGTTTACAAACTTAGTCGAGGTCAATTTTAAATAAAATAAGATGAGTTTCAGAAGCTATAAAGATAAAATTGAGGAGGGAGATACAGCAATCCTGTATCTAAGTAATAATCTGTACGCAATAGATGTGCGGCCTGAAATGAAAAACAAAAAGGGTGAATTGATTGAAAATGTGTATCAGACTCCTTTTGGCGCGCTTAAAGTGAAAACTCTTATCGGAGCTGAATATGGTACCCGGGTAAGTCTTAAAATAGTATTAATTACTATAATATTGTGCTTACCCTCAACAATAATAAACTTCTAACCTCAACACTAAAATAATGACTTGGCCTGTGCTTGGCCTGGTTTGCAAGACAAGAATGATGACAGGTCACTGGAACAACTCTTACGACATGGAAGCCCTTCAATTTAAAAAGTAAAATCTACAAGTCAGCGATAAGAGTCATGATCCTGTACGGATCAGAATGTTGGGCTGTGAAAAAGACATGTAGCGGATGATGAAAATGTTGAGATAGATGTGTGATGAGACGAGACAAGTAGGTATGTAAGTGGATAAAGTGAGTAGATACATTAAAGGAAAAAATTTTAAAGTTGAAAGGGAATTGTTTATCTTAATATGGTCATGTGAAGAGGAGGTATAAAACGCATGTTACTAAAAGAGTTATCAGTATGTGGTTGGATGGAGAGAGAGGGAAACCAAAGGAAAGATGAATGGATTGTATAAAGAGTAATAATTATCTCATTTTTATTAGAGAATTTTTATCCTAGCACCTAGCTTCACCCAGGCAAAGCCACTGGCAAAAATTTAAATGGGATAAAAATGGGAAGAAAAGGAACACATTAGATATCAAAAAAAAATTAATATAATTACTAATTCCATCTTAATTCATTGAAACGCAAGCGAACATCATCATTTGCTCTGTCATTGTCTTTCTATTGTGTCTCTAATTACAGTATTTGAAAGGTAAACCATATTACACTCTAGCTATTAAATACATTTGCTTTACTTAGGTGGAGCTGTCAAAAGGATGGGGTCATGTGCTACAGCCAACCCCGGAGCTCTGGTCGTTGACGCTGCCTCATCGCACACAGATTATCTACACTCCTGATATTAGTATGATAATGTTACAACTTGACTTAGTACCTGGATCCGTTGTTCTTGAAGCTGGTAAGTTTAATATTTTTTTTCTTAGCTTATTTTTAGTCCCTCTGCTGGGCAAATGCCTCCTCTTTTTCCCTCTAAGCCATTACGTAATGTGGTAATTAGTATATTCATTTTAAATCTAAAAAAATTCTTACATTGGTTTAAATATGCATTTCAAAGATTTTTAAATTATTGCCTTTTAGTGTTAAATGTAAATTCATACACAATATATGCAGAATGAGACCACTACAAATATTTGTTCAGTGTGGAATTCAAACCCTTGCCACGTTGCGCAGCAGTCAATCTCACAACCACTGTGCCAACCTAGCCTGTTTTACTTAACACAAAATTAATAAGAAACACATTTCATTAGAATAAACATACCTATGTATCCTAAAAAAGTTCATAGTACAAATAAGTACTCACTTAAAATACATTAAACTAGAAACCAATCAAAGGGAATTTTTTTCTAGGTGGATAATCATCTAATGGTTCCTCGCGCTCTAGGGTGGAGGGAGAGGGCGTGTCAGACTTTTACTGACTAAAACCCACTCCCATATTCCTTCTTTCCCAAGACCCCAGTGTGTCCTTTCGGACGACCCATGGAATCGAAAAGGCATGCACTCATTATTGTTGAGTTAACACACAGCATCACTCCAATATTGGCTGCACCACAATGGAACATAAAGGGCAACTAAAGGGACTCTAGTGGGTTTTAGTCAGTAAAAGTCTGCCACTCCCTCTTGCTCCACCTAGAGCGGGGGGAGTTATTGGATGATTAACCACATTAAAAGAAAAGTATTGCCTGAAGATCAGTAGTGTAGTTTGCCATCTTAGTGAAAGGATTTCCTAATATACAAAAGTCGATTGTCCAGGGTGCGCTGGACATAACAGAAGGTCGGAAGGTACGTCACTCGGGTAAGCTCCTTTCAAGCACCACTTTGGTGGGAGACGCTTAAACTTTCTGATGATTTTATCGAAAGGCCTGGTGACGGTTGCGGGAATCCGAATGGATGCGAGATGCACGGGACCGTTCATTAAGGTGACAATTTGGGGAGGCCCATGTCTAACAAGAGAAATGATGATGATGACGATGATTCTCAAATTCGAGAATTAAGTGACACTAATGGGAGAAGACACTGACTTCTGTAATACAGGTTTTTACCAAGCTCAGAAGTCAGGGCTTTAAATCTTATTGTGTAAAATAATGGTTTGTGTCAATAAACTATTTGATTTGATTTGATTTCATCGACCCGTCGGAAACCCTCTGCTGGATACAAGTTGCAATGGCCAACCTAGAAAACTTCAAACAGACATTGCACCAAGGTTGGGCGCAATAAAGCCAATCTCCACAGGTGCGGGTTCTCAGAGCATGTCCTACCTTCCTTCTTGCATCACATGTCCGGTTTATACCTGTTCACGTAGGAATCTAATGACGGTGGTAATGGACGGCATTGCTGTGACCGAATACTGGGCCAGGCAAGAAACTTAATTTGAAAAAATTATCAATTTTTGGCCGTCGACTCGCTAAGTAAAAGTATTGTAGTTTATTACCTAACTTTAACAATTCCTTCAGGTACTGGTAGCGGCTCCCTGACTCACGCTCTCATAAGAAGAGTTAGGCCGCACGGTCATGTCCACACATTTGACTTCCATGAGCACAGGAGTAAAGTGGCACAAGAGGAATTCACAGAACATGGATTAGCTGATTTTGTTACTGTGAGTAAAAAAAGTTTTACATAAAAAAATATTTATATATATTATCCGCGTATAATGTGCAAACAAATGGATTTAATTATGTTTATTTAATTAAGAACGTAGAGAATATACAATTTGTCTGTTACAACAATAATAAAAATTATTTGTATATGTATAAAAAAGGCATTATCCTGACTCACTCACTGTCTCCCTCAAAATGATGTCAGCAAAGAGTAGGGGCCAGTAGCCAGCAGGGCCGATGCCCACTAACTAGGACCACGGGAATTTCTGAAGGGAAAACCCGTAGTCCTAGAACGCAAAGGGTAACTGAGAGACTCAGGTGTTTTAGTCAGTAAAAGTCTGACATGCCCCCGCGCTCCGCCCAAGCGAGATGTCATTGGATGATTTTCACACCTAAAACAAAATCACCATCCATCCCAGACCATTTTCCTAGAACGCTGAAATGCAAAGAGGGTTGTATGATAAGTATACACCCTCTAAAGGGATGAAACCGGGGTCCAAATTTTGTATGGAGAAACCTACGATCACGCGGTTCCAACCAAGCTCATTTAAGTCACATTGTCTTATTTTTTTCTTCACTAAGCTGTATCAACTTTGTAGGCAAAACACAGAGATGTCCTGGCTGATGGTTTCGGTGAGGAGCTGAATGGCAAAGCTGATGCAGTATTCCTTGACCTGCCAAGTCCTTGGGTTGGTGTGCCTCATGCACTCGCAGCTATTAAAGACCAAGGTAAGTTGATATTTTGCATCAATTTGTTCTAAAAATTTATTTGTAAGAATGAAGCTAGAACCAGATTAGACCGACGCTCACGTAGACCACGCTTCATTTGCACGCAGAACAACGTCGCGTGGTGTGGATATAGTGTAGTTCTACAAGTCTAGTTTCCATAGAAGTATGAAGACCGACGTGCCAAGATCGGCGTACGTGGCACATGTGTGCGCAGTGTACCACCTTGATCCTTGTCAGTGTTCATATTTGAATTGGATTTGTGTTTACTAAATTATTTAAGTAACCGATCGGAGTATCTATATTTACTGAGTCTACTTATATTACTAGTCTAAGGCACAATAAACGCTAACATTTTTACATTTATGCCATAGACTGATAACATATATTCGTATGCTTTAGCATACGATGTAAAAAATTTACTGCTCTGCAAATTTTGAAACACTGTTTGGTTAGTGGTAGGAATGACTCCTGTATACCACATACATTTTCTTTCAACTGTACCAAGCCAATTGACTTGGACAGCATCCGGCATCGTTTCTTGCTCGTTTTTGGCTGCCATCTTTACTGGAATGGTTCGAATGACAGTGGCCGTATAACACAAAGGCTTCTGATGAAATACAGGTTTTTTTTAGTCAGTAATAGTCTGACACTCTCTCGCTCCATCCAAATTTATTATGATTTCATACACAAAAAAGAAAACTCACTCGAGACTTCTTAAATCGCATTCATCATGTTCCTGTCCTTGTCCCGTATTATTTGGAGTCGACGCAACACGTTTTTTTCTTCCATTCTGTCCTGCCACCAGTCATTCTATATATAACCCTTTTCTCCCATATTCTAAAGCCGTATTAACAACACAAAACCTAGCTGTATCGATTGACAATAATAAGCATGCCTATTTAAATCCGCTCGTACTCCCTTTTACTTCCAAGCGACAAAACCATTAAGATTCCAGCAACGACAGATCTAGTCCTCTATTTGTATAGAACGGACACAAGATCAAACAATTTATAAATGGTTGCCACGATAGAACGATAAGAAATCGTTTGTACGTTAGCGCAAAACTGCAGAGATCCTTATAAATCGACGAATAGATAGCGATCTGATTCCACCGTGTCGATTATTCAGATCCCCTTGTAAGTTATTCGCGTCTATTCATTAATCTGGGTAGTAGTAAACCAGATAACGAATTCTCAATCGATACATCGATTTGTGTCGATTTGAAAGTAGTTGAACTCCTACTATTTCGTAGGGCTATCAGTTAAACCATTCAGGAACCTACTAGATCAAAACCTGCTGCCCTTTAGGCAAAGCTTCTTGAACAAAATTACAGCATATTTTCATTCATCTAATTTTTTTTTTGCCCTTACTGTCTTGTTGTTGGGCAAAGGCCTTTCAGACATTCTTCTCCCGTGACGTCTCTAACCAGTCCTCGCGGTACGCGTCCAAATCACCACCACCCACCCACGCTCTCTGCAAACTTGACGGTTAAATTTTTTTTATGTGGGAAATCCGATCCAATGATTTCTACCATTCTTAGGCGGAATGTGAAGGCGTGTCAGACTTTTACTGACTAAAATTCCCCTCCTATGTTCCTTCTTTGCCTTCTGTCTGGAGCCCCGGGGTTCACATTCGCACAACCTATAAAACTTGATAGTAAACTGGACTGCTTGTGACGACCATTAACCATTGGCTATGTCTTAGAAGGGGACTGCTCTCCTTATTGGACAGATAGATTTAGGTAGGTTCCAATAACATATAAATTTTATTGAGAACTTTATTTTTGCACTATAAATATTTCCACCACCGTCACACACGCATGACGCAACCCTAAATTCATTAGTCTAATTGGTACGTAGCGGTTATAACATAAGTAAGCGTTAGATACGCATCGCGACCGATCCGGGCGACAAACTACACAATAACTGAGCTTATCCTTGAGAATGCTTTTAGCTGTCCATTGTCAACGGTTTAGGAGACACCGGTTAAAGACTACTTGATCAATAGACCAATTTGGACGGCTGAGTTTTTAGTGGGTCTTTTATTTTGGTCAGTTGTGTAATAGTAAAAGTCTTCGTGGGATAAGTAGCCGTCGGAGCTTTTGGCTGAATTTTGAGTAGGTACCGTCGCGGTTATTTCAGCCTGATCATTTAAAAAAAATTTCGCCTGAATCCTGCGGCGCGCCGCCAAACCAAACCCTTTGAAGTTTTCGTTTCGAGTGCAAGCAAAAATGAACCTAGCGGTGGTCAGACGGAAGTGTCTTTGATTTAATTATTCCCAAATTGATTACTAGTGGATATTGTATTGTAGAAATTGGTGTAGTTTTGTATCTTAACTGTCTATTTAATAGGACAATATGAGGAATCATTGAAACAGGCGCGAGCTCAGTAGAATGCAGCTGAGAACATTATTGTAGTATTGACTTTCTCAGAAAGCTTACTCGACACGTTTGCTGGTAAATACTATAAAACCATTAGTGCGTTTTACATCCGCATTGTAAAGGACTGTATTAGGACTAGGTTAATCTATATATTATATAAAAATTAATCCATATTTTCTTGGTCTCGCCATCACGCGTGAACGGCTGGAACGATTTCGCTAATTCTTTTTTGTTGTGTTCGTTACTATGAGGAGAAGGTTCTTATGGAAAAAAAAAATTAAAACTAGGGTAGTGTAGGGTAGAGTAAGGTAGAGTAGGGTAAAGTAGGGTGGAGTAGGGAAGAGCGGGGCGAAGCCGCGCGGGCAAAAGCTAGTACTTTATAAACTTAAAACTGACTAAACGCATAAACCGTTCTAATCTAATATACAAGCGGCTTAGCCCGCGTGAATGTGTCTCCATGAAAATAATAAGAGAGAGTTAATAGTCGGCGTTGCGTACAAACTACCTACAGGTCATTGAACTCGCTCAGCTGACGTTTTCTTAAAGAAATTAATTTCGTACATGCGTAAATTAATACGAGTTTTGAAAAAAAGGTACTTTATTTTTTTATTTTATCTTTACAAATCGATAGTGTTTCATGTACCGGATCGACCCTCCACGGGATTAAAACGATTAAAATTTAGCGGTGTATACACACAAGCCTTGCTATGATTACCGACAGTAATCACATCCACTAAGTAACTTAATCTCCCTTTCTCTCAAAACGTACGGCCCTTTATTTTCCTAAATTAGTCTGATGAGCCATTCCGAAGACTTCCTTACGCTATTATATGCTCAATAATGGCTAATGTTCTTAATAGGCATATTTGAAACTTATTACGAACTATGTAGATGGTTATATGTTGCGCATTTGATATATAAATGAGCAATATGTGGCTGAGGTAATGGGGATTGGGTAAGGGAATTATTTTGCTGTTTTGCTAGGTCCACTTGTATATTGAGCATAAGATTTACGTAATCATTCGTAATATCGAAGACTTAGCTGTTATGCTTCCTATTTTCTTTTTTTTTATGATTGAAAATCACCATATAACTCCAACTCCCGAGTGGAGCGAGGGGAAAGTGTTTTTTTTTCGATGGGAAAATCATCTAATGACATCCCCCGCTCTTGGGCGGAGCAGGAGATAATGTCAGACTTTTACTGACTAAAAACGCACACTTGTTCCTTCGTTGTCTTTCGTACCGGAGCTGAGCTATCTTTCGAAACTAAACCTGGCTCCAGTAGGCTTCGACCCAGCTGGGCCCCTACTGTTGCTGACAACTCCTTGAGGCGCGCGGGTACAATGCGCGCTGTCGACGACTTGGGCTCGGTCCGGACAGTTAACCGACGGTCGGACAGCTACCCATTGCTCGCCGTCCGCAAGCGAGCGAGGGGAAGTATCAGTTGTTCCTGTGTACTTTTCACTTGCTCTTTGCATTCCAGGATCGCGGCGACTCTGTGTGTGTGTTTAATACTTCGTCACGCTGAAATAGCTGAACGGATTTAGATAAAATTTGGCTCAGGGGTAGATCATGAGTCCTTGAGTAGCATATGGGGGATATTAAGCTTTTTATCGTTGAAGTATGTTTCTTTGGGACAGTTTTCTAATTTCAGGCGGGTGAAACCCCTGGCCAATAATTTTATAATCGTCTAAAAATCCATGTTCCTAATTCCTTTATCCTCTAACATATGATGCCACCAAGATCTATGAGATTTTCTTGAGGTTGAAACAACGTTAAGACAAATTGAATAAAGAGAGTTAAACTTCTTCAATCTACTTCTTTGAATTCCACTACACTTCTCTCTTCTCTTCTACTTCTTTGCTTTCAATTTTCTTCTTTTTTTTTAATCTTTTTCTTTTTTTTTCTTCTTTCTTTCTTTCTTATACCTACTTGTTTGTTCATTGTGTGTCAAATAAACATGTTCTCTTTCTTTCTTTTTATATAGTTTTCCTCGGTATAAGGACTTTCCAACACTAAAATTAAGCTAGAACTACATTAGACCGACGCACACGTGTAACACGCCTGATTTGTTCGTAGAACGTCGTCGCGTGGCGTGGATCAAGTGCAGTTCTACAAGTCTAGTTTCCGTATAAAATGTATAGAGACCGACCCGCCCAGATCGGCGTGTGTGGCACACTTGTGAGCAGTGTAGTCTATCTTAATTCCTCAATACATGATATTAGCGCGTACTAACAAACAGATAAACTCTTCAAGCTTATATTAGCATAGATTGTCACCACTAAATATTTCAAGCCCAATCGAAGCCTTTCAAAATCACGTCTAAAACCCCCGTAACTAACCGATTTTCGGTTCAAATTCTAACTTGTATACCTTTATTTATTACACGTCATTCGCTGTCCAAATATGTCCTATTAATAAATGGTCAGCCATTTTGAGATGTCGGTAACAATAGCTATAACAAATGTATGAGAAATGTTTCAACTATTCTCTTTTAATACTGGAACAAAGTTTTACTAAACTATTGTATTAAGGTACCGTTATGTGTTGACTGAGGAGTTCGTGGCTGTAGTAATAACAGATGCAAGGGTCGATCTATGAGGTTAAGCAACGTCTGGCGAGGTAAATTTTTGGATGGGTCTATCTTATCATATCGCGATTCTGAGTTACTAGTCTCGGTTTAAATTATAAGACCAATGCTCTTATTAGAACAGATGAAAGTATGATTTACTAGCAAGCAAGAATTTCTTAATACGTAATCACATTTTATAATACGGGATAAGAAATTATTATAATATCTTACCATTATTTCAACTAGAATGTTGGTATATTATGGGTCACTGCTGGGCGAAGTTTTAAGCTCATTTCTCCAACTTCGTCTTGTCTACCGCGATGTCGCTTTGTGTTTAATGGGACCCAATAAGCGGCGGTTTTAGTCCACTGTTCAGTGTTTATTATATTTTTTTTTTTCATTTATTATTACACTACCAGCCGTATGGGTTGATATCCCAAGGTTAATCAGCGCTTGCCCAGAGCGGTCTGTGGATGAGTACCATAGAATATCGAAGTTCCACTGTGCAGCTTTAAAATCGCGCTAATCACTGAAAAGCTTTCAGAAAATCGCCTGAGATGGTGTGGACATGTTAGCAGGAGAAACAAGAACCATGTCGTAAAAATTGCGTTAAACCTGCCAGAACAAAAGAAGGACAGAGCTCGCCCTCCAACTGGTGGTCTAGAATCAAGAGAGACCTTAAGTTAACCCATTTGCCAGAGCCGACAACGCAGAATAGAAATAACTCGGCGCCGATTGGTGAGGGGACCCGACGCACGACGAGGACAAAGAGACCTTGCTTCAGAAAGCACGTCAAGCCATTGGGCCCGGCTTTCGTTTGTAGTTCTTTAACAGTCGTTAGTCAGAGAAGCAAGTCTTGCCAAGAGATGTTGTGTTTGTTTTTTTATGGATAGGCTCGCGTGTGACCACTATCTCACCTGATAGAAAGCGATGATGTGTTGATGGCTGTGTGTATGATAATTTGTGGCGTGGTGGTGGTGGTGTGTGTGGTGTTACCCAATTACTGGGTTGTGGAGCTCAGATAGGCAGTCTCCATGTAAAATTCTGGTATTCTCCTGCATCCGGTTAGACTGGAGGCCGACCCCAATATATTGAAAAAAGGCTAAGCAGATTGATTGAGTACCGTTGCGTGTTGAATGATCTCGTCAGAAAGTATCAAGCGTTGTGATTTGTGATGATAATCTTCATGTCTTATCTCTCAGTCATCGGTTTCGGTATGACACGGCTACTTTTGAGCGATATTTTGCAATGTTTCTTATATGCCTTTTTTCTTCTCTTTTATTGCACCTACAACTATTTTTCTCTGCATCACTGAAAGGTTGTCTGGTAGAAAACGTATTAAAAGCCTCTGTACCTTAAAAAAGAAATGCATGAAATATTTAATAAATAAACACGATGGACAGTTCGTATCATAGGTACAGAAAAGTCTCGAAAAATATTTTAAAGTATCAATTTTTGGGCTCATCGAATAATTAAATTCTTCTGCTTTGGGTGCAGAGAGAGGGGCAGGGGTAGTATCAGCTTTTTACTAACTAAAACCCACCCGTGTTTCTTCAGTTTCCATTTACTTTTCAGGGCCGCGGTGTGGTGACTCTTTCGAACAATCCTGCAGCTCATTTTTTTATATATTCAAATATATATTTTTATATATATCTTGTATATTTTTTATAAGTCTAGGTATACCTTTACATTGATCCGTTAGTAGTCATAAAATGAATTTCGTCTCGAAAGTTCCATTAGCTAAGGCAAAAGTTACTACTATTCGGATTTGTTTCGTATAAAACGAATACAAAAAAACAATTTGATTACTTGCACTTTATAAAAGATCAAGAATACTAGTAAAACATTTAAAAAATACGCACAAACAGAACACTTCCACATACAAACCTTTTTTGCACTCGCATTAACCCCAAGATACACTTACCAATTTAAGGCCCGCAATCTGGACATTGAAACAGTTACAAATGTGTGGCTACAAAGCATGACTCATATACAACCAAGAAATCCCTCTCCCATGGTGGTCTTCAAGGGAACGAACGAAAGTCTAATAAGACAAGCCTTTAGCTCAACTGTCTTGACTAGGACATTATCAGTTAGTGAAAAATAGTGCCCTTTGTGGAATTACTTGAAAGCAACGCGATCACGAATGGCGGAAAGTGACCTGTACATTAAAAATGTATGGTCTGTGTGTTTGTACACTGAGTTTAAGTGGTTTATAATTGAGTATATTTTTTCTGTCTTTAAATGTTGGCTGTGATGTGTTGAGATTAATTGTTGGTACGTACTTTACTATAAGTGGTTTATGTTAACACTAGAAGCGCAGGCGTCCCAAATTTGATCCATTCCGATGTTGCATAATAAAACATTAATTAGAGCAGGAAGCTCTAATTAATGTTTTATTATGCGTATCTATTCGTAATTTTTTAGGACTTTTATGAAGTCTTTTTTTTTGGTGGGGAAAATCATCCTATGACAACCCCCGCTCTTGGGCGGAGCGGGAGAGAGTGTCAGACTCTTACTGACTAAAAACCCACCCCGTTCCTTCATGCTTTCATACCGGGGCTCGAGTTCCCTTTCGGATAACCCTGGCCCCAGTAGGCTTCGACCCGGCTGGGCCCGTACTGTTGCTGACAACTCCTTGAGGCGCGTAAACAATAATTAATTAATTAATTAATTGTTACTATTTTAGTGTACAATAAAGTTTATTCTATTCTATTTGGACCGTGCCCAAGTCGTCGACGGCGCGGCGGCGCGCACTTTCCCCGCCCGCCTCAAGGAATTGTCAGCAATAGTAGGGGTCCAGCTGGGTCAAAGCCTACTGTGGCCAGGGTCTATTTCCGAAAGGAAGGCTCGACTCCGGTATGAAAGGAAAGAAGGAACGAGGTCGGTTTTTTAGTCAGTGAGAGTCTGACACTATCTCCCGCTCCGCCCAAGGGCGGGGGATGTCCTTTGGATGATTTTTATTCACCAAAAAAAAATAGATCAACCCCTTGGATGGTTCTCTATTGAAATTTCCATAATAGGTACCAACGTAGTTAGTAGGCGCTATACCGATATCTGCATCAATTAACAAACTAAAACAAACTTCAATCTAATCTTAGCTGCATACCGAATGATTAATATGCGTTTGTATCGAATACTAATCGATGCTAAAGGTTTAGGTTGGTTCAGGTTCAACCATGACCTTATTATGTGTTGATTGAATTATTGTTCGACGGTAGAGATAAATATATTCCGTTGATTCTTATGTTCTGTGACTCAGGAATCCACCTGTGCATTGATGATGTCATAGTACACAAAGTTAGGGTAGCAGAGGTCATACCGTGACCGTCGATTGCTGAGAACTAGGCATGGTTAAAAGATTATCCTGTTCGTGTGATTCCTGCTAAAGAATAATATTATTTCGTGTCTTTCTGTGGATAAACACAGAATTAGGATTTAGAAAAAGCGTGGATAGCATCATCTCATTTCTTTGCAACCTCAACTTTATGGATTTTTTAATTTGTCTTTTTTGTTCCAACTTAAAGCATTTATTTCAAATAAACCATTTACAGGCTCAGTCAGAAAAACGAAACGAATTGGATATTTTGGTATGGATTTTTTAAATAAAACTCCATGGACAATTGGACACTCTTTTAAATCATGTCATGTATTACAAAAATCCTGTTTCTACAAGTATATCTTGTAATTTCTATAGTGTGAGAATAATGTTAATAAAACAATACAAAATATAAAATTAAAATACGCCACTAGCAGTTAAAAGATGACCAGTCTCAACTAACGGCGTCCGTTCACGAACATGACGCGTGTATCAGTTAGCCTTTTGCCAATCATTTGGGGAGCTTTTATTCAAAAGCAGTCTGTTACTAGTATATATGCCTAAATCTTTATATATAAAATAAAATTTTAAATCCTGACTCACTTACTGACTCATCAACACCCTTAGACCTAGACCGCTGAATTTTTAAACTGAGGTGCCTTTTATGATGCATACAAAGAATAAGGCAGGATTTTACAGAATTTACCCCCTATGGGAATGAAAGTGTGGTCCCAATTTTGGTGAAGCCGCTTGTAAAGCTGCTAATTTGTGTATAAGTGCCAACAAATAGATGTTTTTCAGTTGCACGGCGCCAATTCACATATGACATTTTTGAATTCCTGTTGAGCCTGACTTTGATCTAGATCTCGCCTGATAGTGACCGATGGATGATGTCTCCCATATCTTTTTTTTTTTTTTTATGGTGGGAAAAAATCATGCATTGACATCCCCCGCCCTTGGGCGGAGCGGGAGATAGTGTCAGACTCTTGCTGACTAAAAGACCCACCCCGTTCCTTCTAGCCTTCATACCGGGGCTCGAGCGCCCTTTCGGATAACCCTGGCCCCAGTAGGCTTCGACCCGGCTGGGTCCCTGCTGTTGCTGACAACTCCTTGAGGCGCGCGGGAACAGTGCGCGCCGTCGACGACTTGGGCTTGGTCCGGACAGTTACCGGACGGCCGGACAGTGAGCTACCCATTGCTCACTGTCCGCAAGCCCGCGTCTACGTTGGCCGGAAATCGGGATCAGAATCCCGGCGACGGCGGCGGCGATAACGCCGTTGCCTGATGCGTTCGGCCTCCTCCTTTGCGAGCATTACTGCTTCGCAGAAGTCGGCGACCGCCTGCCACTCCTCCTCGCTCCGGACCATGGCCTCAACCAAGGCCCGGCGCTAGAGGTCTCCGCCGCCGATCGCCCCCACGAGGGCACGGCGATGCTCCGCCCAAGCAGGGCACACCTCGACTGTGTGCTCCACCGTGTCCTCCGGGCGTTCCGCACAGTGGCGACACCCGGGCGTCACCAATAAACGTCAATAATAAATTCCCTTTATTATTATTATTTCCCTTCAGAAGATAATCTTTGAATATCTGATAAGTGACTAGGAAGTGATAGACCTCCAAGTAATTTGTACCTTGACATTACTTGAGAAAATACTAGGAATAAAGAAGATTTAATAATAAACATGTTGTTGATGTAATTAAAGGTTTCCTAGTTGCTGCTGACACTCGTATATCTTGTGACGTCACTTGTAAGCACTAGTGCTTCCGCGTGGTACGAATGTAGGCAAAAGGATGTGGTGATTATTGATTAGGTACCGTTTTTTCTTGTAGTGAGGAAAATCATCCAATGATATCTCCGCGCCCTTAAGTGGAGGGGGAGATAGTGTCAGACTTCAACTGACTAAAAACCCTCCCCTGTTCCTTCGTTGCCTTTCGTACCTGGGCCGAATCTTCCTTTCAGAAGCAGACCCTTGGCTCCAGTAGGCTTCGATGCTGCTGGCCCTCTACGGTGATTAAGTATCCAAGTCGGTAAAAACGAAAACGTTATACTATCACTTTATTGTCTATAATTTATGTCTGTTTGTTTGTCTGTCCGTCTTTGTCTTGTCCTTTTTTGTTAGTAACGCATGGAATTATTAACCTAAAATCAATATAAAATACCTACTCATGTCTGCTACCCAATGGAATTGTAAAAAAATCAAACTTCTAAGTTAAAGCAATCTAAAGATAAGGCCGTTTTATTTCATTTTAAATACTACCTTAAATGGTGGTACTGTTTATACCGTATCATGATATCACTAAGAAAACTTATTTGTTCTATTATTCACAGTGTCTGTCTAACATGAGAACAGAAATAAAAATCACCTTCTATAAACTTCCTATTATTACTGTGTTTCCTTCTACTTTTCTGTTTAATTAGGTAATGTTGTACATTCATTGTTAAATAAATACCTAAATACCTAGTAGGTACTCCTGAATCCAAAATTATATTAAATTCTCACGCACTTTGACATATCAATGAATCATCAAATATTCCAAAACTGGTTTCCATTTATATGTATATTATGCAGCGAACAGACAGTTAATAAACACCCCTGTAGCAAATCTTATCGTATCACTCGTGATAAATTTATTTGCTGACAAGTTTCATTTGCTAAACCAACTCTACTGATAAACATCAAGGAACGAACAGTGCACACTTCATTCAGTCATTTACTGATAAAACTGACATACCTTTTGGAGGCCTACTATGACCAATCAACACGAATTAGTAGCTGTCAATCGAATTCAAAATGGCCGTCCTCGACCAATTAGAAAAAAGACAGTTGAAGCTTGTTCCTAATTTGAATTTCGAATGTAACGCGTTCTGTGATAGGAACTAACGCAATAGATTCAATAGAACTTAATTTCGAGTCCAATCTTGTGTCCAAATTCATAGTATGCCCCCTGAACTTCAATCAAATTCATATGGCGCGATACAGATCTTATATCCTTGTTACTTTCCTACTAGACGTGTTGTACAAGAAATAACTGTGTGACATAACTTGTCCCCTTAGGCGTTGCTCACACAATGCCTTTTGACAACCTCATAAATTCAAACAGGACTAACTAAACTACAACTCTAAACCTTACAACACAAGATTGAAACTTGACTGACGGATCATTTTCGAAACGAAGTATTAGATTGGCGCGTGCCTTAAAACACCAACTTATACATGCTGTTGTTAAAATATATTCGGCAATAATTTTGTTAGGTATGTAGTTGTTGTTTCATGGTAAATGTAAGTTTGTAAACAGTTGCGTTACTAAATCAAATTGCAGTCAATTAAGATAAAGCGGCGGGACCGACAGCTTCGGACAATAGACCATATGACTAATACAGCGTTTTGTTTGGCTAACTGAATTACAACTTAGCCGGTTGTTGTGAATAGAATTCCTATTTATATTAGAGGTGTTATGTACTGGTTGACGGACACGCTTAGTATATACTCGTAATTTGGGAGTATATCTTTTTTCCTTGCGAAACTATAAATAGGCACAAAGTTTTTTACTTCACGTTGGATTATAAGTAATTGTGTAATGGTCACCTTTAAAAAATAGCCATTTTCCGCGGAATTGTTCCAAAGAGTTACCGAGGCCTTGAAACGCAAAGAGCTACTGAAGGAACATAAGTGCGTTTTAGTCAGTGAAAGTCTGGGGATTGGAGATTTCCCTAATAAAAATAAATGAGGTACATATACTTACGTATAATAATATAAATATTTATGTTCCGTACGAAGCTACAAATAGACGCAAAGTTTTTTACTTGTAACTAAATCAGTAATGCAGTGACCATTACAGGCATTCAGAAGACAGTCACTGTTTTTGTCCAACATCCAGTGATTTATGATCTATTAATATAAATACAAATGAATGGATGTATGTGTTGCTAAGCGCAAATCTCGAGAATAATTGGACCAATGTCGATGACGATTCCTGACGGCCAAAATTGGGGTTAGCTGACAATCCTTTTGAGAGCAGTGGTGGCCGATTGGTAATGGCTCCGACTTACGAGTTGTAGGTCGCGGGTTCGAACCCTGCCAGGTGCATAAATTTGTGTAATTTATTTCATTACCACTGCTCTCAAATCGGTGAAAGAAAACATCGTGAGGAAACCGGCAAGTCCTAGAACCAAAAATTCGAAGACATGTGACATGCACCAACACCCACTGGGCCCGCGTGGTGGATTACGGCCCATTCCCTCTCCTAGGGAAGAGGCCTGAATCCTAGCAGTGGGAACATTAGAAAGGCTGATAATGATGATAACAATCCTTTTTGACAGAATGACGTCTGTTGGGTCAGCTAGTAACAACATAAAACTTAGAACCTTTCGGACTCTTTCGGGTAACTCGTGGCAATAGACTAGAATTACTCTGAAGCTGTTCCATCCGTAGAATTAATTTGCCTATGATCATTTTAATATTATTATTATTTAACCTAAAATTTCTCACTGTTGGGCAAAGGCCTCTCCAAAATCTTTTTGCTACTCAATTAATCAAACAGTAAAAACATTTGTTTCAAGTAAACTGTAGTAAACAGATACTTCTGAATTGTCAAGAAGCCTGTCAGTCAGAAAAAATCAGTTTGAATCAAAACAACAACAAAATCTATTTCAATTTCAATTCCCATTCAAATATTGATCTTTTGAATTGAGATGTATTTAGGTTTATGTTGATTTCGGTTCTAAAGGAATTATTGCAAGTTGTGTTATACATCATTTTCTATACAATTTTAATATCTTTATAGCCTGTTTCGTCATGTGCTCGTCTTTGCTTATTAGAAGTTATAATAGTATATTATATAGCCTTTGCTAGCAGCTTTGCTTGCGTGAAGTGCAGAAATTATCTTTTAAAGATTAAAAATCAAAAAATCCTAGAAAAAACTAAAGTCCTGGTAAGATGTAAGCTATAAAGAAATAACGATAGGCGCCGTCTCGCATAGAATTTTATTGTATTGTATTTTTTTAAATATTTCCTATGTATTTTTTAGATTTGAAAAATGGTGTTAGGCCCAATTAAACATTGTTTCTTTCTATATACAATTATACATATATATAGGTATATTTTCTAGCTTGGACCAAATTTCATAAAATTACCCTTTGGTGGGGCAACTTGGAGTAATTAGCTGTATCTTTTTTTTATTTAATTCATTAAACCTTTAGCGAACGCCGGCTTCATTGTCTATTGCGTCGCTAATTCTTCTTCTCTGTCGGTATCACTCTTGACAGAGTGGTCGTGGTCATCACGTCAGGTGTTGGTGGCAAGCTTCACAACACACCGCCACTCCTCTCTGATGGCCGCCTTCTTCGTGAATTCGTGTAGTGATGATGACCCATTCACTCTCTAAATACGATATTCGAAAGGTTAATATTCATGCAACACAAAGGTTTAAAGCGGGCTTAATGCCTAAGGGTGTTTTTAATATCGTGCGGTTTTGATCACGCATGCGGGATTGCTCCGCACGCGTAAAACCTCCGCAAATGTCCATTTCATACAAGTATTTATTGTAATGGGTGGAATACGCACGCAGGACGCGTTTTTCTGCATGCGGGGCAAACCCGCATGCGTGTTGAAATTCGCACGATATTAAAAAAATTCTTAGGCATTCTCAACCTGTGAACTTAGGGTGATTCTGTACTATTCTTCACTTTCATTTAGTGTTTGTTACCATTATGCCGTTTTAAAACCCTAAAACTTAAGGTGTGAAGTCGTAACGAACTCGCAGACAGAGGTTTTCTCGCACTTATAACTTCAAGTTAGGATACATAGGTGTAAAATAGCCCGCAATAAACTTTATACCTAGTTCTTATTAGGGCAATGTTGTCAGTACCACAGAAAACATGCCATAAATTGCTTTAAGTATACACAAATTGCGCAATAACTTTACATCGTAGGTGTTTTGTACCGCAGTTGTACAATTTTACGGGTCTCAGTCATTGAGTTGGAATTTGTAACAATTAAGTATTATATTACGCAGATATAGTTAAACTTCTCCAAAATTTTTTGTGAAATGTTGTCCTCAAAAAGAATGTCATTTCATCATATTCTTGAATTTCTTAGTCGCTAAATTCGTTGTGAAATTTTTAACTGAAGGTCAATTTATTTTAATAATATACACAATAATAATAATACACACCAATCTAATTAGAAAATGAATTTACAATCATAATTGAAACACTGAAAAAATACTTAAATGCACTTTGGCAATGTTTTTTTTTTTAATTAGTTATTTTAACTGTAGGCAAATATTATGAGAAACGACACACTATACTGGTAGCGAAGCGGTATCTACGCACTCACCCAAAAACACTAAACCACAAAATTTATCAACAATTTATCAAAATAGATAATTTTTCTAAGATAAAAAATACATAAATTTAAAAAATAAATGAAATCAATTCAGTAGCCTGCTTTGAACATACTACTTTCAGAATATGCATTAACTATGTTAGATGACAACATAGTAATCGTTGAATATATACAAATATGCAACGAATTTTGAGAAAAATTTACTAATACGATCACTAAATTAATTTCCCGTGATTATTATACTAATTTGGCCAATATAACTTAGTAATCATAAACCACTAAGACATTATAATAATACTACTTATAAAGCAAATAATAGAACCTAATTTTCGCTATCCGAAAATGGTCCTATCACACCTAATCTTATCTTATTGTGCTACTAAACAATTATTACGGTATTTAAATTAAATGATAATAGTTGCACGGATGCTGTTCGCTGATTGGTCCGTAAATAGCCCCATAAATCTAGCATATAATAATAAATAATGAGTGTATCGACACTAATATTATAAAAATGTAATATTGTTCGTTCGTTCACTGATTTGTTAAAATGCAACGACATTTAAAAATAAAATGTGTTTTATATCTTTGATATGTATCTCTTATAAACAAGAAAACATCGGCTGTTACCTACATTTGCCCGATTTCTTATAGAAGAGTTCATGTCTTCCTCATAATGTTCCCACTGCTGGGACTCAGGCCTCCTCTCTAGGAGAGGGAATGGACCGTAATCCACCATGCGGGCCCAGTAGGTACCGGTTGGTTGATATCACATGTCTTCGATTTTCTTTTTTTTTTTGTCTCACGACTTTTTTGCAGTGGCCTAGTGGTTACGGCGCCGACTTACCGAATTTTATGTCGTGGATTCAGCCAGGCGCATTACTTTGAGCAATTTATTTCATCACCACTGTTCCCAGAACGGTGAATGAAAACTTGAGAAAAGAAAAATTTTGAGGTTAAAAAAATCTTCCAGAATTTGTTAATGGAAATCTCGTGAAGAAGTTTATTTCAAAAAGAAAAAAGATATGAAGAAAGCTATTTTTAAGTTTTTAAATCATAAAAAAGTACAGAGTCTGTAAGGTAGGCCACAGAAGCGAAGCCGTAACAAAATCTAGTATAATAACTAAAATAGGTAAATTATATAAGGTCGGGTTTGCATGCAATGTTGACATGTTAATTCTCGTTCATTTAAATATCATGAAGACAATATATATAGTCTGTCTGTCGGCTTGTGTGATATTCTGTTTTATGGTACTTGCATTGATAATTATGTTGTTAAATATGATACAATTTGTGCATAGAAATATGGAATGTTAGGAATGAGAGACCCAACCCTGTGTGTGTATTGTTCCCAAAAGCTGGTCTTACAGACGGCTCTGGTTGGAACTAGCCGATTTATGGTTTTATAATACACATACCGTATACAGATATTCCTATACCGAGCACCTACTGTACTGTAATGGTCGTTGCGTAAAAAAAACATTCTGTCAACTAGAGAAACTTCTCCTATTTTTGAGGTCAATTAAAAAAAGAGACATCTGTTCCAAGCTCTTCAGAGGTATTCAAGCATGATACCATATTATGATATGTTCACTGCTTACTCACATTATCCGTTCTTGCCAAATATTCGTTTAGTTATCATTTTATTAACTTTTATAACCGTATATGTATGTCAGTATTATCATCAATTTCAAATATACTTATGACTTTTCTACAAAATTAGTGGCATTTGGCTTCTCACGGTTTGTACGTTTAGTCTGTGTCAAAAATTATTTGTTTTTTTTTGTACAGAAGAGCGCCATCTGGTTTTAGATGCAACACATTCTAATGCTTTTGCAGTAATCAGCAGCAAATGTATGAAACCAGCCTTCTCCGCAAACTTCGCTAAGTTTATCAGTACTACAAATAAATTCATAGCTAGATTTTTACCAAGAATGCGGCTATTTCAATGAGTCCATTCATGTATTGTCCAATTATGTAGAGACACTTGAGGTACAGAACCATTAGGTAGAAATCAATTTACGCATAATTGAAACAGCCACTGAACTTAGTTCGAAAAAAATCCGCCAAAAACACATAATTACTTTTTATTTTAACTCCCTAGTGACATAAGATATCGTATTCATAGTCTAACCACACAAATAACAAAAAAAAACAGTAAATACAACCTTGATTACCAGTATTAACGACTCACCAAACTAACTTCGATATGAACTTAACATTATTCGCACATAGTATGCGCACTACACGTCTATAGGTACATACGGGCCATAGCTCTTTGGAACTGGTCTCGAATGTGGATCAAAGCACAATGTCAACAGCTGGGCGAACTTTAAGCTTAATATGTAGCGAACTGGCTTTTAAGTTATTTTAGATAAACGAGGGAAATAGTCTATTTTAGTTAGGTTTCTGTTTTGTAGTAATTTGTTTAATGTGTTCTGGTTCTCAGGGGACTTGATTTGGTGATTAGGTAAATTATTATTTATTTACTAGCTATTGCTAGTGGCTTAACCCGCGTGAAAATAGAAAATTATCCCAAGGTAACTTACTCTCGGGATAAAAGTAATCCTATGTGCTGTTCCAAAACATGGTTTACCTGTGTGCCTTTCATCCAAACCGTTCGAGTGTGAGCAACAGACATACACACACTTGCTCAAAAACTGTCACCTGTATAGGTAACTAGCTTTTACCCGCGGCTTCGCCCGCCTCTTTCTCCCCCTTTTCTCACTTTTTTTTTAAATATAGCCTATGTCCGTCTCCAGGGACCCAACTATCTCTGTGCCAAAATTCATCAAAATCGGTTTTGCCATTTAGGCGTGAAGACGTAACAAACAAACAAACAAATAAACGAACAAACTCACTTTCGCTTTTATAATATTAGTAAGGATAAGGATATTATAGTGTGATACGATTTTTTGAGGTGGGATTTTATCAAATAACTCGTCCCTCTCTTGTTGGAGCGAGAGGAACTCCAGATGTTCTCCTTCCGCTCTAGATGGAGCAAAGAGGAGGGTCAGACTTTTACTGGCTAAAACCTACTTGAGTACCTTCCGATGCCTTTTGCGTTTCAGGGTTGCTGTAGCTCTTTCAAACAAACTCGAAAACCTGGCAGGCATCGGCCCTACCGGGTCTTAATAAAAAAAATTAAAAAAAAACTTAAAATAATGCTAGTTACATCTGGGCGTGTTTAAGTCAAGAATTAATAGGTTACTTATAAGCAAGCTTGCTCTATCATCAACCACATCATTGCTTACTATCAGGTGAGATAATGGTCAAGCAGAGCCTATCAATAACAAAAAAGCCTGTGCATTACCGTATTACAAATGATAATTATTATTTAATTATCCGTTTATGCACACTAAAGTAGGTGTACAGGCAGACATAATGTCTTAGTCTTTTTCTACCAGTCAACCTATTCCATCCTTTCAGCCTTTTACCATCTTCTGCTGATTATAGACCTCATCTCTTTTGTACTATGCTTCCCTGGATTGTACGAGTCTAATCCAGGTTTTCTGTATCTATAACATGTTTTTGAACAATATCGTGTTTAAGTGCTCAAATATTCTGGGTTTGACCCTTATTTCGAAACGACAAACAATCAATTACTTAACAAATGGCTTATCAGAATCGGCTCTAAAGCTACCCAAGCCCTTATCGCAAAGCTACGAGCAGCTTAACCAACCGTGAAAACACCAATTAAACCATTACAAATAGAAAGAAGAAAGAAAGAAAACTATTTTATTTGGCATACACACTCGTAGATACACACAATGTAGTAACAACATGTAGACACCAATAAAATATTATATATAAAAAAAAGAGACAACTAACAATGTGTGTCTCACGGCGGCGCCAAATAGGTCCAGTTCAGCAATAATGCCAGACAACTACATGGTAGTTGCCAGACGCTGGTTTTCAACTGAACCTTATTTCGAGTGAAATAATAACAATAAAACCACAATTTTCTACAAACAATTTATTTTCCAACTAGCTTCTGACACTGGCTTCGCTCGCGTGAAAGTAGTTTTCTCTATACAGACTTTGGACCCCCGTTTCGTCTCCTTAAGGAAGAATTTAGGAAAATCTTCTCTTAGTGCTTGCCTTTGTCATAAAAAGAAGCCTTGTGCAAAATTTCACGCTCCTAGTCCCAATAGTTTCGGCTGTACGTGTATATGTCAGTCAGTCAGTTTCTCCTTTTATATATAGACTAGCTTGTGCCCGCGGCTTCGCCCACGTACATAATAAGGCTATGTCACTCAGGAATAAAACAGCTTTCTATTGGTGAAAAAATTTTAGCAATCGGACCAGTACTTCCAGAAATTACCTCCTACAAACAAAAAAATAAACTTTACCTCTTTATTATATTACTAGCTTTTGCCCGCAGCTTCGTCCGCGTACATAAAATATACCTTATGTCACTTAGGAATAAAGCAGCTTTTTATCGGTGTAAAAATTTTAGCAATTGGACCAGTACTTTCAGAGATTACCTCCTACAAACAAAAAAAACAAACTTTACCTCTTTATTATATTAGTGTAGATAGTGTAGAGTGTAAATAGTGTAGAGTGTAGATAGTGTAGAGTGTAGACAGTTTAGAGTGTAGATAGTATAGATACACTAGCTTCTGCCAGCGGCTTCGCCCGCGTGTGAATATGTTTTTCCATACAAACTTTGGACTCCCGTTTCATCCCCTTAGGAATAGAGTTTCGTAAAATTCGTTCTTAGTGAATGTCTACATTCTATAAGGAACCTACTTGCCAAATTTTAAGTGTATAGGTATTATAGTTTCTGAGATTTCGTGATTAATCAGTAAGTGGTATTTCGCTTTATATTATATAGATAGATTTGCATATAAACTGCACAATTTTAAAGTTGTAAACGACAACCGTGTAACAAGATAATAGACTTTAACTTAATTAATTATTGCTTGGTGTTGCCACCACAAATTAAAATTTAATATAAATTATATTGATTTATATGCAGTAATGACATTGCGAATAGTTATAATAATATGTTTTGTAATTGGTGTGGGCAATGACCACGCCTCCAGGGCCTTGTATGGGCCAGCCTAAACACTAGGCGCGGTGTCGATGGAATTAATCTGCTGGTAATAAAATTTATGGCAACACTGTCATTAGTGTCAAACGCAGAGATTTTTTCTAGAGCTGTTATTAGCCGAAATTAACATCTAGGTGTTGCTGAATGTGGACGGTGCAACATAAATGTTCAACCCAATTTCTAACACTCGTGCAAAACTGGAGGGACGCTAGAAATTAAGAAAAAAAAAATAATGAAAATACCAAATAAACGCTCTTATAGTAATTTCTTATCCCGTATTATAAAAAGGGTTTTTTTGTAAAAGCCTACTGTGTGTCCCACTGCTGGGCAAATGCCTCCCCTTTCTCCTTTCATAGGGCCATCTCTGGCCATGTTTGCCCGCGAACATGGTCAGATCGTTACACCACTTTCGCCGCGGTCGAACTCGATGTCGTCGAACTCCTTCAGGCGTCCAGTGAGTGACAATCCTCAAAATACATATAAAATTCCAAGATTTTTTTACTGCACTGGTCTTATAATTTGTTATCCTTTTACCATTGTTGATTTGAGCCCTCTCCTAGAGAGGAGGCCTGAGTTCCAGCAGTGGGAACATTAAAAAGGCTGATGATGATGATGATGATTTGAGCCTTACTGTTTCTGCCATACCACGCAACATCGAAATCGGGTCTATGTTTTACACAAGCATTCCTGTTTCTTGTGAACAAACATTTATATTATCCATGTTTATGTTATTACAGATGGTCATGCCGACTATAAAACATGAATCCTAGTAAATAATTACTTCACTTTCACTAAATACAGAATCGTCTCACATAAATCTACCTCTAAAGTCGATTCTCTGAGCGATGTAACATCTCGTTCGCTAATTAGTTATCGCAATAATGATCTATGGCCAAGATTTGATGGCTATAGTGAAACTGTAAAGTTTCTTGTTTATGCCTTCAAGATTAGAAGGCAAATGTTGCGAAATTTGGTCAATGAAATGTCAAATTGTCTATTCTTATTGAGTTCAAAAGTCTATCTGATTACTTCTGTACGCCTGAACTATTTGTGTCATTTTGACAAAATTCAGCATAGAGTTTAAGTTTAGTCGTGACCTAGTAAAGTACATCGTCTACTATTTATATCAAAAGGATGGTTCGTTCTTTAATCAAAGAATCAGCATCGCCATTCGACGTGGCAATATTCCCAGTCCAAGCCATTCTTCTCGGCATATTTCCGACGTGCCCTGATGACTGCGATGTGGAATACAAAGGTTCCTGTAGTCATGAGGTGTACATAGTCAGCCTTATAACATTTCCACTACTATAAATCAGGCCTCTTAAGAGAGGGAATGGGCCGTAATCCACCACGCGAGCCTGATGCGGATTGGTGAATGTCACATGTCATGTGATTTTTCTCATATACAAAAAAAAACCTATTACTGTCTTTAAAAAATCCTGTAATATGCCATGTCCAATCTATTAACTCTTTGGTTATTATAGTTTTTACTTTAACTGTAGCCTACTATGCTACGACATGTAGCCTACGATGTTATGACACATAGCCTACGATGCTGCAACATGTGGCCAACGATGCTACGACATGAAGCCTACGATACTACAACATAGAGCCTATCCTACAATGCTACGATACATGGTCAACAATTCTACGACATGTAACCTACGATACTACAACATGCTAAGTTGATTGTTACAAACAAATTATTAACACTAGAGTCTGTCTAATAAGTTAAACGACTTGGGTAATTATTAGGATTTAATGAAATCTGATGTAGTCAATACGGGTTCAATAATCAAGGTTGATTAAGAGATAGAGATCATTGTTTACTAACAGAAAGTATCGAATATAAGTATTTTTTAAATGATTAAAATATTATACAAAATTCACAAGTCGGTTGACTTATTAGACAGACTCTAGTCACTTGTCAAAGCTTGTCGAAACTGGCAGCTGTTTTCAATTACATGTAAAAATTCTTCATCACCTTTGACGGCATGTATTCAGTAGACGAAGACTTTTCTTTTATAAAGCTTTTCAAAAGCAATACTTTTGTCCTCAACAAAGAAAAGCACACCAACAAACACTAAAATTAATAAGTTTAATACGAAATTAACTCAGACATTAGGCGTGCCTTTCTCTCTGACCCCTTACCTTGACTCGCCGCGCCCTGCGGCTTGCATTCCGGTCACACGTCACAGCCCGCGCACTATATTTGTTTTCTATAGATTACATTGTTATAATTATCTGGTGTTGCTAGTACACTTGTGATTGAAGCCTCTGGCTTTGATTGCCGTCAATGGTCGTATGAGTTATGGAGATATGTTCGCGTGATATCGGACTTGTATGGGCGTAGAAATAATTAAATGTTTCGGATATTTGAAAATTGTGCAAGTGTTTGTCCTAATCTTTTGATTATGATTAAAGTGCTGAGCAAAAATCTCCTCTGGCATTCCTTTTTTCCAGGTGTGTAACCTTCTCTGGCTTATTTTGCGCTGAAATATCTAAATAGTCATTTTAGCCTTTCCTAGGTTAGCAACATCTTCTAGCTATCAAAAATATTTTTATGGTTAGCATTTCACTTTTCCTAGTGTGCCACTGTATCTGGTTTATTTTGCAAAAACATATCTATTTAAGTAGTCATGCCAGCGTTTTCTAAGCCTCCCTGGTTAGCAACGCACATTATCTATCTCTTAAAAATATTTTAATGATTTTCGAACCCATTTTCATTGCATCTGGTGTAAGTACTTAAATGCCTTGAAAAGCATCGGGAAGACAGTCATACACTTTCAAGTAAGTATGCATCTGAATCTTTCTCCAAGCCAGTTCACATTCCTTTTAACAATCAAATTCATCATCATCATCATCATTTCAGTGTCACCACAATGACCGGTCCTGTGCGTCTCGCATATATACGTTCCCGTGACCTTCATCAGCGGCCCTAAAAAGGCCACATTGGCAATTCATCTAATAGCAAATCATTTCTTGAATTCTGAGCAGATCATTAGCGAATGATTCATATTCTAAGGCTAGCTAATGGTTCTACTAAAGCGGCCTTTTTAGACCCACAGGTCATCGGTCCACAAAATTGCCAAGAAAACAGAAAAATCTGCATAGAGCCCTACGCCCTAATGCCTATGCAAGTTTCTGCACTCTGACTCGCAAGACCCTTAATGATTCGGTCATCTTAATCAAGGAGAGGTCCCCCTACGCAATGTCCACTGGGGGGTCTATCAAACCGATCTAGCAAGTACCCACGCAACCACGCTCATACAATTCAAATAGCCGATCATAATCTATCATTTTGCATACGATTATGAAACGCAATCAATATTTGACGTTTATGTGTTACGTCGTTTAATTGAAAGAAAAGAACTACATTTGATCTAATCGAAGTTTTAATTAATTAGCTTAGCGGCTAAATGATTGGCAAATGGCTGTATTCTTGTCATGTTATTAAACGTTTTTAATGAACAATCGAATGACTAGATACTTGGATCGATATTGTATCGATTCAGATCTAAGTGGCCAGGCTGAAAGCGTGATATCTAAATCAAATAAATTAACAACTACAAACAAGCTTGAAGCCGGATACATAATTTAAAAATAATAAATCAGTTTTTAATCAAACTTCATTAGTGGTGTTATTTGTATTTTGTTATAGTGACTAATGCACAAGATATAATTTCGAAATTAAAGGACACTATCCGTTGCTGCGTTTGTTCGGTCAAATGTAAAGGTTGATGTACAAGACCGGTATTGGAATTCGCGATATGAATTTTCATGATTCGATTTCGAACGCACAGCTACGCTCGGGTCACGTTGAAATGATTTAGTTTCAATATTCACAAACGTCGGTGTAAACGCGGCTGTCGACTGCTGCTTAATTTATACCGATTGGCCCTTGTTTATTATTACTGCTTATGTAATAAACCTAGTGATTTTGCAAGAGAATTTATTTTAATGCTAAGCTATGTGTAAGCGTTAATACAACATTATTTTTAGTATATACGTAACATGAATATAGTTTGTTCAGAATCAGTAACTGAATAAATACCAATAATTTTTACACCATGTTACATTTTTTCCCAAAAATATTTAAAAAGGTCACAAATAAGACACCACCAACAATAAGTACAACACAGGTTACAGTCGGACGGCGAGCAATGGGTAGCTCGCTGTCCGACCGTCCGGTAACTGTCCAGACCGAGCCCAAGTCGTCGACAGCGCGCACTATTCTCGCGCGCCTCAAGGAGTTGTCAGCAGCAGCTGGGCCGAAGCCTACTAGGGCCAGGGTTAGTTTCGAAGGGTAGCTCAGCCTCGGTATGGTTTTTAGTCAGTAAGAGTCTGACACTATCTCCTGCTCCGCCCAAGAGTGGGGGATGTCATTATATGATTTTCCCACCGAAAAAAAAAACACCACAGGTTACGGCAAGTCATAGCGGGCATTAGGCGCCTCCAAACAACTGGGTGCAAGTACAAAATAACCCCTCAGTCGCCTGGATGGCCCGGTGACTATGTATTTTTGCTAACATAACAAGCCTATAACTTTGTGATATTTCATGATACAGTTATGAAATTTTGTACATAGATTTTTTACATAAAAATTGTAGACACGTGTTTTGGGATTTCGCATATATTAAAACTAATGTTGTATGGGTATTTTTCTCGTTGAAACATTACGTCCTTTGTTTGTTGAGTGTTCGGACTGATTGAGTGACCGATTGAGTAGCAAGGATACGTCATGTGTCTCGTTAGTTTAATTGCCGCTCAATTATATTTGATAAAAACGTAATGCTCTTACCAGGATGTAGATAACAATGTGTGTTATTAATATCAATAGTGATTTTATTATCTACTCGTATATACACGATTATTTGCAAAACACTTGCAACCTTTCAAGACTATGATACTAAACATCAGAAACAAAAATTTTTGTTCTATGACTTTTTAAAAATTATCACCTTTTCATACATCTTCCTGCCCTTGTCCCATTTTATTGGGGATCGCGCAAAACGTTTTTTTCTTTAATTCTGTCCTGTCACTCGTCACTTTATTACTAACAATATATACGAAAATAAAAATATTTAAATTGAACGTTCTTAATATTACGAAGTCTAAGCGAAGCAGGTGATAGTACAATAGCGGAAGGGAGTGGAGATCGGGTGGCGGGGGTGCTTGATGTGCTTGCGTTGTATCATACAGACGTAGGTATAGCAAAATACTGAGTTGAAAAGTGTTAGATAGAACAACGAAATGTTTTGTAATAAGTCATAGAACAAAATTTGTTGTTTATGTAGTTAGTATAACATTATCCTGAAAAATTGCTGGTGTTTTACAAATAACTCTGTATAAAAGGAGAAACTGAATATCAACGCACAGCCAAAACTACTGGGACTAAAAGTGTGATTTTTCGCATAAGGTTTTTTTTTTCGGTGTAAGGAAAAAAAATGCCTATGAGCGAAGCCGCTGGGCTAATTTACAATATTTACTCGTGTAATAGATCTTTTTTTTGAGCTGGAAAATTATCCAATGACTTGTCTCTTCTCCGATCTAAGGTGGAACGAAAAGGGCGTGTCTTTTAGTTGCCCTTTGCTTACAAGGCCCACGATCACTCTTTGAAACCTACCAGCAGCACTCTTAAATTACATCCAAGTTCTTGTTACATATTATATTGTTTTAGTAATTCACGTTAACTGTCTGAAAAAAGCGCCTTTACTTCCCCAGTGCTCGACAAAGGCTTCCCCCAAATTCCAGGTATTAATTCTCTAGGCACCACGAACCAGCCCTTGCGGTAGGCGTCTAGGTCACCTCGCCACCTCTTACCAGGTCGCCACTGCGGCGTCGTTCATCCACAAGGCACCCACTGTTATCCACTTTGTAAAGACTCTTCATAATCATCATCATGATTTCAGCCCAAAGACGTCCACTGATGGACATAGGCCTCCCCCAAGCGTCACCACAACGCCCGATTCCCTCACCAGGTCGTCGGTCCACCTTGTGGGAAGCCTTCCAATGCTCTAAAAAGACAACGGCTCTTGCCCAAAGGTACTTGTGCATGCGGCTGACGTGACTCGCCCAATGCCATTTTACCCTGGCAGTCTTATTTCCTACGTCTATGATACCCGTTTTTGAACTCAGCGCCAGAAAACCCCATGTTTTGTGGCGTTAAAAAAAAAAAGAATAAAAATAACAAGTCTTCTCTTTCCTGGTATTACTTCAAAGAAAGAAAGTAAAATCGTTTATTCGTTCGTTTTTGTTTCGTTGTTTGTTTTTTTTATTGATTATAATTTTGTTTTCAAATAGAAATTAATTTTAAAAATTTGTAAAGGTGCAAAATAACTGTAGGAAATTAACATATTTTTAATGGTGACGCCATTGGTACTAGTACATAGTAGGTTTGATTTCCACCCAAAACAAATGTTTGTGTGATGAGCTGATGAGCACGATATATTTTTTTGTATCAAGGTATTTTTTTCTATAATATGTTGTATGCATTAGAAATATATTAGAAATATATAAGTATATTTATTAGTCGTCTAGTACTTACTCATAGCACAAGCTCTGCTTAGTTTGGGACTAGATGGCGTTGTAGGCTAATAATACAAAAAAAAAGTTGTGCTCTCAAAGCCTATGACAACAAACATCATTATAGTTGGTTAAATTATAGACAAACCTTATAAAGCTTCTTCCACGCTTGTATAAAAAATCGCCTACTTATAAATCCCGCAGATTAACGCATAAACTAAAATTTTATTAAGTGCCCAGACTAATGGTTCGCATTAAAATCATTTATGTGTGCAATTAATACGCTGAGCTGGATATTTCCCTACGTTAGTTCGAGCCTTTAGGCGGTGAGCCCGCGGTGTTCTATGGCAAATGGGTTAAGACACGCTACACCCGTACTTGTACACTAAGCGTTATTTGTATGAGAACTTTACTATATTAAGAACTAGTTGTCCCCCGCGGTTTTACTCGCGTCTTTAGTTACTACTCTGCTCCTTTTGGTCATAGCGTGATGCTGGACAGTCAGTCTCGAAAGGGCTTTCCAACTCTAAAAGAATTTTTCAGCTCGAAGTAGTAGTTCCTGAGATTAGCGCGTTCAAACAAACTCTTCAGCTTTATAATATTAAGTATAGATTTAGTAATATTAAGTATAGATTACTCTGCAAACTATCTCAAAGGAACGTACTCCCTTGATAAGAAACATATACGATATCTTTCTTTACAGTTCAATCTGTAAATTATTTCAGTTGTTAAGGCGTGAAAATTTAACAAACAGGCAGACAGAGCTCAGTAGCCCGATTCACGTAATGAAAACCGTAAGGACACCGTAGCGATTTTGTCGTTTAGACCATTTCCGTATTCACATACATCAATCGAGTTTGAACGACACCGATTTTAAAGTCATTTGAAATTCGTCGATTTAAAAAAAAATCTGTATTACATTATCCTGGTAGAATACTTATTAATGTAACTGGAAATAAGTCGATAGATCGTGAATACCGCTTTTGGATAGGACTTCGATCGAACGACTATAAAACTTCAACGATATTTGGCTTGTTTGATTTTACGTGAATCAGGCTACGGAATTGTTCAAAATCATTGTAATCCTGGAACACAAAAGGCAACTAAACGAACACAGGTGGGTCTAGAACAGAACTCAGTAGAAGTCTGTCTCCTCTCTCTTATTCTCTCCCGATCTACATCTCTGAGTGGAATAAGAAGAGAGATATTTAATGAATTACCACCTCAAAAAAGGCAAACACACGGCTATTTTCATGTTTTTAAAATACCTAAATATGGATTTAAAGAACTAATAAATTTATTTATTTATCACCCCAACAAACCAAAATGGTTACAGAAACTACGACCACAATTTTACTAAGATTTTACATTAACACAGAATGGGCATTAAATATTTTATTGGTCCACAATTCAAGGAAAAGCATGTTTATCTAATTCTGTTTATTTACAATTTAAACTTGTGTTTATTATGCAATTTGTCTAGATATGTAATTAATGAACATAAATTACAGCTACAGGTTATACAGTCTAATAGCTAAACTGTTTAGTGAATTATATGAATTCTGACAAAAAAGGTTGCCCAACCTTTCAATAAATATCGGTGTTTATTTGATACTTTAAGGTTTGAACACAACGATAAATATTTCCTAGATGCATGCCTCCTGCCTCCGAAATGAATCTGTATAAAAATACTCTATACCAATGTATCTCAACCTTTTATTGACGGAGGACCACATTTTTTTTAATTGATATAAACAAGTACTTGACTGCGATTCCACCTGATGGTAAGCAGTGATACAATCTCTGATGGTGAGGCGCACTAGTGTATGAGCATATTCACTCTTGCCTTGAAGACACTCAAATTATAATCGGACGGGAAGACCGCAGAAGGAAAAACCAAGAAAACCCAAGAGAGACCAATTCTAGAAGAAATTATTTTTTGTTATTGCTGCTGCCAGCTATTTTTTTTTATCAACTAAAAGCTTGCAGCACACCTAGAAAAAGAAAATAGTATATTTGGCACATATACACAATGAACAAGCAATTATGTAAACGAACAAAAAAAAAACTTTGCCTCACTTTTGCTCTTTGTTCCAGTTCAGCATAATGCTAGACAACTCCGTATCAGTTGCTTGACGCTGATTTTCAAATGAACCATATACGTATAAATCAAGATTCATTATACCTACAACAAGTTTAATCCCTTAAATCTCAATTAACAATGAAGAAGCCAAAAATATATTTCTTGATGATCTCCAGTGGTCCACGGACCATAGGCCAGGGACCACTGCTCTATGTGAAGTAAGTTTGAGCGTTCCGTGTAAATGTGTACGCACCCTAATATAACATAGTAATATCGTAGCAATATAGCTCCAAGCGTAATAATAAAACATGCATCTATCCTGTTCGGTACTGCTTTAAGTATTGTTTGTCACGAGAGGCATATTAGTAGCCAAATGCTCAACACTTTACTAATTCTACTATTTACAGCCTAAACTGTTCCTGTGTTTCGGCTAGATTTAAGATAAACATGTTTACATTTTCTTAGATATTACCTAGTTATCTAATGTCTTACTTTACCTCCTGATGAAACTTGCCTCACGCACTTTCTTGGAACGCTCATAACAACATCATATTATTGGCTCTTCATTACTCCACCATAAGTGGCTTCTAAACGGTCCCTTATACCATATTTCGAGCGTCCTACTAATTCATGTTGTACCGAGGAACTGTCAATTACCAACAATGCAGTATTAACCAAGATTCTCTCTTATCTACGTATCGTAGTAAATGTCGCGAGCAAAATACTGTTCGTTTGTTGAACTCCTTAATTATCAGCCGATGGGATGTATTGCATCCTTAAAGGCTTAATTACGTACGCTAAAGGTTCCTAAGGCTGAACGCGATTGACGCAGTTTCTATGGCTATCCGCGAATGCGTGCGACTATCGATTAGACTCAGTAATTCGAGCAATAATTCCCTATTGAACTGTTACCTCGGCTAGTTAAATGAGTTTATATCTCTGCCTAGAACGTTCCCACTTGTTTGCGTTTAAGTTTCGTACTTTATAATACAGCCTGAATAAATGGGGTCTTAGAAGCTCTTTACGTTTGTGAATTCTCTGAGAATCGTAATTTATTCCGACGCTGCTCTATATTATAATATAATTATAGTTGGACGTTTATTCGTTTATAGGTTTTAAGTGCCTATTATGAACTGAATCAAATGCAGATTAAAGCAGGCCCGCTTTACTTGACCCGTGAGTTAAACGGAAACGTTATATAATAAACATTAACCTGAACTAAAAGCTTGGCTATAGTAAATATTGGATTTGACTAGAATTAGCGCACATAAACTTGTAAAACAATGTTAGTATTTAACGGTTGTGGTTCATCGAAAATGTATGCAAATTGCGAACTTGTCGAATTAGCATCGTTCTCATACATTGTGGCATCATCCCCGTAACGGGGACGCGTGTCTAACGTCGCATAATAACACGTCCGCTCGCATCGCCGACCGTTGCGCGACTAATCAATTGGCGTGCCGCGTGATGTCTTCATCAGCCGCCTGGGGGCGTAACGCCCTGCGCTTGCGCACCTAACATAGCTTTTGAGCTTTCCGCACCAATATGGTGCTTCTATTGTAATTTCATTCGCTCGTGAAAATATTGCATAAATGTGAGACGATGTTATTAGAATTCATATTCACCTTCTTATTATCAAACTTTTTACAACTTTTTATATTTTTTAACAATGTTGGGAAAACTTAAAAGGTATTTCATATGTCAGTATAACCTTCTAAAGTATAGAATATCTTAATTGAAATCCTCATGCATTCGAACTCTTGAAACCAAAATACATCCTACTCTGACAAAACCTTAATTTCAATACAAAATAATCTCATGACGTCATCCTGTTCCTTCCAGTCAACAAAAGCCTCCCAGTGACAAACAGCAACCATTGAACCAGACCGAACAAAAACAAGTCTAAGTCCACCTGTGAGTGTTAGGGTTCGCGCGTGGGAACCCATCCCTAATTACCCAGGTCCAGATAACGAGTCTAATTCGCGGGCTGCGTGCGCCGCGCATTCGCACGCATTGTTTTCAGTAATTGCCAACCCTGTACAATTTGTTGCTTCTCCGCGCTGTGATTCCTTTAAGTGGCTACACTCAATTGCTAAATAAATCCCATGCCTACTTATGTGGCTCAACCGATACTATTTCTTATACATTGTTAAATGTTAATGGGATGGAATGTTCGAGTCGAGGATATGGGCTAAATAAACTGATTTATTGGCAGTGTTTCAGCCAGATTAGATATTATTTATAAGATTAACCTTTTCACTATGTAGTGGTGTTGTGAAATCGGTGGTGTGTAGTTCAAACGAAGCATCATTGTTATTATGTGTTGTTGAAATGAGCAAAGTTATTGTTGTGCGATTTTTTTTTCTTTTAAGTTTCAGTAATCATGCGTTTGGTTTTTTAATCGTTTTAAATAAAATTTAATTTAATCGTCCAGTCTACAGTTGTAAATAAGCCGTTTAACACCAATATCCATGGTTTAAAACTAGTTATATTGGTTTAGAACTGTTTAAAACCAATTGAATTACTATTATTTTTTTAAATGTGTATGTAAAGTCGTATAATCCTATTTGTAGGTACTACTTTTTAGGATTAAACAGATTCTGAAAGCAATCTTGAAATGCGTAATTATGAAAATAAATATCTATTCTAAATACATTTGATAAGTATGATTGAAAAAAAAATATTGTGACTAGATTTTTATTCAGTCACTGTAAAACAATTTTAATGTATTTTCTTGACAATATAGGACAGACAAATTAAAATATGTATTTCTAAAAAATACCAAAAAAACGTCTAAAGCCTCAGTTTATTAAGTGATTAAACACATTAAAAATACATCTTGCATCTGTTGTCAAGACAATTCAAACTTTTGCAGAGGATCAATAAAGATGGGAGTGGTTCGGATATGTGTTCCTACATTGATTGTCCTTAAATCCAGATTTTAATAACCCGTTATTTTTGCAACCCAGTGCACTCTATGCCTCTAAATAATGTGTATGTATGAACGATGAGCCGAGGCATCGATTAGTGAACCCATAAATTCCAATTCTTTATTAATTACTGGGTCCACTTTCGCTAACAGCTGATAAAAATGTTCCAAATCAAGTGAACCAATTAAATCTGGGTGATCGAACCAATACAACCATTACAAGCATCGAGTATCATTTGACTTAATTGCTGTAGGAGTAGATATTGGAATTTCCTCAGGAAACCGGTATTTAACTAAAACCTATTAATAATCAATTAAGAACACATCTATTCGTTGTAAATCATACAGCCGCTGAAGCAAAACATAAATTTAAATTAAATAAGCATTTCCAAAATGGGACACGAATAAATTTAATATTCGGAAAACTAGAACTTATACTCCATATGTTTAGGTAGTTAAATGTAAACAATCTTCACATATCTTTTATCTAAAAAAATGTCTAAAAATCTAAAAATGTTTTCAATTAGGTATTTACCTAAACCGATGTTACGTAATTAACTAAATTTAAATAATCTTTGTTTGTCTTTTATATGATTTATTTTAAATAAAAAGACATAAGTATCAAGATTGTTTACATTTATGATAAATAAATGATAAATGATATTTATTTTGTAAATAGGTTTAAAAAACACTTTTACACGTCAATTTTTTTTTTTTTTTTCGTCATTTTATTCTAGATGAGGCCGGTGTTTCCTATCTGACTACCCTGAGAAGAAACACCGAAACAAACTCAGGGGTCAAGGTCTCTTTTAAAGTCCATACAGTAAATATGTAATGGTCAAATCACATGAGAACCATGCAGATTTGTCTGAGATGGTCTTTTAAAGAAAGAACCATACAGATTTGAGTGGACCTGTCCAATCAGTGTAAGCATTTGTCAGTATTCGAAAAGCTCAACTTAGGACTACTAAGGAGCTCTACGACTTGACGAACAATACCAAAGAAAGGACATTTGGGTAGGCCGCAGAAAACACTCAAATTGCCAGACATACGTTAAAATTACTGAAAAGAAAAGAAAAAGCAATCAACATAGTCCTCACATTTACAATAATATAAGCAAATTGATAATTTACAAAATATTTGGAAAAGTAAATATTTATGTCAAAAAAAAAAAAAAAAAAAAAAAAAAAAAAAAAAAATACTTTAAGTACTTAAAATGTATACATGTCATTTTGTAAAATAAAAATAATTTCCAATGTCAAATTGTAAAAAAAACAAATAAAATAAAAAGAAAAAGCACATTTGAAAATAAAAATAATTAAAAAATACAAAAGAAGAAAAATAAAAAATGACAACAGTTGTAGTAGGTACTGGAGCAGGTCAATCCCAAGCCTTTTCGTCCTGCATATAGTCTTTTACAGTGTAAAAAGCCTTTTGACAAAGTTTACGTTTTACAAATGATTTGAACTTATTAAGGCTTAGTTGTTGAATATGACTAGGAAGTTTATTATAGAAGTGTATACATTGGCATCTAAATGAGCCCCCTATTTTTTTGAGCCTGGTTGCAGGAACTACAAATTTATGTTTGTTTCTTGTATTAAAATTATGAATATCACTGTATTTTTTAAACATGTCTATATTTTTATGGGCATACATAATATTCTCGTAAATATACTGTGAAGGCACAGTCATTACATTTATTTCTTTAAATTTATCTCTGAGGGAGTATCTGGGACTTAATTTATAAATTGATCGAATAGCCCTTTTCTGTAAAACGAAAATTGTCTGTATATCGGCGGCATTTCCCCATAATAGAATACCGTACGACATGACACTATGAAAATAGCTAAAGTAAACTAAACGGGCTGTCTCTAAATCAGTTAAATTTCGAATTTGTCTTACAGCATATGCTGCTGAACTAAGTTTTTTCGACAATTTGTCTATATGTGGGCCCCACTGAAGCTTAGCGTCTAGAGTAATGCCCAAGAACACTGTAGTATCTTCAGGACTCAACTCTTTACCTTTTATTAGCACACTGGTTTCTACTTGCCTCACATGAGGCATGGTAAACTTAATACATTTGGTTTTTTTTTCATTAAGTAGCAGGTTATTTACATTAAACCAGTGTACTATTTTTGAAAGAGCTATATTTATATCGTCAGTAACCTGCTGCTGACGTTTAAGTTTAAACAAAAGTGAAGTGTCGTCTGCAAACAACACTATATTATGATTGTCTTCTATGAGGTAAGGTAAGTCGTTTATGTAAATTAGAAACAAAAATGGACCAAGAATTGAGCCCTGGGGGACACCCATTTTTACAACAGATCCGGGAGATCTCTTTCCGTTTACGTCAACTCTCTGAATCCTTTCACTCAGATATGATGTAAGAAGATCCAGGGAGGAGTTCCGGATCCCGTAATGGTGTAGTTTCCTGATTAATGTTTCATGGGGAACGCAATCGAAGGCCTTGGACAAATCGCAAAAAATGCCCAAGGCATCGCATTTATCTTCCCATGCATTATAAATATGTCCTAAAAGTTCAACACCAGCATCGGTTGTCGAACGACCCCTTTAACTATCTAAACAGATGGAGCACAAGAGATTTTTTCGAATGAAGTTTATAGTTGTTTTAATTATTCGCAAATTGATTCTTAGTTAATATTGTGTTGTAAAATTGGTGTAGTTTGGCATCGCAAATGTCTGTAAAGAGAACTGGATAAAATGAATCTGAGAATTTCATTGTAGAAAATTAACCCTACATACACATTATGGACATTGACCACATGCCAAATGTCATTCAAATCCGTTCGTCCACTCGATCGTGAAAAATATAACAAGCATACACGCACCCACACATAAACATTCGCCATTATAATATTAGTGTGATTGATACCTCCGTGAAGATTGGTACAAGAAAATAGAGGCCTATACTCAATAGTGGGCGAAGTCGATCTGTGGATTATGATGATTATTTGGTGCCAAATACCGCAAAAATAAATAGAAGGCTTAGAATGCGGATGTACATTCTAATCGAAAACCAAATGACAGTGCATAAAAAAAAACTAAATACATCCAAACTTATCACTGGCTGAATGCAAAAGCCTTGCAAAATCAAAACGAAAAACTAGAACTTAAATCAGACGCACTTGGCGCATAAACGCAGCTGCCATTATTAATTTGAATCGAGAACATCGGTAAATAAATCGATTCGCGAGGCGAGTAAAGTGAATCGATTCAATTCGTGCCTCGAGTTTTTAATAAGGCATCTATTAAGTTGACGAACGTGTGAATGAGTTTTATTGCCTTATCTGTTTGTAAGTGAGGCGGGAAGCATTGGCACGTCCTTTAATGATTTACTACAGGTTCCAGCCTAACGTAGGCGACTTACTGATGATTTGGATACAGTATTTTCGGACACAGTGTCCGAATTGATACATTTTTATTTCAATATTTTTTCACTGACGATTCGGACACACACTGTTAAGGGGCCGGCGGAGGATGAATTTCCATACAAACGTAATACCACGCTCATTTGCAGTTGGAGCATATTTCCAACATATTATGATGATATTCGGTTATAGACAATATTTATCTAGGTTCCTACGTCTTTCTTTTTTAAAAGAACAAAAAGAAATTTAAGCAAATTGTATTTCGCACTTTTTTATAGCGTAAATGGCAAAACATGCCATTTGGCTTTTCTTGTATTAAAAATAACAATATTTCTAATATTCTCGGCGTAGGAACCTAGATAAATATTGTCTTTAACCGAATATCATCATAATATGTTGGATATATGCTCCAACTGCAAATGAGCGTGGTATTACGTTTGTATGGAAATTCATCCTCCGCCGGCCCCTTAAGTACAGTGAGATAAAATAGTTTTAAAATATAATTAACTAGCTTTTGCCCACGGATTTGCCTGCGTACTTAAAATATAGCCTATGTCATTCGGGAATAAAGCAGCTTTCTGTTGGTAAATAATTTTAGCAATCGGACCAGTACCTTCAGAGATTAGGTACACTTTTACAACAAAAAAAAAAACTTTCCTTCTTTATAATATTAATGTAGATGGGAGAAAAAGCATTACCAAAACTATTTTAGCATGGATTTAAGGTGGCAACTTCGGATAATTCTTTAATTATATTATATTTTAAGATTTTTTAATCTGACTGTACTAAATAGCTTTAATAAAATTGGTGGTGTCCGATTCATCAGTAAAAAAAATAATTGAAAATAAAATGTGTCGATGCGGACACTGTGTCCAAATAGGTATATTATGTCCGAATCGTCAGTAACTCACGTAGGCGTGTACAGCTTCGAACAGATATGTAATATTCTATTTATTAATATTCATTATACACTAGTTTGAAAATGTTGATGTTTTTAGTACTTATAGAAGTATTCTTGTTCTTGCCCGTTTGTGGTAATTTGTTCAAAGACCGTGTCTCCTAATGGTCTATTTAATATTTATTACTGTGTTTAGATTTATAGCTGCTGACATATTAACCTTGATATATAACTGGTACATGCAATTGTAAACAGATATATTTAGGGTTCCGTACCCAAAGAGTAAAAACGGGATCCTATTGCTATGCTAAGACTCCGCTGTCTGTCTGTCTGTCACCCTATCTGTCTGATAAAACAATCCATATCCAACCTTATTCCTTATATTACGACTAGCTTCTACCATCAACTTTGCTCGTTATCCAAAAGTATGTGAGTTTACATGTTTTTAAACATATCCACGATACAGGTTTTGCCTAGTGCAGGGCAATGTTATTTTTTTTTTTTAAAAAAAGCCTGTTTTTTTTGCGATTTTGACACAGTCCGTTGAGAAAGAGTTCAGCTCGACCGCAGTCTTTCTCTGGGCTTGCGTGATTTGTTCTTAATTCAATACGATTCCTACACCAAATACAGACCCCAAGACCTCAAAGACCTATTCCTGTTTTCTCACAATCCGAGCCATCGACCTTCCACAAGAAAAAAAAACAACGCTACTTTTCTAATTACATCACCCTACCCCGTTTAAGCGCACACGCACATTCTCCATTCATTGCGTATAATCGTATAAGGTAGCGACATGTCGCTGCGACACGCGACACGGGCGCGCGCTGTCGCGTTGTCGCCTTGTCGCTACCGTACACTGCGTACGCGCACCTTGATATATGGCCGAGTTTTAGTGTGGTTAGAAGCGCGTGTTTGGCTGGCTAATTTAAGTTGCTAAACATAGAAGTTTGCACACTTGCACACAAAGAAACGAATTTTAAAAAAAAAACGGTTGATATAATTAGAGATGAGGCTGCACAGTGTAGAACGAAAACAAAACAATGGAGATAAGTGGCAAGCTTAGCCAAGTTGTTATTCTGCAATCGTTAACGCTGTCGAAAAGTGATGAAACGTATGGGAATGACGTCATCTCAACGTAAATTCGCGTGGTCAGAACAAACGAATAGACAATTCGTAGCCAACTTCACATCGTTCAAAATCGTTTCTTCAATGTTTAACGCTACATCCTTTGTTATACAAACGCTACATTGTAGAACGAGCGGCCGACTCAGGCGCGTCAACATGGCTACCAACTTATCGTTTTCTACAATTGCTGTCACCGAGGCGTTACCGATCAGAGAACGGAATTCGACACAAACTGGTTGTAACTTGGCCCCCCTAGGGCTGTTTTCACCTACGTGTCGCCGGCACGGAAGTGATTTCGATTTTGTTGGTTCAAAACTTTGCCAATTCTATGACATTGTCAGTACCAACACAAAGCTGCCTGCCTGCCTGGCTGCCTGTTTAGAGCAAAAGAGAGCAGAATAGGAGCTGCAGCAGCTGGTTTGGAACTCGGCTCCACATCCACATCCACACCGTGTTACCTACCGTTCTATCAAAGCGCAATTTGGTGAGAGCCAGTGTTCTAACTGAAAGCTCATGTCTTTCACTGACTCTGTATATTTCCTGCAACAATTCAAAACGCAGCGAAGTATGCTCGACTGTCGACCACATCGTCATTTTCCATTAGGTGATAGAATGGTCAAGCACGAGCTAACCTATTAAAAAAACTAAAAGACCATTAAACATATTTGATTTCTGGTGATTTTTCACCAATTAAGATGGCAAACGCCTTCCAAACCCAATAAACCACAGTTTTTCTCCACAAACCTTCCCAGAAGAACATTCAAACGATATTGATGAGAGCATACAGATTTCCAGAAATAAATAGCGCAGTATTTATAAGGTTAAAGCAACGAGAGATCCGGCGAACGATTGCGACTCTTGTATCACTTGTAAAATACTTTATTGCTATAGTAGGCGGGTTGAGAAGTGACCGCTGCACACCTTTGGCATTTATGACCAGTATTTTAACCCATTATTTCTAATATGAAATTACTTCCAACCATTGGTATGCGATTTGTCGCAGATATGGTAAACAGGTGTCCTAGATTTTGAGCTGTATCCTAACTTTGACACTTAGCGGACTCAGGATTAATTATTTGTTTTGCAGTTAGAGGTTAATTACATTATGGATATTTACATACAATGAAATCAGTGACACGAAATCGCTAGCCGTGGTCATTATAGACAGAGGTATAATCTAATTGTTATATTTATATTGTTAATTCATTTGACAGGCATTATTGTTATGACAAGATCCGTAATAACCCTTCGCCTGGTTTCTAGGACGTGTTTAACCTTTGTTTTCCGGTATTTTTGAAATAAATAATTATCTATACTAATATAATAAAGAGGTAAAGTTTGTTTTTTTGTTTGTAGGAGGTAATCTCTGGAAGCACTGGTCCAATTGGTAAAATTTTTTCACCGATAGAATGCTGCTTTATTCCTAAGTGACATAGGCTATATTTTATGTAGGTACGCGGGCAACGCCGCGGACAAAAGCTAGTTTTTTATAAACCCTTTACTTAAGCTTATCGGCAGATTGAAAGACAACCAAACTGTCATAGAGACAATCCGTAAAGTTAAACAATTGCTACATGCGGGTATTATTTACATATTTAAAAGACACAACCGACTATGAAACAAATAATCCTTACTCGTAACTTATCCAAACTAACTAAACATACTAATCTAAAATATGGCGTCGAAAAGCTCCGTATCGCTTTCGAATAGTAATCCATCCAGAAACTGATGGCATTGCCACGCTGTGTGGCGTGATTATGGACATATTGACACTCCCGCGTTTTCGCAGTTCCCAAGTGATCTGATTTTTTCCTGAACTGTGGTGCAATTCCATAGTTTTAAGTCCGTATTCCAATCTCAGATCTAGATTAGATCAAAAGCATCTGTAGTCCACCAACATTTTGATTTGTTTTTAACCGATTTAAAAAAGAAGGAGTCTATAGATATTGACGTTCAATGATGAGATAGTGATTAATAAGCAAACTTTTTTTAGTACGATAATTGGCCTTCTGATCTCTTCTGAAACTGAACATCTACGACAAAACTATTGTCCCGAACACACATCTGAAAGTACTAGGGGTGCAGGAGTGGGACAGAGTTAGAGTTTGGTTCGTTTTAGTATTTATAGCAGCGCCTCCCCGTTAGCTTTATCTATATCGCGGCTGTGCGCTATGCGGCTATCGTGCGCCGAGCCATCGCGGATACATACGAACTGAATTTTGGTGCGAATTACGACATTTATAAATGCTTTTCAGATTCTGGTTTTGATAGTTTTATCTGAAAATGTATGATTTACGGAGTTGGTTAAGTTGGTCGGTCGCTAGAGCAGAAACATCAGCCTCCAAGCATTTTCCCTTGCCGATATGGAAACCCTTCAATCGTCTTTGAACTCAGTTCGGTCCTCGGTCTAGATCGACTAGTTACTAAATAGTAATAATAATAATAGTTACGGACTCAGTTCCTAGTAACCAGTCCACTTAACCCTCACTAAACCGTAGCCATATCTTTGATTTCCATATGTCACAATAGTTTTCCACCAACCGGGGGTTGTCCTTCGGTGCACTAGCATAGTTGACAATAATCCTTGCACGCGCGTACAGGGATAATCGTTGGCTGGTGCCAAGTTCCACGAAAAATGTCCAAGGGGTATCTGCGAGTTGGCTTCGGCCCCTCGTACTCCTTCCAAACGTCCAGGACCTGACTAAATGGGAAATACACACATAGTTGGTATACCTTCCATGTTCGAATGCCTGCTTCTATTAAAATAAGTACCTTTCATCCCCATCCACCATCTGTTCTGCAAGCAATGTGCTCTGCCCGCTGCTACTTAAGTTTGGCGATTCTTTGGGCTATGTCGGTGACCTTGGTTCTCCTGCGGATATTATCATTTCTGATGCGATCACGCAAGAAAACTTCGAATATAGAACTTTCCACTGCCCGTTGGGTAACTTTAAACCTTCTGATGAGGACCATAATGGCGACCCGGAGGACTCTGCGTTGAAAAGCCTCCCACAAGATGGACCGATGACCTGGTGAGGGTCGCAGGAATCCGATGGATGACGCACAGGACCGGTCGTTGTCGTGACATTTGGGGGAGGCCTATGTCCAACAGTACACGTCTTTCGGCTGAAATGATGATTAAGTTAAGTCCATGTCCCTTCTGCATGCATGTCCATCTGTAAAAGCAATAATTTAAATAAAACATTTTTTTTTTGTTAGCCTGTTCTGTCCCACTACTGGGCAATGTCCTCTCTCCATACCTTCTATCTTTCGCGCGCCCGGGTTTCCTTGGTGGAATCTGTTAGTTCGTCGCGCCATCTCCTTCGTGTTCTGCCGCGACCCCGTCTCACTGTTTCAGGGCACCAACTTTGATTTTTATATTAATATTGCCAAATGAGCGGTAGACTTCTAAGTCTCTACCTTAAGTCGTAGATGTAATAATTGGCTTAAAACGTCTTTGCCTCATTTACTTTGACCCCTAAACCAATTTGCCTCAATCAGAGTCATTAACAGTCTGATTGATGGTCATTATATTATTCAAGTAGATGCTAATGCATAATATAGCAACGATGTTATTTTTTGGAAAATTTAAAGAGCCTTTATTGAAATGGCAGAAGATCGGGGAAAAGTTTTATTAGTCTTTAAGTCAAGAGTAAATAGGTTACTTCTAGGCAAGCGTGCTTCATCGTCAGCCACAGTATCGCTTATCTTTAGGTGAGATAGTGGTCAAACGCGAGCCTATCCATAATAAAAATAGTGGAAAATTGAAAAGAAGGCTATCGCCCAACAGTGGGACAGTTAAAGCTCAAATGACTGAACGCATATTGATGAAACTTGATACATGAGTAGAATGTGTTATGGAATAGTACATAGGATACTTTTTATCCCGAGAGTGTTTCCTTGGGATCATTTTCTTATTTCACGTGGACGAAGCCACTGGCAGCAGCCAGTAATAATAAATAGTAAATTAAAAAAAAATGAAAATAATATTAATTAATGCCCTCCACAGAATCGGACAGTGTGTGTCGTACTTGCGAGCTAATGATACACTGATTAACAATATTCGGGTCCGATAGCAGTGAGTTACTTGCGGGGGGCGGGGCGAGGGACCGCCGCGATGTTAGATTGCGCTCGCGCCGATTTATACCAGCCTCTCCGTATTAACTGATATCGCCCACTAAATATGCCATTATTATATGCGAAACAAATAATGCTCTCTCACATTTACGATCCTGATTGCGCTTTTTACTTATTTATTGCTGAGAATGGAATTTGAAGGCGGTTAAGATAATAACAATATTTTGTGTTACATCTTTCGGATTGGTGCTGCTGATTGTGTTTGTGAAGTCTAAGTACCAGTTAATCTGACAGATGTAAACGTTAATGTTTACTATGCAAATCTTAAAGTAGAAGACTAAAGTGAAAATATTAATATACATTTTAGAAAAAATATTATTCATAGACCACTATCTCGCCTCATGGTAAGTAATGATACAGTCGACGTTGGAGCAGTTTAGCCTAGACGTATCTTATTCACTCTTGACATAAAGACCATTAGGTTGTAACTGTCAGAAATCACAGACTGGCAGAGAATTCAACTCTTGAGCTACTATTACAAAAAAATTGTAAATGCAGTCATCATTGACTGCATTTCCAAAATGTTATGTACTTGTGGTCAGGAATAGTAGTTAAAGTCTAACATATAAAAGAAAAGTAAATAATAAACAAAGAATTAATAGAGGAGAAAAAAAGGAGAAATTGTGTTACGCTAACCCTAAGGACAATGATAAGAAGATAATGATGACATCTTAAACGATGATAAAGGCACCATTAAAAAAATCAACACACTTAAAATATCGAATGATAGAGCTCCAATATTTCCAAACAGTAAACTCTAAAACTAGAAATTGAAGAAAAACAAAGTTAGAGAAGCGACCTATGGAATTAATACAGTCAAGATGTTATTGCTCTGATAGCAAATTGGAATTCTATTATAGTCTAGCATGAATTCTGTTACTTATTTTCTTATCCGCCATCGTACAATTGCAGAGCACTTAGCATTTCATATTGTAACTTTACTGAGTGAAGCGTTCACTGTTTTTGTTATAATTTCTCTTCAAGCTTTGATAGCAGCGTTTTGTTGATGTTCTTGTGTTTCTAGTGTCTCAGACGTTTTCTCTTTGAAGTCATTCGCTATATCGTCACAATCATTAGCAGTACTGGCTGTTAATATAGCATGTTCTTCGTCATGTGATGAATCTCTTTCTGAAATTCGATGTCCCAAGGCCCATTTTTGTATAAAATCTCAGATGCTGTATGTTACAGTCCAATCTCTTAAACGGTCAAGATTTTTGAGTAAAGGTTAGTAATTGAAAAGTAGTTTTAACTGGTCAAAGTACTTTTGGCCACAAATTGGCAATCAACAAAGGATTTTAAGGCAAAACTACTGAATACTACTTTTGCTCGTTTTTTTTTTTCAGTTTGAAATACTTTAGACCGGTTGAGAGTTTTGACTGTGACATGTGTATATATAAATATGTCACAAACTTCGACAAGAATACATCATATTCAGTTTTTTTTTTGCTAAACTATTCATATCAGATTCCAAGAGGATGTGCAGACAAATGTTATCACACATTAATCCTGAAAACGATTCGCTAATTATGTCGCATTCTCGTAGATTGGCTATCAGCCCTATCACACATGTCCCACCCTTTGTTAAAAACGGAATAAAGCCAATTTATAAATTCGTCTCCAACACGAACATCATTAATTATGTTGCTGGCTGGGTGGCTGAGAAAAACTTACTCCACTCATTTTGCTATCAATACCATCGTGTATTGTCCCTTTTGCTCTTCCAATTGTATCATCGTTTTGCTTAACTGCTTCGTGACTTATGTCTTTTTCAGCTGCTTTTAATTTTAAACCTTGTGCTTTTCAAATTACAGTTGAGTTTGCAAAGTCTAGTTTGCAAAATTCAACTTTTTCGGAAATAAACCTATATTAGCGTCCCTTTCTATTGTTTTGTTCGCCAGCCTCCCCGGCGTTAATGGTGTTATCTGGACCCTCGAACGCAGGCACCTCTCCGTATATTTCTTTATCTTGTCCACTCTGTTGGCGGTTACCAACATTTTGTTTTTTATTCATTTGCTAATTTCGAAAATGAGAAGGCGTTCGCGATCACATCTTCCCGTGATCGTAGATTTAGGCTTGCGCGCATTAATAAAATTAACGAATGTTTTTTAAATTAATTGAACGCATCGTACTTGGAATTTTATTATCCGCCATCGGATGCCTTCTTGGTATTAGTCGTTAAAAATGTAAATTGTATTTGATTATATTTTGTTTAATTCACTCAGATGTTCTGTGGTGGTTGATGCTTATGTTTGAGATCTATCAAGTGTGACTCATCGATGAGGAGTAGTTGTGTAAAACTACATCCTCTAATCACCATCATTCAGCCGTAATAATACGACCTGCAATCTATAATTTAGCATACGTGTTTCATTATCATTACCGTTATTACAACTTAACCTCAAAACTATTCGAGCTAACAGTCTTACGGCTTTATCTTACAATGTTAAGAATAAATGAATATCATATCGCAAACAAACATGACAGAACAATCCTTACCACTTCCCATGATTGTTTACATTAAATTACAACATTGGGTTTATAGGTGGTATGTTGATAATAGTACGAGTTGTCGGCGCGCGCGCAGCCTCAGGCGGAGGCGGGGCCGACGCATGCGCGGGCCACCCCGACGACGACGCCCCATGCCGCACGGGCGAAACATCTCGCCTATGTACGAATTGTTGGAAAAATAACGAGAATTATGTAGGTGAAAAAATTGTTTAAAAACATCTTTGGGGGTGTGCACTTCGTATGCCAAGAAAATTTTGAAAAACTGTTGACCCGAGGGCCTTTTCAACTGCTTAAAGTGCTAACTGGTATACAGAGAGAGTTGGTTGTTTTAGTTTTAAAGCTTCAAAGTCTATCATTTGTAATACTCTTGAAACGGAATCCGATGATATTCATAAAAGACCTTCGGAAATTGAACCAGACTTTGTATTAAGGTTTGTTTTCGAGTGATGAATCTGATATAGCCTCCTGTGTTGGTCATCAATTGTGAAACGTTGCAAATATTAAGTTAAAAGAGCTTCATAGTTTTAAGCTCCAAATATATAGTGGCCCAGTGATAACGGCCTCGACTTACGATATAATAGGGCTTGCGTTGAAACCTAGGTCAAACCTCGGCAAGCGCTTTACTTTGTGTAATTTATTTCATCACCACTGCTCTCAAAACGGTGTAGAAAAACACCGTGAGAAAACCGGCATTTCCTAGATCAAAAAAGAATAAAGAGAAATATAACATCCGCCAACCCGCACTTGGCTGGATTACGGTCCATTTCCTCTCTTGAAAGGAGTCTTGAGCCCTATTATTGGGGAGGTTACAAGGCTGATTATTCTATATGCATATTTTAAATCAAATACATCAAAAATTCTTAAACAATTGTTTACACTTCAGTTTCGCTTCTTTTGTCCACCATTACATAAAAACGTAACTACAACTCACCATTACAACACAAAGCAACGCACTATCGACGCGGCTTAATTCCAATCGGATCATTGAAAGAACAATACGGTATGCGCACGAGTGGATTGCCAGGCGACCTCATTACGCGCAGGCTACACATGTGATTTCACCGCGTTATCTTTACTAATACATCAATGGCTTGTCCAGTATTGTTAGTGACGCGACAAGGGGCTATTGTGATGTGTTGCTTTGCTTCAAGGGTAGTGATGGGATTGCGTAATCGATGTTTGGAGAATCGAGATTTTTGACATTTCAGTCTTATCGGTCCAATACCTACTCATTTACCGTATCCAAATCGTGCATTGTTCTTCAACAGTAAGGTCGTCTGTAGCAGAAATTCGTATAATAAATAGGTCTGTCTACGGTAGAACTCATATTCCAAAATATTACGATATATTTTCTTAGATTTCATACAAAAACTGTTATAAATACAGCGATATTACAATCCATAAACCCAGAGAAAACAATAAAAAGTTAATGAAAAAAAAAGTGTACTTTTAATATAAAGTTTATTTGAAATCATTATTTCTAAACCGAAGACATTGTAGTTCAAAATAACCCGTTTTGAAAAACGGTAATTACATTGATAAAGACTTATTTAAAAATTACTTTATATTTGGGAATTATGTCTATTTGGCATGTCATATTACCAAAAATTCGAAGACATTTACCGACCCGCACTTGGGTCCGCGTGGTGGATTACGGCCTATTCCCTCTCCTAGAGAGGAGGCCTGAGTCCCTGCAGTGGGAACATTAAAAAGGCAGATGATGAAGATGATGATGATGTCTATTGAGCAATGGGTAGCTCGCTGTCCGGCCGTCCGGTAACTGTCCGGACCAAGCCCAAGTCGTCGACGGCGCGCGCTGTTCCCGCGCGCCTCAAGGAGTTGTCAGCAACAGCAGGGGCCCAGCCGGGTCGAAGCCTACTGGGGCCAGGGTTATCCGAAAGGGCGCTCGAGCCCCGGTATGAAGGCTTGAAGGAACGGGATGGGTTTTTTAGTCAGTAAGAGTCTGACACTATCTCCTGCTCCGCCCAAGAGCGGGGGTTGTCATAAGATGATTTTTCCCATCGAAAAAAAAAAAAAAAAATGATGTCTATTTCAAAACTAGTCAATCCACTTATTGCGATACCTACATTTTTATACTTTGCAGGATATGTCAATACGTACCTATTGCAGATATCAATTTGACATAAATGTCATGAAATCTCGGTTACACAATCCCTTGCTATTCAACTTACAGACTATCGACACGGTCCATCACTAAACCAACCAGCGAATGATGGTACTTATGGCACAAAGCCCTTGTTACGTAACGCATTTTGTAGCAGTCTGCCTGGATTAGACTTGTGTCGATACCTTCAGTCACAAAATAGATAGGTACAGAAGTCAATCTACATATAAAGCACGCTCGAGCAACGCACACATAGACACCACTCACGGACACGATATCTCGGCTCAATCGCCCGTTCGTACTCGTACAGTTCGGCGCAATGCGCTGACCCTAGCGCGATCGCCTAGCGTAGGTATAAAAAGTGAAATACATACATGAGATTGACTTCTGTACTTATCTATTTTGTGATTCAGTTCTAGACATGACATTTAGATCATTTTACATCTTTGTCTATAGTATTTACGATGGTACAAATTACTGCTTTCAATGTTTGAATACAGTGTTTAAAGGTTCTATTCTGTCTTTTCTATATGAATCCGCTTTGTCTTACAGCGTTTTGTTTTGTCTTAAGTCAGCTATTTATTATTTGCTTTAGCCATCCCCACAGATCTATGTTAGAAATCGTTAGCACTTCTACTAAGAAATCTTAGCTTACGGGTTTGTTCGAAAGAGCTACAACTTAGGGGTCTTTAAGGCGTATAGTTCCTTGAACCATCTGACCGAAATTATGTGAACGCAACTCTCGCACTCGCCTAGGCGGCAGTACGCAAATCTGTGCATTTATTTGCGGCCAGCAGCGCCCGGAAAGCGCTTTAAATCCATTTTCTCTGCGAGATATTGATTGATTTACATGTGCAATGTTCACTTTGAAGAATATTTAACCACCAATTTTTATGTGTAAAAATGTTTCTAAAGGTCCAAGCCGTTTCGAAGGAGTAGGGAAAAGTTGCGAAAAGTTGCGAAATTGCTAAATTTTTTTTTTTGACAAAAGTATTAATTGCACGAAAAAATCAAATGTTGATATTATTGTTCATGAATCTATAATAAACATATATTTTTTTCAAACCAATTGACCTAGCCGTTACGGAGGAGTAGGCCTCAGAAAATCACTGTTTTATGGCACTTTTCGGGCGCTTGGCCCTTAAGTAAAGAGTGAATAGGTTACTTCTAGGCAAGCGTGCTCCATCGTCGACCACATCATCGCTTACCATCAGGTGAGATAGTGGTCAAACGAAAGACAATCAATAATAAAAAAGTGCTATCATGGTCTTGGAACGCAAAGGGAAACAGTACTCAAGTCCACTTAAGTACGTACTTTTGATGCTTAAAACCCATTTTAGGCAGCAAAAGTCTGATACTTCCTCTCTGATCCACCCATAGCGATAGTCGTTATTTGATGACTTTCCCAATAATTTCTTAGTTCTCGCCTATGTCATAAAGCCTTGTGCAAAATTTCATGTTCCTAGGCCAGTCAATTCCTCTTTTTATATACAGAGATATAAGATTAGTTTTTATTTTACTACGTCCATGTGACGATCTTTGTCCAAGTGACGATTTCACGATTACCGTCTTCAAAGTAACTAGCAACAATCACTTTGAAAACAAAACACCTCATTAATAAGGAAATAACCTTCACACTTTAAAAACGCCGTAATCTTAACTTCCAATCATTCGTTTACAAGATTAGATTTCATAATCACCCATTTGAACCGCCTAAAGGCAGTAATTAGTTTTAACAAAGGGGTCGTTACTAAGCGGCAGTGACAATGCCTGCCCGCCTCACCAATTTATCAATTAGGTGACACAGCTATGTCTTGACCCTAAGGCATTGTTTTATGAGACCCTATTTAAAATATCTCTATCCTAATTTTAGCTCTTAAGAGCTGTAGTGATTAAGTTTATGATTAGGTTTAACTGTAAAGGGTAGGTAGTATAGTAGGGTTATCATACGACTTTAGCACCAATCCCGTTCGGTGGGTTAACAAAGGGGTCGTTACTAAGCGGTATCAATTAGGTGACATAGCTACGTCTTGACCCTAAGGGGTCTACACGGTGGAGCACACAATCGCGGTGTGCCCTGCTTGGGCGGAGCATCGCCGTACCCTCGTGGGGGTGATCGGCGGCGGAGACCTCTCGCGCCGGGCCTTGGTCGAGGCCATGGTCCGGAGCGAGGAGGAGTGGCAGGCGGTCGCCGACTTCTGCGAAGCAGTAATGCTCGCTAAGGAGGAGGCCGACCGCATCAGGCAACGGCGCTCTCGCCGCCGCCGGGATTCCGATCCCGATTTCCGGCCACCGTAGGCGCGGGCTTGCGGACAGTGAGCAATGGGTAGCTCGCTGTCCGGCCGTCCGGTAACCGTCCGGACCAAGCCCAAGTCGTCACGGCGCGCGCTGTTCCCGCGCGCCTCAAGGAGTTGTCACCAACAGCAGGGGCCCAGCCGGGTCGAAGCCTACCGGGGCCAGGGTTATCCGAAAGGGCGCTCGAGCCCCGGTATGAAGGCTTGAAGGAACGGGATGGGTTTTTTAGTCAGTAAGAGTCTGACACTATCTCCCACTCCGCCCAAGAGCGGGGGTTGTCATAAGATGATTTTTCCCATCGAAAAAAAAAAAAAAAAAAAAAACCCAAAGGGGTCTTACATTGTTTTATGAGACTCTATTTAAAATATCTCTATCCTAATTCTAGCTCTGAAATGGCTATACTGATTAAGTTTATGATTAGGCTTAACTGTTGAGAATAGCTAGTAGGGTTGTCATACAACGGTTAACAAAGGGGTCGTTACTAAGGGCTTGTGCACACTTGACACAAAACAGTCTTCAACAGTCTTGGTTCGCATAGACGAGTCTGTCTTACACTTGCGAAACAAGTCTGTCTCAAGTGTGCGCAGGCCCTAAGCAGCAGTGACACTGCCTACCCGCCTCACCAACTTATCAATTAGGTGACACAGCTATATCTTGACCCTAAGTGGTCTTACATTGTTTTATGAGACCCTATTTAAAATATCTCTATCCTAATTTTAGCTGTAAAATGGCTAAACTAATTAAGTTTATGTTTAGGTTTAACTGTAAAGGGTAGTTGGTAGGGTTGTCATACGACCTTAGCACCAATTCTCGTTCGGCGGTTTAGTTTGAAAAAATCCTCCTAGAAAAAAAAATATTGTAGTGTTAATAATTTTGTAAAAGACCCGACAGATGTTATCCTGTCCGAAAGAAAAAAGAAAAATATTTCTCTTTAGCATCTGTCATCCACACTAACAACCCGTCGCCCGGAGGTCACGGTGGAGCATACAGTAGACGTATACCCCGCTTGGGCAGAGCACTGCCGTGTCGTCATGGGGGCTTGCTGACGGCGAGCAATGGGTAGCTTACCGTCCAGTAATGGTCCGGACCAAGCCCAAGTTGTCGACGACACGTAGTGTTCCACGCGCGCCTCATGGAGATGTCAGCAAACCATAAGAAATGATGTAAACACAAAACAGTTTTCAGATTTATTCCTATACTTGTGCTACAAGACCTTGCTTAGGTTTAATTTCAGCATTCTGGGTCAACGGGAAGTCGTCCACCCAAGGGTGGAAGATGTCGTTAAATGAATTCCCACGTAAAAAAAAATGACAACCCGTCCTCAACTGCTAGACTACATTAATATAATAAATTGATACATTGGTACGCATAAGGTCTTAACGTAAAAAGTGTATTTTTTCAAGAGAGCCATTTTTGTAATTGTTAATGATAATAAATAGTTTTTGCATCTTTTTTATGCAATCAATAATCAGTTTATAATCACATTGCCAGGCGCTGGATGTAATAAGAAGTATATATTTTTGAATACAATAGAATGGGCTCTAATTAAACTAGTGTGCTTCATCATTAACGATGCATCACTGCTTTGGATCAGGTGGGATTAAAAAATCACTCAAACAATATTACGATTTTATGCGTAAGAGCTATCGAAATGATGCAAACCGCCAGACAATATAGGTTTAAAGAATCGAATCATCGTCGACCGCATCGTCGCTTTCCATGAGGTGAGATAGCGGTCAAGCGCGAACCTATCAAAAATAATAAAAAAAATCTTTATTTCTCATAAGAACAATTATTATAATCGTTCACTTAGGTACATGAGATTTAAACCTTTAGTTAAACAGTTGTTATCTCATTAAATAAACATACATCTTTTATTGGATGTTTCGTCATTACGAAACATCCAATAAAAGATATATCGTATAGTATTATTACAATAAAATACACAATAAGCTTATAACATCACGTAATATTACAATACAGTATGACAAGGCACAACAAAATCATTGAAAACAAGAATGTAGGTAACATCTAACACAATACGGCACAGCTGACTGACTAGACGTCACCGAGGTACCCCAAAATACATCACTCTAAAATCCAAAATTTGCCACCAAATTGCTGCCCAAATTGTAAATTGCTAAACAATTACTTAACCAACAGAGGTGTACTAAGCAGCAGTGACAAGCCCGTCCTCGGCAATCTGTCAATTAGGCGACATTCCTGTGCCCTGACCCACAGGCTGCGCAAGCGCACCGAGGATGACTAACGGCTGTGTTCACTTCACCCTTTACCTTGCTGTACCTTACATAGACTGGTATTAAACTTGGTGTATTTGCTGTTTGGTAGCTTGTTTAGATGCCTATAGCTATTATGTAAGTATGTCTGTACGTTTATTTTTTGTGTAGATGTATTAAATATGATGGTGTAAAATTATTCATATAGCTGAACATTTCAGTTAGATGGCTTCAGCTACTATTACTAGCCAAGTATACCTAGTATTTGCTTAGTTGAACTTACTATAAATCTAGATATTTAGTAGCTTTAACTGGAATAACTTCCTCCGCGATGTACCATCAAAGACACTTCCGCCTGACCACCGCTAAGTTCATTTTTGCTTGCACTCGAAACGAAAACTTACATAGGTTTAATTTGGCACCGCGTCGCAGGATTCAAGAGAAGCTTTTTTAAAGTGATCAGGCAGAAATGAGCGCGATGATACATAAAGTATTAAAAAAATAAAAAGTAAAAAATTTAAAAATATCTCGAAATTAATGACAATACTCAGATGAGACGATAATTTTTGCTTCTAAATGGAATATCGTTTGATAGTTCATCACGCAGTTTTTGTATGTGACTTAGAACTTCTCACAAAAGGACCATACAAGTTAATTTAAATAAAAGGCAGCCGGTTCTACAACAAATATTCGACAAATCTAGGTTTCTCAGGTGCCAGGTGCAGTAAAAAGGTTAACGAGCGTTTAGTTATTTTCCAATAAATCTCAATACAATCTCCAACATTTCCCACGATAAAACTAAAATCCTAACAGCCCTACCAATGAAATCTTGGAAGACATTAACTTTCAAATGCCCACTAAATACTAATAAGATAAACAGCCTTCATTTATCTACAAACAACTAATCAAATCGTCATCAGTGATTAATTAACTTTAATTGAACACTTGGAATCATGTAACTAAGATAACTCGATACTTGGGGCTCGCACTATCGAGTCGAGTCGAGTCGAGTCGAAGCGACTACGTGACTCGCGATGCATTAAGATAGTGTATTACATATTTCACCACCTATACGACCTCAGCACGGTAACCTCAGTTAGGAACTTTTGCAGCGACAGTTTGCTGACTGCGCCACAAAAATGTTGAAAGTAAAAATGTTACGAAAATATAATGTGATTTGTATCTGTGTGGAGCGTGTGAAAGATCTTATTTTTTGACAGACGTTTGCCTTTCCTTGGCATTTTTTCAAATGTTTCTTTTTAATGGCACGTTGTTTTTCATTTCTGTACATCATCTCCTTATCATCCATCATCGCTTTTTTCAAACAATTAAACTCATTCAAAAATAAAAGGACCTTTTTGACATTTCAGACAAACCATAGAATGTAACTTGGATCGAAACTGAAAGAAACAATAAAATAATAATTAGGGATCCGGTGTAGTGTTAGCTATTTTAACAGTAGCTACACTACACCGGACAAGGCGCTAAGTAGTCAAAATACAAATGTCAAAATCAGCCTTTTAGTTTTTTGACTACATTATGGGGTCGGCTTCCAGTCTCACCCGATGCGGCTGAATACCCGTGTTTTGCATAGAGCGACTGTCTATCAGACCTCCAAAACCTAGTTACTCGGCAACAAAATACTCCTTGGATAGACTGATAGTCAAACTATCTGGCGTCTTAACTATCTGTAAAGACTATCAAAGATCTACTAATGACAACCGGGATTAACTTTACGTGCTTTCCGAGGCACAGGGTGTCAATAATGTCCTAGATAAACTTAGAAAAGTACATATGAATTGAAAAATTCACATTGGTACTTGCCTGGTTTCGAACCTAAAACCACATGCATGAGGCGGTTGCCTTAACTGAGTTATCACGACGCTTTTAATTTCTATACATAGAAAATATAACTGTACTGTTTAAAATCTTATTTACCTTTATGGTTCAATGAAGCTCTGCAATGTAAACTATTGCCATTTTTCCATTCCACAAACTGTGGCGTAGTGTGTCAAGGCTCGAAGATTATCCTCTATAATGGCTTCATTACGTCCCACTAAGCGTCTCTAACTACATTATGTTAATAGAGCACGTTATACCATCCAGACACGCGATACACATTTAAAAAAATGGAACAATTTAAAAATTCGCCCCCCGCAGAGAAGCGCCCGGGCCGCTCAGATTGGCAGAGTGAGTGACGTTCGCTGTCCTTACTGGTCGATAAGATTTGACAGATAAGAGTAAGCGGGCCACATAAAAGACGATGTGTCTCTTCCTGAGCATTTTGGACTTGTAAAAATTTCCAAACGGTATTGCGGTAACAAAAAGGGTACATTATCTTGTTCTTGGCCGGTCATCTCGTATCTATCACATGGGAATGAAAACATCTGTCGACATTTTGTTATGTCTGGATCTTTTTTACATGCGCGCGCGCTTTATGAAGTGGTTCAAAAATAAGACAAGACGTTTTGGTTTTGTTTGGATTGTGTAAAGTCGGGTACTGACTGTTGTAACGTAATGGTGCGATCTGGCTTATGCGCCGCTTGCGACCCGCTTGCGAACTGCGCGCGTGCATTTCATGTTCGTACGAAGAGCGCGCGGCGTAGGGGATTTGTACTGGGGGGAAATGCTCGCGCGCCGTTCGTAAGCGTCTCGCGAGTGGCGCATACGCCAGGTCTAGACACAATTACATACAAGGTAACATGAAAGGAGCTTTTCACAAGACAGTATGGACGCAGCGCGCGCACGAACCGAGCATGTGCCTACTCACATAATCGAAAGGCTCTGTTCCCGCGCGTAGTGTGCACGGTTCGCGCACGCAAAGCGTCCACACTATGGGAATTATGTTACACTGTAACAATATGGACGGCAAATTCTTTAATTGCGTGCTACAATGCGTGTTGCGTTACAGCAGCCTGTACCCAGCTTTATAGCGAGGTCGATCGCCCCTGCTCCATTTCAAACATTGTTATAAGCCGGAACGGGTCCTGACGTGGAGGAACTGAGAGAGGGATCCCTCTGGACATTATCGAGTCCTACCATTGTGATTTAAGTTAACACAATCTAAAGATGCTCGATAGTGTAGGGTACGACTCCGTCATTACTATCTTACATCTACGATGCACTATTGAATGTTAACCGTTATGAGGTCATTGGAATATTTTAAGTTACGATGTATCTGAACAAAATGTTCAGTCTGAGTCTCTGAACTGTTTGTATCTTTGACTAGCACTTTGCGCGCGACTTTTATAATATATGTTGGCAAGAATGTACTCATGAAAACTTAAACTAAACTAACTTGAACACACTTAAACTTAACTTGATTTTAATTGCATTTGATGTAGATGATTTTAATTATTTATTCTTATCGATTTTAATTATGACTATTCTGTTTTTATCAATTGTTTTATTTTTATGTTTGAAGTTTATTAACCCAAGGAATAATATTCTCCCATACAACCTTTGACACCCCTGAATCATTTTACAAGGGTAGTTTTGAATTACTTACAGTTAATGAAAATATTTTTTATTTAATAAAGTTACTATTTATGCTAAGTTTAAAATATACTGGAATATAAAGGAATAAAATTTTGCAAATAATCGAATTTCCACCTTTTTATCCCCTTAAAGTTTTAATTTGTTAAGTATGTATGTATGTATGTGTATGTTTGTGTGTGTGTGTGTGTGTGTAGTTCATAAAAGGAAACTTTGTGTAAAATTTTACGTTCCTAGTCCCAGTAGTTTTGGATGTGCGTTAATATGTCAGTCAGTCTCCCATTTTATTTAAATAGTTAATAATACAATAGTAAACTTCGTTTATAACAAATACTAATATCGAGTGATTATTTCTGAACCGCACCCAGAATGGTACTTATTATTCTTGTAAATGTCAACTTTAATTTAAGCCTTAAAATATAATTACCAGGATCTACTTTAAAAAGAGCTCAGTTTAAAGGGTTCGGGTTTCGTTTGGGGTTTAAAGTTCAGCGTTCCGCTGAGCTCTTTTTAAAGTATAAAAAGAGCTCAGCGGAACGCTGACCTTTAAACCCTAAACGAAACCCGGCGTTCGCTCTCTCATTGCCTTTCCATTGTGTTTCTAATTACGGTATTCGAAAGGTTATATTACAAATCTCAGCAATATGCATTACATACTTATCTAAGTAAGATAACAGAAATAAATTACGTTTATTAAAAAAAAATATCATAAGTAAAAAATAAAAACAGCAACAATGTATCTCACGACTGCGCCAAGTAGGTTCAGTTTAGCATGTTACTTATGTTTTTTTTTTTTTTAACTTTGCTCCCACCCTATGAATTATTTATTTATTTATTAAATCTTTATGCTCAAAAAACTACAAAGGCGATTTTAATGCCTTAGGCATTATCTGCCAGTCGACCTTAGGGAGGTGCAGAAACATAACATGGCAGGTGCAACTTAATAAATAGACAAACAGAAGAGAAACAAATACAATAGTAAATAAATACTTAAATACATACGTATAAATAAATAATGCTGTAGTGAAAAAACAAATCCAACCAATCAGCTGTGATGATGCTACCAACATCTTGCGAAAATGCTCACTTCATCTTAAAGGAAAATCGGCTAGTTGCCATCCTGACATTCAGAGAGAGCGCATTCCAAAGAGATATCGCCTGGACGAAAAAGAAGAGTGGACAAGTCCAGAGCGGTGTGAGGGACATCGTAGAAGACGATTATTAGTAGACCGAAGATTTTTCCTCCTCCTCCCTCCTGTATCCATATGACTCCTGTATCATGAGTGCCTTCAGAAACATGTAGACTTACATACACAAGACACCAAGACCGTAACGCCTAATATTTGTTCTGTGCGGGAATCGATACCGTGTCGCGCACCGCAGCAGCCAATCGCTCAACCACTGCGCCACCTGTGCTACCGAATATATGTATTTACCAATGGTCAATTTGCCAATTACGAGTATGTTTAATTGAACACCTCCATACTCAGAACTATCTTCCAGTACCTACTTATCGTATGGGTCTACCTCGGATCGGAGTATCAAGCTTTTTTTTATTGTGCCAACTTGAAATATGTAGCCCTTATCCATGCTTCCATACATTTTTTTAACTATTTTTAATTTACACTAATATTATAAAGAGGTAGTTTGTTATAATAGGTAATAAATATATAGTAGGTAATCTCTGAAGGCACTCGTCTAAAAATGTTTTCACTGTTAGAAATTCCTGAGTGACATATTTTATGTACGCGGGCGAAGCCGCAGGCAAAAGCTAGTTACGAATATTAAAAATGTCAAAGTAACTCCATCTGTCTGTCTGTTACGATTTCACGGTTAAATGACTGTTTTTGCTATGAAGGAAGCTTTATTTCCAAGGATGCGAGACGCACAGGAGCGTTCATTGTGATGACACTTGGGAGAGGCCTATGTCCAACAGTGGACGTCTTTCAGCTGAAATGATGAATAATGATGAGTCTTTATCATTAAATAATTGAAATTTCAGGTGGAAGATTCTGTTCGTTCTCTCCATGCATCGAGCAAGTTCAGCGAACATGCTTAGCGCTGCAGGAGTACGGCTTCCAAGAGATATCCACCATGGAGGTGCTGCAGACTGAGATCAAAGTCACCAGGAGGACAGTGCCAGTCAGGGATCTGTCGTTTTTGAAACAAAAGGTAAGTTTTTTTTATCTGAAGTTTACTAGTGCTTGACTGCGATCCCACCTGATGATAAGCAGTGATGCAATTGTTGATGGTGAAGCGCACTAGTTTATTAAGAGCCTATTCATTCTAGCTTTTAAGACACCCAAATTATAATCGGACGGGAAGACCGCAGCAGGCAAATTGTTCCAGTCTTTCGATGTACGCTGTATAAACGACGAGGCGAAATTATTTAATTGATTGCATGAAACCGAATAGAGTGAAGATTCTTTTTTTTTCTGTTGGGAAAACCATCCAATGACAACCCCCGCTCTTGGGCGGAGCGGGAGGTAGTGTCAGACTTTTACTGACTAAAAAACCCACCCCGTTCCTTCAAGCCTTCATACCGGGGCTCGAGTTCCCTTTCGGATTACCCTGGCCCGAGTAGGCAGAGTGAAGATTCCGTCTTCCTTGATCCGAGGATCAATTTCTGTGTTTTAAGAGAAAGGTTACATTCCGATGTCTGTCTTAATTTACAAACTTTTTTTTTTTAATAGCCATTGCTGTCCCACTGCTGGGAAAAGGCCTCCCCCAAGTCCTTCCAGACATTCTTCTCTCGCGCCGTCTCTAACCAGTTCTCGTGATACGCGTTTAGATCATCTCGCCACCTCTTTCTAGGGCGACCTCGATGGCGCTTACCGTTTGCAGGAACCCACCGGGTGGCGATACTTGCCCAGCGGTCACTGCTCATGCGGCTGACGAGACCCGCCCAATCCCATTTAAGCCTGGCAGCCTTTTTGCCCACGTCAATTACGCCCGTTTTGGAGCGCAGCGTGTTATTCCGAACTCGGTCTGCTCTTTTTACACCCAGAATGCTGCGCTCCATAGCTCTTTGGCAAACCCCAAGGCGAAACTTTTGCAATTCGGTGAGTGACCAGGTCTGAGCACCGTAGGTTAGGATGGGCAGGATACACATGTCGATGAGTTTACGCTTCAGGGAGATCGGCAGATCACCCTTCATTAGCGTCTTCATGGACCAGTAGCTTTTCCAGGCGTTCTGAATACGTCGATCGATCTCCTTTTCCTGCCTGTTTTCGAAAGACACTAACTGGCCCAAGTAAATTTACTAACTTTATTATATACCTAATTTACTAACTAACTTTATTATATACCTTTTTCTATCTATACGTGTGTTTGTCAGGAGGAGTTCCTCCTAAACAGCTTGACTGATTAGGATGTAATTTTGAGTACTTATTTGAGTAGGTCTCTGGAAGGTTTGAAAATATAATTGGACCCGGTAGGTGGCGCTGCCATTGGGTACATAATTTTTTAATAAGAAAATGCCAGCTTTGGAGTAGGACAAGGTCTGCTGGGACCGTTAGTATTATTATATTTGCGTAATTAACTCCATCTCTCTGTCTTTGCGGACGACGAGGAGTGAGCAGCTCGCCGTCTGGCTGTCCGGTAAGGACCAAGGAGTTGGAGTTGTCGACGATGCGCAGTGTTCCACGCGTGCCACAAAAAGATATGAGCAAAACCGTATGGGCCTAGAACCGTACAGTAGATATCGTTCTCCTAAAACGCAAAGAGCAACTGAAAGACACAGGTGGGTTTTAGTCAGTTAAAGTCTAGCACGCTGTCTTGCTCCACCCTAGAGCGAGAAAAGTGATTTCATCATCATCATCATATCAGCCGACAGACGTCCACTGTTGGACATAGGCCTACCCCAAGCGTCGCCACAACGAACGATCATGTGCGTCCCGCATCCATCGGATTCCCGCTACCTTCACCAGGTTGTCAGTCCACCTTGTAAGAGGCCTTCCAACATCCAGCAGTGATTTAATGTCGTAAAAATCTGCTTGGTACCTGTACCACGTCTTAACGAATTTAGATGAAACTTTGCACATCGGAAAACCATGTGCTAGTTTCAGACATAGGATACTTATTATCCCAGAAGTGTGGTTCCCTTAGGATAATTTTAAATTTTCCTTTGAAGCAAAGTGAAGTTGCTAGCTTCTACAAGCAACTTTCAGTTTATTTACCTGAATTTTTGACAAGATGAGATCGCGACTAATATTATGATCATTTTTAATTTCAAGAAATGGACTTCTATTTTGTTTGTCTGACTTTATTTCTGTTGAAGTAAATGCTGATTTCTTCCTTATTTATATTGTTCTTGAACACCGGATCTAAAAATCTCGTACCCTAAATATCAGTCTTGTCTGGCCTGCCATATAAAAGACATCAACGCACAGTTTCGCTGCATTCAGAGAGTTCATCTCAGTCACTCATATAGTTTTGAATTTCAAATTTTGACTGAATGGTTTTCACCGAGGTAAAATTGAGACTCTACTTAAAACGTTTTTTGAGTACGAGTCGAGTCGAGTCGTGTCGAGTATCTGAGGATATGTTTCTTCGAATAGGTAAATAATTAAGACAGGATAATCCTAAATTCACCGTTAAAGGGATGAAAGGGGGTTTAAAGTTTGCATAGAGAAAACTACATTAACACGGGTGAATCGGTTGCTAGAGGTTAGTCTCATATATAGATATTTATTTATTTTTTTGTCATCTATGTATCATATATTTTAAATGTAAAATTTTGTTTAATTAATATTTGCTAGCAATACACAACAGATCACCATTTTTCAGATTAGGTTCTTCTTATGATCCATCCTAAGGTTGACAGATAAATATCGCTGTCAGCGGTAAAACCACCATTGTACCCATAGATTTAAGTTTCTGTAAAATTGACACTACTTTGGTGTACGATAAAATTTATTCTGTTCTGTTTCAAGCTTAAATACGATATTTACTTAATATTTCTAGGAGACCTAAAACTCTTATTTCGATGTTAGCAATCAAGAACTCATAAGGTAAAATTATGTTCTTTAAAATTGGCCACCAGTCAGTATGCATTTAAGCGGAAGTTACGGTTTTATTTTCTACACAAATAGCTGAGTAGTCTCAAAAATCTTTTCATTTTCCTTATAATTGTATAAAATATATACTTATATATATGTAGGTATATAATATATTGAACATGTATGTATGTTTATTATATATATATATATTTCCCTTGTTTTCTTCTTAATCTATTCTCTTTTTTTATGCACCTGCCATGTTTTCTCTTCACCACGCTAGGTTGACTGGTAGAGAATGCCTAAGGCATAAGTCCGCCTTTGTACCTATGTGTTGCATGAAGTTTTAATAAATAAATAAAATTGTTACTATTTTGGTGTACAATAAAGTTCAGCATAGTCAGCCTTTTTAATGTTCCCACTGCTGGGACTCAGGCCTCCTCTCTCTATGAGCTGTAATCCACCACGCGGGCCCAGTGCGGGTTGTCACATGTCTTCGAATTAAATCAATAAAGTTAATTCTATTTTAACATTAAAGTATCAAAGCAAACAAAGCATATCTCAGTGCTATCTCCCATCAGCTCTTAATTTGCTAATGGCCAGATCTGGGCCAGTCGACTGACCTAAGCTGACACATTAGACGACTGACTTACGACTCTTCAACACACGCCGGGGATCGATCAGGGCTAACGAGGAGGTAATTGACAGTATCACTTGGTAGCCGCACAGCCTGTGTGTACTTGTACCGGTTTGAGGCCGTTCTAATAGTTGTGTGGGGAGGTTGAGGCCCTAACTTTGATTTTGAGTGTGTTTCGATTTGGATATTTGAGTTCATTTCATCTGAAAGAAAAAAGTAAATCATTATATTTGTATAATAGCAAAAGAGTGTATGCGTGTGGCTCCATCAGGCTCAAACAGCTGAACGGATCTGGCACACGGGTATGGTATGGCAAGAGTATGTTCCCTTGGAATAATTTTCTATTTCCATGCGAATGAAGCCGCTTGTAGAAGATTATATTATGTAATTTGACCCTGTTGCGACATCTTCACTACCAAACATACTCCAAAATTAGACCTTACAAATTCAATTAAACCGGGAACATTGGAGTGGAGGGAGGCCTTTGCCCAGCAGTGGGACAGTATGGGCTAGATATAATAAATTCAATTCAAAATTATTTTATTTTACATTGGTCTTCATGGACACTTATAAAACGTGAGAAGCTAGTACACGGTCCCAATCGATCGTTTCCCATGTAGAAGAACCAGGAAGAAACTCCATGGTTTCTCTTATAAAAAAATTGATGAAATCTACACTAATATAATAAAGAGGTAAAGTTTGTTTTTATGTTTTTTTGTTTGTAGGAAGTAATCTCTGGAAGTACTGGTCCGATTACTAAAATTTTTTCACCGACAGAAAGCTGTTTTATTCCTAAGTGGCATAAGCTATTTTATGTACGCGGGCGAAGCCGCTGGCAAATGCTAGTTTACAATATTTCCATATTATAGAAACTCTTCGTAATTATACGCACGTGTACAACTACAAATCCTACAACGCATAACGAAAGTCGTGTCTGTTCTCGTACCTTTAAAAACAACCAGTCATTACAGTTTAGTCATTTCTTACTAGAAATCTGAAATTTATACGACTTGACACTATCTTCCGCTCCACCCAAGAGCGGGGGTTACCATTGGATGATTTTTCCACCTAAAAAAAATCATACGACTCACATTATAGCCTCTGCTAAAAATCTTTCCGATTAAGTGTAAATTGTTGTAATTTTTGTGAATTGCAAGTCCATTTTAAATTATTATGATTGTTATATGTCCTGTACATTTCGTACCTCATTTACGTGAAAAAAAAATATTTTGATTTGATTTGAATAGAAAGTCCTCCTTGAATGTAGCCGCAGAACACTTACCTTCATTATTTTCAGCCTCACAGAACTTTATTACATAATCAGGTCTTTAATTTTAGGTCGTTTAAAGGCCGTTCCTTAAATGGGAGCACGTCCCAAATTGAATAGGGTTCGTATATGAATGGGGTTAGTGCGGATACCGCGGATACAGAGCCGATTCGGCGGATAATTGGACCTACGCGGATACGTAGCGCGTAGTGCTGAATAAATGCGGTCATAAGTCTTAATCGTTGGGCATTGAAGCTGGCGGTTTCTATCGCGGTTGACCAAAAAAATGTGATGTTTCAGAAGATTTCTTCAAACACTGTCCTCTTTCGCACAATCGATCATTGACACAAGCTATGAATTAGGTATTAATAATTATAATTTATTATTTAATCTGCACACTTGTAAGTGACATTTTAAAATGTCTTATGAGGGTCCTATGACCAGATCGATGTTGTGTCTAGTCCGGGCAATTGCCCAATTATTTATTTCGGACGGTTGTATATGTTCTCATCGCGCGGAAAACTCTGATACCGCTATGCCGCGATAGTTCATATGCGGCGACATAGTTGTGGCTAAAATTAATAACACTTCGACACTAAAATAGAAATTTCATATCACAGCCGTTAAACTAAATGATCTAAGTTCTTAATACCTAGTGCTCACAAACACTCACCATCGGTTCTATCCTAGAACCTAGCTTTTTTTATGGTAGGAAAATCATCAAATGACAACCCCGCTCTTGAGCGGAGCGGGAGTTAGTGTCAGAATCTTACTGACTAAAAACCTACTCCGTTCCTTCAAGCCTTCATACCGGGGCTCGAGCTATCTTTCGAAACTAACCCTGGCCCCGGTAAACCTAGAACCTAGCTGATTTCCGAGCCCCAGATAAATCCTCGACTGACGTAGATTGAAGCCACAGAAAGTTGAAGTGGATGGGGTACTAAACCGCCCATCACAGTGAATAGTGCCCGTGTTTCGAATTAAATGGAAGTAACTTAGGTAAACTCATTGATTGATTGATGTAAATTGATTGCTCCGAGCAATATATGTGAGAATATTTTACAATTTCTTCGAATCCACCTGGTTATATTGAAATTATTGCCGTCGTGTTATATACTTACGCGGTAAACAAGACATTTGAAACATTCGTTATTTCTATACGAGACAGATTTTAGCGTCGCTCTTGTTACGTCATGTTCGCGGTGGTAGAACAGTTCATCAGTGCACTATTTTTGTCAGCTTAAGTATTTTTTCAAAGCTATTACCTACATATAATAAAGAGGTAAAGTTTGTTTTTATGTCTTTTTGTTTGTAGGAGGTAATCTCTGAAAGTACTGGTCTGATTGCAAAAATTTTTTCACCGATAGAAAGCTGTTTTATTCCTGAGTGACATAGGCTATACTTTATGTACGCGAGCGAAGCTGCGGGTAAAAGTTAGTCTTATATAAAATGCTTTAAAACTAAGTCCCATCTGAAACTCAAACTAAAAAACTCCTTAGAAAGAAAAACGAATGTATTAAGCATCACCGGGGCCTTCGCTCCCACTACCTGCCACCGTAGACGAGGACTTGCGGACGACCAACAATGGGTAGCTTACCGTCTGGACCGAGCCCGAGTTGTCGACGGTATGTAGTGTTCCACACGTGCCTCAAAGAGATGTCAACAAAACTGTAGGGGCCCAGACGAGCCGAAGCCTACTGGGGCCATGGGTTGACCTATGAAAGGGAAACCTGTTGTCCAAAAACGCAAAGCAACTGTAGGAACATATGTCTGGTTTTAGTCAGTAAAATTTGATACGCCCTCCCGTTCTGCCTTAGAGCGGGAGCAGGATCATTAATGGTTTCCCAACTCAACAAAAAGAAAATAAGTATTGGGCATATTTTGATCATACTCATCTTTGGTAGACTCGCCAAAAGGAAGTTTCAAGTATGTATATAAATATGTACTCTTTGGTTACAAGTATGACAAACGGACTAAGGAAATCCCAGTATGAGTTCCAGAATTTCAACCTACCCAAACATAATTGAATGGTTAAGTGCACATCATCTGACAAACTAAAAAAATCCGACTTTTTTGCATGAACTTAGGTTTTAACTGACGGTAAATCGTTCCATGGATTTAAAACAACCCAATTCTAATTCGTTACATAGTTACAGATACTAGCAAAGGTTTTAACTGTCAATCAAGTATATATTTCAGAATTTAAATGTGCTAACAGCACAAATATTACCAGAGAATCGTAATAGTAGTTAACACCTTTGTCCACTTACCCCTTCAATTGCGAAAGACAACTAAAAGATTCTACAGGTCTACATCTCTTAACAATGATGACTTGATCCAACAAACGCATAGTATTTCATCCCAGGTGTCCACGATCAGATAGGCTAGCTCCAGCGACGCGAGTGTCTCTTTGTTAGTCATCATGCCTGTCGGCGGTTGTCACCCGCCTGTTGCGGGGTATGCCAGGGGAATTCAGCCATTAATAAGTGAGACAAGAAGGTTTAGTTGTAAAGCACAAACCAGTCCTGCTTCATTTAAATTTATTATATTATCGTAATGCCTGGTCGTCATCATTTATATATTAAAATGGGCTCAGCAAAAGTTGTATTGAGAAGTATCTATACAAAGAATTATTTAAAAATTGCTACGTACTTGTACCATTTTGCTAAAAGAGTTATGAGTTTACATGTGGATGGATGGAGAGGGAGAGGGAGGCCAAAGAAAAGATGGATGGATTGTGTGAGAAGTGATATGTAAGAAAAGGGAGTTAGTGATAGCGTAACGAGTGAAAGCACAGAATGGAAAAAAAACGTGTTGTGCTGACCCCAAATAAAACGGGACAAGGGCAGGAAGATGTCGATGTACTTGTACCATTTACACGAATAATCCAACTATATCTATCGTGGCGGCATTGTCACGCTACGTAAAAATGCTTATTCTCTATGTAAGATAAGAGGCAGCCCTTAGGTTTTAAAGACAAGCGGGTTACTAGATTTTTTTAAAGTTTTCAGCTTAAATTCGAGCCTTATTATTGAAAGTATCGAACGAAACAAAAAAAAATTTCGACACGCTTAAAATTGGGCATGTTGATAAAGCAAGCTCATTTGTTGTGATTCCGTTTTATGTTTTTCGATTTTCTTCTTCACCATTTTTGTAACGAACCTTCTGAGTTGTTCACGTAAGTGATTTATTCAACAATCCTACTATCGCTGATCGTAACCTGAATAGAATACGACCGTTTGGAATTGAGATACTTGACACTATATGATTTGACGCTGAAATTGCGGGTTTATGCATCTTGGAAATACTAGTGTAGTTGTTTTTATGTCACGTCGATACGTGACATAAAAATGTTTTCTTTTTTAACCTTTCAATCGTGGTAATTCGAGACACAATAGAAAGGCAATAGGTGCGCGAATGCCGGCGTTCGCTTGGGGTTTAATGAATTGGTATAAACTAGTGCTTGACTGCGATCCCACCTGATGTTAAGCAGAGTTGCAAAAATTGATGGTGAAGCACACTAATTTATTAAGAACCTATTCATTCTAGCCTTGAAGACACCTAGATTATTATCGAACGGGAAGACCGCAGCAGGCAAATTGTTCCATTCCTTCAATGTACGTGTATGGTTACTTTTCTTGTCCACATCTTGGTCATCGTTATAAGATCAGATCATTATTATCAGACCAGTTCATCATTTTAAGATTTCATTATCTTACTACGCTTGTCTCGTGTTATTTGAGGATGGCGCGACATAATTTTTTCTTCCATTCAGTTCTATCACTCGTCATGCTTTTCTTTCATTTCACTCCTCAAACAATCCATCCGTCTTTTCTTTTCCCACACACACACATGTATACTCATAACTCTTTTAGTAATGTTTTTGTAAATTAAGACTCTGTTATACTATCTTTAATACTATCTTTACTGGCTACATCAGACCAAGAAGGCAGATTGATGACAGTGTGGTCAAGAGGATCTTTACATATAGAATAATTAGCAACAAAGCAGTGTTCATAGCATTGTATAAAATCAGAGACACACTAATCTCCGGCTCTTTAATGCTTCCGATAATATCTCAATAGTTATTTACGAGACAAAATTATCAAATTTGTAGAATTTCATTCTGTGACGGAGTGTTCAAATCACATTGTGTCAAGATATCGAACCATTGGCACAAACAGAGAAAATCTAGTTAAGAATATCTCATAATTTAGAAACTACACAATGAAAGTTCATTGACAGGGATAAAATATTTCTACAAGAAAACTTTTTGACAATTTTACAAAATTCTTTGGTAATTTTAGCTTAAAGTTTACTAAGAACAAACTAAGCTTAACTCCATTAGCGCAAGCTTCGTAACACGTAAAGCATGAAAATTGCTGTACTAACGCTTTTAACATAAACTTTATATCAACTTTAAATAATACGTAGGAAAAACTTCTGACGTGACAAACTAACAAAGGACTATGTCTTTTAAGGCTTTTGTAATAAAGGTTATAGTGGTGTGCAGTGATGTGCCTCGTATCGGCGACATATCGGGCTGCGTTCGGAAACGTCACGCGCGCCGTTTGTCGCGGGCGGTCACGTTTCGCAAACGGTAGCCAAGTGCTGTCGATACGACATGTTTAGTATTATCGATTATCGATAAAACGCACTACTGACCTGCTATAATACTTCGAAAATATTGCCGTAGTTAACATAAAATAGAGTGACAGAATTATAAATCATAAAACCTTTTTATACTTCAACTTTAGTACAAGAAAATGGAAATTAAATCGCAACCCTGTTATCAGATATGCAAAACATAGTGTCAAAGTGAGTCAACTAGCAGATAACAAGTTCAGTCACTTGAACACGATACTAGATAAACAGCATAATTCGTACTTTATAATGTCTACGCTTACAGTTTCTGTCGCATTAGCATTCAACGAAAGCACACATGACACTTCCAAAAAATCTGCAAGAGATTGAAGTTTATCGATAAAATTCTTGACCCGCGGCACATGCCTAACAACAAAGGCTCTGCATCCGTGGGAAAATCAGCAGGGCTTTTTAAAATCTAGCTAAAAGCAGCCCGGGTATGCCCATAGTCATATATTAAGACTGCATTACTAGATTACTTGGTTGGATCTTATGGTGTTCTCCTATTTGGGCTAAGCTGATTTACAGCCTCCGTGGTACATCGCCGGCGTAATGACGATGGTCTCACTGATGCATATCATTGATCTAAAGTTCTCGTGGGTATGAATATGTATTCGAAGGCTCTAGTCTTAGATTATTAAATTGTTGTTCTTAGTCAACGATAAGTGCACTGAAGATCCTTACTTGTGTTACGTGAGGTCAAGGAATTGTTAATGTGTGAAGCAGAATATCCATTTAATTATTAGATATTATTTAAAGTGTAGGACTTCTAACAATATATGTACATAAGAGACTTCGATATTAACTAAGTATATATACTAAACCTAACTATGTAACAAAATACACTCAGGCAGAACAGTATACTTTGATAGTATACTCTTCAACATCGCTGTCATCCGGAAACATACCCGGAAGACTGGCAGCATTGCCACGTTGAATGGCAGTGCTAATTATTTGGGTAAAGAGCCTGCCCTCTTGTCACGCAAAAAGATATTAAATTAAAGATTTTTATTCAATGACACTAGGGATAGTGTCCAGTTTCAGTACCGATATCAATAAGTGATAATAATAAAATTCCATTAAGATACAACATCTTTAACTTAATCAACAAAGATCTTGGCACACCTTTTTCTACCAGCACTATAAATGTACTATTTGTAAGAACATAAATTCTCCAACAATACCCGGATAAACCCCGTCAAAATAAACTAAAAATTTCATAAATCACATCGCAACATTTATTTCAATGAGCTGCAATTTCTACAGCTTTTAAATCATTGGTTGCCAGACAGCTGGTCGCCGTAATCCCTTCTGTTTATAAATCCCCTTAAATCTTAACCAAGGTAGGTATCTGATAAAGTCGAAAGTAGCCAATCTCGCACAATTGAGTGGCTAGACATTGATAAATTGCCAAACTGGATCTTGTTAGTCGCTACGGTATTTAGTATTCATAAATTTTCGTAAACGCATGCCGCTAATATATTTTCTATTCTACGAGTAACACACGTGCGTTTAAGTGGACTTAGTTTGCTTAAATGTCAAGTGATTCAGGCATTGTAGCCTTCGATTTGATTTAGTTTGGACTTTGTTCTGCTTTTATGATGTTTGTTTTGATTTTCAATGGTTAATCCTGTTCAAATATTGTGATTGAAACTCAAATACAATATGTGTGTATAATGTTTTGGCTTCTGTGCAAAATCATCAATACATCATTTACTCATCAGTCAATGACCTGATCTCTTATATAAGATTGAACTCATATAACGCATTCAACATTATTACTCTTTCCATTGTACGCATCTTCATCGATAGTGATATCTTCACTCTCAGTTTCTACACTGGAAGTATTTCGTCTTTCAAAGTTCAAAGTGCGTTGACACGATTCAAGATCGCGTGTGTTGCGCTCAAATCCGTACATAGAACAACACAACATACGTTGCACGATATTACCTGGTGTGTCATTTAGCTTAAAATTAATTGGACCTTTAAAAGTAAAAGTACAGAGCTAATGAGGTACTTTCATTATAATCACTGGCGTTTTACAATTTCACTTTAGACATTGATAGAATTGGACATTTTGGCTTTCCTGTCACTTTAAAAAGTTATTATCATTTGAGAAGGCCCAATTAGGTAAGCTCTAGGGCTAAACTCTCAATCTACTCCACAGAATACCCTGTTTAATATGACTATTAACTCACAAAACTTGCCATGACCGCCATCCTGACGACAACGTACCTTGTGCTCGCATATTTGTGACCCTAATAAGGCCCACCTGAGCCGTTTATGCCAAATGAGAGCAGGACCTCCGTCGCAAATCAACGAGCACCTAATAGCGCTGTCACCATTATACGACCATTATAGAACGGGAGGCTTGTTCCACTGTAGTGTATGAGGGGCGTTACGTGTGCCTAATGTGGCCTTATTCTGTGTGCGAGGCCTTAATCTAGGCTGGATTTTAAAAGGTTTTAGAAAGTGTTGTTTGGGTTGAGTGCGTCTGGTTTGTATTTTATTGACTGTTTTCTAGTTTCCATTAACGTTTCGCAATGTGATGTGTTTTCTCCGGTCGTTTTCGTTATTGCATAAAGGATCTATTCGGATTCCATTAAAAGTAGGTATCGTCTGTAATTTAGTGTTTATTTGCTTCTATTAGTAACAATACTACGACATTTCTGCATCCTGAATCAGGCTTTTCAAAAGATATAATAGCACTGCCTAGAAATTTTACTATTCAAAGATGTAAATTTTACATCTAATAATTTTACATCATCCTACCACAAATAAATCTCTCACTTCAAAACATTCTCTAATTACAATCTAAACAAGCGTCTGTCCTAATTTAGATAAAGCTTTATTTCCCGAAATGATTTATTTGACCATGCAGCTGCGCACACAAAGGCTTGCTTTCATTCCCACATTACTTACCGATATGACTGATCACAGTTACGTCTTATTATCTTCAGTCCCATAGATCTTACTATTGTGTTTTTCTTGTCTTAATAATATTCTAATGTTGCTTTTCAATCTTGATTGAATAATTGGTGTGGACAACCTAATGTCTTGATCTTGGTAATAATTTGAAATCTATTTAAATTATATGCAAATTAGGTGGTACCTGAATTTAACATTGTCTGACTAATTCTGAGACAAACTTGTTTATTTGTCCAAATAAGTATACATATTTTGTTTACGCCTACAAGGAAATCTTGTATTCATTATTATCAATTTAGAACATTGTAACTTAATACTCTTGTGCATGCAACATTTCCAAGAGACTTAAATACTTGTAGTTCTCAAAACGCGGAACACAATATTGGTTAAATAAAATTCACATAAAAAACAACAAAAACAGCTGATTCACAAAATATTAATAATAAGTAACATAAAAAGTAAAGGTTACTAATATTAAAGAAAACGTAGCCAATATTATAGTCGTGGTAGCCAATATCAAAATAGCCAAAGCTGCAATAAATTTCGATGACCCTAGTTTTTGCTGTATCGAGACAAACAATGAAACGCAAGCCGCAAGTAAAATAGAAGAGAAAAATAAACCCATCGTAAGTTTGAATTCCGTACATAACAACGTGTTATCTCTTAATTCATGTTGTAAGGACCCTTCAGAATTTGAACAGCTCAAATAGTCAATAGACCTCAAGATTGGTGAAGAGATAGAGAGTCGAACTGACGGTATCGTAGCGACTGTCAAGTCAAGAGTACGTAGTTACGTACCGCACAATCGAATAGCATCATGTTGTCATTCTTGCGGTGAATAAAAAAATATTCAAGTTGAATTGTAGGCTTGATTGTGATATTACCTTGATGATGTTTGTGTTCGGAAAGCTGTAAGTTATGTTTGGAAATTGCCTATGATTCTGCCGACAAAACAAACTTATTGTTATTTTTAACATATTTAAAATTTAAGCGTTCCAAAATTTAATTGCAATTTCTCATTCTAAAACGTGTAAGAACGGAACTCCGGGACTCGGTTCTCTCGTTAGCTGGACACTACAATGCAGAACCCCACCCAAATAGAAGGATATTAAAGATCTAAGTCAAACTAATGATCCACATAAACAGCCACATCAAAATCAATAATTCCATACAAATCCCACTCAATACCCACTTAAATAAATAATCCTACATTAAACATCGTTCCTAACAATTAATCCGTAGAACCATTAAGCACAACTATAAATCGCTTTTAATTTCACGGTCCAATCTAAACCGGGGCTCGGCGCGTGCGACTCGATACGATCTAATCGCGCGATCGGGACGCAACTCATTGTCGCTGTCGCAGCCGGGCGCGTGTCCAAACATTGTCCCCTGTGGCACACCGCGATTGCAACTTGATTTCGTGAATGCTAATGAAATTAGTTTGATGAGTGAGGATTTGATTATAATTGAATGATGTTGATTGATTGAAAGCTCTTTGGTTATTGTCGTGTTGATGTAATCGCTATTTTCTGCATTTCAAAACTGTATCGACCGAGGAGCAGGATATGCAAAAAGCTACATTGTATTGGCAGTGATGAATTCAAGCGTTTGGCTGCCAACTAAACCTATGCAAAGTTAACCTAGATCTGAAATTCGCTATGTTCACTATTTTAGTATATTGTATATTAAAACATAAATATGAAATTAGTGAAGATTTTTACCGACACTTCATTAGTACATAAAAGTATAACGGAGGCGTACTTCGGCCACAACGTCACACAAATAAAAAAAAAAAAATACTGCTACCCATTTTTTTTTTTACTGTTGATAGGTTCGCGTTTGACCGCAATCTCACTTGATGGAAAGCGACAATGCGGTCAACTACTTAAATATATTTTACAAATAAACTTAAAAAACATAAATTGAGAAACTTATACATTTCAAACATAAATACGATAGTTAAAACTTCAACTAGTCTACGACTTCATTATTTTACGAGGGGACAAGTGCCTGTCAGTAAAATAGAACATCCCGTAACTCCTATTTCAATGTTAGCAATCATGAACTCATGAGGTTATTTGTATCTATTTCGTCATCATCATCACCAGCCTTTTTAATGTTCCCACTGTTGGGACTCAAGCCTCCTCTCTAGGAGAGGGAATGGGCCGTAATCCACCACGGGGGCCCAGTGCGTGTTGGTGAATATCACAGGTCTTCGAATTTTTGGTTCTAGGACATACCGGTTTTCTCACGATGTTTCCTTCACCGTTTTGAGAGCAGTGGTGATGAAATAAATTACACAAAGTAATGCGCCTGCCTGGGTTCGAACCCGCGACCTACAACTCGCAAGTCGGGGCCGTTACCACTCGGCCACCACTGCTCTCATTTCGTCATAAATATTCAGAAATGTTGGGTAATTCAGCTCAAAGAAGAATAGACGCACCATGACTTAGCTGAAATTATGTTCTAAGAATCGTAGACGTTGATGATCAAGTAAGATAAATAAAACGGAAATCGACGCAATTCTTTCTCTCATCTTGAATATCCATCATCATTATGATGTTTTAAAAAATAAGGATGAATATATTATGAATCAACCAATTTCAAAGTAAGCATTATCAATATTGAAGGGTTAAATAATTACAGATCAACATTTAATCGTACAGTAGTCATTATGAAAATCGCGCCCGCATTCAATGTTAAGATATTATCTCGACTAAATGAAATCCAATTAATCGATGATTTACAAGTACTGTAAAATAATAAACTGCACCAGATAGAATGCAAGATATCGAATGGTATCATGACTATTTTGATCCTGACTGATTACTATCTAATATCCTGGGTCAGTAAGTCAATACCTGTCTATCATAAAGACTGTTATTTCGTTAATTCCAAATTCATTGTTAACTGAATGTGTGATATCTTCTAATATTATAAGGACGTTACAAATTCAGTTAATGAATGAAATTTGTAATATTTACTTAAACCTTATACGTTTATACGGATACGCATATATTACAAATTCAGTCAGTCATTACAGCTAGCATGTCAACAGAACTGATCATAATGTTACTTCATATACTTATGTCGCTTATGCATCTTCTCTAACTAGCAACAGTATTGTACAACACTAGCTAAAGATCTACACATGCAAATCAAAGAACAAAGGAGATTTAGGGCAGTGTAACACGATCCTCTCTATATTGTTGGCGCATGTGACGCAACGTATCTGTCGCACGCGCAGCCAAGATGGCGGCTTGATCGAGGGCCGACAGCCGTGGCGAAAGGATGCGCTTGCGCCGTGAAATCGCTCGTTATGGCTCTTGTGTTAAAACTTATACACCATACTACACAACTCCAAATTATTTAATTAAAAGCCGAAATCGGACCAACTGTATATCGATCGCGGAATGTTAATTCAGTATTTTAGAATTTCAAATCATTGAATTCACATTCCGATAGTGACGGGGTTAGAGGTGTCTCGTAAAGCAATGGACAGATTTTGTGATAAACATCTATCGTTAGCTAGGTCGTGCTTGTTAGTGAGACGAAAAAACTTTACTACTCGATATTGATATTTGTAACGGAGCTGAAATTGAATTCAGATTTATCTGCATAAACAGAATTTAGAATAGAGCTAAGTATTGTAATGCAAATGGTCAGACCTTCAGAATCTCTTGGTGTAAAAAGTTATTCTGCAACCGAATCTGTAAGTGCTTCCATTTTGTGAAGTATATCGTCTTTCCTAGATAACCCGATTCCCAAGAAGATCCAGATCACCCCTACAGATTGAGTCTAAAATATGAAACGCTTGTAGGCGTTCTTCGCCAACAACAGTTACCCAATCGAAGCCTACACTAACTCAATCCATTCCCAGAACACAAGTAACCTTTACTTTGGTCCTTATCCTGTCTGATAGTATCGAAGAACAAACGCCCTATATAAGAGCATACACTGGCAAATGTTCATAGGACTCCGACACAGCTGTACCGTTACACGCTGCTATCTATAAATCCCAACTTGACAAAATAATAGGCTAGTCGATAGTTCCTCGCTATTAACGCCCAGAAAGATATATTGAATCTGGTCTTCTCAATCAGATACCTTAATAGAAGCTGCTGCCTCGTAATAGAAAGTAAACTACCTTAATGTTACTGTAGTGGACTGTTAAAATCGCTGTCACACAAATCTTAGGACACTTGTAATATAGTGTAATTGCTAGTCGGGATTGAGTTGGATTGTGTTTCGAATAGGAGATAATTATTATGAATATTACGTTGATCAGCAATCAGTATGCTATTAGAAGTAATAGCGGTAATACCCTTTCAGTGTTTCTGATTAAGTTGTTTATGAGGCAAGCCTGGGTTCGGTAGTGAGCCAATTTGATTGATGATTCAAAAGCAGTCTTTGGTAGTTAAGATGAAGGGCACTATTCGTCTAAAATCCGTGTAAGTTCTCTGGTTATCTATTATGATCCTTTAAATTAAGAAGTACTTGTAGTATCCTACATTTTCAGTATCTTTGTCTACATTTCTATGAGTGCAAAGCTCATAGAAATGTAGACAAATTTGCTCATTATTCAATATATATCTATAATATTGACCCGCAGCCCCTAAACAAGTGTTAAATTCACAAAATTTATTATGTCCAGTCGTAACATATTCTATTCTCGTCTGTCAGTTGACTTTACTACCCACATCATTATTTTACGACAAGCAAATCACCACAAATTTTATACTGGCTAAATAATTAAAAGCATCCCAATGTCTTCGTGTAATTTAAATGTTACGACCTACATATATTGCGTTAAGATTGAATGTAAAACACATGTCCATTGCACGCTCATAACTTGGACATTTACGCCCGACATAACAGTTATTATTTATAGATGAAATATTTATATCTCCATCGTTTATTTCGGTAATATATTCGTTTTCATCATTTACTAGCAATTGACTGCATATCGCTCTGTAATTTATACTTCATATGCAAATAAGTGAACTTTTGGATTTATAAGCTATAAAATTCATTCATGCTGCGAGAGACCTAAATTATTAAGCGTAGTGTGTAAATTAATCGGTTTTAATTCTAGTACGCACTGAATTTAGCACTTCAGGTGCAAATATTTGCTTATTTATAAGGAAGATGTTTACGCTTATTTGGATGGAAAACTAAAAAAATAATAATAATATACCACAACTATCACACAATGCCGTCTAGTCCTAAGCTAAGCAGAGCTTGTGTTATGGGTACTAGACAACTGATAAACAAACTTAAATATTTCTAAATACATACATATTACACCCAGACACAGAACAAATGATCATGCTCATCACATAAACATTTGTCCTGGGTGGGAATCGAACCCACGACCTGCCGTATAGCAGTCAGGGCCTCTAACCACTAGACCAACAGGAAAAATCTTACAATACACAACTAAGACGTAAAACTGTTTGAGTTACAATGAAAATTTGAAAACTTTGTGCATTTTGAATCCCATATAGATTGTCTATTTTATTATTAAAGATTACTAACAAGTACAGTTCACAAAATCTTCAATCATTGACAGATCAGCTTTGCCATCGCCTAATGACAAGAAATATGTAACGGAGATTTGCAAAAACATGTTTTAAAAGATTTTTCATGGAGTTTCTTACACATTCTTCTCCACCGAGATCTACGCTTTAGAATCTGCAAGATCATTTTTCTGACTTTCTTCTTGACAATTCAAAAGTGCCGTTAAATTGTTTATTTGAAATATATGCTTTGATTTGATTTTAATTCTGATGCATCCTATCTGCTGGCTTCTGTATATTTTTATAGTATTCCTTCAGTAACTCACTCACATAAAACCTATAAACTATATGTAGCTCTTGGAAGTACTAACATAGTATTTATTAGTCGTCCATGTAATACAAACGTGTGAGATGTGTTGTGCGTTGTACCAGCGTGTATCTGCGTGTGGAATGGACGTCTACATCAATGACACGCGACACGGAATCAAACGCTATACGTTGTACTAAAGCTTTGTTCATACAACGGTTTAAAATTTTTGTGATATTGGTAGAGCAGTGGTGACCGAGTGGTAATGGCCCCGACTTACGAGTTGTAGTTCGCGGATTCGAACCCAGCCATGCGTATTACTTCGTGTAATTTATCTCATCACCACTGCTCTCAAAAACGGTGAAGGAAAACATCGTGAGGAAACCGGCATGTCCTAGAACCAAAAATTCGAAGACATGTGACATTCACCAACCTGCACTGGTCCTGCGTGGTGGATTACCCTCCTCAAACTCAGGCCTCCTCTCCTAGAGAGGAGGCCTGAGTTCCAGCTGTGGGAACATTAAAAAAGGCTGATGATGATATTGGTATGCTTTCCGCAATGATATTATTTTCGTATAGTTTAGGCCCAGACTATAGTACTTGTGTATGGTACCTGGTTTTTGGAAGTCTGACGTTTGAATTAACGTGAACCAAGTATATACATAGTACATCATACTCTCACGCAGTATCGAAACAATTTGCTGCTGCTAAAGTCACCTTTATACCAAAACCATCAACCTAGCAAGAACCATCTTCCTACTATCGTTAAAAGTCGATAGCACCATTCTCAAGTAGAACCACAAAATAAAATACAATACCAATTTCAGCTGTGACATTCACTTCTTCGCTGACATTACTGATTATACCGCGGTCACAAATCTGATCGTAATTGTCAAGTCAAGGGGCATTATAAACTAGCCTTTACGTTGTACAACGCTCGGAAATGTGAATGTCAAGGTACGCTATGTGAGACAAATCTGTGTATTTGAGTGCGGAAATCGATTCTATATGTTTCAACATCTCGATATTGCATGAATTCTTAGTACGACAAATTGTTATGTTAAAGATATATTTAGAATCAATGTCGTTTCATTTTTCTTGATTGTAGGCTAGCTAAAAATACAATATATCTGAACGGCTATTTTTAAATTTGCCCCAACTTAACAGGCAAAATCTGCTTTCATTTTTCACATTGAATGAAACATTTTACACCAGCAAAGTCATCATCACTAGCTTCAACCTGCAGATTCGCTCGCATGGTAGTAGAAATTATATCACTCAGTGAACAATTAGAGAAAATTCTACTGATGAAAAAATTTCAAAAGTCTGTCTAGTAGTTTTAAGTTTATTTAATACAAATAAGTATCTATGATCTATAAAAGATGTATTAGTATAGATAACTTTGTCGATACAGCCTGTGGATACAATTTCGAATTTCTTATGCATTTGCATTTTGATGAGCGCAAATCATTTGTGTAAGCAACAGTACCCACAGGCCAGGAAGAATCAGCGACAAGATTATGAGAAACGTTATAGTCCTACTCCTTAACTCATCTCTTGATTACTGAAATGCTACAAGCGAAGGTGATTACATCACCGTCGATCGCAATCACAGCATTGTACAAGAAAATTTATGAGATGATCCATAAGTTATGGTTTTGAACTATTCTTATGGGCCGTTTAGATGAGACAGTTGCAGAACTGGAACCAAAAGTATACAGACGAAGAATACGTAGATCCACTACAACTAGTCTTGGACTCAATTTTTACAGACAATACGACATAAAATATTATCTGCTCATTATAGAATGCATCAGAGGCTTTCCAAGAACAATTACTAACACTGTACTGTCAGGGCACATTATTTGTTTTTTGGTACTTGGTACTAATTTGATAATAACCAAACAAAGTAGGTCATCATCATTTCAGCCGAAAGACATCAACTGTTAGACATAGGCCTCCCACAAGCGTCACCACACCAACTGGTCCTGTGCGTCTCGCATCTACCAGGTTCCCATTATCATCACCGGGTTGTCATTTCTCCTTGTGGAAGGTTCTTTGGAGCAGCTGCCTCTTTCGGTACGCGGTCGTCACTCCGTCTCAATGAACATTTTGGTTGCATCAACCATCTATTCTGCGAGCAATGTGTCTTACCCACTGCCACTTGATTTTGGTAATTCCTTGAGCTATATCGGTAACTTTGATTCTCCTGCGGATATCTTCATTTCTAATTTAATCATGTAAGAAAACTGCAAGCATAACTTTCTCCATTACCGTTTGGATGAATTTAAGCCTTCTGATGAGGCCGATTAGTGTATTGTCATTGTCATAATCATCATCTTCATTTCGCCCGGGAATTACCCACTGTTGGGTATACGCTTCCCCTTTCGTTTACCTTCACACACTTCAAAGCTCCGGGTGTCTCTCATCTAGGTTTTTTCCGCAACTTTAAAGTTATTGTCAACCTAACGCGTTTTTAGACGTTCTATTTTAGTTCTCGTGTATGTTCTGTGCTCATATTTTCATCTAATCACCCCTTAACACGTAACTATTGTGTAAATGATTAACGTATAGTACGATTCGTGCATCATTTGGCACGCTCGTGTTTATTTATGCCACCGGTTAGTGAACGTTTGACTCAATTTACTGCTTAATCTGATTCTCTAAGGATGATACGTAGTGATGTATCGTTTTAGTTACACAATTTTATGGGTATGAGCCGCTATTTCAATTGTTGCCAGCAGATTTCGAAATACACTGAAATCTTTGAACGCAGAACATTTTACTGCATAAATTGGTAAATGATTTGCAATCTTTCGCTTGAGTACATGTGATTAAACAAACCTTGAAATATGGTGACGGCGCGACCTAGCAAGCCAATTTGGTGCATTATTGTAACGCACTGAGGTGCACTACATAATTAACGCACTAAATAATCACATACCTATAACAACAATCAATGTTGAAACAAAAATACATGATGGTATTCTAACCACAGAACCGCATTAACAATTTGCTTAGCGTTACCCAACTAAATAACTCAATACGGTGTGACAACGTAGCATCGTTTGACAGCGCACTTGTGGATTTCGGCTCGCTAGCTCTCATTTGCGATGTGAATTTACGAGGTAATGCCGTGGCAGGCGGGATAGAGTCGTCAGTCCCATGTAGTGCAACGCTAGGCTATAAATTAGCGCTCGGAGAGGTGTGTTCCCACGAACGCTAAACCGTATCAAGATGGTGGTGCGCGCAACAGCGCCGCTCGAAGCCCTCTCGAAACGGGGACACGGGCGAAATGCTTTATTTTCCCCGCGATTTATTTTCTCTATGTGACATTTTGTTACGTTTTGTTAGCTGTCACTCGCTCACACTTGCAGCGTACATTGTTTCAATTTATGCAACAGCAGTTTCAGTGTTTGTTTGCGGATTATTGAGACATTTTCGTTATTCGCTGTTGTAATGTTAACTCGACTTATTACTCCCATCTTTATCGTCTACTGGCTTATCCGGCCAACCTTTTCAACTAAAGCTTTTAAAACTAATGATGTAACTTTTCTAAAGTCTGTTGCTGAAAGGCGTTTTACTAAAGCTCATTTTATCGTTGAAATTCGAATTAAAACAATTAAACTGAACATTCCAGCGTCACACGAACAGTACAATATTCACCTTGAGTTTATTGAAATTAATTAATTGAATAAATATGATTAAGCACCACATCCGTAATTGTGATCGATCGTGTGTCCAACGTCCAAACAATGGTATTCGTGGGTTCTGACCGGATAGAAATTACACAGTCGCTATTAATATCCTTGGATCACGATATGAAAGTGGTCGGTGATTTGACGAGATGACAAAGCTCTGAAGGGGCTGACACCGGTGGGCGTGTGATGTTGTATAATCGGGTGTTGAAAGATTGGGCTACCACTCTTTGGACTTAATATGTCTTTGTTAATAACGTAAGAATGATTTCTATTGGCCGAATTCAGTTCTCGTAGGCTGACATTTGAAGACTTGGAAATGTATTCGAAAGTTTTAGTTGTATGTCGAGATGGACGGGATTTTTTGTCTTTGGAATATACACATACTCGTACATATTATAACAACTTATGACAATTCATTGTAATGAGGCTAATGATAATATAATTATAATTTCTTAGAATTTAAAAAAATACCAGGGCCATTGCAATAGTATCAGAATGGTCTATCATTGATTTCATAATTGTTGATTTTGACAACTTTTGGTAATCTACTAACATAATGGCGTCATTATGACTTTCCGATGGTCAACCACTGACACTCCATTGAAAGAAATGGCATAGAATGGTAATCTCGTACATAATGACAAATTAATATCTGACGTATGCGGTAAATTGCCAAAAATTTTGACAGTTCCTTTGATTAGTGACCTACCATTACGACGTCATTGCGCAATTAGTGCTTTTAATAAGCTCGATATTGTCATTCTACCACAATTCTATTACAATACCATTGACCGATCAATGATCGATCATTATGAATTAGCAGATTACAAACTTTTAGCAAAATGACAATGGGATCGTGTTGGAATGACCAATTTATAAAAATAGCAGACTTAGGCCCCAGTTCTAAACGATTTGATGTTATTTCTGATCCCCTTTGATCAGATCTAGAGAAATTTATTTATACAAAAACCCTTAATAGGTTGTATATACATTTCAGTAACTTAAAGATTACACAGATAGAGTAAACCCTGACACCTAATGAGTCAATTTTCTATATGACTACTGTGTCACTATGTTACTAAAAGTTCTGAGTACTTATACATGCAGAGAGTGATAGAGAGGGAGAGGAGGGCAATAGAAAAGATGGATGGATTGTGTGAGGAGTGATATGAAAGAAAAGGGAGTTAGTGATAGTGTGACGAGTGGACAATGGAAGAAAAAAACACGTGTTGCGCCAAATATGGGATAAAGGCAGGAAGAAGAAGAAGACTATGATACCAAAACCATTTACTAAAATGTGGGTTATATCGCACGATGTACACAAAATCTTGAAATCAGAACAGGATACGAATTTCCACATAGTTAATGGCTAATATATCAAGTATTAGCAGAACTATATCACTACCGACTGTCTCATTGTTCTAGCACAAGTTAAAATTAAGCCACTTCTCATAGGTAGCGGGTGACCCAAAACTGGCGGGACCGTCAGTTCGTGACCCGGCCTGACCCCGATCTAGTAACCGCTCCGTACCCATTGTCTCTTGCATTCGGGGGTGGTGTAATTTATAAACTGTTTCATTTAGCCATAACAATAAATCACAATTCATATATTAATTAATACGAGTAGTATAAAGCGACCCGTTTCAGTTTCCAGGGTGTAAGAAATCTTTGATCTTCTTGGCTCTTTTCTTCTATAATATTTATGTACTAGCTTCTACCAGCGGCTTCGCCCGCGTAAATGTAGGTTTTTCCATGCAAGCCCACTCGGGGGTGTGTTTTGAAAATTCCAATCTTAGTGCTCGCCTACGTCATAAAAAGAAACATTGCGCAAAATTTCACGCTTCTACTCCCTCCCAGTAGTTTCTACTATGCGTTGATATAGCTGTCAGTTAGTTTCTCCTTTTATTTATTTAGATTATACACCTAAACTTTCATCATAAATCACTCTGTCATTTGGTGAAAACTGCGTGAGAATTGGTTCAGAAGTTTTTAAACTTGTCCCAGACATATATACAAACAGACAGAAACACATATAGTTGACACCAAATCAATCTAACTAACCGTTTTCGCATCTATTTGATGTGTTTTTTTAGATGGGAAATCATTCAATGACATCTGCGACAAGGCGTGTCGGACATTTACTGACTTAAACTCACTCCCATGTTCCTTCTTTGCGGTCGTTCTTTCTCTTTCGCAAAACCCATGGCCCCAGTAGGCTTGAACCCTGCTGGGTTGTCAAAACTACGAGTATGTTGGGGTCGGTTTCCATTCATTTATCTAGATGCAGCTAAAGACCAGTATTTTATATGGAGCAAATGCCTATTTGTCCTTCACAGCTCAGTAATTAGGTAACACGATACCCCTTGGCAAGACTGATGTCAGATTTCCCGGCTTCTCACTCTTCTTCTTCTTCCTGCCCTTATCCCATATTACTTGAAGTCGGCGCAACATGTTTTTTTCTTCCATTCTGTATCGGCTTCTCACTATCCGTAACGATTAAAATTTCAAAAAAGCATGACAATAGCGAAAAATATTGGTAAAACAAGCTAAAAGAAACCGATTCCGTCATTTACATCTGGAAATAACTGTTAAATGAAACCATTTGTCAATTCGGCTATCAAAATACATTACTAAACCAAGGAGTCCTCCAAGGGTTGCCACTATGCCCTTTGTTATCCATAAATTGGGTTAATTCATTCATTATATTTTTAGAATGCCCTTGTAATTCATGTTAATGTTTCTTCATCGTTTGCGTCATACATACTAAAATAGCTGGCTTTGCTCCATTTTATATCATTGAGTGGCTATTAAAATTTTAATGACTTTATCTAAAACAGTTTATTGAAAAGTTAAATAGCAATTAATAAACTATTACAAATAACGTGGGTGTAAGGAATGTAGTTATTTTACAATGAAATAAAACTTTGAGATAATGTTTTTACTACCACTCACTGAGCGCCGTTTATGACAAATAAAGCTGTTATTATTTGTAGGTAACTGTACTTTAAATGAGCTTTAAAATATTTATTTTTGTTCTAAATTGCTCAATCACAATGTCACCAACTTTCCGATGTGGGTAAGTTTCTTTTGATAGTTTTCACCGGCTTCTCTAATAGTAAAAATCGTTGTTTCGACTATTCTTCGACATTATTAGAATATTTAATATCTCTTCAGAACTATAAGCTTGTTCCTAATAGAATATCTTTTTTGACGCTTTTAAATCAAATCAAAATGTTTATTTGCAAGCAATACATTGTTTGCAAAGTCTTATAACTTAAAAGTTACTGCATTCATTATAAGTCTATTCTTAATAAAGTCAAGCTAGCGTGTAGATCTGTATTAATACATATTAACAACAATAGATTTATATTTTTGTTTGTAATAAATAAATTTAAAAAATTAAAATTCTATCAACAGTAGACAGTACACTTCTTGTTCTTCCTGCCCTTGTCCCATTTTACTTGGGGTCGGCGCAACACGTTTTTTTCTTCCATTCTGTCCTGTCACTCGTCACGCTATCACTAACTCCCCTTTCTTTCATATCACTTCTCACACAATCCATCCATCTTTTCTTTGGCCTCCCTCTCCCTCTCCATCCATCCACGTGTAAACTCATAACTCTTTTAGCAAAATGGTACAAGTACGTAGCGTAAATAAAGAGTTATGAATTTTCATTTTAATTTACATTCATAACTCTTTTTAGACAGCACGGACAATACAGTAACAGTACTTTATCATTAAGTGACATAAACTATGTATTTTTCATTTCCACGTGGGTGAAGCTGCTAGCAGAAGCTTATTTACATCATAAGCCGTTATTTACATCATCCATCATGCAATTAAATTATTATTATCATATATACAGTTTTTATACATCATGTTGTTAATAATATGTTTGCCTTCTTCAGTCTGGTTATACCGAAAAACCACTAACCTAACCAACAGAATCAATACGCTGCAGGTATCATTATTTATATGCAGTTGCATCTTTTGAGAACGTCTTGGTCGATATTTGTGTTGGCAGAATCTCTTCTGGCCTGATCCTGTGTTAGATTAGAGCAATTGTATGATTGTCTAACTGGAAGTCTTTAACTTCACAAACGACTATATTTCCACAAAAGCTTAACCTTCTAACTCAGCGTCCATAGGTTTTGTCGCCACTGTGCGGAACGCCCGGAGGAGGGCTTGCGGACAGTGAGCAATGGGTAGCTCACTGTCCGACCGTCCGGTAACTGTCCGGACCAAGCCCAAGTCGTCGACGGCGCGCACTGTTCCCGCGCGCCTCAAGGAGTTGTCAGCAACAGCAGGGACCCAGCCGGGTCGAAGCCTACTGGGGCCAGAAGGGCGCTTGAGCCCCGGTATGAAGGCTATAAGGAACGGGGTGGGTCTTTTAGTTAGTAAGAGTCTGACACTATCTCCCTCTCCGCCCAAGAGCGGGGGATGTCAATGCATGATTTTTTCCCACCATAAAAAAAGCGTCCATAGGTTTACAGTCTAACTCGGTTACTATGATTATGGATACGACATTCATAAGTCAAACAGCCCAATCGTCCAATTCATTAATTTGCCTTCTAAATACTGAAGCTCTTATGACTTGCAGTACAATAGTCCCGATAGCACCATCATTCGGATAAGTCTCATATCAGTAATTGAAATGTGTTGCTCTGACACTTTAGTCATGCACAAGAAATATTGCACAAGTAAAATAATAACAGAATTGTACCTATGCCTTTGTGCAAGTCCATAGATAATTATAATCTGTTAAGAGTGTTAACAGTAATTAACCCTGTAGCCTGACGGTCACACCTGACATTTTTGCATGACTGTAAAGGATTTTGCAATGCATTGTAATTTTATGAGTAAAGAGTGTTATGAGTGGCCTGTTGGTTTAGTGTTTAGTAACCCTGACTGCTATGCCGGAGGTCGTGGGTTCGATGCCCACCCAGGACAAATGTTTGTGTGATGAGCATGACCATTTGTTCTGTGTCTGCGTGTAATTTATCCATAATATGGATGTATTTAGAAATATATAAGTATGTTTATCAGTTGTCTAGTACTAGCTCTGCTTAGCTTGAGACTAGACGGCGTTGTGTGATAGTTGTGGAATATTATTATTATTATTTGCATACTAGCTGCTACCAGCGGCTGCACCCGCGTTAAAGTAGTTTGCACTTGCAAACACAAACTTGCACTTTTATGACTTGTCAATTTTAATAAATGTCTTTTATCATCGCTTTGAAAGTTTTTATGTTTAAAACCATTCAAAGACATTCAATATTGTCCAAAAAATAAACAGTTTTAACTGAAAAAATAACAGAATCAATTCACAATAAGCACACTTTTTGATTCGATAAGACTTTTTACCATACATGGAGTTTCTTGCCAGTTCTTTTCCATAGGTAAGCCTTTTGGAACCGTGCACTAGCTTCTGACGTTATATAAATGCCCATGTAGGCCTATGTGAAATAAATAGTATATTTTGATACAAGTTTAGAAAGTTTATCATTGCATGTGCATCCGAGGCGAAATTCAAATGTTATGGAGCCGAGTGCTGCAGTGCCAAATCCCCAATATATAGTATCAATATCCAACGACGTTTTTCAATACGCCTACGAAGAAATACTTTCTCTGAAAATTACAACGCATTTCTGTTCATTTTGTATTGAAAAAAAACACGAGGGTGATGTACAAGGCATATTGAACCTAATCGTATTGCGCTACGTACGTTTTCAAGGAAGTGTATTAAAAAAGAATTTGAATTTAACATCAATTTAACCATGTATCGCAACAAATCGCACTATTGTTGCAAACCTTTTGCATTACACGTCTTCAAACACAATCATATAAAACAAGAGATGGTTGCACAACCAGTAATTTATCTCATTTGGAAACCATTGTCTTGACCCGTACCCACTGGTCCAGATTAATGATTGGTGACCGATTCCGTTGAAGGATGAAGATTGGTATCGGTATCGATATTAAGATTACAATGCTGTTTGGCTGTGTTGAGATTTGTCAACAATTTTTGTACTCTGTAGAGCGTCTTTTGTCTTTTGTTTTCTTTTTTAAAATAAATCTGGTATTTAGAGAGAAAAACAATTTCATTGAAATGATAGTTATATAAGTTGTTATTTTTCCTATAATTATATTTTTTATATCTTGTTGTTTGTTCCTCCTGTACCTAAACAACACGTCAGGCCGCGAACACACCAATTGTTAGCTGATCCTTTATCACAGACAGTGTCAAGAGCTAACTCGCCACTCGTTCGTGCGCTTTCTGTGCTTAATGCTCTTCTGACTAACACCAGAGTGTGACTTGTTTGCTGGGAGATGGATAGATGTGTGTCGTGAATATCTGAGGTTTTGTGAAAGGATGGATGAAAAATAAGTAAACGTTGTCTTATTTGGTTTTGTGGCATATTTTATTTTATATTAGTGGTAATGTATGTGTTTTCTTCTTTTTTTTTACTTTCTTCTTTTATTTCTTGTTTCTGTACAACGCATTAGTTTAGACTGTAATGTTGTATAAGTAAATTGTAAATAAATAAATCTTCAATATGCTTTGACTTCATTAATCGAAACTGATGGAGCCAAAGATTTTTTGAAGAAGCTTTTGGCTGTCGTCAATTGAGAAAAAAAAAATGTACATTTTAAAACAAGCGGAGAAAGTCTGTCATTGCTATTGAGGCAGCTGATAAATTTCCGCGTGTATGAAACGACGTTTTTCAATACAGTTACAAAAAAATTAATAAACGGGGGTTGACCAGCGACTCGTGAGGGTTGCTTAGCGCCCAGCCTGATACGATAAATACAATCGGGCGGGGGAACCTCGCGCACTTTTCCGTACAAGTGCAGAAAACAGCCAATTGCGTGCCTAAAAGCGGGTTAAGACCAGGCTTTAATGTATTGAAAAAGTATTTCGCTAAACTATTGTCATGACTCATACTGGTCCAGATGAATGATCGGTGACAGATTCCTTTGAAGCATAGAGATTGGTATCGATATCCATATTAAGATTACAATGCATTTTGCCTTTGTCAAGAATTGTGGTACTGTACCTATCTGTCTTGAGTATGTTTACTGTTTCTTTTTTTTTCTTTTTTTCGCTTTCTTTCGTTGCAGTCATAAACAACTTTAAAATCATTTATTTGGCCTTCTCTTCTAGTCTAGAACCGTAATTATATTCCGTTCGACAAGACAACATTGTCTTTAGTACCTAGTGTATAAGTACTAACATAGAACTTTGAACAATTGGCTTTGTGACTGATGTTTTTATTCAATAGATGATTATTTAAATTTTAAATAGACTTAATGTATTACTATGTAAAAATTATGACCTACGTACATTTATTTAAATTATAACTATTGACATTATTTATAAATTTTCTAATCAATTAATTCTACACAAAATAAATATTTTATAATGGTATATGCCAAATTAATATTATTGACTATAGATTTTATTATGTTTGACTAATGTGACTAATGACAGTGATGAAATTTCATGACATTATTGTACTGTTATGCATGTTCTAAAATATTTGCACGACTGATAAGTCGAATATAGTGAGTCTAAAAAATATTTCAATATGTTAATATGTGTACATACCTATATTCTAGCAAATAAAATAAATTTCATAGGTTGTAAACTAAAATGTTACTAATAATAAAAACCACTACAAAGTCAAAGTCAAAATATTTTATTTCACATAGGCCTACATGGGCACTTATAAAACGTCAGAAGCTAGTGCACGGTTCCAAATTGGTCGTTTCCTATGAAGAAGAACCGGCAAGAAACTCCTTGGTTACTCTTTTTAAAAAAAGTGGTTCATGTTACAATATTTATAGATATTATGTAAAAACAGTGTAGACTGCAAACAAAAACACACAAAAAAAAAAACATAATAGAAAAAAAAGTAATTCTTAATAGGAAGTAATCTGAGAGTTCGTGGGGTATATAGTGTACTCACATTCACATTACAAAACAAGAAAGAAGCTATATAAAAAAAAAGCAAGTTAAATATAAATAATTACAACCATCAATAAAATGTTAACATAATTATTTATTAAGCTGTTTATTAGTTTGTTAAGCTGTAAGTCCTCCAGGCTGTAATAAAAAAGACGTGTGGCACTCGGGGACTGCCGCGGTAAAGCTAGCATAGCATTTTTATCAACTTATGCAATTATTATTTATTATTTATTTTATTTATGCAGTATTTTTTTTCCTTTGTTTTTTTTTCTTTGATATTAATTGAAATTACACTTTCACACATTGAATTGAATTTTGATTGATTGTTCACTCATTTGTTTTCTTATCGGTCACCACGCTCAAAAAACAAATGAGTGGGGGGTGTTAGGTTATTTTCGTTACGGAATTTCTGGATTCGGTCTCCACGCTCAAGGCCCGCGATAGAAGCTATGCAATAGCTTAAAAAATAAATAAATAATAACCTACAGTACCACGTTCCACGAAAATTGTCTAAAGGCAGGGGCCGATCTAACTATTTAGATTTAGCCGCTCCGGGCAAAGATAATTTTCGCCGCCCTTTACATACACAAAACCATATAAATAATGAGCTAGTTATGTTGGGGGATGTTCACTATACAAGTACCTACATAAAATATGTGATATTGTTGAGATTGTACCTACCTACCTATAATATTCACGTCAGTCTATTGCGGCTTCTGAATAAGTACCAATACGAAAGTTGATCAGTGTTTTAATCTTAGTAAGTCTACATTGTATGTTTTTTAAAGAATTTCATAAAAACTACTGAATGGACTGATATATCCGACCTGGTAGGTTGGAAGGTGGCACATAAAATTTTCAACCTGTCAGCTTGGGTGTGGATTGCAAACGGCTAGATCGGAAGATAAGAAAAAGTCAATTTTGCCGCCCCTCATTTTTGCCGCTCTGGGTAAATGACCGGCTTGCCCCTCCTTAGATCGGGCCTTGTAAAGGGCCTCTACGAGTTGGCTTCGGCTCCTCGACGTCCGGGACCTCAGGATCCTGAGATATACTAACCCATAGATACAAACCCATAAATAACCCATAGATAGCAAAAAAACCAAAGAGACAAAATACACAAACATCTATCACACTATAATCAAAACAAAATTTTAACTGTGACTCCTAAACTAGGAAGATAGGAGGAGGAGATTATCCGATAAGTTATTTTATTTTTTATTGTTGTGTTGTCTGATAAATAAATAAATAAATTTTGATTATTAACTTATAGAAGCTACGTGAAGCCGGTTTGAAGTTCAAAAGAAGACTAGGCAGCGAAAAAATATTTTGCTACCGTTGCAAACTGGATTAGTTTATAACAAAAAGACTCAACAATAGTCTGGATTCGACCCCCTTTTCAACGCAAGCAACCACAGAACACAATGAGCATTCGCGGGTTAATAAAGACATAACCCGCCACGCTTTACTGTCAACAAATTGCAATAAAAAAGCTTTTATACAACCATTCTAGGAACTTAAATTGCCATGTAAAATAAACTTTCCAAAAAGATACAATCATTGGCTGTTTCGCACAAAAATAACAAACAATAGCCGATCTAAAAACACAAAGAAAAAATATTTTTAAATAGAGAAATGAATTTCGTGATTGCACGGTTATCAAAACAAAGGTTTGGATCCAAATGTCATGGTGTTCAGGGAATCTTATGGCTTTTTGTGGAATTTCTATGAAAGGGGGAGGTGACTGTTGAGGTTCATTGAAGATTTGGAGGGGGGGAGGAGGCAACGTGATCACTGGACCGCGTCGGGTCACGCCATGGCTGCGGCCCGACGACCTGGCCTGTTTCCATTGGTGTCGACGATTTGAACTGGGTTTCTGGCATCTGTTGATTGGATATGAACGTTAATTATGACGTGATAAATAAAGATAAGTGCAGATAGCCACTATCATTAGTAGGTATCTTGATATAAATTCTGTAATAGAGACAGAAAATAGCGCGTGCTCTTTTTCTCGCAACAAAAGCGACACCTGGCGGAGTTTTTGGGAACTATAACATATTAACTGCAATGCTGGAAGAGATTTTATTAGAAATAAGCATCACCTTTGTACTATTTTTCTGTTTCCTTCCTCTTTTCTTGTATTTCCATGTGTGTACTAAATAGGTAAATAAATAAATAAAATTATTAAGAAAAATACCTTTTTCTCGTAACAAAAGCGCCACCCGGCAGATTTTTTGGGAATTCTAACTTATTGTTAAGAAAAATACCTTTTTCTCGTAACAAAAGCGACACCTGGCGGATTTTTTGGGAACTATAACTTATTGTTAAGAAAATTCTTTTTTCTCGTAACAAATGCCCTGGCGGATTTTTTGGTAAATCTTCAGTAAATTAAACAAATAATAGTGGAATGGATTCGTATGTGTTGACGTAAGATATGATTCAAAAATCTTCAGAGACCTAAATACCCTCGTGTCGGACATCAATGGACAACACCCGACCATCCGACCTCCGACACGGAAGGCAAAGCGTCACGACCCGACAAAAAATCACCACAATACAAGTTCGTGACCGACACTGTCCCATTCACAACACCGGCTGAGAAAAGCCTACGTGCAACTATTTTTCGCAGCCGAAATGCATTCGATGCGCCACAAAATACGCCTTTGTCACTACCAATAATTAAAAAAGTAAAAATCACTGGCTAGTTTTTTATCTATTTTTTGTTCTACATTCAAATCATTTTTTTTTTTGACACAAAATTGGTTTTTCTTAGCAAGTTTCACCCTTTTGCCGTATTGCGCTCTTGATTCAGTAAACTTATGTTAATTGACGTCATCAAAATTATATAAGACTTATAATAAAATATTATGCAATAAAATCTACTTATTGAATATATGTTTAATTTCCAAAAAAAAATTCGAAGTACATCTGGACACAAATTTAGTACACCCTACCTCGATAGATGGCGTTGGGATCGAGTTAGATCGCGCTATGGTTTCGTTACCGCGATTTGGTTGGGCTCGAGCCGAAAATCTTTTCAAGTTAACTTTGCGCAGAGGCAATATCGTAACCAATGAGGTTAATCCGAGGTGCGATTATTGCTAGTTGAAAACTTTACCAATACCCCGCCGTGTGGACGTGAAATACCGTCCGCGTTGGCAATTTTTGAATGGCCGTAATTGGCCTGAGAATTCCTTAGAATGATTTGCGACTCAGTGAGCCGGATGGTAAAATTTGTTGAACTTTCTCGATGTCATCTGTGTTCACACTTATCACACAATTATTTGTATATATCTCTAGGCATAGGTTGACTATTTGATAAAATAAATTACAGACAAAAACAATAACGATAATATTAAAATTTTACATTATCAGCCTAAACTCCACAACGATTATATTATTCAAAGCCTTTATGCACCTACGTCATCTTCAAAAGATGAATAGAACTAAAACCATGATTTCAAATTTCCTAATAATAAAAGTGCTAGCCATAAAATAAAACAAATCATTAATATGCATTATGCTGCTCCGCCTCCAACTTACCGATTAATTCAAACCTTCCATAAATATGATTTTTGTACATAATCATTAAGTTAGACACATGAATGACTTATTAATCAAGTTGCCTGCTTGTAATATCGCGGGTCCTGCATTAGACATAATTTATCTGCCTGTCTACGTAAACTGCATACGGTTCTCCTAACATGTTGAAATTGTATCCATTAAAATAATTGTTATTAACGTGAGCTTTGTAATGATTGTTGTGCAGCCTTGCGGTTGCTGGGAAGGAGTAGGGCATACATTAAGTCTTAAGATAGATGTACCATATGGTGTATGCTCTAAATTCTGTGAACTTAGATATACTATCTCTGAGTTAAGCAACGGCTAAGCTGCCCAAAATCTATTGGTACAAAATTATAATATAATATTCCACAACTATCACACAGCGCCGTCTAGTCCCAAGCTAAGCAGAGCTTGTGTTATGGGTACTTGACAACTGACAAACATACTTATATATTTCTAAATACATACATATTATAGATAAATTACACCCAGACACAGAACAAATGATCGTGCTCATCACACAAACATTTTTCCTGCGTAGGAATCGAACCCACGACCTCCGGCATAGCAGTCAGGGTCACTAACCACTAGACCAACAGGCCTGTCTTAATTTGAATTGATCGTTGCTCTTCCATATTATCATCATTTCAGCCTTTTATTGCCCACTGCCGTATATATACCTCCCCTTCTTCTACATTGCGTCCCATATCCAGGTGTTTCCCGCAACTCCTAAGATATCGTGAACCCAACGAGCTTTTCAACCGTTTGGTGTCTTGGCTAGACCAAGAACTTTTGACATATGTACCAACTACTCTAAGATTTTTCACATACTATTAAGTTGAATATAAAGAACAATAATAAATACTAACCCAAAATTATTCATCTGCAACTACATCTTAGTTTAAATGCAGATCTATCAAAAAGAAAAGGGCGCTTTATAATATTGATAACAGTTAATCATACTTGTAACATAATCTGGCTTTTAAAACAAACGACCGTTACTAAAAGGATTTAAAATCGATACAAACATTCGGTCGGATTACGTTTCGATCCAGATTTTATACTCATGATTTGACATTCATACCCGGTGAAAGCGCTCGCTTATTACCAATCGATTCAGACGATAATCGATCGTTGGGTTCGCATAATCGCATTAGCACCACGGGGGGTCCAGCCGTACGCGTGCCATTGCACTTCGTTTAGTGTTAAAACCGTATGTATGAAACTTACTAACTTTTATTTTGCAATAGATTCCTTATCTACATTGTTCAGCTTTCCAAACCAAGGCTCGGTTTACTCTACATTATACTAATTAGCTTTCAAGTTCTCATGTACAAAGTGACAGCTTATTTGTTATCCGAACGGAAATATTGGCCAATGTTTTATCTGCTCACTGCATTACGAAACGTGGAATCAATCAAAGCTGTACTTATCAAAATTAAAGGACGTTACAACCACGATCTTTGGGAGATGGATCGCTGAGCCTTTAATATCAAAGTACTCATATATAATATTAATTACGAATCCTTGCTTGTCCCAGGCAACCATTCCATCATTTAAAATTCAAAATTAGCTGCTTATAAGTCTTATTATAAATGTGGGTGTTAAAATGTCGCGTAATTTTAAGGTTGTGTTGTGAGTCATTATGGGCAAATGAGTGATTTAGGTGGCTGAGTGGTGTGATAAAATATGTGACGGCTTCGGCGGCCGGTCGGTGGCGTGCGAGGAATGTCAGTCGGGAGCCGAAGCTATACGACGCGGTGACGATAATCAGATGCAATGGATGCGTGAAATTACTTGAGACGCACCGCAAGATTTTTCTGAATATCGTTTTTGAGATATATGCGAAGGAAATCGATGCATTAGCAGATACAGCGCTTTAATCGCTATTCGCATTTGAAAATGTTTCTTCAGACTTAGGAAAGATTTCTATGGCCTTAAATTCATTGACATTGGACGATATAACAACTCAAAAGAAGATGGAAGAACCCAAACAATCTTCAATGATGAGACTGGTGGCAGAAGCATACTTGAAAAAGGTAATAATTCTTGACTATACGGCTTCAATTTTCTAACTGGAGATACCATTCAAGGATTGGCAGTTCAAAAGACAGCCCATAATTAAATCCTGGCCATGAACTATATCAATAGCTCATACATATTCAAGATCCCACAGAACCCATACAAATATAAATCTCAGGGCATGATAGCGCGGGCGGTATCAGGCGTGATTCATACGCTCTCATTACTGACAGATGGCAGCGTAATAGCTCGATTGATTTACGATACAGCTCGATTTAATCGTTGCGTAATCGAGTATCGAATATCGATATCGATTCTCTTGACGCGATTGTATCGTCCTTTTATCGAATAAAACATGCGTCTCGCTGTGGCAATGTTGAGTGATGATGCTTTAGAGTTGCGGTTTCTGTATTTTAATGATAGGTTTGAATATATTTATTCTTGAAGCAGTGTTGAGCTTTTCATTTGATATAATGACATTTTCAATTGCTTATTTAATCTTCTAAGTATATTCAAGTTCTGTTTTGACATTTATATTTCCTTCATGATTCTGTCAAAGTTGTCGTCCAACCCAATCTTACTCATCTTCGTCTTTCAGTAGTTGACTAATCCAGCTGCCTCGCATTTGAATGTTCGCAATGTACTCCTGACGAATTAACTGCTTCAAGTGTCACCACTCTCTTAACAATCTTTTTAAGATACATATTCAAATCTACACCTGCTACTCAAAGTTTCCAAAAAAAGTTGTCCTGACCGTCCATCCCGTTGTCAAGTCAAACTAATTGTAACAAAGTGTAAGGACAAATGCTCGGTACAAGTCGGTGCGCAGGTGGTGGTCGCGTGTGTACTATCAGCAGGCTACCGACGCTTTTTACCATATCTACGACATGGGACAAGCCGTATTTGTTACTTGACTATCAAATTCCACACGCACTTCATAATGTAGAAGTTAATTTATATGAATTTCAACTTTAATGTGTTGCACATTATTTATTAATTTTATTATCAGGCATTTACTGCAGCTCTTCGTTTAATTGCATATGGTTAGAAACTGGAAGATTGTTACTATTATTATATGAGAAGTGTGTCCAGCAATAGCCAGCTTATCTTCGGAAACAACGAAGTGGCAAAAGAGTACTGATTATTATGGCCGCTTCGTTGTTTTTTACCACTAGATAGCTAGCTATAATGATCTTTTACTCTTTAGTCCCTCATATTTCTTTCCTTTATCATCATCATCAGCTTTTTATTTCACTTCTAGACTCTCAAGGAAGAGATCTCTATTATGTAATTCTTTCTGATTTGCTATCAAATTCAGATCATTATTGTAACTGACTGATTCTATTCCATTTACCGACATATATTATTTATTTATCATCTCTTACTTCCCTTCCTATCTCATCCTCTCCAATAACTTACTCTTTTGTCTTCGCATCTCGTCCCAATGAGACTACAGCATTTTATTTCTCACTTCTCCGTTCAGCATGAACGTCTAAATCCACAGGCCGTCCGTTTGTCACGGGCGGCGACAGGTAACATGCCCTGCCGATAACACTTCTTGTATATTGTAACCGTTTTGGCAGCTCGGTGACGTTTTATCGATGTTTCTTTTACGGTTGGGTTTATTTGCATATCGTATTTCTGGGTATTTTGTTGTTGTTTATTTGCTTTTGCTTCGTGTGTAAAGTTTGTAGTAAACTGCTTTGGTTTGGATGCGCCGGGAGGAAAGTGAGAACAGAAAACTTCGTTCGTTTCACTTGTTCTTCTATATTTCTTGTTACATATAAACGAATATACCTTAAGGACCATAGAACACTTTCAGAGCTGAATTTGTTCTTTATTATAAAAGTAAAAAATCGAATGCCATACATCCCTTGCTTTGTACGATTAAAACATTCTACTGCGCTTCGCTTTTCAAGTTTTACTAGATCTTTTTAAGCTCTTTAAACGGTCATTATAAAGCAGTTATTTAAAAATTTATTGATTCTTTTTGTCCATTTATCTTCGATAACTTCGCAAATAGCGTATCTATTATAGTTCAAACACATCGGAGCAAGGTCTTCGACACGAGACAACATTCGGCACGGGCCAACCGCCCAGTAATTATTTTAAGTGTCAATAAATAATAAAGTCGGCCGCGCGCCGTTGAGTGCCCGTCCATCTCTCTTATCTCAATTCTTAATGCGCCTCTTTGCTCGTTATTCTTTTTTCAAAACCTTTTATTTCCTTTTTCGTTTATGTCATCCAGTGGAGAGGTTAAATTCTGTGTTGACAGCATGAAGGTTTTACGTTTTAATCTGGGCTTTATGGGCGTTTAATCGCTTGTATTAGAAAGAGTACCCCGTCGTTTATTTCTTGTTATAAAAGCTTATCTATTTTATGTTCGCTGATGGAGGTAAAACAGAATGTGTGTTATTGTATTTTAATATATTCAAATTCAAAGTAAAGCATGGCTGTTGGTTTAACTGTCGAGTAATAAAACGTAGGTAAGATACGGTTGACTAAAATTAACAATGCGATCTAAATAAAGTTGATATAATAAATCAAAATGTAACAAGTGGACATGGTTTTGTTGTGTTTGGGAATACAGCGGTCCATCGATCACGGCGCGTTCGACTCTGGATTTATGTTAGGTAATTGCGGTGCGTGCGCGCAACTTGTGCGCACAACGAGCGATGCCTTCGACATTATGTTGTTTTTTAACGGTTAATGTCTTGATATCTCTGTTAATGTGGCAGCGAAGTGCAAGTTTATTATTATTCGCATCTTAACACTTTCAATAAGTTGAATGCAAATGTTACCGTGTGTTAACAGCGAATCAAATGAAGTATCTACCGTAACATTTATAACCGATGCTTTAAACGGTTTGTTTCGTATATTTGTTCAGGCATTTGTGGTGTGAAGTTTTGAAGTAAAACACACACAAGTTTGAGAAGAGGCCAAGGTCAGTAGACGAAGTTCCGTTGTGGTTAGAGACCGCTGGGCCGGGGTTAGATTAGTGTAATCTTCGCCGCAACTCTGTCAAGGTTTCCAATTATGAGTTTATATACTTACGTGGTCATTACAGCGATTGAGTCCTAGACTTTTAGCAAATATTTGAATGAATGCCTATTTTTTTTTTTTTGATAATTGCAATGATTGAATTCTTTTTTGCAGCCTCTTCATTGTTGTAAAGGTCGTCTGTATCAATTGTTTTTAATTGCTTGTCTAGATAGTCCAAATCTAAAAATTCTTAGAGCTGGAATTCTCTACCGGAGTCTGTGTTTCCTGATAGCTACAACTTAGGGGTCTTTAAGTCAATAGTGAATAAGTTACTTCTAGCAAGCATGCTCCATCGTCAACCACATCATCGTTTACCATCAGGTGAGATAGTGGACAAGCGCGAGCCTACCAATAATAAAAGCAGAACTTTTTTTCTTATTGACTAGCTGTGCCCGCGACTTCGTTCGCGTGGACCACAGGATTTTGAATTTATTTTTTCTAAAATAAAAGTAGCCTATGTTACTCCTTATTACATCAGCTACCTGCCAAATAAAGTCCCGTCAAAATCGGTCCAGCCATTTTAGAGATTAGCCCGGACAAACAGACAGACAGACAGACAAAAATTTTAAAAAATGTTATTTTGGTGTATGTACCGTATATATATTCATATGCATGTAGTAAAAAGCAATCAAAATCAAAGCATTTATTTCAAATAGACCATTTGCAGGCACTTTTGAATAGTCAATTGTCGGTCAATCCAAGAAAAGTGAAGCTAAATTGCACGTTTCAAAGCGTAGGTCTTTATGGATTCATTATTTCAATATTACAAACAGACACTCCAATTTTATTGCTATGTATAGATGTAAGATAGGCTCGCGTTTGACCACCATCTCACCTGATGGTAAGCGATGATGTGGTCGGCAATGAAGCCCGATTGCCTAGAAGTAACACAATAACAATTTGCCTGCTACGGTCTTCTCGACCTATTATAATTTAGGTGCCTTCAAGACTAGAATCTATAAGCTGTTAATAAGCTAATGCGATTCACTATCAACGATTTCATCAATTAACCATCAGGTGGGAATTCAGCCAAGCACTAATTTATATCATTAAAAAAACCTATTCACACTTGATATTGACGTGCTGCTTTCATATTAGTTTTGACTGTTGTTAGTAAATCTAAAATAAAAATGTGGCTCGAGTAAAATATGGGTAACATCAGCATTAAAATTTTCAACAAATATATAGATCTAAGAGATTTTGGACTTTCTAAGATAAAGTGAGCCAGAAATGACAGCTTAATTGTTCGAATACAGTATTCCAAATAACTTGAAATCTAAGTCCAAAAATAATGCCAGACGTTTTTTTGGATTACTTAATTGAAATTTTGTGAAGGTTTACAATTTGGTTAATTTTGTCTATTAATATTTTTTTCAATGATTTAAATATAAAAGCAATTTTATTGAGTTACCCGTTTTTCCTTTAACTTATGGGTTTTTTTTCCTTACTAACATAGTTTTTTAAGTTTCTTTGTGACTAACCTCTGGACCTAAAACATACTGCACTTCCTCTAAACGCTGACGTCACACTCACACAGCAGTCTAAACACAGCAAGGGTGCAGCCAGCCAGCAAGTTTAATAATCTCGCTAATGAGAAACAAAATGGTATTCCAAACATACTGCACTTCCTCTAAACGCTTCCTGCGATGCCGATCTGTCGCTGTGCTAAACACAAGCTTTATGAAACGCTGACGTCACACTCACACAGCAGTCTCAACACAGCAAGGGTGCAGCCAGCCAGTTTAATAATCTCGCTAATGAGAAACAAAATGGTATTCCAAACATACTGCACTTCCTCTAAACGCTTCCTGCGATGCCGATCTGTCGCTGTGCTAAACACAAGCTTTATAAAACGCTGACGTCACACTCACACAGGGGTGTAAACAAAGCAAGGGTGCAGCCAGCCAGCAAGTTTAATAATCTCGCTAATGAGAAACAAAATGGTATTCCAAACATACTGCACTTCCTCTAAACGCTTCCTGCGATGCCGATCTGTCGCTGTGCTAAACACAAGCTTTATGAAACGCTGACGTCACACTCACACAGCAGTCTCAACACAGCAAGGGTGCAGCCAGCCAGTTTAATAATCTCGCTAATGAGAAACAAAATGGTATTCCAAACATACTGCACTTCCTCTAAACGCTTCCTGCGACGCGGATCTGTCGCTCAGCTAAACACAAGCTTTATAAAACGCTGACGTCACACTCACACAGGGGTGTAAACAAAGCAAGGGTGCAGCCAGCCAGCAAGTTTAGCAATCTTGCTAATGAGAAAAAACATGGTATTCCAAATATACTGCACTTCCTCTAAACGCTTCCTGCGACGCCGATCTGTCGCTCAGCTAAACACAAGCTTTATGAAACGCTGACGTCATCTCACAAGCCGGTCTAAACAAAGCAAGGATGCAGCCAGCTAGTAAGTTTAGTTATCTCGCTCATGAGAAACAAAATGGTATTCCAAACATGCTGCACTTCCTCTAAACGATTCCTGCGACGCGGATCTGTCGCTCAGCTAAACACAAGCTTTATAAAACGCTGACGTCACACTCACACAGCGGTGTAAACAAAGCAAGGGTGCAGCCAGCCAGCAAGTTTAGCAATCTTGCTAATGAGAAAAAACATGGTATTCCAAATATACTGCACTTCCTCTAAACGCTTCCTGCGACGCCGATCTGTCGCTCAGCTAAACACAAGCTTTATGAAACGCTGACGTCACACTCACACAGCGGTCTAAACAAAGCAAGGGTGCAGCCAGCCAGCAAGTTTAGTAATCTCGCTAATGAGAGGGGACATCTCTGGCGCTGCGTCGCTCTGTGATTAGCGCGCCGCGTGGCGCCACCGCAAGCGCCTTGTCATTTCACCGGTACCTGTACTGAGTAGACGGGCACTGCGGAAGATGGGTTTTGTCGCGTTGGCTGTTTTTGGTCCCGTCTTTACCAGGACTACCGGATTGCTACACCAATTAGGCAAAGCCAGTCGGGGGAGATCATTTTTCTACTTTTCGTGTCGATAATGAGTTTGGACTAAATCTATAATATTTCATGTGGCCAGATTTTCAATTTGGACAGAAGGAATTTTTGCTTAAAGAAACTTTGTCCTACATAACAATATTGCCAGCAATATTCCCATATTGCCGGCAGCGGCACATCTCTAGTCATGATCCTGGAACGCAAAAGGCAACTGAAGGAACATAGGTGTGGTTTTAGTCAGTAAAAGTCTGACACGCCCTACCGCTCCACTCTAGGGCGGTAGAAGACATTAGATAGTGTCCCTTCAGTTCCCCTTTGCGTTCTAAGGCCACGGTAAAATATTTTGAACAATCCCGCAGCCGCAGCAGGCATCGGCTCAACTAGGCCTCTTTAATTTAAGCAGACTTTATCCCTTGAAGAATTTCCTTCATCACATCTTGCTTGCGACTAAGTGTCTCGTCTACAAAGTCCCGATTACGAAAGGCGTTTTTCGGTGGGCATTGTCGGTGTCGCTAAATCTAAACGCGACTGCAACTAAATCCGGCTCCCTATAATCCTTTTGTTTTGTATTTTCACTTGATGATAACTGTTACTTTGGTTGCGATACCAAATGTTTGTGCGGTTTTAGAATAGCAGGTGGGTAAAGTATACTCAGTATGTATAGTGTAGGTACCTGTATATAAGTCACGATGAGCCAGATTAGATATACTTAATACTGTACCGAAATGTGAATGTGTGAGACAAAACAAAATAAGACCCAATTGAGAACCTCCTCCTTATCTACGAGTATAATTTGTATGTATTTAGAATTATATAAGTATGTTTATCAGTTGTTTAGTAGGTACTCATAACACAAGCTCTGCTTAGCTTGAGACTAGACGGCGTTGTGTGATAGTTGTGAGAAATATTAAATACTATCCTCCTTTTTTTTAATCAGTTAAAAACAGCATAATCAGTGCAAGTGACCTAAAATAAACTAGAGTAAAAGGTGGTAAAACCGGTATACAATAAAACCGGTAGGAAAACCATTTTTTTCGTTTTCGGTGGGAATTCATGAAATCATCAAGTGACTTTTCCCGCGCCCCCTGTGTTCTTTCAACCTATATTGCTCTTTGCGTTCTTGGGGCCTTAGCCTCGGGCAGGCATCGGCCCCAGTAGGCCCCCTTCCATTTTACTGACATATCTTTGACGTCGACACGGCCCTGGACGGGAACCTTACCGGACGGCGATTGTTCCTTTTTTTCTGTGGGAAAATCATCCAACGACATCTCCCACTCTTGGGCGGAGCGAAAGGGTGTGTCAGACTTACTGACTGAAAACCCACTCCAGTTCTTTTGTTGCCTTTCATACCAGGGCCGCGTCTTCCTTTCAGAAGCAGACCCTTGGCCCCAGTAGGCTTCGACCCTGCAGGGTCTGGAGGACGGCGATGGATAGCACTATTGCCTCAGTAATACAGGGAGAATTTGAGATCATTCCTGACGTGAAAATATTTAGGAAATAACGCTTATACCAATACTGTGTAAGGTAATATTCGACTGGTATTTTATTTTTCAAAAATGCTATCTATTGCAAACAGTGACATTGAATATGTTTAATTACATATGCGTGTCTACAAAACAATTGAACAAAACGCATCTACGGACATTCGATTCTCATACCTCAAAATAATCGATTCCAATTATTCGCATAAAAATAATATCTTCATTCATCTTTGTTATGTCTACGCCAATTACTGTCCTAGTTTGATATTGCACAATGTTCTTGTAATTTGTATAATAATTCTTACAAGTTTACGCTATTAGTATTAAATTTAAATGTCTGTGAATCATCATGGATCAAGATTATTTGCCTCATCATTTAACTGATGACCCTCAATGAGTCTGTGTATGGTATGCTATGACCTGAGTACCTCCTATGTGTTTTTTATCAAAATATCATCATCATTTCCGTATCCATCGAATAACTGGGACCCTCACCAGGTCATCGGTCCACCTCGTAGGAGGCCTCCCAACGCTGCGTTCCAGTACACAGTCGCCGCTACAGAACCTTTCGGCCCCATTGACCATCTATTCTACGAGAAATGTGCCCTGCCCATTTACTACCACTTACGTTTGGCGATTCTTCGGACCATGTCGATAATCTTGGTCTTATATCTTCAAATATCTTCATTCCTATTTAAATCACGCAAGGAAGTTCCCTCTCAAAGAGCAATGGAGAGGGTTATGCTCAGAACTCTTCTTTTGTTTTTCTTTAAGCCTTCTGATGAAGCTCATTATGAGCGCCCACGTTGCAGATTTTATCACTGGTAACACGCACTTGTCATAGACTTTCGTCTTGAAACACTCCAGTATGTTCTTTACACCACGCAACTTCCTGAACGCTGGGCAGCGTCAAAACGGGCCTTTTATTTTACCTATTTTGGTACATATTTCAAGAGTCGAGCATAGTGGAACTGGAGCACAGGGGGACCGGTTATCCCACCTCAAAAAAAAAACCACCCGATCCAGCATCACCTTTTACGCAACTTCTTGGAAATATTTACCCCAGTACGCATCGCTAATGGATTCTCGGAGTAGAATAAATACAGTCGGTCACTAGTGATAGCGATGTTTGAAGGACGAGATGCAGCGAGCCCGGAGCCGTGTCATCGATAATTATGCCCGCGCCCTGACCCCTTCGTGTACCGTCGTGAACATAGTCTTTAGGTGTTCAAATTTATGATAAACTAGCTGTTGTCCGCGATTTTGTTCGTGTTTGTTCAAAATTTTATGAGGCAAAATTTCTTTGTGCGGAAACATTTCTGCAAAATTGGTGTTAACCATTTCTCACACGAAGGAAATCATGGATTCGTGGATTAGGGAATCGAACTATATGCATAAGTTTGTATGGAACCCCGATACACGAAAGCGATTTACACTTTACCTATTTTTTAAGTACGTTCTCGATTATTAGGCATGCGCCATAGCTGTAATCAGCCTTATAATGTTCCCACTGCTGGGACTCAGGCCTCCTCTCTAGGGAGTAGGCCGTAATCCATCACGCGGGCCCAGAGCGTGTTGGTATAGTAGTAGGCATGCGATATGCTTTACCAATTGAAATACATAGGTACACAATTAGGACTGACGGGGGTAAGTCTAGCCTTCTAGATGGTAATGAATACGAAATAATAATAATAATATTCCACAACTATCACACAACGCCGTCTAGTCTTAACCTTTCGTATGCCGGAACGTACATCTACGCGAGACAAAATGGCTTTATAATTGAGAAACAATTAAAAAGCCATTGTGTCTCGCGTAGATCTATCTCTCTCGATCTCTAATTACGGCATACGAGAGGTTAAGCTAAGCAGAGCTTGTGTTATAAGAACTAGACAACTGATAAACTTACTTATATATTTCTAAATACATACATATTATAGATAAATTACACCCAGACACAGTACAAATGATCGTGCTCATCACACAAACATTTGTCCTGGAAATATTTGCTCTATACCTGAAGCAAATTGTGATCTTCAAATATGAAACTCAGTACCTATTAAAAGGATTACCCAAGTTGGCTATTACTAACTTTTATTTAGTTTCACCTGTAATCAAATCTTGCAAATTAAATTTGATCCATTTCCCGGCTACCAATTGAGCTGAAAAATTTGCAAAAAATGACATGGAGCTGATCTGATGATGGAACCGGAATGTGGCCACAGGAACTCAGATAACCATATTATGTTTAATCATAATTATATAGGTATCTATATCCTTGCAGATACCGTCAATTTGAGACACAAAAGTAAGACAATAGACGCGCGAACGAAAAAAAGGCGTTCGCTTGGGTTTTAATGAAACAGCACTATCAAAACTTGCTATGAAAAAAATATTTTCATTTAAAAATTGTTCTTCTATTCATCGTTTTCCTGCCCTTGTATACTCATAACCCTTTTAGTGTTTTTTTTTTTCAATTACAAACAATTAATACGTTCTTTTTTTCTGTATTAAAATCATAGATACCCTCATAACTTCGGTTCAATAAGCACATGACGCATCGAGTGTACGTTTCCATGGAGCACGTAAACTGGCAGGCAGCTAATAGCGCACGTAACACAGCTAGTGATGAGGTGGCGTCATGCTCCGTTTAGCAGGGCCCTAGTCAACCTGTGACCAGAATGACCAGTTGAACTGTGGAAGAACGCACCACTTAAATGTGTCTCAAAGCCTTTAAGATGAAGGAAATGCGAGTGTGTGAATTGTGATGATATCAGCCTAATATAATTAAAGGGAATGTTTGTATGCATGTGTTTGTTACCTACTCTTTTACGCTCAAATGGCAGAATTACTACACTATATCCGGGAATAAGACATAGTAAATTTTTATTCCGAGAGTATTGGACCCTTGTGATAATGAATGTTCTACAAATTCAGTGTGTGGAGTGTTAAAATCATGTAAACCTCGGCTTACAGCTACTGTGGATGAAATTAAAAAAAAACAAATATGATAGGCATGATTTAATAAAGTATAAAAAAGTTTATCTACTAAATAATTGATCGTGATTTTGAAAAAAAAAATGACAAATAGTTCAACTCGTATCTCAGGAACTACTAGTTCGAACTGAAAAAATATTTTATTGAGGGAAAGGTATAAGCTATATACTACGCAATGCATCATGTTACGACCGATTACGTGTTTGAACTGTCGAGTATGTTTAGTTCGTACGTTAGTCATACCGTCCATCAACTCACGCGCATCAGGTGATGATGAGTTCACGCCGTCAACTTTAAATAGATTCGCCACTAATGAGTTATGTATGTAATTACCGGGTTTATTTTTGTATTTATTAGGCAGTTTGCAAGTTTTTCTTCGTCGTGACTTTGTGTTTTATTTCCCTAATTTAGCCGTTCTGAAATGCCTAATCTTTCTTTTTTATTAAATATATTTTTTTCTTTTATTTATTTCCTAATGATCGTACCGAAACCGCACAGGTGCTTATTATAAGAGTATACATAAATCTGTCTTGTTCATTGTCCTTACTATTAGTGAATATCGCATCAAAATCAGTTGCGTGGTTTAGGAGTTAACGGATAAACAGACAGAGATAGAAAGCAACATTGTTTTATAGTGCTTCATCATCATTATCATTTCTTCCTCCAAGTGTCGCCATAATGACGGGTCCTGTGCGTCTCGCATCCATCGGATTCCCGACTATATTATGCTGCGTATGATAAATAAAATCAAAATCATATGATATGGTTTTATTTTAGATTTTAATTAGATTTATTCTGATTTCAAAAATTATTTTAATTCTTATTTAAAAAAAAAATGTTTACTGAGTATAATAAATACAAAAGAATTATCATTTTACAATTAAATTAAATGTCAAACGTCAATTATTTTAAATGTAGTTATATACATTAAACAAGAAAAATAAAAACACTTGACTAATTAAAACTATATGTATACCACGATACGATAATTAAATAAATAAAATATATTTGTGTTCTGCTAATTAAATGAACCTACTACGGACTCCTGTCTAATAATAAATTATTTTTATTATCCTCCATTATTTCTCGCGATGTTACTTCACTCCTTATGTCGTTTTAAAATTCTAATTGTCCTTCCACAGAGCTCAACATCCCCTGTGGAAGAGAAGCCCAGCAGTGAGACGAGCTACGTGGTAGGCACGTGGCCACAGAGCACTCCCGGCCACACTGGGTACCTCACCGTCGCCACGCAGCCTCCGCATGCACACAGTAAGATCAGCCTTCAGTATTTTTAGGCTGCAGCTTCGCCCGCGTACAAAAAATATAGCCTATGTCACTCAGGAATAAAGCAGTTTTCTATCGGTGAAAACATTTTCGCAACCGAACCAGTACTTACAGAGATTACCTCCTACAAACCTGGTTGGAGACTCATTGCGTACTACATAGGGAATGAGTTTCGAGCTAAAATGACCCGCCAGGTCTGCTACTGTCGACAAATAAATTCTTCGAGAATTTTTTTTAAAAAAAAATGGCAATTTTGTTAAAAAGTAAAATATATGTATATAACTAACTTTTTAAATTAATATAAATTAAGGATTAAGCATGTTATATTGTACACATACTGAGACACCAAAACCACTCGTACTTTTACTGTTTATGTGTTGCTTTATTATGTCAATAAATTGATTGTAAACGAGCGTTTCTCGCCATCAAACTATAAAGTTTGGCGAGTTAAAAATATGTTAAACGAATGTTAAAAGTTATGAGAGAAAAAAATAAATAAAAAAAAAAAACAGAAAAACGAAAAAACAAACTTTACCTCTACATAATATCAGTATAGATAAGATAGTGTAGATGTAGACATGATAGGTACCTTTTTTCCTATTGAGGTGGGACATCATGTAATGACTTAGCTCACTCCAGGGTGGGCCGAAAAGGCCTATCTTTTACTGACTAAAACCCACCGGGAACCTTCAGTTGCCGTTTACCTTCCAGGACCACAGTAACTCTTGCAAACGTTCCCTGTAGCCCTAGCGGGTATGATAGAGCCCGAATCGTCGACGCCGCTTAGTTTTCTACACGTGCCTCAAAGAAATGTCAGAAAACCTTATGGGTCCAGTAGAGCCGATGACTGTAAGGCCATGGGATTAGTTCTGAAAATAATATATTCATGGTCCTGGACCCAAAAGGCAACTGTAGGAGCATAAGTGTGGTTTTAGGTAGTAAAAGTCGTAGGCAGTAAGACACGTGCTCTCGCCCCATCCTAGAGCGGGAGAAGTCATAAGATGATTTCCCACTTCAAAAAAAAAACAGTCTTAGCGACCTCATACGATTCTTACGTTCACACGATCGCGTACCTACGTTAAAAAAACTCGCACTATCTCTAATGCAGTGCACAAAATTTTTCTTATACCTACATGTCGTGGTACTTTAAACGTTAAAGTTTGATGATTTACAATCCTCGTTTGGCCTACTTTCATTAGACCTTTTATTATCATTGAAATCCTTCATCAATGATATGGCCAAACGAGGATTGACATATCAAATGTTAACGTTTAACCTCTCGTATGGCCGTAATTAGAGACACAATTAAAAAGCCATTGTGTCTCGCGTAGATCTGCGTTCCGGCATACAACGGGTTAAACGATCTGTAGCCTGATTCACGTAAAATCAAACAAGCCAAATATCGTTGAAGTTTTATAGTCGTTCGATCGAAGTCCTATCCAAAAGCGGTATTCACGTGTTCCTTAATCAAGATTGGATAGAACGACAACTCAAACTGCACAAACAACTCTGGCTCGAAACTAAACGATCTATCAAAGACTTATTTCCAGTTACATTAATGGATGTGAATACGGAAATGGTTTAAACGACTAAATCGCTACGATATCGTTACGGTTTTTATTACGTGAATCGAGCTACTGGCCAGTTTTAGTTGGCAATATCATGAACTGGTCAATTCCAAGATCTGGCCACGACATGCATATGAATCAACATAAAACTCACTTCTGTTACAGGTAAAGCTAAGAAAACGAAACCAGAAAACGATGACGACAAGAGTTCTTCAGAAAACGGTGACAAGATGGTTATTGATGAAACTGTATGATAACTGTAAACGAGATTATTGTTAATAATAAAATAATTGGCAAGAGACTGTTTTAAAATTATTTATTTATCCTTTTAATTTTTACCTATACTGCTAAATATGATCGGTATCACTGGCGCCGACAGCGACTCAAGACTATTCGGCTGTCATTTCCGATCAAATATTTGTTCGGAACATTACAAATTAGAGTAGGTTTAGATAGTCTAAGATCCGATTAAGAACGACCTTCACCGGTCTGTTTAATGGATGAAACTTATTTTATTATAAATTTAGTGTATTAAATAATATAACGCGGGTGGGTTGCCTAAGAAATTCCTGGCCAGACTATTGTTAATTAAAAATTGAAAATTTACTTTTTTTTTTAGAAAAGTGCACAACCGTTATTCATACCAGATTTTTTTGCAGACAACACTATAACATCGTATTCGTAATGAAACAGCGTTTATTTTGATATAGAATTTGTTGTATATCAAAATAAACACACCTTTTTATACATACCTGTTTATACCTGGCAACCCATAGTTATGCCAGGAAACAAATAGGCAACCCAACATTTTTATGTTCTAAAGGCTTCACTCTTTCCGCTAATATTAAATTTATTCGTTAAACACAAAGGTGCACTTTTCAAAAAAAAAAAATTGTTTGGTCAGGAATTTCTCAGGCAACCCACCCGCGTTATATTCTTTAATATACTAAATTTATCATAAAATACGTTTCATCCATTAAACAAACCGGTGAAGGTCGTTCTTAACCGTATCCTCTACTAAGAGAACCTAAACGTCAAACCATTTTCGTTCCTACGAAACTTCGGCAACTAATAGAATCGTGGTAGGAAACACGTAAAACTTCGATCGAAACTTCGTTTTTCGGAAAAAGAGAGTAGACTCCCTGAACGAGTTCAATCGACGGTGTTCCTACACTTTATCTAATAAATACCAGTAGCCCGATTCACGTAATGAAAACCGTAGCGATATCGTAGCGATTTAGTCGTTTAGACTATTTCCGTATTCACATCCATCAATTAAATTTGAACGACACCGATTTTAAAGTCGTTTGAAATTCGTCGATTTAAAAAAAAATCTGTACTACATTATCCTGGTAGAATACCTATTAATGTAACTGGAAATAAGTGAAAAGATCGTGAATACCGCTTTTAGATAGGACTTCGATCGAACGACTATAAAACTTCAACGATATTTGGCTTGTTTGATTTTACGTGAATCAGGCTACAGACCAAACTAATAAAGAACCAGGGAAGTGGTAAACAGAAAATAAAAACAGTTTTTACTATGTTAATATACTTTATTGAACCAAAAGCAAAACATACAATGATTGGCAACTTAGAACTAAATAAATATAAATTTCCTTAAAACAAAAGAGCTAAATGTAATTGACTTGCGAAAACATAACCTCCTCCTTTCTCTGAAGTCGGTTAAAAATAACTTAAACTTACTATTTATTTTAAACAATAAAAATTAGTATCAAAGCCAGAATTTTTAGGAACAGGTGAAAAAGCACTTAAACACGTGTAAATGGAAGCATAAGAAAGAAATATCATTTTCTTTTATCAAAGTATTAAAATTTGGCATATTGGATCTTGTCGCCACACACATAAGATGAATGGAATGGAAACCGAATGATGTTTTATAATCAACTTAAAAATCAAGCATACAAAGCCATATTTGGCACAAAATAAGTTAAAAATACTGTTTAATTGAGACACAGATAAGTAAAATAAATGTTAAAACATTCGATCTCCATTTAATTCAAATCAGCAAAATATCTTCACAAATAATTGTCATAATTTAAAACCGTTTTCAGGAACTATCACAGGACTGTTGATTTCCATATAATTTCATTTCGTTAAAAACGTTATATTTTCTAAATATACCGAGTATTTCATAATTATATTTGCTACGAATAACGATTTTTATTTTATTAATACTTTGTCCCCTTATTCAGAAAAGTACCTTTATTAAATCTTTTACATGTTGCCTCCCACTAAGAATAACTCCTGTATCGCGGGTGCGTTACAAACATGTAAATTCATTTAGACAAGACACCCAGACCTGAAACACCAATCTGTAGGCCATACAAATATTTGTTCCGTGCGGGAATCGAACCCGCGACATGCAGTGCAGCAACAAATCGTGCAACCACTGCGCCGTGTCGATAGGAAAAAAATACCAATTTCAAGTAACATTATGATTGCTTTAATTTTTGAATTCTCATGCTTTAAAGTGGATCAGTCCTCAAATGATTTCGTCAGTGTTAAAACCTATTTATAAATCTTTTGATAATTTTATGAATAAAGGGTTTAAAATCTAAGATATACCGAGATCGCTAAGCATCTCTCTACTATGTATTTATTGTTCTAAAATTTATTATAAGATATAGTATAGATTACTTAAATCTACTAAAATGAGGAGTTGTGTATAAATATAAAATATTTATCTAGTTATTAGTTTAATATTAGCAAGGAAATGCTTCAATAACTTAGTTATGGAATGGTTAATATTGTATCTGCGTATTAACATTGTGCTTACTTCGTTCTCCACGTCATTTCTATTAAAATTAATGCTTTTAAGATAAAATACGTAGGATTTTACATAACAGTTTTATCAGAAGTTGGATTTATATTTTAGGACGCTTGTACACGCTAAGAAATTTCTCCGTGGATGCGTTAGGTGGGACCAATTCATCATGTATCCGATACGAATTTTGTCGATCTAGATACGAAAAATTATCATAGCAACTTCACGTGTCGTGTCTAGCGCAGACAAGATTTTTTTCATAGTCAGCACCAAAGCAGTGTACACACACAGGTCGTGTGTAGCAACGAGCCGAATTCTTGTATACGCACGACGAATTTTCTTGAAGTGTACAAGCGGCCTTAGGCATTATTAATATAATGCTCAATCTAATTATACATAAAGGTATAAGGTAAGAGGTAAAGTATACAGAATGGTTTCTTCAAATAAGCGTGGACAGCCTAATCCGAAACAATGAAGAAAAGAAATTCAAAGGAGGTCTAGGGCCAGATTTTAATGAAACTAAACCTCCATAATTGGATTTTTGAAAAATAAATAGTCCTAGCCTGATTTTAGAAGAAAAACACACGTTTGCACTACTTGAAATTATTCTTCAATCTAAATCTATATGATGTAGTTTTATATTTTATCAAGATCTACTAAGTATCGATATTCGTCACAGTTTTAGATTTAGCCAACCAAGCTTACTCGACAAAAACACTCAGTATAAAAAGAAACTGCAAATGCAGTAATGATTAGTAATATTAATCATAAAATATTGTATAAATAATTTTAATAATAAATAATACACCCTCATTCACACTATATCACCGTATTAATAAATACGATTGTTACTGGTTAGTTAGCTTCGTATCGCGTATTGCGATGTTTATAAAAAAAAAAGTTACAGATGGGGCATCATGCATTGCCTTACTACATCTTACTCATCATCGTTGTGTTACTTCAGTCAGTAGCGTAGTACGGCGTGGGCGCAGTAAACCCTCGCCCGGGGCCTCGCGTGTGCGAGGGCTCTTTGACAAAGACGATTTTGTTTTATAATTTATAGGCTTGCGTTAGACCACTATTTCACCTGACGGTAAGCGACGATGTGGTCGAGCACTGGGTCGCGACAGTCGCTGTATCGTTTTTGAATTTATAAAAGCAAAGGCCTCGCTGATGCACCTTCGCCCACGTTCAAATTAGTTAGCGCTACGCCTCTGACTTCAGTAACCGTTTGCGTTCGGGGCCACAATAATACTTTTAAACATTCGCGCCCGGAAGTTTTTTTAGAGATCATCTTGCGTTGTTGTTACAATCAATATATTCTGGTGACAAACGAGCTTAAAACTTGGTCCAGAACAGTCGTTAGGATATCGACACTTGCAAGGAATAACGTTAAGCTCAAAATAACTTGAATTGGAAACATATTCTTGCTACATAAAATGTATGATGTATATTAATTGCCTAAGGGCTATATTTCACCCATGGTAGCGCGACCAGTCACCGCTACCAACAAAATGTATACAGTTCTATAGAGTGTTACACACCTGGTGTCCGTTTGGTTGCGCATCCAATGTGGCAGCGCGACCAGCTCGGACGTGTGGCGACTGGTGTCTGTATGGTAGCTTGGGGATAAATTTCACTGAGACACTGAGACTTGCGCCGTCATGGTATCCCGGTGAAATATAGCCCTAAAACTGAGTTACAATGTCATTCCTTGCAAGTGTTGATATGGTCAATATTTAAAACAGATCTTATAGTTACTACAAGTCCGTACGAGTAAATAAAAAGACAAGACAAACACGTATAATAGACAAACACAAGAAATCCTTGCGTTACAAGTCTACCCAAGTTAATCTATAAACTAGACACTGGTCTATCTCATAGTAGTTACTATAATACTCAATTTCTCACTGCTCCACATAATTTGTTCTATTCTACCATTACATTAGAGATCCTGGCGGAACCATTTAATTTGGTGGGCTGTGTTGGCATTATTTTAGGAGCTAGGACATTCTTAATTTTTACCAACAATCGCTTGCCCCCTTCGAAAAATAATTTAAATATTGTATTTACGATTTAAATTTTTATGTTCCTAAGTTTTTATTTTTTTCATTTTAAGGTTATTAGTAAAATACACAGGTAACATTATTAAAATGCTTTAAATTTGGTAAATTGGGTTGATTGTGTATGTTTATGTAGTGTATGCCGTACACATATTTGTATTGTTTATTTTTAGTTTTAACTATGATTTAATCAATGTAAGATTTAGTTTTGTTTTTGCATTTTTGCTGTAAGAAAATCCAAGCTAGCCCGTGTACATCAGCTGTTCAATTTTTATTGTTTTTAAAAGTTGTGTGAATATTTAACTTTTTTTATTTACGTGACTGACTGAACGCAACACGCCTCCGTCACCTTATTGTACTGATCGGTTATCGATAGAATAAAGAACGACTCAGATCTAAAATTAGAATGGTTCACAAAAGTCAACCAGAAACTTGTGAATGTAACACGACATTTCACATGAAATGCTACCACAAAACCGTGTTGATAAGGTTTTGATTTACAATCGTCAATTACCCTTTATTTGAGATATAAAATTTGTGTTGAAAATATATCATCCATAAACCCATCTATTAAAAGAAAAGAGATTTCTGTGCTGGGTTTTTTGTGTTGAAAATATATCATCCATAAACCCATCTATTAAAAGAAAAGAGATTTCTGTGCTGGGTTTTTATCTTTTAAGATCATTTCGATTCTTCACAAACAGTTAACCCTTTAATCGCTCGGTTTGAGCCGACGATCTCGTTTAGCTCTTCAATCCCCATAGGTGACAGAAAAGCTAACGAGATGGGAGTATTTGGTTGTAGTAACGCGAGATTGTTTGTCAGATATATCCGAGTTAGTGGTTAAACAAAACATGGACGACATTAAAATTTAAAACTGTTGCCTTATTGACATGATTCACACAATTTCATCTTTTTCCATAAATCTGTTAAATACAGTTTACCTAAAGTCGCTGAAGTCCGTCTTCAGCTGTATGGTAGGCTTGGCGGGCTTGGCGTCGAACAGAGGGCGCTGCGAGGCGGCGGCGCGGCCGGCGCGCGAGCTGGCCTGGTTCGCCTTCAACGCGTTCTCCAGCTTGTTGCGAAGCTCGGACGACTGTTGCATCATTGTTTTGAATTCCTGAAGAGAAAAATAAAATAATAAGAATTATTTATTTATCAGTGTTCCGAAAAAAAGATGGATGGATTGTGTGAGAAGTGATATGAAAGAAAAGGGAGTTAGTGATAGTTTGACGGGTGACAGGACAGAATTGAAGTAGAAAACGTGTTGCGCCGACCCCAAGTAATATGGGATAAGGGCAGGAAGAAGAAGATTTATCAAAGTGTCACGCATCACAAAGGTACAAAGGCAGACTTAATGCCTAGGAGTTGTCTACCAGTTGCACTAGTAGCCAGAATATCTTGATACCTTGAATGTACCCATACCTGTGGATGCTTAGGTCCGACCCTGGTCAGCCAGTGCAGCGCGAACTCGTGTAACGCGCGCACGTGCGGCGCGGCGCGCTGGAGCTCGGCGCCTTCGCGCAGGTACGATATCACGATGGGCACTAGTAGCCAGAGCATCTTGATACCTGGAAGGAAGCATAATTTGTTCGTGAGTTAAAATCAATACGATATTTTTAAACTTTAGAATCATACATTTCAATGTTTCAGCTACGTGAAAGGTTTTTATGATTTTAAAAAGCGCATATTACCTTTAGGTCCATCCTCTACAATAGCAGCGTAAGAAATGAAAATGTAACAGTTAGTGTATTGAACATTTTTACAGTGCACTAGTCTACTATACTACGAAAACGAAGGAACCGGGTGATCATTCAAGTATACAGCGTTAAATTTTAATCGTTTTAATCCCGTGGAGGGTCAATCCGGTACATGAAATACTATCGATTTGTAAAGATAAAATTAAAAAATAAAGTACCTTTTTTTCAAAACTCGTATTAATTTACGCATGTTTGAAATTAATTTCTTTAAGAAAAGGTCAGCTGAGCGAGTTCAATGACCTGTAGATAGTTTGTACGCAACGCCGACTACTAACTACAGGTCATTGAACCCGCTCAGCTGACGTTTTCTTAAAGAAATTAATTTCGTACGTGCGTAAATTAATACGAGTTTTGAAAAAAAAGGTACTTTATTTTTTTATTTTATCTTTACAAATCGATAGTGTTTCATGTACCGGATCGACCCTCCACGGGATTAAAACGATTAAAATTTAGCGGTGTATAGATTTGTTTTCAAAGGTTGCAGAAAAATAAGCTAAAAAACATGTTTTATTCTATTTTGGTCCTGAGCCATTAATGGTAATATTGGCTTTAACAACACATCGCTTATACGTGTAAGCTGTATGACCAGTTTGTGGTAGAAAAAGCATAGAGTAATTCAGAAAAATCCAATTAGAATTCTACTTATGCGCAGACTGGCGTAGCATATACCACAACTTACTAAAGACGACATTTTTGAAAGTTTCGTTTACCTAATTATGGCTGTTTTGCTCTTGAACCAGTGGTAGCCGAATAGTTTTCTAGAATATGGTGATAGAGAAGAATGAATTCTTCATTTAATCTTCTTTTGTTTTCTCTCATTAGGGATAAATGGTGGTGGTCTAGGTTCTATAAATCTAATTACCATATTTCAGTAACCGGTCATCACCCTATCTTAGTAAGATTGGTTACTAGATAAACTTTAAGCTTTCTGGTTGCCTGTAACGGACTCATGGAACGACTCACGGTCGAAGTTGGGATCTACGGCTTAACTTGCTTTCAAATGCTCGCGGTATCCCGGTAACATGTAGAAAACACTCCTTTACAGAGCAACCTCACAAAGCGTCTTTTTAATAGAAGTACTCACGCGCCGAGTCTGGGGCAGCATTAACGAGCTCATCGAGCGCCGCGAAGGCCGCGATGGCGGCGCGCGTGTGCGACATGTCCTGGGGCCGCCGCGCCCCCGCCGCGCGCGCGATCACAATAGCGGCCAGGCCGCGCGCCCACCACGACACGCAGGCCGGCGACGCGCTGCTGGACCACACCGAGCGCAGCACCGAGCAGCACGACGAGAAGATCTGCAACAACACATTGACCCTTCAACATTTTACTTCTAGACAAGCGTGCTCCATCGTCGGCCACATCATCGCTTACCATCAGGTGAGATGGTGGTCAAACGCGAGCCTATCAATAATAAAAAGAAAATTATGCGTACACAATAGATCGTGTCCGTGCTCTTGACCGTTGAAGAGTTCCTCAATCAGAAGCTAAACCTGGATGACACTTCAAGTCATAATTACTATAAAAATGCAGTGTCATCAAACCTACACCAACATAGAAAAATCCATTTCGTAGAATAAACCAATTCAGTAAGTGGAAAAGCTTGTAGAAATAGGTAAATCTTTTGTTTATTTTAGGTATTCAATTCAAATAATTCTTAATTGCTATATACTGTCCGACCGAAACTGGAAAAAAAACTTACAAAGATCATGTTTTGAGAAACAATCTATCAAAAAAAATTTCTAAAAATTTATCTAAAAATCTTTACAATTAGGTATTTAACCAAACCATTGTTATTAAAAATAATTAACTAAATTTAAATAATCTTTGTATAACTTTTATACAATTTATCTACACTTCTACACTAATATAATAAAGAGGTATTTTGCTTTTTTGTTCATAGGAGATAATCTCTGGAAGATGCTAAAATTAATGAAATGGTCCGATTGCTAAAAATTTTTCACCGATAGAAAGCTGCTTTATTCCTGAATGGCATGGCTATATTTTATGTACACGGGCAAAGCTGCGGGCAAAAGCTAGTTTTATATAAAAAGACATATCAAGATTGATTACCTTTAGTTAACTACCTAAACCAATGGAGTATACATAGAGTGAGATGTATCGTTACCTCGTTGTCATTGGTCTCGAGACACTGTCGGAAGTGGTTGATGCAGGGGTAGTGCAGCGGCGGCGCGGGCGTGGCGCGGTTCAGCACCACGGCCATGCCGCGCGCGCCGATCACGGGCTCGATGCGCTGTGACGGCTCGTCTACGGGAAAATAACACGTTACTTCTAAAAAGAGCTGTGGTGGCCAAGTGGTAATGGCTCCGACTTACGAGTTTTAGGTCGCGTTTATTATTACTTTGTGTAATTTATTTCATTACCACTGCTCTCAAAAACAGTGAAGGAAAACATCGTGAGGAAACCGCCATGTCCTAGAACCAAAAATTCGAAGACATGTGTGACATTCACCAACCCGCACTGGTGGATTACGGCCCTTTCCCTCTCCTAAAAAGGAGGCCTGAGTCCCAGAAGTGGGAACATTAAAAAGAAGGATGATGATGATCATGACTTCCAAAAAGACTGGCTTTTCCCGTAGCGTGGTCGGTACGCTAGGTAAGCGCGAAACTTTGCGGTGTTGATGGGCCTCTCAGTTGGAAAGCAAATGACAAGTGCCTGATGCAGTTGGTCTTACTGCCAATTGTTTAGACCTACTGCTGACCACCGATCCGTACAGATGTATCGTAACAGTTTCCTCATCTCAGACACCTAAATTATAATCGGACAAGGAGACCGCTGTAGCTTAATTGTTCCAGTCCTTCGACGTACGCGGAATAAACGACGAGGTGAAACGCTTAGTCCAGATCGTAGAGGTGTTACCAATGTTACGGTGGATACTCGCCGTACGTTAGGTTACGCGATGGTAGAAAGTTGATGTCGAAATCAACAAATTAAATAAAATAACGTTGTCTCATGGCTGCACCACATAGAGTTCAGTTCAGCAAAACAAACAACTATAATGTAACGACCTGACGCTGGTTGATGATGTGACTGTCTGTCACTAATTCCAAATTAATAACAAAATATTATATTTATCTTTGAACACCACGTCTGGCGACGTAGGCCACTTAGACCCTCATAAATCGTCCTTTTAATGTGAAAGGAACAATTACAAAAAAAGGAAATATTTTAGCACAATAGTAAAGAAATGGATGCAATTTCTAAAGATGGAACATGTGCACGCCGGGCGCGTCGTCGGACAAAGACGACCCAAACCTTTTAGAAACTATACAAAAATAAAGCAATAAAAAATAGTTAGCAAAGCGTGGGAATTGATAAGGGATACTGAGCCTTATGGCGAAAGGAGGCACGGGGTTGACTCGGATAGGATGAGGGACTTCGCGTGAGACGCTGGTAGGGGACAGACGTCGAGACACTTAGCGTCAGGGCCGCGTCGAGGACACACATCCAAGAGGATCTAGCTATACTAGCTGACTCAGTAGACATCTTAGGGCTATGTCCCGTTGTAATTCTTAGGAGTGCCAGTATTGTGATACAGTTTTAGATATTATAGGTGGACTGAGTCCAGTTTAGGCTTCTCAAATATTTATAGTACAGATCTGTGCGTGTGAGTCAGAGCACGAATGGATGGGCGTTGATTGTGATCTAGTGAGTAGTGTGTAAGTACGCGAGTGAATCTCAGCGGCTGTGTTGAAGACTGAATGGGTGAGTGTTGTGTGTTTTATCCTTCCTTATTCCATCCTATGACAAGGTAACCTGAGCTTGCGGTTGGTGTTAGGGACTCGGAGAAGGCCTTCCTTTGGAGTGAGTTGACATTGACTTTCCATCGAGTGGACTTGACACTTCCCGCCATACTTGGCGCAACTATGACTAAAACACTGCCAATTGAAGGTTGAACCGAATAAACATTCGTTACATGCTAAGGCCAGTTTGAACTGAGATACTGAGATCACGAACCACCAAACGTTAGCGACGGCTACCTCCCCCTAAGAACTGACTGACAGTAGAGTGATTTGCATTGCTCTTGTTATACGCACACTTCCAGGGAGCGGGGGTAGGCTTCACCAAGTACCCTAAACTGCATTGATAGTCGTTCTAAGGAACGCTAGGGAACGTATCTCGTTAAAACACACCCGGCCCCCGTAGGCCTCTTACTGATACAAAAAAATAATATTTAGCGAGACACGTAATTTGGACTCATCTCTGGAAACTCCGCAAGCTAGACGTAGCTCGGAGACACGTAGGTTATGATATCCTAACCTTTGGGTAGAGTAAGGGAGTGAGAAGTGTCGATAAACCACTTCAGCGTGTAGCAAGGCAACTGTAAATAGTTCTGCGACCGACTGACGATACGTCACGCTTGTTTAAGTTTTGTATTGTCTTAGTGAAGAGTGAGTAGGCCGTTATAAGGAGTCAATTGTAGAAGAAGTGTGTCCTATCCAATAGCAGAGGCCTCACAACCCTTTGCCGTAGGATTGGTCAGGACACGCACGAGCGAAACGGATTAAAGTGATATCCAAAATTGTTTAATTTGCAAATACAAGCGTCACGTGTTATATACCCTTTTGCAGCCCTCTCAGTCTCATAATATTCATAACTAAAAAGAAAAGTAGATTATCCTTCCTTATCCCTTGGATTTCCAACCCTATTTGATTTTAACTTTGTTTTTCTCAATTCCCCACCTAATCCCCTAGCTTTCTAAGTCGGGAGAAGGTGACATATTCCTTGGAAATCCATTACTGTCGGTGGGAGCTTGTCCATGTCACTGGTTGAAAGCTACAAGAGCGGGCGAATGGTGGCGCTCGCCCTCTTCTCTCTCTTCTAGGGGGAAGCCGACCTTCATACCTTCATGTAGGGAAATTCAGGAAAAACGAAAATTTTATCAGCCTAGGGTCTTATAGGAACAGTCACAATGATACAACTACATGCTTAGGGAAAAAATAAATTAAGATTTCTCAAGTTTTTCTTTGATTATTACTAAAGTAGGTACCAGATAAACGTGTAGTAACGGTCATTGACCTTCCTACATTTGTTGACATTCTTAATTTCAAAAACGGAAATAAAGACAAAGCTTACTTGAATCGACATGTATCCTGAACCTTTACATGATCTAGTAATGAAAAGCAGTACATTGTTTGTTTTTCGGGTACAGGTACGCAGAGATATTAAGAAAAGGTCAATGTACTTTATTCCACGGTTATCTGGCGCCGTCTATATTACGTTATTGAAGATGAAACTTTTTGCATGTTCGACCAGATCATTGTTATTTGAGCTGGACTTTAGTTTATAATAACTTACCACTCTTAACCCTCTCCACCAGTTTAGCGAGCGCGCTCTGCAACAGTTGCGCATGCTGTTGCTTGGTGTGTTCATGCAACCGCACTACGCGACACTCTGAGGCTCGTTGCAGCAACACGACGCCTGCTTCTGCGGCCGCACCTTCACCTTTACTTTCGCGGAGGATCTCCGTTGCCAGGTACAGGATTGTTGGTAGAATTGATAGTGCACCTGTAACATAAATTTGACTTCAAGGTCTTGGAGAGCAATATAAACAATTCGTTTTAGTATATGCGAAACCCAAAGCATGTGTCTAGTATTTTTATGTAAAGAATCTATGTACAAAATTTCATAACTGTATCATAAAAAATTACAAAGTTATAAGCTTGTTATGTCGGCAAAAATACATAATCATGTCATCAAAAATACATCACATGTCGGCGGTGTACAATTTGTGACCTTTTTAAATATTTTTGGGAAAAAATATAACATGGTGTAAAAACTATTGGAATCCATTCAGTTACTGATTCTGAACTAACATTTAGGTTTTACATATACTAAAAATAATGTTGCAGAAGTAGTTTTTGAGGGTCGAACGGCTAAGGCGTAAAGTTATCGGCACGAATATTGAGCGCTGGCTTCAAGTTGCGCAGAAGTCAAATATTCGGCCTCTTTAGTGGTGCGACGTGAGACGCGGGGGCGGGGAATGTCAGTGATTGGCTCGCCGCGCCATCGTGTCATAGACGTCACTCGCAATTCGTTCCCTGCGCTTGCTGCATGTATCTAACAACGACGACGATTGGTTCGCCAATGTATGGAATGCGCAAAGCGATCCCCACTCTGACGCCGAGCGCTCAATATTCGTGCCGATAACTATAACAGCCATATGAATGATGAATGTTAGATATATGCGATGTCGCAGTACTCTAAATATAAATAAAACAGTTTAGTGTAAAAAAATCAGTTCTACTAAACAGTCCAAAACTAACTCACCTTGAGGACTTGTCAACGACGGCAATTCGGACATGGCCGAAAGACTTTTCACCAACAACGTATCACCATGGACACCCAATCCTTTAGGCACCCCAATCACACCCACAGCACCGCCATGCTTCTTAGGCGACAAGGCAGGGAGCCTTCGAACCAAGAGACATAGGCACGCCTCTAGACAAGCGAAGACCACGGATTTGCCTGGAGGTAGGTCGCCTGTGGGACCTCCCTCGCCTAGAGTGTGGACTACTTCTAGCACAGATTGGGGTGTGGAACCGTCTGTGGCTTCGTTTGGTGCCAGTTCTGGGAAAGAAGAACGAAAGTTAAATTGAGAAATGAATGGGATTTTGTATAATACGCACAGCGGTCATAGAAAACGTCGTTCTTTCAGGAGGCTGATCAAAAATTCTCTTTTCTTTTTAAGGGTAGGAAATCACCAAATTACTTCTGCTCTGGAAGGAACGCGAGTTAATGTCAGACTTTTACCGACTTAAAATCACTCGTGTTCTTTCAGTTCCCCTTTGCCCAGGGCCACAGTAACACATTCGAACAGTTCCGTAGCCCAAAATTATTTTATTGTAATTTGCTTTTCTATAAATATATATTTTTTGTTCTCACAGTTAGTGATTTATTCCTTATACATGTTGTATTTAAGTTTATTTATTTATTACATCCTTATGCACAAAAAACTGTACAAAGGCGGAGGTGGCGGAGGGGGGTGTTTATTCTATTTTTTATTTCATTACCTTTAATTTTAGCCTGCATATTCGCATGCAGTTGCTCCCTGGCGCCATCTATGACTAGTTTCAGCACATCAGCGGCTAGCAGTAAGGCTTCGATGCTCTCCTGAGTGAGTCCCGTCCGGTGAATGATTTGGCACAGTTCTATAGCGAGAGATCTGAGAACCAAAAACATTATTAATTAAATAATAATTTAAAAGTTGCCCCACATTAGGAATCACTCATGTCAATGAGTTCATAAACATGTAAATTCGCTTACACAAGACAACTTTATGTAGGCCATACAAATATTTGTTTCGTGCGAGAATCGAACTTACGACACAGCGCAGCAGCCAATTGCTTAATCAGTGCGCCTACCGTGTACTTCATACATAGGCGGTTATCACACTGCCATGCACCCTGCAGCGTAGCTTGTAAGTATCTTCGTTTGTATAGAAAACACGCACAGTCCAACACACCGAAAATGCATCCTCGTGCGTTCAAGCAGATCACACGCCTACATGTAGAGAAAAATGCGCTCACGAGCGTGGGTGCGGGGAGACACGCAAGGTATAGCACACTGAGTCTTTTTCTAGTACCGTGCGTGACTTTGTATGAAATGAATGCATGTCTGCATGAATTAACAAAACGCGCGTAAGTGCGTGATTTTGTATAAAATGAGTGCGTGCCTGCGTGAATTTACAAAACGCGCGTGAGTGCGTAAATAACTCGCACGATAATGCAGATCTGCACTCCCGCAAGTACGCGCGTAGGTGAGTTGACACGAAACACGTAGCGTGATGCGTGGCAGTGTGATAATCGCCATAAAGTTAAAGTGAGACATGTCGGCATGCGAATGATTGCAACTTTTAATCTTTGTAATCGGCAACAACCAGTTTTATAGGGTTCCGTGCGCAGATTCATTTGATAACCACTAACGAAACCCTATTACTAAATCTCCGCTTTGCATCCAATCCGTCCGTCTGTCAGCGGGTTGTTTCTCATAAACCGTAAGAGGTAGAGAATCGGAATTTTTACAGAACATGTATTTTTATTGCTGCTACAACAACAAACAATAAAATGGACTCTCCATTACTAATGGACTCTATTTTATTATTTGTTTAACATAATGGCAATGCTTAAAGTAATAAAACATTTTTATATTTACGAATAAAGCATCCCGCGCCACGACACGACACAACACAATAAACTCATTGTGTTGTGTCGTGGCGCGGGATGCACCAATCAAATGACTCTGTTATAGATTACGTCATATCATAATAAGTTTTATAACCAATCAAGTACGTCAAAAGGCGACACGACACAACAAAATAATGTAAGCCCGGCTTCAGGATAGACTCCACACTCACTAACACTAGTACTAACATAACTTTGACCTTAACCTACACCGGTGGGAGCGAGAGGGAGTGACAGGCTTTTACTGACTAAAACCTACCCATGTTCGTGCCCTCTGCGATCTAGGCCCCCAGTAACTCTTACGAACAATAGTACAGATGGTAACAAACCTGTCTTTCAACAATCTGGCTCTGTTCTCCGGGGCATCAAGAAGTGTGACCAGAGACAAAAGCACAGAGATTATATTCTCGTCGGTCATATCCCGTTGCGCGCAGAGTGCTTCCGTGCAAATACCTAGAAGAAAAATATAGCAGTAAGTACTCGTATATTATAAGGATTAGATTATATTTATTATCAGCAATGCGGCAATTTTTTAAAGGTGAGAAATCATTCATAGTTATCAATATCTTACCAAATAATAGATGGAATCTCTCGTCGACTGGTTCGAAAAATTCAAAGTTGCCGTTTTCAGTCTTCGTAGATCTGTTGTCTAAAGTTGCTTCAGATTTGTCTGCTGAAAAACATAATGGACAGTATTAGAAAAAAAAAAAAAACACTATAGTAAAGTGAAAAAACTTAAAAAAATAAATTTTATTTTAGTTCATGCGTTACAGCCCGCTGATAGACAGACAGACGGATGTACGAGCAGGCAGCGAAAGCTGGGTAATAGGGCTTGTCTTCGGGTACACAACTATAAAAATCGGACATCAGAACTTAGGCCTTATCATGACGTGTTAAAATGTCAGGCGTGCAAGCGAGGTAGAGGGATGGAGATATAAATCCTATATAGCTCCATTTCTTTAACAATTCAGTTTAGGTCGTAAAATATCGCGTTAAGAGCAGGTGGTAAGCCCTCAGGTCACACTCACCCGCAGCATTATCCGTCTGTGGCTGTGCGATGCTAGCGTTGAACCTCAGCGACGCAGCGTAGAGTAGCGAGGGCCAGGCGCGCGCGTAGTGTTGCCGCGACGCCTCGGCTGTCTCGGCCGAGTAGAACGCGCCGCCACCGTGTGGCAGTTGGGACGCGAACTCTGTACACAACATCAATAAGGTTAATACGAGCTGGAGTCATCTATAGATGTGAAACTGAACTGACTGACTGGCATATCAACGCTGACATACAACTGATGTAAGCGAGCACTAAGAAAGGGTTTTTGGTAATTCTCACTTTTCATCCCATTAAGGATGAAAAGTGGGAATTCCGTTTGTATCTAAGTAAATATTTTTTCAGAACTACCTCCCGGGGACGTGCGAGCAATACACGTAAACAAGCCCGGCTTTTATGTGTAAATACTCGTACTTGACATCTAAATCATGGAACGTAATTAAATTAAATAAAAATTTAAACTTTAAACTCCGCGCGCTTCACGTAATCCTAGTAAAGCCTCATTCATAAGACACGATACGCTGATACCACTATGCAACTTAATGCAACGTTGCTCTGCGCGGTTCCACGAAAAAAATTTACGCGGTCTCCTATCTCGCTCTAACACTTAACAAAAAAACGAGATAAACTCTAGTGTGTTGCTGTCTCAATCGACGTGGTGGCTTTCGTATCTGGGTTTATCTAGCATCTCATTTTTCCCTATAAAAACGTAAAAATGTGAGTCTCAGTGAGTAAAATTTGATACTGTGTGCAAGCACATAATCGATTTTTTTTCTAATAAATGCCAGGCTTTCGAAAAAGTATGAATTAATTAAAATGTCTCGAGTATGTAAGTTTACGAAAAATGACTTGCGTAGTCCGTGTACGCAGTGATGCTTACTTCAAAGTTATTGTTAGCGGCTATTGTTGTAATAACCTCTGAAAGTACTGGTCCGATTGCTAAAACTTTATTCCTGATTGACAGGCTATATTTTATGAACGCGGGCGACCGATTGCCAATTGGTAATGGCTCCGACATACGAGTTGTGGGTCGCAGGTTCAAACCCTGCCAGGCGTATTACTTTGTGTAATTTATTTCATTACCACTGCTCTCAAAACGGTGAAGGAAAACATCGTGAGGAAACCGGCATGTCCTAGAACATAAAAATTCGAGGACATGTGACATTCACCAACCCGCACTGGGCACGCGTGGTGCATTACGGCTCATTCCCTCTCCTAGAGAGGAGGCCTGAGTCCCAATAGTGGGAACATTAAAAAGGCTGATGATAAAGTGTACATACCCGGAGGTAAACTCAATAGCGCATGATCCTTGAGTGCCGCGATCCAATTCTCTCCCAAGCTCTCCAGCTCAGGCTTTACCAGCTTCAATAAGCTCTCTCCTTTAGACTCGAACTCGCCGTACTCCTCATCTTCAGGGGTCTGCGGTTCAGCGTTGTCGATCTGGTTGTTGTTCTGGAGGAACTGGTTGCGCCATTTGGCCAGTTCTGCTCGGTTATTGAATGGCTTCGTGTCCAGATGCTTGACGTAGCTACCTGGGGCGCTGCCGTTACTTACCATTGCTACTATGTAAACCTGTGTGATGAAAACTAAGATTATGTTTCGGTAAAATAATATGATCATAGATTTTTTTTTCAGTGGGAAGTCATCTAATGACTCCTCCCACTCTGTATAGAGCGAGAGTGAGACGAGACGAGTATCAGACTTTTACTGACAAAACCCACCTATATTCTCTCAGTAGCCTTTTGCGTATCAGTGCCACAGTTCATTTGAACAATCCCGCATCCCTGGCAGGCTACATTGTATTTTTTTTTTTAATGAGATATCAGATAGCCACTTGCTCCATTAAAATACTGACAGGTGCATCCGTTTAGACTGAAAGCGAATCCTAACATAATAGGAAATAGCTATCATTAGCTATATTCATTAGCATTCTGCTAATGAACATTGACGTAAAGAAAAATGAAAATGCAATTTAAAAAAAGTTCAAGTCACTGCAAATTACGACGGAAATTTAAATCATGGACAATTAATGAATTTTTTTTTTAATAATGGATAAGCTCGTGTTTGACCATAATCTCACCTGATGGTAAGCGATGAAGTGGCCGACGATGGAGCACGCTTGCCTAGAAGCAATCTATTCACTCTTGACTTAATGACCCCTAGGTTATAGCTATCAGCAAACACAGACTCCGGCAGAAAATTCCATTCCTTAGCTGCACGCATAATGAATGTACTCCCAAAACGCTTTGTACGTATAGGTGGGATGTGTTTAGACTGTTATGTAGTGTCAAATTCCATTACTGGGGCCAGGGTTATCCGAAAGGGCGCTCGAGCCCCGGTATGAAGGCTAGAAGGAACGGGGTGGGTCTTTTAGTCAGTAAGAGTCTGACACTATCTCCCGCTCCGCCCAAGAGCGGGGGATGTCAATGCATGATTTTTTCACACCATAAAAAAAAAAAAGTGTTAAATTCCATACGAGACTTACCTCAGCCCACGCTTTCAAAATGGACAACTTCTCCAGTGTTGCCATACTCTCGTTGTAAATTAAAGTGGTGTTGCCTTTAGTGTTTAGTTTATCTAAACTTGAGACCAGAAGTTGGTGAACTCTGAAAATAGATAAAAGCATTTGAAAACATCTACTAGTATTAGTTACAAGTTTCTCGCGTTAATAAAATAAAATTTTCAACTTTTGACAAACATTTAGTGCTTGTAAAACACTGGCTACCTCTCAGTTATGGTACTAACTATAACATCATAAACAACAACTTTTGTTCAATGACTTTTAAAATATGATACAATATTTTAGTTCATCAGATTTTCAGATTTTCAAAAATATTTAAGTTAAACGTTCTAAATATTACGAAGTCTATGCGAAGCAAGCGATAGTACAACAACAGAAGGGGATTAGGTTGCGGGGGTGCTTGATGCGCTTGCGTCGCATCATACAGACGTAGGTAGGTATAGCAAAATACAGAGTTGAAATGTGTTAGAACAACGAAACCTTGAAGGTTTGTTTTTGGTAAATATATTAAGTTTTGTAAAAAGTGATAGAACAAAAGTTGTTGTTTATGGTGGTAGTAATGCAGTACTGCAAGGTTGTTAGTGCTTTAAAAATAACCCTGTGTTGTTCGAGATTAAGATTTTCTTTTCCTTCCATACCAAGCATAAAAACAAAATTTAAACTTATAAAAATACTGCACACAAAAAAAGAAATACAACCGAAAAGAGAACCTAATACAACAAAATACGAACCTTCTAAGATCATTGATATCCCTAGCGACGCCGCATCCGATCCACGCCGAGCACACGTCACAAGCGGCCGCGGTCACGTGCGACGCTGTGTCGCCGGCAAACGCGGGACGTACTGCGGCACCTACCTATAACAAACAAGTAGTTGCGTGTATTAGAAGATTGTCCTTGAGTAAACCATTGATTAGTACACGGTGGAAAAAAGGTCTGAAGAATTTTTTGGAAGAATCACCACGGCCCTGGACGCAAGAGGCAATTAAAGGAAAAAGAATGGCTTTTAGTCAACTTTGCTAGTTTGATAACCCTATCATGTGACTCAGTGTGGGTTGGGGCGATGTCTGCCAGGACAGCAAAAGTTTTCATGACCCTCGCAATTAACAACCTAAGGAACATAGGTGAGCTTGACTCGTTTTTGGTTCTACGACATGGCGGTTTTCTCACGATGTTTCCCTTCACCGTTTTGAGAGCAGTTATGATGAAATAAATTAAAGCGACTGTCTGGGTTTGATACCGCGACGTGCAACTCTAAATCGGGGTTGTTAATCATGTATCAAGACTCAACAAAAAAATGACAAGACGTATTTTGCGTTGAAGAAAATAATCAAAATGATGTATTCTTCGACCAACCTGCGCCTGATACTGTTCCAGCAACAGATGCCCGGGGAAGTCAGGCTCTGGTGCCCTAGCGTACTGCTGTATGATCATCTGCAGAGTCTTGAGCCCGCACAGTCGCAGCGCATCTGATTCCCCTGTAGCGCCCACGAATGCCATCCGGACGAGGTCTGATAGGTAGAGGGATAAGTAGTCGCCTGGAAGAAGAAATTATAAGTAGTCACACTATCATACTAATATTATTAAGGCGAAGGCCTCCCAAAAGATGGGCCGATGACCTGGTGAGAGTCGGGGGAATGCGGTGGATGCGAGATGCACAGGACTGTTTGTTGCGGCAACACTTATCACTTGTGGGAGACCTAGATATTTTTTATCCTGGTAATATTTTCCCTTGGAATAATTTTACACTTTTACGTGAGCGAAGCCGCCGACTGAAGGACGGCTAGTGCAAAAAAAAGAAGTAATAGGAAATTTTCATGTAGTAAGACGTATTTTTCTGCCTGTATCCAAGCTCAGATGTTGATGTTGGCTACAATAAATATCCAGACCAAACAAACTACTGATAGCGCACCGTACTGCAGTGTACTGCAGCACTTGTAAACTAATAAGGGTGATGTTTTTCAAGGGGTGTGTGTAAAGTATAAATGGGTTTTTATGATGGTACGTCGGTGAGTGTGTGGATGAAAACACAAGGAAGTGAGAAGCCAGGGTACAAGGGGAAATTCGTCGAACTTATAAGCTATCTACACTAATATTATAGAAGTAAAGTTTGTTTTTTTATTTGTAGGAGGTAACCTCTGAAAATACTGGTCCGATTTCAAAAATTTTTTCACCAATAGAAGGCTGCTTTATTCCTGAGTGATAAGCTGTATTTTATGTATGCGAGCGAAGCCGCGGGCAAAAGCTAGCTGTGTATAACTTAAAAAGCACAATTTCTAATTAGTTTTCTGTACATACCCTCTGGATTATTCTGTAACTTTTCCTTGGCTTTGACGAGGTCGAAGTGTGCGCTGTCGCCCGTCGCCTCGCAAGCACCCATTATCTTCTGAATGCACTCCATTGCAAATACCTGAAAGGAACCATAACACAAATTGTGAAGATTTCACTTTCATATAACAGTAACTACTGCTTTAACAGTTGTGGCAACCTCCACAAAGGCTCACGACTAGAATATACTGGCTCAAAGAAATATTGCTGTTCTTATTTTTTATATTATTTGTCAATTGTGTAACTTTCACTAAATTACCTACGAATAAAATATATTTACAACTCGAATGCTGCATTTATATTTATAATTACAAAGTACGCTGTGAATATTACCAACGACAGGTAAAGTGGTGACCCCAACGTGATATCAGTAAATACAGACGAGCTGACAGGCTATGTTGAGTATTCTTTCATCAATTAAACTATCAGAAACATCCAAAAGAAACCCTTTTACATAACTACATACCCTGGTGGGCCATCTAGATTGGACAGCAGGATGGGTAGACTGTTCAGATTCAGCGTGGAACTCAGCCTGATCGTCATCTCCTTCAGCGTCGAAGTCCGTTTCAGGATTGTTACTGTCCTCTGCAAATATAAGGAAAAGTAAACTTTAAGTATACTAGGATAATCATAGGAGACGTCCCGGGCATCGGGAGTCGCAAGGTGAACCCCGGCCACCCAAAGCGTGGGCTTGCGGACGACGAGCAATGGATAGCTCGCTGTCCGGTAAAGACCGAGCTATAGTTGTCGATAGCGCGTTCCATGCGCGCCTCAAAGAAATATCACATCTTTGCTCATTCATCTTTTCTTTGGCCTCCTTCCCCCTGTCCATTCACTAACATATAGATTTGTAACATGTGTCATCTCTTCTCTTCACAAGACTATACCAACGTAAACGATCCCTTTCAAGTTTCCAGTCGCTGGGGCCACTTTCACACTTTCTGTTAATTCTACAATTATTTTATTATTATGCAGCCGTTGTGTCCAACTGTAGGGCAACGGCCTCCCTACCGCGTCGCCAGCTTCTACTTCTCGGCATGCGGCATATTTATTTAAACTTCATGTACAGTAGTGGATCTTACAGGCAGACTTAATGCTAAAAGGCATTCTCTAGCAGTCAACCTTTGGGATATACAAGACAACACTGTGGTAGATGTGCATAATACATAGATAAGTAACAGATATTTTAGGGCAGCAGGCAGCACGTCATCGTGTCCGCTGTCCAGGAGCATTACCTAATCTAATAGTGAGCACTCTCTTAGCCAGCGCCAGCCAGTCCCGCACGGTGCGGTGCGTGGCGGCGGCCAGCAGGCAGCACGTCAGCGTGTCGCGCGCGTACGACAGCGCCAGCGGGTCGCGCTCGCTGTCCAGGAACGCGAACAGGGCGCCGGGGAGACCCGTCTCGGTGATTACGACACCTGTTAAAAAATATAAAAAATTGTAAAAAAAAAACTGCAATACAGGGATATGAGAAAGATAAATAAAATCTGTGTTTAATCTTATGTGCTTGACCAGATAGACAACACGGTGCGGGTACGGGGACGCTTGTAATTGTGCGCCACCATAATAACGCTCGCGTTTATCTCGAACTAGTTTGAGCTTCACGCGCGTGGTGGCGCTCGCCGCGCACTCCCTCGTTACAAAGAAACGAGCCATGACGAGAGTAGCCCGCGCGCTCCCCGCGTCTATCAGCCCCCGCCGCTTTTCGCGCCCGCCCCGCGCCCGCCTCGAGCCCGCTCTTCCTCTATGGACGCTCAAATGAAGTTCATATAATCTTATGAACCAATCAATCGAGTACGTCTCACCGCGCACGCATATACATTGTCCAAGCACTAACTAGTTAAGACAGTACAGTAAGAAAACCTTAATAGTCACACTTTGATCAACAATTTCGGAGCGTGTAACACCCTGTTTCGATGTTATACATATTTTTTCACCTACCTATATAGAGTGTTTTTATTAATAACTAGCTTTTGCCTGCACGGCTTCACCCCCGCTCTTTCCTGCTCCACCCTACTATACCCTACTGTACTCTACGTTACACTACCCTACTCTACTCTACCCTACACTACCCTACCCTACTCTACTCTACCCTACACTACCCTACTCTACTCTACTCCACCCTACACTACCCTACTCTACTCTACCCTACACTACCCTAATTTTATTTTTTTATTTCATAAGAACTTTCTCCTCACAATAACAAACACAACAAAAAAGAATTAGCGAAATCGGTCCAGCCGTTCACGCGTGACGGCGTGACCAAGGGCATTATATATTCATTTATATATATACAGGGTTATTTGTAAAACACTAACAACCTTCCAGAACTGTATTACAAACATCATAAACAACAAATTGTGTTCTATAACTTTTTACAAAACATAACACATTTACCAAAAACAAACCTTCAAGATTTCGTTGTTCTCTCTAACAACAACATTTCAAGTCTGTATTTTGTTGTATCTACTTACGGCTCCCGCACACTGTTCTCGTAATAATAGTAAAAAGGCTTCCGAAACATTGTCATTACACTTAGTAAGTATTCGCATCATTTCCGTGAATATTGATACACCATCAAGTAAAGATAATTACGTCCGCACTGCCGAATTTCGCTACAAGAACACGTATACCGCGAGGCAAGCGCAAGGCGACCGACCAACTAGTGAGGGTCGCCCGTAAATAGGTCAAGTTCATGTTCAGCTATCTTCCGCTATTGTACTATTGCTTGCTTCGCATAGACTTAGTAATATTTAGAACGTTCAATTTAAATATTTTTGTATGAAAATCTGATGAACTAATATGATAAATTTTTAAAAGTCATGGAACAAAAGTTGTTGTTTATAATGTTCTTAACATAGTCCTAAGAGGTTGCTAGTATTTTACAAATAACCCTGTATTTATAGATTATTTACATCTAGCTTTTCCCAGCGGCTTTACCCGCGTAAAAGTAAAAAATTATCCCAAGGGAACATACTCCCAGATTAAAAAGTATCCTATGTGCTATTCTAGGACCCGGGTACCAAGTCTCATCAAAATTCGCACATGTACTATCACTTGCAAAAGTCCATAAGAATTCTTAAAACTTATTCGTTTGACGTTTAGTTTGACTTACGACCTTTTATTTTCAAGTTTCGCCAACAAATGATTGAAATTCACAATTTCATCAACTTATCATAAGTCAAGATGGCCCAGTGGTATAGGCATACAGATTGAAGCGCAAATCAGCGTGCCGCAAGTTCAAATCCCACGCAATTATTGACTTTTTGTAAGTTCTTACCCGATTGGAAGTTATGTATTTGCATTACATATATTAAATTATTCTTTAACTTGTTCACACATTTCTTAGAGTTAGAAAGGTAGATCACAAAAAAACTAAATAAAGAATTAGATTTCTGCGAGGTAGACATGAGTTTTAACTTAACCGAAATGAACTGTCGTTTGGTTGTAGTTGTTGGTTAGTGACGTGAGGTTGACAGTATTGTAATATTCGCAAAATGCAGGCTAATATTAGTATTGAAGTGAGGGCGACTATCATTGGGCTGCATAAAAGTGGTCTTAATAAAACACAAATATCTGAAGAAACCGGACTGAATGTGAGTATAATAGCTATTAATGAATTGTAACTTTATTACAAATTAATCTTCTAATTAAAACGTATGCCATTTATGAATCCATTCATCGTATCTTTATGAGGTTTAAAAGAGAAATACGTAAATCGTTGGGTTTATTGGATTGGTTATTGGATTAATAAATGCAGTTTTATTTTAAAATTATATTCAATAATTATGATTATTAACATTTTATATAATGAAAATGAAGTGAAGTAGGTATAGCTGCCTAATATATATATTTTTTTTATTTTAGAAAAATACTGTAAATCTTTGGCTAAAAAGATATGAGGAAGAAGGTAGCCTTGCTAGTCGAAAGAGAAGTGGGAGATCGAAGCTTATTAGCGAGGCGCAGCGACGACATATGGTGGACGTATACGAAACGAATGGTTCCGCACCAACGAGACATTTTGCGGAATTATATGACACCTCGATGGATACTGTTCGCCGTGCACTTCACGCTGAAGGCGTGCATCACAGAAAACCTGCTAAAAAGCCGTACTTGACAGAGAGGCACAAACAAGAACGATTACGTTTCGCACTAAATATTTAATGTTAACTAAACTAAATGGCCTACCATTTTATTTTAACATATCTGTGATTATTCGTTAACAAACACTGTATTATATTGTGTTTACTTTCGTTTAAAACAGCTATATCTTTTAACTTGTGCCATCGCCTCATCTTAAGAATGCAGTGAACTCGCTATCAATTTTGTTGACAATAATCATGAGTCTATTTCGTTTTTTATTCTTCTACCCGCACTGTTTTAACATAATACTATAGTTCAATTTATTTTTCTCATCTAATTGACGATTATCTTGTGAGAACTAAAGTTCTTTTAACAGAAATTGAGGTTTGGTTTCAATCTTCTTTTCGTCAAGAAAATGAACAATTAAGCTATGACCTCAATACATTCATTGTGACGTTACACAAAAATAAAATGTTTACAAAGTCCAAATCATATATCACTTTTCAATAAATAACTGGATATAAACAATTACCTATATTTTATTTTATTAAAATTTGAATATCCGTTCATTGTTACGTTATTCATATTATGAATGGTCTAAGTGGGTATACTTCCAACAAACAATCTTAGGCGTAACATAGATAACGGTTACAAGATAACTTTTTGTCTAGGTAACAATTCGACGTCACAATTCTCATAAATGTTTAATTTGTAAATATAAAGAATAAACATTTTTATTAAACACGTCTTTTTATTTCCACCTTATAACATCGAAAAGATGTAACAACTAAATAATTGCAAATTACGAATGTGATTCTTCTTGTGGTTAATAGATCACATTCGTAATTTGCAACTATTTAGTGCAAAAAATGCAATAGTATTTTTCATAGAAATAAAAAAAAACAACTATATCAATATAGATTGGGAATTTTCAAAGTAAGAAATAACTGCAACGGACCGACCATGATTTGAACTCGGGTTACGTGATTTGCGAATCCAACACTTAGTTCACACGGCTACCAGCACATGACGTATTTGCACGAATTTTATCAATGCTACCATATAGCTCAGTGCGACGACAGTTCCTTAGTGTGTGTTATCTGTGGAATGTGGATACTCATACATGCGCACACATACGCACGGAGTATCGCGCTCGCTCGGTTCGTAGCAATGTAATCTTTAGCGTTCCTATGGACTTTTGCGGCCTTACTGTACACATACAAACTTACGCCTTTATTAATATTAGTGTGATTAAGTGTATGGACTTACCACAGTAGGGTTTAGCAGGTACATGATCTTTAGCCAATAGCGCGTATTTGCAGACTTCAGCGGCTTCTTTTTGCGACAGCTGACGGAGACAGCAGAGCGCCGCGCGGCGAACTGTCAGCTCCGAACTCGATAAATCACGCTGAACAGATAGACAGATAGATGGTTCGGAAAAACAGTATATAATAAATGATATTAATTTTGCAAATAGGTTTAAAAAAAAAACACTTTTACACGTCAATTTTTTTTTCGTCAGTTTAAACTAGATGAGGCCGGTGTTTCCTAGCTGACTACCCTCAGAAGAAATACCGAAACAAACTCAGGAGTCAGTCTTTAGAGTAAACATGTAATGGCCAGATCATATGAGAACTATGCAGATTAGTGTCTCAGATTGTCTTTTGAAGAAAGACCCTTGCCAACCGATATCGAACCTTGCCAAGTAAAATCGTTACTCTCTTACATAACTCACACACATTGATTTTAAAATGTCTTCACACATCAATCATATCAAACAATTACATGCATTTCTGAATTCATTAGCTTTTTTTTTAACTTTAATCACTTAAAAACCAAGTAACTGATCACAAAACTTAAAAAAAAAAAATCTAATATAAAATATAAATCTAATAGAACATTAGCCGTTACTAGAAATTTGAACTAAATTGAAATAAGCATCATTAATTAAAAATCGTGATTTGCGCAACTTCACTGCGCATAAAAGCACATCATAGAAGACACTCGTAATTTTCGTAAACTTACACATCATATTGATATTTTTTGTCAAAAAAAAAATTATGAATTGAAGCTGCTCGAGCAGAAGCAGGGCTTTTTATGAGTTCATCTCTTTATTTTGTTAAATGATCGGAGAGATTACGCTCAGAGCGGCCACATTGCATAATGCATGTCATAGGTATCTATTTATTTATTTATTTATTTATTGAAACTTCATGCAACACAAAGGTACAAAGGCGGAGGCGGCAGGGGGATCGTATCTTATGAATGAATTTTAACCTTTCAATCGTGGAAATTACAGACACAATAAAAAGACAATAGGTGCGCGAACGCCGGCGTTCGCTTGGGGTTTAATGAATCTTCGCAAAGAACACGAAATGGCAACTTAACGTAACCTCGTAGGCGCACGAAGTTTAAAGTTTAGATATTTATTTAATTTAATACATTTGTTGTGTTCTATGATTTAGATGTGAGGTATTATTTATTTGTACATGAAAGCCGGGCTTATTTACTTGTATTGCTCGCACGTCGCTGTGCCTAAGACACGGTGTATACCGCAACATCATAATATTGTACTCACACAGAGATGCGGCACGAGCGTGTGCAGGTTGATGTGATCGGGCGCGAACATCTGTAACTGCTGCAGACAGCCCAAAGACACGGTGTTTACCGCCACATCATAATATTGTACTCACACAGAGATGCGGCACGAGCGTGTGCAGGTTGATGTGATCAGGCGCGAACATCTGTAACTGCTGCAGACAGCCCAAAGACACGGTGTTTACCGCCACATCATAATATTGTACTCACACAGAGATGCGGCACGAGCGTGTGCAGGTTGATGTGATCGGGCGCGAACATCTGTAACTGCTGCAGACAGCCCAAAGACACGGTGTTTACCGCCACATCATAATATTGTACTCACACAGAGATGCAGCACGAGCGTGTGCAGGTTGATGTGATCGGGCGCGAACATCTGTAACTGCTGCAGACAGCCCAAAGACACGGTGTTTACCGCCACATCATAATATTGTACTCACACAGAGATGCGGCACGAGCGTGTGCAGGTTGATGTGATCAGGCGCGAACATCTGTAACTGCTGCAGACAGCCCAAAGACACGGTGTTTACCGCCACATCATAATATTGTACTCACACAGAGATGCGGCACGAGCGTGTGCAGGTTGATGTGATCAGGCGCGAACATCTGTAACTGCTGCAGACAGCCCAAAGACACGGTGTTTACCGCCACATCATAATATTGTACTCACACAGAGATGCGGCACGAGCGTGTGCAGGTTGATGTGATCAGGTGCGAACATCTGTAACTGCTGCAGACAGCCCAAAGACACGGTGTTTACCGCCACATCATAATATTTTACTCACACAGAGATGCAGCACGAGCGTGTGCAGGTTGATGTGATCGGGCGCGAACATCTGTAACTGCTGCAGACAGCCCAAAGACACGGGGTATACCGCCACATCATAATATTGTACTCACACAGAGATACGGCGCGAGCGTGTGCAGGTTGATGTGATCGGGCGCGAACATCTGTAACTGCTGCAGACAGCCCAAAGACACGGTGTTTACCGCCACATCATAATATTGTACTCACACAGAGATGCGGCACGAGCGTGTGCAGGTTGATGTGATCAGGCGCGAACATCTGTAACTGCTGCAAACAGCCCAAAGACACGGTGTTTACCGCCACATCATAATATTGTACTCACACAGAGATGCGGCACGAGCGTGTGCAGGTTGATGTGATCAGGCGCGAACATCTGTAACTGCTGCAGACAGCCCAAAGACACGGTGTTTACCGCCACATCATAATATTGTACTCACACAGAGATGCGGCACGAGCGTGTGCAGGTTGATGTGATCAGGCGCGAACATCTGTAACTGCTGCAGACAGCCCAAAGACACGGTGTTTACCGCCACATCATAATATTGTACTCACACAGAGATTCGGCACGAGCGTGTGCAGGTTGAAGTGATCAGGCGCGAACATCTGTAACTGCTGCAGACAGCCCAAAGACACGGTGTTTACCGCCACATCATAATATTGTACTCACACAGAGATGCGGCACGAGCGTGTGCAGGTTGATGTGATCAGGCGCGAACATCTGTAACTGCTGCAGACAGCCCAAAGACACGGTGTTTACCGCCACATCATAATATTGTACTCACACAGAGATGCGGCACGAGCGTGTGCAGGTTGATGTGATCAGGCGCGAACATCTGTAACTGCTGTAGACAACCCAAAGCCTCGGATCTTGCTCCAGCGCCGCATTCACCTAGCGCTGCGCACGCGCATACGAATCGGCCTACCGCTGTCACTGTAAGAGATAAAAATAGAGTAATTATATGAAGTGAAGAGGTCGTTGTACTCATCAATATGAACCACTTTTACGACGGAATAATAGGATCATTTGTTGCGATCAGGATTCATTACGAACGCAAGAGCGTTGCCCGTCACCAGTCGGCGAAACACCCGAATGCCCGTTCGTGCAGCATCGGTAATCAAGACAAGCCGCCGTCAGTCATCTCGAATTCTTGACACTGAGAGGTTACGTGCGCGCGCCTAATGCTCCGACGCAGAAGACCCCTGTACGTATCAGCCAAATAGCTACCCATTCATTTAGCAAGATACATCAGGAGACCAAATTCCCTCAAACTATCAAATTGTCCAACAAGTCCCGTGTCACGAGAATGTGTCGTAAAATGTTGGGAGGCAAGTTGCAGGACACTGGGTAACGTTGCAGCGTTACATAGATTAAGCATTGCGAGTCATGTTGTAGGATATTGTCCCCCAACGTATCTAAGGTTTAAACCGAAAAATAAGTTTTGCTTTTTGCATTTCAAGTTAAATAAATGTAGGAAGCAGCTGATTTCTTTTCAGCAACGAGATTAGTGTGACACGTTGGTAGAATCTAATCTTTTCCACAAATGACACCTAAATATGTTGCAAAAACAGAAACGACAAGCCACAGAACATTACGATGGTCATAGGTTGACAGCACGTAACTGTAATGTATAGAATTTTACAGGAGAGGGAAAAAACTGTATAATTTCGAAAATAAATTTAAAAAAAATGAAATAAAAAAGTAGTTGGTAGAAAATCAAGTTATCTATTGATATAATTTAAAAAAATTAAATACCCACATAGGTTTTTTATTAATTATTCAATATACAAACAGTTGCGAGTAAACAATATTAAAAAATCCTCACTTCTGACGAGTTACGAGCAGTCAACGTACACTTGCGAGGTGTCAATTTAAATAAGCACTATTTTATTAAATTGAAACAATTAAATTTGCGACTAATTATCGTAAATAAGAGTGATAATCAGTAGGTATTACAGTTTTAGAAGCTTGCAAGTCATTAAAATTTTATAAAGTTTAACATTTTAAGAACTCGCATAAGTTCTTAAAATGTTGCTCGTAGGTTGTTACCGGAAAATTAATATTTCTTGGCCTCATCATCATCATTATTTCAACCAAATCGTCGTCGTTCACTCTTGGACATAAGCCTCCCTCCCCCAAGTGTCGCAATAACGGCCAATCATGTGCGTCTCGCATCCCTCGGATTTCCGCAACCCTCACCTGGTCATCGGTTGTGGAAGGCCTACGGAGGAGCTCAGTATAATGCTCGGTGACCTCAGTAGAGCTTCCGAAAGAGTGGGATATAAAATGAACATGGACAAAACCAAAGTCATGGTAAACATCCATGTAGCACCCACTCCTATCAAGATCGGAGACTCTACACTCGAAGTTTTGGACTACGTTTACCTAAGACAGACTGTTCAGTTAGGTAGGTCTAATTTCTAGAAAGAGGTTAATCGTCTAATCCGACTCGGCTGGGCAGCTTTTGGGACTGCGCGGTATCTTATTGTCCAATATACCAGTGTCTCAAGATGAAAGTCTATGACTGTGTATGTGTGTGTTGCTAGTGACAATGTGCCTCATCAGTAGGTTTAAAGTCAACCAAAGGGCAATGGAAAGGATTATGCTTGAAGTTTCCTTGCGTGATTACATCGGAAATGAAGATATCCGCAGGAGAACCAAGACTTCTTGGCCTGCTTGGCAACAAAGAATAGTTTTGTTGCTATCTGGTTTGTACAATAAAACTTTAAGATCTGTGACAACAGGATCTACTTTTTTCTTTTCAAGCCTGATACTTTCATGACGCATCACTTTTGGATTTTGTTAAAATTTGACGTCGTATGGGTCTTATCGTGATTTCCAAGTTATGCCTGCATATTGGTGATAGATGGAACATAAATAGCGTCATATTTTTTTATGCCACGTTCGATGGCAGCATGATGCTATCCACTTTCATCTGCTTTTGCTCAGGTTCTAGACATTAGTGGTAAATAACCACATTATTCACAGCAGCAAAGTTGGCTAGAGCATTTAGCTACTAATACTGCATTCTATTTTGATAGGTGCACAACCGTCACTCTAAATAATGATAGGTTTTGTTACAAATTCGCCTTCAGAATTGGAAATCATATCATAAAGCTAATCTAATATGCATCTAACAAAAACTGATGCCTGACCCTGTCTGAGTATCAGAGTTGACTTCGGAAAAGCTTGCTCCTATAATAAGGACATACTTTCACAGAACATACAAGATGTCTAAGACAACACATTTTCCTTCATCTGCCTCTTATTTATTTGTTTTCCTCGGCTGATGATATTTTTATTGCTGTTCCGATATTTGTTTAGTATGGTAGCTTAATCTTATTCTGTTATTGCGAACAGCATTTTGCGTTGACACCTTGTAACTCGCGCACTAATGAGCTCAGGTTGATACTTTTTCTTTGTGGGTTGTCAACTGTAGAATAAATTGTTCGAGTGACATTTTTTGTTTATTACGAGTTATCAATAGGAAGATTTGGCGCTTAATTTCAAAATTTTTGATGTGCATAACTCATTTTGCGAAAAAATGTGGGTTACGAGTTGTCAACGTATGACCATTTATCTAAATAAATCTGTGGTTTATGTTAGTCCATAGGCAAAGGTAAGAGTACTAAAACTTTTTTGGCTTCGATACCAAGTCTTTTAAGCCCTGTCATTATAGAATACAGTCACTTTATTTTCTATAACCATACGGATGTTGTTTATCATTCTAATGCTTTTGCAGTATTTGGCAGCAGATGTCTCGAGGCAGACTACAATAAAATTCTCAGCACTATTTTACATCTGACATTGCGTCTGTTTCAATAATTCCACATAACTATTGCCCAGTTATGCAGACACTTGAGATACAAAACTACACCAATTTTACATCACATTATAGAATCAATTTGCGAGTAATTAAAACGGCCATTGAACTTCATTCGAATAACCCCCGCCAAACACTTCCAACTCATTTCCTCACTCAATTAAACTATAGATACAAATCAACTCTTTCTTACGAATCCAATATTATCTAATTTACCTTTTTTTTTCGATGGGAAAAATCATCCAATGACAACCTCCGCTTTTGGGCGAAGCGGGAGATAGTGTCAGACTCTTACTGACTAAAAAACCCATCCCGTTCCTTCAAGCCTTCATACCGGGGCTCGAGCACCCTTTCGGGTAACCCTGGCCCCAGTAGGCTTCGACCCGGCTGGGCCCCTGCTGTTGCTGACAACTCCTCGAGGCGCGCGGGAACAGCGCGCGCCGTCGACGACTTGGGCTTGGTTCGGACAGTTATCGGACGGCTGGACAGCGAGCTACCCATTTCTCACTGTCCGCAAGCCCGCGCCTACGGTGGCTGGAAATCGGGATCGGAATCCCGGCGGCGGTGAGAGCGCCGTTGCCTGATGCGGTCGGTCTCCTACTTAGCGAGCATTACTGCTTCTATCTAATTTACCTTGCAACTCTGGTCCAACAACAGTGATCAAAGCCGACAGTAGTCTTCCAATGCTGCGGTGTAGGTCCTCTTGGAAGGGAGGCGCGCTGAACAATAGCTTCAAAGCTAGGTTGAGGGTAGACTCCACGTGGCCGCGGAACATTGGTCCGGAGGCGTCTGCTAGCACTGAGAGGGCGTGGAGGGACCATACCTAAAAAGAGGAGCAGGATTAATTGCATTGAAGAAGAAAAAAATACTCGTACGAAAGTGTTGTCAACAAAATTGACGGGGCCAGTTAGGGTCGATGCCTGCCAATGCTGCAGATTATTCGAAGGGGTTACTGTAGCCCGAGCAACTGAAGGAACACTGAGCGGGAGAAGTCATTTAATCATCACTCACATAAAAAAAAACTTACTTGTAACTCAACAGCAGCCGTATCTTGCGCGAGTGCCCTCAACACTGGCAGCGCCGTAGCGCTTGACGTCGCGCCTCTCGCTCGCTGTACAGCGCCTACAGCGGCTGCAGCTGCTGCACGTACAGACCTATAGTATAAACAGGAGATATTTTGTATTAGATTAAAATTATTAAGAGTGGCTTTTGCATGGTAATTCAATTTATTCGAAAGCAAACTTAATAAAAAAATAGCGACATTTATGGCGTCACATAGGAACTAATAATTCGAAATCTTGCATCGCGCAATTAGAGTTCTCCATGCCATTTGGACATAAACAACAGCCCGAAAACAACTATCGACCCTTTCCGTTTCCTTCACCTAACTATCAACCTTATGAAACCATTCTGACATTACACATATTAATAAGAATAATTAAATAAACGTACCTGTTAACTGCTGTGCGAGCTAAAGCGATCACTTTTTCAGATAAAGCTTGGCTTTCTGCTTCAGTGATACACCCGCATAGTCGGCCGGCGCAAGACGCAGCCGCGGCGCGGACAGTGGCGCTGTTTGCCGAGAGACCATTCTGTGAAAAGTATAGAGGAATTTAAATGTGAAACACCAGTAGGCGCGCACTTTAAACCCATACGATTACCGTGACAGCAAACGGCATGACGCTGACATGCCATGACGGCAAATGGCATGACACTGACATGCCGTGACGGCAAACGGCAAGAGAAAGAAACGAAAGAATGAAAAACAATTTATTTACGAGAAATAACGCAATATTAGATTACAAATTAAACACTCTAGGGGAAAATATGCTATGACACTGTCATGCTGTGATCTCTCTACTATGCCCCCACTCTCTATTTCTTTGTATACACGCGCGTATGCTAACATAAATGTTTTACATCTGCCGGACGTCCTGTGACGGCCAACTTTTTTTAACATTGTTATTTTTAGTAAATTATTCACATTGTACCATTTTTTTATTTTATTTAACGTGGCATAAAATAATATTGACGATCAAACATAAGAAAATTCTCAAGGCCAATGAAATATAACTCTTTACGACGCCATATTCAATAAAAAATTACAAACAAACAACTCACAATAACAATCTCCGTAGCAATATTCTTCACAGCCTCCTGTCCTAACGAACTCTTGAGTTCAGCCAAGGTCCTCAATGCCAACAGCAGAGCAGTGTAAATGTTCACTTGTATCGCTTCTTGACGAGCGCCTTTAGACATTTTGATACATTCCGCGAAATGCTCTAGCATTTGTTGTCTGTGGAATGAAAAAGATAATCTGTAGTCTCTTAAAATATTCTTCTAGGAAGGGGTTTTTAGGGAATTTCTTCGTTCAGCTGTTTTAATTATTCGCAAATTGGTTCCTAGTGCATATTGTGTTGTAAAATAATAATAATATACCACAACTACCACACGTTGGTTTAGTATTGTATCTCAAGTGTCTGTGCAACTAGACAATATGTGGAGTCATTGAAACCGACGCGATCTCGGTAAAAATGGAGCTGAGAATTTTGTTGTAGTATTGGCTACCTCAGCGAAGTTTGCCGAGAAGGCTGATTTGATACATTTGCTGCCAAATACTACTACACATAAGAATTTGTTGCACCCGCATTCTAATAGTAAGCTAATTAACTATTCATAAGAAGACATAAGTCACTCAAAGGACTTAGTATCCAAGCCAAAAATATTGACCAAAAAAAACAATCTTATATGAAAGATGCTGGTTTGTTGGTGGTTGGTGGATTAGTACAGGTACCAACAAAAACTATTTTTCTTTAATAACCACGTATAATTTGACAAAACTGTTTTTATCAATTGAATTTTGCTGTTTTGTTGTAGTGTTCTGAAAAATAAACTATTATTAATAAAAAAAAATTGCAAGTTGCAGCTCAGTATTGGATAGTATGGTAACAAAAAATATATTTGCGGTAACAACATGTATGTATTTACACAACTATACTCATTAAAGCCATCAGCATAACTCTTAAACTTAAATTTGGAGCTTTTGTCCGTTTACATATAAAATATAGCCTGTGTCACTTAGAAATAAAGCAGCTTTCAGTGAAAAAATTATTGCAATCGGACCAGACTTATAGAGATTACCTCCTACAAACAAAAAAACATAAAAACAAACTTTACGTCTTTGTAATATTATTATTAATTATAATGTGGATAAAGATATTCCACTTCACATCATGGTAAAGCCCCTGAACGGATATATTGACTTACCGATGCTTATTGGCGGCCCTGGAGAATATCTGCGGGAACAGCATGACGGAGGCGTCGATGACGGCGACACCTAGCGGCTGCGCGCCCGTGGCGCCGCGGTACAGGCAGCAAGGGTCGTGCTCCAGCGCGCCCGACCCGCTCGCGCTCAGCGGGGAGATCAGCTTCACCGCCAGGGGGACCATAACACACATGCGTTAACGACGACCTCACCTCACACAATGCGGCAAAGCACCCCCACCAAGTGGAAACGATAAAGTGGAAAAAGTTTGTCATTTCAATTGGGGCGGGGGCAAGATCGCATACTTTTCCGCACTAGTGCGAAAAAGCGGTAAAGACAAGCGCGGATTTTCGACTTCGTATTAAAAACTTTTTGTTAGCTGGGAAATCATCAAATGTCGTCATAAGTATATAATGGAGCGAGAGAGTCAGACTTTTACTGACTAAAACACACCTGTGTTCCTTGACTTGCCCTTTGCGTTACGGGGCCGCGATAACTCTTTCCAATCCCACAGCCCTGGTAGAACTTTATGATCATTTTACTGTCATCATTACCAACAACGCACAGCAATCACTGTGATACATCATTATGTATCTCGCATCGCACGCCCTCAACTCGATCGTCGATACTGTGCTATTTTATGCTGCATTGTAGGGTACTGCTACCAGAACAGGACCCTACAATGCGCTGATAAAATAATAAATCAGCCTTATAATGTACCCACGGATGGGACTCAAGCCTACTCTTTAGAAAAGGGAATGGGCCGTAATCTACCACGCAGGCCCAATGCAGATTTGTAGATGCCACATACCGTCGAATTTAACACGATCGGAATATTGACCGCGTTTGGTTCTCTGACTGGTTAAAAGTTTGGAGCGGGTCAATCAGAGCGTCGAACGCCATAAACGTGTCAATCGCATTAAAGCAAAACAAACTCACACTATACAGAACTTCAACATGCTCTCGGCAAGCCAGCTGTTTATTGTTTGTCTAGATAGTTTATTTAATAAATAAGTAAATTACCTGTTCCTCAATCTCGGCGTGATCGGTGTCGTAGATCCATCCCTCTTCACCTAGCAGTATGGTGTCACGCGGGTGCATCGCGTTTCGAAGTGTACCTAATAAAAATAATTTGAAATTGTTTAGTTTGCAAGGAGATTATTATAATATTAAATCAGTCCAGGAGGTCTCATCATCGATTACATACTAAACCCCTCGAAAAGCACTATAAACCGTATGCTTCGGCCCATTCGCACATGAACGAAACAAACCGAAATCAACTATTGGTCAATTGCCCGGACCAGACACAACACCCGTCTGGTCGGAGGATCCTCTCTTTTCAATGGACGTATTTGTGACTTTACATCCTGTTCCGGATACCTATGAACTGGTGACCCCGACGTGGTTTGAAGTAGTTTGAACATGCAACGTTCTGATATGAATCCTTCTAAACAATCTTCTGTTGACATCTCACCTGTAGCCACATTAGCGCCACTAGGGTCAGCGGAGCCAGCCAGCTCAGCCGCCAGCAGCCTCAGAAGTGGTGCAGGTGGTGGAGAAGCGCCTCCGCCCAACGCATAACACGCTTGGTACACGCGGAGTCTGAGCAGCGCTGCCGGGGCCTTTAGGGCTCCACCGTAGGATCGGACTACTGTGCTGACGCTGGAAAAGGATAAAGGTTGGTGAAGGAATGTGGAAAATCATCCAATGACTTCTCTCACTCTAGGGCAAATCACTCCTGTGTCCTTCTATTGCCTTTTGCGTTCTAGGTCCACAGGTTTCCTTTTTAGAAAATCCCCGCGGCCCTAGCGGGCGTCAACCTTATTAGGTCCCTACGGTTTGCTGACATCTTTTTGAGGCGTACGTGGTAGGTTGTTGATTTTAATCCCGAACGGCAGTGAGGGATTTATAAAATTAACTCCCGAGCATTTCGAGGGAGTTAATAAAAAACCTGAGTGAAGTGAGGAATTCAAACCGCCCAAGACAAAGACAGCTTTATCCCCGTGTTGCATACTCTACTTTTTACACCATCTGTGAGATAATTAAAAGACAATTTGGTCGACCAAATCATATTAAGTATTATATTATTTTACAAGTTCATCAAACAAACAAAATTCACTACTCCAAGATTCTACAGTTTCAATTTTCTATAATGCTCCCGTCAGTAAGCCCCGTTACTGCGTTTTATTCTATTTTTTTTTGTTAGTGGCCAGTTTGAATTTCGAGTCAACTTGTTCGATGTATGGACATTTTAATTCACAATGTTGACGATTTTTGATGTTCCAAATTTAAATCTTATTATTCCCTAGGGATCAGTCATACTGCATTATCTCCCTAGGGATAGAATGACTTGCTTTAAGTGAGGTTTGTATGACGTATAAAACGACATTATCGAGCAGGTGGTGTAAAAACAAGTTTATACTAGTCGTGCAGAAAACCTCCCTCCCTCGAGCCTTCTGCCGATTAATCTTTCACTTCGTTTTTGGCATAATAGTGAGTTCGAGCTTCATTTATACTTGTCTGAGTTTTTTATTACTTTTAGTAGTGTTTCATTTGACGCTTCTAACTCGACCTCCGCTTCTGATTCCGGTTCCGATAAGCCAAATTTAAAAACTCCGGTTCCGATAAACCAAATTTAAAAACTCTGGTTTCGAGTCCGGTTCCATATACACCACTTCCATTGTATCCCTGATTAAAAATACTCACTTAGTCAGAACAGCAATTGCTCCGTCTATCGGTTGCGTCAGCCGTTTGGCGGTGTCATCGTTGTTGACCAACGACGGACAGTGGATCAACAGACTGTGCAATGCTGACAGGGCTCCAGCACGACCTTCCAATGTCACCTGACAAAGTAAAGTTCAAATTGATATTTTTGAGAGGAGACATAATTTTTCTCGTTAATTCATAAATGGCGGCTTGAAAAATGCATATTTAATTATAATCGAGTAGCGTAATACATAAGCTTTCTTATAAGGTCATCATCATCATCATCTCAGCCGACAGACGTCCACTGTTGGACATAGGCCTCCCCCAAGCGTCGCCACGATCAAAGGTCTATCTAATCTATAAGGTATATCACATTAATGCTCAAATTTCTTTGGAATAAAGGCCCATTTTTGACCTCTCCTCTGTTATAAAGAGTCTCTTATGGCGCTTTCAATTTAGACGTTTTATGTTTGAGCGCTGCCAGGCCGGTTGCAGTACGTTAGCAGGACAACAAGCGCCTAAAATAAAAACGTATCTGGCTGCGATTGTATGGCAGTATTGCGATATACAACACCGAATTAAACACATGGTGCTTGTGACGGTTGCCGTTCTGTTGTCGACTGTTCGCCACACGGTTGCCGCGTCGCGCACTTCATATGAAAAATACGATCGTCTTTACACAGTACGACTAACGCACGACATTCTCACCGCAAAAGGCTGTCAAAAGACGCATAAATTGAAAGCGCCCTTCCTTAGTGAAGTAATGATTATCTTATGAAACATACATGAATTACTACTTCTTGTTACAGATTGACTCACCTGCCAAGTAAATGCGTCTCCTCTGGACTTTTCAGATTCTAGTTCCTTGGCAGAGCGAGGGAAGCTGTTGCGCCATAGAAGTAACATTCTAGGTAGCAAGCCACGGACCACAGGCACGCCTAAAAATATTAATATGAGTAAAGCAGATGGTAACTTGAAGACACTTAAAACGCATTCTAACGCCGCTTCACAGGTTGGCAGATGGTTGACTCAGATCGACGACATAGCTCTACACAACATCACAATACATAAGGATTTTCCCATAATCCTAACTAATATTATAAATGTGAAAGTGTGGATGTTTGGATGTTTGTTACTTAATCACGCAAAAACGGCTGAACAGATTTGGATGAAATTTGGCATGCATATCAATCAATCAATCAATCAAAACATTTATTTCAAATAGACCATTTACAGGCACTTTTGAATAGTCAAATGTCGGTCAGTCCAAGAAAAGTGAAGCTAAATTGCACGTTCCAAAGAGTAGGTCTCTATGGAGAAGAACGTGCAAGAAACTCCATGGACACTCTTTTAAATCATATTATGTGTTACATATAATGCTTGGTTACATATTACTTGTTGCTTCTATCATGTGAGCACAATGTCGATAATGAAATAAAAAATGTAAAATAATTAAAAGATAGAAACTGAATTAAGCCACTGGCAGCTAAGAGATGACCAGTCCCATCTGACGGCACCCGTTCACGAGCATGACGCGTGCATCAGCCCCACTCAGCTCAACCATTTTGAAGGGAACTGAACGACCCAATAACACGTGCCACCAACAGCGAGACATTTGAGTGAGCATGACAAACTCTCAACTGCCATGCTCGTAATGTCAAAAAAGAAGTTGTAACCTAATAAAAATGCTCCATGGTGCTTCACATTCACAAACTTGGAAAAAGTGCTTCTACATTATACAATGCAATTGTGTCTTTCAAATTAAAAATAATAATATTAGTTTCCAACTAATCAACTAATTAGTACGCCCTAGTGGTAGTGGAGCTGGACCAGCATCGAGCCAAGCATTTTTATCTTGAATATAATCCTCCAACTTATAATATGCTTGCCTGCATAGTGTGCGTTTAATACAAGATTTAAATTTCGTTTCATTGAGTTCTAATATTTGGGGTGGTATTTTATTATAACATTTCAAACAGTACCCCATGAAAGAAGAGGCCACTTTAGCCAGTCTGAAACCTGGTTGAACTAATTGATCCCTATTTCTTGTAACATAATTATGTCTATCGCCTCTTTTGCTAAAAAGATGAAGATTTTTTCTAACATACATGATGTTTTCATAGATATATTGACAAGGTACCGTCATTATGTTAATATCTTTAAACAGTTCCCTTAAAGAATCGCACCGGCGGAGATTGTAAATAGCTCTGATGGCTCTTTTCTGTAATATAAAGATTGACTCGATGTCTGCAGCCCGTCCCCATAGTAAGATACCGTACGACATGACACTATGAAAATAACTAAAATAGACTAGTCTAGCGGTATCAACATCCGTAAATTGGCGGATTTTTCTAACAGCATATGCAGCCGAGCTAAGCCGTCCTGCAAGAGATGTTAAGTGAGGACCCCATTGTAGCCTAGAGTCAAGCGTAATCCCCAAGAAAACTGTTTTATCAACAAATTCTAGTTTCTCATTGTTCAATACTATGTCGCAATCACTACTTATGACATTTGGTAAGGAAAATCTTATGCATTTAGTTTTTTTCCCATTTAGAACTAGATTATTAGCAGTGAACCAGTTTTGGACCTGCAATAAAGCGTTATTTTCATCGTCAAGATTATTAGTCCTTCTATTTATCTTAAAAATCAAAGAAGTGTCGTCAGCAAACAACACCATATTAAGTTTATTTTTCAGCAAATAGGGTAAATCATTAATATAAACTAAAAATAAAAAAGGACCTAAAATTGAACCTTGGGGTACCCCCATTTTCACATTTAATCCCGACGAATTGACACCGTTTATTTGAACTAGTTGCTGTCTGTCATTCAAATACGATTTTAATAAGCTTAACGCTGCTTTGCCTAGTCCGTAATGCTCCAGTTTCAGGAGTAATGTTTCATGAACCACACAATCAAACGCCTTAGACAGGTCGCAGAAGATGCCTATAGCATCTTGTGCCTCCTCCCACGCATTAAAAATGTGTTTTAGTAAGGAGACACCAGCGTCAGTTGTACAACGCCCTTTGGTGAAACCATACTGTTTATCGTGTAAGATGTTATTGGTGTTAAAATGATTAAGCATTTGATTTAACATCACCTTTTCAAATATCTTGCTAAAAACCGGCAAAACGGACACCGGCCTATAATTATTAGTGTCTTTACTGTCTCCGGATTTAAAAAGTGGTATCACTTTACTATATTTCATTAGATCCGGAAAGACTCCTTGATCTATACACAAATTAAATATTAACGCTAAGTACGGCGCTACAGTCTCAATAATTGAGGTACAGACTTTGATAGACATACCCCATAGATCTTCTGTCAATTTAATCTTGATTTCTTTAAAAGCTTTTATTACTGTTATGGGGTTTATATGTTTAAAGTTAAATTCAGTCGAACAGGCTGCAACGTTCGCCTGTAATAAACCAAAAGCATGCGATGGCGACGAATTTAGGGCTTCAGTAGTTTTAATTGGAATGCTGGTAAAGAAATTTACAAATTCTTCTGCAACTAGTTTGTTATCGCTAATAAGACCATGATGAGTCTCCAATGTGTAATCATTATTATTTCTTTTGTTTCTGTTGGTTTCATTATTTATTATATTCCAAACCGTTTTTATTTTATTATCTGCTGTTTTAACTTTGTTGCTGATGTATAAGGCCTTAGCTGCCTTACAAGTATTTTTAAACATTTTAGAATAAGTAGCAACATATTTATTAAAAGTTTCAGTGTTAATAATAGGCTTAAGGCCATACAACTCGAAAAGTCTTTCCCTACTTATTCTGATTCCTTTAGTTGCCCAGTCACTAAATCTAAACTTAGGGCAGATAGTTTTAGTTTTTTTCTCAAACGTCTGATTAAACTCCTTTTGAACTACTGAAAAAAAATTTTTATACAAAATATTACCATTGTTTTCTGCAAGGTTCCAATCACCCAACCTGCTAGTTAAAGTGCTATTAAATTTATTTAGTTTACCGGATGTTATTGGTCTGAATTGTATCTGCACTTGTTGTATTGGTAAGTTGGATTCAAATGTTACCATTAAGCCGCTATGATCAGAAGGCAGATAATTTACAATGGCTTTTTCTAAATACTTGCAGCAACAAAAAACATTATCGATACATGTAGCAGTAGTTGTCGTTGTTCGAGTTGGTTCAATAAACACATTTGATAAATTAAATGATTTGAAAAGATTTAATAATCTACTGCTATCTGAATTATTTTCTAAAATATTAACATTAAAGTCTCCGCAGATAATTACTGGTTTATTACCAGTTGAAAGTTTAGCCATAACATCTTCCATGACTGACTCAAAAATAGAGTAGTTTTGATAATTAGGGGGCCTGTAAACGCACACTATGACATGCCTATCCAGCTCAACACACGACACTTCAATGCTATGTTCAATGGACAGTGCAACTATATCTTTACGAGTTTTAAATTTGATACTATTTCATAGCATATAGCCTCTGACATGGAAAAAACATAGGCTACCTTTTATCCCGATTCCTTAAGTACCTAATGCCACGCGGGCAAAGCCGCGGGCAAAAGCTAGTAAAAAATATTGACCAAAGGTAGGGAGAAGAAAAAAAATAGTTATCATCTTTTGCATAGTATAAAATAAAAGCCGCTTTCTGCGTCTTAAGTCCTTCTACAGAGATTTAACAAGGTGGACATCAATTCTAGACACATTCGTTGCTTACCATCAGGTCGGATCGCAGTCAAGCACAAATTTATATCAATAAAAAAAAAAAAAAACATTTTCTATATTCAAGTCAAGTTCCACTAACACCGTCGTGCTGTTGCCGCTTCGTCGACAGTTTCATAGATGTATATGTAAACTTCACGCAGGCGTAGACCAAGCGTATAATGACGAGTACGCGTCTAGGAAGCTACGCGTCCGTGGACAGCAGGCCTTACTTACCTAGCGTACAAATAGCGCCAACAATAAGCCAGCCCGCATTGGTCCTTGCAGCCGTTAACCTACTGCTTTGTCCAGCAGATCTCAACAGTTGTTCTGCCGCATTGAAGGCTACTTTGCCTCTACCGTGCGGTACGCCAAGTGGTGATAAACGTACAGCGCCTAGGATTGCTGCCAGTGCTGCTGAGTAACCTAGAAGATTGAAAAAAAAAATGAGTTAGTGGGTGGTTAAGACCTTTGGAAAGTGTAGCTCAGATTTTTGATCTTCCGTTCATGACCTTGCGGCTGTGAGCGGTAGCTAAGCCTGGGGCGGCGAGCGGTAATATCAGAAGTAGTTTGAAGCATGTCCCGAGACGCTGCTTATAGCGCCGCGTCCCCGCTTACCAATGCCGGCCCGGTCGCCGCTACGATCGAAGCCCTGACCAGACCGGTATAGTTTTATCATGATTTACCCAAGGCAGCTCGGTATGCTATTCATTTCGTCTAAAATCCTTGGGTATTATTGGCGAAAAAGACTTTCAAGGATACAGGAAATCAGCGTTCCAAAAAGACTAATGCATTTTTCACTTTAAATTTCTTGCTTGTTATCATTATAGTAACTGTAATATTTTCCTTGTTTAAGGCGTATAGTCCCTTGAACCATCTGACCGAAATTATGTGAACGCAACTCTCGCACTCGCCTAGGCGGCATTACGCAAATCTGTGCATTTATTTGCGGCCAGCAGCGCCCGGAAAGCGCTTTAAATCCATTTTCTCTGCGAGATATTGATTGATTTACATATGCAATGTTCACTTTGAAGAATATTTAACCACCAATTTTTATGTGTAAAAATGTTTCTAAAGGTCCAAGCCGTTTCGAAGGAGTAGGGAAAAGTTGCGAAAAGTTGCGAAATTGCTAAATATTTTTTTTTGACAAAAGTATTAATTGCACGAAAAAATCAAATGTTGATATTATTGTTCATGAATCTAAATATAATAAACATATATTTTTTTCAAACCAATTGACCTAGCCGTTACGGAGGAGTAGGCCTCAGAAAATCACTGTTTTATGGCACTTTTCGGGCGCTTGGCCCTTAAAAGCATATTATGTGATCACTTCCCCAAGACCTCGAAGTCAACAAAATAACACCGGAGGCTCTTAACGCGATCCATTTGACGACCTAAACTGATCGGTTAAAGGGAAGGAGCTATAAAGGGTGTATAAGTGTATCCGTCGTTCTCGATTGCTCGACTGACGTCATGGTAAAACCCCTACTCATTTGTTTCATCAGAGTATGGATTTTCAACAGTAAGCAGGCTTGAAGAAAACAGTTGTTAAACGTTACACACAAAAGAAGCTACAATGTATTACCAGAGATATGATGCGGCGTAGGCCTGGCGGCGTCGAGCGCGTCCACGCACTTGTCAATGAGCGGCGTGATCTGCGACGGCAGCGCCACGCACACGCAGCGCACGCACCACGCCGCCGCCAGCCGCGCCGCCACGCACGGGTGCTCTAGGACCTAAGGGTGGGAATTGTACATTTTGATACAAAAGCAAAAAGTTTATCATTGCGACCGAATGATAGAATTTGCACGAGCCGTAGGCGAGTGTATTATGGAGCTGAGGACTTCAGTGACAAATCTGCACGTGTATCAAACAACGTTTTTCAATACACTTACGAAACGTAGTGGTTGACGTGCGCTTCGTGAGGGTCGACGCGCGCCTCGTGGGGTCGACGCGCACTCAGCCTGATACGATTAATAACATTGTGACGGGGGAGAGAGAGAGAGAGAGAACGCGCACTTTTCTGCACTACTTTCATAATAGCTTACTTTACTTTTTTCTTGATAATTAAACATTTGTTCTATAATTAATTTAACTGACGAATAAATATAACTAAATTACCAGCACGGTTGGCGTAGTGGTTAAGCCAACGACCTTACAGCCACTAGACACCTCATACTTGAATTAGTGCACCAAAACCATTCTGTCAACTAGCCGAAGTACGGGAGAGCGGGGTAGCGCATTCTGACTGGTACGGGGGAGTGGGGTACTACATTCTGATTGGTCGAGACTATTTGGAAATTATTCTGTGGCGACCTACAATCAGATCTATAAGTCATATGTGTTGACAGATTTGCGTCGCCTGTTATTAGACATCTAGTGGCTATAAGGATGTTGGGTTAAGCAATCGGCTACTGCTCCGGGTCTGCGTGTCTTGTTTATGAATTTACATGTTTATTAGTATTTTTAGTTTGTTTTTTCAACTTATAATTCACTGCACCGTTCAGGCGTCTACGTCGACACAGCGACCGGCCCACGCTGAAAACCAGCGCTGTCAGCTCATCGCATTATGCGAGAGGCCGCAGCTTTATGCTGAGTTTTCGGCCGTTTTGCGCGGAGGTGACGCATATCTTCCTTATCGATTGATGTTAAATTATGTTTGTTAGTTAGTTTTAAGATTGCGTCTATTTTCGCGTGAATAAAATGTTTTTCTTTCGTTATGAACGCACCCACGATATAGGACTATTTTATAGTGTCAGGCAACATTGTGAACTGCGGTAAAAATCAAAAATAGTATAACTTACCGTACAGATAGCATCCAGCATGTTCAGCGATGTATCAGACACGAGGTTCTGTACTGAAGTGCCGAGTTGAAGAGCCAGTTCACCTGCCTCCATCAACGCACATACTAGTAGGTGCTGGCTGAAGAGTGTTTCCTGAAAAAGAGAAGATTTTTGATGATACTTAACGATTTTGTTTTTTTATGATGATGATTTTTTTCCCTTGAGAGTAAGCAGAAACAGCCTTTTGAAGATGATCTGTATTATTGACACTAAATAATAAAGGCTATAGTTTGTGAGTATGTTTGTTACTCCTTCATGGTTAAACAGCTGAAAGGATTAAGATGGAGTTTGGTACATCGACAGACAATATCCTACAATTATAGTTCATAGAATGGATAGGATATTGCCTCCACGTAGCCGGGTATTGTTCCAACAATCGTCGAATTTCGGCTTTTTATTTTTAATTTAACTTTTCCATACAATAGCAGCCTTCTCTTTTCGGTAGGAAATTGTAAAATGACTTCTCCCGCTCTGAATGGAGAGTGAGGGAGTGTTCAACTATTACTGACTAAAACCCACAGTGTTCCTTCATTTATCCTTTTTACGAGGTTTATGGTAACTCATTCGATCAATCCGGTAGCCCCGGCAGTCATTGGCCCGAACTGACTCCATTAAATTTGCTGATATGTATCTCATTGAGGTGCGTCGCGTCGAATCGGGTTTGGTCCTTACCAGACAGGCAGACGGCGACATACCCATTGCTTGCCGCCCACGAGCCAGCTTACTGACTACAGTCTGGAGCAAGGACAAGACTTACCCCATTTTTCTTTTTTTTTAATTGCCAACAAGACTGTCACTAACTCACCTGATTACAATCCTTAGCGTTCTCCGGGTTGAAGTCGATGCTGTTCATCTGTTTGATAACGATCTGTATGATCTCGCGACACGCCGACGCCTGCGCTTTCTCGCCCAGCATCTTACCGAGGGTGTTGCGTAATATGAAGTTGATGCATTTTCTAAAAAAAAGTTATTGTTTTTCATTTAAATTATAGACTACTAATATTATAAAGCTAAATAGTTTGTTTCATTTACTTAAACGCGCTAATCTAAGGAACCACTGATTCAACGCCATTGCGGTTGCGAAGCGATCCGATGCGGTTCACGCTAATTTAGTTCAACGCGACGGTTCTGTCCTACGTGCACGCGAATTTGTCGCTTATTCATAAAACCAGTCATCGCATCGCAAGATTTCGCGCGAAAATATCAAACCAACCAACTGATCACGTCTGCGTCTCTTAAAGTCTCTTCGCTCGTCGCCGTATCGCACAAACGTGCTTTTGGTCACATAGGCTACCGCAATACAGTGTTAATTGTTTGATCCATAGAATAAACGTTATTGTACACCAAAAAAGTGGCGGATCGCATCGTGTTCACCGTCGTGTTAAATCTTCTACGTAGGACACCGCGTTACTTTTGGATAGTCCATTATAGGTTATACACCGTTAAATTTTAATCGTTTTAATCCCGTGGAGGGTCGATCCAGTACATGAAACACTATCGATTTGTAAAGATAAAACTAAAAAATAAAGTACCTTTTTTTCTAAACTCGTATTAATTTACGCATGTACGAAATTAATTTCTTTAAGAAAACATCAGCTGAGCGAGTTCAATGACCTGTAGTTATAACCAAAACAGCGCGGGGGACTACCAATTGCGCAGCCACTGCGCCAACCGAACCGTCGCATTACTTATGTCTTCTTACCTAGAATAAACAGCGTCGACATGTGAGCTAGCTGCCTTTGGATTCGCCACAAGATCCAACACGTGGTTCAAGAATGTAGTCATGTTGCGCTCCAACCACACGCCTCCCATGTTCTGCACGAATACCACGTACGCCTGAGAACAAAACACCAAGATAATATTAAACTATGAAGCACATCTAATAAGCCAATATATTATTATGTCGTTGCTGAAAACCGCTCAGAGAAGAGACTCACCACACCAAGCTATGAAGTTAATTAGCATGATTAGTCACCGGGTTCTGAAATCGATCTTAACGTAGATAGAAAAAAAAAACATATAATTCAAACTAACGAGGTAAATTAACGCGTAAAAATGATTTTATAAACCTATTTGCAAAATAAATATAATTTATCATATATTCTTCATGTCGAATTTCCCAAAGGCATGTCAATAATAATCAAACATCAATAATCGTAAAGGAGCAACAATGTACAGAACCAATTGTAACCAAAAAAGTAGATTGAATTAAATCTAATGATTTTATCTCTTTGTAATTTTACATTATTTGATATTGTAGCGACATCTATGTCACCACATAGGAACTATCCTGCATTGCAGTATCTGAATTCTGCACGCGATTAGAACATATCGTCGCCTTGGAGGCCAATGGAGCTAAGCCAAATTTTTTACGATATGGCTTAGCTCCATTGGCCTCCAAGGCGACGATATACAACAGTCCCAAGTCATATATCGGACAGTTGCCCGGACGAGACACAACACCCGTCTCATTTGAAGACCCTTCCTTTTCAATGGCGGTTTGCGGGACCTTACACCCTGTTCCGCATACCTCTAAAATATCTCGCACTAAGTCCGCCTCTGTACTCATGTGTACACAAAGTATTGTTACGTACGTGGGTAATCAAATGCCGATTTACTAAGAGACAACTTTATTTACCACAAATAATAACAAAATAGTCCAGTCAACAATAATCCGAATCGCAATTAACACTAGAGTACCGTTACACTATCGCTTAGGTCGTTAGATAAAATCACTTCAAGTACTAGGGTAGTTCGCTCTTGATCGCAGTCGAAATCACAACTGACTCGCTTCCGGCCGGGGGCTCGTATTTATATGCGGAGCCAAGAAAATTCTAGATACCGACTTCCTACGAACGATCCAGAATTCCAGAACAATTGAATCGCTTCTCGAAGTCATAAATCATTTTTATTACTCGTGGTAATAAGAGTCACTTTCATGCGAATTTCGACTCTATTGTTAACGTCGGAGAGTATCATTTCCCTTATCCTAGATAAATGCCTACCCACTAGTTGTAGGTACTATGTGGATGTTTCGAGATTTTTCTAAGCCAGGCTACGCACGACCATTCTAGACCTTTCGAACAGCAATGCGTTTTAATTATTACGTGCTACTCTTTATTTTCTCGGAGATATGGCGGGTTCACGTTTAATGGCGTAACAGTGCCCCCCTCTTAGTCATGCTCGTCCCGAGCATTATTAGATCCGTGATACGGCGCCAATCTATCCACATGGACAACCTTGGGTTTCCCTCTTAGCCCTTTCTTGATGCGGTAGGTCACGTCATTAATCCTTTTTAACACGGTGTAAGGTCCCTCCCATCGAGCTTGGAGTTTCGGCGACTTCCCTTTCCGTCGAAGCGGGTTGTGGAGCCAGACCAGTGTACCTTCCTCAAATCCCTTGGCATTGGCATTACGGTCGTATCTAGTTTTCATTTTTACGCTGGTGTTCATGCTATTCTCACGAACTCGTTTATGCACTTCGTCCAATTGATCTTGAAGGTCACTTACGTAGTCCGTAACTGGCTTAGTCTTGTCAGGTGGCACGCCAGTTATGGCATCGACTGGAAGTCTCATCTCCCTGCCGAAATTCACTCTTGCTGGGGTATGTCCCGTGCTATCATGCACTGCCGATCGGTAGGACATCAGAAATAGTGGAATATACCGGTGTCCCAGTCCTTCTGATGGTCATCGACAACCTTAGCCAGGTGATTCTCCAGGGTTTGGTTAAACCTTTCCACCATTCCGTCCGACTGAGGGTGCGCAGGTGTTGTGCGTGTCTTATAAATTCCCAGAAGTGTACACATTTCCTGGAACAGCGCAGATTCGAAGTTACGGCCTTGATCGGAATGGATTTCCAAAGGTGCGCCATACCGACATACTACTTCTTCGACCACCTTCTTCGCCACTGTCGTCGCTTCCTGATTGGGTATGGCGAAGACTTCGGGCCACTTTGTGAAATAGTCCTGGATCACGACTATGTACTTGTTTCCGTCATTTGTAACTGGAAAAGGTCCAGCGACGTCGATAGCGATGCGTTCCCATGGGGCTCCCACATTGTACAGCTGAAGCCTGCCCCTGCTCCTAGTCTGTGGTCCTTTCACAGATGCGCACGCTGTACATTTCCGACACCATTGCTCTATGTCATCTCTACAATTGAGCCAGTAATACCGCTGTCTCACTTTCAGTAGAGTTTTCTTGATGCCCAGGTGTCCTCCAGAAGCACCATCGTGTATTTCCTGTAGCAGGGGGACTACTTCACATCGTGGTACTATCACTTGTGTGATCACCTCCTTGCCATCGTTCGATTCCCATTTCCTACAAAGCACATCATTTTCTAGGACTAAACTGTCCCACTGTGCCCAGTAGCTCTTTGTGACGGGACTATGTGACGATACTTCACTCCACTGGGGCCTAGTTCCGCTACGCTTCCAGTCCAGTATAGGTCGAATATCGTCATCTTCTTCCTGGGACTTCTTGAAGTTGCCGTCAGCCCTAATTAAATTAACGTGTTCTCGGGCTTTATTCTGCTGGCGGTGTCTGCAGTCCTCATTACATGGACGTCTTGACAGGGCGTCAGCATTGTTATGCCCTTTTCCATTGTGTACTTGATTGATGGTGATGGTTGGGGCCTTCAGTTGACCTGCCAGCACCCGCCCCGCGGCCCTGGCGACATGTAGTTTAACGACTCCTCGTTGACTTGAGTTCCGGAGTCCACACTTTCCCTCTTTTTCTTAGGACAATCGGTACGAATGTGTCCTTTTTCTCTGCACCCGTAACACGTTGGAATATAGCGGGACTGTGCTGGAGAAAAAGCCACTACTTCTCGGTGACGTGGTTGCACTGAAGGCGAGACCACTACTTCCCGTACTCTGTGCGTACGAGAATCTTTTCGTACCGCTTCCACTTCCAAAGCGTGTGCCATCGCACTTTTCAGAGTTTGGTGGTGTCCGAGTCGCACCGTAGCCCTTACTTCTGTATCCCGTAGACCGTCGATGAATGCTTGCACCAAATTAACTTCCACCGTTTCTGGGGTCATCGACCTGTATGCACGCCGGACCAGCCGTTCAACCTCGACTCCCCACTGCTGGAGGCTCTCGTTCGACCTCTGCGTTCTGTCGCGTAACTGCGCGCGGAAAACGTGCTCGAGGTGCTTGTCTCCGTAACGAGTGTCCAGTCCCTCCATGAGACGCTCCAATGTCCTGCCGTCCGCAGGGAGGTTCTCTAGGACCAGCAGGGCGTCCCCTCGTAGAGCCAAAGTTAATGCAGCGAAAGACTGCTCATCATCCCAGCGGTTTATCTTAACCAATGTTTCGAATTGGTATTTGAATGCCGTCCAGGAAGACGTGCCATCAAAATGCGGCAGATCAAATTTTGCGGCGCATGCACAGGGGGTGTGCGATGGTGAGCCAACAGCAACGGGTTCGCGTGCTTCGAGCTTGACGATTTTTTTGTTGATGTCCAGCAGGCGATCTTCGTGGCCATCAATTCTTGTCTCGAGGCTATCAGCTCGGGCGGAAACCTCCTTGACCTCTAAGGTGAGATTCTTTACTTTCTCGCCCAACGTGACGAGGCCGTGATCAATTTTTTCGAGGATCAGGTTCTGCTTAGCCTCCTGATCGCGGCGAGCGGCTTCCTGTTCGCGGCGAGCGGCTTCCTGTTCGCGGCGAGCGGCTTCCTGTTCGCGGCGAGCTTCTTCCCGGTTCGCTGCGATTAGGTCCTGAAGCTTACGCTGGTTGGCCTCCTGATCGCGGCGAGCGGCTTCCTGTTCGCGGCGAGCTTCTTCCTGGTTAGCTGCGATGAGGTCCTGGAGCTTGCGCTGGTTGGCCTCCATACTAGCTTGCATGGCGGCCAACACCGTAGCGAGGCTCATTTCCGAGGATGATTCCGTTGGCGCCTCAGCAGCTGCTGTTGCTCCCATATCAGCCTGATCTTCCTCCTCCATACGATGGCGCGCAGCATCCATCTCCATTTGCCTCCTTGTTCGTGGTCGCTGTTCGTCGTCCCTCGGTGTTAATGGCATTTCACTTCTGACACCAGTTGTTACGTACGTGGGTAATCAAATGCCGATTTACTAAGAGACAACTTTATTTACCACAAATAATAACAAAATAGTCCAGTCAACAATAATCCGAATCGCAATTAACACTAGAGTACCGTTACACTATCGCTTAGGTCGTTAGATAAAATCACTTCAAGTACTAGGGTAGTTCGCTCTTGATCGCAGTCGAAATCACAACTGACTCGCTTCCGGCCGGGGGCTCGTATTTATATGCGGAGCCAAGAAAATTCTAGATACCGACTTCCTACGAACGATCCAGAATTCCAGAACAATTGAATCGCTTCTCGAAGTCATAAATCATTTTTATTACTCGTGGTAATAAGAGTCACTTTCATGCGAATTTCGACTCTATTGTTAACGTCGGAGAGTATCATTTCCCTTATCCTAGATAAATGCCTACCCACTAGTTGTAGGTACTATGTGGATGTTTCGAGATTTTTCTAAGCCAGGCTACGCACGACCATTCTAGACCTTTCGAACAGCAATGCGTTTTAATTATTACGTGCTACTCTTTATTTTCTCGGAGATATGGCGGGTTCACGTTTAATGGCGTAACAGTATTAAATAAATAAATACTCACGTGCGTAACACAAACGCGCACTTCCCGGTTGACTCCCGAGCTGGACTTGATGATCTCCCCCTTGAGGAATGACGTGCCTCCACGGAGGAAGGCGCCCATCAACAAGTTCAGTGCTTCGTCCAGAGATACCACGTTCTTGGGAGGGTCTTTCTTCTGTTGGACTGAAAGAGGGATGGAATCTTTAGAGACATGTTGAAGCAAATATAATCTTTGCCTTTTGTTTTGTAAACCATACTTACTGACTGTATAGTAGTGGTAATTTTCCCTCTTTGAATTTCAATAAGAAGGGTCGTAGCAAAGTTTAAAGCCTAAAACCATAGGGGGGCCCAGCTCGGTCGAAGCCTACTGGGCTAGGGTCTGTTTCCGATAGGGAGGCTCAACCCCAGTATGAAAGGCAAGAAGGAACGGGGTGGGTCCTTTAGTCAGTAAGAGTCTGACACTATCTCCCGCTCCGCCCCAAGGGCGAGGGATGTCATTTGATGGGGGATGTCAAAGCCTAAACGTTATGGCCTGTTCACGACTTCGGTGTTAGCGGCGAGCGGCGCGGCGAGCGGAGCAACGTCGGTAAGCGGATCATTTTCGCTACGAGCGGCGTCTCGTGGCGTGCACCATACATTTTCAGACTTATGATCTTACTGCTCGCCGCCCCGCGCTTAACTACCCCTCACAGCAGCAAGGTCGTGAACGGGCCGTTAGTCTTTAGGTTAAACTGGCATCAACCGAATCTTTGATCGTTCTCTAATTATAATTGTAGGTACCTGATTGAGCTCCAACTTTCAATTTAGAATTCAGGTTGGTCACTTCGCCGGCCTGCGTTATCGCTATCAACGCACCAAGCAACTCTGCAATAGCACATCTGTGGAAAAGAACTGCGACTGTGATGAGACTAATCATAGATGGGTGAGTTTCGGTGCATAATTTCTTAAAAAACACTACCAAGTGCATTTCAGAACAAATTCAGTGCTTAAATTATGATTGTAACTTTTTTTATTGGCGTGTATAAAGGGTATTATTCCGGTTACATGTTGTATACACCTTTACCTAATACTACATGCATAATTCTTCTAGACTTATTATCTTTACCAAGAGCATAGTAGTCATTGGTTTGTTATATCTTCAAAAGTTCGTAGGCTAGATAGACCACGCTCACCTTAAAGAATAATCACTAGAATGCGCAGCTCTCAAGCAGGCTGCCGCTATAGCATCTAGATCCGCCGGCGTCAACCTCATGAGCGGCAACAAATGCCGCAGGGTATGCGCCGCGGCTGCACGCACGGCTGTTGCTCGTTCCGACACGAGAGCGGCGCGCGCGGCTCTGGATACCTCGCGTACGGCGACTGGGGCTGCCGTGCCCATGCCCACGCAGATCTTAGAATAGAGAATACATCGTCATCATCATTTCAGCCGAAGGACGTCCTCTGTTGGACATAGGCCTCCCCCAAATGTCAACGAACGGTCCTGTGCGTCTCGAATCCGCTCGTACCTTGTGGGAGGCCTTACAACGCTGAATAGAATACATATTCAGCCTTAATAGTATAAAAATACGGGACTGTGCCCCGTGAAAAGGACCGGTTAGTACATAGGCCTAGTGGAGGCTGGTGTTCTATCTCATTCTTTAAAATAAAAGTAGCCCAAGTTACAGTAGGCACAACGGATCTTGAGCGGTTGCGCAGAAGTTAAATATTCGGTCTCTTTAGTGGTGCGAAGTGAGACGCAGGGGCGGGTGTCAGTGATTGGCTCGCCACGCCATCGCGTTATAGACGTCACTCTTCATTCGTTCCCTGCGTTGCTGCATGTATCTAATAACAAAGACGATTGGCTTGCCAATGTATGGAATACGCAAAGCGATCCCCACTCTGACGCCGAGCGCTCAAGATCCGTTGTGCCTACTGTACTCCTTATAACATCAGCTGTCTACCAGTGGAAGTCCCGTCAAAATCGGTGCACCCATTTAGGTTAAAAAAAATTACCATGATATAAATTTTCATGACATAAAAATATTCGTCAGAAAAATCATTATCATCTTCCTGCCCTTGTCCCTTGTGTTTTTCTATTCTGTTTTATCATCCGTCACACTGTCAGTAATTCCCTTTTCTTTCATATCACTCCCTAACTCAAACAATCCATCTTTTCTTTGGCCTCCCTCTCCCTCTCCATCCATCCACATGTACAATCAAAACTGTTTCAGTAACGTGAGTCTCAAAAAAAATATTAAATACCTACTCCAAAGATAAGATCAAATGTACAAGCAAGTTAAAGTCGGCCAACATGTTTTTATACACAATTAGTCGCTAAACTGATAAGCAAAAGTAATTTCCATAACGTAATATATTCCAAAACGTACCTGCCTATTTATGTACTAAAAATACAAAATTTAACAGGCCATAGATAAAAACACTTGCGATAAAGAAATAAGTATTTAACTGGTCCTATTTTGGAGGCACTGATCGAAATGTCAACAACACGCGTTTATGTTGTTGACGCTCGTGAGTAGTCCGATTTGAATTAAACCTGCACAGTGGGGTAGCGCCACCCCTATCTACCTATAGCAATCTACCTAACGACCTATAGGTCACGTTTGCCTAAGTTGCGCCATTCGATTCAGCCCGTCCCTTACTGTCCTCCCCCAACGACGACCTAAGTCGAGGTACTTACCCCACAGGGGGTGCCCTTAACCCGTAGTCGCTAAATTTTTGTAAGCCCTGGCTGGAGACTTTAATTCATTAAGGCCGCTACAGGCTAGCCTAGTTAAGCATTGCATCACTGCTTACCATCAGGTGGGATCGCAGTCAAACAATAGTTATATTTTAAAAAAAAAGCAGAAGATTGACCTGCGAGAGGACATACGCAAAAAAATCTTGCGCCATTTAGTAGATGATAGCAAATTCATCATCTGTCTACACTTATTCCAAGTTACACGTTACTTGGGGTCTACACAACACGTATTCACCCACCAGAGCGGGGGTTGTCATAAGATGATTTTTCCCATCGAAAAAAAAAAAAAAAAAAAATTCCACACCTCAATTTTAACCATCACGCTTAGTGATTAGCTTTTATAATTCTTTACAATCCAACCATGTTCTATGCCTCCATCTCGCATCCACTTTTCTATTCTATAATATTTAGAAAAAAGTATAAATAATAAACTCAAAAATTCCTGGACCGATTTTAAAAAATTCTTTCACCAGTAGAATACTAGATACTTTACCCAGTGATAAAGTATGTGATATAGGCCGTAAGTACATTTTCTACATTCACGCGGCTGAAACCACTGGGAGAAGCTGTAGCTATAGTATAGTCATAAATTCACGATTAGTAGATTCTTATTAAAAATCAACCGTATAGAAACGACAGAATATTACGAAACACAAGAAAGTAAAAAGCATTTTTACATAGTATAAAAAAGTCGCTTCCCGCCGTCTGTCCGTCTGCAAGCTTAGATCTTTTAAAACTACGCAACGAATTTTCATGCAATTTTAACTAACAGAAAAAAAAAATACACGAGTACGGTTTATAAATATAATCCGCGCGCGAGCGAAGCTGGGTCGGAGCTCTAGTAAAGTATATAAGTCATCAAACAAACCTTCTCAAGAGTATTCATAATCTCAAGTCGTGTTTGCGACTCGGCATTCTTCAAGGACTTGACTAGGGTTGACACAGTCTCTTCATACGATCTACCCATCATCCTGCCGAGTTTCTCGTACATACTGCCCAAGCAGCATATGGCAGCCCTGAAAAAACAATGCGTCTGATTACAAAAAGTAAGAGGATTATATCTATTATGGAAGTAACAACTTTCTGACGAGCCTTAGCCCTGGTTTTGATGCTAGAGATAAAAGTTGACACTGGCACGCAGCGTGTAGCTCTCAATCAGTGAAAGAATTTTCGCAATCGGAACATTAAGTCCCAAGTTTCCCTACATAAAATAAAACAAAGCCCTTTTACCACGTCTATCTGTCTATTACTGTTCTCAATAAACGCAAAAAATATTGAACGTAATTCTACACGTTATCTACGAAACTATTGCACGAATCGGTTACTTGGGCGGAGCGGGAGATAGTGTCAGACTCTTACTGACTAAAAAACCCACCCCGTTCCTTCGTGCCTTTCATACCGGGGCTGAGCTACCTTTCGGAGCTAACCCTGGCCCCAGTAGGCTTCGACCCAGCTGGGCCCATGCTGTTGCTGACAACGCCTTGAGGCGCGCGCCGTCGACGACTTGGGCTCGTCCCGGACAGTTACGGGACGGTCAGACAGCGAGCTAAATAATCCCTGTGAGAAGCTGGGGCGGGTCGTTAGTTCTCCAATAAACAATTTTATTTCTTTTTACTTATATTACCAACCAGGGCCTCAAGTCTGCAATTACAATAGTGTCACAATGGTCTATCATTGATGTCATAATTGTCGATTTTGACAAGTTGGGTAATCTACTAATATAATGGCGTCATTATGACTTTCCAATGGTCAACCACTGACACTCCATTGAAAGAAGTGACATAGAATGGTAATCTCGTACATATTGACAAATGAATATTTGAAGTTTGCGGTAATCTGCTAAAACTTTGACAGTTTATTTGATCAGTGTTTTACCATTAGAACGTTATTGTGCAGTTATTGGTTTTAATATGCTCGAAATTATCATTCTACCACAATTCTATTACAAGACCATTGACCGATCAATGATCGATCATTATGAATTAGCAGATTACAAACTTTTAGCAAAATGACAATTGGATCGTGTTGGAATGACGAATTTATAAAAATAGCAGACTTGGGGCCCTGCACAGGGCCACCGTGGTGAGCTACCGCCCATTCCCTCTCCTAGAGAAGAGGCCTGATTCCCAGCAGTGGGAACATAAGGCTGATCATGCTTGTTGATACATACAGTATTATATACGACTTTACGTAACCCTTTGTTGAATATATGCGATACGTTGTATGGAAATAACTTAATGCTATTATAAATATAATCCGTAATAAGCTCATTATGGTCAAGCTTCCTTGCTGCATGAGCCAGTAGGCTTATATTTTATAAAACACGCGTAAAACGTAAGACTACGAGTACCTACGTACATGTGCTCATTAGTAATCTTACTTTTAAAGTTACATATAAGTTAATACAAGTAATGTAGGAGAATACCTTTTGTCTAAAGAATAATGCAGTTACTATTTATCAGAATATCTAAATAATTTTATAAAAAATACAAATATGGTTAAATGCAATTAAGAATAATGTCTTTTTCAAATTTGGTTAGTGAACAATGCTAGAAAATCTAATTAGGCTGTTTGACTAGCCAAATTGAGTACATAGTTACATTTATTTTTAACTAGCTCTTGCTTTTACCCGCGTATAATTCAAAAAGTCTAGTAGTACTTAATCGCGTTGAAGAGTATTCTCCAGGTCATGGTCTATCAGCATCGTAATTTCATCCAAATGCGTTTAGTACTTGAGGTGTAATTAATTAAAAAAATTCTTAGCCACCAAACAAACAAAATATTAGTAGGATGCAATTTTTATAATTTGATACTTGATGCCTTATCCACACTATTCCACACTAATATTCATTATCATCATCATCATTTGGACTGAAAACCGCCCACTGTTAGATAAAGGCCTCCCCAAGTGTGGCCACAACAACCCGTTCTGAGCGTCTAACATCCATCGGATTATAAAGAGGGAAAGTTTGCGAGTTTGTTTGTAAGAAATAATCTCTGAAATTACTAAAAAATCTTTCAAGAGTGGTAAGCAACATTATTCCGGAGTGACATAGGCTAGTTTAATTGTGAGGGAAATGCGTACAAAGGTCTTACTACTCTTAACGTGATCCATTTGACAACCTAAACTGAACTGTTAAGGCCCAAGCGCCCGAAAAGTGCCATAAAACAGTGACTTTCTAAAGCCTACTCCTGGGTAACCGCCAGGTTAATAGGTTTAAAAAAAATATATGTTTATTACAGATTCATGAACAACATTATCAACATTTGATTTTTTCGTGCGATTAATACTTTTGTCTAAAAAAATATTAAGTAATTTCGCAACTTTTCCCTACTCCTTCGAAACGGCTTGGATCTTTAGAAACATTTTTACACTTAAAAATTGGTGGTTAAATATTCTTCAAAGTGAACATAACATATTAGAGTAAGACGACGTAGACGTATTTTCTCACGAACGACATGTGGACGATTGAGTACTGTTAGTATGTACTAAGAACGCATGCCTATCTGCTAGCTTGCTTAGACGGCCAATTTTCAGGTATCAGGTACTCAAGGTACATAAAAACAGTACTTACTTCACGTAAATTCTCCAAGCTGATTTTTACGTATATTTTAGACAATATCTTTAAAATCAAGTCGCCAATACTCCCAGAGACATTCCGTGGGCCCTATTGCTTTACAGACGCTTTAAAGCTCCCAAAATAACGACATAAGTTGACGTAAATTCTCATGCTTGATTTTTATATATGTTCACCAGACAACTATTTTAAAACCTTTTACAAGAAGATAGACCGATCCAAGGGGCCATATAATTGTTAATAAACAGTTAGAGCCTGGCAGCATCTATATCAATTATTATTCCAGGAACGTTGTTTAAATCACAGATATTTTTTTGTATTATTTTGAATATTAAATTGAGTTTAGGGGATGATTGGCCAAGGACTATATGTAAATCAATCAATATTTCGCAAAGAAAATGGATTTAACCCGTTGTATGGCCGGGACGCAGATCCACGCGGGACACAATAACTTTTTAATTGTGTCTAATTACGGCATACGAAAGGTTAAAGGTCAGCCGCGCACTATCCGAGCGCAGTTATTAAATGCACAGATATGCGTACTGCCGCCTAGGCGGGTACGAGAGATGTGTCTATTTAATTTCGGCCAGATGGTTCAAGGGACTATAAGCCTTAAAGGGATGGAGCTGTATAGGTGGTATTTCTCGTTCTCGAACGCACGCCTGACATTTCAAGGCCCTAGCTCCCGAGCAGTGCGACAAAACAGTGACTTTCTGAAGACTCCTTGGTACATAGCATAATATGTAAAATCAATCAATATTTCGCAAGGTCAGCGAGGCTATATGCAGGCGGAAACGGCAGTACGAGTATGTGTGCATTTAACTCCGGCCAGATGTTCAAGAGACTATACGCCTAAACACGTCATGTTAAGGCCCCAAATCAGCTAATGCCTAGATACTTAAACACTGCACTGCAAACATTATGCAAAAAAGTCGCCTACTTATATACTACTACTGACATACTTTTTCTAGCTACTACATAAGTAACACGCATTTCTCTATTGAAACCTATTGAGATTATATAACAACTTTTTATTCATGTATGTACTAGCAGTGACCTTTTGTCTTGACATTTAGAAATACTCAAACTATGGGATTATTAGGGCCGTCCCATGGGACATTATATTAGGTTAGGGGTGACATTGTATGAACTTGATAGCAGAGAATGTATGTTATGAAACACTCATTTTTCGCGCGACATTCAAATGTATGTTAATACAAGGTGCAGTTTTAAAACTGCACAATATTTCAGGAGGTTGTAATAAAACTCATAAATAATCATATAAAAAAACGATACCTGGTCAATAATCAGTAATACTTGTTATTTAATTTTTTAATTACACTAAACTAAATCGATTGATCGATGGCCGCGGGGGCGTGGCTAGGGTGTGGCGTGCGGGATGATGATTGGATGATACATTATTTATGAAACTATCGTTGCGAGTTAGTGTGTGTGAAAATGCCCTTTATTGTTCCGTGTTTGTGTGTGGGAAAAAAAGCGCGGTTATAAAAAAAAAAAAAATTACCTACTTATTTTATTATTGATTCGGGTCGAGAATCACTAACACAATTACCTCCTGAAATATTTTGCAGCTTCAAAACGACACCTTGTATAAAAGCATGCTTTTAGATTTTCACCGCTCGACTCAGCACTAATGCCTTGATGAAAAGTAAAAGGGCGGCACAGTAAAATGTTGCTCGGCCGAGATAGTAAGCAAGTTGTAGAGATTTAAGCGCTCGGCCGTGCACTCGGCGTTATGTTTACACGTACCGAGTACTCGGCCGAGAGCACTGTCTCGCCCGTTTACTCGGTACTTGTGATCAAGGCATAAGAGTTGGAAATTCAACAATGGAAATAGGATATAGGCATTCATTCACGTGTATTGTATAGAATTCTTTTTTATAGGTGAGAAATTATCTAATAATTTTTAGTGGAGCGAGAGAAAGTGATTTTTACTGACTAAAATCCCTGATCCATATAAGCTCATAGATCATTCAGGTGTACAGAATTCTTTATTTATAAGTCAGAAATTATCAAATTTCTTCCGGGTGGAGCAAGAGAAAGTATCAGACGTTTACGGACTAAAATCCCTGGGTTCCCCATTGCTCTTAGCATTCCAGAATTGCGCAATAACTCTTTCGAACAATCCTGGGTAAAAGGGAATACACAACCACTTGCTTAGACACTTAGACAGAAATGAGGGCTGTTTTGTATAAACCAATTTCTATACTCCTCTATTATTTTTATGTTTGACTAATTTTCATAGCATTTAACAAATAATATTCAATCATCATTAGCAATCAAATAAAAATAAATACTCACAGTCTAGTCGGCAAATAAGAGGGCGAATCATCTTTAACCTTGATGATGTCATTGCATTTGTTGACAGTATCAAAGAGTAGGAAGGTGTCTCCAACAGAGAATAATGTAGCGAGGTTTCTGGCTAGCAACCTCCTTGCTGGTCCACCAAGGTTCTCACGTAACAGGTTCACTAACTGGGCCACTAGTTTTTGCTGGCAGCTTTTTATGTCAGACTGTTGGCAAAAAAAAACTTACATTATACAATAGAAGAAAATAAATATGTTTCATCACTATTTGTTTTTTTTTTTTAAACTCCGTGCTAAAGACCCAGCATAAGAGGTAAAGTTAAGTAAAGTTTTTTTTATTTGTAGGAGATAAACTGTGAAAGTAATGGTCTAATTGCAAATTTTTTTTTACCGCTAGAAAACTGCTTTATTCCTGAGTAACAGTTTATATATTATATTAAGTACGTAGGCGAAGCCGCTTGTAAAAGCTAGTAGATCATAAAGTAATTGAAAAATCGAAATATGCTAAGCATCCTTCAGGTCAGCTTCATGGCATGAAGTAATATGGACTTTATTTCATGTAAATAAAGTCCATGATAGCTACATTTAACAATAACTTGGGAGACGAGTTGTAGGTAGGACAAACAAATTATTACAACCCATATTTAAGGCCCTTGAACCAAAAATATTAATAACCTTTTAGAAACCCACATATTCCTGCTCAATTTTATTGATGTAATTGAAACAATCAGTCAATCAAAACAAGATTGTTTGCAAGTTAGAATTATAATGTCATAGATAGATGTAAACTCTCAAATTAATAGATGAATGATTCCTACTAGTGTAAACTAATAAGAATTGTGCACACTAGTAAGAATCATTTATCTTTTAATGTTTTAGATCTGACATTTCATAATTTTGACATTGATCACTAATAAAGAAATTACAGAAAAAAATATATTCAGAAGCTATCACCACATTCTGAAACACAGCAATCCTGATATTAGTGATCAGTATCAAAAGGCATTCTGATACATTATAGTATGCATGTTGTTGATAGCAATATTACCATTCGGAACAATAGCTACAATAGTTGCCTATTTCACCTCGTAGATAAAGTAATTGAAATTTTTGTGTTTACAACATGTATTCTATATTTGCATAACTGCCAATCGTAAAAAATAATTCACTGTAATATTTACCTTATGTGCAGCCACAAGTACTTTATCAAGAAATCGGAGCCATTCAAATATAAAATGTGGCTTCTTGTCATCTGGCAGCTGCTGCAGGGCAGACTCGTTTAGAGTCAATGAGTGGGACACCTCCATTTTTCTAGAAATACCAGAAAAAAACTTAGTTTTAGCAACGAGAGCCTATCAGTAAAAAAAAATAAGGTTGGACAGGGAATAGGATATTAACAGTAAAGCAATAGAAGCTATTCTTCATGATAGACAATGTGAAAAGATTTTTATGATATTAAGGGAATTTACTTTGAGATTAAAATGTATCCTTTGTCCTAATCCAGGCTTTGGTCTTCTTGTGTGCTAAGTCTTATTCAAATGCAATAAATATTTTAAATCTAGACTACAAATGAGACCCAGTCGCTCCCTACACTGGTGCAAATGCTGGGAAACCCAGTCAGATAGCAACCTTACTTGCAGAGAGACAGCAATTATTCACACTGGTTAGTAAGTTTACAACATATCCATTGTTTTAACAACAACATATACTGATTGAATTTCAATTTTTCATACATCTATATTGAAAAAATATTTCTGTATTCTTACTAGAAAGAAAATCACAATCTTATTTCTGTTTCTTTAAAAAGAGTACTAATCTAAACCATTCTTCAATCTTTATTACTTGAAGCCTTAGTCAATTAATACCCTATTATTGTATCTAGTGATTACTCATGAGCTGCCACAATAAACCTAGTTTCACAAACTTGCTGTTAAACTGCGTGCGATATACGTAGCCCCGTTGCGCTCACACAGCGGAGTTTGTTTATTATAGTTAATTATACCCAGCAATGGCGTCAACGCGATGAATCAACCGGAGACTGATAATATTACACAGAAATCAGCACAGGGTCAGATGGCAATATTCAGGACGAAATATAACACGTTTAATTACGAACAGATCTAATTAAAATGTTACAAACCAATAAACGTAGGTAGGAAGTCGCAGAAAACACAACTTTCACATATTACAATCAGAAAAATGGAAAAGATATACAGCGGCAAATTGCTATATAATAGCTTATATTTGAAACGTTTAAATGGCCACAGCGTTGACGATACTGGACCAGTAAAATATTAATTAAAATACACAAAATGCACTAATTTCTCAACCACAGCAGGCGATAAGTGACAGCGACAGCAGACAACAGTGAGTGAGTGAATAAATGAATGAATTGATCATGTCACATTTTTTTTTTCCAATTTTATGGCATGGCCTTTTGGCCTTTGTGCCATCACTAATGTCACAAAGTCACAAACATAGTATAGAGTGGTGAAGTAACAAAAAAACCGGTACTATCGTAAAATCGTCACCTAATACCAAACTGATCAGCCATTTCTCAACAATATTGGGTTTGTTTTCGAATCTAATTGGATACACCTGTATAGCATTTTGTTTTTTTTTTCGCGTTAAACACTACCTTCACCTGATGGTATGCGATGCTTGCCTAGAAATAACCTATTCATTCTTGATTTAAAGACCCCTAGGTTGCAGCTAGCAGGAAACACAGACTCAGGCAGGGAATTCCATAAGCACAATGAATGTGTCCCCAAAACGCTTTGTACGTATGAGTGGGATATTCAGTGTGATATTTGAAGGCGCAACGCCGTGCTTATAGTGTAGGTAGTCCGATTTGGCGGAATTAAATTGAGCAATTCCAACTCCCCGAAATGTAATCGATAGGCTAGCAAACCAACAGGCCAGCAACCCAGCGACGATTAACATGATGCCCCTTGTAATTTATTATCCTTCTACAGCTACAAACGTTGCTTATACTAGAAAAGCAAGCAACGCGTACGGCATTCTATAGTTTCACCACGAGCTCAATTCAACCTATTCGAGCTTTCTGGTGTACATATAGCTTTAGGGATTTTTTTTCTAACTATTCTCGCAATAATGTATTCTTGTCTTTGGCTATCTTTTTTTGGTCGCTGTCAAACGTCACGTCAATGTCGTCGAATATTCGACGCTTTCGAGAAATAGTTTTGCTATTACAATCTCGTTAACAAAGTATTATAGTTTCTACCCGTCTAAGCAAAAAGTAAAGTAACACATGGTTCTGTGAAATTTTTAACTGTAATCATAAAAATACAATGAATTTAACTTTACACGTAGCCTACGTGTATTGTAAGAAGCCAGTACTGAAGCATTAGAACAATATCAATGATTAACATGAGTGCCCAGCAGAGCCCGGCGAACATGCAGTCCGTGGACAGAGAAAAGATATTTACGTGGATCCTGGAGTTGTGCAATCCTGAGACGCGTGAAAATGCGTTACTGGAGCTGAGTAAGAAGCGCGAGAATGTGCCGGACCTGGCGCCTATGTTGTGGCACAGCTTTGGTACGATCGCCGCGCTACTGCAAGAAATCACCAACATCTACGTGGCCATGATACCGCCCACGCTTACGGCTCACCAGAGCAACCGCGTCTGCAACGCTCTGGCGCTCATGCAATGCGTCGCCTCGCACCCTGAGACCCGTTCGGCCTTCCTACAAGCACACGTTCCGTTATTCCTTTATCCTTTCCTCCACACTGTTTCCAAAACACGTCCATTCGAATACCTACGCCTTACTAGCCTCGGAGTTATTGGAGCATTAGTCAAAACAGATGAACAGGAAGTCATAACTTTTCTTTTGACCACTGAAATAATTCCATTATGTCTACGTATCATGGAGAACGGATCTGAACTTTCCAAGACTGTTGCTACATTCATTTTGCAGAAGATATTGTTAGATGACAGTGGACTTTGTTATATTTGCCAAACATATGACAGATTCTCTCATGTAGCTATGATATTAGGTAAAATGGTATTATCGTTGGCAAAGGACCCGTCTGCTCGCTTGTTGAAACATGTTGTGAGATGCTACCTCCGCCTGTCTGATAACGCAAGAGCCAGAGAGGCTTTAAGACAATGTTTGCCAGACCAACTGCGGGATTCCACATTTGCAGCGTGCCTCCAAGAAGATAACTCGACGAAGCACTGGTTGGCTCAATTGATAAAGAACTTGGAAGCTCAGCCACCGCCAGCCAGTCCAGCACAACAGAACATGTGAGCTTTGACTTTTGACACATGCCCACTATGGACAATAAACAATAAGTAGTGCAGTTTTATACACTAATTAAATAAAATATAGCTAGCGTAATTACACATCACTGCTTCATAATACTGTTGCTGGTAAATTGTATATTTTATTGCAGAGATGTACGAAAAGAACCCTCAATAAGGGCTTAGATAATGATGAATCGTATTGGTAATATTGAGAGCACAAGTGTGGGTGTTCTTTTCTAAACCAAGCATATTCGATAAGCTTGTATAGACTGACAAGAAAATGATCACATGCTGTACACTTGTAATTCTCATAAAGTATTATATTAGCTCCTTCAAGAAATTCTGGAAATTTCAATAAGGATATATGATAATATTATATTTGATTTTATAGTATGATAAGGAATACTATAAGTGCTACTTTTTGTTATTGTTTATAGTGGGCCTGTGAGCCTTTTTACAATCCCCAGATCAAATCTGTTTATAACAGATATTCTACAGATTTGAACTGTTATAACTTTATGTTTACTGACATATCCATTGATATTTTCAAATGATTAAATTCATTAATGTACTGACAAAAATTTGCCTTTTTAAATGTTATAATAAGTATTTGTCTCTTACACATTATTGTATTATTTTTTAGGTACAAAACAAGATAAAATTTGAAGGAATGCACTAATTTTGTATGCAGTCGTAGTGGACTAGGAATAAACTTTTTATTATTTCAATCAATTTGTTTTCTTTTATGCCTACCCCATTTTCTCTATGATTATATTAAACTGGATCAATGTCTAGAAAATTAATTAATAAGCCTAATAACAGTACATAAATAATTTTTTGATATTAGAAGTAACTAACATAATTTTGAATTTAGTATTCTAAGTTTTTTTATGTACATATGCATTAAAGTGTATATGTATTTTTTGGCAGTAAATAAAAGTTTCATGTAGATTTACACTCTACAAGTGGCAGATCAAGGCATGTCTGTCTGTCACCAGGCTGTATCTAATGAACCGTGTTGTTAAAAACAGTATAGTTTTTTTATGTACATATGTATTAAAGTGTATATGTATTTTTCGGCAGTAAATAAAAGTTTCATGTGATTTACACTCTACAAGTGGCAGATCAAGGCATGTCCGTCTGTCACCAGGTTGTATCTAATGAACCATGATTGTTAAAAACAGTATAAAATAAATTTTGAATTAAAATTACCTACTACAGATTTAAAAAAAGTAATTCTTAGATCTTCAGCTTCAGTGGACATACTTGAGCAATCAAAACGTATGTCTCTGCAACATATATGTAGAGAGATATTTAAGCCACATTAGCACCTACATTGCAGGAATAATCTTTTTGATTTATTCTTGAGTCTTCCACACCTACAAGTTCACCTTGGGCAGTGCTTCTGCGTGGGTTTGCCGCACCGATACCAATGCACAACGTTTGCTGTAGGCAACTCTGCTCCGCTCTAGCTGTACCTACACATCTCAGGTCTGCTTCAATAAATGATAGACACCCTGGCTTGAGCATGAATGGCAAACCAACGACCAGCGTGCCAATGTTGGCAGTGGCCCGTCCACGGCCGTAGCTAGGAGGGGGGGCATTGTGGGGCAATGCCCTACCTCAATCTCACTCAGACGTGGATTTCTACATCAAAATCTGGAAGTTCAACCATCTTGTTCACTTGTTCTTCATAATTGAGAATTTAATATCCATGATCCATGCTCATGCTCTGTCGCAGAAGTATTTGTCTACGAATAACTTTAGCTTTGGTTTGATTATTGAATGTACATCACTGATCAGTCACCACTAGTCAGTGATATACATGGTGATTGATTTAGGTGCCCGTGCTTCGAGGGCAGATCAATTACTTATGATAAATTTACTTCCGCCCTACCTGTAATCAATGCTGCCCTACCTCAAATTCGACTCTAGCTACAGCCCTGGGCCCGTCGTGACACAACAAAATAATTCAGGCACGCCAAATACCCATATTTGTACGTATGTTTTACGTGTTTGTCTGACAACTTTAATACAGCTTGCATTCTCCTAATCCTTCGACCTTATATTATTACTGTCTGATGAAGTCTGTATCGTCCTTTTCCCCACCTGACTGCGACTCACGCGGTGAAGAGCTTATGCGGAGTTACAAGTCAGCAGACTGGAATGAGATGCGACACTTCTTTGCGTCTTATCCTTGGTAGCAGGTTAAGACGTGGATGCTATACTCGATGTGATGCGCGTGCGAGCCCACACGACGTCGGATGTGGTGTCCCAGGGCAGGTGTGTCTTGATGGTGTCTTTGAATATCGACAAGTGACGCAACCCCTAGTACGGCCACGCCTTTAATTCCCTGCCCTGGGGTAGCATTAGGAGGGCACTCCGGTATCACCGGGTGCCCGACTACCTCTGTCGTTTGGTCGAGGCTTACCTGTCGGGCAGATACATTCCTGGTCACCAGGAAGAGTGGAAACGGCGAGAGATGTCGTGCGGTGTTCCGTAGGGATCGGTACTAGAACCGCCCTTGTGGAACATCGGGTACAACTACGTGCTAGGCGGCGTCCTCACTGACGGGGTCATCGTGGTCTGCTACGCAGACGACACGCTGATCGTGGCGTGGGGAGAGTCTTACCAGGGAGCGGTCGAACTAGCGACAGTCGTTGAGAGGATCCAGCATTTGGGACTCGAGGTGGCATTGCACAAGTCCGAAGCCATGTGCTTTCACGGCCCTCGGAACGCGCCACCGCTGGGGTTTCCAAATAACGGTAGAAGTTCACATCGGCGTCGAGTCGACGATGAAGTACCTGGAACTCGTCCTCGACAGCCGATGGACAGTTCGAGGAGAATTTCCGACGTCTGCCCCCAAACTGGATCGGACTGGGGCCGCCCTCAAGCGGCTCCTACCTAACTTAGGTGGTCCAGATGCCTCATGCCGGAGGCTCTATGCAGGAATCGTTCGATCCATGGCCCTTTATGGGGCGCCGGTTTTTTACGAAAGCGACCGGCAGCCAAGCCGAACACAAGCCAGATGCTCATGGCCATTCGGCTGGACCGCACGGTTTCCTCCCAAGCCGCGGCGAGCCTCATTGCTGTCCTACTACCGTGGTATCCGCCGTATCCTGGCAACGGCCCTTGTGTCCTAGCCACCGAGATTCCGATCCCGATTTCCAGCCACCATAGGCACGGACTCGCGAACGGAGAGTAATGGGTAGCTTGCCGTCTGACCGTCCAGCAACCGTCCGGACCGAACTCAGGTCGTCGACGGCGCGTGGTGTTCCACACGCGCCTCAAGGAGTTGTCAGGAACTGTAGGGGCCCAGCAGGGCGAAGCCTTCTGGGGCCATGGGTGATGCGAAAGAGATCCCCGGGGCCCTGGAACAATGGCAAAGCAGAAACAGGAGTGGGTTTTTAGTCAGTAAAAATCTGACACTATCTCCCGCTCCGCCCAAAAGCGGGGGATATCATTAGATAATTTTCAAACCTAAAAAAAAAAATACTCGATGTGATACGTCAAGCTATGGAGTATTTCATATCATATGTATAGTGACGTATGGGTGATCTGAGCCACAATGGCCATCGGTGGCTCAGTTCGCCCATGATTCAATGCCAAATGCGTTGAAAAGCGTATGCATTTGGCGTTACTCACCCGGGTTGATCCATTAGTCGGTCGCTTCTACTCTGTTTTCTGATCGATAGTAAGAAACTGATAAAGACGCTTTGATATTTTTTATTATAACATATAATAGCAATGGTTCAGAAGTCAGGTCCACGGACTTGAGACCGAGCCAGGGCCCATCGCTTACAAGAATGGTAGTTATAATTACGTAATCCCGTCGTATCTTGATTTATCTTGCTGTCTCGCTGATGCCGTTCGTCTGGCATGTCCTGAAACTGTGTACCACAAGAGACTATGTTAAGATTTGGTGAACAGGCTCTATTGACATAAGTATGACTTTTGTCTAGATTCGTCTGAATTTTCTTATGGCTCGTTTTACAAGTATTTTTTCTAGGATTGCATTTGCAACTCTCTCGTTTGCGAACTATTGTAAGACATTCGTTATCACGCATCACAGGGTCTTCCGCGGGAACTGTGTTAGCTGCTTTAGTTCTTTTCGTGTACATTTGGGGTTCATTTTTATATTCATCATTGCACCGAATGGTGGATCGAACCGGACCAATGAAATCACGCGATGTAAAAGGTAGTAGGGTGGTTAGGTAAGATTCCTTTCGCGGCGCTGATAGAGACCGTGGTCGTTGCTCTGAAACATTGCGCCCGCCATGTCCAGAACTTGAAGTACCCGGCACACTTTTCCTTGAATGGGTCCCTAAGATGAATGGACCAAGAGTGGAACTTTGTAAGGCAGGCTCCACGATTTCATTACACAATCTTTGAGCCACAGACATTGGAGACAGCTATTCTGAATGTTTCATTTTATAATCATTTGTGTTGAAGGGCTTCCCGGTCATTTTTATGTGGTGGTATATTCTCACCACATTTTAGTACTTAATATTGTAGTATTTCGGGATTGAAAGAAATTTCGTTTTGCCCTCTATTTATTATGTCATTTTTGATTGCAACCCAAAGAGTATAGGAAATATGTTGCAACTGCAACGCTGTGTGGGAGTGTTTGATAGTTTAGGTGCAGGGCCGGCTCTATCTAAACGCCCCGGGCGAGTGTTCCTTTGGTGCCCGTTTATAAAGTATGTTAGGATGGATAAATGTTTGTTACTACTGAACTATTGAACGGATTTTGATGAAACTTTACAGTATGGGTCCCTACGGTTTTTTCATATCTCTTTGAGGTGCGTGTGGAACACTACGCGCCATCGACGATTTGGGCTCGGTCCGGACGGTTACCAACCGACTGAATGACGAGCTAGCCATTGTTCATCGTTCGTAAGCTCGCGCTTACGGTGGCCAGAGATCACCGTGTGACTGCTGACGTTCGGGACTTCTACTGTTGCGGTGGCGCGAGCGTGAGGATGTATATCCCGTTACGCGTGCTGCCGTCTCCTTCGCTAGCATTAATGCCTTACAGAATGAGGCGACCGCATTCCAATCCCGCTCACTATGGACCATGGCCTGAACCAAGGTCGCTGGTTGAGAGGTCACCGCCGCTGATCGCCTCTACAGGAACATAGCGGTGCTCCACCGAGACACATCTTCATCTTAAGTTCCACCATATCCTCCGGGCGGTCCGCACAATGATGACACCTGGGCATTTCTTCTGCCATGAGATCCCGCCGGAGCTCTGTCCGTTATGCCACGACTTGTGGCCTTGTGGACAGACGAGTTTCACTCTAGCGTTGTAATACCATTCGTGCAAGGACTATTGCCTCCGGCAGGCTGCCAAGGAGTCTCGACACTTCGTGGAAGACCGTCCAGTAAACCCGCCGTACCATCCCGATGGCCGTGACCCTCCGGAGCACGTTTAGCTAAACGTGCTCCGGAGGGTCACTGTTGTGAGTGTTGTCGATGCGGAAGAAGAGCTTGATCGCCTGCTTCTTCCGCATCGACAACACTCACAACAGCGCCCCGTAAAGGACTATTATTTCTTCCCACTGACCTAAACAATGATTGTGCCAGCGGTCGGGATGACATCTCAACTACTTTTATAAAAACTGGCCAAGTGCGAGTCGGACTCGCCCATGAAGGGTTCCGTAGCAACAAGTAATATAATATAATATTCCACACAACTATCACGCAACGCTGTCTAGTCCCAAGCTAAGCAGAGCTTGTGTTATGGGTACTAGACAACTGATAAACATACATATATATTTCTAAATACATACATATTATAGATAAATTATACCCAGACACAGAACAAATGATCATGCTCATCACACAAACATTTGTCCTGGGTGGGAATCGAACCCACGACCTTCGGCATAGCAGTCAGGGTCACTAACCATTAGACCAACAGGCCAGTCAAAGGGTAAGGTTAAGTATCTAACATAATATAAAAAAAGTTCTTTTAGTTCGTTGTAACTTTGATCGATGTTTTAATTATAGTGTATTTTTTTTAGACTTATGACTTTATGACGTATTAAAAAAAAACTACTTACTAGATCTCGTTCAAACCAATTTTCGTTGGCAGTTTGTATGGTAATGTACATCATATATTTTTTTTAGTTTTATCATTCTCTTATTTTAGAAGTTAGAGGAGGGGGGGGATACACATTTTACCACTTTGGATGTGTCTCTCGCGCAAACTATTCAGTTTAGAAAAAAATTATGCTAGAAAACTTAATATCATTTTTGAAGACCTATCCATAGATACCCCACACGTATGGGTTTGATCAAAAAATATTTTTTGAGTTTCAGTATAAGTATGGTGGGACTCCAAAAATTTATTGCTTTTTTTCTATTTTTGTGTGAAAATCTTAATGCGGTTCACAGAATACATCTACTTACAAAGTTTCAACAGTAAAGCTCTTATAGTTTCGGAAAAAAATGACTGTGACATACGGACGGACAGACAGACAGACATGACGGCTAATGCAGTACGCAAATCTGTGCATTTATTTGCGTCCAGCAGCGCCCGGAAAGCGCTTTAAATCCATTTTCTCTGCGAGATATTGATTGATTTACTTGCAATGTTCACTTTGAAGAATATTTAACCACCAATTTTTATGTGTAAAAATGTTTCTTAAGGTCCAAGCCGTATCGAAGGAGTAGGGAAAAGTTGCGAAAAGTTGCGAAATTGCTAAATATATTTTTTTTTGACAAAAGTATTAATTGCACGAAAAAATCAAATGTTGATATTATTGTTCATGAATCTATAATAAACATACATTTTTTTCAAACCAATTGACCTAGCCGTTACGGAGGAGTAGGCCTCAGAAAATCACTGTTTTATGGCACTTTTCGGGCGCTTGGCCCTTAAACAAAAATAAACAAGGTATTGACAATATAACCCCTTTCCAAAAAATCATGTAAGTCAAAACTGTCGGACTATGACAGTACCGAACAGCTGCTTCTAGTCTTATCTTAGCCCTAAACATACTATTTCAATGATTCACATCACCATGAGGAATCTGGAACTCAAAAGTGGTGTACCCACTACATACTATCACTATACACAAACACGCTCACAACCACAATCCACGCTCATAGAACCACTTCTCGTCTCTTTTGTTCTTGCTTCATGCATTTAAAATTGTGCACCAAATCCATTCCGATAGGGTGAGGCCTGGAGATCCATAACACAGGGTCTCCCAAGTACGGACTCCAGTCTCTCACAAAGGAGCATCTTACTCATTTATTTAAATATAATAGATTACATAGTTAAGGAAACCTTTGTAAAGAGAGAACAATAAATTTTTATTATTTTTATTTTATTCCCCGCATATAACTTCCGCCAGGAGGCGTCTGGACTCCCTAAATTGGGCAGGAGCCGCTTAAGGGCAGCCCCGGCCCGTAGTTTGGGTGTTACGAGTCTCAGGGTGATCCTCGGCTACCGTACCGAGCAATAGATAGCTCGTCGTCTGATAAGCCCGGGACGAAGGTGTGAGTTCCACGCGCGCCTTAATGAGATGTCAGCTAAAGCGTAGGGACCCAAGAATTCCAGAAATGGGTACTGGCAGTCCTGGAATGCAAAGGGCAACTACAGGACACAAGTGAGTTTTAGTTAGGAAAGGCCTGACACGCTCTTCTTCTCCACCCTAGAGCTGAAGAAGTAATTGGAGAATAAATACCTCAAAAAAAAAAATGGTGAATTTAAGCTGACGTGTGTGGCGCCCTGTAAGACCCGGCGTCTGGAGCGACCGCCCGGGCCGCTCCCCGATCCCCCTACAACCGGCACTGTTTAGATGAACGTATAAACTGTCAGCTTATTTTCTTCTCCAACCTTATTCAACCTCAAACGTTTGATTTTATGGATTATTATACTCTTTGCTTTGATTATCCCGGATTGTAAGTAATCCTTTTTTTTATCCGATATAAACTATGACTGCGATCCCACCTGATGGTAAGCAGTGATGTAATCGTTGATGGTGAGGCGCACCAGTTTATTAAGAGCCTATTCACTCTAGCCTTGATGACACCCAAATTATAATCGGACGGGAAGACCGATAACTGATAAATAATCTAACTGCCGACTATGGTGTAACCTACGACGTACCTAATGAAAGTCAAAGATCTACGACCTACGTGATAAAGAAGAAATTGTAGTGTCTCTTCCACAATTAATGCCATTCATGAAGAGTTGGCATTCAGACATTCATTTAATCGTTTCTTCATAATTTCAATGACAATACAGCTGAACATTGGAAGCCGCTTTGTAGAACAGATCACCAACTCGCCACCACACAATAGTGCCACACAACGTGAAGTAGAATAACCGCATTAGAGCCGGGCAACACTATGCGTTCCGGCGCCGCACCGCAAAAATTTCGATGAATCGGTGGACATACGAGTGGCGCAACCCTTATTACGGCCACGCCTTTAATTCCTGCCCTGGAGTACGATCCGGAGCGCACTCCGGTACCACCAGGTGCCCGATTACCTCTTTCAAGTAGTCGAGGCCTACCTGTTCTACATAGTCTACCACGGTCGTCAGGGAGAGTGGAAACGCCTAGAGATGTCGTGCGGTGTTTCGTAGGGATCAGTACTACGTGCTGCGCGGCGACTTCCCTGATGGGGTCAGCGTGGTCTGCTACGCAGGCGACACGCTGGTTCTAGCGCGGGGAGAGTCGTACCACAGGCAGCGGCCGATCTAGCGACACGCGGCAATAAAGTAGATAGGTACAGAAGACAATCTATTGTACATGCAAAGCGCGCTCGAGCAACGCACACATAGACACCGCTCACGGACACGATATCTCGGCTCAATCACCCGGCCGCACTCGTACAGTTCGGCGCAACGTGTGACGCGACGTGTTTGCGATCGCCTAGAGCGTAGGTATAAAAAGTGAAGTACTTACATGAGATTGACTTCTGTACCTAATTACCTATCTATTTTGTGACGCGTAGTCATTGACAGGATCCAGCAGTTGGGACTCGAGGTGGCGCTGCACAAGTCCGAGGCTGTTTCCACGGCCTTCGGAACGCGCCACCATCGGATTCCTAAATAACGGTAGTGAAGTACCTGGGACTCGTCCTCGACAGCTGGTGGAACTTTGTGAAGCATTCCAACGTCTGTCTCCCAAACTTAACCGGACTGGGGCTGTTCTCAAGCGGCTCCTGCCCATCCTTGGGGGTCCAGACGCCTCCTGCCAGAGGCTCTACGCAGAAATCGTTCGGTCCATGGTCCTTTATGGGGCGCCAGTGTGGGCGCCGTCGCTGCTTCAGCAACCGAAGGCCCAGCTGAACGCATACCAGAGGGTCATGGTAATACGGATGGTGGTGGGATACCGCACGGTTTCCCGCGAAGCGGCGAGCTTCCCTTGCTGGCCTGCCAATATGGGATTTGCAAGCAACAGTCTTTGTACACTTGTATGATTTGCGCGTGGAGATGCAACGCCTGGGCGAAAGTCCGCTGCCGCAACAGATCACGGCATGGCGGACAGAGCTCTACGGGATCTCATGGTGAAATGGCGTCAGCGACTATCGCAACCCAGTGGCGTGCCCAGCACACAATTATGGTGGTAAGTCTCTTAAGGCGTGGCTGGAAAGACCTCACGGCGTCCTCACCTTCCGCATGACGCCGGTTCTCACCGGATATGGTAAGTTTGGGAGGTTCCTGCACCGGATTCGCGCGGAAGTGACGCGCGGGTGTCGCCACTGTGCGGAACGCTCGGAGGACACGATGGAGCACACAGTGGAGGTGTTTCACGCTTGGGCAGAGCATCGCCGTGCCCTCGTGAGAGCGATTGGCGGCGGCGATCTCTCGCGCCGGGCCTTGATACAGGCCATGGTCTGGAGAGCGGAGAAGTGGCAGGCGGTCGTCTCATTCTGCGAAGTAGTAATGCTAGCAAAGGAGGAGGCCTACCGCATCAGGCAACGGCGCTCACAACGCTCTAGCCGCCGCCGGGATTCCGGTCCCGATTTCCGGCCACCGTAGACGCGAACTTGCGCTTGCTTGTCAAGTCAGACTTCTTCTTAGCGTATCGATGGCAAAATTAGTTAAATTCCTTGCCTGGCTCAGAATTCGGCCACGGCAATGCCGTCCGCTGACGCTGTCATTAGGTCCCTACGTGAGCAGGCAACAGGGCAAGTGATGCAGGACGGAAGGTGGGACATGGTCTGCGGAGAGACGCCACACAAACACTGAAGATCGGAACCATTCGAGAACCCCCACCTGTGGAGATTGTCTTTGCTGCGCCCAACTTGGGTGCGGAGTCTGTTTAGAGTTTTCCAGATTGGCCATGGCAACTCGTGTCCAGGAGAGAGGCTTTCCGACGGCTCGATAAAATCATTGGGAGGTTTAAACTTCTGCCGCCAGAGGTCGCATCTCTCCGAGGTGGTGTTGGAGAGTTATGTCCAACAGTGGGCATCAGTCATTATAGTGCCTAAATGGCGACACTTGAGGAGGCTTATGTCCAACAGTGGACATAGGTCATTATAGCGAGGGGGAGACTTATGTCCAACAGTGGGCATCAGTCATTATTGCGCCTAAATGGTGACACTTGGAGGAGGCTTATGTCCAACAGTGGGCACCGATCATTATGGCAACACTTTCTTGAGGGAGCTTCTTTTTTCATGGAAAAAAAAATGTTTTTTTTCGAAATTTTCAACGCTACGCGGAGGTCAGACGGACCAAGTAGATCAAAATCAGTTTATCACACATTAAAAAAAAATCCTCTAAGTGTGATTATTCAGCCCGGCCGCCGTCAATTAAACACTTTTTAAAAGATCAAAACACTTTCAAACCACTCTTTAAATATAATAGAAACACAATTAAAACTTTATAAAAAGTGAAGTGATACACAGTGCAGTGTTTTGAAAAATAAAATAAGAATTGACTTAAAGGTCCAAGTGACCAGGTTATAAAAATACAAAAAAAAAATAAGTTGACGGCAGCGCCAGCGCGCGGCCAGCTCACAGCTGTGTTATGTTATTGTCAGTTATTGTGTTCAATTGTGTTGACAAAAAATTAAAATTCTAACAGTTTTGCAGTTTTGCTTCATTGACTTGAATAAAACGTCTATTGGGTATTGAATAATACTTAAACGATGTGGGTCTTCGGGTATGGATCATTGGTATGGAAAGTAGATTTCAAATATGAAAGTAAGGTTGTAGGTTATATAAAAGGTTACTTGAGAAGATTTTATCAACACAGCATTGATCACCGAGGAGTACCTGGTAGAGTAAGTATCTAATTCAAATATAGACGGCTAGCTTATGCCCGCGGCTTCGCCCGCGTACATTAATGATAGCCTATGTCACTCAGGAATAAAGCAGCTTTCTATCGGTGAAAACATATTCCTACAAAAAAAAAAAAAAAAAATATTATATTAGTGTAGAAGTGTAAACAAGATGCATCTTATAATAGCACATGTCGAGCTTTCCCTCTGGGAGAAGGCTGGAAAATATCCTAGTTTCCACAATTAGTACATCCTATTTCTTGCTTAGTATAGATTTTTCGCTGTGTACCTCTTGCGCAAGGTTTCTGATTCTATTTTTGAATTTTTTTTCTTTCCGCTGATAATGATGATGCTGGTGATAATGGCTAATATTCAATAACTAATCATATATGAACTCCTTAAAATACTATTGCAAAGGTATTGATTTAAATAATGTTGCTAAGACCAACATGAAGTTTGTTCTGAGAAAAGAAAAAAAGTATAATAAATAAATAATTTGAAATACATATTTCTACTTTCAGCCAGGCAGAGTAGTGACACTGATCCAGAGTAATAACCCAAACAGCAAAGTCTGGGGTGTAGCTTACAAAATAAGGAAAGAAGATGTAGACCAAGTTACCCAGCATCTGGACTTCCGGGAGAAGAATGGATATATCAAGAGAACTGTTACGTTCTACCCTAAAGATGCTTTGGAACCATTTCAGTTGACACTGTATGTGGCGACTGAGGAAAATGAATCTTATGCAGGTAAGATAGGCCTTCATTTTGAATGAAAGACTGCATGGTTTGACATCCTTTCTGTATCATTTAAGCTCTTTTACTGACTAATTAGAGAATTGCTCAATCATAATTTGTCAGGATTATCTTTGAAATTATCTATAGAGGTATGCGAACAAGGTGTAAAGTTCTGCACAACTCCATTAATTCATTAAACCCTAAGCGAACGCCGGCGTTTATTGTCTTTCTATTGTGTCTGTAATTTCCACGATTGAAAGGTTAAAATGATCGATAGTTGTTTTTGAACTGTTGTATATGTTTTTTGTGTGGAGAACTGTGATGTAGGATTTTTCTCTTTTAGTTCCTATGTGAAAGCATAGATGCCGCTACAGGTCAGTAGCTTAACATCAAAATTAATTAATTTTTCTTTGTTTGCCATATGTACTTATTTGATTTTTATAATGTAGATTGATTATGTATGTCTCACACTTTCAAGTAATTCCATAGAAGTAAAGGAAAAATTAGTGTTACATACTATAAAATATTTAATTCCTGCTGAAATATTATTGTCTTATATCATTCTGTTTACTTAATGAATCACATTGCTATTTCATTTAAATAGGCTCTCAACATAACAATTTGCAACAACATAAATTAATATAGGTACATAGCTCTTATCAAAGTTTATTGCAAATAATAAAGTATACAACATTATTTTTAGTATATGCAAAACCTGAATATACAAGTAGTTTGTTGTTCAGAATCAGTAACTGAATGAAACCTAATAGTTTTTACCCCATGTTAGATTTTTTCCCAAAAAATATTTAAAAAGGTCACATGTTGGATACCACCGACACTAAGTACAACACAGGTCACAGAAGGTCTTAGAAGGTATTAGGCGCCAGCAATCAGTTGGGTGCAAGTGCAAAACTTATAAACTTAATGATTTTTCATAATACAGTTATGAAATTTTGTACATAGATTCTTTACATAAAAATACTAGACACATGTTTCGGGTTTCGTATATACAATTGCCGAAACGGATCTGCGCTGGCTTCAAAAAGTCAAATATTCGGTCTCTTTAGTGGTGCGAAGTGAGACGCGGGGGCGGGGAGTGTCAGTGATTGGCTCGCCGCGCCATCGCGTTATAGACGTCACTCATGATTCGTTTCCTGCGCTTGCACCATGTATCTAACAACGACGACGATTGGCTCGCCAATGTATGGAATGCGCAAAGCGATCCCCACTCTGATGCCGAGCGCTCAAGATCCGTGACGGTAATTGTACGAAAACTAATGTTGTAAAATCCTATGTCCTACCAAAAGTGACGCACTAACTGCTGTCGGAAGTCAAAAAGCGGTAATTCAGAGTTTCGAGAAAACAGAGCATTTTGGAGAAAAAATATTTAGGTACTTATTACAAGCTTCTAGAGCTTTGCCTCTGTAGAATTATGATAAAAGTATCTTTTTTTATGGAGAGGGGATATCATCAAATGACTTCTCCTGCTCTGTAAGACTGTCTGGAGCAAGAGGACGTGTTAACCTTTGTTCCGTCATTTGCCCTTTGCTCCTAAGGCCACGGGATCTCTTTCAATTTTTTTTTTTAATTCTTCGAATAAAGGTTCGCTTTTTGGCTACCGGGACAGCATAGGTGTACATTGTTAGTACCCAGTATCAGTACACAGTTTTACGTCCAATAGTTTAGTCCTATTTAATATTAATATTATATCTAGCCTATACTGTCCCACTTCTGGCCAAAGGCCTCCATTTCTTTCATTGTTCTTGACTCTGAGCCCAAGTGGCATTACACAAGGAAGACATCTAAGTCGTCCCGCCATATTCTTGGTCTGCCATGACCCCGTCATGCAATTTCAGGACACCAAATTATTTCTTTTATCTGTAACAACTAGTACTTGACTGCGATCCCACCTGATGGTAAGCAGTGATGCAATCGTTGATGGTGAGGCGCACTAGTTTATTAAGAGCCTATTCACTCTAGCCTTGAAGACACCTAAATTATAATCGGACTGAAAGACCGCAGCAGGCAAATTGTTCCATGATTTTTATTTTAATGGCACTGATCCATTGGCATGCGGTAATTTTGTAATTTTCCTTCAGTACGTATGTACCTACGTACTGATAATTTCAACCGCAGAATGTGACTATAAACATAATAAGTAAATAACGGGTTTATAAACAGTATACAGTGCATTACATTTGAGTGACTTTGCTTCTTTGTATCTTTTCTCCGTAAAGTTTTCTTATTTCCTATACTCACACCCCAGAATTTCATATTTTTTTTTAACAATTAACACATGCATACATAAAGGCTTTCGAAGGAAACACATAAGGCATTCAAATAGGTATAAAAAACCGGCCAAGTGCGGTCGGACTCGCCCATGGAGGGTTCCGTAGCAGCAAGTAACATAATATAAAAGTTCTTGTAGTTATTTGTAACTTTGACCGATGTTTTAATAATAGTGTATTTTTTTAGATTTATGACGTATTAAAAAAAAAAAACTACGTACTAGATCTCGTTCAAAACAATTTTCGTTGGTAGTTTGTATGGTAATGTACATCATATATTTTGACGAAAAAATTTTGAGTTTCAGTTCTAAATATGGGGACCCCCAAAATTTATTGCTTTTTATCTATTTTTGTGTGAAAATCTTAATGCGGTTCACAGAATACATCTACTTACCAAGTTTCAACAGTATAGCTCTTATAGTTTCGGAAAAAAGTGACATTCGGACGGACAGACAGACAGACAGGCCGACAGACAGACATGACAAATCTATAAGGGTTCCGTTTTTTGCCATTTGGCTACAGAACCCTAAAAACGACTTCCATTATTATGAATTCGTTATGATTAACGACAGGGTTGGCTTAGTGGTTGAGCTATTGGCTGCTGCGCTGCGTGTCACGGGTTTTATTCCCGCGCGGAACAAATACTTGTATTGCTGATAGTTGTTCCGGGTTTGAGTGTCTTGTGTATTAGAGTTTTACGATACAAAAGTAATTGAGTCTGCGTTTTTTAAAAAAAACTTTATAACTAAAAATCTTTTTTTAATCTCATGCCAAAATAAAGAAGTTGATCGCAGTCTTTATTTTCATAAATTGCGATTTTCCGTCTAACAGACTTCATAATGATCACAACAACAACATCACAACTTTTCATAATGATCCTTCTTGTCTACCCCATAATACTATAGAATTCTGTCCACGATACTTTCTGAGCTGGGAAATCATCAAAATACCTTTACTGACTAAATCCCACCTGTGTTCCTTCGAGCGGAATTGCGGACGACGAGCAATGGGTAGCTCAATGTCCGTTCGACTTACAAGGAACGAACGTCAAAAAGATGTCAGCAAACCGTAGGGGCCCAGCAGGACTGATGCCTGCGTACCATGAGGAAAAGTATGAAATGGATACTTAATCTATACTCTATCGATTTAGGTACCTAGTTAATTAAAGGTAAACAATCTCGATATGTCTTTTTATTTCATCATCATCATCAGCCTTTTTAATGTTCCTTGACTCGGGCCTCCTCTCTAGGAGAGGGAATGGGCCGTAATCCACCACGCGAGCCCAGTGCGGGTTGGTGAATGTCACATGTCTTCGAATTTTTGGTTCTAGGGCATGCCGCTTTCCTCACGATGTTTTCCTTCACCGTTTTGAGAGCAGTGGTGATGAAATAAATTACACAAAGTAATGTGCCTGGCTGTCTTTTTATTTAAATTTAGTTAATTACCTAATATCGTTTTATGTAAAAAATGTATCTAAAACATTTTTAGATATTTTTTTTAGACAATTTTTTAACCTAAACCGATGGAGTATTGTGGTATATAGCCTTTCAGATACTGTCAATTTGAGACAATAGTAAGACAATAGATGCGCGAACGTCGGCGTCTGCTTGGGCACGGTAATAATATCTATATTATTACCGAGGCTTGGGGTTTAATGAATTAAAACGCAAAAGGCAACTGAAGAAACTGTGTGGTTTTAGTCAGTAATAGTTTGACAGGCCCTCTCGCACCACCCCAAAGCGAGAGAAGTCATTAGGTGATTTCTCCCCATAAAAACCTCTGTTTCTTTCAGTTGCTCTTCTGTTTCAGGGCCGCCGTAAATACTGCAGTCGTAGCAATTTCACAATACTTACAAAAAACAATCTTCTTCCAGGAGAAGCATCAATCGAAGACATAGCTAAGCAAGTGATAATCAGCCAAGGTCCCAGCGGTCTTAACAAGGAGTACGTCTACAATCTGGCAGCAGCTATGAGGGAACTAGCACCTGATGTTGAAGATGACCATCTGTTCTCTTTAGAGGCTGCTGTAAGAAGGCTAGATCCGGATTCCAAGAAAACTTGAGTGTGATATTTTTATCAGTATAAGTAGATCAATTGCTATGAGCCAACGACCTTACAGCCACTAGGCACCTCATGCTTGAACTAGCGCACGAAAACAAACTATCTGTCAACTAGCCGAAGTACAGGGAGCGGGTTTTTTTTTTTTTATAGTGGGAAAAAATCATGCATTGACATCCTCCGCTCTTGGGCGGAGCGGGAGATAGTGTCAGACTCTTACTGACTAAAAGACCCACCCCGTTCCTTCTAGCCTTCATAACGTAGCTCGAGCGGCCTTTTAGATAACCCTGGCCCCAGTAGGCTTCGACCCGGCTGGGTCCCTGCTGTTGCTGACAACTCCTTGAGGCGCGCGGGAACAGTGCGCGCCGTCGACGACTTGGGCTTGGTCCGGACAGTTACCGGACGGACGGACAGTGAGCTACCCATTGCTCACTGTCCGCAAGCCCGCGCCTACGGTGGTCGGAAATCGGGATCAGAATCCCGGCGGCGGCGGCGGCGATAACACCGTTGCCTGATGCGTTCGGCCTCCTCCTTTGCGAGCATTACTGCTTCGCAGAAGTCGGCGACCGCCTGCCACTCCTCCTCGCTCCGGACCATGGCCTCAACCAAGGCCCGGCGCGAGAGGTCTTCGCCGCCGAGGGAGGGAGGGAGCGGGGTACTGCGTTCTGATTGGTAGATTGGTACGGGGGAGCGGGGTACTGTCAGGGCCCAAACTAGCTATTTAGCCTCTCCGGGCAAAGATAATTTTTGTCGCCCTTTGTACACCGCTAAATTTTGATCGTTTTAATACCGTGGAGGTTCGATCCAGTACATGAAACACTATCGATTTGTAAAGATAAAATTAAAAAATAAAGTGCCCTCTTTTCAAAACTCGTATTAATTTACGCATGTACGAAATTAATTTCTATAGGAAAACGTCAGCTGAGCGAGTCCAATGACCTGTAGGTAGTTTGGACGCAACGCCGACTACTACCTGTAGGGTCATTGAACTCGCTCAGCTGACGTTTTCTTAAAGAAATTAATTTCGTACATGCGTAAATTAATACAAGTTTTGAAAAAAGGTACTTTATTTTTTAATTTTGTCTTTACAAATCGATAGTTTTTCATGTACCGGATCGACCCTCCACGGGATTAAGACGATCAAAATTTAAGGGTGTATATCTACACAAAACCGTATAAGTCTGAGTCTTAAGTCTTAAATATTTCCACTATTCAATCTGACGTGGGTTGGAAGGTGGTGGCACATAAAATCAACCTGCCAAATTGTGTGTAGATGGCTTAATGGCTAGGTTAGAAGATAGGAATAAGTCAATTTTGCCGCCTCTCATTTATAGCCGCTCTGGGCAAATGTCCGGCTTGCCCCCCCTTAGATCGGGCCCTGGGTACTGTGTTCTGATTGGTCGAGATATCAGATCTATGACTCATATGTGTTGACAGACATGCGTCGCCTGTTATTAGATGTCTAGTGGCTGTAAGGTCGTTTCTATGAGCGTAGTTTCGGTGCTAAGTTTTTGTTAGCATAAGCCAAGCTTACTGCTTGTATTATTTATCAATTTAAATCTACGTATGTAATTCAACCATATTTTTCAATAACTCGCTGAGACATTCATTAAAGTGGTTGTACCAGGTTAGCCTGCGAAATTAAAATTTTCTGCTAGTGGTCTGTGGCCCTGACTGCTTTACCACAGAATAGATAGGTACAGTGCGTTTCACTTATGAAGTTTCTTCGCCGTGATGTTGGCTCCCCTGTCTGTCTACAGAAAAAAGAAGGGAAAATAGAAAAGAGTTGCCTTCTCTAGCAAAATTGTTGCACGAAATCGATTTTAACGATAGTCGCACCACTATATGGAGAATTATGAGGGGAATGGGATTTTATTAAAAAAAAAGCAGGTCTAAAAGGAAGTCGTTAATGGAGAGGTACGGTACGCAGGACATTCGGAATGGAGCTCAGCGTCCTATACTTTATTCAAAAATAGTTTTCAAAAGAAAAAATAAAACAAATTTATAAGTAAGGCATTTGTTAAAAGTAATAAAATATCAGTTAATCTCCCTAATATAATTTAGGGAGCGCGTTGTACGTTATGCTAGGGTCAGCGCGTTGTGCCGAACCGTACGAGTGCGAACGGGCGATTGAGCCGAGATATCGTGTCCGTGAGCGATGTCTATGTGTGCGTTGCTCGAGCGCGCTTTGTGTGTAGATTGTCTTCTGTACCTGTCTATTTTGTGGCTATACGGAGTTCATAGGTTCCATTCGCACCCAGGACAAATGGTTGTGAGGGGGTAAGGGACAGCCCTACATAAACTTTAAGGGCTTGCGCAGTTCACAAATCTGAATAACCATCCACAAGATATTTTTTTAGGAAACGACAAAAAAAAATCGGCCTCTCCATAGAAACTGTCCAATCAAGTTTTTAATTTTGTATGGTGAGGCTGATTTCTTATTTCGTTTCCTGAAAAAAATCTTGTGGAAGGTTGCTCAGTTTCGTCTACTGAGCAAACTCTTTAAGTTTGTGGAGGGTTGTTCCTTACACTCTGTATAAGACAATTTGAAATTCGCGATCTACCCTGTGGTATCCTCCTATCATTTTAGATGTTGTTACTTCAAATCAAAATATTGAAGTTTTTTAACACTTCAAGACTTTGCTACGCTCATCTTAGTTGATACAAGTATTTTAGTAGCTGCATTGTGATCTTAAAAAAAAATATTAAATATTTATTATTATTGTAAAAATATTCATTATTTTTACTAAAGCCTGTTCGTACTACAATTAGTGTAATTTTAGACAAAATATAAAGTATGTAAGATATACCATCGCGGTCATTTCTGCCTGATCACTTAAAAAAAACTTCGCTTGAATCCGGCGCCTCGGCGCCAAACCAAACCTTTTGAGATTTCGTTTCGAGTGCAAACAAAAATTAACTTAGCGGTGATCATGCGGAAGTGTCTTCGATGGTACCTACACTCTTGGAAGAACTTCTTCTTAATTGATGACTGTTGGTGTGAAGTCCATTTATACTGCAAGCAAAAATAGGCTTTGAGATGTCCTGTGAGAGTTCAATTTTATTTACAAATGCTTCGATTTTTACAGATGTTGTTGAATTGTTGAAGTTTCATAGTTCTGCAATAATAATAATAATAATAAATCATTTATTATCAGGCATCTTGGCTCATAGATATATACCTTACAGACTAACATACATATAGAGTAAATACAACTTGTCGTTAGTAAATAAGACTTAAGACTATGTTAGTAACACTTCGCAATGATCGGTTCTAATATGATTAGAAAGCCGACTAACACGAAACGTGTATTTTTGCATATTGTGTATTTTTTATATACAGCGTGTTTTTTTCTTCTGTATTCAAATTACATAAATCTGTGTATCTAGCGCAGCGGATGTTTTGTCAAAACTAGTTTTCTTATCACTTACTATTAAGGGCGAGTTTTTTATCCGTAGTTAAGTCTAACAATAGTTAAAAATAGTAACTTTTTTGTGTTCATTATGCAGAGGCTCGCTTTTGACCACTATCTCACCTGATGGTAAGCGTTGGATGTGGTCGACGATGAATCACGTTTGTCTAGAAGTAACCGTATAGGTTACTTCTACTCTTGACTAAAAGTAACTGTAAAATCTCGACAAAATATGTTGGTCAATCAATTGTTATCTTGACCAACAATGGTCAAATAAATTACTATTAGTTGAGAAAGATGAAAATTATTATAACTAGACACTAACTTCAACCAGTGGCTTCATCTGCATGAAAGGTTTCTCCATACAAACTTTGAACCCCCGTTTCTACCCCTTGGGGGGGGGGGGTGGATTTTGGAAATTATTTCATATTATATCCTTTATTTTTCTTTCCTATAAACGAAGTCATATCAGTCATATTTTAAAATATAAAAAATAGTAGCCCACCGGCATCGGGAACAGGGTCCAAGCTACCGGTGCTCAGGGCTCCTGAGAGAGGAACCTCCGGACAATACGCGCCGTGTCTAGGAGTACTTTCTGGATCAAGCCCTTGATCCAACTGCCTAACAAGAGCCTCCTGAGATGTTGGTCGAGGCTCTTGGCTATCAGGCCATTGATACTATTATTATTATACATCTTAAAAGTCTATAAAATTTAAGTCAGTGAGTGAGTAAGGACTTTGCCTTTTTTAAATGTATACATATTTTAGCGTCATTTAAAAATTCGTTTTTTATATTTAAATATTGGTTTTAATAACTACAGATCAAAAAGTGTAATACGAACAGGATTTATTGCTTTAGTTGATAGATTACTTAGTAATAAGTATTTAGTTGTAATTATATTATTTAGTTAAAGAATTATTTATTATAATTTATTATTTATTGTAGCAAAAATGGGTTTTATATTATGAATACGACTGTACTGAAGTACTTTATGTATGTATGATCAAGTAGTGAGTTAATTTATACTCGAATTTGAAAATAATATCAACACAAAATTATAAAATGCGAATATTTTCTATCTATGTGCTATATTGGGCAAAATTGTATTTATATGAACTTACCACAAAGTTTTTACACCTGTTTTCACCCACAAAGATAGGAAGCAGTGTACATCACACGTAGGACTTGCCATTTATGTTCAACTAGTTGTTTCACGCGGTGTCCCGCGTCTTTGGTTACTTACTGCTCCATTCCTATTATCGTAGCGTGATGTTGTGTATATAGCCTATAGAAACGATGTTTCCTTTTGTAAAAAATATATATTTTGAATAGTAAATAAAATAATAATTGTTATTATAGTCCTTTTTACGTGGTTGTGGCGCATATTTTTTTTCCTTATATTATGATTTATTTATTTATTTATTAAAACTTCATGCAACACAAAAGTTCAAAAGCGAAATTAATGCCTTAGGCATACATTCTCTACCAGTCAACCAAGGGTGGTGAACAGAAAACATACTTAGCAGGTGCATAAAAAAATAAAAGATTATTAAGAAAATAAGGGTTCAAAAGTATGGAATTATGTTTGTAAACTGTTTTTTTCTTTCTGTATGAGATAGCAAGATACATAAAGAATAGGCTATATAACATCACGCTACAACTCACGGAGCAGTACCAGGGACAGCTTGTAAGGAAATAAAAGCAGTCTTGATATTTGTAAAGTTAGGAAAACGTCTGCTAGTGTTAGGCAGCCTTTTCTGAGTTGGCCTAAAAACTTGTATGGAGGTTTCTAATCATAGAGGCCACATGGCGTGAAGAATGGAGATCACTGTTTGTAAGGAAATAAAAGCTTAATATTTGTATTTAGAAAAAAAATCTGCTTGTCTTAGGCAGCCTTTTATAAGTTGGCCTCTAAACTTATATGGAAGTTTTTGATCATAGGAGTCAGATGGTGTGACGAAGGAAGGTCATTGTGCTTCCTGTGCTTAATGATAACTTTCACTCTTTATTAGAAAACCCAGGCCTTATTTATTGCCGGCTTATCTAAATTTTTGCTGTAGATACGAATACTTGAAGTTGACGCTGTCGGCTGTAGTCAACAGAATTTAAACACACTCGTACGCTTATTTTTCAATGGTAGCTAAAATTCCATATAAATTCCATAGGAGTGTTTGCAATATGCAATTCTATATTTGATAATATTTTATACTTCAGTTAATAATTAAAAAAAAAATACACTAGCTGCTGCCAGCGGATTCGCCCGCGTGAATGTAGGTTTTTCCATACTTTGCATCGTTTCATACCTTTATTGAGTAAACCGTAGGGGCCAAGCCTACTGGGTTCGCTTCTGAAAGGAAAACCCGGCCCTAGTATTAAAGGCAAAAAAGGAACAGGAGTGGGTTTTTAGTCGGTAAAAGTCTGAAACTCCCTTCCGCTCCGTCCAAGAGCGGATGATTTTCCTACCTAAAAAAACCTTATTGAGTGGATTTTAGAAAATACTCTGATGCTCGCCTACGTCTTAAAAAGAAACATTGTGTGATATATAATTATATAAAGGTATCAGGTATATATGTATATTTGTTGTGTAAGAGAAAATGATATAAACTGAAATGTCATTTTTGAAATTTATTATAGCAAAATGTTGCTTCTGCAAAAACTAATGCCGTTTGAAAACCATGTGATATTATATGTCGTACCTACACTTAGTAGTTAGGTTGAAAACATGGGATAGGTTCAGGAAAATTATTATTTTGTTTTTTATTTATACATTTGTTTTTCAGTTCCTAAATAGGCCAAAAACAATCAACGCGATTGCTCTTCTCATTATAATTATTAAGTTTTAAATTTAAAGTTATAAACAAATATATACTTACTTACCTAACAGAACAATTTCCTCATTTAATCGGAATAAATATTGAAAACTAACATGTATAAACAATTAGTAGTTATAATCATTTTGAGGAATACATGTTGTAGTTAGTTTAACTGGCAAAAATAATTGCCTGTTCTCATTTCCCTGATGGTTATCCAACAATATTTTTTTTATTATGTTACATATTTTTATATGTAGGTACGTATTACGTGTTATTTTCAGCCTGTACGCAATTTGCTTGACTTGCAATCATTTTCGACAAAAAGGTGTCATTGAATTCGCCTCAGTCACGCAAGTAGAAATACAATGGTACATAACAATGCTAAAATGTCGGTCGAAAATATATGTTTTTGTGCATTAGCTACATTCTAGATCTGATGTCGTAAGTACTGTACTTTGTGTTAGGCAACAAAGTTACAGCAAATGACACTAACTGGCTACCTAGATCATTCTACAATTAAAAACCAATTATTTAAATAAAACGTTAACGTTTTTAAAATGTCATTTGTGTTCGACTTTCAAATTAGAAATGCATCATTGAAATTCCTTAGTAATTTATTTACATATTTATACTTTGTAAGAAAAGCACTGTGATATTTATACAAATGTATTTATCATAATATTATTTATCAGAAATATAATTTCATTAAAGATGTCTGTGTTTCTTTTTGCTTGTAAAAGAGTAATCAATAAAATTCAGTTAATAAAAACAATAAATTTATTATGAAAATATTTGGTTCGAAGGCTCACTAGCGTATTCTGTCTTGTAAAATAATTGTATGAGAATTATAACATTCGCAAATGGAAACAAGTTATTAATAGTAATGATTGTACATAGAATTGTGCCTATTGATAAAATGAGGCACGTTTACGGAAAATTTACAGGATGTATCAAGTATTAATTAATGAAACAAATAATAATAAGTAACAAAATATATAACGTTAATAGCACATAACTATTAATATTTCTCTTATATACTAGTTATTCACATAAAACATTATTTGTTATAAAACAGTTCGAATTTGGCAGATAGGGCGTGTCACGGCACTTAGTATTATCAGCTAGTGATAACCCAACCAATGCATTACGATAAAAAACAGAGGAAGACTGGCCTTAATTATTTTAGATATAAATAAATCTATCGGTTTATTCCTTTGCGATATAAAGAAATATCTACATATCAAAAGATTATAGAAATGACGTCATGCTCCTTTTAATCTTTGGCTGTCCTGCATTATGTGCAGTATATCATTATCACATCAATGTTACAATATATCGCTACTATTTGTCCTTCTTGCGACCTAGCAACTTGTCTAAGAAACTACGTTTTCGCTTCACCTTTTTCTGCACCTTTTTCGTATTTTCCAGGTTGTCGGCCTCAGCAGTCATTTTCTGTATGAGTGCCGGTATACTTAAATCTACAACTTTGTTGTCTAAAGGTTTTTTGGCTGACTCTTTACTTAATTGCCTTTGAATTGTTGATAGCTCCGGCACTTGGTCTTGTTTCTCGTCTAACTCGGATTGTGATGGTTTTGTTTCACTTTCCTTCGTAGCGCCGGCCTCCGCACTTAAAGACTCGGGTCCATTTTGAATGACCTCTGCTTTCACTTCCACGGGACTGCTCTCGGATTTTTCCACTGAATTTTCACTTAGAGCAGCCGCCGGCACTTCACCGTTTTGTTTCTTCTCAAACACGTCATCATCACCTTTTTCGTTTTTGTCGTTTTTATCTCCACTATCAATACTGTCGGCCACACTAGAATTAGATTTAGGAACAGACGCGACCACCCTCGGCTTGGTAGGAGGTAACTGCCAGTCGACTGGTTTCCGTTGTGGTGAATATCTCTTCAGTATCTCCTCAAACAACTTTTGTTGATCCACTTTATTGGGTGATTCATACGTCAGGCTTTGATGTCGCGCTCTTTCTGGATCTTTGTTCTCTTTACCACCGCCTTCTTCACTGGCTGGTCCTAAATCAACCAACACTCGACGCACCGGTGTAGGCGTCGAGTATGGCTCCGCGAACGGGAACTTGTATAAATTAGGACTCTCGATTTTGTATTTCAAAGGTAAAGTGTTAGAGTTAGCCGGCATGGAAGCCCGCGTCCCTGAGCGGTTGAAGGGGCTGTTAGTACCTGGCTCGTGGAGGTTTGAAGTCATGAAGTCGCGCCGCAGCTTGGAGAGGCGGCGCGTCCGCTCGGTCATGGTGTGTCGGTACTCCACATCGTCGCTCTGGTTCAGCTCGGAGGTGAAGTTGTCGGAGTACTTCCTGGGGCGGAAGTCGAAGACCCGCTCGTCGGTGCGGGACTCTCGCATGCTGGAGTAGCCGGCTGCGTTGCGTTTGAAGTTGGTGGTGGTCTTGCCGTGGTTGGAGGTGACGATGGGCTCGACCTCGCGGTAGGAGGCGGGCGTGGGCGATGCAGGCGGCAGGAACACGGTGTCGTGCTTGCCGAACACTTCGCGCCGCTGACTGAACTGCTCTTCGCCGATCATTTCGCGCGACTTCACACTCATGGTAGGCGATGTAGCCGCCATTTCCGTTCAATTACAAACCGCAACACTTTGTTATTGATACTATTTTCCTGTAAACACTGTATTTCTATTTTTGTACGACGCACATTATGAGTTCACCGGTAACATCGCGCCTATAACAGTACACTTCTATATGTTAAATTGGACAATAAAGGTGGCACGGTCGTCCGAATAAGGCGAGCCGTTCGCGATATGTGTCGAGTGATCAATAGAGTGGATGCGATAAGATACGAGCGTCGTGTAGCGCGCCACTTTAGCTTTTCTTTATCTTTCAGCAGTCGAAACAGTTGAGTAAATATAACCGACTGAACACAATCGTGTACGTAATTAATAGCGTACCGAGTGAAAGCGCGCAAAGCAGCGACCGATCGCGTCCGGCGACCGCCTCATTATATAATGAATATTAAAACAAATGTCCCAAATCCAATAGAACCACTTTACACAGCATTGCTGATATTTATGGAACACTAATTATTTATTTCTGGAAACACTTTTGTTAATAAATGTCAATATTTACTTCAGTCTTGGCGTTTATCACTAATTATTCACAGTCATTAGATAATTGGTAGGTAACTGAATAGAAATCTTATTCTCACAAACAACGAGATTATTGTTGCAACAATATCTTACAACAGATAACACAGATAAATAATTCACGGTTTGAGCACGGCCGGGATTGTGGCAAGTATTGCACACGTGTAGAGACTAGAATCGAATGCACTTTGACGAGTCTGTATTCAGCTACTCATACGAGTTTTGTTGTATGAACCGTTAGAACGAAAATTGTTCAAGTTGTTAGCGCTCGCGGTGAGAAATATTTGTGTGATACAATGGATACCGAACACAATTCAAGTCTGGCTCACTTTTTACCGCAACGCAAAGACGTTTTCGAATGCTCTCCATGTTTGTTGGTTTTATCGAAAGAAAAATATCACTCATCACTTGAGATTGTTGCGGAATCTTAGGAATCACTTTATTTTATACTTTTAAATAAATAAGTCCGCTTCTAATCCGTGCGAACGTAACTTATGACACAAGAAACGAATACGTATAAGGATGAATTTATAACACCCTTCAGTTTTGACGGTGGTTAAAAATAGCTCTTGAACTAAATATAGCGTTGGATAGAAGAGTTCATAGAACGATATAAACTAACGAGACTCAGCTAAGGTGAAGTATTTACAGATCGGATTGTTGCAGACTTCCGGGATTTTGTTGCATAGACTATATGCTTATGAGTCTTATGACAATCTCTTGCCTCAGAATGTCCTCTAAAATATTTCTCTGCGGGAGTATCTTAACAAAAACGGATGCATACATTACTGAAAGAAGTTTTTCGTATAAATTGTAATAGAAAATTAGGCTCAGGTAGTCATTTGGGCAGCAAAATAATTCGAAAGTTACCGCGACCCTGAAATGCAAAAGATAACTGAAGGAACGCAGGTGCGTCTTAGTCTGTAAAAGTCTGACACTCTTTCTCGCTCCGTCCAGACCTGGAGAAGATATTTGTCGATTTTCTACTTAAATAAAATACCTACTGAGACAGTTAAAAGTTATATATATATATATATATATATATATATATATATAATAAAATACCTACTGAGACAGTTAAAAGTTATATATATATATATATATATATATATATATATATATATATATAAAAATCAATGCCACTTTTCGTTGTAATTTTATAACTCAAAAACGGGCTCACCTATCCAAACCAAATGTTTAAGCTTGTTCGGACTATTTAGTAGATGGTTTATGTGAAGTTTGGTAGGGAAGAGTAGGGTATAGTAGGGTAGAGGAGTGTAGAGTAGAGTAGGATAGGGTAGGGTAGAGTAGGATAGGGTTGGTAGAGTAGGGTATAGTAGGGTGGAGTAGGGAAGAGCGGGAGCGAAGCCGCGCGGGCAAAACCTAGTAACCTATAATACTGAGACATAAGCAAGTGCTAGAAACAATTGAATTATGTTGAAAGGCGTAGGTAGGTATTGCTTACGTACGTAGTACTTACCTATAGGTAGTATACAATCCAATGATAAAACCTACAGGCAAGGTAAGTAACAAGATAATACACACTTACCCAACACAGATAAATCACCTAGCTATAAAACATTTTAAAACAAGGTTGATTTATTCTCACATCCTTTTTTGGCATAGGCTCTTGGTCTATGATGAAATGCCAGCGTCTACCTACCTAATTTGCTGTTATAAGTCAACCTACGACTTAGAAACTGTTTTCTTGAGATCAACAAAAGAATAAAATCAGCCAAGTGCGAGTCGGACTCGCGCACGAAGGCTTCCGTACCGTCGTCCGTAGCAAAAAACCGTGCTAACATACTCTGTAGACTGACCGCAAAAGGCAAAAAATCGTCTATGGGGGAGCCCTCTTAAATATTTTTTATTCTGTTTTTTTTTAGTTAGTATTTTGTTGTTATAGCGGCAACAGAAATAAATCATCTGTGAAATTTTCAACTGTCTAGCTGTCACGGTTTATGAGATACAGCCTGATGACAGACGGACGGACAGCTCACAGCGGAGTCTTAGTCTTCCGTTTTACCCTTTGTGTACGGAATCCTAAAAATGATGAAATCATGTCTGTTAGAGCCACTTTTTGCTACCAAAGCAAATACCTGCACGTAGTTGTGTGCACAAACACACATATATCATTTCATATACATTTTTCCTCTTGTTATGCAGTTTACCTCATATTTAATAAGGTAAATAGGTACTACAATTATTTTTGAACGCTGATAAATTATAAAAGGACAAGGTTCGTTGGTTGCTAATTAATATGGACTAGATATATATTTAAATGACCTATAAATGCATATCTCTCAATGAATACCTAATTCGAACTTGTTGATCCGCATATCGATAAAAATATCATGTTTTGGTATCATGTCTCCACGAGTCTCTCTTTTAGAACACCTGTTTGTGCAGTTTGATACTCAGAAACTAGGTGAGCAGGTTAACGGTTGACCTTATGGTAATTAATTGACGGCGACTAACAAGACTGTACACTCATACGGGCTAGAGCTAGCAATGATCAACTTTTTTTCAGTACAGTTGTTGTTAGGTACAGTCAAATATGGCAAATAGAAACGCGAAATGTTTTTTTTATTTTTTATTAGGCTATTGTGTTTATCACTACTGGGCAAACGCCTCCTCCTTCCAAACCTCTTTGGGCGATCTCTGGCCAAGTTTGTCCCGCGCACATGATCAGATAGTCATACCACCGTCGCCGCGGTCGACCTTCTTTAGGCGTCCAGTGGGTAATAATCCTCGCCCATCTGTTCGGGTGCATTCGTGCGACGTGATCAGCCCACCTCTAGTTCAGCCTGGCTGTTTTTTCCCCCGACATCTGCTACTTGCGTTGAATAGGAACAAAACAATTTAAGGGGATCCACCAATTTTCCACCACCATTGTTTAACCATTTTCCTCAGCATTCAAGTACTCTTCACCCTCATCATCATCATTTCAGCCGATAGACGTCCACTGTTGGATATAGGCCTCCCCCAAGTGTCGCCACTACGAACGGTCCTGTGCGTCCCGCATCCATCGGATTCCAGCAACCTTTACCAGGTCAAGGCTCCACCTTGTAGAAGGCGCGGCGACTTTGTTAGAGGAGTATTCTTATTTATTCATCAATTGTAATTAAAACTGGATATTTTAACAGAAGGGAAAATCATAAATAGAGTTTTGTTTCTGCCCCCCTCCCCCACCCCTGCGTTCTATTTCCCCCATTTGACGGTTACTACTTGAAAAAAAAACCTGTGATTTTATTCAATGGAATGCCACGCACAATAAAATGAACACAACATTGATATAAGAATAGTAGAAAAACAAGGGGACCGGATCCCTCGGATATCCGAAAATACACCCACAAGCTTTGTAAAATTAGAAATGTTATTTTCTCAAATGATGACATGCTTAGGAAATACAGTTAGCACAAACATGTACATAAAAACGGCATTGTTTTGTTCTAATGAGGTGTGTTTAAAGTCCTTAAGAACGGTACTTTGTGCTCGAACAAAGATATTATTAAATGCTTATGCTAATGAAGCCCTGAAACGGATTAGAGCCGAGACGGCGCCTAATTACAGGTACTTAGAGTCCATTATTAGAAGGCGAAGTCAAACAACAAATTGAAGTAAAGTAACTAATTTATTTAATGCGTTATAATGAATCTCTATTTTATCAGTTCAAACATGTTTGTCTAGCGACCCGTCCCAATTTCGCAAGACTGTTAGAAATCATTGAAATTCCCGGCTTTTCTCTACTACAATATGTTCTTATTAAATACTTAAGCATTCCTCATGAATCACTTTGTATATTGGTAAAAATTTGGTGAAAATTTGTTCAGTAGTTTTAGAGTTTAGCGCGAACAGACAGACAAACGCGATATGGAAATTTGCTTGAAACGTTAGGTTACTTTCTAGACGAACGCACTAGTGGTATTTCTCTTATATCATGTGGGGGTAGGAAAATAATAGCTTACAACCTTTTCTCAGACTATCGAATATACGCAAAAAGTCATATAAATCGGTCAAGCCGTTTCGGAGGATTTCGGTAACAACACCATGTCTCAAGATATTTTTATATCTATATTAGATTTATTATTTAAATTTTATGTACAGTAGTTTAGTATTTAGGCGGTCTTATTGCAACAAAGGCAATCTTTACCAGTGCTAGTTTCGACTGTAGATATGCATGCAATGATTGCAAAAACATTAAGTATGTTAACGTGGTGTAGGGCTAAACGATTGTAGAATAAGGGGAGATGTATTGGTCTTATAAGTAAATTGGTGTTTTTTTTTATACAGACCACACAGTTCCAACCAAGCACATTCGTGAGACCATTTTTAGCGAGTTGTTACGAGGAGGATAAATATCCTTATCTTCATACTTATGAATCATATGGTATTGTGTTTATAAAGGTATCACCAAATACTTATATCACCAATACATCTTCCTTTACTACATATTTACTCAATGAAATAGAATCATTGAACCCAACCTTGATGTGGCTTGCTGTATGCTAACTGTTGTTGTCGAATAGCAACATTATGTACCAAAATGCGAAGGTCGAAATCTTCACAATGCGGTGATCTCATTCGCGTTTAATTTGCATACAGATTTGGGGTTTGGCCTCTCTTGTGACCATCATGGCTGGCCAGCGACGCCCACTACCAGAAATGCTGCAATTCATTAGGTACCTAAGCATATTAGGTACAATGATCTACCTACCTACTGCATCAAGGTCAGTATGTTTTCAAGTTCCATAAGCTTCAATATTGAATGCTAGACAGGTTTATCAATGTGGGTGCCAGTATAAACAGTAGCGATTAGTTTCACCGTTCTCTATATATCCAATGACTAATATGGTAAGTCATGCTTAGAATTATTAAAATTAATTTTGGGCTGGAGATCCGGAAGAAATCGTGTCAACGATCCCTATTTTTTTTTTATCGTATCCTGCCGGTCTATGTTTGTAGTATGAATACTTTTCCTATCAAATTGCCTAGACACGATTTCATTCTGTGCATGATTGTTCGGGAAAAGTTGTATCGACTGTCATGGCATCTGCCATTTTTTTTTGTCATTAAATCAGATGTTATATATTATTTTTATATTTAATTATATGATACTTTGGATTAAGACTTCACACATTCTTCTTTTTTCCTACACACTATTGTCAACATTTCTTTTTGATTTCTCCTTTCGCAGGTCTGCAGGAAGAAATTTCTTTGGAATTAAGCAGTACCTCTATACTAATGTCTCTTATGTATTATCTTTTTCTGTTATTTTTGTGTGTACACAAATAGTAAAATAAATAAATCAAATAACTTCTCTCACACTGGGTAGACCGAGGGGGTGCCAGACCTTTACTGACCAAAATTCGCTTGTGTTCGTTCAGTTGGCCATTGCGTTCCATGGCCACTGTAACTCTTTCCAACATTCCCGTAGTCCTAGCAGGCATCGACTCTACTAGGTCCCTTCAGTTGTGTTGACATGTTTATAAGACGCGTGTGGAACACAATGCTTCATCGCCTCAGGCTTGGATTTTACCGAACTCTCGGTCATCTTCTGCCATTAGCCACCAAATCTCTTTCATTTGCTGATTTAGTGGTCTTTTGGAGCTCGAATCGTGGCTAAATCAACATCAGCCGCATGGGTCAATGTTCTAGGCTAAGCAGCCGCGATCTGTTGGTGGATGGATCTTAACATACCGAGTTTCCTTCGTACCTCAGAAAGCTTGTTAAGCAGTTGATCCCCGGTTGTCATTTGTAGCTCTTTGATAGGCGTTACGGAATCCAGAAACCTTACTCCAGTCTTGTCAAGAAGTAATGCCACCAGACTGGGTTGTGAAGGGCAGATAAGCAGTTACTTCATGTAAAAGTCTTCTGTTTGCAACACATTCTGTGACATCTTGTGTTCAAGACTCATCTGGATTTTACATATAGCATTCTTGGATTGTCACTTGTTGTCGAGATCTGTAAAATACTGGTATCCAGGTGCATCTGATAATACTGGAAGCAGACCACAAAATTCTTGAGAAAAGGCTTTGCAAACTGAATAGTTTCTTGTAGGAAAAACCAGACAGTCATAGATAACTTTAGCATGAGTTTAGATAGGCATGCTCTTGACTAGTATCTAGTGATAGACTGCGAAGGTGTAGTCGACGATAGAGCACGCTTGCCTAGAAGTAACCTACATCCTCCAACCAACACTCTTGACTTCAAGGCCGCCAGGTTGTAAATAGCTACCTATCATGAAAAATAAACACAGGCAGGGAATTCCACTCCCTAGCTGTACGCATAATGAATCTGTTTCCAAAATGTTCCGTCTACCGGTGGTACATTGCCGTAGTCTGGTATCCGATGATGGAACGGGTAGTTCACTTTATTTCTTACACGTGCCAAAATTTCGCAAGAGTAATGCCCTAAAACTTGCAATTAAATTTTGATGCCTATATTTTGTCTAACGGTATTCGTAATCAATTTAATTGTATCCATCTGTGCATTTAATTTTTTTTTTATTAGTTCCGAGATTAGCTGTTCAAGTTACGTAATAAAATAATAATGAAGTCCGGATAGTTACGACCTGGCGTGCAAACTTGATTGCGGTGCAGTCGATGGAATATTTCTTTTGTCTTATTCAGAATCGCGTGACTGTTTACGACGCCTGTTATTTCGTAATAAGTGAAACATTCAAAATGTTTTTTTTTATATGATTTTTTGTACGATGTGGATTTGTTTGATAAAGTGTTGTTTTTAAGCGCAAATAACATGTGTTAATTAAATCCTTCTCCTTCAGATTATAAAACAAAGTCTCCCGCCGCAACTGTCTGTTTATTTGTGATAAACTCAAACACTACTAAACGGATATTCATGCGGTTTTTCCCTAACAGACAATGATTTATGGACAACAAACAAAGGTCTATAATATATGCATATTAAAGAAAAGCTGAGGATTTCAAAGTTTTGTAACACCCATTAGAAGATGGGGCAGGTCGCTAGTTCAATACATATATTTTAATTCACGCAGGCCTCTAGGGCACTTATAAAACGTCTTAATTATAGCTCAGATGGAAAGTTATATCGTCTTCCCAAGTACCTAGGGACTTTTTTGTTACCAAGCCAATCAAACCTCTTTATCATAAAGAGGTTTGGGTTGTTTGGTCTTCCAAAATCAGCACTTGAATATCTATATGTGGTAGAGCAGGCTTTCTTTCTACTTCTGGGATAACATTACTAGCTTTCTGCTTTTTGTTTTGATGAAATTATGTTTTAGTGAATACCTAGGTAGAGTCGATAAAATGCTTAAATAGAGCGATAGGTATGTATAGATATTAAATGGAATGCGATACATTATAATAGTGTCCTACGTAATGTGGCGTCGAATCGTTCTTGAAAATGATTGTTTACTTGAAACTTAAAAGGTACTTTTAATAGACACTTGAAATAATTGCTTGCAGTATATCATGTCATCAGCCATATTAAGTATTTAGCGAGAAATATTGGTATTTTTTGTACGACAGCCTTCGGAAATATTAGCAGCAAAATAAATATTGCACACGAAGTGTGAGTGATCGCTGTATCTAGGTATATAAAAACAAAAGTGATCATGAATGAATTCTCATAACATTCTGTATCACAGTCTCAATTCTTATGTAATAAAAGAGTTTAGTATTTAATCTATAGACTGACACTTGTGATAATTTTTGAAACTCAAATGATAACATGTAGGAACGTACTGTACCTACAAAGGGTAATACCGCTAAATAGATAAGCATAAATAGCCTTATAATGTTCCCACTTTTAGGACTTAGACCTCTCTAAGACGGATTGGGCAGTAATCCGCCACTCGGGCCCAGTGCGGGTTGGTGGATGCCACATGTATTCGAATTTTTGGTTTTAGAACTTGCTGGTTTCCTCACGATGTTTTCCTTCACCGTTTTGTGAGCATTGATGATGAAATACATTACACAAAGTAATGCGCCTGACTGAGTTTGACTCACAACCTACAACTCGTAAGTCAAGGCTACCAACAGCAAATAAATAATACTTCACAGTAGGTAGGTATCTATATTCCTGGCAGAGCTCGTAAACAAAACTAGGAAAAAGATGAATTAATTCAACACAGAAGTCATATGACTGCCCGTTTACTAAATATGATATAAACACTGCACCTATCATTTTATAAGAAATCTATAAGTAATTAAGATACGTATGTTTTGTGATAGTGTTTTGATATACCTACAGTTGATACGGTCATGTTATGGTTATGCAATTAGAACATTGATAAATAATGATTTCAAGATAGAAACTAATTCTAGAATAAGCTGTTGACGTCACGTACGATAGGTATTCAAATTTATTGTTACCTACTAGGATTTGCGATTTTGTCTGCGTAGACTTCAGACCAAGTTATCGGTCCACCTTGTAGGAGACCTGCCAACGCTGCGTTTTCCGGTACGCGGTCGCCACTCCAGAACCTTTCGGCCCCAACGGCCATCTGTTCTGCGAGCAATGCACCCTGCCCATTGCCATTTAAGTTTGGCGATTCTTCGTGCTATGATGGCAACCTTGATCTGGTCTCGGCCTTGTGAAGGTTGCGGGAATCTGACGGATGCGGGACGCACAGGATCGATCATTGTGGCACATGGGGCCTATGTCCAACAGTGGACGGTTATCGGCTGAAATGATGGTGAAAGAATCATTTTTTTTAATAACTTTTCCTGCTTTGGGTGGAGTAAGTGGAAGTGTCAGGGCCTCCTCCTTCTTGCGTCGCTTATCCTCAATGCTGAGGGTCGTGACCTCGACGAATAATTTTGTTGTGGACTATATTTTGCCATGTTGTCCTATGTTCGACAATGTGGATGGCGTCAGACTATGGTCTCCAGTATAACACGGATTTGGTCTGACCAACGTAACAGACTCCTGCCCCTGGGTCTTTTCCCATCTATTTTTCCTGTCAGAAGCAGCATTTCCAAACATCTTGCATTTATATCTAGAGAAATTAGTCATCGCTGTCCCTATGAACAGCGGCTAGATTTTTTCAAAATAAAGACACTGCGTGACCGTCGGCGTTCGCGTGATCTAATATTCCTTTACAAAGTAGTTAATGGGTTTGTAAAATGCAGTGATTTAGTAGAGCGTATTCAGTATTCAGTCCCTTCAAAACTTCCTAGACATCCCATCTCTAGATTACTTCACATTCCTTTCCGTAAAACCAACCTTGGCCTCAACGCACCCTTGCTCCGTATATGCAAAACCTTTAACAGTTTTTGCAAATCACCAGACACCGATTTACACGGTGTCTCACTCAAAAAGTTTAGGAGAGCAGTCTCGGAGGTATGAGCCGTAAAAATCTTCCATTTTTTTTATTCTGTTATTACATGTCAATACCATATACCTACTCTATCCTCTCTTTTTTTGAATGTTTCAAAGTTTAATTTTCTATTTTAGATATATTTCTTTTTTTTTATTTTTATAATTGTATCTGTGTTTTTTTTCTCCACCCTTGTATATTTAATTTTTTTGTAGTAAATTTTTAATAATTAATATTATATCTAGCATGGTGTAAGCTGTGCATACCTGTAATAGGCATGCATACCAGTGCCTTGTTTTTAATATTATTTTTACAAAATCATGTATGTAATGCTGTTGGTGTGCCAATAAATAAATAAATAAAATAAATTTCCAGGTTATCACCTATCTTTCTGGCAATGTGGCCAAAGAAATCAAATATTCTTCTTTGGCATATGGTGTAGTCTCATGGGTGACCTGAGTTCGGCTATTATGGAGTCGTTGGTCCGATGCTCTGACCAGTGAATTGCAAGGTCAAATTGCCTAAAATCCACCTTCAGTTAACTATTGCGTTCCAGGGTCGCGGTAACTCTTCTGAACAATTCCGCAGTCCTGCTCTTACTTAGTATATCCGTGTGGCCAGTTTCATCATAATCTGTTCATCGACTTAAATGTAACCTAACATACAGACAGACACTATCGCATTTATATTTCTAGCTTCTGCTGTCGGCTTCACCGTCGTGACGGTAGTAATACCCATTGGTTCAGCAATTTTGAACGTGAAAACGTAAGAGTCAAACAGACACGCTATCTCATTCATAATATTTTTATGGATTAGTAGATATTCTGATATTTCGGCCAAGGTGGGGTAGTATTATGTGTCACCTGTAATTTTCGATACAAAAGGTATTAAAAATTTGTTACGTCATCTATACGGTCAGTCATCGGTCAAGGTCGCTGGTTTAAGTAAATGGCATATCTTGATTATCTGTACAGTGGCCTTACCTTGTGAAAAGGTACATGCGACCTAAAATGACTCTGAGAAGCCTAGTCGTTGAAGATTGGCATTTATAGCGGCAAGCTAACAAGCAAAGTATGAGGAAAAATACGAAAAATAATAGTTATTGTGTGTGTTGATGATACTCCAAAGCGTTCAGAGGCCTCCTATTGTTGAAAGAGTCTACTAACTTGAAAACTTCACCTTGTATTTTTGGGTTTAAATCCTGTTCCTATGGTCCAGCAGGCAGAAATTACCCGTAGTCCTAGCAGGTATCGGCTGCTAAGACTACGGGGAATTTCAGAAAGGGAAATCGTCGTCCTAGAACGCAAAGGGAAACTGAAGGACACAGGTGGGTTTTCATTAGTAAGTCTGACATGCCCTTTCACTCCACTCTAAGCGGGAGTAGTCACTGGATGATTTACTACTCGTCTCAAAAAAACGATTCGACCAATTTGATGAATTTTGTTTGTCTCACCTTTTTGGAGTCTGTTAAAAAGTAGAGGAAATCTATGAAAGTTGAAAAAAAAAGTCGCGCAAAGAAACATTTACATACCTATATCTGAATCGAATTTTGGGCTTCGTGGCTACACTACAATTGCTATGTAAAAGATGATGCAGGGGACAGCTGTCGTATTCATATAATGTAGCAATCTGATCTTTTCTCTCATCTTAAAGATGCTTATTTTTTTCCTGCTGTCATTCTACCCATACTATGTGAAAAGTCTTTAGTAAATAAATAATTATTCGGTGAAGCTGTTACTGCCAGATTTTTTTCTCAAGGACGAGGTACAGTTGCGTTAAGTTTAGTTTAACTGTGGCTGTCGTCAGACTCCAAAAGCTTTACTCACAGAACAGATGAAAGACGTTAGAATTAAATTGTGGGCGGTGCAGGCATGCTACAAAGTAGGGCAATGCTCATAGTTCAACTACCAATAGCAAACTTGCGATCCAAATGTATATGGTCTGTTAGTTGCGTAATGCACGTCCGCGTTGGTTTATTGCCTGTAGTGGAGTTAAAGGGTGTGGGCGTGCTATTCTCTAAGAAAACAGCCTTGAGCGCAGCGCTGGCCGCAGCGACGAAATCCAAATAATGTACATTGGATTAGCAAACCAATAAGTAAGCTTATACATTGGATTGTTAATTCAATGTACTGCGCTTTCGACTCGTTGCTGTGGCCATCGCTGCGCTCAAGGCTGTTTTCTGATAGCACCGCAGCAGCGACACTCGTAGTAAAAATCGGAAAGTATTTTTTTTTTCGCACACGCTATAGTGGATGTGGAGGTGATGAAATAAGACTTTTCTTTGTACAACAATTATTATGTATTTGATCAATATAATTTGATTAATCTATAAATTAAATACCTTCTTCTTTGAGGCTTTACACTTCAACATGATTACAGTTTGGTATTATAATGTCAAATTATATTAAGCAATAATATCTAAATTGAATAGTTACATTTAGTTCGTTATTAATGCACGCTCATGTTCTATAGTATATTTATTTAGGTAATAGATAAATATTACTGCAGACTGATATGAACGACAGATAAGATTGCCATTTTAAAATGAGTCAATGTCACTAAGTCCATATTTTGTTAATATCTATGTTACTTTTTAAGAACATACAACATTTAACGAATATATTAATAAATAAACTTACGCTATGTGATTCATTTTGAGACTAAGTAGGTATATTGCGTTCGATATCTTCTATCAGGATTGCCACATACATAAGCGGGCTACGTTAATCGGCACAGCCGGGCGGTAAAATTAGACAGAAAATAGATTTATTTGGCTCAACACAAGACATAAACAACAAAAGAAAAAAAAAAAGAAGTGCCTCCAAAATAGGTCCTATTCAGCATAAATGCCGCTTGGGTTTCGCCAGATCGAGAGACAATCAATCTGATTTTCGACTACCCGATCGACAGAAGCCAAATGATGCAGAACGTAATTGTAGTAGTTGCTACGGGTCGGCTTTTAGAATCGAATCATCATTCATACACATCTGTCGACCCTAATGAATTACCCCTACCGTTGGACAAATACAGCCGAACTGACAATGTCGGCCCGCTTATGTGTGTAGCAACCTTCAAGATTCGCAAGTTGACAGTCTCAGTTACAGCTCCCAACTTGCTGGAAACTTTTCTAATATGCATGTTGCTTGGGGAATTAAATTTAACTGCCTGTTGGTTGTTTTTCGGGCTGTGTTATATATTCTAATCGCGCGGAGAACTCTAGAAGCATACTACAATGCACGATTGTCTTTTAGTTCCTATGTGACATCATAGATATCGCTACAAACTTGCCCAATAAAACTAGCTAGTACACAAGCATTAACAAGGGTAGAGATTCGCAGAACATTGTCTTCTCACTGGTAACAATACATGCCAGGACCGTAACCACTTTTAGGCCCAGTCTATATTGTGATGTGACATCTGAGTCCTATTTCTAAGTGTCGTCGTGGTCTTCATCACTACAGTAGATAACCGATAAAATATTTATCGAATATTTCTCATCATTTCTGTTGTCTAGACCCCAGTAGCTAGAAATAAGAGATGTCCAACGAATTGTTAATCGTCGCAAGACTTTAGGAATGCTTGCTTAGCATAATACTAAAACTCGATAAAAATTATGATTTCGATAATATTTCTTTCATAGCGAGCTCTATTTTCAGTTGTATGCAAGCAACTCTTTCTTGGAAGATCTGGTTGATTAGATTTACTCTCTTTTGTTCTAACAACGCGTTTTCTTTTATCAGTCTTTGTCTTAATTCTTGTTCTTCTGGTGTATTATTTTCTTTACTGTCTTTGGCACTCTGTGCGCCTTCGGCTTGCTTATTCTTCAAAGCAACATGACTCCTAAGCTTTACAATTTCGAACTGTTCAGAGTTGATTTTCGCTTGGAGTAATGACTTTAGCTGTAGGTATTCTGCGTTTTCAAGTTCCAATCTTAATACTTTTAATTCTTTCTCTGTGAATTTTGCTTTTTCTTTCACTGGCTCTGCGGGAGGGATCTCTTGTTCGGGTGTTTCTTTTTTTGTTTCGGGTTTCGGAAATTCGAAGTTGTCTTCGAATTCTGCTTCGAATATGGGTTCTGTGCTGGGTGATTCTTTAGGTTCTTGGAATGGTTCATTCGGTGTCTTTACTTCAGTGGTCTCTTGTGGTGTAAGCTGTACTTCTGTTATCTGTATTGGCTGTGATGGTTGAGAAGGTTGTGAGTTTCTTCTTGTTGGTTCTTCCTCAGGTTTGCTCTCTGGCTTTTCGTCTAAAGAGGCGTGTTGTGGTTGTAATGAGTTGGAAGGTTCCACCGATTTCTGTACTGAGCGAAGTTTTCTCTGTGAAAGGAAGATTAAATTAATTATTCAGATATTATAATGATATTACTAGAACATAATTCTGCGTTTGCTATTTTAACCGTATTACAAATAGTCTGTGTAAATTACAACACGTTTTAATGCCAAAGATTAGCTTCTTGCGCAGCGTCTCTAAAAACGAACAAATTCGGAATCTTTCAAAAAAGTCTTGTTGCAAAATCGTTTGAAGATTTACTTTAGCATCTATCATTCAAGCTTCACTAATTAATTCAGTACGCTAATGCTAAAGATACTTTCGATTCGAAACCAGTTTGTCTTGTTTATTCGTTACGCAATTAATTTAGGAATCCATGACATCAACTTATTTAATGATTTTTACAACTATATGACACAGAACATTTATTTAACAATTTTATAAAAATATAATTTTTGTAATAAATAATAATTATTTTGATATGGTGCTTCAAAAAAATAGTTAACTTTGTCATAACTACAGTAGTTTTAATGTGTAGTTTCATATACCTTAAAACTACTGTTAAAATTGACATATTGCGATCACGAATGCAAATCGAGGTAGTAATGCGCTAAGATTATTATTTTAACTAGCTTCTACTGTCCCATTGGTGTACAAAGGCAGGTGGCCTCGTTTGTTATTCCTTCAATTGTTCCCATTGGCCCAGAGCCGGGGACAAAATGTCTATGTAATTCGAAGGTCGATTTATATACGGACTCTATTATACAGCTCTTACCAGTAAGGAATAGGGGTAGAGGTAGGTATAGGTATGTGTAGTAGATTTGGCAGTTGGCTTCCGGGACAAACGTAACGACGGCCAAGTTATTTTATTTGTAGAGCTAATAAATAATAGATAAATAAATTGCTATGTTGAAACCGCGATAAGAAACCAGTGACTAAGACGATTATCATAACAACCTCTAACAAACAAGTATAGTAAACGCACATCAATGTTAACGATTTATTACTTCTTTTTCGTGTCAATGGGAAATCATTTATTTTTTGGTTCAATACTTCCCTAGTTTCACGGCATCGCAGTATAGCACGTTTTAACTGAAAATCAGCGCTGGTTGTCTAACGACCAGTAAATGCTGAGGTGGTCACCCTTTCGGTGCGGGCGCGCTTGGGGCACTTACTATTTTTGTTCTTTTTTTTTACTTTTTGTTTACAACCGTTGCGCTGTGTCTGTCCCGAATAAAATTATTACTATTCTATTAACTGTCGGTTTTGAGACACAGGTGGTAGAAAAGGTTGTGGGGCATAGATTAGCGCCCTCCACACGTACAGTTCGGACGGCGGGAAACAGCACGCGCCGTTCCATCCCTCGCTCCGAACTGTACGTGTAGATGTGCGGGTCTAACAGTTCGATCTGGCATGTGGATGCGCGTGCATATCTTACAGTTTTACGCGCGCATCACGTGTAAATGTAAATTACAAAAATGGCGGTTTGGAGCGTCGACTGTACTCTATCTTGCTTGGTTATTTTGGGACGTATCAGTGCTAATAAACAATCAAAATCGTCACTATCCATTCTTAGGTAATTTTTAAAATCTTCCGGATGACACTGTCGTAATTCCCTTAACATCGGTAAATGTCCATATCTTTGTCTGTATTCCTTTACCCACACTCGTCGTTTTTTTCGACTGTTTAAACAAACTACAAATCCAGCTAACGCGATGACCAAACGATCGTCCATTTTTCTTACAACTGCGTAAAAAACTTTTAAAAACACTTTCGTTCCACGCGCCAATCCAAACTGCAGTCCAAACTCTTGAAAATCATTCACACGCACAGTTCGGAACGTTTGTCTAGATTATTCGGCAATCCAAACCGTGAATGCATTTTTAATCGTAATTAGCATAACAGTTTGATCTGCAGTCCAAACTGTACAGATCTAACTGCGGTTTGGAACGCAGTCCAAGATGCGCGGTCCGAACTGTACGTTTGGATTGCAGTTCCACATCCGCACCCTTCAGTCATTGTGATATTACCTCACTAGATCAGCGTTACATTTTATACATCTAGACAAGGACAAGGTAGACTTTGTACCTGGGTTCGCAGTCGACCACGGAATCCGACTCTGCGAGAAAACTCTTATTACATTTGAATTTATAATTCCAAAATTATTTTTAAATTTTGGAGTTCATTCCATTGCAATTTATATCCTTTTGAAGGTCTTGTCAATACTATGGTCTTAAAATTCAAATTTATATAGACAAGTCTAAAATACTCGAGCTTAGTATTGAAATTATCTCGATTTATGGATTTAAGTACATGTTGATTTTCCGTTTATTTGTATACTGATATTACCACTGATGGGAGGTTCGCTGAACTTGTGTTATAATTAGTTACAAAATATAATTTGTAAAGTTTGAGGAAAACAAGCCAATTTATTACAAAAGGTTTGTTTTGTTTATAGCTAGAATTTTAGTAGTTAAGTACGATATGTTTGTTTTCACAAAACAACGAATACATTTTGAAAACGCAATAGTGTATAAAAGTAACCTCTGCCAGCGTCTTTGGCCGCGTGAAAGTTGGAAATTATACCAAAGGAACATACTCTAGAGATAAAAATTATCCTTTGTCATTTTCCAGACAAAGGTCTGCACGTGAGCCAAGTTTTATCCAAATCAATTCAGCCGTTAAAACGTGGTAACAAACAGATGGACAGAGCTGCTATCTCATTTATCTATACATATAAATAAAATTGGAGTGTCTGTTTGTAATATTGAAATAACCGCTTTTATACGGTACACACACCAAAATAACATTTTTTACAATTTTTGTTTGTCTTTCTGTCTGTTTGTTCCGGCTAATCTCTGAAATTGCTGGACCGATTTTGACGGGACTCTTTTTGGAAAGTAGCTGGTGTAATAAGTAGTAACTTAGGCTACTTTTATTTTAGAAAAAACAAATTCAAAATCCTGTAGTCCACGCGAACGAAGTCGCGGCACAGCTAGTCTATAATATAAAAATGAATCGCTAAATGTGTTGCTAAGCGCAAATCTCGAGAACAGCTCAACCGATTTCGCTTTTTTTTGTTTGTTATTGTGAGAAGAAGGTTTTTACGGATAAAAAAAAAATAAAATTAGGGTAGTGTAGGGTAGAATAGGATAGAATAGGGTATAGTAGGGTGGAGTAGGGTAGAGTGGGAGCGAAGCCGCGGGCAAAAGCTAGTTCACAATAAAATAGTATGAATGTGATAATTTTTTTCTTAAATAGATCACGATATTTACTTTTAGATTGGATAAAGTAAGACTGGCCTACAGTGAGTAATTTATAGCACTTAAATAATAAGCGTTATTTATATTTAAAGTATTTGTCATCACTAAGAAGTGTAGGTATTTACAAATATAACTTACGTATGGTATGGGATACATTTGGTACACAAGGTTTAATGAAAACAACGATTAAATACTGTAAAACAAATTGAACTATGGGCATTTGAATTATTATAGCAAAATGAGGAAGATTTAGTTTTCCTGCATCGCCTGTGGGTGACTACATAATATATTTTAGCTGCTGATCAAATAAGACAGGACTTGACAAATCAGTTTCGAGAGTATAGCCTCACTACGGTTCCCAAATAAACAGTAAAGTGTGCCAGCTTAAATTTTTTTTAAATATGTATAGCCTCGCATCTGATCACTATCTCACATGATGGTAAGCGCTGATGTGGCTGACGCTGGAGCTTACTGGTTACTTCTAGGCAAACGACGTTTAGAAGTAACCGAACCTCTCTTACCGTAAAGATCTCCATGTTGTAACTACAATCGTGTGTAACCGTTGTAAATATGGTGATATAACAGAAAAAAACTATAACGTAGAGAAATAAATAAAAACTAATTTCGATAAAGGAACATGAACATAAAAAATATTTCAATTTATAATTTCAAGTCGATAGAAGTTATAACAACTCAAAGTAAACCGTTTCATAAAACAACTTTGTTGGTAAATCCAAACTTAAAATTTTATAAATAAATGTGAAAATAACTCTGTCTGTTACACTTTCACGGTTAAAGTACTGAAACGATTTTGATGAAATTTAGTAAGAGTACATTTGAACCCCAAAGAGCATAGGTTACTTTTTCTCAGGCTTAGATTTCGATTCGTGTCTGCTATAACCGTTAGTACCTAATATTTAGAAAGTCTTGTCGGGAAGTCTGACGTCCAAACGCCTGATGGAAAATTTGACACCAAACTCTAGGTCTGGGTTTTGTTGCAAGATATTTTGATGGCCGACTAAGTTTAGTGGTTTGCTGATGGGTCGTTAGTTAACTAATGCTAGGGTCAGTTAATACGGAGACGAGATATACTCTTTTCAATAGCGATACAAAATGGAACTTTAGTAATTACAATAAAGTACATAGATCAGTGGCAGAATCCCAATACGTCCCGTGGCAGCGCGGCGCAGCGAAGCTTTACTGGTAGAAGCGGCGTGCTAAAGCTCTTAAGACAGGGCTGCGCCATCGCAGCATAGCATTTAGCTTGGTAGTGTCACGCAACAACTGGCCTCTTCAAGCATCGTTGACCCTAACCAAGGCAGTCGTATCATCTCGAATTTTTATTTATTTAATAGGACAGTTTTGCTTACTTTGGTTTTGATTGAATACAATTTCTGTTCGCATTCGGTTCTACTGGACCTGACTCTAATATTATATCTTCCTGCCCTTGTCCCATGCTACTTGGTGTCAGTGCAACACGCTTTTTCAAACTATCTGTCCTTTCAACTATCACGCTATCTTTTTCTTCCATGTCACTCCTCACAATACATCCATCTTTTCTTTGGCCTCCTGTTATACCTCTCCATTCAACCACATGTATCCTCAAATTCTTTTAGTAACCTGCGTTTCATCCCTCCTCTTCACATGACCATACCAAGACCAACGATTCTCTTTAAATCTTTGGTCACTGGCGCCACTTTCAAACTTCAAATATAATAATTTCGCACTATCCATTCTCATCACTTCACACCCATCTCAACATTCTCATCTCTTCTACACGCAATCTTTTTCATAGTCTAACATTCTGATCCATATAGTTTTACAGGTTTCTATCAATTGTACTTCGGTTTTCGAACTTATACCCTATTCTCGTTTAGATTAGACATTTAAAGAAACCTTTTTTACTGTCTGTTTAACCGATTTTAACTTCTATTTCGTAGGCATAAGAACGACATTAAAAGCAAAGAAGTGGTTACAATACCAACTATTACTACAGTCGCCATTTGTCATGCCACCAACGTAATAAAAGTCAAAATCGGTTGAACGGACAGTAATAAAAAGCTTTCATACATGTCTAATGTTATTTTGAACAGAGTATTGTCTAAGATAGTAAATTGTGCGTGTTTTTATGTGTATGTTGTCTTATCAAGGACTTGTACAAGCTGAGCCCTTGATATTTGAAGCAAAAGACAAAAAAAAACGAAAGAAATAAAAAAAAAATAGAGAAAACAGGAATAGCTTGATAATAATCATTGTACCTTTAACTGTGTAACAATTCTTTGCGCTTCCCACAGTTGTTGGTCCCTGGCTGGCGTGATGAAGCCCGCGTGCATCTCAGCGTGTATTTGATTTAATAATGACTCCTGTTTGCGAAGCTCCAGGCTGATCTCTGGGGCCGTTTCTGGGAAGTCTGGAGGTATCGATGCGAGCGGTGGTACGTATCTGTTGGAGGAAGAAACAAGAATAACTTTATGATGTTGGGTCTAGCCGAGAATAAAGTCGTTTAGTGTGAACCGACTTACAAGTCTCGAACGAGCACGCATAGAGCGTTTGGTTCGTGCGAGACTGTGCTTCGCTTATTGTTGGTTTTTTGAGGAATACTGTAGGCTTTGCTTCTCTTTCAAGGACAGTGATCGTTGGTGGCTCGTTGTACATCCACATTTGACTCCGCGAGTAGAGCGGATCGGCTCTTCTAGCGTAGACCCACCTTAAGAATTGTCTAATTTTTGTAACCTTCTGATGCTCATCGCAACTTAAGTAATTTTTTTTATTGTTAATTTATGGCACGATCTCAGTTCAAAAATTACACTCCCTTGTCCTGTGAATTGCGGATAGAAGTGATATTCTGTCAACTTTTATAGTTTTTTAGAGATGCAATAGTGTGTTTCTAAAGCGCACTATTGGATTGTGTGTCAAAGCAATTCGGCGTACGATATAAAATGTGGGCCTTTTTTCCGGTGGGAAAATCATCTAATGACATCCCCCGCTCTTGGGCGGAGCGAGAGATAGTGTCAGACTTTTACTGAATAAAAACCCACTCCTGTTTCTTTTTGCCTTTCGTACCGGGGCCGAGCTTCCCTTTCGGATAACCCTGGCCAAAAACAGGGGCTTATTTCTTAAGATTGTTTCACTGCTACTGCCTTTCCTCCCTTTGAAATTTTGACCTAATTTATGGATATATAGGGGCAATCCATCCTTTCAACATAGTTTACTCTTGGTATCGTGCTTTAGTTATGTATTACTTACTTAGTTAACTGGACGTCAGGGAAGAGTTTGTCTGCCTTGGAGATGAGGTAAGTCAGTAGGTTTAAGGACATGTTGAGCGCTGGACCCATGGCAGTCGCTATCGTTTGAATGTTCGCGTGGTTCACCTGGAAACACAGAATGGGAGTTTGAGAAAAGATTTTTGCTTTTTAAATAGTCATAATTATTTCACCAGAAAGATAGCTTTGAGAGCCTATGGGACATAAGCTCCCAAGCGACACAAAATTAATTGATTATTATCTTAAGATTATTTCGAAAGATTTTTTCTGTTTGCAGATGTCGAATTAAACTCAGCGCGAGATGAGTTAAAACAATTCAAGAAAACTCATTGAATTCTAAGATGTAAGTAGAGTTATATTCATTATTATGTAAATCTACATTTCGCCACTTGTTCTTCTTATTTTACATTACTGAGAATTTCAGAAGACACGTTCTAGAACATGTAACGGTAGTGGTTATCGATAACAGAGTTTAAAAATATGGTTTACTGTCGAAATCGGAGGCGAAGACAGAAGTGTCAAATGAAACACTACAAAAACTAATAAAAAAATCGAATAAACGAAGAGTAAATTCACAACATTTTAAATACGAAACAAAATAAGTGAAAGAGTAAGCGACAGAAGATACGAGGGAAGGAAGGTTCTCCGCGCGACCAGTATAGGTATTGTTTGTACTTCCGATATTATTTATCGGAACTAAGACAATGATTTCATCACTGCTTGTCACCAGGTGGGATTGCAGTCAAAAATTGGTTTATACACCGTTAAATTTAATATACACACATGTGGCTTTAATACCACGATTATTCTACATTCTAAATACAGATAGTTTTACACAATAGTTTAAACACATAGATATAGTTAACTATCTTTCTGGTGAGATAATCCCGTGGAGGGTCGAGCCGGTACATGAAACACTATCGGTTTGTACAGATTTATCTGTTTAAAAATTAAATTAGCTTTTTTTCACGACTCGTATTAATTTACGCATGTACGAAAATTTCTTTAGGAAAACGTCAGCTGAGCAAGTTCAATGACCTATAGATAGTGGACGGCGTTGCGTACAAACTATCTAAATCGATAGTGTTTTATGTACCGGATCGACCCTCCACGGGATTAAAACGATTAAAATTTAGCGGTGTATAATTTAAAAAAAAACAGAAATGCAAAATTTCGGGACGTCCTGGAATGTCTTTTCCTCCCGATATTGGTCCGAGTTCCATGACTTGTGCGGCGTTAAGAGACCATCAATCGTGTTGTGTACCTGTTCGTTAGCCACGACACAGGCAAAGTGCACCATGAGCCAGCCCAGCAGGCTGTAGTTGGGCGGCGGCAGCTTGGCGACGAGGGACAGCATGGTGGCTTCGCGCTGCGGCTCGGCGATCGCTGTTGCTTGTTCGAACTGACCGTGCAACTCTTGCGTTAGAATAGAGTCCGGGAGTTCGCTGCAATTTGACAAATATATGGTTTAAGAATTTGAACAGCTGGAATGAGCAGTGCTATTACTTGCTTTTTAAAAAGAAGCAATAGATCGGAGGAGTTTCCCAAATTTTTAAAATGAATTGATTACGAAAAATGTAAGTAATCTATAGCAAAAATATTAAAGAATCATTAAATTAAAAAGTTATGGAATTTTAAAGTTGCGCTTGCAAGAATAAGTTTGTTTCACGCGGTGTTTCATCCAGTGGGGCCACTCGAGCTAGACCCAAAAATCTAGTGGCATTGCGTTCAATGCACCTCACGAATTTACTGACAATAACCAATTTACCTCAACTATTTTGATATAAATTACAATTGCCTCATACATCTAGCGAGGCTCTCAGTTCTATTGCTCTTGAAATACGTACAAATAATAATAATCGTAGCTTGTACCAATGTACCAACGCGGTCATATATGCCTGACCGCTTATAAAAAATTTTCGCTTGAATCCTGCGGTTGCGACGCCAAACCAAACCTTTGAAGTTTTCGTTTTGATTGCAAGCAACAATGAACTTAGCGGTGGTCAGGCGGAAGTGTCTGATAAATGGATCGAAACACATCCTGTGTGTGACGTCACACGAAGCTTTAATATTGTGGTGGAATACAAGAATAAAGCTTGGAGCCTCCTCCCGACACCGGCGCACTACTGTTTTTTTATATTTTTATGTGTGTAATAATAACAATATCTAAAGGGCGACGAGGCTCGGCTACTGTGGGCGCGGGCTTTGCGGACATTGGTTTGCTTGCTGTCAGACCGTCTGATGTCGGTCAGGTGTCACGTGACTACTGACTGGCTGGCAATAAGATTTCATAATACGGATAAGCAAAGCAGTTCATTTTAGGGCGTGAATTGACTGAAATTAAGAGGTCGAAATAGGGTCCCAGTAAGGACCAAGCCCGAGTCGACGGCGCGTTGTGTTCCACCGCGCCTTAAAGAGATGTCAGCGAAATTGAAGCGGCCTAGCAGATATTAGCTTGCTAGGGCTACGGGATTGTTCAAAAGAGTGACTGTGGCCTTGGTAAGCAAAGGCTAAAAGAAAGAACACAGGTTGTTTTTAGTCTCTAGAACCTGACACGACTTCAGCGTTGCGCCACTCATACGCACAAAACGTTTTCGAACACATTTATTGTGCGTACAGCCAAGGAGTGGAATTCCCTGCCGGAATCTGTGTTTCCTGATAGCTACAACTTAGGAGTCTTTAAAGTCGAGAGTGAATAGATTTCTTCTAGGCAAGCGTGCTTCATCGTCGACCACATCATCGCTTACCATCAGGTGAGATGGTGGTCAAACGCAAGCCTATCATTGCTTTACTCAAAGCAATATGGCATTGAGGGAGTGTTTACAAACACTCACCTCACATAGCAAACGCCCAGACACGGAACAAATTAATTATCTAAATCCCATACAAACATTTGTGTAGGCGTGAATTAAACTATGTACTGCATGGACCGTTTTGTCTGTGGGTCAGCTATATTGGCAATAATGCGGTACCAAAATCGTAAATAAAGATTTTTTTCAAATACGTTCCAAATTGAATAAGTTGTCAAGTAATAGGAAAAGGATGCACAGACTTAAATGTGAAGCCACCGTCATTAGGTTATGAGAGTAGAAAAGAAATAGCGAGGTTCCTCACCACGCACTTTGGTTTAATGGTCAGAGGCTCTGACTGTTATGCTATGGTCGTGGGTTCGATTCCCACCCAGGACAAATGTTTGATCTGTGTCTGGGTGTAGCCAAAAATAAAAATAAATGATTGTGCCACAAATATTTCTAAATACATACATATCTATAATATTTAGAAATATTTATGTGTGTTTATCAGTTGTTTAGAACTCGTACCACAAGCTCTGCTTAGCTTGGGCCTACATGGCGTTGCGTGAAAGTCCTAGATATTAATATATTTCTTCTTCAAACAAATATTTGAAATGCTACTAAAAAAGAGTAAACGGTTCCAATTGGTCGTTTCTATGGAAAAGAACCGGCAAGATACTACATATTACTCTTTTAAAAAAATAGTGATCTTACAATTTTAATTTCTTCGTTTTTCATTTGACAATGGATCTATGAAAAGAATACTTCTTTTAAAGTTTTTGTGTAGTTTTGTAGTAAGTGTGTCTTACCTAATAAAAGTTTTAAGCATTGAGCAAGCCACAGCAACATCCCAATGGTAAGGGAAGGTAGGTCCTCGATCTGTGAAGAGTTTCTTCAGTTGTTGCAGTTTTATCTTGTCGGGTTCCTGGCGATAGATCTGGTTTGACTTTAGACCGTGTGCCTGGAAAAGTAATAAATATTGATGATGATTGACAAAGAACTTAACATGGTGTAAAGTGGATAAGAAATTTCGGATCTGGATGTAAGATTATACAGCAGGGATCCAGTAGAATATCAGCGTCAGGTATATTTTGCCTGACACACGCTGAGCTGAGTTCCCATTTGGTGCACACCGCACTATGAATTTTATCTGCGTTCTTATTTCTAAGTACCCACCCAATAAGTGTCACTTTGTGTATCTGTTTTTTTTAATGTTTTCATTATTTTATTTTAGTGTGTAATAATAGGCTGGTCACTAGGTAAAATTTTTTGTTGTTTTTAATTTTTTTTTGTTTGTTTTGGTGTAAGTGCTTGGTTCTGTATAATTTCGTTGTACTATTGTGTGCATTTTGTGTTGCAATTATTTTTTTTTTATCTATCTATCTATACTGGTTTCGGATATCAAATTATTTCGGATTATCCTCTGGTTTCTGGTCTCGACAGAATTATTCATAAGTGGCAATAATACAAGTTTGCGTAACAACTTGCTGCAAGTATCTTTTTTTACATACGCACTGGCTTCCGTATAGTTGCCGCTTATCCGGTGTCGAAATCGTGAAACGTGCAATATAAGGTTCACATACACACATGAGCCACGTCACCATTAAGTCGTCAGTCAGTCACATCATAAAATAGAAGCTATATTTTTATACTAGTAACATAGGATTTTCTAGGAAAGTGGCAGTGATATAAACACTGACTTTATTGATTCAACGACATAAAGTCCTTTCACAATGACATAGTATGTAATATGTTTATAATACATAAGTTTGTATGTATTTATGTATGTATGACTAGCTGTGCCCGCGACTTCGTTTGCGTGGACTACAGGATTTTGAATTTATTTTTTCTAAAATAAAAGTAGCCTATGTTACTCCTTATTACATCAGCTACCTGCCAAAAAAAGTCCCGTTAAAATTGTTCCAGCCATTTCAGAGATTAGCCCGGACAGACAGACAGACAAAAATTTAAAAAATATTGTTTTGGTGTATGTACCGTATATATATGCATGTAGTAAGCAGCAGTTATTTCAGTATTACAAACACACTCCAATTTTATTTATATGTATCGATTTTATTCGTGTTTTTTTAGTAATTTTTAAATTGTACACTGTATCCTACTCTCTATTATGATATCTCTCTATCACTCGATAGTTTGCTGAAAGAAAACTCAACTTTGAGTTAAGCTAAGTTCATTATTGCTTACCTACAATCGAACCAAAAACTACAAAGGGTTTGGTTTGCCACCGCGCCGTAGGATTCAATCGAATTTTTTTTTAAGTGATCAGGCAGAAATGACCGCTATGGTACATGAACTTTGTAACCCACTTATTTTATAAGCTGGTATAGTATACCATAAACTATTAATTTATTTATTTAAAGCTTTATGCACAAAAAACTGTACAAAGGCGGACTTAATGCCTTAGGCATTATCTGCCAGTCGACCTTAGGGTGGTGCAGAAACAAAACATGGCAGGTGCAACTTAATAAACAGACAAAACAGAAGAGAAACAAATATATACAATAGTAAATACATACTTAGATACATACATATAACAAAACAATGCTGTTGTGAAAAAACAAATCCAACCAATTAGCTTGGTGATGATTCTACCAACATCTTGCGAATATGCTCACGTGCCTTCACCTTAAAAGAAAATCGGCTTGTTGCCATCCTGATTATATATCAGATATTATATATCCTGATATATTAATGTTTCTTTTGTCCACACAATCCTAATCCTCTTATTAGAGGTCCGCTCTCCTCGTCACTTTTCGAGACATACAATTTTGTCTTTGTTTTACACGTAAGGGGCCGGCCAATTTACTCTTAAGGTGGGTTTAGACTAAAGGAACGAGCACGAGCCGAGCCAATTTCGTGTAGTGTCGCTCGTGTTCGGCTCCTCTAGCGTAGAACCACTTTTAGAATTCCAGATATTCAGTTTCAACAAGTGCGTGTAACTTACTACTCGGTTTAATAATAGAGACGTATACTAATAATAATAACCATATTGTATAGAAGAACAGTAGAGACAAATTGCTCGCAATAAAGCATTGCGTCTGTCACTCAAAATTACCGTTTGAAGTACTTAACTAGGTCGACTACACAACCTTCTTGCGGAAAATAATGATCCGGTCTTTGAAAGCCTATCCAATTTAGTTGGTTGCTTAATCTTACGTCTACTTATTATTTATTTTTTTCTTTTGACAACGTTATCTTAGGGTGCCTTCAAATTAACCGCAAGTACTGCGCCAGCGCTGCCATCGCACTGCTTTTTTGTTATTCCATATAAATAAAAGCCGCAAAGTACCGCGCGTTTTAATTTATATGGAATAACAAAGCAGCGCGACGGTACTTTGCGGCTAATTTGAAGGCGCCCTTACTCTAGCAATTTCTACTGTATTCTGTAGGCCGTACAAATATTAGTTCTATGCGGGCATCGTCATAGGACTGAAGCGTCATTTGTTGTTATTTTAGTAAACCAATCATTGCAATTGACGTGTGGGTTTTCTACAAGGTTCTAGATTCTAAATATTGTGAACTAGCGACCAACCCCTCCCTCGCAAGGGTGTTACAAATCTTTGAAATTATAGGAATTTCATTTCTCTGTTGCATGTATTTGTATTATAAATCTAAGACAGACGAGGTGGGGGTTTCGTTTTATGATATGTATAAGGATAGAAATGGTTCTACACGCAGTTTTAATCTCAAATCTTAAGTTTGAGACTTGAGATTATTGACTACATTTTATCTTTACATAAAAGCTAAGCTAAGCTCGCCCGGGCGATAGTAGAAAATTATCCTAAGGGAACATACTTCCGGAATAAAAAGTATACTATGTGTCATTCTACCCCTTACCAAGTTTCATCGAAACCCATATCATTAGTTTTTGCGTCGAAGAGTAACAAACATTAATACATACAAACTTTTGCGTTTATAATATTAGTAGGATAAGTTTCTAGTTTGCAATAAATTCAGCCGTAATTAGAACTTTGTCACATTATATGATGCAAGAGATCAAAGCAATTAAGTACTACATTACAACAATTGGCAAGCAACAAGTTTAACGTGACAAAGTCCAAAAGTGATCGACAGTTTCGTAAGGTGATTGTACCTGCAGGTAATCGATGCTGTCTCGAACAACGAGCGGCAGGCCGGTGTCGTCGTGACATCGTGAACGCTCCACCGACTGCGCTAACGGCACTCCGAATATTGGCAACGCCACTGAAACAGGAAATCATCAAGCTTGTACTTACTCATCTATGAAAAGAATACGATGAAGAGTATCTACAATGTTCCAATATTTATGAAGTAAAAAACTTTGTGCCTGATTGGTTTTTCCATCAATCACTGGTGAATTAAAAAAAAAAACATTCAGTCGAATATAGAACCTCCTTCTTTTTGAAGTCGGTTATAAAAACCTTCCTTTGTGCTCACCTTTGCCAGAAAAAGAACTTTTTAAATATATCACACACTTAGAAACAACGGTTCAGGCTGTGCGTTTTTTAGGGTTCCGTAGCCAAATGGCAAAAAACGGAACCCTTATAGATTCGTCATGTCTGTCTGTCTGTCTGTCTGTCTGTCCGTCCGTATGTCACAGCCACTTTTTTCCGAAACTATAAGAGCTATACTGTTGAAATTTAGTAAGTAGATGTATTCTGTGAACCGCATTAACATTTTCACACAAAAATAGAAAAAAAGCAATAAATTTTGGGGGTCCCCATACTTAGAACTGAAACCCAAAAATTTTTTTTTCGTCATACCCATACGTGTGTGGTATCTATGGATAGGTCTTCAAAAATGATATTGAGGTTTCTAAAATCATTTTTTTCTAAATTGAACAGTTTGCGCGAGAGACACTTCCAAAGTGGTAAAATGTGTGTCCCCCCCCCTCTAACTTCTAAAATAAGAGAATGATAAAACTAAAAAAAATATATGATGTACATTACCATGCAAACTACCAACGAAAATTGGTTTGAACGAGATCTAGTAAGTAGTTTTTTTTTAATACGTCATAAATCTAAAAAAATACACTATTATTAAAACATCGATCAAAGTTACAATGAACTACAAGAACTTTTATATTATGTTACTTGCTGCTACGGAACCCTTCATGGGCGAGTCCGACTCGCACTTGGCCGGTTTTTTAATATTGAATTTAAAATATACACCGATAAATTTTAATCGTTTTAATCCCGTGGAGGGTTGATCCGGTACATGAAACACTATCGAATTGTAAAGATAAAATTAAAAAATAAAGTACCTTTTTTTCAAAACTCGTATTAATTTACGCATGTACAAAATTAATTTCTTTAAGAAATCGTCAGCTGAGCGAGTTCAATGACCTGTAGGTATTTTTTTACGCAACGCCGACTATTACCTACAGGTTATTAGACTCGCTCAGCTGATGTTTTCTTCAAGAAATTAATTTCGTACATGCGTAAATTAATATGAGTTTTGAAAAAAAGGTACTTTATTTTTTAATTTTATCTTTACAAATCGTTAGTGTTTCATGTACCGGATCGACCCTCTACGGTATTAAAACAATTAAAATTTAACGGTGTATAGATGATTATTTTAATTATAAAGGGGAAACTGTTTCACTGACATAATATCAACACACAGCCAAAACTACTGGACTTAGGAAGCTGAAATTTTGCACAAAGCTTCCTTTTATGATGTAAGTGATGAAACGGGGGTCCAAAGTTTGTATGGAGACACCCACGGGTAAGGCCGATGGCAGAAGCTAGATTAGCTTCTGCCAGCGGCTTCTTCCGAGATATATAAAAAATTACACAATACTTAATGTTTCCAAATTCAAACTTTTTGACTATTATAAATTAATGACGGAGATAGCCTCAATTTCGCCTACTTTCTATCACTTCCTAATGTTGCCAAAACCATAACAGTGCCTTTTTGATATTTTCTTTTTCATTGTTAATTTTAAATTTCTAAAGAGAGAGAGAGAGAACAAGAGGAGACTGGCAGGAAACAATACTCTATGGACTGATGGTGAGGCCTTAAGGCTGAATCTAAAAGGTAAAACAATAAATCGGTTCAACCATTAATTGGCAATCCAAATTCCAATGTGTTATCAAATTAACGGCTTGTCATTTGAAGCGTGAAATGAAACATGTGTAAACGCAGAGTTATTTATTTATAGCTACTCACTACTCCTACTAGCTTTAGCACTTGTAAGTTACCCGATAAATTGGACATATACTTTACCCTAGAAAACTCTGCTTTTTAATTATGTTTTTCTACAAAAATATCATTCTATAAACCTATTTTCAGATAACGTAGCAAACATAAATATTAACTGTAAATACTTTTTTACTAAGGGTGTTTTTAATATCACGCAATTTGATTACGCATGCGGGATTCGCTCACACGCGCAATCCCCGCAAACGTCCATTTCTTACAATTATTTATTGTACACCGCATGCGGGACGCGTTTCTTTGCATTTAAAAAAATATTCTGCATGCAGAGCAATCCGGTGTGCTACTATGTTTATATAATATAATTTTCAGGTCAACCTCAGCTTGTAATAATAATCATGAAAAATGATGATTGTGTAAATCAAATGTACACAAGTAATAAAAAGAGATTAAAAATGCAAACCAGAACACGTCATGTCACATATCAATCAAAACATTTCCGAAGTACTCGTGTCTTTTGTTTACATTTGCCATTGTAACTTTATATTTTTATGAGCTCTATCTATCAAATTGCACGGTATCATTTGGTAATCATGCTCAGTTGTACGTTGTTAAACCGAAATAGTTTTAACCCCCAGGTGGCGGGGGTGCTTGATGCGCTTGCGTCGCATCATACAGACGGTATAGTAAAATACAGAGTTGAAATGTGTTAGAAAGCGTTGTTCTTTAGCACTAAATTAAATGTATTATGTTTTATAAAAAGTCATAAAACAAAAGTTGGTTGTTTATGACGTTACAGTCTTGCAAGGTTGTTATTGTTTTATTTACAAATAAACTTGTATATAAGAGACACTGACTGACTGACATATCAGCGCACAGTCGAAACTACTGGAACTAGGAGTGTGAAATTTTGCACAAGGTTTCCTTTTATGACATAGTCGAGTACAAAGGAAGATTTACCAAAATTCACCCCCTAAGAGACCGCGCCAACCACAGATTTTTAATCGATAAACGATTCAGAATCGGCCGACAAAATAGTTTAGACTCATACTGATTAAGCAACCGACCAAACTATCGGCCGATCGAAAGTCTGCAGTTTGCGGTGTCTCTAAGGGGGATTAAACGAGTGTTCAAAATTTGTAGGTATGGAAAAAACTACATTAACGCGGGTAAAGACGCTGGCAGAAGCTAGTAAATACTAAGCTATTTTAATCAAATTCAAAAGACTTACCTCCTATAGAAAAGCCGTGGATAAAAGGATTCATAATTAAGAAAAATAACTAAGAACACAAGCTGACCGTAAAGTCATAAGATAGTAACTAAACAGCAGACAAAAAGCAACAATACTCCCAAAGAATTTATGTTTACACGCCGTGTTATCATTTACCTTGAAAAGAATGCTCTGTTTGGGCAACACAGATAATTCTCGGCTGATTATGGTTTTTTTGATAAACAAAGGTGCAAAAATCAATTTCACCTTAGATAAAGGGTATCACAAAAATGATAATGCAACAAACCAAAAGAGATTTGGGCAATTTTGTTTATTTATTTTATTATAGGTACACCGCTAAATTTTAATCGTTTTAATCCCGTGGAGGGTCGATCCGGTACATGAATATAAAGTAGTCGGCGTTATGTACAAACTACCTACAGGTCATTGAACTCGCTCAGCTGACGTTTTCTTAAAGAAATTGATTTCGTACATGCGTAAATTAATACGAGTTTTGAAGAAACGGTACTTTATTTTTTAATTTTATCTGTACAAATCGATAGTGTTTCATGTACCGGATCGACCCTCCACGGGATTAAAACGATTAAAATTTAATGGTGTATATTGCACTAAGTGTCTCCCGCGGTTTCACTCGCATCATTGGTTACTGTTCTGTTTCCATTTTATACAACATTCGTTTTAGTATATGCGAAACCAGAAACACGTGTCTAGTATTTTTATGTAAAGAATCTATGTACAAAATTTCATAACTGTATCATGAAAATTCACAAAGTTATAAGCTTGTTATGTCAGCAAAAATACATAGTCACCGGGCTATCCAGGCGACTGAGGGGTTGTTTTGCATTTGCACTTGCTGTTTACTGGCTCCCAATACCCGTTATGATCTTGCCTTGCCTTGACCTGTGTTATACTTAATGTCGGTTGTGTCTAACTTGTGGCCTTTTTAAATATTTTTGGGAAAAAATATAACATGATGTAAAAACTACTGGAATCCATTCAGTTACTGATTCTGAATAAACTTTACTCAGGTTTTGCATTAACTAAAAATATTATTGTAGTCTACTTATACTTATTAGTCATGAACCTGGCTCTTTTATACAGAAAGGTTTTTTCCAATCCGACTGATAGCTCTAGAGATGAGAGCGTTTTTAACAAACAAAAAAAAAAAACTTCCGTTTTATTATATTACTATAGATTTATACGTGATTGTATGATTATTGATTACGTCTTTCATCGGAACGTTTAGCAAAAGAATGTAAAACTTAAACTCAAACAGACAGCTGTTTATCGTTCTTGTACGTAATATTCAATAATTTGTTTTAGAAACACTTTGATGATCACAAACATTGTATGCGGAATGCTAGATTTTGAAATCAGATTACGAGAAACTCGAATCTCGGTAGGTTGTTTAGTATTTCAGGCTAGGAATATACCTATCTGTTCAAGGTTATTTACCTGCCTAGCATTTTTCGAGCACAGTTGGGGTCGCCTTCCAGTCTACCCGGATGTAGCTGAATACAATAGCGACTGCCGATCTGACCTCCAGAACCCAGGAATTTAGTAACAAGATACCTCCTTGACAAGACTGGTGTCAGAATTGCTGACTTCTGATTATGCGTAACGACTGTGTAAGGTCTACAAATGAGAGCCGGGAAATCAGAAACTTTATTTCAAACTAGCATTTGCTCGCGGTTTCGCCCGCATACATAAAATATAGCCTATTACTCAGGAAAAAAGCAGGTTTCTATCGGTGAAAAAAATCCAATACTTTCAGAGATTAGATCCTACGAACAAAAAAAAAACAAACTTTACTTCTTTATAATATTAGTCTAGATAGACCAATAACAGGCATTTTTTAATTGTCAAAATGTCGGCCAGTCAAAAAAGAAAATTAAAGCTAAGTTGCACGTTCCAAAGCTAGTGATCTTTATGGAGAAGAACATGCAAAAAAACTCCATGGAACAATGGCTTAACATGCTTTCTGAGAAACAGGAATTTTGGTATGTTAGGATGGTTAGGCATCCAGACCGACCTCGGCAAGTATTAAAACCTTGGAGTTCGACCCGTGCGGCTGTTACTAATCTAACGAGCTTCTTATACTGGTTATAAATTGATTTACAAAAAAAACAAACCATTACTAAGTGATCACATTCTCCTTTAATCGCGAGACTAGCACTCTGCCAGCGACTTCGTTCGTCAAATGTTTTCATAAAAACTTTAACAGCCATAAACCGTATTTTGAGGGGAGTTTTGAAAAACTAATAACGAAAGCATTTATTATTCATTTTGGTTAGAATTTGTACGAATTTTTAAGTCTAATCACCCTCTTCTTCTCGATTAGATGGTAGACTCGTCGAACTGTTTGGATCCAGTAGGTAGTAGTAACGTAGCCAGTTAATAGCAGCATAAAAGAAGCCTCCACAAGTGGTGTTAAATTTATCCTTCTGCAATTCCAAACGCCCGGCGCTCCCTGGGCAGCTAGAACTCAGTAACGCGTCTAGCTGGCAAATTCTTTCACAACGGTGGTGAACTCAAACGTCTAAAAACCCAAGTAATAATAATTCTCATAAAATCTTTAAAACCCCTCTAAGTTGTTAATATTGAGGATAGAATTACAAACAAATAATGTTAATTTTTATTATTTACGTAGGTTATGATTTATTTCACCTTTCGAATACCGTAATTAGAGACGATGACAATGAGAGAGCGAACACGGCGTTTGCTTGGGGTTTAATTAATTAATTGTATTGGCACGAGGAATGTGATTTTGTTAAATTACCCCTTATCACCCACCTAAAGTTTGACTATCCATAAACCTTTCAGAGTGCTCGCCTACGGCATACGAGGAAGCCTTGTTCAAAATTGTATGTTCCAAATTACAGTAGTTCCAACTGTGCGTTGATATGTTAGCAAGTTTTTATTTTTATACACCGCTAAATTTTAATCGTTTTAATCCCGTGGAGGGTCGATCCGGTACATGAAACACTATCGATTTATAAAGATAAAATTAAAAAATAAAGTATCTCTTTTTCAAAACTCGTATTAATTCACGCATGTACGAAATTAGTATCTTTAAGGAAACGTCAGCTGTGCGAGTTCAATAACCTGTAGTTAATAGACGGCGTTGCGTACAAACTACCTACAGGTCATTGAACTCGCTCAGCTAACTTTTTCTTAAAGAAATTAATTTCGTACATGCGTAAATTAATATGAGTTTTGAAAAAGAGGTACTTCATTTTTTAATTTTATCTTTACAAATCGATAGTGTTTCATGTACCTGATCGACCCTCCACGGGATTAAAACGATTAAAATTTAACGGTGTATATATTCTTTATAGATACCCCCTCTGTTAGGGGTTAAAATAGAGACTAATATCTCTGTCTTCATTGAACAGAAATCTCCATTTACTACCAGGAGTCCGCAAAGTAAGGACTACTAGCACTGAATAAAAACCTCTGCACAATCCTGGCATTAGTCCGTTCAATAACGTTGCCGATTAATGTGCAACACAATGCATGCATAATCAACTTCTGACCATCTGTTTCATCGTGTGTTAAATTATATTACCTACGTGAACCAAAAGACGAATTTTAATTTTGTTATCTATTTCCAATTATATTAGAACCATAAGTCTATTAGACAACGTGTTTTTTTATGAATACCGATTGTAACATATCTGATTAGTACTGATTAGTATCCAGTTAGATCAGAACGTAAAACGTTTGTCACCATGACCACGTAAAGGATGTCAGGGACAAGGCGGGTAGGCGTAAATAATAAAAATAAATTAATATTATTTCTTACCTCCTAAAGTAAAGATCTCTTCGAAGGGAATCCCACAAGTGAACGTAGAAGGTACTTTCGTCAACTTTTTATCTTTTTTATCCTTATCTTTTTCTTTTACTTTTTCCTTTTCCTTCTCTTTCACCTTTTCCTTGTCCTTATCTTTGGTCTTATCTTTCTTGTCATCTTTAAGTTTCTCCTTAGATTCTAATTTGAATTTCGCTTTCTCTTCTTTTTCCTGTTTTGCAAACAACAAACCATCAAGTACTGAACAATAATATTGAACATGTGTCGCAATAAAACGTGGTGTCAACAAAATACAGTGATACGTTAGCATCAAAGTAGCACAGAATAAAAACAACACAACAATAAAATCGTGAAATTGTAAACAACACATTATTTACCCTATATTTAAGTAAAGTACTTAATAAACTTAATAACCGATGCACATAAACCACTACATAATATCAGCTTTCAATAAATAATCATGACCGATTTTATTTCACAAACCAACTATTTAGTTAGAAACTACAGATAAAAAAAAAAACTATCGCATTGACAACGGCCAAATGATTGGAAACTTATTGACACAAAAAAAAAAAAACAAAACAAAAAAGAACACGTAAATCCGCGCACCTTTGAGAAAACATTGCGTAGGTGATGCATGACGCGCATTCGAGACCCAACTGAGCAAACCATGACCGTTCTGCCGCCGTTTATCCAAGGTCGGTGCTACACTTACTGAACAGTGAAATTATGCTAAACGTATCAACTGCTGAACCGCGAAAATTTAACCTGACATACAAATATTATTTTACACATGGATTGAACATATAGATTAAGTTCTACTGCATTTGTCTTTATTGCTACAGTTACTTGGAGTTGAACAGGGAGAGATCTATCTAATAAATAAATACGCGGACTGCAAGGCTACTGTGACAATAGATGCGTCATATCTTTGCTCCGTTTATTTTGATCCTTATTTCAAGGGAATAAGACGCATTTTGGCATCAAGGTCGAGCAATGTCTCAACATTTACCCTGATGGTGTTGCAAGTATTAGTGGTTGGAAGTTCATTAATATTTGATATGTTCATTAGCACATAATATATTTTCTTATATTATTTTCCGTGTCGAATGCATTTGCTTTTGAATGTTCGTTTCGCCGGCTTGGCTTTGGTTGTTAATTCAACATTCTATTAAGGAAAGGTGACTTAAAATTGTGTGCAATAGTAATATAGAGATGACTACACTGGTAATATCGCCATTTAGAAAGGTAGGTAGGTACGCCGAAAGGAATCGTGTCATATGAAACCTTCACTACTCTAAACAGACAATTCACAAATAGATCTAATTGGCTTAGACAATACAATAATAAGTGTATTCTATCTTGTATTAAAATAATGTTATTTTATTTTTAAAATAACATGGTATGGTAGGAATCTTTACGAGAACCAATTGTTGTAAAATAAAAATAAACATTAGGTACAGTCAATAAAAAAGTTCGGAATACAGGTGTACCATTCCATCTTTGGAACAACTGCATCGCCAGCAATGTCAACTGCTTGCTAGCCTTTCGAACAGTTGGGGTGAATTAAATAAATCTCTTCCCACACTATGCCCAAACGCAAAGTATGCCAAGTTGTGTTTCGTCGTCAAGTTACATGTGGTCTGCCAAACGATACTATAACGGTTATTTCACCACATGCGCTTTATCTCTATAATACAATCTTTGAACTATCCAGGTATAATTCACTGTAAATGACCGCTTTGAACTTTCAACAGAAAACTCAGTCATAGCAGAGCTAAATTAAAGATTTGTCCAATTAGGACAAACCTTAAATGCTTTAAAAAGCAGGTGCTTTACTACGCTGCCCACACACCTATCTGTTTTATTCACTGTACTTTAGTGAATGGCGTCGCCAGGCGCATTATGTGAGTAAATGAACCATGAATACAACGCAATACAATACAACATAATGTCCACCGTAATCATAATCACGATCACATGAAACAGCTTACAAATGTACCAGGAACTATACCTATTTACGGCAAGGTATATCTGTTTTGAACATACCTAGTTCTCGCCTTTAACACACAAAGGTTGGCAAAATTCAGAACTCGAAGAAAATATTGTTTACAAGTGAATATAGTAACATACATTTCAAGATTAGTGAGGCTGCTCATTGCGGGATTGTTCCACAACAGGGTGGGGTTTACTCAGTAAAAGTCTGACACTTCCTCTCGCCTCATCCAGAGCGGGAGAAATTATTTGACGATATACCAAACCAACTTATAAACTCACTTGCCGGAAAGAGAGATAATCTGGAAAAGTTGCTTCTGACAAGAAAAATAGATGGGAAAAGACCCAGGGGCAGGGACTCCGATACGTTGGTCAGACCAAATCCGTGTTGCACTAGAGACCACAGTCTGCGACGCCATCCACATCGCCGAAGATAGGACAAGATGGTGAAATATAGTCCACAGGAAAGTTATTCGTCGAGGTCACGACCCTCAGCATTGAGGATAAGCGACGCAAGGAGGAGGACCAATTTAAAAAAAAAAAGGACGCTAACTACGACTTTTTGCGTCGATTCAGTAGCACGCCACTTCGCTACTTTTGCCCGATTGTCGCATTTGCAACGCGCAACTGCAAAGATGCAAACGCGTGGATGTATTGATGCTACTTCGTTACTAACGCGCGATTGTATCAGATTTCAGATCAACAACATCAACAGGTGTTCACAGGTAGTCACTACAGAGTACGATTAGAGTGCGTAGTGCACAGCATGTAAATAAATATCGCGATTCTTTTGCGATTGTATTGAATCGCTGAAAGTCGTATTGGGCTCGTGTTGTGATTCCTGACCCGACCACGACATGGAACCAATATTTCACTCTGGCACAAAATGGCTATTTTAATTGTGTTTTATTGTGCCACTTATCCCAGGAATTTGTGCCTTGTACTTTTTGAGTAATAAGAGTACGATTGTGGTCGGGCTGGGGATCACGGTTCCTGACCCGACCACAACCAGATCTAATAAAATGTCAATAGTGGGAAGTTACTGATTATGCCAAAAATATGTGCCAAATTGTGCCTATGGCACACGAAATTCTTTTACTATTCATATCACAGAATTGGATAAAATTGAATAATCAAGAGATAAAGTGTGTCAATCACACGCTATAGAATTATCTACGACTTTGCAAGCAGTTTTAATTCGTGAAATTGTGTTATATATAATGCACTTTATCATTTTATTTTACTAGATGTGTTCACGACTTCGTACGCAAATAAAAAAAAAAGTTACAACCACTATGTTTTGTAGCATTATATTAGTGTGTTAAGCTTGTATAAATAACCGGTCAAATTCTGCGAGTCGGGTTCGAATCCTGAGGGTTTCGTAACCCACACGAGCGATTTCCAAAGAAATTGACCAAATAAGCGACATAATTGGTCATATCTTTTAATTGCGTTGACTTGGATATTTGACTTTTTTTTGCCGCAAGGGACCGTATAATTTATTGTTAATTTCAACTTGATATGTCGACGAGTAATTGTCGACTAGATTTTCTAGATCTATGATTCACTATTTAACGAAAATGCACTTAAATCACATTTACAATTATTGTTATTTACGTAACCAGGTACGACTCTTTTTGTTTTTAGTTATAAAGCTGAAATGTGGGTAGTTGGTATAAATTTTTCGTAAGTGCCTTATTTAAGTAGTTACTTACTCATAGATATCTGTGATGATTTAATGCGTTAGGTCATGTGTGCCATAGGCACAATTTGGCACATATTTTTGGCATAATCAGTAACTTTCCACTATTGATATTTTATAAGATCTGGTTGTGGTCGGGTCAGGAACCGTGATTCCCAGCCCGACCACAACCGTACTCTTATTACTCAAAAAGTACAAGGCACAAATTCCTGGGACCAGTGGCACAATAAAACACAATTAAAATAACCATTTTGTGTCATAGTAAAATCTCCGTTCCATGTTGTGGTTGGGTCAGGAATCACAACATTTGGGCTCTCCTAGTCTTTAGATCTACTGCCTTTCTGATAAATCAAACTTAATCTGATGTACCAGATTTATGCTTTAGTTCGTGAAAAGACAGAAAGTGCAATGTTTTGCTATCATACATACTCCAGTTGCTTCATCCACGGTCATAAATTTGGGTCACAAACACGCACCGTTTACGAGCACCAAGCATTTGACCTTTTGTGTCACCAATTGGATCAGACTATGCCCTTGCTTCATATAAATTACAGATGTTAATTACCTATTATCAATTCCCTTATGAGTCCCTTAAGTAGTTGCGAGTTAGTAGTGCCCATATGATGGTTTCTTTTACAAGTTAAATAAAAAACCTCTCTATGTTTGAATGTTATGTTTGTTTAGGGAAATTAAAAAAAAAAAAGTTTTAAAACTATCCCTAACCGACTGAGCTGTTTGGGATATGGATACCTATGTAACTTGGATGACAATGCTTCAATATAGGATCAAGGAGCTGATTTGATAATGAGGTCCGATAGTTGCCATATGAACTACTGAGCGCAACAAGATAGTCACGTGGGCTTGATGAGGCCTACACTGCGGTATAACAGCGTGTTATGAAAAAATGTTTTTATTCAAAACTTATTTTTAATATCGATAGACGATCTTTCGACGACCAGAGATCGCCCAAGACAGAAAAGTTTGGAAGGGGAAGGAAGCAGCCTTAGTCCAGTCCTTTTACCATGCCTGCGAAACAGTAAGCTAAATATTGCTATGAAAAAAAAAATTGCCAACAAACAAACAGACACACATACAAACATCTATAGTATTAAATAGGGTTTACGCACCTTAAACATATTACGCACCTTATCCTTCTCCCTCAACTTATCCCGTTTCTCTTTCTCTTTTTTCTCTCTCTCCCTCTCTTTCTCTCGTTCCTTTTCTTTTTTCTTTTCTTTTTCTTCCCTCTCCCTTTGTTTTGCTGCATCTTCTAAAACCTTTTCTTTGTCTCGTGATTTTTCACGTTTTTCCTTACTTTTTGTAGGGAATTTAAATGATTTTGTTTTCTTGGATTTCGAAGGACTTCTGACAAAAATTGACTGATTAATTTTGGAACATAATGTTATGCATATCTCAAAATTATAAACTCAAAATTATTTATTGTATATAGGCCTACATGGGCACTTATAAAACGTCAGGATGTGCTGCACCTGTTATAATATTTTTTTTTAAGTTGCTATCAGGCTGTTGTTAATGCATTCAATTTTTATAATATGTGTTTTTTCAGACGAATTCTATTTGAAAAAATACACAACATAGTATGCCATAACTATATTTGCCGTGAATACAATAAAATTACGAAGTATAGCAAAGAAGAAAATAAACCAGGGTGTTGTGATGGCCTAGTGGTTAAGGCATCTGCCCTCATGCATGAGGTTGTCAACATTTTATCAATCTACCTAGCCCTTTTCTCAACTTTCTTGAGGTTTTTCTGCCTATTGGAGCAACTGCCTATCTGACCTAGGCAATTTAGTAACAACTTGGTGAGAACGGTATCAGATTGTATAGTTTTAAAGATGGACAAATAGCAGTCATAACCAACAACTTAACATGCTTTACAAGGCCAGGCAGAATCTTGATATGCCCAGATGGTCTCCCATCTATGTGCACACCTTGCTTAACCTTCAAGATTGTATTTTGCGGTTGTTATTTCTTAGCCAGAAGTTCCATTTTGTCATTTCTAATTTAACTGTCCTAAGTTCACTGCTGGGCCAAAGTCTTCCTGTTTTTATGAATAAATAATTCAGTTTTCCACTAGAGTTTGACTTTATGGTTGTTTAAAGCTTTAGTCTTGAAAAATTGCCTTATGAAATATAAATGCAATTTTCAACACTTTACTTTGCTCCTACATTTTTAACAGGTGCAGGGGCTTTTAAACTCATGGTTAGCATATAGATCTCTCTAATTCTATAAACAGGGACTAGACTTATAATAGTGAAATAAGTAATTGATAAGCATTTTCAGCCCAGGTTCAGTAAGGCCACATAGTTACAACTCTACAAAGATTGTCCAACCATTCTGATATCAAAATAATGGATGGTCAATCTTAAATGTTTTAAATCTTTTAATTTATGAAATAAGCAATTCTCATCATGGTAAGCAAATAGAAGCAATTGATAAGTCATTTTTAGGCACAATTTAGAAGCTAAATATAAGTGTTGATTGGACATTGTGATGTTCGCATGACTTCTGGTGATTAAACCCCAAGCGAACGCCGGTGTTCGTGCATCTATTGTCTTACTATTATGTCTCAAAATGACGGTATCTTAATTCATTAAACCCCAAGCGAACGCCAGCGTCCGCGCATCTATTGTCTTACTATCGTGTCTCAAATTGACAGTATCTGAAAGGTTAAAGGTTAATATCTACAAAATAAAAAATATAATAACTGACTTGGTATCAGTATCCTCCTCGGGAGAGCTCTCTCCCTCAAGAGCAGCATAGCCTCTATCTTTCTTCTCTTTCTTGTCTTTGCGCCTTCCTAATAGGTCTTTCTTGCTTGGTTTGTCATGATCAGCTCCGTCACTGACTATAGCAAAAAATAATTAGTGTTTAGCTTGTCATTCACATTATATGGCAGTAAAATTGATAATAGTCAGTATTACATTATAAAGTATGTTTTTTCTGATACATTCAGTAGAAAACCAATTGCACAAAATTGAGTATAAATAGTAAACAAGATAATACGCTGTGTATGAATTTCTGTCTGATATTTTTATGTAATAAGGTTATTTTAGAATTTATGGAAGGATATTGGGAACAATACGACATTCTGGAATAATAAAACTAATGAAAACTTTCACAAATATGGACAAACGGAGTGGACACACATTTGCAACCTGCGTGTATGTGATGAATACACGCAAATTCTCAACACGCATACTTACAGTCACTTTCATTACTTTTCCTGCCACTTTCAGACGCGTACAAGCCAGGAAAATCTTTTTCTACATCTGGACTTTCAAAATCCATGATTTGAATAGTCAAAACACTTATTCTTCATGTATCGTCATGTATTATTGTAAGTATTGTAACGCAAATTCTTTTTCGGCAAAACAAGAATTCATTTTTTTTTTGTCATAAACGTCATTTATGTCATTTTTATTTTTTTATTAATTATTGTTCTTGGCTTGGATACAAAGCTTTTTAAGCCGCGTCTTCGAATGAAGTAGCGAAAAAAAAAGTCTGTCTAATAAGTCAACCGACTTGAGAATTTTGTATAATATTTAATCATTTAAAAATACAAATACGCGGTACTTTTTTTATGTTTCTTCTGTTAGTAAACAATGATCTCTATCTCCTAATCAACCTTGATTATTGAACCCGTGTTGACTACATCAGATTTAATTAAATCCCAATAATTACCCAAGTCGTTTAACTTATTAGACAGACTCTACTTTCTGCAACCTGCAGCTCGGGGCACAGCTCGGGGTTTAAATACAAACAGGTACAAAAAGTTTGTTTGTGCATTTAGTATACTTAAGTGCACAAATAAACTTTCACTGAGCTAGCCAAAATTACATTAACTTTTCAGCTCCATTTTACCGAGACTGCGCCATATTAAATGATTAGTTTATTGTTGTCGTCGCGCAATCACTTGAGATTGAGACACCAAACTAGACCAATTTCACATCACAAATTCCATTATGAATCAATTTGTGAATAATTAAAACAGCCTAGGCAAGCCACCGATCTTCACATTCTCCACTCGAAGACATCCCGCCACAACCTCTTGCATCACAACAACCGTCTTCCGCAGATGTAAAAACCGAAACAACATGCGTCCTTTGGTCGCCTCTAACGTGAGATGTCAACGTGTCAAATGTCAAGCAAGTGTCAGATTGTCGCGAAGATGTTAGATGCGATGTTTTGATTCAGAAATAAAATAAATCGGAGACACTTATAAAACCACGGCCCTCAATTTTCCTAATGCCTGGTATGTGAGTTTTCTTCACGATCTTTCATTTTGAATACATACATTAACGAGCGAAGTATATACAGAAATACAAGACAGAAATAATTGATGTTCTAATACATTCTTCTTATTTTAAGGCATAAAATATTTTTTATAAATGTCATGGTTCGCGGACCTCGCCGGGAAGGCGGAGAACCTCCTTAACAACTTGGACGAACAGACGGGCGAGGCTTTACGACACCATAACGTTACGAGAAAAAGGTTTGAAAATCATGGAACAGACTTTGGTGTCAATCATGCCAGCACTGAGACCGCTTGGTTGCCAAAGAAAAAAACTTTGTCTCGCAGTCCAAAAAAAGCTATGCCTATTCCGGACACGCCAAAGGCTTATTCACCAACCCGGAAAACATCACCTTTGATGATGCGAAATCACCAACCACGAGCACAGATGAAAGACATTCAAGATTCTTCAAGACACAGTTCACTGAAGAAGTCTCCGTCAAAGAAATCCAGTCCAACACGACAATACAATCTGGAGCATTGTCCTAAAACTTTAGTTCGGGACGTTAAGTTGGCGAATTTGGATGGTGACAGTAATTTGTATGTTGATCAGTTTACACACTCATTGAAACTAAGAAGTAAGTATAATCCATTAGGAGATAGTTTTATGTTTGTGATTTGATTTTATGGCAAAGCAAGTCTAGGAACATGATATAGAAATTAAAAAAATGCCTGTAATTAATGTATGTTTACACATTCCATGCCTTAGCACATTCTAGATAGGACTATTTACTTGATTGTGAATAGTGAATACTTAATTGTGAATCAAATGTAATATGATTCCTTTATTATTTGGCCATCTAGTTTTGGAGAAATTATGTATAGATTTAATCAATATCATCAATTCCAAATAATATATGGGGCTATTATTTTATGTAATTTACAAAAACAATTGTTGAACTTCAATGAACCTGCAGCCATTAACAAAGACCCTGCGAAACTAGTATGGGTGGCCTTTTTACATGGCATGAGTGTGGTGTTATTCAGTAGGAGTCTGGCACTGTCCAAATTGCCTTCCTTATGAGTTATGGAGCATTTTGGGCATCCATGAGGATTTCCAACACCTACCACAAAAAAAAATTAGGAAAAATAAGTTATAAATCCCAATTAGTATTCAAAATGTGTATGCATTCTTTATAACATAACTAACACCTACAGTTCTTATATAGTTCTTTACCAAATTTTTACAGGGCATAGTCTCCCATCAGACTTGGAACTACAAAGCAGCGAAGAATTTACATACAAGATGCAAAATATGGAGGTAGAGAATGCTATGCTGAAGAATGAGCTCAACGTCATGAACCGAGAGGTTACAGAATTGCTTGAAAGGTTACGCAAGACGGAGGATGGTAATGATGTAGATAGTTCAGGTAGATAATTTTTTTATAGCTTGATTGCATGTTATGTGATGTTTGTCTTCTGTGTAACTAAAAGGTTTGGTGTACTTTATTTTTAATTGGAAGCAACAAACATTTTTTAATAGCATTTTTCGCTTTTAATACATCTGTCTACCACAATTAATATCTTAGCCACATTTTTGGGTGGTTTTAAAAAAAATAACCATGAAGGCTAATGCAGGAGCTTCCCGCCGCTCCCATTTTAACCTAACCTAACCTGTCCATGTCCATATCGGAAATTTTCATCCAGACTCTCAAAAATAATCTTTTCTACCAAATATTGTCGGCGTTACTTAGTTTTTTTTTTTTTTTTTTTTTAAATAGTATTGCTTCCAAACCTTTAGATGGTAGTGGATTTTGTGGTATTAGCTCGCATTGTATTTATTTTTTTAAATATTTTCGCTTAAACCTATGCTGAGGATAACTGATACTTCGAAGCTTTAGTTGTTTTTTAGATTATATTTACTTATTTTTCCTAAAAAAAATACAGTTGGTTGACTGTTATATTTCATGTGGGCCTACCCCGTAACACACCAGATTTTTGTGTGAAACAGATCGAATTAGTTTCGAATTGATAGGCCGTATCATCAAGTTGACTTCTTCCACTCTGGGTGGGGCGGGAAAGAGTGTCAGGCTGTTACTGACTCAAACCCACAGTATTCTTTCAGTTGCCTTTTTTGCGAGGTTCAGTGTTACTGCTTCGAAAAACCCACAGCCCTGGAAGATAGCCCTTGATCCTGGGGTTGATGCTAGACCAGGGTAGACACAGCCCACTCAATTCCCGCCCTCCCCATAATAGGTACACCTATGGTCACAGCATGATGCTAACTTTTCTGAGAACTGAAGTCTACATTAGGTTCGAGTCCAATAAGACAGATTTTCAGGTTCATGCTCTCTAAATACTTTAACTGCTTACTTTTAAATAATTACTAATACTAGCTTAATTTTGCTTCGTTAAAAACATTCTTATCATAATTTTCTGTTGTTAAGTTATTATCTAAATGGCTGATGTCAATTTGTTACAGTACTGATAAGGATATTATCGAAATTAGTAATATCACGCTTCTCTAAAGAGTTATGTTTATGTAGACTTATTAAATACTCGTAAAAAATCAATAAATAAAAAAATCGCCCCATAATTTTCCCACTGTTGAGACTCAAGTGTCTTGTATTTGTGAAAGGGGGAGTGGAGGGTAATTCACCAAGTGGGCTCGCAAATACTGAGCTGACAAATATTTAAACTAGACCAGTGTGGTGATGCTTCTCAGAAATTTATTTTATTTTATTTTAATAAGTACAGTGACACTGTAGTCTGTCTAAGACAATTTAGACAGTTAATACAAAATACAGTACAAAAATCTGAAAAAATCATCAAAAAAAAAAACATCTTGTACATTCTAACTTTCTCATTACACTTCTCTGTTCTTCTTCATTCTCTCTTTACCTTTTTGATAGAGAGCCTTTTTTTGAGGTGAAGTGGGAGGGCGGTAAAACTTTTATTGCTTAAAACCCATCTGTATCCTTCAGTTGCCCTTTGCGTTCCAGGGCTACAGTAACTCTTTCGAAAAACCCCGTGGCCCTATCGGGCTTCAACTCTGCTGGATCCTTACGATGTGCTAACATATCTTTAAAGCGCGCGGAACACTACGCGTTGTCGACGACTCGGGTTCGGTCCTCAGCGGACGGTCGGACCCATTCCTCATCGTCCGCTAGCCCGCGCTTACGTTAGCCGGGGATCGTCCTACGACTCCCGATGCCCAGGGCGCCGCTTGTGGCAGTGGCTGGGGCGGCCCCTCATGGTTGCGGCCTTTTACTTCGCTATTCGCGCTTCGCTTTCGCTTCGTTTCGTTTTGGTTTGCCGGAAACGGAGGCGGCTGATTCCCGTTCACTCTCGCACCGAACCATGGCCTGAACCAGACCCGGCAACAGAGGTCGCCACACCAGGCACATACCTGCCTACTTAAATATTGTATCTTTAATATTTGTTATTTTATATTTTATTTTTGTGTTTCATTTTGCAAATATTATATTGATCTCTTCCTCTGTGTACTGTGTCTGTGTGGCTATTCATGGAACAATGTTTGTTTGTTATTTTAGAAGTAGCAGACATCCGTATGAAACAACATACTTCAGAGGTTATGAATCGGCATCTAACCCTGGAGAAGCAGACGCTGGCGTCACAATTGGAGATTCTGACAACGAAGATACAGGAACAGAAAAATGCTGAAGTAGCCAAGTATAAGGAAATAAACCAAAGATTAGAAGTGGAAACTTCGATATTGAGGAATAGGAATTTGGACATGGAAGAGAAGTAAGTGTTTAGAATAGAATAAACTTTATTGTACACCAAAACAGTAACAGAACTTTTAAAATAACTTACATCTATGGGTACAATGGCGGTCTTATCGCTAACAGCGATATCTACCAGACAACATTAGGATGGATTGCAAGAACTTAAAAATAATATTTATTCTTAGGCAGGGCGCAAACGTGGCCACTTTTGTGTTTTGTGTCAGATACAAGCTTGAAATCAAGAACCAGTATGAAATCATCCACTCCCTGCGCATACGTAAACATTATTTGTGTCCAGTTGCTTCCACATACTTATGACGATCAAAAAGTGTTCGGTGTCGGTAACAGCAAACTTGATTGTAGGAGGTTCGATCACGTGGCGGTATGGGTACACCAACTGTTTTAATTGGTCTGAGATATTAAAAATGTGGTATTTGAAGATTGAATCATAATGCATAATGTTTTATGGTTCAATTTTCAAATACCTAATTGTTTAGTTATTTGCAGAGAATTTTAATATATAAAAATCTGGCGTCGCAGTGTTTGTATCGAACTTCTCCGAAACAACTTGACGGATTTTTATGAAATTTTTTATAGGCTATTTTTTACTTTTCCCCCCACTTCCATTTTTATAGATTTTATAGAATTTATATGGCTGAACGTTTGTCGGTTCAGCTAGTATTTTAAAAAAATAACCAGATGAAGAAGCGAAATAGTTTATGTTTTATTACCATCTAAACCGCTTACGTCGGATATATCCGACAAACACTATTATTTGTGCCAGGGTCGCACATCCACGACCAAATACTCCGTCTCGTCAGGTCTTCTATCATCTATGAGGATTGAAGAGCTAAACGAGATTTGTTACTCAGTCGCAAACACACATACTTGGCGAATAGGATGCCAAAACACTCGTCGGACCAAACCGACGCAAGGGTTGAGAATCTAAAAAAAAACAAATGACAATAAACTTTCAGATATAAACAACTTCAGGAAAGCACAAAAGACAGAGAAGCTATACAAACTAAACTAGAAAACGACCTTAGACACGCACAGTCTACCGTTAATGATCTGCAGGCGAACTTGCAGAAAACTACTGACGAATGTAGGAGACTGGAGAGAGACTGGGAGGCGTACAAGCTCAGAGTGAAGAATATGTTGCAAGCGAAGGATTTTGAGATAAAGAAGCTGCATGATGGGGTTCCTGTCAATGAAGATACGCAGGCTTTGATTGAACAGATGGAGCATTTGAAGTAAGTGGAATTCCCTCCGAAATCTGCGTTTCCTGATAGCTAGGTACATCACGGATCTTGAATACTTGCGCAGAAGTCAAATATTCGGTCTCTTTAGTGGTGCGAAGTGCGACGCGGGGGCGTGGAGTGTCAGTGATTGGCTGGCCGCGCCATCGCGTCATAGACGTCACTCATTCGTTCACTGCGTTGCTGCATGTATCTAACAACGAAGACGATTGGCTCGCCAATGTATGGAATGAGCAAAGCGATCCCCACTCTGACGCCGAGCGTTCAAGATCCGTGATGGCAACTGTACAACGTGAGGTCATTAATTCATTAAACCCCAAGCGGATGCTGTCGTTCGCTCTCTCATTGTCTTTCTTTTGTGTCTCTAATTACGAACGAAAGTAAGTCGAGTGTGAATATCTTGCTTCTAGATAAGCGTGGTCTATCATCCACCACTGCGTCACTTTCCATCAGGTGAGATAGTGGTCAAGAGGCCTATCAATAGTAAAAAAAGTCTGTGTTGATTTTGTATTGCGTTATTTTATAAAAGCTGAGAATTTGTCAGTGCATGTCCCCAACACAGGTAGAAACGATACCCTACCTACTATAAAGTTTCGCTTATGGTGTCTTTGGCAAGTGACAGGTAAAACGAAGGTGTGTATATAGCAAACTGAATTTGGTAATTTTTTTTTTACACCACCTGCTCGATAATGTCGTTTTACACGTCATACAAACCTCACATAGAGCAAGTCATTCTATCCCTAGGGAGATAATGCAGTATGGCCGATCCCTAGGGAATAATGACATTTGAATTTGGAACATCAAAAATCGTCAACATTGTGAATTAACAACAGACGCATAGTGGGGTGGCAACCCCACGCCAGACATCCTTTAACTTCAATAAAATGTAATTGTGTAAAATTCAAAATACCTCTTCATATTATTAGTGAATTTAGTTCCTATGAGTCACTACGTTCTTTCCTACAAAGTGTAGGAGAGGGACGTAGTGCAAAACAGATAGAAGAGGTGCGCGCTGCTTCTGTCTGGCTTGCGCCTGAGATTAGTTAACATTACGATTATTACTTCAGGGAGGAACGCGATGAGCTCCAAGACAGTGTCGCAACGGTTCGCTCTGAATGCGCCGACATGAAGGTGTACGTGCAGCAAGTGGAGGCGCGCCACAGCGCGGCGGAGCGAGTCGTGGCCGCGCTGCGAGACGCGCTCAGAGAGGAGCGCGCCGCCAAGAACAGAGCTGACGCCAGTTGTGTTGCTGTTGCCAAGGTAAAGTAACGGCCTGGTTGCGACTTCGGTCTTAAGGGCCAAGCGCCCGAAAAGTGCCATAAAACAGTGATTTTCTGAGGCCTACTCCTCCGTAACGGCTTGGTCAATTGGTTTGAAAAAAATATATGTTTATTATAGATTCATGAACAATAATATCAACATTTGATTTTTTCGTGCAATTAATACTTTTGTCAAAAAAAAATATTTAGCAATACCGCAACTTTTCCCTACTCCTTCGAAACGGCTTGGACCTTTAGAAACATTTTTACACATAAAAATTGGTGGTCAAAGTGAACATTGCATATGTAAATCAATCAATATCTCGCAGAGAAAATGGATTTAAAGCGCTTTCCGGGCGCTGCTGGCCGCAAATAAATGCACAGATTTGCGTACTGCCGCCTAGGCGAGTGCGAGAGTTGCGTTCACATAATTTCGGTCAGATGGTTCAAGGGACTATACGCCTTAACGGCGAGCGGCGGCAGTCTCGTGGCGTGCTTCAAACATTTCCATACTTTTGTTCTTACCGCTCGCCGCACCGCACTGAGCTCCGCTCACAGCGGCAAGGTCGTGCACAAGCCGTAACACTGCCTCGGAAATCATTCAATGCCTTCGCCCGCCCTAGGGTGGAGCGAGAGAGGGCATGTCAGACTGTTACTGACTTAAACCATACCTATGATCCTTCCGTTTCCCCTTTGAATTCTAGGAACACGGACTTTTTTCTTTTTAGAAGTTTTTCCATAATTCCACACTTTAAAAAAATGCGTCACGTAGCGTCTCCAGTCGCGGCGTGAGCTGACCCTAGGAATATTCTAGGAAAGGGAGCAAGTTCATGCTCGGCAGAAGGATGTACAACGAATATGCAAGCTGCCACGCCCAATATCAACCAGACGTGGACATGGCTATATTTTAATCTGACGTCAGTGTTAATCAAAATATTTAACGATTTTTTTTCTTACAGGAAATGAAAGCCATACAAATGGAAACAAGCCAAACGATAGCTAGTTTACGAACTGCTTTACGGGATAAAGAGTACGAATTGAATCAACTCCGCGACATGTCTTCTACGGTCCCAACTTCGGACTCGAGTACGTTGAACGTCGCGGATTATGACACCATAGACAACAACAAGGTCCATTATCTGACGCAAACACTTGTGCAGAGACAAACGAAGATTGACAACTTGCTGGCCGAAAATAATATGCTTAGGATACAGTTGGAGAAATTAGAAGTGAGTGTTCTTTTTTTGATTTTTAAATTCATAAGCGCGCGAATAATTTATTTAAATCAATTCTCTTTGTAGGCGTCACATGAATTAACTTGCCGCAAAATCACAAAATAGATAGGTACAGAAGTCAATCTACATACAAAGTGCGCTCGAGCAACGCACACATAGACACCGCTCACAGACACGATGTCTCCGGCGCGTCTCGGCTCACTCGTCGAACAGTTCCGGCTCAAATGCTCATTAGTACATGAGATTGTCTTCTGTACCTATCTATTTTGTGCATAAATGCACTTCAGTTTGAATAGTTATTGTGAAATGAAATGTCTTTTATTTATGTATCAGTAAACAACAATATCGTATGTTGTGTGTACTTGTTTGTGAGAGATTGTATTCCACGCCTCGAAAGGCGTTGGCCCCTGGCTGTCATTTGTAGACCTTTGATAGTCGTAACGGATCGAAAAAAGCCAGCAAATAAAATACCAGTACCTCTACCATGAGTTTAAAGCAATAGTATTTGTCGCTACTCGATACCGACTACGTAAATATTTTGTATTGCAAATTTTGGTTCTGTAAGTGACCGCTAGAGGCGCTGTAAAATTGCATGGAGCATCTGCCTATTTGAGCAACAACCCAGTCACTGGGTACCACGCTGCCCCTTGGCAAGACTGTACCTCTACCATGAGTTTAAAGCAATAGTATTTGTAGATATTCCGACTACGTAAATATTTTGTATGGCAAACTTTACAGCGCCTCTAGCGGTCACTAACAGAACCAAAATTTGCAATACAAAATATTTACGTAGTCGGTATCGAGTATCGACAAATACTATTGCTTTAAACTCATGGTAGAGGTACAGATCTTTAGTTGCATCTGGTTTGATTGGAAACCTAGGCAGATTGATTGATAAGAGATTCTCGGGTTATGCAAAGTGTTATAGGGTTTTACTCTATCGTTTGATTTTTTTTTCAGTCAAAATTCAAATCAGAACTAACACCGCACCGCGAAAAAGTATTATCTCGAAATTCGCACAGTGTGGTTCACCTTCAAGAGAGCGAGAGTCGCCGAACTCGGTCGAACAATACGCCTTCTTCGCTTTCTGCGTTATCGCTGCGCTTGGGCGTCATGGTGAAGCGGTACCCCTTGCTGAGGATGTTTGTCATCGGTTATATGGTGAGAATTTATCTTGAACAATCAGCTATACGTCACTGATTGCGGGCGTATAATACGCCTTTCAGTGGGTCGGCCGTGCTTTGACGACCTCTAATAGATACTAATGGGCAGACTGTTCCATGTTTGACAGCTAATTTTTTGTGCCTATTTAAAGCGCCACTCGCGAGCGTCCAGAGAACTAATTTTGACGTATGCAAATGGCTGCAAAGAAGTGAACTCTGAAGTATTTTTGCATTTTGAATTGATTTTGTTCGAATTCCGTATTATTCCTGCTTCACGAATCATAAAAAAACTTTGAAAAATGAGGTCATGTGTGTGTATATTGTAAGTGGCGCGACATTATTAGTTTTAGTCCCGTAGACACTCGCCAACTTTTGTGCCGAATATTCGCCAAAATGGCGAATATCAATCCGGCTCATTTATGTTAATGGCGTCTTTTGTTGATACGCTTCAGGCATGGCGTTCCATGCTCTGTGGTTAATTCTTGTAGAACGAAAATCACATTTACTGCTATTAATGTCAAAGTATTTGTAAATGAAATGTTTATGTGTGGAAGAAGTCCATTCGCAAGCATCAAACCTCATTCAAATTTGCGAGAAGTCAAGCCACATGGCTTGACAATATTAAAATCAAGTAAAAAAACGCCGATAAAATAACGATTCTTGAATGGGAAACCCCCTTTAATTTTTGTTTGTTGCTGTAGCGTCAAATAACCCTTTTCGCGGGCTTTTTATCTCATAAAGTTACGGTATATGAGATAAAGCCCGCAGACAGACGGACAGACCGACGGGCAAGTAGATAGCGGAGGTTTAGGCTTAGGCTTTCGTACCCTTCGGGTAAGGAACCCTAATAAAAAGGGGGTAAAACTGTTTGATTATATTATATGAGTTTTTGTCCTCAGGTCTGCCTACACTTCTGGGTCCTCACGGTTTTGTTCACAAGCACGCCAGAAGACTACGTCCCATCGTCTAAATCTTAGTCCTTACGGATGACAGAATAAATCTGTATATAATTATTATTCCAGTAGTATGGATTCCATTATGAAACTAGTTAAGTTAAATTACTCAATTTAGATTCACTTGAAAAGTAATGAAGCAAGAAATGTAACAGCTTTAAGTTATGAAGTAGCTTGTAGTTAATTTCGGTAGAGATTTTTTTTTCTTCTATAGTTGTTTCGCTTTATCATGACAATAAAGGTCACCGACCCCGTCTACATTTATGTTCTAAATTTAACCCTTTTACTACCCGCATCGGATTGGTTCTCCGGGTTTTTCGCATTCTATTACCCAGGGTCATGTGTTTGCAACTGAGTACTCTTAAATTTTAGTATTTAACTCTTCAATCCCCATAGGTGATAGAAGAGCTGACGAGATGGAGTATTTGGTCGTGTGTATGCGACCCTGGCGGTACCTATAAACGCGAGAGTGTTTGTTTGATATATCTGACTTAGGCAGTTAAAAGCTTAAAAAAACTAAAATCATACTTATTATTATTATTCACTAGCTTTTGCCCGCGGCTTCGTCCGCGTACATAAAATATAGCCTATGTCACTCAGGAATAAAGCAGCTTTCTGTCGGTGAAAAAATTTTAGCAATCGGACCAGTACTTTCGGAGATTACCTCCTACAAACAAAAAAAAACATACTTTACCTCTTTAATATATTAGTATAGATTATTGCGAAAATTTGTGAGGATATGTATGTTTGTTACTTTTTCACCCTCGAATAGCTTTCAATAAAACTTGGTACACAGGTAGGCCATGTCCTGGAATAGTACATAGGATACTTTTTATCCTAGGGGTATGTTCCCTTGGGATAATTTTCAACTATCACGCAGGCGAAGCCGCTGGCAGCAGTTAAGACATAAATCCCAGAATTGGCGTTTATCGTGTTCTAACACATGAACACTTATCACAATAAAAATTGTTACGATGACCAAGTTAGTCCTTCTGATTTCTACAAAGAGATTCTAACTCAGGGGTCTTTACGTCAAAAGTGAATAGGTTACTTCTAGGCAAACGTGCTCTATCGAAGACCACATTATGGATTACCATCAGGTGATATAGTATTAAAGCGCGAGGCTATCAGTAATAAAAAAAGTAGATATATTAGGGAAAGAGCAATTACTGCTATTGCCATAATAAAACGAAATAACTATACCTAGACGTTTTTATGGTTTCTAAAACCGTGATCCAGTTTCTGATCATTGAATCGGCAGCTTATTCTCATGTCAACTTTTCTGATTGGTTGGTTAAAATTCTTTTCTTTTCAATTGTATCAAAAAGTAGATTTGTCCAAAATCGTAAATAGACATCCGTTCGAAATTTGAAACTTAGAAACCTTTCAAATCTGGTGGAAGGGGTAACCGTAAAGTAACAGAACAAGAACGCACAAACTGAAATATTACGAGTACGTTACATCTTTAGAGACCGTTCTCTAAACTGGTGACCCCGACGTGATGCGTGCCAGGCCAGTGGAAGGTTGGGTGTCACCAATTTAGAGGTCCAATCAAACGGGTATTATATCTGACCAGGGCAGTTGCCCAAACCAGACATAACACCCGTCTAATCGGAGGATCCTCCCTTTTTAACGGAGGTATGTGGGACTTTATACTTTGTTTTGCATACAGTACTGCTCTGCGCATCTCTCTCTCTCTCTCTCTCACGTTCATGGCAAACGACGTGAGAGAGAGAGAGAGATGCGCAGAGCCTATGTTCAGGCTCGCTAAGATCCGTCGGGCGTACTGTACCTCAAAACTTTCCTTTATGGCTCCACATAATGTTGCTACACCTCGATAGCGAGATATTCCCACCATATCCCCATTCTTACGAAATATGAAAAATAATACCCAATTACCAGTCAATGATGTTGATATGGGGTCAAAAAGATTCAAATTTAGAAACCGAATAGTATTTTTGTATTGCCAGTCGTAACGTTCCAAATGTATTATTTTTAGAAATAAATTTCTTAATTCGTAATGTATTTTAGTATTTACATTTTCAATTTAGTATCTTGATTCGTGGTGCTAAGTGGATGTGAAACATATGTAAAATTATTGTGTATCATAATGTAAATATATAGACGAATCTCGCCAGTGCTTTATGAAATAATTGGCCATAATATTGTACCTTATCTGTTGTCTATGTTTATTTCTACTGTTGGTGATGATTGAATTTTTGGTAATTTTGGTATTTATTTTTATGAAGCATATTATTATTTTGCCGACGGGAAAATGGGCTAAATAAAGTGTTTATACATTATTTTTTGTTTTATTATTCCTGAGTTACAGACACAATCTGTTAAACTGACTTTTTTTTGGGAGTTTATGTCTTGGTAAATATGAACTTTATGGGCAAGTCTTGTCTCATTTAATATAGTTACTTTGATACCATTAGGATACAGATGTAACACATTGTAATGTTTATACAGTATTTGGCAACAAAAGTCACTCACTGCACTCAAGCACACTACTGACACTACAAAATCTCAGCTCCATTTTACCGAGATTGCGCCTATTTCAATAATTCCACATATTTTCCAGTAGTGTAGACATTTGAGATTTTACATCACAAGAATGGAATGAATTTGCAAATAAACGACAGCCACTGAACTGACTTAACTTCGCCCGAGAAAATCTTGCCAAAAAAAGTAGTTACAAAAAAAGAAATACGTAGAGGTGACTTTTCTGAATATGTAAATGTATTTAGGGAAACAAAAGAAAAGCGCAACTTTAGTTTTACGACCACAGTCTAGAAATAAACAAAAGAATAATTTCACTACAATTTTATATCTCTGCGAACTTGGTTCCTTGATTAGTCGCAAATTAATTCCTAGTGGAATCAATTTGCGAAATTAAAACAGCTACTGAACTTCCCCGAAAAAAACCCGCTAGAAAACAGGGGTTTTCTGACGGGTTTTCTTCGGGGAAGTTAGATTGTTGGATTTTTAGGCGGATAACATAGCCACTACGGTTTTGACATCACTGTTACAGGGGTAACCGTAAAATATCCGTTCGTTCGTCCTGGCGTTCTATTTTCTAAGAAAACAGCCTGAAAGAGCACAAGTCGTCAACGGCGCGTAGTGTTCTACGAGCGCATCAAGAGATGTCAGCAAACCATAGCGGCTTAGACGGGCCGATGCTCTTCGCTCTTCCCTTATTTTTGGGATTCGGAACCCAAACGGAACCCTATTACTAAGATCTGCTGTCCGTCTGTCTTTCACCAGACTATCTCTTGAACTGTGATAGCTAGGCAGTTGAAATTTTCAGAGATTATACATATATTTCTGTTGCCTCTATAACAACAAATAGTAAAAACAATAAAATAAATATTAAAGTGGGACTCCCATCCAAGAAACGAGAGAGCTCTTCGTACACGAGTCCGTTTCCCATTTAGCTGGTTTTTTTATTGAACGTCATCAGTAAGGTCGGTCAAGGCTTCGTCAGTTAATATTTGCTACAAAAGTCGTTTACCATTGTGGTTTTGTGGTTATTGAAGTCTTTTGGTTACTTGTAGTAGGAGTCACTCACACATAATGTGATAAACACAACATTAGTTTTAGTGTTGGTGAACACTGGAAATTGGTTGTGTACTAAAGTGACACTACATTATTCGATACCTCATATTATCACACTTATATTTATAAAGACGCAAGTTTGTGTGTGTTCCTATGTTTGTTGCTGCTTCAAGCTCGAACGGCTGAACGGATTTGAGTGAAATATGTTACACGGGTAGCCCATGTTCTGGAATAGCACATAGGTTTTTTTTTATCCCGGGAGTATAAGGGAACAATCTTGAGACAATTTTCTACAAGAACATAGGATTTTTTTGTTCCGGGAGTGTAAGGGCCTTAACATACTAGCGGATTGCGAGCGTTCTCAAAGCGGAGTGGGTGCGCAACGAATACGTTACGGGCATGCAACGAGATCCGGCAACGAGATGCGGGTCTCTGGCGTCTTTGAAGTAACAAAGCCAAAAGCAGTGTGTCCTCGTCGGAATCAATTATGTTACCGAGTGTATTGTACGTACGTCGTCAACTTGCTACAAACACGCCTTGACGCCATCGTTGTGCAGCCGCGGCGTGTCCGCGACGCATTCGATGCGCGCCCGCTCCGCCCCACAGCGGCTCGCAATCCGCTAGTGTGATAATCCTAAGGCACAAGGGAACACCCTAGAGAAATTTTCTACATTCAAGCTTGCGAAGCCGCTAGCAGCAGCCTTTTCTCCAATTTCATTGCTGACCGTACCTGTTTCTAGTTCGGTTTTCTTACAATGTGTGTTTTTGTGTGTAGGACCTAATGTAATTACTTATCTGACTTTTAGTTACCTACTCATGGCGTATATACCTACCTAGGTCATAGGGACATGCCCAAGTCTGAATAATTTAAATAGATAAGGAAAATATCACGGTAGACCATTGTTAAAGATAAGATTACATTGGCGTTTCCGACGAGTCTCAAGATTTCGTAATAAAAACGTGCACAAATCATTATTTGTTCGGTACTTACAAGAGTTTATTCGTTTGTTTTCCCTATACCGACCTACTCAATACTTGTGTGAGAATCTTTATGGGCAAATACAATATGACATTATATTTACAAGAATTGGCAGTGACATCTTTTGGGAAAAGCGCTTATATTTTTGTGGTTAAATATCAAAGACATTAAATATATCTCTTTAAATCTCTTTGTTAAATATAAATACAAGAAAGTCAATACATTTATTTTTTTAGGTGGGAAATCATTCCATGACTTCTTTCGCTCCAGGGCGGGGCGAGAGGGTGGGGCAGACTTTTACTGACTGTTTTAGTCAGTAAAAAGTCTGTTACTCCCACTATCATGTTTCTTCTTTTCTTTCTTTTCAGGGCGCCTGGGTTCCCTTTTGGACAACCCATGGCCCCAGTAAGCTTCGACCCTACTGGGCCCCTATGGGTTTGCTGACATCTCTGTCAATACGTGCTTTGAAATTATAAATTTCTCTTTGGCGAGTTAGAATATTGATCAAAACAGGAAAATCGTAAAGAGGTTTTTAGAGCGATTTCGATTGTACACTTTTGAATGACAGCGAAACGCCGAAACTTTTAATACAGAATTGACTTTTGAATCTAAAAGAGCTTCAAGAAAGTCCAGGGGCCGTATTATGACCTCTTAAAACCATTATGTTTTCGGTGTGAAAAAGAGACGGAGCTATACAGGACGAATAGCACTATCCTTTTCTCACACAGAAAACATGATGGTTTTAAGATGTCATAATACGGCCGCTGGCGCCTTTTGAAGATTAGGTACTCCCAATAAAAGAAAGGTAAAGTTAACTAATTCAACTGTTACATGAGACTGAAACTGTTACATGTTTGTATATAGGTAGGTTTGTGATCGGTTTGTGAGTGGCGTTTCCGAGTTTTTCTTTGTGTGACTAATAGTGGTTATATGGTTAGGTACTGGGTTTATATCTACCAGAGACCTGTCAGTCATCTTAGCATAGGTATTATAACACTAGCTTTTGCCCGCGGTTTCACCCGCGTTTAAAATATACCCTATGTCTCTCAAGAATAAAGCAGCTTTCTATCGTGGTACCTAAAAATTTTAGTAGGTAATCGGACCAGTACCCCTAGCCAAGTTGCTAATCTGCAATAGTTAACGCTTGTAGAAAGCTTCAAATGTACGGGAATGACGTCGTCTTATCGCTCAGTCACGTGGTCAGAACAAAAGAATTGGCGGCAAGGTCAACTCGAAGCGTTCGGCGCAAGCGAAACGGTTGTAACTTGGCTAGGGGGGCTGTACTTTAAGAGATAGCCTCCTACAAACAAAAAAAGAAAAAAAAAACAAACTTTACCTCTTTATTATATTAGTGTCGACCAAATCATACATTAGAGAAATATAAGTATTATATTTACAAGTTCATCAAACAAACAAAATTCACTACTCCAAGATTCTACAGTTTCCCTAGGGATCGGCCATACCGCATTAAGTGAGGTGGATGGAGTGAGGTTTGTATGACGTATAAAACGACATTATCGAGCAGGTGGTGTAAAAAAAATAAAATAACAATATTGTTTACAGTTAATCCGAACATATACTGTAATTTCACACATGATGTGGGTTATAATTTACTTTGATTTGAGGACACAATACAGTTATCTTTTACGTAAACCAGTCGAAGATGTAGGTGATCTCCTTTCGAAAAATGCATTGTTTCTATATACCATGTCCATTAAACGGTGCTTTTATTAAATCTCTCCTTTCTCTTGAAGATGGTAACAAGCAGACATATATTTGGATAAAGGTAGTTAGGGCGATACTCGTTTCATGCAACTTGACTTCACCTCAAATGATCTTGTATAAGCACAAGCATATTATAATTAGCCTTTTAATGTTCCCACTGCTGGGACTCAGGCCTCCTTTCTAGGAGAGGGAATGGGCCGTAATCTACCACGGGGAACCCAGTGAGGGTTGGTGGCCATGCAAGTTTCCTCACGATGTTTTGTTTTGCTGTTATAAATGTAAAGTTAACTGTAAAACATTATAATTTTTGTTAGAACTTTCACAAGAGACCCAAAATAAATAAAGTTTTATGATCAATAATGTATTTTTAACCGGCTTCAAAAGGAGGAGGTTAACAATTAGTTGTATTTATTATTATTATTATTTTTTATGTTTGTTACCTCAGAACTTCATCGTTCAAAATTAAAAATTAAAAAAAAATAACAAAATTCATTTATTCGTGTGATTTTTGGTACATTTTACATGAGATCTTAATAATTAATAAGTTAGTTCCTCAAAAATCTACTTTGAAGGTGTACAGTGTACACTCTCATAATATAGTAGTTATTGTCAATAAGAATAATCAAAATATTAAAATAAGATTAAGAATTATAACAAAACAATAAAAGTCAGTGAATAGAAATTAGGATAATACTCGTAATACAATGTCAAAATCGTTTATGGACCGATTTGGAAAAAAAAATCCCCTTAAAGGATATGCTTCCAGATTGAGAATAAAAAAAATCAAATTGAAAAGTATGACTATGAATAGACGAGACAGACAGGCTGCTGACACAGCAGTCAGACAGGGAAGGGACACCACAGAATGACTGGTAGAAATGGGAAAGCCTATGGAAAAACCCGGAGAGGATAATGTTATTATAGACGCAATGGAAATAGGAAATTATGCTGGCGCCTATTAGTAATGAGCAATAGTGCAGTGACCTACGTTGGTACAATCATCTTGGGAAAATGCGTCTTGAGAAAGCTTTACGGATGTTCTCACTGAAAATGTCTTTTAACTATCTTTTCACTGAATTGTAGTTCTTCGTCATCCCCACGGATGACGAGGGCTAGTCTGTGAATAGAGGTCAGGAGTGTGTACCGTAAAATGGGGTGAATAGAGACAAAACTTTAAAGGGTATTTTCTCGATATTTGAATATTTTTTGCAGCATTTAGATCTATCAATTTATAAATGAATTGTTTATTCTAAAAATTTGATGCTTTGTTAGAGGCCAATATTATGGTATCAAAGTGACCAAATCAATGTTTTGTCTCTATTCACCCCGTTTTACTGTACGTAAACAATGCCATTGGAACCTAATCTAATCCAGCAGTGATAATATTATAATTATGTTTATAATATTGCCGCCTGTAAGGCTGTTATAATATAATTTAATGAATAAAATAATAAATAAATTAATGTGATTGTTTCGGGTCTGAGTGTCATATGATGACTGGCCCAGTGATTTGTGGCCCTGACGCTATGCCGGAGGTTGTGGGTTCGATTCCCACCCAGGATAAATGTTTGTATGATGAGTACGATTATTTGTTTTGTCTGGGTTTAATTTATCTATAATATGTAAGAATTTAGAATAACTCATAACACAAGCTCTGCTTAGCTTGGCACTAGACGGGCGTTGTGTGATAGTTGTGGAATGTATTTTTTTTTTTTTGATGGGGAAAATCATCATATGACAACCCGCGGGGGTTGTCATTGGATGATTGTTGGGCGGAGCGGGAGATAGTGTCAGACTCTTACTGACTAAAAAACCCACTCCCTTCCTTCAAGCCTTCATACCGGGGCTTGAGTTCCTTTTCTGATAACCCTGGCCCCAGTAGGCTTCGACCCGACTGGGCCCCTGCTGTTGCTGACAACTCCTTGAGGCGCGCGGGAACAGTGCATGCCGTCGACGACTTGGGCTTGGACCGGACAATTACCGGACGGTCGGACAGCCAGCTACCCATTGCTCACTGTGCGCAAGCCCGCGCCTACGGTGGCTGGAAATCGGGATCGGAATCCTGGCGGCGACGAAAGCGCCGTTGCCTTATGTGGTCGGCCTCCTCCTTTGCGAGCATTACTGCTTCGCAGAAGTCGGCGACCGCCTGCCACTCCTCCTCGCTCCGGACCATGGCCTCAACCAAGGCCCGGCGCGAGAGTTCTCCGCCGCCGATCGCCCCCACGAGGGCACGGCGATGATCCGCCTAAGCAGGGCACACCTCGACTGTGTGCTCCACCGTGTCCTCCGGGCGTTCCGCACAGTGGCGACACCCGGGCGTCACTTCCGGTTGTGGAATGTATTATGTCATGTCAGAGCGTGCGTAATAACTGACATATACATATATGGACGAAGCCGCTAGCAGAAGCTAGTGAGCTGTAAATATTTTTTAAATGTATAATAAATAATCGTAAATATTTAAAATTAAGTATTATTTGTTAATGTTCTAGTCAAGGCACGACTTATTCAACCATGACTAAGATTCGGATTATATCAAAATCAAAGTCAATTGACATAGAGCTTAACCTTTTAGTTATTAGAAAAGAACCTAATGTACTTAACTCCCGTTTATTTCAGCATTTTTTGGTGAATATAATTATTGTTGGTAAGCCGAGAACGACTTATTGCATGATTATTTGGGGTATGTCTGCTATTATGCATATTAAATATTGTTTTTATATAAATTCAATAGATAAAAATAAACGCTTTTTAATGACATAGATAATCTTAGTGAATAGATAATAAATTTTAAATATTTCACGTTTTTATAATTTTTTAAATCTTCTCGGTTGTGTCGTTACTTTTTTTTTTAATTTTACATTTATATTTTTTTAGGTTAAATAAAACTAATAAATGTAATTATTTAATTAAAGTTTAAACCGCGACCATTTTTGTTTTGCTCACATGTACTAGTTGTAAATTTTTATCGACCTACAAGGAGGATATAGACCACTTTGAATATTATTGCTCTAACTTATCAAAATATCAATTATACAGCCTTGGCTTTAATTATGGCGGTAAGTCCCCTCTTTGAGGCGTGGCTGGAAAGACCTCATGGCGTCCTCACCTTCCGCATGACGCAGGTCCTCACCGAACATGGTCAGTTCGGGAGGTTCCTGCATCGGATTCGTGCGGAAGTAACACCTGTGTGTCAATGTTGTGTGGACCGCCCGGAGGACACGGTGGAGGAGCATACGGTAGAGGTGAGCCCTGCCTGGGCAAAGCACCGCCATGGTCCGCAGCGAGGAGGGGTGGCAGGCGGTCGCCTCCTTCTGCGAAGCAGTAATGCTAGCAAAGGAGGCAGCCGCACGCGCGAGGCAATGGCCCTCGCGCCTTAGCCGCCGGGATTCCGATTCCGATTTCCGGCTACCATAGGCGCGGGCGGGGAGCATTGGGTAGCTCGCCGTCCGACCGTCCGGCAACCGATGAGACTGAGCTCAGGTCGTCGACGGCCCGTAGTGTTCCACGCGCGCCTCAAGGAGTTGTCAGCAACCGCAGGGGCCCAGTGGGGTCGAAGCCTACTGAGGCCGTGGGTGATGCGAAATAGATCCCGGGGCCCTGGAACAATGGCAAAGCAGAAACAGGAGTGGGTTTTTAGTCATTAAAAGTCTGACACTATCTCAAACTCCGCCCAAGAGCAGAGGATGACATTCGATCGTTTTCCCACCATAAAAAAATGTATGTATAGAATACATATCGATATCGACCTTTCCGATTTTCTCATATTAAGTCAGAAGAGAATATAAGCAATCTCTATGTTCTATTAAATACAATATCTACCAACTGAAGACACAATAGAACCGCTATTAGGTACCTATATAACAATTAGAGTTGTCAGACCAACTGACGACAAACAACTTAAATTAGACTTTGACGATAGCGATAATAGAACAAAAAATGTATGAGTCACTAGGATCTATGAACGTGGTACAGAACCTTTTACAAAGTCGCGGTACTTGTTTGTTTATAAAAACCATTCACAGATTCAAGATCCTACCCAAAATTCTACAACCAAACTTTTTTTTAAATTTGATTAACTTTTCGAATACCGAATAACATAATTAGAGACAATAGAAAGACAATGGGAGCGAACGCCGGCGTTCGCTTGGGGTCTAATGACCATGGGCTTTGTCTCTTAGTTACCACATCGCCCAATACAAAAAACACAAAAACTTACAATCTAACTTAAGACTAACTCAAACAATTGTTTAGCTTTATTAGACATTGGAGAAGCGAGGCTTGAATTACAAATTTTACACCGTCCAAAAAACATTGATCCTCGTATTTTCATTCCGGACACACTCCATGAAGATATGGAAAACATCATCAAACACACCACAGTCATTACAGTTCGGAGACAAAACTTTTGTCATTAAATTGTTAAATTTATTTGACGGAATATGTCCGGAACGAAAACCAAACTTTAGTTAAGTTTTTGTATACACAGAGAATTTGTGTCAGATAAACATGTATGTAAGTATTCAGAGATGTAAATATAAAAAGGCAGATTAAAAACAAACATCACCGATTATATACGAGCGTTGGACCTTATGTATTCGTCGTCGTACTTTGATAAACCGGTTGCATTGGTACAAATATAATGAAACCTTCCTCGTCAAGTTGAGCGGTCAGTCTTCAGTCGTGGTTCGCGCACCTACTAGTGAACTCGCGTCGATATCATGAATATAAAATAAATATCAGTGCAAACCTAGCTCTAGTGTTAATAGACAAATGGTCTCAAAGTAAAGCCCGTATTATATTCACCTTGAACTTAGTTTTTTTATTTGTGTTTTGGGTTTTTCTCATATTTAAACTGTGATCGCCATGACTTCGAGATTTTTTTTGTTTTTTACTGGTGAGTTTGTTTTATTGTGTTTACTTTGTTCATGTCTAATAAAGATTATACGTATTTGAATAGAATGCTAATAGTTGACCAGTTCGATTAGATGTTCGCGTTTGACAACATCGTTTACCCTCTAAAATGTTAAAAGGTCGTCTTTATTGATTGTACTATATACGACCTATGTACTCAAGTTTGTTTTTTACCAGTTGATGTCAGTGAGCGTTCTGTAGTTCTGTGCAGATACGACAGACAGACAGAATTGAATATCTACTACCTACATCACACAAGTTTATAAATTTTTATGAATTTCCTACGACGCTGATTGCAAACTGTATAATTATTTATCTATAAGGAAATATTGATCATAAATTAGGGATCGATACTGTTACGTGGCTTTGCCAGAATATTATAGGTATACAAAACAAAATGAAAAAAAATCATTAAAAGGTCTCAATAACAATAATTTTAGAAGTGCGTTTGAATCGGAATAGTTACCCAGAGACGAAAGTAACTTTAATGATTGAATAGTCAATAAAAAGGTCCAATAGAAGAGAAGAGAGAGAGGTCAATAGAAGAGAGTAGAGATATAGATTGGTTAATTTAGAATTGATGAAAGGAACCACAGCTAAGGAAACAGAGTATTCTAGATTGACTGATATCACAAACATTGGTGAAAGGAGGCTACATAGTATAAAAAGAAGAAGCATAGAAGACTACCCTTGTAAGAATTTTTACACTACAACGTCTATTACACGGTCATGCAGGCGTCAATCAATTTCGTCAATCATGGCATCAATTTCATCATTGATAGTTTTCGTCGGTCAGTAATATGCAACAGTCAATCATTACACGGTAGGTTTTTCATCAATCAAAACATTGACCGTGGCAAAACTGATAGCAAAACCTACCGTGTAATGGACGCCATACAATAAGTGGAATAACATAAGGTGTAAAGAATTTACTGATGACTTGACTTATGATCCTTTTTCTCCAACTTGGGGCAGAGAGCGTCCACAGCAGGTATCCATCGCGACCGGTTTTGAACTTTATGCTTCTCCTGGTTCAAAATCATTTGGATGCTCATTGCTTCTGCCAACACGGACCATCGCCAGGTTTGCCAAGAATGGCTAGGCTTCCATTTCCCTTATGAATTCCAATCTAAGGCCTGTGAGGTAGGTATCTATGTGGTCGGAATGCCTCCAAAGCGTACTTTTAGTACGTAGAATCTGGCAGTCGATCGGTCCCTTCTTGATATTTCTCCAATAGCTCAGCGTTAAAAGTGTTCTCGGGCAAGTAAACACCTAGGATGCGACGAAAACGTCGGTTGACGAAAACCTGAATTTGTCTTGAGATGTCCTTTGTTACTTTTCTCTTAAAGCAGCACGATTTCGACACTGAAACCGAAGAGAAAAGATTCGATGAATAGTACTAAATACAAAAATAATGTAACTAGTAGATAAAACAGTGTCTTTGAGTCGCAGAGCTTTTCGAAGAGATTCCGAACAGAGCGAAGGTTAATAAGATTAAATCCTGATTATGATTATACAATTAACTCCTGAGCACAGCGAAGGTGTTAATATATAAACCTAAGTGAGGTGAGGATATTAAGCCGCCCAAGACAAAGACGGCGTTATCCTCGTGTTGGGTACTCTGCTTTTTACACCTTCTGTGAGATAAAAACAGACAAAGTACTGAAACAGACTATTAGATAAATAAAGCAGCTGTTATTTATCGTATTGACGTTACAAATAAATATCTAGGAAACGTCTATACAACATTAAATCCCTAAGTATAGAATGACTTGCTTTAGGTGAGAATTGTACGACATAAAAAAGGACATTATCGAGCAGGTGGTGTAAAGAATATTAAATTGTATTGGAAACGATTCCACAAGTAATGGGAAAAACCACAAGTTCCGCATCATTTTGCAAAAACCAGTAAGTTTGAAGTTTTGGAACCTGTTCCATTCTGGCTTAACAGGTTTTAAAACAAATTTGTCTCTTAAGCGTTTTTATAATTTAGGTTATCATTAGGCCGACTATGAATTACCTACTAATTCGTGAAATGACTGATTAAAGTGTCCCATTATAAAATTGACCGATTTTACAAATGACTGATCTTTTGAATGTATATGTATATGATCAGTAGTACTTTGATTGTAATAAAAGTACTACTAGAAAATAAAATGCAATTGAAGGAATTGCAAAACATTCATTTTTAAACACCTATAATTAAAACTAAAGAATAACATAACCATCTTATGAACATACAAAAAAAAGATAACATGTTCTTATTTCCATTCTAAAGACATTCATAATGAAATTATTGTTTTATAAAACGAGTCACAGAGCGAAAACAGCGATATAGAAAATATCCAAGCCTAAAGACATTTATAAATGAATAACTAATTTCGAAAAAAAAATCGATCCGAAGCTATGATGGCTCAAAGTGACCCGTTTGTTTTATATTCGTACATTGCATTCATTGTTAGTAAACAAGAGGGGTCATTTCCTAAGATGCCATCTTAATTAAGATTAGCCCAAAGACAGACAGCCTCCCCCGAACATCATCAGAAAAATCAAACAATGTTCACCATGTCATCGGTCCTCTTTATGACATCAATGTTAATGCATTGTTGTAATTTGTATTTTTATTACCCGACTGCAATAAGGGTTATGTTTTTCGCGCGTATCTTGTATGTTTGTATGTATGTAATATTCTTTATTACCTCATATCTTCCAAACCGCTGAACAGATTTTTATAATTAACATATCGTTAGATTTGTCTTGATAACCCAAGTGTTCTAAGATAGGTACGTTAAAAAAAAAAACAACAAATCGACTGTGAGATGCTATGTAAGAGGAAAAACAAAAATTTTTTTTTCTGCAATATGGGTATCGAATTAAAGGGCTTTTCATGAGGATTTCAAAATGGTATGTCATGACCATATTAAAAAAAAGTACAACAGAAAATCTATGTTATTTATTTTGTACTGAGGCGAATGCCTAGGTCAGTTTTTGAACTTTATAGTGATTTTACGTCTAAAATATAGTGAATAAATAGTGATATTATAATTGTAACTAAAAGTGTAAAATAAAAAAATAATTTAAAAAATAAAAAAACCCGACTGCGTAAAAAAATACTTTAAATAAAAACTGAAACGAATAATAAACAAGTTCAGTCCACAGTTCAGCAACAGTCGGGACTCATTAGAATAATCTAGACTAAAATCATTCTATCTAATGTTGGTCCCGACTGTTGCTGAACTGTGGACTGAACTTGTTTATTAAATAACTTGACCGTCAATTTGAAGCCTAATAATATGAGAGAGAAGCCATCATTCCGTCCCTTTTTCGCATCCGTTCCCACTCCTAGTGGCACACTATCGCTTTCTCTGTCTCTCCTCCCACCACCACTAGCAGCTGCAAACGTCGGTTTGCCTTTGGATTTGACTCATTGACGTCGTTGTTCCTGTCCTGACAACACCGGAGAGAGCAAGGTACGAATTTACCTTTATAAGTGCTTCATAGAAATCTACAAGGGTTAAGAACACTATTTTGTACAGTTTACAGTTCAAAACTAAGTTAAAGAAAAGTGTTTAAAACTAAAGTTTTAGAATGCTTTAAAAACCCAACAGTTTGAACAGCATCTGTACTTCTATATTCTGTATTATAATAGTGTCTAAACTCTTAACGGTGTTACCGTTCGTTTCTTAATAATTTAGAATTATTTATGTACCCTCCGTTTATAACTTTTGTGGCATAAAGTTATTGTTGTATTTCAGTGTGACAATAATAGTAATGAGTGATCAAAATACCTTACCAATCCAAAATATTAGCACTCAGGATGAAAATAAAGATAGTAGCGTACAATCTCGGAAAAGAAAACGCCGCGTTCGTGATTCAAGTAGCTCAACAACATCATCCAGTTCTAGTTCAAGTTCTAGTAGCTCTGACCGTTCGTCAACACATAAGCGATCTCATCGTTCACGAAAAAGAAATAAACGTCGCCAAAAAGACCGTAAATTAGAAAAGTTATTTAAAGAAGTAGCCGATCTAAAGAAAAAATTCACAAATCGTGGTAATAGTAAACTTGGTTTAGAATCATTATACGAACCTAGTCGAGAGGATTGTTTAGAAGATAATGTGAGCCGCGAGTTGTATAGCAATGATGATGAGTACATGGTTGAATCGAATGACATTGAATTAGGACCCGAAATTTCACTCGTCGTCTATAGGGACTAAAATAAAAGATCCTGATATTTTAAAGACACCTGCTGCGTATTTAGAAGTTTTTAAAACGATTCAACGTTTAGACGATCCCGATTGGACAAATGTAAGATATTCCGAAGTACAAAAAAATTATAGGCATACCCCCGGTTTTACGGAACTCGATGCAAATGATGAAGTGAAACGTTATGACTCTTCACGCTCTTTGATTAATATGGAAAAAGCTTTTGGTTCCTTGACTTTTGCCCTTATTAAACAGAAAGAACAGCTTCAAACGGAGCTCCGCTCATTTTTAAGCTGGACTAGGCAAGCGGGTAGTTTGAATCCGGACACTATATGTGAAAAAATAACGGATATTTTTGTAAATGGTGAGTATGCTAGAATTTCGAGTGATACTTTACAAATGATTTGCGGACGTCGCGCAGAATGTATTCAACAGCGCAGAGAAACTATTTTAGCTGCTGTTAAAGACCCATTGCATAAAAGTTTAATAAGAAAAATTCCACCATCTTGTTATAATCTATTTGGCGCTGAACAACTTACTTCTACATTAGAAAAAGCGGGAGGCGTGAATAAGGTATTTTGGCCTCGTGACAAGGATTGCGCTTCTGCACCGCAGACCGATCCAAGTACTTCCGCAACTCAGCGAAAGTTACCACTTCCGAGTCAAAGAAAGGTGGCCTATAAACATATGGGGCAAACAACTTTAAGAGCAAACAATACACCTTTCCACAACAATGGCAAGCCCTTTCGGGGCCGGGGCGGTAAGCAGTCAAATTACCGCAGACCTAATGACGATTCAAATGCATATAGGCACAAAATCTCTTCCTCATCCCATCGGGATAGGAAAGGAAATTTTCGGCGATTCTGACTCAACGAGTTTGTTTCGCGCCGGTCAGCTGAGCCTCTATCACGACCGGTGGAAGAAAATGGGAGCACCAGACTATATTTTAAAAATAATAACCGGATACCGAATCCCATTTGTACGAAAGCCTCCACTACACTTGCCCAATCTACAAAATGCGGTCCAGGTAACACCTCATTCCTCAGAAATGGACCAAATCATTTACAAAATGTTATCAGAAGAGGTACTCACAATCGTGCCGCTGACGCAAAGTTTTATTTCGCCCATGTTTCTGGTACCCAAAGAAGACGGAAAGTTCAGGCCGATTTTCAATCTCAAAGCCCTGAACCGATACGTCGACGCCTCCACGTTTCGCCTGATCAACATTTTCAGAATCCCAGACTTCCTCCAACCGAACGATTGGATGGTAAAACTCGACTTATCCCAGGCATATTTCCATTTGCCTATAACAGAGGGCCACAGAAGATTCTTACGGCTGGTTTACCAAGGCCAACTGCTTCAAATGAACTGCCTGCCCTTCGGGCTCAGTTCAGCACCGAAAACATTTGCCTCTTTGAGCAACTGGATTGCCCAGACTCTCCGAGACCGCGGAATGCGAGTCGTAATTTATTTAGACGATTATCTTCTAGTCAATCAAGACTACGATACACTGGTGACCCACGTCAAAACTACAGTGGACATCCTAAAATATTTAGGGTGGATGATAAACTACGAAAAGTCTATCTTGCAACCGAGGCAAGCAATAGAGTATCTAGGCATAGTATGGGATCCTTGGAAAAACACAAAATCACTTCCAACAAAAAAGTGTGTGAAAATGAGAACCATAATCACTCACTTGATCGACACTCAAAAAGCTTGCCTAATAGATCTACAACGCATCATAGGAATGATGAACTTTTCAAGTTTTGTTGTACCCCGGGGAAGGATAAATTTTCGTCAACTTCAAAGGCTATGCATCAGCATGCTACACGTAAAACCAACCATAAAGAACTCATTGCCCGAGGCAGCTCAGAACGACTTAAAATGGTGGCTAAATCATCTCGAGATCAAGTCTCCTATCCATGTTCCACATCCAACACACTATATTGTCACGGATGCATCGGAAGACGCCTGGGGTGCTTACATAAACAACACCTATATCTCCGGGACATGGAAAGTAGAAGAAAAACTTCTTCATTGCAATCAAAAGGAGATGCTTGCCATTCTAAAGACTATCCAACATTGTGGCCAAAGTCTGCACAAAGCCAGTCTATACATTCAGTGCGACAACAAGACCGCGGTATCGTATTTGAGGAACGAAGGCGGCACGAAATCCTTAGCACTAATAGATCTAACCTATCAGATTTTACGAATCATAGATACTTACCAGATGCACTTCATTATTTATCACATCCCGGGCGTTTACAACGTGGAAGCAGACAGGCTATCCCGACTGCAAAAACTGCCAGAGTGGCATTTACTCCCTCAAGTTACAAACCTCGTATTCGCCAAATGGGGAACCCCGGTGATAGACCTGTTCGCATCTCAGCAAGCTCATGTAGTTCCCCAGTACTGCACTCTGGATCACCGAGATCAGGAAGCCGTATTTCAAGACGCTTTCAGCCAGATCTGGGACTACCCTTTGGCATGGGTTTTTCCTCCACCATTTTTGGTACCCAAGGTTCTAACTCATCTGAACAAATGTCGAGGAATATTCCTGGTAGTAGTTCCCAAATGGAACCAAGTCTTTTGGAGACCAGACCTGAAGAATCGTGCAACAGATCACCCTTGGACGATCAGGAACCTGTACAAAGTACTAGTAGACACCTCGACAAACAGTCCCCCTCAAAAGGCCAACGAGATGACGTTAGAAGTTTGGAGAATTGGGGGTGGAATGAAAAGCTGAGTGACTGGTCAACGCAACAAAAGAGCCTACTCATGAAAAGCTGGCGATTATCTACTATAAGAACATATAATCCAGCCTGGGCTCGCTGGATAAAATGGGCAAAGTTTAATAACATTTCTATAAGCGAACCGAATGGTTCGGCTCTTGCTAGATTTTTATCTGATCTTCACCTAAAAGATGGGCTCTCTTATAACACCATACTTATCCATAAAGCAGTGGTTTCCACATTATGCAGCCCAGAATCTACAGAACGAATAAGTGGACATCCTTTAGTTAAACGAATGCTAAAGTCCATAGCATTAGCTATTCCAAAACCTTCTAAGACCAAGGTTTGGGATGTTAATCAAGTAGTATCTTTACTGTGTCAACAGAATCCTGATACAGATAAACTTTATGATATTTCAAAACATACAGCATGCCTCTTGTTGCTGTGTTCTGGTCGCAGAGTCCATGACCGAACTTTATTGAGCGTAAATCCCAATCAGTGTGAAATTACTGAAGATTATATTATCTTGTGGCCAATGTTTGGTTCAAAAACTGATTCTGCAAATTATCGTCAATCAGGTTGGAAGTTAATGATCAATAAAGACGATCAGTGCCTAAATCCCGTACATTGGATTTCAAAGTTGATAATAGCTGGTAAGAACAGGAGAAATGAAGCTCAATGTGATAATTTATTTATAACTGCGTGTGGCAAAGCTCGTCCTGCTTCACGCTGTGTTATAGCTAACTGGGTCAAGAAAGTACTAAAGGATGCTGGGATTGAAGCCCCAGCTGGAAGTGTAAGATCTGCTGTAGCTTCAAACAGTTGGCATGAAAACTGCTCAATTGATGATATTCTCTCCAGAGGCAATTGGAGATCAGAAAATACATTTAGAAGATTTTACTGCAAAGAAGTTAGAACAACAAATACTCAAAATTCTATTACCACTTTATTCAATGCAGTGTGATTGTTGTCTTACTTTATTAAATATGTAGAGCGAGTAGCTCAGTTTGGCTCGTTTACTTACGTAGCCATTTGTTATTTTTTGTTACAAAGAATATTGTTTGGTTTTCTTTTCTAGTAATAAAACTATTTTGTTTTACAAAACCAATTTATTTACTTTTTGTACCTCTGTAACATCATATTTTATTATACAGTTGCAAGTGCTATGTTTTATCTCTGTCACCGCCTGTGCGTCATGACACAAGGCCAAATTTCGACTAAGGACCCAGTCCTTTTCATCGTTTTGTGATCTAGATTTCAATCTTATAGTCACATTGACGTCTCCACCACCACCAGGCGATAACAAACACGTCTCTCATATTATTAGGCTTCAAATTGACGGTCAAGTTATTTAATACAAACGTTTTACCTAAAATAAAACGTAAATTAAATTACTTACCTAAATTTGAAGCCTAATAACTTAAATGCTGCCTGGTTCTACAACGACTTCAATGAGTCAAATCCAAAGGCAAACCGACGTTTGCAGCTGCTAGTGGTGGTGGGAGGAGAGACAGAGAAAGCGATAGTGTGCCACTAGGAGTGGGAACGGATGCGAAAAAGGGACGGAATGATGGCTTCTCTCTCATATTATTAGGCTTCAAATTTAGGTAAGTAATTTAATTTACGTTTTATTTTAGGTAAAACGTTTGTATTATTCTTTTCAGTTTTCATTTAAAGTATTTTTTACGCAGTCGGGTTTTTTTATTTTTTAAATTATTTTTTTTGTGATTATAAATTCTGTAAGATTATAATAAATCTATTATCAACATCATCATTCTTTCATCCGAAAGACGTCCACTGTTGGGCATAGGCCACTACGACCGATCCTGTAAATAAATTTTTATTAGATTAGAATTTCAAAATCACTTTGTATACGATAAATTAACTTCATTACTTTCCAACATAACCCTGTATTAATTAGAAAAAAAAAAATACAATATCACGCGACATTTTACTTTCTTACTTTTTGCAATTTGCCAGTGACATATACATTTTTTCGACAGTTATTCGCCGGTTTATCAAGACCTTGCATGATTTTGGAATTTCATTAAGTGGATTTAGGAATTCAATAAGGACGTGACCAGAATTTGTGTTACAACAATACCTGAATATTTTACGATTCTGATGTGTTTTGTTTGAAATACCAACATTTTTCTTAAAAACCATTTGAAAGTTAATCACATCTTAATTACACAGTGATGAAATCAATTAAGTTAGACAATAGAAACCTGTTCGCGGTTTTATTTATCTCACTAGCTATGAACGAATATAATAAAATGCTGAGTACTAGTGCAACAAAAACAGAAGTGGAGATATAAATGCTTGCAGTGTAATGAAATAGCTGACTCGGAGTATCTTAGCTGGCTTAGCTAAGATACTCCGTTCGAAAAATTACATTACTTCGTCAAAAAGACTACGCTGAACTACGTTATTTTTTCCCATCAAATGACTTGTCCCTTTCTGGGTGGAGTTAGAGACTGTGTCAGACTTTTACTGTTTAAAACCAACAGTGTTCCTTCAGCTACCCTTTGCAAGGGCCACGGTGACTTTTTCGAACAATATGCAATCCTGGTAGGCATCAGCCCTAACTACTCCCGTCAATCTTGCTGACATCTCTTTGAGGTTGAGAGTCTGTGAGAGTCAGAATGGCGGGTGTACCACAGATAATTAAATTATAGTAATTACACTAAAAATCTATACCTCTTTCAGAACAAAATTATTGAAAAATTAAAGTATACCTTACCTATGCCACATTGATATCAATAATATTTAATCAATTAATAATTTTTTTTTTTTTGGTATAATGAACCAAAAAATCGTATTTAAAAATTACACCAAGTAAAAAAAAACACTTGAACAGTTGGATAGTTCTTGAGAAATAAAACCACTTTATTGATAATTCGAATAAATTAACTTGCATTGTAACACCCGTCATTTTTGTTCCCATCATTGAGGCGCCAGTGGACCACATCACCGGACGGTGATTAACCCACTGCTAGCCATCAGCAGGCCCGAAGTACGTTCCTGGAGAAATAATTTTGTCCTCTGATAACTTCCACGATTTTGTGTATAGCACGATACATAAACATTTTATAAAAAGTAAATAAAAACTGTACATACATGAGGATACGGTTAAGAACGACCTTCACCGGTTTGTTTAATGGATGAAACGTATTTTATGATAAATTTAGTATATTAAATAATATAACGCGGGTGGGTTGCCTGAGAAATTCCTGGCCAAACATTTTTTTTTTTTTTAAATGCACCTGTGTGTTTAACGAATAAATTTAATACTAACCGAAAGAGCGAAGCTTTTAGAACATAAAAATGTTGGGTTGCCTATTTGTTTCCTGGCATAACTATGGGTTGCCGGGTATAAACCGGTATGTATAAACAGGTGTGTTTATTTTGATATACAACCAATTCTATATCAAAATAAACGCTGTTTCATTACGAATACGATGTTATAGTGTTGTCTGCTAAATATCTGGTATAAATAGCGGTTGTGCATTTTTCTAAAAAAAAAGTAAATTTTCATTTTTAAATTAATAATAGTCTGGCCAGGAATTTCTTAGGCAACCCACCCGCGTTATATTATTTAATACACTAAATTTATCATAAAAACGTTTCATCCATTAAACAGACCGGTGAAGGTCGTTCTTAATCGGATCTTAGACTAATATGTATGAGTCATGACGACAGATTGTTGACATATTAGTTTAGGGGCTAAAATGTATGAGCATTTTTTCCCTATAAACTTCGTATGTTATCTGGTATTGTTCATTTTGAAATACTCAGATTGAAATCTGGTCCAACAGACGTTATTGATAATTAACTAACTATTGAAGAGAGATTATTGTTAGTTGGTAAAGCATCACTATTAAGTCAGGTTATCGATAGGTCGGCTGTATAGTGTGTGGACGATACTGCATATGTAGGTCTGTTGTTAAACGTAACAACACATCGTAAAAACTATACAAACGGATTGGAGAAATTGATTGACTTTCAATACAATTACGAAGATATAAATAAACGGGAGTTGACACACAACTCGCTTAGCGCTCAGCCTGATACGATAAATACAATAAATTGTGGAAGGGGCTCTCGAACTTTTCTGCATTATTGTGGAAAACAGTGAGTTTTGCGTGCCTAAAAGCGGGTTTTCGAGTAAGTATGTATAATGAAAATAAATATCGATTCTTGGATCTAGTACCCAGACCGGTTATGTCTGTAGAAGGGACGCACAACAAGCTGGTAACTAATATCAATAATAGGTCGACGACCTACTACAGTAAAACTGGGTGCGAAGTGGTATCGCAATATTGATCTTTTGTCGTTTTTTTTTTTACTTTATGGCTTAGATATATGGAATGATAATTATATTTATGGTTGTTGTCGCTTGTCAAAAGATCAAATTAATTATAATAGAAGTTGATTTATTCATAGAAAATATGTTTAAGTTGAGATCACTATTTATTTGTTAAATTAAAACCCAACTGATGAATTCTTACGTAGATGTATTCGGTGAAGCCCCCTGACCTTTAGAGAAGCAATAATAAGGAAAAAGAACCGAATAACATTAATGTTACGTACTGGTAGAAAACAGAATTTTGCTAGTATATTTGAATGATATGGTGGGACTTATGATGTAATCTAAAGCAAAAGCCTTAATATGATTCCTAATAGAGATGTATGAACTAATAAAAGAAAAAGACATGACATACAAATTTTGAGAAAGATGCAAGAACAGCCTGCAGTTGGATCAGTTAAAAATAATAACAAAGGAACTGTTGCTGTACACCACCTATTGCTATAATCTAAAGCACAGGCCGCAATGAGATGCCTAATAGGGATGCATGAATTAATAGAAGAAGAAGAGACACTGCATGGTTTGAGATGACAAAGTACTAATTGGGAATTTGTAAGAAAGACCTGCAGTTGCTTCAGTTAAAAATAATAACAAAAGAACTGTTGCTGTACACCAGCTGTTGCTCTAATCTAAAAGACAGGCCGCAATATGATGCCTAATAGAGATAGATGAACTAATAAAAGAAGAAGACATGATACACAAATTTGGAGGGCCTGAGATGGCAAAATACTTAATACTTATTGGTAATACGGAAGAAAGGCCTACAGTTGGGTCGATGAAAAATAATAAGTAACAAAATAACTGTTGCTGTACACCAACTGTTGCTATAATCTAAAGCATAAGCCTTAATAGAGATACATGAAATTAACAGAAGAAGACCCGAAACACAGATTTGGAGGGCCTGAGATGGCAGAATACAAAATGGAAAAATGGAAGCCTGCAGTTGGGTCGGTAAAAAATAATAACAAAAGAACTGTTGTTATGCATCAGGGGTAACGAACCTATGGTTCATAAGGATGTGCAACATGTAGCTAATTTGATACTATAGTAATCACACAACGTTTCTCTGTTAAATAAAAGAAGAACGTTGAAATGGGTTGAAGAAGTAGTAGTGGTGGTAGTAATAGTATTAGCTAAATGGTAGTCGTAGTAATAGTTAGTTTGTTTAATTAAATATTTAAATAAACAAACAACTGTAAACATACGAATTTCGGGTTACAAATTAGGAGTTAACCGCAATTAGTTTTAAGCAGTGGCCGTTAAATTAATGTCAAGATTCGTCATATTTTTTAACATATAATTATGTATTTAGTGGCACGTTCTCCAATAAGGGTTTACCATCTCTGTTACACACTAATTGCAAAAACCTATGCACATGTGTAGCTATTTGTAACTACACGGTTTATTTAACACGTCAATCAAGTTACCTGCATCGGCAAATAAGTGGTTTTCCCCATGGGGAACTTCACTTTTAAACAGCTGATATATTTATACGCATGTAAAAGTAAATATAGTCATGCTGTATGCATTTAGGTCAGTGACATTGATGACATTATAATTGATTGTACCTACATAAATACATGGACAAGACTGATGCGTACAACATTATGAATTGGTGTGACAAAAAAGAGATATAATACTTTTCTAATAAATATTGTAGGGAACCCCTTTTTACAGAATGAAAATAGTTTATAAAAGCAACTTGTAAAAGCATTTTTCTAGCTTAATTTACTTATCTTCTGAACACGATATATGTATGTGTCGAACAAGAATATGCTACAAACACCTCAAACCGTATGGGGTCAGCAGCACTGAAGCCTAATAAGGTCATGGGGTTGGCTTCCGAAACTGAAACCATAGGTCCTGGAACACAAGGTAAAGAAGAAACATAGCAGTGAGTTTTAGACAGTAAAATTCCCCATTGCGGGAGAAGGCATTGGCTGATTTCTCACAAATAAAAGCCATATTTGGGGTAACTGTATGTCAAGCGGTTGATGATTTTCATTAAATCCTAGAGGATTCAAAAATGAAATTACATCTATCTATTATATTATTATCTCGATAATCAATTAACTCTGGATCAATTTTCTCCACAGCCTCTCTCGCATTGTGTGCATCTGCAGAATTACCGATAGACTCTCAAGTTCTTCATGACGTCTTCGGAGACTACACACGAGCAAGCCCTCAGGGTGCCGAGTCCAACGTCCAAGCTGCAGCCGTAACTCCAGCGCCTGAAGGCACCCTGGTAGACTTGGACTATTGGGACGCGGATAGCTTCAGCCCAGCACCAGCGGATTATGATAAGTTCGACTGGACGTTGACTAAGGTGAGCCTTTGAGATACAAACGTCTCCACAGTGCCTAGTGCCAGTTTAATTTGTGTTAACGCGATCTACTTTTATGACTTCAGCTCTCCAATTGGCTCGCTCCAAGCTCTTAACCAATCAGAGAGTCAAACGCGGATTTTCGATCGTGTTTACGTAAAAATAACACGTACTCAGCCCATTGACGTATACATGATTAGTTGCAGGAATCCATTGAATGCGATAAGCATAGAACCGTTCGATGTATGCTTAGGGGTCTATGTCTTGCATTAGACGTCTTTCAGTGGAAACGGTGATGCGTCGCACATTTTTTTTTTTTGGTATTAATAGACATTAAGGGCGAAATTGGTATGTAGATTGTATGTATGTATGTACTTTTGGAACCAGTGAAAATCGAACTTAATCGTGTAGTTTTTTTTTTTATCTATTAACAAAATTTTATTTAAATCAATTTAACTTATTACATACACAACTAAAAATTATAATTACAGTAAATTAAAAAAAACACTATAGTATATATATAATACACGTAGGGTTTTATATATAATAAAACCCTACGCTAATTACAACTAACTAAAATCAAACTAAAATATGGCGTCAAAAAACTCTTCCACATCGCTGTCGAGTGGTAATGTGCCCAAAAGGCGGGCGGCATTGCCACGATGTATGGCAATGCTTATCCTCTGTCCGAGGTAAAAGCCAGTACTTGTAGTTATATGTTTATATGTATTCAGATAATCTTGACTAATCATTATTATTTCTAGACTATAACATCTATCTAATTAGTTGTTAAATATACAAGTTCTGTAGTCTTATATATAGGTATATTTTACGTATAGACTACTAGAATTTATCCTTCTATTTACTTCAGAGTAATGATCAATATGGGTATTTCCTATAGTTTTGTAATGACCATACCCTTAGTAACAAATTACATTGGCTCTAGACTCATAATCATCTTTGTCATTAAGGATATGTGGAGCTGTGGTATTGCTATCCTACTAAATATACTAATATGAAGTAGAATACCGAATGTTTTTTTTGTGTTTGCCCAATAACATATATCCTCTGCTGATACACATATCGTTATAGACCATAATCCCTAAGTGGGCCTAGAGTGGTTGCTTCGGTTCTTAAGCCCTCAAATGTCGCAACGCTAGAATTATCTGCCGGACACCGTAGGTCCATGAGCATTAGGTTCAGACTACTATGTTTTTTTTGCGTTTGGTATAAGCAAGGAATGGGTGTTAAATATCCAGAAAAAGTTTGCTATGTGTAAACTAACATTCAGTTTTATTCTTTCAGCGCGTAGCAGCCTCGTCAGACCAGAATTTCTTGCTATCACCTCTGGGCTTGAAGCTGGCTCTTGCCATACTCACAGAAGCAGCTACAGGAATTACCCAGAATGAGCTTTCTTCCGTGCTGGGCTTCGATTTGGACAGAAACCTAGTTAGGAGGAAGTTCGCCAACATCATTGAATCTTTGCAGGTTAGTCAATTCGACTTATACCTATACAGAGTTTTTTGTAAAACACTGGCTACCGCGCAGGAGTATGTTACTAAAATCATAAACAACAACTTTTGTTCTATTAAAAAATATTCAAATTTTCGTTCATCAGATTTTCACACAAAAATATATTTTTTTAAGCTATTGCATAGCTTCTATCGCGGGCCTTAAGCGTGGAGACCGAATCCAGAAATTCCGTAACTCTCATTTGTTTTTTGAGCGTGGTGACCGATAAGAAAACAAATGAGTGAACAATCAATCAAAATTCAATTCAATGTGTGAAAGTGTAACTTCAATTAATAATTATCAAAGAAAAAAAAAACAAAGGAAAAAAAATACTGCATAAATAAAATAAATAAATAATTATAATTGCATAAGTTGATAAAAATGCTATGCAATAGCTTTACCGCGGCAGTCCCCGAGTGCCACACCTCTTTTTTTTAATTCAACGTTCTAAATATTACGAAGTCTATGCGAAGCAAGCGATAGTACAATAGCGGAGGGGAGCTTGGATCCGGCGGCGGGTGTGCTTGATGCACTCGCGTCGCGTCATACAGACGTAGGTAGATATAACAAAACACAGAGTTGAAATATGTTAGAACAACGAAATCTTGAAGGTTTGTTTTTGGTAAACGAATTTTGTTTTGTAAAAAGTCATAAAACAAACGCTAATGATGTTAGTAATGCAGTCTTGCAAGGTAGTTCGTGTTATACAAATAACCCTGTATAGCCAAGTAGTGATTACTATTACGCATTAGAAGTTGGTTAAAAAGGCTTGTTCTATGTCAAAATCGAGTTCATTGCTCTTGTAATAACGAGATATTTGAAAATTTGGATCTATGGCTTTATTGATTATTGAAATGACCCCCGCGGTATCAACTGCGTCATTGGTTACTTCTACGTTTCTATTGGTCGTAGCTTGATGTTATCTAGCTTATAGTCTTCCTAAATAAGTTATCCAACACTAACTAAAAAAAATCAGCTCATAGTAGTAGTTCCTGAGATTAGCGTGTTCAAATAAACAAAATCTTGATTTTTGTAATATTAGTAAAATATACAAGGCGCCAGATAAACTCAAAATAAAGTACCTTTTCCTAAAAAACCATCAAGGAACTGTTTTTCAGAAAAGGTAAAGGATCAAGATAGATGTCGATTTAAGACAGCTTTGTCTTTAATTCCGTTTTTTAAATTAAGAATGTCAATAAATGTAGGAGGGTCAATGACCTTCATTCCACGTTTATTTGGCGCTTACTTTAGTAAGAAAAGATGTTACGTCAGCTGCAACCTATAACTAACCGGGCAATCTTGTTTTAAATTTTGAAGGTTTTATTTTCGGGTATTTATATTCGAGACTTTGTCTAAATCGAATAGGTATTATCCTACTTCATAAGAACAGATGGATGGCTAGTGTAAGAAATGGTAACCATATTTTTTTCGGTGGAAAATCAAAGAATGATTGTCAGACTTCTACAGACTAAAACCCTGTTTCAGTTCCTTTGCGTTCCAGGTCCGCGGTAACTCTTTGGAATATTCCTTCAGCAGTAATGATTTTTTGGAAAGTCAATGATAGTGAAAAGGGCTCCATGATGATTCCATTGTTTGCACCGTGTGAGCTATGAGTTGTCCGATTGAGATCAGAATATAGTCAGGGGAGATCCCTCAGATCCCTCTGCACGCTCTTCACCATAATTAACGATTCTTGTGCTCCTGATTATATAAAACAATATTTTAAAGTGTTAGGCAGTTCTCATAATCTTAACCTTCGTGCATCCAAAAACAAGCTTCTTCATATTCCTTCTCACCGTACTGGCTTTATGTCCAATTCTTACGCTGTTTCCACCATAAAACTCTGGAATGTGCTTCCCCTTGACATCAAAAAAGCTGAAAGTAAATTATCCTTCAAACGTAAAATTTGGGACTACTACTTGAAGACCTCTCAACCATAGTTCGGTCTTCGTTCAGAATTGTTAAGTTCTCTTAATGATTTGATATTTTTCATAGTATTTATTAGTTTATTATTTTAGCATATATACCTATGTATTTTATTATTATAAATAACTTATTTTATATTTTTCCGTTTGAAGTTTCTGTTATTTGTTTATTGTGAAAACCTACCACAGTGTTGTCTTTTTTAACCCAAAGGTTGACTGGTAGAGAATGCCTTGTTGCATTAAGTCCGCTGTACCACTACTGTACACGAAGTTTAAATAAATAAACATAAGAGTGGGTTTTAGTCATTAAAAGTCTGACACGCCCTAAAGCGGGAGAAGTAATGATTTGATGAATAAAAATTATTGCCCAACTAAAAAAATCCATTTCAGCAATATACAGAATTGTTTATCAATTTTTTAACCATTTTTAACACAATAACACAATTCAATTTTAACCCACGTATGTTAAATAATTATGTAAATCATATTGTAGTAATCAGTAAACAAGTCTGCTCAATAATTCTACAAGATGACGTTAATATAGCTCTCTTGTAATTTAAAAAATATTTTTTATTAAAACCTCCTTGACAGAATTTAAAATATCTAAATATTATTAATGTAGTTATGTAAACCTGCCCGAAAACATTGCGTTGAAGGTCTTCTACAAGGTCTACTGATGACCTAGTGAGGGTTACGGGAATCCGATGGATGCATGATGCACAGGCCCAGTCGTTGTGGTGACGCTTGGGAGAGGCCTATGTTCAGCTGTGGACATCTTTCGGTAAACACTAAACGCTAGTTTACATCAATTAAAAAAAAACTAATAACTTAGGTCTTATTTGCTAATGATGATGATGATGTAAACAATAGGTCTTATTGTCTGCACAAATTGGATGATTATGGAAAAATCTACTGAAATGATAATGTAGGTAGGTAATTGGATCACAGATACTGAAAACTGTAATAAAAATGAATCATACCATGTTTTATTCGTTCCTGTTATGGCAATTTAAATCTTCAATCTGCCTGTATGCAACAATGATTTTGAATCTTTAAATTATGTCAATATGGTTTCTTTTCTTTTGTGACGTAAATAACAAAAAATTTACTGTTTTCAGATTTTTTCTGAAAACAGTAAATTTTTCTCTTTCTTTCAAAAGATCTTGCTTTGTGCCAAATTTCAAGATTCTGGGTCAACGGAAAGTACCCTATGAATTTTAATCTTTGAGAGTATCAAAATATACGTTTTTTGCGACATAAACGACCGTATCTTTTTTATTCGTTAACTTAGAAATTTGATTTTTTCACAACTAGAAGGGATCGCAGACCTGAGTATATGGTTTTAATTTCAACTCGATACCTTTACGCGTACTCGAGATAAAGGGTCTTGACAGACACACACACAGACAGACAGACAGACACGGACAGACGGACGGACAACAAAGTGATCCTAAAAGGGTTCCGTTTTTTCTTTTGAGGTACGGAACCCTAAAAAAAAACATACACTCAGCCGAACATAGAACTTCCTCCTTTTCGAAGTCTGTTAATTAGCTGAAATCGATCCACTAACCCATTTTGAACATCCTTCTTTTAGGATGTGCGTTTATTGTGTTGTATATAAATATAATATGGAACATCTATTTTGTACTTTTGACGTCAATGAAAAATTCCAAGTTGCAATCTCTTGTACTTCTAGTAAGCATAATCAAAATAAACATTGAGTCAGAAATGCCAGAAAAAACCAACCACGGAATTTAGTAATGTTTTCTGAAAATTTATGAGTAATTCACAAAAATTACTTAGAATACTTCAATTATTTGTTAATTGGTAGGCGGTTCCTGATTTTCTGGAAATTATGAAATGTTAGCAGCCCAAAACAGTTAGCAATGAGTTCTTCTTCTTCTCTACGCTGGCACGACGCTAATTCAGATAAATTTTAGCCCAAAACTTTGCAATTGTCTGTAGCAGGCATTTACTTTGTACATATTCGCATGTTTTGGGATACAGACGGTAAGATAGGAGTTGGAGCGTAGAGCTAGATAATTATGTTCATCATCGTCATCATCATCATGATCGTGTACTGTTGGACATAGGCCTCACCCAAATGTCGCCACAAGGACCGGTCCTGAGCGACATGATAGGTATCAATAGGATTACAGCGACCTTCACTAGATCATTGATCCCCATTGTAGGAAGGCCTACCAATGCTGCTTGATCCAGTACGCTGTTACCATTCCAGAACCTTTCGGCCACATCGGCCATCTGTAGTGCGAGCAATAAGTGCTCTGCCCTACACTCAAGTTTTGTTATTCTTCGGGTTATGTTGGTAACTTTAGTTCTCCTGCGGTTGTTATGTTCACATGAATAGTTTTTTATACGAGTATTATACAATGTTTACTACTAATTCTTTGAATCCTATCCATAAAGATTAGCAAATTGCTCAATAGCCTTCACCTACAAATGACATCATATATGCATACAGTCGATGTCATACTATTTTAAAGCTTATAGTCGGAAATTGCATGACTAGTCCAAATTAACGATTATTTCCTTACTTGTACTACGAGGTAAATCTCTGACTATAAATAAAATATGTTGTATAACTGCATTCAGACTTCAAGGAAGTATTTTAGAGTTATTCTTTAAAACCTGTGTGTTTTATATTTAGCAGATGGCGTCATATTTTGTGTTCCTATGTTCAATTTACCTTGAACCGTAAGGTCACCAAAACCAGGGTTCACACAAACGCCACGGTGTTTAGACATCCATAGTTGTCATATTTGTAAAGGCAGAAACATATAATGTTGAATGTTATAAATGAAAAGATGTTAATGTTCTATGAATAATTTACACAAATGTAATAAAGAGGTAAAGTTTGTTTTTTTGTTTGTAGGAGGTAATCTTTGGAAGTACTGGTCCGATTGCTAAAATTTTTTCACCGATAGAATGCTGCTTTATTCCTGAGGGACATAGGCTATATTTTATGTACGCGGGCGAAGCTGCGGGCAAAAGTTAGTGTTTAATAAAACACTTCACCAATTTAATGTTACTTAAAAAATAATAAAATAAATGTTACTTAAAAAGACTAATAAATGTTCTATGTACTATTGACGCACTTGTCTACGTGACGATACAGCAAACCGACTTTTACCCGATTTGTAGTAATTACTAACTAGGTCTGAGTCCAATGTACGGATGCTGACCGTAGAATATTATTACATCGAATACCATAGCTGTTTCTTGGATTGGACAAAAGGTGAAAGATACAAGCCTGAACGTGGCCACGTAATATTAATATCTTGACTTAATAATGCTAAAAACAAAATAAGTTAAAAATGAACCTTTACCCACTGCCATTTAGTCTGGCGGTTCTTCGGGTTACATCGATAATCTTGGTTCTCCTGCATAATAAAATCTGCAAAACTTCGAGTACCTACAGCCTGCTTAACTAGCGTTTACCGTAACATATTGCAGTAGAAACATCATGGTTAGCAATCACAAAACCGTAACGGCAGAACATCTAAAGAAGCATTGTAAAACTACGAGTATACTGATGAAATCCATCTCCCTTTTCCAGAAAAAATCACCACAATACATCCTGAACCTTGGTAGTAGGATCTACATCGGTGACAACGCACAGCCACGCCAGAGGTTTGCTGCAATTGCGCAGGAGTTCTACAAGACTGAGCTGAAAACCGTCAACTTCCACAATCCTGCGGTCGCTTCGAAGGAGATCAATGCTTGGGTCTCAAACATAACGGAGGGACGCATTCCTAGTTTGGTTGATGAAGGTTGGTATATCAAATATAATATTGGATACGTGGAAACAGAAATGAGTGATCGGATGAAATATAATGATGAAAAGAAAAGGACGGATGTGATGAATGATGGAGAGAAGAATAGACAGAGGCATATTGGATATGTAAATACATAGATAGACTGATCAACTGATGCACAGATGAAAGGTTTTGTGAAGAGGCTGAAAAGTTTTGTCAAGTAGTACTGTTGGATGACAACTAAGTCTTAAGACAGATAATTAAAATCGAAAATCAGTCATTTACTGACGATGCTGTAATGCGTAAATCAGAATTGTTACAATCTTCACTTCAACTACCTACCGGTGGTCGAAGTATACGTGAAGTTTCCCCTACATTATAACCTTAGAATTGGTTGGTGATAAACACTGAATTCTGTTCCTGTCTATATTGTCACTGTACTAAGTGACTCAATCTCTTTGTGTAATAATAATAATATCCTGTATATATGATACACAGGTACAGTCACACGAAACTTTTTTCAATTAACACGGTTGCATGAGCAACAGCTTAAAACGTCGCATTATGAATTGGCGCAATGTCATATGACATATATATTTATTTCGATAGAACGTCTTTGGACGTCTATTTATGGGCAAATTCCTACGGTGCATCTGCTTAGTGCCGCAACACAGTTGATCATTATGCCATTACTTATACCAAAACTAAAAAAATGAGTAATCTCAAAACGTCGTGTTATACATACTTATGGCGCAACGTCATAATTTTAATGATTTCAAGATTGTCATATTTATTTCGACGGTACGTCTTTAGTAGTGCGTTCGCATCGACACAGTCGCGATGCTGTAGCGCGTTGACATTCTTTCTATAACGCTTGCAAATGCGACTGACGCGCGTTAATAGCGATGCTCTCGCGCGCTTTAGAAACGCGCGACATCGACAGCATTTTCGCTACAAAAAGTCGTCGTGGGCGAGGGGCCTTGGACGTCCATTTTATGGGAAAATTCCTCTGGTGCGTGTACTTAGTGCCGTAATACAGTTAATTTCCATTGCTTTTATATCGCCACATAGCCTAAAAAAATATTGATTTCTAAGATACATATGAAAATTCAGAGGTGAGATTACTCACGCGAATGTGCTAACTGCTTTACGTATATATGGTGTGTCATTTGATTTGTAAAACTATAATTGAACAATAGCATTTTATTGTACCTTCATGAATGTGGTTACGAGGTTAAATCCTAATTAGGAAAATACGTGGAAATCGCTTTGTGTCACTCAAAATGTTTGAATGCATATTCATTTATTCTTTTTGAATATACCGGATGTGGATATATACAATAGCGTCAACTTGATTGTTTACATGGTTTTGTATGGTAGTGGCTTATCTATGTTAATAATTTTTAGTGTTTGGTTTACCCCGGTTTCTAAAATTATACTGAAACTAATCTGTTGTCAATTCTCCCGATTGGGGCTTCGAAATCTTTGGTCTTCGAAAGTGTGTTGGTTAGTTTTTATGATGTACTTAAAAAACCTGTTTGTAGCTCATAAAGATAATAGTATTAGTGGGCAAAGTTTGTCATCGAATTCGAGGTTGGCCCGAGCTGAAGGCAAGGCTGTTTTGGAACCGAGAAACTGCAATGACAATTGCCCAAGTGCATCAAATGACGATTTTCAAAACATTTACGAAGAAAAATGGGAGCTGCCCAGCGACTTGCTGCTCGGGGCAGCTTGGCGCCCAGCCTGGTACGACCAATGTAATAACCTGTGGCGGGGGCAAGCTGTTGCACTTCTCCGCACTAGTGCAACAGTAAATAGCATGCCTAAAAGCTATAGGGGTAGGAGTCAGTTTCCGGTGAAAAATCTGTTCTACACCTAGCAGTTATATTTTTGGGCATATAATGCTTAGCGGCTTAAGAGAAATTTATTAAATTTGATGTATGGACTAGAGCAAAGAGAGTGTTTAAGGATGCATGTCGTCTATCATCATCGTCTACGTCTCTGTGTAGATTTAGCTTACCTACATTAAAGACAGGTTTGAGTTGCGATGGCTGTAATGTGATGTTGCAAAAAAGAGATGCGAAAGAGTGCGTTACTTGATTGCATTCATAATTAATTATAAAACGATCAATAATATGTCTATATTTTTTCTAACTCCTTATTTCATATCCAGATGACGTTGCCAACATGGTGGTTCTGATCCTCAACACCTTGTACTTCAAGGGTACTTGGCGTCACCAGTTCCTCCCCAACGCGACTAAGCCTGGCCCGTTCTACATCTCACCCAAAATCCAGAAATCCGTTCAGTTCATGAACGTCAACGACAAGTTCTACTATGCTGAGTCATCGAAGTATGATGCTAAGATCTTGAGGATGCCTTATATAGTGAGTTTTATTTGTATCTTTTATTCTATACTAGCTTCTACAAGTGGTTTCGCCCGCGTGAATGTAGGTTTCTCCGAACAAGCTTTGGAACTCCGTTTCATCACTTTTGAGGGTGCAAAAAAAGTTCGTAAAATGAAAGATTTGCAGATCGAATTGTTTGTGAAATAAATATTATACAAAACGTTGGTTTAGCTAAGGTGAAAAATTAGTGAACCACCTAGGTATGTCCGATTCAGAATCTTTAGAACCCTCCAAACGAAGTGCCCCAAACTAAGCCATTAAAACTAAATTATGTTAAAACCTTTCTCTCTGTCTTCTCACAGAATCGCAAACTTTCTAATAATATCGACTTCCATTTATCATGGCATACTCTTATAGGTTTGCCATGGAATATTCTTAAATGTTTATCATGGCACACCCATTAAAGTTTTTTATCTGTCTACAGGCCAACAAGTACGCGATGTACATAATAGTGCCCAACTCCCTGAGTGGTCTACCTCGCGTGCTGAACGACCTCAGTGACCTGCGTTTGGAGCTGAGTAACCTTCGGGAGTACCTGGTGGACGTCACTCTGCCCAAGTTTAAGTTTGACTACACTTCGCAGTTGGATGGAGTTTTGAGAGAGGTAAGCAGTTCAGAACCATTAAATAGAAGTTACAGAAAACGCATGGAGGTTATGACTTTACGGTATCCAGAGCAGTGGGATATAGGTATAGATATGCAAATACAGGTGGATTTTATTCACTAAAAGTCATCCTAAGCAAAAGGACTCTCACAAAAAATGGTCGAAAATCATAACATGGGGATTTGTTCTAGAGCCTTGGGAGGACTTCTGAGAAGGTTATCCGTAGTCCTAGAACGCAAAGGGATATTGAAAGGTATGATTTTAGTCAGTAAAAGTCTAACACGCCTTCTCAGTCCACCCGAGAGCGGGAGGAGATATTAGATGATTTCTCATTTTAAAAAAAAGTGGGGACTTGCTAACTGGCATACAAAACGATCCATTGTCCTAATTCCAGAACATGATGTGACGAATAAAATCCGTTAGCCGTTGAGATGTGTTTGTTGAACAAAAATTCAAACTTTCACATTTGTAGTCGGTATTACGTAGACAATAATCAAAATCCATCGAGCCATAAGGGTATTCCTTAGACTGCTGCGTTACTACGGTTACGACAACACACCAACAAACAAGCGGATAAGTGGTGATCCTCGACACCAGGCACCTGCACCTGCAGGCAGACCCAGAAGCCTGTATTTTGTATGAACTCCGCCCGGGTCCATGTCGACCTCGTGGCTCCGCTACTGCAGTTTTATTTTTATTAAAAAAAAAACAGTAGGTAACTATTAAAGATTTTGGTTTTTGCGAGGCCCTTTTAAAAAACCAGCTTTATTATTTTATATAACTTTCAAATATTGTGTGACGTAATCTCGTAGATATACACGTTTGAAATCGTAAGTTAGGGTCAGATTTGCGATTGTTTTTTTTTCGACCCAGCAAATTAACGTATTTTCATTTTTGCTCAGCGGTTGGTAATATGGTCAGTTTTAATAAAATAATTTTTCATGGTGTTCTCATTTATATTAGTGGATTCCAGAGGTTTAAAAAAGTTCAAAATGAGTAGAACCTGGCTTTAAATAGAATCCTAATCCTTCAGCCCCAGAAAACAATGAGGTTAGCTTTTTTTCCGATGGGAAAAATCATCCTATGACAACCCCTGCTCTTGGGCGGAGCGGGAGATAGTGTCAGACTCTTACTGACTAAAAAACCCATCCCGTTCCTTCAAGCCGTCATACCGGGGCTCGAGCGCCCTTTCGGATAACCCTGGAATGAGGTTAGCTGGATTATTCAAAAAGAAACAAAAAATATTGAACCTATGGGATATGTATTAATAACTAATAGGTACTATTGTATTTATAATAAAACAAGAAGAACTATATAAATATGTCGTTAAAAAATCCTCCGCATCGACTTATCGACTGGAAGTGTGAGTCGACCAAAAGACTGGCGGCATTGCCACGTATACTGCATCGAATAGCTATAACCATCATGATTTACCTTTCAAACAAAATATTATTCAAGTTTTTTTGAAATTACAGGTTTTGTTAATAAGATCATTCCGAGTCGAAAACGATTTGACTGGTTAATGAAAATTAAAATAAGTCAATGGTTTCACGAAAAACCTGTTCAGAATTTTGATTTTGTTATTTTTGAGAAACGATGCTCAATAATATTTGGCCGGTATTGCCATAAGTTGAGCTGTGGGACTGTTCGAAACAGTTACCCTGGAATGAAGGAACACAGGCTATTATATATTCAGATACCCACTCGAGTCGGTGGTCAATTGGACCAGCTCGAATTCGGTCTCTCGAGTCCACTTGACCACAAAATTTATTTTCTGTATTTTATTGGTTAACTGGACCCCCATTTGGGACACAAATTATTTTGATGATTTTTCACCTCAAAACACAGTGGTTACATAAAACATGTAATGATGATGATAACAAATTCAAATATTTAAGAGAACGTGACCTTCATTTATTAATACGTTTTTAATTGTTATTATCGACGTTTAATGTGGCACGTGACTTTGGACCACAAAGAACAGGTATTTGAGTCTTGGAAATACATCCCGTCAATGTTTGCGGTCTGACAGTTCATGAGAACAACACTTAGTATTCCGTGGCTGATGACCTTTTACATTATCCTTAAGCACAACATACTTAATATTAGAATCTACTATAAATAACATGAGTTTTAGTAAATGCAAAACACCATACACGTGTGCTAGTATTTTTATGTAAAGAATCAATCTATGTACAAAATTTCATAACTATATCATAGAGTTATAAGCTTATTGTGTCAACAAAAATACATTCATGGTTCATTGAGTCCAAAGCCAAGGTAGCTGCTAGGAAGCTGGGCGTTCTTGCAAAGTTTCAAAAATCTAACTTTAAAGATGGTAATTGTATGTATTTACCGTACACCGCAATCAAATGTAGAGTTATTTTTTAAATATTTTGACACGTTATTATATAAATTAATATTTAATAGTAAATACAGCAGACACAAAATTGTATTCGCAGGTGATATTAACATTAATACACTCAAGGAATGCAAAACTGTAAAGAATTTTAATGACATTTTACAAAATTATAATCTAACATTGCATATTAACGAACCAACTAGACAAAATTCCTGTATAGATCATATAATTAGTAATGTTAAAAAAGCATCTGGTAAGATATTGAAACTGGGGCTATCAGATCACGACACAGCACAGATACTGGACTTGACAATAAAAACCAAAATTTTCCAGTCATCAAAATATTATATCACAAAGAGAGATTTTTGTCAGGATAATATGCGGAAATTTCAGGAAAGTTTAGAAAACTTAACGTTTGATGCAGTATATAAAGAACCTGATCTGAACTTAGCATTTAATATTTTTTATGATGAGTTGTGTTTATTCTTTGAATTATGTTTCCCTCGGATTAGAAAAATGATTGTCACAAAGTATCGCGATATAAAGTGGATTACAAAGGGTTTGCGACTTAGCTGTAAAACTAAACGGCATCTAAGATTTAAATTTTACAATAAACGAACAAAACAAAATAAAGCTATGTATCATAACTATTCGAAACTGTTGCGGCGATGTATATTAAAGTCACAAAAAATCGCTAATGACAATTTTATTAACAAATCTAAGAATGTATGTAAAGCAGCTTGGAAAGTCGTAAATGATGACACGGGATGTAATGCCCGTCAAGAATTCATAAATGAAATAAAAACTGACAATAGTACGATAACAAGTCCATATGACATAGCAAACAAGTTTAATAACTACTTGATACAACTATCGAATAGCGATAATGCTGACATGCAAAACACAAATAAAAACCGTACAAGCAATAGTATATTCCTTACACCGGTAGAAGACATAGAGGTTAGAAATATCATTATGTCCTTAAACAATACAAGTTCTGTTGGTTATGATGGTATCACAACCGACGTTTTAAAAAAATGTGTCTCCAGTATTGTTCCCGTGCTGAGATATCTAATAAATTTATCCTTCGAACAAGGTAGTTTTCCCAGCCGACTAAAGAAGTCAGTAGTAAAACCATTGCATAAAAAAGGAGATAAAACCGAAATGAGCAATTATAGACCCATAACTTTAATTCCTATTTTCTCTAAAATATTTGAAAAGGCTATGCATAATAGATTATCATCATATCTGGATAAGTTTAAAATAATTAAAAACGAACAATATGGCTTTCAAAGAGGAAAATCAACTACACTTGCCGCCTTTGATTTAGTACACAATATTTTAGTGAATGTTGATAAGAAAAAGTTGACAATGGTGATATTTTTCGACATGTCAAAAGCATTTGACTTCGTTTCCCATAACCTACTTCTAAAGAAATTGGACAATTATGGTATTAGAGGCCAAGCGTTAGATTGGATAGAAACATACTTGCATGGTCGTGAGCAGTGTGTCGAGGTAGCTTGTGAGCAGAATGCAATACTAAAACAGGTAAGGTCTGAGTATCTTGTTAATAGTTACGGCGTTCCACAAGGAAGCATCCTCGGACCCCCTCTTTTTATTATCTATATTAATGATTTACCTGACATTATTAACAATAAATGTATATTATTTGCAGATGACATTTCTATCATATTAACATGCGACAATATAAATAGTAATAATTTTGACACTGAAATAAATGACATTATTGATTTAGTTATAGGGTGGTTGGTAAGGAACAATTTGCAGGTAAATATTAGTAAGACGACTTTTATACAATTTCAAACCCATGGATCTAAGATCATTCCAAGGCACATTTCATATGACGGTACAATGATAAACGAGTCTACCAACGCGAAATTTCTAGGATTCACCTTGGACAAGTATTTAGATTGGAAAGCACATGTTGATGGAGTCTGTAAGAAAGTAAACTCTTTCGTATACGTTTTAAATAGGCTAAGAACTACATCAACCCAACATACAGTATTGTTAGCCTATCATGGTTATGTAGCTTCCGTGTTACGTTATGGGTTAATACTATGGGGAAACTCAACAGATTGCCAGCGGGCATTTCTTTCTCAAAAGCGTTGCATAAGAGCTATTGTTGGCATCCCTCCATATGAGTCTTGCAAACCTCATTTTAAAAGACTAAAAATATTGCCCCTGCCATGTATGTACATTTTTGAAATCTGTGTGTTTGTAAAATCTAATCCTAATCTATTTGTAAGGGCTCGTGATATGTATACACGTGATAACCTACATCCTCGTAGTGCAAGGCATGGTGAGCGACTGGTGTTGGAATTTGTGCCAAAGACTGCGATGTTTAATAAAAATTGTTCAGCCATGTGTGTTAAGATTTATAATAAGTTACAAGCAACCGTCCAAGAACTTCCTCTACCAAAGTTTAAGGAAGTTCTTAAAGAGCTACTTCTAAACAAAATGGTTTATTCGATTAATGAATGGTTACAGGAATGATATCTATATATTTTATGCATGTAAAAGCGTGACATTGTAATTTAAGGTCTTTATTGGTATTGGAATGAGTTTCACCAGGTATTAGGTATTTATATAATTGACATTGGACATGCTAAATTTTAGAGATATTATGACTAATTATTATTGTTATTATTAATAAATACCCGATCTTATTCTATTTCAATAAATTATAAATGTATAAAGTTCACATGCCATGCCACAGGCTAAATAGAATTTAAGATTATACTAAAATGTAACATGACAAACCATCAAATGTAATTACTCTATTTAAATGTGAATAAAATGATTTTGATTTTGATTTTGATTTTGATTTTGAAGGTCCGGTCCGGCGGTACTTCACACCGGGACAGCTTTTAATGTTATACAAAGCACAGGTCCGTTCGTGTGTGGAGTACTGCAGTCACATATGGGCTGGTGCTGCAAAATGCCACCTGGCAGCTTTGGACTCGGTGGAAAGGCGTGAAGTAGCCTCTTCACGCTATTGGTGATCCAGATTTGGTTAAGTCCAACCTTCAAAGCCTTGAGCATAGGCGTAGGGTAGCCAGCCTTTCGGTGTTTTACAGGATGCATTTTGGAGAGTGTGCGCAGGAATTGCATGACTTGATTCCGCCATCGCAATTCTACCATCGGACAACCCGACGTACGGCGAATATTCACCCTTACGTTGTTGAAACCTCTACGGTCCGGACTAAGCGTTTCGCCTCGTCGTTTATACCGCGTACGTCGAAGGACTGGAACAGTCTGCCTGCTGCGGTCTTCCCGTCCGATTATAATTTGGGTGTCTTCAAGGCTAGAGTGAATAGGCTCTTAATAAACTAGTGCACCTCACCATCAAAGATTGCATCGCTACTTACCGTCAGGTGGGATCGCAGTCAAGCACTAGTTTATCTCAATTAAAAAAGAAAAAAAAAAACATAGTCACCAGGCCATCCAGGCAACTGAAGGGTTGTTTTGCACTTGCACCCGGCTATTTGCTCGCACCTAATGCCCACTATGACCTGCCGTGATCTTTGTTGTACTTAGTGTCGGTGGTGTCCAACTTGAGAGCTTTTTAAATATTTTTGGGAAAAAATATAACATGGTGTAAAAACTATTGGAATCGATTCAGTTACTGATTCTGAACAAACAAGATACACCCCTACTTTTTAATTAGTACACAAATAAATGGGGCTGTATCTGTACCCGTTACTGATCATATTTTGTATTCAAAAGTAGAAAAAACCGAAATCCTAAAATTGACCACGAAAACGTAAATTCATCATAGATTCAATCATACATAACAATTGCTAGTAGAAAATACTGCGGGTAGTGTTTTTCCATTTTAATCGTCATTTATTCATTCAAAATTAGCTTGCACAATATTTCCGTAAATTGAGAGACATTTTGGGATAAACACAAACGCTAATAACTTTGCTGTTTATGAATATTATTTATTGAGACTTTACTTAAATAATAACAAGGGCTTTTCTAATAAGCCCTTTAAGTATTTGTACTAATTAAAAATTAGTGGTGTATATATATTCAGGCTTCGCATATGCTAAAAATAATGTTGTATACCTACGCTTAAAAAACTTCTAAATAAACATCTTAAAATATGGGAATTTATTTTTTCTATATTTTCTTTTTTTTTCTATGATATGCTCGCCTTTGATCACCTTCTCACCTGATAAAGTGCGGAAAAGTGCGCCAGGTCACTTCCGGCACAATCTATATATATATACATATAAATCAAAGACACTTTTCGTTGTAACTTTATAACTCAAGAACGGGCTCTCCTATTCAAACCAAATGTTTAGGCTTTGTTCGGACTATTTAGTAGATGGTTTATGTGAAGTTTGGTAGGGTAGAGTAGGGTAGTAGGGTAGAGTAGGGTGGAGTAGGGAAAGCTAGTTTAATATATTTATTTATCGTATTGGGCTGGACATGAAGCAGTTCTCACTAGTTGCCGGGCATCCCCCGATTATGTATTTCTTCGTAAGTGTAATGAAAAACGTCATTAAATACATGTGGAAATGTTGAGTTTCCGCGTGTATCAAACGGCGTTTTCGACCTGCAGCACTCGGCTCAATAATACCCTCGCCTGCAGCTCAGGCGAATTCCGGCATTGACCAAGTTTCTTCACTTATCAAAATATACTATTCCTCTTTTATATTTTATCTTCTTCTTTGCAGTTGGGAATCAGATCAGCTTTCGATGTAACGGCCTCCTTCCCCGGCATCGCTCGTGGTCAGCTGTTGGACCAGAGGCTCATGGTATCTAAGGTGCTGCAGCGAAGTGGTATTGAAGTCAACGAAGTTGGAAGCGTTGCCTATACTGCGACCGGTACTTAAGCTTGTTTTTACTATTCCCTTTTTAAGTTTTTCTATAAGAAAACTGGAATGCTGAAACTTAGGAATTACTACTCGATGCTAACCGTTCTGTAGACTATTAAAATTTAATCTAACCTAGTAGCGGTTTTCAAAGAGTAGAGGATATTGAATATTTACACTTTTCACTCTTTCTAACGAGGTGAATTCTGAAAAAAAAGTCTCAGTTGCCATAAATCAGTCCACTAAAGATTAAACTAGATTACACTTAACTCAATTACAATAATAAGTAAGTAAACAATACAATCATGATAATAAGTAGACAAAATTTAAGAAAGAAATGGACTTATTAACATGATCGTCATCATGATCGATTCATCATCATATCTGCCGAAAGACGTCTACTGTTGGACATAGGCCTCCTCCAAGAGTCGCCACAACGACCGGTCCTGTGCGTCACACATCCATCGAATTCCCGCGACCCTGACCAGGTCATCGGCCCACCTTGTTCCAACTCTTCGGCTTCTGGTACGCGGTCGCCACTCCAGAACGAAAGGTTCTGGAGTGGCCCAGAGTATCCCTATCGACCATCTGTTCTGCAATAAAATAAATAATATTAATTTTCTTTCAACAGAAATCGCCTTGGTGAATAAATTCGGGGAAGACACGGAAGCCAATGCAGAGATAAAAGCCGACAAACCATTCTTGTTCTTCATCCAGGATGAAGAAACGCGACAGTTGCTCTTCACCGGTCGTGTGGCCGACCCATCCCTGGCTGATGGGGCCTTCAAAGTAGAATGAAGAAAAGTTAAAATTAAAGAAATGTTGTAACAGTAATTTTGATGATAGGATGTTTTTTTTCATAATATAGTAATGCTCAAAATCTATAGGTATTAAATACTCGTTAAAAGACAATAAAATAAAAAATCAAAAGATTACAACTGACACTTAACTACATTATAATTTTAGATTTACACATTTACAAATAAATACTTAAATAGTGCCATTTGTATGTCGTTCGTTGGATTTAAAGGAAATGTACGCAAATATACAATGATTGTGATAATTAACTTTAGTTTTATTTTATTATTCCGTACTTAGTGAAATACACCTCACTACCTTTACAGACATCGTGTGTCCCAACCTCAAGCAGCTGAAATATTATGGACTGATTATGCTATTGACACAGAAGACGGACAATAGGTAGTTGGAGTGTAATTAAAATAAGCTAGTTTTTATTTATTTTCTTTACATCTATCTTTACAGGCCTTAAAACCTAATGCGACAGTGCAGCTAACAATAATAATTTTATCGGTATTCTGTCAGTTCACCATAAATTTTAAAAAAATAACAAATTGGCCGAGTGGCAAAAGTTTCGCCTTGGGGTTTGCCAACGAGCAATGGAACGCAGCGTTCTGGGTGTCAAAAGAGCCGACAGAATGAGGAGTACTACGCTACGTCAAAAGACGGGTATTATAGACGTAGGAAAAAAGGCTGCCAGGCTAAAATAGGATTGGGCGGGTTTTTTTATGGTGGGAAAATCATCAATGACAACCCCCGCTCTTGGGCGGAGCGGGAGATAGTGTCAGACTCTTACTGACTAAAAACCCACCCCGTTCCTTCAGGCCTTCATACCGGGGCTCGAGCTGTCCTTAACTAACCCTGGCCACTACTATGGCACTACTAAATACTATAACTAACTTCTATGGCACTTAACACCGACTCTTCTTTTTATTTTTGATTATCTTCGGGACCGCCAGCAATTTGTTCGTCTTGGCTCATACAACTTACACGCCTATTATGCACGATCAGGCGTGGATCAGGGTTCTATTTAAGGTCCCTTGCTATTTTCAATTATGATTAAAGATCTCCCACAAAAAATATTTACTTTATGCCGACGACCTAAAGATTTTTGCCAACTCTGTGTCGGACTGTATAGCTCTCCAGCATGATATCGATGCCCTGAGTGAAAGTATTTATTATTATTTTTGAAGATAAGGGGCTATGCATCTCCCGTAGTGTAGGGGATGTAGTCACTGCGACCTAAATGATCTATTGTGACTCGCCACCTTGTTATAGTAACTCTTTTAGCCCGCAGGCTTCCAAGAAATTTAGAATACTCCTAGCTTTTAGAGTTTTAATCTCCTCCGGGCGAATAATGTATCGGCCCAGATGGACACTGCGTTTGTGGATAAGGTGCCCGCATTCACACAAAAGGTGCTTAGGCGTCTTCCTCTCCTGATTGCAGTAGGTACCGGCAAACATCAGTGTCACTCAGTTTCATGTGAAATTGGTGCCTGTTTAGTTTGCAGTGGCCGGTTAAGGCGCGGGCTATCGCACAGATGTTCGTCCTGCTAAGCTCAAGAAGCTCGTCAGTTCGTTTTTGTGAGTAGCCTTCTATAAGAGATTTGGCGTGTAGCAGTCCTGGTTGTACCAACCAGTGCTTTTTTTTATCGCCAAATAGGTTGCCCATCTCAAAGAACCAGGCCACGCAGACCCTTAAGGTCTGCATGGCATGGTCTTTGAGATACCACAGAAGGGTTCTGGTCCTATCTGATGACCATGAGCCCCAGTCCTTGCAAGTTCATCGGCTTTTTCGTTGCCATTGATTCCAGAATGGCCTGGTACCCATCTCAGAATAACTTTATTACTTTGCCCCAGGTCATTCAGTTTGTTAACGCAGTCTTTTACCAGTTTCGAACTTATGGTATTCGAGTTCAAGGCGTTAAGAGCTGCCTGGCTATCTGAGTAAATCAGAATTAATTGATTTATGTAGTTTCGTTGACGGTTGGAATATGGTGGCATGTTTACCCAGATTCAAGCTTTTGCTGAATTTTGGGCTTATGCCAAATATTCTACATCCTACATTCTCACCCATTTTGGACCCGTTTGTAAACCAGATCAGGCTTCCAGCCTTGCAAGTGATGAGGTTGCTTGACCAATCTTCTCTGCTCGACAGTTCCACTGTGTAATTCCTTGTGAAGTTATACTGTGGAAGCATGACGTCTGTTGTCATAGCTAGTTGATCGTGTTCAAGTACTGATTCGTGTAGCGATCTCAGTGCTTGAGAGCGCCAGTTTGCTTTGCCAGTGCTGTTTGTTCTATACATGCTCGCTTTCGCCTCCTTCGCAATGAATAGATGACGTAGCGGTAGGTTTAGCAGGGCATTAAGAGCAGCTCCTGGGGTTGTGGACATGGCCCCTGATGATGACATGAGGCATGTAAGTCTCTGCAAACCATTAAGTTTGTTAATGACTGTCACTTGACTTGTTTTCCTCCACAATACTGTGTACAACCACAGGGCGATATTAGGGTTTAGGCCTCATTTCGTCCCTGCTAAGCGACAGCATATTCCTAAAGCTATTTTAGCCTTTTGAGTCACATTGTTAATGTGAGTATTCCAGGTTCTGGTCGATAGTTACGCCCAGGTAGGTTGACTTCACTGGAGAATGGTATACGAGTCCCCTTTACAGTGGGCGTTACAAGTTTGTCCAACTTTCGCTTCCTAGTAAAGGGGACTATTGTTGTTTTACTCGGGTTAACCGATAAATTGTTTTGTGTGCACCATGTGTTAATAATGTTCAGAGATCTTTGTAGTATACATGATACTGTGCTGTGACAGGGGCCGACAACACAAGTCACCGCATCGTCAGCATAGCTATGTACATCTAAGTCTCTTTTAGAGGCTTCAACCAGTAATTGGTCAACAACGAGTAGCCATAGAAGTGGCGATAAAATGCCTCCTTGTGGGCACCCTTTAGTTGTTTTGAAGCTCTTTGTAGTGAATGTAAGTGAAATGATCCGACAAGTATAAACCTTGCAATAATGAAACCTTCCTCATGAAGTTGTAGGGTCAGGTCGGAGACCATCTCCACGACCGAGAGAATCGCGGCGATATTAGCGTCGAGCTACGTACTTTTATACACACTCCTAGAACGTTTCTCTACACGGCGATATTATAGCGGCGATGTGGCGGGTGGTTGAGTAAGATTGAAACGTCGTCCTATCACTGCGCGCCTGTTGCTGCTGGCAGTGGGCCTGCCGAGAGCTCGCCACGGAGCGTGGCAATCTCGCAGCGAGAGTGCTGCGATGCGCTGTCAAACACAGGTCATTTCTGCGTTGCCTGTCTGCCAAGTAACGTATTGCACATCGCCTCTTCGCGGAAATGCGGCGACTCCGTTATGAGTCGCGACGATACGCTGGCTGAATAATCGCTCGTTCGTGGAGACTACCCGACGATAGAAGCACGGAATCGTCGCGAGTCTCTCGTTCGTGGATATGGTCCTTAGTCATCAGTCGTGATTCGCGATCTCACTAGTGAAGTCGCGTCGATATAATGAATATAAAATAGATATCAGTGTAAACCTAGCTCTAGTGTAAAAAATAGACATATGAAGGGGCAAGTGGACAAAGGTGTTAACTACTATTACGATTCTCTGGTAATATTTCTGCTGTTAGCACATTTCAAATCTGAAATATATACTTGATTGACAGTTAAAACCTTTGTAACTATTAAACGTATTAGAATTGGGTTTTTTTTAAATAAATGGATCGATTTACCATTAGTTAAAGCCCATGTTTATGTAAAAAAACCAGGATTTTTATATATTGACATATAACATCTTTGTCCACTTAACCCTTTAAATGGTCTCAAAGTAAAGTCCGTATTAACCTTGAACTTCCTTTTTTTTTAGTGTTTTGGATTTCTTTTTAAACTGTGATCGCCATGACTTCGAGAATTTATGTGTTTTTTGGTGGTGAGTTTAATTTATTTACCGAAGCATTTCAATTGAGGAGTCACATTATTCATTAAACCTATTGCGAACGCCGCGTTCGCTCTCATTCCTCATTGTCTTACTATTGTGTCTCTAATTACGATATTCGAAAGGTTAAATATGCTATATGTCTCAATCCACTATTTTTTTTATGTTCGGTTCTTATTCTACAAATCTAATGTACTTACTTATACTCGTAAATTATAAAGAAATTGCGTATTAATGGCGGTCGATGGTTTTCATAAAATCCTAGAGGATTTAAAAATTTAATTACATCTTTTTATACTTATCACTATGATAATCTACTAACCTTGGACCAATTTTCTCCACAGCATCTCTTGCATTGTGTGCTGCGACTCCAGCGCCTGAAGGCACCCGGGTAGACTTGGACTACGGGATCAGGGATAGCTTCAGCCCAGCGCCAGCGGATTATGATAAATTCGACTGGACGCTGACTAAGGTAAGGCCTTTTTGGATACGAACGTCCGTTCAGAGTGCCTAGTCCCAGTTTGCTTTACGTTAACGTGATCGACATGTTTCCGACTTTCAGCGTTCCGATTGACCCGCTCCAAGCTCAAACAGAGAATCAAACACTAAGCGCACGTAACGTTTTTCATTCAGCGCACGAATTTTAAGTGCACTGGATGTGAGAAGCATAGAACGCTCAATGTGTGCTTGGAGGGCCTATGTGGGCCTTGGAAGTTTTTCAGCTGAAATAGATAAATACCTTATCTACTTTTAATTTACGTGTTTGTTATTATAGAAAAATAAGGGCGAAATTGGTATGTAGAGAAAATTTTACTTTTGGAACCAGTGTAAATGGAACTTGATCGTGTAGTGTGCATTGTCATCTTTGTCATCAAGGATATGTGGATCCTAATAAATATAGCAAATGACGTAGAATGCCGGATTTGATTTCTATCTTTAGCTCTCTCTTATTAAAAACTAAGCCGATAACGTATTTCCTCTGCTAATACACATCTCTTTTCCTAGAGAAGGAATAGACCGTAATCCACTGCGTGGGCTTGAGTGGGCTTCCTTCACCTTTTAACATTCAGAAGACGTCTGCTACATGTAAACTTACACTCAATTTTATTCTTTCAGCACGTAGCAGCCTCGTCAGACCAGAATTTTTTGCTATCACCTCTGGGCTTGAAGCTGGCTCTAGCCATATTCACCGAAGCAGCTATAGGAGTTACCCAGGATGAGTTTTCTTCTGTACTGGGCTTCGATTCGGACAGGAATCTAGTTAGGAAGAAGTTGCTCAACATCATTGAATCTTTGCAGGTTAGTCAATTCGACTTATACTCAGAGAAGTGGTATTTACTACTACACCATTAAAGTTGGTTATAAAGGCTTGTTCTATGTCGTTAACAGTGATTTCATTGATACTTCCGCATGAATCCGGTGCAGGAACTTCCAGAACCATGTCCGGTGAGAATCTGCGTCATGCGGTAGGTAGGGACGTCGCAAGGTCTTTCCAGCTACACCTCAAAGAGGGGACTTACCGTCATAATTATGGCATGCCCAGCAATAGGTTGCGAAAGTCTTTGTCGCCATTCCACCATGACGTCTCGCGGGAACTCTCTCCGCTATGCCGCGACTTGTCGTGGCACCGGCAAATCGTGCATGCGCGCAAGGACTGTTGCCTCCAGACCCCATGGTGGCAGACCAGCAAGAAGGCTCGCAGGGAACCGTGCGGTATCGACGGACCCATACCGGTGCTCCATAAAGAGCCATGGACCGAACGCGTAGAGCCTCCGGCTGGAGGCGTCTGGACGCCTTAAGTTGGGCAGGAGCCGCTTGAGGGCAGCCCCAGTCTGATCTAGTTTGGGAGCCAGACGTCGGAAGTGCTACTCGAAATTCCTCCGGCTGTAGAGGACGAGTCCCAGGTACTTCATCGTCGACTTGACGCCGATGTGAACTCCTCCTACCGTTATTTGGGAACGTCGTGGTAGCACGCTCCGAGGGCTGTGAAAACACATAGCCTTGGACTTGTGCAATGTAACTTCGAGTCTCAACTGCTGGATCCTCTCCATGACTATTGCAACCCCGTGTGTTTTTAGTTCGACCGTCGCCTGGTACGATTCTCCCTTTGCCACGACCAGCGTGTCGTCTGCGTAACAGATCACGCTGAACTCGTCAGGGAGGTCGCCGCGCAACACGTAGTCGTACCCGATGTTACACAAGGGTGGTTCTAGTGCCGATCGCTGCGGTACACCGCACGACATCTCTCGCCGTTTGCACTCTCCCTGGTGACCAGGATAGGTGATGTCCCTGTCCGACAGGTAGGCCTCGATTACACGACAGAGGTAGTCGGGCACCTAATGCATAACCTAATAACATTAGTTTCAACTTGTCTAACATGAGGTATCGTAAACTTAACAAATTTACTTTTTCTTTTCAATAAGAAGCAGGTTATGACTTTAAACCAGTGTACTATTTTTGAATGGGCGTTATTTATATCGTTAGTAATCGGTTGCTGACGTTTAAGCTTAAACAAAAGAGGAGTGTCATCTGCAAACAAGACTATATCATGGTTATCCTTTATGAGGTAAGGCAAGTCATTTATATAAATGACTAAGAAATAAAAATGGTTGGCCCATTTTTATTTCTTAGTCATTCATAGAATTCAGCATTGAGATACACCCATTGAACAGACCCGGGTGATCTTTATCCGTTTACGTCAACTGTATGAATCCTATCACTCAAATAAGAAGTAAGAAGATCCAGGGAGGAGTTCCGGATCCTGTAATGGTGTAGTTTCCTGATTAATGTTTCATGGAGAACGCAATTGCTAAAAATACTCATGCATTTTAGATATGTCCTAAAAGTTCAACACCGACATCAATTGTTGAACGACCCCTTGTAAAACTGGACTATTTACTGTTTAGTATGTAACAATTTATGTCTATTTAAAAATCTCTGTAATTGCAGTAAAATAAGTTTCTCAAATATTTTACTAAAGGTGTCTATTATTCTTGGGATCAGATGTGCTACCCGTTTTAAATAATGGTATTAACTCATCGAATGCCGTAATTAGAGACACAATAGAAAGACAATTGCTTATGTCGAACTGTGTAATTTAAGACATTCAAAAGGTTAATTTACTATACTTCATTAAGTCGTGAAACTCGCCACGATTATATTAAAAATAAGTGCTAACTAAACTAGGAGCTATAACGTTTATAATGGACTTTATAACTCTTTTCAACATTAGTAACATGTTCGAAATTAAAATCAGAGTTACAATGAGAGAAAAACCAAGAGATTGTTACTTGAATTTTTCATTGGAGTCAAAAGTAGAAAACAGCTGTTCCATACTATATTTATACAACGTAATAATTGCACATCCAGATTTGTGGTCGATTTCAGCTATTTTTAAAATAGTAGTTGTAAGACTGTACTGATGAAATCCATCTACTTTTCTAGAAAGAATCACCACCATACATCCTAAACCTGGGCAGTAGAATCTACATCAGTGACAATGCAGAGCCACGTAGGAGGTTTAATGCAATTGCGCAGGAGTACTACAAGACTGAGCTGAAAACCGTCAACTTCCACAATCCTGCGGTCGCTTCGAAGGAGATCAATTCTTGGTTCTCAAACATAACGCAGGAACGCAGGCAGGCTAGTTTGGTTGATGAAGGTTGGTATGACATAAGATTTGATAAAATAGGAATATTAGAGCATATATAAAAAAAAATAGAGATAAACGACCGAATGAATTATTACTAAAAGAAAAGGCTGGATGAGATGGATACATATATAGATAAACTGATCAACTAATGCAGATATAGGTGATTAAAACGTTTTGTCAAGTAGTATTGATTGAAGATACATAAGTCTTAAGACAGCTATTAAAACCGATCATCAATACTTTACTCAGTAGAGTACTCGTATTATAATGGACATAATCAAACGCCTGGGTCAAAGAGCAAAATATAGCGCTTATAGAAGATACGACGACGTTTATGTCTATATATATTAATTCTAACTCTTTATTTCATATCTAGATGACGTTGCCAACTTGGTGATTCTGGTCCTCAACACCTTGTACTTCAAGGGTAGTTGGCATCATAAGTTTGCCCCCCACGCGACTAAGCCAGGTCCATTCTACGTCTCACCCAAAATCCAGAAATCCGTTCAGTTTATGAACGTCAACGACCAATTCTACTACGCTGAGTCGGCGAAGTTTGATGCTAAGATCTTGAGGATGCCTTATATAGTGAGTTTTATTTGCATCTTTTATTCTATATTAACATTCATCAGCGGTTTCGCCCGCTTAAAATTAAGTTTCCATACAAACTTTGAACTCCCGTCTCATGCCTTTAGAGGGTAAATTTAAAAAAATCCTCTCTTCATAAAAGGAAACCTTGAGCGACATTTCATGGTACTAGTCCCAGTTTTGATATGTCAGTCAGTCAGTCAGTTAGTTTTAAATTGTATCTTTTACATTTTGAAGTAATTTGTTGACTAAGTTGTATCAGTGTAAGTATTATGTGGAAAATACTGATTCCTGTGATGCAGAATATAACTAGCTCTGGATCCAGGAACTTTCTTATCATGCACGTGTCCGATAAAGCCTTTGGAATCACCCTATCGATGTGCCCCAAACACAAAAATGAGAAGATAGAAGCAAACTTTCCCTTTTTTCCTTCAAAAAACAGCATGTACTCGTATGTTGCTGAAACGAACGAAAATAATTGTCCAGTAGATATTCAATAATGTTGATGAAATAGTGGAGTTAATCGGCTGCACTTTAGGTTGGTAGAGGTAACGATATTCAGTGTCGATTCGCAAGAGTCCTGCTTGCACGAAATAAGACACAAGGTACTTAAATTAGTTAAGTGTTATTCATTCCAAAGTCTTTATCATGGAATACTCTTAAATGTTTACTATGGCATATTCTTAAATGTTTATTATGCCATACTCTTATATGTTTATCATGGCATACTTTTAAATGTTTACCATGATATATTCTTAAATGTTTATAATGGCATGTTCTTAAATGTCTATCATACAGTACTCTTAAAGGTTTATTATGGCATACTTTTAAGAACTGTTTAGCATGGCATACTCGAGAGCAGTGGTGGTCGAGTGGTAACGGCTCCTATTTACTAACTCCCAGCAGTGGAAACATAAAAAAGGCTGATGATGATAATGGCATACTCATCAATATTTTTTATCTGTCTACAGGCCAACAAGTACGCGATGTACATAATAGTGCCCAACTCCCTGAGTGGTCTACCTCGCGTGCTGAACGACTTCAGTGACTTGCGTTTGGAGCTGAGTAACCTTCGGAAATACCAGGTGGACGTCACTCTGCCCAAGTTTAAGTTGGACTACACTTCACAGTTGGATGGAGTTTTGAAAGAGGTAAGCAGCTAAGAATTCTATTGAATGGAAGTTCCGGAAAATGTAAGGAAATTATTGCTTTACGATCTCCAGAGAGACAGATGGATTTTAGTCACTAAAAGTCTGACATTCTCACTCGCTTCCAAAAGAAAATCTGTCTGTAATGTATAAGCCTGCTGTAAGAAATTCACATCAGTTTATAGCAATCAAGTTGTACAGGTATAAAGTGAGGCCCCCCTCACTTTATACCTGTGTGGGGGATTGAAAACAATACAATTTTGCAGTAAATCATTTGCATCTGCTTGCGGCTTCACCAACGTTAAAGTCGAAAATCATCCCATCGGGACTTCCTAATTTGTATGCAAAAGGATTCTACAACCTGGTGTACCCGAGGGAGAAAATCCATTCAACCATTGAGACGTGTAATAAGCATCCAAACTTTCATATTTGTAGTAACTAGATTTAAGTAGAAGAAGACCTGAACTTCCCTGAACCCTTTGGCAGCAGTGTGATTGGCTACGAGAACACACCAACACAGACTCACTCACTTGTTTGACTGACCGACATTTTGACAATTCAAAAGTGCCTGTAATTGGTCTATTTGAAATAAACGTTTCTGATTTCTGAAGCGAAAAAGTGGTGTTCCTCGACACCGTGCTGCAGGCAGGCCAAAGAAGCCATGCAACACGTAAATAGAATAATAATAATATTTCACGACTATCACACAGCGCTGTCTAGTCCCAAGCTAAGCAGAGCTTGTGTTATGGGTACTAGACAACTGATAAACATACTTATATATTTCTAAATACATACATATTATAGATAAAGTACACCCAGACACAGAACAAATGATCGTGCTCATCTTACAAACATGTGTCCTGGGTGGGAATCGAACCCACGACACGGCATAGCAGTCAGGGTCACTAACCACTAGACCAACAGGCCTGTCATCAGAATACTAACCAGAAACCTTCTGCGACTGGGCAGGGGTAGCATGCGCTTGGTGGCGGGGACCATCATCGGACATTGTTCACTAAATAAATATTTCTACACAGTGAGTATTACGGACAGTCGTCTATCTCTCCTGCGGAACATCTGTCAATGTGTGTTCTGTGGAAATCTTAGAACCGACTGCAGGATCAGATTGGCCGCTGCAGAGATAATCTGGTCAAATGGGATACCCCATTTTTATTACCTTGACCCATCGCAAATACAGTGCTTGTGTGGAGCCCCTTCACAGGATATGCGTCACCTCCTTTCTTGCCCAGCATGCACAACTGCCTGTACCTACTACGACTTATACGAAGCCAACGACAGAGCTGTCCAGGTGGCTATTGGTCGCCAGATTTGAATTAGATAGCCACGAAAGAAGAAGAAGTTCTATATGCAGAGTATACATGGGTCAGAGGAAACTATCGCACACGTGCACCTTGAGTGCACAGCCGTCAGTGAAATACGCACACGATCCCTGGGATTAATCTGCTTCTGGAGTGAGGTGGGCTGGTTGCAATGAAAGCCGCTATGGCCTACGTACAATGATCCACTAAGGACTGAATGCGGAAACCAGACCACAAAGATATACAAGAGTAGAACAATGACGTATTTTATAGTGGTTATCATTAAATGACTCTTACCGCTTTGTGTGAAGCGCGAGGTAGTGTCAGGGTTTAACTCACTAAAACTCATTTGTATTCCTTCAGTTGCCTTTTGCATTCCAGGGCCTCGTTGATACTTTCAAATAATCTTCCAGACCTAGAGAACAATGACGCTAGCTAGACCATTTAATATTAACAAGAAATTAAAACAAGCCGGTACCTATTGGCTATGTATTAAGGGGCCGGCGACGGATGAATTTCCATACAAATGTAATACCACGCTCATTTACAGTTGGAGCATATTTCCAACATATTATGATGATATTCGGTTATAGACAATATTTCTAATATTCTCGACGTAGGAACCTAGATAAATATTGTCTATAACCGAATATCATCATAATATGTTGGAAATATGCTCCAACTGCAAATGAGCGTGGTATTACGTTTGTATGGAAATTCATCCGTCGCCGGCCCCTTAAGATTTAAAAATATTATACAAGTTTTTTGAAATATGACAGGTTTTGTAAATAAATATAACTCCGAATCGAAAACGTTTTGCATTACTGGTTAATAAAAATTAAAATAATTAAATGGTTTCTCGAAAAACCAGTTCAGAATTTTGTTTTTGTTGTTTTTGAGAAACTGGATGCATAATAACATTTAGTAGTTAGTAGGTACTGACAAAAGTGGGGCTGTTCTAAAGAGTTATTTGGCTCTGGAACACAAAGTGCAACTGAAGGGACACAGGTGGGTTTTACTCAGTTAAAGTCTGATACTCCCTCTGCCCCACCCAGAGACACAAATTGTTTCGATGATTTTACTCGCTTTGCCCCACCCAGAGACACAAATTGTTTCGATGATTTACCAATCTTAACAAACACCCATAAAAGAAAATATAGACATGTCATCCGGTGCCTTCTTCCATTCGCGCTCGTCAGGTCATGGTTCTAAGGCACTGTGCAAACGGAGATACATTTTGTTCCAGTTAACGACACCGAATACTTTTTGATCGTCATGACGATCAAAAAGTATTCGGTGTCGTTATGTGTTAAGTGGAAGCAACTGGACACAAAAAATGTTTACGTATGCACAGGGAGTTTTTTTTTTAAATTGAGATTTAACTAGTGCTTGACTGCGATCCCACCTGATGGTAAGCAGCGATGCAATCTTTGATGGTGAGGCGCACTAGTTTATTAAGAGCCTATTCACTCTAGCCTTCAAGACACCCAAATTATAATCGGACGGGAAGACCGCAGCAGGCAGACTGTTCCAGTCCTTCGACGTACGCGGTATAAACGACGAGGCGAAACGCTTAGTCCGGACCGTAGAGGTTTCAACAACGTAAGGGTGAATATTCGCCGTACGTCGGGTTGTCCGAATGCAATTCCTGCGCACACTCTCCAAAATGCATCCTGTAAAACACCGAAAGGCTGGCTACCCTACGCCTATGCTCAAGGCTTTGAAGGTGAAGTGAATGATTTCGTACTGGTTCTCATTTGGAAATCAAATATTCATCGGTAGCTAGTATTTTTAAAAAGAGAAACGTTTGCGCCCTGCTTAAAATCATTCTGAAATACTAGTGACATATGTAGGGCAACATAATAGCGATATATGACACGCAGTCCTTGAATTTTTTGTCCTTCACTTTCAATTTCGCTACATTTACCAAATACTGATATTTCTCTTTCTTGTCCAAAACCTATTTCTTGCTTCAAGTAAAGAAGGTCCTTTTTAACACGCTTATATTAGCTTCACCTGTGTTTGTAATCAACGCCTTTGAGTTCGATTTTGACCTACTTTGGGGGATCAGATTTTCTTTAAACTTTGCATACCCATCAAAGACCGGTGACAATACAATAATCCGTTTTTTTTTTAGTGAAAAATAAATAGTTTAAAAAAACTAAAAAACACGCCTATAGCATATCAAACTAAAAAGTGTTAAATAAATGAACGAAAAATATTAATATCATTGTGAAAAACCGGCCAAGAGCGTGTCGGGCCACGCTCAGTGTAGGGTTCCGTAGTTTCCCGTCCGTCACAATAAGTGTACCCACTTATGGGTTTAAAAAAATGCTTGCATATACGATTATACTACAAACTTAGTCCAGAAATTATTTTGTAGAACCTTTTTATCTTTTTGTACAAAAACTGTTCTTTCCATCAAGTTCAAAATGATTTTCCTAGAAAGTCCTTATAAAGTTCTACTTTTCAGATTTTTTTCATATTTTCTAAATTTATGGTTCAAAAGTTAGAGGGGGGGGGACACATTGTTTTATACTTTTATAGCGATTATTTCCGAAATTACTGACATTATCAAAAAATGATTTTAGTAAACCCCTATTCATTTTTAAATACCTATCCAACGATATATCACACGTTAGGGTTGAAATTAAAAAAAAATCACTTCCCACTTTACATATAGGGGGGCTACCCTAATAAAACATTTTTTTCCAATTTTTATATTACCACTTTGTCGGCGTGATTGATATACATATTGGTACCAAATTTCAGCTTTCTAGTGCTAACGGTCACAGAGATTAAGCGAGGACGGACAGACAGACAGACAGACAGACAGACAGACATGGCGAAACTATAAGGGTTCCTAGTTGACTACGGAACCCTAAAAAAGCGTGGGGTGCTCGATTTACGAAAAATATAGCACAAAGCGCCCCACGCTTTTTTCACAATGATATTAATATTTTTCGTTCATTTATTTAACACTTTTTAGTTTGATATGCTATGAAAGCGTGTTTTTTAGTTTTTTTTTTTCGTTAGTGGTCACTAAACGTAGTTGCATTTTTTAAGTTACACAAAAAAAAAACCAATCAACTTTCATTTATTTATTCGATAAAATTAATTAAGTACGTTATATTGAATTCTTCGAAAAAACAGCAAGAGAAAGTTAAACGGCGAAACACTACATAATAAAAATAAATAAAATTATAAAATTTTTCTCTTCTAATTTTATCATAACCTTCTTTGCAGTTGGGAATCAGATCAGCTTTTGATGTAACGGCCTCCTTACCCGGCATTACTCGTGGTCAGCTGTTGGACCAGAGGCTCATGATATCTAAGGTGCTGCAGCGATGTGGTATTGAGGTCAACGAACTTGGAAGCGTTGATTATTCTGCGACCGGTACGTAAGCTGGTATTTATTATTCCATTCGTAAGTTTTTTCTGGAGCAAAACTGGAGTGCAGAAACATGGAAATTCCTAATTGAGGTAAATTAAAGATTCGACGTAAATTCAAGTCCTCAGAACGGTTAAGTTTTAAGGAATTTAGTTTACCTCGAATCTTTCCAATTACCTCATAAAGATAATAAATTCATGATGTGCATATTATATTTCTACTACCTGCTTGTCTGGTATATGACCCCCTTTTTACGGGGTTTGAGAAAAAAAAACCAGACTTATATCACTTGTTGTCTGTGTACTATAAATTTATACATTAATGTATTTTTCTATCAACAGAAATCGCCCGGGTGGATAAATTTGGCGAAGACATGGAAGCCAATGCGGAGGTAGTAGCCAACAGACCTTTCTTGTTCTTCATCCAGGATGAAGAAACGCGACAGTTGCTCTTCACCGGTCGTGTGGCCGACCCATCCCTGTCTGATGGGGCCTTCAAACTATAATCTGATGATGATAATTTTGATGATAGTTAAACTTTGATGGATTTTTTTCTGTATAATTTCGATAGCCCCTTTTCGGCCTACCACGCGCTGACGGTGAAATATATCCACTCAGTGCGGCGTTGGGCCCATATAGGCCCACCGTCCCACCGCCGCACAGAGCGAGCGCCCCGCCATTTAGTGTTGTGTTATCTAATGTAGCGTGCGTTCGATACAATCAATGCTGGCAAGCAATAAAAGAAAAATAAAAATTTTTGAAAACCGAGTAATTCGCTCAGTTCTTGATAATGATAGTGACCAGCAGTGAAGAAATATTTTCCATTAATAGTACTTACCGAAGCAAAAAAATAAGTTAAAAAAAAAAATATTGCAGGAAAGGCAACCAAAGCCTTTGCATGACATTTTTTAAAGACAGGCATATTAAGTAAATAAATAATTTTTTAATTTTTTACGATAATTCTGTTTTATTTTCGATATTCCTTTATTTTTGTCTGTCCCATCACTAAAAAAATACTTTATAGTGCGGCTCAGGTCGATATCGGCCTGCCACTTTCCCTGGTTTATTTTTCATTTCCTGTTAGGTAGATCCAGTGGCGAATCAAACCTAAGGAAATTGGGTTCAAGCTTTAGAATAAGCTAATAAAACTAGTACAAAAAATTTTTATATCGAGTTTTCGCAAAGTTATAGCATTTTAATCTACCCTGGCCCTTGTGGGTCGAGAATGACCTACCTCGCACTGGCTGAAATATCGTTGGGGGCACATTTCGACCCGCGGCCTCACCGGGAGAAGGTTTATGATTTTACTTGCTGCTAAGATGTTAATACGCAAATATACGATGATTGTGATAATTAACTTTACTTTTATTTTACTATCCTGTGCGTGGGGATACACTTCACTTCCTGCACATACAACGTGTGTCACAACTTCAAGCAGTTGGAATATAATGGACTGATTACGATATCAAGAAGAGGCGTTCGACGTGTCTGCAGTCTTCAGACGATACGTGCATATATCGGCTGCTCAATAGACGGATCTCGAAGTGTTCTGGAGTGGCGACCAGCGTTGAAGGCCTCTCACAAGGTGGACCGATGACCTCTGGTGGATGCGAGACGCACAGGACCGGTGTGGTTATGGCGTCATTTAGGGGAGGCCTATGTCCAACAGTAGACGTCCTTCGGTTGTAATGAAATGATGATTGCGAACCATATCGCAATCATCATTTCATTACAACCGAACACACAGTAGTGTCACAGAAGACAGACAATAGGGTGTTGGGGTAAAATTTGTAATAAACCATGGTCCAGCAGTAAATTCTGATAAACTGACTCAGTGGAATTAGTATGTACGTTTGGATTGAGGAGCCACTTCATGATTTTAAAAGGAAACTCACCCCTTATTTAGTAGGAAAGCAGATAATTTTGTAGGCCAAACCCCGAAATTTGTAGTAAAACATATCCAAAGTTATATCAATTTTAAAGTGGCTCCTCAATCCAAACGTCTGAACTGAGGAGCCAGCTGGAACACCGAGAGTACTCAATGAATATTATTGAAAATTTTGTATCATTTAGTAGTAATTGTGTATAGTACCTACTAAAAATTGAGCCTAACACTGTTGATATTCAAGAACATACAATACTTTTAATGTGGCTCCTCAATCTATACACAAGAGCGTGAATTTACATGAAAGTAATTGGTCAATTTATAATTCCACTGCAAAAAACATTTAGTAGTAAGTATGTTTGAATTTGTAGCATACAGAGAAAGTAGTAAAACTGATTAAATTTAGTAAATAAATGCATTTTATTTGGCTCCTCAGTCCTGACGTTTTACATAATAAATAATTGATTGTATGTGCCTGATATCACAATGAAATCAAAAACCAAAAACACTAACATTTAGTATAAATGTCTACTAAATACATATGTACAAATCAAAATTGTACATATTCGGTATTTGATAAAAAAATACTTCTCAATATTCATTTAGAATTTGCTATTAAGGGTGACCATGTTGTGATTGTACTTGGGACAAACGGTCAAACTAGGTAAGTCCATTTTTGTTAAATTAGGGAAGTCATGCCATCTTCTTTTCCAAAAACCCGCAGTATCACGAAACAAAATTCTTTGACCAGTGTGTGTAGCCAGTTATGACTCACTCACAATGAATCTTTGCGGTTTACTATAGGCCTCATAAGAAAACTCAAGTCACCCAAAGGCCAATGAAGAAGGCTGTGCTTGGAAGTTCTCAGCAGCAAATCGAGTTAAGAATAAAGTCGGAACTTAAGGGGAGGTCCAACAGTGGACCTCTTTCGGCTGAAATAAAATGAAAAAATAAATGAAGTTAAATGAAATCACGATAAGTATTTTTGAAATTTAATTTTTAACAACTCGACATAGTAGGTAGGTACAGAGATTCTTCATATGTTTTGGGTTTAAACGTATTCAGAACAAGGTGTAAAGTCCTACAAACTGTCCAATCAAGTTTAACTAACAAAATTATGTATGGAGAGGCTGATTTTTAGGGTTCCGTAGCCAAATGGCAAAAAACGGAACGAACGGGCCCCTACGGTTTTGTTGACATCTCCTTGAGGTGCGCATGGAATACTATGCACCGTCGATGACTTGGGCTCGGTCTGGAAGATTACCGGACGGTTGCTAGCATTACTGTTAAGCAGAAAGAGGCGACCGCTTACCACTCCTCCTTGCTCCGGAAAATTGTTTGTACCAAGGCTGGAACCTTCCGAACTTAGGTAAAATGTCCGGTAAAGACCTACGTCATGCGCAAGGTAAGGACGCCGTGTTGTCTTTCTCAACGTTTCGCTTTACTGCCAATCCTGTGTAATACTGACAAAATAGTGGATACCTTTTTGGAGGAATGGGAACAGAGAGTAAAGTCCCGCAAACCTCCGTTGAAAAGGGAGGATACTCCGACCAGACAGGTGTTATGGTCTGGTGGGCGACTGCCCGATAGATGATTTCAGGCTGTCGTATATGTTCAAATCGCGCGGAGAACTTTGATTGCGCGATGCAGGATTTCGTACTTTCTTTGTAGTTCTTATGTGGCGCCATAGATGTCGCTACATCACTCCCCTCCGGAGATCGGAGATCGATGGTTCTTGATGCGCGCCAGGCCAGCGAAGGTTGGTTCCAGTGGGTCGGAACCGATGCCGCATAGTTCTCGGTGAGTCGGAACTGTCTGCGGTGATGCCCCAGTGAGTCGGGGTGTTGCTATCCCAGTGAGTCGGGATAATGCCCCAGTGAGTCGGGGTGGTGCTGTCCCAGTGAGTCGGGATGATGCCCCAGTGAGTCGGGGCGGTGCTGTTCCAGTGAGTCGGAACGATGCCCCAGTGAGTCGGGGTGGTGCTGTCCCAGTGAGTCGGGATGATGCTGCAGGCTCCAGTGAGTCGGAGTAGTGCTGCTGGCTCCAGTGAGTCGGAGCGGTGCTTGTGCGACGTAGGGCTTGACTGCTGGCGTCGACCAGGAGAGGTTCTTCATAGCTCTTCATGTGACTGGCCGAAAGTGCGGTGTGCCAAGCCAAGGTCGCTGATGAGGCTGAAGGTGATGACCAGGTATGACCAGGTAGGCATGCTGGTGGTCAGGATACCCTCTATAGCGTGCTGGCTGTATGGCTCGCTGCTCGAAAGCTTGAGGAAGTGATGATGACGTCACGAAGTAGTAGCTGCACGAAGGCTGCGCTGACGTTCTTTGTCGAGGGTCACCAGTTTGGAGGAATGGGAACAGAGAGTAAAGTCCCGCAAACCTCCGTTGAAAAGGGAGGATCCTCCGACCAGACAGGTGTTATGGTCTGGTGGGCGACTGCCCGATAGATGATTTCAGGCTGTCGTATATGTTCAAATCGCGCGGAGAACTTTGATTGCGCGATGCAGGATTTCGTACTTTCTTCGTAGTTCTTATGTGGCGCCATAGATGTCGCTACACCTTTACCAAAAAAAACAATGTTTATGCAGCACAAATCCATACATATTATTTCTATGGATACAGGAAAATAGTGCAATTAACACATACAGCCATGGTTTTCGAACAAACGATAATCCAAATCAATAATAAGTATCGACATAAATTTGCAGTTTTGTGCTTCTATGCCATGAAACAAAGATTGTCTTAGTAAATAATGTATTCATGGTCACCTTTCAAAACCATGTCATAGGAAATGAAAGAATAGCTAATAACTTCGTAGATATGTATTTTTTTAAGGCGGGGATTATACGTACATTTAGTAGAATTTTATACTAAATATAGGTGTTTTTTGTTCCAAATTTCATCACAAGTGTAGTAGATTAGAGGCCAATTTATTTACCGAGGCATCTCAATTGAGGAGCCACATTAAATGTGCTATATCTCCTGATCCACTCATGTTTGATATCCGGTTCTTATCCTACAAATCTAATATACTTACTACTAAATGATAACGAAATTGCGTATCGATTGAAGTAATGCTTTTCTGAAAAATGACGGGTCATGTGTATAGATTGAGGAGCCACATTAAAAGTATTGTATGTTCTTGAATATCAACAGTATTAGACTCAAATTTTTAGTAGGTACTATACACAATTACTACTAAATGATACAAAATTTTCAATAATATTCATTGAGTACTTTCGGTGTTCCAGCTGGCTCCTCAGTTCAGACGTTTGGATTGAGGAGCCACTTTAAAATTGATATAACTTTGGATATGTTTTACTACAAATTTCGGGGTTTGGCCTACAAAATTATCTGCTTTCCTACTAAATAAGGGGTAAGTTTCCTTTTAAAATCATGAAGTGGCTCCTCAATCCAAACGGACATGAATTAGTTGACTCAGTAACTTGTAAAAAATTATTGAGCAGGAAGCTCAATTGCATTACAATATTGCACTACATTACTCAGAGTGCTCGAGAGACTTAAGGTTTTTACTATAACCTATCTATATAAAAGAATCAACATTACACAAAGGAAACGTCAAATGTCAATAAATAACCCGCCCCTGATCGTTCCCGGTGCAAAGGTGCCCATAACACTCGCCGCATTACCTCGCTGAATAGCAATGGCCATTCTTTGCACCAAGAACGACCTGGACCGGGAGTCACCCGTTGCCTCACCGAGCCTACGGCCCAAATCCCGCACAAAAGACCTCGCCTCCGTACTCCAACTGCCCAGAGTCTCCACAGCAACCGGCACAAAATGGTAAAGCTGCTCCAAGGCAGCGTACTTCAGCCTTTTTTTAGAGCAGGCGTCTTCAGCGGCGGCAGAAGCAGTGTGCATGGTGCGACTCAGGTGACTGGCGGCGACAGTGCTGACGCAAGTTGCGTCCCAGATCAGGCACTTCCCGTTCTTCCATGGTACCAGAGTCAGCCCATCCGGCCTCTTACCATCAGACCTGCTAAGACCTGAAGGCTCAAGCACGCAGGGGATGTTTGCCGATATAAGGGCTCTACGGACTTATCTATATTAAGACAATATTGTTTTTAGTTTATGCGAAACCAGAATATAGTTTGTTCAGAATCAGTAGGTAACTGAATGGATTCCAATAGTTTTTACACCATGTTATATTTAATCCTAAAACCAGGGAGGAGAACCAGACTGTTTTAACACATTCAGACCAATACCTCATAAGTAGGTATTTGGTATTCGACGGGAAAATCTTCATGTGGCCACCGGTGGTAGATCAGCGCTTTGTAAACTACCCCTGATGGGGTGTACCAACGGTAGACACACACAATTAATTATGTATTCTCTTTCTTTCTAACAAGCGGTAGTCTTTATCAACTAAGCGGTAGACCACGAAAGAGATGGCGGGACGAACTGGATGTCAACCTTAATAATTGGAAAAAGGAAACGAGGTATCTTGATCGTTGGAAGGAATGGAGGGAAGCTTTTGTCTGGCAGTGAGGCAATTAGGGATTATTACCAATAATAATAAATAAGCCATTAATCCTAATACAAGGTGGGCTGTTTTGTTCCATCATTAGTCTAGGGTGACGAGGCCAACAATGGTACATCCTGCCAGGACAGTAAATACTCCGTGTCCAACGGTGGTACACACGGGTCTCAACGTGCTAATGCAAATCAAATTTGGATCTGCGAGGATCATAATTATCTGCCGTAGACAGCCTTTGGATGCCATTTTGTGAAGTTGGAACTTTATGAGTACAAGAACCGAAAGGAGAATAAGACTATATTTTAAGCTTTGGAATCTTTTTCATGAATGCATGACAAATGTTCGAAACTTTAAGAAAGAATTAAACCTCTCAAGCGAGTGGTTGAGAGGTATAAGTAGCTACCTATACATAGGCTTTCAATTAACTTCAAGAAACAATATCTGAAACCATAACTATTGCATTAAGCTTTACCCATAATTTAAATTCTTATCATAAACTATAAAAGATGTAAACGATATCTTTTATAGAAAACAACTAACAAAAACAGCAACCTGTTTCAATTAAAATATTAAATTAAACGTAAATACCCTCAGCAATAACTTGTTTTATGTTTAAAATTAAAAGGTCGTATGTATTAGTCATATTATCTTCGCTGACGTCACTCATGTATCTTGCAGGTTTCTTTAGCAATACAAGTCAGTGTGTTTGTTTGACGACTTACTTGTGGTCGTCTATCCATCGGTCAACGTCGTATACCGGTTGTGTTATTTTATTATGTAAATAGTTGCAAAAAGCTTGAAATATGCGTCTCACAATAGCTGCTGGTAAGTCGTTTTAAATTGTTGGAACTAAAAAAACATAATTACCTTTTTTTGTACTTCTAGCTTCACGCAGTGTGAAGAAGTTGAATTGTGATTTTGTTTCTGTTTGTGATTTAAAATATCTAACATCATAATACCTGTCTATATCCTGTTATTTGATTTCGGCGTGACATGTTTTATATTTCTATTTTGACCTGACAAATGTTACGATATCTCTTACGCTGGTATTTGTTGTACGGATATCTGCACTATCCATTTCTTCTTTCTTTATTTCCTTCTTATTTATATTAGTAATTTGAATTGTATTTATTTATCTATTACTGGTATATATTGAAAGTTTAATGTTCACCGCTTCTCAATGGAAATATAGATCAATTACTATGTGTTGAATAATAACAAGTTGAACCTTGAGCCTTTTCCTTGTAATTAAAGTTAGTACTGTTGATCTAGTAAATAAATACTTCCTATATGGTCACACGTACAATATGTTGTGCATTCAACGTTTTAATGTAAAAGATGATAGGAAATAGGTATTTAACGAAACGACCTTAATCATTATCCTTATAAAAGAAACCGGTATCGACTAGTGTATTAGTTTTAACGGTGATGCAAATCGAAAATATTTGTTAGATTTCTGAGAATTTTTTTATATTTGACTATGAATGTAAAAGGAAAAAAAGATAATGCTTCTGACGTTTGGTAATGTAATTAAAGGGATGAATGTAAGGTGATCAACAAAAGGTCTAGGATCCACAAGATATATGTCACAAGCGTGGTAAAAGATGATAAATCGAGATAGGATAAACACCCACGCGCGCCTCAAGGAGATGTCAGCCACCGTAGGGACCCAGCAGGGTCGAAGCCTACTGGGGCCATGGGTGATGTGAAAGAGATCCTCGGGCCCTGGAGCTAAGGCAAATAAGGAACAGGTGTGGGTTTTAGTCAGTATAAGTCTAACACGAAAAGGCAAACAAGATAAACACAGATGATGAGTGATAAACAATTTATGGCAGAAATACCTAGCCAATCACAATAATAATATTAAAGCGAAAGTTTATATGTATGTGAGTGTATTTGTTACTCCTTCAGGATCAAATGGGTGAATGGATTTGGATGAAACTTGGCAAATGGGTAGATTATCTCGAGAGTATGTTTCCTTGTACATATGTCAATTTTTATGATGATATAGTTACTAGCGGAAGCTAGTTACAAATAAAATAGATTAGGGACAAGGTGATGATGATAATTTTGCAGTAGTAGTAAAAACTATTCAGTTTCTAATCTGAACACTGACGATCCCAATCAAAATATTATAGATTTACATCGGAATCAATCGGACCTAGCTGAACACAAAATGTTCTTAACATACATAAAGCATTGATCCGAAGACAGAAAACCTATTGAATTTGATTTTATTGCCTAAGTATGATAAGAACACGTTTTGTTTAGAGATACATAACTACCTATTTAAGTGTATTATGTTTATACTTAGGTAAAAAATAATCACATAACAATTTCAAAAAAACATCAAAGTGTGAAATAGTAGATACATTATGATATAAGTGTGTAATGTTAGTGATTACCGATGAGGCGGTATTTAGACCCGAGCCGTGGTGAGGGTCTTAAGAGAGCCGAGAACGGTAAGAAATGAATAAACGGGGGTAAATGTAATATGATTATGGCGGGGGAGCCGTTGAACAATAAGGTTTTAACTACATTATAGCACTAGTGCGTAATGGTAATAAAAATGTCACAGTTTGGTAACAAGGGCCATTATGTATCTAAGTGCAGTGCAATAAGAGTCACTTTCTGAGCAAATGTATTGAAAAAAAGGTTATGGTTCGTAGATAAATCAGGCCTATCTTTATTGTCAACAAATATAGCTGTGTTTTATTAAGTATATAATTTTCCTCATTTCAGTTTTAATCTTCGCATCATTCTTTAGTTTGAACTGTTCGGTCGAAACTATAAATTCACGTCTAAACTATTTCGATATCGACCTCCTCCGATATGTGGCTGAAGGCAAGCCTGGTAACGTGATGGTTTCTCCAGCCAGCGTCAAATCGACCCTGGCAATGATATTGGAAGGTGCTCAGGGAGCTACTGCTGCTGAAATCCAGACTGCTTTAAGACTGACACCCAATAAAGATGATTATAGACAAGAATTGAGTGCGCTTATGAAGGATTTACAGGTAAACAAAAATGAAAATCTGTAAAATAGTAATGTTTCAATCAAAACGGGCTTAACGACGGATGGTTGGGTTATTTTAGACAGGTGGCTGGGTATTCCAATACTGTAAACCAGACTTTACCTAAAAATACGAAGTTAAATCTGGTTCGAGGATGTCGTTAACGCCTTTTTAAATTTTTGTTTACTAACGGTGTCGCAAGTTTCAATACATGGCTTAGGTAAGTATATCTGTAGCCTGATTCACGTAAAATCAAACAAGCCAAATATCGTTGAAGTTTTATAATCGTTCGATCGAAGTCCTATCCAAAAGCGGTATTCACGATTTATCGACTTATGATAATGTAATACAGTTTTTTTTTAAAAATCGGTGTCGTTCAAACTCGATGATGTGAATACGGAAATAATCTACGACTAAATCGCTACGATATCGTTACGGTTTTCATTACGTGAGTCGGGCTACTGATCTGATCTAGGTGTCCATTTTTTCTTCTTCTTTGGTGTCCCTTCAACGACGGTATATCTAATATTGTTTGGCCAAAACTGTGGGGTATTATAAAACATTAAAGACTTGCAAATTTGCTTTGCGCTAATTACTGGAAGCAAGTCGTAAGGCAGTAAAAGAGTTCATTACATTACTGTGTTCCAGTAACTCACTTTCTTTATCATTAATTATTTCCTAATATTTACCGAAATCAATTACAGGTGAATACATCCGGTGTGACTGTCCAAAATGCGAATGGTTTGTTTGCATCAAGAAAACTACCACTCAAGAAAGAATATGAGAAGATGGCGAAACGCCTGTATTTCTCCGAAGTAAACAATGTGGACTTCAATGATCCTCGAACTTCTGCCGACATCATAAACGGTTGGGTGAACTACAACACTAAAGGGCTGATCCCGAATATTATCGATGAAGGTAATTTAACTGATAGGTACGCCAATTTTTGGAGTTGGAAAGTTGTGTATATTTTTAAATCTATTAATTTCTTACATGACTAAAACAATATAATAAGTTAGTAACTTACACATAAAACTGGCTTTCGACTTTAGGGTAAGGTGAGATGCCGGTCAAATGTGAGCCTCAAAATAATACTAATAATCAAAAGGAAAGATTATCAAGTTGAAAGATTTTGCTAAATGGCGAATATGGAAAAAATAAATTATGACAAAAAAAGGAATGTCATATATTTTAAGAACAATAATTAATTCAAATAATATTTTCTTTTTTTACAACATTCCAGCGACCATCACGCCACAAACCGAGCTTCTAGTAACAAACGCACTGTACTTCAAGGGCCTCTGGCAACATGAGTTCGAACCTAAGCTGACGCATGCCGACTGCTTCTACAAAGATGGTGTCTGTAGGAATGTAGCCATGATGGAGTTGGACGCAGAGCTCAATTATGCATATATAGAAAACCTAAGAGCACATGCTCTGGAACTGCCGTACCAGGTAAAATAAAAAATTGATCACTTAGATATGAAACTGATATAAATTTATATGAATCATTTGATAGAAATCGGTAGTCATAGTAATAGAATGCGATGCAGAAGAATGAGGATAAAAAGGCTAGGAAAAATTTAAGCATAAATGTGATCCATATAGGGGAAGGTGGTCTGAGACGGCATAGCGGCTGAGATGGCACAGTCTCAATATCTTTGGCATTTGTAGTCCAGTGGCGCCCTCACATACACCCGTGCGGCCCTAACGGAAACTCGCCGCGACAAGCCGCCCGCCAGTGCGCGACATCAATCGAGGCGGTCACTACGTCAGTTTTGGTAAAAATTGCTCTCGAAAATTTTTAGTTTTGCTGAATTCAAACCGTGATTACAGGTGTTCTCCATTATCTAACAGGTAACTATCAATGTTTTCTTTTAGAGTAGAGTGTGAAAAAATATGTTGCAATAAGCAAAGTTACGTAGCTTGTCAAACAAAATAAATTCAATTTATTTTCTGGATTATGTACCTACCGGGTGAGATGGCATAGGATGTATGCCATCTCACCCAATGTGTATGCCATCTCACCCAAAAAGCGATGCTGAATGTTGAAATAATTTTATTTTGCTAGTAAAACATAATGGGTAAGTAGTATATTTTGTAAGGTATTTTTAACAATAGGTAATTAGTAAAAATATGTACCTATTTGTTTTAGAAATGGCGCCATACATTCGTAAAACGACAAGGCAAAGTTGGGATGAAACAAATATGAGAGACGCAATTGCAGCCGTCCGTAGCCAGAGAATGGGTTGGCAGATGGCAGCAAAGGCATACCAGGTTCCCGCTACTACGCTCCGACGTCGAGCAGAAAAAGGAGAAACGTCTAAAGGGTATTTAGGTGGGCATAAACCTACATTTAATTCAGAACTCGAAAGACAAATTATTGCGCATTTACAAGAGCTGGAGGTGCGTTTTTTTGGAATGACAAGGACTGATTTGAGAAAACTTGCTTATCAAGTAGCTGTTGCTAAGAAACTTCCCCATAGATTTTCTTCGGAAAATGAAATAGCAGGTCTGGACTGGCTGCGAGGGTTTAGGAAACGAAATCCGTCCATATCACTTCGAATACCCGAAGCCACATCGGCAGCCAGAGCTCGAGGATTCAACAAAGTCCAGGTAAAAACATTTTTTAAATTGTTGGTTGATGTAATGGAATTGCACAACTTTGAACCCCATCAAATTTGGAATGTTGACGAATCCGGGTTTAGCACAGTGCCATCACAAAACCCGAAAGTCTTTGCGACAAAAGGTAGAAAACAAGTAGGGGTATTAACCAGTGCTGAAAGAGGCCAACATTATACTACGGTTTGCTGCGTCAATGCCCTGGGAAGCTTCATACCTCCAGCATTCATTTTCCCTCGCAAAAATATGAAAGCAGAACTTATGGACCATGCTCCTACCGGCGCTGTTGGATTTGCCCAGGAAAAAGGATGGATGAATGGGGCGGTATTCCTTAAGTGGTTGCAGCATTTTGCTAAATACGCAAAGCCGTCGAAAGAAGCCAAGATTCTGTTACTTTTAGATGGACACTCCAGTCACAAAAACTTGGACGTATTGACGTATGCAAAAGATAACGGAATCATCCTATTCTGTTTCCCCCCACATTGTACACATAAAATGCAACCACTTGACGTTAGCTTCTTCGGCCCACTTAATACATTCTACAATCAACAGCTGCATATTTGGTTGAGGAATCATCCAGGACGAACAGTTACACATTTCCAGGTGGCTGAGCTGTTTAAGGAAGCTTATCTTCGAGCAGCTACGGTTAGCAATGGTCAAAATGGATTTGCTGCAAGTGGCATTTACCCTCTGAATGAGAATATTTTCCCAGAGTGGATGTTTGCACCTGCAGATGTTACTGACAATGATCTTGGAGATTCTTCTGTACCTATCTTACCAGACAATGCCAGAAATGAGGAGTCTCAGGATCTCCAGCTCCAGCACCACGACGAGGCGCCACCTTTAGATGCCCAGACCTCCCACCCGAACGATCAAACTGAGGAAGAGCCTCCAGTACCTCAGATAAATGACGACACTATGGCAGGGCCTTCAGTGCCTACGAGCTCCCACGATCAAATTCATTCAAGTCTAACAATAGCAGATATTTCACCTTTGCCTAAATCTTCACAAATAAAACGATCTGTTCATAAGAAAGGTAAATTCGGGATGCTGAATGCATCACCAGACATAGCATTACTAAAAGCTGTCGTTGCTGAAAAAGAAGCAGCCAATATGAGAAAATCTGCCCGACAAGTTAAGAAAAGAATCGTGTTGGCAGTTTCCAGTGATGAGGAAGAACCGGTCGCCTCAGACGATGAAGACCCATCCTGCATATACTGCAATGACCCCTGGAGTCATTCTCGCTCCAGGGAATGGTGGCTTCAATGCCAAGTCTGTCGCCAGTGGTGCCACGCAGAATGCATTGGGTTACCAAAAACGGCCAAAAATGTAATCTGCGATGTTTGCAAATAAGCAGTTTGGTATATGCCATCTTACCTACAGGGGTTGGGTGAGATGGATTTTCAAAATATTTTAATATTGAATTATTATCCAAAGAAAAAATTGTTTTATTTCGTTTTGTTGATTGTTTTTATGTTGTTAATAAACCACTTTTTAATACAAAATTGCTATTTATTTCTATTTAGTTACGAGTTTCCTAAAAATCAAACTTTTCAAAATCTATGCCATCTCAGACCACCTTCCCCTAATTGTATGTACGCAAAAGCAAACGGTAATAGTTTTAGAACAGGTAAAGACCAAACTAACAACTGATGAACTGTGTCAAAGATGAATGGTTTAAAAAGGCTGCGAATACTGTAGTGACGTCGAATAGATGTAGATTGATGAAGCATACATGTTGCATGATGCATTATATATGTCACCCTTAAATAAATCAAGAAAAGAGCGACATATTACAATGATGACAAATTGTTTACAAAATGTATGAGTCATAAAATGAATGCACATATAGAAGAAATTTCCATTGACATTGTTAGTAAAAGAATATTATGCTTTCGAGATAGTCCTCTACGGTTTAGTACGCATTATTTACGTACAATATGCAGTTAAAGGTCAAATGTTTTTAAAACTTATCCACAAAATGTAAAGGAATTTTCTGGAATGTTAGTTAAGTAGCCAATTACGTTGGGGTTCTCCCTTGTTGCAGTTAGTTTAGTCACCCAGGAGTTCTTGCAACAGTTTATAGCTAATAATCATGTCTTAGTCATATTAATGTGCATTTTTTATCTCCGGGCATCCATAACGCATTCACACATTATAAAACCTATTTAAGTTATATTAAATTGATTCCTAAGTCAAACAAACTTAATTATTAGGCTCTATCGCTGTCAGGTTTTTTCGTTGAGAATTTTCTCAGCAGTTGTTAAAAACGCAATATGTGTAACTTCAGAAATGTGGGCGATTTGGTTATTCATCTTTAATTATTTAAATCAAAATTCATATAATATTAAATCAAAATTCTTTTTGTTCCAGGGCAAACGTTACTCAATGATGCTGCTAGTTCCCCAAGACCGAGAAGCCGGGGTGGCTCTCATCCGTGACTTGCCTTACATTGGACTGCTGCAGATAACCAAACAGTTGGATCCAACTGACGTCATCCTAACTATGCCCAAGTTCACTGTTGAGTATAGTGACGATTTGGTTGCAGCTTTGAAAAATGTTAGTATCTTCGTTGGTAATATTGTAAATCGTTAGATACTTATTATGAAGAAAAGTGGGCTTTCTATAGACAGAGTTTACTGGTCCAGAAGACAGGTAAACGTTCATTTTCAAGTTGGACAACGATATACTGATCTTTATAGAAAAATCCAACTTCTCAATCACTCTTAGTCCTGTTTTTGCACTTTAACCGTCATAGTTACTCATAATATTGTAGAAACCATATGACCCCATATCTTTAAGAAAGAAGCTGCTTTCCGTGTCGATGCCATCTTGTCAATCGTAACGCATCGGTCGTAGTAAGTTTTCAACAATGTCGATATTTTTTATAACCAAAAATCCCTTAACATTTCAGATGCGCATCACATCCTTATTTTCAACTTCTGCAAACCTCTCAGGCATCTTCGAAGATCCCAAAGCCTCTGGTCTAATAAACAGCATGATTCATAAAGTGTACATGCAAGTAGACGAGAAAGGAACGGTTGCTGCTGCAGCCACTGTTGGGATGGTGGTGCCTCTCATTAATAATTATATAAACCTGAGGATTGATAGACCCTTCCTATTCTTCATTTGGGATAACGAGAAGGGAGTGGTGCTTTTTGAAGGAAAGATTGAAGAACCCACTGAGTTTATGGATGGTAATAATAAGTTGGGTAGCAATAAAAATGAAAACAAAAACAAGGGTAAGTCTAAATTTAATCTTTTATTTTGCCACATTTTGCTACCCTAGTTGCTTTTTGATCTTTGAAAAGATTCTGTCAAACTTAATTATGTAGTATTTGAATGGTCTCGACTTCAAATTCTTGATTCAGAAACCTAGTGGGACTTTTTTATAAATATCAAATAATTCTTTATAAATTCATTTTGTCTAATAGAAACTGGATAAAAAAGGTGTATTATCAAATGGTTATCTATTATTATTCTTGCTTTAAGTTTTTTTTTGTGAGGGATTGTCAAACTTTTACTGAATAAAACTCCTTTCAGTTACCTTTTGCGTTTCGGGGCCACGGTAACTCTTTCGAAAAATTCCGTAGATTGCTTTAGTAGTTTGCTTTGCTTTTGGGAATTTAGATTAAATTAAATAACCGGAAAGGTAATTCTCAAACTTAACGTCTCCGGTGATAATCAAAAACTTACACATTAAGGTTCAAGATATAGGGAATCAGTAGAAGTACTCTTAAGTATTAGTACAATTTTCTTAACAATACTATTTTTGTAGGTCAGGAAAATGTTTACAACGAGCCATTTGCAAAACCTGTTCAGGTTCAGTTGACCCCAGGGGGACCATACATCGGCCAGTCAATTCCTCTTCAAGAGTTATATCCTATCCATCAGTTCATAGATGGTCACAAAAACTTTTCGAACAATGGTAATTCAATAATGTTAATAGTGTAAGTGTAGTTAATAGTGTAGGTGAACATCAGAGCATTTTTCAATTCACTATTCAGTTCCAGAATTCCGAAGTTCGAGGTCTCCATAAATAATTTGTACAATGTATATTTGTTGTTTATATACCCTTCAAAATGAAGGGTTAGTATTGTAGACAAAATTCAACTGCAATAGTTAGTCAGAACTTTACTTATAATAAGAAATTTAAAGCTTCATCTACTATGACTTTTGTTAGTAGTATTTCAAAAAAGTAAGTGCGTTCAAGCTGTCGTTCTTTTGAGAATTTATTACATAATTACAAACATAAGAAATTGCCGAAGAGCTGCATTCATTTCAGTTCGACACTAGTAGACGGTATAGTTTTTGAATATTGGAAGCATTTAAATATTCGTCTCTTATCGTCGCCGTTTTCCTTAAATAAAAAAATCTTATCGTCACCGTAAACTTTCCGAATCAAAACTGCTCATTCTCCTCTTGCTTACGAGTTATTATTTTTTTCCGACATTGTAATTTTGTTTTTTCTCACACTAATTCCGATATTAAAACCATATTGAAATAAGTCAGAATTGCGAAATTTTGTTAAAACTAGAAATTCCGGAGTCCATTCGGAGTAGATTTTGAAAAGTTAAAATAAATGATTATTAGTTTTATAAAGAAGAATTGCTTGCTTTCTGACTTAAGAATTTATAGTTGAGTATTTGTTACACTCTTATTCATTTTAGCACGAATATTTCTCAATATTGATCCCTGTCAATGTTTTTCATTAAAGTAGGGCTCTTAACTATTAATTCCCAATTCAGAATCCGAGTTTTAGAAACCGGGTCAGTTGAACATGTATTTGGTTTTAATTTTAATGATGTAGCTCCACGTAATTGAGAGCAGTGGTGGCCGAGTGGTAATGGCTCCGACTTACGAGTTGTTGAGTGTGGTCGCAGGTTCAAACCCTGCCAGGCGCAATACTTTGTGTAATTTATTTAATTACCACTGCTCTCAAAACGGTAAAGGAAAATATCGTAAGAAAACCGGCATGTCCTAGAACCGAAAATTCTAAGACATGTGACATTTGCCAACCCGCACTGGGCCCGCGTGATGGATTACGGCCCATTCCCTCTCCTAGAGAGGAGGCCTGTGTCCCAGCAGTGGGAACATTAAAAAGGTGATGATGATGAGCTCTAAGTATATTGACCTAACAAGATTAATGCAATAAGTTTATTTATATAAGAATACTTTTCAAAATCAACTTTTCTATTTCAGGTCAGGAAAGTGTTAATCCAACTTTAAGTCAATGGGCTCCTGGACCTTATCCTCAGGTGATTCCCATTCAGCAACAACATCCTATCCAGACCACCGGCAACCAACCTATCAACAATCAACCAAATCAGCAAACGAACAAACCGATATCGATTGAGCAGATCCAACAAGTCGTAAGCCAACAAGTCAACAGTCAGCCGAAACAACCGATACAGCCAACTAATCAACCGATACCAGTCAATGGACCGATTACGACTCAGTCAACCACGCAAGCACCTACTACGAGCCCGCCAATTACGACAAAAAGTGAGCCTTGGTACAAGAAGTTATCAGGTTATTTAGGTTGATGTATGTTTATTAAATTTTGTAGTGTAAGGTAATGTTAAAGTTTTATGTTTTGGACATGATTTTAAATAAAAACAGTTTTTAGGACTGCATTGTTTTACTTTCTAGATGGCTGTACGCAAAACTTTTGTGGCTACGACATATTTGTTTGGTTTAGAAATGAAATTCAGAAAGAATTTTCATAGTCGGACCAGTACTTTCAGAAAGAACTCTTGTTGTCGGACCAGTACTTTCAGAAAGAACTCTTGTTGTCGGACCAGTACTTTCAGAAAGAACTCTTGTTGTCGGACCAGTACTTTCAGAAAGAACTCTTGTTGTCGGACCAGTACTTTCAGAAAGAACTTTTGTAGTCGGACCAGTACTTTCATGAAGAACTTTTTAATCCATCATACATTCTTATCTCTTTATAAAATTAGTTTAGATTTAACTGCAACTACAGTATTGCCAGCACTTAGAACACCATTAAGACTTCCCTGAATCTCGTCTTTGTTGGGACTAACTCTTTATTGGAATTGACTTTTGTTATCTAAGGTAGGAAGTAGTCAATAGTCCGATTACGAAAGCTCTTCATATTAGAAAGTTATAATATTACCGAGTATAATAGGCTAATTTTATTCCCAAAATATCTAGTTTACTTAAAATCGAATTATCAAGTGATATGTTGATTGGTTTCGCTTTCAATGGTAGGCTTATTTTAACAGATTTCAAAAAGGAGCAGGTTCCACGAGTGCGTTCTGCTGCTGTTTTTTATGTATGTCCACGGATTACTCGGTCAATTGTGAAAAAAAAACTATAAAAAAAAGTACGACTATACTTCCGAATTGGTCTAATAGAAATGTTGTCGTACAAACACTGTATTATGTAAGAAGCCTATTTTTCATGGTCAGTTATGATAGAAGAGAGTAGAGGAAAGGAAATGTCTATACGAATAGGTATGCTATTAGGAAACCTCTTGCTACGAGCGCAATGAGTAGTTTGAAATGTATGCAAATATATGTACTATGATTGATAGTAAATTTCTTTTTATTTTATACTGTTTTATTACACCTCACTCCAATCACAGTCCAATCTGTGCTCCAATACCAAAGAGTTAGTAAATTATGAGCTGATTACGTTATGTTGGACGTAAAAGACGGAAAATAGACAGGAGTTGGGGCGTCATTTGTGAAAAACTTCGCCGGTTTGAGCTTCGGCCGAGACCTACCATTTTCACAATAGCTTGCTCTATAATCAAAGAAAACTGTTCCAACCAAAGCTAGCTTGAAACATCAACCACCATGTCCACCTTAGAAAACCTTTGGAACATTTTTGAACTTTTTGAAACGTTTTCAAGAAGTTGAGAGGTACGTATATGTCTACCTATAAGTTTCCTTTGCATCTCAGGAACCAAGGTCTGAATCCACATAATATAAAATCTTTTCATAAATTATAAAGGATCTAGAGTAAATCTGGTTTTGAAAATAAATAATAAAAACCATAACCTGTATCAAGTAAAATAAGAAACTGAACGTAAGTAATGGATCGTGTATAAATTAAAATTAAAGGTTGTATGTATCATCTGTTCGTTGTCGTCACACCAGCATCTTGCAAGATTCTATAGGAAAACAAGTCAGTATATATTATTTGTTTGACGACTTGCCTGTAGTCGTCTGTCCATCAGACAGTGTGGTTGTGTTATTTTATTATGTAAATAGTTGCAAAAAGACTTGAAATATGCATCTCACAGTAGCTACTGGTAAGTAATTTTAAATTGTTGGAACTAAAAAATTATAATTAACCATTGTTATTCTCCTAACCTCACGTAGTATGAAGATGTTGCTTGTAATTGTGATTTTACTTATCTATCATAATATATCTGACTATGTCCTTTTACAAAAGGTTGATGATCTTTTATTCCGACCTATCAACCATTATGTTTTCGCCGATACTATTTTCTTTCATACCTGTCCTCACACAATCCATTCCTTCTTTCTTTGGTTCCTTCTAATTCCTTTTATTCATATGAATAAATTCTATTATTACTTCTTTCTTCTTTATTACCCAGTCAAATAAAAAATTGAATGGATACTACGTTACAATTGAAATTGAGATCCATTAATATTATTACGTGTAACAACATCCTGAGAAGTTTTCTTCGGAATTGAAGCAAGGTAGTGAGCTAATGCTTCTTGCATGCAATACATACCTAAGAGTATGTTGTACATTCAACATTTTAATATAAATGATGACATATCTGTCTTATCAACATCTTCAACATGATCTTAATCATTATCCTGTTAAACAAAACCGGTATCAACTACATATATGCATTTTATCGTTGAGGCTAAATTATAAATATGTATTAGAATTACTGAGTTTGTGTGGAATGCTATGGTTGAATATGAACTTATACTATATTATAATATAATATACTTATACATATATTATAATATACTTTTTACTCGTCTTCACTTGTCGAGTTCTTCGCGGTGAATCTGATTGTCCTGAATTAGTTGCTCAGCTGGTGAGGTTGTTTGTTCCTCCTGTACCTAAACACACCGATTTTTAGCTGGTCCTTTATCGCAGACAGTGTCAAGAGTTAGTCAGTTAGTCGCCACTCGATCGTGCGCTTTCTGTGCTTAATGCTCTTCTGACTCTAACACCAGAGTGTGACTTGTTTGCTGGGAGATGGGTAGATGTGTGTCGTGAATGTCTGAGGTTTTATGAGAGGATGGATGAAAAATAAGTAAATGTTGTCTTATTTGGTTTTGTGGGATATTTTATTTTATTTTATTTTATATTAGTGGTAATATATACGTTTTCTTCTTTTTTTTTCTTGTTTCTGTACAACGCATTAGTTTAGTTAGACTGTAATAAGTAAATTGTAAATAAATAAATAAATAAATGAAGGCAGATTTAAAAAGAGAGAGAAATAATGCTTCTGTTATTTATATATTAAAGAGTTGAACGAAAGGTAGTTAGTAATAGGGATGGTTCGAAAGGTGATCAATACTGAAATACTGAGCGATAGAAAATTTATGGGAGAACACATAATTGGCCAATCGCACAAATATTATTAATGCGAAAGTTTATAATAATATGTGCATCTATGTTACTCCTCCTGCAGTCAGTTTTGTCAAGAGAAACCAAAATACCTATACACTTATGTATTTAAATAATGTATGCTATTAAAGAAACATGAATTTTATAAAAAAAATATCAAAAGAATGCAAAAGATTCTGGTCTATAGATAATCAGACGTGTTTATTGCCAGACAAATGAAAAAAATATATTTTTGGTGTCTCATTTTCCTCATTTCAGTTTTAATCTTCGCATCATTCCAAAGTTTGGACTGTTCCACTGCCATTTCAAATTCACGTGTTAGCTATTTTGATATCGACCTCCTTCGATATGTAGCTGAAGGGAAGTCTGGTAACGTGATGGTTTCTCCAGTCAGCATCAGATCGACCCTGGCAATGTTATTGGAAGGTGCTCAGGGTACTACTGCTGCTGAAATCCAGACTGCTTTAAGGCTGCCACCCAATAAGAATGAGTATAGGCAACAGTTGAGCGCGCTTGTGAAGGATTTACAGGTAAATAAAAATGAAAATTTGGTATTGTTGAAAAAAAAAAGATACTGTAAAATAGTTATACTAAGTAGAATCAAGACGATTATGCATAATTTATTTGTATTACCATTCCAAGCAGTCGTTTCAGTGGAACCGGGTTTAATGACGGAGTGCAGATTACTTTTAGAAAGGTTGCGGGAATTCCCATACTGGAAACCAGACTGTGTAGTACCTGCTAAGTTAAATCTAGTTTAAACATCTTATTAATGCCTTTTAAATGTTTGTACACTAATGATGTAGCCTTGTATGTCTCGTTACGTGACTTAAATATTGCTGGTTCAAACAAATGTTCTCCTTCTTCTTCGTACTGCTATATATGAAATTTGGTTCGTCTAAAATTTTGTGTTGTTCTGAAACATAACTTGTAACTTTGAACATGGACTCTCTTGCACATTCTTCTCCATAGAGATCTACGCTTTGGAATGTGCAAGTAGCATTATTTTTTCTGACTGACTGACTTCTAGACATTTCAAAAGTGCCTGTAAATGCTGTACTTGAAATAATATGCTTTGAATCTTTGAACTGGTAACTGAAAGCAGGCGCTACCGCTAAGAAAGATTTGATTACATTACTGTGTTCAAGTGATTAATCGTTTCGTAATATCTACCGAAATCGATTTCAGGTAAGCACATCCGGCGTATCTGTCCAAAATGCAAATGGTTTATTTGTATCAAGGAAACTACAACTCAACAAAGAATATGAGAAGATGGCAAAACGCCTGTATTTCTCCGAAGTAAACAATGTGGACTTCAATGATCCCCAAACTTCCGCTGACATTATAAATAGTTGGGTGAACCAAAACACTAAAGGACTGATCCCGAATATTATCGATCAAGGTAATTTGACTTATAGAAAAATAGTATAAGGTGAACTTTTGAAGCAACATAACAATAAACAAAATAAATCGAATTTGAATAAAATGTTGTGAGAAATAAAAAGAAAACGCACCAAATGCGAGTCGAGCTCGTACACGACTGGTTATCACGAAGCTAACTCTCCGGAAGCTGTCAGGGTATGCCGCACAAGTTCCCGGCACTTTTACCTGCTAGCAGGCATCCGGGCGCACTCTTTCAATGAGCCGACCGTCCTGGTACGGAACCCTAATAATATTTTCTTTCTTTCATTCCAGCGACCATCACGCCACAAACCGAGCTTCTAGTAACAAACGCACTGTACTTCAAGGGCATCTGGCAACATGAGTTCAAACCTAAGCTGACGCATGCCGACTGTTTCTACAGAGATGGTATCTGTACGAATGTCACCATGATGTTGTTGGAAACAAATCTCAATTATGCATATGTGGACAATTTGAGAGCACACGCTTTGGAACTGCCGTATCAGGTAAATATAAAGAATTGATTTAAATGATGGTAATAGCCCTGTTGGCATAAAATTTTAAAGCATAATATAGTTTGGCATAACGTTTTCGCATAATTTTTATTAGCTTAATAATACTGCTGCATAATATTACTCGTACTTTGGCATAATGCAAAGGTTAGGTTACGCAGTATTTATGGCAACAAGCATTATCGAAAAACGTTTATGCCTGATAATATTATGCGTAATGATCATTATGCTGAATTTCGTTATGCCAATTTAAATTATGACAATATATTTTATGCTTATCATTAGTAAACCTTAAATGATATAACTGAACCTTTCCTCCTTATCGCTATAGGTACTGATAAATCTACTAAGTTATGGTCAAAACTTAAAATAGGTAACTGAACTAAAATTAAATTCATATGAATCGTCGTCATAATAATCGCTCATCAAGGCCATGTAATGTGATGCCAAAGAATGAGGAAAAGTCGCTAGGAAAATTTTTGAGTATAATAGTCATCTGTTATCAGATATAAACATAGCTATTGGAGCAGGTGAAGATCATAGTGACGATATTACTGACGTGATGACTACTAGAGATTTATGAAGATTTAATCAATGATGGTGGATCGTTTACGGAATTCTATGATCATCATCATTTCAGCCGAAACGTCCACTGTTGGACATAGGCCTCCCCCAAGTGTTGCCACAATGAAAGGTCATGTGCGTCTCTCCAATAGATTGGATTCCCGTAATCCTTAGCAGGTCATAGGTCTACCTTGTAGGAGGCCTTCCAACGCTGCGTCTTCGGGTACGTGGTCGCCATTCCAAAACTTTTCGGCCCCAACGGTCAGCGTGATCGAATCAGGAATGAGGATATCCGCAGAAAAACCAAGATTACCGACATAGCATGAAGAATCGCCAAACTTAAGTTGCAATGGGCAGGGCAGGGCACATTGCTTGCAGAATTCTTTGATATTTAAACAAAAATATTTTTCCTTCCAGGGTAAACGTTACTCGATGATGCTGCTAGTTCCCCAAGACCGAGACGCCGGGGTGGCTCTCATTCGTGACTTACCTTACATCGGAGTGCAGCAGATATCCAACCTTTTGGATCCAACTGACGTCACCCTCACTATGCCCAAGTTCACTGTTGAGTATAGAAACGATATGGTGGCAGCTTTGAAAAATGTTAGTAGTAACCTGTATTATTTTATTGTGAATCATTGTACTTAGAAGGAAAAGTGGGGTTTTAATTTCCGTAGACGTATTCTTGAGGTCGAGACAGTTAGTCACACATTTAAGTTTCCAAAGTTAAACAGCAAGAGGTTGTATTTTATTTTTAATAGAACATTCTGTACTTCACTCACTCTTTGTTTCTGTATTCTTATTCATAGGCTTTACCTATAATATAATAATAATAATATTGCACAACTATCACACAACGCCGTCTAGTCTCAAGCTAAGTAGAGCTTGTGTTATGAGTACTAGACAACTGATAAACATACTTATATATTTCTAAATACATACATACTATAGATAAATTACACCAAGACATAGAACAAATGATCATGCTCATCGCACAAAGATTTGTCCTGGGTGGGAATTGAACCTACGACCTCCGGCATAGCAGTCAGGGTTACTAACCACTAGACCAACAGGCCTATAATACCATGAAGACCGTATAATCACATATCTTTAAGTTCTCTCTGTGTCGATGCCGTCTTTACTGGTATGCTAATTTCAATTCATCTAATTTAACTGCTGGCTTCTAATTTAAATGCTAATCCCAATCCACCTATTGTAAACTTAACCGATATTAAGCAAGTTATAAAGACTTGTGTCAATAATCATCATCATTTCAACTGAAAGACGTCCACTATCAGACATAGACCTACCCCAGGTGTCGCCACAACGAACGATCAATAATGGTTCGAGACGGCGCGAGAGAAGAATGTTTGGAAGGACTCGGGGGAGGCCTTTGCCTAGCAGTGGGACAGTAATGGCTAGAGAAAAAAAAAATTATTATCTGTCATCCTAAGTTCTCATCAGTATTTTTTGTAATCAACTTTTAACTCTTTACGTTCCAGATGCGTATCACATCTCTATTCTCAACTGCCGCAAACCTTTCTGGCATCTTCGAAGATCCGAGAGCCTCTGGTTACATTAACAGCATCATTCATAAAGTGTATATGCAAGTTGACGAGAAAGGCACGGTTGCTGCTGCAGCCAATGCTGGGATGATTGTGCCTCTTATTAACAACTTCGTTGACCTGAAGATTGATAGGCCCTTTCTATTTTTTATTTGGGATAACGAGAAGAAAGTGATACTCTTTGAAGGAAAGATTGAAGAACCCACTAAGTTTAACGATGTGAACAATAATTTTGGTAACAGTAATAACGACAACCAAAACAAGGGTAAGTTTTGATTGAATCTATTTTGTCACGATGTGACTATTGTCGATCTCTTAGTAGTTGCTTGCTTTTCGATAATTGAATAGAAACCACCAATCAGATCTTAAGATGTCAATTCAGAAACCTAGTGCGACTTCTTTATAAAACTCAAATTTTTTTTTTTTTTTTAATAAGAACAGATGCATAAAGCTTACTTATTATTTTCACTATGCTGATTATTTACTTCATGCACTCTAGACACCCCATCATCTATTTTGCTGTTTATAAATTGATATCGTAATTGTACGCAATGTGTACTGAATTAGTATATATATTTAAAAAAATTAGTACCCCAAGACTTAAAACGTACAGGTAATTGAATTATGGCTTACTATAGACTACTATAGAGCATCTCCCCAGCAACCCGAAGTAAAATTTTACGTAGTCACTTAATAGGGGTTTATTAAAATTATAATCTTATTTTTACCACTATATTTGCTAGTTATAGCTACGAGTACTTATAACATTTGTTAAAAAAATAATATTTTCCATACAAATTTTATAGAAAAGTCACGTAGTTGTATGGAAGGTTGTTAAATCACTTATCAATAAGGTTGTGCTGGGTCTAATAAATAAATTTGGAATGGCACGTCGTCCGTATTCCGTTTTTGCGGGATTGGATTGGATTCGTTATTATATATAGTGTATTTGTATTTTATAGGTATGTATTTGTATGATGTATTTTAATAATATGTAATGGTATATATTTATTGCACCTACCACAATTTGTCTCTGCATCACCCAAAGGTTGACTGGTAGAAAATGCCTTATGGCATTAAGTCCGCCTTTGTACTCTTTTGTGCATAAAGAATTAAATAAATAAATAATATCCTGTACCTACATTAGTTCCCCTAGATTGGTAGAAAAACTTGTTAAGCTATGATAAATACTTTAAATAATATGAAATCTATATTTTATTATTATAACAAGTTGCTAGATACTATTGTATTATTTATATTTTCCCAAGTTCTCGATTTTGAAGAGTTTAAATAAATTATTTTCGTTTTGCAAAGAACTTTTAGTCTTTAGTTTTCTGAACAGTTTGACGATCACAGTAGTAGACTTTATGTATGAAAACCTGTTAAATACTATGAAATTAGGGTTCTTAACTCCAAGTTCCCAATTTAGTATTTTTAGTTGTAGTGCTATAAGCAGGAGCATCGATTATGTGTCTAACTAATCCAACCAAATATGGTTAAATTTTGTATTAGATCATTTTTATAAATAAACTTTTGTATTTCAGGTCATCAAAATGTTAATCCACAGGTAGTACCATATCAGACTTTTGGCAAATGGACTCCTGGACCTTATCCTCAGGCGATTCCCAATCAACAATTTTTTTTTAATCGTCGTTAAACCATCAGCCATTAAAGCGATGCAGCTAGCGATATCGGTAGAGCCAATTCAGCCATCGATATCGGTGAAGCCGATTAAACCTTCGGTATTGGTTGTGCCGATTCAGCAAGTTGTAAGCCAATAAGCCAACAGTCAGCCAATCAGGCAATACCGTCTACAAACAAACCAACCGATCACGATCAAACCAACTACGAGGGCACGTATAAAAAGCTCGCCAATTCATAGAAAACTGTAATCTTGATCAATTCATAGATTTTTTTTAGGTTGATGTACAAAATTATGTAATTTTGATTACTATAAATTCTGTATTGTAATGTTAAAGTTTTAGTGTATGGACGTGATTTTGAATAAAATATTATATATATGTTTTATAAAACATTACATACACACAACACATTGCTTACATTGTTTTATTTTTACTGTTTTGATCGCCGTATGCAAAAAACTTTGTGGCTATAATATCTTATTTTCTCGTACCACTTACCCTGATTCCATTCTCCGACGGGTGTGGCAGACTATCTTTTTCATATAAATGTAAGAAAGAACTTTCTTAGTCGGACCAGTACTTTAAGGGCCTGCGCACACTTGAGACAAGACGTCTTGAACAGAACTGTCTGAGACGTTTTAGATAAAACAGTTTTGTCTAAAACGTCGTATATTTCGATATATCTATATTTTATCAACAGCCCTAGCGCCCCGTACCGTAGACAAAACTGTTTTGTCTAAGACGTCTCAGATAGTCTGAAACGTCTTAGACAAAACTGTTTTTTCTCAGACTTGTCTGAGTTGTCTCAGACAGTTGTGTCTAAGACGTCTTGTCTTAAGTGAGTGCAGGCCCTAAGGAAGAACTTACATACAATTTTCTATCTTCGTAAAATTAGTTTGATATGAACTGCAACTGCAATATTGCTTCTAATACTACCATTATGCCCTTTTAAAACTGTTCTTCTCAGCACTTCCGATTCCCAAAGTAAAACTCCTCATTGAAGTTGCTTTTTAATCAAGTCAAACTAATAGCCAGGCCAGTCAAACGATACGTTTAGCCTTCAAAGGATTTAATGTACGCGGGAGTTTGAAATGACGGGCGCAAAAAATGGAGACTGACGGCCCATTGATAGACTCCATGTGCTTATGGTGATCACTGCGATGGTTTTATTGAAGTATGAATCCCACACTCCCAATAGGCGTATAGAGAGGGGGGCCGAGTGGGTTGTGCCCATTACGGTATGGTCTAGCGCCCACCCCTGGTTGTTGGGCTACCGATTCTATATTTTATGATGGACGACAAAACTTCACACAAAAATCAGGTATCTCAAGGGCCAACTCCCCCCCTAAAAACTAACTCTAGATACACCAATAAAGACCAATAAATAAATAATAAGTACGACCATGTGTCAGAATTTCGAAGGCGATTGAAGTGGTTACCCGTTCGGCAGCGTCGGGATTGCCACATTCTATCTTTTCTCTTCTCTATTCTTCATAATCCCAACTCCCCCTTGTATCTCCGGGAACGCTTTGAGTATCTTGTTCCGAGAGGAAAGTCTTGTCGCTCATCATCCTCACTTCTCCTTCGATTTCCTCCCCATTCCTCTAGTCGGTACAGTGGTTCTTTTACTGTTCGAGCTGTTCGCCTTTGGAATTCTCTTCCACACTCAATAAGGGCTAGCCCTTCGTTGGACGTCTTCAGGGGAAGGATCAGGGAACATTTGTTGTATTTATGTAGTATGTTTATAAGTATTGTGTGCTGCGCACATATCTATGTAAATTATTTTAGTTTGTAAGTTTCAATTCACATAAGATAATTTGGTTTTTGTTGTGCATTTCTTAAGTTATCCTCTTTTATAAAATTTCTTGAAAAGATATTAAGGTTTGCTGTAAGAAAACCCAATTTTGGGTTAGCTCGCCTGTGTACATCGGCTTTCTTACTATGAATAATATGTAAAGTTATGTACAATAAAGAATATAAGAATATAAGACCAATAAGCCATTTGAAGGATTCCCAGAGAACAAGTAGTCTTTTTTCTGGCGAACACGCCCCTCACCAGAACAATGCGTGTTGTGATCGATGTTCACGAGTGCCTGAATGTTTTCTTGTACACTTTGAGCAAATTCGCAAGAGTTTTATTAAATATAGTTAGTAAGACAATAAGCGAGAGAGAGAGAGGGATAATTATTATTTATGTTTAAGTTTCATTACTAACAGATTACTTATAATTTTTTTTAGATTTTATCATAAATGTATTTTAAGGTTTAAGTATTATTGTTGATAGGCTGCACTTTCGCATTAAGGCCTGTAAAGAAAGTAAAGAGGTTAAATAAATAAACGACGTGTCTATTTCACAAAAAGCGTTCATTAGTTTACTAACCTGAGTTCAAATTCAGGCATCACAAACGTTTACAGTTATCGTTACATAATGGACCAATCACACAAATGCCATTGACATGTCTGAACGAAATAAAATTCCAAGGTCGAATAGTTTTTCTGTATTTTCAATATTTTTTCATGACTGATTGCTATCATTCAAAGTGGTATCAATTACCTACGTGTATGATATTGTGGCATGTTTTATGTCTATCCGGTGTGGCAACCTCGGATATTGCCTAGGAATATTTTATTATGGCTACCTTGATTACACAATACAAAGCATACAAGTACTTATTATTTATTATGGCAGATAATGCAATAGTTATTTTATGTTACATTAATGATTATGATATTTTTTACTTGCACACCAATACGCACAAAACGTTTTGGGAACACATTTATTGTGCGTATACAGTTAAGGAGTGGAATTCCCTGCCGGAACCTGTGTTTCCTGATGGCTACAACCCGGGAAAGTCAAGAGTCAAGTAAGTAAGTTACTTCTAGGTAAGTGCGCTCTATCATCGAATGCATTGTCGCTTTCCATCAAGTGAGATAGCGGTCAAGCGCGAACCTATCAACAATAAAAAAAAATGTTTTTTTTTATCCCTGACGTAATAAGAGGGGTGTTGTTTTGACCGTGTCCAAATAGACCGCAGGTTTCAAGACCGATTGATAGGTTTTTGGTTGGTGGCTCAAATCCTAGGCACAGTGGAATTCAATGGAACGTAATAGATCAAACCTTATGTATTGAATCGAACCACAGTGCTAATTTTCAGCGCCAGCCGAGACGTCGACGACACGTTGAACGGCTTGCAAGTTTTCATCTTATGGGCTAAAAACAACTTCAAAGTCAGAGTAGGTCCCGATATAGGTAAAAGGATTGATAAATTCGTCCCTCACAGCATTCGGGAAAAAAAGTATTTGAAATTTCTTCACAGAAAGCTTTTGTTTGCGCGCCACTCGACTCAAATCTTTGCTAATACTTTAATCAGCGCGTAGTCCTTCACAGAGAATTAAAATTATCCTTATGTTTATTCATTTTTAACAGAAATAAGATATTACTGGGGCGAAGTTATAAATATTCAAAATTGGCTATTATTTTATTTAAAAAGAGAAACGAATACATCAGTATTTTCGGGGTCATTAAATCATTTCAGACTATTAACATAAGTGCTTACAAACAGGCTTTAGTATCGGTATCTAAGTAGAATTTTAGCACAAACGCTCAAGTTTACACTGACCGATTTTTTTGACGTGCAAAAAATAAATAGCATCTACTTTTACTCATGAAATAATAAAACCTGTTGCGATGCGATGCGACGCGGCCACTTGAGTATTTTTTCTTGTAAGTATGTGGAACGTTTGTTTGTACAATGCGTTCCAAATGAGAATAGGATCGCCCGCCATGTTGTGACGTTACGATTTACTGTCAAATCGCGGAAAGAAATTTTTAAACATTAATTAATTTACATTAATAATTTATTTGATGTTGAGGTACCGTGTTTGTCCGATGCGTTGAATGCTTGGAAAATGTCTTGTCCGAACACGGATCTGCCCGACAACCTGGCCTCGCAGAGACGGTGGGATGTGCCGCTCTGCAGTATTATACGTAACAATCTAATTAATACGTCTTCAAATACTGCTGAGCGTGCGCGTCTGCTGGCTGTGGGGGAATGGGAGTCGGGCTTATGGCTTCAGGCACTCCCGTCATCCACCATAGGCACTATGATGGATGACGCCTCGTTTCGGCTCGCAACCTGTCTTCGCTTAGGCGCACCTTGTGTTGCTCCACATCGGTGCCACTGCGGCGAAGCTGTCGACAGTCTCGGACACCATGGCCTGTCCTGCTGCAGGAGCGCAGGCCGCATAGCTCGACACGCTAGCATCAACGATATTATTCGTCGAGCTCTTGTCACCGCCGGCGTACCCGCTGTATTAGAACCAAATGGCTTGGTACGTGACGATGGAAAGAGACCAGATGGTATGACGTTGGTACCGTGGAAGGTGGGTAGGCCTCTGGTGTGGGACGCAACCTGTGTCGACACCCTTGCGCCATCCCACATTCCATGTACGGCGGGCTGTGCTGGCGCTGCCGCTGCGGCTGCTGAGAACCTTAAACGGCGCAAATACTGTAATTACCTTATTGGTAATTACAGTTTTGAGCCGTTTGGGGTCGAAACGCTTGGGTCATGGGGTCCGAATGCGCGTCTCCTTTTTAAGGAAATTTCTCGCCGACTGATCGACACCTTGCGTGACCAGAGGGCTGGCTCGTTCTTCGCTCAAAGAATTAGCATTGCCATTCAACGTGGTAATGCTGCCAGTCTTCTGGGCACATTCCCGGATGACAGCGATGTGGAGGAGTACTTCGACGCCTGAGTGCACTTTGTGTTTTTGTGTTTTATTTATATACGTTAGGTATTTATTTAGGTTTTAGTATAAATAGTTTAAGTTTGTTTGTTTATGTAGAATCTTTTGATTAATTATGTTTAATAAATATTTACCATTTAAAAAAAAAAAAAAAAAAATAATTTACGAAAAATTTAATTTATTTAGGAAGTGTTAAAGAAAAATGTTTAATCAGAATCCAGTTCTTCAATTTTATTCATCTCGAAGTTCTTCAATTTCGCCAAAATTTCTTCGATTTGACAGTACGACGAGACGTCAAAACATAGGAATCAGTCCTATTCTCATTTGGAACGCGTAGTACTGACAATCACTTGAAAAAATGAAGTAAATGTTGTTTTTACCTACGCGTGAAATTTTCAAGTTTATAAGTATAAAATCTACTACGAGTATTCTTCAAAGGCTTTTTTTTAAGTTTTTTTTTTAACTTTTCCCATTGATATCGATGTGGACGATTTTTTAATGCCTAATCATCATCTTTTTCTACCCGCTTGTACATATTATTATTTTTAGTTTGCATTATACCTATTAAGTTTTAATATTTATTAGTTTAGATGATTTTACACGACAGTGTGGACGAAATACGTAGCGCCTATGTCATATTTTTTTTTTAATATACTGATTGATATTATCGGTAAAAAATCCGGCCAAAAGCGAATCGGAAATGCGAAGGGTTTAGTACCATCCGCAGCAAAAAATGGCAAAAATCACGTTTGTTGTGTGGAGAGCCCCATTTAAATATTTATTTTATTGTTTTTAGTGTTCTAGCTATCACGGTTCATGAGATACAGCCTGATGACAGACGTTCCCCCGTTTTTACCCTTTGAGTACGGAACCCTAAAAAGCACAAACATTGGTATCCGCTACTACACATAAAAAAAAAACAATTTGAATTCCAAGAAGGGCATAGAAGTTGAAGCTCTCGTCTCGACTGCAGTTAGACGAGACGACCATCTCGTTTTGTGCCATAAACAACACTATAAATAAGAAAAGAATTCCTCGAGTGAACTTTAAACCTTAAAGGTGGATTGTGGGACGAACGAACTTGAACCACTTGAAAGTTGTGGCCAGTGGCGTAGATACCAAAGGGTTAGGAGGGGCAGTGCACGGGGCCCCCAAGCTTTCAAGAAATTACAAATTTGTCCCACCTTCGAAAACTAAACAAAAGAGGTACCATCAAAGACACTTCCGCATGACCACCACTAAGTTCTTTTTTGTTCGCACTCGAAACGACCATTTCAAAGGGTTTGGTTTGGCGCCGCGCTGCAGCATACAAGTTAAATGTTTTTAAGTGATCAGGCAGACATGACCGCGATGGTACCTAGCTGGGTACCATACTACTACTGCTACTAGCCGCCACTGCCTGCTACTGTCATTAACCTCGGGTTTCTGAAATAGGAAAGGGTGAAATAGGGTTTCTGAAATAGGAATAGTTTTAAATATAAATTTAAAAACAAAAGTAATTATGAATTACTTTTGTTTTTAAATTGATATTTAAAACTAGTGCTTGACTGCGATCCCACCTGATGGTAAGTAGATATGCACTTATGGTAGGTATCTAATATTTTGATTGGTTTTTGTTTCTTTTTTACAATTATTTTTAATCAACCAGAATAACTGTGTAACCTTCGTATAAGTTAAAAGCAGTATTACTAGACTTATCAACCCGAAAGATAAAATATTCTTACTAGGACTAGCTTCTGGCGTTTTAAAAGTGCCCATGTAGGCCTACGTGAAATAAAAATATATTGATTTTGATTGGTTCTTTTTCCCCCCTATTAATTTTAAGCTTGTACTGTAATTTTTTATAGTGTACAATAAAGAGTATATCAATCAACCAATTTCTTTTTCACCCATCATCAAATACTTTCTCCCGCTCTGGGTAACATCCAGAAGTTACTCACGTAAAATGGGGCCCCAGGTGTTTTATTGCTCCAGGGTCGATGGTCACTTGACTACGCCACTGGTTGTGGCTTGAAAGTCGTGCATACTACAGCTCATTTACTTGATAGTAGGTAGTTTAGACAGATATAAGTCAAAAAGCGGTTGCTAGCTATAACTTTGATTATAGCTGCATACTAGATACTTTAAATTTATACTAGCACACGTCCCTCGACTTTGTTCGCGTGAATTTCGTACTAAAAAAAGGAAACGGTTTTGTATTTACTTAAGTAACTTTTTGAGCAGTTTCAAGTACTTATATTGAGCCAAAAAATTGAATTTTACAAACAAAAAATACCTCCTTTTTGCTCCATTAAAAGTTATTTAATTTATTTTCATTTTTTAATTTATCAAAAAACCCAAGGAAGCCATGTGCAAAATTCCACGTTCCTAGGCCCAGAAGATAATGAATAATAAGCACATCTAAATATATAATTATATAATAATTTTCTAGGTTAAAATAAATGTATTATAAAAACAAAGTACATAATACATTTAAAAAAATCTGACAACTGATAACTGATTACTAATAACAGACATATAATACTCCGCTAAAGGAGAATGAGCAACTTACTATGGCACTTGGTTGCGCAACTTTTGACTCAGTGTAGTAGTGAAAATTAGACGCAAAAAAAGGGTTAGTGTCATACTTTAAAACAAGGTTAAATTCAAACTTAAATATTGTAGGGCTTTTGAAAAAAAAAATAACTTGTGTACCTGTTGAGGTTATGTAGGTTAGGTTATGTTACCATGGAATCCGTTGCTTCTCTGATTTGGCATCTAGGGAGCGGTTGTGCTAATAAAAGAGAACAGTTCACACAGCGCGACATGTTTTACGTCTAGAACAAATCACCGTGAACGTAAAAAAATGTTTTAACAATACACTTCGCAGCACACGCACAAAAAGAGTCGCATTGCTCGATGTAGGAGATAGATTTGGAGGAATCCTAAAACTCAACTCGACACGAATTTATATTTGTTAGCAGAGAAAAGCTAAAACCATTATTCTCGGCTTAACCGGCACGTTAGTTAACAAGGTAAACAGAAAATACCATTTTGTTTGACATTTTATCGAATAGTGTTGTGACCAAACAATAGATTACGGACGCGGAGTCATGACTATAGATTATATCTTAAATATTCTATTTTTGTTTAGAAATTGCTTTTTAACGAAAGAAATAGTAACATAATTGAAAAATAATAATAATGACAACTCTTAATACTTTTTAGTTGCGAATGTAGATTATTTTGTTGTTTCAAGATTTATGTTAACGTTTAATCGATCGATTATAATTGAAAATGGAGTCGCTTCACTATTATGCAACAAATGACGTATTTGTTGTATTAAATACTAATTAAATTAAAATAGAAACCCCACAAATGATTTCATTGAATTTAGGTAAAAAATCATTAAAAATAATATTATGAATTATGCATTAACTCCAATAGCTTTTAGCGTCAAAAAGTGAAACTATTGGTGCCCAATTTCCTTTGTATCGTTTTAATTTGTAACGATAAAATAAAGTACCTTTTTTTTAAAACTCGTATTGATTTACGGATGTACCAAATTAATTTCTTTAAGAAAACGTCAGCTAAGCGAGTCCAATGACTTGTAGGTATTTAGTTCGCAACGCCGACTACTACCTACAGGTCATTGGACTCGATACCGGATCGACCTTCCACGGGATTAAAACGATCAATATTTAACGGTGTATAAACACACAAACTTTCGCCTTCAAAGTATTTGTATGATTTCATAATTACATTGTTCATTAGGCATACCTTGGTATATATAGGTCAGTATTTAATCAGCTGTTAAAGTAAGTATATCACTTTGATTACACGATTCAGTACCAATGCTTACATGCATAGTTTTCGAAGCAGTAATGCTCGCAAAGCAGGAGGCCGAACGCATCAGGCAACGGCGTTATCGCCGCCGCCGCCGCCGCCGGGATTCTGATCCCGATTTCCGGCCACCGTAGGCGCGGGCTTGCGGACAGTGAGCAATGGGTAGCTCGCTGTCCGGCCGTCCGGTAACTGTCCGGACCAAGTCCAAGAGGTCGACGGCGCGCACTGTTCCCGCGCGCCTCAAGGAGTTGTCAGCAACAGCAGGGACCCAGCCAGGTCGAAGCCTACTGGGGCCAGGGTTATCCGAAAGGGCGCTCGAGCCCCGGTATGAAGGCTAGAAGCAACGGGGTGGATCTTTTAGTCAGTAAGAGTCTGACACTATCTCCCGCTCCGCCCAAGAGCGGGGGTTGTCATTGGATGATTTTTTCCCACCATAAAAAAAAATGCATAGTTTTCAAGAATACAATGTTACTTTCTTTTTATGGATTAAGTGGTGGACTGAAAACTTCACAAATGATTAATGCTCGCTAAAATGGGAATAATGTTTTTTTTTTTCTGCTATAAATATGTTGTTTTATTATTTAACCATTACTCATAAAATATAATTACACCAAAAAAAAATGTAGGTACCTAAAAAGTACCTCAAGTAGAAAAGAACTCATGCCACCCTAACGTCAATATGGCGGGTGTACTCGTACCTTAATTTTGAAATAATTTCATTTTGACGGAGGTACAGATATCTTAGAGCTAGGTATTGAATAGTACATTTTGGATAAATTTTAACGGTAATTACTATAATTTATTTCACTGAGGTACACCCGCCATTCTGACTCTCACCATATTTAATATGCAGACTTGCATGCAGTGAAAATTTGAGTTTGTTTTTTCGATTCTTCTGCCAAAGATCGACAAAGTGGACTTACTATTTTGTAGATTATCTCATTGTTACACTCTCCTATATCTTTAAACAACGCTTAAACCAATTTCCTACGTCTCTGTAACACAAGGAAAAGTTGAGTTCCTGTTTATTAGATTACGTTTGCACATGCAACGAACCAATCAGCGGTAATGCGGCATATCTGTAGTGTTGTTTAAATAATGACTGGCCTGTTGGTCTAGTGGTTAGTGGCCCTGACTGCTATGCCGGAGGTCGTGGGTTCGATTCCCACCCAGGACAAATGTTTGTGTGATGAGCACGATCATTTGTTCTGTTTAAGGGTGTAATTTTATCTATAATAATTATGTTTGTATTTAGAAATATATAAGTATGTTTATCGGTTGTGTAGTACTCATAATTGGCGCCGCCGTGAGACACACATTGTTAGTTGTCTCTTTTTTTTGTATATAACAATTTATTAGTGTCTACATGTTGTTACTACATTGTGTGTATCTACGAGTGTGTATGCCAAATAAAATAGTTTTCTTTCTTTCTTTCTTTCTTTCATAATACAAGCTTTGCTAACTTGGGACTAGACGGCCGTTGTGTGATAGTTGTGAAGTATATTATATGAAATATTGTATTATAATAACTAGTAAACGGACCACAGTCGTTTCCTAGTAATATTAGTATGCTTTCCGCAGGAAGAGGCGACAGGTGGGATAGAGCAATGAATAAATAATAACAATATACCACACCTAGCACACAACGCCGTCTAGTCCCAAACTAAGCAGAACTTGTGTTAGGAGTATATTATATTTGTAAATATATACATATTATAGATAAATTACACCCAAACACAGAACAAATGATCGTGCTCATCACACTAACATTTGTCATATGTGGGAATCGAACCAACGACCTCCAGCTTGGCAGTCAGGGCCACTAATCACTAGCCAAACAGGCCAGTCAAATACATTAGTACCCTTGCCTATTATAGGTACTCCAGGTGCCGGGTGTGTGGGGATTTGCAGAGCGATTCCCGGCCACCGCAGGCGCAAGCTTACGGACGACGGTGAGTAAAGTGTAGTTAGCCGTCCCTCCGGCCGTTCGGTAATATTAGCTGTAACTATGTTTTTCGCAGGAAGAGGTGACAGGTGGACAGAGCGGCGAATAATTAAATACATTAGTAGTATAAGCCTTTGTCTATTCTAGAAACTCTAGGTGCTCCCCCACCGAAGAGGCTCCGTGCGTCAGGATTTGAAGAGCCAGTCAAGGCCGATGCCTGTCTAACTCAACCTGCTGTGCTTGGCCGTAGCAACTGAAAGAGCCCAGGTGGGTTTTAGTCAGTAAAAGTCTGACATTCAAAGAAACACTGACATCAACCTTCTCCCACTCTGGGTAGAGCGTCCCGCTCGCTCTACCCAGAGTGGGAGAAGGTTGACGGTGGTGTGTAAGACTTTTACTGTCAAAGCAGCAAACTCCACTTCAATCTATCGATTGAGTTTGCTTTCAAAAAGATCTAGATTTAGGCCTTAACGCTTAAATCAATGCTGAATTAAGTTTACTGACCTTGGTATGCTAAAACGTAGGCCAGTAAGCTTTACTTAGTAAAACACACACGGAATCAAAGGAGTATTGTACGTGTTTTTAAGAGTATCCTTTTTTTTAAACCTGATGGTAAGCAGTGATGCAATCGTTGATGGTGAGGCGCACTAGTTTATTAAGAGCCTATTCACTCTAGCCTTGAAGACATCTAAATTATAATCGGACGGGAAGACCGCAGCAGGCAATATTTTCGAGATATATTTCCATACAACCGCCCTTACGTGATTATGACGTCATTACACATCTTTCTCTAGATATTTCAAATATACAGATTTCTTGAGGATATTGTCTAGGCTTCTATTAAAATCAAAACAATTTGTGTAAAATCAATCAAGCAAAGACCTCTGAAAATCTGCTATTTTACGTGAACTTTGGCTTTCCATAATGCACTCATATATTAAAAATATAAAAAAAATACATCCATAGAAGCCTAGCACATCGAGATTCTGAATGACGAATATTTTTTCAAAAACTTTTAAGGATGTTTCGATCCCAGTACGAAAGGCAACGAAGGAACAGGAGTCTGTAAAAGTCTGACATTATCTCCCGCTCCGCCCAAGAGCGGGGGATGTCATTGGATGATCTTTGGGACAAAAAGGGAAAACATTTGTATTTGCTGGTACAAGTATTCTGAAATATTCGAGTAAATCAAAGTATTACCGAAACATAACAGAGTTTGTAGGCGTTATCTCTCTTTTTTCGCATTACCTCTTCATCAAACATCGCGTTGGATTGCGTTAGATGAAGCAACAAGCTGTTAAGGCTTATAGTCCCTTGAAACATCTGGCCAAAATTATGTGGACGCACCTCTCGCACCCGCCTAGGCGGCAGTCCGCAAATCTGTGCATTTATTTGCGGCTAACAGCGCCCGGAAAGCGCGCGGCTGACTTTTAAATCCATTTTCTTTGCGAAATATTAATTGATTTACATATGCAATGTCCACTTTGAAGAATATTTAACCACCAATTTTTATGTGTAAAAATGTTTCTAAAGATCCAAGCCGTTTCGAAGGAGTAGGGAAAAATTGCGAAATTGCTAAATATTTTTTTTAGACAAAAGTATTAATAGCACGAAAAAATCAAATGTTGATAATGTTGTTCATGAATCTATAATAAACACATATTTTTTTCAAACCTATTAACCTGGCCGTTATCGAGGAGTAGGCTTCAGAAAATCACTATTTTATGGCACTTTTCGGGCGCTTGGGCCTTAAGCCATGCGCGATGTTGACGATAGGCGAGTGGAAAAGGAGCCTCTTAAGGAACTTCAAATCGCATCGCAGTTGCTACCTATCTTTCAAAAACACGTCTGATTTTCTGATGTTTTGATATTGACTGACATGATAATGCATTAATAGTCCTCCTTTGTAACTTGTATGAAGATGAAGTACTTAAATAAATAAATATTGCAACTTGAATTTTAATGGTTTTTAAGTATGAGAATCGACCTTCTGGCAAAACTTGTTAAAAAAGAGGACATGGGAATTTAAAATCGAGTTGTTAGTAGGTAATTAGACATTAATTAAATGCAGTAATTACTTGCCCCGTCGTCGCCCGCTGCGTACGCGCTGAATTAAAACTAAGATTAGCTGTGTCTTGAAGTGCAGGAAGATGAGGTTGCATTTAGGATGTTACTACGACGTCGTATGTAACAGTTAATGAAGGTTAAGGAAATCAAAGAAGAACTGATGGGGATGACAGAACAAATAATATTGTTGCACATTTTTTTTGGGACTGACTAAAACCATACCTGTGTCTTTCAGTTGCCCTTTGTACAACAGGATCGCGGGCTGACATCTCTTTGAGGCATGTGTGGAACACTAAGCGCTGTCGATGACTCGGGCGCATTCATTGGTTACCGGACGAAGGGCTAAATACTGTTGCGCATGCTCCTAAAATATATCTAAGTATGTAAGTTAGTTTTAATTAACACTTTGAAAGAAGATATTACATTAACTAAAAAAACTAAACACTAGAAAACAAATCTGCAACAAAAAATATGGTACTTATTCTAAAATTAAACGCGATATAAGCTTTGAATTATTATAGGCACGTATTTAACGCTTTGAATGTCTTAAGTTACACAGGTCGACATAAGCAATTGTCTTTCTATAGTGTCTCTAATTACGGCATTCGAAAGGTTAACAAAGAAGACAGTAACATCAACAAAAAAACAAAACACTAGAAAACAACTGCAACAAAAAATGGCACGAGCCACTTACAAAGCACCACTTTTATCAAAAAATCTCGACGCCAAGATAAATAACGAGTAGCAATAAATAAGAAAGAAATTGATCGCTCGTTATATCTCAGCATCTGTGTGGCGCTTAGTTTGTGGACCTTTCTACCACTTGACTGGCGATTTCTTTTGTTGCATTTATCGTTTTCGCGTGCTCGATATCCCGGGACCGCATAGAGTTAACCCTACATTACTACTCATGTTGCGATGTACAAAGAAACTACTCATACGCCCGCGAGGCGCATCATATTAACTAGATTTTATTCAAAACCTATAAGCGTGATTGATATGTTGTGGCTGTTTATATAATTGTGTATATGACTAAAAAGAGAAAAACACCATTTTAAATAATATTTATATATTTTTATTCAAAATCTTTAATCAAATAAATCTTAGGAACAAATTTTAGGAACTTAGGCAATTAAACAGTTTTCTCATTAAAAACTAAGAAAAAAGAACTTAAAGTATACACTTCTCTTAAAAAATAGTAAATTATGAAGTAATTAACTAAAAAAAACTAACAAAGTAACAAAAAAAATATTTTAGATGCATTCTATACATTCATGAACTTGATGTTCGCCACAGATAGATTTTTCACAAGTCTTTTTGGACATCCTCTTCTTTTTATGTGTACAATAAGGGTAATATATTCTTTTTTTTGGCGATAGTGGACCCTCATTTTCTACAAAAGAGTCATCCTAAGGTTTTTTCAGGATGACTTCGATATTATCCCAGATATTGCGTTTTAACGTAGGTGCTTCTAGTCTTTTTTGAATCCATTCAGTAGTCAATTGAATGCTAAGTTTTTTCATAAATTGTCTTCGACTCAGGGGTTTTTCAGATGTTGAAGTTTCAAAATATACCTAAAAAAAGATAAAACACACCGGTAGCAAATAATAATGCAAAAAAGACTAACAAAATAATTTGATTAATAGCGCAAAACTTACATACAAGCTACTCATACGTCTTTGGAGCGCCAAGGGTAGTTATATAAAAAAAACTAGCACACTTACCGTAACGCAACCGACGTCCTGCGACACGTGCTGGCGATGACTGAGATGTCCTTGAAAAGGAATGCCATATGTGCGAAAAATAAAAAGAGAGAGCAATATAACAAAAACGCGGGCGCCTCTGCGACGTAGAGTAGTAATCTAGGGTTAAGAATGTTTAGAATTGGCGACTTTTTATTTTTTGTTTTGATCTTATGAGAATTATTAGTAACTTGAGTTACTTACTTATATTGAATGTAGGTATGCTATATTGAGAGTTTTTGCGATATAGACATGAAGGTTTACTACAGTAGGTACTGTAACCATACAGATAATATTATGATTTATGAATACCTATATAAATGTATGCATAAATAATTACTTAGACTGACATCATTTTTAAACGTCTGTATCTAATTATAAGTTTTAGTTAGTTATCTTTAATTTTAAGATTAGAGAAGACAGATATGTATCTGCAAACTGAAAAGAAGTACCTAAGCAAAATATATGGAACGAATTAATATTAGTTACTAGCTTTTGCTCGCAGCTTCGCCCGTATACATAAAATATAGTCTATGTCACTTTTTTTTTAAAATGATTATTTTGATGATTTTATTGTGCTTTTAAGTACAATATAGACCGGTTTACACTGTTCTTAAATAGTTCTTAAATAATACCTATTATTACTGTAATATGGAAATATTGTAACTACAACCATTTTTTTAAAAGAGTAACCATGGAGTTTCTTGCCGGTTCTTCTCCATAGGAAACGACCAATTTCGAACCGTGCACTAGCTTCTGACGTTTTATAAGTGCCCATGTAGGCCTATGTGAAATAAAAAACTTTTGACTTTGACTTTATGACTAAAGTAGATTTCTATCGATGAAAAAATAATACTAATAATATAATATAATAATAATAATATGCCACAACTATCACACGACGCCGTCTAGTTCCAAGCTAAGCAGAGCTTGTGTTATGGGTACTAGACAACTGATAAACATACTTATGTATTTCTAAATACATACATATTATAGATAAATTACACCCAGACACCGAACAAATGATTATGCTCATCACACAAACATTTGTCCTGGGTGGGAATCGAACCCACGACCTCCGGCATAGCAGTCAGGGTCACTAACCACTAGACCAACAGGCCAGTCATGGTATGGTATCATGTCATCACAAATGTTTGCAATTGGACCAGTACCCCTAGCCAAGTTTCTAATCTGCAATAGTTAACGCTTGTAGAAAGCTTCAAATGTACGGGAATGGCGTCGTCTCATCGCTCAGTCACGTGGTCTGAACAAAAGAATTGGCGGCAAGGTCAACTCGAAGCGTTCGGCGCAAACGAAACGGTTGTAACTTGGCTAGGGGGGCAGTACTTTCAGAGATTGTCTCCTACAAACAAATAAATATAAAATATAATACAATATGTAACAATAATTTAGTGTAGATAGTGTAGATTTCATATTTTATGCATTTTACGATGTTTTCGCAAATACTAAGTTCGAAATAGTCTAGTAAATATTCACCTTCCCATTAGCATCTTTTTTTTTCGGTTGGGAAAATCATCCAATGGCAACCCCCGCTCTTAGGCGGAGCGGGAGATAGTGTCAGACTCTTACTGACTAAAAAACTCACCCCGTTCCTTCAAGCCTTCATACCGGGGCTCGAGTTCCCTTTCGGATAACCCTGGCCTTGGGCCCCTGCTGTTAACATTTACTCCTTGAAGCGCGCGTGAACAGTGCGCGCTGTCGACGACTTGGGCTTGGTCCGGACAGTAACCGGATGGCCGGACAGCGAGCTACCCATTGCTCACTGTCCGCAAGCCCGCCTAATTAGCACCTTGGATAGGTACCGTAGAGTAATCCTATTTATTTCTTGATGAAGTAATAACTAAAATGTTTCATACCTATTTCAACTGACAGCTGAGTTCTGAGGGCTTTAGTTTAAGGAGCCGGCGACGGATGAATTTCCATAAAAACGTAATACCACGCTCATTTGCAGTTGGAGCATATTTCCAACATATTATGATGATATTCGGTTATAGACAATATTTATCTAGGTTCCTACGTCGAGAATATTAGAAATATTGTTATTTTTAATACAGGAAAAGCCAAATGGTATGTTTTGCCATTTACGCTGTAAAAAAGTGCGAAATACAATTTGCTTAAATTTCTTTTTGTTTTTTTTTTAGAAGAAGGACGTAGGAACCTAGATAAATATTGTCTATAACCGAATATCATCATAATATGTTGGAAATATGCTCCAACTGCAAATGAGCGTGGTATTACGTTTGTATGGAAATTAATCCGTCGCCGGCCCCTTAAGTGGTAACTAGACTATAAAAGGCGCCAGATAACCGCAGAATAAAGTACATTGACCTTTTCCTAATATCTCTGCGTAGGTACCCGGAAAACAAACAATGATCTGCTTTTCATTACTAGCTCATATAAAGGATCACGATACATGTCAATTCAAGACAACTTTCTGCTTTTTCCCTTTTTGAAATGTAAGACGGTCAATGATCGTCATTATACCTTACTTAGATATTGTCAAGAGCGGAGACACAATGAAACGCATCTGATTCAATTTACTATATTATTATATTGTTAGAAGCTCTATTTATATCATCATCATCATCATTTCAGCCGATATACGTCCACTGTTGGACATAGGCCTCCCCCAAGCGTCGACACAACGAAAGCCAGTCTAACCGGTTTCAACCAGTGTTTTACATGAAGCGTCTGCCTATCTAACCTTTACAACCTATTAACCTTACTACCTGCATGCGCCGAGTACTGGTCTACTGGAGTTCTTTGGCTACATTGCCAGGAAAAATGGCCACAACCTTGAACAGCTCATCATAATTGGCATGGTTGATGGCAAACCAAGAGGCCGCAGCCCAATAAGATGGGCAGATCAGGTCTGCTCCACACTGAACTGTCACAGATGGCGAGATACCATCAATAAGAAGCTAATCCAGCGGGAACTTCACGACCCTCAGCAGTGAGGAATACGACTCAAGGACGAGGACCTCTTTACTACCACTAAACAACACCTCCCCCACCAACACCAAGAACCCAGTTAACCCAGTTTATTCTATTATATTCTATTCTATTCTACCAGCAGTTCTGGTTTATAATAATAATAATATATTCCACAACTTTCACAAAACGCCATCTAAGTAGTTCCAAACTAAGCAGAGCTTGTACTATGAGTACTAGACAACTGATACATACTTATATATTTCTAAATTGGTATATTTATACCATAGATAAATTACAGCCAGACACAGAACAAATGTTCGTGCTAATCACACAAACATTTGTTCTGGGTGGGAACTGGGAATCGAACCCTCGACCTCCGGCATAGCAGTCAGGGCCACTAACTAACCATTACACCAACAGGCCAGTCAGCAAGTGAAAAAGAAAACTTGGTGTTTGGACCAGGAAAGGATGCCAGCCTCCCTAGCCAAGTAACAACCGTTTCTCTTGCGTCGAACGCCTCGATTTGGCCACGCCTCCAATTCTTTTGTTCTGACCACGTGACAGAGCGTTGAGATGACGTCATTCCCGTAAATTTGAAGTTTTCTACTAGCGTTATCGATTGCAGATTATCAACTTGGCTAGGGGTACAGGAAAGTATTCTCACTAAAATATGTACTTACATGGCCGTAACATGAACTCAGCAGTCCATTAATTTAATAGAAACAGTTCATAACCCAATGACATTCGCTTTGACGCCGGAACAACAAAAAAAAGTAATAGAAATGCAGCATACGGCACCACGGCGCCTATTCTATACCCACCGTGGCTTCTTCAAACATAACTGTTAAATGTCTAGATATAAACGCGGCCCGCCAGCTTCCGGGCACGTCATTCTCTAGCGAGCACGGCGCAAGCGCAGCCGTATGTTCCCGCGCTTTTTTGACGTTTCAAATTCGAAAAAAGAAGTGTACTTACTTTTTAATTAGTGCCAGTGTTGCAAGCCTGCATGTAAGTAGTTGCAAACTATTTTAAGACGGCCGTTGACATTTATTGGAATGTAGGTCAACATGGCTTTGTTCGCGCTTAAAGGGCCCAGCTTTCATGGTTAAACCTTCATCAAATTCGCATTAAAAGGTTCTATATTTGTCATAGATTAATGGATGGATATTGAGCATTAGGTTAACGGGCTAAATCTAATTTTATGCGTGCTACTTAATAAATCAATTAATAAATCTTCAAAAACGTTGTTGACATAGTTGTATGTGCTTAATTATTGTGGAACTTGGGCCATGCCAGTTTTTGTGAAAATATTGCTTGATAAATACCACTTGATTTAAATAATAATTAATTAGTTTTTTTTTTTTAATCTTAAAATATTCCTAATGGAACTTGGAAAAAGTAAGAAAAACGAAAAAAAAAGTAGTGGGGACTAGATTTTTTTTTAAATTTATTTTTTGCATATTTTGGTTAACAGTCAGTTTGTTATTGTTACTATTATTTTTTAGTTAACACCTCGTCCTCCTTGAGTTGGTTTCCTTGTAAATTTTATAATTATCTTATTTTAGGTATGTGACAACCAGTTAGGATGTTTCCTCTGACCGTGGCCGAAGGTTTTCTTTATTTATTTTGTTATTTAAAACACTGGGAAGGTTAAGTAAGGGCTTTTGACGGTTACGTTTAGTCATTCACATGAATCAAGTTTTAAATTAAAAATGTTACTGTCAAGTAAGTTTAGTATGACGTCAATATTTCCTCTCAATTTCTAAAGGTGGTCTAATCCTTCAATAATATAATTTACCTACATATTAAACTCTTATATGAACCGAATATTTTTATGCGAAAGATTACGACTTCGTTTCAGCGTTTATATAAAAAAAAATCAATTAGTATTTAAATAATTATTCGTTTATTCATTACAATATACATATAAGTCACATTTTTAAATATTTAAATAAAAATATTATTATTATTATATCTGCCTATACTGTCTCACCACTGGGCAAAGGCCTCTCTCCGTTCATTTCATTGTTTCCATCTATGGCTGACTTCTTGTCAATTCCCAAAGACGACATCTAAGTCGTCCTGCCAACTTCGTGGTCTGTCGCGACCTGCATGTGCACTTTCAAGCATCTGAATATCCGAATATAAAGAATTGAGGATTTAAGATAATTTTTGTCAGAAAAATATCTAGCTGAACTCATAAAATTTTATTACCTGGCGCCTCTTAGACGTAATTAGTTGACAAAAGTTCAAGGTAATTTTTCATCATATAATGTAAATAAATCATTGTATTCCGAGCTTTAATACATATGGTAACAACTCGTTCTCGCACGAAAACTAATTTAGAACTTAACAGTAAAAAATAGGATTCAAAATTGTGTAAACGAAATATCATTTTATTTATTCATCAATAACTGTCGGTTGAATTATATACTATATATTAGTTTGCCTATTAATCCTAATTTTTAAGATTTTCTTATACTAAACCAACTCGTTTTTAATTAATTTTTACTTATTATTCGACCGCTAAAAGTATTGCGTTTTAAAATCTTCGCATCGTATTTTCTTGATGAGATTTTCTTGAGGATTAGTCATTATTCTTCTAATTATGCACATATTTTTGTAATGCCATACGAGAGAGATGATGACGGTTAAGATGAACCTTTGATACTAACAGGAACAAATATACAATATTAGTTTTTGGTTTTTTTATTACATTATAATATTACACATTACATTAGTATATGTGAAACCAGAAACACGTGTCTAATATTTTTATGTAAAGAATCTATGTACAAAATTTCATAACTATATCATGAAAAATCACAAAGTTATAAGCTTGTTATGTCAGCAAAAATACATAGTCACCGGGCCATCCAGGCGACTGAGGGGTTGTTTTGCACTTGCACCCAGCTGTTTGCTTGCCTCAATGCCCGCTATGACCTGCCCTGACTTGTGTTGTACGGAGTGTCGGTGGTATCGAACTAAATGAAAAAAAAATAACATAGTGTAACAAATTTTGTAATCTATTTCGTTACTGATTCTGAACAAATTATATTCAGGTTTCGCATAACTAAAAATAATGTGTTTTAAATTGTGCCCTGCATTAAGACGATAACGTTAACCTGGGATAGAGATCCAGTTGGTTGGCTCTAACGAGAAAAAGGTCAATCGTCGAATCCAACTCGGCTTCTGGAAGCTGCTCGGTATTTTCTCGTCCAGCATTCCAGTGCCAGAAGACAAAAGTCTATGACTAAAATGGATTGCCAGTGATGAAATATGGTTCTAAAACGTGGTCGCTCACAATGGGCCTGATGAGAAGGCTTAAAGTCACTCAAAGGGTAATGGAAAGAGCTATGCTCGGAGTTTCCTAGCGTGATCACATTAGAAATGAAAATAACCGCAGGACAAAACTAAGATTACCGATATTGCACGAAGAATTATACAACTTAAGTGGCAGTGGACAGGGTACATTGGCTCTGGAGTGGCAACTACGTACCTACCGGAAGATGTAGCGTTGGAAGACCTTTCGGATAGTGGACCGATAATCTAGTGAGGATTGCGGGAATCCGATGGATACGAGAAATAGGACAGGACCGAGCGAGAGAGAAGCTATACACCACAAATTTTTAATTAGTACAAAAAATGGGGCTCTATCCGTACCCGTACCTCCTTTACAATTCAGTTTAGGTCATAAAATGCATAGCGTTAAGAGCACATGGTAGGGCCTCTATTTGGCAACCTTTGTATCAAGAAAATAATGATAAATCGCAGATACAATTATAACATCAGTATTTTATGAGTGTTGGACTGTAAATTAGTTCAAGGATGAAGACTGTAACCGCACAATTTTACGCCAAACTTTGTTGATGCAAAAGAATTAGCTAAAGTATTTCTTTTTTTTTGTTTGCAGATTATAAGAATAGCTGAAGAACAGTGAAAATGCGTCCGTTACTATTAGGTAAGTTTATTATTTAAGAGGACCTTTTCCCTCTCGCATATCGTCAATGTCGAGCATTTAAAAGCTTGTTGCTTCATCTAACGCAAAAGAACGATGTTTGATGAAGGGGCAAAAAAAGAGAGCTAATGCCTGAAAACTCTGTTGGCTTAATTAATTCGTATATTTCACTAAACTCCAGGAAATACGTGATTTTTTTGAACTCTCAAAAGGTTTTTAGATATTAATTGTTGTCATTCAGAATTTATTAAATCTGCAAGGCTTCCTATAAATGTAATTTTTTATATATTTAATATATGAGAAATTGAGAACATTATGGAGGGCCAAAGGTAAAACAACAGATTTTCAGAGGTCTCTACTAGATTAATTATACACAAGTTTGTGATTTGATTTCTACTTAAGCCTAGATAATATCCACAAGATATGTTAGAATCCAAAATATCTGGAGAAAGATGTGTAATAACATCCTGGTCACGTAAGAGCGGTTTTATGAAAATATACCTCGTGTTGGTCGCTCTTTAGCTCATCGTATTGACATGCTAACTCGCATGTTTCCAACAAATGAGTTTTGTTATGTTTTATGTAAGTTAATCGTCGAAAGTGAGTGAAAGTTTGGGGATGAAACTGAGGCGGGTTTAAAGAACACTTTATTTAAAATTCGAATTTGTCAAAAAGGTAAACAAAAACAAAATAGACATGACAGTTTTAATTTTACTTTTATTTTTTTTTGTTTTTGCATCGTTTGTGATTTTAGCCAGCTTAAAGTTTTAAAGCATTTATTATTAGATACAGAATATTTTATTTTATTTGAAAAAAAAAAACAATATTACATACAGGTATAGCACAAGTAAGTAAATATCATTTATCATTTAAGGTACGAGTTTAAAGAACAAAATCGATGTAAAAACTGCAAAAATTTTCCACATATTAACATATAGGTATACTTATATGCTATGATGAGGACTCATCGGTAAGCTAGGTTAGAATACAGTCCACTTTATTTTCCATTACAATATAGATTCCATAATTTTTGTAGTATTTGTCAGCAAATATATCTAGCTAGCTTTATCGGCAAGCTTCGCTGAAGTAGTCAGCAGTACTATAATCAAATTACCTTTTTTTTCTGCCTTGTACTTGGATACTGATGATCTAGATTAGGACAAGGATCCAGGATCTATTAATTAGTATCTTTTTACATAGTTATTGGGTTCTTTACGAACTGATATTATACAGGCGAAAGTTTTTATGTATGCTTGTTGTTATTTTTTTTAATGGCATAAACTAGTGCTATAATTTGGACACCACCGGCACTAAGTATAGCAAGGGTCACAACAGATCATAGCGGGTATTAGGAACCAGCACACAACTGGGTTCGGGAGCAAAATAATCCCTCAATCACCAAGATAGTCCGGTGACCATGTATTTGTGCGGACCACCAGGTAACATAATAAGCTTATAACTTTGTGATTTTTCATGATACAGTTTTGAAATTTTGTACATAGATTGTTTACATAAAAATACTAGACACGTGTTTCAGATTTCTCATATAGTAAAAATAAGGTATTGACCTAACTACTGGGGCTAGCGCCGGTTGTCACGACAAGTTAGCAAGTAGGTACGGTATGTTAGGACATATTCTATTTATGAGTATTATCTAACTCATGAGCTCATCACCGAGATCGATCGCAAGATTATAATGATGTTTTGATCGCACTTGTAAGGGGAATCCGAATATCAATGTTTGTTTAATATTGCAGGTTGAAGTTTAAGTGGAATTTTATTGTGGACTGGCTGTTCACTTACATGTTTGGTTGCAGTTATATAGTTTTTGTCGAAAAATGGACTATCCAACACGAAAATAATTTATTAATTTGAATCAGTAGTTCCTGAGATTAGCACTTTCTAACAAACCAACTCTATAGTTATTATTATTTTTCGTTTAGAGTTCCGTTTTTTTTCTTTTTGAAGAAGAAAAACGGAACTCATATAGAATCATTTTTTTGTCCGTCTGTCTGAGTGGAAATTAAAACGATATGCTCAGTTCTGCGGTCCATTGAAGTTGCGAAAATACCAAACGTTTAAGTGAAAGAAAAAAAAAAGATACGGACGTATGTTGCAAAAAAAAAAACGTATATTTCGAAACTCTTAAGGGAATCAAAATTCATAGAGTACGTACCTATGACCCAAAATCCTGAAATTTAATAAAAAGCAAGGTCTTCTAGTACAGGTATAGGAATAAATCTGAAAACAGTGAATTTGTTGTTACCTCACAAAAAATCTTTTTTTTTTTGTAATTCGGAAAAATCTTCGAGACTCGGGATTGACTTAAAAATATCAAAATATTTTTGATATCGCTTTTTTCCCCGAATATTGTTTTTTAAAACTTTTTATCTGTCTGTACTAAACAGTGTGTCTGAATCGTCAGTGAAATAAAAATGTATCAATTCGGACACTGTGTCCGAATATATTGTGTCCGTATCGTCAGTAACAAAACCATCTTCTCGGCTTTATTAGATTGGCAATAATTGCTGTTTTAATATTTCTAATGAAGCTGGTGTGGGGCACTCAGTTGGATCGTTTCAAAGACTATGACGAACATAGATAAAAACGACTTCTGTTATATAATTTAAGTTTTTTTAACAACTTCAAATAAATTCCATACAACTGTGTTGATACTATGCGAATTTAATCACTGTATGATAATTATAGCTCCATGAAATTATTATCATAACTAGCAGCAAATTATAAGCGACCTTCAGTGATTGTTATTAGGTATTGAGGTAGGTTTAATAACGCGTGCACAAGTATCTACCATTGTGTTGAACATTGTGATTTATGTACCACGAGTCCACGGACCCATTTAGGTTATGTTCAAATTGAGTCGATTGAATTTTTTTTGTTAAAAGTTTTTTATTTTTCACTTTTTAGTTATGGTACCACCACTAAAAATTACCCCTCAGCCAAACTTAGTACCTTATAGCCAGAGTGCATCTCCGATGCTAATAATCCCAAACACAGATCGGTTCGATACATCCCCCCCCCTTTTCTATATATATAATTTTACTTGTTACGACAATTCTGCTGTGATCCTATGAGGAGTTCTGCTCCATATCTTCGAAATCCATGATCAGATCATAACCAAATTTCTATGGGACTAACTTGGAAGCATAACAATTCAATCAAAATTTTTTTTTTAAATCGGTCCATATTTGACTGAGATATCGGTGAACAGACATAAAAAAAAAAATATATTTAGGCGAAGATAGAACCTCCTCCTTTTCGAAGTCGGTTAAAAATAGATATTTTAATAAACTAGACAGGTGCTTCAAGTTTCCACAGACTAAAAATAAGCTTGTATATGTATTACATAGATACAGATATATTTTAGATTTTCTTGGTAAACAAGTATGTTACAAAAATAGCAAAATAAACGTCATATTTAGTTTTAGTATTATACTAGCTGTGCCCGCGACTTCGTTAGCGTGGACTACAGGATTTTGAATTTATTTTTTCAAAAATAAAAGTACCTAGCCTATCTTACTCCTTATTACATCAGCTACCTGCCAAAAAAAGTCCCGTCAAAATCGGTCCAGCCATTTCAGAGATTAGCCCGGACAAACAGACAAACAGACAGGCAAAAATTGTAAAAAATGTTATTTTGGTGTATCGTATATACAATATTCATATCCATGTAGTAAAAAGCAGTTATTTTAATATTACAAACAGACACTCCAATTTTATTTATATTAATAGATTAGTGTCTGGTATTAACATAGCAGACCTAGAAACCCATATAATACAATAAAATAGATGATCTTGAGTCAGGTTTTTGCCGACAGTAAGATAATAATTTCCGCTCTTTATGTTTGCAAATTCCTATTAGCTTTACAATACAGTCAACTGACTTCAGAAGTGGAATTAATTAACTGTTGACCAGCTTGAAGTTGTACCAGTAAGGTCGATTTTTGCAGAGCAAGTGTTACTTATTATATTGTTGACTGTACATTGGTAGGTATCCTAAGATGCGCCAAGTTACATGTGCATACTTATTTATTGTTTACAACCCAGCCAGTGAGCTTCTCAGAAAGCAATTTAAATTTCAATGGGCATCCGTCCATTTAGTAAAAACTACGAAGACAAAGGGACGCGTCTTCGAAATAGCTTTGGTACGTGACTACTCTTTTTATCTGTGGTTGTATCTGTCACCGAAATACTTGGAGTAGGGTTTTATAGGCCTTTTTAGGGTTCCGTACCTAAAGGATAACAATGGGACCCTAAGTATTACTAAGACTTCACTGTACATCTGTCTGTCACCAGGCTGTATCTCATGAACCGTGATAGCTAGACAGTGGAAATTTTCACAGATAATTTATTTCATTTGCCGCTATAACAACAAATATTAAAAACAAAAAAAATAAAATAAAATACGTAAAAATGTTTTTTTAGATATTGGTACGGAACCCTTCGTGCATAAGTCCGACTAGCACTTGACCGGTTTTTTTCGAAATACGCATGATCACTATGACCAGTGTCGTAACTAGGCCAGTAAGCCCCAGTGAAACTAAGGTACAGGGCGCAGGCCCTGGACGCCTCCATCTGCGAAGCAGTAATGCTAGCAAAGGAGGCCGCGGCGCTCACGCCGCCAGCCACTGCCGGGATTCCGATCCCGATTTCCGGCTATCATGAAGTACAGTTGCCATCACGGATCTTGAGCGGTTGCGCAGAAGCCAAATATTCGATCGCTTTAGTGGTGCGAAGTGAGACGCGGGGGCGGGGAGTGTCAGTGATTGGCTGGCCGCGCCATCGCGTCATAGACTTCACACCTAATTCGTTCCGTGCGTTGCTGCATGTATCTAACAACGAAGACGATTGGCGAGCCAATGTATGAAATGCGCAAAGCGATCCTCACTCTGACGCCAAGCGCTCAAGATCCATGATGGCAACTGTATCTAGTCGGAAATACACGACCCTGGCGAATAGCACACGAACACACACGACGCACCAATCCGACGCAAGCGGTTAAATTTTTAGAATTGAGATTTGAAGGGTTATGTTTAAAGACTTTTGCTATGCAATGTTGCCAGTTCAGAAGGCGTAAAATCCGAAAGCTTACGTTGAAGCGTCAAAATGCAGGACAAAGACGCTATGTGCGCACGCGTCGAACTTGTCGCATTAATATTAATGTCCCTTCGTATTGAACGAGAGTGTAATACTAAATACCGTATGTTATAATGTGTGAAACTTGCATTCATGACGATAATATGAGCTTGTGATTGCTTTGAAGAGAAACTTTCTGCGACTGAACTGGTTGAAGCACTTTGCGTTAGTTGTGCAGTTGTTGTTGTGCAGGCATTTTTTTTTTGAGCTGGGAAATCATCCATCACTATTTTTCGCCAATTGCTTTCACGAGAACACGGCGGTGCTCCGCCCAAGCGTGGTGCACCTCCACTGTATGCCCCACCGTATCCTTTGGGCGGTCTACACAGTTGTGACATCAGAACGTTTCTTCAACCTGAATCCGAAACAGGAACCTCCTGAGCTTACCATGTCCGGTAAGGATCTGCATCATGCGGAAGGTGACGCATAGACGCCTATCAAAGATCATCCTTCACTCAAAGAGGAGACTTACCGCCATAATTATGGCATGCCCAGTTGGGCAGGACACTTGATATACACAACTACATCAATTTTACATCGCAACATCTACAAGGAATCAATTTGTGAATAAATGAAACAGCCGTTGAACACCGCTTGAAAAAATCCAGCCAAAAAAAAGTTAGAAACAAGTGATGAAAATCATTTTTTCATTGTAACATTTTATAGAGTGGTATCTATCTATCTATATACTCGTAATTAATACTTATTAAGATCATTCCAAAAAGCTAAAACACGACAGGGTTCCTTAAGTTCCTATGGCCATTCCTCATAATAATTTTGCATTGTGATGTGATTTACACATGCAAGTAAAATTTCAGTTTTATCGGTAACCGGGAAGCGGATCAAATGTAATTTGCAAGATTAGATTACAGATAAACATCGGGACAGGTGAAATTAAATAAAAGCTTGAAAAGTAAAAAAATAATAAAAAATACACGAAGAGGTGACTTTTCTGAATATGAAAATGAATTAATCGAAACAAAAGGAAAGCGCAACTTCAATTTTACGACCACAGTCTAGAAATAAACAAAAGATCAACAGTTTCACTACAATTTTATATCTCAGCAAATTTTGTTTCTTGCGTGGAATTTATGTATATAGAAATATGTGATTGTGCAGTCGCATGCAATATCTACAATTATACGAGTATGTTCGCAGTATTACAACAAAGTTTATTATTTTACTCTGTGGCTCGCTGTGATTACTTTCGAGAGAGGTATGCACTTAGAGAGCTGGGTACGGATTGCAAAAATATTTTTGTTTTTGAAAATGTAATATTGTCTATTTGTTTTTTTACCCAAAGCGAGTGGAGTCATTTGATGATGAATGAAAAAAAATAAAGATTGATTGACTGATATATCTTTATTGTACACCATAAAAATACAGAAGAAGCTTAAAATTAATAGGGTGTAACAACGGTGGGCGGAAAAAAAAATCTGGTTTATAAGTCTCAAAAGTAATTCTGCTTTTGACTCATAGGTACACAGTTCTTGTGATTAATTAATTAATAGTAATGAATCAAAAAGCAATCAAAATATTAAATACCTAGCATTAAAAACATAGCTCCCGTTTTAGAAACTCGGGGTTAGCGACAGTAATACGACAGAATACGTTGACATATAAAAACCGTTTTAAACTGACAATGTTCGTACATTATCGTCACCATCTTGCTAATGCGACGCTAAGTGACAGACGTATTGTGAGCGCTATTTGGTAACAGACAGACGAAATAAAAAATCTGTTTACTCAGAGAACTAGCAGGAAACAGCCAGTGGAACACAAAAAGAACATTGTTTGTTCAACAACAACATCATAAACAACAACTTATGTTCTATGATTTTTAAAAATGTATCATATTTTAGTTCATCAGATTTTTATACAAAAATAAAAATGTTTAAATTGAATGTTCTAAATATTTCGAAGTCTATGCTAAGCAAGCGATAGTACAATAGCGGAAGGGAGTGGGGACGGGCGGCGGGGGTCTATTATGTTTTTATAAAGTCATGAAACGAAAGTTGTTGTTTATGATGTTGGTAATACAGTCCTGCAAGGTTGTTAGTGTTTTACAAATAACCCTGTATAGAACAATACGAACGAGCTCATCCAGGAATGCTACTACCATATTACCACGTAAGCTACACAATAAAGATGTCAAAAAATAAAAAGCTCGTTTTGACATTGGTATTTTGACTACCTAACGGTTTGTCCGGTGTAGTGTAGCTACTAAAATAGCTACTACAGTTGCCAAAACGGATCTTGAGCGCCCGGCGTCAGAGTGGGGATCACTTTGCGCATTCCATACATTGGCGAGCCAATCGTCTTCGTTGTTAGATACATGCAGCAACACAGGGTACGAATGAGAAGTGACGTCGACAATCACTGACACTCCCCCGCCCCCGCGTCTCACTTCGCACCACTAAAGAGACCGAATATTTGATTTCTGCGCAACCGCTCAAGATCCGTTTTGGCAACTTTACTACACCGGCCCCTAATTATTATTCTATTGTTTCTTTCAGTTTCGCTCCAATAATTTACATTCTAGGGTCTTTCTGAAATGTCAATATGGGCCTTTTATTTTTTAACGAGTTTAACTAATTAATGGATACTGTCTGGATAGGTCCATTCAAATCTGTGGTATTTTCCTCAAATGACCACTATTTTTATTTATTTATTGAGATGAGACATCATCAAATAACTTTTTCCCTTTAGGTGGATTATTACCTACTGGCTAAAACCCACTTGTCATCCTTTAGTTTCCAAGAATCCTAAAACTCATTTATATGTATATAGAACACAGGCTTTAGATAGAATATATAACAACATTATGAACCATGTTATATTTTTTCTTAAAAATATTAAAAAAAAGGTCACAAGTTGGCCACCAGAGACACCTGCAAGTACAAAACAGGTCACGGCAGGTCATAGCGCCCAATAGGTGCCAGCGTACCGCCGACTGCGGGAACAAAACAAAGCGCACCGCTGGGTGTAAGAACAAAACAACCCTTCAGTCGCTCGGATGGTCCGATGACCATATGTTTGTGCGGACGATCAAGTAATATAACAAGTTTATAACATTGTGATTTTTCATGATACAGTTATGAAATTTTGTACATAGATTCTTTACATAAAAATCACGTGTTTCAGGTTTCGCATATACCACAAAATATAATTATAGGTATAGAAGTCAATCTACATACAAAGCGCGCTCGAGCAACGCACACAAAGACACCGCTCACAGACACGATGTCTCGGTCGCGTCTCGGATCACTCGTCGAACAATTCCGACTCAAGCGCTCATTAGTGTGCGTCCACCGAGCGTAGGTATAAAAAGTGAAGAACTCGTACATACATGAGATTGTCTTCTGTACCTATTTTGTTTATATACTAAAAATAATGTTGTATATTGACATTATGAAAACCCGTTTTAACCTGAAAGTACATTATCATCACCATCTCGCTAATGTAACGCTAAGTGTCACTTATCTCGCTTCCCACATCTCGCATGTTTGTTTGCTGACGGTACCCGAGCACAATGGTGTAGGGTCAGCCTAGTGCGTTCACCGCGCCGCACTGTGCTTTACTTTACCTCACATTGGAGCAATCGGCGCGGGCGCATGCCATTCCCATGCCTTGTCCGTTTGTCTTTTACTTTACAACGAATTATGGCGGAGTTAAAATATTGGTTTAAAAGAAATGTATTCTTTTTGAAAAGTCAAGTTTATGTATGCTTGAGTCAATGTTAAGTTATGCATTTATGAATTTAAAAAAATGCGCTAGAGTCTGTCTAATAAGTTAAACGACTTGGGTAATTATTAGGATTTAATGAAATCTGATGTAGTCAACACGGGTTCAATAATCAAGGTTGAATAAGAGATAGAGATCATTGTTTACTAACAGAAGAAGAACCTTATAAAAAGTACCGAATATTAGTATTTTTTAAATGATTAATTATTATAAAAAAATCCCAAGTCGGTTGACTTTTTAGACGGACTATAGTATAATTTACTGTACTTATATGAATGGACTACATGACTTATGTTCATTTACTTAAAAGAATTTCCGTTTTTTTTTTAAAAAAGTCTGTCATTGAAGAAAAAACGTAGATAAAAATTATACTCTTAGTTATGTTAAATAACAACTTTGTAATCAATAATGCACTCTTTATTTAAAAAAGAGATTTCTAATTTGAAAGTGTCAAACCCAACTTTAATGCCGAAAAAATCCCCCCTTAATTTTAATTTGCCGTCGTGGTGTAAGGATTTCCCAATCGACCGAAGTCGATTGCCCAGGGTGCGCCAGACGTAACAGAAGTTCGGAAGGTACATCACTCGGGGAGGCTCCTTTCATGCACCCCAATACTGTGCCCGAATACTGAGCCAGGCACGGAATTTAATAAGATTTGCCATCGACACGCTAAGAAGAAGAATTCCCCCCGTCATAATTATTTCTACTGTTATACCTAACAGAACAAATTATGATAAAGCTAATTGCTGTAGAGGAAAAGATCTAATAACTTTGATTTTCTCTCTTCCTCCACTTAATTAACAGAGCTATCACATTACTATCGTATTGCACTACCGCACATACCGTTGCATCGCTGTATCGCATCTCAACCGCGACGCTGCGCCTGCGCACCGCCTCGCTACCTGTCGATAATCGGCGCATAATCAGATTCGCTCTGCCATTAGCGTCGTTGCACTGCACAGTAATGTGCTTTTACTTGTCGTTTGTTTACATTGTGTACCTAGTTTTATGTAAATTAGAGGTTTATGGTTGGCGAAAGTAGTACAGAGCTCGAACGAACAGAACGAACTATATAGCTTTCGTAAACAGGTGGTCGCTTCCTTCTGCGAAGCAGTAATGCCAGCGAAAAAGGAGGCCACAAGCGTGAAGGGGAGAAGGTCCTCACGCCTCAGCCGCTGTAATTCCGACCCTAACTTCCAGCCATGGTAGACGCGGGCTTGCGAACTTAGTGCAATGGGTAGCTCGCTGTCCGGTGTTCCGATAATTAATCGGATCGAGCCACGAGCTCCTCAAAGAGAGTGTGCGTACGGCTATGCGCCACCGGTACATGGTGGATATCCCACCTACACGCACAAAACGTTTTGGGAACACATTCATTGTACGTGCAGCTAGGGAGTGGAACTGATAGCTACAACCCGAGAATCTTTAAGTCGAGAGTGAATAGGTTTCTTCTAGGTAAGCGCGTTCCATCGTCGACCGCATAGTCGCTCTCCATCAGGTGAGATAGCGGTCAAGCGCGAACCTATCAACAATGAAAAAAAAAAAGAGATGTCAGCAAACCGTAGTATCCAGCAAGGCCGATGCCCGCCAACTAGGACCGCGGGGAATTTCTGAAAACGAAACCCGTAGTCTTAGAACACAAAGGGTAACTGAACGATACAGGTGTGGTTTTAGTCAGCAAGTCTGACACGCTCTCCCGCTCCACCCAGAGCGCGAGAAGTCATTGGATGATTTCTGCGAAAACTAGAAGAGCGAAGTAGGCTAGAGGTTTGTGAAAGATGGAATGAGTCTGTTTGATGATTAAATATGGTCTTGTATGCTTTTTCCCGTGGCTTCATCCGCATTATCTATCTTAGAAAACGTGTATTTTCGAATCCCAGAGTTCCGACTCGTACTGCATAATATGCGGCAAATGACTGGCGGTGTTATTGCATAACACACTGACTGCTCAACATACAAGATGTCGCAAATGTGCCTCTCTTTTAAATGGAGGTAATAGTTTTTTAAAGGATTTAAATTGATTAATTTTTTTTTTAATTTCTGTTTTGATTGCATTGTTTTTCTTTTCTTTTGTTACTCTTTTAATTTTTATCTAATTTCCCATTCAATAATATATAAGAATAACATAATAATAATGCGAGATTTTTTAGATTTCATACAAAAATATGGTTATTAGGTACTGCGCTAAATGATCAGCTTTCTATCAAAAACGGATTTTCGTACTCATATCAGGAATAATTCTAGAGACTACTTTTACTCACACACATCTTTATAATTGCTACTTAAAAGAAGATCTACGATTACAGAAGTTGGTATTAAATCTAATATTTTATGGAGCCATTCCCATCGCAGTTCTCCATTTCAGTTCATGAAAGTTATAACATAAGCGGAATTTATAATTTATCAGAGTGAATTTTCTAATCTTAATAAACAGTCTGATAGACAACTAAGCTTCAGAGCTATAAAATATAATTTTATGCATGTATCGTGGTAAGATTTTATGTGAACAATAAATTGGAAACTATCACGAAGATGAAATCGCTTTCTCGTCTAGCCACTCCATCTATACTTATGTATCTACTTATAATATTGTGATTGTATCGTCTGCTAATAAATATGTATGAGTATGCAATTCAGAACGACTGCACCTATTTGGTAAATTCTTATATGGTGTTTGAAATTTGAAAATTTAAAAAAAAAAATCAAGAAACCTTGTTATTTTTAAGGTAACCTTGTTCTGATGAACAAGGTTTGTGTGAAACAATATTATAATAAATCGAAAAAAAAATTGCTTCCGGGTGAAGCCGGGGTGGGCAGCTAGTAATCTACATTATATTATATTATTTCTACACTAATATTATTTACTATTATATAGAGGTAAAGTTTGTTTTTGTTTGTAGCAGTTAATATCTGGAAATACAGGTCCGAATGCTAAAATTTTTTTACCGATAGAAAGCTGCTTTATTCCTGAGTGGCACAAGTTATATTTTATTTAGCAAAAGCGAGTCTACACTAATAATTTTTTTTTTGTGTGTATGTTTGTAATGAATAAACTCAAAAACTACTGTATCGGTTACATAAATTCTTTCACCAGTAGAGTGCTAGTAGTCAGAGAGTGACATTGGCTACATATTTTCTACTTTCACGCGGGTGTAGCCGCTGGCTGAATCTATTTATAATAATGGAAAATATATATTGTTTGTCATGTTCTAATAAATATAAATCTAAATATATAAATAATATAAATTTCGCATCAGAACTTGCTAGATTTATACCTTTGTCGTATAAATCTCACATGTTCTGATGCTAATTTATATTATATTGTTCAGCTTAATCTGTAATTAAGATTTTTATTGTGGTCAGTTTATAATTAAATATTATTAAATAATAAATCTGCTTCACGAATAACTGTGCTATCGTTAATAAATATCCAACATCCATACAGAATATCCATAAATTATAGAATCGAGTCCAAAACAACACTGCGTTCCAAAATCAAGTTAGATGTTGTGATTTAAAAGGCTGATCAACATAAGGGGCTCCCTTTAAACATATACGTTTCTTGTATAAAGTACCTTAAACACTTCCGTATTTACTTAGATTTATCGTTCAAGTAAGTAGTAATAATAATAGTAGTAATAATATAGGGGAAAAGAGGTACAAAATGCTCAAGGTCATCGGCTAATAGGAGCCCCTTAAATAGGTCTGATGGATGTCCTGCCCAGTCCTAACCCGCGTGGCCAAAGAATGGACCAAAATAGCACAGAGCTGGTGCCCTGTAACAATAAGACGGGTTCATAGCAGATCACGAACTAGATGGTGGGATAAACTAGACAGCTGATTATAGAAGAAAACGAAGCAGAGGCTAGCGAAAGTTGGAATGAGTTAGTGGTGGCTTTAGAACAAGAATGGTATCGAATGGCCGTCCCGTCCTGGTACCGATCCCTGCGGAATACCGCTCGACATCTTTCGCAGTTTTCACTCTCCCTGGTGAGCAGTGTAGACGATGTACCTGTCTGACAGGTAGGCCTCGATCACACGACAGAGTTGCATATATAATTGATCTAGTTAGTTGTGGAGCCAGGGATATACGACCTGCTAGGGTTACGAGATTATTCGAAAGAGTTATCACAACTATGGAACACAAAGGGCAACTGAAAGACCCAGTTAAAGATTTGTTAGTAAAAGTCTGACACTCTTTCTCGCTCTATCCAGAAGAAGGTAATGAATTCCCAGTAAAAGAGGAACCATAAACGAACTGAAAATAAAAAAAAACCACATCACCCAAGTGCCCATTAAGACCCAAGCATGCGCTGAAAGCTCAATAAAGTCGTAATTTTCAATGTAAACCAGGCCTTAAGGTCTATAAATAAAGTGTCCTGCGGCAAACAGTTACAAGTACATACACATGCATCGATACCGCTACACGTACTCGACCCACTTCTCGAGATATCTCGAGAACCAGTCTCATGTCGATTCCGTCCGGAAAAGTTACATGGAGAATTAATCGAGTCAATATTCAGAACATTATCGTTAATAACTTTCAAATGAGGTAAATATGGTAAAAGTAAACGAGATCAGAGAGATGATAGTTGTTTTATACTATACTAGTTTCTGCCAGCGGCTTTGGTCACAAGAACATAGGTTTCTCCATACAAACTTTGGATGCCTGTTTCATCCCTTTAGGGGGTGAATTTTGGAAGATCTTTTCTTAGTGCTCGCCTACAACATAAAAGGAAGCCTTGTGTAAAATTTCGTGCTCCTGGTCTCAGTTGTTTCGGCTGTGCGTAAATTCTTAAGGAAAGGCGTCGTGTTCAAGTGGACAGACAAGGAAGAAGAAGCGTTCCGGAGCATAATAAAAATTATGGAATCACCACCCCTTCTGAAGTTTTATTCCCCTAACCCTAAAATAATTACAATATGTTAGTCTGTCGGTTTCTCCTTTTTTATAGAAAGTATTCTAGCTTCTAGCTGTCCTCCGTGGTTTTATTGGCACCTTTGATATTGCTCCACTCCCGTGTAACGTAGCGTGAAAGCTTGTAACCTTCCTCGATAAACGGGCTATCTAACACTGATGTATTTTTTATTCATTTATATATTTATTTAAACTTCATGTATAGTAATGGTACATATGCAACAAGGCATTCTTCCTTTAAGTTACCTACCTTTAAGTTAAAAAGACAACACTGTCGCAGGTGTGCACAATAAATAAATAACAGTTCTAATCAAGTAGAATATAGTATCATTAAATTAAATTATTATAGTAATAAAATACACATATACATATGCTAATATTATAAACTAATAAATATTTTGATAAATATCAAATCATTATAATTAGAAGAACTTAAAATATAACAATTATGACGAAGCCCGAACTAAGGTTGAGAGGACTTCAAGTAGTAATTCCGAATTTTACGCTTGAAGGAAAACTTTCGGCTTTCAGATTTTTCAGTACGAACCCTAGTTTCTGAGATTAGTGCGTTCAAACAACGTTTACATTAATGTTATTGGAACTTTTACAGCGTTTGGTTCTCTGATTGGTTAAGAGCTTGGAGCGGGCCAATCGGAGCGCCGAATGTTAGAAACGTGTTGATCGCCTTAGCGTGGCACTTGGGTCGGAAGTAAATGACTAACGTGCACTTAACAATGTATATTTGTTATATATAGTCTCATAGTGGCCCTAATAAACTATGATCATGAAACATGACGGCGCGTAGAACCCTAGGATTCTGCTGTTCGACAACACGTGATTTTGTGGCATCGACGCTCTTCAAAGAGATGTCAACAATACTGTATGATGATGATGATGATGATGCTCGCTAGAGCCGCGGGAACTTTCTAATAAGGAAAACTGCTGTCCTAGAATGCAAGGGCCAAATAAAGGACAGGTGTAGTTTTAGTCAGCACCTAATACTCTAGAGCAGATAAAGTCATTGGATGATTTCCCAACTAAAAAAAAGCTTCATAACATGAAGAGCAATTCCAATGAGCTTTTTTCCATGACGATATCATTTGCATTTCGATTAACCCTTTAATTTTATTCTTTCCAGTATTGTTCGTGGTGGGTCTAAGCAGTGCGAGATGGCTTCGCAACGGTCGCTCCAATCAGCCTAAAGACACCAGCTTCGTAGGAGAGGCGACTAGTGAACTGTCAACAGCAATTTTCCAGGTTACCATCATTATTTTCTTTTTTGTCTTCTAATCATCATTGGAAGTTTGTTCGCGATATATCAAAGAAAGACAGATTCTTGACATGTGATAACTAAGAACGAATAACCTGTTTTTGCTGTTTTAAATCTTTTCTTGATCATGAATACTTTGATCTTCATAGAAAGAGATAGTCAGTAATTAAATAGAATCTTTGAAAATCGTCTCTAGACAGTAAACACGTTTCAACCCAAAAAAAAGCGTTTATTTCATTAATGTTTTTAAAGCTATGACTTTTATAGCAGGAGAGTTATGGTGAAATCTATTATTATTCAAGTGAATGCCTGTATCTTTACATTACTGCTAACACTAGCTCTTGGCTATACAGATGAAACATAATAGATGGTCTATGTTACCAAGACCACACGGTAACTCCTCGATTTCCAGTCAACAGCGACACTAATTATTTCGCTGCAAGCGTAATTGATGTCGAGTATGTCCGATGAGTACTCGAGTATGAAGTTACAAAGGAATGTATAGATTGAGTGGATTGCGGATGTTTTCGTAAACGCTTGCATTTATGGCTATAATCACACAGAAACAATAAAAATGGTAGGATAGACAAGAGTAACAGTGTAAATAATAACAATTAGATTATAAAGTTGAATAGAAAAATCTCATTCGTTTTGAAATCTATGTCATTTACAGCCATATTCCATCATAACCATATGCAGTGCATTTGTCTCCTCTGTATCTTATACCGTCTAAACTCTTTTAGTAATGTCAACTTATTTATTTTTATTCAATTTGCAGGGATACATCGATGATGACAAGAACATCGCGTTCTCACCTCTCGGCTACTCAGCTATCCTAGCCATTCTTGCCGAAGGTGCCCGAGGTGAAACCAGGGAACAGCTGGTATCTGCTTTACATCTGCCTCAAGACCCCGCCCTCACTAGAAAGACTTACAAATACATCATGGAAAGGCTGAAGAACAACCACGAATACAAATACAACCAACCTGAGTTGAAGAACTATTTCTACATTTACAAGAACTACACAATCAATGATGATTACAAGCAGATACTTGAAGACTATTACCTAACCGATGTCAGATCTGTTGAGCGCTACAACCCAGATCTGCATACTCAGGATGATGATGACGAAGAGAAGGGTGAATTTACAATTGAAATTTCCGACAAGACCGAAGATAACAAAAATGAGGAGATTCCAGAAATGATGCCGCCTAAAGAAACTGACGAAAAGCTTATCTCCTTCGCTGTTGATGATATTCCTGAGAAAGTAGACATCTCCCACATGGAATACAAACCAGCGAAGAACATCAAGGAAAAGATTAAGCTAGTGAAGACATTCCCTAAGAAGACTGAATCTGAAGATGATGAAGAAACTATGGTAGCTGTTGAAGCGAGAAACCACGCAAGGAGCTTGAAATCTCCGCACAATCTTCGTGATGTTTCTTCTAGTTTATCTGTGAACAGCGTTGGAAAGAAATCTAGTAAGTATTTTTATATAATAGAATAGAATAAACATTATTGTACACCAAATAGTAATAAAACACTAACTGAAACCTATGGGTACAATGTCTTTTCGCTGTCAGCGATGCTTACCAGCCAACCTTAGAATGGACTGAAAGAAATTGAAATAAAAAGAGGGTAATCTGCGGTGTACTGCAAATATTTAAAAAAAAAAATTAAATATTAGATCTTTTAATATTAGTTATCTTCAAAATAACTTACACAACAATTAATCTTTTACTGTAGATGTTAAAGAATTTTGCATATTAGCTATTTCACTGGATCTTCCCAACAAGGAAATTAAAGTACTGTGAATTGAATTAAAAAAAAATAGACCTAATTCAATTATGTTCTATTTCAGCTTCAATCTCCGACTCCTTGATGATCATCTTCAACGGCATGTACTTCAGAGGATCTTGGAAGACTCCCTTCGATTTCGTCGAGCCTGGTCTGTTCTACAGGTCCAACACCGAGAAGAAGCAGGTCTCTATGATGAAGACCAGGGGCTCCTTCAAGATGGGCTTGTTGCCTGAACTCGATGCTGAGGCCATCAAGTTGCCTTATGATGTAAGTAAAAAAAGATAGTACGCACTTAAAATGATAATCATAATTACTGTTCTTTTGGCGGTGTGCATGGGCTGGGGCGACAGGGAGGGGGAAGCGGTAACTTCCTTCTGCAAAACAGATATGCGAGCGTAGAGGATGGCTGCAACCGCTAGGGTATGGGCTTTTCCACGCCTCAGCCGCCGCTACCGGAGGTGCCCTGATCGTAAAGATTCGTAGGGTGATTTCCGGCCGCCTTAAGCGTGGGCACAACCAATAGATAGCTGGTCTCCAGCCGGTAAGAACCGAGCCCAAATCTAATAACCAATATTTGTTTTCAGGGTGGTCGTTACGCACTACTGCTGGTGGTTCCCCGCACTCGTGATGGTCTGACCAGGCTGACGGCTGACCTGCCCATCGCACCACTCCCCGATATCCTCGACAGCCTGAAGGACGAAGACTTGCAAGTTTCCATTCCTACATTCTCCGTTGAGACTACTACTAAGCCCGTCGCTGCGTTAGCTAAGGTTTGCTATTTTAGTGTTACTTTCAACGAGTGCTAATTACAAGGAGTCGGGTCCTGATTTATTTGGAATTAAGAAAGTCAACGAATCCTTCTTTAACCCTTCGAGAACCAATTGTACATATGGTTGTATACCTTGAATGACCTTAAGGGGCCGGCGGAGGATGAATTTCTATACAAACGTAATACCACGCTCATTTGCAGTTGGAGCATATATCCAACATATTATGATGATATTCGGTTAAAGACAATATTTATCTAGGTTCCTACGTCGAGAATATTAGAAATGTTGTTATTTTTAATACAAGAAAAGCCAAATGGCATGTTTTGCCATTTACGCTATAAAAAAGTGCGAAATACAATTTGCTTAAATTTCTTTTTGTTTTTTTTTAAAAGAAAGACGTAGGAACCTAGATAAATATTGTCTATAACCAAATATCATCATAATATGTTGGAAATATGGTCCAACTGCAAATGAGCGTGGTATTACGTTTGTATGGAAATTCATCCTCCGCCGGCCCCTTAAGAAACGCTTAATTGTCATATTGTACACACGGGTGTATGAAATTAAATTGAAAACGGCCGAAAATGTTGGTTTCTATATTTTGGTTTCCTGGAAAAAAGCGAAAAAAGTTATTTTTTTTATTTTTGTCTTTTTTATGATTTTACTAAAAAACGCGAAATTACGTAATAATAATACGCTCCCCACCCGCGCGCGAGGGCCAAAGTTTGACAGATATATTTTTGAATAACGTTGCTCCTGACTACGAATTACTCCTGTATCATTGACGGCAGCATGGGTGTGATTACAAACATACCTAATTCACATACACATGATATCCAGAACCGGAACAACTATCTGAAGGCCATACAAATATTTGTTCAGCTGCCGATCGCTCAACCTCTGTACCAGCGGTGTCATCGAATTCTTAGATGTAGTACAACTTTTCAAAGACTCTTACTTCAGATTCTTAATTCAGGAATCGGAAGGAGGAAAAGAAGGCAACTGTTGGATAATCAGCACCGAAACACGGAACATAATAGAGATCCTTAATGCCTGAAGTTAACCTTTCAATTGGGGTAATTAACCTCTCGTATGCCGTAATTAGAGATCGAGAGAGATAGAACTACGCGAGACACAATGGCTTTTTATGTGGTTCTCAATTATAAAGCCATTTTGTCTCGCGTAGATGTACGTTCCGGCATACGAAAGGTTAAAGACACAATAGAAAGACAATGGGTGCGCGAACGGCGTTCGCTTGGGGTTTAATGAAAAGTGTCTAAAATGAGCGCAAAATCGCTGTCACCTGAAAAAATAAAAGAATCTAAATTAGATAAGAAGTTGTTTTTGAATTTGTCCACTGTACAAAAAACAGGTTCTCCTCTGTATCCAATTCAGCCTTAGCGCCTTGTTAATCTTATGTAGCAAATGTGTACTAGACCTATTTATACTTTTGTTCAATTAATATCATGAATGAGAACAGTGGTGGCCCAGTGGTAACGGCCCCGAATTGCAAGTTGTAGGTCGCGAGTTCAAGCCCAGCCAGGCGCATTACTTTGTGTAATTTAATTCAACACCACTGCTCTCAAAACGGTGAAGGAAAACATCGCTTTGGGCCCGCCTGATGGATTATGACCCATTTCCTCTCCTAGAGAAGAAGCCTGTGTCCTAGCAGTGGGAACATTATAAGGCTGATTATGCTTATTAGCATGAATTGATACGTTTTCCATAATATCTTTATAAATATATTTCTTCTGTACGTGTGTTTCTCACCTAACTCTTCTTAAACGGCGGATATATAAGTGAGTCCCTGGATGGTTTGAAAAATGTGGCGCTACAATAGGGTTCTCAGTTTTTTATTCCGACGAAAATCTACCTTATGGGCGGGATAACGTCTGTCAGAACCACCAGTCTACCTATATATCTTCTTATTTTCCACAGTTCGGTGTTAGCAGCATCTTCAGTCGAGACGCTGACCTGACCGGCGTGTCTTCAGACGAGGGTCTGTTCGTGCAGGAGCTGGTGCAGCATGTCTCCGTGCGCGTTGATGATACTGACAGTTCTGTCTCCGAAATCTCAGGTAACTATCATAGATTTAGTTGATAATGAGAGGGACCTTTTGAAGAGCGAAATCATATTATGAAATGAAGAATTTTTTTTTTTATCACGTGATGTTAAGCGATGATGTGGTCGACGATGGGCACGCTTGCCTAGAAGTAACCTATTCACTCTTGACTTAAAGACTCCTAAGTTGTAGCGATCAGGAAACACAGACTCCGGCAGGGAATTCCACTCCCTGGCTGTACCCACAACAAATGTGTTCCCATAACGCTCTGTGCGTATGGGTGGGATGTCTACCAGTAGTGGAACTACAAAGGTGATGCCTATTATTGCTTAGATGAAGAATTCAATTTAATACGATCTATGAGTAATCTAGATTACTTACTGCCTGGCAGATAGCAATCCGCACGATAGTAATAAAGAAGGTAAACTAGAGACTGCAACGTCATATATGTTACTAGCTTTTGCCCGCAGTTTCGCCCGCGTATTTAAAATACATAGTATGTCACTGAGGAATAAAATAGCTTTCTATCGGTGGAAAAAAATTTAGCAATCGGACCAGTACTTCCAAAGATTACCTCCTACAATTACACGCGCGCCTTAAGGAAATGTCAGCAAACCGTAGGGGCCCAGCAGGGTCGAAGCCTCCGGGGGCCAAAGGTCTGCTTCTGAGAGGAAGACTCGGCCCTAGTATTAAAAGCAACGAAGGTACAGGAGTGGGTTTTTAGTCAGTAAAATCTGACAAGCCCTCCCGGTCCGCCTAAAAGCGAGGGATGTCATTAGATGATTTTACCACCTAAAAACAAAAAAAAAACAAATTTAACCCTTTATAATATTAGTCTAGATAATCACTACCTAATATACTTTATTTCTACTTACAGCCGGAAACCCAGTAATGGAACTGTCAAAGAACCTGCCACCGCTGCCACCCAAGCCTATCCGCCGCTTCAACGTGGATCATCCCTTCATCTTCTACATCCTAGACACTCTTGACAACCTCGTCGTGGTTGCCGGCAAAGTCATTGACCCCGAGAAGCCATTCATGGTTGATGACGCTGTACCCGTTTGAAAGATACTGAGATTTTAAATTCCTGTCACCAACAGTTTGGTGTTTCTTTTTCGTACTCTGAGGAGTCAATATCATCGTTTGCCTTCGGCATTCTCGAGAGCCCACCCGTTCTACTCGTATTTATTTATACATTTTAATGAACTTTATGCCTTGCTGTGAGATCGTACAAGTTTCCACTAAACAACCAGATGCATTTGATTATGAAAAAGTACACAGCGTAGTTTGTAAGTTAGTCTTAAGTTATTATTTATTTTTTGTAATGTTGTGATATGGTTAAGATTAAATTATTTATTTGAATTGGCAACTTTGGTTTCATTTTGTGTCGTAAATATCTCACTGAGATTACCCTCATCAACTGTAATATAAGTATTATTAAACTTGTTGAGGGTAACTGAAGTTCCTACCAGTACAGCTCAAAATTCTCAGTCATACTAACGGTCATGCTGGTCGTGATCGAATGTATTTAAAAAGTTTCTATTATTGTTTAAGTTATAATCACAATAAGATGGCGACATCACGACACGAAGCTGATAAAGAAAATGTGCACAAAACACGAATACCGTTACCGAAGGATCCCTTGCCAGCCTTGCCGAAACACTTATTGGTGGACCACAAAATGGTTCATAAGCAAGAGATGCCCCATCGACAAGCTTTGAAAACTCTGAACGCTCAAAGCACGAATATAGCCAATGCTGGTCCAAGTAAAATAGTTCCATACAAACCAAAACATCCTCTGAGCCTCGATACAAGACATGTCACGCTGAGACAGAGAAGTGTAGAATTGGACTGGCATTACGCCGTCTTCAATGATAAACGTGCAGCCGATAAAGATGCCAGCATTCTATCCATAAGTGATGATGAGACATATTTAGAACGTAAAGGTAGTCAACAGAATTTTGTTGAGAATAAAAGAAAAAATACATTAGGCGCTGTGTTGAGTGCTGTCACGCCAAACTTGAAGGCTAGTTTAGAACCGAACCGTGTGAGGAATATAAAGAGGAGTCTGAAAAGGCCTCACAGTCGGGAGCTGCAGGGATTGTCACCTCCTGTCGAAGCTAAACCAGATAAGTTTGATGATAAAGTGAAACGTCGTCTGAAATTCAATGAGAGTGTACAAGATAGGTTGAGAACGCCTGATTTCTGTAAGTACCTATAGACAGATGATTATAAGACTTAGACATTTAGGGCTTATTTATAAAAACTCTATAACCATTAGTTCAACACGTACGACACCAAAAATTATAATATTAATTATTCGTTCATGTGCCCACAATCCGCCTCCAGAGTCGTTTTTACTTTTAACTATTGTTAAATTTTGTTGATTATACGACTGTTGAGTCGAAGAAAAAAAAATCTAAGTAATACTTAGATTAGCTAAGCATAAGCAAGAGTACCTATTTTTCAATTATTTATTGTACATCCAATCACCGAAAGTGCTTAAATACTGTTATAAACATAAAGGCATAATCTGCTGTGTAACGTTCCCACTGCTTGGACTCAGGCTTCCTCTTTAGGAATTTTGTGGGGAACATTTTTTTTCCGGTGGGAAACTCATCTCTGGCCCCAGTAGGCTTCGACCTAGCTGGGCCCATGCTGTTGCTGACAGCTCCTTGAGGCGCGCGGGAACAGTGCGCGCCATTGACGACTTGGGCGCGGTCCGGATAATTACCGGACGGTCGGACAGCGAGCCACCCATTGCTCGCCGTCCGCAAGCCTGCGCCTACGGTGGCCGGAAATTGGGATCTGAATCCCGGCGGCGGCTGAGGCGCTGTGACCGCCGCCGTATCGCCGCCGCCGATCGCCCTCACGTGTGGGGAACATTAGGATTAAGCATTTACTACGAGTGTTAAATTACTCATAGGGAATTTTTGGTGGGATTTTTATGAGTGAAGTTCAATGGCTGTTTTAATTATTCGTAAATTGGTCTCAAGTATTTTCATTACTGCGCAATAAATTGAGTAATTGAAACCGACACGATCTTGGTGATATGAAGCTGAAAATCTCATTGTAGTATTAACTACTTCAGCGAACTTGGTTAAGAAATCTAACTCGATATATTTTGAAGTAAAGCAAAATATTGCAAAAGCACCACGACCGAGTACCGAAAGGCGCAGCGTTGGAAGGCCTCCCACAAGGTGGACCGAAGACTTGGTAAGGGTGCGAATCTGATGGATGCATGACGCACAGGACCGGTCGTTATGGCTACACTTGGGGGTGGCCTATGCCCAATCGTGGACGTCTTTCTGCTGAAATGTTGATGATGATGATGACTGCAAAAGCAGAATATGTTACATCTGCATTCTAAAGGAAAATAAAGTAATTAATATAATAATATATTCCACAACTATCACACAACGCTGTCTAGTCCCAAGCTAAGCAGAGCTTGTGTTATGGGTACTAGACAACTGATAAACATACTTATATATTTCTAAATACATACATATTATAGATAAATTACACCCAGACACAGAACAAATGATTATGCTCATCACACAAACATTTGTCCTGGGTGGGAATCGAACCCACGACCTCCGGCATAGCAGTCAGGGTCACTAACCACTAGACCAACAGGCCAGTCAAACACAGTGATTGTGTTCTATATAAAAATACTAAATACATTCTAAAGACACTGTTTGATTTTTTAATAGGATTTGTAAAGTCATAACAAAAAAAAGACTAGTCGTAGATATAGTTAGCAAGTTTTTATAAATAAGGCAAGTACTTGTCAGATTAGCATGAAGCAGATGAAGTAAGATCACAAAAATTAAAATTTCACGTTGTGTATGATTCCACTATATCATTCTTCATCATCTTCATCCATTAATAGTGAATATATCATAGTATCGCTTTGTTTTACGAATATTGATAATTATAATTTTTATTGACATTAAGTACAGAGGAGTCCTGCCACTAACTTTTAACACGATCAGTTTTACGACCTAAATTGAATTGTTAAAGTTATGGAGCTATATAGGGTGTATAGCTCCATCCCTCTTTTTCGCTCGCACGCCTGATATTTTAACACGTCATGGTAAGACCCCCGAAACGTTTACTTGATTGAGTTGTGTTAAAACGTCCTCGGAATTGTTATTTCCTTGAACATGTAACGCACATCCTGAAAATAGTGCCTATGTTCTGAATCGGTTACTGAATTGATTTCAACTATTTATTATTTGCATATTATTATATAATGTAATATAGGATAGGCCCAAGTCTGCTATTTTTATAAATTCGTCATTCCAACACGATTCCATTGTCATTTTGCTAAAAGTTTGTAATCGGCTAATTCATAATGATCGATCATTGATCGGTCAATGGTCTTGTAATAGAATTGTGGTAGAATGACAATACCGAGCTTATTAAAAGCACTAACTGCGCAATGACGTCGTAATGGTAGGTCACTGATCAAAGGAACTGTCAAAATTTTTGCAGATTACCGCATACGTCAGATATTCATTTGTTATTATGTACGAGATTACCATTCTATGCCATTTCTTTCAATGGAGTGTCAGTGGTTGATCATCGGAAAGTCATAATGACGCCATTATATTAGTAGATTACCAAAACTTGTCAAAATCAACAATTATGAAATCAATGATAGACCATTCTGACACTATTGTAATAGCAGACTTGAGGCCCAGGTCATTGATCACTTCATGGTATGGCCAACTAAAACTAGCCAGATCGTTTAAACGTAAACATTTCATTCATTTGTCAATCCTCGTTTGGCCATATTATTGATTACACAAGACACAAGTGTCCACGTTTTCGCCCTGCCTAAGCTTCGCGGTTTGGGTAGTAATGCTAGTTTGGTTTCTAGGGAAGAGGTCGTATATGCGGTGTTTCAACCGGGACTATACGTCAGATGTGTTCGAGTACCTCCTTGCCAACGAGAGCAAGCCCCTGCAGATGCCCAGGACTTCAAGCACCACCAGGGCTTGTGTCATCAACTGGCTTATGAAAGTTAATGTAAGTGAAACTTGATCTTTATTTAGTTTTAATTTAAGTTTAACTACCATAGTCAAGTAGCTATTTGGTTTATAGTAATAATACAAATATGTTGCGGTTATAATCTTGTTTTTTTTTTCTTTAATTAAAAACAAAACAAATCTAACCTAGTCAAGTCCTCTGAAAATCTGCTGTTTTGCACAAATTTTATGCGTGAAGTTTGGTTCTTCTTAATGTACACATCAAAAGTCAAGAAAATATTTGTATGAAAACCTTGGATATCAAATCGAGATTCAGAATGATGAAAAATGTTTTTAAGGTTTCTAAGAAAACACAAATTTCCTGAAACAAATTTCGTGAAATATTCAAGTGAGCGACGGAAGTTACCGAATGCCAACCGATCAGGCGCTAACTCTCTTCGAGTTGTTTTTTTATCAAACATTGCATTGGATGAAACAACAAGCTTTTCAACCATATCCACGTTGACATTACACGAAGCGGGAAGGACTCTATCAAACATTTCATATCTTCCTGAACATATTAAGTACTTTTTTTTTTCTCAAATGAAGAAGTTACTTTTAATTTTCTTCCGCTCCTGGCATAGTGGCTTGAGCATCAAAATGCTTAGGGGTAATCTTGCAATAAGACGGTGATTTAACAAGGAAGGAAGGTTTTAATTAGTTTGGAGGTCGTGGATTCGATTCCCACCCAGGACAAATGTTTGTGTGATGAGCACGATCACTAGTTCTGTGTCTGGGTGTAATTTATCTATAATATGTATGTATGTTTATCAGTTGTCTAGTACCCATAACACAAGCCCTGCTTAGCTTGGGACTAGATAGTGTTGTGTGATAGTTGTGGAATATTTATATTATTATTAATTAGTTTTATATTTCAAGTACCTAATGTATTTTATAAATGGTCGTTGGGATTACCTCTTATTGTGTTATTCAAATTACAATACATAAAAAGTGTGGGCCACGGGGAATTTCTGAAAAGGAAACCCGTGATTCTAGAATGAAAAAGGCAACTGAAGGACACAGGTGTAGTTTTAATCAGTAGAAGTCCGAATCGCGCTCACTCCACCCTAGAATGGGTGAAATGATTATGATTTAATGCAAAAAAAAAACAAATACCCTTTAGGCTTAAATAAGAAGCAATAAGTTTAAATCTTTCCAATGTCTGAATTAGGTAAAAAACAATACCCTATGTAATGACCATTAAGGCCTGTTTCACAATGCCCGAATAGCCACTACTTCCCGAATAATTTCAAAAAAGGAAATTTAATCATCGGTGGTGAATCAGGTTCATAGTCTAGTTCGCTAGTTATACCTAAGCGTTGGGTTTACAAATAGATGGGAAACACAATACTCCTATTTGTAAATAATTTGTCACCTTCAATTAGCATGAACTACCGATGAGTAACAGTCGGTAATTCCCCTAAAAACATAATATTCAGTACAGATTACATTTTATGCTCATTAAAACGGGATTTATTTAGTGTAGTAAAGCAACGAGGTTAAGGACATAGGTACGTTTAAACAAGATTTAATAGGTAGATACAAGATACAAAACAGTATATTATACAGTCCATTTTTCTGACTGACAGACTTCTTGATATTTCAAAAGTGCCTGTAAATGGCATAATAATGGTATAGCATAGTCGGCCTGATAATGTTCCCACTGCTGGGACGTCAAATAAGAAACAGGAGTAAAAGTCAGAGCTCAAAGCTCAGCTCTAGAGCAGGAGAAGTCATCAGATGATTTAGTACAACTCCTGAGTACAAGGACTTGGGTTCGATTCCCGTGTCAGGCCATTTTACTTAGAGCTTTGATTACTAGCGAAATGTTAGTGTATCTATAGGTAAATTTCATCTCTCCCTAAAGATACACCCTAGGGTATACCTGACAGGTTTTTTTTTTCCACAACTATCACACAGCGCCGTCTAGTCCCAAGCTAAGCAGAGCTTATGTCATGGGTACTAGACAACTGATAAATATACTTATATATTTCTAAATACATACATATTATAGATAAATTACACCCAGATACAGAACAAATGATCGTGCTCATCACACAAACATTGGTCCTGGGTGGGAATTGAACCCACGACCTCCGGCATAGCAGTCAGGGTCACTAACCACTAGACCAACAGGCCTGTCATTTGGTTTGCCTGCACAGTTATACCTGCCAAGTAAGCTTGTGTGGAAACCTGCACAGTTGTGCAACATACACGTTCCGGTTAACCTGCACAACTCACCTGTACAGGGAAACCTGTCAGGTATATCTTAGCTCGTATGGCGGGCATAACCTTTTAGGTATACTGGCTTGATTTTATGTTCTATTCCTCCATTTTAGGGCGCCGACGGCAACCCAGCCATCATTCAGTCAGCGTGCTGGTATCTTGACTCCATCCTTGGCACACGCTATATACGGTTGGAGAAGCTGCAGCTAGTTGCAGCAGCTTGCTTCTGGATAGCTCAGAAGTTGAATGGCCCCTTCATGCCTGCGATGAGGCTGGTCAAGTACTCCAGTTCCGCCTTCACGGCTGATGAGCTCGTGGTTGCAGAGAGAGCTGTTTTGATCAGATTGGTATGTGTGTGTTTTTAATTTTTAGGGTTCCGTATCCAAAAGGTAAAACGGGACCCTATTAGTAAGACTCCGCTGTTTATACGTCTGTCCATCAGTCACTAGGCTGTATCTCATGAACCGTGATAGCTAGACAGTTGGAATTTTTACAGATGATGTATTTTTGTTGCCGCTATTACAAAAAATAAAAAAAGAGAATAATAAAATAAAAATAATATATACATTTGTGCCCTTATTTTTCTTAATAATCCATTTTTTTTGTGCACCTGCCATGTTTTCTCTTCACCACCCTAGGTTGACTGGTAGAGAATGCCTAAGGCATTAAGTCCGCCTTTGTACCTGTGTGTTGCACGAAGTTTTAATAAATAAATAAATAATAAATATTTAAGTTAAGCTCCCAGCTCCCATATAACAAACGTGATTTTTTTTGCTGATCCTATTTGCTACGGAGGGTACGGAACCCTTCGTGCGCGAGTCCGAGTCGCAATTGGCCGGTTTTTGGCTTGGCATTGCTCAATAAATAGAACTTGCTAAGTTCACATCAGTGTCACACAGTGGGTTTTTTTCCTACGTATTGGAAAAATAAGTGAAAGGAGTTTGTATTTCCTCGCCTAATACTTTTTAGGTATCTACCATACCATAGTTATAATGAAAAATATGGTTTTACCAGAATTTATCCTCAATCAATTGATCCGTGACACTTGGAGATAACTGGTTTGTTTTTTGTTAAACTTTATAACAATATAACTATGTAAAAATAAATATGATGTAGCTATTTTGTCCACCTAACGATTGTAAATTCTTATACCCGTTTTCAACCTAAACATTTCCTACTCGTACAATTTACCTGAAGCTCACCTCACTTTGACCTGAGATACTCATGCCTCAGGTAAAAGTGGTGGTCTGTTAAAGTGTACAGACCAGGTGCAGAACGCATACTATGCAGAGCAGTGGTGGCCCAGAGGTAACAGTCCGTTACTTTGTGTAATTTATTTCATCACCATTGCTCTTGAGACGGTGAAGGAAAACATCATGAGGAAACCGGCATGAAAAATTCGAAGACATGTGACATTCATCAACCCGCACTAGGCCCGCGTTGTGAATTACGTCCCATTCCCTCTCCTAGAGAGGAGAACCGAGTCCCAGCAGTGTGAACATTAAAAAAGGCTGATTAGTGTGTGTACTTAGTGTTAGTGCATACTATGTCAAAACGAAGCAGCGACTAAGGCTGTTATTAGGCCAAAATATCTAAGCTTAGTCTGGTCTTAAAATTGTACAAAAGACGTCTTTGTATAGTAGATAAAAAGAAATACTAAGAAAGAAAGCCTTAAGTCAATTGCTGAAACCTCCATATATTGTTACAGAAATTTCCGAATCAGCCAATAGTACCTCAAGATTATATTACCTATTTATCCTGGTGGTGCGATACTCAAAAAGCTGGTGAGATCGAGGTGGCAGCCACATTCCTCGCCATGTGCGGTCTGATGGTCGATCGAGTCCTATGCGACGAGTACCCCTCGGTCATTGCTGTGGCTGCTGTGAGAAATGCTCTTCTGTTGCTGAGGAAAAAGGATCTGATGGCGCGACTGCAGATGTGTAATATGTAAGTCTGAGAGAAATGTTTAAAAATGTAATAATATTACAGTTTTAAACATTATGATTGAGGTCAAAAGTGTGTAACACAGCGTCAGTTTTTTTGCGTTCACCAAAATCATGGTGGTAAATCGAGAGAGAGAAGAGAGGTGTCACGGCGTCCTAACCTTCCGCGTGACGCATGTCCTCATCAGACATGCTAAATTCTGGAGGTTCCTGCCCTGGATTCAGGCGGAAAGAAACGGTTGGGTTTCACCACTGTGAGGACCACCGGACACACAGGACACAGTGAAGCAAGGGTAAAGGTAAAAGGTAGCTCGCCCACCAGCCATCCGGTAACCGCCCGAGTCGAGCTCGACTCGTCGACCGACGGCATGTAGTGGTATGATATCAAAGGATATCATGATTTTATAATCGTTATATATATAATATGTTGTAAAGCATAGCCCTGATTTCTGTAAAAGCATTTAAGGTTGAGTATTTCTCAAAGTTTACTTTTAACCTGTTTTTGATATTCAAGTGGGGTTTGAGCATGGAAATATAGGTTTGAGCCTCGAACAAAAAAAAAACGAAAATTTCAAAGATTTTTAAAACCCGTGTGAAGTTGGGTCTGATCGCTAGTTAAAATAATTGAGTATTTTTTCATAGGAATGTTGATGTTGGTATTAATTTGCATAACAGGATTCTTAGCACCTACAAAAAAATCATGATTTTGTACCTGTAATTATTGCCAATCCGGTTTTTGTTGATAAATAATAATTATTTCTTACTAAACTTGTCCATAAATAAAAGGACCGTTTTGACGTTTGTATTTTGACTACCTAGCGGCTTGCCGGTGTAGTGTAGCTACTGCTAAAATAGCTAACACTACACCGGACCCCTAATTATTATTTTATTGTTTCTTTTAGTTTCATATCAAGTTAAGTACAATATTGGGTCTGTCTCAAATGTAAAAACGGCGTTTTATTTTTAAACGGTATAATTATATACTTGGCCTTATGAGAGCTAATAATGATTCTCAACAAGTGGATGACACTAGAGAAACTTGTTCAAATAATATGTTCAATAACTTGTTATACGGGTTTCAACCAATATTTCCATATTTAAACCCAGACTTTTTTTTCTTCTGTCTAGAAAATTTATTTTTATATATTCTTATATTCTTTATTGTTCATTACTTTACAGATTATGAATAGTAAGAAAGCCGATGTACACAGGCGAGCTTAGCCCAAAATTGGGTTTTCTTACAGCAAATAAAATAAATTTTATAATAAGAGGATAACTGAAACAAATGCACAACAAAAACTAGTTAATGTAGCTTATTTTTATTTTTTACAGATTCACTGTAGCTGAGAAGAAGGCTACCAATTTATCTTATACTTGTTCGATTCTGCGTCGGGCAGTACGCACAGTGTCGGCGCCTATCTATGAGTACAAGGCACCGTTGGAACATTATGGCATGCCCCCTTGTTGCATCGCTCAGAGAATCATTTGTGCCGCCAATGATCTGTTAGTTGCTGAACATTTCAGAGTACCTACTAAGACGTCTTAAAGCCATCATGATTTCAAAGTAGAAAAGAGACAGATCTTTAGAGGACGCATAGCACTATCCCTTTTTCATAAACCAATTATAAATTCAATAAACGTTTTAAAGTTACAAAAATGTTCATAAATAAGAAATTTTTGACTGTGTTGTTATGATTGCTATTGTTTTTTGCTTCCGATGTAAATTATTGTGTAAGCTCTGAGATTTGTGAACAAAATAAAAGTAAATAGGTACCCATCTGAAGAAAGTTTACACAAAGTACGAAAGATAATGAAAAGTATAAAACTGACCAAAATCGATTGGATTACAGACGGATTACGACTTGAATTATGTTTTAGAGAACGGACCATTAGTTCAAATAAAGACGAAAAATTTATAAAATAATTTAATTTATAAATTGTTCGTCTTTATTAAAATTTATAAAATATTTTATTTTATAAAAAAAAATTACATTAATACTGGAATAAATGGACTGATTTAAGACGACTATTATATAAATTAAGAAAGACTGGATTAACGACTAAAAAAGGGACATAATTTTTTGACTGATTGGACTAAATTTAAATTAAATACTTTATAATGACTTTCTTTTTGTGGTTGCCTTATTAAACGATTTGGTACCGGTACTTATTTTAACATATTTCTAGACGTCGTTGAGTGAAGTAATTTAAGAAATGATGTGATGTGCAAATGTATTTAGTTTGTAAATAAGTAATAGGTGTGTAAATATTTAAATATAATCATGTTTCATATCAATCACTGCCCAAACCTAATCATAAAATTTTAAGATTATATTATCTATTGTTTTTCAAAAAACTAAAATTATCATAATAATTTAATAAATTTGGATTTTTCCTTGTTATATCAACTGTGGAGATTTTATTGCGTTATCATTCGTTTTGGAAATGATGTCATCATAAAGGTATCTATAAAAGTTCCCGTTTGACCATTTTTCACCCTTATGTCCCTAAGTCCTAATAAGGTTGGAATTAGGTTAAACGAAACTTCTTTCTATGTGCCATATGGACTGTTGGATGTCACCACCTCATTTTTGAAAGTTTTCCTTAATTATATTTTTTTTGTCTATTTTCTCTATGTTGTTTAAATACAGCATTAAATAAGTTAATATCTATTACAGAAATGAAATAAATAACATAAATTTTAACTTTGATTTCTACAATATAATTATGTTTAGGCAGACAACTTTGCCTTTTACCAAGACAAAGTTACTGAAGAACACCTACCTACAATGAATTACTCAGAACTTACATTTTAGATTTATTGAAATAATGTGACTCGTGTAAAACATGAAGACAAAACGCTTCTATCCTTTTGTAAAACTGAACCATTTGGACACTTTAATTAGTATCAGTGATTTATGAATTTGTAAATTGAGAAGACAGAATAAAATTATCACTGAACATATCGATTTTTTTATTATTAAATTAACTAGTTGATGGTGAGGGAAAGAGAGGCCAAAAAAGGATGGATCGATTTTATGAGAAGTGAAATGATAGAAAAGGGAGTTAAAAAACGTGACAGGTGACAGGACAGAATTGATGAAAAAAAACGTGTTGCGCCGACCTCAAATAAAACGGACCAAGGGCATGAAAATGATACTATGTCTACTATATCTTGTACAATAAACTCGATCTGCACTTTCAAAAAGATATATTTATTAGCATAAAATTATCAAAAAACAAGTTACTACAAAGAGACTCTTTTGACTGTGGTATAATACAAGGTGTCGTTTTGAAGCTGCAAAATATTTCAGGAGGTAATTATGTTAGTGATTCTCGACCCGAATCAATAATAAAATAAGTAGGTAATTTTTTTTTTTTTTTTATAACCGCGCTTTTTTTCACACACAAACACGGAACAATAAAGGTTGTTTTCACACACACTAACTCGCAACGATAGTTTCATAAATAATGTATCATCCAATCATCATCCCGCACGCCACACCCTAGCCACGCCCCCGCGGCCATCGATCAATCGATTTAGTTTAGAGTAATTAAAAAATTAAATAACAAGTATTACTGATTATCGACCTGGTATCGTTTTTTTATATGACTATTTATGAGTTTTACTACAACCTCCTGAAATATTGTGCAGTTTTAAAACTGCACCTTGTATGTATATGAAATATGAGACAATTTTGTTATTATCCTAACTAATATTATAAATGTGAAAGTGTGGATGTTTGAATGTTTGTTACTTAATCACGCAAAAACAGCTGAACGGATTTGGATGAAATTATTTGGCATGCATATAGCCTTTGACATAGAAAAGAACCTAGGGTATTTTTTATTCCGGAAAAACATCTTATTCCTACCGGTAAACACGTTTAGAGCGCGATAACCGAAGTACACGCGGACGAAGTCGCGGGCGGACAGCTAACTTAAAATAAACAACACAGATTTATATTGGAACAAAAGTGCCCATCATCTGATTCCACCTTTCTACGAATAAGCCCATATGCGCTTGGCGATTCTCGTTAGCATTTTTGTTCTGAACACTTAGCTAAATCGAATGAATTCTGTTAGAATCGAATCTCTATATTTATGTATATAAGCTGTAGGACACAAATTAAGCAAGGGGAAAAATCGACTCTTAAGTACACCAAAGTAGGTACAAAATGAGAAATTTGATAAAACCAAGTTGCGCATCAGGTTATCTAAAGGTATTAAATTACATAAAAATATCATAGTAGTTTTTTTAAAACTAGCTCCTGTCAGCAGCTTCGCTCGCGTGTCAGCAGGCCATACGAACTTTGGGCCCCAAAATTGCAAAATTTCACGCTTTTAGGCCTTGTATTTTCGGCTGTGTGTTGTTATGTCAGTTAGTCAGTTTCTCCTTTTATTACTATTATAGACTTGCCTCTGCCCCTGCTTCGCCTGCGTGAAAATAAAATAAATAAAAATAAATAAATAAATAATATTCCACAACTATCACACAACGCCGTCTAGTCTCAAGCTAAGCAGAGCTTGTGTTATGAGTACTAGACAACTGATAAACATACTTATATATTTCTAAATACATACATATTATAGATAAATTACACCCAGACACAGAACAAATGATCGTGCTCATCGCACAAACATTTGTCCTGGGTGGGAATTGAACCCACGACCAATAGAATAGGTTAGGTTAGGTTAGGTTGGAATAGGTTTGTCCATACAAATTTTGGACCCCATTTTATCTCCTTGGGGGTGAATTTTGGGAAATTCTCTCTTAGCGCTCGCCTACATCTTAAAAAGAAAACTTTTGCAAAATTTCACCCTTCTAGGCTGTGCTTTGATATGTCGGTCAGTTTCTACTTTTATATATATAGATAAGAAGATATGTATTAAGGCTTGCGAAGGAAAAAGACAAACCGGCTGTTTACGGGAAAACCAAATCTTTAGACTCCACTTATAGCTTCTACATATTTTTAATAAAATTAAACTTTGTAACTATACAACTTTAAGTTCAAAGTTAAAAGATAAGTCGAATAAAAATCACATTATACACCGGATGTTATGTTTAATGTAAATGTTACTTTATAAATTGGATATAAAGTTTATAATCGTTTGATTCACGTATATGGCTTTTTGTTCGTGAGATCTTGTTTACGGCCACTCGCCCGGCAGTGTCAGTAGGTAGTGCATGTGAATTGTGCGGCCGCGCATGATAAGTGATTTACAAAATAATAGCTGTAACACGTGACTGGGGTCAACGAGTGAAAAACATAAACAACTGTCTTGTTCACTTAAAACTGTTTCTAATACATAAATCATGATGTTAAAAAGTAAGTATTCAACATTTTTATTATATGAGAAAACAGGTTATGAAGTAGACTCGGATAGTCGTTTTAGTTTTTTTTTTTTGCCAATTTTCAACATGTCACCACAATCTAACCAATTAGGACATTATTTCTTAATGATTATGTCGATATGACATATCAAGGTTCAAGGGTCAAATTGTAAAACCGTACACAATACGCCATTTTGAGAAAGTTGTTTTGTAAATAAAAACGAAGTTTGAGACTTGGAGATAAAACTTGAATGATAAAATGACGTCATGACACCCACTTATTTTGCGGGGACGTGCCCTTTTCCATACTATTGTTTCCTGATGAGCGCTCTTTGGTCAATAGTATGAGTCAGGTGCTATAATTACTCAACAAATACCTCGAAATTATGGGTACCTATAATAACCAATTCGTGGACCAATTACCTTTATCCCTATAATCGCGGCCAGTTTCATCAGATCTCTACTTAGAGTAATCAACACTAAGGTCTTTTTAGCATATCATGGGTAGGACGAAAATATGCATCTTTAAGATGAGAGAAAAGGATAGGTAGCTGCATTGTATGTATCCGACAGTTGTCACCCACACCATCCTATAGCAATTGTAGTGTAGGATTTGACTCAAACTATCTTAAATAATTTTCTATGATACATTACAGGTATAACATTTTGCTGTTTGATGTTAAGCGTTCAGACACAGAATCAATTTTATCCAGATTATAACCCAAGTCTTCTATACTTCCCTGATAACTTGCCAGTATCACTGCCATTGTCAGTGACAAATCCCAATGAATTAGATCAAAATGCTGTTAGAAGTATATTTTCAAATGAACAACGGAAACAGAAACCTACAACGACTGTGGAAATTGAAAAGAGTGTAGTATCAGAAGTTGGCACGTCTGTTGAGCAAGAACGACTCAAGAACAATTTAGTTAACAGACAAGCACCAACACTCTCACCAGCCAGTAGAGAGACAGCGCAGCAGTTTAGACCACAGACTCAACCATTTTTATCACAGAATGGACCAAACAGGCAAACTTCACAACAGCAGACAATTTATGATAGACCAAGTGCTTTACAGACAGCACAGCAGCAGAATAAACCTGAGATATTATTAAGCAGGCCATCAGTAGCTGTGCCCCAGTCAGAACTAAATGGGCCTGGAATACAACAAACGGGAAGACCAAGTTTCTCACAAAACATACCACAGGCTTTCTCACAAAACATACCACAGAGAAGACAAGAGAGGCCTAGTACACCAATACAAAATACATTGAATGTACCTTTTCAACCTCAAAGACCAGCTGGACTTCAGGTCCAACCCATTCGTCCACCAAGTACATCGGGTTTCAACTATTCTCCCCAGCTGGCTCCTGGCTACAATACATTATTGTATTCAGTAACTAATTTCGGAATAAATATGTTAAAGGTAAATATCTCATATAATATCTCATATAATCTATCTCATATAGTATCTATCCAACATCTTCATATAAACGTTACTAAGCCTATATTTTGTCTTAGATAATTATGCTCCCATCTCTAACTTTCATTTGAACGACAGTTGAAACTATGAACTGCAGGTAACGCTTAGTCAAACGGATTTATAGATCTCGGCATACCAATTTTCGTAGTATTCCGAATTGTCTACTTTAAAATTCATATTTAAACTAAATACCCTCGGGTATGTGATCACATCAGAAATAAAGATATCCGCAGGAGAACCAAGATTACATAGCCCAAATAATCGCCAAACTTAAGTGGCAGTGGACAAGGCACTTTGCTGGCAGAACAGATGGGGACGAAAGGCTCTAAAATGGCGACCACGTACTGGAAGACGTAGCGGCGGAAGGCCTCCCACAAGGTAGACTTGGTGAGGGTCGCGGGAATCCGATGGATGCGTGATGCACAGGATCGGTCATTATGGCTACACATGGGGGAGGCCTATGTCATGCAATGGACGTTTTTCGGCTGAAATGATGATTCTCGAGTTTGATTGAGGGCCATAATTTCATAGAACTTAAACTTCATATTTCACTTATTGATTTATTAACGTTGCAGGCTATCGATGATGTACATCCTGGTAACGTGGTGATATCACCGTTCTCCGTCACCGTACTCCTGGGTTTGCTGCAGCAAGGAGCAGTGGGTCAGACACAGGCACAGATCACGAATGTGCTGAATATGTCTCCGAACACAACCTCCCCAGCCTACGCCTCGGTTTCGAAGGACGTTAAGGTGAGTTGAAAAATGTATTAAAAGTTAAGGAAAGCAGAATAATCAATATTATTATTTCGTTTATTCATAAATATACATATAAATTATATTTAAAATATTTCAAACATTTAAAAATATAAGAAATAGTAGCCCACTGATATCGGGAACGAGGTCCAAGATACCAGCGGTCAGGGCTCCAGAGAGAGGAACCTCCTGACCATACGAGCCGTGCCCAGAAGTTTTATTATTACTATTATATCTAGCCTATTTTGTCCGACAGCTGTGATAAGGCCTCTCTCCATTCTTTCCAACGATCATGGTTCCTTGCTCTTTCATTCTACTTCATGGTTAACTGCGGCAGCACGTCGCTGTGTCCGGGCACCAATCCTGCAATAATCAATATACGAAATAATAATTTTAACCACTTTCTAAGAAAGAGTTAAAACTTTAAGGTACGAACGGCACACAACGATTGCCTCTACTTGAAGTGTGCATGTTGAAAACAGTACTTAGATGTACCAACATATACTTTTTTTTTTTTTAAGCTATTGCATAGCTTCTATCGCGGGCCTTGAGCGTGGAGACTGAATCCAGAAATTCCGTAACGAAAATAACCTAACACCCCCCACTCATTTGTTTTTTGAGCGTGGTGACCGATAAGAAAACAAATGAGTGAACAATCAATCCAAATTCAATTCAATGTGTGAAAGTGTAACTTCAATTAATATCAAAGAAAAAAAAACAAAGGAAAAAAAATACTGCATAGATAAAATAAATAAATAATTATAATTGCATATGTTGATAAAAATGCTATGCAATAGCTTTACCGCGGCAGTCCCCGAGTGCCACACGTCTTTTTTTTTTTTCGATGGGAAAAATCATCTTATGACAACCCCCGCTCTTGGGCGGAGCGGGAGATAGTGTCAGACTCTTACTGACTAAAAAACCCATCAAGTTCCTTCAAGCCTTCATACCGGGGCTCGAGCGCCCTTTCGAATAACCCTGGCCCCAGTAGGCTTCGACCCGGTTGGGCCCTTGCTGTTGCTGACAACTCCTTGAGGCGCGCGGGAACAGCGCGCGCCGTCGACGACTTGGGCTTGGTCCGGACAGTTACCGGACGGCCGGAGAGCGAGCTACCCATTGCTCACTGTCCGCAAGCCCTCACTGTCCGCAAGCCTACCAACATATACTCGGGTCGAGCCATGGTGTGCGAGCAAATGCTTCATTTGTCTGTCTTCATGTTTGTGACGAGGCGTGTGCTTGTAAAACATTGGCTGTGCGCCTCGCAAAGTCTGTATCCGCCTTTAGATGGCTTATTTTCTAAAGATACTTGTGAATGACGTTTCCCTTCAGTTCCAGCAAAGTGCTACAAACCATGTAACTACATTTTAATATTGTACATTTTCAGGCTCGCGCTTCCCCCAACATTTTGAAAGTTGCGAACAATATATTCATATCAGAGAATTTTGTTATCAATCCAGACTTCAGGAAAGTGGCCATAGACAGCTTTAACAGTGAAGTGACAACTGTTTCGTTTTCTGGAAATGGCGCCGCTCGTCAGATCAACAGCTGGGTTGCGTCCAGAACTGATAACAGGATCGAGAAACTTATCTCGCCAGGTAAATAACTGAACAAATTTTAATGAAGCTTGATTTACAGCTAGCTTTTACATTAGAATAAAACTTAAGGCCTACTTAGTACCCCTAGCCAAGTTGCTAATCTGCAATCGTTTACGCTAGTAGAAAGCTTCGATTGTACGGGAATCGTGGTCAGAACCAAAATATCAGCCAACTCGAAGCGTTTGACCTAAGCGAAACGGTTGTAACCTGGCTAAGGGGGTAGGTTTTACTAATTTTAAACTTTTTTGAACCTTTGGAAATCCACAAATATAAAAAGACTAGCGGCCCGTCCCGGCTTCGCACGGGCAATAAATATAGCCTATGTTAGGTACTCAGGGTGAATGTAGCTTTCCAATGGTGAAAGAATTTTTGAAATCGGCACAGCTGTTATTGAGTTTATTCATTACAAACATACACATTTTCCCACTTTATAATATTAATGCAGATGTAGAAAACACCTTGAAAAAATATTTTATTAAACATATAGCCAATCACATGGTAAAAATCAAAACATTAAATAATTTAGTTGGCTTGATAAAAAAAATCACGAATCTGACCCTAACTTACGATTTCAAACGTGGATATTTACGAGATTACGTCACGGAAATATTTGAAAGTTACATAAAATAATAAAGCTTGTTTTCTAAAAGGGTCTGGTAAGAACAAAAATCTTGAATAGTTACTGTTTTTTTTTTTTTAATAAAAATAAATCACCGTTACGGGGCGGCGAAGTCGACACAAAATCCGGACCAGTGCCTACAAAATACTTTGTGACTACGACGCTATTCACATTATTAATAATATAGAGGTAAATTTGTTTTTTTGTTTGTAGAGGTAATCTCTGGTGGACCAATTGCCAAAAGTTTTTCACTGATAGAAGACTGCTTTATTTCTGAGTGACAAAGGCTATATTTGATGTACGCGAACGAAGCGTTTGAACGGAAAACTTAACTAACTTTGACTTTTTCAAATTATCTGTATTATTTAGCCAACATATGTAAATATTGGCTGTAACAATAAAAACATTATTATCTCAAATTGTATCGCAGAACTGAATTGTTTCAAAATTTTAATACTTAACGTTTATTAACTAAGTAATTCCATAAAATGCAACATGTCCTGCGTTGAACTGCATGCATTGTATCATTACGTGTCTCTTTCTCTCCTATGTAATAAGAAGTGACCACACTTTTGGCCTTGACACGGCCATCACAATCTTATTCGGACACTTTTGCGTTTTGTAGTTAAGTGGAATGATGGAATAGGGTGGTTTCCAGGGTCAAAATAATTACATTTAGTTCGTATTTTAAAAATAACAAAGATATAGCCCATTAAAGTTACGTGTCACGTCACCCCGTGCGAAAAAATGCAGCACGGCGTGACGTTACACGTAACTTTAACGGGCTATATCTTGATCATTTTTGGTTTAATTTACAAATAAAAAAAATACGTTTCCCTTATTTTGAATAATCTAAATGACGGAATAATTACATTTTTTACGGCAACTAGCCTATTAAATACCTCGTTATGACGCACACGCACCTGAACCAGTTCTGCTTTAGCTACAACTTTTTCATTCCGATCTATATTTAAACTGCCCGTCTTTATAAATAGCTGTACTTATATGATATTTGTAATATCAAATGTATTGTATTCTATACGCGACAGTTTGTTTGTCTATGTCTGTAACCTTTTCACGCCTCAAGGACTAAACAGATTTACAAAAAACTTGGCGCGGTGGTGGATTATGAACCGAATTGGGGTTTTTTTTTGTTTAGTCAAATTGCAATCCGTCGATAGACTTTTTAGTGTTTTTAAAATCAATTTCATCACGCATGTGGGTTTGCTCCGTATGCAGAAAATTACAAAATTCAAAAAAAGCGTCCAGCGTCCGTATTCCACGCATTACAATAAATACTTGTCTGAAATTGATATTGCGGGGGTTACGCGTGCGGAGCAATCCCGCATGCGTAATCATAACCGCACGATATTAAAAAAAGATTAACCCTTATTTAGATAAGTCGTGTGAAATATTGAGTTTGTAGTATTGAGGGATCTACAAGAGTGTGGATCAGAGTGAACATACTCTCAGACCGACAAGTTTCTTGATTCTGGATATGGGTGGTGTGGTACAACAAGTTATTTTACAAAAAGGAAATCTTATAATAAACACGGCCTTATCGCAATCAGCAGTTTTTTCTAGGCAACCTAGAATGGACAGAGATTGCCTGGATACGAAATGGAGTTGAACTTAGTGCAAATACAAAAGCAAACAGAAATTAAAAATGGACTTAATACTAAAATAGATTCTTATATACAAAATATAAGTAGGCAAGAGAATAAGTGGTAAAACGAAAATTGGATAACAGTGACAAATAATGTTCACAAGCCTTTTAAGTACACACAGGCAGTGTTTGCGCAGGTTTTATTGTCACAGGCAATGCATTCCATAGACGATCGGCCTAGTCAGTTAATAACTTATCCGTATGCTAAGATTTATCTAAACTGTTTAGGTACCTGTTATGAGTCGGTTGTAGTCACTGAGTGCCAATATCAATTTTATTTTTATAAAACAAAAACATAGCAAATGTTTAAAATTTTTGTTTTTACAAGACCCTTTGTGTTACTTTCAAATATTTCCATGACGTAGGTACCTAATCTTTTACGAGATTCATATACACGTTTAAAATCGTAAGTAAGGGTTTTTTTTTCGATGGGAAACATCATCCAATGACAACCCCCGCTCTTGGGCGGAGCGGGAGATAGTTTCAGACTCTTACTGACTAAAAAACCCATCCCGTTCCTTCAAGCCTTCATACCGGGGCTCGAGCGCCCTTTCGGATAACCCTGGCCCCAGTAGGCTTCGACCCGGCTGGGCCCCTGCTGTTGCTGACAACTCCTTGAGGCGCGCGGGAACAGCGCGCGCCGTCGACGACTTGCGGGATTACCATAACGTTCAAAGTAAGATTGTTTTAATATTGTTTCCGTGTGGGTAAGAGATGGCGCTAGACAACCTGTATAGCTCTGTCTCTTACCCACACTGAAACAAGATTAAAATAATCTTACTTTAAACGTCATGGTCTAGGTCTTGGTCTTGGTCCGGACAGTTACCGGACGGCCGGACAGCGAGCTATCCATTGCTCACTGTCCGCAAGCCCATTGTAAATTAGGGTCAGATTTGAGTTTTTTTTTATCGAGCCAACTAATTTATTTTTGATTTTTACTGAGCGGTTGGTCATATGATTAATTTTAATAAAGTAATTTTCACGGCGTTCTCTTTTATATTTGTGGATTTCCAGAGATTCAAAAAAGTTCAAAAGCAATCAAACCTGGCCTTAAGAAGTGAAAATGTAACAAAAAGACAAACAGAGAAACTTCTGCATTTATAATAATAGTAAGGATGACGTAGGGTATGAAAACTATATTACTGTAGATAAAAACCGTATCAAAATCCGTCCATCCGTTTGGGCGCTACGGTGCCACGGACAGACACACAGACAGACAGACACGTCAAACTTATAACACCCTTCTTTTCCGTCTGGGGTTAAATATAGAAAAATTTAAGCAAACGAAATATCTGTAGACACAGAAAAAAAGATCTTAAAGACAAATCAGATCTTATTTTTTTTTTAATCATTTATTTCTTTCTTTCTTTCATTTCATGTGTATAAGATATTTTATATAAACCCTTATTTTTTATCTTTTCAGATTCTATCGACTACACTACGCAGATGGTTCTTGTAAATGCCATTTACTTCAAAGGCCTGTGGGATGTGCCGTTCAGACCAGAAGCAACTAAACCTAAGGAGTTCCATCTTAGTAATGGTCAAGTAAAAATAGCCCAATTTATGCGTATGCGCAAGTTGTTTAAGACCGGTATTGATAAGACTACTAACGCCAAAGTTGTCATACTGCCATTTGAGGTAAGTGCGCAATAAATAGATTATTTATGACAGTATAAATGCAATTTGTCGAGACTTATAAGGAACTAGCTTTTGCCCGCGCGGCTTCGCTCCCGCTCTTCCCTACTTCAGCCTACTATACCCTATTCTACCCAACTATACCCTACTCTACCCTACCCTACTCTACCCTACTATACCCTACTCTACCCTACCCTACTCTACCCTACCCTACTCTACTCTACTCTACCCTACTCTACTCTACTCTACCATACTCTACCCTACTCTACCCTACCCTACCCTACTCTACTCTACCCTACTCTACCCTACCCTACTCTACCCTACTCTACCCTACTCTACCCTACTCTACCCTACTCTACCCTACTCTACCCTACTCTACCCTACTCTACCCTACTCTACCCTACTCTACCCTACTCTACCCTACTCTACCCTACTCTACCCTACTCTACCCTACTCTACCCTACTCTACCCTACTCTACCCTACTCTACCCTACTCTACCCTACTCTACCCTACTCTACCCTACTCTACCCTGCCCTACTCTACTCTACCCTACTCTACAAACTTCACGGAGCCCGAGACCTTTCCAACGAATGCAAAACCGTGGAAATCGGTTCGTGCGTTCTGGAGTTTTAGCGTCAGGAAGGAAAACCCAACTTATTTTTATATAGTAGATTATCAGATACTACAAGGAAGTTGTAGTAAATGTTAACAAAACGCACACAAAAATATAGAACAAAGTATGCAAATGTACGTGTTTACGGAGTGAAATGGGTGAGGTTTTAACCCATAGAAATAATAAATAAATTACAGTGATCGTCACTTATTTAGTATCAATATGTTGTTTAATCTCGTGTCCTCGTTTGAAAATTATCTATACTAAGGGTGAGTTCCACCATTTAACTATAACGATAACCAAACCTTAACCAGCCGTGAAACGGCTGCCTGTTGGTCAATTCGACGATTTGACAACTGTTAATGGCTTTGTTATCGTTCTAGTTAAATGGTACAACTCACCCTTATACTCTTATAATAAAGAGGTAAAGTTTGTTTTTTTGTTTTTTTGTCGGCAGCTTTTGCCTCGCCCGCGTACATAAAATATAGCCTATGTCATTCAGGAACAAAGCAGATTTTTATTGGTGAAAAAATTTTAGCAATCGGACCAGTAGGTATTTCCAGAAATTACCAGCCACAAACAAAAAATAAAAAACAAACTTTTCCTCTTTATTATTATTAAGTAATTATAAGTGTTGATGTAGATTAAAAAATTATTAACTTGTATTATTTTTTTTCCAGCGTGACGAGTACCAACTGATGGTGATCCTGCCCTCTGAGCTGGTGGGCGTCAAGAACACGCTGGCGTCACTGACCGACTACAGGCTCACGAGCTACCTCGGCTTCCGAACCTTGGACACAGAACTGGAGCTACCCAAGTTTACGATAAGAGCTGATACAGATTTGAGTATAATACTGAAAAGTGTGAGTATAATTTTGTTTATGACGGCTTTTTCCAGCGGCTTTGCCTGATTAAACTTTACCAAAAGATAAATTGAAGAGTGGCTAGAGAGGCGACATGGTGTCCTTGCTTTCCGCCTGACGCGAGGACCTTCTCACCGAACATGGCTAGTTTGGGAGGTTCCTGTTTCGGATTCAGGCGGAAGAAATGCCCGTGTGTCAACATTGAGTGGATCGCCCGGTCAGGATACGGTGGAAGTCTACACCGCATAGGCGGAGCACCACCGCCGTCATCGTGATTTCAATCGGGCATGTCTGGCCTTGGTTCAAGCCATGGTTTGGAGCGAGAGGGAATGGGAAATAGTCGCCTCATTTTACGAAGCATCAATGCAAGCGAAGGAGATGGCTAGGGTTGCGGGAACGTTAGAAAGAGTTACCGTGGCCCTAGAACGCAAAGGGCAAACGAAGGAACACAGGGATTTAGTCAGTCAAAATCTAACACGGCCTTTCACTCCACTCGAGAACGGGAGAAGTCTGGTTGTTTCTGACCTAAAAAAAGTGATTAAGCATAAGACTAAAGTTCAAACAAGAGTTCTGTAAATTTCCTGGTTTTAATTCCAGGAAATTCATACTTGTAAATTAAAGTACCTACAGGAAAATAATTGATGATATACCTAAATACCACAGAACAATAACCACCACTTACCTTAATATTTGTTCATTAATAGTTGACTTGTATCATCGGCATGGAAGTGGTTTTGATAAAAATCCGGTCCGTGACGCAGACGACCTTTTACATAACGAACAAGTTAATTATTTCCAACGTTTTCCTCAATATTGTTGATACAGGTCTCATTTGTCTGTCTTCTGAGTTAAAAAACAATGTTTTGTTTTTGGGTATTTTATCATTTTGAAACCAAACATTCCTTCTTTTGCGATTTTGCCATATACTTAAAAGTACACGAGAAGGTAATACCAGGATACTTTTTCCTGAAATATTAAGTCAGTGGCATGGTTTACATTAAAGCAATACGACTAGTAGTAGTTGAGTATACGACTAGTAGTAATTGAGTATACGACTGGTAGTAGTTGAGAATTCGACTAGTAGTAGTTGAGTATACGACTGGTAGTAGTTGAGAATTCGGCTAGTAGTAGTTGAGTATACGACTGGTAGTAGTTGAGAATTCGACTAGTAGTAGTTGAGAAAAGTGGTGATAGTGTAAACGGCCCCGACTTACGAGTTGTAGATCGTGAGTGCAAACCAGGCGCGTTACTTTATGTAATTTAATTCATCACCACTGTCAAACCAGCATGTCCTAGATCCAAAAACTCGAAGACATCCACCAATCCGTACTGGGCCCGCGTTGTGGATTACGGCCCATTCCCTCTCCTAGTAAGACGGCCTGAGTCCTAACAGTAGGAACATTAGAATGACTATGCTAATACGAGTACATGCATAATGCCTCTTGTGATACAAAATATCCTAGCTCAGACAGCGTTATCAACTGGTTACCTCCTTTTCTAAAATATTTTAATGTGAGAGGTACCCGATTGATGCAGACCAGCTGTCTGTACAAGAGACCACTGATTTTTGTGACATAGGATCATATTCCTGCCCTTGTCCCGTTTTATTTGGGGCCGGCGCAACACGTTTTTTTCTTCCATTCTGTACGGTCACCCGTCACGCTATCACTAACTCCTTTTTCTTACATACTAGGTTACACAATCCATCCACCTTTTCTTTGGCCTCCCTCACCCTCCCCATCCATCCACATGTATACTCATAATTCTTTTAGTAATATGCGTTTTATCCCTCCTCTTTACTTGGCCATAACAAGGCAAGCGATTCCCTAGTGATGTATATTTTTTTTATTTATTTATTAAACATGTCACCGGAAAATTGCAGATTGATTGTAATGAAAAATTATTAGATTTTAGTTTCTGTATATATATTTTGAAAAAGTCGTTTCGTATTTCGATAAATCATATCTCAATTCATTAGTTTCTAAAATTATCATGTAAATATATTATATGTAAATGGTACACCACAAACTACCTGAGTATCTTTTTTTTCTCCTTCTCTGTCAAATCCATCCAAAGGTTGTCTGTAAAAAATTGTTTTTAGAGATAAGACCACCCATTGTGACACCCTATTAATTTTAAGTTCCTGATGTAACTTTTATTTTTGGTGTACAGTAGAATAAATCTATATATCATGTCTTATTTTGAAAAAATGGTTTACAATAAAATTTCTCGCAATATTTTACAATTTTACGGCGCTTGCAATTTTCCAGTGACATATATAAGAATATAACTTGGTATTTAATTTCCTCTTGAACTAAACATTGTAGAAAATCTAAAGTAATTCTATAATAATCCTTTATGTTTTCAGCTGGGCTTGACAGACATGTTCCGTCGTGATTATTCGGACCTCAGCAGAGTAGGAGCATACGGGTCACATGCGCCGCATATCTCTTCAGCAGTCCACTCCGCCATGTTGTCTATTGATGAGAAAGGAGGTACTGCAGCCGCTGCCACATCCTTCGCAGCAGTAGCTTTATCATACGATGACCCTGCCGTCCAGTTCAGCGTGAACCGACCCTTCATCGCCGTACTTTGGGACAGCAAGAGCTCCCTACCCTTATTCATGGCGAAAATCGAGGACCCCCAACAGTAGATTACGCGTGATATTATAGTTTTATAACTTATTATAATACTCACAACTTAGATGTAAGGAAGTTCCAATTAGATTATAAATCAAAATACGAATTGTAACAATTATTTATATTAAGCAGGATTGGATCTAGTCTAATTTGTTTGTAGTCTAAAATTAAATATTAAGTATATACAATTATACATCTATTTTTTCCTCCTGAATAAGTTGATGAACCAATCGTCGGCGAATATTCTGAGTCTTCCTTTGTAGTATGATTCAATTTCCTGGAGAGGCTTTCCTTCTGTTTCCGGCAGGAAGAAGTATAAGTAGAGAGTGCCGAGATAGGCAATGGCAGCGTATGTCGCGAAGGCTCCGGTCAGTCTGAAGTGGGTTTCCAAGTCTATAAGGGTTTTGGATGCGATGAAGGTCACCACGTAATTCCAGGCGGCTCCCGCTCCTTGAGCCGAGGCTCGACTCCTAATAAATAAATTTTAATATTAGTTACACAAGAACATATCTGAAAAAAATAACCAAACCCCCTTACTTGGGGTAAAGCCCTATAGGTGTTTTTAATATCATGCAGTTTTGACCACGCATGCAGGATTGCTCCCCTCGCGTAACCCCCGCAAATGTCCATTTCATACATATTTTTATACGTGGAATACGCTCGCGGGACGCCTTTTATGGCATTTTTAAATTTTCAGCATGCAGGTCAAACCCGCATGCGTGAAAAAATCCGCACGATATTAAAAACACCTTAAATCTCCAAGTTCCAAGTTTTCCAATGAAGTAATTTAAAAGTTATACAACTCGGTCTTGACCTTCATTTATAATGGTACAGTAGAAGAATCAATGCTTACGTACGTACGTATTGTTTAATTTTATTGGAAGTAAAACCGTAATATGTATTTTTTTCAAATGTATGACTGGCTTGTTGCTCTAGTGGCCCTAACTGCTATGCCAGAGGTCGTGGGTTCGATTCCCAACCAAGACAAATGTTTTTGTGATGAGCACGATCATTTTGTTTTGAATCTGGGTATAATTTATCTATAATATGAATTTATTTTGGAAATATATAAATACGTTCATCAGTCCTCTAGTACTTAAACCACAAGCTGTGCTTGGAACTAGGTAGTGTTGTGTGTAAGTTTAAAAAAAATCTCTGAATATTATTAACATTAAGATACTGATAAGCGATAAATAAATAACAAAAGACATTGTTCTATACCTACCTATTAGATCGATACACGTTACGATTTATTGTTCGATATCTACTTCAATAACAAATAGGTGCTCATTTATAGTGGTGTTCAATGAGTACGAATAACAGGGAAATATGAAATATATCTACACTAATATTATAAAGAGGCAAAGTTGGTTTTTTATCTTTATGTTTTTTGTTTATAGGAGATAATCTCTGAAAGTACTGGTCTGATTGCTACAATTTTTTCACCGATAGAAAGCTGCTTATCTCTGAGTGACATAGTCTATATTTTATTATGTACGTGTGTGAAGCCGCGGGCAATAAATAATATATTATATTATTATTATTAAATCGCCCCCAAACAAATGTTCTATCAAAATTGGATATATTCCAATTTTGATAGAACATTTGTTTTCATAATTTGAATTGAATTAATCGCAAAATATTTCAATTTTCCAAAATAAGGTATATTTTAAGTAGATACTGAATTACTGATTTTCTTATTAATACGAGGAATGGTAACGTATGAACTTCACAAATAAATAAATTTTACATTTTGGTGACTTTGCAAATGTATGATAAATCTGCTGCGTCCGTACTCATTTCCAGTCCTAACTCACCCGGTCTTTATATATAGTATATCGACCTATATGTGTAGCTAGAAGGCGCAAAAGTACTGATAAAAGTGCTTGTATGCACTTTGGGAAACCTTGAAACTTGGGGAGTGAGAGAGGAGAAACTTACAATGATTACTAACCTGAATGGGAATACCTCTCCAAGAATGACCCAGGAGATATTGAGTCCAGTGAAAATAGTAAGAAGATAGAAGAGTATCAAAGGAACCATACTCTTCTCTTTCGGGAATGTTTTAGGGTCGTATGAGAACACATTCTTGTCCAGATGCGTTTCTGCGTAGACGCTGAGAGCAGTACAACAGATGGCACACCCCAGCATAGACATGATGCCTAGTTTCCGCTTTCCCATGAATTTGATGATGCCTATAACTACAATACTTGCTAAAAGAGATATCACGCCTACCATTACCTGGAACAATCAAGAGTTAGAAGTGTAGATATTAATTCATTAAACCCCGCGCGAACGCCGGCGTTCGCGCACCTATTGTCTTTCTATTGTGTCTGTAATTCTCACGCTTGAAAGGTTAATATGTTTGAGCTGTGAGATTGTTTGAAAGAGTTACCATGGTTCTAGAACACAAAGGGCAATTAAAGGCACACAAGTGGGTATTAGTCAGTACCTCTCGCTGTCCGAAAGCGGCAAAAGTTATTTAACAGATGGATATATCGTTAAAACCAAGTGATAAAGTCCTTTACAAACAAAAATTTTATTATAAGCATAATGATGCCATTAAAATGTCTTGATTTTACTCAGTTGAACAATATAAAAGATAATCTGTCTGCACATTTCATTAAGTTTAAGCTTAACATTACAAGTAATAATTATGGAAACAGCAAACACAGACTAAACATCGGAACTGGTACAGAGTAGTGTGTAATGAGGTAAATTATTGTATTGAAGATTGATGACAATAAAATAGCGTTTTTTATCGTAATTACTGACGTCAAAAACATTACTTTAGTGGCGTGACAGATATATTGCGACATTTGTGACAGACTTTGTGAATCTAATTGGCAGTTTCACGTGTATTGCATATCTCTGTTATTTTAATTAAGACAAATTATAGAAGACAGTAACGTATTACTTTTTGAAAGAAGCCTAAAAGATTCTTTGTTACGAGTATTTTAAATTTGCCATCTATTATAGCCAAACATTTTTCTTCTGATGATCATAATGACATAGCTAATGTTAATTATGCAACAGACAAGAAACCTAATTATAAGACTGATTAAAACGACAAACCAGCTGCTGATAACGATAATAACAACCGAAACGCTTACCACAATGTTCTTGCCGTCATCAGCCATGCCAAAGGCGCCGCAAATGTTGACCATATTCGGTTTGACAGGGACGAGGCCACTCATTACGACGAATGTGAAGTATAACATGGTGAGGGTCAGCGGCCTTAGAGTCTCCTTGCAAAGCATCACTATGTTGAATTTCACGAAGAACCTGTAAACGTTTTAGAATATTTTACTGCACAGTTTAAACCTTCAAAACTTTTGCCTTATCTATCTATCGGAGTCTGGTTTTCGCACTTAGTCCTATGCGGATCATTGTGCGTGCTTTTTACCTTATGGAAGTAAGTTACTCAAGGTTCTTAGGAAATAATTTTAAGTATTCAAGGTTTAGTGCGTGAAGAGGAAAAAATTTGAAACCATACTCAGTATCGTACAAAACATTATAATTAATTTTTGAGAAAAATAATTGAGAGTCCATGCAGACCCTTCAATATAAAATATGTCTGATGACATTTCTTTAAAACTGCAGAATTACGTTAATGCTTTAAGACTGTCCATTTACCTTTTAAAAACATTCATCTTATAATGATCACATTCCGACTCCTCCCGTTTTTCCTTCCAACAAATGGCACAGCCATTCAGGCTCTTCGAATACACCACCAGCTTGTCAAACTCTTCCTTCACATTATCTTCTGTGGTCCAGCCACGAAGGTAGCATAGAGACTTCAGGGCATCCTTCTCCCGACCTTGGGATAACAGCCATACAGGTGTGTCCGGAACCTGTAGAACGACAACGTTGATTTATTTGTGGTCAAAAAAACTTATAAAACGATATCTTTTTCAAAATCAAGTTTAGAAGAAAAATTGTTTATACATAAATACATAGACATTTCGCAATATTTTAAAAAGATATTCTGTTTTGTCATCTCTTTGTCCTTATCTACTTTATTTGAAGTTACTGCACTATGATTTTACCATACCTCTATATTGATAATCGTTTAATAGCAGAAAGGCTTCTAAGTAGGGAAACAAGAGGAAGGGTTTAGTCCGAATGAATTAATAGATTGAATTTTAAGATCACTCGTATGTCTGTCTGTTCCTCTATCACAACCAGTTTACTATAAATCTGCAGGACCAATTTAGAGGAGGTAATTTTTAAGAACAACAACATAAAATTCCGGATAGGTACTTACAACTCCCAAAGACACGAGAAGCATAGAAGTAAAGGGTATGGAGATGGAGATGATCGCAGCGACGCGCCAGGTGACAACGGAACCAAGGAAATACATCGCGAATATGCCGATGGATACGAATAGCAGGGTGATGGTGCATAAGGCTCCACGTATTGACGGTTCACTGAAACACAATACATAAACAATAAATGTTATTGTTCTTTTCATTCAGGTTTGCTTACAAATTATCGAATTAAAATAAAGTAACCTAATAACAATGAGTAAGAAACTCTTATGCGAGAGATTAGAGTTCATATTAGGCAGCAAGGTTCCTTGCGTTGCGGATCGTTAGGCGTAATTAAATTTTTAACACTATAGACATTGCTGGAGAGTGAGGCCAAAGAAAAGATGGATTGATTGTGTGAGCAGTGATATGAAAGAAACGCGAGTTAGTGATGGAAGAAGGGAGCGTATTGTAGGTACCAATCCCAGATAACACGGGACAAGGATAGGGCGTTGATGTTGAGATGTTGCTGGGAAACATTTAACTACTTCTAGCAACGATTGGACGAATGATCGGTCGAAGGAACTAAGAAAAGAGAAAAAATGTTTAACCTTTTTTTTTTATCGTGGGGAGAATCATCCAATGACAACCCCCGCTCTTGAGCGGAGCGGGAGATAGTGTCAGACTCTTATTGACTAAAAGCCCACCCCGCTCCTTCGTGCCTTCCGTACCGGGACCAAGCTTCCCTTTTGGATAACCCTGGCCCCAGTAGGCTTTGATCCGGCTGGGCCCCTGCTGATGCTGACGGCTCCTTGAGGCGACTCCTTGAGGAGACGAGTTGGGTTCGGTCCGGATAGTTACTGGACGGTCGGACAGCAAGCTACCCATTGCTCGCTGTCTGCAGGCCCGCGCCTAAGGTGATCGGAAATCGGGATCGGAATCCCGGCGGAGGCTGGGGTGCTGTGAGCGCCACCGTTGCCTGATGCGGTCGGCCTCCTTCTTTGCTAGCATTACTACTTCGCAGAAGGAGGCGACCGCCTGTCACTCCACCTCATTCCGGACCATGGCCTGTACCAAGGTCCTGGAGAGATCGCCGCCGCCGAAAATGTTTTACCATCAAGATTCTTTAGTTTGCTTATCATTTTCGAGTATGTACATAGCATGTTAGCCTAAGTTGGGTCAAGGAAGCCAGATACGTCAGATTTATTGGGGTTGGCGATTTTATCAAAGTTGCAGGAAAATTATTTGCCAGTCATATCTAATTGTCATTCATAGCAGAAAAAAAGAGAGCCATTATAAACAGTGCGTGGGTTATACCAGGCTTAAATTATGATGATTATACAGTATAATGATAAGTAGAGTAGCCTGAGAATGCAATAATCTAAGTGATTATTGCATTCTTAAGTTTTCCTGTTGTGACATTTTCCTACTTCTCTGCATCTTGTGTAAGTATAATTTAATACTGCCCTCTAAAATTACCTCATCTCAAACATAGTTTAGTTTTACATCCCGTATTTTCTTTTCCGTGGTTACATCTCCTGCAACGTCTGCGAAATTTAAGTGCGGTCCAAACCTCGTTTCAATTGTATTTAAAATATTTTATTTCACAAAGGCCTACCACCTAACTCCTTCAAAGGAAACGACCAATTGGAACAACTGACGTTTCATAAGTGCCCATACTTATAAAACGTTAGAAGCTAGCGCACGGGTCCAATTGATCGTTTCCTGAGGATTAGAACCGGCAAGAAACTCCATGGTTACTGTTTTAAAAATAGAAGCGCGGGCGTCCCATATTTGAGCTATTCCTATGTTCTTTCTGCTACAGTTTTATTATATGTAAAAACCGCAAAGTACATCAAAATATGTGTGATGCATAATAAAGTAAGTATTATATTATCAGTAACCAGTTTCATTTGTATACCATCTCTCCATATTAGCATAATCGGCCTTATAATGTTCCCACTGTTGGGACTCAGGTCTTCTCTTTATGAGAGGAAATGGGCTGTAATTCGTGGGCCCAATGCAGTTTGGTGGATGTCATGTGTCTACGAATTTTTGGTTCTAAGGTCTCCATATTACTTTAGCTAAAATAAAATGGCCAAAATTGATATCCATATTCCGCGCTTCTAATGTTAAAAAATAAGTGATTTTGCAGCATTTTCATATTAAAATATTAATAGGTACGACAGGACAGTTGCATTGTGTTTACCTGATTTCTCCGACATAAGAATTGATAGGCGCTTCCATGATCCCAGTTCCAAGCCCCAGCAGTGCGTTACCAATGAACAAGGAGGGAACGTTCCAGGCGAAGTACATGAGGATCCAGGCTACTACATGAGGCAGGTTCACGAAGAAAGTAGCTCTCTTTCTGCCGACGTAGTCCACAAATGGTCCCGAAGCTAAAGCTCCGAAGGGCTGCGTCAGAAATGATAGACTCCCTGAAATTACATTTTTGAGGTATTAAATATTATCCTATGTGGATACGTACTATAAATAATAATAATAATCAATTCATATAATATAATAGCACAATCAGACTTTCAATGTTCCCACTGCAGGGGCTCAGGCCTCCTCTTTAGGAGAGGGAATGGGCCTTAATCAAATGTCTTCGAATTCTTGGTTCTAGGACATGCCGGTTTCCTCACGATGTTTTCCTTTACCGTTTTGAGAGCAGTGTGATGAAATAAATTACACAAAGTAATGCGCCTGGCTGGGTTTGAACCCGCGAAATATGACTGAATATTATTAATGTATCAATTCATACAATATTACTATTACAATTGTCTCCAAGTTTTGGTATTACTTATATGAAAAGAACTTATTCAGCAAGTAATAACAAGGTAGGGTAAGATTTAGTAGAAAAAAGACCACAATGTATATGTACATTACAGGGAGTTTTTTTTTTTTCGCTATTGTTGATAGGTTCGCGCTTGACCGCTATCTCACCTGATGGAGAGCGACGATGCGGTCGACGATGAAACGCGCTTACCTAGAAGAAACCTATTCACTCTCGACTTAAAGATTCCCGGGTTGTAGCTATCAGGAAACACAGACTCCAGCAAGGAATTCCACTCCCTAGCTGCACGCACAATGAATGTGTTCCCAAAACGTTTTGTGAGTTTGAAAGTATCGCCGGTGACTAAAAAGGTAATCGTTCATCTCAGTATGTGAAGAGGAGGGATGAAACGCTTGTTACTCTAGTTATGAGGATGAATAAAAGAGAAGGAAAGGAAGGCCGAAGAAAAGATGGATGGATTGTGTGAGGAGTGATATGAAAGAGTGGTACTTACCAAACCATGAAGCCTCAGTGTCAGTTAATGAGAGACCCTCTGGAGAGTTGAGGAGGTCTGGTATCACGATGGTGGCGAAACTGATGGCCATGCCCAGGTCCATGAGAAGCAGGTTAGGTGCCATACTTGCTAGAAGCTGTAACAGTGCAAATAAATATTTATTATATATTTATTTAATACTTCATGCACATAAAAGTACAGAGGCGGACTTAATGCCTGAGGCATTTTCTTCTAGTAAACCTTTGGGTGGTGCAGAGAAAAGTAGGTGCAATAAAAGAAAGAGATAAGGTGAATACAAGAATTGAGAAAAACCTACCAAACTGTCCATGACTAAATACCTAGCACTATAAAAAATACAATGTTTCTATGATACAGTGTTAAGGCGTATAGTCCCTTGAACCATCTGGCCGAAATTATGTGAACGCAACTCTCGCATTCGCCTAGGCGGCAGTACGCAAATCTGTGCATTTATTTGCGGCCAGCAGCACCCGGAAAGCGCTATAAATCCATTTTCTCTGCGAGATATTGATTGATTTACATGTGCAATATTCACTTTGAAGAACATTTAACCACCAATTTTTATGTGTAAAAATGTTTCTAAAGGTTCAAGCCGTTTCGAAGGAGTAGGGAAAAGTTGCGAAAAGTTGCGAATTTGCTAAATTTTTTTTTTTTGACAAAAGTATTAATTGCACGAAAAAATCAAATGTTGATATTATTGTTCATGAATCTATAATAAACATATATTTTTTTCAAACCAATTGACCTAGCCGTTACGGAGGAGTAGGCCTCAGAAAATCACTGTTTTATGGCACTTTTCGGGAGCTTGGCCCTTAACAGCACGCTTAGCCAAGTTGTTATTCTGCAATCGTTAACGCTGTCGAAAAGTGATGAAACGTATGGGAATGACGTCATCTCAACGTAAAGTCGCGTGGTCAGAACAAACGAATAGACAACTCGTAGCCAAGTTCACATCGTTCAAAATCGTTTCTACAATATTTAACGCTACATCCTTTGTTATACAAACGCTGCATTGTAGAACGAGCGGCCGACTCAGGCGCGTCAACATGGCTACCAACTTATCGTTTTCTACAATTGCTGTCACCGAGGCGTTACCGATTAGAGAACGGAATTCGATTGTAACTTGGCTGGGGGGGCTGGTATCTTTAAGAAGACATTGTAGAGCAGTCAACAATATAACAGGAGCGGAATAGAAAATAATTTATGAGTTTACGGAGTCTATATTGTTATCACGTTCATAAAATATTAGATAATCTAAATTATGAAGTTATCATTGTGGGAAAGAAAATTTTGCTATGTTTTAACAGTGTAAGAAAAAGACGTGTGGCTCTCGATAACAGTCACGTTTCAGCACAAAAATATCACACTATTCACATGAATATTATAAAGGAGAAACAGAAACTTTGTATGCACATATGTATGGGTGTATATTTTTTACTTCTTAACATTTAAACGGCAGATCAGATATGGATCAGATTTGGCACATGGGTAGACAAACATGGTATCACAAATGTTATTCCAGGACATGTCCTGGAATAAAATTTTTTTTTTTTTTTTAATTGTGATAAACTGGTGCTTGACTGCGATCCCACCTGATGGTAAGTAGCGATGCAATCTTTGATGGTGAGGCGCACTAGTTTATTAAGAGCCTATTCACTCTAGCCTTGAAGACACCCAAATTATAATCGGACGGGAAGACCGCGGCAGGCAGACTGTTCCAGTCCTTCGACGTACGCGGTATAAACGACGAGGCGAAACGCTTAGTCCGGACCGTAGAGGTTTCAACAACGTAAGGGTGAATATTCGCCGTACGTCGGGTTGTCCGATGGTAGAATTGTGTATTTGTGATACTTATTTGCCCGGTATTATATTCCCTTACGGTATTTTTTGCTTTCACGCAGTCGAAATTGCTAGCAGAAGCTACGTAAAATATAAATTACTGTTATTCGCAACTCAACGACTAAAGTGCGTATTTTGCATACGGTTGGGACAAATGCGTCATTCGATTCACCTCAGCTCCTCAAGGAAGGTCAGCAGCGCCTTAGTGTTACTGACCATTTCTCGTTGGGTACCTGGGTTTCAATTAATATTTACTGATTTGGTACCTTACCATTTGTTTTGTCAACTCAGATTCAATCTGCATTGTTAAATATTGTTTTACTAATAATATACTAATGTTTAAACTACCGATGACTATTGCTAACTAAGCTGTATGCACTTGAGTCCTATAGACTCAGGAATCAGAATAATTTTATACACAAGGGTATCCCGCGTAATTAAAACTTTCGAAACAAAATAGTTTCGATTTTGCGTTTAGATTTTCCATTTTGTATTATTTATTTATATTAAATTATATTATAACGCCTTTACAGACGCATCCAAGACGGAGGTAACAACTAACACTTAAAATACATAATTATGATATTCCATTCAATTATTTTTTATAGTACCAGTGTCAAATTCTAAGTTCCTTAACCTTTCAATCGTGAGTATTACAGACACAATAGAAAGACAATAGGTGCGCGAACGCGCCGGCGTTCGCTTGGGGTTTAATGAATTAAAATATGGTTAACAACCGTAACAAGTACGGCTTTACTGAGTTATAATCATTAAAATCATTGATACAACCCTCTCAGTTCAGCTAATCTACTGAATGACTTCAGAAAAAAATTATACAATAGGTTATTGAATTATTTTTTCATGAAATAGCCTTTTTTTATTTTTTATGGTGGGAAAAAATCATGCATTGACATCCCCTGCCCTTGGGCGGAGCGGGAGATAGTGTCAGACTCTTACTGACTAAAAGACCCACCCCGTTCCTTCTAGCCTTCATACCGGGGCTCGAGCGCCCTTTCGGATAACCCTGGCCCCAGTAGGCTTCGACCAGGCTGGGTCCCTGCTGTTGCTGACAACTCCTTGAGGCGCGCGGGAACAGTGCGCGCCGTCGACGACTTGGGCTTGGTCCGGACAGTTACCGGACGGCCGGACAGTCATGAAATAGCCTATCATATAGACGTGCAAAGTTAAAAACTACATTGGGTCCACGTACGCCGATCTGGGCGCGTCGGTCTCCATACATTTTATAAGGCAACTAGATTATTAGATCTACGTTAGACCAACACGCGACGGCACTCTGCGTTATTCACAACTTAGGCGTCAACCACGTGTGGGTCGGTTTAAATGTAGTTTTATATATATAAAATTGAAACTGACCTGTAAATTGCAGAAAACTTAAGTAAATTTGTATTAGGCGGATTACCCTGGCTCTTCACCTTAACAACAAACCATCGTGGATATTATCCAGCATGAAGTCATAAAAAATCAGTCCGAATATTTCGAATTGACTGGTTGAGACTCGGATATCACGTTGTCCATACTAAGCAGGCTTTAATGGGAGTGCTACGTGAACTCGACAAATGAATGTGCAATTAAGGCCCTTGTTCCCATTTAGTGCCATAAAACATTTACTTTCTGAAGCCTACTCCTCGGTAACGGCTAGGTTAATAGATTTCAAAAAAATTATACAGGGTGTAGGAGACAAGAAAAAAAATCAGCATCTCCGTACAAACTGTCCCATCAAGTTTATAATTTTCTATGGAGAGGCTAATTTTTATTCGTTTTCTGAAAAAAAAAATATATATCTTGTGCAGTTTCGTCTACTGAGCAAAGACATAAGGCCTCCGCTTACTTTAAGGGCTTACTAAATAGCTTTAAGGGACAGCTCTTGCACCCTGTATTTATTATAAGTTCATATTATAACATTATTATCAACATATATTTTTTACTTATGGCTAAAAAAATATTTAGTCATAAGTAAAACATGATATTTTTTCGTTTCTTTTCCGTTCTCCTTTCAAATAGCTTTGATCTTTAGAAATATGTTTATACAAAAGAAATGCTGGTTAAGTGTTCTTCAGAATGTACCTACGTAGCCTATTTTTGGATTAGATTTACAATCAATATATCGCACAAAAAAAAAATGGTTTTAAAGGTCAGCAGGCCTCTACGCGGGCGCAGGTGGCAGTACGAGTATGTGTGCAATTAACTCCGGCCAAATGTTTAAGAGACACACCTTAATAGCACTAGAGAAGATAATAGTTAAAAGAGTATCTACCATAAATTCATTGACACTACCAACAGTAAATAAAACAGCGGAAATTGACGAAAAAATTACGGAAGTTAACCTCGATCTTAACGTTGTTTAGATCACTCTTAGCTGAACCAAGACGACCTTATCAGCTGTTTTTACGATCTAGTTGTTTTTATTTATTGAGTATTTACTACCTATAGTAGAGGTATTGCATAAATCTTTATTCTATACTGATTCTGACTGGCCTTTCGGTGTTGTGGTTAGTGGTCCTGCCTGCCTTCAAAAATAACCAGAGTCGAGTAGAGTTACAACCCAGGGTCGGTCTTTTATAACTCGAGTAGTTAGATGCGCCACCGGTACATGGTGGATGTCCCACCTACACGCACAAAACGTTTTGGGAACACATTCATTGTGCGTGCAGCTAGGGAGTGGAATTTCTTGCCGGAGTCTGTTTCCTGATAGCTACATCTCGGGAATCTTTAAGTCGAGAGTGAATAGGAATCTTCTAGGTAAGCGCGTTTCATCGTCGACCGCACCGTCGCTTTCCATCAGGTGAGATAGCGGTCAAGCGCGAACCTCTCAAAAAAAAAAAAACGCTACCCTAGAGTTAAGCCAACTAACTCGAATTCTGAGCAGGGTAGGTTGGAGTAAGTGGCCAATGCTCGATATTGACAGTTGAACTCTAAGTTCGCGTTCAAAAATGCCAGGGTAGAGTAATTACGCTATGACGTCATTAGAGTAAACTCTAAACTCAAATTTGAACGCAGGGCCGGAGGTCCTGGGTTCGGTTCCCACCCTGGACAAATGTTTGTGTGATGAGCACAATCGTTTGTTCTGTGTCTGGGTGTAATTTGTCTATAATATGTATGTATTTAGAAATATTTAAGTATGTTTATCAGTTGTCTAGTACTCATAACACAAGCTCTCTGCTTATGGACTAGACGACGTTGTGTGAAAGTTGTGTGAATATTATTATTTGTAAGGCCAACACATAGGTGTTCCAGGTCTGGGTGTATTGTGTATGTGAATTTATATGTTTAAAAAAAATTCTAAGTATACAAGGTGTAAGGGACAGCCCTCCACAAACTTTAAGGGCTTGCTCAGTAGACGAAACTGAACAACCCTCCACAAAATTTTTTTTCAGGAAACGAAAAGTCGGCCTCGCTATACAAATTGTTTAATCAAAGTTTATCAATTTGTGTGGGGAGGCTGATTTTTTTTTTCGTTTCCTGAAAAAAAAACTTGTGGAAGGTGGTTCAGTTTCATCTACTGAGCAAGCCCTTAAAGTTTGTAGAGGGCTGTCCCTTACACCTTGTATATATACTGTTGGTGTGGTGTGGTGTGTTGGCTGTTGTTGTTGTTGTTGTGTTGTTGTTAAGGTTGTCTGTAAGAGATCGCCCTACACTTATTTTGAATAATGTTTGTTTTGTATTTTTTTATCGATGCGTTGCGGCGCCGCACCGCAAATATTACGACGAATCGGCGGGCAAACGAGTGACGCCACCCCGTTCGTACAGCCATTCGTCGAAATATTTGCGGTGCGGCGCCGCCACGCATCGTGTGGCCCGGCCCTTAGGAACAGAACACTCCTACCCTTTTTGTAGTGGACACAGATACACACCTGCTAGTTATACTTGTAATGTAATGACTCTACAGTACAATGAAATATCTATTTGCGTTCTAAATCATATTCATTGTCAGTGCATTATCTACGAAATTACACGCTGTTAAGTCAAGGTTCGAGTTAAAGACCGTAGATCATATGGTTTGTCACATACTCGACTATATCTGAAATAAGAACCATCTTTAATGGGTTATGACTTCTTCTGCTCTAGAATAATTTATTCCATTGGCCACATAGCTTGTTAAAACAGAATAGGAATTGAAAAAACATATCGCACACTCGGGTACAATGGAGTGCAGGAAGTACAGGGCGTGTCAGAATTTAACTAAAGCCCACCCATGGTCTAGGAACATCCAAAGCGACTGTAACTCATAGAAACGTACCAAAAAAAACCTAATAAAGTTAAGAAAAAGGTAAACAGTAGCTCAGTTTGAACAGAGATTATCCGTTACATTAAATCCTGTCATTAATATATGAACATCCAACATCTTCCAAATGTATGTTTGTAATATTCATACAATCAGTTTATGCCTATATTCCTCGCAGATCTGATCTGACCACTAATTCTTTTTTTAAATTTTATTTTTTGTAAACTTATTACACAGACCATGCATGCCAGCCCCCGCGTAACCTAATGATTACATATACACCAGACAGAGGCATCCACATCAATGGTTTTTTTTTTTTTGCTCTGGCTTTGTACGGTTTAACGCATAATATTTTCATTAAGAATGTGAATGCAATAATAAAAATAAAAATAAAAATTATTTATTGTCTCGTTTAGGTACATTACAATCTTAGATCAAGCCCTGAACCCCACACTAGGATTCCCTGTGTTGTGGAGTCCAGTCTCTCTCAATCCATATTAGGAAGGTACAGTACAACAATAGTTTTAGGTAACTAACCTATTTTTCTCGATATATCGAGTCAGCTTTCTCTGTAAGGTTCGCTGAGGTAGTCAAATCTACAATAAAATTTTCAGCTCCATTTTACTGAAATCGTGCCTTTTTTAATGATTCTACGTATTGTCAGTTGTGTGTGGCTCTTAAAACATTAAACTACACCAATTTTACATCGCAATGTCAATCAGGTATCAATTTGCAAATAAAATTGTAATTTAGGTGTCTTTAAGGAAAGAGTGAATAGGCTCTTAATAAACTAGTGCACCTCACCATCAACGAATGCATCACTGCTTACCATCAGGTGGAATCGCAGTCAAGCACTAGTTTATAACAATTTAAAAAAAAGCCACTTATATTCATTCTTTAAAATACTACCAAAAAAAGGTTTTTTTAGTAGGGACTAGTTTTGTTTAATCTCCAATTAAATAGTAGGTCATTAATCCAGACTGACAAATTGTAAATAGATAAACATTGAAACATTGACATTTTAAATTTAATGGATGTAAATTTAAAAATAGGCCTCATTAAACGCAAGGCAAACGCTAGATGAAGGTGAAGAGATGAACTTGACTCTTGTCGGAGTGACTGGACTGTAATAACAAATGACAGACGTGTGTGGGAAAGGGGGAGGGAGGCCTTCGCTCAGCCGTGGGACAGTGGGCTAATTAGATAGATAGCTAGAACTTAATAATTAGAAAATCGCACTTAAATGAAGCCAAAAATAGATTAAAGTTTATAAGACTTAAAGACCCTGTAACTTTTAAGAAAGTTACAGGGTCTTTAAGCCTTTTGCTGCTACAATTGAAGTTTTATTACCAGGTGTATAGAGCTTGTACCGCAGGAATGGAATGTATAGAAAAATCACTGCCGCAGCGAACGTGTTAATATAGAATTATATATATTATAGCTTCTGACAACGGCTTAGGCCACGTGAAAGTAGGTTTTTTTTCATACAAACTTTGGACACCGGTTTCATACCTTTAGGGGGTGAATTTTGGATAATCTTCTTTTAGTTGTCGCCTACGTGATAAAAGGAAGATTTCTGCAAAATTTTACGCTCCTAGGTCCGGTAGTTTCAGCTGTGCATTGATATGTCAGTCAGTCAGTTTCTCCTTTTATTATATATAGACTAGCTTCAACCAGCGACTTCGCCCGCGAGAGTGGTTCGATTTTTATTCGGCAATATCCGCATTTAAGACATTTTACTAGATTTAGTTTAGTGAAACGACATATCACTGACGATAAATTAGTGTTTTGTAATATCACTAGATACTTTTAGTAAGAAGACGTAATAAACAAGAATATTCGACCTTTACCGGGATTTTATGATATCCCTAGGGATTTCGCGAAATACCTGATATCGTCATTTCCCTGCGACAAAATTATATATGCCTATTGTAAGTTTGTAGGTTTACAATTTTAGTTTCTGAGATTTCGCGATTAATCAGTGAGTGGTATTTCGTTTATATATATATAGAGATTCAATATGTACAACATATAGTATATATAAGCATAATCATCCTTTTTACTGTTCCCATTCCCATCAGGCTTTCTCTCTAAGAGAGAAAGGGCCGTAATCCACCACGCAGGCCCAGTGCGTGTTAGTGAATGTTATATATTTAGTTCTAGGACGTATGCCGGTTTCCTCACGATGTTTTCCTTGACCGTTTTAAGATTGGTGGTGATGAAATAAATTACACATGTCCTAGCTGGGTTCGAACCCACGACCTACAACTCGTAAGTCGTAACGGTCTCACTGGGCCACCACTAGACTTATATAATACCTATTCGTTATTACGTATATAATTTAGGTGTCTTCGAGGCTAGAGTGAATAGGCTCCTAATAAACGAGAGCGCTGTACCATCAACGATTACATCACTGCTTATTATCAGGTCGAATCGCAGTCAAGCACTGGATTATAATGTTAAAAAAAATGTAGGTACACCATTTAAAATAAAGAAAATATAATTTTGTTGTAATAATAATTACGTATATGTGAATATAAGAATAAGGGATAATAATAATAATGAATATAATATATATAGGGTAAATACGCCAAATGTCGGCCCCCTTAGCGATTTTCTGACTTCGGATCGCTCTAGCACCGTCAGTATCCAACGAAAGTTAGCTTCTGATGCGGTTTCAGATAGTTTGATTAATCTATTTCATGTTTATAGGCACAAGATCGACATTTCTACTAAAAGAAAAAAGTAATTAGGTTTAGATGCGTCGAGAACAGAAAAACCCTAAAGTCGGCCATTCACGGCCCATGGTCGGTCGCGTTTTTCCCAAATGTCGGCCGGGTATAGGGTGTTTTAAATTAAGACAGTGACAAATATTATTAACATGATTTATTTTGGCAGAATTCTAATATAACACTAAGTATACAGTTGTAATTGTATTTGTTTAATAATAAAATATTTTTTTATTTTCCCTCAACAAAAAAAATCGTAACCGCATAATTTTCTTTCATTCCGTGAAGGCCTTAGATCTCCCTGCTTTGGGGGTTTAATAGATAAGTAGCAAGTCTCAAACCATAAAGCTGCCATAAATATGTCTTCAATACTGTCAACTCCTACATTAAAACCTAACTTCTTTACAATATTAATCAATTATAATAATAAATATTTCATTTTGAGAAAATAAGATTGATAGATAAATTAAAAATGACTAACCAATCAATGAAAAAATACAAAAGTATAATTTCATCAGCCTGTATAGTGGCTCTCGAATTCGAGGCTGGCCGACATTACGATCTTTAATATTTCTAATGTCGGCCCCTATTTCTTGTACCTTATTTCTCTTGATTCGACTGATATCACCCCGGCCGTTATTTGGCGATTAAACGTAAAATAGATTTATTTGCCTATAAGCTTTGCAAATTCTCTTCTTAAGCCAACGGAATTAGTATAATTGGAATTTATAAAACAGAGTGCATTTACTTTAAAGTCGACCACGGCCGAGAATCCGGTTTTAAGTCAAAACTGTTACCCTAATGGCGGCCTCCTATTTTTCCCTGAAAAATATACGCAAAACAGTGAAAAAACTATCTTAAAATATAGTAAAAATAACTCTTTAGTGATAATAAGGCTTAAAACAAAAATAAATAAATGTCTTATCGTTGTAATATCAATCCCCGAAATGTGAGTATTCACTTCAAGTAAGCTACTTTGCATGCGAATTTGACGCTTCAACGGCGCAATCGCTACTGACGCTCATTAAGAGAAGAATAAGTGACGGAATCGGATAGTAACGGTTTGTACGTATAGAGTATGAACTAAGGTTGCAATTTGAGATGCAAACTTGACAATTAATTACCTTTTGGATGAATGCAAGCTAAAAATGTACAGACGGCCGAAGTTTGGGGGGTGGCCGACGTTTGGCGTATTTACCCTACATATACAATAAAATAAGTAGGTACATAATGCAATTTATGTATGAATGTATCAACAATCATTTTATTTTGAAATCCTTTGAATGCTGTTTATTATTGTATTCATCAATGCAATGTTAATTTATTCAATTGGCAAGGAATAAAAGGCTTTTTAATTAGTTTTATTTTATTTTATTTATTTCACTGTCATTAGGGACAGAGTATTTACAACGACGAAGGGCAATGCACTTCTTTTTCATCTAATGTAACATTATTTACATAATCTTACTGCATATAATTTTAATGAGTTATTCATTAACACTCATTAAAATTATATGTTTACTATTTTAACCTTTCAGATACCGTCAATTTGAGACATAATAGTAAGACAATAGATGCGCGAACATTCATATGTGTTCGCTTTAAGTAAACGCTGTGAGATTTTTACCCGACTGCGCCAGAAGGGAGGGTTATGTTTTTAAAACAATTTATTTCGATTTATATAGAGTAGGTTTTTAGGTGGAAAATCATCCAAGAGCTTCACCCACTCTAAGATGGAGTGGGAGGGCGTGACAGATTTTCCTCCTATGTTCCTTCTTTGCCTTGGGTCCCAGGTCCCTGACAGACTCTTACGGAGTTATTAGAAAACTAGCTGTGCCAGCGACTTCGTTCGCGTGGACTACAAGATTTTGAATTTATTTTTTCTAAAATAAAAGTAGCCTATGTTACTCCTTATCACATCAGCTACCTGCCAAAAAAAGTCCTGTCAAAATCGGTCTAGCCATTTCAGAGACAGACAGACAGTAAAAATTGTAAAAAATGTTATTTTGGTGTATGTACCGTATATATTCATATGCATGTAGTAAAAAGCAGTTATTTCAATATTACAAACAGACACTCCAATTTTATTTATATGTATACATATAGATATGTTTAAATATGAATTTGCCTTCAAATTGATGGCCTGGTTATCCAAAAAAAATTTTGTACCATACATTGCCACTGAACAACTATCAACTGTTAGGTATCTATTTCAACTGTATCTCAGTTTTAAATCGAATTTTATTTTTCACAAAATAATAATGAGATTGACTTACTTGTGCAGAAAACGATCTAATCCGGCTAACAGGCAATGGCACTTCCTTCATTTCCGTAATTTTGTACACCATTTTGATATATTGTTAAAAACAAATACTCGTTATATAAATTAGTACAATTTTTTAATTTAATAAAAATATTTAATTTATTAAACACTAAAATCCGGTTAATGTCTTTTCGCGGAACAGATAAATAATTTTAAATGATTTCTTTCGACATTTTTGCGGCTAAATATTTTCTAGCCCGGACACGCTAGACTTGCTCTGTCAAAGCAAGTTAAATGTTTACTGTTGAAATAAATTGTCGCAATGACTCTCTCGGCTAACGAACCGCTGCTCAATTTCTTGAGCAGTCTCTTCATTTCAACACTTGTGTATTTCATTTTTTAATCTGACAATATTGACAAATACTGTTGGCTGTATTCACCAGAGCAGCGTCGTCAATAGTCGACATGCAAAATAATAGGCACATAGGGCTATTGATTTTGGTAGGCGCAATTTACTAATCGTTGAGTTCATTTGTTATCAAATTAGTTCATCATAGTATCATTTTAAAAATACTTAACTAATTATAGGACACTCAAACAACTAAATCAATACATAACTTTAAAGTAAGAGGTGTGGTAACGGAGGCGGATGCGGAGGCGACGAGTCCCGGAGTTTTGGAGGTGAATTTGTATGTGGAAAAGATAGTAATTTATAGTTTATGCGATAAAATGACCGTCTTGTTTTATTGTCCACTACAGGTACAGCTATTTAATAGATGACAACAGACTAGGGTTGTAACGGAGTCGGAGGTCAAATTGGATGTAGAAAAAATAGTAATTTTGTAGTTTATATTTACAATAAACCCGTTCCGAACTATAGTTATAGCTATAGTAACTATAGATTATCTACACTATCTACACTAATGTAATAAAGAGGTAAAGTTTGTTTTTTTGTTTGTAGGAGGAAATCTCCGAAAGTACTGGTCCGATTGCTAAATTTTTTTCACCAATAGAAAGCTGCTTTATTCTTGAGTGACATAGGCTATATTTTATGTACGCGGGCGAAGTCGCGGGCAAAAGCTACTAAACTATAAATTACTATTTTTCCACATCTAATTTCATCTCCGCCTCCGCCTCCGTAGACCTCCGCATCCGCCTCCGTTACAACCCAAATGTATATGTTACCAGCAATCTGTATAATTCAATTATTCCGATATAGTATATTAGCGATAAGAAATTGTGAAACCCTATTAATTTTAAGTTTCTAATGGATTTTTTATTTTTGCTGTACAATAAATAATATATCTATCTACCTATCTAGTGACGCGAAGATTCGACTAGCTGTTTACATAGTATTTCATGTTTGGAGCGGAACCAGTTCCCACTTCGTTGAAAGACGGGGATACTGGTCCTTATCGGGAAACCGGGGCTGCCCTCAAGCAGCTCATGTCCAATCTAGTACAGACACCCCCTGCCGGAGGCTCTACACGGTAATCGTGCGGTCCATGTTTTTTTTACGTAGTGCTATGTGGGTGCCGTCGCTGTGGTCGCGCCCGCACCCACACACCCCGGAACGAGAGTGAATTGGTGGCGGTCGCCTCCCTCTGCGAAGCATGAAAGCTAGTGTAGCGACATCTGTGGCATCACATAAGAACTAATCCTGCATCGCGCAATTAAAGTTCTCCACACGATTTAAACATATAGAACAGCCCGAAAATCGTCTATCGGGCAGTTGCCCACCAGACATAACTCCCGTCGGGTCGAAAGATCCTCCCTTTTCAAAAGAGGTATGTGGGACTTTATTCTCTGTTCCGCATACCTCCAAACTAGCGGCTACATAAATGAGGGAACGCCCCAGCCACCGAGAGTCAAACCCGACTACCGGTCACCGCAGGCGCGGGCTTGTGGACGAGCAATGGGTAGCTCGCTGTCCGGCAGTCCAGTAACCGTTTGGATCGAACCCGAATCGTCGACGGCGATTAGTGTTCCACAGACGCCTCAAAGAGATGTCAGCAAAATCGCAAGAGTCCAACAGGGCCGGAGCCTCTAAGGGCCATGGGTTGACTTCTAATAAGGTTACACATGGTCCTAGAACGTAAAGGGCAATTGAAGGAACATAGGTGTGGTTTCAGTTTTTTTTATATTCTACATCCACAACATTCCATTTTTATATTCCACATCATTCCATTTTTATTTCCCACCTTAAAAAACCTGTTTGCATAATATTTAGTTTTAGAGTATATGAGCATTTTCACATCTTACATAATATCAACCAATTTTAAGGATCTTCTGAATTTGCTTGAAACTTTTCCCTTACAGAGCTGGCATGATTTTTTTGTGCCAATAGTGAAACCTAACCCAAATCTTAAAGGATTGTTTAAGAAATCAATAGCAAAAAGAATTATTATCTACCAACCGTAACCGAACGAAGTTAGAGACTATTTAGTAGATTGCTATAGATTTTATCAGGCGTTATTTTTTTTAAATAAAAATACTCGGTGTCTGATATTTTAAGTTCTTCATTGTTTAATAGACTACACGATTTGTCTAATGAGTTATTCTGCGTCTCTCGCTTCCGCATATAACGCCGTGTGTGGTAGAGGAGCGTCGATAGTGTTGCAAAGAACTCGAGTCCTCAAGTCGTTTTAATTATAATATAAGAAAAACAGGTAACACCTGACAAAAAAGTAATAGCAATGCTTCTATAGGTATCTTCGTTCGGTTGTGGTTTAAAGACTTGGTTCTTGTTGTTTTTGAATCTTTGTCCTCTAACATGTAAATTAGGTTTTATATCTGGCGAAAAGATAAAATAAATCATGCCAATATTTTGCATTGGCTTTTTTAAAAAATAAGTAACTATTTATACAAAATAGATATTTATGAATTTTTACTTCTATTCTTTAACATCGTATTAATTGTCCATGTTATTCTGCAAATAAATATTACTCAATAGTGCAAATAGTGAAGTAGTCAAAAACAGTCGTTGTGAAAGGTGGTAGTTACTAAAAAGTCAAGGTGCCATACTAATGACTCAGAGGTCATCAATTTTTTTCACAGCCTTCGCACTATGGTCGAAAAGCCGTCAAGGTGTAGGTCATATAGCCAAAGTTATTAGATATAGCAAAGCAATAACTAATATTGCAAAAACTGCCGAATGTCGCAACAAAATTGGGCGAAAGCAACCACTGACTGGATTCTCAACAGCAGGAGGTGATGGCGTCACGTTAGGCTCTAAAGGAGATGGCGTGACGATTTGGACTCCTACCGTGATAGATTGGCCAGAAATGGCTAAGGGCAGATAAGAGCGGAATGACGAAAGGGACGCCTTTGCTTTGCAGTGGGACACAACGGACTAATAATAATAATAAGCCACCATTCCGCATGACGAGAACCTCGTGAAAGCTGAGAAGGAAAAGCAAATCAAGTGTCTCGACTTCATACGAGTTTGTCGATATGTGGAATGTGGACTCGGCTATGATTGTGCCGATTGTCGTTACCGCCAATATGGTCTGATAGCCAAAAGCAGGGATTCAAACTGTAACCGTAATAATGTGTTTTACTTAACATTGTTTTTTAAAACAGTTTTAACAGAAAAACACTTTTAAATATAACAGATACAATAATGTTACCGAATCAAACTGTAACCTTTTATATGTGTTAGGGAGTGCTACCGAATCAAACTGTAACCTGTTATATGTGTTAATAAGTGTTAATATGTGTAACTGAAATAATCAGTTTTAGTATAGCTCTAGGTAAATTGTAACTTTGGCAACGCTGCGTTTACCTGTTACACTTATTAACACTGTTAACACGTTTATATCTGTTACAGATATGTTAGGGTTACACTTTTGTAAGTGTTTTGGGTTAACACATTGAAAACACCTAAATAAGTGTTACATATTTGATTCTGTTACCAATTCAACATGTAACACTTATAATTCTGTAACCTTTGAAGGTGTTTTTAAGTCCCTGGCCAAAAGTCTCGATGTCCCGAAGCTGTCGTTGCGCGGTTGGACCAAGGGCTTGATACAGAAGGCAGTACTCCTCGATACGACTCGCAATGTGAGGAGGTTCCTGTGTCTGGAACCCTAGCCACCAGTAGCTTGGACCCAACACTGGCAAACCACTATTCTTTTTTTTTTATATTTTTTTTATATGTGTTTTAAGAAATATATAAAATATGTATAATAAATAAAGATAAAATTAATAATAATACATTTTTTCATATTTTTTATGTTTTTAAGTTATTTTAAGATATTTAAAAAAATGTCATTTATATGTACCTACTTAATATTAATGACTAAACGGAAAATAACTAATAGTACACTTCTCTATGGCTAGGCTCAAGTTCACTTTGTTATAAAAGTGTGGTCAATGTCAATACCTTTCATTGTTAGCCACAAAAAAGGTTATCGCAGCACGGAAAAAGGAGGATGCAAATATTGGGTCCACCTTCCAGTAGTTATGTTTGTCGTTGGACTCGTTGGATTGGTATTTTTGAGCTGAATAAAAGGTACTATAGCACCAAGTGCCAAATCTTAACCCTTGCAAAGTTATTCTTTGTTTAACCTGTTAGTTTTGTCAATAACCAAGCAATTTATATGAAACTAGCTTCTGCCCGGGGCTATGCCTGCGTACATAAAACATAGCTTATGTCAATCAGGAAAAAAACAGCTTTCTATCAGTAAAAAAATTTAGCAATCGGACCAGTACTTTCAGAGATCCTACCAACAGAAAAACATAAAAACAAAAAACATGCTTTACCTTTTTATATTAGTGTAAATATAGATACTAACCTATAGTTATAAATTGTGTTATTGGTTAAGTTTTGCTGCATGAAAACAGTAAAAAAAAAAAGAAATCGTATATTTATTTTTAGCGGCCCGCGTGGGTTTACCTTGTTCACTCTGTGCAGGTAGTACAGGTGCAAGGTAAAGGTGACATGCGTGAGACAAAGTTACCTTACTTTTTTTTGGTCCTGGGTTAATAATACAATTGAAAACATTAAAACTGCACTGTACTCTGTCTCCTTCCTACCACTAAAAAAAGTAAGTGAAAAAAACAAGCCATTTAATCACAAAATATCATCAACGTTTTATTTGTTAAAAAAAAAACATTTTATTACCTCTGAACAGACTAAGATTTGGAATTTGGTACCATAGCAATTTTTATTCAGCTCAAAATTACCTATCCAATATGTGTTATTTATACACCGTAGTAGTCGGCGTTGCGTACAAACTACGTAAAGGTCGTTGGACTCGCTCAGCTGAAGTTTTCTTGAAGAAATTAATTTCCTACATGCGTAAATTAATATGAGTTTTGAAAAAGTTTATTTTTTAATTTTATCTTCACAAATCGATAGTGTTTCATGTACCGGATCGAACTTCCACGGGATTAAAACGACCAAAATTTAGCGGTGTATACTCGTACACACAGAGCTATTGGAAGGTGGCCCCAGACTTTATAAAAACCCTGGCATCATTCTTTATCTCGGCCAAGTACAAGCTATTTATCCTATCATCTGCTTGTCCCAGTTATTTTTTAAGAAGCATTGTCACACTACAGAAAAAGAAAACAATCATAAGATCATCTATTTCTTTATTTGATGGTACAACATGACCTACTTTAACGACATTTATTTATCTTTTTAAGATGTAAACTAAGTGCTGTTATAAATAATCTTACTTTTTATTATGATTTCTAAGAGGTAATAAAGAGTCATATTTGCTAAAATTATAAATAGCAATAAACATAATTCTTGTATTGTTACTGTTGTGTCAGGATTTGAGTTCAATGATAATTACACTTTCTGACTGGCAGATCAGGTAGGACTCTTACAGAATTTATTTAATTAACCAAAACGATGAAATATCAATTACACACAAATTATGTTAAACACTTTAAATAAAAAAATACGCAATTATATAACAAGCCTCTCACAGTCCTCTTGCTAATCAGCAGACGTTTAGTCAGTATCTCTTTCCATTCATTAGTGAAAAGATTTAGTCCAGGACTAAAGTAGGCGCCTGATAAACATGGAATAAAGGTCATTGACCTTCCTACATTCGTTTTCAAAAACGGAAATAAAGACATAAACCTGTCTTGAATCGACATGTCTCGACTTTACATTTTAACAATTACTAGTAATTAAAAGCAGATTATTGTTTGTTTTCCGGGTACCTACGCAGAGATATTAGGAAAAGGTCAATGTACTTTATTCGACGGTTATCTGGCGCCTTCTATAGATTTAAGGAGAGTGATGAGTATAAATATTTGTATTTTAGAAAGGGTGACATTATACGTCACACAATCGTACGGTGGCACCATAAAATGCCATCTTGCCCGGCAATAGTGACGGGGGCCTATGTCCAACAGTGGACGTCTATCGGCTGAGATGATGATGATGATGATGATGAGTGACGGGAAAAAATCTTTCACATAGCTCCATGCAATATAGGCGACTTGATGGTTCCGTGTATGATTTAACAAACAGTTGCAAGCTGAAGCCAAGTTAAGTTTTATTTTTTTCTTTAACTTTTAATCAATATTTGTTTGTTCATTGTGTACCAAATTAAAATAGAATAGAATAGAATAAACTTTATTGTACATCAAAAAGTAACATTACATAAACATTAACTTAAATCTATGTGTACAATGGCGGTCTTATCGCTGTTATAAACATGTTTTCTTTCTTTCTTTTTTCTGCAGTCCAAGCAACTCGGCTAAAAATTCGGTAAGATACAAATATGGATAGTACCCAAACCTTCGTTTGTAGAAACACATCATCATCATCATCATCAGCCTTTATACAGTACCTACTGCTGGGACTCAAGCCTCCTCTCTAGGAGTGGAAATGAGCCGTAATCCACCACGCGGGCTCAGTGCGGGTTGGTGAATATCACATGTCTTTGAATTTTTGGTTCTAGAACATGCCGGTTTCCTCACGATGTTTTCCTTCACCGTTTTGAAAGCAGTGGTAATGAAATAAATTATACAAAGTAATGCGCCTGGCAGGGTTTGAACTCGCTACCTACAACTCGTAAGTCGGGGCCGTTACCACTCGGCCATCACCGCTCTCCACAACACTACACTGCTCTCAGTAACACATAATATTTCTTCGGTCAAGAACAAAAACCTTCATCATCACAAGCCTTTGTCGATAAACGGAGATATCCTGTAATTATATCGTGTAGTATCGCCTTGGTAATTTGAATTATAAGGCTTACTCTTTCGTCTCGCAAATACAAGATTTGACCACACCAAAAAAGGTAGATATTGTTGATGTTCGATCAGGCGTATGGAAGATGCCTACTGGGGCCAGGGTTATCCGAAAGGGCGCTCGAGCCCCGGTATGAAGGCTAGAAGGAACGGGGTGGGTCTTTTAGTCAGTAAGAGTCTGACACTACTCCCGCTCCGCCCAAGAGCGGGGGATGTCAATGCATGATTTTTTCCCACAATAAAAAAAAAAGAAAAAAAAAGGCGTATGGAAGATAGAGTTCTCAGTTAATGCTACGTATTACGGAAAATAAAATCAGACATCATTCATTAGTGGAAATTAAAAATAAATTAAACTTAATTGCTGTAAACATTATTGATGGATTTGCCCAAAAAAACTTGGCTCCCAAAAAGGAGCGATTGTAATAAATAAAATTAAATCATGAAAGGGATTTTTTTGCCTATAGATTTTCATTAAAAACAACTCATTCTTGTTTTTTTTAACGCTTAGTAGATGTCAATTCTTTATTTCAAGTTTACATGGTTATTTGTTTACTAACATCTGAAACAACCACTTTTGTTCAATATAACAAAACATAATAAACACATTTGCCAAAAAAACCTTACAGATTTCGTTGTTCTTATCTGACACATTTCAACTGTGTATTTTCCTGTACCTACCTTTTTTTTTGTTGGTGGGAAAATCCAATGACATCTCCGCGCCCTTGGGCGCAGTGGGGAGACAGTGTCAAACCTACTGACTAAAAAACCACTCTTGTTCCTTCGTTTCCTTTTGTACCGGGGCCGAATCTTCCTTTCAGAAGCAGACCGTTGGCTCCAGTAAACTTCGACCATGGGCCCCGACGGTTTGTTGACAACCCTTTGAGGCGCGCGTGGAACAAAACAGGCCGTTTGTTATACTTACCTACGTCTATATTATGCGACGCAAGCGTATCAAGCACCCCAGCCATCCGATCCCACTCCCTTCCGCTATAAAATGATAAATGATAAATGATCTTTATTTTGCAAGTAGGTTTTATAAAAACACTTTTACACGTCAATTTTTTTTTCGTCAATTAATGCTAGATGAGGCCGGTGTTTCCTAGCTGACTACCCTGAGAAGAAACACCGAAACAAACTCAGGGGTCAAAGTCTCTTTTAAAGTCCATACAGCAAAACATGTAATGGTCAAATCATATGAGAACAATGCAGATTGAGCCTGAGATGGTCTTTTGAAGAAAGAACCACACAGTTCTAAGTGGACCTGTCCAGTCAGTGCAAGCATTTGTCAATATGCGTGTAGCTCAACTCAGGACTACTAAGGAGCTCAACGACTTGACGAACAATGCCAAAGAAAGGACATTTGGATAGGCCACATCAAATACTCAAAACTGCCAGACATCATGTGAAAATAAAAGAAAAGGAAAGAGTAATCCACATAGTTCTCACTTCACAATAATAAAATTTACAAAAGTGTAAATATTACAAATTGTAAAAAAAAAGTAAGTATATAAAAAAAAATCAGTCAAATAGTAAAAATAAACATGTCATAATTGTTAAAAAATAAAAATATATATATATATATATATACAATATCATAATTGTAAAACAACAACAATCGTCAATAAAAAAAAGGCAGTTTAAACAAAAAAACATTCCAATGATAATAATTATAGTGAGTAGGTACTGGAGCAGGTCAATCCCGTTTTATCCTCGAGATACTCTTTTACAGTATAAAAAGCCTTTTGGCAAAGTTTTCGCTTTACAAATATTTTGAATTTATTAATGCTAAGTTCCTGAATAGGACTGGGAAGCTTATTATAAAAATGTATACTTTGGCATCTAAATGAGCGTCCTATTTTTTTGAGCCTGGTGGCAGGAACCACTAACTTGTGTTTGTTCCTAGTATTAACGTTGTGAATGTCACTGTATTTTTTAAACATGTTTTTATTTTTATGAACATACAAAATATTTTCATAGATATACTGAGATGGCACAGTCAAAATATTAATATTTTTAAATTTATCTCTGAGGGAGTATCTGGGACTTAATTTATAAATTGAACGAATGGCCCTTTTCTGCAAAACAAAAATCGTTTGGATATCGGCGGCATTTCCCCATAATAGAATACCGTACGACATGACACTATGAAAATAACTGAAGTAAACTAAACGGGCTGTCTCTAAGTCAGTTAGATTTCGAATTTGTCTAACAGCGTATGCGGCAGAGCTAAGTTTTTTCGACAACTTATCTATGTGTGGGCCCCACTGAAGCTTAGCATCAAGAGTTATACCCAAGAACACTGTAGTGTCTTCAGGACTCAATTCTTTACCTTTTATTAGCACACTAGTTTCTACCTGCCTTACGTGAGGCATCGTAAATTTAACAAATTTGGTTTTCTTTTCATTAAGGAGCAGGTTATTGACATTAAACCAGTGTACTATTTTTGAAACGGCGTTATTTATGTCATCAGTAACCGGCTGCTGACGTTTAAGCTTAAACAAAAGCGAAGTGTCGTCTGCAAACAACACTATATCATGGTTATCCTTTATGAGGTATGACAAGTCATTTATATAAATGAGAAATAAAAATGGACCAAGAATCGAGCCCTGGGGCACACCCATTGATACTACAGACCCGGTGATCTTTTTCCATTTACATCAACTCTCTGAATCCTATCACTCAAATAAGAAGTAAGAAGATCCAGAGAGGAATTCCGGATTCCGTAATGGTGTAGTTTCCTGATTAATGTTTCATGGAGAACGCAATCGAAAGCCTTGGACAAATCACAAAAAATGCCCAGGACATCGCATTTGTCTTCCCATGCATTATAAATATGTCCTAAAAGTTCAACCCCGGCATCGGTTGTTGAACGACCCCTTGTAAAACCGAACTGTTTATTGTGTAACAAGTTATGTCTATTAAAAAATCTTTGTAATTGATGTAAAATTAGTTTCTCAAATATTTTACTAAAGGTGGGTAGCACTGAAATAGGTCTATAATTTGTGGGGTCAGATGTACTACCCGTTTTAAACAATGGTATTATTTTACTATACTTCATTAAGTCAGGAAACTCGCCACGATCAATACAATTATTAAAAATAAGTGCTAAACTAGGAGCTACAACCTTCATAATGGACTTTACAACATCCACAGAATTTCCCCATAAATCTGTGGTCTTTTTTACATTCAAAGTGTTAAAGGTTTTAATTATATCCACATATGTCACATGTTCGAAATTAAAATCTGAATCACAAACTTTAACATTTTCTTTAAGCAGAGACTCTGCAGCAGTGGGTGATGAGTTCAGAGATTTAGTAGTTAATATGGGGATCTCTGAAAAGAACTTTTCAAAAGCTGCAGCAACTTGTGAGTCCGATTTGATCACGCTGTCATTAATTTTAAGGCTACATGGTTTTTTAGATCTTCCAGTTTCACTGTTTATAATATTCCAGGTAGTTTTAATTATATTATTACTATTTTTAATTTTGGAACTTAAGTAGCGCGATTTTGCAACAGAGCATACTTTTATGCATAGACTTCGTAATATTTAGTAATTTAAATATTTTAAGCTATTGCATGGCTTCTATCGCGGGCCTTGAGCGTGGAGACCGAATCCAGAAATTCCGTAACGAAAATAACCTAACACCCCCCACTCATTTGTTTTTTGAGCGTGGTGACCGATAAGAAAACAAATGAGTGAACAATCAATCAAAATTCAATTCAATGTGTGAAAGTGTAACTTCAATTAATATCAAAGAAAAAAAAACAAAGGAAAAAAATACTGCATAAATAAAATAAATAAATAATAAAATTATGGGGTGTAAGGGGTCCCAACTAACATCCTTCGGAACCCAAGCCAACCTCACCTGCTCGTGGTGCACCCTGCTAATTAACTAACGAGGCTCTGGCGACCCGCCAACACGCACTGGACCAGCGTGGCGGGCTATGTTCCAAACCCCCCAATGGATAGAGGAATAAGAGACAGGCCCCAAGTGCCCGGCGACTCCAGTGGTTGTGCCGGCGTGGACGGGCGCAAGCGCGGCCCTGGGGTCCGGGGAGCTAAGAATCTCCGGGCGAGATCAACTAACCGTCAAACGACTACGGCAAATTACATAAAGGACACCGATACACTCAATATTTTGACCTATAATGTACGGACGCTAATGAAAGACGATCGTATCATCGAGCTTGAAAATGCTCTGAAAGACATTCGCTGGGACATTTTAGGTCTTTCAGAAGTGAGGAGAGAGGGCGAACATACAGAGGAAAGAGAAGATGCCATATTCTTCCATTTCGGTGAAACCAGTGGAACACACGGGGTAGGGTTCATGGTAGCAAAGAAGTGGAAGGATAATATAATTGAATTTATAGGCTACTCTGAACGTGTCGCAGTGCTCAAATTCCGAATCACACCTACAAAAACCCTTACTGTTGTACAAGTATATGCGCCTACAACTGCACATACCGATGAAGACGTCGAAGATTTCTACGACCTTCTAAATAAAGCATGTGATGAAAATAAAGGCACTTGGAACATGGTCATTGGTGATTTCAATGCAAAGGTGGGACGAAGACATGAACAGGACAGCGGAGATATCGTCGGAAATTTTGGCATTGGAGTCCGCAACGAACGAGGTGTCCGTCTTACTCAGTTTTCTATTGGTCAGAGCATGTATATCACAAAGAGCTTTTTTTACAAGAAACCACAAAGGCGTTGGACTTGGGTCTCACCCAATGGTACCACAAAAAATGAAATTGACTACATCTTGTCATCTGACAAACATGTAGTCAAGAACATTAACATCATCAACAAAATTAAATACAGCTCCGATCATAGGCCAATCCGTGCTAAACTTCGGTGGAATTTTAAAATTCACCGCGCTAAATTGTTCACAAAACAGATTCAGAGAATTCCCAAAGAGACACTTGTTAATAATTTAGAACGTTTTAATATAGAGCTTTCAAACTACTTTAAAGACCATAAGATCGATGAAAATGATGCAGAAATCCAATATAAATCAATAGTAACTGGAATAAGTAATAGTTGTAAAGTCATAAAACATAAACCCAAAAATACACGTAAGTTAACAACTCACACTATTAATTTGATAGAGAATCGAACGAAAAAAGAAATAGGGACACAAGAACATAGAATAATTGACAGAAAAGTCAAAAGAAGTATAAGGAAAGATTTAAGGAATATCAACACATATTTAGTTAAAACAGCTCTAGAAAACAACACATCTTTGAGGATTTTAAAACAAGGCGTCACAAAGGGAAGAGCTTGGATTAATAGTTTAACGGATAGTAATGGAATAAAACAATACAGTAGAGACCGAATAATAGAAATAGCTACAAAATTTTACAAATCATTATATTCTGATCACCCTTCACCAGCTGTCAACACAGAATACAGTATCTCAGATTCCATTCCTCCGATAAACGGTTATTAAGTGCATAAAGCACTTACTACTATGCGCTTTAACAGAAGTCCTGGAGAGGATGGGATCACCACCGAAGCCTTAAAAATCGGCTCCCAAACTTTACTTCCCCATCTAACCAATCTGTTCAACACAATACTACAAACAGGAAAAGTACCAAGTGCCATGTGTCACTCAAATATTATACTTTTACATAAAAAAGGAGATAAAAGTGATATCGGCAATTATCGACCAATAAGTCTAACTTCCCATATTTACAAAACTTTCATTAAAGTAATACATAATCGACTAGATGAAAAACTGGATAAACATGAGCCACTGGAACAAGCCGGATTTCGCCCTAACTATTCCACAACTGACCACCTTCAAACGCTTAACCAAATAATAGAAAAGTACGCAGAATTTAATATTCCATTATATATGGCTTTCGTCGACTACGCGAAGGCCTTTGATAGTGTCCGACACAATGAAATTTTTACATCTCTGGAAAACCAAGATCTTGAAAAACAGTATATAGACTTGCTCAAGATCATTTACTGCAATAGCTCTGCAAACATCAAACTAAATAGCACAGGACCATCTTTCAGAATTGAAAGAGGTGTCAAACAAGGTGATCCGCTCTCTCCCAAATTGTTTACAAGCACATTGGAAGAGGTATTTAAGTCACTGGCAGCCTCATGGAACACCAAAGGCATTGACGTCGGTAACAAGAGGCTAACAAATCTCCGATTTGCCGACGACATAGTCCTTTTTGCCCCCACAGCTCAGGAACTACAAATAATGCTTCAAGAACTTAGCACAGCTAGCCTGAGGGTGGGACTTGTAATGAATCGGTCTAAAACGAAAGTGATGACTAACAGCATCAAACGTAGGGTCGAGGTAGATGCGCAGGAAATACATTATGTCGATGAGTATATTTACTTGGGCCAGTTAGTGTCTTTCGAAAACAGGCAGGAAAAGGAGATCGATCGACGTATTCAGAACGCCTGGAAAAGCTACTGGTCCATGAAGACGCTAATGAAGGGTGATCTGCCGATCTCCCTGAAGCGTAAACTCATCGACATGTGTATCCTGCCCATCCTAACCTACGGTGCTCAGACCTGGTCACTCACCGAATTGCAAAAGTTTCGCCTTGGGGTTTGTCAAAGAGCTATGGAGCGCAGCATTCTGGGTGTAAAAAGAGCAGACCGAGTTCGGAATAACACGCTGCGCTCCAAAACGGGCGTAATTGACGTGGGCAAAAAGGCTGCCAGGCTTAAATGGGATTGGGCGGGTCACGTCAGCCGCATGAGCAGTGACCGCTGGGCAAGTATCGCCACCCGGTGGGTTCCTGCAAACGGTAAGCGCCATCGAGGTCGCCCTAGAAAGAGGTGGCGAGATGATCTAGACGCGTATCAGGAGAACTGGTTAGAGACGGGGCGAGAAAAGAATGTCTGGAAGGACTTGGGGGAGGCCTTTGCCCAGCAGTGGGACAGTAATGGCTAATCTATAATATAAAAATGAATCGCAAAATGTGTTGGTAAGCGCATAACTCAACAACGCCTGGACCGATTTCGCTAATTTTTTTTTTGTTGTGTTCGCTATTATGAGGAGAAGGTTCATATGGAAAAAAAAATTGAAAATTAGGATAGTGTAGGGTAGAGTAGGGTAGTGTAGGGTAGTGTAGGGTAGATGAGGGTAGAGTAGGGTAGAGTAGGGTAGAGTAGGGTAGAGGAGGGTAGAGTAGGGTAGAGTAGAGTAGGGTAGGGTAGAGTAGAGTAGGGTAGATTAGGGCAGAGTAGGGTAGAGTAGGGTAGAGTAGGGTAGAGTAGAGTAGAGTAAGGTAGGGTAGAGTAGGGTATAGTAGGGTAGAGTAGGGTATAGTAGGCTGAAGTAGGGAAGAGCGGGAGCGAAGCCGCGCGGGTACAGCTAGTAAATAAATAAAAATAAATAAATAAAATTATAATTGCATAACTTGATAAAAATGCTATGCAATAGCTTTACCGCGGCAGTCCTCGAGTGCCACACGTCTTTTTTTTATTTTTGTATGAAAATCTGATGAACTAAAATATAATAATATTTTAAAAGTTATAGAACAAAAGCAGTTGTTTATGATGTTAGTATCACAGTCCTGAAAGGTTGTCATTTTTTACAAATAACTCTGTATACAAATTGGCTGCAAATTCAGCCTTTTTGGCAAACTTTGCCAGGGTCGTCAACACTACATAAAAATCTGTGCTCTCCTGACTCCTCATATTGACCAGTTGTGCAGACACTTGATATACAAAACTACACCAATTTTACACCACAATATCCACTAAGAACCAAAACCAAGTCTATGACCAGTGTGTGTTGCCAGTGATGACATATGGATCCGAAACGTGGTCGCTCACAATGAGCCTCATCAAAAGGCTTAAAGTCACCCAAAGAGCAATGGAAAGGGCTATGCTCGGAGTTTCCTTGCGTGATCGAATCAGAAATGAAGATATCCGCAGGAGAACCAAGGTTGCCGACATAGCACAAAGAATCGCCAAATTTAAGTGGCAATGGGCAGGGCACATTGCTCGCAGAACAGATGGCCGTTGGGGCCGAAAGGTTCTGGAGTGGCGACCGCGTACCGGAAAACGCAGCGTTGGAAGGCCTCCTACAAGATGGACTGACGACCTGGTGAAGGTAGCGGGAATCCGATGGATGCGGGACGCACATGATCGTTCGTTGTGGCGTCGCTTGGGGGAGGCCTATGTCCAGCAGTGGACGTCTGTCGGCTGAAATGATGATGATGATGATGATCCACTAAGAATTAATTCGCGAATAATTAAAACATCTACTGAGCTTCCCTCGAAAAAAACTTACAAATAGGCTAGTTGCCTTAATGTAATTAGTCCGTCTTTTAAATTATTCAATAATAAGGGTCACGTATTTTTAGGCTAATGCATAGCTTCTATCGCGGGCCTTGAGCGTGAAGACCGAATCCAGAAATTCCGTAACGAAAATAACCTAACACCGGACTCATTTGTTTTTTGAGCGTGGTGACCGATAAGAAAACAAATCAATCAAAATTCAATTCAATGTGTGAAAGTGTAACTTCAATTAATATCAAAGAAAAAAAAACAAAGGAAAAAAAATACTGCTTAAATAAAATAAATAAATAATTATAATTGCATAAGTTGATAAAAATGCTATGCAATAGCTTTACCGCGGTAGTCCCCGAGTGCCACACATCTTTTTTTATTTGTAAATTAAACCAAAAATTACAAAGATATAGCCCATTAAAGTTACATGTAACGTCACGCCGTGCTGCATTTTTTCGCACGGGGTTACATCACACGTAACTTTAATGGGATAAATCTTTGTTGTTTTTTGTTTAATCGAAAAAAGAAAAAATAGGGTAAGTGCTCCAGTGAATGAACACTTAAGCGATTTTCGAACTTCAAAAAATAATTAAACTATGTTAACTCTAAGGTATACGGTCCAAATCTATATTTTGTTAATGTAAATATATTAAATAATTGTTTTTAAGTTAGATTTACGATATAACATGGATACATTTTTAGATATTTAGCAATAAATTGAAAAATACCCTAAAACCCCAGTGAATGAACGAAAATTTCTAGTAAATGAACAGAGTAAATCCAGTAAATGAACACAATTTTTGTTTGTGTAATAGTTCAAAAAATCTTTGTTTTTGTAACAAATTTAGCCCCCAAAAAAGTTAAAAAACGAACATATGTCCTCTGCCTCTAAATCTATTACAAACATTATTAAATAAAAGTAAAAGCCTTCAAATCATCAAGTCATCGGTCCACCTTGTGGAACGCCTACCGATGCTGCGTATTCCAGTATATGGTAGCCACTCACTCTAGCCCACGAAAGGTTCCATTTCAGCTTTATCGACCATCTGTTCTACGAACAATGTGACTTGCCTTTTCAGGCTATGTTGGGAACTTTAGTTCTCTTGTGGATATCTTTGTTCCTGATTCGATTACGCACAGAAATTCCGAGAATAGCCCTCTCCTTTGTCTTTTGAGTGACTTTAAGCCTTCTGATGAGGCCAATTGTGAGTGACCACGTTTTAGAACCATGTAGGTACCTGGAACCATCTGTTCCAGGTAAATGTAATTGTCTACAATTTACGAGTTTAGAGTCTCTGATCTTGCTATGAGCGGGTTCTAAATGGTTGTTTACCAAGACTTTGGTTTTGTCCATATTTATCTTGAGACCCAGTATTTTTGAAGCCCTACTCGTTTTATCAAATTTTGTTCTGTGGCCCTCAATAGCCTCAGCTATGACCATTAGGTATATCGTCGGTAAATTGAAGGTGAGTGATATACTCGTCATTGATATTAATGCCTATCTCTCTCCAATCTAGGTCCTTGAAGACCTCCTCTATGCCGTGAATAGTTTCTGAAAAATGACGCCTCCCTGTCTCACAGCCCGCAGCAAAAGGATAAGTTTAGAGGTTTCTGAAGTCGGACTGACATGGTGGCATTTTCGTACAAATACTTCAGTACTTCGATGTACCGCTATAATCAACCTGGCATCGTTGACTTGGGGAATACTGCGATATAGCCCAAGATTCGATCAAATCAAAGGCTTTCTCCTAGTCCACAAACGCTAAGCAGAGAGGCAGATTATACTTCTCGATCTTCTATATAACCTGCTGTAGTGCATGTATTTGGTCTACGGTGCTGAAACCTTTTCCATCCTGAGACTAGAAGTCCCCAAACCTGCGCGCGAATCAATTCGTGAAGATTCAGATGTGGATGTATGAATAATCCTTAAACAAGGCATTGTCGCTCTTAAAGTAGAGTACTACTACACTTCTGCTTCATTACTGTGGCGTTTTCTCCTTGATTATGACGTAATTGAACAGCTTCTGAAGAGCTTTAAGGGTCGGTTTTCCACCCGCGTTCAGCAGTTCGGCCGTAATTCCTTCCTCACCCAATGCCTTGTGGTTTTTACGTTTCTTCAGAGCCAGCCTAATCTCGCACGATATTTTCGGTGTAGACCGAACGATAACCGACCCGAATCGATAAACGACCCAAAAGCTGGCTTGACTCGACAAGTCAAGCCAGCTTTTGGGTCGTTTCCTAGATTCGCAGTGGATGAATTAGTAATATAATTAAAATCAGTCAATGCAGCTCAGTAGGAACAATTAAATCAGTATCTTGCGTTAAAATGAGCAAGACGGAAGGTGACGGAATTAAGAGCTTCTTTTAAATTTTCTTGGGTAGGTATATCGAAACCTTTCGCATTTATTTTTATGGAAATTTATGGTGATATAAAGGTACAATAAAAGAAAAATTTATGTAACAATAAATATATCTTAAAAGGATGATTTCTAACTGAATATATTGTGTTCATTTAATGGTTACATTATCACGACGAAAGCTAATAATTGAACATAGTGAAAAATATTAGTTCATTCAATGGATTTTATGAACCAATAAATGAACACACCTGTCCCAATACTGGCCTAAAGATCAGAAATAGATTGTTTATACGGCTCCCAAAATATGAACATTGTGGCATAAAAATAAATTACATATTTCAATAAAAATATGAATTTTGCATTTGTCCAGTGAATAAACGCCCGTTCATTCACTGGATTTCAAACGTTTTGTATTTCCAATGCTGGGACGTCGAATAATTTACATAAAACTGGCTAGAATGGCATTGTAATAGATTTCAGACAAATATTAAAACTATCTATTATTTAAATAAATAAAAAACTTATAGTGCATATTTAAATTACGGCCACAATTTGATATCAAAAATTTTATGTCTACCCCGAGTCCTAAATTCTTGCCCGAACAAAAATATTTTTACACTACACTGCTAACTTTAAACGCTTGCCGTTTTGAAACGAACAGTAACATATGAAGTGAAGATTGTCATAATAATAGAAAATAGAGCTGTAATTACGAAAAAAAATACGTCATTGGGTAGAAATATTTCAATTTCTTATTTTTTTGAAAAAACTGTGTTTTGTTCATTTACTGGGGTGTGTTCATTCACTGGAGCACTTACCCTACGTGTCCAATATTTTTTTATAATCTAAAATACGGACTAAATAAAATTTAATTATTTTGACCCTGGAAACTACCCTGTTATATGTTTTCAACTCACTCGAAAACCCGCTCTAATCCCATCGCATTTAAGCACGCAATAGACTGTTTTCCGCACCAGTGCAGAAAAATGGACGAGCTCTTCCTCGCCGCAATTTTATTACATTTATCGTATCAGGGTGGGCGTGCGTCGACCCCCACGAGTCGCCGGTCAACCCCCGTTTCTTCATTTCTTCGTGAGTATATTGAAAAAGTCGTTTGATAGGTACAAGTGCAAATTTGTCACTGTAGCCCTCGGCTCCATAACAAGCCTCGTCTCCTCGTCCTCAAAACTTGCCTGCGGCCCGTATGGATTCCGCCTCGATCGCAATGACAATTTTTTTGCACTTGTATCAAAATGTACTATTTCCAGTAATGAACAGTGCCCACAATGTAGTCACAAATCAAACTACTAAGAAATATGTTGTGAAGTCAATTTACTTTATGACTTTTTCAGTGAAAGAGTCATAAAATGTTTTATTTTAATACAAAATCGATAGGTTACAGTCAACGGCTAACAGCCGTTCTGTTGAACAATATAATAAATTATGTATGGATAAAATGATCTTATTTATTCTGCTGGGTGAGATTTTATTGTTTATTATTCATATATTCATTAGTTTATATACAATTTATGTAACATTGGATGTGGTATGGTGGTGGATGACTGGTAATGGCCCCGACTTACGAGTTGTAGGTCGCGGGTTCAAACCCAGCCAGGCGCATTACTTTGTGTAATTTATTTCATCGCCACTGCTCTCAAAACGGTGAAGAAAAACATAGTGAGGAAACCCGCATGTCCTAGAACCAAAAATTCGAAGACATGTGACATTCACAAAACCACACTGAGACTGCGTGGTGGATTACGGCCCATTCCCTCTCCTAGAGAGGAGGCCTGAGTCCCAGCAGTGGGAACATTAAAGGCCGACTATGCTATACTATGCTATGCTATGCTATGTGTAACACTTGAGACACCTAAAAACGGAAAGAAGAAACACAGTTACAAGAGCACGAAGGTCCTGCTTGTTTTTATTTGACGAAATCTAAATGTCTAAAATGATTGTTGGATATACAACCTTTTTAGACATTCACATTTCGCAACTCCGTTCTGCGATTCTTAGTGATATTGAGCTGTTCGGCAACTAAAGATAGCATCATTTCGAAAGGCGTTGGTATGGGCTGCGTTTGAGATAAAGATAGTAATTAACTTTGTTATTTATCTGTTGTAATAATCACTTTATTATCTGTTGTAATGAGACGCACGGGTCTAACTTTAAGGTTAGGCAATGCTGGCTAAGGTCACCCCATGGATGGATTGGGCACGCCACAATTATGGCGGTAAGTCCCCTCTTTGAGGCTTGGCTGGAAAGACCTCACGCGGCGGCGATTTCTCGCGCCGGGCCTAATTGGTATAGGTCATAGTCTGGAGCGAGGAGGAGTGGCAGGCGGTCGCTTCCTTCTGCAAAGCAGTAATGCTAGCAAAGGAGGAGCCCTACCGCATCAGGCAACGGCGCTCACGCCCCAGCCACCACAGGGGAAAAAAAACCACGTGGATGGATGAACATTGGGTTCATTCCGTGACTTCACTGTGCTCATTATGTTCACTGTGTAGGTTCTTTGATGCCTGCTGTGATTTTGAAGATCGTTGACCATCATTACGAAAAATTTTACTTCAGCACTATACATACCTACTGCAGATTTATCAGTATATTTTTTTTTAGCACGGAATCATCGGATAACCTCACGCTATGAGTATGCTCCCTCTTATTCTACTCAGAACTTCAGCCGATAGACGTCCACTGTTGGACATAGGCCTCTCCCAAGTGTCGCCACAATTAATGATCCTGTACATCCCGCATCCATCGGATTCCCGCAACCTTCACTAGGTCATCGGTCCACCTTCATTCCACTCAGAACGATAGAAGTTATTTGAAAATTTCCCAATTACTAATATTATAAATGTGAAACTAAAGGTGCCATTGGAACCCCGGATGCAGACAGCACATGCGGCGGCTGCACGGAGCCAGCTGCAGCTGCATGAATGGTTTTCTATGTAGTAGTATACAGCTTCGGCTGCGAGTGCTGCCGTGACACGCAGCCGCAGCCGATCGTAGACCAGTAGGGTTGCGGCCACAAGGCGATGCACATGTAATTACGTCATTAAGTTACGACATTCTTTAAATATTGCAAGCGACTACCAGCACGTACAGCCAGCCTCGGAATCACTCCCGGCTGTAGATGCAGGCAACGACTGCGTGTCAGCCTGCATCCGCAGCCGGCAGCCGAGGTTCGAATGTCACCTTAACTCTGTTACGGTTAAACAACAGAACCGATTTTGATGAAATTAGCTAAGTACGAAGTAAGCATGAATGCCAAGGAAAGACAGACTTTTATCTGGTTCCGAATTCGGCTTCGCCTCCGCTAGTCGACATTTACAACGAAGTAGTGGACAGAAGCTAGTTTATTATAAGATACGAGCATCTAATTTTTCTATTATTACTATAAATACTTACTGGTAGTCGAAGTGGCCGAAAAGTTCTGGAGTGGCGACTTTGTACTGAAAGATACAGCTTTGGGAGGTCTTCTGTAAGGTAGACCGCTAATCTGGGTGAGGGTCGAGGCAATTCAATGGATACAAGACGCACAGGGCCGGTCGTTGTGGCGACACTTACTAACTTATGTCCAACAGTGGACATCTATCGCCTGAAATTATGTAATACTAACCTGTTTTCCTCAGTCGCAAAGAGGAGCCCTGTAAAAGCCCGAGAAAAATCCTGTATGTAATGCTGTTGGTGTGCCAATAAATAAATAAATAGGAGCCCTGTATCCCAGTAATGGGAACATTACATACTGATTATGCTCCTGTTTTTTGTTTCAGTATTAACATCTGTACATTGGACGAAGCAGCATTTGACTTATGTATGTAAGAAGCCTTTTTCTACTCCTCCACTATTCTCTTCTGATTAATTTAGTTTCATGATCCAAGACCATTAATCCGCTTCATTGCCTCAACATTTTTCTTAATTATAAAAAAAAGTCGACAATTCAGTTGTCAGATTTTAGGTGTTGTATTCCCAGGAAACGGGATGCTGGGCATGTTGCACAAAGAGACCTTTACGATGCCCAATTGTAAGTCAGAGTGTGAACTCGCTTGCGTGCCGTGCTATGGCTTTTAACAGATCAGCCCTTTGTCGGCAGTGAAATTTCTGATGATAAGATAATAAATTGCCAATGGGTATTTTTTTTAAGGGTGGGCTATCATTAAGTAACCTGTCTGTTAAGTGCTCCTGCTCTGGTGGAGCGACAAGAAGTGTCAGACTTTAACTGACTGAAACCTGGCCCTCGTCGAACAAACCCACAGCTCTATACACTTTAAAAAGTGGAGAGCTCTTCTTCTTCTTCCTGCCCTTATCCCATATTACTTGGGGTCGGCGCAATATGTTTTTTCTTCCATTCTGTCCTGTCACCCGCCAAACTATCACTAACTCCCTTTTCCTTCATATCACTCCTGACACAATCCATCCGTCTTTTCTTCGGGCTTCCTCTCTCTCTCCATCCATCTGTTATAATTGCAAAGATCGTCTCAAATTATTGATTAGTCAAGCGAACACTGGCGTTCGCTCACCCATTGTTTGTCTGTTATTATTACTTTTACGATAACTTGACGATAGTCAAGGCACGTGTAGTACTAATCTTATTTATGGTGAAGTCACAATGAACACTGTTTATATGACTGTGACTAATACGTTACTAAGTAACTAACTAAAAACGCTTCTTCGTTGACATGTAATACAATATCGAAATAAATAGGTATTAAGTGTTTTGTACAACAATGAAGACGAGGTAAAAACAACATAAAAAAGATACCTATCTGTCGTGATATGGTGACACGTCTCGTAGAGTACCAAGTTACAAAGTTATTTAGTTCTTTTGAAGATTTATCATGGGTTCTACCTATTCATTTTTTTCTGAGTACTAAATTACATATAATTTCTAGCAGACAAACAGGCAGTGTCCTATTGTAATGTTTACGTTTTTCTTAGGAGAACATTATTAATTTGACACAAAAAATAATGCGTTATCCCTACTTTGCCCCATCTTATTCCGTTTTGTTCAGCTTTGTGAAGCCTTGTCCCGTCTTATTCTGTTTTGTCCCGCCTTGTCTTGTCTCATCTCTCATGATGCATGATATCATATTGATTACGAACAAACTAAACGGCTTGACCGATTTTGATGTAATTTTGTGTGCTTAAGGGGCCGGCGACGGATGAATTTCCATACCAACCTAATACCACGCTCATTTGCAGTTGGAGCATATTTCCAACATATTATGATGATATTCGGTTATAGACAATATTTATCTAGGTTCCTACGTCTTTCTTTTTTAAAAAAACAAAAAAAAAATTGAGCGACTTGTATTTCGCACTTTTTTACAGCTTATATGGCAAAACATGCCATTTGGCTTTTCCTGTATTAAAATTAACAATATTTCTAATGTTCTCGACGTAGGAACCTAGATAAATATTGTCTATAACCGAATATCATCATAATATGTTGGAAATATGCTCCAACTGCAAATGAGCGTGGTATTACGTTTGTGTGGAAATTCATCCGTCGCCGGCCTCTTAAGTGAGTTTTTGGATGGTTTGAAAATAAAATTGGACCCGTTAGTCAGCGTTGCAATAGGGTTCTTAATTAATTTTTTCGACAAAATGCTAATTTTCGGGCACGACAACGTCTACCGGGACCGCTAATATACAGGGTTATTTGAAAAACACTGGCTACCTCTCAGGACTATGTCACTAACATTATTAACCACAGCCTTTATTCTATGACTTTTAAAAACGTATCATATTTCAGTATTTCAGATTTTCATGCAAAAAATAAAAAAAATGAACGTTCTAAATATTACGAAAGCAAGCGATATTACAATAGTGGAAGGGAGCGGGGATAGGGCGGCGGGGGTGCTTGAGGCGCTTCCGTCGCGTCATACAGACGTGAAGGTGCTACGCCGGAGTTCGTGATTCTATTCCCACCCAAAACAAATGTTTGCATGATGAACATTTCATTCATCATTTTTTTTTTTGTTTCATTACATTTCATTTAGATGTTCATTTTTTGATTTGATTTGATTTGAACATGATCATTTGTTATGTGTTTAGATATCTATAATATGTATGTATTTAGAAATATTTAATAGTTTAGGTATCAGTTGCCTAAGTACTCATAGCACAAGCTCTGCTTATAATTTCGGACTAGATGGCATTGTGTGATATTTGTGGAACATTTTACTATAATTATCTACACCAATCTATATCTACACCGTAACATTCATCATCATCATCATCAGCCTTTTTAATGTTCCCACTGCTGGGACTCAGGCCTCCTCTCTAGGAGAGGGAACCGTAACATTATAAAGAGGTATCTAGTTTGTTTTTTGTTTGTAAGGAGGTCATCTCTGAAAGTACTGTAGCCCGATTCACGTAATGAAAACCGTAACGATATCGTAGCGATTTAGTCGTTTAGACCATTTCCGTATTCACATCCATCAATCGAGTTTGAACGACACCGATTTTAAAGTCGTTTGAAATTCGTCGATTTAAAAAAAATCTGTATTACAGTATCCTGGTAGAATACTTATTAATGTAACTGGAAATAAGTCGATAGATCGTGAATACCGCTTTTAGATAGGACTTCGATCGAACGACTATAAAACTTCAACGACATTAGGCTTGTTTGATATTACGTGAATTAGGCTACTGGTCCGATAGCTAAATTTTTTTCACCAATAGCAAACTGCTTTATTCTTGAGTGGCAAAGGCTATATTTTATATACGCGCGCGAAGCCACGGGCAAGAGCTAGTTATTATTATTCTCGTAGGCGAAGCCCCTGGCATACGCTAGTAATTAATAATATCTCATCTTCTGTCACAGCCAATAAACTACTGCCAGCTAGCAGCAGTGTGCGTTCACGATCATATCATGGTGTGTGCTGCCACAGAAGATGGCTGCAGCCGGCGAACCTTCCTCGACCAGTGTGACATGTACGAATATAACTGCGATTTCGGTGCACGTACGTATAAATTGTTCTTTTATTTTTCTGCACTACACTTCCGTAAATATATATTTATACAACATTAGTTTCAGTATGTGCGAAATCCGAAACACGTGTCTAGTATTTTTGTGAAAAGAAGAATCTGTGTATAAAAGGGTATTGCCCAATCGACTAGAGAAAAAATACTTTGTTCATTAATTTTGCCATAAAAAAATATGTATTCACTTAGTTCCAAATGAGCGCCACTGTCATAAACAATAAGTGGTAAATAAAAAGTAACTTTATGGAAAAAACATAGTGATTCATTGATAGTAGGTAATATTTGATGTCTGTCTTTGGCCTGGAACACCATAGAAGCTGGGCAATCCCCTTTCATAACTGTATCATGAAAAATCACAAAGTCGTAAACTTTGTTTTAAGTTTTTTTGGGAAAACATATAAATTGGTAGAAAAATTATTGGCATCGATTCAATTACTGATTCTGAACAAATTATATTCAGGTTTCGCATACCTATTACTAAAAATAATGTTGTATAACGGCGTAGGAAATATAGAAAAAAAAAACCTCAATGAAAAGATGGCAGTTGTTACGTTGGGCTGCTGATCTGTGTGTCGCGGGCTCGATTCCCGCACGGAACAAGTATTAGTATATGGCCTAAAGAAAAAAACTAAACAAGAAACAAATAAAGATAAATATTTATTTTTAACCAGCGCAGGATAAAGAACAGTAAAATTAAAAAGTAATAATAAATAATTTTTTTAAAAATATATAAACCAAAGAACAAACAACTTTACGATGCTAAAAAGGCTCCAATCTCAGCATTTATTATTTAGCAATAAGCTGCGATAAAAAAAAAAATAACGCCAAAGTAAATAAAAACATATGTCCTGGGTTTGAATTTTATAGTGTTTGTGAAGGCATAAACGATACGGGAATAATATATAAATAAAAAAATAATAAAATGTGTGCCAATGTTTTTAACTAGGTATCTATGCTTGCGCCACATAATGTTTAAAGTTCGTGGTCTCATAATACTTAAATAACTTGTCATAATATATTGTTTTATAACCACCCTAACGTTGATCGGTAGAAAACGCCTAAAGCATAAATCCGCCTTTAATACAGTATTTCTTACTAGTGCATAAAGTTTTAATAAATATATAAATACGTATCGGTTGTGCTTTAACGGTATTTAACCGCCGTATTTTGCAAATAACCGTAAGTGCAGTCACCGTAGAGGTTGTAATGTAATGTAGATGCACTTAGCCTGACTATAAATACTGACACAATTAAAAAAAACAACATAATATTTGAATTTGGAATCCGTCATTCTTACACGAATTTCAGATTCCATTCCCTAATTTTGGCGCCATTCGGTGTTATGTGAGTACGAGATAAGAAATTTACAACTATAGTTCAATTTAGTAGTGAATTTTGTTTGCAGCTGTCTTTGGCGGCTTGAATTCCTCACTTCACTTTGGTTTCCCTCGCAATGCTTGGGAGTTAATTATTAGTTCTCTCACTAGAACTTAGCAACCTTCCTATCATACTGTATGGATCGGAATATTGGGCTGTAAAAAAAGCGGATGAAAAAAGATTACATGTAGCGGAGATGAGAATGTTAAGATGGATGTGTGGTATGACGAGAATGGATAAAGTGAGAAATGAGTACAATAAGGGAAGTTTGAAAGTGGCGTCAGTGACTGAAAAGTTGAAAGGAAATCGTTTCTCTTGGCATGGTCATGTAAAGAGGAGGGATGAAACGCATGTTGCTAAAAGAGTTATGAGTTTACAAGTGGATGGATGGAGAGGGAGAGGAAGGCCAAAGAAAAGATGGATGGATTGTGTAAGAAGTCATATGAAGGAAAAGGGAATTAGTGATATCGTGACGAGTGACAGGACAGAATGGAAGAAGAAAACGTGTTGCGCCGACCCCAAATAAAACGGGACAGGGCAGGAAGATGATGATGAATCTTCGTTTCATTTTGAATTTAACATGCCGCCCATTACTTTAAGACACTGTTCTATCACCTAGTACATAATTAACTATTGTGATATTAAAATGGGGTAAGGTGAGCTAAAGAAAACCGATTTTCGGTGATAACATTATACAAAGTAAAAAAAAATGCATTTAACTCCATGTGTTAAATGCAATTTTTTTAACTTTTTATGGCAAGAATAAAACAAATGTCTCATTAATAAATAATTTCGGGTATAAGACCAGCGATATACTTACGAGCTAGCGCGTGATTGATTGTTGTGTAGCGACATATGACGCCACATAGGAACTAAAAAATCTTAATCCTGAATCGCGGTATTAGACTTCTCTACACGATTAGAACATAATGCGACATCCTGAAATCTAGTATCGGACCAGACATAACGACTGGTCGCAGGATACTCCCTTTTCGACGGTGGTTTGCTAGATTTTACACCCTTGTCCGCTTACCTCTCATGTTTTTTTTTTATCTGAGAAACAAAATAATACGTTTTCGTTGTCTATGTACCTACGTCGTGTGCTTATGTACGTTAACGGAAACATATTCCTTTTTTTTACCGAAACGCAAAAATACCTGATTTGCATTTTTTAGATCTTTCAGATGTTGTGTATTTATTGTTATTTTCAATTTCTTGATCCTTTTTTCATAACTTTTAAATTGATTTTTACGAAAATGTAAAAAATAAATAGCTATAAAAAGAAAAATAGGTACAGGTTGTTTAATTGAAATGGCTGAACAATCGTTAGAATTAATTTTGGAGTAAAACTAGAGATAAAATAATTTATTAACGGGTTATCTGTCCTATTTCAGGGTTCAGAAAACACTCTGCAGCGCAAAGTAACCCCTGTCCGGGAGGACAACAAGATTTCGGTTGTAACTAATATCTAAGTGAAGATTTTCCGTTTTAATAAATAAAAACTGCAATAATTGTCTTTGGTTTTAGTTTTACTCCAAATCTTAAATTTTAACGATAAATTAATTGAAATAGTGTAAAAATAAAAATAAACTATTGCGTATCGTTGTGTGCATGTGATAGACGTAGAAATAAGTACTCACAAAAAGTTTATAAAGAGTACCCAGTATCATTGAGACTCAAAATGAATATGGTTCATGTAGCGTTTGTTTCAGAAATAATATATTAAATATTAAAAAAAAACGACAAAAATATACAAAAACGGCGAAACACTCTCTGCCAGGGAAATAATTGCTTTAACTTTTCACGTAAATATCACCGAATAAAAAAAATATTACTAACAATAATTAACGAATTAATTAATTATATTAATTTAACTATACAGGGTTATTTGTATAACGCTAACAACCTTGCAGGACTGTATAATCACATCATAAACAACAACTTTTGTTCTATGACTTTTTACAAAACATAATACAATTACCAAAAAAAAAAAAAGCCGTCAAGATTTCGTTGTTCTATCAAACACATTTCGACTCTGTATTTTTCCTTATTACTTACGCCTTCCGCGCACTGTTATCGTAGTAATAGTAAGCAGCCTTTCGAAACTTTGTCATCACACTTAGCAAGCATTCGCACCATTTTCGAGTACTCGACATTAGAATATTGATACACCATCATGTAAAGATAATTACATCCGCACTACCGAATTTCACTAAAAGAACACGTATGACGCGATGTAAGCGTATCAAGGCGACCAACCGACTGGTGAAGGCTGCTCGTAAAAAGGTCAAGTTCATGTTCAGCTACCCTCCGCTATTGTATAGTACAATAGCGGAGGGTAGCTTGCTTCGCATAGACTATTTAATATTTAGGGTGAGTTGCACCATTTAACTATAACGATAACAAAGCCGTTAACAGTTGTCAGATCGTCGAAATGACCAATAGGCGGCCGTTTCACGGCTGGTTATGGTTTGGTTATCGTTATAGTTAAATGGTGCAACTCACCCTTAGAACGTTCAATTTAAATATTTTTATTTTTGTATGAAAATCTGATGAACTAAAATATGATAATTTTTTTAAAGTCATAGATCAAAAGTTTTTGTTTATGATGTTCTTAACATAGTCCTGAGAAGTTGCCAGTGTTTTACAAATAACCCTGTATAAAGGCATTTAAAAATTGTCAGAAACCGGATCTTTTTGTTGAGTGTGTGATGGGTGAGAAATGTCTTTTATCAATTCTCCTTTTAATTAGCATCAATACTAGCCCTTCTGTAAGTATAATTTTGCAATTTTCAGGTTGTCGAGAAACCTTTAAGCTATTTTGCATAGGTCCAGAATTGGAAGTAAGGCACCCACCCCCACTCTCCGACCATCAGCCAAAACCGTGTTTACCACCGGCGGGTACTGTACCACAGACGAACAGTAACATATGTGTACCAGATACTACAACTACACCATGTATACCGAATACTAAACCTGCGCCATGTGTACCAAATATTAAACCTGGGCTATTCGTACCGAACACTATACCTGTGCCATGTGTACCAAATATTAAACCTGGGCTATTTGCACCGAACACTATACTTGCACCATGTGTACCAAATATTAAACCTGGGCTATTTCCACCGAACGCTATACCTGCACCATATGTACCAATTATTAAACCTGGGCTATTTGTATCGAACACAATACCTGCACGATGTGTACCAAATATGAAACCTGAGCTATTTGTACCAAACACAATAACCGCACCATGTGTACCAAATATGAAACCTGGGCTAATTGTACCGAACACTATACCTGCGCCATGTATTTCAACGACAACTTCCGTAACTACTTCCACTACACCTACTGGTACTGATGAAGCACCAACAAAGAAATCGAAGAAGAAGAAATGGAAGAACAAAAGGAAATGGAAGAAGAAAAAATCAAAGAAAACACCTGTTCCAGTCCACATCGCGACCACAGCAATAGGTTTCACGCCAACGACCGAACTATTTATGTATAATATATTTCCTCCTGTTACGAGCTATTATTCAACACCAACTTACCCAAGTATTAAATGGCCTCCACATCCGCCAAACCAGTGGCCACATTCGGGGGAAAAACGGCCATCAACAACCACACCAACCACACCTTGGATAATATGGCTTTCGGATACACAAGAAACTTCGTCACCCCCAGCATTAACTTTACGGCCAATATCAGATGAAACTCTAGAAAAAGCAACAATAGTATGGCCGCCAGAGTCACCAAAAACATCGTCAATTCCACCACCAACGTCACGGGGCACCCGACTACCAACAACAACGCCACCCATACCGCCGGAAACTTGGCCTTTTGATACAACTCACTCCTTGTTTGATTGGCCTCCGCATCAACCAATTACAATACCATCACCCTCACCATTTTTACCGCAAAAATCTTGGGCAACCCGGCCACCAACCACAACACCAACTCAACCGTGGATAATATACCCCGATAAATGGCCAAAACCAGGGCATTACGAAGATCCGAGATTGCTTCACCTTCACATTGAGTCGCCAAAAACATCGTCACTTCCACCACCAACGTCACGGGACACCCGACTACCAACAACAACGCCACCCATACCGCCGGAAACTTGGCCTTTTGATACAACTCACTCCTTGTTTGATTGGCCTCCGCATCAACCAATTACAATACCATCACCCTCACCATTTTTACCGCAAAAATCTTGGGAAACCCGGCCACCAACCACAACGCCAACTCAACCGTGGATAATATACCCCGATAAATGGCCAAAACCAGGGCATTACGAAGATCCAATATTGCTTCCAACTCCACCAAAAATAATGTTATGGCCACCAGAAACATCAAAAACGACACCAAGCGTGCGATACACAACGCAGTCTCTTCCTTTGCCGACATTATCAACAAATATAATTTTCCAATCACAGCCATATTATTTTGATTTTGACGCAGATACTTTACCAAATTTAGCAGGTTTTTCTTTATCACCAATACAAGAACTTTCACATGAGTATGTTCAATCACCAGAACAGGCACAGGGAAATGTTGGAACAATTGAATCGATACCTGAACATGAAGATGATGATTCACCAGAACAAATACATGTTCATGCTCAATCACCAGAACAGATCTATGAATATGTTCAATCTCCAGAACAGATACAAGAAGATGTTATCACACCAAAACAGATATTTGAAAATTATAAACCTCCGGGACAGATACATGACAAAGATAGATCTCCAGAACATATTTATGAATATGCTAAATCTCCGGAACAGATACAAGAAGATGTTGCATCTCCAGAAGATATACAAGATAATATATCACCAGAGCAGATACATGATAAATCACCGGAACAGATATATGAAGATGACAAATCACCAGAACAGACTATCAAAAATATTCAAACTCCTGAAATTACGCCTGAATATGATCTGTCACCAGAACAGGTGGACGAAAATGTTGGAACACTTAATCCGAAGTCTGAATATGATCAGTCTCCGGAACAGATAAATAAACCCGATAAATTCCAAGAACATGTTTCAGCACCTGAACCGACTACTGAATACTTTTCTTCACCAGAATCGACTTCTGAATATTATCAGCCAACAGAAACATTGCCTGTGAATAGTTATTCACCACAAACGTTACCGGAATATAGTTATTCCCCCAAAACAATTCCACAGGTATATAGTTACCCTCCCAATCCAGTACCGCCAACATATAGTTATCCACCCAATACGGTACTGCCAGTATATAGTTACCACCCAAAGCCGCAACCACCGCTACATCCATCTTATCCACGACCACCGATACATGGTTATCCAACGCGTCTGACTCAAGAACCATTTCGTCCAAGAATACCACCTCAACATAATCAACATCAATACTATCAAGATGATTCACAATACGGCTCTGAAGGATGTTCAACTTGTGAAGTCTCATGTCAAAGTTGTGAAGTCTCATGTCCAAGTTGTGAAGATATAGAGTCAATGGAATGCGAAAGTTGTTTGAGAATGTCGAAAATGAATATAAGTACAACAATAAAAAAATTATTACCAAAATATTCAACATCTTTGAAACCCTTCGTAATCCCAATTGTTCAACTTCGTAAACCTGATGAAGCAAAAGTACTTAATGTTACATTTGGCCCGTGTTGCGATAGGCCAATAACATGGGTTACTAGAGATAAAATACGGGTAATTACAAGCGTACCACCTACTGAGAAAGAAAAAACATCGAGGAAACCTAAAAACGAGCCGACTGAACCAAGAAAAGTGGAAGAATGTAAGCATGGTTTTTGGATAGCTAACTTTATAGTAGTAGATAGTCTTATAATCATCATGAATCCGATGTGAGAAAGAAGTAGTGCTATACAGCCTGTACAGCTTCATCTCTCTCACACAGGCATTGTGATGATTCTGTGCCTCTTTCTTTTCTTTTTTACATAAAAATATATGTTTATCACTAATAAATTAATTAATAAACTGATTACACTACCTTACATTCTAAGTAAGATACGGGTTATTTGCCTGACGCTCGTTCCGCCGTGAGACACATATTGTGTCAGTTTTCTGTTTTAATCTTAAGATTATAAATGTTGTTTCTATTGTGTGTACCAAATATAATATTTTTATTTATTTTCTAACTTTTCATCAGTCGTGGCTCTGAATGACTGAAATGATAAAAAATAATGTAATTTTGAAATTGATTACAGCTGGAAAATGTGTAAAAATTACAGCTGTACATGTTTATTTAATACTATTTTCTATGTATTAGGTCTTTTCGAATGAAGTTGCTGTTTTGTCAAAAAAATGTTCTAGATAATGTTTCGGATCTGTTCTGTGCTGTAGTGCAAAGATAAATGTAACAAGGACACAAAAATTAAAGTGCAGTATAGTACGAGTAATATGAAGTATTTTTTTAACGATTATTGCTTTTATTTTTGTTATATTTGACCTCATTTATTGATTGGTCACAAATCTATATGATTATGTACATGCAAGGGCGGATCCAGGGGGGGGTCATGGGGGTCATGACCGCCCCCTGGGCTAGGTCCAGGACGTAGGTGGACCACTAATTATAATTGTTAAACATAATGATTTTTTTTTTGGCACAATATAGATTTTATGTACTTACTTTTTACCTGTATTTATTATTATAAAAATTTAATAATAACCTGTGATGGGGCTGTTCTCAAGCAGCTCCTGCCTAAACTTGGGGGTCCAGACGCCTCTTGCCGGAGGCTCTACGTAGGAATTTTTCGGTTCTTGGTCCTATATGGGACGACAGTGTAGGTGCCGTCGCTGCGTCAGCAACCGAAGGCCCAGCTGAACGCATGCCAGAGGATCATGACAATACGAATCTGGTGGCAACAGTCCTTCCACACATGCACGATTTGCGCAAGGAGATGCAACGCCAGGGCGAAAGTCCGCTGCCGTGACAAGTCGCGGCATGGCGGACAGAGCTCCGGCGGGATCTCATGGTGAAATGGCGTCAGCAACTATCGCAACCCAGTGCTGGGCAAGCCACAATTATGGCGGTAAGTCCCCTCTTTGAAGCGTGGCTAGAAAGACCTCATGGCGTCCTCACCTTCCGCATGACGCAGGTTCTCACCGGACATGCCATGTCCGGGAGGTTCTTGCACCAGATTCGTGCGGAAATGACGCAGTGGCAGGCTGTCGCTTCTTTCTGCGATGCAGTATTGCTAGCAAAAGAGGAGGCCGACCGCATCATCAGGCAACAGCACTTACAGCGTTCCAGCCGCCGCCGGGATTCCGATCCCGATTTCCGGCCACTGTAGGCGCGGGCTTGCGGACTGCGAGCAATGGGTAGCTCGACGTCCGACCGTCCGGTAACTGTCCGGACCGAGCCTAAGTCGTCGACGGCGCGCTCTGATCCCGCGCGCCTCAAGGAATTGTCAGCAACAACAGGGACCCAGCCGGGTCGAAGCCTACTGGGGCCAGGGTTATCCGAAAGGGAAGCTCGACCCCGGCACGAAAGGCAAGAAGGAATGGGGTGGGTTTTTTAGTCAGTAAGAGTCTGACACTATCTCCCGATCCGCCCAAGGGCGGGGGATGTCATTTGGATGATTTTACTCACCAAAAAAAAAAACACGACTATGTGACCCCCCCCCTGCCGCCAAAGCTGGATCCGCCCTTGTGTACATGAGAAAGGTAACTGTATCATTTCACTTTGAAAATATAAACTTCTAACTTGATTCCAATTTTATTTGACGTTCTTAAATTTTTGCAATTAATATAATCTTTTCTTAAACTATCAACTCTGTATTCGTAGAACTTGTTTTCATACCACCTTACTCTACCGTGTGTTAAAACTACTTATTATGATGCGAAAATAATGGCATTATTTAATTTATTTTCATATCACTGTCGAGGATCTCTGGACATAAAATTGACAAGACACTCGCATGCAGATCAGAAAAGGAACCCTACGTAGTTAAAATGAGTTTATGTTCAAAATCCAAATGGCCTGCATAATGACAACGGCAACTTCATAGGTAACGACCTAATATTTCATAAAAAGGCTGACATGAAAGTCAAGGTCTGAACGCTTAAAATTATAGATTAGAAATGGATGCTGGGTTGTAAAATATTTCAATTAAAATATAAATAAATAAGAATCTTTGTCCAAAGATTCTTTCGAGAACAGAAATATAGTATGCTTTGGGTCCGCAAAGCATACTATATTTCTGTTCTCGAAAGAATTTCACGTGTAAAGTACTATACGCGCTTGATGAATTTGTTGGTTATCCAGTTTTAACCAAGATTTTAAAACTAAATATATATTGTTTTTCAACATATACTCAAATTCATATTTCAATAAAAAACTACGGTACGAATAATGAATATGAGTAAAATATGATTTTGAAATTACTATCTGAAAGACAATCTTCTTACACTTTGTTTTTCTTATGATATAGATTCTACACTAACTACTGAAGCAACTAGTACACAGGAAGTTCAAATATCAATAAAAACTGAAGCCTCTAGTATGTCAACAACTTCAGAAGTGTCTAGTTCACCATCAATAGAAACTACTGAGTTGGAAACTACGACAACACAAAAAGAAACTAGAACTTCATCTAATCCCTCGACAACTTCCGTAGGTATGGTATTGGGTAGATCTAGAGATAATAACTAGTAATAATAAGCTAGAAACATCAAAACAGACAATTTATACTGAAAACGCTTAGTGGTACCCAACAATATGTAATGATGAGAGATGTGAAAGACCTCTTACGTAGATAACCACAACGAGAAATATAAAGTGAAGGTTTCCTGGGTATCATGAATAATGTATGTACAAATGATAAAGTTTTTATCGTTAATATACTAATTTCGAATATAGCTTTGTGTATTATTTAGAGCCCTGCAAATATAATTATCTTTAGACATTAAAAAAAAAAACACATCTAGTTATAGTTATAACTCACTGAGTTGCAGTAAATAAATTATGACTAATTAAATATTTCATTTTGTTTCAGGTTTCACTCAAATAAACAGTGAAGATCAAACAATTACAACATTCGCACCAACGCTTCCAGAGTCCAATACAGTTCCCATTGATACAGGAGAGTCAGACTATCTAGAAAATGAAGGCAATGAAATAAATTCACAAGAGAAAAATAGAGCAAACTGCTTTCCTTTTCCGCATGACTTACCACCTTGTGATCGACCTACCTCATGGTTAACGACGGTAAGAGAAACGGAGATTTTCACGACAGAAAAAATTATATATGACGAAACAACAGAAGCTATTGTTGAAACAACTACCTTGTCGTCTACAACGTTTTCATCAATAGAAACTGAACTAACTACTGTTACTAAATCGTCAACTTTATCTGAGCCGTCGACGACTACTGAACCATCGACGACTACTGAACCATCGACAACTACTGAACCATCGACGACCACTGAACCGTCGACGACTACTGAACCACCGGCGACTACTGAATTGTTGACAACTGCTGAACCATCGACGACTACTGAGCTATCACCTTCTACAGAGCCGTCACCATCTACTACGCCATGGACTTATTATGAGCCTACTTACACTGAGCCAACGATTACCAATGAACCGTCAACTGAAAGTATAACAAGTGAATCAGAAAGAACCACTACCACAACTTCTACCACCACTAGTCGTCCTGAAATCACACTACCAACAACAACAACTGAAAGAACTTTTGAAACTACGCAAACAACAAAAGCGTTCCCGTGGTGGTATCCAACACTACCGTGCAATAACATTAGATGTGAGAGACCGGTGACTTGGATCACAACTACGAAGAAACGAAGACGTAATTATGGATATCGATATTGATAAACGTAATTTTTTTATAAAAATAAATCTGTAAATCATATATGGCTTTTATTTTTGTTGGAAACCTATAATGTAGATAATCAAGTAAAAAATCATCTGTGGCTCATATCGATAATATGATATTATGAAGCACTATTTAAATTTTGAGTGTTAAAATATTCTAATATCGTACGCAGCCCATGTCCAGTCCATCTGCATTTGAGAGGCTATCAAAATATTGCAACTTTTCAAAGGCTCTAAAAGAACTACGAGTAGGTGGAGCGTGATTGTCATTTTATCACGAGCAACTAACTTCATATCCTTCAACATATCAAAATGCTAAAAAACAAAATTAGTGAACAATTTTGAACTGAATAATTGCAAAATTTGAAATATATGTTTACACTACGATATATGATAATTATATAGACAAAGATACCATGCATTGGTAGCAACAATATGGCAAACAATAACTTAGCAACTTATAAAGAGATCAAAATGTATAGGCAAGCCCAAAAAGATTTCTTCAGATTTTTACAAACTAAAGTGGATTTTAATTTTATTACTTATATATCTTTAAAAATAGATTATCAGATATTCTCGTAACAAGACATTCATATTCAATACTTATTTCATAGCATTAACGCAAGTTCAATTCTATGAATAAAATAATATGTAGAAATAATCACCCATACAATATATGTATATATGTGTAATAGTTTCTATGCATTTTCGCAGGCGCTCACTGTCGCATTCAGTTATGAAGCCATTTCATGTTTTTCTGCTACCACAAAAAATTAAAGAAAAAAGAAAGAAAGAAAGAAAATACGTTTATGCTATGGTATATTAGCTGGGGTACTGTCGAAAATATAACTAAATATTACAATTAACAGGCTGTTGTCAGCAAGTTACTACTAATTGAAACAGGAGTTCCCCGAGGCACCATCATTGGCCCATTTTACTTTTACTAATCATCATCATCATCATCATCATATCAGCCGAAAGACGTCCACTGTTGGACATAGGCCTCCCCCAAGCGTAGCCACAGCGACCGGTCCTGTGCATCACGCATCCATCGGATTCTCGCGACCCTGACCAGGTCATCGGTCCACCTGGTTGGAGGCCGTCCAACGCTGCGTCTTCCGGTACGTGGTCGCCACTCCAGAACCTTTCGTCCCCATCGACCATCTGTTCTGCATGCAATGTGCCCTGCCCATTGCCACTTAAGTTTGGCGATTCTTCGAGCTACGTCGGTAACCTTGGTTCTCCTGCGGATATCTTCATTTCTGATGTGATCACGCAAGGAAACTCCAAGCATAGCTCTTTCCATCGCCCTTTGGGTGATTTTGAGTCTTCTTATGAGGCCCATTGTAAGTGACCACGTTTCGGAGCCATAAGTCATCACTGGCCACACGCACTGGTCATAGACTTTCGTCTTGAGACACTGTGGTATATTGGACGAGAAGACACCGCGCAGCTTCCCGAACGCCGCCCAGCCGAGTTGGATTCGACGATTGACCTCTTTCTCGAAGTTAGACCTACCCAACTGGACCGTCTGTCCCAGGTAAACGTAATCGTCCACAACTTCGAGTGTACAGTCTCCGATTTTAATAGGAGTGGGCGCTACATGGATGTTAACCATAACTTTGGTTTTGTCCATGTTCATTTTAAGTCCCACTCTTTCGGAAGCTCTACTGAGGTCACCGAGCATTGCACTGAGTTCCTCCGTAGTCTCAGCCATGACTATTATGTCGTCGGCAAACCGAAGGTGAGTGATGTACTCGCCGTTGACATCAATGCCTAGTCATTTAGTCCATTGCGGCCGTGAACAGTTTCGGAGAAATGACGTCTCCCTGTCTCACACCTCGCTGCAAGAGGATAGGTTTCGATGTCTGATCTTGAAGTCGGACTGACATGGTGGCGTTTTTGTACAAACACTTCAGCACTTCGATGTACCGATAGTCAATCTGGCCCCGTTGGAGAGACTGCAGTACAGCCCACGTCTCGATCGAATCAAAGGCTTTCTAGTAGTCCACAAACGCTAAGCAGAGAGGCTGATTATACTCTTCAGTCTCTGTATAATCTGCCGCAGCGTATGTATGTGGTCCACGGTACTAAAGCCTTTTCGGAATCCGGCTTGTTCGGGAGGATGGAAGTCGTCGAACCTGCGCGCGAGACGATTCATGATGACTCTGGAAAACAGCTTGTAGACATGGCTCAGAAGCGAGATGGGCCTGTAATTCTTAAGCAGGGCATTATCACCCTTCTTGAAGAAAAGTGCCACCACGCCTCTGCTCCATGCCTGTGGCGTTTTTCCCTCGAGTATGACGGAATGAAATAGCTTCTTAAGGGCCTTTAAGACCAGTTTTCCACGGTGCCTTCAGGAGTTCAGCCGTAATTCCGTCCTCACCCGACGCCTTGTTGTTTTTCAGCTGCTTCAGAGCCATACTAATCTCGTACAGGCTGACGTCCGGGATATCTTCGGTATAGTGTCGAGTCAACTTTTACTAATAAATAGGATTAAATAGAAGAAATACGACAAATGCAGATAATGAAAACAGTTTAATTTTATAATATAGCAACAATATTTACACATGCATATACATACTTCAATCACGAACAGTCTTGCTCTGAGGTTCACATGATTCTAAATAAAATTAAAATTTACTATTATAATGGCAAGTTGTGTTTTTATAATCTGTACTGAATCCTATTACATTTATGTCGATATTGTATGTCGGATATTCAATTACACATTTAAATGCACATATTTCAGGAACAGTTTATTTTTGAGAAGTTATACCTAATATAATAATATTCGTACAAATTAGCCTAATACTGTATGATCTAACTTAAAATTAGTTTTCAGACAACATCATACATGAAGACATTAACTTTCATCGTATTTGCTAAACAAGATCAACTTCATATTTTTGCTACGTATAATTCGATCATCTTTGCTACAACTGGTATACTAAAACCTAAAGTTATGTACTATTTCAATACCTATATCACTTTTTAGGTGAAAACAACACTAAAGTCAGGTTTATTAGGGCAACAAAATATAATGTAGAATCGAAAAGATCTGTTTGACAAATTTTGCACAGGTGCAGAGATTATACCAAAAATATATTAAAATCATCACTAGTTATTAGAAGTATGTTAGTCTTGGCTTAATTTACTTAAGTGGTCAATTTACTGACTTGACTAGCATCGGTTTGTTGGCATCACTGTTAATAACCTTCTTCTTCCTAAAAGCGTTTATAAAGAAATCATCAGCGAATATCTTTCTATCACTTTTGTAGGACGATTCAATTTCAGCAAGACTTTTCTTTTCAGTTTCCGGTAGGAATAGATAGAGATACAGTGTTCCTAAGAAACCAAAAATGGCGTATAAGCCGAACGTTCCACTGAGGTGGAAAGCGTATTCTATGTTGTAGTTGGTTTTGGCTGCTACAAAGTAGATGATGTAGCTTGACGCTGCAGCTAAAGCTGTGGCGATGCCGCGACTCCTGAAAGCAAAGAAAAAAACATTGAACAAAAAGAAACACTTCATGGCATTGGATGTATGCCTTTATCAAATGAAGAAACCAGGCAAAATTGGATTGAATTTTGTCCGAACTTTCTTGAAAAATACCCTTGAAAGGATTTGTTTATTTTAAGTTTACATAATGCAGGTTGAATATAAACTTAAAACTCCAGTACAATTTTTTTTTATTTTTTATTATGACTAGCCCATATTGTTCCACTGTTGGGTAAAGGCTTTCCTTCATTCTTTCCAATAATCACGGTTCCTTGATTTCTGATTCTGATTCTTAAGAAAGCCATCCAGGTCGACCCGTCATCTCTTTCGTGGTTTGCCGCAGCCCCGTGTCGCTGTATCTGGAGACCAGTCCTGTGTTTTACGGGTCCACAGTTCGTTAGAAATGCACAGCTCGTTGACATAATAAAAGTTCAAAAACCTTGAGTTTGAACGGTGTTAAAAAGCTGACACGAGAATAACGATATACCAAAACTTACCTGAATGGAAAAACTTCAGACAGCAACACCCAAGGTATTCCCAAACTGTTGAAGCAGATCAGCATCAGGAATAAGATCACAGGCAAGATCTCTTTCTTATCAGTAAAGGTACTCGTCTCGTAAGAGAAGACGGTGATAGGAAGGTTGTTTCTAGCGTAGATACTGATAGCGATACTGCAGCAAGCAGTACCTAGCATGGAACCGATGACCAGCATCCTCTTGCCGATGGTTTTCACTATGATGGCTGACAACAAACTCATCGCTATGAAGAGTGCACCTATTACAACCTGAAATTAGAGAACGAGTAGATATTTTAATGGTTTCTTTTATATTAATAATAGTAAGTAGTTGTTTTAAATTGATACAGAAATAAAACGCTAGTAGTAGTAGACGAAGTCAGGCTGTAGATGACGACGATGAGATCAATTTAAGCATAAACAATTTTTTAAGAAGTCAAGAAATCTGAGGCAAAGGACCTTATGTATGTTGTAACATTTATTTTGCTTCTATAGGAATACTACTCCATATTTATTTATTTAATCTTCATGCAACACAAAGTACATAGGCGAACTTAATGCCTCCATACGTTGTCAATATATCGCACGTCTAATGATACAATGGTAAATTGAGAAATGGTTCTAGTTTAGGTAGAAAATTATGGTTATGTATATGCTTTATCTACTACAGAGCTAAATAAATAGACAATTGAGTATCGTTACAAGTCATAAATGTTAGTTTCACCTTTTTCCTATTAGTCAATAATGATAGAGGAATTTAATTAACAACAGCGACACTTGGGGGAGGCCTATGTCCAACAATGGACGTCTATCGGCTGATGACGACGATGACAGAGGAAAGGCCATTGTACTATTATGAATTTGATGGATATGTCCTCGAATAACCGTTACCAATAAGATTTTGAGATATTTACTTGAAATGCATTCTTTAAATGTTAATTAATGTGTCTAGATTCCGGTATTTTTTAAAATAATTATTTCTTTGAGGTCAACCACATTTCATCTTGACTATACAAACAAGTGCATAATTTCATTTTGTTAATGATTCGAGTGATTTGAGTCGTTTTGTTAATGATGAGTCGACTCATTAATTGTCACTTGAGAAATGTAAGCAAAACTGACACCGATAAGCTGTTTTACAGTTTCAATTTTTCAGTTTTTTACAGTTAAAATTATCCATACAATAGTAAACATATAGTCCAAATAAGAAGACAGAAAGTATTAGCAACAGATTTAAGGAGATTTTGAAGAACATGCACAAACATTGAAATGATTAAAAGAAATAAGACTTATTTTTAAGCTTGAGTAAGTTGAAGAGTTACGCATCTATAGGACAAAGTCACCGGTAATGAAAGATAAAGATGACTTTTGGCTAAAATTAGTTACTTTGGTCTCAATAACTTTTACGAGTAGTAATTTTATGAAAGGTGTGTAATGATTTTTAAAGAAAATATTCATAAATCGTTCAACTTCCAATGATAAGCGATAGATGGCGCTAGTAGTTACATGAACTTTAGACATTCGTTGTAGATATTAAGTAATAATTTATAATATTAGACTTTATGGATTTGTTTTGTATAAATATATCATAATTGTTAAAATGAAATATTTACTTGCAGTTAATTATTAGATAAACTCTAATGTATATTAGTTAGTCAATTGATGTTACGTACTCTTTACTTTGCTCTGATTGGTCGGTTAGTCGACCGAGTGTTTGTGAAAGTTTGTGGTAGGGAAACACTGAGTTTGTTACTGTCATTGTGGACAGAGTGAGTCTGCTTTGAGTCGTTGAACAGAAAACATGTCCGACTAATCTGTGTATTTGTAAATGATTGTTAATAGAACGATAAGTATGAAATTGTGTTGATCAAAGTGAATAAAATATTTATACAATTTATCCTGAAGTGTTTGATTTATCACATTTCAGAAGTGGGATATGCCTACAAATATGTGCAGTGATAACAGGAAGAGGTTATGTGTACCTAAATTGAAGATAAATGAGTTCGAGAAATATATTTTTGTCTTTCCAAGTGTACTAGTGTGATTTTAGACAAGAGGTTATGTGTGCCTAAATTGAAGCTAAGTGAGCTCGAGATATTTTTTTTGTCACCAAAGTGTGCAAGTGTTACTTTAAGCCAAGAAGTTGTGTGCCTAAATTGAAGCTAAATGAGCTCGAGATATTTTTTATTCTTTTTCCCATGTGTGCTAGTGTTACTTCAGACAAGAGGTTATGTGTGCCTAAATTGAAGCTAAGTGAGCTCGAGATTTATTTATTTTTTTAGCCAAGTGTGCCAAGTATTTTAGACCAGTATCATACTCACCCAAATTTCTTACTGATGGTGAAAGGCTCGTGTATTGAATCATTCGATTCCCTTCAAATGTGTGAACTGAGTGGTACAGATATGCGCGTCATGTTCGTAATCGAACGTTGACAAGACTAAACACCTCTTAAATGCTGGTGATTCATTTTGGTTTCTATATTTCAAATTGGGTTGCTTTTCCTTTATTTAATTTCATCGAATTCGTACAGTGATAGATTTAAAAAAAAAAAACAGTTTATATGTAAAATTTTCCTATTTCCCAAAGCGATAATTGTCATTGTTGCCTCGGATTACTTTGTGTGGCACGATAATTTCCCTTTCGTTTCGACGCATAGTTGTAAAAACATGTTGTACCCCTTATTAGTATGTCACAATAATGATAAATGATATATAATTAATGATAAATGATAAATGATCAGTGATCAGTGATAAGTGATCAGTGATAAGTGATAAGTAATTAGTGATAAGTAATTAGTGATAAGTGATCAGTGATAAGTGACCAGTGATTAGTGACCAGTGATTAGTGACCAGTGATTAGTGACCAGTGATTAGTGACCAGTGATTAGTGACCAGTGATTAGTGACCAGTGATTAGTGATCAGTGATTAGTGATCAGTGATTAGTGATCAGGGATCAGTGATAAGTGATCAGTGATAAGCGATCAGTGATAGGTGGTCAGTGATCAGTGATAAATGATAAATTTATTTATTTATAAATGTTAAACGATAAACGATAAATGATAAATAGTAAATGATAAATGATGATAAATGATAAATTTATTTATTTATAAATGTTAAACGATAAAAGATAAATGATAGATGATAAATGATAAGTCTTAAATGATAAATGATATTTATTTTGTACTGTTGTTTTATGAACTAAATTTCCATCTATGACAAACAATAAATGAATTTGAGAGAACAAAGTTAAAACTGAGTTTGTATATGTATAACACGATTTAAAAGGCTGTAAATGGAATTTCTTCTCCATAGAGATCTACACTTTGGAATATGTAATTACCGTCAATTTGCTGACTTACTGACTTCTTGGCAATTTAAGAGTCTGTAAATGGTTCATTTGAAATGTTTTGAATTGATTTCAGTGCTTTGATGAGGCCAAGAGTGTCTTTGATGAGGCCAAGCGTGCCTTTAATGAGGCCAAACGTGACTTTGATGAGGCCCAACGTGCCTTTAATGAAGCCAAGTGTACCTTTGATGAAGCCAAGCGTGCCTTTGATGAAGCCAAGCGTGCCTTTGATGAAGCCAAGCGTGCCTTTGATGAAGCCAAGTGTGCCTTTGATGAAGCCATGCGTGCCTTTGATGAAGCCAAGCGTGCTTTTGATGAAGCTAAGCGTGCCTTTGATGAAGCAAAGCGTGCTTTTGATGAAGCTAAGCGTGCCTTTGACAAAGCCAAGTGAGCCTTAATAAGACCAAGCGAGCCTTTATGAGGGATGAGGCAAGCATGCCTTTGATGAAGCTAAGCGAGCCCATTTGAGGCCAAGTGGGCCATTTGAGGCCAAGTGGGCCATTTGAGGCCATGTGGGCCATTTGAGGCCAAGTGAGCCATTTGAGGCCAAGTGGGCCATTTGAGGCCAAGTGGGCCATTTGAGGCCAAGTGGGCCATTCGAGGCCAAGTGGGCCATTTGAGGCCAAGTGGGCCATTTGAGGCCAAGTGGGCCATTTGGAGCAAAGTGGGCCATTTGAGGCCAAGTGGGCCATTTGAGGCCAAGTGGGCCATTTGAGACCAAGTGGGCCATCTGAGGCCAAGTGGGCCATTTGATTTGGCCAGATGAGCCAATTAAGATTCGGGTTAAGTGTGCCCGGTGCAGATGAAATTATCCTCAAGAGCGTAAGTAACGTATGAATTTACCTATTAATGTGATTTTAGTCTGACTACGTTGGCTTAATGCAGATGTAAATGAATTGAATAATTTATTAAGTTTATTCATATCATATTTGAACTGTTTATTGGATGAGATTTGAACATTCTGTTATAGTTTTTGAAGATATTATAGGTATAGATAAATTGAATTGAAAGTATAATTTAACACTGGGATTTGATTCTTAAAAAAGAGTTTCAAATGAACGATACAAGTACTATTTCCTGTAAATGTTTTAACCACTGATTTTTTTATTTTTGAGGACTTGGATTCCGACAAAACTACAGAAGGAAAAATTGCCAGTCTTATTGAACAAATAGATAGTTCCTGGTTCAAACAGTACAGACTTGAAGAAAAATGATGCAAAGAGACGATTTGGAAGGAATAAGACACCACCACGATGCAAGAAGCGAAGAGGTACCCCACGTTGGTCTAAGAGAGTGGTTGAATGATTTTCAAGGAGGAAAGCGTTACAAGTATCGAGGTTTGAACATATCCATTGGAACTTTGTGATACTTCTGTAAATTTTGAGAGTATTTAAGTTTGATTAGAAAGAGTAATTATAATTGATTTGTATTAAGCAAGTAGGATCAGAAACTGACTATACAATTTGTCTCAAAAACTTGCTAGTCTTACCAAGAGAAAATAGAAAATTTACGAAACCTTGCCAAGTTTTGTAAGTTAGCATTTAGTGACGAAGTGGTAAACTAAACTAAAATGATTTTATCTAATGAGCAGAATTATGGTCGGTTTCAAGCAGAAATGTTAGCTAGTAAGAATTAAGGTGTAACTTATGTGAATATTATTACGACAAATTAATGCTTATATACGGATAACATATAAGTAAAAGAGCTGCAGAAAGAAATTTAAACACACGGGATTAATGATAAATCTATTAGGAATTGAGCCAAACCATTAAATTGTAGACGAGGAAATGGATTTATTACACGTTTTCAATTCCTGTGACGTGTGCATACTGTAGCGGAGACTGATTCCATAGATAGAGAACACAATGATATTTATTTTACAAGTAGGATAAAATATATACTATTACATGACCATAACTAGTTCTCGTCGTCCAGACTGAAATCGAAGCCGGTTCCTAAGATGATTATGATACAATGAATGATTTAAATAGAGCTAAATATTACATCGTTATTTATTCGCTTAAGGGGAAGATGGATTGAAAATCTACACTAGAGTAGAGGACTAATTTCAAGGTTTCAAATAAAAATAAAGTTTGACGAACAGTGCGATCCGAACTTCATTATTAGAACCTTTACTTGGTACGAAATCACGCACATATGCTGCTAATATTATTTGAGAGATAATATTAGTACAATTAAGCCCTTAGCCTCTAGCTGAAGGATCACTTTTATTCTAAATGCTTAAGTTTCTGTTTTATATTATGCTTTCAAATAATGAAAGTAATGAACTCTGACTAAACGAGTCGCCACACAACATGTAGCAACATGGTGGCTACAGATTTGTGAGTTTCATTTAACCACTGAGAGTGTAAGATCTAGGACGCGTATGTCGATACCTTAAGTCGTAATATCATGTTTTCCACAGCAATTAAGACGAATACTGTTTCTGTTTATAGTATTGAGACGAGAATTGATCTAAATATCAAATTTTCGAATACTTTGACTAGAGACACAATAGAAACAAAATGAGAGAGCAAGCGCCAGCATTTGCTTAGGATTAAATGAATAAGATCTAGATTTCAAATTCTTATAGCTGAACCCGATGAAAAACCTAATGACATGAAGTGAATTCAGTGCGCGTAAATAATGAAGAATACTTTCGAACAAAAAGCTGATCAATTTTACTTTATGCTTACAGTCTCACATAATTAACATTGACCAATGGTTTTGAGTACCTAATTGAGTGTTGGTTATAAAACATATTTGACAGTAGTTTATTAACTTGAATAATACTGCAATCATGGATTTCTTTTAGATACCCTACTATCAAGAGCTTTCGCGATAGTCATGGTATTGACCTTGTTTTTAACGCTGTATCTTATTTAGGGTTGAGCGCGGTTTTGCTAAAATGTATAACCACTATTTTAAATCCCCTAGCAAAATAAAATGATTCCTATGACGAACACCAAGGAAACATATGCCTATGGCGTGTTATTAATTCTGTTAAATGTCCCACTAGACAGACTGCCACAAAACTACCAGGATCAGAGTGCCTTTAAATGATAAACATTACGAAGTAAAATACGTTAAAAAGTTTAAGATATGAAGTGAGCGCCAATATCTGGGTTAGACTAGCAAAAAGATACTTTCGTTATCAGTAAAATCCTTGATACAGCCTACAGCATAAGTGGTTTAATAAAGATTAGTAGATCTGATTGCAATTATGAGGGTAAAATTGAATTTGCCTCATTTTAAAATCCATAGATCCATTGAAAAAAAAACAAAGTTTTAAGTATAAAATTACTGTAATTACCGATTTTGACAAACTGAGGAATAACATTTAGAAGCATACTTTCCTCCGACCTTATATAAACTCGGATATAGAGAAAAGCCTTTGACAAAAAAAAAAAAACTCTATTCTTCGTGTGATGAGAATGTTATAAACATATGACGTGACGATAAAGCAAATAATCAAGACTAAGCCGAATGTAATGATTATGAATGTAAGACTCAGTTCCTTGTAGAACTGGAATTAAGTTTCATAATTTTAATGAAAATATCCTATCATTTTAATTGTAATCGTGCGTCAGGAGATCGCACGATGTCGGATGGCCGAATGTAATGATTTTTAAAGAAAATATTCATAAATCGTTCAACTTCCAATGATAAGCGATAGATGGCGCTAGTAGTTACATGAACTTTAGACATTCGTTGTAGATATTAAGTAATAATTTATAATATTAGACTTTATGGATTTGTTTTGTATAAATATATCATAATTGTTAAAATGAAATATTTACTTGCAGTTAATTATTAGATAAACTCTAATGTATATTAGTTAGTCAATTGATGTTACGTACTCTTTACTTTGCTCTGATTGGTCGGTTAGTCGACCGAGTGTTTGTGAAAGTTTGTGGTAGGGAAACACTGAGTTTGTTACTGTCATTGTGGACAGAGTGAGTCTGCTTTGAGTCGTTGAACAGAAAACATGTCCGACTAATCTGTGTATTTGTAAATGATTGTTAATAGAACGATAAGTATGAAATTGTGTTGATCAAAGTGAATAAAATATTTATACAATTTATCCTGAAGTGTTTGATTTATCACAGGTGAAAATAATGTGAAATACTCACAACTATCGTCTTTGGATCATACTTCATTCCTAAAGCCTTGCACACATTCACCATGTTCGGTCTCACTGGGAGCGCCCCACTCATCGTGTAGAAGAAAAAATACGCTATCACCAGCAAAAATGGCTTCATTGTCTCTCTTACGAAAAAGACGCGCTTTATCTTATAGATTATCTGTTTCAACGAATTTGAGTTCTGATGTTCGCAAGGCTCCACAATCTTTCCTTCTTTGGCACATAAGACACATCTATTTAAGTTGTCGTAGTATTGCAGAAGTTCATCAAATTCTTCTTTTACATCTTCGGGTTTCGCCCAGCCTCGAAGACGGCAGAGTGATCTTAGAGCTTCTTTTTGACGACCTTTTGATAGCAGCCATATTGGTGTTTCTGGTACCTGTAATGGATAAAACCGCCAAATGATTATGGAAAAAATGGACATTGTAACTTTCATCATCATCATCATCATCATCATTTCAGCCGATAGACGTCCACTGTTGGACATAAGCCTACACCCAATGGCGCCACAATGAATGGTCTTGTGCGTCCTGCATCCATCGGATTCCCGTAACCTTCACCAGGTCATCGGTCCACCTTGTAGGAGGCCTTTCAATGCTACGTCTTCCCGTACGCGGTCGCCAATCCAGAATCTTTCGGCCCCAACGGCTATCTGTTCTGCGAGCAATGTGCCCTGCCCATTGCCACTTAAGTTTGGCGATTCTTCGTACTATGTTGGCGACCTTGGTTCTCCTGCGGATATCTTCATTTCTGATTCGATCACGCAAGGAAACTACGAGCGTTGCCCTTTGTTGTAAGTTTATCAGAATTGAATTCTTTTCATAGAGACATGAGTCACAGTTGGAACATATTATGTAATATACAATTATTACTGAAAAGCTAAGTCAAGTTTACGAATCATACACAGATTGACGTAGAAAATTGTGACCATGACATAATGATCCTCAGCAACTGTGCAGACCACAAGTAGGCTAATAAGAATACTCAGGTTTATTTAAAACACAATAAAGTGTTCAAACGTTAGTTTATAATAAAAGGTAAATCTCAGCGCCATGGACATGTTCAAATATGTCTAATAAGTCAGAAGAAAAGCATGGTATTTTTTTTTTCAACAAACATTATATCACTAACAGCTGGTTTCTTCATCTAAAGTAACAGCCAAAGTAACGTCATAAAGTAAAAGTAACGGTCAAATTCGTTTCTTCACAATTTTAACTGTTGGTTTAACTGTTACTTTTGCCTTTAACTTTTACTACTCATTAGGGGGCTGTTAAAGCTAAAGTCACTGTCATTTTGACAAAGTTGTAGGTTATTTAGGTTTCACTAATATGTTATCACGAACTTCGTCCAGTGAAAGTTCAAGTTCATCAGACGATGGGCACGCCACAATCATGGCGGTAAGTCCCCTCTTTGAGGCGTGGCTGGAAAGACCTCACGGCGTCCTTACCTTCCGAATGACGCAGGTACTCACCGGACATGGTTCGTTCGGGAGTTTCCTGCACTCGATTCATTCGGAAGTGACGCCCGGGTGTCGCCACTGTGCGGAACGCCCGGAGGACACGGTGGAGCACATAGTCGAGGTGTGCCCTGCTTGGGCGGAGCATCGCTGTGCCCTCGTGGGGGCGATCGGCGGCGGAGACCTCTCGCGCCGGGCCTTGGTTGAGGCTATGGTCCGGAGCGAGGAGGAGTGGCAAGCGGTCGCCGACTTCTGCGAAGCAGTAATGCTCGCAAAGGAGGAGGCCGAACGCATCAGGCAACGGCGTTATCGCCGTCGCCGTCGCCGGGATTCTGATCCCGATTTCCGGCCAACGTAGACGCGGGCTTGCGGACAGTGAGCAATGGGTAGCTCACTGTCCGGCCGTCCGGTAACTGTCCGGACCAAGCCCAAGTCGTCGACGGCGCGCACTGTTCCCGCGCGCCTCAAGGAGTTGTCAGCAACAGCAGTGACCCAGCCGGGTCGAAGCCTACTGGGGCCAGGGTTATCCGAAAGGGCGCTCGAGCCCCGGTATGAAGGCTAGAAGGAACGGGGTGGGTCTTTTAGTCAGTAAGAGTCTGACACTATCTCCCGCTCCGCCCAAGGGCGGGGGATGTCAATGCATGATTTTTTCCCACCATAAAAAAAAGTTCATCAGACGAGGAACTTATCGTTAGTTATTTAACGCGTAGACGTAAAAAGTTTAATGTTCGCAAAGGTCATTTCGTATGGGACGACGCTGATTTTCTGTTCCGATACAGAATTTCAAAGGAAACAGTTACATACCTCAGCCTGTTGTTACAAGATGAACTGACGCCAACCACAGAAAAGTAAGTTTATTTTCAGTTTGTATTTAATACGACTACGATGTACAGTGCGGCCGTTCTATCTTGGTGAGTGTGAAGTTAGGCTCTGCGAACTTTAGCGCTTGTATACCTATACCTATACCTACTCGTATAAAAATAACGGTTTCAAAAAAATAAATGCCAATAACAGTTGTTAATATCAATAACAACAACTAATAGCATTTATTTTATTACTTATGTTATTATTTATCAATTCAATTCTAAAAACATTCGTTCGTTGGCGTTCGTATAGACAGAATCAAATGACATTCGACTTTTTGACACTACTTGACAGTGGATATTGCGATGTTGTCATGCGTAAAAAAAGCTCCCCACGTTTTTTTAGGGTAATTAAGCCGTTTGTGTTATGGTAACTCTATTGACTTTTAGTTTAGCTGTTACTTGGATGAAGAAACACATTTGCTATAATATCAGTAATAGTCAAGTAAAAGTTAATACTTTTACTGATAGTTTTAGTTGTTGATGAAGAAACTGGCTATTAATGTAGCTTTTGATTCTTTTCTCACTAGTGTGATAAGTGTTTTATCCCAAAACGCAAAGAAAGAAAAGACAAACTATCAAAATACCAGATAAATATATTTGGTCCCGTTATCTTTATTATAATAGGAACATTAATAATTCTGCACTATAATAAAAAAGATGTAAAACTCTTATCTCGTTTGATATCTTCTTGTTTACATCCATTTGATTAAACAAGATAAGACACTAAGTTGTATTAATTTAGAACCAGATATTATCTAGATATTAAATCAATCGATGACCCATGTAAAGATTAAATCTTTAGAACCACACGTGTAAACGGAAATGAAAAACATATGATTAAATTCGATTTTGACCGAGACAGCTGCTTCTGTCAAGGCTAATACAGCTTCAGCTTGAAGGTAATCTTAAAAATGTGAACCTGATATTTTTATTTTATTTCAAGATGAGAAATCATCTGATGACTTCTACTCTATTGACTTAAACCACACCTATGTTCCTTCTGTTGCCCTTTGCATTCTAGGACTACTAGTGACCTTTTCTGAAGGCTACCATTAGACATTAGGGTGGTGCCGAAACAGGCCGCGGGCAAAAGCTAGTGCTCCCATACCCTAAAAACAAAATGGACTGAAAATGTTGAATTAATTTGGCGCCATCTAGCGAGAACATGGCTACGTTTCGGCGTGTAATTTTCACCTTATTGAATAACAACTATTATTTTAGAAGCTTTTTATTAGCTTGCAATGTAACTATGTATGTTCGGATCAAATCTTGCAACTCAATTTCAAAGCAGATATCTTCAACCGCTGGAGCTGATAGTATTTTTTTTATAGTTGTAAGGTTCGCGCTTGACCGCTATCTCATCTGATAGAAAGCGACGTGCGGTCGACGAATATGAAAGCTATAGTATAGTAAAGTATTATTATAGAGCGTGGTGATTAGGTTATCACATTAGTAGGTTTTACAATAGAGCGTAGCTAGATTAGTTTAATGAAAAAGAAAAAGACAAAAAAATACAAGTTAGTAAAGGATTTACTCAAATTTATTAATACAGTTATATTACAAATAGCGTGAATATACACCACTAATTTTTAATTAGTACAAATATTTAAAGGGCTTATTAGAAAAGCACTTGTTATTATTTAAGTAAAGTCTCAATAAATAATATTCATAAACAGCAAAGTTGTTAGCGTTTGTGTTTATCCCAAAATGTCTCTCAATTTATGGAAATATTGTGCAGGCTATTGATTATGAATGAATAAATGACGATTAAAATGGAAAAACACTGCCCGCAGTATTTTCTACTAGCAATTGTTATATATTTATGATTGAATCTATGATGAATTTACCTTTTCGTGGTCAATTTCAGGATTTCGGTTTTTTTTACTTTTGAATACAAAAATATGATCAGTGACGGGTACAGATAGAGCCCCATTTTTTTGTGTACTAATTAAATGTAGGGGTGTATACCGTAGGGCAGGGATGGCGAACCTGTGGCACGCGTATCAATAGTGACACGTGACAATAAAATTTGGGCACACTGATATAAAATGACTTAGCTCCAAGATAATTTGCAACAACAGAAATCACACTGACTTTTACTTACATAAAAAATACATAGCACTGCTGACATATCTAACGATTGCTTAACGAATTTTGGAAGGCAAAGAAAGATAAATAAATAGTGAATAGCGTCTAGAATATACATATCAGGCGGCACGCTTTGGTTTCATTTTTTTTTTAATAATATTTAATGGCCTAGTATAATAGTCAATAGTCATCAATAAAGGTTCGCCATCCCTGCCGTAGAGACTGTAAGGACTCATAATTCGAATTTTTTTTTTCTTTCGCTGTAGATGCAATACTGCCGGCTTTGTCTTACAAATGACTTTTCTTTCAGCGTTTGGCGTGAACGTTAAGTATAAATTTACATGGGTCATCGATGTATAAAATGGTAAATAAAACTTGGAAGGTTGAGCACGCCACAATCATAGCGGTAAGTCCTCACCTTCTGCATGACACAGACCGTCCGACATGCTAAGTTCGGAAGGTTCCTGTTCTGGATTCAGGAGGAAGAAACGCCCAGGATTCATCATTGTATAGACCGTCTGAAGGACATGGTGGAGGATACGTTGGAGGTGTGCCCCATATGGGTAGCACAGCAGAGATTTCTCGCACCCTGGTTCAGACCATGGTCTGGAGTGATAGGGAATGGGCTACTGTCGCCTTCTTCTGGGAAGTTAATGCTAGCAAAGGAGACGGTCGCACGCGTGAAGGAACGAATATCATCAAGTCTAAACCACCGCGACAGGACACGCCATGGGCGTCGGAAGTTGCAGAGCTATCCCCACCCACCCCTGTAGGCGCGAGATTAACGGGACAGACGATAACTCTCCGTCTGGTCGTCCGGTAACCATCCGGACGAGACCGGCGTGTCGTCGACGGCGCATAGTGCTCTACGAGAACCTCAAAGAGATCTCAGCAAAATTATTATTATCTACATAATCTTACATCTTTTCCCCATGGTACTATTTTGATAATTTACGTTTTTAAACCTGACCTACACTTATGTTATACCGTGACAGATAAGGTCGGTCGGTCAAGGATTTGGGGCTTGATTGACACCTCTTGTTATTTTTAATGATACAGCATCTAGCATATTACGTAATTAAAGGAAGCTGCAAATTGCCCATGCAATGTATGAACGAGTTTGCAAGTTGATTCGTTTACTTGGTCATTTACTTGTAGGTATTCTATTGACAAATATAGTTAGGTTCTATTGCCTATACATTACTTATATTTAATTAGTACAAATACTTAAAGGGCATATTAGAAAAGGTCTTATTATTATTTAAGTAAAGTCTCAATAAATAATATTCATAAACAGCAAAGTAATTAGCATTTGTTTATGTCTCAAAATGTCACACATTTATGGAAATATTGTACAGGCTATTGGTTTATTAATGGATGAATAGCGATCAAAATGGAAAAACATTACACGTAGGTAGTATTTTCTAAAAGTAAAAATACTACGTGTAGTGTTATGAATTATTGATTCAATTATGAATTTAACAATTATGACCAATTTTTGTGGAAAATTTAGGGATTTCTTTTTTTTACTTCACAATATGATCTGTAACGGGTACGGATAGCGCCCCATTTTTTATCGTAAGTACTAATTAAAAAATAGTGTATAGGTATTGTGTGAAAGTAGAAAATTATCATACAACAGACATATTCCCGTGGCAAAATCATATTATGTCGTATACCAGGAAATGATCAACCCGTGTGTGGTTTTATACACCTGATTATATTCGGTTCAAATGAAATACTTATGTTTACATAAAAATAGTAAACACTTATTTACATTAATAACTTTTTTATTATTGGAAAACTACGGTACATTTACCTACAAGTTTTCTGGCCTTCAATGGTTATCGTGCATTAATTATTTATTTTAACGCTAGTCAATGAACAGTCATATCGAACTGGTTCACTCCGAACTACCTACCTACTAACTGGTTCTCATCAAATCTATAGGTACTTTACTTTTCTAATATTTAAAAATTTCGTGTCCCACGAACTCCTCCGAAACGGCTTGACCGATTTTCATGATTTTTTTGTGTGTATCTGGTAGGTCTAAGAAGAGGTCGTAAGCTATTTTTTACCCACGTACCTGCAGAATACCGTTTGCCGGGTCAGACAGTATGTATAAGAAATATAAAATATTTATATAAGAAAGTAGAAGAGTATTTTGTTTTTTTTTTAATCGCTCTAATCTCTGGAACTATTGGAAAAATCTTTCTATATATAGCCAGATTCATGACAAATAGTATAGGTTATATATATAACATCACGATAAGACCCACGGAAGCGGAGCAGTCACCAAAGATCCGGGTGAAACAGCGAGGACAGATAATTTACATATGTTTAATAAAGAGGTAAAGTTAGTTTTTTATGTTTTTTTTTGTTTGTAGGAGGTTTGTCTGAAAATACAGGTCCGATTGCTAAAATGTTTTCACCGATAGAAATCTGTTTTATTACCGAGTGACGTAGGCTATATTTTATGTACTTACACGGGTGCAGCCGCGGGCAAATGCTAGTGTATTATAAAATTAAAAAAAATATATATCCAAACCATCTGTCTGTATGTCACTTGGGCCATAAATATACTCCAGTCACTGCTGCATTAGACAAAAGAGGTCCATAGAAGCAGGTGTGCACAACACTTATTTTTCGAGAGAAATTCAAATAATTTTAATATTAAATTTTAACATAGGTAATGTGTGTTGTATTTAGATAAATTTTGTTATTGTAAGGTAAGTACTAAACACTTAGATAGGTAAATGAAATTATATTTTTTAAATAATCATAACTTTATTTCAAACCATTATACATTTTTTTTTTTAAATTAGCGCATCAACAAGTTTCCTCCTTACAAAACATATGAATTGTACACAATATAGTCAACAAGATAATTATTTAACATTCATACAAATAGAAATAACTAATATTGTGTAGTATAATAAAAAACGTTCCAGCTTTACATGGACACTAGTAGTATAATAAGAACGAAATAATTTATTTAATTAAAAGCCTCATAAATTCATTAGACAGACAGTTGAAATGAATTCATTTAAATAATAATAGTTGATTATAATAAATTTAGCATCAATCTTAACTGTAATAAGGCACAATATACATATATTGCACTTTTATTACAAAGTTTACCCTAAAGCGACCTTTTATAACTTCTGTCTAATGCTACCGTGACTGGAGTACATACTTTATTCACGGTAGAATTTGTATTCAATCTGCGGGGATCTTTAATGATTTGCCATGTATAGAAATTGGTCATTACCAAACCAAATGAAATGGAAAAAACCTAATGTAGGTACCTACTCATAATGTCAAATCAATTTGCAAGATTTTAATAATTTTTATGAATATGCTACATTTAAACCTAACATATAATGTATTTGTTTTCGGATGTAATATATGTATGTACTATTTAGAAATATATAAGTACGTTTTTTTTTTCAGTTGCCTAGTAGTCAGCACAAGCTCTGCTTGGGACTAGATGGCGATGTGTGATAGTTGTGGAATATTATTATTATAACAGCTGAATGAATGGGTCGTAAAACGTGCTTATTTCTATTTTAAACAGGTATTCGCGTTTGACCAAAATCTTAACTGATGGTAAGGCTGATGTGGGCGATACTATTATTAACTAGCTGACCCGAACTTCGTACCGCCTAACAGTCAATAAATGCAGTATATCTTCCGATATCAAGTTACACAAAATTTTAATGTATAAAAATTTTACATCGATTACATACATTTTACGTGATGCGCACACAACTCAAAACTTCTACAGATTTATTATATGTATATTGTATAGACTAGCGGCCCGTTCCGGCTTCGCACGGGCAATAAATATAGCCTATGTTACTCAGAGTGAATGTAGCTTTCCAATGGTGAAAGAATTTTTGATATCAGCATAGTAGTTTTTGAGTTTATTACAAAAATACATACAAAAACACATTTTTTTCTTCTTTACAATATTATTGTAGATAACATGTATTTATGAGAAGTATTCTCTTTCATTATAATATTTTGGCTAACCTTGGAATCAATACAATCCCTTATGCAAAAATAAATGATAATCCTAAAGATAATTATGGTTTTTAATTAATTAATTTGTGCTCGTCGTAAGAAGTGTTCCGTATTCTTCGTTAAATTAGTTCATAATGAAGCCTCAACAAGTTTTTTAACAAATTAAACAAATAAGGACGATGATGAATCGTATTTTTATGAGCAACAAATTAATATTTTTTATTCAAATGATCTATTAGCTTGACATAGTTAAATCGTAATTCATAACCTAAGCGACAAATGGATAGATACTGTTTTGTTAGGGACATACAATGAGATCAATCTCATAAATAAAGTTAATGGTAAATTAATTTTTATGATATTTTACGAGGCTGTCGTTCTTGTGGAATATTTTTTATATTGTGTATTTTAATCTTCTATATATATATATATATATATCTACTGACGTAGGTATGCTTTAATCTACGTACAATATTATTTTTAGTATTTAAGCGAAACCTGAATAATTTTACACCGTGTTATATTTAAAAATAGCGGCCAAGTGCGAGTCGGACTCGCCTATGAAGGGTTCCGTAGCAGCAAGTAATAAGATAAATTGCGGTTTATGATTTATGACGTATTAAAAAATTTGTTTGTTAAAAAGTTGGAGGTTATATAATATATATATTTTTTTTAGTTTTACCATTCTCTTATTTTAGAAGTTACAGGAGGGGGGGGATACATTTTACACTTTGGAATTGTCTCTCGCGCAAACTATTCAGTTTAGAAAAAAATTAGATTAGAAACCTCAATATCATTTTTGAAGACCTATCCATAGATACCTTACACATATGAGTTTGTTTTTCAAATTTAAGTACAGGGAACCGCCAAATTTTTGTTTTTTTTTTCTACTTTTGTGTGACAATCTTAATGCGATGCGATTCACAGAATATATCTACTTACCAAGTTGCAACAGTATAGTTCTTATGGTTTCGGAAAAAGTGGCTGTGATATACGGACGGACAGATAAGCAGACATGACGAATCCATAAGGGTTCCGTTATTTGCCATTTGGCTACGGAACCCTAAAAAGGTCACAAGTTGGACACTATCCACACTAAGTACAAAATACACTTGAGAGCAAAAAAATCGCACATGGCTTGTAATTTTGTTTAATACTGTTTTTTTTTCTTAAATCTAAAGATATTGAGTACAAATTATTAAGCAAAATTTAAGCATACAAAGTTAGCTTTATAAAAACACAAAATTAAGATCATTGACCTTCACTTAACTCACAAAAACCAGCGGTATACCCAATTTCCCAAATTCACCCGTTTGCATTTCACTACTTGCACCTTTTACTTGGGGCTACAAAAAGGGTGCTGTTTTGGAGTTTTAATCAGTTTCCATTGACGTAATAACGTTCTATTACAAACAGACGGATTTGCTAAAAAAACATGGGTACCATGCCTGCTAAAACCGTTCAAGTTATTGCCTTGCCCAAAGCAGGCCATAATCAAAATGAAGTCGCTCGACAGCTAAATTTTAGCCGCTTCCCTGTTCGTCTGGTATACCAGACGTTTCACGAGACCCATGGGTATATTCGGCGACCAGAATCTGGCCGCTAGCACATAGGGTCAGGGCGTGATTATCGCTTTCCTGTAACAAGTACTTTGAGAAATCGGCTACTGAACACGATTGAACTGACACAACATCTTCGAGAAGTTTGCAATGTCAGTATAAATCAGTAGACGATTAGGAAAAGACTGGGTAAAGCAGGCCTGACTACACATCACTTAGCAAATGGTACCAAATTGACCACAGCTCACCCACAAGTCCGGCAATAATTTGCCACGAAACACTAAAATTAAATGTATGCTTAATGACAGGCTGTTTTGTTTTCTGATAAATGCAAAATGACTTAGATGACCATGATGGATGCTGAAGAGTCTACAGAAGATAATCAGGGCAATTTTAACAATGCTGCATAAGCGAACAAGTGGGTTTTGGAGGCGTTTTGGGGAGGCATAATGTTGGACACTAAAACTGACATTGTATTCATCACTGGGCCATTACTGGCCTGATATCAAGAGGGTTGACGCCTTTATGATACATCAAAAAAGTGCTCGAAGAATATGTGAAGCCACTTGTGTGGTTTATGGTAGGTTTTTTTTCCTTAATGCAGAACAACACCAGATCGCATGCCGCTAGAACAGTTTGCGACTACATGTAAGACGTTGGAATCATTGCGATAGAGAGGCCAGCTGGTTGTTATGATCTTAATCCAATTGAGCATATCTGGAATGACATTGAAAGAAGACTTAGTGCAAAAATTCCGGCGCTCCACGCCTCCAATAGCTTCAATTTGTCATTGACGAGGAGTGGGACTTTATACCCTAAGATTTCATGGTAAAATTAATACGGTTGATGAAAATCGAGTAACAGCTGTAAATAAGGCTAAGGGCGGGAATACACTTTATTGACAAACAGGATAACCAAAAATTTTAAGTTTGGCTCTCATTCTTTCTTAAGTGAAATTTGGTAATTTTTCCCATATGTTAGATTTTGTGCTCTAAACCCTTTCCAGGATATTTTTTTACACTGTATTTGATATCATTAGAAAGGTAATTAAATAAGCTTTCAAGTAGTGTAGGAAATGTTTTCAATATCTATATATATTCATGAGAAAAACTGCCTGAACAAAAAGAGTTATGATGTGCGATTTTTTTGCTCTCGAGTGTAGTTCACGGCAGTTAGCGGGCACTAAGCGCCAGCGCACAGCTGGATGCGGGAGCAAAATTACAGTTTTCAAGTTTCGCATATACTAAAAATAAGGTTGTATATAAACTGACTGACTGACATATCAAATTGTCAACTCACAGCAAAAACTACAATTGCCGACACGGATCTTGAGCGCTGGCTTCAAGTTGCGCAGAAGTCAAATATTCGGTCTCTTTAGTGGTGCGAAGTGAGACGCGGGGGCGTGTCAGTGATTGGCTCGCCGCGCCATCGCGTCATAGACGGCACTCCTGATTCGTTCCCTGCCTTGCTGCATGTATCTAACAACGACGACGATTGGCTAGCCAGTGTATGGAATGCGCAATGCGATCTCCACTCTGACGCCGACCGCTCAAGATCCGTTTCGGCAATTGTACTAGGACTAGGAACGTTAAATCTAATATATTCATATTATGCAATATAAAATTAATTCAGAGCAGAATTATATGGACCGGATATATCCAAAATATTGCTTGAAAAAAAATCTTTGGCGTCATGTTTATTTCAAGTTTTACTTAGATTCGTATTATGTTACTAATGCTGTCACACCTTAAAGGTGTCTACACACCGAAGCCGCCGGCACCGGCGGCACGTACCCGGCGGGCAAGGCCGGCGCGCGGCGGCCTGATTTTAACGATCTTGCCGATGGCTTGCGGCCGAGTTTTTTGGGAACACTGCATGCCCCGACTGTCGTGCCGCCGGGAAAATTGTCCGGCTCGCAACTTTTAAAGCCGCCGGGGTCCACCCGCCGGCACTAACCCGCCGGGTTCATGCCGGCGGGACGGACGGCGGCTTCAGTGTGTAGACAGCATAACGTATCACAAGCCCCACCCGACTCGTTTCATTAAACTGAGTAAGTTGTGTGTCTTTTGACTGGCCTGTTGATGTAGTAGCTAGAAATCGTGGTTTCGATTCCCACCCAGGACAAATGTTTGTGTGATGAGCATGACCTTTTTAAGCTATTGCATAGCTTCCATCGCGGGCCTTGAGCGTGGAGACCGAATCCAAAAATTCCGTAACGAAAATAACCTAACACCCCCCCCCCACTCATTTGTTTTTTGAGCGTGGTGACCGATAAGAAAACAAATGAGTGAACAATCAATCAAAATTCAATTCAATGTGTGAAAGTGTAACTTCAATTAATATCAAAGAAAAAAAAAAACAAAGGAAAAAATACTGCATAAATAAAATAAATAAATAATTATAATTGCATAAGTTGATAAAAATGCTTTGCAATAGCTTTACCGCGGCAGTCCCCGAGTGCCACACGTCTTTTTTTATTATTATATTTTTGTTTTAGTTTTACTAGTTTCTGGTAGCGGGTTCGCCCGCGTGAATCTTGCAATTTTTCCAAAGAGATACTAATACTCCCAGGTTAAAAAAATATCATAATTATACAAATATGCTATCCCAGGACATGGTCTACTCAAGTGCTTAATTTCATCTGAATCCGTTCAGCTCTTTGTGTGTGAAGAGAGATAAATATACATACACACAAAATTTTGCGTTTATAATATTAGAGTGGAGTGTGATTTAATTTTATTTATTTGATAGGAAGAATGTGATATCGAAGTTTTAACTACCGTTCTCGACCTTGGAAAAAAGGTTGGTAATCAATATTATTATCTGGTCATTTCGTTACCGATAAAAGAGACAATGATATAATATCTAGTCTAATTAATCTTTTTAGTTAGTTATAATTAGTTTAGGGATTTTTTTTATTTCACTGTAATTGTAGTTTATTAAGTACTAGATTTTGCCCGCGGCTTCGCCCGCATTCATAAAATATAGCCTTTGTCATTCAGGAATAAAGCAGCTTTTTATCGGTGCAAAAATTTTTGCAATGGGACCAGTACTTCCGGAGATTATCTCCTACAAAGAAAAAAAACAAAAAAAATAAACTTTACCTCTTTATAATATTAGTGTAGATTTTTAAAATGTAAATTATTCATGTAGTTTGAAACTATCTAATAATAATAAGTGATCTACTTACAAACAGCACCAGCGCCATGGTAGTCAGCGGCACAATGAGGGCCACCAGCGCCGCCTGTCTCCACGGCAGGACTGTGCCCAGGAGATAAGCCACGAACATGCCCGTCGCTGTGAACCCGTTGGTCAGGGTCGTGAGGATACCGCGTACTGAAGGGTCACTGGAATTTGTAAATGTGGATTGGTTTTGAAGATATTTTGGGAAAATAGGAAGTTATACTTGTTTCGATTCTAACTTTCTTTTATAAATTTTCAACAAAATATAATAATAGCGTGCACAAATTTTTCCTGCCGAAGCATTGGATGCAGGTTGAGTTCTAGAGGCCACAAATGCACGTGAGTGTTTATAATAATATTTTGAGTACGGCCGAAACATCAGGACAATTTCGAACTTCAAAGAATTGACTGGGCGAATGCGTGTTGAGGATTTGATTTCGGAATTCCAAGTTCAGAGTGGCTACTTATATTTTGGTCGTACTGTAGTAGGAAATGCGAAACGTGAAAGGACATCAACGCATAAACTGTTATCGTAGACCTAGCACCTACACAAGTATGAACATTAAAAAAGGATAAACCAAAAACAAAAAATACAGAGACAATACAAATTTTAATGAGAATGCTTACGTCATTTACCGATTAAAAAATATATGGACCTACTGAATTAATAGATACATTTTACAACATAAATGAAAAAAACAAACCTGATTCATATACATGTCGAGGCCAAATCTTAGAAATTGGTCACTTCATAATATGGCCAAGTGAAACTGGCCAGATCGTTTTAAACGTTAAAGTCTGGTGATATTTCAATCCTGGTGCTGCCTACTTTCTTTAGACCTTTTATTATCATAGAAATCCTACATCAATGATATGGCCAAACGTGGATTGACATATCATCAAATGTTAACTTTTAAACGATCTGGCCAGTTTTAGTTAGCCATATCATGAAGTGATCAATTCTAAAATCTGGCCACAACATATTGTTATCTACACATTGGTAAATTATAAAAATGTTTGACCACACATTAAGGCTATAAAAATAGAAGGTGCCATTAATTTATTAAAACAATTCCAGTCTAGTCCAGTTTATAGGAAAAAAAATATTTCTAGCCCTCCACACCTTCGTTATAATTGAATACTTTATTGGTCCATACCCCAAGGTCTCATTTGTGAACAGTAAAAAATACTTCAAAATAAACTATGTTAATACATTGTAGGATGTAATGTCAGCAGATTTGTCGGTGATAAAAAACGATGGCTACAAGAAGATTGATGTTTACTTTTTGTGTCGATTTAATTTTTTTTTAGTTTTGGAAGGTATGCGGAACAGAGAGTTAAGTCCCACATATCTCCGTTGGAAAAGGAGGACCTTCCGACCAGACGGCTGTTATGTCCGGTGGGCAACTGCCCGGCAGATGATTTTCGGGCTGTTACTGTATGTTCAAATCGCGTGGAGAACTTTCATTGCGCGATGCAGGATTAGTTCTTATGTTACGCTATAGATATCGCTACATACATAGTATTATTGGGGTTATTCATTCTACAAACACTGCGGTCTGGATCGAGAGCCAATGGGAATCGATCATCTCCTACAAAGCGGTAATGCCAGAAGAAAGTGGCGGAAACCGAGTGGGAGAGGACATCCTCATATCCCAGCCGCCATCACAGGAGCGAGCTTGCTGACGACGAGTAATAGGTAGCTCGCCGTCTAGCTGGAGTAAGACCGAGTTGATGGTGCGTTATGTAATGTGTGTCAGACTAAAGGAACTAAGGGAAGGAGGAGGAGATCAGGAGAATATATATCTTACAATATTTTAATTGCGAGCCCGATCAGTCTAAAGTTGTTAGTCAATAAAATGCAGACCTCTATGCTACTATCAAATGACGCCGCGGTAATGGTGTAGTTTTAGGTTAGTATTTATTATAAAAATATGTTGACTACAATTGACTGGCTCAACAGTACCCAACATATTTTCGACAGAATCATCATCATATTGTATCGTAGAGAAAATGTTGCTATACACTTGGAATTACTTCTGTATCGATGTTGCATTCAAACATGTAAACCCACGACACACGACACCTAAACCCAGAACAACTATCTGCAGGCCATACAAATATTTGTTTCGTACGGGAATCGAACTCACAATATGCAGTACAGCACCACTATACCAACCGTACCGCAATAAGTAATCAAGTTACCAACTAACCTTATTTCTCCAACATAAGTGACCGAAGGGGCTTCCATAATACCAGTCCCGATGCCCAGCAAGGCATTGCCGATGAACAGCGAAGGTACGTCCCAGGCATAGTACATGAGCAGCCACGCGACCACGTGTGGTATGTTGACCAGGAACAGCGCCTTCTTGCGACCGAAGTAGTCTAGAAGCGGCCCGGAGAATATGCTGCCAAGTGGCTGGCAGAGGAATGCCATGCTTCCTGTAAAAAAAGAGGTGTGTTTTAGAGTTCACTAATGTTTTGCCAAAACCCCATTGGAAAAAGGCCAGGGCGATGTTTTTTAGTAAATGTAATATGTAGTAGCAATGCTAAAGTTATACAGCGTGGCTTCTTCTGTCATGAAAACGTTTTGGTATGCGGCACTTAAGAGCACGGCGACCGATGAATTTTTCATACAAACGTAATACCACGCTCATTTGCAATTGGAGCATATTTCCAACATATTATGATGTTATTCGGTTATAGACGATATTTATCTAGGTTCCTACATCTTTCTTTTTTAAAAAAACTTGCCTAAAACGAAATTAAAGCGAATTATAATTCGCACTTTTTTACAACGTAAATGGCATGTTTTCATTTGGCTTTTCCTATATTAAAAATAACAATATGTCCAATATTCTCAATGTAGGAACACAGATTATATTATCAATTTACAAATCATAGAAAACAAATTGGAAAAACATTAAGTTTTCATTCATCAATTTTGGTATTACGAAACACGTCCAATTTATCGCAAATTTCCAAGAGTTTACTAGTGCTATCGCGGCAAGCGGGATGTCAGTGTCATTGTGTGCGTGCTGTCATTACTTCAGTTGCGTTCATAGGTCGAGTTTTATTGTAATATTTTTGACACTATTGACTTAAATAAAATAGTACGTAAGCATTTAAAGTTTAATAAAAGGAATACAGAACTCTTGAGGACATGTCAGACTTTAGCTGACTAAAAGCGCCGTCAAAAACCCCTTAAAAAAAAGAATAAAAAAAAGCGCCGTTGACGATTTGGGTTCGGTCCAGATGGTTACCGGATGGCTGGACGGCGATTCCAAGCCCAGGGTGGTTAGAAATCTGAGTCGAGATCCTGGCTGCTGGGGCGTCAGGGTATTCCCTCGTCCATGCGGCCGCCTTCTTCGCTAGCATTACTGTTTCGTAGAAAGAGGGCTCGGCGCGAGAGGTCGTTGCCACCGATGGCCCCCATGAGGACGCGGCGGTGTTCCGCCTAAACGGGGCACATATGTACATCTCTACCGTATGCTCCACCGTATCCTTCAGACCGTCCACACAATGGTGATAACCAGGCGTTTCTTCCGCCTAAATTCGACGCAGGTGCCTCCCGTACTTGCCGTGTCCGGTGAGGATTTGCGTAATGACAGTCGCTAAGATCCTGCCGGAACTGTCTGCCATACAGCGACTTGCCGTGGTAGCGGAATTTCGCCCCGGGGTTGCATCTCCACGTGTAAATCATGCATATGCGTGCAAAGGACTGTTGCCTCCACATTCCATGGTAGCAGGCCTGCAGGAAACCGTGCAGATATATTGCAGGAAACCGTGCTTTGTCTTTGTACCATTAGGATGGCTAAAACTCCCTGGCATGCGTTCAGCTTGACAACTGATCACTTTCGCAGCGACGGCGCTCCATAAAGGGCCATGAACCGAACGATGCCTGCGTAGAGCCTCCAGCAGGAGGCGTCTGGACACCCCAGGTTGGACAGGAGCCGCTTGAGTGCTCCAGTCTAATCCAGTTTGAAAGAAAGAAAGAAAGAAAAATAATTTATTTGGTACAGCACAAGGCGCAACACAAAATAAACAATAAGTAACACGTTTGGAAACCAGACGTCGGAAGTGCTCCTCAAAATACCATCGGTTGTCGAGGACGAGTCCCAGATACTTGTAAACTTTTATTGTAATTTGAGAAACCGGCGGTGGCTCGTTCCGAGGGCCATGAAAACACATGCTCTCGGACTTGTGCAGTGCCACCTCGAGTCCCAACTACTGGATCCTCTTCATGACTGTTGCAACTCTGCGTGAAGAGAAGGCGATGGAACTTCATCGATTCCTCCCTGACGTGGCGGTTAGGCTCAAGGCAACTTGGGTCGAGCCGGACTACAAAGTCTCGCAGATCCTGACTGGACATGGATATTTCTGGAAGAAACTGTATGATATGCGGTTATGTGAGGTTAGCGTGTGCTATTGCGGTGATGAGGATGAAAATTTTGATCACGTTCTGTGGCGATGCCCCCTTATACATATATATCTTTCGTCGCTGTGACGAACAGCGACGAAAGATATATATGTAGATGATGGACGGGATCACTTGCTTGGATGTGAGACCGGCTTACTACTGCAATCTCATGGCCTCAAAAGAGTTCGAACACGAATGGCACAGACTAAGGAGTAAGCAGGCAGCGAACCCGTACTGTGTGTTTGTCTTACCCACTTGAGGGGGGACCGTTAGTATGCCGCCCCAAGATGGGGAGAAAGGCAACATGGGGACAAGACGAGGAAATTTGTAAAGGAGTCAAGAAGCGGCTGCGGTGACAACGCGCTCATATTTATATGGGTGGGCTGTGTCCGCAGCCGTCTCATTTCGATTCGGCCCATATGACATGATGTCGGTGGGGCCAAGGCTGGTTGGAGGGTGTTGCAACCCTGCGTTCCGCTAGTTCGACCGCCGCCTGGTACGACTTTCCCTTCGTTAGGATCAGCGTGTCGTCTGTATAATAGACCACGCTGACCCCGTTGAGGAGGACGGTGACATAAAAATATAAACTACACTAAAACTAGTGGCGGAGCCATGGGCGGATGAGAATGCTCCCCTTTTGACGGGAATAGAGCGTTCATCAGACCCTTCATAAACAGGGGCCGGTACTCTGTGTCAGCGGGGGAGCCCAGGTACGGAGCTTGTTACGCACCATTTCGTAGGGTCGTCTCCACGGGTCTCTGTTCAGAGTCCCCAGCTACACGTCGCGGGCCTCCAGTTTGGCCAGCCGTATCTCCGCTCTGAGGGTGCTCTTCGCTGTTCTTTATTCCTCGTACGCACCTGGTACGGGTGGAGCCGGATCTTGCGGATGGCCAGTTTGGCTTTTGCAGGGAGCACTCTAGTTGGACCCCGGTATCACCAGGTCTACCTCATTCGTGTGATCGAGGCCAACCTGAAGGACAGATTCATTATCTGCCTCGCTCACCGTGGAGAATGGAAACGCCGAGAGATGTCGTGCGGTGTTCCCCACGGATCGGTACCAAGATATGGGTCGGAATGTTTTTGGGACTTGTCCTCGACATCCGTTGGAATTTCGGAGAACACTTCCGACGTCTTGCTCCCAAATTGGACCGGACTGGGGCTGCCCTGAAGCAGCTCCTACCCAACATACAGGTCCTTAGCCCTTTGCCGGAGGCTCCACGCAGCATTGTTTGGTCCATGGCCCATTACGGAGCGCCGGTGTTGGCCCCATTACTGTGAAAGCGACCGGGGGCAAAGCTGAACGCATCCCAGAGGATCATGGCCATCCAAATTGTGCGGGGATACCGCACGTTCTCCAGCGAAGCGACGAGCCTCCTTGCTAGTCTGCCACCATGGGATCTAGAGGCAACAGTCCTTGCACAATTTGCGCATGGAGTTGCAACGCCGGGGTAAAAAACCACTGACGAAGGCGGTCAGAGTACCGGCGGGATCTCGGGGCAAGCCATAATTATGGCGATAAATCCAATCTTTGAGGAGTTGGTGAATAGACGTGGAAACATCCTCACCTTCCGCATGACGACACCTCACCTCGTGGTAAGTTCGGAAGAAACGCCTGGCTGTCATCATTGTGTAGACCGCCCAGAGGACAGGGTGGAGCATACGGCGATGGTATGCTCCACTCAAGAGGAGCACTGCCGCCGCGCCGTGTCCTCGTGGGAGTGACCCTGGTACAAGCCATGGTCCGGAATGTGTAGGAATGGCAGGTGGTCGGCTCCTTCTACGAAGCAGTTATGCTAGCAAAGGGGACAGTCGTACACATGAGGGAACATCATTCCTCACGCCCCAGCCACCGGGATCCTGATTCCTTTTTCCAGTCACCGTAGGCACGGGATTGCGGACGGCGACCAATTTGTATCTCTCCGTCCGGCCGTCTGGTAAGCGTCCGTACCGAGCTCGAGACGTCGATGTTGCATAGTGTTCCACTCGCGTCTCGAGGACATGTCAGCAAAACCGTAAGGGTCCAGCAGGTTCGAAGTCTACTGAGGCCAAGGGTTGAGCGAAAGAGAACATCGGGGCCTTGAAACGAAAGAACAGTTTTCATTTCCCTAAAAGTCTGACACTAAAAGAGCGGCAGAAGTCATTAAATAATTTCCCACCTACGAAAAAAAAAGCTCTCGCCTCCATAACATTTTCTGATTTGACCACAAGAAGACCACCTTGGGCACGCCACAATTATGGCAGTAAGTCCCCTCTTGGAGGCATGGCTGGAAAGACCTCACGGCGCGGGCGTCCTCACCTTCCGCATGACGCAGGTTCTCACCGGACACGTAAGTTCGGTAGGTTCGGGCTGTACCGGATTCGTACGGAAGTGACGCCCGAGTTTCGCCACTGTGCGGAACGCCCGGAGGACACGGTGGAGCACGCAGTGGAGGTGTGCCACTTAGGCGGAGTATCGCCTTGCCCTCGTGGAGGTGATCGGCGGCGGCGATCTCTCGTGCCAGACTTTGGTACAGGCCATGGTTCGGAGCGAGGAGGATCAGTGGCAGGCAGTCGCCTCCTTCTGCAAAGCAGTAATGCTAGCAAAGGAAGAGGCCGACCGTATCAGGCAACGGCGCTCACAGCCGCTGCCGGGATTCCGATCCCGATTTCCGGCCACCGTAGGCGCGGGCTTGCGGACGGCGAGCAATCGGTAGCTCGCTGTCTGACCGTCCGGTAACTGTCCGGATCGAGCCTAAGTCATCGACTGCGCGAACTGTTCCCGTGCGCCTCAAGGAGTTGTCAGCAACAGAAGGAGTCCAACCGGGTCGAAGCCTACTGGGGCCAGGGTTAGCTGCGAAAGGTAGCTCAGCCCCGGTACGAAAGGCAACGAAGGAACAGGAGTGGGTTTTTAGTCAGTAAAAGTGTGACACTATCTCCCGCTCCACCCAAGAGCGGGGGATGTCATTAGATGATTTTCCAACCGTAAAAAAAGACCACCTTTGTATGACATATCTGCTTTGTTATCATAATATGTTGAGATATTGGCGCGGTAATAAAATTTCCAAAAAACGCATTACTAGTTCGTACATTCACAAACAATTCCCGAAGTATTCGGCAAAAATAAAGCAAATAATGAATATAACTCATTTTACTAACAATAAATTGTAAGACGCTCACATACGGGCACGCCACAATCATGGCGGTAAGTCCCCTCTTTGAGGCGTGGCTGGAAAGACCTCACAGCGTCCTTACCTTCCGCATGACGCAGGTACTCACCGGACATGGTTCGTTCGGGAGATTCCTGCACTCGATTCATGCGGAAGTGACGCCCGGGTGTCGCCACTGTGCGGAACGCCCGGAGGACACGGTGGAGCACACAGTCGAGGTGTGCCCTGCTTGGGCGGAGCATCGCCGTGCCCTCGTGGGGGCGATCGGCGGCGGAGACCTCTCGCGCCGGGCCCTGGTTGAGGCCATGGTCCGGAGCGAGGAGGAGTGGCAGGCGGTCGCCGACTTCTGCGAAGCAGTAATGCTCGCAAAGGAGGAGGCCGAACGCATCAGGCAACGGCGTTATCGCCGCCGCCGTCGCCGGGATTCTGATCCCGATTTCCGGCCAACGTAGACGCGGGCTTGCGGACAGTGAGCAATGGGTAGCTCGCTGTCCGGCCGTCCGGTAACTGTCCGGACCAAGCCCAAGTCGTCGACGGCGCGCGCTGTTCCCGCGCGCCTCAAGGAGTTGTCAGCAACAGCAGGGACCCAGCCGGGTCGAAGCCTACTGGGGCCAGGGTTATCCGAAAGGGCGCTCGAGCCCCGGTATGAAGGCTAGAAGGAACGGGGTGGGTCTTTTGGTCAGTAAGAGTCTGACACTATCTCCCGCTTCGCCCAAGGGCGGGGGATGTCAATGCATGATTTTTTCCCATCATAAAAAAAAAAAAAAAAAAGACGCTCACATACACTCACAAAGCTGCATCAATCCGTCACTTGTTTTTGTCAAACAGAGATAGCTATATTCCGCGAACGTATTTTGAATACGCGTCAACTTGCAGTAGCGAGTGACATTCGCCGGCCTCTTATGTTAAAAACTTTTGTTTAGTGAAAAAAATATGTTTTTTATTCAAAGGACACTCTTCTTGCGATCAATCAATAACTAAAGGAAATTAGATAAAAAAAAAAAAATTGACAACTTAAACACAACAGAGACAAAATTTCACATGATGTTCAGGGCATACAAGTCTTTTGCATTTTGAACCAAAAATCTTTATTTTTTGTTATTTTTTGGAAATCACAATGCACATCAAGCTAGTTTTTACAGTTTGGCGGGGGATTCACTTGCTAGAACTTCTTCTGGGGCATTTAGAATAGCCCTTGTGTTTCCGAGACATTATCTTAATTTTGATTAATTATTTTCATATGGTTTTCGTTTTATCGATGATCTGCACGCTTAGCCAAGTTGTTATTCTGCAATCGTTAACGCTGTTGAAAAGTGATGAAACGTATGGGAATGACGTCATCTCAACGTAAAGTTGCGTGGTCGGAACAAACGAATAGAAAATTCGTAGTCAAGTTCACATCGTTCAAAATGATAGAATGAATTTCTACAACATTTAACGCTACATCCTTTGATAAACAATCGCTACATTGTAAAACGAGCGGCCGACGCAGGCGCGTCAACATGGCTAGCCACTTATCGTTTTCTATAATCGCTGACACCGAAGTGTTACCGATTGGAGAACGGAATTCGACACGATACGGTTGTAACTTGGCTAAGGGGGCTGGTAGTATAAGACCATCCGTTTCAAAGCTCTCAGTCACGAAAGGCAAGGGCTAAGAGAAATCCTTCAAGAAGTTCTAATAACCTCATCTTTATCTCAAGGCAAAATCTATGCAACAGACTATACATATATAATGTTAACTTAAAATATATGTATGTGTTGTAATGCCGTAATGCGATCTCAAACATGCAATACGATCTGTGTTGGCAATAATCTAGAATCAACATTATGTTATTCTTACTCTAGTTGATAATATAGAAAATAAAGATCATAAAGATAGACTTGAAATAATATTAGTGTAGTGCCTATCTAGAAATGATACAGTATTTATGTTTGTAAATAATATAAATGCGGTTTTATTTAAGTAATATAATTGTTTTGATTACTTAGTTTTATACAATGATGGAAAATACATGTTACGGTTAGGTTGTAAAAATACAGCCACAGTTTTTGTGACAGAATATATTATAATATTCTTGTAGTAATATGTAGGATCCTTAATGCATAACTGCGATCACAAACTTTAATTAACGATACGAAAAAAAAACAACATTGTCAAAGTGTTCTAACACTAATTTATATTACGAGTAAATTATTTATTTTAATCAACATTGGATCACAGAATTACATTAAATTAATAATTATAAATAAAATCAGAATAAAAAAGACGTGTGGCACTCGGGGACTGCCGCGGTAAAGCTATTGCATAGCATTTTTATCAACTTATGCAATTATAATTATTTATTTATTTTATTTATGCAGTATTTTTTTTCCTTTATTTTTTTTCTTTGATATTAATTGAAGTTACACTTTCACACATTGAATTGAATTTTGATTGATTGTTCACTCATTTATTTTCTTATCGGTCACCACGCACAAAAAACAAATGAGTGGGGGGTGTTAGGTTATTTTCGTTACGGAATTTCTGGATTCGGTCTCCACGCTCAAGGCCCGCGATAGTAGCTATGCAATAGCTTAAAATAAATATATATAATTACTTAGATTTTTTTTATTTACATTTCGTTCAAATTCGGAATACAATTCCTTGTTTTATGATTGGTTTTATTATATAGCATAACTAGCTTTTGCCCGCAGCTTCGCCTGCGTAATAAAGCAGCTTTCTATCGGTGAAAAAATTTTTACAATCGGACCAGTACTTTCAGAGATTACTTCCTACAAACAAAAAAACAAATAAACTTGGTATCTCTTTATAATATTAGTATAGAAGTATAGATTAGATTATTTTTAGATTAGAGTAAGTGTTTTTGTTTGTTTTAACGCGCTACTCTCAGGAACTAGTTCGAATTGAAAAACTATTTTAATAATAATAACAAACATTTTATTTTCTGGCATCAGAGGCCCATACAAAAATATATAAAACTAGCTTTTGCCCGCGCGGCTTCGCTCCCGCTCTTCCCTACTATACCCTACTCTACCCTACTCTACCCTACCCTACTCTACTCTACCCTACTCTACCCTACTCTACCCTACTCTACCCTACCCTACTCTACTCTACCCTACTCTACCCTCCTCTACCTTACTCTACCCTACACTACCCTACACTACCGTACACTACCCTACTCTACCCTACACTACCCTAATTTTCATTTTTTTTCCATAAGAACCTTCTCCTCATAATAACGAACACAACAAAAAAAAAAATTAGCGAAATCGGTCCAGGCGTTGTTGAGTTATTCGCTTACCAACACATTTTGCGATTCATTTTTATAATATAGATAATCTTAAACATTAATACACTAATACATATTATAAAAATAAAACTTAATGTTATAAAAATAAAAAGTAAATAAAAAAAATGTAATGTGTGTTTAATGTTGCATAACCCATTTATCGAGAAAGGCATTTCTAGCATCACGCCACGAGCAATAGAAATAACTAAAGATGTGAGCGACATAGCGGCAGACAGAAAGTGATTACGTAAATCGTTTTATTTGCATAATTAGATACTATTGTAAGTTTTAGTCACAATTTATTATCGTTTGTTTTAGTGCTATGTGTTTTTCGACCTCATTTCGATTCTTCGGATTAATTGGCTTATTTTAGACTTTAACTAGGCCTTTACATTTGCTGTTTACTTACTTACTTACTTACTTTATATTTGCTGTTTTGCAATATTTAGACTGCAGTAGGTAGGCTAAGTTGAAATATTGATTGAACATTCAACTAAACATTAGTAGCACTTAGACATACGTTGATTTTTAAGATTCGTCATGATCATTTCGGCGTCCACTATTGGACATACGCCTCCCACAAGTGTCACCGCAACGAGCGGTCCTGTGCGTCCTTCATCCATCGGGTTCACGTGACTCTCACCAGTTTTTCTGGTGCGCAGTCGCCGCTCCAGAATCTTTCGGACCCATCAACATTTCTATTCTGCAAACAATGTGCCATACCTACTGCCACTTAAAGCCTTTACACGACCTTGACGTTGTGAGCAGAAGCTAAGCGCGAGGCGGTGAGCGGTAAGGTCAAAAGTATGAAAATGTTTGAAGCACGCCATGAGACGCCGCTCATAGCGCCCTGCGCCCGCTTACCGCTCGCCAGAAGTCGTGGCCTGGCCGTTGCGTTATGTTTGGTGATTGTTCGAGCTATGTCGGTAACCTTGCTTCTTCTGCAGATATCTTCATTCCTGATGTGATCACGCAAGGAAACTCCGAGCATAGCACTTTCCATTGCTCTTTGAGTAACTTTATCAAGACTAAGGCCTGCTGTCCACAGACGCGTAGCTTCATAGAAGCTATGATAGCACGAAGTTGCCGCTTTGTCGACTGAGTTTCATAGTTTTGTATGTAACTAAGCTGTGAACAGGAGATCACCAAGCGTATAATGACGAATACGCATCTATGAAGCTACGTGTCCGTAGACAGAGGCTCATAGCATAGCATAGCATAGTCGGCCATATGATGTTCTTACTGCTGGGACACAGACCACCTTTTTAAGAGAGGGAATGGGCCGTAATCCACGACGCCCGCCCAGTGCGGGTTGGTGAATAGAGGCCCTAGTCAATTAAATTATCTTTCCGGATACATACAAGTTTTTTCCCACACGTTACAACATAATTAATGTTGACAGTTAAGTTTATAAAAACTAACGAAAAAAAAACGCACGGAACTAGTGCGCACGTCAATGACCGCAGCTGTCATAAAATTCATAATAACTAGGTAATCATAGATAATTATTTAATATTATAAAGGCGAAAGTTTGTATGTAGGTATGTGTATGTTTGTTACTCTTTTACGCTAAAACCAACAGGCAGATTTTGATGGAATTTTACAGTAGTAAAGGTCAGAATAACATAATTATAGGCGGTAATTTATAGTGGGTAAACTGTTATTGGTAGTAAAATCTACGTGGGCGATGCTGCTGACATATTCTAATATTAATATAATTTGCATATCTACAGTTTTTTTGCTACCTCGTAATCGGCCTTCTATTAGAGTACAGTAAAACATTAAATAATATTGTGAAATTCTATTCTGTAGCGTTGTCAATTTGTGTAACACAACACCGTGTCTTCGACGTCGACGCACAAACGAATAACATGGATCCAATATTTCTGGGGGTCCAGAAATACTAAGTGGTGGAATTTTTCGTCAGCTTTATCCTATTAAAAAAAAAATCTGTACTTTTTTTTAATTAAAACTGTATAAAACGTTATTTTAACAAACACCGATGATATTAAAAATCTATCTATACTTATAATAAATCTGTAGAAGTGAAAATTCTGTACATTGAAAATATCAAAAAAATAAATGGGACTGGGTGTTGCTAGACCGACACCGAACCCAAAAATGTGATTAAAAAAATGTTTGTCTGTCAGTCTGTTTGTTCAGGCATCACGCAAAAACTACCGGTTCGATTACGATGGAACTTGGTATAATTGTTGTTTAAATATCCTGGGCACCATACTGGGTACTTTTTACCCCAGAAAAGTATATACAATAAAAAACAAACTTAATTTTGCGGTTCGATCCCTAGACCCGATTACTGTACCAACCACAAATAATAAGTTTGTTGTAGGTTACGTCACCTGCAGTGGAGTTCAATAAGGGGAGCGCACACGGCTAAGATACTAAAATATTTTATCTTAATATCGCTCGCCATACAATTCAATGGACTATCAGACACGACGAAAATAATAAATAATCTATAAGTTAATATAATAAACAGGTAGGTAAAGTTTGTTTTTCTGTTTTTTTGTTTGTAGGAGGTAATCGCTGGAAGTACTGGGCGATTGCTAAAATTTTTCCACCGATAGAAAGCTGCTTTATTCCTGAGTGACATAGGCTATATTTTATGTACGCGGACGAAGTCGCGGGCAAAAGCTAGTATCAAATAAGAAAAAAAAAATGTCATCGGGGTTGATAAAATCTATATTCTAATCAATGACATTTTTAATTTTAAAAATAATTCATTTATTAATTTCACTAAAAATGTTAAAAAAACCCTTTTTTTACTTTTGAAAAGTCAAGAAATTCTGTAGATTTATAACACCCGTGTGAAGCTGGGACGAGTCGCTAGTGTTAATATATAAATTAATTATTATTATTTAAATAAAAGAAATAAAATATCATACCACAAAAAAATAAATAAACAAAACTGTGAGAATTAATCTTTATCTAAATTACCAATTTAGATAAGACAGTTGTTATTTTAGTTAATCGGAAATAGGCTATCGATTGATGTCTACATTCATAGATAAGTTCTATTTTTTTTGGTCATATTAACAAATGAGTCAGACATCATTAAGATGATAACGCAATCTTATCCTGGAAATGATCTTATTTATGACTACTACTAGTTCTTCTATCTTCAGTATAGAACTTATAAAAAAAATATTACTTATCTATGAATGAAGACATCTGGATTAACATCAATCGATAGCCTATTTCCGATTAATTAAAATAACAACTGTCTTATCTAAATTGGTAATTTAAGTAGATAAAGATCAATTCTCACAGTTTTGTTTATTTTTTTTTGTAGTTGTTTGTACCTTTGGAACCCTAAAAATGAATAGCTGTATAACTTCAAATTCACAAACTAATAATAAAGTAATGACTATTATGATGGTGTACTTACCAAACCATGACGCTTGTTTCTTAGTTATAGAGAGTCCTTCTTTGGCATCCAGCACCTCGGGTAACACCATCGTGACGAAACTGATGGACAGGCCCAGCCCGATTAGCAGAAAGTCCAGCGCTAGACATGCTAGTACCTGCAGAAAAAGAAACAGATCTTGCACCTTAAAATGTAGAAAACAGGCTCCTAACTATTCACACCTATTTTTTAAACTTTCAATCGTGGAAATTACAGACACAATAGAAAGATAATGCCAGCGTTCGCTTGGTATTTAATGAATTAATTAGTACAAAAAAATGGGGTCCTATCCATACCCGTTATCATATTTTTTTTTTGTCAAAAGTAAAAAAAATCGAAATCCAAAATTGTCTACGAAAAATAATTGGTAAATTCATAATAGAATCATGACACTTAATAATTAAATAATAAATAATTCATACTTGCAGTAGGAGAGAAACATTCAACAACAAAAGATCATACATAAGTTTAATCCTAATTATGATAAGGCTAACTTTTAAGGTTCATTTTAGGTGGTGATTCCAAGTGATCACTGGGGTGGTTTTAATGAGGTAAAAATCCCACACTTCTTTGATTTTTCCGATAAGATCAGGCGCGTTTTTAAAGGGTTCAAATCGGAAAAAAGGTAATGTTTCTAGCTACTAAAACATACATGAGCATTTGAGTCATAAGAAGACTTAGGTACTGGTAAAAACTAATTAGACTTTGTATATTGATCGGACTATTTGTATTAAGGAGAAAGCAGCAGAGTTGTTTGCAAAAATTCACAACAATGGCACAACAACAACAACAAACAACAAAAATGGACAACCAACTATGGAGAAATTGTTATGTATTTCGCTAATCATATTGTATTGTAGTTGTTAATCATATTTTAATTATTAATTAATTAATTATTAAAATATGATTTGACACCGTAACACGCACCTTTTAATTTATTACAACCCGCTCAGTTTAGCTAACCCTATTGAATGACTTTTTCATGAAATATCCATTCAATGCGAGCTACCCTGGCGCTTTTACCAGCCACTTGAACATGTGGCCGAAGTTAAATGCACACATACTCGTACCGCCGCCTGTGCCCACATAGAACCCCGCTGACCTTTAAAACCATTTTCTTTAGAAACATTGATTGATTTACTTATGCTATGTATGTGTACATTCTGAAGAACACTTAACCAGCAATTTTTTTGTGTAAACATAGGTATTTCTAAAGATCCCGAAAGGAGGAGGAAAAACAAGCGAAAAATATCATGTCGGTAATCTTTTTAAGGAATATTCATACGAAAAATCACAATTTGATAATATTGTACGTGAATGTATAATAAACATATTTTTTTCAAACCTATTGTCCTAGCCATTACTGAGGAGTAGGCTTCAGAATGTCTCTGTTTTATGGCGCTGCTCGGGAGTTGGGGCTTTAAGTTACTTTTGAATTATAAAAGTCTCGGTAGGTGTTGTAGTTCTCAATCGGTTGATCAAAATCTTCGTTCAGTTGCAGTCAGTTACGGGCTTATAATATTAAATACATCAGCTGTTGATTGAAGATATGCGTTTCAGTAAATCCAGGCTGGCATAGACATTAATGTCTATTTAAATAACAATGTCGATTTAACTATCTATCTTTTTTATCTATATTTTTAGCTATTAATTTATATTAATGTTTTAATACTTGTTATGTTCATTTTGTGCCAAATAAACATGTTTTCTTTCTTTCTTTCTTTTTCTTTATGTCTATTATCATCTATTTCTAGTTAATACTTCAAATGCATGCCTAACTTATTTATTATGTGTGATAATTTATGAACAATCAATTTGCTGGAATTAGATGTACATTTGTTAAGTGTTTAAGTGGTCTGTTTATTAGTTTTTAGACCATTTTAAATTCAGATTTCCATATATTATTATCAAATGTCACCAAACTGGCTCAACATATTTAGTGTGACGAGACGATACGAATTACATCAACATAGCCACTTAATGACAATGTTGAAATTTAATAATGAATTTAAAAGGTAGAAAAAAACACACCTTTTCAATCAGTGCACGATTCATGTTCATTCATAAGTTTTTTATATAGATAAACTTGCAAATTCGAAGAATCTGGTTGAGCTGACTTATTATGTCGCATTTTATCATATCAATGTTACTTTTGTATATTTTATTTATTTATTTAAACTTCATGTACAATAGTGGTACATAGGCGGACTTAATGCCACAAGGCATTCTCTACCAGTCAACCTTTGGGTTAAAAAAGACAACACTGTGGTAGGTTTGCACAATAAACAAATACATAATAACAAATAGTTCAAATGGAAAAATATAAAATAAGTTATTTATAATAATAAAATACATATATATGCTAAAATAATAAACTAATAAATACTATGAAAAATATGAAATCACTATGAGAACTTAATAACAATACTGAACGAAGACCGAACTAAGGTTGAGAGGACTTCAAGTAGTAGTTCCGAATTTTACGTTTGAAGGATAATTTACTTTCAGCTTTTTTGATGTCAAGGGGAAGCACATTCCAGAGTTTTATGGTGGAAACAGCGTAAGAATTGGACATAAAGCCAGTACGGTGAGAAGGAATATGAAGAAGCATGTTTTTGGATGCACGAAGGTTAAGATTATGAGAACTGCCCAACACTTTAAAATATTGTTTTAAATAATCAGGAGCACAAGGATCGTTCATTATGGTGAAGAGCGTGCAGAGGGATCTGAGGGATCTCCTCTGACGGATAGGCAGCCATTTAAGCTAAGAACGGAAGGAAGAAATGTGATCATATTTACGAAGGCCAAATATGAAACGAATGCAGTTATTGAGAAGTCGATCCAATTTGTTTAGAAGTTCTTGAGAAAGATCAGAGTAACAAACATCAGCATAGTCAATTATAGGCAACACAAGCGACTGGACCAAAGTAGTTTATATTTATACAAAGGCACTGTCTACCGAAATGTTATCGGTATTTTATTTAGTAAACGCTTCTCATAATTAATTCCCTGAACAGCCTTCGAAAAAGTTCTGAATCTACTCAAATCATTGTATTTTTTTTTTTAATTATGGATAGGCTCGTGTTTAACCAGTATCTCACTTCTTGGAAAGCGATGATGGAGCCGACGATGGAACACACTTGCCTAGAAGCAAATATTCACTCTTCTCAAAGTAGCCCAATCAAGTGTTCAATTTAGGAGTTGTAGCTATCAGGAAAAACAGACTCCGGCAGGGAATTTCAATCCTTAGCTGTACGCTTAATGATGAATTTGCTTTGTTTATGTGATTGATATTTAAAATTACGCTAATATTGTAAAGTCGAAAGTTTGGAAGTGTGTTTCTCAGGACAAATGTTTGTGTGATGAGCATGATCATTTGTTCTGTGTCTGGGTGTAATTTATCTATAAATGTATGTATTTAGAAATATATAAGTATGTTTATCAGTTGTCTAGTACTGATAACACAAGCTCTGCTTAGCTTGGGACTAGACGGCGTTGTGTGATAGTTGTGGAATATTATATTATTATATATTATATCCTGGAATAGTATATAGGATATTTTTTTCCGGGAGTACCTATGTTCCCTTGGGGTAATTTTTTTACAATCACGCGGGCGAAACTAGCAGAAGCAAGTAAAGTTATTTTTTTAATAGGCATAAAATCAAGCAGTTTTTAGTGGCCTTCTACATTAGGTACCTACTCTCTGGTGTGGTCTGGTCAGACCGAAATGAATATTCATAATTGTTCGTAAAACAACATTAATTAAGTATGGTAACAAATCAATTACCATACTTAATTAATGTTGTAGTTTATGGTAGTTGTTTACAGCATTTGTATTACAATAAATAAAGATTGTATTTTTCCATTTCAGATCTGATATAGCAGTATTGTGGACATCCTTATTAATCGCACGTTTAATCAAAAATAGATCTAACTCAAAAAAGAGGACATTTAAATTTAAAACATATTTTTTTATATCAAGAACCAATTTTCAAAAATCTTCTTTAGGTCTCTTTATAAGTGTGTGATTTGCCTAAAAAAATTTGTATCGGTTTTTTTCAAATAAGTAGCCAATAATATTCTAATTAAAATATTTTTCAAAACCATTATATACTTACTTAAAAGAAAAACTCGCATGTGGTTTTTATTTAAGAAACAGAAAAAATAATAATAATAGTTTCACTTTATTTTATACAATATTATTTTTAGTATAATAATATGCGAAACCCGATACACGTGTCTAATATTTTTATGTAAAGAATCTATGTATAAAATGTCATAACTGTATCATGAAAGATCACAAAGTAATAAGCTTGTTATGTTACCTGGGGTCCAAGTCTGCTATTTCTATGAATTTGTCATTCCAACACGATCCCATTGTCATTTTGCTAAAAGTTCGTAATCTGCTAATTCATAATGATCGATCATTGATTCTTCAATGGTCACGCAATAGATTTGTGGTAAAATAACAATATCGAGATTATTAAACACGTGCTTATGAGTGTTACAAAGCATTCAAAAGCGGTCGAGATGTGATGGATGATTTGCCTCGCTCTGGTAGGCCATCAACCTCTGCAACTGAAGTTAACATCGCAAAAGTGAAGGAAATAGTGACTGAAAATCCTCATTCAAGTTTGAGAGAGATAGCCGCTGAACTTTCTGTATCTCACGAGTCGATCCGTACCATTTTAACTAATCATTTGGGTATGCAACATGTTGCCGCTCGGCTAGTCCTAAAAGACCTGAATTTTCTCCAAAAACTCAATCGCATGAGAGTCGCTGAGGACGTGCTAGAACGAGTCAATTCCGATCCAACATTCATGAAACGCATTGTTACTGGCGACGAGACGTGGGTTTACGAGTTTGACATGCAAACAAGTCAACAAGCTTTGGAGTGGCGCCTTCCAACTGAACCAAAACCGAAAAAACCACGCCAAAGTCTACACAAACTATCGCGGCTTTGTGCACTCGGAATTCTTACCGGAAAGCGTTATGCGGCATTTAAGAGAGCAAATTCGACGGAAAAGGCCAGATTTGTGGAAAGAAAATTCTTGGATTTTGCACCACGACAATGCGCCTTCGCACAATACTCAAATTATCACTTCGTGGCACCCGTTTTCAATCGGTAGAAGACATAAAGGAGAATTTGCGGCGAGAACTGAACTCTGTTACTATTTTGGTCTACAATAAAGTTTATTCTATTCTATTAAATTTCGGAAACAGCGTTTAAAAAATGTTTTGATGATTGGATTATACGTTGGCGTAAGTGTACCGTTTCTGAAGGGGCATACTTTGAAGGTGATAAAATAAATTTGGATGAATAACAAAAATTTTGTGTATTATTGATCTATTCCCGGTACTTTCTTGACAGAGTAGTATAAGTACTAAAAATAAAGTTGTATATTTATGTTAGCATACCTACATAAATGAAACTGAATTACTTTTACATATTTATCTAGTCCTCTACTCATAAATTATCCATTCATTGAATTTAAAGTCTTATTTTAGTCTAAGATTTACATTAAATGGTTATTTAGTATATTTGATGACCTCATACCATTTTTGCATAAGTTAGATAATAGACTTTATTACGAAATTATATATGTATGAGGATGGATGCGAGACGCAATATGGGTCCATTAATTGTGGAGATAGTTGGCAACAGCCTATGTCCAACTGTGGACCGTAGGGGCCCAGCTGGGTCGAAGCCTACTGGGACCAAGGGTCTATTTCTGAAAGGAAGGCTCGGCCCATGTATGAAAGGCAACAAAAGAACGGGGTGGGTTTTTTTTGGTCAGTAAAAGTCCGACAATATCTCACGCTCCGCCCAAGGGCGGGGAACGTCATCTGGATGATTTTTACCCACATAAAAAAAACTGTGGATATTTTTCAGATGTTGACGACGCAATTATATTTATGTACATTGACCTGTTGGTCTAGCTAGTGGTTTGCGGCTCTGACTGTTATGCGGCTGCTGGACCTCCAGCGCGTGGTTTCAATTCCCACCCAGGAAGAAATATGTCTGTGTGATGAGCACGTTCATTTTTCTGGGTTTCTGGTAAATTGTCTATAATATGTATCTATGTATATATTTAGAAATATATATAAGTATGTTTATCAGTTGTCTAGTACTCATAATACAAGCTCTGCATAGTTTGGGACTACACGGCGTTGTGTGATAGTTGTAGAATATTATTATATTATTATATGCTGCATCGTCCTTCAATTTAGATATGGTTGATAGATTACTGCTATGCACCCTACTCTTTAGATAATCCTAAAGTAAAGAATCTAAAGATATAACGTCTCTGTGAAAGGGATGATGGAAAACATTAGACGAGAAATTAAAAACGTTCCTATTTACAATTGCCGAAACGGATCTTGAGCGCTCGGCGTCAGAGTGGGGATCGCTTTGCGCATTCCATACATTGGCGAGCCAATCGTCGTCGTTGTTAGATACATGCAGCAACAGCGATGGCGCGGCCAGCCAATCACTGATACTCCCCGCCCCCGCGTCTCACTTCGCACCACTAAAGAGACCAAATATTTGACTTCTGCGCAACTTGAAGCCAGCGCTCAAGATCCGTGACTGCAATTGTAAAGATGTCAAAAAATACAAGGCCCGTTTTGACATTTGTAGAAGCCGCGAAGAATGATTTTTGAATAATAATTACAGTAATTCCCAAAACGGATCTTGAGCGCTCGGCGTCAGAGTGGGGATTGCTTTGCGCATTCCATACATTGGCGAGCCAATCGTCGTCGTTGTTACATACATGCAGCAACAGCGATGTCGCGGCGAGCCAATCACTGACACTCCCTGCCCCCGCGTCTCACTTCGCACCACTAAAGAGACCGAATATTCGACTTCTGCGCAACTTGAAGCCAGCGCTCAAGATCCGAGACTGCAATTGTAAAGTTGTCAAAATATACAACCGTTCAAGATCCACGTTAAGAACAAAGAACGATACAACCGTTCAAGAACGTTCTGCGCAACCGCTCAAGATCCGTTATGGCAACTGTAATAATAATAATAATTTTCTAAATTAATGCGTATGCGTCTAGTTGACACTTCGCGTGACCCAAGGGCTGGCTTTTATCTCAGACAGAGAATAGGCATTGCTATTCAGCGTGGCAATGCCGCCTGTCCTTTGGGCACATTACCAGTCGACAACGATGTGGAAGAGTTTTTTTTTTAACGTCACATTTTTAGTTTGATTTTAGAGCTGTAATTAGCGTAGGGTTTTTATTTTTTTTATTGTACTGTAACTAAAGTTAGTTAAGTATTTTTAAATGTAAATTATTCGTGTAAATAAATAAAGTACTATTTTTAATAAGAAATGCGTATGAATAAACGTATTTGTTATTTTTTATGCATATAAAAAAGTAAATTATTTCTGATACACCCTACACAAGAAAGAAGGAAAAAAACTATGCAAATGAAGATGATTTTTAATCCACCATCAAATGCTCACGTGTTTGACTTGGCAGACAACTAAAAACCAGCCATGCATGTGTGGTTTTTGTAATCAAATTACCAAAAGATGATTGATTTTTTTACATGAAATTAGATAGTGTTCTAAGATTATTCTAACTTTATGGTTCTTAATTGTACGAGTACTAACAAAAACTATATAAAAGGGGCACGTTATGACAAAATATATTCGATTGATTGATTGGGCCATGTATATTAATTCTGACAATTATTTTAAAAGGTCAGTTTCGACGATTCAATATGGAATTGAGTTCCATTCTGACAATTATTTTAAGGTCATTTTTCGACGCTTCAATGTGGAATTGAAACCCTTTATCTTTAGTACGTGGGGCCATGGGTTGGCATCCGAAAGGGAAACAGGAAGAAAGAAATGAAGAAATAAATAAAAAATTCTTTACCGCACAAACTTACGTTGAAAAAAAAAATGTTGAAACTTAAGATCAGAAAAAATAAAAAAAAACTAACATCGCGAGTTTACGCCAAAAAGTTTCAGCAAAAATGCTAGACAATGTCTGACGCTGGTTTTCAACTGAACCTTATTGAGAGTGTACGGATGAAAATAAAGAAGAAGGCAAAAGTACAAAAAAGGAACAGGGTTTTAGTCAGTAAAAGTTTGACACTCCCTCCCGTTCCGCTTTAGAGCGGAAGCGGTCATTGGATGGTTTTCCAACTAAAAAAAATACATATATGCGTATGTAGGTCTTATGTTTATTGATATTCTATTTCCTGGATTGTATGCCATGAAAGGCCTCCTGGCCATAAAATACTTTAGTTCAATTATCTCAGTTTCTAGGGCCAATAAGGTTTAAGAATGGATAAATGGGTACAATTCATTGTGTTTTATATGGGCAAAAACATTGAGAATATTTTTCCGTATAATTATGAAAAAAAAATTGTGTACCTAATCAACGACGTATGTAATTCACATGCACTCCCGCTCAGAGTGGAGGAGTGAGACTTAGTGTCAGACTTTTACTGACTATAATCTACAAGTGTTCCTTTATTTACTTTGCGTTCCAGCCCAAGTAGTATAACGTGCTGTATAAGAGCTGTATAAAAGTTCATCCAGGGTATCACGGTTCACGGTATATTTTTCGAATATTCTCATAATCGTCAAACTTAAATGGTAATGGGCAGGGCACATTGCACGCGGAATAGATGGTCGATGGGGACGAAAGGTTCTGGGCGACCGCGTACCGGGAGACGCAGTGTTGGAAGGCCGCCCACAAGTTGGACCGATAACCTGGTGAGGGTCGCGGGACGCCGGAATCTGATGGAAGTGAGACGCACAGGAGTGGTCGTTGTGGCGACGTTTGGGGGAGGCCTATGTCCAACAGTGGACGTCTTTCGGCTGAAGTGATGATGATGATGATTCTCACAATAGGTAGGTACTTACAACAATTCATTGATGCACCAATCTAGTCATAATACTCGTAGTTTTTTTTTTCAATAAAGGTTGATAAAACGGATTGTGAGGCTCTTTGGACCAGTAGCCTGATTCACGTAAAATCAAACAAGCCAAATAACGTTGAAGTTTTATAGTCGTTCGATCGAAGTCTTATCCAAAATCGGTATTCAGGTGTTCCCTAATTGGGATGGTTAGAAAGACAACTCAACTGGCTCGAAACTAAACGATCTATCAACGACTTATTTCCAGTTACATTAATAAGTATTCTACCAGGATAATGAAATACAGATTCTTTTTTTTTTAAATCGATTCTTCGACCAAACGACTCTAAAATCGGTGTCATTCAAACTCGATAGATGGATGTGAATACGGTAATGATCTAAACGACTAAATCGCTACGATATCGTTACGGTTTTAATTACGTGAATCGGGCTACTGAACTGAATAACTTCCACCCATAAAAAAAAATAATAATTTTGGAACCACAAATAAAATTAATACAGTTTATTTAGTAACAGAGGGCTTAGCCAAGTTAATAATCTACAATTGTTAACGATTACGCTAGTAGAAAACTTCAACTGTATGGAAATGACATCATCTCAACGCGCAGTCACGTGGTCAGAACAAAGGAATCGGAGGCGTGGCCGACTCGAGGCGATCGACGAAAAAGTATCAAAACGAAATGGCCGTAACTTGGCTAGGCTTGCTGTACTTTAATGCTTTTTTCCTTGTGACCCCTTACTAAAAAAAATATAGGTGGAAATTGGGACCGCTATCCCGGTCCAATGACCCGAGAAATCAGCTATTCAATTAAGTACATAAAATACCAAGACAATTATTTACAATGTATAAATGTACCTAGTTCCAAATGTCCCAATAACATCAATTTGTAAGTTATCATTCCATCTATTAAATTGATGACAGACTGACCTATGTTGATTGTTGATTTTAGAGCAGGCGCCAAAGGGAGTTGAGAGTGCAAAATATGGGGACCGCCTTCTGTGAATAGTTTTGGACTCAAAATAGCATGCACATTATGATTCTGGATGTTGCCAGGAGGTATATTAGTTCATTTTTTTTATACCCCTCTCCTTGAAACAGCAAGTAAATTGACTGAAAAAATGCTAAGAATCATTTTATTAATTCTTTAAGTAACAATATCTAATTATTTCTTATGATTAAATATATCTATAGGAAGTCAACTAAAAAAAACTGAGTCAGACTCGCGCACTGAGGGTTCCGTAATTTACATATGAAAAAAATTCAATTCCCGAATTGAGTGACGAAGATTTTTCCGAATCACAAGAATCGATTTTTTTTTTTGTGACGTGATGACAAAACAACTCCTTTTGGCGCCTGCTCTATTTGTTATTACAAAAATAATCTCCTGTCATTGGAAGAGGAGAAAAAAAAAACCGGCCAAGGGCGAGTCGGACTCGCCCATGAAGGGTTCCGTAGCAGCAAGTAACATAATATAAAAGTTCTTGTAGTTCGTTGTAACTTTGATCGATGTTTTAATAATAGTGTATTTTTTTAGATTTATGACGTTTAAAAAAAAACTGCTCACTAGATTTCGTTCAAAACAATTTTCGTTGGTAGTTTGTATAGTAATGTACATCTTATATTTTTTTTAGTTTTATCATTCTCTTATTTTAGAAGTTAGAGGGGGGGGGGACAGACATTTTACCACTTTGGAAGTGTCTCTCGCGCAAACTATTCAGTTTAGAAAAAAGTGATATTAGAAACCTCAATATCATTTTTGAAGACCTATCCATAGATACCCCACACGTATGGGTTCCATGAAAAAAAAAAATTTGAGTTTCAGTTCTAAGTATGGGGACCCCCAAAATTTATTACTTTTTTTCTATTTTTGTATGAATATCTTAATGCGGTTCACAGAATACATCTACTAACAAAGTTTCAACAGTATAGCTCTTATAGTTTCGGAAAAAAGTGGCTGTGACATACGGACGGACAGACAGACAGACAGACAGACAGACAGACAGACAGACATGACGAATCTATAAGGGTTCCGTTTTTTGCCATTTGGCTACGGAACCCTAAAAAAGTGTTGACTTGTTGTTGTTTATATCACAGTCGCTTACTTCTTAATTTCGCATTTACTAGGTGCATCGACTCCTTATCGCCATGTGTCCCTATAGTGAGGTTATCAATCCTATTCATCTGCAATAGTACCTAAATATCAAATGTTACCCACATTAATTTGTTTTGAAGAGGAGAGCAACATCATCGCTTACCATCAGGTGAAATGGTGGTCAAACGTGAGACTATCAATAATAATAAAAAAACCGGCCAAGAGCGTGTCGGGCCACGCTCAGTATAGGGTTCCGTAGTTTCCCGTCCGTCACAATAAGTGTACCCACTTATGAGTTTAAAAAAATGCTTGCATATACGATTGTACTACAAACTTAATCCAGAAATTATTTTGTAGAACCTTTTTGTCTTTTTGTACAAAAACTGTTCTTTCCATCAAGTTCAAAATGATTTTCTTAGAAAGTCCTTATAAAGTTCTACTTTTCAGATTTTTTTTCATATTTTCTAAACTTATGGTTCAAAAGTTAGAGGGGGGGACACATTGTTTTTTACTTTTGGAGCGATTATTTCCGAAATTATTGACATTATCAAAAAATGATTTGAGTAAACCCCTATTCATTTTTAAATACCTATCCAACGATATATCACACGTTAGGGTTGAAATTAAAAAAAAAATCACTTCCCACTTTACATATAGGGGGGCTACCCTAATAAAACATTTTTTTCCAATTTTTATTTTACCACTTTGTCGGCATGACTGATATACATATTGGTACCAAATTTCAGCTTTCTAGTGCTAACGGTCACAGAGATTAAGCGAGGACGGACAGACAGACGGACAGACAGACATGGCGAAACTATAAGGGTTCCTAGTTGACTACGGAACCCTAAAAAAAACCTTAAGAAATACCAAAAATGCATTTACAGTTTTCAAAATTTCTAACAATACACAAACTGAGTTAGAGTTACAAAACAAAAATTAAAAACCTGAATAGATGTGCCAACAGTTTCACCGCGAGATATTTGCAAACTTATCCTTAATTTCGAGAAAAATAATAAAAAACTAGCCAAGTACGAGTTGGACTCGCGCACGAAGGGTTCCGTACCATACTTAGGAAAATTCGGCAAAAAATCGCGTTTGATATATGGAAGCCCGCCTTAAATATTAATTTAATTTGGTTTTTAGTATTTGTTGTTATAGCGGCAACAGAAATACATAACTTGTGAAAATTTCATGATACAGATGGACAGACAGCGAAGTCTTTTTTTACGGTTAGAAAAATCATCCAATGACAACCCCCGCTCTTGAGCGGAGCGGGAGATAGTGTCAGACTCTTCATACCGAGGCTCGAGTTCCCTTTCGGGTAACCCAGGCCCCAGTAGGCTTCGACCCGGCTGGGTCCCTGCTGTTGCAGACAACTCCTTGAGGCGCGCGGGAACAGTGCGCCCCGTCGACGACTTGAACTTGGTCCGGACAGTTACCGGACGGCCGGACAGCGAGCTACCCGTTGCTCACTGTCCGCAAGCCCACGCCTACGGTGGCCAGAAATCGGAATCAGAATCCCGGCGGCGGCGGCGGCGGCGAGAACGCCGTTGCCTGATGCGATCAGCCTCCTCCTTTGCGAGCATTACTGCTTCGCAGAAGTCGGCGACCGCCTGCCACTCCTCCTCGCTCCGGACCATAGCCTCTACCAGGGCCCGGCGCGAGAGGTCTCCGTTGCCGATTGCCCCCACGAGGGTACGACGATGCTCCACCCAAGCAGGGCACACCTCGACTGTGTGCTCCACCGTGTCCTCCGGGCGTTCCGCACAGTGGCGACACCCAGGCGTCTCTTCCGCCTGAATCTGGAACAGGTACCTTCCGAACGTGCCATGTCCGGTGAGGACCTGCGTCATGCGGAAGGTAAGGACGCCGTGAGGCACAGCGAAGTCTTAGTAATAGGGTCCCGTTTTTACCCTTTATGTACGGAACCCTAAAAATCGTTTAACATTTAGTAAATTATTCAAATAGAAGGGGTCGATTGAGCTGTTTTTGAGAGATATGTACAATTCTTCTATACCTACATACATATTATGCAATATTATAAATAACCATTATCAAATTATATTCAAAGGGTTTCTAACACTACACTACGAGTAGTTGCCATAGTGATTGCATTGAAATATTGTTGAACTAATGTCAACTTTTGAATACCGTAATTAGAGACAAAATCGAAAGACAACGAGAGAGTGAACGCCGGTGTTCGCTTGGGGTTTAACAAATTAAATCAAATTGAGAATAATGTCTTGCAGGCTAAACAAAACTAAGAATCTTGATCCTTATGATGTATAAAATCCTTGATAAAAAAATAATGGTTACATGCGTAAACTATTGTATGAGAAGAATGTACATAAATTGAAACTTACGTACGTTTAAAATCGAATATGTTTACCTTGTGAATTATGCAGGATGAAACCACAAATATTATTCTTAAAACAAACATAGTTTTAATTATAAACAGCTACTTCGTCGTTAATTGCATTGACATTTATATAGCCATATATATAGCATATAAAATCACCGAAATACATATTTTAAAAACAACATATTTAATACTTTTTACGAAACAAAAACAATTCAGAGCTATTGACATTCAGAATGTTCTTTTTTAATTTCCTGCGCTTAGATTTTTTTTTTAATTTATGCTTGAAATCCAATACGCCAGTGAGTATTTTTGTAACGTTTTTTTTTTTTATATATAGACGAAGGAAGGTTGTTAATTAGATACTTAGTATTTTCTTTTTTAATTTCATCGAAAGGTATAAATCATATTTAAATTCTATAAAAAAAAATCGTATGCAATCAATACATATTTAAATAATAAAAATAAATACATTGTAAAAACTTTAATAGAATAAACACTTACCTGTGAAAAAATTACTCTGGATCGGCTAATTGGCTTTCTGTCCTCGGCTGTCGTCATTTTAATTGTATGTTTTTTTATTTGTAATATGGCACACTGCACTATTGTAGTAAATTATGAAAACACAACAATCTCGTTTTATGGAGTTATTGACACTGCTCGCACATAATATTTGTTGGAGATTTATTGGTGCTTTGTGATAACATTAGCTAGATAGCCGTCTAATTCTCATTTTATGTTACTATCAATGTGAAGAGGTCTGTCAACATTAATTATTCCTAGCTATTAGTTGTAAAAGTTGTTTGGTTAGTATTTATCATAATTGTTTCTAGTTGTTTATTGATTAAACGCACTGTTTTTTAGTTCTTATCAACAAAGAGTCATTGCACTGTTCCTATTTTTTCTACATAATAAGTTATAATAAAAAGGTAGGTTTACGTTTTATTAATTAAAAATTGCTCGTAATATTAATAGAGGTTCCTCTCTCTGGAGCCCTGACCACCAGTAGCTTGGACCCAGTTTCCAATGCCGGCCGGTGGGCTACTATACTTTTTTATGTTTTTAAATTGACCTTTTTGTATGAATTTGTTCAAAAAAATAATAATTGTAATTTAATGAATAAAAGAAATAATAATAACACGCGCTTAACTTGACTAGCAGTATTTACAGATGTCCCTTCCCCCCCAAAACTGGTCTCAGAACTAATAGATGACACTGAAGAACCAAGAAAGGAGAGCACCCTAAAATGGTCTCTAAACTAATAATTTACAAAAATGTTATCGATAAAAAATATCTTCCGTCGCGCACTGATATTAATTTGCAATGCCATTGCATGCGTGCGATGGAGTTCGCTATATGAAGTCTTAAAGCGACTATTGAGCGTCCATCATCATTTTATCTATAACTTAAGTATTGAAAGAATAACTTAATGAATGATAATTTGGTTTTAAATTGTCATTAGATATGTTTTAATTTAATTCTGATGACGCACTTAGACATTGCCCAATACTGACATTATTATGACGATTGCCGTTTCACTAAAAATGTTAATTTGACATTTTGAAATCTTATAGGCTTATTGTTTACTTAGCAATAACATCGCAACAATATGTTCTAAATTAATTGTCAGCAATTTTCCACGTGTGACTTGTAATGCATATAATAATTAAAACCTGCTGAAGGTTGCTGATTTTAATCCCGAACGTTAGTGAGGGACTAATAAAATTAACTCCCGAGCATTGCGAGGGAGTTAATAAAGAAACCTGAGTGAAGTGAGGAATTCAAGCCGCCCAAGACAAAGACAGCTTTATCCCCGTGTTGCATACTCTACTTTTTACACCATCTGTGAGATAATTAAAAATCAATTTGGTCGACCAAATCATATATTAGAGAAATCTAGGTATTATATTTACAAGTTCATCAAATAAACAAAATTCACTACTCCAAGATTCTATAGTTTCAATTTTCTATAATGCGTCTTTACTCATTACCTACTGATGACGGACCGTTTTATTCTATTTTCTTTTTTTGTTAGTGGCCAGTTTGAATTTCGAGTCAACTTGTGCGATGCACGTACATTTTAATTCACAATGTTGACGATTTTTGGTGTTTCAAATTCAAATCTCATTATTCCCTAGGGATCGGCCATACTGCATTATCTCCCTAGGGATAGAATGACTTGCTATATGTGAGGTTTGTATGACGTAAAAAACGACATTATCGAGCAGGTGGTGTAAAAAATGTATTTTTATGTTGTTCTTATCGATTTTTTAATCATACAGATATTTTAAAGCTAATTTTTGATGTGTTTTGCGACGTCTAGGTCGCCACATAGGAATTCAATATTCAAAATCCTGCACCACTACAATCGAATTCTCCGAGTGATTAGCACATTGTACGACAATCCAAACAAAAAACATAAAATAAAAATAAAAACTTTACCTATTTATAATATTAGAGTAGATTTATTACAACTATTAATGAAATAATAGTAATAGTGTCAGGTAATTAATAATATAATTAATTATAAAGGGTAGCCTAGGTCTTTATTATTAATTACCTGTCACTCGTCAACCATCAAGGTCTGCTAATGAATATTCCATATCGTTAAAAAAATGAATATTTATTAGTAACGATAATGAGTATTTATTAGCAGTTACTACTTTTTCTACACTGTTAATCATAAGTTGTGCAAATATGTATGTTTTTTTTTTTTCAAACCAGGAACTTCAGAACATTTTTTAATCTTGTAAATTGAAATAAAGAATAAAAAATACTTGAGACTCGCACAGGCACCGGACAAGTAACAACAAAATAAAAAATGTTAAATAATCTCTATGGAAAATTTAAAAGAAATAAAACAGCCCAGTTCCGAAAAGGCTCCTTCCTATCTCAGCATAGGTGCGATATTTAAAAAAAAATAACGCAGTGATGGTATGTATTCATCACAGCGTTATTTTTTTATCCATGTGTATCCATGGATACACTCACGGAACATAGATCATCTTAAAACTTGGACCAGTGAAACTGTGACATAGATGCAGTTTTTTTTAGGCTCGCGTTTGACCACCAACTCACCTGATGGTAGGCGATGATGTGGTCAACGATGGAGCACGCTTGCCTAGAAGTAACCTGTGTGTGCGTTTGATGAGTATTGTGTAATTTGGACGCATATTTTCTACTACGGTTCGATACAGTTTTTTTTTTAATGGTGAAGGAAAACATCGTGAGGAAACTAGCATGTCTTAGAACTAAAAACTCGATGAAATGTGACATCTACCAACTCGGACTGGGCCCGCGTGGTGGATTACGGCCCATTCCCGCTCCTAGAGAGGACGAGGAGGCCCGAGTCACAACAGTGGGAACATTATAAGGCCGACTATGCTACGCTATGCTATGCCGTTTTCTACTAAAAATGTAATTGGTACTATAAAGTGTGCAATACAACAATGCTTTTAGGATAATGATGTCGCTGCCACGCTTCTGTAGCGCGGCAGGCTCTCGGCAGGATCATTATCCGAACTTCTTTGCGATCATATGAAAAAGATCCGCTCCACTGCTGCGTCGGATGCGGGGCAGCGGCAATGTTCTTCTGAGCATTGTTGCTAATAAGACTGAAGGCTACCTGATGGAGCACCTGCGTGCAGTGCATGTACTGTTGCCAGGTGGGTACGGGAGGTGGAGAAATTAATTAGATAAACTTGTGATTATACTAACATATACTAACATAGCATAGATTATAGTATATACTCGTAGGTTTAGTAATACTAAAGATTTTATGGATAATCTGCCTGTTTTAAAGATAAATAAATAAATATAAACCGAGTAGGTATATGGTGCTTACAGTTTCCCTTTGCGTTCTAGCGCCAGTGACTCTTTTTCACGAATCGTCAAGGTTCTTGAATATTACCTATATTTAAAGGTTTTCAGCAATAATTTAACCTATTAGAAATTATGGTTTGGCTTTGATATATTTTTTAAAAAAAAAAAACGATATTCGTGCGCTTTTTTGTCACAAAAAATCAGACATGTTACACTTGATATCCATTTTTTTAAACCTATAACGTTTGATGCTTTATGCTAACAAGCTGGCAAACAGGAAATACTAAATGCATATAAAAACAATAATAATAAGCTTCAGGGAGGGCAACACTCGCCCTAGAGAGATGCAAAGAAGCGCTTTGTGAGGCGGGCGTTCTCGGGGACAGATGTTAGTCCTCGAGATTATCTACCCCGTATCACAGAGCGTATTGACTTCCTGAGGCAGAAAGTCTATGCATGGGCAAACCGTATACGACGGTACAAGCGGCGAGTGGAGCGGTACACCCAGAATCGCGCGTTCCAAAGCAACGAAAGGTGGGTTTATAGGGCTTGGGAGCGACCGGACCAAAGTGTGATTGATACGCGCCTACCGGATGATGATGCCATGTATTCATTTTGGCGCAGCATTTGGTCGGTGCCTGTCAGTCACACTGAGGGTGATTGGACTCGGGAGGTCGAGCGAGAGTGCGAACTTATACCAGAAATGGGGGCAATTACCATCAGCCCCCAAGATGTAGCTCGTGCAGTCCGTCCGTTACCAAATTGGAAATCTCCAGGGCCGGACGGGCTGCACAACTTTTGACTTAAATGGTTTAAAACTTCGCAAGCTCGCTTGGCGTCCCAATTCCAATCTGTCTTAGAGTCAGGGTCGCTGCCCCAGTTCCTGACGACAGGAATAACCCACCTGGTCCATAAATCGGGTAGTACTGCGAAACCCAAAAATTATAGACCGATTACGTGTTTGCCGACGGTCTATAAAGTTCTTACATCCATCCTGAGAGCTAAAATTAATAGTCACATTGAGACAAATTCCATCATGTCTGCTTCTCAGTGAATGTAGGAACGGGTCCCGTGGTACTAAGGAGCTGCTCCTCATTGATGTTGCCATTAGCCAACAGGTTCGTCGTTCTCGAAGAGATCTGTCGACATGTTGGATAGATTACAAAAAGGCCTATGATTCAGTCCCGCATACATGGCTCATGAGGGTGCTGGAGCTATATAAAATTGATGTAACTCTGCGCACCTTTCTGATGTCATGTATGGGGCAGTGGAGGACGGTCCTTCACTATCCAGGGGGTCGACGGGTTTCGGAGAACAGCGAACCGTTAAGGATCGAGCGTGGCATATTCCAGGGTGACAGTCTGAGTCCACTGTGGTTTTGCCTAGCTTTGAACCCTCTCAGCACACTGCTGGAGGGTTCGGGTTTAGGCTACCGGTTGAGAAGAGAGGGTCAGGTCATATCTCACCTTCTTTACATGGATGATCTGAAACTTTTTGCTTCCAACAACTTGCAACTGATGGAGCTACTGAAGGTAACTGAAACCTTCAGTAGTGCCATCAGGATGGAATTTGGTTTGGACAAATGTGCAGTCATGCATGTAAAGCGAGGGGAGATTATGGAATCTGTGGAAACCCAACTCTCGGATTCCATACACCTTAGATCCCTCAGCTCAACCGAAACTTACAAGTATTTGGGTATGTCGGAAGCGTTGGGCATCTATGCTGCTGACGTGAAACAATCGTTGAGGGAGCGCTTCTTTGGCCGCCTGAATAAAGTACTGAAGTCTTTTATCGGGTGGGAACAAGGTGCGCGCCTTCAACGGTTGGGTCATACCGGGAGGAAAAGAAGGAAAAGAGCTTCTGTTATGGGTACTAGACAACTGATAAACATACTTATATATTTCTAAATACATATTATAGATAAATTACACCCAGACACAGAACAAATGATCGCGCTCATCACACAAACATTTGTCCTGGGTGGGAATCGAACCCACGACCTCCGGCATAGCAGTCAGGGTCACTAACCACTAGACCAACAAAGGCCACCACTAGGCCTGTCAAAATAAAATTAATGTAGTTTTTTTAAGTGCAAGAATTGTTATTTCTAAACGAGAAATTAATTGTTTTTCATTAAGTGGTGATAAAATTTAAATGTTTTTAAATTGGTTCATTATGTACTGATCTAAAAACTACATAAATAATCTAAATGCATCTGAAAGTAAAGAACAATAAAATTAATGAATTTTTTTCATATATGTATTTTTAAATTGCAAGAATTATATATTTCCAAACGAGAATTTAATTGATTTTTTATTAAGTGGTGATGAAAAAATGTCTTTAAATTGGTTCATTATTGAACTGATCGAATAACTACATAAATAATCGACTTTAATCGAGATATTAGTACGTCTACAGAATTTATTTAACTAATTTATCTAACCTAACCTAACACAAAATCAAACACATATATTTTCATTTGAATTTAGTTATTATTTAAAACAAAATAAACATGATATTTTTGTTTGTTGCTTAATGATATTAAAAATTCAAATACGATCGCATTTAACTTTACGTGACGCTGAAATAAGCTTTCACCCGCGGTTTCGCTCGCATACCTACATAAAAATAACCTATGTCACTCAGGAATTAAGCAGCTTTCTATCAGTGAAAAAATTTTAGCAATCGGACCAGTACTTTCAGAGATTACCTCCTACAAACAAAAAAACAAACTTTACCTCTTTATAATGTTAGTGTAAATAGTGTAGAATAATTCTACATTTTACATCTTCACTGTTGATGGACAAAAAATATTACAAAGTGAGGATTGAGAAAAAGATTGCACAAATAATATCTCTCTCCGATCACAGTCCTCTCTTTTGGAAGTGGCCGCAGAAGTGCTATTGTGCCAGTGCCATTTTCTGCTTGACACAAGTCCTCACTGAACACGGGCGTTTCAGGAGGTAGGGTTTCTGATTCAGTGGCAAGAAACGCCCGGGTGTCACCATTGTGTGGATCTACCGAAGAATGGTGGTAAGTCTCCTTTTTGAGGAGTGGCTGAAAAAGCGTCACTTCGGCATACTCACCTTCCGCATGACGAAGGTCCTCATCAGACACGGTAAGTTCAGGAGGTTAAAGCGGAAAAAACGAATATAGGGTGACTGGTAATTAGTGTATGATACTTAAACACATGATTGTGCTCATGATAATCAACAACTTTTATTAAGTATGGGAACAAACCTGCTTTGCTCCCATAATACATTTTTTTTTGTTATCATGAGCACGATCACGTGTTTAAGTATACACTAATTGCCAGTCACCCTATATCTAATAAAATAACGAATAGAATATGTATATTATTTTTTTTCCCCCTTAATTAATTTTCCCTTGATTTACATTGCTTGCAGTACACCGCAGACTACCTTTTTTGTTTAAGTTCTTATATTCCATCCCAAGGTTGTCTGGAAGACATCGCTTTCAGCGATAAGACCGCCATTGTACCCATAGATTTAAGTTTCTGTGAAATTGTTACTATTTTGGTGTACAATAAAGTTTATTCTATTCTATTCTTTAAACGTTTGGGGGCTACCATTGGACCGCCCGGGAGAACTCGGTGGTGTATACCATGGAAGTCTGCCCCACTTGGGTGGCGCATAATCGTGTCCTCGTGAAGGAGATTGGAAACGGCGACCTCACGCTACCGGCCCTGGGTTTAGGTCAGGTTCGCAGTATAACCTGACAAAAAGTCTATAATTTAGGATATTGAACTATATGACGTAAGTTCGTTCGTTATAGAGGGTTGTTTGTACGCGTGTTTTTTAGTCACGTTCGCGTTGGTGTACACGACAGGCGTGGAATGGATAGATATATATGTATATACGGGTATGTGAACTTAAATTGATGGTATTAGGTAGGTATATCATCTTAATATTATAAAAACGAAAATTTTGTATGTTTTTCTTTGAGGTGGGAAATCCTCCAAAGACTCAATGACTTCTAACCTTCTTACGTTCTAAGGTAGAGCGCTAGGGCGTGTCATACTTTTATTTAAGATCACATTACAGGCACTGGGAACTTACAGGTTCATTTTATATTCACTATTCAACAGCAACATTTATAGAGAATCACTAAATTAATACAAAACATTTCATTTTAAAACACAAGATTGGTAAGTTAATTTTCATTGTATAAGATGTCAAGGAGAAAAATTAGAAGTAAAAGGAGAAAAATAAAAAACTTTAACTGTGTCCTTTTTTATGTGGGACATCATTCAGAGACATCTCCCGCCTTTGGGCGGAGCGAAAGGGCGTGGCAGACTTATTGACTAAAACCCAATCATGTTCCTTCCTTCCAGTTTCTTTCCCAGCGGCCCTAGTAGGCATCGGCCCTGCTGGGCCCCTACAGGTTGCTGACATCTCTTACAGAAGTTTGTGGAACACTACGCGCTGTAGAGGACTTGGTCTTGGACTTAGTCCGGACGATTGCCGTACAGCGAGCTACAGTACTCATTGCTTGTCGCCCGCAAGTCTTTACCTAGGCAGCCAGGCGTTTCTTCCGCCTGAATCTGGAGCAGGAACCTCACAAACTTACCGAATCCGTTGAGGACCGGCGTCGACGCCTCTCCAGCCAGTCTTCAAAGAGGGGATTTAGTGTCATGATTATAGTGTGCCCCAACTTTGTATGTGTAGATATGTGTGTGTTTGTTCCCACTTCGCAACGGCCCAGCGGATTTTGGTAGACCATATTCTCGTATAAGACATGGTTCTCAAATCAAAAAACTGAGGTGATATTTGTATATTCTACGTCTTCGAATATATTATTATTTTTGTTAAGTTACTGTCATTTAAGTATTAGCAAAATTGCAGATTTTGTCGAAAAACTTTTACTTCGATATGGCTTACTATCCACGGACGCGTAGCTTCATAGAAAGTCTTTATACGCTTGGTGTACACCTACTCACAACTTACATACAAAACTATGAAACTCTGTCAAAAAAGCGGCAACGACCCGACGCGACGACGGCACGATGTTGCCGCTACGTTTTCGTAAGTTTTACAAGCTGTATGACACTTATAGAAGGGTTGGGAGAAGCAAACACGTCTGTGCGCAATCGTTCGTAAAGATCACTTGAAGATGATTGACAGTTTCCACTCGCGGTTCAGTCTCGGTACCAGTCTTGGTTGCGTCGGTTATATTGACACTATTACGCGGCACTGAGTTCTTGTTTACGATATAATGCAACAAACGGTGATGAGGCAGTTACATATATACTTTGTAACAGTTTTAAATTCTAGAATCTCAAGTTTCAAAGTAATTGCCATTACTTTGAAACTTGAGATTCTAAAATATATTAAAATAATATTCTATTTGTGTTCCATTTGTTTTATAGTCTGTCTAAGAATTCAAACGACTTGGGAATTTTGTATAATATTTAATCACTTAAAAATAAATTTAAAAGTAAAAATAACTTTTTAAAAACCAGCTTTTAATTCAATGTGCTAAAAAGAATAAAATAAAATCTTTTCCTTTAAATCTTTTACTATTAACTTATAACGTCATTACCCAATTTATATGATATAAAAGCTTGTCGCGAGATTTTTAAGTATATACTTATTTTGAAAATTAAAATCAATCAGATCAAGTTATTTAATTCGTTTAATATCTACACGTGTAAATCTCGCGACAAGCTTTTATATCATAGAAATTGGGTAATGACGTTATAAGTTAATAGTAAAAGATTTAAAGTAAAAGTTTTATTTTATTATTTTTAGAGCATTGAATTAAAAGCTTGTTTTTAAAAAGTTATTGTTGACGCCATTGTCATTGCGTTCCCGGCGCTCAACGGGATCGCAAGCCGAATATCGTTGTCTCGCTTCAACCTGGCAATTCAATTCGGCTGTTCCGCTCTCGCTATTTTTCGGCGAATAAGCGACAAAAAACCAATGCCATCTTGTCCTTGATCGAGCGCGTACGCACCGCTACCGCGACCATCCTTCGCTTTTTTATTCTAAGTATCGCCGCGAAATCTCTACTCCAGCATTGAGATGAGCCGAGAGACCCTCATCCGCATACAGACATCCATCAAGCCACCGTCATCTTAGCATCCAGCCTCAAGAAAGTCCGGAAGTGTTTTTTCCCGGCCAGCCAGGCCACATGGTTCAACGGTTGAAGGTGAGTGATTTTGTTGAGTTGCTGATTCGTTTTGGCAGGGTGTCATTCCATTCCAACCATCCGAGGGCTAGATTACCGACCAAATAAGTAAAAGCCGCCCACCAAAATTATTTTTTTTACTTTTTAGTGATATCTATTTTAACTCGCATTCATATTCTCAGCATTCATTTTATTTGATAGCCATATTTTAAGTAAGCGTATAACCAAAGTCCACCATATCAAAATTTCAGTTCAATCTGCTTCAAAATTGAGTTGTGAGATTTCATCCGAACAGCATACCTACATGCTCGTACAAACAATGCAAGCTAAATAAAAGCTTATATAAAAAATGAAACTTCAAAAGTAAACGAATCTAAAGATACGTATGTTTATGCTCCGTTTAGGCACATAATTTGATACTCGCTAGGAAATCAAAACCTATAGATATACCTGTAGATAAAAAAACTTTATTTTTCTCAAAGATGGATGATTATCTCGGACCAAAGTACTCATCATTATCAAGACAAATCAAGCGATCTCGAACTCGATGGGGTTGTGTCGTTTTATTGTGGAGTACAGACCTATTTCCACTTTCCAACTCCATCATAAAAACCTAGTAATCATATGGGATCAAAGTACTCGTTAATACGAATCAAACGAGCACTAATTCGATTGGTTTGTGTCGTTTTATTGCGGAGTTCCTGTGGCCACCTTCCAGCTCCATCATCAGACCCTAGTAACCATATAGGACCAAAGTACTCATCAGAGAACAGATGGTCGTTAGGGCCGAAAGGTTCTGGAGTGGCGACCGCGTACCGGAAGACGCAGCGATGGAAGGCCTTCTACAGGGTGGACCGATGACTTGGTGAATGTTGAGGGAATCCGATAGATGCGAGACGCACAGGATCGTTCATTGTGGTGACACTTGGGGCAGGCCTATGTCCAACAGATGGAAGTATATCGGCTGAAAAGATGATGATGACTCGTCAATACAAATCAAACGAGCACAAATTTAATTAGGTTGTGTCGTTTTATTGCGGAGTTCCTATGGCCACCTTCCAGCTCCATCATCAGACCATGATAACTATATAGGATAAAAGTACTCGTCAATACAAATCAAACGAGCCCAAACTGGATGGGGTTGTGTCGTTCTATTGCGGCGTTCCCATGGCCACCTTCCAGCTCCATCATCAGTCCATAGTAACCATATAGGATTAAAGTAGGTCGGGACAGATCCATCCAAGGGGCCAATCATCCTCTAGAGTCAATTTTAATTTCTCTGTGAGTAGGAGCGCGAGGGCATTATCCACGCGCATGAGACTGAGTGAGACATATATTATGATATATTAATTTCTCTCTCTCTCTCTTTCACTCTTTCGCAGTTTACTCATATCAAATAAAAATTGCAGTCTGGTGAGCATATATATAAAAATCAAGCATGAGAATTTACGTGAAGTTATGTCATTATATTGGGAGCTTTAAAGCGATACGGCCCACGGAATGTGTCTGGGAGTATTGCCGACTTGATTTTAAAGATATTGCCTAAAATATACGTAAAAATCAGCTTGGAGAATTCACGTGAAGTAAGTAATGATTAATAATAATAATAATAATTTAATAATAAATCGTTTATTTATAACATAGGGCTCACTTACAATAAAGTTGATTAAATACTATAAAGAACACAGTTGCTTATTTGCCTGAACTAGGGTGAACCTGTGCTTCAGGCTAGACAGTGCTTAAATACAAAGAAAATAAATTAACACTAAATATGACTAATATAAGAACTAACTAAATCTACAGATATTGAGAGATACGGCGTGTTTTATTTACAAACAGTAAGTAGGTCTTCAGTCTCAGTATAAGATATGCTTAGGAAATATTGAAGAATCATCTTTTTACAAATACATATTTTGAGATTGATGATTGTATGTACCTTGATTACCTGATACCTGAAAATTGGCCGTCTAAGCAAGCTAGCAGGTAGGCAAGCGTTCTTAGTAAATACTAACAGTACTCAATCGTCCACATTTCGTTCGTCAGAAAATACGTGACGTCCCGCGGCCCTGGGATCTTAGACTATAAGGTTCTTCTATTAGTAAACAGTGATCAAGTTCTAATCAACCTTAATTATTGAACCAATGTTGACTACATCAGATTTCATTTTATCTTAATTATTACCCAAGTCGTTAGACTTTTTAGACAGACTCTATGGCTATATATAGACAACTAACTTTTGCCCGCGGGTTCGCTCGCGTCCATAAAATATAGCCTATGTCACTCAGGAATGTTTTCTATGTGTGAAAAAATTTTAGCAATCGGACCAGTACTTACAGAGCCTCCTACGAACAAAAAACAAACTTTACCTCTTTATAATAATATAGTGTAGATATAAATAAAACTTTACTAGCTATTAATTAAATAACCTGCCTGCTTAGTCATTTTATCAATTTAAGAATGAATTTCTGATAAAAAACGACATTCCTCGTATATTGATTTCGTTATTTAAAATCTATAAAGATACATACTAATATCATAAAGCATTAATCTCAAGAATTACTGGTTGGAATAATGTTATTGCATTAACCTTCTTCAATAAATGGCTATCTAACACTGAAAGAATATTTTAAATTGGACAGGAGTTCCTGAAACTAGCACGTTCAAACAAACAAACTCTTCAGTTTTTTAATACTATATTTTATTAATATATAGTAGATATAAGTATAGATTTAATGGCTTGGGCCATTTTTTCAGCTTGTATATCTATATGTCACCGGCCAAACTCGATTCGAGGATTAACTAATTTCACCTATGCCATACCGGTTTTTTCTACACGCGCGGGAGATCCGCTCCGCTCCGCTACATATACTCATCTATTAAATTTATTTCTTTCCAACACACTTAATCGAAAACCCGCTCTTATCCCACCGCTTTTAGGCACGCAAAACAGACAATTGTCTGTTTTCCACACTAGTGCAGAAAAGTGAGTGTGCTTTAACCGCCACATTATTACATTTAGCGTATCGGGTTGGGCGCGCGTCAACCACCACGAGGCCCGCGTCGACCACAGTGTGTTGAAAAAGGTCGTTTGATACAGGTGCTTTGTCACTGTAGCCCTCGGCTCCATAACACACTCGCCTACGGCGGGTCGCAATTATAAACTTTCTGCACTTGTATCAAAATGTACTGTATTCATTAAGTTGTTTATAAGTGTATTGTAGTTACATTCTGATGTAAATAAATAACTGCTGTAACCATAACATTTTTATTTAGGTATTACTTGTAATTTTTTTCAGAAATTTGAAATATTTTTAAGTTGCAGTTAAAACAGGAAACGATGTTTAAGAGCAGTCAAACTAGTTTAGTCAGATTCTAAGCTTCAGTGTGCTTATTAGATCGTATGAGGACGCATTCTTTGACATCATCAATATAACCTGTTTGGGAATTTTTATTTTCTCGGCGTCTACAGCCTAGTATTACACAACATATTCTTTGCATGTCCATAATTTAACGGCTACTTTGCATGTAACATGCATGTGTTAGATATAATGACGAACTTCATTATATCTAACGATTATATCTGACGTAGTTAAATCATGTATTTTAATATTTCACGAATACTGTTTGTTGTATTTTATACACTGGTAACATTTATGAAGTTTAAATCAAATATAGAAGTACCTACTAGGGCAAATATTACTGTGTGTATAAATGTTAGAGTTTGACCATCGAAAGAAGACAACGAATTATTTATCAAACGTTATGTATGGCAGCATTTTAAAACTTAAGAATTGTCAAAATTGATTTCCTGACGTTTCGTACATATATCATTGTTTGTTTACACACGTAGACCAGGGTCGATAATTTTTAAAACCAAATAAAATAATAGTAGGATGAAACCCATTAGAAAAGGAGGAGAATATTATAAAAATGAAAGGAAAAATAATTTACGGCGATCTGAGGTCGGGAAGGGGATGGGGGTGAGCTTATAAGGGTAAAAAACGGTTTTTCTCGATTTCCGGCAAAACTAAAAGTCCTATTGAAAAAAGTCAAACGGCAAAGTTGTAGGTAATAAAAAGATCTAAAACTTTTGTATTTACACTTTTTTCACATAACCTCAAAATTTATGTGAAAAATTCAAAAAACCAAGTTTTTGGTTTTTTATTTTTATCTTTTTCAAACAATTTTTTTTTTTCACGAAATTTTGTGAAAACTTGCCTTTTTATGTCCCAAATACGCTGTAATTTATTTGATTAGAAATATTTATTTTTTCACCTTATTTTGAATTAATATCGAAAAAGCACCCTAATTTTCAATCGAAAATTCACCCGTCAAAATATCAGCTTTTTTCAAAAAGTTGGTACGTTTTCTGTTCGTTGAAATCTCTACTTTCCGATGGTGAAAAAAAAGTATATGTTACCTTAGTAAATCTTCTCAGAAAATGCAAAAAATCGAAAAAAACTCGAATTCGAAATTTTTTTTTTTATTATTATATACAATTTTGAGCTATTTATTAAAATTTACACTTTAATTACTCGAAAAACGTAAGATTACATGTTACATTGATAAAAAAAAATTGCAAATCTAAATATACTACTATAATTAACAAACAAATAATAAGTTAATAAAATTAATATTTAATAAGACATCTACAATATTTGGAGAAAGTAGTCGAATCTTCTTTAAATTATATGCGTAGATGCCTATTTATAACTATTTTTTGATAACTTATTTAGCTGAGTGACCTACGAAAAATTTTAGCCCATCAAAAGGTATTTCATAGAGAAGTGGGGAAGGGGCTAGGCGGGTCTGGGTCTTACTACATACATACCTACTATTTCGTAGCAGCTGTAACAACCGTTAGCCTAGCCAGTATTCGAAATACAGTACAGTATACAACATCGTTTATAAAAATACACGTGCACGCTGAGTTTCTTTAAGAAAATTGTGACAAGTTTACTTAAAAAAAAAACTAACAAGATTAAAACAAGATTAAAAAATAATAATCTCCTTTATTTTGCACAAACAAATTTAGTTACTCCCATGAAAAAAAAATGTATTTCAAAATACATAAAAAATATATTAAAAATCTATAACGTAAATATATTTGAAATGTATAAAATATATATGAAAATCGGCCAAAAGTTAGTTATTAAAAATATATTTACGATAAATATTTTATATATATTTATATATTTTTTATAGATTTTTAATATATTTTTGATGTATTTTGAAATTTTTTTTTCATGGGAGTAACTAAATTTGTTTGTGCAAAATAAAGGAGATTATTATTTTTTAATCTTGTTTTAATCTTGTTAGTTTTTTTTTTTTTAAGTAAACTTGTCACAATTTTCTTAAAGAAACTCAGCGTGCACGTGTATTTTTATAAACGATGTTGTATACTGTACTGTATTTCGAATACTGGCTAGGCTAACGGTTGTTACAGCTGCTACGAAATAGTAGGTATGTATGTAGAGACCCAGACCCGCCTAGCCCATTCCCCACTTCTCTATGAAATACCTTTTGATGGGCTAAAATTTTTCGTAGGTCACTCATGTATATAAGTTATCAAAAAATAGTTATAAATAGGCATCTACGCATATAATTTAAAGAAGATTCGACTACTTTCTCCAAATATTGTAGATGTCTTATTAAATATTAATTTTATTAACTTATTATTTGTTTGTTAATTATAGTAGTATATTTTGATTTGCATTTTTTTTTTTATCAATGTAACATGTAATCTTACGTTTTTCGAGTAATTAAAGTGTAAATTTTAATAAATAGCTCAAAATTGTATATAATAATTTAAAAAAAAAAATTCGAATTCGAGTTTTTTTCGATTTTTTGCATTTTCTGAGAAGATTTACTAAGGTAACATATACTTTTTTTTCACCATCGGAAAGTAGAGATTTCAACGAACAGAAAACGTACCAACTTTTTGAAAAAAGCTGATATTTTGACGGGTGAATTTTCGATTGAAAATTAGGGTGCTTTTTAAAATATTAATTCAAAATAAGGTGAAAACATAAATATTTCTAATCAAATAAATTACAGCGTATTTGGGACATAAAAAGGCAAGTTTTCACAAAATTTCGTGAAAAAAAAAAAATTTCGTGAAAAAAGATAAAAATAAAAAACCAAAAACTTGGTTTTTTGAATTTTTCACATAAATTTTGAGGTTATGTGAAAAAAGTGTAAATACAAAAGTTTTAGATCTTTTTATTACCTACAACTTTGCCGTTTGACTTTTTTCCATAGGACTTTTAGTTTTGCCGGAAATCGAGAAAAACCGTTTTTTACCCTTAAAAGCTCACCCCCATCCCCTTCCCGACCTCATATCGCCCGTAAATTATTTTTCCTTTCATTTTTATAATATTCTTCTCCTTTTCTAATGGGTTTCATTCTACTATTATTTTTTTTCACTTTTTATTATTTTTAAAGGCTTCTACCCTGGTCTAACGTGCATCTGATTATACTCATTTTGCTTAAAATAATGCCATAAACAATCACTAGTTCGATGGAAAGGCTACTATTTAATATGGTGGACAAATTTTAAGACGCAAAAAGTGAATAAAATTAAAAACATATAGATAAAATGCGACGGTTGGATACAATAATATCATATCTAGGTTAGTTTTTTAATTACTATTATAAAAACTTGATACTTTTTGACTATTTAATAATTGTAATATTACTCACACGGTGAATTATACTTTTCAGGAGGTTTCGACAATGAGTAGACGAAACTCCTAATAATGAAAATAGTAAAGGACATGGAAAGTTTCGTATACGCGCTATTCAGCAAAGTAGCGGCGGACATTTGAACGATATTATATTCCATACATAATGACATCAATCGGCCATCCAAATTAATAAAAAAAATCGATAACACACAATTTATTTTATTCAAATTTAAAGATTCCAGGGAAGTGTTTATTGAAAGACCCACTGGCTCCACAAATGATTGGACCTGTGCTTTGATTCGACATGACATTCGATGTTGTCCTGGTGTGAAGCGCCGTCAGTGCCGGATTAAACCGACGCGGAGTCTATTGCTAATTCGACCAAGGGGCCACTTACTACTAATCAATTAATTTAGTAGTAAGATACTAATTAATTTAGTACTTTTGGAAAACCCAGATGATCGTTTTTTGCATACCCCGAATGATTAGAATTGTGCTTAGGACGTTTTAGGTTTTCTTCTGACAAGTAATACAGAATTAAGGAGTCTTTTCGATGATGATGGCGAAACCTTCATGAATTTATACAGAAAAGCTGTACAGTTAAGATTTACTAATAGGATGTAACATTTATTTTTCTTTGAAAAGGTCAGATTTAGCCAATTTTTAATTGGAGTAATCTTTCTGAGAGATTGATCTCATCAACATGCCAACATCAATAGTCATCATCATTTCAGCTGAAAGGCTTGCTAGACAAAAGTTTTTCCTATGTCACCACAACGGCCGATCCTGTTTATCACGCCTCCATCGAATTCTCGTGAACCTTACTAAATAAAAGGTTATCGGTACCCTTGTTGCGAGGCCTTTCTACCTTACAACGTCTTCAGGTATCCGGTCGCCATTCCAGAACATTTCGGCCCCATCGATCATCTGTTCTACGAGCAATGTACCCAACTTACTGCCACAAAAGCTTATCTTCCTCTCCATTGTTCTTTGTGTTACTTAAAACCATCTGTTGAGGCGCATTGTGAACGACCACGTTTCAGAGCCAAATTAATATTACATTGCCTGTGCGTAGTAACACGCACAGGCAACGTAATATTTACATAGACACACAAAATATGTAATTCCCTAAAAACCTTGTTTAAGCTTATACTTGGTAGGGTTATTAAGATTAAGCTTAACCTACACATATTAAAATTAAGTGGTTTTAGCTAGCGCTGCTAAAAGCTACTGGCTAAAGCTACCCTTTCTAAAATAAGCTTGAACAAGGCTTTTATTCACCAATAACTCCGTGGATTTTAAGATCACTTGCGTAAAAAGTACGATGATGGGATAAATTCTAAGAGATCTTCTATTCTTTAGTTTGCTTGCAGGAAAGTCTGAAGTAAAGTGACTCAGTGACAGCTGTATTTAGGCTTCACACAGTACCAATATTTTGACTAGTTTTTTTTTATGTTCAAAAATGCGGGATCCCTGAACGCGTGGGGCCCCAAAATGGGGGGTCTGTAACATTTGCTACTCTTGCTACATGGCTAATCCGCCACTGAGTGCCATCTAACCTTTGCATGAATGTCCAGTTTCCTAGCAGCTACAGTAGCTTTGTGCTCAATGAACTGCCCAAAGTTTAGGGAAATTTCAACTCCCAAGAGCTGAAGGCGGTCGATACACTCCAAGGATACATTCTAAAAAGCAGGAGCCAAGGAGATCAGGCTGCTTTTGGCAGTGAACGGACATGCTTGAGTTTTGGCGGCATTGAATATCGCAGCTAAATAAGCAAGCAGTACACGTTTAATTGTTAAATAAACATGCATCATATATATATATCGCATACTTATTATTTTCATAAATATTCAAACGTATCAACTCCGTTTAAATAGCGTACAGCTAGGGTGAACAGCTTCAATTTTTTTTAATACGGCCTCCTTTTTGTTTTGCCATCTTTCGTTGGTCAGAGTTCTAAACGCTAAACTTATTAAAATACGTATTGGTGATAATTCTGTAAATTATTACGTAATTATTGTTGATAATTAAGATGTCTTGCATTTTGTATTACTACCTTAAGTTATTGAAGTCGATTGGTACAGTACTGTCAGTCTTTTTTTATGTTGTGAAATAAGAACTAAGAAATACAAATCAAAATTATTTAAATAGTCTTATTCAGTTTTAAAGTTGTTTGACTATATAACAATTGTTATTAAAGGCTAATAAATTAAGTTGAAATTATGGTTTGTGGTTTGTGGAAAATGACGGTATATTGAACAAGTATTTGATGTTTAGTGTCAAACCCCTACCGGTCGATACTTTATAGTATAAATGGGGTGTATTTCTAGTGGAACCAACCACTTGTGATCCAGCGATAATGACCACCAAAGTTCATGTAAGTTATTTAATATGATGTCTTAATTGTTGCTAATAGTTGTATTGGTTCTGTGTAAGTATGTGTCATACTGTGGCTTTGTTTCTAATAATTATGCGTTATGCTATGCTTACTAGAGTCTGTCTAAGAAGTCAGACGACTTGGGTAATTATTAGGATTTAATGAAATCTGATGTAGTCAACACTGTTTAAATCAAGGTTGATTAAGAATATTGATCATTGTTTACTAACAGAAGAACCTTATAAAAAGTATCGAATATACGTATTTTTTAAATGATAACATATTTTACAAAATTCCCAAGTCGGTTAATTTTTTAGACAGACTATATTATTAAATGGCCCAAGACATAGAACATAGAATTACTTGTAGATGTTATTCTGATAAACCATGATTAATGTTGTTGTAAAATGTGTCTATAAAATACTGAATCTGAGCTTCCGAGGTATTTCTTGGCCGTTCTTCACCTCGAAGACCTAGTTTCTGAACGAGCCAGTAGTTTATTCGATTAGCTGACAAGCCTATTTGAAATAAATACTTAGTCTTGTCTTTCTGTGCTTTTTTCATAAAACCCTTTCCGTACACACTTTGATACACAGTCCATAACCGCTATCCATGTTGACATTCTAGTAGTACGATTCATAGGTACATATAAATATAAAAATCAATATAGTTTCCCTTTTTATTTCTAACACATGCATCTTTGAAGAATGGCAATAAAAGAGTGGAAGGGTCAACTTATTAAAACAAAGCTCATTTTCAAGATCAATACATAAGTAATGTGCTTAAGACAATGATGATTATAAATGTAAATGGATCGGAAAGTAAGGGAAGACCAGAGAACTCTGTCTGACTACGTGAATGCCATGAGAACAAAGGATTTGGAGGCGTGGCCCACTCGAGGCGTTCGACGCAAGAGAATCGAAACGAAACGGTCATAACTTGACTAGGGGCGCAGCTCCATTTGTTTCCTACACTGTAGTCAGATTCTACTTATATAACAAAATGTTTCGTAGAATCCCTAACTGGTTTTGAACATCTCACTATTTTTAGAACGGGCTTGAAATCTATTTTTTTTTTTTTTAGTTAATTAGATAATTATACGTAATTTTTGGTAGAATCATCTCAGCGTTGATTTGTTGGATCCGTTTGTCATGATAATTTTGGTCATTTGTGTGTATTTTTTAAAAGTATATATTTATACAGGAATTTATTTTTGTTTTAATTTTATATTCATTAGTTTACATTTAAATTGCTTCGCCCTAAGGTCGACTGGGAGAAAATCCCTAAGGCATTAAGTCCGCCTTTGTACAATGTTTACTAGTAGGTACATAAAGATTTGATAAATAAAATATTATTTTTTTTTACTCAAGGCCGCCCACAAAGTGGATCGATGATCTGGTGAGGGTCACGGAATTCCGACGGATGCGAGACGCAAGGACCGGCCGTTATGGCGACACTATGGGGCCCTATGTCCAACAATGGACAACTTTCAACTGAAATGATGATGATGGTGATGAAAAGTGCGAGTACCTACTTCACACACACACTTGCAGACATGCACATACTTGAGTATGTGGTAATATCTATCTGGTAACATTAGATACTGGGAATTTGAACAGTTTTTTTTTAATTAGTTCAATGAAGTGTTACAAAACTATAACGCATTAAGTTACATAATAAGGCGAAATCGGCCCTTTTTTATCCGACAACTGCGTCAGAAGGAAGCTTATTTTATTATTATTATTGACTAGCTGATCCGGCGAATTTCGTACAGCCTAACACTCAATGAATCAAATATAGTATATCTTTCGATATAGTCAACCGATTTCGATGAAACAAAGCCTAAGTAATATATCAAGTTTACACAATTTTAATATATAAAAGTTATCTACATCGATATCGTACATTTTACGTGATGAGCGCACAACTAAAAACTGTACAGGTTTATTATATGTATAGATAGGCTCGCGTTTGATCACTATCTCATCTGGTGGTTAAGCGATACTTTTAAAATTAAGTGGTTGGAACTTTTTTACCGATCAAACTTGAGCTCGACCTCGAGCTCAAGTTTGATCGGTAAAAAAGTTTAGAGTAGATAGAGCAGTGGTGGCTGAAGTGGTAATAGCCCCAACTTACGCTTTACTTGTCGTACCCATGAACTACATAGTTGTAGGTCATGGGATCGAACCCAGCCAGGCGCATTACTTTTTGTAATTTATTTCGTTACCACTGCTCTCAAAACGGTGAAGGAAAACATCGTGAAGAAACCGGCATGCCTAGAACCAAAAATTCGAAGACATGTGACATCGCCAACTTTTTCAGCATCATCATCATCAGCCTTTTTAATGTTCTCCCTGCTGGGACTAAGGCCACTTCTCAAAGAGAGGGAATGGGCCGTAATCCACCACGCGGGCCCAGATGATGATGATGAAAAAGTTTACTAACTAAAACACCACTGTGTCTTTCAGTTGCCCTTTGCGTTTTTGGACCACGGGTTTCCTATTCAGAATTTTCTCGTGACCCTATCGGGCATCGGTTCTACTGAGCCCTTATGGTTTTGCTGACATTTCTTCGAGGCGCGCGTGAGACGCTACGTGATGTCGCTCGATCCAGACGGCAAGCTATCCATTGCTCGTTTTGTGCAAGTCCACGCCTGCGGTAGTCGAGGATCGCTCTTTGATTCCTGATGCCCAAGGCATCTCGTATTGCGGCGGCTAGGGCGTAAGGAAGCCCGTTCCTTCAGTGCTGCAGCGGTCGTATCCTACACTAGCACTCCACAAAATAGATAGGTACAGAAGTCAATCTACATACAAAGCGCGCTCGCGCAACACACACATAGACACCGCTCACGGACACGATATCTCGGAGCGCCTCGGACCACTCGTCGAACAGTTCCAGTTCAAACGCTCACGCTGGTGTGCGTCCAACGAGTGTAGGTATAAAAAGTGGATTACATACATGAGATTGTCTTCTGTACCTATCTATTTTGTGTCACTGGCTAGCAGTACTGCTTTGCAGAAGGAAGCGCCCGCATTTCATTCCCTCTCCTACCGGATCATGACCTGAACCAGGGCCCGGTGCGAGAGGTCGTCGCCGCCGATCGCCTTTATTGTTCCACCGTGTCCTCTGTACGGTTCGCATAATAGCAACAACCGGGCGTTTCTTCCACCTGAAACCGGAATCAGAACTTCCCGAACTTACCATATTTGGTGAGGACCTGGACATGTGGAAGGTGAGGACGCTATATCACCTCGCCACCCACTTTTAAAAAAAAAGAATTACCACAATGATATTTGCGAGCCCAGCAATTCATAAATAGGCGGCCGCTAAGTTTAAAAAGAAAATCTGTATTTACCAAAGACTACGTGTTAAGATAACATTTTTATCTTATTAAAAACTTTAAAATCAAAAAGAATTCATTCAAATATATATTTTTTTAAACAAAGAACATACCTCTTTATTCAAGATCTTGATATGGAATTAGAGTAACAAGATGTTGAATAAATTGAAACTGATACAACCTACAAGACTTCTTAATTCAAAAAAGTTGGTAGTCCCTGTTCAAAAACAAATGAAGTCGGTTGGTAAGTTGTGTTTTTAAATAGTATCATTGAACTTCGAACATGATCTTCTGTGGTCAGCGAAGAATGCGGCGGTCCTTTAATGAGCGTAGGAACCTTGACACAAAAATTAAGTTACGACGAGATTAAATTACCCGTATACGAGGCAACCAGCATGAACAAACGCATGCAGGAATTATGTAAATGCTTTTTTAAGGTAAGACTTCATGCAATGACTACTCCAGTTCTAGGGCAGAGCGTGAGGGCGCTGGCCGTGCCAAATTTTTACTGACTGGATTCAACGTTTAAAACATTTTATTTCAAATAAACCATTTACAGGCACTTTTGAAATGTCAAGAAGTTAGTCAGTCAGAATAATGATTCTAATTGGTCATTCCAAAGCGTAGATCTTTCATAAATCATAGATAAACATGTTTTCTATAAATCTATGGTAGATCTTTATGGAAAAGAGTGTGCAAGAAACTCCATGGACACTCTTTTCAATCATCATCATCATCATATCAGCCGAAAGACGTCCACTGTTGGACATAGGCCTCCCCCAAGCGTCGCCACAATGACCGGTCCTGTGCGTCACGCATCTATCGGATTCCCGCGACCCTGACCAGGTCGTCGGTCCACTTTTTAATCATGGTATGTATTAGAAATATTTCGGTTACACGTTTCTTGTGGCTGCTATTATGTGAGAACACAGGATAATCTCTTACAGACCATCTTAAGATGGACTGAATGAAAGGTGATAGATTTGGGGTGGTCATTGTACAAAAAAAAAAAAATTACACTTAATAATAAAAATACATTAAAATATCAAAGAATAGGTATACTGATAAATATGAAATATAAAAATTCCAATTCCTCTTGAGTATGTATTCTGTGTATTCTTTTCATATTTTAATGGGTGCCCGGCAATTTTGGAATATTTTTTAACAAGAGTAAAGTCGGGTCCGCTGCGCCGTGTTTTCGTGTTAGCTAACATGCTAACATTGTTCGTTGTTCGAATAGGGGCGTGGTCTAACAATTTTGTTAGGAAAAACACGCTAACATGTTAGCCGTCTCGAATGGATAACATCCCCCGCGTTCGCCTGCGGGGGGGTGAGGTCATTCATTTCATGTTAGCGTTCGCCGGATGAATACGTTTCGCGGTTCAGTGATGGATTGGAATAAAGAAAGCATTTTATTGTTTATAAAATTAATTCGAGAAGGACTAGTGCTTTGGGATGTTACATGTAGTTCTTGCCGCTGTACCTATATCAGGTAAAATTAATGACAGAAGCTCTTCAAAATCGCTTTCCGAGCAACGAAAAAAATTTTTAAACCAAATCTGTTATCAATTTTCAGCTCTTAATATAAGTTAAAACAACGAGACCGTAGCTAAGGTCGAACACGGAATCTGTTTCTATTTCTTCGTCTAAGAATTAAGTCCACAATTGCCAAAACGGCTTCGTCGGAACCCATTTTTGAAATAAAACAAAACACGGAAACAAAACACGATCAAATTGGCGCAGCAGACTAGCGGTTTTACGAACATATTTTTCTAACATGTTTTGTTAGAATATTGGCGCAGCGGACCCGGCTTAATACGCAGCTATTGTTTTTAATTTAAGTTTTATAAAACTAACACATAAATAATTCTAAAAACAAATGGTAAAACGGCATAAGAAGAGTAACTTTATGCGTTGGTAGTTATTGCGTAACATTTTAGTCTAACGTTGAAATTGTTATGCAATATACACGCCACAGAGGCATAGAGCCTAATGTTCACCATAGGTAATTAAACTGTGCAAGATTTTTTTTTATAGGAGACGAGTTTTTTTTTTAATAACTTATGAACGAATGGCATGTTTGACTGTGGGCTGAGAAAAATTCTTGATAGATTCAACAACACATCACACACACACACAACACATCACATCGACATCGATCATCGATCTACATCGATTGGCATCTATTCTAATATCTACTAAATTCACCCGCGAGAAAGTAGAAAATTATCCCAAAGGGAACATAATCACTCAAATCTGTATGGTTCTTTCTTCAAAAGACCATCTCAGACTAATCTGCATGGTTCTCATGTGATTTGACCATTACATATTTACTGTATGGACCTTAAAAGAGACCTTGACCCCTGAGTTGGTTTCGGTGTTTCTTCTTAGGGTAGTCAGCTAGGAAACACCGGCCTCATCTAGCTTAAACTGACGAAAAAAAAATTTGACTTTTAAAAGTGTTTTTGTAGTATCGAAGTGTGGTATGTTTTTTTGCGACATTAACGGCCGTATCATTTTTATTCGTCAACTTAAATGTTTGATTTTTTTCACAGCTTCTAGGGACTGTAGACTTGAGTATTTGGTTTTAATTTCAACTCAATACCTTCACGCGTTCCCGAGATAAGGGTCTTGAAGACGGACGGACGAACGGACAACGAAATGATCCTATAAGGGTTTCGTTTTTTTTCCTTTTCAGGTACAGAACCCTAAAAACAACTTTCAAACACGATCTCAGAAACTTTGAAATTTTTGTTTAAGTAAATATATAATTATGTTTTATCTAAATTGTTACTGAGCAATAATTTTACTTTGAAATCATTAGTACTACCAAAATATCTTTATAATTCTTCCACGGCATTAATATACCATCGAACTCATAAATTCATGATGGCGGTCCACAGTGACGTCAGAGATACAATCGCGGTCAAATGTGGCTGCTTTACCCTTTAGTAAAGGCAACCACACATCAGTGTGACTGGCCTGTTGGTCTATAGTGGTTATTGGCACCCAGGACAAATGTTTGTGTGATGAGCATGATTAATTGTTCTGTATCTGGGTGTAATATACAACCTTTCAATCGTGTAAATTGAGAGACAATGGGTGCGTGAACGCTGGCGTTCGCTTGAGGATTCATGAATATAAGTATGTTTATCAGTTGTCTAGTACTCATAACACAAGTTTGGGACTAGACAGCGTTGTGTGATAGTTGTAGATTATATTATTATACTATATTAGTGGTGCCTGGACATTTTTTTAAAGGTGGAAAATCGTCCAATGACTTCTCATATTGTAGGGTGGATCTGGAGAGCGCGTCAGACTTTTAGGAACCGACTAAAACCACACTTATGTTCCTTTTTGCCTACCGTTCTAGGAATCTAGGTTTCCCTTTCGTTGGACGGCGAGCTACTCGTTGCTCGTCGTCCGCAAGCCCACGCCTACGGACGTGGAATTTGACATAGCGCCTTTGTTCCGCAGCAATAAGAGTTATTGTCGTATACATGTAGTATTGTAGTTAACTGTAAAGTCTTGTACTATTACTTATTCTGTGCCTGTAGGTACCTACGAACACGTGCGCAAGAGTGGCGATTGTAGCCTTACATTCCTGATTGATTGAAATATTTCTACTAGAAGGAATGATTGCTATGAGAATTGATTTGATTGGTTGTTCGGTTATTGTCGATAGATTTGTCCACATAATTTATGGGTTATGGCGACTTCGTTCCGAATTTAGACGACCTTGGTTTCAACCATTTGTCTTTACGAACGACTAGTATTTCCCTCAGCTTCGGTTGCGTTATCCCAGCGTGTTTTTTTGGGATTAAAAGAATAAGGTAATCAATGATAGTGTATAGCTTCTTATTAGTAAGATAATTTTGATGATCAGGACAGCGCGCGCCGTCGACGACTTTGGATCAGTCCGGACAGTTACTGGACGGTCGGACAGCAAGCTACCCATTGCTCGGCGTCCGCAAACCTGCGCCTACTGTGGCCGGAAATCGGGATCGCAATCCTGGCGGTGACTGGGACGTGATCGCCGTTGCCTGATGCGATCGGCCTCCTCCTTTGATAGCATTACTGCTTCGCAGAAGGAGACGACCGCCTGCCACTCCTCCTCGCTCCGGACCATGGCTTGTACCAAGGACGGGCGCGAGAGATCGCCGCCGCCGATCATCCCCACAAGGACACGGCGATGCTTTGCCCAAGCGGGGCACACCTCCACCGTGTGCTCCACCGTGTCCTCCGGGCGTTCCACACAGTAGCGACACCCGGGCGTCACTTCCGCGCGAATCCGGTGCAGGTACCTCCCGAATTTACCATGTCCGGTGAAAACCTGCGTCATGCGAAAGGTGAGGACGCCGTGAGGTCTTTCTAGCCATGCCTCAAACAGGGACTAATCGCCATAATTATGGCGTGCCCAGCACTGGGTTGCGATAGTCGTTGACGCCATTTCACCATGAGATCCCGCCGGAGCTCTGTCCGCCATGCCGTGACCTGTCTCGGCAGCGGATTATTGACTAGCTGATCCGGCGAATTTCGTACCGTCTAACACTCAATGAATCAAATAAAGTATATCTTTCGATAAAGTCAACCGATTTCGATGAAACAAAGCCTAAGTAATACATCAAGTTTACACAATTTTAATATATAAAAGTTATCTACATCGATATCGTACATTTTACGTGATGAGCGCACAACTAAAAACTGTACAAGTTTATTATATGTATAGATAGGCTCGCGTTTGATCACTATCTCATCTGGTGGTTAAGCGATACTTTTAAAATTAAGTGGTTGGAACTTTTTTACCGATCAAACTTGAGCTCGACCTCGAGCTCAAGTTTGAGAGATGCCAGAACTCTGTCCGCCATTCCACGACCTGTCGTGCCAGCGGACTTTTGCCTCGGCAGAGCATCTCCACGCGCAAATTGTGCATGCGAGCAGGAACTGTTGCCTCCAGATCCTATGGTGGCAGGCCAGCGAGGAGGCTCGCCTCTTCACGGGAAACCGTGCTGTGTCCCCGCACCATCTGTATTGCCATGATCCTATAGCATGCGTTCAGTTGGGCCCTCGGTTGCTTTCGCAGCGACGGCGCACACACTGGCGCCCCATAAAGGGTCATGGACTGAACAATTCCTCCGTATAGAGCCTCCGGCAGAAAGCGTCTGGACCTCCAGGTTGGGCAGGAGCCGCTTGAGAGCAGCCCCAGTCCGGTTCAATTTGGGCTCTGGCTCCCAATCAGAATTGCTTGTCAGAATTGCTCCTCAAAATTCCACCAAACGAAGTAGGTTTCGATTTCATCGAGTGGCAAAATGTACTCCTAAATTTAGCATAAACAACCGATCTTTAGGTTACGTTGACTCAGAAGTTTGATTTTTTCACTGCTATTTGTGAAAGAAGACCTGAGTATTTCATTTTGGCTTCATACCTCCCCACGTTCTACAGCACCAAAAATACCTAAGATGCCAGTGTCGCTATAGTATTATAAGTAAACAACTTTTAAAATAGCTATAAATATAAGTTTTTTTACAAACGAAGCAAGTGAAGAGAGTTTATTATGGGAATCCTGCTGAGTTCAGTCATAAGATGAGACTGAAGGAAATAGAGAAAATAATGCAGGAATACATTCCAGGACACAAAAGAATAAAAATTCGTACAAAGGTATCACACCTTACAACACTTCCCTATAAACTACGTTGGTAGTTATGCTGCCAGGAGCCAAAATGTAAAGAGTATCAGAACTGGTGACGCGGGAGCAAGCGACGTACAGTTGCCCGTGTGAGAAGCACCTCGTCCTGAGGTCGACACCCGCTGCCCTCAGTGTCTGCCCCTGTGACTTATTGATGGTTATCGCAAAGCAAACACTCACGGGGAACTGTACGCGCTTGAACTGGAACGGGAAGTTGTGAGGTATGAGGGGAATGCGTGGTATAAATACTGGCTCGCCGACGCCACAACCCGTAATAATTTCCGCCTCAATGGTGTGTCTGTGGAGCGAGATGATTTTAAGGCGGGTCCTGTTACACAACTTCGGAGGAGATAGGTTCCGAAGAAGCGTAATCGGGACACCGACCTTCAGCTTGATGGTATGCGCTAGAAGTCCACTTGCTAACAGGGAGTTCAGAAATTCCACGAGATAATGTGTGGCGTCATCTTGCTCGACAACAGTGTTTATTGAGGTGTAGACCACTTCATTCCCCTCAATTTCCGAGAGAATGCATTCGTTATTTGCTTCAGCCTGATCATTTTTGGGCGTCGGCGTTATCGCTCACACACCCAAGAAGCTGGTGCGGTATACGACTGATGTCCCCGTACACACAGCGAATGAGTTCTTCTAAGCTGGATACCACTCTACCGAGAGAATCTGGAAGCACCACCTGTCAGAGTGCCTTCGCCAAGACTTATAAGGACATCGGAGAATTCTTACAATGCACGTGCATTGCCGCCGAGCCGAGCTCTCATATTAATGGTCAAGCGCAACGTACGAACTCCTGACCATAACGAAGATCGTTTCAACGAAGCATTCACCTCGTCAGCCCTCGATCCCCGCGTCACCACGGGAAGTGTTTGCCGGAAATCGCCACTGAACAGAACTGTGACACCACCCATCAAATGTTCGTTTCTGCGGATGTCCTGCAGGGTTCTGTCCACGGCCTCAACTGCCTTCCTATTGGCCATCGTACACGTATCCCATACGATCAGAGAGCAATCCTTGAGCAAGTGTCCCTTATCGCTGATACGTGACACACCACAAACAGGCGTTTCGGCGCTCTCTAAATCGATGGGAATTTTAAACATGGCATGTGCTGTCTTGCCACCCGGAAGCAGTATGGCAGCAATTCCCGACGACGCTACAGCAATAGCAATTTTGCCTTGCCTCCTGACCTCAAATTGATGGCGTGGAGTATCCCACTTACCGCGCAGCCTGCGTAGCACGTCACCTTCTCGACGGTGACCAAAATTGGGATCCTCGCGGAGGCGAGCGTCAGTGACAGTCCCAGCCGCATGCGTCATCTGTTTGCCGTCATCTTGGTGTTTTGTGGAGTCGCGAACACCCCTTTGCTTGTCGTACGTGTAATATGAAGGCACCTCGTCATACGTAAGGGATTTCGCAAACTGATCAACTTCACAGAGCTGGAAAAATGTCACCATGTAATACTTAACACCGCATTTTTTTTTTAAATTGTCTTCCTCAACTCTACTCAAGATTTTGAGGGTTTTGTTGGAACTTGAATTTGTCAAAACGAACTCTAGGATACAACTTTTATGAAGAAAATGCACATAACATCACATCACCATCTATGAATTTTAAGAATAACTAACTACTAAGCTCGCCAACATGATCAAATTTAAATTATTAATTTTCAAAAAGTGTTAACATGTAACTTGATTTGATTTTTATGAAATCTCATAGATGGCGCTGCTTCAAAATTGTGTTTATACTACTAACATTCATTAAACTATGTTTCTCTGCCCAAGTTACTTAAATGGCGTAGTTTTTATAGTGTAAAGCTAGATAAGAGCAAGGCTTACTCAAAAACAATATTTAAATATGCATCGTTAGATTACACGCTATCACAGAATGCGTAAGAAAAATAAAGATTCACAGCTCCTCCCCCATAGGTGATAGCGTGATAATATGTAGCCTATGTGTTGACCCGACCTCTTAGTAATATTCATGCAAAATTTGAAGTAAATCCATGCAGTACTTTTTGAGTTTAGCCCGGACATACATACAGACAAACAGACAAAAATTCTAAAAACTATATTTTTGGCTTCGACATCGATTGTAGATCACGCCCCAAGAATTCTTTTAAAAAAATATTCAATGTATAGTTTTGACTTTCCTACGATTTTATTATATGTATAGATTGGAAATTTATTGCTCATCTTTACCTTAAATAAATACTTATTACAACTTTTTCAAGCATTTGTTAAGAACTTGGCCATTATTTTTAAAACTCAAAATTATTTATTTAACAAAGGCCATTGGGCACTTGTATAACGTCACAAGCTAGCGCTCGGTTCCAATTGGTCGTCTTTGGAGAAGAACTGGCAAGAAACTCCATGGTTTGATATCTACTCTTTTAAAAAAATTATTTATTCTACAATATTTCCATATTACAATATTGAGAGGAGAGTACAAATCGGTCAACTTTATATCCAAAAGTACAATAAAAATAGTAATCTATGAATCGATCGATCAATTATATTTTTATGTACTAGCATCTGCCATAGACTTCGCCCAATGTGAAGATCGATTCCAAGGAAATATTGGTTTCCGGAATAAAAAGTCGATTATTTCCTGGACATGTTCTCTCTTTTCTAAGTAGGAAATTATCAAAAAACTTCTCTCGCTCTGGGTGAAGCGAGGAGTGTCAGACTTTAACTGACTAAAACCCACCTGTATGCCTTCAGTTGCCCTTGGCGTTCGCCAAAAGCCACGGTAACTCTTTCAAACTACCCGGCAGGCTGACATGGAGTATCCATGTGTCGATTTTCATTCCAATCCCTTCACCTGTTACAGAGTGAAGGAGTAACAACGCACACATAGATACATTATGCCCGTACAAATTTTCGCTTTAAAAATATTAGTGTGATGTGTTTTTATGAAACGTTTTATATATCCTTTCAATCGTGAAAATTACAGACACAATAGAAAGACAATAGGTGCGCGAACGCCGGCGTTCGCTTGGGGTTTAATGAAATATTTAGGTTTTCTATTGAAATCACCTCAAACGTGGCTTCTTTAAAAAAACTGATTGTTTGGAAAAATCGACCGAATATTTTGGTTTTAAAGGTTACGGTTTGGTAAACTGAAGTAAACTATTTATATAAGTTTCTGCTTTTAGCTAGAACTTTGTTATCATAGCTGCAAACTTTAACGGGAAAAATAAGCATAGGAACTGTGCATGGTTATCAATGTTGATAAGCATGTAAAACAATGCATGCACTCATATTAGGCATATCTCTGCATATTTTTATGAAGCTGACCCGGTCAACTTCGTTCCGCCTAACAGTCAATAAATGTAGTATATCTTTCGATATAGTCAACCGATTGCGATGAAGCAATGCCTAAGTTACATCAAGTTACACATAATTTTAATGTATAAAACTTATTTACATCGATTTCGTACATTGTACGTGATGGCACAACATAAAACTTCTACAGATTTATTTTAAACATGTATAGATTGCGAGAAAAAAATACCAACACTTTTGTCACTTCAACATAAGTATATAAAATAATTAATAAAAACAAAATTTGACTAAATCCACTTCTAAAATTGTTTAAAAACTTTAAACAACATATCGTTGACGCATAATCTTAACGAAACAGTAAGACTGCTATTTTTCACAATTTTTCGCACGTCAACTTACTTACATACAAAATAATTAACTAAAAAAAAAGACTAAATTCACTTTTAAAATGGTTTAAAACATTTAAACAACATATCGTTGACGTAAAAAAGCTTTAACGAAGCAGTAAAACTGCTGTTTTTTCACAACTTTTCGAACGTCAATAAATAGTGCTTTGGTCACAACTCCGGTACAATACGCTCAATAGTCGGAAATTGATGTTTCAATACATGATCGTCGCGCCGCGATGCCCGTCAGTATGTCGTGCGCGTTAGAACGGACCAACTGAGCGATAGATACTGATGATTTGAATGATTTCTATGACCATGGTCGTAAAGTTTTTTATTAATTTTTGATCAATAAATTCAGTTGTTTGCGCTCCCGAATCATTAATGTTTCAATTAAGTATATTTTTTTTTGTATATTTAGTCTTCCCGTTCGATTATAATTTATGTGTCTTCAAGGCAAGAGTGAATAGGCTCTTAATAAACTAGTGCGCCTCACTGTCAACGATTGCATCACTGTTTACCATCAGGTGGGATCGCAGTCAAGCACCAGTTTATATCAATTTAAAAAAAAAATACAAGTCAATACCCTTAATAATTTGTATCTACATCTCTACACTTATGTAGGTAAAACATGTTAGGACTTTTTTTATGTAATACTATGCTTTGCAAACTATGTTTTTGCACTGCTAAGAGTCTGTCTAAAAAGTCAAACGGCTTCGGTTATTATTAAGGTAAAATTAAATTTGATGTAGTCAACACTGGTTCAATATTTAAGGTTGATTTAAGAGATCTTGATCATTATTTACTAATAGAAGAACCTTATAAAAAGTTTCGAATTAAATATTATACAAAATTCCGAAGTCATTTTTTAGACAGACTATACTCATGATTTGATAAATAAACTATCTACATATATCTTTATCACTTTCAGAATGAAACAAAAAAATACACTGGTCGGTGAAGAAACATTTTATTTTGTGCCGAATCGAGAACAAACATTATCACAATCACAAATGATCATGTTTGTTCTTCTTCTTCTTTTCGTGTCGATGTACTTATGTACTCTATTTTTTTTTCTGGTCAGTATTTGGCAACCTGTACAGCTCTGTTATTGGCCTGGTATAAATCCTGAAAAGTGCAGGTGGTTGTGCAGGATAGGCAGCATAGCAGGTGATGCCATGTCATATTCAGTGGCTCCTTACAGGCACTGTTTTTGATATGCCCCATTTGCATGGACATGGTCTGGACCATGTTTGTTGATTGAGAGTGATGTAGGGTGTAATGTAGCATTCATAATTTGTTTTTTCAATAAAATCCCATTGAAACTTAAAAATAGGTGTAGCGACATCTGTGTCACACAAGAACTAATCCTGCATCGCGCAATTAAAGTTCTCCGCGCGAACATAGAACAGCCTGAAATCATCTAACGGGCAGTTGCCCACCAGACATAACACCCGTCTGGTAGGAGGATCCTCTCTTTTCAATGGAGGTTTGTGAGACTTTACTCTCTGTTCCGCATACCTCCAAACAGGTACTTAGACAGTATACTTAGATTGTAATACCAACCACTTTTTTTAAAAAAGAGTAACCTTGGAGTTTCTTGCCGGTTCTTTTCCATAGGAAACGACCAATTTGGAACCGTGCACTAGCTTTTGACGTTTTATAAGTGCCCATGTAGGCCTTGTGAAATAAAATATTTTTGACTTTGACTTTGATACATAACAGATTAAATACGTAAGCAATGCACATATTATGCACTGCCCTTATTCTTTTCAGCTTTGAAAATGTTAATGGAACAACACCTGGGCCTCAAGTCTGCTATTACAATAGTGTCAGAATGGTCTATCATTGATGTCATAATTGTCGATTTTGAAAAGTTTGGTAATCTACTAATATAATGGCGTCATTATGACTTTCCAATGGTCAACCACTGACACTCCATTGAAAGAAGTGACATAGAATGGTAATCTCGTACATATTGACAAATGAATATTTGACGTTTGCGGTAATCTGCTAAAACTTTGACAGTTTATTTGATCAGTGTTTTACCATTAGAACGTTATTGTGCAGTTATTGGTTTTAATATGCTCGAAATTATCATTCTACCACAATTCTATTACAAGACCAGTGACCGATCAATGATCGATCATTATGAATTAGCAGATTACGAACTTTTAGCAAAATGACAATGGGATCGTGTTGGAATGACGAATTTATAAAAATAGCAGACTTGGGGCCCTGTTCTCTTTATTTGAGGCTCTCGTGTAAAAAATATTTGTCCCCCTGGATATTAAAACGTAGAATATGTTAAAAGAATACCTATTCATTAGCTATTATCCCAGTGAAAGTTCTGTCAAATTTTGTTCAATCGTTTCAAAGACGTAATTCTGTAGTTTGAAATCCCATTCCCACGGAAAAATTAAAAGTAAGTAGCTTTAGTTACTTCTTGTACAGTGCCATAACGGATCTTGAGAGGTTGCGCAGAAGTCAAATATTCAGTCTCTTCGTGGGGGCGGGGAGTGTCAGTGATTGGCTCGAGGAGTGTCAGTGATTGGCTCGCCACGCCATCGCGTCATAGATGTCACTCCTTTTTTGTTCCCTGCGTTGCTGCATGTATCTAACCGTTGTTAGATACATGCAGCAACGCAGGGAACACAGACGATTGGCTTGCCAATGTATGGAATGCGCAAAGTGATCCCCACTCTGGAATGCGCAAAGTGATCCCCACTCTGACGCCGAGCACTCAAGATCTGTTGTGCCTACTGTAACATTAGTTATCCGTCAGTAAAAGTTCCGTCAAAACAGAAACAACAGACAGACAGCCAAAAAAAAAACAGTTTTGCTATAGGTGTTTGTCTGTTTCAAGTAAAAAAAATATTTTTGATATTGCAAATAGACACTTCAATTTTATTTGTAGGTGGTAAGATTTGTTCTTCGTTCGGCCCACTGAGTTTTGTCCCACATAAAAAATTCCTGGTTTGTCCCAAACTACATGCTTCTTTCGTCCCAAAATGTTATTTTAATTATTTTGTTCTCGATTCGTCCTATTTTATATTCCTTGTTCGGCCCATATTTTTTTTGTATAGGCGATTTTTACATTTTTGTACACTCAGCAACAAAAACGTATTACTATTTTATGAGTACAAACTATATACTAGCTTCTGCCTGCGACTTCGCCCGTGTGATAATAGAAAACATTTGCCTATGACACTTTATGTAATGAGGTAGGATTCTTCTGGTGAAATTATTCTTAAAGGCGGTCTAGCAGTTTTTTATTTTATTCAGTACTTACACAAAACATAAATCTTTCCTCATTATAATATGTGTATAGAAGTAAAGACTTAACAACAATAAAATATATAAAACAATCGCTTCTCTCTGCCTTCTCCTTGAAAGAAAATTTACACATATTGTTTTTTAATAGCTCTTTAGCCGCTGTTAGTAAGCAAGGCAAGAGCTGACGTCACTGGAATCTGTTTAAAAGAGTGGATTTTTTTTTAAATAATAATTCCTTTGTTTGCTTGTATTTACTAATGTTGGCCAATAGTATTATTTTCTGTAATCAGTATTTTACTTATGTTGTTAAAATACTCTCACTTTAATCTCGGTGATTTTTTCAGTAACTAAAATTATAATGTAATTAATATTTATTATAGATCTGGCTATTGTGTATGTTTAAACTGTTGTAATGATAAGATGATTATTATTATACCACTTCTGCGATTTTGATTACGATACTCGATAGTAAAAATGATTTATACATAATTTAAAAAAATTGTTTCATTATTATTGAATTTACATTGAAAAAATATTTAGCCAACTTTAATTACAGTAAAACTAACAAATAATAACAAAAACTCTAATCTAATTAAAACTAACTAAAAACAAACTAAAATATAATGTTTGTTTTCAGTTAGTTTTATTTGCACTCTTGTCACCGTCGGTGTTCCAGCCGTATTGGAACCCCTGGCACACAAAGATGGCAAGAGACGGGAGAGCATGTCGTTATTCCCATGGAACATAGGTATGAAACATAGCTATTTGTGTCGATACTCTTGCGCCATCCAATCTTCCTAGCTCGTTGTGATGTGCTGGTGCTGTCGCTGCATCTGCGGAGAACCTCAAACGGCAGAAATATAATAACCTTTTTGGAAGTTATATTTTCGAACCGTTTGGGGTTGAAACTCTCGGATCATGGGGTGTGCTCACAAATTGTAGTATAAAGATCTTTCGAAACGTCTAATTGACACTTCGCGTGACCTAAAGGCTGGCTTTTACCTCGGAAAGAGGATAAGCATTACTACACAGAGTGGCAATGCCGCCAGTCTTTTGGGCACATTACTAGTCGACAGCGATGTGGAATAGATTTTTTCTCGCCATATTTTAGTTTGATTTTAGTTGTAATTAGCCTAGGGTTTTATTATTATTATTTTATTTTACTGTAATAGTTAACTTATTAATAATATTTTATTGTAATAGATTAATGAGCAAATAAAAAATATTGTTACGTTTTTATTAATATTATTTTTTTTTAATATTATTCAAAAATTTCAAATAGCCACTTACATTATTTTTGTTGACTGTACTTTTAAAGTACTTGTGATTTGGGACGAAACAGAACTTCAATAGTGATGTGGGACGAATAAATATTTTTTTGGAATGTGGGACAAAACTTCGGGACGAACGAAGAACAAACCGTATCTAATATACCTATGTATGTAGGTTTAGATAGAGTGGCACAGAGTTTATTATAAGATTCCATTTTTAACCGACTTCGAAAAGGAGGAGGTTCTATGTTGGTCTGAATGTATGTTTTTTTTTATGTATGTTCACCAATATCTCAGTCAATTGAGGACCGATTTTGAAAATTATTTTTTTGATTGAAAGGTTATGCTTCCAAGTTGGTCCCGTAGAAATATTGTTATGATCTGATCATGAACTTCGAAATTATGGAACAGAACTCCTCATAGAATCACAGCAGAACTGTGGTTACAAGTTGCTTTGTTTATACATGTAATCGATGACTGACTGTCAGAAAAGGGGGGGGGGATGTATCAAACTGATCTGATGATGAAGCCAGAAGGAAAAAAAAAATAATGTAATCTATCCGTGTTTGGGATTATTACAATCGTTATGAGATGCACTGTGGCTATAAGTTATTTAAGTTTGTCTGAGGGGTACTTTTTAGGGGTGGTACCATAACTAAAAAGTGTAAAACACAAAACTTTATACAAAAAAAAAATACAACCGACTTCAATGTTAAAAAACACTGAAAAGTATAAAATAACTATAATTTCGGAAGTCGGTGTTAAATAACGAAGAGACAAAACTATTATAGAAACACCGACTTCCGAAATTAAAGTTATTTTATACTTTTCAGTGTTTTTTAACATTGAAGTCGGTTAAATTTTTTTTTTTTGTAAATAGTTTTTTTCTTCGACATTCAGAACCTATTTTCATGTGTCCTGTTTTTGTGTGTGCCAGTTGTTGAGTTGTAGTTCTACAACCACTTACCGACTTTCTTTTACTGACTAAAACTCATATAAGTTCAGTTGTTTTGTTTAGCAAAAGTCAGCTATCTTACACCCTGTGGGAAAAGTGATTTCATGATTTCACCTATAACAATGTAGGTAGGTAGGTGCTCTACAATTATTGATCCTCCTAAAAAAATTTTACTTTTTTGTGTCCCGTACTCAAAGAGTAAAAAGGGACCCTATTACTAAGACTTCGCTGACTGTCCATCTGTCTGTCCTCAGGCTGTAACTCAAGAACCGCGGTAGCTAGGCAGTTGAAATTTTCATAAATGATGTATTTCTGTTGCCTTTACTCTATTACAACAAAATACTAAAAACAAAATAAAATCCTACCATACAACAGACGCGATCTTTTTGCCGTTTTTTTTCTACGGACGGTACGGAACCCTGCTTGCCCGAGTCCAACTTGGACTTACCCAGTTTTTTATTATGAATGTGTTTGAAGAGTGTAAACGGTCTGCGGAGACTCACAGATTAGGTACTACTTTCTATTTCTATCACCGTTTTTAAGCTATTGCATAGCTTCTATCGCGGGCCTTGAGCGTGGAGACCGAGTCCAGAAATTCCGTAACGAAAATAACCTAACACCCCCCACTCATTTGTTTTTTGAGCGTGGTGACCGATAAGAAAACAAATGAGTCAATCAAAATTCAATTCAATGTGTGAAAGTGTAACTTCAATTAATATCGAAAAAAAGAAAAACAAAGGAAAAAATACTGCATAAATAAAATAAATAAATAATTATAATTACATAAGTTGATAGGCAGTCCCCGAGTGCCACACGTCTTTTTTTTTTGTGTAGGTATTTATTTGGTAGGTAGGTACCTCCTAGTATGTTGACTGGTTTACACTGTCTTCTCATACCTATTAGGTACCTAATATTGTGAAATATACAAATCAATGAGGTTTTTTCCAGTTCTTATCCATTGAAAACGACCGATCGGAATTTAATAAAACTACTATATTGCCATCTATTAGAAGTATACTAAAACTAATAAAGTATATTTACATAAAACAACTAATAGATGGCACTGCATCAAAGTGTTAATATATTCGTCACTAGATGGCAGTAGTACAATAATTCAACTACTGGACACTAGATGATGCTGTAGTTTTGTTTAGTATAATTATTTTATAAATGAGAACTTTCCTTTTTTGGAAGTCGTTTGAAATTTTTTTTGAATAACATTAGCAACTAATCAACTTTCAAAACCAAACAATGACATATTACACAATTATAAACTCGTTTGCAATTTTATGATACTCGTAATATCACATAGAATTTTATTACTTACAGTTTATTAATATTTCATAGTTGAAACTTTTCTATTGTACTAAAAAAGTGGGCAAGTACCTAGTTAGTTAGAAACGCCATTATAAATAGAACAGCTAGCGTTCAATCGATGAACTGGTTAGTACCGTTAGAAGCCTAGATAGATCTACAATTAGGTATCTAAATCATAATAGGTATCTATCTAAATTCTTAGGTGACCGAGTGGTAACGGCCCCGACTTACGAGTTATATAGATCGCGGGTTCAAACCCAGCGTATTACTTTGTGTACCTAATTTATTTCATCACCACTACTCTCAAAAACATCATGAGGAAACCGGCATGTCCTAGAACCAAAAATTCGAAGACGTGACATTCACCAACCCGCACTGGGCCCCCGTGGTGTATTACGGCCCATTCCCTGTCCTAGAAAAGAGGTCTGAATCCCAGCAGTGGGATCATTAAAAAGGCTGATTATGCTATACTTACGCACATGCGATATAAGTTTAATCGTTATTATTTACACTGAGAACAGCGCCTTCTGACTTGACTTTGAATTAACGGCACCCGTAGGTAGTGTTAGACTAAAAAATCGATGAATGAGCGCATTCCCTATTCGCCACTTCTCATCGCATCTTTGACAGTCGAACAGAGACTTACAAGCCCTTTTTGCGCTTTTTTACTTTTGAACAGTTTTGAAGTTAAAATGACCTATAATGTTTTATGGGTTAAAACTACGTTTATCTATAACGCACGTACCTACTTAGATACTTGGTGGCCTATAAGCCTGCATAGTTAGGTACTACTACCTATTGCCAATAAGAACAAAATTGACATCCTTTTGCTGAAGTGATAGGAGCCATCGACAAAAGTGCCGAACTTCTATAGAAACCTTTCTGTTCGTCTAGAATATCATTGTGTTCGTCATTTTTGTCGAACCACCCATTTTCCCGTAGTGTTTACCAGCGCTTAGGTACTTAACTTTATTAGAAACCATGTGCTTGCTTGCATCATATCGGTTTACCTAATGTAGTTCTAGCTAAAAGTGTTTTTCAAGAATGCGTAGTACCTAAGTATTAGGGGGTACCCTATACCTACATAGAGTATAATATTTAGTTATTAGCATTAGCTGATTAGTATAAAGCGTATTTCCCATCATTGCCTGCGTCGTATAAAGATAAGGGTAAGGTAAACCGCAGATATCTATACCTAGGTACCTAATTGTGAGGTCTATCATATGGACTGAATCACCAAACCACGAACCAGTCTGCTTGCTTTCTCAGTGTTGAATGCCAAAATTTCTTGGAAACCGATTGAAGGTTCGGCCATATATTCGGCTCGACCGAAACTAGCGATTTTTTGAGAAACAGGGATAAAACACGCACCCCAACATTGTTGTTGTTATTTTATTACTTTCTATTTAAATTTTCAATATTTGTTTATTCATGGTGTGCCAAATAAACATCTTTTCTTTCTATCTATCGTATATTATTTTTTGTGTCAGATTTTTTGTTAGGTACCACGTCAGTTATGGGTTATAGCCGAAACAGGAGACGAACATATGGTTACGATTTCGTGTGAAAATCATATTTCGGTCAATCATTTCTTGGTAGGTACCTCTTACCTACTCGTTCAGGGTCAGCCATCAGGAAAATTAACCACTTTTCTTAAGTATAAGGATAATGTAGGTGTACAAGGAAACAAAAGAAAATTCGAGAGACTAGTGTATTTTTCAAAATTGACTTATGATCTAAGTAAACCACAAAAAAGCCAATATTTAAGCGTAGGTACATTAAACATACACATAGGGAGCCTTGTGCATATATTATAAATAACAGCTTAAAGTCAATCATACGATAATACTTCTTAAAAGGATTCACGATTTAGAATTTCGCACTCCCTATAATTTAGGATTCTTAGTTTCTGTATTTGAAATCAGAATTCGAGATGTTTGGCCAGATTTTAGAATTGATCACTTCATGAAATGGCTAACTAAAACTGGCCAGATCGTTTAAACGTTAACATTTGATGATATTTTAATCCTCGTTTGGCCATATTATTGATGTAGGAATTCTATGATAGTAAAAGGTCTAAAGAAAATAGATCAATCGAGGGTTTAAATATCATCAAACTTTAACGTTTAAAACGTTCTGGCCAATTTTACTTGGCCATTTCATGAAATGATCAATTTCTAAGATCTGGCCAAGTAATAACTATCACATTGAAACAAAATTCAAATTCTATTGCAACCTCTTTAAGACCTTTTGCAGTCCACTTTATATTGATACTTGATTTGGCAGCAAATAGATTGAAATTAACTCGAATTATGAATTCAAGTCTGTAATCCTACTAACGCATCAAAAAATTATACAAAGATGCAAAACATTTCACGTAATAATACTTAAAAGTAATGTTTTTTGTGATTAATATACTGAACTCAGTATAAATACGTACATTTAAATGAACACAGTGATTGGTAGATCTGTGCATTTTGATTAAATACTAATTTCTATTAAATGCAATTTAGATTAAGGTTGAGTGACACTGTTGATTGAACCAAGGATTAAGTGATTTTGAATTGTCCCGCTAGATGGCAGGAGAGTGCAGTTATATTTTTTTTTTTGTTTTTTTTTTTGTAGTCCGAAAAGTGATACAAGTTTTAAAGTATGGCTTTTGATATACGCAGCAAAACATAACAGCTATTTTTCCCTTTTGAGAAGCTAAACTTAACGATGATTTTGATATTAATTAAAGTGTTCTTTTTTTATGAGATTTTCACACTTAGGACATCCACAAATCGGTGGTTTTGTATTACTAGAACGTAATTACCTACAAAATTAAACCTAATGAGCTGTCATAAATATAAAGGGCATATCAATGAGAACATTTTTCGTAATGAATAAGCTTCTCAAAAAGTTTTTTTTTTGTGTTCACTTGGTTCAAAAAACCGTGTATGCTTAACGAATACAAAGGTGTTTTGTAAAAACTAAAATAAACACTAACTTATTTTACGAACTAAGAGTATTTTTTTAAACCATTCTGCGAGTTCTTCGTACCATATGAATTTCTCAATAATTAGACAAACAATCAGAATTTTAGACACCTAATTAATCATCATTTTAAATATCATGTATATCAATTTAAGGAAAACTTTTCGTAATTTCTTCACGAATCTACTAAAAACATCTAAATTTCGCGGAAAATCCGACTATGCTTTCCAAATCTTACTAATAACAAACATTTAAGTTTACTTTACAGTTTGATAATAATACGCTTGAACTATCAGAAGCGAATAACTGGGGAAAAAAGGCGACAAAGCGTCACTTAACATTTTTAAATAATCCTTAAAAACATCTTATTACCCTTTCTTCCCGGTCCCGCGTAAAAAATACGCCATAACATTCTCTAAAACCCTAACGGTCCGATGTTTGGCCGATCGTGAATGGTACGAAGATGACTACCTTATCATTAACAGCCTCTTACTTACAACCTCCATAATAGCTTACCACTAACAATAAGAAGTTATCATTAGCCACAACATTTTCACTTAAGACACTGCATTTTTTCTTTATTTATTGCTGAAGTAGGTATGGGTAAATCAACTAGAACAGTAATAACTGTTAGACATTTACAAATAGACTGGAACAGATAATTTTGATAATTACAGCTAAGAATTGAAGATTTCAACAATGGTTCTTACATAATTTGATCACAATCAATCTCAGACATTAGTTCAAAACCTACAAGTATACAAGGTCTTTAAAGATAAAAGCTAATTAACTCAACAGGCTTCAAATCAATCAATCATTCACACTGAACAAAATAACTTCACTCATTCGTTCATTCATTCATTCATTCTGTTCAGAAGTCAACCGCAGTTGATTTTACACCTTAGGTTCTAGATGTAGCGGCGTATTTTCTGCGTTTTGCTTTTGGGGTTGTGCTGTGGGTCCGTACATGCGGATGTGTTCTACATAACGTTTTCTATTTTCAGGGTTATTCATGATAGCGGCGACGAATTCTGAGGTTTCCTTTTTCAGTGCAATGATCTTCTGTTGGATGAGTCTGTTCTTGTGCATTAGGGCGACTGTTTTCCATGCCAGTTCGAGGATGACTCGGTTCTGGGCATTCTTGTCGACGACGACGGGGCAGGGTGACACTGACACTGATACTGTAGTGTTGTCATCACTGGTGGATGGTGATGACAGCCTCTGGAGCCGTTGGATGCGTCTGGCTTCCCGCAGACGGGTAAGGTGGGAACCTGGAAAGATGGAGAAATATTGTTAGTTAATTGTTAAAAACAATTACAGTTTAATTTGGTTGGAGAGTGAGTCATGATATCATGAATCACAATGACCCCAAATATTCGGAAAGTTTAAGCACGTGCACTGCATAAACATCGTCCTACGATATAATCGCTCAACAATGGAACAATGCCTGTGTTCGTTTACAAATGACGAGCATGTCAAAGATCAAAACATTTTAAGTAAGTAGGTAAATACAATACCGAATCCGAAATACCGACAGAATGCAAAAAAAAAGGTAATTTTTACTGTTCTCAACCTAACCTAATCCTTAGTTATTTTATGATTACGACGACCTATCCCGGTTTCGCAAAGTTGTTAGAAATCTTTTAAAATTCTCGGCTATTAACTGCTATAATAATAATATGCATGTATCATCTAAAGTTCTAAACCTTCCTTATGAATCACTGTCTATTGGCCAACCGCATGAAAATTCGTTCAGTAATTTTTGAGTATATCGCAGACAGGCGCGGTGGAGGACGTTGTTTTTTAATAAAGAATTTGGAGCTGCAGTCCCATGAAGTTAATTACTGGTTGAAAAAACAAACTCACGCATGTTACAAGCACAGTAGGTGCTTTAATTAAGCACTTAAATACATTTAAAAAAGAGGTAAAATATACAAATTAAGATAATTTGTAAAGATGGGGGTGGCTGGGTGCCATAATCTGTATAGATTAAACCCTTTTTAATTAAATTTATAAAGCAAAAAAGGCTCCAATTATCTATAATTATGAGCAATTTAAGTATGTGACTAAAACACTGTGTGTGTCTCATAATACTGTAAACTATAGTAGTAATCACGTCAAGTCAAAATTGTGTGCCAGCCGTTCGGAAAGCGCACATACCTACTAGTACATATCGTGTATTTATATGAACCGTATGTGTGTGTAGGTGTGTAAGTTGTGCAGGATGCCAGTACCTTGACCCGCTCGGGGAAACTACATATCCGCACCTACATTGTGACTGTGTGTGAAGATTTTATCGATGCTTTGTAAAAAAAATTTATAAAGTAGCACAAACTTAAATCTGTGGGTATAGTGACGTTTTTATCGCTTACAGCGATGTCTACATATTGATGCATTTTGTTATTAAGTATCTTTAAAAAAAAATACTTTACTTATTAAAAAAAGTTTGACTTCAAACATTATAAAAATAAAAGTGAAAGTTCAAAAAAAAAGTTGAAAAGATTTTGGGCTTCAGGGAGAGAAACTTTACAATGGGCACCCGAAATGGCGAAATGGGGTTCGGTATTCAAAAATTACTTTGAAACTTTTGTACGGAGATTTATTTTGTTGAAAAGTTAACAAGGTAAGGGATTACAATATTAACTGTATAAGAGAGGAAAATTATTCTTTACAAAGTTTTTTTATATAAAACAGTTATGTATCCAGCAAAAGGCTAAATATATATCAGCGAGTCAAAGGCAATCCCAAAGCTTTCAGTAGACGTGGAATGCCTACAAATCTAATCTTATCACTTGATAATAAATGTCAACAATACGTCAGCATTACCTAACCTACCTATCCAACATACATCGTCATCTAATTAACGTTACAAAAACAACCATCAAAGATCCTTTGTTTCATCTCACGTTTTAAGTGCGCCGGAAATTAAAAAAAATACAAGGAACAACACAAAGAGACCTTTGCTTGCAGTTCGTCATAAAAAAAAAACAATCTGTCAAACAACACAATGCTCGAACGCGGTAGGTAAGTCACGTTATGCGGAGGGCGCGCGGCGTTCGTTCAAAAACCCGCTAATAAAAACAACGATGCGCGTGTTACAGCCACGTGATTGGCTGAAGAATTAACACTGAGTTGCAAGCAGACTGCTGCAGTGTTTTGTTTGCACTGCAGACATAGAGCTTGCAACGTGAGGCAGCTCGAGACTGCAGACAGTCACGTTGTGACGTTACATTGCAGACTTAGTCACACGCGCCTAGTTTCTTGACACCGCTTTTATCTGCTCGTACCTTGCTTTAAGATTTAGACACGAGTAACTTTTTTTACGAGCCTATTTTTAGATTTGTGATTAATTGGGTGTTCATTTGATTGTGTAATATTTGTGGGTGTTGCGATTTTGAAAATAATTTAGTTATATAACTAATTAACTACAAATCACGATTATGTATTGAAAAGAGTATCTGTGTGGTTAAAACACAGGTATAGTAATTTCAAATATATTAATAGGTACGTAATAATAATAAAATCATGACGTTAATTTAACGACATTAACGCAACAGTTTTTCCTTGAAACTACAAAATCAATCATGTTTTTATTAAATTTTCAGGATGCGGTAAATCCCATTCAATATTGTGTTTGGTTAGTGAGACATTCACATTGTATGCAATGTGACTTTGAAATAATTGTTTTTAGTGTTGCAAATCGGGTATCCGCTAGGAACGTACTTATTTTCAGCATAATAAATGAACTCATTATACCTAATACGATACAACAAAGCTAGTAGTGTTATTCTGTAAAAATCTAGCCGTGAAATCGTTATCCAAGTTTAAAATGAGTCGGTTGCAGTGACAGCTCACGTCATTCTCACTTCACTTGAGTTTTACCAGTTGATCATCTCTATTATGTGATAAGTTTGCTTACTAAAGCTGTTTTGTTTACTCGAGTATAGTGTTCTATCAAAAAAGCGTGTAATGTCAAGTTATAAATAAATAGTGTTCATCGGATAACACAACAAAATTAAAGGCCGTCTTATTTCTGTGCACTAGCTTCTGAATTTTTGAAATATGATGAATTCTGTATTTTTTTTTTATAATTATAATTATATAACATAGAAAGACGAAAAAGGATTAAAATGCTTTAAATTTTAAAAATAAAACATTTTCTTATTGAAATAGGATTTTTATTAAATATTGGTACATTTTACTAGTAAAAAATACTATCTTCTGTTTTTATTAAAACACTCGTAATTATTTATTTCATGCCAGACATATCCCTCTGGTCTTTAATTAAATTCAAATAGGTACATACCTAGTTTGTTTGTTTTGTAAATTTAGACTTTGATATCTAGGTACTATCAATGGATAATTATGTTAAGTGCGAAATGTATCAATAATCCCACTTTGTCTATTCGAAGATAAAACAAATGAATTTAAAAAATTCTCAAACTTTCCACAGTAAACACTCAAAGGATGACTAAACGACATGCTATGATTGTTACAAAAAGCGAAAACAGGTTTAATCCGATTCGCACGTGTATTATTAACACGAGAAAATGTCATACAAAGTAACAATTGCTCCCATACATAACGGTATGCCTTTAACAATGCGAAGCTACCACGTGACAGTGATGACGTCACCACCCGCGGTTCAACGAACTTTCACCCGGCAGACTATGGCTGCCAGTTATAGAACAGCATCACTTTCTGATAAATTAAATGAAACTTTGTCCTGCTTAATATAAATGCAAATATTGCTTCTACAGAGTTCTGCAATACATTCACGTTGGTTGGTTGATGTTTTGGAACACGGAACACGCAATCAAACATGTGACGGTCGGTGAATGTGGTGTGTAATGTCCTTCATTGGAGAGGACAGACGGATTTTTTTAAAATTTATCCTTATATTCATACTGGCTGTTATTGTTTCTCAAAGATACATTTACTAACCAACGCTTTGGCGTGTTCGAAAAGTTTCAGCCTCATTAAAAAAAAATGAATTTTGATTATAGAATTCCGTAAAGCAAATTCATTTTGTCGCATGCATTAAGAAAATTAATTTACAAATTGTATTATGAATACGCCTGAAAGTAATTTACAGACAGAAACAATAACTAAAATGACCCAGAAAGAAACCAGTTGAATCCACAAACGTAATTTTATTATTCCTAAGTTCATTGGCACTCCTGCTCGTTGCCCTACCAAGTCCAACTGCAAAGCGAATTACGAATAAATAAATATTAAAACTTGCTATCACTGAAAATCACGTAGTTTTGATACAATAGCGTTCTATAATAGGACGATTCAGTTTTGTTTTTTTAATCACAAACCGTTATGTCAATTTTTAAGCAGTTTGCAAGAAAGTTACGTTACCAAAAAGGTCAGATACTTTAGAAAAACAACGGTTCAAAATGATTTTTTGAATTTCGAAGAGTAAAAAAGATGGCCGGGCCTTCTATACAGTTTTAAATATGGACTGTTTATGAATTTCAAATAAATGGAATTCATTTTGGACTGATTGTACTTTCTTTGAGTCAAAATCATTATCATTTAACAGACTATTAAGCAAGCAAATTTATACGAAATAACTTGCTAAACGGGATCTTTCTAGTAAATTATTCAGTAGATAAAGGAATTAATTCGTTGGTTAGAAGAACTTCATGATAAAAATTATCATTTGTTCTGAATAATTTATTTATGTAAAATGTAGTTCTGACCTTCTGATAGCTAACTTCCTTCAGTGTCTACTAGAAAAAAATAATAATATGCGGATTACGTAGATTTTTCAACTTTCATAACTGTCACTGAGACTGAGTAATGTCATAAGAGTAGTCATTAGTGGTAATGACACTACTAATGACGGATTGTCGAAAATTTCGACTCATAATGTCAAAATTTTACAGATGGATCACATGACATTTTGATGGATTCCCATCAATTTTTATCTTTTTGACAGTCCCTAGCGCCACACTATCTTTTGTGTTCTTTTCTTTTAGTGGCAAATAGCTTTATCTATCTTTCTATTGGTATAACATAAAACCCTATCTGTGAAGCAATAACATTTTAAACCCTCGCGTACCAAAATAGCCTGATCGATACCAATTCGTTTAGTACTGCACGAAGTGACGCCCGGTGGCACCAACGTTAATGAACCCCTGCCGTAACCGAAGATTAAGGGATTAATCACATTTGGCTGCACCTATACTCAATTAAAACCTTGTTATCGCGTAGGATGTATTATGTAATATTTCTTATAAAAAAAATGGTTGGAAAGTTTGATTTGGGCTGGGCAACATGAGCAACCAGCCCGTGAAATATATTTTTCAATACTACCGCTTTTAGGTACGCAATTTACTGTTTTCCGCACTAGTGCACAAAAGTGTGCGAGCTCGCCCGGCTACAGTTTATTGTATTTATCGTATCAGGCTGAGCGCTATGCGACCCCCACAAGTCACGCATCAACCCCGTTTATTTATTTCTCCGTAAGTATATAGAAGAGCTTCGTTTGATACACGCGGCTGCAGCACTCGCCTCCATAACACCCTCGCCAGTGGCTCAGGCAAATCCGCCTCGGTTACAATGACAAACTTTTCCACTTGTATCAAAATGTAATATTTTTTTATTTCAGCATAGTCTATTCGAAATTCAAAATGTGATTCCAGGAACTATTTAGGTACTACCTTGAAGCTTTTACTTTAATTCATTAAATAATCTACTTCTTAAAGTAAATGCATAAATAACAGCTCATAAATGATCTCTGTGTAGAAAAGTGACCACATTTATGTGCTAATCAATCTTAGTCACCAGTGTTAGTAGAAATAAAATATGTATTCACATGGGCCATTAGTTTAATGGAGTAAATATACTGTGAACTATGACCGTCTAGCGAATTGGTAAGTACGTAGTTACTTTAATGTTTATTTTAGCTATTTGAGTAGTTAAGTACCTAACTACTTTCATGCAATTAATTATTGTTATGCGGTGAAAATTTGAACTTATAATCGTCTTTTTTTTACTTTTTTAATGAGTTGTCTTAAGGGGCCGGCGGAGGATGAATTTCCATACAAACGTAATACCACGCTCATTTGCAGTTGGAGCATATTTCCAACATATTATGATGATATTTGGTTATAGACAATATTTATCTAGGTTCCTACGTCTTTCTTTTTTAAAAAAACAAAAAGAAATTTAAGCAAATTGTATTTCGCACTTTTTTATAGCGTAAATGGCAAAACATGCCATTTGGCTTTTCTTGTATTAAAAATAACAATATTTCTAATATTCTCGACGTAGGAACCTAGATAAATATTGTCTTTAACCGAATATCATCATAATATGTTGGATATATGCTCCAACTGCAAATGAGCGTGGTATTACGTTTGTATGGAAATTCATCCTCCGCCGGCCCCTTAAAAAAAATATCACCTCAAAATAACCAATTTAGAAAAACAAAAGCTTTTTTTAATTTCTAAACTAATTTATACTGACATAAACTAAGAGTAGTCAGACAAGGTTATGAATGACATTTCGGTTTTCGTGACAACCTAGCAAACGATTTTTTTTTAGATATAACATAAAAATATCTACTGTTGACACAAGATTACTAATAACATTTCGGTTGTCATGACAACCTAACAAACGATTTTTAGGGTGAGTTGCAACATTTAACTATAACGATAACCAAACCATAACCAGCCGTGAAACGGCCGCCTATTGGTCAATTCGACGATTTGACAACTGTTAACGCTTTTGTTATCGTTATAGTTAAATAGTGCAACTCACCCTTAGATATAAGTAGTGTCATTCTTCAATAAAGTATTAAATTAATCTAGAATTTAGGCCCTGTTCGCTTATCAACACCCGTAAGGCGAAAAAATCCTTTGATTACGAAACTGGGTCAGTCAATAACACGACACGACTATGAGATTCATATTTATGTACATAAGTAATTATTACACCGTTTCCGATAAAATCCTTTTTTAGGCACTATACCGTATTGATTTACGAGTACCGCTTTCTTTTCGAAACCGTTATTTTTCGTAGCGCAATAAGCAGGTAGGTAGGTATGTGAGAAATAGTCTAATTCTATATCATTATTTAGTTATAAGTATCAAAGAAAAGACGAAAGAGGTTATAAAGGAAATACTTTCCGATTTGTACTACAACGAGTGTCGCCGCTTGTCTCCCACCCTTTAACTCCACTACAGGCAATAAACCAATTCGAACGCGCATTACGCAACTAACAGACCACGCACACTTAGATCGCAAGTTTGCTATTGGTTGTGTCAATTATGAGCATGATCATATTTTGAGGCACGACTGCCCCACCCATTAGGCCATTCTAACCTCTTTTATCTTTTCTGTGATATGTACATATAATCAGCTTCATAGTGTTCCTAATGCTGGGACTCAGGCCTCCTGTTTAAGAGAGAGAAAGGCCTAGTGCAGTAGCACGTGTTTGGAGGTAACCGGAACAGAGTGTAAAGTCCCGCAAACTTTCTTGAAAAGCGAGGATTCTCTGACCGGACTGGTGTTATGTCTAGTGGGCAACTGCCCGATAGATGATTCCGGGATTTTCTTTAAGTTCAAATCGCGCGGAGAACTTTAATTGCGCGATGCAGGATTAGTTCTTATTTGACGCCATAGATGTCGATACACGTATGTTATGTATTTACTTAAATAAGTATTTAATTTATTAATAAGTTCAGTACATCTAAATATATATATAATTAACATTCAAGAAAAAATAGGCCAAACTGTATTGTATATTGACGTATTGTCCGTTTTTGTAATTTTTCCTCATCGCAAACAACAATGCGATATATCTGATAAATGAAAGGCCAACGACCTCTTGATAGGTATTAGACATTGCGGTGGTAGTTTTTACGGTATTTTTTTAGTAGTTAAACCTACTAACCAACAAATAAAGTAATCATTGGTTAATTATTACCATGAGCGACCATTTAGTCAAGATCTAACATATTTTTATTAAGGTTGTTAGTCTTGGTATCATAAAAAGTGTTACACATAAAAAAATCTGAGTTATGGTAACGCACATTTTCCAGCCAAACAGGGCTATTGCAGCTGCGTAGCGCTACGCAGAGCTATATACGGCTACGCACTGGTAGGCAGGGCTACACACAGCTACGCAGGGCTACGAGAGTTACGCATGCCTATGCAGGGCTACGTATGCCTACGCAGGGTTACGAGAGCTACGCATGCCTACGCAGCCCCCCTAGCCAAGTTACAACCGTTTCGCTTGCCACGAACGCTTCGAGTTGGCCGCGTCGCCAATTCTTTTGTTCTGATCACGTGACTGAGCGTTGAGATGACGTAATTTCCGTACATTTGAAGCTTTCTACAAGCGTTAACGATTGCAGATTAGTAACTTGGCTAGGGGGTCAGGGCTACTTATGCCTACGCAGGGCTAGATTCGGCTACGCAGGGCTACGTAGTACCTACACTACGGTGTGGGCAACAACGCAACGTATAAAACCTGCAAGAGGACAGCTTCTAGATTGCGTCTACGACCTACGCTACGCAGCGTCTACGCTGCGCAAACACCAGAATAAGCGAATTTCATGCAAACTGCTGCATGATTGACAAACTACAGAAGTGAATTATAAGTCCATCGTCATCATTGTGAAAATCCCAAAACGTTTCTATACTCGTGAAATACTGTACCTACTCGCTGAGGCATCTACAATGCATTATGTTACAGCTATTGTAAAAATGTTAACTGTTCTTTCAGCGTTTGACATGGATGCAGTTGAACATAATTCGGTGCATGTTTACAAACTGGATGTACAAAAAAAACAAGGACATCGACGGACTAATTTCATTTTCTATTTTAAATTACTTTACCGCAGAGAATACACGAAGTTTTTTCCACTTAATTGTTATTCCGCTTTTTGATAAGAAACCCGGTTAATGTGCGATCAGCCGTAACGCAATAAAATAGTCTGTAAAGTCTGTAATACCTATATTACAAGTACATGTAAACATTGTTATTATTGTCTCGTCGAAGTACGTTCTCTTTGTGCATAGGCCTTCATATAACGGTCAATGTACGGCCTTGGCAGATATTGTATATAAATAGTGGGCAGCCGAGGTAACCAAGCTACTCTGTTTGGCAGATTATTATACAAATTGTTTGGTAACTAATGATGATTTGATGAATAAACATGGTGAGAGGGATTATCAAAATATAAACGAATGATTTAACATCCTTCCTCAACCATTGAGATAGGGAAAGAACTGAAACAAAGGTTGTGACCATTTACTAATGACTATGGGTCTATGACATAGACTATCAAACGAAAACTTTTTTTAGTGTAAATATTTTGGTAGTACTGGTAATACAGGGCAATGGTAGACGGTAAAACTAAAGCCGCACTTACACATTCACTTCGCACATTTTGTGTGCAAATTTTTCGTCGAACGACGAGGCGAATGGCGAGGCGAATGGTCAGCATGGATGCATGAATGAATGCGGCATAAGAATGATATGTTTGATTATGACAGAGAAGTAGACGAAGAAGGAATGTTGCATCGACGACGAATAAATTGCAATAATAAAAAAAATGATAATACCAAGGATAAAGGTAAACTACATTGCGCACATGTGGGCCACAAACACCGATCTGGACGCGTCGGTCTCCATACATTTTATATGGCAACTAGACTTGCAGAGCTGCATTAGATCCACGCCACGCGACGCCACGTAACGCGCTGCTACGTACAAATCTGGCGTGGTCCACGTGAGCGGTCTAGTGTAGTTCTCGCGACATTCAAATAATATTCAAATGACTTCTTTTAACTAAAATTGAGAGTTTTAAAACAAAATGTCAGGGTTTACATACATAATTATCACAAATGTGATAAATACGTTGCTTTGAAACGCAGAGACGATTTGATAATTAAATTAAATGCATGTAGTTAACTGGCGTTTGTTGACAAATGTCTGATTAATATTTGTATGTGTTTTGACTCAAAGCACACCCAAATGTGGAAACAGGTTAAGGTTTTGATGCTTTTCTTTTTTATAGTAAGGAAATCATCAAATTAATTCTCCCGCTCTGGGTGGAGTGAGAGAGATCATCAGACTTTTGCTGACGAAAATGTACGTGTGCTCCTTCAGTTGTCCTTCAGGGCCATAATAACTCTTTCGAATATTCCAAGATTTTGTTGCTTTTTTTTTCATCTTCATGCAACCAAATCTACAAAGACGGTCTGAATTCCTTTGGTACCTACATGTTTATTTTAAGTTCAATTTTGTACAACTTAATCATATTTTTTACGTAAATAAGTGAAGTGGCTTTCTCAATTAGAAATTATTGAAAAGCTTGACGCGATTACAGATTTTATAAGGAAAGTAGAATATAATCTACGATCGGATTTTTTTGCCTGTCTCTACAGCATCTGTTTGATTACCTAACAAGATAATTAGCATAATCAAAATAAGGCTGACAATGAATTCTGTAAGTAAATATTGCAAAACTACATTTTAAATGTTAGAATTCATAATTTGAATCGTGTTCCATTTTTTTTTTTAATAAGAACACATCTACAGAGGATGTTACTTGTACTAGTAGCAGGCCTCAAAAAAGAAAAATAAATTGATGATGCTAGACTGCCAGTAAGGTAACTGTTTATGTCCAGCCAGTTACGGGTTTGGACAACTTCAATAGACAGGTTTTTTTTTATCCGGTAACCCTTCAGATACGGTAAACCTAAAAAACGATACATCCAATGCATAAAGTCGTGACTTATTTTTTTGAGTAAAAATGTAAATTAAATATTAAGATTTATGTAACTCATAATATGATTTAATTCATTAAACCCCAAGCGAACGCCGGCGCCGGTTCGGGCGCCTATTGTCTTTCTATTGTGTCTGTAATTTCCAGGATTGAAAGGTAGTGTCCATGGAGTTTCTTGCACGTTCTTCTCTTTAGAGATCTATGCTTTACTGCGATCTTATACTGATTAATTATTGATTACATAATGCAAATACATCGTATAAGCATTTTCACAAATTACTTACATATCGCGGGTCTCAAACCATAGGGGCGTATATGCAAAAATGTGATTTTTCGTTTTTAATGCCATTGGATTCTACTATAAGCAATACATTAACTGAATTTTTTTTATAATTTAGTGTTAATTACTTTTTGCATAAATTAAAAAATATTATTTGCCGTATGCTGGAGAGTCTAGAATTATTTTTAGACCAAATAGCCGTATAATAGACGTAAGAGCAATATTATTGCGTATTGGGGCAGTTTCGACGTGCCATAGAGACGTACGCACGTACGACTTTCAATTTTATCGTGATCCTAGGAAATCGCATCGGACCATAAAGGCGTATGAACATACGACTGTTTATTTTACTTAAACCTGAAATCATTTTGTCAAGCTATATTGACGTAAGTAATGTAACAAATATTCGCATTCGCGAATATTCGCACATTTTTTGATATTCGCATTCGCATTCGCGAATATTCGCACATTTTTTGATATTTGCATTCGCATTCGCAAAAAAACATGCGAATATTTGGCGAATGTTTCTGACAAACAAAAAGGAAATAATATTTTAATATTTTTCCATCACACAACTTTATTTCACATTTTATCACAAATTGTGAAACAACGTGTTAATCTCAAATCATAACAAATTTTTTCAAATGAATTTAACTGTTTCTCCAGATGGGTGCGTGACGAGTATTTCGGATATTCGTATCCATCAGAAGGACGTTCGTAGAGTTCTGCGTAACTTTGATGTGAATAGAGCCAGTGGCCTCGACGGGACACCAGCAGCTGTTCTTAAAACTTGTGCACTTGAATTGTCTCTAATCTTGACCCACTTATTTCGCCTCTCTGAGACTGAATAAGTGCCGTTCAGCCTGTGCCCAAGAAGAGCAGTCGAGCTGACCTGGCAAACTACCTATCCATCTCCGTTACGTCTATCCTCTGTAGGAGTATGGAACGGGTGTTTAACAGATAACTCCTGGCATACCTAGAAACAAACGACATCCTCATTGACCGGCAATACGGTTTTCGCCTAAATCGGTCGATTGGGGATTTGTAGCGTATGCCATTCACATCTAAAGCAAGGCCATCGAGAAGCATGGGGAAGCGCTTGCAGTCTCCCTTGATATCTCGAATACTTTCGATAGGGTCTAAGCTGAAACTATGTAAAGTCTTATTGCTAAGCTTCCTTCCTCTGGTCTAACCACTGGTCTGTGTGATTGGATCGTAAACTTCTTGAGGGATCGATCCATCCGAGTAGTTATTGATGGTTACTCGTCGGGTCAAATGGATATTAATGCCAGGGTCCTTCAGCGGTCGGTACTCTCGGCAACACTGTTCTTGCTGCACATAAATGACCTACTTAAAGCCAGTACCTTTGGGTATACAGACGATAGCACTGTTGTTGAGAGTTACATGTCCGGCGAGCGAGCTTATGGATCTCAGATCCAGTCTCTCTGAGATCTCTCTTAGATCTCAGAGATTCTTGGGGTGCCGCTGTCGACTACCCTCAATTTCGGCTTCTACATCGAAGCAAAAGCCAAACTGTCTGCCAAAAAATTCGGGATCTTAGCGAGGACGAGACGGTACAACCATAGAGGTTGCAAGCACAAGTTTGATCGTGTATGGTCTTTTGAGCATCGACGCCGAGTTGTTAGCCTGTCGGTTTTTTATTGTTTACATTTCGGAGAGTGTGCATTGGAATTGCAGAATTTAATCCCGCCATGTCCGTTCCATCATTGGACCACAAGATGTACAGCGTTGCGACACCGGTACATGGCTAACATTCCACCCATACGTACAAAGCGTTTGGGAACACACTCATTATGCGTATAGCTAAGGAGTGAAATTCCCTGCCGGAGTCTGTGTTTCCTGATAAAAATTTTGTGTTAAACTTCATTCAATTAGTCTGTTAAGGCTCTGTTATGTTCGGTTTAAATTTGACTGATACGAAATGTGAAAACTGTCTGATATTTTGCGCTTAGTTTGAAAGTCAATATTCGCATTCGCATACGCGAAAATTGAATTTGAATATTCGCATTCGCATTCTCGAATGTGAGAAATCAGACATTCACACAAACATCACTAATGCCTTCCTCACCGTGTTTCCTCGCGATGATTTCCTTCAGCGTTTTTAAGAGCTATGTTTTGTTTCAGCTCAATTTCAAATGTTTGTGATTTTAAAGATATTTCTAATAGTTATGTTCAGATTTATTAATAAATTTTATTTTTATAATGCTTATTTTTCTTTTCAAACACGAGAATATTGTGTAATACCTATTAATCATTTCCTTTTTTTAAATTGTGGAACAAAACTGGTTTATACTTCCTCTTTGAGTTAAAACACCTCTCAATATTTATGACAAGCCAGACAGGCGTATGATTTCTTGAAATTACGTAAATAACGTTAATTTCAATTGGTTCTCATTCCTAAATAGCAATATTTTAAGTCACCAATTAAGTAATAATAAATATTGGTATAAATATTAACAATCTGAGAAAAAAGATTTTACGTCCATAAATTTCATACATTTCAGGGAGTATTTTGGACGGAATTTTACAGTATAGTCGTCATGCTATATAGACGTATCAACCAAAAACTAGTGTTATAGAGGAAATGTCCTAAAATTAAGAATCCTACATTAATTGCAGTAGAAATATATAGCTACATGCAAAAAAACAACGAGCTGGCTCAATCACAGGAAAAGTTATTAAGTTTTTTGTCTCTCCTGAAAAGTAGGGGTTTTGTGGATACGCCCCTATGGTTTGAGACCCGCGATATGTAATTAACAATTACAAAAAATTTGGCCGAATTCTGGGCCAGGCAAGGAATTTAACTAATTTTGCCATCGATACGATAAGAAGAAGAATTACAAAAATACTTCCGAAAAAATGCACTTTTTGCCATATGACCTTATGCGTTTGGAGTTGTCAAAATGTTCGCAGTTACTACAATTCAAGAAAAATAATCATAACTTTGGTTTGTATATTTATTTTGCACTTCAAACGTTCACGATAATCCACAAAGGAGTTTATAGAGCCTCGTACGTACCTACCTATTGATAACTTTATCAGGCAAGTTACTTGTAACCTTCTGATCTGCTGCGCATATGTAATAGGCATTCTAAGAAATCTTATGTACTTGTTTGTAACAAAACTCCTCCGAAACTGCTTAACTGATTCTTATGAAATTTTGTACATTTGCGGTATTCCCGTCTGATTATAATTGGGTGTCTTCAAGGCTAGAATGAATAGGCTCTTAATAAACTAGTGCGCCTCTCCATCAAAGTTGGTTAGCAGACAGAAAAAAGAAATATTCAGTAGGTCTGACAATAGGACTTAAACTATCGTATACCCTCCTACTCTCACCTCCCATTCTTTTCTTTGATAAAATTTATATGGCAGGACAAGGTGGACCGATGAACTGGTCAGGGTCGCGGGAATCCGATGGATGCGTGATGCACAGGACCGGTCATTGTGGCGACGCTTAGGGGAGGCCTATGTCCAACAGTGGACGTCTTTCGGCTGATATGATGATGATGATGATGATATGGCAGGACAACATTTACCGAGTCAGCTAATATTATAAAGCTGAAGGTCTTGTTTGTTTGTTTGAACGCAGTAATCTCATGAACAACTGGTTCGAATTGAAAAAATCTTTTAGTGTTTATCGGCCTAATTATCGAGGAAGGCTATAGGCTGTATAGCATCACATTTTGACCCACGGGGGCAGATCAGTGGCTAATTTTATTCTAAGGGGGGGTTAAGCATTCAGAAGCATAGTTTGCTTAAAATTTTATAGTCTTGTTTACTTTTAACACTTTCTATTTTAAATATATTTATGCTAATTCACGAAATGTATCTATAAAAAACACGAAATGTACCTATACCATCTATTGCAAACTAACTGGTGACTGCGACTTCGTCCAGCCGTTTCGGAGATAAGCCGGAACAAACAGATGAACAAACACAATTTTTTTTTAATTGCTATTTTTTATAGTAGTAGGTATTGATTAATTCGCATTTAGTAAGTAATTGTTATTGCGATATTACAAACAGATACTTCAATTTTTTTAGGGGGTACGGCAGTGCCCCGACCAAGGCGATCAAAGACAGGGGCCCAGCTGGGTCGAAGCCTACTGGGATTAAGGGTCTGCTTCTGAAAGGAAGGCTCAGCCTCAGTATGAAAGGCAAGAAGGAACGGGGTGTGTTTTTTAGTCAGTACCTAAGAATCTGACACATCTCCCTCTCCGCCCAAGGGCGGGAGATGTCATTTGGATGATTTTTACCCACAAAAAAAACAAGGCGAGCAAAAAAGTGGCACGGCGGTACCATTCTTTTCTCGAAACAGTTCAGGCCATTTTCAATCACCTTTAGATGTACAGATACACAAAGCTTTGACTTTGACTCAAGTAGTTCAGGTGTCTGTACCTAGTGCAGGTAAATGGTGAGATCTTAGTCACCTGCACTAGGTGAATGGTGAGATCTTAAAATAGGTATAGTAATCATAAACAGTCGACTTATAAGAAGCGTATTAGGAAACCTTTGCCTTGAGATAGGTCAGTTACACGTTGTGAAAGGCCACGCATAGCTGTTATGATTCCAACTCGAACTATTGTTAGAATTTTACAATAACAGATACAGGCTAAATAGAACCTTATAACTTAAAGCGAAAGCTCACAATCACTTTCCCGAAGAAGTAGGTTATGTAGGAAAACTCAGTCCTTACCGGCCTGGGTATGTAAGTGTAGTAAAAACATTTGCCTAGAAAGCTAAACAACTGGATTCTTGGAAAAGAAAATAATATAGATCGATGTTTACGGACCGAGATGGATTGTTATTTCATAATAAGAAAAAGAATAATATTATAATCAATTTCGAAAAGGGTAACATTAAGTAAAAAGATGTAGGAGTACCCAACTCATCGAATCGCTACATTCACTTCAGAGTGGAACTTGACAGCAAAGTACTGAGAAATGTATAAAAATCAAGTAATACCCCACTACAAGAACAACAATATCGAATAATGTCTTCGACATAATCCATATTGTCATTAGAGGCGACCCCCATTCCATCCCACCCTTAAAACGACCACACATGACATAAAACTCGGCAATATAGCAAAATTACAACAAAAAGGAATCAATCCGTACCTTTCTTAATCTTTCTGGTCCTTTTCTCACACATGGTGGCTAAACAACACAGCTTTTAAACACTGGGTAAACAGTTAACACGACTTGTCAATTTTATTGACAAAAATGTAGAACGAATACACTATTGAGAGAAGAACGCGTGCGAACTGTCTCAATACCGAACGTAAAATGATTTAGCTTGCTTGGCGAGGCTGTTTGAAAATCGAATACGGTGGTGGTGGAGTGTTCGGCGCGTATCGGCGACTAGAGCGAGATGGAGTATTGTGTTGTAGTGCTACGGTTTACGTTACCCTGATAAGAGTCATCATACATTTTTAACGGATATTTTCTTTCTTGATTCAATTATCAGAAGTATGGATAGATACCTTTCAGTCAGGTGTAAGACTGCCAATGAATGGAAACTGTAGGATTTTTTCTTTTAATTTAATTTTTATTCCAGATATGTGCTCACTTCATGTAGATGTATTTATAAATATATTACTATAACATATGGCTACGTGGTACGACAACGATCTACAAATAATCATCAAATTCTGATTTCTGTTATATTGCTGATGAGTCTAAAATATATTTAGAAGCTCATAGCCATCTGGATGGTGCGAAAATACAGCTCGGTCTCCTGCGAAGCGTTGAGTATCCTTACCGGCCAATCGCAGTAGGATTTGGAGGAAACAACCATTACACATATAAAGGAACTGCGCATGGTATTACAACACCAAGAGTTCTGGCGAGACCTCAAGGCGGTATGGAGACAAAGACGCCACAATTGTACTGGTAAGTCTTCTCGTTAAGGAATGACTGGAGGATGCCGTGGTACCTACGGCTTCCTCGCCTTCCACCTTCTCACCGGTAAAGCACATGGCAAGTTTCTGTTTCAGATTTAGGCGGAAGAATTGTGTGGACCGCCCGGAAAACACCAAAGAGAATAATTTGGGTGTGCGTCCTGCTTGGGCGGAGCACCGCTGTATCTTAATGGAGGCGAACGGCGGCAACGACATCTCGCACCTAGGCCTGGTTCAGGCCATGGTCCAGAGAGAGAAGGAATGGGATGCCGTCTTCAGCGAGGCAGTAAAAAGTAGAAGCTAGCGAAGGATATGATCGCAAACGTGAGGGAACGGACCTCCTCACGCCCATAAGAATCGCCAACTACCTATATTTTTTTTAAATCATGTAATTAAAAATAATGAACCAACACAATAATTATATCAAACTTGAACTGCATCCGAACTGCATATGTAAGCATCTAAAATGATACTTTTTGTATAGTTTCCATAAATTAGAGTAGTCGGAAGGATAACAAAGTACTTTTAGTACTACGTCCAAGGATATTCTATGATTAGTATAATTATTTATTTTTACGTCCTGTAGGTGATGTTATTTTATTGACCGTTACTATACGAGTTATTCTTTAGTATAATAGCTTCCGTACAGGTCATACTTCTATCAGTAGAACAATAATAATTACAAAAGGACTATAAAGTTACTTGACGGGCATAAAAGTACATCCAATAAAATATACCAATTATAATTTTCATAAAGCGTAAAAACAACTTTATGGTATCCTTATTACTTGTCGTGTTTTATGATATGAAGTTCTAGATTTAAAGGTATCTGTTTTATTTATTAAATATTTTTATTTGAGAAAAATTAAATTAAAAAAGAACTTATTAGAACCTATAGTCTGTCTAATAAGTTAACCGACTTGGGAATTTTGTAAAACATTTAATTATTTAAAAAATACTTATATTCGATACTTTTTATTAGGTTCTTCTATCATTTAAACAATGATCAAGATCTCTTAATAAACCTTGATTATTGAACCAGCGTTGACTACATCAGATTTCATTTTACTCTAATAATTACCCAAGTCGGTTGACTTTTTAGACAGACTCTACCCGCCCACCGTCTTCTTACAAAATCTCCCCTTCAATCCTCCCACATCTACGGGAAAATTACCCCACTTCGCATGACAACTTCAGAGCCCAAACGCTTCGGCCGGGGAGCTCTCTCCGCGCATGAAAAAACACGTGTTGTTTTATATACAGGACCAGTGTCTACCGCACGTGGTACTAATGTACCTACCAAATGACTAGTAAGTTGTTTTGTAGGTAGGTACTTCAAAATAGCGTGTAATATTAGGATAAAATATACGTCAAGCCGTGGATGAAGTTTTGAGTACAGATGGGTGGTTACTAGGCGTTCATGACAAAAATATTGTTGTAATTAAGTAATATTTTAATGCAATCATTTTCCTTATTTTTATTTTTTTTTATTAATTTAAATGACTTTATAAAATGCGCGGACATAAAATATAGCCTCTGTCACTCAGGAATAAAGCAGCTACCTAACGGTGAAAAATAAATTAGCAATCGGACCAGTAGGTACTTTCAGAGATTACTTCCTACAAAGAAAAAAAAAAACTAAAAACAAACTTTACCTCTTAATAATTAGTGTATATAATGCAACAGAAACTAAGATACAGACATAGGTCCATCAACTTACTATTTTGTTACTTGTTACTGTAAACGTTGGAATATTAAGAATGGCGTAAAAAAAAAAATCAACAAAATTCTATTTATAAATACAAAAAAAAATAACATAAAAAATATAACATGTCTACATTCCATTATTCACTTCTCAACTCGTCTACGCACGTTGTCTGTGACGTCACGCGCGGCGCAGCGCGGGCGCAACGTGGGCCGGTCCGTGACTCATCGTCACCACGCACGTTGAATACACATATCACATAAAACACATAACACACAACTCCATACACATGCCGAATAACGCACGCACACATTCGCAGCACTGAGACACGTGTTAAATAGCGGGGTTGCACGGGGTTATTTTTAGTGTTGCCAGGTGTCCCGATTTGCGCGGGATGTTCCAATTTTTAGAGGACTGTTGACACGTCTCAATTTGCACCTGATCGGGACGCTAAGTATTCCGATAAATCAAAAAACTTGGAACGCAAAAAGCGACTGAAGATGTCTGGGTTTTACTCAGTAAAAGTTTGACAGGACCTCTCGTTCCACCCCAGAGCGCAAGAAGTCATTTGATGATTTCCCACCTTTGGCCTATGTAGCTACTTATTGTACATTATATAGGTACCTAAAGGTAGCTAAAAATGCTCTAAAATAAATAGCGAAAAATAAAAATCTAAATTTAAATTATTGTGAACTTTTATTTTTACCCATATATCTAAAAGTAATCATCATCAGCCTTTTAATGTTCCCACTGCTGGGATTCAGGCCTCCTCTCTAGGGGAGGGAATGGGTATATCCCGTATTCCACCACGCGGGCCCAATGGGGGTTGGTGGATGTCACATGTCTTCGAATTTTTGGTTGCCTTGGACATGCCGGTTTCCTCACGATGTTTTCCTTCCCCGTTTTGAGAGCAGTGGTGATGAAATAAATTACACAAAGTAATGCGCCTGGCTGGGTTCGAACTCACGACCTACAACTCGTAAGTCGGGGCCATTACCACTCGGCTACCACAGCTCCCATAGAAATTACTAGTGGCCCTTTCTGGCTTCGCATGGACAATAATATAGTGTATGTTACTCAAGGTGAATGTAGCTTTCCAATGGTGAAAGAATTTTTTAAATCGGCACAGTAGTTTTTGAGTTTATTCATTATAAACATACACACACAAAAATACAAATTTTCCCTCTCTAAAATATTAGTGTAAAAGACACCAACGACATATAAATTAAGATATAGACAACCGACACCGTCTGTTGTTAAGAATTTGCTTAAATTTGCAACGTGACTCTCGAGACGGATCCTGAGTCACTAAGCACGTTGTATAAGCATCATGTCTCGCTATTACATGATGTCGTGTAGTGTATTGTACAATGTACTTACAGGCATCCGTAGGTACACTTCGTACAAACTTTATCAGTAAATGTTCCACCGTTACACAACTTATAGCTATGTGACACAAATTATGAATAATACATTCAGTCAAAAAAGTATTGGGAATGGGTGATTTGTTTATGGTTCCAAATTCAAATTTGAGATTTTTTTGTTGTTGCTAGATTGGCACAACTGTTTTCCATTTTGGCGCGGAGTTTGAGTTGCATCTGTTATTTATATTAAATACAGTGACGTTTTTAGTTATATCATATCTAGTGTGTATTGCGAATTTCATAAAACATCGAACAAAGAGTTTGTCTTAAATTTTGCGTCGCCAATGGAATTTCGTGTTCGGAGTCACGGAAAATGTTACAGAAGGCTTACGGTGAATCGATTTTATCAAAAACACGTGCTTATGAGTGGTACAAAGCATTCAAAAGCGGTTGAGATATGATGGAAGATTTGCCTCGCTCTGATAGGCCATCAACCTCTGCAACTGAAGTTAACATCGCAAAAGTGAAGGAAATATGACTGAAAATCCTAATTCAAGTTTGAGAGAGATAGCCGCCGAACTTTCTGTATCTCACGAGTCGATCAGTACCATTTTAACTAATCATTTGGGTATGAAACATGTTGCCGCTCGGCTAGTCCCAAAAGACCTGAATTTTCTCCAAAAACTCAATCGCATGAGAGTCGCTGAGGACATGCTAGAACGAGTCAATTCCGACCCAACATTCATAAAACGCATTGTTACTGGCGATGAGACGTGGGTTTACGAGTTTGACATGCAAACAAGTCAACAAGCTTCGGAGTGGCGCCTTCCAACTGAACCAAAACCGAAAAAACCTCGCCAAAGTCGATCAAAAGTCAAAGTCATGTTGACTGTTTTCTTTGACTATCACGGTGTTGTGCACTCGGAATTCTTACCGGAAGGTCAAAGGGTAAATAAAGAATATGATTTGAGCGTTATGCGGCATTTAAGAGAGCAAATTCGACGAAAAAGGACAGATTTGTGGAAAGAAAATTCTTGGATTTTGCACCATGATAATGCGCCTTCACACAAGGCCATCATTGTGAACGAATTTTTACCAAATACTCAACAAATACCATCGAGCAGCCACCATATTCGCCAGAAATGGCTCCAGCCGACTTCTATCTTTTTCCTAAACTCAAATTACCACTTCGTGGCACCCGTTTTCAATCTGAAGAAGACAGAAGACATAAAGGAGAATTCGCGGCGAGAACTGAACACAATTTCGGAAATAGCGTATAAAAAATGTTTTGATGATTTTTTTTTTTTTTTATCTGTTATAAACTAGTACTTGACTGCGATCCCGCCCGATGGCAAGCAGTGATGCAATCGTTGATTGGATTATTCGTTGGCGTGTATCGTTTCTGAAGGGGCATACTTTGAAGGTGATAAAATAAATTTGGATGAATAACAAAAATGTGTATTATTGATCTTTTCCCGGTACTTTCTTGACAGAGTAGTACTTTCTTTTATCGAACTTATTTCAGAGTAATATAATGTTGAAAAGTTTTGCTGAAATTTTTGTTAGGCATCCGGCCATACACGGTCAAACCTGTCGTCCAATCGGTATGACGCTACATGTTTGATCAAACAGATTTGACCGTGTGTGGGAGTGGATTGGTATGACCAGCATGTAGTCAACATATTGATACTCCCCCACACACGGTCAAATCTGTTTGATCCAATCGGTAGCATCGTACCGATTGGACGATAGGTTTGACCGTGTATGGCCAGCATTACTTACACCCTAAAATGTGCTCCAAAATACTGATCATATTCTTGACTTGCTTTTTCCCGCAGCTTCGCCCGCGAGCATAAAATATAGCCTATGTCACTTAGGAATAAAGCAGCTTGCTATCGGTGAAAAAATTTTCGCAATCGGACCAGTAATTTCAGAGATTACCTCCTACAAACAAAAAACAAACTTTACCTCTCTATTGTATTAGTGTAGATTATATTTTTCCTTGTTTATAGTTTGTATACTAATTGTTCCCCTCGGTTTCTTCCGCGTCTTTGGTTACTACTCCGCTCCTATTGATCGTGGCGTGAAGTTATATTGCTAGCCTTTCTCGATAAAGGAACTATACTTAAATAAATTAAAAAAAAAAAAATTTATTTCAGTTAAAACCAATCCACACCATCCATTTAATTTATGCAATCCACTCATTAATCCACTACTGAAATAACTTTTTAATTCGAAAAGTTTCTGCGATTAAGGAGTTCAACGAATTAAACTCTTCAAAGTAATTCTCTGTCGGAAGACCTAAACTACCTAGGTACACGGTTAAGAAAAAATGATAAAGCTAATTTAATTCATATTTTAAATAGTAAGTTTTAAAGGAAATGTTCGTCTATTAGAATAAGCTATTATAATGATAAAATGAAGTTAAATCAGAGCAAATTACCATTTTATGTACCTTTTAAAATAAGTTTGTATTTTTTTATTTCAATTTTCTTTATTAATTAAATCAATGAATCTTTTTCGATAATTATTTTGTTAAGAGTCTTAACAGTCTTAAAAAACTAGCCAACATTGTATTTTTTGTTTATTAAATCTGTTAGTAGGTATGTAAGTATTAAACTTCGAAATTGACTCTGAAATTAAATTAAAAAAAAAAACTCTATTACAGCTAGAGTTATCTAAATGTGGTTCACAAGCGTGCTATTAAATTAAAATCCTTTCTAATTAAACAAAAATATTTCCGAATGTTAATGTCCTAAATCACATTAAATATAAACGAATATAAAAATCATATACTCCATCTATTTAGGTGGTTAACTAAATGTAAACAATCTTAAGGATCTATTACATTACGCGTTATTCAGACTCGTTTTGTCTATTGTTCGACGTATCGCGCAGTGTAATAAGGGTTAGACTGTCTTTCTGTGAATGAAAAATAGTACGAGTCGGAATATCGCACGCGATATTCAGCGCGCTGTAATAAGTCCTTCAACATGGCTTTTATCTAAATAATTGACAAAAAATTGTATGTGTATGTAAATGTTTACAACTAGGCATTTACCTAAACCAATGTTTGTTAGGTAAGGTAATCAACGAAATTTAAATAATCTTTCTGTATTTTATACGATTTATTACAAGCTTTCATTTAGTTTCATCTGTCCCGATGTTTGTCTGTAATCAAATCTTGCAAATTAAAATTGATCCACTTCCCGGTTACCGATTCAGCTAAAATTTTGCATACACGTGTAAATCAGATGACAATGCAAAATTATTATGACATGGAACTGATCTGATGATGGGGCCGAAAGGTAGCTATAGGACCTTGGTTATTAAACGTCACCACCCCATCAAGTTTGGGCTCATTTGATTCATCTTGACGAGTATTAATTATATAGGTATTATACTGTGCTATAAAAGCTTAATAAGAAAAAAATATTTTCCTTAAAAACTTGTTTTAAATTAGAAGACATATCTCTAAACAGATGAAGTATAGTTTTTGAGTCAAATAGCACATAAAGAGTAGTAAACGCTCGTAACGGTAACACCATAGATATCCATATCCAATATCCGTGGGTAACACGTAGTAGGTACTGTACATAATTATAATATGACGGTTCGTAATTAACTTGTAGGTAGTACATACATGTATAAACTATAGACATTGTATGTAGATTACAATCACTACAGTCTCCACACAGGCACATTGGCCTCAATACTCACTTGTTATCAGCAGTTCAGACTTGCCTACGTATATCGACAATGCATGATAAAATTCAATATTTTTTATGTATGCACGAACCCTTTCTGTCGAGTAAATTAGTACGAGCTTGATTTCCAGGCTGCCACCTAGCACCTGTATTAGGGTTCCATACCTCAAAAGGAAAAAACGGAACGCATAGAGGATCACTTTGTTGTTCGTCTGTCTGTCTGTCTGTCAACTCAAGACCCTCTATCTCGGGGACGCGTGGAGGTATCGAGTTCAAATAAAAACAATTTACTCAAGTTTACGGTCCCTTGAGCAGAGAAAAAAAAAAAACTTCTAAGATAACAAAAAAAAAACTTACGGCTGTTTTATGTCGAAAAAAAAAACGTGTATTTTTGATTCTCAAGGGAATATAATAAAATTCATAGGGTACTTCCCGTTGATCTAGAATCCTGTTTGGCATGAAGCAATGTCTCATAACACAAAGGAAAAAATCTGAAAACTGTAAAGTAAATATTACATACAATTTTTTTGTAAGGTTCTATTAGTAAACAATTTTTGACTGACCTGTTGATCTAGTGGTTAGTGACCCTGACAGTTATGCCGGAGGTCGTGGCTTCGATTCCCACCCAGGGCAAATGTTTGTGTGATGAGCATGATCATTTTGTTCCGTGTCTGGGTGTTATTTATCTATAATATGTATGTATTTAGAAATATATAAGTATGTTTATCAGTTGTCTAGTACTCATAACACAAGCTCTGCTTAGCTTGGGACTAGACGGCGTTGTGTGATAGTTGCGGAATATTATTATTATATTAATGATCATCTCTTTGCAAACTTGGTTATTCAACCAGTGTTGACTACATCAGATTTCAACAATTAGATAATTTGATTAGATTACTCAAGTCGTTTGACATTTTAGACATACAGTACTCTAAAAAGAATCTTGGCATGGCACAAAAGAACATGAGTTGTATTACAAGTGCATCATAAAAATAATAAAATAAATCTGGCATTTGCACAAAACATGTGACAGTTGTACGTGTTAGCGAATATTCTGAGAAAAAAAAAAAAGAACGGCTGCAAACAGATGTGTATTATGACGACACATGCATCTCCACGTGTGCGTGCGATAACCGACACATACACATGCGACACGTGCCTGGAAGCTTTCGTATCTCTTCCCATTAACCCTAACTTAGTTTAGGAGCCGGTCTTAGTAGTAATTCAATTCAGGGGCGTCAGCTTTTACAAAAACTTCATGGGTGCTCCTCATGCTCATTTGATGACTCGAAAAAGTGACGAAGTGTGAGAAGACACACTAATCAACCGACAAATAAATAAATGTCCTACTTACATACTGCGTACTTAATTACTAATTATGTGTACCTTGCGTCTCAACTAGTGTTGCCAGGCGTCCCGATTAGCGCGGGATGTCCCGATTTTTAGGGGTCTGGGGACGCGTCCCGATTTGCACTTGATCGGGACGCTAAATGTCCCGATAAATCAAAAACCCTGAAACTCAAAGAGCGACTGAACAAGTCTGCGTTTTACTCAGTCAAAATTTGACACGCCTTCTCGTTCCATCCCAGAGGGAAAGAAGTCACTGGATGATTTCCCATCTAAATAAAAACTTTATTAAAAAAAAATATTTGTCCCGATTTAAAACCCTAAATCCCGATTTGTTTTACCATCTGTCCCGATTTTTATACAAACAGACCTGGCAACTCTAGTCTCAACCGGGGCACATTATTCTACTTTCTACTAGATACCTGTCGTATATTTTTGAAATATTTATTTTAACTTCCAATACAGTTATCGATACACCCAGATACACCTGCCTACGCCAAGTTATCTCTTTACCATTCCCGTTTGAAAACTGGGTTGTAGCTTAAATTTTGTATGCTTTTTACCCGACTAAGACAAAACCAAAGGAGGGTTAAGATTTTTGACAGGCTATGTGTGTATACTATGTCAGTATGTTCATCTGTTCCCTCATAGCTCCTAATCTACATAGCGGAACTCGACATATGATCGACTGATCGAGGTATCGTTAGAACCGTCTTAATCGTCCGCTGAACGCAGGGTACGTGACGTGTCACAAAACTCGATATGTCGTTAAAAAATGTGTTAAAAAAATAGGTACGCGTGACTACGGTTTTTCTTTTTTTTTGTTACTGTGCTTTTTTTCCAGTTATCTTCTTTATTTCAGCATCCTGAAGATTTGTTTCATACTTTTTACGCGTCGTTTTTTTTACTATGGACAGGCTCGTGTTTGACTACTGTCTCACCTGATGGAAAGCGATGATGTGGTCAACGATGGAGCACGCCTGCCTAAAAGCAACCTACTCATTCTTGACTTAAAGACCCCTAGCGAAGCTTGCCAAAGCTTACTCGATAAATAAGCTAAATAATTAGAACGTGCAGCATCCGCATTCTAATGAAACTCAAAGTGACTGTAAGAACTTTATACTTTCTGAACTTGACTCTGGCTAAAAACACGAACCGTAAAAAACCATTAAAAAATTATAAGAAAGACTGAAATAAATATATTCATTTGTGCTCGCACAAGACAAACAATAACAATTAAAAAAAAAAATAATTGCGATGCAAAAAGGCTACTGTCTCAGTACATAGGTAACCATGTAATTTAAAAAAAGCAAATGACGCAGCGCTGGTAATCTGATAGGGCCTGCTGATATCACGGACATAGTTCATGGAACCCACAGACTTAAATGCTAAAGATATGTAGTAAATAAAAAACTCACAAATACCTATTTTTATTTTTAGTAAAACATTCGACAACTAGTGATATCGTTTTATACAACGTGCTATAAATACCTACTATTATGTAATAATGATTAATTTAGTATACTAGTACGTTTTATGTCTGCTCGTAGTATCTACATAATTAAATTCAATGTGATGTATTGTTTTGTTCCTGATAAATTGATAAGTTTGAGTAATGAATTATCTTGATAAACAATGACGAATGTTTTTGTATGATAATATTCTATGTATTCTGTATGTGCTTATTCCAAAGCTTATAATAACGTGTTCAAATCTTCACTGAAACCTATAAAATATAATAATAATTTTTATTAATTTATTTGCCACTATATTACAAACTCTCGACTTTATTTTACAAGTGTGTTTTTTTTGAGTTGATAAGTCATTCAATAACTCCTTCCACTCCGGTTGGAGCGAGAGGGAGTGTCAGAGCTTTCCTGACTGAAACTAAACCTATACTCCTTCAGTTGCCCTTTGCGTTCCAGGCAGGGCTGTAGCTAGAGTCGAATTTGAGGTAGGCCAGCATTGGTTACAGGTAGGGCGGAAGTAAAATAAATATCATAATTGATCTGCCCTCGAAGCACTGGCACACATAACCTCTCTCTGTAAATCAATCACCATGTACACTGACTAGTAGTGACTGATCAGTGATTTACAATGCGTTTCAAATGAGAATATTATCGCCCGCCATGTCGTGACGTCACGATTTACTGTCAAATCGCGGAAAGAAATTTTTAAACATTAATTAATTTACGAAAAAAATGATATATTTATGAACTGTGAACGAAAAAGTTTAATCAGAATCCAGTTCTTCAGTTTAACTCATCTCCAAGTTCTTAAATTTTGCCAAAATTTCTTCGATTTGACAGTACGACGAGATGTCAAAACATAGGAATCGGTCCTATTCTCATTTGGAACGCGTAGTAGGTACATTCACTAACCAAACCAAAGCTAAAGCTATTCGTAGACAAACTTCTGTGACAGAGCATGAGCATGACTCATGGATATAATGGATATAATGCTCAATTATGAAGAACAAGTGAACAAGATGGTTGAACTTCCAGATTTGGATGTAGAAATCTACGTCTGAGTAAGATTGTGTAAGGCATTGTGCTTTCAAGGTAGGGCATTGCCCTAAAATGACCTCCCCCCCCCCCTAGCTACGGCCGTGGTTCCAGGGCCGTAGAAATTCTATCAAAAAACCACGCAGCTCAATATTTTTTTGAGACAAATGTAAAAACCAAGTGGACAACCCCGAGTTATGATAATAATACTGTGCCCGAGTCTAAACACGTGAGCACAGCTACATATAAGGATAACCTCAAAATCCAAAACGATCTCATTGTCATTATAATCATATTCAAACTAAATTCGACCATCCTTTTAGAGCCTTTACGAATTACAACAAAAAAACCAGTTATGAAATGCATGCCAGCTGGTTTTTTCTTTTTGACGAAGGAAATCAACCAGTGACTTCTCCCGTTTCAGGGTGGAGCAGTCCCGGTCAGGTGCCTTTCAGTCTTGTTAGCAAGAGCTCAGAAAAATGCTGTCAATTTTCAAGTGTGAAACCGTCAAATAGCTTTTTCCGCTCTAGGGGGACTTAATTCCAGCGGTTGTGGGGACATCTTCATTCTCGGGGGAGTGGATATCTTCGAAACTACTGGACCGATTTTGACGGGGCTTTCACTGATGGAAAGCTTTTTTTTGATGTGGGAAATCGTTTAATGACTTCTTCTGGCGGAGTGGGAAGGCGTGTCAAACTTTTACTGACAAAAATCACACCAGGGTCCTTCAGTTGTCCTTTGCGTTTTAAAACCACGAGTTTCCGTTCCAGATATTATCTGTGGTCATAGAGGGCATCGACCTTACAAACTTGTATGCCTTTGTTCTCGGAAATGAATAAACTGATTTAAATAAAATTTGGTACTTGGTATTGTGTGTAGGAGGTAATCTCAGAGAGTACTGGTACGATTGCAAATTTTTTTTTTACGGATAGAAGTTGCTATAATCCTCAGTGACATCTATCTATCCCCTTGATAGCCCCTTCTATTTATGCATTATTATTTTAGTTATTTATTTATTTTATAAAAACAAAGGTTTTCCTTAGGTTTACAAAAAGGCACACAAATAGGACCCTGGGGTCTGTCTCAGCGTGCCACAACCTGACAATTAGTCAACGCGCTATAAACTGTCAAGGTCCAATTGACTCGATATAGTAATCCTTCAACTTATGCTCTATGTTTTTGGTAATGAATGAGCATCTGATGTCTACAGGTATCTGATTCGCATAGCTGAGTATAACCAGCATTTTTGATGTTCCCACTCCTGGGACTCAAGTCACTCAGGTCTCCTCTTCAGGAGAATGAGCCGCGTAATCCACTACGTGGACCCAGTGCGGGTTGGTGAATGTCAAATTTCTTGAGTTTTTTGGTTCTAGGACATGCCAGTCACGAAATTTTCCTTCACCGTTTTGAGAGCAGTAGTGATGAAATAAATTACACTAAAAGGTAGAACTACACTGCGCATACGTGTGCGACACACGCCGATTTGGGCGCGACGTTCTCCATACATTTTATATGGAAACTAGACTCGTAGAGCTACTAGATCCACGCCACGCGACGTCGATCTACGTACAAATCAGCCCCCCTAGCCAAGTTACAAACGTTTCGCTTGCGCCGAACGCTTCGAGTTGACCTTGCCGCCAATTCTTTTGTTCTGACCACGTGACTGAGCGTTAAGACGACGTCATTCCCGTACATTTGAAGCTTTCTACAAGCGTTAACTATTGCAGATTAGCAACTTGGCTAGGGGTACAGGCTTATTACACGTGTGCGTCAGTCCAATGCAGTTCTAGCTTTAGTAATTCACCCAAGCATCGCTTCAAGTACCGTCTATGCACCATCAAAGACACTTTCAGCTACAACCCGGGAATCTTCTTGGTTTCTTCTAGGTAAGCGCGTTCCATTGTCGACCGCATCGTCGCTTTGCATCAGGTGAGATAGCAGTCAAGCGCGAACCTATCAACAATAAAAAAAACCATCGCTAAGTTTATTTTTGCTTGCACTCGAAACTAAAACTTCAAAGCATTTGGTTTGGCGTTGCGCCACAGGATTCAAGCGAAATTTTTTGTGATCAGGCAAAAATGACCGCGATAGTACCAAGATGCATTTAAATCAGTTCATTCATTTCCGAGACTAAGCACTAATCAGTCTGTATGTACGGAACACCGATTGTGCGCACTAAACTCCGTCGCAAACATAAAAATTCCGTAAACACATCCGTCCGCCAATGGATTTCTGACAAAACACGAGACGGAAAATTTACAAAGTATATATTTTATAATAAATATTATTGAAGTAATTCGGTCTCATTATTGAACACGTGGGTTATATATTAAAATGGCGGGGTATTTAAGGCGCCTAGTCCCTTAAACATGTGGCCGGAGTTAAATGCATACTCGTACAGCCACTTGTACCCACATAGAGCCCCGCTGACTTTTAAAACCATTTTCATTCCGAAATATTGATTATTTTTTTATATATATATTTTTTTAATAATAGATTTACATAATTAATATAATTATACTAGGTATGTATATTTTGAAGAACACTTACCCAACCAGCAATTTTTTTGTATATTTATAAAGATCAAAGCCGTTTGAAAGGAGTAAGGAAAACAAGCGAAAAAATATGTCATTGTTAAAAAAAAAAATACAAAAGTATTAGTCATAAGAAAAAATTATATGTTGATAATTTTATATTATTAATTAATCTATAATATATATTTTTTAAATCTATTGACGTAGCCGTTACTGAGAAAATCACAGTTTTATGGCAGTGCTCGGGAGCTAGGACCTTAAAATGGTGAGTACGTAATTATGAGAATGGAAGTACATGAAGTAGGGTGATGACACGTTTGGTTGAGGCAGGTCTGAGGCGTGGGTAGAGGCACAAAATAGATAGATGCAGAAGTCAATCTACATACAAAGCGCGCTCGAGCAACACACACAAAGACACCACTCACAAACACGATGTCTCGGTCGCGTCTCGAATCACTCGTCGAATTATTCCGGTTCCAACGCTCATTTAGTGTGCGTCCACCGAGTGTAGGTATAAAAAGTGAAACACATACATGAGATAGTCTTCTGTACCTATCTATTTTGTGGTAGAGGCACGTTGAATTGCATGTGGTGACCGACGAGGCGGAGTAGGGATGGCTCGAATGTTCGTATACAATTTATGCTAAGTTATTTATAGAATTGATTACATAATCTTTTTTTATTAAGGAAACGAATCAAATTGTTGACATTTATTGATGGTACGGCGACGCTTTGATTTTGTGAATTTATAGAGAATAGTATTAGGAATGGGGGGACTTAAAAAGAGCAAAAAAAAAATTTTGCTGATGTACGTAGATAATCTTTGAAGGAGCTTGTTTACTGATATTTTGACTGCTATCCTTTTTTTTATTGAGGTAAGAAATTATCAAGTTACTGCTCCCGCTCGAACCGCTCTGGGCAGAGCGACAGGGAGTGTTGATTTTTTACTAATTCAATTTAATTAAAATTTTCCTGATGTACTACACAATCTTTGAAGGAGCTTGTTTGCTGATATTTTGACTGCTATCCTTTTTTTTTATTGAGGTAAGAAATTATCAAGTTACTGCTCCCGCTCAAATCGCTCTGGGCAGAGCGACAGGGATTGTTGATTTTTTACTAATTAAAACCTACCTGTGTTTGTCCAGTTCCCACAATCCCACAGCCATCTGACTACACCCCTAAGTAGGTACTATAAATTATGGCAATCTATACAGAATGACGTATGTGTAAGAAATGATAACACTGAGAACACGTTTACTAAAACGTTCTTATCCTGCCAGACAGTGGCGTCAGCATTTTGCGGAATGATACCGTAAAACGGGGTGAATAGAGACGGGGTGATTATAGACAAAACTTTGGTTTGGTTTTTCAGTTTGATACTACAATATCGGCCTCTAACAAAGCATCGATTTTTTAGAATAACAATTCATTAATAAATTGAAATAGTTAAATGCTGCAAAAAATATTCAAATATCGAGAAAATACCCTTTAAAGTTTTGTCTCTATTCACCCCTAGGTGTCTATTCACCCCATTTTACTGTATCATAGAGGCCCTGTGCATCTCGCTACCATCGGATTATCGCGACCCTCACCAGGGCCCCAAGTCTGCTATTACAATAGTGTCAGAATGGTCTATCATTGATTTCATATGTTGATTTTGAGTAAGTTTGGTAATCTACTAATATAATGGCGTCATAATGACTTTCCAATAATCAACCACTGATACTCCATTGAAAGAAGTGGGATAGAATGGTAATCTCGTACATATTTACAAGTGAATGCCTTACGTATGCGGTAAAGTTCTGCTTCCTTCTTTGTAGGTACTAAAACTTTATTTAATACTAGCTTTTATCTGCGGCTTCGCCCGCGTACATAAAGATAGCCTATAATATGTCACTCAGGAATAAAGTAGCTTTCTATCGGTGAAATAATTTCGACAATCGGACCTGTACTTTCAGAGTACCTACTAACAAAAAGACATATATATAAACAAACTTTACCTCTTTATTATATTAGTGAAGACTAGCTTCTGCCAGCGGCTTCGTCCGCACGATAGATTCTCCATACAAACTTTGGACTCCCGCTTCTTACCTTTAGGGAGTGAATTTCACTCTCCTAGACCCAGTAATTTCGGCTGTGCGTTGTTAAGTCAGTCAGTCAGTCAGTCAGTTTCTCCTTTTATACATTTAGATTACATTCTTTGGTCAACCCTATTAAAAATATACTGATTGCGCTTATAGCTGCCGTTCGTCCACGTCGCGATTCGTCACGACGCCAACTGCGACGCAACATCGACGTCGTTCGATTCGTCGCACGCGCAGCTTAAGTACCTACTACATAACCGTACTTGAAACAATGGACCGTTCGCAAATTGCGACGTGAAGCAATTAGAAATCAACACTTGGTACGGAAATTAACTATTTTTTATTGTTACTTACGACTTGTATTTATTGGAAGATTTCTCTTGTTTATTCCGGTTTACCATCATCATCATTACCATCTTTATCATCATCTTTTCAGATGAAGGATGTCCACTGTGGGACCTGTCCTGTGCGTCACGCATCTATCGGATTCCTGCGACCCACTAACTAGCATTTTTTACGCCCGGTGCGAGCTTCTCTAACTGCGCCCCTAGAAAAAAGTACTATACGAACAAAAAGGATTATTAGATATTTTTGCGCCCCTCAGGGACTGCGCCCTGTGCCTGGGCATCGCTAGCACCGCCCTAGTTACGGCACTGCCCACACCAGGTCATCGGTCCACCTTGTGGGAGGCCTTTGAACGCTACGTCTTGCAGTACGTGGTCGTCACGCCAGAACTTTTCGTAACCATCGATCATCTGTTCTGCAAGCAATGTGCCTTGCCCACTGTCAATTAATTTCTCTTACGGGTATCTTCATTACTGATGTGATCACGCAAGGAAACTCCCAGCATAGTTCTTGGTTTACCATATCGTTAATGGGAATTTCCTGTCCAGTTTTAAGAGGAAAAAGTCTTCAAAGAGACTTTAATCATCGTTTGGGTTTTTCTCGAAAAAAATTTAGGTAAATAATCTTTCCAAAATAACCCGAATCACTCGCATGCAATATAAAAAGAAATATCGTCAAACAAAGTTAAATTCTCACTAATCTTCACTTTCTAAATCTAATTTTAAGTTTCAGACAAAAAGTTTAAAACATACATTTTTAAACAAAACATACCTAAATGTTTATTCAAAACATATTTTTTTTTAAACAAAACATAAATTTATATTGTGTGCGTACTTTGTTAATGTACTAACACGCTGAAGCATCATTGTCTTGGCCGAGTGCCACGTCGACACTGCAACGTGTTCCTAATAGTAAACAATTCCATTGGAAACGCACGCAAATACACCATCATACATTTCATGCACATCATTACAATTCGGACGTAAGAACGAAAATATGGTACCTAAATGTGTCGTGGCCAGCATGGCATTTGAGAGTTTGTCATGCTCACTCAAATGTCTTACTGATGGTGGCACGTGTTATTGGGTCATCCGGTTCCCTTCAAAATGGTTGAGCTGAGTGGGTCTGATGCACGTGTCATGCCCGTGAACTGGTGCCATCGGTTGAGACTGGTCATCTCTTAGCTGCCAGAGTGGCTTAATTCAGTTTATATTTTAATTAACGTTTTTTTATAAAAAAAAAAATGTTATTATTACTTATCTACATTGTGCTCACATATTAGAAGCGACAAGAAATATGTAACCAAGATCTATGTAACTCATAATTGTGATTTAAAAAGAGTGTCCACGGAGTTTCTTGCATGTTCTTCTCCATAGAGATCTACGCTTTGGAACGTGCAATTTAGCTTCACTTTTCTTGGACTGACCGACATTTGGTTATTCAAAAGTGCCTGCAAATGGTCTATTTGAAATAAATGTTTTTGATTTGATTTACTTTGCCAGATCTTAGAAATTTATCTCTTCATGATATGGCCAAATGATATGGCCAAGTAAAACTGGCCAGATCGTTTTCAAACCATAAAGTTTGATGATATGTCAATCCTCGTTTTCCCGGTGAAACGAGAGGACTAAATCCTACCTGCATTCCTAAAGTTTTCCGTTCTATTGCCACGGCAGCTGACTCTATTGAACAACCCTTTATTTGTCTATGAATTTCTTCTAGGCAAGCGTGCTCCATCGTCGGCCATGTCATCGCTTTCCATCAAGTGAGATTATGATCAAGCGCGAGGCTATCAATAATAATAATAAAAAAAAGTTAAAGTACTAGAAAACTTATGTTCAGAGGTAGAAGGAGTACGTATGTACGTACTTGTAAGTGACTGAAAAATGTTCAGAAGTAGAAGTAGACAATATACGCAATTTGTAAAAACAACGAGTAGATACACTCGCACTTAATTGAATTTGGTTAATCAATTAAGTGTGAAGAAAAACAAAAAATATTCATCTATAAGTACGTAAATATCATATTAGATATTATATCACGTTCCCAGCAACACAAAAGCTCACGTTCCCGAACCGTAACAAAAGAACAATGTCAGCTTACAAAACTTTCAACTTCCAAATACACATTAATTTCTTCGCAACTTTTCTGCTCACAAACAAAAAACGTGCAAATTAAGAATATTGCACGTTGATCGCATCACGTTGGCTCCCTTGATCGCTGTTTCTACTAGGAACATTAAGGCTCAATTTACACCGCCGTGGAATGGAATAGAAGCGACTATTTGCAACGAAATTGTACATAGCATAATGAACTTTATGTCAATTATATAACATACAAACTATATACTATACTTATTGTGTTTTTATATTTTACTAGCTTTTGCCCGCGCAGCTTCGCACCCGCTCTTCCCTGCTCCACCCTACTCAAACCTACTATACCCTACTATACCAATACCCTACTCTATCCTACTCTACCCTATTCTACACTACTCTACCCTACTCTACTCTACTCTACCCTACTGTACCCTACTGTACCCTACTGTACCCTACTCTACCCTACTATACCCTACTCTACCCTACTCTACCCTACTCTACCCTACTCTACCCTACTGTACCCTACTCTACCCTACTGTACCCTACTCTACCTTACACTACCCTAATTTTAATTTTTTTTTCCATAAGAACCTTCTCCTCACAATAACGAATACAAAAAAAAAGAATTAGCGAAATCGGTCCAGCCGTTCACGCGTGATGGCGTGACCAAGGAAATAGGGACGTATATAGATGTATGTACGTTATGTATTTAGTTTGGTTTTTAGTACCTATAAATAGTTTAGTTAATATTTAAGTTTTTTTTTTTATGGTACATATGTAAATTTTGTTGTAAATAAATTTTAAAAATATACTTTAGACAACATTTTGCTGTATGCGAAACCCGAAAGATGTGTCTAGTATTTTTATTTAAATAATCTAAATACAAAATTTCATAACTGTAGATGTATGAAAAATTACGAAGCTATAAGCATGTTATGTCTTCAAAAATCACCGGGCCATCCAAGCGAATAAGGGGTTGCTTTGCACTTGTACCCAGCTATTTGCTGGTACCTAATACCCGCTGTGACCTGCCGTGACCTGTATTGTACTTAGTAAAAAAAAAATACATTTACGAGTATTTAGTGACGGTGGTGTCCAACTTGTGACCTTTTTAAATATTTTTGGAAAAAAAATATAACAAGGGGTAAAAACTATTTGAATCCATTCAGTTACGATTCTAAAGTTATATATTTATTTAGTTTATTATTGATTATAGTTTATTCAGATTTCGCATAAATTAACAATAATATTGTATATAATATACGAGTCAAAAGAGGGCCGCGCTTCTTCCGGGGAATCCTTGCGCATTCTCGAGAATTTCCTTAGCTACGAAATTGACGCTTCCATTCCATTCCATTCCATTCCATGGCGGTATAAATTGAGCCTAATGCGAATATTGTGGGTCTGTCTGCTACTCTTTCACACCAATACCAACCAACCAATTACCAACCAACCAATTTAACCAATAAACCAACCAATATTCAACCAATTTTTACCAATTTTGGTATAGCGATAGATTGGACCTTGGAAAAGGGACAGGGTGCTTTTAGTCTCGAGAATCATCATCATCAACATCATCAATTCAGCCGAAAGACGTCCACTGTTGGACATAAGCCTCCCTAAAGCGTCGCCACAACGACCGACCTTGGGGCCTAGACAACGTTACATTTTCATCAACGATAACGAAATTCGATATCTCCGAAATGTATGAAACTGACATAAGCTTTCGAACTGTCACGTGATCGATCGCTAATTGCTAGACAATGTCACACTGCGTTACGAAACGACAACGATCTTCGATCAACATAAACGATATTCTCATACAATGCTTAGGCAAGTGGCACTTTCGACATTCGAATTCGCTGAGATTTCAAAATTCTCTTTCGACAGCTAAGCGAAGTCTTGGACCCTGTAGAAAAGCAAATCAACATGGCCGATTTTAGTCAGCTGGTGGTGTTATTTGTATCAAGTGTGCTTGTTTCTTGTCTTTTGTTGTTGTTTTCTAAGAAAAATGCATACATTGCAATTACTACGGGTGACTTTCTATCAGAAAAGCTGACAAAAAATTAAAATTACTGGCAAAAAATGGAAAGAGTGGAAAATATGGCAGAGTTATTATTCATGGAGAATTTTCGATTGAACAAAAGCTTTGTAACGATTTGCGTGTTCGCACTTCAACACAACATACAACAACAGTTTTACAATAGATTTGATGTTACCTATCAAAAATGGAAATGTTGAAAATTAAGCAATAGTTGAAAAGTTAAGGAATAATAATGATTAACATACATGGCTGTACAATTGCTACCTTTTTCCATTTTTCTGACGTTTTATTAACCAATCCAGTTTAATATTGTTACCAACTCACGCTACTGACGCAGGCCGCTCAAATTTCAATGGACCTTGACGTCCGCTAGACGCAAGGATCACATCATTGTTTACATTGAGCATATTCAAGTGATATGAATTGTATCAAGTTCATGGTCACGTAGCGTATTTTCGAATCAACACTTCGTTCCGACTTCGACTTAGCGATGTGTTGGTCGATGTGACGTTTAGACAACGTCACCATTTTATAGTCGACATCGCTAAGGCGAAATCGAACTTCGAAGCAACATCGACACGGAGCGAATGCCTCTTGTCTAGGCCCCCAGGTGCGTCTCGCAACCACCGCATTCCCACGACTCTCACCAGGTCGTCGTTCCACCTTGTGAGAGGCCTTGTCCCGAGAATACGTACAATGCGTTCCAAATGAGAATAAGATCGCCCGCCATATTGTGACGTCACGATTTACTGTCAAATCGAGGAAAGAAATTTTTAAACATTAATTAATTTACGAAGAGTTTAATTTATTTATGAACTGTGAACGAAAAAAGGTCAATCAGAATCCAGTTCTTCAATTTTACTCATCTCTAAGTTCTTCAATTTTGCCAAAATTTCTTCGATTTGACAGTACGACGAGACGTCAAAACATAGGAATCGGTCTTATTCTCATTTGGAACGCGTAGTACCCATTTTTTTTTTCGAGGAAAAGGTGAGAAATCATCAAATAGCTTCTCTCACAGCGAGGGCGTGTCAGAGATTTACTGAGTAAAACGCACATGTTAACACATGTGCGTTTAGTTACTCTTTGCGTTACATGGCCACAGTTTAACTCTTTCGAAAATTCCCGAAAGTACGTACCCTTGGCATATATTATTATACGAGTATATTATTTCCAATTTACGCGCGAGCAAACCGCTGGCAAAAGCTGATAGCTCTATTACGAGTATTTATTTATTTTCGCAGAAAAAAATATTCCGCTGCGTTCATGTATTAAAAGAACAGAGTACGTAAACATGCATGTGTCATGTGTATAGGCATGTGTAACATACTGTCTACGGGCTGTGGATTAACAGATAAACAAGCACATGTAGCGACACGTGCTCGGCCGTTGGCTGTTGGGCATAAGGCCTTCTATTTAGAAAGTCTTCTTCGTTTTAATCTTGGGAAAAAATGCTGTTTGTAAGTGGGGGCACTTGATGGCTGCGATGGCTTGATTTAATGTAACATCACGCCTGTATTACCCAAAGGTTACGCAGAGGTGTACCTGTAGTCAATTGTATAAAAAAGAAGGCATGAGTCACTGATTCAAGACCCAGTATAACCCTTAGACCTCGAAAGCTGATTTTATCATAGCTGTTGATAAATGAAAATGGAATTGTTGGATTGAATTCCCTTATGGTGAAAAGGAGTGTAATATACCCATATTTCTGATATGCTTAGGTTGCATGTAAACGAAGAGAGCCTAGTGTAATCAAATTGACATAAGTTTCATATGAAATTCAAATTCAGTTCGGACACATTACCCGGTAGTCATTTGCCCGAACTGGGAATTGTGCTTGCGTCAACCCGACTCTAGAGTCTCGATCGATAGTAAATTTTTGGATTTTAAGTAATATTCTCTAAGTATGTATTTGGAGTTGATATATACTCTATACTCGAAGTTGTGGACGATTACGTCTACCTCGGGCAGACAGTCCAGTTGGGTAGATCTAATTTCGAGAAAGAGGTCAACCGTCGAATCCAACTCGGCTGGGCAGCGTTCGTGAAGCTACGCGGTATCTTCTCATCCAACATACCACAGTGTCTCAAGACGAAAGTCTATGACCAGTGTGTGTTGCCAGTGATGACATATGGATCCGAAACGTGGTCGCTCACAATGGGCCTTATCAAAAGGCTTAAAGTCACCCAAAGAGCAATGGAAAGGGCTATGCTTGGAGTTTCCTTGCGTGATCTAATCAGAAATGAAGATATCCGCAGGAGAACCAAGGTTGCCGACATAGCACAAAGAATCGCCAAACTTAAGTAGCAATGGGCAGGGCACATTGCTCGCAGAACAGATGGCCGTTGGGGCCGAAAGGTTCTGGAGTGGCGACCGCGTACCGGAAAACGCAGCGTTGGAAGGCCTCCTACAAGGTGGACTGACGACCTGGTGAAGGTAGCGGGAATCCGATGGATGCGGGACGCGCATGATCGTTCGTTGTGGCGACGCTTGGGGGAGGCCTATGTCCAGCAGTGGACGTCTGTCGGCTGAAATGATGATGATGATGATGATGTACCTATTTGGAGTTGAATTGTGTGTGCTTTTCTACGTGTTTATTATGTTTGCTATGGGCCCTAGCCATTTTTATCATTTTTTTTGCAGCCTGCCGAAGTTGACACTTGAGTCAACTTTTACTCGCATTGAAAATCAAGGTAATTTCTTATAATATATTAGGCGTTTATGTTGTTTTTAGTTTATTAGTTTGTGTGTAAAATATACGACTAATACGCCTATTCAGGCGTCTGTCTACCCATGTCCAAATCTATTTAGATTTGGACTATATCCTAGAAAAGAATAATGGATAATTTCTATTCCGAGAGTATGTTCACTTTGAATAAATTTAAGCCGCTAGCAGAGGCTAGTAACAAGATATTCAATCTATCAATCTAATAGATTTATTAACACATACAACTAATTTACGCAGCAGACTTCTGAGCTAGGGTAGATTCTACCTAGCTCAGAAAACAGGTATTATGCCTGCTTGCTCACTGAAAAATCAAGCTTCTAGTTTTTTACACAGCGAAGTTAAAGAAGGTAGAAAATGACCTGAACTGTTTCGAAAAAAGGATGGTACGGCCGCCGTGCTGATTTTTTGCTCGCCTTGGCGGGGTCGAAGTGACTCTTCTTTATAGAAAAAGTGAATAAAAAAAAACATAAAATAAAATAATAATTACAACACTAAAAAAAAAGAAAATAATAAATAAGATAAGGTCGTGTGTACCTACATTTATTTGGCGTTTGAGTGTGAGGTTGATGTAGTTGTATTCTTAGCTATGTGTGGCTCGCGTGTGCGTTCATGGAATGTCAATCAAGAGATTATATCATTTTGATAGGTAATTTATATGGCTATATCATTACTTTTTTTGGTGTCTTAATTGATCAATTGCTCAATTAATTCGTAATTAGTATGACGAGTGCTTGTATCATTTTGTTTTGTACTATGTATTTGTAGTTTTGTCACATCGATCAATTATACAGAAGTTCTTGAGAAGATCTATATTCTGACACCTTATTTATTTACTTTGTTGTGCTTTATTTTTAATAATGCGTTAGTTCAGTAACATAGTTAAGTTTCCTAGTTTTGGTTACAGAGCTTACTGCGAACGCCTTTGTCTTTGCGGAAAAAACCGATAAGTTTCGGTTCGCTGCGACTGGCTAGTGTCGAACCACAATGGGCTCGCGAACTGCTCGCGAACTACCTTATACAATTTGGTTACTATATCTGCAAAGATACAGTAACCAAATTTCATAGAGACGGCTTGGTGAGTACGCGGCTTTAGATATATCAGGTTCAGGGAAATCATCAGGTAACTTTTCCGGCTGTGGGCGGAGCGAGAAGGAGTATCAGACTTTTACTGATGGGTGTGGTGCCCGGACCAGTCTCGATCCCATCAGATCGGAGAATCCTTTCTTTTCAAAGAAGGTATGTGGAACTTTAAACTCTGTACGCTGTACCCCCGTATCTCATATGTTTGTACCTTATATTACCGAAAATTGTTGGTTAGGTAGTTGGCTTGCTATACGCTTTGTTGTATACTCTAAGTATAGCTAGCAATTGATAAATATATAATCCTTACTAATATCCTTACCAATATTATAAAAGCGAAAGTGAGTTTGTTTGTTTGTTATAAAAAAAGTGAGAAAAGGGGGAGAAAGAGGGAAGGTCTTTTATGTACGCGGGCGAAGCCGCGGACAAAAACTAGTCTTCTTATAAAAGCGAAATATCACTCATTGATTAATCACGAAATCTCAGAAACATCTACAAACTTAAAATTTGGTAGGTAGGTACACTATAGGGTGGACATCCGCTAAGAACGGATTTTACGAAACTCCACCCCTAAGGGCGTAAAACGAAACGGAGCTTGGAAGTTTATATGAAAGTCACGTGAGTGTAGTCGCCGGCAGAAGCTTTTTTTTTATGGTGGGAAAAAATCATCCAATGACAACCCCCGCTCTTGGGCGGAGCGGGAGATAGTGTAAGACTCTTACTGACTAAAAGACCCACCCCGTTCCTTCTAGCCTTCATACCGGGGCTCGAGCTCCCTTTCGGATAACCCTAGCCCCAGTAGGCTTCGACCGGGCTGGGTCCCTGCTGTTGCTGACAACTCCTTGAGGCGCATGGGAACAGTGCGCGCCGTCGACGACTTGGGCTTGGTCCGGACAGTTACCGGACGGACGGACAGTGAGCTGCTGGCAGAAACTGGTACCTAATAAATCGTAGTAGTAAATATATCTGCAATCGTGACTTCAAGACCACCTTGAATGACACTTTACACGTTAATATGCGCTAGACGCGTGGGTTTCCAAACGTTGATACGTGTCGCAAACAACTGGCTGGTAAACAAATCGTTGTAGTATGTACTGTAGTAATCGTAAGATGTACTGTAGTCGATAAGGATGTACTTCTATGAAGTTTCAACTGTTGGTAAGCGATATTGATTGATTGGTTATATGTATACTTTTTACTTTTGTTTCAAAAACAAAATTTTCTTTGCGTGCGCCTACCATATTGTTTCTTCACCACCCTAGGTTGACTGGTAGAGAATGCCAAAGGCATTCAGTCCGCCTATGTACTTTGTGTTGCATGAAGATTAAATAAATAAATTATTGAACTTCAATTGTTGCTTGTACTTGGTAGTCATTGATTAGAAATGAATACAAAGTTAAACAAAAATTAAATTTCTTAGCTAAATCAGACTTTAGGCTGAATGATTAGGGTAAAAGTGTGCCTCGCTTGAGCGGAGCACCTACTGTGTCCTAGTGCAGTCGATCGGCGGTGGGAACCTCTCGCACCAGGCCCTGGTGCAGGTCATGCGTCTGAAGCGTGAGGGAATGGACAGACAGTTCCAGCCTCCGTTGAGCAGGCTTGCAGACGGCCGGACAACGAACAATGAAAAGTTCGCCGTCCGGACCAAGTCAAGTCATCGACGTATATCAACGCAACGTGTCAGTAAAACCGTAGGGGCTCAACAGGGCCGATGCCCGTTGAGACAGTTTCTGACTAGGAAAATCGCGGTCCCAGAACGTAAGGGTAACTGAAAAACAGGGGTGGGTTCAGTTAGTTAAATTCCGACACAGCCTAACGCTCCACCCAAACCGGGAGGCATTAGTTGATTGATAATTTCCCACCTCAGAAAAAGTCCGTAGGGGCCCAGTAGTTTTTTTAAAATTCAAATTAAAACATAAATAGTGTAAATATGTATATAATTAATGACCTGAACTAAAAACATCTGCATGATTTAAAAATCATTCTCAAATCAAAATTAATTTAAATAAAACTTTTAGTATATATTACGCAACGTATCAGCGATTCAAAACAATCAGCGTCTGTGTCTGTGTTTGTATCTTTTGAGCCGTTGTTCCAAATATTCCGTTTGTATCCTGTGAGTCGATGTTTCAAATGTTCCGTTTGTATCCCTTGAGCCGTTGTTCCATATGTTGCGTTTGTGTCTTGTGAGCCGATGTTTCAAATTTTCCGTTTGTATCTTTTGAGCCAATGTTCCTATTCTTCCAAATGATACATTATCACTGTTTCGGAACATTTCAGTGATTCAGATGCAAATGTTCCAATCGCAAAGATGACACACTTATTTCACGCCTACAAAAATGCCTTCTCTACCCGTAGTCACCTGCGTTAAACTACGCCACGCACCACGCATAACGTGACGCGGGTTCTCACATAAAGCACGTGCATGCTACGGATACTGACTTACTTGTGACTTTAAACGCTTTTTTCAGTGTATAGTTTCAGTCAGTGGCATCTCTGTTTCGATTTGTGATAGTGAATTTTTGTTTGATGATTTTTAATCGATTTATTAGAATTGCGCCATGTAATGATGCGCCCCATCGTTCGTTCACAAAATGCACGTGTGTAGTAGGCACTGATATTGACTTACGTGTGACTATAATCGCTTTCTTCTTTCTTTTCTTTTTCTTTCTTTAGTTTTTCTTACTTTTTTCTTTCTTTTCTTATTGTTTGTTTTGTTTTTCGTTGTATTGTTTCAGTCAGTGAAACTTTTGTTTCAATTTGTGATAGGGAATTTTTGTTGAATGATTTTTATGCCATTTTTTAAAATTACGCCTTGTAATGACGCGCCCTATCGGTCGCTCACAGAATGCACGTGTATACTACGGATACTGACTTACGTGTGACTTTAATCGCTTTTCTTAAACTTTTTGTTTTATAAAATAAAACACTTCCCAGGTGGTCTCATGGTCATCAAGTCATGATCTGATGATGGTATTGTAGAAAAATCGAGGGAACTCTTCAAATTTTATAGACTTTTTAAAGTTTATGTTCTATAGGTGGTACTATTTTTTTTAGGTGGGTAAATCACCCAATGACATCTCAAGGTCTTGGGCAGAACGGAAGCGTGTATCAGACTTTGGTTAAACCCACTCCTGTCCCTTCGTTTCCTTTCATACCAATGCCGAGTTTTCCTTTCAGAAGCAAACCCTTGGCCCCAGTAGGCTTCGACCCTGTTGGGCCCCTGCGGTTTTCTGACTCAACCCTGTAAGGCGCGCGTGGAACAGTACGCGTCATCGACGACTTGGGTTAGGTAGTAAGTACTATAGTATTTAAAAGTGTTTTTACCATTAGGTACAGTCAATAGGTGCATAGTAAGTTTCTAAAAACTAATTTTGAATAGCACCTGATATTATAACAGACCACACTATTTATGGCTAGTTCATAATATTTATATAGTTTGCAAATACTATTTCATCTAAATAAAACGTGCACGACACATTCTTTAGACCAAAACAACTTATTCATATAAATAAAAACCAACTCAGCGCATGGAATGTGAAATCGTGGCGAACATTATCATAAGTCTGGACTTAAGAGTCGCGAATACACCTCAGTCACGTTGTCCACCATGCTGCGAACGAAACGTGCTCACAAATTCTGCAACTAAGTAAACACAACCACACACAGCCCTAAGCACACCAGCTTAACCTGACCTCGCATTGTATACATTTTCTTTAAACTTTAAGATCAGTTTAAACTAGAGTTTGCTGCTTCATTGGACGTCAAGTGTACAGCGATATCGCCACCAAATTAAGTTGAGCTTCTTCCTACGTCTACAATCTAATCTTTCGTAAGCTTTTTTTTAAAAAAGTCTGTCTGGAAAGTTGAGGGCCAGCCGTGTGGTAACCGGAAAAATGTTTTTTGAAAGAAAGTTTTGGTATTTGCACAAGGCTAAATTGTTTTTTTTTACCTAACTTTATGTTTTCTCGATCTACTTTTGCGTACATACTGCTAACTGTTCGCCGCGGTTTCACCTGTATCTTTTTTGATCGAAGAAGTTATAGCAACCCTGCGAGGGTTGCTATAACTATTATTATTATAAAGGGTATTTGAAAGAACACTGTGTGTTTTAGTTAGTAAAATCTGATACTCCCTCACGAATTACGATCCACTCAGAGCTCAGGCCTCCTCTCTAGGAGAAATGCTACGCTCTTATTGGTTGTAACGTGGTGGTTACCTAAAGCCGTCCTAAAATGAGCTATCCAACACTAAAAGAATTTTGCAATTCGATTAGATTAAACCAAACAAAGTCTTCAGCCTTATAATATTAGTATACATGACCGTCTGTTAAACTTGTGTGTGGGTTTACCACGTGGCTTATATAAGCATGTTTTTAAATAAAGTGTTAGTGATTTTCGTAGTTGTTTGCTGTTGTATTTATATTAGTTAGCTTAACTTTGTTATATCGGCGGTGTTTTTTTAACTGGGCGTATTCACCACTTGTTTATTTAATTATTTATTTAAACTTCATGAACAGCAGTGGTACATAGCCGGACTTAAGTGGGATCTTTTCCACTCGCCTATCGTCAACATCGAAGCTTGTTGCTTCATCTAACGCAATCCAACGCGATGTTTGATGAACAGGCAATGCAAAAAAAAAAAATACGTGTTTTTTTTAAACCCTTAAAAGTTTTTCAGAAAAAAAAGTCGTCATTCAGAATCTCGATTAAATGTGCAAGGCTCCTATTAAAGTAGTTTTTTTTTTAATTTTTAATATATAGGATTACATTATGGAGGGCCAAAGTCCACGTAAAATAGCCGATTTTCAGAGATCTTTACTAGATAAGTTTTATACAAATTTATATTTTGATTTGTATGCCTAGATAATATTCACAAGATAGCTGTGTATCCAAAATATCTAGAGAAAGATGTGTAATAACATCATAATCACGTAAGAGCGGTTGTATGAAAATGTACTTCGAAAATGACGTTCGTAATGCAAAATGGCATTCCCTATCAGTCAACTTTTGGGTTAAAAAAGACAACACTGTGGTAGAAGTGTGCACAATAAATAAACACTAGATTGTATAAGAGTAGAATGAAGTACTAAGACTCAATCAGATACCGTAGGACGGTGAGCAATGGGTAGCTCGCTGTCCGACCGTCCGGTAACTGTCCGGACCAAACCCAAGTCGTCGACGGCGCGCAATGTTCCCGCGCGCCTCGAGGAGCTGTCAGCGACAGCAGGGGCCCAGCTGGGTCGAAGTCTACTGGGGCCAGGATTAATTGGAAAGATAGCTCAAGCCCCGGTACGAAGGCAACGATGGAACGGGGTGGGCTTTCTTCCCGCTCCGCCCAAGAGCGGAGTTTGTCATTGGATGATTTTTCACAACATAAAAAAAAGACTCAATCAGTTAGGCCGTTTACACATAATGCTGCTGCGCTAGTCCCCCTTGGATTTGTATGGAGCCTTAGGGCGTTTACACGTCGCTGCACTGGACGCGCTACATTTTTGTCACTGGTTCTGCGATGAAACACCGCAGCTCTTGCGGCACCGCAGCGGCGAAAAACGCTGCCGCTGCGGCATAATGTGTAAACACCCTTAATCTGCAGCTTAACCAGTTAATCTGCACTCTAACTATTTTAGGTACATTAGCCGTAACGTACAAATGTACTGCTATTTGAATGCCGACACAAAACGAGCGGATAATTTATAAATCAGCTTAGAGGTCTTGAAGCCTGGTCGTGTCGAACAATAGAGGCGAGCACATGTTTCACCATGCAGCTCTCGGAAAAGATATAATATCGGCTTCGTCACGTTATATCACAGTCGTATTTCTAGCGGGGTAAGTAATGTCCACCCACGTGCTCTTATTTAACTTAGTTTATTGTTATTTAAGTTTGAATGTTTGTAATATTTATTACTTTTCAATGTTTTTTTTTTTTAATGATATAAGCCAGAGCTTGACGGCGATACCACCTAATGGTAAGCGGTGATGCAATCGTTGAGGTGAGGCGCACTAGTTTATTAAAAAACCAAATTATCAAGTACTACTACTACTAGCTACTACTACTAGTACTAGCTTTTGCCCGCAGCTTCGCCCGCATACATAAAATATAGCCTATGTCACTCAGGAACAAAGCAACTTTCTATCGGTGAAAGAATTTTAGCGATCGGACCAGTACTTCCAGAGATTACGTCCTACAAAAAAAAAAAAAACTTTATCCCTTTATTATATTAGAGTAGATGACGTCTGAAAACTTTGAAAGTGCTGGTTTTAATTTATTTGTTGCAAGCATTTTTTTGAGGCGGGAAATTACTCAATAAATTCTCGGAGTCAAGCACTAGGCTATCTCAATTAAAAAAAAAAAAAAATCTCCCGATCTAAGGTAGAGAGGGCACGTGTCAGACTTTCACTGACTAAAACTACACCTGTGTCATCAATCTGCACGTTCATCATAAAAACAACACGTGCTCAGAAATCAGCAGTCTTAAAGCACAAAAGGCTAGATGCCTTTGCGAGTTTCTTTTTCAGAAATTCCCAGCATCCCTAGCGGACTTCGATCCGGCAGAGTTCTTACGAATATCGGTCCTATTGGGCCCCTGCAGTTTTGCTGATATCTCTTAGAAGCACGCGTGGAGTACTACGCGCCGTCGACGACTTGAGCTCGGGCCGGTATAGGATCTAAACGTGTCTAAACTGGCACACAGATAGTCATGATTGGCGACAGTTTTATAATATAGGTAGATAGATCTATGCGTGAATGCGTCAAGCTTGCCGACGCCATTTGATATTTATACGTGGAACATTTATGGCAGGTGTGCAAAAGTTGCATCATGTATATTGCGTTGACGTAGTAAAGATTTTTATCCAATAAAATAAGTAAGTACTTACTTTTTTATAGGTTGTCAAAAATGCTACGAGTATTTATAGTTTGTTACTTGGCTTGGCAAACGTTTTCGTCGAATCTTTAAGTCAAGAGTGAACAGTACCCCCAGCCAAGTTACTAATCTGCAATATTTAACGCTAGTAGAAAGCCTCAAATGTACGGGAATGACGTCGTCTCAACGCTCAGTCACGTGGTCAGAACAAAAGATTCGGCGACGCGGCCAACTCGAAGCGTTCGACGCAAGCAAAACGGTTGTACCTTGGCTAGGGGGGCAGGTTACTTCTAGGTAAATCGTCGACCGCATCGTCGCTTTCTGCTGGTTGTAAGTGCAAGACCACCTCTTAGTCGCCTGGATGGCCCCGTGATCTTTTATTTTTGCTTACATAACAAGCTTATAACTTTGTGATTTATCATGATACAGTTATGAAATTTTGAACATAGATTCTTTATATAAAAAATACTAGACACGTGTTTCGGGTTTCGCATTTGCAAAAACTAATGTTGTATATTGGTATAAAGATGAGAGTTTGTGAATGTATGTTTAAAATTTAGCTAAAGTTTATACTTACATTAGCTATATATGTTAGTATAATTAAGTTAGCATAAGCGCATTTATCGCATTGGGGATAAAAAAGAAAAAACCTGTAAAGATAGATGTAAGATGAAGAAATAAATAAATACATGGAACAGGACATAAAAATGCTTTTGATGGAAATATGTTCCTATGGTATAATTTACAACCGTCGCGCGGGTGCAGCCGCCTAATCATAGTCAATTATTATTTTCATTAATTTAATGGTACACAATAAAGAGTATAATATCTCCATCTACCCTATGACTGGGGAATATAATATTTTTTAGTCATTGTAAAAAAATATGTACTTACTTAGGTACTTTTAAAAACATGGGTAAAAATAAAAGTTTACATTAATTTAAATTTAGAATTTTTATTTTTCGGTATTTATTTTATAGCATTTTCTGCTATCTTAGTACCATAAGTAGTATTAAATTTTATATTTTTTTACCCAAAATTAACGAAAACATTTTGACCAACTGCAAAGTACAAACTATGTTTGTCACGGGTGATATTTGGTTTTGGAACCTTGATACTCTGTTACCGCCACGAAATAGCAATTTTTTTAACCTGTTATACAAAAATAGGTACCTACTGAATGGTTGACAATGCAAAAAAAGTATGAAAAAGATGATAACGTCGAATGCTATAAAACAGCTAGATTTTGGTTTCTCAGAACTGCGTTTTGGGCAACTAACAAACTAGTAGATATTAAGATTCATTTTAAAAGAATTATCGTTGAAAATATAGTATTTCGGGTGGATACGCTGTAGTAAATTTGTCAAAAATATAATCTGCACTAATATTACAAAGAGGTAAAGTATGCTTTTATGTTTTATTTGTTTGTTGGAGGTAATCTCTGTAAGTACTAGTCCGACTGCGAAAAATTTTTCACCGATAGAAAGCTGCTTTATTCCTGAGCGACATAGGCTATATTTTTTTTAATATTTCTATTATTATTAATGTACGTGGGCGAAGTTGCGGGCAAAAGCTAGTAAATAATAATATCTAATATTTATTTCCAAAATAAAATTTAGTACGATACTTTATTTTATTATGGTATACAGGTGACAACCCTAACTATAACCCACTGCTTTTCATAACAACACGGTGTTGTGGCATGTATATGTATTTCTCACGTGTACATATTGGTTTAGGAAAATATATATTTTCCAGAATGGAGACAAAAGATTTATGTAGAACGCCATACTTTATGGTAAATATATTATGTGCAATTTTATAAAAATGGCACATACATATAAATATATTTATTTTGTGTTCAAGATAAGGTTGGCAGTGTCACCTAGAATAAAACTTTTTGTTATTGCCAAAATGATAGATTTTGGTTATTTCTTAGTCAAAAACGTTTCTGATTCTTTTTTTTAGTTTCTTCCCATAAAAAAATTCTTCCTTTTTAGGGTTCCGTAGTCAACTAGGAACCCTTATAGTTTCGCCATGTCTGTCTGTCCGTCTGTCTGTCTGTCTGTCCGTCTGTCCGTCCTCGCTTAATCCCTGTGACCGTTAGCACTAGAAAGCTGAAATTTGGTACCAATATGTATATCAATCACGCCGACAAAGTGGTAAAATAAAAGAAAAAAATGTTTTATTAGGGTAGCCCCCCTATATGTAAAGTGGGAAGTGATTTTTTTTTCAATTTCAACCCTAACGTGTGATATATTGTTGGATAGGTATTTAAAAATGAATAGGGGTTTACTAAAATCATTTTTTGATAATGTCAATAATTTCGGAAATAATCGCTCCAAAAGTAAAAAACAATGTCCCCACCCCATTGAATTATAAAAACCCAAGAAGCACAGTCTCGAACAAAAGTAACACTTGAAACTGTCACCAAATACTCAAAAATTCTATGTAGGTAGTTATAATCATAACATAAACATATTTTTTGCAAATTCAACCTTACTCGAATTGCTTAAAGTTGTTTTTACAAAGCAGTATACAAAAAGCAATAAAATTTTACGACCGAATTTAGCCGGCAGAACAAATCATGGAGTGGAAACGAATATTTATATAGTTTTTATTTTTATACGATATTGAATTAGATTGTTAAATTCACAAATTTATCTGAGCGTAAATATGTTTTGGGTAGGATATGTGTATAAATCAATGAAACAAATATTTACATTTATTTAATTATTTGGTTCAAAGGTGAAACTGAGTAGGTGAATGATAAATGATATTTATTTTGCAAATAGGTTTAAAAAACACTTTTACACGTAAAATTTTTTTTTCGTCAGTTTAAGCTAGATGAGGCCGGTGTTTCCTAGCTGACTACCCTGAGAAGAAACACCGAAAGAAACTCAGGGGTCAAAGTCTCTTTTAAGGTCCATACAGTAAATATGTAATGGTACGTATTTAGTAGAAGGTAATTAGGTAGCAAAATTGTCAGGGTATAATCTACTAGGAATTCCTCTTAATTAACCGACTTCATAAAAAGGAGAAGGTTCTCAATTTGGTTGTATTTTTTTACGTTTATTACCTCAGAACTCCGTCATTTATGAACCGATATTCAAAACTCTTTTTTTTTGTAAAAGGTTGTACAAAGTGAAAGTAGTTTGTTGTTCAAAAACATGGTAATGTGGATGTTAAATATAATAATAATGAATCTTTAATTTGACCAAATCTTATATTGTGTTCGTATCAATATCTTAAACTTAAGTAAAAAAAAAACAATTCTAAATGTATATAGTATATACATATAATATAGTATATACATATAACCCATAAATATTTGTTTAAAACTTTATTAGAAATCAGTTCAAAATTATTTAAAAAAATTATTAAACACAATAAAAAAAAATCGACTCCACAATTAAGAACAGGGGTTATTTGTATTATACGAACAAAATAATAGTAGGCTGGTAAACATAGTTCTTACACTGACAATGCGGTCATTGAAATTTGCCGTATTATACTTGGACCGATGAGTGAAATTTTCGGACAAATTAAATCAAAATCACATATTACAGTGTATATTAAGTCATAAAAACAACAAAAACAATTCAATAAACACTTTTACTTACCGAAAATACGATATCCCATCCTTTTTTAGCGTTTTTGACGTAATATTTTTACAATTTCTTAACGAACACTTCGGCATTTTTAACGAGCGTGCAGTGACGCGGGCGATGCGAGACTATTTGAAAAGAGCGCACTTTGTCGAATGTTGCGCTCTTTTTTCGCGGACGTTTTTGAGACGCTGACTGTGTATCTTGGGTTTTTTGTATATCAATGCCCCACCCCTAACTTTTGAACCTTGAGTTTAGAAAATATGAAAAAAATCTGAAAAGTAGAACTTTATAAGGACTTTCTAGGAAAATCATTTTGAACTCGATGGAAAGAACAGTTTTTGTACAAAAAAGACAAAAAGGTTGTACAAAATAATTTCTGGACTAAGTTTGTAGTATAATCGTATATGCAAGCATTTTTTTTAACTTTGTTTACATATTTTATTATCCTGAACGTATCTTATTTCAAACAAAAAAAGAATTATTAAAATCGGTTCTCGCAATCCAAAATTACCACCGAAAACTTCTTCTAGTACCTATGTATTAATTAGTAACCCAATTCCCCGAGAGATGGCGCTGGCTGGCTTTGGGCTATTTCGCGTTCGCGCTGTTAGGATTTTTCCTGAGTTGATTGGGTCGGGTATTATCGAATTGTTCGGTTGGTCTCTCCTTGGCATTGGCGGTATTATCTTATAACTACATAAAACTTCTATCAGGAACATGCTTAGGCAATTTAGAACAAAACTAAAATTCATTTTTTTTAAAGCCATCTATCAAAATGTTAAGGTAAAAACCAGTTCATAAATAGTTCGATAGATGGCGTTGCGTAATGACGTCATCTTTTTAAAAGTCGATGTTAAGATTTTCCGTGCTTTCATGACCTACCGTGGTAAAAAATCGTTGCTTCTTAAATATATTCGTAATTTTACGAGTGCACAATCGCCGAAATTTCTACTACTTGCATACTGTTTTAGTTATCACCGTCCTTTGTGGGCCCGTTTTTGGCGTTCCGTATTTATTAGAGTTCCGTACTTAGTAGGTCAACGTAACAAATAGCCTTTTTTTTAAACTCATAAGTGGGAACACTTATTGTGACGGACGGGAAACTACGGAACCCTACACTGAGCGTGGCCCGACACGCTCTTGGCCGGTTTTTTTTCTTTCCTTAAAATATCTTTGCAAAATAGCTCAATGTAAAGAATATTAACTTTTCTGTACATGGGAAATCATCAAATTACTTCTCCCGCTTTGGGTAAAGCGAAACAATAGGTAACGTGGGTAACGTAATTAAGTAGTACACGTAACTCGAATCCGATACGGCTGGCCAGCGTTCGTGAATCTGCGGTATCTTCTCGTCCAACATACCACAGTGCCTCAAGACAAAAGTCTATAACCAGTGCATGTTGCCAGTGATGACATATGGCTCTGAAACGTATTCGTTTACAAGATCTCATCAGAAGGCTTAAGTCAACCAAAGAGCAATGGAAAGGGATATGCTCTGAGTTTCACACAGCTCATCAGAAATGAAGATATCCGCAGGAGAACCAAGGTTACCGACATAACCCGAAGAATTGCAAAACTTAATTAGCAGAGGGCAGAGCACATTGTTAGCAGAACAGATGGTCGATAGGGACGAAACGTTCTGGAATGGTGACCACGTACCGGAGGACGCAGTGTTGGAAGGCAGAAGGTGAACCGATGACTTTGTAAGAGTAGATGGATGCGAGACGCACAGGACCGGTCGTTATGGCGACACTTGGGAGAGGCCTATGTCCAACAGTGGACGTCTTGTGGCTGAAATGATAATGATTAATCCTTTTACTGACGAATATGTTTTCGTGCTCTATTCGCCAGGGTCGTGTGATTGTGACTGAGTAGGCTCCATATCGTTTAGATCTTCAATCCCCATAGGTGACAGGAGCTGAAGAGATGGAAGTATTTGGTCGTGGATGTGCCATTATGGTGGAATAACCGCGAGAAAGTTTGTCGGATATCGACTGGCCTGGTGGTTTAATGGTTAGTGGCCCTGACTGCTATGCCGCAGGTCGTGGGTTCGATTCCCACCCACGATAAATATTTATGTGATGAGCATGATCATTTATTCTGTATCTGGGTGTAATTTATCTATAATATGTACGTATTTAGAAATATATAAGTATGTTTATCAGTTATCTAGTACCCATAACACAAGCTCTGCTTAGCTTGGGACTAGACGGCGTTATGTGATAGTGTTGGATTATTATTATTATTATTAACTATATATTCGAGGTTGCCCACTATTGGCAAGCTATTTCTATTTCACAGAATTGAAGAAATTGCACTAAAATACTGAAACTAGGTCAGTATTACTTATCAAGTTAACTGGTACCTACTCACAGCTGTAATAGTGTTACAGAGTTAAAATATTTGATAACAAAATGGAGCACGTAACGCACGGCAACGTGACGATCGTTTTGCACAATCTGTCAACATTAGCCGCACCGGTGATTAGCGGGGTAATTATAGAAATGTGATCATTATGGACATAGTTTTGTGGAGGTAATGATACGACATTTTGGAAGCCTCCTTAGACTGGTTGCTACATTGAGTATTTGGAATTAGGAGGGCCCTTTCCCACTCGTCATTCATTAACGTTGTCATTTTGTAAAAAGAAAGAAAAGAACGACAGAAAAACATTTTATTTGTCGGAAAAGGTAAAGGCGCCTTGTCAGAGCAAAACGGCCGTACGCTCAGCATAATGCCGTCTCCACACGCAAAATGCGACGAGTCTACAGCGCTGGTTTTCAGCATGGGCCAGTGATGATATTGACCAACAGATGTCGGCAAAAAGGAAGATAATGGTAACGCGAAAAAAAAGGAAGATAATGCCTGAACGCTTTGTTTGCTTGGTAATTCCGTCAATTACTCGAATATTTCTCACTTTCAAACTTGTTTCAGGAAATACGTGTTTCAAAAAAAATCTTAAATGTTTTTTAGAAACAAATAATATATTTTCTTTGCTCTTTTAATGTATGAGTATATTATTCAGAGCCAAAGTTCACGCCACTACATTAGAACAAAGATACCTGGAGAAAAATTTATAATAACGCACCGTCATAATCGCGTAAGAGTAGTTGTGTGGAAATGTATCTCGTGTTGGGCGCTCTTAATATTAAAGATATCGAGTCTTTTCAGGACGAAAACCGTAAGTGATAGTTTGCAATTTTCAGGAAGCAATTTTTCCTTCCTAATGAAATAGTACATTGTTACACTAGGGGTGAAAGTAACTCATTTCGTCCCGAGAAGGAGTTGGCGGCCGAGCGTAGCGAAGTCGCTAATTCGAGGGACTAAATTTGTTACTTTCACCCCGAGGTAAACATTACGCCCTCTACTAGAGAGCCTAAGTCTCAGCTGTGGGAACATTGTAAGACTTATTATGTATGTAAAGATGAGTGAAATCTTACTTTCATCATAATTTTACAGATTTTCAGTATTACAAATCGAGATTGAAATAACTTAACAACATCGTAATTGCCAACAAAATAGCAAATTGCCAAGCTTATCAATTTTAATCATCTTTTAATAGATTCTATGTAGGTTTCGCAATGATAACTAATATACGTTCTAAATTAGATACTAATTTTTGGATAAAATTGTGATAATTTGAAAAAGATAAAGTAGCAATGCCTATCGCGTCTTGTAACTATGTACCTATAATTATATAAACGCTAAAACAAAACTAATTGAAATGATCAAAAACAATCTAAAATATGGCGTTGACAAACTCCTCCGTAGGTTTGCTGAACTGGGCCGGTCACATCTGCTGCATGTCGCAACAAAATTGGGCGAAGGCAACCACTGACTGGATTCCGAACAGCAAAAGCCAGCGACGCAGTAGAAGAGAAGCACCAGAAGGAGATGGCGTGATGATTTGGACTCCTACCGGACAGAAAAGATTTCTGTAGGAATAAGCATCACCTTTGTACTATTCTTCTGTTTCCTTCTTCTGTTCTTTTATTATTGTGTGTACATACATTGTTAAATAAATAAATAATAAATAAATAAAAGAGTGGAATAACGGAAGAGAGGCCTTTGCCCTGAAGTGGGGCATAACGGGCTCATAATAATAAAAGGTATTGTTGAAATATTATCATACCTCATACTATAAAGGCGAAAGTTTGTATATGTATGTTATGTTTATTACGCCTTCTTGCTCAAACGGCTAAATGCATTTGGTTGAAATTAAATTAAACAGACTTCTTTTTAATTGCATTATTTGCCGATACAAATCTAGATTGTTTTCTAAGTTACAATCAGTCACAATTAGCGAGCATCTGAATGTTAAGATCTTAGTCACTAGTTATCTTTTATGTAAAACGCTTTCTAGGTGGTTATAAAAAAAATATATATACCTAACCATGAAAGCTAAGGTGGGAGCGCAGCGGAGCTCCAGCCTTAACCTTCTAGCCTAACTTGCCTGCTGTGTCGGAGTACCCTTCAATTCCGAGCTTGCCTCGCTTGCTCTTGGACTAATATTTGGTTGACATTGTAAAAAAACGAATTACTTTATTAGGCTATCTCATTTTCCCAATGCTTAGTTATAAAATGAGAAGTTTGATCACGTGGCCAATAGATAAATGTGTGGCTTGTTTTATCTACACTAATATAATAAAGAGGTAAAGTTTGTTTTTTTATTTTTTTTTTGTTTGTAGGAGGTAAACTCTGAAAGTAGGTACTGGTCCGATTGCTAAAATTTTTACACCGATAGGAAGCTGTTTTATTCCTGAGTGACATAGGCTAAATTTTATGTACACAGGCGAAGCTGCGGGCAAAAGCTAGTAATATATATATATAAAAATGGAGAAACTGACTGACTGACATTTCAACGCACAGTTCATACAGCGCAACACTACGGGGACTAGGTGCGTGAAATTTTGCACAAGGCTTCCTTTTATGACGTAGGCGATACGAGCACTGAGAGAGGATTTTCGAAAAATACACCACCAAAAAGCATGAAACTGCGGTCCAAAGTTTGTATAGAAAAAGCTACTCCTACTTTCAAGCGGGCGAAGTTGTTGGCGTAAGCTAGTTTCTCATAATAAAATAACCATCCTTAGCTTTTATGTCACATAAAAAAAATATGGTCTTTCAATTAACTGCCTCGTGCAAACGCTTACAATAATAAGGTGATATCCAAGAAGGTTACAGCAATTAAGTGGAGTTATTGGCGTAGGTGCTTACGCCAATTATGTGTATTTAGTTATATACCTACACAGAAGTGTCTATAATTATATAGATATGAAGTTATTGAACTGGGATTCATAGACTGATACGAGATTTTTGTTTTCTTTATGTTTCATGATTTCTGGTGGATGCGCTTTATTTAGTAATAGTTTGACACTTCCTCTCGCTGTGTTGCGCTTTCCCAACTTCAAAAAAAGTCCATTCAATTAAAGCAAGAATATTGATCCAACCCGCCCCGCGGGTTAACATACGGTAGAGATGTGCCCCGACTGGGCAGAGCACCGGTTGTCCTTTGTCGTGTGCGATCGGCAGCAGCGATCTCTCGCGCCGGGCCTTGGTACCGGCTTTTGTCCGGAGCGAAGAGGAGTGGCAGGCGATTGGCTCTTTCTGCGAAGCAGTAATGCTAGCAATGGAGGCGGCCACATGCGCGAGGCAACGGCCCTCCCGCCCCAGCCGCAACCCCTCGATGAAGTCCCATCTAAAAACAAAAAGCCCGTACAGGTTGGTTGCTCTCTTCTTCGTCAGTGTTCACCACGGACGGTTAATAAAGGCCTGAGGAACTAACAATCTTCTAGAAAATCGAGTTCATGGAGTCACTACAATAGGTCGTCATGAAACTACCCTGTCAATTCACCTACCTTACCCGAGGCATGTTGCGGCAAAGTTAAATCTATCAATACAGACCTAAGATCTCTCTCAACTTTGTCAGTGCAGCGCCATGATTTCATCGTGGAAGTCGTTACTGCGGATAACCTCTCGGAATCCGAAGGACCTATGGTTGACAGAGAGTGCGTGGGTCGGCGTCGTTTCCTTCTGCAAAGTATAGATGTTCGCACAGGAAGCGGCAGCAAGGGGGAGGGCAACCTGCCTCCCTATTCGCAGTAGACGCACCGGATATTGTTATACTCGTAGAAAGGTCGGAGGTAAATTGTTTGATTGATCTATAAATAAATTCATTTTTATTATAATTAGCATGCTTTAATGAAAACTTTCGTAAGCTTTCATAGATTAGAAGCTCTTTTTTACTATTAAGAAAAAAAAAAAAATATAAAATCTAAAGAATTAAAATAACAATAACATTGATAATGTTTCAAGAACGAAACCCTTGATATTTCTTTGAGTACTGAAATACATTTTTTTTTTCTCAACTATTTTTATAGTCATCATCGACAGACGCGTCAAACAGAACAACTGCCTTAAAATTATCAAAAAAAAAAATTGAGGGTGGGGGTAGAGGGTTAAAAATGGGTGTAGAAAGCCTACGACGTATTCTGAGACTAACCAATTATACACGAAATTTTCATAAAATTCAATCAAGCCATTTCGGAAGATTTCGATGGTTCATGCAATGCGGCATGTAATTTTTATATATTTCAGATTTATCATACCTAGAGTGTATTTTTATTAAATACTAGCTTTTTCCCGTGCGCCACCAGCATACACAAAATATAGCATGTCGATCCGGAATAAAACAGCTTTCTATCGGTAAAAAAATTTTAGCAATCGGACCAGTACTTCCAGAAATTACAAACATAAAAACAAACTTTACTTCTTTATAATATTAGTGTAAAACGTCAAACAAATTACAAAAGAAATAAAATAAAATAAGTAATTTATTAATAAACATTGTTCTGTCGGCCGCGAGTCGGGCGCGTCCCTAGGTCACGTTGGTTTCGCCGGCGATTCGGAAGTGCACATGGCCGACCACGATATCACGTTGTTCTACCTACTACCAACATTCGTCAATGTGTCATATACCTACACAACGATAACATATAGATACCTATTCGTACGTAGGTAGGTAGGCATCTAAGCGTCAAAATAAATCAATTGGTATTTAAACTATGTTGTTCACACAAACCGTTTTAGGAAACTATTTTTAGACACAATAATCAGCTTCAATTTTAATAAACAAAATATTAAAATAAATAATTTTAATGTTAAATTGTTAACAACAAAAGTATAACTACATCACGTTGTTGTTAACAAAATTCCTTATGATCCCTGGAAAGCGAATTAAAACTTCAATTCATGTCTAATGTCAGAGCTGCTTCTGACCTTTGTCTTACCTAATGAGATCACTGCTCTAAAGACTAAATTCTAGACATGAACTTTATCCAACCAGAATAAAAATAAAATGTACATATTTAAAAATCGAGTCAATATTTCACACGTTTCACGCCACGCAGAAGAGTTTAATCGCACATTCTCCGCAAAATTTCTCATAAATAAAAATTTGACCGCTACGCTCAATGTAAGTCGTCCTTTAATTTCGGCGGAATTTTCCGGTCATAACATTAGAATTCAGATAACATTTTTCAATTGTTTACGTTCTCGCGTCTATTCATAGCCCCACGTGGTACGGCGGCCCATATTACCTGCCTTACCTATATCACGTGGTTGGTGGCACGTCGCATAAATTCCGCGCAATACCCCGCGTGGGTAATATGGACCCCCGCTTGTTTGTGCAGCTTAACATATTGCGTGCAGAATATCTAGGTCTCTTGTATGTAAACAGATTTATATTTAGTCGTGGCTAGCCACGTGGTTTGAGAATGATTGTGAATAAAATTAGGGCTGTGCAGTTTTTTTATTTAATTTTTTTTTGTTAGTTTCAGTTCCAGATACATAATTTTTTTATGGGAATAGTTAGTTATGTAAATATTCACATTATACAATATTTAACATAATAAACGTGCATCCTGAAATTAGAATTGGCTACTGAATCGATTTCAGACATTTTTAAAACAGGATATTTTATCTTTAAATACCTAATTATATTATTATCTAGCTTTTGCCCGCGCGGCTTCGCCCTGCTCTTCCCTGCTCCACCCTACTATACCCTACTCTACCTTACTCTACACTACTCTACCCTACTCTATTCTAATCTACCCTACTCTACCCTACTCAACCTTACTCTACCCTACTTTACCCTACTCTACCCTACTCAACCCTACTCAACCCTACACTACCCTACCCTACACTACCCTAATTCTCACATTTTTTTTCCCATGAGAACCTGCTCTTCACAATAACGAACACAACAAAAAAGAATTAGCGAAATCGGTCGAGCCGTTCACGCGTGATGGCGTGACCAAGGAAATAGGGATTCATTTTTATATTATACAAGGTTTTGCCCGCGCGGCTTCACTCCTGCTCTTCTCTACTCCACCCTACTATACCCTACTCTACCCTACTATACCCTACTCTACCCTACCAAACTTCACATAAACCATCTATTAAATAGTCCGAACAAAGCCTAAACATTTGGTTTGGATAGGTGAGCCCGTTCTCGAGTTATAAAATTACAACGAAAAGTGGCATTGATTTTTATATTTATATAGATAGATATAGATTAAAAATTAAGTACCTATTTTAATCAATTTTGATTGTGTCACTCAATAGCGAACTAGCAATATCAATCTAGTGCATCGATTGATAAGCCTGTATTGGGATACCTAACTAATTAATTAACGTGCTCCATCGTCGGTCACATCATCGCTTACCATCAGGTGAGATGGTAGTCAAACGCGACCCTCTCAATAGTAATAAAAAAAAAAAAAAATCTTAACAAAGTACTACCTAAGTGCATGATTTTCTGATTGGGGTGTATAAGTGCGCATTATTCCAGTTACATGTTGCATTAAAATATAATTAGGTAATGAAAATTCACTTTGAATGATTGATGTCGGAAAACTACTTTCTTACAGAAGTTTATTTTTAAGGATTTTGTTACTACGCCGTGCACTCCTTTAGTGTTTCATAATAATAATATTCCACAACTTTCACGAGTACTCGACAACTGATAAACATACTTATCTATACATACATTTCTAAATACATACATATTTACATTACACCCAGACACAGAACAATATAATGATCGTGCTTATCACACAAACATTTGTCTTGGATAGGAATCGAATCCACGACCTTCGGCATAGCAGTCAGGGCCACTAACTACTAGACCAACAGTCCAGTCCATTTTATCATTTGTCTGGGACTCTGGAGGCCAGTCAATTTTATCATTTGTCTAGGACTCTGTCGGCCAGTCAATTTTATCATTTGTCTGGGTTTCCAGTATTATCCGTCGGTATTTAAACACTACAAAGTACATAAAATAAAACTTGTTTGTTCACGTTGTTGTAACAAAAGGACATAACAAAACGTGTTGTTTTTCTCAGGATTAAGACGTAATTAACAGAAAAATATTTGATATTTATATGAGAATTCAGCCACGCGCAGTTCCCTTTCCCCGTTGACGTCAAAGAAATTTCTCTCTTTTCATAGCAATTAATTAGAAGAGATTATTGTTTGTTATACTGTTTGCTGCCAAATATCCGGTCACGTTTGTATAACAACGTCAATTGTCTTTACTAATTAGATCTGTATCAAAATAGATATTCTTGGTAATAAAACATGTTGTCGATTAAATAAACCCACGCGAAGCTCAATAGAAAAACATGTTTACGTACCGATTGATTTATTGTATTAGCTTTCATTTCATTGACGAGTTTATTTTACGCTAACGCGTTCGATACATTAATGACGTTCGGCGCTCTTATTGGCCTGTTTTAGGCTCTTAACCAATCCTAGAGCGCGTTAACCACCCGAATCGACTGAGACGGCGAACGAGTGCTCGGGCTGCCTGTGTAAGGGCTAACGTCGGACCCAGAGGTCGTCGAGTGCTCCCTTAGAATCCTCCCTTCAAGTTGATTTCTGTAACATTGATTTTCCGAGACCCACCTGTGTTTCTTCATTTACCCTTGGCGTTCCATGGCCACGTTGACATTAAGCTGAGTGCAAGTTGTTTTTACGTTAACGCGATCGTAGCGTTTGGCTTTCTGATTGGTTAAGAGCTTCAAGCGCGCCAATCACTGCGCCGAACGCCATAAAGCGTCGATCGCGTTAACATAAAACAAAATCGTTTGGCACTCAGAACCTTGACTGTAAGTTATCGTTATGTTGGATCCCATAAGCGAGTAGACAACGCTTACAGCAACAAAAAAATTTACACCATTATTTGCGTCAGTTACAGTCTTCTTCAAAAGATAACGCAAGTAACAACTGACTTGCATTATTATGTAAACGATTTCCGTCTCTAGCAAGACTGACGTAAATTGTAAAGTGTCGAGCATAAGAATGAGCATGTGTCTCGTCAGTCGTCACGTTTACCGTTGAAGTCGTAACCTACTGAACGAACTGCATTTGCATTCAGCACCTTATTTAGGCGATTATCACACTGCCACACATCACGCTGCATGTTGCGTGTAAACACACCTACGCACGTACTTGCGGGAATGCAGATGTGCATCATCGTGCGGGTTTTTTACGCACACGTAGTTGCATTTTGTAGATTCATGCAGGCTCTGACTCAGTTCATCCAAAATCACGCACGGCACTACGAGACTCAGTGCGCCACACCTTGTTTTTCTATACAAACGAAGATACTTATAAGCAACGTTAAAACATGCATTCATGATCTACGCTGTGTGCGTGGCAGTGTGATAATCGCTAGCGGCAGCTGGGGCGTGAGCGCCGTTGCCTGATGCGGTCGGCCTCCTTCTTTGCTAGCAGTACTGCTTAGCAGAAGGAGACGACCGCCTGCCACTCTTCCTCGCTCCGAACCATGGCCTATACCAAGGATCGCTGCCGCCGATCTACCTAGTGTGTGAGGGAAAAATAATTCCTATTCTCATCTTTATCTTTTATTTAACGAGCTTTCAGCTAGGCGGGCTGACTTGGCGTTGATGAGTCAGGGTTTTATTTTTATAGCTATTGACTGCCAATAAGGTAATAATAATATTTGCTGACCTATTCTTGCAATTTAAGGATTTACCACATCATTTGGATGACTAATCAGAACCGAAATAAAAAAAGACCACTTTAGAATTCCTTGTAAAACAAAGATAGCAAGGTGTCCTAGTTTGATAAAACCGCAGTTTCTTATGAATTCACGTGTTCATGCTGATTCATAATAAAGCAGCAAAATAAAAAACTAATATTTATGCATTTGTTAAAATATCAGTGGTGGCGTTTTGGAAGCGTGATGCTATTAATATTAATGACAGACCGACACAATATTTTGCAATAGTTTTATACAAATAGATGAGATAAATGAGCCAAGTTTCCTTGCGTAACCGCATCAGGAATGAAGATATCCGCAAGACAACCAAAGTCGTCAACATAGCCCGAAGAATCGCCAAGCTAAAGTGGCAGTGGGCAGGGCACGTTGCTCGTAGAACGGATGGTCGATGGGGCCGAAGGGTTCTAGAGTGGCAACCGCGCACCGGAAGCTTCCATCGTTAGCAGGCCTCCCACAAGGTGAACCGACGACCTGGTGAGAGTCGCGGGAATGCGGTGGATGCGAGACGCACAGGATCGGTCGTTGTGGCGATGATTGGGGGATGCCTATATTCAACAGTTGACGTCTTTTGGCTGAAATAATGATGATGATGATGATGAGATGAGCCAAGGAAAACATGGATGGATTGTGTGAGGAGGGATATGAAAGAAAAGGGAGTTAGTGATAGTGTGACGGGTGATAGGACAGAATGGGGAAAGGCCTGTTGCGCCGACTCCAAATAACACAGGACAAGGTCAGGAATATGATGATGGTGATGTTGATGAGATGAGTGATGTAGTCTTTTTGGAGGTGGAAAGTCCTAACTACCTATAAATATCTAAACTAATAAATATTATAACTTAAAAGGTAAAACATACAAACTAAAAATAATAATATTTAAAAACGGGTAAAGAAGAACTTATCTATTGGGCATCAAAAAATCCCCAGAAAAAGTACCCAGAACGCTAGCAGCATTGCCACGTTGGATTGCAATGCTGATTCGTTGGCAGAAGAAAAGCCCAGCCCTCTGGTCACGCGAAGAGTCGACCAGCTGTTTGCTGATATCACGCACAGCTCGATGAGTACTCGGACCCCATGGTCTTAAAAATATTATATTAATTTAATACATACAAGGTGCACCGATGATCTGGTGCAGGTTCGAAGGACAGGAACGTTCGTTGTGGCGACGCTTGGGGGAGGCCTATGTCCAACATTGGACGTATATCGACTGAAATGATGATGATGATGATACATAAAAATATTGTAATAACTTGTCAAACGATTCTAAAAATATTTATAGAACATTATATTTACATAGAACAGCTGGATGTTTTAATACCTTATGTGGGTTGTCCCATTCTTTGATACTATACGTCAGCACACAGAAAAGAAAATTAAGGCTCTGTGGGTTCCCCCATGTAGTAAATGATATCAAAAGAAAATTGTAGCTACCGCGAATAAGGCTTCATAGATATTGTGACCTTTTGTGGTTATTTTTATCTTTCTAGAGTATCATGGCAAAATATAGGTTATGTGAAAAGAACGTTAGGTAAGTAACGAATAGTAAGTTTTAAGATAAAAACGCATATCGACCACATATATGTCGTAGGTTTATAAGGTACTAGGTTTAAAACTTTTGATGTCGTTACTATTTACAGTTTTCAGATTTTTTCCTATATTTGTGTTAATACCTTGCTTCATTCCAAATTTCAGGATTCTAGGTCAACGGGAAGTACCCTATGAATTTTTATTTCCTTGAGAGTGTCGAAATACACGTTTTTTTGTGCCATAAACGGCCGTATCTTTTTTTTCGTTAACTCAGAAATTTTTTTTTTTAACAGCTTCAAGACACCGCAGATCTGAGTATATCATCTTAATTTCAACTCCATGACAAACAGACAGACAGATAGACAGATTGACAACAAAGTGATCCTATAGAGTTTTCGTTTGATGTACGGAACTATAAAGACAGTAACACGAACTTAAGAAGAGCCTGTCAGATGGGACATTATGCTGTTGTCTTTGGGATGGTAAATCAAATGCTTTGCCAAATGACGCAATTGGTCAAATAGCCAAAATGGTCAAATGACCTAGATCGGTACCTAGGAGCAAATGCTCAGCAATGTCTCTATGGTATTAGCTCTCTACGACCATCTGCTATTTTTACCAGTTTTATGACCAAACACAAAAAAAAAGTTAGCTAAGCTAGTTAAGTTAGGATATTAGCTTGAGTTATCCTCATGTATAACATTTATTTTCATATGTTTAACCTAAGGTTTGCTGTAAGGAAACCCAATTGTGGGTTAAGCTCGCATCAACCATCTTACACTTTAAAAAAATTCGCTTAAACCAAACCGTTTGAAGTTTTCGTTTCGAGTGCAAGCAAAAATGAATTTAGCGGTGGTCCGACGACACTTCCGCTTGGCAACCGCAAAGTTGATGATACATCACCTGTCCTATTTTTATCAGAAATCAATGTTGTGTATAATAAATAATATAAAAAAAAAAAACTAAAGAGGAATAAATGGTTGTACGAGTATAGCCATTGTAAAAAACTTATCTACTGGTTGTCGTGCAATATTTTGCAATAACACAGTGTCTGAGTACTTGACTACAGTCTGTACATAAAACGTACAAGTTGTATGTCTGCTATAATAGCACTTGACCTAAATACCAGTGTGTGTGCCGCACGACACGCTAATTAGGTAATAACGTCGGTATTGATGTGCAAACCCGTGATAAGATTGACGAGTTGGTGCTAAAGATTTGTGCAAAAATAATAAAGTGAACTTTTGATTTGATGATCTTTAGATTTGATGAACAAAATGATTAATTATCTATTTTATTTCATAGACAATCAACTGTGTCCTTTTTAATATTTCAAAAACTTTATTGTAAATTTGCCTTATGTTATAAATAAACGATTTTTTTTTTACTATAGAGTTTTTTATCGATCGTTTCCACTTCATCTTTACATTGTAGACACCTTTACGGTCCGGACTATGCGTTTCGCTTCGTCATTTATAATACCATCGAAAGACTGGAATGATTTGCCTGCTGCGGTCTTCTGACCCGATTCAAATTTAGGTTTCATCATGATTAGATCGCTTCAACCAATGTTTGCATCACTGCTTACCATCAAGTGAAATTGTAGTAAAGCACTAGTATCATATAAAAAACATTTTTTTTTTATATAAAATGCCAGAATGGAAGGAAAAAAATTGCGACGCCACAATTGAGGAAAGAGCAGAAAAATGATAATTTTACCTGAAAAGAAAATTTTTCGACGAATGCGAGACGCACATGACCAAAGAGCACAGAACCGTACGTTGTGGCGACACTTGGAGGCCAATGTCCAACAGTGGGCGTCTTTCGGCTGAAACGATGATGATGATGTGATGAATTGAAGTCAAATTGTTACTTTCGAATTTTCGGTACTCTGATTTCTTTTCAGCAATGCATATGAGACGTTTTTGGTTTTTACTCACAATTGCCTGTCACCTCGAAAATTAATGTAAATTTTCATATTTCTACGCTAAACTTTTCAGTTACCTGTTCAATTTTCTTTTATTTTAAGTTTACAAGTAAAACACATACTTATTATTATTCAAAGACTTGAAATTGGATAATAATATTTTACTTTTTTTTTTTAATTTGCGTGACATGAGACGAATACATCATACATCTTACATACATCTTCATCACACTTTTTTGTACTAATCAATTGTCGGAAAAACAGAAGAACGTCCCATCTATCTCGTTAGTGGCAGGTTGCACAATATTTACAATAAAAACAGTGCAACAGTTCATACATCATTACCAAAGCACATTTCCCCGTACCGATTCAAAACACATTTTCCACAAACCCCATACAAATTAGAGCGACAACCTCCTCCCCACGGTTACACTACTAAGTCTTCATTCTATTTCCACGAGTGCAGTTCTACTTCGGTTTCTCCGGGCATGGCTTAGCTTGCTATCTCGGGCGGCGACCCGCCATTCTCCAATGTAGGTCGGTGCACACGTGGCGCGCGCGCGGACCCACGTGTGTCGGGCCATGACACCGAAATAGTTCGCATGCTGCAGTGTCTTAGCGGCCAGTGCGACGGATTAGCGGCATTTAAAGCCTGGCTTGATATAAATGAATGGATTGTTTTTTTTTTTTGTTCCATTTATTTTTAAATATTAATAATATTTGGTTTTAATAGTCCTTTAAGCCATGACTTTGTTTGAATACAGTTAATTTGTTTATCTACTCTATCTATTTACAGTATTATTATAAAAAGGAAAGTTTTTTTTTTGTTTTTAGTTTTAGTTTGTAGGTAATCTTTGGAAGTAAGTACTGGCCTGATTGCTAAAATGTTTTCGCCGATAGAAATCTGCTTTATTCCTTAATGACATAAGCTATACATTATGTATGCAGGCGAAGCCGAAGGTATCACATCCATGTTGGACGTAACATGTAACATTATTCTAGATTCGGTTTGGGACTAACCTCAGTTCAAATTTGTCAACGTTTCACCCAATTCTGATTGTTCATCACTCTTACTGGACAGTCATCATGATGAAAATCATTGATAATTTTATCACTGTTCCCGTCATCGATATTTTTTGTAATTTTCATGCAGTCATTGATATTTACAAATCATGATTCAGCTCATCCCTCTATGCGTTTCCAAATTTTATTTAAAAAAAAAAAAAATTGATTGCAAAAAACATAATTATTAGGTATGTGTCTAAGTCTATGGAACTTATGGTAGCCAATTTTCATAGACCATGACACCAAAATAGTTCACATGCTGCAATGTCTTAAAGCCCGGCCTTATGTAAATGAAGGTGAATTTAGAGAGGTTTTTAAATGCAGAAGATAAGATAAATAGGAAGCAAACTGCCAAACAGTGACTGTTTTTTGGCGGGATTTTTCCGAGTGATGTTCAATTATTCACAAATAAGTGCCTAGTGGATTTCGTGATGTAAAACTGGTGTAGATTATCTCAAGTCACTTTACAACTAGATAATAATTAAGAAGCAGGCGCGATTCTGGTAAAATAAAGCCTACCTAAAAGAAAAGAAACGAAATCCCAAAATTGTTTACGAAAATTTGTCATAATTGGCAAATCTATATCTATACTTATAATAAATCTGTAGAAGTGAAAATTCTGTACACTGAAAATATCAAAAAAATAAATAGCAGGGGGTGTTACTAGACCGACACCGAACCCAAAAATGCGATAAAAAAATTTATCGTCATCACGCAAAAACTACCGGTTCGATTACGATGAAACTTGGTATAATTATTATTTAATATCCTGGGCACCACACTGGGTACTTTTTATCCCGAAAAAGTTTATACAATAAAAAGCAAACTTAATTTTGCGGTTCGATCCCTAGACCCGATTAATGTACCTACTGCAAATAATAAGTTTGTCGTAGGTTACGTCACCCGCAGTGGAGTTTACTAAGGGGCGCTGCACACGGCTAAGAACCATACTTACTAATATTATAAATGGAAAAGTGTGTGTGTGTCTGTTTGTCCGTCTTTCACGGCAAAACGGAGCTACGAATTGACGTGATTTTTTAATTTTAGATAGTTGAATTGATGGAGAGTGATATAGGCTACTTTTAGTCTCTTTCTAACCCCCCACAGAAAGGGGAACCGTGTTAGGTACCCCGAATTTAACGCGAACGAAGGCGCGGGCAAAAGCTAGTTCATAATAGAATCATTCAATCATAACAATTGCTACTAGAAAATACTACGCGTAGTGTTTTTTTCCATTTTGATAGTTATGTATTCATTCATAATATTTCCATAAATTGAGTGTCATTTTGGGATATAAACAAACGCTAATAACTTTACTGTTTATGAATATTTATTTATTGAGACTTTACTTAAATAATAACAAGACCTTTACTAATAAGCCCATTAGGTTTTTGTACTAATTAAAAATTAGTGGTGTAATCCTTCAACAGTTTAGGAAGTCAAATGGATATTGTTAAGAGCTCCTGGTAGGGCTTCAGTTCTCTTTGCGTTAGAAAACCATGGTAACTCTTTTGAAAAATCCTGCAATATTAGCAGGTCCGCATCAGGCAATGGCGCTCTCGCCGCCGCCGGTATTCCGATCCCTATTTCCGGCCACCGTAGCCGACGCGGGCCTGCGGACGGCGAGCTATGGGTAGCTCGCTGTCCGACCATCCAGTAACTGTCCGGACCGAGCGAGCCCAAGTCGTCGACGGCGCGCACTGTTCCCGCGCGCCTCAAGGAGTTGTCAGCAACAGCAGCCCCAGCTGGGTCGAAGCCTACTGGGGCCAGGGTCAGTTTCGAAAGATAGCTCAAGCCCCGGTATAAAGGGCTTGAAGGAACGGGGTGGGTTTTTAGTCAGCAAGAGTCTGACACTATCTCCCGCTCCGCCCAAGAGCAGGGGTTATCACTAGATGATTTTCCCACCATAAAAAAAATCTTAGCAGGTTCTGCAGTGACTTGCCGGTCAGTGCACGAGTTAAGGTAGAACTACACAGCGCACACGTGTGCCACACACTCCGATCTGTAGCCTGATTCACGTAAAATCAAACAAGCCAAATATCGTTGAAGTTTTATAGTCGTTCGATCGAAGTCCTATCCAAAAGCGGTATTCACGATCTATCGACTTATTTCCAGTTACATTAATAAGTATTCTACTAGGATAATGTAATACAGACTTTTTTTTTAATCGACGAATTTCAAACGACTTTAAAATCGGTGTCGTTCAAACTCGATTGATGGATGTGAATACGGAAATGGTCTAAACGACTAAATCGCTACGATATCGTTACGGTTTTCATTACGTGAATCGGGCTACTGGGCGCGTCGGTCTCCTGTTATGGAAACTAGACTTGTAGAGCCACACTTGATCCACGCGACGTTGTTCTACATACAAATCAGGCGTGTTAATATACGTGTGCGTTGGGCTTTAGTGGCATTTAATCCTGACTGAAATTTAATTAGGGAATATGTAATTTCAATGCAGATTTTCTCTTTTTTTTTGACTTGTGATTGGACTAGGCGGAATTGGTACGAGTAGTAGGCGAGTGTGATATGGAGCTGAGGGCTGCAGTGACAAATTTGCACGTGTATCAAACGACTTTTTTCAATACTCTTATAAAGAAATGAATAAACGGGTGATCACCGGCGACTCGTGGGAGTCGACGCGCGCCCAGCCTGATACGATAAATGTAATAACATCGTGGCGGGGAGAGCACACGCACTTTTCTCCACTAGTGCGGAAAACAGTCCATTGCGTGCCTAAAAGTGCGGTGGGATAAGACCGGATTTTCGTGTAGGTGTATTGAAAATTATATTTCTGATCTTCCTTATTTCATCACATTGTTGCTATCTTTGCGATTCTAATGAATACTATCTAAGCAGCCTTCATTGTATTATCACGTGTGTGATAAACATTCATGATAAGAGTCATATGTTACTAATAACACAAGTGCCCAATTTTTACGCGATTAGATATTGATGTTGTTCTTTATAGGGTTCATTGACCGTCTGTAAAAATAAGTGTGAACAGACTGCGGTGCGTACTGACCTACTTTCACATATTTATTTATCTACTTACATTCAGTTTTATTTTGCAAAAAAAAATGCGAAAATTTTTATGACGCAAAATATACAATAAAATCACAAACTCTAAAACAATTAGGTACCTACATCAATGCAATTAATTGGTCTCCGTGTATTGGACAGTTAAGGTCTACATAAGTACCTATGTGGACCTTAACTGTTTTTCATTTGTAGATAACCAACAAAAATATAATAGACTAGCCTTTGCCGCAGCTTCCCTCGCGTACATAATATACACCGTTAAATTTTAATCGTTTTAATCCCGTGGAGGGTCGATCCGGTACATGAAACACTATCGATTTGTAAAGATAAAATTAAAAAATAAAGTATATTTTTTTCAAAACTCGTATTAATTTACGCATTTACGAAATTAATTTCTTTAAGAAAACGTCAGCTGAGCGAGTTCAATGACCTGTAGTTAGTAGTTGGCGTTGCATACAAACTATCTACAGGTTATTGAACTCGCTCAGCTTTACCCCTTTATAATATTAAAGTGTAGATTAATATTCACATACTTCTGTAGATAACCAACAAAAGTATAATAGGTAGGTACCTACAGAGACCGGCACGTATCTTTTTTTTTTTTTTTATGGTGGGAAAAATCATGCATTGACAACCCGCCCTTAGGCGGAGCGGGAGATAGTGTCAGACTCTTACTGACTAAAAGACCTACCCCGTTCCTTCTAGCCTTCATACCGGGGCTCGAGCGCCCTTTCGGATAACCCTGGCCCCAGTAGGCTTCGACCCGGCTGGGTCCCTGCTGTTGCTGACAACTCCTTGAGGCGCGCGGGAACAGTGCGCGCCGTCGACGACTTGGGCTTGGTCCGGACAGTTACCGGACGGCCGGACAGCGAGCTACCCATTGCTCACTGTCCGCAAGCCCGCGTCTACGTTGGCCGGAAATCGGGATCAGAATCCCGGCGACGGCGGCGGCGACCGGCACGTATCTTGAGCGCTGGCTTCAAGTGGCGCAGAAGTCAAATATTCGGTCTCTTTAGTTGTACGAAGTGAGACGCGAGGGCGGGGAGTGTCAGTGATTGGCTCGGCCATCGTGTCATAGACGTCACTCGTGATTCGTTCCCTGCGCTTGCTGCATGTATCTAACAACGACGACGATTGGCTCGCCAATGTATGGAATGCGCAAAGCGATCCCCACTCAGACGCAGAGCGATCAAGATTCGTGCCGGTACCTGTAACTAACGGTCCCGAGTTCCCGACAGACGTTTGACGTGCCCAAAAGCTGGCTTTTCGTCAGAAAAAAATTGAAACCCGATTGCAGCTCCACTTACCGGGTCCTATTGTATATTTAAACCATCCGACCACTCAAATATACAAATAAAGTTTCATCCAAATCGGTGAATCCTTTTATAAGGAGTTAGGTGACAAACACACGTACTGAAGTATTGAGTACGAACTGTAATATAGGTTTAAAGATGGTATACACATCCAAACGTAAAGCCTTTATTACAACTAAAGCTAGAACTACATTGACAGTTGCCATCACGGATCTTGAGCGGTTGCGCAGAAGTCAAATATTCGGTTTCTTTAGTGGTGCGAAGTGAGACGCGGGGGCGGGGACTGTCAGCGATTGGCTCGCCGCGCCATCGCGTCATAGACGTCACTCCTAATTCGTTCCCTGCGTTACTGTATGTATCTAACAACGAAGACGATTGGCTCGCCAATGTATGGAATGCGCAAAGCGATCACCACTCTGACGCCGAGCGCTCAAGATCCGTTTTGGCAACTGTAGAACGACGTTGCGTGGCGTGGACCAAGTGTAGCTCTACAACAAGTCTAGTTGCCACATAAAATGTATGGAGACCGACGCGCCCTAGTTGTTAGTGTATAGTAGGACTGCTATCTTATCTAACGAATTGAAAAATGTATAGGAGGGGAACTGTCTCCTGAGATACAGGTTCACTACCTAGTTCAGTTCACTACCTAGTGACACTTGTTTGCAAATAAATGATTATTATTATTATTATTTCATTTATTCAAATATTAACATATAAATTATATTTTTAAATATTCAATAAAAAATAAAAAACATTTAAAAATATAAAAAAATAGTAGCCCACCGGTATCGGGAACAGGGTCCAAGCTACCGGCGGTCAGGGCTCCAGAGAAAGGAACCTCCTGACTATACGAGCCGTGTCCAGCAATACTGCTTTCTGAATCAAGCCCTTGATCCAGTCGCCTAACGAGAGCCTCCTAAGATGTTGGTCGAGGCTCTTGGCTATTAAGCCATTGGCTGAAATTATTATTATTATTATTATCTTTGAAGTAATGGGGCTTTTTTTTTGAAGTGGGTTAAAAACGTATATTCGGCGCATCTCTGATTTATTATATCACGAATTCACGAGTACCCAAGTCACAAGTCCCCTCGCCAACCGCTGTCCTCAGTGAGTACAGTCGTACAGTGTTCGCGAACTGTGTCATGGCTGTCGGCTCTCGATCACGAGACGATTCGAGTTCGACACGTGACTCGCGAGTACACTCATTCAACGTGAGTTGGCTCAACTGTACTTTATCGACAGCCGGCAACTGTGCAGATACAGGAATCGGACGTTTGTGCGTGCGTTTTTTTTTGGGTTAAGGTTAATGGGTCGGTTCGTGTGTGGTGTTGATAATTTGGTCAAATCCCGGATTTAAGTTTGTGCAAAGTTTTGTTACTATCATTCTTGAGTTTGGTCTTCTTATTTTTTTTTTATTTTGGGGTAAATGCGGCTGTCCGTGTTTGGTGTAATTAGGTCAAATCTATGCTAACTAATATATAAATCGGAAAAGATTTTTTGTTTGTTTTAACTGCCGGGTGGATCAGCAAAAATCTTTTTATTTGGGATAACCAAGTTCACGATGAATATTCACTGTAAACTTGGGGCCTGTACTAAAGGCTATGTATCATCACAACCTACGGAAGTGGTGCAGTACCTAAGCAAAGACAGGTGAAACTGCACTGTTTAGTGTTCTAGACCTTTAAAAAATGATTTTCATAATAGGTTTCTCTGCTTGATTTAACTCATTAATAACTTTCATTTAGGTAGGTATTGTTAAAGTTGCCTGCGGAAAGGTACGAGTACAAACCCGAATCGACGACGCGTTATTCTATGCGCGTTTTAAAGAGATGTCTACAGAATTGAGGAAACCACACTTCAGCCGATATCTGATAACGCTGAGGGGCTGTTTGGAAGAGTTACTGGGGCCCTGAAGGAAAATTGAAGGAAAGTAGGTGGGTTATAGTCACTTCACAATTATGGCAGTAAGTTCCCTCATTGAGGAGTGGCTGGTAATACAACACAGCGTCCTCACCTTCTGCATGACGCAGGTTCTCGTTGGACATGGTAATAGTTTGGGAGTTTCCTGCACTGGATTCGTGCGGCAGAAATGCCCGGGTGTCACCATTGTGTGGGCCGCCAGGAGGACGCAAGGACGGAGGGGTGCTGCAACGGAAGGCAAAGAAGAAACAAACGAATGGGTTTTAATGAGTCTTTTACTCACGCTGACTCACTCTGACACGCCCTAACGCTCCGCCCAAGGGTGGAGATGTCATTAGATGATTTGCCAAGTAAAAAAAAAAAAACAAAACAAAAAATGGTGGTACAGCACGCGGTATATAGTCAGTAAAAGTCTGGCCCTCTCTTTCGCTCTGGGTGGAGAAAAAAAGGTGGTGATTACGCGGAACCAGTGCAGATTGGTGGATGAAAACTTCAAACTACTGATTCTAAGACCATTTTAAGAGCCGTAATGATTTTTTGAGAGCAGTGGTGGCCGAGTGGTAATGGGCCCGACTTACGAGTTGTAGGTCGCGGGTTCGAACCCAGCCAGGTGCATTACTTTGTGTAATTTATTTCATCACCACTGCTCTCAAAATGGTGAAGGAAAACATCGTGAGGAAACGATGTCCTACAACCAAAAATTCGAAGACATGTGACTTTCACCAACCCGCACTGGGCCCGCATGCTGGATTACGGCCCATTCTCTCTCCAAGAGAGGAGGCCTGAATCCCAGCAGTGGGAATATTAAAAAAGGCTGATGATAATGATGAATGCTTTTTTGTTTTTGACGTCGTGTTATCCAGACAGTTACAAATGACGTCGAATTAATAAGACACCCATACGATAGAGCAGTTAGTAACGTTTATATAAATTGTGTGGAAAAAACGTGTGAGCACGTGTACAGTAGGTGATTCATACGGACTGTGACAGTTTTATTAATGGCAAATTTGAACTTGCCATTGTGTCTTTGTCATTCACTTTTTTTATCGTATCCCCTCACTAGAAGTATAGTGTTTTTCACAAACTTGAACTTCATATTTTTTATTATTATTTTTGATACACCTGCGTTTGACCACTATTTAAAGAATCCAATACCCGCATCAAAATCGTGATCCCGCATGCCTGCGGGAGAAGTCGGCAATCCCGCGGATCCCGCAGCATTTAAGGGACTTGGTTGCCGACATAGCACGAAGAATCGCCAAACTTAAGTAGCAATGGACAGGGCACATTGCCCGCAGAACAGATAGCCGTTGCGGCCGCAGACGCAGCGTCGGAAGGTCTCCTACAAGGTGGATCGATGACCTGGTAAAGGTTGCGAGACGCTCAGGATTGTTCATTGTGGCGACACTTGGGGGAGGCCTATTTCAAACAGTGAACGTCTATCGGCTGAAGCGATGATGATGATGATGATGAAGGGACTTGGGGTACCCCGATTCGATTTTTTTTTAAATCACCCAGAGGAGCATAGTTTAGTGTACAATTAGTATATTTAATGGAACAAAAACATATTTTGTAGAAGAAGTGGTGGACAACGTAACTAGTTTATTCATTAATTGAATTTCTTTATTTCAGACGTAGTCCATAGATACATTTCATAAAAACAAATTAAATTCTAAAATAAACATTACAAATAATCAAAATTACATAAATAAAATCTTATGTCAAAAAAAAAAATAATAAAATAAAATACAAATTCAATTAAAAAAAAAAATAACACACAATCATAAAATTAGTAAAGTTTATGATATGATGTTTGACTATAGATACCTATCATGAAATAATCGTGCATTTATTTTCCAGTTTGTGTCCGTCGTGTATCTCCCGACTTTGGTGGTATGGTCGACCTTAGCATAGCATATAAGCATAATCAGTCTTTAAATGTTCGTACTGCTAGGACTCAAGGCTCAAGGAGAGGGAATGGGCCGTAATCCACCACGTGGACCCAGTGCGGGTTAGTGACTGTCACATGTCTTCGAATTTTTGGTTCTAGGACATGCCTGTTTCGTCACGATGTTTTCCTTCACCGGTTTGAGAGCAGTGGTGATGGAATAAATTTACAAAGTAATGCGCCTGACTGGGTTTGAAACCGCGACCTACAGCTCGTAAGTCGGGACCGTTACCACTCGGCCGCCACTGCTGTATTGTTGCTTTGCATAGTAGTTTCCATCAACCAACCGAAACTGATCTATCCGTGTGCAAATTTCATTCAAATCTGTTTAGCCGATAAGCATGAAGAAGTAACAAATATACACATTCACATATTTTCACCTTTATGGAATTACTGTGAGTTCTTGATTGTAAGATATCATTGTATAGAATATTATAAACTGTATGACGCACCAAAAATTTTACATATGGTACACTTCACTACACACAGTACCTATGTACAATCAATTTGATTAACTATAATTCTAGGTTAAAATATAATGGGAAAACTTAATGGAAAATCCATTTTTAATAAAAATGTTCTAGTGACTTAATTAGTAAGGAAAGAACGCCCGGTGGAAATTCAAAACAAAACGGAAAACCTACGGTGTAGATACACAGTAGGTTTTCCATTTTGTTGTTCTGATATTTAGATATATCTAATAAGATATCAGGGCCTTTTTTTTTTTTTTTTTTTCGATGGGAAAAGTCATCTTATGACAACCCCCGCTCTTGGGCGGAGCGGGAGATAGTGTCAGACTCTTACTGACTAAAAAACCCATCCCGTTCCTACAAGCCTTCATACCGGGGCTCGAGCGCCCTTTCGGATAACCCTGGCCCCAGTAGGCTTCGACCCGGCCGGGCCCCTGCTGTTGCTGACAACTCCTTGAGGCGCGCGGGAACAGCGCGCGCCGTCGACGACTTGGGCTTGGTCCGGACGGTTACCGGACGGCCGGACAGCGAGCTACCCATTGCTCACTGTCCGCAAGCCCGCGCCTACGGTGGCTGGAAATCGGGATCGGAATCCCGACGGCGGCGGCGAGAGCGCCGTTGCCTGATGCGGTCGGCTTCCTCCTTAGCGAGCATTACTGCTTCGCAGAAGTCGGCGACCGCCTGCCACTCCTCCTCGCTCCGGACCATGGCCTCGACCAAAGCCCGGCGCGAGAGGTCTCCGCCGCCGATCACCCCCACGAGGGCACGGCGATGCTCCGCCCAAGCAGGGCACACCGCGATTGTGTGCTCCACCGTGTCCTCCGGGCGTTCCGCACAGTGGCGACACCCGGGCGTCACTTCCGCTTTAATTCGGAACAGGAACCTCCCGAACTTGCCATTTCCGGTGAGGACCTGTGTCATGCGGAAGGTAAGGACGCCGTGAGGTCTTTCCAGCCACCCCTTAAAGAGGGGACTTATCGCCATAATTGTGGCGTGCCCATGACGGGGTTGCGACAGTCGCTGACGCCATTCCACCATGAGATCCCGCCGGAGCTCTGTCCGCCATGCCGTGACCTGTCGCGGCAGAGGACTTTCACCCCGGCGTTGCATCTCCACGCGCATGTCGTGCATGTGTGCAAGGACTGTTGCCTCCAGATCCCACGGTGGTAGGCCAGCCAGAAGGCTCGCCGCTTCGCAGGAAATCGTGCGGTATCCCCGCACCATCCGAATTGCCATGACCCTCTGGCAGGCATTCAGAATGCCCGCTGGTCGCTTTCGCAGCGACGGCGCCCACACCGGCGCCCCGTAGAGGGCCATGGACCGAACGATCCCCGCGTAGAGCCTCCGGCAGGAGGCGTCTGGACCCCCAAGATTGGGCAGGAGCCGCTTGAGAGCGGCCCCAGTCCGGTTGAGTTTGGGAGCCAGACGTCGGAAATGCTCCTCGAAATTCCATCGGCTGTCGAGGATGAGTCCCAGGTACCTCATCGATGTCCCGACGCCGATGCGAACTCCTCCTACCGTTAGTTGGGAACCCGACGGTGGCGCGTTCCGACGGCCGCGACCGTGAAAACACATGGCCTCGGATTTGCGCAGCGCCACCTCGAGTCCCAACTCCTGGATCCTACCAACGACTATCGCAACCCCGCGTGTTGCTAAAGCGGCCGCCGCCCGGTACGACTCTCCCTGCGCTAGAACCAGCGTGTCGTCTGCGTAGCAGACCACGCTGACCCCGTCAGGGAGGTCGCCCCGCAGCACGTAATCGTACCCGATGTTCCACAAGGGTGGCCCTAGTACCGACCCCTGCGGAACACCGCACGACATCTCCCGACATTTCCAGTCTCCCTGGTGACCGGGGTAGACAATATACCTGTCCGACAGGTAGGCCTCGACTACTCGACAGAGGTATTCGGGCACCCGGTGGTACCGGAGTGCCCTCCGGATCGTACTCCAGGGCAGGGAATTGAAAGCGTTGGCAATGTCCAAGGACACTGCCACGACACACCTACCCTGGGACACCGCATCCCCCGTCGTGAGGGCTCGCACGCGCATGATGGCGTCCACCGTAGAGCGCATCCTGCGAAAGCCGAACTGTCCGTCCGAAAGGTCCGGCCCCACCCGTGAAAGGCGCGCGACGAGGCGGCTCGCAATCACTCTTTCAAAGAGCTTGCCCACCTCGTCGAGCAGCACAATGGGCCGGTACGCGGACGGAGAGTCCGCAGGGCGCCCTGGCTTCGCGATGAGGACCAGTTTCCCCGTCTTCCAGCGAAGTGGGAACTGGCCCCTCTCCAAGCATGCGCTGAAGAGCCCTCTCAGTCGAGGCCCGAGAGCCTCCATGGCCAGGACCCAGGCTTTCCCAGGCAAGCCATCGGGTCCTGGGGCGGCGTTCTTGGCACTCAGCCTTTGCACCGCCACTCTCATCTCTGCCTCGGTCACCTCTGGAGCATTATCGTCGTCGTCGCTATTGCGGTCCGCGTCAGACACCGCTGGCGGAGGCGGAGCCATGGGCGGGGGGGAGTGTTCCCCTCGCGCAGGGAACAGAGCGCTTACCACACCCTCCACGAGTTGGGGCCGGAGACTCTGAGTCAGCGGGGGAGCCCAGGGGCGCAGTTTCTCCCGTACCAATTTGTACGGGCGCCCCCACGGGTCCGCGTTCAGAGACCCCAGCCACACGTCGCGGGCCTCGAGTTTGGCCCGCTTAATCTCCGCTCGGAGGGTGTGTTTTGCCTCTCTGTAACCTTCGTACAGCTCCGCCTCTCTGGCCTCCGCATCCGGTGCGCGGATGCGGCGCCTGCAGTATCTGGCGTACCGGCGTCGCGCGTGGTTGCACGTGTTGCGCAGTGCAGCGATTTCCGGCGACCACCAGTACACCTGGCGCTTAGCACGTCCTGGATGGACTCGGGGCATTGCCGCATCGCAAATTTGCGACATGGCCTCCCGGAACCACTCCGCCTCGACGTTGATGTCGACAGGCCTGTCCGGTGCTTGCACCCAGGCCTGTACCGTCGCCGCTTCCAGGAGGAGCTCCCGGTCCATCTGCTAGATATCAGGGCCTCAAGTCTGCTATTACAATAGTAGCAGAATGGTCTATCATAGATGTCATAATTGTCGATTTTGACCAGTTTGGTAATCTACTAATATAGTGGCGTCATTATGACTTCCCAATGGTCAACCACTGACACTCCATTGAAAGAAGTGGCATGGAATAGTAATCTCGTACATATTGACAAATGAATCTTTGACGTATGCGATAATCTGCTAAAACTTTGACAGTTCCTTTGATCAGTGACCTACCATTACGACGTCATTGCCCAATTTTTTTAATAAGCCCGATATTGTCATTCTACCACAATTCTATTACAAGACCATTGACCGATCAATGATCGATCATTATGAATTAGCAGATTACAAACTTTTAGCAAAATGACAATGGGATCGTGTTGGAATGACGAATTTATACAAATAGCAGACTTAGGCCCCTGATTAGATTCTGCTAATACCGTTCATTGATAAAATTGTATGACATGAAAACTTTAAAAAATAAAAAATGCAAGTTGTATGCGCGGGCGCGTTGTCATGGTAAAGCAGTACCCCGCGGAGCCCGGTGTTCGGTCGCTGGTTGCTCATTGCAGACAAAACTTCTGGCAGGTATTTTGTAGGATTCCATTCGGCATTCCATTATTTTTAGTTTATATTAATGATTTACCCTATTTGCTGAAAAATAAACTTAATATGGTGTTGTTTGCTGACGACACTTCTTTGATTTTTAAGATAAATAGAAGGACTAATAATCTTGACGATGAAAATAACGCTTTATTGCAGGTCCAAAACTGGTTCACTGCTAATAATCTAGTTCTAAATGGGAAAAAAACTAAATGCATAAGATTTTCCTTACCAAATGTCATAAATAGTGATTGCGACATAGTATTGAACAATGAGAAACTAGAATTTGTTGATAAAACAGTTTTCTTGGGGATTACGCTTGACTCTAGGCTACAATGGGGTCCTCACTTAACATCTCTTGCAGGACGGCTTAGCTCGGCTGCATATGCTGTTAGAAAAATCCGCCAATTTACGGATGTTGATACCGCTAGACTAGTCTATTTTAGTTATTTTCATAGTGTCATGTCGTACGGTATCTTACTATGGGGACGGGCTGCAGACATCGAGTCAATCTTTATATTACAGAAAAGAGCCATCAGAGCTATTTACAATCTCCGCCGGTGCGATTCTTTAAGGGAACTGTTTAAAGATATTAACATAATGACGGTACCTTGTCAATATATCTATGAAAACATCATGTATGTTAGAAAAAATCTTCATCTTTTTAGCAAAAGAGGCGATAGACATAATTATGTTACAAGAAATAGGGATCAATTAGTTCAACCAGGTTTCAGACTGGCTAAAGTGGCCTCTTCTTTCATGGGGTACTGTTTGAAATGTTATAATAAAATACCACCCCAAATATTAGAACTCAATGAAACGAAATTTAAATCTTGTATTAAACGCACACTATGCAGGCAAGCATATTATAAGTTGGAGGATTATATTCAAGATAAAAATGCTTGGCTCAATGCTGGTCCAGCTCCACTACCACTAGGGCGTACTAATTAGTTGATTAGTTGGAAACTAATATTATTATTTTTAATTTGAAAGACACAATTGCATTGTATAATGTAGAAGCACTTTTTCCAAGTTTGTGAATGTGAAGCACCATGGAGCATTTTTATTAGGTTACAACTTCTTTTTTGACATTACGAGCATGGCAGTTGAGAGTTTGTCATGCTCACTCAAATGTCTCGCTGTTGGTGGCACGTGTTATTGGGTCGTTCAGTTCCCTTCAAAATGGTTGAGCTGAGTGGGGCTGATGCACGCGTCATGCTCGTGAACGGGTGCCGTCAGATGGGACTGGTCATCTCTTAGCTGCCAGTGGCTTAATTCAGTTTCTATCTTTTAATTATTTTACATTTTTTATTTCATTATCGACATTGTGCTCACATGATAGAAGCAACAAGTAATATGTAACCAAGCATTATATGTAACACATAATATGATTTAAAAGAGTGTCCATGGAGTTTCTTGCACGTTCTTCTCCATAGAGACCTACTCTTTGGAACGTGCAATTTAGCTTCACTTTTCTTGGACTGACCGACATTTGACTATTCAAAAGTGCCTGTAAATGGTCTATTTGAAATAAATGTTTTGATTTTGATTTTGATTTTGCATTAATGCTTTGGTCTCGTAATATAATTGAAATAAAATACCCCGTCAAAATGAAGACACTAGCGATAAAAAATTTCTCTACGTTTCTCGATCGCTTCACGTTCGTAAGCGTTGGTTCGTTTTGAAATAGCTGAACTGTCGACTGACGTTGTGTTTCTAGATCGTATTGGTAAATCCAGGATTCACCTATCATGATGTCGTAAACGCGCCGAGACGAGGTTACTTCAAATTTTTGAACCATATCACAACACCACTCCACACGGGCCTTCTGAGCTTCGGTGAGGTTGTGCGGCATCCAGCGGCAAACTATCCATCTCACGCGAAGGTGCTCGTGTAGAATCTTGTGAAAGCTTTCCGAACCAATCTGCAGTGTATGCTGAATATGTAATTCGCCTGTTTTCTTATTCTTTTACTACCAGTACATTTTCTTCCGTGACAGCCGTCGTCGTTGTCGTCGCACGACCACTCATTTTTTCATCCCCCAAAGTAAGGCGACCGCGCTTGAACTTGCTATACCAGCAGTAGATGGTTGCTTTTGAAGGTCCTTCATCCCTAAAAGCAATTTGAAGTCGATCAAATGACTCATCAAGTTTTAGGCCACATTTAAAATCGTACAAAATCATCGCACGAAAATGTTCTCGATGCAGAACCATTTTTAAATGAGACATGATAATTTGATTTGGCTTTTGGAAATATGTAGAGAGAAAATCAAAATTCGAACAATAGTATTTTTACTTTTAAATAGGTAATCAAAGTTTTCAAAATAATTACAAGTGACCAGTGCCTTATAATACATAAAAACTTTTTTGCGAAACTTTCTGAGTGGTCTTTTTCGCGAAGCTTATTTTATAGAATTTGTGTAGTAACTTCACACATTGTATATAATTGTATTGTGCTTATATAATAGGTAATCTACCCACGTGGCGTTCTATATTTAAATAAAATGGCCGCGTGCATCCGCGCACTGCTGGTACAGTCACATTGCGTCTACAATAACAAAATAGTGCACACTTGGGTAAGTATAAACGTGTGTGCGAACGCGTGCTGCGTACCCTAAGGCTGAACTCCACTGAACATTCGTCGCCCCATTAATCTGGACCCGAGATGGTGGTGCTTAGTACTCCGCGCACGCCTCTCTTTAAATAACCATACCACGCTAGGGTATACCTGACAAGTTTACCCCATATATGCTAGAGTATACATGACAGGTTTATCCCATACACGCTAGGGTATACCTGACAGGTTTACCTGCATAGTTATACCTGTCAGGTAAGCTTGTATGGATAACTGAACGGTTGTACAATATACACGCTCCGGTTTACCTGTACGACTCACCTGTACACGCAACCCTATCAGGTATACCCTAGCGTGTATGGCGGGCATAACACTATTAACACGAATAAGCGTAATTACGGGCCAAACTTACGCTGAGTAACGGTAGAGTTTGGTACGGACGGGCCAAATCTGTCGTGACAAGTTGGACCATAAGCTAACACTATTAGACGAATTTTTTTTTTCCGATGAGAAAAATCATCTTATGACAACCCCCGCTCTTGGGCGGAGCGGGAGATAGTGTCAGACTCTTACTGACTAAAAAACCCATCCCGTTCCTTCAAGCCTTCATACCGGGGCTCGAGCGCCCTTTCGGATAACCCTGGCCCCGGTAGGCTTCGACCCGGCTGGGCCCCTGCTGTTGCTGACAACTCCTAGAGGCGCGCGGGAACAGCGCGCGCCGTCGACGACTTGGGCTTGGTCCGGACAGTTACCGGACGGCCGGACAGCGAGCTATTAGACGTATAGGGGAGTCACATCTCTATACGGGACCTTGAGCGGCAAGCATACACTAGTGTGTTACTAGGCAATAGAAGTCATACTGCACCCTGCAGACGCAAGTGTACGAGAGAACAGCAGGGTATTTGTCACCAGTCAGTAAGAGTCTGACAGACCGCTCCACCCACCACAGAGCGGAAGACATCCTTTTGAACGACATAGGTGTGGTTTTAGTCAGTTAAAGTCTAACACGCTCTCTTGCCTCACCTCACCTCTCGAAGTTGTACCAAAAACTAACGGATAAAATAAAATAATTAGTAAACATTGTGAAGGAAAAGCTATTTTCCTTATTTGCTCCATAATCTAGGTCAACATCCAACGCAAACAATAGGCAACATGTTACTTTACATTGTTATCTTAACAAACAATAAAAAGTAAAACCTAACAATGGTATCGTATAATTCAAAATAAGTGTTCCACATATTTAGTTAATTATAATGTTGCTATTTCAAGCCTAGTTTTTCCACCAATTCGGTACGGCATGGTTAGCGCAATGGCAGTTAAGGGTGGACCAGATGTTTGCAAATTAGCGTTCCCACCAAAGTCACGTTGGTTCCAAGTTCCAACCAATTTGACTAAACGAGAAATGACATACCATCAAATTATTTATTTATTTAATCTTCATGCAACAATAAGTGCAAAGGCGGACTTTATGCCTTAGGCATTCTCTACCAGTCAACCTAGGGTAGTGCAGAGACAATATGGAAGGTGCATAAAAAAAAAATTATTAAGAAAAAAGTATTACAAAATTTTAGAGTAAATATACTAGCATATACAATAACATATATACCTATACATACATATTTAATAAAAATAAATACCTATACATACATACTCATAAATAAATACATATACATACATACATAAGAAAGGAGTTTTGAGATGATTCTGCTATTACCGAAAACTACTTTCTAAACAAGAAAGTAATTCCGCAACTACCGCCTAAATGCATATTGACTCGTGGCCGTCCTGATATCAACAGGTAGCGAATTCCACAGGAGGATGGACTGTATATAGAAAGAGGAATGAATAAAGTCAGAAGTATGAGAATGACAAAGCAGTAGGAGATTGTTAGAAGAACGCAGATTCTTGGCGTGTGAAAAATAGAGATATTCAAAGTGAGGAATAAGATAAGAAGGAGGGGTAGGGGGGGGGTCGTTTAAACTATCTGGCCAATTTTAGTTGGCCGTATCATGAAGTGATGAATTCTAAGATCTGGACAAGACATATACATATATAATTAACTCTTTTATTAACATGCGTTTCATCCCTCCTGTACCTCTACCATGAGTTTAAAGCAATAGTATTTGTCGATACTCGATACCGACTACGTAAATATTGTGTATGGCTAATTTTACAGCGCCTCTAGCGGTCACTTACGGAACCAAAATTTGCCATACAAAATATTTACGTTGTAGGTATCGAGTATCGACAAATACTATTGCTTTAAACTCATGGTAGAGGTACTGTTTATGTAAATCAAGACGTACGATTCCTTTTCGACTTTTCAGTCACTGGATGGCGCCACTTTCAAACTTCCTCTAATATACTCATTTCTCACTATCACTATTCTCACTCACCATCATTGATATGTAACTAAAGCAAACGATCGACGGTTTCCAAGAAACAATGACAAGATACTGTACCTCTTGTGCTGCCGGTGTACAGTTTAATTACACCACTATTACATATTATATCTGATGTCACCCTAAGTGACCACCAAGATGAGTTGCTATGGTGTATGTTTACACCTAATTAATGCACTGTAAGACCGCACACGCAGGCTAGTATCGTTAAGAGATATGTCACACCCTTGAAAACAAAAGATGCAATATAGGTATAGGACCAAACATTTTTTTTATAACTTTTTTTTAGTTAAAGCTTTTACTTTTCAATCTTGCCAGTTCAAACTATTTTAAATCTGATTTTCAATCTTTGTTCGAATAGTTGAAATCCTTGTAAATTTAAATTTTAAGGGGCCGGCGGAGGATGAATTTCCATACAAACGTAATACCACGCTCATTTGCAGTTGGAGCATATATCCAACATATTATGATGATATTCGGTTAAAGACAATATTTATCTAGGTTCCTACGTCGAGAATATTAGAAATATTGTTATTTTTAATACAAGAAAAGCCAAATGGCATGTTTTGCCATTTACGCTATAAAAAAGTGCGAAATACAATTTGCTTAAATTTCTTTTTGTTTTTTTAAAAAAGAAAGACGTAGGAACCTAGATAAATATTGTCTATAACCAAATATCATCATAATATGTTGGAAATATGCTCCAACTGCAAATGAGCGTGGTATTACGTTTGTATGGAAATTCATCCTCCGCCGGCCCCTTAAGACGCCCTTCCTGTAAAATGGCACAGGCTTTCAGATAAGTAATGCCAATGTGTTTATAAGGGTCTAACGTCAAGCAGCTAAGAATTTACCTCGGATAGAGTATTTTATTTATTAATTCATTAAACCCCAAGCGAACCGGGCGTTCGCGCATCTATTGTCTTACTATTGTGTCTCAAATTGACGGTATTTGAACGGGGAAGAGCACCAGGTTAGCCTTTTTAAGGTAGCCATTCTTGTTTTTAAGCTATTGCATAGCTTCTATCGCGGGCCTTGAGCGTGGAGACCGAATCCAGAAATTCTGTAACGAAAATAACCTAACACTCCCCACTCATTTGTTTTTTGAGCGTGGTGACCGATAAGAAAACTAATGAGTGAACAATCAATCAAAATTCAATTCAATGTGTGAAAGTGTAACTTCAATTAATATCAAAGAAAAAAAAATACTGCATAAATAAAATAAACAAATAATTATAATTGCATAAGTTGATAAAAATGCTATGCAATAGCTTTACCGCGGCAGTCCCCGAGTGCCACACGTCTTTTTTTTTAAGTTTTTTTTTTTTAATTTTTCAGGTCAGTTTCTCAGAGTACTTGGATTAAAATCGCGGTTGCGTATGTTGATTTTATTTATATGCGACCGTAACACATTAATGGAATTATAATCATTCAGCTCATCTAACTTTATTGAATGGCTCACTAAAATCTTCTAAGAAAAAAACATGCGATTGAAGCTTTACACAATACTAATTGTTGTTGTAAGCAGCTTCGCTAGCGTAATAAATATCCCAAAACAACATACCTACTCCTTGGAAAAAAAAGTATCCTGTATTTTTCCAAGGTGCAAACGTAACAAACAGACCGACACTCGCATTAATATTTTTAGTTAGGGTTTTAGCGATCAGGAGGCCAACGTGATGTGATCAACGTGCTATATTCTTAATTTGCACGTTTTTTGTTTGTAAACAGAAAAGTTATGAAGAAAATATGTAATTGGAAGTTGAAAGTTTTCTAAGCCGACATTGTTCTTTTGTTTCGGTTCAGGAACGTGGGCTTTTGTGGTGCTGGAAACGTGATATATCTAATACTAGATTTTTCCCGCAGCTTCGCCCGCGTACATAAAATATAGCCTATGTCACTCAGAATAAAGCAGCTTTCTATCGGTGACAGATCAGTACTTCCAGAGATTACCTCATACAAATAAAAAAAATAACTTTTTACACCACCTGCTCGATAATGTCGTTTTACACGTCATACAAACCTCACTTAAAGCAAGTCATTATATGCCTAGGGAGATAATGCAGTATGGCCGATCCCTAGGGAATAATGAGATTTGAATTTGGAGCATCAAGAATCGTCAACATTGTGAATTAAAATGTAGGCGCATCGAACAAGTTGACTCGAAATTTAAACCAAAGAGTATGTAATCACTATGATTCAAACTGACCACTAACAAAAAAACGAAAATAGAATAAAACGTGCGTACTGACGACACGGGAGCATTATAGAAAATTGAAACTATAGAATCTTGGAGTAATGAATTTTGTTTGTTTGATGAACTTGTAAATATAATACTTATATTTCTCTAATATATGATTTGGTCGACCAAATTGTCTTTTAATTATCTCACAGATGGTGTAAAAAGTAGAGTATGCAACACGGGGATAAAGCTGTCTTTGTCTTGGGCGGCTTAAATTCCTCACTTCACTCAGGTTTCTTTATTAACTCCCTCGCAATGCTCGGGAGTTAATTTTATAAATCCCTCACTATCGTTCGGGATTAAAATCAGCAACCTTCGTTTCGTTCGGAATTCAACATGCCGCCCGCGACTTAAAGACACTGCTTTATCCCCTAGTCACATAAACTACTATTACTTCTTTCTTTTAATAGTGTAGATGATATTTAGATACTTTTATTATATATATATTTTATTATTTTTAATGTTTCTTACTTCACTATTTTTGTGGTGTTCTCACTGTTCTTGGATCCTTAGTTTAGTTTTGTATTTAGAACATAGTCTAGCCGTATACAGAATTTTATCCAAATGCGTTCCGCCGAGGGACGTTAAGACGTAATAGACAGAGAGAGACAGTATTTATAATAATTACTAAACAAAATAATACTTAATTAAAAAAATGTTTGAAACAAAGGATAGATAACAAACAACTAACAAATAACACTTAACTTTTGAACTTTAGAGATATAGCCTATGCGATATGATTGCCTATGATTTTTTACTATTCCTGTGCTATAAGACCTTGCTTTGTGCCAAATTTCAGGATTCTGGGTCAACGGGAAGTAACCTATGAATTTCGATCTTTGAGAGTATCAAACTGTACGTTTTTTTGCGACATAAGGCCGTATCTTTTTTATTCGTTAACTTAGAAGTTTGATTTTTTCACAGCTTGAAGAGACCGCAGACCTGAATATATGGTTTTAATTCCAACTCGATACCTCGACGCGTTCTCGAGATAAAGGGTCTTGACAGACAGACAGACAGACGGACGGACAAAAAAGTGATCCTATAAGGGATCCGTTTTTTCCTTTTAAGGAACGGAACCCTAAAAAAACACACACACTTGTTAGTTTGTACGAGCGAGCCTTTCCACGCCAAATTTCATCAGTATTCACAAGTCACGTTTCAAACGAGCAAGTGTTTTTAAAAACCTAATTGCAAATAAATATCATTCATCATTTAATTAACAGATTTTTCATGATTCTTGATGTTTATTAATGTGAATCATATTTATCTTCAGATGCATTTTCCATAAAATAATATATTAAAACGATTACCCCCGTTGACGTACGTACTTTACTCCCTGTAAATTATCGGATATGTATAAAAGCGCCTTAGACACATTAAAAAAAAAAACTGACGATCTGACATAGTCGTCCTTTTCTGAAGTCAATTAAAAAAATACTGCAAGAACTTTCAAGTATCGATGTTAATTAAAAAAAACACAACACACTTGTTAGTTTGTACGAGCCAGCCTTTTCACGCCAAATATCATCAGTATTCACAAGTCACGTTTGGAGGCACGCGCTCTGATCAAATTGAATAATAGCTAGATATGTACTTGGCCTAAATTAGCATTCTGAATGATTCTGTATCACGTGGCAAGAATTATGATGCTGAAGTGGCAATGAGGTGTTAGTAGGAAATCGTAGAGGAAACTGTGTGGTTGAGCCATCGAGGTTGAGATTTCTTGTATCTTTAATTTAATTTTATTTATTTATGTTAAAAGATATAATTTTACGAAAATATGCTAAACATAACTTAACCTAATTAGAACTAACTTACAAAATAAAAAGAACAGCCTAAAGAACTAAAAAAAGCAATCTAATAAAAGGTGTCGAAAAAATTCTCCGCAACGCAATCGAATGGTAATGTACCCAGAAGACTGGCGGTATTGCCACGCTGAATGGCAATGCTTATCCTTTGTCCGAAGTAAAAACCAGCTCCACGCAAAGGCCACAAGAGGTCACGCAAAGTGTCAACAAGGTGTTTCGAAAGTTCTTCGAATAATTTGTGAGCACTAATTAAAAATAAAAATAATGTCTATTCTAAATTTGATTATAAATATATGTTACAGTAAAAAACGGGAGCTCCACTACACTTCCGTCTCCTAACGAGTGCCCTAAAATTCTTAGTTCGCTTCGCCTGCTCTTGGACTTGGTTTGGCCTAATCGAAACTATTTCATCGTAAAATCGAGTTTGGCCGGTAACATATACATAAAAAACTTAAATAATAACTCACTATTTACATTTAACTTAACTATTTTATATAGGTATACCAACAAATACAAAAACAAAATATACTCAGGCGCCGAAGTATTCTGCTACATCGCTGCCATCCGGAAACGAACTCAGAAGACTGGCAATATTGTCACGTTGAATGACAAACTTCTAGTCAGCCTTCTTGGCAAGCATCCCTTGGGTGCTTTGGTAGTCAGTAGATACAGTGAAATTGTCAGCTACAGTTTATTGAGATTGCACCGGTTACAATGATTCCAGATATTATTTAGTTGCCTAAATATTTGAATAACAAAACTAATTACACACGAATTTTTCATCATAAATAATTAAATTTGCACATAATTAAAACAACCACTTTTTGCTTTTGCTATTTTGTAATACTTGTTGTTTAAATAATATTTTCTTTTTATGCACCTGCCATATTGTCTCTCCACTACCTTCGACTGAGAGAATGCCTAAGGCATTAAGCCCACCTTTGTACCTTTTGTTGCATGAAGATTAAATAAATAAATAAACAGCAGTACTTCATTCGTTAAAATAGCGCCGAAAACCACTTGACTTCCTTTTGAAATGACGTTGAATTAAAATCAATTTGATTTCAAGCTACCATTTTTAAACTTTACTACGTCGAATTCACAAAGCTACTGCTCTCATTTATATTATTTATGTACTAACTGCAAAAGACTTTCAGGAATTCGGTAAGTGTGTTCAAAAGGTAAGCTTTCTCTAAAAGTTTCTAATGTGTATATGTGTATGTGTCTTCTTCTTCATTCGTGTCGATGGACCCTATTTTTTTGCCCAGTATTTGGCAACATGTATAACTCTATTATTGGCCTCGTATCCTGAAAGATGCAGGTGGTTGTAGTGGACATGTAGCATAACAGTGATGTATGTCATTGTGTGTGGCATTGTGTTTGAAATGGGTCGAGGTAGCATTTACGCCAGATTGTCTATGCTGCGTCTAACCTGGGTCCGCAAATTAAGAAAGGAAAAAGGTTGAAAAGAGGAACTTTTCGCTCATCACACACTCAAAAAAAAGGCGAAGCACTCTCTGTTTGGGCATTAATTTCTTTGACTTACTACATTATTTATCACATAAATGTCACTGAATAACGGAACCAGATACATTTTTTCAATGTGACGGGCGAAGAATGCCTTTTATCAATCCTCCTGCTTTCCAGATTGGCCACTACAATTCACGTATCATAATAATAATCTGCTCTACGATATCTTTTTTTTTTTTAGGTCAGAACTCTACCCTGTGAAAACCCACCTTGTTCCTTCTTTGCCGTCGTTCCCGAGGCCCGGAGTACACTTTTGTACAGCCCATGCCCCCAAAACTACGATATCTTACATTTATAATTTTAGTCACGGCGTCGATTCTCTAGTGACAATACACTACCTTCATTGCTCACCGTATACGCTGCCGTTAATGTTGAAAGAATTCACACACTCGTGCAAACCAAAGACAATGGAAATTGCACAAGTGCTGTGATACCACACACATAGACTTAGCTACAGACGTCAAGTGAAAGTTAAACACAGGTTGGTAACAAGCTCACGTGAGAGAGCACGGGCGCGTGCGCACCGCTGTCTAACTTATTGTCATTATGAACAAGTACGTCACGCGCACACGTGACGAAAATGTTATATTAGTGTTAGTAACGTTTCTAATAGAAATACAATCAAATGAACCAGCTGAGTCAATATTTTTTTGTTAATTTTGGTGGTGAAACCGTTACTTCAGCTTTCGTGAAAATAAGGACCTAGATCCCTAATTTTCACGAAAACTGAGGAAAAACTGTCTACTCTTCAGTTTCTTCTCCTCGGTTTTCGCGAGAATTAGGATCCTGGGTTCCTAATTTTCACGAAAACCGAAGAACAAATACGCAACTATCAGGGCCAGATTCGTGAGAAAACACCAGGAAAAAAAGGTCAGCCAATTCGAGCTGTTCTCGGCACATGGCTGGACCTTGTCCTGTTTGGCACATAAATTATACTTTTTACCGGTAATTTTTTTAAAGGTAAAAATAGGAAAAGGCTTGACAAAATGATTGAAAGAAAGGCTAGGCAGATTGATTGAAAGAAAGGCTAGGCAGATTGATTGAAAGTAAGGCTAGGCAGAACCGATCGATTGAAGAAAAGTTTAGGCAGATTGATTGAAAGAAAGGCTAGCAGATTGATTAAAAGAAAGTCTAGCCAGATTGAGTAAAAAAAGCCTAGGCAAATTGATTGAATGAAAGGTTAGCGCAGATTGATGGAAAGAAAGTCTAGGCAGATTGATTGAAAGAAAGGCTGTGTAGATATTTTTTTTCTCAAAAAAGACGAATCTAGATATGTGTTAATATTTATTTTTCACGAATATGGTGACTCATTCTCACAAAATACTACAAATAACGTTATCAGGCATGATATTAGATATCGTTTAGATATTCGGTTAGGTCATTGGCAGCTAGTTTGCTTTATCAAATATAAAATACCTAATATCTATTTGTTTTGATATCTGTGTTGCCAGTCGGATCCAGTTATTGCAATTCGGTTGTAACGTTATCACGGTATATATCATGTATTTTTTTAAGAGGTTTATTTACAGATTTTTTTTAGGTAGGAAATCATCCAATGACTTTTCCCGCACTTGGGCGGAGCGGTAGGGCGTGCCAGACTTTTACTGACTATAATCCACTGCTATTCTTTCTTTGTCTCCGTTCCATGGGCCCGGACTTCTGTTTCGCATATACCATGGCCTCAGTAGGCTTCGACCCAGCTGGGCCCCTACGCTTTGAGGAGCACGCGGAACACTACGCGCCGTCGACGATTCAAGCTCGGTCAGGACGGTTACCGGACGGTCGGACTGCAAGCTACCCATTGATCGCCGTCCGCAAGCCCACGCCTACGGTGGATAATGTGTGTGTGGGTGTTTATTTTTACCCGACTACGGCAAAGACAAAGGAGGGTTATGATTTTGACAGGCTATGTATGTAAGTATGTGAGTATGTTCATCTGTTCTCACATAGCTCCTAATATACTTATCGGAACTGGGACATATGAGATATCGTTACTACGACAAAACAAAGACGCTGAAAAAAGATGAAACAAGATTTTCAGGATGGTGAAAAACACAATAACAGAACAAAAAGAAAAGCCACACGTTATTAAAGTGTTTCGGTTGGTAGGTAACTATAACGTGTGGCTACAGCTTTTCTTTTTGTTCTGTTATTGTTCTTTACCATCCTGAAAATCTTGTTTCATCTTTTTTCAGCGTCATTTTTTTGTCGTAGCCGGGTTTTATTTTTTTTATTTTTTTTTTTAAGCTATTGCATAGCTTCTATCGCGGGCCTTGAGCGCGGAGACCGAATCCAGAAATTCCGTAACGAAAATAACCTAACAACCCCCACTCATTTGTTTTTTGAGCGTGGTGACCGATAAGAAAACAAATGAGTGAACAATCAATCAAAATTCAATTCAATGTGTGAAAGTGTAACTTCAATTAATATCAAAGAAAAAAAAAACAAAGGAAAAAAAATACTGCATAAATAAAATAATTAAATAATTATAATTACATAATTAAATAATTATAAAAATGCTATGCAATAGCTTTACCGCGGCAGTCCCCGAGTGCCACACGTCTTTTTTTTAACTTTAATAAATTACGGAACAATATATAACTTTCATACAAAATAAAATTCGGCCTTTTAATTATAAATCTTCTCAGCAAAATAAATAAAGCTAAAGTCGATGTTTGAGTTGGTGGCGTTAGATTCAAAAGATCTTGAATAATAAATTCAAGTAGATGGGTACTTATATTCGTTTTAAAAATACAGTTCTGTGTTTGCGCATCTTGATGATAATAACAAGCATGGTGATGATTTCTCATACATGTTTTATAGAAGCGGCCTAAATACAACATTCGATTTAGTATATATGCGAAACACGAAACACGTGACTAGTATTTTTATGTTAAGGACCAAATTTCATAACTGTATCACGAAAAATCATGTCAGCAAAAATACATAGTCACCGGGTCATCCAGGCGACTGAGGGGTTCTTTTCCACTTGTGCCCTGCTGTTTGCAAGTGTGACCCCGCTATGACCTGCCGTGACCTGTGTCATACTTAGCAAACTAAATTGTGACCTATTTAAATATTTTCGGGAAAAAAATATAACATGACTAGCTGACCCGGCAAACGTTGTTTTGCCATATAAATAATTTTTAAGTAAATGTTAAGGATGGACAACCCTTATCACTAAGGGGTATGAAAAATAGATGTTGGCTGATTCTCAGACCTACTCAATATGCTCACCAAATTTCATGAGAATCGGTCAAGCCGTTTCGGAGGAGTACGGGAACGAACATTGTGACACGAGAATTTTATATATAAGATGTAAAAACTACTAGAATCCATTCAGTTACTGATTCTGAATAAACTATAATCAGGTTTCGCCAAAGGGTTTCGCATCAACTAAAAATAGTGTTGACAGTCAGAGCGACTGTACCAACTATTAATTTCATGTTTTTTTTTTTGACAATATTATTCTCTAAGATAATTTTATTTAATTTAATTTTTTTTTATTTTGTGTGAAGATTTTATTTTACATGACCATTTTATTTTGTTAAAAACAATTGTGTTTTAACTGTTACCTATTTTTTTGTTTGTGTACTGTAATGTATTTTCAAAAAAATAAATAAACAAGTAAGAAAAAAAAATCAGTTCATGAAACCTGATAACAAGTTTTGAGAAGTTACGTTCGCGTCGCGTGTTTATTTTCCAAGTAAGTAATGTAAATTCATGCGTAACTTCACGCGTGCTAAGTACTAAAGAACAAAAAAAAAAAACTGAAAAGCACGTGAACAAAGCATATCATCGACGTTTTTCAGATGCCATTAATATGGATAAATCAAAAGTCACCTGACCAAATTCGAAATTCAAAAGTCACGTTTTGTTTTTAATTTTATACGGCAACTGTCTTATGTTTTTAAAGTTCTACGTTGATACAAGGTTGAACTTGTCGACTTGTGTTTTTGAGATGGTATTCAAAAATTTTGGATATTAATTTATTTGCGTTTTGCCTACTTTCATGTGACGGACATTACATCATAAGTAATCTGTTATTTAGATATTTTTACCATTATTCTTAAAAAAATCTCTGAACTGAGCTTCCAATTTTCAAGATAAATATTCAGAGACATCATTACATTAGGTACTTCATAATAACCTACCTACCTATTTTATGTAAAAAAAAGATTGCTTGATTGATTGAATTGCGACAAAATTCACACGCAACTGGTCTAATACATTATTTATTGGATATTTTTGTGTGGTTTATGAGAAAATTGTGTAAAACACATTTCATATTTTACCTACAATGAAATGTTCAACCGTGAAAATCGAATATTCCACTTGGTTGAACTTAGTCTTTTTTTTTAATACGACTGATAAGACCATAGTTCATATTTTATACTGTGCCATAGTTTTTGCCACCAGTGTATGTATTTGAAGGCTCCTCAGTGGCGTAACTATATCATCTGAGGCCCGTGGCAAATTCATTAGATGGGGCCCCCGATAAATCACGTTACGTTGAGATTTCATTTTAATATTTTTTTTTATATTTAGATATTTTTTTTTTCGAATAAAAAATGAAGATATCCGCAGGAAAACTAAGGTTGCCGACATAGCACAAAGAATTGCCAAACTTAAGTGGCAATGGGCAGGGCACATTGCTCGCAGAACAGATGGCCGTTGGGGCCGAAAGGTTTTGGAGTGGCGACCGCGTACCGGAAGACGCAGTGTTGGAAGGCCTCCTACAAGGTGGACCGACGACCTGGTGAAGGTAGCGGGAAACCGATGGATGCGGGACGCACAGGAACGTTCGATGTGGCGACGCTTGGGGGAGGCCTATGTCCAACAGTGGACGTGTATCGGCTGAGATGATGATGATGATATATATTTTGGGTTACTTCTTCTGAGCTCGCGGCCTCTGAGACCGGGGGCCCCGTCGGGCCTGGGGCCCGTGGCATTTTGCCAGCCTTGCCACCCTATAGTTACGCCACTGCTCCTTAGTTCGAATTTGATAGTAGAAAAATTCCGTCATGTCTGGGTTTAGACTACTAAGCGTTTTGTTTTGCCTCGTCTTTTTTATTTATAGGTACCGCATACTTACACTGGAGGACCGGAACAGTTTTCCTGATGTGTGTGCCGTCCGCAAAAATAGCTGCATATATTTTTCTGGGCGTGTATCAAAAACACATAGGGTAGGTACTTGTACCTATCTAGAAAGTGGTACATATATCAATGAAATATCATTTACCTATTTAAAAAGTATTTTATTCTTCAGTCGTCCAAAGTGCAATAATCCATCATAGGTACTTAATTAATTGTTAGTGCAAAATGTTTTGTTGCCTACAGCGACACCTACACATTGTTATCAGTCAATGTCCTTTGTGGACAACAAGGCAAAACTAGGCTCTAGTATGTATATGTTACAGTCAAAACTGTTACTTAGGCAAAACTAATTTTAACCGGGTTCAGTCAAAACCCTTTTTTTTATTGTTGACAGATTTGCGCTAGACCGCTATCGCACCTGATGGAAAGCGACGATGCGGTCGACGATAGAGCGCGCTTACCTAGAAGTAACCTATTCACTCTTGATTTAAAGATTCCGGGGTTGTAGCCATTTTTTTTTCGTGGTGGGAAAATCATCTAATGACATCCCCCGCTCTTGGGCGGAGCGGGAGATAGTGTCAGACTTTTATTGACTAAAAACCCACTCCTGTTCCTTCGTTGCCTTTCGTACCGGGGCTGAGCTATCTTTCGAACTAACCCTGGCCCCAGTACGCTTCGACGTAGCTGGGCCCTTGCTCTTGCTGACAGCTCCATGAGGCGTGCGGGAACAGTGCGAGCCGTCGACGACTTGGGCTCGGTCTGGGCAGTTACTGGACGGTCTGACAGCGAGCTACCCATTGCTCGCCCGTCCGCAAACCCGCGCCTACGGTGGGGGTTGCGTTGTAGTCATCAGGAAACACAGACTCCGGGAGGGAATTTCACTCCTTTTATGGCAGCGACACATTCATTGTACGTACAGACGCACAATGAATGTGTTCACGGAACGTTTTGTGCTTATAGATGGGATGTCCACCATGTGCACATCGCCGTACGCTTGATGGTTCGATGATGGAACGGGCTAGGTGGAATTAGGCTATGCAATTCCGACGCACACTCCCCGAAATGCAACCGGTAGAAAACCGACAGGCTAGCAACTCGGTGTTGATGCTCAAGACTTTGAAGCCTCGACTCCACGAGTGCATCGTTGCCAAGGGTGCTCTTGGCTTGCCTCTCAATTGTCTCAAATGCATCACCTTATTCAATTAAAACGCGTTCTTTTCTCTGGTTACTGGTCCACTCTTATTGCTCGCAGCGTGATGTTATATAGCCTTTTATTTTTTTCTTTTCGAACTATGTAGTAAGTTCCTAACATTAGTGTTTAAAAAAGCAAGCTTTATAATATTAATATATCTCTAGGGCCATTATATTAGCGTAGGGTTTTATTATTATTTTATTTTTATTTTACTGTAATTTTAGTTATTAGCTTTTTATTTTTTCGATTCAAAACAGTAGTTCCTAACATTAGTGTTTAAAAACCAACTCTACAGCTTTATAATATATATATATGTTTAGGGTCTTTATTCTAGCGTAGGGATTTTTTATTTTATTTTACTGTAATTATAGTTATTTAGTTGTATAAAAGTAGTAATATTATATAATTTGTATAGAAGAAAATTAAAATAATAGATTATAGTTTTTAAGTAGTAATCTGTATATTTTATTAATTGATATTTAAACCAGTGCTTGACTGCGATCCATATATACATAGATTAGTAATTAGTACCCGTAGATTTTGGTTGTCTATAAATGCTAATGACTACAAAAAATGTTTTTTAAAATGACCACAAAAAACCTGCCTACCTAACAGGTTTTTGAGGAAAGGTTTCTAGTTTTAAAGTAGTTTTAACTGGTTAAAAATACTTGTGACCAATTTTTATGGTCAAAACTAGTTTTGTTCAATTAACAGTTTTGTCTGCGACATATTATGTATGTCTGTGCAAGAGTCGAGTTCAATGACCCGCTCCAATTATTTTTCCTCATTGCGACAATGTATTTCAGTAAACATTTCAGTTACCTTACATTACATAGACTAACCTACATAAACTTATACATATATTTAAATTTATTTTTTAAATCCTTTTTCTTCAATATTTAATCTCACGGAAAATTAATTGATTTTCCTTGAATCACATACCTAGTATGAAGTAGGTACAGGTTTGTTTCTAGAACTAATTATTATCAGGTAAACGTTTAATTTATGACATAGTCATAGACTACTTGTCTAGTCTGTGCAACAATGTTTCCATGTGTGTCAGATACGAGGATTGAGGAACTTATATTGTTTTACCTCCAATTTCTGAACGAGCCATTGGAAATTGAGTATTTCTCCAACATTTTTTCACATTTATACTCTACTTTTTTTATAAATATTTTAGACTTGGATACTAAAAGCCGGCTGTAGTCACAGAGTATTTTGTATGAACTCCGCCTGGGTCCATGTCGATTTCGCGGCCCCGTAACAGTGAAAAAAAAATGTGTGACTTTATTTGTATAAAAATAAAATCACACATTTTATTTTTATACAAAACATATTAAGTAACTAAATTTCAAGATTTTTGATTGACTCAACTAATTTATATCATATTTTCATTTTTACCTAGCTGTTGGTCATATATGGTCAATTTTAATAAAATATAGTTTTATGGTGTTCTCTTTTATATTTGTGGATTTCCAGAGATTTAAAATGAGTAGGTTCCTTGTTAGTTATGTATGTTAGTTTATAAGGTATTTATAACTCACAACATATGGAAAAGAAAGATAACAGGGATATGGCTTTTGGAGTCTTCAAGTGGACTGGTAACCTGGAACTAAGTACATATGTTAAGACTATGGCCCCTGCCTGAACAATGTTATTATATCCATTGATAAAAGGTATTAGAGGTTGACTTGCACACTTAATAAATGGGCCCCCAAAAACGATCGCTAGCATGAAATGACGTAGCAACAAGAGAGCAATATCTCCTGAGGTGCTTGTGGAGTGGAGAGGTATACCACGGCTATCAGGACGATCCCGACAGTACAGTCAAGATCCCTATCAGCACCTTACTGGATTATACTTACATCTTTATCCCGAGCACGTTCTCTCTTGCGAATCTCTACTCACGCCAATCATTATTGGCAAGCCGGAGATGAAGAACAAGAATTCTCCCAGGAGATCGGATCCGTAGTGCCGCTAATGCCCAACAGTTCGCCATAAAACTGCCCCCTAGCCTGCACCCCAGGCATGTTGCGGCAGAGCAAAAGCTACCGACACAGACCTAAGGTTAATTGAAACGCTCAAGCCCCACCACGAAGTCAACGTAGAGATACGTCAATGGGAAAAAAACACCTACGTTTGTTCTACTTTCATTCACGGCACCCGCAACGTGCAGACCCCTCCAAAAATTCCTGTTTTTGTAACACTAATAAATTGACTCACTAATTGACACCTCGTATGCGTCAATGACGTCATCGCACCGGTGTCAATGAGTTTTATTATGTCAGCTAGCTGAACACGTGCGGTGCGTGGTCGCCGGTCACATGTTCAGCGTTTATAAACGATAACAATGTTAGTCGTCACACCGTTTTGGTGACCCGTCACGTTTGTTAACGTCTGTAATTGATGGTGTTCTTGTATTAATTCTTTATCTAAATTTAAATCAGCGTGGCGATCTTTGAGCGGGATAGTGAGTTTGAAAGTTTGTTTTGATATTGTTTCTTGCTTCGTTTGTGAGCGTCTGTAGGCTTTTTTTAAATCAGGATTGTTGTTATTGATAGATAGAGAGATGCAATTGGTAGGAAACAAATTGTGATGATATGTTAAATCACACGGTTAAAAAAATAAGCTTTAAATAAAATGCTATAGTAAAAAGGATTGAAGGGATCGCAGGTTTTTATTTATTAAAAACAAGTACAGACGCACACAGAGACAAAGAGAGAGAGAGAGAGAGACACACACGGGAGACGGGAGAGAGTACAGTCAGTTAATGTAGTACTTTAGTTGTTTTTTAGTTAATTTAAAGGCTCATTTTACATTATTTTTATTATTATTTAAAAAAAAAATATTTGCCAATATTTCCCTATTACAATCTTAATAAAAGAATGACAATTTAATAGAGACAATAATGTAAAAAAAAAATTATGGCTATAAAGTATTTTATAAGCTATAGATAGCTCAACATAAGTTATGGGGATAAAAAAAAAGAAAACTAGGTAATTATGTGACGTCAAAACTCGTTACATTATAATAATAATTATGAGATATCATTAGGTTAGTAACCCTGAGCTTATCAATTAAGGGTCGCTGCACACTTGCCGCAACTACAAAACGCCACGCCACCATTTCCTATAGTTCTCATATATTTTGTGGTTTCGCCGCTTACAGTTGACGCCGGTGGCCACCACACGCTAGAAATCGCCGCTGCTGGCCTCTAATTATGGCCCGCATTTGCCCACTAAATGCCGACACAAAACGCCGTTACACGCCACTCACGCATTTAAATCTTCTTCGTCAGAGTCCATTATGATACTGCGCGTCTCTTCTTCTTCTTCCTGCCCTTGTCCCATTTTATTTGGAGTCGTCGCAACACGTTTTTTTTTCCATTCTGTCCTGTCACTCGTCAAGCTATCACTAACTCCCTTTTCTTTCATATCACTTCTCACACAATCCATCCATCTTTTCTTTGGCCTCCCTCTCCCTCTCCATCCATCCACATGTAAATTCATAGCTCTTTTAGCAACATGCTTTTCATCTCTCCTCTTTACATGACCATACCAAGACAAACGATTTCCTTTCAACCTTTCAGTCACTGGCGCCACTTTCATACTTCCCCTAATATACTCATTTCTCACTTTATCCATTCTCGTCACACCACACATCCATCTTAACATTCTCATCTCCGCTACATGCAATCTTTTTTCATCCGTCTTTTTCACAGCCCAACATTCTGATCCATACAGTATGACAGGCCTTACCACGGATAAGGTGGTAAGGCCTGTCATACTGTATACCATATGATATATATACGTTTCATACCATCATATCATACCTTACCTTATGATACTGCGCGTATGGGTTAAAAAAAAAGTAAAGGGATGACCTGGTTGCAAACTAACGTTAGCGCGACAGCAGTTGCTATCCATGATCTTCAACGCCCTTGGCTGGGTGGCGCGTTTTCCCACCCACCGAATGTGTTGGCGCGTGGTTTACATCCATGTAGCTGCTACACAAACCACACATAAACCAATCTCACCTTGGTTGGAACACTAGATTGCAACCGTCTAGTCACCTCTTGACAACTAGCGGCCACAAGTGGCTGTCGCGCGCTTCAGGTTCCTTTGTGGCCGTTTCTAGCTGCTCGCGGTGACGTTTGCGGTTGTCGCGTGTGGTCCGTGTGCAGCGCCCCTTAGAATTAATTAACAATAACCTGTTTTTAAAGAGAGTTTATCATAACTTACAGGTCAAGTCATTGTTATAGGTTATTATGTCTTTAATACTTAATAACTTGTTCCAGCGGCTACGCCTTATTCTTTAAATTTTTGCTACAATATAAAATTAAACCCCAAGCGAACGCCGACGTTTGCGCACCCATTGTCTTTCTATTGTGTCTCTAATTTCCACGATTGAAAGGCAAAATTTAAAAATTTTGAACTATTTGGATATCTTTAGAAAGTAGAAACTTCGTAAGTACCGTAAGAAGTTGTTTACCTTATAAACAGATAGCAAATGAGTCTCGACTCATCAAAAATAAATTAAACATGTGAAAAACATCTCATTTGAAAGAAATCAATTCTGCTCAATCACGTGAATAGGGTGACAATGAATATTAAATGAATAAAACTTGACCTCCTTTTTGAATAAACAATCATTTAAATGAAAATATCATTGCAGTCCAGACAACTAGGCTATTAAAATAAAGCTAATATATTTATTGTACTCATATGTAGGTATGTTTTCTTCATCTAGGTAAATTGCAAAATAAAATCGGTCTTGGAATGTTTTATTAAAGTTTTGTTCCACAAAACTAGTCTTGTTTTTTCAGTGAATAAATGTTTTCGTAAAAAAAAAACCTAATTGAATTAAAAAATGTTTTGATTGATAAGTGAAATCACTTATGTAGATGTTTCCTTTAGATTTATATTTTTATTTATTTATTATCTAATTCTATACTAGGTATATTTATATTACTAGTATTAGAGCTAAAGAGTTTATTCATTTGTTTGGTTGAATGTGCTAATCTCAGGAAATACTAGTTCGAATTGAAAAAATATTTTATTATAAAATAGCCAGCTAATGTAAAAAAAACAATAATTGCTTCGACCACCTTTCTACAATGTTGTTATAACAAGTGCATTAAGTTTCAATAAATAAATAACAAAGAGAATGCATTGACATTTAACAAAATCGCTGAATGACCTTATCAAAAACAATTGCTTGGCATTGACACATTTCACAAAAAGATGACGTCTGTCACTTCAATTACACATGCTGTCGAAATAAAAGATTCGTCATCACGCTGTCATTCCACTTCAGAAATAACTGCATTCTCTAGTTCAATGCACAGTGAGGTACCATGTATTTGTGCACTGCAGTGTAGCGGCTAGCGAGTTGGTCGGCCTCATTGTGAATAATTTATCGCCGCTAGGAAGCGTCGACCTCGGCGTCACGTGCGCGGGCGTCTGGCCGGTGCGTAGGTATAGGGCTGCCTCTATTACTATTTATTATTTATTTATAAATGTGATAATATCGTCCCGTTCGTTAGTAAATCTACGAATTAGTAACTTAACCTAACAAACTGCACACAAAAGATGGATCTCTCGACCGTTTTTAGGAAGAACACCGTAAGTGTCAGTATGCGTTTTTGCAGAAATGGGTTTACTCTTCCATAATTAAAAAGTATTTATTTATGATAACATCATTCTAAAAAAATATATTATTTGTGTAACTATTAATTTGGTAGAATAGTTGGTATTCAAATGTTTTCATAAATGCTTTTTGATGCAAGAAACGACTATGTCGCTTACTGTGTTTTTCCTAAAAAGGCTCGGCATTATGAACGATAGTTTATCATAACGCACGAAAACTTTACAATATCCTCGGCATTTCGGCATCCCCTTATGTAATGTATTGAATTTATTTGTAACAGTGACGGATTTTATGGCATTCCGCGTTTATATAATTCCTTTGAGTTTTGATTTTATTAGTAGAGATCGGTTTAAGGAAAGTACTTAATTTGCAATGTTTAAATCTCAGGATTAAATCGTCATTTTTATGATTCCGAGATTGTATTATTATTATTATTTTTGTATTGTCGGGCATAAATTATTAGGCGACCAATTATGGGAGAAAGTTATCCAGGTTTTGGATTTCACTACTATTGATATTTTCTTTTATAGCAAAGTTGATGGCGTTGATGCAAACCATGTGGTTTTCTTTTTCATCAAGGTTTTCAAATCATCAAATATCTTCTTCAGTTCTGAGAGGAGCGAGAGAAAATACTTTAACTGACTAATGCGCTTCTTGTTATTGTAAAATGATATTGGTTTGGTTATGGGTTTCTTGCTTTAAAATGTTATCATAAGCAAGTTAAATGACGTTATCTAAACTTTAGCGTCAGCGAAAAGGCTTTTTGAATAATGATTTTAAAAACATACATATAAACATATTGATTTGAAAACCTTCGCGCAAACATTATGTGTTTTATTCGCTACTAGCTTTTGCCTGCGGCTTCGCCCGCGTACATAAAATGTAGCCTATGTAACTCAGGAATAAAGGAGTTTTCTATCGGTAGATAAATTTTGAGCAATCGGACCAGTACTTTGAGGGATTACCTCCTACAAACAAAATAATAAACATTAACTCTATAATATTAGTTATAATATTAGTAGATTGATTTGAAAACCTTCGTGCATATGTTATGTGTTTTATTCGCCAAGAATTGGGTTACGTTCACACAAGCACGTGCGCCGGCGCCTGCGTACGATCCGGCGGGGCTGGTAGAGTCACGTTGCAAGAAACATTGGCGTGTGTTACAAATAAACCTCTCTACGTCATATACCTACCTAGGAATATATACGTTTTATCAGCTGTTAAATGCATTTATGACGTGCAGTTTTGGCTAGGATTCCGTCATTGCAATGTATGACACTCGTTAGTCAATGTTTTTCCTTTCAAAGATAAGTAGATGGAATGTGGGTGACGGCATTCATTAATACTAATATATTATTATAAAGAGGTAAAGTTTGTTTTTTAGTGGTATTGTTTGTAGGAGGTTATCTCTGAAAGTACTGGTCCGATTGCTAAAATTTTTTCACCGATAGAAAGCTGCTTTATTTCTAAGTGGTATAGGCTATATTTCATGCACGCGGGCGAAGCCGCGGGTAAAAGCAAGTTTTGAATTAAAAAAAAAAAATTGGATTGGAGACTGCAACTGTACCGACACCCTACACTATTAATCCTGCTAACCTGCTCCCATGGTAACAAATATGTAACCCATGTGGCTTGCTTACTTTTGTCGCAGACGTTACAGCCACATATTATTCCACAGCACAGCGAGCAATGGGTATAATTTATTGCCGTCACAGATCTTGAGCGCTGGCTTCAAGTTGCGTAGAAGTCAAATATTTGGTCTCTTTAGTGGTGCGAAGTGAGACGCGGGAGCGTCACTCCTGATTCGTTTCCTGCGTTGCTGCATGTATCTACAACGAAGACGATTGGCTCGCCAATGTATGGAATGCGCAAAGCGATCCCCACTCTGACGCCGAGTGCTCAAGATCCGTTTCGGCAATTGTAGCTCACTGTCCGTTAACCGTCCGGACCGAGCCCAAGTCGTCGACGACGCGTAGTGTTCTACGCGCGCATCAAGGAGATGTCATCAAACCGTGGGGCCAAGCAAGGGCCAAGCAGGGCCAAGCAAGGGCCAAGCAGGGCCAAGCAGGGTCGAAGCATAATGGGGTCATGAGTTAATCATCATCATCATCATTTCAGCCGATACACGTCCACTGTTGGACATAGGCCTCCCCCAAGCGTCGCCACATCGAACGTTCCTGTGCGTCCCGCAACTATCGGTTTCCTGCTACCTTCACCAGGTCATCGGTCCACCTTGTAGGAGGCCTTCCAACACTGCGTCTTCCGGTACGCGGTAGCACAAAGAATTGCCAAACTTAAGTGACAATGGGCAGGGCACATTGCTCGCAGAACAGATGGCCGTTGGGGCCGAAAGGTTTTGGAGTGGGGCCATGAGTTGTGCGAAAGTAATCTCCGGGTTCCTGAAACGAAGGCAAAGAAGGGGCTGGAGTGGGTTTTAGTCAATAAAAGTCTAACACGCCCACCCAAGTGTGGAAGAAGTCATCAGATAATTTCCCACCTAAAAAAAAAACACATATTCCAATATCTTCTATACGAATACTAACTCAAAACTTTCGCTACAGTTACTAGATCTCTAATACCAATAAGAGAGAGTTAGTTCTTACAAATGAGCAGTGCACTGTACATCTAAAGATCTAGGTTGCAAAACCTGATCACGTGCGCAGGCGGCGGCGCGGCGGCGTTTGGGTAGGAGTGGGGTGGCCACACGATCACGTTGTTGAGGTATTACGGCTACGCACTCGTGGGAACCTTCAACTAATCAGTTGTAGGCCTATAATGATTATTTATTGATAAGTAATCAAAATAGGTAGGTTTTTCTACGTATTAATAATAATTCATCCGCTATTGACCTTTGAATTAGTTACCTACCTAGACGTAGTAAAAAGAATCTTGTTGGTTGATTGGTTGCGTCAACGAGGTAGGTTATCTATTCATATGTTGCAATTTGAGCTCTTGGAGAACACAAGTGGTACCTTTCTTTCGAGGTGAGATATCATCAAATACAGGGTGTAAGGGACATGTCTCCAGAAAAAATCAGCCTTTACATACAAAATTATAAGCTTGATTGGACAGTTTGTATGGAACGGCCACTTTTTAATCGTTTCTTGAAAAAAAATTTTTTGTGGAAGGTTGTATAGTTTCGTCGACTAAGCAAGGCCTTAAAGTTTACGGAGACCTGTCCCTTACACCCTGTATGTAACTTCTCCCGCTCTGGGTAGAGCAAGGAATGTCAGTTTTTTACCAACTAAAACCCACTGTTCCTACTGTTGCGCTTGGTGTTCCAGGGCTACAGTGACTCTTTTAAACAAACCCCGCAGCCCACAAAATGGTGCTCTATTCATTAAATTCCAGATTAGGTAATACAATTACATTTTCTCTTTCATAAAAATAATATTTAATTCATTTAACCCCAAGCGAACGCATGTGTTCGCTTGGAGTCGCCCAGAACCCCCTTTTTATTGTGTTTCTGCGTTCGCTCTCTTATTGCCTCTTATTGTGTCTCTGCGTTCGCTCTCTTATTGCCTCTTATTGTGTCTCTGCGTTCGCTCTCTTATTGCCTTTTATTGTGTCTCTGCGTTCGCTCTCTTATTGCCTCTTATTGTGTCTCTGCGTTCGCTCTCTTATTGCCTCTTATTGTGTTTCTGCGTTCGCTCTCTTATTGCCTCTTATTGTGTCTCTGCGTTCGCTCTCTTATTGCCTCTTATTGTGTCTCTGCGTTCGCTCTCTTATTGCCTCTTATTGTGTCTCTGCGTTCGCTCTCTTATTGCCTTTTATTGTGTCTCTGCGTTCGCTCTCTTATTGCCTCTTATTGTGTCTCTGCGTTCGCTCTCTTATTGCCTCTTATTGTGTCTCTGCGTTCGCTCTCTTATTGCCTCTTATTGTGTCTCTGCGTTCGCTCTCTTATTGCCTCTTATTGTGTCTCTGCGTTCGCTCTCTTATTGCCTCTTATTGTGTCTCTGCGTTCGCTCTCTTATTGCCTTTCTATTGTGTCTCTGCGTTCGCTCTCTTATTGCCTCTTATTATGTCTCTGCGTTCGCTCTCTTATTGCCTTTCTATTGTGTCTCTGCGTTCGCTCTCTTATTGCCTCTTATTATGTCTCTGCGTTCGCTCTCTTATTGCCTCTTATTATGTCTCTGCGTTCGCTCTCTTATTGCCTTTCTATTGTGTCTCTGCGTTCGCTCTCTTATTGCCTCTTATTGTGTCTCTGCGTTCGCTCTCTTATTGCCTTCTATTGTGTCTCTGCGTTCGCTCTCTTATTGCCTTTTATTGTGTCTCTGCGTTCGCTCTCTTATTGCCTCTTATTGTGTCTCTGCGTTCGCTCTCTTATTGCCTCTTATTATGTCTCTGCGTTCGCTCTCTTATTGCCTTTCTATTGTGTCTCTGCGTTCGCTCTCTTATTGCCTCTTATTGTGTCTCTGCGTTCGCTCTCTTATTGCCTCTTATTGTGTCTCTGCGTTCGCTCTCTTATTGCCTCTTATTATGTCTCTGCGTTCGCTCTCTTATTGCCTTTCTATTGTGTCTCTGCGTTCGCTCTCTTATTGCCTTCTATTGTGTCTCTGCGTTCGCTCTCTTATTGCCTTTTATTGTGTCTCTGCGTTCGCTCTCTTATTGCCTCTTATTGTGTCTCTGCGTTCGCTCTCTTATTGCCTCTTATTGTGTCTCTCCGTTCGCTCTCTTATTGCCTATTATTGTGTCTCTCCATTCGCTCTCTTATTGCCTTTTATTGTGTCTCTGCGTTCGCTCTCTTATTGCCTTCTATTGTGTCTCTGCGTTCGCTCTCTTATTGCCTTTTATTGTGTCTCTGCGTTCGCTCTCTTATTGCCTCTTATTGTGTCTCTCCGTTCGCTCTCTTATTGCCTTTTTATTGTGTCTCTGCGTTCGCTCTCTTATTGCCTTTTATTGTGTCTCTGCGTTCGCTCTCTTATTGCCTCTTATTGTGTCTCTGCGTTCGCTCTCTTATTGCCTTTTTATTGTGTCTCTGCGTTCGCTCTCTTATTGCCTCTTATTGTGTCTCTGCGTTCGCTCTCTTATTGCCTTTTTATTGTGTCTCTGCGTTCGCTCTCTTATTGCCTTTTTATTGTGTCTCTGCGTTCGCTCTCTTATTGCCTTCTATTGTGTCTCTGCGTTCGCTCTCTTATTGCCTCTTATTGTGTCTCTGCGTTCGCTCTCTTATTGCCTTTTTATTATGTCTCTGCGTTCGCTCTCTTATTGCCTTTTTATTGTGTCTCTGCGTTCGCTCTCTTATTGCCTTTTTATTGTGTCTCTGCGTTCGCTCTCTTATTGCCTCTTATTGTGTCTCTGCGTTCGCTCTCTTATTGCCTCTTATTGTGTCTCTGCGTTCGCTCTCTTATTGCCTTTTTATTGTGTCTCTGCGTTCGCTCTCTTATTGCCTCTTTTTGTGTCTCTGAGTTCGCTCTCTTATTGCCTCTTATTGTGTCTCTGCGTTCGCTCTCTTATTGCCTTTTTATTGTGTCTCTGCGTTCGCTCTCTTATTGCCTCTTTTTGTGTCTCTGAGTTCGCTCTCTTATCGCCTTTTTCTTGTGTAATTACGTTATTCGAAAGATTAAGAAGATTCTATCTCAAATACACCCAGTACCAGTATCTATCTAACAAGCAAAAATTACTGTAACCTAAATTGAAAATACAAACGTGATTATGGTTACCGTAAGCGAATATTGAATCTATAAATAAACGCAATCAAGAATTATTGAAATAAATTCAGAATAGAATCTACGTGCCACGTGCTATCCTATCCTTCAGACCTGTTTATAAAAACATTGTGTTGTTTACAGTTTTTTTTAGTATATCCGCATTTTATTTATAGAACTATATCTAGATAGAACTATGACAATAATAAAAAATATTTGCTTATCTTTCTCGGCTTTAGTCTAAACTTACCTACCTCTTTTGAGTTGGCCCGCTAGGTTGTCGACATGTGGGATGTGGATCATTGTAGCGATAGTCCTAGCATCCCAAAGGAATACCTTTATAGCAAGATGGTGATTCTCACATTAGGTCATTAGTAGTCCTAAGTTTGAGCTACACGAATACTGACAAATTCTTACACTGACTGGACAGGTCCACTCAAATCTGTGTGGCTCTTTCCTGTAAAGACCATTGAGACACTAATCTGCATGGTTCTCATATGATTTGACCTTTACATGTTCTTTACTGTATGGACTTGGAACACCGACCTCATCTAGTTTAAACTGACTGAAAACAAAATTGACGTGTAATTGTTTTTTTAAAACCTACTTGAAAAATAAAAAATAATTTATAATTTAGGATAAATATTTAGAAATTCCTGAAAATAAAAAGAAATAAAGCTATGAAAAAAAAATCTATAGTTGAATGAACTATGTAGTTGGAGAATTCACTACTGATTAAGGGGCCGGCGGAGGATGAATTTCCATACAAACGTAATACCACGCTCATTTGCAGTTGGAGCATATATCCAACATATTATGATGATATTCGGTTAAAGACAATATTTATCTAGGTTCCTACGTCGAGAATATTAGAAATATTGTTATTTTTAATACAAGAAAAGCCAAATGGCATGTTTTGCCATTTACGCTATAAAAAAGTGCGAAATACAATTTGCTTAAATTTCTTTTTGTTTTTTTAAAAAAGAAAGACGTAGGAACCTAGATAAATATTGTCTATAACCAAATATCATGATAATATGTTGGAAATATGCTCCAACTGCAAATGAGCGTGGTATTACGTTTGTATGGAAATTCATCCTACGCCGGCCCCTTAAGTATAAAGTTTAAATTATCATTTCAGTCAAAAGACGTTCACTGATGGACATTGGTCTATCAAGTATCACCACAACGACCGGCCGTGTGCGTCTCGCATCGATAGGATTCCCACAACCCTGACCATGTCATCAGTCCACCTTGTTGGAGACAATAAAGTAATATACACCACTAAATTTTGATCATTTTAATCCCGAGGAGGGTCGATCCGGTACATGTAACACTATCGATTTGTAAAGATAAAATTAAAAAATAAAGTACCTTTTTCAAAACTCGTATTAATTTACGCATGTACGAAATTAATTTCTTTAAGAAAAGATTTCAAAGACCTGTAGGTAGTTTGTACGCAACGCCGACTACTACCTACAGGTCATTGGACTCGCTCAGCTGACATTTTCTTGAGTTTTGAAAAAAAAGTACTTTTTTTAAATTTTATCTTTACAAATCGATAGTGTTTCATGTACCTGATCGACCCTCCACGGGATTAAAACGATTAAAATTTAACGGTGTATAAATAATTCTATAGATATAAAAGGAGAAACTGACTGACATATCAAACGCACAGTTGAAACTACTGGGACTAGGAACGTGATTTTTTGCATAAGGCTTTTATGATGTATGCTAGCACTAAGAGAGGATTTTCCAAAATTCTGTACCCTTATATAAATAAAATTGGAGTGTCTGTTTGTAATATTGAAATAACTGCTTTTTACTACATGCAGAACATATATACGGTACATACACCAAAATAACATTTTTTATAATTTTTGTCTGTGTGTCTGTTTGTATGGGCTAATTAATCTCTGAAATGGCTGGACCGATTTTGACGGGACTTTTTTTGGCAGGTAGCTGATGTAATAAGGAGTAACATAGGCTACTTTTATGTTAGAAAAAATAAATTCAAAATCCTGTAGTCCACACGAACGAAGTCGCGGGCACAGCTAGTTAATATTATATTTATTTTATTCTTCCTAACAAACACCAAGCTCTCTTTGTTACCTTCGTCGGTCGGTTAATCTTCAGCCATCGTCGTTCACGTGTGGCCGTGCCTATACTATTGTGCACACGTGCTACGCCAACGTTTGCATTATGTATTGTATATTCATCAGTACCACGCTTTACAGATACACGAGACAAACATCAATCGTTTTTCAATAACCTGCCTAATGAAATAGAGTTTGAAGTTAGATGGCCAATGTGGCCATAGTTCTGATTTTCTGAAAAATAAGCTTTGACAAAAAAGGGCTTTTTTGTCAATTTAATTCATGTGCAAACTGTACACTAAATTAATCAGTTTATCTATAGTAACTATATCACAGCTGTTGGTGAGCGTGTGGACTGTATTACTAACTATGAAATGAAAATGACGATGGTGGTTAAAAATAATATTTAATTACGCAAATTATTAAATATTGCAATTAAATATTACGTACAATTTTTTGATAGTCAAACACGAAAAAAAAAACACAAGACAATCAAACTGTCATTGTAAAACAAAGAGTATATAAAAACAAACCTTAGTATAAAATTAAAAAAGGTTTAATAACCAGGTCCCAGTCAGTCGCCAACATTCCGGGCCCCTAGTGGAACACTAAACCCTAGTGGCAACTGGCTGGGGTTCGGCTACCAGTGGTAGGAGCTTGCGGACTGGTCGGCGTAAGGTGCCACCTTTAGTGGCTACGTCTGCGACGCGTACCAGCCCGTCAGGACCCCTATACGTTTTGACGACTCTGCCAAGAAGCCAAAGGCCCCTTGGCAACGAGTTATCCGCGATCAGGACTACGTCACCTTCGCCAACATTAATATCACTCTTTTTTCGTCCACGTGGAATTAACGTTGGCAGGTACTCTCTGAGCCACCTCTTCCAAAAATGATCCGCTAGCCTAAGAGCGTGCCTCCAATCACATCTGCGTAGCAGGTCTTGGTCTGAGAGCTTGACTGGCCATGGAGCCACCGATGCAGAGCCGAGGATAAAATGAAAAGGTGTTAAAGCTTCTGGTGCGTCTGGTGAGTTTGTAATATATGTGAGCGGTCTGGAATTTATTATTGACTCCGCCTCGATCAACAATGTGTTAAAGACTTCCTCGCGTGGAGCTCTGTCTTTTAACGTTGCGCGAAGAGCTGTCTTAACAGATCGAACCATACGTTCCCACGCGCCTCCCATAAACGGAGAGGCAGGCGGTATGAACCGCCATGTTATTTTGCGGCTGGTCGCGAAGTTTTCAACGTTTTCATTAAAAAGCGATGCAAGCTCCCGATTGGCGCCGATGAAGTTTGTCCCATTATCAGAAAATATCGTCGATGGAGTTCCTCGCCGAGCTATCAAGCGTCTAAGGCTCATAATCGCTGAATCTGACGACAGTGATGCAGCTATCTCCAGATGTATGGCCCTTGTGACCAGGCAGGTGTATAAAGCCACGTACCTTTTTTCCCGTCGCCGACCCACTGCCACTTCAACGGGGCCGAAGTAATCTAGGCCCACATGTGTAAAAGGTCGCTTGTGATGGTCGAGGCGTTCTAGAGGTAAATCTCCTGTGGTTGGTGACAACAGGCGGCCCTTCTGCCTTCTACAAGGTAAACATTCCTTGACAACGCTCCGAATGGTTGCTCGTGCTCGTAATATCCAAAATTGTTGTCGCATTTCATTTAACACCGTTTCGTGATTACCATGACCAACTTCGTAGTGTTTGTGCAGAATAATAAGATGCACAATTCGATGATGGCCATCTAAAATAATTGGTGACTTTATACTCTCTCTCACTTCAGGTACGGATCCTATACGTGAGTCTAATCTTATTAAACCGTCCTCGTCAAGAATTGGGGCAAGTGAGGCTATTCTGCTGCTTTTAGGTACTGGTTGTGAGGCTCTCAGCATCTTTAATTCCTCTGCAAAGCTGTCCATCTGAATTCTTAGAAACAGCATCTTCTCTGCACGAAATATGTCTTCGGTGGAAAGTTGCGAAGGGGACGTAGTATTATTAGCAAACCTGGCTAGCAAACGTGGTGAACGAGATTTAGATAGAAATATTTTAATGGCCTGAACAACGCGAGCAGATGCCCTTAACAATCGCGGCCAACTGCTGAATCGAGATGGATCTGGTACCGGTGGTGCAAATAAAGGAGTTTCGGTTAGAAGCCCCACAAACTCTGGTTTTAACTCAGAAGCCTGCGAATCTTCGTAGAAAGTACAGTCTGGTTCACGTGGCCATTCTGTAGAATCGTGAAGCAAGAATGAAGGCCCCGTGAACCATCTGTGTGATGAAGTGAGGACTATATGTTTTGGTTTTGTAGCGTCGTCAGCAATATTAAATTTGCTTGGAAGCCATCTCCAGTTAGATGGATTTGTGGCTTCCAAAATTTCGCCTAATCTGTAGGCAACGAACGCTTTAAACTTACGCGCATCGCTGCGGATCCATTTTAGGACTGTTGTGGAATCGGTCCAGTAACATACGGCTGAAGGTTGTGACCGGTGCGCACTCAAAATACTTTGTGCAAAGCGCGTCGCGATAAGAGCAGCTTGTAATTCGAGACGCGGAATGGAAAGCGGCTTCAGGGGGGCAACACGTGCTTTGCTGCCAATTAAAGCGAGACTGACAGAGCCATCAGTGAAGGTGTAGCGCCAATATGCAACACAAGCATAGGCTTGTTCTCCCCCGTCAGCTATGACATGAAGTTGGGTGTCGCACTGGTCTGGTCTGCCCCTGTACCACCGTGGTATACGCAGACTGGCTGCTGATGCCAGCTGTTCCAACCAGGACTTACATTCGGACTCGTAATTTGCGGGAATTGGTGAGTCCCAATCCGTACCCTCCCTCCAAAGTTTTTGGATTAAAATCCTGCCCGGAATTATTACTGGCATGAGCAAGCCTAAAGGGTCGTAGATACTCATTACGCTAGAGAGTAAACTCCGTTTAGTCAGTTGCGGCCGCGCGCCTGCACATTTGTGACCCGTTCGAAAACCTAAGGTATCATTAAAAGGATTCCACTTTATACCCAATGTGCCCACGTCATGATCAGGAGGCAAGTCAACATCGGATCCTAAATCGCTATGGAGGTCTTTTGGTACCTGTGCAAGTGCTTTGGGCTCATTTGATACCCACGAACGCATTTCGAAACCACCCGACTTGTGGACTGTGACTATTTCGGAAGCCAAACGACTGGCATTGTCAAGGTTAAACTCACTTCCGATATAGTCGTCCATATAATGATCGTGAATAATCGCGTGAGTGGCCGCGGGATACTTATCCTCAAAGTCTTTGGCGTTCTTATTTTTAATAAATACGGCTACAAAAGGGCTAGAGACCGCACCAAAATTAAAGATGTCATCCTATACTCTTTTACGGTATCTTTAGAATTGCCGTTGCGCCATAAAAACCTAAGTGCATCACGATCACCTTCTTTTATTTTTATTTGAGGAAACATTTCCTTAATGTCGGCATTAAAAGCAATAGGCCCCTCTCTAAAACGAAATAAAATATCCAATAAGGATTGCAATAAGTCCGGGCCCTGGAGCAGCATATTGTTTAAACTGACACCTCTAGTAGCAGCTGCAGCATCATGCACGACCCTTAACGTGCGTTTCTGCGGATGGAATACACCAAAATGTGGTAAGTACCACCGTACAAAATCGCTAGTTGAGGATTTTACATACTTATCGTGATATGATGATGACTCACATTCTTCAGCGTATCCTTTTTGAATAATACCGTCTATAAAACCTTTATATGCTAACGCAAATGTTTCATCTTTAGCCATCTACTTTTCGAGAGACTTAAGGCGAGATAAAGCTTGTGGGTAACTGTTAGGCACGTTATATGTCGCTTCTTTTTTCCAAGGCAAGCCTACTTCGAAACGCCCCGTACTTAATCTCCGAGCTGATGATTCTACTAAACTTATTGCTCGTGCGTCATCACTGTTTTGTCTGGTCACATGCTTATGAATGCCTAAAGAATCTATTTCGTATTGTCTCTTTATCAGGGTTTCAATAGAATTTTCGGTTTGTAATGTATGTTCGGCATAAGTATGAATAAAGTCTATAGGCCTAGAAACTGAGGAAACGGCACCGTGAAGAACCCAGCCTAAAAGCGTTCTTGAAGCGACAGGTTCGTTTTTCCTACCTATGCGCATCTCACGGCTCAAAGATAAATACCAATCTGCGGCTCCTATGAGCACGGTCGGCACGGCGTTTTGGTATGTCAGCATATGAGACAGGTCTAATAAATGGTTGTATTTCGAAATTTCGTCTATATCTATAGATTGAGGACTAAGGCGAAGAGGGATGATGCTGCGTGCGCCTTGGATAAAGTGATGTTCTGGTAAGTCGCGCCCCCGTATGTGAAAGTTTACGTAACATACCTCAGTATCCAGGAACATACCACCTACGCCTGTGACAGTGAGTTGTTGTCGGCCGGTGATCTCTGCCCCGATACGTGCTGCTATGTCGCCGTCAATAAGTGTGGCGGTACTGCCCTCATCAAGAAGCGCGAAGGTGTCGATGGAACCACGCGGTCCCTCTAAGATGACTGGTAGGATCTTGAGTAGTCCTCGGACGCCCGTTGCAGGTATACCGCATGTATTAGTCACGACGTCGCCAGTTTGATGAGAATCGTCAGCATGATGAGGTTCAACGATATTATGTATTGTTTCCTGCGATGAATTGGGAATATTAGTGGAGGTTTTATTTTTATCGTTTTGCATTGACGTACTCGTATCACCATGTAGAAGAGCGTGATGACGCCTGGTACAGTTATTGACGCCGCAACGCTTTGCTCGGCAATCGTTCCATTTATGCGGGTTAGATTTCAAGCACCTATAACATGTTTTGGTTTCCCGCACCCAACGCCATCTGTTTTCAACAGTTAGATATGAAAATGCCTTACAAATTTTTACTGTGTGTGTACCTTGTTTACAATACGTACACTCAGTGGTTTTATCCTTGGAATCAGTGGCGTGGACATTCAAAGAATTTGGGGTCTTACTACATGAAGAGCCTAAAACTTTACTATGTGATGAACTTGGTGACACATCAACCAAATAGTTGTAATTGAGTTGTCGCTCCGCTTCAACGACCAAAAACCTAGAAAGTAGCTCTAGTTTAGTAACTGTGGGCTCGAAAGGTTTGTGTGTGGCAGCATAGTCAGTAAAGCGACCTCTGGTGTGCTCGCTAAGCTTTAAAAGCACCGTGCGAAGCAGTTCGATTGAGGACAGATACTCGGTTTGCTTAAGCCACTTTATAGTAGCAACACAGTTTCTTAGCTTGTTAGCCAAAGTGTTTAAATGTTCTGGGCTACTTATCTTTAAACTCCGAAGACCGGCAATCTCTTGAGCGATCAAAAGCTCTGGCCGCGCGTAGTTCTGCTCTAAAGCAGACATCACCTCCTCAGGTTCCTGTGCTTCCCACAAAACAGAAGAAATAGCTACCTGGGCGGCACCGCGGACACTGGAAGTAAGGCGGGCTAAATTCTCTGCGGGGGAAAAAAAGGTTTTAGATCGCTCGTAAGAACACTTAAAAGCTAGCCATTCATTAATGTTGCCTGAAAAAGGAACCAGCTGAAGCCCTTTCTGACGGTCGGGCAGTGAGGAAATGGCCTTCGCTAGTTGTAAAATAGAGTTAGGGGCATTATCAGCTGGCGTTGCAGTCGGAACATTCACATTCGGTGCGTGAACGTTGTATGTCGGTGCCTGTGGGCGTGGATCAAGTTGAGTGTTAGGTACGTTTTGATTTCCCAACCATGTTTTGACACGTTCTTTATTAGAACTGCGCGAATAGACACTACCCGACTTCTCCGAATGTCCCTCCAGGGAGGCAAGTTTCGCACGCAGCTCTAACTCGTCGGCTTCTTGTTGTAAAAGCGCAAGTTTACGCTCTCGTTCACGCTCTCGCTGTTCACGTTCACGCTCACGTTCTACCAACTCACGTTCACGCTCTACGCGCCGTCGCTGAAGTTCGGCCTCCATAGCCAGTTTTTGTGCAAGTACAGAAGAAGTGCGCGAGTGCGTAGTACTATGTCTAGACTGGCCTTTGTTGAGTGGCTTGGTTTCGACACCGGAACTCGTAGGGAATACTCTTGTTTCTTGCTGGTGAGCAACGGTTCTGATACTTCCCTCAGGTTGCGAGTCCTCAGTCACGGTGGCCGCTCGATTTGTGCCGCTCCCACACGGTGTTGGCTGATCACAGTCGCGCAGAGAGATCGGAGTACTTGCTTCGCGCCTGGTTTCAGCAGGGTCTTGTTCCGTAGGGTTCACAACTGACCTAGTTTGACTACGTGTAACCACCACCATCGTAATGATTATATGCAAAGAGATATATTTAATGAATTTGATTGTATGTTATATGGAATAGGGATGGTAAAAATTAGGCGATGAATGGACCAAAAATGTTGGTGAGCGTGTGGACTGTATTACTATTACTATCTATGAAATGAAAATGACGATGGTGGTTAAAAATAATATTTAATTACGCAAATTATTAAATATTGCAATTAAATATTACGTAAAATTTTTTGATAGTCAAACACGAAAAAAAAAACACAAGACAATCAAACTGTCATTGTAAAACAAAGAGTATATAAAAACAAACCTTAGTATAAAATTAAAAAAGGTTTAATAACCAGGTCCCAGTCAGTCGCCAACACAGCTATGTTGAGGTCTGCCTCCATTCTACTGCCAGATGCAGTTGAAACCTAGAATTCTGACTGCTTATCTGAGGTTTGAGATCGTTTATTGGGAATAATAATTTCATAAATTCACTTAAATTAGAATTATAAAACTAAACATAAATTAATTAAGTTGAATGTATTACTGAACTGGACATCGACTATCACATGTTTTGAGAGTAGATTAAAAATAGTTTGTTCGTTTACTGGTTCAAAACTCAAAGTTAAAGTTTAAACAAAGACCTACACAGTCCAGTAACTGGGTAGTATATGATTCCCCTTGGCAAGACTAGTGTCAGATTTTCTACTTGACCATCCAAGATAACAACCAAAAGAACATACGACCACAGATAATACTAACAGTTTTCTTGCAAAAGACCCATAGAATAAAGGTAGATTGTAGAACTACACTTTTTTTTTGTGGTGGGAAAAATCATCCAATGACAACCCCTCTTGGGCGGAGCGGGAGATAGTGTCAGACTCTTACTGACTAAAAGCCCACCCCGTTCCTTCTAGCCTTCATACCGGGGCTCGAGCTGTCGTTTCGAAACTAACCCTGGCCCCAGTAGGCTTCGACCCGGCTGGGTCCCTGCAGTTGCTGACAACTCCTTGAGGCGCGCGAGGTAGAACTACACTGCTAACCCGTGTGCCACACATGCCGATCTGGGCGCCTCGGTCTCCATACATTTTCTGTAGAAACTAGACTTGTACAGCTACACTAGATCCACGCCACGCGACGTCGTTCTACGTACAAATCAGGCGTGTTACACGTGTGCGTCGGTCTAATGTAGTTCTAGCTGGAACCTTTCGTCTGAACAGCACATGCATGTAGTTGTAGGTCGCGGGTTCAAACCCTAACAGGCCCTACCCTACCCTAGGCACTCTGTTATCAAAACAGTTTTACGATGTCATATTTATATTTGTTAATACTTTTCTACTTCTGTGTTTCACACAAACCTTTAAAAACTGATGATTAGATAGCTGATGGTATAAGGAATGACTTAAGCTAATTTTATTTAAAAAAAAAAAGAAATATTCAAAATCATTATTTATAAGTTTCGAAATTTGACGTGGAACCCAACGCGCCGTCGACCCGGGCTTGGCGAGCTAGCCATTGCTCACCGTCCGCATGCTCACACTGCGGCTCCCAACGCCTAAACGGAGTGTTAATTATTTACTAAGTATAAGATAAAAATTTAATACCAATTACCGACGGGGTCCTAAATTACATACAAAACTCTGGGACCTCTAAGGGTCAGCGGAGACAGAGAAGAATAATTTTAGTGCGGTCTCGAGCATTTTCTGACGGATGGCATATGTCGAAGATACGCTTCCCGCGTATCCTCGAGGACGCGCGAGCATTTTTTGTCAGGTTTAAGCAAATATGCACTTTATTTTAACAATGTTAAAGTTGATTTTCGAGTGCCTTAATAAAATCCTCTCCGCTGCGCTGCTCTCTGCCTGCGCTGACCCTAAATCAACAAGCTCTATTCTTAACAAAATCATGGTCACATAACATATTTATTTGAAAAAGGTGAAAAGCGTGATGATTAAAATTACCGTGAACTAAATCACGTGTTATTTACTAAACTGGATAATCTGTTTATGAAGGAAATAGTTTAATAGATAACGCTTATCAATGCGAGTATTGCGTGTAATCTAAGACTAATTCAACTTGGAATAGTTGGCCCAATTTCGAGGAAGTCCCATTGACTTGAGAAGTAAAACTGCCAGTTAGCATGCTGATAGGTAATATACTTACCCCATGTAAATATGAATACGTAGAAATTTCAGTTTATAGCACTGTTATGGCTTTTATACACCGTTAAATTTTAATCGTTTTAATCCCGTGGAGGGTCGACCCGGTACATGAAACACTATCGATTTGTAAAGATAAAATTAAAAACTAAAGTACCTTTTTTTCAAAACTCGTATTAATTTACGAATGTACGAAATTAATTTCTTTAAGAAAACATCAGCTGAGCGAGTTCAATGACTTGTAGGTAGTTTGTACGCAACGCCGATTACAGGTCAAGTCAGTCCTAAGAGGCTGCTAGTATTTTACAAATAACCCTGTGTAACACTAGCTTTTGCCCGCGGCTTCGCCCGCATTCATAAAATTTTAATACAAGGTGTCGTTTTGAAGCTGCGAAATATTTCAGGAGGTAATTATGTTAGTGATTCTCGACCCGAATCAATAATAAAATAAGTAGGTTTTTTTTTTTATACCCGCGCTTTTTTTCACACACACAAACACGGAACAATAAAAGGCGTTTTCACACACACTAACTCGCAACGATAGTTTCATAAATAATGTATCATCCAATTATCATCCCGCACACCACACCCTAGCCACGCCCCCGCGGCCATCGATCAATCGATTTAGTTTAGTGTAATTAAAAAATTAAATAACAAGTATTACTGATTATTGACCAGGTATCGTTTTTTTACATGATTATTTATGAGTTTTATTACAACCTCCTGAAATATTGTGCAGTTTTAAAACTGCACCTTGTATAGTCTATGTCACAACAAAGGAATAAAGCAGCTTTGTATCGATGAAAAAAAAATCGCAATCGGACCGTAGTTTCAGCTGAGATCAAAAAACAAACTTTACCTCTATATAGTTAATATTAGTATAAATATTATCAACTTATGATTTTTTCGTATGACTCATCATCATCATCAGCCTTTTTACTATTCCCTCTGTTGGGACTCAGGCCTCCTCTCTAGGAAAGGGAATGGGCCGTAATCCATCACGCAGGCCCAGTGCGGGTTGGTGAATGTCACATGTCTTCGATTTTTTGGTTCCAGGACATGCCAGATTCCTCACGATGTTTTCCTTCGCCGCTTTGAGAGCAGTGGTGATGAAATAAATTACACAAAGTAATATTATGCGCCTGGCTAGACCTGTGACCTACACTCGTAAGTCGGGGCTATTACCATTCGGTTACCACTGCTCTCATGAATTATTCGTACTTTATACAAAAAAAAATGACAACATGATATTTTTTCGCTTGTTTTCGCTACTCCTTTGAAACAATGCCGTTTCAAAGGAATAGTGAAAACAACAGATCTTTAGAAATTGGTATATTTATACAAAAAGCTGGTTACGTGTTCTTCAAAATGTACACTCAATATCCTCCAAAAAAATAACTAATACATACCTACATCGTCATTGCAGCCGATATACGTCCACTGTTGGACATAGGCGTCGCCACAATGAACGATCCTGTGCGTTTCGCATCCGTAGATTTCCCGAACCTTCACCAGGTTATCGGTTCACCTTGTAGGAGGCCTTCCAACGCTGCGTCTTTCGCTAAACGGTCGCCACTCCAGAACCTTTCGGCCCCAACAGCCATCTGTTCTGCGAACAATGTGCCTTGCCCATTGCACTTAAGTTTGGCAATTCTTCGTGCTATGTCGGCAACCTTAGTTCTGCGAATATCTTCATTTTTAACCGACTTCGAAAAGGAGGAGGTTCTATGTTCGGCTGAATGAATGTTTTTTTTTATGTATCTCGATCAATTGTGGACCGCTATCTCGATCAATTGTGGACCGATTTTGAAAATTCTTTTATTGATTGAACGGTTATGCTTCCAAGTTGGTCCCGTAGAAATATTGTTATGATCTCATCATGAACTTCGAAGATATGGCACAGCAGAACTGTCGTAACAAGTAAAATTGATTTGTTTATACGTGTAGTCGATGACTGGCTGAAGGAAAAGGGGGAGAGGATGAATCGGACTGATCTGATGATGAAGCCAGAAGGTAAATTAATGTAATCTAAACCGTGTTTGGGATTATTATATTTGATCACGCAAGGAAACCCCGAGCATAGCCCTCTCCATTGCCTTTTGGGTGACTTTAAGCCTTCTGATAACATACATGTATTAAATGAAAAGAAAATAAAGGGTTTCCTCAAAATTTAATATTTTGGGAAATCAATTGGTAGAGCAGAGTACTAATTTTATTGTTAGGTTTCGTTGATTGTAAATTAGTAGCAACAATAGGCGGAAACTTTCGGTTGAATAATTGTAAAACAATGGCTTGTTGCTAAATAATTATAATATTATGTTATGAACATGATGTATTATTATGAATTAATTTCCCCGTCACATTGAAACGGCAGCCCTTTAATTGTTTGTTAACAAATAATAATAATTTATTGAGTCACCTTCTGTCTTTTTTATCAATACATTATGAAAAATTACAATCTGGAAGCATATCCTTTAAGAGGATTTTTTTTCAAATCAGTCCATAGACTTAGAGTTCTGAGGTGATAAACATAAAAAAATCATATAACCGAATTGAGAACCTCCTTCTTTTTTTGGAAGTCGGTTTAAAACAGGGTAAAAATTAGGCATGCCTGACTCTACGAACATCCTCGATGGAATGCAAATGAGTACTTTTTTGTTATGACTCAAACAGACCAAAACACAAACAGCGCATCAAACAGTGTCACGTTTTAAAAGTTTTCCGTTTTAATACAAAACAGGTGGTCACTTTGTTTTTCGTTAGAATGTGGATGTAACATTTTCTAAAGGTTTTGTAGTGTTTGGCAGCACACTGCACAGGTATCGAGTCAGCCTTCACAGCACACTTTACTGATGTAGTTCAATAATACAATAAAATTTTCAGTTTCATTTTACCGAGAAAATGTTTCAATAATGCCACATAATGTGTAGACACTTGAGATACCTACAAAACTACACCAATTTTACATCACAATATCCACAAATAAACAACTTGCTAAAAATAAAAACAGCCGCTGCACTTCACTTTGACGCTTGAAAGGCAAAAATTATCAAGCGACATTGAATAAACTTTACAGAACAGGAGAGTGATTTAAAGCAAACATGTTTAGTTGTAAATAGTTAAAAATTACCAAAATAGTTAGATTTAGATATTATTGACATCATGGTAATAGTCTCTAAATCCCAGATTTTTTAACTAACTAACTGACGTAACTTTAAATCGCTCGCCTGTAAAGTTTACTCAATGTCGCTTGGTCATTTTTGCCTTTCAAGCTTCGACTTGGAAAATTCCCGCCAAAATCTGCGAGTGTTTTGCTACCAACCGGTTCATTTAATTTCAGTTCAAATATTTTTCGCGGCACAATCACGTGCACATGTAGGTAAATGCAATGACGTGTGAAATGGATGCATTTTCAATGCCGCTATAATGACAAGAGTGCGGAAAGGCCTTGTTTTGAGGTCACACTAGCGAACTAAAGTGTTGCATTGCGAACGAGAACTTCCTCACAGTCGGTGCGGTGCACGTTGCGTGTAACGTGACGCTATTGTTTGAACATCAGACAGACATTAAAGGTGGTTATGGAGTAACAATTAAATATGGTTGTATTATGGAAATTATGTTATGAAATCTAATAATAAATAGTGTGACGACATCACGACAGTCACTCTATATGGAATTTCTAAACGAGTATCTATTGTGAATTTACCACATTCATAAACACTATATTACACAACAACATCTACATAGCATCAACATCACACACATTTTTTAATCGACTTCAAAAAGGAGAAGGTTCTATTTTCTTTTTAGGTACTTCATTTTCATTTTATTTTATTTTTTCTCTTGGATTTTATTGCATAAAACGACGCATGTAATTGGTAGAAGACACTGGGTCCAAATTTGAACTTGGCAGGTTAATTTAATTATATAAATAATAAATTGAATTATACAGTTAGTCAAGTGTTACGTGTAGCATCAAAACCTGCCAAGTTCAAATTTAAAGATGATCAGGCTGTTGATGGAGATGATTATGATCGATTTTAAAGTGCATCTAAACTTGGCATTGGATTGGATTTCAACCCTTTTTTAGGTGAACAATTAGCCGATAGGAACTTGGTCCCCTTTTTAACAGGTATGTTTTAGTGGGATTATTATATTACCACAATGACTCGTAAAAAAATTCTTGTCTACAATTTTTGTATTTTTATGACAACATCCTTCATTGATGTTTGGTTTTATCCGTCATTATCTATTTATAGATTCACTAGCTTCTGCCAGCGGCTTCGCCCACGTGAGAGTAGGTTTCTCTATACAAACTTTAGACCCCCTTAGTAAGGGAAAAACCTCTTGCTACATCATACAAGAAAGCCTTAAGCAACATTTCATATTCCTAGACCCAATAGTTTCGTCTGTGCGTTAATACACCTATATCCAGGGCCGGTTTATGCATGTCGGGGCCCTAGGCAATGCACGTCTCGGGCCCCACCTACCCTTTTCTAACTTCTTAAAATATTTTATTTCTAACACAAATTTATTCATAATTAAGTTGTTTGTAGGGTTCCGTAGTCAACTACATAGTTTTACCAAATCTGTCTGTCTGTCCGTCCGTCCGAGGATAATCTCAGTGATTGTTAGCTAGAAAGCTTGCTAATGAAAGATTGTGTTTTATTAAACTCCATCTGTTGACAGCTTTTCGCATAATCCAATGCTAGGATTGCTAGTTAAATGGCATGTCATCGAAAATTCAATTTTTTTTACTGTTTATGTAACATAGTCTATTTTTTTTCCTGAAGCGTGGGGGACCTTAGTACCTGGCGGGGGCCCTAGGCAGTTGCCTACATTGCCTAATGGATAAAACGGCCCTGCCTATATCAGTCAGTCAGTCTCCCCTTTTATATATATAGTATCTAAAAGGAGAGACTGGCTGTACACATAAACTGCTTATTTCAAAAGAACCTTCTTTCAGCAGATTTGCGACGGGAAAGTTGAATGAGAGATGTAGATGTCTTGGCCAGGTCTTAGAATTGATCACTTCATGATGTGGCCAAGTACAACTAGTTAGAGAGACCTTTTATTATCATAGAAATCCTACATCAGTGGTATGGCCAAACGAGGATTGACATATTTGATGTAAAATAAGTAAACGTTGTCTTATTTGGTTTTGTGGGATATTTTATTTTATTTTATATTAGTGGTAATGTATATTATGTTTTCTTCTTTTTTTTCTTGTTTCTGTACAACGCATTAGTTTAGTTAGACTGTAATGTTGTATAAGTAAATCGTAAATAAATAAATAAATATTTATCAACAAACGTTAACGTATAAACGATCTAGCTAGTTTTAGTTGCCCATAATTATCATAAAATGATCAATCTTAAGATCTAGCCACGACATAGATACAGTGTGCATTTAAAAAAGATTATGGAACTGAAAAGGACTACACTAACTTTATTAAGTATAAATATAATAAATAATTATAATATAAAAAATATATTAAACTTATACTTACATGTTATTAAACAAAGTCCCTCACAAAATCTGTCTGTCTGTATGAACGCAATAAACTCTAAAACATTAAGCCGGATTTTCCATACCAATAAGCAAACTGATTCTTGATGAAGTTTTAGTTTTTAACAAGTTTAATTTATTTCATGCTAAAAAATATCGATAAAAAAGTTAAAGCAAAGGCGGTCTCTAAAAACCAACTACCTAAGTACCTAATACTCAATATTATACCTACAAACGGTATGATATTGAGTAATATTGAGTATAATAATTGTATAATTTGAGTGACACACAAACGCAGTACCCAAAAACGTTGCATAGGATAAATTCAATTAACGCCAGTTAATGTGACCGTCACGTTGAGTTGATAACGTTTACGATACAAATAGATTTAACAAAAACACGTGCCAAAGCACATGGCCGGTGACTGGCGGGTTTCTGAGCGAGTTTTAAACTTATTTTTTTTATTACGGACTTAATTGTTATTTGGTTCAATTTATTTATTTTATGGAGAGATCTTCTATCAGTCAATTCTTTGGGTAATGCGTCTGCGTAACCCAGAAGTGAGGAATGGGAGGATATAAATCCTTGTCCCACCTTCCAATAGCAATATTTGTTTGTGTTTTATGTGCCGAGAGTGGCCTAGAAGTCCAGAACAGATTGGAAGTGTGGTGGCACAGACCGGAGAGTGTTGTCACAGTGGGCAGTCTTATCGCTAAAAGCGATTTTTTACAGACAGCCTTTGGTTGGATTTGACAGAGCAGGAGAAAAAATATATGTATGTTCGTGGTGTACTATTTCCAATACGAAACCCAAAACCAAAACGGTGTACTTATTTTGCGATTTCGGCGCTCTCTCCAATCCTGTGCCTTTAGCTCTCGCCGGAACACCCATACTGATATGTTCCGACTTTCGATTCCTCGGGTCGCTCGTCCAAAGGGATGGTGAGGTAAACCGAGACGTAACACATTGGATCAACGCAGGAGGATGAAATAGCGACAGGTCACGGGAACAACTCGCGACCCACGGATGCCCCTCAGGTTGAAGGGTAAAATTTACAAATGAGTCCTGTCATACTGTTATGATCAGAATATTGGGCTGTGAAAAAGAAGGATGAAAAAAGATTACATGTGGTGGAGATGAGAATGTTGATATGGATGTGTGGTGTGATGGAGGAAGTTTAAAAGTGGCGCCAGTGACTGAAAAGTTGAAAGGAATTCGTTTGTCTTGGTATGGTCATGTGAAGAGGAGGGATGAAACGCATGTTGCTAAAATAATTCTGAGTATACATGCAGATGGATGGACGGGGAGAGAGCGAGGCCAAAGAATAGATGAATGGGTTGTGTGAGGAGTGATATGAAAGCAAAGGAAGTTAGTGATAGAGTGATGGGTGATAGGACAGAAAAGAAGAAAAAATCGTGTTGCGCCGACCCCAAGTAATATAGGATAAGGGCAGGAAGAAGAAGGTCGTTGGATAGGTATTTTTGAGCTGTTTAAACATGTCTACGGCGCCACGTTCTATTTCTTAGTCCGTTCAGAATTAAACAAACTTTTTTTTTTTCAATTGAAACAATGTGAATTTGACTAGGAAATTGTGTGACGACTACGCCGCGCTAGCGCACCGTTCAATTATTCTGTAGAGAAATTGCCGGTGTAATGGCGATGTTTGCGGTGCGCATTCGTTCACTGATCGCCTACGCTGGTCCAACGCTAGTGTGAAGAGGCTCTTACTTGAATATCGACTCGTGCGATCCTCTTTCGAAACGTGCGACTGTTAATATTTAGATGATTTAGCCACATGGCCTTCTTAAGATAATCTTATTTACAACGTTTATTTCTAACATAATTTGACACGTGATTTCAATCTTTTAGTCATGACAACAACTTTATCAAAATCATTCGAGCTCTGTTAGTGGTCGAAATCAAAATAATTGATCATCTCTGACAACAGTAGAATAATGTTTCATTCCTATCTTTCAAAGAATGACACTGATTAATTTATAGCATAGATATACGTCATGATAACAATTTATGCAATTACTTCTAGACTATGGATAATAATTCTGTGCCTAGATCCTTGAGTCCATAGACAATCCTATTATTAGTACGCACCTTGAAAATGCCTTGTAATATTACAGAAATGCTAGATAAACAAATACTAGGTATCGTCAATAGATGTGTAATACTATCTTTTATCTAATGTCTCATACAACGACACTTCGGTAGACTTATCGATTTAGTCGGCCGCCGTACTCGATCGGGTACAGTAAAACAATATAATTGAGGATAATTTGATTTTAAGTGTAGCTTAGATTTAAGCCCTATGATTATGACTACTCACGGGGCCTGACTCGCTCTTTTACTTTATTTTATCCATCTGAAACTCTGAAAACTCTATGCATTCACTTTATTTCATGAAAAAGCAAATAACAAGAGATGAACATAAACAAAGTTTACCCATCTTTAAAAAATATTGATCGGCAATCGTCTAGCTACAGTATGTGTGTAGATCAATTTTCTGACATATCAAACACATCTTTATGCATCCGGGATGGTTCCGGGAACTGCCATCCATGTATATATTAATTAAAACTTTATGCAGTTTTTGTTGTTTGTTAGTAAGATCACACTGGTTCATTAAAACAGAGGAGATCCATGAAATCCTGAATGTGCCAATGGTTAAAAAAGTGATCAACTGCCATGGCGCCAATTACAAGTCACGTCTCCAAAAGCACCCAAACCAGCTATCAGGATAGCTTACTATTCCTGAAAGTAATCGTCGACTGAAGAAGGGGCGTGACATCTTTGACTAGAAAAGTCATCTATATGTGACTACACTTAAGGAAGGGCAGGCCTCGCAGGGGGCAGCACCCTACAAACCATCCAGACCATATCCCATCTGTTTATAGTCCACACATGATTGATTACATAATAAGAGTTTAAAAAAAGCAAGACCACCGTACAAAGGCGGACTTAATGCCTTAGGCAAGTTCTACCAGTCGACTTAGGGTGGTGCAGAAACATAAGATGGCAGGTGCAGGTGTGGTGGTGGTTGTGTGTCTCATGACTGCTGAATAAATGATTTTTGTTCCAACAGCGCTACAGCTACATTTTTTAGATAAATGTGTAAGGCTTATAGTTCCTTGAACAGCTGGCTGAAATTAAATGGACACAACTCGTACCCGCTTTAGCGGCAGTACGCGTATCTGTGCATTTAATTGTCGCGTCCGTAAAACGTTCATTTTCTTTGCGAAATATTGATTGATTGATTTACATTTATGCTATAATTTAGCACTCAGTACAGGTAAATATCCATCCCAGTGGAAAGTATCGAGGGTTACACCCATTCCTAAAAAAGGAGTTAAGACGTCCGTTGAAGACTTCAGACCTATCGCCATCCTTTCTTCACCTGCCAAAGTTTTTGAACATATTTTACACAAAGAGATTCTGAGACAAGTCAACAAACATCTATGTGATGAACAACACGGTTTTCGCTTCAAAAGATCAGTTAATACGAACCTCGTAACATTAGCCGATTACATCACTACCAGTATGGACCGAGGAAAGCAGGTGGATGTATTATACTTTGATTTTCAAAAAGCTTTCGATAGAATCAATAACGACATCCTAATAGAAAAATTAAGCGCCATAGGTTTTGCTCCCAGTCTCCTTATATTGATGGCTGACTATCTCCGTGATCGTCAACAGTATGTACGACTGGGCCTATACAATTCTCAGCCGTACAACACACGTTCAGGAGTCAGCCAGGGTTCAATTTTAGGACCTTTATTATTCCTTATAATGATAAACGACATTCCACAAGTTCTAAACCACTCCAAATGTTTACTATATGCCGACGATTTAAAATTATACTCTGAGATTCAAACTCTAGCAGATTGTGTAGCCATCCAAAAAGATATTGACGCTTTAAGTGAGTGGTCAGTGATTAACAAAATGAATTTCAATCCATCTAAATGTAGCATTATGAGTTTTAGTCGTTCACAAAACCCAGTGCAATACACTTATACTATAAATGATGTAGAAATAGCAAGAGTGATGACGACTAAAGATCTTGGTGTTATCTTCGATACTAAGTTTACTTTTCATGATCACACTACTTCTCTAGCCAAAGAGTCATTTCGGAGGTTGGGGTTTGTCCTTAGAAATTGTCGTGAGTTTACAAACCATCAAAGTAATCCGACTTCTGTATAACACGCTTGTTAGAAGCAAACTTGATTCAAGCTCGTGTGTTTGGAATCCACATGAGAAGTCCTATACCCTTATGATAGAAAAAGTCCAAAAAGCATTTTTAAGGTATTTCTACAAACGTAGGTTTGGTTACTATCCATACTTATATCCAACCAAGTTTCTGTTAGGTTGTTTGGGTTTTACTTCACTCCAGGTTAGACGAGCCTTTGATCAGCTTGTAACTGCCTGCAAGATCATACACGGAAAAATCGATTCGCTTAGTCTGCATGGGGAGCTGTGTAAAATTTTTGTTCCTGATAACTATTGCCGGGCAAGACGGCATAAATTATTTGTAGTGCCGCGCTGCCGTACGGTTGCACGACGTATGTCACCTATTCCGCGAATGTTAATCGCACTCAACGCTCTCCTTGAATCCAGTCCTAGACTAGATCTATTCGCTGATGAATGGAAGGAGATATTGATCGAATGTCTGGCGATTTGCGAGAAGACTGAATAAGAGGTTTAGTTGTATTATTTGTTATATTTTCTTTAATTAGGTTTCACATAATTTGTACCTTTTGTAATCAGTGTAATTGGCATTCTGTCGTTCTGGTTAAATAAATAATAATTAATATGCTATATTACTTTGAAGAACATTTAACCACCGATTTTTATGTATAAAAATTTTTCTAAAGATCCAAGCCGTTTCGATCGTGTAGGGAAAAGTTGCGAAATTGCTAAATATTTTTCTAGACAAAAGTATTAATCGCATGAAAAATTCAATAGTTGATAATGTTGTTCATGAATCTATAAATAATAAACATATTTTTTTCGTACCTATTAACCCGGCCAAAACCGAGGAGTATCGCTTCAGAAAGTCACTGTTTTATGGCATTTTTCTAGCGCTTAGGCCTTAAGCGTTGCAAGCCCAGGGAGGGCATGCAACGCTTAAGACTTAAGTGAACCAATGACTTGCTAATGGCCACGGGAGGCGGATGCGAGAAGCGCGCTGACGACCGATCAGTGCGTCTTGATGATGTGGCGACGCTCGCTTGGAGCGGCTCCTATAAGCAGCATGGGACGTCTTTCGACTGAAAGGATGAATGTCTTTTGTTCTAAAATCCAAACAAACACACAACAATCAAATCCAAGTAAAAACAATAATTTAATAACATAAATATGACGTAATCGGCGAGGAAACCCGAAAGTGGCGAGAACTGGACCGTCCAGCTAGTTACACAATTACATAATTACGAGTGCCATGCATTGCTCGCCATGTGACATTATTGGGTTATTTCACTATTATTGTATTGTATTGTTACGACTAACTTTATTAGCCTTGTTAGTTTGTTTATAGTTTTTGAAAAGGTTTAGCGGTATATGAGAAGTCTGTTTTGTTAGTTTCGTGGACTTTTGTTTGAATTTTCTTGTGAAGAATTTGTAAAGTCTTTACTTACTATCATACCCTGCAAGTCAGCTCTCTGTCTAGGGTCTGTTAGTGTCTGCAACTTGCTGAAATCGATAGCTGAAATACTATTAAGGAACAGTATAAACAGTTCTTTGTCTTTGAAACTGAAATAGCCAAATTCACGTGACTCAAAGATATGTCAGCAAAACCGTAGGGGCCGGCAGCAGGGCCGAAGCCTACTGGGCTCAGGGGTCGACTTCTAAAAGGGAAACCCATGGTCCTAGAACGCAAAGGTGTAGTAGTAAAAGTCTGACACGCCCTGCCGCACCGCCGTAAAGCGGGAGAAGTCATTAGACAATTTCTAACCATAAAAAAATCTTCAAAAAAAAAATTCAGTCAGGAAATAAAATTGATAACTGTCGTCTGTCGGCACATGTGTTAGATTTCGCGTGACATTTATACCTTAGTTATTTTTATTATTGTATTCCAGCTTCGTAGTCATAAAAATCGCAGGTGTATGAAAAACGTGATGTCTGCGTTAGCCGACTTGCGATCCAATTCACTAATAAAATCAACAGTATCGTGGGAGCATGCGCAGTTTTTTTATATACGTAAAACCAGCTGTTATGAAGGCCTTTTGTTATGTAGAAAATCATCAAATTACTTCTCCCGCTCTGGGTGGACGTCTTTGGACAACGAGAGTTGCAAAATGTTCCTGTGTTGCAATTTTATAACAATATAGGCAAAAATTTTGCTTGTATCTTCTGCGGTATAAAATCTCATGGTTGCTTTACCGGATTTATGAGGACCTATGAATTATGTTTATAAACTATGCTCAAGAGTCGTACACGTTTTTTTTGCGGTGGGAAAATCATCTAATGACATCCCCCGCTCTTGGGCGGAGCGGGAGATAGTGTCAGACTTTTAGTGACTAAAAACCCACTCCTGTTCCTTCTTGCCTTTCGTACCGGGACCGAGCTTCCCTTTCGGATAACCCTGGCCCCAGTAGGTAGGCTTCGACCCAGCTGGGTGAAATGTTTTGGAGTGACGACCACGTACCGGAAAACGCAGTACTGGAATGCTTCCCACAAGGTGAACCGATGACCTGGTGAGGGTCGCGGAAATTCTATGGATACGAGGTGCACAGGACCGGTTGACCTTGATAATTATTCTTTGATAATTATACCTCTAGTCTCTAGTGAATATTTCTAAAAATGAAAATCAGAATTAAATAGCAAGAAAACAATGTAAGACTTCACACGCAGACAGGGACTCAAACTGTAACCGTAATAATGTGTTTTAACACTGTTTTTAAAATAGTTATAACAGAAAAACACTTTTAAATGTAACAGATACAATAATGTTACCGAATGAAACTGTAACCTTTTATATGTGTTAAGAAGTGCTACCGAATCAAACTGTAACCTGTTATATGTGTTAATGTGTAACTGAAATAATTGCACAGTAACATAAATAAGTAAATTGTAACTTTGCGTTTACCTGTTAGACTTATTAACACTGTTAACACTTTTATATCTGTTACAGATATGTTACGGTTACACTTTTTTAAGTGTTTTGGGTTAACACATTGAAAACACATATATAAGTGTTACATTTTTGATTCTGTTACACATTCAACATGTAACACTTATAATTCTGTAACCTTTATGAAGGTGTTTTTAAGTCTCTGCACGCAGAGCATATCTCATTTTCAGAAAGTGTGTTTTCTGGTCATGATGACTCAAACGACAAAATTTTCTGCTGTATTTTTTTTTATGAGTAGCCTGATGCAGGTCAACCTATGAGGTTATCGTTTCCGGACTTGCCGGTGGCGGTCTTATAAAAGCCTAAAAGAACGTATAAGGAAAGCCTCATGGATACGGGATTCAGCTTAAGACGTCGTCCCCAGGAGAGGATACCAAGGGACAGCTGGATCGAATAATGATTATAATTTACGGCGGAGACGAGACTAACTTGTGCCCTTGGCTTCGTCCGCGTTCATAAAATATAGCCTACTTCCTAGGAATAAAGTAGCTTTCTATCGGTGAAAAAATTTTAGCAATCGGACCTATACCTTCTTCCAGAGATTACCTCCTAAAAACAAAAAAATAAACTTTACCTTTTCATAATATAAGTGTAGATAAATAAAGATATAACATTTATGACGAAAAGCGACGGCAGTAGTTAAAAAGGTTTTATTCATGTAGGTAAAAAAGTACCTACTCAATTTACCCAATAGGTATGCTCTTCAGACCAGAAGTGGGAAGTGCCTTCTTAAAGTTAACCATCATTGAAATTCCAACGATAACTCAGTTTCAGATTTAAAACCAAATAATATTGAAGACCTTTGCATTCCTGCATTACTTTGCAAACAATATAATAATAATAATATTCCACAACTATCACACAACGCCGCCCAGTCTCAAGCTAAGCAGAGCTTGTGTTATGAGTACTAGACAACTGATAAACATACTTATATTATATATTTCTAAATATATACATATTATAGAAAAATTACACCCAGACACAGAAGAAATGATCGTGCTCATTACACAAATATTTGTCCTGGGCGGGAATCGAACCTACGACCTCCGGCATAGCAGTCAGGCTTACTAACCACTAGACCAACAGGCCAGTCAAGTCAAGTCAAACAATGAAACCCAGTCATAGAAATATAAAAACAGTCTTATATCTATGAACCCAGTACACTTACCGTCACGGATCTTGAGCGCTCGGCGTCAAAGTGGGGATCGCTTTTCGCATTCCATACATTGGCGAGCCAATCGTCGTCGTTGTTAGATACATGCAGCAAAGCAGGGAACGAATCATGAGTGACGTATATGACGCGATGGCGCGGCGAGCCAATCACTGACACTCCCTACCCCCGCGTCTCACGTCTTCTGCGCAACTTGAAGCCAGCGCTCAAGATCCGTGCAAGTGGAGTGATTGTAAGTGGGTTAAAAATATATTGATTTAAAATAAATACAAATGCAGCTAACCAAATACAAGGTGCAGTTTTAAAACTGCACAATATTTCAGGAGGTTGTAATAAAACTCATAAATAATCATCTAAAAAAACGATACCTGGTCAATAATCAGTAATACTTGTTATTTAATTTTTTAATTACATTAAACTAAATCGATTGATCGATGGCCGCGGGGGCGTGGCTAGGGTGTGGCGTGCGGGATGATGATTGGATGATACATTATTTATGAAACTATCGTTGCGAGTTAGTGTGTGTGAAAACGCCCTTTATTGTTCCGTGTTTGTGTGTGTGAAAAAAAGCGAGGTTATAAAAAAAAAAACAATTACCTACTTATTTTATTATTGATTCGGGTCGAGAATCACTAACATAATTACCTCCTGAAATATTTTGCAGCTTCAAAACGACACCTTGTATTTTTAAACGGTAGTGCAGACAAAGAATACTTCTTAAGTCGCTTGTTTTATCATGTGAGCGTAGCACAGCTCAACGCAACAATCCGGTAACCATCCGGACCGAGCCCAAATCGTCAACGGCGCGTAGTGTTCCACACGCGCCTCAAGGAGTTGTCAGCAACCGTAGGGGCCCAGCAGGGTCGAACCTACTGGGGCCATGGGTGATGCGAAAGAGATCCCCGGGGCCTTGGAACAATGGCAAAGAGGGAACGGGAGTGGGTTTTTAGTCAGTAAAAGTCTGACACACCCGATTTTCCCACCTTAAAAAACAAAAAACAACGCAACAAATAAAATAAACTGCATTTTAACCGCCAGCAACAATCCACATCCGAGAATTGTAAACTAAAGCAGGATGCATGTAACTAAATTGTTTCCATGAGTAGTGACGCCCACTGTATATTTGGGCTCATTGAGTCGCGCACGTGGCCTGAGCACGTGTCATGCGCACACGCACTTGACCTAAACGAGCCTAAACCACAGGATGGAGGGAAACAGAAGGTTTGTGGTAAGGTTACAAAAGGTAACGCATAAGTGCATGTTACAAGTGCACAGTTATAATAGCTTTTGTAGGATCATTCTACGGTTTGCACTAAGTGCGACGTGCGACTTGTTTTTACGATAACACGATCAAAACGTTTACTGCGTTGGGCTCTCTAATTGGTTATGAGCTTGGAGTGAGCCAATCAGAGCTCCATACGTCATAAGCGTACAGTTGCCACAACGTATCTTGAGCGCTCGGCGTGAGAGTGGGGATCGCTTTGCGCATTCCATACATTGGCGAGCCAATCGTCTTCGTCGTTTTGTTAGATACATTCCGCAACGTAGGGAACGAATGAGACACTCACCGCCCCCGCGTCTCACTTCGCACCACTAAAGAGACCGAATATTTGACTTCTGCGCAACCGCTCAAGATACTTTGTGGCAACTGTAAAACAAACTCGCACTAGGCAGTAGGCACTCTGTGAAAGAAGGGAGTGATTCTACGACATTAGGTATTTTTAGTTGATGCGAATCCTGACTAAAGTTTGTTCAGAATCAATAACTGAATCGATATCTATAATTTTTACACCATGTTATATTTTTTCTCAGAAATATTTAAAAAAAGGTCACAAGTTCACGGCAGGTCATAGCCGACATTATGCACCAACGCATAGCTAGGTGCGGGAGCAAAACAACCCCTCAGTTGCCCAGATGGCCCGGTGACCATGTATTTGTGCAGATAACTAGGTAACATAATAAGCTTATAACTTTGTGATTTTTCATGATATAGTTATGGATAATGTTGAGCACAGATTCTTTACATAAAAATACACGTTTTTCGGTTTTCGCATATAATAAAACTAGAAAGAAAAGTATTTATTTTGGCGCAAAAAACATTGAAGACAACAAAAACTTAAGACAAACACAAAACCAAAAAAAAAGTAACATTATCTGTCACACGTTTGCGCCAAAAAACTAATGTTGTATAGTAACGTGATGGTAGAGAATTCAAGGAGAAAGAAGAAAACGTGTTGCGTCAATCTCAAATGACTTGACAAGGTGTAAAATATGTTGACGTAAATTCTGAATCATCACCATTTCAGCTGAAAGACGTCAACTGTTGGACATAGGCCTCCTCCAAGTGTCGCCACAATTCAAATTCAAATCGTAATTGCTTTAGAGGCCATCATTATTAGACAGTTCAAATAGATTTAGTGGTTCAAAATCTTTAGAGCGCGAGCCCGATTCATACTAGGTCTGTAGTTAATACGGTAAACCTACTGCGACTCATGTCTGCGCAAGCGCATCGCCGGCGCCGTGGGGAATGACCTCGTTGCCACGTGCGACACACCTTGTAACTTGTACAATAGGTGTCTGTGGCTGTGCCCTTCAGCATTCAGCTGCTATTGTTCAAAAAAATTATGGTTTTTTTTTTTAACAATAGCAGCTGAATATTTTTAAATATGTTTTTATTGTTAGTGAAGATTTATGGTTGCAGTTCAGTTAAATAAAATATTGAAACTGCGTGAAATAGCTATAAAAGAAATAATAAGGGCAAGATAAGACAACCTGTTATTTTATTGTTAGCACGGTTGGCGTTAGTGGTTGGGCGATTGGTTGATAAACTGCGTGTCACGGGTTTTGTTCTAGATTTTTTTAACAAAACCCGTGACATGCATAAATGTTAGCATAAGGATCTTCCGCATCTTCAATTTTTTATTTTCAGAGGACTGCCTCTATCATACCTAATCCTAAATAATCGATAGTTTTTTTTCGTACCAAACTTAGGTATAAGTAACCTACAGTAGGTACATTGGTACTTGGGTAGGTAAGATATTGTTTTTAATAACAGGATTTTGAATATGAATTAGGTACTTAACGTATGTTATTGCAGTGTTTTTAATTCGAAAAAGTTAAGTTATAAAAATACGTTTTATATACCAACTGTGAAACCTTAGTAGAAATCGAATTCGGGCATTAGATCAATGACATTACTAAGCAGACAATGTGCCATTTCCACAGATAAACCACTATGCGATAAAATTATTGTACAATGTACAACGAGATAATTTTCAAGTACTTATTGGGAGTAATGAACTTCGTTATGATCCTGAAAAGGCTCAAATTGGATTCACCAAGCGCCCTCTCGTGGGTTATGTTGAAGTTATAAGCATAATTGTGAAAAGCGCCATCTCGTATTGAGTAGCTGAATTAAGTTAGAAAAATATAGCTTGATTTTGATTTGATGATAAAACAAGGACGACCAGTTTTTGCCAGATTATTTTCAAATGAAGTTCAATGGCTGTTTCTTTTTTGTTTTTTTTTTTAATTATTCGCAAAATGATTCCTCATAATGGATATTATCATGAAAAATTGGTGTAGTTTGACGGTTATCACTTATCACACTGCTCCGCACCACACAGCCAGCGTAGCGCGTGAAAACGTAGTACCTACGCACGTACTTGCAGGAGTGCAGGTCTGCATCATCGAGCGGGTTTTATACGCACTCTTGCGCGGAGGTGCGTTTTGTAAATTCACGCAGACACGCGCTCATTTCATACAAAATCACGCACGGTAGGTACTACGAGATTCCGTGTGGCATATATAGCGTGTCGCCCGCACCCATGCGCGTGAGTGCATGTTTCTCCGCATGTAATGTAGGTGCGTGCGTGATCTGCATGAACCCGCGTGGATGCAGTTTCGATGTGTTGGACTATGCGTGTTTTCTGTCAAACGGATATACTTACAAACAACATTAAGACACGCATTCATTCATCCACTACGCTGCGAGGTGCGTGCAAGTGTGATAACTCCCTAAACTAATGAACTATTTAAACGAAGACATGGCTTAGTATCTAAGCCCAAAGCATAAACAAAAAAAAAACAACAAATGATACTGACAGCTCAGTACTTGTCAAAGTTGTCAAAAATATTGAGTGAGTGAGGTGTAATGTTTATAACATAATATATTTATTTTATCCTAGGTTATAAATTAAAAATAATAAGACACATACAATAAAATACCATTTAAAATGAAAGCACTAATACAGCGAGTGATGAACGCTAAAGTTACCGGTGAGTTTTAAATAAAATTTTAAGGTTATCTTCATGAAAACAACTCTAGAAAACTCAAAACTGTGTCTTAAATGTGTGTGAAAAATTATTAAATGTATACTTTTGTCCACTTTCTGCAAGCCTATATTTAGCCACTCAAGTGCCTACCTTTAAAACATTTTTCTTCAGGGATCATCTTTTTAATTTGTGTCCACAAATTATATATTGATGTTTTCTGATTCCAGTTAATGATGAAGTTATAAGCAGTATTGGTCAAGGTATTTGTGTATTTATTGGAATATCCAACAGTGACAGTAAAAAAGATATTGAATACATGTAAGTGCCAATTAATAAATTAATGATTAATAATAATAAAATAACTTATTTAATCAGAGAACTGAGATCCATCTTACTACAGTAAAATTAACAAGTAATAGTAAGCAGCGACTTTGTCCGCTGTACTAATTTCCACATTAGTGGTTAGTTAATAAATTACTGCCAGACATTGATAAAATTATCGTATTTACATAAAATACGCTTTGAATTCTACGTACTTAGTATAGTAAAGAGACACTGCAGAATTTATGTCACTATTGTCAAGCTACCTGGTAGGTACATTCCATACATTCAGTGCCACTAGACCTCGGAGCTAGGTCACACAATAATTGAAAATCTAAGCATACTACACATACTTACCCCCAATTTCTGATTTAATTCATGAAACCTCAAGCGAACACCGGCGTTTGCGCACCTATTGTCCTCTATTGTGTCTGTAATTTCCACGATTGAAGGATAAGCATTTGAAGTTGAGTAGATATTTCTCAAACTCTAGCCTTAACACCTGTCAAAATTTTACTCTTAAGTATGGTTTAAGACGTTCTTAAATCAAAATACTCAATTCAGAAACCTGCCGTTAGATTTAAACTCAAAGTTGAGTACTCGGCTGGAGTACTAAACATAAGTCACAATAGCTACATATAACAATGACTCTGGAGGTGGGTTGTCAGCACTCAAACAAATGATTTTATGTTTCTGGTACCGAGTGTTAATCAAAGACATTCAAACCATCCCACCTGCACTGGGCCTGCGTAGTGGATTACAGCCCATTCCCTCTCCTAGAGAGGATGCCTCAGTCCCAGCAGTGGGAACATTAAAATGCTGATTATGCTTATAAGCAAGCATAAGCTTATAAGTAAGCTAATTCAAGCCTTGTTCATCTCGCCACTATAAAAGAAATTCCTCTATTTGCTGATGATTTGCTCAAAACAAAGTAGAACCATTCTCTAACCATTTCTTAAAAGTTACAATTCAATTCATGTGTTTATTGCCATATGACATTTTTTTTTTTATGAACTTTGGTGTCTTCAAGGCTAGAGTGGTGAGTGATGAGTGGCTTTTAATAAACTAGTGCGCCTCACCATCAGAGATTGTATCACTGCTTACCATCAGGTGGGATCGCAGTCAAGCACTAGTTTATGTCAATTAAAAAAAAAAAACTTTTGCCAAGCAATCTTTAAAATTTAAACTAAAATGATATTTCCAAAATGTTTCAGTGTAAGAAAAATATTAAGCATCAAGTTGTTTGATGACGAATCACAAAAGAAGTGGAAGAAAAGTGTTTCTGACAAAGAATTAGAAATATTATGTGTGAGCCAGTTCACATTGTACAATACATGGAAAGTAAGTTGTCCGTTGCATTTATGTTACCCCATCTAAAATACAAACACGAATATACTAGTTCCTCTCAGGGGCTTTGCCTGTGTGAAAGTATATTATCCTAGGGAAAGGGTAAGGCTAGAATATAAGTAAATTATCCTGTTATTTGATTTCACAACATAATCGGTCCGTTTGTCAAATTTCATCCAAATCTGTCTAGCCATTTGAGCATAAAGGTGTAACTTTATACATTTATACATACTTTCGTCTTTATAATGTGCTGTGTAAGCACATCTCTGCATTGAAAATTTTATAAAGCACATTTTCTTCAAATAATGATTATAAATGGAGACACAAAACACACAAATGGTTTTGGGTTGAAAAGTTCACATTTAGAACAATATACCATTTTACAAATCAAAAGGCACTGCATATTTCTTTCATTTTTTTTTTTTAAACTATCTACTATAGTATTTTCTTCTTTCTATCAAATTTTATGTGTTCTTGTAGGTTAGGTTTTCACTACCAAGCGACAATATGTAGGTAACTCTGTCTTTACTGCCTGCAGAAAAGTAATTATTGGGATGCCTGATGCATATATTCAACTTTACTATGGTAACCTGTACCACAGCACAGGTGTACCAGAGCACACCTTTACAAAAAATAATAATACACACTCAAAAAATCCCTTTTCAATAATTAGTCAAAGGTAATAAGTCATTAAGTCCACCTCTTTGGTGTCTGTAAAGATTAAATGAATAAATGGGTGTTATTTATGTTTCAGGGTAATAAACCTGACTTCCATCATGCAATGCCAGGAGAAAAGTCTAAGGAATTTTATGAAAACTTCTTACAAATGTTGAAGGATGCCTACAAACCAGATAAACTTAAGGGTATGTTTCCTATTTATCTACCTTTCTATGTGGTCTGATGTCGACTAAAACAAAAAAAAAAACAAAAAAACAGGAAAACTAAAAACAGTTTTTAAATAAATCATAAGTTCTTCTAGCTTAAATTTCGTTTATAAAGAAATGGGAGAATATCAGGTCCTAATAATAACAGATTCCGGTGAGGCTAGGCAGAAATTCATCAGTTCGGCAAGGCGATCGCTTCTTATTCTGGTTTCTCTGAACCAGAATAAGAAGCGATCGCCTTGCCTTGCGAGCGAAAGGAATAGCTGCATATGTGGAAACCTTACACCACCGAGGGAGACGTCCCGGGCGTTGGAAGTCGCGGGACAGTTTCCGGCCACAGCAGGCATGGGCTTCCGGATTACGGGCAATGGGTAGCAGCATGGTTCATGATTTCAATTTTTTTTAACTATTCGAGGAGTTTTTTTAGATGGGAAATCGTCCAATGACTTCTCCCGCTCTTGAGCGGAGCGGCAGGGCATGTCAGACTTTTACCGACTAAAACCTGGGCCCCGGGGTACACTTTTGCACAACCTATAGCTCCAGTAGGCTTCTTACCCTGCTGGATCCCTCCCTGCGGTTTGCTGACATCTCTTCGAGGCGTGCGTGGTTACCGGACGGCCGGACAGTGTGCCACCTATTGCTCGCCGTCCGCAAGCCTACGCTTACGTTGGCTGGAAATCGGTATCGCTATCCCGGCGGTTGGCGCGTGAAGGCTGTTCCCTTACGCGTGCTGCCGCCTTCTTCGCTAGCATTACAGCTTCACACACATTTAACCTTGATTTATTATTAACTTTTCGTATGTATTATTAATACCGTAAATAGAGACAAAATAGACAGACAATGAAAGAGCAGACGCGGGAGTTCGCTTGGGGTTTGATGAAATAATACCTACTCCCATGCACAAAAAACACAACAAGTTCAGCGCCATCTAGTGAAACTATTCTCGGGCCCGTAGCTTTCACTTTAACCTCTCAACCTTGGAAGTGAAATGTCAAAAGTAGTGTCGTCAGTGAGCGCCATAAACAAAATGGCGGCGAAAATATTACTTTTTACTAAAAAAATTATAACTGCATTATAAAACGACATTTTATCATTCTGTAAACGTGTTTTTACTAATAAATCTAATCTGTTCCAGATGGCAAGTTTGCAGCTTACATGCAGGTGAGCATACAGAACGATGGACCAGTCACATTTGAGATAGAATCTCCAGCTAACCTGCCTAGCAAGGAAAGGAGAACTAACAATAGAACTAAGCAAGAGACGCCGAGTGAGAATCTAGTTGAAGACAGTGTTGATAGGGTATAAATGTTTATTTTTAATTTGTCATAAGTAAATTATTATACAATTTTTGTAACAGTTTTTATTTGATTGCGTGTGATGAATGAATTTTATCTGGACAGCGCCTAAAGGCAGAACTACATTGGGCACATGTGGGTACGGATCTGGGCGCGTCGGTCTTCATACATTTTATATGGCAACTAGTCTTGTAGAACTTCGTTAGATCCACGCCACGCGTCGCTACGTACAAATCAGGCGTGCCTGGCCCACGTGTTTGTCAGTCTAAAGTAGTTCCCTCTTAAATGTCCATCTTCGCATAGAATAGTAAAAAAAGACTCATACAAATGGAAATTTAGAGGTATGCCGAACAGGGTGTAAAGTTGTTCTATTCTTGTTTTTCCAGTTACCTTGTTTATTTCAGTATCCTGAAAATCTTGTTTCATACTTTTTCAGTGTTGTTTTTTTTTTGTCGTAGTCGGGTAGTTTAGTTTTTTACTTTTTTATGACGTAGGTTTTTTTTTTTCCGATGGGAAAAATCATCTTATGACAACCTCCGCTCTTGGGCGGAGCGGGAGATAGTGTCAGACTCTTACTGACTAAAAAACCCATCCCGTTCCTTCAAGCCTTCATACCGGGGCTCGAGCGCCCTTTCGGATAACCCTGGCCCCAGTAGGCTTCGACCTATGACGTAGGTGAGCACTAAGATTAGTAGAGCAGTAGGATTTTCCAAATTTCTCCACCTAAGGTGATAGAACGGGGTTCCAAAGTTCATATGGAGAAAACTACTTTCAGAAGCTAGTGAATAGAAAATTTAAAAGGGCATAGAAAACAAAACACCAAAGTAATTAATAAAAAAACTTTATTTTGAAATAATGGTTATTATCTATTAACATTTGTTATAATTAGGCCAGTGATTATGCGATTTCATGTTAGATTATATTAAAAAGTTTTTACAAAGATGATATGCTATAACTAATAGGTCCTCAACACTACGCATAAAAACATCACTCGTCGACATACATACTTGATCGTCCGATTATATGTTAACAGATAATCGACCAATAATTCAAATCTGTCAATACATTAATTTCTAAACGAGTAGAAAATAAACTAAAAAATAAAATAAACTCGTATAAAAAGTTTAAATAAATGCATTTTTATAAATCCCTCTATTTAAATATTAAGATAATGAAATTCAACAAATGAGATTAAAGACCCTATAATGCAGTGTCGAATATTAAAGTTAGGTTAATTTACTTTTGTATCAATTAGCTGGAGTGCCGCATGATTACTATTTCTATACCGCGAAATATAGATATATAATCATTAAATCTTCATGCTTAGTACGTTACGCCTACAATTGTACATCAATTCTTAGAGAATTTCCCTCAACTCGATCAAGGCACTATTCGTTTTGGTATATTGCTGATACGTTTCCTCACTCCTAAATTCACAATATCAATGGGTTAACATATTCGTACAAGTGTGAAAGAGTACAATTTCAAGTTCTTAAGATAATTCAATGTACAACTTTGAAATCATAAATGAAACTGCCGAGATATTCATGATCGCGCGATTCTACAGTTTACTGACTTATGATTACCAAGTTCCACATTGCGAATCTATTAACTTTACAATAACTATCGAATATTACTATTACAAAAATATCTATAATCTATTCTAAATTATTCAAAAGATGAAACTGTTACTGGGATAGGCTAAGGATGTAATTAACAACATATACCCTTTCAATTTTAATGGACGTTGCAATTTACGTGTGCATAAATTTAATGGCGTTACTAGAATTGCCAATACTACCCAAATTTAGTTGATTAACGAAATAATAGGAAGTGAACTAAATGCATTTTTCATTATGTACCGTTAAATGTATACTTTGAAGCCGCTGCTTGACTCGAGGCGTTCGTTCGCCTCAGATCGAGGCACAGGAATTGTCACTGCCTCGATTTGAGGTTGAAAAATAAATAATGCTTCGAATGTTGTTTTCGCGGCATCCTCGAATGAAGCAGTGGCTTCAAAGTATAATCGGTTATCCGCATGGCCGATAGCTGGCGTCGATATGGTGGTTGGTCGTTCGCCGCGATGTGGTGGTGTAGGTGGGTGTCGGTAGAGGTGGGGTCTACCACAGGCCGGAGGAGAAGCCCCCGGGCGGCACGCGGTTGGAGTTGTTGATCATGTGGCTGTTGCCGTTGATTGACGTCACCGTGTTGATCTGGCCGTTCATTGATTTGTAGCCGTCACCGGTGATCGGGTTACCTTCTGAAAACATTGCATTGACTCCATTAGTATTATCATCTTTTAGTTAGTGCACATCTAAAGCAACGATGTCACTTCAGTGGAACTTTAATATTGTGAAAAAGTATCTAATGTAATGGAAATATTTAAAATCAGTCTTGTTAAAAACTACTTGAGAGAAATTCAATTTTCAACATGCAAAAAATTACGTGAAAAGATTACCCTAGCTACAGTTTTGATAAAGACTTACAAAACAATTTAAAGTCATAAATACATATTTGTTTGACGATCATAGTTTATAGTACAGCGGTAATACAATTGACAAAAGCTAAATACAATATCAATAATGAATCCTACAAATCTGCCTACAGTATAATTATATAAAATAAAGCAGTACTCAGAGTACCTAATGTTATACAGCTAAACCTACAAGTAATAGAGAAAAAAGAATGAGGATTCGTGCGGTATAGAAGAAACGTATAGTTTGGCACGTATGTACACAATACACAATTTATACACATACACAATTTATACACAACACAACAACGAATACTCGACAACATTACAAGCAGGACACGATAATAAGCGCTATTCGACATCATACAAGCCTAAACTGCTTCACTAGAAGAAACGGTCAAACTAAACCCTAATATGAGCAAATTATAAAACGGTAATGGGTGCTCAATTTAAAAACACGAAGGTATCGTTCTCCAGTTCTCTTGTATGTACAGCAAATGAAAAGTGACAAGCTTTCTCCGACGGAATGATCTGGACTGTGTGGTTGATAAATTCCTTCTGGGTATTGGTGCGAAAACAACAACATTCCTCCAGTGTAAACTGAGCACCCACCCATTTCTCTTCGGCGGACATAGTCTATAAAGTACGTCTTAGGTCGGAGGTCCTCAGCATGCCGATTGCGATCAAAAAGGTATCCGGGGACGTGTTTGTGGAATATGGGCGGGAAGCCGGTGAGGGTGTGCGGACCAGGGATCAGGGGAGTCTCCAGAGGAGTTACATCGGGAATAGGACCATCGCGCTCGTATTTAAACAGAGTCGGAGGGGGATTAGCATTGGCTATCAGAAATGGATCTATTGGTCCTCCCAAGGCTGGAATCGGGTCATATTTATAATCAGGTAAGGGTCTTTCGCCCAAAGCAGAATGCATTCCAACAAATGCGTACGGAGGCAGAGGATGGTATGGAATCTTATGTTCCTTAGGCTCTAAATAGTGCTGAGCTGGAAATGGGGGCCAATGACGGTTAAGCACAAGTTGCGGCGACAAAGAATCCGGGTCTATGACTGGATGCGATATTTCTGGGTCATCGGTTTCCAATCCGAGGAGTGTGTAGGGAGTTATTCTGGTGGTGAGACTGGGTTTCATGGTGGATTCTACGTAGTAGTTGGCAGGTTTTGGGGGCCAGTCAGTGGTGTAGTATCTGTGGGTGGGTTGTGGGTGCAGGAGCTGGGTGTAGGGGTCTTCGGGGCTGGGGTGGGCACCTCGCAGGCTGGCGGCGGGGTGGCGGCGACGCTGCGGCGCCACGAACACTCCATCGCCTGTCACGGGGTTCCTCTTCGGTGGAGCGTACGATGCTACCATTCACAGAACAATCGGTTTTCATTTGTTCTACCATTCAAGTTGGACCTAACTTTGGAGCTATATTTATGCTCTGATTAACATTCACCTAAACAATTCGATCCCTTTTGTAGTATCTATAGCTTAAAAATAATTGTTATAATTTCGCGTGCAGTCACAGTTATCATCTTTAATTCTTTTTGTAAAGTAAAATCATATTAGGTCATTAATTATTTAGTATCAATTTCGGTTATACGTATTATTGTGTAAACATGCTCAATACTAAGCTAAGCACGGCTTGTTGGGTTTGTTATTTTCTGTTATAATGATTATTACAATGAGTCATATTAATTGAAACTTCTGTAGACATTATTCGTGAGTATGTAAGTGGAAGAAGACAGTCAGAGCGTATCTGTATAATATTAAATATGTATAGTAAGAAGCGTTTTCTTCCTAGCGTGCACGAGTGCCAAATATTTGGGATTGAGCACGGTTTCAGAGCGTTCGCACGCAGACATCGCTGAATGCTCGTAAAAACCAATGAGAGCAATACTGCGAATTCTGTGAACGATCTCACACATTTGGAACGCGGAATGGATGTAGTTTTACTCGCTAACGACAAAGATTTAACATATTAAAGCTTACACGAAACATTCCTCCCAGTGACTGTCCGGTCCGTTTCAATCTAATTGCTATGCAATTAATTTTTAATAGATGTGCTTGCATAGACAAACATCGGGCAAGACGATTAACGACCGTAAAATTACCCAGAAAGTTCATAGAAACGTCATAAATTTAGAATCTTCAATTAAGGTATTAATTTAGAGAATATTTTTCTTTGGTTTAATTACTGTTTCCATTCCACGGTCGTGCGTGTAGTGTTTTGTCCGTGGTCATTCCGTGCGCGTTACTAGCCGTGCTGTTTCGTGCCTACAACGAGATCGACTCACAGTGCGCACCGAGGTCCGTCTCACCTCGGCTGGGCGTCGACGTGGCGCTGCCGTTGCCGTATGCCTTGGACGGCGAGTGCTGGGGGCTCGAGCCGTTCATCTCGGAGTCGCCGAACTGAATGTGACTGCGAATTGTATCAGTCACCATCGGATTGTTTACAGCCTGGAAACAGTCGGAAAAAACATGTGTTAGAATCAAATGTAGGTAATAATGAATGGAAGTCATCGAGGATCTTTATTTTCATGAAATCATTGGCAAAAAATTGGCAGGCTTGAAAGTGACATTTCGTGATCAGGGATGGATAGACGTCATCATCGTAGAGACTATTGTTTAAAAATATCATATAGTTCGTAATATTCTCAAATCTGAAATATGATGCTGCTGCTGCCTGCTGATAAGGACCAAGCAAAATGCAGTTGGCCTTCCCAAAAACGAAGCCCGATCTTAAAATGTATCCATACCTTCTTAGACAAACAAACCAGGCGGACGCTTCTATCTTTCAAAAAAATCATATCGATACACTTGTCGTAGGGCGTACGGTAAGTCTTCATTTCACAGGGCCACCACGAAATAAATGGGAACAGAAGGACGGCTCCACAGAACGAGTAGGTAAATATTGGTACCCATTTGGGACTTTTCGTTCGATGTATCGAATCGAAACGAGGTGATCTGATAGAGCACCAAGATTGTCGAAATATCTCACAGAATAACTAAGCTCAAATAGCAGCCACTAAATTAACAGAAGAGAGACTACGAATAGACAAACTTATGTAAGAGAGAGAGAGAGAGATTAGATGGAGCGACTTTGTTCTCAAGGTGGCTATTTACCAGGTCTGTGGGATTGTTCGAAAGAGATACCGCGGCTCTGGAATACAAAGGACAACTGAAGGAACACAGCTGGTGGGTTTTAGTCAGTTAAGTCTGACACCATTGAAACTGCCATCTCAAATGACTCCTCATCAGTCTTGACGGATCATGAGAAGTCAATTGAGGTAGTAGTTTCGAAGGGAGATGCCGAAAATCGAAATAAAACGACTTGCGATTGTAGAGGCTTAAGTCCAAAAGGACCGTTATTCACTGATGATGAAACCTGCTTCAAAGCTGTCTTTCTGTCTTTATCTTTATTGTGCGGCTACTGTCATACGACATGATACGTCCACGGCACTACTCCAGAATCGATTTAGTTTACCGTTCAAAGTAATTGCCGAGCGATTAGGCTACCGACCACCTTGGCTGTGGGTGTTAAGGCTCACGTTTTATGGGGCATTTGCATCCACCTGTTACAAGCAATCATGTTTTAATTAACAAGATACCTTACTGTGGTGTGTTTACCGTGGTTTTGCATATCGTGGAAGATATTTAGCATGCAGAGGACTTGGGGTCCAGCAATGCTTTTGTTTCTTCATATATTTATTTTTAACTGTAGTGAACATCAATTCCAAAAGCAGCTTTAGAATATCTGCCAGAAACTGTATTTCAGACCCCCTACAATAGGTAGATACTTAGGTACTATGTTATATGAAAAAGTTTAGGAGCGTGAAAAAAGGGTAGCCCATGTAATCATGACGTGGGCGTGCTGGACACTTAAGGCGGTCAAAGGTTAAAAAAGCTGCATTCTTGTGATGCATCTGCCCAAAGGGTCCTCCCTGTTGAATGCATTGACTGCGTGCGATTGTTGCGATGCAGTCCGTCTGATGGCAGCCTTAAACCGGGAGAGAAAGCACCTGCCGCGGTATCTTTTCTAGAACTGGGGACCTCTACCTCTTAGTTTCTGATAAAAAGCGTAGGTATAGCTGTATGCTTACCTGTGTTTGACGCACCTGCCCGAACAGCCGGGAGTGCGTGTCACGCGGGCGAGTGGGTGTGTCTCTTGGCGCACGGGGCCTGGCCGCACCATTCTTCACTGGGCTGCCATCGCTCTGGTCCGCGTTGAAGATCTCCGCGATGCAGCTCTTGGGCGCATTCGGCACCCTGGAAACAAAGAAATTGGATGGTTAAGTTAGGGATTAAATGGCAGCTAAATGGAGGGATTGCAAGTATTTAGGTAACTTAAAACTTGAGACGCACAGGAACGTTCGTTGTGGCGACGCTTGGGGGAGTCCTATGTCCAACAGTGGACGCTGAAATGATGATGATGATGATGAGGTAGCTTAAAACTAGAACTACCCTAGACCGACACACACGTGGACCACGCCTGATTTGTACGTAGAACGACGTCGCGTGGCGTGGATCTAGTGTTAGCTCTATAAGTCTAGTTTCCATATGAAATGTATGGAGACCGACGCACCCAGATCAGCGTACGTGGCACGTGTGTGCGCAGTGTAGTTCTAGCATAATACTTGTAGGTAAACAAGCTTCATCGTCGACCACACCGTCGGATACCATCAGGTGAGATAGTGGTCAAAGGCAAGCATATCAATAATGATGAAAAAAAAAAACAATTTTCGTTTTTCATTTATAGATAATATTCCCCGATAAGCGACACATCTGAGGGTTGTTGCTCAAGTTGACTTAACATTTAATCTTAAAAGAGCCCAATATTAAAAAATCCACTAATGGTTACAACCAATTTCAACCCCAACGTTACCCCCTCATAAAATCCACCCCGAATTTACAAAAAGCCTATCCTTAACTAAATCGAAATTCGATACACGAACTCATTAGAATTTAATACATGTATTGACATGCAACTGGACACGGCAACCGGTGGACATCCCTACTTCCTTACCTGACCAGTGGCGAGGGGAACCACTTCCGGGAGAGGGGAACACTTTCATTTCCTGATGAAATCGTAATTCGAACCGATGGGGTTGCCAGGCTTGTTAAATATTAGACATTTTTTACATGTGACGTTTTGAAATGATAATTGTGTAACTTCGATTTTTGTTTGGTATCTAGAATTACCTAATGATGATTAAATATAAATAATCAGCTGATCGAGCGTTTACCAGATGGAATAGTGTGGCTACTGGCTAATAAGTATTTGCCACTACTGTCTTAATGTTTTAACTTTCATGATAATTTAATACATTACGAGCATTTTGACATTACGAGCATGGCAGTTGAGAGTTTGTCATGCTCACTCAAATGTCTCGCTGTTGGTGGCACGTGTTATTGGGTCGTTCAGTTCCCTTCAAAATGGTTGAGCTGAGTGGGGCTGATGCACGCGTCATGCTCGTGAACGGGTGCCGTCAGATGGGACTGGTCATCTCTTAGCTGCCAGTGGCTTAATTCAGTTTCTATCTTTTAATTATTTTACATTTTTATTTCATTATCGACATTGTGCTCACATGATAGAAGCAACAAGTAATATGTAACCAAGCATTATATGTAACACATAATATGATTTAAAAGAGTGTCCATGGAGTTTCTTGCACGTTCTTCTCCCTAAAGACCTACTCTTTGGAACGTGCAATTTAGCTTCACTTTTCTTGGACTGACCGACATTTGACTATTCAAAAGTGCCTGTAAATGGTCTATTTGAAATAAATGATTTGACTTTGACTTTGACTTTGACTTTGAATATTTAAAAAAGAAGAAGGAATTTCAAAAAAAAGAAAGTTCAAACACGATGGAGTTATTTTGTCACGCTCAGTAGTTCCTATGGCCACTATTCGACTCCATCATCAGACCAGCTCCATGGTAGAAACAGCATTGTCATCCAAGTAACCTTTCAGCTCAATCGGTTAAAGATAGATTTCAAAACCCATTTGCAAGATCTGCCTAAACAAACACACATACTTATAAACATTGGAAGTTCAATAAAAGCTTGTAAAAGTGCAAGAAATTCCCAAAAGTAGAGCACAATTCACACAACAAATTAGAATTAACCCGTAAAACTTAGTAGCGAGAAAGAAAAAGAATTTATTATCATAATCCGGCGTTACGAATTTCGCCACGAAATGAAATACCTACAACCTTATTTTGACTTTTACTTTCCTTTTATTGAAATATTAGCCTCTGCCAGCGGCTTCGTCTGCGTGAATGTTGGTTATTTCCTACGCGAAGCCGAAGTCAAAGGATAAAAAGTAACTTATGTGCATCCTTGGCTCCATTTTCCTAAATCTGTGTAGTTCTTTCCTCAAAAGACCATCACAGACACTAATTTGCATGGTTCTCATATGATTTGACCATTACATGTTTGCTGTATGGACTTTAAAAGAGACTTTGACACCTGAGTTTGTTTCGGTGTTTCTTCTTAGGTTCTCGCAACGAAAAATTGACGTCTAAAAGTGTTTTTAAAAAACTTATTTGCAAAATAAATATCATTGAGCTTCCTTCGTACCAAATTTCGTCAAAATTGGTTCAGTACCTAGTCTTACTGTGAAAGCGTCACAGACCGCCAGTAATACTTTCACACATATAATACTAATATGGAAGTATGGATTGACCCCAGCTCCTTATATGAAGCTACATTTAACCAAGCTGGTTTCAGCTTTCAGTCTTTCATTAATTTAACCTCCTAATCCTAAATGAGGCTTATTTGATCCAATAGAACGTAACTTAAGATCAAGAAGCTGTCTCTTATTTGCATTTCAAAAGAGGTCAAAGAAAGCGTATCTAACCTCCAACAAAGATGCGAAACAATCGGCCATAAAGTAAATTGATAAACGGCTTCTAACCTCAGTCCTTATTAAACTGGCACTAGATTGGCGCACCTGTGCACTGTGCTACTCCTTTATGTGTTTGCAAAGAGGATTATCTACAATGACAGCAAATGTGTGGAGCATAGATGATATACACCGTTAAATTTTAATCGTTTTAATCCCGTGGTAGTTTGTACGCAACGCCGACTATTAACTACAGGTCATTGAACTCGCTCAGCTGACGTTTTCTTAAAGAAATTAATTTCGTACATGCGTAAATTAATACGAGTTTTGAAAAAAAGGTACTTTATTTTTTAATTTTATCTTTACAAATCGATAGTGTTTCATGTACCGGATCGACCCTCCAAGGGATTAAAACGATTAAAATTTAGCGGTGTATAGAAGAAGATAGATATACAGAACAGAGTGTGAAGTCCCGCAACTCCCATTAAAAACAGGATCTCCGAAAGATTCTCTGATCAAACGGGTGTTATATTTGGTGGACTACTGCTCAATTGTTGTTGACTTTGATAGAGCTGACATGTGGCCATCTACCTACCTGCATGTGATATCTGTAGCCCGATTCACGTAATAAAAACCGTAGGTAATGATATCGTAGCGATTTAGTCGTCTATACCATTTCCGTATTCACATCCATCAATCGAGTTTGAACGACACCGATTTTAAAGTCGTTTGAAATTCGTCGATTTAAAAAAGAATGTGTATTACATTATCCTGGTAGAATACTTATTAATGTAACTGGAAATAAGTCGAAAGATAGTGAATACCGCTTTTGGATAGGACTTCGATCGGACGACTATAAAACTTCAACGATATTTGGCTTGTTTGATTTTACGTGAATCAGGCTACAGGTCATTTTTGCAGTTCTCAAATTGCAGTAGTTATTCTTTTAGGATAGACTACCTGACCTGACGAACTTCGTACCGTCTAACAGTACCTAAATGAATGTAGTATATAACTTTCGATATAGTCAACCGAATGCGATGAAAAAAAGCTTAAGTAATATATCAAGATAGGTACACACAATTTTAATGTATAAAAATTATTTAAATCGATTTCGTACATTTTACATGATGCGCGTACATCTAAAAACTTCTACAGGTTTATTATATTTATAGATACTTAATATATAGCTAAAAATAGTGACTGTATAAGATGGCTGCTACGGATATCTGTAGCCTCTCATCTACAATTTGTGCGCATCCTAGTGGATCTCTAGCCTTACACCACAAATGTCTAGAAAATATTCAATTACACGGCATTCGCGTAAACCCAGGCTGGTACTGTCATAACAATTTAACTTACCTGGTAAATCGGCGAGCTTAATGCAACAAGATGCTTAGATAACGGCCGACTTGGCAGAGCAAATACTTGGTTTTATGAGGTGCATGTTATCGGGCTTGCGATCGCGGGAGCCGGAGTGGAAACCACCAAAGACGATTCAAGTAGCTTGGCGGTTAGGTTTATTGATTATTTCGATGCAAATACAAGTTTCCAGCTGTCTTTGTCAAGGTTTTGTATCTTGATGTTGAGTGACTTGCGGAGATAAAATTAAATAGCGCTGATCCTTACGTTGTTCATATAATTATGTCCATGGAGTTTCCTGCACGTTCTTCTCGATAGAGATCTACGCTTTGGAACATGCAATTTACATTCACTTTTCTTAGAATGACCGACATTTGACTAATCAAAAGTGCCTGCAAATGGTCTATTTGAAATAAATGATTTTGATTTTGATGTGTACAGGGATACCCATAAGAACAACGCAATTAACTTAGTTAAGTTTATATTACACTTAAGTACTGTGTTAATACATATATATAATAATAATAATAATATAATATTCCACAACTACCACACAACGCCGTCTCGTCCCAAGCTAAGCATCAACCACCACACACACTAAATGCATCACTAAATATATCATAATGATATATTTAGTGATGCATCTTCGTTTTCAGGAAGGTCTACTCAAAATTATAAACTTAGGATTTACAAAGTTTAACTACAACATTGGGGGTGTTTTATAGGTGACACTCAAAGGGTTGACTGGCGAAAAAGGAGACATTGTGAGGAAAATTAAATCTATTAATCGTGGTAGTTAACAATTGACATGACTATAAAGTAATGCTTGTAAGTATTGTAAGCTTACGGCCAGTACCCACAGGGCCCGACCTGGCTATTTAGCCGCTCCGAGCAAAGTAAATTTTTGCCGCCCTTTACATACACAAAACCATATAGGTACCTAAGTCATGATTAGCCTTATGTCTTAAATATTTCCACTATCCAATTTGAAGTAGGTTGGAAGGTGGCACATAAAATTCTCAACCTACCAACTTGGTTGTGGATGGCTCGTTGGGTTGGAAAATAGGAATAAGTAAATTTTGCCGCCCCCGCTCTGGGCAAATACCCCCCCCCCCCTTTGGATCGAGCCCTGGGTACCTATTAGCATACTTCGGTAACTACTACTGACCGGCGCTCAGTTCCTATGTACATTTTTAACAGCCTCAGACATCCTGTAAACCGTACAGCAAATCAATACGGAAGCCCGCACAATCAATAACCACAGACAATAACTTCCCCTGATCATTACGCACCGCACTAAACTCGACCACAGACAATATACAAATGGCACTATCTCGGGAGATAAATGAATCGATAGCGCGCCGCGGCTGAGTCCGGACACACTTCCTCCATTCAACAATGATGAGTTACCTACCTATATTACCTATATCACTACTTGTACCTTTTATTTTTACCTGGTATACCTACTACCTATAATGCTTTGAAGACTGGAAAAACCTGACAGAAGGCCATAATCCATAATTAGCCTTGTTAATGTTCCCAGTGCTGGGACTCAGGCCTCCTCTCTAGGAAAAGGAATGAGCCGTAATCCACCATGCGGGACAAGTGCGGGTTGGTGAATGTCACATGAGTTTGCATTTTTTTGGTTCTGGGACGTGCCGGTTTCCTTACGATGTTTTTCTTCACTGTTTTGAGAGCAGTGGTGATGAAATAGAGAGAACAGTAGTGGCCGAGTGGTAGGTCTTACCGACTTACGAGTTGTAGGTCGCGGGTTTTATTATCAAAAAAAGCAAAATTTAAAACGTGCTCTCGGCGACAACGGGCTACTAGGCGATTTTTTTATGGTATAACCTTACTACTTGACTGCGACCCCACCTATGGTAAGCATTGATGCGAACGTTGATGGTGAAGCGCACTAGTCTACTAAATTATTATCATCGGACGGGAAGACGGAAAGATTTCATCCTACGACAAGAACTGACCTATTATAAAGTTGCAGCTATTCTCCCATGGGGAATGAAATGGTGTTTGTTTGATACGGATCTAGTCACGAGTCTATGCTTTTGCTCATTTGTAAGTCTACCGTAAAATGGTTCATTTCGGTTGATTTTCAGATTTTCATAATATATAATAAACATAGGCATTGGCATAGACACTGAGAAAACTTGATGTAGAGCGAGGTCAAGGAGAGTGATAAAGTCGTGACGTCATGCTTTTTTGGTGGGAAATCATCAAATAACTTCTCATGAATGACTTCTTAGGAGTAATCACCGCTGTGGGTGGAGTGAGACAGAAAAAGGGAGAGTCAAACTTTTACTGTCTCACTGCATTCCAGGGCCCTGGTGAAGCAAAAAGTAGTTAAAAAATTCCAATATTTCTTATCTTATAAACAACTTTTAGGAGAATATTGTCCATTCAGTTAACAAACGAAGGTTTTGTAAGCCAAACATAAAACTGGGCATTCCTGTTCGTCATGGTACTCAAGACAGAGCTCTTAAAACAAAACAGTTTTCTTTAACACTGCTGTTAAAGAACATGAATGTTGTCACGCCCTACATAGCTTTCCCATTATAATAACTATAGGGCAAGTAGCCGATGAGGCATTAAGTTGGACTATAATGGGCCATGAGTACCATGCTGGTCGTAAACCGTGCACACAGTGGCCGAACACTGGCCTAAACATAGGGTGTTGCCACATACTGGAGATGTAGAATTCTAAAGGTGTTCATTTACTTGTTGGGACATAAAGCTACGATTGTTTGGGGCTTACGTCATGAAGTAACAAATCTTTAGAAACTTAGTTGACTAAACTATCGACTTGACAGAATCTGAAAGTCGGGAACGGCTATGAGAAAATTCGCTGAGATATGTATAATCGATAATCAAGTTTGACAAGGTGTAGGCGCACAAACAAGAATCGAGACATACAAAGACCTATCACACAATAGAGAAAATTCATTGAATCTAGAAGCAGTATTTCTATCAACATTATTATGACCTCTCTCTTATTATAAACGAGTGTCTGAAGGAGCACATATCTTAGCGCTATTGTTCGTATTCACTCGACTCTCTTTCATCTGCCAACGCCCACAACAGCATTGAGTCTTAACAATTTTCACAAACTGCATAAAATATGCGTTGCGACTGCGATGCGATCTTTATGTAGCAACACCTTTATGTTATCTCGTGTGTTAGGGCTGCGTTTGGCCCGGGAGGCAACGTATGGAGGCGCGTGCGGCCCCGGGGCGCCGAGTTAAATTGCGTAGATTACTCGTCATCACTGCACGGACAATCTACAACGCCCCCGCGTTCTATGATAACAGATTCTTATTGAATACAATCTGCACAGCCGTCGTATTCTCGCACGTTAATAACAGTCGAACGCTTAGTGAAACAAAATAAATATAGACATATTCACAATAATAAATATTTAAACAAACCTGGCATCGTCTTGTCTATAATTAAGCACGGGAAGAAAGTGCGTGAGAGTAAATTGTTTAATTGTGATACACGCGGCGGGGCTGAGCTGCGCCTGCGCCACACGCAACGAAAAAGAAACATGGCGCCTGACAGGGTACTGTTACTAAAATAAACAGTTGTCAAAGGGGGAATGATGGTGAAAACAGTCGCCGGAAGAAAATAATAAATCTAAGAAAATATTATGACAACGAAGGTCTCCTTTTGTCCAAGTTAACAGCTTCCAGCGTTTTCTTTGAACTAACATAGCGTTACACCAAGTTTATCTTGAATAGCATCGGTTAACGTGCTAAGGTGCGTTAAACACGACGCACATTCTAACATAATAAGATCGTGTAATTTCTAGAGTATAGAATATTGGCAATTATTACTGTACTCGTGTAGCAACTGACATGGATGTGAGATGGCGTGATAACGTGGGTAGGTAGTTATACGGACGTGCCTGCGCCTGGGCGGTGCGAGGTGAGGCAGGGTGTACGATATCAAAAGTAGTTGCCCGTTTAATGGGTTTACGCCTCTGCATCGCAGTTTTGCTCCACAAACGCCAGAGTAATGCGACCAAGTTAATGATATCTGCGGTAATGAGAGAACGCGTAACTTTATCATACGCGGGTCGACAGGAGAAACCGCTCTTCGTTTTCAAATGAAAGGCAATACCTACGTTACTTTGTTGCAGAGACCAACGATTGTTCACTTTCTCGCCAATTTAAATTTAATGGGCATCAATGACAAAGTGTTATTTACTGCGTTCTCATTCGTAATTATATCGATATCGATACGACTTCGATGCTGGTTTTAATTCGTTCGCTATGAATGCTCGGTTCTTTCAAAAGAAAATCAATTGTGGTCGCCTCGGGCACGTCAGGTCGCGGTAACAGACAGCTCGTGAATAAAAAATTAAGTCATTTGCATAGGTGATTTGTGGTACGGAACGCGGTCAGATAAACGTCTTGTCCGGTCTAGGTTAGTTCATATTGATTTTCCGTGTTGGGGTATGTATCAGGGTAATGTTGGTTTGTGACAACGGTAGATAAGAACTGTTGTTTCGAGCGCTAACTCAGATTTACGGTTGGTCCTTATCAGTTCCTTACAGTTGAACATGTTGGTTGGCTATGTGCGAACATGTGCGTGTCTCGATACGGAGATAGTTGGCGGGCGGCACGCGGGTCATGTCCGTTCTCTCGTAGCGGCACGTGTGACATGTCCGATCTCTCGTAGCGTGTACTACGGGTTTCTGTCCGCCAGTGTTTGCTACGCCAAATTTTATTAACTACTAATCCTATTGAGTTGTCAGACGTGATTTTTAGATATGATTTCTTTTCAATGTTCTGAGATATTTATGAATGGATGACGGTGAGAGTGTTTCGTGGCCGTAATACTTAAACTTTGTCCTCATAGTAGCTGTATATGAGTACAAAGTTATCGTAAACTATGTTAGTAAACCAGCCTGTGATTTTATAAATAACTGGCTGCTACCAGCGGCTATGCCCGCGTGAAAGTGGAAAATTGTCCACATACTCCGGAAATAAAAAAATATCCTATTTGTTATTCTAGGATATGGACTACCAGTGTACAAAATTTCATTCAAATTTCTCACTAAACTTTCGCCTTTAAACCTTATATTGATTTGACTAGCGTCTACCAGCAGTTTTGGCTGCGTGAACGTCAGTTACTGTGGATGCAAAGTCTTAATCCAAGCTAGATAAAAAGTTGGGTATCTATACTACCTACGTCCTTCCGTGAGCTTCAAGCTTAATCCATAGGCAAGCACTAAATTTCATCAAAAACTTTGAAAATGTAACAGACAAAACATAGTTGCATTGATACTCATACTCGTATAGTATGAATAAAATCAATTAAATCAGAATTAAAATCAAGGTTCAGTACGGGGAAAATCAAGTTGAAGACTCGATATTATCGTCAATGCATTAGCAATTATCCAATTAGGTTTACTTTTATAGAAAGATCAATCGATGCAGTACTCGTTATCGAAGATAATCGACTGTGTGGAGGTTCTGTCAGTGTTACAGGCTATTATACCTCCCACGACTTTGTCAGCATGGGGCACGTTATATTATTATACTTTATAGCAATCTGGATACTTAAATGTAAGCTAGGTTACAGTAAAGCTGTCGTATCATTTCGGCCCACGAGTTTAATGTTCTATGCACTAGGAAAATTGACTCACGTCGTTGCTAGTAACTTTAATCATCACGCAATTTCCTCTTGATTCGATAGCTGTAATTATTACCACATATTCGCCACTTTAATTAGTATTATTATTATGACTAGCCCGTAATAGCTCCCCTTCTTTTTTCCAGCGAACACTATTCCTCACTTTCTCTTTCCAATTCTTAAGGAAGTCTTCCAGGTCGTCCCGCCATCTCCTTCGTGGTCTGCCGCGGCCCCGCGTCACTATGTCCGGGCACCAATTCTGTGTTTTTGGGCCGAAAACTTATCTTTGTTAAATCCTGCTCCACTAGAACTTTTTTTTAGGTAGGAAATAATGATAAGAAATGATTTCTCCTGCTCAGGGTGGAGCGAGAGGGCGTATCAGACATTTACTGAGTAGAACCCACTTGTGTCCTTTAGCCTTTAGCTGCCCTTTGTCTGAGAAGGCCACTGTAAGGCTTTCAAAAAATTCCGCCGTTCTAGCAAGCCGATACTCGCTAGAACAGCGGGATTCGTTGGGGCCCAGCAGCATTGGCTGTTGAGTGCTACGGTTTTGCTATCATCTCTTTAACATGCGCGTGGAACAGTACGCGTCGTCGACGACTCGGGCTCGGTCCTTACCGAACGGTCGGACGGCGAGCTACCCATTGCTCGCCGCCTGTAAGCACGCACCTATAGTGTGCCCGGGGATTGCCCTGCCACTCCCGATAATAATAACTTTACCTACGTTTCACGGCTAATTAGGCCACAATCTTTTCTAACAAAAAATCAAGTAGATACTAGATAGTAGTAGTAGATTATTATTTTTTTAATTTACTGTAATTATAGTTTTTAGTTGTGTATGTAATAAGTTAAATTGATTTAAAGTTAATAAATTTTCTAGTTAGTAGATACTAAGTTCTATTATTGCCAATAAACTCTTTGTCTAAATCTGCAAATCATTTCCTTTTTTACGTCCTTGTGCTGGTTGAAAGATTAACCCTATTTCTTCCAAATTCTGGCTAGTGCTATTTTTGTTCTTATTTGCCCTTCAAGTACATCTAGATCGTCACGCCTACAAGGCGGTCGACCTCTCCAACTTTTTCCTTCGTATACAACATAGTCTCATGTCAAAATCGGAAATCAATCTGTCTATATTCTTTTCCCATTTAAGTTATGGTCGGCTTCTAGTCAAACTGGTTGTAGCTAGATACCAAGTATTGTAGGTACATGGAGTGATTGCCTATCTCACGTCCACTATCCAGTAACTAGGTAACACGATACCCCTTTGTCAGATTTTCTGTCAAAGATCTACAAATAACAGCCACGAACTATCCAAAAACTAGAAATAATTCCTTTAAATAATATTAAATATCAGCTTTTGCCTGCGTACATAAAATATATATATGCCTATGTCACTCAGGAATAGAGCTTTCTATCGGTGAATAAATTTCAGCAGTCGGACCAGTACTTTCAGAGAATAATAACTAATCATGTAATTAGGTCCTCTTACGTAATGACACGGGTGTAGTGTCCTATCATGACTTGGGCACTCTTTCAAAACTCGTATTAATTTACGCACGTACGAAATTAATTTCTTTAAAATAACGTCAGCTGAGCGAGTTCAATGACCTGTAGATAGTTAAGGTACTTGAAGGTACCTAATTATTTTAAGGATTTAAACGTCTCAGTATAGTGTGTTTGCTTGTTTCCCTGCAAGTGTCAGGCGTACCTGTCACGACGCGCACACTTCAGTCGAAGCTACTGTAATCTCTTCACGCCCTCCGGGTTGGCTGCAGTCATCGAGCGAGCATCGTGCATTTCGTTTTCCTTTAATTAGTTCCAGTTTTCGAATGCTTAATTTAGAAGTTTCGTGAGTGTTTACTTTCTATGTTATTGTTACCTAGCGTTATCAGCTTATAGCAACTCCGGGTAGACTTAAAAGTCAGAAGAGTTTTATCCGCTGCATACAGGCCATTCGGGATCGCCCATCAATGGTAAGATGTAAGTTGTGGAAGGAACATACATCAGCCACTCGGACACGATCTACAGTGGCCTATATGGAAAACGATCGGTAGTAGGCCATAGCAGACAAAACCTGGCAAAATAGGGAATTATGGACCCCTCTGACACCCAGTGTGAGTGCGATGGCCCATTTATAAGAGCCCAAAATATCCCCCCAACTGCACTTTGGAGGACCTAAAAAACCGCCAATGATATGCTACAAACGTGGCAACCTACTGGCCTGCTAGGCTTTAATTATAAATCCACAAATTTAAAAGAGAACACTGAAAAATTGATTTTATTAAAATTGACTTTATAGCCATCCACTTGATAAAAATCAAAACGTGATATAAATTAGTTGGCTCGATAAAAAAAAAACGAATCTGATCCTAACTTACGATTCCAAAGGTAAATCTACTTGATAATGTCACGGAAATATTTGAAAGCTACATAATATAAAGCATGTGTTTTTTTTAGAAAAAAAATCGCTGTTACGGGACCGCGAAGTCGACACGAAATCCGAGCCAGTGTCTACAAAATTTTGTGTCTCTAACTACAACCGGCTCTTAAGGGAAAGAAAACCAATGATTTGAAAAAAAGAAGTTAGTTTGTGTCCTAAAATTGGAAAATAGTATAATAATCGCAGACCTATCCGCGACTAGCCTGAAAAAACATTTTACATCGTATATTTCAGACAGACGCAAAAAGTGACTTTCTTTTATACAATGTAGATATTTCTATGTGATGTTATGACTAGGTACGTAATTTATGATTAAATTTTATGAACGATGATCTTTTTCTATCGGGTCCTATTTCAACAATATATTTTTGAGAGATAGTATTTCATGGATGGAAACGTGATTCTTAAATAAAACGAAAGTCACAGATTGAAATGAAGATAGCTTGTTTTTATGTACATTTCCTGTGAGCTTTGACCCAGATATGTTTCAAAGTGCTTCCGATCATTTCGTAGTGTTTCATTTGCGGTTGTCTGAGTTTTCAGCCACAGCAATCAAACTGCCTACGATTTGAGTTCCATATTGATAGACTGACATAAGCCAGCAGATCGCCTTTTATTGCCCTTTTCCCAATCTATTTTTTTTTTAGGCACGCTGTCGTCAAATCACGTCGTAAAAGACACACTATTAGATCATTAAACAGCCTTATAATGATGGGAACATGCACACTGTTGGGACTCAGGCCTCTTCTCCAAGAGACGTAATCTACCACGCGGGCTCAAAGTGAATTGGTGGATGTTCAAATTTCTGGTTCTAGGTCATGCCGATGATTCTTTACGATGTTTTCCTTCACCGTTTATAGTGGTGATGAAATAAATTACACAAAGTAATACGCCTGGCTAGGTTTGAACCCGCGTCCTACAACTCGTAAGTCTGGTCTGTTATCAGTGGCCCATCATTGTTTCAACTTAAATATTTAAGTGGTAACTTACATCTCGTAATGAGTAGTACACGTCTGGGTTTATCAACTATTCATTTCACCTTACGCTCCTCACCGTATATCAAGCCAATTACTCAGGATGAAAGAAAATTATTCGCAGAACCCTAGAAATCTTTACACCATTAGTGTGGTCATTTTATAATTGCGACGAGTTTCTGTCTCACCTTTCGATTGTTAGAGCAGGGTACTTAACGCCTCGACGTTTCGCTGGAGATGAAAAAAAAAACTAAATTGGATAAAATTACACATTCTCTGAGGTTGAGACTCAAATTACTTCTACTTACAATCATCTTTCACCTACGATTTCATTTCACATGTCTATTGTAGACTACAATTTTAATTTTACACTTGAAAAGAATCACTACACTTTGATACGTTGTGTTTGATACGATTTGTGGGCTGCATTTAGTAAGTTGGTAATCATTGGTCATTAAATAGTAGTTTCGTGACAGTAATAAATCTCAGTCAGGTTTAATTTGGGATGGGTCGTTATTAAACTTTTTTTCTTGGCGTGATATTGTTCTCTATATTATATTAGTAACTTTCTACGAGATTGTCATTTTTTTTACATTTGATTACATTAGACCGACACACACGTTTAACACGCCAGATTTTTACGTAGAATGACGTCGCGTGGCGTGGATCAAGTGTTGCTCTACAAGTCTAGTTTCCATATAAAATGTATGGAGACCGACGCACCCAGATCGGCGTACGTGCCACACGTTTGCGCAGTGTAGTTCTATCTTTATGACATCGTTCATGATCATCTTCCTCTAGTTTATATAGATATATTTTGACTGGCCTGTTGGTCTAGTGGTTAGTGGCCCTGACTGCTATGCCGGAGGTCGTGGGTTCGATTCCCACCCAGGACAAATGTTTGTGTGATGAGCATGATCATTTGTTCTGTGTCTGGGTGTAATTTATCTATATTAAGTATGTATTTAGAAATATAAGTATGTTTATCAGTTGTCTAGTACTCATAACACAAGCTCTCCTTAGCTTGAGACTAGACGGCGTTGTGTGATAGTTGTGGAAAAAAAAAATATATATATATATTTAAGTATATATAGATTACCAACTAGCTGCCCAGGCAACCGTTGTTCTGCCATATAAATTATGAAATAAATAAAATGGGGGCTGGGGGTGGGAGGGTAAAACATAACCTACGCCCTGTTCTCAGATCCATCAAACATATACAAAAACATTCATAAAAATCGGACAAGCTGTTTCGGAGTAGTTCGAGACGAGATTTTTATACATTAGATTAGATACCTACATACCTACATACAGTTTAATAGATTATGCTAAAACTGTTTCTAACAGTTTTAGCATAATCTATTAAACTGTGTGTGTGATCTTAACCTAAAATTTATTTGAGAGGAAAAATCTTACTACTTCTCCTGCTCTGGGTGGAGCGAGAGGGAGTGTTAAACACTTTTGCTGACACCTCTCTGCGCTCCAGCCTTAAAACAGTCCCGTTATCTGGAGATACTGGTTCCGTTGTCTAGAGATACTAGTTACGTTGTTTAGAGATACTGGAGCCCGCTCTCTTTGAACCCCGGTTCAATATCAAGCTTTATGAAAAAAAAACCTAGTTTGCATGTTTATCTGTGTGACCTACACGAGGTAGGCGCGGTAACTAAATACATGGATTAGAATTTTAGGTCAGCAAAGCTATGTAACTGGGTCTCAGGCTTTTAGGACTGTGACCAACTGACATTACACGGTTGGAAAAATCTGATGGAATCTATCACGTTATGGGCAAACTATGGGTAAACATGGTACACGGTGGACATCCCACCCATACGTACAAAGGAGTGGAATTCCCTGCCGGAGTCTGTGTTTCCTTATAGCTATAACCTAGGGGTATTTAAGTTAAGAGTGAATAGGTTGTTTCAAAGTACGTGTGCTCCTCCATCGTCGGCCACATCATCGGTTACCTACCATCAGGTGAGATTAAACACGAGCTTAAGCATGGTAAAAAAAGCAATCGATGACAACTCTGCCGAACACACATAAAACAATAAAAAATCAAAGCATTTCATTCAATAAAAACCATTTACAGGCACTTTCGAATTGTAAGGGGCGGTCACAAAAGATAGAAAAAGATTAAACACGTTCGCGAACGTGCAATAAACTTCACAGAAAATCTTCAAAATAAATATCTACTTACAAAATTATAGTAACATTGTTAATTTTTAAATTATAAACGTAATTGAAAACGAAGTAGAGAGACGTGCACTATAAAAGCGCTCAGAATTTTGTATTTCACTCAAAAAAAAAAAATAAAAATTAAATAAAAATTTTGAACAAGATATTTTTTTCTTTTTTCGTTTCTTTCATTCAATCATTCATTCTTTCTTTACATTGATTCTTTATTTTTTCTTAATTTCATTTTTATTTTTCATTAATTTTTTTCTTTGTTTTAATGTCATTTTGACAAAACAAAAGAAAACCAAAACTAGGAAAGTACAACCCGAGCTCATTAACACGGCAGGCACCTGGCTCGAAAACAGTTGCCACATTGAACACTGAAAAATAGTTTGTATTATCACGTTTAAAGCATCGTAAGTAAGTATGTCATGAGAAACTATTCAGCGAAAAGTAAATTTAGATATCCAAAAAACTAAATAAAATTCAAACGTCATTCATCAGGCGCCATGTTAATGCGCACGGATTGTATAGGTAGGTATAGCAGGAATTAAAATACAGTAGGTAGGTACGTAAAGGATAATACCATATTTGAATACTCCCTTTCCAAATTAGCATTAACCAAGGCCAAGGATTAAGCAAACAAAGGAAGCCCTCGTTAATTTGTAACCCACACATACTCAGGCCTCCCTACCTGGAGGCAGCTAACCAGGTGTTAACTATGCCCAAAGCGGATTCTTTGTTCCAACATATTCCTGCACATTTTTCTTATTTTGCACCTGGCTTTTCAAACCTCCTTTTACCACTATACAAGAAAACAGAACCTTCTCTTCATAACAATAAGATTTAAATCTGAATAAACATGACGTTTCAGTTCCTGAAGTAACGTGGTTCCGTTACACGTAGGGTACGCTTATGCTCACATTCTTTTCGTGCTTGAACACTATTGTTTTGCATGTCATGCATTTGGTAATTAGAACCAGAAATGCTAAGGAGGTTCAATTCCAATGAGGTGCACCTCCGATTTCGGTTTCGGTTCTGATAAATGATTAGTAATTAAATCGGAGGTAACTACAAACAAGTTTATATTAGTCGCGTGGAAAACCGCCCTCTCTCGGGCTTTCTATTTATTTATATATTTATTTTTAATAAGCATACCAACAGCACAATCATTTACAGTACAAATAAAACTTACATGGAAAAAATTACATTTCCGTAATTTTGCACGTTGGGATTTGCGCGTCATTTATCCGAATTTTAGATTAAGTAGTTTCCACCTCTGCCTCCGATTCCGGTTCCGATTCCGATTCAAAAATTCCGCTTCCAAAGTCGGTTCCGATGTAACCACTTCCGTGAGGTACATCCCTAATTAGAACACGTAGGACCAAAATAAACGCCAAAGAAAAATCAACATGGATCTACGGATCCGATAACACCACGTAATTTACATATAATAGAAATTAGAATATGAGATGTGTGTTATTGATAATTTAGTTAGATAAAGTGTAAATGCCTTTACGTATTTACAAGCGAACGCCCGCGACTTGCCATTGAGATATTCATCTTTTTATCAAACCGTTGTTGCTATGCTATGAAGATTGTACTTTCTGCGTGGGTGGGTCTATTAAATTTCTGAAAATTTTTAGCTGACTTCATGCTGTATCTTATACAAATAATAAAAAAAAAAATTGGGTACACATCCGTTGTGCGTATAGCTAAAGAGTGGAATTCTCTGCCGGAATCCGTGTTCCCTGATAGCTGCAACCTGAGAATCTTTAAGTAAATAGGTTACTTCTAGGCAAGCGATCTCCATCGACGACCATCTTCGCTTTCCATTGGTGATGTCACTATCGCACCTGATTGCTTGATCACTGTCAAGCCGAGTCTATCAATAATTAAAAAAATTAAAGTAGACTCAGTTTTGTGTTTACCCTTGATAAAAATGATATAATTCACGTTTACCAAATCGGATAATTATTTTTATGCGTTCTTTTGTCAGGCACATTTTAAAAATAATATAACCGTGGGCATCTGGGGCAATCAGCTAGTGTAGCAAATGATAATTTATGTTTTACTAAAGTAAAGGAAACTGTAGATTCACCAAAGAGAGAAATCGAAAACCACACGAGGATCAAGATAACAGAGCCTGTCTAATACCGCTTTAGTCATAAAAACAACAAAATTATGCGTTCAGGAAATAAAGAAACCACACAATAAACTACTTAACAATGCAACTGGGTTAACGGACTAAACAAATAATCAGGATATCTGCAACAGGATGCAATTAGAAGATACGCGGAGATTAGATTAACCCAAGATCTTCCGCCGAGCTTGCATTCAGAGGATGCTGGGCAATTCAAGTGATTTCAACATAAATGTACAAGATAAGGACACTAATAGAACAGCCAATTGCTATTTGCACTTGCCAGTACATTTCAACTTATTTGACATCTTGTTAAAGGTACAGTGTATCCTCATTTAAATACTTAAGCATTATGAGTTCATGGAATTGAATTAGACTTGACAGAAGATCCTTTCCTGTCTCTATCTAGATGCAGGAAGGTATCTTCTATCGGGTTTTATTTTAAACAACAGCATTACCACCACCACTGCCACCTCCATTTTTGTCAGAGTTGTTGAATATCGGAAGACCGATACACTGAAAAACAGCCACAGTTCATAGCTGTCATACTCGTACACATAGGTCTCCAAGTTATTAGAGCTACCAATATTTTTCAAAATTTTATTATAATTTTAATTCACCTATTAGATATAATACAACTCTAATATACTTTTTTACAAAAATAAACTAAACGGAACTAAAATAAACCAAACAAAACACCGATCGTATTTGAGTCTTTTCTATGAAAGCATTGGCTTCAAAATAAATATCATTTATTCATAACGTTGGTTCTATATTTTTCTTTTATCTCTGGAAAAACTCAGAATATAATTTCGAGAACCAGAGGGAAATCGTAACAATTCCACGTAAAGCTCCAAAATTAAATGAGGAAAATGTCGACCTATTTATGTAAATCAGGGTCGAAATGAATTCACACATGTTCAAATCCAGACCATTTCTAACGTACAAGCCAGCATCAACGAGTACATACTCCAGCAAATTTGTGAAAAAATATGACATGAAAAAGAGATTTGAGAGAGAAAAATCTGCTACATTTTTAAAGGAAAAAATTCTGAGCTTTTGAAAACCTCTTTCCTAATCAGACCACTCGCGGTTCCGCTGTAGCGTTCTGCGCTTTGAAAATTTTTGTGACGTCATATTTTTGTAGTGGCCATGTTTTTAGTGTCGTGTTGACATGAAATATGTCTTGATCTACATTTTTGACACAGTTATTGAATGTGCTCAGAGCTGTTTGAAGTGAAAAAACTTCCTGTTAATCAATTATATTATAGCCACAAATAACTGTGTAATGAAAACATTTTATTTTTTTATTTTTGATAGGTTTGCGCTTGACCGTTATCTCACTTGATGGAAAGCGACGATGTGGTCGACGATAGAGCGCGCTTACCTAGAAGAAACCTATTCACTCTTGACTTAAAGACTCCGGCAGGGAATTACACAAAATGAATTTTAATTCTATTTTTTTTTCTTAATTTTGTAGTCGCCTTAAAGGATTAGATACTACAAACCTACAAATAAGAAAAGAAAGTCACAAAGAAATTATATCCATGACATTGAATAGGTAAGCCTCTGACGACATTACTAACTAAGGTCAACACACATTACGCCGCCATAGGCCCATGTTTTGCGACTACATTTAGAAAGTTCAACCACCCCTCACTAATCCCTCCCTCCCCTGTCCCCACTAGCCATAGGGTAGAGTTTCTCATTATGGGGTAAAACGACGGATTTTTAGGGGTTTGTTACCTTTGATTTCACTTTCTGATACTTTATTTTACCAACTATTTACGGCCTGGGTCGGCCGTCTCGACATAGTTAACGATTGCGATCGCACATCGACCGAATTCTGTCGCTAATATATCAATATTTTAAAGAGTATAACTATAGTATGTTTCTAAATATTTTTGGCAAGTAGGTAAGTAAATTTAATTCTTACAAAAGCGTAAAGTTCATTCATTAATGACATTTGTCATTACACCAAAAATAAAACGGCGAAAGATTGTATGTAAAGTCCGTATGTACGTTTGTTACTCCTTCGCGCTCAAACAGCTGAACGGATTTCGATGAAATTTGACACATGGGTAGACCATGTCCTGGAATAGCACATACTTATCTCAAGAGTATGTTCCCTTGAGATAATTTTCTAATATAAGGCGCAGTACTTCCATAAAAAGTTTTCATGAAAAAAAAAAACGTTTTTAAGATAAGATTAGCGACGGCTATACACGTATTTCATGAAATAATATATTTTTTATTAAGTTCTGATTTTTTTTAATGTGTAAACTAGTGCTTGACTGCGATCCCACCTGATGGTAGGTAGTGATGCAATTGATGATGGTGAGGCGCACTAATTTATTATGCCTATTCACTCTAACCTTGAAGACACCTAAATTATTATAATCGAATAATAATATAATAATTATTATAATATTTTAATTTTATTATAATAATAATTATAATATTTTGCCTCAGTTTAGAGTTCTCAGAGGTTTTTTGAGGGTTAGTAATTTAGCGATAAGTAGCTAAAGTCTCTTTTACTATCAATATAAAGACCGCAGGGCGCCAAGTCCCCATAAAAACAACCATTTATTACATAATGTTAACGACTTTAACAACTAAACCCAAATATCTCGATTAGATCGACTACTTAGTTATCGATTTATTACTAGACAGTAAATCGATTTTATTACATTTTAATCGACTAATTTAACAATTAAAAAGAAGATTACAAGAAAGCAAGATTAATTAAAGAATTGATTACTTTTAAATTGTCTAATAAAATCAATTTTTGGTACTTCAAAGAACTACTGGCGCCATATGAAGCAAATGTTATCCGATTAATCAAATCAAGAAAATAATCGACTAAATTGTGCAACATCACCCCAAAACAAACTATTTATACAGGTCTACGAAAAGTTGTTGGTGCTGGTAATTTTATAATATAATTTGATTAATGACTTGATGACTAGTTAAACGTTTAAAATTTGCTTATTTTGTTTTTTTTTTTTGAGACCGATCTTGTATCTCCGAAACTACACATAGGATTAAAAAAATAGTATGTGGTTGTAATCCTGGCGCCCAATATACTAAATCTAAAAATCAGTAATAGTTTTGGCGGCACCAAAATCACTGCAGACCTGTGTTATCTAGGTCGAACTTTAATTAACCAGAATGCAGGCTAGCACAGCATCATCACGATTTGTATTAGTCGTTGGTACGTCCACGATTTCCTTGTCAGCTCTACGTTAAATTCAATCGAGACATCTAGATCTAGATACAGTTCAGGCACGAAATGAGGTCATTGAACCGAACTCCGCCGTCTGCCGAGCGTCTACAACCCCACCCTTACTTTAAAACATACAATATTTGACAGCTACACAACGTATTATGTCCATTGATTGTTCAGTACGATGTAATCGGTATAGGCTTCTAGTTACGTAAGTAATGTATGCGGATGTGTGCGATATGTTGTGTTATTGTGTTGGGCGGCCGTGGGCGGTGTTAATGGGCAACATTGAATGTTTGCTGTGCACTATGTTCAATAATTTATCGGTGAGCGATAACATCTCGTACATTAGAGTGGCGATATAAATGTTATAATCACTTGAGGCTATTATAAATATGGGCTAATTAATATCTTAGAGTACAAGTGCCAGTTATTTCGAATATTGTGGTTTTTCATTTTGTATTTTATTGCCATGATAAGGTACAAGGCATTCCGAGCACGTGCTTAATATTAATTAAGTTTGTAAACCAGCTTTTTATTATGTAAGTGGTCTGAAATAATAATTTAGAACAGATACAATAAAGTTAAACCAGCACTGTTAGTAGCACTCCTACCAATGCTAGTATTTAAATGTTTTGTTAAAGAAGTTCAATGGTTTACAACAACTAGTTCATTCAAAACTATAGATCCTATGCTACGAATCAGAAAATGAGCCATGAACCATTGACCCTCTTCTAAAATGAAATTTTGGACATTTTAGCATTGGCAGAGTGCAACTGCACTTTTGACCCCTAAGGCTGCGCTTGTTTTTTTTTGAAAGCCCGCTCAGCTCCGCTCCGCTCCACATACGCATCGTTTCTCATGCGATTTACTTCAACATCACGGTATATACCTACTCGCAGAATACAATCTCATCTTCATTACAAAAAGTGGAGCATCCTAGTTCCCAGAAACAAATGTAATAATTGTAATTCTCAATCTCAAACCGTATCCAATAGTAGTAATGCAAACGAAAAACAAATCAATCAAAGTCGCGATAAAAACTAGGTCGCGCCATTGTATCGAAACTTATAGGTTTTTTTTTCAATATGAAGTTAATCTATTATTGAGATGGAATCGGCACTGATTCGTAAGTGCGATGCGATTGAGTAGTTATAAAGGCAGGTCTACGCTAGAGGAGCCGAGCTCGAGCGGAGTCACATTCGTATAGTGTCGTTTGTGCTCGGGTCTTCTAGAGTCGGTCCACACTACACGAATTTGAGCTTGGCACATGCTCCGCTCGTGCTCGGTTCCTCCAATATAGACTCACCTTAACAGTGACAAAGCTAGTCCTAAAAAAACCCGTATCAAAAATTTTCGAAGTTTTATTTGTTTCTTCTTTCTGAAAATTTTTCTGAGTGAGATATTTTACACCTAATATTAGGATTTGGGGTATTCCAATTCAGACAAGTTAGGTCAGAAGAGGGAATAGCGGGGGCCAATGAGCGAGCGAAGCTAGCGAACACAGACCCCGCCTTCCTCTTCGTGGTTATTTTTTTTAACCACCCAGAAAAGTATATTTTAGTGCACAATTAGTATTTATGGTAGAACAAATGCATATTTTACCTTAAAAAAAAGGAATAAGTTGAGGAACAGTTAAATCAATTTTTTTTTAAATGCACTGAATAATAATTTCCCTATGTATATTATATAATCCGGGTTCCAATGTTCTCTTAGGACATTTTTTACATCACGTAGGCAAAGCCGCAAACCACAGCTAGTTTTCATGTAATTCTGATTAAAATCCCAATGAAACAAGAAGCTGTCAATATCCTTTCAAAGATTAAACTTCCTCTACAGTCGACATTATTGCTTTGCATCCGTTTCCTACCTATAGGACACTAAAACATAGAAGTTTATACTCTACTAGCTTTTGCCCGCGGCTTCGCCGGCCTACATAAGATATAGCCTATGTCACTCAGGAATAAAGCAGCTTTCTGTCGGTGAAAAAATTTTCGTAATCAGATCAGTACTTTCAGAGACCTCCTACAAACAAACAAAAAAAAACTTTACCACTTTATATTAGTGTAGATGATTGCAAGACATATCGAGTAAGCTAAGTGAAGAATATAACGTAGCGAAGATAAGTCTGTTTTTCATGATAGGCTTCAATATCCGATTAACCTTTCGAATGTCTTAAGTTACACAGTCCGACATAAGGTAATTTTCTTTCTATTGTGTCTCTAATTACGACATTCAAAGAGTTAAATCTATCTATAAGTGCCCATAGAAAAAAGATTAAATTAAAAAAAAAAAATTTTTTTTTATTTATGCAATTATTTTCCTGTCTGAATTATGAGCATATATATATAGAACAGCCGAAACTACAGAGCCTAGAGCTGTGAAACTTTACACAAGGTTTCCTTTTATGACTTAAGTGAGCACTAAGAGAGGGTTTTTTACAAGTCACCCCACTCCCCAGAGGAGAAACGGGGGTCCAAATTTTGTGTAGAAAAACCTACTTTTACGCAGTCGAAGCCGCCGGTAGAAGCTAGTAAATAAATAACTACTGTTATATGTATTTGGTCTGTAACTAGGGTTGCCAACTTTTTTAGAAAGTAATAAAGTATTTTTTTATCTAAGATGAATATTAAACAGTTTTAAGAAAAAATGAACAGTATTATATTTGTATAAAGTTTTAAATACAATATGTTTTTGGAGCTTCTTGCACAACTTACTAATTTACAGTATTTCTTAAATACTTCACATGCCTAAGCAACAACAACAACGCAACACAACACAATTAACTCAAACAACAACAACCACAATAACAAATAACTAAAATTAAAATAAATGAGGAGATCATTCGATCTGTTGATCTGTTCTGTAATTCTATTACCTATTGTGATTTGATAAAAAAAAAAGTAGGAGCGTTTAAGTCTAACACTTACCGAGTATAGTGTTAAGCATTTTGATGCTGAAAACAGTATTTTATATACCTACTTTATTTTTGTTTAACAGTACAAAGTATAATGTAGTGGAAACGTTACAATACTGTTTTTATTAACAGTTCAGTTAGCAACCCTATCTGTAACTGGGGTTAGAATTGAAACAAACCTACAAGTTCATCTTTACCTTACAAAAAACTAGAACTGTCACCGCTAGCACTTAATCCGTTCTTCAAACAGGTTACTGAGAAAGTAGATGTCTAACGAACTTAATAACTGAAGCACTATTGACTGCGCAGTAATGCAACGGTTAAGAGTGGAAGGTTAATGGCGTGACCCTATCAGAACTGGGATATTCAATAGTGCTGATGTTAATTTATTGATAACTGGCTTTGCCTGCGTAAAAATTGGAAATCATCCCTAGAGATTATCCTATACTATATCCCTGGAATAAAAAATATATGATGCTATCTACCAATGACTATACAACCACTTGACCGCTCATACGGGCGACTCTGGCTCACGACACATACATGATTTTGCACTTATATTACATGCCGATATGAGTGCATTTTTTAGTACTGACCAGTAGTTGGATCTGTGCACATTCCTTAATTTTGGTACCTTAAAAAACATTTATTGCATAAAACCGAAGCAAAAATGAGTTCCTGTGCAATTAAATGGCGCGGGAAATCATCTAGAACATCTAGTTATAAAAAAGTTGGCAAAAGTTTTCATCGGTAAGTAAAATATGTTTATATTTATTTACATTATTGGTAATTAGAGAGCTCAAGCTAAAATGGTTGGTTACGAAAAAAGTGATACCGCGTTGATGTCTTTTGAAAAGTCCTTTACTTTCACTAGAATATTAGATAAGTCTATCCCTTTCTATCCCAAGTACTTTCTACTGAGTGCTGAAGTGATGTGACAACTCCAAAACATTGTTGATAAATTATTTTATCGATTATTCTCAACGGTGAATAAAAAATTAAGTTACATTTTAATGTTAACATTTTAGATTTTCAAATGTTCCGGAAGTTAAAGAAAAGTGGATTAATCTTAAGATGTCTTAATTTAAAAAATATATTTTTTAATATTTTTTTAGAAATGTAGCAAATAAGTAAGAATAACAAATAAAGGATATATTCTTCAGTTTATCTTCATTTATTTTTCCCTACAAATCAAAATTAAAAAAACAAGCAGAATTAATCGACTTCGATTTTATCGATAACGATATTATTGATGCAAAATTGACTTGTGCATCACTACGTTTGCTGACATTGTTGCATCTGCCAATCACAACCGCTGCATGTTCCCCCGTCCCCCGGCCTGCGCTAGTGAATCGTGTGCCTAGAAGAAATCGCTCTATCAGCTCTCAAGTGGTTTAATTCTCTTTGCTATCTACCCATGTGGCTTTCATCCAAATCCGTTCATCCGTTTTAGTGTGAAGGAGAAACAGACATACACAACACATAGTTACACATATACGTAAGAACTTTCGACCTTTTTTTATAATAATAATATTCCACAACTTTCACACAACGTCGTCTAGTCCCAAGCTAAGCAGAGCTTGTGCTATGAGTCCTAGACTACTGATAAACATACTTATATGTTTTTTTTTTTATTGTTTATAGTTTCGCGCTTGACTGCTATCTCACCTGATGAAAGCACCTGACGATGCAGTCGACGATGAAACGCGCTTACCTAGAAGAAACCTATTCACTCTTGTCTTAAAGATTCCCGGGTTGTAGCTATCAGGAAACACAGACTCCGGCAAGTAATTCTACTTCGTAGCTGCACGCGCAATGAATGTGTTCCCAAAATATTTTGCGCGTGTAGGTGGGATGTCCATCACGTACCGGCGGCGCATCACCGTCTGATAATCCGATGAAGGAACGGGCTAGGCGGAATTAGGTTATGCAATTCCGACGCACACTCCCTGAAATGCAACCGGTAGAAAACCGACAGGCTAGCAACTCGGCGTCAATGCTCAAGACTGTGAAGCTTCGACTCGACGAGTGTATCATTGCCAATTATTCTTCTGGCTCACCTGTCAATTGCCTCAAGTGCATCATTGATTTTGAGTATATATCAAACCCTAGCTTGAAACTCTATTAAACATTGACATTAATGTAGGGTTTGATAGATTATTAATTTCTAATTCCCAATTTAGAAAACGGTATTTTATAAGAGCTACCTTAAATGAGTTCTCCTTTCTTTTTCAGTAGTGATTAATCAGAGCAATAATTTTGTATCTAACTAATTAATTTAGTTAGTAATTAAATCTGACAGAAAGGCAAATTGACATGTCACTTTCGCTATATCCAGCATTCCAGTGATCGATCAATTCAGTTAATTTCTTGCTGTCAAAAAAAAAAAAAAAACTCGCAGCCGAACTTTTTCATTCATACGAGGAATTCCTCTCGAAACTTTTAAGGTACTTTTTTATGAAGGCACACTAGGGTTGACAACATACTTATGAAGAAATAGAGTATATATCTGATCTTAAAGGTACAAAATGAAAAGTACATTGTTAGATAAAAGAGTACTTTTTTTTTTTTTTTTTATGGTGGGAAAAAATCATGCATTGACATCCCCCGCTCTTGGGCGGAGCGGGAGATAGTGTCAGACTCTTATTGACTAAAAGACCCACCCCGTTCCTTCTAGCCTTCATACCGGGGCTCGAGCGCCCTTTCGGATAACCCTGGCCCCAGTAGGCTTCGACCCGGCTGGGTCCCTGCTGTTGCTGACAACTCCTTGAGGCGCGCGGGAACAGTGCGCGCCGTCGACGACTTGGGCTTGGTCCGGACAGTTACCGGACGGCTGGACAGCGAGCTACCCATTGCTCACTGTCCGCAAGCCCACGTCTACGTTGGCCGGAAATCGGGATCAGAATCCCGGCGACGGCGGCGGCGATAACGCCGTTGCCTGATGCGTTCGGCCTCCTCCTTTGCGAGCATTACTGCTTCGCAGAAGTCGGCGACCGCCTGCCACTCCTCCTCGCTCCGGACCATGGCCTCAACCAAGGCCCGGCGCGAGAGGTCTCCGCCGCCGATCGCCCCCACGAGGGCACGGCGATGCTCCGCCCAAGCAGGGCACACCTCGACTGTGTGCTCCACCGTGTCCTCCGGGCAGATAAAAGAGTACTCATAGTTGTTTTATGATTTGCGAAACAAACATTATGCTGTTTTAAAATAATTGTACGACTAACAAACAGACTTAATGAAGCCATGTTTTTCTCTTACCATAAGTTTGCCGACGAGGAACGCCTCTTTTTTCAGTTAAACAGTTAAAATGGTAATTTTCGTTAAGTTTAACTCAATTAAAAAACTGACTTCAAAGGAGTAGAGTATTTAAGCGTACTATTGTGTTCGTAGAATATAAAGTTCTCCTCCGCAAAATATAGTACCTACAATACTCTATAATTATTATTTGACAACCCTGAGATATACATATCTACATAGAAAGTCCCAATATTTCATAATTTACAGCTGAACATAAAACTTTAATTGCTAATCATAATTTAGACACCCACGATCCAAAGTGAAACAATTTTATTTTTACGAATCGTATAAAAGAGTTTTGATTACTTTTATACAGCCTCGACGTGACTTTACTATCTGAGCTTTAAAATTGGAAATACAAATCTATCTTATTACAAACATCTATAAAACTCTTATTGCCCACTTCAAATTCAGATGAAAATCTAAATATTGAAATCTACTTCAAGCCCTTCTGGCTGCTGCTTTAGGTAATCACATTATTATAAAGGTGAAAGCTTGTGAGTGTGTGTAAGTATGTTTGTTACTTCTTTGCGCTCGAACGGCTGAAAAGATTTGGATGAAATTTGGGATACGGGTAGACCACATCCTGGAATAGCATATAGGAATCCCACTATTCCGGTAGTATGTTCCCTTCCTACTGTTTTTAAGGTGTGAAATCATACAGTGAGTTCTTCCACTCTAGGACGGAGCAGGAGGAGAAGGTTAGACTTTTACTGACTAAAACCACACCTATGTTCCATCAATTGCCCTTTGCGTCTACGACCACGGGTAACCTTTTCAGAAGTTAACTCATGGCCCTAGTAGGCATCGGCCCAGCACTGCAAAACAATTTTGTGAAATTTGAAAAATGAAAATTGCCTTACTTTATTTTTTAAACTAATGCTTGACTGCGATCCCACCTCATGGTAAGTATTGATGCAATCGTTGATGGTGAGGCGCACTAATTTACTAAGAGCCTGTTCACTCTAGCTTAAATTGTAATCGGACGGGAAGACCGCAGTAGGCTAAATTGTTCCGATCCTTCGACTTACGCGGTATAAACGACGAGGCGCCACGAGAGCCGTCAATCTTATTAAAAAGAAAAAGTGACTATGTAGCATCGACTTATATTCTAGTGATAGATAAAGCCCTTTCATGGAAACTATTTGTCAAAATACTAAAAAGTTAAAACAAAAGTTAGCTGCAGCGTTACATTGCATTATGTCATCTAACAGAACTATTAAAACATACAGCGCTAGAGGATATTTTTTTCACATTCAAAATGTCTTAAGCGCCATAAATTTGGCACTTACGCGTTTTGTGCAACATAGCGTAATGTTCAAAGTGTACATTACACCTGAATCGATTGAAGTGAGTGTTCGGCACGCGTAATCTAGTGTGTAGTACATATATTATATCGATGCTATATAGTAACATCAAAATAAGTAGTTGAGTGAACAGATGACAGTCGCGGTTCCGACCCTGTCAGGCTGCCATCAATCAATATTCGTCGGAGCTATTGGCTCCCAGCCAAGTCTATCGGACCCTCAACAGAGTAACATCTTTCTTGTAGTTCTACGATATAAGTATAGCTTGACGGTAGGTTACTTTGTAGAGCGAAAATGGGGAGTTACAAATGGAAGGCAATAAGAGGGAATCCATTGTGGTGTCAGGTTGATTTTGATGTTTTTTTTTCTTTTTAGGTAATTTTTACACGTATAATTTGATACTCTCAAAGAAATAAAAATTCATAGGGTAAGAACCGACCTATTTTCAAACTTAACAAATATGTACAAAAAAATATGCCAAGCCGTTTCGAAGGAATTCGGTAACAAGTGACAGGAGATTTTTATATATTAGAAGAAGATATCAATAAAAATTAATTGCCAAATGCATGTTAGCGCATCACTTGAAATTGGCTGCATTTCTTTTGCGTTTTGACGACGTTTCTGTTGCATTCGTAATTTTCAGGATATGTTTGGTAAGATTATGTATAATTAGTTTTTTTATTGACTATTCATACGCGATGACTGAAGATGAGACATACTTGCCTCGAAGTAACCTAATCACTCTTCACTCAAAAGCTCTCCGGTGGTAAGTTGCAGGGTCGATGACCACTAGGGCCACGGGATCGTTCTAAAGAGTTACTGTGGCCCTGGAACACAAAGGGCAACTGAAGGAATACAGGTGGGCTTTAGTCGATAAAAGCCTGACGCTCCCTCTCCTTCCACTTTGTGTGCAGTGGAGTTTTCCCACTTCAAAAAAAAATGTCCTAGGTGTCCTTGAACACTCATTGTCCTTGACTTTTTAAATTAAGACATTTTTTTAAGCCATTGTGAAAACCTAGTGAATCACTAAAAACGACGGCATACACTGGCATACATTTTAAGGCAACAGCCTACAAAGATAAACAACCGATTACGTGAAAAGCGCTCATTAATTCAATCTATCTGTCTTGTCCGCCGCTCCATACGTTCTGCGCAGACGTCGGAGCCGAGCTATCGCACCCAATACCCCGAAAAGGCAAGACAACTCAATTGAACCGCCAACAACAATATAAAGTGCCCTAGATGAGACTTCATGAGACAGACCTCAATGTAAATACGCACAATTACATTTATTGTCTTACGAATCGAATTTAACGATCGCGTGGGCCGTCAAATAATCACGACGCGATCCCCCATCTGTCAATCGATTCTAATCGATTACGCGCTCGATTGTGACACTAATTGATATTGTTGTTTCATTAAATGAGCTTAATTAATTCAAAGTGGCCCGGGCCACTCGTGGTCGGAAATCCGACGATCGTAAAAACTGACAGGCGATCGCGCGGTGTCAAAACGATATTTTAATAGAAAGGCAGCGTTGTTCGAACACGTCTTGTTTAATTAGGCGATATTTTATCAAACCGCTTCCGCTGACAATTCGCGACTAGTTTGTAGGTGCTGGGGAAATATACCGATCGAGATAGTTCGAGATTTATGATGTGGAGACCCAGAGGCGTAGCGTGGACTTATTTACACGTGGGCGAAGATGCATCAGCGCATCAGCATCAGGCCTTTATCTTTCATTAATTCGAAAACAAAACTGCGCCGTCTTTTGCAACTCAGTGTTCGACCACATCGTCACTTAATAGTCGGCCTTATAATGTTCCCACTATTGGGACTCAGACCTCCTCTCTAGGAGAGGGAATGGGCCGTAATCCACCACGCGAGCCCAGTGCGGCTTGGTGGATGTCACATGTCTTCGAATTTTTTGGTTCTAGGACATGCCGTTATCCTCATGTTGGTTTTCTTCACCGTTTTCAGAGAAGAGGTGATGAAATTAATTACACAAAGTAATGCGCCTGGCTGGGTTTGAACCCCTACAACTTGTTAGTCGGGGCCGTTACCACTCGGTGTCGGCCACCAGTGCTCTCATCGTCGCTTACAGTTGCCAAAACGGATCTTGAGCGCTCGGCGTCAGAGTGGGGATCGCTTTGCGCATTCCATACATTGGCGAGTCAATCGTCTTCGTTGTTAGATACAAGCAGCAACGCAGGGAACGAATTAGGAGTGACGTCTATGACGCGATGGCGCGGCGAGCCAATCATTGACACTCCCCGCCCCCGCGTCTCACTTCGCACCACTAAAGAGACCGAATATTTGACTTCTGCGCAACCGCTCAAGATCCGTGGTGGCAACTGTACCAACAGTTGAAATAGTGATCAAAGGCGACTCTATCTAATTTAAAAAAAAAACTCATTTTTAAAGAGCCCTCGCTTGTGCGAGGCCCCTATGGTTGCCAGGCTGTGGGCGAGGGGCCACTTCGCCCGCGCCTAACTACGCTACTGTAGAGACCCGTCATGTTGTGGTACAATGTTTGAAAGTAACAAAGAATGATTGAGCGGCTTTATTAACTTAGCTAATTAACCCGAATACTTGTAAGTGAGTAGGTACTGATATGATACACTGAATCGAGAGTTCCAGACCGATCGCACTTCATTTTTTTTTTAATTGACATATACTAATGCTTGACTGCGATCCCACCTGATGGTAAGTAGTGATGCAATTGTTGATGGTAAGACGCACTAGTTTAGGAGTCTATAATTCACTCTAACCTTGAAGACACCTAAATTATAATCGGACGGGAAGACCGCAGCAGGCCAGTTGTTCCAATCCCTCGTTGTACGCGGTATAAAAGTCGAGGCGAAACGCTTGGTCCGGACCGCACAGGTTAACACCCTTACGTCGCATACTCGTCGTTCGTCATATCATAACTAACACTAATAATATTCATATAACGTTCATTACGCAATATATCTGTAATGTAATGTGAAAGCATAATATCATCGTCATCTTGTAATGTAAATGACCATTCCGAAAAGCTTCTGGGTAATTAATAAATTCATTTATAATATGGCATGTCCGTTAAAATTATTAAAAAAAATATCACGCCGTCTCAAAAATAAATCGGCGGAAATGCAAAATTACCTCGCCAAATGTTAGCATAACAGTTATGATTTAAAATATCGGTGTAAAATAATGATTTTAACATTAATCGCTGGCAATAAAAATTAATGACATAGTGTGAAACTTGAAAGCTTTCGGAAATAAAAAATATACAAATTATATTAAAGAAAATGCGCATGTCACACTGTCTGTGTAACTGTCTATTTGTTATTGTCTGTCTACGTTTTCACGTCTACCGCTCTTTTTTCACGGGTAAGTGTCAGACTTTTACTGACTAAATTCCACCTGTGTGCATTTGCTTTAAGCGTCACCATCAACGATTGCATCACTGCTTACCATCAGGTGGGATCGCAGTCAAGCACTAGTTTATATCAATTTAAAAAAAAAAGCGATCTAAGGCTACGGTAATTTTTCGAACAATCTCGCATCCTATCGGACACAAGGCATCAGCTCTAACATTCTTCGTCAATCATACTGATATCTCTTTAAAGCACACGTTGAACGCTGCCTGGTTCTAATCGGAGCAATGGGTAGCTCGCCGTCGTTACTTGTAAGTATCTAAAGTTTTAATAAATAAAATAGGTACTTTTTATTCCGAGGTACGTTCCCTTGGCTTAATTTTCACGCAGGCGGAGCCGCTGACAGACGCTAGTTCGATTATAAATCGTGGTTAAACTAAGCGATGTCGTTTCAAACTCGATTAAATCGTGATCGAGAAGTTTACAGCTGGATCTTATCTCTCGGCAAGGTATCTAAATGAGTGGCGACATTTATTTGTATCGCGAAATGAAAATTATAACGTCGTATGGGTAATTAAGAACGGGGCTTGTAAATATTGCAAGCGTTCCAGTTCTGCAATTATTTATATCACTATGGATTTCACTTTGACTGCAGAACGAGTGTTCCACTGGCGCCAATACGAAAACCTTCTTGCCAGTAAATTAAAAAATTGGCCAAGTGCGAGTCGGACTCGCTGACAAAGAGGTCCGTAACGTCCGTAGCAAAATACGGCAAACGATATCACGTTGCAAGATAGTTTATTCTCACTTGAATTTTCACACTGAAATTTCAAGTGTCTAGCTTGATAGAGTCTGTCTAATAAGTTAAACGACTTTGGTAATTATTGGGATTTAATTAAATCTGATGTAGTCAACACGAGTTCAATAATCAAGGTTAATTAAGAGATATAGATCATTGTTTACTAACAGAAGAACCTTATAAAAAGTACCAAATATATGTATTTTTTAAATGATTAAATATTATACAAAATTCCCAAGTCGGTTGACTTATTAGACATATAGCTAGATAGTCAATTCATGACACCTAGTGACAGACGGACAGCGGAGTCTTAGCAATAGAGTTCTGTTTTTACTTTTTGGATACGGAACTCTAAAAATTATCATCAAGTAATAAATTACCCATGTTTTTTTTTTGCTCTAACTTAGAGAATGTCGCAAAGTGATCTCATTATCGTTATAATTACTTATGTTAATTAATAAATCTTAAATTTTAGTGCGACAAAATAAACAGGAAACGGATTCGCCTTTCAATTTAATTAGTAATCCGTGTTACGTATACGTCAAAGATTATTATTTATTTTTTGTTAAACTTTCGGTTTCACTTCTCTGATGTTTATGGTTGAATTCGTTGAAGCGAGACGAATGTCAATCGGACATCGATGTATGGAAAAAAAAAGCCATCGTGGTGGTCACCAGTTGTATTGAACCTTTACATGCTGTAACCAGCAGGACATTTTTTAAATATACAGGGTGACTGGTAATTAGTGACCGATACTTATGCACGTGATTGTACCCATGATTACGGTCAACTTTCTCAAAGAAACTTTATTTTTTTTACTCATTATTTGACTTATATTATTTAATCGGAAAATGTCGGTACTTACCTACACTGATCACATACACCGATGGGTTTGCAAGTGGCGCGGGTTGGGCACGCCACAATCATGGCGGTAAGTCCCCTCTTTGAGGCGTGGCTGGAAAGACCTCACGGCGTCCTTACCTTCCGCATGACGCAGGTCCTCACCGGACATGGTTCGTTCGGGAGTTTCCTGCACCGGATTCGTGCGGAAGTGACGCCCGGGTGTCGTCACTGTGCGGAATGCCCGGAGGACACGGTGAAGCACACAGTCGAGGTGTGCCCTGCTTGGGCGGAGCATCGCCGTGCCCTCGTGGGGGCGATCGGCGGCGGAGACCTCTCGCGCCGGGCCTTGGTTGAGGCCATGGTCCGGAGCGAGGAGGAGTGGCAGGCGGTCACCGACTTCTGCGAAGCAGTAATGCTCGCAAAGGAGGAGGCCGAACGCATCAGACAACGGCGTTATCGCCGCCGCCGCCGTCGCCGGGATTCTGATCCCGATTTCCGGCCACCGTAGGCGCGGGCTTGCGGACAGTGAGCAATGGGTAGCTCGCTGTCCGGCCGTCCGGTAACTGTCCGGACCAAGCCCAAGTCGTCGACGGCGCGCACTGTTCCCGCGCGCCTCAAGGAGTTGTCAGCAACAGCAGGGACCCAGCCGGGTCGAAGCCTACTGGGGCCAGGGTTATCCGAAAGGGCACTCGAGCCCCGGTATGAAGGCTAGAAGGAACGGGGTGGGTCTTTTAGTCAGTAAGAGTCTGACACTATCTCCCGCTCCGCCCAAGAGCGGGGGATGTCAATGCATGATTTTTTCCCACCATAAAAAAAAAAAAAAAAAAAAAGCGGCGCGGGTAAACTATCATTATAGTAGGTAAGGTACATGAGACATCGGCGTCAAGCGGCTAACAGCTGAGAGGGCGCAGGCGCGCGTGCGAATTTGCGCGAATAGTTGTTTTGATATTGTGATAAAACTAATGAGTATAAGAAAAAGTTTCTTTAGGAAAGTTTTTTGTAATCATGAGTACAATCACGTGTATAAGTATCGGTCACTAATTACCAGTCACCTTATTTACATACCATACATCTGTAGAAGTTTTTGGTTGTGCGCGCATCACGTAAAATGTACGAAATCGGTGTAGATAACTTTTATACATTAAAATTATGTGTAACTTGATATATTACTTAGGCTTTATTTCCTCGCAATCGGATGACTATATAGAAAGATATAGTCTACATTCATTGACTGTTAGGCGGTATGAAGTTCGCCGGGTCAGCTACTTATAAAATATGAATCGAAAAGTAAACTAGATTTAACAATGGTTTAAAAGATACTGTCTCTCTCGTAAAAACGCCGTTTTCTAGGGCGTGATGGACTTTGACATCAAATTAAGTCTGTGACGGAATTCTTTTCTTTATTTTCAATGAAGACAGTTTTTAAAATTATGTAGTTTCACATCAGCTTAGCAAAGGTACAAAAAGTAAAAATGCATATTCTCTAGTACTTGAAAATAATAAAAATAAACAGGTTTTTTTTTTGTTTAAACTTCATGTACAGTACATGTACATAGGCTGACTTAATGCAACATGGCATTCTCTACCAGTCAACCTTTGAGGTAATAAAAAAGTCTTTTATAGATTACCTATGTATATTAATCTTATTATTTTTCTATATTGCATGCACAAAAAGAAGGTATATATATATAACAATACAACAGAGCAAGAATAAAACTTGAACGTCTAACCTGAATTTCGGTAAAATTTTGTATTGGATCCAATACTCTATATTTGTGCAAGCGGACAAAGCGATCGCGTATAATGAAATACGTCATACTGCATTTTATTTAAATAAATTGGAAACGAATCTGGGTCGTCGGATGCTACCGTCACATTATCATCACGAGATCACTTGCTATATACTTACCTACGTGAAGGGAGGGCTATGTTTGTGAAAATGTATTGTTAAAACCCTTTCAGCAACAGAGACTAAAACGCTGCTATTTTTCGAAACTTTCTGCCTCAAGCATTTCTAACATGCATTCCTAAAGCTACATTAAACCAACCACTTTTTAATGTGGATGAGCTGGATCTTATAAATAATCAAAACGGCGGCAAGTCATCGGAATCCAATTTTCTTATAAAAAACTTCAATCTCGCAGACGTGCGGGATCCCGCATGAGTAATCCGGCATTTCTGATCCCGCAGGAAAGGTGCGGGATCCCGCGCTTGCGGGATTGTATTTCTTAATACCTAGTTTACAATGATTTGACAATTCATATACAAAGGCGAGCTTAACTCACTAATGAGTTTTCTCCAAGGAAACTAATTATCATTTCTTATTAAAAAAAAACGTTGCCCCACATAATAACTCCTAGATTATACGCAGAAGAAATCTCATCCCTCATCTGTTATTTGATTATGACAAATATTATATGCTAGATAACGCGTTCATTACCTACCTTGCGCATAGATTGCCTAGCTAGATCTGGTGCCAATGATGTTTAACCATATCATTTTCCTTGTGGTTCGAAAATACTATTTAGAAAAAAATATTTTTAGAGGTGGAAGTTGGGACCGTAGTCCCGGTCCAAAATAGCCCCACGAACCAGCCATCCGAACGCAGCCTAATGCAAGAACCATAGAGCAATAAATTACAATAGCCATCCAAGGTGTGTTGTTGTAAGGCAGTCGGCACGTCTGCCAGCCACCTTTAGCCCCCACCGTGATTAACTTGTTGCGGTTGTATCGGGCAACACCAGCACCAAATTACCGTATGAAATTTTATGCGTACGAAATCCTTATTCGTAATTGTTGGTAACGATGGTAATGCGGTTTCAAATTGTTTGGCTGTGGCTAGGGGTTATTATGTACCTCCATAAGGTGCATACTGCATCTAGGATATAAGTTCAATAGTTTTTTTTTGTCTTAATTTATTAAACCCACGGATATCGAATAAAACCGAAGCTAACGCGTTTGCGCTGTCATTGTCCTTCTATTGTGTCTCTAATTGACACGATTGAAAGGTTAAACCCTAATTTTTTGATTGGGATAGGTTAAAATATTAAAGGATAATGGGCGTTTTTGTCCATACGAGTCATTCGTATTACGGCCATTAAAATATTGTAATATTTGCCAAAAAAGTCAAGTTTTTCTATGCTCCAATCCAAAAATCTTCAAGTATCGCTGGTCAAGTATTTTGCTAACTTTTTCAATGTAAGATAAATAGCTATGAAGGAGGAGAAGAGCACTGGAATGATTGATCCAAGGTAACTCTTCTCCCGTAGTAAGTACCCATCGTAGGTCCAATCAGATATGGTCTACCCATGTACCAAGTTTCAACCAAATCCGTTCACCCATTTGAGCATAAAGTAGCAACATACATGTATTCAAACTTTTGCTTTCGTAATAATAGTATGATACGCATGTTGTACTAATTCCAAATATACCGCATGAAGGATAAGAAAATGATGACTAATTTAATGCATTTCAATTCTAATAACATAGCTCCAAAGACTTCGCATCCAGCACCGAAACGTTACATTATACGCAACATTATAGTCGAACAGCAATCTTACAGGCAGTGGCGGATTAAGTCAGCGCAGGGCCTGTAGCAAATGCTACAATGGGCCTCTGCATAAAGTACCTATAAAATATTTTATACAAAACTAGCTTTTGCCAGCGGCTTCGCCCGCATACATAAAATATAGCCTATATAGCGTCAGGAATAAAGCAGCTTTGTATAAGTGAAAACATTTTAGCAATAGGACCAATACTTTTAGAGCTAATCTGCTACAAACCAAAAATAAACTTTAAAACTCTTTATAACATTAGTGTAGGTTGATGATTCAGCAAAGATTATATTTTCCACGTTTACGGTACCCCCAAATACTTCAACAAAATTATTATCTTTAATAGATACTTATTAATATAAATCTTCTATTCTGTAGACTTTTACTTTATCACATCCAAAGAAATCATGTTAAGATTTCATGTAGTTTATTTATTAAATACTTTGACTAATTATTTTTACGCTCAAGTGTGGGGCCCCCGTATGCGCGGGGCCTGTACCGTTTGCTGCTCTTGCTACGTGACTAATCCGCCACTGCTTACAGGGCTTTTAGGTACAGGTGGTTACTGGTTAGTACCAAGCGACGTGGGAACGCGGCTAGCGCGGGATTACTTGCAAATTGTGCGCTAACTGCGAACGTACAGCAATGAAAACGTATGCTCGTTGCAACGAGCTGACCTATGACTGGATGACCGACACGCAGCCGTAGAAAGTTTGAGTAACATGGCCATAAAATGTTGGGAAATAGTGCAACGTGATCATTACGGAGGTTTCCGACCTTTCAAAGAAATTAAAAGATGACTAGTTTGTCTGGCTGCTCGAGTTTTTTCACTCCTAAACTTTTAAGACCACATTTATGATTAAAAAAAAAAAACTAAATAAACAAACAATTTACTACAAAAAAAAACTAATTTTCATCCATACACTCTCAATAAGGTTCAGTTGAAAACCAGCGTCAGCAACTACCACGTAGTTGTCTGGCATTTTTGCTGTACTGAACCTATTTGGCGCAACCGTGTTTCCACATGTTGTTTCTACGCTGCGTGTATCTATGTGTGCCAAATAAAATATTTTTCTTTCTTTCTTTAAAAAGAAAAAATCACCTTGGAACACTTTATTAAAAATCCTTTCTCAATAAAAAAAATAACGGTTCTTTGTACAATAAAAAATGCTTTATCGTTCTAACCTAATTTCTTTTGATCGCACGTATCAGTCTGAACTCAAAAAAAAAAGTATAACAAACATGCGAAATATCACAATATCACATGAATTTGCATGCGGTTGGCCCACTCTCGCATGACACACTGTCGTATTTCACGAAGAAAACGCTATGATTGACGGTGGCAGAGCCAAATGACATGAACATGCTATGGTTAAGCTCCAAAGTGAATTGGTTTCCATTTTAATTTTTGCACTATACAATATTGTGTTACAAGGACTTTCTTTTCGCTTTTTACGATTTATAATTCATTTTGTGTCATATATTAAAACTGTGGGTTAATCCTGTCATGTATAAATGTATGAGGGTCTAAGTACCTACTTTCATTATATTATTTCTAAGTTATGATCGTAATAAGTGGGTTAGCCTATAAATAAATGTTTCAAATTTTGTACAATCATCAATTAGTTCATGATACGTGTAACCGTGAACAGCTGTTTTATTCCGTGGCTCTATATTCCAAGTTTTTCAGTGGTGACAAAAACTATACAGAACCTACGTGTTGAGTTGTGGTAACCGTAAAAACATAAAACTGTAACGAATGAGCAACGGAATCGAAATCAATTTAAAATAGAAAAATCGAAATCAATATAAAGTAAAAAATCGAAATCAATTTAAAACTAAAAACGTCCAACTAAGATAAATGCTACTTAAAATTCATATCGCACCCACCGAACATCAATTTCCATGTATAGACGACACATCAATTAACCCCACAACTAAATTAAAAAAAAATGCAATATAAACAACACGAAAGCGTTAAACGCCAATTAGTCACATCAATTGATTAATGATCATAATTTATAGGCATCGACAACCAATAAGTTAACCCGTTCGTGACTGGATGAGTCGGACCTTAGACCTGCCAGTATTTACGACATACAACGGACCTACTACTGTGTTATCGCAAATTGAACGCCACAAACTAATTTACGATAGAGTAATCGCCGCGGGCTACTCGGGAACAGCTATAGGATACACATGTCTACTCCCACGGCCAGTCGAGGGTTGATATAATGATACCACTCTAAATGTGTCGCTTTCTACGTACCAAATTGAATTCCTACACCCATAAACGCCACTGACAGACTGTACATACCTGTAACAGAAATAAAAAACAAAATTAAATAAAGCGTCAACTTGAAAGCAAAATTATAGTGGTTAAAAATACAACACCTAAATGTCAAAATCGTGACTATTTTTGGCAAAAACATGACATTTGCGTGTATTAAATGTTACACCAGCGATTAAAGAATTAAAAAGCTCCTCAGTAATTTCTAAGTATTGATAATTATCTCACGTAATTTATACTCTATTAGATAGTTAAATGAAGAAAGTTATTTATCACTTAATTATCCAACTTTATAATAGTGATTTGTTTTAATAAGCAACGGAAATAATTGCCACGGAGAAATATACAATGAGGACATTAAAATTTTATTGCCACATAAAAAAAATTCTAGGTCCACAGATATTTTTCCTTGTAACAAAGCAACTTTCTCCTATTTGCATTCCGAAACGCATTAACAGTACCGATGCACCCTCATATCGGTGTATTCGCAAGTATACCGTTCAGATAGTCATCGTACTTCTGCGGCGCGTGGGTAATTACAATAAACTCATTATACCTCGTTCCGGCCGGTCGGAGTCGGTTAATCGCCGGGTAGCCACTGAGCAACATAAGAAACGGTACGGTACCATGTCGCGCTCTGATTGTCAACCAACGGAAAAAAAACGCATCAAGCCGATGACCGGAGTCTTAATAAGATTTGTATCGAAGTAAACAAAGAACTTCAACTGCGGGCGAAATTGGATCATTGCAGAATTTAGAAACAGCTTGCAGTTAGATGGTAACTAATATCTGTTATTCAGCTTATGAAAATATCGACAGTGTTGAAATACATTTGTTTGATCAGTTGGTGAATTGAGCCAATGCCCTTTGTTGAGAACATAAACAATCTCACAAGAATACATCTTGCGCAAGCGCATACATTTACATTAACCATATAAGGGCAGAATTAGCTGTAACTTACAGATATTGTCGAAATAAAATTTGCAAACGAACAATACGAAAATCGGACAAGAATTCTTCGGTCTTTACGATATAGGGCGTCGTTTTTGATCCGCACTTATACAGTCAAGATACTGACTGCGATAAGAAAATCACAGATCTCTCTATCGTGTATTGTAAAATACAAACGTAAAATCTTCGAATGGTATACAAAGCCCCATTGTTTGGAAACGAGATGCTGTTGAATCGCTTTGCATTTCAGAATCGGCAAAAAGGGGATCGAGCGCATTCGACTGGCAAAGAATGAAGCGAATATCGAATGCACGTCTGATCGGTCGGAACGGAAGCCGTCAAGACAAACCACCGATTATAACGCTCTTATTTTTTAACGGGAAAGTGTGAAATAATTAGTGGGTCCGATGAGCATGATCGGCTCGTTCTTTAGCATGGCTGTAGATTGAACACGGCTCCACTTAGAAGCAGTTAGCGTTAGAGGAAAGTATGAATCGCGAGAAAATCAATTGAGCAAAATTATTATATTTTTTTAATGACATCACTTATATCGGAATGATATCATTAGTGGCATAGCTGCAAAGCTGCTAAGATGAAAAAGAAGAAAAAATATTATGCAGAAGCATTCGCGCGACACGCGACATGCGACATTGCAACGCGTCTCAAACAGGCGGCGAAACCAAAGGGTTCCGTGTCGCGAGTTCGCATAAATGTGTCGCGCGGTCGCGCGTGCTCGGATGTGTCCAATTACGTCCTTATTCTGGATGATCTCCGGGGCCGTGTTATACTTGTGCTTGTCCGTTTGCAAAGTAACAATACTAACAATGTAATCGTCGTGAAGAAAGACGGTCGGCGGCCGTTTTGCCTGACATCCTGGCCATTAGTGCGTGAGAAAGGAGCAACTTCGAGGCTTAATTTTCGTATTATTTAATTGCAATAGGGCACATTGCTCGCAGAACTGATGGTTGATGGGGACGAAATAGGTTCTGGAATGGCGATCACGTACCGGAAGACACACCGTTGGAATGCCTCCCACAAGGAGGACCGATGTGAGGGTCGATGGATGCACAGGACCGGTCATTATGGCGACATTTGGGGGAGGCCTATGTCCAACAGTGGACGTCTTTCGGTTGAAATGATGACACAGTGCAATACAGTAACATCATCATCTTCCTGCCCTTGTCCCATGTTATTCGGGGTCGGTGCAACATATTTTTTTCTTCCAATCTGTCCTGTCACCCGTCATGATATCACTTACTCCTTTATCCCTGTGCAGTACGGTAGCAAAAGGGCTAAAACTAAATCCATTTAGTAACACGACGCGACGCCGTATACCTAATCCCTGCATGTCCCACTTTTTAGACATGTTTTGCGTCTGGTTAATCTCTCGTAGAACGAACGTAACGGAGTCATGTGTGACGTCCGTTTGCAAGGGCGACAATCTGCACTATGTCTGTGCCGTGACACCGTTCGCTAAACTCAAGTATTTACTGTAGAGGCCGGCTTGACGGATCACTTGGCAGGTACAGGAATATAAACTAAGAACATATTTAAGACCACACGTCATTATAAATGGTGTTTTGCACACGTATCGAGGGATACTTCGAAACAGTACTTTGAAGTTCTGACAATAATTTAACACCAGACTTATCTATGTTAAAAGGAGAAACTGACTAATTGACATATCAACAACACACAGTCAATACTACTGAGCCTGAGGGAGGAGGCCTTGACGTAAGCAAGCACTAAGCGTGAAGCCGCTAGCAGAAGCTAGTCTTGCATATGTAATGATACTGAAAACTACACAAACTTTCGCAACAAGAATCCGATAGTGATCAAGTTAGTTATTAGCATTTTGATTCTTTAATTACGCAGTAGGCTCATATTCATGTTTCATGCTTGAAATATGACTATGAGCCTCGTTGAATTGCTAAATCAACGTTTTCTGACAAATCACCTACTATAGAATGAGAGTCCGTGGAGACTTTGGTCATTTTATAAAAGCGATTGATGATATTAGATCAACCAGAAGATTAGATGTATAAAAAATTGAGCTTTATTATTTAACTTTAGGTTGCTATAATGGGTTATTATTCCCTGATGGCCCCGATTCCCGAGAGCCCCGTACCGATGGCACCCGAATGCAAAAAATATAATTTCCATTTATTTTTTTCTGTCGTTTTCTATTTGTACGGTTATAAAGTGCTTAAATTTAAGTTTATGTTTAAAGTTAATTATAATATCAATTTTATAACGAATGGTGCCAAAGCCAACATAACTGAAACTTCATATTAGGTCATCGTTCCTTCCTGTGCATTGACAAAATCTTACAGAACAGCTTTTATAAAATGATGAAACTCTGGTAGCCACGGGCTCTTAAGCTACTACATACGTATGTCAGATAAGAAGTAGGTAGGTAAGTACCTACACCTCAGTATACATATGAGATACGTCAATCAATTTAAAGGACAAGAAGTACCTACATAAGTATTTTTAATTCCATCAAATCGTACAAACAATCATGACGTGGGAAAACATGGAAATAATAGCGACTCCAAATCATATAATTACCATTAATAAGTACGCAGCTATTAAATATATGTGTGTGTGTGTACTGTGTGTATATATTTTACGTAGAATGCACGCATCGCCTACTTTCAATACAAAATTATTGTTTGCTTATCAAATAAAACCATTATAGGTTTGGCAATGTGAGACTTACAGCTGTGAACACTTAACCAATGTATTTCGTTATTTATATTTCAGTGATATATTGTGATGGATATGTGTCTAATTAACGCCAAATTTAAACAGGTGATGAATTGTCAAGACCTCCCAACCTTAGTGAAACCAAAATTAACCGGAACGTAACAAAATAACTGAAAAATATATTCTACTCAAGCACTTAATTCACTAACAATAATTTAGAATACAAAAAATAAATATAGCTTTTTGTTTATATACGTAATAAAATAACTAACAAATATATTCTACTCAAGCACTTAATTCACTTACAATATAATTTAGAATAGAAAAAACAAATAGAGCGATTATATTTAATGTTATTCACTGAGATAAACGTTTTGTTTATTTATTAGAGCTATTAGTTTTAATAATAAATGGTGTTAAGTTCTTAATAAATGGTGTAAATAAATGTGTTTAAAAAATGAGACATGCATTTATTATGTTGTACAAATGTAATGAAAATCTTCGATTGGCTTGCCACCTGTTTTCTTAGGGTTTTTTTTTATCCTGCTATTACGCATACAGGATTGCTCCGCACGCGTAGTCCCCTCAATTTATGTAATGCGTGGAACATGCACGCGGGATGCGGGCCATGATACCGGGCCCATGATACAGCCCCGCATGCGTAGCAATTCCGCATGCGTGATGAAATCCGCATGATATTAAGAACACCCTTAATCTTCATCATCACCATCATCATCATCATGATTTCAGCCGATACACGTCCACTGTTGGATATAGGCCTCCCCCAAGCGTCGCCACATCGAACGTTCCTGTGCGTCCCGCATCCATCGGTTTGCCGCTACCTTCACTAGGTCATCGAAATTAATCTTATCTTGTTCGAAACATTCACGAAAATGGCAAACGATTTATAATGAAAGCCAGGTTCAGCCCATAAAACTTCAAGGTTGTAACGTTCACGATAGTTTAACAAATAAATTCAGTTATACAAGACATTTCACTAGTGATCTCGTGACTCTATGCTCATGCAAAGGGTATCGTGATTTTTCTATTTCTCGGTCCGTGATCGGCGGGCCAGGCACGGTGGCTTGGCGACACGCGTTTTGTCGATAAGGGCGATATCAGCTACCCTTCATGCTAACAACACATTCCAAATGTCAGAAGATATCGATTAGGATTCTTGTGACTCGATTATGTCGAAGAACCGCAGTCCACACTACATTAGCATAGACTAAATCGAAGATTTAAAGACGGAAGGCTAAATTTATTATACTAACAAGATTTGTTTTTTTTTAGGTCGCAACTCGCAACATGCGTGTCATTGTGTCTTTCCACGCAGTGTCCTTTTCCATAAACATTGCGTGATCAAATTACTAGCGAAAATTGAATGCTTATTATTTTTAATAGGTGCCTACTTAAATGTTTAGGAACTGTTGACCTTTGCTACTGAGTTAATAAAAATAATTATCCAGAGCCTATTTAGGTTTCTATAACAATTTAAGTAAATAAAGTAGGCGAAATTTGCGATGGTTATCAATAACTAAACAAACCTAAACCAATCTAAATCCCTTTCTATCCTAAATTTTCCACAGCCTTTTATCCGGCTGTGGAAAATTTAGCGTCCCTTCCTCGCATTAACGCTCCCCGATTTAGACAAACAATCAGGAAAACTAAATATTGACCATCCGTCCGAACGCAAACGTCATTTTATTAACCACAGATTATGTAAAACTCGTCACGTCGCCCCATAAACAAGCTAGAAGCGAGAAGCAAATACTTTTCCTGTCAGCCACTCTCGCTTTTCCAATAGATAAAAGTCTATTTTACAGTTTTTGCACGTTATGCAAGCCTTTATTATTGTTTGTGGTAGAAAGCACAATGACCAATGATTCGAGCATAAAGTAATAAGACGAAAAATGGCTGTTATGTCACGACAGTCAGTCTACTTACGTTGATCACGAAATCAATTGTCGGACATCGATTGAGTCGGTAAAAAACTAATCGTGAATAATAAATAGGTAAATAAACATTTTGTATAGAAACTGATTAAGCACTGTAATGATTTTGTGAAAAGCCATTATAAGGTACGATTGGAATTGAGCTGGTGATTGACGGGTGTCGATGTCATCATGACATGTGATAATGGCGCTGAAAAAACACAAAACAAACGTTGAATAAACAAAGATCTTTTTATTCGTGTCCGTGTGAAAATTAAAAACCGTTATAAAAGCGAGAGTGGCTAATTAAACATACCTACCAACTAGCTAGGCAGCTTTAATAATATCTTGATGGAATCGCAGACGAGCGAGAAAATTGAAATTTTAAACAAACAATCTAGGATAAACTTTAAAATATCATCTTCATTGTTAAATTATATCAGACTTTGTTAGTGGACTTGTGTTTATATTATTAACAAGACCTCTCTAGTTTTTTTTATTATTTTAGGTTGGAAAATCATCTACTTGAGAAAACGCTACCCCAGCTTTTTTTTTAAAGATGTGAAATCATACAATGTCTTCTCCCGTTCTATAACAGAACAGCAAGGCCATATTAGGCATTTACTGAATACTAAAACCACACATATGTTCCTTCTTTGCCTTTACGTTCTAGGACTCTGGGTTTTCCTTTCGGAAGTCAAAACATGGCTCCAGTAGGCTTTTACCCTGCTGGGTCGCGCCTACTGGAGCCATCTCTTTTAGGCGCGCGTGAAAGTCCACGCGCCTTCGACGACTCGAGCTCGGTCCGGAAGGACAGACAGAAGAAGTTTGAACAAAGAAAAAGCAGTCCTTTCAGTCACCCAATGCGTTCTAGGGCCGAGATGACGTAGTCTTTCGACCAATCCAGCAGCCTAATAGAATATTATGTAGGTACTGTAGGTACGTAAGATAGAGGTTTCGAGTAACATCTGCAGACCACATGTTTTCATGAACTATCGCAAGTTTCCGACAAGGAACGATCTAAATAAAACTATAACTTTAATATCAGTTGAAGTCGGCAATTCCGAGACATATTTTATGATTCGCACGCAATCCGTTCGCAATACCTACTTTTAAATATAAATCATTATTACTCCAATACAGTTCGGAAGGAAAGAATGATCTAGAGTTTGTAATTACTCAAAATAATTTCAAATAACATATTAAGTAAGTAATAATAGATATATTGTAGAAAACTGCTGTGGAAAACCCACTTCTACCCCAACCGTTTTTAGGCACGCAATCTACTGTTTTTCATACTGGTGAGCTAAAAAAGTCACTGTTACATTTTATTACTTTGGTATAATTTTCGCACTTCTTCCGAAAAAGGTGGGTTAGGAGCCTACTCCTCCCGCTTTTAGGCTCGCGATATGGTGTGCTTGGCACTAGTGCGAAAAAGCGTGGCCGTCTAGCTCCGATTGCAACAAGCTAGGCCGCAATTTATTATATTGTATCAGGCTGATCGCGGCGCGTGATAAAAATTCTTGGGGTCAGTTTATATATTACAAATCCTTGTAGATTTGTTGTCTACTAAATATAATGAGTAGGTAAGTACATTAAGTTTTACTTATCATTTTTGAGGAAGTGTGTTGAAAAGTGTCGTTTGATACACGTGGCCCAAACTGCGATTGTCATTGCAGTTTTACGGCTCCAAACCGACATCGCTTTCAGTATGAACAAGTATTCCACCTAGATCGCAATGACAAACTTTTTCCACTTGCATCAAAATGTACCGTAGAAACCTTAAAATGGAAGACTAGACTCTAAAACCAACTAAGTTAAGGCGTATAGTCCCTTGAACCTTCTGACCGAAATTATGTGAACGCAACTCTCGCACTCGCCTAGGCGGCAGTACGCAAATCTGTGCATTTATTTGCGGCCAGCAGCGCCCGGAAAGCGCTTTAAATCCATTTTCTCTGCGAGATATTGATTGATTTACATATACAATGTTCACTTTGAAGAATATTTAACCACCAATTTTTATGTGTAAAAATGTTTCTAAAGGTCCAAGCCGTTTCGAAGGAGTAGGGAAAAGTTGCGAAATTGCTAAATATATTTTTTTGACAAAAGTATTAATTGGACGAAAAAATCAAATGTTGATATTATTGTTCATGAATCTATAATAAACATATATTTTTTTCAAACCAATTGACCTAGCTGTTACGGAGGAGTAGGCCTCAGAAAATCACTGTTTTATGGCACTTTTCGGGCGCTTGGCCCTTAACATAAAATGATTTCACAAATGGCGCAGCTTTACCGTGCCGCCATGTTTCTATTGCATTCAACAAAAATGCAATATCGTGCATGTTTTCATAACCCTACAACTACCATGTCACATGTAATCATATGTTAGCAATCATAATACGAAACGTTTTCGGTAGGAACGTGCCTCCAAAATAAAAGCAATTTTACTTTTATTTCACTTGCGCTTTATTTTAGGGTTCCGTACCCAAAGGGTAAAAACCCTATTGCTATCACTCCACTGTACGTCTAGCAGAGACCAGGCAGCATCACATGAACCGTAGCAGAAACAGGAATGAGTTTTTTAGTCAGTAAAAGTCTGACACTATTTCCCGCTCCGCCCAAGAGCGGGGGATGTCATTAGATGATTTTCCTACTAAAAAAAAATCTGTTGTACCGCGGTAGCTAGACAGATAAAATTTTCAAAGAAAATATATTTCTGTTGCCGCTATAACAAAAATTACTAAAAACAGAATAAAATGAAAATTTAAGTAGGGTCCCATACAACTAGTGTTGCCAGGTCTGTTTGTATAAAAATCGGGACAGATGGTAAAACAAATCGGGATTTAGGGTTTTAAATCGGGACAAATATTTTTTTTTAATAAAGATTTTTTTTAGATGGGAAATCATCCAGTGACTTCTTTCCCTCTGGGGTGGAAGAAGAGGGCGTGTCAAATTTTTACTGAGTAAAACCCAGACTTTTTCAGTCGCTCTTTGACTAAATTATTACATTATTACACGAATCGTCGCATTGAACAGTTCTCTTTTATTTTGCCTACATCACTCCAATACACAGGGTTTTTGATTTATCGGGACATTTAGCGTCCCGATGAGGTGCAAATCGGGACGCGTCCCCAGACCACTAAAAATCCGAACATCCCGCGCAAATCGGGACGCCTAGCAACACTACATACAACAAACGTCTTTATTTGTTGTTTTTTTTTTTTGCTCCGGACGTTACGGAGCCCTCCGTGCACAAGTCCGACTCGCACTTGGCCGATTCTTACAGTACGGCCGGTTTTATACAGGCACAGAAATTTTAGAGCGTCACTAGTCACGAATAGTAACGCTGTTTACCCCTGACAACGATAAAAAATGTCTGCGTAAATATTAGAAAATGGTGATTACGTGGTGAGGCCAAAGACTAACACTTACAGGTCACTAATCTAATTAAGATGTAAAAGGACTTTTACTGCGTAGTAAAAATATGTCAGTAGTGGTGGCAAACCCAGTGGGCCAGAGACCCTAACTAAGGCGTTAACTGTATGCAACAATATACTGACAAATAAAAAATAAATCACTCGATTAATAAAATCGTAATACATATTCTATTGATGATTGAAGATGTCTTTATCTTGTTCACAGATCTGACTATGACCCTACTTACTACCTTAACGCGATTTTTTTTTTCTTATAGCTCCGTAACTTTGGACCCCGTTTCATCTCCCCTTAGGGGTTGATACTTGGAAATTCCTCTCTTAGTGCTCGTCTACATCATAAAGGGAAGCCATGTGCAAAATTTCACGTTCCTAGGCCCATTAGTTTCGGCTGTGCGCATGCGCATATATGTATGGATACAAAATGAAGTCTGATCGATATTGAAGCAACATAAAACAGTGTTTACAAAAGAATCTTTCCAAAATTACTTTTAGAAGCGTGAAGAGATTAAAAGTAAGAATAATATTAGTGTTATCTATCTTTAAAGCTATGGTAACATCCCCTCTGGATGTATCCCTGCGTCGACACTATAATTAGTGGCTCCCATCAGTGCGTCTAGTTCCCCGTCTATTTCTGACCGTGTTGTCGACCCCTGCGCCTGCGCACATATGGACATTCGCTTTTCCGCTAACACCATCGTATTACCATTTACGGGTAATGTGTGTAGGTGTCGAATTTACAGAGATGATGGGTGTGATTGAAGTGAGGTTATCTATAGGGTTACTAGTTAATCTGTTTTATGTGTTGTGAAATAAACAAAAGCTTAGGCATAGGTTAGTTACTGCAGTCTTAACGCAAAAGGCAACTGAAGGAATACAGGCAAAGAAAGAAAGAAAGAAAACTAATTTATTTAGGAAGATAAAGTTTTAGTCAGTAAAGTTTGACACTCCCTTTTGCTCCAACCAGAGCGGGAAGAGTCATTTGACTTGGGTGTGCTTTCTTTTTATCGATTTAGATATTATTTTTATCTATGTGTGGAGGCTTGTAATTAGCGATTTGATAATATCAAAATTAATTAGTAAAAAAAATGATATTAAGAATGTACTCCATAAATCATTTTTTTTTTTTGGTCTGTTAACATTCTATAGTAAAAGAGTATGATTTCTACTGAAGAAAGAGGTAAAGGTAAGTTGACTGGTGCGGTTTCTGATATAGGAAAAAAACCCAAAGTCGTAGAAACAGAAGGTAGGTACTTAAAGGTAAGTTGACTATTACAGTTTCTGAAACAGTAGAAAAACCCACAGTCGTAGAAGGTAACAAACAAAGCTCAGAACTCATAGTGACACACAAAATCAATTCACAAACATTTACTATTCTCATCGACGTCAAAAATTCTACAAAACATTGAAGCTTTCTACTCAAATTTATGAAGCTGTCAATACATCAAACTGACAACAACTACGAATGTTTAACATAAAAAAAAAACTCAACAGTATCTGACAGTTAACCTAAGTCGACCTCTTGCTTGACTTTCACATGTCCATACGATATAATAGGCCACAGAAATAGGCCTTATCGCCATGAATTTCGTCTGGCTAATGCAAAATGGCCTTAGAAATATTAATTTAATGCCATTAATAATAAAATTCCACAATAATAATATTCCACAACTATCACACAACGCCGTCTAGTCCCAAGCTAAGCAGAGCTTGTGTTATGTGTGTGTGTTGTGTTGTGCTTGTGTGTGTTATGGGTACTAGACAACTGATAAACATACTTATATATTTCAAAATACATACATATTATAGATAAAATACACCTAGACACAGAACAAATGATTATGCTCATCACACAAACATTTGTCCTGGGTGGGAATCGAATCTACGACCTCTGGCATAGCAGTCAGGGTCACTAACCACTAGACCAACAGGCCTGTCCATTACGGCGAATTCACGTCTCAATCATTTTGTTTTATGCAATTCATTCGGTTTAAAACGTGCCGTCACCGTATCACACCGTCACGTCTTTGAAATAATAGACGAACGTGTAACATTCGCTTGAAAACGAAATTTTTCAACCGAGACAAAAACATGTGAAAGTTCTAAAAAGATTTTAAGGAAGGCAATTAGAGATGTTTTTTTGTAAATTAATTGCACATTACAGTATTGTACTAGTTTTTATTCGTGACTTTGACTGTATTAACGACTTTCTAGACACGATCATTGTGCACCGGAACACAAATGCGCAAATCGTGATATTTTATATTCTATATTTTAACATAAACAGTGAAAGTTCATGTTCGCCTCATATTTCTTTCTTTAAGACATGAACAGAGGAGAGGGACAAGAGTTTATCGTTCTCGAGAAATACCTACTGTTTAAAATTCTAAACTTCACAATATTTATGTTCCAAGTCATTCTGCTGTATCACACAAAACATAATAATATTGTGTTCCATCCCATTTATCAAGTCACATATATACTCACTGCAACTATTATTGCAGCCAACTACTAGTCAAAATATTCCTTTCTTCGCAAGTTTAGCAAAGAAAAACATTGAATACATCAGCCGTTATCATCGGGATGTCGTAAGCTCGAGGAAAGGAGTTAAAGTAGCACTATTGCACTCAAAGATACGCGATATGCTGGCAATTGTCGCTACAGATAGTCCGTACACAACTTTTATTTTTGTTCAGAAAACTGTACCTAATAATACCGAATGTTTAGTTCCAAAATGTTACTTTCATTTTCCATACCGAACTCTTTTTAGCAAAAACTGTTTGTGTTGTCTATTATAAACGTAAACATTTAAAAAAAAGAACACCTTTTCGAAACGTCATTCCACACCTCTTGACATTTCGTTTTTTTTTTCTGGCACAGGCAATATTTAAAACAGCCTAGCTGGCATAACCATCAAGCATCCGAGAATGTCCACACTTTAAGTGGCCCGAAGCGAAACGCATCCGAGGACAGATTTACTTACACAAATGTCAGAAATGTCAGCGGCTTGTTAAGGCACATCATGTTTGTTCATACTTTAGTCTTTTTTATTTTCAGATTATTTTTAGGTGTGCCACTTATGTTTTTTACTGTTTACACACAAAATGTTAAATTTTTTGCGAGTTTTCTATTTAGTTAAGCATTATATTTGTATTGTTAACTAATGCAAACCTGTACTAACAGCTCGCTCAAATTTCACTATGCAACTTATAAAAGGCGCCAGATAACCGTGGATTATAGTACATTGACCTATTCCTAATATCTCTACTCCCGAAAAACAAACGATGAATTACTTTTCATTACTAGATCATGTAAAGAATAACGATACATGTCGATTCAAGGCGGCTTTATGTCTTTATTTCCCTTTTTTAAATTAAGAATGTCAACAAATGTAGGAGGGTCAATGTACGTTAATCCACGTTTATCTGGCACCTACCTTAGTTCCTTTCCAATTCGACTTTCGAAACAAAAAACAGGTGAAATCGACTTCAGATCTGCATCACCAATTTCCCTAAACAATGGTCAGCCATTTCGAAACCACGGACAATAAGACACATAATTAGGTAGCCATTAATCCCTGTTGCATAAGGACAAGTCCTTTCACCTGGGTTGCATCAACGTGCATGCGGGAATCAGTGATGCATGATGCCACCATGACAATTAATGGACACTCGTTCGAGTTGCAAGATTGCAGCACGATGCAATTTGTTACTTTGACAATAACTCAGCTTTCTATGGAGACGGTAGCAGTTGGAATCAATTTCATTCTGCAATTAGTTCTAGCTATATGTGCCACCTTATAAGGAATGAATTCATTTGGAATCGATATTATTTATTAATTCAATGTAATGATGGATTGTAATTGATTCTTTTGACCAGTTAATTGGCTAATTATAATAAGGCTATGTTTGGCATTTATATTGAACATTAATAGTACTATAGACCTTCATATCCAAAATGGGTCAGTGGTCTCAAACACAAGTAGGTACATTATAATTTTGTCTATATGCCAGTTTTGTATCTTATAGTACTGGCTTGCCATATTTGTAGACTCTCAATTATAAATTCTATTCGTTCATTTATTAATTACGTATATTGTTCACACAGCGCACTGGTTCCCCTGCGGCTGCGGTCGCTGGTCGCCGGTTGCGATGCGCCCGCGCAGTCCCCGTGAGAATCGCACCCATTTGCGGCGCGGGCGCATCACGCCCGCAGACCGTGTCCACGTCATATTGTGTGCGCTAACGGACGAACTGACAGTTATTGTGCTAATGCATTTCCGTGTCTCTCGCAATGGTAATCATATTGGGAAAAGGCAGAATTGAATTGGAAAGCAGCTACTTTTCGATTCCACCTCTGATTGCTGGCTATTCTGTTATCCGTCTTGCTATCAGGGAATGTTCACCGTTAAGGCAGATTGTCTTTATCGTACCGTAGCCACTCTAAGTACAAAATCTATGGACGATATCGGAGATTTGTGTGGAGTAATTTATGTTTCTGAGAAATGGTATCACTGAGTTAGCATTATGCAAATCGCAGAACGCTGATTTAGTTTCAATTTGTATCACGACGTTGACGTGAAAGTAACAATGTACCAAAATATTTGTGCAGGCTGTCACCGGTACTAAATCAATCAGGAACTAACAGAAGTTTGCTGGCCGTTTCTCCTATAAATCGTTCAATTTTCTCGAGCAGTCTAGATGGCGGGCCCGTTGCCACCGGGTAGGCGATAAGCGTTTTAATTAACTTTTCGTAATTTATATCTTTATTAGAAGCTCGACTAATGGTGGAGCGTGATTGCCAATAAGCGGGTACAGTTGATCACGATAGCTGGTGACTCGTAGCGAGTTGCTTTCATTGCTGTATCTCACTGAGAGCGTCACGTTCCTTGTCAGGGGATTGCGGCGTGTTAAGGATGGGGTTCATGATGACTCGTGGTTTATTTATCGTGGTATCGTGGCGAGTGGTGAGAGTAATCGGTGCGAGCGGTGAGAGTAATGAGATGAGCGGAGCGGCGCGAAGCTGTCTGCCAGACGGCTGCGTCTGATTGCGTCCGCGGTACTGTGGCGTCTTCCGCCGACCTAATTGGATGTCGGGGTGCTACGATTGACATGTACGATTACCCCATCGCCGCCTTACGGTTTATTTTGAGAACAGTTTCGGGAAAGAACATCTGTTCTAAAGCGCATCGTTGCAAAACATAAACATGTCTTTGATAACATGTGATGTAAGCATCGTTAGCTCAGTTTAATGTCTATTTCCGTGTAGATATTCTCAGATTTTTATTGATATCTCCTTATTAAGCCAGCTTTTATACATTTAGCAGTAAAATCTAATGCTTATCCCTCTTCATATTATTTTATGATTACCGTTTAAACTTAAGACGAACATTACCGAGTGTCTATGGTTGTAGAGGAAACTGAGCGTCGTTTAAATAAAGAGTAGGCATCAACCGCCATAATGACTGACTTTTATAGCTAGCTTTCGATTGATAGTGTAATTGTGCGGTGGGTTATTAGAAAAGCCAACGATTGCGTAGATTGCGTACTATGTCTCAATAAAATCAATTCCCATAATAACAAGCAGCGGTGTATAGGTAATCGTCGGAAGTCGATGAATTAAGTACACGACGATCTTGCGGCTGTAATTACTGTGATCGAATCGAATCGTGAGATTCAATTTATGTATCGATGTCAGGCGGCGCCGCGCGGCGAGTCGATGCGGTGCCCGCATTGAATACCGAATGGACGGTTACCGAGCTCTACGTTTACGCGATAACGTTAAAATTACATGTTACCTGGCAAGTACGCAATCACTGTAACCTTGTATTAGGGAGACAGTTCGGTAGGAAATTGACAGCATTACAAGAAGCCGAGTATGATGGCCGATATTATCTTAACGATTTTAATTGGACGATAATTCGCTGGGATATTGACTGTTAATGATAGACAGACACTGCTATTAAGGAAGCTATTGATAATTTGTTTTGAACAGGCAAGAATCATAGGCAAGTTTTTTTTAGTACTCAAAAAAACAAAAATTAAAAATTCCATAAGTGATAACGGTTAATCCGAATTAGAATCACATACCGTCGACAATAATATAGTTGTGGAATATTATATTATGGAATATTATATACCGTCGACGAGGGAGGAACTAGTTGCATAGTGGAATTCGAGCGAGGTGTTAATTTTTTTTATTTTAATACTAACAATTTTTTACAGGTTTTTTTCGTATAACATCCATAAAATGGTTTAGAGCAAACCAACCAATTACAGGCGTGCACATCAAATTTGGGGACATTCATAGTATTTTTTAATTTAAGTTAGACTGTGATTATACTCATGATACAATTTAAGGTGTTAGTGAAGGTTTACATTAACTATACACATATAATGCTTTGCTAAATAGAAAACTCGCAAAAAATCTAATACATGTCTTTAACTAACATTTTGTGGCTTAATAAAACACTAAAAAACATAATACAGACGGGGTGAAAAGAAACAGAACTTTGATTGGAATTTTCATGTTATTTAAAAATTCATTGCAGCAGTTAGGTTCTGTTTATTATTGAAATGTTATAAACACGATACTTTAATGAAACTAAAAATATGATATCAAAGTAAAAATCCTAATCTAAATTTTGTTTCTATTTACCCCGTTGTCAAAACAAAATTTTTATTGACCAATTGCAAGTAATTGTTTAAAAATTATTTGCAGGAGTTGAGTAACAACAAATTATTGAAATTTTATATTAAAAACAAGATAATTTATTGAAACTAATAAAAAGATATCAAAGTTAAAATTTGTGTCTATTTACCCCTGTGTTTCTATAATCTACCCCGTTTGTTTGTATTCAACTTAACATCAATGCGGTAAAATACGAAATAATTTATAATTGCAAGGTTAGTACAGCAGACATATTATTTATATACAAATTAATCCTGCGGTTTTCCCACAAACGCAAAAGCCTTGCAATAATACCTATCGACCGATAGCAGGACATTAGCCTGTTGGCCACGTCAACAACGCAAATATGAATGGTGCAAAATAAAATATTCATTTCAATACTGAAACCATAAAGGTGCCTACCCACTATACCGTATCATAACCACGAACGCGGTAGAAAAGTATCAAGACTACTATGCCCATCAACCAAAACGTATCATTATTTCTTTTTTCAAATTGTTGCCCCACTCTAGGAATTTCTCCTGTATTGTGGGTGCGACCACAAACCTCCAGACCCAGAACAACTGTCTTTAGACTATTCACCATCAGTCATTCAGTACACCTGTGTATCCAAACGACGAGTGGACGTTCGCCAGTGCTGATATGCTCCGCACATAGCACGCGACGGTGTTGGTCCGTAACGGAGTTCTAACTAGTTGTCGGAACGGTCTAGTGAACATAGTCTCATTCTTTTTTTTTTCCTTTTCACGACCCTTATTTGGGATTGGGCAGCACATGTCTGCCGCATGTCTAAGGAACTGTGGGTCCGTAAAACACCTGATTGGTGCCCGGACATAGCGGAGATGATGGAACGACCTGAACGTCTTCCTTGAGAATTGGAAAGAGAAAGCGAGGAATCGTAATCGTTAGAAATAATGCTGGGAGACATTTGTCCAGCATTGGGACAGTACAGTCCAGCTATAAAACATACTTATAGTCACTAGATGTTACGGTGTATTGAACAAATTCCTTAAAACGCTCATACATAGCCGTATTTTGAAAATAATGGCGATCGCTATACCCCTTCAGCATACAAAGAGGGTGTAACGGGTGATAAAAACACAGCTGTTACTGGGGTTGCCAAAGATTAGGACACGGATAGCGATTCAGTTGATACAGTATCGAAGAAATCTGTGCCCCTGTCATTGAAACAGGGTAGTGGAATTAAGTTATGGCGGAGGATGTGGGATGATGGAGATTTTATTGAAAGCTGTGATATTTAAGCAAGCCAGACCGATGACTTCGGAGTCTGACGGATGCGTTACGCACAGGACTTTTCGTTGTCTGATCTTTAAAAAAATCTGAATAATTTTTCACACAATTACCTAGATTATGAATGTATCGAACTAGGAAGAATAGTAGAAAAAACCGACTTCCAGCAGAAGGTGAGTACTGTGCTGAAATAATGATAAACAGCATGAATCTCGTTATGTCAAGAAGTCTGTTAAAGGCATAAATTTAATAAAAAGAACTTTATACTACAATTTTCGTCAACAATGAAACCAAAGTCAATGGCACGGTTCAAACAGTGCTTTCGGCAGATCGTACTTATTTCGAAATTTCAACAATTCAATGAACTACAACGAGCGAGGGTGGCGAACAAAAGCCGAGCATTGATGACAAACAAACACACAAACGGGTGAACGTACTGTTGCCCAATTAGACCAGGGTCGATAATTTTTAAAACCAAAAAAAATAATAGTAGGATGAAACCCATTAGAAAAGGAGGAGAATATTATAAAAATGAAAGGAAAAATAATTTACGGGCGATCTGAGGTCGGGAAGGGGATGGGGGTGAGTTTTTAAGGGTAAAAAACGGTTTTTCTCGATTTCCGGCAAAACTAAAAGTCCTATGGAAAAAAATCAAATGGCAAAGTTGTAGGTAATAAAAAGATCTAAAACTTTTGTATTTACACTTTTTTCACATAACCTCAAAATTTATGTGAAAAATTCAAAAAACCAAGTTTTTGGTTTTTTATTTTTATCTTTTTAAAAAATAAAAATTTTTTCACGAAATTTGGTGAAAACTTACCTTTTTATGTCTCAAATACGCTGTAATTTATTTGATTAGAAATATTTATTTTTTCACCTTATTTTGAATTAATATCGAAAAAGCACCCTAATTTTCAATCGAAAAATCACCCGTCAAAATATCAGCTTTTTACAAAAAGTTGGTATGTTTTCTGTTCGTTGAAATCTCTACTTTCCGATGGTGAAAAAAATATATATATTATCATAGTAAATCTTCTCAGAAAATGCAAAAAATCAAAAAAAACTCGAATTCGAAAAAAAATTTTCAGTTATTATATACAATTTTGAGCTATTTATTAAAATTTACACTTTAATTACTCGAAAAACGTAAGATTACATGTTACATTGATAAAAAAAAATAATTGCAAATCAATATATACTACTATAATTAACAAACAAATAAGTTAATAAAATTAATATTCAAAAAGACATCTACAATATTTGGAGAAAGTAGTCGAATCTTCTTTAAATTATATGCGTAGATGCCTATTTCTAACTATTTTTAGATAACGTATATACCTGAGTGACCTACGAAAAATTTTAGCCCATCAAAAGGTATTTCATGGAGAAGTGGGGAAGGGGCTAGGCGGGTCTGGGTCTTACTACGTACATACCTATTATTTCTTAGCAGCTGTAACAACCGTTAGCCTAGCCAGTACCTATTCGAAATACAGTACAGTATACAACATCGTTTATAAAAATACACGTGCATGCTGAGTTTCTTTAATATAATTGTGACAAGTTTACTTAAAAAAAACTGACAAGATTAAAAAATAATAATCTCCTTTATTTTGCACAAACAAATTTAGTTACTCCCATGAAAAAAAAAAAATTCAAAATACATAAAAAATATATTAAAAATCTATAATAAATATATATATATATATATTTTTTTTATATATTCTTAGATATGTTTTTTATGTCTTTTAAGATATATTTTGAATGTATCTAAAATATATTTGAAATGTATAAAATATATATGCAAATCGGCCAAAAGTTAGTTATTAAAAATATATTTACGATAAATATTTTACTTATATATATTTATTATAGATTTTTAATATATTTTTTATGTATTTTGAATTTTTTTTTTTTCATGGGAGTAACTAAATTTGTTTGTGCAAAATAAAGGAGATTATTATTTTTTAATCTTGTTAGTTTTTTTTAAGTAAACTTGTCACAATTATATTAAAGAAACTCAGCATGCACGTGTATTTTTATAAACGATGTTGTATACTGTACTGTATTTCGAATAGGTACTGGCTAGGCTAACGGTTGTTACAGCTGCTAAGAAATAGTAGGTATGTACGTAGTAAGACCCAGACCCGCCTAGCCCCTTCCCCACTTCTCTATAAAATACCTTTTGATGGGCTAAAATTTTTCGTAGGTCATTCAGGTATATAAGTTATCTAAAAATAGTTAGAAATAGGCATCTACGCATATAATTTAAAGAAGATTCGACTACTTTCTCCAAATATTGTAGATGTCTTATTGAATATTAATTTTATTAACTTATTTGTTTGTTAATTATAGTAGTATATATTGATTTGCAATTATTTTTTTTTATCAATGTAACATGTAATCTTACGTTTTTCGAGTAATTAAAGTGTAAATTTTAATAAATAGCTCAAAATTGTATATAATAACTGAAAATTTTTTTTCGAATTCGAGTTTTTTTTGATTTTTTGCATTTTCTGAGAAGATTTACTATGGTAATATATATATTTTTTTCACCATCGGAAAGTAGAGATTTCAACGAACAGAAAACATACCAACTTTTTGTAAAAAGCTGATATTTTGACGGGTGATTTTTCGATTGAAAATTAGGGTGCTTTTTCGATATTAATTCAAAATAAGGTGAAAAAATAAATATTTCTAATCAAATAAATTACAGCGTATTTGAGACATAAAAAGGTAAGTTTTCACCAAATTTCGTGAAAAAATTTTTATTTTTTAAAAAGATAAAAATAAAAAACCAAAAACTTGGTTTTTTGAATTTTTCACATAAATTTTGAGGTTATGTGAAAAAAGTGTAAATACAAAAGTTTTAGATCTTTTTATTACCTACAACTTTGCCATTTGACTTTTTTCCATAGGACTTTTAGTTTTGCCGGAAATCGAGAAAAACCGTTTTTTACCCTTAAAAACTCACCCCCATCCCCTTCCCGACCTCAGATCGCCCGTAAATTATTTTTCCTTTCATTTTTATAATATTCTCCTCCTTTTCTAATGGGTTTCATCCTACTATTATTTTTTTTCTCTTTTTATTATTTTTAAAGGCTTCTACCCTGGTCTAAATGCTTTGTCAGCGCTCGTAACTCAGTCATCAAGCTTTAATTTAATGTCACTGTCAATACTTAGCGCTTTGTTCCTGACTAATAAATGTGTTGGTTTTTTGTGTGGTCAGCATAAAGCGCTTTTACATAATAAAGCTATTGTTAAATGGCTGAAAAGCTCAAGGGACTGATCTAGTATTAGATTTGTCATATCATGTTCTTGGTTGAGTAATCTTGTACCATTTGTCTGCTCCGGTCTTCCCGTCCGATTATAATTTAAGCATTTTCAAGGCTAGAGTGAATAGGCACTTAATAAAATACCTAACGATTGCTTCACTGCTTACAGTGATTACCATCAGATTGGATCGCAGTCAAGCACTTTTTTCTAAAAAAATATATTCGATATTGACTCTTGTTTGTGGGTGGCAAATCACCACATAATTTCTCTAAAATCCACTCATGTTTCTTCAGTTACCCTTGGCATTTCAGGGCCGTGGTCTCATTCAAATATTTCGCAGCTCTAGACTCGACATTGACTCTGTTAGATGAGCTAAGTTCTATTGGGCTGATTCCCTGGGAACCTCAATTCCTATTCAATATGACATTGTTCTGTCAAGGCAGCTTATCTGTATTAACATTTCAGTCGTAAAAAGTCTAGCTGGACATTAACCTTCCCCAAACGTGTCAAAATCAATGGCCCTGTGCTTCTAGACATCTGAGCATAATGACGACCAGATTCTGTTTTCAAATGACAGTAACAATGTAGCCTTCAAAGCGACCGGCTTTAAATTACAAATGGCAAATGCAAGCTCACCTATGTGGTGTGACCAGATGCGAGTTAAATATATTTTTAGGTACTCTAGCATCCTGTACATTATACATATTAAATCGAACGAAGCCATGAGTTCAAGCAAGTCGATCTAAGTTTACCAGACACATTGCACTCGTCCCGTAGCGGAAATGCATGGCATTAAATAGTACAAGCTTGTTTTACACCTCTATTTATAGTGCGCTGTATAATCTGAATTCACTTTTTATGGTGTGTCAAGAAATCTAGTTTGCTGCTCTCTTAGTAATAAAGATGTATCCTGTATTGTATAAAAAGTTTAATTTGTTTGCTAAAGTTTTTACTACCGTACACCTATGGATAAATAAATTGTTCTCAGTAGGAAGGACCACCCACTAAGAATATTTCTCTGTTTAATATTGTATTCCTAAATATAGCAACGTTTTAAACGTAGTATAAGTTTAGACACGTGTATTTTCTTGTGATAAATATAACAAAGGAAGCAACGTGTAATGTACAATATTAAAGTCCTGGGTGGACGTCCTAATGGAGTTTATTTTTATTTAAATGCTGAAACTCTAGCTACATATACGATTGTTCGAAAAAATCATCGCAGGTCTGGAATGCAAAATAAAACTGAAGGAACACTGGTGAGTTTTAGTCAGTTAAAGCTTTGACACTCCCTCTTGATCCACCCAGAGCGGAACAAATTATTTGATCATTTACCACTCTGAACAAAAAATCTGCCACGATACCCGTAGTTGTGGGACCACAAAGTAAAATTCTGAATATTTTTCAAGAATTTATTAAAATAATAAACGAAAACGTTCTGCATTATTCTTTTATCTAGAGCCTATACTGCCCCACTGCTGAGCAAAGCCCTTCCTCCATTCTTTCCGTTGTTCCCAGCTCTCAATCACTTCTCTTGCCAATTATTCCAAAGGAAGATAAATCCATTCTGCATCAACATCAATAAAATCTACAATAACATTTTAAACAGGTAAAATTTGTTTTTTTTTTTCTTGTTTGTAGGAGATAATCTCTGAAAGTACTGGTCCGATTGATAAAAAAATTTCACCGATAGAAAGCTGACATAGGCTTTATAGGTACGCAGGCTAAACCGCGGGCAAAAGCTAGTACCGAATAATTGACGATTCCAAGAAATAAAAAATAATGTAAAAAAGATGGCCGCACCGACCCCAAATATTCCAAGACCCAGTGAACCAATAAACATGACCCGCACAAGTGAAAGGGTGACCAAAATATATCCAGTCAAACGCGGACAACCATAAAATCACCTATAAAACATCCCGTTACTTAAAGTAAAGGATGCATTCCACACGTGACCAAAATGTGTATGTCCGTTTTAACTATTCATATCGAAAACAAACGGTCATAGTATGCAGTGATTTGTAATTCCCTATAGGTAGGTTATTTAACAGTTTGAAAGTGCAATCGTTTAGTTCGGATGCAAATATTTCGAAATCTATTGCACAATGCATAGAAAGTCGCTGTTTGTGGTGCATATACAAAGACTGGACCCGATAATCTGGGCTAGACTATCTATTTAAGAGAAGCCAAAGTTGATTTTTGTATTTTTGGTAGAAATTACTGTAGTCTGTAAGTAATAAAAACTAAATATTTTCTAAACTTAACACTGGTTAAATGCACGGCAAAACAAAAGAAAAAAACATTATAATATCGTGGTTACCATACTATATCTAACAACATACCTACATCAACACCTTAATTGCCTTATAAACTGTTACATTCTGAAGAAAATCCCCATCTTTGACCATTTTTAATTATTGGAATAATCGATTCCAATATTTTTTTAGTTCCTGATTCTGAACAAATTGTATTCAGGTTTCGCATATACTTACTAAAAAAATGATGTATATTAAATATAATTAAAAAAAAATAGCCCGTACCATTAATGAAGGTTTATGAGAACATCGTAATCGTATCTGTCCTGGAACCTTAGCGTTCAGGGCCACTGAAGGACACATGTGGGTTTTCGACAATAAAAATCTGACCCTCCAAAAAAAAACGAAAAAGGATACATTACATTTAGAGTCTGTCTAATAAGTCAACCGACTTGGGCAATTATTAAGGTTTTTTTTTTTTTTTTTTTATTATTAAGGTAAGATGAAATCTGATGTAGTCAACACTGGTTCAATAATCAAGGTTGATTAAGAGATAGAGATCATTGTTTACTAACAGAAGAACCTTATAAAAAGTATCGAATATAAGTATTTTTTAAATAATTAAATATTATACAAAATTCCCAAGTCGGTTGACTTTTTAGACAGACTATAGCTTGTAGGAAAACTCGTCAAGCAATTAGATTTCTCATTTTCCTCAAGAAAGTATCATAGAACATTAAGAGGCATAAAATAAAACTTAATAACTGCACTTAAACGATGCTTTACGAACTAATTCATATTTTACTGCTACACTTTGAATTTGAAACTAAGGCTTTCCCGTAAATGCATGGTTTTCTCTTAAAAACGGTAGATACCTATGTGTGGGTGGTCTGAAACTCGACGAGTAACGCCACCGTAGTTAAAATAATAATAGCTCCACGAGTCCATCTCTAAGGTTAAGCAGCTTGCCGCGTTTGGACTGTGGATGAGTGATCTACATACCAATATTCGACACTCCTTTTCAAAGAACAACGACGGAAAGCATTTTCCGTCGTTGATCTTTACGTTTGTACCTATGATTAGTCGTTACACGAATAGTCACAAACTAGAAAATCTGACACCAGTCGTGTCAAGGGTTATCGTGTTACCCAATTACTGGCTTGTGGAGGTCAGATAGGTTGCTCGATGTAAAATATTGAATCTGATATTCGGTTTAACTGTTTAACTGAAAGCCGCCGCCAACATAATAGGGAAAAAGCTATACCTATGCAGACTGGCTATCTGCATAAACATGGCAGCGGGATTATTCGAAAGAGTTACCGTAGCCCTGGAACACAAAGAGCAACTGAAGAAACACAGGTGAGTTTTAGTTTTAGTCGGTAAAAGTCTGATATGCTCTTTTGCTCTGCCTAGAGCGCAATTTAGAGGAAGTCTCTTGAAGTACCTACTGATCCGATTATTGTAATTCTTTCACAACTTGAAAACTATCTGAATGTCACCTGGCTGCTCTGAAAAACGAGTGGTACCTGTGGGAGCAACGCAAGCCACAATTTGGTAAAAACTACAGGATCAAAGCTAGGGTCCCTTTTGGAGCCCAATTTCGTAGTAACCACCAATAAAGAATATTTTTGTATCATATGCAAATTTATAGACAATGAAAAAAAAATCTTAATATTAGTGTGTTAATTTCTAGCCTTGTGGTAAAACCTGTAGAGATAATACTCCACCACAAACAAGAAAACGCGGATTGACAGAAACATTAATTGAAAACACTATCTTTTGCAGTAAATTACTCTATAAAGCCAATCGAAAGTCGTATTTTAAATCTCACCAATAAAAGTGTATCCGTAAGAAACTAAATTAAAGGTAACATAAATCAAATTAAACCAACAATTAATTGGACGGACACAGACTTTTATGTACTACATCCGTAAGTAAAAATCACTGTTAATTATTCAAAAAGGTACAATTTAAATAACAAACAATTCAAATAAAATACAAAATAATGATAGTCATTCAAAATCAACTACAAACAAATAATCGAGCGATATAATAACATATCGAGTAATTAGATACAGAATCGACAGGATGCTCCTAATGTGCATGCATATTTATATACGAGCTCGTCCCGCGGCGACACCTACGATTTATTTCAAAACCCGTCCCCTTTACAAACACGTCTAAAAGATGCAAATACTCAGTGTTTACATTGACGCCTATGAAGTCAGTCAACTATTTAACTCACAGTAAATATTATTGTAAAAATAAGAAAGTACTTCAATGAAGAAGATTTCAATATTGGTGTTTAAGTAGACAACTTGAACGTTAGCCAGGTGTTCAGTAAGTACCTAGTGTCATCACTAGCGAAGTATTTGAGTCACCGCACTCAAATGCTTACAAACACTACAAATAGATACTGGAAACATACAAAATGAGAATCCAGTAGCATTCCTTGCTATAATGTACCTTTTTGGAAGTAGAAAGAAGCCACATTTTTGCTGTAAAAGTACTTAAATTCCTTATAAAATACAATTATTCCTCCTTCAGTCCATATGTGAATTTACAAGGGGTCCGGCGCCCTACATCTCTATTAACTGTCTATTTTTACTACCTGTATAACACAGGGCTTTCACAAATTCCGTACGAGTTTTTTGGTCTAAGGAACAGCCATATTTATATCGTTTTTCTTATCACAGAAATTTTCACTGTAGGTCAAGGTCTGTCAAAACTAAAGACTAAGTTGATACCACCAATATAAAAAAACTTAATACAATCAAAATCATAACAGTACAATCAACTAACTCAACATTCTCAGACGCTATCCGAACTGCAGTAACAGCTGAACCCGAGTCCGTAACGAACAGACATACATAACACAATAATGCGGTATAGTAAATCGATACATCACGTATACTAGCGTATCTGATCAATCGTCAATCGAGAGGATTACTGTCGCGACATTACACATTATTTATGCATATTATTTCGATACGAGCTCTCGATATCTCGGTGTTTGATCGATATCCGTGCTGCTGGTATAGTGACCTGTTTTTATCCCGCAGCAGCTTTTACGAGAATTTAAATAACAATGCAGTACAAAATACTTCTTTCTATTATGAAATTTATAAGGAAGATAAAAAAGATTAAGAAACATGCGTAGTTAATCCTAATAAGAAGAAGGAAAGGCTTATCTAAGAACGTCCCATATTTAGCATACTGAAATATAAACTAGAAACCAAAACGATCGTTTTAGGAAACCAGCAATAAACCACGATGCAAAACGAATAGATATCAAATTACATTCGATATTTTATGCAGTCAATAATGTCGGTGAGCAAAACGGCAAACCAATAACTATTGCTATTAATATAACTTAAAGAATGTGTTCGCATCAATTCTAAGGAATACAAGTTACGTTCGACACCACCAGCTGCTCTATTAATGTCATAATTAGAAATAGTTGCGATAAAGTAAGCACTGTACGTCCGTACAAACCGAATGCAGTTCCATTCATAGCAGCTAGACAGAATTATTTTATAACGGTAACTAAGAAACTAATAGTCACTTGTAAATGTAGAATTAATTCTGTTCTCTATATGCAAAATGTATAACGTTTTATTAGTAAACAAAATATAGATTAAGTGACACCCACACAGTGAAAGGAGATTTAAAAGATAATACTAATGTTTCACCGCGAGGGACTCTCTTCTCAGTTGATATGCATGAGGACAATGTAAATAAACATCTAATGAATTATACAGATGTTGTTTCAATCGAGTTCCATACGACGATTGATCGATGACCTAGTGGTATTTGATCAACAATCGAAGCGCATTGTGGAACATGTACCTTTACGGGTGAAACAAAATATGACTTAATTTATGACAAAAACTAACTACAGTTTTCCATGTTTCGTAAAGTATCGGAAAATACTAATGTGAAAAGAAATACTAACCTCGATTTGAAGAACTAGCCCCATTTCTAAACGCAAGCACTATTCTAAATAACAGACGTACAATATTGAATCGTTCCATACAGCAGCTGACTACATATTTAATGCTAAATGGTACTATTTTCTCTTACGATACGTTGAAACACAGGCACTGGTATGAAACGCCTCAGTAGGTAGCTTACCTGCAAAGAGAGAAAATAACATTGAGTAAATGAAAACATATAGTACTAATTTATATCACTACAGGTAGGTTGTAACAGGTACGCTTTAAAACACTATTGAATATTAAATACGCAATATATGTCGATGATAAATAAGGTTCATTATGCAAATAGGTGCTAAAGAGGTGCATCTTGTAGGAAGAGTTGTCAAACAACTAGCAATACTAGTTTTAGGTACATGGTCAATTTCACTTTAACAAATAAAGCACATGTTAAAACAAATAATCGATTCCAATGTCAGCATATTTATGTAGGAAGTAAAAGAACAATTGGTTATTCATCATCACAAAACTTAACATACAAAAACATAGAACATGCAGAATTATTAACACAATTAAAGAACAACAAATGCAAGACACAAAGACAATGAATCACTCTGAAAAATATGAACCTTATTGAAAAGTTAACAAAGAAACAAAATTCAATTAACATACATCGTACAGTGCCAATAAAAATCAACCGACCACAAGAAAACGATTACACAACGAGGGATTTTCACCAAACCTACTTACGCATATCAAATCGATTCAGAAACATTCATTGAGGAAACAATGGCAATCGCAATAGCCAAGAACAATGAACGGAAGATCGGCATACATTCATTGATCATGTAACATCTGAATTTGATTTAAAGATATTTGCCGTTGGTTATGGTCCAGCTAGCTCATGAATTATTATTGTCTACGACCCATGGATTTGCGATGGAGCAATATGTTGCGATGCTGATATTTCATATGTTCTCAAGTGTTTAAGTCAATATTTTTTTACAGATGATACCAACTTCAAATGAGAAAACTTTTCCAAATCCAAACACAATTAAAACTTCGTTATGTAATCCTTAAATTTAAGCATACATGAGTCAGAAAAATAATTAGGTTACGGTCCCTAACTTCCTGGAACATCGCACAACTTTTGACAGCGCCTCAAACAAGCGTCTTAAAAACGCAAAAACAAAGGGATAATAAGTTTCTTCCGCTGATGTATATCTGGGATCGTCTGACAGACGGCTGCGCAACAGTGCTGAGATGGATGTAATTTAGGCCTTTCACGCCTATGGACGCAAAAGAACGTATGTTTTGGATATACAACGCCTTGTAAACACAAATTGGTTATTACCGACGAAAGATAGATAGACGTTGAAACGCAGGAAATGATGGATCTTTGACCCGAATCAGAAATAACTGCGGAGATAATATACGGATTTATGGAACTGATTGGTTTTGATTTGAGGTTGTCCATTTTTACACCACTTTATCTTACAATAAACAGTTCTGTCGTAATCCCCGTCTGACAAGTTGTAGCCAATAACAATGGTAATGATGATGGTCATGATGATGTTGGCACGTTTAAAACGGTAGTGCTTGATGATACTCGATCATTGAACAACGTAAGTGATCATAAATATCAGAATGCACGATTCGCCAGGCTATTTAACGGAGTTACAGTAAAATGATCGTCAATCATGCCTTGAGCCACAGCAAGACTTTTTGTGATCGAAATTATGAAAGCAAACTATGTATATCGATCGACGGCTACCATTGTTCGATGATTAATTTACTTGAGAATGCCTTGAATAAATTTAAATTATGGCCTGTTTATGGTCGTTTTTCTTTTTAGATTGAAGCGTGATGACGTTGCGAATATTTGACCTACTAGAGTATTTCAACTAAGTATAGAAGTTTCTCGACATCTTTTCAAAGCTTGCAAATTCTCGCATGCATCTTAATAGTGCGCGATGTTTATTCATATACTCCTTTGTATGCAAGCAGTACCATTTCCCTACTAATAAAATGAAGGCTTAGGTTACTTTACTGAACATCCCATACATCTCAGTAATAATATTGATGTAATTTAGTTGTGAAGGTTGCCATTGCACATTAAGATGCGCTAAGTACATAACGGCTTGAGAAAATTGCATAGTGGGCGGAAATTATATTAAATTCATCGTATAGCCCTATTGTGTGGGGCTGGTGTGTGCAGTGGCGCGGGCCGGGGGGGCGCGTTGTGGGGTGGGCGTCCCCATTCATGGCTAAGTCTGAATAGGGCCATAAACGCAAATTGCAGGACTGGCACAGAGGGCATTGTTGCACGCGTATTCAGAGCAGCGGTGTTGCGTGTAAGGGGGCCGTGTTGACGTGACGTCATGTCGCCTGCCTACGTCTGCTTGTTTTGTTGTTTCCGACATCAAAGTGTTGATGAGAAATGAATGAATGCGTGCAGATTTGTGTCACGCTTTTTCTGTGGGAAATATTTTTACGAGAGATGAGAAAACTGGGTTGGTAACGAGACAGAAAAGAGAGTGGATATTTAGAATTATTACGGTACTTGAACTAAGAGTAACGGTGACAAAGAATCCTGAACTCAAGTTTCTCTGCCACTATTGACCACAAAACAACACAGCCTTGCATCTATTGCTTTCAATAAGCGCCTGTTCTATGATCGGCTTCGAACCGCAAGTCCGTGAAATTAGGGCCAATAAACGCGGCCTGTTTTCGGGTTATCCCGTACGTCCGTTCAGCCGCAGTGCAGCCCACATCTGTGCGCATGCGCATTCTTCCGCGCGAAACGTCGGCGAATCGAAATTATCACAATTATTATTACCGACTTGCTTTTCTGTTCAATTGTGCATGCTTGCGAATTCTTATACGACGTTGGTGTATAATGGCGACTCATTTAGATTGCTCGTTGATCGATAACGTCCTATTGTTAAATCTGTCTAACGTTTTCAGGGATAGTCTCTTATCTGGTACACAATTTTTTTGTAGATAGGTACAAAAATTTTATATGGGAACTTTAAATCAGAACCTAAAACGATGACCATCCAATTAATCCTATGCAGCTTATTCTTAATCTTTTTTAACGTTTTTTTTGCTGCTTTTGATATTATATCGAAGCTATCCTTTGCTGGCAATAACAGTTTAATCAATAAGAAGATATGTTATTCACGTTATACGTGTTAACGTTTTACAGCAATAATTTAGCGTCATCACATCAAAGTGTGATCAAAGCGCGAGCCATTACGACATGATTACTTAACTGTAAATTTATGATATAAAGGAAATTGTAAGACATAAACAGTATAAACGGTTCTAAGGTAATCTTCCACAAATATTTTATAGGAAAATAAATGGAATTATGACCTTTGTATCAGATTTACATAGGAAATGGCGAACGTAATATGATCAAATTATATTTTCTAGTTTCCTTTTGATAATAATTAGAATCGCCCTTTTAGGAGATGAAACTGAGAAATAACGGGACACACGATTCAATTTAATATCGTTTCTATTACACCATTTACAGTCAAATAATCGAAAAAAAATACGAAAAAAATACTATTGGTAATTTTTACTAACGAAAAAAAAAAGAAATAAAGGGTATTTTTATTAAAGAAAAATTATAAATATTATAACTTTTCGTTAATAAAAAATATAATAATAATAGGGTAGAATACAAAAAAATATTTGACACGTATTTTTTCTTATTTTGATTAAACAAAAAATAACAAAGATATAGCCCATTAAAATTACGTGTGACGTCACCCCGTGCGAAAAAATGCAGACGTGACGTCACACGTAACTTTAATGGGCTATATCTTTGTCATTTTTGGTTTCATTTACAAATAAAAAAATACGTGTCCCTTATTTTTGAATAATCTAAAAGACGGACTAATTACATTTTTTACGGCAACTAGCCTATTGTCTTCAAGCCTCGCTCTAGGCTTTTAGTAAACTAGTGCGCTTCATCATCGACGAATGCATCTCTACTTACTTGTCATTTAAAAAAAAAGTTTTCCGATTCCAATTTTATGACGTCTGAAATGCGTGGGTGTTAATCGAATTACAATTATAAATTATCTACAATCGATAAAGTTTGATGCCGTAATAGTGTTTAGGCGAGTTTACCCGACTATCTCAAGCCTGCACGTGAGATACCCTCCAATTACGACCGCTCTTACCGACACGGTTCGTTTACTCGACTATTTAGAACTCGAATTCTAAGTGATTTGCCGCTATGCAACATCGAATAATCGATCATTGAATTGAGGTATAAAACTCGATTAAGATTTTTTAGGAATGTTTATTTATTTTACAATTACAGCTTCATACTTTTAAATGTCTATATAGTATTCATAGAACTATAATTAAGACAAAACACCTCTAATTAAAATTCCCACTAGGACCACCAGGCATGATGCGATGATGTGATGCGCCACCGGTATATGTATGGTGGACATTTTACCCACACACACAAAATGTTTTGGGAACGCATTCATTGTGTGTACAGCTTTGAGTGGTAATCTCTGCCGGAATCTATTTCCTGATAACCAACCTAGGAGTCTTTAAGACAAGAGTGAATAGGTTAATTCTAGGCAAGCGTGCTCCATCGTCGACCATCGCTTGCCATCAAGTAAGATAGCGGTCAAACGCAATCCTACCAATAAAAATGAAACTTACTAAACCATTTTAATTGAATTCATAAATCTATTTCAGCGTTTAAAATATTTAATACGTAATTTCATTAGATATAGAACACGAATCTATTAATTATTCGGAAGCGCCTCATTAAAATGCTCAGCAGCACCTATAATTAAAGTTTTAAAATTGCATGACTTGAAAGACAATTAAGTAGCCTCTTTTAACTGGTTTCCTGTCAATTAATTCTGACTAACAAAGTACATATTTGTTCCCTTATTCACTAACGAACAAAAGAATACTTCGAGTCATTGAAGGATACAATTGGTAATATTTCTTTCAACGAAGTTTTGTTTATACACTTAAACAACATTATTTTAGTACCTATAAGCGAAATTCGAAATATGTATCTAGTATTTTTATGTAAAGAATCTGTATACAAAATTATATATCTGTACGATGCAAAATCACGAAGTTATATGCTTGTTATGTTACCTGTAGCCTGATTCACGTAATCAAAACCGTAACGATATCGCAGCGATTTAGTCGTTTAGACCATTTCCGTATTCACATCCATCAATCGAGTTTGAACGACACCGATTTTAAAGTCGTTTAGTCGAAGAGTCTATTTAAAAAAAAAATCTGTATTACATTATCCTGGTAGAATACTTATTTATGTAACTGGAAATAAGTCGCCGATAGATCGTTTAGTTTCGAGCCAGTTGAGTTGTCGTTCTATCCAATCCCGATTAAAGAACACGTGAATACCGCTTTTGGATAGGACTTCGATCGAACGACTATAAATTTCAACGATATTTGGCTTGTTTGATTTTACGTGAATCAGGCTACTGATTGGCCGCACAAATACATGGTCACCGGGCCACCCGGGCGACTGAGGGGTTGTTTAACTCCCGCATCCATAGATGCGCTAGTGTCTAATATCCGCTATAACCTGCCGTAACCTGTGTTGTACTTAGTGTCGGTGGTATCCAACTTGTGACCTTTTTTAAACATTTTTTGAAAAAAAAAAAATACTGTGTAAAAATTATTAGAATCAATTCAGTTACTGATTCTGAACAAACTACATATATTTAGGTTTCACTTAAACTAAAAATAATGTTGTATGTACTTTCTTTTATATTTTTTTAAATTATATTTTCTATCATTTAACCTGTACACCTGCTATATTAATTACTGTCAAAGTTAACTATCGCTAGAGAGATTTTAGCCGAAATAATAGCTCGTAATGACGAAACCAATTTGAGAAGCAAATTGACTATCTACGATTAAGTGCTATCGAAAATTTATATTTGTTTATGAAAATTGTGTACAAATTGCAAAGATTAATTAGTTTGAGTATGTGTGTATGTGGGTTTATTTATTATAGAATCGGTTTTAATAACCCAATTGCTTCAAAAAATAAAAAAGTTGGTTCGTATTTTATTTATGGAGGCCATATTTTTTTATGTCAGCCTTTGCCGTTTCACTCTCGATATCAAATGAGCCTTACCTACCCACTTACATAAAAAGTATATTCCTTGAGAAAAAAAGCCAGCAGTTTTTTGATATTCACATTGAAGACTACTAAGTTATGTATAAAGCAGGAATTGCGGCTACATCCATCGCTGGGTAACGTTCTTGGCAGGGATCCAACTTGACAGAAACAGGCACCAAATTGCGGAACACATCAAAGATTTAGATCACAACTCGTTCGTAATATTGACACATCAGTTGCTAATATAAACCCGTACATTTTCTTTTTATTGTACCTTTAGTGTATTGAAAGAAAGAAAGAAAAGAAAAGAGAGAAATAAATAAAGAGAAAAAGAAAAGAAAGATTGAAAAATATTTTATGTGATACGCATGGATACACACAAGGCGAAAATATTTGAGTGTATGTGTTGTGTATGTTTGTTACTTCTTCATGCTCGAAAAGCTAAACGGCTTTAGGTAAAATTTGTCACACTGGTGGATAATTAAGAAAAAATCTGATTCCGAAATTAAATACATATTCGAAATCAGAAAAACTCACATTCCATAATATATTTAACTCAATTTCGAAAAAATTCTAGTTATGCACTTTTTTAATAACAACTATCTCTTGCCCACGTACTTAAAGTATAGCCTATGTCACTCAGAAATAAAGCATCGGTGAAAAAAATTTAGCAATTGAAACACTACCCAGATTTTACCTCCTTCTTCTTCTTCTTCTTCCTGCCCTTGTCTCGTTTTATTTGGGGTCGGCGCAACACGTTTTTTTCTTCCATTCTGTCCTGTCACTAGTCACGCTATCACTAACTCCCTTTTCTTTCATTCAGATTTTACCTCCTAAAAATATTTAGCGTAATGTGTAGATGACAGAGTTTTGTCCTGGAATAGCACATAGCATACCATTTAACCGGTAGTGGTATTTTTAAAATTTTTATGTTACCTTGAGATAATTTTCTACTTTCATGCAAGCAAAGCCGCTAACAGCAGCTAGTACAGTTACATTAAACAAACATAACTCTTCATCATTCATCTCAATAACCAAGTTATTCGAGAAAGTACATTAAAAATGAAACTTCAGCATTCCATCGACAATCGGTGACGAAGCAAATACTCTTGATAGAGTGGCTACTTATAATATTGTACAATACGTGTAATATCTTCTTTTCTATACACTTCCATCTCGAGTGAAAGTTTATAAGTTTATAACTTTGTATAAGTAGTGTGACATTGCATATTTTATTATGCTTTTTTGCTATCAATCTTTGTATAAGTCACTGTATTTTATCCAATACTGTATATAGTATTGGATAAAAGTTTTTTTCTATCTTTTTTTCCAACATTTCGCTTTTTTTTTCTGCAAGGGTTTTATGCAAGTTGATCTTGTGGGACTCTTTGAAAACACCAAGTTCATTGCAGTTCTAAATGTTATTTTACATATTTACAAGTTTCTAACAGCAGCTTCTCCCGTGGGACATTAAAGATCGTTTTTTAATTAAAGACGATAATTTGACAAGTGCAAATGCCAAATTCTAGAAATATGTTGCCAGATTTGTAATAAAAGTGGTGTCCCCGAATTCGATTTTTCATACCGGTTTATTTTAACAATAGAACCTTTATGGAAAATTGGACAAAGATAATGTAGTGTTTATTTATAGTAGAGTCTAATATGAATTGAAAACTAAATAATAAAAATATCTCCATATGTTTTAACACTCGGCCTTTTACTTAGGCTATAGAACTTACGAAGCGGTGTTCACTTATGTCTGTGTTCTGTAGAATACTAATATGTAAAAAATAATGCACATTTCACGACGCGTTTTACGGTCGCGGTGTTCGCGGTTGGCGCAATGGCGAGGAACTTGTAGAATCGCGTGAGCTGCGGTCACCCGCAGCTTACGAGTGCGTAAAAAACCCGCACGATGATGCAGATCTGCACTCCTGCAAGTACGCGAGTAGGTGCGTTGACACGCAACATGCAGCGTGTTGCGTGGCAGTATGATAATCAGATGCAACGCCGGGGCCAAAGACCGCTGCCGCGACAGGCCGCGGCATGGCGGACAGAGCTCCGGCGGTATCTCATGGTGAAATGGCGCCAGCGACTATCGCAACACAGTGCTGGGCAGGCCACAATTATGATGTTTGTTTATGAATTATTATTATTATTTAATTTCTTCCATTGCTAATCTTTATTCTATTCTTTTCTTTTTCACTTCCATTTAATTGTAACACAAGATATATATATATATATATATGTATATATTTATATATGTATATATGTACTTGCATATTATTATTATTTTTTTTCCCTTAATTAATTTGTCCCTTGATTTATATTGCTTGAAGTACACCGCAGACTGGGGGTAGTCTTTTTAGTTTAAGTTCTTATATTCCATCCCTAGGTTGTCTGGAAGACATCGCTATCAGCGATAAGACCGCCACCGTGCACATAGGTTTAAGTTTCTGTGAAATTGTTACTATTTTGGTGTACAATAAAGTTTATTCTATTCTATTCTAATTATGACGGTAAGTCCCCTCTTTGAGGCGTGGCTGGAAAAACCTCACGGCGTCCTCACCTTACGCATGACGCAGGTTCTCACCGGACATGGTAAGTTCGGGAGATTCCTGAACCGGATTCGTGCGGAACGCCCGGAGGAGACGGAGAGTAGAGGTTTGCCCCGCTTGGGCGTAGCATCGCCGTGCCCTCGTAGGGGTTATCGGCGCGGCGATCTCTCGTGCCGGGCCTTGGTACAGGCCATGGTCCAGAGCGAGGAGGAGTGGCAGGCGGTCGCCAACTTCTGCGAGACAGTAATGCTAGTAAAGGAGGAGGCCGACTGTATCAGGCAACGGTGCTCACAGCGCCCCAGCCGCCGCCGGGATTCCGATCCCGATTTCCAGCCACCGTAGGCGCGGGCTTGCGGACGGCGAGCAATGGGTAGCTCGCTGTCCGGCCGTCCGGTAACTGTCCGGACCAAGCCCAAGTCGTCGACGGCGCGCACTGTTCCCGCGCGCCTCAAGGAGTTGTCAGCAACAGCAGGGGCCCAGCTGGGTCCATCGGGTTTTTTGGTAAGTGTCGGTTGCGGTACCTAACTATTTATTAAATTGAAAAAACATGCAACATTGGAATTGTCAAATCGTAGTCTTTAATTAAAAAACGGACCATAGGAATATATAGCTTATATCATTCCAAGATAGTGCAGCTACATATTAGTGAAATACTTCTCAAAATCGGTTCTGTAGTTTCAGAGATTACGTCCTATATATGTACAAACTTATCTTTACCTGTTTATTGTATTACCTGCTACATGTAGATTTAAGTTTTAATTTAAAATAGAAATAATCACCGGCCTCATGTACTATAAACTTATAAAAAAATACGTGTAAAACTGTTATTTCTAACCTATTTGCCAAATAAATATCATTGTTCAATTTATTGTAGATATTACTAGCAACAATTTTCTCGATATCAACCCACACTCTACATTCCCCGCTCTAAGTTTAACTCAAAATGATAACGTTAGCAACATTTTATTACCACTAAGATCTAACCAGTACCATACTCACTAACTTCACGAATGTATTAACCTTAAAACATAGGTGTTTTAATGACTGCATTGCGCATATTTTAATGTTTTCCGAGATACGTTCCGGTTTCTTGGTCCTATTTTCATAGACTCCAACAGTACGCATGCGATAGAAAACTTAAGTATACATATGTATATATGTATGTAGGAGAAGTAGGGTTGCTAGGCCTTGAAACCGAAAACCGGACAGACTATGTATTTAGCCGGACATTTGGTCAAAAAGGTCGACGTGTTTTTTTTAAGACTTTTTAATAGCAATAAAATGCATAAAATCTTTTTAAATTCTAAAAAAAAAACAATAAAATAATTGCTAGACTAATTGCATGTCCGCTCTGATTGTGCTAGCGAGACAAGATAAGGCAGAACTCAAGTGACAATTCTAAACAAAATGGTCAATTTAAAAAAAAACTAACAAAAGCCGGACGGGTCCGACTCTAATTTGAACAGATATCTACGCAACTAAAAAGCCTCACCGTGTCCGGTTTTATACGGACGCCTGGCAACCCTAAGTGGAAGGTGTAGAAAATAGAAACTAGTGATGTTCCTAAACTATTCGCATATCGACGGAGCAAATAGAGCGTCAAGAAAGTCTCACATCGAACGCACATAGTTTTATATCTAGACTAATATTTCTAGTTATGATTGACCTCTAGTGATCATGGGAACGTATGATCGTGAGAGTTCATCGTGGGGCTGGAATCCGGTTCACAGACCGCGAAAAAAAAAGCTAGCTATAAACAGTGAATTTCACATAATGGTAATGAATAAAAAAGTTGTGTCTACTTGCAAGTGCAAGTTTTAAACGGTATCCCTCACAATTTGTGCAAACATAGGTCACAAGTTGACAGATATTGCGTTTATCGGTGACCTAAATGTGACAGAGCCATAGTGTTTTATTGATGAAATTGTAACAGCACAATGGGATTGACATCGTCACACTCATAGTATCAACATTCCTTTAAAAAAAAAGTGAACACAGAAAAATACAATGAGCGGTCAAATAGTATGATCCATCTTCACAGCGACCTGACCCCACTTGCCAGACAAATTGGTAATTAAAGTTTATGTTTATTAGATGACCCATCCACTTAATGTTATTTGCAACGGTACTCATCCTGTCTATTATTTATTTAAATTTTACGAGTATATACTATAGTGGTGTAATCAAGTAAATAAACAATATTTGAAATAGAATAAAGCATCAGTAAGATTACTAAAATACATTATAAAGTGTATGCTAAAATAATAAACCAAAAAAAACTATGATAAATATCAAAATATTTTATGGCGAAGACCAAACTAATCTGAAAGAACTTTAAGTAGCAGTTCCAAATTTTACGCCTCTCAGTTTTTTCCCGTCCTCACAAAACTCAAGACAACTAGCCGAAGAACCATAAGAAGCATTCCTACACACCCACTACTTCATTACACTGATTGACTGATATCATTACAAGTCAACACCGCACAACACGAAACAAATTCGCATCTAACCACATAACAAATGAGATAAATGTACAATCTAATATCTATGCTCACGATCAATCAATGAATGTCCGTGTAATTTCAACGGTCATTCATCACAAATAGCTCGTTTAGTCAAGACTGATTGCTAACTAGCTACTGATCTAGAGAAATTAGCTCACCGAGTGTCAATTACACATGATATCTAGTTTCGTTGCGGGATAGCTATCGCGTATCAATGAAAGGGAAACGCTATTGTTTGGCTTCAACGGTAGTTATACCGCAAAATATGCCCATTGTAACGGTATGCCATGCTAGTTGTCGCACAACACTATTAATTGAGCTTTCGGTTTGGAGTTAATAATAATAATAATCTACACTAATATTATAAAGAGGTAAAGTTTGTTTTTTTTTGTTTGCAGGAGATAGTCTCTGAAAGTACTGGTCCAATTGCTAAACTTTTTTGACCAATAGAAAGCTGCTTTATTCCTGTGTCTCATAGGCTATATTTTAGGTACGCGTGCGAAGCAGCGGGCAAAACCTAGTATATAATAATTGCCATTTATTTTCTCTTCACAAAGCTGACTTAAAGTTAATGTTTGCAAGAAAATGTCTCAGCAGTATTCCATCTTTGTGAAAGACTGGTGCCTGATATTAGGTTTTTGGAAATAAAACCTGTGTTATACATCACCAAGCCACAGCAGAAGCAGGTTTCACTGCTAGAATAAGCTATTACAGAGTTACCGTGCAAGGGTCGAAATTGATCAATAAGAGACGACTGGCCTGATGGTCTAGTGGTTAGTGGCCCAGACTGCTATGCGGAGTTTTTGGTCGATTCCCACCCAGGACGATCATTTGTTCTGTGTCTGGATGTAATTTATCTATAATATGTATGTATTTAGAATTATATAAGTAAGTTTATCAGTTGTCTAGTACTCAAAATACAAGCTCTGCTTAGCTTGGGATTAGACGGCGTTGTGTGATAGTTGTGAATAAAAAAAATTGTAAACTAGGTAAGACTTACGCAAAGCTAGAGACTTTGCGTGATTGTTTGAATGAGTCACCGCGACCCTTTAACGGAAAGGGCAACTGAAGGGTGGGTTCACTAGTGTGACCTCTCGCTCCACTCAAATCAGGAAAAGTGTATCTTTATTTTTTGAATGAGAAAGCACTTAATTGACATGACAGAAAACGTTAGCCTAAAATATATACAAGATACAGGTTCCAACATTTTTTTTTTTATTGTTGTAAAAATACTTATCCATTTGGACAGTTGGAAAAAAAAAGAAAATCAAAGTATCAAAAATATAAAAGAAAGTTATCCCTCAAAATGAAAAGGGATGTGGACTTGGCGACGCCGAAGATGAGTTGCGCCGAAAGGGTCAACTATTGGACCTTATATATATATATTTACACATAAAAATAAGGTCCAATAGTTGACCCCTTAGGGTATCCCCTTCGTCTGGAGAAAACGGAGGACTACATATACAGAAAGAAAACACCCGCCACCTCTGTACAATGTTTCTTACTAATGTAGTTAGAACTAGTTTTCACTGAAGTCACTCAAAACTAGTTTCACTAATTATAAGTGACTGTAACATGAATACGGGTCTTCATACTCGCTATGTCTATTGATATTAGACATTCGATATGAGTCGCACGTCTGGTTCCGGTTATCCACGGCAAATATTAGGCACGAGAATATGTCGTATCGAGTGGAATATTTGAGCATACATTTCTACATACAATCTTAAGTATTTGTCATTCAACTTCAAGTGGTTTTTTCGCAAATAATTGTCAGTTTATTTACTGTGAACCGATTAATAAAAGTTTTATGATTTTAACCGACTTCAAAAAGAAAGAGGTTCTATCTTTGACTGTATGTACCTATATATTTTTTAAGTCCAAAATTCAATTCTCATATAGAAAGATGGCTGCAAGATTGTTCAAAAGAGTTATAGCGATCCTGGATTCCAAAGGACAACTCAAGGAACAGGTGGGTTTTAATCCATCGTTATATTTGACACTCCCTCTCTTTCCACCCAGAGCGGGAGAAGTTAGGCATTTGATGATTTCCCACATTAAAAAAAGAAGGTATCAACATTTACTAATAAATAACTGGATAGATCCCCTCTCCAATAGAGAGAGGAGGCCTGAGTCCCAGCAATAGGAACATTGAAAGGCTGATAATACTTATGCTAGATAGATCCTACTAATATTATAAACAGAAAAGTTTGTATGTATGGATTTGTGGATGCTTGGTACTCCTTTACGCAAAAACTATGAATGGATTTCGATGAAACTTGGTACACAAGTAGACCATGTCCTCGTGATCCTTTTTATCAAAGAAGTATATTCTTTTAGGATAATTTTCTATAATCATACAGGCGAAACCACTGGCAGCAGCTAGTTATATAATGTATGTATGTAAAAGTTGAAGATACTTTATTGTATAAAATATCGCTATATCTACTACAATGGCGGTATCATTATCGTTTAGGAACATTAATTAGCTATATTTTCTTCGTTCAAATAGAAAAGAATCGAAACACTTTCTAATAATAGCCAACTAATAGTTATTTACTGAATCTTTTACCGTCCATTTAGTAAGCAAAGCACGCGATGTGGAGTGCCCTCTACAAATTACTTCACACATTATACAATTTGTGTTAGGCGCCGTTTTGTTAGCAAATTATCAGTTAAACTCACTTTTGTAGTGGCGCCGCTTTTAAGGACGCTACTTAAAGACTTTTCGTTTCTAGACTACTACTTTACTTTGTACTTTTTGTTACCATGGATACTTTTATTTGTTGCTTTAATAGGGACGGCCCTTTATAAATTACCTACTTCTCACATTACACAATTTATGTTCGGCACCGTTTTGTTAGCTAATTATCAGTTAAACTCACTTATTGAAGTGGTACCACTTGTAAGGAAAACTTTTCGTTTCTAGGCTACTACTACCGTCAAAGTATTATTATTCACTTTCACTTTCAGGATTCTCACTTGTAGCAAAGGGTGTTTTTTTTATGTGAGAAATCATCCAATGACTTTTTCCACTATAAAGCGGAGCGTGAGGGCTTATCAGACTTGTACTGACTAAAGCAACTCCTATGTTCCTTCTCTGCCTTCGTTTCAGGGCTCCGAGGTTCTCTTTTATTTGTTTATTTAATGCTTTATGCACACAAAACTACAGAGGCGGACTTAGTGCCTTAGGCATTTTTTACCTTTGGGTGATGCAGAGAAAAATAGTTGACTATTGAAAAATAAGCATAGAAAATTTATCGTAGAATATAACAATATCTATTACTAAACCGATAAAAGATGCCGAGATTCCTACACTTAAAAATAAATCAGCTATTTACGGAAGACTTTATATTATAAAACAAAAAAAAAAAAACAGTTAATGGCTTCGAATTCGGAAGGGTCGTGGCATGCGGCATGGTAATCTAAAAGTAGACAAAGTTTATGTGCAGTATAGAAAAAAGATGGATATAACAACCAGTATCTAAGCTAATATTTTAAGAGTGCCCACATACAACCGCTCTTACGCGATTATGACGTTTTCATATTTTGAAAATACAGATAACTTGTAGATGTTACTCGTAACTAGGTAAGAAACCTTGACATTTAATGAAGATTCTGAATGACGAATTTTATTGACGAGTTTAAAAAAAAAATACGTATTTCCTGGAACAAGTTTTGTGAAATGTTCGAGTGAGTGACAGAAGTTACCGAATGCCAACCGAGCGTTCAGGCGTTGCTTCTTTATCAACCATCGCGTTGGATTACATTGAATGGTACATCAAGTTTTGTAGCCATGATCACGTTAACGATAGACGGATCGGAAAGGGAAGAAATAAATCCAAATAACATGAAACATACACAAAACAAAAGGTACATCAATTCAAATCCAAAAGCATTGTACTTTAAACGGCCATTGATTATTCGATGATCCGTAAAATTAATGTTGATAACATTTTAAATTGTTTCCGAGATATTTGCAAACAATGCCTTTTAAGGTTCGAAGCAAACGGGCCACCGACCACAGTCACCGGTGACTGTCGCGCGCTACCGCCACATTTATCATAGTGTGTCCAGACCTGGCAAATGCGCCGCTCGCAGTTCACAAGCAGCTCGCGAGCGGTGCATTCATCAGATCTGGACACACTATTACAATGTCAGAAGCGACCGACAGCCACTGGGGTGTTCGGAAGCCGCCACATTTTATAACACACTCTCTACTGCGCATCGTTATGGTTCGACACGGAAAGGTTCCATTGAGGCGTCTTGCTCCATGGTGACGTGTGCGCTACGTAAAACGTCTAACGGACAGCTACCCGTAGCGACCACAAGTGGCGACTCGCGGTCAATGTTGTAGCGAGTGGCCGCTACGGGCTACACATGTGCGGTGCGTCTATATAAAATATAAATATGAAAAAGTGTGTTAAGGGCCAAGCGCCCGAAAAGTGCCATAAAACAGTGATTTTCTGAGGCCTAACTCCTCCGTAACGGCTAGGTCAATTGGTTTGAAAAAAATATATGTTTATTATAGATTCATGAACAATAATATCAACATTTGATTTTTTCGTGCAATTAATACTTTTGTCAAAAAAAAATATTTAGCAATTTCGCAACTTTTCGCAACTTTTCCCTACTCCTTCGAAACGGCTTGGACCTTTAGAAACATTTTTACACATAAAAATTGGTGGTTAAATATTCTTCAAAGTGAACATTGCGTATGTAAATCAATCAATATCTCGCAGAGAAAATGGATTTAAAGCGCTTTCCGGGCGCTGCTGGCCGCAAATAAATGCACAGATTTGCGTACTGCCGCCTAGGCGAGTGCGAGAGTTGCGTTCACATAATTTCGGTCAGATGGTTCAAGGGACTATACGACTTAAGTCGCTGTCGCTAGCCGCCGGTGACTGTAGTCGGTACCGGGGTGGCCCGTTTGCCCCGAGCCTAAAAGGAGGGACATCCTAAAACAATTGAAGGTCGGGGACCATGTATCAATGAATGGAACCAAACCAAACGATCACACAAGTTATTTTAGTTACACGAAAACTGTAGGCAACTATCATATCTATTTAAAACAGTAATAGAGGCGATAACGGAATCAAGAAATCTGAATGATTGGAACGCGATGTTGTCATATCCGTTACAGAAGCTATGGACCGTAGCTAAGAAGTTATTGAATCTATACTTAATACATATTATAAATAGAACAAAAGTTTGTAAACTCTGTTTGTATGTTTTAACTGAATTTTTTCAGTAGGTATAGAGATAGATTGCATCTTGGAGGAAGACATATAATATATTTTATAAAGATAGTAGATACGTTCTCTTGGAATGATTTCCAATTAACTAAAATATGATGCATTTTTAAAAGTCATAGGTCTTTTAAAAATTCGTCAGATTTTCATACAAAAATAAAAATATTCAAATTGAACGTTCTAAATATTACGAAGTCTATGCGAAGCAAGCGGACGGGAGCGGCATCGAGCGACGGGGGAACATGATGCGCTTGCGTCGCGTCACACACATGTGGGTATAGCAGAATACAGAGATGAAATGTGTTAGATAGAACAACGAAATCATGAAGGTTTGTTTTTGGTAAATGAATTATGTTTTGCAAAGTCATAGAACAAAAGTGGTTGTTTACGATGTTAGTAATACAGTCCTGCAAGGTTGTTAGTGTCATCGCCGTGCCCTCGTGGGGGCGATCGGCGGCGGAGACCTCTCGCGCCGGGCCTTGGTTGAGGCCATGGTCCGGAGCGAGGAGGAGTGGCAGGCGGTCGCCGACTTCTGCGAAGCAGTAATGCTCGCAAAGGAGGAGACCGAACGCATCAGGCAACGGCGTTATCGCCGCCGCCGCCGCCGGGATTCTGATCCCGATTTCCGGCCAACGTAGGCGCGGGCTTGCGGACAGTGAGCAATGGGTAGCTCACTGTCCGGCCGTCCGGTAACTGTCCGGACCAAGCCCAAGTCGTCGACGGCGCGCACTGTTCCCGCGCGCCTCAAGGAGTTGTCAGCAACAGCAGGGACCCAGCCGGGTCGAAGCCTACTGGGGCCAGGGTTATCCGAAAGGGCGCTCGAGCCCCGGTATGAAGGCTAGAAGCAACGGGGTGGGTCTTTTAGTCAGTAAGAGTCTGACACTATCTCCTGCTCCGCCCAAGGGCGGGGGATGTCAATGCATGATTTTTCCCACCATAAAAAAAAAGGTTATTAGTGTTTTACAAATGACCCTGTATAGGTCATAAGTCATGCGGGAATCGAATCCGCCACTCGTAGAGCAGCAGCCAATTACTTAACCACTGTGCCGACCGTGACGTCATTATAACATAAGTGCAGGTTACGAGATTAAACATGTATGTTCATGTAGCTAATATACAAGTAATTTCATATAATATTAACGACTAATCGCTTAATATTAGTAAGACAAGAAATTATAGTAATAAGATTTAATACGCTAGAGGAGAAAGCAGAGTACATCATAATTATTATTACAGATGTTAAATTATATTTGGCAACTATTCGTTAACTTTGCAGATGTTACCTGATCTCAAATCGTAATTTTATAGGTCAAAATAAAATTAATCAACCGAACTTAATCATAATGTATATATACCCGACCAGTCCTTTCTTTTTTATCCTTATTTTTCAAACTGCCCTACACTAGGAATAACTATTCTGTATCATGGGTGCCTTCACAAACACGGAAACTCACACACACAAGACACCACACACCAGGTTCGAAGCCTACAGGGCCGGGGCTAAGGGTCTGCTTCTAAAAGAAACGCTCGGCCCTGGTATGAATAGCAACGAAATAACAGGAGTTGGTTTTTAGTCAGTAAGAGTCCTGACACACTCTCCCGTCCTAGAGCGGGGGATGTCATTGAATGATTTTCCCGAAAAAAAAACCCAGACCCGGAAAACTTATCTGTAGACCATACAAATATTTATCGATGCGGGAATCAAACCCGCGACCCACAGCGCAACAGCCAATCGTTCAACCACTACACTAGACATGCCGTCATCGTGTCGGTAAAGTTTCATCAATAATATTGGCCTTCTCTAAGATAAATTGTCATCAAAACACGGAAGCATGAAAAACTAAACAATAGTTCTATAATTGTGAAATAATCCCATAAATTCTGACTCATTGCTACGATCAAATAATTACAGCAATCAAAATTACATCGTTTGTACGAAAACAGCGAGTTCAATACTTAGTAAATTGTTTAATCGCCTGCAATTGAACAATGACAGTTAAGACTTCCTTAAAATCATGATACAGATCGCCTTCTTAGAACCGTGAGTAATTCTGGTGACTAACTATTAAAATGAAGGCTTTGTTTAGATGAAAAAACCGACCATTTACGTGTCGGACCAAAAGCAGTGAAGGGTTCCGTGAGCTAAAAATTTTATGGTTGGAATTAAAAAAAAAATCACCAAGACACCAAATTACAACAAAAACCTACGTCTGATTTAAAAGAAACGTCTCTTAGTTATTTGATACATTTTATTTTGTTCAACAATCTGATCCGATTCGATTATTTTTTTTTCGTTTTTTTTACAAACCTTACTAAAAACGCTTCATTACAGTAGTTTGATTGATCCCTCAGTAACATCACACAAATGTTTGTTTTTTTTATTCAGTGGGTAAAAATCATTCAAATGACATCCACCGGGCGGAGCGGGAGATAGTGTCAGACTTTTACTGACTAAGAAACCCACCCCGTTCCTTCGTTGCCTTTCATACCGGGGCCAAGCCTTCCTTTCAGAAGCAGACCCTTGGCCCCCAGTAGGCTTCGACCCTACTGACCTTAAGGTTGCTGACAACTCTTTGAAGCGCGCAGGAACAGTACCTACGCGCCGTCGACTTGGGCTCGGTCCGGACGGTTACCGGACAGTCGAACAGCAAAATACCCAATGCTCGCCGTCCGCAAGCCGCAGCCAGTATGTAAGTGTGTGTATATTTGTTACACTTGCAGCTATATCTTCAAAGAGGAGATGGGCTATTTTTATCTAGATAGTAGTCCCTTGAGATAATTTTCTTCTTTCACACGGGCGACACCCGTTAACAAAAGCAAATGAATAAAGTTAAATATATAAACATGAGGAGTGCCACCTCTTAGGTAGGTAATTAATTTATTGTAATTTTTTTGTTTACGGAACCCTAAAACTTAAATTCGTGTCACAAGTAACTGTAACACAAAGATAATGACCCCTAAGTGTCCGCTCTTTCAAAATATTATGAAAGTAAGTAGGCAGGCGACCGGTCCCGCTTTCATCTCAAGATCATCTTAATCGTTGAGATCACATTTTTCATCGTTCAAAGGAGCTTTTAGTTCTAAATATTTATCTTTTGAACTATCTTTTTTTATTTTTAATGTTAAAAGTAGCATTGTTTGTAGCTTACAATTTATCATAGCTTACGAATTTCCGGGACAGTGAAACAGTCTATCAAACCCGCAGACTATTATATTTTAGGTGTCTTCAAGGCAAGAGTGAATAGGCTCTTAATAAACTAGTGCGCCTCACCGTCAACGATTGCATCACTGCTTACCATCAGGTGAGATCGCAGTCAAGCACTATTAGTTTTTATCATTTAAAAAAAAAACAAAGACAGACGCGATATACAGAAGCGACGATTTCTTTTTTTTAGTTTGGAAATCATCCAATGCCTTCTCTCGCTCTAGGGCGGAGTGTCAGACATTTACTGACGTAAATCCACTCCTATGTTCCTTCTTTGCCTTCGTTCCAGGGTCCCGGGGTTCTCTTTCGCACAACCCATGGCGTCAGTACGCTTCGACCATGCTGGGCCCCGACACAGTTTGCGGACATTTCCCGGAATGCCGGACGGCGAGCTACCCATTTCTCGCCATCCACAAGTTCACGTCTAGTGTAGGTGAAAATAGACAACTATAACAATATCCATGAAAGGCAGTTATCGCGCCTACCTGTAGAAGCCTGAAAATAGCTAACGTTTACGAAAACTATAATTAACGACGTAAATGCCCTTTAAACTTCAACAGAAACTAAAGTTGAAACGAACCGTTTATAAACTTTAAGTTATATCAGCAAGAAAACTTAACCAACGTTTACGTTGTTAACTATTTGTGACATCGCACGTCAGTAGCTACTCCTGTTCCTATCTAGTTAATCTACGTTTCGTTTTACTTTCATTTTAGTGCTACCTACCTCAACTCGTACAAAAAACCAGTTTTAAATGAAAAACATGTTTCATAACAAGCTTTATTCGGCGGTAAGTATAGTAGGTACTCATAAACCACCTACTGGGCCCTAATAAGTACTTCGAGGAAAAAAAATCCATCGATTTGAAAAGAAAATCGGTTCGAGTGTTTTCTATTTTGTATACTTATTTTCCTATTACTATTACCTACACAAGGTTTCTACAACTCAATTTTTTTTCCAACTTTCTTTTCACTGGTGTCCTGAAAGAGATGTCTATAGAAATAAGCATCATCTTCATGCCTGTTTTCCTGTTTCCTTCTTCTTATTTTTTATTTTATGTATGTACATAAATAATAGAACAAGTACTCATTAAGAACATTCCAAAAAGCTCAAAGACGGTGAAGTTATCTTTTTGCACTCGGTATTTCACATGGGCAATATCCGACACCATCATCAGACCTGCTCTTTGGTATCATTTAATGCATTGTCATCTAAGTTACATAGGTATACCAAATTCTAGCTCAATCGGTTTGCGAAAACATAAAGACATGCAAACATTGCAAATTAAATAAAAAAATTGTAATAATAAATTATCTCTGTCATTTTCAGTGATGCAATCGTTAAGGGTAAAACGCACTAGTTTATGAGCCTATTCACTATAACATTAAAGAAACCTAAATTATAATCGACCGGGAAGACCGCAGCAGACAAATTGTTCTCCCAGTCCTTCTATGTATTTGAAAAGCTATAAACCACACATTTTCTCTAATGAAACTTCTGCATTTCACCGTATTATTGCACTATAACTGTTAGTGATGTACGTGACAGATGCGGACATAACTCTCAGCGGTAATAAACCCTATCTGGATGTAGATCATCGCGCACCTGTAAATTTAGACGTAGCATGCGCACGCGCACGCTTCACTCACGACTCCAACGCCATCCCGTTAAAGAACGTCACACACGCTTTGCTGTGAAAGAGTATATTATAGCACGAGTGTGGGTAAAACCTCTAAATTAACAGATGCCTACGATCAATAGGAATATAATAGAATAATAAATATGATGAGTGATGAGTTCATAATTTTATTCTGGCATTTGAAATACGAAAATATACACGGAACGTGTTTGTCAATATTTAGAGTTGGATATAAGCATAAGAAATTTCTATCTCCCGCTCCGCCCAAGAGCGGGGGATGTCATTGGATGATTTTTCCCACCATAAAAAACAAAAAAGTCAGGTAGGTAAATTCAATAGGAAAAAAAAACCAGCCAAAGGTGCAAAGGTTTCTGTACCGTCCACATAGCAAAACGCCAAACCGTACGAGAAACGTGATTATTTTGATGCCCCACTTTGATGCGAAATCTTAGCACGGGTCCCGTTTTTACTATTTGGATACGGAATCCTAAAAAAATATTTAATTACAGTCAATTAACCTTTCGTATGCCGTAATTAGAGACACAAAAAGTTATTGTGTCTCGCGTGGATCCACGTTCCGGACACACAAAGGGTTAAAAACAAAACTTTTTACAAAAATAATAACCGACTTCACTAAAAAAAAAACACTAATACAATCAAAACAAAGAATGCGGTGTTTCTCGGTATTGTTTGTTTCTTATTTAATACAGACTTCCGAAATTAAAGTTAATTTGATCATTTCATTGTGAGAGGTACCTAACCAACATAAAAAAAAATACAGCCGAATTAAGAACCTCCTACTTTTTTGGAACGCTGCTGTGTATGACAGGCTTTAGTCCCATTTACACAGCACCAATTTACTATCTCCGAGATTTTTTGGGATATATTCTATTCTAATGTTGACTGTTGACACTTTCGCAGCAGTCGGCGCGTGAGCAAGTTTGCCGACAACTTCAACCGGTAGAATGTTTGTCTTCCTCACTATTCGTCTCGTCAATGGCAAATGAGCTGTTGACTGAACGAAAGAATTTTAAATGCAAACAAGAATTTACCTCTTTCCCTTAAATTAGGTCTTATTATGTTTATTCATCGTTGAATAAATTTTATACGGAGAATTTCAACGTTTGCTTTAACTAGTTTATACTAATACTAGTTTTTGGCACTCAGGAATAAAGCAGCTTTCTATCGGTGAAACAATTTTTGCAATCAGACCAGAACTTTCAGAGATTACCTCCTTATAACCAAAAAACAAACTATCTCTTTATAATATTAGTAAACTCTAGACTTGAGGCCCGGCACACGTTGTCTTGCCTGAAACTGGCACGTTGTCGTATTTTCAAACCATCGAGAGATCCATTTAAATATATGCACAAAATTGCTTTCAAATCGGTCAAGCCTTATAAGAGGAGTTAGGTGCCAAGCACACGTACAGAAAAAATATATAAGGATTATAATGCTGAAGAGTTTGGTTTGTTTCAACGCTCTAATCTTAGAAACTACTTGTTCGAATTTTTAACCACTCCTTTACTTACTTATTTACATATTGAGTTTTACTTCAACAACAAACTCTCTGATAGTAGGTACATTCATTCTACTCGTAACAATCCCTCATACAGCTAACATTATAATCTTTTTCATGCCGCACTGCTCATCCACATTAGGCATCTTACAGACTCAATGACCTGTGAAACGAGATCTCGTTGCACCATAAACTCTAAACCCGCGATAATCCGCATCAGTGTGAATTGTACTTTATATCGATACTGAAGCATTAAATCATCGACCCACTGGAACAACTGAGCCCTTTGATATTTTATATCTCAACATCTTTATTGTCCCACATAAATCTTTGAAGAGCTCTGATTGGTTCGTAGATAAAAATGAATCTGCTGTCATTTGTGTTGGTGTAGTGAAACAATTTATGATTAATGTAAACACCACACTTTCTATCAAGCGCGGCATGTTTATATAATTGTTATTTATGTGGCTTATAAATTATATAATGTAGTCAATTATTTTTACAATCAAGATTAATTTCATCTTGTTATTTGTATAAAATTGAAGGCAAATTGCCAGTTAAGATTGAGAGATTTGGATAAGTAAACGATATCACTATAATTTTAACTAGGCCATTAAAACACACAGTACGTGGAAAGTTATAAAGACATTTCTACAAAATGAGTCACAATTTCTACTTCAACGCGGGACATCAAAACAAAAAGTGAGTCTTAATGACAACGAACATCAAATAGTAACAAAGACACAGTGACAACAATGAGCGCAAGATTAACATCTATACCACACAAGATAATTATAAAAAACTATTATAAATTGAAAGTGAATAAGCCGCAAATTGAAATGCTTTGTGTAAAATAAAATGGATGCCATTTCACGCTTTTACAATTCGCAGTCATCAGTTGTAGACCGTTCATTTGTAGCGTTATTATAAAACACTTTTTTCCTATTGTCCTGAACTAAACATGGAACATATTTACTGTGTAATTATTACTGTGTAGATATTATTAAAAACAAACCACTTTGGAAGATCATCATCATTATCATCATATCAGCCGAAAGACGTCCACTGTTGGACATAGGCCTCCCCCAAGCGTCGCCACAACGACCGGTCCTGTGCGTCACGCATCCATCGGATATTGGATCCACTTTGGAAGATGGAAAACGCAAATGTGAACAAGTTCTAAAAAGAAGAAGAAGGGAAAAAGAGAGGATTTGCTAAGGTTGTCTGGTAGATTACTGTCAGCGATAAGACCACCATGTTTGCCATTGTACCCATAGATTTAAGTTTTTGTGAAATTATCACTATTTTGGTGTACAATATTTATTCTATTCTATTCTAACATCTTGTATAATATGCTGTATCTTACATGATGTTTAGGAAAGATTATTTAAATACTTTTGCCTTTTTTAAATTACAATTAAATTTCCCTCAGTTTGTTATGGAGGATATAATCAGTAGTATAATGATTACTACTGATTATATCCTCCATATCAAACTTAACATAATTATAAGCTGTCTCTTAGATTATCTCGAGCCTAAGGCTAAGATACAAATCTAGCAAGGACAAGCCTTCATATAATATAGTAAAGCTTGTAACACATCTTTATAAACTAGATGATTTCAAGACGTGTTTGCAAATTACTGACTAACAGATCCTATGTAGATACAGACTGTTAGCCACCTGACGACACTTGCTGGCAGGATATATACGACACCATGCCCCATAAATTATAAGCATGTACACGATGGTAATAGGTTGTAAAATGTCTCTATGTAAGTGAGGGCTAAAATGATTCACAATTCATCCCTGTACAACTTGAGGAAACAGTTCTAAGAGGTCCTTTTAAGTCAATGGTAAAGTAATTAAATTGTTTGGGTCCAGTAGGTGGTTACGTTAATTGCAGCATTCGTTGGGTCTTCTAAAGTACAGGCGTAAGGACACTTGAGGTACTCCAACGTGTAGCTCATACTCTGAACAAGGGCACCGGATTCACACTGAATATACGACGTGTCTATAAAACCCCATTTACTAAGTTGTGTTTGCAAAGGCCTACTACAATTCACATTAAAATGATAGATATTCCTGAGATTTCAAGAAGACGGATGGTGGTAGGTGACATTCTTCACACAGCTTGATTCTTACTTTAGGTGATAGATAGTAATTTCGATAATAAAGAATAAACGATACTAAAGACTATTTTGCAGTACCTAAGCTACTTATCTAAATTGAGAAATGTCCCACAGAAATACCAAATCACACCGTTAAAACCTAAAATCCGACCTGTAACCCTACTCAGCAGCACCAACACTACCAATCAGACAGTAACACTAAACCAAGCAAAACAAGTCAACAATACAAAGTGATAGAATCGCCATCGTACTAAAACACTCACCGATCGACATTCCGTCTCGTGTCCAGCGATTTGTAACATTTAACTCACAATGGCTCATTAAACTGAAAACGTTACACCGACTGGTTCCGTAGCTCTCGCCTTCCCCTTTCAATGTTTCAAAGTTTTCAAGAATGTAAGCAACATTCTTCTCTGCGACTTTAGAGACTATCGCGAGATCGAATCTGCTTTTGTTGTGTATCTGTAGTTCTGTTAATTGACGTTAATATTGAGGCAGATAGTTGAAATGTTTCGAACAAAGAGAAGCCGTGGAATGTAAACCCGATAATGGTTGAAATGTAGGTAGAAACTGTACTGTGTAACTTGTTTTCTATTGTTACAATAGTTAGTGAGCTTGCCATCAGTTGCTAGAAGATTCAAAGGTATGCATTTTTTTTAAAATAGTAACTATGGAATTTCTTTCCGGTTCTTCTCTATAGGAAACGACCAATTAGAACCGGGCACTAGCTTCTGATATTTTATAAATGCCTATGTAGGCCAGTATAAAATAGAAACATTTTAAATTTTATACATTATACGTGATATGAATAGAAAGTATTTACTTTAGCCATAGGAAAAAAGAAAATGGAAATGCTGAGCCATCTTCCAATAAATTGGCAAGCCAAATACAAGAAAATATTTTTACAAACAGCAGATAAAAATCCTTATCGAAAACTACACTCACAACTTCAGAAGAAACATTCATATTTCACACTTCGCAACGAAGTAATTGATTTACGATGACACACAAATAAATGGCTACCATCCATTTCGTCCGAAGTCCCTAATGACCAGCGTCTAGCACTCAGCAGCACCCCAACAGTTGGAAAAGCTACGTAATATCAATCAAAAGTTCCTCATTACATGCCGGTTTGGACCTGCCACAGAGCTAAGAGACGCCTGCGTGGCCATTGGTATTGTCAAAACCTTTCATGTAAACCAAGAGTGAGAGTGAAAAACATGTTACACTCTCATACCATGTTTTTCTTTCTTTCATTTCATCACCATCTCCATCATCCTGACTTAAATCACTATTGGATCTACCAGTTACTATTTTCTAACTCCTGTGACAGAAACGGTTACCGCGGTTCTGGAACGCAAAGAGCAACGCAAGAACACGGGTACGCTTTAGTCAGTACAAACCTGACACTTCCCTCTCCCTCCACCCATAGCGGGAAGAATCTGATGATCCCATCCAATCCCCCCGTTTCTATAACAACTTAACCTTTCGAATGTCTTAAGTTACACAGTCCGACATAAGGTAATTGTCTTTCTATTGTGTCTCTAATTACGACATTCAAAGAGTTAATCCAGGTGCTTTTACTTATTATCACAGCCCTTTGATACCACTCGGTCTCAGTTTACTTATTAAAAATTACAATCTGACGGGTCATGACAACCGAAACATTCTCAGTGCAATTGCGCAGCCACAAATATTATAAGCAATGGCTTCTCTATATGCCGTAGACGCGAACGTTCTTTACTCTATGGAACCTGCCCAGTTCCGTGATCATCTTTTTGCTATTAGAAAGCAGGAATCCATAGGCATTTCACTAAATTGCAATTTATTTAATGTGGGAATGTGATAAAAAAAACATTGGAAATTCATGAAGGTACGTTGTCTGAATAACTTATATGTAATCAAAGGCGGTGGATCTCGTGGATCACACTTATTTGTTATCTAAGTAGCAATACTTAGATAACAAATAAGTGAAATAAACACCTATCAGTTCTTGTATTCGATGTTTAAGAGTATTGGTTGGTGATTTTCTATAAGGCTTCTAAAGATATGTATGTTCGAAATAAGATTGAATATAGCATAGCATAGTCGGCCTTATAATGTTCCCACTGCTGGGACTCAGGCCTCCTCTTTAGGAGAGAGAATGGCCCGTTTTCGAATTTTTGATTCTAGGATATGCCGGTTTCCTCACTATATTTTCCTTCACCGTTTTGAGAGCAGTGGTGATGAATTTAATTACACAAAGTAATGTGCCTGGCTGGGTTTGAACCCGCGACCTACAAGTCGTAAGTCAGGGCCGTTTCCATTCGGCAACCACTGCTCTCTAGATTGAATAGAACTTGAATAGTAAAAGATTTAATATTCTTCATTGAATTTGCAATGGCTATGTAACTACAAAAAGTTTCAACAGTAAGTCTTTTTCACTTTCAAAGGGAGCTGTGAATAAGTATCTACTGTTTTAGTGGGTTTTCCAACAGGTCATGAATAGATTTAAGGAAAACACAGCAGTTCATTGAACTTTCTTTACAATTACAGTTAGATATTGTCTCTACAAAACGTATTTATAGAACGGTTTAACGTAATATTTATATGAACGCATAGCATAGCATAGTCGGCTTTATAATGTTCTCATTCCCATTTGTCTTATAATTTTTGGTTCTAGGACATGCTGGTTTCCTCACGATGGTTTCCTTCACCATTTTGAGAGCTGTGATGATGAAATAAATTACACAAAGTAATGCATCTGGCTGGGTTTGAGCCCGCGACCTACAACTCGTTTCCAAGAAATGTAAAAAAGGGTTAGAATCCAGAGAACTCAAGTTATGCTAAACTCATTAACATAGTGCAACACCACTTCGATCAACTCAAGAATTCAAACAAAAACTGTTTTCTCATAATGCATATTCCATTAATACAAAGCCATTAAATAATTAATAACATTTTCATACGACACAGCAAACACAGTGTGGAAAGATAACGTCGCCGTGTAATTACAAGTTCATAATCACAATGGTAGGCAGTAATTAATCTTGGATGGATTCCAGCGATTTCCAGCTAGTGAATGCACAAATTGTGCGCGTGCGCCGGTGTAACGGGCCGGCGATAATCGCGACGCGATAAAAAAAGCGAAGCGAGCGCATAACGGATCGCGCGATGCGCATGGCCCGTCATCGCGATCGCTCCGACCGCTCGGCGCTCGCGCCGCGCCTTCACAGAGCGTCTTTACCTTTGTCATTACTCGTAATCAAACTATATCATCACGACATTTTGGGTGCGAACGTGCCAAGTGAGACGTTTTTGTACTCTCGAGTCAGCCATTTTTTACTTGGAGGCGGAAATGAAATCGAGGCGATTTTTTTTGCAATAAAAGCTTACGTAAATAAGTACGACCGAGTTACAACACCCATAACTTGTAACAATGATGTTATAAATAGCTTTTCTGTGAATTTATTGCGGATACCTAAAATCCAACCTTATTTTTACTAGGTATATGCGAAACCTAAAACACCTGACTAGTATTTTTATGTACAAAATTTCAAAACTGTATTACTTATAAAAAATCACAAAGTCATAAGCCAGTTATGGTACTGGTTAGCGACATAAATACATGGTCGCCGGGCCACTCGGGCGACTGAGGGGTTGTTTTGCTTCCGCACCCAGCTGTGCGCTAGCTCCTCATGCCCGCTATGATCTACCGTGACCTGTTTTGTACTTAGTATCGGTGGTGTCCAACTTGTCACTTTTCTAAATATTTTTGGGAAAAAATATACACCGTTAAATTTTGATCGTTTTTCGCGTTAGTAGTCGGCGTTGCGTACTAACTACCTACGGGTCATTGGACTCGCTCAGCTGACGTTTTCTTAAAGAAATTAATTTCGTACATGCGTAAATTAATACGAGTTTTGAAAAAAAGGTACTTTATTTTTTAATTTTATCTTTACAAATCGATAGATAGTGTTTCATGTACCGGATCGACCTTCCACGGGATTAAAACGATCAAAATTTAGCGGTGTATACCTATAACATGGTGTAAAAAATATTGCAATCGATTCAGTTACTGATTCTGATCAAATTTTGAAGGTTTCGCATACACTCAAAATAACTTTGTGCAGTTCGGTTTCTCTTAATTAAACAATCTACGTAGAATAAGGGAGGCTCATCAATCACTTGTATCGCACTAACCAACTCCGACACATCATTTAAAATTCTAATGTAGTTACATTAATTTTTAACGCTCACCACAGCCATTTATTACATTACGAATAAGTAATTACACGCTAATTAAACATAAAACAATTATTATAAATCATTGCTAATTGCTTCATAAGTAAACTGGTATGAGAGACTCCAAGCTTTTCTTTTAAAAGAAAATATCTTCAAGGGACAATCATGTTTTCCTCTTACTAACGAGAAGATACTTTTACATCAGGATTTCTCCGTTGACTTCAGTGGATATCTTATCAGTATCTATAAAATATTGATCTTTACTAAGGTTTTATCTGCTGAGACAAATTGAGGAAGGGCGATAATGTTTATGACATTGCTACCTACTAGGCTAAATGATAACTGTATGTTAACTTTACACGTTGCTAATGGGAGCAGTGGTGGCCGAGTGGTAACGGCCCCGACTTACGAGTTAGTAGGTCGCAGGTTCGAACCCAGCCAGACGCATTACTTTGTGTAATTTATTTCATCACCACTGCTCTCAAAACGGTGAAGGAAAACATCGTGAGGAAACCGGCATGTCCTAGAACCAAAAATTCGAAGACATGTGACATTCACCAACCCGCACTGGGCCCGCGTGGTGGATTACGGCCCATTCCCTCTCCTAGAGAGGAGGCCTGAGTCCCAGCAGTGGGAACATTAAAAAGGCTGATGATGATGATGATGATGAATGGCAGTCGTTAATTATAATTATTTAGAGAGCCCTAGCCTCACACGGGTGTTACAAATCATTAATATTCACGACTTTTTCCTACAATGATATGCAACTTGTATTCTATACCTAAATCTTCCTTATAAATTACTGTCTGTTTAACGTAATAGAAGGAACACTAGAAATACTATAAGTATACTTAGAATAACTCTTTCTGCAAAAATATACCTTTGGAACAGGGTTGCCATGTTATATTCCTGTAGGGTCCTCTTGTTTCCATCCGAAACCCTGGTTTGTAATCATTAGGTCATACATGGTACTTCGAGCCGGATAGAGGGACGTATTGGAGAAAATATACCGACAGATGCGGTGAGGGAGTCTATTTTATAGAAAATGGATTGTAACTTCAATGAAGCTTTATGACACCATTAAATATTCAATCAGCTTTTACAGTGAGATGTGTAGTGTATGTGGGAATCTTTAATGCAAAAGTCTACTATTTTAAAAGTTGTAAGGACTTTATAGATCACAATTCAAGAAAAGTATTTTCCTTGAATTTCCATACCAAAAGAAATTAATCTGGAGAATTAAGTTCTAAATTCGGTAGCTACTTATCTCTACAGAGTACAAAACATCGGTGTCTGCGTCTGTCCACTTATAACTCCTCCTCTATCACACAACTGATTTTGATGCATTATTATAAAGAGCAATAAAAAGGTTTATGTGTATACTTTGCACCTGTGCAAAACCAGGGTAAGGCACTAATATAAACTAAATATAAACCACCAGATATTTACAATAATTTTGTAAATTAGCAAAGATGAAAACGACTTTAACCGACCAAAGGCAATCGTCCATCTACACATATCTGCATTTGCAGTCATCCTACCTCTTTCTCGATAATTCCACTGTATAATATAAAATAAAATCTCGATGTTTATTTACATAAACGTGCATAAAAAGCCTGTAAAACGTTCCCATCCTTGCAAGTCTGGAAGAGCGAAATAATAAAATAAAGAATTAAAACAGCCATAATCTTTTAGCACCTTTTACTGCGTGTGTTTACATACTTACATACAAAACCAATAAAAGTATTATTTTATTGGCAATTAAATGTTTTTACGTTAATAATATTCATATATTTGTCACCTGCCAGTACTTACGTTCAGAGACAAGATAAATCTCGAACGTGCTTTCGAAATACAAAACGACGTCAGAAGGGTTGCCAGCATAAATAATTTCCTTTAAACGTAATGGCCGCACAACTTAAAGCAAGCCTTACACTTTATGAAGAAAACTTAAAAGGCTCTGTAGCCCGGGCTCGTGATTGATGACCAGTTTCTATTTCTTACGTCAAAATGGACGCTCTAATGTCATTTACGACCTCCTAGCGGTCTCACGGTTCTAAAGTGTCGAAATATTGTACCGTAATTCAGATGTCATTGTTGATAGCATCATGGTACCACTACGTCGTATGTGAATGCGTTCCTAAGGCCCTACTACAAGCGCATAACGCAATTCATTTTACGACCTAAACTGAACTGTTAAAGGGAGATGGAACTATATAGGATGTATAGCTACATCTCTCTTTCTCGCTCGCACGATTAACATCTTAACATGTCATTATAAGGCACTTACTACTGAATATAATTTACACAAATCCTCTAATTTATAACACTTTAATTTAATCAATAAATACACAAGATTAACATGTCAAAAAGATACCGCTTTTTATGTAGCTTCTACTTAAGTCGCAAGAGGAAATTGTAATAGCATAAGAAACTTGGCAATAAAATAATACTAGTATATACTTTACTCCGACTTATAGGCTCAAGACAAAAGTAATTTAACTGTATCTTCTGTTTTATGTAACATTTTATATTAAAAAGCAAATAAGTAAATCGACTTTGTAAAGAGATTTTATTAAATAGGTATGCGTCAGGAAAAAAATTTTTTAGAGAGATTTTTTCAAGTAAAGTTCATCAGCATAAATAATGTGAAAAATAGTTTTGTAGTTTTGTGATCATTGAAACAGGTGCAATCTTGGTAAAAATGGAACGGAGAAGAATTGATTACCATAACGAAGCTTACTGAGAAGGCTCACTGAAGTTGCGTATAGGTATTTGATACTAAATATTTGAAAAACACTAGAATATTGTTACATCCGCATTTTAATAGCAAACAAACACACTGTATCAAAACTGAAATATTTTCTAAACTTGACACCGACTCAAAATAAAAAACAGAAGATAAATGCGAAGTACTATCTAAAAGTTAAAGGCAATTTGCAATCTGATGAAAAATGAGTAATACACACATTAATAGTAGTGGTAGAGTCTGTCTAAAAAGTCAAAAGGTAATTAGGGCAAAATAAAATCTGATGTATTCAACACTGGTTCAATAATCAAGATTGATTAGGAGATCTTGATCATTGTTTACTAATAGAAGAACCTTATAAAAAGTTTCGAATGTAAATTTTTTTTAAATGATTAAATATTATACAAAATTCCCAAGTCGTTTGTCTTTTTAGACAGACTATGGCAGTAGTATAGTGGTGTATAATAGTAGTGTGGTAGCGTATAACAGCAGCAGCAGCAGTAGTATAGTTGATGATGATAAGACTAGAAACGAAAGAAGCGCAATGCGGCTGGCGCATTTTCAGAAAAACAGCCAAACTTGCTGACAAGTCTATGGTTTCGATTTAACATCCATTAAACATTAATGAGCTTTTACTAACTTTACTAGAAGTTATCTAACAAGATACAGTACAAAAGTTATCTTGACATCTTTCCAGGCAAATTATATTTACATTTCCGCTTTCCTCGGATTAATTTCGTTTATCAAAATTTGTCATTCTTAGACAAGGTCGCTTATCATAATGACGTTTCCATTAATCCAAAAACCGTGTATTATATAACAAAATCGTGTCGTGACATAACAACTGCCAAGCAAATTGTACAATTGTACATGAACCTCAAATAAATATGGCGAATGCACGCAATGGTACCATGCGCAAAATTGAGTGAGGAAATAAATATTCTGGTTTACCCAGAAAACTTACCTATAGGATAAACCTCGAATCTATGACCTAATGTTAAATTAATTGAGAACGCAGACTTAATAACCACTGGAGAATCAATGAGAATTTGTTAATTTTGAGGATTGAAAGATTAGATACAATTTTATTTTTTATTTCTTTGCTTAACCTCTCAGGCTTTAGTGTACCGGAAACGGTACACTTCGTACCAGATAACTTAAAACTTATTACGTAAAAATATGGTATAAGTAAGCTAGTACCGAAGTGTACCATTTTATTACTTGTGGGTTCAGGAATTCAAGTTAAAGTAAGTGAATGTCAACGGTAACTGAAGCAATTAATGATGTGAAATGGTTTTAACTAAGCCATGTTATAACGTTATCCTACAGCAAACAAATAAAACATAAAAACAAAGGATCTCGTGCAACATTGTGTTACAAGTCATAGATATAGGTAGATTATATCAACATTATAAAAAGCAAATCGAGCGAGTAAGGAAAGACTTGCCTATGTTAAAATATCATTAGTCTAGCAACACAGCTTACAGCGAGCAACTTGACATGTGTCAAACGCTCTCCATAGACTGTCGCCGAATCGATGTTGCAACTTTTTATCGACACATTGATTATCGTTTAAATGCGGTCGCGCATCTCTATCGAGTTTTTGCTATGATTATATCGCTGTTTAAACATGGCCATCTTGACTTAAACAAAAAAAGTTTAGCGCAGTTATTAACTGAACATAGCTATGTTTGTAGGATGATGTTTAAATAACTACGTAGGAGTTGAAATACGGTTTTGCAAGAAAATGTTCTGGAATTACTGGGAGTACATAAATTAATATAGATCTTGGCAATTATTATGCATCTTTGCTACTTAGTACTCGCGGGTGGAATGGATCTAAATGTCTACTGTGAAACAAAGGCTTTAGTAGACTGTTTTATACTGGAAATCCTGAGAATATATTGCTATAATCACTTAGAAGTCAACCCAGTCCCTGTTGCTACTAGAATAACTAATGACAAGGTATTTATGTTAGATAATCGCGAAGTAAAATTACAAAAAAAATCTACAAAGCTTCAGTATACTTTGCTACACAAAAACAATTTATCGAAATAATAATAAAGAAACCTACTACAGTGCTACGGGAATGCTAAATAAAAATAAGAATCCCCTCAGTAAATACTTCTTCACTTACCCCAAGTCTAAAAATACTTCGTCTAGTGAACATAGCATCGCTAACTACTACCATATGTGCATTCCACCCTCCCTGGGTTTGACAAACGACTCATACACATACTCACATCAATATGTAAGTGTCGCCTAGCCATTAGCACTACCGTCATTGTAGATACACCTACCTCTTGTAATTTATGAATGCCTAGTAACTCGCTACTTTTTACAGGCTAACCATAGAGTTTATATATTAAACTCGTTGAGGATAAATGTGAGCCATAGACAAACATTATTACCGCCATGCTGGACAGTTATGTTGTAATTTTATCCTTCCTTGTTTTCAAACGCGTAGGTATTAATAAATCTCGAATTTTATTGGTAATTAAATAGGTATTGTTAAAATCGACATCTATGATGGGCTTAAAATAAATTTCCTTATGCGATGTATTTTGAGCATGACAATTTATAAGTACTAGATAAGTATGGTAAATTGCAGGATCATTATATCTTTAACTAGCCTTTGCTCGCGCGGCTTCGCTCCCGCTCTTCCCTACTCCACCCTACTGTACCCTACTCTACCCTACTATACCCTACCCTACTCTACTCTACCCTATACTACCCTACACTACCCTAATTCTCATTTTTTCCCCCTATGAACCTTCTCCTCACAATAACAAATACAACAAAAAAAGAATTAGCAAAATCGGTCCAGCCGGTCACGCGTGATGGCGTGACCAAGGAAATATGGATTAATTTTTATATATATATATATAATATAGGTGGTATCATCAAATTCCACATAAGGGGTCCATCCTATAAATTTTCTATATCGCAATAAAATTCTCGATAAACTTTAACCCCAGCCCATAACTCCTTGTAATTCATCTGACGTAAATTCAAATGAGGTTAATTCTATAATAATATTTATGGGGCAAGCCAAGGTCGGAGCAGCCCCCGGTAGCCCTCGGCCTTATATATAGCAAATTCTGGCAAAGGAACTGGCATGAATAACAGAAGGCCAAACGATACCATCGCGATATCAAGCGAATAGACGCGAAAAAATAAGTACAGCTTTTAAAACTTCGCTGAGGCGTATCGAGGCTGCTTCATTGTACATATATTGTTCTGTATGACATAACCCGCGTATAAACATACATTTTTGAACGGTATGAAATGCTTCATCCCTTGCCAAAAGTTTTTTTTATTACCAAACAGTAGAATAGTTGCCCTTGTATGAAATTATCAGGCCAACAAAAAATACTTGTTAGTTAAATCTCCCCTAGATATGTTTAAGCATGAAATGCATCACCAGGTACATAAATTATTCAATGGTTAAAGCCATAATTCAGGCAAAGCATCACTGGTGCCGATTCCCTTGTTTAAAAACTCAATTAAAATTGAAAGCCTAATATGGACAACACCAACTGACCAGCTCTAGAAATGGACAGCATGTGTCTTTGAAAGATTTGAAGATAATACTATCCATATAACAGCAAGTTTCATAGATTCAAAAGGAATCATTTTAGAATTTCGGCATCCAAATGCGTGCTGGGTCGACGATATTACCTAAGCAGCGAGAAATCTGAATGAGAGACTTACAGAACTGGCAAGTATGACAGAAAAGAAAGGGTCTGTAAGGCAAAAGTCGTCAATTCCAGGCTGCATCATGATTTGACGGAGCCAGTTAGTACCGACGCCTGCTATTATTGTTCGAAGAAGTTACCGTAGCCCTCGCAAAAAAGGACCACTGAAGAAAAAATATGAGTTTTCTTAGTTAGTAAAGGTCTTACATTCCCTTCTGCTCTACCCAGAGCGTGAGAAGTTACTCGAAGGCTGACATGAAGATAATGATGATGATTCCCGAATTCCCCAACAAAGAAATCAAGACTAAACAGTAACTTAAGCCTTCTGTCTTCTCACTCGCTGTCCACTGGGCCAGTGCGTTTGTCTGTTCGCGGCGAGTAATCACACACTTCCTATGGAAATGTTAATGGCGGCCACCGGCACGCGACGCCGGCCGCTGTAGCCTTCGCCTACATCACACCATATCACTGTATTTGGAAACCCCTGTCAGCTTTAATTTTGGCGTTACGGCTGGCTTTTATGTAATGTGCTTTTATTGATGTAGATTTTTCGGATTGCTGAGGGATTTTGGAGGATTGAAAAGGCTGAATTTTCGTCTCTTAAACGTTTTTTTTTTCTTTCGCGTCCCTACGACTAAGAACTTCACTTCAATAAGGTGTCCCAAGAAACCTAAGTTAATTTCTACTGTAAAACTATTAATTTGCTAGTATGGTTCCTAATTAGGAGTTTATTTAACCGTGTTTAACTACGACTATAAATAATTTCCAAAAAAAAAGATAACCCATAGATAAATAATTTTGCTCTATCGAGAACTGTCACTAATCTACTCGCACAGTTCATTGTGCGACTTCAAAAAAGTACATATAAGTCAAATTCATACCAAAAACAAGAAAGAAAGATCAGATTTTATGTTTGGATTTATACTCTAGAGCATAAATAAAGCTCAAGAGCCGAAGATCGATCGGGAGCGCATGAGAGGCGCGTTTAAATTAAGAACGAGTCGATAAAATAATCAATAAGCACTAACTGGTTCCCTGATAACTGGCAGGGAACAGCTGAATGTATGGAGATGAGAGCCTGGTTCGAAGGCGCGTTTACTCTTGGTAGAGTAGGTGGGATAGTACTGGCATAGGATTACTAGCTCAATTTGAAAGTTTTGATGCAGTTTGCGTTATCATGTTAGCAAAGGGTAAAATAATCAATAAGCACTAATTGGTTCCTTGGTAACTGGCAGGGAACAGCTGAACGTATAGTGATGAGGGTCTGGTTCGTAGTCGCGTTTACATGTGGTAGAGTAGGTGGGATAATACTGGCATAAGATTACTAGCACGATTTGGAAGCTTTTTGAAGCAGTTTTAGCATTGTCATGTTAGCAAAAGGGTAAAATAATCAATAAGTACTATCTGGTTCCCTGATAACTGGCAGGGAACAGCTGAATTATGGAGATGACAGCCTGGTTCGAAGACGCGTTTACTCTTGGTAGAGTAGGTGAGATAGTACTGGCATAAGATTACTAGCACAATTTGAAAACTTTTTGAAGCAGTTTGCAATGTCATGTTAGCAAAGGATATAACTTTGATATATTTTTTTTTCAATTTTGTATGATATTGATAAATGCATGATGACGAAAATGAAAAAAAAGCGACCAAGGTGAATGATATGATGTGTTTTTCTTTTTTTCTTCTCTCTCTCTAAAGTCTCTAAGGTTCGTGAACTTTTAGTAGAGTAGCCTATATTTTACTGAAATATGAATACTAGTATAAGTCTTTGAAAGCAGTAATCTAGCGTTGGAAGTTCTTGTCGAAATATTTGATAAGCGCTACAACTTTGGAGTTAGTTTCACGACAGTTAATTTCGCTAGGATGATCATTCAAACTACATACTCGTTTACACGAATATATGTAATACATTCGGTATTTAGGTATACCTACACAGTTAATTTCATATGTATGCACTGTCTTTTAGTAGTAACTCTTGAAGATCTATGTCGCAACAATACGACTATAAAATAACCAACGGAGCACGTTACAAGACTCATAAATTAATTAGCAGGGTAATTAGGTGTAATAAAATTACTGTAAACGCATGCAAATGATTTTAATTAACACTTATTTCGAAAGCTTGCTCGAAGCTTCTTCAAAGTAAAGTTGTGTTGAAGAGTTTTGGTAATATATTTATGCATTTTAATACTAGCTGCCGAAGCTTCGCACGATTGTAATTTGTTTCAGATAGATAGCTACATTCTTTATTGTACACTATAAATAAAAATTACATAAGAAACTTAAAATTTATATATATACATATATATATATTAAATAAAAAATATATATGATTGAGTATAATATTTATTTTATTATTATTATTTCTATATTAATTATTTATTTTGTATTTTATTTATTTTTTTGTTAAATTTTCATTTTTTTCGCTTACAACTGATTCAGTAACAGATTTTTGATTACACATATTTATTTTATTTCTTTATCATATACCTGCATAAGTAGATTAGAATTTTAAGTTTGAGATGGATACTTATTTTTCAGACAAAGCATTAAAAGATTATATATTACACTGGTATGTTACAACATTAGGTATCAACTTAACATAAGGCAATAGCTCAGTTTTTAGATTTAAGCGATATACAGAAGATACTGAGTGGTTTTAAATCTATTTGTAGTGAAAAGCTATATATAGAACATAATTGTGAAAGCAATTTAGTTACTATAAATAATGTACGTAGCCATTTTATTTATTGAAAAGCTTCAATTCGTAAAGGTCAAATTATAATACCTACACTCCCAACTAATACAAGGTACTATGCTCCGAATGAAATGTATAGAATTATAGAGAATCCTAAATAAACTTAGCAAGCATTGAAATTAAAATAAATACCGCTGGGAAGATATTAACGCCTATGTGTTATTTACCCTTTGCATGTACACGTAATTCCCGCATGACCCATTTTACCAGTATTGGATTTGTTGCTCCTAACCGGCCATTTGCCATTTACAAAAGAATTCTAGGTGAAAAGATTAGGCACGCGGTCGAAAAATTGCGTGTTATGCCTCCTACTGCCACTTCGCATGTTCAAATCTACACACTTTAATATCTGCGTAACTGTTATGATTCCGTCATAAAACATTGAGCAAATGTGGGAATTATTCTTTACTTCTATTGGTAAGTACATAAAATATCCGCAATTTGATAGATTGATGTCTGAACGGTACTTTAACTACTGTTATTGGAGATTAGAAATGTGATTTGATGGCAGTATTTACGTGGAATCGATAGCTCTTAAAATATGAATTGATATGTGCATGATGTTGCAAACGTGTTGGCAGTTTCTACTTCGACGTTTCTGTAGTCAATTTAATTAATAAATTAAAATAATTTAATTTTCTGTATATATTTTGCAACAATACAAGCACAGTTGGAAAGCTCTTAGCAAAGTCATTTTTGTATAAGTGACACCTGCCTGCACTAATATAGGTATGTTCCAAGTTTCAATTAATTTATTTTTATAATTTTCAAATTATTAGTATTGAAGCAATATTGAGTAATAATCTAATAAAGAAGTAAAGTTTTTTTTTTTTGGTTTTGTATTTTTTTTTGTAGTAGGTAAATCTCTGGTGGCACAGATCCGATTGCTAAAATTTTTTCATCGATAGAAAACTGCTTTATTCCTGAGTGACATAAGGCTATATTTTATGTACTTGAGCGAAGCTGCGGCCAAAAGCTAGTAACTTTATAATTATCTGTGAAAGCCTGAAATTAGCGATATATTTATTATTGCTATTATAATTTATTTATAAAAAAATCTTTCAATATAAAGATACAATGGTGGATTTAATGCCTAAATGATGTATGTATAATGTTATTTAATCTGTAAACTTTCTTGAAATGTAAAAAATAAGATTTATTGTTTCTAATTAAAATTAGAACTTATCCAATTTTCTAGAATATGCAATATACATAGGTATCAAAAATCTGATGCCTCACAAATGTTTATTGCTAATTTATGAGAAAAATACACCGCTAAGAAGAAAAATCTACGGGATTACCGGAAAATTCTTGGAAAACTTTTCACTGAAAGTTGAACAAAATCGCGTTAAGTTTCTAAGATATGGATCAAAAACCAAAGCTTACAACAAAAATTAAGTAAAGCTTAATGTAATCAGGCTTTAGACGACCTCCGCATTACACCAGCGTGCAGGGTTCAACGCACTGCGTGAAAATCACAATTTCTGATGTCGGGGAAAGATAAAAATATTTAATTTTAACACTAACGACTGAATACATAATTTTTTGAGGATAGTGACTGTAGCCATTTGTCACTTTAATGTTAATGATAGTGAAATGTAAACGAAGCGCAGGGTGAGGGTTGATTTTTTATGGTTATATATTTTTTACAGAGTGCACGATATCTTTGACTAAATAATTGTCAGAGTTAGCTATATTATTTTCAGTGCATATGTCGTCAATATTTTATTAAGAGTTACTGCGCTTCAGGAAGGAAGTGTATCTACATGAAAAGTATTTACGTCAATGACGTTATAAATTCCTGAAGTTAAATTAATAATTAATTTTACGTGAGACTAAATCATTAAAACCCCAAAATTCAACCCCTGACCTTTAAAGAACAAAGATGAAACTGAAAATTCAGCTGCAGCATCCTTGCGGTTACTGAAAGAAAATATTACCTGTTCTTTCCGTGCCCGATTTTGTAGAGCTCGACATGCTTGAACTGAGCGTAGGTTGCCATTGTTGTTTTAAAACACGAGGGGTTTTTATCACACGAGAGTGCGGTCACTGAAACCGGCGCGGTATGAGCGTGGAGAGACGTGCGTTCGCGACGAGGTGCGTCAGCTGACTGGCGCGCGCGGGCCGGTACCCTTGCTTAAGTCGATGCTGCCACCCTCCGCCCGCGCACTCAAAACGAACCGCGCAGCGCGCATGCGCGAGCCGCCACTTCCGCACCTTGTTTTGTTTTTTTTTTTCTCCAGATCCCGGTGACATATGGCGGCCGAGCTATCCAGCCAGATGATCGGTGACAACAGACGAATGTTTTGAACAGGTTTAAGTTTTTTGGCCAAGATGATGAATGATACGGAACAGTTCAGTTAGAAAGTTGTGCAAAAGACGTCGTCATTGTTGACAGGAGATATGGTGACGGACAGTAATCTGATACCTAACTACAAACAGCCTTTATTATTGTAAACTGTGTACAAAAAATCGTCGGTGAAATCCGATCTATAGATTTAGAACACGACGAACATGCAAACAAATGACTTGTTCAATTTACTGGTAGCCCGAACCCACAATGGGCCGAGTCAGTTTAAGTATTTTTTTAACCAAAACCTGAAGTTTAGTACATTATTACGTATTCGTTAGTCATTTATAATACTATAAATGTGGTTTTCCGTAGCTAAAAATAAAACAAGAAAAGATAGGACTTGTTCAATTTATTGCTAACTCGATCCCTAGTACCTAGCCAACCAAAATGTACGTTAACTTAACTGGATAAAAGGCCTGAAGGCAAACCGTCCTAAGTACAAAATTGATTACTCATCACACTAATAATACACAGACGAAAGTTTGTATGTATGTTTCCTTCACGCTTAAACGCTAAAATAATTTGGTCTAAATTTAGCACAAGGATCAGATATTTATAATAACTTAATAAAGCTAATGTAAAATGGCCTGTTGGTCTAGTGGTTAATGGCCCTGACTGATGTGCCGGAGGTCGTGAGATCGATTCCCATCCATGACAAATGTTTGTGTGATGAGCACGATCATTTGTTCTGTGTCTAGGTCTAATTTATCTATAGTATGAGTGTATTTAGAAATATGTAAGCATGTTCATCAGTTATCTAGTACTCATAACAAAAGCTCTGTTTAGCTTGGGACTAGACGGCGTTGTGTGATAGTTGTGGAAATATTATTATTAAAATTGTTCCAGCAAAAAGTATCCCCTAGGGACCGTAGGGACACATTCGTCCCTGATGGTCCTGAAAACCCTTTCACATTCAATTAAAAGAAAAAAGTAAGTATTTGATAAACTTAAAAAATATACCATATACGATATTTATCTACATTTTTTTTTTCGAGAAGTCCAAGCGGTAGTCGGTAAAAAAAACATCATTCTCTTAGGATAAAATGATTTATATTTCGCGGGCAAAGCCGCTAGCAGAAGCCAGTCTACGACAAAGAGTGGTTTTCCGTAGCTAAGGCTACGCGTCAAGGCAGCCTACGCAAAACTGACCCTATCTAGTTTTCAGAAGTCTGGCCATAAAGAACTGTAGCTATATTTTTTTTTTATGTAAAACCTTTGCGAACATAACAATTAGATTCAGATTAGCATTTGACGTCACAGCCTAACTGTTAGTGACGCACGTTATTACAATACGTTTTTGGTTTCGTTACTAAGGGTGAGTTGCACCATTTTACTATAACGATAACCAAACCATAACCAGTCGTGAAACGGCCGCCTATTGGTCAATTCGACGATTTGACAACTGTTAACGGCTCTGTTATCGTTATAGTTAAATGGTGCAACTCACCCTAAGTATAACTTGGTTATAGTATCCCTATTGGAAATGTTTCTTGGAAATGTCTCATGTGCTGTGTATATCTGTGTGCTTGTGGAGCTCCTCCTTGGGGCAATTGAGAAGGTACGAGGTGAGAGTGGGAACTAAAAATAAGTGTTACTTAACTTAAATTTTTAAGACCGATTTTTATATATGTTTTGTAGAATATTATTCTAAAGCAGTGTCATAAGTGTTAGACACTTTCCATGGACCAAAACTTCTGTCAGACGCTTTAAAGCTCCACAAAAAATAAATGAACTTTACTTATTTTTACATGTGAGAAGTGATATGAAAGAAAAGGGAGTTAGTGATAGTTTGACGGGTGACAGGACAGAATGGAAGGAGAAAACGTGTTGCACCGACCCCAAGTAATATGGGATAAGGGCAGGAAGAAGAAGACTTATTTTTATATGTCTGATTTTTAAATATGTTATTAAAGTAACTGTTACAAAGTTATATTTCATTAGTCAGACAAATTGTAGTGACCAAATATCCAGTCAGTGCATGAAATCGTCTCACTCGCTCTGAAACGGATGCGTGCTCTCGCGCTTATACTCTCGGCTGAACAATTTTTGTCTTTACTTAGTCACTACAATTTGTCTCACTACTAAAATATAACTTATATTTATTCGTATTTTTTATTTTTTGGTAACGCACATTTGGAGGGATAAAGGAATCAGTAGCTATACATTTTTTTTGAAACTATGTAATTTATATGTGTTATCTCTGTTGGAAATCTAATAAATCGATACATAACATAACTAACAATCTAAATTGGATAAATGACATCCGTAGTGATAAGTAAACAATTAAGAAAATATGTCTGTTCCCAATGGAACCTTATTTTTATAAACTTTTTGTTTTGTACATATTTTAAAAAGTTATGAAACAAAATATAATTTTGAGTGTCAATTGTATGGTATGGTTGTCGTTTCCCCTCCTCCTCAAGCTCCTCAAATTCCTTGTCTCCAACTCCTCATCACTAACATTTGCTCAGAACTCCTTCGCTCGCTACTTATCTAACCAAATTAACATCATACAAACTCTTGAGTACCACTCATTCAAAATAAAATATATACCAATCAATACAACTTCACCAATATTGTAATACAGAACATCATTAAGTCCTATTTGCCTAGATCTAATACTTAAAGCTAGTGCTTGACGACGATGAGTCACAAGACTTCGTATACAAACCGTTATTAAATACAGAAATAAGTGAAAGTTCAGTGACTAACTCAAATAATAATTATAATGGCTGCATTATATTAAATATAATATTATTAAACACGAAAGTTTGTACGTATGGATGTTTGTAGCTCTTTCACGCAAAAACTACTGAATTGATTTCGTTGAAACTTGGTATACGGGTAGATCATGTCCTGGAATAGCAGATAGGATACCTTTTATTATTTTTTTATTATTGATAGGCTCACGTTTGACCACCATCTCACCTGATGGTAAGCGATGATGTGGTCGACGATGGAGCACGCTTGCCTAGAAGTAACCTATTCACTCTTGACTTAAAAACCTCTTTTTATCCCGAGAATATGTTCTTATGGGATAATTTTCTACCATCACCTTTACCATGACATGTTAAAATGTCTGTCTTTCGAGCGAGAAAGAGGGATAGAGCTACTATCTCCCTTTAACAGTTCAGTTTAGATCATAAAATGGATCGCGTTAAGAGCTCGTAGTAGGGCGTCAGTTCACCATGGCCTTGGTTCGTAAAGGGCAATTGAAGGAACACAGGTATTAGCCAGTAAAAGTCTGACATTCCCTCTTGCTTCAATACAGGAGAAGTTGCTTGATGATTTCCCACCAAAAACATAAACCCGTATAAAGACACCTGCAGACAGGCGCGACGCAACAATGCGACAACGCTTTTTACATATAGATTCTATTTGTTGTGCACATTTGGCGAGTGTACAGTACACCATTACATTGTCATCTCTAGAGTCCAGAATAAGCTGTATGCCACGTCGTTTACACCGCGTACATCGAAGGACTGGAACATTTTGCCTGCTATGGTCTTCCCGTCTGATTATAACTTAGGTGTCTTCAAAGTTAAAGCGAATGGCGTGGCTGGAAAGACCTCACGGCGTCCTTACCTTCCGCATGACACAGGTCCTCACCGGACATGGCAAGTTCGGGAGGTTACTGTTCCGGATTAAAGCGGAAGTGACGCCCGGGTGTCACCACTGTGCGGAAATCCCGGAGGACACGGTGGAGCACACAGTCCATTCTGCGAAGCAGTAATGCTCGCAAAGGAGGAGGCAGACCGCAGCAGGCAAAGGCGCTCTCGCCGCTCCGCCGGGATTCCGATCCCGATTTCCAGCCACCGTAGGCAAAGGATTGCGGACAGTGAGCAATGGGTAGCTCGCTATCCGACCGTCCGGTAAATGTCCGGACCAAGCCCAAGTCGTCGACGGCGCGCACTGTTCCCGCTCGCCTCAAAGAGTTGTCAGCAACAGCAGGGACCCAGCCGGGTCGAAGCCTACTGGGGCTAGGGTTACCCGAAAGGGAGCTCGAGCCCCCGTATGAAGGCTTGAAGGAACGGGGTGGGTTTTTTAGTCAGTAAGAGTCTGACACTATCTCCCGCTCCACCCAAGAGCGGGGGTTGTCATTGGATGATTTTCCCAACCAAAAAAAAAAAGCTAAAGCGAATCAACGATTGTATCACTGCTTACCATCAGGTGAGATCGTAGTCATACACTGGTTTATATAATTTAAAAAAATTGTAAGAAAACGCGTCGTCGCGTCGAAGTCGTATTGTCGCGCCACGTCTGTCTATGAGAGCCTCAAATGAAAGTGCTAAGCGTTACGTCGCACGTCTTAGGTACCCACAATATTGCGTTTCAGTAAGTTATGGTTATGCAAATGTTACTTTGATAAGTTACTCATGTAAAGTTATGCTTAATTCCTTAAGTAAAATACAGCTACATTTTGGAATAAGAGAGAGGAAAGGGTGCTTTAGGTCATTTGGTAATTCAAGAAAGAAAGATGTTCAAAGTAACTGTTCAATTTTATATTTTTTATTTTTCCGCAAGAAAACCAAGATCGACAACCGTGGTATACCAGTTATACAACATTACTTTTAGTAAATGAGAAACTCGAAAAAACGTCTCTAGTAGTTTTTGTAAAGAATCTTGCATGTACAAAATTTCATACTGTATCATGAAAAATCACAAAGTTATAAGCTTGATAAGTCAGCAAAAATGCATAGTCACCGGGCCATCCAGGCGACTGAGGGGTTGTTTTGTACTCGCACTCAGCTGTTTGCTGGCACTAATACCCTCTATGACCTGCCGTGACCTGTGTTGTACTTAGTGTCGGTGGTGTGACCTTTTTAAATATTTTTGGGAAAAAATATAACATGCTGTAAAAAATATTGGAATCCATTCAGTTAATGATTCTGAACAAATTATATTCAGGTTTAGCATAAACTAAAAATATGTTGTATACTCTGAAGAATCGCCACTTTAGTTAAAGTGGCAGTGGACAAAGCACATTGCTCGCAAAACCGATGGTCGATGGAGCCGGTTCTGGAGTGACGACCGAGTCCCGGAAGAGGTAGCGGTTGGAAGACGACCCACAAGGTTGACCGGTGAGGGTCGCGGAAATCTGTTGGATGCGAGACGCACAGGACCGGTCGTTGTGGCGGCACTTGGGGGAGGCCTATGTCCAGCAGTGGACGTCTTCGGGATGAAATGATGATTTCATATCATGGGACGTAAGGATGTGCAAAAAATTTATATCTATCCATGCTAATATTATAAAATAATATGAATGTAATTCTGTTTGTTTGTTACGCTTTCAAGATTAATATACTGGAACTGATTTTGATGTAGTTTGGTATTGAATAGGTTTGAACACTAAGAAAGGACATAGACTATTTACCCGACTACGGTAAGTATATTTTTATGTGTTTTTGACTTCGAATTTCGGCCGCAATAATCGACCTTCACGCGGACGAAGCCGCTGACAAAAAAATGCAAAGTAGTTCGTTGATAAGCAAATTGCTTGAGAACTGAGTCAATTTAGTTTTATTTTCTCTATTTTGTTACTTACTTTTTATGGTAAAAACATAAATTATAAAAGTTGCCAGAAAATAAAGATTTTGAGTATGAACTCAGTTAGACAGAACATGTCTATCGTGTCAGCTAGTTCTTAATAAGGTACAATTTTAAAATTGAATAGCATTATTGAACCATCAACCGAAACTATGTAGACGCAACTCTCGCACTCGCTTAGGTGGAAGCACGCTTTATTTGCGGTCAGCAGCGCCCGGAAAGCGCTTTAAATCCATTTTCTTTGCGAAATATTGATTGATTTACATAATGCAATGTTCACTTTGAAGAATATTTAACCACCAATTTTTATGTGTAAAAATGTTTGTAAAGGTCCAAGCCGTTTGGAAGGACTAGGGAAAAGTTATGAAAAGTTGCGAAATTGCTAAATATTTTTTTTAGACAAAAGTATTAATAGCACGAAAAAATCAAATGTTGATAATGTCGTTTATGAATCTTTATTAAACATAAAAGATAATATTTTTTTCAAACCTATTAACCTGGCCGTTACCGAGGAGTAGGCTTCAAAAAGTCACTGTTTTATGGCACTTTTCGGGCGCTTGGGCCTTAAGCTTGAACTATACTGCTCCCACGTGTGCCACACACGCCGATCTGGGCGCGTCGATCGTCATTTCATATGGAAACTAGACTTGTAGAGCTACACTAGATCCACGCCACGCGACGTTCTACTTACAAATCGGGCGTGGTCTACGTATGCACCAGTTTTTTTTTTTATTATTGATAGGCTTGCGTTTGACCACCATCTCACCTGATGTTAAGCGATGATGTGATCGGCGATGGAGCACGCTTACCTAGAATTACCTATTCACTCTTGACTTAATTACCCCTTAGTTGTAGCTATCAGGAAACACAGTTTAATGTAATTCTAGCTTTAGGTATCATCATCATCATCATCATTTCAGCCGATACACGTCCACTGTTGGACATAGGCCTCCCCTAAGCGTCGCCACATCGAACGTTCCTGTGCGTCCCGCATCCATCGCTTTAGGTACCTATACTAAAGGATTATTCATAAGACAGCCATAAAAGTACACACACGGATAAAAAAACAAGGATTTCTCCCCAGGTCCAAATAAAATAGATTTACGGCGTCCTTTTTTCTGAAGTGCTCAGGAGCTCTTGAAGCAAAAGTAAATAATGTCGTAGGTCTAGACGCGTGTGCTATATCTTAGATTACCTCGTTGTTTGCCATCGAGAGACGGTAAACAGTTCCATCCACTTCCAATGAAGTGTGTTCTGATCTAGTTACATTGTGTATTTTAAGTCTATTTTAAAGAAATTCGGCAAAAAAGACATGAAAGTTAGTAGAATCATAGCGCTGGCTCAAAATATATAGGTACGACTTCTGTACGGGTGTACAGAAGTCAATCTACATACAAAGCGCGCTCGAGCAACGCACACATAGACTCCGCTCACGGACACGATATCTCGGAACGCATCGGCCCACTCGTCGAACAATTCCGGCTCAAACGCTCATTAGTGTGCGTCCACCGAGCGTAGGTATAAAAAGTCAAGTACATACATGAGATTGTCTTCTGTACTATCTATTTTGTAGAGCTGGTTTGTTAATTAATTTTCCATAATAACATTATTTGTTTATAAGTACTTTTCGATTTATTTGTTTACCCTAATTTGGCACCTACCATGTTTTGTTTCTGAGCCACCCTGAGGTTGACTGGTAGAAAATGCCTAAGGCATTAATAGCCAGTTTCTTCATCAACAACTAAAACTATCAGTAAAAGTATTAACTTTTACTTGACTATTACTGATATTATAGCAAATGTGTTTCTTCATCCAAGTAACAGCAAAACTAAAAGTCAATAGAGTTACCATAACACAAACGGCTTAATTACCCTAAAAAAACGTGGGGAGCTTTTTTTACGCATGACAACATCGCAATATCCACTGTCAAGTAGTGTCAAAAAGTCGAATGTCATTTGATTCTGTCTATACGAACGCCAACGAACGAATGTTTTTAGAATTGAATTGATAAATAATAACTTATGTAATAAAATTAATGCTATTAGTTGTTGTTATTGATATTAACAACTGTTATTGGCATTTATTTTTTTGAAACCGTTATTTTTATACGAGTAGGTATAGGTATAGGTACACAAGCGCTAAAGTTCGCAGAGCCTAACTTCACACTCACCAAGATAGAACGGCCGCACTGTACATCGTAGTCGTATTAAATACAAACTGAAAATAAACTTAGTGGTTGGCGTCAGTTTATCTTGTAACAACAGGCTGAGGTATGTAACTGTTTCCTTTGAAATTCTGTATCGGAACAGAAAATCAGCGTCGTCCCATACGAAATGACCTTTGCGAACATTAAACTTTTTACGTCTACGCGTTAAATAACTAACGATAAGTTCCTCGTCTGATGAACTTTTTTTTATGGTGGGAAAAAATCATGCATTGACATCCCCCGCCCTTGGGCGGAGCGGGAGATAGTGTCAGACTCTTACTGATTAAAAGACCCACCCCGGTTCTTCTAGCCTTCATACCGGGGCTCGAGCGCCCTTTCGGATAACCCTGGCCCCAGTAGGCTTCGACCCGGCTGGGTCACTGCTGTTGCTGACAACTCCTTGAGGCGCGCGGGAACAGTGCGCGCCGTCGACGACTTGGGCTTGGTCCGGACAGTGAGCTACCCATTGCTCACTGTCCGCAAGCCCGCGTCTACGTTGGCCGGAAATCGGGATCAGAATCCCGGCGACGGCGGCGGCGATAACGCCGTTGCCTGATGCGTTCGGCCTCCTCCTTTGCGAGCATTACTGCTTCGCAGAAGTCGGCGACCGCTTGCCACTCCTCCTCGCTCCGGACCATGGCCTCAACCAAGGCCCGGCGCGAGAGGTCTCCGCCGCCGATCGCCCCCACGAGGGCACGGCGATGCTCCGCCCAAGCAGGGCACACCTCGACTGTGTGCTCCACCGTGTCCTCCGGGCGTTCCGCACAGTGGCGACACCCGGGCGTCACTTCCGCATGAATCGAGTGCAGGAAACTTCCGAACGAACCATGTCCGGTGAGTACCTGCGTCATTCGGAAGGTAAGGACGCCGTGAGGTCTTTCCAGCCACGCCTCAAAGAGGGGACTTACCGCCATGATTGTGGCGTGCCCATCGTCTGATGAACTTGAACTTTCACTGGACGAAGTTCGTGATAACATATTAGTGAAACCTAAATAACCTACAACTTTGTCAAAATGACAGTGACTTTAGCTTTAACAGCCCCCTAATGAGTAGTAAAAGTTAAAGGCAAAAGTAACAGTTAAACCAACAGTTAAAATTGTGAAGAAACGAATTTGACCGTTACTTTTACTTTATGACGTTACTTTGGCTGTTACTTTAGATGAAAAAACCGGCTGTTAGTCCGGCTTTGTACAATGTTTCTTACTAGTGCATAAAGTTTTAATATGTAAATATCGGCACTACGTAGTGAATCCCAAAAAAAAGGCAACCAACACGGCTTATTTAACCTTTCAATCGTGGAAATCAGACACAATAGAAAGACAATAGGCGCAAACGCCGGCGTTCGCTTGGGGTTTAATGAATTAAGATTGTTTGTCCTATTTATAACGATCAAACATAAAATTTAACTGTCCCAAGAGTTTTAATTAAAAAAAAAAACTGGGTAAGTGCGAGTCGGACTCGCGTACTGAGGGTTCCGTGCAAACTATAATTCCCGAATGGAGTCTCGAAGATTTTACAGAATTGCATTTTTTTTTGTGACGTAAGTTCAAATTTACTGTTTACCCAAAATTTTTAGTTTCCTTTGGCAATGTTACAGGCAACCATCTAAATTACTATATCGGGACAATCTTTTGGAATCCGCTGTTGGCTGTCAACAAGGTGATCCCCTCGGGCCAGTGATCTTCAGTTTAGCCATTCACCCCATTATTCGACAGTTAAATTCCAAATTCAACGTTTGGTATCTCGACGACGGTACCCTAGGAGGCGATGCAGATACAGTTTTAAATGACTTACACTTTTTAAAAAATGAACTCCACTCAATAGGACTTGATCTAAACCTTTCAAAATGTGAACTATTCTTATCTGACAGCACCGACAGACAACACACCCTTTCCAAATTTAATACAATAGCCCCAGAAATTAAAATCATAGAAAAAAGCTCTCTTCGCCTCCTGGGGTCTCCTATTTTCGAAGATTCCTTTCCCAACTTTGTCGAGGAAAAAATTCAAAATTTTAATGATGTTTCGAAAAGATTACTCCAATTGAACATGCATTCGGCCATCACTATAATTCGTTTCTGCTGTTTCGGCCCTAAATTAACTTATTTCCTTCGCGCTTCTCATTTATGGAAACACCCCCAGCTTTTGGAAAAAATGGACCAAATTATTCGGCATACTCTGACATCAATTTTAAACGTAGCCATGGATGACCGAGCTTGGGCTCAGGCTACTCTTCCTATCCGTATGGGTGGCCTCGGCGTCCGCAAAATTTCGAGTATTAGCTTACCAGCCTTTATATCCTCGGTTCACGGCACTGAGAAATTAATCAGGAATATTCTATCTCCATTACTGAATGATTTCAATGTGCCGTGCTTCATCGAGGCTATAGATGCCTGGAGACTCGCTTGCCCGAATTCTAATCCGCCCGACGAACCATCATCCCAAAGACGGTGGGATGAGCCGCTCTGCAAAGTAGTTCAGGAAAACCTGATTGCAACATTTACTGCTCCTGCAGAGCGAGCGCGCCTGCTGGCTGTGGGAGAGTGGGAGTCGGGTCTCTGGCTTCACGCACTACCGTCGTCGAACATTGGCACCTTGCTCGATGATAACACTTTCCGCCTCGCTGTTGCCTTACGTCTAGGTGCTCCATGCTGTTCTCCTCATCGCTGCCACTGTGGCGAAGTCGTCAACAGCCTCGGACACCACGGTCTGTCATGCAGCCGTAGTGCGGGTCGCATAGCGCGACACGCGAATATCAACGATATAATCAGACGCGCTCTTGTCACCGTCGGCGTTCCAGCCGTATTGGAACCCCATGGCCTGGCACGCGACGATGGCAAGAGACCGGACGGCATGTCGTTATTCCCTTGGAAGATGGGAAGGCCTTTAGTATGGGACGCTACTTGTGTCGATACTCTTGCGCCTTCACATCTTCCTAGCTCGTCGTGTCGTGCTGGTGCTGCCGCTGCGGCTGCGGAGAACCTCAAGCGGCGGAAATATAACAACCTTGTTGGTAGTTATATTTTCGAACCGTTTGGGGTTGAAACTCTTGGATCGTGGGGTCCGAGTGCTCACAAGTTGTTTAAAGATCTATCGAAACGTCTAGTTGACACTTCGCGTGACCCAAGGGCTGGCTTTTACCTCGGACAGAGGATAAGCATTGCCATACAGCGTGGCAATGCTGCCAGCCTTTTGGGCACATTACCAGTCGACAGCGATGTGGAAGAGTTTTTTGACGCCATATTTTAGTTTGATTTTAGTTAGTTGTAATTAGCGTAGGGTTTTATTATTATTATTTTTTAAATTTACTGTAATTATAGTTTTTAGTTGTGTTTGTAATAAGTTAAATTGATTTAAAATTTACTGTTTTCAGATTTTTTCCTGTACCTATGCTATTAGATCTTGCTTTGTGCCAAATTTCAAGGTTCCGGGTCAACGGGGAGTACCCTATGAATTTTGATCTTTGAGAGTTTCAAAATATACGTTTTTTGCGACACAAACGGCCGTATCTTTTTTATTCATTAATATAGAAGTTTGATTTTTTTCACACCTTGAAGGGACCGCAGACTCAAATATATGGTTTTAATTTCAACTCGATACCTCCACGCGTTCTCGAGATAAAGGGTCTTTACATACAGACAGACAAGAAAGCAATCCTATAAGGGTTCCGTTTTTTCCTTTTGAGGTACGAAACCCTAAAAATGAAACGACATTTTAATAATCTGAAGAACGCAAAATAATACCTAAAAAAATGCTAAATAATAATAAAAATGTAGTACTATAATTACATTTCAATTGGCAATATATTTATAAACTAACAAATGAATTAGAAACTGAATTAAGCAAAGCCTGTTTCATTTAAGGGTCAAATAAATGTAATGAATAAATCTTACACAACTTTTCTGCACACTACGCAATATTTCCTAAGATCCAAAAAAAAAAATTGGGTCTACACGGAAACCCAAACATCTGGCCATCCTCAAAGCAGACATACTACAGAGAATGCTTCGCTCCAAGTTCGGAAGTCATCGCACTGACGGCTCTTCAATTGCAGCATCGTTTACAAACATCCCCGTTCCCTTTCATCGTGCGTTTGCGCTGCTTTCACAGAACTAATGTTTACCTAAAACTTCCTGGGTTTGTGTAGATAATGTGAACGCATCCAACATGGCTATATTTAGGAAAAAATCTTAGGCTGCGGTTCTAGTAGAGATGTGCTAGGATGCGTAGCTATAAATGTGTCGAATATCCACCAATAGGACAGCTACATTTTCAGTTTGGCTTTGTGTAGGTCTCCTGAAAGGAGAACCGTGTTTTTTTTTATGAATAGGCTCGCGTTGGGCCACTATCCTTGGCTCCTGTGTTGTGGTCCTAAAACGCAAAGGGCAACTGAAGGACATACGTGGATTTTTGTCAGTAAAAGTCTAAAAGCCCTCTTGCTTGAACCCTAACCCTAGAGTAAGAGAACTCATTGGATGATATCCCACCACAAAAAATAATAAACGTTGTGAAGTTCTAGTATAACATGATTTAACAAAGGTTAGTTTTTCCTATGTTGAAAGCAAAGAAAGTGTGCTAAGGAGTCCAGCTATGGATGCGTGCTAAATCGTGAGTGTTATAGCCAGCTTTGCTAGGTAAGCTAAGCCTAAGCTGCGTAGTTGTGCGAGTAACTGTTCCAGCACACGGGCTTCAAAAAAACGCCGCTCAAGCTTCTCCGGACAAAAGAGTTGTCGTGCGCTTCTTGACGGCGTTTTTTTGTGGCCCGTGTGCGGGGACAGTAAGATGTGCTATAAAAATTTGCGATAAGCATTTTTATAGCTCATCTTACTCGCATAACTACGCAGCTTAGGCTTAGCTTACTAGAGGTAAGCTAAGCCTAAGCTGCACGTCACGCACATCATTTCATAACTAGACTTCACCGCTTAGCTTCCTTAGATATCTCCAGTGGAACTGCGTCCTTATAATGTGGGTAAACAAAGCTACAGTCGCCGCACGCGCCGCGTAGAGATAAATAAAGATCGTGTGCCCGGTAAGGTAATCGTTACATTACTTTTATTTATAGTTTTACACGTTAATACAAATTTAAGTGCTAGTTGTGTTTTATTTTGCTGGTCGCTGTGGTTTCTTTTTATTGCTAAGACTAGCTGTGCCTCATGGTTTCAGCCGTGTGTTTGTTTAGGTATTACTCCACTTGGGTCAAACAATCCCGCAAGTACTTCTTGTATTATTCCACCTACAACCCAATGTTAGGTATACTTTTCCCCAACTTCTACTCTGACAAACTGATTCAACCTTTACGCACACAATTTTAAGTGTAAGGCTATAATGCGTATCCCATGCGGATATATTTTGTATCTATGTTTAAATGGCTTTCAGCAATTTCAAATCAATCTTCCTTAAAATAACAGTCTACTTCAATAAGAACGCATTTAATCAACACTTACTTATTTACTTAAATCAACAAGAATATTCCATTTAGTGATTCTTGTGACAGATACCCCATGCCTCGAAAAGCACCTAAAGCTGTTGGTCCAATTGCTATTCTTAGACCTTTGAAAGTCGTTACAGGTAGTCAGACGCCAGTTAGTTTGACCATCATTCTATCCAAGAGTATCGTGTTGCCCAATAACTAGAATGTGGAGGTCAGATAGGTCACTCAATGTAAAACACGGGTTATTCAGCCATATACGGTTATGGCTGAATAACCCGTGTTAATAACCCGGTATGAAGGCTAGAAGGAACGGGGTGGGCTTTTAGTCAGTAAGAGTCTGACACTACCTCCCGCTCCGTCTAAAAGCGGGGGTTGTCATTGGATGTTTTTTCCCACCATAAAAAAGCGATATACGGTTAGACTGGAAACCGACCCAAAATTAGTTAAGAAAAGCTGGCGAGGTGATGAGATCCTTGTTACACTTTCCCCCTGCGCGTGGTGAAATAACCACAAATGCAATATACTGGGTTATTAGTAAAACACCGGCAACCCCTCACGACTATATTATTAACATCATAAACAACAACTTTTGTTCAATGAAATATATCCTATTTTAGTTCATCAGATTTTTATATAAAAATTAAAATATTTACATTGAACGTTCTAAATATTATGAAGTCTATGCGAAGCAAGCGATAGTACAATAGCGGAAGCGTGTAGGTATCGGGTAGCAGGGGTTCTTGATGCGCTTGCGTCGCATCATACACACGTAGGTAGGTATAGCAAAATACAGATTTGAAATGTGTTAGATAAACTGCAAAATGTGCTAGATTTGAAATGTGTTGTTGTTTATAGTGTGTTAGTAAGTCCTGAAAGGTTGTTATTGTTTCATAAATAACCCTGTA